>OV928033.1:5530000-10530000 GCA_931315375.2 Opisthograptis luteolata
CACCGCCAGCGCGGACGCTACCACTATCACATACACGGACGCTAATATACAAACTTCGCAATAACACACAATCGCTATGGCACAGTTTAAAATAAGAAATAGAAAGATGTCACCTGTTGTTAAATGTAGAAGGCGGCAGGGTTGTAGGTCCAGAGGTGCTGGGATCGGTGATGGGTTCATCGATGCGGTAGCGCGTGGGCGCGTACTCCACCAGCCGATCGATGGTAGGATCCAGAAGCAGCTCAGGCGACACAGGCCGCTGCGCCAGCGTCGCCACGTCGTCCTCTTGCTTCTTCAGACGCTTCTCGACCATGTCTAAGTTTTCTATAATGAGATTAGTTTTGAGCCTAAGGTCGTTGTGGATCTGTCCGATGGCACGCTCCTGACGCTGCGTCTGCGTGAGCAGCTCATCCGATTTGGGCACGAGGTCATCGACAGAGCTCTTAGTGCCAACAACCACGTCCCATACCTCGTCCATTTTCTCTGAGACGCTCATCATAGGGATGATCTTGTTGACGAGCGTGTCGATTTTGTTTGACCTGGTGATGGGAGATTGCGTGCTAGTGGCCGTGCGGTTCTTGAACAAGCTGTTTACGTTAATGGAGGCGGCTTCGGGCTCCACGATGGCGGCGTGTACATCCGCCATCATGTACAATACCTTGCCAAGATTCTCGGAAACCAAGTTAATATGAAACTGTAATTTTCGATCGACGGTCGACATTGAGGTTCTGAGTTGGTCGACTTCTTTCGTGATTTCGTTTACAACTTCGGAGTTTAAGCCTTTAGCTATTTCTATAACATTCAAGTTGACGGGTTTCTTTTCGCTCGCTTCGGCGTTGATGTCATCGACAGGAAGGAAGTTGTTATCAATTTGATTTTTCAAACCGACCAATGTTGTGTCTATATTTGAAACTTTTTGATCCAGCGATTCTAGTTTTTTGTCTAATAGCTGCGCGTCACTTATTCTGTGATCCCGCGATCTTTTGGTGGAACTTTCGGTGATGTCTTCGGTGCTCTGGCTGAATAGCTTGAAGTCAAGTGTGCCGAGTTTAGAGATTATAGCGTCCGTCTTGTGGATGTTGTCATTGACTCTGGAATCCAGAGCCTCCACTCGTCTCATGAGGTGTTCGACTGCTTTGTCCAGATTTTCTATCCTTTGTAGTTTTGTTTCCAACGTACTGACTATTACTTCAAATATGTTGAATATGTACTGCTCCCTGAAACAAAAGAGACACGATACTTTAATGTTTTGTTTGCATATAAGTATAACTTCCCATTGTGTGCATTTATAACGCCTCGGCTGTCCGTTTTCAAGTAGTATAGGAAAGTGCATAGCACAACTTAGGAAAAACATACGATAAAAGACAATTAATCATATTCATTGATAAAAATTCTGTTTGATCTGCTTGCCTTTATATACGTCTTTCCTACTTTACATAGTGTGGGCCGTAGATATGTGAAATTCATTACATTATATTACACGTTACATTACATTACAGATAGCACCTATAAACACAGTGAAATTGACAGATCTGTCTGAGCAGTTATGTAATATATGAAATAGAAACCTTAAATACTTGCGACCTACGTGCTTGCTACATAATAGGTAGTGGTCGCCGGCCGGTGCAGAGCAGAGTTAACACTTGAGTAGACATGTCACTAACGGCTAACGGCTCGGTTTGTTTATCTCATTGTAGATGTTGTAAATTAGATGATTTTTCCGTTCGACCTAGACAAAGGTGCTTATTAGTCCCCTGTATTATATGTACTAGCTTTTAACCGCAGTTTCAAGGGATTCTTGGATTAAACATTTCACCTCAAACTCGATTTTTTATGTTTAATTATCATCATAAGTCGTCTTGATGTCGTATTGGGATGATCTACCTTAGAGGCTAAAGTTTGAGCTATGTAGGTAATTGTTATAACATCATCGATCTTTCTCAATAGGATAGGTACAGTTCTGCTCAGACAGATACAAACGGATCTAAACTAAAAAAACTGTACAACAATCTTTTTTTATACCTAAGAGCCTTGATCTGTTTTTTATGGAAACATTATAACCTACAGACTTTACGGCGAGTTTTGTTATTAATTATACTTATATAGTAAGTATATCACCTTCTCCAGAATCCACATCCATTCCAAAATCTATTGCGTCAGTACGTATCTATCAGTAAGTAATAAAAATATATGTACACAGGTTTGACCCATTACATTAAAAAGGTTAGCCTACAATTAAAAGGTTACCTACCACCAGTAACAGTTATAACTTATATGCAATAATCAAGTCAAAAATAAGAGCGGCAAGAAATAGTCGAGATTTTGCACATTTTACGCTTGATTTAGATTGAGCGCAGATAAACATGAGAGGACATAATATTACCAGTAGTTTTAGATAAATACTGTGGTTTTGATCGCACTTACAGAGATTTCGCGGGCTGTTCGTTTTTGAAAGACTATCTGTGACCTTTTAATTCCAATACAATAGCACTGTAAGCTCTAATATATTAGAAACTCTACTAACGATATTAAAAGTATGTGTCATTGGCGAGAAAGTATAACAATGTGCGTGTATATAGATTTGAATTGGTTTTGATCGAAGTGCTACACATGTGTACAGACATATGATTACACGATTCTTTTGCACTACACTATACCGGGCGATATGTAGTAAGCAACAGTCACAGAATAGGTATAATACCCACTACTCTAAGACATACTCAAAGACTAAAATCACCTTATTTTTTATTTATACGCTCAGTGCCCTTTAGCTGAGTCATATCATCTCATAATCATCATTAATTTCTAAATACACAAATCTTGTGAAGCAATAAATAAAAATAACACTCACAATTATCATATGTGTATTGACTAGACTAAGAAGAAGTGGGTGCATATTTTTATTTGCTAGAAACATTTGATTCATACACTACAGGTCAAAATTACATATTATTATGAACAATACAAATGCAGTCATCCGCATCGATACATCGATGGCTGTCTGTTATAGATTACAGCACTGTGTCATTTAGAAAGTACTTTGAAGTAGGCAAGCCGCATAATATCGGTACTTGTGTGAATAAGTGCGATTGTGTAGGAGTCAACGGGGATTTCGCGTGTGCGTCTACTTATGATTGGCGGTGATTTTCGCAATTAGTTTGAATGAAGAGAATACATAAGCACCTTCGTATTAGTCAATAATGCATCGTGAATGAAAATAAAATATAAATAGAGAGAGTCACCGTAGTAAAAATTGACTATTACTGATGCTGACGAATATCGTGAGTATTATCGTTTTCCAATGTTTCTTCATTACAAACATACCTGCTTAGACTAAGTAAGTATATTTACTTACGACTATATTCAAGTATCTACTTTAATAATGAGTATCTACTACCAAGTACCTAGGTATATACGTCATGCATGTGGATGTATCAAGACTATATATTTGGATTATTAAAACACTTTTATTAGCTTGTATGTATATAAGTAGAGATTACTGTGTTATATACGCGTCCTCTTTCTGGTTGTGCAGGTTTTGTCTCTATCAATTATTTATAGCACTCATATTATGTACATCATAAGAAGTCAAATAAGGTATGGCAATGTAGGATGGGACCGATTTATTCCAAACTAATTTTGTGAAATCGATTTTAGCTCTGGTAGTAGACATATGTTAATTAAAAATATTTTCAGTTAAGTTTAAGAATACCAAACTGTGCATTTACAATTTTCATTTAGGCTATTCCAATTTATGTTAAAACTTAACTGCGTAGCATCGTGATTGGATCAGCTTACCTAAGCAAGCTGTCTCTAAACAAATGAATGTGAATATTTTCTTACTTACTTCCTTAATAAATGTGAAAAGGGAATCCGAAGCAGCCTAAGAAGCGATCTTAGTCATTTGTTACCTTTGTTTTATTGTTGATGTTCCCTCCGTTGCAATAATAGCTGTGATAGTAGTATTATATATAAGAAATATTTCCAAGTTAATTCCCGCGACCACATTTCGAAACAGTACAAGTGGGCCTTCCCTGCAGAGCGACTTTATTGAACGGCTACTGGCTTAGTGTGTTTGACATAAATATTTCGAAATGCCCTGTCGCTGCCGGTGCACTGCACTGCTTCGATTAATTTAAATTGTCACTTGCGCACTTCCTATCTTGACTAGTAGATAAACCGGTGCGAACATTCTCAGGCCCGAGTCAACCACCATTTAAACTGTCACTGACCAACTGTTACCTGGGAAATAGAGTTGGTTTATCAATGTAACTAGCCGTTGCGTTGCTGAACAACCGATTAAATGTGGTGAACTCCTCCTTAAGTTCTGTTACCAGTTACCGTTCTCCACATTGAATTTATCCGTATGTTGAAATCTTCTATCTGTGAGACAAATTCAAAATTCATAGATACCGCAAATGTTGAGAGCAATAATTTAAGTGTAAATTGTGGGATTACACTGAATAAGTAAGGCAATCTATGTAGGATCTTGCAAATTAATAAGTACCTACTCACTTTTGTGGAAAATATGTTCTCATTTAATTGTAAAAACAATACTACGACGCATTGCAAACAGGTATAAAAAATCCGATGATTATGTACCGATATGATGGTTTAGTGGTAGTTTGACTGGATGCCACGATGAAAGTTCCGGGTTGGAATCCAGCTTGACCTTTCGGTGAAGATAAGCCGTGATGAAACCATAGAATAGCGGTAGAGTGAAATCTATCACCTTCGCATATTGGAAATCTGTAGCCAATCATACAGCAATAAGCATGTTTCGGCAGTGGTCTTTGAGAGCCAGCCATATTCTAGAGCTTACGGGTTTTATCATCGTGGATAACAAATTCAGAATTTGTTTAAAAAAAAAAGATAATTGGCGTGCAAATGAGACTTGATACACCATCAGAATAACACCCCAAGCATATATAATGCAAAAATTGATCTGTCATTCTTTTCGTATCGACAGAGCAAAATTTTGATATGATTTTTTTTGTGTAGGCCAAAAACTTCGACACTAGAGCTGGCCTTTAGCTCTTTCATATATAATGGGCTGGAGTAGCTACATTTTTGCACGGTTCCTTTTAGAATCTCCTCGCAGGTGAAACTGCTGACTGCAGCTAGTATAATATATAAACTAATAATTACTTAATTGATACAGAGTCGAAACGCTCATTCCAAACAGTTATTTATTTATTCACTCCATCAGTTTTCTTTACATAAAGGCTGACGAAGAAATAGCTTTTTGCGATAAGTCTCATTGTATGTTTGTTATATTTCTCTAAAATGTTAAATCTAGTGTATAATAAGGGTAACTTGATTTGAATTGAATTGAAACAGGAAACAATGAATATTACCGAGTTCTGCAGTTCAGTTTCGACATTGCTGCTAACAGGTACTTAATTGTCGATCTGACGACGCTTATGCAAAGCTTCCAAAGCCTGAGTGAACCAGTTTCGCAATATTTACTTGGTAAATTGATATGCTCTATCCATTTTCTCTTGCCATCCGCCTATTGCTTTGTGTTTGGTATTAAATACTACCAATCGATATTGCAATAGCGTGCTGGCTGACCACTGCCGGTGTTTGTTCTACGCTTGTAGGTGTACTATTTAATTTTACATAACATATGTGTTTAAAATTACATAGGAACTTCTGTTTTTCGCGCAAAGAGTTAAATTGTGAATTCGTTCTGGTCTATTTGCTGTATTTGTTCGAACAGTTATTACAGTTGAGGTGTTATTTTAAGAATCACCTGTGTTACCTATGTGTTATTTATTTTTACATGTGACCAATGAATTATAACATAATAGAAAAGTATGTAAAGAATACTTCAAATAGAGACTTCCGTATTCTGAAGTATTTTCTTTCTTTTATCGCTATTGCAAATATGCTACCTTCTACACGTTTTTATCCGTACAGTAAAAGATAAGCTTTTTCAAGTCTTCGCGCTATTTATTTTCGTTTTTCGTCGCTTATGCGTCTGTGGAGTACATTATCCATGAGCGAAATTGCATCAAAATCAGTCCAGCCGTTTTGGTGTGAAAGGAGAACGAACATAAGGGATTTTTATAACTTCATTTGTATTATAACTTGTAGAGCAAAAAAGTTGTAGCACGCGTTGAACTCTTTTACACGATTCTTAAGAGATACACAATATACGCGTAATAAAATCATAAAAACTGTCTAATCATGCACCTAACATTCATATACAATTCAACAATATGCGTATAAAATTGTGGGTGGCACTGAACTGTAATGAGCAAACGTGACGCTTACCATCTTGCAAGCAAACATGATCGCCTCGTCACTCAGTTGCATAAAAAAATATCACCTTTCGCGATATTATCTGTATGCGAATGGTGGTAACGGTGACGGTGAGCGGTAGACCTGATAGGTCTTTCCAATATAAGCCACTTTTAAAATATCTTATCAC
Organism: Opisthograptis luteolata; assembly: GCA_931315375.2. Classification (NCBI taxonomy): domain Eukaryota; kingdom Metazoa; phylum Arthropoda; class Insecta; order Lepidoptera; family Geometridae; genus Opisthograptis; species Opisthograptis luteolata. Next base: position 5,536,437 of record OV928033.1, read on the forward strand.
AACTCTTACAGAGTAGCGTTTGACCACAAGTTACCTGATGTTAAGTGACGATGTGGTCGAAGGTACAACTGGATTAGGAACTTGCTCTGAATTGGTGATGCAGGAACGCACCGATAGGCGTTCGGCGATATATTCTTGAGGTTGGTTGATGAAGTATTTTCTGTAGATGCACTAAAACGTGCCCTTACAACAAGCTAAGGTTTCATTACAGTGTTTTCCTACACCGAAAGCTTAAGCTCATTGTAAGAGTCGAACCACGCGTCCCCAGCCAATGCCACTACCAAAGAGCAATCTATCTAATCTCATATCGTATCTTTTCTAATTTTTATGAATATTGTTTAGTTATAATAAATACTCATTTAGGGCTCCCACTCAATACTGCGATGCGATGCGGTGCGATGCGAATCAGATCGGAAGTTCTTGTGGTGCATTCGTGCAAGCTTGTAGATATTTGCAAAGCAATGCGAATTCGCAGTTTTGTGTGGGAGCCCTATGCCGCTAGGGTTGTTCAGCTGTCATTCGCGTGCTAAGTGGTTCAGGGCCTGCTATTGTCCTGTGGTTGCGCGGGCGCTCGCGCTCTCAGCGCCGCTCATCGGTCGTTAGTGGCTCATTGTAGATCCATTGTAGGAGGTATTCGTTCCGTTCACACCCTAATCGACGATGTTCAAACAGATTGGAATGTGGCCCACGTGTTTCAACGTAATTACCCGTCTCTAGGTCTCGATCTATTGTCGTTAGATTCGACTGATAAATTGCGACATAATAATCAAGAGCAGTTTGTATATAGACTTTCTCGTTCTTTCATATTGCCTAGTGATTATTTACTTTCTAGACGTAAATATTAATATGTAAAACCCACATTTAACAAATATTGATGTAGGTGACATTAATATTCGTGTTTAAATAGGTATTGAAGCAAACTTATTTAGTATCATTTGGTGACGGAATTGCAATCGTAGTGACGTTGGCTTACGACCCGTGGTTATGGGTTTGCATCCTATAGTGAGCTAGATTTATTGGTGAAGAAAAACATCGTGATGAAGCCATAGTTTCGTGGTAGGTTAATTTCTGGGGTTTGTCTGGCTACGCCAAGCACCGATGATATGTTCCGGCAGCCTTGCTTTAGAGCCAGTTTTGACCACATCGTTACAGAACATCAAGTGACTTGTACTCAAAGTTATTTTTTTATTTAAGGTATAGGTAAAAGGTGAGGCTGTGGTTTAGCAAGTTCATAGAAATGGGATGTCTTAAATATGGCTAACAATTTTATTACACCCTATTCACCGTCATTCAATTTATCTCGGTCTACTGATCCGATTGAGCAAACAGAAGAAAACCGCAATCACGCATAATCAGAAATCGCGAAGACACGAAAACATTCAAGCCGTTGCCGTCATTCTACTTTTGGCGGTGTTTCATAATCTTATGGTTTTACTATTTATAAAAATCGTGCACGCTATTTATCTAGCGTTTGGAGTGTCCGTTTACGACATCACGATTTTGACAGCTGGCACAGAATATGACACATGAGCTTGACACAAAGACAGGCAGAACAGCGATGTTTGTTTTCATCAGATAGTTGTTAAAAACACGATAGAATAAATAGTAGGGGCAAAATATGCAAGAGCAAATTGAATCTTGCGCTACTATCAAAAAGTTTACTGTGCGACATGGAAATACTTATTATTTTGTAAGTATAATGTTACAATTAAGAGAAGCGGTTAAGTTGTTAGATACAAAACGCATAAATAAAGTGAGCTAGAACCGAATCAGCATAATTTACCAGGAAAGTCATTTCAATGTAGTTGAACGAATAGTTAACTTATTATAGATATACGCTATTTTTAACAATACACAATATGTTGACTGAAACTGGATTTTTGAACTCCTTATCTGTTTATGAATAAGGAGGTAAGTTTGTACCTATTGATCACGTTGACGGCTAGCATTCAGAGCAAGTCAAACCAAACAGCTTACCGGTACAAACAAGTTTCTCCACTATTTGTTCAAAATGTAGCTATGTCGCAGCCTCGCAGCTCAGTTGAGCTTAAGTACATGTTGACGCTTAATTTATTGCACTCACACAAGCATGTGGTGATCGTGTCGCTCAGATAAAGTAATTTAAAATAATGATTGTGTACTTTTATGAGTTTGAATAAAGGTATTGGAATAAATGAAATCGTTACTAAACATTACCATAATTATAACAGAGTCTAGCTGCGCCCGCTATTTTCTTGTTTACCCAAAGGAGTTCTGCATTATATTGTGATACCTTATCCATACAAATTCCATAGATAGATTGAATATTACTATCCATATTCCATACTTTAATATTATAAATGTGAAAGTAACTGTTTCTCTGCACTGTCTGTACCTATGTCTGTTACCTTGTCACGACTTAACATAAGATTCGACCTTGATGAAATTGAAGAAGAAAATAGTGTGCTTCATGAGAAAAGATGGACTACTTTGTTTTCATAAACGGTCAATAAGAAAGAGATAACTAGTGGGCGAAGTTGCTTTGCTCAGCTAGTAGACAAGTACAATATTTGTAAAATTCAATTGGAAATTTAAATGAAAAATTGAAAATGTCGTCTTAAAAAAATAAAGGAAGTAAATTTAATTTCATATCTGATAAAAATAGCTACTAAAATGTGATTAAATCTTGCAAAGTAATTTTATGTAACACGCACGGGGAGCGAGAATGGGTTAGCGAGATAGTTTTTCTTGTTTTTCTTTCTTGTCGAAGTTAAAAATATGTTGATGCTTTTAAGAGTAAACATTTAACAGTATTTTTTATTGTTTCGTGTTGTATGCCACCTGGATATATACCTCCTTAAAAACAGATTCGGTCCAGGTCGCCACCCTGTACCTACTCGTATTTCCTTAGGAAATGTAACGGAAGGCCACCGGATCTATTAGAAATTATAGATTGAGAGCAAAGCCTTGCGAAAAGTCGCTGACATTAGTCGCGCCGTCAAGTGAGTGTATGTATGTACTCGTGTGTGTAATACTCGATACATATTCATAATAGCTCGACCTTCAAACCCTTGTGAGAAATATTATGATAAGTTATCGCGTGCATGAAACCAAACACTTCATTATACAATTTTTGGTATATAAAATATATATTGATTTAATTAATAATTATCATAAATAAAATAGATACATGTATCCAACACGCCTCTAAGCTTTGAAAGTTTAATACCAAGTTTTTTACAGCTACGGGGTAGCGTTCAAACGCAAGCCACGTGATTTTAAGGACAATGTGGTTGAAGGTGGCAGATTTTGTTTACAGATCCACAGATCAGAAGTTAATTTTTAGATAAGAAATTGTAGGACTGAGATCTCAGAATATAATTTTCGTTCCCTGACAAGGCTTTCGTGGTAAAAAGGTAAGAAAAATATATATATGTATATGTTATGCTCAAAAAATGTAATAATATAAAAGTTCGTAATATAAATGCCTAAATTGTGCGCGCCCCTAGCCATCGAGAACTTGAATAAAGATCGTCCCTAGAGCAGCAATGGTGCACCCGCTGTGTAACATATTGATTACGCTTGCTGTGACAAATTAGATCAAGACTGGTAAAGCAACGAACGGTCTGATGTAGAGTCGCAGGGTTTGTATACGTACCTGGTTGTTATTGGAATATATTTGCGCCAGTCACATGAAAACTTACCTTGGCCGCAGTTGTACCACTTTATAAAATTTTATGCGGTCATAATAATAGGCTCATGGCATAAAGTGCCTACTAGTGTTTTAATACCGCACATAACTAAACACACACGCCAGGGCTGTTCAAGATCATGAGAAAATGACTACGGCATTGAGTTGTTGAAAGTATAATTCAGAGTATGTTGATATATTTTAAATTAGATGACTTTTTGTAAGTTAATAACGCTTCGTACTTGTTTACATAATTTGATTGTTAGTAGTTGCAGAATTTTTAAGAATATTTAATTGGCAAAGGTTTCATAAGATTCATTGGAGATTGTTTGCGCGAAGTGTTCTCATCTTTCATACGTAACGACACGCATGGAAGACATATTGTTGAGAGCCTGTGCAGCGTGACTTACTGTTCACTTAATTATGACGGCTGAATTAAGATTTCCACGCACTTATTACACCATTATATGGCGTAAGTTATCCTATGTTGAAATCCCGCTAGGCGTCAGCTAGTTTTATTTTGGCGTGAATCCGATGAACATCTTAAGTTTTATGCGACGGGCGTTCAGAAAATACAGGTCACGACAATGATGAATCTACCTTCGTCGACTTCGTAGGGTTATGCTATTGCAAATAGAAAAACAATACTTATCCTACCCATTTAGCTTCTATATAAAGCAGCTTCTATATTGCGTTTCAATTAAATAATTGACAACAAACTATCCGGAGTATTGCTTTGATAAATAATAATTTGTCGCCCCTCATTAAGAAGTGAGCTATCAACCAAATTACTTGTATATTTGGTACAAATGAAACTATATTTCATATTATTAGTTTTAGTATGTACTTACCGGGTATTATTACCGATATTTTGTAACATAAAGAATGTTATTGCGACGATTGAATAACCAATGCCATTCAGGTTTATCTAGATAAGAACACCTTGATCAACGCTGACGCGCAAAAAGCTTCGGATTGTAGCGAACTAGCTCCAAAGCTTGCCTGTTCTTTTGCCGGCGTAAGGAGGTTGGAACAAGCGTAGCTAGATTTATTTTGACGCTTATAAGTGATCACATAATATATATCCTACTAAATAAATATACATATTTGAACTGAACTGAGCAATTCTCGCAGCTTTTTATTGCCAGCGACACAAGTTGCTGAACAAGTCCAAATTAATATAAGAAAAAAAAAATACTAATTATTATTATAATAATAGACTAGCTGTACTTGCGTCTTCACCCTCGTGGAAATTAATATGTTCCCAGACGTGAAATTTTGTAATATAACTCCTTATTACTTACGCTACATTTACGGGGACTGGTGGAAGCTGTATATTGATATGTCACTCTATCAGTTAATGATGAGAACCCTTTTATATAATTATTACCTACTAGCAAATTGCATCGGGGCTTCACCAGCGTGGATGTCGGAATCCATAACTTGTGTCTGTTTGTTCGTCAATTTTTGGAAACAAAAATAATACACTACCTATATGATATGAATTTGTTATGATCACAAAAAAGTCAACAAGGCACCCACAAGAAAAAAAAACAACGTGACCATTAGTGAAATATGGATTTGTGAATCACTTAATCACCATAAAATGATGTCACAATCTCTATAAAAGTAAACATTGAACAGGTTTCTTTACAGTGTATTCAAGTTATCTAGTATTTTCTTTTAAAACTGCTAGAGATACAGATATATTTGGTTAATATATTTATCACTATCTTAATATATTTATCTTATCAGTATCAAAAATTGGAATTGCGGAAGGCATGATTTTTCAGAAGGATTTATTTGTTAGAAAAATTAACATTTCTTTTCATAACCTAAGGTGCGCCCCGCGGTTTCACCCGCGTCTTCCCGTTATCCCGTAGGAACCTTTTCCGGGATAAAAAGTATTCTATGTCCGTTTTCTGGTCATAAGCTACCCCCCCCCCCACCAATTTTCAGCCAAATCGGTTTAGCCGTTCTTGAGTTATAAATAGTGTAATAACTAACACGACTTTCTTTCATAAATATAGATTTTCATAGATTTATTTCAGCTATAGATTGCTCTTAAACTACTGAACATATTCTGAAAATTATTTTGCTAATACTAAGCTATGTAATTTCTGAGTGATAATAGACAATGTGTTATGTTGATAAAATCCTGTGGGAATCTTTACGCGGATGAAACTGTGGGTAACAGCTAGTCAATAATATTTCTGTATGGGAGCAGAGCGACAAAAATATTATACTGTAATCCCATGGGATTATAAGCATGGGAGCCAAGTGGAAGGAGGCTTTCTGTGAATTGAATTTTGTCTTTGCCTTCCCGTGCGAAGCCGGGATGGGTCGCTAGTTGTTGATATGTTTAGATATTATCACCAGTTTGGGCTTGCGGTGATCCACTGAAGGTATCCGTTACCTCATGATTGAGGGTAATGCTTTATATTGCGAATAACGTAACTGAATCCATTACAAATTGTATAAGTACGTCCTTATCGGTGGTGGGAGACATTAGATAATTTTAACTTGAAATTAATTAAATTACCACTATAATAAGTTAACTTGGTATTTTTATATTAATTATATCATACACTCCAGTTGTTTGCCGTTTTTGTAAGTCCTCTTCATCCAAAATTCACCTAGTAGATATCGCCATCAACAATAAAACTAGCTATCGTAGCCTATTGTAACCATTCAGTTTCTATTTCCAAGTTTTTGTCAATACTTTATTTAGGAACTTTTAATCAATGTTCAAGAGAGCTCCTTCGTGCTCTCTTAGTTGTTCCTCGCGGTTTCACTCGCGTGGACTACCATTGATCGCAATAAAAAGTATTATATGTCTTTCCCCAAGGCCCAAACTATCCTCACACCAAATTTAATCAAAATCGGTCCAGTCGATTAGGTGGTATTACAAAAAACACACACCGGAATGTTATATATCAGATTTTGTGTTTGCAGTATGACAATAAAGAGTTATCTGTCTATGACTAGCTCAGAATTAAACAGATAATAAATAGTAACATTGTATAAGAAGTGACTGACAGACGCCCACGTCTCATTGAGAGAGATTATGCAACCGGACCATTAATTAGCTCCGTTTGAACTGAAATGAAAACGAGAGTCGTTCGAAGTGTACGACCCTGCATCGCACTTCGGTAGATTTTGAATTTTTACCGACGTACTCTGAAACGGGTTTTGGACGATCGTGATACGTATTATTAAGTGTAAGCGTGACCATGGGCCGATCCAGATAAAGGGGCACAGGGGCTCGCCCCCCTATCGGTTCAAATAAAACAAGGAGCTCAGACTCTGAGAGATTAATAATACCTAATGTATGCAGTTTTGTTTACATTTGTTTCATAGTGCAATACTAAGGAGGACTCTTTACTTATCTGGCCCTGCTACCTTTCTCAGAAATGAATCTTGGATCCAACTTTGAGCGTGATACAATTGCAGCTCTCGACCGAAAGCAAAACACATTAAAAATATATTTTGTTGTTGTCACATCTTATTTGGCAAAACTATTGTTGTTAAAAATCTTAAATGACAGTACAATGATTTCAAAGGTCATGATTTCTGATGTCAGGGCCTCTACTCGGAGGTCTGCTATAGCTTCGTCAAAGTCTACACAGGAAATTTAGCAATAAAGAGCATACATTAGTTAAGTTCTTTCAGACTCTGATATGGATTAAAATCGAAGATTATAGATTTTCTTTCTCTCTCTCGCAAAATAATAATTGTTACAGTGAAAAAAAGAAAAAAAGTAGATAGGATGACGAGCGCAGTGCGTTGCTGCGAAGAATTATAAACTGTAGAAGCTTGATTTTTAAAACTGTACAATGGACTATCGTGAGTTTTGACTCTTACTATCTGTTAAACAGAATAACACTCTTTTGACAAAGTTTTCATTTAAAGCCAACTAGGAGGAGAAAGAAGAAAAAATGTTTATCATAATCATAACATCAAACCCAAGTGATACAATTTAACAATGCGTTTGTACTATATTATGACACTCGTACTACACGCAGCTTCTGGAGTTTAGGCCTCTGGGCCAGCATGTCTGGTCCACTTTGTAACTGGTTCCCAGCTGCAGACACATTGGCGCCTTCCTTTGAGCTACAATTTCATTGAGTACCTACGTATGTGTTATATGAATCAACGAACAAACAGAGAATGTTTGACATTGGAAACTTTCAGATGTGCCAACTTAAAAGTACTTTACTTCCATATAAGCCTTGTATTATGTAAGAACTTGCGAATATCTCTAGTTCTATTTGAACAGTTTGAATAATATTTGTTCCTTTTTTTTGCAACTGGATGTCGATTGGAGTTATTCGATTACCTGACGGTAAGCGTCGCACTTCCCCATTACAGTGCAGTCACAGAATAGCTATAGTACTTACAGCACCAACCTGAGTTTTCAACGTCAACAGTTTAAAATCCTGTGCGTAAACCTGAGATATAAGATGATAAACCTTTTTATGTTATGCAATTTTTAGTTAGCTCAATCATTCAATTAAAGGGAAAGATTATTTATTCATCCGTTTTTATGTGTGCTCCTCAAATTCGACACAGCTGCAGAGATCTACGAATGTTTTGAATAATATGCACACATGTGCCATCATCATCATTATCAGCCGCTGCTGAGACACAGACCTTCTTTAATACATATACCTACGGGAATGTCAAAATCTAATGAAAATCGTCATTACGTATTTACACAAAATTTAGGCACAGCCAAATAAATGCAAGACAAAACTGTTATAAACAAAAAAATAAAATAAGTTGTGAAAGACGACGCCACTGAAAAATAAAGTATAAAAGTGAGTAGGTAAGTATGTTTTCTTTTTTGACTTCATTGATTGCGATCTACGTTTACTGTTGTGTTGGCTAAGGTTTATTTTTAACCAGTTATAAAATTGTTGATTGATTTCTTATTTGACAATCCCAATCATCGCTTCTATTATTGATGCGAAAGTGTGTTTGTTCGTTTGTTCATTTTTCACGCAGCAACATATCAATGCATCCCCATTTTCTTTTTCTTATAGATAATGTTTATGGGCTGGAGAATGATATCAGTGATATGCATATATCAGTGAGTAACATACTTTTTTGAACTTCCGTGGTGCTCCATACAATTTACTCTCATAGTCAGTCATAACAGTGCCGAAATATCGAGAACTCAAACGACACTTGGTAAATTGACGACCGATGTGGCGCAATGGGCTAAGAGCCGACTACGAAGCGTCGGGTTCGATTCTCATTACAGGACAAATAAATATTTACGTGCATTATGAATGTTGTAAATACATTTCAGATTAAATAAGAGATACCAATTCTGGGTACCAATTTTGTGTTCTGGGTTCTGGTATTTAAAGCATTTACTTCCATAGTTTTATTTTGCGAAATGAAAATTTTATATATACATTTTTATTTACAAAATACAAAGTTCACAGAGTAGAAGTACAGTGAACGACAAAAGTCGCTCATCAATAACACAATTACCGGCATCACCTTAAACACCAATCTTTGACCACATCATCACTTAAAATCAGATGTGTTATGTTGTGGTCAGAGCGCTACCATGTAAAATGTTAAAAAAAACCCACGCCATACTGATCTAAAACACATTTAGGAAATCTAGTATGTACACCTCCTTTTGTTGCTGACTTTACCTGCCTATCTAGAAATCACGGTATAACAGTTTTGTGCGATAGGTACACCTGTAAGTAGTCCACAAATTGTTGTTGCTTTTTATTAACATTGCAATACTATTGCGATTATATTCAGAAAAAACCATGTAGCAATTAGTTTGTAAGATTAAAACTGATTTTAACTGGCCTATAGTGTTTTCATCACTCGAGTTCATTTCAGGTGTTGGCCGTTGAGTTCAGAGCGATAATAGACACGTTCGACAGTTATTACGGTCGCTAAGTACGTGGTCTATTATTTTTGCATCAAAGCTGACAATTTCGTAAAAGACCTTGGATCTTGGCGCAAGTTGTTATCCGGTGAGCGGGTGGGTGCGCTTGCGTCGACGCGACACGGCATCGTCCGCTCATCTGGTAGTAGTAGTTACTACCTAACTGGTAAACCCAGCGTTGCCAGTTGCCAGCCCTAGTGGGGCAGAGTCAATCGAAATTCTAAACTGACGTGTGTATTTTTTCCCCAACTTTTTCAAAGTGGGGCAAAATGGAATTAAGCATACCCATCTTTTCGACACTAAGCGCCGGTTTTTTAATGTAGTTAAGTTCAAAAACCAGCGCTTAGTGTAATAGCTAATACCAGTTTCATCTGCTGTTTAAGGCGTATTGTTAGGCGTAGGTAGTTTTAAGTTTGACGTTTTAAAGTGATCACATGATACCATAATAATAATATAAAGATATTAATGAATTGAGTTTGAGTTATTCGGTTGTGCTGGTTTTCCTGCAAATACTTTATAATACTCGATAGTGGTGCGAAAATAAGGGTACATGAGGTCATTGTTAACTGTAGTCAAAAATATTACTTAGGGTTAATTTTTTAACATACTTTTTATATTTATTACTAGTGGACCGCCCTGGTTTCGCACGCGTATGTCAATAGTTTTTGCAGCGCAAAAATAGGTTTTCGTTTTCACTCCTTGGGTTACAAAATAACAATTTTCTTATTGATCCCTAATTTTTTTGGAAATGAAATAACTAGCCTATAGATAAATGGACTATCCAACAATGGAAGAATTTTTCAATTCGGACCAATAGTTCCTGAGAGTAGCGCGTTCAAACAAACAAACGAACAAACTCTGCAGCTTTATAATGTTAGTAAATAGATTTATATAAAGCAAACCATACAGATGATAGATATAGAAACAAAATGAATACTTTTGACTTTTGGTATTAGAACAATAAAGTCCCTGTGATTAAACTATAGAAAACTGTAGTTAGAAACGAGCCTATGTATCACATTTTATGTGGAAAATAAATTGGTCGGTAATTCTTTAAGCAGTTATAGCTTGATTATGATGCTTGATGATTGATGATGATCGATGAGTTTGATAATGCAGTTATAACTTGATTATTACGATTTCATAATCTATATTTCAGTCATCACTATTTATTATGTAATCATCGAAATAACGTCACTAGATATATATTTAACTCGCTACTTACATTTCACCTTTTGTACCAAAATATTCTAATGGTAATTTCTCGATTTACTATTTACCCATACCTGCAAAAAAGAAAAACATAATTATTATTTACATATTTTCTTACATAAATGAAACAAAGTTGTAAAGCTGAGACTTAGTTTCTGAATAACAAATATGATGATAATACCTGATTAATCTGAGTCAAGCAAACGCTAAATCAAATAAGACTGCCCCATAATAATATGGTTATCTACATAATAATATGGCTAGACGAATACTTTTAGCATAATTTTACATTACTAAACGTAATTATTCGGATATTTGATTGAGGAGCAGTTAGTTAAACAAAATAGGCTAAAATATTGTGATGCTTATTTTAAATGTATGGTTTAAGATCCCATAAAGAAAGTCATTCGCCGGGTTGGTTAATGGATGGAAAGTATTTTATATCAAATTAAATATGTAAATAAGTAAATGTATTAAATATGTCAATTAATATATTGCAAATGTGTTGTCTAAAAAATTTCAGCCCAGATTTTTGTCTATTAACCAAACTAGGGAAATGATTATACAAAAAAAAAATCAAGGATTCAAGGGATCCTGAACTATTAATTTTATTAACTACGTGACCTGACAAACAAGTCTCTTGTCTGATGGTAAGCGCCACGCTTGTCCATTACAGTTCAGTTCCATCCATAACTTTGAAGTTCATCATTATCAGCCTTTCACGTTCCCACGGCTGGGACTCTGGCCTTTTCTCAGAGAGTATGGGCTGTAATCTACCACGCTGGCCCAGTGCGGGTTGGTAGATGTCGCATGCCCTTGAATGTTGCCGTTCTTGGGCATGCCGGTTTCCTCACGATGTTTTCCTTCACCGTTTTTGAGCGATGGCAAATCCACACATAACTTATTAAGTCATAGGTGCGGGGCCGAGAGGATTCGAACTCAGTGTCGGCGTCTTGTAAGTCGTACGCCTAACCATTCGGCCACTATCGCTCTACTTTGAACTTTATCAGTTCAAAATCCTGCGCTACGTTGCACTGCACTTATGCTCTCTAATTCCAAGAGAAACATCGTTCTTCAATCGTGAACACAGTGATGTTTGCACACCACTTGGCGGTTGAATAACTGACAACGGTAATATCAAACAACTATCTATTCCTTACAATCAACAGTATAGCAGCAAACAGTTTCTGGACATCTCATTTCCTGCACCCAATACTGTTACACGAAGATTTGAATTATCATATTAAGTATCATAATATTTAAACCCACCTGGCAATAAATCTATGGAAACGCAATTTTAGCTAAATGATAGATTTGATATTATTAGTATGTTGTAATCATTGTGGCTTGAACGGCAGCCATCGCACCCGCCGCCCACGCAAAACATAAAATCACAATAACGACACAAGCGGTAACGATGCTGTGGTCGGTTTGTTTTTTTTTTCGTTTTTTCATTTTATGCTCATCAACTTGTAGCGAAATCGCCCAACAAACTAAGATTTATTTAAAAACAAATTAGCTTTGATGGACTAATGCCCGAAATAAATAATCGATCCTGATCCGATAATTTACTAACTAACTAACTTTTAAAATTCACAATTCCTCTGTAAATGGCCGTAACCGTGTTAGCATATTTGTTTTTCCGCTACCAATTTATCATTAGAGACCCAGAAAACACTGCCTTTCGTGACACCTAATTTTAAGGAACACACAAGAAAACAGAGGTAAATTAACTTTGAAAGGTCAATTGATATTGTGAGATAATTCGTAATAACATGTTGTGTTTATTGTAAATATATTTTTGCCAATAATCTGACCTTCTTTCGCCAATGTAATTTAATTTTTAATTCCTTTGTTATGTAACGAAATTGAAATGATGCGATGGTATTGAATTTCAAGCCACGGCTTGTACAATGTAGTAGCAGTGTACGTATTGTAAATGTTTCCATTCGATTTATTCTACTCGTTCGAAATACTGACTGAAATTAGTAACTGATAGTTCCAATGAAACTATGTAGTGCCTAGCTGAATGCCGATTGGTCTTGACTGACTCGGCCCGAGTTGCCACGGGGTCCACGAGTCGCCGACTCAGTTGACACGACTTGTCGAATCGTTTTCGCGCGAGCGGTGAGCAGTGGCCTTTGAGTCAAATGATTAGTTGTTTTGTTAACTAATATGTAAAAGTAGTCATCATTTAACTCTAATTATTAGTGGTTACTAGGGAGAACAGTGCAAGTAAGTAATACAAGCTACTCAAGATTGCGCCAACAGAAGCTGGTCTGCATTCATAACACAAGACTGGTTCTCTTTCTCCTAAGCTCGCCACATATGTCGCTTAACACAGTAATATATCACTAGATGTGATACATATGCAAATATTCGTAATATGTACTAATAACGTGATAACAACTCTTCGTGCGCACTGATAGTGATCAGCTGACGCATTAGTGCATGCTGGTTGTATAATGAACGAGTAGATAACTTTGTACAACCACCGCACGTTACCCGTTTGACTAGTTCACAACTGTAACAACACCCATGACCATTTATTTATATTGTTACAGCACAGTTGGGTAACCCACTAGGGCCATTAGCCTTATCTGTATGAGCTCGACTTACAAAAATATTAAGAAAAGTTCATGAACTACTTAAAATTAGACCTTCACACAAAGAGACACGTTGAATTTTTAGTTTAGAGGTTGTATAAAACAATAACTCTGTTATATAATTCTCTCACTCTCGTTTCATTTTAGGCTTTGCCCACGACTCCGCCTGCGTGGAATACGATATCTCGTATTCATCTTGCACCCGCAATGATCACCATGTATTGCCACCGCTGCCAAATGTATACAAATACAAACACCATACAAATAACATTCACGTATTCCACGTAACTATATCTACTTAATTCCTTCCATACATAAAAAACAATCATGTAAATTAAGTCAGTGGCTCTGGAGCTATAAGCGCACAAACGGACGTACAGGCAGCGACAAGTGTGATTTATGATATGTAAAGGATAAGAAGTTTTAACGTTTTCTCGAATATGTAGTGAACTCTGTGCGTAAAAATGTGTGCCAGTTCACAGACTAGAGTAATAAATAATGTCAATTCGTGAGAAGTAGGTTCCGTCAGGTCCTCCAAAAGGCCGCTTGGTTGTAGATTATCACGTAATAAGTATTGCGTTTGGCGGAGAATTATTCGATCACGAAGTGTAAACAAAAACAAGGTTTAGTCATCGGCCGTGCGCCGTGGGACATCGGTTTAGGTTTGACGCTCAAATTGGAGCTATCGATCAAACTGTTTGTTGACTGAACATAGAATTCAAGAAACATGAGTAACACACAACTCTGCTGTCTCCCTTATTGTTTAACTTACAATAATATTGAGTCGTAATAAGACCTTCACACAAAGAAACACTGTTTTTTAAACTTGGTTAAACAATTCTGTAATTTTCATTAATAATGATAATTATATAAGATGTGCCTGCAGCGGTGCTCGCGTGTATTCCGATGAATCCATTCCCTCTTCCTCGAATGGCATCCCAGACAACATCCATTAGTTTTGAGTGATCTCAGATGCAACCTGTTTTTTGTTGTAGGTAATCTTGATCTACCGTTTTAGAGAGTGCATGTCTTCTAACGGTGAATATTATGATAAGAAGAGACTTACGGCGATGGCGCTCTACGCAGAGCGATTTATCAGCACACGTTCTATATAGTTGTACATTACCGACGTACTGTCTCCAAGTCCCGTAAGTGAACGTAAGATAACCATCGCTCCGTGCGACTCTGTGTCATGATACTCATGAATCATGATTAATTAGAGCATTTTTGTGGCACGACTGCAATGGCTAATTACATTGCAACATGCAGGGATTAAGATTAAGGCTGACGTTAAGTGCACTTCTCGACTTGACCGGTCAATTGCGTGATATAAGATTAAAAGTAGGTAATGAGTAGTGACATACATACATGCCAATATATTTATGAATTTGTGTGTTTAATCTGCTGAAATAGTTGTTTGGATATTGCATATTAATTGTAGATAACAGCGTGCCACGCCGAGCTTTGAAGGAACTGCCTGCAGCATGATATAGGCCTTGCAACGGTTCTCGGATAAAAATATTTGTACAATGTTTGTAGTATAACAGTAACTTACCTACGTAATACGTAGTACCCGTAATATACTCAGAGTGTTGACGCTAAATGTTTATTCAAACAATTTTAACAAGACACCGAGCGTAGAGCCACCGTTTGCTAACATTGTGTTTGGTATGCATTATAATCTATATAAAACATGTTTCCACCATGCTACCTTTATTAAATGACGCGCATACGCACCATGAATGGGGAATGGTATTAGCATAAAAATAGATTTATTATAAATATATCTCATGATATTCAAATTAGTATGTAACTGGTTTTGGGTAAGATATCATTATCTCGTGACCCTCTTCCGCGGATGCCACAGACTCGGAGACTACGAGTAATGACGGGTAAAGTGTAATTTCTCTTGAATAAATACAAAGGTCGATGAATAATTTAAAACTGTTTTATGCGTCTTCTTACTGACTTGTTTACTTTTGCTGGATCTTAATTTCTTATTTACAGTAAAAATAAACCTAGGCTTCACTAGAATGCGAGCTGTCATGCATAAAGTCAGTAAAAAGCTTCGTTGAAAGCTGCTAACTATTTACTATGCATTTCCTACCATTTAAAGTTGTCTTTTCCTCATAAGTATTGTCCATACAAACAAAACAATTTCAGGAAATACATAAATAAGTAGACACAAAGAGAAAAATGTTTTGTTTTTACCCTGCAAAGGAGCATTTATACATATCAAATAGCTTTTTAGGTCATAAATGAGATGAATGTGATAATTATCTTTGCCATAATTAAGGTAATATGGCGAGGTATTCTTGCGGACTAAGGGGTTAAACCCCAATGGATATAATATTCTTGAAAGAACATGTTGGCCTACCAACTTCGTTTTTGTCAAGGAATTTTGCTTATTCATTATGGATTTCAACATAAAAATTCCTTCAGAGATACTACTAAGAAAAAAATATTGAGAACGCTTTAAATGAAAATGAGTTGCGGGTATCAAATGAAGTTAACTAACTGCAGTCGCAAAGACACAAAAGTTGTCATCAAAGTATAACACACTGCATACAATATTGTTGCCTTTTTTCTTACAAGTTAGACAGAGACCTTGCTCATGCCAGATTGATAATCGGCCCATAAACATGGCGTGACCTCCGCATGAGTTCCGTTCGACAGTAAGTATTGACAACACTGTAGTTTTAACTTTGCAGGTTGATAAGATGAGAGAAACAGCACAAGGTGATCAGTACCTACCTATAGGTACATCTGCAGAAACAGCTTGAGCGAAGTTGCCGCTAGCTGGTCTGTCATACCACACGAAGAAATGCCACCTAATCGGAGTATGTCGCATCATCCTCAACATCACTATCCCACTACTTTCCGTTAATATTACGCTACTTTCCTGGGACACAGGCCTTCTCCCAAAGAGAGAGAGAGAGAGATTAAACAAGCCATTATCTACCATGCTGGCCCAGTGCGAGTTCATAGATGACGCTTGCCCTTGAATGTTGTGGTTCTCAGATATGCCGGTTTCCTCGCAATGGTTTCCTTAGATAAGTGTCCTTACTGCAATTAGAGAGTAATAGGCTAAGAATGAAATATGGATTACAGTCAAGCTTTCAGCAGAAAATACCATCAGTTGTTTATTATCAAATTGTAGTAGGCAGACATCGTAGGTGACTTACTGAGATGGTTCTCTTCCTACGTGTACATTATCAAGCTATTGCATTGTTGCATTGGAAAATTGTATGTAGAAATGGATGAATTGTGCGTTCCGAGCGGAGTCCCACAAGGATCGTTATTAGGAACACATATTTTAAAGTTTCGTGTCAGATATTGATAGCTGTTTTTTTAAAATTGAAGTCTTCTTAGTTGGTTGACGTTAAGAATGTTCTATAACAATAGGTTCTTGTAAGGCTTGATAACAATTGTAATAGTAATAAACTAGAACTTGATGTTAAGCAATTAGTGTACTACAGTTAGGACTTTCGGTTTACCGCAAAGAGTTTTACTCTAAAGCGTGTATCAGATATGAAAGATGTTAGACTACAATTTTATTTGGATTTATCCAAGCTACTGCTATCAGTAGAGACTTGTAATGTAACAGACTTTATCATTATTAATTAAAAATCTAAATTGTTCAAGTAATTGTGACGTATTTAACGGCTAAGTCTTAGTTGGTCGATTCGAGTCAAAATTAGAGTCACCTACATTAAGTTAAATTACGTACGTAATTGTATCTGCATTTTTACGTACTTAAGTTAATATTAGTGTCCAAATCTTTGTGAGAATCGTTTGCACAAAAGCATTTCGTTATATGATACACTTTCTTTTGACTGTTCACACTTTCATTTTGAATTAACATCCTACGATGAGATTGAGATCAGAGATACACTTTATGATGCCTACTTTAATATTGTGAATATTTCGACGGAACAACAGAGTCAAATGATGGACGCTGGCTTGGATTCACATTACTTACAAAAGTACCTAATACAGATGTTGGTTTGGCGGCTGATTTGGCGCAATGGATAAAAAGCTGTCTGCGAAGCGTATGGTATCAAGTTCTAACCAAAAAAAAAATATTTTTGTTCCAAGTCTTGTTGTTATAGACCTTCAATCCGAATAATTTCTGATTCCCTAGATACAGGGAATCTTGCTTAAGGATCAGAGCTATGTATGTGATTGTGTAAGTGTTATTATTAAACGTCGAAGTATGCCTTATCTGGCATACTGTGTCCACAAGTCCCATATATCGGACATATTGTAAGTGACCAAACTCTACATTTGCCGTAGAGAACCATAAATTCTAATCAAAATTGGGCGTCGGTTGTCATTGAAAGAGTTACCAAACATACGAGATTCTGGCGTATTACCAACCGTGGTCTTTACTGTAGCAAGCGTTGACCAACGTTATGGTTTCACAACTCATTTTGTCTTTGGACAGTGAGTTTGACGTTCTATAACCAATAAAATCCGGGTAAAAAATCACAGGCACAGCACTGTATTCATAGAAGCAATATTAAGTGCGTTTGATAAAATCCTAAGGATCTAATATCTAATGAACTTTTATTATGCTAAAAATCGACTAGCATCGCTTTTGGTAACATAAATACTGTGGATGAAGAAGAGGTGATAGTTTGGTTTGCGATAAATTGTATGTACTATTTTGCTAGACTTACTAAACACCCACTATAGTCTAAATTTAAGCTTATTCGATTCGATTGATGTCATCGACCCACGCGATGAAGTAGAGGCGTCAAAACAAAATGTTATCTTACAAAACATGGGGAAAATAGACTTTAAAATACAGGTTTTCTACGACAAATGAGTCAACAGCAGATTTACAATATTAATTGGAAAGAAGTCATTGAAAAGTCAAGATGCCCTGTGACAATACGTCACAACCATTATTTAGATATTAGATTTGTCGATTGTTTGGCTATTTTTTCCTAACAGACTTGAGTTTATCGGAAGTGCTACATTTGGTGTTTAAATTATTTAATAAGGTACCAACACGTCATAAAATCTCGACGTAGCTGGCGAAAGCCTGATTGGAACTGTAAATGTCTAATAATAGTAACTAAAAATAGGAAACCTGTTATATACTTAGGATTGAACGGGCAAAGACCCGGTTTGACTAAAAACATATTTTCTTTAAAACAAGGATATAAAAGTGATCGTAGTGCATCTTGTTAATCTCTATTCAGTAGTTGCCACACCACTGAATAATTTATCCACCATACTGATGCGATCCTACACATTTATACATATGACTTTTAAGTTCATACTGGCCTACCCAGCTATGGGCGGCATTATAATATTTCATCTTCATCATCACCAGCCTATATATTACGTGATCACTGCTGGGACACAAATGGTTATAATTTACCACGCTGGCCCAGTGCCACATACAATGTCACAGCCCTTGAACGCTGTGGTGGTTCTTAGACATGCCGGTTTCCTCACGATGTATTCCTTTACCATTTAAGCGCTGGTAAATCCACACATAACTATTATGATAAAGTTAAATGGTAAGTAGGAACAAGTTTTAATCTGCAGGTATATACTCGTAGTTATAGCTTGCATTACTCTTTGTTTACTTTGCATTGGCTGTTGTAGGTGACAGCATAGACTTTCATCACCTCTTCAAACGTTTACATTGCGCGCTAGAGTAATAAAACATGAAAATAACATTAAAAAATTATTGCGTGTGACATTTAACGACTGGTGGTATTGTTAACTACAACAGTTTTTTTCTAGTACATAAACTTACTCATGATATTTTTTTTACATCATAATAGCGTTTGACTACCAGTCACTTGATCACAAGTGATGATGTGGTCGAAGGCGACGCCACGTTATCTACGCGTGGAGTGGGAGCTGGCTGTCAATTGACGTGTTGTTGAAACAAGAGTATCAATCGGGTAATAGGTGCAAGCGTTGAGCTTGAGTGAGTTGCTCGTTTCGTCCTAAGGTTTTAATACCTGTTACTATTCATGGGCCTCAAAACTGGCTGCTATGTTTGGCTTACAGGTAGGCTTGACTCGGACTCCCGAGTGCAGTAAAAACAAGAGTATTGCCGCAGGGCAGAGATTTATAATGAGACTATCGTCAGTACCTTCGCAACGCTCGGCCGGTGTAGTGCACCCATACCTTTCGCAACCACTCCGACGCGAGCGCAGATGGCTAAATTGATCAGTATCGGTGTACTGATGTAGGCTACTGTCCACAACGGTAACCACCTAACCACCTCACTGTTTATAGCAGCAACGACAAATGGTTACTTCTATTTAAAACAAGTACCAACTGCTGCAATTAATACTCATTAAAATGCCTACCAACTAAGTACGACGCATTACTCACAATTTAGTTTCGACCTACAAAAATCAATCAATATAGATGTAAATACGTTCAATATAATTCACGTTTGCTCATGTTATTATTAATTTAGGAAAATACGAGTATGTATGTTTTAATAAAGCCTGTTTTAAACCTGCGAACAGCTTGAAATATGCCTTTTTGAGAAAATGTATGCGTTCTCTCAACTAGATTTAATTCGTTTGCACATGATAAATACATCCGATCGGGCTTTTGGTTACGTTGTGTTTGATAAATTTAGTTAAGGAATAGGCGCGAGTTAGTTGGTTTATATTTAATTTAACTTTTTGAATGTAGTACATAAGTGGCTAATTTAACGAGCCAAATACAGCCAACACAGTTTGTCATATAAGTTTTAATGGGATCAACGGTTTTTCTCCTGTTCTATAAAACCCAGAAGACCTTTGAAGTGTATTACACAACAAATCTTAGCATTTACGTTATTCCCAGAATGGCATGTGGTACCTTCTCGATCATCTACAGAGTGAGGTTACTGAGATATGTAGGCTTACGGTCTATTACGCTTTGGAGTGCCAGCAGATGTCTCGCATCTATTACATTCGGTTAGGCTCAGTAATGGATACAAAACAAATTAATATTTCGATGTATATTACGTAATGGCATTGGTACAAAAAGTTCAACGTCCTATTTAATAAGAAAACCACATTTTAAAACCAGTTCCTTAACTCGGACTTTGAACAAGCGGTACCAACACAAAACTATTACTCGTATTATACTATGTTGTTTAAAAACCTATTATATAAATATGTATTATATCTCTACCAATTTTTGTGTGTTTCTATCATTAATTCATTATGTATTTTTACAAACTGCCTGTTTTCTCGTTTTCCCAATTGTCGTTAGTAATTGCATTCTGCGTTCGTCGCTACCTGTGACTAATAAGTTTAGCATGAAAATATGGGCATAATATGCCATTTATTAGGTATATGCCCATATATACTTAAGTGCGTGTTTAAAATAGAGATAAAATAAAGGCTAGACATGAGAAAGAAGGCGTCTACGACACAGAAAACTTAGCATAAGACGCTCCCACGAGGTAGACCATCATTTTGTTAAGAGTCGCGGAAACAATTGGATGAAAACAACTAACAATCGTTCTATAGGAGCAGTCTATGTTTAGTTTGGAGTGTACTTCTGGTTGATCAGATAATAATGAAAGCATCAAAATATTAATTAATACTAATTTGTCTTAGGTATTATAGCAAGCATAAAAACAAGCGTCTTAAGTGCTTAAATGTTTATCAGAATTTTGTCTGGGTGTAGAAGAGGCGTGGGTGCCTATGCATATCTTATACACATAAAAAACTGTTACTTAAGTCTTGAATCAAAATATTGAGCAGGTTTATTAAAATTAGTTAGACGAGTTTTTTCTAGCTACGTAATAAATAGGCATCTACGACAAATGATTCAGCTGTCCAACGTAAATGAAATGGCGAAGGAACAGAACTCCCTGCCAGCGTTTTTGTTACCCAATAAGTATAATTTGGGCGCCTTCAAGTCGAGAGTGGATAGGTATCTTTTAGGTGAGCATGCTCCATCATTGGCCTCGTCGTAACTTACCATCAGAAGATGCTGTGGTAAAATGCTTACTTATTGATAATAAACATAAAGATCGCACTAATCACACTTATAGTATAAAAAATACGAAAGTTTGAGAGTGCGTGTGTATGTTTCTTACTACTTCATGTTAAATCCACCTAATAGATTTGATTGAAATTCGGAATAGTGATAGCTTATACCCTGAATTAACACATATTATATACAATTATCATTCCGGAAAAAGGTTCCTGTGGGATTTATAATGAAAAATGCAGGTGAGTGTCTATGTTTGTTACTTTTTCTCGCGGAAACGGATCTACGAATTTGAGTAAAATTAAAAATAGAGATAGTACTCGCATACGTAGGTATATAACTATATATGCAAGGGTTAATTTTTATCCCAGAACATGTGAAATAACGAGAAAAATACGGGTGTAACCGCGTGACGCAGTTATTAGGTAACGAAGGGTAGTTACGGTTTAAATTGTTTGAAACTTCAGTTAGGAGTGCGAATCGTGGTGACGCAACGCAGCGCAGACGCGCTTGCGCCGCTCGCTGCCCGCGCTCTCTCGGATCGATAATTAATATCCTGTGCAGCCGACACTCAAAACATAAATTGTAACAAGAATAAACATATCACGCGCGTCGCGTTAATGCAATATCCTTAGGAATTTCGTATTGTTCGAAATGATATTGTTAGGATAGGTGCATGAGCGTCGTGTCGTTCTGAAAATGTGTCTATCCATGAAAGAAGTTTCCAGTCGATACGACAAATTAGAAGTAGGTTAAAATTGATTTTATAGATTTGATTACTGTGTTAGTTACTTAGTTACAAGTGAAGCTAATATAAAATAAAATAACTCTACTTTTTTCTCGGTACTTACGTACAAAGTTTTGAAAATATATCTTGTTCATAGTGTACGCAAATAGAATCAAATTTTTATGAGCCTTTATTTGTTACTCATACTGTGGGACCTATATTTTTATTATAACTTATCCTGTACCAGAAAAAAATTCAGGAAACTATTGCAGGTGGCGTCCACCAATAGTCGACGATATTTCCAATTTTTCATGATATCTATAAACAAACTGAGCATAACAATTAACAATTCGAAACTTCGACAAAGAATTAGTCTAGCCATCCAAAGGGGGAACGCTGCCAGTATCTTCGGTACCATGCCTAAAGGGACTTCTTTTCATAATGTATTTTAGTTATTAGTTTAGGTTTATTTGTTTTTATTCGAAACTTCATATATCAATTTCGATTCAATGATTAGCCCGTACTCGTTTATTTACAAAAAAGTCTTGAAATGTCTTAGTACAAGCTTTTTTAAAAAGTAAAGTAGCACAAATAGCTGTTGCGTCGCGCATCGCAGACCTCCAGATGTGATTTCAAATTATTTCTCTACGTATTTGGTAAACGTTTAATTAGATTAAAACAGAGGTGCTCTTGGTTAATTTATGTAACGATGTTTACGTATATTATGTACACAA
This sequence comes from Opisthograptis luteolata, assembly GCA_931315375.2. NCBI lineage: Eukaryota > Metazoa > Arthropoda > Insecta > Lepidoptera > Geometridae > Opisthograptis > Opisthograptis luteolata. Next base: position 5,559,280 of record OV928033.1, read on the forward strand.
TTCATCCTTACAAAAACTTAAGTGGCACATAAAGGCAGCTGAAGTTACGCAATGATCAAAATTACATTCTGACAAATTATATTGTAGCTAAGAGCGCGAATGAAAAAGAAACAAAAGTTTTATGGAGAGAGTAGCGCAAGCTTTTGATTGACGCTGTTCAGTTCAAATTAATTTAGATTTACCTCTCGATAAGCTAGCAGCTTACTGTAGTCATTGGCCTCGGTCACCTTACATTCTTGCGCGAATACTCTATGTGCATAATATCCGCAAGGCACTATGTAGCGCATGTTGCGAAGTAGACGAAAACAGCCCTTTCCCAGCAGTGAAAGTTTCACTTGGACATTTAGCGAATTGTCGGGTTTCACAATGTGCTCTCATGCCGTTTCGTAATATTTATAAATACCGGGAAAAGTATTTTATCAAGCAGCATGCGGTGCGCGAGCGCTGGCCGAACCTGCAGTGTCAGAATTCTTCGAATATTAGGTATAAGAATTTGTAGCACTGTTGAAAATATCCGCGTGGTTGTAGTGAGATGCATTATTGCAGAACGTCACCCTTGACTGAGAAAAGCACCGTGAGCAGTGACCCCGCGCTATTTTTCAAACACAATAAAATAAGTCGTCGTCATCGCTTGGTCTAATGTTCACGTTTTTCCACAAGGGCGGAAGCCGTAAAATCTTATTTCTTTAATTATTACCCCAATCAGCGGATACTAGACGACCGTTTGCATTGTTGTTGTTTTCTAACGAGCACCATTGTATTATATTCATTATTTTATGAATACCATTATTTAACCGAGGCTCTATCGATCGTTTACATAATTTAAATTCAATCTAAACATTTGTGAGGATTAATAATTCGAAATACACAGACATGGCACAGTGAATACAGTTAGCTATATTTTGATACAGCTACAATTTAAACTTTGTTTCTATACCTATACCTACCTATGGTTTATTTTTATAAAAATATATACAAGATTGATTCTAGCAACAAAGCGTTGTCTATTTTATATCCTCAAAACGCTCTCAAATATTTTGATATTTTCGAAACATACCAAGCCATAGCAAGCACTTGATTTACCAACCTAGCAATTAATTAATTGTAGGCAGCAAACTGCGTACGTGTAGAATAAATACGTATTAATGTTTATTCACATGTCCCAATTACCTGTGTATGTGGCGGCCGATCCAAAAACAGATCGATTAGAATTTTATAAGAGCTAGCGGACCACCTTGTCACATTTCCACTGCCCCGAGCGGTGCCACTACACTGGATGTTAAATACCTACTTACACCAGAAGCAATACAACTTTTCTCCATGACACCCTGACATTTCAAGCACTTTGTGTGAGTTATTTTAATAATTGTAGGTACTCTAATTATTTTGCACAAACTATAAGTTTTTTTTGTTGTTCTGCATTTAAATTACTGTCATGAGTAGGATCTTACAAATGCCAATGAAGGCATATGTAAATGTTATACTCGTAGTGTTAACACATGGTCCACACAAATAAGACACCTATCGGTGTCTGTGTGTCGCCGGTTTAATCAAACAAAGGAAATGCTGGCAGCCTTCCTTTGGGCCTTAGGACCGGAACTCTACCCGACGATTTCCCATGAGCGTAAAGGTCGTTTCTTACGCTGGGCATGAACCACATCTAAATTAAAAATAAAACTGTGTATTTCTTGCAGAAGTGGGGGCACAAATTAAGAATTGACAGTCTTTCCGCTGTGACCTTGTGAAATGCAGTCATTCAAGATGGGTGTGAAAAGAATACTTAAGGGTCTGCAAAGCATCGGCAACGACCCGTGTTGCAAATGACCATAGGCGAAGGTCAACGCTCACCATCAGGCGGGCCGTCTGCTTGTATGCCACACAAAAAATGATTAATCGACACAGCATAACTTCGGAGTTAAGTCTTTCAGTTAAAATGAGAATGCTCCAATTAAATTTTAACTAAATACCATAAGCTGCAATTTTGTGGTGTTATTTCGCAGGCCGTAATTCATTATATGTGGCATTTAGCCGCACTGGTTGTCCTACAATTGCCAACGGTGGGAGCAGGCTTTTGCTTCCGCGTAAGTGATCTACATTTTACTGGTCACGGTGGCCACAAATCCACACGGTGCAATGCAGTGGGATGGGCTTGCGAAATGTTGCGGTGGGTGTGCTAAATGAATATATATTTTTCCATGTAAAAAGATTTGCTGAACTCCAGCACTGCCGATATCATTCTATATTGAGCAATATATATGTATAAAAAGCTGGTTTTTTAGTCGCAATTGCCTTATAAGTGATCTTTTAATCGTACATATGAGTAAAACTTCTCGTAATGTTGGGAATAGATAAATTTTTAATACGTTGTTGTAGATAGTCGAAAAATATTACTTTATGTAACTGGATGATGGAACAATCTGATCGTCCAACCGATGTAACCATTTCCTCATAGGTCACTCACATTCATCTATATTCCTAGAACATGCCCTACGTGGGGCAATGCATTGCGTCCACCACCTTGAGGCATAGGCATTTCACCAGCCCACAACCCTTCAAACTTAAACATAGCTTTACTGCTTAGCGGAATATAACAGTTGGTGGTAGCACTGCCCCAGCCGTGCCCTCTTACAAGGAGCTCTACTCTTAACACACAGTTTATTTCCTCAATGCAAACGTTTACCTAACTTATCTTGGTTTTAGAGCCAAAGTAAACAATTGTTGTCTTGATTGTATTGTAATTCACTAGGTAATGTGCATGATGTTGTGCGGAGATCAACATAGTGTCAAATAATAACCTTGTCTCGGAATCAAGTAGCCGAAACAAAGCAGTGACACTCACGCAAGCCAGTGACATGACATTGGTATTAGTCGTAGTTTATTCAAAAATAACGCAACACACATTACCATGTAGTTACATTTCAAACAGCTGAGACAGAAAAACAACAGTATTTAGCTGTTTGAAATGTTTATTAAACGAGTTTAATTAATAGAAACAGGTGGTGATTGGCTCACGCAGATCACTATGAATGAAGGTTTTACGTCTCCTCTTACTACTAAGAAACAAAAACATTATTCAGAACTGTTTTTTTTATAAAGAACATAATTTAATTTAATATTATATATTTGAAAATCAGTCGCCGAGGTACTACGAATATGACAATGACCAAATAGCGAAAGTTGAACTCAGTACAATGTAATGCTTGGGAATTTCTTGTCCATGCAGTGAAATCTTGTTAAAAAAGAAATTAGAGATTGTTTTACACTCTACATTAAAGTTTATTGGTTCCTTTTTTCTGTACATTTGTCTTTTTCATACAAAGGTTGGTTCAATGACTAATTACATGTTAGATATTTCAATCAGTTTTCATATAAATGTTAATAGCAATTAACTACGCTGAAATGTAAAGTTCTTAGAAGGTCATTTATCACGTCTGCGTTGAACTCGTTCATTTTAAAAGTTGTGATTTGATTATTCATTTTATTTTATGATTAATATATAGCTAAAAGGTTAACTGAGTATAAACTGTATCAAGTCAGTTAAGGCGCGCATATGCCAGTTACTACACCTGTCTGAAGACTGATCGTGCCAGTTGTTATGTAATAAAAATATCAATAAAAATGTTATGACAAAGTATTATGTAAGGTACCACATCGCACTTGGCCTTTGTGCGATGTTAGATACCGCGCTAATGGTTTCCCAAACCACGCTGTTTAGGAAACTCTTTGTTCAACTATCTTGATCAAAATTCAATGAACATATTTTCTTTTGTTCTTATAAAATGCTCATTGTTTATCCCACTTTATTTTCGCAGATTAATTCGCAATTACGAGGGTTATCATTATGAATAAATTGGTGATAAATGTTAAAAAACAGTACAGCTATTGACAGCCTAGCATTTCTCTGTGATATCTTAATTCACTAGTTGATTGAAGAAGATCAATTAATAGTCTAAATTTATCGAGATGGTACATTCCTATTAATAAAAACAAAAACTTTTATTTTCGTGTACTGCAAAAATGAGAGGTGTCATTTACCTATTAATTATCGTACAAAACATATATATAAATATAACTAATTACAACGAAATAATTCGATGCGATTCAATAATACATTTTACATAATGTATAAATATTAGTGAATTAAACATACGATAGGCAGCATGATAGGAGTTAATTCAATTGAGAGCGTCCTGCAACTGATATTTATGTGACACATTGTTAATTAAATTACCTATGAGATGAGGAAGATAATTAAATCTTCACACAAGTTGTCGCTGTTTGTAAATCATAAGCACGGCATAAATGTTACTTCCAAATGGTTATTATTGCTATAGTGCAACATTTACATTTTACATTTTGTCTAATACGTTTCGAGCTTAATTTGGGGCTAGGCCAATTGGTTCTGAACGTTCTATATATCAAACGCTGTCACTTTATTGATAGAATTACTTCATGGAAACTTTCTCATAAAGATGCACACTACTTGCCCGAACATTATGCGTTTTGACCGACATCTCGTCCGTTGCATTTCAATATTACGCGTTTGTTAACTTTTCTCGGGCACATTATATTATCTTACTCCTACTACTTAACATAAATTGGACTACTTACTATTGCAAATGCCTTTTCCTTGTTTGTCCGTCATTTAAAGTTTACTTAAAGTCGATAAGATCACCTAAAATGCACCGTTAGCGTAATGCAACGGTCGTTATGAAACGACGTTACACACAAGTAATATTTTAATTAACATAATATGTAACAATAAAATATACAACAATAATTTATTCTATTTTGAGGTTGTGGATACCACTTTTTTGCCAGCAAGTAAAAAAAGGTAAAAGCTTATTAAATATTTTTTTCATTTTACTTTGTAGCGTTTTACCACAACACATCTGAAAAGATGATGCGCCAAAAGGTTGGTGTTTAAGATGATAAAGGTAACAGGAATATTTGTTATTGTTCAACAATTTTTGTCATTGCTTGTACATCTAATTAGAGATTTTTTGCACTGTTTTCTGATTCCCACATCAGGTCAAATACCTGTTAATCAAATTCAACAAGAACTAGAAATAGAAGGGACTAAAAGATAAGAAGATAACATAAAGTTCAAAGAATGTATCAGTAAAACCGATAAAATTGTCTCAACAAAAACATACAATGAGATGAGGATACGTTCTTGTTTTAAGCCGACTATACTATCTTCTTAAAAATCTACCCTTATCTTTGAATCTGTCCTTTGTCATAAATAGTTTATAAAAATGTCTGTATTCTGTAACAGTTTTATTGATATTTACTGACAAGAACTTGAATTCGAGATAGTCGTCGACATAATGTTGTTAATGAAATAAAAGTTACTATGGATTTATTTCCAGGTGTTATCTACAAAGCTTTTTGTCGCTTTCACTGCACTTTGAAAACCTGATCATACTTGATTTTTCAAATGTGTTCTAATAGCGTCAGTTTAGTTTAGTAACGTTGGATCACGATCAGCAATTATTGTCGCTGACCGTACCCATATAATCGCAGTAATTAGCACAATTTTAAACAGAATGGTGGTTGGTTTCAACCGTTTCCTTCCTAACAAAAGCGAGGCTATACACATCTGGAGCGGTAACTTAATTGTGCATTCTGGCAATTGTGTCATAAAATACCGATGCTGAATAATCTACATCGAGACTCCTCAATAACCTGTGCAATTTACTTGTACAAGGTATGTCCTTTACGAGTACCTATACTTACTAACCGGTTGTTCACATCTCATCCTTGCCGAGCCTCTGATGTAATTTGTTGATTAGTAAATGAAATATTTTATAGCCTTTGATTGCCCATTTTGGAAACTTGAGCACATTTGTGCAGAAACTAACGTTCTATTTTGTAATTACAAATGCCTACAGAGATAAGAGTCGAGATATTTTGTCGATAATGATAATGAGTGTCGCAACCCTCCGAATAGTTTGCAATTAGATCAAACAAGCAACGAAATGTGCACTTAAATGTACTTTTAACAAAAAAAATTTGAAGGTGTTTTGCCATGTGTTATTTCCGTTCGTATTGCGGCACCTGCCAGGTAATTATAGGATTGTCTTGTTAGAAGGCGTTATGATAATTAATTAACATTTTTCATACGTTCAGGTATTTCATATCGCAGTGCAATGAAATCTAAGTTTTTCTCTGCATTGTAATAAATTTTGTCGAAAGTTACTATCATTTGCGTCCATCTGCTCCCTGCGACTCTTACAATGTCGTCGGTCCACCTAGTGGGGAGCCTACCTACAAAGCGTCTTCCGGTTCGTGGTTGCCAGTTGCCACTAGAGAACCTTTCTTCCCCATGGGTTATCAGTTCGTCGAGCGATGTGGCCTGACCATTGCCACTTCTACCTATTTGCAAATTTATACTGAGAGCTATGTCTGTATTATTTTGTTAAATCTAATAAACATACAATTTAATAGAAGGTTTTGTATGTCTTTTATAAAATTTATAGTATGTAAGTAAAATAATATAAGTTAGTGAGCTAGTGGCCAACTTTGGTGTCGGGGTTTTCAGGTCGCCCGATAGCCTCCGACATTGCTTGACCGATGCAGGCACGATAGCGCACAGTTGAAAAGGGCACTGACGGCCACCCATCCAAGTGGTGGTTATGTTAGTGTTCCCTAACTTTGGTAGATCTGTTACGACTGAGCAAGCTATACCACGAACACTACTAGCATTTGAAAAGTGATAGATACATCTAGCTTGTCGTATTGCGGAGTCTACAGTTCACAATCTTTATACGAAAGAGTGTTTCCCAATGAATTCTAATAACACCTGAGCCAGGAAGTGAAATACATTCAAGTAATTATTATTAGAGCAAGTAGGTGCCACATAAGTGCCCGTCTAACGACTGGAATTGGTATAATTTACGTGTGATTTCTCAATTTAACTCTAGACCTTATTACGGGTGTTTATAATAAGAGTTTAATTTCCTATTTCAAATTGTGCGTTTCTTTTTGTTTACTTTATTTTAATAAAGTTTTGTTGGTACAAATGTTGTAAGATTAAGAAAATGATAGTTTACTGTTTGGCAAAAATAAATGAAACCTTTTTCAACAAAATCTCAAGTTAAATCTAAAACTTGTTGATGTTTATATTTCAAGTCCACACGTAGCACTATCTATAAACTATCAGACTGTTCAGAAGACAAAAAGATTGCAGTCAATTAAGTAAAGTTAGGTTGGAACGGCGTAGCTATATCTAGGAGTGGTCACACTCAATAATTTGAAATTTGCGAGGGCTATTGCCGGGACGGTTGGCAAGCCTAGTTTAAAGACTACAATGCTGGATTATTTATTTGTAAACGGACCCATGTCATGACCACCTTAGCTGGAGCTAGTGCAAGACAGTGCTTAGCGCCAGTGTTACTGAAACTAGAGCCACCTTCGATCACATACCCAAAAACCAAAATATTCAAGGGTATGTGAATTCTATGTAGCAACCCTCACCGGACAGTGTGGTAGATTATACCTATGCTCCAACAGTGGGACCGCAATAGGCTTACGATGATGATGTAGTTAAACGTTACCTTGTAAAAAAACTCAACCTACATTTGGCCGCTTCAATTAGTTTCTTGTATTACCAGTCCCTACTTCTCATGCTTATTATAGGCAATATATTTTGCTGCTATAAAAACTAGGCCATTAATCGACTACGGAGTGCTTAATAATTGTTTTTTTGTCAATATCTCTGCAAACTTTTACGTGGACAAGTACCTAAACTAGTGACCTTAAGCAACGAACGTTGATTTCCGTGTTGGTTGTTGTGCTGTATCTCGCTAGATACTTAGTATACGTATGTGAATAGACAAACTGATCAAGTGGCCCCAAGCAAGTGTTAAATGTCATTGTCTCATTGGCACACATATAATATAGAGCTACTTAACTTACTGGTAAACGAAAAGGTGAATATCGTTGCTGAACATCATCATCAGATGGAAGAAGTCTACTAGGCCTCGCATTTTAACAACGCTGGTATGCAGTGCAGGACACCAATAATATAATATTATTGATGGTACGTAGAATTAAAAACAAAATAATTTACATTCGAGCAGAAAGATGGTGATAGTCTGATTTTGATGATTCTTCTTTTTACTATACATTAAACGTAAACGTAGTTAAAACACTTCTAAACGTAGGATAGGACGATTGATTGTTTACCCACTGAATTTTTAATTGCTAACCTATTCTACCACGCATAGGTTACTTTGTACTGGGTGTTATCTGATTTTTATTTAAACCTTGTAGGCATGTCCATTGTCCAATGTTTTCTTCTAATGAAGAAAACCTCTTTTAAGTATGTATTACATTATGTATTGGATGTCACAGGTGATTGGAAAAAAACTCGTCGTTGAGTTAAATGCCTGAATACGGGGCTTCGTTTAGCAACATTGTGATCAGATCACGCTAGACGAGCGTGTTTCTGACTATTGACGACAAAAATGAATTTGTAGTCCAAGGCTCGTCTATTTGCTGGATAACCTGAAGTTTTGAGAAGTGTAAGCTATTTAGATTTTGTGCTACGCGCTGATCTAAATATTTGCCCTCTTAAGACTTCGGGATCTGTTTTTGTCAAACGCTAACCTTTTAACTACCAAATTGCCTTGTGGATAACGAAATTTTAACGAAATTAGTTTTGTTTCAATGTGACATGAGGTGAGCAAGTCTCTCGCCTAGTGGTAAGTGACAGGCTTTCCATACAGACTTTTGAACTTCGCGTTCTAAATTCAAAATCCTGCGCGGCAAACTGCGATTATCATGCACTCTGAGATCTCTATTTAAATCTCTGTATTATGTAATCTCATTATTTCATAGATATCGGATTCACAGACGAGATATTTTATAGTTAAATGCCAATTCTTCATCTCGAAACGAGGGTGGCGTTCTAATGCTCTGATTATTCCAATTCATGCAACAAATAAGTAAATTACGTGAAGGCACCTGACGTTTCCATTTTAATAGGATTTCTGAAATCGTGAGGATCTAGGCGTGCTCTCAGTGAAAACGAATGGTGGGAACTGATGAGCTCGTGACTGCTTCTGAAGCTTGAATAGATGGTTAGCATTCAGTAACAATTGACGATCGACCGAAGGCCGTTTCCGATTATGATACACCAATTAGTACTATTAACAGCTGACTTTTCTGACGGTAAAATAAAGCCCTGGGATAAAGCGATGTAAACATAATCAGTGAGGTCCAGAGCATGCGCATCTATCCTATCCTACCAATATTATAAATGCAAAAGTTTGTGTGTGTGTATGTTTGTTACCACGTATCGCCGTAACCACTAAACCGATATTGATGAAATTTGGAATGGAGATAGCTTATACCCTGGATTAACACATAGGCTGTTTTTATTCATAGACTTTTTATCCCGGAAAAAGGTTCCTCCGGGATACCGGGAAGACGCGGCTAACGGGTAAACCACAGGACACAACTAGTTGGTCATAAAGTAATGGTGTTAAGTTGGCAAATAATAATTATGTTATGATTTATGTGCAGCTTTAGTCCATGCATGCTTAGACTGCGACTTAATTCATTGCTCTGCCAGTTTGCTGATATGTAGGTACAATGTACGTTATAATTACAGTATATATACGAGATGTACTCGTATGTCCATAGTAAAGACCTTAGATGATTTCAATGAAAATACCTAAGGTGATGTATCCGATGACTAAATTAACTAACTGAGATGGCGCAACGACCTAAAGTGAGTCTTGGCCTCCTATAACAAAAGACGGCTAATTCGACCTGTCCTGCGCCACCTACTGGCAGTCCTCCACCTGGAGCTCACGCAAATCCTTTCTCACTTTATCTTTCCAGCGATACCTGGGAAGGCCGATCGGGCGACGGCTACTCGACCGTCCATGCTCGTCCATGCTCGTTTGACCGCACGATCCTCTCCTATTATTTCAGAAGGCCAGCGAAGAGATGTATCCGATACCTTCAGTAGAATCTGGGCCACTAAAGTATCAGGTATCTCCGATTGATTTTGACAATAACCACAATCTAATAGCTTAGACGTCTTATGGTAGTTTTCTTTGTACATAAAATGATAGCTGTATTTTATAATAATTTGAAAAGCAATAATAATCATTAACGATAATCTCAGAACCGAAATTATCGATTTTATAGACAACAAATTACTGATAAACGATATTCAGTTCGATTTCTAAAGTTTAGCAACTGACAGTCACGAGATAGATAGATAATAACTTGGATTCTCTCGATGATTGGAGCCATATCGGGCAAATCCAGTTGCAAAATGTCTTTATTGTTCTTAGCTGATAAATAGTTGTCAATCCTAGACAACGCCGTGGAATAGATATGCTTACATCACTAACGATTACGTTGATAACACTGCAATTGTTACGAAAATGTAGCTTCGGACACTTTTGATCTAATGAATCCATTCACCATCACCAGCCTTTTACTTATCAGAGAGACAGATGCTTTCTCTCAGAGAGAAAGAGACACTGAGAGAAAGATTATGGACCATTATCTGCCACGCTGACCCCGTGCGTGTTGATATATTTTATGTCGCCTGCCCTTTTTCTTGGATATGTCGGTTTTCTCACATATTTTCTTCCTCACCGTTTTAAGCGATGAATTATTCGCACAGATCAGCGGCTTGTGAGCTGCACTTGTTACCGTTCGGTTACCACCGCTCTAAAATCAATTGAAATAATTTTAATTTATTTTTATTACATACATATTCGAACTCTGAGCTACGCAAAAAACTAGCCTGATACCTTTTAATTCAAGCAAACTTGCAAACAGATACCAGTCTATCAAAAGCTTTTTGTTATCACTTTAACATTTAAAATACATTCGCATTGAAATAACATTTTTTCAAGTATTTAAGTGACATTCAGTCATAAGTTAATTAAATATTAACCGGATACGAACTAAATGACACCCAAACACCTATTCGCCATTCTGATTAACTTTTGAATAACTGTTCGACTGGACTGTATACGTATGTTTTTGTCATCCAATAGATACTTATGAGATTGTTAAATTATTCATATGTGTAGCAATATCAATCAATAGACACATGAGTTATTAATGTTAATAACGCTACAAGGTTCCATTCGTCGAAATGTTTGTTAGTAGTTAAGCTCGGTTATAAAATAGATGAAAATATTATAAGTCAAAGTTTCGTTACATTTTGTGATCGTTTCAATTAACAAGTAGGTACAATTATATATTTCTCAAACTCTATGATCTTCCTGTTAACATAAATTCCTCTACCTAACTGTTTAATCTGTTAACTCGCCATTAGTATATCTATTAACATTACACATGAATAGAGCCGCTTAACTTTTTGTGCAAATGTAAATTTGAGATTTATTAAATGTCTTATGTAATTAATAAATCAAATCGAAGCACTCATCACATACACTTAATAATGAGTGTGCAATTCATATTGATTTATGCAAGAATTAGTGTGAAATATTATGAAAACTGACAGTAGATATTGACGCAACGCAATTAACCGACAAGTTCTTATATCACTAACCATAATATCCGCAACATAGAAACAATAATGTTTTAAATTGCAACACTACTTTAAAATTATTATTCTAATTTGAATATATTGGTATTGTTCGTTTTATAATTGTTGAGAGAACGTTTTGTCTGTAAGTGTACTATTGTGAAACATCCAGTCAATTGTTTAAGGTTTCGATGTACATAAATTAAGTTGATAATTTCAATCGAAATATGAGCATCGTTAAGTCAGCATTGGATGAAGAAGGGTATTGTTAAGTAATATTTTATGGGAATTACGAGCACGACAAGATCGAATAAGAACCAAGGCAAACGAGACTTCTTCATCACAATGAAATAATCTAAAGTGTCGTACGTTTCCCATCAAAAAGGTACCTTAAGCTACATGTATTTACTTAACATTTAGATCAAGCTACTTAAGATTATCGAAACCTGAATACTACAAGTCGCAACCAAATGTAGAGCAACAGACTTTCTTCGAGTATGAAGTAATCATACTTTTTTGTTCAAACCTTGTGATAATCTCGTATGTAACTGTCTAGGGTGCTTGTGGATACTTACGTCACGGCACGTTGACGATTTCGAAAGGTTGTGGGTACCTATAAGACGGCGGTTGCATGAGCCTTCGCAAAGTAGGCAGCGTCAAGACAAATGTAGTTAACTAGTTATAGGAGATTAGATCGTGCTCGTGTGGTGGCCACGCGTGTTATGCGTCCCGCCCTTAATCTTGCTAGATGTTGGAAAGTTGGCTCTAATAAAAGACACATAAATATGTCAATGCTGGGATGATAGAAGTGATATCAATTTTGTTGATTGTACGTAGGTGTACGTAGGTATATCATCATCATCATCATCATTATCAGCCTTCTGCTGGGACTCTGGCCTTCTCTCAGAGAGAGAGAGTATGGGCTATAATCTACCACGCTGGCCCAGTGCGAGTTGGTAGATGTCACATGCCTTCGAAAATGTTGCAGTTCTTGGGCATGCCGGGTTCCTCACGATGTTTTCCTTCACCGTTTTGAGCGATGTCAAATCCGCACATAACTTATTAAGTCATAGGTACGAGGCCGAGAGGATTCGAACTCGGTGTCGGCGTCTTGTAAGTCGCACGCCAAACCGTTCGATCACTATCGCTCGTTAACGTAGGTATATACGGTTTGGATTCGAAAAACTGTAAATTAAACTATGTTCAATTTCCATACAGTCATCGTGCTAATTTCTATATTCGAATAAAGTAGTAATTATTACAAAGGGTAACAATAGCTAAAGGGTTGTCTCGAATCCAAAGAGAAAAATTCTTGAGTAGAATCCTGAAAGCGTTATACATTAAACAAGGAACTATTATTGTACGACCGAGTGACTCTACAAAGAAGAAAAAGATATAAAATGGCCAGTAACATTTTCATACAAATTTGTTGGTTGTTTTAGTTAAAATATTGGTCACTAAAGAAAAGTTTATTCCCCTCCATGAAAATCCTACTTGCTCGCATTATTTGATGTATCAATCGTCGTTTTTTCGAATAGATGGAATGAAAAATTATTCATATTTGTGGTCTGTCGTCTATATTATAATAAGTTTAGATTTGATCTCAATTATTCTCGACTGGTCTTGAAACGGATATGGATACAAGCAACCAGTAATAATACCTCATAAATAGTTAATTTCAGTATTGCACAATAACCCCACGTTAGGTTTGAGAGTTACTGCGTGTTACCGCATAAGATTGTGGTATTTACGTCGAAGCATTTATAGTTTTAGAGGCACATTTTTCCTCAGCTGTAACGGCAAAAATTGATATAAATTGGACATAAAAAGTAATTTAATTCAATTCTTTCTAGAATTAATAAGCCATTAAAATAGTATTAAGTTGTGTGAATTAATGACGTTTTAAAAGTCACCATGAGAAGGTATCGCTGGTTTAAGAAAAAGAGACTAACGTATATGGGGGCGGAGCGAGGGCCTTTAATAGTACTTAATTCAATAGGATACATTGTGATCACTTAAAACGTTCAACTTTAAACTAGATACGCCTGTTCCAACCTCCTTACGCCGGCAAAAGAACAGGCAAGAAACGCCCGGCAGGTAACTTTTTTGGCGCGATCCCATTGACAATTTTATTCATAGTACTAATTGATTGAATTGGAGCAAGTTCACCACAATCCCAAGCTTTTTTGTCTTAATGTAAATAGTCTGATATTTTATCACAAGATATAATTCTTGAATTTCTCTTGGTTTTATGGTCATATTTCCAGTTTTAGTAACAAAAATTTATCACGTAGATAAAGCAGAAAAGGCAACTGAAAAGTGAACGCGTTGATATCTAGACGAAGCATAACATGTTTATTAAAAAAATATTTTATTTTTGATCGTTACATTAGTTTATTAATTAAAATTAAAATTAAATTAAAATTAGCCTTTATTGCTGTTAAACTTACAAAACATTGATTTTTACTATAATTAATCTTATATTGCTTAAATTTAAGTTTGTGTATCGGCGTCCGGTTCAAGAACAGCTTGTCTTTCGACATAGGCCTCCTCTAAGTATTTCCAATTCTCCCTGTTTTTTGCAACTCGGATCCATTCTGGGCCCAGAATGGATTAGTTTATACCATTACAATAATAATATTACTAAAATTAAGGGAAAAAATGCTGGTTACAAGAATTACGCTTAAGTAAAGCAGAATGAAGTCTCATTGGAGTGCCCGAAGGTCATATTGCTAGTCCACATTTACACGAAAACTTCTAATAAACTAGAAAAAATATTATTGTAGAATAATCACTCCGATTTAACCTTAACTTTTTGTCAATGTAAGCCGAGTGCACCCAGATTGCTTGCTGGGCAAGGATCGTCACGCAGTGCCGAGTCAGGCCCTGAAAAAGATGGTTTTATGACCACAACTTATTTCCAGAGCAGGGGTTACGGTGGATCGCTGTCTGGAAGGGAACGGTGTAGACCATTTGAACTAAATAGATTAAAAAACAAAAAGAAAGAAATGAGGATTTTAAACCGTGACTAGATAAATCTCGACATTTGATTGGTTCAATCGCAGACAACCTTTATTACTCGTAAAAAAAGTGTTTGTATTTTATTAGCGCATAGCGGCTGGCTGTGCGGTTACGCAGGCTGCGTGCCACTACTTCTTATTGCTGGTGACAAAAAAGAAACGCTGACCACGGCGTGCCGTTGGACCGGCAACCTATTTAGGTAACCTATGTCTTGCAACAAGAACTTCCTACAGAGAGTACCAAATAGACAAGTTTAACTTTTTAAAAGGGTAAACCATGTTTTTATCTATTTTACTTTTAATTAAGTACAGTCTATGTGTATGTGTGTGTGTGTGTCTATGTGTATATGTGTGTGATGTACGTACTCGTATGTAGGTAAATTCTAAACCACTAATGTCAGCTATCCATGCCGAGGTAGAAAGCCATACCTAAGTACCATCTGCCCATAAGTGACCGGTGACGGTAATATAATATATGCTATCAATGCTATTATATGTATTTTCTAGTATTACTTATGTAAGAATTTTCTTCCCCAGTGGTCTTACCCATATTACTTACTTCAAACCTCGTTGGTTTCACTGGTACCTAAGTTCCAGTGGTCGTTCCAGTAAGTCTATCAGGAAGAAAATTTCTAGTGGTCGTACCAGTTAGCCTATCGTGATCAAAATTTCCAGTGGTCGTACCAGTAAGTCGATCAGTAAGTAATTGTCTATTCTAGTGGTCTTACCAGTAAGTCTATTGGAAAGACATTTTTTATTCTAGTGGCCTTACCAGTAAGTCTATTGGAAATAAATTTTCTGGTAACGTTACCGGCAAATCTATTGGTAAGAACATTTCTAGTGACCTTACCGGTTAATCTATTGGTAAGAGAATTTCTTGTGACCTTACCGGTAAATCTACTGGTACGAACATGTCTATTGGTAAGAACATTTACTGCGGTCTTACCAGTAAGTCTATTGGAAAGAAATATTCTAGTGATCTTACCAGTAAGTCATGATGCGGAAATTGTTAAATAGATTATGTTGAGGGCACTAGTTAATTTCACTACGAAATATCAGGAACCTAATCATAAAAGTTATATTACTAATTTATTATCTCATCATTTGGAATAGTTGGAAGGAATTCGAGTAAAACACAGCTGTATACGTTTATAATTTATTGACACACTTTCACTACGTATACATTTAAAATATTATGATAGACGCTTATAATAAAATACTAAACTTTTGCTTGCGACTTGGCCAGCAGCAGTCGTATGCACACGAACTCACTACGTGCCCGCAGAATAGACAAAAGTTTTTAACGCTACTGATAACCCCGTACCTTGTAATTTCTTTGAAAATATTCAATGTACTACAATTTTGACACTTAGTTATACAATATGAAATGTTTCGATTAAATATATTGTTTTTTTAGAAATTATTAATTATAAGGTACGTTACACATAATATACAAATACATGTATATTCTATTAACCATGAAAGATTTTTTGATATCAGAATGTGAGATTTTGGCATTCATTGTAATTATATTGGCATTATTATAAGAAGATACAAGATAAAAAAATATTTAAAATAAATAAAACACAGTAAGTACACTAAAAATTTGGTAAGCATCCAGAAGACGGTAAGGTGCTCAAAATACTGGCAGCATTGTAATTATACTGATATAATTCAAATGTATTATGTAGTCACGAAAAGATAGAACACTGAAAGTTTTTCTACAAAAACATGTAGGTACTACTATAGTAATAGTAGTAATAGTACTAATTATGTAAGAGCGTGATTAAATTACATCAATTTTTCACACTTTTTACCATTTTGGCTAACTGTTTAAATATAAACATTCTAAAAACTAGACACACAATCAGATTACTGACTGGTTATACCTTTTTTATGACTAACACTGTTAGTGCTTACCTAATAATTAATATTATAGAAAATACCATTACTTTACCCATTATCGCTACCAAGTTAATCAATTTAAAATTTAAATGCAATATCACCAAAAATTTTGAGAGATTTAAATTCGAAATTTCAGTGCTGCATGGGGTTTTAGTTACCTTGTATTACTCTCAAAATTGTTAAATAAACTGTAAATGTATCAAAAGAAGGTGTTCATGCCTACATATCATTGTAGGTAGTATACCTAAACGTTTTTTAAACCATCAATTTAGAGAATTTCAAATTCAAATCGTAAGGAAATCTTAGCAACCTTACTTCCTTAGCTCCTTAGCCATATCTTCTTATATTACATACATACTAAGTACTCTTAAAAACTAAACACACTTTGCTACTACGAACATCCAGAAAATACTTGGTAAAGTCACAGCAATATCTAAATCTACAAGCATACGGTATTTGTGCTACACGATCGTCTATAGGTATAATGATTAATAAGTTAGTAGGTATACATTACACATTGCAATTATCTCAAACAATGTTAGAGCAAATAACGTCAATGACAAGAAGCTGTGAGATCGTAACCACTAATAAAATTAAATCTAAACAAATATTTTGCTCAATATATTCTATATATTGGAATACTGTAATAGCGAATGAAGATGTTATATTTATATAGTAATTTGATCAATAAAAGCACCCGCCATAAAAAATAAAAATACAAGGTCGGTATGGATAGAGTCAGTGGAACGGCAAACAAATAACTTGATCGGCCGATACCATAACCGGCAACTCGTATTTTGGACAAACGATCCGTCGGAGGTCGTTACCGAAATGCGGAGGTTTGACGCACATTTAATAGCCATCAATTTTTATTTGAGTTTGACTTAAAAACATACTTAGGACACCTAAGCTACTTCGTCTTAAAAAAAAAAGTAGAGTGAAATCTTGTTCTGTGCGTTTCAAAAAGTCAGAGACAGGTACATAGATGACATGTATTCTTTACATACTACTACTCCTTTATCATAAATAATAATAATAATTTTCACAATAAATATTGAGAATAAATACCAAAAGAAGTGAAACATGCATTAGAAAACTACACATGTAGATTATGAGTACTTATTGATTAATAATGATTATAAATATAGCTAACCTTATATTCAGAGGTAAAATGTACCAAGCACGATATTTAAAAACCTTGGTATTGTTTCAGTTAAATTAGTTTTTTCATTTCTGTGAGAAACATTTAACCTCCCCTATAACTATAATAGAACGATTTTCAAAAAATCGCGTCAATGAAAATATTTTCATTAAAAATCCACATATTTATGACACTACACGTAAGAGAGATATTGTGTACAGAACGGCATGGGAATCGTATAATAATGCACGCAGAGAAATATAAGATTTAAAAAAATCACCACCGACAGATAAGCAGTACAAATAAGCAGTTCTAACAATTTTCAAATAGCGATACAATCAGAGTGACCTTCACCGGGGTATCTCGACGGACATAATTCAAGTTTTCAACAATTGCAGTGTTATCGTAGGTATATATCGCAGCCGGCAGCGGCGCCCGAGGTCGGCACCGAGCCTGCGCCTACGCCGCGTTATCAACATGTACAGGCACTAACAGAACGCCTACCACGAATTTATCATTTTATATCTCTAACATGAGACGCTTACATCCTCGTGATGCGGTAAAATTTAGGATAACGGAAATGTGTGCTTTCATTTGTTCAATAGTCATATGTAAATATCTTAGGTATCTGTATAGTCTACGTATAGCCAATAACATTGGAACGTATAGTAAAAAGACATCGTAATGAGGGAGAAGAGACTGACTCAATTCCGACACGTTTGCACGCAAACGGCTCTACTACAACTTACGCCCTTAGTTTTTTTATCATTAACTAGTTGCGCCCCGCGGTTTCACCCGCGTTCTCCCATTATCCCGCAGGAACCTTTTTCCGGGATAAAAAGTATCCTATGTCTGTAAGCTACCTCCCCACTAATTTACAGCCAAATCGTGTTATAAATAGTGTAACTAACACAACTTTCTTATATATATACAAATATATGTATATTTATATACATATATAGATAGAGATGTGTTTTTTCCAGACTAACTTTGCACGCAGTTTTACCCGCATTCAAGTTAGAATGTTCTTGTCTTAGATCATTTCCAGAGCAACTTTTTACATAATTATTAAAAAGAATGACATAGCTTTTTAAAATTACAGCAGAATGAGCTATATAATCCTTTCAACCGCATCATAATTCGTTAAGCGTTACTGAAGTTTTTATATATAAAACAAGCAAAACCCAGCAATATTTGAGTTGATACTTATGAATGAAGTTAAATTTTCAAATGTATTGTACAGGAATGGTTTAGTTAGTTAAGTAATAGGTAAAAAAGGTAGATAAATATAAAATCACTAAACGGATATATAATGTTGCTATGTATTACAAATATTGTGAATGTTGTCCGAGTGCAACCTTAGGACCGTACAAGGACAAGTACACGAATAGTGTGGCCAGTGGTCGAGTGTAGAGCCAACATGGCTGCCGTAATCACAGCCATGATAATAAATAATATAATCAGACATCGTAATACGTAATACGTAATTTATACACGAATGTAATAAATAAGTTTTGATTCATGTTATATCCTGTCAAGTAGCTTCATAGCTTGCTTTACGGTTTGTTATCTCATTACCTACTGATAAATTTTACGATAAATAAATGTTTTCGCATATTTTGACATACATTATATCCATATTTGACACGAAATATTTCTCAAAATTACGATTTTTTTAAACGTTATTTGGTACCTATTACATTACATTTTATGGAATTTAATATTTACCTCGGAAAGTAACACACTATTGACTTACGAACATTGATATAGCTAAACCTTTGATTGCAACAATAACAAACATGCCTTTTGTGATTCTCAAACAAATCTACAGAACAACTTAATAAACAATACTAGAATGTCTATCACAGTGTTGCAATATGTGAAATATCATCTCGTTGTAAGAAATTAAAAGAAATCGGCCTCGAACTGTGCAGGTCAAGGGCACGTGCGTTTAATAATAACATCTGAATGATAGAGATGAATTTTGTAAACTTACCGGACACGACCACCCTTGCCCCTCCGCTAACATTTGGTTTCTGGACTAGTCCTGTTAGATGAAAAAAGCCTCCACATTGCATTAATTCCCATACCGACAATTATTGCAGTCAGTGGGAGTCTATATTCAAAATGGCGACCAACCTAGACCCCGACTTTAGCCGCCATCTTGGTTTTCAAGGGGTAAACATTTTTCGTTACTAACTTGGCCATTTCTCAATTCTCGAGAAAAAATATTGTGACTAAAGTTGTTCATTATTCAATTTCCTACATTTGATTACTCAATTGTTTTTTCGTCCGATCGATATTTTATAAGTAAAGCGGGAACCCGCGGACGCTAATCAGTATTGTGAAAAGAGTTCACTGCAACGAAAAGGTCACCGCCGATACAGTACATTGACTCTCCTGTTCTAACGGGCGTTACGAGATTTTGGCATATGTAACGTCATTAGCAAAATAAAAACGGTAAACTGTAGAGCATTTCGGTCTTTTCATTTGTGGTTGATAGTTTATTTAATTAATTTTTTTAAGAGCAACTGCTTTTACATATTTAGATAGGTCCTCATGGATAGAGATAAGGAAGATAACCAATACATTTTGAACATTTCAAGAATATCGTTAGATTGATGTGAACATCCTAAGCAGTTTATTAACAAAAATACATCATTATCAATTAATTCGTACTAAAGGTATTCTGCTGATTTTGGATTCTCTACGGGCCATAAGAGCAAAATTTTAACGTTTACATTATCAAGGATGATTGTAGTTAAAATTGATCAAGTAATCTCTTAAAAATATAATAAACGAGGCGCCTTTGTCACTCTGTGCGATTGCTAGAATCGATGAGACGCACGAGTTGCTCAAACGCTTGATCGCCGATCTGTTTGATCGCACAATGTCAACTTAATTTTGCTATAGCAGCCTCCATTCAGTCAGATGTCGGTCTCTCAAATGTAAAAGTTTCGATAATCTGATGTATGAAGGTCATCAGTTTTGAAATTATATCCCCTCAAGCTTTATTAGACGCCAATGGCCTAGCGTGTTTACTGTAATAGAATATTTTGAGGACTTGAATACATATATCCAACAATTTTCAAATACAACTCTAGCAGGTCGCTAACACAAACCATTCCTGTATTAAGATTTTACCAAGATCCGTTCCTAACGTAAGTACCAAATAGACTCGGCACTGCTTGCACAAACGAATGGTCATCGTTTTTTGCGAATATTGCTTTACAGATTGATTCTATTCAGGAGTTTAACCTTATAATGAAAATGGTTTAGTCAGTGATGAGGATTCGTTGCAACGATCGCAAATCTTTTTCTTTATTTTGAATTAAGTAGGCATGTTGTATTGCATGATAGACGGCCATTTTAATCGTTATTTATGTATTTCTACGAGAAAATGTCTCGTATCGTATTTGGCGTACCTTTTGGTATCTGCTGATTAGTTTCATATTTCTTCGGGACCAGTGTGCTTAGGTTTCGGAAGGATAGAAACACTTAGTTGCAGGTTAAGAACAGACTTGAGTTTAAACAATTGCTGGCACGATTTGTCGTGTCGAGTTCTTAGCACTAACACTTGTTTTGAAATCATCTTTCGTCGAACGCAATTTCAGAAATTATATTCGACATCGTTTCAACACCCGACCCGCTACTCGCTTCTAGTTGTTTAACGCAGAATTATTATACATTTTATATTAATGAATGTTCAAGATGATGATAAATGACAAAGGTAATCGAGAGTCCTTTGAGACGATCAACAACTTTAGTTTATATAAATACTGATAGTTGTCTGGTTGTTATTTATTATTATTTTGGCCTTGATTATTATCTAAAGTTAATAAATATATAGTTTTTACCCTCTGTGTGGTACAAAGATTCTTCACAAAGACATTTCAGTATGCTGTGGCTAAAGGAGGCTCAGAGAAAATTTTAATTACGTAAACATGATATTAATCCTACACCGTTTATTAGAAAATGCTACCTCTAAGCCTACCTTTAAGCCTGAATTATAACTATTTAATTTTATAAAAAAGTGAGGGTCATTATAATGTAGGTTTGTCAAATGTCTGGAATAGCTAGGACTTGATCCTGGGATCAACAATATTAACAATAACCGGGTAAACCCTGTGCTTTTAACATGTTTAACGTGCTACGTATACGGAGTCCACAGAATAAAGTGGCACGTTTTCTTTAATTAAAATTACCTGTAAATATGCATCATAGTTCACTTATTGCTGAATTATAAGAATTTATTGAGTCCCGTGGAAAACTAAGAAAATTGAATGAAGGAAAACTATCATATTATGCTTGCATAATTTCAAATCATGTTTTGTATATATTTTTATGCATGTATTTCCAATTGAAAACATAAGTTTTTTATTAACTTTCGTTGACATTGCAATACCTTGCTGTAGTGAGAGTTTTATTTTACTAAAGGTTATAAAATGCTGTAAAAGGTAATTATTTGATTACAGATAAACGCTTTTAGTATTATATAATACAAGATATTTTGGCCTAAAATCATTTGGCTCGTGTTTTAGACAAATTTTTGTAATCAATTAGTAATCGTTTTTACGGTGTTAATTAACGATGCATAGATGATTTAACATATGCGTATTTTTTATTTTATTATGACACATAACATTTGTTTACGTATTTAAATCACTCGGAACTGTATGTAAAATGCCCGTTGAAAGTTGGTGTTTTTAAAACAGGTGTCACGTAATATAAATGACAAAATTATCTGGCATTGGTACAAATAACTTATAATTAAAGTAGGAAAGCTGATAAGATGGTAAGTACGAAGAAAGAAAGAAAAAGAACAAAGTATTAATAAAAAGAATTAAGTGTACTTACTTACCTTATTTAAAAGTACCGGAAGGATATGTTCTTCCTTTAATACAGGTAGGTCAGCTAAAAATGAACTCAACATTAATCGTTATAAACGATGGCATGTTATAATGTCGTAAAAACTTGAAATAAGTAAGTTTAAGTAAGCTTGAACAGCAAACGTTACGACGGTCTTGAAAAGTACTGTTGTAATACTGCTTTATTGAATTAACAAAACATCCTGTTTCCAATCCCACTACCGCCTATTGAATGAAAATTGATAAAGACACACTAGAAGCACTCATATCCGTTCAACACTTCGGATGACATAAATTGTTATATTATGTGCGATTCACGCAGTGATTGATTTACAAATCTTCACAAAGGGTGCGCAGGTCTACTCTGTTCGTGTCGCGAATGACAAAATGTAAACGCAAAATCAGTTGCCGGTTGGACCCATGTTTACACAATTGCTGAGTAAAACTGAAATGTTTACTAAAATGAAAACATTTTTCACATATTTGTCGGTAGATTTAAAATTTAAATTGAATTAATAGGAGCCATTTTAATAAATTGCATACGATCTCTTAAGAGAAGTAGTGCCTGTAGTTTTTAAGTATCTAGTACAATAATGCAGATACCTTGCCTCATACATTGTTTATTATATAGAATATTGTACGATGCATATATATAACGTACAACTATTTGTAAGTCAGAATACTAAATTACTTATCACCGTGGGATGAACCAGAGGGCTCATATAAATAGCTGGTATACAATTTACTTGCTTGCTTCACCTTTATCATCGCTAAGCAATCATCAGTCAACGTTCCACCTAGAATTACGAGAGAAAAGGATGTGTCTGGCATACTCTTCCAAACCTTGGCAATCATTTTGTCAATGGCTATAATCGTTTCTCGTTCATTATCTTCATCTAATTCATACTTCAGATGGCCTATTGCCAATTTATACTGATTTGAAGCTTCAGCCAGTGAGGTAACTACATCTTCCGCGTTCTCAAGTGTTTTTATGTCAACGATGTTTGAATTTTCCTTCTGGGATTCAGATGATGCACTCTGAGGCTGAGTATAGCCCGTAAACTCACAATAATAAGATGTAATATCATTGCAGCCAACAACACATGATTTTTTCTTCCTTTCTGTTGCATCTTGTGTCTGTTTTTCCGGGACTTCTTTTTCTATATCATCTTTTAATTTAGTGAGTAGTACTGGATTTCCGAATACCAAAGACTTGGTTAGCTTTAAGTTAACTAGCTTCATACTACGAATCGCATGACTAGTTCGATTATTAGGGGGTTCTGGGATGTATTTCTCAATCAACTCATCCAGATAAATATAATCCATTTTTTCACCTGAACCATCACTGAATATCTTGGATAAATCAATAATGTAGGGGTGCATCAATTTAAGAGAATCCAAACATTCATTTGGGTAAAAACCAATTATAATTGCATCTGGTGCTAGTAAATCTTTTATTTCTTGCCGCACAGTTTCAAACGATTTTGATCTTTGTTCAGGTGGCCCGGTCGTTACTTCTTTACCAACTTTAGCTTGATACACAACTGCATATCTTTCATCGTACATTTTCAACTCTGATAATTCTGGACTAAAACTATCTGTAAAACTCTTATTCAATTCAAATACAAACATTGGTGATTGCGCTGTTACTGGCAAGTATTCATCTTTTGAGAACATGAAACCGCTATCTGTCATCGTTCCTTTTAGTGGCAATACATTCTTTTCTTTCATTATTTGCCTTACGGTCAGTAATAGATGTGTTCTTGAGAACACATTTTCTTGAGGTAATGTGTTCTCAAGAACGTCTTCAACTTCATTCCTTATAGGGTAAAGAGCCCTCAGACTAGCGATAAAGTTTTTATATGGCTCTACAGGTACATCTATGTTGCCAATTTTGTGCATTTCTGGCTCGCTGTTCGATAATGCCACTAATGCAACTTGTTGTGCTAAAGAACCATCACAAATAGATGGAGTTAACGTTCGTAAAGCATTGCTGTATATCATATTTGTGTTTTCAAATTCTGCATTGTAATTTTCCCAGTGTTTAGCTGATACGCCTTCTATTAGAAAACAAGTAATCTGGTTGATGTTGTCAATTTCTTCTAAATGGTACCAAAAAAATGTTTCATGTATGGATCGTTTCTTATGCAACAAGTGCAATAATAATTTCTGTACTTCATTAAATTCCACATATGTATTTTCATTTTTGTACCCTGATGGGCCCTGAGTCCAGCCTGTGTTGAATGAAGGTAACATTATTCTAAAATCAACATCCGGTTGGTCTTCCTCATCTGGGAATAAAGAAAAATGAGTGTTATTTATATATACAACAAGGCAAGCACTATTTATCGTAAAACTAAGGATTTGATGATACTTTTTGTCTTAAATACGTCTGTCAATAAAGGGCGTAGCAATGCACAGTAAAAATTGAAAATTCTTTAATGTTATATTAACCACCTACAAATTTTATAATGTGTCTACTCTTTTTAGTTAAGTTTTTCAAGAGGACAAGAACGGACAAAATCATAATTATAAGAAACTTGCTGACCCGGCAGACTTCGTACTGCCTCAATCGAAGAATCAAAAAATCAATCAATAGTCAATAGTCAATAGTCAATTTTATTTATTCAATAGGATACATTGTGATCACTTTAAAACGTCAAACTTAAAACTAGCTACGCCTGTTCCAACCTCCTTACGCCGGCAAAAGAACAGGCAAGAAACGCCCGGCAGGTAATTTTTTTGGCGCGATCACATTGACAATTTTATTCTTATTACTAATTGATTGAATTGGAGCAAGTTCACTAAAATCCCAAGCTTTTTTTTTTGTCATCTAATGGTCCGATATTTTTTAATTAGCTTTACTAATAAGATTTCTCTTGTTTGGTTGTACACATTGGGATATGGGAACATGAATATTAATGAGTTGCGGGATCACAACCAAAGCAGACCAGACCCCACAAGCAGCACCCGTTCACGAGTTGACGCATGTGCCAGCCATAGCGATGGGCGTTTTCGGATATTTGCGACATCGATGCACACCGGCATCGGAGATCCGGCATCCGATGCCCGCATCGTTATTTGGCATCGTAACAAAGTGTTGAGTTGCGTAGGGATGTGACTAGGAGATAAAAATCGATTAATAAATAATCGATTTATATCTCTTTAAACAAAATCGATTTGTAAAAAATCGATTATTTAAATAAAAAATAATCGATTTTATTCAATATTTTTTTCCCAACTATTCGAAAAGTTTCATTTTTTTGTACATTGTAATAAAATTACCTAAAGTAAAAAAAATCGATTTAATTTTAGAGAGTAAGTAAAAAATCGATTTTTCAAATTTAGATAATCGATTATTAAAAATCGATTAAAAGAAAAAAATAATCGATTAATATAAAAATCGATTATTTTTCACATCCCTAGAGTTGCGTAGATCAAGATATTATGATAATAGAAACTGGTGCGAGCGTGAGCGATAAGATTGTGTGATAGAATCAAGAATAATAATTTCAGATTGTTAAAAAAGATTTTATCATCCCACAATAAATATTATGGTAAAAATGTATAAAACGGGAAATAATTACTACATTCGGCCTTGTGATAAGTAACGTCACGCCATCTATATAGATTTTTAGGTTTCAAAACTTTTAATCGAGAGTAAGAAAAATATAAATTCCGCTATACATAGTAGTTACATATAAATACAATAGATGGCGTTGAAAGATACTATGCGGTTATGACCGAATACGACCGAGACCACGATATCGATGAGGCCCGAATGCCCGATGCCGGCATCGGCATCGAAACGACGCGCCGTTTCGTTGCCGATGCCGTGCGGCGATGCCGATGCCGATGTGTGCCGATGCCGAGCAACGCACGAGACGTTTCGATGCGCATCCGTTTTTCGATGCCTAAGGAATCGGATGCCGGCATCGGGTACTGGCATCGTTATTTGGCATCGTTTTTTAGAAAACGGCCACCGCTAGCCAGCCATCGCTCTCCTCGACCATATGAGAGGGAAGAGGGCGACCCGACACACGACGCCGCCGCAAGCAAAGTCACTTTCGTGAGTATGACTGTTTTGGCTGTTTACCGAAAATGGTTAGAATAGGGGAAATAGGGAGAATAGGTAGATAGAAAGAAAGATAGATAGATTAACTACAATCCCAAGCTTGTTTGTCATCTAAATAGTCCGATATTTTATAATAAGCTTTACTAATAAGATTTCTCTTTATACGGACTTGAAATTTTGCTATCGATAAGTCTTGAATTTCACTTGGGATTTTGTTGAAAAAGCGTACACATTGACCTTTGAACGAGTTGCTAATCAACTTTATTGAATAGGAATAAAGTTCAGATTGCCTCTACATTTTATTTAGAAAACGTTAATCTGGGAAAAAGGAAAGCGCTGTTTTTAGGGTTTTCCCGGCAATTATTCTAATTTTTCTCACCTTTTAAACCTTCCCTAGACCTCCATGAATGAAAATTTCAAGACCAAAATTAGCCAAATCGGTCCAGCCGTTCTTGAGTTTTAGCGAGACTAACAAATTAATAGCAATTGATTTTTATATATACACTAGTGGAACACCCCGGCTTCGCACGGGTATTTAAAAGAAATTTCAAAATTAAAAACATTCTGTGACGCCTACATGCATAGGGCTACCACGCAACTTTTTTCTACTACTTACATTTTTAACTCGTGATATCTTTCGAATCGAATGTTCGAATTGAATGATTTAAAAAGTTATATAAAGGTATTGAAGCAGTTTGAATAAGAAGTAATTTATTTTGATAAGGATTAATACCAAGATACAAATAAAGAGCCTTTTTCTAGCGGCGGCATTAAAATTATTTTTTTTAAATAAAAGATCACTTATTGTGGCATAACTATAATAGTTAGACATATGCTCTTGCGGATTTTTTTGTAGATCTTAATGGGGCCTACAAACCCGTAATACATTATTTTGTTCTATTGTCAATAGTTTTTGCAGCGCAAGAAAAAATAGGTTTTCGATTTCACACCTTGGGTTACAAAATAGCAATTTTCATACGGATCCCTAATTTTTTTTGGAAATAAAATATAGCCTATTATAGCCTTTTCCGATAAATGGCCTATCTAACACTGAAAGAATTTTTCAAATCGGACCAGTAGTTCCTGAGATTAGCGCGTTCAAACAAACAAATATAATATGGTTTAGATATATATATTGAAAAGTTATCAAAGAAGTCTGGAGTTGTTTAATTTTAGAGAGAACTAACACAGTATGAACGCATAATATTAGAAATGCAAAAGTTTGTGTTTGTGAGTTTGTGTATGTTTACTACTTTTTCACGTTGAAACGGCTCTTTCAACAGACTTTAGTAAATTGGAATGGCGATAGCATAAACTTACTTTGGATTAACAGATAGACTACTTTTTTTACAACATACAGGGCAGCGTCTAACCACAAGTCACCTGATGTTAAGTAACGATGTGGTCGAAGATAACGCTACACCTGCATTGGGAACTAGCTTTCAGGTGACTTAATAAGTTATGTGTGGATCTACCATCGCTCAAAACGGTGAAGGAAAACATCGTGAGGAAACCGGCATGTGCAAGAACCACAACATTCAAGGGCATGCGACATCTATCAACACGCTGGGCCAGCGTGGTAGATTACGCCAATACTCTCTCTTTCTCTATCTCTCTGAGAGAAGGCCTGTGTCCCAGCAGTGGGAACGTAATAGGCTGATAATGATGAAATGCTATAGATAATTATATAAAAGCAAAAAAAGTTTACCTATTTGGTACTAGTCCTTTAAATGAAGTTTTAAATACTAACTTCTAAAGTTGATATGTGCCATATTTTTAATGCGAGCAAGTACTTATCAACTTTATTTGAACGTCTAGTTATTACAAACCTGAAGAGGTACTCATACTATAATTTTTTTTCCTAAAATTACATTTATTTATAAAAATAAACATAATAAAACATTAAATATTCATAAATAGACACAGATGGTTACATATTAAAATTTAACTAGCTGCGAACCACGGTTACGCTCGCGGTATTCCGGCTATCCCACAGGATCAAACATAAAAAGTAGCCTATGTGTTAATCCAGGATATACTCTATCATATTGAAATGGTCCAAATTGCACTGAAATCTGTTTCGCCATTTTAGCGTAATAAGCAACAAACATGTTCACACTCACTCACAAACTGTCGCATAAATAACAATACTTATGTGATTGTGTTGTTGTCTGTGTGCTTAGTATGTATGGTTTCTAATTCTCATTTATTTATTTCAATCAAATATTTAAAGTAAAACTGTAGAAGTGTTTTTGGCGAAAATATCAGAAATTAGTAATAAAAATAAAATTGTAAGTGATATCGCGCCCAAAAAACCTGTCGGTCGTTTCTTGTCTGTTCTTTTGTCAGCGTAAGAATGTTGAAATAGGCGTAGCTAGTTTTAAGTTTGACTTTTGAAAGTGATCACATGTTGTATACTATTTTTTTTTGTGATGTTAGCGACAAAACCCAATTTTACAAAAAGCCTGTCGATTGAGCGATATTTTGTGTTAAGAGACGGAAATTGAGAATAACGAGTGTTCAGCAACTTTGGCTGTCCGTAGGTACGTAGGTACAGGCATTAGGGTGAGCTGACCCCGACAGTCGCCGCTGAGCCGACGTTATGCGCCAGATCGATGCAGTTGCTCCCCCTCCCTCGGGCCACCGCCCTTGGGTTTCCCCTGCTATTGATTTTGTTTGACGTATTGCGCAGTACTAAAATATTCAACGGCTTGCACTCACAATTTTAAATCTTTGTGTTGTAATTCGAAAAACTCGACCAGTTTTCGGGCAGTATAGATGATGTTCATCTTCATAGAGCAGAGATCACCGATTTAATTAATTTCTTTGTTTAAATAAATTATTATGATATCATTTATATTATATATTATTATAATATATAAGTCTGTCAAGATCCGTTTCTTAAATGACTAATAAAAACCTAGATTAAATATGTTAATTAACAAATGAAAGGTAATATTCAGGCGAAGAATTAAATTTTACTCTGAAAATCTGTCCGAAGACTGAAGTTACCCAAGTTGGTTGCAATATTTAGCTATTTTATCCTGGCGATGGTAATCCTAAGAAGATATCGTTCATGATGTTCATCTTTTAAAACGCTGAGTGTAAGAGATAAGACAAAGCGCGTGCTAAATTAAATTACCACAATTTGTAGAATGATATTTTTATTTTTTTCTGAGTCTGCACAAATAAATCATTGGATGGACCGCGGTACATCATTTGGTGACCCTTGTCATAAAGTATGCGACTCCATGAACTTGAGCATCTACACTCCCTGAATACCCGTCGAGTTTTCGGCTTACAATCGAGAGTACAAGCCGTTGAACATTTCAATATTAATGGTATAATAATGCAATGCGTAGTTGTAAGCGATAGTTACCTACTGTATATTTTATGAGCCATTTGCTTAAACTGTTATCTCGTTGTACCTACAGAAAAATGCAAATAGCTGGCAGGAATGCCCCATTTGCAGCGATATGTTTCTATGTGAACAAAGAAAAACGCCATATTTGATCCCATGAAAGGTCGCCTCGTATAAACTGTGTGGCTCTTGTTATAGTAAAGTGAGACCCAGGATCATGTTTTTCTTTAACACCTTTTAATGATGAACTTAATAAGTACTTATTTACTATTGAAACAACTAAAACAATGCCTAAAATATGGTTCGTGAACGAATAGGATTCAAAATGGCGTCGTATCGATTTTTCGGTATCTGCGAGTAAGAGTTGGAAAAAATTGCATTTGAGGCTTAGATATAAGACGTATTTAAGACAAAACCAGCAATGCAGTTCACACCAAATTTACCTTATTTGTGCATTAGTGCGCTGCTGCGGAATTTACGCCAGTCAAAGATCTAGAGCATTGTTCACTAATTATATTTTATTCTAAACTTACCTTCATTTACTTCTTCTTCTTCTTCTTCTTCTTCTTCTACTACTTCTACTTCTTCTTGTTCTTCTTCTTCAAAACGAAACCTCTTGGCCGGCGCCGACGGCTCAGGTGATTCACTCATTTTCGCTTAAAATATTTTATTCAGCTGCACGAACAACACACGTCCACCCCAAAATATATTTCTTTCAATTGATCGCCCTCGCCCTTGTATAGTTGCCAAGTATTAGGGTTGTAAAGCAATGTTGCCGTATTCATTTTCAAACAGTTTGCATTAATTATATAAGATTCCAATAAGAACTTTTAATGTATGCAATAAACTAACAAGATTTAGAGATTTTACCGTGTTAAAATCTTAAAAATTAAATAATTTGTCATTTAAAATAGAAATCTTTGCTTTGGTCGTGGTGCCATCTGTGCAAAATTTCCTAGTAACTTGTATGTTGGGTGTATCCGAACACACTTTCTGAATTGACGAACTTTAGGGTGTCTGTTCTATTCCGGGCGGTAATATTCGATAACAGTGGTAGCCTACTCCAAATCTGTGGTGGTAGTGCTTTTTTCGCACGGTAGCTTAAGTTGTAATGCATTGAATTCCTATATACATATATTTTGGTGTATGTATTAACTTTTTGTCTTAATAATAACGTTGCTGTATGTGGATTAAATAGTAACCCTGCCCAACGTAGGTGTTAATGTAAAACGTTCGTAAATAAAATCCGACAAAGCATGACCTTTATTTGTGTGCGTTGCTTATACAGCTTAATACAAAAAAACTTATTGCAAGAAACTGGTATTTAGTAGTTCTTTAAAAAAGTTTAACATCCACGACACCATATTTTTTACAACAGTTTTGATGAAAATCACATTATCATTAGATTTCTAGATACTTAGGGGCAGTGTTTTACAAATCTTTGAATTTTTCGTCTTCTCTGTACTATAAAATGTATGTATTATTCATATAGGTAAACCTTCATCTTGAATCACTCTATATATTACTGCATTAAAATCTATTGCGTAGTTTTAAAGATCTAAGCATAGGTACATACGACAGACAGACAGGGGGAAGCGACTTTGTGAGGGTTCAAATCCCACAATGAGCTTGAGCTGTCGGTGAAGCAAAAACGTGATGGAATCATAGCTTGGATATTTTCTAGTGCTCGTCTGGCTAATTACCATCATCCCAACACTCAAGTTCGGAACATGTCGCCAAGCACGTGTGTTCCGAGAGCCCCACTTGAGAGCTAGCTTCCAATCCAGGTGTAGAGTGTGGCACCATCTACGACCACATCGTCAATTAATAAAGCTACCCTGTGTAAAGCAATGAAAATAATTCCATTATGTTCCCGATTGAATAACACTTTATTAGTAACTTACCTTTGACGAGTGAAAGGCATACAACAGGAAGTTCGCTCGCTTGTCACTGATATAACAATGTAGCCTCATATCATATCAACCAGCAATAGAAATAGGTATCTACGTAACGAATTCCATGAAGAATTACACTTACATTTTTATAATTATGTACGTATTTGTTTACAGCGCATAACAATGTGGTGGTATGATTACATATTGCAAAAACATTGTAAATGTTTACGTTTTTCTAGATCATTAAGACCTTTCAATAAATACCTTTGGAACACATATTAAAAAATGTAAGTAGAGATTAATGCATCCATTCGTATGCAATCTGATAAAATTCCAATGAAAGAATTTACAATAACAGTTGATGGATAGACGACTTATTCCTACTTCCTTACTAACATACTAAGGGCCGGTTTTATAACCGTCCGTAAGTTAAATGTTTTCTTTTCTTAGCTCGACCATAAGATCAAATTTACCGAAATTTGGTTATGACATTTGATTTACTGACGTTTATGAAACCGGCCCTAAAAGTGTAACGATGACAGGTTTGTTTTCCTGTCTTTAATTCACGCTAAAATTACAGGATCGATAGCGTTATAATATTGCATATAGCTAAATGATGTAGAGCATGGATGGTTTTAAATGGTGTGCATGTTTGTATTCATATTTAGTAATCGAAAAACTGTATGTATTCCAATTAAAATAAAATAAAATAAATAAATAGATATCGACCACCATCAACCACTATTTTTTTAACTTTTCGCAGAAAATAAAAATAAATATAAAGTGGAGGAGAGCAAGAAAGTAAGAAGTTTACACAAAATATATTATGATAAAATAATGATTACCCCGTACTGATAACTCGGACAAAATTTAATCACTTATCAAGCACATGATGGGAGTTGCGGCTCGCCACGACTTATACTCTCACGTTTTACACTGCACGTATGATTGATCAATCGAATATCTTCCTGTTAAATGAAAATAAATAAAACAAGTTCTTGTCACGTCTGGATCCACAGTTTTAGTTATCCTATGAAAATGTAGGTGGTATCACATATAGCAACACGCGTACACGCTACGCACGAATAATATGTATGTTCTACGGCACTGCGCAGCGTGTGCGTGCATGTTGCGCGTAGCATAGCACTTGCATTGCACCCTAGCGGCAAGAGCTTGCGTATACAAACATAATTATACAGTTTAAGTTAAGCGTTGCATCGTAAGAACGCCCATGGGCCTTTTGACCCGTGCCGTAATAGTCCCGGAAATGCGCTGCACGACGCACGACCAACTAACCCACCGCACCGTTTGAGCACTGATATATTAACGGAGCATAAGCCCACATAGGTACAATTCTAGAGCAACAAGCAATTTTGATTCAAACAAAACTGCAATTAAGTAACAAAACATATTGCCTCCGCGCAGACTGCACAAACGAGACTTCCAATGACATAATGAAGCAATAGAAGGCCGTCGATCGAATTCGATAGTCACTGGTAAAGGTCGTTAAACAATCTGTATCTTTAACATGCATCTAGGATAACGAACGTGAATCTTCTAATGACTGTAACATGATCCGAGGCATTCAGTGAGCGTTCGGCAAACAGACGCCGCCGCGACCTCGTCATTATGACCAATAGTTAATTGCAGGCAAATAAGTGTGCCACTGTAAGTATCTAGGGGACAATCAATTAAGATCCTTGCTGGAGCCGTCGTCCTTGTTATAGATACATAAATGACCGAGCCCGAGAAGGTGACAACACGCCCAGACACTTCTTCCTGTTTCGGCGTAACTCGACATTGACATTTAGGCGGACAAGCCGTGCGTGGTTCGCCGCGAGGGAGCCAAGAGGCGACGCACTCGAGCTCGAACTTTTAATGCACCTTTTTTAAGTCAACCTGCACAGTTCATACGCGCCTTACATTCCGTGAGCGACGTCCTTGGTCCATCGAGTGTCCCTTCGAAATAAACACGCGGTCTTGGCGCAAACATCTTGTATTAGATTCCGTTCTTGAATTTTCAAATTGAAGACGCCACCGGGCGCGCACGGAACCAGTCGGAACATAACGTTTGTATATCGTGTGGCTGAGCGAATCAAAGTATAACTGCACCATCGAACTGTTACTGGATGTTAAAGTTCTTATTTAGCATTAGAGTAGTAACAATACCAGTGCCGGTGAGTGACCTTGATCTCGTTTGGAGAGCAGGCTGCACCTCAATCGTTCACCTGTTTGTAAGTACTCGAGGCACTTGTATAACCACTGAAAGCGTGGCACATCTACATAGACGAATAAATTGAACACCTCGTTACTAATATATGTAACCTCCTGATTATAACGCTAGATAATGGACTTAAATTCGTGAGCTATATTTAGTGTCGTCAAAGAGGCAGCACTTGCATGCAAAGAGTATTATTAGGCTGCAAAATCTTGCATTTATTATCAGTTTAATAAGAGCAATTTGGCAGAATATTTGCCTTCGGAATGGAAGTTTCATCACCGCGTGTCCCGAGGCGTTCGGCTACTTTAATTGACGTACTTACTTGTAAGTGGCTGCACTATACCTGCCTATGTAAATCTCGGATAGGTAATTATAAAGTTAGATTACTGTTAGGTATTATCGGACAGCTCTGACGCTTGAGATTGCGTTACTTTGATGTAACTTGGTTTTAGCTCGAATGATTTAATTAGGAACAAGTACATAGGGTGCAATTTTAGGTACAATGAAAAATCGAAAAGTTACCATAGAATCTTAAGTTTGCTTGAAAAGATCTCACTGAAGCTACTCTTATAAAAATGCACAATAACAAAAACCATAATATAATCCATAAAAAATCGTTTTGCTGCTTTCAGTTATTAGGCTTTTAAAATAAGACATTCTTGGTTTGTAAAGGAAGTGAATGTGGCCGTGATATTATTGTTAAGTATTGTATTTTACGGATAACGCTTGTAATGCATATTGCATGCAGAGCAGTAAAACCTCAAACTCATTTGCCACTAAAATTTATTTCAATCAGCTCAAGGTAATTTTATCGTAAGCGAATGGTAAAAATCATTTGTAAACCATACTTATGAATATAAAAGTAAAACGTCTTCTGTTTAATTATTGCAAGTGTTTAATAAATCAATATTGATCATCTAGTAATAGAATAGCAACATTTATTCTAAAAAACGTGTGATTACTTTATGGGTTTTTCTTTCACGCAAAACTACTGTCCGTAAAACGTACTCCATTGAAAAACTTCGAGCTGTCATAACTTTTGCCTTACTAGTTAAATTCTAAGGTATGTTATGTCATCCCCTCTAAGTTGTGTTAAGTCCTAAAGTAAAAGATATGGAGATAAGGAAAATTCGACACGATTTCACAGTTGGCATGACTGACTTGTTGGAATGCTTTAAACCACTTTTCACACAGTTATTGTGGTGAGAAAGACATGTTCAGTTATGGACTGAACACTAACGGATAAACTCAAAGAAAAACTATACAATCGTCCATCTTCTTAACATATTATGAAACGCAACTTTTCTACGTCTGTTTGTCCACTAACTCGAGAACCACTGGTCCGATTTACATGTTTTTTTTTTGTAGACATCGTTATGTGGCCAAGTTTTTGTTTACGTTTGGTTACGATAGGTAATTAGGTAACCAAGGGTGTTAGAACGAAAATGTGTACCAAGAGTTTTGACATTTCTATTGTTTCTTCCGCTACCATCTTCAAACGTGATCTCGACGCGTACTCGATACTACAGAATCGAATCAAAAATTTGTTCAAAAAATATAGAATCTAATATTATAGTGGAGTTGCTTTCACGAAATACAGTTGACAGTTGAATTTGAAGAAATAAAAGTGCTTTGGAACGGCGAACGTCAGACGGAAGGGTACTCTTTGCTTGTCTATATCTGGGCCTGGTTACATTTCCATAAATTTTGACAGCTTAGTCGGTAGGTGTCGATTATCATTTGTTTTAAATTTTAAGTTTTTAATATGAATTTTACATCACACTTAAATTGTAAACGCGAAAGTTTGTGAGTGGGTGAGTGTTATATTAGTTACTTCTTCACGCTAAAACGGATTATCGGATTTGAGTGATATTTGGCATGAAGACAGCTTATATACCATACATTAATACATCATCATTTTAAGCAAAAAATCGGTTGCTGCGTTATAAGTGTTATAAGAAGATTAACGCGGGTCTAACTGCGGGGCGCAAGTAGTATAATCATAATAATTGTAAAAGTGAAAGTTTGTATGTTTGTTACCTCTTCACGACACGACGGCTGAACGGATTTGATTAAATTTGCAATTGAGATAACTTGTATGCGAGAACACATGTTATCTGTTGCCAAGCACCTATCGGTGTGTTCTGGCAGTCTCACTTAAGACATCGCGGGCCGTCACTTAACACCAGGTAACTTGTGGTCAAACGCCACCCTGAAAGTAGTACCAACAAAAGTAAATACATAACACATTAATTATACCGAATAATGTTCCTGCAGGATTACGAGAAAACCACGGCTGTAACTGCGGGACGCAGCTAGTCCTACTAATATTATAAACGCGAAAGTTTGTGAGTATGTATGTATGTTTGTTGCTCTTTCACGCAAAAACTACTGAACAGATTTGAAAAAAAATTGGAATGGAGATAGCTTATACCCTGGATTAACACATAAGCCACTTTTTATCCCGGAAAAGGTTCCTGCGGAATAACGGGAAAATACGGGTGAAACCGCGAGGCGCACCTAGTCATGTATAATATGATGGAATGTAAAGCACGAACCGTTCCGTTTGCAATTACAAGCATCAGTAGTAAAGTAAGAAAGCGAGCGCACGACACGCATCTATATATAGCAGGGGTGGCCAACTGGATTTTACCCAAGATCTACTATTTACTAAAGAAATCCTATGCGATCAACCAACTTCAGACTTTATAAAATTTCAATGTATACATCATCATCATCGTAATCAACCTGTTTGAGTACACTGCTGGACATGTTTTTTGCCTAGCCACGATCAACTGAACTAATAGCCAAGATCGACTAGTCGATTGCGATCGACCGGTTGGCCACCCCTGATATATAGCAACGCAGCCCGACTTCGCATGGGTAGATAAATATCTAAAAAATATATAGTTCACACATTTGTCGTGAACATGCTCCATTTTCACCTCTTCCTTTCTAGAAAGATGTTTTTTAGGTGGACTAGGATTCACAGCATCTATTTCAAAGTAAAAAAAAAATTGTTAGAATGTAAAAATGTTAGCAGCAGTAGTAGGAATCAAATCCACGCCCTCACATTTGGCATTCGAATATTATTGACTCATTACGCCACACCGGTTATCAGAATTTGTGAGTTTAAAGTAATTGTGTCCGTTAGAATCGGAGCAGTATTTTGATACATTGATTTATTCAAAGATATGATTTACATGATTTACTTATAGTAAAACATTAAGGAAGTATTCAAATAACAATATCATTTCAACCTATGTTATTCACCAACCGGTATTGCTTGGGATAGTTGAGATATATTTCAAGGTAAATCGAATTTTAGTAGTAACTTACAGATAGGTCAATCTGTTTACATATATAGCTACGCTTAATAATAATACGATAACATTGCATACATGATCAAAGTATTTCTTTCTCTTCTTCTTCTTTACTAATAGCAAGAAACCTTTTTATCATCTTATTAGTAGTCGTTTGACCACAAGGCACCTGATCTTTAGCGACGAAAGTGACGCCGCCGCGCTACACCTGGAATGGTATCTGGACTCTAGTGAGGATGCCCGTAACTTGAGAGTAGATGACGAAATACTCACACCGCAAAGCTATGGTTCAAGACACCGATCATTATCAGCCTTTCACGTTCCCACTGCTGGGACTCTGGCCTTCTCTCAGAGAGAGAGTATGGGCTGTAATCTACCACGCTGGCCCAGT
The DNA here is from genome assembly GCA_931315375.2 of Opisthograptis luteolata. Classification (NCBI taxonomy): domain Eukaryota; kingdom Metazoa; phylum Arthropoda; class Insecta; order Lepidoptera; family Geometridae; genus Opisthograptis; species Opisthograptis luteolata. The sequence continues at coordinate 5,597,007 of OV928033.1, forward strand.
GTTAGTAGATGTCGCATTCCCTTGAATGGTGTAGTTCTTGGGCATGCCGGTTTCCTCACGATGTTTTCCTTCACCGTTTTGAGCGATGGCAAATCCGCACATAACTTATTCAGTTATAGGTGCGGGGACGAGAGGATTCGAACTCGGTGTCGGCGTCTTGTAAGTAGCACGCCTAATCGTTCGGCCACCATCGCTCCGCTCAAGACGCCGATACCGAGTTTGAATCCCATTTCGGCCTGCACCTATGATTTGCCATGGCTCAAAACGGGGAAAGAAAACATCGTGAGGAAACCGGCATGTCCAAGAACCACAACATTCAAGGGGCATGCCCTTGAATGTTGTGGTTCTTGGACATGCCGGTCGACATCTACCAGCCCGCACTGGGCCAGCGTGGTTGACTATGACCCATACTCTCTCTGTGAGGCCTGTGTCCCAGTAGTGGGATAGTAATAGGCTGTTAATGACTATGGCGATTGGTCTTACGTATGTATACGCGGTACAAATCTTCCATCATCTATATACAAATAAAAATTAATTAGTCACTTGAGAATCCCTCGCTGAACCGATTCGGTTACCTTTTAAATTTTCGTAATAGAAATGGAAAAAAGTTTTCCGGAAATAATAATATTCAGGAAAACTTTAAGGTGCTTTTCATTCGATGGGGTTTTTGATGAACAGAAGACCTTTCAACTTTAATATTTGCCTATCCGCGTATAGCCACGGCAAGTAACTTAAAAGTTTATGAACTACTATCGGTTTCCCGCGGTTTTACCCGCGTGGACAACAGTTTATCGTAATAAAAAGTATCGTACGTAGTTTGTAGTCATGTGTAGTTCACAGGTTTCAAACTATCTCCGTAAAAAAATATGTTAAGATCGATTCAATAGTTTCTAAGTGTATCCAAACAAACAAACAATCAAATCTTTCCTCTATATGTATTACTGTAGAGAAGAGATTGACCAGAGCCAGTTTTATACCAACTTTTAAATATAATCTCATAAGGGCATAGTTAAAATCAGATCAAGCCATTTCAGAACTTTGTCCACAAAGCTTTTTTTATGTAGATTCGGTGCATACGGCCAGAGTTCTATAAGCAAGGACAACCGTTCGAATTGCAATTATGTTGGTCGCAATAAACTTCTGAGCATTTTAGTAGAACTTGTTATCAATTCCTTATTAGGTACTAGCTTTTCCTCGCGGTTTTAGTCGCATGGACCACATTTTATTGCAATAAAAATAATCCTGCGTCCTTCCTCAGGGTTCAAAAACTGGATTGAGAAAAGGCTCTCAAGTGGCTAGTTTCATAATTAACGATTGCGAAAAATCAAAGCCTTTCTTTGCCTTCCTTTAATTTCCAAAAGCACATACAACAAAATAATAATTCAATGTGTTTCAAAATACAATAATTACTCGTACATATTTATTGAATAAATTTGATAATAATTATTAAATTTAATAAATAATTATACAATCATAATAATGTACAGTATTAAACCGTGCATAATAATGTAAATAAATATACCTTCTAAAGTTATTGCTGTTTTTTTGGCTTCCGATTCTATATACATATGAGCATAGAGCGCCTTGAAAAAGAGTTCAACGCGCGCGCCGACTAACTCATGATTCTTTTTGTAAGATAAAAAGTGGGTTAATGGACATTCATTAATCTAAGAGTAACGTAGCAGTTAAAGCCAATTAATGCATCATTTACAAATTGTAAAAAATAATGATCATACAGTGAATAAAAGTAATGGTACCCACAATAAAACTCATCAATCGTTTACAACGAATAACAATTAGCAATCGCTTCACTTAATCTGTCTAATAAAAAGCTGCAATTGAAAAACCCAAAATTAACAGTGAAATTCCGAAACTAAATAGTGATTACCAAGAAACAGTTTTGTAATGCGCGAGCAAGGCTCGTTCGTTAATATATTGTTACAAAACTATGGGTTCCGAGATTATTTATTTATGTTCCGTTACGCAAAGGCACAAACCCAAATGTTTTGTTTCTCATCATGATAATACAATGTAACAGGCATTTCATTGCATTTTTATTTAAATTATAAACACATGATACCTCTACAATATCGCTCACGTAACATCCGCCACGCTAGGTTCAACTTAATGGGTGTTTATAATTTTGTACTAAGATTTATATGTTATTGATATTATCAATATTTTATAATGCGAATCAATTTTATAATTTTTAAATCTGTAGAAAACAACAACGATATTACTTTAACATTTGTTCAAGACGAACACACTGTGATGATATCATAACCTTTTGTATAATGTCACAAATTACAATAAACTCTAAAGAATTGGGGCACAGTGTTTCATCGAAATCTCGTTTATTCTTGCGCACCAATCTGTAGTAGTTGTACTTGACAACTTATGCACAAAAGCTGTATGCTTACTCAGTTGCTTAATAAGGACCGTACGTTCTTATAGAGGCCTGTAATGTCCGTTCTAAATGACGACTAAAACCCTAAATCAATTTTCTCGTTTTTAGTGTATTTGACGGGGGTTTATGTATTTCATTATGTTAAACTGACACAAACTACATAAATAAATCATTCACACAATACAAAATAGATTTGTGTGCGTTCGTTGTGAGGGTAGGATATAAGCAGAGGGCGCGCATCCACTCGTGGTGTGCGTCGAATCGCCCGTCGTGACATTTCTACTGACCTGTTTCTGACAGAGGAGCGCGAGGACAGGGTGAGGTTCCTTGGGGGCAGCCGGGGCGAGGGCGCGTGGGCGGGCGCGGGCGCAGGCGCGGCGGTTGCGGGCGGCGAGGTGCGGGGCAGCCGGCCGCCCGCCGCCGCAGCCTCCGCCGCCATCAACACAAGAAAAAACCATCCGATCATCACGGTTCGCACGATACGCGCGGGGCACCTTCGCCAACGTACTGCAGGCAGGCTCGCGACTCGCGGTATGCGCGAGCGCTGACGTTCACTTTTGTTGTGGTAACGCGCGCGCCCCACTACGATGAAAGTGCGGGCTTTCACTGCAGAGCGCGACCGCCGCGGCCGGCACTGCGCACGCGCCGCCGTCAATCGGACAAGCTGGGGCCGCACCGCACTCGGAGATTAAGAAAAGACGTAGTAACTGCAGATTTAGTTTTCAATTATCCGTATCAGAGCGAGAATCGAGCCCGCGCCACTCCGTATAGTAAAGTTGTTGTTAAGCAGCCTTACTCAACCACTACACCACCGCGGCTTCAGTAAAGTTATATCACGAGACAAAGTAATTTAATAAAAGTGGCTTTTTATTACCTATTATTTTAGATTCACCTGTCAACACTAGTAGTTAAAATTAGAAAACTTAAATGACTAGAATAAAGTTATAAACTCATGCACAATATAGGTAGATGACAAGGAATTTGACCTCTCATAACAAACTTACGTATCTCCATTAACGACGAGTGTCGTACTTTGCTCTTGACGCTACATGACACTATCGCCACACCTATGTTTAGTAAGTACAAGACTATATGACCTTTTCCTTATGTTCCTACCGGGTTTTCTTAATGGTCGGAGCACGAGGGCTACTACATAATAATTATATCCTTATCCCTTTATTGTGACTCTTTTTTCATTGTGAACCTACACTGGAGTGTGGAATAAATCATATTCGTATTTAATCATTTTATCACTCAAGCTTCCATCCAACTTACACACAAAACATTTTGATTCCACATTCATTATTCGTACCGTCATCGGAGTCTTTATTTCCCGACATGTATCTGAAGTGTATCTTCTAGAAAAGCGTGGTTTATCATCAACCATCAACATCTCTTATACCCTGATTACACGCAACAGGTAGAGCGGCGAGATAGTAAAATGATACTTACTTTACTACTCTTTGAGCGTTAACAGTCAATTTGCGACCCGTAGGTCATAAATTCGAATTGTGCACTGCACTGCACTGGCTGAGCCTTCGGTAAAGGAAAAACGTGATGTTGTCATATTCTTAAAAGTATAAGGTGTGGCATGAAGCTGAGGGGTGCGATAATGCATATTATGCGAAGAATCTTGTGCTCAGTCTTACACAGATTCCACGCACACATACTCGTACACATATCCGCTTGTTTAGTTTGCACATGCCAGTTATCTAAAACTGAGAGGCTCACAGTAGTTCCTTACACAAAAGCAATTACATTTTACAGTAGTAAAAACAGAACAATAACTATCTCTGTCACGCTCATAGCCTCCACCGCGTACGAGAGAGAGAGAGAGAAAGGAGAGAGAGAGAGAGACCGACTTTTCATGATTATGCCATGCGCTCATTTACAGACAAATGTGTGAATGATGTACGTGTCAGCTTTAGATAACCGGCCTGTACCTATGTACAAAGATCTTGCTCCACTAAGCCGTAGCATTTTTCATATGATAATGGTGGAACTATATAAAAATGTGCGTTATTTAATAACGCAATAAATAATTATTATTTACGTTGAAAATGTGTAGTAGAATAAAGACACAATAACTTAACATGCGCCGGGTAATCTTCTAGAGGTGCTTTGTACACTTAAGCTTATATTTTCTGCACAGACTTATTTTATACCTATCCTTGTAAAATAATGCTTGATCAATTGGTCAAATAATTACGGTCAATCAAATACACAATTACATCTTCATTTCTAGTCCATTGAAATGTTACAATTTAAGGACCGAATATTGCATTTTTTAGAGGACGCAATTTTATGTTTGGGACATCTGTGGGGGGGGGGGGGGGGGCTTGTCATCCGGCCGCCATGTTGGAAAAAGGGGTGAGAACACTTTTTTCGCGATATCTCGGAAACTATGCGTCTTACAAAAAATTTCTTGAGTTATAATTTGTAGTAAATTGTTTTGCCTACAAATGTCACACATGTCCCAAAAATAAAATTGCGTCCTCTAAAAATGCAAAGCTCATGTAACATTTCAATGGACTATTCAACCATTCATACAAACTTAGTTTCGTTGTAAACAAGGAAAAACCAATATCAAAACTTACCTTAATCCATGCTCATTTTGTTATCTACAATTTAGCACTTACTTTAGTAATCGTCGCGCAAAACAACGTTAGTATAATATGAAGACTATGAAGGGCTGTTTATGACAGAGTTCTATGAAATGGATAAACCCTATTTCACACAAAATATCGTAACTATGGGTTGTTATTCAATCATATATTCCGCATGACCATTCTAACTTAAAGTTCAAGATTGATTTTTATGAACTCTTTCGTAATCTATTTAACTATTGGCTGTTTTCACGTGGACCCACTATTTGAATAGCTAGCGGAACTACTAGTAATATTTTTCCTCGTGGTCTTTTTTTTAGATCATTGTGGATCAGATCAAACTATCAGAACGGAAGAAAATCACCCAGAATAGGTCTGAGCAATCAGGAGATCAGTTAGCATTTGTCGCACTCGTGTGAATGTGAAAGCCTCTCCGTATCGCGCTGTCAGTGGGTTCACGAGAAAACCTCTCCTACACCATTTACTGACTTATAAAATATCAAAAAACCATATTAGTTGTATAAGAAAAAGAAAAGCATACCGAATATAAAATTTTATTGAAAACAAACATCTTTTCGAGAACATAAATGCGCGTTAACCATAGAATAACTAATGTGAATGAAAAATATCACGTATTTAATAGACCTTAGGATGTCCAGTGTCCATACACAGACCGCTTGAAGCAGTCAGGAATCGACTGCTTCAAGCTGCGACTGCAAAGTGAACTACAGACTTCTACGTACGTAGTACGTACTACGTACATACACGAACCGCTCGAGCAGTTGCAGTAGTTCACTATGCAGTCGCAGCTTGAAGCAGTCGATCCTGACTGCTTCAAGCGGTCCGTGTATGACCAGCCTTAGGTCTCTCCTGTATATAGTAGGAGGTCCTTAAAGCATAAGGCAGCCCGGGCCACAGAGCTTAAGTAAAGGGTCCTTAAAGCTTGGGACAAGAGGTTTTCCGTAGGTATTTCTTGCCGGATGGCACGTTCACCACGGTCACTCCATTGGGGAACACCTTGGTCACCTGGTCTTCAGGCACTGTAGGCAGGACCATACAGTCGTCACCCATCTGGAATTGACAATGAGACACGTCAAAAAAAACTACTATGGATAGCATCACGTGGCAGCTAGGACCACAGTAAAGTAAGAACAGTACGTTAGCTAAGGCCGCTCGACGAGTTAATTGCCTACTCTTGCCGTGATGCATAGGCGGCGCGTTCCGTACTGGATGCATGGCCGCGGCCCCGTTCGTTTGTGATTGTGTGCGTGAAAAGTGCGTGCGTACACGGCGCCGCTACTCTCGCACACATTCAAACTGGCGGCGGCCGATTTGTATGAAGCTGAACTACTACTCTTTGCAATGCTAGGACTCCTGTGTGACCGTTGGGTGGGTACCTTGCCTATAAGTATTGTGCTATCAGAGAGAGAGAGAGAGAGAGAGACAGACAGACAAACTTTATTTGGGAAAAACTGCACACAATAACGAAACAATAAATAAACGCACTAAACAGTAACATTGCACGTACACCATTAGTAATATTATGTGATGGTGCGAACACTGCTGCTGTGTACAGTGCCTCCCAAAAAGCAGTAGCGTTTCTGTAGTACCATAATTTTATTATCATCTACTAGCCATTCCCCGCTGTTTCACCCGCGTGGGCTACAGTTTATCGCGATAAAAAGTATCCTATGTCCTTCCTCTGGGTTCAAATTATCTCCGTACCAAGTTAAATTTAACGGCCGTTCTCAATAACAAATCTATCCACGGTTTGCCCTCCCTAGAGATAGAAATATGACATTACTTATATGGAGCTTATGTCAAATTTCTACCTCCCATTGGTAACGGCCGTTAAATCGGTTCAGTAGTTTAGGCGTTAAAGCGAGACAGACAGTTACTTTAGCATTTATAATATTAGTAGGGATTCTGTTGGGGCACTGTGTAGCAGCACTCAAGACGAAACTGAATGAACGTGGTGTAAGACGACAGTATAGTGATTCAAAAAACTAACGAATATTCTAACAAAACCCAAATTACATCAAGATGACAAAAGGTAATAAACAGACAGAGGTACCGAGAGTTACTTTTGCATTTGTAATGTTAGTAAATGAATGTAAATTCACAACACTACTATAGGTATTGTGGATTACTTTAGTAAACCTAGTAAGACACAGGTTATACCAGCAGTACCTAAAGATAATGTAAATGATAATGATGCAAAGACCTCACCTGCCAATCAGCAGGTGTCGCTACTTTAGCATTGTCGGTGAGCTGCAGAGAGTCGATCACGCGCAGGATTTCACTGAAAGTCATAAAAATAACAGTTAATATTGTTATAAACTAAATAGTCCAATTTCTTAGGATGGTATTCTGGAATGACGCTACAGTGTTGATCAACACTTGAGTACCGATTGAATGACATTTGTATGAAATGACAGATTCAGGTCTGTGCTTAAGTAGTGATTATCGCATGAGCGCCATTCTAGAGCACCAAGAACATTACCTTTGCACAAATGGCAAAAGGAATTAATGCAGCTCCACAGCCACAATCCAAACCGGTAATCTCAAATACTGACGAAAAGATTAACACTGCTAGAGGGGGCAGTGCCGTGATCATCAAAGAAAATATCTATCACCATGAAGAATACAAGCATGAAGAACAGGACATACAAGCGGTGGCTATTCGTGTTATAAATAAAAGACAGCCTGTTACTTTATCAGCTATATACTGTCCACCAAGGCACTCAATTAAGGCAGACCAGTATAAGAGCTTCCTGAATAATCTTGGCAATAGTTTTATTCTTAGATGCTAAAAACACTCATTGGGGATCTAGGCTAACAACGACTAAAGGAAAGGAACTCCTTAGTGCCACTAGAGAGATGAACTGTCATGTTATATCAACAGGAAAGCCTACCTATTGGCCTACTGATTCTAATAAAATTCCTGACCCCAATTGATTTTTTTATATATAACAATATATCACACAGGTTTCTTCATATTGAGGAAGGTTTCGATATGAGTTCAGACCACTCGTCAATCATATTAACCTTAAGTGAAACGATAGGACAGAAAGAGGATAATCCCGCCCTTGTAAATAAAAACACTGATTGGGAGAGCTTTAAGTTAGATTTGGACTCCGTTATCGAGCTAAATGTCCCGTTAAAGAATCCACAACAACTGGATCGAGACGTAAGAAAATTCATCACACGTGTACAAAAATGTGCATGGAAAAATACACCAGTCTCTAAAAGAAGATATAGAGGAAACTGCTATCCAGCAGAGATAAGAAAACTTACTAATAAAAGACCAAATTATCATCCGGTGTACATAAATAACCATTTATTTATTTTAAATAACCATGCGATACCGTACGAAAATACAGCCAAATATCTAGGCATGACACTAGACGCAAAGCTCCGCTGGAAGGCTCATGTCAAAAAGAAACGAGATGAGTTAGAGCTTCGCTACAGGAAGATGCTGAAGCTCACAAACAAAGGCTTCATCATCTTGTGAACGTCGAGGCTATCCAGCTCCTCGACAACACGGACACAGTGAGAAGACTGAAAAGGACAAAACCTTTTGAGTTAGTTTATTTAAGTGAAAAATATGTAGTTCAGTGAGTGCTACCTATAAAAAACACAAAAACAAAGTGACTTGTCCGTAATAGAGACAATAAGAAAAGTGCTAATGGACACATTATATTTAAATTACTTATTAGCCATTATAGGCTAGATTGTAATACTATAGAAGTATCTACAAATACGTAGAAATTTCATGGAGAAAAATAAAAAAAATCTAGAACACCACCCTGAGAGTCTTAGGGACAATTCTTCAAGAGTAACAGAATATACACTAATATATAAACTATATCACAAGTTTTTCGCAAATGAGTAGCGCTTGAACCACAAGTCATCTGATATGTAACGAAGCGGTCGAAGGTGCCGCCAGGCTACGCTGGATCTCGGAACCGCGGGGATCAGCTAGTATATTATATAGATTATAGATAACCTTGTGTTTATCTCAATATTAGTCAAGTGCTGTTTTAGATAAAAGAACATATCTCTATCTCTACATTGAGATCGACTTTCATTAATTCTCCATCTATACCAATATTATAAAAAAGTAAAAATTGTTTGTTTGAATGTTGGGGGGTAGTCTCCTATTTAGAAACCCCCTCTTTCGCTAATAGTAAGCTTTCCGCGACTCTTGCAATGTCACTTTGCAGTACTCTGTGATGTGACAAGATGGGAAGGTTGCTTGTATTGTAGTGAGGGCTGGGTAGCCTAGACTTCCACCTTTTAACGTGGGACAAGTTTGACAATTACAGCTTGGCTGTAGAATTTCTAACAAAGCAGTGATGCAGTACTGGCCTAGACGGAATTTACTACCAGGGAGTGTACTTTTCACAGGGTAGCATTTGACCACAAGTCACCTACCTCATGTTAAGTGTTCAAAATTCAAAATTCAATAGTACTTTATTCAAGAGGATGCATTGTGATCACTTTAAAACGTCAAAATTAAAACTAGCTACGCCTGTTCCAACCTCCTTACGCCAGCAAAAGAACAGGCAAGAAACGCCCGGCAGGTAATTTTTTTTTGGCGCGATCACATTGACAATTGTATTCTTATTACTGATTGATTGAATTGGAGCAAGTTCACCACAATCCCAAGCTTTTTTTCCATAATATAAATAGTCCGATATTTTATAATAAGCTATACTTCTAGAATTTCTCTTGCTTGTGCATATTGGGATATGGAAACATGAATATTAACGAGTTACGGGATTACAACCAAAGCAGACCAGACCCCACAAGCAGCACCCGTTCACGAGTTGGCGCATGTGCTACCCATCGCTCTCCTCAACCATATTAGAGGGAAGAGAGCGACCCGACACACAACGCCGCTGCAAGCAAAGTCACTTTCGTGAGCATGATGAATGTTTTGGTTGTTTACCGAAGATTGTTAGAATAGGGGGAATAGGGGAGATTAATTCCCAAGTAATATTCTGCTGCCAAGCCGTAATGCGTGTGTTGATTGTTTTAAGTCATCTGACATAACAAGGAACTGTGTCTTCTATAAACTGTCTCATAACAATTAGCATTGTATTATCCTCCAAATATTATGATAAAGTTAGATAGTGCGAATTCGAATTTATATTTTTTTTAAATACAAAGGAATGATTTCATAAACATCTCTTGTCACAGCTGATTTCCGTAACGTTTTTTCATATTAGGCATAATAACAAGTACCATTTTGAGTATGAGTAGAATCAGAAAATATTAACACTTACAGCAATGATATATAGTGTGACTCAAGTTTAAGAATCTGCCGCCATGAATGCTTGGAATATACCGATAAGAGCACCTATCGGTATATTCCGGGTGCCTAACATGATACCCATTTATCAGTACAAACATACCTTTGACCACAACATCATTCAACATTAGGTGACTTATGGTCAAACGCTAGCTTGTAACAGGTAAAAAAAACTTAACTTATGTGCTATTAAACTTCATTAAATGCCTAATTCAGTGGCGGATTTACACATTTGCCGCCAGTAGGCTAAGTATTCAAATTTTGCCGCCCCTACCAACCTCTATAACCTCTACGGCCTCTGCCTTTCCTTTTTAAATGTCATTTTTTTATGCATCAGACAAAAATTGAAGAAAATTCAAGTGGTGAACAATGTTTAATTGTTTGTGTGCACATAATAATATTTAAATACATATATACGACTCTTTTAATATGATTCAAACATTTTTTTAAATTGTCACTAAATTTGCCGCCCCTAAAATCTGCCGCCCTAGGCTCCAGCCTACTCAGCCTGCTGCTAAATCCACCACTAGCCTAATTATATCACTGATACATCATTAACTTCTGGTTAATTTATTAGTCATATTTAACAATACATAATCTTCAGAAAATGAATGGTATGGGCCACATTTTCCTTATTTGTCCAGAAATATGTAGGTAGGTATGTGTAACATGTTCTGGTTTCAGCTTTTTTATTTTCTGAATGGAACATGGTTCATTTATTATTACAGGAAAAATATTTATATAACATAAGGTACAATTTTGTCTCAGAACATAAAGGTGTTGTAACAACAAATATAGGTATTATTAAGTAGGTAAAAAGGTAATAAAAACTAATCCTACCAAGTCTGGCCAAGGTTACGAAGACTACAGAGGTACTGAATTACTGATTAGACACTTTAAACTGACAGACAGAAGCGTAGAATAGAATGCAGTGATACATACTCGAAATTTCTCCCAGTAGTTGCTGGATAGAGGAGAGATAGCCTGAACTTCTTGTTGGGGTCCACAATGAAAACCGCACGAGCCGTGAGTGGCATCCCCTTTGGATCTAATTCATCTTTGTCCACCATGCCGAGCTTTGTTGCGAGTGCTCGATCTTTGTCTTCTATAATGGGGTATGGGAACACCTCATCCTCATTTTGTCCTGAAAATAGTATATAAACATATGGTTATATTAGCTATTCCCTGCGGTTTCACCTGTGTGAGATACAGTTTATTGCGATAAAAACTAGCATATTGTTGGCTAGCAAATAACACCGCACAAATGAAAATTATGCAGTATTGATATTTTAATGCCATTAGATGCAGTTTTGACGTGTGCTTCTATGGATCTGTAAGTTCCAAGCATTTTGATTAAATATAAGGCGTTAATTAAAAATTGTAACACACACAAGTCAAGTTTTATCGTTGTTACAAAGTTACAAAATATAACTTGCGCGGTGTTGTTGGCCAGCTATCTACTATCTCTGTTCCAAATTAAATTGGTTCAGTAGTTTAAGTGTGAAAGCGTAACAGAGTTACTTTCGCATTTATAATATTGTAGTGTCCATTTTTAAGTGAAGACTTCGACCCATACCTATTCTAAACTTTAGCTGCTAATATGGAATGCGACAAAGCAATGCTAGGTATGATTACAAATTTCACAATTTGATTAAAACCATTCCACTCTTGGGACATGTCAGTGGGAAATAAAGAAGTAAAGTTTTATTTACAGAAATTAAAATCTTTTCACATGCTAGAGGGTTCCGTATCGAAGATCAACCGTGATAGACAGACAGAGTGACACGAGAATTATCCTGAGACAGACAGACAGACATGAGAATCATCCTGAATGTTTTTATTGAATGTGTGGAACCTTGAAAAACTATAGATACTTACCTGCATAATTTTTTATGTCCTTGCACCATTCAATGTGTGAGGCAACTGTATCACAAGACAGGCCAATAACTTTAGTGTTGCGCTTAATGAACTCTGGCAAGAGATTTAGCACTCGAGCAAGCTCTGTCGTACACACCGGAGTGAAATCTGATGGATGTGTAAACAGGACTCCCCATCTGTAATCATAATAGCCATGAAATATTAGATGTTAACCAATTTTGATACCCATTAGGCCTCATGAATTCATGAATATCCAAGTAGGATTTTTGTGACTATGGATGGATGGATGGATGGATGTTTGTTACTCTTTCACGCAAAAACTACTGAATGGATTTGTATGAAATTTGGAATGGAGATAGCCTATACCTTAAATTAACACATAGGCTACTTTTTAACCCGGAAAAAGGTTCCTGCGGGATAACGGGAAGACGCGGGTAAAACCGCGGGGCGCATTAATCTACAAATAAGTATTCCCTGCTATACTAAGAAGAAAAAAAATTAAAAATAAATATCGATAACATCTCAACACTGTGTGAGACTGATGTAGACAATCATGATTGATGCGGCACATATATACATAAATAATAAATTTATCATATTAATAAAATTGTTAGGATAACTTACGATTCACCAAGCCATTCGTGAAAATTAATTTCTCCTTCAGTGGAGTTTGCAGAGAAATTAGGAAATTTGTCCCCCAACAGTAGCATTTTAGGTTACTTCGAGCTTGTTTTAAAATTTTTGAATTTTCTGCCAAGTTATGGTAAACAGGTAAATAACAACACCATAGATTCTAAATTTAAAATTCTATCAGCTGACAAGATCTTGCCGGCCAGACTTCCAGTTAGGTTTCGAATAACACCTCAATCTCAATCCACAAAACAGATCGAATTCCAACCTCAGTAAAAAAACAAAAAAATTAAAACAAACTTTGTTTTGGTGTGGAAGACAAGACCGAAGAAAGCCAAGAAAGATGCACTGGCCACTGATGCAGGTGCAGGAGCAGGACAGAAAAGAATTTTGCTTAGATGGGCATTCTATGGTCTTATTGACACTGACATATCACTGATACTTTCAATAACTGTCATAAGATAAAATTGTCTATTGCTGAGATACGGCTGATTTGCGGCTGATGGCTAAGTTCTATGTTTATGGTCTAACGGAGTAATGAATTTTTATAGAAGCGAATAGTAGCGATACTATCGAAACATTGTGTTCGATTCTACCGATACCATCTCCGTTTTAAAATGTATGAATGAGGTATCAATTGTTTCACGCCATCGATAGTGGGTTTTTGATAGTAATATTTTTAGTAATTTTCTGACAGGCATTGAAAATTTAATGTTTCAAAAAATCATTAGCTACGCGACACACTGGTGTCGATTCTGTTGTGCATTCTAGAACTAAAACTAAGTTTGACAGGTCTAGAAATTATGCTGTCCTTTTTGTACTACCGTGGTTAGACAAGAACAGCATTACTTTTTGACCTAGCAAGCTTAGTTTAGTTTTAAAAAATGCACAACAGAATCAACACCAATTTGGAGCAAGCAACTTCATGCGTATTTTTGTTGTTTTAACTAACGATTGCGTACGACTTGGTAAAGTAGTGACGTGAAGTTCGGGTAGCAAATGCCGTGACTGATAGACACAAAATATATTGCATTATTTTGTTATTTATTGCCTTCCACCTTTGAAATACGTTTGGTTGTATGGGCTCCGATGTCATTGCGGTTTTAATATACAAATGCAAATAAATAAAAAAATTATGCATCGCTTGTTAGTGTTCAGCTGTCGGAAGTGCTTTTTTTAAAACACTTTTTTCTTCCTTTTTTTTTTTAAATACAGACTACAGACACAAATTTTAGTCCCGTCATTTACCACCAACCAACTCTTTGTTTTTACAAAAACCTACATTACAAGGTGGTGAAGAAGCGACAGAAAAAATCGTTGGTTTGGAAGACTGGTTTGTTTCATTTTATGTTTAATAATGATTTAAATAGGACCTATTATTTAATTATTTTTATAGTATAGCAAAGTTTGCAAGCTATAGGTTTATTAATATATTTTTGTATAGGTATGTATGTATTAATTAAACTGTTAGCATTACGTTTGTGCAATGTTTTATGGAGTACAACATAATATTACTTGACTAGTCTGCTAGTCGACACGGTTGGCAACAGTGCAGTGAATTTTGTGACATAAGTTAGTAATTTGGGTCTATCATTCGAATGAGTCAAATGATTTACCAACCAGTCGAATGATTCGAATGGATTCATTGAAATGTTTCGCACCGCACCGCACTAATTCAATCAATGGCGTCACCGTCAATGACCCAACCAACTACGTGCAATTTATACTAACCAACTGTATTTACTTGGTGATATTGATCAATTATATAATTTGGATTAAATACATCGATAAAAGGAAAGGTGAGTACAAATAAAATATTTCCTGAATGTATACTTTTCCAGGATAACAAATAGTGGTGTCCCCTCGTCACAAAATGGACGTCAAATGTATTGTGACGTGATTATGTAAAAAAACAGGTAGCCGATCATGATACACTTGTTGCCGTAATTGAAGTGATGAGATATTGAGTTCTGCGGTGTATCCAGCTTAGTGCTACGGGTCATAGGTACAGTTTCGTACTTTTATCAGTGCAACATGGCAGTGATGATAGGAAGCAAGCAGCAGGAAGGCATGTCTATGCCGAGCGGCGCCTAGGCACGCACCCAATACGCGGATGGGCGCGCCTAAAGATATTTCTTTGTTCAAGTTCTCGTGATACGTGGGATTTTCTGTATAACCAAGCTTGCTTTATTTACATGACCTGTTTTAGGGTCATTGTCCTCAATTTATTTACTTTTTAATTGATGTTATATTTTTTAGTAATAGACATTTTTTTTTGCTATGCATGATGTTTTCGTTTTGAATATTGTGAAATAACAAACAAATCTTGGTAGTATTGCTGGCGTGTTATTTATTGCCTCTGGTATTTTCATACATTTCATGTAGTTCTAAGTCTGGATATTCAGAGATCATGATTAGTCATTACATTACCTACTCATATCATAAAAAGCAATAGACAATGTTGCACATGTCTTTAGGCACAATCCTCCTCCAACTCTTTCTATCCATATTTACAGTGTTTAAAATATCCTAGACAAAGATAACATGCTAAATCTCAGCACCATACTGTCTTTCAAATAGATATTTTATAAACAGCCATTGTTGTGAATATAATTGTGTCACCTAAAAGTAGCAACAGTTAGTTGGCATTCATAAATACAAATAAAGATGTATGAATGCATTAATTAATTTCTGGAATTTTCCTTCTGTACTTGTAACTAATACATACAAAATATTAATTGAACTATGATTTCTTATGTTGCGCGCAAGTGTCACATATCATCCTATCATTGGTAATAGACAAAAATGTATGTCGTTTGCTACCTAGAGTGATGCGCGTAGTTGTGTCTTGTAGTTAAGGTGGGAAGTGGGAATTGTTAGATTTGAATTGGTTATACTGGTAAAAGGATAAAAATAATAATAATAGGGTGCAGCGTGTGGAATTTCCATAGACAAGATCAAAAGGTAATAGTAATAGGTTAATTATTGCTCATTACATGATATTTGGATTAATTGGCAAAGTATATACTATAGAACTGCATTGGAGGTGCATGTTGTTGGAATTGTTGAGGATAACATCAGTTTTTGGGTGTCATCAAGTGCTATGCCTTGGGATGTCTGGAAGAGATTGCTCTGAGCGATTAGGCCGCCCTTTGTGACACTTACCGTTAAGTTCTTTGTTGCTCTTGTTTTTATTTTAATTTCTCTGTATTGTGGTGTCCCAAAAAGAGTTAATCTATCTATCTACATATCATGCCAGTAACCCGAAACCAGATCGATATGTCATTTTAGTACTAGGGCTTGACAATCGATCCAAAACCGCGGATAACGGATCAGGATCGATTATTAATTTCGGGAATATGAGACGTATGAGGGAAGGCCTGGCCATCTTATCATCTGGCTTTTTGGCCTTATGGGAGATCTTGGGTGTCATGGTATAATTGCTACTGCATCAGAGTCACGATCAACTTGTAGAAAGCGCTCTAATCTAATTTGTATGCATTTTTTACTTGTATTATTATCATTATATCATAGTAGTAGTTTGTATTATTATATTATATTCATATACTTTAATAATTTTGCTTGAAGTATGCTATGTTTTGCGAACCTTTTCTTTTGTATTGCTGTAACTGAGCCATGGCTGTTTTTATTTTCAGGGTTGAAAAGTAGGATCAAGAATGTTATTGATATTTTATTTTCATACTTAAGGACTTGAAAAACTTGAACAGATTTTGATGTGGTTTTCGTTATTTGATACATTTTACACCCAACGCAGATATGTATCTTATTGTGGTGTTTAAATGATAACTAAAACAGGGTTAAGGAAATGCTATTCTCTGATTATGTTGATTGTAGTGTCAAACCTTTAGAACATTGTGTAGTATTTAGAAAAGTCATATTATCATGATTGACCCTACTAATACTATAAATGCGAGAGTTTGTGTGTGTGAATGTTTGTTACCCCGTATCACCGTAACTACTAAACCGATTTTGATGAAATTTAGAGTGGAGTTAGCTTATACCTTGGATTAACACATAGGCTACTTTTTATCCCAGAAAAAGGTTCCTGTGGAATAACGGGAAGACGCGCGTGGAACCGCGAGTGTCAAGCTATGCTATGTGGCAGTGCAAATGTAATTAATTATCATTATACTTAGCTATAACAGAAAATTACCTTGTAGGTTGTAGGTCAATTCTATGTCACACTACATTGCATCCACCACCTTTAAGCCTCATTGCTGCCTGCTTGAGTCTTGGTAGCTGGTAGCTCTGCCACCACTGTTCGTGAAAACCAACCATAATAATTAAGTAATTTATGAAAGATTTCTGTTTGCATAATTAATAAAGGTGTAATATAATTTGTTCCAGTGAGTCGCCATTAAGACTGCTATGAACAAAATAACCCAACATAGAAAAGAGTGAAAGAAAGAAATATCAGTTGAATATATACAAAGGCACATAAAATGCAGACCATCAAGTGTGTGGTAGTAGGTGATGGAGCTGTGGGTAAAACATGCTTGCTCATCAGCTACACGACAAACAAATTCCCTTCCGAGTATGTTCCCACAGTGTTCGACAACTATGCTGTCACCGTTATGATTGGAGGAGAGCCCTATACATTAGGACTCTTTGATACTGCTGGTAAGACTCTATACACATTATTGAGATTTGGGTTATCAAGCATTAAAATATGCTAACTCCTTATTTTGTTTTCAGGTCAGGAAGATTATGACAGATTACGGCCGCTCAGCTATCCGCAGACAGACGTTTTCCTTGTCTGCTTCAGCGTAGTGAGCCCAAGTTCCTTTGAGAATGTTAAGGAGAAGGTGAGGTTTGATCATTTTGCAAACAGACATTGTATTATAAAACTATTCAGATAAGACTGTTACGATCGCCTAGTCCAGTCACTAGCATATGATTTGTATTGAAACATTTATTTAAATTCTTTCAGTGGGTACCGGAAATAACTCATCATCAGCAAAAGACGCCATTCCTGCTGGTGGGAACGCAGATAGACTTGAGAGATGACCCGGCAACCATGGAAAAGCTCGCCAAGATCAAGCAAAAGCCGGTGTCGCTTGAACAGGGCGAGAAACTTGCAAAAGAACTGAAGGCCGTCAAATATGTTGAATGCTCTGCTCTTACGCAGGTAAGATTATGCTTGGATTACAAAAAATGCCATAAAATTAGGAAAATATCTTGCATATTCTATTAAATTACACACTAAGGATACATTAACAAGTAAAATTGAATTCCTTTTGGTACGCGGTTTGAAGACCCTCAACGCACATGGCATGCTTCAAATGCTGTGCAATGTATTTGCCTGTTACTTGCCTGTAATTTATCTTTTACACAGGCATGTAGCTGGAACATAAATGTAGCCATAATGCTATTGTGCAACTTACTTTGCCGGCTTTGTGTAAGAGAAAATTGCATATGATTGCAGAAAGGACTGAAGAACGTGTTCGACGAGGCCATACTTGCGGCGCTGGAGCCCCCAGAGCCTGCAAGGAAAAAGAAGTGCGCGCTCTTGTAATTTGTGCAGTCATCATGCCTCCTGAACCGGCTTGGCGCAAAAAACGCGTGCGCCCTTTGCGCCGTCATATAACATTCAACATTATGCTACACGTATGCATACTAACACTGTAATATTCAACGAGTTTTTACATCCGTCAGCTATTGTGTCATAGTATAAAATGACAAACGTACGAATATTACAGATATAAAAAAATATTTATGGCTCTTTAAAATAATAAAATTGTATTCCATTCATTATTCAGTTCTCTTCTTGCATTAAATTTAATTATTACAAGAATGTAATTGATTTAATTATATTATAATCAATATTAGAGAGCTAAAGACAGATAATTCATTTATTTATCGTGTATTCTATAGAAATTATTATTTATAATGATAATTAAGTAATTTTATTTACCTTTTTCTAATATTTTTTTTTCTATTTTATTTAAGTGTACCTTTTATCTATCACATATTTAATTCCTGTGTAATGTGTACCACTATTTAGACCAATTTACGTTTTAAAAAAAGAAAACATTTGTCCTTGTATTCCATTGATGCTGTAAACAAGAAAGGTAATGCGACTATCAGTTGATGAAAGTACATTATATAGTTATAATACAATGTATATGAACACCGCTGGAGTATATTGGTTAGGAAGTGGCAGTTTAACACTGTCCGAAGGATGCCGCGAGCCGCGCTGGATGTACCTAGCTACAGTTGCACAATCATACAGGCACAGTGCAAACTAAGAATTGTATAAGTATTATTCCGTAATGTTGTATTGTAATGAAACATTTTATTGTAACGCCTGTCGCCTACGACGGCCGTCCATGTTTGTATAATTATTTATAGTTTTTGTTTGTTTGTCTGTCTTTCAGCTAATAAAAAAATTGTCATAGAGACAAATACTTGTAAACAAATTGGACAGTTCAGTTTGTATCACTTTTGGCGATCCATTTATGATGTATTGTGCATTTCCGCCTGCCAGCGTTTACTCAAGCAATCCCGACTCCTATAAATGATGATATACGATCGTAAGTCACAGCTGTTCCAGTTAATTTATAGCTGTGCCATTTATATGGGTTGTAAAGACGGTGAGCAGGACAATTCTAATTTCTAGTGCATTTCGGTTATAATTTTAATTTCCCGCGGAAACAGTTGGTATTCACAATCTGTGACAGAGTTTTTCCGCAGTGCTGATCGCCCATCCAACGAATTTGTTGTCCTTCCACTGAAATAACTGAAACAAGGACCAGTGGCGACTTGATTGTAAGCACATGTAAGCAAACCATCTCTACGTAATGAGTTAGCTTTGGGAGTTTGTTCTTGGTGATGGCATTAACGCTTCCCTTAGCCTAGCAAATGAACATTTAATTAGGCCTAGTAGGCAAAGATCCATGCTGTTGCACTTAAACTAAGTGGTTCATAATATTTCTCATTAGGACCAGAAACACGATATGACTGTTTGTGGTCCTATTCTTGTCTCCCAGACTTGTATTCCTTAAAGTAGGTTGCGTAATTTAATAGCTGTTTCTTAATTCTTCCTTGGTGATGATGTCTGCCATATTTACCCGGGTACTGGGTTTTGTACGATGATTTTTACAACATTCATAATCTTAAGATACCGTTTTATAAATTGATTGCATGCGTGAACCTTCCATGTCAACGTCTTCACGTCGACGTCAATAGCTGTGTTGGCGACCCAAGGACAAAGCGGTGCTTTATTTATAGTTTGTATGGGATAGCCCAAGCGACGTCAGCGCAAGCCCCACCTTAAATAAGAGCATTATTATTAGGATATTAACCGACGCGTCATCAGCCGGATTGCAAAGTGCCATCCGAGCCTCGCTTCATTATGAAGCTTCGTTACTTGAAACACCGCTAACATGTCCTAAGTCAACAAAGTGCGCTCGATACAACGCCTTTTATTATATTTAAATGTACGTTATCTATTCAAACTTTATACGATGTTTCGGTATTATAATGTTTCGTTTACTGTTAATACAATTGCAGTTGTAATATGGATTTTTAGCAATTAATATATCCAGCATTATTTTTCAAATGACTGTCTAATTAGTAATTACTAATTCTAATTAATAATGGATTTACTATATTTTTCTTTTGTGTCAGTAAGTACGTAGATATAGGTGTATATTGATATAATAAAACGTATAAGAACAAAATTGAGTTTTTGTTATTAATCAAAGTTCGCATCTATATTCACTGTTATTAGCGTTATTAGATTATTACCCTTACCATATTTTTCATCTCTTTTCCTAGAAAGTACCTACTTTATTTATATAAAAAATAGGTAGTATATAAATATAACATACTAATAAACATAACATAGTAAGTAAAATATTACTAACTCGTACATATTCATATTTTTAATAGAATTGAATATACATTTGGTATCAAATCTGGCGGAAAATTTATATTATATTTCAGGGGAAGAGTCTTGATCACTGGAACATTTTGACAAAATCAAGCTAGCCTTATTGAAGAGAAAAGAGTAATGTAGTTGAGTAAGTTTCACAGAGAAGCAGGTATAATATTATGTAGAGTAGTACCAAAAGGAAAATATCACTAGTTAGGTAGGTAAGTATCAATGAATAGAATAGCTGTAAATATTTGCGGAAAAACGCAGGCAAAAAGGAGTTGAAAGTTCTGACCACTTAGGAACGACACTTAGGATTCGTATTTGCTGATGATAATTATTATAAACGGTGTGTGGGCGGTAATATAACACTGTCTATCTGTACAGAAAAATCTAATATAATATTACAATAGCGATTCAAAACCGAAACTTCATCATTGCGTTTGTTTTGATTGATTACAGTGCCATCTGCACCTAAAAACAGGAATCATTTGTGAAGAGTTGTGTAGTGTTCATGTAGGTAAGGTTCACGTTTTGTTCGTCAGTGAAAGACTTGGAGGAAAAATGGACGTGAAAAAAGTTTTCAATCCGACATTCAACATACAATCCACACAATAGATGGCGCTAGATGGAAAATACAATAATGAACTTCCTCTATCCTATAAATAATTTTAGGTCGGTAGTTTTTAAACTTTAAGCACGGTACGCACGCACACACATGTATTTATTATGTACGAAGTACTATTCTTCTATGGTTTGTGGATTGTGCACGTGCGTCCTTCACAATCCACCATAAACAGAATAATTTTTTTTTCTGCTTTTTATTCTACCTTCATGATTTAAATTAAATTGCGAAGCAGCCAGTACTCCACTATACGAGAAAACTCACCATAGCGCATAGATTTTGAAGTAAAATCCGATGCTTCCTTATTCAAAGTCTTATATCATTTTGACAACTTTGACGTAATGATTTTTTAGACTTTTTAGTGCTTTTATTAATCTAACACACTTTTTTAATTTATTAATCACAGTCGTTCTGTTTATTTTAAGATCGGCACCAATCTTTCAGGATAAGTGGTGTGCTATGAAAATTTCAAGTTAATATGGGCGATAGTTTGAAGCTAGCTAAAGGTTTGTTTACGTGGTTTCAGTAGGTACCTCGATAGTGTTTTGTAGGTTTTAGAAATGATCTCTTCATAGGCACATGTCTCGCTATGCATAATATTGGTGCTTGTAGATTGACACCTAGATCGCTCTTTAATTACTATTCTTACTCTGAGCTCTTTACTTTTTGAATTTTGAAGTCATAAATCTTGAAGCAGCTACTAGCGCTATCCTCCTTCGGCGTGAGAAGTGTATACCTAAAAGGAATGTCAAAATGACAGAAAGTTGGGTAATTTTGGTAGCTAGTACCTACCTACGTAACAAGCTAGTTACTTAATTGGGCGTCTATCATTTCTTTGCATTTAGGTAAAAGCTTTGATTTCACGTAACACTAGAAAAGTAACGTAGAAAACCTACCTAATATACCTAGTACCGGTTTTCATACGGGAACTCCCATTTTTTAGGAAGAAACTAATGGTAAAAAAAAAAAATTCTCGTTGTCTTGAAAACCTCCTCCTTTTTTTGATAATCGATTAAATATTTGAAATTTTATATCAAGTAAGTAGTAGGTATTTGTATAAGATGTACCTACCTACCTACTTAACTTATTGTTATTCTGTATACACCTAGTTACTCTACGTATTAACCTATTGAGATTTTCTAGCCTCCCCTCCATTCTCAATAAGATACCCTCTTGGGTTTCACTGCTTTCGGTTTAGTATGCACAGAAAGAGAATTACACTCTAATGCCCGAAAATTATAATCGATCCGATCTGTTATCCGCGGTTTTGGATCGATAAGTCATGTCATAATATTTCATTTTAGTAATAGGGCTTGACGGATTACTACTAAAATGATATGACATATCGATCCAAAACCGCGGATAACGGATCAGTATCGATTATTAATTTCGGGCGTAAGATAATATGCTTTTCAGATAAGCGTCACAGGAGCTCCAGCAGCCTTGCTGGAGCTGGTTTAGAGGGAACGCGTTCCGAACGGAAATTGGATATAAGAGGTTTGTTAAGTGACAGGTACCTACCTACCTACATGTAGATACAGTCAGCGACAAAATTAGCTGATAATACTTGATTTTCGAAATGTGTTTTAGATCAGCAGTGCGATTCTAATTCACACGGAAACTTCCGACCACGGATTCGGAAAAAATTCTATCAGATTTTTTTAGACACGAGTCATTAATCTGAATTTGGTAAATGATATTTAATTTGACAAACCAGCTGCTCAATCACGGAAAAGTTTCCGCCACCTATTTATCTCGGAAAAGGTTTCCGTGAAGCAAAAGTGACGTCGAATCTGACACGGAAACTTTCCGAGTGAATTAGAATCGCATTACAGAAAGGTTTGGTTTATATTTTCAACTTGCAAGGTAGCATTTGAACACACTACAACAACACACCTGATGTTAAGTGATGATGCGGTTAGACGGGTGATATAGAAAATCAGTAAATTTCTTATTCTTCTGCGACTATTGTCGTTGACCGTATTGCCTAACGTAGTAGTTGAAATCATTTATCTAAATATTTATTGATAACTCAAAGGTGACTGACTGACATAGTGATCTATCAACGCACAGCCCAAACCACTAGACGGATCGAGCTGAAATTTGGCATGCGGGTAGATATTATGACGTAGGCATCCGCTAAGAAATGATTTTGATTAATTCTACCCCCAAGGGGATAAAATAGGGGATGAAAGTTTGTATGAAACTTTGTCAACTTTAAACCGATCGGGCTGATACTTTGCATGCATAAAGCTGTAGCCCACGCGGGTGAAACCGTGGGAAACAGCTAGTTTGAATAATTAATACGTTTTTCAGCTTTAATACCTGAAGTGGACGACCATTTTGCTCTAGCGGAATCGCGATGTGAGGATCTGCAAGAGAAAATCGATTTAGTTAAGGTTTTAAAAAGAAAAAAGAAACTCAATAAAAGAAGGTTGGTTTTATTTGATCTGGTTCATCCTTTGTGAAGTTGTAATTTTTCTTGAAAACTTTTGCGGCCCATTTTACTCCATTATGAAATGTAGGTACCTTATTTTTTTTATTTAAAAGCTTAGCTCTTGTCGGTGGAGTACCTACTTTCCATCCCGTTCTGTTCTCGGCCATCCTTTCGACCTCTTGGTACGACATGACGTCAAACCATTTCTTTCACTTGGTCTATTTATGTTTTTCTCGGTCTACCTCTCCCTCTCTTCCCTTCCACTTTTCCTTCTAAGATGGTTTACATATATTCGTCATGACGTACCAAGTGGCCAAACATCTTTCCTCTTCCTATCTTTATACTAATAGCGTTTATTTTTTCAGACTATGTCCAATACTAAATGTACTTACCTATATTATTCAAATCCTTTTATGATTAATCAGTCTTTCAGTCGTTGGTATTTCCTTTTTAACAAGAGTGTCTTGTCTTTTTTTTGCTTAGCGCGATGAACTGTTTGTTTTTTTATATGGAAAATCACCTGTTTTATAATGGTAGATTTATACTCATATAGTAATATACTCATAACTACTACTTTTATACTCATTTGTATGAGTGAGTCTTCGTACCTAGGTATATGTACGACTTGTACGTGCAAGATCATATTTTGTAGTCCAAACTTCAGCTAATCTCAAAAATTCATGCAAAAGAGCCAGACAGTCACTTTATTCACGTAAATTTAACATTATTTTTAGATTTTTTAAGGTAGCTTTTTAACTACAGCTATCACAGATTCTTAACCTGAAGATGGTAGGTGAGCTCTAAAAATGCCCTACCACCAAGTTATAAGGTGTCATCACGATATTTTCCCGCGGCGTAAACTCAAGTTTTTTGCACGATTAAAACCCGTGACATAAGGTCGTAAGACATCATTACCACTGAGCTATTATGTATTACCTAGTCTAGTTATGACAATAGATATAAAGTAAAAAGCTACTATTCCCTTAGCTGAAGAATTTTATCCCATAAAAAAATGCGCGTACCTTCGTTGCTGGATTGTGCGCATTCGTCCTGGTTACGTTTCTTATTTACTTATGTTCTGTCTGTGAGTAAACTCAAAATTATTTTCAGTGTGACCCGAGTGAACGATCAGCCAACAGTGACGGATAATGTACCCTTTATAACAGTGTGCACTCAGCCTAAAAAGAGTAAGTTTTATTCATTTAATCTTTATGTAGGTATGTACACGAAAAAATACTATTTTTTTAACTGAGCTATATAATAATTATAGTTAAGGTCTTTTTTCTTACGCCACAGTACAGAAACATTAAAACTAGAACAATAAAACTTTACGGCAAGTGTCACAAAAGGCTGTATTATCATGTAATATATATTGACCAAATACTATTGAATTACATACCCATTCTTTTTACAAACACAATTCACGTTTTTGATTTTATCGTATTTTGTTTTCATCAAAATCAGCCGGTTGCAGTCCACTTCTGAGCATACCCAGATGGTTTAAATATGTCCTAGTATATAGAGATAGAAATTTGACATTACTTCTATGGAGCTTACGTCAATATGCTGTCTCTAGTAGGGCAAACCGCGGATAGATATGTTATTGAAACTGATCGTTGTTCTAGATAGAACGTAATGTATTAAGTAGGTAGGTACCTAATATAAACAAACAGTTGTGTAGCCTTTTGAAAACAATTTAAGGGCTCCGGCACAAAAGTACGTATTCGCATCGCATCGCAAATATCTGCGAGCTTGCATGAATGCACCACCAGAACTTCCGATGTGATTCGCATCGTATCACAGTTTTTTGTGGGAGCCCTTATTGCCTAATCAATTTATTGTGTGTACATAGAGCATTGTTTGGAAATACCGTGGCAGCGTTAATGGTTACAGAGGTGTCGCAGCAGGCGGCGCGGCTGCGGCGGCTGGAGGTGCCTCCGAACCCCACGAGGGGCTACCTGGACCCCGCCACTGTGGAGCAGCACCGCATGCTTAACCAGGTGTGGGGCTATGGCCAGAACTACAACCAGGTCAGGAGAAATACAACCTATAATCACAATTTCTTAACGCATTTAGTAGGTATACGTGCCAACATCGCCGGCTGCATCGTCACTCTATTGTCTTGGGCCAGTAGGTAGGTTCCCCTAGTACTTACCTATTCATTTTCAAAGAAACAAGTGTTGCTAGATATCTTGTTTGCGTATTCTAATGTAATTTACGTACAAGCGAAATTGCAATGAGACATCGAGAAAATTTGTCGCTTCTTTGTTACGTCTGTTTTTAAAAGGATTCATCAGTTATATAATAAAATTGTCGGCTTTGGAGGCTGTTTAATTGATTCAGTCAGCCCCCTGATTCGTATGAGTACCTAATTTTAAGCACAGTTTCTCTTAATTATGTATTTATGTAGAATTTAACTTACCTAAGTGTAGATTAGTACTGGTTGTTAATGTAATTGTGATCTTACAGAACAACGATAACCAACCTGACAAGAAACGGTACTCCAGGATGCATCCTCGACGAAATCGTGCTGACGGAGACGGTGAGTCCTTTCATCAACATCATTGAATAAATAGCTGTATATCCTGTATAATGTGATCTAACGAGCTTTGATGTAGGGCTCGAGACTCATAGGCTAAAGTGGGAGTCGGCGGGACAGATGCACCCGGATCCTCTCGCAATGACCTGAGGACGGGCGACGTCACCTGGCGTGATAAACTCGACACATTTCAAGTGAAGTAGTCTGAGATTGCGAGGGATTGAGGTGTCTGAAAGGAAATGGGGGAGAACTTTGGCCAGCATTGGGACAGAAGTTGACAAAATCAGTTTAAGAACAATACAGGTATAAATACCTCGTTGGCACTATGATTCAAAGGCAGCCGTGGCATCAGTCTTACGCTGACTTAATAGTAGCTTAAATATTTGAGCAGTCTACACATATGTGTAGGGAAGTGCGGACACGGTGCGGGGAGCAGTGCAGCACAGACGGGAGTAGCGTGTGGCCAAGACGATGACATTGGCGGATACTCCGACACGGAACTCTTTGATCAAGGACCCGAGTTGTATGTACTTTCATATATTAATTTTTTTGCGTAAATATATGTACTTACACAGACAAGTTACTCAAAACTGGAACTGCGATGAGATGCATTGACCTCTTAGGATGTCACGAAAGAGACGACACCATGTTGG
The DNA here is from genome assembly GCA_931315375.2 of Opisthograptis luteolata. Lineage (NCBI taxonomy): Eukaryota > Metazoa > Arthropoda > Insecta > Lepidoptera > Geometridae > Opisthograptis > Opisthograptis luteolata. Next base: position 5,623,996 of record OV928033.1, read on the forward strand.
CCTGATACGATGCGCACGAAAACGCGTAACATTTCGCTCGCGACTGCATTGCAATATAATTTTGATAGTGTGACTGAGACTGCTAACATTTATTAACGTAGACGTGTTGATTCTTTGCTTGGCCAATGTTCAACGGTGCCTGAAAACACGTAGTGCTTGATGACACTTGATAAACAAATATAGATATAATCATTCTCTTGTCATTAAACTAATAGTGGTAACTTGCAATGAAGGTAAATTTGGAATTTGGAAGACTGCGTGAGTTAAAGTTGCACCTACCATGTTACAAAGAAAAGGGGCTTTACCATGCCCTTCTACTAGTAGATTGCCATCATGGACCGTATAGTGGTGATTTATACAATTTAATTTACTTAAATTACTGCCTTTTTGACTGTAGGTTGCCTTCTGTGTTCCAGTGTTGAACCTACACCAAAGGCACAAGCAGCTCGAAGGAAAAACTATGCACGAGATAATAATATTAAAGAAGGTAATTTTACCCCTATTACCTATATTTATAAGTCGAACGTTTTACGAATCACGTTTTAATTATTTTATTCCTAATTTATCACGTTCCCTTGTGCAGGACCAATGTGCATTAATAAACATGTGTACTTGTTGTCAGTTCCAAAGTGGATAGATTCCAATATTGAAACAGTGCGTATGCCGCGCGCTAAAATCAACACGCCCATACAGCGGCGACGCCAACAGCAACAACGGCAAAGTATGGGTACGTAGCAGTAGCAAGCAGAGGTAAAGTAAATACCTACATGGAAAAAAGATCTTCCGAAATACAAAAGGAATCAAAAGGAATTTCCTTCTCTTTAGAATTAGAAGGAAAACTAAGGTAAAATAAGGAAGGAAAAGGTTACATTTTGGAAGGACCAAGTCTTGTAAGATAGGACGCAGAAGGAAAGTTAGGAATTTTGTAGATAACTTATTTTGACTACCTCAAATATATATATCGGGTGTATTGCTTTCACCAGTCCCTTTACACCATCGGACGACAAGACGTACAGCAGCATGACATCAGTATACATTGTGCATATCAACCATGTATTATAAAGTGCTTCGCTTCTACATTTATAATGCGAACAGCGAAGGAGTGGAACACCCTGCCAGCGTCATTGTTTCCCGATATGTATAATTTAGGAGTCTTCAAGTCAAGAGTCACTTACCATCAGGAGAGACTGCGGTCAAATGCTTGTCTATCCTACAAATATTATAAATGCGAAAGTTTGTAAGGATGGATGTATGGATGTTTGTTACTCACTACCACCTCCCACTCTTCTGCATGCCGCAGGCGTACCTACAGCCACGCTGATTAGCACGAACCGTTCGACGCGTAGCTGTTAGATAGTACCGATAGTACTTACCGTAAATTATCGTAAATTTAAATAGCTTCAAAAAGAGAAGTGATTATCACAATTTTAATACTAGAAACAAAGATAAAATTGCTGTACCCACCACTAGGCTCCATAAAGTTAGCAACTCGTTCAAAGGTCAATGTGTACGCTTTTTCAACAAAATCCCAAGTGAAATTCAAGACTTGTCTATAACAAAATTTCAAATTCGTATAAAGAGAAATCTCATTAGTAAAGCTTATTATAAAATATCGGACTATCTAGATGACAAACAAGCTTGGGATTGTAGTTAATCTATCTATCTTTCTTTCTATCTATCTATTCTCCCTATTTCCCCTATTCTAACCATTCTCGGTAAACAGCCAAAACAGTCATGCTCACGAAAGTGACTTTGCTTGCAGCGGCGTCATGTGTCGGGTCGCCCTCTTCCCTCTCATATGGTCGAGGAGAGCGATGGCTGGCACATGCGTCAACTCGTGAACGGGTGCTGCTTGTGGGGTCTGGTCTGCTTTGGTTGTGATCCCGCAACTCGTTAATATTCATGTTCCCATATCCCAATGTGTACAACCAAACAAGAGAAATCTTCTTATTAGTAAAGCTAAATAAAAAATATCGGACTATTAGATGACAAAAAAAAAAGCTTGGGATTTTAGTGAACTTGCTCCAATTCAATCAACTAGTTATAAGAATAAAATTGTCAATGTGATCGCGCCAAAAAAATTACCTGCCGGGCGTTTCTTGCCTGTTCTTTTGCCGGCGTAAGGAGGTTGGAACAGGCGTAGCTAGTTTTAAGTTGACGTTTTAAAGTGATCACAATGTATCCTATTGAATAAACATTATTGAATTTTGAATTTTTTTTTTTTTTTACCTACTGCAACATTGCAACGCTCCCTGAAAGTGCGGTGCCGCCTACCAGTCCAAAACCAGTCTTACGGATATATGTAACAGGGTATGAATTTGTACATCAACATCTAATGTTCTTTTTTCTGTAATCGCAGCACAATTTAAGCCGACGATCGAGGAGCGGCCAGTTGTTGAGCTTTTCAACAAGAGTCGATCCAGCAACTCGCCCAGACGGGCCACTCGGTCGCCTGACCCGTCACAGGCCATGCACAAGAACGAAATAAAACCCAAAAAATGTAGGTAATGCAGCATAGGTAAATATGCGAAGTATTATTCAACTAGTAGTAACTAAAAATCCTTGTAACCTGGATCGTTCATTAGCAAATTGCTGTTCATTAGAACATTATTAATTCTGATCTACAAGTAAACGTTTCTCTGTACCAACTTCTGTTTATTACCTTTTCACACCTAAACCGAACTGAATAGGTCTTGATGAAACTTAGTATCGAGATATTTTTACCACTGGACAAGAACATAAGATACGTACATAAACTGCGGTCCATACGGGTGAAACTTTAAGGCCTAAATCCCATTGCGACGCATGCTTCGCACACAAGCTACGCACGCACGTGTTCATACGTAGCGTGTATGTATGTGAGTCGCCGTAGATTATACGACCAGCATTTATTAAACTTGTGGCGCACATTTTTACTAGAAACTAGCAAACCCGGCGAACTCCGTTTCGCCACCAGATGGCTTCGTTTTATGTGAGATTTTCCCGCTTTTCTGTTGAAATTTTTCCTGAATCTTCTTTGCTATAAACCTCACGGAGCCCGAGACCTTTCCAACGAATGAAAAACCGTGGAAATCGGTTCGTGCGTTCTGGAGTTATAGCGTCAGGAAGGAAAACCCGACTTGTAACTAACTAACTAACTAACTAACTAACAATGTAATCAAATCTTAGAAGTCCATTTTCACCTACTTCTAATTGTCGTATCGACTTGAAACTTTGTATGTGTATGTAATCTCGGTGACAATGCAATAATTTGATATCATCGACCTGATCTGATGATGCAGCCGGAAGGTGGGTAGGGGATCTCTGCAGTGGCTACTAGTAAACCCCTCGTGTTTGGGCTCATATGATTCCTTTTGATGATACCAATAGATTAGACTTGGTAACAAAAGACTAAAAAGTAAAAAAATTAAAATATATAGTTTAAAAAACTAAAAAAAACACTTTAAAAAACGCACTCAAAAATATAAAATAATTAAATTGACTTGTATTAGTTACGATATAATGGTTAATTCAAAAAGTGTGGAGCGCTTCTTTTACTGGGTAAATAAAAGTACACACAACCTAAAAGTGCTCCACACTTTTTGAATTAACCATTATATCGTAACTAATACAAGTCAATTTAATTATTTTATATTTTTGAGTGCGTTTTTTAAAGTGTTTTTTTTAGTTTTTTAAACTATATATTTATATAGTAGATGTGTAAAAATGGCGAGGTTATAAAACTGACTTATGAATGGAAGTCATTTCTAATAACGCAATAAAAATAGGGCTTCTTCTGATTACAATATTAAGTATGAGAGCAATGGTGTTATAATTGTGGTTGCATTATTAAAGTATCGGCATTATGATTGCAGCACGCGACATTCTAGAGTTTGACGACCAAGACGCCGGCCAATCAGACGATGTATTGCCAGCAGAATCAAAAAAGGTATTCGGATTAATTGTACTTTGTTTCCTGTTAGTCTTGTTATTTAACGTGAAAACGAGACAAAACTGCAATAGCATCTCAAAGTTCATAGTCGCCCGTACGATAGGCATACTGCGTCTCTGTGATCTCTGTGATCTCTTTGATCTCTGTGATCTCTTTGATCTCTGTAATCTCTGTGATCTCTGTGATCTCTGTAATTTCTGTGATGTGTGTGACGTGTGTGTGTGTGTGTATGTGTGTGTGTGCGCGATCGGTAACCGCGCTCTTTCTGATTGGTTCATGTACACACGTACGTGCAAAACGGCTTGTAGATGAAGTTCATATGCGCGATTTCACTCTTTATGATTTTCGAGATGGCTGCCCGAGTTCTGTCCACGAACGTAGGTACATTTTTTTTTCTACTTACAGGGTAGCGTTTGACCACAAGTCACTTGATGCTAAGTGACGGTGTGGTCTAAGATGGCGCCACCCTACACCTGGACTGGGAACTGGTTGTCAAGTGAGGCTGCCGGAACACCCGATAGGTGCTTGGTGACAGATTCTTAACAAGAGGGTAGTAGCTAGCCAAGTGAGTACTAGAAAATACCCTACCATCAAGCTATGGTTTTATCACGATGTTTTCCTTCAACGAAAGCTCAAGCTCATTGTAGGATTCAAAACCGCGTCCTACGGACCGCAAGCCGACGTCACTACCACTGAGCCATCATCACTTCATGTACATGATGTGATGGTATTGTAATATCCATTCTGTGCAGGTGATTCCCCGCCACAACCCGCGGCGTGTGAGGTACCGCAGTCGGGGCTACGAGCTGCCGACGGTGGCTTCGCAGATGAAGCAGGTGGACATCCGGTATCAGTGCAGCGTCGCCAACCGCACCAACATACCCTTCGTGGTCAGCAAGAGTACCGCCCCCTCGCATAACATTGGCGTTAATATTCAACAGGTACCTACCAATGAAACAACAAAATCTATGTAAATATGTTGTGTATGTGTAAGTGTGTCTGTTTATGTGTAATGTGTGTGTGTGTGTTTCCATGTATGAAACTAAGTACAAATTGTATTATGTATAAAAACCCGAAAAAGTACCACTTTTTTTTGTATCTAATTTTGCCGGCTAAGATCGGTCCGAGCATAGGGTAGTTTGAAAAACAGCGCTGCGCTCACATAATTATTGTGATGTGAATGCAGCACATGCTGAAGCTGCCCTATTGCCCTGTTGCCCTGCTCTGTGTTATAGTGGCAATAAATTGATTTTTAATTTTATTATTTTTTTATTTACATGCTGTCGAAAGCAATGGCATCTTATTGTGGTGATGTGGGCGTGCCAGGCTCAAAACCGAAAATAAGTGTAAGCGTTCAGTGTAGGTAGGAAAATATTGTGATGAAACCGTATCTAGTGATTGAGCATTGTTTTAGATGCTAACCTGGTCAAACTAACTAAGGAAAGCAAGAGTAGCGACAATACGCCGACGCATGAGAACACTTGCTTGATATTGATTGACATGTGTTATCTATGTCCTTTGTTTCAGGTTCTAAATGGGCTCAAAAATCAACAACCGCTGCATGGTATTCCACTGACTATTGCTCATCACATGGGTAAGTAGGTTTGTTTCATTTTTTTCACTTAAACTAAACATTAAGTGACGAAGTCTAACGTCTCGCTACGCTACGCCTATATTAAGACGAGACTAGAAAATGCCCTAGGTACCAATCGATGGTTTCATCGCGACGTTTACCTTCACTGAAAGTTCAAGCTCTTTGCAGGATTCGATCCCTCGGTCTGCGGGTAGCAGACCTACGTCACTACCACTGAGCTAGTTATCATCGAGCTATTTACAATTTTAGTGTCTAAAATATGTTTTGTTTTTATTAGCATGTAATGAAAATTATAATTTCAGGCTTGGGATACGTTCCTACGTCCGGATCAAAGAGTGCGACTACTGTGAGTGTTGATTTACACAGATTAGTTAGTAAGTACCCAGATGGTACTAAGACAGTAGTAGTGGTAGTATTTGAAGATTTTATTAAGTAGTTCAAACACCACGGTTTGAACTATTTGTCAGACTTTGCTCTTGCTCCCGTCGTGATGCAATGATCTTCGTCAAGACACGAAATGTTTTATCACATTCATAGTTCTTTCTGCACCTGAACTAACTTTTTCAAGATCAATTACATTTAATTGGTAGGATACATCATATATTGACCACTTTAAAATGTCAAACTTAATACTAGCTAGCTAGCATACTTACGGCGGCAAAAGAACCTGGGCCCCTAGCCAAGATGCATTCTGCAATCGTTGACGCTAATAGAAAACTAGAAAAAAGTATTGGTTTTTTCATGTGTGACTTAGCGTTGAAATATGTCAAACCAATACTTTTTTCTTGTTTTCTATTAGCGTCAACGATTGCAGAATGCATCTTGGCTAGGCGCGCAAGAAACGCTCGGCATGTGAATTTTTGGGTGCGACCACAAACAAACTCGATTGTAAAGGTGCGATGGATGCCGAACGGAAATGCATGCGCCTATGATTTAATAAGTTATGTGTGGATTTGCCATCGCTCAAAAATGTAAACATCGTGAGGAGACCGCATGTCAAAGAAACATGCGAAATCTTTCAACCTGCGCTGGGTCAGCGTGGTAGACTACGGCCCATACTCTCTCTCTCTCTCTCTCTCTCAAGGAAATCCAGAGCCCCAGTAGTGGGAACGTAACAGGCTGATGATGATGACAAAAGGTGCGTGTGTTTCCAGCAACCTTCGCTCGATAACTGCGACATGAACGCCGTAAAGTTGGGGCAGCGCATGCTGATGTTGGTTTCCGACAAGGTGTCGTTCAGCCGGATGCTGACGCTGTACCGCGAGAGTGACGGCATGGTGTCGCGGTTCCTGCGCGCAATCAGCCGCCCTAACTACTTCTACACCTCCATGTACAAGTGAGTGTTAAGTAACTACTCCCATCATCACTCCTTATCGAGGCAGTCGGAGGGAGCTGTTCGCAGTCGTAATTCAGTCAAACTTATTGCACGAAAGCAAAGTTTAGAGTTTAGGAGCAGAAATTACAACCAGAGAACAATTGACTTATGGAAAACAGACTCTTCAGACGAAACTGTTCCTATTATTTACAGGCAGCTGTATTATTTTAACATCGTCGTCGATATGTCATATCTTATAGTGGAATACCCATGCTGCATATTATATACAATGAAACTCGTATTGATGATATTGTATCACAATTTCTATTGATGATTTTAATAAATTTGCTTGAAATTGTGTAATGACTAATAAGCTTATGATGGTTAAAAGGCGCTGGTGTTAAATATGAACCGACTATTTTGAAAGTTTCCCTAATGTGTTAAGCAGCCTGGCCACAAACCGCGATGACATGGACGCTGCGACATCGAAAGGGCGCCGCGGCAGTCACGATACCAAGCAGAAGTTAGCGGAGTATGCGAGCCTGTACCGGGAGTACGAAAAGCTGGATCATCACCTCAAGGAGAACCACTCGCCCGAGCTCGAGCACCGCCGCGACGAACTGCTGCGGGAGCTTACCGCCAGGGAAGAGTTTGTCCAGAAGGTTAGCTGCCGCGTCTATATAACTATCGGATGTTCTGCCTGTATAGCATTATATTCGTATATACCCGGTAAGCCGTTCATGGTGGCATTCAAAGAGGGAGGCCTATGTTCAGCAGTAGACTTCTTCCGGCTGATAATGATGATGATAACCGATAAGTAAAATTAGGGGGCCTTCAAGTCAAGGAATAGGTCGTCACACTTATCATCAGGTGAAACACTAGTTGAGAGCGAATTTCTGGATTAGGAACTGGCTCTCAACTAGGACTGCCGGAATACACGGATAGGTGCATGGCGACAGATTCCTAACATGGTGGTAGCTAGCCAGGCTAGCACTTTTAAACGCCCTACCTATCACTATGCTATGATTTCATGCGATGTTTGCCTTCTCCGAAAACTAAACCTTATTGTAGGATTCGAACTCACGAATTGCATCGAGTCGCTTGCGAAGGATCGCAAGCCGACGTCACTAGCCATCATTGCTTCGTATTAGCTTCACACGAGTCATGGACGCGTTTCCTTCTAGCTGGTGCATGACTCGTGCCTACTGACGGGCGACTCCAACCTTAACCTGGACAACCTGCACTTGCCCCTGTCTTCGGCTGAGGAGGGCTACCGGCATTCCACATTCAAACTCAACACGGGTGATCCAATACAATGACAGAACCAAAGTTAAATATTTTTTGCTACCATATCAAATTACTGTAAACCATCCTCATGCGTAGATTAAGGGCGACGGGGGTAGGTTTAGTTTACCTACATAACCCACAGTGCCCTTCAAAACTACCAGACTACATTTTTTTCACCTAATTGGTACGGCCGCTTGTTTTGATTGCGGTTAAAAATAATGACCGCACCAATTTCATTCTAGTTTATGTGTTTATGGAAGATTCATGAAATTGTTTCGCCAGTGTTGTCTGCATTTAGTATACGTATGAGAGAAGGGGTCACAACTTAGTGCTTAATGCTCTAACCATAAAATAAATTTTAGTTTTTTTCTTTCCACTGGTAGGTTTGTACCTAAATTCTTTCAATATGTTAGTGAAGTTAGTTGTAGGCACTTGTGCAAATTTGTAAACAGATTAATCTGGACATAACTAATCGATAGCTTACAATTTGAGCTGGCTCTAACCTAAGCTCGATTGATTTCTATTCATGAACCATGGTTCTGTCCTAAGCATGCTTTTCAGTGTAATTGTATAAAATCTGTCTCGTCATAATCATTGACAAACTGTGATATTAACTTCCTGTCTACCATAACTTTGTAGATACTTATAAGTACGAAAATGAAGTACGGGTCATAAACTTAAAATCGACTATTCAATAATCATACAGTTTAAATTAGACAGTACAACCCGAAACTGATTCTATGTGTTATTTTACAGACTTTTCTGTGTATTTCGTAACAAAATTGTAGGGGATAAGGTGACGTTAAGTGAAGTTTAAAATTTATATATCATTTTGTACAAGTTTTATAGCCATTTCATATAATATTCTTATTTAGTCATCGTCCAATTTTTATGATATTATCTAGACTGGAAACGGTTTTTTTTACAAAGGATTCTGGTATACAGTTCTAACAAAAATGACTTAGATTTGCTGCTTCGCTTAACGGCCGAAATTAATCCACGGTTTGTCGTATAACGCTGGAAATTAAAAACCTCCACAGTTGGTCCTTCTACAGATAAATTTTTGACGTTACTTCTATGGAGCTTGTGTCAAATTTATATCTCTGGTGGGGAAAATATCATGGATAGATTAATTACCATCCATCCACGGTTTGCCCTACTAGAGATGGTAATTATCATCTACACTAATGGGTTATTTATTTTCGCCGTAAGTCAACTTCAACAGAATTACATCCAATTTTTTTTATAATTATCAAGTTTGTACGAAGTTTATAAACTCTTTGTGAAGTCTTTTAAATTCTAGCATCCTCTATTGTTTGATGCGTGGCCACTATTCTACGTAACTAGGTCTAGGTTTTCAAATGGTGGGCAGTGGACACTCTAGAAGATTTATATCCGTTTGAAAGGTCGTATAGCACAATTTTGACGAAATAAATTGTATTTACCACATTGTTTGCTATTTTGATATATACTAGTATATTAAAAAAATATAGGTTTAATGCTTGGAATGGAAAGGTGAAGAAGTTACCCACAACATCGCAAATTATCACCACCACAAACGTTTTAACATAGAATGAAACATATACTAAGGGCCTATTCAGTGCGACGCGGATGACTTACGCGGACGTCCACGACGGACGGTAAAATGTATGAAACCTTACAGCGCGTTCAGAGCGACGCGGAGCTGTCCGTGTCGCAGAGAGCTATCCGCGCGCGGTCGAAATCGCTCCGCGCCGCTTCTCCGCGCCGCGGATGTCCGCGGGCAGACGGTGCTTGGTTCTAATGTATTTGTTCAGTGCTCGGCGGCCAGTCGCGCGGAGCGGACGCGGCGTCTTCTTCTGTTGTTTAATAAATGGCCGCAATCACCAAATTCAAAGTTCTATCCATGACACTCTCGATCACGATCCGCATCGCACTGAACGACAAATTCATCCACGACGGACGCAAAACCTAGTCCGCGTGCGGATGGTCCGCGTCGCACTGAATAGGGCCTAACACTTTCCAACGGGTACTATGTTCCAACCTGGTGTACGAAAATCTTTAGTCATTTTGGGGAGCCTGTACAATATACAGCGTGACTTAGCTTCAATGACAGTTGAATGATGATTTCTGTACCTGCACCTATTTCACCAACAAATGCCGAAAGTTGCCCTATTGTTGAAACACCGTTATATGAAAGGGTTTTCTTATATTATACTAGCTGCCACCCGTGGTTTCACCCGCAGTTTTCCTGCTATGCCGCAATACAAAAAGTAGATATCCTATGTATTAATCCAGGGTATAAGCTATCTTCATTCCAAATTTCACTTAAATTCTTTGAGTCGTTGTAGTAACAGACATACACACTCACTCACAAAATTTTGCATTTAATATTTTAGCGTGATCAGGGTAAGGTTGACCAAGTCACCTGATGGAATGTTAAGATGCTACCGAAAATGAAGCACGCAGACATTTTCATAAAATTCACTCTAATGTTAAGGTATTTCTATAATATCTCAAGTTTTCCAGTTAATGGTTTTCAGAAACAAGAAAAGATTGAGCCCGATAGCCGTTGCGTTGCTAGTTGTTTCTACTGGTGGTGAGGGGTTAAGGATATTGGCATTAAACGGTTAACTTAACTAAAAGCCTTAACCCGACATAGATATTTTTTCCAGAATAATTAGCTACAAGAAAAAATAATTTGATCTATTTATAGCATGATTTTTTAATAATAATTAATAAAGAAAACACTGTAATGATTGAATTTTATTGAAGCCAATAAGTTACGTCTATAACATGAATTAAAATTTATCTACAAAGCATGGTGTCATACATCTAACATGCAATTGCACTAAGTCCACTACAGTCGAGAAAAATGCTGAACACATTATGACAAACGCTTGCTAGTAATTTTTCAACCATTTTTTTAAACTAGTAAGTACACTATATTAAATAAGTTTGCTGTTACTTACACGAAATGATTATTATACTTACACGAATTTTACTGATGTAGAAGTACCTAGTAGGCATAGAAAATAAGAAAAAGTCCTTTTTTTCTGTGGCAATTAGGACCAAAATAAGATACTAAACTACATGGGTTTCTTCTTACAATTTGAAATATAAATGTATAGTAATTTTAGCTATTTACATAAGTTTAACAATAACCGTAACGACAATACGTTTTCCTACTTTTACATCTAGTTTGAGTATTATTACATATTTTATCTGAATTTTAATCACCATTGGATAGAGTGCAATAGCTATCATAATTATACGGATCCGAGATTTATTGGATGTATGTAATGTTTAGTTGACAGATATTAAAATACACGAATAAAAAAAAGGAATCCGCATTAGATACGAAAAAAGCACGCATACATTTGCTAAGAAGGCTACTTTGAATCGTATTTTTACGGATTTGTTTTAATTGTATTTGGATACAAAGCGTGGCAATGCACAAACGCTTTTATATTCACAAGAAGGCTGATTAGACCACTAATATTATACAAGTCTTAAAAACCATACTCTAAGGGTTAGTATATTATATCAAATCTACAAACTAAACAAAGAAAAGATAGTCAAACTAAATAGCAATCACGATTTCTCGATACCTGGTATCTAATAATACTAACGTAAGACAAGCATTTTCATTGAGATAATTAAGAACTAAGAACAGTTAGTTTATGGTATTCTAATTTAATTTAAGCAATAAGATTTCATTTATCATAAATAAGTACAAATACGGTATTTTAGATGATTAGACCAATAACATGAAAAAAACATTACAGGATATTTTAAACAGACGTGGCTATCAATGAAAAGTAGATGTTGTACAAATAACGATGGTAAACAATTTTGAGAAAAGCATTGTCATTCGTAATAATGCTCAATCCGTAGGGTCCGTGTTTCTTTAGTAGTTTGTCGAATTAGTTTGATCTATCAATTTCTACAAAATCAGCTAAATTGTACGAATTGAGCATTTGTATTAACGAATAAAAGATGGCGCCACGCCATTTAGCTGTTATATGGGTAGTGCTTAGTTGCGGGAGTCGGTTGAAGATGGAAGATTTTCACCATCCGCCTTGTGGCGTGCGGCTTGGATGTAGGCCTCGGCGGCGAGAGCTGGCCAGGCGTCGGGTGCGGCTAAAGGCGCGGGGGCGGCGCCCCAGGGCTCCGTGGTGGTCACCTCCGGCGGCCGCTCGCTCGCTTCGCCACCCTTGCCGCACTCCAGCGACAGCGGCTTGGGAGTCTCAATCCTAAATTGGTGTTAACGTTGATAGTCATTTCTAACCGCAAAACAAGCAGTGGGAACGTTATGATGGAATCCTAACCTTCACATCGCTCAATTTAAATTCTACACTAGTGTGTGGTATGACAGAGCAGGGTGAAGCTTAGTCAGTCTCAATTCTCGAAACGTTCAAACACATTTATGATAAGATAATTTTAAAGAGGCAGATATTCTGACGGAGTTTAGCACAGAGTTGCGTTTAAAGGTCATGCGTAACCCACAGTACCTAACAAAGGTTAGAATATACCTACGCTTTGGTAACAATTGCATGCAAAAAGTTTTAAAATTCAACAGGCAAGGTTCATGAAGGTATTAACTACGACACGCATTGAACAGGATTTCAGGGGCATAGGAAACACTTAGAGAAAAAATACCTCACGCGTTCTGGCGATTGCATCGCGTCGTTGGTGCTCGAGATCTCCAGGTCCTCGGCATATCCCAGGTGAAGCTTATCGCTGTCATTTCGTGTTTCTTTTTCTGCAAATATTTGTCATATTTCATTTTGTGAAGTTTGGTTATCTTACATAGGCTCAATTCACATGAGGAAAACAGAGGCCGGCAGCGGAGCGGTGAGCACTTTCAGTGTGAAATATTTTTTAACTTTATCTACATGACTCAAAAACCAGTATCGCTTGAAAAGCTTGAAAAGGTAGCGCGGTCGCTCGCGGCAGCCCTATTTCTGCCGGCCACTACCGTTCCGGTGTGAATCGACCCTTATCCCAACATAGCTATCTCACCTAGGAGGGAATAGTGTTTTTTATTCCACTTTTCTGTCACAGGGTGGAGAGTGGAATATACATTTCGAATCTTCCCTCCTAGAACAAAAAAATCGGTAAATCGGTCATTGCATCGGTTTTACCTATTATCCCGTAGGAATCTTTTACCGAGCCATTTTGCTATTCCAGATCTCTGTGTCAAATTTCATCCAGAAACAATATTCGGTGTGGTTCTTTAAACTCGTATATGTTTTTTTTTTAAGAACTTTTTGAAATAAAACAAACAGTAAAAAGTGAATCTTACCACAGTACATTAGTGAAACCCGTACTTAAATTGGTTTGACCGTTTCTGACATTAGCGCGAACAAACGCACAGGCAAACAAACTGCGTCGCGTCGCTGCCGCCCGCTGCGAGCCTCTCCCGGCCTCTGCCATTCCAGCGTGAATCGGCCCTTAAACTTACCGTCGATGTTGATGGGTGCTTCGGGCCAGCCGAGCGAGTCTCCTTCCACGTCGACAGGCTCGTCCTCGGCGTCGTAGGTGCGCTCGCGAGGCCGCTCCTCGCGCCTCTCGTCATCCAGATCGTAGCCTAGCATACTCTCCACGGTGTGGTGGCGCTTGCGCGTGCGCAACTTCAGTCGACGCTGCCGGTTAGCGCGGATGCGCTGGTAAGTCTGCCAAGTGAAATTAAATTAAGTAAATTAAGTTAAATTAAGTACTTGGGGTACCACGAGACATGTCTCCCGTGTGGTTCCATCGGTAGGTCCACTAGAAAACTGCCAATAGGAGGCATCGTGTTATGTAGGTACGTATCCGCCATAATATCACATCAGTAGGTACTTGGTAGGATTCTAAATGAGGTTAAAGAACTAGCAGGCGCGGATCCATCTCTTAGATAAGGTTGTGGTCACGGCCACCCGAAAATCGGCAAAATGCAAGTCAGATTACAGACTTGCTCACGATCGAAACATTGCATCATACGACAGAGTAAACGTTTGCAAAATGAAGCCTCGACCAAGACACCTAGGACCTTATACAGCCGATCCCTTTGCTTTTTCACTGAAAGAAAACAGTCGGAACACTTCCCACTAGGGTTGTGGGTATGCCCACCGTGGCAACGGGATTGAGAACGAGTCGAGTATAAGATAAAGCTGACCTCCCAGCGCGCATCCTCGTCTTGGTGGTGCATTGAGTGCGCGGCGGAGGAGGCGTCCCTCGGTAGTGCGCTCAGGCTGTACAGGTGCTGCAGCTCTTGCAGGAAGTGCGCCTGCGCCACCCCAGGCCCTAGGCGCGTGCCGCACACGCCGCACGATGACTTGCGCTCGCCGTCAGCTAACAACAAATTACTACACTGTGGTAAAAGTAAAAAAAGACCGTAAAAGCAGTCATATTGGATAGATAGATAAACCCTTTATTGGTACACCACAATACATACATATTTAAAAAGTACACACACACACATATACTTAATGATAAAAAATATTGAATAAAATATAAAAACAATATTTGTTGGTCCAACTACTACCACTGGTGGATGGAGCAACCAGTACCAGTGCTGCTAAGCTAAGTTTAGTAGGGCTATAACAAATCTTCAAAACAGCAAAAAAAAAGTACTTTATGACCTACCATTAATGTAGTACTTTCATGTATAACTAGCTGTTCCCGTGGTTTCACCCAATATATTATGAAATATATTATAATATATAATATATTATATATTATGATATATATACAATATATTATGATATATTAGAAGTATATTATGTTTTTTCTCAGGGTTCCAACTATCTCCATATCAAATTTCATCAAGATCGGTTAGTAAGTTTTCAAGTTTATCCGGAAAAACCAAACAATTTCAATTTATTTTTCTACATGTATTCTGTATTAAATATAGATGTCATACCATTGCTGTACTCACGCGAGAAGAAGTCATGCGAGTCGGTGCAGGTGGCCGCGACAGATGGCTCGTCATCCTTGCAGGGCCGCGGTGACGCCGAGGCTGCCGATCCTGGGGAGCTGGTGTCGTCACGAGCCGCATATGCGTGACGATACAGCGGAGGAGTACTTGTGTCATCTCTTACACCCTGTACAACAAGCAAAAGTTTTTTTTTAAATCTGATCCATACTGTATCTTATTTGATTCTTACGCAAGCCGCGTGATATTAAGTGAGGATGTCGTCGAAGGAGGCACTGCTCTATATACCTGGATCTAAGATGCCCGGCATTTATGTGAGGCCTTCGGAATGCACTGATAGATCAGGTGTTTGTCGGCAAATCTATTCTGGCTAGATGTGAAATATCAAATGCTTTTTCTTATGTTATGGTTTTATCGTGTGTAGTGTGACGCCATCTTCGACCACATCGTCACTTATCATCAGGTGAATTGTTGGGTACAAGTCTTTACTTACATAGTTTAATTTCTTACTGGTTCCCCATCATACAGAGAAATTTAAAACTAGAACAACAATAAAACTTCATAGTATGTAGGGGTCGCAATGTCGCACAAATCGCTGGAAGCGATACGACAGTCTCGTCCAGACAACCCAAACCACTTGCCTACTATCAGATGGGACTGAGATTTAATATTTAGGTACGTACTGCTTATAAAAAATACGCTTATATCATAATTGATTCTCGACGGTCGATTGTAATATCGTACCCTCAAAACGAAAGAAAATTTCGCGTAATGTCTACTAAAAATGGGTATTAGGTACCTACCACGAAATCCCTTACCCTGAGCGCTTGTCCGACGCTCTGCCCAAGCGCGTACTGCTCTCCAAGGTGTCTGGCAAAGGCTTTCCCCGGGTACAGGGGGTGAAAGGCGCCCCCTATCGGCCGGAACGCACCACAGCCAAAGCTCTGCAGTGCGGGGTGCAGGAATTGCGGCGCCATATGGTGCAGGAACCCCTCCATGATGCCCGGGCAGTTCTACAGTCAAAACTGAGAATCATTGAGTACATAATGATTACAACATTGTAGTAGGTAGCTTAAACAGCTTAAATTCGCAGTCTTTTGTGAAAAATTCCCATGATTGACTTGTTGAGATAATCAGCTAGTACACTGTGCCAAATATTTTAAATATGTATGTAGATGCTATTATAATGCACTAGCTGGCCCGGCGAATTTGGTATCGCCAATAAAAGTCACATTTTAAACCTTCCCTGAACTCCCACAAACATTTCAAGATCAAAATTAGCCAAATCGGTCCAGCCCTTTTCGAATTGTAGCGAGACTAACGAACAGCAATTGATTTTTATATATAAGAAAATATACATACTTTTTTTACAATACTTGTATTAAATTAGTATTTTAATTAATTTTTTTGTTATTCATGATAAGGTTTTTTGACAAAAAATTAGTTATTGACTGGGGTTGAGCGGGCTGACTGATCATAGTATGTACGTTTTAATACATTGTACATGTATAATATTCCGAAACATTTTATCAGAGAGTTATACGTTTTTGGCTACAATAAAACTAGTAGTAGCTGAACAAATTCCAACATCAATAACGAGAGCAGTTGTATAAAAGTGCCACTGTAAACAAACAGTATGGAATGATGGGCACTTAGCCGGAATAGAAAAGCTTGTTTGTTTGGAGAGCGATCGCAAAGCGTCGTTGGCCATACGGCGTGTGGTGGTGATATGGGTTGAGAAGCAAGTGACCATCGGAGAGAAACAATAAACAATGCAGCAGTTTTCTGTATGTAACAGTTTTTGTATCGATGTCGGTGGTCCCAGCTCAATCGTAACCAGCAATACAAAGTAGAAAAAGTGGGACAAGCGTTTTTTCCAAATCATGTCCCATTATTTCTATTGCGGCAAAAGAACCGCTAGTAACCGAAAGAAACAGATCCTCGGATTAAGTCAGCAATAGAAATAGTGGGATACACCTGATTTGACATCTAATATCTTGGGACGACGAGCGTAGTGCTTTGCCGCGCAGATATTGAAGTTCTGGATGACATTGGATGAGCTGCATAAATATATGTACCTATAGCTCGTTCAGGTTTTTCAGGTAAATGCCGAGACGAGCAAGTCTCTTGCCTTATTCACGCTTGCTCATTACAGTATATGTGAAGGTAAACTTAAAGCTTCGTACAGGATACCGACCATTGCGGTAACGCTGACGCAAGTAACATAAATGAATGAGTTATTATACCCACTGTTTAGAATACATCATTATAAAATCTTCATAGAAAAAAATATTTTATTGTCTCCGAATTAGGGATGTGACCGACCTCGGAAGTAAATAAGTTCCATGATAACCACCAAACTGGTGTTGTGGTGGTTAAGAGTCTTCAGTCAAAAGGCCCTCACTCAACCAATTTGTAATGTCCAATACCTGAAAGACCTGAGCACATCCTCTTTATTAATTGAGCTTACATTGATTGAGTCACAGCACAGCTGTGTCGGCCAAGCAAGCAATCCTAATTAACTATATTACAAAGCATCGTGTATACAGCAATCATTAGTTGGATAGTTATATTAGTGCAATCACTGTGCTTCACACGCTGATTACTAAGGTTCAAGTCTGAGTGTCCAATCAGTCTTTAGTAATCACTGCACCGTTGAAATTGCCAGCAAACACGCTTTGATCGCAAAATCTGTAGAACTAACAGAGTAACCGCAACACTGGTGACTTGACTTACCTACTGGAGGCACTGGAGGTTCTAACACACCGTGTTTCATTTGTTTACGTTAGTTACAAAAAGTAAAAAGAATGAGAGTTCCTCAAATCAAACACGGTGTAAACTTGTTCGATCGATTTGAGTAAATCTCTTTAATTTAATTCGTGTTCACATTTTATTTTATTTTATTTTATTTATAGGGACAATAAACAGTAATACAGTACTACAGTAATAATAAGTAATATTACATATTGCATATTGCGCTTACCCTCTCGCCCGTGGGCTGCATTGCTTCCGACAGTTAGACAGTACAGCCCACAGGCATTCATGTGACGTAATTTTTAAAACCAATGCACAATAACAAATTTTCCAATTTTACATCGACCGAATCGTTACATCGTTAGGTATGTTGTGTTGTGGTCTAACGGTACCTTGTAAGTTGTAAAAAAAACGAGTTTGATTAGCTACTTATGTTGCTATTTGTAGATGATAATGAAAAAGCGGATGGAATGGCTTCTGTGAAAAATGGGACGGTTTTTGGTTTGAGATGTAACTTGTATAGACACCAGTTAACACCCTTGCGCCGTCACATCTCCCTGGAATTGAAAGGTAGGTGCGGTGGCTGAATTATCGATAAGTCACAAATATTCTTATTATGCTTGATAGCTTATACAAATTTGAACCTTTTGGGGGTTTGAAGTCAAAGGATGGTTGACGACCGAACAAGATGGAAATTACCAACAAGAGCTCTCTGCTCTTTAGTAAAGAAGAAGAAGAAATTAAGACCCTTGGACTGAAGAAACATTAGCATCTTTATCATCTGATCATATCAAAAAAATCTAACGATTCTGGTACCATTTTCTCACCTTTACTTAAAGATGAAAATATGAAATCAGCAATACAATGAACGATTCACTTTACGCTGAATTGTCCAAAAACGAATAAAAATAAACGTTATTACCGCACAGTGCGCAATTGAAGACATCAAGGGTAAATATAAGAGATAGTCCGAGACATTTCCCATTGTGACCGCAGCACGGCAAAGACATAACAGCACCATTAGCACAATAAAATTGTCTCAACAGTAGGAAAGCTTTGCTTGTGAGCGTAAAGGGTCTAAATATGATCATTTATTCAGTTAAACATTGGAATATAACCTTCAAAATCTAATATTAATGATAATTGTTTGTTGTAGAATTACAATGGCTGACTAAGCTTTTATTTTGATTAAACTATTAGAATCTTTTCTATAATTTCTTGAGTGGTAATTTGAAATAGTAATGCGTTATTCAATGAAGATTTTAAAACTTATAATTAATTCCTACTATTTACTACGCTTAGTCATCATACTATCACGTTAATGTGAAAATTTGTATGTTTGTGTTTTATTTGTATGTTTGTTTGTAGTATGTATATTTGATCTTTCTTCACGCTTTATCAAATCCTAGAAATAGAGTCCTGCGGGATAGCGTGGAAATAGCAGGTGTAACCCCGGGGTACAGCTAGTAGTTAACAATCTTTCATGGTATTAGTGGAACATCATTTGCATTATTTTCTTGAGTTAGACAGTTCAAACACGCAGAGTTGGACCAAGTGGCGTTTATTCCAAGCTTAGTCACTGCTCCACTGGTACGCCCCGCTTTCCTTTCCGCCAGTTGGGGTTCGTTACTTGTCGCTATCGTTCTATTGTAGTGTAAACACTGGTGGCTCAGTACGTGTAAACAGAATGAAAAGAATAGCACGGCTTGCAGTAGGCGATAAACAACGCAATGTTATGAGATGGCGCACGCGGTGCGCTCGTAAGGAAGGATGTGCTAAGTGGATTCTAGAAAATTGTTTGTTTGATTGAACTTACTGTTTTATTACAGTTTTAAATACATAATTTAATTTTAACATGAAAAAGTGGTTTTATGAGCATTTTTTGAGTAGACTATGTTGTTACCAGTTTTGTTTTTTGCCTTTAACATTTATAGCATAGAACTAATAGACCAAAGACATTGTTATAAAAATATACATTGGTAATAGGCAAACAATAAGGAAAATATAGTGCAAATATTTCTGATACAAAGTTTTCTTTATTATTATAATTTTTCATTTTTTTGTCACAATAAGAGATGCGTTTTCCCACTATTGCGCCCGAAAATTGCTTTAAAGCCTTGAAGGTTCACTCCTGCTTTAAAAATTTCCAAACAACCGTGATCGGAAAACCCAGACTCTGGCAAGGAGTCAACCTTTCACGTCGGCACGAGCGTACACGTAATACGCCATTGTTTAACAACATATTTTTCCGTTTCCAATAAACCGATTCCCCAATCAATAAACAATCCGATAAAATCTTTAATCTGCTCATATCAGAGCTAATAACGCTAATATATCAGTAGCTGCAGGCCAATAAGTGGGCAATAAAAAGGAGAGCGTGGAAAGAAAGCGGCGTCTCCTGATTTATGCGCTGGAGGAATGCGCCCGCCCGCACCGCCCGCCCTAGCGTTTTCAATAAGCCCGTAGCGCGATAGAATCATTGCGATCGCACGATCGCAGCCACGGTATGCAATTAAAGTTTTTTTTATTTCAAAAAGGCGGTGTTGGCTTGTGCACTGGAATTTAGATAAAAGAGTGTTTTCAAACATTTGGTACTTTGCCAAAACTTAAAACATTTTCAAGTTGCACTTTCGGTACTGGTGGGTATGAATATGGATGTATATTTGTACTAGCTGCGCCCTACGGTTACACCCACGGTTTTCCTGCAGGACTGTTTTTCTGGGATAAATAGTAGCCTATGTAATAATAATTAATCCAGGATATAAGTAAGATCCATTCCGAATTTCACTCAATGCAAATGAGCCGCTTCTGCGTTAAAAAATAACAAACACACACACTTACACACAAATTTTCGCATGTATAGTGTTGTGATAATATTTCCCGGCCTAAAGAAAATTAAATCAAGTAACAAAATAAATTAAAGTTCAGATTGTCGTAAGTTTTTATTGCAACACAGTAAAACAATCTGTGTTCGATCTGATATTATGTTCTAAACCTAATACGAAAATAAATAAAAATAATACATTATTTTATTATCATATTATGTAAAAACGTAAATACTAAACAATTTGAATCATGATGAAAGAGACCACTGTGTATGCAAGACAAATACATTTTACACTACAACTAATTATATTTCCGTTAGATCGATGCAAGGGTTTTTTATATTAAAATAAGTTGAAGCAGAGAACATACATTTTTTGTTTCACACACTGACAGATCCTCCAATAACTCTTCTTCTGAATTAAGCTAAAACGTTTCAGATACATAGTTTCCTAATACTTTTACATACAAACCAATAGAAGAATACAAAAACTCCAGCAATAGAAAGACACATTTTTTTCAAAACATTTCATAAATCAAGGTGTTACTTAATACCCACAAGTGTTCGCTAGGCGGCACAGCCAAAAATGGTTGAAATATTACCATTCACTACTCATTTCTTAAGCGGCAAAGAAAACCGGACCCCTCGAGAAGTGCTGACGGACGCTGCGGAACAGTTTGTAAAATCAATTTTGACATGTCAGCCTCAGACATTAACGGATAAGACCATTGAGTCTAACGAGGTCTATCAGCTAATTCCGAAGAATCATAAGATTTTTCCTATGCTTTCTTAACTATTTAGTAGTAACAACTACAAATTAGTAACATCTTCATATTTTCGAAATATAACGAAACTGAACAGCCTCTGGCTGTTGATCGCTCAAAAATGACGTGGCTGACAAAAGCATGCATGTTCAAATGGACGAATAAAATTGTGACGGCGCGTATCGGAATGGTTAGAATAGCGAATACGGATCCGACGGACCTGCCATACCGAGAATAAGCGTTACATAAAATCCGAATGCCCGAATTTCCTCGAACGTTAGCGCGCACAATTATAATAGGAACGGGTTCTTCATCAAGCTACATCCGGCTCTAGGTTTTTAACGCTTGCACCTTTAGAGTTTACTATTACTATTACTATATTAGGTATTATGTCTTCATCCCTATCTGGCTAAGCCGAAACCGAGGGTTGAGGACTCATTAAGGCTAGTTAAACACATAGCGGTTGAGCGAGTGAGTATTTTGCACTACGCTGTATGCAATCTGTCGATTTAATCACCAAGTAAAAACCAAAGGCACCGCGCCTTGATGCGAGCGTTGTTACCGCTCTGCCGCCGCGGCCCACTAAGTGATTATGAATTATTTTACACACGAGGCTACGTTATATTGAGCGGTACCGTCATAGACGTAGATGTAGTGATAGAAAACGCCGGTGGTTGAATTTCCTTGAATCAATACTTAATTTGAATATTTATTTATTCTCGTGGGTGTTGATACCGAGCATTAAATAATTAAAATTAAAATCCGGAGCCACCCTGCGACATAGGATATTAAAAATTTCCAATCTCCCAAAACAAGCGATAAGGAGAAGTAGGTTGTCTCTTTATTTTTGCAGAACGAAATATTTGTCAAAAAAATAAAAATAAAAAGGTTACATACTGAGTTAACAATAATCAATCTCGTCTCCGTTGTCTTAAAAAGCGGCATCGCGCGGTGCAGCGTTGCGTCCGCACCTCTGAGCGTTCACCACCACCGCGCCCCGCCGCGGCAGGCGGTGCTGTGTGTTATCCGCCTAAGACACCGCCTAGGCCCTTTGCTGTTTTTTTCACTACTCAACGACGAGACGCCTCATTACAAAACTTTAAAATATAGTATGGATATATATTGTAATACAATGAAACCAAATGGGCTATTTCCATATTTGTAGCCAAACAATTTTAGGGACAAGACTTTTAATAGTTCATTAAAAAAATTGTTCAATACAAAAATAAAATAATAAGTCCGATCACTCTATACAATTTCTAGGCGGTCACAGAGTAAACAATAGTGTACTGAACCTGCGGCGCAGCGTGCGGTGCGTTTGTTAATTAATTCTATCGTCGCAGAATAGACAGGTCCTATCGTTTATTTTGGTTCACAGTGCAAAAAGTATCATACAATACTAGAATAGAAATTGTATATGAGATATGGATTCAGTTTTGATGTTTAGTACTAAGTAGAGGAAATGCCAATCAATGGCTAAGAGCTCAGTTCATGGTGGCGTTCAACGGGGGAGGCATAATTATGTTCAGCAGTGGACTTCTTCCAGAATTTTCTTTTGTTACTAGTTGTGTATGTTAAGAAACAAAACAAGTTTCATAGCGTTGGTTCTAGAAAGTAATGCTATGTTCCTTTACTTGAGGAGTATGCAGCAGGTTACGGTACGAGTGCAAATCATTTAAACCAGTGATGCCAGTTTAATTATCATTTTGCCTGGACAGACGATCCAGGAGGTGAGCTTGACTATATTCCAGAGACGTGAACTGAAGTGTTGAATTCGCACCTGATTAAATCAATGCAATCAATAATTATCAAAAAGCTAGCTGCGCCCCGGGATTTCACCCACGTGGACACTCTATGGCAATAAAAATAACCCTCGACCTATTTTCAGACCTTCCAAATGCACACAAAGAAATTCGATAACAAACACTGTGACACGAGATTTTTATACCATAAAAGACTGGAAACTCACTGGAACTCTTGATTTGGTGTAAGTGGGTTCGTTTTACTTCGAGCGCGTATAAGCGTTTTTTTATAAAGAAAAACTGATTCTTGAACTCTTTACTAGGTACATTTCTTCATACAAATGTGCTCGCGGTAGAACGCCGCTATCTTGAGGCAAAACTGGACATGCTTAAGCAGTTTTTAAATTTAACGTTAAAAGTAATCACATTTTGTATTATACTAAATATATGTCTTTTTTATGAAATGGATCTTAGTCTTAATAAGCAAAAATAAATTAAGGACTTGTGGAGCAGCCATCATACCCCTAATCATTTTAACAACTTACATTATACTTTATAACTTTAAAACTTTATTATATACTAGTGACTCGCATTGGCTTCGCACGAGTAGGCGAATATAGGCTTTAGTTCAAACAAAATTCCCTTAGAAAATCTCTTTCGGTTGAACCAAATTTCCCGATTTTCCGGTAAAATTTCCAAAAACTAAATTAGAGTCCAAAGACTTAATCAAACTTATCGCATTCCAAGCTATTCGTAATAATCTTCGTCTGTGGTAATAGAATTAAAATATATTAAAAAATTAATACTAAAAAAAACAAGTGCTTCCGGTTAACGAAGGCAAAAAAGTCGCGGGGGGCTCCTCGTAATTAATAAGTATCATAATTAAAAAAAATCTAAATTGATTTTATTTTTATGAAAGTTATATTATGCACTTGTAAGTAGGTACGGTTTACCCTACGGTTTGAAAATATTACAAAAGTGTTTGTGCCTTTTATAAGATCGTATTCTTTACTAAAAAAAGCTTTTGTTAAAAATATACTTTTGTTTTATTAGGAAGTCAAATTAAATAAACACAAAATTAGTTAAAAATATTTCTACGCCTCTTTCAGAGAAGCTCTTTGTTTTTAAACTAAAACTTGCTAAGAAATTGGTAGAAACAAATTTTTTATACATAAAGTTACATAATTTTATAACAATGACATACCATCATGTTTATCGTTTATGTAAAAAACCAATAAAAAAAAAATTTAAATCATAAAGCTCATTCCAAATTTTTATCATCAGTAAAACTAACACAAAGAAAAAAGTACAGTTGGATTGGAAAACGTTATTTAAAGTTTTCTAAATAGTCACATAAAATTATATTTCTGTATCAAATATAAAAAAATGCATTGAGCCAAAGTGCGTTATAATTATATTTTTGTGCACTTTGAATAAAGATGAACTTTTTACTACATTTTTAGCTTAATCAGACCTTTTTGTTGCGTTTAAACGCTATTCATCATGTATATATTTTTTCAAAATGTACCAAAACAAAAAAAAATGTACTTTAATAAAAAATTAAATTGCTTACCAAATTCCGCGTCGGCTTTCACTTCACGGCAGAATCACGGCACCGAAACTCGCGCTACGTCCGCACAGTGCAAGGACCCGAGGACGACTGACGTTGCGGCGGCAGCGACGCTGGGCGGATGCTGAGAAGACACGCCTCCCCGCCCTGCTCAGCTCGTTAAAAAAAACATCGAGATATTTCTTCTACGAATCTACTCGTGCACCTCTCTATGTGTGCGCGTTCTGACTACGTCTGGAAGCTTTCACTAAAAAAAAGTTATGCATACGCTTAAAAATTATACTGATAAAAAAATTCAACCTGATCTAATTTTATTTAAATTTTGTTATTTGTTGTTTTTGACCCAGGCTTGTCAAGTTGCCTATAATATTTTTTTTTGTTTGCAATCAAGTAAAAAGTAAGTGGTCATTTCTAGTCACATTGTTCATAAAACATTGGCAAAAATTGTATCGAACATTTCTATTAGAATACTGAAGCCAGAAAGTGACAGCAAACAGAGCAGAAGAGAAAACAGCAGACAGGGCGGAGCGTCAACCACTCCCATCTGGATTACGCGGAAATAAATTGATCCAAATGGAATTTGTTTTTTTAATATCCGAAACGGAATGCGGATCGTCCAAATTTTGATATCCGTATACAATATACGAGTACATGCAAACCTATCATAGTGATCAATAGTACAATTTGATATAGTTTTTGACCTAATTTCTCTTTGAAATTGGTAAAGATTAACAAAATGCAAATTATAAACCAACTTACTTGATTTAACCGAGTCTCGGTACCTCACCGGTATAGAAATTCCCATAGGGTCGCAATAACTTTCTATATACTACGTTAGTGTAAATTGTTCTTTGTTAATTCTACAGGTTACTAATCATTTCAGTGTTCATTCTTTTTTATCCCTTTGGTACCTTTGTACCACTCGAATATATCGTGTGTTTTAGTTCCAAGAGTATTAACAAAACCTGTATATTTATTGTGTAGCTGTGTATGACTTCACCTACGTGATGATTCGTGATCCGTGGTCGACATTATACATTTATAGCAGTGACGATCATCAATTGTGCTACAGCAAATGCTACGAAAGCTCTACGGAGACGCTACGGTTTTAGTTTGATCCTACTAACATAACATTTAATTTTATTATAAAGCGTAAGTTTTTTATTTTGTATGTTTTTTACCACTCTTAAAAACTGGGCAAATTTTCATGAAATTTGGTATGCTAGAGTATGCGATACATAATATTATTCCAAAAAAACGTACAATTTCAGCGGAATAACGGGAAAACTGTCGAGTGACCGTCCCCATGGTTGAATTACATAGCTTTCACTTCCAATTAGGACCATTTGTATAAGGTATCTGAAACTATATACATCAGGGTTCCAAATTACCCAGACACGGAACAAATGCTTATGCGCTTTTTACAATGCCGAGTGAAATTCTTTTGCCCTGTTAATTATGGAACCCTTTTCACCTAATTACAAAGTATAACATAATAATCGATTTACAATTTTAGCTCATTAAATATGCTACGAGAATGCTACGAAATGGCTACGAATATACTAAAGTTTATTAATTTGTTTGTTTCGCTCACTAAACAAACAATAATGATTGCATTACAAAGAAAAAAACATGTAAAGCATATATGCAAGCTCCTACCTGCAAAGCTCAAAGCTTTCAAAGTATTCGTCTCGAGACCCTTAATACTTGTTCGTCTTTACACAAATTTTTAGTTACAATCAAATAAGTATTTATTATTATTTATATAATTACGTTAAGTAAAAAAAGTGTTCGTTGGTGAGCGTTTCACTTGGGAATGGTTGGACAGATTTGGCTGTAGAAAAAAAAACTTACATAATTACCCAAAAAACATTTTTGAAAAAAAAAATGACAATAGTAATCCATCTTATTTACAGGGACAACATAGATACAGATCTAGAATATGAGAAACACAACGTTAAATCGTCATCATCATCATCATCACTATCAGGCATCCACAACACTCAGACAAAAGTTCATACTCATACACCTATGAAGCGATGATGAAACGTTGGCTTGCAATCCGTAGGCCGTGGGTTCGAATCAATAACCTTACAGTGAAGAATAATATCGCATAGAAACCATAGCTTGGTGGTCAGGCATTTTCTAGTGCTCGCCTGGCTAGCTACCACCCTCAAATTAAGGATCTGTTAGTATGTTCCGGCAACACCACTGCAACTACAACGTCACTTAACATCAGGTGACTGGTGGTCAAATGCTAATCATAACATTGTAAACTTGTTTTTTTTCGAAACACAATTGATGTTAGTTCAGTGATTATTTTTGCCTTAAAGAGTTACCTATCTATGTATCTATCAATGTTAACCTAATAATAGGGCCACGACAGCGTATTCATTTATTAGGCTACCACTCCAGTTAAGCGGCGGTAATAAAAATGAGAAATTATTTTTAATAACACGGCGGGGCGGGGCGACGCGCTCACTACGCAGGAATTCGCACGATGTTATGGAACTGAGTATATTGGTTATCCCCAAAACGAGTTATAAAAATGTTATATTGTACAATCGATTTTGTTTTGGAAACATTACGAGTAAACTGTCAGTCAGCCGTCCATCAGTCTGCCATCAGCTAAAATGCCGATTCAATGCGATAAAACGATTTCATGAGACAGTTAACGATCATTTTATCGATATACGTACATATCTAACTAGCTAAGCGAGTGGTTATCCCGGGTAAAAAGTATTATAGGATTACATTTGAAGACAATTATGAAAATCCGTTCAGCTGTTACTGTACAAATTCATTCAAAGAACAAGGATAGAAAAAATGATAAGACAGGAATGATTCTAAGCCATATGTTGTGATGCAACAAGACTATCAAAGCAAAAGTGGCGGAAGAAATCGTTCACAGACCACCATCCACCACGCCACGCTAAGCTACAATAGACAATCATGTACACTCGTGCAGTGATAACAAAATAAATAATAATCTAATAAAAAACATTGGCCTTATTCCTGACAAACATAACTTCGTATTCAAACGCATAGTTGGATATCTTTAAGTCAGAATGTTGCCAGATAGTTAATTTATTGTAGTAAAACAGTTAGTTTACAATGTATGAAGTGATGACAGCTCACTGGTAGTGACGTCGGCTTGCGATCCGTAGGACGTGGGTTCGAAACCTACAATGAGCTTGAGGTTTCGGTGATGGAAAACATCGTGATGAAACCATAGCTTGGTGGTAGGGTATTTTCTAGTACTCGCTTGGCTAGCTACCACCCTCATGTTAAGAATCTGTCGCCAAGCACCTATCGGTGTGTTCCGGCAGCCTCACTTGAGAGCCAGTTCCCTGTCCAGGTGTAGCGTGGCACCATCTTCGACCACATCATCACTTAACATCAGGTGACTTGTGGTCAAACGCTACCCTGTAAGTAGTAAAAAAAAAAGTGTATGTTTGTCCAAACATTAAATACTGCGTTACACTACGATCCGGCTACCCTTATTATCGGACATTCTTTACAAAGCCTAGTGCGTAATAATAGTTGCAACAGTTACTTTACGACCACCCACCATTTTTACTTGAGAATAAAATGCGACTCACTTTTATGGCAATAGATAATCCTTATATCATCCTCAGGTTCTGAACAGTGTTGTTTGTTTCGATTAAAAATATGTTTTCGATCAGTAACACGTACATTTTATACTAATGGGATATACCGATATTGTTTTGAAAGTAGAAATATAAAAAAGGACAATCATGGGAGAAAAAAGACCTTCTGAAATACCGTTTTCCTTCCGAGTCAAAAGGGATGGATTTGCTATTCAGAAGGAAGTCTAAGGTAAAAAAAGGAAAGGAATCGGTCTTGGAAGGTAAGACTCAGAAGGAAAGCCCGATTTTTTTTCTCAGTATGACACTATATAACTATTTCAAATATAATTTATTAACCAACGACAATAAATACACAAACAAATAAATTCAGTCCTTTTTATTAAATGTTTGATTTGATCCCTGACTACTAGTCCCAGAATGCACCACATTTAGTCGTCCCATAATGCTCTATTAGAGTAAGACACACGAGCCACTATTACTAGTGCGGCGACGTTAATTGAGCCAAGAGAGCGTGCAAGTGGCCGATAATAGTGGCGAATGGCGACCTCTAGCCACTACGGTATCGCCAGTAGGTATAACATAAGCTGCGGTCGTATTATACGCATACCGCAGGGTCCTATACTAACAGACAACTTACATAATTCCACACATATTTTCTCGGGGAGGACAGTTCCGCGGGTGACGAGGCTAGGAATGCGATGCGATTATGAAACGCCATTTGTCAAGTTTTTATTGGGCTCCCCAAAACATCATCTATTGTTGAAGACCCTCTCGCCGCTCGCGTTCTACCGCCCGGCCCTCGTCTCGGTGATGTTCATTCATAATTTTTATAACTTGTTACATTTTGCGGAATATTCGCGGTCGCCGCGATTGCTATAATTAAATTTTATCCTTTTTGTAAGTGGGGTCTCGAGAGAGCGTCGTTAACGTTGTAAACTTCTTAATGTTTTTAGCGGCGATTGTTTTTTCAAACTGGATGAAGTGTTTTTATTTTAATACGATTGAGGGAAGGTTGGGGACAGTTTTATGAAATAGTCAGATAGTTTTTACTTACGGTATCAGATAATTGTAGTACCTAACAGTGTTGTTTTACAAATAATAATAGCAGATGGTGAACGAAACGGTAACGCATTCGCCTCGCAATGTGGCGATACCAAGTTCATATCCCATCTCAGCCCCGCACATAAATGTTTATTTTCACAGCTGTTTTTCCATGTTTTGACCACAATTTCGCTTGATAATGTGAAGCTGTAGCATGTCTAGTAAATAATTTTTAACTCCTGATTTGAACTCTATTGGGTTTTACTTTTCTGGAAAATATCCTAAGTGATTTTTATTACGTTCACCTAAGAGGGATTATTATGGTGTGATTTTAGAGGACTTGCGCAAACTCTAGGTGGAGGACTGGCAGGAAGTAAGTAGTGCAGAACCGACTGAAGTGGCGTCTTTTGTTATCAGAGCAAGATTCACTTTAGGTCGCTGCGCCATCTTATCAGTTGGTTTTTTAGTTATGGTTACTAAAAATGTGATTTAAAAAAAATTAAACAGTTTCTCTTAGACGGAGAACAGTGTGTGATAAATGAAAGCGAGTGATAAATTATTCACGATTCGCGCGTCAGAGTAGAGAAACATGTTTTGTTTATGCTCTTCTTAATTTCATATGAGGCAAGAAAATTTCCAACTAAAATGTTTTGTGTAAAAACAAAATAAAAGAGCTCTTAGAAAATTAAAACTAATTAGGTATGACGGTCAAAAAACTTATGTAACATTTTTATCATTTTGCTTGATTACAAATTTAAATGTAGAAAAAAAGTCAGTAGTTAGTTTTTATCGTTTATCTCAGATAGGTTATTATTGCATTTAATACGAGGTTTTAAATTTGCCACGACCATAATAAATACTATGGTTTTAAGTAATAATTACACTACCCGTCCATGAAATACAATATTATTTGTATGCATTTTTACACAGATTTGGAGTAGGCATTTTTAATTTAAACAATACGAAACTTTATGGGCGTGAGCTGTCAAAAAACCATTTATATAATGGACAAAGTATAGTGTTACATATATTATAACACTAGTTGCGCCCCGCGGTTTCACTCGCGTCTTCCCGTTATCCCGATAAAAAGTAACCTATGTCCAGGGTATAAGCTATCTCCATTCCAAATTTAATTCAGATCCGTTCAGTAGTTGTTGCGTGAAAGAGTAACAAACATCCATCCATCCATCTATACTCACAAACTTTCACGTTTATAATATTAAGTGGGATAGGATATAAACAGTAGTAAAAAAATACTTAAGACAAAAAAAAAACGCCGAAAAATAAATCACAGTTTTTCTCCATCCATCGGAAAAGTTTAGCAGTATAATGGTTGTGATAATTGGTTTCGATATTAAACTGCGGGGTACCAGATTTGAGTTCCCGGTGCGCATCCATATCTCACGCTTGGTTGATCAAAGTGCGAACAATTTAATATCTGCATGGCTAGCCCACATGGATACAGGCTCGGCATTCTAGCAGAACCAACAAGCGATGCTGCGATATCTCTGTACCATTTATTTTATATATTTGGTATCTTCTAAATTATGCACGTACGTTTTTTAATAGTCCGGTCAACAGTATGTGCTACCGAAAGAATAATATTAACCGTGGTACACCGACTGTACCACGGAAAGTAAAAATAAACGCTGGTTCGGTCAACTGTTCAGTCAGCGACAAAAGTAGCTGATCGTTCGCGATTTTCCAAATGTGTTTCAAATCAGTAATTGTTATTGTTTTTTTTTTACATTTTACATGGTATAATTTTGACCACAACATAACACACCTGATTTTAGGTGATGATGAGGTCTACAATTGGTGTCTAAGATGATGAGGAAAATAGAAAAAAGTGTGATTGTTCAGTGACTTTTGTCGTTGACTGTACCATCGAAATTTTTTTTTACCATCAACAGGGTTATCACAACTGTACCATAGGCAAGGAGTGATTTTTGCATTAGCGATTAGGTACATGGATAGAATACGATGGGACTGGCATGCCAACTATGGTAAAAGTAACAAAAAAAAATAGAATAAGAAAAACGGGTATTATATAGAACTAGCTGCGCCCCGCTGGACAGGGTCACCTTTATTAACTAGGGGTATAAAAATTGCCTACGACCTAAATATCAAACCTACCAAATGTATGCAAAAATTTTTCAAAAATCGGTCCTAATCCCTTTAGAAGGAGTTCGATAACAAACACTGTGACACGAGATTTTTATAAACATACTAGCTGTGCCCTACGGTCTCACCCGCGTCCTCTCGTTCTGCCGCAGGAACGTTTTTCCTTGATAAAAAGTAGCCTATGTGTTAATCCAAGGTATAAACTGTCTCCTTTCCAAATTTCACTCAACACCATACATACATCTATACATCCATACCCACAAACTTTCACGTTAATAATATTAGTAGGAAGTAGAATTAGAAGAAGATGAAGTGCCTTGATGTATTTTATTACTCGTAACTGGCGACTCGCTCCTGCTCCAGTAGGCAGTAGGAGAATATTTTTTTTTTTTTTTTTTTTTTTTTATTATTTACAGGGTAGCGTTTGACCACAAGTCACCTGATGGTAAGTGACGATGTGGTCGAAGATGGCGCCACGCTACACCTGGACTGGGAACTGGCTCTCAAGTGAGGCTGCCGGAACACACCGATAGGTGCTTGGCGACAGATTCTTAACAAGAGGGTGGTAGCTAGCCAGGCGAGTACTAGAAAATACCCTACCACCAAGCTATGGTTTCATCACGATGTTTTCCTTCACCGAAAGCTCAAGCTCATTGTAGGATTCGAACCCACGTCCTACGGATCGCAAGCCGACGTCACTACCACTGAGCCATCATCGCTATCAATTATATTCTTACTATACTTATACTGCGTGAGGTATGATTGTGTACCTATAGTTTTCGCATACGTAATACGAACCGATTTTAGTGATTTTTTGCTAAGGGTTGAATGTTTATTTGAGTAATATAACTTTAATTACATAGTTAAATATCAGATAAACAATGTGGATTACTTTTTATCATTGATTTTCAATGAAAACAACCGTAATTTTGTTTTTAATGAAATTTTGTACCGTGTAGGGGATGATTGTGTATCTTTAATTTAGTCCCTCGCATATGTGGCTCCGTGGCGCAATGGATAACGCGCCCGATCTCGTATCGGGAGATTCCAGGTTCGAGTCCTGGCGGGGTAACTTTTTGTATATTTTTTTTTTGTTTATCCATCTATATTATCAAAAAATATTTTACAATATCGGGTGGGTTTGTTACACTTCTTATAACTCAAAAACGACTGTACTGATTTTTTATGATCTTTGGTTTATTGGATTTGTCTCCGCCCTGCATAGCAGAATAAGTATTGAAAAACGGAAAAAAACATAAAAAATATTTTGAATATAATTAATATGTATACATTTTGTAAAGAACGGCTTTTTGATATCTCTTTTTATTACATATCATTGAGCAAGCTGCATGTGCAAACGTAAACCGCGATATTATATTACCTACTTACCTTTTTTATTTTCACCAATTTCTATTCAGTTATATGTGAAAGTAACTCTGTATGTCTGATTCTTTGTAATCTTTTAATGCGTAAACCGCTTAACTGATTTTAATAAAATTTTGTATGAAGGTATTATATAGATTGAACCCTGGTGAAGAATATAGAATACTTTTTAAACCGCAAGAAATTACTAGTATAATATTGATAAACCTGAACAAAAAAAAAGTGGGTAAATTAGGATAGGTAGGTACTGTGATGCCCATGCCCTCCGGACGGTATAATCTATCTTCTATATGTATAAAAATGAATTACTGTTCGTTTGTCTCACTATAACTTGAGCATGGCTGGACCGATTTGGCGAATTTAGATGTTGAAATATTTGTGGAAGTCCAGGGAAGGTTTAAACGGTGAGAAACATAATTAATAAGTTAAGTAAAATACTAAAAACGACTATTTCATTTTCCGATACAAACTTTCCTTAGCTATGAAACATTTGATGTCTTTTATCATTATAGAAATAAAAACTTGTCACTTGGTTTTTAAATATTTATAGGTTCGCTCAGAAGTTGGTCTGTTTCGTACTGGTAGTATACACCAACATCCATTTTCATGTATACTAGATGACCCAACGCACTTCGTGACACTCAGCCAGGTGGCAATTCCCATACAAGTCATACATACAACACTTCCCTTTTTTAAACCCACCCCTTTATAAAAGAGAACGATGCAAAACAAAAAAGTGCAAATCGTCCTAGCCGTTATTTGTGAGTTTTAGCGAGACTAACGAACAGCAATTGATTTCAATACATAAAAAGAAAAAGAACATAAATAAATTACTTGTTCCCCTTGGTTTCACCTGCGTAGACTGCAGTTTATTGCGATAACAATTAATTTATGCCCTATGGTCCAAACTATCGAAGGTGGCGCCACGCTATCAAACATATCGATAAGGGGGCTTAATTTGAGGGTGGTTGTTAGTAGGCTAGTACAGTCAACGACAAAGGTCACAGAACAAAACAAATTTTCCTATTCACTGTATGATCTTAAACACTATCCTTCGACCGAATCATCACTTAACATCATGTGTGTTGTGCTATGGTCAAACGCAACCTTGTAAGTTGTAAGGAAGAAACAAACATTACCTACTGATTTAGACGCATTTGGAAAATTGAATATGATCAGCTACTTTTGTCGCTGACTGTATTACAAAATACCTAACCAACAATAATATGATCTCATCATAATGTTTTCCTTCATCGAAAGCTCACTGTGGGATTAAGCTCAGAATTGCAAAAAAGCAAAGTTTAAAAGCCCTGAACATACGGATACCGAAATTTTGTATTGAAAAGATAAATTTATGTAACTAACGACTCACCTCGGTGTCGCACGTATAGTACTGATAACGGATTGTAGTTGTTAAAAAATCGAAGCATTTGTAGGGAAAATAAGACACACATGCCCATAAAACAAGAGTCTGTTAAACTATCGAAATTCGAAAGCTATATCAAAATCTTAGATCTAGTTTATAGCGATGATGGCTCAGTGGTAGTGACGTCGGCTTGCGATCCGTAGGACGTGGGTTCGAATCCTGCAATGAGCTTGAGCTTTCGGTGAAGGAAAACATCGTGATGAAACCATAGCTTGGTGGTAGGGTATTTTCTAGTACTCGCCTGGCTAGCTACCACCCTCTTGTTAAGAATCTGTCGCCAAACACCTTTCGGTGTGTTCCGGCAGCCTCACTTGAGAGCCAGTTCCCAGTCCAGGTGTAGCGTGACGCCATCTTCGACCGCATCGTCACTTAACATCAGGCGACTTGTGGTCAAACGCTACCCTGTAAATAGTAAAAAAAAAAAAAAAAAAATCTGTTCAATAATTTTCGAGACAAAAAACAAACTGACAAAAAGATCAAAAAATATAAAAAAAGTGTTATGTGTAGTCCTCCAGTTCATAGTGGGCTTTGTAGGCCTACTCCAAAACGGTTTGACTGATTTTGATAAAATGGCCAGGCAATCTTCAGATTGGCTTCAGTGAGTCCTTTTCCTGCTCCTGTGTAGTGTAGTGTGGTATTTTTTTGTTGTATTCATTTTATTTGTGTCATATTTTTTCGTAATACAAAACTAGACTTTCTCAATGTTTCTTCAAATTTTGTTAAACCACCAGAAGTCTCATACCCGAGGCCATATATACTTACTTATATATAAAATTCCAGTATCCTTGTGTTTGCAATTCTTCTCCACCTAAACATACCTTGGCTTTTTGGAATTTGTGAGTTCGGCCGTGCAATGATGAGCTTGAGTTTTTGACCGAAAGAGCAGCGTATAACTATAGTTTTGTGGTAAGGCACCTTTTCTAGTACAGTCAGCGAAAAGCAGCTGATCATACTCCGTTTTCCAAATGTTCTTAGATCAGTAATGTTTGTTAATTTTTGAAAGTTACATGGTAGCGTTTGACCACAACACAACACACAAGATGTAAAGTAATAATGCGGCTAAAGGTTGTTATTGCTAAGCGACTTTGTCGTTGACCGTACTAACCTGGCTAATTACCGTCTACGAATAATACAGTTTGAGACTTTTTCTTCGATTTATGATGAACCACCATAATTAGCTACACATATACACCCGAAATTAATAACCGATCCTGATCCGTTATCCGCGGTTTTGGATCGATATATCATGTTATAATATGTCATTTTTGTAGTAATATGTCAAGCCCTAGTAGTAGTACTACAATGTCATATTATAACATGATATATCGATCCAAAACCGCGGATAGCGGATCAGGATCGATTATTAATTTCGGCTGATAATTGTACGAAGCCGGTGCTGGTCGCTAGTGTTCTTTAAAACAAGAACATACCAGTTTATTTCTCAAAAATATATCCGTCTTGTAGTTTCAGCGCGATGTTTATCAAAAATTCAAACAGAATAGAAGGAATAAATAGTTACTAAAAATGGTCCTTTATATCAGTAACAGTTTTTATCTCAGTTGTAAATTTCAAACATTATTTATTTTACAATGTACAGAAGACGATAGATTTACAAAAACTGCTACGTTACAGTTTTTAATAGACATTTCTAATATAGAAATTTATCCCCGTGTTGTCAAGCAACTAATCGCTCCTTTGAGAAAATTTCTCCAAACTGACATTCATCCCCAATAAAATAGAAACAAAAATAAAGTTTTCAGGGCCAGTGATGACCCATAAGTAACATAGCTCATATAAGCCTGTTATTCCTTACAAAGTATACGTCACTCGAACGCTAACCAAGTATCGATCGAGTGACGTTCTAGAACATCCGTTTGTGTGGCCTTTAAACAAGGTTTTTGTTAAGGGTTGAATGTTTTTTTGAGTTACAGAATATACAATACATAGTTAAATACCGGATTAACATTATGGAATACTTTTAGTCACTGATTTTTAACGAAATCAACCATATTTCTGTGATTTTAATGACATTTTGTACCGTGTAGGGGATGATTGTGTACCTTTAGTTTCGCCATATGAATGTGAGGCCCCGTGGCGCAACGGATAACGCGCCCGATCTCGGATCGGGAGATTCTAGGTTCGAATCCTGGCGGGGCACTCTTTTTGTGAAATTTCAATATTTTCTCATCTTTAAAACACTTTTTTATAGACATTTTAATATTATGGTAAGTAATCATATTTTTCTTACATTTTTGTAACATATACACCAAATTATGTGGCACAAGCTTTCGCAGTTTTAATATTTGCAGGATGCCTCAAGGTGGCGAATGCAAAGAGTGGCACAGGGTCTACGAAGCAATGCATATAGTTACACTAAGCCACAACGGGTTCCTATCATTCCTTTGTATTAAAGAAGCGAGGAAATATTTGCTTTTTTTATTAATGTTTTACTGACTTTATCATCAAATCATAGATGTCATAAAAAATATTTTTAGACATAGGTAAGCAGAAGTTATTCTTGATCATAACCTAATGATATAAATACTTACAAAGTTGGGTAGCGGGAAGTACTTCATATGTTGTTGTTGTTATACTTGGGTGATGTTGACACCACACAAGCTATATTCGATAAGGCCTTTATCCAAAAAGAAGCATGTAATTGCCTTAATATTTTTCCTGATTAATATACATAATAGTAAAAGTATGTACCTTTACCTATATCGTATTATATAATTCTACTGTACGTGTGTATGTCACTGAACTCCTCGTAAACGGCTGGGCCGATTTGAATGATTTTTTTTTGTATGCGTTTGGGTGGCGCCCTGGATGGCGCTGCAGTCGGTATCTAGGTCGGCAGGATAACGTCTGTCGGGTCAGCAAGTATAGGTACATATATGTATTGAACAAAATTTCGTGTGAGCAGTGCAAGGCTAGAACTCAACACTCTTATGCATTTTTGTTTACATGTTTCGTTTTCCTGTTACTGTTATTGTTTTGATTTATATATACTTGTTTTGTATGAATCTGTTTAAAAGTCTAATTAATGAAATGAAATAAATAATAATGTTGCCTAACCTGTTTGTAATCTGTAATTTGACCAAACTTTATTTGAAATTAATATCTAGACTAGACAGTCAGCAGTTTATTAAAAACTGCCAAAAATAATTTTGTGAATAAACCTACTAACAATAATAATTAGATAACAAGGGTAAAGTTGACTAAATAAAACGATATTAGTTTAAATTAACGAAATATTTTATTTGATGAATCTAACAACTTTAAACACTCCTGATCCCGAGCTTACATCTAGATACGTACAAAAATAAGGGTATATATACGAGTACAATCTAGTTGATTACAAAAAACAGGTAAAAAAACATTTTAAAGTTCTTAAGTCTACCTGATTTGTAACAATAATTTCTCCTAACTTGTTTCAAAATGAATCACAGGGCGTGTTCAGCAAAATTTTAACGCTTATCGCACTATTTTCTTTAAAATGGCTTGGTTTGTTGAATATGAATTATAATTCAACAAACAAAAGAATACGATGCGAGCGTCGTGGCCCCCATACCTCTCCGATACATGCTTACAAAAAATCCGAAAATAAGAGAATACACATCGAGTACATCGATTCACAAATTGAACGCTTTCTTGGTAAATAACCGTCACCCGAAATTTATAACAAGTAGGTTGTAGTAAGTAGGTAAATCGATGCAAGCATTTTGTTTAAAAATAACTCCTTGTAGTAGATATAGGTAACAATAATAATGCATACGCATACCTATAGGTAAACAGAAATAGGGGGATAAACAAATAAAAGTAAGTATTCCTAGAACTAGTAGATAAAAAAAATATTGTTAACAAAAAATTGATAGCGTCTACGTCTGTGTTACGCGGATGCTTAAAATAAGTGTAGGTACTTTTAGTTTGATAGTTTGATGCAGCCGTAAGAGACAACAATTAACATGACGTGACATGGTAAAATAGTAACACAATTGTTGAGTTACTATTTTACCATGTCACGTTAAACGAAATCTTTGGGGTGAGTCAAACTGGCGCCCCGCACACTGCACGAGACGTAGTCTAGATACCAGCTAGGGTGTGCGATGATCATATGCATACGTACCTACAATACAATCATTAAAATAGCAGCGATGCACATTCGGTGTCTGACGCTTACAGGGTAGCTTTACTTGAGGTAGGTAGTTCGCCAGGCGAACCAAGCCACCAAGTATTATTATAGTTTTTTTACTTTATCCGGAACAAAAAAACAATCAAATTTTTTCTCTTTATACATTAGTAAAGACGTATTATATATATATCTTTATAAATATAAATCGAAAGGCAACATCCTATTATGGCTTCAAAAAATGTGCAGTCTATTTTAAAAGATGTTTGTTCAACTTAGTAATATGATTTTCTTTTACTACTACATCAATAATACACATGTAATACACCCTAGTAGACGCTTTCGAATACTTAAATTAAATCACGCAAACTTACATATTATAAGGATTGTTTGATTTTGCCGGATATCGCGCGGACATTCAAAGTGCTGCACTGCAACACCGATGGATGATATTAAATCAAACCAGTTTAGAACATTGTTAAGCAAGATTATATCATAAACGTAATATAAAATGTGATATGTAATTTATTTAAAGCCTTTCATTTTACCACAAAGATTTCATATCGTAGCAACTTTCAATGGAGAAAATAAATGAGAAGCTGATTTCGTCTGTTTTGATACAAATTACATTATTAAATAAATAAAGTAACGGTTCAAGGTTTTGGAATAAAATATTATTACTTTTATGATTGTCACCCGCAATAGCTATTTAGAACGAGAAAGATTATCGCACCGTGTCCGGCAAATATCAATAGATCCCGAGGCTCATATACTTATGTCATAGTAATCGGATTTTAGCACATGCGTCGCTTTTTAATCTCGGTAGCATCCGACATTGGTTTAGCCTCACGTTTTGAGAGTATTTTGTAGTATTCTCCTAAATTAAGAATACGGTTGACGATTACGTCACTTATACAGGTAATGTAGGCCTCAGAGCTACGAGTCCAGGTGGCGAGGCGTGGGATGGGGTCCTGCCCGGAGAATTTGAAATAGCGGGCTGTGGCGGCCACTGCGCCCGCCACCAAGTGGAGACTGCGCACAAAGCCCGCTCCTGCGACCGTTCCTGCGAGGAATCACATAAAGGAACGCCATTATTATCGGGGGGCAGTTCTTTTTATATTAGTTCTCGTCTTCACTCTTAGCGTAATTCAAAGAAAACACCATAACTGAGCTTTTCTCATACTAGGTTTTATAAATTCTGAAATCAAATTATTTGTAGGCACAGTGAAGATATATTTATGATAACTGAAACTAAATAGCCAGAGGTCACAGAAATTTTTAGAATCTACTTTAATGGCAAGCTATTAGGTAGGTAAGCATTATAAAAGTTGTACCACCCAAAACTTACCATCGACTAAATTTATAAATATCGGTATATATATGTACATATCATTATAATTCTACTGTACGTGTGTATGTCACTGAACTCTTCCTAAAGGGCTG
The DNA here is from genome assembly GCA_931315375.2 of Opisthograptis luteolata. Classification (NCBI taxonomy): domain Eukaryota; kingdom Metazoa; phylum Arthropoda; class Insecta; order Lepidoptera; family Geometridae; genus Opisthograptis; species Opisthograptis luteolata. The sequence goes on from OV928033.1 coordinate 5,663,832, forward strand.
GACCGATTTGAATGTTTTTTTTTTGTATGCGTTTGAATGGCGCTGCAGTCGGTATCTAGGTAGCAGGACAACGTCTGTCTGGTCCGCTAGTATCGGTAGGTATAGAACGTTACTTGTAAATGGAAATAATTTTCTCTGTCTGGTCAAAAGTCAATTGTTTATTATTCAATAGGTTATAGGATACATTGTGATCACTTTAAAACGTTTTTTTGTCATCTAAATAGTCCGATATTTTATAATATGATATAGCCAGAATGATTACAAAGCTACATCTTTTCTTTTTTTTTTTGAAGCGATGATGTCTCAGGAGTAGTGACGTCGGCTTGCGATTCGTAAGACGTGGGTTCAAATCCTACAATGAGCTTTTGGTGAAGGAGAACATCGTGAAGAAACCATAGCTTGGCGGTAGGGTACTTACTAGTACTCGCCTGGCTAGCTACCATCCTCAAGTTAAAAATTTGTCGCCAAGCACCTTTCACTGAGTTCCGCCAGCCTCATTTGAGAGTCAGTTCTTATTCCAGGTGTAGCGTGACGCCATCTTAGACCACATCGTCACTTAACATCAGGTGACTTGTGGTCAAAGACTACCCTGTAAAATTTTTTAAAAAATTACCTGATGAGGTGCTGGAAGAACTGGTTCCCGCCTCGCTATCTCCGCTGGTGGACGTTGAAGGCGTCTTGATGGCGGTCTTACTGACTTGATCTTGGATCACTGAGCGAGTATGCTCAGCGATATCCGTGACTAAAGCTACGGCTTCCAGCAACGTTTCAGTCATTCCCAGATCTCGTGCGAGCATCTGGGCCTTCTGCGTGTTCGTCCACAGAGGTATGCGGAAACCTGAAGTGAGAATTTTCGGCAACGGTCGTGTCATCATCATCATTATCAGCCTATTACGTTCCCACTGCTGGGACTCTGGCCTTCTCTCAGAAAGAGAGTACGGGCCGTAATCTACCACGCGGGCCCAGCGCGGGTTGGTAGATGTCGCATGCCCTTGAATGTTGCAGTTCTTGGAGATGCCGGTTTCCTCACGATGTTTTCCTTCACCGTTTTGAGCGATGGCAAATCCGCACATAACTTATTAAGCCATAGGTGCGGGGCCGAGAGGATTCGAACTCGGTGTCAGCGACTTGTAAAGCGCACGCGTTACCTTTTGGGCACTATCGCTCATCGCTAAACGGTCGTGTGCTAATTCTTATTTATTTTATTTTAATGTTATTAGGAACACTAACGCCGTATTCTTCCAATATTATAAATGCGAAAATTTGTGTGTGTGTGAATGTTTGTTACCACGTAGTACCGTAACTACTAATTTGATTTCGATGAAATTTGGAATGTAGATAGCATGTAGATGCATATGTTGATATGTAGATGTACCCTGGATTAACACATAGGCTACTTATTATCTCGGGAAAAGGTTTCTGAGGGATAACGGGATGACGCAGGTGAAACCGCAGGGCGCAACTAGTACTTTTATGACATACTAGCTGCGCCCCGCGGTTTCACCCGCGTCTTCCCGTTATCCCGTAGGAACCTTTGCCGGGATAAAAAGTATCCTTTGTCCGTTTCCTGATCCTAAGCTACCTCCCCACCAATTTTCAGCCAAATCGGTTCAGCCGTTTTTGAGTTATAAGTAGTGTAACTAACACGACTTTCTTTTATAGATATAGATAAATACAATACAAACACAATCAAAGCCACGAAATCATTAAACCCCTAAAAAACTTTTAAAACCCCACATTTCTAGTGACCAATCATTACTTTTGTAGTCTTCATAATCTTTGGCCAGACTTGCGATGATTATTTGCTAGATTGATTTTGTTTTTACTTACCTACCCTACTTAACGATTATTTTAAAACACTTCTATTAACTTCACTTGTAACCATTTTGTTGTAACTCATGCATGCTCTAAGGCAAAATTGTATCCTCCTGTACATATTTTTTTATTTTTCTTTTTATGTGAACTATGTTCTTATGAGAAATAAATGTCTCAAACCAGAAATACATAGAAAAGGCTGAAAAAACCAACCAACTGGCAATTCTAATATGAGGGTGTTTGAGCAATGATGTAATCATGTAAAGACCTCATCTAAGCTGCCATTGGTATTGAAATTTTTGTAATATCAATTTGACACTTTAGCATTTTAAAACTCCAATACCAGTGATTCAGGAAAATACTAACATTTACTATACTGACAACTGCTTTGAAGACTCACCGATCATCTTGTAGACCTCTAATTCAGCTGCATTAATATCCTTGATGGAAAAGGTCTGGCCCTGCGAGTCTAGCAAATTCTTCAAAGTCGTGGCGGTGATGAAATGATTTGCTGATGCCATCTTACTGGCCAGCTGGATGCATATGGCAATTAGTAGAAGTAACTTGAACTTTATCTCCTGCTTAATTCTTCGCCACTCAGAGGCCACTGTTAAAGGAAAAAATTATCGGTATACAATAACCTTAGATTACTCTAATAGGGTTAAGGCTGAAAATCAGCGCTGTGGATTCGTCCATAGCAAATGCTGAGCCAAGTTCTTTCTTGGAGGTACTGTACATACACAGCAGTAGTGTTCGCACCATCACATAATATTATTAATGGCTTATGATTGTATAATGTTACTGTTTTTTGTTCTTTTCCTTTATAATATTATAAACGTAAAAGTTTGTGAGTATGGATAAAATTGAATGTTACTCATTTACGCAAAAACTACTGAATGGATTTGAGTGAAATTTTTGAATTGAGGAAGCCTATTATACCCTGGATTAACACATAGACTGCTTTCTATCCCGGAAAAATGTTCCTGCGGGATAACGGGAAGACGCGGTAGAAACCGCGGGGCGTATAATATATATGTGTTGATATGAGTACTACGTATAATAGGTACTCACGAGGATTCGTGCTAGAGTGCTTCTTTACAAAAGCAGAAAGGTATCGTTCGAACAGCTGGCAGGCCATGCCGGGTATGCCGTCAAGAGATTGCATTCCAAGGAGCTTCCGGGAAAATCCCCACAGGAATTTGCGCCCATTCACAAGCAGCAGTTTTATCGGTTCCGGAAAGTTTTCCACCTCTGAAAACAAGTCGCGGTCGGTTCTGTTGTGCATTTTCTAAAACTAAACTAAACTTGGGATGTCGTCTAAAAGTAACGCTGTCCTTTTTTTACTTCTTTTTTCAGAAAGGGAAAGCAATATTTTAAGACCTGTCCTGTCTGTAAGTTTAGTTTAAGAAAATGCACAACTGAATCGACCGTGTTCAGTAACATTTCTTACCACGGTTCACCCTACTGCAGATATAAATTTGACACAAGCTCCATAGAAGTAATGTCATATTTCTATCCCTAGTAGGGCAAACCATGGTTAGATAGGTTAATAAAACTAGCCGTTAGAAGACTAACCATATCGATTAATTTTTTGTGGTAGGTATAACAAAAAAAAATTTTGAATTTGAATTTGAAATTTGGGACACAAGCTTACACAGGCGGATTACGTCATTATTATAGGTATTTTTCTCAGTCTAAGAATCACGTATTTCTATTTAATCAAGTGACAAGGTGCATGTGACCTTCAGTAACCTTGCATTTGATCAAAGATTTATTATTAAAATGTCCTTGTTGGTTTTATACTTACTTTATTTTGTCTGTCTGTTCAGTTACCTCATCAACTCATCATCAACTGTTTAATAAGTTTGTTAATAGAAACAAAGCTACCATTTAGCTTATTCATAAATGAAAGACTAAAATTGAAATCACACGTGTAATACATGCAAAGGATTTAAATGTTTTTACTCAATCACGCCAGAACAGCTTAACAATATAAAAGTACCCCACCGGACCCAACAAAAAGAAAAGATTTAAGAACGCATTTCTGTTTAATTTTGTATAGCGTCAAGAGGTTATCACAAACACGTTAAAAAGATGGCCGGCCTCAGAGCACACCGACACAAATCTTTGACATCCTTACAGTGTTTAATATAAACGATGCGCAAGCCCACCCGGAGTTCGACTACAAAATAGTATATATACCTTCGTAATCATCGTCGGCATAAAATTGATCCAACCACTCAGGAACATCGCCTGTTTCTGGAACCTCAGACATTTCTTTTTGTACCGCACACCGTTTTAAAACAGAATTTACCTAACGACCACCAGCGGCGGGGAACAGTTACAGATTGATTTCACACTTCCGCTTAGAACCAGACATGGCTCCAAGTAACTTTAAGAAAACGTTCATTCACGTCCCATTGTTAATCAACCTACCCCCATTTATAAAAAGTTACTGTTTTATCTATGGCACAATCACCTAATTACATGCAAATTTTTTAACACGCAATGTTTACTAACAACTGTTTCATAAAAATTCAATATTTATTGGTCCCACATATGTGTGCCAGAAAGTTTTAGGTGTAAAACTTAAAACTTTCTGTTCAACAGTTCAGCATGACGCTAAACGTCAACATGTCATTTGACTAGACTAGTGAAATGTCATAACCAAAACTTATTTAAATTAAAACTTGTTTTTCGAACAAAAAGTTTTCGTGTGTATACAAAAAGTACTTATTACTCTCGAAAACCATACACAGAGAAGAGTAGAAAAAGTAAACGGAGGTACCCCGAATGACCCCGATAGAAATGTAGAATGTGGACAGTGGTGCATAGTAGATCTTTAGTTTGAGTAATAGGTAGTAATTTAAATTGGTACATACCTACAATTCTATGGGTATAATAAGTACCATAATTTGTTACACAGATTAGCATATCATTATCAGCCTTTTACGTTCCCACTACTGGGACTCTGGCCTTCTCTCAGAGAGAGAGTATGGGCCGTAATCTACCACGCTGGCCCAGTGCGGGTTGGTAGATATCGCATGCCCTTGAATGTTACAGTTCTTGGGCATGCCGGTTTCCTCACGATGTTTTCCTTCACCGTTTTGAGCGATGGCAAATCCGCACATAACTTGTTGAGTCATAGGTGCGGGGCCGAGAGGATTCGAACTCGGTGTCGGCGTCTTGTAAGTCGCACGCCTAACCGTTCGGCCACCATCGCTCTAATCGCTGTGTTTGTTAACGTGCATGAGTGTAGGCAATTTAAATTAAGCTGTTAAAAGCAACTTTTCTAGTTATCAAGTCCGTGTCACGTTTAAGTAAATTGCACTAAAGTAGTTAAACACATAGCGAAGGAAACTATCGTGCCTGATTCTTAGCTGGGCCACAACATCATATACGGCCGGTTCCAATAACCGATCTATCTACTAAATAAAACAGGTTTATTACTTTTTGCTCTTCAGTTTTTTCGGCGGTTTAATTATTTAGTTAATAAGTTTTTCATACTAATAATAAATACTTTTTTCTACGAACATGCTTTCAAAAAACGAACTGTATAGTTTGTTTCACTGTTTAAGTTTTCCGTAACCGTTGTGATAAAATTTTCTTGCTTCTCATAATTTGACTGTTGTCATCATCATGTATGTCATGGTAGGTAGATATATATCTATACTGTGATCACGGTGTCATAAAATGTAACAAACCATAGTATAGTAGTAGCCTTAGAGCGCCGTACTGAATGAAGACTTTAAAAAAAATAAAAGGGGCCTACTAGATTTGTCGCGTGGATGGGCGAAAAGTTTTTCAGGGCGCAAGGAAATGTAAGGACTTTTTTGGCGGCAATTGAACTGTCAACATGAAGATTTTGTTTTTATTTCCAAAACTTGTGTTTTTTCGAGTAATAATGTGTGATATTGATGGATTATTAAGCCATAAGTGTTCGTTAATGTGTACGAGTGTGGGAAATTAAAATAAAGTTGTGAAAGTGACTTTTCTAGTTGCTCCAAAAAAGTCCGTGTAAAGTTTAACGCCACTACTTTTCTTAAACACTATCCTCATCCCATCATCGCATCATTTATATTATCAATTATACTTGATTCAGCTCTCTGAGTTTGAAATATTTTATACACTGGCACTGACACTGGCAAATACACTAGTCATGTGACGGCATAACAAAAAAAAACTACTTGTACATAATTATTATAACTATTAAGTATTTGAAACGTAAAGTATTAGTTTCTATAGGTCTACCAGAATCTGATGGCAAAAAGGGAAAAAAGAAATTGACGCTAGCAATACTGGGGGAAATTGGAGTAAAACGTTTTGATACTTTTTTCCCCTATAGTGGCTGATTCTGTGTGTGATACATGCAAATATAAAAATGTATCCAATGATCAAGGATAATTTTTGATCTTACTGGCGAATGTGGGGTTCGAAATTTAGATAAAAACTCCAATTACTCTATCCATGAGTTTATTAATTAATTAAAGGCTATCAGGACTTGAAAATGGTTCCAAATACTGCACATCCATAAAAAAGTCTTCAACGGAAGAGGAAGACGCAGTATTCATTATAAACCTTTCCTCCTACATCTCAATCGATCTTGTTCTATGAACTGATTTTCAATTTTTATTACATGTTCACAAGATGTTCGCCATTCATCGATCCCTATTTGAGAGAAAGCTTCTTCAGTTCACACGAAAGATGCAATAAACCAAAGTATCAATACTTGTCATTCCTGCTAATTTGAAGCCAAACCATAAACAATTCTTGGAAATTTCAGTTGACAGATGACATTTTTTTCGTTGCCATATGAATATCGCTATTTATTAAACTTTTTTTTTGCCATCAGATCCTGGTAGACCTTTTTTATAGGTAAGTGTGGTAGTTAAGAATCTGTCGCCAAGTATCTATCGATGTGTTCTGGCAGCCTCACTTGAGAGCCAGTTCCCAATCCAGGAGTAGCGTGGCGCCATAATCAACCACATTGTCACTTAACATTAGGTGACTTGTGATCAAAAGCTGCATTGTAATAAGAAAAAAACCCTTAACTTGTATTATTTTAGAAACACAGTTGACATGTTAGATCAGTAAATCTATGTATATAATATGTAAATTCACAGCTGGCGCCACTTCGAAACTAGTTACCGTCACGCCACGAAAGATAGCCAGGTTTTCATTATTTTAAAAATAGGAAGGACCTGTCTCATCAAATTAACATCCACTGTACGACGCACTGTAATAGGTAACATCTAGTAACGTAGGTACCTACAACAAAATAGTTAGTAGGCATCCAGTAAATTCTTTACACGGACATGAGATCGCAATACCCTTCTGGCTTCAATATCATAAAAAACGAAGTAGAAAGATAGAATCATCGTCATCATCACCTATTACGTTCCCACGGCTGGGAGGACTTCTCAGAAAGAGAGCATGGGCCGTAATCTATCACGCTGGCCTAGTGCAGGTTGTAGGATGTCGCATGCCCTTGACTGTTGTGGTTCTTGGTCATGCATTTTGAGCGATGGTAAATTCACACATAATGAAAGAAAAAGAAATCAATAACTTCGAACAACCTACTTTGAGATTCATAACTTTTAACCATTGTAGGTATCTTTCATAACGCTGCATTTGACGTTGATGCGCCTGGGGCTGCATATTGTATAAAGCTGTCCTGGATTGTGGCGAATATAAACCCATAGTAACACGCACGACAAGTAATAAAGGCTCTGTTAGTAGAATGAGCGGGGGCGTGGCTGCCACAAGGCGGTCTCATTTTTCTCGCTGACTCCGCCCAGCAGAAAATTATCCCCCCCTCCCCCCATTTCACGACATAAAACGAAAATCCTGTTTGTCTGTTAGATTAGCATTTTATCATATGGCAAGGTACTTATGTTCCGACTTGTACAGTTTTTCAGCTGTAGGTACCTACAATTTTTAACACAAATCATTCTCATTTGTTTTTATGTTACAATGTACGAAGTGTTGAAAGAAGTATAGTATTCGCTTGTACACATTGAGGTTACATTTACGACGATTTGGTATGATATTATAACCTTGGTGCTTACTCAGTATACACTCCTTCCTCACCGCTGGTAAGTTGTAATGCACAGCTGACTGCATTGACGTCATTATTATCCACTTAGCTAACTTAACTTGTCAACGCTGAGCAAAGTACAAAATGCAAATCAGTGTTAGAAAGTTATCATGAACTGGACCAAATCAGCTAAGTTGTAAACCAGGAAAGTAGCCTACTCATAGTGAAATATGTCTAACAATTTATTGTTACAATATATTGTAGCCAGCAAATTGCAACGTGATTAGAGGCACAACACTATTACGTTGCTCTGTCACTGTAGATTGTACATATTGTAGTGAGATTGGATCGTGAGTAGGCCACCTAAGTGTCATGCTAACTAGTCCCGTCAAGGTATTTGCAGTGCTCCATCTGCACAGATGTATGTGCACCACTGTCACCACTGACGTCATTACTAGCCCTGTCAGCGTGGGGTGCGGTACAAATCGCAGCCATTTATCACCCGCAATCGACGCAGCCACCTCCGCCCCAGCTTTGCGGGCAGACAGATCAATTCCACTGCCCGCATACTGATACTGGAAATTGCTGTGTAACTGAACTGTGTACAACTATACACGACAATTGAGTACCTATAGGTAGCATCAAGCTCGTTTAAGTGGCATTTTCTAGCGTAGCGTGGCACCACTTTCAACCACAGTCTAGTAACTTGTAGTCAAACGCTATTCAAACTTAAAAATCTTTATAATCTTTTTGCTCATGTTAGTCTTATCTAAAACTAGCTGTTCCCTGCGGTTTCACCCGCGTGGGCTACAGTTTATCGCGATAAAAAATATCCTATGTCCTTCCCCAGGGCTCAAACTATCTCTATACCAAATTTCATTTAAATCAGTTCAGTAGTTTATGCGCGAAAGCGTATAAATATTCCGTTTACTCCAAAATTATTCCCGCACTTCGGTGCCCCTCACCGCGTTACCTGCTGTATACATTATCCTATTTTAATTCAATTTTTTTTTGACCGCGCGTTTGAACCGTGCAGCTAAAGGTCTTCCTGGTTTGCAAATTGCGACCGCAGTTTACCTATTTCATAGAATATTCTCCCGCCTTCGCCCCCCCCCCCCCCCCACCTCACCGCGTTTCCCGCGGCACTGCGGTGCAGCGGGTTTATTTTTCTACTACTACTTACATTTTTAAACTCGTGATATCTTTCGAAAAGAATGTCTGAATTGAATAATTCAAAAAATTATATGAAGGGATTGAAGCAGTTTTGAATATAAAGTAATTTATTTTGATAAGGATACCAAGATTCAAATAAAGAGTCTTTTCTAGCGGCTGCATTAAAATTAAATTTTTAAAATAAAAAACACTTATTGTGGCATAACTATAATAGTTAGACATATGCTTTCGCAGACTTTTTTGTAGATATTAATGGGACCTACAAACCAGTAGTAAATTGTTTCGTTTTATTGTCAATAGTTTTTGCAGCGCACGCAAAAATAGGTTTTCGATTTCATACCTTGGGTTAAAAAATAGCAATTTTCTTACGGATAATTTTTTGGAAATAAAATATAGCCTATAGCCTTCCTCGATAAATGGACTATCCAACACTGAAAGAATTTTTCAAATCGGATTAGTAGTTCCTGAGATTAGCGCGTTCAAACAAACAAACAAACTCTGCAGCTTTATAATATTAGTATAGATTTTATTTAAAACTATAATTTTACGCAATACTTTTCTCGAGAGTTTTTGTTGCAAAATATCATCACATATAAAAAAGTAGTTTCATTCAAATTCTAAATTAACCATTATTAGCTGGCATTATTAAGTACCTGTGTTCGTCACATTAAAACACCAAAAAAACATAAATTTCATTTCATATGTAACACTGGGTGTGTAACATCACCTCTCGGTAATATTGAGCAGAAATTCAATAAAATTTTATATGTCTACCCTAAAGCAGTATTAACTCGTGTTAGGGATTTTTCCGTCAACAACTGATATGTAAATTCCGTCTGACTTAAAGGTTCGGAAAATGTTCATATTTATATTATAGTTGTTATTTATTTTCTCTGGTGAGCCGTAAAATATGGCAGTATGAAAATAGAGGGATTTGGCGTGTTATACTTTGACAGGATGACAGTTATAGGAGCGGGTGAGAAGTGCCGGGCGCGACTCTTGGAGGGTTAATATAGAGTTGCCAGTTTTCCCATTAATATTGGTGGTTTGGTTGAGTTTTATCTAAAATTTGGAATAAATCAATCAATCAATCAATCAAAGGCATTTATTGACACAGTAGTATGTACAAAGTAATTATGAATCCTCTGGTTCCCGAACTAGTGGAAACTGTGTTTCAGGAACCAGATTCTCTCCCATTTTTGTGTGCAATTTACATGTCAATAAGTTAAACTTAAATACTTTCTAATAGCAGTACATAATAATAAAATAAAATGTGACATCATAGTGTACAAATTATAACAAAAATTTTAAAATTTAGAATTCTAAGTAGCATGGAATGATTTTGATATTATTATTATTATTTTTGTGGTGGGTAGTTTTAATTGTACCTGGTCCTGGTGGAAATAAATACCAAATAATGTAATTTATCATTGTCAAAATGTCAAGGCAAATTGAATTTTGTAAAATCGCATGTTTATTGTCATTATAAAGTTATTTTTTCATAGTTTTTTACCGTTCGGCCCTCATTGCTCTTGGATTGAAGATATAGTGCAAGTTTTGTTTATTATTATTTTTTACTCATTTAATTCTATTTACATTCAATTCAATTCGAGGAAATTAAATATGTAAGTAAATTTTAGATTTTTCTTATTGGGAGAGCTTCTTTTGTTCACCTGGCAACATTGAGTGTGCCTTAGTAGTCCCTTTAACTCGTTTATGGCCGCCTCCCGTTCTTTATTTATACCGTAGCAATACTTTCGGATAAGATCGTTGTTATTGAATTATCTATATCTATCTATATCTATCTATATCTATCTATCTATACATATAATAAATCTGTAACTCATCGCTGTCTGTACATTGAAGATAATAGAGAAAAACTTTTATTAGGGGCCTTTATCAACGCAATAGAACCCAAAACAATGATTTTTAGAATTTTTGTCTGTTTGTCTGTATGTCTGTTTGTCTGTTTGTTTGTGCACGCTAATCTCAGAAACGGCTTAACCGATTTGGATGCGGTTTTCATTATTATATTGTGGTTTTCTCCACTTAACATTTAGTGTTTGTTTTATTTCAATCGGTTCATAAATAAAAAAGTTATATCAATTTAAGCATCACGTCGGAAATTTGGTCGAGTCGATTCGATTATTGTAGCCCGAATATGGAGATAGTTTAAGGTGAAGCAGAGGTAGAGGTAAGTACCTAAACAATGAATCTGAAATCGGCAAGAAAACGGGCGCCGTTCGAAGTTCGTTAGGATTCGAACCCACGACCTAAGCGTTGCAAACCGACGTCACTACCAATCCATACTACAACACAATCCAGTTCATATACTTATAATTCATCAATACATCCAAGGAAGAATGAAGCTAGATCAAACCCTGCATGGAGAAGGACATACTGGGATACTTTTTATCGCGTTAAGGTTTACAGTAGGTATCTCTGAGAGTGTAGTTCACGCGAGTGAAACCGCGGGTCGCAACTGGTAGAATAATATGGAGAGACAGCCACTACAGACATGGTGAAACATTTTATGAATTGTGAAACCCTTTTAGCAGGAATCTTAACAACTATAACATATGTGCATTGTGCTAGTTTTTACTGCGAGTATAACTGATAACTATGTAGCAACTACCTACTTATTATATGTATATCTTGATACAACTAGAGGGGTTTGCGGCTCCACCGGTACCCCTTATTTGTGTGCATTCATCATCGGCAGCCGTTCCCATCGCTGAGACACAATCTTTCTCATAGAGTACCTAGTATAAACTAGGCAATGCGGGTTTGTTAATGTCACATGGGAAATTCAAAGGTCCTGAAATGGGATTCGAACTCGGTATTGGCAGCTTGTAAGGTGCACGTTTTAGCGTCCGGTGTGCATTATTATTCATTAGTGGCGCCCCGCGGTTTCCCGAGGAACCTTTTTCCGGGATAAAAAGTAGCCTATGTGTTAATCCAAGGTATAAGCAATCTCCATTCCAAATTTCATTCAAATCCATTTTGTAGTTTTTGCGTGAAAGAGTAACAAACATCCATCCATCCATACATACAAACTTTCACGTTAACTTTTGAGTGATTTCGGAGTACTGCTCACGATCATACAAATAGAAGTAGGGGTATGGATTTTACGCCAACGTTTACTTTACTTTTCTAAATTTGTATTTTACCGTTTGTGCCGTTCTTTTGGGGCAACGCAATATCCTGCAAAGAATGCTGCCGCCCGACGGAGGCGGGATAGTTTTCTGTGCTTGCCGGAGTGTGTAATCACATGTAAAACGATATGAGATGCCAGCGACTGGCATCCTACGATGGAACAACTTACAGAAGTTTTAAATACCTATTATTGAACAATAAAATTGTATCTGGACGATTTGAACTAACAACAATTGAAATTTAATAAAAAAACCCCGTTTTATTCATAGCTGAACCTATTACTTGCCACTGCTGGGACTCAGGCTCTCACAGAGAGAGAGAGAATATGGGCCACTTTGGCTCAGTGCGTAATGGTAGATGTCGCATGCCACCTTTGAATTCGAAAGTTGCGTGGTTTTAACTTTTCTAATAACTAACTGGTTCTAGAAAATAGGAGCTTGACTTATTCAAAGCTTAGAATTTACTTAGATTGGGGAATTCTTTCCTTTGTAATTATCTTATTAATACTCTATTCTGACATTTATTCATAAATAAACAGCATCATCGTCCCATCAAATATGCGATATTAAACTGAAATCCTTTGCGCAAATATTTCACTAACGACAAAGAATTGGTGCTCACCGCACGTTGTTCAACAACATCCTGATAAGCATTCGCAATGACATATGGTAAGTCAATTCGTGCTTCACCAAAATACACCTTAAGAAAAGGTAGTAGGGTACGGAATAGATTTCATATGTGCAAATTTACACACGTATGAATTGCACATTTAGCGACGAGGGTGTGAAAACTTGTTGTTATCTCCAACGAGGCCAATTTCGGCAAATGGATACTAAGTCCTAACTCTCGTATCTTTTTACGCCATGTGATGCTCCTTTAAAATATCGAACGTGGTGGCGTATGTAACCCGCAATTTAGAAAGGCTTTGCTTTACTGCCGGCCGGGGTTAGAGGGAAGTGTGCGGATATCCTTTACTCCAATCGAGATACATTATAATGGTTGTTATATTACCTGTTTCGGTTTGATATAATGATATTATCGTTTATGACATTGCTTTATTTAAGCCATCATACAATTTGGTTCATAATAATGAAAAACAGGTAGCTTTCTAAACTTAAAGTTCCAACATCAAATTATAATTTTTATTGGTAAGATGACCAACCATGGGTTAGGCCTCTCACGTTCAGGGTTCTGCAGACGATAGGTTCTGTTACGTGTTAGACGGTACACCTACACAAGAAGCACCTATATTTTATTATTCGGACATACCAGCAAACACAGTCACACATTGGCCTTTTGATATCGAAGAGGGCGCGCGACAAACGGGTATACCATTCGCGCCTCGCTGCGCGCCCTTTGGCGGCAAACCATGCGAAACGTCATCCACTTATCAACGCAATCTAATGGTGAATTTTTTTCCCGTTTTTCCGTCCATTCGCCTCGGCGACGCGATGTAATTGAATCTGACGGGCCCGTGTAGACTGCTGGTAATTAATTCGGACATATATAAATACGAAGACAAAATAAATGTGGATTTTGGTATTTCGGCACTGGCAGGCAATTAGACGACGTCAAACATTTGACACAACAACTGAAGAGCTCGTCTTTTCTATTTAGGAGAAGGGAAGAACGGCCTTGCGCTAGGAATGTGGAACGGCGCAAAAGATTGGTAAACCTACTTACTTTATCCATACCACCCGCCCACCGCTCCATGCTGTCTGATTATTTTGATAATCTACCGCAAACCCACGACGTTGACGGATGAAACTAAAATTTTATAAGTATTTGTACTACAGTTTTACTTCTATAAAGCGTTATCTATAATTTACAGTACGAAAATACGTCTCAAAGATTATATATAACTAGTTGCATTGCACCCGCGGTTTCACCCTAGTCTCACACACATAAACTATCACATTTATAATATTTTTAGGATATCCTATATTCCTACTCCCATAAATTCAGCATGCCACATTACTTGAACTGCGAAAAGCCGTGTTCTTTTTGCAGGTACAAGTATAGTTACGTCATCCATTAATACGTCATAATAATTCTGAAACGCAATAGTCGCTGAGCTAAGTGCCTCTCCACTCCGGTGAACTTGCTGCGACCTCTTCAAAGATGAGTAAAAATTACAGAGATATAAAACTACGCCGTTCCCAACTGTAATTACCCGACAAGTGTCATCGAATAAAACGACAGTGGTGCTGCGGGCAAAGGCTTTGAGGCGGTCGTTTCAGGCAAGTGTAATGGAATTCCGAGTGCGAATCAAAGCAGTTGCACCGGCTCAACCCTGCTCGTAAAAAATGTTTAACCCAGGCACATTTGTGTATATGTTTCGTTTTGTCGAACTGGTTACGAAACGGAATTAATTTAGGAAGTGAATTCTTAAATTAATATAAAAGATTCCATACCTATGTTTTTCTTTTCAACAATACCCCATAGAATACAAGTTTTTATACATAAACAGGTGACTGGAACTGTTATTCCAGTTGAATAGGACAAGATTGGTTTCTTTTTACTACCTGTTATCAACTATCTACAGACGTTGCGATATCCATAATATCTAGATACCTACGAGTACTCTTACAATTATTATTCTTCAGTGAATCTTGTATGGATTCGCAACCGCCTAATTTTAGTGGTTTATTTATTGGTGGGCTCAAAAACGGTACGTCTGAATTACTGCTGATTTTATTTGTTTTGCGCGTAGGATGCAAACTTGCCTCTCATTTTCCGAATAAATTAGTGTTGTGCGCGCTAACCGCAATGATAATGTAACGTAACCGGTGTGTCGCCGGGCTACAGTTTGCGGCTGGCATACCGAATTGTGCAGGCGGCGGTGTTTTGCTGGCAGTTTTTGCTCGGAATTGCGGACAAACAGCGTTGACCGCTCCAATATGCCGTAGAGATGTGATATTATCATGTTAATATATTATAATTAATTGTAATCGAATGTTTTTCCTCAACGTGCTGGTCCATCATACTAGTTGCTGTCAAAATTCGTGGTGCAGCGGTCGGAGTATGATCCAGATTTATAAGTAACTAGCTGCGCCCCGCGGTTTCACCCGCGTCTTCCCGTTATCTTTCCGGGATGAAAAGTATCCTATGTCTGTTTCCTGGTCCTAAGCTACCTCCCCACCAATTTTCAGCCAAATCGGTTCAGCCGTTCATGGCGGGAATCGGGAGTATATATGGATATATAGATTAAGTAGGTAACCACTAATAAGTTGATATTGGTCTGCAAAGATTTTTATGAACATATAAAACTAGTAAATAGTAAAGGAAAAAATGCGGTAAAAAACGGGGATTTAAAACCGCATAATGTTTCTATCTATTTTTTTATTGTACAAAGTAAAAGTAGGTACGTCCACACGCTTTCACGTTCATCTTGCGTCAAGCGTGTGCAATATTTATTGCCCTAAGACGCATGTTGCTTATTGTCTACACCTGTGAGCTTCGGTCAATTAGATTCTTAGATTAGCGTTCACTACGGGCATGCGCTGTCGTTGAACTATGCGTTATAGTTTGCGCTATGGCACTTCTCACATCGTCATCAAAATCATAATCAACTAGAAGAAGTCCACAGCTAAACGTAGGCCTCTCCTCTTGAACGCCACCATGAACGGCTATTAGCCATTAGCTTTCGTCGGCAGGAAGACTTGTCGCATGCGTCAGACGAAAACGGAAATATGAAAAAGAAGAATTAACACGGGACAATGTGGCCTTAGCATACATGTAAACGAAGGGCATCATTTGAGATTAAAAGAAATCACGATGAAAATCCATCGACAAGCGTTCAATGTACAGAACTTGTCCGTCCCTGGACGGACGGCGTGATGACGCGTGTTTTGTCCCGGTGACACGTGACGGCGACGTAATTAGTGCGTGACCGCGGCCGACGCACACCCGCGTGCCACCTCCCGACATCAACTGTGCCACTGCCCGCGACAGCACTAGCTTGTCTAGCAAATGTTTATGACGCTAAATTGATTTCAATATTAGCACGGGAAGGGCGCTCAACTGCTCATATCAAATTGACGATTTATTTGCATAGTAATAAACCGGATATAGTTACCGAATGCTATCTATGCTGTCTATGCGTAGGTATAGATATTGATAGAATACGCGAACACTAAAACAGAATAAGACCTAAAAGGAAGAAAGTTTTAAAGTCCAAAATACCTTGTAATTGTTCAATATCGTTCATGCGTACTTTTTCTGTTTACAAGTAGCTAGATATTTTTCAGCGATGATGGCTCAGTGGTAGTGATGTTGGCTCGCGATCCGTAGGTCGTGGGTTCGAATCCTACGATGAGCTTGAGCTTTCGGAGAAGGAAAACATCGTCATAAAACCATAGCTTGGTAGTAGGGCATTTTCTAGTGCTCGCCTGGCTAGCTACCAAGAATCTGTCACCAAGCACCTACCGGTGTGTTCCGGCAGCCCCGCTTGATAGCCAGTTCCCAGACCAGGTGTAGCGAGGCACTACTTTGTTACTTGTCAAACGCTATTACCCTGTTAATAGTAAAAAAAGAAGGAAGTTTTCAAGGTCCATAATACCAAGTAATTTTCCCTAATATGTATATATATTAATATATACTTTTTCTTGCTACAAATAAAGTTACTATATATATTCAGACGTTCATTCTGAACAGGAAGCTGATATCCTCAGTTGCAACCGAGAGGGTTTCAGATGTATCTCGCGCAATCAATTCGCGGTAAATTATATAAAAAATACATTTCAAGCTTCAGCTGGCTGCTAGATGGTTTCTTTATTAGTTTTGCCGAAGGAGCGCGCCGCGAGGGTCGACGTGTGAAAAAATCTTCTCGGGATTAAGGCCCCGTTTATCGCGCTCCTCGGCGGACTTATTGCCGTAATACAATCTCAGTTATGTTGCCGTGGATTATCCGTATCAACGTGTTTTACGCGGAGCCCCGACGTGTATGCCGACTTTATATGACATCTCTTGCGATGTAGCCCGTTATTTTGGGATTACTTTTTAAATCGCAAAGGCTTTTTTGAAAACCATCTTGTTTCACTGTGAAGTAATGTAAGGAAATCCAGTGACTCAGTGGTAGTGGCGTTGGCTTGCGATCTGTAGATCGTAGGTTTCAGTTCTACAATGAGCTTGAGCTTTCGGCGAAGGAAAACATTGCGATTATTTGCGATGAAACCCTAGCTTGGGGGCATTTTCTAGTGCTCGCCTGTCTAGCTACCAACCTAAGATAAGAATCAGCAAGCACATTTCGGCGTGTTCCGGCAGCCCCATTAGTTAGCCAACTTTAACCTTATCAGGTGACTTGTGGTCAAAAGCTAAACTCTAAAAGTAAATATGTATGTAAGTTATATTATTAAAAATGAATTGCTATATCTAAAGTTGCTTAACCGTTAAAAGTGAAAGCGCTCCCAAGGAATAAAAACACAAAACTGAACATGGAAATAAATCATTTGCTCTGACAAAACGTCTGTTGAAAAGCTAAGTAGCAAATCCCCGCAAATTGAAAACGCCATTATCGAGTCTAAGCAATTTGCGCGCAGCTGGTGCTACGCACTACGGTGCGTGGCCGCTTACAGCGTAGCCGCTGCTGATAAATAATATGGCTAGCTGTGCGTCGCGGTTTCACCCACGTGAGCTACAGTTTACCGTGATAAAAAGTATCTTATGTCCTTCTCCAGGGTTCAAATTATCTCTATACCAAATTGCATCAAGTTCGGTTCAAAGTTTATCGGGAACAAACAAACAATCAATTTTTTTCTCAATATACATTAGTATAGAAGATAAATTGAAAAGTCAAGTTTTACTTAAACTTTGCTTTACTCATTCTTACCATTAGTTTATTTAGTGTTGAAAACATTATCATTCATCATCATCTCATCATCAGCCAGAAGAAGTCCACTGCTGAACATAGGCCTCCCCCTTTGAACGCTACCATAAACGGCTATTAGCCATTTGCATCCATCGGCTCCTCCCTGCGACTCTTACAATGTCGTCGGTGTCTTACATTATCATTGGACGAAATCAATTCTATTGTAATAAACACTTTTTACAATATTCGGGAGCAGTGATGTCGACATCTGCGGTCGTTAGGGCTCGTAAATAAGCAAAATCTTGACGAGCGGGGAGCGCGAGGAATTGAAAGTAGGATCCACCAAAACTTATGACCTAGTAGTGGTTTTTCACTTACCTACCCAATATTTTCAGATTAGTTAAATCTTGTTTACTCATATCTTTTTCATTCAGAATGGCTTACTTTTATTTACGACTATCCGTGGTTTTCTCGTTATACCATGCACAATTATATTGTTAATACAGACTAATTGTTATCAGATAACTCCATTCCGAATTACATTTTCATCATTTATGTAAACTGAACTTTAAATTTTTCCCATCAGATTAGAAAACTGTGCGATAAAAATCTTATGTTATACCTTAAGTATTTATATTCCTAATTTTATGAATATCCGACACACAAACTTATCTTTAAACAGATACGTATTTAATTATTATACAAATGTTGTTCGAAGGTGCACTAACACCACTATAAGCCAACCAGATTACAACGTCAAAAAACGGCAACTTTTACAAGCTTGTGTAATTAAGAAAAAATAATGGCATTCCCGGAAGCACGCCGCATTTTGATTCAACATCTGTGAATCTAATTGAATTTATGTATCAAAATTAATTGTTATCAATATTACAGAACATCGTTTATCGTTCACCACCGCCACTTAACATCGGCCAATTTACGTCAACTACTATTATTTCATCAAAAAAGTCTCGTACCAAGATAACAAACGATCACGGCGGGTTTCCTAATCATTTGTTAACTTTAATAAAAGATTAACTCTATGGTTGGCTTTGTCTGGCATTATACAAACGACGAAGACAGCAATCGTTTTAATCTGTTCTTAAAGTTAACAAACGTTTCATGGTCCCACTTTGAATCACACAATGTACACAATCCATTGCTTTTTGCACCAAGAAGGTAAAATCAAGCTTCATGTAAAATCCGCTTTGGATTTGAAATTATTGTTTAGCCGAAGCAATGGTTTTCTTACGATGCCGCTTAGGAGAACTTCCTGTAATAAACGAGTATTGCCTCTCTTGCCAATTAGATCCTTCAATGATTCAAGTTGAGCGGCTTGTAAACATTAGCCGGTGCTTTTGTAACGACTCTTAAATGTATCTCGCAGAATTTTACCCTTTCTCGCTGTTAATGATATAGATTTAATGCAATTAGAGTAGGTAGGTATCTTTCTTAAGGATTCTGCATTATTATTGCGAAGTTCAACGTCACTTAGGAGTTAAATACATGGAAATAATGTAGGGGTTCATAGCAAGGACAGTTACATTATTAATCTTTATGGATACATTCTGTCACCAAGAACCTAATATCGGTGTATTCCAGCAGTCTCACTTGAACTTACATTTTAAAAGGGTAAAGTAGCATAGTTGTGGAACAAATTCTTTCAATAATACAAAACCACACTATTGCCGAGTGACAAATGCTATGACTTATTTATATATGCTGCTAGGAGTGAATCATTTTTTTTACCATCGTCGTTCACATGTATTGCAACTTCAATTATAACTAATTACACCCCATAGTTTCACCTGCATAGAGGTTTGCACAAGGTTTTCATCACATAAAATGTAGCCTATGTATGACACACAGAACTTATTGAAAGTAAAATAATTTTCAAAATCAGATCAGCAGTTCCTGAGATCACCTCCCATATCTAAGCTCACGAACTTCACCTCTTTATCATACTAAGGTGTACCTACAGACAGATACAGTTTTAGTTACATCAAACTTTGGCATAATCGTAACACTGATATTATCTTTAGCAAAAGTGAAAGTGCACCCCGACCGGTTAATATCAGGCTAGCATCTGTAAAACCAGCAGATTGACTTAATGGTGTTTGCCAAAGTTTCGCGGAAATTTTAGTTCTCCCGCGTTCTCACTAATGCCAAAGGGTAGGACGGAGTGAGGGGTGGTTAGCGACAGCTGTCATACCTCACGATGCGTTATTTATCGGCGACCTAGAGGTATGAAACTGAGCGTAATTACAACGGTGATTCGTCGTTTCTTGACATCAATAAAATAACATTGTTTGCAGTTTTTTATATATTTACTTTAAAATTACGTACAGGGAGAAAGTTTACTTGACCATAGTGACATTTAAGTTAGTAGGTACTTGAAGTGAAATCAACCACGAAGCGAGATGTAAGCCTCTGTAAAACAATTTCATCACATTGTAAATTGTGTATCTACTAAAAATTTAACTTAGTTTAAGTACCTACTCTAGTCCTTGTTCGCTAAGCTAAAATTTTTTTAGCTGTAACTCGTATACTAAAAGGAACATGTTTCACTTTCTTGCCCCATTCAGACCCAATAAGAGAGATAGAAAAATGTCCTTAATTACATGCAATTACTTAAATAAAACCAGATCCAAACTCCCGAAAAGTTCCGGGGCGCGACCGCACCTGTCAAAATATTAGATTGGCGTCATTAATCTGTCACCGCAACGCGCAGCAGGGCGAGCAATCTCAGCGGTAGCTCACCGCACAACGCAACTGTGCAATCAAAAAGCCCATTCTGAAGCAAAATCGTGACTACCAACAGTTTCATCAACATATCCGGACACTGACTGACTTCCTGCATCCCGAACGACCCGGAAGCAAATCCGTGGTTTCCAATGCGTATTGGCTTCTGTCTGTTTTTGGTTAACTTGTATGCGTATGATTTTTCGTTTTAATCATTAGTTTCAAGACGGTTCTTTGTAGTTGTTATTGTTATACTGCATAGTACTTATTATAAACATGACGTCACACAGTTTTTATCCTAAAATATACACAGAGAATAATAGAAGATGATTGTTTGTTTGTTTCAGAAAAACTGAAAAACTATTGAAACAATCTTGATGAAATTTGGTATGGAGATAGTTTGAACCCAATTTCTACGATAAACTGTAGTCCAGGGGGGGGGGGGGATGTCGCGGGGAACAGCTAGTAGGTTATCAATGCTAATTTGAGACTACGAGAGAAATAGCGACACAAAGGTCAGACATAAACTGTACTGTTTTAACACTGAACATATCCTAAATATTATAAACGCGAAAGTTTGTGTGTGTGTGTACTTTTTATCTCGGAAAAAGGTTCATGCGGGAGAACGGGAAGACGCGGGTGAAACCGCGGGGCGTAACTAGTGTCATAATTAGAGACACTCGAGCACAGTCGTGTAGACACTCGGTGTACACACTGTACTCTGTGTGTATGTATAGTGTCAAATTAGCTTAACAGATGAATCCGCCCAATCTTCAAGGCCTCCCTCCATATTAGATATTTGAAAGAATTTTGCAAAAGGCTTTATATGACGCGTTACTGGCAATAAGACCGTTGTTATTTTGTGGGGTCGAAACATATTCATCCCGCAAATCCGCTCATGTATGAGCCAAATCCCTGCCGGTCACCGCTGATTGCATTGTCATGTCTAGTGGGTCCGTAATCTAAAAAATAAGATAAACCTTCCGTTGCTGAGAATAAGGGTAAAAATCGTGTAGAGCCTCGTCCGTATCGGTAGTGGTACACATCGTATCGGTTTGTAAAACAAGCGATTTCACGTGATCGGAATGCTTCACACGACCCTCGTAACATATGAGACCGGTATGATGTATGTTTTTCCTTTTGATGTGGAATTTATCGCCCGTTTAGGTGACAATGTGATTAAAATGGATCGTTTTTGTGCTTTAATTTGTGATTTGTCTCTTTTTACGGTTCTGGCAAACAAAATTTGGCCATTGTAATGTTACACATATTATACACCTGTGCACTGATAGAGACTTATTAGTTTTATTATTCAACTTTATATTATTCCTGTGATGAAGCTCTTTACAGGGGTCTGTTTTGGACGTCTCTGCCATCTTTTTTGTTTGTTTTTTTTCAGAAATGACATTTATGGATATTATATATATAACCAATATAAATCTATGGCCGAGATATTTGGTAGGTCAAGGTAACACATATTCAAATTCAAAATTTTATGGCCTATACTCGACTGTAATAAAAACACAAATAATGATTAAGATTATGCGTTAAAATTCTCATAATTATTTATGTGAAACTTGGTATGCCTCACCGCGATTTCCACAGGAACCCTGTTTGTTTCCAGAATAAACAGAAGCTTGTGTCACTCCGGTATAAAAAATATCAGTATCCAAAAAAACACGTTGATTTGTTGTTCCGTTGCTGGGTGAAAGAAGTGAAAACAACGAACTCTCTTTCACATTTACAATAGTAACAAAGGATAGATAGGTCTGATAGGTAGGATAAATAATTAAATAAATAAATAAAATATCAGGGACCATTGCACACAAATTAACCTAGCCCCAAATTAAGCTCGAAACTTGTGTTATGGGTACAACACAACGATATACATACTTATATACAGAAACTAGCAAACCCGGTGAACTCCGTTTCGCCACCAGATGATGGCTTCGTTTTATGTAACATTTCGTTTGGTGATCAAAAGAAGACGAAAAATTTTTTTTGTTTTCTTTTTTTGAACCATGCAAATGATAAATTTGTACTTGTATCTGCAATTGCAAACAATCATTTCTTGAAGAATACGGTGTAGTACATGCTATGTATCAGAGATGGCGCTGTATGTGAAAAAAGATTTTCCCGCTTTTCTGTTGAAATTTCCTGAATTTTCTTTGCTATAAACCTCACGGAGCCCAAGACCTTTCCAACGAATGCAAAACCGTGGAAATCGATTCGTGCGTTCTGGAGTTATAGCGTCAGGAAGGAAAACCCGACTTATTTTTATATAATAGATAAATACTTGTACGTAGATAGAAATATCCAAGACTCAGGAGCAAATATTCGTGCTCATCACACATATATTTGCCCTTACCAGGATGTGAGCCCGGGATCGGATAGGTGGTGATCTAATATAATGAAGATCTAAAATCATTACAACCACGTATAATAACATCCCCGCGGGAGGGCAGGGGTAGTTTTTCTCCGGTCACGTAGTTCCTGAGTGACGGCACGTCGGCAAACTTGTGCAATAACTAAACTGTTGTCACGCACTCTGCGACAACAGCAGTTGATATTTTTTTTTGTTTTGTTATGGCGTCACACGATTAGTGTATTTGCCAGTGTCAAGTATAAAATATTTCAAACTCAGAGAGTTGAATCAAGTTTAAATGATGATGATGATGATGATGGCGATGGGATGATGGGATGAGGATAGTGTTTAAGTAAAGGAGTGAAACTTTACTTAAACTTTACACGAACTTTTTTGGAGCAACTAAAAAAGTCACTTTCACAACTTTATTTCAATTTCCCACACTCGTACATATTAACGAACACATAATGGTTAACAATCCACCAATATTACATACACATTATCGCTCGAAGAAACACAAGTTTTGGAAATAAAAACAAAATCTTCATGTTGACAGTTCAATTGCCGTCAAAAAATTCAGTTGATATTTTGTTCAACAAACTTCCGGCTGAGGCTGAATCTTACTTTAATTATTATTTTTTATATCTTTATATTTTTTATTACAATATTATGTGTATTGTATTATTACATACCTACCTTAAAATACTAAAACCAATGCTTTAATTATTAATATTTTTTATTATTATCATTATGCAAAGTTGTTTGTTTTATTAACAAAATATATTATACAGTTGGATAGAAAAATTAAACTAAATACTAAAAACTAAAATACCTATATAAAACTAAACATCTACAAATTTTGATTATTTATATGTAATATTATAATGCGAAAGTATCTTCTGTTTGTCTGTCTCGATTTCACGCCTAAACTGTGAACCCTGAGGAAGGACGTGGGATACTTTTTATCGCGATAAACCCCCGCGTGTAGCCCACGCGGGTGAAACCGCGGGGAATAGCTAATTTATAATACCTCGTTCTCGAAATTTAGTAAAGTACAAAATAAGCTTTCATACGAAAGTTAAATTGGCTAAATTGCTAGTTTTTGCCTACTAATATTATTAATGTATACCAAATTGTTGCTATTGATAATTTCAAGCTTATAACATTAATTAGATTGTTGTTAGATGATAACCAACGTGGTGAAACGGTTAAACATGAACAGCCGACTGTAAAGCTGTGAAGCTTGGGTTCGATTCCCGCAACAGAACTAGTACTTTTGTAACTATGTAGCCATTATGACATATAATTCATTTTCAGATATTATAGTCAAGTCGTATTTTGTTTTATAATATGTGTTGAGATAATTGAACAATCTTACTATAAAATAGTATTATAATGTAATGGCATTACTATAGTAATAGTACCTATAGCTCGGCGTTGAATTGAATAGAATAGAATTTACGTTTATTTGCGACAAAAACACTCATGGTACATGGAATAAGAATAAAAATAACATAAAACAATATTACAGTAATTGAAGGTACACAAGAATGTCACCGTCGCAAATCGGCCCCAACTCAGCAAAATGCTGCTATAGTATAGCTCTATATTTTCATACTAATTATAGTTATACAGGGGGCAAAGAGTTTTAAGTATCTCCGACGTGTTAACCCCATTATCTGAACGGGCTTAAAGCGCTAAGCCGCGTCGACAGCGGGCGCGATTTATGCTAGCAGGCGTTACTTGCGATCGAGATACCTATTGACCGTTAGCAACAGCCCTAATGCCAGGTAATTAATGAAGGGTGGAATGACCAATGGTCGCAAATGTCCGATAGCCAAGATAAAAATTAGAATAAAAAATTGTTGATTTTAAGAGGTGGCTCTGACTGGTGCTCTTTCCTACCTATCCACGGTTTGTCCTACAAGAAATATATATTTATCATAAGCTCCATAGAAATAATGTCTAATTCTATCTCTTGTAAAATAAGCTGTGCCTAGATAGGTTATTAATTTCTAGTAATAGCTTGCTTCAACAAACAACTTTCCCGTTGAAATTTGACGTGCCTAACTGCCTATTTTCATATTCACAGTATCCAATAATTTTTAACGAATCTCGTAGAGCGTATATTTAGAGCTACACCGCGTAGCATGCTACGAATACGGTGAAAACTTTACGAAGCTACAGCGGCGTAGCGTTAATCCGCAAAGCCGGGCATTTCACGGCTGTTTATTAGATTAATTTAAATGTTTGCGCCGCGGATTCGGCCGCCTCCCCGCATGACGGGTGAGCCCGCGTGAGCCCGTGGGCGCGCGGCTTTACAACAAATGTGTCGATTAACGTGAGCTTACGAGATATAGCATGGCGGCTCCTATTATATGTTTCTGTATACTAACCATAGAAGAAATCTCCTATGTGCCCGTTAGGACTTTTGATCAACAATTTGTATTCCAGCGAACTCATTGACGCGCCAGCCATATCATGAACCATCGCTTTACCGTCAGTTAATGTGGGATTAACCGCTGTCAGCACACCTGACCCAGCACCGGAGCTACAGACGCGCACAATTACTCAATTTAATCCGCTCGAACACAAACGAAAATATTTACTTCCGTGTGCGCTAACTTATTGCCATATAATCCGATAAACGCAGATCGCTCGCTCGAAAATTGCGTTATCGCCGCTGTAAAGCGTTCACAAGTCGCCGCTTTACGAGGGCTTCAGGCGCCGGGGGCATGCAAACATAAAAATTCTCTATCGGGACTAATAGGAGCGAAACAAATAAAAGGATACGTAAATAGAAGCGTCAGATAAATTCCGTTGGGGCTGGAGTGCGCGTAAATCCGCGCGATTTGTATCTATGACAGGGAGGTGCGGGCCCCCGTCTCCTTTTTACACCCCTGCTCCCCTAGCCCCTGCTCGTTCTCATAATTAATTCGACAGATATTTTTGTAACGTATATTAGTGTCTCATCTCATTGCCTAGTTAAAATCCTGAAACGAGAATAGCGCTTGCATGTAACAAAACGTTGACAACGGCCGAAAAGGAATCGTAGCGGGACGCCGGCGCCGTCTTCGTCCACATCTTCACTTAACATCAGATGACTTGTGGTAAAACGCTCAGAGTAGTAAAAAAAAACTTAACCGGAAGTCCGTTCCCCGTCCATTCTCGGTTAATTTGAATGAAATTAGTTGCTTATATCTGTAGAATTATCTTTTACTGACTGGCCGACTGATTAATTATAAAATTTCGAAAGCTATGTAATCTACTAACAAATACTGAACATTCATGCTGGGCAAAGAAATCATTTTTAAAATATACATACATACATCCTCTAAGTGGGTGACATGGGGTTGTAAATTTGGGGCGAAACCGCGTGGGATATCACTAGTAATGCAACCACTAATAATGTAAAACCATAAACCAGCTAACACATCAAAAAATTTTATACGCTCTGACGAATAAAAATAAAAGTGTTTTAAAAATGTAGACATTTTCTAAGCAAATATGAAACAAATAATATGTATGTACATATAACAAAATAATATAAGTATGTCATACATCGAAATGAATATTTAGAGCTCAATTTGAACTTATATTTGATGTAAACACATACGCAGAGATAGTCATAAAAACGTACAGCAGAGAGCGCGCGGACCGCAGCTTTGGCAGGTCACGTTTATGCAAATGATATTAAATTAGAAACGCTTAATAACAACTGTGGCGGCTTTCCTCCGCCAACTCGATGCAATTACACCAATCAAATTGAAATTTTAGAGCACTAATTGCGCCCGACATGTTTTATGGGACGAGTAGGATTAAACCATTGCGGTGTGACGTTTGCGTGACTAAAACGATGCGACGATTCAATTCGATGTTTAATTTTAATTTGTTTTTCTCCTTGTGATCATTTTTAAGGTTCCTTACATGATTGTTTTTTAAATAATGTCTAATGAATTATTTGAAGGAAGGTTTTAATAACCGATGTATCTATGGTTTGTCCGTAGAAATATGTCTATAGAAACTTGACATTACTTCTATGGTTATTGAAACCGGCCGTAAAAGAAATTAGACACGTATCTCCAAACCTAAATGAAAATCTAATGTTTTATAAATACAAAAGGTTTTTAAAGTTCTTTCTTGTTTCGTTTACATACAGAACCCGCGAGTTCCACTCGCTTTTAGCCGGTTTCAATCATATTTTGAAGACGATTTCACCTACAATATCCATCAAAATATAATATATCAATGGCCTAAGAATTCCATATAATTTTCCAAACCTTTCTTTGTTTAGAATCCTTTGTTCGCGGTTTACCTCCTTGCATTATCTTATTTTCTTCCTACGCTTCCCCTTGAGGGGTATGTTTTTTAATAGTACAAATAGCACTAGTCTTCTATAATATAACAAATGAATCGCAAAATGCGCATAGCTCAACAACGCCTGGACCAATTTTGCCAATTCTTTTTTGTAATGTTCATTGAAGTCCAAGAATGGTTTTTACGGCGAGAAAATTTGAATAATTGCCGGGAAACCCCTAAAACAGCCCTTTTCTTTTTCCCATACAAAGGTTTTCTACCTATAAAGTCATTATGAACTTTAATTTTCAAAAAGTTCAAGTGTTAGTGGAGAGGTTCCGGGAAGGCAAAACAATAGAGTGACGTTAGTATCGTATAAATGTTGATGTCTATTTTCAATAAAATTAGAGATCCTTACTAAATCTCCAATAATGTGTGTATTATATAACTTTTAATTAATTTTTTGCTAAATTTTACTTTTGTTGAATTTTACCCGTGCGAAGCCGGGGCGGGCCGCTAGTAAAATATAAATGTCTTGTCATTATTGTCGAGGAACTTTAGTTTTGTACTTTTTCAAATATAATGTTAGATAACATATTATCTAAATATATTATGTTAGGTGTATGATATGTCGGTTTTTGGTTTGACATGTTCCTAAAAATCTTTTTTATGAATAATGTCTATGCATTTGAACTCAGTATGATAATGACGAGGTCAATGATGGAGTATGCCTACTTAAAATGCTATACTTATATTCACTGTGACTTGAAGCCCTCCAATTAGTACTTGTTTATTTAATTGGGACGAAAGAATTATTCAGATTTAATAATACATTTCAATGTAATTACCAACATTATAAACTTATTAAAAATGTATACATTCCTATAAATGCTAAAGTGTGTTTTTTCGTTTGTCCATCTTTCACGCAACAACGAAGCAACGGATTGACGGGATTTTTGTCGAGAGTGGCCTAATGCCCGAAATTAATAATCGATCCCGATCCGTTATCTGCGGTTTTGTATCGAAATGTTATGTCAAAATATGTCATTTTAGTTGTCGACATCACCGGAGACCGAAGATCTGGCAGCTACCTCGGACAAAGAATTAGTCTAGCCATTCAAAGGGGGAACGCTGCCAGTATCTTCGGTACCTTGCCTAAAGGGACTTCTTTTAATAATGTATTTTAGTTATTAGTTTAGATTTATTTGTTTTTATTTCTTTGTTATTTTTAGTTTGAAGTAATAAATTTAAATATTTTTAGTTCTAGAGCTTGACATATTACTACTAAAATGACATTAGTCATCAAAGAGAATGTAAGGTTTAGTCATCACTCTCGACAAAAAGAAGTACACGGTTTCTGTGTGAAGCTACACGTGGCTAAAACGCTTATAAATATATTTGTAATGGGATGTGATATCCTAAATCATAATGCTACATTGTTTGAGGAGTGGCATCAATACTGCGGTAAGCTTCGGCTTGGACGCACCTGCGCTCGCTATGCCAGGCTTAAGCCCGCGACTTAACATGCAAGTTACCACCCTACGAAATAGCGTATTCGAAAAAAATCGTTCTGTATTGGACGAAAACCTGTTAACAGAACTTAGAATTAGGTACTTTTCATTTTTTTTAGTATGCTGCAAATAAAATCGTAATAACTAGTAAAAAAAAACTAAGTTGTTACTCAACTTCAGGATTACTTTGATGTGATTTTCTTGGTGAATATCCTCAGATCGTAGGAAACATTCATAGAAATGTAGCTTACCATACAACGTAACCGCGGGGTGCAGTTTGTCACACCCAATAATTATCATGTAGGTAGATAAATATAATTTGTAGTTTGCCATCAATACTGCGGTTAGCTGAGGTTTACAACCACCTGCTCCCACTCAACAAGGCATAATTATGTATACCTACGTAAATAGATTGCGAGTGAAAAACAAATGATATTATATTGTTCCTGTTCAACATTTAAATATTTTTAACAAATTACCAACGAACAGAAAAGTGAAACATATTATTTCTACTTCAGAACTGAAGACAATCAAATTTTTATGTATAATATATGTACGTTTTGTTTTAGCTACGAAATTAAAACTAAAGAATAACAGATGACCGCAAATTGTTAATCTAAAAATCTCCGTTAAAAAGCCGTAATAACTTACCGAAACAAAGACGTCCCGCAAACTCATCGCGGAGAGTGAGAGGGCGCAATTCTAAAGCAAACAAGCGAGTTTTTCTTAAAGGAGTTACTTCGCAAACTACGTTAAAATGATTTAATTCCCCTCAGATAGCGTTACGTAGACGCTAGGCCATTGAGATCGCTGGCCCCGGCCCGCCGGCTAATAAACGCTTATCAACACCCTCATTATCACACCCTTAACATCGCTTTAATGTCTTGCTCTTGAACAAAACATATTTAATCACATTTTTTCCCGGCGCGGCGGAGAACTTTTTAAATTTCATAAATTTGCAGCGACGGGAGCCCGAATGGGTCTCGGAGCGGGCTCTCAGATGCTCTTATATTTTCTTCTTGAGGCAATCAGTGCGGATTAGGGCAAAATGTCCTTTGTCCATAAGTTTTTTGCGTTTTTGTCAATAGGAGCACAATTAGTATTATAGGAAAGGACTTTTTAACATTATAATTTCTACTGTAGGTACCTACGTTAGCATACTGAGTAGGAGGTTTATGTAACAACCTACTTACTTACCTCTAGATGTACTTATTGGATATTGGAGTGTGCTACTATTGGGTTGTGGATATCTTGCCCTACTCTACTATTCAAATTGTAAGAATACTCATAAATTATTTATCAGAACTGCTTACTCAGAAAACAACGGCACTCACATCGTCAATTCAAATTGGCATATTTGATTCCAATTTTACACGTCTATAAACTAAGCGTTTATGGCATCAATTTACAATTTATATGTGACTAGGCGAAGTGGCCGACGCCCCGTAGCCTCCTCACTTCTATTGGCTGGAGCCCTGATCTTTTAAGCCCAACTTTACGGCTGTAGCCACACTAAATTATAATATAACATGTCGTAAATTTCGCAAACTATCCTTTCGTGACGCGCGAGATTTAACCTTTGTCGCGTTTAATAACGCAGAAAACGCGGGAATTAAACGCGAAAATTATAGGTAACTTCCTTGTTCAACAATTCATAAGGCACTTAAGTCTTCTTTTGATAGGAAAGTACTCACAGTTTTAGTTAAATATAAGTAAATACTATAACGACAGAGTGGAACTGAAACCTATCAAATTTATCTGTGAAACTGTTTTTTTATAAAAATACTAGCTGTGCCCTGCGGTTTCACCCGCGTCTGCCCGTTATATTATAAAAAGTGGCCTACTATGTGTTAACACAGGGCTATCTCCATTCCAAATTTCATCCAGATCCGTTCAGTTGTTTTTGCGTGAATGAGTAACAAACATCCATACAAACTTTCGCGTTCATATTGTTAGTAAGGATTACTCTGACGATAAATAAACATCGTCGTTTTCTCTTCTCATTCAGCACTAACAAATCGCACAGTGAAATAAAAATGCCAGGACCTCAGGTGCAATACTTTGTGTGCTTTAGCTAGGATTTGTCAAGAGCTCTTTTGAACGTGTCTCCCCCGTATTTAAACTCAAAATTAAGAGGCACCGAGCAAATAGTATCGCTTGCGAGCAAAAAAATAAATAAAAAGGGTGTCGCAGTCAAAGTATCTACTCGTTACCCGCGTAATAACGGCGAAAGAACCGAATTGAATATTAAATGAAATAATTTATGCCATATTTATCATTTTGCAAATGAGCAGTCTCACCTTAATGAAAACGTTGGTTTCGATTTTTTGCTTCAAAGCCCGGTCTCAGTCTTTGCTTTAGGGAAAACTCTATGTTTTCTTATTGATATTTCTTGTTACAATTTCTTAGGTACCAACCTTCAGTGTAGTGATTAGTGAATATTTGACGTACCTATACCCACGTTTTTTTTTCATTTAAACTGGATAATTATGATGATTATGTTCTCTGATGTCCATTTCACATACGAAAACATTCATGAAAATATTATGTGATTTGCAGAGTCTGAAGTTAAAATCAATCGTGCATTCCATCAATATAATTAGGATTACCTCGAGAAAAAAAATATGACAAGAAAATAGCACTATAGGTACTTTTGGGTGTTGAAAAATAATAATTTACACTGGGCTTTTCACTTTATCAACAAAATTAAAAAAAAAAAACACTGTTATTGTTACACTGTTGTTACATACCATCTGACAAACGACGAATCGACCTACGCTGGAAATTATAACCTATCTATCCACAGTTTGCTTTACTAAAGATAGATTTTTAAAATGACTTCTATGGAGCTTGTGTCCATTTTCTATCTCTATAGGGCTAACCTTGGATAGATCGGTTATTAATAACAGCCACTTTATGACTATAGATAGATAAATTAACTCAAGATTAACTCATTATTGGTAGGTTTTTTTACAACAAACTAGGCTAGCGTTTGACCACGATCTTACCCGATAGAAAGCGACGATGTGGTCGAAGGTGTAGCACACTTGCCCAGTAAATACCTATTCACTCTTGACTTGAACACCTCCGGGTTGTATCTTTCAGGAAACACCGACCAAGGCAGGGCACTCACTTTCACTCTTTTGCAGTTCTCACCAATAAAGTTGATGCAAACCTGCTCGTGCGTATCGGTAAGGAAAACTAGAACAACAATAAAACCTAGTACACCAATAGCACCATTTCCTATTCGGTGCCAAAAGTGTGAGATCAGGCAGGTAAATAGCTAATTGAGCGTTTAACACAACTATTCAGACGAGCATGGCAAAAATCCCCAGTCATCACGGGAACATTAGTCAGCATTCTGTGCATATCATCGTTCCGCAATATCGCACCTCCTGTCGACGGCCGGTGTTGCGGTAAGGCTGTGTGCACATTAGTCCAGCCACTCGTAAATCACACCGCGTCGCGCTGGATCGCCAGCTATCTCTGACGCGTCACGACACGATACGAGCACGACCTATGTCACGCGGTGACTCACGCCGCTATCGCTGTTTAGTCTGACCTCACCTTAAGATAGGCAATTTGGAAAAACATCTTGAAGAGAATACATTTTGTACATCTTTAACTTTTTGGGGATCTGTAACTCAAAGGGAAAACCGATACCTACCCATTTTCACAAGAACGTACAGAGGTACCAAGTTGATATTTAACAGATTATGTCGTTGCACTCAAAAAATAATTTCATTTCGACGCCGCACGGTTTTTGTTTCTAAGTGGCCATCGGCCATCGACATCAAAGACACCTCAACATTTCTCTCAAAAATGTTGGACGCAAACAGATTCTGGTAATTAAAACATTGGGCAGGTAAAGGTGGCTGGGAGGATGAGGAGGGGGTGAGACAGATCTTCGTTAAGGTTTAATTAAATCGTCCTCGGCGGCCTCTCGCGTTTTAATTCCACCGTTATTAACGCTGTTAAAAAGTGAGTAGCCGGAACAGGACATTCAAGGAGCTGCCAATGTGTAGTCAGATTTGAGGAGTGCGAAGAGTGAACCTTGTGATTACGCACGGAGCAACGAACAACGCTGGTGCTGGCGTAATGGGGAAAGGACAGCAGAAATAGCCATCATCATCACCAGCCTATTACGTTCCCACTGCTGGGACTCTATGGCTTTCTCTCAGAGAGAGTGAAAATTACTTGGTATCTCTGGAAAACCAATTCAATTGACCTTTCAGTAACTCTCTATGGTGTCCCTGGTTCTACCAAGCAAAATACAGGCACTCCACGTTCATAGCAACAATTTTTCCCACTGTTTGCTGATGCTTGGGTTCCGGACTTTTTTGCCATCACTAAATTGAGGATTGCAACCTTTTGGAATGGATTGAGAAATTTAACGAATGGGAACCTACAGGGCTTATATTATTTATAAGTTTTATAGATATTATTATAATTTTATTTTGCTTAGTTTTCTATACTAATATACAGAGAGAAAAGATTTGCTTGTGTGTTTGTTCAGGATAAACACAAAAACTATTGAACCGATCTTATCGAAATTTGGTATGAAGATAGTTTGGACCCTGTGGAAAAACAGTATAGATAGGTACTTTTGATTGCGATAAACTGTAGCCTACGCGGGTGAAGCCGCGAGGAACATTTAGTTACTAATAATTGTAGTTCTCTAGAAACTCCACAGGGTTTCTGTGTCGTCACATAGCGGCCAAGTGGCCGCAGCGTCTCCGCGACACCCGGCCGCGATAAGACGCGGCCGCCCGCTGCCGCGCCGCTGCGCCGCACCTTCGCACCCCTACGCCACGCGAACTGTTTGGATTTTAATATTACGCTTAAGTGTTGTTTCTAAAGACGTCTTCGGTTAAGTACTAATTTGTCCCAACTTTAAACGATTCGCCCATTTCTGAGACTGTGTTCTATTTGTGTATTGAGCTTTGTGTAGGTAGGCGGTGGCGTAGGTAGGTATACCTACCTATTCCTTATGGAGCGTACTGCCCTTTACGTCAAGAGTCCATAAATATATTCTATCATCGACATCGCCATCGCTTGCCATCAGGTCAATGAATGTATCAACACATTGATTAGAAAAATTAAGCTATTATCATGTAGATAAACTTACTTTGACCCGCTTGATATTTATTTCATCGTTAGGTATGTTGGCACTTTTTACTTCTAGGTAGTAGGTAAAACTAGGTACCTACTAAAATCCTTCTGGCGTGGCGGCGCCGGCGTCATAAGCTATACAAATTGATAAGTCCTACAACTCGCCTATACGCCTACAAAGCCTTCAGCCCACAACCCAAATGAAGCATAAAATAAACCAATACCAGCTTTAATTTTTACTTACGTTTTAACACAGGTTTTAGAGCAAAATTGAGAACATTTGTCATTTTCTTACTGCGAATGCTCCTCATTCGTATTGTACGATTTTTAATGGGATCTTAGAAAATCATGGGTCATGCATGGGATGGAATGCGGATGCGGATGCTTGGTGAGCAACGTGTTTACTTGGTCATGGGCACACACATAGAAGTTAGAACACAACATGAAACATAGAATTACATGTCTTGTAATTCTATGACATGAAATTAGTTCAAAATAGACTTTTTTGGCGGTAATTGAACTGTCCTGTCAACGTGATCTAAAAATTGTGTTTCTTCGGGTGATAATGTGTGATATTGTTGGATTATTAACCATTATAATTATTTTCGTTACTTTTTACACGAGTGTAAGAAATTTAAATAAAATTGTTAAAATTACTTTTCTAGTTACTCCAAAAAGCTATTTTTTCCTACTTCTATGCAAAAAGTCCAAGCCAGTACTTTACATAAACACAAATGGGAGTACCTAACCTCAGTAACCTCTACAACCCGGCTTGTATATAGTTGGGTCATAGCATCTCATCATTATTCTTCGAGCTTGATACCAATACTTGACACTGGCAAATACCAAAATCCTGATAAACACGAAAAAAAAGTTTACTGTCAAAATCCATTATTATCAACTGTCAAATCAACACTAGCTGTCAACTTCAAACGTCATGTGTATTGTGTCAATTGTGTGTGTGTGTGTGTTGGCTGCCAGTCGTAGAAACAAGAAGTTTTCATTCATTTGTGGTGGTGTGTAATGTGATGAATTGATGTAATAGAACAGTAATACTACAGTAGAAATGCAAACTGGAATGAAATGAAGCGGCATGCTCTTGCATGATGCAAAATACGAGAGTAAACATCCTTAATAGCACACGCGATCAATCGTCATAAATTCAATTCAAATAACTCAAACGCGTTAATATAAAGTTAACCATACTTGTTAGTGAAGTGACTAACGTGCGATATTTTAATGAGTTTTCTAAACGTAATAACCAAGGTGGTATTGAGCTGAAGGTGCATAGCAATGGCAGGAGGAACTCTACCCGAGAGAGTAGCTCAAATCTACTACACGTATGGATTGTTCTGTTCATCGTATCCTGCTACCGTAATATCAGTAGCATTATCGGTCATACTGTTGTGCTGGTAAGGGTGCTCCTCTAGTTCTTCATACGAACAGTATTTGATACTTAATTGATTGATTGGTGTTCAAAAGTCCCATGCTGCTTCTGTATTTCAAACAGCGACGTCATAGCATACGCTGTAATAAGTTTGTTTACTTATTTGAAGAGTAATAAATAGCCTCAAATATGGATTGCGTTCGAGGCATAGAATAATACAAGTGTTTTTGGAATGTGTGGTGTACATCGAAGTTGCTTATGTAGCAGGACCTGCCACAGAATTATGTTCGTCTCAACCTATCAAAGACTAAAAAAAAAATGAAAATGCATCAGCTTAATTTGTTTTATAAATTATGTTATTGTAGTTGAATTTGAATTGTTTTTTGCAGCTATCCACTGTTAAATGTACCATTGCCGGGGAACATTCCAACAGTTGTACATTTTCCGCTGCACACAGACATCCAGACGACTAAACCTGAATTCTATGGACAAAAATATAAACAAGGTTAGTCAATAAAATTGAACTATGTACTTCCAAGAAGAGAACCAACTTATCTGTGAAATCAGGATAGTAAAGGAAATTTGACCTAAGTTTCAAGTTACGTAAAAAAAAACCTTACTTTGAACTTTACCTAAATACTGTTAAAGTAATTGTTGTAAACAATATCCCTTAGAAGATAATAAGCAAGTACTTAGACAAATATTTATTATTATATATATAATAACATAATGCTTTGTTATGTTACCAGACCCCTAATATGCTTTTAATTATTCCTATGCTTACGTAAGGCAAAGTCTTTGTTTTTATTTGTTCATAACTTGAGGACCAGGTCTCTAACTTTGAAGCAAGATATAGCAAGATTATTTGGAGAACTTCTTGAGTAACTTTATGTTGTTTAATATTTTTTTCTACTGAATGGGTGTTAATTCTTGCACTGATGTCTCACTCGGGATGATAATCATTGATCACTGAGAAAGCTGCACAAGTTGAATCAGTAAACAGTAACTTAGAAGCTACATTTTGATGTGTTTGAATAAAAATCAGACTTACGAGACATATTTTTTGTTGCAGAAGGACTTTCTGAACTTGATCTTCTTTACAATGAAACACAAAGACTCCCATATGTATGGGCAAAGGACAAACCATTGCTGTATGCTCAACAGATTATTATGAAAATTGGTATGTATGAATATAATATATAAAAAACTTATCACACTTAAAAATATTTTTTCCTTAAATAATTTTTAAGATTGCAACAAATTTACCGACCTAACAATCTACCAATCTGCACTGGGACGGTATCGTAAGTTATGGCCCACCTACACTCTGAGAAAAGGGTGTCCTGCCAGTTGGAACATAATAGCCTGATATTGATGACACATAGAGATATGCAGCTGTTTCAATAACTGTAAGATTAGTTAAACAATTTAAGCAGTAATATAATACTAAATAATACACTCTGAGCATGAAAACATTGCCTACAATTTCATCACAGAAGACTAGCTGTTCCCTGCGGTTTCACCCGCGTGGGCTACCGTTTATCGCGATAAAAAGTATCCTATGTCCCTTCCCCGGGGCTCAAATTATCTCTATACCAAATTTCATTTAAATCGGTTCACTAGTTTAGGCGCGAAAGCGTATATATTTCGTATACTCCAAAATTCAGTAGTTCCTGAGATTAGCGCGTTCAAACAAACAAACAAACATACTCTGCAGCTTTATAATATTAGTATAGATAAGTAACATGGAACATTAATTTCTCAATTTCATTAAAGTTATATCTGAAGAATTGGCCGTTAACTTAATATATACCCAAGGTAGATAATAATAATTACAGCATATAGTTTAATTTAAAGCAATTGTTGACTATAAGTAGTCAAATGTTAGTTCATGGAACAAATTGATACTTAGTGTGAACAGGAACGTCTAATATGCCAGAAACTCCAGTGTCCTATTACGTTCAGTCCCACAATGTCCAGTGTCCTAAAAGGTCCAGTGTCTATTTGCCAAAATGTCCAGTCGTACATTGCCAAGTCCTAGTTGATGGTTTGTTTTTGTATGTTGTAATATAATATTTTGATACCTAATGTCCCAAATTATAATATGTGCAGAAAACATAATCGGGCAGCAATGTTATCAGAGCATCAAATACAGTGAACAATAGCAAGAAATTCAACAGTAAAACTTCAATCTGCTTTCTTACTGGCTTGACTGGCTTAACGCGTATAAGTAATGCTATAAGCGATAAGGCCGCCCATTTTAACACAAATTCCACGTGTGCTTCGGAACAGTAAAGAGTTAACCATCTAGAGCTTATTCCTTTATCATAATAACTATCACAATAGCAACAGTCTAGGTACCTAGTTAGCGTGCGTCGTTTCTTGTGACAATTAAGTCTGAGAATATTGGTCAATAATGTAATAGATAATAGCATGCTTTCGTGATACTAATAAGCATGTGTCAGTACTTTGCCGTGTCGCCGCTGTCAATGGCGTACACTGGCTCGTGGAAAGATATCGCCGGTGGCCTTGATCGACGAGACGGTCGTTACTGATCGATATCGATAAAGCACCTGTCCACGCTTTTTTTAGCCAGCATTCTACACAACCTACATTATAAAATTCGCTGAATGCGTGACGAGCATTTTAGGTAGGTACTTTCCGTACTATGCTACCCCGGACAAGCACCACTAAACGAAGATGGTGCGTGAACTTATTGAACTATAGGTATACAGGGGCGTATTTACCATAGGGGCAAAGAGGCCATGGCCCGGGGCGGCAGGCCTCGAGGGGCGGCGAAAGCCGCCCTCGAAGGGAAGCGCAAGCCGCCCTTTGTAGGAAAATGTCATTTAATTAGTAAAAACTTTGAAATACTTAGGTAAAAATTTGCAAGTTCGCACTTTTTAAATGTTTATTAATGTCCTATTGTGGTTGTCACAACCACAGCCTTGAAGGTTTGATGATGGCCAAATGAGTAAATAGATGATCTCAGCCATTATATTCATGCAAGATAAAAACTTTGGGTTTGAGTTAAAAAGTTTAGTCTTGGATTAGTTTCTTTCTACGCGAGTAACGCCATAACCAACAGCTACTACAAAATGCGATCGAAATTAATGAATAGCTTGGGGTTATAACGCCATCGCTCTTACATATGGTGACATACCTACATAACTGCTTTCACTGACTATAATCAAGAACCTGTTATTAAGCTTATTTACTATTCGAGCATGTGAGATCTTGAAGAAAGTTGCTGCTTGAACGGAATATCGGGCAGGTCGTATAGATAACCTAATAACATTATAAATTTGGCTAAAAATATATATGCTCACGCCACTGCTCCTCTTTGATATGATTCATGTTAAG
Organism: Opisthograptis luteolata; assembly: GCA_931315375.2. NCBI lineage: Eukaryota > Metazoa > Arthropoda > Insecta > Lepidoptera > Geometridae > Opisthograptis > Opisthograptis luteolata. The sequence goes on from OV928033.1 coordinate 5,702,598, forward strand.
CGTGAAGATAAACTCTGTGATGTAATGTGCCTCAAAAATTAGGTATATATAGATACGATATATTACGTCTGCGACACCTGCGTGAGAGGAATTCCGTTTTTATACACGAATTTCGCAATAAGTAACTCATAACGGCGTTTTATTTTTATGTCTTTTACTCGGACCGATGACGAAATTCATGATAGCATCATGAAATTGCCGACTAAAATACACGGGTTATAGCCAAACTTCTCTAAACTATTTTCCTAAACGACATTGTTATAAATCTTATCATTTGTTATCGTCCGATTACAAAATGTTAAAAATTGCAATATTTGATATGCATATATACATAATTATATATTTAATTTTATATCGTATGTAAGAGACAATATTATGTCTGGTATAAAACGAAGTCTATAATAGTTTGCAATGAATTATATTATGTCATCATCATTATCAGCCCGTTAGGTTACCACTGCTGGAACACAATATGCATTCTTTCAGCGAGAGATATTATCTGCCACGCTGGCCCGGTGCGGGTTTGTAGATGTCGCATGCGTCCCGGTAATGTGATAAAATTACGCAATAACTTATTTTTCTTGATCATTTAGGATGCTACAAGAAAGCTCATAGGTTCCGATGAGTGTTAAAGATTTATATATTCTGTGGTTATGGTTGGTTGTTTTTTATTTCAACTTCCACGCTCAGAAAACCGCGGATTAAATATTTCTATAGGTATTAGGTATTCATTTTTAAACAATTTGTTGGAAAGGGAAGACAACAGATTCTCACGCGATGTTGTCAAGACATCCAAGGATAAAGACACCAATTGCTTTTATGAATGAAAAGTTTACAAAGAATCGTATCAGCTTTAAATAGGTCCAATGTTGCGCGTTACAGGTGTGTCACCATGGAACAGCAATCTCAAAATGTGGGACGCCTTCAGAGCTCCGCTACAAGAAGTGTTCCGATTGCTAGAAACTATCAGAAACCACCAGGATCCAGAAACGTAAGTAATGTTAAACTGATGCACCGGTTATTCACGACCAATGTGGCGTGAAAACGCACGTGTGTGTTCCGTGTCAGAGTATTGTCGATCCCCGATCCATGTCGTTTCTGATACCCAAGTTACAGAGGGGGTCAATTTGCTATTTATGTATCCGATTGCGTGGTTGTTATTGATTGTGTTTCTCACAACACATTGGGGCCGTTGATAACGTAGCAGTTTATATGGCATAGACATATTATGTCGCGTTTTAATAACCGATCTATCCACGGTTTTCCCTACTGGAGATAGAAATTTGACATAAGCTCCATAGAAGTAATGTCAAATGTATGTCAAACCGTGGATAGATCGGTTGTTGAAACCGACCGATAATGTGGTTGGAGCCTAATTAGATCAACGATCGGCAACCCGTGGCCTGCAGCCTTTCTGCATGCAGTCCGCCACTATTTTACGTTACGTACGCAGGTACGTTGCTCTCGTCTCACTAATGAACAGTTAAGTTCCATTCTTAGAATTACAACAACACAATTTTATTTAGAAACAATCATCAGATTGCAAGCGCAATTCCAAAATTTGTATTAATGTAACTTTGTTATTGCTAATTTACCTTTCCAAAAAATTTGGTTAACTGTGCACGGTGCATCTATCATCTGGTCTGCTAAAGGTTGCTAACCGCTGAAGTAGACCAGTATATATTTTCGCGTAATAGTTCAATCTCCAACGAGTTAACAATAATAATCTAATCAGTCTGCAGTCTGCATCTATAACTGCAATGGCATTTAGCTTAGTACATCAATGTGTTTTTTTTACTTAAATTTCCCACCTTCTGGCTGCATCATCAGACCCTCGTCACCAAGTTCAATCTATTGGACTCATCAAGACGAATCACATAAGCCCAAACACGAGGGGTTCACTATTAGCCACTGCAGAGATCCCCTACTCACCTTCCGGTTGCATCATCAGACCCTCGTCACCAAGTCCAATCTATTGTACTCATCAAGACGATTCATATGAGCCCAAACACGAGGGGTTTACTAGTAGCCACTGCAGAGATCCCTTACCTATCTTCCGGTTGCATCATCAGACCCTCGTCACCAAGTCTAATCTATTGTACTCATCAAGACGATTCATATGAGCCCAAACACGAGGGGTTTACTAGTAGCCAGCGCAGAGATGCCCTACCCACCTTCCGGCTGCATCATCAGATCATGTCGATGATACCAAATTATTGCATTGTCACCGAGATTACATACACATACAAAGTTTCAAGTCGATACGACAATTAGAAGTAGGTGAAAATCGACTTCTAAGATTTGATTACATTGTTAGTTAGTTAGTTACAAGTCAAGCTAATAAAAGTGTTTTAAAAACTATCGCGGTAATAACATCTTTTCACAGTTTACAGCGATGAATTCACCCTTGAACCTCTGTCAATAATAATTGTTCTTAGGCACGCAATTACTTGTACATTCGTAGCTCTGATCTCTAACTATTTGTCTAGTATTATAATTTTATAATAATAAACTACAACAAAAAGGTATACGCTGTAATTATGTTTGCTTTCCGACGGCATTCTAGTAGAACAGATTTCTATTTCACAATCTTACTAATACTATAAACGTGAAAGTTTGTGAGTATGGATGGATGGATGGATGTTTGTTACTCTTTCACGCAAAAACTACCGAACGGATCTGAATGAAATTTGAAATTTTGGAATAGCTTATATCCTGGATTAACACATAAGCTACTTTTTATCTCGGTAAAAGGTTCCTGTGAGATAACGGGAAGACGCGGGTGAAACCGCGGGACGCAACTAGTAGTAATAATAAAGCCACCACATTCACTCACACAGCTCTAACCCCTTGATTAGGATTCCCTATCTGGGGTATCAAAAACTACTTACGTGGATCGCCGAACCACGATTCCCAGATACAGAAACAAAAACTTTCCTTTTTTTTCAATGCACACTAAGTGAATTGAACAGAGTGTGCAAACCTAGTACGAAGTACATATAGATCACTGCGTGGATGTTATTTAAGCATAATGTGGCTGGAAACCAATCAGGTCAAGCTCGTTACAAATATTAAGCTCGTCAATTGAGCACCGAGACGAGACCAACTAATACAACCGTAAGCATCTTGTATTCGGTGTTTATATAGTACCTATAGGATAGAGGCTACGTTATGTATATCCTATCCTATTACTAATAATATAAAAGTGAAAGTGTGTGAGTATGGATGTATGTATCCCACGAAAAACATAAATGTAAAAATTCGTGTAATGATACACTCTGCGCTGGCCAGTTCCTTTGCTTGAACTTGGCTTGACACGCTGCCGCGTGTCCAGATGTTTGTTACTCTTTCACGCAAAAACTACTGAACGGATTTGAGTGAAATTTGAAATAGGAAATAGCTGATACCCTGGATTAACACAGGCTTTTTATCCCAGAAAGAGGTTCCTGCGGGATAACAAGAAGACACGAGTGAAACCGCGGAACGCAGCTTGTGAGATATAATTCGGATTACCATTACAGCCGTGTTTTCAAGGAGTAACGATCTGTCATATTCATATGCGAATAGCGTGGTATTCGCTTCTCTGAAATTACTTACCAATTATCGGGTTTCAAACTTCTTGAAACCTATTTTGATGCAATATGATTTGGAGACGTGACAAATGTTTTACAATTATGCTGAGTATAGATAGTATAGATATAAAAGGTTATAATAATATGAGAATCGATATCCGTTCTAATATATTATGTTATGGTTTCGCGTGGTCAATAAAATTAAAAATGCACATTATAGGCAAACTAGACAGTTTTTTTTTTCAAAAAATGTTGTATTTTAAATAATCTTTCTTCATAACGATTGCTATGCTCGGTTGAGAAATATATTAACCCTTTACTTACGCGTAAATGCATTGTGAATATTAAGAAAATGTATCGGTATATTTTGTATTGTCCTTGAGCGTCGTGACATAATGGTTTTAACACTGATGCTTAACCAAGCAGACAAGGAGACTTGCGGTGATTTTGTGAATGAAAATGAAAAAATGAAAATATTTATTTGCTACAAAAGATACAAACATAAACATAAAGTAGGCATTAATCAAAACATGAACATGATTCTTATGTAGGGCATGCTTTTCCTTAAAACTAAATGTCTTAAGGTTACCTCACTAGGCAAGCCTGTATCGAGGTAACCCGAGATCAAGGTGATTTAATCGTAAAAAACATCCTCAGTATACATTAAAAATACGAAATTTACTACATATTAAAATATAATAACTATAATGATATTAACATATTTATAATTAATGTAATTGGTGTTTACCGTTTTAATTAAATAAATAAATAATAAATTAAATAAACATCAAAACAAAGCAAACAAAGGGAACTAATTATAAAACTTACATAAATTTACAAGAATATATATTTTTGTTAAGGTGTAATACATATTGGATATCATAAACTATATTATATCTACCTAAGTTTTTGCGTAACATAATAAATAAGAGTTTAAATGTTAAAAAAGAGTATAACAATAAAAATAAAAATGAATTTAATTGGTGGACACCACTCTAACATTTGAAATTTAAAATGTCTTCTGTTTTATCATATGACAACGTCTTTAGCCATTTACAAATAATATTTTTAACTTCACTACTTTTTTTATTTCTAATGTCGCAGTATCTAGCGACTCGGTTATAGATATATAACTTCACAAAATCACCAAAACGCTGCGCAAAACGTGTTTTAACGGACGGTGTAGGCAATCTGTAAACTCTACGATTAGCAATTAACATATAATCAGGGGAAGTAATTGTTTCTTTATGCACCGACAAGGAAGTTTTGAGAATGAATAGTTGACGCACACTCAAAACTCCAGATTCTTCATAAACTGAAGTAGTAGGATACCTAAAAGGCCTCCGGAGCATAACCTTAAGAACTGATCGCTGAGCTCTCTCTGCCTGAATGAGAAAAGTTTTGGCAGCACTGCCCCAGCAAGTGATGCAGTACACTATAAGTGATTGGCATAGAGCGTAGTAAACAGATGTTAGTGTATCAATGTGTGCTGCATTTCGTAAACTTCTCATTATACTTATTACTTTTCTTATTCGGGCCGAGAGTGCACCGATGTGTATTTTAAAAGTTAGGTTCTCGTCAATGTTCACGCCAAGATATTTTAGAACTTTGGTGCGCGTCAAAGATTCACATGAGCAGTTTGGGATCATGTTACAGTTTTCATTGTGAATTTTAATATTCACATCCGCAGCTGGTGCAGATGCAGCAGTTTTATGAAAACACAGAAACATTGTTTTTTTAGTATTCAACGTTAGCAAATTTAGTTCTAACCATTTAGAAATCAATGATATACCACGCTCAGCAGAAGAGCGAACAGTTTGCCACGTAGGTCCGTGAAAAATTACTGCAGTGTCATCAGCGTAACATACAATATCAGCATTTTTAATATCTATGTCGTGGATATCATTAATGTATAGGAGAAACAATGTCGGCCCGAGAATACTGCCTTGTGGGACTCCAAAACAAACGTGCCGTGAGCCACTCAAAGATTGACCAATCTTAACACACTGTCTCCGCTCCGTAAGGTAGCTCTTAAACCAATCTGCGGCTATACCACGGATGCCCAACCCTTCTAACTTTCTTAAGAGTATAGGAACGGAGACAGTGTCAAAAGCCTTTGCCAGATCCAGGAAGATGCCAACACAACACTGGTTAATGTCAAGGTATGATGAAACTGCAGATGTAAGCAACGTGACGGCATCTTCCGTGCTTTTCCCTCTACGAAATCCAAACTGGTTTGAAGAAATTAAGTTGTGCGACTCAAGGTAGTTCACAAGGCGTCTGTTCACAAGCTTTTCAAGGAGTTTAGAAAAGGCCCCTAACAATGATATAGGTCGATAGTTATCTACTAAATTCTTTGGCCCACTTTTATGTATTGGACAAACCGACGCAATTTTCCAGTTACGTGGGAAAGTTCCGTTTGAGATGCTCAGGTTTAGAATATAAGTAAGAGGTACCACTATTTCATTTTTAACATGCTTGATAAGAGAGTTGCTAAAACCATCGATTCCAGGTGCTTTGTCGTTTCGTAAGCCCATAATAAGTTTTTCGACTTCTTCATAATCTGTGGGATGGATGAAGAAGGAGTTAGCTGGAGAATTGGTGACTTTAACTGCTCTCGCAAGTTCTGCTTCACTTTTAGTTGAACTAGAAAGAATTTTATCTGCTAATTTTTGCCCAATCGTGGAAAAGTGGTTATTTGTAAAATCAATAGATTCTTGCGTACTTGAACAACCTTCTATCTTAAGTAACTCAGTGGGTTCTTTATTGCTCTTATTTAGGTTACAAATATTATTTATGGTTCGCCAAAGCTTTTTTGGATCCCTTTTGTGTTGTTTAATTTCATTGTTTTCATATTCTAATTTCAATTTTCTTAATAAATTTATAAAGAAATTCTGGTAACGCGTGTAACTTATTCTAAGTAACTTATTTTTTGGATCATTTCTAGAACATAGATGCAATTTATCCCGATGCCGCATACAGCGCATCAATCCCGGGGTAATCCAGGGTTTAAGATTATACTTGGATCTACTTATTTTAACTTCTTGAGTGTGTTTGCTTACTATTTCAGTGAAAATCTTAGTGAAAACTTCGTTCGCTTTATTCACCTCATCAGTACTGGTAACAACATTCCAGTCTATGTTCGCGAGATTACTTTTAATGGCTACAAAATCTCTCTTTAACACTAGACGCATTGGCTTATCAGGTCTGGGTCTATTTAGGCTCATACCAATTATAACCGGGTAGTGGTCCGTGATATCAAATTGACAAACCATACCAATTAGAGTTTGATAATTTACTATGTTTTTTACATAAATGTGATCGAGGCACGTCGATTCCCTAGTGGGCTGAGTTATAGCCGGGAGAAGTCCATTTTCAGCCATGAAACATTGATACTCTAAGCTTTGTGGATTTCCTAGGGTATCCATAATATTTATGTTGATATCACCGGCAAGAATAAATGGGAGACTATTTAGTTTATTGATATATGTTTCTAAAGAGGCCAGAAATTTTTCTAAGTTTCTAAAAGAAGGCGAGCGGTATATACCAAGTATGTTAATAACTTCAGGAATTTGAATTGCCAAACAATCAGCATCATCAATGGAAGGTTCACTGACCATTGCACACCAGACCTCCCTCACATATACGACTACTCCACTGTTTTGGTTGGTCGTTATGTCGGTTTTGTATGAATTGTACCCTGGAATTTGTGGGATAAATGTCATACTGTTGAGCCAGCACTCAGTTAAGATTAAAATGTCTATTGATACATCCAAGCGCTTTAAAGCTACAAGTAGAGTTTCAAAATTCTTATTAATGCTTCTAATATTTAATGAAAGAATCATTCTTGTGTTCTGTGGAAACGTAGCTGGCGTTTGTTTTCTTGTAATATGATTATCGTTGCGATAAGTCACGTCAAATAAAATAACACAGGTGCAGACCATTGTTATTAACTTTAGGTTCCATTCGCGCATGGGAAATTTTAGCTTCACTAAAAGGCCTTGGCGGAAACGGATGCCATCAAACGTAATTTGTACCTACCGATTGTTATTTCATAAGTTTTTTTAGATGCATGACAAAGCTGAGCCGTGTAGGCAGACAGTCATAGATGCAATCATTTGTCTGTTTACGTTGTAGCGCAAAAACAGGTTCTTGCAAGAAATGTTTTGACTGTAGGCATATGATTATTTATCATTATCGAAACCAGCTCTGTTTTTACAAAGGATTGCCTATCTTGCTCCGCACGTGAATTTTACAGTTCACATTTTAAAATCAGTCGTTTTTTAATCCATAACAGTGAGTCTATCAGAAAAAATTTGGTTAACAAGACTAATGTCTCAGACTAACGATCCAGTGCGGTGCTGATTATTGTAATTGGCGCTGCAACTTTTATAGGCCGCCAACAATCGATTTTAGGCGAAAGATTTGTTTGTCTCTATTCAAAAGAAGATATTAACAAATGTTAAAGATAGTTGGTATAATTGTTTCTACGTATAAAATATTCAATTCTAATTGGCAGGCGTAATTTTTTTATATCGATATAATTAGGTACGTTAGAACTAAACTGTGAAGTGTTATTATCTTCCAAGACTATATTTACGTACCTACGCAATGCGAGTCTTACTGCGGAACCATTTGGAATTCCCATGTCCTGTCGGTGTTTTCCTTCATTTGCCATTCTAGTTATATTACGATTAAAAGTGTGACACATTCCATAATACAGTTTTTAATATTAAAACTTATCGGAGTGAACTCGAAAACTCTTTAATGGATTATGAAGAACAATGATAATACTGTTATCCCGCTTCGTGGCTTTATTGTCTCTTCGCTAAATATTTGCCAACCGCGCGCCGATGCGTACGATAAAAAAACTATACTGGGTATTTGTTATAGATGATATCATTAAATTACTAGCAGCTGGCTTTGGCTCCAAGGTTACACCCGCGGATTTTCCGTTATCCCGTAAGAAAAGTTGTATTTTCCGGAATGACTAGTGTTGTAAGTTAAACCAGAACATAGAATTACCATAAATGTAATATACAGAATGGCATGACATTGTGATGTGTTGCCAGATTTAGCACAGAGAATCCTAGGTTGGGCGGATGTGAATGTGTAGACGTTATTCATTAAGTTAAAAGTTATTAACGCCAAACATCATTATTTGCAGAAAAACAACCCTGCTTCAGCATTGCTACCAGATCGGAGGTATCAAGCGGCGGGACAGTAAAGCGAGTGTTGAGCGAGTGCTACCAGAATACAGCTGCCTGCTGCTGTCCCCGGCCAACCTCTGGCAGCAAAGTCTTCAGACCTTCTCCTTGGATGCCAGCATAGTCAACACAATATACAACTATCAGGTAGAGAAAATATTTGTAAAATTATGCACATACCCAAAGGTAGACACAAGTACTCGGCTAAGTGCAACGGGCGGTTGCGGCTCAATGGCCCACGATCCTTACTTAAGTCGTGAGTGTGTCTGGGATCCGTTTTTACTACCTCCGTTTATCATCTTGTTTGAACTTTAATGAATATTTGAATCTATATGTCAGGTTATCTAAAGCTGGCACGTTCATAGTAAAGCCATTTTAGTATAGGTACAGTTGTAAAAACTGTCACGCTTATAACTTAAGCCGCAAGCGAGAGGTGCAAGGTGCTTTTCATAGTGTGTATTCAATGTGCCATGCGCTCATTTAAAGGCAAATGTGTCAAAGTGTGGTACATGCCAGCTTTAGATAACCGACATATACTCGATCGCCCTTTTAAATATCGAATTAATATACCTATGTGTAAATCCGCAGAATTTGCAGAAAGCCAAGGCTTCTATAGCGGAGATAACGTTTGGGATGCAACTGCGTGACACAGGAATCAAGCGGTACCCGCTAAGGGCGCGGCCGCGTGTCTTGCAGTACGCCGTCACCGTTTTCTACGAACAACCTGACGATAAGTACGTAGTAATGTCATACCAAGAGATGGAGGTCGGATCCTTCACTCAAAAGCATCCAAACCAAAAAAGATAATCACCCGCTAGACTCTGCTTTATCGCGTGTGCGTAGCACGCTCAGTTGAAGCTACATAAGCTTAAACATTGATGCAAGACAAATTATACTGTATGTTTGATGATTCATTAGGAAATGCAAAGTTGAAACTAGGTGTTCGTATACTGACCCTTCTCCATTAAACAGGATTTAGTACATACAAAGTTTTGGTTGTCAACTTCACATAACAAAAAGTATAAATAGGAATACACCTAAATGAATTGGATAGGCGAATATAAGATAACCTGGAAGACTGGTAGATAAAATTGTTATAAAGATATGATAAATAATACCTAAAAATGGTAAACACGTGTCATTTCATTGATGTACTGTATTAATCGAAACCTCAAATCTCATTATCCCAGATACGATATGCGATAATTATTAAAACAAGTTAGTTTTGTTTCAGGTTCATCAAATCGCTTACACAAAAGTTAAAGGAAATGTACCCACTGTATCAAGATAAGCCATACACAGAGGTCGACGAAGTAACTTTGGTGTACTACCCAGGACAATTCAACTATCATGAACTTGTGCCTCTTACCATCACGTTTGTCGGTTTATTTCTATACGTGTATTTCTCTGTGAGGAAGATAGAATTCATCAAATCAAAACTGGGTCTCGCCGCGTGCGCTGTTGTCACTATCGCTGGCAGTCTTTCCATGTCGATTGGTATTTGTCTCTATTTCGGATTCTCGCTGAGTCTCCAGGGCAAAGAAATCTTCCCATATTTAGTCATCATCGTGGGACTTGAAAACGTTCTCGTGCTGACCAAGAGCGTAACCTCTACCGACTCACGACTTGACGTCAAAATCCGGCTCGCCCAGGGCCTCAGCAAAGAAGGATGGTCGATAACTAAGAACCTACTTATAGAGATCACGATACTGACGGTGAGCTTCTTCACATTCGTCCCGTTCATACAAGAGTTCTCGATATTTATGATAGTGAGTCTAATATCAGATTACTTCGTACAAATGGCGTTCTTCGCAACGATACTCGGCGTGGAAGTGCGTCGGATGGAGTATTACCAGGATCAGAACAAACTGCACTTGAAAGAGTATTTTAATGCCAACAATGCGTTGAACTGGCGTTTCAATGAAAGCAGCAAAGACGAGGACTTTTCACCGCAACGTATGACGAAGTCTAAGTCTCATCCGCGGCTGAATGGTCTAGCGAACAGTCCCACGGACGTTGTTGCTAAGCGAAACGCAAGTCCCGGCCATTTGGACAACCGGGTGCCGAAGCGGATAAGATTGGTCAACATTTGGGCGCGGACGCGTTTCTTCCAGCGAGCTTTCATGGCGTGGATGCTTGTTTGGATCTCCATGATTGTGTACAACTCTGGGGTTGTGGACTACTTCATTACCAACACTGAGAAGTCTGATAACAAGGCGGAAGTGAACAAGAAGAACGATAAAGCCGAGGCGAAGCAGTCGATGTACACGTTTTACAATAGCAGCGATCGGAACACGCTTGTCTTCCCTCCCTTGCTAGACGTGGCTGGGGAAAAGACTGGCTTTGACACCAACGAGACGATAATGCTGAAGCATTCGCCCCACTCGCGGCCTTGGTCAAGGTGAGTTATAAGTTATAACAAATCTATATTACATTTACAGAAAAAGAAATAGGGTACCACGCAAAAAAATGAGATTTGGCACGGGGACAGCTTAATAATAATAATAAACCCAGTTATTTTTCAGGATTGTTGCAATACACCTCACCCTTACTTCCCTACACCATAGTTTTTGTTTGTCAAATCTATCTATAATAGCTTTAAGAAAACCCTGGGAAATTACATAGATACTAGGAACAAAGATTACTGTACTCACTACTACGCTCCAAAAAGTCAGCAATTCCTTCAAAGGTTAAAATTTACACACATTCATGCATACGTCGTTCCCACAAAAACCCCAATACTTGTGAATGTTCTGCTTGTTTCGTGTCGACGCAGGCTGTCCCCCCACCACTGATCCGCCATCCTGTCCCAGTACAACGAGTCGGTGGCAGGGCGGTACACTGTACAACTGCCGGTACAGGACAAAAAACGAAATCAAGTCAAAATTTTACATTAATAGAGTCACACATTCATACACACGTTGTTCTCCCAAAAACGCCCAATATTATAGTTGTGATTGTTTCGTTTGGACGCAGGCTGTCGCCTCACCACTGGTCCGCCATCCTGTCTCAGTACAACGAGTCGGTGGCGGGAAGGTACGCCGTGGTGCTCCCACCGCTGCTGCTGAGCCACCGCGTGGCGCCCGAGCTGGCTGCGGGGGTGCGCAACCCCGAGGAGCGTGACCCTCCGCCCCTTCGCTGGCAGGCGCTGGCCGCCGCGCTCGACCCCATCGACATCATGCCGGGTATGTGTCCTCACCAGTCACCGGAATCGACGATGCAATTTAGGGTCAACAACCTCGAACGTTATCAAAAGTATGGATACGACGTTCTGAGAAATCGCGGAATCACGGAATACCTATATAATCGTAATGATTCTTTATGTTTAAATTAATTCACTTAGGACATAATGTTTCGTGTAGTTTGAAAGAAATTCATGGATATATACTCTAACTTGAGCATAATTATGTGTGTACCATGTCGATCAACTGGTCCTTTCTGGCAAGCGCCGGTAAAAAAGAGTCAAATAACAAAACCACATTGTTTTCTATATTATAAGTGAATAATCGATGTTATTCTGACTAACAATTTAACATTTTTATAGAATTGGCACAGTATAGTAAATTCGTAATTACCGGGATTGTAAGGCATGTACATATTAATATAACGGCATGAAATCTTCGGGAATTGCACCGTCGATTCTGTTCCTTTGTAATATTCCTAATTTTGCTTTTTTCCTAAGGACAATAAAAGAAAAAAATATGTAAGTTTATAGTGTTAACACTTTATTTTATATATAAAGTGGCGTCATGTCACGAACCTTATGACTCATTCGCCACTGCGTCAGACTGGACGACGTGGTGCCAGCTTTAGATTACCGACTAATACAACTAAATGTTATACAAAACTAACATGAATCCCTTGATAACCAAAAATTTTCATAACGTAATGCCTATGGTCTTTAGAACTCACTTGCAACAATTCCGATCTACCGACAGATTTCGAGCTACTAGAAGGGAAGGGCCAGCCACACCAGTGGGGGAAAGGTTCGGAGCTGCCCATCTACCCCACTACACCCATGGAGATCCTTCTGCTTGCTATCCTGTGCACCATCAGCGTCGCCGTCATCGCGTACATGATGGTGGTGCTTTACAGGTGAATAAACATCTGTTGTAAAAGTTTAAAGTCTAGTTTAGTTGTGTAGATTGACCGCAAGTCACCTTATCCTAAGTGAAGATATGGTCGATAGGCGCCATGTTACACCTGGGCTGAACTCGCTCTCATGTGAGGTTGCCGAAACACATCAATTAGTATTCAGGTAATATTCAGTTAGAAAATGCTTTCCGGCTGATACAAAAGAACAAACCAGATTAGCACTACGCTTTGTTGAGCATAATAATGCGCATGCGCCGTTATTTTAAATAGTAGTATTACCTCTTTTATGGTTGGTCCGAAGAGCTTACATACTGCTTATTTTGTGCAGTTTTATAGCTCTTTTACTGATTTCTGGTTATTGAATTTTAAAAAAGTATATTTTAATATGACGACACCGGCGCCTTGTTACTAAGCGCAGTAAGTAAAAACAGGGTTACTAGATACACTCATCTCTCACTCTGTTTATCTCTCTTCGTCTTCTCCTACTTAGTTTAAAGCTCAAATATATTGGCAGGTGCATATGTTCTCGCCATTATGCGGAATGGCGTGCATCCTGGAATGAAGATAAAGAATACAGAAAGATAATCGCTAAACAACCAGCCATACAGGTAAGACCATGTTGTTGATTCTGTTAAGTGTTTTCTAAAACTATACTAAGTTTGACAGGTCTTAAAGTATTACTATCATTTTCTGACCATGGATGTAAAAAACGACAGCATTACTTTTATACCAGTAATTTTTTTTTGTTACCGCTTACATTTTAGCGTTTGACCACAAGTCACCTGATGTTAAGAGACGATGTGATTTGTGATGTGTTTAGTTTACTTTTAGCGACACAGAGAGTCCCAGTGCAGGAATATTTATCTAGATACTAATGGGAAGAACAAGAGACATCTTTGTAAAGTTACTTAGGTCTTCACGGATAACTATGAGACACGAGATACATAAAATAACACGTACACTTTTACAGAATAAATCTATATCAAGGCGCTTGTCAAGTTTATATGGATGTGTAAAAAGGTATCACCGTCCACACGTTTAATTTGCAGCTGGTAATGGAAGCGGTGCCGCTGGTAGTGGCAGGCCACAGCCAGGAAGTGGAGTGCCTGGTGACGGACGGGGAGAAGGTAGTCTCCTCCTGCCTGCAGGGCAACATCAAGGTCTGGGACTCGCAGAACGGCGAAATCATCACGAACATTGACCGAGGCGCGTGAGTAAATATACACTTACTACAACTTTCACTCTTTTTACCCAAAACTACGGTTTGTTTATAGACCTTCGGACACGTTGGTACAATTTTTATATATGTTCAAATTATAAATTCAAAACATGCTACTTCAAGGTACATCCTACTAATGTTATAAACGTGAAAGTTTGTGAGTATAGATGGATGGATGGATGTTTGTTACTCTTTCACGCAAAAACTACTGAACGGATCTGAATTAAATTTGGAATGGCGATAGCTTATACCCTGGATTAACACATAGGCTACTTTTTATCCCAGAGAAAGGTTTCTGCGGGATAACGGGAAGACACGGGTGAAACCGCGAGGAATAACTAGTCAAATATAACTTAACCATAGTGTAATAGATTAGGGTGCAGCGGGGGTGTCCCTTTGGCCACTCCTAAGCCGCCAACATGTTTATTTTCATCTGTGGTCAAATAAATGGAATGGGAAATTGTACTAATATGAAAATTGAAGCAATGTGTCCGAAGCCGTTTAAAGATCCTATAGCTCTACACTTAGCTTAGATGTCTGTAACAGACGATTCAAACCGTGCCAGTGAGGTTTTAAGAAAACTTTTGTTGGTACAGACAAATACGAGAATGGCAGGCTTGTCATGCTTAGTGCAGAAGTGTTTTGCAGTGGTTGGCTGACGTGCCGTCTCGCTCTTTCTTTCAGCAAGCCTGTCAAACCAGACTATCCAATACAAATACATTTTTTTTTAAGATTGATTTGTTTTACCCGAACAACTAGCTGCACACTGCAGCCTTAAATAAAGTGTAACTTATGTTGTTTCAGTTTCTTCAAGTTACAAAATGATTTGTACGAAAAAGTCAACTGTAAAACCAAATCAACTATAACGTCAGAAGGTAATTTTTAAATAATAAAATATATTCAATGTTCCAATAATGGTATTTTAAAGACAGGTAAATTGATATTTTATCCTCTTTTGTTTCAGCACTTTGTGTTGAGGAAGTTACACCGAAAAAGAGTGAGGTAAGGTGTAATATTTAAAATAACATTTAATATCTAGTCATTGACAATGAAACGTAACTTTAACTGGAAATTTTGAGAGACCTTAATACTCTTGCCAATCATTTAAGTTTCGTTTAAACAGCATTTTAAATACAGTAGATCTCACAATCAGAAGGGATTATTTTGTGTCTAGTATGGCATCGTATTTAGACGGTTATATGTCCCGTCCCGCATTTGGTTTCATACATAAAATTTATGTTACGCTTTTGACTGGAATCCACGTAAAATCTTGTCTTGTGTAAATATAATAATATTTCAAGAATATACATCGGTTGCGCAAAGGACTGGGCAACCATTTGAGTGGACTACGCTTTCGCTCATCGGTGAGAGAGACTCCTGCGCATCTCTCCGTTGCCGAGACGACTAAATACGACTTTGCCAAAAATTACAGGTATGTATCCTAAACATAATAAATGTTATAAATGATACGAAAGAGGTTGAGGTACTTTAGTATATAGCCCATTGTCCTCTTTATCTACACACCCATTGTAGCTGGTTTTTTTGCAGCGAGTGTCCAAAATAGCGTAGAAATAAACTAGAAATTAAAGGTAAAAACTCCTAGAACGTCTCTGAACTGAGATGTGCAAGTCTTTCGCCTGATGTTAAGCGACACACTTGCGCATTACAGTTCAATGACACCCAGAATTTCAAACTTAATCCACTGCGCTCGTCATTCTGTAAGTAAGACTGCTTCTTCGCACTATTATGTACATCCCTATCTATTTTTCAGAGACTTGTACTGCAGTGAACAGGAAAGCAACTTCAGCCACGAATCTAAAGAAAATGTCGACATCAACAACCTAACCCCAAGCAAAAAGAATCTTGACAGTCATAACGGCAACATATTCTCGATGAATAATGACGTGAATGTTGGTTGCGCGAACGGTGATATAACCGCAGTGCCAGTTCCAGTGAGCAATCTGGATTGGAAAGGGAAGGCAGTGAAAGAATCTCCGGTGTGGTGCATGGACTTCTGCAATGATTTAATTATACTGGGATGTGCTGATGGCAGATTGGAAATGTGGGAAGCGAGCTCCGGGAAACTAATGGTGAGTGTAATGGTAGTATAACAATAAACTACTTGACAATATTTAAAAATGTGATTTAAAACATGCGTACAGGTCAGTTATGTAAAGGTGGCACGTGACAGTACTCACCTAAGCAATTTCATTATACACCTTTTCCTTTTTTTTTGCGTTATCATCACAGAAAGAGTCCAGGTCTATACCGATCTTTTAATTTTTTGATAATACTGGTGCCATTCGCAGCGCGTGTCTTTAGCTTAACCTATACCCGAACACTGAACGGCAGGCTTGTGTGTAGAGACAATTCCTATACTGCTGCGACCTAGATTGCCCCTGTGGCAGGTGTGTGAGTAACCCGCTTTGCCATCAAGAAGGCCGTAGAAGCTATCGCTACAGGAATGCCACCATAACACACAAGTTGTTAAATTTGACAGTGCATGTGGTGGAGTTCAGAGTCTCGCAGTCGCGACTCGTCCGGCGTGACGCACGCACGTGTGCTGGCGGGCGGGCGACGAGTGTGCGTCGCGTCTCTCGGCGGACACCTGTCGCTGCTGCGGTTGGACGCCTACAACGCCGCGTCCGGAGCTCACGTTGATTGGCGTTTCAGCACCGCACATCGACGGAGTAAGTACTAAGTACCTGCTTTTGTCTACATAAAGATTCTGATAAAGAGGAAAGATTTTTTTTTTTGTTTATTTATATTGAATAGACTCCGAAAGCACTAGTACAGACCGATCTTAATGAAATTTCTGTGGAGATATTTTAAACCCAGAGGCATGGAACAGGAGTATTGTCGTGTTGTTTTTTAAAAAGGGAGACAAGACCCTTTTGAAAAACTACCGACCCATTTCGCTCCTGAGCCATGTCTACAAGCTGTTTTCAAGAGTCATCACGAATCGTCTTGCGCGAAGACTCGACGAATTCCAGCCCCCGGAACAGGCCGGGTTTCGAGGAGGATACAGCACCATAGACCACATCCACACAGTGCGGCAGATTATACAAAAGTCCGAAGAATATAATCAGCCCCTGTGCTTGGCGTTTGTGGACTATGAGAAGGCTTTTGACTCCATTGAAACCTGGTCTGTTCTGGAGTCCTTGCAACGGTGCCAAGTCGATTGGCGATATATCCAAGTGCTGAGATGTCTGTACGATGCCGCAACAATGACCGTCCAAGTACAGAACCAGCAGTCTGAACATATCCACCTGCGTCGTGGAGTGAGACAAGGGGATGTAATATCCCCGAAACTGTTCTCAAACGCTTTGGAGGATATGTTTAAGACTCTGGACTGGCATGGACGTGGAATTAGCATTAACGGCGAGTACATCTCACACTTGAGATTTGCAGACGACATCGTCATTATGGCTGAAACCTTGCAGGACTTGCAGGAAATGCTGGACGGCTTAGCTGATTCTTCTCAACGCATCGGTCTCCGGATGAACTTGGACAAAACCAAAGTTATGTTCAACGAACATGTAATTCCGGAACCGGTTGCTGTTGACGGAGTTGCGCTCGAAGTTGTTCTCGAATACACTTACCTAGGACAAATGCTCCGACTTGGTAAGAACAACTTCGAGAAAGAAGCCAACAGAAGAATACAGCTGGGCTGGGCAGCATTTCGAAAACTTCGTCGAGTCTTCTCGTCGCAAATACCACAATGTCTGAAGACAAAGGTCTTCAACCAGTGCGTCCTACCTGTAATGACATACGGAGCCGAGTCATGGACACTCACGGCACGACTAGTCCACCAATTTAAGGTCGCTCAGTGGGCTATGGAAAGAGCTATGCTTGGGGTTTCTCTGAGAGATCGAATCAGGAATGAGGTAATCCGTCAGAGAACTAAGGTCACCGACATAGCTCACAGAATTAGCAAGCTGAAGTGGCAGTGGGCTGGTCACATAAGCCGCCGAACCGATAACCGTTGGGGTAGACGTGTTCTTGAGTGCAGACCGCGACTTGGCAAACGTAGTGTAGGACGTCCTGCGACAAGGTGGAGCGACGACTTGCGCCGAGTGGCTGGCAGTAGTTGGATGAGAAGAGCCGAAGACCGGGCTCAGTGGCGTACCTTGGGAGAGGCCTATGTCCAGCAGTGGACTGATACAGGCTGATGATGATGATGATGATTTTAAACCCTGGGGAAGGACATGGGATACTTATTATTGCGGCTAACTGTAGTCCACGCGAGTGAAACGTTTTGGGTACCTTATATCCGACAAAAATTGAACCCATATAAGATCACTCTCTTGTATGACTCTGTCCATCAGGCATTTTAAAACACGTTACATAACTTGTGTTTTTACGATGATGAGGTATAGGTCGGTACTCACCTAAGAACTAGCTAATATTTATATGCGCTAAATAGCACTACGTTGTAGTTGTAAACTAATTAAATATAGTCGGTGTACGTTCCCGCAGCGCACAAGCGGACGGGGTCGGCGGGGTCGCTGCGATCGCATAACGACGGAGCGAGGAACCGCGGCTTCTACTACGAGTCGACGTCGGAACTTAGCGACGGCGATGGTAAGGATTCTTCTACCTTATAAGTATTGCATGGGGATTGATTAACTGCTGTGAGTCAGACAGAACTGACAAATCCTACTTTAATATTATAAATGTGAAAGTTTGTGAGTATGTTTGTTACAACCAAACGCTGGAACGGCTCGACGGATTTGAGTTGAATTTAACACAGACGCACACACTTCTCCTGCGGGAAGACGCGGGTGAAACCGTGGGGTGCAGCTAGTTATGTCATATATAATTATGATGGTTGCAGAGGTGGTGTGCGCCCGCGTCGCGCAGTGTCGGCCGCACCAGCAGCCCATCACGGAAATGCAGTGCGAGGGCGGACGAATCCTCACCGGCGGGCAAGACCACGTGCTAAAGGTACTACATATGCCAGTCAAACTTTATAGCCAACTAGCGCCCCGGCATCACATCATTTTGTTATTTTTGACAACCCGAATTTGTCTCAGAACCATCAAAAACTCATTCAATGTAACGTCGCAAACGTTTTGTGTAACTTTTTTGTAGCTCAGTCCAAAACTGGTAGACCGTTTTATAAATATCATAATTTCATATTGAAAACTCTATCAGAACAAAACATAGCATAGGACACTCAGAGATAATGTAGCTTATTAGTGAAAAATCGGTTCTGTAGTTCTACAGAATACCACCACCCTGGCCTCCCAATAAATGCAAAAAATAGCCATGTTTTATCACCGACATCTATGCATCAATTTATGCCCGAAATTAATAAAATCGATCCGATCCGTTATCCGCGGTTTTGGATCGATATGTCATGTCATAATATGTTATTTTAGTAGTAATCCATCCAAAGAAATAAATTTACAAAATAACAAATTTTACCTCTTTGTAATATTAGTAAAGATCTGTAGGGATATCGCGAGCGACTATCGTTAAACGTAATAGTATTACATATACAATTATTTATATTTTAAAATAAGAAACCTTTAATTTGGTAAAACCAAAGATAAACTAATGTCAGAAAATGATAACAAGTCGAACTTGCTTCTGACCATACCACAAAAAAGATTGAGGTTGAGAATCTGTTGCCAAGCAACTATCGGTGTGATTCGGCAGACTGACTTGAGAGCCAGTTTCCTATCCAGCGTGCGGCGCCACCTGTCTCCACTACGTCACTTTACATCACGACTTGTGTTCAAACGATACCCTGTAAAATTTAACAATAGCGCTACATGTTTATAAAACTGTACCTCTAGTACAGGTTTTGATAGTTTACAAAAACTGTAAAAATTTTCGTTTCCACCCATACATATTTTTTTCAGCGAATCTTACCGAGACTTGGAGGAACTGAAATCGTTAATACGGGTTATTTTAAATCGTTATAATCATATTCCAACAATGTTATTGAGTTACTTTTTGAATTAAAGCAGATCGAGTTGCCACTTTGACAAGTCGGCGGTGGTAAACGTCGACCTTTACCAAAACTTTTATCGTTTTTAAAATGTTTACTAGGGGAGGGGTGTACACAGAACTGAAATAAATTAATATGTACTTATATTTGCAGGTATTCTCTAGCTCGGAGCTGAGTCCACTGTTCACGTTACACGGACATTGCGGGCCGATAACGAGTAGTTTTATCGACCACGCGACCCCTACCATTGCCGGCAGCGGGTCGCAAGATGGACTGCTTTGTGTTTGGGATCTACACACAGGTAATTATGTTTTTGTGGTCTCATGTCTATGTAGAAGACGATAATGTACGACCTAATAATGCACAGCCCGTATTGCATGGCCTGATAATTGGTAGCCATGTACATGGATTATCAGGCCGTACATTATCAGGTCGGGAATTATTGGTTGTACAATATAGGGAACCGTCTATGTTACATTTATACAAGGCAAATGCGCCATAGTTACGTCAATCTACCGCTATGACACGATGTCTTGATGCATTTTATATGTGTTCTAGTCTATTTTTATTTTCTACATTAACTTCAAGTCTAATGGTAGAATCAATGGCCACCGCATAATTCTACCGTATTGCTGTAATAAAATCACATATGGTGGTACACGAACGGTTGTTCCCCAGGCGCGTGCGTGTACAGTATGCAAGCGCACGACGGCGCAGTGACGTCACTCGCGTACACCGCCTCGTACGTGGTATCGGCCGGTGCGGACGAGAGGCTTTGCATCTGGGACCGCTTCCAGGGGCACATGCTCAACTCCATACATATCGTAAGTTCCAATGGAAGACACCCACTGTTGTCATAAAGGTCGGTTCTCTAAAGCTGGCACGTTCACAGAACTCATGTCGAAGCAATTGTATTATAGGTAGTGGCACGGAAGTTTAGCGCTGAGTGAAATATGGAGGGGATATCTGCGCATGGGTACAGTCGCGAACATGATACAATTATAACTTTAAATTATATTGCCAAATAATTTAAAGAACATATAAATAAATAGTGTATCTATCACTGAGTGAATCACTAGTTAATGTTAAAGTTTTGCATAGCTCCGAACAGGTTATTTTACTATTCAAAATTAACCTCTTCTCTATATAAATGAGTGCATGAAAAAAACGACTTCTATACAAAGTTGACCATGTGAATGAGTGATTTAGTATTTTTATATAAGACAATAAAACCAATAACAAACGAACTCAAAATTAACACAAAAAGAAATCAATAACAATGAACGGCAATATCAATTCACTTTAGAACGCGACTGTAGAGTCAGAAGTCCGCGGGTCGTCGTATCGGGGCGGGGGACGGAACACGATGGCTAGCCAACCGGCTCTACGCACGCGCACTCTTCGTCCCTCTAGCCCCCCCTGTGATACCTGATTTTTGACTTCTGCGCAATGACGTCGGGCGCTAGAGTTTCGTGCCGCTAGTTATATACAGTAGTAGAAACAAAAAAATAACTATCTCTGTCATGCTCATAACATTGAACGCGTGCGAGAGAAACAGAGATACGTTTCATGATGCGTATAAAGTGCGACGTAATACCGTGCGCTCATTATTAGACAAATGTGTGAATGTGTTGTAAGTGCCAGCTTTAGATAAACGACAAGTTATTTTATAACATCGAGCACACTACGGCTGTAGGCACAGTAAAACTTCTTGCATCTCTGTTGTTTATTTCTTGTTGGCAGGAGATGTAGTTACGCGGCCCACCCTAATTTGCACAATCTTTACAAACAAGATCAAGTTTATAAATAATATACATTGGAATACAATAGGTAACCCCGGATAGGAGTAGTCCAGTCCTGATTATAAATGCGAAAGTTTGTTTGTTGCAACTAAACGCTGAAATGGCTCGACGGATATGAGTCAAATTTAAAATGGAGATAGCTTACAGCACACAGACACACACCGACTACTTTTTATCCCGGAAAGATTTCCTGCGGGATAGTCGGATGTGCAGCTAAGCCAATCCAGGGGCCACCTTTCACCACATCGTCACTTAACATCACGGTCACTGCATACGCCGTTTATGTACCTTATTATCATCCAAATGTGTTCTCTGAATCTTCTGTAAGTTACACTCAACAAAACCGAGACAAGTTAATTAACAGCTTGTGCGCTTGTCTTGTAAAAGAGCATTAAACGTTAGTAATGACACTAATGATTATTACTCTCTCTGACATGCATTCACACATATATACACTTGCACATTATAAGTAGAATGATGTTTTTTCGACGAGCGATGGTAGCCGAACGGCTTGGGCGTGCGACTTACAAGACGCCGACACCGAGTTCGAATCCTCTCGGCCCCGCACCTATGACTTAAATAAGTTATGTGCGGATTTGCCATCGCTCAAACCGGTGAAGGAAAACATCGTGAGGAAACCGGCATGTCCAAGAACTGCAACATTCAAGGGCATGTGACATCTACCGACCCACATTGGGCCAGCGTGGTAGATTACAGCCCATACTCTCTCTGAGAGAAGGCCGGAGTCTCAGCAGTGGGAACGTGAAAGGCTGATAATGATGATAATGAATAATGATGTTTTTTCCAGGGTTTAAACTACATGAGCCGTATGTTGCCTCTCACTCACACGATGCTCGTGATGGGTGATCGCAGTGGGCTTACCGCCTACGACCTAAGTAGCGGGGACGTCATACGACGAGTATTGTTAGGTAACACAGCCAATAACTTTGTTTTCTTATAGTTGTCTTACCAGAGCAACGGCCGTACTGAAGTCGCGTCGTCAAATAAAAAAAGAAACAATAACCGGTAGTTTGGTACGAAGTATCGGATCGGGTCATCTAGTTTATAATAAAAAAATCTTTTTATTTCAGGTCAAAGCGACGGCTGCATATTTGTGCGACAAATTCTCCCGTTGAAGGACGCTATAGTGTGCGACTACGCGAATCAATTGCGCATCGTTCGCTTCCCTCTAGTATCCAAATATTCAGACATGAAGAACGAATGATTAATTAATTATAAAACGTAATGGAAAACATCGAAACGTCGAGGTGCTTTATTAATGTATGTATCTAAAATATACATCTGATCCCGTATTTTGTCAAAACTACACTACCTAGAAATAAGTTTTACTGTGTAGCGTCTTCCAAAGAAGGATCATGATTAATATTGTTTTATTTTCTAATCGGCAAAAGCAGAAAGTTCTCAGTTCGTCTTTTAATGCTTCAGATAGATATAGATCGGAATCTGGTCAATAATTCCAGAACCTGCCTCTGACTAACAAACGAACCCGCAAATTTTACCTCTATAACAGGTTGCCTTAACATAGGGCTACACCTTTGGTTGCCCCCTATGTATATTCGTAATTTTATAATAGAAATATTAACAAACCCCGAAACGATAGACTTAGACAGTGTCTTACTTACATTATAGAAGAGCTCATTGACAAAATGACTAAAAAAGTTATCTATAAGATTGTTAAATGGATAGTTTAAATATAATAATTAATTAATTAATTTTCATGTATTATTATAATGATTTAAACCAAATGGAAAGGATTAATGTATGAGATATTTTAATAATTTGACGTAGATTATATTATTGTATTTATTTCGCGCTATATAATGTGCTACGATATCATAATTTAACATCTTGAAAAGGTTCTAGTCCAAATGATTCAATATGTTTTTTATTACTTTTTAGATTTTTTTTCTATAGGCATTCTTTTGACCACATTATCAGCTGATAAGTGATGACGTGGTATGAATTACGTCTGCCTTTGGATTGTGTCTTTATATGTTCGGTCTCGAAATTGTACGCATTAAGTTCACAAGTCGCTACAGATTAGGGAGATAATGCTAGACTTTACTCGCAAACAGGATATTTGCCATGGAAATATCATTACCACTTGTGCTAGAAGACACTCTTTACACCTACTTGACAAATATTATATTGAAATATAGATGAGCCAAGGTATGCTACGTTGTACCAGGCGGGCGTATAACATAGAAAGAAGTTTTTTTTTCATTTAAAATCCTTTTTCATCACTTAAAGTTATCACAGTAGACTAAGTAATCTTGTTTTATAACTAGTTATGAAAATGTAAAAGGAAAGTGATATATTTTTTTACTGGTTATGAAAAAGTGTGGGGATAAATTTATGTTTTTGTAGCTGGTTATAAAAAACTAGTCTTGTTTATTATGTTGTAATGAAAGGGGGTGTTTTCGTAACTGGTTATGAAAAATAGTTATGAATGTGGCTGAAAGGATTCTATAGAACCCGAAACCGCGTCGATTTCCATTTCCATGTGCAAAAATTTTATAAAATTAGGTCCTTACATATAAAATTGGCGTTTTGTAAGGAAGGAACAAAAAGTCGTTTTTTTTTTAAATGTATTGCTATCTATGCACTTTTGCCATCTCATAGGTAGTTCATTGATCCCTTTACTAAAAAAAACCATTCGGACGGGAATCAATAAAATCTTTAAAGGCGCTTTGGACTGCCCCATCGGAGTTGAATTTTTTCCCTTTCAAGAAGGTATCGAAATTTAGCAAAAAATGGTAATCTGTTGGAGAAAGCACACCGCAGCCTGCAGCTAACTCGGACGTGGTTTGCGATGGATCCGCTTCCACAATAGCCTTCAATTCTTAATTATCAACTTTGGTCTCCAGCCGTCCACGAGGCTTGTTCTGCAGGTTGAAATTTCCAGAACGAAAACGTTGGAACCAAAAATCATTAATCCTTCGAGCTGTTTCTGCAGCACTAGAGCCACGATGGAACTCATACTCGTAAATAACGCGATATTTCAAGTTTTGCATTTTGCATAAGTGACGCAAAGAAAAAACCCAAAAGAGAAAAAAACAAATGAATTACGGTTTTAAAACACAAAAGCATGAGTAAATAGCTGTATACATTTGAAATTCCTAACCAAAGAGGAGATATTCGAGAACAAACTGGCCAGTACGACAAAACGCCAATTTCATATTATTATGTAAGGATCTATTAGAATAGTTATCGATCATGTTATTGATGATAACGTTTGCCGATGATGTGTAAGGGGCGTTAAACATATTTATAAATAAGGCAAACGGAAGACTGCAAGCTGAACCGCAAAATTAAAAGTTAATTATAATATTTTACGCATTCAAAGATGTTAAGATAGAGATTACAGTATGGAGCTAAAATGGGGTGGATTAAAATCATTTCTCTAAGAAAATAACAAAATGTAATATAAGCATGACATATGTAACTGAGGACAGAGAACATAGGGTCAACCTTTCAAAGAATTGCAATTTAACAAGTACTTGCATATATCGAAAAAATTATATTATGCAGTGTTATTTTTAGTGGCTTCAACAGTTGTTCTCCCATTTTTATGTAAACAAAAATATTTGTTAATATGATTAGTAAATTCAAAATAATTACTCGGAGAACCTACCCATGTTATTTTAAGCTATTTTCTAAAGTTTTCGTTACTCCCATATCGGCCCTCGGTAGCCTGCGAGGCTACTGATCCCGTAGCCTTTATTTATTATCCATAAAGTAATCTAAATGATAAATATATAAAGCGCTCTCAATCGACGTTTGTAATCGATCTGTGAATAATGTTAATATTTTTGTACGACATCATTTGAGATATCTCTAAGCGGACAAAAATTTAATCATAATTATGAATTTTTGAAATAATGCTACTAGTAAGTGTAAGAAAACGCCGTGCGTTCGTGTGATATTGTATCGGAATATGTGTGTAAATTAATGTGAATGATCTATTACTCGTGGGAGTGCTTTTATATAAAGTTGTTACTAATTATGTATATTGTTTTGTTTTTGGCATACACTTTATGGCTCTTATTCGCTATGACTATCTAAGGACGTAAAGCAGGCGTGTTACGCTATCTGCGTGGAATGACCGCTAAAGCACGTAACGTCACACGTTATTGGCAAGGGATCTTGATGGTCATAGCGAATAACGGCCCAGCGCGTGCTTAGAACGTGTCTTACAGTGAACGTGAGAACACTTACACTTAGTTTTAATAGATCTATGTAAATTTTAGTAATGTGAATTTTATTATTATTATTAGTTTCTTTTATATCTTGATTGACATGCAAATATCTCTCGAACCCTTAATAAATAACAATAATATATGAATATAATATTTTTGTAGTCTTCCATTTTCGGTGGCAGTAACTTGACATCTCGATATAGTCAATCATTTTTGATTTGTAATAGAGTTCTTGACCTAGGGATTATCCATACTTTTCTATGACTAACTTGACATGCCAACTTAATCCCACCGAAAAATATTAGGAACCAACCTGTACATAATCATGTACAATTATATTAATCGTGCAATTCTTGTTTATTATAAAGGATTTGTAAATATCGCTCTAACGATTACGATGAGAACATTTTAACAACTTGTAAAAACTAATTAAGCTCGGTGTATTATTACTAAGGAAATTATATTTATAGTATTGAACATTGACTTTTATATTTATGCATGTTTCTAGTTTACATTATATCGTAGAATAGTTACAAGAGCCGTTTTAAACATGCTTTGGAAGTTTGTAAATGTATATAGTCTACGATATGTTATGCAGTTTTCTTTGTGGAAACGCAATACCCAAATTATAATCTTGTGGGTTTAGACTAAACGAACATTCTTTCGTGATCTTTTGGTGTAGACGCGTAATATATAAACTATCCTATTTCCACTGAACCAAAAAATTTGAGCTTTCGCTCGTTTGGTCTATACACAGTCAATTCGTCCGAATCAAACTGTAGAAAAATTTAAAATTAAAGAGCAAAACTCATATGTATGTATCGTTGTTGAATTTTTATGCTACATTAAGAAAGAGAAGATGGTGATGTTTTGTACTTACACCAGCTGTTACAAACGTTGCGCCTCACCTGCAGTGCCTTATTATGCTCACCGCTGTAACAGCTCCACTCCGGATCTGACCGTGATCGGCCATATTAGTAGCGCTAGGATGTAAAACACAAACGAACAAAAGTCGTGTTAAGCCCTTGATATAAAATTGTAAGTTCATATATGTATAACAACGCGACGTGACCATTGGTTTCTAATCGGAATGCTATTGAGACCTGATAGCCATAATATTCTTGGTAGCCCAATATTCTTGGTAGCCCAATATTCTTGGTTCTTGGCCCATGAGGCTCCTGGTTCATAATAGAAACCGCTATAGGGCTATACTAAACACTTATTTTTCAATATATAACCTCTCTTTACTTACAGACACAGTATCTTGTTCTTTTGCTCTCCTGTACCTACATTAAATATTTTGAAATTATAATGTAACTTGAGAGTGTGAAGTTTCATCCGTAGTCTTATCAAGCTATTAACTTCATCCTTTCCTACTTCTATGGATTAACTTTATATTTTTTGACTTTAGTTAACCTATGCTACGGATGAAACAACATGACCTAAAAGGAGTTTAAAAATTGATCATGTTATTACATAAGTAATTATAAACAGTAGGTATATATTTACTTCCTTAATATATGTTTTATACAAAAACATTTTAATTGTGATCGTCGATTGAGGTTACTTTATTATATATTTAATATTGTTTACTAAGTAAATGTATCTATTGTAATAATTGTTGTGTTCCACTGTTTTTATCTTAATATTTGGAAACGTTTTCTTCGTTAGGATTCCTGATCTATTAATTTTAAGTCGAACTTTGTTTGTTACCTATACTTCCTCGCTTCCCTATGAAGAAACGTCTAAACGTCGTAACTAAATCCAATAAAATTATTATGGCCTAAAATCGCGTATTATTTTATCCTACTAATATTATAAACGTGGATGTTTGTTTTTTTTCACGCAAAAACTACTGAACGGATATGAATTAAATTTGGAATGGAGATAGCTTATACCCTGGTTTAACACAGGCTATTTTTTATACCGGAGAAAGGTTCCTGCGGGATAATGGGAAGACGCGGATGAAACCGCGGGGCGTAGCTAGTAACTATGTAGTACCATCATAAAAATAATCTACGGACCGAACTGCGTGATACTTAGAACTTGAACAACACTAAAAAAAAATGTATAAATACATAGTAAATACCTATTCCTATAGTACACCTACAATTAAAAAGCACAGATAAAGATCGAGCTGGACCCTATCTTGTATTTCCGTTGTGCAAAATGTAGAAGCACCATCAACTGTTACTATAAACAGAGCAGGATCCTGACTAGAGATTAATTACCTATTGACAGGCAATGTCAGGCAGGTCAATGGCCGTGCCACAGGTGTGAGGTGACTGACCGGCGCAGGTCAACGCACTATTCGCCACAGATGTCCGCGCCCTGCGCTTACGACGCCAGCATTGCAGCATTTATTGATGTATGATACATCAATGCATTTGAATTAGCAAGCTGTAGAGGCAGTGGGCTGGTCATATATGCCGCAGAACCGATAACCGTTGGAGTAGACGTATTCTTGAGTGGAGACCGCGACTTGGCAAACGTAGTGTAGGACGTCCTGCGACCAGGTGGAGCGACGATTTGCGCCGAATGGTTGGCAGTAGTTGGATGAGAAGAGCCGAAGGCCGGGCTCAGTAGCGTGCCTTTGGAGAGGCATATGTCCAGCAATGGACTGATACAGGCTGCTGCTGATGATGATGATGACTTGACTCTGGCTGAATACCTACACTGATTGTGGGGAGCTAAAAAAAAGTGGATGTGAAATTAACAGATTTCTCAATGTGGCGAGAATTCTTTGACTTGAGTATAGGTTGTGGTAAGTAGTTGATTTAATATATTATTATATTTACGTTGAGTATGGACCTACATAATTATTTTAACTCCCATCAAAACCAAAACTTTACAAACATTTAGGGAATTTGGGAAAAATAAAATGCCGATAATAGTAAGTAGATAAAAATTTATTGGGTAAGTACGTAAAAGGTAATATTATTATATAATATATGACTAGATTACGTAGGTAACTACTACTGAAATAACCGTACTTTTACATAGTAAAGTGTATAAAGTACTGTATCTAATAAGAATATTGTGACGGAGACTAAACATAAGTATATGATGTTGTTTATGTATAACTAGCGGCACGAAACTCTAGCGCTCGACGTCACTATTAAATTCATGTTTGCGCCTACCTAATATCCTCCACATTTTGCTCAGTGATAGACTTACTATTTATTTAAATAATGTTCTTATTTGGTTATATTATTTAAAGTTATAATTGTATCATGTTCGCGACTGTACCCATGCGCAGCTATTCCTTCCACATTTCACTCAGCGTTAAACTTCCGTGCCGCTACCTATATTACTTATTGTTTATGCCAAACTAAAAAAAAACTTGTATGAAGCCATTATTAAAGTATTAGTTGCCTAAAAGTACATACGATAAATTAATACGGTGGCAATACTTAGGAATCTACAACATCTGTCTCGGATACCTACTATTAGTACTTATTTTAATAAATATTGGTACTTGTCCATAAAACTTACTTTTATAATAAAAAGGTAAGATCATTCTACTGAATGGTTTCCGGCGTATTCACTGGCGTATTGAAAGATTTGGCGCCCCGTGCA
The DNA here is from genome assembly GCA_931315375.2 of Opisthograptis luteolata. NCBI lineage: Eukaryota > Metazoa > Arthropoda > Insecta > Lepidoptera > Geometridae > Opisthograptis > Opisthograptis luteolata. The sequence goes on from OV928033.1 coordinate 5,732,251, forward strand.
AAGGAGGATTCAGCTATATTGTTAATGTCAGGATATCAGAGGATATCAAGATGAACACAAAAGGTACAAAGCGCGAGCGGAGCGAGCGAAAATTTTAAAGTATATCTGCTCTGTGTGTTAACAAAATGAAGGACAAGAGATCTTAATTTCACAATAATATTATAGAAGTGACAAAAGCGCGAGCGGAGTGAGCTCAAATTTTTTTAGTTATACTTCTACTCTGTAAGTTAACAAAATGAAGGACAAGAGATCACCATTTCACAATAAATATAAAAGCCACGAAATTTACAAAAAAACGAGTGCAAAAAATTAGAAGTAGCAAAACGAATGAAAATTTCCCAATATATATATAAAAGGAACAAAACTTACAAAAGCGCGAGCCCGAAAATTTTTAAGTAAGAAATTTCAAGTTCTTGCTAATTAATGATCCTCCTACAAAGGGCGGCTTGCGCTGCTCTTTAAGGGCTGCTTGCGCCACCCCTCGCAGCCTGCCGCCCCAGGCTATGACCCTTTGGCCCTAGGGTAAATACGCACCTAGGCATATTGATTCCGGTTACGCCGAATCTCTCCACGTCGAACTCCTTGAACGTTGAGTCTTGCGATGGATATCTAGTCTTTTTACGCTAAAGTAGCACGCAAGTCGATGCTCACCATTCATTACGTGTACATTTTGCAAAATAAATTTAAAAAAGGAACACGTTCGATGAAAATGTTACGTCGCTCCTTTAAAACTGTATTCTGAATTTATTTTCGAGGTTTACACGTAAGTAATAGAAAGCGTCGACTTGGAGCTACTTCGGCGTAAAAAGTATATTTGAGAGAAGACTCGACGTCAAGAGAATTCGACGTGCAGAGTACGTATCTACGCGTAACCTTCCGGCACTGACAAGCCGGGAACCATTCATTCTAATAAGGGGGCGTCTATTACGTGAGGCATTTTTGGGAATTTTTTTCCCCTCTTGGTGAGATATCGTAAGATTTTCCTCAACTCCCTCCCCCCTCTCCTAATCTCACGCGAGATTCTTCCAAACTTCTATTTTTCTAAACGTGTTGGCTTAATAACAAAAAATAAACAAAATAAAAATATCCCTTAATTTTACACGGTTTCTACGAGAAAAATTATTACGTGATGTTTGCCAAGACCCCCCACCCCCCCCTTAAGTGAGATTTGGAAATATTTAACTTTATCCCCTCCCCCCCTAGAACACCCCACGTAATGGACGCCCTCTAATACACATGGTACATTACATTAATTTTTGTTGTTGGTTGTTGATGTTAATTGGTCAAAGTCTCTATTGTGCTCGCATTGTTAGTAATGTAACATTTTTAAAGTCCACGTAGAAATATGATATTTATCAGAGGAATTATTATAGTTGATAATACACTTCGTTTCTTGAGATGCCGTCGACGCCTGGCGAGTTATCTGTTAGAACAAAATAGGAGTATTAGCTGGTTACATCATATTGCTACTTTGGTGCCTACAAACATTATACTTACATACGTATAGGCAACTATTCAACGGACTTTAATGCAATTTTCAGCAATAAGTACTTGGCAGCACTGCTAGCCAACCTAATCACAGCCCAAAGGGGGATCATGATCCCCATGACCCCCTCTCTGGATCCGCCCTTGCGCTGCAGTGGTAGATAATTTTATAAGATTCTTGTAGGTCGGTACCTAATAGTTTCTGAACCCCGTTCGTGTTGTAACTTTATGCCTTATCATTTTGGTGCAGTTTCTTACCTTCGTTCGTTAATCATTTAAAATGTCGATGTTATAGTCTATGCTTATGAGGATTTCTCGAACTAACCTGTAAAAAAGCAGATGTTCTGTTAGGTAGGAACTTATTTATAGAAGTAAAAAATAGTTTTAATAAAAATAAACATTGACATAATATATGTAGGTACATACATAATATATTTCAATCTCTATAAATTGCAGATTTATTTACTAAGTAGTTATAGTCACAAAAACTAATTAAATAAATTGAGTGTACCTACATACTTAGGCCTAATAAATTGTACGCATGCTTAGCGTGCATGCACGCTTACGCATGTTGATAAAATAATACGATTAAATCAAATAAAACTACGTCTCATATTCTAGAATAACGTTCAAGTTTTGATTGTATCAGTAGTCTTCTTTTCGTATTAAAATCTGTTTACTATTTATCAGTTTTGTTAGATAATGGTGTCGATTCGGTTTTGCATTCTCTAAAACTAAACTAAGTTTGACAGGTCTAATAGTATTGCTGTCTTTTTCTAACCCCTGAAGTAAAAAAAAAACAGCAATACTGTTAGACCTTTCAAACTTCGTTTAGTTTTAGAGAATGTAAAACCGAATTGACACCAATAATAATAATGCCCACAAAATCGTATACATCCATAACTAGATTGATTCCTTTGACGTCACTGCTCAACTGTTCCGAGTTGATTATATTAAACCGTGGGGAACTCGCAGGTATTCCCCATTGCTCAACTGTTCCGAGTTAAGCAGTTAAGTTGAACCGTGGGGAACTCGCGGGTCTTTCCCACTGCTCAACTGTTCCGAGTTGAGAAGTTAAGTTGAACCGTGGGGAACTCGCTGGTATTTCCCACTGCTCAACTATTCCGAGTTGAGAAGTTAAGTTGAACCGTGGGGAACTCGCGGGTATTCCCCACTGCTCAACTGTTCCGAGTTAAGCAGTTAAGTTGAACCGTGGGGAACTCACGGGTCTTTCTCACTGCTCAACTGTTCCGAGTTGAGAAGTTAAGTTGAACCGTGGAGAACTCGTTTGTATTTCCCACTGCTCAACTGTCCCGAGTTGAGCAGTTAAGTTAAACCGTGAGGAACTAGCGGGTATTCCCTGTTACCCGGAACAATGCCGAGTTAAGCAGATTATTTGAGCCGTGGGAAAATCGTGCAATTGATCTAGCTTGAAAAAAAATACCAAGTAAGTGATACATTGCTTCTTGGTTGTCGTTCTAGAATATGGATCTGCGACTATGGATGGATACGAAACACATGCAGAAGAGAGAAGCCTTTTTCAGGTAAGTCGTAGAATGGTAGGTAATGTATCTATATAGATTTTGACGCCGCGGTAGCTGAGTTGGTAGTGTCCCTGCCTGCAAAGCTAGCAGTCCCGGGTTTGAATCCCGGTAAGGGCAAATATACGTGTGATGAGCACGAATATTTGTACCTGAGTCTTGGATATTTCTATCTATATAAGTATTTATTTCTCTATATGTATGTATATCGTTGTCTAGTACCCATAACACAAGTTTCGAGCTTTTAATTTGGGGCTAGGTCAATTTGTGTGCAATTGTCCCCGATAGGAGTCAAAAGAAGTAAAAATATATCCTATGATTCCATGGGAGCCAAGTGGAATCCCATGAATTAATTAGGATCTAAAAGGAAGACAAAATATACTGTAACCCCATGGGATTTTAGGAGCCAAGTGGAAGGAGGAATATATTTATATTTTAGATATATGTAGGTACATATATTCTTTTTCCACGGTTAAAATATTGACTAGTGTTACTCATTCATATTATAATGAAAACTTGCAAAAACTCTACTTCAAATTAAATTGCGAAAGATTTTTAATCATGATGCCTACAATTGAAAGAGGAACCTAAAAAAGGCTTCATACGATTGACATAATGTAACATTTCCATTACTGAACAACAAGACCGGCCCTTTCACACAAAACTTCGAGGTGAAAGTCCCTCACAACCGCCATAAAGTGCGGGTCATCAACGGTGTACAACTGGAATTCGTTGGGCGGCCCCTGAACCGACGTAGGTATATTATGATGAATTATCTCTGGGGGTTCCATATTAATCTCAAACTCAATTTCATCATGGTTCTGGGACGAGTGCAGAACCCTCAGAGACAACTGATCGACGCTTTCCATAAACCTCTCAAGAAGTTCAGACGGCGGACGAACGATCTCGGGCGGCTGCTGAACGTTTTCTGGAGGCATCACTATGACCTGTGGCACTTCGACGCCCTCAGAAGGCACCTGTACAGCCTCTGTAGGCTCTTGGACGAACTCGGGAAAAATCTGAATGGCCTGTGGAGGTCCTGGAACGACCTCTAGAGGTTCTTCAACTTCCTCATGTAAATGTATGTGTAAGAACGCATCAAGCGGCATCTCTTCGACCTCATCAGAAGGCGTAGGTAGGTCCTCATCGGAATCAATTTCAACGACCGGAGGCGGCAATTGACCCGTTTCTGTTTGCATTTGAATGAACTCCAGAGGTACTTGAATCACCTCTGGTGACATCTGTCGGATCTCATCAAAATGAACAATTTCTGGAGGCATATTGACTACTAGCTGCAGAGGGGACAATGCCCTCCCATCAATTTCCGTTACTGTATCGGTTTGACTGCCTTTATTGGAACAAATCTTTAATGTTGCTCTTCTGCCCGTGGCTTCAGGCACCAATTGAATTTCTAGCATAATAAACGTTTCATCTTCAGGATATGGTACACCATCTCTTTTTTGCAAAATAATCTTTAATGACATAGTATTTTTTTCTTCTTTAAACTGTAACAAACACAAACAAATTAAAATGACACCTAACATACAATCGTGCGTCTGTTGAATTAGGTATTAATAATAATAATAACCTAAATTTTATGTAGGTTATGGGCTTACCCTGGAAATTAATAGCCTAACTATCCGCAGTTGGCCCTACTAGAGACACATTTTTGATATTACTTCTATGGAGCTTATGTCAAATTTCTATCTCTAGTAGAGCAAATCGTGGATGGATAGGTTATTGATAACGGATTTTTACAACAGGAAGAGGAAGAGTAACATCTGCATACAAAATGTCGACCTCGGTACACAACAGCCGCGCGTGCTTGGCAGTTGCTTCTTAGTCTATTCCATCCACTACTATCCGATAAGCTTTAATCCTTTTTAGGGTTCCGTACCCAAAGGGTAAAACGGGACTCTATTACTAAGACTCCGCTGTCCATCTATCACCAGGCTGTATCTCATGGACCGTGATAGTAATAAGGGCAGTATATAACAAAAAATACTAAAAAACGGAATAAAAGGGAATATCTATAAAACTCCATAAAACAAGAGTAACTTTTTTCTTGATATTGATAACGACAATAGGTAGACGCTGTTTTTGCGCGAGCACTTCGTGCGCGAGTCTGACTCGCACTTGGCTGCGTTTTTTAATAATCCACTTTGGGGGCGTCCATTAATTACGTGAGGTGTTCTAGGGGGGGGGGGGGGGGGTCAAGCTAAATCTTTCCAAATCGCACTTAGGGGGGAGGGGGGGAGGGGTCGTTGGCAAATATCGCGTAATTATTTTTCTCGCAAAAACAGTGTAAAATTGCGTGAAAATTATTTTTTCTTTGATATTTTTATTTAATTTTATGATTGTCATATAGTAATATAGTACTAATCGTTTACAACCCAAATAGATGTTTTGAAGAATCTCGCGTGAGTTAGGGGAGGGGGTTGAGGAAAATCTTACGATATCTCACCAAGGATGGTCGAGAAATTTTCAAAAATGCCTCACGTAATTAATGAACGATCCCTTTATTCCATTAGGAAAACATTATACTAGTAGGTATTTCTTTTTAATTACAAATTTCGAAATGCATATTGCCCTAACACCAAGCTATGTTTTCATCATGATGTTTTCCTTCACTAAAAGCTCAAGCTCATTGTAGGATTCGAACCCATGACCTACGGATCGCAAGCCGACGTCACTACAACTGGACCATCATCGCTTCAAAAACGATGCAAAAAAAGGTTTTCCAGTTGAAAATTAAAATAAATTACTAAATTGCTTCTTCTTCATCTTGAGATAACGCCTATCGTGAACTTTCACGTGGTAGTAGATAGATAGGCACCTTCCCAGTGGGGTAACTACACATCTGCTGCCGGCAGGCTAAACATTATATTTTCCGCCCCTAGGACTAAGTTTCTAGATTAGTTTTACAACTTTTTGTGTATATTTATAAGGTAAGAAAAGCAAACCTTCGCTTTTTTTCCGCTACTAACTTTTTTTGGGCCTTTTTTGCCGCCTCCCTAATTTTGCCGCCCTAAACTTCAGCTTTTTCAGCTTTTATGGTAAATCCGGCACTGGACTAAACTGCACAAACTTTAGCAAAACAAATCATAAATCTACAATATCCTTTTGATCTATAAATCTCTTATCTATCGGTGGTGCCGGTTTGTGGCAAATAAACCTGTAATTGTCTTAGTATTATTATTTAAGTTTATTTGTTCTGTATAAGTCTATTTATCAGATTTAATTGTGTAAAGTATTGTAATATGTAACTGTTTTTTGCCACAAATAAATAATTGTCTATCACTCACCCATAATTTGCACATAAATGTTTCGACTATCGACATCGAGGTCTAGAATTCGAACTGCAACCAACCCCCCTCCCTGAAGGGCTCAGTGCTCAGAGAGCTTGCATTGGCGCATGCGAGCATCTATCGATTAGGCACAACGGTGTACTGTTAATAGACAGGTGAGCTATCACAGACATCTACGGCTATGCAATTATTTTGCATAGCGACTCAGCCCGGCTTCGCACGGATAGACGAAAATTTAAACAACCGAATTATTTCTCAATACCGTTAAATATGAAAACAGATATTTAATGGCGCGGACTTTTTAACTGTCTTTAAAAAGGAGAAGGTTCTGAATTCGATTGGATTTTTTTTTCAGATCCAATGGACGATTGAGTTAATCCTTTCATACCTTACAATAACCGTAACGGACACCATGACTATTCTTTTTTAACCGACGAAAAAAAGGACGTGGTTCTCAAATCGACATGTCCCTATACATTATTTTTATGTAGGTATGACCACGCAAGACTTTTCCGAGAGTTATCCGATTTTGATAATTAGGTAAGTGATTATTTTTTTATTTGATCAGAAAATAGGGGATGACCGATTGTTCACTTAATGAATTTCTAACTACTAGCTGATTCTACCGCGCGTAATTTTATACTGGGTAATCTGAATTAGATTTTTTTATTGAATAGGGTGGTAGGTATATCTTGAACTTAAATCCCATATAAATTTCAAAGAAAAATTTTACCCTGAGAGCCACAAATAAAAAAAAGTAACACCGTGTCTTTGAGTGGAGACCGGGACTCGGCAAACTTAGCGTAGGAGTCCTCTGCCTAGGTGAAGCAAAGAGATACGCAAAGTGGCTGGCAGCGGTTGTATGAAAGGAACCGAAGATCGGACTCAGACAGACTCACTTGCGTAGGTACTTTGACGGGATCCAGCACTGGGCTGAAATAGGCTAATGTGCTTATAAGAGGGGCGGCTGATAAGTTCACTACCCGACTTTTGTCGATTTAGTCTCCTGCAACTGTAATGCACTAATTGTTACATTTGCAGTGACATCAGACCACTAAAATAATACCTAATCTTTAATTTTGGTCGTCAAATGATCATTTACAGAGCAGCCTTCATGTCTTCGTCTTGCGACCCCTTACATTTTTCTTCAGATTTCTGAACAGGAAATAGGCACAGACCAAATCGAGACCTAGGATCTCGGTGAAGCCGTTTTTTTTTTGGACAGAACTGGAGTATTGTCGTGCAAAATAAAAATGCCTTTAAGAAGTTTGACACCTTCTTTTATCTTATCCAGTAAAGATTTCTGTTGTTTTTAGATGCATAATTCTGCTGTTTTCGGATAAATATCTTTATTTGGTAACTCAATGCTTAGCAAACAACATATACGTTAAATGAAATCACTTTATTGACACACGTTTATAACACTTTTTCTCATAAAGAACCTCGGCATTACATAGAAAATGTACCTGTAACAGAAAAACTAGACGCGGTAAATGGTGATCTAAAACGATTACCGTGACTAATAATTATTAAAACTTTTATTAGCTTCAATTGTAAATATAAAAAAAAGAATATTTGAAAAACAAAAGAATTGCTCAGAACAGACATTAGAATAAATACTTCCTTACTTTTCAAACCAAACTATTTTAATAAACAGTACATAATTATAGGTAAACTATATACTTACCAAAATATGTATTTGGCGCTTAAATCTGATTCCACTCAAGTAAATGTCATTGTCACTTTACAATGCCGCCAACTTGGAATTTAAAAAACTGCTAAATATAGATTTTGATATCTACGGGGGCAATCAAGTCTCGCAAGCTCCATGGGGTACACCCATCTTGGGTAATTAGGTTTGGGTAGTGCCAAAGAACTTTTTACTATTTATTAGTACAGAGTACAGTACAGACAGAATCTAATAATGCTTAACACTAAGTTAGTTGCATCCTAGGACTGTAGTGTAAGGTAGCACTACGAAGAAGAAAAACAAAGATTACGGTGAACAAAGCTTATAGTAGCTATAGGTATTATTCAACAAGTGCTTGTCTGGAAAAGCCGGGCGGCATGGCGCGGCAAGCGGGGCAGCGCAGCGGCGGCGGGCGGCGGCGGCGACGACGGCGGCCGACGGGCTGCTCGATCGATATCCGAGCACCGCGCTATATCAATAGACTAGGTAAGCATAGAACTTAGGACATCTATCCGAATTCAGAAAGAACATAGCAAAAATTTCGACCTACCAAGTATTATGTCAGAATTCAAAATTGGTCTTCTATAATATAAAATATGTAGGAGTATAATAATTATATAGCACAAAATAACTAGAGAAAAGAAAATATTTTAACACAAAACTTTATACAAACAGTGGTTGTGCTTTACAACCTTTTATAATAAATCAAGCTTCCAAGAGTTTTTGGTAAATCGAATCATTGGCCCTTGATATTATTATTACTTCGATTAAGTCATCTCACAACTTACAAAAATAAAATCCTGCGTTCAGATTCAACTCAAAAAAGTACCTACCTGTACTAATCAGAACGAAATGCACCGGCAACGCTGGGACTGAGACAAACACGCACGACACACAATACTCACGAAGCTCCGCAGACTGAATCGATGCATCGACTGAAGCTACGGCGCGTCCTCTGCGCAGCCGCGCCGCGCCTCTTCATTGCGATGGCGGTATGAATTTATTTTAAAAAAATGTAATTCACTAAGGATGTCAAAGCTGTCTACTAAAATTAACTACCTACGCAGCTACTTTTACTAGTTACGCACAGAGCATTTAAGTTGGTGAGCAAAGACACTACAATATTGCAACTTGGAAGTCGAAGCCGTGCTGCCTGTCACCTCCGTCAAAAACTCTGTGATTGCTGCGAAGTTGCGAACAAAGCAGATTGCCAGTTGACAGCAATTTTTTTTCTTTTTCAAAGGCCAAGATAATTCTAATTCAAAGTTCTTTATTACGGACAACAATAATCCATGAGTTGGGATGCAAAATAACTTAAAATACGTCAGTAAACTAAAATTAAAACAAACAGAACAATTAAAAACAACGAAAATAATAATATATTATGTTTAAAATATATAGCATATTATGCTTGTTTATTAAACTAAGGATTGCTGTCACGGTGCGAATTGGGCAGCAAACAATCCCCAGTCTATGATGTATAGGGTACTGACAGTACTGAGTATATTATACATACCCACTCAATATATCATGAACTGCGAGGCACCCCGTGCGCACGATGACCAAAAGATTCTATTTTTCAGTCATCGTTCGCACGTAGTACAGGTACATGCGGATGTTGCCTTTTTGGCCATGCAAATTTTTGTTGGCTTTGTTTTTATCAAGTTCTCGCTATGTAGTATTTTGTTTTGATGTTTTTGTACATTGTTCTAATTTATATATACAGTGCCGAAATATCGAACAAAATCGCGCCTTTAATAAAAATAAGTTTAGTAAAATAACTACATGTTTTTTACCCACAACGGAACGTAGACAGTATATTGATGCGTCTGGGGTGAGAGGATGTTTGTTATTATCCTTTTAAAAAACGCGCCTTGCGAGTTCCCGCTAAGACGGAACTCTAGTTGCCAGCTATGAAAAAAGACAATTTTATACTAACGCTTCACACGGTTTGTGTTTTAGCCAGTGTCGTGTCAAGTATTAAAATATTATGTTATTGAGCCGGACCAACCAAGTACGGTTGTTCCCTTTGTGTTTAAATTAATAATAATAAATAAGCTTTATCTTCAGCTGTTCTATCTGTTGAATAATATAATTAATAGAGGAATAGGGACTTCGGAAGAGCAAAAATGTATAGATAATAGATATTTAAGATAAAACCCTATTATATTTATTGTATCGATATTTTATGAGTATCGATTCTGTTGTGCATTTTCTAAAACTAAACTAAGTATGACAGGTATAATAGTTTTCTCATTTACTGTCTTTCTAAACCTGTAAAACTCATTGAGATAGAAAAAACATTATAGGTCAATGGTAAAACTTAGTTCCCTAGAATGCACCTTTGAAAAGAAGTGTTGATATTGGATGATGTCATTGTTTTGTGGGTGTATGTGTGTGTAGGTATGTTCTTTAATATGTATGTGTGTGTATTGGTAAAATTTTGAAGGAGTACTGACCAAATCAACACAGTTTTATGAAATTCGACGTGATCTTGCTGCTATATTAATAACTAGCTGTTCCCTGCGGTTTCACCTGCGTGGGCTACAGCTTAATGCATGCAAAGTCTCAGCCCGATCAGTTTAAATTGACAAAGTTTCATACAAACTTTCATCCCCTATTTTATCCCCTTGGGGTAGAATTAATCAAAATCCTTTCTTACCGGATGCCTACGTCATAACATCTACCTGCATGCCAAATATCAGCCCGACCGTCCAGTGGTTTGGGCTGTGCGTTGATAGATCACTATGTCAGTCAGTCACCTTTAAGTTATACATAACTAGCAAACCCAGCGAACTCCGTTTCGCCACCAGATGGCTTCGTTTTATGTAAGATTTTCCCGCTTTTCTGTTGAAATTTTTCCTAAATTTTCTGTGCTCTAAACCTCACGGAGCCCGAGACCTTTCCAACGAATGCAAAAACGTGGAAATCAGTTCGTGCGTTCTGGAGTTATAGCGTCAGGAAGGAAAACCCGACTTATTTTTATATAGTTTTATCGACATTATATAATTATTATGAAATGAAATCTACCGGTTTGGATTATTCGATAACTAATAAATTATCCTTTTTGATACGTTTACAGAATATCTTTTATCGATGTCATAAATGAAAAATATCTATATATCGATATTTTTCGACAATTCTATCTTAAAATAATCATATATGACAGGGTTGGATTTCGTACTATAATTATAGTATTTATACTATAATTTCATGCTTCGTACTATATACTATCCATATCTATGGATAGTACGAAAAAATACTATAATTTCATTACTTTACAAAAAGACTAAAATGTGCCAAAAAAAAATAACAAAATAAAAGTGAATTCGGTGGTAATTGAAGGAGTTTACGACTTGTCAATGTCATTGTCAATTATTTCATAGCCACAGATTATACATAACTGTCATCGATAAACTATTTCCGGGGATTTCCGGTGAATCGTAGAGGAACTTTGCATACTGCACTCTATGCAGTAAGTAATAGAGTACATAGATGTCAAATAGCCTGACTTATTTATTTTTCTTATGGTGGTACGGCCGTAATCTTATTTCCCCATTCGTTCAAAATGTACACTAAAATTTTAGATAAACGTGTTGATTTTAATAACTATTATAAACTAGCTGCGCCTCGCGGTTTTACCCGCGCGGACTGCAGTTTATCGCAATAAAACGTCTTTTTCATTTATTTTTTCTTTCATTAGAATCTTCTCCTCGCCATAAAAATATATAGTTTAAAAAAACTAAAAAAAACACTTTAAAAACGCACTCAAAAATATAAAATAATTAAATTGACTTGTATTAGTTACGATATAATGATTAATTCAAAAAGTGTGGAGCGCTTCTTGGTTGTTTGTACTCTTATTTACCCAGTAAAAGAAGCGCTCCACACTTTTTGAATTAACCATTATATCGTAACTAATACAAGTCAATTTAATTATTTTATATTTTTGAGTGCGTTTTTAAAGTGTTTTTTTTAGTTTTTTTAAACTATATATTTTTATTTTTTTACTTTTTAGTCTTTTGTTACCAAGTCCAATCTATCGGACTCATCAAAAGGAATCATATGAGCCCAAACTCGAGGGGTTTACTAGTAGCCACTGCAGAGATCCCCTACCCACCTTCTGGCTGCATCATCAGACCCTCGTCACCAAGTTCAATCTATTGGACTCATCAAGACGAATCATATGAGCCCAAACACGAGGGGTTTACTAGTAACCACTGCAGAGATCCCCTACCCACCTTCCGGTTGCATCATCAGACCCTCGTCACCAAGTCCAATGTATTGTACTCATCAAGACGATTCATATGAGCCCAAACACGAGGGGTTTACTAGTAGCCAGCGAAGAGATGCCCTACCCACCTTCCGGCTGCATCATCAGATCAGGTCGATGATACCAAATTATTGCATTGTCACCGTGATTACATACACATACAAAGTTTCAAGTCGATACGACAATTAGAAGTGGGTGAAAATTGACTTCTAAGATTTGATTACATTGTTAGTTAGTTAGTTAGTTAGTTAGTTAGTTAGTTAGTTAGTTAGTTAGTTAGTTAGTTAGTTAGTTAGTTAGTTAGTTAGTTAGTTAGTTAGTTACAAGTCAAGCTAATAAAAGTGTTTTAAAAAACAAAACAAAAATAATAAGTGAAATCGGTCCTGCCGTGCACGCGCGATGCCGTGACCAAGGGAAATAGGGATTAATTTTTACATTAATTTACATTACATAAATAATATTAAAGCGTACTATAATTTTCAACTTTTTGTACCATCATTTTCAACGTACCTAAATCCAACCCTGTATATGACGCTGCTGCTGATTACCTTACTATAAAATTCATAGAAGTCAGTGCGCTGTGGTGGCGTGATTGTTCAAATTTAATCGCGATTGCAAGACACTTTACAAGCAGCGCAGCGCTAAATAAAATATTTATAGTTCATGAAAGTTAAAGTTTCACTCACAGAAAATGGCACAGTAAGTATTAATTTTTACTTATTCATTAGTTTATAATTAGATTTATTGGCTTATATTATTAATTGCGATCGAACAAGAATGACTTTCACATTTTATTTGAGCCTAAAATTTTCTCGTGAAATAGTAACAACTTCAACAAAAGTTTAATAGTTTGACTTACTTCATATTCATAACCTAAATTCAAACTTTATGAAAGTTGAATGAAAGTTGCCTGTTGTCTTCTATTGTAGAAAAAATAAAATAAAATGTTTATACATACATTTTAGGTCTAGGTATTAAAATGACTATAATACTTATGTTACATCAGAGGTTAAGTTTAGTAACAAGGTTATTTCAAGGTGAATACAGCACTTGAAATAAAGAGCCAAGTTTAATTATTGTAAGCCATAAGGTATTTTGAATAAATCGAAAACCTTGTTATAAATGATCTGTGTAATCAATGTGTTATGTTAATTTCATTTTTGCTGAGAAAAAGAAAATAAAAGTAAAAATGAAGGTTTACTTAATTAGTAAGTCTGCTTATATCTGTCCAACTAAGTTCCTAAAAAACTATTCTCATTGAAATAAAATGGTCAACCTGTACCATCTAATTCCATCCTAATGTTTAAGCTTTCTTTAACACTTCGGCAAGTGTTTATGAAATAAATTTTCTTGTAATTTGGGAATGTCACAAGTTACAGCAAAACTGATTTTTTAGAATAAGGTTAGTTATTTCAATGTTAAAATAATAGGTAAAGTTAACTTACACATGTAACATGTATGTGTGTTTCTTACATGGTAATATACTGTTTTAAACTACCATGGTCAATAACATCAGAATTAGGTCCCGCTTCAAAACCTAATTCTAACTTATATGGTGTTTGTATCAGACCCAAGGCTGACATTGCTCTCATCGGTCTGGCTGTCATGGGCCAGAACCTGATCCTCAACATGGATGACCATGGATTTGTCGTCTGCGCATACAACAGGACTGTTACTAAGGTAAATTAAAAACAATAACTGGCCTAGATGTTTTTAAATAAGACTGAATTAGCAAGTGCTGAAGTTTCATCTGATTGAGCCCTGTTCAGCTACCTATAAGTTCACAATCATCATCATCAGCCTTTTACGTTCCCACTGCTGGGACTCTGGCCTTGGAGAGAGTATGGGCAGAAGTCTACCAGGCTGGCCCAGTGGGGGTTGGTGGATGTAGCATGCCCTTGAATGTTGCAGTTCTTGGACATGCCGGTTTCCTCATGATATTTTCCTTTACCGTTATTTGAGCAATGGCAAATCCGCACATAACTTATTAAGACATAGATGCAAGGCCGAGAGGATTCGAACTCGGTGTCGGCCCCTTGTAAGTTGCATGCGTTACGGTTCGGCCACCATCGCTCAGTTCACAATAATAGCCAGATATTTTTTAGTATTGTTGCAACAGCACACCTCACTCTATATGCCATCATTGTTTTTGTTTCTCAAGTTGTTGCGTGGCGCCACCTTCGACCACATCGTCACTTAACATCAGGTGACTTGTGGTCAAACGCTACCCTGTAAGAAGTAAAAATCAGCTATTTAAGTTATTTTGGCCTCTTAGTATTAGCTACAGCTTCGCTAATGCCTACCAAAGATATCACTAACACAAGCATACTAAAATTCCACAGGTTGAACAGTTCTTGCAAAACGAAGCCAAGGGCACCAAAATCATTGGTGCAACGTCTCTCGAAGATATGGTGGCTAAACTCAAGAAACCAAGGAAGGTCATGCTACTAGTTAAAGGTAACTTGATTAACTTTCCAATCTATTATGGTTGTAGACACATTTATTATATGACCTTCATAGGCTAGCTAGCTGTGTTGTATTATTTGACATCTTTTATGTTTATTTACATACTAGCTGTGTCCAGCGGTTTCACCTGCGTGGGCTACACTTCATTGTGATGAAAAGTAATCTATGTAATTCTGCTGTTGTTGCTCAGGGCTTAAACTATCTCCTTACCAAATATAATCGGTGGGATTAATTTTTTTTGTTTTTGAAATAAGGTTGCTTGCTTGCTTAAGTAACTTTTTTAACCCCCAACCCCACTTGAGAGCCAGATCCCACTCCAGGTGTAGCGTGATGCCACCTTCAACCACATTTTCACTTAGCATCAGGTGGCTTGTGGTCAAACGATACCCTCTACCCTGTAAAAAGTATTAATTAACTAAAAGAATTAAATGAAATAAAAAAAAATTCAAGCAAAAAAAGAGAAGTTACATTATAAATTTAATTTGCAGCCGGTTCAGCGGTAGACGAATTTGTGAAGAAACTCCTGCCTCTGCTAGAGAAAGGTGATATCATCATTGACGGCGGCAACTCGCAGTATATCGACACGCAACGCTGGTGTCAGGAGCTGGCGCCCACTGGCATTTACTACATTGGCATGGGGGTCAGTAACCTTTCTTTCTTATGAGAACATCTATCGCTTTGGCATAGGAGTCAGAAAACATTCTTCCTTACATGTGATGTTCTCATACATCTGCTAAAATGACATGTTATGCATTTGCATTGGGGTCAAAAACTATTGTTTATAATGAGGACATCTGCTGAATTGACATCTACTGTATTGATATAGGGTCAGAAACTATTCTTTACAATGAGGACATCTGTTGAAATTACATCTACTGCATTGGTATAGAGGTCAGTAACTATTCTTTATAAGAAGGACTTCTGCTGAAATAACATTTAATGCATTGGCATGGGGGTCAGAAACTATTCTTTATAATGAGGACATCTGCTGAAATTACATCTACTGCATTGGTATAGAGTTCAGTAACTATGCTCTATAATGAGGACATCTGCTGAAATTACATTTAATGCATTGGCACGGGGGTCAGAAGTTATTCTTTATAATGAGGACATCTGCTGAAATGACATCTACTGCATTGGTATAGAGGTCAGTAACTATTCTTTATAATAAGGACTTCTGCTGAAATGACATCTACTGCATTGGTATAGAGGTCAGTAACTTTTTTTTATAATAAGGACTTTTGCTGAATTGACATCTACTGCATAGGTATAGAGGTCTGTAACTTTTTTTATAATAAGGACTTCTGCTGAATTGACATCTACTGCATTGGTATAAAGGTCAGTTACTATTCTTTATAATAAGGACTTCTGCTGAAATGACATTTAGTGCATTGGTATAAAGGTCAGTTACTATTCTTTATAATAAGGACTTCTGCTGAAATGACATTTAGTGCATTGGCATGGGAGTCAGAAACTATTCTTTATAATGAGGACATCTGCTGAAATGACATCTACTGCATTGGTATAGAGGTCAGTAACTATTCTTTATAATAAAGACTTCTGCTGAAATTACATCTACTGCATTAGTATAGACGTCAGTAACCATTCCTTCTCATGAGGACATCTACTGCAATTTTACATTTAATGCATTGACATGGTGGTCAGAAACTTTATGTTTTGTTTGTTTGTTGTATAATGAAGACATCTACTGCATTGGTATAGAGGTCAGTAGAGATAGTTTGACCAATTTTGAACCGAAAACTGACCAACGAAACAATGTGGCATTCTTTCTCATCCATCGTACATGCACGTTTAATTGAATTGTGGTCATTTTAGATTTGCTTAAATGGTGATGACTTCGGAAAAAGTATGACATTCCGCTAATGAGCGCTTATCGACTGTGTTGCTGATAAAGATAACGATTTACAATGAAATTTTCGTAGCGTGACTTGAAATATTTTCGGATATGGTTTGCTTTAAAAGAGGTTCGCAAACGTTATCTTCAAATATGCTGGTACGACAGATAAGCGATGATTTGATTTGAGAATAAAAATAATATAAATCCTGTTGAGAAGATTTTAAAGATTTTGTTGTTTAAGTATTTGTATATTTTTTTCACAGGTAAGCGGCGGCGAGGATGGTGCGAGGTACGGTCCTTCCCTCATGCCTGGTGGCCATCCAGCTGCTTGGCCGCACGTCAAACCTATCTTCCAGGTAGCATTTAAACCTTTTTAACCCATATTACTATTGCAAATGTTACCTGTGGTACAGATGTAGACCTTTGTACACATATAACGCACCAAGCACGAGCGATGGGGGCCGAACGGTCAGGCGTGCAACTTACAAGACGCCGACACCGAGTTCGAATCCTCTCGGCCCCGCACCTATGACTTAATAAGTTATGTGCGGATTTGCCATCGCTCAAAACGGTGTAGGAAAACATCGTGAGGAAACCGGCATGCCCAAGAACTGCAACATTCAAGGTGGAGTATGGCGGAAGAGAACGAACCGAGAAATCGAAGAACTGATGGCCGAGTCGAATGTCAATGGCGAGATGAAAGCGCACAAACTTCGCTGGCTCGGACACCTTGAAAGAATGGGGGAGGATCGTGCGGTCAAACGAACAAATACTTGCGCTTTTTTATTTCATTGCACAAATATTTGTCCTGTAGCGGGAATCGAACCCGAAACCTCACGCTTCGCAGTCGGCTATCCGCCCATTGCGCCACATCGGTCGATTCGAATTGGTAACAGCGCCTTAAGCGCACGCTCAACCGGACTATATGACTAGTACCTTTTAGCGATGATGGCTGAGTGGTAGTGACGTCGGCTTGCGATCCGTAGGGCGTAGGTTCGAATCCTACAATTAGTTTGAGCTTTTAGTGAAGGAAAACATCGTGATGAAACTAAGCTATGGTGGTAGGGTATATTCTAGTAATCGCCTGGCTAGCTACCACTAAGAATCTGTCACCAAGCACTACTGGTGTGTTCTGGCAGACTCACTTGACAGCCAGTTCCCAATCTAGGTGTAGCGTGACACCACCTTCGACCACATCGTCACTTAACATCAGGTAACTTGTGGTCAAACGCAGTTGAGTAGTAAAGATAAAGTATTGGCTAAATGTTTGACTATATCTGCTATCTGTCTGTTTGTTTGTCCAGGCCATCTCTGCCAAGGTGAACGAGGAGCCGTGCTGCGACTGGGTGGGCGAGGACGGCGCCGGCCATTTCGTAAAGATGGTCCATAACGGCATCGAGTACGGAGACATGCAACTCATCTGTGAAGCCTACAACTTGATGAAGGACGTCCTCGGTCAGTTATAGCCCTTTAACTAACTAATTAGGGTGGCGCAACGACCCAAAGCAAGTCCTGGACTCCAATGATAAAAGACGCCACCTTGGTCCTGCGTCGCTTTCTGCCAGTCCTCCACCTTGAGCTCGTGCAAGTCCTAAGCTACTAAAATACCATATACCCTAAACAAAAAAAAACAACATACCTAAATTCACGCTGGTGGTTACCGTTATGCATACCACCTATTCGTGTCTGAACGTTTGAAGTTGATCACGATTTATGGCACAAATTGGTCACAGATACACCTCGACGCTAACATACACACACCACCAGCGTCTGCTTTTCACACACGCATACACACACATACACACACCCAGATCGTCAAAAACACACAACATTCTGTTATCCATACTAATATTACAAATGAAAAAGGAACTCTTTCTGTCGTTCTGTCTGTTTGTTACATAATAAAACCTCAATGCCGCTGAACAGGAGTTGATGAAATTTGGTATGGAGATAGTTTTTATCCCAGTCCAGGTGTAGCGTGGCGCCATCTTCGACCACATCGTCACTTAACATCAGGTGACTTGTGGTCAAACGCTACCCTGTAAATAGTAAAAAAAAAAAAAAGATAGTTTTTATCCTGTAGAAAGATTCTCCTATAAGTAACTTTTTGCTTTACCTACTCTCTCGGCGAAGAACTGCACGACCACGAACGAGATGATGTAAATTGAAAATCAACGCTGTGTGCTCTTGTAAATCTGATAACATCACATGCTTAGCTTTATTTACTCTTATCAGAATTATAAAAGTGTACTTACCAATCACTTTTACTGAGTTTGTTGTATATATATGGAATAATATAAATTGCTGATTATTTTTAGTTAATATCGTTAAAGTTAGTACATCATAAGCAGTATAGATAATTTAGTTTTTTTTTACGACCGCAACCTCATTTCGACTACGTCTTGTGTGATGGTAAGTTACGATGCAGTCGAGGGTGAATCACGCTGGCCTATGAGGTGCCTATTCACTCTAGAGACCCAGATTGTACCCATCATTCCACCTATTGCTGGATTTCGACTTGTAAGAGCAGTAACTTTCCAGTCTAGGCATAGCGTAGCGCCACCTTCGATTACTTGCGGTCAAACGCTTTCAGTAAAAACTAAAAGAAAGGGCCATTCCTGTCTATTGTAGAGATGAAACATCATCTATAGCATATAATCTTCTTGTGTTACAGGTTTGGAACAAGGCGAGATGGCTGATGTGTTCGAGGAATGGAATAAGGGAGATCTCGATTCCTTCCTTATTGAGATAACAAGAGATATCTTGAAATACAAGGATGCTGACGGTACGTAACTAGTTCAAGTATCACTCACTTGATGCAAGTACATAAATCATTCCCTTGTTTCCATTTATCTATTTTAATGGGTAGGTTTTATTTTGTGCTGCTGAGTGACGACACGATCAACTCGTATCGCTTGGTGGTAAGCGTCAGGGTTGCCCATTACAGTGAAGTGCCATACAGAAAATTTTGCGCGGCAAGGCACTGCGCAGCCTGTACGACTTATTGGTGAAACCACATCAACGCAGGTTGCTTTTGCAACGACCTTATTAAATAATTAGCTGTTCCCCGCGGTTTCACCCGCGTAGGCTACTTTATGCATGCAAAGTCTCAGCCCGATCGGTGTAAAATTGACAAAGTTTCATACAAACTTTCATCCCCTATTTTATCCCCTAGGGGGTAGAATTAAACAAAATCCTTTAGCGGATGCCTACGTCGTAACATCTAGCTGCATGCCAAATTTCAGCCCGATCCGTCCAGTGGTTTGGGCTGTGCGTTGATAGATCACTATGTCAGTCAGTCCGACCTTTGAGTTGTATATATTTAGATACTTAGGTGACGTTATGTTGTAAATACAGGCAAGTACCTGCTGCCGAAGATTCGTGATACTGCCGGCCAGAAGGGCACGGGCAAGTGGACTGGCATTGCCGCGTTGGAATACGGCGTACCCGTCACGCTAATCGGAGAAGCAGTCTTCGCACGCTGCCTATCGGCGATCAAAGGTTTTTACTTTGCTTATTGTAACCAGCTTATTTAATTTTTTTTTTATTGACTTTAGGCAAGCATTTGACCAGTCTCACCTGGTGGTAAGTGTAGACGAGGTCGATGATGGATCATGCTTGCCTAGAAGATACCCAAATTATACTTATGGGGATTTTCCCGATGCTGGCAGGGTTCACTGTTCCCTCCTTCGCTTTGTTCCTTTTTTATTTATTGTGTTGGAGCTGTGGTGGCTGAACGGTATCGCTTGTGCGCTTGCAAGACTTCGTTACTGAGTTCGACTCTCATCTCTTCCGCACCTTAGACTAAATAAGGTATGATCTGATTTTAGCTCAAAACGGTATAGGAAACCATCGTGAAGGAACCTACATATTCAAGAAGCATAACGATCAAGGGCATGCAACATCCACCAATCCGCACTCTTCATTATCATAATGATCAGCCTGTTACAGTTGCATAGCGATGATGGCTCAGTGGTAGTGACGTCGGCTTGCGATCCGTAGGACGTGGGTTCGAATCCTACAATGAGCTTGAGCTTTCGGTGAAGGAAAACCTCGTGATGAAACCATAGCTTGGTGGTAGGGTATTTTCTAGTACTCGCCTGGCTAGCTACCACCCTCTTGTTAAGAATTTGTCGCCAAGCACCTATCGGTGTGTTCCGGCAGCCTCACTTGAGAGCCAGTTCCCAGTCCAGGTGTAGCGTGGCGCCATCTTCGACCACATCGTCACTTAACATCAGGTGACTTGTAGTCAAACGCTACCCTAAAAATAGTTAAAAAAAAAAAGTTCACTGCTGGACATAGGCTTCTTCTAAAGCACGCCATGGAGCCCGATCTTCGGCTTCTCTCATTCAACTCATACTGGGTCAAGAAAAATATAGAAAATGCCAACGAGTTTACTATTAATGTAACAGAATGAAATATGCATACACATTATATATACCTCTGATATGGGTATACTTACTTGAACTGTTGATAATGTGTCATGTGCTCAAAATACTGGCCGTCTTGCCCTGCTGAATAGCAAATCTTATCATCTGTCCAAAATACTTGCCAGCGTTATGATCCTGAGATGAGTCCACGACTAACCCTGCTATCAAACCATCACAATCATACCTAGTGTTTATCAATCAGGCCCGAATCACGACTTGAACGTTGACCCCAGCCTTTGGTTCATTTGCTATCAGATGAGCGCGTGAAAGCCAGCAAATGCCTACCGGGGTCGAGCCAGAAGTTCACGGGCGACAAGAAGACATTCCTGGAGCACCTCCGCAAGGCCCTTTATGCCAGCAAGCTGATCTCCTACGCGCAAGGGTTCATGCTGCTTAGAGAAGCTGCCAAGGTTAGTTAAACAAGTGCCACACACTTTTCTAGCTTGGTGGTCAAAATTGGAACTACATATAATATTATTGAGCGATGGTGGCCGAACTTAATAAGTTATGTGCGAATTTGTCATCGCTCAAAACGGTGAAGGAAAACATCGTGAGGAATCCGGCATGCCCAAGAACTGCAACATTCAAGGGCATGCAACATCTACCAACCCGCACTGGGCCAGCGTGGTAGATTACAGCCCATACTCTCTCCCTGAGAGAAGGCCAGAGTCCCAGCAGTGGGAACGTGAAAGGCTGATAATGATGATAATATTATTTTATGCAGTCATTTATCCATACTAATATTATAAATGCGAAAGTAACTGTCTGTCTCGCTTTCATGCCTAAACAACTCAACAGATTTAAAATGAAATTTGGTACGGAGATAGTTTGAACCCTGAGGTAGGACATATAGTGAAACCGCGGGGAACAGCTAGAGTATATGACTTGAATGTTTCAACGGTGTTCCATTGATTTCCAGGCCAACAAATGGAACCTGAACTACGGTAGCATAGCTCTCATGTGGCGCGGCGGCTGCATCATCCGAAGCGCATTCCTCGGCAATATCAAGGTAACTGGACGAAAGCATCATCACATTTGAAACCCCTACATAATATTACATACCAACAATATGTAGAGGTAACGTCATGTGCACGTCACAATGCTAATTTATTATCAAGGTCTTCAGCGACTCCGGTGTCTAACTTACCTACCACAAACTCACCTCTGCGTGTGACCTCTGCGTGCAATATCGTGTCACGAGGTCAGACCACGACGGCGGCGGTGCTTTGCATGACGTTATCAGTCACGCGCGTCGTTATCTATTCTGTCTACCTAACTTTATAGAACGAGTATCGATATCTTGATGTTTAAGTGGTTGACCGCTGTATAAGTAGTATAAAATAATAATAAATAAAATATCTGGGACAATTGCACACCAATTGACCTAGCCCCAAGACTTGTGTTATGGGTACTAGACAACGATATACATACTTATATAGAGAAATAAATACTTATATAGATAGAAATATCCAAGACTCAGGTACAAATATTCATGCTCATCACACATATATTACCCCTACCCACCCTACCTATTACTATAGCCCTTACCGGGATTCGAACCCGGGACCGCTATTGTTTAGCTACTTTTGTCGTTGACCGTACGCCAATGAGCCTGGTCTTCGGTTCTTCTCATCCAACTACTGGCAGCCACTCGGCGCAAGTCGTCGCTCCACCTTGTCGCAGGGCGTCATACACTACGTTTGCCAAGTCGCGGTCTCCACTCAATCAACATTCGCTGAAATTGATTTACATTCAGTCTTCTGTTATAAAATTGTACCAGAGAGAAGAAGACTATGGATTGAAAAAAGTCTTCTACTAAAGCGTAGCCATCGTTTGCCAGTGTAATTTGCCATTATTCAAAACGATAAAAAAAAAAATTATACGTAGTAAATTAAACCAGCCAAGTGTGAGTCGGACTCGCGCACGAAGGGTACCATCACCAATAAAACGGCAATAATTTTTTTAATTCTTTGGATACGGAACGTTAAAAACGTGGTTACTAAACAATTGGGTGTTAATGTTCATAATGCTTCACTATTTCTGGCATACAATTCATCATCATAGTCATAGTAAAGGAGTAGTACTTCAGCTTCATGTAAATCGGCCGTCGCCGGTGTGAATGTGTGCGTGAGTAGCGGCACCGTGTACGCACGCACTTTTCACGCACACAATCACATAAACGAAAGGAGGCGGCCGGGGCCGCGGTAATGCACTCAGTACGGAACGCGCCGCCGATGCGTCACCGCAAGAGTAGGCAATTATCTCGTCGAGCGGCCTTAGCTAACCTACTGTTCTTTATATACTGTGTCATAATATAATGATGATGACAATTGAATGTATAAAATATTATTTAAGTTAGTAAAATTCAAATAAGTTATATAAAACTAGTTGCGCCCCGAGGTTTCACCCGCGTCTTCCCGTTATCCCGCAAGAATCTTTTTCCGGGATAAAAAGTAGCCTATGCGTTAATCCAGGGTATAAGCTATGTCCTTTCCAAATTTCATTAAAATCGGTTTAGTAGTTACGGTGATACGTGGTAACAAACATTCACACACACACACAAACATTCGCATTTGTAATATCAGTAGTACAGATGAAAAATTTCAAATGCAAATCTGAATTAAAAATAAAACTTATATAAAAATGAAACGATTTTGATATGGAGTTTATGAGTATGTTGTTACTTTGTCATATATCAATAATAATCTCCTCCTTTTTATAACCTGAGAGGTTGATTTTAATAAAATAAAATCAATTAATCAACAAAAATGTCTTGTATATTATATCATATATGGTGACACAATGATCAAACGAGCGATATTTCTGTAGAGTGATTAACAAGTAATGTACTGGAAGCTTTTATTGTATTAATTTTACTGTGTCAATAAATGCCTTATGTCTCTAGGCATTTTTTAAAATAGTTTTAAAATCATATCATTACAATTCTTTAAACACAGTATCGTAGGTTTTGCATGTGCTTATGGAAACCATCGTGAAGAAACCGGCATATCCAAAGAACTATTAGTTTGACGCCTAACGTTCCGCACTAGGCAAGCGTGGTTTTGGCCCATGGAACCTAACTGGTTGATGATGATGATGATGATGATGAAAGCATAGCCGGAACAAGCAAGTCGCAAGCGTCATCGATTATTAAAATAATGTTTGGAGTTTTTGAAGGTTACTTCGTGAATTTGTTTTGCACCGGATTTTCGCTTTGCGGTAGTCTTGCGCATAGTAGTTCGCGACTTGGAGCGCTCGGGTTAGTCTAGGTCGCTCGTTTAGTTCGTCAACTCCCGTCTCGACCCGAACAAAGGAAGATCGTTGGCTCGCTAATGGTTCTTCCCGCACGCGCTCTTGTTTGTTAAAGTAGTTTTTGCTGTTATTTTTACTTTACATACATTGTACTAAGAATAATTTAATTATATAATGTTTTTTTTTTGTATCTTGGTTCAAGTTTTGAATTATTCTAAATGTTATTATTCTATGTGTAAAAACAGTAGCTTTAAATTGTATATTGTGAGTAGGTACTGAATAAGGGAGTGACGTGACAATAGGTCGGGGGATTCTCGCTATTCCAAATCGGTCTTTTCGAACGAACTAAGTAGCGACAGATCTAGGAACTAGTTCGCGTAGATCTTTTGTGGGAACGCTCTACGACCCAATTCGTTCGCGAACTACACAAGACTACTTGCGGTATTTTTTTGGAATCTAGAACTGGGCATAAATGAATTACAATTAATCAAGCTGTGCCCTTCGGTTTCACACGCATTGACTACGGATTATTAGTTAAAAAGTTTCGTATCGCCTCTCCAGGGTTCAAACCATCCCCATACCCAATTTGATCAAAGATCTGTTCAATAGTTTAGTAATATGGTAACAAATAGATTGAGTGTTACTTTCGCAATATTAGTATAGACTAAATTTTCCAATCATCTTTCGTCACCCGATGCTCAGAAAAGGTATTGCGCTACTGCTATTTATTCTGGTGGAAGAGTTTTGCTTCAATGTTCTGGAGCTTGTCAAGCTGAACAAATATCTTGTAGGCAAGACTTCTCTATCGTCCACTGAATAGATAAAGGTCAAACGCAAGACTGTGAAGAATAACAACGATATCCCGTTCCGGGAATTCTCAATATGTAATCAAAGATTTTATAGAGAACTACTATAACACCAATATTTTGCTCTGCTAAATAAGCTGATAAGACCAT
The DNA here is from genome assembly GCA_931315375.2 of Opisthograptis luteolata. Lineage (NCBI taxonomy): Eukaryota > Metazoa > Arthropoda > Insecta > Lepidoptera > Geometridae > Opisthograptis > Opisthograptis luteolata. The sequence continues at coordinate 5,757,510 of OV928033.1, forward strand.
CATCAAATTTTTCTTCCACTCTACAAAAATATTGCTTTGATATTTTTACTACTAGATAAAATAGCCTTGCAAGCAGGACTGTTGTAGCCTTCTTGATAGAACGAAACCCGCGAAAGTTTTTTTAATCGGATCAGGGTTTCTTAAAATTTTCTCTTACATACAAACAACAATCTCCTTATATGATGATAGATGACGGATATCCAACAATGATCTTGAGCTTTTAGTGAAGGAAAACATCGTAATGAAACTATTACGAGGTGGTAGGGCATTCTTTAGTGCTGGCCCAATTATTTACCTCTAGTTAGAATCGGCGTAGCGTGATGCTACCTTCGACCATACAGTCACCTAACTTCAAGTGACTTGTGGTCAAACGCTACCCTGTAAGATGTAATCTCTTCCCTTAATCATAAAGCTGTCGAAGTCGCCAGCTGAAGACGATCACTTATGCAAGTGATCCAGGGTTTAGTTTAAATCGTTCTCTTGAAAATGAGATAATTTCAAATAGATTCGATCATAAAAAAACTACTCGTAAAACTGTTTAATACGCCAGCAGCCAAATAGATAGATAGCCAGCATAATTAACTAGCACCTACACTGTGCTACTCATGTAGAGTGAATAGGCACCTTACTGCGAGTGAAGGCAACCAATCATAATTATGCTTTCCTAAATTCATAGCAATTGCCAGTTTATTTCTTGACTGTAGTCCACAAACAGGTAAAGCGTAGCGCATTGTTTACTTCGTGTTAGAGCCGGTAACTACAGGACAATAATTTTGTTAGTTAATTGCATTAAATAGCCAAATGTTTACAGGCCGCCTTCACGAAGAACCCTCAGCTGTCAAACCTGTTGTTGGACCCGTACTTTGGCGAGCAAATCTCGGCCGCGCAGGCGTCGCTGCGGCAGGTGGTGGCTCAGTCCGCGCTAGTAGGCGTACCCGCGCCAGCCTTCTCCGCCGCACTGGCCTTTTACGACGGGTACCGCTCGCCCGTGCTGCCCGCTAACTTGCTACAGGTAAATAGCATTTTTTTGATTTTTTTGATTAAACAAAGAGCAATCAAAAAAGATTATTTAGTTAAAAATAACGTTATAAGGACTATAACTTGATGATTGCTTTTATCGGAATGTGACAAATGTTGATATTATTATTTTGTGCGCAGGCGCAACGTGATTACTTCGGCGCACACACATACGAGCTGCTGTCCAAGCCCGGTGAATTTGTGCACACCAACTGGACTGGCCACGGCGGCAATGTCTCCGCTTCTACCTACAACAACTAATGAAATATCAGTGCACTTACTTGGTGGGGGAACATTCCACAATCAGAATTGTGTGCGGCCCACTACATGTTGTTCGGATGCAGTCTCTCCTGGACAATATTTAGCCTTGTTGCCAATTCGCTTGGGATTTTATACACACGCTGAAATTTCATACCATTGTTTTACTTTACTACATTACTATTACAGAGTAATAAACATTTACTATACATATTATTTATTCCAATCAATGATTCCATAATGTTGGTAAGATTCCTTAGACATTCCTTTTTGTATTTTGGTGTATGGTTGATAAGAAATATTTTTTTATTGAATAGGAATACTAAGGACTTTGTAAGTTGAAGCGCAATTGTTACTTTCAACAATTTGCAATGTAAAACGGTGCTTATATTTATATTGTTTGAATATATTATATGATTGGTTACATAATAAAAACAGTTGTTTTATTTATTATCTGGTCTATCTTTACGAGTTACTTACTGAGGGAACTCAGCGGTCAGAGTAGAAAGTGTCTCTAACAGCGAAACTTGGAATGATTAAAACGCAAACGTTCCAGCATTCATGAAGGTTGCAAGCTCAAGCAGTTGCAAAGGAATCTTCTAGCCCAAATGGCGTGCTAGTAATGAACAACTTGCATGAAAATGACCCATTTTTATCATTTGCATCATCATAATTCAATGGTCAGAGATTATGGGATAGAGTCGGACTATTTCAGAACGTGAGTCTTTTTATTTTTGTTGCTTCGTTTGCTAAATATATTTAGGTTAGATTGAGAGAGTAAGTGTGGCTTTGCTAACCACGAAACGGCAGTGAAACGAATAGGCTAAGAGCATAGCATATTGCGATTGCGCCACATAATTAGGAAATAGCGCTACAACGCAGATTGTGCAGGATATCGCAGGAGTCCTACTAGAATATTAATGCAAAAATTTGTGTATTTTCGTTTGTCATCACATCGCTCCGTAACAACTAAACGTAGGTTAGTCACAATCCATACTGATATTATGAATGCGAAAGAAACTGTCGGTCTGTTTGTTTGTTACCTATACACACCTAAACCACTGAACAGATCTTGATGAGATTTCGTATGGATATAGTTTGACGAACCGTTAGCCGATGGGGGAAGAGAGGTTTTCGAGTGGCGACCACGAACCGGATGAAGTTCTGTAGGTTGGCTAGGTGAACCGGCATTTTACGAGTCGCAGGGAGCCGATGGATACAAACGGCTAATAACCGTTCAAGGGGGGAGGCTTATGTTCACTAGTTCCGGCTCATGGCGATGATTATATTTTGAACCCTGGGGAAGGACTTTTTATCGCGGTACACTACCGGGAACAGCTGTTTATATAATAAATAGAAATTTTAGGATGTCTGTTTGTTTCTCAATCACACCAAAAAGACTGAACAGATTTGGATAAAATTTGGTGCCTACGGAAACAGACTATACCTACACTGGATTGTACATTGCTTCTTAGTAAGGCAAGAAAGCCGCGGGCGAAGCAGCGGAGCACAATTAGTATGATATGAAAAGTGAGTGACAGTAATGATGAAAATGGTTAGATGAACTTTGTTGTATCATTACTTCGCTAGGCTTTGTTTTAACATTACTTTTGGGTCTGTTGTTTGATACATAGTCAAAGTATATAGTCAAAAATAATCATTTGTCATTTTCTTTATACATTTTTTACTATAGGTTACTATAGGCTATAGTGATTGACAACTCTTCAAACTACAGACCCAGGTCGCACAAAATGCAAGTCTATCGGTGTAGAAAGGGATTAAGGCTTAGCGTTGCGGAGAGTTCTTATCAAGCCCAAATAAAGGCGTTTCGTCATGTTGAAAGACTTGATGGGCAGCACTGAACATTTCTTTTATCGAAATTTGACGCTTTCAAGATAGTGAGTCATATAGGTAGGTTCCTGCTTTGTATTTCTGAGTTTTTTATCTTCTTTATTATAGATATTTCGAAACAACTCCTATGGTTGTGGTAACTTCCTACCACGCCATTTTGATTGGGTAGGTATTTAATTTAAGTCTAAAGAACAAATAATGTATGGAAAGACGTCTACAATATTTATTTATACCAATAACTTTGTAAAAATTACCTGATCATTGTCCAAAATATATTAACTAAACAAAACAATAATAAAGTTCAATTCTATAAACTAAAGATGCTTACAGAATGGAAATGTTGAGCGCATGTTGAGACCCGAGTTAGTGTAGTCTAATTCTGCGTGAATCCAAGAGGGTTGCGCTAGCGCTTTCTTTAAAATATATGTACTTTATTTGATACAAAAAATGATGTATTATGCTTACCCTAGCCCTCGGGTGGATTATCGCAGAGACCATCAATAGCCTGTACATATTAAAATTGTGCATAAACAAATATTTACAAAAAGAGTAGCTCGCTCAAAATACGCTCAGCTGTTAAATAGATAAAAACAATAAAATTGTGTTTTACACAGACTGCAGGAAAATAATTCATCAAATGAAATAGAACAAGAACACAAAATATTTATTCAAAACCATCGAACTCTTTGTATTCAAAATTAGCAACAAATAGTACAGATACAAAGTGTCAACTTTTATTCTGTCATTACAAAAACCTAAATCATGAGCCGTCGCGTCCGATTATGACTATGATATGGAGATTGTAAAACGCGTAGGCACGTTAGGACGGGCCGCACCGCAACGCGTTCAACAACAACATCCAACATTAAATGAACGACAGAGATGCACGATGTTTTGCCGTGCGGCCCACCCGTGGTGTGCGCGAGGATTATGCTGGCTCTCCTGCGAGTTCTATGCTTGCACTTCTTAGGGTAGCGACAGATTTGTAACTTAGCGTACATTCGTGGCAAACCGAGCATTTTACTTTTGAAGTCACTAAATATTAGACATTGGTGGCAATCGAGCGGCTCGGGTTCCCTTTACTGACTGTAATGCTATTTCCAAAAGTTTTTTAATCATTTCAACATCATCCTTGGACAACTGTTATTACAACGCACTTTTGTAACAATCTAATGATATATATTTTATGAGATCGTCTTCACAGTCCACTTACACCGTTGGTCAGGGACGCGCCGCATGCCCACTCCATCTAGCGAGCAACACTTATACGCCCGAAATTAATAATCGATCCAATCCGTTATCCGCGGTTTTGGATCGATATGTCATGTCATACTATGTCATTTTAGTAGTAATCTGTCAAGCCCTAGTACTAAAATTACATATTATGACATGACATATCGACCCAAAACTGCGGATAACGGATCGGAACGATTATTAATTTCGGGAAATAATCATAATAAAACGTCAAGTACAAAACCTTGCATTATAAAACTGGATGAAAATTTTTACCTTCAATGCGACGTACACAACTCGAATGAAGCCAGCCATCAAATTGCAATATTCATCGAATAAAAATACTTATAATTAATACATCTTATACTAATTCGAAATTTATTGCTACAGGTATTTGCAAGGCTCTTATACGCTACTTAATTAACACATATTAATTTAGACAGCAATATCAATTACATTTTGTTCTAACACCTAATATATCCACGAAAAAATTACATACCCACATGAAATAATAATCCATAATCGAAACACTTTTTCATGTAAAGAACTAGAGATATTCTTATAATTTATTTATCGATCGATACTTCCTTACTTGATGTCATTAATTCGATAAAACCAATGTTTATCAAGGCAAACCACTACCTGGCACCGGCTTTTATAAAAGTATGACGGTGTGCTTTGGCATGTTTTTAGTAGTACTTAGGCCTAAAAAAATATTTTTTGATGTATGTAGGTATATTATGTACATTATATAAACTACTTGTATTAAACACCACGGAAATATTGATACAATTGAGGGTAGTGTCTACTTCTACACATTATTTCTATTCACAGTTGTGGAGAACAGCTTTACTTAGGGCCGGTTTTTCGATTCCACCACAAGGTTTATTAAAAAAAACGTGAACAATTTAACCATTATGTATCTATGTAGATTGTAGTCATTTTATTAATATATTTTTGACTACGAATCAAAAAACCGGCTCTTACTAAAGAAATACGTCAATTTTTTTTCTAAAATTTAATTTCATTTTTTAAAAATTGATTATTCTACATATGTATACAAATATCAGAAAAGATGAATATATTATTTGACATTCATATTGTTAAAATTCTATAGAAAAACATATTTCGATGTGATGCTGAAAACAACTACTTTATTACTGAGCACTATCTTGATACCTATAGTATTATAGTACCTACTACCTAACAAACCACTTTTTTATATTTTCTAGCAAGTGCGACTGTATATTATTATGATACTGTGTGTGAATTATTTCATCCTAAATTCCCAACTTCGTTAGCTTAGGTTTTGTGTGACGCAAGTTTGTCGCGACAGCGGAGCCTATTCAATCGGTGCAATTTGTTGCGAGCCAGCATACAGGGCACTTCCCGCCAGGTAATTGATAAAAATAGTTCCAAGAAGATCGATAGATGGCAGAGACAATAATGCATGGAGCAAGCATCACCCCAAGACAAGGCAAGGTCTTTAAAAAAAAACTTTTATTTCATTTATCTAATCTGCCATGCTTGTTTTTGTATCTGCGTTTGTAAGGCAGTGAAACTCACACTCTGCCGCGTAAAGTAACACAATGACAGTTAATTGGTGGTAAATGACGTGGCTGATAGACAAATGTTTTTTCAGGCAATGCGCTTTGCTTTTTTGTAAAAAAAAATCTGTGTTTGAATGAATATATGAACTCCGATGACTTGGCTTGTTCATTGAATAAATGCAAAAATACCCTTCGGAAGTTAGGGTTATCGTTAAATTAAGACGTCTTTTTAACCATAGTCAGTTGGTACAACAAATGTTTGCTAATTATATCTGGAGATTTCATTGCAGATAGTTAAAGTTGACTATGGATGGTGTAACCCGGCCTTACTCTTGCAATTTGTTGGCTCACGATATTGTATGTATTATATTTGAATAGAGATTGTAAAAATTATTTTATACATGGATACATACTAGTAGGTACAAACCTAACTAACTAGTAGTACTACTACTTATTATACTTATGTACTAAGTACTACTTAGTACCTACTTACATATAAATTATTTCTGTCATCAATATTATTTAGCAACATTATTACATAAAACATAATATTAAACGTTAGATAAGCGACCAAAAATTAAAATAAAATAAATTTGCGTATGTATAGTATAAATGCAATAGTATTACACTCCAGCATAATGCAGGAGATCTGGACGATGATTCCATTAGATATTTTACGCTTTCGAAAAACGGATCTTTAATTAGAACTTGCGCAGAACAATTTGGAATCTACATTATATATCTAACAGTATACGTAAGGACGGTTTCAATAACCGATCTATCCACGATTTGACAGAAATTTTACATTCCTCCTATGTAGTCTGTGTCATATTTCTACCTCCAGTAGGGTAAACCGTGGATAGATCGGTTATTGGAACCGGCCGTAAATAGACAAGCATGCGGCCCACCCAATGTTAAGACGAGGAATTGGCAATATTGGCTGCAGGGATTTCCTTTTTTCTCAGCATTTACAAAACATACAGAGCTAATATTTATGTGCATTAAAGATCATGTTATTGATATCAAAATGTCGGAAGGATAACACGATTGGTTAACTTTCATAGCAGACAAACTATGATCGAAAACTGCCCTCTAAAAAAATATATATTATACGAACTTACGGCATTAGTCAGCTCGCTTGCGTTTTTGTATGGAGCTGATTTCAGATTTATTGTTTATCATGGCGTCCTCTTAAGCGGTTACCGCCACCTACATATCTTACTAGTCGTTTCCCGCGGGTTCACCTGCGTGGGCTACAGCTTGTCCCGATAAAAAAGTAGTTTGTCTTTTCTCAGGCTTTAGACTATCTCTGTACCAACTTTCGTTTAAATCGGTTCAGTAGTTTAGGCATGAAAGCGAGACAGACAGACAGAGTTACTTTCGCATTTATAAGACCTATACTACTGAGTTTGTTGTATTTATAGAATAATTTATAATATTAGTAGGGATAGGGATTATCGACATGTAATCCCCAGCGCCTTCGACAGTACGTTGCCTACCAGCCTTGTATTATTAGATTTCAGTCAACTGCTGCTCCAGCTAGCCAATAAATACTATGTGCAATAGGGATGTTAACACTAATTACAAAATAATGATTAATCTTATTTTTATGTTAGTTTGTATTATTAGGATATCGAAAAACATATTTTTGTATTTATATATACCTAACTTAATAATTTAAATAAAATGATTTTAAATGCTATATTTATAATCTTTTGTCACGTGACTGCAAACACCAAAAAGAGCTTCTTACGTCACTAACCACTCAGGCGATTTGTGCTTCGATGGTTGCCCGCGCGTCGGCGTCGGGGGTCGGCGCGGTGGTATGGTTACGAATCGCGACCATCGTGTTTTTCGGTCAGTGACGTCATGTCAGTCACGTGACAGTTGTTAGTGTTTTGGCGGAAAAATTCATAATTACTCTAATTTTGTATATTTTCTCATCGAAAATACTAATAATTTTAAATGAAACATTTTTTTATGGTAAACAAGAGTCAATCTTTAAAATAAAAGCAATTCCGAAAAACGGTTAACATCCCTATTGTGCAATTTTTTCAACACTCGGTATTTAGAGGAGAAAGCGCAGCCACACAAACACACAACGTCGCCGGTTTTACCGGCGGCATACTACTTACCACCAATTTCCGTGTTATTATCACTTCATCAGATGCCGCAGACGTCGATGACACTTTCCTTGAGACATAGTGTATTGATGAAATTCAAGGCAATTACAGCAAAGGCACTATCTTTTGTAATAGTAAACATTTGACTCGTAATAATAAAAACGTTCGATTTTTTTCCCTCGCGTGAATTATTGAAGGTAACGATTAATTACATATTCGACACTGTATTCAAATCTAGATGAAATCAACATCATTTGCAGATACTATTTATTAATGCAGTTATTATATTTCAGTTAAGTATATTACTTACTTATTTTTCGCAGCAGAAACGGTTATAACCGTCAATTAGATTGCGAGTGGCGATGCGAGAAACCAAAATTGTGACCATATTTTAGCGTTTCCGATCGATAGTTAATCGATAGCCAACAGGCAATACTATCGATACGCGAAGCATAAACTATCGATAGTATTGTTGCTCGTAAGTAAATTAGATTATTTTAAACTATCGATAGTCTGCCAATTTGTAATATTAAACAATTCTATTGTAAATTGGTTAACTATCGATAGTCTTTGTTAAATAATCGATGGTGTAGATATTTTTTTATTTACGAGCAACAATACTATCGATAGTTTATACTTTGAGGGCAGCAATACTATCGATGGTGTTGCACTTATTCGATAGTATTGCCTTGTTTTAAGCTATCGATAGTAAGGCTTTTTCAGATGAAAACTATCGATAGTTCGGCAACACTACCATATTTGCCAGTATCACGATAGCACGAGGTAAACTGCTAACTATATAGGCTTGTCAACCGGTTAATAAAACAAAACTACCTAATTATTTTTTGTACCTTTCGTTATATATATACGAGTTACATAATCGGAAGGCGATATTCGTGTCACTAGCGCGACAATCGTTGGTCAGTGGTAAAATAATAACAAATGCAAACGTTCTCAAAAGGATTTCACGACAGCTGCTAAACTGACTAGCGCAGCTGCCTCATGCTATAAAAACGTTAAATTAAGATTCACGCTCCAAGGCATCCCTAAGGTTGGGAATATCGATACCTATATGAGTTATAATCTATATCAACACTTCATATTAATTGAAATAAGTAGTCTGAATTTGAGATGTAGATTCAAATGTTTACTGGGCTTGGATGGCTAAATCCGAAAGCATAGGCATAAGCGTTTCGCCATTCCAAAAATACTCAAAAGAGAGACCATTTTGATTAAAACTGTACTTATACTTTGATTAAATCTTCTCTGACATATAAATGAATCGCTATTTCCCCGCAATCAGGATTTTCGCGGGCCTGGGGGCCTACTTCAATCTCTTAAATCAGCATTATTTTAATATTACATTGCTAATCGATACCATGAAGTTACTAAAGTAATATTACTTTAATATTGAAGACGCAGAGACGTTTTGGTGACGTCACGTTAAATCGTTCATTCAAACAACATTACTTTGGTACTCTGAGGTGACTTTTGACATAAAGCAATATTGTTTTTATGTCAAATTTAGCGATGATAAAAAAGTTACTCGCGCGCAGCTGAAATAACATTGTTTTCTATATTTTATTAAAGAAAACCTATAATTTTATTCTAAACAGTAAGTGAAAATTAACTAAACGTTTTGTTTGTGTAATTCTTTAAAATGAATGTGGTTTAAGTGTACCTATGCAACATATATAAATGTGATGTGATTGTAGATGGCTGATGAATACGAGCTATTTGAGTTTTTGGAAGCAGACAATAGTGAAGGCCACTCGTCGAGGAAGCAGCGTCGGAGAGAATTGCGTGACAAGTGTGATCCATTCAATTTGGACGAAGCGGAGTTCACTAAGCGATATAGGTTAACGAAAGAGCTGACGCATAATCTATGTGACGAGCTTAGGCCTCTCATAAAGGAACCTACAAAATTAACAGATTTGTCTGTAGAAACAAAGGTATTATATTGATTAACCTATAAAATAATACTATATTTTATGTGGCATCAATACAAGTTTGTTATTCTCGCATTTTATAGGTACTGACTGCTTTGTCGTTTTATGCGACTGGTTCCTACCAACGGCCTACAGGCAGTATTGAGGGTCATTTCATTGCTCAGCAGACTGTCTCATCAGTCATCACACAAATAACTGGTTGCCTTAATGCCGCTCACATTAGGCAAAAATATATCTGCTTCCCAGCCAGTGACCAAGACAGAAACAGAATTAAAACAGAGTAAGTATGTGTATACATAATATAATTTTCTCCAATGTGTTTCTACAGTGACTAACCAATTTCCTAAGAAAAATGTACTTACCTGTCTGGTATATTATAATACGCTTTGCTTAACAGAGAAAACGAAAATGAAAAACATCATGTTTGAAAGAAATTTAACTGTTTAAAAAAAATTAACATACCCAATTTTCCCTTCCAGATTCTACAATAAATTTAAAATTCCTGGGGTCTTAGGTTTGTATCAAATATTTTTCTCAAATGCTAGATGTAGTTTATAAAAACTAATACAATTAATAAGTATTAATACAAGCTTATTTGTTTCCTTAGGTTGCATTGATTGTACTCATGTGGCTATAGTACGCCCTGCGATCAATGAAGAGAGCTACTATTGCCGGAAGCATTACCATTCGTTGAATGTTCAATTGGTAAGTTATAATCAATGTATGCATTTATTATTCCAATTTAATTTCTAAACCTTAATAGAACTATAGTGCTGAAACAAGTATTTTCCAAAATATTACACCCTATTACATTGTAAGCTACATAACTATTATTTGAAAGCGAGATCAAAAATATGAATTAAATAGTATAACCAGAAAAACAATTTAGCCAACTACTATTTGTTCACAAAAACAAAACAAAAAATTTGGTTTATAGTAGGATACGAAAATAAAAATAACTTAACATATTATGTACTAGAGAGTAAAATAACTACTAAAATAAAACTACTAAAATTACTTTAAGATAATTGTTAATCAACTATCTGACAAAAACTCTATTGTTAAACACTCTAAACAATTATAAATCAAAAAACAAATACATAAATGTACATACATGCCACATGTCACAGCTTACAAATTTACAATAAAATCAGTCTTATTTATTTTTTCCAGATTTGTGACGCAGACATGAATATTCTAAGTGTGGATGCAAGTCATGGTGGTGCTACCCATGACTCTTTCATATGGGCTAATCATCCACTGAAAGCTCATCTGGGAGATCTGGATAATACAGAGAATATCTGGTTTCTTGGTATGTTTTCTTATTTGTCATATAATTATAACAATGCAGTTTCTAACTAGTACCTAATAATCTGTTAAAATTCACAGCTGACTCCGGATATCCATTAAGAAGGACAATGATGATACCAATTTTGGATTCCGCACCAGATACACCTGAGGCACATTACACTGACTTGCATGTACGCACAAGGAACATCGTTGAGCGTACTATTGGGCTTCTTAAAGCACGTTTTCGATGCTTGCTTGTTCACAGAGTCTTACATTATTCACCAGAGGTAGCTGGCTCTATTGTAAATGCTTGTGTAATATTACATAACATTTGCAATAGAGCTAACACTCCAGTGCAACAATTAAGCAATGAAGAGGTGATTCGAGAAGCCCAATTGCAATTGAACTATACTGCAGCTATAGAGAATCCACACAGCAACAACATGGCACTGCAACTGGGTTGGACTATGCGGAATGTTCTCGTTCAGCAGCTCTGGGAAAGGCGCCATTTATAATTCTGTAAATAGAATAACAGCTGTATGTTAATAAAATTGTAATCTTATGTTTTCCCTAGATTTCTTTGTTTTTTTAATTATGATAATAAATGTTAGTTGTAATTTTGTTTAAACCTGGGGATGGTCACTAGGATACTTTAATAGCGATAAACTGTAGTTCATGCGGGTGAAACCGCGGGAACAGCTAGTCATCCTACTAATAAAATAAATGCGTAAGTTTGTGTGTGTGTGTGTGTGAGAATGTTTGTTACCACTTATCATCGTAACTACTAAGCCGATTTGGAATGGAGATATCTTATACCTTGGCTACTTTTTAGCCTGGAAAAAGTTTCCTGCGGAATAACGGAAAGACGCGGGGTGAAACCGCGGGGCGCAACTAGTAATAAAATAAAATATGAATACTATGTTGATTTTAAAATACCTTTCAATGCTTTGTAAGGTGTTCTGAATATTTACAAGAGCATGGCTACTCCTCACGGCAGCTTCAGCTCTTAACCTTGACGATTCTACGAGAGCACGTCTCGCGGCCTCTTGCGACATCGGCGGTTCCCGCCTGCGGCGCCGGCGCCGCGGGGAGCGTGCTGCTGGTGCTGGTGCAGGCTCATGTGAGCGGGAAGGAGTAGAGTTTGGGGAATTCGGTTCTGTAGCAGGTGTTGGTGCAGGCTCATGGGAGAGGGAAGGAGTTGCGTTAGGAGAATGTACTGTAGAGTCTAAGGGCTCCCTTAATAAAATCGACTCTGAGGCTGGAGAATCCTCTACAGCGACAGTACTTGGATGCTATAACAAAAAATAATAATGTATCATTGTCATAATAAGAAAGTATTTTATTGTATGCCCTACAAATCTGTCCTACTTTAACAATGTTGCAGTAGTAAAGCTCCTCTAGTTGAAACCACATTAAAATATTGTCTAGGTACTGAATCTCAAGTTACAAGTAGATTGATTGCCTTTAGTTATATCAAAATAATAATGTGATGTAGAATAAAAATTGATTTTGGAATATAAATATTTTCACTTACTTCAGGAAATGGTTCAACCCGCACACCTGTTAATCCTTGACCAAAATCTTCTCCAAGAATTTGGAGAAATTTTTTATCAATTTCTGCCAGTGGCTGCACATTGGAAGGGCCTCCTCCGGTTGCCAACTGAGCAGTTCGCAAGGCACTAACTCTTTTCTTTATTTTGGCCTTGTAGTCTACCCAGTACTAAAAAAATATTGGTGTTTTAATACAAATTCACACAAACTTTAAAACGTAAACACTTTAATTCATTTACTTTAGACCACTCGTTCCACTCCTTGTGAGCACCTTCGCCTTGGGCATTTAGCATGTCAGTCACATCCCTCCACCTTCTCTTGTTATATTCCTTGGCCTGCAGGGATCGGTTGTGGCCAGTAGCGACGTCTCTATGGGAATTTAAAAACTCCCATAGCAAGTCTAGCTGCCGTCCCGAAACCCTACGAGTTCTGATACTGCAAAAATCGTAAACACCCACTTGAACCACTTGAAATTCCTTAGAAGCGTCGAGAAGTTTTAATATGATGTATATATATTTGTTCCAATGAAATCACATTTTATTTTACTTACTTTCTGCTTGACATTTGACACAAATAATAATAAATAATTAAAATAAACAAATAGTTCTTTATAATTAGCAAAGTAATTCTTAAATTTCAAACGCGCCGCGTATATTTCGTCTGACGTCTCAATATCACCACCACAGACAGGTAGATACCGAGCATGAAAACCATTCCGTTATATCAAATTGAACAGTTAGAATTCATGTTTCTTTTACATTTATCATTGATATTGAGAAAACAATATAATATTTAGGTTTAAATGCGATAAGTGTTTCTTTTTTGTTTTAATTAAGCATTTCTTTTATTACATTGAATTAATAACTATGGTACCAACATAAGAAAACTTATAATTTATATGCGTGTTCCGGAACGTTGTCTCAACGACGTGCGAAAGTGACAACGCTCTATGAAAATGAAGCGTTGTCTCGTTCTATCATATAGCAGTAATAGATTTTCATTCGTTCTTTGGCAGGAATAAATCAACATTGTTTCTTAAAGCTCATGGTATGATTAAGAGTAACATTATTTTAAGGTTAAAACAATATTGCCCGGAACCATGATGGTTTTGTAAAAGTTGGTGGTTGGCCTCCTGAGTAGTATTATACTGACAACTGATATATATATATACATTAAGCGGGTTGTTTAGAGTACGAAATGCTGTGGAGTAAGTTTCTATGACGTAACAGATGTGGCGGCTCTTAGCGAAGTACAGTCAGCGACAAAAGTAGCTGATCATACTCAATTTTCCAAATGCGTTAAGATCAGTAGGTAATGTTTGTTTCTTCCTTACAACTTACAAGGTTGCGTTTGACTCACTTTGACCATAGCTCATGATGTTATGTGATGATTCCGTCGTAGGTTAGTGTTTAAGTCATGCAATGGGAAAATTTGTTTTTGTTCAGCGACTTTTGTCGATGACTGTTACTATTTATGCCCTTCATATCAATTTTTCTAAAATTAAACTAAATTTGACAGAGCTAAAAGAAATACTGTCATTTCATACTTTCGTGGCCAGAAATGAAAATCCTTTCACTTGGCTCCCATGCTTATAATCCTACTAGCTGTTCCCCGCGGTTTCACCCGCGTGGGCTACAGTTAATCGCGATTAAAATTATCCTATGTCCTTCCTCAGGGTTCAAGCTATCTCCGTACCAAATTTCATTTAAATCGGTTCAGTAGTTTAGGCGTGAAAGCGTAACATACAGACAGACAGTTACTTTAGCATTTATAATATTAGTAGGGATAGGATTCCTATGTAATATTTTTGTCGCTTTGCTCCCATGGGATCATAGGATACATTTTTACGTCCGACAGCAATACTTTTAGACCTGTCAACTTAGATTTTAAAAATGCACGAAACCAATATCTACTCATCCGATTTACGGCTGTTCCCAATAACCGATCTATCCACGGTTTGAACTACTGGAGATAAAAATGTTCTTCATCATCATCATTATCAGCCTTTCACGTTCCCACTGGGACTGGGACTGGGACTCCGGCCTTCTCTCAGAGAGTATGGGCTGTAATCTACCACGCTGGCCCAGTGCAGGTTGGTAGATGTCGCATGCTCTTGAATGTTGCAGTTCTTGGGCATGCCGGTTTCCTCACTATGTTTTCATTCACCGGTTTGAGCGATGGCAAATCCGCACATAACTTATTAAGTCAAAATGTTCTGAATGTGAAATATCTGTGGAACCGTCGATAGATCGGTTATTGGGAACGGCTGTTATACGTATTAGGTAGGTATCAAATGACAAGTAATTAAATGCTTTTAGTACTTGTTACAAGGCACAGTCAGCGACAAAAGTAGCTGCTCGTTCTCGATTTTCCAAATGTGTTTCAAATCAGTAATTATTAGTTTTTTTCCACTTTACATGTTACCATTTTGACACAACATAACACACCTGATTTTAGGTGATGATGAGGTCAACAATTGGTGTCTAAGATGAGGATTATAGAAAAAAGTGTGATTGTTCAGCGACTTTTGTCGTTGACTGTACCTAGTGTTTGATCTTACGTGACGATGTGCTTAGATTGGAAAGTGGCTCTCAAATGGGGCTTGGCGATAGATTCTTAACATGAGGGTAGCTAGATAGTAGAGAACTAGATAATGCTTTATCAATAAGCTACGGCTTCATCAAGTTTTTTCTTCACCGAAAGCTCAAGCTCATTGCAGGATTCGAACCCACAACCTATCAATCGCAAGCTGACATAACTACCACTGGGCCATCATCTCCATTAATAACTTGCATTTGTCGTCGGAAGTCCTATGTTTAAAAAATATTTAATTTTAAAGATTCGAATCGTATTGAATTTATCCATTTTATAAAAATATTCACATTAAAAAAAAATTTATGTGGTAAAACGCTTAAATCGACTAGACCATCAACTGGTTTAATGAGATGGTTTTTGTAAGCTTACATATTTGTGCAAAATATTATTTTAAAGCTATTATTTATTGATTTTTCATCAATACTACTGCTACTACTATTTTACTTATAAAAATAGCTGCTTTTAAAATATACTATTTTTAAACACAAGACTCATGCTGACAAATGTAAATATATTTTTGTAAGTATTTTGTTACTTGTTTATCTTCGACGTCATAGATACTTACTCCAAGGCTAAGGAAGCGACAGCAGAATTAATCGTAACCAAAACAACTCACCTAACACGATATCAATTGTAGGTAGGTAGAACTGCTCAGTTCCACAGAAATCATTGTTAACTGTTTGGCCTATACAAATTAAAACAAATGAACCTTTGTACCTTTGAAACCCTAGTACGCTTAGAATTCTATATTTAAAGTAGGCATTTGAACCACTCGCTTTTTTTAGTGGTTCAATCCTAGCAACAACTTTGCAGCCTTGAATAACAAAGAACTATCGTTTCACTAATCAGGTTTTTACATTTTACTTCCCTCATATGAAAAAAAGCGTGTTTACCTCAGGTGAACGACTTATTTAGGCACTCAAACTATTGGCAACCTTGCTAAGCTCGTGCGCCAAACCATCTTGTGCCTAAAGAGGTCACTTTCATCCCTTGTATACCAATCTACTTTTGATCAAAATCAGCCACGTGACTTTTTTGAGCAATTTTCACTATTCCCTATACTTTCGGGTGTTATCATGTCCAGTTGATAGAATCTCCCTGTATAACGTCAAATATCAATTTAACGAAATATATTTTAGTATGTACATTCCGTTATGTACCTTTAAGGCAAATCGCGAAAAAAAAAATTGCAAATATAAAGATTCAGTTCTATAAATAGTTGTTGGATAAATATTTTATCGAACGTTTAAATGTTGTTGTATGAAATACATTGGCCTCCAAATAAGTACTACACTTTTTAAATCATTTTTTTTTCTAAATTGTAGAAGTTAGAGATTTAAAATAACAACGTTTTATAGCCATTTTTATCAGCTTTCTTTGAAACTATAGTAAATTGTACATTATAGTAAGGGAGCCCATGATGCTAAATGTGGATTTACTCGAGCGTCGCGGAAACCTATTAGATTTGGTAGATTAGATATTAAGAAGAGGAAGATGATAGGCCCTGATAGAAGAATGGGAGAATATTCCCCAACATCGGCTCCGAAACCTCGTGTTCAGTATGCCAAATCGACTCAAAGCTGAAAGCAGAGCCCGAAGGGGAAATACCAGTTATAAAAAAATAAATAACATGTAAAATATACCTAATTGTAAATGTTAATTGAGTTTTATGACACTAAGCTAAAAACTGCTATTTTTATTGTTTTATCTTTTTTTAGACTTAAAAATGTTACCAATGTATAATTTACTATGCTTAGTTTCAAAGAAAGCTGACTTTTTTATTTTAAATCTCTAACTTCATCTTAACAGTTTAGAAAAAGAAAAATATTTATAAGTGTAGTACTTATTTTTGAAAGCCAGTGTAGTTCTTACGGCAATGGCTTGGCCGGACCACTTTTATTGGCCAATGGACTAGTACAATATTGTTCTTAATTAGGAGGCCTTTCTTGTTCCTATTGTCAAATAGCATTTGCGCATGACACTTGAAATACTGTACAGTTTATATACTAGCCCTATTCACATTGTTAAATATAATTTAATAAACGTTGTATGTGCTTTTTTACATAAAGGGTTTTTTTTTACAAACTATGCTATTTTGCAACGATCGATGAGTGTATATATACATTTTTATAATTAAAATGTACCTTTCATTGAACATCATATTTATACAATTTACACTTGTTATGGTCAATGTGTAAAAGTATAACTATGTCTGCGTCCATTATATCAAATTCATCTTGTACCACGAGGCGCCTTTTTAATTTTAAAACTACATAAAACTACCAGAGTCCAGCACAATTGGTAATAAAAATATTAATCTATACTTATTAATTGTAGGTATTTACCTAAATTACACAAACGTTGTCTAAGCTACGAATTTTAACACTTAAACATATATTTTTACATCTAAAATGTAGTGTTGTATACTGACTCAAATAAGAATACGTATTTACAGTTGTGTTCACGCCACACTCCATCTGGCTGCTGGCGAAGTACTGACCCGTGGCCGCGTCACTCCATGGACCGCCCGGTGCACTGAAAATTTAATAAGAGATGATGTATGACTGCTGCGAGTGCTATCTACCGCTCAAGAAATTTCACATACAAAGCTCAGCATGCCACTCCACAAGTATAATACTCCAAAGGGTTTACCTTCGCCGGGCATGATCCCATCGGCGTTCCGACAAAAACACTCGCAACCTACCACTTTCCTCCACCTCTCCAGTTTTCTATCGGCGATGGCATAATGTCGCTAGGCAAGTTTTCGCTTGAAGTTTAACTGTTTACTTTTATACACGCGAGCATAGACCGCTTAAGTTTCTAACTTTAGTTTGTTCTCATTTAAAGTCGGGATTATTTTTAGACCAATAATTCAAGAGTAGGTACATAGTAAAGATTAGTAGTTCAGCTTCATACAAATCGGCCGCCGCCGGTTTTAATGTGTGCGAGAGTAGTGGCGCCGTGTACGCACGCACTTTTCACGCACACAATCACAAACGAACGGGGCCGCGGCCATGCACTCAGTACGGAACGCGCCGCCTATGCATCACTGCAAGAATAGGCAGTTAACTCGTCGAGCGGCCTTAGCTAACCTACTGTTCTTACTTTACTGTGGTAGGTATTTGTTGATAACGTACATTGAAATTTTATCAACTGCAACAAATTGGCGTAACTAGAAATGATGAGGGTAGTTTTATATTTAATTACTAGCTGTTCCCTGCGGTTTCACCCGCGTGGGCTACAGTTCATCGCGATAAAAAGTATCCTATGTCCTTCCCCGGGGCTCAAATTATCTCTATACCAAATTTCATTTAAATTCGTTCAGTAGTTTAGGCGCGAAAGCGTATATATTCCGTATACTCTAAAATTATTCCCGCACTTCAGTGCCCCCTCACCGCGTCACCTGCTGTAGGTACCCATTATCCTATTTTAATTCTAAGTAAATTTTTCTTGGACCGCACGTTTGAACCGCGCAGTTAAAGGTCTTTCTGGTCCGCAACCGCACTTTACCTATTTCATAGATTCTCCCGGTGCCCCCCCTCACCTCACCGCGTTTCCCGCTGTGCTGCGATGCGGCGGATTTATTTTTCTACTACTACTTACATTTTTAAACTCGTGATATCTTTCGAATGGAATGTCCAAATTGAATGATTCAAAAAGTTGTATAAAGGTATTGAAGCAGTTTTGAATAGGAAGTAATTTATTTTGAATAAGGATTAATACCAAGATACAAATAAAGAGCCTTTTCTAGCGGCGGCATTAAAAAATATTTTTAAAAAATAAAATATCACTTATTGTGGCATAACTATAATAGTTAGACATATGCTCTCGCGGACTTTTTTGTAGATCTTAATGGGACCTACAAACCTGTAATACATTGTTTTGTTCTAGTGTCAATAGTTTTTGCAGCGCACGCAAAAATAGGTTTTCGATTTCACACCTTGGGTTGCAAAATAGCAATTTTCTTACGGATCCCTAATTTTTTTGGAAATAAAATATAGCCTTCCTCGATAAATCGACTATCCAACACTGAAAGAATTTTTCAAATCAGACCAGTAGTTCCTGAGATTAGCGCGTTCAAACAAACAAACAAACAAACTCTGCAGCTTTATAATATTAGTATAGATAGAACAAAATGTTAGGACTATTTTTAGCAAGTTTCGTCATTAACTTATAGTAATTTCAGCATTTTCTATTCTACAAAATAAATATATCAGTGCCCCTAGTACAGGTTTTGATAGTTTACAAAAACTATAAAAGTTTTCGTCTCCATCCATACATATTTTTTTCAGCGAATCTTACCGAGACTTGGAGGAACTTAATACGGGTTATTTTAAATCGTTATAATCATATTCCCACAATGTTATTGAGTTACTTTTTGAATTTAAGCAATCGAGTTGCCACTTTGACACTTCGGCGGTGGTAAACGTAGACGTTTACGAAAACTTTTATCGTTTTCAAAACTTGTACTAGGGGTACTGATCCTAGTATTTGACCGTAGCTATTCTTACTATTAAAATATTATACAACAAGGTCATTTTGGCACAAAAAGATATTTTTGCAATTAAGTACCTACGTCAAAAAGGGCACTGAACCATAATCTATGCATTTAGAATGTTTGTCTGCGAATACATGTTTTTTCGATATGGAAACTACTGGATTCTGTAATTTTCGATGTTCGATAGCATAGCACGCTCTACTGAGATAAGCTTCATTGCACTATGACATGATAATTATCTTAGATAATGAGAAAGAAATCGCGCGGTTGATGCAATGAAAAAGGGTTTAAAGCCCCTTGCGCGGGTGAAGATGCGCGTAAAAGCTAGTTTATGTTAAAAGAACTTCATAATCGAGATTAATGTCAAACAAGTGCTAGACGACAAGATTATGAAGTAAGATAAGACTGGCTAGTCATCTTAATGAAGCGGTAGTGAGGATACGGCAGAAATGACTTCCGCTCGGATGGAAGCAGCGCCTACGCAAGGGTGCGAGCAGTGCGACTGTGATAAATTAGATAATGCTCGCTTACTCGGCTACAAAAACGTATAAACGTGTAATGCAAACAAAGAGGCTGTAGAGAATTTACGCTCCTTCAGATTTTGCTAATTTGCCTACCCACGAAATGTTTATAGAATATATTTCGGGTAACTTTTCTCAAACCCGTAAAGCCTCGCGCACACCATGGGCGGACCGCACCGCAACACAATTTAATGTTTGACCTTAACCTACGATTTTTTCGCTATACAACAAAAATGTGTCGAGACAATGTCGCGTCGCAGTATTGTAGATTTTCATTACTAATACTTAGAAAGACGCTTGATTTTACCTGATCGGAGGGATGAAAACAGTACTTTTCGTCCCGGGGAAACATTTTTCCCTGCCGTCATGAATTAAAAAACTGTATTAAATAGTAATTAAAAAATACTGGCTGGTAGAAGGCCACATACAAAGACGGGAAAGCGGTCATTCGATCAGGTTTTTATTTACTTTCCTCATATTCGAAATGAAAAGCAGTGTTTACCTCGAGTGAAAGACTTATTTAGGCACTGAATAAACCAGCTCGTCCCTCAATAGGTCACTTTCATCCCTTGTATAACAATCTACTATTTCAATTCTATTGCGCGTACTACCGACTTCGCTACTGCGGGATTTAGCAGTGCGCGCAATACAATTGAGTTACAAACTACAGCGCAACATTATGCCACGGCACTTTTTTGTTTTATTTAGTTCAATCGTTACACAACATCGCGAGTGATCGAGAATTCTCAAATATGTATTCTAATGTCAAGTAAACTTCATTGTTACATTTTTAACAAATATAACGATGCAGTCAATATTCGCTTCGCTTGCCAAAGTGATAGTTTACCCTCGATCACAAAAAATTAGGTATAAATGAAAGATATTTTTTGGTCAAATTGTTTATTAATAGGTAATAATTATAAATAATTAAATCGAAATAGAAGGACTAGCAAATATAACGACAACCTCAGCAACACGTCAACAGTCTTATTATTAAATTATTTGTAAACTTTTCATTCAACAAATGTGGAAGACTTCTAACCGTCCAAAGGTGATCGTCATTGACAAATGTAAAAACATATCTACTATCTAATTAACACACATCAGGTACTACTTTATCAGGTACTACGTCAAGGCAAGGATTAAAATTGAGATCATTGATTGTGCAATTTGTTGGCGTCAATTTGGTTATTTTGATGGAATAAAGTACAAAAATACTTTAGGCACTTGTGACAGTTGTGTCTCACACTAGCAGAGACCGTATTTATGGGCAAGATTGAGCTGACTAGGCTTTTGATCAGATAACTTTAATCTATTAATATCACTACCACAGTGAACCTTAATTGATATGGAATTACGTACCGATATTGATATTAGACGTTTTTAAACAAAACTTATTGCGTTTAACTTACGTTTAACCATGGGTTAGTTAAAATTGACGTAATGGGGAGCTAGAGCTACTAGCTATAGGTTGTATATGACTAGATTTAAAATGACCTCTGAATATTTATTTGGGATTTATAACAACGTAAAATGAAAAATATTTAATACTATAGCACCATGATTTAAATTGAATTCAAAATTATAAACTACCTTTTCGCCTATTAGGCATAGAAGAGGTATGTAATAAATTAATCAAATGCATATATTATTTAAAAAGCTGACTATGATTGCCTTTTAACGAAACTAATGTAACACAGAAAAAATCGTGTATAGGCATAGGAAATAGGCATGTATGTGGATACAGTATATTGGATTAACACATAATTAGTTAACTGTGTCCATTGCAGGAAGAATAATGGACTAAATATAGGGATCATCTCCTATCCTATCTCTATGTATATATGTATATATATATCACTAGCAATAATTGTATTGACATTTAATAATAAATATATTTAAAAATAAAAATTAGGATAATGGATTACGGGTCATATAAAATTATTAAAAACTTCGTAGATATTATTATTGCACTTAGCTAAGTTTTTTAAGGTAAGTGTTGAGCAATCACATAATAGATGAAAATGGGGGAGGACTTAGAACCAAATTGACGACAAATTTAAAGCACGTTAATTAATAATTAATTCTTAGTAAGGTGTCTGGCTGGGGCTATATATCTACAGGACGGAGCGATTGTTTATTTTCGTTATAGGTTTAAATATTTCATTTGCCAAAAAAGCAAACAAAAAAGATATAATGATACTTTACTACGATATATTTTAATTATTATAAACTATGTTCCGTGACTAGATTTAGGAATGGCAGTTAATAAAATATAATTGAAATTACTAAAAACTGACTAGGTATAAACATTTAAGATTTACTTATTCATTTTAAGGTATACTTCTTATGCACCTTGGATTTTTGTATGAGATCAGGCGGATCAGGCAGAAATATCGATCCTTCAGTCATTAATTAAATGTCAACGAGTATTATTTGTAGTATTTTTGACCGAGATTACGAGAAGTGATGTCTGTATCCTAAGTTTTAACAACAGAGATAGGCTAACTAACTAGTAAGTTTGTGATAACACATAGAAAACAACAGAGCAAGTGAGATAATAGCCCCAACCGTCCAATATTGCATTGAACAAAAATTGAAATAGCACGCTGAATTATTATTATACATTCAAGTTTATACATAACATAAAAGTGGCTGTTAATATGGGACATTCGCACTAATAATGTTGAATTCGTTATTAGTACCTATATTATGAAACATGTGTGCTATGTTGGTCATTATACTGGAGGCGGATTATTCGCTCTAGTTGTAGACGAGCGCGATAAGGGAGCCGAGTGTATAATATGATGATCAATGCACACGCGTTTCTTACCACGTTTTTCAACATACTTGCGAGTAAAAAACTTATTAACTTTAAATTATTATTGCAACAATAAGTGAACGTAAAGTATTCAAAAAGTTACCGCACAAAACGAACACATATTTATGGAAAATGGCACCTTGGTTTTGTTTTTCCGCGCGCCGCGCTAGCGATGCGTGCGCAGTTGTAAACAAAGGCACTGTAAAACCGCTAAACAGCCTACGATAGGAATGTTACGAACACGCAAATTATGAATAATACGAAGCGAAAAACATAAATTGATGAAATGATGATTTATATGTATGTATATCGTTGTCTAATACCCATAACACAAGTTTCGAGCTTAATTTGGGGCTAGGTCAATTTGTGTGCCCCAATATTGATTTATTTGTCATAATAATTATGTACCCTAAAATGAATTATTTATTCACAACAATATTCATTGTTTTAAGAGATTCAAAATGTTTACGGAGATGAAACCTTAACGCGATGCTATATAAGTCTTTTCAAAAGCATGTGTGTTGGAAAAAATGTAAGATTAATAACTTTAAAAATAACGTACTGTTTTAGTTACATTTTATTTGTTGGTGAACAGCCATTTTGGGTCTACCTTCCAATAGCAATAGTATTTATACCAATTTGATAAAGATTACACACTAATCTGTGGCCTATTTTGATATTTGAATGTAAATTATGAGATTTTGTTGTTGTGTTGCTACATATTGCTATGACATGAGATATATGGACGAACGCGAGCACTTTTTCGCCATCGACATTTGCGTTTGCGTTGGTCACATCGTAAATAGACTTTGTAAAGAATGGTTTGGTTTGATGAAAATGGAGACAGAAAGGTGACATTGGCCGTACTTACGATGCTATTACAACGTACATAAATGAAAGAGGAGTCGTAAAAGTGTATTATTGGGTAAATTTGATTGCTATTAAAAGGCACTGCTCTCCAACATATCAGTTTAGTTACATTTAACTAAGTTTCCGAATAAGAAAAAAAATTTGTCCGACTTTGTACATGTTTAGTTTTGAAGTTGTTAGTAGAAACAAAATATTAGTGTTCCGTCCCATATTTCCACTTTAAAATACACCTTACAACTAAGTAAATAAAAAAGCAATTAATCGCATTATGTCGCATTTGCAGCAATAATGCATACTTAACCAAAAATTATATGTAAGTCAAAGAAATACAAATGCGTCACTATAACTTTTATATTGTAAATTGTATAATCGTGACATAATAAGCCAAAGGCCAATTTCCTGTTATGCACCATGGTGACCTTTCTAGAAATCTATTGAATTTCGGAAGGAAACATATTCCTGTTTAATGAAAATAAATATGTACGTTTAAACTATGTTACTGTTCAAAAAAATGTATTGTGTTAGTTATATCATTACACTTTGAATACTATATTTACGTATTTCTTCAACGATACATTGGAATGCAAATAATGATAAATGAAATGACGAACTTATTCTAATGACACGCAATTTAAGTTCTGTCCTCAGTATTTTTAACAGACATAAGAACATAGTGGGATTCTATCGTCAGATTCAACTTCATGTATTATCAGCGAGCGACGGACGCGTTTTGTTAGTTTTGATGAGAGACTAATCATTGAATAACTTTGTTTAGCAAACGTACAAGGAAAGCAAATTAATTTGGTTTTTAATATAGAGACTATGGTTTGAATTTAAGTAACTGTTATGCATTTAAGCAAGATGATATGAAATAAAAAGGAATTCGATTTTGTTATTATGGCCAAAATTTAATTTAATTTTTCTTAAACATACTTGGAAATATGAGCATTATTTTTACAACCTTCTTTGAAATAAATATTGGCTGCTGCAGTAATGTGCTATAACCATATATCGGAGAAAGTAGAGCTATTTAGGTTCATTGACCGCGAACATTGATGTTAATACGGATATTCCATGTAGTTTGGACTGATACTCCAGGATTTTAATGAATATAATTATTTATATCAATAAGTATAAATATGGTTTATGTAAGCCACTATGCGCATAAGCCACGTTGTAAATTTTACATCAGCAACACGTTGCCAAACTTTTTTGCCGCTTTGCTGAAACTCGTGATATCGCCGCATTATGGAAACAAATGAAAACAATAGCAGGGTGTTTCTGTCGCTAGAGTGACGCACCTGTTTTTTTCTCTTTCTGCACCACTAGAATTCAATTTTTCACCAACAGTCCCGGGATTCGGGAAATATCCATATTATTCTAACTTGCCATTAGTACACAAAATAGCTCTACCTACTCCGATCATTGACTATATCTGACTAAATACAAGGAGAGTAATTTGATTTGGTAATAATATATATAATTATGTATGTACTTATCTTTGAAATAATTTTTATTTGCAATATTATTTACTAGTTTAAAAATGATGGAATGTCTGTTAAAACTATGTATTGTATATTATTTGGAATGTTTGTTTAAAAAAAGAAAATAGCACTTCTATAATAAAGCGCCAAATTTTATCAGATGATTTCAAAATATGAAGATTGAGCATTCCTGCATTCATTAAATACTTACTGAGGACGGGACTTAATCATCGCACGCAAGGCAATATAATATAAAAATACAATCACGCATATTATCAATGTGTCTAAATGTACACACTTTGTCAGTATTTTCAATTGGCTAACACTAGAGGTTAATATGTAACAACATCTTAACGGAATTCTCTCTTTGGCGTCACTTAAAATAGTAATAAGCTAATGAATAGAACAATACGATACAATACGGTTAATTTTGTCTTCTTCTTGCTTTTTTGGTTGTCTTCATTTTGTGTGTCCTTCAGTATAATTAAAATAATAATACGAAAAGTACCGTCAAAACGTGAGAATTCTGTTAAATAGCACCATTTTACCTTGTCAGGTACATTATATATTTAAAAACAGTAATTTGGTATTAATTTCCTGCATAATAAGCAGGAAATAGCATAATCTCACATGTAGCCAGTCAAATTGTAAAAAATGTAAATTATCCTTAGAATTAATGACTGTTATGTCTAATTATATAAATTCAGTCTCAATTCAGTCTTATATTTTGAAAATACGTACAATCACAATTTTATTAGAGCTCGATTGTTTAGAGTTTTATACTTTATTCATTAATGTGCACAATACAATAAGTCGATAAGTTGTAGGCTAAAATCAGGGTTAAAGCCCTATTTAAAATCCATTCGACTATATTCGTGTAAGCCGTCAGTGTTAGCTTAAATATAGCTGCAACCTCCTCTGCGGGTAAACATATTTATTAGAGGAGTGTTTCAACAGCTGAAAGTAAACTCAAAACAATCGAGGTTTGGTAACTTAAAAAATCGCATCATCGGGAATAATTGTAGTGCATCCCATCGAATCGCAGCCTCCTCTGGATCTGTTGAATGGAACATACCTTTCGGATTATTGGTACGGAGGATAGTAATGGTGGGGCATGCGTGCCATGTACTGAGTATAGCTCTGACCGTTGACAGTTGCGGTCGGCGCAGTCGATGTCGACGGACTCGGCGCCTGCTGCGAGGTACTATACCCAACGTCTGAAAATAATACACACTTTGAGATTCTAATCCTGGATTCGTCCTCTGATAGCTTATGTCGGAAAACGATCACTTGCAAACCCCTTCTGAGTGAACAAACGACAACCTCCTTTAGAAGCCGGAACACGTTGGTATTTTTAAGGCCTAGAGATCATTTCACTAGTTATCTAGGTCGTGGCGTCTAGTCAAGCTTGAAAATGTTAAATGTCAAAAACAGTAATAGAAATAAATTAATTTATAAATATATAAAGCATCATGTATATTGTTTCAAATTTATAAAAACACGGCTGTTCTTATTATATAACCTGGTCAAAAACACCAGGCAGTTATATGTGTGTACATTTTTTTTTCTTATTACTATTTCTTATTATTTCTTAACTGATTGAATTAGAGCATGTTCATGAAAATCCCAAGTTTTTTATTCGGATATGTATTACATCATATGTATTATTACATTATGAAATAACGTTTTATATCACTTGAAATTTATTCATAGACAAGCCTTGAATTTACTTGGGATTATGTTGAAAAAGCATACACATTGACCATTGCAGGAGTTGGACTTTATGGAGCCTACTTACTACTAGTATTAAAATTGTTATCATTATTTCTTTTTAAAGTTACTATTATTTTGCGTTTGTACAATAAGATTTCATAAAACTATTGACCAATAACTGTAACTTTATAAATTTATTTACCCTTAGTCCTTATGAGATTCTCTGGGGCCCATATTATAGCAATATGGCAAAAAAATGTCATAGGTAGGACATAATGCTGCAAAAATATTTGTTGTAAACTAGCTGTATCAACGTCAGTTAGGCGACGGATCTTCTTGACAAACTGATAATAATGTAGGCCCCATTACAGTTTATTAGTAGTGTTTACAAGGTCCAATACAGAGGCCTTAAGTTTTATATCTTTTTTATTTTGTTAATAAATGAGTCACACATTTTATTTCCTTTCCATTAAGAAAAAAATGTTTGCAAACCAGACCAACTTTAGAGAGAGCACTGTGGTCATCGTCAGGAATGATATTTCGTCACTTTAGTTTCAATAAAATGACCTGTCATCAGCAAAAAATATACTATAGAGTGATTAATTCAAGGCTGCGTAAATCATCATCATTGATATAAACTAAAAACAGATAAGGTCTCAGTATTGAACCCTGCTGATTAAGACCACTGACCCCGGAGATCGCTTCCTCTTATGGTCAACTCTCTGAATCCTCTAATATCATATTGATCGGGCTTCCTGATCTATGTCTCGTGGTTAACTTAATCAAATGCCTTGGAAAAATCAGAGAACACATCTTGATTCTACCCAAGCATCATATTTTATTTTATTTTTTGATTTCTTACAGGGTAGCGTTTTGACTACAAGTCACCTGATGTTAAGTGACGATGTGGTCGAAGATGGCACCACGCTACACCTGGACAGGAAACTGGCTCTCAATGTTTTCCTTCACCGAAAGCTCAAGCTCATTGTAGGATTCGAACCCACGGCCTACAGGTCGCAAGCCGACGTCACTACCACTGGTCTATCATAGCTTCATATGTGCGTTAATATCTAAATAAATTCATCGCCAGTATCAGTAGTAGTGACCGTTTTTAAGCCAAACTGTTTTGAGTTACGTAATTCGTTTGTAATTAAATGTCTTTGCATTTGCTTTAGATAGTATTTTAATAAATGTCGATAATACTGATATCGGTCTAGAGTTAGTAATGTCCGCCGTTATACTCGATATAAATGTCTTACTATGTTTCATTAGATTAGGAAACACGCTATCATCGATGTATATGTTTAATTCAGGTGCAAATGCTCCAGGGGTCAGTAGTTTTCTTGGCATTAAATATTAAAGCTTTTACTACGTCTATGCTATTCACATTATTAAGTTCAAGCGAACTGTTGCATTTTAGTACGTTAATTTTTATCAGATGGTGAGTGCTAAGTAGCGGTGGGCGATTATGAGATATAAATACTCTATTACACTAATACTACTATACAAATTTGGATTTGGGGCTGTCCATTAATCACGTGAGGGTCGAAAGGGGGGGGGGGGGGGGGTCGGTAAAATCAAAAGAGGGGAGGGGGGGTTTAGTTAGATATCACGTGTATTTATTTTTGAATCAAACGCGTGATTACTAAACCTAATTTTCTAAGTAAAATTAGATTAAACTTAAGACCTGTATTTAAAAATAATATTATAATTTTTTTAAGATTCTTTGTAGGTACTAAAAAATACACGTAATTTTTGGTGGGGGGGTGGGGGACAGTCTTAAACCTCAGCACGTTTCATCAGGGGGAGGGAGGGGTTCAAAAATGTTAAAAAAAACATCACGTGTTAATGGGCAGCCCCTTTGTTATTCGCGTGGCGGAGCGAGACACAGTAACTTAGTAGTTAAGAGGCGAATCCGCAATGATGATCTAGGATTAGTAATACAAATTAGTTATGTTATTCGATTATGTACATTAGTAATTTACTAGATAAATATCTCGGTTATGACAATTAGTTTTGATAGCACACCGCTAGTGATGAGTTCAAGGACTTACTTGGTCAAGACTAGAATGTCAGTGAAAAGGTTACAAATGTTTTTTAGCCGGACTTTTTTTGGCGGCAATTGAACTGTCAACATGAAAATTTTGTTTGTATTTCCAAACCTTGTATTTCTTCGAGTGATAATGTGTGATATTGGTAGATAATTAACTATCATGTGTTCGTTAACGTGTGGGAAATTGAAATAAAGTTGTGAAAGTGACTATTCTAATTGCCCCAAAAAAGTCCGTGTATAGTTTATGTAAAGTTCCACTACTACTATCTTCTTTTACCCGGCATTTTGCTGGGTCCCATCATCTTATCATCATCATCATCAATACTTGATTCTACTCTCGAGTTTGAAATATGAATATAATACTTGACACAGGCAAATACATTTATCGTTTGACGCCAATACAAAAAAAAAAGTTTTAGCTACATCTACATTGGTACATATTGACATTAGGTAATAGTTTCAGACCTGACGCTTCCAGTCTCACTATTTATAATTTTCGAAGTTGCTTAATTTTGTCATTACCTTTTGTTAAACTTTGAGCTTACATAACGATATTTTGCTGTGTAACAGAATGTCTTGAAAGTTATTAAGTAAATTTTTAGTTTCATTAAACTCATCACTAGTATGACATAGGTTTTTACTTATAGTTAGTACAGCTTTAGTATGCTTTGATACCGACTGTAGCCTACTCAGTAAAATTTTTTTCTATCAGAAACCATGTAAAATCTTCGCTCAAATACATTGAAAAAATGATCAGCGTTAATTTTATTTTCTCCACCCGATCATCGGTCCCGCGATACATACACACATACATACATACATTGTTATGTGACATGATTTTTCTATGAATTTTATTTTATTATTAAATGTATTTAATGGACCACATTGGTATCAATCTAATACTTATTACTGATTAAGTTGACAATAGTAAAAATAATCCAAACCGTTGCCATGATGGCGGTTATCCTAGTAGGCTCCATAAATTTTATATGGTTAAATTATTGAAAAAGTTAGCTATTCTCGAACTTAGAGAATAAACATCCAAAAGATGTTAAACTGAACGGATAATTATGACTTTATTGTAATTGGATGTTTTTGAAAGAACTTCCTCCATTAACTTTTCTAAATCATCATATGATATCTAGTTGGTGGCCTGCACACGCTTAATATCATGAACTACTCTAACTTTACACAGGCTACTGCGATAATAGCTTAACTAAATAGTAGACAATGATGTCGATTCGGTTTTGCATTCTCTAAAACTAAACTAAGTTTGACAGGTCTAATAATATTGCTCTTTTTCTAACCACTGAAGTAAAAAAAAGACAGCATTAATTTTAGACCAACTGTCAAACTTCAGATTAGTTTTAGGGAAAGCAAAACAGAATCGATACCAATGCCTTTTTTCTCAAACATGCTTGGAAATTTGAGCATTATTTTGACAACCTTCTTCCGATAATCGAAAATTGCTGTACTGGCCAAATACATGTGAGCAGCGGCTGGCAAAAGTTGCATGATTATCCATATCTGTCGTGTAATTTAAAAATGGTACGATGTTCGTCATCCGTCATTGATTTTCAATGGTAATTGTATTTTACAAAAAAAAAGTTCTGCCTAGGTACTACTTTGTTTTAATTTCCGCGCATTATTTGAGAAAGTAATATGCAGAAATAAATATAATTATCTTATATATAAAAATGAATTGCTGTTCTCTAGTTTCGCTAAAACTCGAGAATGGCTGAACCGATTTGGATTTGATCTTGATCTTGAAATATTTTTGTAAGTTCAGGGAAGGTTTAAAAGGCGTTTTTTATCGGCGATACGAAGTTCGCCGGTTCAGCTGGTATAATAATAAATATACCTACATATTGATATATTGATGGACTTGCGAATGTGTGCCTCGGCTTTATCTCGACCCACATTAACACGTTCGCCCATCAATGCTTCTTTTGCTGGCCGCTGCAGTAATGTACTACTATAATTCCCTGAATCTGTATTCCGTTTCAGAATTTCCAACGACTGCTAAATTCTTTCGTTACGTTATTATTTTTAGTGGCACGATCCCAAAACAGACCAACTATTTCAAAAATATGTAATCTCTTCACTAAAAACCATACCTATCATAAAATGGTTACTTGATGCCTCTACAGTCATTCCAAAAGACTTACTGGTGATAGATCCAGTCTGAGGCAGGAAGTACGGTCGGCTCATAGGCGGTGGCACTGCAGACGGATATGGCATAAATGGGGTTGAGGGGTTGGGGTGCTGGAGCTGGGGCGATGGAGGGTGCATCGATGAGGGATGGGGAGGCGGGATGGGTGCCGGATCCGGACCAGGGAACTGTTGTTGGGCTGGCTGCATGAACTGCGGTGCGGGGTAGCGCGGTAAGTTCATCGTAGGCATGTGGTTGGAGGGGTACCGCGGCGAATGGTTAGCGGTATTGGCCGCAGCACCCGCCGGCGGCGAGTTGTCTATAGGACCGTTGTGGTAACGAGTCAACATGCCATTTGGAATAGCTGTTTCCACTGTCGTGCCTCGATTGTCCGCCGCTAGCCCACCGGCTGAAAAGGATTGCGAATTTAATGCCTCTAGATTAAGACCTCGGTGGATAAGTCGCATAATTTCTTTATCACGATCAGTAATAATATATTTTGTCAAATATACCAAGATGTGATTTTATTTTAAGGACTAATGATACCCTGAATCTACTTTTAGATATATTTAACAGAAAATCACTACCATTTTTCAGTTCACTGGCTAGTAAGGTCACATTTTGATGAATTTCATTTGCATTCGTAATGTAAATGCGAAAGTTTGTGTGTATGAATGTTTGTTACCAAGTATCACTAAACCGGTTTAGATGAAATTTGGAAAGGAGATAGCTTATACCCTGGATTAATGCATAGGCTACTTTTTATCCCGGAAAAAGGTTCCTGCGGGATAGGGGGAAAACGCGGTGAAACCACGGGGCGCAACTAGTTAACAATAAGTGCTTGCTTACAGCTCCGAATAAGTTCGTAAATGGTTGCAAAAATGTCATATTCAGGTAGTTCTGTAGATTGTCTCCTCGTGTCCTCTGGTGGGTGCTGAAACAAGAATAATATTTCAAATTAATAATTAGTTCAAAAACGTTAAAGGGGAAGGGAGACATTCAGTATGATGTCGATGCCTGTTATTCCTAATATCCGCGGTTATCTTATTTTTTTCCCGAAAATTGTTCCTGCTGGATCACGGTAAGACGCGGGTGAAACCGCGGGGCGCAACTACTATAATATAATAAAAGAAATTGGCAAAACAAACAGAAATGGCTTCAATGAGAAATGTCCAAGAACGGAGATAAATGATGTTAAATACCAGAAAACAGACTTTGAACGATGGCTAGCCAACCGGCGCTACGCACGCGCACTCTTCATCCCTCTAGCCCCCTGTGATACCTGATTTTTGACTTCTGCGCAATGACGTCGAGCGCTAGAGTTTCGTGCCGCTAGTTATATTAACAAATTTTTAAATATATTTTTGGGGGTTTCTTACTGGAACATTTGATTGTTTTGGGTGTGTTCTATTTGTGTACTGAGTATTGATGTTTGAACAGTGGATGCAGAATGATCAAGGCATAAATAATCATTTATTTCACGTGATTTAATTATAAAGTCATAAGTGAAAACCGAATCCTAATAAGTATGAGAGTGGTCCAGTACAGTTTGATACTGGTCAATAACATCTGAAGCGTTCAAATAAAATACATAATTCTGATAGGTTGCCACATTCCGAGCATGGTGATTGGTATAATTTATCATCATCATTATCAGCCTTTCACGTTCCCACTGCTGGGACTCTGGCCTTCTCTCAGAGAGAGAGTATGGGCTGTAATCTACCACGCTGGCCCAGTGCGGGTTGGTAATGTCGCATGCCCTTGAATGTTGCAGTTCTTGGACATGCCGGTTTCCTCACGATGTTTTCCTTCACCGTTTTGAGCGATGGCAAATCCGCACATAACTTATTGAGTCATAGGTGCGGGGCCGAGAGGATTCGAACTCGGTGTCGGCGTCTTGTAAGTTGCACGCCTAACCGTTCGGCCACCATCGTCTTAATAATTATAATTTATATCAATGTCATATTTCCACGGCTGGGAAACAGAGTATTGACCAATATACTACGCAGGCCTAGTGTGGGTAGGCAGATGTTGCATGACAATGACTTTTGTGGTTGTTGCACAAAATTCATGGTCAACACATACATTTAGTTTATTACTAATATTTTTATGTATTAATAAACTTACAAGAGGTTCGAAGGTGATATTGTTGGTCAATATATATTCTATCAACTGGAGCAAAAATTGATTCGGAACAAAGGAGCGACCCTGTAACAAAAAATAAAATTATGAAACCATGTCTATATTACATATTAGCTGTGTAGAGATTCCCCTCATTTTACTACATTTTTTACTAAGGAATGTAAAAATATTTTATTGATGATGTCAATGTGTAGTTTTTTTTAATCTTTTTCATTATTATAAACTTTAACATGCGCTTTACAAAAGAAATGAAAAACGATAACACATGTACTAGAAGTATTAACTGTGACGCTATAGTTATAATAATAGCGTATAAAACTATACTAACATCATTACCAGCGTATAGAATGAAAAAAAATTTAATACTTACGGAATTCGATGGCGGTGGTGATGTTGATGAACCGGGTAAAGCTAACTCATTTGAAATAAATGCTCCCGGATTCTGAAACAAATAAAAGAGTCTTTATAAATGTCCGTCCATGACCAATTATATAATTAAATTAAATCAAGCCTGAAATTGCCACTGCTGTTTTTATTTTATTTTTACAGTAGGTATTTGTTTTATGAATGGTACATTCACATTGAAATCGTAACTTAATCAAGTGGGACTCAATGAGGTAAAAAATTAAAAAATAAACAAAAAAAGGGCAGCAAAAAACGTTGTTGGTGGGACGCGTGTGTAATTTAACACATTACTACACTACATCAGTGGCTCTTTTTGGCTGTTACAGAATTTTTAACAATGCAGTACGATATTGTGTCCGAATATTGCCACTCTTCACACCACACATACATGGTGGCAGGCTTGAAAAGGAATATCAGTATGGACTCCTGGACTGCCGAAACATACTATACCTACTATATGTAAAACCCCCTACTATAATTTGACGACGCGGTAGCCGAGTTGGTAGTGTCCCTGCTTGCGAAGCTAGCGGTCCCGGGTTCGAATCCCGGTAAGGGCAAATATATGTGTGATGAGCACGAATGTTTGTACCTGAGTCTTGGATATTTCTATCTATATAAGTATTTATTTCTCTATATAAGTATGTATATCGTTGTCTAGTACCCATAACACAAGTTTCGAGCTTAATTTGGGGCTAGGTCAATTTGTGTGCAATTGTCCCAGATTTTTATTATTACCTATATTTATAAAAGAAAGTCGTGTTAGTTACACTACTTATAATAACTCGAGAACGGCTAAACCGATTTGGATGAAAATTAGTGGGGAGGTAGCTTAGGACCAGGAAACGGACATAGGATACTTTTATCCCGGAAAAGGTTCCTACGGGATAACGGGAAGACGCGGGTGAAACCGCGGGGCGCAGCTAGTTTATTATAAGCAAAGTTGATATCTGACTGTCTGTTACCTTTTCACACCTGCCGCATGAGAAAGTATCTCTGTCTGTCTGTTTGTTTGTTTGTTACGTCTTCTCGGCTAAACCGCAGAACCGATATTGATGAAATTCGGTATATCTTCACTTAAATTCTGAAGACGGGCATAGGTTGCTTTTTATCGCAATATACTTTAGTCAACGTGGGTGAAACAGCAGGGAACTATAGTACTTACATTGAATGCAATGCACTCGTCCAGTAATCTAAACATTTCTGGGCTGAGTACACCCTTCAACATCAGACGTCCTTGCGTGTACTCCGTAGTCTTCTTCTCTAACAATACCCGCAGTTGTGCCTCATGCTCCTGCAGCTTTTCAGTTTCTTTATAGCATGATTGAGTCCTATAACATGAACACCTAATTAGGATCGAATATGTTTCAAATAACAAATAAATAATAACTGTGTAACTTGTTACCGGTGCGCAGCTGATGGATGACTTTTACCAAACCATTTTGTATTGACGTTTCTAATTAAACAAATACTTCGTCGACCCCGGCGCATGTGTTAGTAATTAATCGCTCCGCAGGTCACCGCTCTGCACTTTTTGCTTTGCTATATTGATTTTATTTGCAAAACGAATTTTACACAAAATATCAGCAATATATTTAATAAATTGTATATATACATACAATAAATAATACTCGTATATATTATAAGCAGCTAATATTTGATCTGTGTAGTACGGTAATGATTGGTTCCGGTTTCTTTATTGTTTACGCACAGCAACGGTAGACAACCTTTGCTCCCGGTGGAAACGGGAACACTTTTTGTCACACGAATCATTACAATACTAACGCAACATGAATAATTATATACGTATAATTTACTAAAATGTCTATTACTTTGAAGAATATTAACAAGCAGACGTAATAGCTATTCTACAACTTCGGAACACAAAAATTCGCTGAAAATAGACATTTTTATTATGTTCTGCGTGGTACGCTTCATACTATCGCTGGCCCACACTCGTCCACTCCCAGGCGTGAAGGAAAGCGGGCCGTCGGCGCGCGCTTCTTCCAACGGAGCTCACTCGGCGTTTGATTTAATAAAATATCATGCGAACAAATATAAAGATGAATCATTTATTTTCAAACCTGAGTTCTCGCTGGACACAGTTTTCGCAGTGGCTGTCATTGGAGTCGTCGGATTTCCTCGCTTTGCTTGGCCCGGCTGAGAACAAAATCAATGAGCGCCAAGCAAAGAACATTAGCAGATACCTATTTTAAAATTAACACAAAAATCGATGGCAACGACTTCCGTGCAACAGTTTCCCAACATTTCATGAGTGCTGTTTCTGCGAATAAAATTTACTTTCGCATCATACAATTAGAATATTTTTATCAACGTATCGGTTTATAATTTTAATATTTGCATTAGTAAATCTATGATTATACTATTATCAATTCATGACAGTGAAGCAAAGTAATTTATTAATAGTTTTAACTTTGCACCAAAGGTTACCCGGGTGATTTAGTCTACGGCGGGAAAGTTATGAGAAAACTTTCTTGACGATGTCGTAGAGTGCGCCAGATATTATGCGTAATAAATGTTGTTGAGTATTGTATGTAATTAAGTCATGTAGCACGGAAATCGCTGTATACTAACTACTGAAAACTTTTAGGCCCCAAAGGTAAATAGAAAATAAGATGCTGCGAAATAAACATAAAATAATTCTTGTGAAACGTGGACAAGGAGGATTCACCGCATTAATATAATGGTGGAAACCCAGAAAATGAGGATGCAATTCATAATATAACAGTTGCAACACATTGGGAAAGAGGATTGCAAATATTAATTTTGTCACACCGAAAAGGAGAATGCACCTCATAAAATAACTGTTGTGATACATAGGAAATTGCGACTCATAATATAACTGATGAAACATAGAGAAAGAGGATTGCAAAATAATATAAATGGTGTCACAGCGAAAAGGAGGATGCACCACATAACATAACTTTGGTGATACTGGGATTGCGACTCATATTATAACTGTTGCAACAGAGAAGGAGGATGCATAGTAATTATAAGAGTTGTGAATTGTGATACATAGAAGAGGCGATGCAAATATAACACCACAAAGGAAGATGCACCTCATGATATAACTGTTGAAACATAGAGGAGGAAGCAATTCATAATATAAGAGTTGTGACAAATAGAGAAAGACGATGCAAATAAATTTTGTCACACAGAGAAGGAGGATACAAATATAAATGCTGTCAAACTGATAAGAAGGATGCACCTCATAACACAATGTTGTGACACAGATGAGATTGCAACTCATAACGTAACAGTATACAGATGAGGAGATTGCGACTCGCTGAACTCACCGACTTGAAGAAAGAGGATGTAAATGTTGTAACCCAGAAAAAGAGGATGCAATTCATAATAAAATAGTTGTGACACATAGAGAAAGAGGATGCACCTCATAACATAAAAATAGACAGAGGAGATTGCGATTCATAATATAACTGTTGTAACACAGAGAAGGAGGATGCACCCCATCACATAACAGTAGACAGATGAGGAGATAGCGACTCGGAGGATGTAAACATAAATGTTGTAACACAGAGAAAGAGGATGCAATTTATAATATAACAGTTGTGATTGTGACACATAAAGAAAGAGGATGCACCTCATAGAGACATTTTATAAACACAAATTAATAATACTTTAATCACAAAAACAAAATGAAACTTTGTAATGTGTTCTATTTTTAGATTATTACTTACTATGTGAAACTTATTATTTTAATAATATTTGGGACTGGCAGTTCTAATATTACAACAAAAAGTTTATTCAATAATGATACAAACACTTTAGTAAAAATTAAAGTAAATATGTATAAAATCAAACATATAACAATCCACAACTCTTTCGTACACGTACGTGTCTTGGAAAACCAACAAGAAGCATGTTCAAAAAATAAATAGAAAGTACATCAAAATGAATTCAAA
Source organism: Opisthograptis luteolata (assembly GCA_931315375.2). Classification (NCBI taxonomy): domain Eukaryota; kingdom Metazoa; phylum Arthropoda; class Insecta; order Lepidoptera; family Geometridae; genus Opisthograptis; species Opisthograptis luteolata. The sequence goes on from OV928033.1 coordinate 5,795,527, forward strand.
AGAAAAACATGAGATGCAAATGCAAATAAATAAACTCATTCCAGGCAGAAAGCATTTTAAATATTTACCAATGGAGTCCTAAACTATGCAATTATAAAAATCTTTCAGACTGGTATTGATAAAATGAGAATTTTTAGTGATGGTTTCATATTGGCGTTTGAATGGCAATGGTGTGTTATTAAATTGTAAGCCAGCTGTCATGTTGAGTGACTATTGGTTTATTTTCCTGAATGAAAACTTCTAAAAGTGAACGCGATTGAGCTAGATTTTCGTGTATACGCATCTAGTTGTTGCCAGCTGTCTTTCGCAAATTGTCACACCACCTGGCTGGCGGGCGTCCTACACGTTTACCTAAACACTGTTTCTATTCAAGGCATAATTTACTATGTAGCCTAACGGCTGTCGGTCCTTTGAGAGATTTAAGCCAACTACTGCTCCAGCTACTTTAAACAATGTGTCCGTACTTTTTCGGATTATTGCACTTATAAGATATTTTTTGGATGCTTGTGCACTATAAGATAAAAAGGCTTTTGTTTTATATTTTGCCTTAGTTAATTTTATTTATATATCACTATAATTGTTATGCTTTTGCGCGCAAATCTATTTTACGTAATTTACTCTAGGGGGGGTAGGAAATAACAGAGTCAAATGCTGTCAATAGATTTATTACTTAAAAGTCATGATCTACAATAAATACCTAAGATTACTTTTATATCAGTCAATACTTAATATTAAAGTACTTAAGTACGCTTAAGTACTTAAGTAAGAACTTAATCTTAATCATATATTATTTTAATTAAACTTTAGATCTGTTTTGTAAAATCTATCGACATAATCTAAATCTAAATTCATTATATAAAATGCTATGTTCGTACGTGTGCCCACGATTTTTTCTATCATCCGGAACTTCGATCAACTTCCCGTTGGGATGGCAAGTACCCCTTGGTCTCCTGGTGTGCATTAGAGAGTTTGGTCGCGGTGGGTGGAAGGGAGTGGTTGTGGGTGGCGAAAATGTTATAAAATATATTTCTGTCCTTTTCTAACGCAGTTCCAAAATATGTAAAACGGTTATAATTGATCTGGAATGTTCTAGAAAGTTGTAAAAATATTTGAAATGATCTAGAAAATTCTAGAATGAGTGCAAGCTATTATAATCAATATAGAATGTTTGAGGAAGTTCTACAAATTTGATAGGGGTGACTTAAGGGGGTGAAATTGGGGATGAAACTTTGTAGGCAAAGTTCTTTGTTTTTGAAGTTAGTGATGAAAATTGACCTACATGCCAGTGTGCTTCCAAAAATAAATAATTAGGTAATTTTATCCCAGTGAAATAAACGGTTCCTGAGGGATGGTCCACGCGGGCGAAGCTGCGGGGCAGAAGCTAGTTCATTATACAAATAACGATACCGCCAGCATTGCATGTACCCTGCTAACTGGTATGTTGGAAGGTCTGGGCTTTAGGAAATAGTTAATGCAACATAAGAAATAGTCAATGAACATTATATATTATACCATGAACATTATACCATTAGACTTCGCGCGTACCGCACGCACATAGCAGGGGCGACACGGTCCTGGCGGCCCGTCGCGTCGGTTTATCAAATGTTATTTTTTACTTCAGTTACAACTAATTAAATTCGATATAAATAATATTTGGTTTCAAAAATGGCGGATGTTACTGTAGTGATTACAAGGTCAGTCTTTTTCTCCATCATGGTAATAAATAAGTTACTGAATAAACCTCTTCCACTGCTACTAGCTAGGCGATGGTCGGTGCCGGTCAGTAAAAAAATCCGATTCTTTTTTAAGCGTTTTCAGTGGGACCAGCTCATTGCAACAGGAACATCTCTATCGTCTTCTGTGCCGTATCCTTGCACTCACCGTGACGATGCCTTCTAATGGAAAAAGGCCCAATTTACACAACATAATTACAAACATAAATGTCCGTAGTGCTAATATTGTAATTAAATACATATGTATAATCAGTGGCGCCTCGACTTGCAGCTAATTAGCTTGGAGAGTATTGTATATAACGCTTTATATGTAATAGAAAAATAAACATGTTCTATAACTATTTCGCCAGTTGTAAATATAAGATCTCAATTTATCAATACCAGACGCAACCAATTATATTTAACTATTCTAAATGTTGGAATGTAAATCAATGCACACATGAAGACTCAGTTTAAAAATATTTTGTTTTGCTCTTCTTTTAATATTCATATTCGCTCATGCTGAAATGTATACTGTTCTTAAATCTATCTTTTTCATTGAGTGAAGTTATCTTATTTTTAGTATTTGATAACTATTTCTTTTATCAGCGCTAGCAGATTTTGTGTGTTTACTTGACTTGATGTGGTGAGATTACATTCTTTTAGCTTAGGTTAGAATAGAAACTTACGTAGTGCATCGCTTGCTGGTCTTCTTTGAGCACGGCTATTAGTGTTACCAGGTATTGGCGGTGGTGGCCTGCTAGGGTCAAACCTAGAATAAAAGAGAAGGAACATTGGAGAAATATAGTCGAAAATGCAAGCCTATTATTATGAATTTGAAAACCAAAGATCAATGCCAATGAGTTATTGTAATTGTGAGGAATGTTACACTTTAATCATATAATAATGCAAATCAAAGTGTTGAGAGCTCATTATTTTTCTAATGTGTAGGCTCTGCACATAATTTTTTTTTAAATCAATATATTAGTAGTACAACTTTCACTTTCCGATCGGCCTACATCCCTCTCTGTTTTATTTATAATAATTCATCAAATTCTTCCACCTATGGGCTTTAAACGTATTTTAAGATTTTTAAGTTATCTAGCCGATGGCGGATTTATTTGTTTCACTTGTCTTCCCAGTTTATTGCATATTCTGTGCTAGCCATTCCCAATCTTAATTTTTTATTTCTAAGATATCTTCGTTTCTACTTACAGGATAGCATTTGACCACAAGTCACCTGATGTGATGTTGTGGTCGAAGGTGGCGTCACGCTACACCTGGACTGGGAACTGGATTTCAAGTGAGGTTGCCGGAACAAGCTAATAATAGGTGCTAGATGACCGATTCTTAACTTGAGGGTGGTAGCTCTCCAGCTATGATGTTTTTCTTCAAAGAAAGCTCAAGCTCATTGTAGGATGCGAACCCACAACCTAACGATTGCAAGCCGAGATCACTACAACAGAACGCTTCGATACCTAGCTAATCACACAAAACCTACTCAACCGATTAGAATGCGATTGTCAGGGTTTGATAGTGTAGGTCTCAACTCAAAATAAACAGGTATGTCTCATAGCGCTGTGACATGAGAGTGCTAGGATATCTTGGAAACCTATACGAAGTAGCACGAGAAATGCTAGTGTTAAAGTTTAATGGGACAGTCCGATAATCCACCCAGGTGAAGACGCTAGCAACAGCTGTAGTATTACAATCACTAATCAGTGATCTGAATCGACGGTGAAATTCCCGAAGATTTCATGAAGTTACATTAACAGGGGTAGTGGTTTTGTTATTTATACGTATTTTTAATGTTTTTCCATATAAATATCCGCACGTCACTCAATAGGGTCTTGGCTGAAAATCAGCGCTGTGGATTCGTCCATAGCATATGCTGAGCCAAGTCCTTTTTGGGAGGTACTGCACACAGCAGCAGTGTTCGCACCATCGTATAGTTTAATAGTTTATGTATAATTTTTACTGTTTTTTTGTGTGTGCTTCTTTCTTTTGTTATTGTGTGCAGTTTTGCCAAATAAAGTCTTTCTCTCTCTCTCTCATTTATGTCTTGTTTTAAATTAAAGTATGAATTTCTGTGAAACTATTTTACATACTATTATGTCTATGTGAATTAAATTAAACATTAATCACCAGGATTTTTAGGCATTTCGGGATGTTCCAAAACGTTTATCGCAATTAAAAGGTATCCTATGTCCTTTCATTTAAATCGGTTCAGTAGTTTAGGCGTGAAAGCGAGACAGACCGAGTTACTTTCGCATTTATAATATTAAGTAGGGATTAGTAACTCTATTTGACAGCTCGTGCCAGGCGAGCCACTGTACTCTTGACACCCTTTTGCTAGCAGCTACAGTAACCACAGACAGTTGAAAGGTTAGATCGCTGTGTGCAGCATACTTACATGAGAGGTAACGATGGCGGATGCATTGGCTGGACTGGCGACTGCGAGGGTCCAGGGTTGGAGTACATCGTTGAAACTGTATTTGGCTGCAGAGGTGGAGTAACTGAAATAAATTGAGAATAAAGATCAATATTTATGTTGAGCGTGACATTTAATTCCAGCCTGTATGCGAGTTATTGACTCATGTCTCACTAGCAACCCGTCCCAAAGCGTCTCTCACGTAGTTTTACCGAAATTTTATATTCTCAAGAAAAAATAATGCAGTCTGTCTTTTTTGGTTAATGTGGTCTTTACAATATCAGTACAGCCATTTTGGCTTAAAATAAAGGAAACCAACAATGTGTCAGTGCAGTGTATTGCCACGCAGGATTTGCGCCATTGAAGATATATCTCAACACTTCAATGTAAGACCTCGGTTTTTATGCTGAGAAACTGACAGTCATCCCATCAGATTCCGTCAGTAGTTTTTGCGTGTTGATATCAAATAAACAATAGACAGACATATAAATATATATATGTATATATATATTTTCCAGAAATGTTACAGACCTATTTGTACCATATTTAAAACCAAGCTATAGAATTTGTTTTTAATTAAATCGACTTAATTAATCTTATAATTTAAGTAGCATAAATATAAGGATTACACATATACCAAGCAACCAAAACATCATCTGCGTATTGATTTTATTTAATAAGAGGCAAGCAACTTGAGGCTGATGTGCCTACATCATGCTGTGTTGAACTTTAGCAAAGTCCAAAATTTCATAGACACAACACCGCTGTGTCGCAGTATGGACGTGCCCGTACCTGCTAAGTTTAGTGTCCCAGGTTCGAATCCAGGCTGGGGCACACAATAGGGAATATGCATCGATTTTTTTTATTTGTTTAATCCACTTATTACTTCGTTATAACATAGTAAAAAATATAAATCCTGTTAAAATCGTTCAAATGAATTTTTAAAATAATATTTAAAGTACCGATTAAATTTGACCTGTTTGAACGGCCTTATTTTTCGCGCGCTTTTGATGACGTCACATCACCGATCCAGTACTGTTTTCTCTATGTAATGACAGCTATTATATAAGGATTTTCAGTTTATATCGCTTTTTCGACAATGGAAAAGGCTAAAAAACCATTATAAGGACATTGTCTTGTACCAGACTGCCAAAACATTATAATAAGTACACCGGATAAAGTGTTTTTTAAAACACTTTTATTAGCTTGACTTGTAACTAACTAACTAACTAACTAACTAACTAACTAACTAACTAACTAACTAACTAACTAACTAACTAACTAACTAACTAACAATGTAATCAAATCTTAGAAGTCAATTTTCACCTACTTCTAATTGTCGTATCGACTTGAAACTTTGTATGTGTATGTAATCTCGGTGACAATGCAATAATTTGGTATCATTGACCTGATCTGATGATGCATCCGGAAGGTGGGTAGGGCATCTCTGCGCTGGCTACTAGTAAACCCCTCGTGTTTGGGCTCATATGAATCGTCTTGATGAGTACAATAGATTAAACTTAGTTATGAGGGTCTGATGATGCAACCGGAAGGTGGGTAGAGGATCTCTGCAGTGGCTACTAGTAAACCCCTCGTGTTTGGGCTCATGTGATTCGTCTTGATGAGTCCAATAGATTGAACTTGGTGACGAGGGTCTGATGATGCAACCGGAAGGTGGGTAGGGGATCTCTGTAGTGGCTACTAGTAAACCCCTCGAGTTTGGGCTCATATGATTCCTTTTGATGAGTAAAATAGATTGAACTTGGTAACAAAAGACTAAAAAGTAAAAAATAAAAATATATAGTTTAAAAAACTAAAAAAAAACACTTTAAAAACGCACTCAAAAATATAAAATAATTGAATTGACTTGTATTAGTTACGATATAATGGTTAATTCAAAAAGTGTGGAGCGCTTCTTTTACTGGGCAAATAAAAGTACACACAACCAAAAAGCGCTCCACACTTTTTTAATTAACCATTATATCGTAACTAATACAAGTCAATTCAATTATTTTATATTTTTGAGTGCGTTTTTAAAGTGTTTTTTTTTAGTTTTTTAATTTCTATTCCAAGTGATATGAAAATACGTAAAGGTGTAAGGTTATGAGAAGAGATGAAGTGTCTCCATCATCGTATTTACATTGTTGTGAAGATCATTTTAATGTTAGTGTATTGTATTTCGATAGTTAACATGGTGTGAATTGGTCAAAGTTAACTTTTGCAAGCATATAAATATTTTGATTATCAAGTGGAAGAAACTAACTCTGTTTACACCAAGTTTATACCAGCCTGACCTTTATCACTCCTGTCTTTCCTCCGGAGATTTATTTTAGATTGAGGAAGATACCTATCTCATATAATATACCTACAATACAACATCATGAGACAACAAGAGGGAAAAGTTATGCTTCAGTTAAAACAAGGTGTTGTAGCTCATATGTTTCAGTGCCAAAAACAAAAAATGGCACCACCACAAGAAGGAATGTGTGCGATTAAAAGACAAAAATTATCGTTATTATATGAAGCTCTCACTGAGTTTGCTGTCAGAAGTACAAATACTTTACGCCACAAACAAGTTACTATGAAGCCGGGAACAGTACTTTTCATATTGAAAGCTGTGATGATTATTAAGCAAGACCCAGTATATCTCACATGGATGTCTCCGAGATGAAGCAGATTGAAGCCTCTAGTAATACAGACCAAGTACAATGTGATGAAGCTGTGCAAGTAAATATTAGATCAAAGTACAAAAGTAAAGATGTTAATGTTAATTTAACTATTGAAAAGAAAAATGTACCTATCTCTATAATGTTAGTCTGCGGTTTGACAAATATGCAGGATGTTTTAATAAAAAAATGAAATAATTATTCCTTAGTTTTATTTTTAGATATGCATATTCAGTTAATAATTCAAGAAACTTGAATAACAAAATACAGATACAAAGGAAACCTTAAAAATTAAAATCAAACTGTTACTGTTACATACATATAAAATATAAAACAAGCTTTGACGCTCAGGTTTTTATTACAGATCTGTTTTGTTCCATTCCATTCTAAAACTAAATAATGAATTTAACATTATTAACTCTTGAGGTACCGAGCAAGATATACAGCACTCAATATTAGTACTTGATGGATCTTCACTACGTCGGTGTAGCTATGCCAAAAATGCAAATGAATGCTTCGCAACCTCCTGAAAAAAAACAAAAAAATTAGTAATAAGTTATGTTACATAATGGTGTCGATTCGGTTTTACATTCTCCTAAACTAAACTAAATTTGACAGTCCTAATAGTATTGCTGTCTTTTTCTAACCACTGAAGTAAAAAAAGGACGGCATTACTATTAGACCTGTCAAACTTAGTTTAGTTTTAGGCAATACAAAACCGAATAGACACCAATATGTAGGTACTTTAATATAATAATATGACTGTATTAAAATGTCACTCTAGTTGTAGTATGGTTAGTTCTCCTAACTCATCATTACGCAGTATTTTGATTACAAGTTATATTGATAATATCTATGGCAAAGCCAAGGTCTCCAACTCTGCCCTAGTGTTTTGCTTAAAAAACATCTAACAGTAGCCCAATGAGTGGAACAAAAACTAAAAAAATCTTACCTAAGTGTGCCGCACAATCTTCACATTGAATTGAAGTAATGGTTTCTTCAGTTTCATCACAGATCGCTTGTACAGCATAACACTTGTGACGCACATTATGCTCTGGTGTGGTTCGAGCTTGCACTATACATAATTATGTTCCCATCTCGTTTTACTTGAACATAGCCTACCGCTGAATCTCCATATGATTCACATTCAGATCTGTAACAAACAATAATTTTAGATAAATACATATCAAAGATTCGGTTGGTCATCTACTTCGTGAGTATCTGCTTCATGATCAAAGACTTTATACAAAATTCGCTACAATCTATTGAAACATACAAGGCTATGTGAATCATAACAACGTTTGAGGTTATGTTTAGGTAAATACTGTTAGGGAAGTGCATGCATATATAAAAACCTATGTAGTAAATTGCAAAATATCATGTTTTAAAATAATTACCTTGCCGCTTTTACTCCTTTGACCTCAACGAACGTAAAATCTGGATTTGATGCAAAATATGCGGTCATCATACAAGCATCTATTTTTGGCAAATTGTCCGATTGTGCTTTGACGAAACCACTTTCAGTCATTGTTCTTGATGTTTAGTACTGTCACTATATACCAAAACCGCACTAGGCAATCGAAAACACACAGAAATCTATTTTTAAGTAATTTTTCTTCGTATCAGTATGAATATCGAAGCCGATAATAAGTTCATTGCGCCGTGTGACGTCATTTTTCGAATCGACCAATGGTGAAGCGATTCGCAAATTAGAAATTCCCACGCTTATTTTGCACTTTTTGATTAAATTTTTAAGGTATTAATTACAAATTAAATAAGAAAATAATGGTTTAGGTGTAATGTCAAGGCCATAAGGTATCATGGAAAAAAAAATCAAGTAAATCTAAATCACATGCATATTCCCTATTAATTTGTGTGATAATCATAAGCGTTTGTTCTCGGAGCTTGAGTGTGATGTGTCCATGCCACCTGCGACATAAGGTATTACACACCAGTGCGCTTTCATGTTCATCTTGCGTTTTCGTCTGACGCATGCGTTAAGCTCTATGCCGCACGTTGATCCGTCACTGGTGGGTTCAAGTGCAACAGACCAAAGGATGGCATTGTTTATCTAATATTGTGTTATTCCGTTCCTTCATATAATATTAACTCATTTTCTTCCATTTTTCAATACTAAATATGCCGCACGAATAGCTACAATTTCACACATATCCATCTTGACAACTGACCAAGGGCCCACAGGTGTAGACGATAAGCTGCATGCATCATAAGGCAATCAATATTGCATAGGTTTGATGCGAGATGAATTGAAAGTTAAAGATGCAAAATAAACATGAAAGTGCACTAATGTGGACATACCTATAGAGAATCCGGACAGTTTGATTTAAACATTTTTTTTTGGCTGTTTAATCTGCAGGCACAACAATTGGGATCCCCTAGTTATAGTATTTCTCGCATATACATATATGTACCTATTATTCCAACATCGGACAACAAGATGTATGGCAACACGACATCCGTATGTAGTTGACATTCCCACAATCTACGTAAAGTACTTTGCTTCTGCATTCATAATGAAGGGCAAAAATGTAGAACACCCACCCTGCCAGGATTTTTGTATCCCGATGAGTATAATTTAGAAGCCTTGAAGTCAAGAATGAATAGGTATCTTATAGGCAAGCATGCTCCATCATAGACCTTGACATCACTTACTATCACCGAAATGAACGGCTTGCGATCCGTAGGACGTGGGTTCGAATCCTGCAATGAGCTTGAGCTTTCGGTGAAGGAAAACATCGTGATGAAACCATAGCTTGGTGGTAGGGTATTTTCTAGTACTCGCCTGGCTAGCTACCACCCTCTCGTTAAGAATCTGTCGCCAAACACCTATCGGTGTGTTCCGGCAGCCTCACTTGAGAGCCAGTTCCCAGTCCAGGTGTAGCGTGACGCCATCTTCGACCGCATCGTCATTTAACATCAGGCGACTTGTGGTCAAACGCTACCCTGTAAATAGTAAAAAAAAAAAAAAAAAATGAAAAAAACTCAGTACTCCCAATTTAAATGACAAATATTTCAGTATTTAAATTGAGACTAAAGCTGTGCAATCATCTGTCAAATAGTTTTTTGAACATGTAATCATTTGTAGGCCTCCCAAGTAATTTATTATCTCACATATACATAATTACTTATTCAGATTAAGAAATCTAGTTTTGAAGGTATGCAATTTAACCGTTACAATAAACTAGAACCATATTATGTTAAGACAAATTAAGGACTAAACAAGACAATCTATAAAATATGTTTGTAAAGTTTATCATAGCTAAATAAATTACATGTTATAATCAAGTCCAGATAATAGACCTTGGACTAAAATTCCAAAATTAATTTTAGCAGATAGCATCATTATTTTTTACATCTATACATACATAGTATAGAAATGCCATGGGTCAATAAATTAACCAAAATATTAGGCTTGAAAAGTGAGCAAATTGATAAGTCATTGTCAATGTATAGACTACCTACCTACATCTATACCTAATATTATAAGGAGGAAAGATTTGATTGCTTGTTTGTTTGCATCGAATAGGCTCCGAAACTAATGAAACGATTTGAAAAATTCTTTAACTGTTGGAAAGCTACACTATCTGCGGCAGACATAGGCTATTTTATATATATTTAAAAAAAGTTAGGGATCTTTACTAAAACTACAATAATGTAACCCAAGGTGTAAAAAAGTTACAATACACGCACTGTGTTGTAACTATTAATGTTAGAATAATATAATGTACTACAACTTTGTAGAACACATTATTATTTACAAAAAGTGTTGTGACAGCATATGTTGAACTATTATAGTTATGCCACAATAAGTGTTCTTTTATTTAAAATAAATGTAATTGAAATGCCGCCTCTAGAAAAAGCTCTCTATTTGTATCTTGGTATTAATCCTTATCAAAATAAATTACATTACATTCAAGACTGCTTCAATACCTTTATATAACTTTCTGAATTATTCAATTTGGACATTCCATTCGAAAGATATCACGATATTAGAAAAAAGTTGGGTGGTAGCCGCTCACTCTGCTCGGCTAGCTAGGTAGCACCTTATGCAATGTAGGCGTCACTGGGGCACAGGCCGTAAAATGAGAAATAATCTAGATATAAATATTTATCAATAGTTACCTGTGTATCCTGGTCCTGTGACATGAGCAGATGTTAGTAGTCCGCTCAGTGGAGGTGGCGGTGGTGGTGGGGGCAACATAGGCTGCACGGGACCTGGAGCTGATGTTGGCATAACAGGGGGCATTGACATAGAAGGTTGATGGGGTGCATGCTCGATCGGTCTGGGTCCTGGTATCATACCACACATCTGCATCTGTGGCATTGGTGCAACTGATCCAGACATTGAAGGCATTGATGATCCAGACATTGAAGGCATTGATGATCCAGACATTGATGGCATTGATGATCCAGACATTGAGTGCATTGATGGTCCAGACATAGGAGGCATTGATGGTCCAGACATGGGAGGCATTGATACTCCATTCATGGGAGGCATTGATACTCCAGACATGGGTGGCATTGATACTCCATTCATGGGAGGCATTGATACTCCATTCATGGGAGGCATTGATACTCCATTCATGGGAGGCATTGACACTCCAGACATGGGAGGCATTGATACTCCAGACATGGGAGGCATTGATACTCCAGACATGGGAGGCATTGATACTCCAGACATGGGAGGCATTGATACTCCAGACATGGGCGGCATTGATACTCCAGACATTGGAGGCATTGATACTCCAGACATTGGAGGCATTGATGATTGTATTGTTCCAGACATATTTCCTGGCATTAGTGATGATGACATTGAGCCAGACATTGGAGCTGTCACAGGCACTGGGGCAGGTGCTGGTCCAGGTAATGGTGCTTGAGGGAGCGGTGGGGCTCCGATACCACCAGGAGGCGGCTGCGGCCCATGCGGCTGCGTCATATACTCATTCATATTATTATACATCATTGGTGCAGCCTGCTCCGTCATCGGAGGTCCTTGCGCTGGTATTGTTGCATATCTCTCTGCTAAGACCCTCGGTATCACCCCGTTTGTCAGAAACAAATTCTCCTCATCCCGACTGGTATGTAAATACGTACAATCCGGTCTAGCACAGCCGGTTCTATTTTGATAATCGTGGCAAAACTTTAGAATGGATCTCATAGACTCGAACTCTAATTCATGTATGTATCGGCAGTGCTCATTCATGAGGCATATACCCCAGACATAGTCTCTACATATCCGCTGAGAATCCAAATTTGGTGGCTGAACGTTTCTAGTTCGGGGATCTGTCGGTGGCGCTGCCTGTTCCGTCGGGGGCTGGCGGCCATTTTGTTCATTTGAATTACTCATGAATTCTGTTGGAATAAAGCGGCGAATAAATAATGCAACACAAATATACGTACTTGAAAATAATAAATTATTTTTACATGTAAAGGCGAGATCACTCACCGCACACTTCACTTCCTAGAACGAAATAACTTCAACTCCACGATCCGCTTGCTGTGTAAGCAGCACGCGTACAAGTTTTCGGATTTTACTTTATGCATCCGAACATTAATTGCTATAATATAGTGGACATCTCGAAGTGTGGCATAATATTATTATAAGTTACTTTCGCCACCGCCACGCACACCACTCTTGCCCTGACCTGCCTGACTCACTCAAGAATCAAGTCTCGAAACACGAAAACCGAAGCGCTTATTCCCACAGATGCTATAATGACAGTGAATGAACGAAGTAGTCATTCATTCAATCATTTACAGACCCCATTAGTGATGCGCAATATTTTATCAATTTCTTCTCGAATATTATATGTTAGTAGAGTAACGAAGAACTGCAAGTATGTACTACAAAACTATTTTATGTAAAAATATTAGTATCATTCAAATTATTATTGTTTCGATTTGCTTTTTTCTAAGTTCTTTGCCCGGGCCTTAGCTGGTGCTGTTAGACCTTAGCTGCTGCTGTTAAATTGTTTGACAAACAAGTAGAGAAGCCAAGGTGAGGTTTACTGTTACATTAATGCTTTAAAAAGTATCTGCGTTATTATTATTCTGAACATAATTATTTCATTATCCGAAAACTGGTTTATAGGATGAGACTTCGGCACATGTTAATACATTAATTTATTAATTACGTTTTATGTAATGACGTAGTGTGGTACTGTGGTTTACATATTTACGCGCCTTTTCAATCTCCTCTACCATTTTACTAAAAAGCAAGTATATAGCTGAGACTGCTGTAAATTTTATTAGACGCTGTTCAATGGTGATAAGGTTGGTATGATGACTGTGTTACTGTGAAACAACAACATCTTATGATTGTCTATGAAACTATTTTTAGCAGCGACTAGATTAGCAATAGGTAAAGAAACTAGTCCAGAATATCTTAATTAACTAAGTCCATTAGGTATACCTACTATAATTTAGGAACATATTAAGGTAAAATAAATAGGGCCAGATTTTTTTTTGCTTTTCTTTTTTTCGGCGGTTCAATTTTTGTTATTTGTTTCTTACCATATCTGCAGGAGTATTCATGGTATCCAAATCTTGGGTATGTTTCGGCTTTATCGATACAAAAAGACCCACCGCGAAATGTACATCACTTTATAGAAGAGTGAAGCTGACAGATAGGGCACAGATAAATAATAGTCTTGATAATTCCATGGACAATGAAAGTTACGAAAGAGGTTATTACGATTGTTGTTAGCGGGAAAAACTTCGCAGCAGCTTCGCAGTATTATATTCTATTCTACTCGTGGAGGCGGGGACCTCATGTTAATACTAACTATTATAATAGTTATATCTAAATTTTTGGCAGCAATATTATTCGCAAAAATTGCCTAACTAAACCTTTGTAAAATTCTGGGGAAAAAATAGTACTAAACTAAAAGGTAGACATTTATTATGTACTAAAACTTGATTTATTTTCTAAAATGATTAGATCGATAAAATGATTAGATACAATGTACTTCACATCTTACTTAAATTTAAAATTTTATTCTAAAAACAACTTGTGAAAGGTACATCACAACACAGCGTAAATTTTCGCTTTAGTATTTTTTTATTTTTATTTGTTATGGCGTCACACGATTAGTGTATTTGCCAGTGTCAAGTACAAAATATGTATTTCAAACTCAGAGAGTTGAATCAAGTTTAAATGATGATGGTGATGATGATGATGGGATGAGGACAGCGTTTAAGTAAGTTTAAGTTTTAAGTAGTGGCGCTTTACTTAAACTTTACACGGAGTTTTTTGGAGCAACTCGAAAAGTCACTTTCACAACTTTATTTCAATTTCCCACACTCGTACACATTAACGAACACATAATGGTTAATAATCCACCAATATTACACATTATCACACGAAGAAACACAAGTTTAGGAAATAAAAACAAAATTTTCACGTTGACAATTCGATTGCCGCCAAAAAAGTCGAGTATTTTTATATAAAAGAATAGTATTATAGTAGGTATATACATATAAATACCTATTTTGCGATGTCCTCTTTTAAAAATCTAGCTGACCGGATTCTCATGAGCATTGACAAACCCGGTCAACTTTGGAGCGCTGTAACAGCATTTTAAATAAAAGAAATAAAAACAAATTTTAAAGAAAAATGTTCCTCAAAAGACCATCTACAAGATTGGTCTAACGTATTTTTTTTTTGTAATATGTATACAAAAATAGTTATAGAGTGAAAAGAAAATTGTTATAGAAATTTTCTCACTGTTTTGCCTATAACTTCTTTAATTTAAAATTTAGGGCAAAGAGTTGTATCAACATATTTGTAGGTAAAACGATTTGCTACAAATTATGTCTCAACAAATTTTTTGTAGGACGCATAGATTTTGAGATGTCGCGAAAAAGGTGTTTGCACCCCTTTTTCCAAGATGGCGGCTGGGAGACAAGGGCGGCAACCCCACAAACTTGAGGTTAAGCTTCTATTGACCCCCACAATGTCCCAAAAATAAAATTGCGTCCTCTAATAAATGCAAAGCTCATGTAGCATTTCAATGGACTATACTGCCATCGTATAATTTTATATAAACAAAGAAAATTCTTTAAAAAAAAAACCTATGCTATAGCGTAGTGTCAAAATCAAAATCATTTTCATGACATAAAACATAAAAGTAAGTTGAGCAATAATTCTTCCTCCTAACTATGATGGCGAGTTCGGGCGAGTTGAGTGTTTAGGTTACGCTGTTTTTGTCGTAGTAGGTAAGAATATAATATTTTGATAGTTATATAAATACCTCGGCAGTTATGTCCTCAGAGACTTCATCACTACTTACATAGAATTATGTCTTATAATTCTATGACTACTTATTATAAAACAAAGTCCTCCGCGCCGCGTCTGTCTGTCTGTCCGCGATAAACTCAAAAACTACTGCACCGATTTTCATGTTGTTTTCACTAATAGATAGAGTGGTTCTCGAGAAAGGTTTTAGGATATAATTTGTCTAGTTTTTGTGTACATTGGCTAAGATATATCAATATTTGTTGGAGATGTCGGAAAAAAATAATCCGTCTGGGAGTTTTCAACGAAGACGCTGACCGACTAAAACTGACTAAAACCAGACCGTGTTATCGATACTTTTGTATTAATCCTTATCCAAATAAATCATTTCGTATTCAAGATTGTATCAATACCTGTAGAATACTTTTTGAATTGTTGAAATCGGACATTCAAAAGATATTACGAAATTAAAATGTCAATCTAATGGAAAATAAAACCACCGCACCCCGCCCCGCCATCCATGGCCATGCCAGGAGCCGCCGCAGCGCAGCGGGAAACGCGGCGGGCACCGAAGCGCGGGAATAATTTTGGAGTATACAAAATATAAATACGCTTTCACGCCTAAACTACAGAACTGATTGAAATGAAATTTGGTACATAGATAGTTTGAACCCTAGGGAAGGACATAGGATACTTTTTATCGCGATAAACTGTAGCCCACGCGGGTGAAACCGCGGGGAAAAGCTAGTAAATTATTATAAATTACGAATAATTATGTTACTTTGCTGTAGTTTGCTTATTACCTTAATCACTCTCTTGACTTTTGTGCTATTTTTTGGGTGACAGGGCAAACAGCCAAGCAGGCAGATGGACAACTCAGCGAAAATGCCAGTTGTTCATTGAGAAAGGTGAAGGTCGCTGCATACGTGACGGGTTTTTATACGGACGGGACGGGAACGTGGCACTCACGGCCTGTGAGTCACGGGGCGGGAAAAACATCGTCTCGATTTATATTTTTTAAGAGTGTAGGCCACTTTTTTTCGCCGCCCCATGTACATACCTTTCTAAAATAATAATTTTCCACTTGTATAGTTTACTACATTTAGAATGCCTTAAAGTTAATGAATTAGTCATTAAATAAGAGTGTAAACAAAAAAAACCGGATATACCATGATAAAACCAGTGAACGTGTTTGACTTTTATCGTCTGAAATCGAGTGACCGTCCTCTGAAATATGCCGCCCCTAGGACGCTGCCGCCCCTAGGACGCTGCCGCCCCTAGGCCGCGGCCTATACGGCCTATTTATAAATCCAGGACTGAATATCAGTAAATATGTATTTTACAATACTATGTCCTTTATTTCAGGAATGATTGAACATGGTATGCGGCTGTTTACTTCTGATCGCGCTGGTTGCTATGTGGGCCCCTTGCATCAAGCAGGCCATTTGGGCCGAACAAGGACCCGTTTACGCCAAGGACCGCAATAACCGAGTGTTTGCTATCATGCCTACGGGACTCTGCTGTAAAAAATGTAGGAAAACAGAATATACCTAACCTGTCTCAACACTCCTTGTATTTTTTTATCCCAATATAATCTACCTAGTTCTCAAAAACTCTAATAATTTACCTTTTTAAAACACTTTTATTAGCTTGACTTGTAACTAACTAACAATGTAAAACCAAATGTCAAATCTTAGAAGTAAATTTTCACCTACTTCTAATTGTCGTATCGACTTGAAACTTTGTATGTGTATGTAATTGGTGACAATGCAATAATTTGGTATCATCGACCTGATCTGATGATGCATCCGGAAGGTGGGTAGGGGATCTCTGCAGTGGCTAACAGTAAACCCCTCGTGTTTGGGCTCATATGAATCGTCTTGATAAGTCCAATAAATTGAACTTGGTGACGAGGGTCTGATGATGCCACCGGAAGGTGGGTAGGGGATCTCTGCAGTGGCTAACAGTAAACCCCTCGTGTTTGGGCTCATATGAGTCGTCTAGATGAGTCAAATAGATTAGACTTGGTGACGAGGGTCTGATGATGCAGCCAGAAGGTGGGTAGGGGATCTCTGCAGTCATTGATAGTAAACCCTTCGAGTTTTTTTTTTTTTTTTTTTTTTTTTTTTGCATTCATATGTTAGTATACAAGAGATCTTAGTGGTTAAGATTAGCGAACATATGGACCCGAATAGGGTATAGCAATGTAGGAGCGGACCGATCCATTCTGATCATTTTGAGAAGTCGTCGTTGAGGAATTCATCTAGGCTGTAATAGCATTTGTCGATTAAAAACGTTTTTAAGTTATTTAAAAATACGTGATTTTTTTCTTCGGATTTTAATTCGTCGGGTAGTTTATTAAATATTTTTATAGACATTATGTTTGGTCCGGAACTGTGTAATTTTAATTTTGACGGTGGTAATTCTAGTTTATACATAAACCTGGTTGCGTAGCGTCGTGATTGTTCAGCTTGTTTTATGAAGAACTGCGGATACTTTCTCACAAATTTAACAAAGTTTGGGCTCATATGATTCCTTTTGATGAGTCCGATAGATTGGACTTGGTAACAAACGACTAAAAAGTAAAAAATAATAATATATAGTTTAAAAAAACTAAACACTTTAAAAACGCACTGAAAAATATAAAATAATAAAATTGACTTGTATTAGTTACGATATAACGTGGTTAATTCAAAAAGTGTGGAGCGCTTCTTTTACGTGGTAAATAAAAGTCCACCAAAAAACGCTCCGCACTTTTTGAATTAACCATGTTATATCGTAACTAATAAAAGTCAATTTTATTATTTTATGTTTTTCAGTGCGTTTTTAAAGTGTTTATTTTTTTAATATGGGTATGCTGTCCGCATATCTGTTAAATCTTATCCTCTGTGACTCAAACTATACAGCTGCAGATTAAGATCTAAGTATTTGTCAAAGTAGGTTGAGAGTTAATGAACAATTAGACAGCCTATTTCACTGATAGTTTTTAGGATAAAAATGTATGTGATTTAATTTTTGTTATTTAAAATTACCTTCATGCTAGTGACGTAATCAAAAACGGCTTCAACGGAAGACCAGCGCTGGTGAAACGACCAGCACAACGCTGAGTTGAGGCCGGTTTGCAACATCTTTAGTAGGTAGTTATAGTAATAATAAAAAAGTAGTTATTATACATTGCATTTTGTTATGTTTTGTGTTTTTGTAAAATTTGTTGCAAATAAATGATTCTTAGTCTTATTCCTATTTCCATACCTTTCATTCTAGTATTTCATCATATTTTTACTCATACTGATTCCTTTTTTCTTTCGTACCAAATTATTACCTATAATCGTCATGGTTCTTTTGTTTTGAAATATCTTCTCTTTTAATTCTGCCACCTACACCCACATTATGGTAAAAGTAGTAGTGGATTTATTAATCGGCTTAGATATCGGAGATTAGACCTAATCTGAGTTTAATCTGACTAATTGATAAAAAAATGGTTTATTAAATATTATGCTATTGCTTGGTATTCGTTATAATGTCATAATAAGTTTAAACTTTGTGATGCTAAATAATAATAATTTTCGAATTTGACGTCGTTGCCTGTTCTTTGTGTTTTCTGTAGGTACAGAGAATGACAAATAGTCGATTTATCCCAAAAACGGTATACGTAGGTAGTATTTTTTTCGTTGAAATGTACCCTAAAAGGTCCTTGGTTCAATAGATTTCCAAAGCGGCAACAATGATGTAAAAATCTATATGGGTTTCTAGGGTCGATATATAGGAGCACACCCTTACCGGCTTACAAACAGTTGGCAGGTAGTAGTGGGCAAATTTTGACACAGGGAGAAAGTAAGGGAGTTTTAAAGTTTTAGTTATGAATAGCATTCATAAAATTCCAAGGGTTATTCATTTGCCTTTGGAATTTTATAACTTTAAGTTGGCTAATACTAGTTATTTTATTTGCGATAAACTATAAAAATCCACTTAATAATTAAGTTAAATCGTCATTGTCAATTACACCCACTATTGGAAAAAACTGAACAGAAAATAAAATCACCTTTTTTACTCCTTAATATACATACATAGAACGTTTATGTATACGTAAGTATTTGTGTTTTATAGCTTCTTTTGCTCAGTAGTTTATATATTTGTGAAGTAGACGAATCAGCTCGCCAAAACTGTATTTTACCACCTCTCACTTACGTCTGTCTACATTTTGCGAGTGTCATTTGTCCAGTAGTTTTATAGATTCGTTGCGATTGCTCAAGGAAAACATCGTAAGGAATACGGTATGACCAATCACCACAACATCCAATGGCACACACGACATCTACCAACCAGCCAGCGTGGTAGAATATGACCCATACTCTCTCAGAGTGAAGGTCTGTGTCTCAGCAGTTTAACATATGATGATGGCTGATTATGATGAGTGAAAGTCGTACAGCGTGTCTAAGTCATTTTTCATATGGGAATAGATTCTGCATCATTCGTTCTTTACGCGATTATGTTTGAAGTTACAAAAGTAACTGCATTTTGCAAAAAAAAATCTGCAGGTACGGTCAACGATAAAAGTGACTGACAATAAGAAATTGTCTGATTCTCATTATCATCTTAAACACCAACCTTCGACTGAATCATCAAACATAATGTGTGTTGTGTTGTGGTCAAACGCTACCTTGCAAGTTGTAAAACAAAAAACAAACATAACTTATTGGAAAATCTATAGGAATATTTTTGTCGCTGGCTACTCAGTGATACGTAAGCGAGAGATATGCCCCACGACTTGTCCTTCGGCAACCTCCAGCGCAACCTCTTTTGCTGCGATCCGCTATAATTTGTTCCTACACGTACCATATCTGGTTACATCCCTGTATACCCGGGCCCAATGGGTGCTGCAACCCTCAGTTGATGGTGACCAGATGAGGGTTTTCTATGTGATTCGTACCGATACCGAATTACCGACCGACCCGGCCGACGGTTCAGGTAGGAGGCCGACCGCGACCGCTTGTCGTGTTGTTCTGTCACTCGGGCCGCCGTCCCACGTCCTTACCTACCATTATCTACGCTCGTTTTACAGTCCCGAGCTTCTTCTATAGCTTTTGACTGTTATCCGTGAGCTGAGGGTTTTCTGACCCATGCCAACTGGCCCAGCCGCCACTGGACGTCTCAGGTAGCTGCAGACGACTGACTTGTCGTTGCTTTAGTAAGATACTGCCGAACCAAGTATCCACACGAGTATCTATTACCTACATTCTACACTCGTTTTATAACTTGACCTTGCTGAGCTTTCCTATATTTTCTGAGCTTCGCGAAATTTTTCTTAGGTAAATGATATCCTACATCCAAATATCTACTTATATCATGTCCAGGATTCCATGTCTGTGGCTGTCTCAGGTGGCTGTATTATATTAAGTTGTAATATTTGGCTACCTACCTAATAGATGCCCTTAAAATAGAGGATAAGAAATAAAAATCAGGTTTACATCTAAGATTTATATTTTATTCATAACAAAAATAAGGATAGATTAAAGAGCACAAAATGATGTAAGTTTAACAATGTAGATAAATAAATAATTTCTTTACATTACAACAAAACTTAACATGGAACGATAACAATGCATGGCACAATACAAAACAATATTTTAATGTCAGGATTACAAATTAAACGCTTTAATTTATTTATTGCATTATTACAGATTTGTTTTCACTCGAATCAATGTACCTACGGAGTTTATTATAAGTAAAAAATAATACACAAGTAATCAAGTATGTATGTATAATTGTATAGATAATAAATGGAATAAATTATAAATTTTAGATGTATCCGCGCACTCAATATCACAGTGCGCAGACATTCAGCAGACATTTTCCATTCACACTCGTTTTGTTTGCAATAACATTTATTTTTTATTATAAATATAGATATTATGTACATTTTTATAATCCTATTATGGGTATGAGTTAAATAATAACTTTTTTTGTATTTTAGATATTTTTTTTCAATGATTTCTGACTTTGTTATTCACACTCACGTACTTAACTATTTAACCAAACAATCTCACAATCACACACCAGTGATAAAAATGTCTACTGCAAACAAAACATTTTTTTGGTATTTTATATTTTTTTTATAAAAATACTTACTTAATTTACAACTTATTGTGCGTTGGGCTTAGGTACTTATCTAAATTTTATTGTCTACTGTGGGAAGTTGTAAGGCGGCTGCACTACACCCTACCGTACCAGTGCCGCGAGATCGTACACGGTTGTTTGTTTGTGTCCATTCCCTTTAACCTACCTACAACTAATTTATACTAACATGATTATTTTAATTGTGCGTTGACAGTACTTAAGGACGAATGGCGACCACGTACCGGAAGACGTTGATGACCCCCATAATAAGTACACCGATGGTCGGTAAATCCAAATGGTCAATAGCCTATTCATTCTGGAGTTCAAAGTGGGAGACCTATGTGTAGTAATGGACGTCTTCCGGCTGATGATGGTTGTTCCGACTACATATTTATTTGTCGCCAAACCGTCCCGGATCTTACCTAAATCCGTGCCAAATAAATTCTGTACTAACTAAACCAACTAAAATTAAATAGTCCCCAAAACTTAAAGAAAAGCTAGGCTGGCCGGTATGATAGATGTTACTTTTATATTAAAATGATAAGTACGAAGTTAACATTTCTTTGAAAGGTGCATTCGCCTACGTTACAATTTTACGTTCTCTCACACTGCGCATAAATTTTGAGCCGTTATGTGGAATTATTGAGAGTATCCTACACACATGTTAAACGGAGTTTAATCGGAAGATAGGGACTAAATGTAAAATAAACACGTATATATATATGTATATTCAAATGAGTGACGAGATGAGCAAGTCGCTCGCATAATCTTAATCGTCGCGCTTGCTCGTTGATGTGCGGTGCCACTCAGGATTTTGAACACCAACCGTTCAAAACCCTGTGCGGCACCGCACTGCACTCGTCACCCCGAGATGGCAGCTGTGGATCCATCTCGTTCTGCCCTGTAATTTTACTGGAAACATTGCCCTTCAAACCAGATTACAGTAATGCTACTGCTGTGGTTAGAATAACTGGCAAAGGTGTGGTTCTGCCCCAGGCGGACTCTGCAAAAAAGCCCTCCCACTACAATAATACATATAAGTATACTAAACTTAATAGTGTAAAAACTCGCAGCTTGTAACCCCTTTTGCTTGGGGCTTTTCATCTGGGATTGCCTGCATGCGGTAACATAATAAACAATAAAAATGAGTGTGGTGGCAAAAAATATGTAATGCTTAATACGAAGGGAACGTAGTTCATTTTCTCACTACCCTGTCTTTCATGACAATTAATTATGTAAGTGACTATAGTAACTTACCTAATTAAATGTATTATAAACTAATGCACAAATTCGTATTTAGTCTTGGATCGTCAGCAAGCCCAAATTGGTATTATAATATACTTATCTGCACTATTTATGACGGTTCCTTATATCCAAGTTGTTCGTTTCCAAACAAATGGCAATAGATGTTAGATCCAACTCCTAGATGTTCCGTGTTGGAATCAGTAATTACAGATATAATTAATTGACACGAAAAGATACGAATTTGGCATGATTTATTTCACACTTACCTACACATCATTACCTAATAGAATTAAATTAGCTGTACCAACAAAAAAATCCAATAAATGTGTGCAATAACTTGTAATATACCTACAGTCCTTTAAATACTTAAACAAGTAGTAAGCTAGAAACAACCTAGCTACTGAGAAACAAAAAACTTTAGGAAACAATAAATTTGATGATAATATGATAAATATATTCCTGCAGTAAAAAGCTATCTTGAATAAATGTTATACCTATCAATAAATGAGTTCCAGGAACTGAAAATGTTGAGTTTTTTTTTTAATTTTTGATTATCTATTCAATTACATACCAACAAATTTTTATTATTACCTATAATAAATGTTTATTGTGGCCTTAATTTTTTTCTGCAGGATTATTAAACTTTATATTATACTGTTTTGTATTCAATATTTACAAATTAGGAATAGGTTTAGAACTATTTTAATAATGTATTTTTTTTGTATTTTTGTATTTTATTTTTATTTTTATTAGGTAGGTGTAGTATGTCTATCAATTATTCCAAGTTCATTTTTACGGCTATCGTCCTAATTTTGTGAATAGCTAGGTACATAACACTAAGCAATATTTTTACTAAGGAAAAATGACTTATTAAATAATAATAAAAGTGCTTAAATTCAATGAGTACCTAACTATACAATAGAAACTACACTACTACTATAAAATAGAAATAAAAAGGGCCTACCTCCCTCCCTTCTCCAGTAGATTTTACACGGAGTATCTTTTCGAGATTGATTGAGTGATTAGATAACATCTAAAATCCAGGCATACATTGCTAATATTGTGAAAATGCTTTACGGGTTTGAGTGAAATTTGGAGTGGAAATATACCTTGGATTAACCAAAATAGACTATTTTTGTAAAGGGTTCCTAAGGGGACAGCGGGGAAACCGCGGCGCGCAGCTGTTGATAATGCGCCTCACTTTTGATGGTTACGCCATCAATCGGGTCGTGAATAGGTGTAGTATTTCGCACGTCCGTTTTTAGCCATTGTCGCCTTTTACGACACCTCGGCTCAGTATTGAGGTAGGGACTATTCTGCTCTGCCGGTCACCTCACGGCAAGGGGTGCACTGTCACCGGTGCAAGTAGCTGCGCCTACGTCGCCTTGTTATAAGAACCCGCATGCCCATCGTGGCTTCCAGGCTAACCAACATCCAGCAGTGGGCGGTGATGAGGATCATAATAAGTTCATCAAAAAATTCAGGTATAAAAATAATTTGTTTCATTGTTTAAAGGTACATTTGTTTACAAAAATAATGTTAGTGTGGTTAATTGAATTTTAGTTTTAACTCTATAGTTACTTATTCTGTGACTATTTCTATACTTTACGTAATTTATAATTAATACTATAGCTTATGCTTCATAGACATACTCTAATTTGAGTTAGCTATCATGACCAGATCGAGTCTATGCATATGGTGAGTTTCTGCAAATTAAAATAAGAATATTAGTTTGTCTCGAGGTAATTTTCTGTTCTCTTGTGTATGCTTTTTGTTTCACACCAGGATACTGGCATACAGTAGCTACCTACCTGTCAGTAATGCAGTCATGTGACCTTACATACGTAAAAATAATCCCTACTTTAAATATTATAAATGCGAAAGTAGCTCTGTCTGTATGCTGTTACGCTTTCACGCCTAACTACTGAACTGATTTAAATGAAATTTGGTACAGATATGGTTTGAACACTGAGGAAGGACATAAGATACTTTTTTTATCGCGATATACTGTCCACGCGGGTGGAACCGCGGGGAACAGCTAGTCTATAATAAATATAACACTCCATCAAAAAATGAAAAATGGTAACGCAATATTAGCAGACTCTTTTTTAGACGACAATATAGAATTCATAATAAAGCGCGTGTTTTCTCATGGAAATTTAAAAGGGTAAAAGAAATAAAAAGAAATAAACATTAAACAATTTATTATGTCAACTTAGAATACAAAACTAATAAAACGAAACATTAACAAGAACAATGGAAACAAAATAAAAACAAAAATAAAATCAAAATATACACATCAAAATTGTAATGATCGACGTTATAAGTATGTAACAACAGGTACCTAGCTAGGTAGGTTGTTTTATAAAGAAGTTTTCATTAGGAATTTTCATAGATTCCAATTTTGTAACTGGTTTTTATTAAATTTTCATTTAAACTTTTGTAAATCATCTGTATTAATTTAAAGGAAATTAAGGGTTAAGGGTTTGAAAATTTTTGGATGACGCTGTTGGGCAGCTAGTGGTTCTCATCACCTATCACCAACTCATCACCACAGCAGCTCACAGGGGTGTGAACTGTTATCGCAATTCATCATGATGCACGATCATTCAAGGTCATTCATTCATTATGAAAAACGACAGGTGAGAATTTGAGAGTGAGGCCATGTTAGAGCAACGTGTATTTTAAAGTTGTGCTGTGTTCATCCAAATGTTTAGCGTATTTGGCACATCGTATTGTCAATTATTTAATGACAGCATATTTAGTATTATTAGTAAATTTAATTTTTTTTTTTTTTTTTTAATAGCATTTTGGTGTTTACTTTGAGCTTAATATTTGTTTTATAAATATATATAACTCGCCTGATTATAACTACATACATTGTAACCGGCGCTGGCGTACATTGTGACAGTTTTAATATGTCAGTCTGCTGTTACATAAACATTCCAGTTAGATATCATTTATACGTCGAATTTATAAAATTGTCTACACTTTAAATAAGAAAATAGATTGATTTTTAAATACCTATAATCAATGTTAAATAGAAATTTGCAATTAGATGTTGAACATAACAAGTTCATGAATTCTAAAAACTAGTATTGAGGCCATCGATAAACTGACGAAAAATTTTAAAACTAATATTGTACATAGTTTGACTGCGATTCAGTAATAATAATTTTACTTCGTATATGAGAATAAGATTGCTAAGGAAAACGCGAGACTTGAAACTTACCGTCTCAAAGTAGCGTAGCGCCAGAAATTGTTTTTTTGTTCATCGAGATGGTGCGACGTAAAAAACAAATAGCCGATCTGTTGTTAAGTTATAATCATCACCTGCAACCACGCGTCATTTAACTACCTTAGTCACGTAGCACTTAAATGCGTCTATGGGCTTGAGGTATAGGTAGTAAGCCTCAAGTACACCTGTAATTTCCCCGTCAAGCATCCATTCAGCCCTGTATACAATAGTGCTGCTTGGGGGCTGAAATAGGTATGGTGGTTTTTTTTGTACAACTTACTGGGTAGCCTTTGACCACAAGTCACCTGATATTAAGTGACGATGTTGTCGAAAATGGTGCCACGCTACACATAGTTTGGGGACTGGCTCTAGAGTGGGGCTGCCGGAACACACCGATAGGTGCTTGTCGACAGATTCTTAACTACTTCCCCGGACGAGCTCTTTACATCTTGCCATACTGGTTGAAGGGAGTAACGGGAAACGCAAAGGAGTTAACATTTTAACTTGGAGGAGCGTCGGGATTTAGTTATTGGTATTTAATATTTTTCGTATTTTAGTGGTTCATTAAACAAGACGAGAAATGCAAAAGGCTAAAACTAGAACTAGGCTAAAACTTACTGTCTTGCAACAACTTTTTAGTAACTGGCATAATTAAATCTTGGTGTTTGATCGTTCTAAAGTTTTTGTTTCTCTGTTTTATCGAAAGCCTCAATGTCTATAAATTTGCCACATAGTTCAGTTACGAAGTAGCTATTTTTAAATTTGACGATTTAAAAATAATGACATGTATCCTACATAATAAATATTTATCAAATTTATTTTTGGTCAGACCAATGATAAAATAATTCAATTAAATAATCGTCATTTTGATAATTATGTTTGAGTGGATATTTGGTATTATTTTTACTGTTTGAACTAAAAATGTTACGTAGTCAAGTCAAAGAAACACATCACAATTTTGTGAATTTAACTGTATAAAAACCTAACAAACCCTAACTCTTTTTTAATCCATCTACTAAGTAGTGGAAATATCGAACAGGATATTTTTAGGTACAGATGTATATCACGCGATTGGTAAAAATATTGTAAAATATTAAAATATATTATTGTACTTAAGTGCTGTTCCACGGCCACAAACATTTTGAAATCTTCTTTTTCTTGGTATCAAAACCACTGTACTGGCTGCAGAATTCGTCACATAAGTATATATATATATTTATTAATGTTTAAATTTATAATATTTTTGTTTAAGTATTTAATAAATATCTAACAACACTTTCTTTCCATAACCTGTAATCCGCCATACCTGTAATTTTCCATAATCTTACTCTTGCTTTTACAAAGAAGTGCTATTAGTATATATAAGATATATAATGTTATATTTTGTAAGTATAAATATATTTTTTATATAAATAAAATTTAAGCATCGAAACTTTATTTTATAAAATGCTCAGGCTACCTGTTCTACGTACCAAAAACTATAATACTATAATAGTAGTTGGTTCTCAAAGCTTTCTGCCATTTTTAATAAGAAAAGCTACTGTTTTAAGGTGAAACTTGAAGAATACGTATACCTAAGTCAATAACAATTTAATATGTACCTGGTACTCATGGAACAACCACATATCTTACTTATCTACCTAACTATAAATGACCTTTATAAAATTAAATATTATTTGCCTAATTTACTTAATACATATTTAATTATTTCATTTATATCACATTTCATCATTCGTTCATGCCGTATTACACAATCACACAAAAATTTGGTATCCATTGCATCATTTATATCTTCAAAGTGCTTAATTTACCACATAATTATAATTGAGACAACTATACTATAAAGGACTTTAAGGACTATACTATAAAAGGCCGAACCTGTTTCCGATTGGCACAGGTGACAAGACCGAGAAGATGATGATGCCTTATAAGTAAGATTTTTTTTTCTAAAAAAATAACACATGGCTAAAATACGCTCACATGCTTCACAGTTCACACTATACAATGTACATGTTACATACTTCGAAATATTTTTACTTATTATGTAAATATATGTGATTAGGTACAGTAATATCCTATTTAGTTATATTTGTCTAATAATACCTAAGACTTAAAACTAAGTAATTATTATTTAGATATACATAGTAGGTATTAATTAGGCTATTAATATTAATCGTAATGTCACTTTGATATACGTACCCTTAAAACTGAAATACTTTATTTTTAAATACTTACACAAATATATCCTAAATTGTATTACCTCTTAGGCCAAATGATCTTACCTATTACCTATGTGTAGATAATTAATTTTTATGAAACATTTAAGGTTAACACAAAAACATAAGTTTGGAATAATCAGTAAATGAAACCAATTTCATGCTACTACAATGACTGAACTAATAAAATTAAGTTAATGAGCGTTCACGTGGAATTACCTACGAAGATAATCAGACGTGCAATAAACATTGCCGAATTATTATGGCATAACACCACGTATCAACTTAGGTGATTCTAGGTTAAACTACTCCTGTCTAGTAATAAACGGAGCTTGTCAGCTGCAACGTTTCCGCATAACATTGGTTTAGATTACATCTTTCAAAGGGCTCATGAAAAAGTTAATCTAAGGCTGTTATGTTGGTACTCATTTTAAGAGTTGTATTTACTACATAATTAAACAAAAAGAAAAATGACTATGTACACATGCCAATATGGATCTAACTAAAGCTTACAAAGGTATAAAATTACAAAAGTGCAACATTTTATATACAGTGTTTCGTAACCTAACTTTAACTTTGTTATGTACTAAAGATTTGTATCTACGGGGTGGTATCCATAAATAAGAGGCCACTTAGAGCACACATTATTTAAAGCATTCGAAGTCAGAATGTTGTCCACTAAGGAGCACCATTATATTTATAAATGTCTGTTAAACAGAATGATACTTATAATATTGGTCTATATTTATATACTACTCTTCTTATCGTCTTTTCGATCGGATTTTTTGTTTTTGGACACTTTTTTGTCACTTTCCGATTTGGTTGATTCGCCATCAGGGACTTTTTGAGCATCTTTAGCAGGGCCAGGGCTTGTTGATTTCGCGCCAGTTTTACTCCTGCTACAGAGAAAATATTGAATTATAGTGGACGTAACGCATGTAACTACATGTACAATGTAAGTAGAACTCTTTTGTCCTGATATATAAAATGAAATGCTTCAAATAATCGTTTATAATCATCCGCTTGCACTGAAAAAAAAAATCTGACTTTCCTTCTGAATACCAAGACCAACCAAGACCAATTCCTTCCTTATTTTACCTTTGTTTTCCATCTGAATCATAAGTCCTTCCCTTTTGTGACTCAGGAGGAAAACGGTATTTCGAAAGGTCTTTTTTCTCCGTGTGAAAGAGCAAAAGGAAAACTTGGCGTCACGCCATCTTGGACCACATCGTCAGTTAACATCAGGTGACTTGTGGTCAAACGCTGCCCCATACTATTTATATATAAGTGAATGGCGTTGCTTCAATCATCCTTTGGTAATTTCGTGATTCAGTGGATAATATTATGTTGGAGGCCGAATCAACTCTCATTCTGTCTGGGAGAAGTCCTGTGTACCAGCAGTGGGAACGTAACAGGCTGATGATAAAACAGAGACCGTGGATAGATAGCTTTTAATACCGACCGTGAGACGTAGAACTTAAAGTCTGAGTATTTACACTGAGAAAAAAAATCTAACTTTTCTTCTGAGTCTTACCTTCTAAGACCGATTCCTTCTTTATTTTACATTTGAATCACAAATCCTTCCCTTTTGACTCAGAAGGAAAACGGTATTTAAGGTCTTTTTTCTCCGTGTATAACTTATGTCTCAATGAGCAAGAACTTACCTTACAATGTTGATTAGTCTGCTTTTTAAATGTCATGTTGCCTCCAGTTTGTTATGCCATCCACCAATGTTCAAGAAAGAGCTGCGATGGACAAAAGCGAAGATACATTCAAACACAGACAATTACTTAGTATAAGGGTATAATAATTATGATTTATGCTCTTTCTTAGTAGTGTTTCTATCTACGCCCTGTAGACCCCCGTATTTTTTATAAAGTCAGGGCAGTAGTTAGGCCACGACTGCACTGCTACATAATTATAAAGGATGTGTACGTAGAGGTTATGCAAGCTAGCTGCGTTAGCTGTGTTAGCTGCTTGGGTTCATTTGGATTAACATCCATTTGCAGACAAAGAGCTTTGACGGTAGGAACATGGGTAGACCCCGCCACCATGAAAAAGAAATGATAACAACTATCAAGTTCAAACACATTGTAAATATATTCAGAGCAGCAGCATAGTTTATTTTTGCTATCAGCGTATCGTAGCAGCTCTGACTAAAAAATGGCTATGAGAGTATGAGATGTGGTTGTTTAATTGCCTACACACTAAGAATATGATAAAGTAACACATTAATCCCCAGATACGATGAAATGGTATGAAGATTAAATTCTTACGTGGAATGATGCTTTTGTTTATCGGATTTATCCATACTTGTGCTGGCAATGGATTGCTGATATCCTTTTTGTGCCTTCACAGGTACCTAAAACAATTTATTAACGAGACAATAGTTCACAACACAATTCAAGCTTACAGAACCCAAAACCAAATACAGTAAAAAAATTAAAGTCAAGTACCTTTTTGTGACTCGTAGAGGCCTCTGGTTGATCGATGTGCCCTTGGGATTGACTTTTAACATGTCCCATTTTTGACAGGGGCGGATACTTTATGGAGTAAGAGAAAGCCAGTCCTCGTTTCAAGGATGCACTGCAAACAATAATTTTTTTTTTAATACCGAAGCACACCGATAGGTGATTACCAGGATTTAGGATTTGATTAGGTATGCGCAGTTCCTGCTTAGTGATACGTATATTATTGTTATTCATGAAAAATGTTACTTGCCGCGAGCACTCTTACCGGGGGGGACTTTGAGGTGGATAACTGGCGCCTCGGTGATTAGGAGTCAGATACTGGTGTTGCGAAGCCGCAACTCTGTTTCTCTCCAGAAGCTCTTGATGTGACTGATACAGCCTCTCTGAAGCCGACAGCTGGAGTTGTGGACTGTAGAAATGAAATAGTTATAAAACTAAAAACTTTCGAAAGTGTTGAAATCTGAAATTATCTCTGATCTGGTATCTTCTGGTTTGAATGATTTTTGGATTGAGATCAACTTAGTAAACTTATTGCTTTCGTCAGCCCCCAGCAACTTTAACTAGAGCAAAATATATAGATACCTACTTGAAGACATTGAAAAAGATCAGCTCTTTTGTTGGTATATCTGACGCCTACAACAAATGCCAATCCTACATAGCATTACACCCTGCTGGACTTAGATAGGTAGATAGGTACTTACCGAGAAGGTTGCTGATTTGGTTCAATAGTCAGATCTGGAAGGCTGAGAACCATAGCTCCGGGATGTTGTATGGATATCTGAAGTGTGTCATAGTTGCTTCCAGCGCTCGCACTCCTTGGAGTAGGCGAGTGGAGTGGAGGAGTTGTCTGCTGGATCATTATCAATGGTTGCTGAAGGGAAGAAATTACCTACATTCAGCCATGGATTAAGAGAAAAAACTCCACGATAAATCTTTCTCAACATTGATCTATGTCAATCTTGAGACGGAGAAGCGATATGTGAACTGTGTGAGGTTAAAACCTATGAAAGGTGGTCGTGCCAAAATATATATGTAATTATACTTATACTTGTATTGAAATGAAATATAGATATCGTATTTGAGCCAATAAAGAAAGATACAGATTTAGTTTTCAATAATTTTCTGAATTGGGTTCTTAAAGATCCATGGTATAACATTATATGTATTTGCCAAGATGCACATAATAATCGGGTAGGTTTTTTTGTTCTCTAACATGGCATATTATACTAAGTAAGAAGGACTTACGGTGGGTTGATGAGTAGCCGTTTCGCTTTCGCTCTCACCGACAACGTTCACGGTAATCGAACGTGCAACTGTAAACATTTTTGTATCATAAATACCTATATAATTACGAACATTAATATTTAAATCTACAACGAAATGTATCTTGGTGCAAACATGTGTCATATTTAACTATTAAAAAAGTGAATAAGTTACTCCCTCTTAAGCCTTCCACATTATTATATTCTGGTCATTGATGCTTATCGAAAACTGATATGGAAACATTTTCAATTACATAATAAAAAATCAAAAAACCTATCCCTGATTTTAAAATTTAGGAAAATTAACCTTTCAGTAAATATGTTAATCATAATGGATAGAATAAAGTAAGATTTAAGAAATTGAATCAACTCACCATCTTCTGGATTCTGTGGTGGGATCAGGTGTTCAACAGAGCTGCCAGCTTTGTATGGGTTATTTAAAATGTTGGGTGGCTCGTTGTTAGATCCAGCACTGCAGTCGCAAAATAATATGGTAAGTATCTAGATGTAATGTTTGACTACACTTCATCTAAATTTTATAAAGTTATATTGGCCTCAAATGTAAAGGTTCTCCTATAGGACCTGTACTAAACAATTGCTATACATGAGCCAATCACGATGACGATTATGTTTGTGTAACGGTGATTTAAAATCCCTATAGCGGTAAAATTAAGGAAGGAATATACGTACCTCTTGGACAATTGAAAGCTGGACAGACGAGAATTACGGGAACTGCAAACAAATAACATAATGTTAATATTACCTACCTTACAAGTTAAATTAATCAAGACAGCATTAGCATTTAGCAACGTTTAATTTTATTTATGTCACAGAATGTTATGTTTTATTGTAAGTAGGTACTTCAAAAATGACAGTTTAATAACTTAAATAAATGACGATCAAAGACGCAACACACTGGTATCTAAGACTTAGGAAAACAATAACCTCGTCGGTTGTTGGTCACTTGAGGTCTTCGAGCTGCCTGCCGTAGAGTTTCGTTGCAAGCTTTTGTAACTGAGTGGATCTCGGTCAGCTGAACAAAACAACACATAATTAAATTATAGTCATTTTAGTAGTAAGGCTTAACATATTACTATTAAAATTACATATTATGACATGACATATCAATCCAAAACCGCGGATAACGGATCAGGACCGATTATTAATTTCGGGCGTTAATGTGTATAAATGTGGTATATTGATGTCGATTCGGTTTTGCATTCTCTTAAACTAAACTAAGTTTGACAGGTCTACTAGTATTGCTGTCTTTTTCTAACCACTAAAGTAAAAAAGGACAGCATTACTATTAGAACTGTCAAACTAAGTTTAGTTTTAGAGAATGCAAAACCGAATCGACACCAATACCTATCAAGTACTTATTACCAGAATGTACACACTCACAAACTTTAACTTTCACATTTAGGTATATATAATATTACTGTAGATTAGTGTAAAGTGTGTTAGGCAATCTCTGGAGCTAATGATCCGAATAAAAAAATCTTTTGCTATTGGAAATATGTTTTGTTCCCAACTATAAGTAGTCTGTTTTATATACTTATACATATTGGTATTATATATAGGAACCATTTTTTTTTGTACTAAATCTGCTCGGTAGTCGCCTACTGCAGATAAAGGCCTACTACGCCTACTACGAATAAACGATAAAAAACTTACATGTGATCGTTCACTCACAAACAATTTCATAATTTACGTTTTTTCATAACGCATAGCTTAAAATAGTCATACTAATACAATAAATGCGAAAGTAACTCTCTGTCTGTCTGTTGCATTCACGCCTAAACTACTGAACTAATTTAAATGAAATTTGGTACGGAGATAGTTTGAACCCTGAGGAAGGACATAGGATACTTTTTATCGCGATAAACTGTAGCACGTGTGAAACTGCGGGGAACAGCCAGTACCAATAATAATTATAAATCGTAAAGTTGTATCGGAGGACACTAGCTCATGCGAAATAAGAAAATGATTTTCTAGTATCTAGTTGTATCTATGTACTTACGCTTGATGGAACCGGTTGGAGAGGTAAGGATTTTTCGCATCGTAGTTTTCTTTTTCTTTGGGTGCAACATGGTGGCTACGCGTGAGCGGGCTTGGCGTTCCGTCAACCAATATTCCGCATTATCTTTCTATACAGAAAAAAAATACATGTTGTATTAAGGGTAAAAAGATGAAATCCATTTCACATCACAATTCATTTGGGACAGATCTTAAAAACAAGCAATGTACTCATATATAACTCGGAGTTTTATTTGAAACCAAATTGAAATAACAATATAGTTAGTTACCATTAAATATAAGTACATACATGAATTTACTGGGTAGGTAGATGGTACCTACCTAGGAGATACCTATAAAAATGCCGGCTATTCTGAGTGACTCCTAAGTCGTGAACCCAAATATGTCTTTCTGGCTCTTTACCGTTTACCACACTTACGTTACACTATGCAAAAATGAATGTCATGATTACACGTACCCTGAGTACGTATCGCCAACAAAAGTCACCTTTTAAACCTTCCCTGAATTTCCATAAATAATTCAAGATCAAAATTATCCAAATCGGTCCAGCCATTCTCGAGTTTTAGCGAGACTAACGAACAGCAATTGTTTTTTTTTATTAGAATAGGGTTGGTAATTTTTACTCGTAAAGAAATTAAGTTTTACTTTGACAAAGTTTAATAGTTGGTTTTTGGACTAAATGCACTGAATTCTTCTTGAAATCATGCGTTAGAAATCTTAATTTCGTTTCACGACCTAGGAGTCACCCAGTTATAAAGATTTTAACTAGCATAAATATATATTTTTTTTAACAAAATAATTAATTATTGATGTAAGAAATGTGGTATGTAGTATAAATTAGATATGTATATTATTTTAATACAAACATTTAATAATTATTAAAAACAAGCCAGGGAAAGGGATTTTCAGTGGATAAGGTAATATAGGTATATAGGTATAGGTATCGTAGGAGAATGTGCCTAATATTATAAATGCGAAAGTAACTCTGTTTTTTTTTTGTTTTTATGACTAAACGGCTGAACAGATCTTGATGAAATTTTTTATGTAGATATAACCCTGGGGAACTCGTTGACGCGTTATGTGGAATTTGTATTCAACGGATTTTGCTGCAATTTTCTGCAATGGATACAATGATTCAAGAGGAAGGTTTGTATACAGAAAGGCCGAAAATTTAAAAGATTTGTAAAATACTGCCCCAACATTCGATTTAGATATTTAAATAGGTATATTACCCGGAAATGTTGGAGGGTTACCTCGCTAACACTGCTTCAGTAATATGATATCAAATATTTGTCTAACATGCCCCATATGCACTAAACGAACAGCATACATTTTCGGTTTGTCGGGTTAGTGTGATCAATGAGATCGCGCCAAAAGAATTACCTGCTGGGCGTTTCTTGCCTGTTCTTTTGCTGGTGTAAGGAGGTTGGAACAGGCGTAGCTAGTTTTAAGTTTGACGTTTTAAAGTGATCACAATGTATCATTTTGAGTAAATGACTATTGACTAGTAAAAACTCTGCGTTAATTTGAGTGCTGCAAGACATTCTTTTAATTATAAAGATTACATTTTAACTCTCAGTTATTAAACTCTGTCAAATATGTATCTCGGGATCCGTTGCCTGTGGGCCTGAGTTGAAAAGAGTACTGACCTTGAAATCGTCATCAGTGTCATCCGCCTCCAACTCAGAGAGGCTATTAACTGGGTGCTTCTCAAACCACACACTCAGGTTGTACGAAATTATAGCCTCTCGAACTTTTTGGTCCCAGATCTATGGAGATAAAATATACCCGAGTCAAAATACATCAACATTTAATCGATAGTCTATCGATAGCCAACCAATCGCAACACTATTAATAGGCCTATCGATACTATCGATAGTTTAGTGGCCGGTTTCAATAACCGATCTATCCACAGATTGCCCTACTGGACACATTACTTCTATAGAGCTTTGTCAAATGTCTGTCATACCGTGGATAGATCGGTTATTGAAACCAGCCGTAAAACGAGGCAAAACTATCTATAATAAATAATAAAATAAATAAATATCGGGGGCAGTTGCACACAAATTGACTTCGATCGTATCGATACTATCGATAGTAATGCACTTGTTCGATAGCATTGCCTCGTTTTAAGCTATCGATAGGCGTACCGATAGTATGGCTTTTTCAGATGAAAACTCGATATTTACTATGGATAGTTCGGCAGCATTAATCGAAATGCACGAATTATTAGTAGTATATATTCAGTGGCGTAGGCATAGCGTTCAGACCACAGCTTTTGAAAAATGATACAAACATGCGAGAGAGCATTCTCTTCGCTCGCCAGTGCTTTTTACGCTAGGGCTCTGCGATTGAAGAGTATTAGGTATAGTAAGATACAGGTCCACGACTGTCGTAATGACAATGACTACGCTTCGTCTGCGGACTTGTTTGAAGAAGTACATGCTTGTATTGCTCTCGTATATACTACGCGCGTCTTACGATACACTACGCTACGACGCTACGTGTGCGAAGGGCTTAAGTATGTTATCTATACTAATATTATAAAGAGGAAAGATTTGTTTGTCTGTTTGTTTGCATCGAATAGGCTCCGAAACTACTGAAACGATTTGAAAAATTCTTTCACTGTTGGAAAGCTACACTATCTGTGACGGACATAGGTTATATCATATTTCCAAAAAAATTAGGGATCCGTAAGAAAATGGCTATTTTGTAACCCAAGGTGTGAAATCGAAAACCTATTTTTGCATGCGCTGCAAAAACTACTGAGAATAGAATAAAGTAATGTACAACGGGGTTGTAGGTCCCATTAAGATCTATTATATAATATATGCAATCATTATAGTTATGCCACAATAAGTCTCATATTTTAAAAATTTAATTCTAATTTTAGATTTGGACTTTTTGTTAAATACTCGTGTGAAGCCGGGGCGGTCCACTAGTTCATTATAAATTGTCTAAAAAACATTAGGTACATCAATTTAATCGATACTAACCCAAGTGTAGAATTAATAGGTAGGTAGGTACATTAGCTCGAAAGTAAACGTGCCATATCTTGAACTACGTTGGCAGAGATATCAACCGAGTGGGCTAATCTGCACTAAGAACATGTACACAACTGATTTTGATGTAAAAAACTTTTTATATATTCTGTAAGCCAATTAAACAGATTCAGTAGGTAGTTATTATGAGACTGTCTTCTTATATTAGACATTTTTCGTGACGACTAGACATTATATACAATGCTTTATTGACAACTTTTTTCATAAATAATGCATTGCATCGATAGATAGCGGCGCTAGTCGTCCACGCCCATTTTCGTGATGAAGCAAGCCTATATAATTATCTTAAACCATAAAACACAGACATTTCCATCCATTAACCATTGCATTATTACTTACCTTAAGACTTTGCGAGGGGTTGTAATCTTTATGCGTTTCGGAGAGGGAAAATGCCGAATATGCCGTATTGAGATCATCCACGACGACGTATAAGAGGCCTGTCACTTCCTGCGGGTCACTTCGACTGCCATATTTTGCGAATGGTATAACTTTGTCCAACATGTATCTGGGCCTAGAATAATAATAATATAATAACGTCCACAGAGCCATCGTCACTTAGGGCCGGTTTTATAAACGTCCGTAAGTTAAATGTCAAAACAAATTAAGGTAAATTTGATCTTATTGTCAAATTTTAGCACGGAAAATTTGATAATTTGGCCCTTAATAACAGGTGACGTATGGTCAAACCCTACATTATATACAAAATGTAAAACAAACGCCACCCTGAACGATGTAAAACAAAAGTTAGAAGGCGAGTACTTCCTAGAGATGGGCGTCACAAACTATATGTTGGTAGGATACCGGAAATATGGTATACGGTTCCATGATAACTATTTATTGTGAAAAACTTTCGTTTGAAAATGCAAATCGCCCCGATATGCAATACCTCGAGATACTCTTACTTAGTCGAATAACGGCGCTACTCTAGTTATCCAATATCTTCCAAATGAGCCGTAAATAAATTTAAACCAATCTCAATATCTGTTATTACAAATACAAAGTAAAATAAATAGTTTCAAAACCCGTTATTGGTATTCAAACTAATGCATGGTTTCGATATTACGAATTCGCATACAAACCCACCATTTAGATACTTACCTAATCAGTTTGTAAGGATACGGCCCTCCTTTCGGGAGTTTCTTGCATATCATAAGCATATCAGTGAAAAGGATAGCTCTCACATCCATCTATAACAGTAAATTAACATGATGCATTTTCATTACGCAACTAGAAGTGATTTGTAAATAAATGTATTGAAATTAGTAATAAAGCAACTTTAAAACTTTTAAGCAGTGAAATGCGTTCGTATCGGACCTTTCCTAATCATTACTTGGATGTGACACCGTTACGCCTCAAATAAATAATCCTGATCCGTTATCCGCTGTTTTAGATCGAAATGTCATGTCATAACATGTCATTTTAGTAGTAATATGTCAAGCCCTAGTACTAAAATGACATATTATGACATGACATATCAATACAAAACCGCGGAAAACGGATCAGGATCGATTATAAATTTCGGGCGTTAGACATTTACAAGTGAGCGCTTCCGTGCTTCGGGGGGCACGTTAAACCCTCAATCCCGTTTGTTGCCTTAGGATAGCAATCGTTATAGCTACTTTCGGTGGCCTAAAATCTTTATCACTAGGGTTGGCCACTGGCCTATCCACCAAAACGCACTAGGCCCTCGTGGTGGATTTATCTGTGAGAGATGGTCTGTGTCCCAGTAGTGAGAATGATGATTGTTTCCGCGTTCCAGCACCGCATAAATGAAACAAACGTTACCTCTTTCAAATTGTCTTTGAAGCGCAGGTCTCCCTCGTAGACAATAACTCTGCGATTGTCACGACCGCAATTGACCATCGGACAATCTAGGTTAAGATTAGTAAAAAGGTGAAAATATTTATCCAACTCTTCGTCTTTGAAATCCTGCAAATGTCATTTCAGTTTCAATAAACATTATTTGTTGTAAGCGTGCGAATTGTTTGTAATAGCAGCCTCAATAAGGTCAACCGTAAATAATATCAAAGTGCTAATGAAGTGATATCAAGTGTCCCCAGGAGATTTTGTATAGTAAATAATTTAAGCATTTATTTATCACAATACTTGCTGCCTGCATAGGATTTGATGTATTGCAAGTGGAGAACAACATAAAGGTCGAAGATAGTGATTCAGATGTTTTTTGCCTTTCACATTCAGTGCACTGTCAACACCTTGGGTAAAATGTGTTAACTATACGATAGTCGGAGATGATACCAAATTCTTACTGCTTTGAACTTACATAAAATTAGATTTTGTCAACAGTTTTGTCATTGGTTTACATAGACGATGTTCGTGGCGATCAAAATTAAAAAATCTGGTCATTAGATGCGATCCCTACATTTTTTTTTAGGAACAATGGCGTGTGAGTAGATACGTATGAATTCGGTCTAATACTCCGTTTGTATCAGGAAGTTAAATCACTAAATAGTGACCCCCATAGACGTTCATCTGTGGTATAGTCATGTCTCAAAGTCTCAAGGCATCGCCACTTTGGGTCAACGTAACTGTGAAATTTATTGTAAAACATTACGACGATGTTTCGGGATTTATTTTTGGGCGCCCATACATATAACTTTCGCGCACTGGACACCAACCTGGTAAACAAGCCACATACATTCGGTCGCTAGCTAGTTAAAAACAGCCCCTAGCTAGTTAGCTTACCTAGCTTACTATATTGTCAGTGAATGTGAATAAAAAATCAATACGACCTTGGTAATATCGCACACTCCCACACACATATATATTTTTCATAACTATACCTTAGGGATAAAGTAGTTTTGAAGAACCTAAAAGTATGCACCTAAAACTAAACCCTTATTAACTAAACCACGTATTTTAATTTTTTTCAAAAAATTCTCTCTAAAAAGGTTAGTTAAAAAAAACACATTAAAATAGGAACTTATTACATTATTTATATATGTACTTACCTACGTTACAGTTGATTAAATCCGAGTGAATCTTCGTCCATGGTTGAACTTTCAAAATTAGATTAGCCTGTGTGTTAATCCAATACCTAAACTATCTACATTCAAAATTTCATCAAAATCGGTTTGGTAATTACGGTGATACGTGGTAACAAACATTCCCACACACACACACACACAAACACACTTTCGCATTTATAATATTAGTAGGAGGATAGAAATATAGGATGGGATAGGATTCACAAGCAGGTCGTCGATGTTTTTTACTTAAGTACCTATTTAAAATAATAAGCCGGCATTGGGAGAGACTGGTGCCTGAATTAGTTTTAAAATCTGTATCACAGGTCACCAGAACACCCCCCTCCGAGGAAAATATACTTAGGGCTAAATTAGTTTAATACGTGACACGTACAGAAATTTTAGTAATTAAATTGGACACAGATATCAAATATGCGAGTATATAGGTACTTACAACTTCATAAATATCAATTGTTTTTGCTATTGCATCCACCTTAGCGATCTCTTCCTTCTGGCGTATCGCCCTGTTTACGTACTGGACGTATTTTACAATAGATGCTTCCTAAAATATTGTACTCATGTATAGTTTTAGAAATCCGATAATAGATCCATGTAACGAAGGTGATGTGGTGACAATGGGAGGTTTATGACATATGAAATAAATAGTTCATAAAAATCCAGTAGATGACGTTGACGATCCATGAATACAAAGAATATTTTGCAAGAGAACCCGAAACAAATAAGATAAAAAAGAAGACCTTAATTTCATGCTTATTTTTGTATTTCCAGCATCTTGCATTGTAGGTTTTTGAAAAACTGAGGAGCTCACCTTATGACTCATAAAGAAATAACAAGGGACAATTGGTTGGTGAGTGTACGCAAACATTTATTTAGAGGCCACAGAGAGTCAATGAGTTATCTTTGCTATGTTGCAAAAAAAAAATACCATGTTTGGCTGTATCCTTTACTTTTTAATTGTACAAATACGAATAAACTAAACATGTCTCGTCAGTGCCATCTATCCATTGTTTTAGAAGTTTGTTTTCTCAACTTTCAGAACACACACCTGTAATTATATGAGACTAATCTCACGGGAACTATGTATTTTTACGGCAAAAAAGTAGCCCCTAGCACTCTCCATCGCATAAACCATCTCTATGCAAATTAATCGTATCGATTCGTTGCTCCGTGAAATAAGTACAAATCAAGAAATACATTTTCGTGTTTACCTACATAAGGATTAAGAGTTAAATGACTTTACTCCTCAGACAAGTAACATTTCTTTCAAACACCTGTTGGTACATCATCAATGTGATAAGAATTTTTGCATAAAAACTCAAGGTCCCGGTATCGCTTATTCTCCTTGACGCGTGGCTAGCAATAAATTTGTATTGGCCAAGACACGCAATGGGTGGTAGCTATTTTCCCACGTTGTGATTTTCTTAGAAGTCTACATTTTCATATTATTTCGTGAACGACCATCGTCGTCGATGCGAAAATTACGGCCATTCTTGTTTCTGTTAGTACTAATTATTATTTTAGTAAAAGAAAACATCTTCTTGCAGTTTAAAATTAAAACCCGGTAAACATCAGATGTTAAATTGTTGTCTTAATGTAGAGAAATATGAATGATCTAAAACAAATTTGATTTTAATTGTATTTTTGTTTGTGTCTAATGGTACTTACCATTTTTTGCAACATAAATGCGGACTTTGCCGCTTCTGTATGCGAGACAAGACGCCGAATAATGAGGCTGTACTTGGTCAGCCGCTGCATTGGTTTTACCAATAAATCAGCAAGCTGAAGCCTGGAATGACAATCATCTTTTCACTGCGAAGAACTTCTTCTTATCCGCCTCGCATACTATGTGGTTTATTGACACAGACAAATTTAATAGACTATAGGTACTAAAATACCACTTCAATTATGTAACATACTGCTCATTAAGAACACGACGGTACATCTTCTACATTGTCGTACATATAGAGTTATATGGAATACAAAATTTAACCTCATTCCTAACCACTCAAGGCTTCAAAACATGCACGCAACACAGAGTAGCGTAGGCTGCATTTTCAGTGAGTGCAAATTAATAGTTTCCCTCCGGAATGATGTGGTTGTAGGTGCCTACGTAATCACATTATTAGCAGCTGTTGCTGCACAGACGCTCCAATAGCCAGCTAATTTCATTTCCTATATGGGGACCTACACATGTGAGTGACATCGTAACTTCATACACGTATCAAAGTTACTTACCTATCGTTCGGGTTTTTAGTGTGACACCACGATAGATAGGTCATAAACTCGGCGTTAGACGAGAGTTCGCGTAAGTAATCGACGGCTTTTGACTGTCCGCAGACAAACTCTTCGTAAGGTTCCAATATCTCGGCAAACTTTGTGAAACCAGGTAACATTAGGTCGGTGTTGAAGCTGGAATTAAAAATGCAGTAAATGAAAATAGTTAATAAATAAATAAAATTTGTTTCGTATTTAAACATTGCGAATGCTTGCATATAATTTGTCCTTTTTTGTTAAATACGTCATACATACCTGAGTAATTAGCTTTATTGTCTTCCAAAATCGCGTTAAAAGGTAGTAAGATTTCCGTTTAATCAAATACATACTTACAACGTGTCGTTCTTAAACGAATGAGTAATCATAGGAGAGATTGTCAGCTCCCAGAACTTCATGTTTGCATTAAGTACATCAGGTATGTTTAAAAACAGCCGACTTGTATCTAAAGATAGCAGTTTTTGCATATCCTGCAGGCCATGTGCGGTCGCGATGAAGGTCTAGAAAAACAATGGAAAGAATACAATATCAATATCTGAAAATAACCCAATTCTGAAAATTATTTTACTGATTGTAATGGACAAACGTGACGCTTGCAATCGCAAGCCTAATGAGGCAAGTGACTACACTAACTAAACATAGCTAAGAACACTCCCGACTAATTTATCTTTCAAACAAAATAAACAAAATCAAAAGCGGTTCATACGTTCGGCAGCTACGATACCACAGACACATCCACACACACACACTGAAACGTCAAACTTATAACACACCGTCGTTTTTGCTGACTCACATTGAGCACACATACCTACACGTACCTATGTATGAATTCACTCCGGAATATTTTTTTTACTCTCAGGTACCTGTACCTGAGATTTTATATGAGTACATCCTCAGGTACGTTTATACCTGTGCATTTATATCAATAGCTACATATACAAATTCAGGTAGATCTACCTGAGAACCTAAACGTATTGTTTCTATTCATGCCTCAAACTCAACATGAGTATGAATAGATTATTATCAGGTAGCTGTTGTACCTAACAATCTTCATCGAAAGATTTTTTTTTATTTATAATTGTCTAGACTGGCATTTGACCACGATCTCACCCGATGGAATGCGACGATCTGGTGGAAGATGTAGCCCTTGCCTAGCAAATACCTATTCACTCTTGACTTAAACACCCCCGGATTAAAATATTTATTCGCAGTCTGCGTACGTACTGAGAATCTGTACATTATAATTATTATCATACATTCTCAGGTTCATCTATCTCAGGTATCGTAATTATAACCCTACAAGACCATTCATCGCACACACAGTACACACACACACACACACACACACACATATAAACATACATACATGCACAGTTGCACACACACCCAAACACAAACACACATACACACACGCGTGCAGGCATACACGCACGCTTGAACATCTAGATACATACATACGTACGTATGACGGTAGTTATTTACAGTTTTCAAGTTTCTGGATTGCGAGGACTTACACAGTAGGAGACTTGATTTACTTTATTTTAATTTTATAATACATACTTATTAAATTTGCTAAAAATCACTTGTTTTTAATAGAATACCTCTTGTACCAAAAACGTTCTAAGCCATTATGAATCCTGCACAAATATTTCAACTTCAATGATTCAAAAGTATGTACCAACTTTTGAATTAATTGAGGTACACGTATTATCAGAAGCACAATTTCATAGTATGTACCTACATTTTTACTAATGTAAACATCGATGTCATCAGGCATATCAATGTCGTGCGATTCACAGTTTTTGTTTTCTCATAAGAAGTAACAAAAAGTCGTTTTGAGGTCTCCACTGGTAGCAATACTACTTCACTGTCGCAGTTTCAATTTGTCCTGAATCGTCTTGAATGTCATTACGTTGATATTATTTTAGTGATTTTCAAAGGTTTTATTGCAGAGGTGAAGGCGCCGCGCCTCCGTTCTGTAGACGGGGGCTCATTTCCGTCGGATGGGCTGAGTGTAAAAGCGATGTGAAAATGTACTTTTCTCACTACCGTAGTAGCGTGGCTTTTAAAATTTCATACAAAAGCATCTATTCCATTCTTGTCCGGTCTGTGATAGGC
This sequence comes from Opisthograptis luteolata, assembly GCA_931315375.2. NCBI lineage: Eukaryota > Metazoa > Arthropoda > Insecta > Lepidoptera > Geometridae > Opisthograptis > Opisthograptis luteolata. Next base: position 5,839,635 of record OV928033.1, read on the forward strand.
TTATTTTCCGAAGCTTTACTGGAAGAATCGTTGCAAAGTGCGGTACAATAAAATAAGACAATGGTGTCGATTCGGTTTTGCATTCTTTAAATCTAAACTAAATTTGATAGGTCTAATAGTATTGCTGTCTTTTTCTAACCTTCCTTTTTCTATTTTGAGTTCTGATTACTAAATGCTGACATAATATTATATTATTAGCAGTATTCGAAATCGGCGAGGCAATTTAGAGTCAACGTTATGTTTTACCGGAAGTTGTCTTGTAGGGAACGATGCTGTTCTGGTTCATTATGTTTTTCTACGATTTGTGTGTATTAACTAGACATGCCTATTCAAATACAATTAAAAAAATAATACTTACATCAACGATGTTCTTTAGATGACGAATGTAATCTGCTTCAGTTCGTATTAGTTCCTTGATAACCTCCTGTCTTGCCAATTCATCGCTTGATAGTTCTGTGAAAGAAAAATGAGGTTATTTATAATGCACAAGTACTTGTCAGAAGAAAAAAATATATCTTGACACCCAAATACAGCTATTATTAATTATTTATTTATTAATGTACATGCCCTTGGTGAACATGACAGTTTCCCAATTCGTTCACCAAGGACTAAAAACACAACAAAACAGAAACAAAAGAAAACACTAACAAAATAACTTAATTAAAACACAACAACCAATAAAAAAAATAAAAACTAACAACACAAAACAACAACATTACAATTTTTCTACAAAATCTAATGCCACCCTGTGAAACTCCCGCTGCGTGCATAAAAATAGATCCAGGTCCTGGTGTTGACGCAGCACACCGTTGAGCAAGCGAAGTGCTCGGGGAATCGGCGACTGGTGACCCAACTCGCTTCTGGACCCCGGGCCCCCGAATAGGTCATGCCTTCTAGCCCTGGTATAATTGTCCGGGACCGCTAAAGTTATTCTGTCTAGCAACAATGGATTGTACCTACGGCTTACTAAAAAATTTAACACATACTCGATAAACGACACAATCCATCTTACTTCAAGAGTAACCTACCATTCCCAGAATAAACTTGCTCGGATACAATTACATTACATTATATTGATTGAATATTATATTGAACTCTACAGATGGCTACTCATGGTACTTAGATCTATCATGTTTGCGGCAAAAGTTTTGATGGGCTATTGGTATTACTACAATTCAAAAGCTGTTTATAATATAAGAGATTATAACAGAGCTTGACCAGCATTATTGCAACCGGCTAGGGGGTCAAATCTACTATTTATTATTATTATTATTATCTATTTACTTCCATGTTCCGTCTAGATTCATGTCAAGTCGACGCTATTGAGATGACGCTAAAGTTTGGTAGTCTGCTACGATTTTATTGTCAAATTTTAGCACGGTAAATTTGACAATAAGATCAAATTTACCGAAATTTAATATGACGTTTAACTTACGGACGTTTATAAAACCGGCCCTAAGAATTTAGTAGACTATCAAAAGTGTCAAAATTAGCAGACTTGCATGGGCCCTTTGTCTTTTAGTAATTGGTTTGTATATTATTATGAAGTTTACAAACTGGACTATGATTCTCAACATGTTCTTGTTCAATTGCTCTGCGTAATCGGTCCCAAGTCCCTAGTAATTACCGTGCGGTAATTCTTCTTTTATTAGCGTTATCAGTCATCGGTGGCGGTGAATGTTCGCGGGCGGGCACGGCTTTCGTACACCGATATATAAAATAAGATACCTATTTCTGTACTTACTAGTATGTTAATATTTTTCTTGCTATGATACTATTTAGTAGGAATGCATACGAAATTAGACAAATCGTAGGTATTAGGTAATACCTCCGTTATAATTACAACTAATGGTAATTGCGAGAGTTATTAATAAATGTTTGTCATGAATGTGTCACAAAAGGTTACCTTCCAAAAAAAAGTAGGGTAGCGTTTGACCACGAGTCACCAAATGCTGAGCGACAATTTGGTCGAAATGGTACCACACTACAATACATCTGGACTGGGAAGAGACTCTCAAGTGAAGCTGCAGGAACACACCGATAGGTGCTTGGCGACAGATTCTTAACTTCATGGTGCAAGCTAGCCAGGCGAGCACTACACAATGCCCTACACTGAGCTATGGTTCAAATTACTATGTTTTCCTTTATAGAAAGCTCAAGCTTATTGTATGATTCATGCCTACGACTTACGGTATATGGTTTTTTATTACTCCAGTAAATCATCAAGGCTTCTCAGTCAGGTAAGACAAACACAAAACCTGAATAATTTATTTTGCCTAATGCACTACATACTCTATCTAGCATTTTATTTATAAACTGTTTATGAATTGATTTATTATTGATGCTATCGTTGCGAAATATTGCACCAATGCTAGATTTCACTTTGTCAACAGGTGGCGTTAGTAGCTTCAATTGTAATTTAAATTTAAATCGCATAGTTTGACTTCAACCACACCGGGAAAATAAATAAGTAAGGGTGAAACCAAACGACCGAAATTTCGTGAGTCACAGAATTTCGGTAGCATAAATTCTGCTGCACTCGGTTTCATACAAAAAGGCAGTTGGAGCCACACTACGACGCAAAATGAGTTGTCTGCCTACTCAATGCACGTATACTCGGCCGAATTTCGGTCGTGGTGAGGGAAGGGCAAATAAGGTATGAAACTGTCCACATATCAGCCTCTGACTATTGAGTGGGTTTACCCAGCTTCTTTTACTGGCCTCTTCTTCGCAAATACACAATATTTTTAACGGATTCATCGTGCTCGACGACACGAACAGCCCGTACCAACGCTCAATACTGAATAAATAATTAAGTTCGTCTGGCAACTCAACAGAAATTCAGTTGAACGTAAAATGAGTGACCGAAAATACGCGACTCACGACTCACAAAATTACGCTCGTTTGCTTTTACCCTAAGGCTTACGGAAAACACCAATATATGGGTGCTTGGTGACAGATCTTTTACTTCAGGGTGGTAGTTGTAAACGAAGGAAAATAAGTATTTATAAACATTGAAAATTAAGGGCCGGTTTTATTAATCGTCTTGTTTCAAATTGTCAAATTTTAGTACGGGAAATTTACCAAAAAGTTCAAATTTACCGAAATTTGGTCTGGCGCTTAACCCACGGACGTCTAAAACTAGCGCTTTATGTTCGTTGTAACAGAATCTATTTCTAATTTTAAAATAAACAAGCAAGTATTATCGTAATAAAGGTAAGTACCATCGAATAATTACTTTTAATCACTTTAGTAGTAGGTATAAGTATCTGTACCTATTTATATTCTGTTCATACATTGAGAAGGTATTACATAACATTCTATTGAATTCTCAGAGTACCTAGACATGCGATGAAAAATAAAAAAATAAAATACCGAGGTTTCGTAATGATACACCTACGGCTTATGCGAGCTTTGAACTTTATAATCAATTCAATAGCTAAGTGCAGTACGATATTTTTTCTGTCACAGTGAAGAGTCGTGAGTGAGGCCAATGAATATGATATTATCTTTAACGAAAACGATAGGGAAAACCACTACACAGTTCTCTTCTGTAGCCATGCTTAGTCAAAACAACGTTACGAAGAAGAAGTGCCAATCACATAACGGTGTGTTCCAGCAGCCCCACTTGTTTGACCACAAGTCAATTGATGTTAAGTGACGATTTTTTTATTTTTTTATCAATAGATTAGCAAACAAGCAGACGGCCTGATGGAAAGCGGTCACCGTCGCCTATGGACAATGGACATCTGCAACACCAGGGGAGTTGCCGATGCTTTGCCGACCTTTAAGAACTCTTTTCACACCCATCTTGAAGGATTGCAATCTGTAGCACAGCGGAAAGACTTGTGGCGGGAGGTCATTCCACATTTTGCAAGTATGCGTGAGAAAGGAGCGCATAAATCGCGAGGTGTGGGATTTCCAGGACTCGATAGTGTGTGAATGAGCTTTGTTCCGATGACGAGATGATCGGTGGTAGAACCGAACGATGTGGTTGAAGATGGCGCCACGTTACACTGGACTGGGAACTGGCACTTGAGTGAGACTGCTGGAACAAACAGATAGATAGCCTGTTCCTAATCCAGGTGTGGCAATGGCAATACCTTCGACTACATTGTCACTTAATATCAGGTGACTTGTGGGCAAACGCTACCCTGTAAAAAGTAAAAACAGCGTGGTTATAAAATCAAATTTATGGTAACGAAAAGGAAAATTATAAAATTATTCAATCACTTCAATATCTAAAAGAGTTTGTCCTAACTTTCTGGGTGATAGTATCAACGCGAGCCTAAAACTATTCCTAGTAAAAACCTAAAAATTATAGAGCGGAGACCAACTATTTATTAAGTATTACTCAAAGCATTAAACATTATGAGTGATGAGCACGAATATTCGTTCCTGAGTCTTGGATATTTCTACATATATATAAGTATTTATTTCTCTATATAAGTAAGTATATCGCTGTCTAGTACCCATAACACAAGTTTCGAGCTTAATTTGGGGCTAGGTCAATTTGTGTGAAATGATCCCCCGATATTTATATATTTATATATATTGTGAACAATAAATATTTCTTTTTGGTTTCCCTATAAAAGTGTTATATTACTAGTTGGTTTGAAACATATCTAGGTACTTTTATGTAATATCTGCTTTCACGCAGGCGAAGCTGCGCAATGTACCTAACATGTTTTCTTACATCTCAAAATAATTCAATCTCTCTTCTTCAGTAAGAAAAGTTATCTATATTCGCATTGCTTTGTTACTTCTGCTTAACTGCGGAAAATTTCCGCAACCTGTAATACTAAGAAATTATTCAAGTACCTAATGAATTACTAATGCATTGATTGGACTGACATATCATGATGCATTGATTGTCTTTGGCGCATGCATGTTCCCGTTGTTCTAGCTTTTTTAAATTATGCTGCAAATTATACCTGTCTTCAAAGTACTTTTATTATGTACCTCTATAATTCGTATAAAAAATATACTTGCAAAACGTTTTGAAAATGGCACCATTTGTAACTGTTGTCTTTATTTTAAACCAACTATATCTATTATATACTTTTACAAAGTTGCTGAAGAATACTCCAAGTTACTCCTTGTGACTCGTCCAGGGACTTCCTCTCTGGTGGTAGTATTTGCTATCACCAAATTTTTTGTTTCAGTAAGCGGCATTACTGTGATCTGGTTTAAATGATTGAGCGCCAGTGAAATTGTAGGCAAATGAGGCTGGCCAACTTAAGCCTTAAAGTGCTACCATCGACCACAACGTCAGTTTACATCAAATGACAAGTTCTACGAAAACAGAAAAAACAGCAACAGCTTTTTATTTAAAATCTTTTCAAAGACGCCAGCATCTGGGCAAAGTATAGTAATTTTTTATGACTTTTTTCCTGACCGCTTAAGACAGCTCGTCTATGGTCAGCTCGACACTGCTAGCGCAACTTCCGGCGATAGGAACTGTATCCCTTTGAGCCGAGTTTTGATTAAGTGAAGAAAAAAAGGAGGAGATTCTGAAGTCAAGGTTCATTTTTATGTTTTGAATTTTTAAAGGGAGAATTTTTAATAGAATTATGAAATGAGTTTATCCGACAAACTATTTTATGTACGAAGGCGCTCGTATTATTTTTTACTTCTTACAGGGTTGCGTTTGAATACAAGTTACTATGTTCCCAATGTAAACTGACGATGTGGTAGAAGGTGGCGCCACGCTACGCCTGGAACGGGATCAGGTTCTTAAGTGAGGCTGCTGGAATACACCGATTAGAATTTCGTGAACGCTTTTCGATCCAATCTGCCACATAATGTTTTGAATCTCTTCATAGGTAGGTAAGTAATTCCCCTATTCTCTTCAATATAAGTTATTCACTACCAGCACGTTTCCCTTTCTTCAAGTTAGTTTACCACATTTAAATTCGATAAAACAGAGGTACGTGGTTGCCTCGGAAGCACCTTTATCCATATCCGGTTATGACATTTGAAATCGGAAATAAACATTGCGGGGAAATTTAGCCGACGACGCCGAGTTATTTACCAATAAGACACAGTATTTCAATAATAGCTCGTGAAGAATATGGATATAAAATTGAGATTCAGCAGCAGCAGGTTCATATCTATAGTCACTTTAATCTAGGAAGGTAATTCGTTCTAAATGAACGAAATAACACCTTGATGGGTATTTAATTAAATAATTCTTTAACATTAATTTAGAGCATAATTATAGTCTTTTTTTTAACAAAATCCAGCTCTCAAATAATAACAATTGAAACTTATATCTATGCCTAAAGCCAATAATGGATTTAAATTATATTTGGAGAGTAAGTGATGGTATTGAATTGCAACTGATCACCGATCATATAATTTTATACAAATTTTAGTAGTACATAGTAATATGAATTATCTTATACAGAATGGTTTCTTGTCTGAAACATGGTGCTTGTTTTCTAATGTCACCGTTAGCTATTTCTATCTATATAAGTATTTATTTCTCTATATAAGTATGTATATCGTTCGTTGTCTAGTACCCATAACACAAGTTTCGAGCTTAATTTGGGGCTAGGTCAATTTGTGTGTAATTGTCCCCAATATTTACTTATTAGCTATAGAGATGTATTGATAAATATTTTTCAGTTTATCGTCATACTTCTATGGCAAAGGATTGCAGTGATAGTTATCCTCCTAAAATTTGAATGTTTTTCTGTGTGTATGTATCGTTTGTTACAATTCGAAGCGGATAACGAATGTCCAGAAAATATGGTAAATATGTAGTTTGTACCTATCTGCTGGTCCTGAAAGGGGATAGTTAGAACTTTTTATGAATCCCAGGATAGTGTACGCTGTTGGACAGCAGGAAAACAATGTTTCATCTAGTAGGGGCATCTAGTTAACGACCAATGTGGTGCAGTGGGTGCACTAACAACTTCGAAACTTGAAGTCGCGGCCGCGGGTTCGATTCTCGCTACGCATTGAAAGCCGCAAGTTTAATTAGATCCGCGTGGATCCACAAAGTTTCTGATACTCTAATACGAATGAGAAAACCTAGTTAAAGATCAGATATCTGATGTTGGTAACTTTCAATTATGAATTACGATTTATCATGGTCAATAAAAATAAATGGTCAATAAATGGTCCATTATTTATTGTTTTTTTAGTTTCGTGTATAAAAAGATAAAAGGCGTCGTAGTCATAAGCGTCGCACTGTCCATTGAAAAATTAGAAATGACTATGAAGTATTAAGAGGAAAAAAAATACAAAATTTTAAGCTCATTTATCTATTAAATAAGGTCGCTAAGAGATGCTTGACATGAAAATCCCGTTAGATAATCGCGCGCTGAAGAGGCCCTCGAACTATTATGGTGGCGGTCATGCCGACCTATGGCCCGTCGTCCTGAGAAGCCTTTCCCTTGTTAGGTTGCTTTCAAATTAAAGATTTATACGCGAATGTATCTCATTTTTGGTAGCGCACGTAAGCGCGTAGAGGCGCCTTTTGTCACACAAGCAACTCGTGCAAGCGTTGATGCGTTTAGTTCGTCAGAATCCATATGGTCAAAATACTCAAAATCCATGTTGATACTGACTCACCGCTACCGGTTCGAGGTAACACACCGGAATAAGCCCGTGTATGCGAGTCCGGGTTTTTGAAGAGCGAAATGTAGAGCGCGTGTAAGCGCGTATTACAAAATAACCGTAACCCTACGCGCATAAAAAAAAACGCTAGTCTGAAACCGTCCTTAGACGTGTACTTGCTTTCTCGACAGCCAAGTATACCCTGATTTGCTTTAAAATAACTATTGACAAATATAAGATGCAAAGAAGCTTTAGTTTGTTCCTCACATTTTGTCGAAGACTAATAAATTTGATATTAAATTCTCGTAGCGGCTCAAAAGTTTGATGGTGTTTCATTTATTAATTCACATGAGTTTGACACCTTGTAAATATTGTAACACGACTATGGTTCATGTAATTTTGTTTTTAGTACGTCTAATCAGATCCACGACCTATGCTGGCACCGAAATTAAACCTGTAAAACTCCTGAGGAACAGAATAAGAAAATACTTAAAACTCATTGTATGAATATTTTGATTATGTTACTCATGCCTTTATTTTATTGTATACTAGCTGTTCCCCGCGGTTTCACCCGCGTGGGCTACAGCTTTATGCATGCAAAGTCTCAGCCCGAATGGTTTAAAATTGACAAAGTTTTATACAAACGTTCATCCCCTATTTTATCCCCTTGCAGGTATAAACTTTGTAGTTTGTTCGATTCCGAAATAACTTTTATTGTTACTTGTAAGTACCATACCTTTAAGTATTCAATGTTTGTGTATAATAAGTTTATGTTTAATGTTAAAAAAATGGTAAATTGATGATAACGAGGTAGGCGGGTGAAGCTACAAGTATGGGTAGTGGCCCTCTACAATTCTCTACATCTAACAAATCTAAACAGGAAATGAGTATTAATTAATACAAAAAAATGGTTTGAACATGTGACGTAAGTAAGATATTACTTCAGTGGCGTAGCAAGGTAACCAAAGGCCTTGGGGTAAAAAATAAACTAGAGCCCAACTAAACTATTTAAATGGGTTACGACAAATCTGGAGTGTGTCGAGTTCAGAACACGACGAAAACGGCACAAAACTTAATAATTTTATCATTTCAAGTCGAAGTATGTATTTTTTCAAATAAGTTGCCGTTATTAAAGTCGTATTCTTGGAATAAGGTTTATATTGTATATTCCGAATGTGAGAGAAATTTTCAATAGTTCAATGTATAGTTTGTAAGTCACAGTCTGAGGGGCCCCTGCACTCGGGGGCCCCAGGCACTGCCCCGTGTAGCCCTTTGGTAGCTACGCCACTGTATTACTTGCTCTGTCTTCTTGACTAGTTATATAAAAAGGGTACTAACTATGCCAGTCATAATGCTCTTCAAGATTTGCGTCGTTTTCTGCCCAGAGGAGGTGTGCGAGCGCTTCGTCATCAATAGTAACTATTTCGAAGCCGGCTAGCTTTGGTATTCCGTTACTATTAAACTCAGCTAAATAATTCGCTATCTCGTTGCTGCCCTGCAAAAAAAAGAAACAATTCTTTATTATTTAATACTAGCTGTTCCCCGCGGTTTCACCGCGTGGGCTTCAGTTTATCGCGATAAAAAGTAGCCTATGTCCTTTCTCAGACTCTAGACTAGACTCTAGACTATCTCTGTACTAAATTTCAATTAAATCGGTTCAGTAGTTTAGGATTGAAAGACGGACAGACATAGTTACTTTAGCATTTATATCTAACTAGCTGTTCCCCGCGGTTTCACCCGCGTGGGCTACAGTTTATCGCGATAAAAAGTAACCTATGTCCTTCCCCAGGGCTCAAACTATTCCTATACCAAATTTCATTTAAATCGGTTCAGTAGTTCAGGCGCGAAAGCGTTTATATTCCGTATACTCCAAAATTATTCCCGCACTTCGGTGCCTCCTCACCGCGTTATCTGCTATATCCATTATCCTATTTTAATTCTAAGTTTATTTTTTTCGGACCGCGCGTTTGAACCGCGCAGCTAAAAGTCTTCCTGGTCCGCGATCGCACTTTACCTATTTCATAGATTCTCTCTCCCGCGATTCACGCCTTCGGTGGGTTCCCGCCCTCCTCACCTCACCGCGTTTCCCGCTGTGGTGCGGTACGGCGCGCGGCGAGTTTATTTTTCGATTAGTTTGACATTTTTTAATTTCGTAATATCTTTCGAACAGAATGTCCGATTTGAACAATTCAAAAAGTAATCTACAGCTATTGGAACAATTTTGAATACGAAATGATTTATTTTAATAAGGATTCATATAAAAGTATGGAAAACACGGTCCAATTTTATTTTATCAACTTTTAAAATGTAAAAAAGTAGTTATAGTATGTTATCCTTAAGAGATAAACATATGCCATCGCGGACTTTTTTGTAGACCTGTATAAGATACACAATTCCACAGTATATGATTTTGTTATATCTCAAAGGGTTTAGGCAGCGTTTTCGTTGAAAGCTCCCAGACGGCTTATTTTTTTCCGACCTCTCCAACAAATATCGTTATATTTTAGCCAATGTAAACAAAAACTTAACAAATTATATCCTTAAACCTTCCTCGAGAACCACTCTATCTATTGGTGAAAACAGCATGAAAATCGGTGCAGTAGTTTTTGAGTTTATCGCGAACAGACAGACAGACGCGGCGCGGGGACTTTGTTTTATAATAAGTATCTAATATTAAAAAAGTATGGATATGGAAAGGTACATCCGAACATCAAAACTGACCACAGACTGTTAACCAAAGCTGTTAACTGATAGAACAAAGATCTGTACAAAGTAAAAGTATATTATGTCCAAAATATTTCATCTGGCTGCTGACCAAACCCAGAAAGCAAACAGCAAAACCACTTGCGACCATAATAAAATAATGTATTTTACGTTTTCCTGAACGCAAACCAAAAAGTGGAATAAATTTACTGTGATAATTTTGTTGCAAAGAAGTGTTTGCATTCCCCATCCATTGCATTTCAAGGGTAATTGGATTGCTATAACGATGTTTATAAAGTGTATACCTCAATATTTATTTTATGACCATAACGGTGAAGGGAAATAACGCGAGAAAAGAAGATGTTAATTATTTTCAGGATTGCGATTACTCAAAGAGTTTTTTTACACAAACTTTGAAGTTTAAACGGCAGTTACTATGCCATTTTAATGCCGTTATCAAAGGGCAGTTTGGTGCTAACCGAAGCACAAGGTCGCCGAACTACGGAGGGTATTTATTTATTATTTATTTATGTATGTACATATTTATAAAAACAAAATATAGTAGCTTACGGTTTACACCAACACGCTAACTTTTTTAAATGTGGCTTATAAATATCATAAAATTCTTACAAACTATGCTTTAATAGTCAGCAAACAAGTCTATTATTGGCACTCGCGTGAGGAGGGCCAGCGCCCGCAGCGTAGGTGCATTGTTGCAGTGGTGGGTCCGCGGCACCGGGCAAGCGAACAACTGATGCCGTCGACGCCCCGTTTGCAGATAATTGTCAGGGACATATAATTTCATACTAGCCAGGGCATTGGGACGTCATAACACGTATTGCAGTCATAAAATGTATCAGACACACCTACAACCAGCTTTTATTATTTACATCACTACGCACACACATACATGTCATAATGATTAAATTAACACTTGTATGAGATAATTAATAAAGATACTCGTAGGAAGAGCAAACTCACAGACACACTCAACAGCAGGTAAATATGGGCTGAAATGGGAGAAGAAGGGTAAAATACATATGCTTTTTATAATGATTTCAGCATGATCAGGGCTTGTCCATAACAAAGCATCCAACGGAAGACCAGCCGAGTGAAATGGTTTGTATTAAGAAATTAGGGATATCCGGAAGTGAGTTGCTAGATGAGTAAAGAACATTGGCCACTTTTCATACTGCCCTGGACCTGACCGCAATATATTTTGTATAAAAATTTTTGTTTCTGTCAATGTCACTTGACAGTGACAGTCAATTTGCTAGTACATAGATGATAAAATATTTTTTGTTCATGTTTGGTAAATAATGTTGAATTTAATGACATAATTTAAGTAGTGCCGACTTCCAAAGCGTGAAACGGAATGGCAAATAAATTGCGGAGTGCGTTCAAAACACCCAAGTATCGTAAGTTAAAAAATATCCTAAGAAACTATGAAGTTAAAAATCAATATCTTTTTTTTCTACACTTTCTCTAAAATATCGTTTGTATAATCTTAATAGACAAAAAAATATAATTTTTATCGTATATAGATCGTTTTTATACGACCTCGGGTGCGTTTTGGCCATTGTTCTTTAACATTGGAGGCACCTAGTATAGAATCGATGAAAACGATATAAAAACATAAATTTCTATGTCAGTAAATCCATAGGAAATAATTTTACAGTTCTAATAAAAAGTTACTTTTAAATGTTGAAGGAGATAGAGTTCCGTTCGCTGCCCTTCCGCCCGAGAAATAGGAAGGTTACTTGGCTTTCTTTTTGCGAACGGAAGGCGGTACTTATGAAGTTATTTAATATCGAGGGCCTTCGAACGAATATTTCTTGGTTGAGTCTTATGGCCGTCTATCATCTATCTATACCAATATCAAATTGCATCTTTACATTCTTGTACATTGTGTATAATGTGAAAATTAAATAGAATTGACTAATTAGATGTCACTGAGAAACTGAAGGAAATGAAAATTCAATCAATTTTTTGTTACTTTAAGGGCTGACTCACTCTAAACAGATACATCACAGCCAACATTGGTGATCCTACCCGTCGCAATGCTTGAACTTGCGACATGCGCATTCTGGTGATATGAATGATCTTAAGAAAACATGGAGTAACGACCTACCATCAAGTAGCATGAAGTCAACACACCGGACAGAAACAGGGTAGTGCAGAGAATAAAATGAAATATTATTTCTTGTCATCTACTTATATCTCTAATGTTTCATGTTGTCATCGGGTTTTGCAATCTCAATAAGTGGATGAATCTCGAATCTAGTGAAGATTTTTGAAGTTTATTGTTCCTAATGTAATGTCTTCGTATTATCGAAAAAAGAGCAATACGCTTATTGCAGTCAATGGCAGTTAAGTCAATATTATTTCAATGGTAGCAAGGCATCGCCGGGATGCCCGATGTATCAATAAAATACTGTCACAAAATACTTTAAAAGCAAACAGTACCCTCCACACCTATTATATCGTTGGTAAGCGCATTACTCTAGACTGGTTGGAAGAATTTAGCATCCTAGCCCGAATATGGTTAAAAAAGGAAAAGTTGGAAAGCTACCCGGAAATGTATAAATAACCGATAATGCATTTTAATTGTATAAGTTAAAAAAGTTTGCTCTTTTGAATAAACAGAAAAGTCATTTTAAAAACCACAAAATTGTTATTTCATTTGGTGGACTATCGACAGGCCATCAAATTTATTCATAACGAATCCAATTATATTTATCCGTCCTTGACTCGGAACCGAACTGAAAGGTTAAAATATAAATCAAAAACAAATAAAAACGATATTCTATTTTGCAGTTTCAAATGTGTACACAATTTGTTCGCTGCTCTCTGAATTGTAGGCACAGTATTCAATTCAATAGGAAATTGTGGAGAGGCGAGCTTACCATGAAACTATATTTTTATATGGGAAAGCTTTAGGAGGAAAACCACTTCGTTTGAAAATGCAATGATTTGTAAAGTAAAATTTAGATGGAAATCTCGATTTGAAAATACTTGTTATATAACTCTTTATTGTACATCAAAGCATACTGATAAAAATTTACGTTAAACTTACAGTTTTAGCTAACTTTACCACGGAAAATTTTACATTATGATCAAATTTACCGAAATTTAGTGTGACATTTAACTTACGGACGTTTATAAAACCGGCCCCAGTAACTATACTGGGCGATCTTGGCACTAAGTGATCTCTTCTAAAAAACGTAAGAATGGAGTGAAAGTAGGGTTTTTTCATCCACAGAGTATTGTTTGACCACAAATCATCTGTCAGACGTTAAGGTCCTTGTCACAACAACTAAAAAGAACCCCTTTTTCTTGATATTGATTGCAGGAAAGTCTGTAAATAGGGATGTTAACACTAATTACAAAATAATGTTTAATCTTACCTTTTTTTTAATTTTTTTTTTGTTATAAGTATGTTTATTTAATTGGTTTTAGAATAAGTTTATGTTAGTTTGTATTATTAGGATATCGAAAAACAGATTTTTGAATTTAAATATAACTTATTAATTTAAATAAAAATGATTTTAAATGCTATTTTTATAATCTTTTGTCACGTGACTGCAAACACCAAAAAGAGCTTCTTACGTCATTACGAATCGCGACCGTGACAGTTGTTAGTGTTTTGGCGGAAAAATTCATAATTACTCTAATTTTGTATATTTTCTCATCGAAAATACTATTAATTTTATATAAAATATTTTTTTATGGTAAACAAGAGTCAATATTTAAAATAAAAGCAATTCCGAAAAATGGTTAACATCCCTATTGACCATTCATCATCATCATCATCATCATCATCATCATCGGCCGGAAGAAGTCCACTGCTGAAAGCCCTTTGAACGCCACCATGCTACGGCCAACGGCTATTAGCCATTTGATTAGAAATTGATTTTATATTTACCGAGTCTCATGGTTTTCCCTACTTATAACGTTTATAGACTGTCATGATTACTGAAATTATATTACATTGATATTATCGTACTACACCTCTGTGGACATTAATAACTCAAAGTACGTATCGTACAATATATGACAAAGATGAAAGAGAAATCCTAAAGCAGCTAGTCTTTTGTATGCTCAATATAAAATAGAGGGAATGGAAGAAATGCCATTTCTATGAAAGATGTAAAGGCTTAAAAGTTTATATTGCGTCTCGTGCCCGTTTGAGAGACTATTGTTAACTGTAAAGAAACAGGAAAGTTGATCTTGGGCAACAGTGTGGGTGAGTAAAAATCGCCAATGAATTATTACAAAACACTATAATACAAAAATAATTAAAAATTATAACATCAACGAGCTGGCGAGTTACGATATATGCAGGAACATACAATAGGAAGTTATCTGAAGATTAGTTCAATAAACTCATTATTATAAGTAGTATTCATTAAACTGTTTTTTTTTAAATTAAAATGTATACATACCTGCAAATTTTATTGACATTAATTATGATTAATTAAGCCATAAGATGGGAGAAGTCTTGGCTCTGGGATACAGTGTTCAAACTAGTTAAAGACGGATGTATGGATTCATTTAACTGTACCACACACTTATTTATATAAATAAATAATAAATGAATAATAAATAAATAATAAATGAATAATAAATAAATAATAAATACATAAAAAATAAATAATAAATAAATAAATAAGAAATAAATAATTATTATTTTATTTCACTATGCAGTTTAGTTGGAACTGTCTACCAATTAGAGCTGATTGAACATAACTAGACTGCACTAATAGGGAGAAATCGTTGAAAATATCAAAAGAATGAATAGAAACCCAGCCACGTCAGTGCTCGGCTCCCATTGATATTTTTCATACATCTTTCTCTCTTAATTAATTTCTGTTCGTTAGTGTCGCTGTTAAAACTCAAGAACGGCTTGACCGAATTGAATATTTTTTTAGTTGTGTGCGTAATTGTCAGTGTAAGGTTGATATTATAGTTATTTTTATGGAATTTAACTCTTAACCAGGAACCTGGTAACTGGAAAACCAGGTAACCAGGTAACTGGAAAATTCGGAAAAGCGAATGCTACTTTTTTCTATGTAAATTTCGTACGAACTCAAGAACTTCCTTATTTTGGCCTACCTGTGCATAGCTGGGGCAAGTAAATTTCTTTCGAAAAAATCAATTGCTGTTCGATAATCTCCAAAATCGCTCGACCATTTTGATTGTTTTTTTTTTGGTTATGATCGTAATTGTCAGATCAAGGTTAGAAAGAGTTGCATAAAAGATTATTTTGGTACTTAAGTACTAAAATTCGAAAATGTGCCTTTCGTATGAACTCATCTTACATTTGCATGCTCGTGCTAAGGTTTACCTTTATGGCCATGCATTACACAAGTGTTATAAAACTTTATAGATTATTGTGCGGTATCACTAAATGCTTAGGCCGCCAGAAAAATAGCAAATGTTGATACGAGGAGGCCTGCAACTTAAACGCAGCCTTCTCTTAAGATTTTGTAAATATATTTAATTTTGCGTTTCGCGTTGTTTACGATAGATATACTCGTAGCTACTACAATTCTACAATCACTATTATGTTGACCTTCTTTTCAAGTGGCCTTTCTGTTTGACATTTCACCATTCAATGAACGGATAAACTGTGCCTCATTTACTACACTGATATACCCTAGGTATACTCACTCACTCTTTGACTAAAATCTCTGTTCAGTTCGGTAGTGTTGCGTCGTGTGCAGTATAAACTTATAATGTTAACCATAGTAAATCTTGAAAACAATTAGGTACTAATGATTACTTATTTCTTACGTTTTTTAACTATAGTTTACCTCGACTACGGTTCAAAAAACCGGCCGTAACAACATATAAAATTATTGTAAGATTTGTACCTCCTGTAAGGTTTATGAAATAAATCATTTTATCACTTTAATGGAAGATAAATAGCATAAAACTCACTAGTGCCATTATTTCACTACCACATATTATATTAATGCCGAGGTAACGTCGAAAAAACCAAACGGTATTCTACAGGCTTTTAAAATTATCTTTTTTTTTTTTAGCAAATAATGATAATTTAATTATTTTCAGCTTGCCGATAAAGTTAAATAATGTTTCCTTCAACGTTAAAATGAAGCACTATTATATCTTATTAGACTAATCACTTTGCCATTTCCATTTGATAATTAATCTATATTGAAATTCAAGCAGCTTTTGTCTTTGGATCTTGAAGCTCAGTGGCATTTGTGGGCACTGGAGGGGGAAACGGCACATTATGTCTCAGTGTTAGCACATGCATGCATTAGATAATTGCTCCGCTGATTCTGCAGAAATGTATATACTTATCAGTGCAGTGATACAGTGTCTTTCTTTGATACAGTGCCTACTTCCTTACCTTTTAGCAGTTTCCATAACAAACGTGAAACACCGTGGTCGTTGGCTGTTATTTGCCTATTTAATCTATTTTTGCGAAGTGATTGAATATTATTGTAATCATATGGTCGTGCTGTGCAGAAAACCCCTACTAATGCTATTAATACGAAAGTAACTCTGTCTTCCTGTCTGTCTGTCTGCCTTTCACGCCAAAACTACCGAACCGATTCAAATGAAATTTGGTACAGAGATAGTTTAGAGGCTGCGAAAGGACATAGGCTACTTTTTATCGCGATAAAGTAACCCACGCGTGTTAAACCGCGGGAAACAGCTAGTAGTTTATAAGTACAATCGCGGTCACACTGCGACTTCGTCCGCATTTATATGAAAGCTAGTATATTTACCTAGATTAATACGTATTGTCTACATTATATTAGCTTGGTGAATGCATAATTTATCTTTGTAAGGGTCCAGACTGCACGTAGGGAGTAAATTTATATGATACTAGCGGCCGCCCCGGCTGCGCACGGGTAATACCAAAAATTTCAAATTTTAAAATCTCGTATAAACCCTTCCTCCCGTGCGATCCGTGTCCCAGTGGCGCCTACATTGCCGAGCAGAGTGAGCGGCTACCACGCAACTATTTTTCTAATATCGTGATATCTTTCGAATGGAATGTCCAAATTGAATAATTCAAAAAGTTATATAAAGGTATTGAAGCAGTCTTGAATATAAAGTAATTTATTTTGATAAGCATTAATACGAAGATACAAATAGTCTTTTCTCAAAAGAGTCTTTTCTAGACGCGGCATTTAATTTAAATTTTTAAAATATTTTTTTTTTTTTTTTTTTTTTTTTACAATTTACAGGGTAGCGTTTGACCACAAGTCACCTGATGTTAAGTGACGATGTGGTCGAAGATGGCGCCACGCTACACCTGGACTGGGAACTGGCTCTCAAGTGAGGCTGCCGGAACACACCGATAGGTGCTTGGCGACAGATTCTTAACAAGAGGGTGGTAGCTAGCCAGGCGAGTACTAGAAAATACCCTACCACCAAGCTATGGTTTCATCACGATGTTTTCCTTCACCGAAAGCTCAAGCTCATTGTAGGATTCGAACCCACGTCCTACGGATCGCAAGCCGACGTCACCACCACTGAGCCATCATCGCTATAAAAAAAAAAAAAAAAAAAACACTTCTTGTGGCATAACTATAATATACATAGACATATGCTCTCCCGAACTTTTTTGTAGATTTTAATGGGCACTACGAACCCGTAATATATTATTTTGTTCTATTGTCAATAGTATTTGCAGCGCACGCAAAAATAGGTTTTCCATTTCACACCTTGGGTTACAAAATAGCTATTTTCTTACGGATCCCTAGTTTTTTTTAAATATAGTATATTTTATGTCCGCCGGAGATAGTGTATCTTTATAACAGTGAAAGAATTTTTCAAATCGGTTCAGTAGTTTCGGAGCCTATTCGATGCAAAAAAACAATCAAATTTTTCCTTTTTATAATATTAGTATACTTTTGCATTTATAACATTACAGTGATGGCAGCTAACATATGTGACTGTATGTAGTTTGTATGTTTGTTACTTTTGCACGCTGAAACAGTTCCACGGATTGAGTGCATTTTGGAACGAAGACAGGTTATAATACCATTATACCCAAAATTAAGACGTGAGCTACAATTTATACCGGAAATGAATTACTGCACGATAAAGAAAAACCGTAGGGGTAACCGCGGGGCGCAACTAGCACTTCATAATAAAAGAGACGAACAGTAGGAAGGAGTGGGATGTCGACGGTTGTTGGTGGAAATGGTAATTACGGACGTTCTTAGAAACTTATCGGCAGAGTGTAAAATTAGCTTCTAAAGGGCTCTACATAAATGCTACGACCTTGCTACGACGTAGCTCGTGCTACGATTTTTTTATTTTATTAATTACTAGCGGACCGCCCCGGGTTCACACGGGTATTTAAAAGAAATTTCAAAATTAAAAATTGTGATACACACACATAAATCCTTCCTCCCGTACGGCCCGTACCCCCGTACCCCAGTGACGCAAACCAAGACACAATTTCAATCAACTGAAACTGATATGGCACCGTGATCCTTCCGTTGGTTTTTTGATTTATCTTTGGTCCAACAACAATCAACGCCATAACTTTCCGGTGATGTAGTACTGATCGCAGGTGTGTCCCTAAGGGCGATTTCATCGGCTAGCTAACAACAACAGTCAAATTTTGCAACTTTTTAGCAATGACATAAAACTGTTTAATTTGTATGTTTTTCTATGTAAATTATTGACTTTTGTGTGTTACAGTTAACGGCTTCTCTTCTTCTTCTTGCCCTGGTGCCATCTATTTGGGGTCGGCGCAGAATGTATTCTTCTTCCACTCTCCCCTATCAGCCGTCATCGCTTCATTCAGTCCCCTTTCATTCATATCAACCCTTACACAATCCATCCATCTTTTCTTTGGTCTTCCTCTTCCCTTCCATCCATCAACATTCATATTCATCACTTTTTTTGTAATATGACTATCATCCCTCATCATAACATGTCCATAACAAGCCAAACGATTCCCTTTCACCTTATCTGTCACTGGTGCTACTTTCATACTTCCTCTAATATACTCATTCTTTATTTTATCCATTCTCGTCACTCCACACATCCATCTCAACATTCTCATCTCTGCTACATGGAGTTTCCTCTCGTCCGTCTTCTTCACAGCCCAACATTCTGATCCATACATGGTGACAGGTCTTACTACGGATTTGTAGATTTTGCCCTTCAACTTGAGGGGCATCCGTGGATCGCAAGTTGTTGCTGTGACCTGTCGCCATTAGTTAACGGCTTCTATTTGGTGAAAATGCTTGGAACTGGCAGGTTCGGAGAAGCGCACGTCAAAACTGCATCTATTGCCACAAAATTTTACTTGTGCGGTGTTGTTTGCTAGCCGAAGATTTATCACTTGAGTGCCTATCCACTCAGGCGATTTGTGCTTCGATGGTTGCCCGCGCGTCGGTAGCCGCGAGTTGGCGTTGGGGGTCGGCGCGGTTGTATGGTTACGAATCGCGACCATCGTGTTTTTCGGTCAGTGACTTCATGTCAGTCACGTGACAGTTGTTAGTGTTTTGGCGGAAAAATTCATAATTACTCTAATTTTGTATATTATCTCATCGAAAATACTAATAATTTTAAATAAAATATTTTTTTTATGGTAAACAAGAGTCAATCTTTAAAATAAAAGCAATTCCGAAAAATAGTTAACATCCCTATTACGTGTAGTACAAGTAATTTACTTTTTATTACTTATTTACAATACCAGGTACAGCTATGGGCCATAATCATAAAGCAGTGTTAGCTGTGTTAAGCGTTTGTTCTGGAGTTTGGTAGATGTATAATGATGGTGATTTTGTAAGTATGTTTGTAACGTCATTGAAATTTACCTTCCAGACGGTGACGCCAAAAACTGACGAGGTCTAGGTATCATCACTTAACAGGTGACTCGTGTTCAAACACTACCCTGTAAGAAGTAGACAATTGTTGTACAGTCTCGTCAAAAATATTCGTTCACGAAGTTGTAAAAGATCAATCCGATATAATAAATGAGCAAGTATATTGCCAACCGTTGCCATCGTACAGCTAGATCGTACTACTTATACACAAATATTGGGTAGTTATAGGTAACTACGGCAAAGTTCGCGTGATAGAGATTATAATCTGGATAAGAAAGGTGTACGATCTTACAATACTAAACTATGTATTTAAAATTACTTACGTCTGGAGTACGGTTCCTTGAGCGAGAGCGAAACACCGCCATGATGCTCGTTTGAAAATAAAAAAAAAACAAAAAGAAACAAGTAAACAGAAAAAAAAAACTCAATTAATATTAAAATTTAAAAAGAAAAATAAAAAAAAACAAAAAAAAACAAGTAAACAGAAAAAAAAACTCAATTAATATTAAAATTTAAAAAGAAAAATAAAAAAAAAACAAGTAAACAGAAAAAAAACTCAATTAATATTAAAATTTAAAAAGAATAATAAAAGAAAAATAAAAAAAAAACAAGTAAACAGAAAAAAAAACTCAATTAATACTAAAATATAAAAAAAAATAAAAAAAAAACAAAAATAGTCAATTAATATTAAAATATAAAATAAAAAATTAAAAAAAAAAACAAAATAAAAAAAAAAACAAGTAAACAAAAAAAACTCAATTAATATTAAAATTAAAAGAAAAATTTAAAAAAAAATCTTCTTGGAGTCTGACCTGCACAAGTAAATAAAAAGAGCATTAGATCAGAGTCGTTAGACTAAGTATCTATCGTTATTTCTTATATTAATTTCTACGGTAATGCACACATTGGTGTCGATTCGGTTTTGCATTCTCTAAAACTAAAGTTTGACAGGTCCAATAGTATTGCTGTCTCATTCTAACCACTGAAGTAAAAAAAGGACAGCATTACTATTAGACCTGTCAAACTTAGTTTAGTTTTAGAGAATGCAAAACCAAATCGACACCATTGTATATTAGCTGTTCCCCGCGGTTATGGATGGTTAAATTTGTAAAGCGAAAGAATTTTCAAAATTGGATCCGTAGTTACATCCAAATTCGCAAACGAAAGTTTGTATGTGGAGAATCCTACGGGAGAACGGGAACACAGGGAGTGCAACCGCGGGGTATAACTAGTAGTATGGCATAATTATGTTCATTTCCAAGTCTATCTATAAAATCTACCTGTCCTATACCTAGTCTAATTATTTATTATATACAACCGCGATGCGAAGGGCCACGTCACCTTTGATCTTGCTTCACCTTAATTGATTGGAGGCGTGTTATTTATACCAGCATTATAATAATATTATTAAGTGATATCGATGAAAATAATCCTTTATACCTCACGCACCGAGAGAAAAACGGATCAAAATATGTTTAAATATAATATAAGCAAAGCTTATAACTATATAACGAAAATAATAAAACTACTTAGAATATTACTTGAAAGCGATTATACTCGTAGCTAGAACCTTAGGTCGAGGGTTTAATCCTACAGAGCCAAAACTTTTGGTAAAGAAAAACATAATTATGTTGTATCCCTAACTTGTTAGTAGGGTATTATTATCTAGTGTTCGCCTGGTCAGCTGGCTACCATCCTCTAGTTAAAAATCTGTCACCAAGCTCCTATCAGTGTGTTCAAGCAGCCCCTTTTGAGAGCCTGTTCCCAATCCAGGAGCAGAATGACACCACCTTTGACCGCACTGTGATGACTTGTATTGAAATACTACCCAGCAAAAAGTAAAAAAACAAACACCCTGCATAATGAAAAATTTAGTTTTGTCAATTAATAAGTGATTTTTTTATGTTTAATAAAAATTGTTAGAGGATCATAAGTTTCATGAGAACTAGCGATACTTCCAGGGGCGTATTTACCCTAGGGCCAAAGGGGCCATGGCCCGGGGCGGCAGGCTGCGAGGGGCCGCGCAAGCCGCCCACGAACGGCAGCGCAAGCCGCCCTTTGCAGGAGGATATCATGCCTGTCATTTAATTATTATTAGCAAACTTTACACTTACTTAAAAATTGTCGCGCTCGCTACGCTCGCGCTTTTGTAAGTTTTGTAACTTTTATATTAATTGTAAATTTATCCATCGTTTTGCTAACAAGTAAAGTAGAAATAAAAGATAAGTAAGTACCATAAGTATCATAAGTACCTTACCATCAGGTGAGACTGGGGTCAAATGCTTGCCTATTGCTAATAAAATAAAAAAGTAAGTACTTCTAAATATTTGCGCTCGCTCCACTCGTGCTTTTGTAAATTTTGGGGCTTTTATATTAGTTGAGAAATAAAGGTCTCCTTTCATTTTGTTAACTTTCAGAGTAAAAATACTTTGAATTTTCGCGCTCGGCTGCGCTCGCGCTTTTGTAACTTTTATATTAATTGTGAAATGAAGGTCTCTTGCCCTTCATTTTGTTAACTTACAGAGTAACTATAGTTAAAAATTAACGCGCTCGCTCCGCTCAAGCTTTTGTAACTTTAATATTTATTGTCAAATGAAGCTCTCTTGCCCTTCATTTTGTTAACTTACAGACTAGTTCGCACTCGCTTCGCTAGTGTTTTAATTACTGTTGTTGTCATTGTGGAATGAAAGACGGTAAGGAGAAAAATTGTTTTGTACAATCTTCGTTAGATTTAATATTGTACCAAAAAAATTAAATAACTTAAGTAAAAAAATCATGCTTTACACATTTGGATGGACAGGCAGGTAAGCGTAACCTAGTTATCACTAGTAGATACACAACAAGTAAGTGCTTTACTAGGAAAAAATAAAAGCTCCAGCTCTTAAACAGAGTTCGAGCATGAAATGTGCCAGCCCAAAATATATGAAAAATAAAAAAGGAAACAAAATCTAATTAATATAAATGTAGCCTTTTGTTAAATAGCAATCTATTGTCGAAGAAACGTAAGCTTTTCCTGGTATTAGAAATAAAGTAAAAATCGAACGTTTCCGATAAATCATTAGAAGCGTTTGCTCAAAATAACAAACACTTCTCGTGCTAGGTCTTTGCTTGGAATTGATACTCAAGATATTATTGTTGAAAATACAGATTTAACTTTTCTTGGAAAACGTAAGTGAGTATTCCTGCAGAATTTATTGAATATTCATAGCTACCGTGATTGGTAATAAGCTTTAAGCTGGGCTTTCAAGCTTTTTCCTAATTTATTCAATTATAATTGTAGGAATGACATAATTATGCTATTAGTAAAAAATATAACAATTGCAAATCTGCATAACTTGTTCCATAGACATTGCATGGTTTGTTCGCCAAATACAAAACAGGTACTTTTTAATTTCTGGCAATGAGCATTTCACATAAGTACGAACATTTCAAAAATGGCATATAGTATTCAAAATATCGTTTTGATTGGTAGCAAGAGCAAAAATATGTTCAACAAAATTGCGATCCATCATTTTAAATGAATAACCGAAAATAGTGATTGCTTTGCTTATATTCAATTTTATTAGAGTAAGAACGTTTTAAACCATTGTGATCGAATGATTGTGATGTCCTCGTATAAATATGTACGATAGGAAATTCAGTAATCTCTTATATAAAATATTACTTATTACTTATTCACTTTACATTACACACACCAAAGATTAGCTACATTGTTGCTTTAAGCAAAAGTTTTTTTTTAAGTTTTTTGGTAAAAGTTTGAAAACTGTAGATAAAGATATATTTATAAGTTTATAAAATTCTTCTAACATCCCCTTTTCATACAGGACTGTGGACCGTAACTTCCATACTATGTATAGGTATACATTTTACTTTTTTTTATTAATCACTGAAAAGCGTTAATACTGAAGTTGCCTCAATAATGTTTCTCGTAAAATAGATAAAGCAACGTAATTTTTAACAAAGTGTGGGTTGAATGGCTACCCAACTCGAGCGACGAGATAGGAGACTACATAACCTGAAAATAGGAAACATTTCAAAGATAAGTTTCCTGACGTTTCTCTTAAAGGTATAGAGCTCAAAATCGTTCAGGTGGATAGGAAGCGGCATTTATATGAATAATCTGTTAATCCCGTCCGTTCCAAGCTATGGAGACTTGTCGCTTACAATATGGATGTGTTTGAAAATGTTTATTCATATCTTCTCGAAATCCGTTAACAAAACTCGTAGATTCCAAACGTTTAGAATTTCTTTTAGTAGAATTTCAAACAATGGACTTTCCAGCAACAGCAAGCTTTGAGATAAGCTCCGCTTTAAATCGGGATCGAATAAAATTCAAGTTTGACCTAAGCTCTAAATCTTTGTTTAAAAGTACATACACGACTAAGTTTTTGTACCTTCGTTGATTTACTTCCAATACTCTCGATCCAGTTTACTGAGAAAAGTAACTTCGTGACTTTGGTGAAAACTGGTGGCTGTAACTGTGCTTACTTATGTACACTAGCTGCACCCACATGGATTTTCTGGATGAAAAGATAGCCGACTTAACTACCTCATCTAAATTTATTCAACAAATTTTGTGTGGTTGAGTTACTCGTATTAAGAAATAAACATCCAAACGTATGTATTAATTTATGATATTAGTAGGAATAGCTTTTCAAATAACAATATGTTTTCTCAAATGGTAAATAGGCACTAACAGTGATTGCGGTGCCATAAATATCAGAAGTGTCTGGAAACTCAACTATAACATCAGTGTCAGGATACAGGTAGGCGTGATGTTATCAGACGAAGAGAATAAAGAAACCTCTTGTCTCGTACAACCAAATACAATCAGCAAACCCATCGAACATGGCGACTCAATACTTAGTTTCACCAACGACACTTCGCTGAAAGCGCAATACACTCTGTGCGGTGCAGTCTGACCACCTCGACTATCTGAAATGTAGAGATCGGTCTACCCCCGCTTGTAGTTGTTTTTCTGAGCTCGCGTTCTTCCACGCGAACGTCCACTGTCAGTACCCCTAGTACAGGTTTTGATAGTTTACAATAACTATAAAAGTTTTCGTTTCCATCTATACATTTTTTTTCAGCGAATCTTACCGAGACTGGGAGGAACTGAAATCGATACGGGTTATTTTAAATCGTTAAAATCATATTCCAACAATGTTATTGAGTTACTTTTTGAATTTAAGCAGATCGAGTTACCACTTTGACAAGTCGGCGGTGGTAAACGTCGACGTTTACAAAATTTTTTATCGTTTTTAAAACTTGTACTAGGGGTACTGATGACGAATGACATCTGAAGACGACAGTATGACAGCTGAACACATTTCTTGGCACTCGAAAAGTTACCAAAGCGCCGACAGGTATCTATTTTTGTTTTGTCAATATACTTGTTTGAACTCGGATTTTAACTCTGATAGAACCGGCGGATACCAATCGAAGAAATTGGAGTTATCCCTTTCCCCCCGGGGTAGTGATTTTTAACGAATTTCCGCTTTTGAAGTTTATTATTATAATTAGATAGGTAAAAGGAAACGCAGTTTTTTTTTAGATTTTTATTACACCTAGAATTACTATTTCCAAGAAGTTAGAAGTACCGTCAGGAACTTCGTGTTATCTCAATGTTAGGAACTTTGATAGAAACTACAAATGTAATGAGATCCAATATTGACTTAGCAATCATTAAATTAATTGGTTTTTAATTACAAATTAACCTCGTGGTATTCCACATAAAAAAAAACTTTTATTTACACACAAAAACACGTTGCAATGCGAATGTAGGGGCTCCTGCCACAGCGAAATGATAACTGCTGTTATATGATGGATTTATATATTTTGACACGAATGCTCATTATTTGACATGGATGTTGATGAGTCGCGGCGTAAATGCGAACTGACGCGCCCAGTTGAGTAATCGATGCAATAAGGTAATAATGCTGCATCGACACTCTGTACGGTGCGGTGCTACGGACCGTACAGCGAACATTTACTACTTACGAGGTTTCACCTGAATCTTCTTCAAACTACAAACCTCACACTTTCCCCTGTTTTCTACAAACGTAGGCCAATGGATGCCTCTGTTACCCAAGCGTACGTCTTTTATAGTGGAATAGTCAGATTAGCGCCTTTTCGAATGGCCGCTTTTCGCACTATTATCAGTAGAAGTCTTTCTTTTCTGACCAGCATCTTTCATTGTCATCAAGCCTTGAGTAGCAGAGCGTCGAAAACCTTTTACGGTGGTCTGTTACATTATAAGTCCATGAATGACATATGGATTGAGAAATGCGATGTCCAGAAGGTATATTGTTATCTTGTAATATCGCGCTATTTACGTGTACGAGTTCCATTGTGCCTCCAGTGCTGCAGAAACGACTCGAAGGATTAACGATGACAAAAATTTAACTTCATCATCAGCTTTTTACATTCCCACTGCTGGGACTGTGGCCTTCTGTCAGAAAGAGAGAGTATGGGCCGTAATCTACCACACTGGCCCAGTGCGGGTTGGTAGATGTCGCATGACCTTGAATGTTACAGTTTTTGGACATGCCGGTTTCCTCACGATGTTTTCCTTCATAGATTTGAGTGATGGCAAATCATAGATACGGGGCCGAGAGGATTCGAACTCAGTGTCGATACTTTGAAAGTCGGAAGCGTTACCGTTCGGCCACCATCGCTTTTCAAACTTAACGTAATAATCACGAATTAATTTTAAAATCCTAAATCTGCTCATTTATGTAGTTCGCCAGGTCAGCTAGTATTGATTTAATACATTTTTATTTTATTTGTTTTTTCTTCAATTCAAAATAATTTGATCATAAAAATTTAAATACCGCTTGTTGATTTTCGTATTTAATATAGTTGTAAAAAGATTTCCGAGAAACGAAATAATTTTAGGAAATTTTGTTCAATTATCCGATTTGAAATGTAAATTATAATCTATTAGCTTTTTTTATTATGAAAAATCCAATCAATTCAAGTATAAAGATTAAAAAAGGATTTTGATCGTACTACCTCAAATTGTGAATGTAATAGGTAGATTTTTTTTTCATTTCATTGTCCAATTCAGTCGGGTTTAAGGCAACGCAGTATGACAGAAGAGCTCCTGACTGCGTGGAGCCCTATTTTCAACATTAAATGAAAGATGATAGGTAGTTGTAAAGTTGCAGGCATAATTATATTTTTCGGAAATGTCTTCCTTTTTAGAATCTTTAAAATTTTAGTTATTCTACCGTTAATTGTTGCAGTTGTTCATTTGCGGGTTCAAAACCTTGCACATTTTTCTTCAAATGTCCGTCGCACGTATCCTAATTCGCAATAGCAAGACGTATCAAACGTCTTGAAACTTGTAAACTAGGTAATCTATTGGCTCAAAATACAGGACACAAAGTTTTGTGATTAATTCCATTTTTTTTTTACACTAGCTGTGCTGTGCTATGCTGCGGCTTCGCTCGCGAAGAAAGGGGCTACCTCATAACCGTCGTTTTTATATTGCATAATGACTGTGATATAGTTGCGTTTCTAATGAAGTTAGGACTTATGGCAGCGCTAGCAGTGAGTTTACCTGTAGCGTGACGGATGTCACAACGATCGGCTGCCCAATGCGCTTGATAACTTTATTAACGCCCATTTGAAGGACATACTTAAAAGAAAATAACCGTCGTCATAATGCAAGCTGGTGTTGATGCGCTAACTAGCATGACGCTAGTTCGCCAGGACTCGCACTCATTTTAAAATATGTACTAACATACCTGTTTCTTTTTTTTTCTACGTAACTAAACTAAAACGGTGTCTATCTAGCACCCTTCGCACCCAAGTGTCTAAAAGTCCTGCTAACTATCGCATTGAGCTGAATTTTGCAGCATAAAATTAAAAACAGTAAAAAAAGTTAATCAGATCATTGTTTTTTTTTTATATTGCCCATAGCAACGTTTAACCACGATCTCACCCGATGGAAAGCGACGATGTGATCGAAGGTGTAACAAGCTTGCCCAGTAAATACCTATTCATTCATGGCTTGAACTTGAAAAACTTGCTTGAACCCGGGTTGTACCGTACAGAAAACACTGACCACGGCATTCCACTTTTTTGCAGTTCTCAATAAAAAAGTTGACCCAAAACAGTTTCTAAACAAGTAACTAGTTTTCCGTCGTTTATTAATTAAGTTCTAAGACGGAAAACTGTCTCGTATTAAGTTTGTTTTAAAAAGAAAGAATGTAGTATATAGAATTATATACCTACGTCTTAGGAAAATATTAACTTAAGTATTTTATCACCTAATCCGTGCCAGCAATCAATATAAGGTGAAGCTCGATCTTATCAGACCCTCTGACGTGAAGTCAATGCCGTGACCCTTCTGGCATCTTGATAACAACTCGAAGTCTTACTCTTACTTATTTAAGGTATAAAAAGGCTTGCGTGCGCATAAGACAAGTCTTAGGTAGGAATATCTAACTATTTTAATGCATATCTTAGGATAATTATTATAAACTACGTTTAAAAAATACTTACAAACTAGTTAAGCTAGCCTATCTTAGTAGTATTAGATAATAATGTTTACTTATAAATAAAATATAACAAAATACAACTAATTCTTATTTAAAAATTAAATTAAGTACATTACTATTAAAACACTGTTTGTAGATCGGCTCCAGCAGGTAGGTTCCTAAAGAGCTGGCGGAATTTTCTCGTCAAATAGCTAAGCTAATCTAAATAACTACTTAAATACCTTAATTTAATCATAAGTTTATCACTGAGCTAAATCGCATGTTCTTGACTTAGCCAGCAGCAGGTTCTGTACCTATGTGTTATTTAAATTAAGCTAGTTTTATTATGAAGAAAACTTACTAAGTTGTTTACGCCTGTAGTAACTGGATCTCAGCAAAAAGTTTTTAATAGTTCATACGCGCGCGAAATTTAACGCGAAATTTAACACATAGCACAAACATGGTGTAAAACGTTAAAGTCACATAATAAATGAAGTTAAACTGAATTTATCCACAAATAGTCCACCTGTGGAAACAAGATCTCACTAAAAACTTTTGAAAAAGTTTTTCCACGCACTTAGTTGGGATCTGGTTTTACAGAACAAAAAGCTACACACTTGAAAATGTTAAACTCACACAAAAAAATATTAAACTGAATTTATTCACAAAAATTTGAGTTGAGAGAGAATCAGAAATACAACGAATGCGAATGTTAAGCCAAGCTAGATCGTAAGATTGGACGTTCTAGTGAGCTTTCGGACACTGAGTTCCCGTGGCTCTGACATCTGCTTTTATAGCGGGCCGGGAAAACCTGCGCAGAAGCCTGCTACCACCCTTGCCCCCCTCTCACCTGCTACGCGTGCAATTCAGTTAAACCTTTACTGAAGCGATAATTTGAATTTTAAAATTAATTACACCTAAAAAGTACCTAAATTACTTAGGTAAAATTGGATAATATACATGTTTTTTTTTTAGTTTGATTATTCAGGTGTTTTAGGCTGAATTTTGAATGAATGCACCTGGGTGGAGCGCGCTGCAACTAGCCAATAGGAAAACACTGATGTAACAGCACACATAGGTATCTCCTCTGCAATTTGTAGTTATTTTAGAACGTAGAGCAGGACAGTAGATTTGCGTGGTCGGGATAGTTTTCCGTTTCACCACTGTACCTACATACAACATACAATACAAAACTGTTTAATATTGCAATCTTTATTATAATATTAGGTACGTTTTAAGTATTGCAAAATAAAAAATCAATGTTTTGTTTTGAAATCGAAGAAATGTATTATCCGATCATACCAATAGGCATATCAAGTAATGTAATATGACAAAAGTGAGAATTTCAGGTACCCAGAGACTTCGGGAAAATATGCACATAACATCAGGTGGCTTGTGGCCAATCGCTATCGTAAAATGTAAAGAAATACAAAGTCAAAATTTATTTTATTCAATAGGATACATTGTGATCACTTTAAAACGTCAACTTAAAACTAGCTACGCCTGTTCCAACCTTCTTACGCCGGCAAAAGAACAGGCAAGAAACGCCCGGCAGGTAATTTTTTGGCGCGATCACATTGACAATTTTATTCATATTACTAATTGACTTGGAGCAAGTTCACTAAAATTCCAAGCGTTTTTCTACAGTACTATAGTACAGTATTTTTCATGCTAGATAAATAAAGACTTTCTGCGGAAAACCGCAAAATCACTAAAATTATACCTAAATCTGAACGTTTTTGAGTGAGTGTGTATTTCTGCTACCACGCTGAAACGGCTCAACGGATTTGAGAGTTTGAAACGGAGATAGTTCATACCTTGAATTAATAGGCCTCTTTTTATCCCGGGAACGTGTTCCTGCGGGATGACGGGAAAATGGTATACTAAGCTGCCTAAAAACCACATTACATGTCACTTGGACAAGAGTTAGAAAGATGAACAACGTGGAATAAAACATCCGACGGCGCCGACTGTTTGCCGACGGTGATTGAAAAAGGATTTACATTTTTATCAAGAAAAGATTAAGTTTATGATTTTATACCTCTTTAAATTTAATCTCCGAAACCTGCCATCGGTAAAAGCTTCTGTATTTAGTACGAACTATAAATTAATTGTTATCTCAAAAAAACGTTTCAGTTCAATAAAAATGAATGAATACAATTGTTACCAACGCGGTTAAGATTGTTTTACATAAGATCCAGTGACAGATTCAGGGGGCGATCAAGTGGGACCTGACAAGAACTAGTAGTAGCTCATTAAAAATCAATAATTAAAAGTATACTTATTAGCGGGTAGCCCCTTAGCTGAAGGCTAGATCCGCCACTGGACCAGTCCAGAGGTCGCGTGCCTCACGCGATCTTCGCATAAACAGCCTTTCGACGTGACTTCAGAGCTTAGTTTGCAAGCTTCGATTGAATAAACGACGCATTTACGCTAATACTATACGCTCATTTTATTAATGAGGAAAAGTTTATAAGGTAAAGGATACCTACCTTTACACACAGAGAGGCTAACCATGTGTATGTAGTACATTTGATTTGATCAAGTCTCGTTGAGGTCTTTGTAGTTTCATGTGGTAATTAAAAATGAAAGCAAGAACGGTATTTCTTATAAAAACTAAACAGTACAAAACGTTATTAAAGGGATGCCCCTCGCAAGTACACCCGCGATAAAGCAAATAGGGAAAAACGCGAATGGGACTAAAAATATTAGAGAAAAATAATTTTGGGTATTTCACCTATACAGTCATTGTTATAAGTGTCATCTTCCTTAGTTACACTTGCAGACGTAATCAGAGGTGTCAATTAACTTTTTGAGATATTTCGGAGGCGGATTTCTAAATTGTTGCCCCTAATATCCATTTGCCCTTGCTATTATTCAGCACCTACACAATTGTGCTTTTGTTTGCATTACGAAAGAATTATTTTGTTTTACATATTTTAATGCGTTACAAAAGTGTGATTTTTAGTTTTTTAAAGCCGTATATTTTATTTGATCGATTAATTTGAGCTTCGTTATTCGATCGATCAACTCGAACATCATTCTTCGATCGTTTCAAGCTTCGATTTATTAAAGTTTAGACCAAGCGAGGGAATACTCGTTCTATCCCCGCTTCCTCACTCTGTCAAATTTGCTTAGGTACTGTAAACGGAGATAGAGCATTCTTTTGTTTTTCTTTGTTTGCGGAGATTCTAGAAATTTTCAAATCCGAGGATTTGAGTTCGGAACAGAATTGTAAAACGTATTATGATTGATAAACACGAAACGAAAGTTTTTCAAGTTCAATCGATGAACAAGATATACATACGGGGTACTTCTATGGTTGTGCTTTGTGCTATATTCTTCATTGTGGAGGACTACGCAGCACCACGATGTGAATTATAACATTTCCAAAGAATGAAACTAATGTTTTATGTATGTGTAAGAGAAAATTTGTTTATAAGTAGGTACATATAACTATTTAATTTAAAAAAATGTTTTTAGTAACCATAACTAGGAACAATGTTATTAGCTATTTATTTTTAAATACGGAGTAAAATAGTAACGTAACCTCTCGATCGGTACTGTTCGCATTGTGAAAAGCGATTTCTCTCACTCATCACTCATCTCTGAAGCTTCTCTCGATGCTCATCGCCTAGAAGGCATTAGTGGTAGCGCCACAACATTATGTTGAAAACAAGAAAGACATGTAAAGATGGTACAGTCAGCGACAAAAGTAGCTGATCGTTCTCGATTTTCCAAATGTGTTTCAAATCAGTAATTACTATTGTTTTTTTTTACATTTTACATGGTATCATTTTGACCACAATATAATACACTTGATTTTAGGTGATGATGAGGTCAAAAATTGGTGTATAAGATGATGAGGATAATAGAAAAAAGTGTGATTGTTCAGTGACTTTTGTCGTTGACTGTACGGCTTTTAGCGTAAGCTGCAACCCGCATAAAGATGTTTTTTTATTCACATATGTATTTTTATTAATAGGATAAACATGTGATCATTTTAAAGCTTAAAACTTAAAACTTGATTTGCCTGTTCTAACGTAATTACGCCCGCAAAAGATGTTCATGTTGCCCCCGCGCTACGCAGCGTCTATTTCGGCAGAGCAGCTCAAGTGGCACAAATAAGCTAACGTTGATAGTCGTTACACATAAGCTGTTTGACGTTGAACGATTGGGGTGCAGAGTACCCCCATCGTATTCCTCAAAAAAAATATCAGTGCCCAGTTAGTAAGATATGTGTGTTTCACTTTTTTTATATTAGTAGGGTTTAGATACGTAAATGTATCTAACTGATAACTTTTACATAATGTCGCGATATTGGTTTTATTAGTAACAGAATGATTTTTGCACCAATACTGCCTGTGTTGTATTGAAAAGAAAGACAAAGTGCGTGCAGCACGCAATCTACGCATAAATTTGGCTGTGACGTCAAAACAAACGTCGAGCCGCCGCGCCGTGGGAGGCTCTACCACACTACATAGAGCCCCACAGATCGAGCCTCTGGTGGCCAATGAAACTTAAATTAACACATTGCGATTAGAATACTAGCCCTCAGTACTTTAAATTGGAACTAATATCGCTATACAGAAACGCTACGCCAACTGAAATAATAGTAAATCATAATAAGAGTGGCCGCACAGCTACTTTTTTATTGTTGCTATAGGAACCCTTATACAAGGATTTTATGTATGCTGGATATCAGAAAAAAATCTGGCACTTTTTAGTCTGATAAACAAATATTATATTAGTGTATCATAAATAATCAATAAAATATAAGGCTCAGGGCTCGCGCGCATAAAGGCCGGCCACATCGCAACGCATCCCTACACCTCTTTCAAACGTTATTATATGAACGACAGAGATGATGTTGATGCTTGTGGTTGCAACCCGCCTTTACAGAGCGCGACGATTAAAAAATCAGACCTAAGCCGCGTCAAAATCGGTTCTGTAGAAATATTACTTACATATAAGTAGTAGTTTCCTTGAAACACAACTCTGTGGCGTCAAGAAACAATCAAATCATACAAATAGTTCATTTTTCTGTGGCTGTGGGCATCGAAAGTTTCGTAAGCTGAAGTTCAATTTTCTACTCGGAGGCACATGTATTCGACAACGATATCGATTCTGTTGTGCAATTTTCAAACTAAACTAAGTTTGGCAGGTCTAAAAATATTGCTGTCCTTGTCTGAACACGGAAGTAAAAAAGGACTGCATTACTTCTAGATTCTAGAACTGTCAAATTTTGTTTAGTTTTAGAAAAAGCTCAACAGAATCGACGCCACTATCACCTGTTCTTCCAAACTTGACTAACTACATAATGACCGAGTCTGATAATATACCAAACACGTGTTCGGCTCACAGGACCGTGGGAACCCTTTTAGGATCGTTCAGCCTCGGGCAGAAGGGATAATAAAAGGTACTTTTAAAACATACCGGCTGGTGTCTACGTCTTCATTCGCGTGGTTTATTCCTAGTTGTCACTACCATCCCTGCCATCACTGATGGCAATTACCAAAATTATTTCTTATCGAGCATCGAATACCTACCCTACACAATTGCGCTTGCTAAATATCCACCTTGCCGGAGGAGGAACCTACCAATGGCTCATTTAAGAATATACTCGTATAATAGGAAAGTAGAAGGCCGCCGCGTCTTCTGTATAGTTTCAAGAGTCACTCAAATGGAAATGCTGATCGGAGTCGGGGCGATACATCACGTGGTGCTTCAAATAGCTCAGTTCAATCTTATATATACTACGTCAACAAATTAATGTGGACTAGCTAGAGTTGTTGCACAATGCACACTTCGATTCCCTGGATTTCAGATTTCAATTTAGTCAATGTTATGTGCGTACCAGTCTTATAGATTCATTCTTTGTGTCTTCCTAGACAATATATAGACAATAAACAATATAGACAATATATTTATTTGTGGCAAAAAACAGCATACACTTCACACAATTAAATTTGATTATTTTATTTTTAGGAGCACTTTCATCTTAGTTGAACCAGAATGCAAAATTTACGACAATTCTTTATAATATATTCACGTTGAATAAATTTAATACAAACACGATGGGACTGGAATGCCAAATATTGTAAATGTCCCTAAATAAAATTACTTGAATAAAAAATACAAACTTGTAAATAGTGTCTCGTTTTCCTAGCTATGATAATGTGATCGAAGGTATCATCAAGTTACGCCTGGACTTGGAACTGGTTCTCAAGTGAGGCTACCGAAATACACGATAGGTGCGACAAATTCTTCACTTGAGGGTGATTCTTCAATTAAGGGTAACGTTTTATCACGATGTTTTATTACGACAAAAGCTCAAGCTCATTGCAAGATTCCAACCCTAAACCTGCGGGTCGCAAGCCGTCATCGTTAAAACCACTGAGTTACTCGTATAATCGCTTTTTTATTTGTAACTAGCTGTTCCCCGCGGTTTCACCCGCGTGGGCTACAGCTTTATGTATGCAAAGTCTCAGCCCGATCGGTTTAAAATTGACAAAGTTTCATACAAACTTTCAACCCCTATTTTATCCCCTTGGGGTAAAATTAATCAAAATCCTTTCTTAGCAGATGCCTACGTCATAACATCTACCTGCATGCCAAATTTCAACCCGATCCGTCCAGTGGTGGTGGCTGTGCGTTGATAGATCACTATGTCAGTCAGTCACCTTTGAGTTATAATATATTTAAATGCTAATGAGATTCTGATCGAAGCTATGTACTCGTACATAATATATTATTGTGTCACACATCAAAATGCTACTAAAAAGATCACAACAAGTCTTCGCTAAGATTGGTAAAAAAGAATTTTAACGAGAATCCATGAAAATACTCGTAATAGCATAAAAGACCTCATTTATCACGAGTTGGTACGCTATAGAAATTTGTCGTGTGAATTGAAATGCGCGGCATGACGTTAATAATTACGTAACAAACGCGGATCAAAGCCACGCTTGTATCACACAGATAGCATTGTCTTTACGTTGATCCCTGTATATGCAAAATGTTGCGCTCGCATCCTATTATAGCGCTGGGTGTAACAGATATCGATTTTCCGCATAGAGCCGGTGCTCTCAAATACAGCTGTCGGACACAGAGTGCAAAGTGCTTCGTCATGAATTTTTAAATTAACTTAGCTCTATAGCGAATTTCTAATGCTCTATCACGTCATATGGGAAGCATTGGTTTAAGATTCCCATTTGCCTCGTTTAGGAGACCTTTCACACTGCATGTTGTAAGTACTTAAACAAACTGTGGGTAAACCTCCTATTTAAAAAGAGTAAGCAGATGCTTTCACAATTTATCGTTGTCTAGTACCCATAACACAAGTTTCGAGCTTAATTTGGGGCTAGGTCAATTTGTGTGCAATTGTCCCCGATATTTATATTTATTTATTTGTTTTATTTATTTATCAATGCGGTGTGATTTGGACTTGTCCAACACGTCTGCCTGTCGGCTAAAGAAGCTGTGGTTAATTTGATCTTTGATGGATAGATAGTTGAGTGTTTATAATTAAGATGTTGAACTGTTTCATATAATTAATTACTTTTAATGTAAATGAAAATATTTGTATTTGATATTTATTATGTTTAGTTTTTGTAATTAATACATGGAAACTATTAATAGGCATATATATATTAAATATGGAAAACAAAACATATATAAGGTTATCATCATCATCATCAGCCAGAAGAAGTAACACATAGGATATATAATTATATATTTAGGTCCATTATGAAAATGGCGTTTTGTCGTACTGGGCAGCTTGTTCTCAAATATTAGCTCTTTGGTTAGGAATACCTATTTCAAATGTATACAGCTATTTACTCGTGCTTTTGTATGTTTTTCCTCTTTTGAATTTTTCCTTGTGTCACTCATTTTACAAAATGGAAAACTTAAAATATCGCGTTATTTACTAGTACGAGTATAGAATTACAAGACAAATTCTATGAGCACGAGTTCCATCGTGGATCCAGTGCTGCAGAAACGGCTCGAAGGATTAACGATGTGTATGGTGGCGGTGTAGCAAAAGAAAACACAGGGCGTTTTTTATTCCAACGTTTTCATTCTGGAAATTTCAACCTGCAGAACAAGCCCCGTGGACGGCTAGAGACCAAAGTTGATAATGGCTATTGTGGAAGCGGATCCATCGCAAACCACGTCCGAGTTAGCTGCAGGCTACGGTGTTAGTGATAAAACTGTTTTAATCCACTTGGAGCATATTGGGAATGTGAAAAAGCTTGAAAGGTGGGTACCTCATAAATTGACGGCAGCACGCGAAAGTGGATCCTGTACGATAATCGGAAACGCTCGTCGTAATAGATGAACCCTGGCAAACCAGCTAAATCCAGCCCCAAGCGAAAATTAACTCAATAAAAAATTACTTGCGAGTGTTTGGTGGTATAGTGCCGGTGTCGTTCACTATAGCTTTCTTAAATTTGGCCAGACGATTACGGCAGATGTCTTTTGTCAGTAACTGCAAACCATGATGGAAAAGCTAGCTGCTAAACAACCGAGGCTGCTCAATCGTTCTAGCTCACTTTTTGGATAACTTCTTGCAAGGGAAAAAAATCAACTCCGATGGGGCACTCCAAAGCGCCTTCAAAGATTTTATTGATTTCCGTCCGAATGGTTTTTTTAGTAAAGGGATCAATGTACTACCTATGAGATAGCAAAAGTGCATTAGATAGCAATGGTACATACTTTGATTAAATAATTATATTACATGAAAAAAAACGATTTTATGTTCTTCCCGTACAAAACGCCAATTTCATATGTAAGGAGCTAAATAATATATACCTTCTTAAATAGATGTTTTCTAAACAAAATAAAATAA
Organism: Opisthograptis luteolata; assembly: GCA_931315375.2. Classification (NCBI taxonomy): domain Eukaryota; kingdom Metazoa; phylum Arthropoda; class Insecta; order Lepidoptera; family Geometridae; genus Opisthograptis; species Opisthograptis luteolata. Next base: position 5,877,071 of record OV928033.1, read on the forward strand.
TGATTGCCTCGCGATGATGTCCACCAAACTATCATTAAAATTTCAGGCTCAGTGATTCCCCAAGGTTAATTTTAATGTTGTTTTTGTGACATATACGAGTACATTGTAACATTGTTTTCTTTAATCTTGAAATTACTACCCTACTACCATCACGTAAGTTCATGGTCAAAAAAGGCCTATCAATCAACGGAAAAATAGCACTTACCTCAGTGTTTTCGCCTTGTTTTTTTTTTCTCGAACTCAAGTCCTGATACCTCTGATGATCCTCTCCGGATACCGCTCTGTGATAAGACAGCCTCCTTCCTTTGGTATCAGTTTTGGGAGACCCGTGGAAGTTGTTCTCGGGTATGGTGGAGAAGTCCTGGTAGGAGTGGCAGCCTTGCATCTCTTTGGTTTTTTCATCTTGAATCAGACGGCGGAAGTAGTCGGTCAAGCTTTCGCTGGCTACCCAAGTTACCCTTGAAAAACATATTATTGTAGTGTTAGATGTTTTGCGTTATTTTTAAAAGGTAGCTGCGCCCCGCGGTTTCACCCGTGTGGACTGCAATTTATTACAATATTAAACGTAACCAACTAAGAGCCTACAGAAAAAAACACTTTCCGTTTTATAAAAAAATGTAATGCTCTTTGGCAACTTCTTCAACTTTTCATCAGAAAAGGGATTGGCGATATTGTTTCATATAACGCGTGATGCGATGAACAATAGAAATAGAGACTCATTTTTATCTCTCTTTTCCAGCTGTACCATAGATTAGCTATAATTATTAATGGTACTACTGGGAATTATATAATATATAGATACTGCTTCGGTTTTTTTGACGTTTTCTTGAGCTTTAGGTACACCCCCGCTGCACTTGCAACTTGAGGCTACTGATAATAAGGTTATAATTGAAATTATAATTTTAGTGATGAAATAGCCTGATGATTGACACCAACCTAGCTACAGCTCTGTTGCTTTGTTCGAAATTACTATCAAACTAGCTCCACACATAAGCTAATTGGTTTTGATTAAAATAATCGGTTCATTGATGAGACTAATACATATTGGCGGCAATTAAGATGAGTAATTAGAAAACAACGTCCATAGGTTAATATTACTGGATTTAATTAAATAGGGTAAGGTCAATCTCTAATGACACCTTTTTGACCGTAAACCAACTCATTGGAAAATTGCTAATGACTTTCAGTACTCAGGGCCAAAAGAAGTCATCCGACGTTGCCAGGTTCTCTTTTTTTCTAAATGAAAAAAATTCTATTCTGGCATAAATAATCTACTCGACTTGACCAATAAAATTCTAAAAGTTCGATATTGAACATAATCAGAAAAATTTTGAAAAAATGAGAGCCAAACCTAATCGGATAACTTCTTTTGGCCCACCTTGTATAAATATACAACAGCTTTTATTCTACGACTTTTAGCAAAACATAAAGCATAAAATAAATCTGTACTCTATGACTGATAATTTTTTTGTAATAACACTTTCCTTTTTGAAATAATTCGCATAATTCATATAACATTGTAGGATTTGAACCCACGTCCTACAGATCGCAAGCCGACGTCACTACCACTGAGGCATCATCGCTATAAACCCAAAATATAAGCCATTACAAAAATTCATAACAAAATTTACTTAAATCCATTGATTTCTGCATTCTCTAAAACTAAACTAAGTTTGACAGGTCTAATAGTAATGCCGTCCTTTTTTTACTTCAGTGGTTAGAAAAAGACAGCAATACTAATAGACCAGTCAAATTTAGTTTAGTTTAGGAGAATGTAAAACCGAATCGACACCAATGTGAATAAGTATATAACTGACATACACACGTAGTGGATTAGAAACTTTCACATTTTATAACAATATAGTGTGTTGAGACTAGTCTGATAGATAGATAGATCGGTTTTCTCTGTCTCATCATCATCAGCCTATTACGTTCCCACTGCTGGAACTCTGGCCTTCTCTCAGAGAGAGACAGAGAGAGTATGAGGCGTAATCTACCACGCTGGCCCAGTGTTTCTCTGCATATTTAGCACATTTTTTCAATCAATTCTTTACCAACCTTCCGATCAACTAGAACCTTGAAACTTTAAACAACGCTCCGAACTATGATATTTTTATAGACTTAAAAAAGCTAGGTATCTACGAATATAAAAATAACTTTTCATTTTCGCACGGTACAGATTTGGTCGCACAGTCACACAGCGCTATACAACCTATTTCTCCGTCTAAACAACTTTCCTTTCAAATGTGTAACGTTACAAGCTTATGTTTATGTGCATGTAGCTAGGTGGGTAGGCAGGTGCTAGGTAGGCTCAACGTAATTAAGCCTTTGAGTGTGCACCCTCTGCACTGATTTCAATCAGTTTGCTCACTTGTTAATCGGCATGCAAATAACCTGGTCCAGTGATGATGACAGCTTTGTAACACAGGTGGCACATTAATTAAACATTGAAATTACTGATTTGGTCAGTAATTAAAACAAAATACTAGAGGTATTCTTTGTCAAAACAGTGGGCCAATACTTCTTTATCAACTTTGTACTAGTTGTGCCCGCGGTTTCCTTTTTCGAGGATAAAAAGTACAAAAGTATATAGATTTAATATATGTGTTGACATACACTGTTTTGAAGCGATGATGGCTCAGTGGTAGAGACGTCACCTTGCGATCCGTAGGTCGTGGGTTGGAATACTACAATGAGGTTGAGATTTCGGTGAAGCAAAACATCATATCAAATCATACATCATATCGGTGTGTTCCCGGCAGTCTCACTTGAGAGCCAGTTCCCAGTCCAAGTGTAGCGTAGAGCCATCTTCGACCACATCGCCACTTAACATCAGGTGACTTGTGGTAAATAGTTTGAAAAAAACCTGGAATAATGCACGGTTCTTGTAGAAATCACGTGAAACGCGGGCACGGATATTTCAAAAATAAATTGATAATCTGACCAATTTTTTTTTACACTAGTTCTTAAGTGTCCAATGACCCTTCCTTTTTTCTAAAATCAAAGTAGCATAAGTTACTTCTTACAATATTAACTATCTACGAGTGAAAATCCCGTCAAAATCGGTCCAGCCGTATCAGAGATTAGCCGGAACAAATAGACACCAAAAGTTAAAAAAATGATTTTTTGATGTATCGTATATACTTTTTTATATGCATTTAGTGAAAAACTGCTAATTTGAAAAAACAGACACTTCAATTTTGTTTATTTGCGATGTGGAGTTAAAAGAATCCGTGTCGAAAATGTGGCTCGACTTTTGCACGCCATGTCAGGCGTACGGAAATTGAACTCGGAGTGACAGTGAAATAATGCATTTACCTATGTATGGGGGACAGTTCTTGGCAGACGCTACTCAGATGGTATACGCAGCTATATAGTCGCTTTCATCGTCGAAATACAAAATGTTGGCTATTTCGGGTGTAGATTGACGGATAGATAGATAGATGGACTCTTTATTGGCACACCACAATACAGCATTTTAAAACTCAAAACTTACTTGTACTTTTTAATAACTTTGAACTAATCATTACATAAAATTATTATCAGGATAAATGTCCCGAAATAAAAAATATATATCACGTGACTGAAAATGTTAGTACAATTAAATGTCGATACATTGTTTGCTTTACCCACAAGGGTAAAAATTAAATTGAGTTAGTGTAATTATTTTAAGGTACAGTTTTATAATAATGATGACTAAAGGCGAGATTAGTGCTGTGTTGTGGAAAAGACAACGTCGTGATGAGACTTATAAAATAAATTATGTTAATTTTTTTTTTGACTACTTGCTACTATGCGGTCGAAGGTGGCATCACGCTACACCTGGACTGGAAAGTGGGAACTTGCTCTCAAGTGGGGCTGCCGGAACACACCAACAGGTATAATAGCTAGCCAGGCTAGCACTAGAAAATGCCTTACCACCAAGCTATGGTTTCATCACACACAACGTTTTTCTTCACCAAAAGCTCAAGCTCATAATTGGAATCCGAGACCTACGGATCTCAAGGCAACGTGAATTCCACTGAGTCATCATCGCTTCAAAAATACTCCTATGTCCTATGAAATGTCATTACCTACTATGGATGTAAAGTTAACTAGGAAAACTCTGCCCAAATTGCCTCTTTGTCCACTGATATACTCAATTAGCCACGCTCCTGTGCTCGGCGCAAGCACATCGATTGCACTTTGTCAACGTAAATAAACTATAGAGGCGACATGGGGACAGCGAATACCTTCATTTCGGTAGTTGTAGATATTATCTCATGTATCGTATCGTTATAAAACTGTTAATTTATTGTTTTCATTTAAACGTGTTCATTTTTAAGGTAGAACGGAACATACAGAATCATTCTTGTGTCTGACAGTCAGTCAGTACCAACTTCCTTTTTCCGAATCAATTAAACTAAAACACGTTGGAATTTGGTACATAGAGTTATACATAGAGTTATAAGACAGTTATAATTATGATTGGGTTATAGTTCTTACGGATATGTTGTGTAAATTAAAATACTCAATTACTACAATAATAAAAAACAAAAAAAAAAAATATCGGGGACAATTGCACACAAATAAAAATGTACACAAAATACAAATAAAACTGACCGAAATGAGTTAATGAATGTTACATTACAATACATATAATGTCAAAATTGATCTGTCAGAATGAAGTTAACATGGTTTGTGTTTTGGCTTCTGAGCTAATAAGTATTTTATATTTTTTAGTGTGTATCTAATAAAAGTGTGTTTACAGTTCTTATACTATATATTTTTTACTATAAGCCATTGAGGAGTTCCACTATATCCTGGCTTCATCATCAGATCAGGTCAATGATACTAAATTATTGCAATGTCACCACGATACATACACAAATTCATTTCGCTACGACATCGAAAGTTAGAAGTAGGTTAAAATTGACTTCTAAGATTTGATTACCTTGTTAGTTAAGTACATATGAAGCAAATAAAAGTGTTTTAAAAATCCCACCTGTTAGCCCTAGAAGTCTTTCGGTTTCGAGGCCTGTGTGCCGTGTCCAGCCCCGAGCTCATAGATATTGCTCTGGAGTGCAGAAAAGAGTCTTGATTGTAGTTGTCACATATACCTGAAAACGACATGTAATGAGGTTAACAAACACACTATGCTATTTTACATACTTATGAAGACATTTGACGTTTGTTAGCAAAAAAAAAATGTTCCAAAATTATCTATACTAATATATGAAGAGAAAAGATTTGGTTGTTTGTTTTGTTCCGGATAAACTTAAAAACTATTAAACCGATATTGACGAAATTTGGTGTAGAGATAGTTTGGACCCTGGGAAAATGATGATACTCTTTATTGCGATAAAATGAAGTCAATGCTGGTCAATGCCACGGGGATCAGCTAGTCGCCTATAAAGTTAGAATTTAGACCAAGTTTTAATAAATACATCATAATGTTCTCAAAGTTTTCCTGTTTAAACAAACATGTTAAGTAGGTGAAACACGGTCATGAGATTTGAATTAAAATCACAGAATAGTTGTGAAAAAGTGTGATTGTTGTGATATCTATATTTATAAAAGAAAGTCGTGTTAGTTACACTACCTATAACTCAAGAACGGCTGAACCAATTTGGCTGAAAATTGGTGAGGAGGTAGCTTAGGACCAGGAAACGGACATGGGATACTTTTTATCCCAGAAAAGGTTCCTACGGGATAACGGGAAGACGCGGATGAAACCGCGGGGCGCAGCTAGTTTATGAATAACTCTTACGTTACCTATATTATAATTGTTACCAATGACATAACGCACCTAGTTTGTTTCTTTTACTACTATATTAATTAGTGATTTTATTAACTCGCTTCTTCTTATGTGTTATTGTCAATAGGTTACGCATTAGACCACAGTCTCACTTGATCGTAAGTGATGACGTCGATGATGATGGAGCATGATTACCTAGAAGATACCTACCTATTCACTCGTGTCTTGAAGAGTCCCTAATTACAACTCTGGCTTTGATATAACTAATGTGGTATTTTGCGGTGTAGGACGTCCTGCGACATGGTGGAGCAACGACTTGCGCCGAGTGGCTGGCAGTAGTTGGATGAGAAGAGCCGAAGACCAGTCTCAGTGGCGTACCTTGGGAGAGGCCTATGTCAAGCAGTGGACTGATACAGGCTAACGATGATGATTAAATTGAAATAAAATATTACATAGACTTACTATTGATACTGTTAGTAGAACTATTCCTTAGCGGTTGAATCTCGTCTAGTGCTGATTGGCTTCCAGCAAGACTGTCTACTTCCGATTGATCTGGCGGAGCTCGTTCGCTCTGACTGGCAGAAAGGCTGGAGTTGCTGCGAGCCGGCGTCACGGATGACACACTACCTCGCAACTTTTCCTGGATTGATAGATATAAAAGGTAAAGAATCCTTAAATCCTACTATCCCACTATATTTATTATATTACTAGCTGTTCCCTACAGTTTATCGCGATAAAAAGTATCCTATGTCCTTCTTCAGGGTTTAAACTATCCCCTTACCGAATTTCGTTTCAATAAGTTATAGTGTAAGCGTGAAAGCGACACAGACAGACAGGCTCTACTTTTGCATTTATAATTTTAAATATATAAAATAATAATATTATAATTATTATAAGTAGGGATAAATGTGACAGTTCGCAAGGATGGATGTATGGATGTTTGTTACTCTTTCACACAGAAACTATTGAACGGATTTGAGTGAAATTTGGAATGTAGATAGCTTGTTTATAATATTACCAGCTGCACTCCACGGTTTCACCCGGGTCTTCGTGTTATCCCGCAAGAACTTTTTTCGGGATAGAAAGTAACTTATATGTTAATCCAAAGTATAAGCTATGTTCATTCCAAAATTAACTCAAATCCGTTCAGTAGTTTTTGCGTGAAAGGGTAACAAACATCCATACCAACAAACTTTCACGTTTATAATATTTAGTAGTAGGAAGAAAGTTTGTGAGGTGGATGGATGTTTGTTAAGACGTGAGTGAAACCGCGGGCCGCAGCTATTTAGTTACAAGTTAGAATTTAAAACCGAAGTCAAGTTGAAGGAAGAACTTCGCGATAAAACCATAGCTTGTTGGTAAGGCATCTTCCAGTGCTTGCCTGGCTAGTTACCACTCTCAAGTTAATAATCTATAGCCAAGCACGCGCCCCTGTATTTCGGCCACCCCACTTGAGAGCCGGTTTCCAATCCGGGTGCCACCTTCAACTACTTCGTCACTTATCATCAGCTGATTTGTAAAATATATTCTGGTGTAACCAATAATTGTATTATGCAATCGCATCCCACGCTCAGCGCTGCGCATATTTGCTCGGTGAAAATGTTGCTCTTGATATAATTCATTTTTTGCATCGTGACCGTTAGGGACCACCTCTTCAGGTTTTGAAGTTTTACCGTGTCATATCAGCACCCAGGCATCGGCGCTGACTACAAAATTAAGCTTAAAGGTGTTCATTAAAGCCACTTTTCTCTAAAATTGTTTCAGAAAATGTCTAAAAAAAGACATTTCACATGATACATATACCATATATAGAACAAACAAACATAAAATATTTCATATTTGTTTGTAAAAAATGCGCTTTTGTTTATTTTTTGTTACTCCCAGATTGGCATGAGGTACCCTCTGTCGCCAGTGGGGTAAGGCTACTGAGACCAGGGCCATATTATTATTGTTTAACATACTAATTAGCGCACAAATGGTTCTAAACATATCACTACATGACAAGGTGACAGAGATAAACAAATCGTTAGCGTTAACTTCATCGCATTCTTCCATATCAAATAACACTTTGCTTACATCCAACATCATATAACATCTTGTTAAAATGTACTAAAATTTAATAATCAATTGCATAAACTATATCCCTCCAGCCTAATTCGCGTAGTTTAATTTGTTTTTGCTCTAACCGTATAAATTCGCAATGCAATTTCAATCGTCAATGCAGTACCTACCTGCCTGTCTGCTTAAAATATGTTTAATTAAAATGGGGCTTATAGTGAAAATGAGGTATGATGATAACATTTTTTCTGTAAATTATAAGCCCGCAGACGAAGCGGGTCGGCGTACGTTTTTCTGCAACAACGCGTCGTCTGCATATTTGCTTTTAAGTGGATGCCGAGACAGGCAAGTCGCTCGCCTAGTAGTAAATCTCACGCCCATTATCATCATCACCTTAATCAGCTTGTTTATATAATGGTAAGAAAAAAATTGGTTATACCTTCGAGTCTATTTTAAAAACGTGCTTGTATACTGTTCTTGTTTAGCTTTACTTAAAAAGATTGTCATGAGTTATGCGTGAAGTTTCAGAGCGCTTGTCGGGAAATCAGTTCAAAATCGATTTATTGACCTTCGACCGTATCGTCACTTAACAAGTGCCTTGTAGTTTAATGCTATCCTGACAGTTGCACAAAAAGATTTATATGGAGAGTCAAATAAAAGTCTAAATAATAATGAAAATCACTTGCATTGTGTTTGTTGAGGATTTCAGCGTCGTACTCTCCTTGATAAGCTTCATTTTCATTTAAAGACAACATTGAAACGGACATGCGAGAACACGTCGAGCCCTGTCTTTGCACAGGTTTCGATGACTTGCCTCCCAAAGACTGTCTTTTAAAAACCTCAGTGGTATTTTTCAAAAAACTATCCATTTTCTTCCTAAAAAACGACGATTTTCTCTCCAGAGGAGATTTCCCTATCAAATGAAGGTCCACCTCTGATTGTGACAGACTTTCTCGCTTCGATAGCATTGTATGATCTAAGGACAGCTTCCTATCTCGAGTCCTTAAAAGAGGACAGTCGAGTGGCGGTAACACTGTTGGCGTCACAACAGTTTCTTCTCTTGCAGAATCGTCTAATCCCTGTAGACTTTTTGATTTATGAATAATCCCATTTTCTATATTGGTTTCAACATTCTCCTTAGACTTGTTACAATCTGTTTTTGAAGACTTATTGTTTGCACAGTCGTCTTCAGATGTATCGCTTACGTCAGCATTATTACTGACACAATGGTGATTTGTAGCGCTCGGAGGCTCCGATAAGTCTTGGCCTTCATGAATAGTAGTATCCTCAAAAATATCTTCACTCTCATTGAAGTCTTTATTTTGCATAACTTTACTCCCCCGAGGGGCCTTTATTCGCATGCTGCTGTTCATCTTCACCGTCCTCAGAATCTCCCTAATCTTAAGATTTTCCTTAAAAGTCTTGACATCTATGAACGAGGGTGTTTTCTCCTTATCTGCATACTTATTTGGTTTTTCCTTTTTGGATTTCTGTTTTGGCCTATCCATTTTGTAGCAATTGGACACTTTCGACGTTTATTTCTTGCACTAGTAACACACTTTAGAATCACATATCACGAAAACGGCACTGGTTTCTCAGGTATTTCTTGAAAAATACTTTTTATCAGTATCTAGCGCACGTCTTACACCTGTACAAACCGTTCAATCGTAGTGACGGAAATATTACGATAACAATTTATCGACAAAGTCAAAACTGTATCGAATCATGGCCAATAAAGTGTTGAATCGAAGAGCACTCGAATGTTGTTATCAAATGACTTGATCTTTAATATATCGTTATATTTTTATTGAAGCGATATCACATTACTTGCGAGTGTTCAACTGTGAACAGCATAGAACGATGCGACGTCATTCATAGTAAACATATTGCGGAATGGGCAAGTATTACGCCAGATAAGGCTGTGTCGCTTCTTTAGAAAATATCACTCACAACTTGTGATATCAGCCAGTCGAGATAATCTCTGATAGTGTTATCTCATTATGTATAAATATACGTACACTTATAAATAACATGTCCTTTCAAAAAACATTTATGGCATTGATTATACTAGAATTTCATTATGTTAAATATCGTAGGTTTATCTAATGTTACATAGCACGCAATCATTTGGTATGTTGTATTTCAAAAACTTCTATATCAGAAGAGTAATGGAGGGATATATAGATAAGTCTTTATTTTACAATACATAACGAGCGATGCAATATCTACTGATGTATTAGGATTTAGGAATGGAAAAATTACGACTGCGAGCATTATCTATTACACCTAACATAAAAGACTAGTGGGCCGCCCCGGTTTCGCACGGGTATATAAAAGAAATTTCAAAATTAAAAATTGTAATACACACACATAAATCCTTTCTCCCGTACGGCCCGTACCCCAGTGACTCCTATATGCATAAGGCTAACACGCACCTTTTCTATACTACTTATATTTTTAAACTCGCAATATCTTTGGAATCGAATGTCCGAATTGAATGATTCAAAAAGTGATATAAAGGTATTGGGGCAGTTTTTAATAAAAAGTAATTTTATTTTGATAAGGATTAATACCAAGATACAAATAACGAGGGCATTAAAATTAAATTAAGTCACTTTATTGTGGCATAACTATAATAGTTAGACATAATTATGCTCTCCCGGACTTTTTTGTAGATCTTAAATAGAACCTACAAACCCGTAATACATTATTTTGTTCTATTGACAATAGTTTTTGCAGCGCACGCAAAAATAGGTTTTCGATTTCACACCTTGGGCTACAAAATAGCAATTTTCTTACGGATTCCTATTTATTTTTTAAATAAAGTAAAACCTTTTTCGATAAATGGACATAGAATTAATTCTATGTAAATGGCCTATGCAACATTAAAATAATTTTTCAAATCGGACCAAGTAGTTCCTGAGATTAGCGCGTTCAAACAAACAAACAAACTCTGCAGCTTTATAATATTAGTATATAGATATACCTAAAAGTAAAGTATCTCTCTTATATTGAAATAGGTATAATGAATAGGTAGGTATATACTTATCAATAATTATAACAACAAGAAAAAACTAAATCACCCAAATACACCGCTGCGCTAAGTACGGACACAAAACCTTTATTCATTGCTTCAGATTGTTGATCATCAGTGTCGTACTCCAAAAACGATAACACACTGCAGGCTATGTTCAAGATCACTGCGCCGATAAGAAAAGAAGCTTCTACAAACATGACCGAGTGTATGCCTAGAGTAGCTTCAATCAGCAGTCCCATCGTTACAACAGTGTATCCTCCGTACACCCCTGACATGAAGAAGTGAGTCGTTGAGGTCAGGTTTTCAGACTCCCAATTATAAAACAGTCCAATCATCATCAGCAGCAACGTGAAACCTCGCAAACCCATCTGAACAGCTCTGCAGGTCATTATAGATTTGAGACGACAACAGAGAATGAAGAGGATATAAAATTAATGTAGATAACGTTAGATATTTTTATTATGAATCAATCATTTAATCATTGGAAACTAACAAACTTTGCTACCAAATAAAAGCTATTGGACAAAATGTTGTCACCAAAGACAAAACAAGTCATTCAAACACAGGGCATATTAATCCAGCTAAGTCATTGTCACTTCGTATGGAAATTGTATTATCTAAGCCACAGATTATGAATATAACCAAGCAACTTACTTTAACTTTATGCCTTATTAAACTATAGCTTGTCGAAGACATAATCCAGCTAGAGTTTATTTTTCTTCTATTTTTGATTAACTTTTTTTTTATATGAGATAGGTAAGCATTTGACCCCCTGATGGTAAGTGATGACGAGGCCGAAGATGGAGCATGCTTGCCTAGAAGATACCTATACACTCTTGACTTGAAGGCTACCAAGTTATACTTGACTTAATACATACTTACTTGGCTTTACATTTTTCTCCTACCATGAAGCTACAACAATACCTGTGTGTGGTTCTGCTGCTGTACAAATAGTACGGCAGCAAAAATACAAAATTCATATTATCATTTCAACCGTGAATACGTCAAAACTTTAGAGGAATAGAAATATACGCCTTATAGTAGGTACTAGTATATAAAAGAGCTTGCAAAACGTGGCTAGGCCGCTACACACGTAAGGATTTATCGTTTTTATTTCGTAGCGGAGCTGAAACGCAGAGCAAAGCTTGCCTAGTATAGCCATTCTTATTCTTAACAGATCAACTTGGATAAGTGACGTTCTCTGCGGTCTTTGCTTGGATGGATGACCACTAGTGGTAATTACAATTGATGCTTCGTCAGTCCCGGCTATTGTCTTAGGATAGCAGTCGAAGGCCTAGGGGCGGTCTGAAAACTGACAGGGGCTAGGGCTGGCTACTAGCCTATGTGCCAACGCGCACTGGGCCCGCGTGGTCGTGGGCATACTCTCTCTCTCTCTCTCTCTCTCTCTCTCTCTCTCTCTCTCTGAGAGAAGGCCTGTGTCCCAGCAATGGGAACGTAATAGGCTGAAAATATGATTTGTGCAAACCAATCTGCACAGAGCGAGAGTAGTGATACCAAGTTCAAACCCATCGCATCCCCACATTTATGACCATAAGTTATCTGCGGATTTGTCATTGCTCAAAACGGTGACGGAAAATACCGTGAGGAAACTCGCATGTCCAACCACCACAATATTCAAGGGCATGCAAAATCTACTAACCCACACTGGGCCAGCATAGTTCGCTATGGCTAACATAAGAAAAAAGCTGAGAGATGGACTGTGTTCTAGCAGAAAGAACGTTATAGGCTGTTGATGATGATAAAATGTATGATTTTTTGCGTGTTTATTAATATGCAGTTTGGAATCAAACATTACGATATGTTGTTACGTGTGTAGCCACTTAGCCAGTATGCAACGCGACGCAAGAGTAGCGCCAGCAACAATAACTTACCCATTTTAAATCAAATAAATTTTACGAATTATAAGTTCATAAGTTTTGTGTAGCTATAAAATGTACTTAGTCAATGCGGGTGAAACCGCGTGGAATAATATGAAATGGATAACGCCCTCAAAATTACGTGGTACTATAAATCTATTCTGTGAAGTTGCTAATAATTGCTAAAATAGACATTGTGACCTATAACTAAAATTATTTATATCAAGGTATTAGAAATGACACCAGGTTTTCTTTTCTGTATTAACCATCTGTGAAAAGTTATCCAAAACCCTCATCAAAATCCGTTGCGTGGTTTAGGCGGAGTTAGCAGATATACAGACAAACAAAGAAAATGAAAGTGACTTTGTTTCATACCATGTAGATATGGTGAAAATGGTCTTGTTTTCCTCTCACACTGAGAAAAAAAATCCTGACTTTCCCACAAAGCCAAATCCAAACCTTCCAAAGCCGATTCCTTCCAAAATGTAGCCCTTTCTTAAAGTAAATTAGTTTTCCTTCTGAGTCAAAAGGGAAGGAAATTCCTTCTGTATTTCGGAAGGTCTTTTTAACCCCCAACGCAAAAAGAGGGGTGTTATAAGTTTGACGTGTCTGTCTGTCTATGGCACCGTAGCTCGCGAACGGATGAAGCGATTTCAATTTAGTTTTTTTGTATGAAAGGTGAGTTACGGGCGAGTGGTTTAGCTATGTTTGATGAAAATGGTTTTGTTTGTTAACGGTACCAGCCGTACATCGCCAAAACTAGGAGAACACCGGAACTCCCGAAGTACAATGATGTTATATGATGTATTATGATTATGTTTTCTCGGTCCCACTTCAGCCTTTCATACATCTACCTGTGTTTGTGTTTGGTTAGTTAAACATGTTATACAATATCTGTCCTAAAAAAAGTGATAGTGGCCTAACGGTACTGTGGCAATAGTCGAACACGATAACACGAGGTCCTTACAAGGCGCCGACACACAATGCAAATCCCGTCTCAGCCCCGCACCTTTGAATTTCATAGGTTATGTGCGAATTTTCTGTCGCTCAAAGTAGTGCAAGAAAGCATTGTGACGGAAACGACATATTTCCAAGAACCTCAACATATAAGAGCGTATGTGATATCTACTAACATGCTACAGAGACATGCTTCGTAGTAAATAATGGCCCATATTATCTTTCTCTGAGAGAAGGCTTCAATCCTAGTTCAGGACGTTGCATATCATAAAGTAGTGGGAAAGTAATAGGAGGTAAATATGATGATAATAAAAAAGGATATTTGTATTGAAAAAGGCTAGCGCTATACTCTACGCTACACAGTTAGTTGCATAGGTTCTACTCCACACACTACACCCTGGAATAAGAAACTGTCTTTGCAAGATGTTAGAGATACCATGAAGGTGATGCATTCTAGTTTATTTCATCGAGAACAATACTGCTGTCAAGTAAATTCAACCATAACCTAAATTTTTTGGACGTTTACGAAGTATTTTGTTCTATCAAAATGCGCATTATCTACTCTATTTTGATAGTTTTTACCATAGAAGTTGTGTTTAGTGACAATGGTACTCGTAGCAATCGAAACCAATACGATTATTGCTCTCATCCAGACTGCTCCATGAAAAATCAACACACCATGTGCGTAGCCGCTCAAAAGTATAGTCCCAGGCTATACGCTTCCGGGATGACCACTTGGATGCGATACGCGATACTTCTGCTGCATAATAGGCACAGAGACAACATAGCTATGGGACTAGAGCCCGGTCAGCCCCCTGCCACTAATATGCGCAAAATGTATTGGGACTACGAGCTGGAACAAATGGCTGAAGTGTGGGCTCGTCAGTGCCAGAAGCGGCACGACGAATGCAGAAACACAATTCGCTTTAACGTTCTCCAAAACATGGACGTTCGTCCAGCCCTGCCTAGAGTGACGGAGGCTCAGCTGCTGGCAGACGCGGTTGGTGCGTGGTTCTCGGGCTCTAGAGCACTGCCCGTGGAACACGTTAGATCGTTCAGGCGGACTAATTGCAGTGCTCCTGGTGGATGCAATGCTCATTGGTATTCGGCAGCAGCTTGGGCTTCGACATGGCGTATCGGTTGCTCCCAGTCTCTCTGCACCGCCAGGAGGCGCTCGTGTATATTATTCCGCAAACGGCGACGATCACAATTTGATAATCATGAAGATACCGACTTTGAGAACGTAACGAAAACCACCACGGAAAATATACTTCGTCGGACTAAGTACATGACGCCCGAGAAATTAACACGAATTGAAGATTTCGCTGTGACTAAAAAACTGAGCACGAAAGATTCTCCTTTACACCGTGGTATATCGGATCAGCGCGATAAAGATACAAGGCACCGAGAACCAACGATAGTTGCTTTCACGTTTTGTAATTATGGACCTGCGGGTAATATAGAGGGCTTTCCTATATACGAGGCTGGAAACACTTGTAGTAACTGTCCTCAAGGAACTCAATGTGGCGACCATACGCATCGGGCGTTGTGCTCTGTTGAAGGAGATCCCGATATAAATGCTGGTACCTAATTAAACGCGATTTGCAACTTAACGGAACATCTACTTTTAGATAATATACCTAATTTGTAATATGATTTAAATGTAGTTATTTTAAACAGTGTTTTTTGTGATGACATAAATTTGAATACAGGTATTTTAATTTGATATTCCCATTGTTTTGTGTGGGTGGGCTGAATTGAATTGTACACTCATAAATACGAGCAACAGTAGTACTAACTCGCAGGAATAAAAAAACAAAATTTACATTACGAATCGGCCTGAGTTTGCCCTCACAATTTTCCTGTATATAGTCTCACGAAAATCGTATACTTTTCGGGAAAGTAGCCTATGTATATCTCTGTACAATTATATAATTCACAAAAATTAAAAATCCCTGTCTTTAGTTTGGTTTTGAAGATTAAACAAACAAACCAACCAACCAACCAAGAGACACACTATCACTTTTATGTATTTGTAGGGATAGGGAATAAGTAGCTACGTCATAGAGCATAGACAAACTAAGGCACTCCATAGTCAACCATTTCCGGTTATACAAAGGTACTCTGTGGTCAACCATCACCGACATTAAAAAGTTTACATGGCGAATAAAAAAATAATTGAATTTTATTATGTCATTACATTTTTAATTTCCTATATATTTTATTGTACAGAAATATACCTACATTTTGTGTGAATAATGTTGTCTGCAGCGAAAGTTCGCATTCATGGAATGCAAGATGAGAACTGGGTTATAAAGGATAAGATAAACCAATACCGAGGTCTAATAAAATTATACGGTGAGTGGACAGTTTCTAGAAAGTCAGCAACGACCTAAGGTAACGACCCATAACACTGTCCATCATTCGTATTTCTAAACCGATATTATTATGAAAAAGCACACCTACCTTTGTTACCACTGAGCTCCAAGAACGACTGACAGATTTTCATGAAATTTATTAGTCTGGTGTAGGGCATCGTAATGTATCCTAGAAAATTGTATAAAACCTTACGAATGCAGGAAAACCACGGTTGAAACGCCGAGGAAAGATAGAATTTCATACATATAATATTTAGTAAATATATAATGTAAAGATTTGGGCACAAAGAGATTTGACATACGAGAAGACAAGTGCAATACCGCCATAGAAGTAGTAAATCTATTATTACCGTGTAGTAAGTAATTCAAAATTCTCATTGGCACCGAATCGTAGCGTGGTGCCTTCCACCATATCGTCACTTACACAGGTGACTTGCCGTCAATCACAAGTCTACAAAAATAAAATATAAATGTCTTATCTACGTCTTATATATCGCTAAGTACTAATAATAAATTCATTACTTCCTGCTATGCCATAACACACGGACGAATTTTTCTGTTTTTATACAGCTACTTCACATTTATTTAATAATGATAAAAGCCATGTGATGTGATGTGTCGGATTGAATATAGGACAATCCGGAGGTGTTCATGATAAGAGTGAATAGGTATTAAGAATAGAATATAATATCATTTACGTTTATTTGCAACAACAATACTCATGGTACATGGAAAAAAAAACAATATAACAGTAATTGAAGGTCACTGGTTTGGTTTACTGGCAAGCGTGATACAGCTTTGACCACATCGTCTCTTTCTATCGAGTGAGATCGTGATCAAACGCTGACTAGCCTAGACAGTTGTAAAAAGTGGTTATAATTTTATTTAACATCATCAGAACGCGACCGCAAGATCCATGAAGGTGACTTGGCGAAGCAGAAGAAGCGATACTCGCGAGACATCAGACAGCTCCGCAAGGACATTTCCACCAAGAGGCTGGAGCTTGGCGTGGCGGTGTACGGAGATAAGCAGTTCCTGCGCAATGCTTTCCAGGAGCATCGGAGGCTGCAGCTTACGTACATGAATAGCCAGGCCGATGTAAGTATGAATATTTATCTCTTCTCTTCTATATAAATAAAACTGATTCAGAACGCCTGCGCCAAATTGGATCAATGTTTTGTGTTGTATTCGTAATGATCAGGACAAGGTAGGTATGCAAGTTTTTTTTTAAAACCATCGGACAACACACGCGGTTTCAAGGTAGGTAGTTTAGATGAGATAGCTTTATCGACAATCATCATCATCATCATCAACAGCCGGAAGAAGTCCACTGCTGAACATAGGCCTCCCCCCTTGAACGCCACCATGAACGGCTATTAGCCATTGCATCCATCGGCTCCCTGCGACTCTTACAATATCGTCGGTCCACCTAGTGGGGGGCCTACCTACAGAACGTCTTCCAGTTCGTGGTCGCCACTCCAGAACCTTTCTTCCCCATCGGTTATCGGTTCGTCGAGCAATATTATCGACAATAGTTTAACAAAAAAAAAACAGTGGCTTAGTAATCACGATACACCTATTTCGCCTATCAACTGCGATCCGGTATAATTCAGACTAGGCTTGCAAATGAAATATACTGCCAGAGTTCGGACATGGTGAATGAAAAGAAACTGCACAAAATGTCAGCCTTTATACCTTTACAAACGGAATGTCAGCCTTGACGTTCAATCAACAGCCCCATTGAACCGAGGTTTGATTGTTTGAACCTCGTTCCGGAAAGTTTTAAATTGACAAAAGCTTAGGAGGCGATGGTACACGGTATATAGTAACATGCAGCTGAAACACTGACATATGAGATTGTGGTCAAATGCAGTGCCATGAACCGTTATGTCAAACACAAACATGACAATTGAATCTCCATGCAAGGAATATCAAATACGTAACAGAGACTGCGAATGCGGATGGTCAATAGAGTCCAATCAGGCTTCTCCTTGGTCCATTCAATCAACAACATAGGAGAGGATTATAGGAATTATACCGCTTGAAATAGATTCTATCGTGTGGGCGAAACGGTCGATGCTAGGTATTGAAAGAATGTAGCCCTTGTAGATTTTGTTACCTGTGCAAGTGCAAACTTACAGTAGTTGTAAATCATCTTTATTTATTACTAGCTGCGCCCCGCGGTTTCATCCGCGTCTTCCCGTTATCCCGCAGGAACCTTTTTCTGGAATAAAAAGTAGCCTATGTGTTAATCCAGGATTAAGTCCAAATTCCACTCAAATCCAGTCAGTAGTTTTTGCGTGAAACAGCAACAAACATACATACATACAAACTTTCGCGTTTATAATAATTAGGATTTACTTGAGCAGCGTGGTTTTCTTGAATTTACTAACTAGTAGATTTTTAATACGATTACATTGATAACCAAACATTACGTTTCAAGATTTGACACCCAGTTCTAGATAGTCTGAAGATAATAATTATGTTTGAAGCAATGTCAGTCTAGTTGTAATGACATTTGGCGACACGTTAGTCGTGAGTTCGAATCCTACAATGAGCTGCTTTCAGTGATGGAAAACATCATAATGAAACCATGGCTTATTGGTAGCACTTTTTAATGCTCGTCTGGCTAGCTATCACCTTTAAGGATATATCGCCAAGCACCCATCGGTGTGTTCCGGCAGTCCCACTGAAAGGCAGTTCCTGATCCAGGTGAAGCATGGCGCCACCTTCGACCACATCGTCACTTAGCATTAGGTATCTTCTGGTCAAACAATACCATGTAAGAACAAAAATATTTAAAAAAACCTCTTGCACTTGAAGTTCTTTCTAAATAAGCAGCATTTGCAGCATTGAAATATTACTCCATTTCGTTTTGTTTCTGCAACAATAAAATCATTGAAACCAACGGTTACACACTCATATACCTACTTGCACTATCACGTCAACATACTGTGAACATTTAATGGTACGAGACAGGCATGCAACAACTTTGATGCAAACTTCGCAACAATTCGAGGTTTGTGGTAAGACTTGGGGAACCAACCCTTCTACTATAACCAATTAGCGGTGTAGCGCTACTCGAGTTCACTTCAATAGGTATGCGCCTCGTACTGTATATGATACGAGTATTCGTATCATAGCAGCAAAGCAAAACGAGATTCCTAACCGTGGCCAGAAAACCTGGGGAACTTAAATCCGCACACGAGTGCACTTGCTCATATAAAGACCTTGTAATAGGCACTTGAATGGCAATTAGTGATGTCATCTTGCGACAAGTCGACCGTGGGCTCCCATCCTACAATGAACTTGAGATTTCGGTGTAGGGAAACATCGTGTATTTTATGTACAGTCAGCGACAAAAGTAGCTGGTCATACTACGTTTTTACTACTGTGTTTTTAATCACTAAAAAATAGGTTTTTTCATATTTTAGAAGGTAACGTTTTGACCACACCATAACACATCTGATTTTAAGTGATGATGTGGTCAAAGGTTGGCGTTTAAGATGATGACGGCAATCGGAAAATGTGTTATTGTTCAGCGACCTTTGTCGCTGCCTGTACCTACTAGCTGTAGCCGCGGTTTCACCCGCGTGGACACGTTTCCCGATAAAAAGTAATCTATGTAATTGTGTCAATAGATTTCAATGTTTTTGCGCGAAGGTCTATTTGGTTCTAAAATAAAATTAGTTTAAGTTACTCCTTAAAACATTAGCTACCTGCCAGTGAAAGGCCTGTCAAAGTGCTAGTTTTCCTTGCCGTTTAATACAAAATGTATGACAAAATGAGTTTTCTTCCTATTTTTTTAGTCAATTTTCCATTGTTTTTAATATTTTTTCTGCTATTCGAGGCGGAGACATATCTAACAAATTAAACACCATGAAAGTCGGTCCAGCAGTTCTCGAGTTACTAACAAGAGTTTTATAGGTTATGATATATAGTTACACCCGTGGATTCCTGTTATTGCACATTTTTCGGAATATAAACTGACAACTTTCGCATATTAGTGTGATCTGTCGTAAAGTAAAGAACTCCGACCGTTCGGACATATGATACTTATTAACATAGTCTTCTGTATCCACCTTCTAGAAAGTGCTCGAGAGTATACATCAAGAGAATTTTAATAAAAGGAAACAGCTTGACAGAATCAGATACACGAAGAAAAAGAAAATGGATAAATTCCGGTTGACTCAGGTAAGATATGTTTTGCATGATTGTATTAATTTAATCAATACCAAAAACATAAATGTGAAAATGTGAGCCAAGTTCAATACATGTAGGCACAGATCATCAAATCTGTGTATGTAGGTATAACAAAACAAAACAATTGATATCTAAATAGGTGCCAAGTTCTGTAGACAATCTTGATAAATAAACTACATTCATAAAATAAATTTCATCTCTCCAGACGTTCAAGCAAACTAAATTGATTTGACAGAGCTGTGAAATTTTTTTAGAGATATTTTTTTTTGTGCTTTTTATTGATTTCAATTTGATTTGTGCGAAAATCACCGCCAGGTAATTCTAACTTTATCTATTAAAAAGTTTTATTTGTGAAACTTCAGAACTATTTCAATTGTACGTTGTTGTAAAAATAAAATCAAATTATTTTTTACCTAAGGGCACTTTTAGTTGACTTTTATTTATTTTCAATGCTTAGCTAGAATCGGCGGAACTACGCGACCGTCTCCTATTCGAGGTTGGGGGTAAGTTACCGGCTGAGAAGAAGGAACAAGCCGTGGCGAATTATGTTCAACGAGCGAACATTAAGAAAAATGCCGCGCTAGCAATCAAAGTCATGTACAAGAAGATATTGGATATTTTAAAAAAGGTCCTTATAAATATATGTCACTTCTTTATCAAACATCACATTCACAGTTTAGTTGTTAAATCCATTCACAAAACGTTTTTACTTAAAAAGAGTCGTAGTTATTTGTGTATGTTTCATCAAGCTGATGATTGACGACTTTGATGGATCAGGTTCACCGCTATTCTTTACTGTAAAATTCTTTTTTGATAAGTTTTTATAGTGTCCAGTCTGTTATACGTAGGCGGTATAAAAAATAGTTTTGCATATTATTGATTCCTTGAAAATTCAAAGCAAACATTGCGCCAGACAATAATCGAATTTCAATTTTCAAGCGTTTCCGTCGGTTATCTGTAGAGAGAGACAGAGTTCTGGAATAACGGAAATAGAGTACCTACCTACCATATGTAGTAGGCTAGTGAGTATTAACGGGCGAAGTTGTGCTGGATGTCGGGAAATCGAAGAACGTACTGTGTCTGTGCCTGGGCCAGAAATCATATATCTAACTAGCTTTTGCCCCGCGGCTTCGCCCGCGTCGACTATCCCTCAGAAACCGTTAATTTCACCAGAATAAACTTACCTTTTCTGGAAGCATACTGGTATGTAGGTCAATTTCCATCACGATAACTTCAAAAACAAAGAACTTCCCATACAAAGTTTCAGCCCCCATTTCACCCCCTTAAGTCACCCCTATCAAAAAAAAAATTGAACACTACATTTTTTATTTTGGATGGATTATCCAAATACTAAATTTCAGAACTTCAAAATCAAGGGACTCTCATACAAAAGTTTTCACCCATTTTCACGCCCTTAGGGGTTGAATTACAAAAAATTTCAAGTTCCTACGACGAGCGCTTTAGACAGGACCAGGCAATCAATTAGTCTTATTTATAGAGTTTTCTCGTATCCTGCTCTCACTTAATCAGGTTTGACTGTACTTGACAGGACTCTTCATATTTCACCGTCGTTTTAGAAGCTCTGAAACTGGATTGCCGCGCGCAGGGCAAGTGTCTAATGGGTGCTACAGAAATGGGGCAGCTGGCCATGGAGTACCTCGACGATAGGAAGTATGAGTTCAGCAAGCTAGAGAGGGAAGTCAAGGCCAATATGAAGGAGCGGCAGAGGACGCTGAAACTGGCCAGACGGGAAGTCGCATATCTGACGGATTCGTTCCCGGAATTGATACGCAAAGAGGTGAGTATCACTGCCAACATTTTTGATCCATGTAAGATTTATGTAGTTGGCGCCTGACGCTAATAACCATTATTAATAACCTATCTATCCACGGTTTTCCTTACTGGAGATAGAAAACACACTCTCCTTAAAAGTAATGTCATAAATCTATATGTGGTATAGGTCAAACTGTGGATAGGTCATTGTTAATTTCCAGCTTATGACAATAATAGCTTTGATTATTTCATAACTGCTCCTTTTGATATTATACTAAAACACTGTTAATGGCTCGATAATCCTATTTTTTTTTTCTCAAAACATTGCATTGACTTATTAAATTTCATTTTAAAATGGTCTTAGTTCATTTCTAAATATTGTTATATATACAGACAGACCAAAGTGTATACATACGCTTCATGGATTTAAGTCGTACATTTGATAAACTTTTCAAATTCTCTCTGGGTGCTTTGAGTGGCAGGGGCTTCAAGATATACATATAATAGTTCGATATAGTTCACAGAGAAATTTGATTCCGCGGCGTACTTTGAAAAGTGTTGCCGTGTGGAGAGAGGCAGTAGGCAGACAGGGTGGGTCCTCCCCACTGCATTTTAACATGTAGCTATATAAAAGTGAATGCTTTGATCAACGAGTTTGAAAAACTGGTTCTATCAGATTCACCTTTCGGTCGTTCTCAGTAACCGATCTATCCACGGTTTGCCGTAGGTACTGGAGATAGAAATTTGACATAAAAAGCTCCATAAAAGTAGGTAATAATAATGCCCGCACAATCACATACTTACATAGGCTCTGACCCCTAACTAGGTTTCCCTGTATCTAGGGTATCAGAAACTACGAGGATCGGGGATCCACAACACCCAGATACAGAACAAATAATTGCAAATAAAAATAATAATAATATAAATATAGGTAACTAGCAAACCCGGCGAACTCCGTTTCGCCACCAGATGGCTTCCTTTTATGTAACATTTCGTTTGGTGATTAAGAGAAGAAGAAATTATTTTTTTTGGTTTAAGTTTTAAAAGAAAAAAAATTATTTTATTTCACAACAGTAATGTAATGGCGGTAATGGCGGTTTGAATAATATTATATCTTATGATACCTTACGCCGACGATATCGACTTCACTGCACTTCTCCACGAATAATAGCCACTCAATATTGTCCCTCTCTTTATTTGTTACGGCCTTTCACCGAATGCTCGTGGAAGCACCTGTCGGTTTGTTTTGTGTCGTTACTTGTGGTCAAACGCTACCCTGTAAGTAGATGAACAAATACTCAAGCGTCTTAAGATTTTGCTCTTGAAGACGTACTGACCAGTGCTTTTTAAGCCACAACCTTTGTAGGTTATACTGTATATGAAGACTCTGTCCTCTGTCCTAAATTTTCGGCCTATTTTCGGATAATTTCCCGCGGTACAGTCAACGACAAAAGTCGCTGAACAAAAACAAATTTTCCGATCCACTGTATGATCTTAAACACTAACCTTCGACTGAAACATCACTTAACATCATGTGTATTGTTCTATGGTCAAACACAACCTTGTAAGTTGTAAGGAAAAAAACAAACATTACTGATCTAATAAGCATATGACTGTACTGCATCGCGTTCGTGCTGTAGCCACGGCCAAAGCCCCCGTGCCAGAATAACATGATGACTTTTGGGTTTGGTAATATTTTCCCTGATTATTTTTATACAAGTTTGAATTGATAAAGGCTTATGACCTTAAATTTTGCTCAAAATTATCTGGTATCCTAATAAATTATAGGAGTAAATTTTGACTCGATGGTGTACGTTGCTGTTGAGTCTTATAACGAAAGTAATATTCTAGAGTGTATTCTCCAATGCATTGCCGGTCAGTCGAGAAATATTTTAGCTCAAATAAATGACCGTCGGAGCTTTGATATTTTTCATTTTCTCTAGCACCTAGTTACTTTTGTTTCTAAACAGTAACTTTCATAATTATTATATTGCTTACCTTTATTTATTTACTTCTTCGAAATTTTTTTAGGAATTTTGTTAATCTTGAATAGCAAGTGCAAGGTGGTAATGCTAGTAAAAGTTAACCACTCTATGTATGTAACGGATTATTATTGGTTCTATTTGTTTACAAGTCATGTATTGATTAGATATGCACTGAAATTTAAATCATCAGGCTATAAAGATGTTCAGCCAATATGTTAGCAGTTAGATGAAACCTGCTACCATTTTCTTGTCAGGAAATTAGTTGGAAAACATTTAACAAACGAAACGGTAACCTAAGTTAAAATTTGTTAACAGATTTTCACTTGGTCGGAGCGTACCGACTTGCAAAACTTAGATTTATTCAATAGAAAAACTAAGAAATGCAAGAGCTTAGAGCAAAGCTTGTAAGATTTATTTTTAAAACTAAACCCACGGTTTTCCCGCTGCCTCACGCGAACCTTTTTCTAATATAAAAGAAGCCTGTGTGTTAATAAACTATAGCGATTCCAAACTTCGCTCAAAGCTGTGTAACCGTTTCAGTGACAAACATGTACACGATCACAAATAAATTGTAAAAAAATATAAAAGGAAAAAAAAACAACAATAATAGTACGATGCAGATTAGCGGCGCTTAGTTATGAGCCGTATTATTCTCGCACCTCTGGTGGCTAAAAACAGAAGCAAATTTAAATGACTAAGGGATATGATTAGGCCAATTGATAAAGCCCTGGTCGCCTTACCCCACACGCGACTGAAGGGCGATCAGAAAATAAAGAAAACCTTTGATCGTTTTCGTTTGATAATAAAGAAAATATTTGCGAAAAAGAACATAAATGCCTATTGTTTCCTACTGGTCCTTATAAGAAAAAAACTGTAGAAATTTCTACGAAGGGAAGCACTTCTGCGTTTCTATCTCTGGAAGCATTGTAGTGATTTTTTTTCATAGGAAGTCCTTCTGTTGTTTATCTATATCTATACTAATATACGAATGGAATGCCTGAATTGTGTAATTCAAAAAGTTATGTTATGGTTTTGAAACAGTCTTGATTATGTAGTTATTTATTTTGATAAGGATTAATACCAAGTTACAAAGAAAGAGTCTTTTCTATCGCCGGCATTTCAATTAAAATTTTAAAATGAATGAACACTTATTGTGGTATAATTAGGTATTAGAGTTAAAGATAGGCTGTGGCGACACTTTTTGTAAATAATGATGTTTTCTACAAAGTTGTAGTACATTATTTTATTCTATCATCAATCTATTTCGCAGTGCACGCGATGTAAAGAATATTTTAGGTAGTTTTTGGGTTACAGTATGGGAATTTTTGTAAGGATCCCTAATTATATAACTTTTGAATTATTCAATTCGGACATTTCATTCGAAAGATATCACGAGTTTATAAATGTAAGTACATATTAGAAAAAGTTGCGTGGTATAGCCGCTCACCCTGCTCGACTAGCCAGGGTATTGGCCGTACGGGAGGAAGGGTTTATGTGTGTGTATTATAATTCTGTGCAAAGCCGGGGCGGGCCGCTAGTTATTACAAATTATCTGGTTCCACTAATATTAACCTTGACTAGTAACGTGTCTAATTAATGAAACGTTCGAATTACATTTCTATTTATGCTTGTTTTGTTACATAATGGTCTGCAGCAACAAGTGGACAAATAGTCATATGAGCATTACGAACCTGTTTATATCGAGCTTAATTAGATAACTGGCCACAATTATTTTCTACCTTTTCATAAAGAAACCTTTTTCAATGGAAACTTCTTACGCGCGTGGGACACAGGATACTTTTTATTGCGATGAACTGTAGTCCACGTGGGTGGAACCGCGGGGAACAGCTAATAATAAAATTGATATATACGTAGAGTAATGTACATTGTTTGGTAACATATATTACATCATATTTTTTCTATTGTGCTCAACACTTGGCACTCAGATTAAAGTAATAACATGAACAACATGTTAAAATTCGTTGCCACGAGATCACAGGGAAATACATTTCAAAAATTAGAATTCTAATCGAAAGCAACTTTGCCAGCGGATCTGTTAAATACCTATACAATACATGTATACAGGAAAACTCTTAACTCGCTTAGACGGAACTTTCCGGTATTGTCTATAAAGTTCACGGCCCCTAACGGATTGTTTGTGATTCAAGCTTTATTGTAATATGTATGTAGATACGTTTATACTTTACTTGATCGACAATCACTGATGTGCCTATATATTGTTAGTCAACTACTTATTGGTTTAGTTTAGTGACTCTCTATTTTGTTCTACCAATAGGGTGCGATTTTTCAAACCTTATCTGCTCTACCCGGAACTAAGTTTTCGTGAATAAAAATAAAAACAAAAAACAACAGCAGATCTCACGAATAAAATGTCCAAAGAGACTAGGACTAGTTCTGTGAAAAATATTTCTGCCCGATCAATATTGCACTTTCAATTTTACCCTATGGGTTAATAAGTAACTTATTATCATAATTATTTGTTCAGGAAGCTACTAATCTGGATGACTTATACGAAGATGAAGATGCGGGCAGCCAGCACTCGGTTCACTGGGAGTTAGAAGAAGTCATGAGTATTTGCAAAAGGTTGCAGAGAGCCACCCTTGTTTCCTCTTTTGATATGATTTTGAAACGGTAATCAAAGTACTAACCATACACATATTATTGTTCTGACCAACGAACTGAGTGACATTATTAACATGTGAAAGAAAATGCAGCCAAATGTTATTTTGTAAAGCATAATACGTCTTATGATGACGTCATGTCATTAAATAACAGTGAAGGTCTAGTTCAGACATTCACAAAATTTTCAATGCTAATAATTACTTTTCAACCAGTCACGATTTTTTCTTTTCATATTCACCCAGAAGCTCTGTCATAAGTTACAAAAGTCATATCACGAATTAATGAAGTCTTCCGCTCATCATCAGACTAGCTTTTTGCTTGCTTTCCACTCAATAGAGTATTAATAACAGCAAATAATAAAATAGTCGGAGGCCAGGTTTTATAAGTAGATTCCTTAGTCTAGTCTGAGGGATCCAGTTAAGCCGTCTTAACTTTGTTATGCTGCACTGTAGTGTGGCATGGCGATTTGTTAAAAGCTTTTATAAATATTTACTCAATCGAAAATTTTTATACCTATTTTATAGGGAATATTTTGAGATTAATTTTTCCGGTACCTGAATTGAGGGGTTCTGTCATTTCGCCATAACTTTCTTTATTCGCGTTTCACAAACATTTTGACTTAACCGTATAATAATATTAATAAAAATTACTGTTTATTAGAATTAAATTTTGAAACGGTGTATTTTCCGAAAAAATTTAGGTATAATTTTAGTACCTACATACTCGTGATGAAATATTGGAAAGCAGCAGATGAAAATACGAAACAATAAACGTAGAAACGTTTTAAACATACCAATTTTTTTGACACAACGGTACTTACATGTTTTATTTTGTGCAGTTGACAGCACAATTTAGAACTTTCGACCCCCCTGCCTGTGATGCCTGATTTTGAATAGCTGGTAGGTCAGGGTGAAATCGTGTTATTCATTGGCATGACAAAAGAAATTATTTCGGCATTCTACGGTACGCTCCCTGTTCACAACGCTCGCTTGGTCTGCTTGTCTCTTTCATATTATATTATATATCCTATAAAATAAAGAATTTTGAGTTTGAGTACAACTATATTTTTTTTAGGCTGAAAGAACAACGATACCAAACAGAAAGGCTGTTAATGCAGCTGACCTTAAACAGCGCCAAACGGGACAGTCTGATCGAAGATCGGAAGCACGCCATTCTGATGCTCGACAGCTTGAAGAACGTTGGGCAGGAGCAAACAGCGATGTAAGTACCGCAATAATTATACGAGTGGAATGCATGAAAAAAATTAGATAAAAGAAATTTAAGTTATATTAGATTGTAGATAGACAATAGAGCATATTTGATAGCTGTTCCCCGCGATTTCATCCGCATGGACTCCAGCAATTAAAAAAAATATACTCGTCGACTTGAGAACTCTTCCGGTTTTTCCAATGTCCTTTCCCAAGGGTCAAACTATATCTCAGTTATTCTCAATTTCCACCACAACTGGACGACTAGCAATAATAATTAGCAACCAAACTAGCGGCTATGGTTAATGTATCCTACCGATCAGTCATCAACAGAAAAAGTTTTTACAAAATAATAGGACGTATCAGAAATTCACGGTCGCACTGTCCATTAAATCAAGTTCGACGCCCGTTCCATCATACAGTTGCATAAATAACGTGAAAATAAAACCTATTTTTTATTGATGATTGAGGAGTTACGAAAGAGGTTTGCGTAAAGGAAATGCATTTTTCCGTTGACGTTGATCCATCGGCGTCATTCCGTTGTTGGTATTGCTGATGGTACTCAGTTTAGGTAGTTCTTACATCAGTTACATGTATGACCGAGAGTAGGTAGTAGTCTGGGAAACTCGAGCATTGCGTGGATATTTAACGCCCACGTTATCACATACCTACAGTTCTGACTTAACTTAAGATACAGGGAGTATCTAAGGTACCAGAAACTACGAGGATTTGTGATCCATAACACCCTGACATGGAACAAATAATAGCGATTTCATTTTCAATTCCTACACAAATATGTATCTCGTAGCGGAAATGGAACTTGCGAACGATCACGCACGCTGTATTTGTACAGTGATTTCAATTTATACTTGCCTTACAAGCTAAGGGCAGTCAATTTTTGTCTGAATATTTTTTTATGTAAAATTCCGGTATGAGTAAGAACCTATTTTTATATTAGAGATGTTCTTTTGAAATGGGTAAGTCAATCAGAGTGCGACCGTGTTTCAAAGCTTCCCTTTGCCCTGTCAACTTTGCCAAGTGCTAGAGGAAATTATTTTCATTTGCTAATAGCAAAAACTATTAGAGATGACAGACATAAAGAAAATACTTGCCTTTATTTGTGATATAAACGCAACACAAGATTAGAGCTATAACATTAGTATACCTAGTCACTAAATAAGTGTGAACAGTCCTATTATATTTTATAGCTATGTACAAAATTATTTCATAAATATTTGACGATACTAAATAATCGTTTTAATAGCGATGATGGCTCAGTGGTAGTGACGTCGGCTTGCGATCCGTAGGACGTAGGTTCGAATCCTACAATGAGCTTGAGCTTTCGGTGAAGGAAAACATCATGATGAAACCATAGCTTGGTGGTGAGGTATTTTCTAGTAATCGCCTGGCTAGCTACCACCCTCATGTCGCCAAGCACCTATCGGTGTGTTCCGGTAGCCCCACTTGAGAGCCAAGGTGTAGCGTGGCACCACCTTCGACCACATCGTCACTTAACATCAGATGACTAGTGGTCAAACGCTACCATGTAAGTAGAAAAAAAGAAATAATCGTTTTTAGTAACAAGGCCAACCACAATTTTTAAAATTCTTCTAGTCTATATCGTTCAATTACTAACCTGTCGATTTATATTTAGGAACTCACTACTTGGATTAGACTTGTAAAAAACTTGTGTCTTCTGAGTTTTCTTATTAGTTTACTCGGTAGTAGAGTGCTTGAATCCCTACTAATATTGTAAATGAGAAAGTAACCCTGTCTGTCTGTATGTCTGTCTCGGTAAACTACTGAACCAATTGAAACAAAATTTGGTACAGAGATAGTTTAGGCCCTGGGGAAGGACGTATGGTGCTTTTTATCGCAATAAACTGAAGCCCATACCTACGCACGAAAAACATAACCCTTCTTCTTTCGCAGTTGGGTAACTAGTACATTATCTGTTGTCTATTAATTAAAAAGCAGCACTGTTTGACAGCTGATTTGAGTTTGTAATTAAAACTCAAGGTCTTACAACTAGCAACACACAACCAACACGCCAAACCTGTACAACAAAAGTTCTTTGGCTGTGACATTGACTGTGGGAATCGATGTGATCGATCGCACAACGACATTTTACTATGATGCGATATCCACTAGGTACCTACTCGTTTAATCGGCCTTCTGTTCTTTTTCCCAGTGCGACTTGAGTATTAATAATAAAAAAGGCACTGAAATTACCGTAGAACTAGTTTAATCAATACTCATTAATGGTGAATCGTAACGATGATGGGACGAGTTTTTTTGCGTAGTAGAGCAGTTTTTTGAAAGTCGGTTTGCTAGCTAAAGTTACTTACTACCTTTAATTAAAAAATCTGTCGTCATGTACCTGTTGGTGTCCTCCAGCAGCTTCATTTGAATGCCAGTTCCCAAGCCACCACGGCACCTTTGACCACATTGCGATCACTTTACAATTTTTATTACTTATAATAAAAATAAGTCGGGTTTTCCTTCCTGACGCTATAACTCCAGAACGCACGAACCGATTTCCACGGTTTTGCATTCGTTGGAAAGGTCTCGGGCTCCGTGAGGTTTATATCAAAGAAAATTTGGGAAAAATTTCAACAGAAAAGCAGAAAAATCTTACATAAAACGAAGCCATCCGGTGGCGAAACGGAGTTCGCCGGGTTTGCTAGTTACTTATAACTAACTATGTAATTGAATTGCATATTGATTTGCTTGGAAGGGCATTTTGTAGTGCTCGCCTGGCTAGCTACCATCCTCAAGTTGTGAACCACGTCCTACATCAGATAACTTGTGATGAACACTGCAATAATACGTAGAAAAAAAAAGATTTGTTCCTGATTCGCCATACTCATAATTAATTGGTCATATTCGTAATTGGACACTTTCCTTACTGGTCATATTCCTAACTCGTCATTGTACAGTCAAATGAAATCACGAACACGTCCATGTGGGAATTAATACTTTTTAGAACAGATTCTAATAAGTAGTTATACTTTGTATTACGGTTAATAGTCAATAATTAACTTGAGGCGGAGTTTAAAAGATATGGCAAATAATGTAAACAAATGTGAATGACTTCACACATAAGCATTTACATTTTTGTCAGACTTGTTATAACTGAAATAAAAAATTATTTACAGACATATTTTAGATTTTATTTTTTTAGATATATATTTCTTGTAAAGATATTTTTTAAATTAAACTGAACTTAAGCACACTTTCTTCGCATTAAAATAACCAAGGCTTGATGATAGACACGTAACACTTATCTAAGGAGGTTCTATTTACAGAAGATTTCTATAATAAGTTTGTGCAGTCAAATTTACATGGTATGACGAATCAGGAATATGACGAGCTAAAAATATGACCAATTAGGAGTATGACCAATCAGGAACAAAAAAAACAACATACTTGCATTCTTTTCCGTTCTGGCATCTAATACCCACTTTTGAATTTGTAACCTTGGTACAGTATCTAGTATCTATTAAAATAAGAAGTTAAATACTGCACCGTATAGATAGATATAAATATTACGTTTCGAGTACATAGGTACTGCTTTTATAAATATAATATTAACACAAAAATTTAATTAAATTCGAAGCATCATAGAGATAATTACCTTTCAGTTCTGAATTGATGATTTTAATCCATCGCAATAATATCGGATGCAGACTGATTGCCTGCGAGGCTATGACTGACTGAGCGTAAATATTGCGTTTTAATCATAACTGAATTTTAAGCAATGTTTGAGTCGATGTAATGCAATTAATAGAGTTAGTTATGTACATCAGCTAGTAATAACATATAAACTGTGTAAAAACACTTGACGCGTATACATGCATAGTACCTAAGTATCCATTATATTATGCAACTTATATACGAGAAACAAACTGAAACTAAGCGTAGGTACGTTTTCTTGGTCTCATTGTAACAAACCTCATTGTGAATGATTTATTATTTTTATAAGGTCTGGTTACGTTGTATAAAGGAGCATAATTTGTGTTCCTACAAGGTACTCCAAAAAGGTAATATTAATTTTGCTTCGCTTGTAATCCTACTTCCTACTAATTATTATAAATGTGAATGTTTGTGTGTGTGTGTGTGTGTGTGTGAATGTTTGTTATCACGTATCACCACAACTATTGAACCGGTTTTGATGAAATTTGGAATTGAGATAGCTTAGACCCTGGATTAACACATAGGCTTTTTATCCCGGAAAAGGTTCCTGCGGGATAACGAGCAGACGCGGGTGAAACCGCGGGGCGCAACTGGTGTGTTATATAATATACCTAAAGGATGTATTTAAAACCTGGTTGCCCCTGTAACCCACGTGGGTAAAGCTACCGGTAATTTCATTTAAAATGAGCTTTAGAAGCAACCTATTAAATGTTTAATAGAAAATCTATATTTTTTTCATTGTAGTTGTTACTCATTTTAGCTGGATTTTACTTCTGAAAGACCTACTTACCAATATATACAGTACTAGCTGTTCCCCGCGGTTTCACCCGCGTGGGCTACAGTTTATCGCGATAAAAAGTAGCCTATGTCCTTTCTCAGGCTCTAGACTATCTCTGTACCAAATTTAATTTAAATCGGTTCAGTAGTTTAGGCGTGAAAGCGTAACAGACAGACAGACAGACAGAGTTACTTTCGCATTTATAATATTAGTAAGGAAGTAAGGAAGGATGTATCGATGTCGGCTATCGATTCATTTATGTAGGTTTATGTTAATTTAACCTATACTGCCCCACTGCTGGGCAAAGGTCTCCCCCATTTCCCTCCAGATATCTCTATCCCCCGCAACCTCAGGCCACCGCTCCTTAAATGAGTCAAGGTCATCACGCCATCTTTTTCGGGGCCTGCCTCGGCGACGTCGCCCGTCTTCAGGTACCCACTGCGTGATGATCCTTGCCCAGCGATCCGGGTGCATCAGGCTTACGTGTCCCGCCCAGTCCCACTTTAGTCTAGCAGTCTTTTGCCCTACATCTGCAATGCCCGTTTTGGAGCGAATTGTGGAGTTTGGAACTCTATCGATTCTTTTTATGCTCAACACGCTTCGCTATCGAGGCATTGGGAAAATTCCACTGGATACCAATTTTAATTATTATCATGCTTGCGTAGTGACTAGTGAGTGCTCTTTGAGGGGGTGTATGTCACTATGTACGAAGGGAGGATAGGTTAGGGGACGCTTAATTAAATTTTCCCTTCCCGCTCCACCTGAGTACAACGCGAGCATGAAAAACTTGAGGTTTCGATAAAAAAGTACTTACTGAAAAAATAGAAACAGTCACTGAGCCATCTATTGGCATTGGGAAAATTCCACTGGATACCAATTTTTGTCTATATTAGTACGTGTAATTTGCATAAAACTTCTCGGAAATTCGTGTTTTTGTAAAACCTTACAAATTGGTAGTAATTTTTTTTGTCCCAATGATGTTACATTCTCTGTTACTATTCTCACCTTGTTTATACAATAATATTACAGTAACATAATCATGGTCCCACAGAAAATGGTGCCAATTCTGTTTTGCATTTTCTAAAACTAGACAAACTTTGACAGGTCTAAAAGCAACGCTGTCTTTTTTTTACTTCCGTGGTCAGACAAGGACAGCAATACTTTTAGACCTGTAAAACTTAGTTTAGTTTTAGAGAATGCAAAACCGACTCGACACCAATATGTACCTACGCGTACTTATTTTTTTGTTTTGTGGTTTCAAGGTATGTAAACAACAAGAAACAGTTAAATGCCCAGTTGGAAGGAGAACGGAAGGAGGAAATGAACTTAAGTACGTCGCTCGATGAAAAAGGGAAACTCATCATTGAAATGAAGACATCCTTGCAACAGATCAATCAGCTGTTATCGAGCGTAGGTAAGAAATCATATGCCTGCTTCTGAAACGATGGATAACTCAGTGGTCGACCCGTAGTTCATGGGTTCGAAACCCACAATAAACCTGAGCTTTCGGTGATGAAAAACATGGTAATGAAACTAAAGCTTGATGATAGGACATTTTCTAGTGCCCGCCTGGTTAGCTACCAACCTCAAGCTAAGAATTTTTTGGCAAGCACCTATCGGTGTGTCCCGGCAGCCCCACTAGAGATTACATTCAATCAAAATCATTTTTTTATTTCTAAAAGCTAGTATGTAACTAGTTACAAAAAAGAGAAAAGAAACAAATTAGCTCGAAAATGGAGACTAACACAAATTATAACAACCTATATATATTTTAAGTAGTCCGGCCACAGCCGTGCTACCGAAACCAAACCCCGTCCCCGAAATAAGATAAACTTGTGTCTCAGGATCCGGAGGCTACTATCGTCTTGTTCAATTGTTCATCATCAGCCGAAAGAAGTCCACTGCTAAACATAGGCCCCCTTTGAACGCCACCATGAATGGCTAGTAGCCATTTGCTTCCTGTGACTCTTACAATGTCGTCGGTTCACGTAGTGGGGGGCCTACCAACAACAGAACGTTTTCCGGAAGCCACTATCCCGCAGCATTAAATAGGGTATCCAGACTTTGTTCAGTACGACTTTATGAAATAAAATGAACATACATTTATTTACTGACACACACAATATCGCACAAATTAGGGAAAATAACAAAAAGTAACAATCACACATAAACAGGTACGACATTGCGTGATGTCAGAAATAGGTCCCGGCTCAGCATACAATTGAGGCTGTACACCAGCCTCAGTTCCTGATTTTCAGCCGGAACTCACTTCATGACATCACGGACAAGTTTAAAAATATTAGCTAATAATAATAATGATTTTGTTGATCCTAACAATCTTGCTCCGTTTGGATCTCAGATTTGATTGTAATACATACACTGGACATTGAATGTATTTCACCGTGCAATCACGACTGTAGCCAAATATAGATGTCAAAGTGCGGTCTATGGCAACGGGAAGTCTTCAATTCCCCCACCCCATCTCTCGCTGACCCAAGGGCAAGCGGGTGGCCCTCACCCTACGACACACGTGTATTGCAATATTCAATTGACAAGGTAATAACGAGGTGCACGGACTACATAAGAATAGAATAGAATTTCGTTTATTTGCAACAATAACACTCAAGGTACATGGAAAAAAAACAATATTACAGTAATTGCAGGTACACTAGAATGTCACCGTCGCAAATCGGCCCCAACTCAGCAAAATGCTGGTTACACAACCAGCGCTGGTCTTCCGTTGGAACCGTTTGGTGACGCGACGTCGCGAAGAAGCACCAACAGTACCAAACATCCAACAATAAAAGAAAAAACAAAACATAAATAGCAAAAAAACAGCTACAAAAATAACTAAAGTAAATACATGTTTTGATTATTAAATCAAGACAAAAACAAAACTAAAAAGTCAAGTCGTCAGTCACCCTACGTTCTTTTGTGCACAATATAATTAAGATATACCCATCCCACATTCGGTTGCGTAACGTAGTGTACCCGAGAGTAGAAGAAAATCTAATGGCCCCAATCACCAATCTTTGATCGAGTTTGGCATTAAACAGCATCATTTTTGGGATAAAATGCAACTTTTTTTTCAAAATAAATTATTCTTTACTGGTTTGCCCCGTGGTTTCACCCACGTCTTCCCGTTATCCCGCAGGAATCTTTTTCCGGGATAGAAAGTATAAAGTATATATGAGTTAATCCAGGGTATAAGTTCTAAATTTTATCAAAATCCGTTTAGTAGTTACGGTGATACGTGGTAACAAACATTCACACACACATAACCCGGATAATGTTTTAGCATTGTTGCAATTAGTACACCTCACCCTTCCTTCTCACAGCCCCACGCCCCATAGTTTTGTATGGCCTCTTAGCGTTGGCTACGACTCGGCTAATACCCAGCAAAGGTCTGGGCAAAGATAATTCTCGGGGAATTAAATCGCACCAAAGCAATTGTAAAAACTTTTTTTGCTTACATAATGGTTGTTGGCGGCCAGCACCGCAATTCGTTTACAACGTATTTATAATTTTATGTTTTGAATTTATATTTTGTTTCTACATTCGAATTATTGTTTTGATACGTAGTGGAGAGTTGCTAAATAAACGTCCTCAACAATGGTAGTAGGTATCTAAGTACTTTTATCATGAGGTATTTATGTAGTGTAGGTATAGGTAGGTATAATGTAAACGGTATACAAACAATGTACTTTGGTACTTTACTTAGTTTCGAGCTTAACTTAGGGCTAGATCAATTTGTGTGCAATGACCCCCGATATAATATATTATTATTATTTTTGACCAACATTTTTAGTTTCTCTTCTACGACGGTGATAAAATTTACACGGGCCGGAGCCGAGTGCTCTTATTCTAAAGTAAAAAAATTCCTAACTATCCTATACGTGTTCAGTATGGCTGCCTTTTGAAGCAGTTTGTAAACTGTATCCGGGATGTCGAGCAGTTCGAGACTAGCATGTAAAGTTTTGCGTATCACCCTATTGGAATGGTTCTGGTGCTATTAATTTACCATTGTGTTTAGATTTCTATTGATAAGTTATTTAACATTTATGTACTTCTTTTTTATTTTTTTATTTAAGCTCAATTTAAATAAGTACACAGAATCAGCCACTATAAGGAAAAAAAAGTATCAAAACGTTTTACTCCAATTTGCTAGCGTCAATTTCTTTTTTACATTTTTGCCATCAGATCCTGGTAGACCTATAGGTGTGTACAGCAAGTGTATAGTGAGGTATAACAGGGATATTATAACAGGGTTCTCCTTTTGAGTCATGATTATATCACATATTTTGGAAACGATATAAAATACATGCATAACTTTAAGATGTTCTAAATGTACAGTAAGTACCGTTCTAGGTTATGTAAATAATATATTCAGGGCCGGTTTAATAAACGTCTTTATAAACGAAATTTGGTATGACATTTAACCTACGGTCTGTGAGAGGGTTGTGTTTACCTGTTTGTTTGTGCATAACGTGCAGTGTGTCTGAAAGGAAGTAATTAGTGCGTGTGTGTGTGTGTGTGCGTGCGTGATGAAGTGTGTTTATATCTTTCTTTTCAGTCAATGGAATATGAGTTTTATATACGAAGTAGATTTTCTGTAGTATCATAGTGAAGTTGCAATAAACAAAATTATTACCTAATACATTTGTTGAATGCATGTTTTTTAAGTTGATAATCGTAAACAATCGTTACCAGTTTACTTTTCGATTGTACAGAGCCGGTCCTTATCTTATAAAAGATTTTCGAGCATAACGCTTGCAGTTGGAGCACATCTTGAAAACAAGGTCTATTTGTATTATTGTTAAAAAAAGATACTCATTTTCTTAATATTAAAAATCACCACATTCTGCGTAATATTAAAACCTTCCTATAATTTATAAATTACATACACCAATGTCTGGTGATAAAGGAAGCCGAGTTCCTGGTACTTGAAATCTGATTTAAAAAACTAATAAAGCAGAAACAGACGAGCTGCATAATTGTACAACTTGTCAACTACAGAAATTGAGTTGGTAAACTGCGCTGAGTTGCACTACCGCTGCCGGGCTAACTCTTTAGACAGACGGTAATGAAAAAACTACTTACAGCTGTTTCCTGTCACATAGTAGTTCTACTGTGTAATGTGTAAATTGACTGCACTTTGATTGCTGCAACTGCTTAATGTTGTTACCCAAAGGGTAAAACGGGACCTTATTTCTAAAACTTCGCTTTCCGTCCGTCTGTCACCATACTGTATCTCATAA
Source organism: Opisthograptis luteolata (assembly GCA_931315375.2). Lineage (NCBI taxonomy): Eukaryota > Metazoa > Arthropoda > Insecta > Lepidoptera > Geometridae > Opisthograptis > Opisthograptis luteolata. Next base: position 5,914,659 of record OV928033.1, read on the forward strand.
ACCGTGACAGTTAGACAGTTGACATTTTCACAGATAATGTATTTCTTTTGTCGCTGTAAAAACAAATACTAAAAACAGGATAAAATAAATATTTAAGCGATGCGAGCCGCATACAACAAATGTGATGTTTTTGCCGTTTTTAAAGATGGTACGGAACCTTTTATCTTACAGTGTTTTCTTTTGGCCACAAGTCAACTGATGTTTGGATTGTGGACTGGCTTTCAAGTGAGACTACCGGAATACACCTATAGGTGCTTAGCGAAAAAAATTTAACTTGATGATGCTAGCTAGCCAGGAGAGCACTCGAAAATGCCCTACCATCAAGCTAAAATTTCATCACGAATTTTTCCATTACCGAAAGTACAACCATCATGTAGCACAGTTGTAGTCAATAGAAATCCTATACAAATTTCCACTCGGTGTAAACGTGTCAAACGGTCAAAGGATGCGAGGAGAGGAGACCTATCTACCAATAAAGCATTAATTCAGATTGGCACTTGTGCAACTCTCTGCGTCCGTCGTGCCACCGGAAAACTCGTGATGGCCTGTAAAGGGCTGCCACTGCGCTCGTGGAATATTTCAAGCGTCTCCCAAATAAAACAGTCAGTCGTACGGGAAAAAGCTAGCCTTTTACAATGAAGCGTTTCATTTCTCTCTTTCTCTTCAAATCCAATCAAAATATATTCATTGATTTAGTAGGATACGAGATTTTATCACTTTAACACTAAATATTATTATATAGAAATACGGGAGCAGTCATTTCTCGGTAGTTTCAATTTCCATTATTAATATTAGTAGTTAATAGAAACTACGAATAAAAATAAGTCAAATATCTGTTGTTTATTTTTTTATGCTAGACGGCGGCGGCAGGCATTTGTCGGTTACAATCGGATTAATGTTTTTAATTGCAATATATCAGGTGTAATGATAAATACGCGGGTGAAATCGCAGGGCGCAGGTTGTTAAGAGGGAAAGAGGAATTAATACTGGGCAAGTGTGCTATATACTTCTATGGTTCTATTCTAGTCATAGATTATCACCAATCTAAAATTCAATGAATTTTTGTCTACTTTTATATGAATGTTAAAAGAGCCAACCATGAACACGATCTCCATTAGGAGTAATCTGCATGACTCAGAATTCGCGTGAGATAGCTCTGATGGATTGCAATTCGCATAATAACTGTCCTCCAGGGCGAATCAGTAAAGAGTCTTGACCAGGCACGTACATACCTACTGCAATCTATCTGAATATTTAACAGACCTACAAAGGTTTAGAGCTGATTACATTTGCAATATTTTATGCCATGATATTTATACATTTTTGTCAAATTATTGTTAGCTAGATGTTCTCGCGGTTTCACCCGCTTTGGCGACATTTCCTAAAAGGTACAACCCAGGTGTATTTAGGTCAAGATTGAATAGGTGTTTACTGGGCAAGCGGCGCTACACCTTCGACCGCATCCTCGGGTGAGATCGTGGTCAAACAGAGGCATAGCCAGTAGTAAAAAGAAGTAATACAAAGTGTCCCATTTCTTTCCTCAGGGTTAAAACTATATCCATACCAAATTTCATCACGATCAATTTAGTGGTTTAAACGTGAAAATGAAAAAATAAACGGCAGACTGAGTTACTTTCACACTCCGCTGATTTTTTTCGTCAATTTTCCGATGTAAATTTTATATGTTTGGATGCTTTTTATCACAACTCGAATAATCGAAAATCAATAATCTGTTGCCATTTTGCCATACCTACACCGCTTGCAATTAGCTCCAATTTTCAGCAAGTGCTTTTAAGAACCAGTTCCAAATCCAGGTGTAGAGTGGTGCCACCTTCGAGTACATCGTCACTTAACATCACGCGTCATGTCTCTGGCAAAGGGTGGGTCACGAGTGCTTAATATTAGATAATTTTTTTTAACTACACCTTATGGCGTCTATATGTTTACAGTCTTATATACCAAAGTCCTCATAATTTTCTGCTTTTTTATTTTATCATCCCATCTGTATTTTCCTCAACTGAAGGAAACCGTAGACTCGAGTATTTGATATAATTGTCAACTTGATACCTACCACAACGCTTTCTTGAGAAATTAGGCAGACAATAAAGTGATCCTATATGAGTTTTGTTTTTCCTTTTGAGGTACGAACCCTGAAAACTAACATATGCCGACTTAGATTGCAAATCATTCAACAACTGGGCCCCAAGTCTACTATTTACATCTTTATTTAAATATTCTGTCTAAATTCATACTGCGTCAATGCCAATGAGATGACGCTAGAGTTGATACCTATAGGTGTACTTAGTTAATATAAATCTGGATTTATTCGTGATTTATTAATATAGAAAGATGAATCTATGCTTCCGAGATATTGTACGCCATTATGCTGCTTTTGACATGCAAGGTGCTAACAGACTATGAAAAAGTATACCTATTAACTATTCTTAATTCTGTGACTAAATCCGAGATTGAATCAATGTGGCCGATAAGAATGTATGACTATCAAAACTGTCAAAAGCGACTATAACGAGCCAAGCCTAAATCACTTAAACCTAAAACAGAGTCTCAGTAAAATTCGAAATGGAAGCTTATACCCTGGATACTTTTTTATCCCGGGAAAAGCGGCATAACTGGAAAAACGTGGGTGTAAGCGCGAGACGCAGCTAGTTATATTACAATTTATTCCATCTTAAATTCATATTGCTATACATTGCGAAAATGAGACCCCACAGTTTGGCTTTTGACCTGACTACCAATCTATTAGTAAGCAAAACTAGCGGCACGGCGAGTCATTGTACATTGCGTGTTTTCTGCGACACATTTAACAATTCTACGGGCGCGAACGTGCACTGTATATTAAATGTATCAGTGGCATCGAAAGTTGTTCGGGAGGATGTTTAGGTAAAAGCGTCACACTCCCCGTGTTAATGTGTGTTCCTACACTCACATATTGCAGTCTTTACAGGCACATTGTATATTTATAGGTGCACCCAACGCGCCCAGACCTTTCGATAAAGTGCCGCCCGCCATCCAGTACGCAATCGAAGACTTGGTGCAGCCAGTGCCGGAGGTGGAGGCTGACTGTGAGTAACACTTTAATTTTTTTATATTCAACACTTCCCTCAGTCACACCTTGGTGTTGAACTAGTGGTACTTTGATGTGACTCCTGGGTTTCATTCAATATTTCTTTTTTTCAGTTACCCATTGGTTTTTGTGTTGTGTTGTCAAATTGGAAATTTAGGATTGGCACAGAATCCGGTGGAAAGCTTGAACGTAATAAATTAATCAAACATTCAAAGTGAATCGTGCAGCCCGCAAAATTATTTTCTTGCGTTTATTGGCTTTTGTACATCCGATAGAAAAACAAAACGGGATATAGTTATCACGATCGTGTAACGGGAATAAACGAATTTTTTTTTAGGTGTTTAGTTTCTAGGGGAAAACGGGAAGATAAGGAAGAATTATTTTCAAGTGCATAATGTGCTATAATATCATACAACGGGCTTGTTTTAAAAATAAAAGTTTTATTATTTATTTCAAATTGTGTTGATTTGAAGGTGTTGGTGAAAATGTAAGAAAAACGAGCGAGAGTAAATAACATTGGGCCTCACTCATAGCTTACATTAGTTTAGACTTTAACGAAAATCCTTAGAAAGCTTTATGGAGTCCTTTTCCGCTAGTTTAACTCGCACTTGAACAGTTTTTCATAAATTGCAGCATTTTCACATTCGTCAAGTTCGTCTGTGTGAAAACAGGTAGCCTACCTTGTAAAGGTTGGGTATCTTATCAACCATTTCTGGTATGCTGTAACTACAAGTAGAGTCCTGTATGAAAAGTTTTCGAACTCTCCAACGCGGGCTCAGCCACATCCATAAAATAACGAGATATTCGAGTTTTCATTAAATAAAACTTAAGCTTGGGTCTTAGAGCAAAGTAGTTTCCCAGAGGGATTAAAAAGGCTAAAAGTGCTGCTGTTTGTTGCTTTAATCATCTTTATAAAGGTGCTTTACAGTGTCCTAGATCATAATTGCCTTTGGCCTTTTGATTTTTGGCGCTGACAAACAATCAATAAACAAAGTTCACTCATTTATTTTAAATTAACACATTCTGAAAAATACGCTCTCTGCACGATTACTCGCAACGACGTGTGGCGTTGTTACACACCGACTCAAAATTACTTAGGTATACTTGCACTAAGCCGCTTCAGTATTGCAATGATCAAAATAAAATATAAACATAAATATAGCCTTTAACCCCAAATAACCTTAAAATAATTGACGATGTGGTCAAAAGTGGGGTAGCCAAGCAAGCACTAAAAACAACCCTATCACCAAGTTATGATTTTTAACAATTTTGCTCTAAAATACAAAGTTTAAGTTATTCATGACAAACTGAAAAAAACACTCAAGTTTTCACTATTTTATGTACATGACATGGCAGAGCCCGCGGCAGCACCTCAAGTTGGACAACTTGGACTTTTTAATAAAGGTCTCTACCATGTGTAACATATTCAAAAATGAAGACACCTGCTTCTTTGAAAGGTAAAATGTATGATATAAATTTACTGTAGGCTACATCGTATATGTACACAGGAACGGTATTTCCGACAATAACCCTTTATTTAACATATATAAAAACTGGAAATAGGCCATAAAGTCATCAATATAGTTCCCATTTGTTCCCAGATCGGGAAACAAGATATTTAACACTTATCGAAAATAAAAAAAAAATCTGCAAACGGCAGATACCATTATGTTGTCATGCGACATTTCTAGATGAAAATTGAAATAATTATCATTCCCGTGAACGACGGTGACGGTACGATGGGGATTAAGGGTGTAATAATAACGCAAGAATAATTGAATTTGGCGGACTACACGAACTAATTCGCCTTAAACTAGCGGCCAACTGCAAGTTGCTTGCATTCCCTAAATGCTGGCGGCATTGCAGTTTCACCAATACAATGCCTGTGGCACGGACAAGTACTTAAACAAACCTAGGTATATAGATATATATATGTTTTACAGCTGCAGTAAAACAATAAAAAAACAGATTTCATAACGAAAACTATACGAACAATGTCTAAAATGATCACTAAAATTGTTCGTTTAACCAAAAACTATTTTAATGCTAATTCTCTGACAATATATTTTTGCTGTGGTTTTATTGTTGTATACGTTGGTGTGTTTGTGCTCTGCAAGTACTTGTTTTCTCTGTTTAATGCATAAGGAGACAGGTGAGTCTTTGCAGTACATTCTTTCTTTAAGATTTTACAGCAAAGGGTTTGACCCCAAGCGACATGATGTTATAAATAAGCGTCCATATTCTCGAATGTGGTGCCACACTACGCGTAGACTTGAAACTGGCTTTAAGGTTAGTGACCCTGCAGAAACCCTATAGCGATGCTATACATTTTTAACATAAATATATTTATGGTGGTGATCATTACCAGAAGATGCCTAACCACGATATTTTCCTCCACCAAAATCTTAAACATATGTCATAATCATACCTTTTTTTTTTTTTTTTTCTTAACCTATACTGTCCCACTGCTGGGCAAAGGTCTCCCCCATTTCCTTCCAGATATATCTATCCCCCGCAACCTCAGGCCACCGCTCCTTAAATGAGTCAAGGTCATCACGCCATCTTTTTCGGGACCTGCCTCGGCGACGTCGCCCGTCTTCGGGTACCCACTGCGTGATGTTTCCATACTTTAGTGGGACGTTTAAAGGGTTGTCGGGTATAAATACAAATAATAAGAGCAGATAGAAGAATACAATTTTAATTAACTTTATAATAAAAACTAGATGATCCGGTGAACTTTGTACCACCGCGCAATCACATTTTTTGTATTTCCCTTTCTTGTAACCACCTGTATTAATAGTGGAGGAGACCGTGAAGATCGACCTTCAACGATCTGATAACCAGGTGAGACATATTTCTTATCAAATATAATTTGTAAACAAATATGCCTATGATCACTTGCCTATCAAAAAGTGCTAATTGCTATTTTTTATTTAATTAACTCGATTTATTTCATCACCTTCACTCACTTCACTCTTTTGATAACCGAATGATTTTTATTTCAACTGGTACTTTTTAACACACAGAATATGCCTAGGTAGGTTTGCTTACTCATTTTTGTGTATGGCTACCTGGCAAGTAGATGTGAACAGGTAAGTCAATATAGGTACTACTAACGATCTGCTAACCAATCGAAATTTATATCAAAGGTTAGATATTTTAATCACAAAACCAATCTTATAGACTTGCCTGCAAAAAATCGTTTGTAAAGTATTGTTGCCAAGCTAAAAACTTTGAGCGATTTAGCTAAGAGCACTTTTTGATAGGTAAGTGATTATAGGCATATTTGTTTGTAAATTATATTTGATAAAAAATATGTCCCATCTTGTTATCAGATCGGTGAAGGTTGATCTCCCACCGGCTCTTAGACCATAAAGCAAATAAAACAAAACAAAATTTAATTCGGTTAAGCCTTTTTTTAGTTTTAGCGAGACTAACGAACAGCAATTGATTTTTATTAAGCTAAATTATTAATAATGAACATAGGTTTATTACTTGCATAAAAGTATTTGCCTTCAATAAATCAATACCAAATTTACCTACTGCAACAATGTAAGGAGACATTTCATTTAACCTTTTTGATAGATACATCATTGATTGCTTCAATTGGTCGTTGCACATTTCAATCGACAACATGCTCAATTGACTTGTCACCCGACTGTCCATGACTCATTTTGATCTGTTGAGTTGAGATGTAGGTATCTAGATTTCGGTACCCTTGGTACAAGTTTTGAAAACTATAAAAGTTTTCGTAAACGTCAACGTTTACTACCGCCAACTTGTCAAAGTGGCAAATTGAACTGCCTAAATTCAAAAAGCAACTCGAAAACTTTGTTCAAATTCGAATACAACGATTTAAAATAATTACCGATTGTAGTTATTCCAAGTCACGGTAAAGCGCGCAAAAACATAATGTATGCAAGGAAACGAAAACTTTTATAGTTTCTGTAAACTATCATAAAAAACAGTGCTAGGGGTACTTTAGTATTGATTCTATGGTAATAAACGTACCTAGTACTTAATATAATTTTTATGAAGACAGAACGAAGAGATTTTAACGCACCATTCGGTCTATGTCTTAATGAACATCAAATGTTGTCCCTAGGTAAGCGCGCGTAAAAATAGCTGATTAGGCTTTAGATGTTCGCAATAGTCCAAAAGTTTCGTGGGCAAAATCACGAAAAATTTGAAAAGTCTGGCATAATCTTTTTGGAGAAAATAGTGCAAGTCGATTAACTTAGTTGCTGTTGTTATTTAATGAATATCTTGATTTCTTATTGTTATACATATCCAGTGTGCAAAAAATAAAGAAATAAAATAAATTAAATTTTTCGTCGATTTCATTTAAACTCTATGGTCAAAAAATAAACAATAGGACAAGGGCCTACGATACAGTATCCGAAAGCGCAACTGACTACGCCTATCTACGCTACGTAGATCGACTACGAAACTCGCGGAAGACTAGTATATTTTGTTTACTACGAGACAGAGCTATATTATAGACTAGTACAAAAAAACCTCTTTATGATATACGTCTTGTAGTTTCTCATAAAAGTAAAAAATCGTTCTTGCTCGTCTTGGATACAAGCTTGGTATAACGCTTTATGCTACGATTTTAGAGTACATCAATCTAAAATCGTAGAACAAAACGATTAATGTGGCGCAATGGGCGAATGGTCGATTATGAAGCGTGAGGTCGCGACTATGAAATAAACTAAGTTGATAGATGGTTGCTCAGTGCGAGGGTTGTGCCTGCAGCATCCTTTTGTTCCGAGTAAGTGAAAGTAGCCTTAAGTATAACAAAATAAAGTAGAAAATGAGAAAAAACATACATACCATACTTAAGCCACAGTGTCTTCTTTGATGTTTAGTGCAAGGGAGCACAAGGGTTTTTTTTTAAATCACCCTTCCTAATCAAAGCGAGGGTGATTATCAAAATCAACTTTCATGCAAGCAATATTTAAGGTAAACTGTGTAATGTGCAAAATTATTTTTTCTTAAACATGCTTGGAAATATGAGCATTATTTTGACAACCTTCTTCGAGATAAATTGAACTTGCTGCACTGCCCAAATATATGTGAGTAGCGGCCGGCAAAAGTTGTATAAAAATCCATATCTTTCGTGTTTAGCGACCAAATAAATTACATTACAAAAAAAAAACACAAATTACAATTAATTAATTTGTGTTTTTTTTTTTTTGTGTTTGTGTTTTTTTTTCATATCTGTCGTGTTTAGCGGCCAAATAAATTACATAGTAAACTCTAAACTGTAGTATTATTTAAAAATGGAACGATTTTTGCTCCGAAACATGCCAACCAAGGAGGTAACATATCAAAGGTTTTATTTAAAATCCGAACCGGTTTGCATATAGAAAACTGTTTATTGAAAAAAAACAAATGAACACTTTAACGCGGGTTTTTTTTTTGTTGTTCGTCATAGGTTTTGAAAAGTACATAATTGTTATTTGACAAAATTTGTTCAAGTGAAGACAATGAGTGAGTGTGATAAAGTTACTTTAACACCACCTGAAATTCAAGAGACAAAAGCAAGAGCCGTAATAGAAAACATGTTACTGCCGAAATCGAAAGAAAAATCTCTGCCCAGGTACTACTTAGTTTTAATTTCCGCGCATTATTTGAGAAAAGTACTATACAAGCCTTGGCCACAGGACTCAGGTATGTGGGCCGAGGCGAAGCCGAGGCCTTTAAACCTTCGTCCCTCAATGCCTACTTTTGTGGCCCTTGCAGTAATGTACTATTATGTGTTTACTTTTCTCAGCGAATGTTCGTGGGAATAACTTTTCATCATCATCAGGCCATTAGGGTGATCTGAAAACTCCAGCACCATAACTGACCAGCCTATTCGCCAACCTGCATTGGGCCCGCGTGAATTACGTGGCCCATACTCTCTCTCTCTGAGAGAAATCCTGTGTCCCAGCAGTGACGACGTTATAATAATATGCTGATCTTGATGATAATGACGTATTATTGTCGCATAAACCATTCCCATAAACATTCGATGATGATGAAAGAACAGGCATGTAAATAACTTAATTTGACACGCCTACTTACCATAAACTGGAGGTCCACAGCACATTGCTTGCGTTCCATGAATGCTGGCGGCATTGCTGTTTCACTAAATCAAAACCTGTGGCACGGTACAAGTACTTAAATAAACCTAGGTAATATAACAATATTTCCAAGTAAACAAAATGTTGGTAAGTTTTATGTGAAGATCAAACAACTGTAAAAGTTATGCACGTCTCTGCATGATTTTATTAAAGTTTATTTCTAGCATGACTCTTTTTTAATAAGTTATGCACAAAATTATGTTTGGACAATAAAAGTTGTTTATGGAGAATGGAATGGAATATTTCAGTGAGTTTGAATTAAAAGGCCAGGTTCGGTTTATATTAAATACCTACTGCACCGTACTTTTGATTTAGAATTCACTGATTAATTACTTCAGATTTGAATACGCTAAAAAACATACAATTTCGGTAAGTGTTTCTAAATATTGGTTCAGTATTATCTAAATCATTATTGGTGGAATGATTATTTACTAGACGTTAACCTATCATGTAGTTAGAATCCATTAAAAATTAGATAAAGAAAATCAATTGCTAATACTGGCTTACTTCTAACACCACTGCCAATGGGCTGTCAGTTGTTCGTTGTCAGTGTTTTGTAACTCCACTGCACTCTGTGGCTGTAGCCAGAGTAGGGTAATTTACGCGACTCTTTCGGACTAAAAGGACTAATTCGGTCGTAATTACACGCGTGATTTGACAAAGGACGCATTATGCGTCATTGTATGACCCAAACCGCAGTAAATGTTTGAAACCAAATGCAACCAAAATTACGCAATGTTAAAAACGCACCTCACGAAATTACGCTCGTTTGACCACAGCTTAATCATTTTCAGATAACAGTAATGAGTTTTGGGCTTGACTGTCTCGCAAATAATTAACGCAACACATTGCATACACCCTCCTGCATGACCTACATCAGATTCACTGTCAATTTTACAGATATAGTTATAATATGCATAAAAAATGTTTTGTGACGGTACATCAACCTACGTACCTACCAATAGCATAATATTTAATGTTATAATTGTTAATCATTAAATTACGATAAAACTAGATGTTGTTCAGCAACAAAACCTACAATGAATTAGATGAAATGAAATGAATTGAAATACATTTATGGTTGCATACCCACGTTATCCACCCACCAGCCCACCAATAAACCTACATCTAGAAAATGGAGTTCGCTATTTCCTTAACGCAAATTAACTTGTTCATATCTCGCGAAGTGGGACCTCCACACATTTACAGGCTGCGGAAACGAGCAGATGCACATATCTTAGCCTACATGTCGCAAATTATGGGCACTAATCTTTCTTCGCCCGGACGTGGACGCCTCTTTGAAGTTTCATGTGTTGGTCGTTCAGTTGCAAACATAAGTTTTCTAAAAATTGATAGTAAACTTAGTGTGGTAAGTTTAGTGTGGATGTCAGAATGAAGGTTCCCAGTTCGATGTCTACAATGAGAATGAGCCAAACTAATTTAACAACTAATCATTGTAATAAATATTGCTTGCGATTTTACTAACATAATTATAATTAATTAATTATCTATGTGGTATAAATAATACTTGAGTATATAATCTCTTGACCTTGATGGTTTATAAGACTTATAACTAATTAAATGAGATGGCACAACGACCCTAAGTGAGTCTTGGCTTCCGATAATAAAAGACTCTACTTCAGTCTGTCCTGCGCCACCTCCTGCCAGTCCTCCACCTGGAGTTCGCGCGAATGTTTCGTGACTTCGTCTTTCCAGCGATACCTGGGACGGCCGACTGAACGTCGGTCACTCTGCCGTCCCATCACAGTCGTTTCACCGCACAAGGGGTAGTTCCACTTTGTAAATCTACTCTTAGCATAAGCTCTAATGGAGCAGTCAACCAAAATTTTCAACCGGTTTAATTTGCCCCACCGTGATCAAAAATTGGGGCAAAGTGGACATCAACATTTGGTAGGGCAAAGTGGAGCTACCCCGCCTGGTCCTCTCTGATTTTTTTGAAGTCGTTTAGCCTGCGAAGTATAACTCACACAACAACATGATTGTAACACGATCGAATAACAAAACTAACAAATCTGGTTGCACTTAATGTTAAATATCATTCAAATCAGAGGATTCATTCACGGTACGTCTTGCTCAATGACGTACCTGTGTTCGAATCTACTGTACTGAATGCTATTCTGCTACGCTCATCAGCAGCCTGCGACATCTTCACTGCAAATTTTGACGTCATCACTGAATATTGTTATTTAGATAGGCGAGTTGAGGCGTTGAGGTAAACAGTGTCAGTTTTTAAAGAGGTGAATTAATTTTACGTCATTGACCGTCACAACATTCAAATCATTTTGGAGATTATTTTTTTGTAATATGAATTTAGAATAACTTTCATTTATTTATTTTTTTAAACTGAGTGGCATTATGTTGAAATATTGACACTGTTCACGTCGACGCGTCGTCACCAGCGTTTATACTTATTAACATATTTTAGAAATTATTATTTGTCAGTGCTCCGATATAAGGAAGGTAAGTGTGGAGGAAGTGAAAAGAGCTGTAAATGGAATGAAGAATGGAAAAGCAGTTGGTCCCGATGAAATACCTATTGAAGTGTGGAAGTTATTAAAGGTGGATGGATGGGAGTGGTTGGCTTTATTCTTCAATAAGTTGTTGCATGAAGAAGCTATACCCGACGAATGGTGCAACAGTTCGCTGGTGCCCATCTTTAAAAATAAAGGTGATGTGCTGGAGTGCAACAATTATAGAGGAATTAAGCTAATGTCACATAGTATGAAAGCTTGGGAGAAAGTTATTGAGCGACGACTGAGAGAGGAGAGTGAGATTTCACAAAACCAGTTCGGTTTCATGCCCGGTCGGGGAACAACAGATGCCATTTTCGCTATCCGCCAACTATGCGAGAAATACAGGTATGCACACAAGAACTTGCACATGGTCTTCATTGACCTCGAAAAGGCATACGACCGGGTACCCCGTGAGGTGTTGTGGTGGGCCCTTAAGAAGAAAGGTATACCTGTGAAGTATGTGGAATTGATTCGCGCAATGTACGGTCGATGCAGTACCCAAGTCCGATCCACCGTGGGCATTACACCTAGTTTCGATGTGGCTGTAGGCTTGCACCAAGGGTCGGCTCTTAGCCCGTATCTCTTCCTGGTGATAATGGACGCCCTCACGGCGGACATTCAGGAAGAGGCTCCCCGGTGTATGCTGTTCGCTGACGACATTGTGCTAGTTGCCGAGAGTGGTCTTGAGGTCCAGAGCAGATTGGAGGAATGGCGGCAAAGACTGGAGAGTGTTGGCTTGAAAGTAAGCAGAACCAAAACGGAATACATGTTCTGCGATTTCGGCGGTCTCTCCAGTCCTGTGCCGATAAGTCTTGCCGGAATGTCCTTACCGGTCTGCTCCGACTTTCGGTACCTCGGATCACTCGTGCAAGGGAACGGTGAGATCGACCGGGACGTTGCGCATAGGATCAACTCAGGATGGATGAAATGGCGACAGGTCACAGCAACAACTTGCGATCCACGGATGCCCCTCAAGTTGAAGGGCAAAATTTACAAATCCGTCATAAGACCTGTCACCATGTATGGATCAGAATGTTGGGCTATGAAGAAGACGGATGAGAGGAAACTCCATGTAGCGGAGATGAGAATGTTGAGATGGATGTGTGGAGTGACGAGAATGGATAAAATAAGGAATGAGTATATTAGAGGAAGTATGAAAGTAGCACCAGTGACAGATAAGTTGAAAGGGAATCGTTTGGCTTGGTATGGACATGTTATGAGGAGGGATGATAGTCATATTACAAAAAAAGTGATGGATATGAATGTTGATGGATGGAAGGGAAGAGGAAGACCAAAGAAAAGATGGATGGATTGTGTGAGGGTTGATATGAATGAAAGGGGAGTGACTGAAGCGATGACGGCTGATAGGGGAGAGTGGAAGAAGAATACATGCTGCGCCGACCCCAAATAAACGGGACCAGGGCAAGAAGAAGAAGAAGCTCCGATAATACTATCAGACTATACAAAATTATAAATCAATCTAGTATATTCTCAAAATTCACTTTCCTATTTCACACAAGCGCGTGTTGGCTTTATATAGTGTGTCCGTAATAATTTAAATGTTTGCCATTTCGTTATGAATGAAACAAAAGCAAATGGGAGTTCGTCAATGAAATTGATCATAATTGCGCACCTACGAACAAGGGCTCCGCTGACACACTATATGTTTGAAACGTGTCTGCATGTGCGTGGATGTTGCGTGCATGCTGCATACACTGACGTGTACCGGGTGTGGATGTATGGATAAACCTTTAGAATAACAGTTACAGCCATATTAAAAATGTATGAAATGCCACGTACTGACTGTACAATGTAAACATGCAATGTAACGTGCAATGCAATAATTTGCGATACACATTGCTGCAATATAACATGCGTTGGAGCAAATGCGTTGACGTCCGGCGCGTACGAACCGCGCTTTCGTCGTGCACACTACAAATAATTCAAACATTCTTCTTAATTGAAAGAGAGCAAACTCTTGTGATGAGCACGAATATTTGTTCCGATATTTCGATATTTCTATCTATGTAAGTATTTATTTCTCTATATAAGTATGTATATCGTTGGGTAGTTGGCTAGGTCAATTTGTGTGCAATGCTCCTCCGATATTTATTTTATTTATTTATTTGTATTCAGTAGCCTTTTCCAATGTAGGAGTGTTCAGGCTGCCTTAAGTCGTCCGACATGGCTTTACAGCTGATAAAATAACCAATTAACATAATTAAGTGACACCTTTGACCGTGCGCGGAGAGTACAATTAGTTTTATTGATTTTTGAGACAAACAAGTATATTAAATACGTGTTCATAACTATCAAACGTTGCATTGCATCGGTCTGTTCGCAGCGTTACACTACAATTGCATCGTGGTACACGATTCACTACATAAAAAGCTGACATGCGCTAGTGAAATACAAAAACTATTATATCATTGATTTTTTGCTTTATTCAATTAACAAATAAATATCTGAGTATTGAAAAATAAACGAATAAATTACATAATAGATTTAGAATGTGTAGAATGATACAACTGAATTGTTGTAAATGCCATTGTAAAAAATCTATTGTGATTTTGTTGTATTCGTGTTGCATTAGAATAGAACACAGACATTTAGCACGTTTTATGAAGGAATGTTTTTGTAGTGCGTTTCATGGATAATAATTATATTTTAAAATAAAAAGTCGATAATCGATACGAATAAACCTTCGAAGTGTGACTTTTTATCGTAGTTTAATGAGTGTATCTCAATCAGAACGAGCGCGGCATGGAAATCATTATTCTGTCCATTGAATAAGATGTCAAACACATTTGTATTGATTTCACAAATGTGTTTCGCCTTATTTATGGTCTGAGTCATGGAAACATCATGCGCTGTGTTGAATAATGTGTCTTTTATTAATTAAGTTATTATAGATTGGAACGAGCTATTTGAAATCGGTACACGACTGTATGGACTGTTAACCTAAATTGTTATTTACGTATACTATATAGATTATCAGGACATACAGGCTGTCGATTTTTTCAACGATATCTACTATATTGACATTTAGTCCATTGAAATGTTACATTTTTTAGGCCTTACCTTGCGTTTTTTAGAGGACGCAATTTTATTTTTTTGATGTGTAGGGGGGGTAAGTGTAAAGCTAAAATCAAGTTTGTGGGGTCGCCACCCTTGTCCCACGGCCGCCATCTTGAAAATAGGGGTTGAAACGGTTTTTACGATATATCTCTTAAACTATTTATCTGATAAAAAAAATTGTTGACGTTTTTTGTTGCAAATTAAATTTTCTATAACTTTAATCCAGTAACTTATTGTCGTAGAACTATAAATAAAAAAGTTATAAGTGAAAATGTTCAGAAATTCGAGAAAAAAAATTATATTTTTCGATATAACTTTTTTTTAATCATTTTACAAAAAAACGATATCAGACCATTTTTGTCGATCGTTTTTTAAGGAACAACTTTTATAAGCAACATTTTTTCATTAAGTCAATAGCTAAGGTTTTACAGCGCTCCGAAGTGAGTACTATTTTATTAATAACATTACAAAATTACTAATTAAAAGAATTATAATAACAAAATAAAAAAAATAAATAAATAACTGATGACACATTATTAGTCCCCACGTATAAAATATGTATAGTTAAGAGTACTGAAAAATAGTACTCACTTCGGAGCGCTGTAAAACCTTAGCTATTGACTTAATGAAAAAATGTTGCTTATAAAAGTTGTTCCTTAAAAACGATCTACAAAAATGGTCTGATATCGTTTTTTCGTAAAATGATAAAAAAAAAGTTATATCGAAAAATATACATTTTTTTCTCGAATTTCGAAATATTTTCACCTATAACTTTTTTATTTATAGTTCTACGACAAAAAGTTTCTGGACCAAAGTTATAGAGAATTTAATTTGCAACAAAAAACGTCAACAAATTTTTTTTATCAGAAAAGTAATTTAAGAGATATATCGTAAAAACCGTTTCAACCCCTATTTTCAAGATGGCGGCCGTGGGATAAGGGTGGCGACCCCACAAACTTGATTTTAGCTTTACACTTACCCCCCTACACATCGAAAAAATAAAATTGCGTCCTCTAAGAAACGCAACCCCAAATGTAACTTTTCAATCCCTACACGTGTTTATACGTTATAACGAAAATAGGTAAGTACTTACTCTCCTTGCAAACGGAACATCAGTCCCCTTATGGAACAGGTAGACATAGAAGATGTAATACTATAACTCAATTCATACATCCATAATTCCATACCCATATAGGTACACATTTTACGTACTCGTATAGGACCTCATCCCACCAAAGGTAATTCTATGAAAAGTTATAGAGCAGTAAACTCGAAATGAAACAAAAAAATCCAGACATTTTAATTAAAAGTCCGCAAATTTTAGTCGCATAGTGCAAAGACGAATCCCACACGCGTGTGTGTACCTACGTAGTTAAGTAAAGATTGAAACTGACTTAAGCCCGTTAACGTAACCGTAACTGAGGTTAATATACTCGTAATAAAAAACGAACGAACGCTCTATACAAAGTTTTAAACTTCAGACGAAATTCGGGGAGGTATATTTTAATTAACCAAAACGACCCGATTAACTATTCAATACGTATGTGACTCTTCTTTCAACCGTCTGACGGTATATACCTTTGACATCTCGAAAACAAATCGAGCTTAGACAAAACAGCCGTGTAAGAAAATAATGTTGTAGAATTAATTTGATGGTGGTGTGAAAGTGCAGATGAAACCGCTCCTCTTCGCTTTGCGAAGAGCGCTGACCAAGAAGGTACAGCGTTCAATAACAAACAGTGAAACGGGAAATAAAATAATGTGAGACTAAATAATCTATCTGCGACTACGAGCGAAGCAAGAAAGCGTACCGTGCAGTATATTTCGGCGCTCTACTTTTAATTTGTATCATGATTTTTAATATTAATAACCATATCTGACTTACTCGACTGATCAAAATATCACTTCCCGTGTTGGGCAGCATGCAGCCTATTGAACATATGGGAAATTGCGTTGTCCTCATCAACAACCCCTCTCTTTCCGCCTCTTTTTAATTAAATAGTTCATGTGTATAATCCTGTCATAAAGCTAACAAGTCAAGCTAATAAAAGTGTTTTAAAAAGAGGTAGACACGGCGACATTTTAAGGATGTCAACATGAAGCGGGTGATGGACGTATGAGTAAAATCGCGTACTCATTGGTAAGTGATCTTTTTCACTACCTTAAAAACATAATTCCGCCGTGAAATAAGTCGCTTTTCATCGGGTGAGATCGTGGTCAAACGCTAGGCTAGACAGTTGTAAAAATAATACATATTTATCGATTATTATTCAAAACTTAGTGCCAGTACACAAATACTCAAGCAGTGAATGATCGAATTTTCAAAATACTCGTACCATACCTAAGATGGTATGGTCTTAAATTTGGAAAACAATATCGACTGCCGCACAGTTTCAATTGCAGGGCGCACTTTATTTACATAATTATTTATATCATCATGCATCATTCATTCACATAACTAGACATAATATTCTTTGTTCTACTACTCATTTGAAAATCAGTTTATTTATTATGTTGTTTGCAATGTTTTTTTACCAACATTTATTCTCTCGGTGGAAAAACAGTGATTCCAATAACGCTTTTATGCTTCTACGTCTACCTTCTATTAAATACTAACATTTATATTTTTTTGTGAAATTAATTCAGATCTGGTACAACGCGATTGATTTTTTCAATAATCCTCATACTCACACTTTATAAATACGATAATGTGTTTGTTGCTTCCTGCTCTCACGAAACAACGGGGTGACTTGACTTTATACACAGTGCCTGACTTTAGGCTACTTTTTATTTCGGAAAAATAAACTGTGGGTATATCGCGGGTGAAACCGCGGGGCACACCTGCTAAATGTTAAATGCATATTGTGTAACTACTGTGCATATATAGGCCATGCGTATTGCGTATATTGTGTAATACATGAATGCTACTCACACGTCTCCACTATGTTTAAATTCTATTGTCAATTGACCCATTTGTTGGTTCAATTGAAATTCCTGTAGAAAAATGGCAGATTTTTCAAAACTTTCCAAATTTCTGGTAAATTTTGCAATAAAAACGATACAAATCTTGTCCTGGCCAAATAGGTCGAGCTATTTTCGAGTTTCAGCGAGACTAACGAACAGCAATTGTTATTAATTTGTATGTGTAAGAGAAATATATTTATATAGCGCGTATAAATACGAGCAACAAATGGGTAAATGGTGATATATGTTATAAATAGTTTTTTTTTAAACACTTTTATTAACTTCATTTGTAACTTACTATATAAACAGTGGTCTGCGGTTCTGCCCGTGTGGAGATGTCCACAGGAACCGTGATTTTTTATAGACTATCTATATGCAAATCTACAAACACATTTTCACATTTATAACAGTTGCGATATACGATAGTACATTTTTATTCGCAGTGTTCAGACGACAATGCGAGGGAGCATACTGTAACCTTACGCCGATAAGTAGCTAAAAAGTCAACTGGCGACATATTTTCAAAACAGGCAATCGGACGATAAATACATAATCACAAAAACACCCAAAAACGATTTGAAATAATGTTTTTATTGATAAATCAAGCGTATTTTTGATAAAATAATACTAATTTAAATTATTAAATCAATAAATTATATAATTATATTGTCTGTTCCCAAACACAAATCCTAGCACATGACGTCACACGTTTTTAAAATTAAACGGGCACGCAGAAGTAGCGCAGTAGTAACTTGACGTTTTTTCACATACGTCTGACGTCACGATCTAGAATCCATTTATAGTGAAACGTTTGCGCGGTTGTTTGAAAATAATATATTGATAACATTATTTTTTAGTGAATAATTTCATTTTTTACGGCTAATGATAAATTACAACACATTCTAAAAGTGATCCGGTTGCCTATTTGCAGTAATATAAGCACTACAATTTGCTACTATCGCAACTAACCAAGCATGCGGTTTGCGAAATCATCCAGTTTATCAGTTCTATAATATTATTTTTTATGTTCCCAGTCGACAAGTTGATAGCGACGGCGAAGCAAAAATTGACTGTGCTCATCCAAGCGGTATCAAAGATGGACATCACTCCGGAGATCAGGGCAAAGGCAAACATCTTCTACCACAACATCCTGGCGAGGTTCATGCGAGAGAACTACAGAGACGAAGTTGTCGCCGAAGGAGGTAAGCGGGACCTTAACATGTTGCTTATCCGTAGGTTCTTTGCGCCTCAAACCAAACAATCAAACTGTTTGAACCTACCTGATTGATCAAATTATTTAAACGTGTATGGCGGCTCTATGGTTGCTGTCCAAAAGTCTATCATACGCCTGATAATGATAAAAGCTATTGATACTCATCACAGCGCATTTACAGATACGAGTAAAATTAATTTGTGACAAACTTTTAGTAATCTAAATGCAAAACTAACTCTGTTTGTTTATTTCACGACTGAAGTCTAAACCGTTAAATGATCATGATAACTTAAACTGGAAAAGGACACAGGATACTTTTTGTCGCGATAATGTCTAGTCCTCGCGGGTGAAACCGTTGAGCGCAGCTAGTATAGTCATATAGTATATCATGCGCAATTTCCTTTTTACATTTTGTTATCATTATTTCTATCTATATAGGTATTTATTTCTCTATATAAGTATGTATATCGTTGTCTAGTACCCATAACACAAGTTTCGAGCTTAATTTGGGGCAATTGTCCCAGATGTTTATTTATTTATTATTTATTTATTATTAGCTGTGGTCTCTGGATCTATAATACTGATTTAAAAGTAAGAAAGAATAAGTATTTTCATTTGCTAATGCTCACGAGATTTTCCTTCACCGTTTTTGGAAAATCGGCAATAAGTTAGGACTATTTATGAATGAACTACTTGCGCCCCGTGGTTTTCCCGCGTCTTCTCGTTATCCCGCAGGAACGTTTTTCCGGGATAAAAATGTGTTAATCCAGGGTATAAAGCTATCTCCATTCCAAATTTCATCAAAATCGGATTATTATATAGTTACGGTGATGCGTGGTACACACACAGATAAATACACACACACACACAAGCTTTCGCATTTATAATATTAGTAAGATTTATGTAGGATGTTCTGTGTTGTACTCAGGATTGATCGAGTTTGAAATGGAAGACCCCAACGTAACGAGTCACGCCGTCATCAAACTACGAAGCAAGCAGTTAGTCGACGCGCAAGTCAGCGAGTTCGACGTACCAGACGCGAAGAAGTAGAAGCAAAAAGTCTTCTTCTAA
Source organism: Opisthograptis luteolata (assembly GCA_931315375.2). Lineage (NCBI taxonomy): Eukaryota > Metazoa > Arthropoda > Insecta > Lepidoptera > Geometridae > Opisthograptis > Opisthograptis luteolata. The sequence continues at coordinate 5,934,735 of OV928033.1, forward strand.
TTTCATAATCTATTATTTTATATTATAGATAGAAGCTATTAACCACACAGCAAGTGGTAACACCACGTATTATGTCCACAACTCCACACCAATGCGGTTTCATGTTCATCTTGCATCTTCAACTTTTAATTCGTCATGCGTCAAGCATGTGCCTCTAACATGGTCGAGGAGATAGCTGGCACACACGTCAACTCGTGAACGGGTGTTGCTTGGGTGTCTGGTCTGCTTTGGTTGTAATCCCGTAAATCGTTAATGTTCATGTTTCCATATCCTATTGTGCACAACCAACCAAGAACTGCATAATGCATATGAATGTTTTATATAATAGGTAAACAAATCAAATAACATTTTGTAAATTACTACTGTGATTTATTATGTAAATCACTTGCTGTGTGGTCTTAGCTTTGGCCTATTGGGAAGTTCCATTGAAAGCTGTTGAATCGTTCAATTGATCGTGAAATAGAGTTTTGAAATGTAAACAGATGGACTTTTGAGTAGCAGAATAACTCATCCATCGGGTTATAATGAAAACACGGACAACTTTCAAAGTTCTTCTAGCTTTTTTCTATATCTCTCTAGTACTACTACATTAACAGGGTCACATATAACCCCACCTATAACATTCTCGAAGCATAAAGCAAAACTAATAATAGATTTTATAGCGATGATGGCTCAGGGTAGTGACGTCGACTTGCGATCCGTAGGACGCGGGTTCAAACCCTACAATGAGCTTGAGCTTGCGGTGAAGGAAAACATCGTGATAAAATCATAGCTTGGTGGTGGGGTATTTTCTAGTACTCGCCTGGCTAGCTACCACCCTCATGTTAAGAATCTGTCGCCAAGCACCTATCGGTGTGTTCCGGCAGCCTCACTTGAGAGCCAGTTCCCAGTCCAGGTGTAGCGTGACGCCATCTTCGATCGCATCGTCACTTAACATTAGGCGACATGTGGACGATACCCTGCAAAAAACAAAAAAAAAATAGCGAGAACTAAAAGTAAATATTAATAGAATGTTTAAAATGAATATTTTATTTTCTTAGAAATTTGTATTGCTTTGTTTATTTTCAATGTAAATCTTTATTGCTTTTGATAAAACATCGCCCTAATGTAGCCTTCTTTTGAAAATCGCAACTGTTTCGCCTACAATAATACTTACATTTTATTTACGTATTAGTATTGGCCCCTAATATAGTAGGATACAAAATTATGTAGTATGCTTAGCAAACACTGGTTCACATTATACTTACATAATAATTATATATAATGACGATTGTAATTGATTGAAACGTAGAAATAATCGAGATATATTTCGGCACATGAAAATGTGGCACGTTTTTGTCATAAAAGGAATTTATTTTCAGTGTAAAAAGGTAATAATAAAGTCTAACACGTATTGTATTCAAAAGTCCTTATATTGTTAAAATTTTAACGTACATTTTCAAGACTTTTTTCATTGATGCAGTTGCGGAGCTGTAGCTCCTCTAAAAAAATGTATTGATGCCAAAAAACTTTTGTAATATAAATATATCTAGACTGCCCTAGAGGCTGGTATTCTAGTACAGTCAACGATAAAAGTCGCTGAACAAAAACATATTTTCCGATTCTCTAAAATCATCTTAAACACCAACCTTCGAACGAATCTTCACTTAACATCACGTGTGTTGTGTTATGGTCAAACGCAACCTTGGAAGTTGTAAGGAAAAAACAAACATAACTGATCTACGCACGCATTTGGTAAATCCATAATGATCAGCTACTTTTGTCGCTGACTGTACGACACTCAAGTGTTGATAAATTTTTGAGTAGCATAAAGAGTACTCGAGAAGAGGAGATTTGAGTATGTCATTTGAGTAGATTAAATGACATACTCAAATCTCGCTTGAGCATCGTTCTAGAACTATACCAGCCATCTTTCATTAAAATTGTAAATGTGATCACGCCCAAAAAATCACCTGCCGGGCGTTTCTTGCCTGTTCTTTTGCCGGCGTAAGGAGGTTGGAACAGGCGTAGCTAGTTCTAGCTAGTTCTTAGTTTTTCGTGTTTTAAAGTGATCACATGTTGTAACCTACTTAATAAATAAATTTGACTATTGAGTATTGACTTTTTATTCAAAATCGAATGATTTCCTGTAGTAAACCTTCTCAAGCTTCACAAATTGTGTTTATTTTGCAGACAGTTCATATCCTCTTGCGCGCCAACCCTCTAATTTGCTAGGCGACGCCCTTGTCTGGTGATGTAGTACCTACTTCATATTATTGATTTACTAGTGACGGGAAGACGCGGGTGAAACCGCGTCGGTACCTTTTCCGGGATAAAAATAGCCCATGTTTTAATCCAGGGTGTAAACTATCTACGAGTATACTTATTCAAAACTAGCTGTTCCCTGCGGTTTCACCCGCGTGGGCTACAGTTTATCGCGATAAAAAGTATCCTATGTCCTTCCCCGGGGCTCAAATTATCTCTATACCAAATTTCATTTCAATCGGTTCAGTAGTTTAGGCGCGAAAGCGTATATATTCCGTATACTCCAAAATTATTCCCGCACTTCGGTACGTAGTATATAGTCTACTTAATCTATGCTTCTGTGCCCCTCACCGCGTTACCTGCTGTATCCATTATCCTATTTTAATTCTAAAATTTTTTGACCGCGCGTTTGAACCGCGCAGCTAAAGGTCTTCCTGGTTCGCAAATTGCGACCGCAGTTTACCTATTTCATAGAATATTCTCCCGCCTTCGGTCCCCCCTCACCTCACCGCGTTTCCGGCATTGCGGTGCAGCGGGTTTATTTTTCTACTACTACTTACATTTTTAAACTCGTGATATCTTTCGAATGGAATGTCCGAATTGAATGATTCAAAAAGTTATATGAAGGGATTGAAGCAGTTTTGAATGAAAAGTAATTTATTTTGATAAGGATTAATACCAAGATACAAATAAAGAGCCTTTTCTAGCGGTGGCATTAAAATTAAATTTTTAAAATAAAAAAAACACTTATTGTGGCATAACTATAATAGTTAGACATATGCTCTTGCGGATTTTTTTGTAGATCTTAATGGGACCTACAAACTCGTAATACATTGTTTCGTTCTATTGTCAATAGTTTTTGCAGCGCACGCAAAAATAGGTTTTCGATTTCACACCTTGGGTTGCAAAATAGCAATTTTCTTACGGATTCCTAATTTTTTTGGAAATAAAATATAGCCTGTAGCCTTCCTCGATAAATGGACTATCCAACACTGAAAGAATTTTTCAAATCGGATCAGTAGTTCCTGAGATTAGCGCGTTCAAACAAATAAACAAACAAACAAACAAACTCTGCAGCTTTATAATATTATATATTAAGTATAGATTTCATCCAGATCCGTTTAGTAATTGTTGCGTGAAATAGTAACAAACGTCCACACAGCCATACATTCATGCTTACTAGATGATCTTTCTTCTTTTCCTATTTATCTACTTACTTATATGTAAACAAAAATCAATTGTAGTTCGCTAGTCTCGCTATAACTCAAAAACGGCGTGACTACTAAGATTTTGTTTTGTTCGCTTTAGTGAAGGGGCACAGAAGCAATATAGTACAAAGGGGTGATTTAAAAAAAGAACGGGAAAACCCTTTGTATGGAAATTGCCAGGTGGTACAAAGTTCAACGCAGTTTCGAATAAAAATCTAGCCCGGTGACGGTGGCACTGTCATTGAGCTATGTTCTTACAATGATCGTTAGCTCCAATTTTGAACAACGGGCCTGCCTGTATTCTGTACCCTTAGTACAGGTTCTGATAGTTTACAAAAACTATAAAAGTTTTCGTTTACTTCCATGTTTTTTTTTTCAGCGCCTCTTACTGAGGCTTGGGGGAAGTAAAATAATACGGTAATAGGGATTATTTCAAATCCTTGTATATACAGAGCAATATGGCATATGGCGTCAACTGCGACTAGCGTTTTCGTCAAATTACGCGCAAAGTTCGAAAATGCAAAATTTAAATCCATTTATAATCCATTTATAACTATTGAATATTAATTTTGTGAATTTTAAGTGGTTCACTAGTACTATAAAATATAATAGAGACACTTTTTAAAAATAGAACATAAAACCCTATTCCAACAAAGTCTTCGAGGTGCTATATTAATTTAGGCAGTACCTACGATTTGCCACTTTGACAAGTTGGCGGTAGTAAAAACTTAGTTTTCAAAACTTGTATAATTATGCACGGTATTACCTACGGTGCAGAATGCAGATTACAAAAATTTTGAAGGTAGGATTATAAAACATGAACTAATATTTAAGCGACTGGGTTGTATAGGTGTAGTGAAGTGGTGTAAAGGACTTTTTACGTGGGTGCAGTGTATTGATTCGTTGATCCCTCGTGTTATCGTTTAATTGGACTTGCAGACTGATTATTGCATTATTTCTATATCTGCTTCCCTTTCGGCGTGGGTGCGAAAACAACGAAAGTAAGGAGGTACCGTACAAACATCATTTTCGTCAAATTATTATTCATATATTTATATTTATATTCATATCCCTGGACTATATTGTTAACGCATGAATGTTTACTTTATAATTATGCACTTATAGGTAACTCAAACTTAAAAAATGCCTTGAAAATGCCCTCGCATTTCTCTTCGGCCACGTGGGGTGGCGGTGGCGGTATGTGTGACTCGAATCCATTGAATCAAGATGGGGTCACGCTAGCATTTACCATCTCGCCCCAGCGTTTGGCACGGCAGACTACCTACCCTGGTTCCAAGTTTCCAACCTCTTCACACCGGTAAAAGAACAGAAAAGGCCGACAGGATTTATTGGCCGCGATGACCGAATATCTGGCTATTGCAAAAAAAAAACAATCACTACGGTCTACGATAATATAAAATTAGTCTAGCCATCCAAAGGGGGAACGCTGCCAGTATCTTCGGAACCTTGCCTAAAGGGACTTCTTAATGTGTTGTAGTTATTAGTTTAGGTTTTTTTTTTATTTCATTGTTATAGTATAACGGGACCAGGGCAAGAAGAAGAAGAGAAGTATAACTATTTTTAGTTTGAAGTAATAAAGTAACAATTTTATGTATAGAACTTGCTTTCTGCCAAGTGCAAAATGTCGCTAACGCCATCTATCGTTTTTTTCTGACGAATAGTTAATTTTCTGACAGCCGGAAAAACCTGGTTCTTAAACCATGGATAGATGGCGCTGGCTAACTCTGAATATCTTTTTACACTGTCATTGTCATTGTTGACGTTGAGTTGTAGTACAGACAGCAACAAAATTAACTGAACGCGTTACGCGCCCATGTTTCCAATACATAGGTACATCTTTCAAAAATATAAGTTAAAGATAAATTGTGTTCACAATCTGACTCAAAAATCACGAGCATAAATACCTCATGTATGTATAAATGTGTGTGTGTGTGTGTGTGTGTGTGTGCGTGTGTGTGTGCGTGTGTGTGTGTGTGAGTGTGTGTGTTGTGTGGGAAGTAGGAGTTGGAAACTTTTCTGTAATTGAACAGCTGGTTTGTCAAATTAAATGTGTTTCCAAATTCAGATTTGTGAATCGCGTCTAAAAATTTGTCGCGAAAACTGTTCCGAATCCGTAGTCGGAACGGAAACTTTCCAAGTGAATTAGAATCGCACTACAGGGCCCCTAGCCCAGATGCATTCTGCAATCGTTGACGCTAGTAGAAAACAAGAAAATAGTATTGGTTTGACATATTTCAACGCTAAGTCACGTGGTCAGAAATATGTCAAACCAACACTTTTTTCTGGTTTTCTATTAGCGTCAACGATTGCAGAATGCATCTTGGCTAGAGGCGCTGATCAGCCAAGTATGGAAAAGTGGGCATGTTAGACTGTTAGACAACTTTTGTCACTGACCGTACTGCAGAAAACTGAAGCGACAGTTGTCCATAGATTACAAATAGAATACAATGCATTGTGGACCAGCCAGTTGTCATGTTGTCAAACATTTTTTTGTGAGAACGTTGCTATCAGATATATATAAAAGCAAAATAAATCGACGTGTGTAAAATAATACGTGAAAATGAGTTTACACAAAGCAAGGTAATATCGTAAGGTTGTGCAATACATAGATAAAAATTATATAAAGGATTCAATTCAACAGTAAATAGTGGTCACAATCAAGCACTTGTTGACTCAACTTAGAAACACGATACAAATACAAACCAATGTTCCAGTTTTTCAACAGTCAGTGTTCCTCCTACTTTTTATATGTAAAACTACACAATATTAGAGGTACTTACAAGCTACAAGTTGCTCCCTAATTTTATGTAAATGGATATGCATTGTACCAAGTTTACCTGCAGTACAGCTTTAAAAATTAAAACCGTGATTTTTAAAACTTATTCTAAAACTCTTATCGGTTACTCTTTTAATTGTTAAAAATGGTTGTTTACATCTATGTACTAACTTAAACCCTTAGTTATCAGTTGCGGAAGATGACAACTTTCCGACAGTTGCAGTGCTGGACAAAGCTTTTCATCTTTTTATCCAACCTGTTCTGGCCTTCAAATAAATTTAGATATAATATTTATAAATAAGGCTTTTATTTCCATATATTTACATGAATATTACTAAAAGATAAAGTTGTTTGTAAGCAGGTAAGTTTGTATGTTTTCAGGAGGTAATCTTTGCAACAACAGATCTTTCTGAAAATTCTCTCACAGATAGAAAACTTGAGTGACTTATTAATATCGGGGGAGGCCAACATGATTAGACCCAAGATCGACCGTTTCCCCATGAAACCCTGTGTAATCTGCCAACAACATATTTTGAAATCTTAAATGTAACACTAGTTCAGTATACATAAATACTAGTATTTTACTGTAAGCATTGCGCCCGGGGCCGGATTAACCATTGGGCAGATTAGACAACTGCCTAGGGCCCCGTACCAACTAGGGGCCTCGTTCACGCACTAAGAAAATTACATCAAAAGAAAATTTATTTGAAAATTTGTATCCTTCCAAAAATACACATAATTTTCTTTCATTTGTTTTCATTATGAATATCATCGAAAAGTGATAGAAAAAAATATGTATAAAAAGTGAGAAAGGGGTAAAGTAAAGGGGCCCCGAGAACTGCATCGCCTAGGGGCCCTGACAGGGTTAATCCGGCCCTGATTGCGTCTGCTTGATGTAAATCTGAGTAATATGTAGCACATTATCATAAGCAGTATCTAGTTACTCTGTTGAGCCACAAATCTGTTGCAATAGACACATGAGAATGTCAGCTGTCTTGACTTCATAATGGCAAAAACAGTGGTATTGTTATGAAACCACTAGTGCTAGCTACTATACTATTGTGAATGTAACCTAACACCTATCCCTCCTTACACCAAAGTATTAACGTTAAAAGAAATCAAACATAAGTACAGTCTTCAAACAAAACACAGCCTCAAAACATGTTAAAATTGTAACACAATTCTCTTTGCGTGGGCTTTATGAAACAAATAGACAGAATAATAAATAAATAAATAAATATCGGGGACAATTTCACACAAATTGACCTAGCCCCAAATTAAGCTCGAAACTTGTGTTATGGGTACTAGACAACGATATACATACTTATATAGAGAAATAAATACTTATATAGATAGAAATGTCCATGACTCAGGTACAAACATTCATGCTCATCACACATATATTTGCCCTTACCGGGATTCGAACCCAGGACCTCTAGCTTTGCAGGCAGGGGCACTACCAACTCGGCTACCGCGTCGTCAGAATGACAGAAGAATGCGATATTTATTGTACAGAGCATAAATTAAGAGTTACTTTCTCATTTATAATATTAGTAGGGATTTAAATAAAATACTCTTACCATCTTACCTATATAAGCAGTTTCAAATTGTTTCAGGATAAAAGCATTTGAAGAAGTATTGGAGCAGGATGTTATTAACATGGATAACCTTCAGAGACTGGCTTTTAATGGTAAATATACATGGGCGTCGCCAAGGGGGCAAGTGGGGTCAGGTAAACACTTGATACATTGAAGTCAAATTAGGGAGGGGGGAGGGGGGTCTCTTGCACATATGTAATTTACGTTGGCCCAAAATCCTAACGTGATTAAAGGATGATCGCTAAGAAATACAAACATACTATTTTCACGCAACAGAACTAATTAACTAGGTAGGTACTCCATTTATGTAGTAATTTTTGTACCGTAGCCCTAATTTTCTAACATGAATGATGCCGAATCGATAACAAGATGATCAACATGGTAATTACAAATGATTGGTATAATAAGGTCATCACATGTAGGTAATAAATTAAATTAATAACGTTTGCAATTGCCACCCACCACTTTGCAACTCCAAGTCAACCTCATTGACACTTAGACAGGACATGTGCTGATTACCTGCACCTAACGTCTAAAACCATATGGTTCTATAAGTTTTAAACTTCAAAATATGTCTATTTAGGACCTACTAGCTGTGCCCCCGCGGTTTCACCCGCGTCTTCTCCTTATCCCGCAGGAAACGTTTTCCAGAATTAAGCAGCCTATGTGCTTAATTCTGCTTAATTCTGTATCCAGGGTATATATTTCAAATTTCACTCAAATCCGTTCTGTAGTTTTTGCGTGAAAGAGTAACAAACATCCATACTCACAAACATTCACGTTTATAATATTAGTAGGAAGGTACAGCATTCAAAACTTGCTATACCTACGCTTATTCCAATTGACAAAACAAACCAAACCTTTAAATAATAGATATGTAACTACATTTTCTCTTTATTGTTAGTATTTCAAATTGTGTCTATAAGCAAAAACTTAAACTTTTTGGTTTTCAGGTATTCCGGATGAGAAGGGATTGCGGTCTCTGGTGTGGAAGATTCTGCTTCATTATCTACCGCCCGAGAAAAAAGCGCAGGAAGTGACTCTTAGCAAAAAAAGGCAACTTTATAAACAACTGATAGGTAAAATCCATATATTATGAAGCATTTTCTTTTTGACAATAGAAACTCCGGACTAATTTATAAGACACACGCGCCCTTTTCTTTTTTTTTCAAGTCGACATGTTTAAAGTGATTTTTCTTAGACGCTAGAGAGAGGGAGGGCGCCACTATTAAGTTTCTGCCCAGGTTCGAACAAATGGCAAATCCGAAACTGAACGACAATGATACGTTTTACTGTAAGGTATATCTATGCTCCGTTGATTTTATATCCTCGCTGGTCCTCACACACATATAGATATATATATATAAATGTGAAAGTGTGCATTATTTTGGTTTATTATTTTAGCTGCTAGTTTTACTTTATTGTTTTATAGATGAGATAATAGTGACGCCGGGAGACCCGGCCGACCACCCGCTGAACATCAACCCTGACAGTTCGTGGTGCACGTACTTCAAGGACAACGAAGTTCTCTTGCAGATAGACAAGGACGTCCGCAGGCTGTGCCCCGACATCTCTTTCTTCCAATGTGCCACAGACTACCCTTGCCCAGAAGTTAGTACCTAACAGTTATAAGATTACTATCACCTGTTTTTAAAACCAGGATTTTGGGAGGCGTTACTGATGCTTTTTTTAACCTTAAAAGTTAAAGATTCTTAACACTCTTCTTGAATGACTCCGTTGTGAAGCTATGTATGTGGGAAAACGTGTGGTGGAAGCTTGTTCCTCGATTCAATGTTAAAATGCATAAAACATACTGTGTGAGACTTTTAATAATCGAATGTATTATAACGAGCTGCACCCCGCGGTTTTTCTCACTATCTCGAAGGAACCTTTTTCCGGGATAGTGCGGGAAAATACGGGTGTAACCGTGGAGCGCAGCTATTGTACTTTTATAAATCATCTATCTATTGCAGGTCGTGAACAGCAACGGCGTAAAGCGATTACATAGTAGAGTTGAGCAATCAGTTTTGAAATTCTCAACTTTGGAGCGCAGAGGCCTTGGCGTTGCTAAGGTGTATATAATTTTTGATGATCATGATTTTTAAATCCCCATTTAAGCTTTATCGAATTCAATTAGTAAGCCCAAGTTGTGCAGTGGTCATAATCGTTCCACATACCACTGAACAAGTGTCTAACGCACGAAATTAATAATCGATCCTGATCCGTTATCCGCGGTTTTGGATCGATATGTCATGCCATAATATGTCGTTTTAGTAGTAATATGTCAAGCCCTAGTGCTAAAATGACATATCGATCCAAAACAGCGGATAACGGATCAGGATCGATTATAAATATCGGGCGTAATAAGATTTCTCTTTCTTTACTACCACCGAGGCATCATCGCTTTATCGGTTTCAGTTAAGCAACGAAATACGGCGGTCGGACAGCGTCTCTTGCGGGGACTACGTCCCTTTGAACGAGGGGTGCGAGGCCCACTGGGAGGTGGTCGAGCGAATGCTGTTCCTCTACGCGAAACTGAACCCCGGCCAGGGGTACGTGCAGGGGATGAACGAGATCATCGGCCCCATATACCACACCTTCGCGAACGATTCCAACACAGAGTTCCGAGGTGAGTGATTTTATCCTACTAAAAATATGAGTAGACTCTAGGCTCCAGTGGTTCTTAACCGCTGGTCCGCGGACCATTAGTGGTCCCTGGCAGCACCCAAAGTGGTCCGTGAAGCCATGCGAAAGTAACATGTTTGTTTTTTACCTTTTCACGAAAAACCACAAAACCGATCTTAATGAAATTTGACGTGGAGATTGTCCAAAACCTGGAGAAGGAAATAGGAAACTTTTTATCGCGATAAAGTTAATAATCTGTCTCCAAGCACCTATCGTGTGTCCCTGCAGCCTCAGTTCCGAGTCAAGGCTACGGCTCTGCCAAGTATAATTCGAATCTGTTAATTTGTATCAGCATATATAGAGAGTACAAACAAACGAACTGATGCGAACCGTTTTATTTCAGCGCACGCAGAAGCCGACTGTTTCTTTTGCTTCACAAACCTGATGGCTGAGATCCGAGACTTCTTCATTCGTACCCTGGACGAGACGGAGAGCGGCATCTACTACGTGATGAGCAAGCTCAGCAACTGTCTGCAGAAGAACGATCCGGCCGTGTGGAACCTTCTGGAGAGACAGGAGCTTCGGCCCCAGTATTACAGCTTCAGGTATAGTTTTCGACTCGCTTAACTTTATTGCCGACAAGCTGCAACCCGCGGTTTCACCCGCGTCTTTCCGTTATCCCGCAGGAACCTTTTCCGGAGTAAAAAGTAACCTATGTTTTAATCCAAGGTATAAGCTATCTCCATTCCAAATTTCCCTCAAATCCGTTCTGTAGTTTTTGCGTGAAAGAGTAACAAATATCCATACATCCATACTCACAATCTTTCACGTTTATAATATTGTAGGATCTGTACTAGTGATGTTACAAGGCCGATGATCCCGCAACTCGAGTAGATTTAACAGTCTACTCGAGTAGAAACTCGATTAGTTATAATATAACGCATCGCGCAGTATACGTGCCAGTTTTACTCGGTGTTATGTAGGACGCTGCTTGAGTCGACTTGTTATCCATTTGACTCGAATAACTCGAGTAAACTTAGTCGATTCATTGACTAATCTGTGCATTGCGCAAGTCTGTGCGCACGGTTACCACCCCGCGCTTTTGTACGTCCGACTGTGTCTTATAAAGCTTCTAAAAATGGCCTGGCATAAACGCTACGTCACAATTTCAAGAGTCAATCGATATGGAAACACAAAGTATTCGATAAAAAATGTTGCAGGTGGCTGACTTTGCTGCTCTCCCAGGAGTTCTCCCTGCCGGACGTGGAGCGAATCTGGGACAGCTTGTTCGCGGACCCACATCGCTTCGACTCGCTCATACACATCTGTTGCGCTATGATTCTGTAAGTATACGCCTACTCCGTTGTGTAACAGCCTGTCTGTTAATCAGAAACGACGCCCTCTTCTTTATAACCTGTCTAGTTGCGCTCCGCGTTTTCACCCGCGTCTCCCCGTTATCCCGCAGGAACCTTTTTTCGGGATATAAATGTGTTAATCCAGAGTATAAGCTATCACTATACCAAATTTCATCAAAATCGGTTTAGTTGTTACGGTGATACGTGGTAACACACACACACACAAATTTTCGCATTTATAATATAATAGGATAGGAAGTACGATTAGCGACAAGCAAGCAAAAAATGGTTTACTTTCTCAATACTTGCAGGTTGGTGAGAAATGACCTGCTTCATGGGGACTTCGCTTCGAACGTGAAGCTCCTGCAGAACTTCCCTCCAATGGACGTGTCTCATATCCTCAACAAAGCTGTGGAAATTGCCAATAGATAATCTGCACACAATTTGTGCACCACAATACGTCATCGCTCTACACACCACGGCCTATACTAACACCCTTGAACAGAGTAACACGTGAAACACGAAAAAATTGAGCAGTTTCAAGGTTCTAAGCCACACGTTTTACTTGTTATGTAGTGTCTGCATATTCTTGCAGGCAAATACAGTCGTGTGCAGGACATTCACCTTAAGGTGCGGTTAAACGACGCGTGATAGTTCAAGCCTACTTGAGCCGCGCCGTTTGTGCAGGCTCAGCTCATCATAAGGGTACTGGTTGCACAAACGCTCGCTGTGTAACACGTTACATTACGCCCCGTAACGCGGTCATTACCCACCTTAACGCGAGCCGCGCACAAAATGGGGAAAAGAACACAAAATAAGCAACTAGGTCCGTCGCGCATCTGCGCGGTTGTTTAGAGGACGCGCGTTAGCACAAGTGGTGGATCGCGCGAACGTTATCCAGCCGTGCCTCGCTTTTCTCACACTCTCATGCGCCGTTTAACTGCACCTTTAGATCAGGTATGTTGGCAAAGATTTTAGTACTTATATAAATGTCGGCATTGATTAATAACTTTTTATTATAATAATAGTATGTCATAGCTTCATTCCTTAGATACAATTAACAAGTTGGCTCTTGAGGCATCAATGCGCACGATTGTTCAAGAAAATCAATTAAAATATTGTTTGTTTATTGCACCTCTCTAAAGAATGCTTGTCGCTTCCTCATTATTTTTCACTTCAACAAAGTCTAATGGCCGTTGAAAAAATTTAAAATCTAAAATCAATATATAAAGAGCTGTCTGATCATCGCAGGCGCATTGAAATTATTCTGATTTTTTAGACTAAGAGCAAGATCCGCAAATACGAGGTTATATTACAAGTCGTCCGAGTACTGTCCACTACTGTCCATACGCACAAAAATGAAGGCTATTGTAAAGCATTTTAATGTGATATAATTAAATAGCATAGCCTCTATCAACTATTTTTGTAAGAAGGACCCGACAATATTCGAATTTATGCATTTATTAGTAGTTTTAAGATTAATGTCTTGAAACCCTGTCCAACCTTTTTACCCACTTCCCTACTTAATGGAATCAATTTAAAAAAAGTGTTTTAAAAAAGGCTTTTGTTGTATTTTGAGTAAAATTTGGAATTACAAGTACGTTTTGATATTATTATACAAGTGACAGTGTGACTATAATAAAAGTATATCAATGCATATGTGACTTAAATTTGTAGTTACGATTTGCCATAATGTACTTTAGACATAGGTATGTCATTTTTCCGTAATGTTCTCAAAACCGAAACACTAGATATAATAATCTGAATTTAGGACAGTCTCCGAGTAAATATTAAACGCCAGTGGTTCATTTATTCATTGATGGCGCGCTCTCTACTAATCACCAATCAAAGTGAACAGATAATTGTAACCTTCTAACATATTATTATGTATGACATTTGTGTTCTTGTTTAAACCCTGGCTAGTTGGAAGTTGCCAACCCCTATTCAAGCTAACCCTGAGTTATGAACGTTTATATTTTACTTATAATTTATTTATGTAGTGCGACCGACGTTCATGTATTTATCTACCTTCTTCTTCTTCTTGCCCTGGTCTGTATTTATCTACCTATTTAAACAATAACGCTGAGCCGCTCTCTTTTGTGTTTCCAATCTCTACAATTTCTTAGATTTTGTCCATTTATCACCTAACCTTGTAAAAACTGAAGTAACTACATATAAATAAAGATATACAGACTAAAATTTACTGTAATAGGTACTTCTTGGTGTAGTTTCAATATAAGGCCGGACTCCACGGGCCGGGCTCAACGAATAGAGACGCTGCCAGGGCTCGAAGGTACGCAGGGCGGATTAACCCTGTCAGGGCTTTCATCTACCCATTTCTTACTTTTTAAAATACTTTTTTTGAATCTATCCTTTACGTACTATTTCAATCACTTCTTAATAAAAAGAAATGAAAAAAAAATATTGCGTATTTTTAGGATACATTTTTTCAAGTCAAATATTTGTTCGAAGAAAACGTTCCTTTTTTCTTGGTGCGAGCTTGGGGCCCGAAGTGGATGCGGGGGCAGGCAGTTGCCTACCCTGATGTTTAATCCGGCTCTTAAGGTACGACTTGAACCAAATAAAGCAGTCGTGTGACGAGGTATTCAGTGCCGGTAACATGTCCGTAGTCATGGGTGCGTACCTACTGCCTCAATGTGAGCCGTGCTGTATTGAAGACGGTTGCGATGTTTAGCTAGAGCCATGTAGAAGTTGTAGAACCTGCTCGGACGGGCCTGCGCCTGTCTCGTTCATCGTGAAGGTTCCAAAATTTGCCGTAGACTCTCACACTTGAGGCAGCGCAAGTGGAGTTACGCCTTAAAACTTTTACAAGTTAACAGGGTACCGTCATAACCCCTGAAATCTAATAAACTATACTAATCTAGTGTATAAGTACTTAACGATTTTGATAATAATTAATTTAATCGATATATCTCTCTTCGTAAACGTTTTATCTAACACTTATTCTAAGCATGATATCTAACACTTATTCTAAGCATGATATGTATGTATATTAGATTCCACTCATTTAAGTACATAATATAAATAGCTTTAATGTGATCTTGAGTAATGTGCAAAAACGAAAAAAATTTAGTATGTAATGAGGTTTCATATCATTTTGTAAAAGTAGTTTAGGTTTTTCAGCAATAACTATTGAATAAAATTTAACATGTTTCGTCGATGAATTGTAGAAGTTTCCAAACGCGCCTGCGCTTCGTTTGAAGCGCGCGGTGCAAGCCTATTCTATAATTTTGCGGCGACACTATATTTGGACCAGAAACTTCTACAAAACTTTTCTACTATAATGATTTTGTCCTTATTTGGATCTCGGCCTATCAATGATTTATGAACGTGTAAGCAATAATAACAACGAATTATTTTTGATGTCTTAGAATATTAGTTACTTCTTTCGAATACTTTTTGTCAAATAGTATAAGTGAAAGTTTTAATATAATATTAGCATGTAAATGAATGTTACGCATATTTTATTTCTACCAGCTTACCCTTCCCTATGATCAGACTAGAATGACACATCACACGAGACATCAATAATATCAACTGTTACTACTAACCTACCTAGTCAAGGATATCTCAGCACTTCGGTTTCTGGACTGTACGGATTTTGATGCGATTGTCGGTTATCAGTACAGTAATTTAGATTAAAGAACCAGTTTTTTTTTATACCAATTTCATACCAACATGTTGTTGCTTTTCCAACGTAGGAGTAGTTAAATTTATAAGGAGGCATCATGTATGTAGAGTTTTCATAGGTAACTATAAATATACAATAGAAAACAACTACTTCGCCTTTAAAGATTTATTATAAGTAATAATTACAATGTCATCGATTTGTACATATTTATTGATTGACAATAATATAATAGAAAGTAAAGATTTTATACAAATATAATGTCATTTTAGTTTTCAATACACATAATAGCTAGGTAGGTAATAACATTGTAAAATATATTGGAAATAAGAACAATATGTATGTATTTTCACATTTAATTTAGACTCAATTTATCCGATTATATAATATTATGTAAGGTACATATAATATAGAACACTACTATTTTATTTACCACCAAAGCTTGTTGCACAATCTGAACACTACAAATTTGATTGAAGTAATAGAACCTTAATGCCAGTATTTTACTTAAAAATAAAAAACTTTATTAAGGAACATCAATTGGAATACTAACAGATGAGATAAACGTGCGATCTAACATCTATCACATACATTCTACATTACTTCAAGAGAGATACAACGATACACCTATTTACGACAAAGAAGTACTAGACACCAATAGAATTTTAAAACTATTACTATTTGTATTGAAGGAAAAAACTGATTCGTCCTCTTTGTATTAGCACCAGAAATAATAATATATGTTTTATTGTATTACAAAAAAGCAACAATAGTATTTGAAGCCAGTACCAGTATCTCTGTTTAAATAATGAAACAAAGAATGTAGTTTTGTGCCCAAACAAATATAATTATAGATGTAATGAGTTTAATAATTAAAATAACAAGACAACAACAAGCACTATCGTAAAAGTTAAACTACATGAACAATGAGATTATAATAATGCTAATGCAAGAATGGGTGTGAAATATCGATTATTTATTCATCGGAAACGCGATTGCCCTTCGCTTATTAGTTATTAAAAGGATCTGCCATGTTTGAACACTAATGCAAATCACGAAGGTAATGTATATCTATGATATTATTATAACAATATGCAATAACATAACAAGCTTGATAACTGCTATGAAAAAACTATGCAAAGCCATTCTTCGGGTGGTTCCTCTCCAGTGCTACCCGTCCTGCGCCTCATCGTCGAAAGATATACGCAATGAATTCCATTCTGCTGATTAACATGCTATCAATCGACAAATGAAAGTCATTACGATAACCAAACGAATAGAGCTAAAACCCAGAACAAAACTAAGGAAATATTTGAAAATATACTATAAACAGAACCGATAAAGTTTCGTTCAATGTCCCATCATTTTCAGGCTGTTCGGACCCTGACTATCATGCTTACCTACCGAACTTCGGAATCTATCTATTACAAGACTGTATCATTATCATTAAATCATCGGATCCGTACGACCCACGACGCAAGCGCCACCCTACTAATACAAAACCTAAACAAAGTCAAAAATAATTTATGTTTAATAATAACAAAGTAACGCAGATATCCTAACTATTGACCTCACTAATTATATACCTAGCTACCTTATCAATGCTATTTCTCTTAGAAGGAATTATTCCCGATTCTATACATATATTATGACCACCGTTCCGCACCTACATCTTTCTCTGATTTTCATTAGATTTCAGCCTATATCGCATAGGAAAGTAGCTGGTAGGTATACTCCTTAAGTTTCCAGCATTAAGCTTCGTCATGCTCCTAAATTTCTCCTATCACTTTACTACCCGCTTAGTGTTGTAATCAAATTTAATAACGTTTTCTGTGTAGAACGCTGACGGCCTTACTTGTCACTCACTTGTCGAATGCGTTAATCAAGCACCCAGTACATAACAGTAAGCGAAAAAAATACAGTCTTATATTGGTACTATTACAAGAAAAACTTCAATAGGCTTGTATGGAAAACATGAACTCGTACAATAAAGTATGAAAGTAAACAGAGGAGACATTAAAAAGAAAGGGCCATTGCAATCGACACTAGTTTGAGTTGGTCTGGTTGTACCGCTACCGCGTCCCTGCGAACAAATCAGTAGCAACATTTTTGATGTCGATTGACAAATACAATAAATAGGTCCGTTCTTCCTAAAGTCTAATCTGTTTTTCGTGATAATATTGTGTTTCTTCTCTACTGGACGCAAGCGTGACTGAATAGGAAGCTGCGTTTAATACTAACAACAATAACATTTACTTACATTATTAGTAATTTATAAGTGCTCGCTATTATGACACACTTGAATGCTGTTGGATAACGTATTGGCATACATTCAAAATTTATATAAATAGGCGTATACGATGTGAGATGGCTATTGAAATTGAATTCTTTCATTCTTGAACCGCGTTCGTTCCATAGAGGAAGTAGAGAGAAACAATGCGGCAATTTGTTCTGAGCGGCTTATATTTATTGCTGGTTTATTGTACTGCTGCTAATGCTTTGGAATTAGGTACTTATTAGGCCGCGTATCAACGTTGAGAAACTGCCGCACGTATGAATACACGGCTTTATTATATTAAAATTAATTTCAACGCCACTTCAACAGCCTTCAAGCCTCACAATACCCATAAAATATATCCGATGCATTCGTCTATGAAAACATTTGATATCATTCGAATCTACGTTAGCAACTCTGTAGGGTTTATATTATTAATACTTTGAATAAATAAATAAAAATGTAAAAATATATTTAACATTATTAAAACACAGATTAAAATTAACATTTTTTTAAAACAAATAATATTTAAATGATATTTATGTCAATTTATTTAAAATGATGTCAATTTTATTAAAAATGAACTGAGCCGCTTTGTATCATTTTAGTTGTCCAAGTTCAGTTACAGTGTATATATTATATTCAAATTTCTATCTAGCAAGCTCTCATAATTTCTGAGATTCTCTTTTTAGATATTTTATGTTCGCACAGAGTGCTGATTTCTCAATGATATCTGAAATATATTTCCAAACGCCCGTCATAAATAACTTCGAAAATAATTTCCCTTCGGACTAGCTAAACGAAATAAATACTTTCACGTTTGTACCCTAAAATGTGATTAAAAACTTAGCACATAAAATTATCAAAAACATTCTTAAGATTATAATATAACAGATAAAAATGAAATGCCGTGCTACAGGCGAATTGGCTTGTGTGGAATTTCACTGAAGTAAAGCAATGATTCGCGATGCACTTTGTAAACAGTGCTTTGAACACACAGGCATGTCTGTGACGATGTGGGGATTCGAAAATGATATAGTACCGAGCAAAAACCGTGGCCTCGCAGCTGCCAAGTGGACGACGACTATGAACGACGGCTTTCGAACAAATCAAACAAAGTCACGTTAACTGCGACACGACAAAAATGAGGACTAGCAGAGTTTGGCATGAATATTTCATGCAAATTTCCACGGATCTATACATCTCAATAGCGTCAATTTTAGTCCTCTTTCAATTTATGTGCGAGCGAGTGCCAGTTTATAACTCTGCCAATAGACAAACGGTCACAATTTTGTATGTTGTCGCAGCGAACATGCCGATTCGTGGAACTAATAACTTAACTGTGGCAATAAGTAGTCATATCATCGGAAAAAGATATAGAGAAACAGCTGAATAGTGCATCATGCGTCATTTAGTGGTTTGTACTTAAGATTACCAATTGCCACAGACTAAAATTATCGGAAAACTTAAAGTATTTGATTCGGCAAAGATACTAATTTGCATATCATAAGTACTCAACCTGTGAACGCTAACCAGAGTGCATAGCCAATCAAATTAGCGATAGCTATTATACTCGTACCTTTGTCTCATGTTTTTTCAGATGTCAATAATGTATTAGACAACTCATAGTCAAGTTCAAAAGTAACAGGAGTACTTATAATATGCAAAATATAGATTTTGCTATAACCCCTCGCGATTCTGCAGTCAGATATAGGGTAGGTACACTTGGAAGTCTGGATGTTGACACCTTTTTCTCTTTGACATTATGTTAGATAACGGTAACATTCAGTACGCAAAGATAGAATCTAACTAACATGTACGGACACCCGCTGCAGAATCCCGGGGCGCTAACATCAAGTATTAAAAAAACATACGATTATATTCTGCTGTCATACAACAAGAAATATTCAGCTACCGCAATCGACGTTCAGTTGTTGATAACTTAATAACAAAAAAAAATGTAAGTAATAGAAAATGCGCCATTCATAATCGCTGCGGGGAAAGCCTCGGATTCTCGTGTTTACTGGATGACGCAGCACTTGCACTTGGGCTTCTTCTTGATGGTCACGTGCTCCGGCTGCTGCAGCTCCTGCGGCAGTGTGCGCTGGATCTCCACCTGGCCGGGGCGCGGCTCCACCACGGCTGTGCCGTTTTTAGTGCCGTTCATGGCTTTCGGCGTGCTCTGCTGCACCGGGCTGGCTGTCTTAGTCTGAGGAGGCGACGGCGGAGCGGCTGCCTGGAATTATAACATTTCGGCGTTACAATGTGGAGAACGCGTCTCGGCAAACGTAGCGTAGGACGTCCTCCGGCTAAGTGGAGCGATGATATACGCAATATGGCTGATAGTTGTTGGATGAGAGAAGCCAAAGATCGGGCTCAGTGGCGTGCTTTGGGAGTGACCCCTGTCCAGCAGTGGACTGAAATGGACTCGTTATAATGATGGTGTTACAATGGGTTTCAACTTATATTGTGATGTAAGTTTCTGAGATAGGGTTGCTGGTCACGTAGCGTGCACGTGCAGTTTCGTACGTTTTGTAGTTCTCGAAATTTCGTGATTAATCGCTTTAATTACTCAGCTGTTACACTTTCATAATATAACATAGATAGGTGGACATTTACATCATCAATGTCAGCCTATTACGTTCAAATAATAAAGTTTGTTTAAAGTGAATTTAACAGTTGCACCAAAAGTCCATGTAAAGTTTAAGTAAAGTGCTACTACGTTACGTTATTTAAACACAAAGTGGTTTGTGTATCCTCTTTGCCTGGTCTATCCTCCCGGCTTGTGGCTGGGTCACATCATCTCATCATCATCAACATCAATAATGTTTGATACATCTGATGCTTGACACTGCTGGCTAAACACACTTGTCGTTTAGAGCCATAAAAAATAATACTGACGGTGACATTGTTCGCATGCGTCTTCTCCTCCTTGTCCTCGTCCAGCAGCAGAGGCAGGGCGGTGGGCGTGGGAGTGATGGGCTTCCCGCCCTTGATCAGAGACACGATCTCGTCCGCCTCGCGGCTCAGGTCGCCGTCGGGCCGGAAAGGGTTGTCCCAACCACTTTCGGTGCTGTGAGCAAACAAAACGGCATATAAAACACAAGTTACATTTTTAAACGGTATTGAGTACTGATTCTCGCGCAAGAATTACGTTTACTCGGCAGTCTATATGGTGTACACTAGCTGCGCCCCGCGGTTACACCCGTGGCATTCCTTTTACCCCACAGGAGAACTGGAATAAAAGCCTTTAAGTTAATCCAGGATATAAGCTATCTCCATTCCAAATTCTACTCAAAACCGTTGAGGCGTTTTAGCGTGAAGAAGTAACAAACATACACACTCACTCACTCTCAAACTTTCGCATTTACAATATTAGTTTGATTTATCTATCGCCTAATCGCCCTGTTATAGAAATTGTCCCGGATGACAGTGGCGTGAAGAAAACAAGTAAAATAAATGTTACGTAACTGCCAGTAAACGTGCAACGAACAGTGACTGTTCTATACGTTTCTGCTTCTTTTCTACATGATTCATAATATATAAATCGCTATTAATCTATTTAAGCCTCGATAACAATGACTAGTGTTTGGCAGATGCCGATATGAGCCAAAACTGTTTATAAAAAGGTCAAAGGTAGAGAGATAACGAAGGCCTATACAAACATTACTTTCTGAACTGAAAACCAGAATTATTACTTCAGTTATCTGGTTAAAATAACATAGCAGAATTATAATTAATGATGATATTGTAATGATCGAAACGAGAAATGACATCAAAACTAGACTTCGAAGCCAAAAACGACGTCTTTCTAAATCGTACAACTAAATTACGAATGCATTCTTGGTTTCATTAATTACAGCATACATAATTATAGGCACTAGATTTCCGACGCCGAGCGGTCGCCTTACTCAACGGAAAGGTAGGTTACCCTTTAAACCACCTTTATCGACCTAACAATCACAAACAGATGCTATCGAATACAGAGCACGCTCGACTGAAGTATCTCGGTACCTTTAAATTTTATTACAAAGTTGCAATTCACAGATAGCTATAGCTCTACTTTGTTAGTGCAAGACTTCATTCTTATACTCCTAAAATATAGCAACGAAACTGAGTCATAATGGTTCCAGAGAAACCAAACTTTGATCGACATTCCCGAGGGAATTTTTTTCTTTAGATAAAAAGTGCTTTAGTGTGATCTCTATATTTAGTTTTTCATTTTAACACCACAAGTGTGACCAACAGACATGCAAACAAATGGAGTCTTTTATATGCTCACTATGTATTAGTAACAGTTTTAAATCAAAATAGATGGGGCAAAACAATAGGGATTTGTGCACTAATCCTTTTATATCAGTTCACATATTTATGGGTAATAGCAGATAATTATTTATATACTATTTTTAAGTCGGATCATTACGACATTACGTCATCATTACGGCTAAGAAGTCTAAAGGCACATAAAAATAAATAACAGTAACTGATTCATTTTCGTATGTTTGTTAGAATATAACAACAGTCTATTCGGTAGCAATGAGCATGATTAATGATTACGCAAGAACAATACAGGACATGTGCGTTAAATTGGTCCGTGAATGATTGCATTGGCTAGGCATTTACTGGCTACGAAGCGAAATTAATTCCTATTGAGTTGTTAACTTCCTATAAGGTGGCAATGAATTTCTTGCCATTAGCTATACATTAAATGTAATCGATAAGAAAGAAAGCGGGTTTTTACAGAACTTAGCACTTTTCTTGGAGAGTTAACCCTTAACAATCCTCATTATCGGTATTTTACTTTATTTTAGAACTGCTGAATTAAGGCTTAAGACGCCACTGAGATCGTGTTACCTATTTCACGAAAACAAAAGACATCAAATATGTGGCCTGTCAACGCTAATAAAACATCTTGACCTTGGAGTGTCACATTCCATATTTTATCACTGAAACGAATTTAGCTGTCATGTCTGGTCACTTTAACGAACGCCCGGAAACGTAGTTTTATATTCTCTTTGACACCCGCTTGTGCTCCAAACTTATCTGGCCCGGTGCTGTCATCGAGTTTAATATTTGCTTGTCATTATTTTCATACAACGGCTAAGAATAAAAGCTCATGCCGTGGGTGGTCTGTCGTAGAAAACAACTACAGGAGTTATGAGACCCAGTGCACGTATCACCATGCATGCACCTTGGGTCATCAGAGCGGTGGCGGGCAAACATCTACACACAGATATGGAGTAGGCCATCTACAATAGCATTCCCATAAGTTTGGTATCAAGCAGGTGGCCACTTGTATTTCTTTCCCAAAACCTTTATGCAGTATAAATGAAGAAAAGATACGAAGTACTGCACCGACCCCAAATAAAATGGGACTAGGGCATGATGACGTTGATGATCTTTTCAAGTTTGTAGTACTTTGAAATATTTCAATCGGACCTTGAGCAATAGTGTTGTAATGTTTGCACTCGGTCACATTGTATCCATCAACGAGTACAAGAACTGGAGTCGAAGGCCATGCCCGCATTTGAATCAGCGCAGTACATCACTACAATGCCTCTGTATGCAGTATATTATTATCAACGTGCGACTCTATAATGTTACTCACTCAATAACATTTTCCCTTTGGCACCGTTCACGCTTTATATATGATAGGCATTCGTAAACCTCTATTATCCTGATAAAAAATATCCTATATCGTTCCTCAAGATTCAACCTGTCTCCATACTGATCACATAGATCTTTTCGGCGGCTGAAGTACTGTAAGAATACGGACAGACTATAAACAACATACAGTAAGTAGTATATGCTTCTAAACCGATGTCCACGAGAACATGTGTGAGGTGACATCATTGTTCTGAGTACACAATAACTTGCAAATTAGTTTTGTATTATGTATGCCTTACGTATTTCGACGCAAGCTCTTTCGGTCTTGTCAGCTTCTCCGCTTAAAGTTTGAAAACCAAATTATGGAATACATTGGCTGTCGCGACCTTTTTTTTATTGCGAATAGATTGCGTTTGATCGCTATCTCGCTTGATGTTATGCAATGATCCGGTTGACGGTGTAGCACGAATGCCTGACCAGTAGTGCGATTCTAATTCACTCGGAAAGTTTCCGTGATGGATTCGTCGTCACTTTTTCTTCACGGAAACGTTTTTCGAGAGCAAATAGGTGGCGAAAACTTTTCCGTGATTGAGCAGCTGGTTCTGGTTTGTCAAAATAAATATCAGTTTCCAAATCCAGATTAATGAATTGTTTCTGAAGAACTTTGAAGAAATTTTTTCCGAATCCGTGGACGGAAGAGTTTCCGTGTGAATTAGAATCGCACTACAGGACGTCGCGTCGTGGCAAATCTCGAAGTAGACCGCTTTTCTGAGAGTCCGCCTGGGTTAGTGGTCTAGTGGTGATTTTGTTTGTACAATATTGTAGCATTAAACATTACTAACCATCTCACTTTTAAAAGAGACTGGAAGACTTTCCGACGATGTCGGAAGAGTTGCGGATGGATGCAAATAGCTAATTGCCATTAATTGTGGCGTTCAAAGAGGGAGCCCTATGTTCAGCAGTGGACGTCTTCCGGCTGATGATGATGTGCAGCTTGATTACTAATATCCAACCTTAAGTCCAACCGTCTCTTTCGTCATGTCACTCTAAAGAAAACAAAGGCGTAAGGGCCAAACCACAAAACTTGTCAGCACTGCAATTCCCTCATAGAAATGAGTCTTGTTTGCAAATCATTACACCATTTCTCCTTGTTTCGACGTACGCATTTCCATAGATAAATATGCACTCTGTGAAGGCCAAGGCCCTAAATGAGCTATGTGTAGTTACCTGGTCTGTCGGTTATACATCCCGTGGTCAGCCATGTCCTGCGCAGCGTTGGAGAGCAGAGTCGCGTAATACACGTGCGACTCCGGCTGGGCTGGTGGAGGGGACAAGCACTGCGGCCGCGCCCCTTGGTAGAACGAAACTCGGACTTTGGAACGCTCCGAACTGAAATAAAAAGATTACGATATTGTAGCTATTTTCCCCTGGTGTACATAGAATTTGTGAAAAGGATCGGCGTTTGGCAACAAGCGATTATTAGTGCGTGGATGATAGGGATGATAGAGTCGTATCATAATGTCCCAAAATAGCCTGCATACTAATCGCATAGTATGGATATGTGAATATACTTTAGCCAATATGGCTTTAATTAACGCTCAGCACCGCCATCTCTGTTTCGAAATCAGAGACAAAGTGTTCCTTCCAATTATGTGATTATGTCGGTGATCTATTTCTATTCACGTGGGTAGAGAATAGCGCCAGCTAGCTATAACCACAATGTTGCTTTGTGTATACAGATTTATTTAGCAGTAAACGGTAACAGATGGCACAGGATAAACCATTCGTGATTTTGCAGCCAATTGTCACGATTGCCACGCGCGCGAAGACTGAACAAAATAACAGAATAATCGGTGCTTCTCTTTCTACTGAACAATTTCGTCCTTTTCTGCTACAAAAATGTTCGCAAATGACAATAAAAGTCACCTGAGTTACGCAATAAATTTCATAAATGTTGACTTAGATGGAAACAGCAAGTGTACCACCCGTAACACCATTGTAACACACTATTACAGACTCGTGGACTCCGTCAATTTCATATCACGCATCCTGTTTACTCTGTGGCATATGTAAGACGTCAGAAATACCAATACAGCCAAAAAATGATTTACAAAGTCTACCTTGAAAGAATCTCGAAAGATATAAAAAACACCCAGTGTAAACCACGCGCAAATGAAAACAAAACTAAGGATATGAGATGATAGATGATTTGATGATTGGTATGACGTGGGATATGCATTGTGCACGAAGTAGTACCTAAATCATTTTTTGATTACTCAAAAGTGACAAGTTTACTATTTTTCATTGAAACCCAGCTGGGTATGACGACTGACCTAGATCGTTGTGTCATCATCAGTAATGACACTACTAGGCAATCCTAGTACCCTAACATTGCAAAACAGGTTACACATGGGGACACTAGTTCTGAGACACCGACACTTCATTTACTTCAGACTAATTTAACATTACTTCTTGTACGATTTTAACATTTGATTTGACAAGCTTATGCAATACATGTGAAATGAAGTACATGTGAAATGAACAGATGAAGAATTGTAACTTTATATTCTGTGCTATTCATCAATTAGTTCCATAAACCTCCACGGCCGTATTAATAACGTCGGTCTCTATAATCTTTCTGTAAATGCTAAGTGCCTACCATTATGTAATATTGTAACTGATAAAATATTCATGTTATCAGTAGATACAAGTGCGAAACAGGTAGCAGTAGCACGCGGCTGTCCGAGAGTAGGTAATTTTAGAATTGAATAAGAAACGAGTTTCCCGTATTTAAGTATGTTGTATACAAACAATCATGTTTAATTCCAACCACATGATGGCGTGATGATCTCATAGCGCATGCTTTTATCCACATATTAACAGCTATAGATCGCGCAATACTTTTATCGTACTACATTTTTTTGCGCGCGTCTTCCTCTGCGGTGTTTCTCAGCACTTTGATGTCACAGCGCGATGAGTCACACAGCATACCTCAGCTTTTAAATTGAAATTTACCTACTGAACTCAGGAATATTGAGTAGTTTTTGTGATAATCTCATAGAAAAGTAAAAAATCTACAATTTTCGTAACACTAAACTAATTTTTTTTAATATGTTTGTATTGTACGTAATTACCTACCAATGTAGTTTTAATTATGGAGCAAAACAATTACGAGTGGCGAGTACATAAATGTAATAAGTTGTGTTTGTTTTTGATTATTTTTTCTACCTAAATAATTAATTCACATTACATACTAATTTAATTTGACAGTGAATAGTATTGATAACATACTGTTCATATTCGTCTAATTATAGATTTACTTTACAATAATAATAATTGTTATGCGACGTACCTCATTACCTACCTATTGATAAACCGCTTCCGGCAAATAAAAAGGCACTTTAAAAAATTAAACAAAGGATACTGAATACAGTGTTCATAAAATGTATTATTAATATTATGTATTGATCAAAAACCGGTTGAGTGAGAGTGACTCAACTCAATCAATTAATCTGACCATGTAAATTTATAATATTTTGGGCACAAACAGTACGGTAACTGACCGGTAATATGGCAATATATAGACTCGTTTGGAGTGATGATCGTGGCCGAACGTTTGAAGGCGTCGATATCAAGTTTGAATCCCATGTCGGCTCCGCAGTTTGCCATCGCTCCAAACGGTAAAGGAGGAACATGATGAAGCCAGCATGTCCAAGAACCACAATATTCAAAAGCATGCGACATCTGCCAACCCGCACTGAGTCAGCGTGAGAGATTATGGCCCACACTGAAAGAAGGCCCGTGTCCCAGCAGTGGGAACTTAATAGATTTAAGACTCGTCTGAAATACGTTTCCTAAAACTTTATCAACCGAAATTAGTACCCCTTTTAACTACATAAGCTTACGGAAGTAAGAAAATAATGACTGTTTGTACAGTCATGTGCGCACCCATTGTTAGGTATATTAATTAATTAATTAGACCTATATTAGGCAGTTGAGTACGCATTGTAAGATGGTGCTATGGAAAATGTAGGGCGATGAAGTCTTAAAAGTTTTAAGGCTTAATTAGGTAGGTAAGACATACCGTGTAATGACTAATGTATGTATATTATTGTATCCTAATAATATTATAAACGTGAAAGTTTGTGAGTATAATGAATGGATGTTTGTTACTCCTTCACGCAAAAACTACTGAACGGATCTGAATTTGGAATGTAGATAGTTTATATATACTGGATTAACACATAAGCTACTTTTTATCCCGGTAAAGGTAGGATAACAGGAACACGCGGGTGAAACCGCTGGGCGCAACTAGTATAATATGTACTAATGAATGTGATGTAGATTGTAGAATATGCGAGTTTAATTTCGGCCACCTTCAATTATTATAATGGCAGTATTTTTCTTATTATTTATTCATACTATACAGATGCGAAAACTCAGTTTGATCTATTCACGCCTAAGCCGCTGATCAGATCTTGAGGATATTTGGTATGGAGATAGTTTAAAAGTTTAAAAAAGATGCTTTTGATCTCTATAAACCGTAGAAACCGCGGGTCTCAGCTAGCACATATTACTATATAAATTACGCAAAAGCACCTAGACAAATAAAATTATAGTAGGTAGGTACCTAATTGATATTCAAACAAACTTTTAGCTATCATGCCATATAGTTTGTCTTTAACTATACCCAAGCATTAAATAGGCATTTCATCATAATCATGATACCTAAATGAGAACTTGTTTTTTATGTATGGTTATGCAACATTTCGCCTTGCGAGATGGACGCCAGTGGTTGCGTTGAGGCGACGACGGTACAATCCGCATTAAAACTGAAGGTGATTCAATCGAGATCCTCTTTTATTAGTAGATGACTATGATAGACGCCCACGTGCTATTTAAGTAGCCCCTGAACACCTTGTTAACATTGTCACTTGTTGAATATTGCGTGATGAAGGAATGTGTGCATAACTAGAATCATCAATTACGTTCCCACTGCTGGAACTCAGGCTTTCTTTCAAAGAGAGAATGGGCCATCATCTAATAGCCCAAGGGAGGTTGGTAGATGTCGCATGCTCTAGAATGTGGTTTTGGACAAGCCGGTTTCATCACGATTTTATGAATGCGATAGAAATAGGGTCTCTACTTATTACCTTTTCATGACTAAACACTGAACAGATGTTAATAAAATTTAAAAAGGTAAGGGACCATCCATAAATTACGTCACACATTAAGGGGGAGGGAGGGGGTCGACGTAGTGTGACATTGTGTGACAAGGGGCGGGGAGGGTTCTCAAATTTTGTGACATCACATTTTTTCAAAATATAACATTAAATATTACAACACGAAGTATAAAATTTCAAAATATGTGACATCACACTAGGTAGGGGGGGTCTCACAAATGTGACCAGCAGTGACAAGGACGGGGAGGGGTAAAAAAATCATCAAATCGGTGTGACGTAATTTATGGATGGCCCCTAATAGACATAGCTGTTACAAAGAAGAATACCTATCAAAGTAGAGCTTCAAGCGGGCGATGTTATTCTAACTATAGAAATAAAGGAGGTTTTATTCACTGACTGTGTGACATATCAATACTGAACACGCTAGAATATTACGAAATTTAGAGAGTATGTCCTAAAACTAAGAAAGGATTTTTCGAAATTGCACAGCTATGGAGGTAAAATAAGGTGTTCAGGTTTGTATCAAAAAAATTGTATGCCATAATTAAAAACCACAAAAAATGATTATTATTATTATTTATTTGGTAATAGGCGAGCAGCCTGAGGCTGATGTGCCTATATCAGCTGTGTTGAATATATAAATTCCATTTGGGCAAAGCCGATGAATGCAGGTAGTTTCAATACCTATACCTGTATATAATGAGGATGTTAATGACATTGTTTCACCTAACTCAATGCTAGAGAATTTACACCCACATCTCATTCTGTACACTTAGGGAGTTGGTTGGAATAAAATCTGACATCACACATTCCTTAATAACATATGATTCAACTGCAAAAATAGAGAGATATCATCGCCAGCATAATTGACAGGAATCCAAGGTCACGCACAATGTCAACCAGCCTCTGTCATCGAGAAGAATAGGGTCACATTGACAGCAAATGCATTGAACACTGATCTCATCAGTGCTTTGTGTCTTTTTTTAGCTAAATGTATTCAATCCTAGCGTGGACATAGAATTCCCAATTTCAATTGCTCATTTCAGGATATTTACGCTCCGGTGAACTTTTGAATTCAGTGTGCGATTTAACAGAATTAATAGAAAATGAATGAATTACTGTACTAACTATACAATGCAGTTCCTGTTTGTTCAGCAGTATGATCAAGCATGTGCAGTCACAAAGTTTCTTTAAATGCGGCGCTGAGAGGAAGAGTGGCCAAGATCGTATTTGAAAACTTCGAGAACTTTATAATAAGCAGTTCTTTTTAGACAAGTAATAAAGTCTAAAATTAAACTCTATTTATTAGTATGCCTTATAACTAAAATAGGCTACTCTGGCTTTGAAGATTTAGAAAGATGAACCGTTTTATGTCAATAACCTGATGTTCACATTTTTGTGGATTCTGCCAATGTTCCGGTCTCAGCCCTAAAATGTAGTTAGTTATCCCAATATTGCCACTAGCACCTTTAAAATATAATAGAAGCTGAAGTAGAAGTAGTGATTACCATTCTACGCTTACCTAAATGCAATGTTACATAACAAGGTAACTTGTATTGTAACTAACAATCTATTTGTATATATATTTCACAGTAAAAATAGCTGAAGTGTAGGGAGTTATTGGGTAATATTATAATAACAAAAGGTTTCAACAATACCATGATTGAAAATGATTAGAAACTAAATATATCCAGCCGCATATTTCAATTCAGTTAAGCTAACAAAGCACTATGAAATGTATCTAAAATCAATACATTATTCTGGGTCAAATGGATGTCCTATATACCAGCAAGTTATGAAATTACTTGAAGTAAAACACAAGTAAGAAACATGATGGATAGATAATGGCAGCAGTGAAGAAAGTATGTGTATATTAAATGTTTTATTATGGTAGATACACCTATACTGTCACAATGGCTTAATTGTTTGACAATACATTAGCTTTATGTGGGTCATGCAGCCCCTGTATTCACATAACCTTAGCACTAGTACATGCAGCTCTATATTAGGTTAGTGATTCACACTAGAAGAAAGCTATAAAATGTGTACAAATGTTTTCTGGGTTTGTGACAAAATTATTGGTTACAAGATTTTGCTACAGTAAGGGACCAAGATGTTCTTATGCTCTCTAACAGTGGAATCTGGTTTTTATATGATTGACATTGTAGATGAATGTACCAACTAACAGAGGCTCATTCACACCGACAGAGGCCTAGTTTTAGATATTGCATGCAGTTTATTTAGATTTTTCTGAACTAGAATGTTTCATGACAATGGACTAGTCTACTATGTACCTACAGTATGTGTGAGAAAGGTTTAGAAATAGAGTAAATTTCCTAAAGTTTCTTTAGAATTTTATAAGGCAATTTCATTTCATAAAATTGAAGTTATAGCAAAGAAAAAGTCTTCTATTAATTTATTAGTATAGTAAGATTGTGACCTTTACAGTTGTTTACCAAAGGTTGTGCGTTAGGTTCACCTAGTTGCAGATAGGATGTTCCATTCACACAGTAATATTAACGACATCAAGCAAGGTGTTCGAAATTAATGAGTTTAATAAGTTCAATTAGAACGCGCGGCCCGCGCCCGCTTCGATGCGGCCCCTGTAGGGCGGGTCCTCCGGAGTCCGGAGGGGAACCGCTCTGATATTCACATTATAAATAGAGCTTTCAAAACCATTGCCAATGCATGTTTACTACTCGCATGAGCCGACTAATGAATGACCTTGTGCTCCCGACTGCTGGATGGAACCGAAAGTCGTTTTATGTTTATAAATCAGTTCTCGTGACGTCATTGTGACCGAATTATCCACACAAATCTGAAAGGACATTCCGACACGGATGCGAACATCACACGCCTATCATGAAACCTAAATCATTTCTATGTGAACCTGACACGTATACCCTAACACACAAAAACAGCCACATAAATCTGGAAACTATCGGTGAAGGAACACCTTAGCTGTAGCACAACAAGTATGACGTGATTGTAAATAATATACCTTTTCCACGTTCACTTTGTATAAATTTCACTGTTCACTGCACAAATCTATTCACTTTTACAGTTAATTATTAGAATTTTAACAAAAGAAAAACATCGGCGTAGTTAGCGGTGCAGAATTCGATTCGTTCGACGCTACACGGTACACCAACAATGAATGCTGAGTGAGTGAGTGTTTCCCAAATTCCCATCCCACTCACTTCCAACTTCACTCACTACTACATCGATCTCGGAAGCCGAGCGCGACGCGCTGCGCGTCGACCGAGGCGCGCTAAGGGGCTACAGTAAACAGAAGGAGGCAGTAGCGCAACAAAGCGGGTCCTTACATACTTGAAGTTAATTATTTTAATTTAAGCTTGGTTCGAGAGCTACTCGTCAGACATAATTATGATAGTACTATTTTGCTCTAAGTGACTTTTTCTTCATATTTAGGTTTGATATGTTTTATCAACTACAATAATTAATACAGATACAGTCAAGTAGATTAACACTTCTTTCACTAGAAAAATATAATATGAGTATAATAATATATTCGCTACTTGCTAGCGGCCGGTTTCAATAATCTATCTATCCACGGTTTGCCCTACTGAGATAGAAATTTGACACAAACTCCATAGAAGTAATGTCAATTTTCCATCTCTAGTAGGTTAAACCGTGGATAGATAGCTTATTGAAACTGGCCGTCGATAAGCGTCACGGCTCCGCACGGTGCGGGGTGGCGGCAAAATGAAAATGAAGAAGTGCGTGACGTTACGTGATGTGAGTGTGATACTCCACGCGAGACTAGCGCTTACATTGTATTTCTTCCTAGTTGAGCTACTGCTCTTTTATATCAACTGTGCAGCGGCTACGTGCGTGGCGAAGGCTATCAGAATGAACTTTATGAAACGAACGAACGAACCGAACCGACCGAGGAGCGTAGATAGAAGGTACGAATCCAGTGTGACCATGATGTGGCAGAATGCTGCCATTTTGGCAATTTTTTTTTTTTTTAATATATTTTTATTTTATTTACAACTTAGTGACAGAATGAACAGATTGTTCTTCTGATGGTAAGAACTATGCCACTCAGAACTTTGCTATAATATTTCAATTAAAGTAATTTCACTGAATACAAAAATGAATTAGCGTAAATTACATTAAATTAACAGTTCACTGAATCAAATACTGCAGACGAAAAGACAGGATATGGACTTCCAGTAGTAGTGTAGGCTGTGTACATGATAAATATGTTGTAAATTGTGAAACATGACAGATCTCTAAGGTGTGCAGACTGGCAAGATTTGGTAGTTTTAAGAGCCCAAACATAAATCAGTATGTCATCATTATATCACACGACTCGAGTAGCGAGCGACTCGCGAAGACGCGATTTCTCGAGTCGACTCGAGTGGGTGGAGTCAGTCTCAGTCAGTGTCAGTGTCTGTGACGTAATAAATATATCAACAAAGCTCCCCTCCAGCCACAGGCTGATTTTCTACGCCATACAAACACAAACGGTCTGTTTAAATGGCAATATGCATATTCCATGCTATTATATGACTAGCTTATTGTTATTGGAGCCTAATAATAATTAACGATTCTCCTCTGCCAAGTGCGTAAGCGGAATAACGTTATCATCTAATTTAACTATAGATGTAGGTCCAGCTACTAGATACTTTGAAATTATAGGTATTATTGGAGACCTATTACAAAATGTGGATGTTTTTCTGCATGTTTTAATTGTATATGTGCATGTTTCCATATCCCAATGTGCACAACCTCTTAGTTTTTAATTAGTACATACTATAATTATATTTAAACGAAGAATTATGTATCTAAAATAAAAATGTGAAAATGTCGGTTAAAAATCATGATTAAAGAAAAAAAAATGTGGACCGCTGTGGCGCAATGGGCGAACAGCCGACTACGAGTTGTGAGGTTCTATTCCCGCTGCAGAACCCGTGTCTGGGTGTTGTCTCTAGACATAACAGGGAAGGGTAACGGCCGTAAATGTGTCAATAACCAATCTATTCACGGTTTGGATAGTAGACGTAGAATATTGACCTAAGCTCCATCGAAGTAAAGTCAAAGAACAATGGCCAAAACGGACCCGAGGTCGTATGAAAACGATTTATTTACGATAATAATTTACTAATCGTATGGTTTGTAGCGTTGTCCGTGCATATGCAATGGGCTGGTGGTACAATCAACGACAACAGTCGCTGAACAATCACACTTTTTTCTATTATCCTCATCATCTTAGACACCAATTTTTGACCTCATCATCACCTACAATCAGGTGTGTTATGTTGTGGTCAAAATGATACCATGTAAAATGTAAAAAAAAACAAAAAATACTGATTTGAAACACATTTGGAAAATCGAGAATGATCAGCTACTTTTGTCGCTGACTGTACCTTAAGTCCTTTTGAGGACCGAAAAACAAGGTACCGTTATTCTTTTGTGTAGTGACCCTGGTCGCCAGCGCTCCGCAGCAAGCTTATGCCGCGTCCGAACTGCGAAATCCAGTCCGTATAATATTGCTGCTGCTGTATCTTAGGCCAACGTCAAAATAACAGCTTCATAATAAATGCACAATTTGAAAGTATTTACAGCAGTCTTTCTGGTTTATTGCAATTTTTGTAGAGGTTGCACGGTTCGACTCGCCAAAATTATCTTAACTTACTGTACCTAACAACCTACCTAGTAATTAACCTTAGTACCTACAAGTACGTACGTGCATACATTAATTAGGTCAATGAGTCAGGACAAGAGAGTTGTGTACTATACCACCTGCTCAAAAAGATCACATAATTATAAGAGTACTCACTCCATAGTACTTACCATAGTAATAGTTGATGTATGGTATATCTACAGAGCCACGAAATTATGGTTGTGTATGTATTTAATTATTTATTTACTTAGGGCCGATTTTATAAACGTCCGTAGGTTAAATATTATACCAAATTTTGGTAAATTTGATTTTATTGTCAAATTTTAGCACGGGAAAGACAATAGGGTCCGGTTACAGGACCGGGTAGCGTTTGACCACAAGTCAGTGTGAGGCACTTTACTTACTACTTATGTCACTTAAGTTCCCCACCTACTTACGTACTTGCGCCGTCAAAATGCTCCATTTGACATCTATTCCGTCATTCCGTCGAATTATATTTTCCATAGGCCATAGGGAAAAGAGAAGGATGGGCTAATAAGGATATTGTTAGGTGCGCAGTTCATATTCATACAGTTTACATAAATAATCTGAAATACAACTAGTTAACTACTAAATACTAGTAACTAGGGACTCATGCAAAGATGTTATTAATGTATGTAGCTACCTACCTATTTTGAACCTTCTTATGGTTAGTATTCCTTCCCGAGCTTAGTTAGGTGAAATAAAAAGATGCAAAACATTTTGTCAGGTAGATACTTAGGCACTTTCACCGTAGTATTATGATAGCAGCATCAACAGCAGCTCTTTCATTAGTTCAGAGAAACGTTGTCACGATGATTCAGCTGTTTTCTGCTACATTACCCCAGATTTAAATACAAAAAGCTTTTTAGTTTTTTTTCCGTATTGCAAACTGCTCCGGCAACGAGAAAATAATTCAACTATCTACGATCTAAGTATACAGTAGTAATCCGTCCGTACCCTGTCTTATCCGGCGCACCCTGTACCTACCTAGTCCGATACGCCGAGAACTAGTTATCTATATTAGTCTACGGCATGCACTATAGATATTATATATCTGTCGACACAGATAATAGAATGAATTAGCAACCTAGATATAGGTACTATATATTTTTACCTACATTTATCGTTGTCATTTTTCATCTAGCTATTTGCATCATTTGTCGGATTTTACCATTGAACTACTAGTAGGGTAAAATGACATGAACGGGATTATGCAATAGGTAAATTATTTTTAAAAAGTCTGTTGTTGGCAATATTATTTTCACTTTTCAGCATACCTGTACTATTTGTTTTCTTTCACGATGAAACAACTGTACTGATTTCGTGTAAAATTTCATACATACCTACATTTAATTATATTCCATTCAAAAATCTTTGCTTGCCCGAGCGAAGCCGCGACGCAGATCACGCAGATCGCTACTCTTTAGTTAATACCTACTTTGTACTTTAGAAAATCCTATAGCGAAG
Source organism: Opisthograptis luteolata (assembly GCA_931315375.2). Lineage (NCBI taxonomy): Eukaryota > Metazoa > Arthropoda > Insecta > Lepidoptera > Geometridae > Opisthograptis > Opisthograptis luteolata. Next base: position 5,970,417 of record OV928033.1, read on the forward strand.
CCTTAAAAGTGACGTTTTGTAAGTAAACTATACTACAATAAGAAAGAGCTTTACAAGCTTTCTCTCACCTTTTATCTGTAGAGGTATTATGTAACGTGCAAAAAGAAGCGCAAAATAAAAAACTAAGAATTCGCAGTAAGTGGCAAAATGAAAATTGAAATGACATACTCATGAAATGAATATAACGTACTCGTCTTCAACGGGGGTGTATGGAAAGCTAGTCTCCTGCACCCTCGGTGGCGGGCTGCTCTCCGGTTCCTCTTGCAGGGGGCTCTCGTAGATCAGAGTCTCCACCATTGATCCTTTGGAACTGCCAAAGGACACCCTGTGGAAGATAAAACAATCGTTGTGGTCACATATCCAAGATAATGTACTGGTGTGTACTCGTATGTACTCCAAGATATGCACGAGTAGGTACTAGTAGTACCTACTCGTCTATATTATGAAATTTTTAGGCCTAAAAGGAACGGACGTTTAAAAAACAGGCCAAACTTATGGGCCGATTTTATAAACATCCGCAAGTTAAATGTCGTACCAAATTTCGCTAAAATTAACTTATTTTATTGTCAAATTTTCCATGCTACAATTTGACAAGAAAATAATATTTACCAAAATTTTGTATGACATTTTATCGTACATACGTTATTAAAATCGGCCCGTATGTTTGGCCTGTTTTTTAAACGTCCGTTCCGCCTAAAAAATTGTATCGTAAAATAAGAAAATAGAGAATACAATCCTCTTTGGTACAAGCTTTTTACTTTTTTTAAAACACTTTTTTTTCATTCTGTATCTGTCTCTGTGCTCTGTGGATTAAAATATTTTTTTAATAGGAATAGGTACAGTTGGCGAATTTTTTGGCTGCAATCGAATTGTCAACGTGAAAATTTTGTTTTTATTTCCAAAACTTCTGTTTCTTCGAGTGATAATGTGTAATATTGGTGGATTATTAACCATTATGTGTTCGTTAATGTGTATGAGTGTGGGAAATTGAAATAAAGTTGTGAAAGTGACTTTTCGAGTTGCTCCAAAAAAGTCCGTGTAAAGTTTAAGTAAAGCGCCACTACTTTACTTAAACACTATCCTCATCCCATCATCTCATCGTCATCATCATCATCATCATTTAAACTTGATTCAACTCTCTGAGTTTAAAATATTCTATACTTGACACTGGCAAATACACTAATCGTGTGACGCCATAACAAAACAAAAAAAAAATAGGTACAGTGTTGGTATATTTTTTCAAATAAATTGAATGATAACAAACGGTGGTAACCTGGTAACACTGATTACTCGTATTGTGACAATAATTGTTCTCATGATCGTCATTGCGAGATATACAGCAAGATTTGTTTAAATTGTTTTAAATAAACCCCAAAGATTATTTTGCTTTTACTAAGAATTAAATACCGCAGGTAAGATTTTTATTATTTGAAAAATTATTTTGCTGTTGGAAAGCTACACTATCTGCGGCGGCCATAGGCTATATCATAGAATTACTTATAATTCTATGGGCTATATTATATTTTCAAAAAAAAATAGGGATCCTTACTAAAACTACAATAATGTAACCCAAGGTGTAAAAAAAAATACCTAAAATATTCTTTACATCGCGTGCGCTGCGAAAACTATTAATGATAGAATAATGAATAGAATAAAGAATGTACTACATACGACTTTGTAGAACACACAATAACAATTATTTTATTTTAAAAAATTAATTGAAATGCCACCGCTAGAAAAGGCTCTTTATTATATCTTTATATCTTGCTGTTAATCCTTATAAAAATAAATTACTTTATATTCAAGACTGCTTCAATACCTTTATATAACTTTTTGAATTATTTAATTTGGACATTCCATTCGAAAGATATCACTATATTAGAAAAAAGTTGGGCGGTAGCCGCTCACCCTGCTCGGCTAGCTTGGCAGAAATGAAGGCGTCATGGGGGCACGGGCCGTACGGGAGGAAGGGTTTATGTGTGTGTATTAAAATTTTAAATTTTGAAATTTTTGTTAATTACCCATGTAAAGCCGGGGCGGTCCACTAGTAATCTATATAATTGTTGAAAGACCATACTGAGTAGTCTTTTACCGTATTTTATGATACGTTGCTCTTGCTACTACAATGAACAGCTAGTAGGTAACCTTTTTTCGCGCAGATTAGAAGCTTTTCATAATCATCTCTATTATTTCAAGTCTTTTCAACGAGGCAGTTACAGTATTCCGTTGGATATACTTAGTCAAAATCAAAATCGTCTCGGAAAGATTGAGATGAGCCCTTTTGTTCGCGCTACGACTACGAACAAGAGCTACGAACGGACTACGCTATCAAAATCACCAAATGCGCGATTGTAGTAATTAGTTGTAGCCCTGTCTAGTGTCTACTGTAAACATATAAAATCTGAGACTGAGATATCTTGACTGGTCTATCTAAGCAGTCAGTGGCCTAGATCATGTCCTCCATAATGTGTAAAATCCGTAAAAGAAACTCAAAAACCTAGAAACTCTATGTAAAACTGAATTAAAACCCCGTGTACTTTACGGGCGGGCCGCACCGCAAAACATCGTGAATTTCTTACTTGAACGTGTGGGTGTAGTACATACCTACTTACTGTGCGCGAACTTTAAATGTAATGTACCTTTAGCTTTCCTGTCGCTAATGGTTCCGAAAATTTGTGTGGTCCTGACATATCCTATTACGTAGCGCAAATTGCTGAATTTTCACGGAACTCTGTATATTTCAACCGGTATTTGGCTTTCAATTTGAAAATATTTCGTTTAATTTTCACGGATACTGGATATTTTATAGATTATTTCTCGGAGGCAATTCAAAAGTTATAGGTATGTTTTATTAAAATATAAAAAAAACCTTACGTCACTCCTCACATTCCTTACCTTATAACTAGTGTTCTCGGTATCTATGGAGTCCTGAAACTAAAAGGGTCTCAAATTGGTAACCAACCAGCATATTTTGAATGACCTCTTTTCTATCTGAACTACTGTTGCCGCACTCTACGGTTCTCATCCATCGTTCCAATCGATCATTTGGCCAAACTTTCTACTTGCCACTTATGGCTGTATAATAGCTGCTTAAAACCTCACGATGCCTTTAACTAGAAGGCAGAAGCTACTTAACATTCGCAATAATGCCTGCCCCACTTCTCCATACCTGGCACTAGTTCAAACTACTTCGTATTAATCTGTAGTCTAAACTATCATTAGGCATTCCTTGATGTCACAGAAGCTAGGTCAGGTTTTGAGTTTATTAAACTATTTGTACTAGTCGTCTATAGAACTTCTCTTTTATAACCTGATAGAAGATACAATATTACCTACTTTTTTAAGGTTTGCCCTACGCTATTTTGTCATAATTATAGGTACCCGAAAATAACTCTAATATTAATAATAATTTACTACGTCTTAGGAACTTGTTTAATTACGATATGTACGTGTACGTGGATATTAAAAACAGCTTTCATCGTAGGTATTTGAATGGTAGTATTTTCAATGTCTAATTAGAAATAATTATTTAATAGCGTAGCAGCGTAGCATAACGCAATCATCTAACCTTTGTATAAGTACCGGTGAGTGGCGAAGTCGAAGAATATTGATTTTATTCGAATTCCCTCTGCAAAATATATCATACAATTTGAGTTGAAGAACTGCTTTCAACAATCTTATTGATAAAGTTCGTCTTCTAGCCTCTGAACAGCACGAACCCTGTGTTCTGCGTGCTGTCCCTTCAACCAATATTGGGACTTCACTCGACGCTTTCTTTAGTTCTAATATTCATGTTCCTTGGTGAAATAAAACTCGACTGAGTACCGTACTTACCGTAAATAGTAAGTTGATTGGATCGCATAATTTGCAAACAATGCGTATTAATAGAAATATTTCTATAAACTTCCCATTAAATTTGGTTTTGGTATTTGAAATTAAATAGAGATGGTTTGCTAACTACGTTAATTAAAATATCTGGAACACCGAATAGCTTTATCTATCTGTTTGCAATGCTGATGCTGGTAGGTAAGTATTAAACGAGTACAAATCGACGTATCTGTTATACGTGCATTTCCGTTCTTCTCATCACCAAATAGGCAGATAATTCTATCGATAGTGGCGAGAAAAGTTTAACATTTTTAATGTTTTTTTCTGATGTGTACCAGAAGAAGATGAATAACCCCTCGCTTCATTCATTGTCGCACCAATTTTTCTTCCTCTGACTTTTTTGGCAACTATACCTAATATGTTGCAACAATGAACAACTTTATATTAATTTTTATATGCCTGCCAACTGATAAGTTGAAAAAGGATACCATAAAAGTTAGGAAAAGTTAGGAAACTTTAGTAAAATGTTTTATAATAGGTATATAAATAGGCTGGCATAAAGAACCCATACTTCTTGAAAATCTATGATTAGAACATTTTCGTTTTAGGAACGATGGCGAAGGCGGAGATGCCAAAATGCGATCCCAATACGGAGGCATTCCAAATGCGTGCCCAGTGGAAAAAGGTAGCCATCTGTCGTCAGTTGTGGTTTGAACGCTGGAGCTGGCTGCTAGACGAGCAAAAGTAAGATTCCACCAATTCTGTTACCTTTGTGGTCGTAAAAGGCAAGTAAAGAGGTTAGTTCAAATCTAATACACAAACAGGAGGGCATCATAGTATGCTGTTATATTATTATGTGATTATAGCACACCTCGCCAAAATACAAATTTATTAACTGACGAAAAACAGATGTAAGGTTCTTAAGTCGACGCGTAAACCTTTATATTCGTCCAATTGAAAAATAACTGTTCACGTATCACAGTTACTCAGTGGTAACATAATTGTATATTTTGTTAATATTGGGTTCTTTATATAGATACATATTTATTTTTGTTATTAAAAGACTAGTTTTTAAGTACATACCTAAGGTTAACGTGAACATATATTTTCTGTTATTTTCTCTCCTAATTTTAAACTTCCGTCTGCGAGATGTGCTAAAAATGAAACAAATGGTATTTTAATATAAGGTAGGCTAAAAATGCTAACCGTTCGCAGAGTGCTTAGGTATTGTAAAATTGTATCGAATGAGGAATTTCATTCCGAGATTCTTAACGGAATCGGAACCGATTCGCATGATGGCGCTTGACATCTAATAATTTGCCTATCGGCTGCGATTTTCCTTACTTTCCTCGCTTCACTAGAAATAAACCAGAGCTTTTTAACGTTACGCAACATAAAACATGATCTATGCACAGTTACTTTTATGGGTTAGAAATGAAACTTCTCAAAGGATTAATAAAAATGTTTTTTCTGACTAGAATTTGACGAAAGAAGAAAGAATAAATATAGCTATACGAACCAAATGTTAGGAGACATGGTATAAGATGGATATTAAGCTAACTCCACTCGAAAAGAGTTGAATTATGTAGAGTTTGACACAATCTGTGTGTTAAGTGAAGTAAATCTGAGTACTAGAAGCTTACTTATTATTTAATCAACAACGGATGAAATAACATACTTAGTATGAGTTTCCAATTTCAACAACATCTTTTAATAGCTACTTATTTGATACACACAAGTCACAACATTGGATCAAAGCTTTGCAGTTCTCCGACGTAATATTCTAGTTATATTGAGCATGTTAGATTCTGATTGCTTCTAAGCGTCAAAGCTTTGTTTTGGGAGTACCTACAGCTCTACAGCTAACCACAAGCAGCCTAACACCCGTAGTACAGTAGTCAGGCCGACAGAACCGCGGCAAAGGACATTCGTTACGGATGTTAAACGTATCGTGGTCTCTCAGCACGATATAAAGGTATAACCAGTAGCATTACTTCACACCAAGAGTTTCTTTTTTGCTTAGATCGGGGTCGATATCCTTACAAAATAAGATTAATTTCAAACAGTAACACTTTTTGACAGATCTAGGAAATCAACGTCCTGGATCTAAAGTACTTCTAAATAAATGAAAATATATGAAGACACGTGTGTAGCAGTTCTAACTGGCTGCTAAGCTGGTTTGGAAACCTAACACAGAAGTGATGGGATTTTCAGAAGCTCTAACAATGCTGAACACAAGTTTAGTAGGAGCTGAGCTCCTTATTGGGTGCACGTACGAGGAAGTACTATACCACCAACTGTTTTCTTTCTCTAAGCAGCTTGCTGTGTTTTGATTGATAGGTCGGGGGCTGATTTAGACACGCGGCAGCATTCTGATTATTACAGGGATATGAGGCTGACGACCTATCATAAGATAACTTACGCATTGCAGTGCCACTAAGGCTATGTCATAGTTGGACGTGGCTAACGAAGTAATGCGGTATTATAATTATGTAGTAGGCGATGTCTCAGGTGGACCAAGAGCTATTTTCACCATGTAGTACAACATAGCCACGCTTTCTTGAAGAAGAGAAGATAAGAACATAGATAATCTAGATACAAGGAATCCTAGTTATAGCAGCAGTGGGGCAGTCCTTTGCAAGTGATTATTGAGCGTTAAATAGATACATACTTGACATTCAGAATTTCAGACATACATCCTCCTAAAATAAAGAAGAAAAAAGTATACCTGTCCTATATACATAAATCGTTCCATCTAAGTAAAAATGTTAATGCCAACCGTTCGTGGACCTTAACTCCGCCCACACGTCCTATCACGTGGACTTCCCAGCTTTCAAATAAAGCTTGTTTAATTGCCATCCATCCCACCCAGCGATATTGATGTACGTAGCTAAGTACATATTCGTACCTACACCTGAATTTTTTTTCCCAACTAGAACGGAAAGTTTGGAGGAATTTGTTTTGAGAATAGTTCACGAATAGTGAAACTATATGGAATTTTGTACGAACCAAATTTAAACTTATACTATGAATACTTAATTAATATTTTACTTCAAGTTTTTTTTTTTACTATATACAGGGTAGCGTTTGACCACAAGTCACCTGATGTTAAGTGACGATGCGGTCGAAGATGGCGCCACGCTACACCTGGACTGGGAACTGGCTCTCAACTGAGGCTGCCGGAACACACCGATAGGTGCTTGGCGACAGATTCTTAACGAGAGGGTGGTAGCTAGCCAGGCGAGTACTAGAAAATACCCTACCACCAAGCTATGGTTTCATCACGATGTTTTCCTTCACCGAAAGCTCAAGCTCATTGTAGGATTCGAACCCACGTCCTACGGATCGCAAGCCGACGTCACTACCACTGAGCAATCATCGCTACTTTGGGTAAGTATCTACTTTTTATCCGATTTTGTCAAGCGTGGAATTAAAGTTCCACGCCCTTGTAGAGCCAAGCATTCGTTTCATCACGATGTTTTCCTTCACCGGAATCTCAAGACTGGATTTGAACCCATCGACCTGAGCTATCCCTTTGTCTGTGTAAATTGGCGAATTCTTAGCTACCACTTACGCGCACACTGCACATCTTTGTGCTTCAATAAACTTGAGCTCTTGTGAATGCTTTATACAGAGGATCACATATCGTAGAAAACACTGTCCGTGTAGAATTTTCCTACTGCTAGTTTTTATTTGCATTTGAGAGTAAAGAGTAATGCGGATCCAATGTCAAGGCTCAAACATGATCGTTACGAACGCTCACGATTGCGTTCTGTTCCAAGTGTTCTGACCGGTCGGATAGCCGTAGCGAATGTCAAACGTTTTACTTTATGGGATTCCAATTTAAAAGCAATAACTGAGCTTTAACGATTTCCTACACTAACGTTTAAGAAGTTGAAATAGACTACACTTTTCCATGTCTAACTCGAGTTTGATTAAGACCTGTATATATAGGTACCAACCTATATTAAGGGTACTCTACTGAACCATAAAGATATACCATCTATTCGAATAGGAAATATTGGCTAAAATTGATCAGCATATTATTAGATATAGCCGGCAATAGCCTGCACGGCGCGCACTAATACAGAAAGGGAAACCCTACCCTATTTAAAGTTGTGCTATTTCCAACTGCTTACTATATTTGATGAATGATTGATTTCAAGAGGCTTTACCGAGTTGTTAACACTCCGTCGGTTTTATTATTATTTACCTTTGGCCACATCACCATGACTTGTTGTGAAACGGTACCAAGACTACCAAGTAATAAATTTAGGCCTAAAGAGATCAAGAAAGATGGTTAGAGAACTCTTCTAAAGACCACATCCACCAAAGCCAAATAATATTCTCTACTTACGTACATATTATAATACATACTCGTATATGCTTAATGCCTATTGCCTATGCCTTTTGCCTATTGTTACTTTTTCTAAATTCAACAATATATTGAAATCATTCAAGGAAACTGAACATAAACGGTATTCCTTAAAAGCAAGCCATGCTCTGGACATAAGATTGATTTATTGGCAAAACACATAAAATAAACGTCAGATGGAGCCACAGAGTCGAGCAAAGTAGGTACCTACTGTTTGGATGTTCCCACACTAAACTAAATAAATGTGAGAAAAATTATTCTAGACTTTTTCGACATCCTCTGTTTTTGTACACATTTGTGTTTATGGCATCAATGTGATCACATTTATGATAACAAAAAGGTAGGTACCACTCCGAAATCCGTGAATTTGGTCGATTGCAATCACACAAATAGGTACATATATAGAGATTTACGCCCGAAATTTATAATCGATCCTGATCCGTTATCCGCGGTTTTGACTCGATATATATTATTTTATATATTATTTTAGTAGTAATGTGTCAAGCCCTAGTACTAAAATGACATATTATGACATGACATATCGATCCAAAACCGTGGATAACGGATCAGGATCGATTATTAACTTCGGGCGTTAGAGACTAGCTTTAATACATTTGTAAATGTTTTCTTTTCTAAGGTATTAATAATAAATAATATAGATATGATTTAGGGAAACAAAGTACCTACAATATTATATCCAAAATATAATGTAACAAAGCACATAAATATATTAAAAAATTGAGTTATATGACGCAGTCTCCCTGTAGGAGCGGAAAACTAACCCTTTGTGCCAAAAATCTGTATAAGTACCTATAGCAAGAAGAACCTTCTCATGCTTCACTGAATCTACATAAATATTTACTATCTCAGAAAGAGAATACAGTAAATATATGTATGAACAGTTTTATTTGTGGACCGGTGAGCAACACAAGGTGTTATTCTTCGGAATTTATTAATACTAATGAGTATGAAGAAACTCCTAGAATAGAATATTGATCACAATACTGTCTGGCGCTTTTTCTCAGATTTTTCGCTGTTCATTATAAAATGTGTTATTATAACTAAATTATTGCTTCATCGGTGTTAGAAATGTAATAAATATTTTACATATATTTGCAAACTATACATTTTGAACTGAAAATAAAAATAGCGTAGGAACGTGAGACGGCTAACGGCCGTTCCCATTACATTACATGATAAGGAGCTTATGTCAAATTTCTATCTTCAGTAAGGCAAACTGTGGATAGATCGGTTATCGGGAACGGCAATAAGTGGCTGATGTCCAATTAGCCGTTCTGAGTACAGCTAGCTGGAATGATGAAGTCGAGAAGGATCTGCATGAGCTCCAGGTCGATAACTGACAAGAGCTATCACAGTATGCAGGACATCCTGTGTGACAACTCTTATTATTATTATTATCATCATCGGAGGCCGAGACTCATTAGCCTTTCAACGTTATGGAAGTGTAAAATGAGAACATGGTATCATAAAGTATTATTACATCACTAATATGCTCATTATATGCATCGACCTTCTGTTGGTGTCAGAAGTTTCCATCGAACATTGTGATCACGTGCATTATACCAATCTGTATCTAATCAACGTGTAATTCAGTCAAGCGTTTGTTTCAGGCAAGTCGTAGAGGAGGCCAGAGTTATTCGCGAGGAAGCCTCTAAGGCCATGCCCCGTGTGGCCACCAAGCCTGGCATCCATAAGAGTCTCAAACCTGTGCCTGTCACTTCCACCGGCTTTGTCGGCTGGATCTCTTCGAAGTAAGTAAAATAAGGTATTGTTACTCACACAAACACATACATAGCTCTAACCCCTTAGATTCCCTGTATCTAGGGTATCAAAAACAACGCGGGTCGGGATGCACAACGCCCAGTCACAGAAATCATACGTTTGCGCTATTTGTGCGCTTGTGCTTTTGCTTGATATATTTTCCTCATAATTAGATGTTGAAAAACAGCGTTCCTAAGATTAGCCAATTAAAACATAAATTGGTTGCGATGTCCATGCCCTTCAGCCTTAACCTTTGTCCACTTTTACACGTTCTGAAATAAAAGCGAAAGTAATAGCAACGAACTGACCCTAGCCTATTATTAGGGTGACGCTATTTCCGGCCATAACGTAACCGGTCGGCGCGGTCTTATAGGTTCGACAACAAACGAAGCGGAGATGTGTGGACGAGGAGCGAAATATGAAAGGGACCCCAGTCTTGTATCCTTTATTTACAACACTTTTTTCAATGATAAAAATGTGAATTGGCTTCTCAGCATATTTAAAATTTAAATACCTCTCAGGGCAATGGACTTCCACTAATATGATATTCTATGCAATTATTCCGCCTGAAGTTAGTAACCATTCTGTCGGTATAATTAAGTTTTAAGTAATACCTATTTCGACATAGGTGTTCAAACCTTGAAAACTGGTAGGCTGGTCGTAATAATAAAATTAAGTGATGAGTGAATGTCATCAACATAATGACGTATACTTACTAACCCTAGTAAACCTACTTGTAACTCCACTTTAACATATTACTTTATAGTAATATTTAGCTATATCTATGTTAACGATAGGTACGAGTATATTCTATTTGTAAAGGGTTATTGTAAAATTTGGCATCACTTGCCAGATAGGTCAATGACATTGAAAAGGTTACTGAATGATTCTGATGACGCTGGCACGGTTAATAAATTATATTATTTTAAGAGGATGATATCACTGCCACTCAAAATGTATATATAAACTTACGGAGATCTTAGAAAGATCTATGAAATGTCAAAATTCATCGGACCGGTACTTTTATTCATTAAAAGGTCACAATGTTAGAATTGACCTCATTATTTTCAATGAAAAATGTCCTAAAATAGTTTAATTTATATTCAGAAAACCTCATTTTGTTCCAAATAAATGGCTAAAGTAGTGTGTTCGAGGCTCGAGGCCACGTGTGCGTTTGTGGCCTCGCCCTTACCTTGTTTTGTTCATATTCACGGTCACGGCCGCGCGCAGAGCTAGAACGATGCACTGATGACTTCCTCGTATATATTCATTCATTCCATAACTATATCTCTCTATATATCGCTATTCGCTATGCTTATCTAGTTGACGAGAAACGAGGCAGAATTTGAGGGTTCTACGTTCGCCTGTGACCTCTTTCCAGACCAGCTGAGTTTTACCATAAATATTATTGTGTTGTCATCGTATTTACTTACTGAAATATTTCAGCTGGATTGAGAATCGGAATGTAGGACAAAACTTTTTAGGGCTGCCAAGTCCCATCAACCTAAGTTGCAGACACCGGTTTTTATTAAACTACGTATTTTTGGGCTAAATCAGGATTATTCCCTGGACTCCCTTTATAAGTTTACATACAGCAAAGCTTATCTAACTACCAATAAAAAAATGCATTATTATTGTCCTAATCTAAGTTGAATAGCTCTAACGAATCCATCAACGCGATGGGTGTAAGACATCCGGGTAAAACGTGAACGCCTATTGTTTGAGACGGACGCCCCGACCCTGCTAAACTAGGACAAAACCGGGATACCCGGACGGAGACAGCCCTATTTTGACCACATCGTTATCTAACGCTAAGCTAAAACCTTTAAATCACTGCACTCGAGCCTGCGCTTCTGCCGTGTAGGCAAAACGTGCTCGGATCTCAAATAAAGCTGCGAAACCAAATCCGGGTAACATTATAAAAATGCCGTGCACGACTGCACGTAGTAGGTAGGTACCTACTCGAAAGATTTTATGTTCCTGCCTACTTACTTTTTTTATGAACACGTTTCATTATCGTGAGAGAACCGTCGAGCCATTGAAAGTGTCTCCGTCCGTAGACTTGAACATTATACGTGAGCACACGGGAGAATCATGTCATGTGCATTGAGATAGTAATTATATATGGGCCCTACGGCGTCTTCAATGGTGTTGTGAAAGGGCGCGTTTGCTTGGAACGGGAGCTCAATGAGCGCTTCATGTCGTGATATAAAGGACATCTGGAGCACTGGATAGCTCGCAGTTCTCTTATTGATGCTTCTCGTGATCTTACATGACGTGCCGCTACGTGAATGTGGGTTAGTTATGAGGTACCTCACATCACGGCTGAAAGTAGCACGACTTTTTGATCGGACGTAGGAAAGTAGCAACCTGCTTTTAGCTAAATCTTACTACGCTCACATAAATATGATTCTTTCAATGTCGCAATATATGACCTTTCTTTAAAATATGCGGAATTATGCGGAAGTGTTACTTCTGAAATCTACGCGTGTAGGCACACTAACACACTCTGAGATGTTGAGTATCTATGTATTAGCACAGTGGAAGTACTTACTTCTAATACTGTAGTCTAGTACTCAGTAGTTACTCTTGTACGTGCTAAAAATACTAATTACGTTTTTGGAGTATTTACTGTAATACATAGTAGGTAATCTTTACGAAAATAGAATCTTGATCAATGCGAGTGGGCCTGCCTAGCTTCAAGCTTTTTACCACAGTATAGAGTTAACTAGTTCATTATACTCTACCTGTTCCCATGCAGTTGGTACTCTACCAGTTATGGTAGAGTATTTGTCTGCACGTATGTAATGTTATCTTTTTGGAATCAATGCTTTCTTGGAATTTTCCCGAGTACAGGGATCGAGTAGCCGGTAGATTAGATGGACGCTGCGGTGGAAGAAGGCAAGCGGTAAAGTAACTTGATCTCGGTCCTAGCTACTCTACTCTTCCAAATTTTAGCACTACCAAAGCTGTCTACATTGGTAGAGTTAGAATCATAGTACAGTCAGCAACAAAAGTAGTTTATCACAGTAGATTTTTCAAATGTATCTTAGATCAGTCATGTTTGTGTTTTTTCTACAAATTACAAGGTAGCGTTTCACCAAAACACAAAACACATGATATTAAGTGATGATGCGGTCAAAGGTTGGTGTTTGAGATGCTACAGGTAATTGGAAAAATTGATATTGTTCAGCGACTTTTGTCGTTGACTGTACCCTACTGTGTTACTCTACCACTAATTCACTTTACCTACTCATGTTCTGTTTTGTCCACCATGACTTTCGTCACTTGATTGGTTGTTTGTTCTCAGACCTGACTGCAAGCTAGAGATCTACGAATCCTGGCTGAACAAGATCCCCGTCCATATGCCAAACGCGTGGGAAAATAAAGACTATGTTGGCTCATCTGACAAGTAACAGCCTAGTAATCTTTGTCCAGTTACTTGTTACCTCTTCTACATTTAATACTTTCCTAATGGCAATCTGAACAAAACTCCCCATGCCTCTTTGGCCGACTAGCGCGGATAGCTATCAATCGCCTAATATATACTTAATATATTATGTTTACCGAACAAGCAATATGTTTTACTTTACTTACCTTACGAGGGTGACAACCTGTTTGTCTTTTGTTTTGGTTTAGATAGATATACGTAGCCGGGACGATTTTAGTTAGGATAAGTTATATGGGAGGTGATTTTGTATGGAATCTCCTATCATTTATTTACGAGTTTGTTCTTTGTTTGTCATGCCTACCTATATCACGGTACCTAATACACGTGTATTATAATGATAACATAAAAATATTGGAATACTGGGAATATTAATAACCATTGCAAACAGATGTCGGCGTGGTTTTGACAATATTTGACATGCGAATATAACCGCGGGCAAAACTAGTAAACAAATAAAATCTACATAAGTACACGCCTTCCGTGGCGGGCAAACTAGTTTACAGTTACACTTAACACAGAGTTAACTACAGAGATAAATTAAAATACAATACAATGGACCTATCAGTTGTTTATTACATCGTCTTCTAGCATCAGGTGACCATAGCGGTAAAATGCTATGCTCTATCGGCCGTTTCCAATAACCTATCTATTCACGGTTTGCCCTACTGGAGCTAGAAATTTGACATAAGCTCCATAGAATTAATGTCAAATTTCTATCTCTAGTAAAGCAAAACCACGGATAGATTGGTTTATGGAAGGTATAATAAAACTATAGCACAGCGGTACTTGTTAAATAACAATTTTTATCGTTACGTATTCCGATGATTATTATTTTTAATCTGTCAATTCCTTTACCAAACTTATCAAGCACAGACAGCAGACAGTGGGTGCCTAGACGACTCCTACGTATTAACAATAATATATAATTAATAATGTAAATATAGTAGGTACTTCAGTAGACTACGCTTAGTACATTGATTATTTCTATATAATTTTATTGGATGGATTAAATATTTGTTTTCAAAGAATGCTGGATGGATTTCGGCGCGGATTCAGACTATTCAGAGATTGTAATATTAAAAATTATAATAATAACGCCCTGAAATATGACAGTATTGATACCTGTAGAGGTATTCTCTTACCGAGAAGCTTGGTAAATACATCAGCTTCTAAAGTTATTTTCAACTAAGTACCTGCTGCCTACCTACATTTATCTAACATTCTATGTCCTGGACTTAAGAAACGATGGCAAACTGAACCTCTGTTGCCTTTTTATTACCTTTCAATGGATGTGCTTATCCGATTTTGATCGGGATGTGGCTTAAAAAATATTAATTTAAGTATCTATAGGTAAGAGAAGAGAGAATAGAGAGAGAGAGTATCTACGTAAGAGAATCATGGATATTTACTAAGCTAGTTTCGTCAAGTTATTCAAAAACAAACGAACAACGCCTCCATTTTATACTATGAAAATTTGCTCAGTCATTTTGTAAACGAAACTGAACGTTGCGTTGGTTATAATCTATAATGTTTTGGTAGTATGTATCTGTATTTATTTGAGGAGTAACTCCAAGAATAAATTCGAAGGTGCATTGAACTCTAATTATTGCACAGATTACGATCTCCATTTCAATTCAATGTGAGTATGAGCAGTGTTTTGAATACATGTTAATGCTTAAATGCATACCTAATTGTTTTTATTAAACTTTAATGTTTCGTTTTGTGTTTAATGACGTTGGTACCTACTTATTTAATTTCATTGGCGCATAATAGCGTTGCACTTGTCCTTGATTGCGTTATATTGAGCTCTCCAGAATAAGATGCACTTTTTCACCGAGAAGGTCATCGATGAGCTTTAGATGCATCATAGAGACTCACCTCTTCAGCGTAGTGTGCTTGGTTCCATTGCCAAGCAGCTTGTGTTTCGGTTTGTCGATAGCTCCAGTCGGCGTCGAAGAGGAAATAGTCAAGTCGCTGGCAAACGAGCTAATGGACGAGTCCTTGGATATGTTTGTCTTGGTGCGGCGCGCCGCCGACTCCGGGCTCCCCGGGCTGCCCGCTAGCTCCAGCGCCATCCGCCCCTTTCCAGGTGCCGGTGGAGGCTTCTCGTCAACGGGCACCATGTACGACAGCATCGCTGCCTTATACTTTTTCACTTACACGCATGAAACTCTTAGCCTTCGTTAGAACTTTCCAGTTCTGTCTTTCTGTCTACTGTTCGGTGACTTCGAGACTGAGATCTGAAACAAACATGTTTTATGTAAGGAAAATAGTATTGTAAGCGCCTAAGCTATATGGGCGGTAAAGTTTTGCGTATTGCATTTCTGATGGCTATGGGTATAATACAATATAATGTATTTTGAGTACCTAAAGGAGAGTCCAAATTTTAATGACTATCAAGTTTTGTTTTTAGCCGTTATGTACAAATATCATGGTGTTATGTTTGCGATATCTTATATTAGAATGAGTAGGTATGTATCGACATAATCTTAGAATATGAAGGCATATTCTAAGGACATAATGATGTTGAATACCATATCGATAGAAATAACAAGGCCATTATGACAAGTATGATTCAGATTACTTTCTAAATAAACTCAAAATACGGGTAACCAAAACGAATAAGCTTGAAATATACCTACGTAATAAAATAAACAAGTTTACTTTAATATTATCATTAACATTTTATTTATTATATTTATAAGACAGCCTCAGGTTATTCACTTCTCGCACAAAGAATTAGTAGGTGTCTTTTAACAAACTGGAATTTTGACAAAATATATTCTTATTCATAATTCCACGAATCACATTTTTATATAAACTTTTAAATAATGTCGTAAAATCCCGTTACATTATAAATGACTCATGATCATCATCGAATTAGAAAAGCAACCTTTTTGTATTTTGCGATGTTCCTCACAAGAGTTACGTTGTTAGTTACCATACTCCTCCGAAACGGCTTGACCGATGTTAATGAAATTTTATATGCATATTTTTTTCAGTCAGTCTGAGAATCGGCTACTATCTATTTTTCATACCGCCGCAATTGGTAATTTTTTTATGATTTAGCATTGAAATATACATACAGCATCCAATGTCAACCTGCTACGATCAACCCCTGTTTTAAATCGCGATTTTTATATTATTCTGTTCCATCTAATACAGATCCGCAATAGGGTTGCAAGATAGCAATCGAATATATCCTAGAAATAATGTATAGGGCGAAACGTTTGCTGGGTCAGCTAGAACAATATACACGTATATAAGTAGGTACTAAATGTTTAAAGATAACCTGACGTCAAATATCACTTCACGAACAAAATATCACTTTGCTTTATTTTAATTTTTATCAGAGTTTTTATTAATTAAACACAAATTTCAATGGGCGAACGATTACTTCTACCTACCTACGTAAGAGAACGAAATAATTACTGAGAACTGTCCTTGCGTAAAAGTTCACCGAATCGTAAAGTTCTGCCTTAGCCTTGAATTACACCTTCCCCTTCTACGAAAGCTTGCGATCTGACATCGATTAGGAAATAATTACAAGATTAAGTAGTACAGATAGGTGCTAAGGGCGGGTTTTATAAACGTCCGTGAGTTAAATGTCATACCTTATTTCGGTTAATTTGATCTAGTTGTCAAATTTTCCGTGCTATAAAAATCCGTTCGTTTAATTTCAGTAACATTTTACGGGCGCTCTTTACCGATGGAGATGGTAGCGATTTGAGCTTACGAATAGTTTAATTTGACGTTTTGACATATCCATTGCCGCCAAAAATTCCCATTAAAATTTTGATAGAAATTTCACAGTTGACAATAAAATGACAAGTAGCCACAGATAATTCACGTCAAATTTTCGTTTCACTTGCGGACAGTTAAAATGCGTTTGTAATACAACAATCGGAATGATCCTAACGTGTCATTTACGAGTAGGTACGTAATGTTACTAATGAGTTACCGAAAAAAGGTACATTGTTTATAAAACCAGCCCTAACAGTGACGAAGTAAAGTGTAGAGCGTTGGTGTAAAACATCGTGAGAAAACCGGCATCGGCATGTCCAAGAACTACAATGCTTACTCAAAGGCAAGCGACCCGCACTGATGGGCCTAAATGGGCCATCGTGGTATACCTATGGCTTACGCCGTGTAAACGGTTTGATTAGCTGTTGAGTATGCAATTTATGAGAAGAAAATGAAAGCTTTAGTAAGTCTACTGAAAGGTTCGCGATATTAGATATCTACAATAGATATGTATAAATTTCCGATTGTAAAAATCTTTGATCATTGATTTTGAATCGACGATGGATGAACAGCCGACTACGATCATGTCGTGGGTTCGATTCGTACGTTACAGAACAAATATTAAACCGCATATATATAATCGATCCGATCCGTTAGTCGCGGTTTTGGATCGATATGTCATGTCATAATATGTCATTTTAGTACTAGGGCTTGACAGATTACTACTAAAATGACATGTTATAACATGACATCTCGATCCAAAACCGCGGATAACGGATCAGGATCGATTCTAATTACGGGCGTTAATCTAGGTACTTCAGCGTGTTATGACTCTCTAATCCACGTAGTTTCTGATACCCTAATATGTAGATACAATTTGATTGACATGGCGTTATAAAATGTTTTGTGTTACGTGCAGGGGCGTAGCTACCGCCGTATTTGCCGTATCAATTATACGGGGCCCCCGGGCCACGGGGGCCCCCAAAGTGTGTAAGGAAAAAGAATAAAAACTTTCTAATTTATTTTATTTTACAAATGACAAAATTCTATAAAGCAATTCCTTTTTTTCCCGCCTTAAGCGTGCGTTCAAAAGTTGGCAACACTACATCGTTATGGCGGGCTGCGGGACTTCCCCGTTTTACTTACTTCATCTTCAACTCAGCGGGGAATCCCCGGGAATCCTTCATCGATATCGCGATGTACGTGTACGTTGTTGTACTTTGCATTGGATGTTAAACCACGGAGTGCAGTGCACTGTTTATTTACGCGCTTTATATAAATGTGCATTACATTGTAATTCAGTACAAACAATATTGTTCTTCTGGTTTAGCAGTATTAGTAACGATTTGTAAAAGAAATGAGTGAAAGGAAAAGAGATTATCCCAGCGGCGCTGAGAAAAGAAAAATTAAACAGAAAAGGGACGAGGTTATAAAAAAAGTGCCCAAAATTTCTTCATTTTTTAAAACAGTTTTATTAGCTTGACTTGTAACTAACTAACTATTTTTTACTAATCATGAAAACTTTGTACCAACTAAATTTAATTTCAAATAAAAAAGATGAACGTGAAGAATGTAAAAGTATAATTAATATTTTAGAGAGTTTTGATTTCTTAGTGCTCGTTACATTTTTTTCTTCACTATTTGAAATTATTAATCCTGTTTCTAAAGCTCTACAGCATGAAAATAATGACTTACAGAAATCTAGTATTTTATTAAGTAATCTTTTAAATAGACTGTGCCAATTAAGAAATCAGAATTCATTTAATAGTTTGCTAAATGAATCCAAAGATTTAGCAAAAAAGTGGGGGGTAACAACTGTTTTTAAAAACAGTAGGCGAAAGATAACGAAGCGTTTTTTTGATGAGTTATCACAAGATGAGAGAATTTCCGACCCGGAATCCTATTTCAAAGTCAATGTATACTATTGCTGTTTAGATATATTAATTTCTCAAACTAAAGAAAGATTTCAGAGCCTTTGCAACCTGAGTAGTATATTCGAAATATTACAACCGGAGAAACTCCTATCTTCTTCAAGCGAAGAGATATTAAACGCTTCCGGAAAACTGTCTGCTAAATACAGTAAAGACATCTCACTTAATCTTTGTGACCAATTAAAGGCTCTAAAAACATGCTTAAATTCTGAAATTAAAAAAATTTATTCCATTAAAGAACTCATTGAATTATTGCTAGTAAAATTCAATAGTCTTGCATCCAGTTTTCCCGAGGTAATCACAGCATGCTTTTTATTCTTGACCCTTCCAGTTACAACCGCAACGGCAGAAAGAAGTTTTTCAAAATTAAAACTAATAAAAAATTACTTAAGAACTTCGATGGGACATGAACGGCTGTCAGACATCTCACTATTGTCCATAGAGGCAGAAACTTTAGAAAAACTAAAATCATCATCAGCCATAAATGATTTAATAAATCAGTTTGCCGATAAAAAGGCAAGGAGAGTGAATATTTAAAATTCGATTTTTATTTGTAAAATGGGTAAATTATGTGATAAATAAATATTACTTCTCACAATATTTTTTTTCTTTTGTGAAAAATCTTTACCTCCATATAAGGGCCTCCAAAAAATTTTTATACGGGGCCCCGACAAGGCACGCTACGCCACTGGTTACGTGTAAAATTTATGCTCAATCGGTGGATGAATCTATGGCTGAATCTGTAAACAGAAAAAACTGAAGTTTACGCAAGTCTTCAGCTATGTTATCAGCATATAGAAACACCGCCTACGCTTGTAATAGATAGGTGTGATATGTGTCTAGCTAGATATAGATAGAGTGTAAACAGAATTGAATACCGCTGTCGGAATTCAATGAAAAGCATGTTGGTCTCGCGTGTTTTAAGAATGACGCCCCTGTTCTTGAATGAGCTGAGAACATTTTCAATTACGCGTGCACACAACGTAGGTAACTACATATTACGAACTATACGTGATTCTGACATAACTCTTAGGTGAAGTCGCCAAAAGGAATATAGCTTTGCCATAGGGTTGCCACCCGTACTATAATTATATTATATAGTATCGTACTATATGTTATATAAAAATAATGTAGTACCAAAAATACCACATTTTCATGTAGCGCTTTTTTTTATTTAAGAATATAACGCATCCGTAGCGCAGCATGGAAAAATTCTGATTCACACAAATTTTTTTTAAATAAACCCTTGATGGTCAAAGCGTAGAGAAATACAAATGAAATAATAAATAAATATGTACCATTAATAAGTAGTACATAATATATTTTTCCATAAGTTTATGAAAAACTACTTTTAATATTTTAAGTGTAAATCAGTGATATTTTCTAAGCTATATAATCTTGTCACTGAGAAAAGTGATCCTAAAACCGATGAATGCGACGCTGTCTTTTCTTTTCAGCTAATTTGGCCGCTTCCAATGCGTATAGAGCTTATCCTTTTACTAAAAAACGTCCATTGACTGCTTTGTTATCCTCTCAAACTGTTTTAATACCGTTTAAGGAGTTTATCGGTATTCAAAAGACTATAACTGTACAGCCTTAGCTTTAAGCTCTTCATTGAATCCAACATCAAGAACGGGGTTAATAAGCTTGAAATTTTCAATAAGTTCAAACGCTTTAATTTACGCCAACGCGTTTTATAAATAGATAAAACATATCTAGCGAAAAAAAACTTTGTCCTTATGTCAATTTTGGCTTAAGAAAGTGGGAAGTAAGTGGCTTGTCAGCTTTTACCGTATTAAATTTAATGAATGTGCCCAAGGACCCCATGACCTTATTCCATCCATTCCGTTCCAGGGCTACAACATTGAGATATTTTTAATCCTTTTGTTGACTATTTGCCTTTCATCTGTACGTGTAGGTACCTAAAGATCCCATTGTATTAAGCAATCCCTTCCGCACACTTATTCATTGAAATGCCGACAACGTGAATTAAATAAGTGAATTTAAATTAAACTATTGCAGGTGCGCTAATACCAGCAATACTTATAGCAGCCGGCCCACCAGCGTCTCTTATTGATGTACCATTTTATTTTCCTACCGAAAATTACTACAGCAGTAATAATGCGATTACTTCATTATTAAACCAATTTCAAACTTCGTTGTCGTAAGTCACTAACGTCATACTCATTTCCTTTAGGAAATAACCTAGACACTAGACAGGTAAGGGAATTATAAAGGTAAGCATCTTCTTCAGTCTTTTTGCCTATTACTCAAAATAGCTAAAATCTAAACATTAAACAAGATACAGTACAAATTACAACAAAAACAAAGAGTCAGTAAATAAACCACTTACCAATATGTTTATCTCATTATAATTTCTCCAAATGCCACGAGACTTCTACTCGCCACTAACACTGAAACAACAGAAAAAAACAAGCGTTAGATAATTTGATATTTAGTTAACAACTATGTAAAATATCAGATATTTTATGGAATTCTTGCACAGCATTGCTTACACTTATGTAACAACGTAAGTACCGCATCTTGTGAGTCATAATGATTTGTTAGCTATTAAAATTCAATTTAGATAGCTGAAATGGATTCAATTGATTTCTGTAAACATAATTTGTACTTTAAGCGCAGGTTATAAAGATACATATTGAAAGAATCGCTCTTGGATATTGTTACCGGCGTATTCTTTATACGAATATTTTGGGATGCCTCTAGCCTCTACTAAAACGAGTAATTACAAACTGAGGCCCTTCCTCCGCTAAGTACTCATATAAAATACTGGGTATATGGTACGGATACTTTATTATCACTAAATTATGAATGGTTCATTGAATATCATCTTGAATTCCTGATTGATTGATCTCTAGAGACATTGAAACCTTTGTTCTGAGATTTTCATTGAGTTATTTCCAGAGTTGTTCGTTTAGTTTAAGATTTGTCATAGTTATAGCAGCTACATAACATATTATATTGGCAAAAAAAAACTATTTTAAGAAATATTGCCATAAATTTATCGATCGGTGCTGGCGCCACGACGTCACTTTTATGACCTTGCCGTTAGCATGAAATCTATATATACTTAATGGTTTTAACGAGGTTTATGACGTCTACCAAAACAAAGCGTGCCCCAGATGCGAAGTAAATATTGCGTCATTTGCAATGATCTATTTTAAATTACATTTTATTTAGATAAATTTGGATCGCGTCAGGAGGAAGTGCGTGTGAACGCGGTGAAAATTGAGCGAACATAGACCTACCTACCTGATTTACATCAATGATGTAAGCGGAGCGAAGTTTTGATTTTATTTCAATTTGAAATTACTAATATTAAAATATAAAAAGTGTGTGTGTGTATTTACTCATATTAATTATTTCAATTTTGCTTGCATCGGGCTTTAGAATATCTACGCGTAGAGATTACTACCTATGTCTTTACTCGTAAATTAGATACTAGAGTTAGCAACACAATCTAATATTTATAGGTATAATTACTTTAGAAAAATAAAAATTCGGGTATTCAAATTCAACTAACAAAAATATACAATAGGATATTAAATTAAACTAATATAGGTCTAAACCACTAAATTATATTGATAACTAAACATTTACAAATAAAAACCTGATTTAAGTCGTTGGCTGCATGTAAACTTATGCCCAAAATTAATAATCGATCCGATCCGTTATCCGCGCTTTTGGATCGATATGTCATGTCATTTTAGTACTAGGGCTTGACATATTACTAACAAAATGACATATTATGACATGACATATCGATCCAAACCCGCGGATAAGGGATCAGAATCGATTATAAATTTCGGGCGATAATAATGTTGTCTCAACGTTTAGTTTCATGCGAAACCGTTTCTTTATAGGTACAAAGTTCTGCGACGCGCTTCAAGCCCTAAATAATCATCTGCCTGCATCATCTTTTATGTAACAGGCATAAACTACGGGAACTTCCTTCGAGCTCGAGTGTTACTGACACTTTGACATCTGACGTCCCCCTACTAGCAACACCGTCGGTGATTAGGCTTGCAGTTGGTAGTACTTTGTAGAATATGAACACAGACTAACATATGCCTAACTAACTGTTCTCCGCGGTTTCACCCGCGTAGATTACAGTTTATCGCAATAAAAAGTATCCTATGTTATTTCCCTTTGTTTACACTATCTCCATACAAGATTTCATCAAGATCGGTTCTGTGGTGTTGACGTAAAAAGGTAACAAACATACAAACACATAAACAGAGGTATTTTCGCATTAAATAAATTTTATAATACATATTTGGTAATATGGAGATTGATTGACTGACTAAGTGACAGATAAAGCTCAGCCTATGGGTGGGTACGTTAGATTTTTTTTAATATAAATACAGGTTAGCGTTTGACCACAAGTCACCTGATGTCGATGTGGTCGAAGATGGCGCCACGCTACACCGGGACTGGGAACTGGCTCTCAAGTGAGGCTGCCGGAACACACCGATAGGTGCTTGGCCAGATTCTTAACAAGAGGGTGGTAGCTAGCCAGGCGAGTACTAGAAAATACCCTACAACCAAGCTATGGTTTCATCATGATGTTTTGTGAAGCTCAAGCTTATTGTATGATTCGAACCCACGTCCTACGGATCGCAAGCCGACGTCACTACCACTGAGCCATCATCGCTATAGAGCTTAGTTTGGTGTGTGATTAAAAACTGTTGGAAAGAAATAAAGAGACAAGTGTTTCGCAATTTTTAAAATAATCCCCTACGGTTTACCTTGTGTATAGGGGCGGATAAAGTTTAAAATTGTACACTAGTACAAAATTGTGTTTTGTTGGTGTATTAACATTTTTATTCCAGTATTCCGGTAACCTATATGCAGGCGAAGCTGCGCCCCGAGCTGTATTATATTTAACAATTTTCTATCAAAAACTCGATTCTCATGATATAATTGAACAAAGTTTGAAGTAAAAAAAAGTGTTTAAAAAATAGATAATTCGTTTTTAGTTTTCAGAGAAATGCATGTAATTTGGAGCAGCTACCATTATTTTTCGTTCCTGTTTCCCTACTATTACGAATAAGAATCATTTATTTATTTGCAACAAATTATACAAAAATACTTAAAGCAAAACAAAATGCATTATGTGATAACTACAAAAGATGAATTGTTGCGAACCGGCCTCAGCTCAGCGTTGCGTTAATGTCATCACTATCCGCATTTCTTCGAAAATGTACGGGTACGAAAATGTACAGTCAGCGACAAAAGTAGCTGATCATTCTCGATTTTCCAAATGTGTTTCAAATCAGTAATTATTATTGTTTTTTTTACATTTTACATAGTATCATTTTGACCACAACATAACACACCTGATTTTAGGTGATGATGAGGTCAAAAATTGGTGTATAAGATGATGAGGATAATAGAAAAAAGTGTTCAGCGGCTTTTGTCGTTGACTGTAGGTATTCTTTTATTGAAATGACAAAAGAACGCGATAGAGTGGTCCTACGGATGTAATCACGAGACGCAGCTAGTTCAGAACAAAAATAACTATACCATGTAGCCTACCCATCCAACAGCATTTTGCCGAGGTAATCAGATAAACCTTTTGAAATGCAACACAGCAGTTAGCTAACATTATGGGTAAAGATCGTAGATTTGGACCGCTTATCCCTAAATCTTCCGAAACACGTTTACCAAAGTTATCTCTGGCAGCATCAACACATCACTAAATAAACCTCACGGGCAAAATACCGAAATATTCGCGAAACTCTTTGTCTGTCAGTACCTCTACCTACTGTGACGCATTTTTCAGTAATGTGAGATAAAATGAGAGTAACCTATGTAAAACCGGTAATTGCTGAGACTATGTGCCCAGGTCTTAGTAACATCACCCTATATACCAGGGGTGGCCAACTGGATTTTACCAAAGATC
This sequence comes from Opisthograptis luteolata, assembly GCA_931315375.2. Classification (NCBI taxonomy): domain Eukaryota; kingdom Metazoa; phylum Arthropoda; class Insecta; order Lepidoptera; family Geometridae; genus Opisthograptis; species Opisthograptis luteolata. The sequence goes on from OV928033.1 coordinate 5,995,454, forward strand.
TACTATTTACTAAAGAAACCCCATGCAATCTACCAACTTCAGACTTCATGAAATGTTCAATGTATACATCATCATCATCAATTCATCGTCGTAATCAACCTGTTTGAGTCCACTGCTGGACATGTTTTTTGCCTTACCACGATCGACTGCACTAATAGCCAAGATCGACTAGTCGATCGCGATCGACCCGTTGGCCACCCCTGCTATATACAGTCGTTCTATTCGTAAAGAAAATGAGGTACCTAATATGTGTATGAGCTCAAAGTGAAGTTTAGGCTGTGCGTTGATATCAGTCAGTCAGGACTTTGATTCTTATATGTATATATATATAGGTACTATAGATAGATTACTTCGGCGGAATTTTATTGTGATACTAGCGACCCGCCTCGGCTTCGCAAGGGTATTTAACTAAACATTCATTAAAAATTATAATACACACATTATTGGAGTTATAATAAGGATCCCTAATTGTATTTAAATATAGACATTTATACGTACGATACTAACATCACTCAACTGTTTTGCCTTCCCGGAACCTCTCTACTAACACTTGAACTTTATGGTATGGTATTAAAGTTCAAATTGACTGGTACATTTTAGTTAGAAAACGTTTGTATGGGAAAAAAGGTCTGTTTTTAAGGTTTTCCCGGCAACTATTCGAAATTTTCTCGCCGCAAAAACCATTCTTGGACTTCAAAGAACGTTAAAAAAAAGAAATGGCAATATTGGTCCAGACGTTGTTGAGTTATGCGCTTACCAACACATTTTGCGATTAATTTTTATATTATAGATGGTACTCCGCAAACGCCACTGTAACCAAGAAATTCACTAACCCCAACAAGTAATATGTGTGTTGTGCTTATAAAATTTGACACCCCTCCTATCGTCGAGTGGAACAGTGGGGAAATAGGACAGCTGACCTCGCAACTGGTTAAGGAGGTCTAGCGTACGTATGGTTACGTTACGTCACTTACGTATATACATATTAGGTTCTGCAATGCAACGCTATGACGCAACAGCACTAGGTATCTCATAAACAACATGTTATAGCATAACTTATAATTATTATTATGTAACCTTAGATTATGGCGTTTAATCTATTTTTGTATTGGTATTAATTATTACCTGTCAGCATTTCCATTTTATTTCAGTCAGGCTGAGTGCGTCGTTATTTATATAGAAGCAAACAAAATAGATATTAATAACGGAACTGTAACTGTTAAAGCTTGTATAAAAAATTGTAAATCCAAAGTCCTAACTAAAGAATATTCACGTGAGCCAAGCCGCGGAGCAGTTCGCTAGTGTTTTATCATCCACACTAATATTATAACTGCGAAAGTAAGTCCCTGTTTATTATACTTTTTTTTTATTACTTACAGGGTAGTTTTGATCAGAAGTTGGTCAATTAAATCAAATCAACTTTTACTTTTACATCAATATATAAATATTTGATTTGATTTGAATGTTGAGATATACCATGGGACCCTGGCAAATAACATAGGATTTTACCGCCATAAACTGTATCCGCTCGGGTAAAATCAAGTGTCACAGATAGTATAAAATAAGTACAACTTTGAAAACAAGTTAGTATCATCCCTCACTTCAGAGCACTCGTAAAATTACACCGGGTCTGGCAGCGACGCTCGAGTGTCTCTGAAAGCTTCCAAGACTACCGTATGTATGCAAGCATGCATGTAATAGGTGACATGTCACATGAGCAGGTGTATCCCACTATTTCCATGAAAATACAAAATAGAAAAAAATGGTAGGTACGAGCGTTTTTCCAAATTATATCCCATTATTGCTATTTCGGCAAAGAAACCGCTAGTATCCGAAAGAAACAGTGTGTCTGTAGGGTCGGTCCCTCTAATTCTCATTGGTTGAGATTGAGAATTACTGTTAGACCATTACCAAATAGGACAGTAGATGAGGATAGGTTTTTTTTTTTAATATGTGTTATTAAGTTATTATACAGTTGTCCTTGGATTAGGTCAGCAATAAATAGTGGGAGTATCTGTCCTAGTATTTCTATCAATAAAAAATCATAATAGATATGGTGGGATAATACAGCCACAGGAGCTTAGCCGAAGAGCAGACGCAAAAGCCAGCAAAAAACGGTTCCGTCCTTCGCCTTTGTCAATTAACAACTACCTAGGTACTTACTTTCTACTACGTACCTACTTAGTTCCTGTCCGTCGTATCTAGTAATTATTCTGCATTTTCGAGGACGTTCCGCCTCTGGAGATAGTTTGAGCCGTCCCGACAAGAGCCCTTGCGAGACGACTCCCGGAAATAATTGCAATTGAAAGTTGGACCAGTGTATTTTTTAATCCCGTGTGTAACTTAAATTTTAATTTAGTCATCAAACCAATTAAATTAAATTGTTCATGTTTAGAGACCTTAATGCTTTTTTTTTTTACTTTTTCAGAGTAGCGTTTGACCACAAGTCACCTGATGTTAAGTGAAGATGTGGTCGAAGATGGCGCCACGCTACACCTGGACTGGGAACTGGCTCTCAAGTGAGGCTGCCGGAACACACCGATAGGTGCTTGGCGACAGATTCTTAACAAGAGGGTGGTAGCTAGCCAGGCGAGTACTAGAAAATACCCTACCACCAAGCTATGGTTTCATCACGATGTTTTCCTTCACCGAAAGCTCAAGCTCATTGTAGGATTCGAACCCACGCCCTACGGATCGCAAGCCAACGTCACTACCACTGAGCCATCATCGCTATTTACTTTATAACATAATAATTTATTGTGTCCCGCAACACAAATTATCAGTTGTAGGTATCACTGGTAATACCGCGAATATGTAACGAAGCCAATATACGCCTGAAATTAATAATCGATCCTGATCCGATATCCGTGGTTTTGGATCGATGTCATGTCATAATATGTTATTATAGTAGTAATATGTCAAACCTAGTACTAAAATGACATATTATGACATGCCATATCGATCCAAAACCGCGGATAACGGATCGGATCGATTATTAATTTCAGGCGTTTGTATATACTCGTATTTATGTCTCGGATATCTCGAAATAGAAGTTTCCGCAAATTACTTTTATGCTGTAGACACGCCTATATAGGTCGTATCGTAGTGCAATCTTTAGGTAGGTACTTCGTGGTAGCGTAATAGTGTAGTACCTATTTATTCTAATCTTGTAACAGTTAGTATACGAGTATATTATACTCCATCAATTTCGGGCTCAAAAAAACTGCGGGCGGCGGCGACGAGAGTCGCGACGGAGGGCATGATGGGCAATCTAATTGAACGGCAGCGGTTCCTCCGATTGATGCTTACCCTGTTCTAAAGAACGTGTGGAATCAAAGCGGTTCATAATTTTTAATAATAATACAGTTTGTTTTTTTTTGCTTTGTCATAGGTACTGAGCATAAGTTTATAATAACGAGAACTGCGAAGGAGTGGAACACCTGCTTGTCTTTGTTTTCCAATAAGCCTTCAAATCAAGACTTTAATAGGTACCTTCTAGGCAAATATTTTGTGTTCCATTATCGATCTCGTCATCACTTATGGTCGCTTCAGACTGTGGTCAAATAATAATAGAAATAAAGAAAATAAGGCCTATTTAATTGAACTTGTTCGAAAGACGTGCATCTTGTAGTCAGATTTATTATGTATCTAGACTATGATATCAGGCCAGTCTCTTCTTCAAATTGGCAGTTCATAAACAAGCTAGCTAACTAACTATTCAAAGCTGCAGTGACAAACTCATGAAGTGTTGCCTTTATTAGTGCTTACGAGAGCACGCGCTCTACACAGTAAAGGCTAACTTTGACAAGCTTTTCAACTAGGTTGCCTCAGTTCCGTACATAGTTAGGTATATCCTAAATGAAGTTATTCTATAACATAGTTTGGTGCATATTTAATGATTTTTTGTCATTTTGGCGTATGGCATGTTGAGGAATCTCAGAATTCGAAAGGAATATTGTAATGTATATCAGTGAGAATTTCAATTTCACTGAACGACGCGGCACCGGGGCGTGTCGCCGGCTTATTTCCCTTATATCGAATTCTCTTCTCGTTGAAACTCTCAACGACGCGACGGTGAGTTTCTTTAGATAGAGCGTCGCTTGGTGTGCAAATTAGTTTCTCTACGGCACCGAGTCAGACGCTAATTCTTTTGAGAAACTTTTTAATTAACTTACTATTCCCGACGGTTTCATCTGCGTGAGTCTATCGCAATATAAAGCATCCCATGTTCCCCAGAGTTCAGATGGGGTTTGGAGAGGTACTTAAATCTCCGTAACTATAGGTACCTAACCCTAACACAGTTAACCCTAAGCAGCATGTAAAAACACATGTTTAAAAGTGATCACATGTATCCAACTAAATAAACCCATTTTTGATTTGATTTGATTTGTTGCATATTATTACAGTTTTTTAGTAGGTACGCATTTTTCAGCAATTGCAACACATAAATCTACTGGAAATGCCCTCCTAATCCAAGACTCTCTACCATTCGTTGTCAAACGGCATACGTAAACGTTTATACGGCACATACCGCACGTGATTACCATTCAAAGGCTCCAGACTGCATTGTTCAAAGTTCTGCTGAAGTTCTAGAGTTCCCATGTGAACGGCCCGACACAATGTCGGATGTCAGCGAACATGCGGGGGTAAGCCTGGGGTAAGCGGAAATTAATTCCTGGATTGCCGATGACAGGAGGAACAAGCGCTGCAAGCGCAAATTTTGCTAGCTTTATAGCTACATTTAGCTCTATCTTTAGACGCAATTTCATAATCAAGTAGTTACATATACATAAGGAACTCGTTGATGTTGATTTAATCTTCGAAGAATTAGAATTTAGGTAAAAATTATGTTGCACCTAGTACCTACATAGACTGATTTCGATATTTTTATGGAACAATAAATTGACAAAAACAAATCACAAAGATTTGTTGCTTTGTATTAGGATGATATCTACATTGTTTCTATTCTATTCATTTTGAAGGCAGTTACCTTAGTCATGTTAGTACTTTAGGACAATTTATTGTCCTAAAGTACTAACATGACATCCTAATACGAAGCAACAAATCACAAAGATTTGTTGCTTCGTATTAGGATGATATCTACATTGTTTCTATTTTATAGGTCTATTCAGAGTACCCAATCATGGCGCAGAAGACAGCGGAAGCAGGACGGAAGAGAGCTTCATAAAATTATTATAGGTAGTTCAGACAGTGTCAGATGCACTGACAGAGAAGAGAAGATTTTTTCATTACGGGACAACGCGGATACTGCAGGCTCAGCTAGAAATAAAATAGGCTCACTTTACAATTTGTGCAATCGACAGAGGTCAGCGAAGCGATGCGAAAGTCAATTGTATCGATAAAACCCTGAATTTAACTGCAACTTCACACCACTTTGGAATCATTGGAATATTTATTCCAAATTCCCAGCTTCATTTGCATTATTTTTAGCGTTTGTCTGTTGCATTCCAGCTCTTCATACACGCGTAAACTTATATAGTCTGTCAGAACAGTGGAGTTTAATTCTGAGTGTTCTAGAGCCATAAAGTAAAGGAGCAACCAAAAAAAAAATATGGCTGAAAATTGGTGGGGAGTTAGCTTAGGACCAGGAAATAGACATATGATACTTTTTCCTGGAAAAGGTTCCTACGGGGTAACGGGAAGACGCGGGTGAAGCCGCGGGGCGCAGCTAGTTATCTATAAAGTACAACAATCCCAGAGCTATGTGGGTTATGTCCGCTCAATACAAGCAATACGGTAATCGTCAAAACATCCTCGAGCGAAGCCTACAGGTACTAGTAAATATATAACACTCATAAAGCAGTTGTTTTTCCTACATTAATTCTTCTCATTTTTTTCTTTCTTCGCTCAACGTAGGTATCACATTCATCTTCTTTCTAACGGTCTCGCTAAAACGCATAAATGGCTAGACCGACTTTTTGGGAATTACCAGGTGGTAAGAAGTTCACTGAGTCATTTATTAAGTACATTAATAATAATATACTCGTAATTATAATAAAATAATCAATTTATTTAAATTTTTGCTGAGAGAGTTATTAAAAAGTCGTACAGTCAACGACAAAAGTCGCTGAACAAAAACAAATTTTCCGATTCACTGTATGATCTTAAACACTAATCTTCGACCGAATCATCACTTAACATCATGTGTGTTGTATTATGGTCAAACGCAACCTTGTAAGTTGTAAGGAAGAAACTAACATTACTCATCTGATACGTATTTGTAAAATTGAGTATGATCAGCTACTTTTGTTGCTGACTGTGCCTATAATCATTATAAAATAGCTCTCGTGTTTTGCCTGACAAAATTAGGTTTTATAATTTAAAACTAAAATTCGTTGACTAAATCAAACGAGTCATGAAGATAAAATATTTATGGGAAATTTTTTTTTTTTTACTCTTTACACAAGTCACCTGATGTTATGTGACGATGTGGTCGAAGATGGCACCACGCTACACCTGGACTGGGAACTGGCTCTCAAGTGAGGCTGCCGGAACACACCAATAGGTGCTTATCGACAGATTCTTAACAAGAGGGTGGTAGCTATCCAGGCGAGTACTAGAAAATACCCTACCACCAAGCTATGGTTTCATCACGATGTTTTCCTTCACCGAAAGCTCAAGCTCATTGTAGGATTCGAACCCACGTCCTACGGATCGCAAGCCGACGTCACTACCACTGAGCCATCATCGCTATAAATACATAGATATGCCTACTCGTATGTTGTCTCTATCTGTATATACAGTGAAACCTGGTTAAGTGAGATCTCAAGGGACCTGCAAATTTGTCTCATTTATAGAGGTATTCCACTTACCCAGTGTCTCAGATATACAGGTATAAATAAATATCTGTCTCATTAACAGAGGGTTCCATTAATAGAGGTCAGAATACAGGTTATTTCAGTTATAGAGGTGTGATTATTAAATAAAATAACGTATTAAGTAATTAAATGTTCAGGATATTCTGATAAACGTACACGTCCTAGTTTTCGTAGTCCTTCAGAAAAATTCTGAATGATTCTAGAAAGAGTAGATTTTGGCACATACATTCAAATTAGACTTCATCGCGTATCTTCCCACTTTCAGAAACGGATATTAACTTCAGTTTTTCACGTACTGATAACGATTTGAGCCTTTATTTCGGCATTTTTCAAATAAACATCCGTATGATAAAGTAAAGCAAAACTAAAACTGCAGGTCATTAAGGCTCAAAATTAGTTAAGCACGGAATAAGTGGCTAGAAAAAGAATAAGTAAACAAACATAACGATGTTATCTCAGTTATAGAGGTTAATGCATATAAAATTCACTTGCTGTCTCATTTATAGAGGTAACTATGACGATAAATCCGAAAGATTGAATACCAGATATAGAGGTTTGCTTCGTCCCACTAACAGGGGTAATTCAGTGCCAAAGTGGTGGGACCTCAGCATGAGTACCAGTAATAGAGGCATCTCACTTATCCAGGTCCCACTTAACCAAGTTTCACTGTACTACAGTGTTGCCTTTATATATAAATAGTAAAGTGCAGATAGCACCTAACCTACCTACACAATATTAATTTTCCATTGCAATAACATTGGAAAATGAAAGAGAGAAGAAAATGGCGGCGAGATATTTCTCGCCTCAGCCGTTGCTTTGTCTAGCTATTGGTGTAGTCTACTAGATATCCAATTATGCTTGGTGTTCGTGGCGGAGGCAGTTTTATTAAATTCTAGAAATAAGCTTAGAGTTCCATTAGGTCTCTAACAAAAGGATGGAGTCGATACCTACATTTAAGAATAACCCGAAGCATTCCATTTGTCCGTAATATTTGAGTCACCGGTATAAGGGATCGTAGTGGATATTTTGAAGCGAAGATAGCTCAGTGGTCATCGACATACGACCTGTGGTCGTGGGCTCGAATTCTACATTGAGCTTGAGCTTTTGGTGAAAGAAAACATCGTGATGAAACCATAGCTTATAGGGTAGGGCATTTTGTAGCACTCCTGGCAAATCTGTCGCCAAAGCCATTTTTGTTCTGTGGTCGCCAAGCACCAATCGGTGCGTTCCGGCAACCACACTTGAAAGCCAGTGCCCTCCAAGTGTAGCGTGACGCCACCTTCGACCACTTCGTCACTGTAATGCAGTTCTTACGTACATGTTGATTACGTTTTAATAAAGGTTATTGCCTCCCTTCGTAAATCAACTAAGAGAGAAGATAGGCTACTAGCTTCTCGAGCGTGGAACCCTTACATTAAGCTTCATTAGGTTTGCTTGCCTGGACACAGTCCAACTAACGTTCGTGCTTTTTTTTTATTTATTCGATGTGTGATGCCCTTCTCGTGCTTACTCAATACTTAATTGTTTATTGCATTCATATGTTAGCGCTAATTCATCTGTGCTAACTCATCATGCTGTGCATGTAGTACTTTTAATTATAAAAGAAAAATATCAAAGTTTTCTTTCATAAAAAGATGCTGTTAATGTCAAGCTTTTAATATTCGTGTGTTGGTTACATTGTACGAGATTTGAATTGAAGCTGTGAACATGTATGTTTGTTTGTAAGAGGATCGATTGTTGAATAAGCACTGTGAGAAGGTAACCCATCTTGCCAGTTACCACTCAACACTCGGCTGAATGAAGTTATGACTAAGATAAGCCTGTTGCCAAGAATGTAATAGGTAGTATAACTTGGTATATAGGTTAGGTTCGTATCTAACGATTCTAATGTCATGACATACCATAACAAAATGCCGACATAGGTTTGCAAGCAGTACGTACCTAGGTAAGGTATTCTCAAACACGCTTGGACATTTTACCCTCTTCGAGACAAATCGAAATTCTAGGGTCAACAACACTCTAACCAGCGTTATGGAGTATAAAAATTCATATATAACAGTTTTGTCATCACGCCGGCAAATTCACTTGAGTATTTATAACTGTCGTGTTTGGATTTTTACAAAGATTTTACTGTGTTTTTTTTATCAATAAAGCCATGAGTTTCACAGATCACAGTAGAATAATGTATGTAAAGATTAAATTACATTTTCTTATAATCATTCTTATCAATCCAGGCCGTAGTAAATGCTCATCACATTGTATTTAATTCAATGTCACTCCGTTTGACCTCTACATGATTTTGTTTATTGCATTAATAAAACTCAATAATATGTTGCATCAGAGGCGTGTATGATGGGGAGGACATAACACACATAATAAGACTCGTGCGAGAGGAATCAGATTCTGTTCTGCTTTCTTCCTTCCAATACTCAAATTAAAAATTCACAAAAAGTCTCCGTACTTTACCTTATTGCGTTTCGTTATTAGTTCAAGCTTGAGAACCCTTCAAATCAAAAATTACACGCTCTTCTTATTCTTTGGTAGGGGCACCCCTTAGTTACGCGAATGCTGGGGTAGATTACGCAATTAAACTTTCAAGGGGCATGACGGCATGTTATAGAGATCTGATAAAAATTAGAAGTGAACACTAACATTGTAGACTATAGGTAATTGTTGCTGAGGTGTAACTACCTAAACCACGTATGAACCTACCATAATATTTATTCATATTTAGCAGAATAGCCAAGTTTTTATATTACTTCTTTCTCAGTTTATTAAACATACGAAACCATACGCATATATGGCGTTAAATAATGAAGGCAATATTTGCAACAAACCTTAGATACGATATAATTACCTAATATAATAATTAATCATAATCAGTCCACTTCAGTCCACTGCTGGACATAAGCCTCTCCCAAAGCACGACACTTTGCCCGATCATGGACTAATATAATAATTATGTTCTTGTTATTTAAAGAACAAGAGAAGAATGGTTGATACACCGGCACCGTTACAAAACAGGGAATGTATTCCTATACGTTTTTTTTAAAGGTAAATGTAAAGGGTCCCCTTTTGTTACAGTATAACATAGGCATTAATATGTTTTTTTCCATTATAGTTACAGAAACAAAAGTTTTAGAGCTTGATCTTGTGATGTCGATTAGTAGAAGCGACTCTTTAGTTTGACTCCCGGATAAAGCAAAAGTAAAGTTTGCGTACGATATTTGTTAATGTCGCTCCACCCTTGTAAGATTTGGCTGGACCCCTTCCCCTTTATGTGGTCATTGCAAGCGTTATCTGTTGTTATTTATTAGACAAAATTAGGTAGGTATTCTGCAATACCATTCCAAGCGAAGATGAAAGAAGTTTAGGTGAAAATGTTATTAAAATTAATTTCCGTCCATACAAATTAAATGAGGGCTACCTCGGCGTTTCGAGCTCTGCAATCAAAACAGATTCCACTCGAATTTCCCGCAAGGCTGAGACTGAAAGCGGACTCTATAATATAGCTAGTAGCTAGCTGCCTCCTACAACGGCATAAGTTGGCCAAAATTCAGTTTAGTATCTACAGGAACAATTATTTGTTAGTTACCTACTTATGTCGTGTGCTACAACCACGGGCTCATAAATTACGTCATTGCAGAAGTTTGTTTAAACCAGGGAACGAGATTTTGCTATACCTACGTCATATTCTTTCCGGGTCATTCCTGTGCTTTGAATACTGAAGATATTTTTGAAACACTATGCTATGCCATTAATTGCTTTGATTTCTAAACCAAAACATTCGTTGAATTGTATTCCTCGAATTGCCTCGAGCAGTGGACCAGTCCGTAATAGTTAGATAATCACTGATGGTTGCCGGTTACGGTCGTCCGATCGAGTACAAGCCGATATCGATATTTCCAATTAAAGGGATTTTAAAGTAAATCCGCTCTCCTCCTGAGATAGAAATAAACTTTAAGATTTTAACAAGTAGGTACTTAATACTCGGGAGGTTCGTTCGGGGAAAAGAGACCGTAGACGACTACCACTGATTTGGTTACAAACAGTATAAATTACATTAGAGAGAGAAAAAGACAACAGAAGAGCTAACCCATAACCATGCGGTGACTCTACCATGAGCGGAACCCAAATGTACTGGGACAATAACCAGGAGAAAGACATAAAGAAGGAAGATAAGCAATTAAGAGCTTAATAAAGCAAATAAAACTGAAACAATATTTATCGCAAAAGCAATACCGATAACGTCGGTAGCGTGTCGTCGGCAAAATGATGTTATTTTCCCGGCTACTCCAACATCTAAGTTCTAACACGTTATGAAGTTGTGAAGTTGAACACGTAGATGGAGTTTGGTACCTATAGGTAGCGGAACTTCGCGCAATGCGATTAGCGAAGCACTATCGGTGGCTGCTGGTAGTTTTGATAGTTGAGCTGTAGGTTCTACTATAGCACACAATAGTTTTAAGTCAAGTTCCAATTCCAGTAAAACTTTGAAACATTTAAGCGTCTCGTGAAAGTTGTGTCCCTAGAACAATGATGCTATCTATGTCATTATCTTGTTCTTTAACGGCCGTTATTAATAACCCATCTTATCTATCCATAGTATGCCCTAATAGATATAGAATTTTCACACAAGCTGCATAGAAGTAATGCCCAAAATCTCTAGTAAGAAAAACAATGGATAGATAGATATGTTACTGATTGCTAGCGTTAGTATGAGTAGCATCGGTAGAGCTCTTTTGCAGAGTCCGCCTGGGGAAGTACCACGCCTTTACTAGTTATGCAAGAAGCAAACATTACCATGCTCCGGATTTCAGGGCTGTGTAATAACAGGCCTAGAGATTTAAGTTTAACAAACACTAACAAAATACTACATTCAATTACTTTCTATAAAAATATTAGATAAGTAATTACTACTTTAAAAACTAACAATAGGTACTCTATTCCGAGAAGCCATCGGCTTCTTGCGCTTCAATATGGTTTGAATTCAATTATTTTTTCTACACTTCCATTCTGAACGAGTGTTTGTTGTGCTTATGTTTCCGCGAACGTACATAATGCAACTAGCATCCATTCCGCTGAGCAAGTGCATCCATTCTAGAAGCAGGCAAAATAATGATGGCATGTAGGCATTTCATTTTAAATAATGGACCATATTGAGTGATGGTGGCTGAACGGTTAGGCGTGCGACTTACAAGACGGCGACACCAGCGGATTTGCCATCGCTCAAAACGGTGAAGGAAAACATCGTGAGGAAACCGGCATGCCCAAGACCTGCAAACTTCAAGGGCATGCGACATCTATACCAACCCGCACTGGGCCAGCGTGGTAGATTACAGCCCATACTCTCTCTCTGAGAGAAGGCCAGAGACCCAGCAGTGGGAACGTGAAAGGCTGATAATTATGATGATGAATGGACCAGCTTATAAAGTTAGTGTTTTGAGATTAGGATCAAAACCCAAAACGCTAATGGTTTCAGACCAGATATCAGAGTTAGATTTTTCTATATTATATTTATATATAAGTACCTACCTATATTTAAACAATCTCATATTTTAACTGTAAATCTAACCCGCTAAACATTGCTGATTTATGCAAAAAGATTGTTGTGTTTTAGAATTTTGCCATGTCTTTGTAATTAATTTTGTTTGCGATATGTAGGTACCTAATTAAATTACCCAACAAATTACGAAATACGCTGAACCGCTAAAACCGCATTCTATTTTCATTGAACTAGATTTTACGCCGAACGCAGATCCATATGGTATAATGGTAACCGACGAGGATCGATAAATAAATCTGTGGTCGCTTCTAAATTGAACGACTATTCAGCTGCGCTGATTGTATTGTCAACGTGTACCTATTCATGCCGAGAGTTTTGTCGGGTAACGCTTATCGGTCAACAAATGATATACTCGTAGGCATAATAAAGGCATGTGGATGGAAGTGGACAAGTCGCGCCCAGGTTACTTATATAACCCATTTGAACGCAGGGTTGGGCGTTTTTGTCGGATCCGGTGTGCCGGTGTGGTGAAATCAACGTGGGACGCGATGATGCATTTGTGCAGTCCCCTATCTACTTGCGTTATTTAGATGAGGTATCAATGATAGCGATGATGCGTATTATGTATGCAGGAGGTCACCTATTCACTATCATAATATCCAACCTGTAAAGTGCTTAATTACTACAAAAAACAAAAAAACAAGTTCCAAATTCTGTCTGGCGAAACGTCTTTACGACTTGCAGCTGCATGGTTTTAGGTGCTACTATAGAATACACATTCACGTGGACTGTTCCTTGTTTGACTCTCTCTATTGTTACTGATAGGTAGGTATATCGTTACTTAAGGCTTAGCTAATTTACAGGGCCCGAAATATTTCAAAGAATGCAATGCCAAACCAATGATTACCGATGAAACTACTCGCAACACGCCACTAGACTCACTGGCGCAACTAAATGATTAGTCTCCGACTAGTGCCAATGGAGAACCTAATCCTTAGTGCTAACGTGGTAAGGTTAGTCCGGTAGTAAGAGATAGAGCAGCAATAAAAGGAAACGGTCTCCTACGTCGCTATATCTGACATAATGTTTGGTCAATTTAGTACAACTACCAGGAGCGACTTGAAAGTTGTTTTCTCCACACAAACTTTTCCATAAAATTTTCTTCTCTTCCGTTCAAAATTATTCGAACATAAGTTAATCAACTTTTAAGTAATATAGGATTTCAAGTACCTTCGTCCTATTACCCCAAATTGCACGATTTCACAATTTAGCCATATTACCCACTTTAAGTACTCTAATTTCTAATGATAATGATATTTGAGACTAGTTTAGAATTTGTGCTGAGCTATGAAATGCATGCGAGTGGCTTTCAATTTTGCAACAGTTACTCGTACCAGTTATTACCTACTTAGACTAACTAAGTATCTACAATGGCGTCTCGTCTACAACTTGATGTCGTGTGATACCTAGTTCACAGCAGTACAATGTGAGTGCGCTCAAACCTTTGTTGGGATGAAGTATTCCCATCGCGGACGGTTCAATCACGAAACAATAAAACTACACGTAATAAATTGAATAGCCACTTCCGTCGAAACCACAAATGTTTTCATTTTAGTAAACAACGCCCGGGCGGCGTTTGTTGTTATTAAACTCAGTTGTGTAGTGAATGGCAGGTAGAGATCTAGACACTTGCCACTTGCATAGTTGCTACTCTGCGCTCTCGATTCTCAACAATACTCGATATCTCGGCAGCACGATACTATTGTAAATACCTTCGTACAGCAAGAAATGATACTTCTATTGTGCGCATAGATGTTGTCATTAACTAGAAATGTCACTGTGCAATATTGTAGCCACTTCTATTATGCATCTTACAAAGCTACGGATACCATTGAACTTGAAACTCGTGATCGTGACTCTTTCTAATTCCGATCTGCTCGTTCCGACCACAATCGAGGTCGATCTTTTATTTAGACACCGACCATTATATTTACCAAAGAGGAGCTGGACTGTACCTAATTTTTCTGAGTAAATCAAGCAAAAACCAGCGGACCTAAATATACCAGTTTTTTAGCTTGAAATGTAAGTTTCAGGAATGAGGAAATCACTATCAATATTATTCTATAGCATATGTACGAGTATGTATCGATAGATAGCAATACCTAAATTGTACATTTTTTTTATTTAGTTTGGAGGATGTCAACATAAAGACAACAAAATATAATGTGAAGGTACTACCAAACCAACCTATTTCAGATCATTGATCACGGTATGAGTTACCGGTTCCAAACCGAAAGATGGTTCAATGCCCGCTTGAGCTTACCATCTTTGGATCAACTCTACATGGTTTGAGTCTTTTATCTATTTCAATTTTCAAGATGATTGTGCAAATTCTCAGCAGTTGCTCAACATTGTTTTTCAAAGTTGTTTCGGTCTATTTAATAATGCTAAACTGTTAACGTCCTTGTCGCCCTACTTTAATCTATTAGCTTCCAGCCTGACAGGCAAGCGTGCAAATGCAGGATGTCCTACGTTTAGCGATTTGCCTGTAGAAGCGAAAAGAAAATACACGTTTCCTGTCATCAGGCAGACCTAGAAATTCTTTGGGACATGACCTCACCAAATCAACGACAGAATGTAGGTCGCGATGTGTTCCCACATAATGGATGTATGTTCAGTTTTAACTAATGGCACCTTCGCTACTGCAGTAGTGTTTTCCAGATGTTTGTGGAACAAAACTAAAGAAAGTTTTTGCACTTTTACAGGTCACTGCAGGCACTTGTCACTCGTATATCCTAGATATAATCGCCTCTGTAGCTAGGAACAGGAACGACTAACTAGCCTTCTTTAAAATAATAGCGTACAACCAATCTTATTGAAAACTAGATCTCACGACTTTGCTTTCTTTAGATAGGTCCATAATTTAGTTAGGTAGGTACTTACTCATTCAATCTAAATCGTGAATCTAAGTGTGAAAATCACCGTTACTCAACTGAAACATGCCGCGATCTTTATTAATAGGTAGGTACAGTTCGTAAAGAAACAAGTAACCGAGACTAGGAGGTAGAGATAAGAAGCTATCTCATAAATATTTCACCCGCGACCTTTGCCAAAAGGCGACAAAGTGTAGGTATACCTATAACTAAGATGAAGATAAACATAAAATATTATGCTAATTGTAGAGCCAGAGAGCCTCACTAGAGAAGCAAGTGATAGATTTACTGGTTCCGTTCGTTTTCCAACGAAGATGTTTTTAAGACCATGTAAAAACAATAGTAAGTAGGTTAGCGCGCCGGCTGCCCGCGGCATGCGGCGGGTACACGGATAATAATTAGAGCCGGCTTTGTAAACAACGCACAGATACGTTACCAACAGATCTCAGCCGTCAATATTATTGCTCTAGACTAGACTAGAGCGCACATAGCATAATTAAATTTTCTTATTCTGTTCGACAAAATGTACCTACTCATTTCAGTACAAGTGGCAGAAATGTCACCATAAGCAGTTTTCTGGAAACGAGTTGATTTCGATTGCGCAATCTATCACAGCCTTGTTAACTACCTACATTTCCGTCGCTTTGGTACTTTAGTCTCTGCAACTATGCAATCCGCCACAAAGCGAACAAAATAATGTGCGACAGTATCAATTTAAAAAATGCAGAGGTAGATAAAATGTTACTAAACGTAAATAATCGAATTGGAAAAACGTTAAATGAAAAAGTTAAGTACCCACGTTACCAAGAGTGTGTAGAGAACCAGAGTCTGCGAAACAAATGAAGTTATCTATTTACGCATTATGAAAACAATGAAAGGCGTCTTATTAATAGTGATGCGCATCTATGCCCACGTAAACCATGTCGTCAGCGTGTGCGTAAATTGCACAAAATGAAGTCGGAACTCGGAACATAAGTAAGTGCAAGCATACGTACGTGCAGGCCGGGCGCGTGCTAGAGGGTTCGCTGTCAGGGACGCGCTAACAAGGGGGACCGAGTGGATGCGACCGGCTGTTTATAAACATTGAATGTCTGTACGAGCCAGGATGACTATGAGCGCGCGCGAGAGGCAGAAGCCGGCGGCCGCAACCTCACCTGTCGCGGAGCTGCGGCGAACGTGCAGCGGACCGCGGCGACGAATGCACCTTGGCGGCGCGACCGGGCGGAGCGGACACACGGACGTACTGAACGGGCGGCTGCCGGCGGCGGTGTGCTCGCCGCCCTAGCGTAACGTTACGTCACGCTGACAGCTGGCGATCGGCGCAGCCGGCGACCGCTGCGTGGCGCCACCGCCGCCGAGATCAATACGCGGGCCGCGTCGGACGCTGCGCGTGGCTCTACGGCGCATATACCGCGGCGACGACGGCGGGGGCTCTACCGCGGGTCGTAGCTGGCCGCCCCACTAACGCTCGAAATTAATAATCGATCTTGATCCGTTATCCGCGGTTTTGGATCGATATGTCATGACATAATTTGTCATTTTAGTAGTAATCTGTCAAGCCCTAGTACTAAAATGACATTTTATGACATGACATATCGATCCAAAACCGCGGATAACGGATCAGGATCGATTATTAATTTCGAGCAATAATAGACTTCGATAATCGACATCCCGCATCTGATACTCCCTTTCATAAAGGAACACTACGCTTATGCATCTCGCCCTGATGCCCCATTATTAAGTGCAATATGTACATTAATCTTTTTTTTATCTTCGACCACACTGTCAATGATTTTTATTTAGATTGTAGCGGATGGTATTCCGACTTAGATAAAAATACTAAGAAAACCGCAAGTAGTAGGTATTTTTTTGTAAATATAGCACAACAGATTATTGTTTGTATAAAATGATGGCACGGGTAGCGTAGCCTCACTACGCTCCTTTTATAAAAGCGTTTAAAATATTAGTTAAACTAGAAATAATCCAAGTATATTTACAAAAAGAACTCAAAAGCCCCTTTGAGTATTTTGAACTTAGTTACATTATAATCGTCCTCGTTGCTTATAGATGTATTTAAAATAAAGAAAAAGTGTTCAAACTAAAAATGGGCATATTTCTCAGATACATGAGCGATGGTGGCCGAACGGTAAGGCGTGCGACTTACAAGACGCCGACACCGAGTTCGAATCCTCTCGGCCCCGCACTTATGGCTTAATAAGTTATGTGCCGATTTGCCATCGCTCAAAACGGTGAAGGAAAACATCGTGAGGAAACCAGCATGCCCAAGAACTGCAACATTCAAGGGCATGCGACATCTACCAACCCGCACTGGGCCAGCTCGGTAGATTACAGCCCATACTCTCTCTCTGAGAGAAGGCCAGAGTCCCAGCAGTGGGAACGTGAAAGACTGTTTTAGTGATGACATGTGCATTATATTATATAACATTTAATTATGACAATCTTTTTAATGTATTATGTATGTTTTTAATATTAATTGTATGCTATAACATAGGAAAAGAACACGTATAACAGATTAGCAGACAATTTTATACCCAAGACCTGCTCTAATTTGACGTTTTTTAACTTTAATGCAAATAAACGCAGAAGTGGACTTTCTTAAAAAAAAGAACGAGCTGTTATTAACATAGCAAGAAAGTTTACGTAGCTCGTTTAAAGTTTGACGTTTTAACGTGATCACGTGTTGTATTCAACTAATTATACACATAATTATTGACACTTCCCATAAAACAATTTAAAATAGAACAAACAATAGAACCATTCGGAACAGATTCAACAGATTGAAATGAGAGCCAGTTCAAAATAAGCGGGCGCCACCTTAGACCAAACAAGAGAAATCTCAAAAGCTCTAGTAAAGCTAATTAAAAATATCGGACTATTAGATGACAAAAAAAGCTTTGGATTTTAGTGAACTTGCTCCGATTCAATCAATTAGTAATAAGAATAAAATTGTCAATGTGATCGCGCCAAAAAAAATTACCTGTCAGGCGTTTCTTGCCTGTTCTTTTGCCGGCGTAAGGAGGTTGGAACAGGTGTAGCTAGTTGACGTTTTAAAGTGATCACAATGTATCCTATTGAATAAATAACTATTGATTTTAATTCTTGATTTTGACCGCAGCCTATAATTTTGCGAATTAGACATTCATCATGTAGATGTTACTTGCGTCTAGCAAAATAATGGAAAGCCTATATTTAGCACTTATTACTAATTATTTTTAAAAAAACTTATGTAGCTGATGACACAGGTATGATTTTTATCGCGCTCTCGATGTATATACATATGTATATATATTTATTTTCTCCCAACAAGTCACCTGATGTTAGGTAAGTGACAATGTGGTCGAAGATGGCGCCACGCTACACCTGGATTGGTAGGGCTACCGGAACACACCGAATACACCACCGGTAGGTGCTCGGCGACTGATTCTTAACCTGAGGGTGGTAGCTAGCCAGGCGAGCACTGGAAAATGCCCTACCACCAAGCTAGGGTTTCATCACGATGTTTTTCCTTCACCGAAAGCTTAAGCTCATTGTAGGATTCGAACCCACGACCCACGGACCACGGCCAATCCAGTGCCATTTGAAACATTTTTCTTTTGTAAATCATTGGCACTGTAGTGTTCACACTTCAACGACTTTTAAATAACTGGAATAATGTAGACGTTCCAGTCCAGCACTGTATGTACCTACTAGATTCTCCTTAGATAAACCGGCACTGGAATGCACTGATTCCAGTTATCCTGGCTTCAGTGCATTCCAGTGCCGGTTTATATTTTTCCAGTAAGCAATCCAGCGCTGGATTCCATCGCTGGACTGGAATAATGTTAACCGGGCATAATTCTCAACCAGCGGAAATTAGCCGGACATCCCTTGGAGGCGAACAATTTCTTTCCGAGTACTAGCAGCAATAAAAATAATGGGATAGGTATAATTTGTAAAAGTTGTATTTCCATGGATATACGAGTAGTGGGATATAGATACCTGCAAGTAAGGGTGAAATCACACTAGCGTAATTTTGTGTCGTGTGTTCCGTATTTTCCGTCGCTCATTTTACGTGCAACTGAATTGTCAACTCATTTTACGTTTTTGTATGAAACCGAATGCATCGGAATTTATGCTAACGAAATTCTGCGACTCACGACTCAAATTACGTTCGTTTGGTTTCACCCTAAAAATCAGGAGAACAGTAATTAAATAATACAACATGTTACATAAATAGCACACACTGCTTTATTCCATAACATAACACTTGGAACATTTAGGTACAACTAGAAACTAATGGGTAGAGTCGTAAACGAGATTCTACAAACTATCACTTGCGCAAAGCATTCAGAGCGGAAGCTACCGAGGCGACTTGACTAGACCGATATCCATTATTGCCTGCATTACGTTTAAATATATAATATAAACAATTCCACTGAAATGGCACGTAATATTCGGTGACATGTTATGTATTAAGAAAGCACCAGAGACGGACTAAAGGGGTGCGAAAGAGGGGCCCAAAATAACATTAAACCTGGCTTAAATTGGCCCACAGTTATATAAACTGCGCTGGCACCGCAACAACTTTTTCGTCCATCATTGTTGCGAGAACACTTACTCGCGTCAATGAGAAGCATTATTAAGGTGCGTACTGACCAGATGTAACGTGTTGCACGGCGCGAACATTTGTGCAGTCAGTACGGGGTCGCCGCGTAACACGTTACATTACGCCTTGTAGCGCTGGTCAGTACGCACCTTTATGGGAAATAATTGCGAAAGCAGCAGGGTGCTTTAGAATGTGAACCTCACTCAATATTAGTGGTTACAGATACCATTAGTTCGCCTCTGGACAACCTTCAATTAATAAGCACTAGGATTGAATAGGATTACTTGCAACGCAACACCCAACTGCAACTAAACAATGATTATACAAACAATCAGGTATACATATATTAAAAATACTGAACATCTATACTTTCACGTGGACTATTGCAACGTACAAAAAAAGCTACAAAACCTTCGGGGGCCAGCAATTACAATTATGAAAAGCTGATGATCTAGCACTGATCATGAAACTGTAACCTTAACCACTACCGCGTTTTCTAGCCAATATCCGGTACCTCGGCAGTCGGAACTATTATATAGAATCGTACATAGAAATAAAAACATATCAAAAACTTAAGCTTTACACACTGTTGAAAGCGAGTACTGTTAACATTGGAAACGACTCTCCCCCAAGTTTCGTTAAAATCTAGAAGAGATAAATAGATAAAAGATAGAATAGTGTTCTAAGGGCCGGTTATATAAACGTCCGTAATTTAAACGTCAGACCAAATTTCGGTAAGTTTGATCTTATTGTCAAATTTTAGTATGGAAAATTTGTGAAAAAGATCAAATTTACCGAAATTTGGTCTTTCGTTTTAAATTGCGGACGTTTATAAAACCGGCGCTAAGTATGGCTCGACCGTGGCCTAACCGCGTGGGCTAGTAGTTCGGGCGGGACGTGTGATCAGTACACTTTCAGTTGGTTCTTGTCATCGAAGCCGGCTGAATGGCCCGCGTTACGGACGATAAACGAGTTGCCGTCGAAATGCATCCGCCTCTCGCCGCGCCTGCGGCAAAACATACACCAGTCACGAAAAGCAAAACTATCAAAAACGTATCGATAAATCGAACGCAAAACTTCTTTTGTCTTCTCTTCAGGGGTACTTTTGGTTTAGATATAGTAGGTAACAGAAGCGAAACAGCTACAAAAAAGAAACAAATACACCTACCAACCCATACTGGGCCAGCGTGATAGTTTACGCCCCATTCCCTCTCTGAGAGAAGGCCAGAGTCCCAGCAGTGAGAACGTAATAGGCTGATGTTGATGATACAATTTATCTGGAAGTGGAACATCTTACACAACGCAGCGGTTTCAGGGCTAAGCTTCAGCTATGTCAGTTTCAAAAGGAGTAGAGGGAGTTTAACTTCAGGTTGTTTTAAATGCCTATATGCCTGTGTCAGGTCAGAGACAATTTGGCGTCCGCTGAAGATGTTACAAAAGTTATAACAAACACTCCCGAAAAGCTTACCGGTACCGGTATTGACTTACAACGAACGCAAAAGCAAGTTATGACTTTGGCAGTCTCTGTATTTTTTTTAACAATACATGGCATCGTGATGAAACCATAGCTTGGTGGTAGGATGTTTTCTAGTACTCGCCTGGTAAGCTTCCACCCTCTAGTTAAGAATCTGTTGCCAAGCACCTATCGGTGTGTTCCAACATTTGAAAACCAGTTCCTAATTTAGATGAAGCGTGACGCCTCCATCGACCTCATCGTCACTTAACATCAGGTGACTTGTGGTGAAACACTACACCCATGCTCTGAATGAGTTACCGAGTCTCATTAGATCTATCTAGTGAAGATTGCTTAGAAAAATGTACCGTTCGCTTCCATTTCACCGATTATACTACTACAGTAGGTATAGGTACGCACCTCACGAAGAGGTGTTGAGTTTGTCCAAGAGAAGCAGTGCAGTGCAGGAAGGGGCTGGTGATCGAGGCGGACCCGTTGCTGGGGCTCGTGCGCAGCTGGTACTTGTGGCTGCAGCGGTGGATCCTAAAACATGACACGTTTAATTGTTGCGTACGCACTAATCTATACTAATATCTGGTCCAGTACCAAGTGACGTAACAAGCAGAACGTCCCGAGTCCCTAGCTTATACACACACACACACGATGATAATACGATGATAATCGATGCCGGTAGCGAATCGAAGTCGCGCCCATATTGAAACAATCTTGAGTTCCGTAACAGATTAAGTTGTTTCCATTTTCATCATAGATTCAGATGCAAATATTAACCTAGCAGACAAGATCATGTGGAGAGCCAGAAATAAGCCTCCTGGTCCGGTACCAAGTGACGTCACTATGCACTAGTGGGCACTCACCTCACGAGTCCGTCGGCAGTCTGGCTGACGCGCACGTTGTTGATGATCCAGTTGTCGATGCCGTCGTCAGTGAGCCAGTAATGAGCCGCCTGCAGCAGCGACACCGCCTCGTTCACGTAAGATGGACCGTGGCGGGATTCACTACAAGTAACGCACAAAGGAATCTAATACTTATTCTTCTTCTTGTTGCCCTGGTCCCATCTATTTGGGATCAGCGCAGCATGTACTCTTCCTCCACTCTCCCCTATCAGCCGTCATCGCTTCATTCACTCCCCTTTCATTCATATCGGTCCTTACACAATCCATCCATCTTTTCTTTGGTCTTCCTCTTCCCTTCCATCCATCAACATTCATATTCATCACTTTTTTGGTGATATGGCTTTCATGGCTTTCATGAGGAGGGCCTGATAACATGTCCATACTCCAAACGATTTTCTTTAAACTTTTCTACCACTGGTGCTACTTTCACACTTCCTCTAATATACTCATTCCTTATTTTATCCATTCCCGTCACTCCACACATCCATGTCAACATTATCATCTCCGCTACATGGAGTTTCCTCTCATCCGTCTTCTTCACAGCCCAACATTCCGATCCATACATGGTAATAGGTTTTATTACGGATTTGTAGATTTGACCCTTCAGTTTGAGGGGCATCCGCGGATCGCAAGTTGTTGCTGTAGCCTGTCTCCATTTCATCCATCCTGAGTTGATCCTATCTATGCGCAACGTCCCGGTCGATCCCACCATTCCCTTGCAAGAGTGATCCGAGGTACCGAAAGTCTGAGCAGACCGGTAAGAACATTCCGGCAAGGAATCTAGTACAAAGGAATCTAATGCAAACGTGACAAAACAAAAAAGGTTTCATTTACAATTACATTTTAATTTACGTCTTGTATTTTACTTCTTTTGCTTCTTACAGGTTTTACGGGTAGCGTTTGAGTCACGTGATGTTAAGTCGTGACGATGTGTTCGAAGTTGGCACCACGGTATACCTGGACTGGGAACTGGCCCCGAAATGAAAATTGCCGGAACACACCAACAGGTCCTTGGCGACAGATTCTTAACTTGGAAGTGGTAACTAGCCAAGCGAGCACTAAATATTGCCGTCCCACCATGCTATGGTTTCATCACAATATTAAATTCACCGAAAGCTCAAGCTCATTGTAGGATCTGAACTCACGATTGCATCGCAAGCGCGTCACTACCACTGGGCTATCATCACTCTGTCTCTGTCTAGCTAAGCATATTTTTTTTTAGCTCCAAAACCCGTTTGCTTGTTTCTCGTAGGGGATCTAGATCTAGGCGGGAATTCATAAACCATTAAGAACGAAACGAAACAATTGAATTGAAACGTTCAATTTGAAAACCTACGATTCTGGCATTTTCAATGGGCATATCCAGGTTAAGATCTACTTAGAAACTTTTCTACCTTACCATTATTAAGTTTTTAGGAAGCTACCAGCAAAAGGTTTCTAGTAATTAAATAAGATATAACCTATAGGTGAAGTATAGGCATAGGACTGGATAGAATGATAATGGTTGAACTAATTTTGATAGTTCTAAAAGTATTGCAGCCCTTGTCTGACCACGGATGTAGAAAAAGGACAACATTACTTTTAGACCTGTCAAATACATAGTTTTAGAAAATGCACAACAGAACAGACACCAGTGTACCAATAATTTTATATAAAACACGCTTACTTGTAAAAGACGTTAAGCGTGAAGTCCTGGCTCATATCGAGGAAGGTGTCGGTAGTAGTGCGCGTGCCGGCCGCGTCTACCAAGTACACTAGAGCGCACTGCTCTGCCGTGAACGAGACGCCCTTGTACCACATCTTGGCGTACCTGGGAACGATATAAGCAAACAATTACTTCCAGAGGCCGAATCAATGTCGCAAGAACCTAACCTGCTGGAATTTTACTGAAAACAGTGCCCTAGAATCCGCAACACAGTAATGTTCGCACACTGTTTGCTTGACGGTTAAATAACTGGCAGAGGTGTGGTACATCCCCAGGCGGGCTCTGCAAAGAGCCCTACTACTACTAAAGTTTCATCATCAGCCTTTCACGTTCCTACTGCTGGGACTCTGGCCTTCTCTCAGAGAGAGAAAAAGAGAGAGAAAAAGAGAGAGAGAGAGAGAGAGAGAGAGAGAGAGAGAGTATGAGCCGTAATCTGCCACGCGGGCTCAGTGCGGGTTGGTAGATGTCGCATGCCCTTGAATGTTGCAATTCTTGGACATGCCGGTGTCATCACGATGTATTCCTTCACCGTTTTGAGCGATGGCAAATCCGCACGTAACTTATTAAGTCATAGGTGCGGGGCCGAGAGGATTCGAAGTCAGTGTCGGCGCCTTGTAAGTCGCACGCGTTACCGTTCGGCCACTATAGTTCTAAACTAATGTCTAAAAGAAGTACTCTAGCAGGACGCCTATTGTCCCGAAAATATTAAGAAATGAGATTGTTAATTTATTTTTAAATCTGTGCACAACACGTTATTCAAATTGTTTATGAGTTCAAACAGTTACATTTGTACTCACGATCTAGAGATGCTATGATACAGTGTCCCGCAACAAAAACCCAAATCCCGGATGTCAAAATAGAATCCCACAAATGCCTTTGTAAACGAAGAAAAACATGAGAAAGATCTCAAGTCGATGCATCAGCTTACTTTTTTGCCCTTTTTTACTACTTACAAGGTAACGTTTGACCACAAGTCCCCCTGATGCTAATTCACGATGTGGTCCAAGACGGCGCCACGCTACACCTGGATTGGGAACTGGCTATCAAGTGGGGCTGCCGAAACACACCGATAGGTGCTTGGCGACAGATTCTTAACTCGAGGGCAAGCACTAGAAAATGTCCTACCATCAAGCTATGGTTTCATCACGATGTTTTCCTTCACCGAAAGCTCAAGCAAGCCTATACCTATTCATGATCATCAGCCTGTATCAGTCCACTGCTGGACATAGGCCTCCCCCACGGTACGCCATTGAGCACGGTCTTCGGCTCTTCTCCACTAAAGAACACGTGTACCCCAACAGTTATCGGTTCTGCGGCTTATATGACCAGACCACTGCCACTTCAGCTTGCTAATTCTGTGAGCTATGTCGGTGAGCTTAGTTCTCTGACGGGTCACCTCATTTCTGATACGATCCCTCAGAGAAACTCCAAGCATAGCAACTTTAAGTCGGTGGACTAGTCGTGCCGTGAGTGTCCATGGACTCGGCAAGACCTTTGTCTTCAGACATTGTGGTATTCGCGACGAGAAGACTCGACGAAGTTTTCGAAATGCTGCCAACTAACACACAACTCACTTATTGTTGCCTTGCTGGTGGCGAGCCTGTATTTCGACCCGCGACCCGTAGTGGTAGACGCGGCCGTTGGGGTGGATAAGCGCGGCGGCGGCGCCAGAGCGGGACAGAGCTAGGATGATGTTGTTCTTAGCGTTGGTCACGCGCACGGCGCCGTCGATCGTCATGTCCACCCTGCAATGTAAACGAAAGCTGCGGTTACAGCACTTGCTAGAATCAAAGACAGTGCCCAGGGCCTGCAGGGTTTGCCGCCCCATAAATTAAGAGAAAAAGAGCAAAAAGTTTAATCATAAAATTAACTCAGGTTATCTTGATAAATCTTACAACCAAATGGGTTATAGTTTATGTTAATTAATTAGGTAGGCTTTTTTAAACTTCTTCGGACATATACAGTCAATAGGAAGGCGGAAAAAGCTGAGCGTGGTGCATCTTGCTCCGCTCCTGGCAGCTTGCCGCCCCGGACCATGGCCCTTTTGGCCCTAGGGTAAAAACCCCTGAGCAAGGAGGTACAACGCGGTTTTCTAAAGCTGGCACGTAACTGACGTAACACATTCCCACATTTGTCTGCGATTGAACGTACGGCATGCATCATGAAAAGTCTGCCTCTATCGCACGCGGTGAAGGTTATGAATGAGTGTGCATGACGGAGACTTTTGTTTTTGTTCCTTTCTGTATAATGTTTTTGTTCTATTATCATCAGCCTGTGTCAGTCCACTGCTGGATATAGGTCTCTCCCAAGGTACGCCACTGAGCCTGGTCATCCTGGTCTTCGGTTCTTCTGATCCAACTACTGCCAACCACTCGGCGCAAGTTGAAGTCGCTGGGCGTCCTACACTACGTGCCCCCAGTCTGGTTAATTGAAGGTAAAAAAATACTCACTTCACTCGGTCCCTTAGCCGAAGACATACGGTGCCGTGGGGAGTCACCGAAGCATTGTATCCCGCACCTCCTACGACATCAGTCACCTGCAACATTGTCAACATGACAGTTATAATTATAATTCTGCCTAGCGAAGCACCTGCACAGAGTGCTTAGCAACTAGCGCGGACCACGTGAAACTTTGTATTCAGTCTTATGGTGGGTAGGTACTGACCGGCGTTGGCTTCGGACACATTAATATTCAATTTCCATATTAGTACAATTCTACATTCTTATAATTCCACATTCGTACAATTCCACATTACATGTATTTAACCACAGATGAAAATAATGTTGGCGGCTTATGTTGGCTTGTTGGCCGCCACATCCTAACCTACTATAACACTATGGTTAAGTTATACTTGATGTACCTTGAAGTAGCATGTTTTGAATTTCCCCTAGGTGCTTGGTGTTGTGGGGCCCGGAATGAAGGAGTTCCGGGCCTCTCCGTCGGGGCGGGTGAGTTGACTGTTACAGTGACTCCCTCCCGCCCCTCCAAAAAAACGGAGGACGGCATAGTAAAAAAGAAAAAAAAGCATATTTTTAAATTTATAATTATTTCAACAAATAATTATGAAAAATGGCTCGTTAAAAATTGTACAAACTTTTACTGCCAATGCATTGGTACAAATATAGAAATGGTACCGATGTGTCCGAAGCCCCGGCGATACGGGGCGTAATGTAACGTGTTACACAGCGAGCGTTCGTGCAGTCAGTACGGGGAAATAACGCAGAGCGCTTTTTTCCCCGTACTAACGGTGCTCGCTGCTGGGACTCTGGCCTTCTCTCAGAAAGAGTTTTGACCACAAGTCACCTGACGTTAAGTGACGATGTAATCGAAGAGGACGCCACGCTACACCTGGACTAGAAACTGACTCAAGCAAGGCTGCCGGAACACACCGATAGGTACAAGTGGACTGGATCTTAACTTGAGTGTGGTATCTACCCAGGCGAGCACACACGCACATAAGCACTTGTTCTTCGGCATGCCGGTTTCCTCACGAAGGACCAGTTGTCAGAACGCAAAACTTTTAGTAGTACCTACTGGCTTTTCGCTGCTTTTTGTCTTCCACCATGCAGCAGCGCAGGTGTACATGTAGGTACCTATACAAGAATGGTTACTAACCTCAAGCTCTCTCCAAGTGTCAGCGTGGTAGATGTCATCTCCTGGGTAGAAGGGCGCCTTGCGCTGCAGAGGCGCGCGCCACGGCGGCTGCCAGCCGGTAGCGCCAACCAGTTCCGCCTGGCCCAAGCCACCCTCCAGGAACTTGCTGTAGTCTTGGAAGGCGGAGAGGTTAGACTCCTCCTAGAATATTAAAAACCAGAGTTTGTAATAGTTATATCTTAAACTAGCTGTTCCCTGCGGTTTCACCCGCGTGGACTACCATTTATCCACTCAGACGCTGCCGTCACACGCCGTACCGACTCTAAAGCGCTGCGCGGTCGAACACATTTGCCAACCGCAAAATACCGCGGTATCGTTTTATAAAACTGGTGTCAGAAAGTAGACAGATTGGGCACTAGTATAATTTGTTAAAATTAATATTATATACTTTTATATGGGTACACACTAACTGACCCGGCGAACTTCGCTCCGCGTTAGAGGCAATAAATGAGCAGATTTAGGATTTAAAAATTAATTTATCATTATCAAGTTAAATTTTGCATTGCTATGCTTTGCCGGGAAAGATTACATCTTCTTATTCGCGGCATTAAATAAACTTGCGTTTCTTGCCTGTTCTTTTGCCGGCGTAATGAGGTTGAAACAGAAGTCAGTCTTAAGTTTGACGATATAAAGTGATCAAATGATCATATTATGGATAAAGAATTTCTGAATTTTGAATTTTGGTAAGAAGAGCCCATTCCATCATCGGACAACAAGACGTAAGTACGGAAACACGATACCTATACATGGTTGAATTTCCCGCAATCCGCACAAAACGCTTCGCTTCCACTTTTATAATGCGAACTGCGAAGGATTGGAACACTCTGCCAGCGTTTTTGTTTCCCGGTAGGTAGGTACACTTAGGTATATAATTTGGGAGGAAGTCAGGATAAAGTCAGAGTGAATAGGTATATTTTAGGCAAGCATACTCTATTATCAACCTCGTCGTCACTCACCATCAGGTGAAGCTGCGGTCAAATGCTTGCCTATTTGGTAATGAAACCCAAAGTCTCCAGAAAAGCTACCTACGGTTTGACAATCGAAGTTCAGGTTTACTGTGCAACATTAAAGTTATCTTACGACGAGGCTTGGCTTATGAGAGATCAACTCGTCACCTGATTATAGGAATGCGCTGTGTAGACACTTCTAGGCCGCACAGGCATAGTCACGTCTTTTCTAAAATCTGCATTAGCCATTTTAACACTTCTTCAACTTGAAACTTGGATATAAAATTACACTATTTTGAAAAAAATCATGAACTACTGTGATTACAGCCGATGGAAAATACTACATAATCTTACTTCATGGACGGATAGCAATCAAATGATGGCATTTCGGAAACTGTCATTTGTTGTTTTGTTTCTCATTCGATATTTAAAATTTTGTAACTGTGTAGACTGTATGTAGACTGCCAGAAACATTGTGATGTTAAACCTCATTTCCATTCTGAAACAAAAAGAATTTACTATTCAGCCCCAGCTAAAACGATGGAGATACAAATAAGCCAAATACCCGATAGGTGGTTAGTGACTGATTCTTAACTTGAGGGTGGTAGCTAGCCAAGCGAGCACTAGAAAATGTCCTACCACCAAGTTATGGTTTCATCACGATGTTTTGCTTCATCGAAAAGCTCAAGCTCATTGTAGGATTCGAACTCACGTCTTAAGGATCGGAAGTCGATGTCACTACCACTGAGCCATATCATCGTTATGAGCGTGCGTAGTTGTTACCAAAGCCACCAAAAAATCCAGTGTTCAAGCTTGGATACTTCTTGAGCTACGAGTGTAAAAACTTTGTGCTGACACGTGTCGTCATTTTACACAAATGTTTCAGCTCACAGCTCAGAAAGTAACCAAACATTCGTAGATAAAGAGTTCCACGTGTACTGAAATTCAGTAGACGCGATGGTGGTACTGTCTTCGCATTACCCACCCTTCTGTCTATGGTTATTTAGCGTCGGTGTTATAAACGTTCATAAGTTAAACGTCATTTCAGTACATTTTTAACTTTTTGTCAAACTTTCAGTACTAAAATTTGTCAATTAAATCAAATTAACCGAAATAAGGTATGACGTTTAACTAACGGACGTTTATAAAATCGGACCATAGGGTCTAGATGATACCAACAGAAAATGTGGTTGCGTAGAACGGAACGAGAATAGCAATACCTGTAACTATAATTTTCAGAAAGCATACATAGGATACGGAACGTAAGAATCGTGTCCTTTTTACCCTTCAAATATGGCTCCGCGCCGGCGCTGTAGACCCCATGCAGGTAACGCAACCCATGCAGGTAATCTAATCGATATTCGCACCAATCGCGGAATGTCATAATACCATAGGTGACAACATTACATTACAAGCAATACCTGTAACTATAATTTTCAGAAAGCATACATAGGATACGGAACGTAAGAATCGTGTCCTTTTTACCCTTCAAATATGGCTCCGCGCCGGCGCTGTAGACCCCATGCAGGTAACGCAACCCATGCAGGTAATCTAATCGATATTCGCACCAATCGCGGAATGTCATAATACCATAGGTGACAACATTACATTACAAACTGGAAGTTCAAATCTAAGGCGGGAAATATAAATTTTGAAATAAATTAATGTTTTTGGAAATGACCCGTTTAAAACTCAGCGAATTAAGTTAGGATCTTATATGATATGAGTAATCAGTGCATTATTGTTAAAACGTTTACGAGATAATTTGAAGAATAAAATTTACGATTCCCGCGAATTCCATGATCATTTACAATAATAGTTAACCGGCCTAGCTCCAAAAACGATAAAGCAATAAATTTAAATTTCCCTTCTGTCAGGTAGTTAGTACAATAGTTTGCCTAATCACATAAACCGATATTTACAACTTTTGCACGATTGTTGAGAAAATGGCTCAATACGGTTTGTGCTATCAACCGATGTTACTTTTAACACGTGTACATTTTTTTGAAGAATAAACTATAATTTTATTGGACTCAGCTTCCACACAAGTAACTGACATGATACTTTTTCCACCTAGGTACTTCACTGTACAATACGATTCATGCACTATCGTCATACGAAACTGCGTGCAAAGGCCAAGATATCGAGCAAAATCTGGCGGCCATAGCATTAGAAAAGGTGCCCCTGCCGATCCCGACCAACACTTCCCAGACATCAAAAAGTATAATTATAGAGGCAAAATTTGACCTGAATATTATAAAATCCCTCCAAATAAAACCTTTTCGGTCTCATGGAGCAGTAGCCGCCTAATCCCGCTTGCCGCAAACGGCACCGCCCTTAACCCGAAAGTAAGATTTCGCGATAATTTTTCTTTTCTCTTGGCGTTTCAAAAGAACTGAGCGATAGTTTCACTGTTTATAAGACGCACGTATTGGATGGTTATATGCGTGGTCAATGTTAGCTGTTAGCCAAAATCTTTAAAGAAAATGACTTGTTATGTATTTGTTTCCATATAATATTAACTTTAAAGGTACCTACTTGGTAAACTTTGACTACGAATTAAACAACGGGCTCTATTTTTATACATTTTTGACTAAAGCAGGCTAAGGACAGATATTGAGATTTAAAACGCCCATATAGCGTGTTTTACCTACTACTACAAGACCCGTTTTTCACCGTTCAAAATAATCTCAAAAAGGTATGCCATGTCTTTGTATTATACTTATACTAAAAACAAATCAAACGATTAATTAACAAAAAAGCTCGAATTGCATTGGCAATAGCACCGCAAAGTTTAGAGCATCGGGTCAGAATTGAATGAATGGTCACTCGCTATTCAAGTTTTACTGTGTTCACTCATATCTCGTGTTGCATGTTGGTACTTAGGTATTACCTTTGCCCGGGCATCCGGGGCTCAGACGGTTCAGTGTTAGATAAGGGGAGTGGAAAATTTCTATCTCGCGTTTAGTTTTCATCAAAAGTGCCATGGTTGCTGCTATTTTTATCACAAAGAAAATTCTTTGATTGTTTCATTACAGTCGAAAACGGTAGGTACGTAATAAATCTTTTGGTTTAACGTCAAATCTAATATCACCCTTTTTCGTTCGATACATTACGTTATCGTAAAGCTTAGTCCGAAAAGTCGCGAAGAAAAACTCGTCAATTAATTTTGAATCATAATTACCTGGTACAAAACAAACAAATATTGGGATAGGTCATGTTCGAAAATATTACAAGTTTCAATGCGAATGAATAGATAGATCGCATTTACCGAGTTTCATCTTTTATTTCGTTACATACCTATAATCTCAACTGTAAAACCCCACCCTTTATATTATTTGCACAAAATCTAAAATATCTACTTGGATAACATGACTTGTGGCAATTTTTACAGTGTTCTCAAGTGTTACTACAAGAAGCAACCATGTCCTTCAACTATGAATTCAACCCTTTTAAGGCAAGTACATTTTTCAGCCCTACTCTTTTTCTCTAACATCGATTGATACATACTAGTACAATTACATAGGTATTTCAAAACTGTAATGAACATGAACCAAAAATATATATATAGAAGAGAATTTGGAATGTCTAAATGTGGAAATATGACGGGCTGATAGTGAATAATTATCATATTGCGACTCTTTTCTGGATCCCAACATAACATCACAACATATTTAATGAAATATATTAATACAGATCAGAAATGTAATCACTACGTTTGATGGCAAGAAGTATCAATTTAATTTTTATCATCACAGTTCGCCCATCTTGCTACCTACCACACTCAAGTATGAATCTGTCACCTAATGAATACCTAATTGTATCTATTTGTATGTTCCGTTAGCTGCACTTGAGAGCAGTTACTTAGACCGGGTGGCACCACCTTTGACCACATTGCCACTTAACATCAGGTGATTTGTGGTCACATGCTATCATGTACGATGTCAAACTATTGTTTAAAGCTTTAAAGGCACTTTACCATTTCACATTCTCTCACTATATTTAAGAAAAGACCCTTGAGCCCTAAAAAAATTTACATTGTAGTTGAGATACAAGGTAAATACAGAACAAAATAAATTATCTGGTCTTATTCTTGTTGTAATTGGTAAATAAAGGAGTATTTACTGAATGTTACTTTGCCATCCCTACTAATATTATAGGATACTTTTTATCGCGATAAACTGTAGCCCACGCGGGTAAAACCACAGGGCACATCTAGTCTAGTATAAAATATTCTGAAAGGATTCACACTGGAGGTGATACACCTTAAGCAGGATGTCATTACATAGACATGTAATAATAGTGTGTTAATATAGTAATATGTAAAAGATTAAGGCTGGATTTCGACAGAGTTGACTAAGTGTTAACTGAATAATATATAACACATTTACTTGAGACTAAAACTTTGCTCATTAATCCAACTAACCAACAACAATCCAGAAATTTCTTTACATATCATTTTATTTCATCCAAATTCAGTGAAGTAAATCTGTAATAGAGCTTTTGCCAACACAATTAAAACAACCTAACATATTGCCCTAGATAGAGACAAAATATGCGTGTTTAGTTTTGGTGGTGCTTGCATGTTTTATTCATTCAAAATATTATGATATGATGCCAGCTTTGACTACTTTGTCACTTGACCTCAGGTGACTTATCATGAAACACTACTGAGTAACAAAAAAGTACATCAGATCTATCACCGGAAAGTAAATATATATACTGAACCAGAGTCTAAATCAGAGAATTACTATTATTCTAGTTCTGTATTAATAAAGGCCGCAAGAGACAAAACACAAAAACAAAAATAATATTTTGAAATCAAGAAGGACTATTGTTAACCAACCAGCATGCAGTACCATCTACATTTTAATGAACACTGACCAAACACAACACTGCCCTGTCTTAAAATTACTTCCTTAACAGCAAAACTAGCAAAGAGCATTAAATTCAACTAATTTTTTTCTTTGTGGGGCATTTAAGTAAGGAAAATTTGGTACCTAACCAAATTTGTAAAAAAAATTGCAATTAAAACATGGAAGAAGAACAACTACAAAATGTAAGCCTTTGCTTGCAAATTGTTGCTCTTTTAACTTAGTGGTTATTATGTAGCTAATGAACAGCTACTTCCATTCCATACAAATTTACCAGCATGCAAATTCTGCAACCATTTACTGTGCATCAGTGTGTTTATTTATCCTCAACTATCAACCTTTAACTGGGCCTGGGACCACTTATGTCCAGGGTATTCGGTGTTTAAACTACATATTTAAAACTTCCGCCAAGGATTCCCATGCAAGATGCAAACTTCATAGATATCACCTCACTGTAGTCGAAACAAAAAAGATCATAGCAATAATCATACCATTGTTTGATGTCATTAAACTCTCTTCATTAAAAGGAATTGAAAAAGTTAAAAACTAAATTAAGCAAGCAATAAAGTAACAAAAAAAGTCAGAAGAAATAATAGGAAGAGGAATTGGCAGGTGACAGTGACAGGACAGGAGCGTACTAGGACTAGAGATATTCACTTATCATCGATAAATCAAATTTATTCGATGTTTTCCATGTGATATATCGAATTGATTCGATGTTTTGTTTGAAGAAGAGACCTTGTAGCCAAATAATTTCAATGGCATCAACTTCACTGACATCTCAACTCAAGTAGATGGACAAACCTGTGTCTCAGCTAAGATTGGAAATCACAATTACGAAGGTCTCAATTTACTAATTTTCAAGAACCTCTGCGCTGATCTTATCATTGGTCATGACATACTAGATAAACATTCCTCGCTCGTGTTCTCTTTTGGAGGATCAAAAGGTCCTATCAAAGTAGCAATAAATACCAGCCAGAGGTTACATTACTACATGTGAATCCTGATTACTCATATGTTTTCCTTGCCGACGGACGAGAATCCACTGTCTCGAATCGTCACCTCGCACCGTTGGGTCGAGATAGTATGAGTAGTTGAGTAGTCAGGATACCTTGGAGGAATTCAATGAGATACGAGAGTCAGTCGAAGCCAGTGAAGACGACTACTACGATTCTCGAAGTTTGAATGAAGAAGAAGGTGGACCGACAGAACATACAGCGGTCGAAGCTGAACCCACGAAGACTGAGAATCCTGCTACTAGCCAGCGGATATTCACGAGAGTTCGAAGACCCCCAGACCGTTACAATGACTACATCTTAAATTAATTCGTTACTTTAACAGTCTGGGAGAATGTGGTGTTATGGAAACTCTTTAGAGTTGCAATGATTTGAATTAGTGTTCTGCAAAATAGTTACACTCTGTCAAGTATGTATTTTCTATTAATTTGTAATTTTAGCAGATTGAAACCTTTAGTATCCTGCGGTTTTATCTTATTATATAAATGTTGATGTTTTCTAGCGCTATATCGATAATCATCGGTTCAGGGATCCGATGTTTTATATCGAATATAAATATCGATATATTTTTTATGTGGACACCTCTAGAGCGTACGCGGGGTTGATAACCTATACCCATAACCCATAACCATAGAATTTATAATTCTATGCCCATACCTATACCTAATGAATACATAATTATAATTAATATAAAATTCAAACTTCAATAATGTTTATTCAATAGGATACATTGTGATCACTTTAAAACGTCAACTTAAAACTAGCTACGCCTGTTCCAACCTCCTTACGCCGGCAAAAGAACAGGCAAGAAACGCCCGGCAGGTAATTTTTTTGGCGCGATCTAATATTAAGAAGCCGGATAATATTTAACGGATATGGATATGCTAAACGGACACATATCCCCACGCGGAATGATAATATATGACTTAATGTATCCAATCTTTTACTGGAGTTAGTAGTTAGCCCATGTCTAATAGTTATGATTTCTAAAGATAAAGATAAGATAATGATTATCTTTATCTTTATGATTTCTAATACCGGTATATGCCCAGTTCGGATAATAAATATAAATAAACCACAGAGTATTTATTCAGATAAATAGATAGACATTTTATTCATTATTTTCATTTACTTTATCCGAATGAGTACAATAACTTTATATTACGATAAATTAATAAAATATCGTTACTTATATCAAATATCTATGAATATCATTGCCAGTTAGGTATTAGGACGTTTCTGGCTGTATATGCGAAAAATATTTTATTTATTTATAATCCTAGGATTTTTACCAATTTGTTTTCA
This sequence comes from Opisthograptis luteolata, assembly GCA_931315375.2. NCBI lineage: Eukaryota > Metazoa > Arthropoda > Insecta > Lepidoptera > Geometridae > Opisthograptis > Opisthograptis luteolata. The sequence goes on from OV928033.1 coordinate 6,031,206, forward strand.
TTTATTTCCATATAAGATTGTGTTTCCAGGACTTCCCCATCCCAGGTACGTAAGAACGAAACCTATCATAGAAATCATTAACGCAAGGTAACAAAGGCGAGAAAGTTCTATTTTTTATCTGTCACCACAAATTACTTTTTAAATGTGTAAACACTATCAGCCCGCCACGTTTCGCCAGTCTTTCTTGTTGTAGTTCAGTCGTCATTGATAGATACAGTCTATACTAATTGTATCCTTCTAACAGGATTACAGTGAAGAAGACGCAAAAATGAGTGCTCCAGCACCACCACCAGCTTATAAATTTGGGATAGTCAAGCAGGTAATACATTGTAGCATTATATTTTACAGAATTCATAAACATAATGGCCCACGGCTTGCGGGGCCTCGTGCGGCTCTCGCCTCATATATGCCTCGTTGGCAACCCACAGTGTACCACATTTATGAATGCATTTCTGAAAATTAATTATGTATCTAAAGAAACCCTTTTTATCCAAGATCTAGATTGTTACCACTATCGCTGCCCACAACATTCTTATTGCAATTTGGATTAGAAACCAAATAGAGTCAGATCTGCTGGAAATTGAATGGATCCTATAAATTTTAGTCGCTTTCATGGGTGCTGGTGCGAGTATTGGAATTAATGTGGTAATGTTTTGGTGCAGGTGTTATCCGGAGATACAATTGTGATAAGAAAGCAGCCTCAAGGTGGTCCTCCTCCTGAAAAAATCATCGCGCTTTCCGGCATCACAGCGCCCAAACTCGCACGCCAGAGAGCACCAAACAAGTAAGTCACCACTTTACATTATAACTTCTGCAACACATAATATCATTAACATTTTGAGTCACTAATACTGTAATATAAATCCTCCATATGCTAGCTACAATTTTCTGCTTTATATGGGTTTGATAGTTTAGATAGGTACTACAGCTAACATATAGATTTCAATTGTGGATTAACCAAGTGTATAAATCATCCTCATCTGTTACCTCGTGAGTTGCCTTGAATAAATAAAAAATATAATAGGTACATCCATTATGTTATTTTCTTAAACTATATTATTGGCTATGCTAAGACTGATTGTTCTGCTGCCACATTTGCACTCTTCAATGAAGAGATACTTATTGCAATTAGAAATATGACCCACACATTATTGTTTTTCAAACAATGACCTGACCTACAAAATTAACTTGATTGGTGTTGTATCTGTGGATTAGAGTTTACTTGGAAAGTGTGGGTAGGTTGATTTGTGTTTATTTGTGTACCCACATACACAGTACATTCATATGTCGAATCCATTAGCTACCTAGCATCAATACAAATTGATAACTTAAATTAGTGTTTTATTCCAAACATAATAATTGGCATGCAAATGTCAAGTAGAAAATAACACATTGGATGAACTATTATGGCATTTTTTTAACTGTTTGACTAACATTTGCTTTAAATGATCTTTTTCATTTTCTGTTCTTAGCATACGTAACTTAGCTAGGCATAATGGGTAAGCATACTTTTCATAAATATCTTATAAGTAGTAAAAACTCGTTCAATTAACAACATCATGGTGTATTTGATAGTGCTGGGGCACTGCCTGTTGAACTCGGCCATCCCAGGTTCAATATTTGGTTGAAACATATTTGTCGAGCAAAACTGTCTGACATATGAAATCTTTTTCGGCAGTAGGACTCCTTGTTATTCATGTACATGGCGGTATGAGTGTGTGAACAATATTTATTAATACATTACATACACAACCCTAAAGAATTATAAACATGGTATTGGGAATGAAGCAAAGCTAGACAATTATAAAATATGAGTTCAACGTGACCATTTGCAATAAATTGTGAATGACAAAAAGACATAATTATGGCAACTTGTTGGTAATACTGTTGGTTACCTTGAAATAAATACTACTATGAGTATAGAGAAATATCTAATAAGAGCATATGTGTGTAAACACTAAGATTTATTTTCAACAGTGATAGCTAAGCGAGCACTAGAAAGCACCATTATGTTTTCTTTTGCTGAAAGCTCTTTGTAGGTTTCAAACTTGGGATCTTTATACTTATGTCCAGTCACACAACCACGGAGCCATCATTGCTTCATGAAGCGTTATCCATTGTAATTGTAATACTATTATAAAAGGAAAAAACTTTGCTTGTCTGTTACCTTTTTACGCCTAAACCGCTGAGCAGATTCTGATGAAATTGGCTATGGAGATACTTTGAACCCTGAGAAACAGCATACTTTTTATCGCGATAAACTGTAGTACACGCAGATGAAACCGCGAGGATAGCTAGTATTGTATATCCATGACATGCATGAGTTGAAGAAAAACAATTTTTGTATAATATTTTGCGAGTACACCTAAAACAGATAAAGTTTTAGGTGTTATCCACTATTTACAAGTAATTATTTCCACTGAATGATCATTCGGATCAGTACTTTTAGCAGTATCAAGATAAATTATATATTATGAACCTATGAACACATCGTCACTCAACATCAAGTGACTTGTGTTCAAACGCTTCCCTTAATGCTGGGGCCACACTAAGGTCAACGTCAAAGAAAATGTCAACGCCTATCATCGCGATAAATATTGTGCAATTATGTGAGTGGCTTCACTTGAACGGTCAACGTGAATGAATGCACTTGAGTTATCGGCTAACGTGAAACGCCAATGTGAATACTGTTGTCAAATGTCGTGGTCACACTTATGTCAAACGTCAATCATCGCGCTATTTAACGGCATTTCCCGTTAGTGTGGCCCCAGCATCAGAAGTAAAAAAAAAGAAAAACAAATCATTTGGGTGTTCTGCGCGGCTGGTTGATTGTTTGCGTTTGTTGGTTGCAAACGTAGTGAAACAAGATACAGACGCGCGTTTTCATCAACACAGACGCCCACGAGCATCGCTTAGCAATAACGGGAAATGCGTTTGTGTTGTTCATCACCTCGCCAGTCTCATAAAGTCAGTGCGGGATGCTTTCACCTGATCAAGCAAGGTCAACGGCGTATGGCAGGGCCTTAAAAAATGAACGTGTGTAAAAGTACGCAGGCTGCAAACGCAGCGTGTGTGTTCAAAAATGACTTCTCAATACGTGGGCTGTCTGCCTAGAACCAATTTATCACTTAGTAGGTACATATTAATTCCAAAAACAAAAAAGGCTAATTTAAAAATAACTAGCTGTAAGTTTTTTTCATTTTCTTTCCGGTATGAATAGTATCTCATGTCACGAAATAATCTGAATATATGTGTACATAACATCACGAATATCGCAATGATCACCTCTTTGTTAAATACTATACCTTAATGTGTTGGTTGCGAGAAAAGTGTTTCGTCACAAAGATATGAGAAAAACGAAGATAGCTCAGTGGCAGTGGATGTGACATAGGTTTGTTATCAATACATGGGTATTGAATTATGTATGACGTGGCTTTCTTAGCTTGGTATATGTAGTAAGTCATTTTCTACTTTTTTCCTGACTACCTACCTCCTCTTATGTTAAAAATTTGTAGCCAAGCACTTATCGGTTTGTTCCGGAAGCATCATCTTTATTTTATTCATTTATTTATTTATTGACATACATGCTCCTGGTGAACATTACAGTTACCCAATTCGTTCACCATCTTGAGCGTTAACGCAACGTGGCCACCTTAGAGTTGTGGTCAACCGCTATCTTATTCGATGATATAAACTAACTAGCTGTTCCCGGTGGTTTCACCCGCGTGGGCTACAGCTTTACGCATGCAAAGTCTCAGCCCGATCGGTTTAAAATTGACAAAGTTTCATACAAACTTTCATCCCCTATTTTATTCCCTTGGGGGTATAATTAATCAAAATCCTTTCTTAGCGGATGCCTGCGTCATAACATCTACCTGCATGCCAAATTTCAGCCCGATCCGTCCAGCAGTGGTTTGGGCTGTGCGTTGATAGATCACTATGTCGGTCAGTCAGTCACCTTTGAGTTATATAATATATATATAAACATATATAGATAACTGCCTAATTGTAAATAACTATGTACTAATAAAATAATAATAAGCAGTCTCCAAACGACGCTCATTCTATATTTAGTGGGTACAGTAAATCGCTTGCCATTAAATACAGTTGCGATACAATTAAATGTGACAGTAAGTATTATATGTACAATGTAAATATGATATGTATTACAATGTTGAAGATGGGACCTCGACTCTTACCCTGCAGGTATTCACACTTTACTACGTCGCTCTAACAAATGTATCAAAATAGAATAATTTTAACACGAGTACGATTGAGATATCGTTTCTGGGAGTTTTATCGTCTTCTTCCTCTATTATCGTAAGGATACGCCAGTTTCCTTGTTAACTCTGAACTTCGCCAAGTGGTGTATTTGCACCACATGATATTGTATATTGTATCAGTTATGCACAAAATCGGCAGAGATGATTGCCCATGTTATCTTTGAGCTTAGCGATAACACATTATCAGGGCCGATTGCGAAATTAAGAAACTAAAGTTAATATAGCGCAGTTTTTAATCTTCTACGTATCATTTAGAAATGAAACACTCAATTAGAGTTGTTTATTTCGGTACATTCTAAATACCTTCTGCCGATAAATTATCCACGACGCAATAATAATTATGTTCTGTACCTATATATAATGCTAGTTGCACCCCGCGGTTTCTCCCGAGTCTTCCCGTTATCCCGCAGGAATCTATTTCCGAGATAAAAAGTAGCCTATTTATCCAGGGCATTAGCTATCTTCACTTTAAATTTTATCAAAATCGGTTTATTAGTTACGGTGATACGTGGTCACAAACATTCACACACACACACACACACACACACAAACTTTCGCATTTATAACATTAGTATGATGCATTTTGTGTGTATTTTACAATACTGTACTAATAACCAAATTACAATCATAAAACCCAATTGGCTCTTATTAATTCATGTCTAGTAAGCACGAAAAGCAGGTTGAATGTAAAATAGATCCATCGCTCGAGATTGTTAGTATGTAATATGTATGTATTTGTATATTACACTAGCTGCGCCCGCGTGGACTGCAGTTTATAGCAACAAAAAACCTATAGAAAAAAGCACTTTCCGTTTTTACAAATTTTAAACTTATTAAATTTTTCTCTGTATAAGAACCTTCCTTGGACTTCAACAAACACAACAAAAAAAGAATACGATTGACTTTCGCCGTGCCACCAATGAAGTCGCCGTGCGACATTCCGAACAGCGTCATTTTCGCAGTTGACAAAAACAATATGCAGCAAGTTCTCAAAATGAAAAACAATCTCTTCGCTCAATCAGCTCAATCGCAAAAAGACGTTTTCTCAGACAGTTTTAGTCGCCCTCCTCAAACGGATTTGAGCTTTGCCACGCTGCTAATGTAGTTTACGTACTGCGCAGTCTGCGACGTTTCCGGTTATAATCACCTTGCGTCCTGATTGCTGCTGAATTGCTATTTTCCCGGGTCGATTTACACCACAAGACTTGGTCGCATGGCAATCAATAAGTCGACTTGTGCAAATCTCCTATTTCATTTTGCACTACTTTCAAAATAATTTATGTTGGCTGACATTATATTTATATATCAGAAGTTAAAGTATTTTTTTTTCAAGTACAAGGTTTTTTTACAATGACTTATATTCACGTGTGTGTAATATAATGTGCTGTAGTCTCCTGCAGTGCGATTCTAATTCACTCGGAAACTCTTCCGACCACGGGTACGGAAAAGTTTCCGCGAGATTTTTTTAGACGTGATTCATTAATCCTAATACGGAAACTGACATTTAATTTGTCAAACCAGCTGTTTAATCACGGATAAGTTTCCGACACGTATTTGCTCTCGAAAAACGTTTCCTTGAAGCGAATGTGACGTCGAATCCGACACGGAATCTTTCCGAGTGAATTAGAATCGCACTACTGGTGTGGTAATTACATCGAATAGGCGTGGGCGCCACTACGTCATAAAGTCGCGTGATGTAAAAAAAATAGTCTTTTAAATAACATTTGCTTGTAGCCTAAGCTGTTAGCCATTATTTCTATTTGCTGCGCCGGCCGCCTGGCATGTAAAAAAAAATCGGCCGATTTTATGTACGTTCTCACAGTTTTACCTATATTTGCCTCGCCTAATGCTCTTTTACATTTCTTTTTTCATAGCTGTCTCCCATTTCATCTTAACGGGTAAGAGTAAATAACTATTTATATATCTTAATGTCATAGGCTTGTGAGGATCTCATTAGTGAAAAAAACGTAATTAAATGGATAAATAAGGAATCTTCATATATCTTTGTTTCATTATTTTGGAAACTTAACTTTGGTGTGAGCCGATTTCGACGTTGTAAATACCTACACTACATTTAGGGCTGGTTTATGTAACTTAATTTGAATCAAACCTTCAATGCTACTTAAAATGTGTACCAAAATGTTCACATCATAAGGGAAAAATACTTTATTCCCGAAAACAAAGTTATGTAGTCGAAATTTGTCGCCGCGTACATTGTACACTCGACCTTATCCACTCGGTAAGAAGTGTAGTGAAGGTGCCGACCTAAATCTAGTTGAGGAGATCAAAGTGAAAGGAGAAAGTGCACCAACATAATGAAATCTATAACACAAACACAACTTGACTCGTAACAATAATTATAACGAGCGTTAACGTTATTCCTACGTTACAAATGTCAATAAATGTTTGGTTTTTTTAAACTTTGCCTAAAGATTTATTATTCGTAAGTTTTCCGAATATTTATAGATACTTTTTATTGGGAAAACGAGTCTAAATTCAAGAAGCGTATTTTGTCTCACTTTGAATAGAACTAGTAGTACCTACACGTTTATTATGTTTGCCCCAGAACGTAACTAAGTGTAACGTAGTGGACGATCCCAGTACAGTCAACGACAAAAGTAGCTGAACAATCACACTTTTTTCTATTATCCTCATCATCTTAGACACAAATTTTTGACCTCATCTAAAATCAGGTGTGTTATGTTGTGATCAAAATGATACCATGTAAAATGTAAAAAAAACAATAATAATTACTGATTTGAAACACATTTGGAAAATCGAGAACGATCAGCTACTTTTGTTGCTGACTGTACATACATAAAATTTGAGTCGTTGTGAAAGTGCACACGACGACACCTTCTGCTAGTTTGTTACACGTGGTACGCGGCACCAGGTACATAATTATATTGAACGGGATCTTTGTGCTATTTTGATCATCATTAGGTCGAAATTTCTTTGAAACTTGGTGAGATTGTTGTCTGATATACCTGCAGATAAGCCCTGTACAATAGTACACATGGCGACAAATAAGCAATATTTACCTCAACAACGCTACGTCTTGATTAAGTTATATAGATAATCGCGATATTTAAAACTTACATGCATAGATAATAAAAAAAAGCGTCGACTTAAGAATTACTCCAAGTTTTTCGTCGGTTAATATGACCCGTCAGTCGATATCGGCAAGCCATAAATCATCAAAGCTCAACTTTCTCTCTTCATTTATCGGAGTCAGTTTTTTGTTCAAAGGTCTCATGAAATCCTCATAAGTTTTTTAAATTACAGGGCCAGTTCTTGTATGTCAAGACAGTGAATGAAGATACGTAGAATACGTACATGTTCTTTGGTTATATTTAGTAACTGTATATAAGATAGAATTGGCTATATTGACCGAACTTAAGATTTAGGACGAATTACGTCATGTCTTATTTAGCAAACTATTATACTAGCTGCGCCCCGCAGTATCACCCACGTGGACTGCAGTTTATCGCAAAGTCGTAAAACCTACAAAAAGCCAATAGAACTTTTCTCTTTCTGTAATATCCAAATTTTAATACTTTCCTGGCATCTTTTTAAGTTTTTTCTCTTCATAAGAACCTTCCTTGGACTTCAAAGAACACAACAAAAAAAGAATTAGCGAAATAGTTCCATCCGTTCACGCGTGATGCGATGACAAAGGGGAATAGAGATTCAATATTTAAAGAAGATATTCTAGTACACTGTTTAATTAGTATAGGCGTGTGTAGGTGAATTTGGCCTTCATTTATTCATATAAGTTTGGAAAACTATTTCATTTCTTCTCAGAAAATGTTATATTTGGATGAATTATATCGCTTTCCTTTTTGAAAATTGCTAAGTAGGCTATACGCTTAAATTATAATCTACCACACTAAAATAATGATTTACTAATCGTACATAAATGTACCTGAAAAATTAATTATAAATTATGTTTTTTTTTTATTAGGGTTCGGTATCGAACAACTGGGTAAGAAAATAAAATAACCCAATTTATTATGTAGGTGTTGTCGTTTTTGTGTGATGAATGTTTAGTATCCTATTTTAAGAAAATGTGAATGGTATTATTTTCTATTCGAAATACAAATTTATGTACTATTATCAGCTGAATCTATTATTGTGTAAACTATGTATTATTTGTTACGTATGTATGTATGTACAATTATACAATATGTATTATAATATTGTGAAAAAATGTTTTCAAATTGTGATGTTGGCTGCATTGTCTAGTATGATAAAGTAATGTGCACGATGTGTCGTCTTATCTATTGTTATTATTAATAACATTTTAATGTCTTACCGCCCGACCACAATGAAAGCACGAGTGCAGGGTGTTGTACCTTTTCAAACCGGTTACAGTACACGCAACGTTTATCAAGCGTCTAGATTATGAACTAGTAAAGCTATTAACGGACGTTGGATACGTTTTCGAATCAGAAAAGCAAGTTCTTGATGAATTCATTTCCGATTCAACAAATTTTAAAAAGCAAATTATGTATCTAAATCTTTCGGACTGGTATGGTAATAATGGTAGAAAATGATAAACTGGTAAATACATATAAAAAACAGTTAATTTATAAAATGCATGTTTCAATAGTTTAATCACAATATAAAATTAAACGTAGCTCACGGATTGCTTTACAATTTTGAATATCTGCTTTTGGATGAGTTTGATGTTTATCCGAATAAAAGAATCAAAAATCTTCGGAATCCGATTAGTGATTAGCTTTTTAGATGCTTTCGTGCGGAACTTTAAGAATTCACTTTCCCACAGCCGTACTGGACGGCCCTGAATACCCCTTAATAGCGGAATAAATCAGGTACGCACCGCGTCCGCACTCCCATTGTGCTCGAGCGGTTATGTAGTCCTTTAGTGCGTCTTAACATAATTGAAACAACACCTTCACTATCAATAGTTGATCAGCTTTATTCAGTATTTTGTGACATTCAGATAAAAAAAAAGTAAGCATTCTATAGTTTTGGGATAATTTGTGTACTTGTGTATTACACAACCTCCGCAAACAAGAGATGCCTGTAGCAGGCCAACTAGCTATCATATCATTTCATAGTATGAGTGACTTTAGCAAGTAGTTAGTTCTTGCCCATTTGAGCAAGCAGATTAGACAATTCATTTTTTATTTTGTTACTTAACGAAACTCATTAATGATGGTAAGCCTCACGCTTGCCCATTACAGTTCAGTTGTCACCTAGAATTTATCCGTCACTTAACGTAGTTGTACCACGTAAATTACCTTATGACCTTTAAACATCACTTTTTCTAGTACTTTCTCTGCTGTCAAATTAAATGATCAGCCCAATGCAGTTTTTATCGTATTAAGTTTGTATAATAGCGTTGCAACTTGCAAATAAAAAACTTAATGTTAGTATTTTTATTTTTACCTATTTGATGTACTTTACGACTACATTATACCTACGGTTATTTATCTATCTTTGTTGCAATATGTAAACTCAACATTCAAATAATCTATCAATATTAATATTCTTAGTTACTATAAAAACTTTTCATTTGTGAAACTGCACTTAAAAAAATTACTCGTAGATACTTAAAGCTGTAGAAGGTTAAACCAAACTGCAATGGTATCGATATGGATACCCAATACTGTCACTTCGAGGTGTCGTTTCACAGTACGGCTTTACAAGCTGTTAGACCACTGAGCTGCAGGTTTGTATAGGCACCAACAAAGAAGCAAATATCTAGACAATGTTACTTCTACAATTTCTACATGTTAGAATTACGTTTGAAACGGGATAATTACCATGTATTTGACCATTGTAGTTTAAAACAGTATATTGATACTTCTGTTAGGATAGCTATCCAGCCTAGCAGCTCTTTCGTCACCAGCTTTTGAAATTGTACTCTAGGTACTCATAGCATACCTAAATTTTTCATTGTGATCGTCGTAGTTTGTGGTGTCTCCTGAGATCGAATTAGGTCTATAGTATTATGATAATCTATTTGTATTTATTATATTTACATTATGTACATTGTACGTATCATTATCATATATTATCATATATATATTATCATTATCATATATTATATTTATTATGTTTATTATAATAGTACTTTAGTGAGTCATTCAAAAAGAGGTTTCATTTAAATTTTCGCGTTCTTTTAAACTATCAGCTTAAAAGTCACATAACATTTAAGAAGTAAAAACTAGGAAGCTCGTAAATAGATTGATATACGCTCACACGCATTGAAATAGTGAACAACATACAACATGCCACACAGGTAGTGAACAATTTGTTGGATGTGTGTGATTACTCGAAATTTAGATATCATTTGGCCGCCGCGACGTGTTTCACACCATTTAAGTTTGTTCTCCGGAGATACGGTCTACGCCAATCCTACAGCCAATTCAAGCACTGAAAGACAACATCAGCATTTTTACCGAAATAGAAAAAAACGAAAAAAAAAAAAGAAATGACGAAAAAAAATGCTAAATGAAATACCATCCGAAAAAAATAATCGAGGGTGATATTTGGACGGTAACGTTAAACTAAATAAAATTCAGCTAATTTTATCGTACCTTATGAAACCTCTCGTTGAGAGACCACTAAGATTAGGCAACTTGCATGCATGGTTGAGAAGTAAGTAGTTGCATGAGAAGTCGTGTCTGTCAATGGTAACGAAAGTCGGACGGGGAAGAACTTTGTCATATACAAAAGATCTAAAGCAGATTAAATTGGACGTAGAAAGATCATGTGATATTATTTCGAAATATTTTAGCACTTCTATGCTAGTATTCCTGACACAGTAAGGCCTATCAACAATCGCTTTAATTACTTGCAAAATGTAACGACAGTTGTTTTTTTCTTGATCTCAAGGAAAATAGTCATACACGATTTTTTATGATGATTGATATGATTCAAAATAAACCGAGGATAACGATTGGTGGTTAGAGCCGAAAGTCACCGTCTGCGCTTCCATTACCTTCGCACTGTAGAATTGTCATTGGCTTTACTAGAAAATCATGAATATTGTAAGGCACACGAAAGCTTTATTTTGACCGCCTCCCAGGACAAGTCTAATGCCGAAGCACACATAGGCTGTATTTGCAACATTAACTTTGGAGGCAATACGCCCTTGAGTGGGTCGGTATTGGGCAGATCTTGCACATTAGCGGCTCTTTGGACTCAACACCCATCCATGACCGGCGCGGAGTCGGTTCAAAGGCGACGAGGAAAAAGGGGAGTGCGCGCAGGCGCATCATGTCTCCAACATCGTTTCCAGCGCTACAATTAACTCTGTAAAAAATAATTAATAATTATAATAATGCCCACACAATTGCCCCATCTAAGATTCCCTTTATCTATATCTTTATCCATTATCTTTTTCTAAATTACTAGATAGTTCTCTCTAAGTTCTTCATCCATATATTTTCTGAATAAATAAAATTTGACTCATTGCACGTTAATAATCATTTTTTTTCTAACAGTGACCTCGAAACGAGAGACGAACCATGTGCTTGGGAAGCCCGCGAGTTCCTCCGGAAGATGCTGGTCGGAAAAGAAGTGATCTTCACCTCAGATAAGCCAGCTAACTCCTCCACCAGGTATGTCATAAGATGCCATCATTACTATGGGTTTGCATTTGACCATAGTCTATTTCCAACAAAGCTAAGAGGTGTAGCGTTGAGGGTGAAATGCGCTATGAAGATGCGCTTTGCGCGAGGAAGATGCGTGCACGAGCTAAGTGATGCTTCGCTAGTACTACGCAATACCACTTAAGCTTGAATTTCTTAGGCCAACCAGCTAACCTTGTCCTATTACTACCAGAGAGTACGGAAACGTGTGGTCCGGTAAAGACCCCAAAGAGGATGAGAACGTGACTGAAGCCCTGCTCGCTGAAGGCTTGGCCAAGGTTCGTGATGGCGGCCGCAACATCCCAGCGCTCAAGAAGCTAATCGAGATCGAAGAGGTCGCCAAAGCTCAAGGCAAGGGTATCTGGGCCGAGGACGCTCATGTAAGTTGATGTTTCTTATAACAATGAGATTACAGAATAAGCTTATTATCCATCTGATATTCACCAGTAACGTCTTACTAGGGCATGCCCAACGTTGCACTGTATTGCGTCCATCACAATACTTTTAGTTGCTAACTGACTGGACAGCCAAGTTCTAGAAGGTATGCTGCTGCCGTACAGAAACACGAGAGGAACAGTTTCTCTTGACGCAGGACTTCGTTTAATTTCACCTCGTTGTGCGCAGGAACACGTTCGCGACATCAAATGGACGATAGATAACCCCAAGCAGTTTGTGAACAAGATGAACGGTGAACCGATCCCGGCCATCGTCGAGTACGTCCGCGACGGCTCCACTATGAGGCTGTGCCTGCTGCCCGATTACACACCGATCACGTTGATGCTCTCAGGGATCCGAGTGAGTGTTCGTAATACAAGTTAGGCTGGAACTTTGGCATGACGCTTAAGTCATCCTTTTGTTGGTTTTGACTTGCTAATAGCTATCAGAGGCGAGGATGGGCTCACGCATCACGCCATTTATACTATAACTTTATAGGCAATAAAGAGTCCAAAATTTTTTTTTCTGTGTTTGAACAGTGCCCCTCAATAAAACAAGACGGCGAGTCCGAGCCTTACGCCGAAGAGGCCCGTTTCTTCACCGAGTCAAAACTCCTCCAGACAGACGTCGAGGTGATCCTCGAGTCTGTGAACAACAACAACTACGTAGGCACCATCGTGCATCCAGTCGGAAACGTCGCAGAGTTCCTGCTGAAGAGCGGATTCGCTAGATGCGTCGACTGGTCGCTTGCAATCATGAAAGCTGTCGGTAAGTTTTTGGATTCCTAGGACAGCAGAACCGTCAGATACTGACGGCTTATTATCTAACTAGGCTGGGGATGCAAAGACGCTTTATTTTGACGCTTGAACTCCAGACTGGGCTTCGATCAGTTGTGTCAATGTGACTGGAATACTATTACCTAATTTATTAGGTTAGATTTGAAATTGTAAAGAGTCACTTTACAGGGGCGTCAACGGTACTGAGACAAGCTGAGAAGTTAGCCAAGGATTCCCGCTTCCGTATGTGGTCCAACTACGTGAACACGGCGCCAATAATACCCGCGAAGGAAAAGGAGTTCACGGCCACCGTACTCGAAGTGGTCAATGGAGATGCACTCATCGTGAAACTTAGCAACGGCACTCATAAGAAGATCTTCCTTGCCAGCATCAGACCGCCGCGCGAAAAGTAAATATCTGTTTCACAAACGTATTTTTGCTAAGCACATCTATCTACAGCGCCGGTAATTTCGTCAAACATGTTGGGTTCTTTATATATCACCCCTATCTAGTCAACACAGAGCCGGTGCTCGCCACTCGGGTGTTCACCAAAAGTGACTCTTTTCGTAAACAGACTGTTAAAAGGGACATTTTCGACAAATATGTATGAGAATAAATCTCTAGTGAGCGAACACGGTTTTTGTGGACTAGAGAGGTTGTGCATTCATTATATTAACCATACCATTAACCAATATTTCCTTGTCCGCAGAAACAGTCCTGATGAAGAAGGCAAACAGTCGCCGAGACCGAAAGGATTCAGACCGTTATATGATGTTCCGTGGATGTTCGAGGCTCGCGAATACCTCAGAAAAAAGCTAATTGGCAAAAAAATTAATGTAACCGTAGACTACATACAGCCACCAAAAGACAACTTCCCTGAAAAGACATGCTGCACTGTGCAGATAGGTGGCACGTAAGTAACAGTTTCATTCGATCGTAATATTATTTATTCCAGTTCGTATTAAATATTGACAGCGAATCTAATAATATATAGAGAATATGAACGTAACTTATTTCTTCCCACAGGAATCTCGCTGAGGCATTAGTCAACAGAGGTTTAGCCTCAGTTGTCAGGTACAGAAATGATAATGACCAACGCAGTTCCCACTACGACAAACTGCTGGAAGCCGAGCTGAAAGCCCAGAAGGCTGCGAGCGGTATCCACGCCAAGAAAGACATCCCCGCGCACCGCATTCAAGACACTAGCGGTGACTCTGCTAAATCGAAGAAGTTCTTCCCGTTCCTGAAGAGGGCGCAAAAGACTGAGGCGATTGTGGAGTTTGTGGCCAGCGGGTCCCGCATGAGGCTGTACATTCCGAAGGAGTCTGTGCTGGTGACGTTCCTCCTGGCCGGCGTGAGCTGCCCCCGCGGCTCGCGGCCTGCCCTCGGCGGCGGCGGCGGCATGCAGCAAGCGGAGCCTTACGGCGAGGAGGCGCTGCAGTTCACCAAGGAGAAAGTGCTTCAGCACGACGTGATCGTCACCATCGAGGAGATGGACAAGGCCGGCAACTTCATCGGCTGGCTCTGGATTGACAACGAGAACCTATCCGTGTCGCTGGTCGAGCACGGCCTCGCCTCCATGCACCACACCGCCGAGTCATCGGAGTACGCGCGCGTTATTAAGACCGCTGAGGAGAAAGCGCACCAGAAACGCATCGGCATATGGAAGGACTACGTCGAGGTCGAGAAGGCGGCCGAGAAGGAAAGAAACGCTCCGCTCCAGGATCGCGTCGTGAAATACGAACGAGTGATCATCACCGAGATCACGGGCGAGGGACACTTCTTCGCTCAGAACATCGACCAGGGCAGCAGGCTGGAGAACCTGATGGAGAGGATTCACCAAGACTTCAACACGAACGCTCCCCTGCCCGGCTCGTACAGTCCACGGCGCGGTGCTATCTGCGCTGCTCGTTTCTCTGCCGACGACAACTGGTACAGAGGCAAGATTGAGAGGATCTCAGATGACAAAACGGTACAAATACTGTACATCGATTACGGAAATCGAGAGGTATGACCAATTTTATTTTATTATCCAAAGCTTAAAATGTTCGTACGATGATACAACGTAATTGTGTCGATAAGGAGGCGTCTACTGATTATGTGAGGCGATTTTGCCGATATTTGACCCCTCTCGTGAGATTTGCCTTGACCCCCTTCTTAATCTCGCGTCAGATTTTTCTACAGCTTTGGATTTAGTTTTAGTTAGCTTAATTACTTTTTCAGTTTTCTCGCATTTTACGTTATATTTGCCGAATATTGGAACCAATTAGAAAGTCCTTCAGCACGACGTGATCGTCACCATCGAGGAAATGAACAGTGCAACTTCATCAGCTAGCTCTGGGTTGACAACGAGAACCTATCCGTGTCGCCCCCTCGCTCCCCCCCGTGGCATTGGGTGAAATTTGGCTCGCCCCCTCCCCGCTCTAAGAAAAAATAAAAAAAATATTTATTTGATAGGATATACATAATATGATTTAAAACGTCAAAGTCAATTAAAGCCACGCCTGTTCCAACCTCCTAACACCGGCAAAAGAACAGGCAGGTAACGGAGTAAGTTCACTACAATTCCAAGTTTTTTCGTCATCTAAATATTCCGATATTTTATAATAAGCTTTACTAATAATATTTCTCTTGGTTGGTTGTATACATTGGGATATGGAAACATGAACATTAACGAGTTACGGGATCACAACCAAAGCAGACCAGACCCCGCAAGCAGCACCCGTTCACGAGTTGACGCATGTGCCAGCCATCGCTCTCCTCAACCATATTAGAGGGAAGAGTTACTACGTGACTAACGGCCCCTATGTTCTGTCATCGCAGGCTGTGCACGTAAGCAAGCTCGCTGCGCTGCCGGCCGGTACGGAGACCGACCCGCCGTACGCTACAGAGTACACGCTCGCTTGCGTCAAGTTCCCGGCCGACGCAGACGACCGCAGCGATGCCACCTCCGCGTTCTATCTGGACACGTTGAACAAGAAACTGCTGCTGAACGTGGAGCAGCGCGGCTCCCCGCCCGCCGTCACGCTCGTCGACCCTGCGACATCCAATGACATTGGAAAGGTATAGTCGCTTCTTTTTTATTTTTTACTACTTACAGGGGATTGGTATCATAACGACTACGTTGTGAAAACGACGGAATCATCATTAGGTCCAGATCTCAGAAGGATCATCTCTGCAGAATGCCTATATCTCCGAAAAAGCCCACAAAAATAATTTACACTAGAAAAATCATTTATATCCGTTCAGTAGTTTTTGTGTGAAAGAGTAACAAACACCCATCCTCACAAACTTTTACTAATAATATGATGTACTAGCTGCGCCCTGCGTTTTCACCCGCATCTTCCCGTTATCTCGCAGGAACCTTTTTCGAGAATAAAAAGTCCCAGCCTATGTTTTAATCCTGGGTATAAGCTACCTCCATTCCAAATTTCACTCAAATCCGTCAAGTAGTTTTTGCGTGAAAGAGTAACCAACTTCCATACATCCTCCGTACTCACAAACTTTCACGTTTATAATATTAGTAGGATAAGCATTAAATTCGATTAATTACAATTGATTGAACTGTAAGTTTGATAATGCATGCATGAAACTAAATATTAATAATCATCTAACTAAACTGTTATTACTACTCGATTTGTGTTAAAATATAGCGATCTGACTCCACTACCGCCCTTTATTGTACGTCCTATGTTTATGCAAATAAATTACTTTGATATAAAATGAGTTACAATAAAAAGGTGACGAACAAATTGATTGCAGAACCTGATCAAAGATGGCGTAGTGCTGATGGAGTTCGTGCGCGACCACCGACTGGCTCCGCTAGTGGCGGAATACCGCGCCGCTCAGGATTACGCGAAGAAGTCGCGGCTGGCTCTGTGGCGGCACGGGGACATCACCGACGACGATGCCGTGGAGTTCGGTGCACGTCGCTAGTATTCACCCCAACCGTTCGACTCCACCGCGCTGCCCTCCCACATCATCAACTGCGCCACGTGCTTCACGGCGCATGCGAACCCCGTCTACAAGGCCATTTCTAATGCCATGTTCTTCTAGACAGTACTTGTGTATTCTTGTCCAGTGCAGTGCAGTGAAGCAACGGTACCACGTAATACGATATACTCTTGGCGTTACCTGCCTCCCGTTTACAAACTTGAACTTAGATTAAATCAACCGGATCGTCAATATAAATGTGTATTTCGTTTCTATAGTAACATAATAACACTTATGGTAGAAAATATTATATCGTCGCAGAATTTAGTCATAATAAATATCGAAACATAATATTTACATAATATTAACTCATTGTCATCTTAAAAGTAACTGTAGGATTAAATTTTTTCTTCTTTTGGTGAGTTTAAATATGAAATGTATAACGAAACGATCATCGTAATAAACTTTATATTTTGTATTTTGGACACGTGTGAAATATACTACCACTATCCGTTGATTAAATTGTGTATGATCAAAAGTCTGATTTGTTTTTTTGCTTATTATTTTGTTAAATTATGTTATTGTTCTACACTTATGTAGTAAAATGTAGTTTATGCGTATTTACAACATGTACACATACACATCTCATATTTGGTGCGGGGAAAATAAGAAATAAATGATTTAGGAAATGACTGTGGTTTTTATGAAGTTCCTAGGCATCTCCATTTTATAGTTCGTTTTTTGCAGTGAACAAGCACCTTGCGAGTTAGAACAAATTTAAAAGTCAGGCATTCCGCTCATCATTAGAATTAATTAGGTACCTAATGAATAAATTGCTTCTTTTAGTCCAAAAGGCCTATCTCCAATCCATAATTCGTGGGTTCAATTCCTGCAATGAGTGTGAGCTTTTGGCGAAGGAATGAAACCATAGCATGGTGGTAGTAGGCTGTTTTTAAAACACTTATAGCTTGACTTGTAACTAACTAACAATGTAATCGAATCTTAAAAGTCAATTTTCACTCTGAAACTTTATATATGTATGTTATCTTGGTGACAATGCAATAATTTGGTATCATCGACTTGATCTGATGATGCAAGGTGGGTAGGGGATCTCTGCAGTGGCTACTAGTAAACCCCTCGTATTTGGGCTCATATGATTCGTCTTGATGAGTCCAATAGATTGAACTTGGTGACGAGGGTCTGATGATGCAGCCAGAAGGTGGGTAGGGGATCTCTGCAGTGGCTACTAGTAAACCCCTCGAGTTTGGGCTCGTATGATTAGTTTTGATGAGTCAAATAGATTGGAATTGGTGACGAGGGTCTGATGATGCAGCTAGAAGGTGGGTAGGGATCTCTGCAGTCATTAATAGTAAACCCCTCGAGTTGGTTACGAGGGTCTGATGATGAAGCCAGGAGAAGGATAGTGGAACTTTTCAGTGGCTACTAGGAAACTCCTCGAGTTTGGGCTCATTTGATTCGTTTTGACGAGTACAGTTAATTGAGGTTGGTTACATAGACTAAAAAGTAAAAAATAAAATATATAGTTTAAAAAACTAAAAAATCACACATTTAAAACGCTCTGAGCGCTTTTTGGTTGTATATACTTTTATTTACCCAGTTAAAAAAGCGCTCCACATTTTTAAATTAAACATTGCACCGTAACTATAGTACGTACAATTTATCTTGGCAGCTCTGAAGTTGGCGCTGATTCCTGCGCAGTAGCATATTTTAGGAACCAAATGGTGGCAAGAGGCGGGGTGCGCGGGGCGGTGGTATAGGCTAGAGACGCGCCTTACGTTAAACCAATTAATCCTATAGACGATCAAGTATCGTAATCGATTAGTTACATTTCGAGTTCATCCATTTTAATGTATAGGAGATATTTAACTAAGTAAATGAACTATGAAGTGAATTTTATCGTTAATAATTGAGTTTAAGTCGTTAATTATAAAAGAAATGTGCAGTAACATATTGTTTTTTCTGTTAAAAGTCGTTTACTTAAATTTTAGATATCTAATAAAGATTTCCAGAGTAACGACTGTTTGAGAACATTTATTATAAAATCGAATGAAAATGTCTTTTTATTACTTAATTTTAATCGATTCGGATAATAATCGATTAAACAACACCCACAAGCACGCACATTGCACATCTCTTTTTGTTAACTTCGCAAACTTCGTGATTGTTCGGCAATACTCGGTACGAGGTATTATGTCTCACTCACACTTCAGCATTGTTTTGGTGTTCGTGTCGCTATCTCTGTCTTGACACACAGTCGGTTACAAAAAGGTTTGGTTGTGTTTATTTTTCGTTGTTATTAATTATTATTGTTGATAGTTATTATTGATATTAAGTTTTTTGTTTAAGTGTTAAGTTAATTTTAATTGCTTATTTTCAAGTGTTAGTGGGTACTTATTTCGCCAAATATGCCGCCAAAGCATAGTAGTGTTTTAAATTGCCAGACGAGAAAATATGTTTATTATTTAACTCAGTACATGAAAGACGAGAAAGGCAAAGGCGTAAAAGATGTAGATAACGTTTATAAGAGTTGCTAACGCAACTGGTGTGTCTCAACGCACAATACATCGGATCGCAAAGGAGAGCAATGTTTTGGGATTAATTTCAATATTCCGCACGCCTGGTAAAAAAAGGTCTAGTTCAAGACCTATTACTAATGTAGATAATTTTGACCAAGATGTAATATAATATATAAAGATGCATTCACAACTTCCACACCTCACATGGTATGGAAGAGGCCGACGAGTTTATATTTGGGATTTCCCCCATCAGCGACAGTGATTAGTTACAGTGTTATAAATTTTAAACTTTATGATACAGTTTAAAAACTATCTAATATATAAAATTCTCGTGTCACAGTTTTCGTTGCCATACTCTTCCGAAACGGCTTGACCGATTTTGATGAAATTTTGTGTGCATATCGGGAAGGTCTGAGAATCGGCCAACATCTATTTTTTATATAAATTTTTTATCGAGTTAAATGTAGTCATAGTCTACTTAATCTATGATGTAGTCCACGCGGGTGAAACCGCGGGGCGCAGCTAGTATTGTATAAATACGTAAATAATGCCTGCGTTTGAGTTATCAAATCTGTTATCGAAATGCGTTTTCTGATCGTATATTTGTTTATCTGGCAATATAACTTTTCTTCGCGAAAGTACATGCGCAAAAGTTAACAGAGCCTATGTTCAGAGCTGCCAAGATAAATTGTACGTACTATACATCATACAAGTAAATTTAATTATTTTATATTTTTCAGAGCATTTTAAAAGCGTGATTTTTTTATTTTAAACTATTATTGCTCACCTGGTTAGCTACCACGCACCGATAACCTAGTGACTAGAGCTCGTTTATAGAAAGACATCTTGTAAAGCGGCGCATAGCGCTTTACTAGTCAACTAGTGTTCCTGCAGCGTCGTCACTCGTGCAGGTATCGCAGCGTTGTTTGTCGCAGAGTCGCAGCCTAGTATCGTCACACGGAGTAAGGACATGCTCTAAGTGTTTATGCCATCTCTTCACGAACGAAGAATCACGAGAGATCGGAGGGATAGTGACAGTTAGAAACAATACCTTGAGGGTGCTTCTGACTGTTACTGTCCCTCTCCGATCCCTCAAAGCTCGCTTATGGATTCACGGCATATGCGTCTCGGGAATCTCCGCTTATGCAGAGTCAGCCTAGAATTGATATGAAAAGGAATAAAAGATAACACCAAATATGTAGTTAAAAATATATAATTTCACAATTTAGCAATTAAAATTGCAGTCATTTTTTAATAAAATATGTACAAATTCAATAAACTTTCCAGAATGTATACACGGACGTCAAATTATTACAGATGTCAGCGGCAAATTTATAATACACTTTAAATGAAATGATTGATTACACTTTTTTTTTGATTACACAACACTGATATCAGTGGAACAACCAAATCCAAATGGTTATTATGAGGAATAAGAAAATAATTTTTACAAACAGGTATTTAAAATTGTGTTGATGAACTGATACCAGGCGAATTGGTATAGCAATACTGATGCACTTACAGCTAGCGATCGACGCATGCGCTAGTTACCCAGACATGCTTATGTGCTTGCGTCATGTCCTCTTTAAGCCTTGTGCTAAATAAATAACTAATTCTAACTCACTTAACAAAATTTGTACGTAAAAAAATCGGTCGAAAAACTTATCGGGTTAAGCTGTACATATTGTACTCTGCAATGTAGTCTAACAATTTTACTTAACAGTGACGGAACAGTTACTTTTATTTCAACACAATCTACGGACGAAGCTTCCCAGTCATTAATGCGTACTTTTTTATTTTATTGTAGTAAAGGAAACTAAACTAAACTAAGCTTTAACTTATAAAACTTGCTTTACTTTAACAAACGTTAGTACTACGCAAATGATGTTTGTTAAAGTTAAGCAATGATTATAAGCAAGAGTCTATGAATACAATACTTTTAACATTTAATAGAATGTTCTAATAGTGTTTAGCTATTAAAAGAATTCAATTATTAATAATTACTCGATGCCACACAAGTAGCATAGTTTAGACAACGCGAAAACTCTACCGAAACGAGTACCTAAACCACATTCAGTTCTATCTGTATCGATTTAAAACTACAATTTTAGTATTTAGATCCCGTCAACTACATTTGACATCATGACATCTAATCAAAACAATAATATTATATTAATAACGGTCACAATCATTTACACACTTCAGACCACTAGCTAGAATTCCTTGTAGGGAATAAAAAACTAGGTGGATCGATGATCCACAACGCTCAAGACTCGTGAGATATACTTGGGACTTCTTTTTAATACCCCCGCGTGAATACTCTTTGCCATCGGATGTTCACCCATTGCGTCGCATCAATCTCTATCCCTACTTAATATTATAAATGCGAAAGTAACTTTATCTCTCCGTCTCTATGTCTGTCTCGCTTTCACGCCTAAACTACGGAAGCGATTTAAATAAAATTTGGTACTGAGATAGTTTGAACCCTGAGGAAGGACATAGGCTACTTTTTTTTGCGATAAACCGTAGTACACGCGAGTGAAACCGCGGGGAACAGCTAGTATTATCATATATCCAATTAGATTATTATAAGTTAAAAGCTTTTTTTAATGATTAGTCCGCTTAACAAAGTGTGCCTAGTATCAATATTTACGGGCTTTTTAAAATAAAAAAAGTAATCTACAACAATGACACTAAAACTAACATTAGAAGTAAATAGGTACCATTTTTAGAATATTGATACATGTTCATAATATATTATAAATATAAATTTAGAATTTAATTATACAATTCGTCATTACCATATTTATATTTTAATGTATACATCACTATTTAGCACTAAAATAATTTAGAATTTTATACATAGGTATACTACCTAATATGGAATAACCAATTGAGTCTTCACAATCTTTGACAATGGTGTAAAGAATAAGATCACATTGCACAGAAAGCTGTATCAAATATGAAACTCATATTAAGGTACTAGGAGCTTAGTATTAATTTTTGTTTAGTAACTCCCATTTGGTATGTAAAAACGTAATATTGGGTGATATTCTGATTATATGTATTTTCTTTCTTCGCTTTTTTTATTTATAAAGGGATAAAATATGAATGAAGATGAATAACTACTACTACCTACTACTAGTTTTAATTTATAAAAAGAAAATGTTATTCTCAGAATGTTCGGTGGAATCGATTGTTTTATAGCGGCAAGATCGCCCAGTGCCTATTTTATATGTACTTAGTTTCTTTTATAAATCAGTATCTAGTGTTGTTTATTTTAACTTTAAAACATTATGTACTAAGGTAGAGTTCTATTGATTGACCTAACATAGGTAATCAATAATCATACTTGTGTTACAATAAAGTAAGCCCACTTTATTTATTTATTGAGTAAGCCTGTGGGCAAGTAAGCCACTGTTGTGGCTTTTTCAGTTAGAATTCATTTAAAATTTCCAGCACTTAGTACCCTCAAATCTACTGAACATTTATTTCAAAAACGTTATGGCGTCGACGACTCGAATTATTTTTTTTCAGATACCTAATTGTACCGTCGATTCCTATCACTGATTTTTACCCACATAAATTTCTAATAACGTTTATCTATTAATGTTTTATAGCCCAGTGTTGTATACCGCCTGGTTTTGATGATATCTTTCTTGGTCTGCCAATAGTAGTACCACGACCATCGTTACCACATAGATGACCACAGCCTACGCAGGTAACAGTCTATTTTAAACAACGTGCACGGTGCTGTGCATCGGCTTCGCCTTGTCTTCGTCGTAATAAGGTCCGATTTCTGAAGGCAGCGGAGGGACGTTCTGAAGGAAATTCTGAAATGCAATAAAAATCCATTTATCTTATCTAAGTACTTTAAGCTTTTCGGAATATAAACCACATCTGTTGTACATATCTGTTATTTAAAGCTGGCATGTAGTGAATCCAAAAGCATAGCAATCTCTGTCACGCTCATAACCTTGACCACTTGCGAGGGAGGCAAAAATACTTCTCGGTATACAGTGCGACGTCATGCCGTGCGAACATTCAGAGACGCTACACAGGCGCAATATGTGTGAATGTGTTGTACGTGCCAGCTTTAGATAACTAACCTCTACGTACTCTTTCCCACAAAGATTCACCGATGTATTAGAACGTCGGACCCACATGCGCATTGGCGGCAGAGGTGTGCTAGAAGCCTCAATGGGGGAGGAAAACTAACTTTTTTTCACGCTAGGTGGCACATGATCGACTGTACCTTGCTGTACAGACCCAGATTATTTCTGCATCTTGATTTGACACATAACATCTGTCAACTACAAGTCTACAATTGGTCTAAAACCACTCTTTGACAATAACAACCACAGCTATAACTTGACGCAACGTTCTTGACATGGTACAGGCGCTCAGAGCGCCATCGATAATTATGAGATGATGTGACCCACCCAGCAACAAGCCGGGTCAAAGAGGATAGTCCCCTTTGTGTTTAAGTAAAGTAGTGGCACTTTAGACGGACGTTTTGGAGCGACTAGAAAAGTTTTAAAAACTTTGTCCCAATTTCCTACCCTCACACACATTAACAAAACCCATAATGGTTAATACTCCACCAATATCACACATCATCACTCGAAGAAACACAAGTTTAGGAAATAAAAGTAAAATTTTCGTGTAGACAAAAACTCCAACGGAACCGTTACTAGAGTTTATATGACAATGCAACTGTAAGTTCTACCTGCATGGAGGTGTAATAATCGCAGCAGTTCCATGTGTCGTCGTGGTTGCCGCCCTCTATGACAACAAGTTTCTTGCAGATGGCACCGCAGCGCATGTAAAGTTCTTTGGACATCGCCGGCGGGACGAGCGTGTCGTTTGTACCGCATATCACTAGTGTTGGTGTAGACACGTGTCCTATTTTTCGTAACGACATGTACTGAAAATAAATGAATAATCAATGCTTATTTGGAAAACAAGTCATGCCTTAATAGCAATATTAAGAAATTTTTGCGTTGACTTGTATTATTTAAAATCAAGTTAAAAGTGATTTTAATAGGAATTTCACAATGTTAAAGCCCCTTTTGTGGCAATATTTCGACCCGCCCCCAGTCAATCCTATTGTTTTATATAAATCGAATATGTAGAAGCAGGTTAAGATAATAATTAATGCTAACTGAAGTCATAGGGAAACAACCGAATACATGCTAATATCCTTACTTTGAGCGTCGATAGTAGTCGATACAAATTGATTACTTAAATTAATCTTTTATTCCAAATATAATAACAACATTGTGAGAAAACTGGTTTGTCCATGAATCTCAATATTCAAGCGCATGCAACATCTTCCAACCCACATTGGTCCTGCATACTGTATTGTGGCCCTTGCTCTGAGACAAGGCATGCAATCCAGCAGTCAGAACATCATTGGTTGATGAAGATGTACTTAGACTTACTTTGTTTTTGTGACACATCTGTGGCAGCCAATCAAGGCATCTCCATTTCAGTATGATCTGAGCCATATCTGGTATGCTCGTGAACGTGTTCTCGATAATAAGCGCCCAAATCTTGTTCCTGTTCTCTAATCTCGAAGCAACATCTATGGCCACAGCACCGCCTGCAATGAAAAATCAAGCAGAGACTATCAACATATTGGCAGCCAAGCATATAAATCTATAAGTTCATTGACAGATAGACGATGGCTTTAATGTCATCTAGCATGAAAAGAGTACTGGGCCCGTAGCCAAGATGCATTCTGCAATCGTTGACGCTTATAGAAAACAAGAAAAAAGTATTGGTTTGACATATTTCAACGCTAAGTCACGTGGTCAGAAATATGTCAAACCAATACTTTTTTATTGTTTTCTATTAGCGTCAACGATTGCAGAATGCATCTTGGCTAGAGGCGCTTGTCAGTTATTTAAAGCTGGCACATTTACTCACAAGCAATTTCATATGACAGTAGTAAAAACAAAACAATAATATCTCTATCATGTTTGAAATCGCGTGTGAGAGAGAGAAAGAGTTTTCATGCTGGGCATAGTTGTATACAGTGCAACGTCATTCACAGGCAAATGTGTCAATATGTTGTATGTGTCAGCTTTAGATAACCATTCTGTACAAAGCTATAATCTCTGTTTGAAATCGAGTACGAGAGAGAGAAAGAGAGCTTTCATGATGGCTATAGTTGTATACAGTGCAACGTCATTCACAGGCTAATGTGTCAATATGTTGTATGTGTCAGCTTTAGGTAACCATTCTGTACAAAGCTATAATCTCTGTTTGAAATCGAGTACGAGAGAGAGAGAGTTTTCATGATGGGTATAGTTGTATACAGTGCGACGTCATTCACAGGCAAATATGTTGTATGTGTCAGCTTTAGATAACCATTCTGTACAAAGCTATTTTTAAAAGAAAAAGAACCTTTATTATAAGATAGAAATTGGTTTCATCTGACCATCTGATCTCACTACACCCAGTGAATTTGAATATTGGTAAAAGTGTATTGGCTATATTATATTAATATTGGTAAAAGTGTATTGGCTATATTATATTAGTACTTAACTAACAGCCATCTGATCTCACTGGGTGTAGTGCGCCAGCAGTTTAGCAATTCAGTGAAGTGCATTTACTGTTTTTTATGTCATCTAACTTCCTTTGCGGTCAAGTCACTCGCCTTATGGTAAGCGTCACGTTTACCCCTTACTGTTGAGTGGGCACTACACGAAATATTGAACTTCACCAGTTCAAAAATCGTCCACTGTATTCCTCACCCTAAGATACCAGATGATCGATCTGGAAACATTGCCCTTTAATCTAGAACACTGTAATGTTTGCACACTACTGCTTGGCGGTTAAATAACTGGTAAAGATATTGTACTTCCCCAGACGGACTCTGCAAAAGAGTGACGACTATAAGTTTTAAAAAATTACCAAGAGATCTGCCAAACACCACGAGCTTGGAGGTGTCAACATCAGTCCTCTGCATGATGTATTCCAGTGCCGACTGTGCATCCACATACAGGCCTTGTTCGGAGGGAGAGCCTTCAGAGAGCCCATAGCCGCGGTACTCCACCATAAGGATGTTGATATTCAACTTGTGATAGAAACCAGACACATTTGATAACCTGTAAATAATAAAACACTTTAAATCGCAATAACAGCTCTCATTAAAACTGGAAAAAAACATCTGCCCTTTTTCTCATTTACATATCTACAAATATAAGTCAGGTCACTTCACTTCACCACAACGTTCGAGAGCATGCAATATCTACCAACCCGCACTGGGCCAGCGTGGTAGATTACAGCCCATACTCTCTCTCTGAGAGAAGACCGGAGTCCCAGCAGTGGGAACGTGAAAGGCTGATAATGATGATGATGATTCACTTGTGATAAACATACAAATAAAAATTTATGGAATATAATGTTTTTTTTTAAATACTGATTTTAATATGGTTTTCGTGTCTTGGTCTTAACCAAATAATTTATCATGATGACTGATAGTAAGATACATGAAAACAATTTTAACATATTATGTTATCATTAAATTAATTAAATAATTGTTAATGTCATTATGTATTAGCATATGACTGTCCTCAAGATATGCACACACCTTTGGCCCATATTTCCAGCATTTCCATGGAAGAATATCAAAGTAGGTATGTGTTTACTGTTGGCCGCCTGTTTTATCAGAAACATGTGAATCCTTAAGCCATCCTTGTTCAGTATCTTGATGCTTTCATACGGCAGTTTGTAATTGCTTGGCTGGAGGACGAACACTCGAGAATCTGGCGGGTCATTGGGGTAGTACAGTAGAAGATCTTGAGCACTGTATAAAATTGCTGTTGGCAACAAATATGACAGTTATAAGATTGTCTTACAATTTTTCCTTACAAATTTAATATTTTATTAGACCTTGCAAGGTAAGATGCATACAGTTTTCTTAGTGCACTCCTACACTAAAACATGTTTATTTTCTGAGCTAGTTTATGTCTGTACCGGAAGTGAGTGTTAATATGCCAGTAAAAGAGTCAGGACAATAAATAAATAGATATCAAGGTGTACCCTGCAGTTTTATCCTCGTGGACTGCAGTTTATGACAATAAATAAAAGGTATCTATCCTATGCCCTTTCCCAGGGTTCAAACTATCTCAGTACCAAATTACATAAAGATTAGTTCAACGGTTTAGGTGTACAGAGTAACAAACAGAGTGTTGTACTGTCAAATTTAAAATGTATAGTTATGGTTTAGGAACAGATGCGGGACAAACCAACAACATCAATTTTTATCTATATTTATAAAAGTATATTTAATAATTTTAATATCTTACCTGAAACTCCAACCACAAAAACGAAAGATGACAATATGAACCCGTAGAACCAATTAACGATTACGGTTGAAAATACGGTAAACGTGGATACCACCCAAAGCCTGTACAAAATAATCCTTAGGACATGGCACATATTTAAATTCATTGTGCGTTAGCAATCATTCTAAGAAAATAATCGACAATATTGAAAGGGGTACCAAACGCAAAAGTGGTAACACAGATGTAATGCAAATTCAATAAAATTTATCGAATTAACCAAAATGCATAATTAGCCGAATAAATGTATAAATCCAATACCTAGAAAAAATCTAGATTGTTGACGCTTTTGTTGACGTTGACAATCTTGACAGTCTTGACAGCTGTTACGTTCCGGGTTTTTTTTTGTAATGGCGTCTTATGATTCGTGTATTTGCCAGTGTGAAATATTATTTTTAATTAACAAACTCTGAGAGTATCAAAATAAGTAATGAATGATGATGATGAGATGATGAGACCAGCTACAAGTCGGATAAATTATTTATGGACACACATTTAACTCACGTATCACTCAAAATATTGAACTACTAGTTGCGCCCCGCGGTTTTACCCGCGTCTTCCCGTTATCTCGCAGGAACCTTTTTCCGGGATAAAAAGTAGCCTATGTGTTATTCCAGGGTGTAAGCTATCTCGATCCAAATTTCATTCAAATCCGTTCAATAGTTTTTGCGTGAAAGAGTAACAAACATCCATCCATCCATCCACCAACACTTAAAAACTTTCACGTTTATAGGATTTTTCTTTTACGTATTTAATCCATTTTATAACAAAAAAATAGCTAGGCTAGCGTTTCTCCAACAATGAAAA
Source organism: Opisthograptis luteolata (assembly GCA_931315375.2). NCBI lineage: Eukaryota > Metazoa > Arthropoda > Insecta > Lepidoptera > Geometridae > Opisthograptis > Opisthograptis luteolata. Next base: position 6,059,956 of record OV928033.1, read on the forward strand.
AAACAATAAGCGAACTACTTGAAAATTTGACTAGGTTGGATTGAACTATTTGAGACCGTTCAAATTGCACATAATTATCATCATAATCACCCGGAAGAAGTCCTTTTAGCCGTTTTCATCCATTAGCTCCCCACGACTCATGTCAATTGTCCACCTAGTGGCCGACAGAACATCTTCCGGTACGTGGTCGCCACCCGAGAACTTTATTCCGCCAGTTTTTTTTCGTATTATTATAAAATGTTATATAGTAGGTGGCAGGTATTATGTTATAGTTATAAGGATAGGTTGTCTGTGCCCAGAGCCATTGGCGCCGCCCCTGGGCACTCTAAAAATGTTACTCATACAAACGATTTTAAATCTCGTAAGATGTTAAAATCTATCTCAATTTCTAAAGCATTTTAGATAACGCGAAGATTTTTTTCTCTCCTTCCGAAAGTCTCGAATGGGAACTGTAAGTGTTTGTGTGTGTCAAAGGTGGGGTACATAAATAAAAACTACAATTTTTAAATTAATTTTGATTTTATTTAAAAGTAATTGCTAAAAATTGTAAGTTGCTTAAATTATATCGTGATTATTATTATTGCAATACCGAATCGGATCTCCTTTGGGCAGTATAATAAGTGTGAAAGGAATATTGCCCTTGATACCTAAAGGGGGAAACTTTTACAAACGTAATTTACAATTGCGCACAAGAGTTTACTAGCTTAGCAAGATTTGAAAGTATGAGCATTAACTTTGTATGGTGCATGCCACATAACTAGAATCTAGATATTTAGATCTGATTGAAAAGAAGTGGGGGATAAGACGCGGATCAATAGCAACATGGCAACGTATGGCCATGAATATAATTGAGACGTAAAATATTTATATATAATTATTCAGAAGCTTAGGTGCTTTTAACATAGCTGCAAGGACTTGGTGATGTATGTATGTGTAACGAGGTACACATTAATTAACGAGCCGCATAAAGAAGCGTACGACCGGCGGAGCCTTAATTTATTATACTTTGATTGTTCCGACTCGATTTTGAACACAGAGTGGAGACCCTCTAATACTATATCAAAAAATATTCATACTGGACAGAATAGTGTTCCAGAGTATTAATATAGAAAATAAATATTTTTTTCTGTATTACTAAGTGTGTATGTACTTAAAAAGAGTTTAACAATTCACATACATGATAATATAATAAATCGACACTCTAGTAAAATAATTGATCTTTAAAATGCATATAAAAGCAACACAATTTGATTTTAGTAAATCAATAAATCTAATACAAACAGTTATCGATTTTACTAGGACTATGTTAACACCAAATGTTAAGAGGTGGAGCTGACTTTTCAGATATCATTTTAAGAAATAATTTCTTGTAGCTTTCTCTAACATATTGCATTGCTGCCTTACATTTCAACTGCTCAAAAGTAATAATAACATTTATTATAGTAGAAAATTGATTTTAAATATCATTTTATACAATTTAGTAATAATTTTCATAACTACACCATAATATTAAATACCGAGTGCTACTTAATAAATAACATCGTCTAATTATATCATACCTGTTTAACATCTCAAAATGATACCAGAACCGTGGTCCGATAAAACGCTTCATTTATACTATATTAATTACATTGATTCACTAATTCCTCACAATATATATACTTAAAAGTTTTGTACATGGCAACTACAGCGAACATAAGCTAAGGTTCTCTAAGTACAGTTATTTGAAAGTTTTAATTAGAATTTAGCCGACTAAGCTGGCTAAAAAAGTTAGCTTAACTAACTAGCTAGCTAGCTTAGCAGCTAATTCAGCTAACCTGTTATATTAGGCTTAGCTAATTTAACAGGTTAGCCGAAATAGCTGGCGGCTTAACCGGTTAATCTAGCTTAGCTCAGCTAAACGGCTAATAGCTAATAAATATTAAATTCCTATTCAATGTTAACAATGTTCGAGAATGTAACCGTATCTAATAACTTTATACTCGTATGTAAATAACGCTGTTTGGGAGCAACATAATAAATTTTGTATTTGTAGTTTTTATTACTTGCTCATAATCGTTACGACCACAATTTGGCTTATCATCTAGTTGTCGGCCTATGGAAACAAAATGAAAATCCAATCATCGACAAAAAAAATTAAAATTCGAAGCCATGATGATCCTTGATTGTTTTATCTCCTTACCATGTACAAGATTACTTTAAAAAGACCAAATACCTTCACCGTAGTAGTCTTACTGTGGACAAAATCATTTCGTAGCCAATGGAAGGTTTGACGAACTGTTAAGAGAACCAGTGGACAACTTTATTGTCGGATTTTGTTCACTACGGGTCACTTCGAGTCTGGCGTTACCGTGTGCTGCAAGCCCCGTAAGAACTACGGCAAAGATATTCGAAAGTATACATTTTACCTTATTTATAACCCAAACAGATTACATTACACCAAAACCCACGCGATAGCTAATATCCTAAGCAAAACTTACACAATCGACATAGCGTAATCACGTCAAAAACGTGCAATCGCTCAGTTCAAGTAAAACAGTAAATTAATCTAAAACTCTTAACGTACAATATAATTATTCAATACACCTTTTGTACGTGTCTGGGCAAATGTGTAAGAACTTTATAGAGTAATTCTACCTTTTACGCTCCGAGACGTGTGTACGATGCGTATTCGAGTTATCGTTAAAACTGATATCTATTAGCAGACTTGTTAGTTTCGCAGACATTATATTATACTATACAATAAATAAAGTCAACCCTGTATTCGTACAATTTAGTGTGTGGTGTATAATTTATCAAAGTCTTTAGAGAGTTACTTAGGTAGGCTTATTTACACTGATCGAATAGGGCAATACTTCTCATTATCAGCCTTTTACGTTCCCACAGCTGGGATTCTGGCCTTCTCTCAGCGAGAGAGTATGGGTTGTAATCCACCACGCTGGCCCCGTGCGGGTTGGTAGATGTCGCATGCCCTTGAATGTTGCAGTTCTTGGGCATGCCGGTTTCCTCACGATGTTTTCCTTCACCGTTTTTGAGCGATGGCAAATCCGCACATAAGTTATTAAGTCATAGGTGCGGGGCCGAGAGGATTCGAACTCGGTGTCAGCGTCTTGTAAGTCGCACGCCTAACCGTTCGGCCACCATCGTCAATACTTAGTACGGGGAAAAACTAAAACGTGCTTTATTTGTAACGCTTTCATAGGCTCTTGGTCTCACGCTTTTTCACAATATGAGAGCATGGACGCTTTCCCCATACAGTGTACCGATATCGACCAGTGAAAATTAGCCATTGTGATGTACAGGAGTTGGCACAGTTACTCTAACGAATCATAAAGTTGCGCAACACTGTGAATAACTTAACAACTAATACTATACATTTCAAATTAAACCTGTAAGACTGCCGTAGCCTGCCAGTGATCTGTCGTCGATCGGCGTCAAACGCAAGGGTCTGACGTACATCAACATAACAAAAACAAACATGTTACATGTATGTTTATAGTAATTTTACATTTCTTGCTCGAAAATCCAAGAAGTAGCGGTGGGCGATTATGAGAGATAGTATTCTACTAATGGAATCATTCGTTAATGAACACATGTCTCGAGTCTCAATTTGACAGATACGTTGTTCGCATCGCAATGTGAGATAGATAATAGTAAGTTTGTAGTTTGAAAGTGTGTCTCGATGGGAACCCATCTGTATAACTTATCCAAGATTAGTAATACAAATTAGTATCGTAATTCAAATATGAAAAATGTTAGTTACTTATTTCATAATCAATTATCTGTATTGTAAGGTAGTAAATGTCTTGATTAAAATCCATGACCGCCCAGCGCTACCAAAAAGAGTTAATTTGTAGACTACACATAACAACAAGATGTTCTTAAAATATAATAAAAATCTAATACAATTTAAACAAGAGATACACATTATTTGTTGTTTTTGACGCCGTTTTTGAGTTTGTTGAATTCGGTGAAGAGGTCTTTCACATCTTGCAGAGATCGTTCGATCTGTGTCACGAAGTTGGAAGAATTCTGTAAATAAAACAATAACAATATTAGATTTTCACTCGACGTTTAAAATTTTCTTCTATAAGATATATATTACTATGAGCAGCAATATCTCGTCTCGTGTTAATTTAATTATTTAATCGATATCATTAGTTGTGTACACTATGTATTCCTATCAAACAGTTGAACAGTTTACTACACATTTTTGTATGTACTTTTATAATAGTTGAACAGTATGGAAAACTTTTTCCGTGTAAAATCCTAACTCAGTAGGTATTCAAATGAAAGAGCAACAACAAATTGGTGAGAAAAAGAATAACTTACGACTTCAAGGCCATCCATTGAATGCTAAAGAAAAATGTTGTTTTGTAAAAAATCTTTATAGTCTATGCAAACATAATATAATATATATAAGCTATATATATATATATATACCTAAATATACCTATGGTTTTACTGGCGAGGAATACATTTATCATGATAAAAAGTAGGCCACGTCCAGCTCCAGGATTCCAACTATCTCCATACAAAAAATCATCAAGATCTGTTCAGCGGGTTAGGCGTGAAAAGGTAACAAACAGACAGGGATAGAGAGAATTTCAAATTTACAATATTTTATGGGATAGATAATATAAGATATAATATATGGTATGGATGTTTATTTATTCTTCAATGTCTACCACTATATTGATATAGATGACGTAGTAAGATGTGCGAAGCCTACGAGATCTACGCATACTTACAGTAATAGAACAGCTCTTCTTGCTGGAGACGTGGAAGAAGATGGTGTCCTCTCCTACGATGATGTAGGAAACGCCATAGCCGTCATCCGCGACGGGGCCGAAGCCCCCGCCGGCGCTCACACACTTCGGGTACTTCTTCAAGTCGAGCATGGGTGTTTGACCTGGCAATACATTTTAGTAGTACTATTAAACAGGAAAAAAACCCGATGATACCGCCACGCTACACATGGGGTGGGAACTGGCTCACAAGCGAGGCTGTCGGAGCACACCGATGGAGGTTTATGGTATTGTGGAAGGTAGTTAGCATTTCGGTGTTTACTGTATATCTGTTTGATAAATAAATAGATAAGTAGACTAATGTATAACTTTGCTACATGGGTTACATTGCTAGGAATATAACGTTTAATAGTTTGGCCAGCTGCTACGCATAGTAAGTACTAAATAAATTATAATTTGGTAGTGTAAATGGCACTTGTTCGTTAATTTTGAGACTCTTCAGGGTTGTTTTGTTGTAAAAATGTATCCGGTTATAATACAACTTGCTGGGTCGCTTTTTTATTTGACTAGAGCGCTATAAAATTTTGCAAATTTGGGAAAAATTGTTATCACCGTAGAGGCTCGCAGAACAAGCAATTTTAGGTTCGTTGTAGATTTTTTTATTTTCTATTTTTTTTTTAGCGAAATTTTTTATAGTGTCATCTAGCGGAATTTTATTTGCTTTGCTAGATTGATAAGAGCGCCATCTAGCGGAATTTTATGTATTTGCTTATTATATTGATAATAGTGCTATCTAGCGGAATTTTATTTAATTGCTTTGCTAGATTGATAATAGTGCCATCTAGCGGAATTTCATTTGCTTTGCTAAATTGATAATAGTGCTATCTAGCGGAGTTTCATAAAAATATTTCGAAGTCACATAATGACAAAGTTTTGTTCTTGTGCCAAAATTAGTTGTATTAGCGTTAGTTACATAAGCGTACATTAAGTTACAACACATTTCGCTAGATGGTGTTGTACACAAACTAATACGCATGGGGTTTGATCAAATCGCGTTTTTATTTATTTTTTCAACTCGGGTTGATATGCGCCAAATTAAATATTTTTTTTTACCTCGCTAATTAATTATTTTGCAATATTTTTAAGCTTTGTTCGCTTTATTCGGCGGCGCAGGTCACTACATTAAATGTTCCAAATTGCCAAGGGAACTATGTAATTTAGGATGTGAATTATGAAAATACTATAACGATCATGCCAAGTTTCAGATGCGTGGGTTTTAAAGTTTTCGAGATTAATCTATCAATAAATAATCAGTCAGTCAGTGTTATTTCGCTTTTATACTAGCTGCTATGTCGTTTTAGATATAGAGGAAGGGCGCAGTTATTAAATGATAATAGCAAAGCATCTTTCGACTTTACTTTAGGGAAAGTGTATTTTTCTATACAAACACCCCAATACCCCACTTTTGACTCCCAATAATTCATAATTATTATTATAAATAAAAACTAAGGTTAAGTTTAAAACTAGGGTTATTACCCTAGTTTTCCCATCTCACAACACTATGTCTGTGTATCCAAGTACCTATCCTGTTTCTAGGACTTGCCATTTAGGATGTCCGTCAGTCCGTGACACGAGTTTTATTATATAGATATAACGTATAAAAGGTCAATTGGTCTTTGTTATTTGGATCTATTAATTGATTAACTATATTATCTATCAAAACCCCTTCTATTTCTTGCCATCCGGTATTGTGTTGTGCAAATATAAGATACTCGCAAATACTGTGACATAAATATACTTGCCGAGCGATAGCAAAGTATGTATGTATGTATGAGATTGAAACTTTAAATCGCAGTTTCCTTTCCTAGCTTCATCGCTACATAAATGCTATGGCATAAGTAAGATGTCTCGCGAATTGTGACCAGACAATTGCATACACAGCTCATCTCGCCAGAGTTGTAAAAATAAAGTTCAGTAGTTTTTGGGTATGTGTGAGATGCGTGTACAAATATGACTTAAAAGGGCTCGCATAAAGAAAAGATGCAAAATACACTCCACAATAAATTCAACATACCAGACCAGCTACGATCTTGCTTTTTCTTAAAGGAGTTTGATTTAGTAGCTACTGAGGTGACTGGATTGGAGATAATTTAAATGTTATTGAACTATATAGTTATATCGATAATGATAAAAATAGTTTCGTAAGTTGCCATGGATTTATGCAAAAGCTTTTATTAATACTAGCATTTTCTACTAGCAGTTTCTCGCGGTTTCACATACGCACTGGTGAAAAAAAAATGCTGATAAATCGCGGCGCACGTCTAGCTAGCTCACAGTGCAATGACAGAAGATGCCAATAAAGTCATACCATACAAAATGTATTAGAAAATTAACTTTCGTCATGTTTTGTTTTTCGTGTATTTATATTATTTCGCTAATCGGGGTGGAGACAAATATAACAAATCAAAGATCATAAAAATCGGTCTAGTCGTTCTTGACTTATAAAAAATGAAAATGGTGTAACTAACCCGACTTTGTTTCATATATTTAAGGATAACATAAGAAATAACTTTACGTTTACAATTAATTATATACGAGTAATAGGCGATGATGGCTCAGTCATAGTGACGTCGGCTTGCGATCCGTAGGCCGTGGGTTTAAATCCTACAATGAAATTGAGCTTTCGGTGAAGGAAAACATCGTGATGAAACCATAGCCTGGTGGTAGAGCATTTTCTAGGGCCTGGCTAGCTACCACCACCCTCAAGTTACGAATCTATCGCCAAGCACTTATCGGTGTGTTGCAGCAGCGCCACTTGAGAACCAGTTCCCAGTCCAGGTGTAGCGTGGCGCCACCCTCGACTACATTGTCACTTAACATCAGGTGACTTGTGGTCAATCGTTACCCTGTTGTAGTAAAAAAAGACAGTTTCCAGTCTTTCAATAAAATAACGGGAACCGTATACACTAAAATATCCAAATTTGCACTGAATCTATGGTGAGCCAGCTTTACGCATGTTTTAACAAAAAATAACTGTCTTACCACAATAGACTTATATACGCCCGAAATTAATAATCGATCCTGATCCGTTATGCGCGGTTTCGAATCGATATGTCATGTCATGTCATTTTAGTAGTAATCTGTCAAGCCCTAGTACTAAAATGACATATTATGACATGACATATCGATCCAAAACCGCGGATAACGGATCTGTTCGATTATTAATTTCGGGCATTAGACACACCTTCGAAATGTGTTGAACATAATTATCATGTTCTAAACATTTTGCCTCACATATCGGCTTCAAACACTCGCTAAGAGTGAAAAATTTCATAAAACAAGGAGAAGTCTCTCTCAGACACGATCTCCTAAACAGGAGTTAACAGATATTTTAAATTTAAATTATTTTTGTTCGTTAGACAGTTACTGGCGTCGATTCGGTTTTGCATTCTCTAAAACTAAACTAAGTTTGACAGGTCTAAAAGTATTGCTATCCATTTTTTACTTCAGTGGTTAGAAAAAGACAGCAATACTATTAGACCTGTCAAACTTAGTTTAGTTTGAGAGAATGCAAAACCGAATCGACACCAATGTCTCACCACAAAAGGCTTAGACACGCCTTAGACATGTGTTGAACAGATGTTCCAAAAATTTGGTACCGCAAATCGGCATCCAGCTAAGATTTAAACATGACTTAATGGCGTGTTTCAATTAAAACAACCCCAGAAATTCCCTAGGAAGTTTTACTTTCAGACACGGTCAGTTAAACGATGTTTCAAATTATTTTTGTGATAAGACAGCTAAATTTTATAAATTAAAGTCTACAAAAGAAGAAAGAAAGGAAAGAAGACGAAGATTTTCGCTAGCTAAAGCTATTAAATAAACAAACAAAAACAACATCGCAAACGCATTGAAAATACATTGAATACTAGCGCCACGCGATTGCACTCACGATTTTCCTGTTATAAATCTTACGGGAACCTTTTTCCGCGATAAAAAGCCTAAACAGTTTATAAGCTATCTCCATTTCTAATTTCACTCACACCCGTTGAGCCGTTTTAGCGTGAAGAAGTAACAAACATACACACTTACTCAAAATATAACGCATTTATAATACTAGCTGCTCTCCGCGGTTTCACACGCGTGGGCTACAGTTTATCGCGTTAAAAAGTAGCCTATGTTCTTTGTCAAGCTCTAGACTATCTCTGTATCAAATTTCATTTAAATCGGTTCAGTAGTTTAGGCGTGAAAGAGTAACAGACAGACAGACAGATTTACTTTCGCATTTAAAATATAAAATTAGTAAAGGTAAGTGTGACGCTAAGTAAAAATAATTTAACATATTTAAGCCTAACCTATGACCGACCAAAGAAATCTAAAGCAAATCTAACCCTGCCTAAAATATGGCTACAAATAGTCAGGTGTGAATATATTCCATTGTTAGCTGGACCGATTCGAAATAGTACTTCTGGCTCACCTTAGTTTGACTGTAATGCCTCGGATATTTCTCGACTTTAGTGGCATAAGGTCGGTTGTGCATTTTTACGATTTTTCAGGAGAGTACAAGAAAAACCCTAGAGAAATTGGACTTTAATTACATAACTATCATAAAAATAGTTAAAGTTGTTTTTTTGTAATATTTGAGTGTGTTCTATATTATGCTACCGTGTAACTTTACAACGAATAGAGATAGAAATACCGTTGTCAGCGTGGCAGAAAGAGAACAAAATACTCTATGCCTCTATTTAAAAAAATGTAGTCGGATGTACATATTCGACATTATATATGGCACTAAAGTCTTTAAATATCTCCTAATAAAGAACAGATCCTTAGAACGAATGTCAAAAACATCTATGCATTGCTTACCGTGAGGAGTCTGGCTGGTGGACAGTCTCCAGGGTTCATTGAACACCTCCTGGAGGAAAGGCGACTCGAGCTCGAGGTATTTGGAGACCACGTAGAGGCAGAACAGGTGGCGGTCGATGCCGCGGCCGGCCATGGCGTCTTGGTAACCAAGCTGGTGGCGTTGCGCTGCTTTCACAAACAGATCCATGCGATTTTCAATCTGGAATTGATGACATAGATTTTGTTGTTTATTTTTATCACAACAGCTGATGCTAGTGCTGGTTTTTTGCGTCTGACAACCACCAATGTTTCATCATGATTATCATAACCAGCCTACTGCGGGACATAGGCCCTCTCCCAAAGTACACTGAGCCCGATCTTCGGCTTCTCTCATCTAAACGCTGCCAGCCATTTTGCGTATGTCATCGCTCCACCTAGCCGGAAGACGTCCTACACTACGTTTGCCGAGTCACGGTCTCCACCTAGGGACACGTTTGCCCCAGCGACTATCGGTCCTTAGGCTAATTTCTTCAGCCCATTGCCACTTCAGCTTGCTGATCCTATAGACCACAGTTTAGGCGGATCTACATTATTTTCTAGAAAAAAATTGTATTTGGTGTTTTGTTTTAGTTAACGACTTATGATGAGCCTATACCTGCGCCCCTTGCTGTCGGTCATGTACGTAGTTCTTTAGATGATTTCTTTAGATCTTTAGATGATGTCGCGTCACTAAAATCGCAACAATCATTTCTGTTCCTGATGTTGCTATTTACAAAAATCCAGTTTATATTAAAATTAGAACGTGCACCAATCAATTAACCAATTCCATGTAGTTAACGAAAGCATCGACTGAAAGCAACGTTTTGTCATGTTACTGCTGTAGTGAGATAGTTACCGAAGCGTTAGGATCGACCATCGCCTTGACCCAGGCCGAGCTCTCGATGGTGCAAGGGCGGACGGTCTCTGTGCGCCCCTCTCGGAACAATCTGGTCATGGACGCCTCGTACGTGAGACAGAAGCGTCCTGCGTCACGGTAGTAAGACAACTGCAGGATCAGCTGGATGAACGCGTCGGGGGACACGCGACATTTCTTCATGAATCCTGAAATAATATGGAAGTTGCAACAAAGGTACGCGAAGCACGTGAACTTATCTTCGCTTTATACAACAACTAGCTGCGCCCCGCTGTTATAACCTCAGTTTTCCCGTTACCCAGCAGGAACTGAGATAAAAAGTATCCTATGTGTTAATCCATGGTCTAAGCTATCTCCATTCCGAATTACACTCAAATCCATTGAAACGTTTCAGCGTGAAGACGTAACAAACATACATACACACTCACTCACTCACAAACTTTCGGATTTATAATATACTAGCTGACCCGGCGAACTTCATATCGCCAATAAAAATCGCCTTTTAAACCGTCTCTGAACTCCCTCCCACAAATATTTCAAGATCAAAATTAGTCAAATCGGTTCAGCCCTTCTCGAGTTTTAGCGAGACTAACGAACAGCAATTGATTTTTATATATAAGACTTGCTGACCCGGTGAACTTCGTATCGCCAATAAAAGTCACCTTTTAAACCTTCCCTGAACTTCCACAAATATTTCAAGATCATAATTAGCTAAATCGGTCCAGCCGTTCTCGAGTTTTAGTGAGACTAACGAACAGCAATTGATTTTTATATATAAGAGAAAGATAAGTAACATACAGCATAATTATGTTTGCAACAACCTATCCGCTTGTGCAACGCCGACTGACACACACGCGGCCAAGCGGAAACTGGCGTGTGATTAGCCCTCTTTTATTAAGATCTCTTTTGGTTTTTACGCTTTTGAGCGAAGGACCTGACCATCTTTTGGTACGTCACCCAGGTTATGCATGCGGCACACAGAGGCGTAGCTTTAAGGCAGCAGAGGGAGGGGAAGCGTCGTCCATCTCCATGCGCCACTTGTGCTGCAGTGGAAACGTAGAGAAATAGACCCACACAGCTAACGTGCGTATCCCCTGAGTGCACATCCTACGCAGTAATAGAGAGAGGAACGAGACTCACCTTTCCCGTATTTAGTGTACATCAGTATTCTGAGGTCAACGTCGTTAAGCAGTTTCTGCGCAATAGTGTAGGATACATCGATAGCGGCCTGCAGGTCATCGTTTTGCAGGTCCCATTGCAAACGGATCGGCGTGGGAGGCGGTGATGTTACGGTGCCGATTGTGTTGCCGTCTGCAGCGTATCTACAAATGATACGAACAGATTTATTACTATCACACACCAATGGTTTGCTTACAACACAAAGTATTTCTGAAGACATGACGCCGACAAATAAGATAATAAAACATTTTATTCTGATTAACTCAACGGAGAGCCGTAATTTTTAAATTATGCCTGTGTACATGCAGATTTGACTGTTTTCTTTTTACATTTCAAGACCTTAACTGCAAATCATACCGTACGGTCGAAGGTGGCGCCCGGTTTGGGACAATGCTTCCACTGAGCTATATATACCATATATGTTTGTTTGCACTTGACTTACCCAATTTCTAGTTCGGACCATATCACGTATTCCCATAGATGACCCATCACTGGTGCGTCTGCCCTGGAAACACGAGGATGTGATCATAGAATCTCATTACTTAGTTTTTGTATAAGTGCGTGAAAGTAATTTATTTAGCAATTTGATTAAAATAGGCATTCATGGATTTTCATACAACATTCCCATTTTTATATTAAAGCATCTTCTGAATACCACGTTCCTTATATCATGTAGTGTCTCTTACCATGTGTGTTCAGCGTTGAAACCAACCTGTAACAAACAAAAGGAACATAGAGAATAAAGCAGCCAATAAGTCACTGTACCAAACTGGTATCCCATATAGTATACGGTGTACCACGAGTCTACTGTGAATATTTTATGTACTTCAGAAGCCTATAGCATAACTCAAACGGTATCAGTAACTCTGTAGCATAATTTTGTGAACTAAAACAGTCTCAGTAAGCCTGTAGCATCACTTCGTGAACTAAAACAGTCTCAGTAAGTCTGTAGCATCATTTCGTGAACTAAAACAGTCTCAGTAAGTCTGTAGCATCATTTCGTGACATAAAACAGTCTCAGTAAGTCTGTAGCATCAGTTCGTGAACTAAAACAGTCTCAGTAAACCTGTAGCATAATTTCGTGAGCTAAAACAGTCTCAGTAAGTCTGTAGCATCATTTCGTGAACTAAAACAGTCTCAGTGAGCCTGTAGCATAATTTTGTGCACTAAAACAGTCTCAGTAAGTCTGTAGCATCATTTCGTGAACTAAAAGAGTCTCAGTAAGTCTGTAACATCATTTTGTGAACTAAAACAGTCTCAGTAAGTCTGTAGCATCAGTTCGTGAACTAAAACAGTCTCAGTAAACCTGTAGCATAATTTCGTGAGCGAAAACAGTCTCAGTAAGTCTGTAGCATCATTTCGTGAACTAAAACAGTCTCAGTGAGCCTGTAGCATAATTTTGTGCACTAAAACAGTCTCAGTAAGTCTGTAGCATCATTTTGTGAACTTAAACAGTCTCAGTAAGTCTTTAGCATAATTTCGTATACTCAAACAGTCTCAGTAAGTCTGTAGCATCATTTCGTGAACTAAAACAGTCTCAGTAAGTCTGTAGCATAATTTCGTGAACTAAAACAGTATTAGTATGCCTGTAGCATAATTTCTTGAACTAAAACAGTCTCAGTAAGTTTGTAGCATAATTTCGTGAACTTAAACAGACTCTGCAAGCCTGTAGCATCATTTTGTGAACTAAACCAGTTCTGTAAGCCTGAAGCATCCTTTTGTTAACTAAAACCATCTCAGTTAGCCTACAGCATCATTTTGTAAACTAAAACAATCTCAGTAAGCTTACTGTAGCTTAGTTTTATCAGCATTACGTTGATGATACTTACAAATCCGTTAGTGCTGAAGCAGAGGTTGAATGACTTGTCGAACCACCTGTCATGGCCCTTGCCGTGTAGGAGGACGCGTCCGAACTTATCCAGTTTAGTGGGATCCGCTGCGTCGAACCCGTATTCTATATCATCTGTTGACAAATGAAAGATTGTTTTATTACTTACAAACGACACACTCCAGCTTCGCATATGTAGGGAAAGACCAACCGACCACTTCTGGTAGGGACAATAGTCAATAGTTATCTATTCAAAAGGCTACATTGTGATCTCTTTAAAACATCAAACTAGCTACACCTGTTCCAACCTCCGTACGCCGGCAAAAGAACAGGCAAGAATTTTTTTTGGCGCGATGACATTGCCAATTTTATTCTTATTTCTAATTGATTGAATTGGAGCAAGTTCACTAAAATCCCAAGCTTTTTTTGTTATCTAATAAAGATTCCGATATTTTATAAAAAGCTTTTCTAATAAGATTTATCTTGGTTGGTTGTGCACATTGGGATATGGAAACATGAATATGAGGTTACGACAGCCTAAAGTTTTTTCAAAACTGGTCAAAACCTGCTAGATATTTAATGTCGTTGTATTTTTTTAGACCTAGTGGAAGACTACATTTCTTTTATACATTACACAAACTGTAATCAAACCGTATACACAGCGTAACCTGATACAGTAGCCAGTTTTTTCATTTTCCTCCCTCACACAATCCATCCATCTTTTCTTTGGTCTTCCTCTTCCCTTCCATCCATCAACATTCATATTCATCACTTTTTTATGACATAATAACTTAAAAGACACCTTTACCAGTTTAAAATATTACTAGCCGCGCCCCGCCGTTTCACACGCGTGGATTAGTATCTCGCAATAAGCAGTATCCTATGTCCTTGTCCCAGTTAGGCCATCAATTGCGAGTGTGTCTGTGAGTTGTACAAATTGTGTGTAGGCATAGGAGTTAGTACGGCCCGTTTGCACTAGATGGCGTTAGCGACATGTATGCGTGAACTCAAGGTAACACTCTTGGAACTGATTTCGCCGCCTATCGTGTTCAGACTTTTTCTTTATTAAGGCCGTCGCGGCGCTATCATTGCCTGTTTACAACAAACAAACATATCTTATCAAAGGTACGCGTGTCTACGGAGATATTGTTTTGACTAGGTATTCTTTATCAATATATTATACATATATATAAATATAAGTAAAATCGTTATTTGCCAAATGACTGATAACCCATTTGGTAGAAATCTTGTATTTTAAAACTCAGGCAACGCTTATCGCATGAAATCTTCTTTAATGCAGTGTTTTCTTAGCTCCCAAGTGTGTGCTAAGGAATTTTCAATGCTCAATATGTGTAAAATGGATATGAAAGCAGCGGCGCGTAAGTATGACATTAATTGAGCTATAAATATGTGTCAGACTGATAACCTTAACGTGTTCCGAGCCTTGCTCAGGAACTTGTTAGACTATGAAGTTGGTATATAGTTCCAGCAAGGTATACGAGCTGTCTTCTTAAATGATGATTTAGAACAGCAGAAGTGTTTCGGTTAATGAAGCGTTTTCGTGTTATAAACAGACATGTGACATAATAACTTAAATTAACTGAGAGGGCGCTACGACCCAAAATGAGTCTTGGCCTCCGATAATAAAAGATGCCACTTCGATCTGTCTTGCGCCACCTCCTGCCTGTCCTCCACCTGGAGTTCGCGTTCGTTTGTTGCCATAATATTGAGCAATTTTTATTCGGATCTTTGCTCCAGCTGATAAGCAAACATCTTTGACCTCACCTAAGCACACATTGAAGGCGGCTCTTTCGATGCAGTGCAGCGATGTCCTGTTGTGACCCCGGTTGAACATGGTCTGCCGGATATGGGCCCAGTGAGACCTTTCCCCGGCTGTTAGCGCCGCCACGCGCTCTTCATACGGGACCGGCGGTGTTTTATCGTCGAGAATTTGTTGGATTTGCCTAGAAAAAAGAAAATCACACACATAATATTATAAATGCGAAAATTTGATGTTCTATCTCTATATTAAATTTCATCAAAATCTGTTTAGCTGTTTAGACGTGCAATAGTAACAAACAGACATAGAACATAGACATATTCGTATTTATATTGGTACACATATTATATAGTAAAGAAGTACGCACGTGGCTTAAACACGATAATAGTGCCAATCATTCAATAAAACGCGGACTGTTTCGCGAGGGGCAGAGAGGAAATAGGTCAATGTCAAGGTTCAAACAGCCGGAGGTCTTCTTATTCAGAGTGACAGCTGGCCGTGAACCGATGCAGGGGCATACAATGTTATGAATTACACAACAGGAAACTAACGTTTTGTACGTACGTCGTTTCACTTTTCCGTATCGATATTATCTTTTACGCGATTATAATAGGCTACGAAAATGTGTTTTTAAACGTGCGGGATATGATATTATGATCAGTAACTTTTAACTGATAGCGGAGAGGAAGATTCTCAGAAAGATATTGGGAGCAACTCGCCGGCAAGATGGCACGTGGAAAATCCGCAAAAACCAAGAATTGGCGACCTAGTGGGCGAGCCCAACGTGGTCGGTGAAATTAAATCGCACCGACTGCGTTGGCTTTTCATTATTATTTGGGACTACCGAATGACCGTTGTCCCTAGATACCGTTGGAACTTGGAAGGACGCGGTGCATGCGAACCTACGCGAACTCCAGACTCTGAACTGGGCTGAAATCGCTCAGGATAGGGAGGAGTGGCGCTCTCTCTCTCTCTCTCTCATTTTGGAGGTCAAGGCACATTTTGGGTCGCTGAGATATCGGAGTTAGTTAAATATTTAAACACGTTCGTACGTCATATTTTATTTACATAGATACGAGTACGATACGATAAGCGTTTTATGAATTAAGTTAGTTTTCATAATTACGTTCCCACTGCTGAGACTACGGCCTTCTCTCAGACAGAGCACCTAAATCCCGAGACGTAATTAGGGACTAACATTCCATGGGAAAAATGCCAGCCGCCTTTTCTCTTAATTTGCTCGATTACGAATGTTAATTAGTCCACCAGTCAGTTAAATGCGTAATAACTACGTGCACCAATCGCTTATTATTATATATCCAGTGCCTTTTCAAGTTTGGTAGTAAATTATTTTGTAGGTGTGTACATGTGTGGTATTTTTTATATAAGAGGTAGTAGTACTATGTTACGTTCACGTGAACTTTAATCGCAGATGAAACTAAAATGCCCACTCAGGCGTTACTTCGCAAAATTCCATAACAACTTATTGCAAAACTTTAAATCACTACTCGGCAGTTTATTTGTTAATCTATCTGTTGCTAACCTGAGTTAGACGCAATATTTATTGCATTGTGTCCGTAGCTAATCATCATCACGTTAGGACAATGAAAGCAACTGCTTGTAAAATAAACCCATGAATAAGCAATAGCAACCCCTATAGGTTTCAAAATAGCGAGTCTTTTAAACACATAAAAAAACAACACCTACGAATAGAATTCCCCAGTTTAATAGCTCTGACGCTCCTGGAAGCCATCCACAGGATAGTAATCCAATGTCACATTGGTTACGGCACGACAATTTTTCCATAACGGGTCTAGTGTGTGTAGATGTACCTAGTACTCTTTTCCTGTACAGGCAGAGCTACGGGACCACATAAATTGAGCACGCGCAATAGCAATCCTACAGAAGGTCACGAAACCAGGAAGTATGGATAAATTGCACTACAGACTCCTGATTCAAATTACCATATTATGTCACTGCGGCTCAGCTACAACTGTCCTTTCAATAATCGTATGGATTTTTAGAAGCAATAAGGCCTATAAACAAGTTACGGCCATAAACTAACTAGCTGTTTCGCCCGTGTCGACTATATACACTTTATTGCAATAAAAAGTATCCGGAGTCCTTCCCCAGGGTTCAAACTATCTCCACACCAAATTTCATCAAGATACGTCTTTGTTTTATATAGGTATTTAATAATTATGAAGGATACAGAAGCGTTAATTAATTAATTAGAGAATAAATCAAGATAATTAAATTTAGCGGCGCGTGACTATGAATAATTTCATTAAATTTTTTCCAGATAAGTCAACTGGTTAGTGATTACTAATACTAGTAGTCGAGTCTGAAAATCAGTGGTCACCAATTCAACTCAAACACAAAATAATATACAAAAACTCAGTAGTCGCAGATTATGCGTATGGCTGGACCATTCACTGTTGCGTACCTTTATCCGCATATCCTAATAATATAAATGCAAAAGTGTGTTTGTTAAAGTTAATTTTATTTGTTTAATTTTCTATTTCAAACGCTCTTCCTGTATGTAATAAACAAATATAGCTTCCTCCACAAGTCTTTCCGCAGTGCTACAAATGGCTGTCTTTCAAAGGGTGTGTGATAAGAGGTCTTAGAGTGTCGGCAATGCATCGGCAACGTCCCTAGTCCCTAGTGTTGCAAATGTCCACAGACGACGGTGACCGCCTAACATAAGCTGGATCGAACCGTCATTACATTAAACAAAAAACTGCCAAGGGCCACTAAAGTGTTGCCTATGGTCCCCCAGGTGATTATAGTAGAATAGACCAATAGTAATTCCCGGGTGGAGAAACCGAATCACCGAGATAGCTCTCAGAATTTGCAAGTTGAAGCGGCAATGGGCGCTCAACGGACTGATAACCGATGAGGAAGAAAGGTTCTCGAGTGGCGACCACAAACCCGAAGACGTTCTGTTCTGTAGGTAGTCCCCCCCCTACTAGGTGGACCGACGACATTGTAAGAGTCGCAGGGAGCCGATGGATAAAAATGGCTAATAGCCATTTATGGTGGCGTTCAAGGGGGGAGACCTAAGTTCAGCAGTGGACTTCTTCCAGCTGATGATGATGAATTCATAAATGGAGAGGTAGAGTTTGGTGTAAGCAACCTATGCGTACTTACACTTGTAATTCAGCCGGTTTCAGAAGGCGACCGCGCGAGTACACTAGCACTTTGTAGTACCGTCCTTTGTGATAGACGGTGATGTGCGAAGAGTCGTGGTAATGGACGATCTTGTCCGTCTCCACGCCGGGCACTCGCACCGTGTTGAACAGCCGCTCGTACTGCCACGAGCATAGAGGCACCATGTTCTGTAGCATTATCTGGAATTTTAACACTTTTATGAGCACTTAACATTTTATCTTGGCGTCTTGCGTCTTCAGCCTTTTCACGTTCCCACTGCTGGGACTCTGGCCTTCTCTCAGAGAGAGAGAGAGAGAGAGTATGGACCGTAATCTACCACGCTGGCCCAGTGCGGGTTGGTAATGTCGCATGCCCTTGAATGTTGCAGTTCTTGGACACGCCATTAGTATCTCGTCCGCTAATCAAATGACAGATCTCTGGCTTTAAATACTCACGGGCTCTAGCTCCTGGCTGTCAATTAGCTTTCTAAACTTGAGACACAGGTGAATGATGACGCCCGCCCTGGCCGCTTGACTGGTGGTGTGTCTCAGCAGAATTGCGTCCGTTCCATAGAAGTTAGAGTTCACCATGAGCGGGGAGCGACCCCGCAGATACACGTACTCCTCCCACCAATCGGACACGTAGTTACTTGACCACCTAGAAGATTTAAATGCTTAAACATTCATAGACGTGAAAAAATTACCGAAAAATAAGGAAGAAGATAAAAAGAGAAACAAAATTGGTGCCAGACAGTGTTTTATCATCATCATCACCATAAAAAGTTCTTACTTGAGTGACACAGGCAGAGAGAGTTTGGGCCATGGTATGCTATAATAAGCAAACATTTTAATGAATTTAATTGGTGCGATTGTGGACAAATGGTAACGCATGCACCTAACAAGACAAGACAATATATTTATTTGTGGCAAAAAACAGCATACACTTCACACAATTAAATTTGATACAAGGCTCCGATACAGTTTTACAATACCATCTCGGCTTCAGCTGTGCTATGGCGCAATGCGGTGAAAGAAAACATCGGAGAAAACAGGCGGCATGTTCAAGAACCACAACATTGAAGAGCATACGTCATCTACCAACGAACATTGGGTCAGTGTAGTATATTATGACATTTATGACATACTCTCTCGTATCTCAGCATTGGGAACGTAATAAATGGTCATAAGAGGCAAAAGAGCATACAGGATAAAAAAGCATACAGGATCGAATATGACAGGGTTTAAGTCTTACTATCTTATGTAGGGCACAAAACTTACCAAGACTTGAGTACTAAGTACCGCTGCAATTTGACAGCAATGGTCTCCTCAAAATCATTGGCTAACTTCTCGACTCTGTTGTAGTTCTGATCGTCAAGTAACGGACGGACGCTTATCAGGTACTGCAATAATCGGTCATGATTAGGGTCGGTTTATACAATTGTTTTTAGTAATAAATTAATGGTGTTGGTTCAGTGAAGGTGCCTCCTTTAACAGCGGTTCTCTATCGTAATTGCGTATTTATAAGTGTGTAGAGGGGTCTCCATTTCATACTACGTAGACATAGACATGCTTAATAATTGTAAGTTATTTTGAATATGTATGGGTTTGTCTGACAACAAACTCGAATGGTGGTAAGCGATGTTGAAGCTCACATATTATAAAATGAATCAATAACTAGTACTAGGTTTCTCATAGCATTTCAGAATAGGCTCACCTGATGGAAAGCGATTGTTTTTTGTAAATTTTATTTTGTTTGCCTTGATGTGTTGCATACCCTCACTTCGGCTATAAAGGAACATTATGTTATACATTGTATAGTTATTTTACTTACCCTCCGCATAGTGTCTTTGACGGGTGGCAACGGCAGCCTTGGTAGTGACCCTTGGAAGCTGTACAACCTTGGCTTGTTCCACCCAGAGAGCACCTTGACCACGCTCACCCATAGCTTAGTTTTCAGAGAAATCTTCGAACCAGGCGCTCTGGATTCATACATCCAACCCTACAATGAACATTTCAGGTTATTCTTCTACTTTGAAAACAGATAGAGAAAGAAAGAGAGAGAGTGAGCAGTAATGTATCTCGCCGGCGCGCGGCGGTTCACGGATGCTCAGTGTCGCATGCTGTCGAATTTGTTCTACAGGTTTCCTCACGTTTTGCATTCAACATGTTTGAGTGATATGGCAAATCCGCATATCATAGATTTGGGTTCATTGACCCGTAATTAGTCAAGCCCAATAAGCTTGTCAAAAATTATCTTCAATATATAGCAAGGCCCGGTTGCAGTATAATACAGTATAGATATAATAACTTTATCAGGATATCAAAAATAATTTGCAATTGCCAACGTAATTTTGCGGTTCGAAAAATAAATCCTATATTACAGCAACCGTCAATATTAAGGATACGTGAGTGATTCTTTGGTCTTTGTTTCTCTTGAATCCATTATTTATTATTATAGCAAAACAAAATGCCATCACTCTTTTTTCATTGTAATTAAATTAGAACACGAGCGTGTGTTTGGTCTAAGTATGAATCAATTCTTATTGTCGTAGCAAAATGTCACCAAACTTTGTCGATTGTCATTCAGTAGGTCACATCGTTATTATAAAATAGGTTAAATAGATGATTTCCCAATGGTAGTGAGTAGTGACGTCAACATGCGACTTTTAGATCGTGGGACTCGTGGGTTCGGATACTGCAATGAGCTTAAGCTTCGGCGATGAAATCAGAGCTTGGTGATAGGGCTTTCTTCAGTGCTCACTTGCCCGATGTCGGTATGTTCCGGCAGCCTTACTTGAGAGCTAATTTCCAATCGAAGCGTAGCATGGCGCCACTGTCGACCACAATGTCACTTTGTGGTTAAACACTACATAAAGTTAAGTCATCTCCAGATAAGACTACTTTATATAGTCCGATGCAATATTTGATGTAGGTAGATAAGTATATAATGGCCGATTAGTGCTTAGGCCTCAAAGCAAATGCTCTTAGAAGTTGACCTCGCTGAGTTAGATCGAGTGATACAATGTTATTTGTATTTGGATGTTTATAAAAATTGTTTTCGAAACGTACCCTATTTGGCAAAACAGCGTAACTACGCAAGCGCATGATTCATTACCTTGTACATTAGAAGCAGTTTAAGCAGGTACCGCATTAAGAAGATAACGGAAAGCCACATCGTGAGAGCTGCCAGCAAGCAGGCGAACACTTGCCACATTGTCGAGTCGCTGTGAACAACGAGAACAGCATTATAATAGTTACATTGCTTGGTATAATGACGTGTATGTGATTCCCAGTGCGGTGCTGGGCAGTACTTTGCAACGAAAACTAACTAGTTTTATTGCACGATATTGAGGATATGTTTTATTAAGCAATGTTGCCGGGGGAATTACAGGTCATGGAAAGATGTATCATCTTATTTCTCAGGTTGATCAGCGCAGTGCATTACTGCACAGGATTTCGAAACGTTGAAGTTCATTATTCTGGATGGCACTGAATTACTGTAATGGGCAAGCGTGATGCGTGACGCTTATTATCAGGCTAGCGACTTACTTTGCCTTGCGCAGGCGTAACCACTTTGACCTCTTGACATTCACACAACACACACACACACACACATACACACACACAAACATACACACACACACACACACACACAGATGTACATACTGATATTTTTCTGTTTTTGGTTTACCCATCTTTTACGTAAAAGGCTAGCAGGGTTTTTTTTTTTATGTAATAGATTAGCAAACAAGCTGACGGCCCGCCTGATGGAAAGCGGCGGGTTGACCCAATTTTGATCAAATTTTGTCGGGGCGCCGGGGCGTATTGCTACTAAACAATCATTAACGCATACTATAGGGCTATAGGCACACCAATGCGTAGTTTATATTATACGAGTATAACTTGTGGTCCACGCGGGCGAGTCGTGTACACCATGTAATCAAATCTTAGAAGACAATTTTAACTTACTTCTAATTATCATATCGACTTGAAACTTGGTATGTATATGTAATCCCGATGACAATACAATAATTTGATATCATCGACCTGATCTCATGATGGAGCCAGGAGATGGATAGTGGAACTCTTCAATGGCTACTAGTAAACCCACCGATTTTGGCCTCATTTGATGCGTTTTAACGAGTCCAATAGGATGGGTTTAGTTACGAGGGTCTGATGATGAAGCCAGGAGGAGGATAGAGGAATTCTTCAGTAGCTACTAGGAAACCCCTCGAGTTTGGGCTCATTTGATTCGTTTTGACGAGTCCAATAAATTAGGCTTGGTTTTATAGACTAAAAAGTAAAAATAAAATATGCGTTTTCATTTTGTTTTTTTTTTAGTGTTTTTAGCTAGGTATTTTATTTTCTACGCTATACGTCAAAAGGAATCATATCGGACTGAGGCCAATGAAACGTGGTTAGTATTAGAAATAAATAAATCGATCACTTTATCATTCAATTTGGTTGACGAAGCGATTGCGTCGTAAATGCATAACATCCGTGCATCGCATTCAATTCAGTGAAATTGCATTTATAGGTTAGTAGTCTATTTATGATGATTGCGATGTCTACATGATGTCGCGACAAGATATTGCAGTCCAATTTGCAACTACTAGTTACAGTGAAAATATAAATTTCATCCTATTATTTTATATTCTACTAACGACCCGGCTTTCAACAGGTAGGCAAATATTTACCGGAAATATATTATAACTGGATGTTGACTTGATACTGTTAATTAAAAAAGCTAGATATTTAATTTCAGAGACTTTTTTGTAGACCTACTGGACGCCTACATGTCTTTCATACATGGCATCAACTCTAATCAAACAGTTTAGCCAGCGTAAGCTGATAAAGCAGCGAGTTGTCTCATTTTTCTCGAACTTGAAAACTCTATAAAAATAAATCATAGCCTATTTATTTTGTTATCAGGAGAAATGCAGCTTTTGCTATTAGTGAAAGAATTTTCGGGATCGGATCAGTAGTTTAAAACAAAACCCCTATATACATAAACTACATATGCGAAAGTGTGTGTATTGTGTTTGTTTGTCATCAATAAGCTACTCGTAAGTAACGACTGATCGAATTCTCATGAAGTAATAATGGAAATAATCTATCATTATCAGCCTTTCACGTTCCCACTGCTGGGACTCTGGCCTTCTCTCAGAGAGAGAGTATGGACTGTAATCTACCACGCTGGCCCAGTGCAGGTTGGTAGATGTCGCATGCCCTTGAATGTTGTAGTTCTTGGGCATGCCGGTTTCCTCACGATGTTTTTCTTCACTGTTTTGAGTGATGGCAAATCCGCACATAACTTATTAAGTCATAGGTGCGACGCCGAGAGGATTCGAACTTGGTGTCGGCGTCTTGTAAGTCTCACGCCTAACCGTTCGGCCACCATCGCTCTAAGGTCTGTAGTCTGTACATCTATACCTACTAATATTACACAGACATAAACTTTGTTGTAGGTATATGACTGATCTCATTTTGGATATTTTTTTGTCATATACAGTATATTTTATTGTGATTAAAATCCTATGGGAATCTCCAAGTTGCTAATCCCGGAATCCCCTTCCACGCGAGCGAAGCTGCGGGTAAAACCTATCGTAATATCTACCTACTGAGAGATCATGCCATAAGACACAAAAGACTAATGATTTAGTAAAAAATTGTAGAATCTAGTTGCGAGTTCTCAAAAAATTTGTAAAACATGAGTTAAAGAAAGTTATGGCCTTCACTGAATGCCTCAATTCAGAAGCCTGAAAAGATGAATCTCAGAACATAAACTAAGGATAAAATACACTTTCTGTACTGAATAACTGCGGGAAAACTGTGGCTGTAGCCACGAGACGCATTATTGTTATACCTATTAGAATTTTGAATGTGTTTACAAATTGTATTGCGCATGATTTGAATAATGTGTAAAACCTGACCAGAAAATTATAATCGTACGCGGAAACAGATTAGTCTGATACGTGTGGTTAGCCTTTTATCAGTGAACCAGTCAGTAACATATTGACACGAATACACGCGCCACACATTAAATTATTAATTAACTAGCGGCCCGCCCCGGCTTCGCACGAGTATTCGTATATTTAAACAAAATTGCAAAATTATAATACACACACATAAACCTTCTTCGCGTACGGCCAGTACCCCAGTGACGCCTACATAATTATAAGGTGAGCGGCTACCATGCAACTTTTTTTCTAACATGTACCTACATTTTTAAACTCGTGTTATCTTTCGAATGGAACGTCCGAATTGAATAATTCAAAAAGTTATATAAAGATATTGAAGCAGTCTTGAATATGACATTTAAATAATAATATTAAAATAAAATAACAGCTAGACGCATAAGTCGCGACACTTTTTGTAATTAATGATGTGTTCTGCAAAGTCGTAATATATTATTTTATTCTATCATCAATAGTTTTCGCAGAGCACGTGATGTAAAGAATATTTTGCGTAAATAATTTTTTTACACCTTGGGTTACATTATTGGAGTTTTAGTAAGGATCCCTAAATTTTTTGAATATGTATGTGTGTAGTTTTAGTCACCCGGCGATAGTATAGCTTCCCAACAGTGAAAGAATTTTTCAATTCGGTTCAGTAGTTACGGAGCCTATTCAATGCAAACAAACAAACAAACCACTTTATAATATTATTTTAATTATAATATATATTATTATTAATCATAACGGTGACGAGACGAATTGATTACTTTCCTCAGTCTTCGCGGCCTGGTTAATCATAAGGTTATCGGAGGTTCACATTATAAAAGTCTGCTACAGTAGGTAGACCCGTTAGGTAACTCCAAGGTTCCTTCCTGAAAGGAAGGATCTAATTCAGTGAATCAGATGCCTTCGTCCATGTTGAGGGAATTAGTAATTAGTAATGATTTATTGATTATTTATCTTTAGTCGAAAGGGGTCCATAAAAAAAGAAAAATTATGAAGCAAATGTAATTTTAGAATGAAACAATTTTCAAACGAGGTAACTTATCAAAAGTATTATTCAAATTTCGAACTGGCTTGCAAATAGAAAGCTGTTTATTGAAAAAAAAAAAACAAATGAACAACGCGGGAAATGAATATTGTTGGACTTTTTTGGCGGCAATTGAGTTGTCAACGTGAAAATTTTATTTTATTTCCAAAACTTGTGTTTCTTCGAGTGATAATGTGTAATATTGGTGGATTATTAACCATTATGTGTTCGTTAATGTGTACGAGTGTAGGAAATTGAAATAAAGTTGTGCAAGTGACATTTCTAGTTGCTCCAAAAAAGTCCGTGTAAAGTTTAAGTAAAGCTCCACTACTTTACTTAAACACTATCCTCATCCCATCATCTCATCATCACCATCATCATCATCATTTAAACTTGATTCAACTCTCTGAGTTTGAAATATTTTATACTTGACACTGGCAAATACACTTATCGTGTGACGCCATAACAAAGAGAAAAAAAAAAAAAATATTGTTGTTCGTCATTGATTTTGAAAAGTAATTGTAGGTATTTGACAAAATGAGTTCAAGTGAAAACAATGAGTGAAGTGTGATGAACCTACTTTAACGTCACCTGAAATTCAAAAGGCGGCAAGAGCCGTAATAGAAAACTTGTTACCGCCAAAGTTGAAAGAAAAAAGTTCTGCCTTTTTAATTTCCACGCATTATTTGAGAAAAGTACTATACAAGCCTTGGCCGCAACTAGTCATTGATGGACTTACGTATGTGGGCCTCACCATCGCCTTGGCCCACATTTACACGTTCGTCCATCAAGTCCTTTTTGCTCGCCACGGCAGTAATGTACTATTATTAGCTTCACATGTAACTAACTAACAATGTATGTTATCAAATCTTAGAAGTCAATTTTAACCTACTTTTAACTGTCGTATCGACTTGAAACTTTGTATACGTAATACTGATGACAACGCAATAATTTGATATCATCGACCAGATATGATGATGGAGCCAGGAGATAAATAGTGGAACTCTTTAATGGCTACTATCATACCCATCGAGTTTGGGCTCATTTGATTCGTTTTGACGAGTCTAATATATTGGGATTGGTTACATAGACTAAAAAGTAAAAATATCACTACTTATTATAAAACAAAGTCCCCTCGCCGCGTCTGTCTGTCTGTCTGGCAGCGTTTTCGTTGAAAGCTCCCAGACGGTTTCTTTTTTTCCGACCTCTCCAACAAATATAGTTATATTTTAGCCAATGTAAACAAAAACTTAAACAAATTATATCCTAAAACCTTCCTCGAGAATCACTCTATCTATTGGTGAAAACAGCATGAAGATCGGTGCAGTAGTTTTTGAGTTTATCGCGAACAGACAGACAGACAGACAGACGCGGCGCGGGGACTTTGTTTTATAATAAGTAGTGATAGTGATAGTGATTAGCACTCACCCAGGCAATATTATCAAAGTCTTTTGTACTAAACCAAATGGTATATTGAATCCTACAAAATGAGCTCCCACAAGGAGAGACCAGAGCACGTACAGAGTCTGCATATGGCCAGGATACACGCCGTTGTTGACACTGTTCTGTAAACAAATTAATTCAATTACATACCAGCAGTGCCCCACTGCACCGTTTTCTTTTCAGGAACCTTTTTCCGGAATAAAAAGTAGCCTGCATGTACATTCTGAGTATAGCTATCTCTGCCCCAAATTTCAGTTAAATACATTCTCAAATCTGTTAAGCTGTTTCAGTGGGAACAGGTAATACTAGTGTGACTATATGTGTCCCACAGTTTCAATCTGTTCAGCTCGGTGAGTCTTATGAAGGTGAGGGGTAACAATCAAACACTCAAAGCTCTATGTAGTATAATAGGAAGAAGTGAAGTGAAACGGTAATTATTTATTGATTATTTTTTTAACTTACTCGGAATCGTGCAAGACGTTTCTTCCATGATCTTAGACCAGATTCCCATACCAGATAAAGAACCTCACGGTCAAAGTTTACGTCCCACCCATCATGGGTGATGGCAAAAGAGAATGCAACTGCTGAATGTGCTTCCGCCATCTTTGTGTACTGATGCTACCTGCTGACAAAAACGTAAACTTAGTAGTGTTATATGTATTACTTAAATATTATAAGTATGTCACTCTAAGGCCTGAACCTCTGCTGTGGAAATATAAAGGCTGATGCTGATGAACAAGTACTAGTTTTATTTCAACATCAGATGGGAAACCTTGTGGGTTATAAATTCAATTCATATACTCTTATTTTTAGTTCTTTTCTTGGTTATAATTAACATCATGTTGCTGTTAGTTGATAAGTAAAAGCTATTACATTGTCTCACTGTATAATATAAATCTCACAAATAGATTTGACCTACTTCAAACTCTATCTACGTTTTTGATACTTTGCTCAGTTACATCTAATTTTCAACCAAATGACATCTCAGTGAAGAAAACATCATACTAGGTCTGACAGAGCAGAGTCAGGCAGGAACTACTGATGAGTATTACCTTACTCTGCTGAGTTGGTAACAAAATGCAATAGTACCATAAAAAAATGATTAACATTATTAACATATTTAAAAAATTATAGAATCTATGCACTTTTTTGTACTTGAAATGAAGCGAGCATATTCAAATGTCACAATTTCAAATCATTTGAACTTCATTACAATACAATACATTTAGATAGCATGGCACAAATGCATAATGGGTACCAACCAACTTTTTGACTAGTCCCTTATTTCAAAACATTTGGCCATGGCGTGTCAAGTTGCACAATTTGCTAGGTTTTTTTTAGCAAATAACTTAGGACAATAATATATTATTTTCAATATATTTATGAACTTCCTAATTATTTGTACAAGGCTACACTTTTCCAAAAACATATAATTTTACTAAATTAGACTGAAGAAACTTATGAATGAAAACTTCAAAACAAACAAAATGTTTAATATTCAACACTCAATGGTTTATTCCATTCATATGTTTAGTATACATGAGATCTTAGTGATTAAAATTAACAAACATATGGATCCGAAAAGGGTATAGCAATGTAGGTTAAAGCAATAAATGATTTTTGTGGTCTTTCAAAACCCTTCACAAATTTGTATTCATTTGTTGAATGTGTGGTTTGGTGGGATATAAATACGCACCTACACTCACACAAGTTAACCAGGTGTCAAAGTCTAATTTCAGAAACGCGCAACTTTTTACGTAAATACCACTGAGATAAACTTTCACAAACTTTTATTTCATCTTTAACAACTATTTTTTAAAATAAACTATATCCAATTGGATTGAATTATAATATGTAGTTACACAAACTACTGAGCATTTTAGTATTTGGGGTCAAGTCGTAATGCATTCCACGTAAGGAGTAATTATCAATTAGATTAAAGCACAAAGTTAGATCTTAGTTCACTACAGAAATTGATTGTGATGCTATGAAAATTACCACTTATTTTAAAATACATACATTACCTTTTTACAAACGGTTTGAATAATGCACCGTAAAGTTAAATAGGTACACAGGTGTGTGTACCCTGAATATTAATTTACCCACTAAATTCAGTCATATTGACGTTATGATTTCAAATGTCTTGTGGATAAAACAGAATCCAAGCAATATATTTTATTTAAAATAGTAACTAGCAAAATCACAAGGGAAATAAGTGCGTAGGTGCCACCTATACAAAACTCCGTGATATAACGCGACGCGCCGCAGCATGCCACTACGCCACTACAACTAGCCATTGGCTATGGAATATGGATGTAACGGGTCCCTATATTACACGGCCAATAATACGCAACCAAATATTACACACCCGATAATACGCGACCATTTGGTCTCGTAATATTTGGACAATAAGTACAATAAGTATATATTTGGACAATAAGTAATATTACGAGACCAAATGGTCGCGTATTATCGGGTGTGTAATATTTGGTTGCGTATTATTGACCGTGTATTATCGCCCGTGTCAGTTTCTGCACAGGCAATAATACGAAGCCAAAAAATGACGTCGGCTAGTGGTCTCGTAATATCTGGCTGCGTAATACTGGTTGCGTATTATCGGGTGGACAATTTTGGTACAGGCGATAATACACGGACGATAATACGCAACCAAATAATACACACCCAATAATACGTGTACATCACTACAGATTATATAGAATGCTCCATGCTTGATGCTTCGTTTGAGCTAGGTTTGATCATCCCAATGCCGTTTGACCACAGATAAAAATAAAAATACTGGCGGCTTAGGGGTAGCCCAAGGGCCACCCCCGCCGCACCCTTACCTACTGTGACACTATATTTTATTTACCTATTACATACTATCAATAAAATAAAAGAATAAGCAAAGTCAAATACTGACAAAAAAATACTTCTATCAGTCACCTATAAACGCAGGCATCAATCCAGCTTGATTGACAGCCGTCAGAGAGGAAAGTCTATCTTTGTCTATGGCTGGCTTCGTAATATCTGGTTGCGTATTATCGGGTGTGTAAAATCGGGTCGAGTATTATTGGCTGCGTAAAATCGGTACAGGCAATATTACGAGACATGTACTCGTATTATTGCCTGTGTATTATCGGTCGTGTATTATTGGGTGCGTAATATTTGGTCGGGTTTTGCCTTCTGTTGATTTCCATCTATACGTAGTATTTAGTCTACTTAATCTATGGATGTAACTATTATGGACAATAAAGTATAAAGTGACTTTTTTGGCGGCAATTGAGTTGTCAACGTGAAAATTTTGTTTTTATTTCCAAAACTTGTGTTTCTCCGAGTGATAATGTGTAATATTGGTGGATTATTAACCATTATGTGTTCGTTAATGTGTACGAGTGTGGGAAATTGAAATAAAGTTGTGAAAGTGACTTTTCAAGTTGCTCCAAAAAAGTCCGTGTAAAGTTTAAGTAAAGCGCCACTACTTTACTTAAACACTATCCTCATCCCATCATCATCATTTAAACTTGATTCAACTCTCTGAGTTTGAAATATTATTAGACTTGACACTGGCAAATACACTAATCGTGTGAAGCCATAACAAAAAAAAAAAAGTATTGCTAATATAATTTAAACCATACATTCTCTAAATTCTCTTTGATAATATATTGCATAGATTAGGTAAACTATTAATATTGCTTTATGCTATTGTTATTTGTTTGTATTTGTAATTTTGCATTGCAAGGCAAGTTCTATTCTATGTTGCGTGTGCGTTCATCTTGCGGATCAAAGAGAATGTAAGGTTTATTGCGGATTGTGACATTGGTAAAATTTCTGAAATAGGTGTAGTTTATCATTATTGTGATATATTTTATTTCAAAACAGTACTACTTTAACGCTCGTACATCCTTGCGTACATAGAATTATGTCAAATGAAATTTGGAATGGAGATAGCTTATTCCCTGGATTAACGTATGCTACTTTTTATCCCGGAAAAGGTTCCTGCGGGATAACGGAAAGACGTGGGTGTAACCGCGGGGCACAACTAGTTCTTAATATAATTATTTAATTACATAGGTTAGTTGTTAATTGTTAGCCTTTTTTCGGTCTCCTGTATAATTTGTTCATTTTGTTGTTTTGGGTGAAAGTACCTACTGAGTCAGTCGCAACATTTGTGGTATTGAATAGATCTATTTTACTTACCTGTAATATTCTCTCAATCTCCATTGTGTCTCGCGTATCCACAACACGATATTGTGTTTTCAAACCTGAAGACTTCCAGATAAGTTGAAGTCAAAAAACCAGCACGTCCGAGTGAAAAAAATTGCAATTCCTTTGTTTTTCATAGTTGTGTTTATCAGTTGCAGAAAGCGGAGTTTCTACTTGAACTACACTAAACATGATTCGACATGGCAGAAACCAAGCTAGACAAAAGATATCAATTTCTACCCTGCTAATGGTGACTTTTCTATTCTCCGTTTTAATCTATGTTTATTTAAAACTAAGTGAAACCAACAAAACTCAAGAAATCAATGGAGATCGGTGTATATCTGAACTGGCAAGCGTCAAATACCAATTGTTATGTAAGTATGAAATAGCCACACATCAATCAATCAATAATGATCTAGATACCTGGAATGTAACCATATCTACATATCTGTAATTTTAACGATCATCATCAAATATCACACAAGCATTGGTGTGGTGATATGGAAACTCTTTAGAGTTGCAATGGTTTGAACTAGTGTTCTACAACAATTGTGACAGTCTGTCAAGTATGTCTTTTCTATAAACATGTAATTTTAGCAGATTAAATTGATATAATAACTCACTTATCACTTGAGAGCCAGTTCCCAGTCCAGGTGTAGCGTGGCACCATCTTCGACCACATCGTCATTTAACATCAGGTGACTTGTGGTCAAACGCTACCCTGTAAATAGTAAAAAAAAAAATAAGATAAAACCTTTAGTATCCTACGGTTTTATCTTATTATATCAATTGGCTACCTATAGCAAAGACAAATCGAGTTGCAGGCTTCTATATACAAGTACCAGCTATTTATATGATTGAGTAGGTGTTATCATGTAAATGTGTAATGATATTCCCATAAATGTCTGACCTGCCGTTTCAAGTTTTAGTTCACTGAAAATAGAGTATTTCATAGACTTCAGACATTAAACTTCAAAATACATTTATTTAATAGGATACATGTGGTCACATGTATCATTAAAATATCAAACTTAAAGCTACTCCTTGGAATAGGCTCCCTGGTTCCTGGTTCCCCCACACAGCTCATTCTAGCATTTCTTGCATCTGACAGATGCAGATGCATTCGCTAGAATGTGCTGTGTGGGTGAGGGACATAATAACGCACAGTAGCATACTTCTGTATTTCCGAACTAAACCAAATGTATTTTTGTGTTACAGCTGTGTCAGAATATAAACACAAAGTTGACACCATGTTGATGGAGCTACAGCAAGACTGCAAATTTAACAAGGAACATGTCAAGGAGTTTTCAGATAATTATCTTTTGCTGAAACGACACCTGGAAATATGCGAGGTTTGAACCAATTTCAATTCATTATGATAACTAGCTCTCTTCCGCAGGGATTCAAATCCCTTTTATTCTGGGGCCACACTAACGGGAAATGCCTTTCAATAACGCGATGATTGACGTTTGACATAAGTGTGGCCATGCCATGACATTGGACCACGGGCCACGGCATTCACATTGGCGTTTGACGTTAGCCGATAATTCAAGAGCATTCACGTTGACCGTTTAAGTGTAGCCACTCACATAATAGCGTTAATATTAATAATTAACGCAATATTTATCGCGAAGATAGGCATTGACATTTCCCTTGACGTTGACCTTAGTGTGGCCCAGGCATTACAGAGTTTTTAACATGCAACTTATTTATTATAAAAAAAAAAACTTGACATCACAGCGCATTAAAGATGACACATACTCATATCAGTTTTTAAAGTTGACGCATCCTAGTATTATTTGTTGAAGTTATAAAAAACAAACAAACAGATAGAATTTTTTTCTCAGCTAAAAGAGACTGTAGACTCAAGAGACTGTAGTATCTTATCTTACTAATATTATTATTAATGCGAAAGTTTGTGTGTGTGTGAATGTTTGTTTAACACGTAATTACTTAACTGCTTTAGATGAAATTTAGAATAGAGATAGTTTATACCCTGCATTAACACATAGCCTATTTTTTATCCCGAAAAAGTTTCCTGCCTCAATGCGTTTTTGAGAAAAAGAACCTTGACAGACAGACAGAACAAAAAAGTAATTTTAGAAGTGTTTCGTTTTTCCTTTTGGAGTATGGAACCCTAGAAACACGATATTTCAAACGCTCTATGCTATGTTCAAATAGCAACTTATATTAAAATCAAAACCTAACTTTCAGATCCAAACAGAGCAGCTAGAAGTGGAGAGTAAAGAACTGAAAGTGAAGCTCCGCAACACCGAAAAAGAATTGGCAACATGCAGGAAGCCAACCCGTTGAACAGAAGATATGAAAAAATTAAGAGAGGAAAGGCGGCCTTTCAATTTATAAGACATCTGCAGACTCCAAGACGCCCTATTTTTCTTCTTTTATTCATTTAAGACGGTTTTATCAAAAAGTACAGTCATTGTACATTTTTTTTTTCATTTCTTTGTAGGAGAAAATTAAGACTACGAAAACATGATTTTGTTAGGTAAAATCAACTTGCAATGCAGTTATCTCTTTCGCTCAGTATCAGATTAAGGTGCATGCACAAAGTACCACGTCTATTATTTAAAACGGTACTTTTCAAATTTATCTATGCTAATCTGATTGTAATGTAGTGTGTTTAACTGTCTATTTATATTCTCATCAGAGTTATGATCTCATTTTATATGGTTTCCTTATCTAATATTTTTAGGAAACTTGCATATCTTCATAAGTGTTTATATATTTATAATCCATATGAATGCAAAAATCATTATAAGAAATGAACCAGAGTGCCAAAAAGCAACATTAACGTATTGAATGAATCCAGCGGGTTTATGGAAAAAAACGATTGTATTATTACAACAAGCCTTTGTTTCACTGCCAAATGTGGGGATGTGTGTAAGGGTTTGTATATGTGTGTGTGAGAGAGAATGTGATGTACAAATTGTACATGGACATGTGTGTCTGTGAATGTGAGAGTCTTTGTGTGTGTGAATGTTTTCGACTATTTACAGGATTGCATTTGTCCACAAGTCACATAGGTAGCCAGTTAGCCACTCTGCCACGCTGCGCCTGGGGCCTAGACTGATTGTTTGTGCACATGTGTGAGTGTGAAAGGATGTGCGTGAGTGTGTGTATGCGTGTGTGATTACTCAGGTCCGGCTCCGGCTTTATATGAAAGATTTAAGTGTAGTTACTCTATTCATAGTATAAAAGATGTAATAATTAATAATGTACTATGAAATATACAGTTAATCCTGCTCTATTTTATACTTATTAGGTTGTTTGTTTACGCAAAAATGTAATTATATATAATAAAAAACGTTTTTTTTGGTAGAAGGCATATTAAATTTGACAGGTAAGTAGCGGTACCTCAGGTAACGCTATCCATTCCTTACATCGGAAGTAAGGAAACAACATTACTTTCTGTATTTCTGTACCTACTTAATTATTTGCATAACTTAATTGGTAGTAATATTTTTTTTAGTAAAAACTGTGATATTTTGCATTTTATAATAGTTTACTTGAGTTATAATTTTTAATTAACTTTTCTCTTATACGAGGGGCGGCTAATAAGTTCGCGGCCTAAGGTACTAAGCAATGACTAATCATCTCTATACTGATACGATAATTGCGGGACTCAGTGGTAGTATAAATATTGAGTTTTTTTTTTTAAATAGGTTCATTATCTTTCGAGCTTTCAGACGAACAACATCACCATGTCAACTAAACTGGAAATTCACGCAATTTGGAGCACCGCGCAGTGATTACATTCCTTGTGAAGAAAGGAAATACCCCGAAAGAGATTTTTGAAGAAATGTCATCGGTTCTTTAGGAATCTGTACGTTCATATACGACTGTCAAAAAATGGGCACGATTATTTCAACAAGGACGAGAGACCTGTGAAAATGACCCACGCCCGGGACGACCGGTAACCGTAGTGACTAAAGAAAATTTCGAAAAAGTTGAAAAAATTGCGTTGGCCGACCGTAGAATTAAAATGTGGCAAGTAGCTGAAGAATTGCTGATTAGTAAAGAACGTATTGAAGAGATTTTACATCAACATATGCATATGAAAAAAATTAGTGCGCGTTGGGTACCCCGAATGCTCACACCGCTTAACAAGCAGCGACGACTCGCATGTTGCGAAGAGTTTTTGAAATTAGCCAAGGACAATTTTGACGAAATTTGTAACCGAATAGTGACCGTAGATGAAACATGGATACGTTAATATGTTCCGGAATCCAAACAAGAATCCATGCAACGGATAAAACAGGGAGAGCCCACCGAAGAAATTCAAAGTCGAAAAGTCGGCGTCAAAGATTATGGCAACCAATTTTTTGGGATAGAGGCTGAAGATTTTCAGACGACAGTGAGATGAAAGCAGCAGTGGAAAGCCATTTTCAAGAGCAATCTAAAGAATATTTTTTCAACGGGTTAAAAGCCTTATATTCACGATGGGAAGAGTGTATTTCAAGGGGATTATATTGAAAAATAACAAATATAACACATTATTTCTTTATCATTAAGTACCTTAGGCCGCGAACTTATCCGCCGCCCCCCCCTTGTATATACAACATTTTGGCCCAGAGTCATTAGTCATGTTAGTGAAAACTAAATGTTTTATTCACTTGTATTATGTACATTTAGTGTAGGTGTCTACAATAATCAATATAGTATTAAATGTAAGTACCTATGTGTCTACAATAATGGAAATAAAGTCGTAGTTGAGAGATACTTACTGTATTTTAAGGGTCTGTTGCAATGCAACAGTACATTACGGGAAGTGTCTTATTTCTATGTCTAACGTTTGGTAGGTAATAATCACATAATAATCTTAATCGGTATCTGATCTATTATATACGCTTGTCTAATATTTCCTTACGTAAAAAAAGCAATCGATTTGGCTACCTACCTTAAGTGGTGTAGGTACCTATAGCTAGTAAACATCTTAGACTCAGTAGGAAAGTGTCAACCATAAACAAATCCGTGATAGACAGCAAATTAAGTTTTACCTACTTGTACCTACCACTAATTCAACACTACGAGTACGAGCCCCGATGCAAAATAGTTCGTCTAGTGTGAAATTTTCTCTGTGAGATTTTTTCTAACTTCATTATTTTGTAATCTATATAAGATATTAAGCTGTTCTACTATCACATGTCGCGTTACTTATGCTATTTTTTAATTATGAACCAATAAACTATTTTAGCTTTTTAAATTTATAAATATTCTGTTTTAAATTCGAAGAAGTTATGTATAAGCAAAATAGTTCGTCTAATTGTTAATCGATGCAAAAGTGTTCGTCTATCGGTGAGTTAAATAAGATTATTCCTTCTTTGTACAATAATGTAGCATAATTTATATTTGTTAAAGTAATTCTGTGTCTTTTGTCGAGTGAGACAGTATAAATTCTGAAAATTTCAGATGTTTTATATTAGTTTTCAAATAACAATGGGTCGTGGCAAACCCGTGTGTGAAGAGCTTTGAAAGCGAATAGTTTGTGGGGTCAATGCTGGCAAATCATGTTACCAAATATCGAAAGACTTGATACTTCCAAGGTCTACAGTCCTAGCTATCATTCAGCACTATAAAAATAATAGAACGACTTCTTGTTTGAAGAAAACTGGTCGACCACGCATCACACGTGCAGTAGAAAACAGAATCCTGAAGAAAATTATCAAAAATAATCGTTGTGCTCGAGCTGGAGAACTCACGGTGCAATGGAAGGACATGATTCACAAAGACGTCTCAGTCGATACTTGCAAAAAGTCCTAAAAATAATGGGTTACGGATTTTACACCGCTAAGAAGAAACCACTGTTGACTGCTGTACAAAAGAAAAGAGGTTGAAGTTTGCTCGTGATCATTTGTATTGGACTTCCGATCAGTGGCGTAGTATCATTTGGAATGACGAGTCTAAATTTGACAGTCAGCGATGAAAGGAAAAAAGTGATTCGGAACAAAAATGAAATATTTCATACTGATTGTCTCGAACGCAAAGTGAAGTTTCCGGCGTCTCTTATGATATGGGGCTGCATGCCTGCACAAGGTGTTGGCGGTATGCAGTTTGTGGTTGGTTCTATCAATGCTGCAAGGTATCAAAACCTTTTGGAAGAGCATTTACTGCCCTCTATTCCGTCACTTAAGCATCAAGATTCCTTCATTTTTCAACAGGATGGTGCTTCCTGCCATACTGCAAGGACAACAAAGACGTGGCTACTGGCGAAAAGCATCCCTACAATCGAATGGCCATCCAACAGCCCGGACTTGTCGCCGATCGAAACCCTATGGTGGAAAATGAAAAAAGTTCTCCGTAAAAATCCATCAAGATCGAAGAGCGACTTAAAGGCTAAACTCTTAGCTGTCTGGGAGTCAATTACGCCTGAGGAGTGTGCAGCGTTGGTTGCAACCATGCCTCTTCGCATTAGAGCTGTTATTGAGAGCAAAGGCGACACAACTAAGTGGTAGACGAACTATTTTGCGTGAGTGACAAGGGTAGACGAATACTTTTGCCTTATGTTTTTTAGAATATTTTTAAATTATTTATGTTATGTAAAGTCATGAAAGAATTTCAGTTATGTTAAAATAAACCTTAAAATGTTCCTCAAATTGTGGTTCACTTTTTATTAAACGTTCTTAATTATTTTACCAATATTTACTTTCTATATTTTACGCTTTGCACTACTTTCCATACTAGACGAACTATTTTGCATCGGGGCTCGTATAATGTCTGTCGTAAAATGTGAAGTATCGTGTAGTTACCGCCAGAAGCGCTGCGTTCATCCTAAAAACAATAAATAGAGTATCTACTTCCTACTGGTGGCTACTCTAGGTAATCTGAGCAAGATAGAAACGAAACCGGCAAATCCAAATCGCTCGCCTGATAGTAAGCGAGTCACGATTGCCCATTACAGTGTCGTGCCACCCAGCACCTAGAATTTAGAAATTCACCTCAAAACCCTGTGTGGCAATCATAAGGCAATGCTCTGCGCTCGTCACCATGAGAGAACTCACTGCTGTTTGCTGAGAGTTTTAGTTCCAATCCAATGGAAACATTGCCTTGCATGGTGGAACCCCATACAATTTTGTTTCAGCGCCCTCTGTTGTGCTGTTCCCGATGCACTTTCCTGCTAGACAGACTGATCCTGTCGGTGATAATAATAATTTAGCTACGCTTATAAAGTTGCGCGCGACCGTCGCGGGGAGTCGTGACTGTAGTAGGTACCTATTCATCCTCGTAAATTTAAGTTTCAATTTGATTACACCGAACACTTTGTTTAGAGCAATGTAAACAATTGCATGTTGGGGCAATACCCTACCTGTACCCTATTTAGGAATTAGGAAACGTCACGAAACTTTTATTAGGTACCTACATTGTCCTAGGCACAGACCACTTCGGTCCCGCTAAAAATGTACCACTAGCAAGCACCTAGTGTGTTCCGAGTTTCGACAGTCTTCAGGCAGCTAGTGTTCAGGCTATAAGAGTCAGTTCCCAGTCCAGGTGTAACGTGGCGCCGCCTTCGACCATGTCTTACCTACCTACGCTACGCTAGAAGATGAAAAAAAATCCTACAAAAAACTTTACTCAGACAGAGTTACTTTCGCATTTATAATATTAAGTAACATTTTTATAACGCACCAAAAAAATATAAAATAATTAAATTGACTTGTATTAGTTACGATATACTTACGGTCGGTTGCAATAACCGATCTATCCGTGATTTGCTCTACTGGAGATGGAAATTTGACATAAGCTCCATAGAGTAATGTCAAACCGTAGATATAGATCGGTTATTGAAACCGGCCGATAATGGTTTATTCAAAAAGTGGATTAATAAGTACATTTTTAAACAGTTTCAAGTCGAGTAGAAGTATTTTAAAATTGACTTCTAAGATTTTGATTACATAGTTAGTTTAGTTACAAGTGAAGCTAATAAAATTGTTGTAAAAAGTAGGGATTCTAAGCACACTATCTACGACATTCTTCGCACGTAAAAAGAGGCATCCCTTAGGTATTATCTACACATAATCGCTAAGCTTTGCTGGAAAGAGTGACGACGTTTCACAGTTCTGCTACGTTTTCACCCCGCTTAGCTGTTTCGCACAGCTGTAAAAGAAGATGCGTTAGCTCATCGATGGAAAAAATAGTTGATAATGTTAAGACTGGTAGATAAAAACGACAAATTAATTTAATAGGAGCAAATATAATGGAAATACATTTGTTGAATTCGTTTTTAGGGTTCCGTACGCATAGGGTAAAACGAAACCCTATTAATAACTCCGCTATCCGTCCGTCCGTCCGTCTGTCACCAGACCGTATCTCATGAACCGTGATAGTTAGATAGTTGAAATTTTCACAGATGATGTATTAAATTTAAATTAACACTAAATAATGTAGGTAGCGGTAGCGGGGTGGTGAGTCCTGGTGGAGTATCCTACCTCCGCTTCTTGCGCAAAAATAACCGTGATGACCGAGCTGGTCGACAGTAGGTACTGTCACACTGGGAGGCAGCGGTAAGTAGCGCAGCACGAAGCACCCAAGTATAGAGGGAAAAGTTGCAATTCTAAGGCCCGTATAGAATGACGCTCAAGTGTCGATCTATGCTTGAGTAGCGATTATGTTACATATTTGTATGAACTGACAGCGTCAAATTAAGTTACATATTTGTATGAACTGGCAGCGTCAAAATAAGTTACATATTTGTATGAACTGGCAGCGTCAAATCTGTGCTCATATACCTACCTACTGATCATCGCTTGAGCGTCATTCTAGAATCAAGCAGAGTTTTGGCATATCTACACGGAGCAAAAAGACCTTCCGAAATACCGTCTTCCTTTTGAGTCAAAAGGGAAGGACTTGTGATTTAGAAGGAAAACTAAGGTAAAATAAAGAAAAAGCCAGATTTTTTTCTCAGTGTAGGTGACATTCCTAATAACCCTATGAGACTTGAGCTACCTATTAAGTAGATACTTATACCTACTATATTTTCAACTAAAACAAAATATTTAGGTTGGTAGATATACCTAATACTTAGATACCTACCTATCTAAAAAGATAACTCAAGAATGCATGTGACTAAATAAATAGACAGTTAAGGATTTTGCAAACGGAAGTTTCTAAATCTTTTAATATCTTTTCAACAAACTCTGTGACTGATTTATGTTAGATTTTAGGCCATTGCCTCACATATTTATTCGTCTGCGTCAACACAGTTGACTTCCGACGCTTAGCCAAATGAGTTTTAATATATTAGTTTTTTTATTAAAATAAAATTCAATGCACCATGGTTAGTCGCCCTTTTTAATGTGCTTTAGAATTTTCATACCTGTTAAAGTAAGGTAGACCTACCTACCTATATCAATAAGCATTAAAATAATTATACATACTTTTTCCACAAACATAAGAGTTGGTACCTAACCTACCTAAGTTTGGCGTAAATCTGATGATTTACATCCGCAGTTTTTTTTCATTTGAAGGACCCGATTTTTGGGTGCTTTTATACACCCCTGTAGGAACTGTGCATGGCCTTAGACGGCCCTTCTACTTATAAAGCCTCATTAGGTACCTATACTACCTACATTTTGCTAGCCTGTGCATACGTATATAGTGTATACGTATGTAAACATATAGGTAAGTACAAAAGTAGTTGAAAATGCTCGATTTTCCAAATGCGTATTACATAAGTAATTTTTGTTTTTTTCTAACACCGTACAAGGTGGCGTTTGACCACAACACAACACACGTGATGTTAAGTGATGATTCGATCGAAGGCTTTTGTGTAACGCCCGAAATTAATAATCGATCCTGATCCGTTATCCGCGGTTTTGGATCGTTATGTCATGTCATAATGACATTTTAGTAGTAGGTAATATCCCTATAAGGTAAGCCCTAGTACTAAAATGACATATTATGACATGACATATAGATCCAAAACCGCGGATAACGGATCAGGTTCGATTATTAATTTTTGAACGTAAGATGATAACGAAAATCTGAAAATTTGGTATTGTTCAGCGACTTTTGTCGTTGACCGTACTTATAGTTAAGGGTGCAAACCTGACTATAGAGCTGGGGCGCAGCCGTTGACACTGGCACTGTTTGTTCGTGGTTTGTTGACTCGGTGATTAGGAACGCCCCCGCATAATATGACTGAAGGGATATCCCATGATCATTTTATTTTAATTTATTTGGGTGGCTTACAGCTACTAATGTAACATAGGTTAAGGAGTAAATAACACAAGCCAATTAGGTACAAGCCTCTACAAATAATATTAAATAATAATTTAAAAAAAAAGTTAAAATCCTTCTTAGTGTTGTATTTTTTTAACCGACATCAGGAGGAGGTTCTCAATTCGGCCGGTAAATATTTTTTTATATATGTACACCGATTTCGCCGAAGTTTCTGAACCGATTTATGTGATTCTTTTTTTGTTTGATGCGGAATAGTTTCGAAATAGTCCTATAAAAATTTGATTCAGGTAGGCCCGGTAATTTTAATTAATTTTACTAATTGAATAAGTTCATATTTATAGAATAGAAGGAAAAATACTAAAATGCTCAATGCCTACAATGCAATTTCTTTCTACATAGCAAAAATTCTCAATAAAAATGAATTGAAAACCATTCTTAGTATTTTTAAAAATTATAAATGCCAAGGGACTCTGTTTGTCTGTCTGTCTCGCTTTCAAGCCTAAACAACTCAACCGATTTAAATGAAATTTGGTAAGGACATAGTTGGAACCGTATGGAAGGATATAGGATACTTAAACTGTAGCTCACGCGGGTGAAACCGTGGGGGGAACAGCTAGTAGTAAATATGAAGTTGGTAGCTATTTTTTTGGACTAAGGACCCTGCGCTATATAATCTTTTCAGTTACATTTACGTAGTTACAGAAAAAATGCGTTTGTCCACAACTTAGCTGATGTTAAGTAACGATGTGGTCGAACGAAGGTGGCGTCACGCTACACCTGGATTTGGAACTAGCTCTCAAGCTTGATCTCTTTTAAATCCCATTTACA
Organism: Opisthograptis luteolata; assembly: GCA_931315375.2. Classification (NCBI taxonomy): domain Eukaryota; kingdom Metazoa; phylum Arthropoda; class Insecta; order Lepidoptera; family Geometridae; genus Opisthograptis; species Opisthograptis luteolata. Next base: position 6,102,059 of record OV928033.1, read on the forward strand.
CAGCTACAGAGTTAGGTAATCCACGTTTCGGGAAAATAATTTGATTGTTGTGTGCGATTATCATACTTAATACCTACTGTGATTTTATCTTCAGGCAATTCTGTAGCAGATTTACAATAAACAAAAACTCGCCTACATATGTTTAACTTTAGAACATGACATGACAAATATTTGCTTACGGTTATTCGTTTTAACACGAACTCTAAAAATTTTTTTTAAATTTGATTCTCACCATTCGAGTTTGGTGACTATCTTGGTAATGTTTCAAAATTACTTAGGTACACTACAGCTATCGATATTTGAACCTGCTCCTAAATAGCTAGTAGGTAGGTCGGTATATCAAGGATTATCGCGCTTGACTCAGGTTGATAACTAGAAATAATTTAACAATGCAAAAATAAAGTAGATTACACCTATGCTGATTGCCATATTAGACGAATATTCGCATGTTATGGCAATAAGTAGGTAATTTTCTTTTTTTTTTTTATTTTCTTTTCAGTCCCGTATACGAAGCTAATGAATATAATATACCTACCTATCAACAAACATATGTACCTAAGTTTTTATTTTTATGTCGTTATTTTAAATGTTTTCTATCATGCCAGTCTGTTACCATCCGATGCTTTTGAAAGTTAAATATTGCCGGAAGCTATAAATTTTAAAAGAAACCAATGGGCGTCATGTATACTGCGAGAGTTGCATCATAAAACCAAACTATTGTTTCCTATAGGTAGGTACATAAGTACTTAGTTAGCTATCCGTACCTGATAACAAGTAAAAGTTTAAGCCCAAACGTTTCTAATTGCAAAAGTACCTACCTACCCCCTAGATTTTTTTTATGTACGACGTTCTGGTTTTACCTCGGACAGTAATGTCTGGAGACTTTTCTCAGCTGACACACCTTGTCACCAATTTGCTAGAACTACCAATTTGCTAGGCTAGAAACTTTATCCCACGTAGGTCCACCAAATTTGTTCTGTCATCCTACTAATATTATAAACGTGAAAGTTTGTAAGTACCTATGGATGGATGGATGGATGGATGGAAACAGTACCTACCTTAGATCCTTAGCTGAATTTCTTGAAAACGGTTGAATCCATTTCAAGCAAAAAGGCTAGAAACCTTATCCCGAAACGGCCCACCAAATTTGTTCTGATGTCATTATAAAATAAACTAAAAGCACACATTCAATAAAACTACGGCACGGTACGTATCCATCAAGATCATTTAATATTCAAATAAACTAGGTACCTACTTGTGTAGGATAAAAAAAAAACTTTTAAAATAAAAGTTGTTTGGCGCGTTAGAGTAGAGCTTTTAATCCAGTTTATTTAATCCACTTTTACCACATAATAAGAGTTTTGTGCGACACAATGAAGTGATACGGGAATAGGGTGAGATTTACTTTGCAAAAGGGGCTGAGCTTTGTGAAGCACGTGGGGGGAACCCGCACTATAAGCCAGGGCGTGCGTAGAGCTTCTAACGACCGTGCGAGCAGGATAGTACAACCTACCGCTCTAATGGCAGACAGTGACAGTTGCATGGGGCGGGGCGAAGTTCCTTCGACGGCAGCGCCCACGAGTCCGCTTATTCGTCTCTCGTTAGAGCCCGCTATGTAAACGGGCCTTGTTGTGAATCTAAACAAAATCAGTCAGTCATCGTTTTGTTGCCGTAGGAGCAACGCGTTCAGGGTTCCGCGTTTTCGGTATTGAGCATGCATCTCGAGTGAACGCTCTACGGCAAGATGCATACTCTGTTCGGTGAACAGAGTCCGTACGCTTACCGCGGGGGAGCCGCCGGTGGCTACTCGGCCAGTGTGACACCTTATGCCTACGAGCAGTACCGATACGGGTACGGAGCTCCTTATCTCCACCCGCACCAGCAGCACGTCGGAGCACCCAAGGATATGGTCAAGCCTCCTTACTCCTACATAGCTTTAATTGCGATGGCCATACAAAACGCGCCAGATCGTCGTATCACATTAAACGGCATATATCAGTTTATAATGGAACGTTTCCCGTATTATAGAGAGAACAAACAAGGTTGGCAAAATTCAATAAGACATAATTTGAGCCTAAACGAATGCTTTGTAAAAGTGGCGAGAGATGACAAAAAGCCTGGCAAGGGAAGTTATTGGACTCTCGATCCTGATTCCTACAATATGTTCGACAACGGATCATATTTACGGCGACGGCGTCGCTTCAAAAAGAAAGATGCTTTAAAAGAAAAGGAAGAAGCCTTAAAACGGCAGCAACAGCTGCAGCAGGCGCAGGAAGCACTCGCGGCCCAGGAAGCGCTGACTACCGCCGATGCGCTAGGCCAACAGCGCGATGTCAAACCTGACGTTAAGCCGAGGATTTTTGAGTGTCGGCCTAAACGTGAACCGGGCGCTGAGTGCACGAGATACGAAAAACCTCTCGATGCGCTCGATGACTTCAGTGAACCACGGTTACCACCTTCCGCAGTATATTGTTCACCACAGCCCTACTCATTGGCTGCTGAAGAGTTCCGCGCCGCCACATCGGGCTGGTACAGTGCACCGGAACCGCCAGCCGAGCAATTACCGCCTGCGTTCCGGGACCTGTTCGAGCCGCCGAGTTGTCAACTTGCAGGATTCCGCGGCGGCTCGCCGGCACCCGATGCGTACCGAGCTTCACCGCCGCCGCATCACCATTACCGCACCCCGGCGCCTTCCTATTACCACCATCAGGCTTGCGTAGCTGCCGCACCGGCACCGGCTCACAAATCCTACTGAGAAATTGCCCTCAGGTGAGGTCTTTGTACATAATTTGAATGCTAGTGCTTTGCGATTTATCTTGATTGTGTCGTTGGCGAATTCGGCTTTTGCGAAGTGAGTGCTTGCCGGCGGACATTCGACAGCGGGATCGGATGGCGGGCGGCGGTGGCTGGGGGAAGTGCAGCAGCTGCACCGGAGCACTCGGTGACGTGGTTGTGGTTGCAGGAGATCGGCATCACACGGCGCCGAACGGATTTAGCCGCACGTCAGTTCCAGGGCGGATAAATATAGCGCAGTAGTCGGAGATGCCGCAGAGGCAAGTGGCGGCGCGTCGATAACCACTGTTTACAGATCGGCGGCCGACCCTGCTGCCTCCCGCTCTGTTCACACCTATAGGTATGTTGAAAATTCACATGTGTTTGAAAACTGAATGTAACAATAAGTTGCTATGTTACAACGGTGTGCGTGTAGCTCTAGTGTTGTGTGAGTAAGCTCGTCTAGGTAGCTGAATATCAGCCGTTTTACGGAAGTCATAGGTATACCGAGCCCGTGTTACATGCTACTACAGATTACAGAACGACATACACTAACCATCCATCGTTGCAGTGCAGCCAAAATAGCCGCAATTCATGCTAACGCAGCATATCGGTTTCAGTATGTTTGTTTGATTTCTCGTTGTAAAAGTATTCAATAATGCAGAATTCAGCATTAGACGTCGTTTCGACCAAACTTAGCTCGTCCGAACACTACTCACGGATGCGCAAATAATAGACTATCGCGTCGGATTGACAAGGTGAAATAGAAATTCTGAGTAAACGAATGTTTGTCGTTGTTTAGTCGTTTCTATGGGGAAGTTCAACAAGTATTCCGACGGCCGTAATTAGTATCTACGTATATATTTTTAACTTCATTTAAAAACATTTTCATTTTCCTAAAAAAAGTAGTGCAGTTAAATATTGACACAAAGTATCAGCCGCTAAATTAGGTTTACCAACGGGTTTTCAGCGTTTGTATGTACAGCTCTCTTCTTTTGTTTGAAACTTTCCTAAATAAAGATTTTACCTAGGTAGGTATATATGCAGAAGAAAAAAGTTGCTACCTAATGGTGATAGATGTAGAGTAGAGTGTGTGTGAGTGTGTAGTGTAGAGTGTAGTGCAAGGACTAACAAATTTTAATCAAAACTATGTAGGTAAGTGTAGTCTATATATAAGTATTTATTAAAGCCACCTACCTACAAATAACTCGAAGAGGAAAGTTATCCCGAAAAAGGGTAAATATACTTATCTACCAATATGTAGTAAGTACTCAAATACCCGCTGACTTGACCTACTGTCTAATGCCCGAAATTAATAATCGATCCTGATCCGTTATCCGCGGTTTTGGATCGATATGTCATGTCATATTATGTAATTTAAGTAGTAATCTGTCAAGCCCTAGTACTAAAATGACATATTACGACGTGACATATCGATCCAAAAAAACGGAGAAAAAAAAGAAAAAAAATCTGATTTACCTTCCAAGCAATCCTTCCTAACAAATCCTTCCTTTTTGACTCAGAAGGAAAACGTCTTTTTTCTCCGTGTAGATAAATCGGTACGTAAACGTGAGTAGAAAGTACATATGTCAAAACGTACTTACAGGATTTAACGACGACGCGACGGGGCGTGCTAAATTGAAACTGTTACAATGCAGTGATTCTTTTACCACTAAGGCGATGTCTAATTTTTTTATGCAAAGTTAGTAAAGCGGAGGCCACACTTGGTCACCAGATGGTCAACACTATTTTTGTTTGTCTTATCCAAAGCAGAACATCGGTTAGACTCACAGTTTTTTATCACTTCCAAGATTTCAAGTTTTGTAAACAAAATATATCATACTGCAGACTTTTGTTTTCGAGATGACAAAAGTACTTCCATGTTGGATGGCCGAAGCCGCGGGTAACTTATAGGTTAAACACACATTTTAAAGCTAAACATCATTTTTATTCCTATTATAAATGTATGAAGTTTGTTGGGTTTTTAAAATATTTATTTATTTATTTGAGGGGATTAACGCATAGGCTAGGTACTTTTTATGCCGGAAAAAGGTTCTCGGGATAACGGGAAGACGCGGGTGAAACCGCGGGGCGCAACCAGTCAAAGATAAACGTGTGTACCTACACGTTTTACATTCAAAATACACATTAAAAAAATTATAACTAGATATATATAATACTTGTATTCAAAATATAGGTATGGAAAAGTAACTTAATATATTTATGAGTTAAAAAAATTTACGTATTATATGCATTCTACATTCTTTAATAATATTTTCATTAAATTATGTTGGTATGATAATGAGGAATGTCTCCATTAAAGGATCATAATAGTTCCTACGAGTAGATATCAGCAATATGAAAATTAATAATAACATAATTAGGTATAAATATTTGAAATGTATCAACATTGACGTACAAATCTTTATACGTTTTAACAATAAATCCCAAGTTTTTGTAAACAAAGTTTGTGTGCAAAATTAGTGTTTGTCAAAATTGCACACAATACACAATATATAATATACAGTTTATTTTATAGACGGATGCTAAAAAAGCATTTCTGATTATTTTGCAGTGCGTCAGACGCTACGAATTTCTCACATAAAACTTATAAAAAGATTAACAGCTTACCAATATTCACAAAGCACCTACTTCCGCATCCATTGTAAATATCTTACAATACAATCTACTGTCAATTTTAATCCATTTTGCATTCTTGGCCCAGCAGCGTCGCGTGGGGATTGTCACGCGGGCGCTAAAATTCCCTATATAAAAATAATCTGTACCATTCATTGCACAATCTTTTTATGTTTCAATACATAAAACAAAGTCAGGTTTGTTAGCATTCAACCATTGCAGGAAAAAGAGATATTAACACCCAAAATTAATACAAAAATAGTGAATTCACTAGTACAAGAAATAAAGTTATTTATTTAAAGCAATTAACTTTAATTAAGAGTTAAGTTTATAGCCATGATATTAATAAAATGCTTCATTTTTGTTTTACAGGGGTTCCATACTAAAATACAATGTTCATGTTGTTTGTAAAAAATCATGATGACATTTAACTCAGATGTCATTAATTCGAGAATTTTAATGTTATTTCGAAACCTCGCAGAATCTATGGGCTAAATTTATTATATTTAAGATTATCAACAACCAGTAACCTAGAGGTTGTAGCCATGGCCTACGCTGCAAACAAGATGTAGCCATCACCACCTCATCACCTTCTCCTAGCACTCAACTCTACCAAATCAAAAACGTCAAAATGACAACTATATAACCACCAAGCAGGTAGTTTACAAACATTATTTGATTCCGGATAGATTGGCAATTTCTCCAGACGTCGCCTCACCTAGTTGTATAAAAGGAGAAAAGAATAGGGTGGAAGTAGAAAAATTAGAATATCATCGTTTTAAAAATTAACTATTGTTTCATTTGTTACAGGTACGGCCAGTACGATGCAGCGGGAGGTAATGTGCAGGGAGGCGAGAATAGACTTAGAACACCCAATGCTCGTCGTAAGCGAAGACGAGTGTAAACGCGTGTTATGCTGTGACAGTGCAAGTTTCATTGCTACAAACGCTATAGTTATGCCTCCACGAACTATCGAGTGCCACAAGACTTATTTTAGTATGTACATAATTTGATTCAGTGGACTTAGATAAGATACTCCGATTATTCCGAAATGTGTAGTGCCGTAATTAGGTACCTATCTCAATCGATCCAAATTATTTCTCTGTAAAAAGAATAAGCATTTTAAAAATTATGTTAAGTGAACGAAACTGAGCGATGTTATTATATAACTGAGCGGTGAGTGTAGTATAGGTAGATTACACAGTTAAGTATTTAAGTATTTTAGAACACTGATGCTCTATGGATTGATTGTACTTAGATAAAAAATGTGCCGTTATTCTAGTCTGTTATAAGATGTTTCTCCGGATTTCTTAGATATTAAAAAGTCTTGATTGATTGTGCAAAGTAAAACGACAATTTGTGAGTGTAAAATTTCTAATTCCGTGTCTGTATTTATTGTAATAATAGTGACATTGGCATATACTTCTTTGTCTAAGGACATTGGTCTCGCTTCTGACGTGTATTCTCTCTTCTTACCACAGAAGTACAAAAGCATTATTTATAGGTCTGTCAAATTTAGTTTAGTTTTATTACAGAGCACGTTAGAATCGACACCAATGCCTATCTTACTATTTATCTAGGATTCAGAGAATTAAAAGCTTCATGATATTGAACTAATTGTGTTTATTCTGAAGAGATTGCTTTCAGACTTTCAATTTAGGTAGGTAAGTAGGCTACCCCTGAGTTAAGAAGATTCCTAGTTAGGATAATGTACAATGTACACCTCCATAAAAGCTATTATTTCTTGCACCTAAAACCTACTTATGAATCCCACTAACAAAAACAATACATCTTTACAGGATTAGCTGATGAGTAGGCATAATATAATCTTATATCTATGGTGTTCTTCAATTCACTATAAGTACTTACTGGAAATGCATAATAATAATTATCTAAAGCATAATTTAAATGTTAAGTTTTACATACGTATGTACGTACCTTTACAAGTAAATATTTAACTTTTTTTTTCTCTGTTTACGAGTAGAGGACGATTTGGTAGATTACTTTAAAATACTAATACTTATATACATTCTGTGCTGGCAGGTATAGGTATTTTATAAACTGCCGTGTCCGCTGAATCATTTATATATGATAATTATTTATCAGCGAGCTAAATAAAATTCAAGCTTGTTTGTTCTCCGAATGAAACGAAACTCATAAGTGGCACTCACTTGATCCACTCGACAGGTTTTATTGACTCACCAATCAATCGAAAAGGCACACATTATTTTGGTTGGTTCTACGAGTATGTACCTACACTACTTACACACTCTTTCGATGAGCACAGAATTGGTAATTTTCTGAAGTACTCCATTGCTGATTAATATTATTTCGATATCAATTGATTTACAAGATAAAAGTTACATCCAATAAAATTAAAAATATCAAACACACAAATACACTTAAAATTTGGTAAGCCTCCTGAAGACGGTAAGGTGCCCAAAATGCTGGCAACATTCCTTCGCTGAATAGCAATGCAAATTTTTTGACCAAAATATATTATTTTGTTACAATTTATAAAACAGAATAATAACTGCGCTCTGAGGTTTCACCCGTGTGGATATTCCCATAGAAAATTTTCCAGGAGAAAAAATACGAGTGTATTAATCTTCTGTCCATAAAATATTTTATGTACAAAAATCAGGTTGATTCGTTGCTCCGTTACTGCGCTAAAGAAGGGCAAACCAACAAAGATACTTTCTCTTCTTTCGTATGAGCTAGTCACCAATTCTACCGTCGAAGTTTTCAGGCCGCCCGAAGGCCTCCGATATAATGAAGACCTGATGTAGATGGCATACAATACATTCAGTAGCAAAAGATAACCAGCAACGAACCAACGTCAATGCATGAAGTATCTGAACATCTAAAGCAGATTACAGGAAAGCGCTGTAAATTCACTGGAAGGTGTACAGTAGCGGCATATACCAGGAACCGGCGCGTTTCCACGGTATTGTGTTTCAAAATACTCTCTATTCGGGATAACGTAATGTGTGTCACGTTCATAATAGCATCTTTTGCATCCGTCCCCTGGTTTCAATCTTATCTATCTATATGTAGAAAACGTGGCTGGATGACTGGTTTACATTATCAAACAGACTTAGTCCTCCTCCGAATTGATTGAGTCAACTGGCTGTGTAAACTGTCAGTTTAGTGCGTAGCGTATTTACTTCATCATCGACAAGTAGAATTAGTGTCCGCCCTCTCGCTACCCACACTTAAAAAGTGTAGAGAGTCTGAGACCCTGAGGTATCATAGATAGGGAGAGGGTTGAGTATCTATACTTAGTCTTCTTAGTCCCCTACCTACAATACAAAAAGCTTATTTGTGCAATAAATAATAGTATAGGTATTCTTAGTGTGTGTGAAGATGTACCTACTATCCTCCTATATAGGTATATAAATAGATAATATTATAAACGTGAAAGTTTGTGAGTATGATGTCTGGATGTAAGGATGTGCATTACTCTTACACGCTAAAACTACAGAACGGATTTGAGTGAAATTTAGAATGGAGATAGCTTATACCCTGGATTAACACATAGGCTACTTTTTATCTCGGAAAAAGGTGTCTACGGGATAACGGTAAGACGCGGGTGAAACCATGGGCGCAGCTTGTCATGAATATTATACTTAGTAACTTTATATCCTGGAAAAGGACGTAGCTTTTTATCTCGGAAAAGTGCGTGATAGCAGAAAAGCTGCAGGTAGAACCGTGAGACACAATAATTGATAATTTTAACACATGAGCGGAAGGCATGCGAAATCGCAAGATGCAGTGATTAAACAAATAGTACCTACCTTGTTCAGTTCCAATGTCAACGAACAAAAAATTGAATCAAAAAATATTCGTCACTTTAATTATTTTCGATTCAACCGTCGAGTAGGCAGCACGGCACTCGACGCCGAATGGTGACGTTAGACATCGCATTCCAAAGATAAAAAAATCAAGTGTCGATTCAAGAAGCTAAAGTTGGTCACAACAATGAGCCCGTACCTACCCACCGCGCGTGGAGCCGTCGATCCAGCTTATTTTTTCGTCATTTCAGGATGACGGCAGACACGTCAGGGATCTCACTGAAGTGGTCGCCTTCATCTCGTGCAGTCAAGTGGCCGACGTTTAGTGGCAGATCCTTGGGACGAGCCACCCGCGTGGCCTTACAATATTTGAGGCATTGTAAGTTGCGCAGGTTTCTGAGCATTCCGAACTGGCCAAAAGAATTTTCTAAATACACATTCGGAAGTTGTAAGAACTGATGCAGCACAAATTAGTAGAAACAACGTGTTTCCAAACGAACGTAGATACTATTTTGTGCTCTACATAGTATTTTAATTTAAAAATACGTGTTGTTAGGCGTGAATGAAACATTAAAAATAAATCATACATGACATAACATCTGTCAAACTATTGTTACCACAGATGTTACTTGACACATCAAAGCAAACAAGGTACAGTCGCCCATCTAGCTTTGCGTGTTATCATCATCATCATCAGCCGTAAGAAGTCCACTGCTGAACATAGGCCTCCTCCTTTGAACGCCACCATGAACGGCTATTAGCCATTTGCATCCATCAGCTCCTTGCGACTCTTATAATGTCGTAGGTCCACCTAGTTGGGGCCTATCTACAAAGCGTCTTTACCTACGTGTGGCATATTTATGACCATGGCGTAGCTGGTCTGCTGGTCCATCAACATTACGGTAAACACTTGGATCGTTTTCGATTGAGCACTTCCGTTCTTAGGAGTATAAGCTGGCAGTAGTCAGAGGCCTCCGGCCGGCCTGACAGCCCCTCCACTAAGATCTTACTTTACTTATGGTAAGCATGAGAATTCACAGTACAAAACCGTGATACTAGTTGGTTCTATGTGTATGTTTCCTTCAACTCAGAGTAAATTCACGTCGAATAGCTGGCTCATTAGCCTACAACAATATTTATTTCCACTTCATTCCGCATCTCATCTCAGCGGCAGTTGTGTAAGGTAAGGGGTGCTTGTTTTGGCACACGCAGACTATCCCGCTGTAGGTATCGGTCGTTGAACTCGCATGTTTATTGTTTTTCTAAAACACCCGTGTTGGTATTGGCACAAACTCTATTTGTTTAAAATGGTAAGTCTTGCAAAACAGGTAGGGAGGCGTAACCGTGACCTTATAATAATAAGCATGAATGTATGTGTACTCGCAGTACCTACCTACCAACAACACGCATTCATTATTTTTAGGCTAAAATTAAATAGCTGATGTTGTTAATGAAGATTCTAGCTTCTCTTTTTTGCCTTCTAATTTCATGTTATGTAGGTAGTTACAAGAGACAGTCCTACAAGCACCTACAAGAGATGTATACTCTACTAGTTTTTAATTCGATTCAGTAAACTAACAGAAGCCTTGAAACGTTTTGACAAAATAATGACAGTGATGTGAAAAAATTATACAATCTAAATATACAGGCTGATAAATCCATGTGGGTCAGTAGGGGGAACACAGAAACTATGAGAGATAGCGAAATCCGTTCTTAAGAACCATGGATTTAATAATAATGGCATTCAAACTTTTTTTTAGTGTCTCATACATAACTGGGAATCGAACCTGGTCGAAGTCTTGTAAACAATGTTACGTGTAAATCTGAAAGATTTTTCATTGTTATTGTTGATGATACAGTCGCGAACCGAGATTGTTGAGCCACCATAGAACCTTCTCACAGAAAACTGACGGTATATGTTGACGTAATTTCTTTTGCGTGTCTTGACGCTGTCATTCTGATAGAGTTAATAATGTGAAAGATATCTAAAATTAACACAAAGTGGTTTTGAAAAGGCTCGATTGATTTAAAACACAACATTCATTCCAAGAAAAGGAAAGTTCCATTTTCAAATTTTAAATTTGTTGGCACGCCCGCTGAACGAATGCGTTCTAATTTCAAATAATAGCAATTTGTAATTCTTAGTATCGTTGCAGATAAGATATGCATAAGTAGTCTATTCAGATAAATGATTTATAATGATGACCGGAATCATATTAATGACGACATTTTGCAAATTATTTAAACTGTGGGCATTTCAGTCTGATGTTTACATAAGATTTCATAGCAAAATTTGGTTCTATACTTTTAGGACCAATTACACAAACAATTACTGCACGCGATTACATAAAGAGTATTGACAGGTTCGATTCCCGGTTATGTATGAGAGATAATAAAAAAGTTTGAATGCTATTATTATTAAATCTAAAATCGAAGTCATGGTTCTCAAGAACGGATTTCGCTCTCTGTCATAGTTTCTGACTCTCCCTACTGACTCATTTGGATTGACATAGTGCTCTATCAACGCACAGCCCAAACCCCTGGACGGATCGGGCTGAAATTTGGCATGCATGTAGATGTTATGACGTAGGCATCCGCTAAAAAAGGATTTTGATAATTCTACCCCCAAGGGGATAAACTAGGGGATGAAAGTTTGTATGAAACTTTGTCAATTTTAAACCGATCGGGCTGAGACTTTGCATGTATATAGCTGTAGCCCACGCGGGTGAAACCGCGGGGAACAGCTAGTAAGTACATAAAATGTGAACATATCTTTGGAATGAATAGTGAACTAATGAAATAATCAGTTCAGTCAGATGGTAGATATACCTATTGATATTTTTGCGTCGATGTTTAATAAATCTACTAATAAGCAATAGGGAATATGCATGTGATTTAGATTTACTTGATTTTTTTTTCCATGATACCTTATGGCCTTGACATTACACCTAAACCATTATTTTCTTAATTAATTTGTAATTAATACCTTAAAAATTTAATCAAAAAGTGCAAAATAAGCGTGGGACTTTCAAATTTGCGAATCGCTTCACCATTGGTCGATTCGAAAAATGACGTCACACGGCGCAGTCTGGCTTCGATATTCATACTGATATGAAGAAAAATTACTTAAAAATTGATTTCTGTAGTGTTTTCGATTGCCTAGTGCAGTTTTGGTATATAGTGACAGTACTAAACATCAAGAACAATGACTGAAAGTGGTTTTGTCAAAGCACGATCGGACAATTTGCCAAAAATAGATGCTTTTATGATGACCGCATTTGTTGCATAAAATCCAGATTTTTCGTCCGCTGAGTTATATTTTATATGTAACAGTAGGTAACACAGTTTGATTTTAATTTTTAATCAAATAGTTAAATTAACATTAACATCTTTACTTTTGTACTTTGATCTTATATTTACTTGCACAGCTTCATCACAGTGTACTTGGTCTGTATTACTAGAGGCTTCAATCTGCTTCATCTCGGAGACATCCATGTGAGATATACTGGGCCTTGCTTAGTAATCATCACAGCCTTCAATATGAAAAGTACTGTTCCCGGCTTCAGTTTTTGGCACTGAAACATAATATGAGCTACAACACCTTGCTTTAACCGAAGCATAACTTTTCCCTCTTGTTGTCTCATGATGTTGTATTGTATATTACGAGTATTTATGATAGGTATCTTCCTCAATCTAAAATAAATCTCCGGAGGAAAGACAGGAATGATAAAGGTCAGGCTGGTATAAACTTGGTGTAAACAGAGTTAGTTTCTTCCACTTGATAATCATAATATTTATGCCTGCAAAAGTTAACTTTGACAAATTCACACCATGTTAACTATCGAAATACAATACACTAACATTAAAATGATCTTCACAACAATGTAAATACGATGATGGAGACACTTCATCTCTTCTCATAACCTTACACAGTTACGTATTTTCATATCACTTGGAATAGAAAAAAAACACTTTATCCGGTTACTTTTTATAGTGTTTTGGCAGTCTGGTACAAGACAATGTCCATAAAATGGTTTTTTAGCCTTTTCCATTGTCGAAAAAGCGATATAAACTGAAAATCCTTAAATATTAGCTGTCATTACATAGAGAAAACAGTACTGGACGCGTGATGTGACGTCATCAAAAGCGCGCGAAAAATAAGGCCGTTCAAACAGGTCAAATTTAATCGGTACTTTAAATATTATTTTAAAAATTCATTTGAACGATTTTAACAGGATTTATATTTTTTACTATGTTATAACGAAGTAATAAGTGGATTAAACAAATAAAAAAAATCGATGCATATTCCCTATTCATTGTACTATCCAAGTTTAAGTATACTGGTGTTCAAGTGTGTATGTTCATGTTCAAGTAAGCCTAAAATGTTACTCTAGAACAAAATTCTTTAATTTTCTCGATTAACACGACTTATCATAAGCTAAGTAATTTTATTTTGTTAAATATAAATTTCTGAAGAGTCCCTTTATTTAAGCTATACGTAGAACAAAAAAAAATTTCAAACGTTATAAATAAATTATAAATAAATATTAACGCCCGTAATTAATAATCGATCCTGATCCGTTATCCGCGGTTTTGGATCGACACATCATGTCATAATATGTCAGTTTAGTACTAGGGCTTGACGTATTACTACTTAAATGACATATTATGACATGACATAATGATCCAAAACTGCGAATAACGGATCAGGATCGATTATTCATTTTGTGCATTTATTAGTTGCAAATCTTTATATTTATAAAAGAAAGTCGTGTTAGTTACACTACTTATAACTCAAAAACGGCTGAACCGATTTGGCTGAAAATTGGTGGGGAGGTAGCTTAGGATCAGGAAACGGACATAGGATACTTTTTATTCCGGAAAAGGTTCCTACGGGATAACGGGAAGACGCGGGTGAAACCGCGGGGCGCAGCTAGTATCAATATATAGGCGACTGTGACTACTCATCATCAGGCATCTGCTTTTTTGCCACTCTATAATATAAAAAAAAGAATTGTTAAGTACATATTTATATCGGGCAATAGGGGTAACTTAAGCCTGTGCCATTCCGCATAACTACGTATGTCAGACACATTGCATTCCCCGCGTCCAAAATTGGCGGAAACATTTCACCATTTTTACGATCAGCAAGCATAAAGAAACAATATGGAAGTCTTACTTTAAAATACACCGAGCTGACTCATCCCACCGCACTTTCTCGAGAACGAAGGTCAACAACCATCTCATCTGTATGGATTATCTCTGTCTTAACTCGATAATTTAATCTTTTGTTTATCCAATGCCTCTAATAGGCCCGCTGCACCGGAACACCGAGCATTGGAGCTCAGTAATGTATCATACTCGAACGTATAAGAAAATAATCCGCCGACGTGAATTACGACCGGGGATATAACAACGATCTTCAATCTTTTATGCGAGTCTCTATAAAGATAACAAAATATAGATTATAGATCCTAAAAAATGTGGTAACGAGTAACTGAGCCAAGTTAAATATAGACTGAAGGAATTTGTGCTGCATATAAGTGGGTCTTGATCTTCTATACCCTATAGCCATATATTATTATTTACTTTCTGTATGCCTACTTGCTCTAGAAATCTTTATATATTCCTGCTTTGGAAAAGGCATAATGCACTCGGGTAATTCAGCGTAGCCGATGCCTCTACGCCATGTCTACAAACGAACTACGATAAAAGTAATGCACGGTACCAGCTAAATCTTGTAATGTACAAATATATACACACAATATACCATCTATTTTTTCAGCAAAATCATATTTAGGGTTCCGTACATCCGACGAAAAAACGGAACGTTTATCGTAGCTTGTCAGTCTAACCTTATTTTCTCTGAACGACACATGTCGAAATTAAGTAAATAGATAACGTTAAAATACTTAATATTTTAAAAACATTACTAGTTACCGTTTGACCGTCACAAGTCACTTGGTCGAAAGTTTAAGTCACGCTACGCCTGAATGAGGAGCTGGCTCTCACGTGAGACTGCCGATACACACTGATAGGTGCTTGGCGACATAGGCTAGGGACGGTAGCTGGCAAAAACTGCACATGTTTTTTGGTTGATTTCTGCATACATTTTTATGTAGGATACTTTTATTGCGTTTTTTGTAGTCCGCGGGGTACAACTAGTATTTTCATAACGCTTAATAGAAACCCCCCAGCAATGCCACCACCGTTCGCTTACTTCATCTGACAACTATGGATAAATAAATGGGTACTATGTGGTAAACCGAAACCAAAATGGCGTCCCTCCCTTCGGAAATACGTCGTCCCTCGTCCTTAAAAACACGCCCTTTGGGCCTTCTGTCAAAACTGTCATTTCACTTTACGAACATGGCATCAGCCACGCTGGGTTTTGTTAGGTAACAGCATAATTAGACGGAAAGCGCCGAGGGGAACGAGTCTAACTATTAGATGGGTGGTTTAAGTGGCAGAAATATTATAGAAGCATGCTTTTCTCCCGTGGTTCCGCCCGCGCTTCTTATATTAGAAACTGCGATTTCACAGTCCGATAAAAATCTATGCTATTGAAAATTTAACTCAATCGTACCTGAAACATACGAAAAATGTTTAAAACAAACATTTGATATGACATTTAACTTACGGATGTTTTTAAAATCGGGTCTAGAGTACTACTTAAAGTACTACTTACTTAGGTAATGTTCAGCTTAAGTAGTTAAATTAGCCGCTAGTTTTTATAATATTATCTACAGTAAATAAATATATAGGAAGTTCGATTTTATGCCATTCTTACCACTTTTATAATTCCGAATATATCATCAGTTTAATCATCATCTCATCTATGACATAAACTGTTTTTGTTGTTTCTTTGAATTAGAAATTGATTGGTAATTAAATCTAAATGTAAACATTTTATCATCTGGGTCTCATTATTTCTTTAAGAAACACAAAATGTTGTAACTATTTTTCGCAAATTTCACTAACACACATTCACTCATGTCGAGCCGAGATGTAACTCATTAATTTATCAATAAATAAACAGAAATCTCGGTAAAGTTTCTCAATTATCTAAAAGCTTAACAGTGGAAATGTGAGCAGCCGACCGGCGGGCGGCCACCACCCGCGGTCTATTCGGAAACCCATTTGATTTGACGGTTATCTCACCTCCTACCACGTTTATATTGAAACTTGATAAATATTTAGTTTATCGAGTCTAATTTGGCACGCAACTGGCGGTAACTACGGTGGCCGATGCCACGAAGCTGCCCTTCCACGTGCCACTAATGAAAAATTTAACTGTGCCTACATTATTTTTGTAAGGATTTACTGTAGAATATTACTAACTTATCGACTGGAGTTGGGTATGTATATGTATAGACATCCAACGTTCATCTAAAAACTATGAAGTCTTAGCCATAGAGTGGGAATAGATTCTAATGAAAAATAGGCGGATGTTGCAGATTTCGAACATTTGTTTCTGTAGCCGTCCATTCTACTTCGCGCGACGAAGCAGAATATGAAAAAAAATGCAATAAATTATTATATTGACCTTTGACTAAATACTGTTGCGTTCCGATATGTCTGACACAGAAATGAAATGCTTTTCTAATAGCTAAAAGACGTTTGAAATGATAAAAAATTACAGATGTCGGAAATGACATGGCCCGCCGCCGTCGGTCGGCGAGCGACGCCACCCGGATTCCGGCCACGGGTCGGGTATCGCGTAGACACGTTTTAGTTTACGTTTACATTACTAAGCACTTGTTGAGTAAATAAATAAAGGCGTTTTAAAATAAACTTTACTATCAATCCTTGACTTGTAACGTTTACATAACCGTGAGACTGAGATCACGCTTGCACAGTCTTCTGCGCCGGCTTGCAAGCGGCTGCTCTAAGCACTTGTAAATATTTATAAGTGAATCCTACTAATATTGTAAATGCGAAATTATTTGTGTGTGTGTGTGTATGTGTGTGTGTGTGTGTGTGTGAATGTTTGTTGCCACGTATCACCACAACTACTAAACCGATTTTATTGATGATAGCTTATGGTTTAACACTACTTTTATACCGGAAAAAGGTTCCTGCGGGATAACTGGAAGACACGGGTGAAACCGCGGGGCGCAACTAGAGAAAAATAAAACAAAAATGATCACTTTTGATGTATCATGTTAGTCTATTAATAACTTCATAGTCTTGGTACAAACCTATTTCTAGCGAACCCTATCTGAGTCTAACAGCAAATTCTAAAAACTACAAGAGAGCTCCACTAGGAATAAAACAAAATGTAAACGTGTTCATTCATCAAGCACCGACCCACGCCGTCGGTCGCCACAATTAGGTGTTTCCCTGAAACCCGGGGCTCTCGCCGACCGCCTGCGAACTGTCATTACAAAAATAGTGGGCCAAGAAAGGGTAGTGAGACACGGCCCATATGGACTCGGCTAAGTATTATCTCTTCTGTGGCACGATGCGCACTCGTTTCACTTTTAATTTCTTCATTTCTTGTCGGAGAACGGACGGTGTGATAAACTTGACAACCGATATGGCGCAATGGGCGGATAGCCGAATGTGAAGCGCGTTCGATTCCCTGATTCCTGATACCTTAGATACAGGGAAACCTAGTTAGGGGTCAGAGCCTATGTATGTGATTGTGCGGGCATTAACTATCGATTGTGTAATATTGTACGACTTTCAGACTGCGTAACCTGTTGTAATGAAACTAAATAAGATGAATATGCGTTTCCAGTTACATTGAGCTTTTTTTTAACGATAGGTATATTAATATCTTTGACATGCAGGTATTGGTTATCGAATGTGTATAGTTGCATAGTGAAAATAAAAGGACGACCGTAACTTGTTCTATGAGCCATGGCTATGATTAAAAGTTTAAATTTTAGGTACCTACCTACAGTAAAATCATAGATTTAGGATCTGTGCACAGAGACCAATCCTTATTATAATGTAGGGAAATCAAATTAACGGGAATAGGATTGGCTGGAATTATATTTTGAGTCCATTTAGCCCGTAGCAACATCTACATTCAGGTTAAAATTACTATGAAATACGGATTATTATAACGCCAGGGGAAGTTTACGATTTCACTCATCGTAAAAGGTGCTGTACCTAAGTACAAGAACTTTATTTCACTGTACTGCAATACATTAGAGCGCAACGCGCGGCATCCACACCCCCAGTGAATAAATTCTGAAAAAAAATGTGTTATTAAACTACTTTTAAATTTTTGCGTTATGCATTAATGTTTAGATCGGTTGTATTCAACTCTAACCGCGCTAAATTGCAATAAAATAATAAATAAAATGTATAATTTATGCATTTTCCTGCAAAATGCAACGTTTTGTTCAAGTCAATCCATTTTTTTCACTTATATACAAATTAGGGCCTGTAATTAACAACGATTCATTATGTTAGAGCTAAACATGCAACTATTTTTAACCCCCGACGCAAAAGAGGGGTGTTATAAGTTTGACGTAAATGTCTGTCTGTCTTCTATCTGTCTGTGTGTGTGTCTGACTGTGGCATCGTAGCTCTTAAACTGATGGACCGAATTCGATGCATTTTTTTTTGAAAGCCACATTTTTTTGCGGAGGTTCTAGCTATGTTTGGTTAATATCGGTCCAGCAGTGTAAAAGCATCAGCTCTTTTCCAAAGCGATAAAAGACATTTTTAGCTGCTGTTTAATGCTAGTTTGATGAAAATCGGTCCAAGATATCGGGGTTTATTTAAATTTATAGTTATGATTACCTACCATGTAGCATGTTCGCTATCGCAAAGTCCAACCTATTCACGGATACAAAAATCTGAACGTAAACAACAAAAAAAAGCAGAAAATATAATTGAAAATCCCCGATTATTCGAGACAATGCGGCGTTCGGTTCAACAATATATCTTCCCATCAACATTAACACAAATTAGACGTGCGTGACAAATAGACGGTAGAAATAGAAACGCTGACAGTCGAACATACGTCGATCTGTTCGCGGGCTAATGCCGGTCGGGCATTCCATTTTTCATGTTAAATATAAAATTGGAAGGAAATAGGTACATAACTCCTATTCTTGTCATATGTTATTAGTATTTAGAGGTTGAAAACGAGCGTGAGAAGAACGATGACTGTGATATCTACTGTTGCAAAAAGCTTTGGGTTAGGTAAAATGGATATGTACGTGTACCTACTCATTTTCTAAAATGATATAAAAACTAAGTACAAGGATGACAAGATTCATAATTTGTCAAACAACTACGTAATACAAAAAATCGAAAGCGAGTGGTTTCACCATAGTTTGGCTCGTTCTAATAGTTACCTACTCACCTTGGTCTCCTATTTAAATCCACAAAATCATTCGTCGAGTCGACCAAATATTTATCGTAGACGGAAGAATGTTTACACGGTAACCGAGCCGTCGCAGCACGACCAATATTGTGTTGCTTTACAAAAAGGTAAAAAGCTGGGAGTCGGCACCAATAAATCGATTTTGAGTATTGTTTGCTGAAGGGTGGGAGGTATTTAAAGAACAATTAGTCGGCTGCTTCCCAGCCCTTCAGGCAAATATTTGCCTATTCCCGCCAACCCTCCAATACGCTGCGGGCATCGTTAGAAACGGTTTACCAAATGTTTGCTCACTCGCCCTCCGCATGCCCATTTATAGGTAAATTTCCTCGGTATCTCTAACCATCCATCACATACCGATTTCCAAGCTTGATGGAACCGGATGAAGATGAAAGTTAGGTATGTGTTGTATTGAGTACTCAAACCTATAATACGTACGTAATACGTACTTATACCTACCTTTTTCTATGCCTGCAATCTCTACTTGTAACAATATTTCTTGGGCTATCTTTTTGGATATTACGCAACTTACGAAGTGTTTTGCTTCCACAATACATCCATCATGGAATTCCTTGCCAGAGTCTGTGTTTCTCGACCGCTATTGTTTGGGAATCTTTAAGGTAAGAGTGAACAATTGAACATACACCTTTTAGGCATGCATGCTACAATGTAGACCGCTACATCGCTTGGTCGCTTGATCGCATCAGCCGGGATAGCGGTGAAACGTAGAATTCTGAGACGTAGCTCTATGTATAAATCTATACACATACATACATACTACATACAAATAAATAAAACTGAAGTGTCTGTATGTTATTTCAAATTAACAGCTTTTTACATTTTGACGGGACTTTCACTCGCGGATAGCTAAAAATGTTATAAGGAACGAACTTAAAGCTAGCTGCTTTTATTTTAGAATTTGGAACCCTGGGGAAGGTCATAGGATACTTGTTATCGCGATAAACTGTAGTTCATACGGGTGAAACCGTGGGGAACAGCTAGTTAGCAATAAAAAAGAAGAAAATTGATGTGATTGTTATTTAAACGCATTCTTCGGCTATTTAAACATAAAAAACTGAAAAGCTAAGAAAACATTAGCTAACATAAGTTATTTACATATTTGAATTCCTGTTCGTATTAAGTCATCGAGATTAGTCCGAGGCGCCGTATTTTGATGGCGTTTTACAGGAGATTAACCATCCGACAGTGTTTTGATATATTTTATAACAACAACTCGTAATTTGACCACGTAACTGGAACAACTTTGGATTGTTTAACTGAACACGCGGATTTATGGAGCTAGAGTTATAAATTAATCAGACATTATAAGAAGATTTATTTATACAATACAATCTCTTGTTTTTGCTTGAAAATGTCCCAAACGATTTAGGCTAAACGTCTTTTTATTAAACTTTACTTTACTTTACTTTTAAAAAATGTGATCTTCGTATGTTGTTAAATTGTAGTGGACAGGTATTAATCTAATGTTTACAACCTAGGATTCAATTTTGAACTGTTCATGTTCAAAATTCCGGATGATACTGAACCGTAATGGGAAAGTCAGCTGCTTATCATTTGGCAAGCCATATACTCGTCTTGTCACTTAGTTCTGTAAAATAACTAATAAAAAAGAAAGAAAGGAAGAATATAATAATATGTTTACAACAAAAAAATTACCAAAACGGCGTAAAAAGTTATGTATCCACGTTTTGCCTTATTTACATTTTTCTGAAATATGATTTAAGGTATTAGTAACAAAAGAAGACGAAGGGAGTATGGCTGGCTACCACCACCTTCAAGTTGAAAATCTGTCGCCAGGCTCTAGAGCTTGCCGACAGATTTGCAGTTTTTTCAGGTTTTCTTTTCGCCTAGACGTAGCATTATGGCACCGCTTTCAATCATCGCCACTTGACATTAGGTGACTTGAAACGATACCCAGTGAGGTATTGAAGAAAATACTGAAAAGTTACTCACCTTTACCTTTACAGTCCTACTCTACGTACGAACATATTATGCCTAGTCCTCAATACTCATTCATATACGCTACGATAAGAACAAGACGGCTTTTTAAAAATAATAATCGATACTCTTCCTCGCTATTTACCACCTAATCTACGAAGAGCAAACACGGAAAGGCAGTCACTCTACCGAACGACATAATTTGGTGTTCACTGCTTTACGACTTCCAGATTGCGTAAAAACACGTCTATAAGAAACAAAATAAACAAGGCGCGGGCGCAGCCGTCTATAAAGCGCAAGTTATCCACATTTAATTACATTCTGGTATTTTTGTAAGTACGCCAGACCGCCAGCGGAGGCGATGTGGTGGTGCTCACTAAGTTTTAGGTAACTACTAGCACAGCTGTTTTAGAAGCAGGTATTAGTTCCAGACGACGACATTGTGGGAGTCGCAGGGAGCCGATGGATGCAAGATGGCTAAGAGCCGTTCATGTTGGCGTCCAAAGAGGGAGGCCTATGTTCAGCAGTGGATTCCTCCGGCTGATGATGATGATGATGATAGTTCCTTAAACCTATATATTTTTAAACTCAGGCCTTTAAGTGACGATTGCAGACGTATAGAGATGTCTTTAAAAAGTAATCATCGCTAAGGCTCTTACCCCGTAACACACTATAACATCTGTAACAGTATACAATATACCAACATGATTGCAAAACATATCTTCGCATAGCTATAGCTCAATATATTTTGTCGTAACAACCTGCAGGAGACCACAGTCAGCTGCGTTAATATGCGTAGTTATATTATCGCATATTACAGCTGACGTCTGTGACGAGAGTTACTTAATCATTAACGCTGGAAATGAACAGCCTATCTATCCACAGTTTGTCTTAATAAAGATAGATTTTTGGCATTACTTCTATAGAGGTTGTGTCAAATATATATCTTTAGTAGGGCAAACCGTGGATAGATAACGGCCGTTAGTACTGCGCTCAACAAAAGCAATCTTGAATGCTCAAGAATATTTATCTACCTAAAAATAACACGTAAAAAACTAAAAAAATATACACGTACAAGTACAAAAACTTATTTTTTTTAATAATTAGTCTATTTCCAGAGAAGACAGAAATAACATTGCAGAAAATTCAGCGCATAGTGAATGGCCATGGTGGCGGCGGCAATGGTGAGAAGGATACTAAACGAGTAAAAATCCATACAAAAAAATGTACTTGGTACAGTCAACGACAAAAGTCGCTGAACAATTAATAAATTTTCCGATTACCTTAATCATCTCAAACACCAACCTTTGACCGCCTCATCACTACCATCAAGTGTGTTTGTGTTGTGGTGAAACGCTAACAAGAAAGAAACAAAAAAAAAACGAACATTACTGAGTAAAACCCATTCGGAAAATCGAGTATGATCAGCTGATCAAAGTAGCTACTTTTGTCGCTGACTGTACATAATAGATTACGAACATTTCTTTGGACGTAGAGATAAAAATCATTCATAACTCTCAAAGTATTAAAAATTGTAATTCCTCCAGATATCTTCGAAATTATTTCCAGGGACACCAACATTATGGAAAAAATCTAAGTCAAACGAAGTTATAAAAAGACAAATCTAAAGCACAGCTTGCACAGGTCCTAAATTCTCTTACTAAAATCAATACCAAAATGCGCAACAGTTTATACAAAGCCCGTATCAGGAATTGAACCCATACCCCAGGGGTAATGTGGCGGCTAATCCATCTCGCGCGCCACTGTGCCTGCGGGGCCACACAATATACGGATATCTATAATCTGCAAAAACTAGCAGCATGACCATCACAAAGTTAACAATGCGCCCCATTTCCAACAAATCCATATATTCTCGACCTAATGACAACGTTGCAAGAGCAAAATATATTTCATCAATTATTGTTACTTTGGCAGAGACTTTTTTATGGCAAAACGTTTTATTTACAATTTGTAAACGTTGTTACGTCTTTTGCGTCCGATTTAATTCAATTTGTTAACAATGAAAGGACTATTTTACTTCTTTATTGGTGGTCTCAATCTTTTTGGCATTTCGGCAAGTGATCTGAGCCCCCGTTTATGTTTTTTCTGTGCTGGTTTTTGCACCGCGTCGCTTTTATTGTACGCATTTTTTAATATTTTTTGTCATTTAATTTTGATAGAAAAAGATAACCCAATATCAAATTGAAGTTATTTACACTAGAGTTACCAGTAGCTGCCATAAAATATTATTCACATTCTCAATTTGCAGAATAGGTGTAATCTTTTCAGATATTCTGCCTCCGTAAATATAACAAGTAGCAATAATAAACTAGTTCCTTGATACTAGAAATAAGTGCGTTCCTTTACTAGTGTCTACGGTTAATTCTACGCTGGTACATTAGTTCAAGTTTACTGTGAAAATAAATATGGTCTAGCTTTCAAAGTCTCTCCCACTAATGCAGAGGCTTAAGTTTTGAATACTGAAACTACAGAACCGTTAAGAAATAATGAACAGTTTTTTTACTCTATAATAATAAGTAGATAGAGATAGTGTTGCATAAAGTAAATGTAATCCTGAGAAGGAGCCATGGTGGAGGCGTTCGTTATTCAGGCCCAACGGTCCAACCGATGATTGGACCTCCGCTGGACTGTTGGACCAGCCCGACAGTGGACACAGTGTCGACATTGGGTCTGACACTAATATCGACAAGTCGACGCAAAAAATCAAACTGACTTGTCATTTTGACACCATTCATCCCGGCGGCGGAGCGGCCATCCACGTCCGGACTTCGTTTTTGTTCGTAAAGTCAACTTTACTCTTCAATTTCCATCGCTATCCTAAAAGAATAGAGTTCAGTATGCAACGTAGAGTTATTGTTGTATTAAATGTCGAACGAGAAGGTTTTCTCAACAATATTTCTTAATGAATTCCTCTGCCATCCATTCATGTCATTCCCTGTGTAAACAAAGACCTTCGTCAACTTGTAATATAATTTTAAGCGATATTTTGGAAAGGAAATAAAGGATTTAATAAATCCGGACCCAAAAATTATTGCAAAGTCATTTTTGTTGTTTTTGTAGATTAAGGTCAGTACGTAAAAGTTAGTTCCTAGCCTATACTCCAATTTGTCATAAAATATTGAATAAAATGAATGAGTTTACACCGTAGGTGGGTACTAGTCTCAGGATATTTCTTTGTTCGTAGGTACTAGGTATACCTACGTACATAAAACAAAGCAGCCTTTTCTGAAAATAACTTCAATTACGCTGCGTACCTATTTGATAAATGTGAAGCATACTATATTATGTTTTATGTAGGTATATTACAAACTAATCAATCAGCAACTACTCGCTCGCTACCAACTCGGTGAGTATCTTTTATTATCATCACTTCCCAAGTTTATTTCAATGCGCCTTTCAATACAGATGTAATAATTAATTGTTTGCAGCAAGTGGTATCGCGGTGGGTCCGGGCCCCGGGCACAATGCGGGGATTAGCGCAGGTTTGTTCCCATTGTCGTTTTGTTACAGTAAAGTAACTGTTCACGGTATCACGGTTGTCGCAATACGCAACGGCAGCGCTCACGCATCGCTGCCGATGGCGCCCCACCGCGCGCCGCGCGCCCTGTTATCACCTCGCTACACGACCACCGACCCCTTCCAACCTCATTCTCATTCCTTTTCAATTCAGATCAGCATATATTATTTCGCTTAACATTTTACATTTCTCCCCTCCTTTGTACCCGGCTTCAATTCAACTGGAATTCATCAAATGATACCTCATTTTACTCAGCATTTTTTTTTTTCGTTTTTGCTGACAATTAATCTTTTGCTCTATTTTTTAATTTACACCAACATAATATAGAACATAACTTTATATAATTCACGCTAGGTATAAGTAGTTACAACTGTTACAAAATTTCGAATATTCTTTCCTTGGTAGAAAGAAACCTACATTTTGATTAATTTATTTTATTTTATCTATTTTCAATAATATTTTTTTTAATGCAATAAAAAAAACAGTGTTTGTCTATTGTAACTTACGTCGCGTCGGGCTAAAACAAAATTTGAGTGAGCACGAAAAAATACAAATGAACGGATATAGCACATTTCAGGGATTCGTTAATATATTTATTTTTAGCGGATATGGATGATTTCGACGGCTGCCAAACTTAACGCATAAATAATCTACAGCGGAAACGGGGGATCGATTTCTGGACGGAGTCCGTTCATCAATCTATCAAGCAACGGGCGTGATCAAACGTTTGACGCGAATCCACGAGGCGGGCGTGATCAAACGTTTGTCGCGAATCACTGCGTCGCAGGATTTTAAGAACACCTGACACAACGTGGTGAAACGTTCGCACTTTATATCAAAGAGCGTTATTGCCAAGTGCTACATCCGGTAGGTAGGTCAGCCTTGATTTATAACTTTTTATAACATTGATTCGAAGAATTGTGCTTTTCATGGAATTATCATCAATCGCCATCATTTGCAAAAGCAGCTATAACCCTTTAAGAATAGTAAAAAAGAACTTCCCTACTACATTTATATAAAAACATGCTTGTTGTTTTACGCCCAAAATTAATAATTGGTCCTGATTCCTGATTCGGTTTTGCGGTTTTGGATCGATATGTCAATGAACATGAACATATCGATCCAAAACCGCTAAAAATGGATCAGGATCGATTATTAATTTCTGACGTTGGTAGCCCTATTGCACAGAATAAAATCTAGTACCTATTACTAAAAACAATAAAGGCTACCATTTATCCTGTCGCTGTGCATCAATACTTTATTGCGGACGTCTCACTTGAACGACGGTTGCCGTCGCGACGGCCACATCAAAGGCGGCGATTAATTGAGCAGTCATCGCGCGAAGACGAGCGTTGACGCCGCTGCGTGGCGCGTGACGTCACCACGGGCGATTAACATTGACACGAGCGTTTTTTGATTGTTACTGGCCGTTAGTGTTACCAGTAACAGTGTCAGTGATGGGAAAAACCCTGCCTATTAATATTACGGTAAGTGATAGTTCTAAAATTAGCTCTACCTTAGATATAAAATCAGTTAACCAATAAGGAAACTTTCTAAGTTCTTAAAAATACTGGTCAAGTTGTGTTAGCCTGTGATTAGCCTGCTTGTTTGTCGAATTATTGAATAATGTTTTCATTATTTTGCAGTTTACACATAAAAAAACTTGTAAAATATCCTACAGAATATTTTTGTGACTTAACAATCATGTAGACAGGGAATTAACATTGTTCGTTCATGTCAACGGAGAGATCTAATATTCACTTACATAACAAGAGTAACACAAAACTACAAGCAGATGTGAATAAAGTGTCAAATTCTAAATTAGCGAAGCAATCAGTACAAGTCCTACGTTCGACATAGGTATTATTGAAAACAGACTGTAAACTGTAAAGGTCATCTGAAAGTTATTTTTAACAGATAACAAAGATGTGTTACAAAAAAAACTTTCCCATAAGTAGGTAATATTTTAGGTAAAATTCTTCAATAGTTTGAACAGAGGAATTAAATTCGTATATCTATATACTCTTCAAGTGGTGCCCCACCGTCGGCGTAGAGCAAACAGCTGCAATTTGGATTTAGCTTCCACGCCTAATTTCGGACGACTTATTTTAACATTAAATACACACAGATATCCCTTGTATAAACAGGACGCCCCTAATATTGGCAACCCGTGGAAAGAAGTGTATAATTATTATTTTGCATTGTATTCTCGCCCATATACCGAAGGTGTAAGGACCTCGGTATATAAAAGATTTGTGTTATTTTATCTTTCATACAATTTGTTTCAGACATTGTTAATACTGAATGGAAATAAATAAAACGTGTATATTATATATCTGTTCATCAATTTTAACTATAAATATTCTTCACGCTTGCTTCGTTTGAGAAATTGGAATAACATTTATACTTATTGCTATTTCAGTTACGTTTTTTTATTAGTAATAGGTTCCTAGCATTTGACCACTGTCTCATCTGAAGGTAAGTGATGATGTGGTCGATGATGGAGCATTTTTGCCTAGATGACGCCTACTATACTAATGATTTGAAGGCTGCCAAATTATACTTAGGTATCGGATAATAAAGACGCTGACAGGGTGTTCCACTCCTTCCACCATGAACGGCTATGAACCATTTGCATCCATCGGCTCCCTGCGACTCCTACAATGTCGTCGGTCCACCTAGTGGGGGTACCCACAGAACGTATTTCGGTTCGTGGTCGTCACTCGAGAATCTTTCTTCCCCATCGGTTATCGGTTCGTCGAGCGATGTGGCCTGCCCATTGCCACTTCATCTTGCAAATTCTGAGAGCTATGCTATGTCTGGTGACCTTGGTTCTTCGGTGAATTTCCTCATTTCGGATTCTATCACGCAAAGAAACTCCAAGCATGAGCATGACTCTCTCCATGGCTCGTTGTGTGACTCTGAGCTTATTCAAAAGGCCAACAGTCAAAGACCACGTCTCAGTACCGTAAGCCATCACTGGCAACACACACTGCTGAAAGACTTACGAGTAATTACTAATTAGTAATTTTCTACATTCTTAATGCGTACCGCTAAGGAATGGAACTCCTTGCCGGAGTCTGTGTTTCCCGATCGCTACGATTTGGAGATCTTCAAGGCAAGAGTGAACAGGTACCTTCTAGGTATGCATGTTACACCGTCGACCGCATCTACGCATGGCAACAGGCGGGATTGCGGTCAAATGCATACCTATTTGCAATAAAAAAAAAAAAAAACCTATACGTATGTGACCCATTGCAAGGCAAACTTCAGGGGTGCTTTATAAACTCTATAATTTTGACCATTTTAGGAACTATAAGACATTTAAGGAACTATAACTACCTGCAGCAGTGGGTTTTTACGGTAAACAAAGAAAGGAAAGAAAATGTATGTAATTAAATTTATTATTATTAATTTTTTATTAAGGGCCCCGATCCACACTATACCTATTTGTCATCGTCTTTGGCCATTTAAATTTTAAACTTAACCCTTGTATCTCAACAATTAAAACAACTAACAGTTTGGGTTCACCTTTCAATACGTTCGACGGTTGGTTACCCGGGCGCTGCAATCTGGCTTGCACATGGGTCTTTGTACCTACCGAGACCGAGTGTAAACAATTTTATTGACCGCAAGGCTAACCACTGTTTGGAAGGGATTAGCTGTTTATCATAACCCATTTGGTCATAACGTGATAATTGAAAGTTCGAAGGTACCTCATCATCATCATCATCATTATCAGCCTTCCACGTTCCCACTGCTGGGACTCTGGCCTTCTCTCAGAGAGAGAGTATGGGCTATAATCTACCACGCTGGCCCAGTGCGGGTTGGTACCGAAGGTACCTAACATTACTTAATAAATTTGGTTGGGTAAGTACTCTTTCTACGCGAAGACCGGGCTCAGTTTTGTACATTGGGAGAGGCCTATGTCCAGCAGTGGACTGATTCAGGTTGACAATGATGATTATGGCACATTATAGCTTTAAAATTCAAAGTCGGTTCGGAAAAAATCCTTCAAGTTTCTTGTAAATTTCATGTCGCAATCACAATGTTGTGTTTTTTAAAGTTCGTAGCTTGAGTCTGGAGGTAGGTAAAATGAGCAGATTTTTTCTTAAATGTTTTTTGGTTTTCTTTTGTTGTTGTGGTGAAACATTAAAGCGTTATTGGTGTCGATTCGGTTTTGCATTCTCTTAAACTAATAAACTAACTTTGACAGGACAATAGTATTGCTGTCTTTTTCTAACCACTGAAGTAAAAAAAGGACAGCATTACTTTAAGACCAGTCAAACTTAGTTTAGTTTTAGAGATTGCAAAACTGAATCGACACCATCCTCTATCTTATAAACCTTTCTATGTATAATGGCTACGTGTCATTAGCGTTCGATGACTTGGATGTCAACATGATGAGCTGAAACAATGAAAAAATACTGCTCATAAACTATACCGCGCTGTCTCTTCGCGGCTTGTGATCATCGAAAGATATAGTAACAATCTATTAAATATATTATACATTCAATGATTAAAATACAAGATAAACAGAACCGGTGTCAAGCAAGAAACGGCGGCCACCGCGCCCGCGCCGCTCGGCTTCCCGTCGTCCGCCCGCCCCGTGTTTATTTGTTTGTATCTTTCCGATAAATAACGCTTTATTTATCTAATAACTGCTGAGAGTTGGAATGATACTGGAAATAGCTTTCCACTGGCAAGATAGCATAGATTTTCTACGGATTTACCCACTGGGAAAATTTATTTTAGATGTGTAAGCAAGGTACAAAAATTCGTGGAATTTGAACATTCAACGCACGAATTGATTTTGAAAGTAACATTACCAAAAAAGATTTGCATTTCAGCACAATAGGCCTAACGCTGGCAATTAATAACCTATCTATCCACAATCCACATTCGCACTAGAGAATATAGATAGATTTTTGACATTACTTCTATGAAGCTTGTGTCAAATGTGTATCTATAGTAGTGCCCTAATATTAATTTGCATAATCAGCCGTAAGTCCGTGCGATCCGCCAGTAGTGGACAACGGTTTAAAAACGATACATTTGACATTTGTTATGTATAACACGAAATTAAAAAATTCAAATGTTTTTTATTTAATAGGATACATTGTGATCACTTTAAAACGTCAAACTTAAAACTAGCTGCGCCTGTTCCGAGCGAGCTATCCTCGATCACGTGACGCACATAGAGTAGACGACGGTACTTGAAAACTCTCTGTACATAAAATACTTATATGAAGTCCCCCTAAAACCGAGCATAATAAAATTTGTCACTCGAAACTCAAAGTGGTTGGTGTTAAGCCGCGGTTATACTTAGTGCCGTGTGTTTGGATAAGCAGACGCGGTGCGGGCGTCAGGAAGCGTTCTCGAGCATAGGCGCAGCGAGAGCGGGCTACTGATGGGGTATATGCAGTTAAGCAAGGTCAAAACGCAAAAAATCCGTTACAACGGTTAATACATTAAGAGATGAATATAGAAAAATCCAAACACAAATTTAGTTTAAAAAAATTGTATAAAACCTATGTTTAAGATGAATAACGGTAGTTTATCAAAACCCGTAAAAATTAGGTAGCGACTGTAAAAAAAAATAAGTGGTCATCCTACCTAATTGTAATCTATTGACAATAATTGAGAGAACTGTTCATCTTGTAAAGAATGGTAGTTTTTTTTTTACCTGATTGTGATATACATATATATAAAAGAAAGTCGTGTTAGTTAGGTTTATAAATCAAGAACGGTTGAACCGATTTGGCTGAAAATTGGTGGGGAGGTAGCTTAGGACTTTTTATCCCGGAACAGGTTCCTACGGGATAACGGGAAGACGCGGGTGAAACCTCGGGGCGCAGCTAGTAAATTATATTTTATAGTTCGACATGTAATCTAGTAATCACGAAGCTTAATAATTAGGAAGTAATGATACCTCTCTAAATCGCTTATACGTAGGTATACCTAATGGGGCGTTTTGATCAGACAGTACACACGAGCATAAGCGAAGCGATAATTAGTCAGTTTTTCGTAGTTAAATAGCACTTCTAGACATACCCATTCCATTCAAAACCGACAAATCAAGCAAAATTTTCGTCAATAGAAATATGGTAGGAATATTCAGGGTAAAACGATTATTAGCATCGCTGTGCTTGAATATAAGCGAGATGAATAGTGCGAAGCTATATTTCAGAGTATAAGAGAGAGAGTATATATTTGGTTTTGTAATAAACAACTTGAATGAAACTGCAAACTTTTTGATGCCACATTATGCCCATGACCGCGACAACACTACACCAACTGTCATAGCGCCGATTGCTCGCAGTGCGAGGTAGGGTGAAATTAGTGTGAAATTCCCGCCCAATTTGCATACAAGGGTGACTTTCCATTTCACCATCACTCAAATTTTGTAAACATATATCAAAGAACAATTGCCAAAACAGACCTGAGGTTGTATAATAACGAGTAATACCTATATTTATAAAATTGTAATTTGTTGCTTATGTAAGATACAAACGATATTTTAAGAAATGATAAGAAAAAAGAAATTGAATTTTTAACTTTGTAGTGTCTAATGACATTTGTTTGCTTTTGCTACGCTACAATACGTCTTATTCTACCTATTTTTGTTGTCCTTATTTTTCTTTTCCTGAACTTATCGTTAATTTCACAAACCAATAACTGTTTTAGGCCGGTCGTATAATTTCAATAAGCTAGCTATTCGTAATTTTTATACAAAATATATTGCTGTCAGGTCCGAGGCAGTATGAAAAGTGGCCAATGTTTTTTATGTATAACTGCGCCTCGCGGTTTCACCCGCGTGGACTGCAGTTTATCGCAATTAAAAGTCTTTTTCCATGTTTTCTTTCATAATACCCTTCTCCTCGCAATAACAAACACAACAAAAAAATAATTCGTGAAATAGGGATTCATTTTTATAACTTATATATGTCTGGAAGGAAGTGGGGGAGACCTTAGCCCAGCAGTGGGACAGTATAGGTTAAAAAAAAAAGAACTTATATAAGAAGAAGAAGAAGATAAGCGAAATTATATAGATAGATTTATACCTATATAAATTTTATCTTCGTTCTCATCAAACGTAAGAATATCAGACTAACATTATAAATGCGAAAGTTTGTAAGTGATTGTTACTTCTGTACACGCTGAAACGGCTCAACGGATTTGAGTGAAGTTTGAAATGGAGATAGCTTATACCCAGGATTAACACATAGGCTTTTTATCCCGGCAATTGGTTCATATGGAAAAATCACTGGTGTAGTGTGCATTGTTCGATGCAAGGGTAACTACGGTAGAGTCGGAGCCAATCATTCATTTGGTTACCAGTTGCGCGCCGCGGTTTCACGTGCGTCGTCCCTTTATCTCGCAAGTGCTTTTTTCCGGGATAAAAATCTATATCTATGTGTTAATACAGGGTATAAGCTATCTCCATTCCAAATTTCATCAAAATCGGTTTAGTAGTTACGGTGATACGTCGTAACAAACATTCACACACACACACAAACTTTCGCATTTATAACATTAGTAGGATTCTGGTGCATAGATCGAATAAGTTCTTTCTTGTTCTATAAAATCTATATAAGAACCTGTATAATTATCATCATCAGCCTGTATCAGTCCACTGCTATACATAATCCTCTCCCAAGGTACGCTACTGAACCCGGTTTTCAGCGCTTCTCATCCAACCACCTAGAATCAAAACCTAGAACCTGTATATCTTGAATTAAAACTTCGTAAAGCGTAGCCCAAGGCTCCGTTGACTGAAGAACACCGACCGAGTGAAGTGTTAGCTATAGTGGCCACGAGTCATTTGCTTTGTAGATTGTAGACTTATGCTAATTTCAACAAGACATCTGTAAACCCAACCTGAATATTTTAAATTATGAAAGTTTTTTTAAATATTCCGAAGCGATGATGGCGCAATGGCTGTGACGTCGCCATGCGATTCGTAGGACGTCGGTTCGAATCCTATAATGAGCTTGAACTTTCGGTGAAGGAAAACATCGTGATGAAACCATAGCCTGGTAGTAGGACATTTTCAAGTGCTTGCCTGGTTACCATCTTAAAGTTTAGAATCTGTCACCAAGCATCTATCAGTGTGTTCATTCAGTCTCACTTAAGAGCCAGTTCCCAATTTCGGTGTAACGTGGCGCCACCTTCGACCACATCCTCACTGAACATCAGGTAACTTGTGGTCAAACGCTTCCCTGTAAGAAGTGTTATTTCAGCTTTTGTAAACAGCTCTGTTCGCTCAGCTATTTCAAGGCAACATTTATTGCACAACCTCGTAATCGTAATCCAGGATATCACAGTATTCCGATATTACAGCGGGAAGAGATCTGCACCGTATTCATGTATTCTTATAGTTTGCATTATTAATTGGTTTCATCTCTCTGATGGTACCAAAGGGGATATCCCTTTGTATTGCCCTTACTGCATAACTGCGTACCCGTGTGCGTAGTCTCTTTTATTTATTCTGTCTTCTTCCATTTGATGCACGGCCGCACGGCAGACGCCTTTGGATTTCTTTTCTTTCTTTGGTCAAAAATAGAAAATACCGAAATCCCTTTCTCAATCTTAAAATTAGTTCCTATTGTAATGTTAATAGTATACGTGACTTCACGACCTCCATTCCATTTCAATTTTAATTACTGATCTATCCGACAAGTTCACGCTTTTCTTTGAGTCCCACAAATGGCGGGCGTGCTGTGTCCTTAACCCTCCCGATTAACCAAATGAACAATCCGATGCGCAAACACATCTTTATTCTTGGGCCCTCACAGCCCACGTAGTTGAAGATGGGCCACACGGAATTCTATAGAACTTTAACAATGCGCTTCACTTGTCGTCGCCCAAATCTGGTCAGTTTTGACATGTTGTCATGTTTTTATTAACGCCCGCTGTCAGTTTCCACGGTGATTTCACGGACGAGGGAATGCCCAATTTGCCACAATGGCTCACACTTCTAATTCCCATTGTTGGAATACGAATGCACTGTCCTGTGTTATTGCGACTGACGACACAATAGAGATTAAGCTTTATTTGTTCAAATAAGTTTGGTCTTCGCTGGTGATTATGGTGACTGTTGAGATTCGACCATCCTGTTCAGATATGACTTTTTCGCAATTGTATAACTGACTTACACAGATAACATAGTTAGCGCTTACTGAATGAAGGTGCTAGTGTGAATATGCCGTTAATGGATTTACATTTTTATTTTTGTGAAAGGTATTGACAGTGAAGTACATGTTAACACCATTTTTTTATTCGTAAAAGTGCGTTATGTTCCCAAATGTACTTAATTTATTTTCTTCTACCTCCATCCGTTTATTATAAGTAGGTAAAGTTAATATCATAATAGCATCATATAAACACATGCATATCAGTCGAACTACTGCTACGAAAGTTTATTCTGAGACAAATGAACTTCAAATTGAAATGTTTACACAGCCTGACAGAGCAGCGATGAGATGGCTAAACGTTTTGTGACAGTTACTGATCTCCCAAACGGCCAATAAACGGCTCCATTGTTGTGCTTTATCAAAATAATATAAAATTTCGATGTGCGTTTCCTTCTACAATATCGTTACTTATGTCAATATGCACCTTATCACCACTACGTTAGGCACATTTCAATGCCATTTTAATTTCACAGGATTTCATTTTGTAAATTGATTTTGTATTTTGTTATTTCGCTAGTGGTTAGCCATTCCCCCAAAGGTATTTTATATAACTTAACCATTTCCATCAAATCGGCAAATGAATAATTTATTAGAGACCGGATTATATATGGGTATTTGCATAATGTGCATTTCCATATCCCATTTTCATCAGTTATTGCACGTTTTACCTAAAATCTTGTGATGATGAATATTTTCAATATCCTCTATTTCTATATGTGCTAAAATTATAAGTAATACGTATCCAAACTCAAATACTACCCAGTTACTTCAGTGGATGTGGAATGGTCTTTTGTCCCACTTATAAAATATCTTGAGTGATCGAAGGCAAAATTTTGTACCGAACATTCGGATCAGTATATACAACATACCACATTGTTAATGTCTACAAGAATACCACATGTTAATTTACTGTCGATATCTAACTAATTGAATGTGATTTTTAACTAACAAAAGTATTAATGACTACTGTGTAATTTTTATTATTGTTGTTGCATGTTTTGAGAGTTTTCATGCATATTTCAAGCTTATTATGTTCCTTAAAATGCGGTCTCAAATAAATTATAATGTAAGTTGTACGATCCATAGGTTCAGCTACAGATAATAGTGCGTCAGATATTTTTGGATCTTAAAATCAGAAACAACGCAGTACAAGTTCTATACCTAAAACAGTATAATGTGCTGAATAAGGTAGAGATAGTTCACTAAATGGAAATGTAAACAAAAAAATTCTATTCTCTCTTCAAATTTCCAATCTTGTTCTGGGAAACCAGACAGATGGACAAAACAAACAGACAAACAGTGTAATTGAGCCGATGCTAGCAGACACAGCAATAGATGGTCCGTTATGTTTCTTTAAGTAGATACCTATATACGATATACGAGACCCTAAAAAATACTTTCTAATTACAAAATTTTATAAAGTTTTTTCTGAACAGATTAGGTACTTTACTAAACAATTTGATTAGAATAAAATATATGTTTAATTGCAATAACAAAACTCATGGTACAAATTATAAATACAATAATAAAAACAATATTGCAGTAATTGAATGTAAGTACCTACACAAAAATGTCACCGTCGCAAATCGGCCCAAACTCAGCATAATACTGGTTAGTCAAACAGCGCTGGTCTTCCGTTCTTCCAAACATCAAACAAAAAAAGAAAACAATAATACAACCTCAAAAATAACATATGTAAATACATATTACGAATAAAAAAACAAGACAAACCAAAAAACAAGAAAAATAATAAACAAAATCCAAACACTTTTTTTGTTACTGGCAATGAATGAATACATAGATTACTACCGTTGAGCATCAGAGGAAAAACTTTAGAAGAAAGAATAAATTTTCGATTCGGTAAGTGGTGAGTGAACCATCTGTACCCGTCTGCACATAGAACCGCTTATTTCAGGTCGTAGCCCGGGGTAGCACGCATGCGTCCTAGTCTTCAGTTTATCGAGCGGCATACCCCCCAACCCTTATGTATCGCCAAGAATCAATATAACACCCATGTATGCCTCCAGTACGTACATAAAGCGGCACAGACGTGAATTGCTACGGAGTTCTCACGCGAGCTGCTTACATTGAAGGTACTCTGAAGCCTGAATATAAGTTGCGAGCAGTTGCGAGTTGCGGGGCTCAGAACAATTTAGTATTTTTGAGAAATTTTTGCACTATCATTCTGGGTTTTATAGGAGTATAGGAAAGTTCCATACAAACATTTTCAAAAACATCTTCTTACAAAATTGTAGGGCTTTATAGTATTAGTCTGTAGAGGCACTTTAAACTGGTTGCTACTTGCCAAGCTCTTGCATTTCATACCTCACTTCTATCAAGGGGAACTGTGGGAAAAAGGTATTCCAGCATCTTGCGGCGGCGCGGTGGCCATTTTAATATACCTACATATATCTATTGAATAATAAGTATACTTTATTATTTGATCACCAGAATCAAACGAGTGTACAAATCAGCTCAATCGATTAGAGGTTATTGGTTTAAAATAATGTCGCACGGTGTGAATTAAAAACATTTTATAATTTAGGTACTTAATAAAAAGTCTAAATTTGTCTGAATTAGGGATTTTTTTTGGGATGTTTAAAAAATGTTAAACTCGCATCAGGACACGTGACCTGATCGGAAATTCGTAAGACGGAGGGAGAGTAAGACCGCCGGCGCGGCGTAGGAGAGGAAGTGATATCGTCTCTCTTTCGTAACGTGCTTAGATTTATTTATTTATTTATTGATTTCCAGCATAATGTATACACCGTTGCAATTATAATATATAGATAGTTCACACAAGTAAGGCTAAGTGTCATTACATTTATAGGTGAAGACAACGTGCGACATAAAATAGCGAAATAAATAAAAAAAAGAATGTTAAGTAGTGATTTTAAAAGTAAAATAGAAAAAATAGTACAATAAAATTTTGAATTGATAAATTTATGAAATTTAGATGACGGTCATAGCGAATGACACACACACATGTATGACATGGAATCTCAAAATCAGCTAGCTTTACGAACATGCTTGCAGTTCACTTACTATAACAATGGTTGCAAATGGCGCATGTCACCTCAGGTTACCGTCGAAGCTATAAATAACATCATCTGCCGACTTGCATTGTCATCCACAGAACCCGAGAGAAGTTCGATACTCGATACAGCTGCAGAGTACCTAAATGAAAAGTAAATACTCGACATTTATTTGTCGATTTAATCCGTGACATTCATGATAAAGTACCTATACCATCTAATTCACTTACAAAAATAACTTTAATTTTGAACAAGCGAAGGTAGGAAATTGTTTGGATGCATTATAGCATCGTCATTCGTCACTGGAAGACAAGCCCACGCCATTCTTCAGATTTTTGTAGTGCATGATTAATTAAGGTACAATGTTATAGTAAATGTTACTTCAAACCTGGTGAGATCACCAGTTCACCGCTACTACGAGTAATTAGTAAAAAAATATTTATTTACATACTCGTACATACCTAGTTAAGTATCAATGGTCTAGATTCTAGAAGACAAACGTACAGGATACGTATTACAGGATTGGTATTTGTTTCAGAAGAGGACTGTATTTTGCAGCTATGATTTAGGAAGGACATAAAAAGGAGCGAACAGCCAACTGCGAAGTGTGTCGGGTGTTCGACTCACGAAACACATATTATGAAATAATGAAATAAAAAAGCACTAATAATATTGGCTTTGTTCTGCGAGTCCGTGGATCCTCGATTCACAAAGTTTATGATACCCTAGGTGCAGGGAAACCTAGCTAGAGCCATTAGTTTCATTGTGTAGGCCATAGGCATTATTATTGTTTTTAGTTTAAAATTTATTTTATTACTTATTTCCGCAGTGCATGCGATTATTTTAAGGCAATTTTTCTTTCACTTTGGGTTACATTATTGAAGTTTTAGTAAGGATTCCTAATTTCATCTAGTAATAAATATAGCTTATGTTACTAAAGATAATGTAGCTATTTAGTGGTGAGTGAATTTTTGAAATCGGACCAGTAGTTTTTGAGTTTATTCGTTACAAAAGTACAAAAAACAAAAATATAATATAGATACATATTTCAGCTATAAAATATTAGTACCTATAGATTAATCTTTTTGCTTATGAAATACTTCTGTAGTTCATCAAGAAGGTAAAGTCTCTGGCAACTGCTAGTTTGGTCTATATGCCTACCTATTTGGCTCTATATTATAGTCTGTTTCTGAAGTTCTATGATGCGGAGTGGACTAAAATCTCTGCGAGTTACGTTCGTATGAGACCAAAACTTGCATTGATGAACCAAAGTCAAACTCATTTTGTCGAATAACCAATGTAGTTATTTCATAAGCGTTCGTGCCAGCTCAAAGATTCGCTTTAATCCGACCGGAACGAAGGAGCCCTTAGAATAAATTAAGTATCGATTGGTTCGTAAGTAGATTCCTGACGGTTTGTGGGGTTTAGTCGGTACACGATGACCCCGGGGCTTAGTAATAAAGTTCTCTCGGAATATTGGTATTTCGATATTCATTATACGTCCGGCGAACTTGTTGAACAGAGATCTGTAAGGATTATACTCCAGCTGAATGGCTAATAAAATAAAGTTTACCGAAACCTTGCGGAGGTTATTATTATAATGGTTTTGTTCTTTAGGTAGCCGGGTTTATTCATAATCCTGGAGAATGATGGGGAACGTTGCTGAAATTTTAGTTAGTTCTTGTGGTGGTGACGTTGACGCAAGTATAGTATATTATTTTATTTGCTAACTTATGCTGTGTTTACGGTGAAATGAAAATGAGAAGCTATGGTTAGGATAGTGTATCAGAATAAGACTGATTTTAATAACGTTTGTCCGTTTGAACACGCTACAATACTTAGTTCTCAATCGAGGTGTTGCGTGGCGTTGCCCGTCACGTAACATCAAACTTCTGGTCAAAAGCTACCCTGTAATTAGTAAAAAATACTACTACAGGGATTTTTATGGGGTTTTACAAGTGTCTTGAGCGTAACATGTTATACCTATCATCAAAATTATAAAAAAAAAGTTTGCTGCTTTAAAAGGCAAAAATAAATTCCACGCACACTAACAGCCGATCTATCTACGGTTTGCCCTACTAGAGATAGAATTTTGACACAAGCTCCTTATAAGTAGATAATGTCAAAAAAAGTAGGGCAAAACGTCGTTAGATCGGTTACTATTGAGCATAAGTTGCGGCCACGGATAATATATAAGACGATCTTAAAGACTTATGATTTTAGAAGATAGGTAGGTACCTATTTGCTTTATTTTCCATTTGTTAGTACAATCATTAGTGCTACTTTATTATTATCTGCGGCTCGCGCATTATTTATTACCTGAATTATCAATCCCTAATACATATTCATACTGACCAGACGGCACTGCGGCAAATAATGAATGTAAAATAATTTTATTTATTGCACGCGGCCTGATTTGGCAAGCACATGCACATGTATTAATTAATTATTTAAATTCAGTAATTAGTATTGATGACTCTGCTGCCAATGAAATTTGAATTTTGTAGTTTTGTAGTAGTATGACTCAACGAAAGGTCTGTGCATAAGCTAGCAAGCATGTGCCCTATTGTTTAACGTCTTAAATTCGTCGTATAACAGAAAAAAAGCTCGTACCGCTCCGCCCCCGCCTGCCGTCCTGCGACCATATGGCTTACAATAACAAATTCTTAACCAAAAGTAAACTAATGTATCCCGACGCACGTCCCGTTTTGGAGCAGCATGCGTGTGCGCTGAAATGGCATAAAGTGTTCCATTGTTCTTGTTTCTTAGCTTTGGAGTAGTGATTGCACCAAATGGCACAGCTACTTACCTCATTAACCCGAACATTAGTCAATTTACTATAGAATACATTATTTACCTTTAAACTTCTTTAGATAGTTCAAGAGATCGGATAAAGGTACCTCTGTACGAAATACAAATAAGTCTTCATTATTTGTAAAGATTTTATTAGTACTTATTTCTAATAATTTCAAATTGTGTCGTCAAGTTATGAACCTAACAAAGGTAAAGGTAAGGTGAAGGTAGGTATCGTTTAAATGCATAATATTATCAAAGTAGCGTAGCATTATTGCATTGTATGTAAGACTATTGCATTTTAAACTGTCTCATTGGTACATAATCAGATTCAAACCCATCTTCACGATACTTTTGATCCCGATGTCTTCTTTTAGCTGGTGCCTGTTCATGATTGGTTATCTTCTTCATCATCGCCCGTAGGGCAATTTTGTTGGCGCGGCTTTTGGTAGCATTATTATCACTGTATTTGGCATTCTTGAATAAAAAGATGTTTGAATTGTTAGTAAAGATAAGAAGGGTTCGGATCAGAAATGAGGCGATCCGTCAGAGAACTAAGGTCACCGACATATAGCTCACAGAATTAGCAAGCTGAAGTGACAATGGGCTGGTCATATAAGCCACAGAACCGATAACCGTTGGGGTAGACATGTTCTTGAGTGGAGACGGGCGACAAGGTGGAGCGACGACTTGCTCAGTAGCGTACCTTGGGAGAGGAATGGACTGAATGGACCTATGTCTAGGAATGGACTGATACGGGCTGATAATGACGATGATGATGAAAGTAAACATACACTTTGAAATAAGTTTTTCCAATCCTAGACGAGTCTCTTCTATAGCTCCTTTGTATGGGGTGGGCAAACCGTGGATAAATCGGTTATTGGGAACGGCCGTAAATGTCTCGATTATGACAATCACTCATAATCGTACATCGCTACTCCTCTGTAGTAAGAGTACCCTATTCCCCAGTCCTGGCCCCAAGAGACTTGAGACCAGGACTAGAAATACCTACTATACAATTCATTCGATTTAGTAAGAAATTTTTTGCATGGTAAATTCTTTTAGAACCAACTGAACCACGCCCAACTAGGGTTCGTGAATTTCCGAGCTGCATACTTTTACAGTGGGGCAGCATCAACAAACTGCCCCTGAAATATTTAGTTTTAATAATTCGACCAATTAATAACGATTCAGTTTGACGTTTTAAAGTGATCACAATGTATCGTGTTATTATTTTATTTTTAAAACACTTTTATTAGCTTGACTTGTAACTAACTAACAATGTAATCAAATCTGAGAAGTCAATTTTCTAATTCTAATTGTCTTATTGTCGTATCAAATGTGTATGTAATCTCGGTGACAATGCGATAATTTGGTATCATCGACCTGATCTGATGATGCAGCCAGAAGGTGGGTAGGGGATATCTGCAGTGGCTACTAGTAAACCCCTCGGGTTTGGGATCATATGATTCGTTTTGATGAGTCCAATAGATTGGACTTGGAGATGAGGGTCTGAT
This sequence comes from Opisthograptis luteolata, assembly GCA_931315375.2. Lineage (NCBI taxonomy): Eukaryota > Metazoa > Arthropoda > Insecta > Lepidoptera > Geometridae > Opisthograptis > Opisthograptis luteolata. The sequence goes on from OV928033.1 coordinate 6,143,646, forward strand.
GATCAAGCCAGAAGGTGGGTAGGGGATTTCTGCAGTGATAAATAGTAAACCCCTCGAGTTTGGGCTCATATGGTTCGTTTTGATGAGTCCAATAGATTGGGCTTGGTAGCGAAAGACTATAACTAAAAAATAAAAATAAATAGTTAAAAAAAAACTAAAAACACAATTTTATATCGCATTAAAAAATATAAAATAATGAAATTGTATTAGTTACGATATAATGGTTAATTAAAAAATATAGAGCGCCTCTTGAAAATAATTAAAAGTATTATACAAACAAAACGCTCTCCACACTTTTCATTATACCTAGTTAGTGTAGAGAAAAAAAACAAACATTATATTGTACCTGTAAATTGTTAGGGTTTTTGACAGCTCCCTTCTTAGTGCGGAGAAAGTCCTTCAAAAAGTCTTTACGCTCTGACCTGGGCACTTTGGGCTTTTCAATTTCTTCCACAATTTTAATCATCTTATCGATGTCCATTGCTAGTGATTGAACCTCGACTAAATATGACGTTCGCTGCAACGGAGTTACATTTAAGGCCTGTTTCAATAACCTGTCTATCCACGATTTGTCATACTAGTGTCAAATTTCTATCTCCAGTAGGGCAAACCGTGGAAAGATAGGCTTTTGAAACCGGCCGTTAGTCAATAAAATTTCTGCCCACCAGTCCGAAGCCGGGGCAGGTATGGCTTGCGAGGGTAGGTAGACTGATACACCTCCCTTCCAAAAGACGGAGGACGGAAAAAAAATAAAATTTTTGCTTGCGATTGATGCGTCGCCGTTGTGGGTTTGATTCATGTCATGAAGGAAAACATCTTGAAAACAAAAATCTTTAAAAAAAGTAAAAGGACAACACTCACATTCACTCTTGTGATGTCTGTTTCAATTTCCGCCCTTTCATAGAGCACCATCATTCTCCTATACTTGAACTTGACATCGTAGACCTGTTCTCCGATTTGGTATATAGAGTTCTTGTAATGTACTATCCGGACATGCTGTACCGCCTGCACCTTCATATCTATGTCCTTTACGAGTTCCAGGTCCATCCAGATAAGCTTGCCTATTATACGGTGCCCCGTATATTGTAAGTAGTGAAAATTGCATGGCTCTAAAAACACTGAAACGTGAGATTACTATATGTAATGAATGGGAAATGGGCGAGCGATATGGTGGCCGAATGGTAACGCGTGCGCCACACCGATTTCGAATCCTCTCGGCCCCACCCTAATGGCTTAATAAGTTATGTTTGTGTGGATTTACCATCAGTCAATACGGTGAAGGAAAACATCGTGAGAAAACCGGCATGTCAAAGAACAGCTACAGCATTCAAGGGCATGCGAAATCTACCGAGGGTTGGTATTGGGCCGCAGCGTGGTTGATTACCGCCCTTGTCTGAGAGATGGCCTGAGTCCCAGCAGTGGGAACGTAATAGGCTGATGATGAATAGGAAAAGGTCTAAGGTGGTCCAAACAGGTGACGATCACGTAGTAAGCGACTTGTTGTTGCTCGCGGGTTTACCTGCGTGGCAATTAAGGCTCACACACATGCTGCTTACTTTTATGGCATACAAACTAGTAACATGCTGTAAGTAATGGGTGACAAGAACAGTGCATTGCCGTGTAAGATTTGGAACTGTTGAAGTTCAAAATTCTGGGTGGCATCGAACTGTGATTGGCAAGCTTGACGCTTATCCCTTTGTTCCACCTCCAACCAAGTTAATAGATAACTAGTTATCCAGGGCAAACAACTTCCGAAAACAAGAACTTCCGCGGAGAAACATAGGCGAGGGACATGTTCGTCTCATTTCTCGTCACTCAGCTGTAAAACAAAGAAACACTCGGGTACTTAGGTTAGAGGCCATTGCTCGTGTATATGAATAAGAATAAAAATCGTGTGCATGGCTAGAGCCTAAAGCTTATACCAGTCTATTCTTTACCTACCACTGTTCGCCAACAGAATACTGATTTCAGTTTTCGCCCCCTTTGCAGCGCATTTTCACAAATAATAACGGAAATTATCAGAAGCACCTATTAAGCAATTACACCGGATTAGGGCTAATTGTGGCAGAGATGCATTTTGTACAAAATTCTTAGCACCAACAAAAGTAAAAAAATATACGGTCGAATTGACAAAGCTCCTCCGTTTTTTCGTCGGTTCAAAAGAGGAAATCTAGACCTAATTTCTTTATACATATATATGAATATAAGAAATAAAAAAATAATATAATAATAGTGTTAGTTTGTCCTTCTTTTACGAAACAACGAAGCAACGGATCGACGTGTTTTTGACATTAAGATACTCGTATTAGAGATAGTGTATACTAAACAACGAAGCAACGGATCGACGTGTTTTTGACATTTAGATACTCGTATTAGAGATAGTGTATAGGAAACACACTTTCCATTTGTATAATTGTGAGGATTATTATTCATACCCCTTGATTTCATGGTTAAAATTATTATGCATTTTATTATTTATTTTAGTTGTTTAATATACCACCTATTAAAGATTATTACTGACTTATTAGTCTTCCTAAAAATCATATATTAGTAAAATAAATATTTAAAAGAACTTACGTATTATCACCACGTGAATATATAAAAAGTAGTACATACTTAGGTTATGGTTGCAATAACAACACTAGCGAACTATAAAGATAAGTATAATGAACAGGAAATTAACAATAGTATTAAATCATCTTAATGTTGTGATAAAAACGCTTTATTGAGACTTAAATACTTTTATGCTTACTTTACGTAGGTAATATTAGGTATCATTCATGTGGCTCTACTATACCAATGTAAAGAAATATTTTTTGTATCTACTAATATATTTATTCCCTAAAAACATTTTTTTTTATTTTTACTTACAGGATAGCGTTTGACCACTAGTCACCTGATGTTAAGTGACGATGTGGTCGAAGGTGGCGTCACGCTATATACACCTGAATTGGGAACTGGCTCTCAAGTGAGGCTACCGGAACACACCGATAGGTGCTCGGCGTCAGATTCTTAACATGAGGGTGGTAGCTAGCCAGGCGAGTACCTACTAGAAAATACTCTACCACCAAACTATGGTTTCATCACGATGTTTTTCCTTCACCGAAAGCTCAAGCTCATTGTAGGATTCGAACCCACGTCCTATGGATCGCATGCCGACGTCACTACCACTGAGCCATCATCGCTATAAAAAAATATTCGGACAATAAGTAACACTTTTTTACAAGATAGATATTAAATACCTACATTACACGGGTCGGTGCCTGAACTTACATAACATTTTTAAATTCATAAAGTCAAGAACGGTAAGCATGTGCCTAGACGAAAGCAAGTAATTGAATATAACGCTACGGTGTTCACTTTATCCCCTAACCTAAATTAAATTGTTAAGAACCATTGTGGTTGCTAAGGGTAGGTAGTGGTTGAGAAGGGCGGGATCGGACGCGCCCCTTTTGTTATGCGCTGTCTCATTCTGGCGCGGAGTTATTGATTGTGGTGGAACTTCCGGCATTTTATCGTTTGTTATTAACTAGCTTATGCTAGCCGTCATGCTTGCTTTATAGGTCGTGTTTAAATAGTCTTAAAGGCATGGGCTTGGATGTTTAGTTTCAGTTTTATTGTATTGATAAAACAAATATTATCAGCACACTGCCAAAACAACCTTAAAAAAAAATCTAGGAAGTATCGTTTCAAAGGGAGATGCGCGACTAGACTCGTATTGCTCCATTACGTATACATACAACTTGAATCAATTTGATATCGTTCGAATGGCATCAACCGCTCCATGTGGACGTACATGCAACTTGAATAGACAATCGACTCGATATCGCTCGAATTTCATCGCTTCGCTCCATGATGTACCTGTCATTTGAATCGACAATCGACTCGATATCGCTCGAATTGCATCGCTTCGCTCCATGATGTACCTGCCATTTGAATCGACAATCGACTCGATATCGCTCGAATTGCACACCGCTCTATGAGGACGTACATGCAACTTGAATAGGCAATCGACTCGATATCGCTCAAATTGCATCGCTTCGCTCCATGATGTACCTGCCATTTGAATCGACAATCGACTTGATATCGCTCGAATTGCACACCGCTCTATGAGGACGTACATGCAACTTGAATAGACAATCGACTCGATATAACTCGAATAGCATCGCTTCGCTCAATGATGTACGTACCTACCTACCTGCCATTAGAATCGACCATCAACTCGATATCACTCGAATCGCATCGCGTCAGAAGGAAAGTTCCTAAGGTGCCACAGCGTGGGTAATGAAAGTCCAGTCAAAAAATGAGATGTTAAATTAAATTATCATGTTTACCCGCCACGGAGCGTGGCGCGTGTCTCTGCGCCTCCCGTACTAGTATCTATTGGAGCCCGAGGGCCCCATTTACATTTTAATTGAAACCGCGGCCCCGGCGGGCCGCTGCACCGGATAAATTCCGAATGGATTAATTGTGCTCTGACATCATTGTGGCCCAACTCGCAGCTTACGCTAAAAGTGTTTTCACAAGGTAATTGAAATGGGGCTTTATCGTCTGCTATTTTGATGGTAGAAACTCGACGAGAGACCGCATTGGAATAGTACCTAAGTACCTACTGCCTAAATACCTACGTTGTGGATCTATTACTATGAAAGAAGTTTAATTACCTTATCTCGACCTGGTTTATAGAAATCAAAAAGATTTCAAATAAATAATTCATTATTATTATAATTTAAGAGCAATATGCAAACAGGAGTATGAAATGAGTCATGAAGGGTAAAATTGATTCTTAGTGCTACGTGGCTTATGCCCGAAATTAATAATCGATCCGATCCTTTATCTGCGGTTTTGGATCGATATGTCATGTCATAATTTGTCATTTTAGTATTAGGGCTTTACAGATTACTACTCTACTAAGTCTATATGATTGGTTTTGTGATTAAAATATCTAACCTTTGATATAAATTTTGATTGGTTAGCAGATCGTTGTAGTCAACTATATTGACTTACCTGTTCACATCTACTTGCCATACACAGAAATTAGTAGGCAAACCTATCTAGCTATATTCTGTGTGTTAAAAACTTTCATTTGAAATACAATTCATTCGGTTATCAAAAGAGTGAATGAAGGTGATGAAAGAAAATAGATTAAAGTTATTTGAATTAAAAATAGCCATGAACACTTTTTGATAGGCAAGCGATCATAGGCATATTTGTTGGTCTTGAAATGTTCGTGGAGGTCTAGGGAAGGTTTCAAAGGTGGGAAAAACTAGAATAATTGCCGGGAAAACCCTAAAAACAGCGTTTTCCTTTTTCCCATATAAACGTTTTCTAAATAGAGTCAATTTGAACTTTATTGCTATTCAATAAAGTTGATTGATTTTTTGATTTTTCGATTGACGCAGTGCGAAGTCTGCCTGGTCAGCTAGTTTTATATATTTTTTTATCTTAATTAGAAAGAGAATTATATCCCTAAGGTTGGGGTGATTGATTTTGTACCTGTGAACAGATGCTGTAAAAACTTGACACACATATTTATGTAGTTCTTATGACACTACAAACTAACCGTTATGATGACCTATCTCAAAAAAACTTACTTATAACAATAAATTGAACCAACGAAAATTATAAGTGAATAATAAAATACTTAAGCCTTTTTAGCCTTTAGTCTGAAGTACATAGCTAAACAAATGTATGTAGTAGGTACCTGAGTAAGTACTTAAGTACCTACCACCTTGATCTTATGTTCAAATACAAACCATTAAGTAAAAAAGGACTTTTCAGTCAGCACCAAATAAACAATAAAACACATATTCTATAATGGAAAAAAAAGGAATCGCAAAATGTGTTGTTAAGCGCATAACTCAACAACACCTGGACCAATTTTAACAATTCTTTTTTTAGAATATTCCTTGATGTAAAAGGATGGCTCTAACGCAGAGAAAAAAATTAAAAAAATGCCTGATAAAGTCTAAAAACAACATTTTTCTATACTCCCATACAATCGATCCGTAATAATACTTAAAAGTAAATTTGAACTTCAATACCATACCATAAAGTTTAAGTGTTAGTGGACAGGTTCCGGGAGGCAAAACATTTGAGTATCGTATAAATATCTATGTCTATCTGGAATGGAGATAGCTTATACTCTGGATTAACAAATAGGCTACTTTTTATCCCGGAAAAAAGCTCCTGCGAGATAGCGGGAAGACGCGGGTGATACCGCGGGGCGCAGCTATTTAGTTTCATAATAAAAGTAAATAGATTCGTAAAGTTTGTTACCGACTCAAACTACCTACTAGGCAAAGTTAATTTAGTTACACTAATTTTTTTTAAGTTTATATTTTTATGCATTGCTTGTAGTTACACATTTCTCGTCCTGTTTGAACGTAAGTATTTAAAGCCCTATACCGTATGTTATTATGAAGATTTACTTAAAAACGCATATCTATTCGTAATAAAATTTACTTGAAAACCTCCTTCTTGTATTCAACAGTTAAATTACTACGAATGTAGTTACGAATCATCAACCACAGGTTTTCTGCCATCACCGACAGCGCCGGTCATTCGGCTTCCTATCCAGCCTTGAAAGATGCCACAGTAATTTAGTTTTCTGATTTCAGAAAAACATTACTGTCAGACTTTTGTCTGATAATACGATGATAACCACCCTGAAAAAAAATCAACTGAATTTCAAGAAATTGAATTACCGTTACGTAAACTCCGACGGTAACGCAGGTGGATGACGGAAACCTAGGACGCTAGAAATGCGGATATCTATAACTAGATTTATACTGTTTACTAGAATTCAAAATACCCAAATAAACAAAAAATATTGTTTTTCCCAATTATATTGCAGGGTAAGTTGTCGTTAATTATAATCCGACAACGAGTTGTAATGCTAAAAAGGTCAATTGTTTCTAGATCGAAATCTTTGGGTTTGATCATTAGTTTGGATTAGCTCTATTTTTAATATCCTGGACAGTTATAACGCGAGACAAAAATGTCGAGTCTGTGTTAATTTCTCAATTAGAACCACTACACCCTAGTAAGGCCACGGGTAGAAGCTAGTAAAACATAAAAGTCATCATCAGCCCCCCGGAGTGATGCAGTAAAAAATACGACATCCGGCACTGGCGACAGGCCGTCTGCCATCAAACCAATTGGACAAAAGTCTTTAGCGTGTCTTTGGCATTAAGTTTTTCATGTCCGTGACATCCACGTGTTTACTGAAGTAAAACTAGTTAAAATAGACCATACAGCACCCGAAATAAAGAATTTTAGAACTGCACGTCTCCTCTGCAATCGACATAATTTATGGAGAGTTCAGAAGGGCGGTTGGTGGCGGTTCAAATATCGCCAGTCATTAGTTCAGCCCAATCGCTTTCTTTACGACACAATCATTTTATGACCATCGTTGTATCGTTATAAGTAAAGCTAAATAAAAAATATCAGACTAGTAGACGACAAAAAAAAAATGGGATTTTAGTGAACTTGCTCCAATACAATCAATTAGTAATAAGAATAAAATTGTCAATGTGATCGCGCCAAAAAAATGACCTGCCGGGCGTTCCTTGCCTGTTCTTTTGCCGGCGTAAGGAGGTTGGAACAGGCGTAGCTAGTTTTAAGTTAACGTTTTAAAGTGATCACAATGTATCCTATTGAATAAAAAACATTTGAGTTTTGACTTTTGACTTTTTGTAACAAATAATTATAGCAGTGACTTAAAAAGTCACTGCTATAATTATTTGCTATTTGCTATCTCATAGTTTTAACTTTTGATATAACAAAAGAATATCAAACGTTTTCACGATCTAAAAACTAATAATTACCTAAATATAAAAATTAATGGCTGCTCAAAATCAAAACCATCATGAGGAAGAAAATAAAATAGAAATAGAATAGTGAAATACTCTGCCATGGTCGGGTGTTACCAGAAAAGTACCAAGTTGTTAAAGAGACATATTTTTAAAAAAAAGTCAATTATATTTATTGAATAGATTTAAAACGTCAACTTAAAACTAGCCTTTTTTTTTACGTGGGGATATCTAATGATACCATTCGGCCGATGGGGTCAGCCGAATGGTTATGTGGGACTTGCACCCTAACTAAAACCTCCTCGATGAGCAATCCTGGCCGCCAAGCAAAGTTAATGTGGGGGGGACGAGTCCGTGTCCGGGTCTATGTAGCAGTCTACTTCCCGGCCCCCAGCGGCAGGCAACTTAAAACTAGCCTGTTCCTACCTCTACGCCGGCAAAAGAACAGGCAAGAAACGCCCGGCAGGTAATATTTTGAGCGCGATTACTTCGATAGTTTTATTCATAACTACTACAAATTGATTGAATTGGAGCCACTTCGCTACAATACCAAGCTCATTTGTCATAACAAATTCTCGTGAAGAGACCAACGAAGGGCCGTGTCACTGCTTAAAGAAAAGAAAATACCTAAAAGTGCGCCATTTGGCAAATTTTCTCTATTTGTTTGAAAAAAAAAAATAACAACCCATAATTTTTAATAGCTTTAAATTTTATTTAAACTTATTACCTGTTACAAATCTCTAATTTGTTCATTAACTCTAGTTTATCCTTCTCTTCTTTATTCGTTCTTATTCAACAAATTTTAGGTGTTGAGCATACAAATAGATAAATTAATTAATTACCGTACAAAATAAAAACACTTAACTAAACCTTAGAATATAAAATAAAACTACCTATCACAAACTACACAATACAACTACTTAATCTAATAAACCACTACCAATTGGCGACGTTCCCAAAATGCTGGCCGCATTGCCACGTTGAATGGCAATGCTTATTCGTTACGCAAAATAACGGCCAGCATTTTGGTCACGGGCAGCATCGACCAGTCGCTGCGATATATCATGATACATCGATCGGGAGCGAACTCCCTGTCCCCACGGTCCAAGCGTTTCGACCCCAAAAGGATCAAATAGGTATCCACTGTCGAGATTACCATATTTGCGCCTTTTGAGGCCCTCTGCAGATTACCGTAGAATTTGCAAAACGCCGGACTCTGCCACGGACCCAGGGTTGCTGCGTTTTTTTTATGGGTATTATACAGGACGGTGTGAGGTGATCCGTCAGAAAACTAAAGTCACCGACATAGCTCACAGAATTAGCAAGCTGAAGTGGCATTGGGCTGATCATATATGGATGTGGTGCGAAAACTTCAGAATTGGATTCTATTGTCCCGGTATTCTTTACGGGGGACCGTGAGTACCTACCTACCTACCAAACCCCGGGACTCCCTGCCGGTTAGGCAATGAAAGAGGTAGGTAACTTCAAACGGTGTAATAAAAAGACCCGGGCACGTCAGTAGTAGATTTCAGTGGGATACAGTGGGTTCAGGCCTATACAGTGATGGTGACTCGTTTCTTTTCCCCTGGTCTTGCACTCCCCTGACGTCACGGCCGCTGCCGATGAAGGCGGCGCTCAGGTGACGACGGACAGGTTCGGAGGGAGACGATGGAGATCAGCCTCCTCTGATAAAGCCCTCCGCGCGGAAGGAAGGGATCTTCTAGGCGGGAACTTGAACCCTGTAATGCGCCGAAGTTACAGGCATTACTAATTGGCCATAATGTGAGCAGTGAGCACCCACGGCAACGGCCAATGATGGTAAGCGCTAAGCGTAGATGTGTTGCCGGGGATGTTCACTATCAGAACGGAGATTACAACAGTTCGGAAAAAAGCGAAAGATGAAAGTTATGTTTTTTTTTATAAATGTTGAAGGTAGGAAAATTAAAATAAAAAAATATGTTTTTGCGATAAAAAGAAAGAAAAGGCAAAAACGCAGTTATCAAATAGCTCAATACACTATGGAGGATGACAAAAGCTGAAAATAAAAGTTAAAACAATACATGTGAATCGAAAAAAGGAGTACAATAATGAGAAGCTAACGGTTATGAAAACGTAGGTACACCACTTACCCAAATCTGGGGTCAAATTCACACACTTTATAATTTAAGGAAAACAATGTCGGGGAACGTTATGGACGCCTTCTGTCTCCGCGATTACGAGAATATTTATTTAGTGATTTTCGTAATAAAGGTCGCGGAGCAGAGAAGCGTGCGTTCGTGTCGACAGCCTGGGTTCACCTGGCGGCCAATCGTACCTCTCGCATCGGCGGCGCGGGCGCATAGCGCGAGACCGGTTCACACCAGTATTTGAACGTATTTTGAATTTAAAAAAGGTTTTCTTAATTTGATGTAACGCGTAACGTTACACTATTTTAATGTATGTAATGTTATGTATTTTATTTTATATAATTAATTGCTGTTTTGATTTTTTTTTAAATTGTGATTAATGGATCTCCGTGTCTTAATAAATAAATGATATTATCATTATTATTATATAAGACGCAGAACCGGTAAACTTGGGTATAGACATGTTCTTGAGTGAAGACCGCGACTTGGCAAGCGTAGTGTAGAACGCCCTGCGGCGATGATGATGATGATGATGATACAGGCTTGAAAAAAATTAAAGGCCCTGGAGGGGAACTTACCTTAAATCCTTATGTTAGATTATTTTACTTAAAAAGACATTAAGTATTTTATTTAACAAAAAAGCTGCGTTTCCAATTTTCAATGGTTTTCCCCTCCAGACCCCAAAATTTTATCCAGCCCGTATAAATTACATACCTTATTTCTTGAACTTGATACGCTGCCGTGTGTCTAGATAGAAGATAAAAAGAAAACTGTATATGCGCCACCTGGTGACTACCTACTACAATACTTACTTAGTGTGAAATTCTTGACAAACGTTAAATTACAAATGATCATAGAGCTATAACAGTTGTTTCTAGAGGGAGCCACATGTCTGTTGCCACATTCAACTGATAGAGGTCACTATTTACAATAAAGTATGTTCTCCAATCCATATTCACACGAGCTACTTACAGCGTCCGCGCGCTTGTATTGATTTATGAGAGCATCGGAAGCTCGGGCTCTCTCTCGTAACTCGTCCCACATTCATTCCTCGAAGGTGCTGGCAGCCGTCGCCGCGTCTCTCTATCGGTTGTCCGTGTGAATCCAGATCAGTGTGATCAGAGGTTACCGAGAATTTGATCCGATCCGCTGAATATAAAACTATTTTAAATATGGAAGATCCTAATGACCCTAATAGAGAGGAATCAAGGAAGAGGAAGCTACTGCAGAAGAGCTTCCCTCAACAGAGTGAGGAAGAGAACATTACAGATTCCATTGAAGATCCGCAAATCGACCCCGCCCCTGCCTCCGTCCCTGATGTCGTGAACACCGTAGCCGTTGAAGAAGACCTTTGCAGGCCGATATATTCATGCGCGATGAAGAGGCAGGAATTCGTAAAGCTGGTAAGCACCGTTATTACCGAAACGAATCATCAGCATGACCTGAAAACTCAGCGAGAGCTTGCCGCACTGCAGGCTCAAAATGACGACAGCGACGACGAGCCGCCACCACGACGCCCGAGACTCATTGACTACCCCATAACGGTAAGACCAGCACCCGCTGTAAGTTGTGCTTCTGGCATTATATCTACAGTAGACTTACAAGAAACTATCTCCGAGCGCCAGGAATACATTCAAGGATTGGCTGCCAGCAGCATCTGCCACATAAGCGTACCTGGTCCCAGCAATATAAATCCAGGCGCTCATGACGACGATAACCATCCACCAAAACGCCAGTGCACTTCGGTATCAAACGTACGTGCCGAAATCGCTAATTTAAATGAACAAGAAGACCTTACCTCAAACCTTGATGTATTACAAAATATTAGTTCCACGCAGTTTCCAAACTGTATGGCTCCACATACGGTCACTTCAGTAGATTTGGATTTAATTCCTCTACCTGGCACATCTACCAGTACAGTAAACGCGATATCTCCAATTAACATACCTAGTTTTGTTCATTCACGTTCTGTGAATTTACCGAGCACACGTAATATAAATATTCCAGTAGTATTGCCACGCTCTCCGAGACCGATGGTACTTGCTAGAATGAGAAATCGCCATGGGAAGTGTACCATATACCCGATTAACATTTTTGATTTTGACTCGAGTGATGAGTCTGATGACGCCATTAGTGTATTTGGAGAGGAAGACTCTATACCGAGAGGAACAAGGCCTCGTACTCGGCAAGAGCACCTCCTCGAATCTTCAGACGACGAAGATTACCTCCAAATGATAAACAACGTCCAAAATTGTTCAATAGCAGGAAACGAAGCTCGAGGTGACAGTCAGCCATCAAACCGTGGCACACAACAAAATTCTGCAGTAAGAACTCTACGAACTCCTAATCCCCCTTCATGGAGAATTCATCGCAAAGCCATGCCTGAAGTCAGAATATCTTGGAATGCAAAATTCACAAATGACGAACAACGTAACTTTTCGGGTTCCAAGATTTTTCCTTCAACGACTCGCTCAAATTGGCACGAGGGAGAATCACTCTTTGGGAATTGTCCCATCTGCAAAAAAGTCTTACGCGCATCAGCGGCCTTGTCTTCTACTTTCTGTGGCCACCTCTTTTGCACGGAATGTCTGAAAAGGGCGATCGCTATAAACGACAAGATTTGCCCTAAATGTCACAAGCCATTACTGCCGGGGGAGTTATACCATCCTGTATATTTTTAAATATAAACAGTTACAAATCTGTATGTATCAGTGTAATTTATTTACCTGAATAACATACCCACCCACACATAGCCACATGATTTGTTCTTAGAATCGTTTCGGTAGTTTCCGACGGAGAGATCGCTGATGTTGATTTTTATTACAACACATCGGTAACGGTTTATGGGGAGTGTGATATTAGAACTAATGATGTAGTTCTGGCTGATGCTGATATTTGCAGCAACCCTTTCGTGAGTAGGAATATCAAAAGCAGATAGTGTATATTAAAAGTAATATTCACTTAATAATTTAGATTTTATAATTCAAATTACTTTCATGTACCTAGGTGTTACGGTGTGGCGCGTGGGCGTTATTTTTAATAAGCAAAAAACTTGCTTCGCTTTGTATTAGTGTATGAAATACGGTAAAATGATTTAATAATTTAATCGGTAGAGTAGTAATTTCCGAAAAACTACTCTTAAGCGTTTATGACTTAAGTCAACAATATGTGTGTTAGAAAGTAGGTACCTAAATGATGTAATAATGAATATAAGTAAAAACGTATGTCAGCGTTATAATGATAATATTTTATCTTCTTCTATCTATGAATAACAATAAAACGATTTTTGAATACCTTCAGTAGTCTAGAAGTCTCAAAACGACAATTTGTATATTAGGATGTACCTAAGTATATGATAATCACATTTTGAATTTTAGAGTAGAATATTTATTACTGACTTATAAATGTAAACGTGTTAATGTATAACCTACTATAAAGTATCCCTACATATAAAATAACAGTAATATTTGGTAAACTAAGTTCACCCTTTTTCTATATGGTTATGAATTACAGTAAAATAATATGTAGTAGGAAGGGTATATGATAATCACATTTTGAATTTTAAGGTGTAATGATATTTACATAAATCTATTATAACCAACTACAATCAAATAAGTTAAGAAATGGTACATTAGTGTAATAGTGCTTAGTGTGTATGATAGCGGCACCGAAGTTTAGCGCTGAGTGAAACGTGGAGGGGATATCTGCGCATGTGTACAGTCGCGAACATGATACAATTATAACTTTAATTAATAAAACCAAATAATTTTAAGAACATATTTAAATAAATAGTTAGTCTATCACTGAGCGAAATGTGGAGGATATTAGGTGTGGAGGATACTAGGATGTTTGCGCGCGCAACAGTTCGCGCGCGCAAACATGAATTTAATAGGTAATGTTAAAGTTTTGCATAGCTCGTAACAGGTTGTTTTACTATTCAAAATTAACCTCTTTCCTATTTAAATGAGTGCATGTAAAAACGACTTCTATACAAATTTGATCATGTGACAGAGTGATTTAGTTTATAGGGCGTAGAAAAACAAAACGAATTTGTCAATTTTTATTTAAGACAAAAACACCAATAACAAACGAACTCAAACGTAACACAAAAAAAAACAATAACAATAAACGGCAATATCAATACACTTTAGAACGCGCCTGTAGAGTCAGATGTCCACGGGTTGACGTATCGGTGCGGGGGACGAAACACGACGGCTAGCCAACCGGCGCTACGCACGCTCACTCTTGGTCCCTCTAGCCCCCTGTGATACCTGTTTTTTGACTTCTGCACAATGACGTCGAGCGCTAGAGTTTCGTGCCGCTAGTTATACCTATAGTTATAACAATCACATTTTAGATTGTTAATAATAATACTTAGGTAATCGTACTTATAGATGTCATAACATAACCAAATATTCTCTTTCTATGTGTCTATGAATTACAATCAAATAACTTTAGAATAAGGTAATAACTTTTTTTTGTGATAATCACGTATTTAACTTTAGATTGTCATAATACCAGATTACAAATGTTGTAAACAACTATAAAGATAACCGATATTATAAATAAAATATCTGTAATAATCGGTAGCCTAGATGTACTCTTTCTCTTTTTGTGTCTTTGAATTACACTAAAAATAATTTAGAATCGGTACAGTACTTAGTGTCTGAGAATAGATTATTATATTGATAACCCATGTATTTACTTGTATGTTAGATTTCATTCGAATGTGACAAAATATCGTAATATGCATGTACTTAGGTACGTAGTAATTCATGGCAAATGAAAACTACTTTTGTGATTAAATTGCTGTAATATTAGGTAAATAAGTTTAAATTACCTTCTGGAAATGCAGCTCATACCTACATCTTATTGACTTATAAATGTTGTAACAACGATACAGGTAGGTTAACTGTATTTATAATTAAATAACTGTTAGAAACTCTCTTTATATGTGTCTATTAATAACAGAAAAATAACATGAAATCGATTTAAAAAAGGAAATTTCCGTAAATAGATAATATTACTCCATCAAAAAAAACTTTTACTGTATTAAATGTAGGTACCTCCGTAAGTTCATACTTGTGTGTTGTCGATTGAAAAAACGAGATATAATTACTACACTCGTGTATACCGAGTTTACTTATGCAATATAAAAAGAAATTATTTTAATTGTCTATTGCTTTTCAGTGAAACCACTTTTTTGGCTGTGATATTATTACTATTAATTTGCATTGCAATACAAAATTGGGCGTTTGTCGTTTTAAAGCTATATTATACTATATTTCTTGTTAGTGATTCCATATTTTTTTTGTCACTCAACAATAAATTAAACACGTACCTACTACTCAATCTTCTGGAAAACGAATTCAGATACACAATGTACTCGGCAAATGCGTAGCAAAGGTGAGATCTTAATCTAGGATTGGTTTGGCTGTAGCATCACTAATCCTATATCTATGAATAAGATCTTACGAATTCACGAAAAAATTACCTATTCGGACTTCTACCCACCCCGTTATTTGCTAGTCCTACGTCCATATAAGATTGCCTACTGTCATATGGGAAATCTCGTCATAGATGAGATGGCAGTAGGTAGGTTTTGTAAACCACAGAACGACAAAGAAAAATCTAAATTGTTAAACACTACGTGTTAGTTTTATTTTATATGTATTTACTTATATGTATGATATTTGTCTATGTAACGTTCAGTTAAACTGGAAAAGGCAGTCAAAAACACTGTGTAATTGGGCATTTTAAACTTATATCTATTCCCCATATCTTTACATATACCTAAGTGTAATTTGAGAATAACGTTGTCTATTTCTTTGTTCTTGAAATTGTATGTATTTTTAAGATTACATAAGATGTTGTACGTTAGTTCAATAAGTTTGGGAAACGCTAATTATTATAATGTAACGGAAACTATGTTTTGTTTATATTTTGTTCCTGTTTTTTTTTTATGAGAATTTTTAGACTTATCAAAATGGAGTTCAGACAAATGAGCATACCTTCTTCTTTTTGCTTTTTTACCGAGGTTTAAAGGCCCTGAGAGCTGCTCGCGACTCGTACTGTGTATGGAAAAGGTGCCATACATAGTCACAGCGTCTTTGAGATCAAAATTCAATTTTTGAAGTTTGCATTTCAAACGCGATCGGTGCTACGAGTTTTGCGAGCAGCTATCGGGGTCTTAGTACCTTGATTATAAGAAAAATTAAGGTGGTGTCGAAGTGCAAATTTTTCTCAACTTGACGTTCAGGCAAAATTTTGAGATGCGCTGGATTGTAATGGGTAAGAGAGACGATGACGTTTAGGTACCATTAGGTTAGCGACTTGCTCGTCTCGTTAATTAGATCCATGAATAAAAAATAAAAATGTAATTAATATAAGGAACAGTCACGCATTACTGATGCGCCCCGCAGTTATATCAATGGTTCTTGCGTTATCTTGAAAATTTTTATTTTAATCCTCTCGTTTTTTAAAGTTCACTTCTATTTGGGTCTGCAATTGTCACATTTTTTTTATCTTTTTGTTGTTGTGTCATTTATTATACAGTTTGTGTTTTTGATTCCTGATAATGGCGTCGCATGCTCTGATGCGCGGTGCCCTCGTGGCGCCCTAGTATAGTATACTTAGAATTACTTACCTTTACCTACTCAGTCTAGAGTTAGTCCAAAATTGTATGAATTTTTCGGCAAACTCATGAAAGCCGTAATCAAAAATGTCGAGTTTGTATTGATGTAATCTTTTATAATTGTCTATTTACTCAAGTATACCTAAACTTAAAAACATATTATGAATATGAATTTGTTAAATAAAAATAACTTTCTTGATGTCCTAAAACGTCTTTTTAATTATTTATTTTCCATATCCCAGTATAGCTAGCGGCACGAAACTCTAGCGCTCGACGTCATTGCGCAGGAGTCAAAACTCATTTAAAACATTTTACTCTATACAAAGTTGATCTTGTGAGTGATGTAGTTTATAGGGGGTAGAAAAAAATACGAATTTGTAACTTTTTTATATAAACGCCAATAACAAACGAACACAAAATTAACACAAAAAAACAATACAATGAACAGGTTATACCTATCAACTCACTTTAGAACGCGACTGTAGAGTCAGAAGGCCGCGGGTCGTCGTATCGGGGCGGGGGACAGAATACGACGGCTAGCCAACCGGCGCTACGCACGCGCACTCTTCGTCCCTCTAGCCCCCTGTGATACCTGATTTTTGCCTTCTGCGCAATGACGTCGAGCGCTAGAGTTTGGTGCCGCTACTATACCTACCTACAGAGTTTTTAAAGTGGGTGTGGGACTGCAAGTGGTAAAGTCCAATACTTAGACACTCAAATGAGTATTGAACTTGAATTGTCAGAGAAAGGTGAAACTGTATCATAATTTTTTTGTAAAACGCGTTTTCATAATCGAACTGGTTGATTTTGCAAAACAAAAACAGATCATGCAGGTTGTCTGGTACTGCTCCAATCGATGATGTTGCTTCTCTACGTACGAGTATGAGTGGACGGTGTGGGTAATTAGGGTTGCCATTAGCGCGATTTTAATAAAGTACGTAATTTCTAAGTTAGAGTCAAAAATAAGTACTACCCCCCGTTAGTAAGATCACAAACGTCCAACTTAAAACTAGCTACGTCTGCTCCTCACCCCGGCAAAATATTTGCTTAGAAACGCCCAGCAGGAAATTTTACAAGCTGTATTAACGTCAGCAATGCATATAAATCGAACTTTCGTAGCCTGCGCGTAGTGTGTAAGCGCTACGCGCAAGCTACGGTGTTATCCACTACTAGCTGTTCCCTGCGGTTTCACCCGCGTGGGCTACAGTTTATCGCGATAAAAAGTATCCTATGTCCTTCCCCGGGGCTCAAATTATCTCTATACCAAATTTCATTTAAATCGGTTCAGTAGTTTAGGCGCGAAAGCGTATATATTCCGTATACTCCAAAATTTTTCCCGCACTTCGGTGCCCCCTCACCGCGTTACCTGCTGTAGGTATCAATTATCCTATTTAAATTCTAGGTTAATTTTTTTCGGACCACGCGTCTGAATTGTGCTGTTAAAGGTATTTCTGGTCCGCGACCGCACTTTACCTATTTCATAGATTCTCCCTCACCTCGCCGCGTTTCCCGCTGTGCTGGGGTGCGGCGGGTTTATTTTTCCACTACTACTTACATTTTTAAACTCGTGATATCTTTCGAATGGAATGTCCGAATTGAATGATTCAAAAAGTTCTATAAAGGTATTGAAGCAGTTTTGAATAAGAAGTAATTTATTTTGATAAGGATTAATACCAAGACACAAATAAAGAGCCTTTTCTAGAGGCGGCATTAAAAATTATTTTTTTCAAATAAAATATCACTTATTGCGGCATAACTATAATAGTTAGACATATGCTCTCGCGGACTTTTTTGTAGATCTTAATGAGACCTACAAACCCGCAAAACATTATTTTGTTCTAGTGTCAATAGTTTTTGCAGCGCACGCAAAAATAGGTTTTCGATTTCACACCTTGGGTTGCAAAATAGCAATTTTCTTACGGATCCCTAATTTTTTTGGAAATAAAATATAGCCTATAGCCTTCCTCGATAAATGGGCTATCTAACACTGAAAGAATTTTTCAAATCGGACCAGTAGTTCCTGAGATTAGCGCGTTCAAACAAACAAACAAACAAACAAACAAACAAACAAACAAACAAACAAACAAACTCTGCAGCTTTATAATATTATAGTATAGATTGAGAGAGAGAGAGAGAGCCGCGATGACGTCATAGACTGCTCACACATTTGGCATCATACTTCGATCAAGTACATATTTGATCGAAGGCATCAAAACTCTTTGTTGGATTTGAACAAAATACACATTATTTATTTTATTTTATTAGAAATCATTGAATTCAAATAAATAACTGCTAGCTAGCTCCACTTCTACACATTGCGAATTTTAATGATGTCCTTTTCCAGGATTCAATAGTTTGACTATTTTCTTACTAAATTTCATCAAGGTCAGTTCAGAAGTTTAGGTGAGAAAAGGTAACAAAGAAACAGACAGAGAAAATGACTTTCTCGTTTCAACTGAATGAAAAAAATGTTAATAAATCGCGGCGCATGTTTGCACAGTTAGCTCAATAGTATGCAACAAAAGTAGATACGAAAAAATCGATCCATACAAAATGTAGGTATGAGAAAATGAAATATCTTTTCGTGAATTTTTCCGATGTTTTAATACTACTTATTCTGCTGTTCACGGTTAAGATTAAGACAAATCCAAAAATACAGAGATCATAAACATTGGTAAAATTAAAAATAAATTCTTAGGTAGATATGTATTTACTTGTTTATGACCGAGCCTTCATTCTTCTTTAAAATAAAATACGACAACCCTATGTGTGGCGCACGTCCCCTTTTAGCTATAAATATCTACTCGTATATACAAGTGATCTCATGTTGGACTTTAAGCTCTATCGAGTGGAATACATGCATTTTATACTTACTTCGCCAAAGCACAATACTCATGCTCCGCTCTTTACTACAAAATTCCTGAAGCTGTTTAAAACTTACTCGATATACACTAATTATCATTAATAGACGATCACAACCTGTGGTGGCCCCACCGGTTGTGATCGTCTATTAATGATAATTAGTGTATATCGAGTAAGTTTTAAACAGCTTCAGGAATTTTGTCTTTTAAGTCGTATAAGGTCATAATAATTAACCATAAGTTAATAGCTGTGTTTGTTTTCCAATGTTTCAGCGTATAATGCAGACAGAGTGGCGGCAATTGTTTCTGGGACACGGGAATACATTTTGAAACCGAGGTCAAATGCTTGCTTATGTATTTTATATATAATAAGGTATATACATATAAGAATCAAAGTCCTGATATCAACGCACAGCCTAAACCGCTAGTCGTAGAAACATAAAATTTAGAGGGTATGTTTGTGTTGATGCATAAGGGTGTAACTAAGAAAGGATTTCTTAAATTCAACTTCTAAGGGGGTAAAATGGGAAACTGCAGCCCACGCGGGTGTGACCGCGGGGACCACAGCTAGTTACTAATTAATTAGTTAGTTAGTTACAAGTCAAGCTAATAAAAGTGTTTTAAAAATAAAAAAAACGTTTTCGTACTTATGCACCATACCATGCAACTGAGAACTTCATAAGAGCTATTAGTCTGAGCTACGCACTTGCTCGTATAAAGTGGACTTCGCAAGTGTGTGGAAAATTTCGTATGAAACGCGTTGATCATTACTTAATTACACACTCGGCTTCCTTATTTTGACTAACATACCACCTCGAGTGAAATGATCTTCACACACTTGTATCATAAGTGGGTATCTACTATTTTATGTAGGTATTTTCTCTGATGTCTTTAAAAATCAGAACCAACAAATGTGAAAAAATTGATTTTTTTTTTGTCATATCAAGAAGTGAAGCTGTGGTTATAAGTTGGCCATATTTACTATAATATTTCGTTAGCTAAATAAATTACTAAATAATTACCGGAGCTTACAGACTCACGGCATTATTTACAACAACAACACGCTCGTGTGGCAGAGCGCTGTCCGCGCTTTATTTCAAAAACAGTTAAGTCTACACAAAAATGATGTTCCCAAAACATGTCGAGAATAATGTGTTCTACAATTTTGTAATAGACGTAAATATTATTAAAATCATAGGAAGCGAGATATAAGCAAAGAACCGATTTTTGTGCCGTTTGACCACGAGTTTCATAAGACGCGGACACGAGATTTTTGAGACAACGTATAGAATATTTAAATGAAGCTCAAATGAAGCCGTATACAAGTTTCCAGCTTATTATCTCTCATTCCGAGGTGAAATCCTAATTTGACTGGACTTCTAGTGGTGCAGCAGCCACATCAGCGCCCTGAAGGCGTTGTTACATAGGTGACCATGTATCTAACCATGTAATTTTCTATCTATGCTATGCAGATGCATTTTTGTTGCTTTGTTATTTGTATCTCTGAGCTTTGCTATGGATGATGTCATATCATCTCAATTTTTTGTGCATTTTCGTTTTTAGGTCAATTAGCGGGCGAGATGCAGTTGTCTAGGGTGTGGCCGTCCCCTATAGTCGATCTCGACCGAGAGAGAGCGGAGATAGCTGGCACTGTTATTAACTATAGCTTTCTCACTTACTCTCCCGGTTCATTACTGTGCGCTCGATCAATACGTCGTTGCCAATGATAATAGCAAATATGATGAACCATTCGTTGTCGTACCAGACAAACGCCGTTATTACATGTATCCTACCATCGTACAAACTACGCTTAAAACTCCATATTCTTATCATCACTCATTACCTTATCATCACTATTTCCTTACCCTCCCCCCATTACTCACCCCAAAATACACACAAACGCACATTACGGCAAAACTCAAAATATCCTACTTAAAAAATATATATATATAAATGCAAAAGTTTGTGTGTGTGTGTGTGGGTGAATGTTTGTTACCACGTATCACCGTAACTACTAAACCTATTTTGATGAAATTTAGAATGGAGATAGCTTATATCCTGTATTAACACATAAGTTACTTTATATCCAAAAAAAACGTTGTAATTGTATTACGTTGTTGAGTTTCTAAATAATAAAAACATATACATAGTTTAAAAACTATATATACTATATAATAGTTAATTCAAAAAGTGTGGATAGCTTCTTATACTAATTAACGCCCGAAATTAATAATCGATCCTGATCCGTTATCCGCGGTTTTGGATCGAAATGTCATGTCATAATAAGACAATTTAGTAGTACTATGTCAAGCCCTAGTACTAAAATGACGTATTATGACATGACATATCGATCCAAAACCGCGGATTACGAATCGCATCGATTATAAATTTCGGGCATATATTATGTACATTATTGTACATACAGCTAAAAACTCTCAACACTTTTTGAATTAACCATTAGGTATATCGTAACTAATACAATTTAATTCAATTATTTTATATTTTATAGTGCGTAATAAAAGTGTTTGTTGGTTTTTTAACTGTATATTTTTATTTTTTTACTTTTCAGTCCACCTTTGAACGCCACCATGAACTTAGCTATTTTCTCCATCGGCTCCCCGCGACGTCGGTCCGCCTATCAGGAGGCCTACCTACAGAACGTCTTCCGGTTCGTGGTCGCCGCGCCTAAATATTTTGCTGATTTTGGTTTTTCAGCGAATTTTTTCGTTTCGAATTTTATCACACAAAGAAACTCATGAAGAAAGAAACATTGCTGGTTTTATGATTCTGAGCTTATACAAAAGAGATGATTTTAGACCTGAGATGATATATTACCTCTTGAATAAATTGGTAGATAATAGATTAATGATATCATTATTCCAAGTTTGTACCTATAGCTTGCAGTGCTTTCAACAAAGGCACTAACTAGCTAGACTAGCGCATGCGTAAAGGCTGGTTTGGTAACATATTTGAGGGGATCTAGCCCCCCCTGCCTCTTGCATATTGATCCAGGTTCCGCCTCTGATATAAATAGAACTGTTAAGTCGCCCAGACACGTTCATGTTTCATGATCAAGCTACGTGCTTGATCACCTACATGGATGAATGTGTCCATACTTGCAGGGGTGGAGTTGCAAGAGCGTAGAAATAAGCTATAAGTGTGCTAGTGTTAAAGGCCTTAGGCTGGGAGTAACGTTTAGTGAAACTGCAGCACACCTCTGTACGACTTTTACTTATTTACAGCAACGTTACCCCACATCTCACTCTTCCTTCCCTATGATTTTGTTGTTGTTTGTCAAACTTTTTAATTTAGAATGGTTTGTGAGCGTTGGCTACGGCCCCGCTATTGCCTACCAAAGGTCCGAGACCCTAGGAAGAAAACGTGTTAATATAGTAATCCATAACTTTTTAGGAAGACACCTTTTCATGAACCTCACTGATATTATGTCATGCTCTAAAACATATCAACATGCATGAAGCGTTCTGGCAGACACAGCAAGCATGAACGTTTTCCGGGGCCTTACAGGCTGTTGATGCTGGCTGTACGTAGATGTGCCTATAGTTCGGAGTAAGGGTTACCATATTCAATATTTGGAAAGTCAGAACAAGAACCAAATATGTAATGATATTAATTAGTTTTTTGAGTGTAGTTTACACTCATTTATATATTCACAATAACTTGTCTAGAGATAAATGTCCCCAGCCGGAAGAAGAAAGGGCTTTATTTTACAAATGTGGATAATTTATAAAAAAAACGCACAGGGTGTAAAATATAACGGTAGAATAAAACAAATGTATGGCAAACAAACGAGGTTAGCGAAACTCAAAACTCGAATATGTTAGGTAGCTTATAATAACAATAAAAACAAGTTACTCGTAAGTTATCTGGCATGTTGCAGTCAAAAGCTACGGTAAATAAAGTTGTATGAAAGGTCAACATTAATCTACTTACTGGAGATTAGGAATTTACACTCACACTATACCTACTTTGAAAAATCCTGCCACATTTCCTTTAAACATTTAGTAGGTAGATGAAGCTGTACACACGATCAAAAGTGCTAATCATTTTGAAAAACCTTTTTAGTGAAGATAATTTAAAAATAACGGGGCTCAAAAAGCCAGGCCTGTCCGGACAAATCATAAAATATGGTGAGATGATAATCCGAGGTAGAGGTAGGAGAGGAGCGGAGTGGAGGAGGCGGGCGCGATTCCTGGTAGAGGTCTCGCCAAATCAATACGTCTGTGCTTCGCCGCTGTTGATTTATGAGTTTTATCTCGTTTATGATATGTTTTGAATAAACGTTAAAAAACACAGTTTTATGACCATGTTGCCACACCACCTTGTTGATTGATAAGTTTATAAGTTTTTTTTACTACTTACAGGTTAGCGTTTAACCACAAGTCACCTGATGTTAAGTGACGTTGTGGTCGAAGATGGCGTCACCTGGATTGAGAACTGGCTCTCAATCGGGGCTGCCGGAACACACCAATAGTTCCTTGGCGACAGATTCTTAACTTGAGAGTGGTAGCTAGCCAAGTGAGCACTAGAAAATGCCCTACCACCAAGTTATGGTTTCATCACGATGTTTCCCTTCACCGAAAGCTCAAGCTCATTGTAGAATTCGAACCCACGTCCTACAGATGGCATGTTGATGCCACTACTACTGAGCCATCATCGCTAAAGTATCTTAAGAGAGTCATTATTTTCTCAACCATTTGCTCTTCATACATTTATTCAGCGTTCAGCGTCAGTATCACCATCAGCAGCCTACGCCGATCCACCGTTGTGGGCACGGTAGTGTTTTATATTTTACAGGGTATTGTGTTTGACCACAAATTCACCTCATGTTAAGTGACGATGAGGACACACCTGGATTGGGAACTGGCTCTCAAATGGCATGCTCACCTTAATGTTTTCGTTCAATGAAAAAGCAAAGGCATCGGCTGTACAAGGTTTTGGGCGTCTTGACCTAGGCGTCATACGAATGCAATATATCAATCGTGAGCGAGTCTGTATCCGACTCGCACTTTGTTGATTTTAGGGTGGTCTTTACCACAACCATTTTTAAGGGCTGGATCCACGCCTGCAATTAGGTTCCCGCTGCTGGAACACAGGCCTTCTTTCAGAGAGAGTACCTACCTATCATGGTCAACCACACGCTGAGTAATCCACCACCTCGGCTCAGTGCAGGCTGGTTTATGTCGCATTTTCCCATGCCCTTGAATGAGATGTGAAGGCCGAAAGGTAACACAGGCGCCTCTGACGTCAGCATCATGAATAAGTTATGTGTGAATTGTCCACTGCTCAATAAGGTGAAGGAAAACATTGTGGAAACTGACATGTCCAAGTACCTCATAAGCTCAATGGTATGCAATGAAAGGAGACATCATCATCAGTCGACATATCCAACAAATCAAAGATCCTGTCCAGCCGTTCTTGAGTTATAAATGGTACCTATAACTAACCCAACAACTAAACAAACTTTCTTTGCATATGTATAGGGTTTTTTATATAAGTACCTAATTAATTATTATGGTAATGACTAATTATGTACACAATGTCAAGTTCAAGTAGGTAATTTTATTGGTAGTAGGATACTATTGATACTACATGTGACCTAAAACTAGCTACCCCTGTTCAAACTGTGTTGTGTTCAAACAAAACAATTTTGGGCCCATTTTGTAAATTTTGTTCTTTTAGATTGAATTGGAGCAAGTTCACTACAATCCCAAGCTTTTTTATCATCTAAGTATATACTTAGTCCGATATTTTTAATGCATAAGCTTTTCTAATAAGTATATAACATTGGGTTCTCTTTTAAATGGACTTGAAGTTTTGCTATCGACTAGTTTTGAATTTCACTTGGGATTTTGTTGAAAAACGGCCAGTATTTTAGTTTCTTTAAACTTAGGTAGTCCTTAGAGATTCTCTGGCCTATACTCGTATTATAAATCGCACGAACAGCTGTCTTCTGCAATGCTCAGCAGTATTTCCCCGCAGCAATTATCCATAGGACATAATGCTGTGAAAATGGCCGTATCAAGTCTCAGTGATGCTGCCCCAGAACTCGGAACACATTGCTTGATTGACGGCAGAAAACATCGTGATTCTTGGTGAAACCATTGCGCGGTAGACACCGGGGATTTTTCTAATGCTCGTCTAGCTAAACTATCATCCTCAAGTAAATAAATACACGGACTTTTTGGAGCAATTTCATTTAAATTTCCTACATCCATACCACGGAACAACAAGTTTTTTTTTTTTGTTTTGTTTTGGCGTCACACGATTAGTGTATTTGCCAGTGTCATGTATAAAATATTTCAAACTCAGAGAGTTGAATCAAGTTTAAATGATGATGATGATGATGATGATGATGACGATGAGATGATGGGATGAGGATAGTGTTTAAGTAAAGTAGTGGAGCTTTACTTAAACTTTACACGGACTTTTTTGGAGCAACTAGAAAAGTCACTTTCCCAACTTTATTTCAATTTCCCACACTCGTGCACATTAACGAACACATAATGGTTAATAATCCACCAATATTACACATTATCACTCGAAGAAACACAAGTTTTGGAAATAAAAACTAAATCTTCATGTTGACAGTTCAATTGCCGCCATAAAATATCTGTCACTCACTTGTTTTACTGTCAATGTCAGTTTGTGCTGCCAATTATGATGATTTATGGCTAGATGTAGCTAAATAGCAACTTAATTATTTTGGCTGTATTTATCTATTGTTATTACATAGCTAGATCATGACATTTATTTTTGTCAGGGTTCATTGTGTTACAAAATTGTTTAGGTAAAACAAAAATTCCAGGATGGCAATAGGCACGAGGTTTTTCGTAAATTAGTTAAACCTTAGCAAAATAAATAAAAGTAACTTATGTATTCATTTGATGTTATGAATTGATTACAATAATGAAATTTATATTAAAAATTTTGGAAGTAGAAATCTAGTAAAGAAAATACACATACATAGTAATATACTTTGAGATACTAAAACAAACACACTTACATGAAATACTAGCTGCACCCCGCGGTTTCACCCGAGTCTTTCCGTTATCCCGCAGAACCTTTATCCGGGAAAAAAGTAGATTATGTGTAAATCCGGGTGTTAGCTATCTCCATTTGAAATTTCATCCAGATCCGTTTAGTTATTCTTGTATGAAAGATTAACGAATATCCATACTTAAAAACTTTTACTTTTCTAGTATATGTTGGATATAACTATGGAAGAGTACTGAGCTGTCGAAAACCCGTTTGATGAAATAAGTTTGTATGTCGTCCATATTGCTTTGATTTGCATGATGGATAAGGTCTTCAAGTTTTAAAAAAGTTACAAATTAAATAAAGGAGTGAATTGAAAAACCTGCAGACAAAATATGAAATTTAGAGCAATTGATCTGATCTCAGTAGTGAGTAGTTCAGTGGTTCCCAATGGCCTCAACAAACGAGTAAACCCGGGTTGGTTATTATTCATAATATGAAATCCTACAAAATAAACACTTTTGACTTTAGAACGGGAATTATTATATAGCAGCTTTTAGCCACTTTTAAAGGTTAATCCAGCTTGATGGCCAAAAGGCCAAAGTTTAATGGCCGTTTAAAAAGTGAGTTGACAACTGGCATTTGAGTCAGACTGACTCTGACAGCGTGACAGCACTCTTTCGTATGTTTACATTTTTGTGCGACGCCGTTGTCAGGGAGTTTATCAAACTAATATCCCACGTTTTATTTTAATTCTGCGCAATAATTACGAAATGTGCCTGCTAATATTCGATTTGAGCAATATTTAAAACATCCGTAGTTCTACCGGCTTTTCAAACAATCACTATGAGAACAGTGCCAAAGTGGGTGAACAAAATCCATGAAGCTGATAAAGTTGAGTTCTCCAGGTAAGTAAAATATATACAATTTAGTGACTACACTATAACTCACGTCTATAGCTAACGAAGTAACCCTTATCGCTCACCGGGGCTTGTAAACAAAAACTCCAAGAGCAAGGCAAGGATATGCTGGAGAAAGTCCAGCAATTTAGGACTTGAGTTATAGCTGTTAAACTTTATCCTCTATGTACCTGGAAGTAATTGATTGATGAGGCAGCATTACTAGTCTAGTTGCAAAACAATAATGAAGAACAAAATTTTATTATAGGTTTATTTCAGTACCTAACTAATACAACCAATATTATCAGTGTTAACAGCATATGCTTCAGTCCTGATGGCACGCAGCTGGTCATTGGTGCCGGGGAAAAGGTTATGGTGTACGACCCTCGTGATGGGGCACTTATTCAACTGCTACAGGCTCACAAAGGCACAGTGCACGCAGTGGCCTATTGTGGAGATAGTAAAAAGTTTGCTAGCGGCAGCGCTGATAAGAATGTTATCATCTGGACATCAAAGATGGAAGGTGTCCTGAAATATTCGTAAGTATTAATTTTTTAATGTAATACATTGGCAAACACAGAGACTGTTCATCTGATGGTAAGCGGTTGCTGTCGCTTATAAATAGTTGCAACAATGGGGGCATTGCCAATACATTGCCGACCCTTAAAAACTCTTTTCACACCCATCTTAAAAGACTGCAATTTGTAGCACTGGTGAAGAAACCTCATTCGACATTGTGCAAGTATGCGAGAGAAAAGTGCATAAATCGAGTGGTGTGGTATTCCCATGGTTTAATTGTGTGCGGATGAGGTTTATTAAGATGACGAAACAGTGTTAGAACCGCAATGGAGGGATGAGATAAACTCTTTTGAGCAATGCAAAACTTTTGGCTTTAATCGGTTTGCTACAGGTCTCTATTTCCAAACTTAATCTGGTCACACAGCAAACTGAGATTAATTAATTTATGTGTTACATTACAGACACAGTGAATCAATCCAATGCCTTGCATACAATCCGGTCACATACTACCTGGTCTCCTGCGCCCTTACAGACTTTGCATTCTGGTCCATGGATGTCAAAGCGGTGCAGAAATACCGTATTTCTGGCAGGATCACAAGTTGTGCTTGGTCGTGGAACGGTCAACATTTAGCTATTGGCCTGGCAAGCGGAGTCGTCTCCATAAGAGATAAGGTAACTGTTATTTATATTTTATAGCAAGCGTTACAGCGCTATTTTTATTACAAAACATTAACTCATTGTCTCTATTATTGCTACATTGCACTTAAATATCTATTGGAAAGTTCTCAAAATTATGGTGATAAATACATAGTACACATTTAGAAGTCAAACATAGATCAATGACTAGATAGTTGTTGTGTTTTGTAACTAAAATTATTTAAAAAGCATGCTGTGTATACTATACCAAGCCTGTTATATCTATTGTTTATGTTGATAACAGATATTGTAATGAAACCTGATGATACATATTTACCTGATAAAGCCTATACAGGTTATGGCAGGTGTTTGCACGATTACTGTTTGCTACATACACATTGTATGGTCAGCAACAAAAGTTTCTAAACAAACCCATCTTGAACACCAAATATCATTAATCTTATTAGCTTTTGGTAATTTGGGTTTGTTCAACTACTTTGGACGCTGACTGTACATGGCTTATAGCGTTTCACTTTGCTGTAGATATTTAATTCAATGTTGTAGTAGATCAATCAATAGCCATACTTACTATTATAAATCCCAAAGTAACTTGTATCCTCTACCTTTTCGTTTCACGCCTAAACCGCCTGAACAGAGGAACAGGATGAAACTGATACTTTTTTCTAACTGCATTAGCATTTGGTTTCGAAGCGGGATATTTACCGTGTAATTGTATTTGTTTGAGTTATCAATATTTCAGCACTATGAGAGGAAGCAGATAGATACGTCTGCCCGTTATAATATCATCAATGCTACTAGCAGAAACCTTTGGTACCTTCGTGATCATGCCGCTTGCAACAGTGCCGAAATATAAAAAACTCAAACAAATACATGGTAAACATTCCGTTTGAAATCAAAATTCTAGAATATAATTTGGTATGGAGATTGTTTGAACCCTGGAGAAGATTAAGTAAGGGCCACCGCAAACTGGGCGACTTGTGGTTTGCATCTGGTGTCTTGTCGCCAAGTGTGCGGAGCTTTGAACACAATATATGTATATGAAAATTGTCGGCCTGTCGTCGCGTCTAGTCGTCGAGCTGTCGCTGTCGCGTGTCGCCTAGTGTGCGCCTGTGCTAAAATACTTAGCTGTAATCATTGCGGATGAAACCAAAAGTCACAGCTTCTAATATTATACTGAAAAAGTAACTATGCTCTTTGTCTGTTAACTTTTTCACAAGAAAATCACTGGACCGATCTTGATGAAATTTGGACAGAAATGATTCGAATCCTGGTGAATACATTTTCATCCTGAGCCTATTACGTTCCCAATGCTGGTAAAATGTGTCAGATCAATATTTATGTTGTTATTACTAACTGTTTCACTCACATTTTTAGCAAATAAAGTTTCTATTCTATTCGCCGTAATCTACCACGCGGGCCCAGTGCGGGTTGGTAGATTTCGCATGCCCTTGAATGCTGCGGTTCTTTGACACGCCGGTTTCCTCACGATGTTTTCCTTCACCGATTTGAGCGATGGTAGATCCACACGTAACTTATTCAGCCATACGTGCGGGGCCGAGAGGATTAGAACTCGGTGTCGGCGCCTTGTAAGGCGTGCGTGTTACCAGTTGGTCACCATCGCTTCAGCGTTACATTTGCTCTGCCCTAAATTGTAGCCTGTATGCTTATAAGTGATTATTTAAGTTTTTTTGTTACGCTTGTGTTCTCGTTCTGCATATCTAAATATACACTGACATTCCTTTGAGTCTTCAAACATCCCTACTAATATTATAAATGCGAAATTAACCCTGTCGGTTTGTTACGCTTTCACGCCTAAACTACTGGATCGATTTAAATGTTGGTATAGAGATATTGTAGAGGCTGAGAAAGGAAGGTTATTTTTTATCACGATAAACTGAAGCCCACGCGGGTGTAACCGCAAGGAACAGCTAGTTCTTTATACGTACCAATTAAGTAAAATTAAGTGTGTATGTTTGCGACAGCTTCGCTTAGCTGGACAGTCACTTCCCAAAGCAGGTGTAGTGTGGTGCCACCTTCAACCATATCGTCACTTAACATCTGGTCATTTGTGGTAAAACGCTACCCTGAAAGAATGTAATAAAAGCTTTATCGAGTTGGATGTACAATATGCGCAAAAATGTTAGTGGCAACCGCGACACGGCAAACGTAGTGTAAACGCCTTTGCAGATGTCCTAGGCTAAGCTGCTGGATTAGATACATACGCAAAATGGCTGCCAGTCGTAAAATGAGCGAAGGTCGGGCTCAGTGGCGTATTTAAAGAACTGGTCTATGTTCAGCAGTGGACTGATATAGTGATGATGATAAAAATATGCAAATTTTATGGAACACGCGACCTCCTATGGCACTAATGCGATCTATCGATTTTTAGGACTGATTACAAAACGTCGAAATTCTTCTACTATAATTACCTACAGTAAAATATTAATTATGAATTGAATCTCGCGTAATAAATCCATACGAATATTACGAAAAGCGAAACTAAGGACTCTTAATAACCAGAAAAAGAGACAGTAAATATAGAGTTAGAAATATTATTTTATTTTATACAAACTTTAATATCCCATTTGCCCCACTTACCTAATATTTCCTTAAAAATTTTTTTGGTACATTCCCACACTACCAAAGGAAGCTACCAATAAAATATCATGTCTTTGACCAGCGATTGGCGCTAAACGGTGATATGTCAGTGAATGAGTCAGTATTTGAAATTGAATTTTATTAATATTTTTAGTTATACTACAGTCATGTAATTAATGATAACATGACCCGGTGAACTTCGTACTGTCAGGCAATCCCCATACGAAATCACCAATTTCGGCGGTTACCTTATTTTCTTTTATATCTTAACTGCCTCTGTATTAACGCAATCAAAAGAACAATAAAAATGATCAAATCGGCTAAGCCATTTTTTTTTTGCGACACTAACGCACGGCAATTGGTTTTTATTAGCACGCTTTATAATATCTACATCTAAGGTAGATAGGTAGATTAGCCTAGCAAAATGTTATTTGGGATCTATTTGCTTTTAGAAAATGTGCTTCTTTGTTTACGTAAATGCTAAGCACTGAAACCAATGATAAAAAATCTAAAACTGAATAGTAAAAAATCACATGGCAAAAAGACATACATCCAAAGTAAAAAAAAAAAATGAATGTGTGAACTGTCAAACGAAAGGCGGGAAATTTAAATTTTGAAGGGGTTTTTGGAGTTAGGCCGCCGCCGGTTATAAAATATAGTCGTAAGATTCGCGTTTATCATAGATTATTCTACACATTAACTGAGACTGATGGAAATTTATTTTCTACTAGCTGCGCCCCGCGGTTACACCCGCGTGGACCAACCTATAGAAATATTTTAAAACTTTTTCAATTTTTTCTTTCTTATGAACCTTCTCCTCGCAATAATAAACACAACAAAAAAAGAATTAGTGAAATCGGTCCAGCCTTTCACGCGTGATGTCGTGACCAAGGGAAATGGGGATTATTGCCGTATTGTACAGAATAAAACAAAAATAAATTACATATATGTTTTTGCGAGACTAACGCACTGCAATTGATTCTTATATACACGTATACGTATATATATTTTCGTGATCTAAATCTAAACGAAAATATGAGATTCCACAAACATTTGGGGATGTTTTTGATCATTACCTACATGCACAGTCATTTCTCTATTTTTATACCTACTCCCATCAAATGTGTAACGCTGCTTAGTGTAAGTCCTCTGATGGCGAGCGACATGCCTGTCTAATATAATTATCAATCAATCAAAGCATTTATTGACATCAAACATTGTAGCATAGTCAAGTTCCTGAACTAGTAGGAACTGTGTTTCGGGAACCAAAATCGCTGTAGTGCAGTTACCTAAAACATTTAATGCAGTTATATTAATTAACCTGTTCGTCATTTGTTTTCAGCTGGGCGAAGAAATACAACGAGTTATGAGAGATGCTGCAGTCTGGGCGGTAGCATTCTCGAAAAGCACTCTACTAGTCACGGATTGGAATGAAACATTGTCTTTCTACGACATAATGGGTCAACCGATTTACAAAGAAAGGAACATCGGTAAGATCAAAAGTGTTTATTTATATTCGTATTCATATTTTATTGTAACCATACTGTACAAAGAACTTAAAAAAAAAATAGAAATTCGAATGGGTAGGTACATTTAGTCCGCATGGGCCTTGTCGGGCACAGCTCAATTAGAAAAAAATTACCTGCCGGGCGTTTCTTGCCTGTTCTTTTGCCGGCGTAAGGAGGTTGGAACAGGCGTAGCTAGTTTTAAGTTTGACGTTTTAAAGTGATCACAATGTATCCTATTTAATAAATAAAAATTGACTATTGACTATTGAAGGGAGGAGGACATTTATTAAATTCTCTAATGTCGTAAATAGTTAATACAATTCTTTTTTTTTACTACTTACAAGGTAGCGTTTGACCACAAGTGACGATGTGGTCGATGATAGCGCCACGCTACACCTGGAAATTTGTAGAAATAATACATCTATATATATAAAAGAAAGTCATGTTAGTTACACTATTTATAACTCAAGAACGGCTGAACCGATTTGGCTGAAAATTGGTGGGGAGGTAGCTTAGAACCAGGACACAGACGTAGGATACTTTTATCCCGGAAAAGGGTTCCTGCGGGATAACGGGAAGACGCGGGTGAAACCGCGGGTCGTAGCTAGTATACATTACATACCAAACTGCATTTTTCACTTTTCCTTATTTTAAACCATCAACGCACCGGTACATTGCGTGATTGAAACAGTGTATGTAGCCATGGTACGAAACATTCGAATAACGAAAAGTATTCGTGAGTAGCGTTTCGTTATTCGGTACTAGATGGCGTACCGGTTACTCAGTAACGAATACATACGGTTTGCTACAGCTTTAGTATTTATTTCCAGGTATAGCCGCCCTGTCCATATCACAGCTGGGCTCACTAGTGGTGGTGGGCGGCGCGGGCGGCTGGGCGGCATTCACTGCGGACGGCGTGCCCATCGTCAACACGCCTCAGGACTGGGTCTGGGCTGTAAAACCCTCGCCTTCTTTCAATACACTCGTGCGTATTCCAAAAATATTTCTTTGACGATATTTCCTTGAAAGAAAAGTGATTATCACAATTTTAATACTAGAAATAAAGATAAAATTACTGTACGTGGGTACTAGGCTCCGCAAAGTCAGCAACTCTTTCAAAGATCAATGTGTACGTTTTCATGACTTGTCGATTGTAAAATTTCAAAGAGAAATCTTATTATAATATATCGGCCTAATAAGATAACAAAAAAGCTTGGTATTGTAGTGAACTTGCTCCAATTCAATTAGTTAGGAATAAAATTGTAAATGCGATCGCGCCCAATAATTACCTGCAGGGCTTTTCTTGCCTAGTCTTTTACCAGAAGGAGGTTGGAACTGGTATATTATATACTAATGTAGACATGTATTTCTTCTACTTTCAGGCAGTAGCATGTCAAGATGGTACGCTGTGGTGCTATCAGGTAGTATTCAGTACGGTCCACGGATTGTACCGAGAGCGGTACGCGTACAGAGAAAACATGACTGACGTCATCATACAACACCTCACGTCGGGGAGCAAAGTGCGGATCAAGTGTCACGATAGAGTGCACAAGATCGCAATATTCAAACATCGGTTGGCGGTAAGCCATTTCTGCCATTAATCATCTACATAAGTATCAATCAAAACGTTAGTGTTACAAAAAAAAATCACATTATAAAGTTTAATGGTAAGTTTACTGGTGTGTCTGATGATAACCAGGTCAGTTGCATCAAGGGTGCGCTAGTCACCGGCTCGGACATATTCGTGCGTGCGGCTAATAAGCTTGACATGCCACTAAAAAGGTGTAAATAAAAATAAATGTAGTCTATTGACCCAATTTTGAGCAGCAAGAAATGATATGTGTTAATCCAGGATGTAAGCTAACAAAATTTCTCTAAAATCCGTTTGAGCTTGAAGAAGTAACAAACATACTTACACAGAGTACAGACACTCACAAACTTTCGCATTAATAATAATCCATATCGTGCTTATCTTTCGACGCTCGATGTTAAGCTATGGAGTAATTAATCACCACACTACGTTTGTATGGAGAAACTGCTAACTAGCGCACCCTTAAGCTTGGTTCGAGTTTAAATGTTTTCTGGTGCAGTTCTCACATCCACCCACCCTTGAGTCTTTGATGATGACCAGGGCAATCGCACCTTAATCTCAGCCTTTAAGCAAGGTGAAAATTTCGGGTGCGTGCTCAAGTAAACCAAAAGAATCCTTATCAACACGCGCAAAGCCGTGGTAAAAAAACTATAAAGAATAGGATTGCGAATACAACAACAATAATTGCTGATAGTCTTTACCACAATTGCTGCATGACAAAAAGTACAACAAACTAGTCGAAGAACC
This sequence comes from Opisthograptis luteolata, assembly GCA_931315375.2. Classification (NCBI taxonomy): domain Eukaryota; kingdom Metazoa; phylum Arthropoda; class Insecta; order Lepidoptera; family Geometridae; genus Opisthograptis; species Opisthograptis luteolata. The sequence continues at coordinate 6,178,596 of OV928033.1, forward strand.
TTATTCTGTTATATTAATTATCCAATTTGATTATCCAGGCTATAACTTATACCTATTTCCGTTCCAAATTTCACTCACATTGGATGAACCGGTTCAGCGCGACTAAGTAACACACATACACCATACACATTACACACTCATTAACTCACACGCATTTGTAGTATTAAGTGTGATAATCTTTTTCTATCTCTCTTCTATTTATGTTTCTAGGAATGTTTTGTAACTATGTAAATGCTTGAATCTTTGTACAATCTATCAAACTACTGGTTAATTTCGGAAAACAGGTCTTTCTAACAGAAGGGAAAAAAAACGTACACGTATAATTTTTATTTATTTTCGATGTTAATTTTACTAGAGGTCTAAGGAAACCTATTGGTCGGTCTGAACATTGACATCGCAACAGCATGGGTTATAAAAAATAATGTAGGTCGGGGGTCCGCGCGCGCGTTGTCTCTAAATGATTAGTAATTTTTCGATAAAACTAGAGAAGCAGTAGTTGCAGTACGTTGATGCGTTGATACCAACCGCACAAACGGCCCACAAAGCTGCGACTGACATGTACTGACACGCACCTGCACAGATAATACATACTTGCCGAGAATAGTGACGCCACATTGACGCAGGATGGGCTAAATTTACTACTGCGACATGACATGCGCTTGTGTTTGGACCGGCCATGAAGTTTGAGGACTTTTACTTCTATAGTTGCATGCTTTACACCATAATTTCCTAATCAAGCAGCCATGACTGGTTGGTTAAACACATTAATTTGAATCTTAAGTAGATGTTGATGTTAATAAGAACACGGTGCACCAATGAGCTATCGATGTAGAATAATTCAAAGCACGTATCGTAATTCTAATAAATATCAACAAACGCTTTTGAAAACTGTTAACAATAGCAATCTATTTATCTTCGTCGTAACGTTCTATTTTTTTTTATTTTCTAGCTCTTTTCTATCTTCAATAATATTTACAATTAACGTTATTATTATGATTATCACCTGAAAAATTGGTCAAAGCTTCGATGGGTATTCTATTACTTTACTGATTGTAAGTTTCAGCTAGAACTTGTAATCTGTGTCTCAAAGCACTATTCCACCAGGTAGAGGGCACAGTACAGTACAGTACGTACAATTGGCGATGCAAAGATTCTAATGTAAAAAACTCGCAAATAAAATATTGCACTTAGAATTACGACAGAAATACAACAATTATACACTGTCAAGTTCCTGAAACACTTACTTGAATTTAAATTGAAAAAAATCTAGCTCAGAGGATTATGAAGTCTTTTTTATTTTCTTAAGGTAATGAACTTGGTCCGCGTTGATTTGTACTCCCTGAACTATTTATTTGCTTGAATATTGTTAGTCAAATGTTATCACTTTCAAGTTTGTTGCTAGAATAAGCGAGCTAGTCTTAGCATCGCCAATATCACACCATACTGCACTAAATAAAGATGAAAAATATAAATAACATAGTAGAAAGTAGTACATGAGCAGTCTTGTCGTTTAGGCATTTATGTACCTATTAGCCCTGAATAGGCAATAATAAATATGTCGACATTATAGGTCCAGCTACCCGAAAGGGTGGTGGTATACGAACAGGGAGACGTGGAAGGCATGTTGTACAGAGTCAAAGAGAAACTACCTCAGAAGAGTGAGTGTTCGCTCCTAGTCGCGACCAGCAATGACTTGCTTATATGTCAGGTTCGTATTAATTCATATACATACTTAATGCACTTGCCTTGCACACACATCGGCAGACTACACCACAAGACGGCACCTCTATTCCTCATTTAATGATTGAAAAAGATGTAGCATTTCCCTTTTCTTTGGTGGCAACTAAGTTAAATAGAATTGTAGATATTTCCTGTTTGAATCTGAATTTACACGCATCCAAGAATGTACTACTGGACGTAAGAGATTTAACATATTTTTATCGGTGATTTCAGGATTCAAAACTCTCGATGGTCGGCAGACGAATACCAAAGAGTTGGACGATGCCTGCGTCTATTCGATATGTCAAAGTTACCACGCTGTATTTTCAAGAATTACTACTTTTAGGTTTAATGAACGGGCAGGTTAGTAAAAATAAGTACTTATTGTCTTAATCAGGCATCTGGTCGTGACTTGGGCTCGTATATTTTCTTTTATATTCTCGCGCGCAAACTATTCGACGGGTTTTAACTTATGGCATCGCCCTAAATCAACGCAGCACTGATATATCCACGAATAAGAAGTCGTGTAAGAAATTCTTAGAAGATCTTATCGACGCAGATATAAAAATAAGAACATTACCTCTTTTTTTCAGATATGGCAAGTGGATCCAGACGACGGCAAGACTAAAGTGATACTGCAAACACCAGGCAGCGTGCGATGCCTCGATGTGAGCGCCTCGCGAAGCAGGCTCGCTGTCGTAGACGACGCGTCCGTTTGTCGCGTCTACAGCCTGTCCACTGGAGAATTGATATTCACTGTACGTAATAAAATACAGGCCTGTCGCTGATTGTCACCAAACTAGCCGGTAGAGCGATGGTGGCCGAACGGTTAGGCGTGCGACTTACAAGACGCCGACACCGAGTTTGAATCCTCTCGGCCCCGTACCTATGACTCAATAAGTTATGCGTAGCTAGTTTTAAGTTTGACGTTTTAAAGTGATCACATTGAATAAAGTACTATTGACTATGTGCGGATTTGCCATCGTTCAAAACGGTGAATGAAAATACCATGAGGAAACCGGCATACCCAAGAACTGCAACATTCAAGGGCGTGCGACATCTAACAACCCGCACTGGGCCAGCATGGTAGATTACAGCCCACACTCTCTCTCTGAGAGAAAGCCAGAGTCCCAGCAGTGGGAATGTGAAAGGCTGATAATAATGATAGCCGGTCTGGACGTAAGCACCATTTAAGTCAAGGTTACTAGTACCTAATATTTATGTGATTGTTTTTTAGGAAGAGAACGTGTCTTCTGTCTCGTGGAATTCGTGGTGTGATGAATTGTTGAGCATGTCTGGCAGCGGCACGCTCTCTATAAAAGCTGGCAACTTCCCGCCGGCTGCGCATCCTCTCATCGGCTCTGTGGTGGGATTCCAGGTAATAGGAGATACTGAGAGCCAATTCTACTAATTTAAAGTACTATAACAAGACAACACGGAGGGAACATGACTGAGATTAGTGACATTATACATCATTCACTTTGTTTATAAGTGTGCATGTTGAAATACGGAAACCCTTTGACACGGCGATTTAAGAGAATGCGTCACAGAATCGACACGATACGAGTAGATACACTTCATTAATATCTTCTCTATTACGCGTTACAGGGGGGCAGAGTGTTTTGCCTGCAAGCGAACGCGATGCAATCTATACAAGTACCGCTGTCACACGCGGTTCATCAGTACATACAGCAGAAGATGTTCAAGTGAGTGTACTACTCTACGCCATTACTTCAATATCGCTGCGTCTGCGCATCTGTACTAGTCTTTACCACTTTGTACCTACCTACTAAGCCTTGCCTGAGAGACAATTCAACTACTTGTGGTGATTGATTAACGATTGATACAGTGCTCCTTCAAAGAGCTTGAGATTTGGAGAAGGAAAACATCGCAATGAAGCCATAGAGACTAGCTTGTCACCACCTTCGATGATGTGTCACTGACGATGTCGTCACTTACCATACAAATGCTACGCTAATACATTAAAAAACATGAGGATTTACTTTAAAATTCCATACTATTGATATATGTAACGCTACGGTGATACGATTCAGCATCATAACAATTATAAGTGAGGATGGTTGTGCTCAAAAAGAAGTTTATGCTATAAAAGACGTACAAGTCGGTACAGCATGATGATACTATATTTTCAGACAGGCGATACTAGCGCCAATTATGTTTGGTAACCTCTATGAACTCAAATAATATAATTATTGTTATATTTTATTACCAATAGCGAAGCCTATTCCGTGGCGTGTTTAGGCGTCACCGCCCTAGACTGGGAGCGTCTCGGCGTCGCGGCACTTGAAGAGTTATCCTTTGAAGTCGCGCGGAAAGCGTTCCAACGGAGTGAGAACATCATGTACCTCACCCTTATAGATCATTTACAGGTAAAATATAGTATGTAATCAACAATAAATAGTACAGTACAGTAGTATTTCTTTTTATGTATATAAATTTACACCACCAACCGCATTTTATTTCTTACTATTTCTGTTCATCCAAAGGTTGTCTGGTAGAAATCGCTCTGAGCGATAAGACCGCCCATTGTAACACTAGCTCTAAGATCTCTCCATTTATGTTGTCTTGTGGTGAAACAATAAAGCATATATAACTTTCATGCTTTAATGCGTTAGTGACTCAGTTGTAGTAGACGACGGCTTGTGACCTGTATGTAGGTCGTGGTTTGGAATCCTACAATGAGTTTGTGTTTCCGGTGTAGGAAACGTGATGAAAGCGTGGCTTGGTGCAAATGCTGGCCGCTAGCTTATTCGCCAACCAGCACTGGGCCTGCGTGGTGGATTATAGCCCATACTCTCTCTCTGAATGATGGCCTGTGTCCCAGCGGTGAAAACGTAATCCGGTGATTATGATGTGTTTCTAACGTTCGCCTGGCTAGCTTATTCTCAAGTTTAGACTCAAGGATCTATCGTTCTGGCAACATCATTAAGGGGCCGGATCCAAAAATCGCTACTATAACTCTGTCTGTCTCGCTTTCACGCCTATATTTCAGGACCGACTTAAATGAAATTTGGTACGGAGATAGTTTGAACCCTGAGGAAGGATAAGATACTCTATCGTTATATTATAATTATCGCGATAAACTGTAGCCGCTAGTAGCTATATAAAAAAGGTTTGTACTTTATAGGAGCGACTGGAAGCGGGCGAGAAACGCGCTGTGGTTACGGGCGATGTTCTAGCGTACCGCGGCCGCTACGCTGACGCGGCGCGTGCGTTCGTGTCTGTGGCCAGGGACGAGAAGGCGCTCAATATGTACGTCGACCTCAGGATGTTTAATAAGGCTCAGGTCAGTTCAATTATCGAAATGTTCATGTCACTAGACAGCGCTATAGTCGGACTTTTAATTTAAATTAGCCATGGACTCACTAACTCCAGTCAAAGATTGAATATGTCATATCACACTCCGAGAAAAGATATGTGTCCGTTTAGCCTTTCCATATTCGCTTAACATATCCGGGAGTGAAGGAACTGTATGTTGCAAGAGTGTATCCGAGATAGATAACTCCGGCTTCCAAATATATCAACGGAGTAGGTATCTGTGTAGACTCGTATATCCGCGGAATGATTATGTGACATGGAAACATTAATTGGTTAGAAACGCAGTGTCCTCCGCTACGTTTGCAATTCGCGATCTCCACTCAAGAACACGTCTACCTCAACGGTAATTGACAGTTACGTACGACGGATGCACCCGGATCGCTGGGTAATAAGGATCGTCACGCAGTGTACTCAGGTAGAAAACGGGTGACGTCGCCAAGGCAGGCCCCGAAAAAGATGGCGTGATGACCATGACACATTTCAAGAGCGTAGGTCTGAGATTGCGGGGGATCAAGATGACTGCAAGAAAATGGGGAAGACGTAGCAGTGGGACAGTATACGTTAAAAAAAGTGACAGGTTACCTCTTTTTGACAAAGTAATGATAAAGTTAGAAAATTGCCTGTACAATTTAATTAAACGGATCTTTTTTAAATAAAAAGTGGAGTAATCAGTTTAGAACTCTCCCACGTGACATTGGGTGAGCTTCGGCGCTAATTCAGTATGTATTCAAGCACTGAATTGCACGTGCCAGCTTTATATAACCGACCCATATATATGTTTTCCTTTCTTCCTTCAGGAATATGTTGGAGAAGGGGAAGGACTGGCTGCGTTGGCCCGGCGTAGAGCGGAGTGGGCTCGGCACGTGAACGATTCGCGAGCGGCTGCCGAAATGTACCTCGCGGCCGGCGACGTGAAGCGCGCCGCACACCTCATGGCTGAAACTGGCCGGAGAGACATGTAAGTACCCCTGAAAAAGCAAAACAAACGTGTGAAACGCAATACGTAGTAAGAAAACATCGTGATAAAACCATAGCTGGTAGGTATTTTCAAGTGCTTAAGTTATGAATCTGTCGCCAAGCAATTATCGATGTGTTCCGGTGGCCCCAGTAAAAATTTTTGAATATTTGCAGTAATTCGCACCCCAAGAAGGTCAAATGGGATGCTAAATTTGTCCGGGAAAACTTTAGCTTCCACGCAGGCAAATGCGTGGAGCAGACTATATATGTAAAATTTAAATCACCATGCCTGACTGACTAATTAATCATTAAACCCGAAAACTCCAAAACCTTCGAACCTGTCACTTTTCTTGGGTACTTAGCCACGCCCCCTCTCTCTCTCACACATACACACACACACAGAGAGAGAGACAGAGAGAGTATCATCAAGTCCTTGTCAGATCTTAGTAGACTATAACGGTATGTAAACCTGAATTTCAGCCCTATTATCTGAGGTAATACGTTTTCAGGTTGATAGAACTAGCGCGCAAGCTAGACAAGGGGTCGAGCGAGTCGCTGCGCCACGTAGCCGAGGCGCTGGTGATAGCCGGCGAGCCCTCCGCTGCCGCAGACGTCTACCAGCGGCTTGGAGACTACAGGTATAATAACAGTATACACAGACACACAAACACACATACACATGCATACACACAGTTCGAATAGATCCGTCCTAGCTGCACTCGCCGTTAATAGTAGATTGTAATTACAAGGGCTGAAAATGAGCTGTTTAGGCACGAGATGGTTTGACCCAATAGTTCGAGTGCCTAAGTAGGTATTTCACCCAAAGTAAACACTCAGCTTTTCAATTCGATTATGAGGAAAGTAAATAAAAACCGGATAAGTTAAACAAACAATGTTTCATTACAAGGTAAATAAACAATATTGGTACAAAGATCGCATTGCCGCGTTCCCAGCTTCTTTATGTTTCTTTTTTTGTGGCATTCTACCAGCCAGTATTGTGATTACGCCGCGAATTAACAGAGTGTAGGTTTACGTTGGGACATGGCTCGCGTAGTTTTGTTTTTTTTTTACCGCAGGGATGTAATCGAGTTTTCATCCCCCTATGAGAAATTAAAAATTGATTTTTAGATACTAACTAGATGATCATCAGGCGGACGTTCTTTATAAGTGGTCCTTTACGACATTTTTTTACATGAAACTCTTTCGTTACACGGCTGATGCATATTCGACCGTATTTTTTATGCAGTGAAGTTTATATTACAAAAAATGTGTTTTCAGTAAAGTAGCCCAAGTGGTGGTGTCTGCCAACGAATGGTCACGTGCGTTCGCACTGGCTCGCGAACACCCAGAGTGCAAGGGCGACGTCTATCTACCGTATGCGCACCGAATGGCGCGAGAGAACAATTTCGTGGAGGCACAGAAAGGTAACAATTGAAAGTAAAATGATTGATTAACACTGTACAATAAAGGCGTTACAGGGAGTCAAATCATCACCATCATCATCCGGAAGAAGTCCACTGCTGAACATAGGCCTCCCCCCTTGAACGCCACCATGAACGGCTATTAGCCATTTGCATCCATCGGCTCCCTGCGACTCTCACAATGTCGTCGGTCCACCTAGTGGGGGGCCTACCTACAGAACATCTTCCGGTTCGTGGTCGCCACTCGTGAACCTTTCTTCCCCATCGGTTATCGGTTCGTCGAGCGATGTGGCCTGCCCATTGCCACTTCAACTTGCAGATTCTGAGAGCTATGTCGGTGACTTTGGTTCTTCGGCGAATTTCCTCATTTCGGATTCTATCACGCAAAGAAACTCCAAGCATAGCTCTCTCCATGTCAAATCAATCAATCAAAAATTCATTTATTGATATTAAGTGTGTGATACAATTAAACGAGTCCTTCGACTCCCCTGTATTTTAAGAGCCAAGGCTTCTTCTATCGTTTTGTGTGACTTAAATAGTTATGTCAAGGCTAGTTTGTTTACAGTTTTATACATAAACATTAATCGTGAAGAACAATAGATGTATATGAGAAGAAATATACGACAGGATGGATTTTTGAGACGGGTCAGCAAGGGCAGGTACCTTAACCGTTTTCTGTAACTATAACTACCGGAAAACGTCCATAACTTTTAGAGATATTCAGAACTGCATTCACAGATTTAGTACAGTCAGCTAAAATAATGCTAAAATACAATCAATGAAAAATATTTTTTATGCCAATCGAAACTATTTCATGTAGGGATCAAAATACCCCGTTTAAGGTGTGAGTACTAGAAATTGCCAAAAACTCTTCCCATATAGCTTTGCGAGTTTCCAGCGTACCACATGGCTGGCGAGAGGGCAACGGCGATGCGGGTGTTTTCGATCCTAGTGGCGAACGCAGTCGCGGAGGAACGGTTTGGAGACGCCGGCTACCTGCACCACCTGCTTGCCTCGCAGTGTCTGGACTCCGCCACCGCGGCCCTAGGAGAGTAAGTAATCAGTATACCTACTCAGTACACAGAATTGATTCAAGTTACTCCATGATAATATGGACGTAGAGTCTAATACAAACGTGAGAAGGAAAGAGGCTGAGTAAGTTCCGAGTTAACTAGGTTTTGTATAACAAGTCATTATGTAGTGCTACACATCTTTCAAGATAGGTGTGAAAAGAATTCTTAAGGGTCTGCAACGCCTCTAGTGTTGCAGATGTCCTTAGGCGACGGTGACCACTTGCCATCAGGTGGGCAGCCTGCTTGTTTGCCACTCTATTACAGAAAAAAAAACAAGGTTTTAAATAGTTTTAGTCATTTTCACAACAGTAAGTAACATGAAATGAAGTACCCTAACGGCCGGTTTCAATAACCGATCTATCCACGGTTTGACATAAATTTGACATTACTTCTATGGAGTTTATGTCAAATTTCCATCTCCCGTAGGGCAAATCGTAGATAGATCTGTTATTGAAACCGGCTATTAGTCCAACCATATCTTTTTACGTCAATGACATTTCAAATTACCCACTTTTTCTGGTGAATAGCATGTTCTGTTATCGTACTAAGTACGCTAAATGTTCAGTTGTTTTTGATGTATTGTATGAAATTAAAAAAAAAAAAAGTAGTGATAGTAGGACGATACAGATAAACAGAATTGCTATAGTTTTTCCAAACTATCATACATACTACAAAATGGAAATGTTGTAACTTGCACTACTGACTCACTTTGTAACTTATTTGCACAAACACATGCACATTCTCTCTACATACACTCCACGCCCGCGTAGCAATTCACTCACACAACTACACTACACTCACACAACCCTCTGACTTGAACGTTTCATATTTCGTTATGTTGTTTTATTTATTTCTTTTTTCTATATATTTATATATTTATCAGTATTCTGTGCCGTTCATTCAATTAATGTAATTTTCATATTTTGTAAACATTTTGATTTCTACCTGCGGGGGGTGACCTGGTGACCTGTAGGATAGGTTTTTCAAAACCTATTTCAGGCACCAGGTCCTCATACAGTTAGATATCATCTTGTCAATCTTGCTTGTACCTACTTGTTTAATTATCTAATTATGAGGAGTAATAAATAAATACATTATTATCATTATTATTATTATAATGATATTTACAGTGAACGCGATGCATGTATCCGTCAGTACGCGCACAACGATCGGCTGGCACGTATCTACCACGCATACGACGTGGTACATCGCTGTGTGCACGAGCCGTTCTCGCTTTCGCAGCCGGACGCGCTGCTCAACGCGGCGCGGTACGTGCTTGCGTTGTTAGACGATGAACCCCCGACTGGAGTCTCCATGTTGTATCCTTTACATCAGGGTTTCTTTAAGTGGGGTCCATGGACCCCTAAGGGGTCTGTGACATGTTTTTCAGGAGTTCGCAGCAGCTCAGTTAACCTTTAACATATTACATAATTGGGAAATTGTGCAGTAAATTTACGCATCATTTTATTACTATTCTCGCTCGTGATTGCATTAATAATATATATTTAAACTACCAACAAAAGTGTTCGACATGGGTCCGTGAAATTTTTGAAGTTTCAAATGTGGTCTGGAACTGCAGAAAGTTTAGGTAACCCTGCTTTTCATATGTACTCGAAAACATACATAGAATTCGGTTATTTGTTTTTGTTTCTGTTCTCGATATTTTGGCACTGTTGCAAGCGCGATGATCACGTAAGTGAAAACGAGAGTAGAAATTGAAAACTATAATTGGTTAGATGGTCCTTTTCTCAATGAGGTACCTCATCAGAGCAAAACTGTGCAAATTAGCTCTGTTTAAAATTGTATAGCTGCATTTATTACCCATAAGGGATGGTGTATTAAATAGTATATCGTAATGACATTATTTTTTAAGAGACAGCTTCCCCAAAACTATCATAGATGGCGCTGAATAACGAACATAAGTAAAATATAAACTTTGCACATCAAAAAACAAAAGAAACTAAAAAACGAACTGTCATTTATTTAGAAAGTTTAAAATGAGCTAATTGAATAGTTGTTGTAAATATGTATAATGAGAATGACACATAATCAACTAGTTTGTACCTTCGTATCATCATCTTGATAACGTTTGCTAGATTCAGAAAACTATTCAATGAAAGAAACCTTGACATCGGAATCTAGCTGCTTGTATCTATGTTTGGCGAAACAGGGGAAAACTCTCAATGCGTACAACTTGGCGCGGACAATGCTTGATAAGATTCAAGCGCTCCAAACACCACAAAAGTTCCAGGTGAGTTGGTAACAACTCTCTTACTAACAGATCTTAAGTAGATAAAAGAGAAAAATAACTGCGGTCAATGTCCATTGGATCTACTTAGTGAAGGAAAAAGAGATGGAAGCGCTTAAAGATGGCCGTATGTGCTTCGCTGGGAGGAGCTTAGCGTTTTTACTTCAAAAACGATTAATACCTTACATGGCAAATTAAACCCAATCGACTAAATGATAAGGACGGCTTTGTAAAACGTTACTAGTTTTATCAGTGACCGAGTTCCGAGCAGTTATGTTCGTCATACAAATGTTAGCAACAAAACCTTAAATTTGGTACTTTTTATTTGGTTGTAACCGTAAGAATTCCTTCCTATGTTCAACAATAGATTGGTAGTGGTTGAAGATAACAATGACGCAGAATAACACCTTCGCTTTCCAGGTCTACCACTGTATCGTATTCCACTGGTTTAGTCCATAACGCATTTTGGTTCGAGATTTAGCCTTAGCTCCCATGAAGTAGTTCTTCAACGTCTTTTGCCTTTACTGGGTCTTCTGTAGCTGGCCTCTGTTGGCAGGAGAGCGTGGAGCTGTTGATTGTGAAGACGCGAGCGCGCGACGGCAGCGTCAACGACGAGGCGCGAGATGAGGACGTGGCGCCGCTGTGCTGGCGCTGCCGCCGCCACGCTGGGCCACTAGTCGCCGTGCGCTGCCCAGGCTGCAGGCACGCCATCGCGCATTCACTCGCCACGCACGGTACGGCATTAACGTAGCGTATAAAAATATACGTAGTACAAGTCTCCTTCTAAGGTTCAATTCTCAAAAACCACGGAAACTTCTGAACGAAATGAATACGTGCCGCGTATTCAGATGCAATACTGGTCTTTGTGGCAGTAACAGATCCCGTGTCACCGGTCGTTCTCAAAATCAATGTCCCGACTCTTAATCTTCATTTTCCCCATAGATGTTTGTAAATTGCGCATGATATCACTTAAATTTCTATATACGTATTTCAGAGGTACTCCCACTAGTGCAATTCGAGCCGTCGGAAGGCATCAGCCACGAGGAAGCGCTAGATCTGATCAGCCGGATGCCGCTACCTGAGAGCGAGACGGAAGATATGGGCGGGGCCGAGGTGCTGAGGATAGACCACGACGTCGACTCGGCGGACCCCTTCTTGGACAAAGTTGATGAGGTGGGTTAGGCTCTAATTATTCTGCAGTAGTGATAGTAGTGACATTTTTATCTCGATGTGATCTCATCTCCAATCTTCACATTTTGCGCTAGGTTGTCACAAGAACTTCCAGCCTATTTCGACAAAATTACGTGTGGTAAGCGTCATTTAACACTTGATATCAGAACTATACAATGTAAAGAGTAGTTGTTTCACACCCCTTCACCTGCATTTAACCTTGTGGCAGTTGGCATAGATGATGATGAAGCGATGATGATGTAGAGACTTCGGCTTGCGATCCGTAGGAACGAACACGAACCCACGAGGTTCGAATCCTACAATGAGCATGAGCTTTCAGTGAAAGTGAACTTCATTATGAAACCATAGCTTGGTGGTAGGGCATTTTCTAGTGTTCGCCTGGCTATCTACCACCCTCAAGTTAAGAATCTGTCGCCAAGCACCTATCGTTGTTTTCCGGCAGCCTTACATGAGAGCCAGTTCCCAATCTAGTTGTAGCGTGGTGCCATCTTCGATCACAACGTCACTTAAAATCAGGTGATTTGTAGTCAAACGCTACCCTGTAAGTCCAAAAACTAAATATACTGTCCCTTTTGTGCATGTATTTATTTGAGCTTGCAATCTTTTCACAAACAAACCCACACTATTTTAAAAGAGCATGCGATATATTTCCCAGAAATTTTCGTAATCCTGACAGAATGGTCTTTGATACGCGTCCTTGAACAACATTGTACCAGAGGCAGTGCCATGCCATGTGTATCAGAGTTGTTAATGCTCTACCGATGCACATAAAACCTCTAGAGCTAAAGCCACTCAAAAAAAGAATAATTTTTTATTTTCTCTTTCTCGCTCTCTCTCTCATTTAAGTGGCTTAGAATTTAAAAAAATATATTTGTCAATGAATTATTTAGGACCTAACTATTTGGTGAATATTGGATGCTTGTTTAAGCTGAATGTGCCGAAACAGTAACCATTTTTTAACACCATATTTGTACCACATTTACTGCAATAGATATTTGTATTCGTAAAATTGTGTTTGATGTTCTAGTTAGTTCTATATTGTCCCCAGGGTGACGACAGCGGGGTAGTGGTGTGCAGTCGCAGCGCCCTCTTGCAGCTGAACCCGGCGTGCGTGGTGGTTGTGCACCGCCCTCCGCTCGCGCCCATCCTCTACCGCAACATGTTGCCGGAGCTACCAGCTACGGCATGTCCGCATTGCCACAACGTAAGTAGGCCTAACTATCCTACTAATATTATAAATGCGAAAGTTTGTATGTGTGTGTATCACCGTACCCACTTAACCAATTTTGATGAAAGTGGAATGGAGATAGCTTATACCCTGGATTAACATATAGGCTAATTTGTATCACGGAAAATGGGTTCCTGCGGGAAGACGCGGGTGAAACCGAGGGGCGCAACTAGCAACAGAATAGTTGGAAGTCAAACGGCAAAACTATTGAACATCCTAGGCACTGAAGCACCGATTTCTTTTATATATCATCAAAGCTCTTGTCGGTGGAACATCTTCCATCTTGTTTTGTCCTCAGCCATATTTTTAACAACTTGGGACAACATTACGTTAATTCCTTCTCTGACTTGATCTACGTAAGTTCTGTGTGGTTGAAGGTGGCGCGGTGAATACTCCTGATTGGGAACTGGCTCTCAAATTAACTCGAAACTCACCGACAGGTGCTAGCTAGGCGAGCACTAGAAAAGCCCTAACACCAAGCTATGGTTTCATCGTGATGTTTTCCTCCACCGAAAGCCCCCTTCTCAAGTAATAACTTAAAAACTCTACCAATTCTGACCCATTGACATTATTCGTGCTTGTTTTATTATATGCTCCTGACAAGTACACCTTTTTTAGCTGTTCTACCTTGAAGACTACGAGATACAACTGCTGACTAAAGGCCACTGTCCATTCTGCCGCCACCAAGTGGATGAAAGGAAACAGGAAGACGACGCTGAAGACTCGCTGGCTAACGATTCGACAACGTCCACTCCTGGCAGTCCAAGCAACGGTACTAGCCCTTGGCTTTGATCCGATTTCTTATAATATGTCTATCTATATTCATAGCAGTGTTGCTTCTTTGTCCATAGCACTGAAGACAATTTAGGAATGTGGCGAATATAGAAAAATAGTTTTTTAAGTTGAGCAGTAAATAAGGGCATGCGACGTCTACTAACCCGCACCGGGCTAGGGTGGCAGGCTACGGCCCATGTTCTCTCTCTGAGAGAAGGCCAGAGTCCCAGCAGTGGGAACTTTTCAGGCTGATGATGATGATGATGATGTAGTAAAAAAGTATAATCAAATATGTGTAAAACATTTATTTATTGCAATCTACATCAGTCACCCCATTTTAAAATCTTGTCAATTTAACATAAGCCTTTTTAGCTCATCAAAACTCTTCAAATCACGAATAAGCAAATAAAGAAAGAAAGAAGCTTTCCCGAACCTTTTTTTCATGTTTCTTACGAAAAAGCTTAGAAATCTCACCGATATGTGTTTTCTTATGAATAAATAACACTTTGTTCTACATAGTTTATTTCATATTCTAAAAAAATATTATTTTGATTTACTGTGTTAGAATATAATATAACTAATGTAGCCAATGAAGTACAAAGTGATGTAATAATTATGCATATTTGCGTTCAATGTGTTAAAATGTATTGTACTTACGCAAATAATATTTAAAATAATCTCTTAGTACCAGTTTACTTGTACTGTTACTGATATTTTGTTTATTAAATTTGTAAAGACTCGCGCACGTTTAGGCGGGCCTCGCCGCAACACATTATCTCTTTCAGACATTAAATGAACGATAGAGATGCATTATGTTTTGCGGTGCGGTCCGCCTGTGTGCGCGAGGCTTTACTGAGCCATTCTTGTATAATTATGTTCTGTTTACCTATTCTTTCGATGTCGTCCTCTAGTTATCCATGACATTAATTAATTAAACTTTAGAATAATATTAACTTGTAATTACTAATAGACCATTTTTACTGCGTGAGTTTAACCGCACATGGAGAAGCGTGATTTAATTGCAGACCATTACCGTTATTACGTTGTTAATAATAGACTATTAAAATTTAGTCACACGTGTCGTATTGATATTATAAGCGATGATAGCTCAGTGGCAGTGGCGTCAGCTTACAACCGCTAGGTTGTGAGTTCGATTCCTGCAATGAGCTTGAGCTTTCGGTGAAGAAAAATATCGTAATGAAACATAGCTTTGTGGAAGGGCATTTTCTAGTGCTTACCTGGCAAGCTACCAACTTCCTCAATTTACGAACCCGTAACCAACCACTGGTTTTGAGAACCAGCCTCCAATGTTGGTGCAGCGTGACGCCACCTTCGACCAAATCCTCACTTCAGGTGCCTTGTAAGATTTAAAAAATGATATACTAGGTATATAAAAACACAGTCGTTAAACACAATTAGTGTTTGTATGTTGAGTTAAAATTGTAATTAGATTAGACTATTTTTCATATGTTGATCTCTTAATTTGGTGTATTTTAATTATTAATAAATTGTGATAGAGCCACCGTCCCAATGTAATTTAAGTATAAATAAACGGTTTAATAGAACTCCAGACTTTTATTAATTTTTCTTCTTCCATCAAGCAACCTTATACCGCTACTGGGAAGGCGTAATACGTTTTATTGTCAAAAATTATCGTCTACATAAAATAGGTAAAAGTAAATCTGTATCATCTGTTTGGTTTCTTATATTTTCACGCCTAAACCGCTGAACTTATCTTGATAAAATTTAGTGTAAAGATAGTTTAAACAACAACGTTTGAAGGAAATATACTTTTTATAGTGATAAACTTGTCGACGCAGGTGAAACCGTGGGGCAAAGCTATAATAATATACCTGTAATACAACGTATTGAGCTACTTTCAAAGGCGGTTATCTAGCAAATAATGTCTAAGTCCATAATATAACTTATTTCATAAAAAGTATTAAAAAGAAATACGTAATAATATGCATAGTGTCCTGCTGTAATTTCTTCACAATAATTAATCTGTGGTGTTTCTTGGTTTCATGTATCAAATTGTTTGGATAAATTTAACCTCATTTAAAAGGAAAACCAAAAACAACTCCTCATTTTCCCTAATTGCGTTATGTATACCACTTACTCTCGTAATTTTATGAAAGTTTTACCGATTCTTCGGCGATTTTCAAATCTCGCCCCCAGAACTTATTTTGTAGAAAGAGAAACAATATAATGTACAAATCGTTCAAGTGATACCTACATAATTTTCTGTATGCAAGCGCCGATTCACCCTTGTGGACATTTCGACAACCTTATTGGAAGTTTTTTGACAGTTAGAGAAACGAATTTCTAAAACCATGGATAGATGGCGTGACATGTATCTTTTTTGTATTCGTTCAATGAAATAGCAAAGGGATCATCAGCTGTACATGGTCTTGGCTGATGCGTCATACATTGTGTAAACGTCTCCTTTGTAGTAATGCAATGTGTCCATCGTTAGCGAGCCCGTAGTTTGACTCGCACTTGGCAAAAAATCAAAAGCCAACTATATATTATATTCAATAGGATACCTACAGTGCGATCACTTTGAAACGTCAACTTAAAACTAGCTACGCCTGTTCCAACTTCCAACATCCAACCTCCTTACGCCGGCAAAAGAACAGACAAGAAACTTCCGGGAGGTAATTTTATGAGCGCGTACACATTGAAAATTTTATTTCATTAGGTACTAATTGATTGAATTGGAGCAAGTTCAATACAATCCCAAGCTTTTTTCCAGATTTCTGGTGGCCGTCACCACGACGTTTTTTGAGGGCTGAATTCGCGCGTGTCTTGTATGAGTGACACATAATAATTATGCTATAGATAGATAGATAGATAGATAGAAAACACTTTATTGTTTCACCACAACAACAGAAAAATACAACAACATAAAAGGAGAGATCTTAGAGCTAGTGTTACAATGGGCGGTCTTATCGCTTAGAGCGATTTCTACCAGACAACCTTTGGATGGACAGAAATAGTAAGAAATAAAATGCGGTTAGTGGTGTAAATTCATGTACATTTACATAAGATACATACACATAACACACATACATAAATAAGATACATAATCATATACTTACACAAATACATACCTTTGATGTAATAAGTAAACCTTTTACACATATTATATAATATAATAAATAATATACAATAATATGTTATAGTACTACATAATATAATTATAACATTATACTTACAATGCAATCGTTTAGCACGAGTCGGCAGTGAATATTTTGTACGTCGCCTCGCGATCCGTTCGAATCCTACAATGAACTTGAGCTTTCGGTTTTACATCGTGATGAAACCATAGCTTGGTGGTAGGGCATTTTCTAGTGCTCGCCTAGCTAGCTACCCTCAAGAGTCTGTCGCCAAGCACCTATCAGTTTTTCGGCAGTAGCACTTGAGACACCCATCCAGGTGTAGCGTGGAACCATCTTCGACCACGTTGTCACCTTGTCCAAACGCTACCCTGAAAGTAGTAAATAAAATTAAGAGAAATGTGTTTTAGATTATTTTACGGGCTCAAGCAAGGTCAAGCGCTAGTTAGTATAAATTCTGTTTGTGACTGAAATCAGACCCTCCCGCAATCACTTACCTACCTACCTATACCTAAATATGTAGGTAGGTACCTAAGTATTTATAAATAAATAACGAAACCGGAGTTGATTCTTGTTTTATTTATATAATTGCCTCTGCATCGAATCTGTTGCGAGCACCTGGTGGATTCTTATACGGCCTTATGCTCTATTCTTTTTTTTCTGAAGCCGCGCGCGTTGCGTTGGTTGTCCCTGGAATAAAAAATTCTTAATGATATTGGTAGGTACTTGATTTAGGTGTAGGTAAGTAATAATTTATAAATCATTTTCTTTTATGCAGAACATAAATAGGTAGGGAGGGACAAAGTTGTTTTTTGTTTCGTATATACCTACCTATTAATTTTGTATCTGTAGGTACCTAAGCCAAGAAAGTTTGTATGATCTAGTGGCTAACACTGACCTAGTGCCGGAGTTTTCAGACTACCCGAGGATCCCAAACATTGTAAGTATAACGGATGTGTTATATTTGATTTGAACTAGTAAAGCAGAGACAGACAACTTGGCGTGTTCTTTGCACCTTCCGTACATTCAACAACGTCAGTAAGTCCTCGCCATATAAGTATTAATTTCCAACCTAAATGTAAGTACCTAAACTACCTAAAGAAACATATAAATGCGCTTATGACATAGCTGCCACCCAGTCATCACTAGCAATTTTGTAACCTCTAAATACGTGGTTACTGTCGCCTATACAAAAAAGATCCAACTATCTAGCTTGTTTCCCTCCAAGCACCACTGTGGCGTCATGCCATCATCGTCTATAGAGGGGCACAATCACTTACTATCCAAGATAGGATTCATATACATATATAAAAGCCTATCCTTGGTCCTCCTATCGTTACCGGCCCTTACCGGCGCTTGTGTGACGCTGTTCAATGATAGATAGAAACTTACCGTCTATCATTGATAGCTATCTATCACTTACTAATGATAAGTTATTGGGACGATTATTGGGGAGATTTACATATGCCTTTATGATCTTTTCCTTTTTACCAAAGTGCCGTGGCTCATGCCATGGCAATAAATACAGTGTATCCATTGAAAAGGTACGACATATGCTTTAACTTTGTGGTTTGTAATGAATACATAAACAGGTAAGTACTTATTACAAACCGCTCATAAAGGTACTCGTTTACTTGTCGGGATAATATAGGACGTGCTGTAGCAGGTGATCGGTAATTCCGTCAGCGTGGTTCTTTTGGCGAATCAGTGGCATGCGTTTACATTTTGTTGAATTTTGTAGGTACTTAGGTAGGTAGGTACACAATACAAACATAGTCAGTAGACTCAGTAGCGATAACAAATCAGACAGGTCTCTTTTTGTTCAGAGAGTGATGGGCCCTAATCCTATATCTTATTATACTCTTTGGCCATAATCAACCACGGTGGAACCAGAGCACATTTGTGCTATGCCACACGCACAATTATATTATTATTATACATTTTGTTATGAAGATTTACGGTTAGGTATGACTTTACTAAATTTTTGCCTTTTATCATTAATCTCAAACTGCAACGGACATATAAAAAGCTCTATTTACCTTCATTATCCAAGCTAACGTACAAAAAATCAATCAGCTAGACGCAGTTTTATTTTGTAAGTGATACTAACAAACACCTTTTCGTTTAGCATCAAAATATCGTATCTATCGTAAGATTGCCGTAGTCACAATATTTAGGCGCAAAAACTAACGCCCGCAATTAATAAATAATCGATCCGATCCGTAATCCGCGGTTTTGGATCGATATGTCAATATGTCATTTTAGTACTAGGGCTCGACATATTACTACTAAAATGTCATATTATGACATGACTTAGTGACTCAAAACCGCAGATAACGGATCAGGATCAATTATTAATTCCGGCCGTTAGTGTATTTAAATCCTATAGGTAGATACAGTAACCTGTTATAACAAGTACTCATCATAATACTTTATACAAAACAATTAGATATTTAATACAAATAGGTAGTATCTATAAAAATTCTAAGAACTTCACTGATCATACCAGTGCCGGATTTATATTTTTTATGAGTTTTTGCCGCCCCATGTACACACCTTTCTAAAATAGTAATTTTCCATTTGTTGTGTACTAAATTTAGAATTAAAGTTAACTAAACGGATGAATTAGTCATTAAGAAAGAGTTTAAAATAGAAACAAGATTTAAAATTTTTTACGGGACTTTTTAATATCATAGGTACATAGTTTCTTCTATAGCGATTTATTTAAAGTAGGTATATAAAACCATGATAAAACCAGTGAACGTGTTTGACTTTTATGGTCTGAAATCGAGTGACCGTCCTTTGAAATCTGCCGCCCCTAGGACGCTGCCGCCCCTAGGCCGCGGCCTATACGGCCTATTTATAAATCCAGGACTGGATCATACACACAACCATATTTTTTTATTGCAAGCGACTGTACCTACTCGTTTAATTATACCAACACCAACTGGCTGCGAACATGTCGTGTGTCTAGAAAAGGCTTTACACAAGTATTTACGCGCAACAGTAGCAAATGTTTTGGTGAAACCCAATGATGAAGGAAGCCTTATTGTGGAATGAGACAGGGTCTTTTGAACATACTAAGTAGTTTTGGATTCTGCGTATACCATATGTGTACCATCTGGTAATTGAGAAATTACGTGATACCTCAAAACAGTAAACAATGTTTTACCGAAGATACACCAGTCAAGAAATATTTAAATAGCGGAAGGGTAGAGGCTCATTCTAAAAAGCGATGTCTTTCACATAACCATGAAAAAGAAAAGCTTTCGCCAATTATAAGTCAAATTTACTAAGAGTAGGTGGGATGGGTAATAGGTATACATAGGATATCCTACCTAGCTATTGCCTACCTAGCTTAGGTATAGCTTAGAGATGTTTATTGTTTACGTAAACCTCGCCTTAGATAATTATTTGAAAGAAAATTCTAGAAGCTCTACATGAGCTCTCCTGCCTAATTGTCTTTTACGAATTATGAAGATCTAACATCAAAAATCATCTAAATAAAATAGGTCCGACGAAACCGACTTACTAGAAATTCATGAATATAATTATGTACTTATATGCATACCAAAATCAATACTTTTTCTACTAGAAACAAAATCTAAAGTTTAGAAACAGCCGAAAACATACGCTTAAAGCTTTTTTTTTAAGTCTAAGTGATAGCTTAGAGTAGGGTACAAAAATTAGTAAGCACTATTAATAATATTTATTAAATAAATACAACAAATCAAATATATACAATTGGATAAAAAATTAAACTAAATACTAAAGCTAAACTATCTATATAAAACTAAACATCTACAAATAAAAAACCTGATTTATTATTATTAATAATAATAATTCCCGCACAATCACATACATAGGCTCTGACCCCTAACTAGGTTTCCCTGTATCTAGGGTATCAGAAACTACGAGGATCAGGTGTTCACAACACCCATTAGTATTGTCCTACTAGTATTAATTCTGTCCATCTGTTACGCTTACATGCCTAAACTACTGAACCGATTTAAATGAAATTTGGTACAGAAATAGTCTAGAGCCTGAGAGAGGACATATGCTACTTTTTATCGCGTTAAACTGTAGCATATGCGGGTGAAACCGCGGAGAACAGCTAGATGTTTATATGATGTTTTTGTTTATTGGAGAATGCCATCAAAACTTGATGAGTCGAATAGAGAGATACGGCAGGTGACAGCGGTGCCTCGGTGTGTTCGTTTTTGGCGAATCAGAGGCGAGCAGGTGTGAGCGGGCGCAGCGCAGGTGCCGCCGCGATCTCGGTCGATATCGTTATACATCGTGTTACTGATCAATTATGTAATCGAATACTTTTAAATTAAAATTGTAATGCTCGAGAGCGTGACCAATAAACTAAACTTCTAATTCATTATCATCATCAGCCTAATTACGTGCCATCCTGCCTTCTGTCCATCCAAAGGTTGTCTGGTAGAAATCGCTCTAAGCGATAAGACCGCTACTCCTAGATAACTCCTAGATCTTTCCTTTTATGTAGTTTTTTTCCTGTTAATATGGTAAAACAACAAAGCGTTATCTATCTATCTACATTCACACCTAGAAGATACCTATTCACCCTTGACTTGAAAGCTAAGACTTGAAGTCAACTAGTTAGTTATAAGAATAAAATTGCCGCAGTTATCACGCCTAAAAAATTACCTGGCGGTAAGTATTTTGGAACAGAAGTACCTAGTTAGGACGTTTATAAAATAGACGTTTTATAAATTAGATTTAAAAACAGATAAACCAAAACGGAACTAAAGAATAGAAAACATCATAAACATTAAACAAGATTTATTATTAAAGAGATGAACTTAAGCTGATAGTAAAATAACAAATAAAATGTGGGTATTTATAATATGTATTTATGTACCATATTTATATATTATCCCCCTCCCACTCCCCGACTACCCACTCCCCGACTTCCCACTCCTCCCCAACTCCAAATTTATCAAAATTTGGAGCAGTAAATAGATAAGAGATTAAATTGGTAAATACCAAGGTGTATCGTCAGCTGAAGAAAGAAAGGCTTTGGACATTGATGACTGGAAAAACAGCATGACTTACAAAAAAAGTGTACACATGTACACTACCAAATAAAAACATTTGTTTTCTGAATTTAGCCTTGTTAGACCGCATGCATAGCATAAGCAAGCTAGAAGCGCTTTTGCCCTCGTCTTGCTTATTTGGAATCCCCTGTTTAAGTCCATGTACAAGGGGAGTCAAAATAGTTTAGAAACGTTCACCAGTTTGCTGCTGAAGATTTTACATAGCTTAAATGCAACAGATCCTACAGCGATGTAGGATCAACGAGCAAGGAGCTCAAACAATTCACTGACACGAATGTTATCTCGCAAGTTAAAAGATACCAGCGACTCAATATGCATGTAATTAATAGCGATAATGGCTCATTGATAGTGACGTCGGCTTGCGATCCGTAGGACGTGAGCTTGAGCAATGAGCTTGAGCTTTACAATGAGCTTGAGCTTTCGGTGAAGAAAAACATCGTGATGTAACCATAGGTACTTGAGCGAGTAGTGTATTCTCATATCTCATCGGTGGATATTGACGCTGGACAGTTTGGTTTTCGTCCGCATCTATCCACCGACATGGCCATATTCTCTTTGAAGGAAATAGTTCAGTATTATAAAGGACATAAAACCACCGTTTATGCATGTTTTCTGGATCTGAGTCGTGCATTCGATACGCTCAACCACGATCTACTGTGGGAGAAAATGCACGGTTCTGGGGTATCACATGAGATTGTTGGCTTGCTTGAGTACTGGTACGGCAACCAGGCTAATAATGTCAGATGGGACTCCGAGGTCTCGGATAGTTACCGGTTATCATGCGGCGTGAGGCAGGGGGGTGTCACCTCTCCCGACCTGTTTAATTGTTATGTGAACGATCTGATCGTGGAGCTGAGCAGCACTCCAGTCGGGCTCAGGTTGGATGGCAGATATGTCAACAACCTGAGTTACGCCGACGATATGGTGCTGCTCAGCCCTTCGATCAAAGGTTTAAAAAAACTTCTGGCTGTCTGTGAACGGTATGCAAGTGAGCATGATTTAGTTTATAATGCTAAAAAGACAGAGATGATGGTATTCAGGTCGGGAAAGGGACCCGATAATATACCTGAAGTGCTTCTCAACGGGCAGCCGGTTCAAATAGTGGAAAGCTTCAAGTACCTTGGCCACATCGTGACGTCTAGACTGACGGACGATGAAGACATCGAGAGACAACGGCGCGCACTATGCGTTGTTGGCAACATGATTGCAAGAAAGTTTTACAGAGCAGCGCCTGACGTGAAGATTACTTTATTTAAGTCCTTCTGTCAGTCTTTCTACACATGTCAACTCTGGACTGAATATACTTTGAAGTCACTCAACGCCATCAGAGTGGCTTATAACAACATCTTCAGGCACCTGATGGGACTGAAGAGATACTGCAGCGCGTCAGGGATGTTCGTTGAATGGCGAGTGGACTCGTTCAACGCCATTCAGCGAAAACGGATAGCGTCTTTTATGGCCAGAGTTGACAAGTGTAGGAATGCAATTGTTAGTAGTATGGCTGACAGACTGCTGCTGACTGCTACATACCGACATTGGGTGGCTATTGCCACCTAATAAAGTTATTGTTTTATTATTTTTATTTCATTTTTATTTCTTTTTTTGTGTGTTATTATTAATATATAATGGTAATTGGTTTATGGATCCTTGTGTCCGAAATAAAGATTTATTATTATTATTATTATTATAGCTTGGCGGTAGGGTATTTTCTACCAAGGCTCTCAAGTGAGGCTGCCGGACACACCGATAGGTGCTTGGAGGGTGGTAGCTAGCCAGGCGAGCACTTGAAAATGCCCTACCACCATTCTATGGATTCATCACGATGTTTCCCTTCACCGAAAGCTCAAGCTCATTGTAGGATTCAAACCCACGAAATTTAGAAGAAATGAGCGCGCAAACTAACAGACCCCATAAAAATGACTTCGTTGTATAACATTTAAATCTGGAAAAATGTGGGATTCGGAAAAGTTTACGCATGAATTTTGTAGACTCGATTAATTAATCTGAATTTGGAAACAAACCAGCTGTTCCATCACGGAAAGTTTCGGCCACCTATTTGCTCTCGGAAAACGTTTCCGTGGAGCGAAAGTGACGTCGAATCTGACACGGAAACTTTCCGAGTGAATTAGAATCGCACTGTTGGACTACCTTAAATCCTTAAGTTAGATCATTTTCTTTTATTTTAATTATGAAACAAAACTGCATATTAATTTTTTTCTAAAATTGGCTTGGGTCACCCGGGAATTGAACCAGGTAAAAATTGAAAACTAAACACTTGCTATTTTATTTGACCGGACCTGGACAAAATAAACATTTTCCTGGTAGAGGAAACTGTACCACGGTAAAAATAAGTTTTGTTCTGTTCATTTATTGAACGCAGCGAGCGATGGTGGCCGAACGGTAACACGTGCGACTTACAAGGTGCCTTTAATAAGTTATGTGCGGATTTGCCATCGCTCAAAAATGGGTGAAGGAAAACATCGTGAGCGGCATGTCCAAGAAATGCAACATTCAAGGGCATGCGACATCTACCAACCCGCACTGGGCCAGCGTGGTAGATTACGACTCTCTCTCTCTCTCTCTCTCTGAGAGAAGGCCAGAGTCCCAGCAGTGGGAACGTGAAAAGGCTGATGATGATTGATCACGCAGGCACATTATTTTGTCTGCCTGTGAATCGAACTCGTGCGTTACTACTTGTGATAAACTGATAATCAAGGTGCGGTAGGACAGATGCGATACGGCATATGTCCATCCGGTCGCTTGTGCCTATTGTGTAATCTGTGTTGCCATAAGGACGTATACGATTGATATTTTGAATTCTGCTTTTTTTAAAACACTTTTATTAGCTTGACTTGTAACTAACTAACTAACTAACTAACTAACTAACTAACAATGTAATCAAATCTTAGAAGTCAATTTTCACCTACTTCTAATTGTCGTATCGACTTGAAACTTTGTATGTGTATGTAATCTCGGTGACAATGCAATAATTTGGTATCATCGACCTGATTTGATGATGCAGCCGGAAGGTGGGTAGGGCATCTCTTCGCTGGCTACTAGTAAACCCCTCGTGTTTGGGCTCATATGAATCGTCTTAATGAGTACAATAAATTGGACTTGGTGACGAGGGTCTGATGATGCAACCGGAAGGTGGGTAGGGGATCTCTGCAGTGGTTACTAGTAAACCTCTCGTGTTTGGGCTCATGTGAATCGTCTTGATGAGTCCAATAGATTGAACTTGGTGACGAGGGTCTGATGATGCAACCGGAAG
Source organism: Opisthograptis luteolata (assembly GCA_931315375.2). Lineage (NCBI taxonomy): Eukaryota > Metazoa > Arthropoda > Insecta > Lepidoptera > Geometridae > Opisthograptis > Opisthograptis luteolata. The sequence continues at coordinate 6,204,020 of OV928033.1, forward strand.
GTGGGTAGAGGATCTCTGCAGTGGCTACTAGTAAACCCCTCGTGTTTGGGCTCATATGATTCGTCTTGATGAGTCCAATAGATTGAACTTGGTGACGAGGGTCTGATGATGCAGCCAGAAGGTGGGTAGGTGATCTCTGCAGTGGCTACTAGTAAACTCCTCGAGTTTGGGCTCATATGATTCCTTTTGATGAGTCCGATAGATTGGACTTGGTAACAAAAGACTAAAAAGTAAAAAAATAAAAATATATAGTTTAAAAAACTAAAAAAAACACTTTAAAAACGCACTCAAAAATATAAAATAATTAAATTGACTTGTATTAGTTACGATATAATGGTTAATTCAAAAAGTGTGGAGCGCTTCTTGTACTGGGTAAATAAATGTAGGTACACACAACCAAAAAGCGCTCCACACTTTTTGAATTAACCATTATATCGTAACTAATACAAGTCAATTTAATTATTTTATATTTTTGAGTGCGTTTTTAAAGTGTTTTTTTTAGTTTTTTAAACTATATATTTTCATATTATGCGTTTAAATGCCCATTAAAGTACTAATGATAAAGATATTTTATTTGTAAACATGTACATAGCAAGCTTTCATGTAGGAATTGTACAACATGTTTTGTCTAAATAAGCGTACAAATACAGCGAGATATTCGCTTAGTACAAAATAAAAACAATACTGATTGAGTAAGAAATAAGTAAACAGTAATGAATAAAAGGTCATATAACGCAAAAATCTCATCCCCTGGACAAGTTTTCGACTACCAATACTAAATTCACCGGATATTTTCTTAGCATTGTTATGCATTCTTAGCGCAATAGTGCAGCTTACCCATCACTCCATTGTTTTAAAAGCAATGTAACTAAGAATTTAATACTATTCCTCATAATCAGTACCTACGTATAAACACTGTTTCTCCACTTTTTCAAAATTGTTATTAAATAAAACTATTTAGAGCCGGCGCCGGTTTTGGTTTTGGTAAATTAGTTTTTATTGTCAAATTTTAGCACGGAAATAAAATTTACCGGAATTTGATATGGGATTTAACTTACGGACGTATAAAACCGGCCCTTAGTCTACTTTCATAAAACAACCTATTTGTCACGTTACAATTGAAAATGGGCCTTCAAATTAACAAAATTTGATTTTAAATAATTTTTTTACCAGTTTAAGTAAACGCACCGAGAACACCTTACGCATTCAACGTCGAACTCAATTAAAAAAAGCTTTTACCATCGAAAGGAAAGGTGCAGGGTACAGTGTGGCTCGGACGCGAAATGATGCTCAAAATTGACCGGTTTTTTTATTATAGGAACGTGTCTGGCAGCTGTCTTTAATGACAATGTGGGCTCCAAAAGTATTGGAGCACGCGGCCGCTCGCGTCTAATCTTTTTGCCTTTGGGGGAACATCTGCCAGCCCAAAAAAATTAAACAGCTAGCTTTTGGGTATTATAATATTAAATACAGGATGGAAAAAAAATGGGTGCTGGAGAGGAACTACCTTAAATCCTTAAATTAGATCAATTATTTTATAAAAGAAGGAATATGATATGAATATGTTTTTTTTCCTTTTTCATGTTTACGTTTCCTTTGTATTAGAATTATAGATAAAATTAAATGAATGTTAGATTACACGATCTTTTTTATTTCTAAGACCATTACCAAATTTTTGTTAGAGGGATTTTGTCCTGATTAATAGAATAAAATAGCGAGTATTTTTTTAAGTCTTTTAATAGCTAGTTGGTCCGATGAACTTTTTGATTGATTGAATTATTTGTTTCTTTTTTAAAATAAATTAGTAAATTGAACTACTTAAGGATTTTAAGTAGTTCCAGGGCCCATTTTTTTCCACCCTGTATAATAAGGCAACTGCTTTATTCTTATACGTTATTTTCGTTTGTAGGAGTGGAGAAGGTATAATAATGACACACATTCGAAAAGGTTTTACTTATATAACAAATTTACTTTTCTATAAACGTTGAATCGATAGGTACTGAAAATATAAATAAATAAAAATCCGGGGACCATTTGCACACAAATTGACCTAGCCCCAAATTAAGCTCGAAACTTGTGATATCATAAGCTTTATGATATCTCTAATTGAATTCGGGCTTAAAAATAACAAAGGAATTAGTATACATTTTTTTGTAGAGCTTGTCCCTCGTTATCTTTAATAGTCCGCAATTTTGTTTTTTCTTGTTATTTCAAAAGAAAATATTATTATTACTTTAGAAGTTACGCGCCTAGAATCATTACGAATAAGGGCCTTATAAATCGCCCACATTGGTCGTATAACGTTTTATTTTAAGTAAATAAACGTAATTCTTATAAAAAAAATTATTTGTGCTTATTGGTGAAGAAACCATGCAGCGGGATCTTGTATTTATCTATACATCAGCCAGCATTGCACAAAGAATGCTCTGATTAAAAACGGCATGCAAGCACAACAAGGGTGAGTCTCTGCGGCTGCATTATAATTTACGCCTAGGCTCTTTCACACTTCACATGCATTGTACGCGGTGTGAAAAAGTACAAGAAAAATCCATGACCTATGCTTTTTCGTAAGCTACGGAATAACTAAAAATGTATACCTAGAGCAGATTCAATGTCTGTTTATGTGTCATAACGTTGTGTTTGACCGTTATCTCACTACTCACTCTTTTACATCTTATGATCTTTACCGACAGCGCGATGGATAGCCTCAGACTAGGACGCACAGCGTCCTAGCCAGCGGATGATGACGGACATCCCGGACCAACGGTCCGTCGTTTGGTCTGCCGCAGCTTGATTTGTTGGAAAATTAACCTTAGGAACGATCGAACGAGCACGAACAATGTCTGACGGACACAGGCAGGGTGTATTCAATGTACGTCGTGCGGTCTGATCTGTTGAAAAGCCAGCCGTCGGCCCCCATCTTTACAGGGCACGTAACCTTTGACTACAAGTCAGTAAATACTGCCTGGATCGGAAACTGGCTCTTAAGTGAGGCTGCCAGAATACTATTAGTGCTTAGTAACGGATGCTTAACTTGAGGGAAGGTAGTAGCTAGCCAGGTGAGCAATGTTGTTGATATTCTGATGCATTAAAAGCTAAAGCTCACTGCAGGATTCAAACTCACGATCTCAGGTTGCAAGGTGACGTCACGACCACTGTTACCTGCGCTTTGAAATGCTGGGAAAGACTTGTCACTAACTCATCATCATCATTATCAGCGTAATTACGTTCGTTCGTGAACTAACAAGAAATATGAAGAAATATAAAGTATATGAATAGACAAGAATACGGTCTGTGTGTGATCGGCCTTTCGTTTTTTGTCTGTACCTACACTTACATTCAAATAAGCCGTCAACCCTTGATGTTCTAAATATAAAGCCCTCTATTTCAATTAAATAAATTGAATATTTACTTTGAAGCCATTTTCATGAACTACCTCTAAGTTTGTTGTTGTTCGCACAAAAGTGTTGGCAACAACAAAAAATACACAAAGGATCTTTGTCAAGATTAAATGAAAACAAATTTAAAAGACAAAACTTATCACGCATTTCGGTCACAGACTTATGAAAATTGTTTCAATAGACTTAACATTTTGACAAATAAAATACCTAAGTTTTCCAAAACTTATGTTAAGTTTTGAGTAGCTTTGTAGTCTCTACACAATTAACTGTAAACTAACACTAACTGTTAATAATTCGCCTGTGTGGTAGGCAATAAGCAAGCACCTTCTGACAGTTGCAAAGCCATATACAAGCCATATACCTACCTACTTACCTAAACTTCAAAGCAGAACTAAATTTACTGCTCTGCTCGTAGCAGGTCGAATGAATCGATCACTGGCTCTATTCAACCACTATTCCACGAAAGTGATAAGCTGATATGTATCTAGACACCGTGTCTTGGTATAGTAGTCTATTACTATCTATCTCTAATAGAGAATTCTCTATAAGATATCTATCTATATCTTATCTGTTACTATACCATCCTATGCCTTTAATTAGGTACTTTAGTACAACTTATTACGTACCGAAATGCGCATTTTTTAGATCTAGTCATCATCATCATCATAATCAGCCCACTTCAGTCCACTGCTGCACATAGGCCTCTCCCAAAGCACGCCACTGAGCCCGATCCTCGGCTTCTCTCATCCAACTGCTGCCAGCCATTTTGCGTATGTCATCGCTCCACCTAGCCGGAGGGCGTCCTACACTACGTTTGCCGAGACGCGGTCTCCACTCGAGAACACGTTTTCCCCAACGGTTGTCGGTTCTTCGGCTAATATGTCCAGCCCATTGCCACTTCAACTTGCTGATCCTATAGGCTATGTCGCTTACCTTGGTTCTCTGTCGGATCACTTCATTCCTGATACGATCCTTGAGAGAAACTCCAAGCATAGCCCTTTCCATAGCCCGCTGAGCGACTTTAAATTTGTGGACTAGACGTACCGTAAGGCTGGTTTGTTTTCTTCTATTTTCTTTATATACCTTTTTCCAATAAACACAGCTTTGATTTTGATAATAAGAACAATGATTATAAAAGCCGCTGAACGGATCATCATATGTAGCTTAACGTTTTCCATTACAATCTATAGGTATCGATCCTATAATTAAATACGTGTTGTTTTACGGCCGGTTTAATAACCGATCTATCCACGGTTTGACATAAATTTGACATTACTTCTATGGAGCTTATGTCAAATTTCCATCTCCAGTATAGAGCAAATCGTGGATAGATCGGTTATTGAAACAGGCCGTTCGATTAGAAGGAATAGCTAACTCGCCCAGGTCGTGTGCGGGTTGTGTTTTTACTTAGTACGCAAATCGCGGCATGGTGGTGCATGAGGGCGGCGAAGTCATTACATTATGTGAGCCCGTTTTTTCGTTGCATACTCATATGGCTTTCAGCAGCGCTGTCTGCGTAAAAACATATGCCCTGCTACTAATTATTTTCCTTGTTGAATCAATGAGCTATTGAGGAATAAATAAATAATGTGGATAATATTTGAAGCGGCGCGTGGTGGGTGGGGTCGAAAAGCTGCTTGAAGATAAATATGGAAATAGTTGTAGCGCCAAGATTTACGCCCTTGACGTAAAACCGTTCTTAATTTCTATCAAATTTTAGGAATCGCCAGTGCCACTGTTGTATGAGCAAAACTTCATAAAAAATATTTTTTTAAAGACAGAAACCTGAATTAACGATGTTTTCGCATAAGCTTCAATGTAAATGGCTTGTGGATGAATTTGTTTTGCTCTTAATGTTTTGCAAAAATAAGAATTCATTTAGCGAAAAAGCTTTGTGAAACTGGGCTGGTATGGGAACTTAATTATAATATAATAGGTACTTCTTGTAAAGGCCTTTTTAAGGGATGAACGCTACGCGGTATGATTCGTCATGTTCGTTTTTATCAAACTATTTCAGAGACTACTGAACATGCAAACTTTAGGTAAACTTGAGATATGTCTCATCGCGCTGTGACATCAGAGTCAGAGTTAAACGCGAATAAAGTCACGGTGAAACGTTGATGTAAATCCTTCTTTTGGTAACAATAATAAGAAAATGGGTTCGAGTCACGAGTGCGAGTGGAGCCACGGGCAAAAAGTAGTTTCTTTAATAAATCTGTAACCAAGACAGTAGTATTACGAGTACAAAGAATGCAAGTTTATTGAAGATTACGAGCATGCAGGTTTGGCTGTTAGGATTTTGCATATGTATACTCGGGCGCGAAGGACCAAAATCGCTCCAACCTTCTCGCTACATATATCTTATCGTCTTACATAAGGTTTATCTTAATATCTTACTTTCGAAGGAGTGTAGTTTATTATGTAGCTCTTACTGACTGAAGAACATAGACAAACTTTCTTAATGGGTCACCACTCTAAGTATAATCGTACTTATGTTTTAGGATCGCTTATTTTAATTAGTTCCTTCTATGTATAGTACATTAAACAATCAAGACTCTTAACTAATAATAATGAAGTTAATAGAAAGTATCTACTTGAACAGCATAGAAGCAGTATATATTAATATCCGTTTAATTTTAAAAAAATTTTACTCACAGGAAATATATTTTTATAGATAAATGTAGGTTTGATTTTGCTCCCGGAAAACAAGAAAACTGGGAGACTCTGTGGGTTGCTTCACTCGACTTATCACGTTACTTATCATGTTTGACGGACTATTATTTATTTGTTTTCTCATATTCCTGTTATTTAACGTTCATTACTGGCCATCGAAATACAGTCAATCAATAGCATAATACAAAATCGATCTCCAGATTATGCAAGTAAAGGTTACTTACGAACTATGATTATAGCTTGGGATGGTAGTCAACTTGCTCAAAATCAATGAATTAGTAATAAAAATGAAATTATAAATGGTTTCGCGACCAAAAAATGACCTGCCGGGTGTTTCTTGCCTGTTCTTTTGCCTTAGTAAGGAGGAACAGGTGTAGCTAGTATGAAGTTAGCAATTTGAAAGTGAACACATGTTGTATCCTATACTAAAAAACATTATATTTGAGTTTTGATTAATTAGTTATACATATTATTAATTATAGTTTGAAGTGCGTCGCGCCGGGCTGACATGCGCAGGGTGGCAGTGAGCTGTGTCGGTTCCTGGTCCTGGCACAACTGTTGAACGCATCTGCGCTCTCACACACCCTCGCCGTTTAAAAAGCTCTGTGGGAAAGCCGCGCGACCATTCCTCTACGGAACTTCGAGCGGCACACACGAGCCAACCGGTTGGCTCACCTAGCTGCTCGACTCGCGGTATTAACGAACTTCCCCAGTTTACCGACTTAACGCGCGAAAATGAAGGTGTTTCGTGTTAAAGAACTGACTCTGTTATTATTTTTGTACGTTACTTCATCCGCGGAGGCAAAACAAATGCATAAGCACCGACACGAAAAATCTGGTCTGGCTGATGAGGTGGAGATGCTGAAGAACGAGCATCGTGACGAGATGCGTTCCCTGAAGCATGAAATGGCACAGCTGAAGTAAGTAGAATATGTTTTTTTTTTATTACAATGCGAAAGTCCGTTGCTTTATTTGCTTGCAGTGAATCTCATTGAAGTTCTTGTAAAGTTTACTGTTTTATTATGGTTTAAGTTAACTTTTTGCCTCTTGCAAGGAACTTCGGCTACGCTCAACTTTCATATTTTGGTCAAAATCACCATAGTAGCAAATAAACATTATTTTCGTCATTTGCATCTACATTTTCAATATTTTTCTGTTTCAAATCTAGTGACAAAGGACTAACTTTAATGACACTTGCATATTTGCTTTTTTCAATTAAATTGTGCAAATTCAATGGGGAAGGTATAATAGATAGGCATTAATGACTGTTTTAATAATATACCAACATAGTGCATACATGCAAAAGGCTACTAGCGATTATTCTGTTTCTTATTACATTTGATGATATCTCTGTGAAAACCTTAATTATTGCGAGCATACCTCGGAAAAGGAATTCATCTTGCGTATATCGGGATAGCCTAGGAACCAAATTTCGGGATAGCCTGGGAATCATGAAACATTATTACTAGACGTAATGTTAAAATGAAAACGAGATATTCGAGTTAGCTTATCCTGATTTTTTATTATTTCGAAGATTTTTTTTATGATCGCTTCGCCATGTTTCCTGGTACTTAAAGCAACGGACTTTTGTATGTGCTAAAACCAAAGCTTATGTGATAAAGTATATTACATTTATTTGGACACAATTAGAAATATGAAGCTTTAGAAGTAATTTAAAATCACATAACCTTTGGTTCGAAAAACATGAATGATTGATGTGTTTAATACTTTAACAGCATTTAAAAGGAGACTGCGGCTACGGAAAAATAATATTCAATTATGGATATTGTAAATAAACAATAATTAATAATAATTTGATAATTGATAAAGTAACATCAGATTTTTTGAGATCGGTTCGGTAGAGTTGTTTCGAAAAATAACGCGATTGGACACTACACTACGAAGCAGCCTTTTTTATAATAGGACTCGACTCTATTTTTTAGCATTCGACTCTAAAATGCTCACTAAAGGTAGTTATCACAATCTATGCTAGAGGTTTCCTAATAGGACTCACTCAGTCGAAAACGCCTACACGATTTGAGTCATTTAAAAAGTACTCGCATCTGAATAGCGCAATATCACGGCACTTCCATCTTGAGCTGAAATAAAATAGACGTCATTAAAGGCGTAGATTACTCGATACATCTGTAAATTGGGGTTAGTTAGTTACACTTTATGAGTCAAGGCTTCAGGGTTAAAATACCAAAGCTAGAACGTTATGCGTCAAACAAGAGTCGTTCAGTAGCCACACCCTGCAGGTAACTGATGCGGTATACCTAGCTCATGGCAACTCTGGAGTCCTTAAAAAAACGCTCAAAATAATCACAGTAATATTATTCCTACTTCCTTACCCCTACTTATATTATAAATGCGAAAGTCTGTCCCTCTCGCTTTCACGCCTAAACCACTAATCCAATTTAAATGAAATTTAATTGGTACGGAAATAGTTTGAACCCTGAGGAAGGACATAGGATATTTTCTTATCACGATAAACTGTAGCCCACGCGGGTTAAACGTCGAGGAATAGCTAGTAAGTAATATACGAAAGTAATATGCTCGAGCGCTACTTTATTTCATAACTAACTGATCGTGCTGTGTATATAATTCATAGGTCATCTTATATTAGTTACAATTTATAATTGTTTTAATGGAAATTTGCCAAGTAAGTTAAAATGTACATTTATTTGTGGTCTTATAACAAACATTTGAACATTTTCATTTACAGTTCCAGAGAAAAACGGTTATAATTAACCCTCATTTTCAGCATGATATAACTCAATTATTCCCTGGAATTATCTGCCGGGCAGGGTCATGCACGTCGAATGTCAATATCGGGGGCATATTTTCCGACGAAATTCGGTGTTTCCGAATAATACCCTACTATAAAAACGCATCATGTTATCGAGAAGAAAACGTCATAATTTTAATGGTAACTATTTTATATCATTTTATAACTAGCGAAACGCCTACGCGGATAGGCAAATATAAGGTGGATCATACATAATTTCCATACAAAAAAGCGCATTCATTTTTTCCCAATTTTTCAATATTTCGGTACTATTATCAAATTTGTTTTTCGAATCGAGAACCGCCTCCTTCTTGAACTCGGTTAGACATACAACAAAAGAAAATCAATAACATTAGTTGAGCCGTTCACAAGTGATGATATTTCATATATGCCGCAATTGATTTTAATATAAATTTGCTCGATCGAGCAACGCGTTCGCATAGTCGAATGTCGTATTGTAAAATAAAATAGGGAGCTCCCTTTGTAGCTGCCGTGATATGCTATATATATCACAGCCTCAACCACTGGTCATAAGAGACATGAAATTTGGAGGGCAGCAGCTTCCTTTGATAGTGTAAGAACGATTTTCATTAAAAATGGGATAATAACGTTGGAAAATTACAAGGAAGAATATCAACCACGCGGGCGAAGCTGATAGCTACTCATAATATAAAACTTGCAAGAAAACAAGAGACGTGTCGCGATCGTTGCCTCAAGAGCCTCTTGAGGCGAACCAGAGCATCTGATCGAGACGATTACTCGCCTCATCTCTCGAGGGACTTACAAAAGACGTCATCACTTTTGTTCTCTCTTGAAGCCTCTAGGGCCTTGAGGGTGACGAATGAAAAATCAGAAATAAGATTTGTGTTATTATGAGTGGGTAAGATTCATAATAAAGCAACATAAGTAGTAACTGAAATTAGAAATTGCTGGATAAAAACAATTGTTATCTCTTAATATTCATTATATAAGTTTGTTTTAGCGGGGGAGGAGGATAGCGATAGTTTGCTAGCCTATCCTGAGGATTATTTATTCGTGTCAATAGGATATTCAGCACGTTTAATAAAATAATACCTATCAAAGCAGCGATTATATTTCAAACAAAACATTTATGTCATCCTACAAATATTTGTAGTACAAATATTATAAACGCGAAAGTGCCAGTGTTTTAGCTTTTTTTAACTTTGAAGTAACGTTTTTTAAATTTTTTATTCGTTACTTTAGTTATCGTTTGCTCCACAGGATTGATAATCAATATTCTTCTTTGACAACAATGACGAAGTGTGCTCTTTCAATAACTTTATGATATATGTACTAGCTCTTGTCAGTGGCTTCGTCCGCGTGTGGATTGTCACATTTGCGACAAGTACCTCCCTTCCAAACTTTAACATCCAGATGCAACATCTTCGCTTAACTTCGTATAATACGTGTAATCGAGGTTGTCTCAGCACTTCGTTGCCACAGCGCGATGAGTCATTTTGCATCTTCAAATTGACACCTAAGTTATCAAGTTTTGAAAACGGCATAATATTTAATGCTATAATTGATCTATCAAAGTTTTCAAAATACCAATGTAATTTACCAATGTAATGTTCCATTTAGTCTCACCACAACTAAAAATAGACGGAAGGAGCTTATAGACCAACTGGGATATTGACGTAATTGGCAACTGGATGGACGGCCAGACTAAAACAGAGCAAAAGTATTTTTGTTCAGTAGTTTATTTACAACCCCCAGGGACGCGTAATTATTCTTATATTTTGTCATATATATTATTATTTCCTTAAATAAACATACTTATTTAACGACACCTGGACATTATCAGTCCATTCAGGGCTCATTGAGGCTGCCGACAGTGCCGGATTAAGTAAGCGCGGGGCCCGTAGCAAATTCTTTCAAAGGGCTCTTGACTATGGGTTCTTAAGTATAAAGTAGGAAAAATTGTAACGTTACACGGTTTTGTGGCATCAAGTAAATTCAATATAAAAAACGCTCAGGCTGAGTGGGTTTAATTTAAACCCACTGCTATTTTTAAATAGCAATTGCTACTCTTGCTACGTGGTTAATCCGGCACTGGCTGCAGAGCTATCGTGGGTAGGCGGGCGAGGAGAATTAAAACCACGCGTTGAAGATAAAATTAACAATGCACGATTATTATTTTAACAAAAATGGCAATCCACACTTTCTAATTAATTGAAATACAGCGACACTCCACCGAACACGTTTTACTTGAGCACGATGCAAACGGATTCCGATCTGCGCCTCTAGCCAAGATGCATTCTGCAATCGTTGACGCTAATAGAAAACAAGAAAAATGTATTGGTTTGACATATTTCTGACCACGTGAGTTAGCGTTGAAATATGTCAAACCAATACTTTTTTCTTGTTTTCTACTAGCGTCAACGATTGCAGAATGCATCTTGGCTACGGGCCCTGTCTGACGGCCGCCAGCAAAAGAGCCCGGAGTTGCGTCAGAGTGAAGAAACGTCAACCCGCGCTTATCAGAATATCCACTGTCATTCTTGACGTTTCTTGAAACTTTCAAAACGTCGAAGCGCCGACATATTCAATACCTACGTATATATTTCTCAAACATGCTTTTAGATACGTTCATTATTTCTTCGAAATTCTACACATAATCAACCCACCTTTTGCGGAAAAAGTACCTTGAATATTGACAGGTTTGTTTTTTGTTTGATGACCTGTTTAAAATACTGGTTTAAGAAACACAGTCACAGTATCGGAACGCATTGGTGTCTCCCACAGATTTGGAGTAGGCGTCTCCCTACTTTAATTAATATTATATTATTTATATATACTCGTATATGCTAAAGTCTGTTTCTTGATTTAACCTGTTTTTTCGCAGCAAAACGAGGCAACGGAAAGGTGATTTTTAGCATACAGATAATAATTTCCGAGCGAGCGACTGAAATAAGACTTTGTAGTTTGGTTTTAGCAGGAATCGGGAGAAACCACGGGGCACTACAGTAGTAACTAGTACCATAAAATAATAAACCAAATCGATCACCTACTTGATAATCGCAATGTTTATTTAGATTCTCAATATTTAAGTAATGTATAGGCAGGTCAGGTAACTTAATTATGTTATTTAATTGGCTGTTAAATATGCCCTGCAGTCATTATGATAGCACCTGCTCTGGCGAGATATCTAGATACCAACTTACATGCGGCTATTGGAAACCTCATTTTATACCTTAATTTCTTGAACATAAGCATCATAACGTTCCTTTCATGAGACGGTCTTGGTTTTTAAGATGAGTTTGCATCTGAGAGGACCTGTTTGCATACTTGTAATGCAACCTTGCAGCTGTTCGGCTCGGTTCGGCTTGCTCATCGGTGACGGTCAATTGTTTCTTTTTACATTTACCTAGGTAGATACCTACACCTGTTTTTATAACACTTTTTAACTTGCAATAGATAAAAACCTACGTTCCCGTGCCGTGATGGTTGTGATGGTCGTACGCGCATTTATTTTATATTATTTTACACCCGTCCGAACCTTTTTCTGGGACAAAATGTAACCTATGTCTTCATCCAGGGTCATTTTCACTAAAATCAGATTGCAGCGTTAAGAAGTGTGATATTGCTATTACTATTTTTTTATATCTACATATAATTGGTTTTAATATTTATGATGAAATTTCTGATATATTTTGAAAGAGTCAATAATTATTTTAGATTGGATGCGAAAAATCCTGGATCCTAGTGCCCATGTAGTAAAGTAAAGTAGTAAGTAAAGCACCAACCCGACCAAGTTCAAAAGAAACAGGCGGTCTATTTTCGTGTGTCTCGTGTCTATTTACATGAACCATTTCAAACATGCAAGTTACTCATCTCAATAACCTCAACCTTCGTGAAAACTTTGACTCCAAATTAGTACAGTCAGCGGCAAAAGTAGCTGGTCATACTAGTTTTTTAAAATGTGTTTGTAGATCAGTAAGTATTGGCTTTTTTACATTTTACAAGGTAGTGTTTTGACCACAACATAATACATCTGATTTTAAGTGATGAATTGACGATGTGGTTAAAGGTTGGTGTAATGGATGATGATGGTAATCGGAAAATGTGTTATTATTCAGCGACTTTTGTCGTTGACTGTACGTAGAAACACCTATTCCCGCCTAATACTATTCCCTAGCCCCCCTTATAGCTACCAGCTAACAAAACCGGTAGTTTAACAGAAAATAATAGGTAATAAATATTGAAAAGACGGCAATGTTATTTTTAAGCTTCGTTTTGTTTTAGTACTCTATATAAAACTTCTAATAGAATGAATTCTTCTAAAGAGCAAACATTTTGTTTGTATGGGATGTTTATTAAATGTTTATTTAGACGTAGGTACCGGAAGTAGAGTACGCGGGCCTACATCCGCCCGACAAACGCTGAGCGCGCGCATGACAACGTTTATTTTACGTTGTTTTATGAACACGTGTGTTTCACTTACACACCATCAATGATGGGGTTAAGAATTAGAAAAAAAACACCAAATAAAATGACTTTAAATGGGTCATAAATCGTAAATGGTAAGGTTTACAAAAAGTTTACAGGCAATAATAGATGCGAATTTTATTCTTCTGAAGCTGTCGTCAGTGAGTGACCCAACCTTATAAAAAACAAAAATTGGATCGGCAATTTGGTGCGAGGTTGATATTACAAAACATGGCTATTTTTACTGGCCTATATGTATTTCTTTAAATTCGTGCGAATAGCTTGTAAACTTATTTACGATTTCGTTTGTTCTGACCACGTGACTAAACGTTGAGACGATAATATCCTTTCCACTTTTTTTAAGTTTCCATTAGCATGTATATTGTTTATGCTTATTGGAATGGAAGACAAGATGTCGGAGCCCGCTGTTCTGTTTCATTGAAAACAAACTTTTTCAATTCTCTGAAACGAATAGCCAATAATTGAAAGTATCGCATCGTTTCATTTCTTTTACCACGCAATTTCAATTTAAATTTACTACATTGAAAACACAATAACAGTGACTTTTTTTCTATAAAGAAAAAGGACTCTTGACTGCAATTATGCATCCATTTCTCTACTCTTTACGTGAAGTTTTCCTCTGTACATTGACATCTAAATTAAAGTTTTTTATTAATACATCAATATTATTTTAGCGATGATTTTTAGCGATGATGGCTCAGTGGTAGTGACGTCGGCTTGCGATCCGTAGGACGTGGGTTCGAATCCTACAATGAGCTTGAGCTTTCGGTGAAGGAAAACATCGTGATGAAACCATAGCTTGGTGGTAGAGTATTTTCTAGTACTCGCCTGGCTAGCTACCACCCTCTTGTTAAGAATCTGTCGCCAAGCACCTATCGGTGTGTTCCGGCAGCCTCACTTGAGAGCCAGTTCCCAGTCCAGGTGTAGCGTGGCGCCATCTTCGACCACATCTTCACTTAACATCAGGTGACTTGTGGTCAAACGCTACCCTGTAAAAAAGTAAAAAAAAAAAAAAAAAAAATTCCTGAATTACATCCGACTATTTGTGTAAGACTTAAATTTAGTATTTACAGCGCTCGTGGCAAGGCTTGTTCAGTCGGCCAGCCTCAGTTATACCTAAAAGTTTATTTTTATACTAATACCTACCTTAGAGACGTGGGCGAATCGGTGGGCCAATATCACCATCAGAAATATCACTAAGTTTATACATATAACAATCAAACCAATTTTGTGAAATGCATATTAGCTCCTTATAACATTGACAAAGTAAGTTTTTTTTTATTTATCAAATTTATACTTCATACTCAATCTTGAAAAAACAAAAAGTTTTGAGTGTGTGAGTGAGTGAGTATGTTGGTCACTTCTATACGAAATGAAAAACATAACGGATGAAAACAAAATGAAAATTAATGGATTAGGTAAGTTAATTATATGTTATTAAATGCTACTTATTATCCCAAAAAAGGTATTTTGTAGTCTGTAGAATAAAGGGAGGCTCAGTTGTAACGGGTGGAATAGATATGAATAAAAATGAAACCTGACCTTTTAGTTATGGTACTAATTTTCAAACATAAATTTCAGATCTTGATTCGAAAAATATTGTTTTGTAAAATAAATAAAACATAGCACAATACATCATCATATTTCACAAATCATTGCAAAATTGTTATACCTAGGTATTTCAATAAAAAACGCTGGTATCATAAATATATTCCACTAAGCACCTAAGTAGTAAGTACCTACCGGCAATATTATTGTAGGTAACGCCAACATCGCAACTTTCGACGAAATTAAAAGAAAAAAGGCAAAATTATGTATTACAGTCGAATATTTTATTGTAAGGCCATTTTATAAGATACTGACATTATTTAACATCTAATTGCCCAAAAGGCAGGTGCTATTTTCTAATGGTCTTTTTTTAATTCAAAGCCATATGGCTTGCGATGAAACCGCTCTGCTAAAATAACCATAATTCATTTAAGAATAAAGACTACATTCGTACATTTAATGGACTTTTTTGGCTTCTATCAAAAGGCTTTTTTTTCATAGTCATGGAACACGCATACATCTGCTAGCCTTTGTAAAGTTTTGTTACCAAATTGCATCGCTCTGCTGTATTATTCAACATTGCAAAGGAATGTCCGTCCGCATATTGTATTATGTTAACTTCGCTTTACAATTTAGTTATGGATGCGGGTCAGATTTCGCAGTGTTATTAAAATATCAGACTTGTACTCAGGAGTTGAAGTCATACCATTTTAAAATACTTTATCATCGTAATTGAAGCTTGGACATGCACAAGCCGTCTCTTACAGATACCATTATCATTATGGGCCATTATGGGCCAGTATCTACCATGCTGTCTCAATGTAAGTTAGTATAGGTGTCACATGCCGTACTATAGACTATAAAATCATTTTAAAAAATCTTTACCTACGCATGCCAATAAAAAAAACAAAGCGTTGATCTTGGAAGGAAGAGCCAGATATGTACAATATTGACGTTTGTTTAAAAATCTTATTATGCTAACGATAAAAGTTTAAATATGTATTTATATTCAAGTTCTTCGAGCCCGAGTTCGTGAGAATAACTTTAACAAGATCATAAAGTGATTATCGTTATTTTCCTTTGCGGAAGTGACAGCGGCGTCACCATTGGTTACCGAAAATTTCCCTTAACCTTAATTATTAGGAAGATATATACCTTGGCTTTAAACATACATACATTATTTAAAAATCTGTTGACATCAAATGACAGTATTCTGTCATATTTAGAGACACTACAACATAACGCTACCGGATTATCTCGTGTTAAAAAATATTAGTATTGTAACATAAATAAAAACTCAAGTCGTCTATTTAAATTGATTCCAGTAGAGTTTTGTGTCATTGTAATATTTTGCCAGTATACAAACTTCTATAAATTTCAATACGTTTCTTGATAGTTCGTTGTTACTTAATTCAATGTAAACTATTTTTAATTGATATTGGGTACGGTCGATGTCCTATATCTCATATCAATGTTTATTTATCAAATAAGTTTACCAACTTATCGTAACGCAAAGACATTTAGATGTACTTACATACCTGACTTATCGATTGCAGACTTATCGATGGTTACCAGAATTTTTTATCTTCTATAAATATTCAATAAAAAATTTGGTTATTTACATTTGAACGGAATTATGAATACATCTTTTCCTTATAGCAGATTTTGTATTGATACAAAAAATAATTTATCTGATTTTTTTTATTAATTTTAGAAACTAACAGCTAGGATAATAAATATAAAAGTAGAATTTATATAGAAGGCCAATTAGAAGTTTCTACAAATAGTTCAGTTACGCCCGTAACGCGTATCTACTTCCACTGTACATCTATTAACAAAAAAGGGTACACAGTATATATTATACATGTAACTGTGTACCTACTCACTGCTACCCAATTAATAGTAACATGATATTCTTCAGTAGTTTTACCACAACCAAAAAATATTCACTATTTCATGACATGACTGAAGGACCCGTGCGTCTGTGGAAATGTACAAAGCAGGTTTTACTTTTTGTCAATATGATGGATGGGATTCGCGGTATAGTAAGCCTTTTCAAACTCGTCCAAAAAGATTTTTTTTCATGTTGTTAATCCACGTGAAAAAAACCTTTTTGCGTTAGTTATTTTACTGTAAATTTTGTAACGAAAATTATGTAATGTCAAAGCATTAAACCTAGGCACTTTAACGAAAAAAGAAACTCCTATTGGTCGATAACATCGTAAAAAAATAGCGGAGTTTTTGTATATAGGTACTTTTTTAAACACTTTTATTAGCTTCACCTGTAACTAACTATTAACTAGCTAACTATGAAATCAAATCTTAGGAGTCAATATTAACCTACTTCTAATGGTCGTATCGACTTGAAACTTTGTATGTATATGTAATTTGAAGTTTACATACTGTATGTCAGTGTGTTCCAGCCGCACCACTTGAGACCTAGTTCCCAGTCGCGGCATAGCGTGGTGCCACCTTCGACTACATTGTTAACTTGTGGATTGTGGACAAATGCTACCTTGTGAAATGTAAAATAAAGGTCGCTGCATACGTGACGGGTTTTTATACGGACGGGACGGGACGGAAAGTTTTGGAAATAACGTTTCATACAAAATGTACATGACGTACATATGTCACAGAGACATGGACGGGACGGGAACGTGGCACTCACGTACATTTTGTATGAAACGATATTTCCAAAACTTGCCGTCCTGTCCCGTCCGTATGAAAACCCGTCACGTATGCAGCGACCTTTATATCTTCAAAAAATTTATGTACTGCTTACCATAATGGGAAACCAAGATGCAAATAATGAGTTAGAATTACAAAACGAAACCGGAAGGGTTGGCTGCCAGGAGACACGGTACGGTAGTGGCCGAGCATGCACATTGTTGCATGACATTGCCTCCCACTAGTCGCTGCCCGAGCCTTTTAAAAATTAATACGTTATACGCCTTGCTTTAATTTGATGTCTAAAAGTAGCGGCGATCAACCCTTTATAACAAATAATTAATATACTTCACCTAAGAGCGAGCAATACGAGCAATAAAATATCTGGCGTATCTACTTGACAATAATGCAGAATAAACTTTTTACAATGACATAGGAAAACACCGTGGTGGTTATGCCCGGGCCACACTAAGGTCAACGTCAAGGGAAATGTCAATTCCTATCTTCGCGATAAACATTGTGTGAGTGTGGCGAAATTGTGGCAACCTCGCAGAAGCTATTCACAAAAAGTTGAAGTTGATGTTATGTGAGTGGCTACACTTGAATGGTCAACGTGAATGCACTTGAATTATCGGCTAACGTCAAACGCCAATGTGAATGCCGTTGTCCAATGTCGTAGCCCCACTTATGTCAAACGTCAATCATCGCGCTATTGAACGGCATTTCCTGTTAGTGTGGCCCCAGCATTAGTGGTAAAGTATTTCACCAAACCTAGCTAGACTTACTTGAGGGCCAGTTCTCAACCTGGGCTTAGTGTAGCTCAACCTTCGACCATATCATTGCTTAAAATCAGGCAAAACTATGTAAAGCAAGAATTTTAAAAAAAATTGCCCATCATTTTCATGACAAAAGTTTCCACAGCTCATATCAAGGTACATCATAAACCTGTACTAATACATTTTATTTGTTACAGAAAGGACATGATGGCTCACTGCGCGCGCGCTGTACGTCACGGGTCTATCACAGAAGAAAGGAATGACGAGGAGACCCTGGACTGGACCCGCAAGGCCATGCACGAGCTCCAAGTGGAAATCAAGGAAGTGGCTAGGGCTGTGAACTCCTCCAGCCTGCTGCACCAGCTTCACTCCCTACATAACAACGTAAGTGCCCGTTTCAATACATTATTATCATTATCAGCTTAGATCTCTTCAATCCAAGGGTCTCTATTTGTAGTTTGTAGTAGTAATACTAATTCAAACGGTCGTCAATTACAGCTATTTAAACATTCACCATTATTTACATGTATGTGTGTATGCAGGTCCAAAAAGGTAACTTTACTGGACACTCCATCAATCACATTTTTATAAAGTTAGTTCTTCAGAACTTGTCTTCAGCTATTACCTAACAATGCTAGATCCTAATTTGTTGAAAACTCTTGGACGTGTAATATTTTTCTTTCTAGAAAATGGCCTTTATTACGGCTGAGTAAATAAAACATTAAAATGATTATGATAATGGTCCAGATAATAAAGACTGTTTTATTATTAACTGGATAATTAATGTTATTGTAATAAGAGAAGCGGCAAAAAGCAATAAATGAAATAAATGACGGCTAATCGCGTATTTTCCTTATATAAGATTAAAAGGAAGCTTGTACAGAAATACTGTCGTCAGCAACTTCCTAACAAAATATTTCTTCCGCAGGTGAAACAGATCGCCACTGAAAACGCTGATTTCTTGAACCTTGGCCGCACGTTAGAAGCCCGTCTCGACAAAATGGACGGCCTCGTGGAACGCCTGAAGTACGAGAAGAAAAACATGGATAACCAGCTTGAAGAGTACCGGCAGCAGATGTCTTCAATTGCTAAAGATGTAAGTCAATAGTAGTTAGTAACTGTCGCAAACAGAAAAAAATGTCAATTAACGCTCAACATCATCGTCATCCTGCCTTGGTCCCAGTTTACTTGGAATCAGCGCAGTATACAAAACTTTTTGGCACAAAAAATACATTCAGCCACATGCCTGACATCAACTCTTTTAGGGAGGTGTGCCCTGCACCGCTCGGGTGACCCAATGTGCTTGGTGGTGCGTGCACTGGGTCTCAAAACTCCCTTAATCGCCTTTTACGACACCTAACCTGCCAGGGCCAGTAAAGAACATAAATTAATGCGAATTGGCATTAAATTCTTTCATAATCCATGCAACAATATTGACTTAATTATAGTTGTGAGTAAGGCAGAAAATTTATAAAATTGCGCAAACTAATTTAAATACCTATAGTAAAAAAAGTAGATTGAACAAGGAATCGGAAACTAAAGAGACCAGACGGAAGAAGATGCTTGCAGGTATTTTATCTGAACTCTCTCGTGGCAGAGAATCAACAGTATTGGCGTTTAGTAACTTCTATTGATTAAAAAGCTTTAACTAACGAACGTATAAAAACTCTAGATAATAATAATAGAATGGAACACAATTAGGTCGCTAGATTTGACTACATTATAGGTGCAAAGTCAGGAACCAATTTTCACCTTGATCTCGTAATCTTTGCCTTGAATGCAATTTTGCAAGACGTCTATAGGCACTACCTTACTCGTGTATTCATGAAATCAATATCTGGAAAACGGGAGAAGGTCACAAATCCTCGGACTTCATGAGCGAGTTTTCTTTCTCACGATTTTGTGTCTACTTGCTGCCCTCTCGCCGATTTTAGCTCAAAACAATAGGTATAACAATGGTAATCGATCTATAGACCTGATTTAGATCTATAAATATCTTGCGGATTCAACGCTAGCCGGACCATTCGAACTTTAATAATGCTTAATTAATCTATAGCGAGCCGCACTCAGAAGAAAAGCAGTAACCTATGTTTAACTTTTGGTTTTAACTCTACGGTTTTTTACAGCTTATGAGATAAAACGGGACTCCTTTCAGGAAAAATATTGGCAAAATCTCGTACTTAATCGATGTCACAAAATAAGATATAAGTAATTGTCATCGAATACAAGACATGAGATATTTCGAAATGCTTGCTTTGATGTCAACATCTTCTGTATTTACTCCTAATGAGAGAACGGCATTACGGTCATTTCTCCCAATTTCCTGTGGAATTATGTAGGTATACTTATGTTGCTCATTATTGTCTTGTTCGTTCGCGGTTCGCAGCTAAACATAGCCGCTTCTTCTTCTGCAATTCCTTTGAAATATCTCACGATAAAGACGAGTTGTGTCCAATTAGATACTTTTATGACAGAACACCTGAAATCTTTCTGACTATTTGATTATGGCATATGTTTTTATTTTAAAATTATTACAAGTAACATAAATATATTGTTCTGTGTCACATTTTTAAGATGTTTCGGACCAACCGACAGAGAATAAAAAAATTAAATTGCAATTGAGGAGAAAAATATGTAGATACCTACCTAGGTATAACGTCCCATCAGTGACAAAATACAGGCATAAATGTATTAAGTCAACAGGGATTGTATAAAACTTATTCGGTCCAGCAAAATCCACAAAAGTAAACGTTTTCATCATAGATAGATAATTACACCAAAATAATTTAACATGCCAGCCGCGGCCTTTCCTTGTTTGGGATACCTCATCAACTGACATTAAATATACAAAATGAGGGCTCAAAATAAAACAGCGGAACTGTGTGTGATACGAATTCATTTACACATTTGGCCTTCTTTTGTTTAACAGTGGATCAACGTAATTAAAATCAGTCTCAAAGTAGATGGTAGGTTTCTTTTACATAACATATTTTCCCGTGCGTTTTATTAAATATGCAGGATTTATTTCAAATAAATTAGAGATTGAACTAGAGATGGAAACATCTTCTGCTTTGCGTTGCATGATATGGAGGAGGATCATTTTCTAGATAGAAGATAATACTACATGAGTAATAATTGAATACTTATATCAAATTATTTCTATATTGTTAAATACTTTTGGACAAAGTACTCACATTTTCAAAGCACGCCTATAAATACACGCTTTCTCAAATAGGTACCTACCATGTATGGTTGACTGGTAGCGATGGGCGTTGAATGAACGATAAATCGACCGGTACAGGTATAGTCAATGCTTTGGCGGCGATAAGGGTTCTCAAACGATGAATAGACTAGTCGAATCTTTAGATGGCATCCTTTTCGACGAGCTAAGCGACGAAGCGTGAACGAAGGTAAGTACTCGGATAACCAATATACAAGTTCATTCGTTCTTTGAGCAAATAGAGGATGTATGGAGTCTGGACCACCTCTTTGCAAATCATACTCGAAACTTGTTTAGACCAGAAAGAAGTTCTTAACGATCTATTTGTTGTAAAATAACTTATTTTGGTAGTACAAAAGAAACACATATCTTTATAGCAGCAATCTTAGGACGATGAATGGTGTAATAATGACACATTCATGGCAGACATAATAATATAAGGCTTTCATCTATCTTCTTCCCTGTTTACACACACACTAGATGAACTACTTAGTGCTTAAATTTCCACACAAACAAGGCTACAGAAACCGCCCTGATTAGTAAGTTATTCCCTACTAAATCTATACCTACTTACTACTTGTCCATACCAAGGGTCAATACATTTTTGAAACCAAATTTATAAATGTGAGTCTGTCTTATTAGGAAGGACATAGAATACCTTTTATCGTGATAGACTGTAGTTTGAATCTGTGATCAACCGTATGCCAAGTCAGTATATAGCTCAGTATATAGTGATATTAATTACTGAAATAATTCCTTTTTTCACTCTAGAGCCGTTACTCTATGGTAAAAGCACAGTTAAAAAGTTGTTTGTTTTTTTTGAACACCGACGCGCGCGACGCGACGCGGTCATTATGTTGAAAAGTTGGCCGCAGAGACTAACTAGGCAACTTTTCGCGGGAAACCGGGGGAGTCTTTGTCTACCTCTGCAAACTCGCGGAGTTAGTTTCAAAATTATAACAGTCCTAATCTATACTGTAAGAGTTGCAGACTAGTTAATTAACAGTACCAAAAAAAATTTGAATACTCTCTTATAACAATGTAGGTATATATAGTTAATTAACGTAAATTATTCCAAACTTATTTTATCTGAATATATAGAATTTTGTTAATCAAGTTTGCGCCAGTTGATAAAAAGAAACAAATAAATACATATAATTATGGACATTTGCAAAATCCAGTAGGTACTAGAACTTAAGACTCGGGTGTCAATAGGCAGGTCCAAAAGGGTCTGAGGGGTATCTCAAAAAAATCAATCAAGGCTATATACAAAAATAAGTAGTTTCATATAATTAACTTGAAGGTCTACCGAGTACATATTGTACTGATCGTAGTTACAAGTCTTGGAGCAACAAGATGACGTATAAAGCTGCGCTTGATAAAAATATATAGTTTAAAAAACACTTTAAAAACGCACTGAAATATATAAAATAATTAAATTGACTTGTATTAGTTACGATATAACGGTTAATTCAAAAAGTGTGGAGCGCTTTTTGGTTGTGTGTACTTTTATTTACCCCAGTAAAAGAAGCGCTCCACACTTTTTGAATTAACCATTATATCGTAACTAATACAAGTCAATTTAATTATTTTATATTTTTCAGTGCGTTTTTAAAGTGTTTTTTTTAGTTTTTTAAACAATATATTTTTATTTTTTTACTTTTTATTTTTTTTTTTACCTATCGGACTCATCAAAAGGAATCATATGAGCCCAAACTCGAGGGGTTTACTAGTAGCCACTGCAGAGATCCCCTACCCACCTTCTGGCTGCATCATCAGATCCTCGTCACCAAAATCAATCTATTGGACTCATCAAGACGAATCATATGAGCCCAAACACGAGGGGTTTACTAGTAACCACTGCAAAGTTCCCCTACCCACCTTCCGGTTGCATCATCAAACCCTCGTCACCAAGTCCAATCTATTGTACTCATCAAGACGATTCATATGAGCCCAAACACGAGGGGTTTACTAGTAGCTAGCGAAGAGATGCCCTACCCACCTTCCGGCTGCATCATCAGATCAGGTCGATGATACCAAATTATTGCATTGTCACCGAGATTACATACACATACAAAGTTTCAAGTCGATACGACAATTAGGAGTAGGTGAAAATTGACTTCTAAGATTTGATTACATTGTTAGTTAGTTAGTTAGTTAGTTACAAGTCAAGCTAATAAAAGTGTTTTAAAAAGAGGGCTGACTTTGTACGAATGAAAAAATAAAAATAGGTAAAAATGGTTCTTGGTAATCAAAACTAATTCAGAATCAGAATCATTTATTGCATGAATACAGGTTATAAAGCGATGTTACAAAATATAATACACATCTCCATATTCTACCCTGATTGGGTGTGCAAAGTCACAATTTGTTACATTATAATATGTCAGAATAAAATCAATAAAATAGTTACATATTACATAAAATTCAATTTAAATATCATTAACAAAAATATAATCAATTATCAGCTTGATCTACACTTTAATGTAGCACAACCAATGTAACTTAAAAAAAAAGTAAAAAAAGTATGTATCTGTAATGTTTTTGTGCAACTTTGAATTATTTGTTTTGATGTTGGACATAAGGTCTATAACTCTGGAAAGGGCCAACAGCAGGTGGTCACCCTCTTCACGGTAGGTGCGCGTAACCGATTTCTAGTGACCGTTGCGCCCGCAACTTGTGACGGCGTAGCGTATAATATAGCCTTTGAATTTTAATCAATCATTAGTGTAATGTAACATCCGTCGGTACTCGGAACCTAAAATACGAGGTACCGGGAAAGTCTTGCGGCGAGGGTCCTATAGGGCGGAGTCGCTGGCAACAAATTGTTTAAAAAGTAATTAAATAAAGGCTAATTTGTTATTTTGAACTTTGGTTGATACGCATTTCTTTATTTCAGCGGAGAGTATCTCATTAAGTCAATTACATACCTACAAACTATCGCATTGATGTAATATTAGTTTGATTTATAAATAAAATTCAAGGGTAATAAGATATATATTGGATAAAGTTATACATAGTCGATGTGATTGATGTAATTTGCTCTAACATTAATCTGCAAAGGCCAAAAATGTTTGGTGCATCACATAATTATGCAGGTATACCAAATAACCAATATTATGTTTTTTTTTGTATGTACGAATTTCAACATCCGGCAAGGTTGTCGGAGACTTTTTGCAATGGTTAATAAAACACGCTCTAAATAAAAATCGCCGTTTGTAGCTACGCTATATACCTATGCGATCATATATATGACAAAGGCCGCCTGCTGTCGAGCAAATAAAAAAAGCAATGGAAGTCCACATTCCACCTTTTGTAGCGCAGTATCGATGCCGCATTTACACATAAAAGTAAAAATCACAAAGGATAGCTCTTCTCCGCGCCTCTGTAACTCTGTACGTATTTCGCACTTGACACGTACTCCTAGCTCGCACAATACCAAGCTCAATCGTAGCTCTCTTTCACCCGTGATAAAAATACAAAACTCGTAAATTAGTTCACCTTTTCTAAAAGCGGTTCGTGGTTGAAATTATGGATCTCCAACGTCATCGGAACTGGCACAGCAACGATGTTCATGTTTTCATAATGGCGAGCTTGTACGGCATGATAAAACCACCTCTAATATGTCAGTCGATGTTGGTTTATTGTGATCAAAAAATATGTACAGTTTAATTGAGAAACCATCCTCGATTTTTCGTCGGTTAAAAAATCGGTGCGGATCTCCACGCGCACGGCTAGCGTGTTATAAATGCGAAAGTTTAAGAGCGAAATCTAACTTTAGCACATAATATATATTGGTTTTTGTAAAATCATATAGCTCCATGTATTAATTAGTTCGAGTCAGATAAATGTGTTTGTATGATTGTATTTGGCTATTGCTGATAATTAAAACTTCAAAGCAAAAAGTGTTGGCAAAAAAATCGTAGCTCATCCAATTAGTGATCGCAAGTACTCAAGTCTTTTAAGTCCTGATCTGAAGGACTGGTCTCCTTTTGGTGGAGTTTGAGAGACTCCGAATGAAATGAATGCAAGTTCTGAATTTGAGCCCTATCGTAAGAAGTGTCAACTCTTAGAATTGAATTTTAACAAAGAACTAAAGTTCCAGAACGAAGGTTCCATATTTTAATGAACTTGGGCAGTATATCTACTGATTTCTGAACTCATTCTTTCACTAATTAAAAAAGTATGGATAAGATGTACCGAGTTAGTCACACGAAAATGTGCTGTCTAGAAGTCTATATATGTCCTATAATGCCTATCCGAGTATGCCTACAAAAAAATGGTCTAAAGTCGTCTTGTTGAATGAAACCTCACGAGTCTAATCAATTATTACAAGAAGACTTGAGCTCCCATTTACGAGCAGAAACCCTAAAAACTTAGTTAAATAGGATTCAAAAGAATCCTCTCCAACGCGTCTTTCAATTCTATGATATCTTATGCAATCTGAGGCTAATTATCTTTTTAACGAGTTATAAGTTATTATCTATAATTATTCAAGCAATGAGTTATTGATTAAACAGTACCTACATTTAAGTGCCAACAAATTATCGACCTCACCCACCGTTATGTGAATCGTCTGTACTCGTATTTACTGAACAATAAATAAACTTGACATATTTTCATTAAAACGAAACATTTGTGAAAGCAAAATGTACATTTTACCATGGTTTTGATTAGGGTTCGGGTTTGCTTTTTCATGTAGGTTTTTTATACGCGACGATTTTTTGTAGTTAGTGTCGAAGTTGACATAAAACGGTGAAAGGATTTTTTGATCTGTAATAAACTAAAACTACATCCGTGGATTTTATAAAGTTTACTCTCCTAGCTGGGAAATGTACACATGGATTTTGCATATATGTGTTTTTTTTTACTATTTACAGGCTAGCGTTTGACCACAAGTCACCTGATGTTAAGTGACGATGTGGTCGAAGATGGCGCCACGCTACACCTGGACTGGGAACTGGCCCTCAAGTGAGGCTGCCGGACACACCGATAGGTGTTGCAGATAAGGTTCAAATGCTGTAAATTCAATTCAATTTCAGTACATAAAAGAAATAGCTCATTTGTGTGATTATTACCTCTAAGCTTTCATATTCGGCGTCAGTTAAGTAGGTACTGGGTAACGGTTACTGCAGTACAATTCACAAGCTACCGCACCGAGTTATTGTAAATTAACTAACTAACTAACTAACTTCATACGAACTTTACTCGTCTGTGTAAAATGTCTCTGAGGTAGATAGATAGATAGATAAAACATTTTTTATTCTGAAGAGATAGTTATAAAAAGTTGACCACACTGGACCCTTCGTTCCATTTACTTTATTTGAACACCCAAGACCTCACACGTTAAATTGCGAAACTTGAGCCAGTGCCAACACCTTTTGTGTTTTAGTTTACTCATAATCAGCTCGCGTGATTGATCAATTGATCAGCTCATGTTCCGTGCCGGTGTACTTAGCACTGCGGGAGTCGCACCCCGATTCCCACGCTCATCTGATTCAGAGTTTCACACAATTTGTGGACTTTTATTACATTTTAGAGAACTGGTGAACTGGTGACAACACTGTTTACGGCCTGTTATATGTTTGCAGCTATTCATAATTATCAGTCTATTGTTTTCCCACTGTCGGAGCACAGGCCTTCTCTCGGAGAGATTATGTCATATCTATTTCCCACCACGCTGGCCCAGTGCGGATTGGTTGATGTCATACATGCCCTTGAATATCCTGGTTCTTGGAAATGCCGGTTTCTTCACGATGCTTTCCTTAGTAATTTTGAGCGATGTTAAATCTCTACATATCTTGTAGCTTATTTTTTATCAAGAACAGTTTACACGTGGATTTATTTGACACCAATATTTTATTTTGTACTAGCCGTACTTTGCTGCGTTTTTTCGGGAAAAAGTGGGTTTAATGGAAAACTGGCAAAACCGTGGGGCGCAACAGGTAAACGTTATTTTGATTTTGTATTAATATAGGTTCTCCTGTACCAAGCTTCAGTAGTGAAACATATCAGATATAAGGTATATATAGCTGTTTATCCCAGTCAAACCTGTTTCAGCCAAATGGGAATATGTCAGAGCAGGTTCAGCTTCCTTAACATTGTAAGACGTGCAATTGATGTTTTACTCACTTTTCTATGGTAAATTCTAAGGAATAATTTATGTATGGGCTACCTAAATAGAACGGATGTATGCTTCCTGTCTCAACATAAAAGTCCTAACTTGAAAAGAATTTACCGAACAATATGTCTTATTCGTATACCTACGAATTCAAACAATATAATGCCCGAACGATTGGCTCATTTTAGCGGTCGAGCTTAAAGCTCAAGAGAATGATATTTGATTTTATATAAGCTATAAATATTATTTTGGAATGTTTATTTAAAATATAAATTTACTTATTTATATTATTTTATAGCGATGATGGCTCAGTGGTAGTGACGTCGGCTTGCAATCCGTAGGACGTGGGTTCGAATCCTACAATGAGCTTGAGCTTTCGGTGAAGGAAAACATCGTGATGAAACCATAGCTTGGTGGTAGGGTATTTTCTAGTACTCGCCTGGCTACCACCCTCTTGTTAAGAATCTGTCGCCAAGCACCTATCGGTGTGTTCCGGCAGCCTCACTTGAGAGCCAGTTCCCAGTCCAGGTGTAGCGTGGCGCCATCTTCGACCGCATCGTCACTTAACATCAGGTGACTTGTGGTCAAACGCTAACCTGTAAATAGTAAAAAAAAAAAAAAAAAAAAATATTAGAGGAAGTTTGAAACAGGGACAGAAAAGCCTAAAAAAACTTTTTGGCTTGTACATGTTAAAAATAATTATATAGAAATAAGGTACAGAAAAAGAATAGATATACCCTGTTGGGGTCCATATATGTTCACTAATTTCAACCACTAAGATCTCATGTTTAAAACTGCAATAAATAATTGAGTAAATGATAATCGTACGTAACGTTTGCTCTTGGCTAGGCCTTCTGGTGTAGGTACATTCGCAAAAATAGAACAAGATACGATCTATTTATTAATATTATTATTTATGTTAAATAGTCTCTCGTCCATCTGCTGAAACAGTTGCTACGAAGTAGGTCCAGATATAATACACTAGCTATTGCAATACAGTATATGTCTACAGTGCATATAAGAAAAAATGTAAAAGGATGGCAAGTAGTTATGGCTGCACGAGCACCTGGTGGGATGCATGCCTACATGGTCAGTGTCTATTATTAACTACGCATAAGTTATAAGTATTATAGATTAATACTGCAAAATTGTATTGGTGATTTCAAAAAATTACATTTTTTATGCTTTCAAACACTGCAATTTGATTCATACAACATTGGTGACATTTTACCTGACTGGTTTTAAAATATAGAAGGATCTAAAAATACCTTTTAAAGAAATTGAATCCCGAATATTCGGAACAACTAAAATGCAAAAATAACTACACCTTGATGCGGGTTGCATACCAAAAGCTAAGCTAGCTCAGTTTATCTCAGCTCGCATAGGTGACGCAGTTTTTTTACTTGTCATTGCAAAATATGCAAGCAAAGCTATGTGAGCTAACTAAAATACGCGAAGCTAAGTTATTTGAGTATGTCGATGCACAGCTATACGAGCTAAGATAGTTTAGCTTAGCTTAGCTTCGGTATAGCTTAGCTTTCGGTTTGCAACAGGCATTAAGCTCATATACTTTTTCTTTTTTGTTGACAAAGGGAACAGAGCCCATTGAGCGAAAATGATGCTCTGTATATATCGGCTGGTTTCGATAACTCACGGTTTGCCTCCTGGCTACTGGATAGAAATTTGACATAAGCTCCATAGAAGTAATGTCAAATTTATATCTCTAGTAGCGCAAACCGTGGATAGATCGGTTATTGAAACCGGCTTTTTGTCAAGCACTAGCGAAATCACAGAAAAAAATTGCAAGAGTTGAGTCTGCAGAGAAATAATAGGTGATCAGTAAAATCAGATGGCCATTTACCGTTCAACAATAAAACTTTAACAAGCTCCAGGGAAATCAGTGCTCTTTGAAAATGCTCTGCAAAATTAGTTCAAGAAAAATATACGGTGATTTTAAACATATATAATAGCGGTAATCTAAAGAAAATCGCGTGTAATGGAATGGAGATGTGCGCAAGGATTAAGCCGGCCTCTTGGCCAAAACCTGTTCAGCCACTTTCAATAGTAGGTATCGCTCAACTTTGAGCAGATTGCAAAAACCAGTCCATTTAATTGCAAAATTTCATTCGTTTATTGGTATTGTTTACATGAAGTAAAGGTATATCTGTCGGATATATGAGTTATGGAAAACGAAAACGTTTGTATATTAGAAAATTCATTCACAGACGACTTAATATGTTTTTGTTAGATAATTGCACTCTGTTTCTTTGGGGCTTTGGAAATAAACAACAATAACTCATACTCTCTTATTAAGAATGAATTATAGTGTGTTACTCTAGTGAAACTGGAAATCAGTTAAACAACGGATAAGTTAGGTTATTTACCTACATTTTTAGTCAGGTATCTGTAAATTGTCATCGATTTGCCAACACAACAATGCTGACAACTTATTGTTTCTTCGAAAGGTGGATTTCATTGTATTTTAGAAAGCAGAATGCCTCGATTCACAATAAATTGAACTTTGACGAATTTCTTACCGATAGGTATATGAAATATCTCTTTATTTAAAACTAACACGTACTTACACTTCGAGAAACTCATTGTAGGTGTAGGATTGCTGTTTGCTGTAACCGTAGATTCCGTACTAAGAATTCTAGTGTACGCAGATTTTGAAGCCCTCACGTTGCAGTATCACGTTTGCATGGCGACACTGTATTCAAGTAACTTGAACCTTAATGTTCCTGAGTTAAGGCTCTATCTATGGAAGCTAGTAATGGTAGGTAGGAATCCGGGTTTCGAATGAATATTCCTGCTGTAACCCAAGTTTGCTCCGCAACGCGCCACCGTCATCTTCATTAGCATTCCGCGACTTTCTGTCAACCTTTTCATTTTTACCTGTTCTCTTTGAATTTTTTATATCTTATTCAAATAATGCTTTTGTTGGCAAGTGGATTATATCTGAAGAAATTGTATAAATAAAGAAGTAAGCACGAGCACATAATAAAGGCAAATTTATTATTTTGTCGAAAACAAAGTCAGCTTTCTGGCATAAATTAAATTGAAATAAAAACAAAGGCAAGTGTATTTATAAATACGTTTTTGGAAAAAAGGGCTAATACACATTTTTGCATGTACATATTCCCACCGAACCTTCTATAATATACACATTACACACAGACATCCCCCACACACTCACATGCATGTAGAACACCGTACCACAAAACAGAACAAAAATAATGTAAAATGTAAGTGCAACAAGTAGATTAAAAGGCTGACTTCTTAGAAACTTCATAATGTTGTCAATACCTGTACAATACATTTTCTGCAACGCTATTGGATTCCTGAACAAGTAAATAGATTATATTAACAACTTCTCCACACACACATGTACTCGTAATAGATATGGATGAAAACTTATTTGTGTTGTTATACGTGAGCGTGACACTAGACTAAATAAGCGCTAAATTATTCAGGCCCTTACACAACACCTTCAACTAAGAATGGCTTCGGTTCACAGAATCTGTCCGGTGGAGCATCTTCATTATTCAAGTACAAACACGCCTGTCTACTTCCACCTCTACAGACCTTTGTAAACCACAGACTTTACGACACACTACGCTTTCTGCACTCTTTCAAGCTCGAGAAGCTCTATAGATAATGACTCTAGGAGGCCTTGTCTCGTAATGATCAAAACGCCCGGATTCGCGTAACTATATACATATACATATAAAAATATCCCTAGGTTTATTTTTACAATTTACAGGATAGTGTTTGATTACACACATCACTAGATAGCGTCTCAAAAAGTCGAAAAGAACTTATTTGTGTACGTTTTTTTTTTATTTTTAGGAGGGACTACGTGTTGATTGCCTTTTGGTGTTTACTACTTCAACGGGCTACTGGAATGATTAGCGTCAATCAATAAATTTTTTAGCATCGGCTATTCATTGTACATGTTATTTTTTGTAGGTACTAAATTATGTGTTTGTTTCAGGTGGAGCAAAAGATCGTAGCACAAGAAGATATGGTCAATGACATGTACAATCCGAAAAGCGTGTTAGCTGTGACCGCTCCATTGGCACCGGAGAAGAATCATCATAAATACCGTCACAACAAGATGGTCCATACACAAATCTCGCGCTTGTCTCGCACTCAAAACCAGCTTGATGCTAACCAACAGGGCATTCAGATCCAGATGCTTGACCACCAGCGTCGCCTAGACCGCCTTGAAGAAAACAACTGGGGCTTCATGTCAGCTAAAATTGACGTGCTGGAACTACAAGCGAAGGTGTTTAATGATCGCCTCAATAACAACACGCGGACTCTATCAGACTTCGAAAAGGTGCATGCGTCCTTGTTAGAGCTTCGCGAAGACTTGGAAGCGGTCGAAAATAAAATGGACAAGACCATTCCCGAGTTTCGGAAGGAAATTTCTAAACTTGACGTATACCAAGCCCAAGTAAGTGACAAGTACTGTAACATTTGATTTTAAATAATTTAATTTCTCTCTTTGAGTCCTCTTGAGATTTTGAGGAATACATTAACTGATTTCGTTTGTGTTTTTGTTGAACAGATGAACGCTCACTTTTCATATGTGAAAGAAGGCCAGGAAAATCTGAAGCAGTCAGTGAAGGCGATCGCCGTAAGCATGAGCAACGCCCAGGACCGCGCCGAGAAGGAACAAGAAGAGCTCAATAAAATTAGCGTCTCCGTAAACGACTTGAAGGCTCAGGCGAAGAAGCATTTTTTCCGTCTTAATGATCACATCCTGAAGGTATGAATATAGATTAGCTCAATAGCTCAATTCTGTTTTCAGCTTTTCACAGGTAACCACTACAAAATTTGCAATATTAGAGAGAGAACAACATTAATTTTATTATATGCCGTCGCTAAGTACATACACTTTTGCAGTTTCTCATCATTCACTGATTCGATTATTGGAAATAGCTGATTGTAGATAGGTACCTACACAGATCTGTAGGTTTAAATACTTAATTGTAGTGGCATGATCATTTATAACAGCAGTGTGCGTTTAGAAGCGAGTCATCTCAGGGAATTATTAGGTCGTTTTCTACTATAATTTGGTTTCCAAAGTAATTTATTAGCTATTTAATCGTTGCATGGCACGGCACACGGAATTACACGACGCGATGTGATAGGCCGGGCCCGCCATAGTACACGCCGCGCCACCGCGGCCAACGGAGTCACGTAGCTGAATAAACGAAACAAACTAAAAATCGAAACAAACTGAGGACGTTGTTTACTCTTCGGCTTAATGCTTTCTAGATAACACACGAATATATTACATTGGATGAGGACCATATTTACTTTGATACGTGCTTCGCACCACTGTCTGCTGACTTGCCTGCGATACTGAGCTCTGACTAGAACTAAATCTACTCATTCATTGAACTAAAGACATTTAGAAAACATATCACAAGCTAGAAGTTAGTACGAAATCATACAATTTCCTTCTATAATGCAAGTATTATTTTCAGACTGAAGCCAACCACGTGCCCAAGAGTAACCAGACCGAGACCATCTCCCTCACAGAACTCATCGGTGTAGTAAAAGAATTGCAACCAGTAGAACGTGAGTATGAAGACCTCGTAGCTCAACTCCCCAAGGACTGCTCCAGCATCACTGGCCCCGCCGGTACCTACCTCATCCACCCGGGCCACACCACTGTCGACACCTGGTGCGCAAACGGCACGACTCTTGTCCAACGCCGCTCCGATGGATCTGTTGAATTCAACAGGAAGTTTTCCGAATACGCTCACGGCTTCGGCAACCCTGCCTCGGAATACTGGCTCGGTCTTGACACTTTACACCAACTCACCGTCGATAACTGTACTGCCATGCGGATCGACATGACCGATATCTACGGAGCCTTCTGGTACGCCGAGTACGAGAACTTCTTTGTAGGTAGCGCTGATACTGGTTACGTATTGGAAGTGAGCGGATTCAAAGGAAATGCTAGCGATGCCTTTGCGTACCAAAACCACATGGAGTTCTCCTCCATTGACCACGACCGTGACATCTCCAACACCCACTGTGCTGCTAATTATGAGGGAGGCTGGTGGTTCTCCCACTGCCAACACGTCAACATCAACGGCAAGTACACTCTTGGTCTGACTTGGTTCGACATGAATCGTAACGAGTGGATCGCCGTCGCCACCAGCGAGATGCGCGTGTACCGCCGCCCGGGATGCTTCTAAATTACGTAAGAGTTGAGATGTCTCCACATCTAGCCACTATGTAAAGCCAAAATGACTAGCCCATCCAGTCATGGATTTCGTATAACGCGTACATTATTTATGCTTTAACATCAAATATTATTGACTTACCTATACTAAATAACTAACATAAAATACGAATCTGAATAAAATCTTGGCAGTCAGGTGTGGACATCTGACAACAGTATCCCAAAATAGTAGGCATGACAACCACATTTTATCGAGGTTCGGTGTAGTATTTTCGTTTATACAAGTTTATCAATACCAAAGAAATAAGATACGACGGGCTATAAGAGTAGACAAATTGAGTTTATATAACAATTTAATTTACGTTTGTAATCCACTATAACCATTCCTTTTTGTGTTAGTTTTATGTTTTGTGTTTTGTTCTACCTTCCTCAATACACGTATTTTTTTCTTATCATTTGTTTTCTAACTCTTATATTTTGTAAGTTGTTTTAGCTAGTTATTACTCGTATTCTTACATGTTTGGTGAATTTTAATTTTGACCTGTCAATTTCGATATTCAATTTCAATGCATTTGAATTGATAAATAAATCTTAGTATTTTTAAATTTATTTAAGTGTCTCACTTATCAAATTTTCTTCTTTTTATGTTTTTTGGGTTACTATACTTTTTTTAAGTTTAAAATTTAGTAAACCCGTCTTAGATTAAGAAAAATGTCCCCAATTTAGACATGGAAAAGAATGAATGGCATCAATTTGAGAATAAGTACGCATCGCGACGTAAACAAATACTAATTAGCACAACTTCATCTGACTCACGATAAATTAAGCAAATCGTATGTATAGATGCTACTACAACGAACTACATTGATGAAGTCTTAACAACATTTCCACGTTTAACTTGAGTTCAATATTACACATTTTACCTAATCTAGTGAATAGACTCCATAGGAGCATTTAATGCTTTTTCCGCATCTATTATTAACTATGCTTGTAACCACCATTTAATAAGACTCTGGTTTTTTTAAGCTAATAAACCGTCATCTCAACATTAACTTGCGAGACCAGAGATAGGTTAAGAACTGCTTTATTATACATATTTTATGATTTGACTATGTATACTTTTTAATTAGTTTTATTTATTTTTATTTACCAGCTATTTTAATTTGTGGCTCGAAGTGGCTCTTGTTTTGTGTATGCGATGTAATGCGTAACATTAACAACTTGTTTCAAGTAGAATTGGAAATTCAACCGATGTTTGTTAAGAAAATGTGATAATTATTCATCTTGAAAAGCTGCTTTATAGGTCATATGGTCGTCGCATACGCTTGACAATGAGTAGCAACACAGGCCGAGTGACGGGCAAGAGGGTACTTTAGGCATAACGAAGAAAAGACTGCACGAGTGAAACTGGATGAGTGATATATAGAATTTGCGTGGCCGGTGCCAAATCTTTCGGACGAATGAATGGTTTTGATATAAGAGAATAGCAGTCACGGAAAATAGCATTGAAAACGGTCTGACTGAAAATTGAAGAATGGATATTAATTTTGTGTTTTGAAATTATTATATTTTTATTTGAATCATGTATTGAAATTCGATTTTAAAATTGATTTTTGCAGTATTTACTCGTATATTACTTATAGATATTAAAGTTATATAATCCCAAAATGTTCTTCGTATATCTAACGTACAGTGTCTTTTATTATTTGAATATAGTTTTATTTATACTAATTTCTTCGTCGCATTTTTGTTTGTGTGGCAATTACAGATGAGTCCAAGCTATATCACCGACTAGGTTTGGTATATTTTGAACAGATAGCTTTGTTTGTGTTGATTTATCCAATTACTTATGTATTAAAATATGTTTGATTATTTTATCAATCTTAGAAAAGGAGGGCATGGAACGTATTATATATAACGATCAAAGATCTCATAACAAACTATAAAAGTTTATCTCTAAACTTTTAAGGACAACAATATTATTATATACCTACGTAATGATTAGTAACAAAAAAAGTACATATTTCGTACATAATTCAATGCTGACCGACTTTTATCTTTTTTTTCAGTGGTTACATTAGTAATTGTCAATTTCAGCCTATTATGTTAATTATGATAATGTTATAATTAAGCGATTATGTTAATTGTATAATTTTATGTAAATTCAATTGTTTGTTTAACAAAGACACGATGTACCAATGCATAACCAAATAAAATATTATGGCTAAAATATTATTTTGCTTTAATTTACCTAGAACCATACTGACGTTTGGCTTGGGATATAAGGAAGAATAGGAAGTAAAAAATACTATTTACCGAAGGCAGAAAGTATATCGTAAACTATAACAGAATTCGAGAGATTTTTTAATATACGAGTCATCATTATCAGCCTTTCACGTTTCCACTGCTGGGACTCTGGCCTTCTCTCAGAGAGAGAGTATGGGCTGCAATCTACCACGCTGGTCCAGTGCGGGTTGGTAGATGTCGCATGCCCTTGAATGTTGCAGTTCTTGGGCATGCCGGTTTCCTCACGATGTTTTCCTTCACCGTTTTGAGCGTAGCAAATCCGCACATAACTTATTAAGTCAAAGGTGCGGGGCCGAGAGGATTCGAACTCGGTGTCGGCGTCTTGCAAGTCGCACACCTAACCGTTCGGCCACCATCGCTCTAGTATATACGAGTATTAGATATCATAAATAGGTGTTGCAGTACTCGATGCGATCTTAGATAAGGCCCTCTGAGGAAAGTTTCGTAACACTTCTGGAACATATAGGTACCTACGTGCAAATTGTACATTCAGGCAAATAATTCAGAGCCACGGTAATCCTGTCTCTATCTATTCAAGCGCACCCTGTAATCTGACGCGAAGCAGAGAATATCCATTCCTGCGTAGATCTAGATATCTACAATTTCTCAGATTGCATGATGGAACATTTACCTACATCGTACTAGGTATACTAAATTACAAACACTAACATATTCGTACCACGTTTAAATCCTATTATAGTTACAGCGCATACGAAAATAAATACCTACGCAGTGGTCAGTTCCCATCAGCGGTTTAGAACTACAATTAAAAATGAAAACACCTTTAAAATTATCTGAATGATTCTTGTGAACTTGAATTCCCGTAAATTTGACTCCCGAGATCTTAAATTCCGTGAATATGATTCCTGTCATTGATTGAGCCAGTGTACTAGAACCTGGCTAGTAATTAATATAGCGTTATGCGTTGTATAATTACCTACATTATTCATCATTATCAGCCTGTGACAGTAGGTACTCTGCTGGACTTAGGTCTGTCCCAAGACACGCCACTGTGCCCGGTCTTGGGTTTCGCTTTCAAACTACTGCCACCTATTATATTAGTTATTACTATACCTATTACGAGAGCGGTGGTGGCAGAACGGTAAAAAGTGCGCCTTACACGGTGCTGATAACGAGTTCGAATTCCATCTCGACCTATACTTTAAATGTAAGTACGGATTTACCATCACTCAAGATGATGAAAAACATTCTGGGAACTTGGCATGTACGTGAACCACAACATTCATGGTTATTTGACATAATCGAAACTAAGTAGGTACATTCAACATTATCTGTTTTGATATATTTTCATTTATTTTTTTTCAAGTAATCGTGACCATCCTGATGCTACGATAATATCGTAGTTAATGTATTGAGAGCTGGTTGACAACTTATAAAATAAAAATATGCAAGAAATAATTATGCTGGGTAAGCGTTTCTCTAATATATTGCTTACAAATTTATTTATTTTTTTAAATCCACAGATTATAAAATTTTAGTTTTTACTGGATAAAATAATTCATTTTGTACAGGGTAGCGTTTGCCGCTAGGTGACGATGTGGTCGAAGATGGCGCCACGCTACGCCAGCTTTGTAGACTGGCTCTCGAGTGAAGCTGCTTCAGATACTTTACTTGAGCTAGCCAGCTAGCCAGTCAGCCAGTTCGCAAAATACACTTTGATAATATAGCTACAGAGCAAATTTTCTCACATTTCACAGCGTTGACTCTCATAATGGCGAGTGAAGGTTTCCTAACAACAGATAGCGAATTACAAGAAGGGGTGGTAGACAATCTCATGCTGAACGCGGGGTACCCAGAAAACGGAGATATTCCGGTTCTAAATCGAAAGGTATAATTTAAAATAAACTTTAATTAATGGTCAGATTCTACGCGGTTATAAAATTGTAATTGAAGCAATACTGTAAGAAGGGATAGATTGACAAAGATTACTGAACAAAGAAACAACAAAAGCGGCAAAATCGGGTGATCTTGCCAATGAAAATTGCAAAAAACGGGTCCGAAAACTTTTTTTTTACTACTTATAGACTTACAGAGTAGGATCACAAGTCTGATGGTACCTATATGTTAGTTAGTTCTGCATTCTCACAAACAGCACAAACACTCGCCCGAGAGCGAGATAATGGTTAGTCTGCCAGTTCATTAATATATCGTTATATATAGACCGCAAGTCACCTGAGGTTAAGTGACGAAGTGTTCGAAGGCTACACCTGCACTGGGAACTGGCTCTCAGGTAAGACTGCCGGAATACACCGATAGGTGCTTGGCGACAGATTCTTAACTGGTGAGCACTACTCATTCACCAAGCTATGGTTTATCACATGTTTCCATCACTAAAAGCTCATTGTAGAGCTATCATCGCGTCACAAGGCAGTTATTGTGATCGCACACTTGTCAGCACCGTCCGTGCCGTACTCGCTGCACGTGCCAATCGCAATTTACTGATGTTATGAATTCTAGAATTGTAAAACTATGCGACAATAACGCCTGATTTTTTTGTTGTCTAATTTCGCACTACAGGCGCGAGACCCGTACTGTTGTTAACACATTACCAAATTATTCCGCGTTTAAAACTATGAACAGACTCCACAAAAACTACGCAAAACTCCATAAACAGACGTTGCTTGCGCCTGATTGTACTCGTATGGCTACTCGCTTGGGCATCTTTGACGAAATTGCCTTTACGTTTTCATTATATCGATGAATCTGCCAAGAATCATCACAATTATCCCACAGTCTCAAAGCGTATATATTTATATATATCTATACTTAGTGCCAAAGGGAAAAGCAGCTGTCATCAAAGGTATCACGTGCATGCATGCGTATTGATACCTACATGCAATAATGGTCTGGTCCAATGTGAAATGCATTGACGTGGAATTGATACAAATTTGGCGTCTCTACTATAGTTAATTAACTAATTATCTTGTGATTCCATGCTTTGACTACAGACGTCCTATACACACACACAAATGTATATCGTGAAACACACACGCGACATGAGATAATTAACGCTGAAATTAATGAGTGCTGTCCTTCTTCTCACTCATTTCGGAAGTCTTCTCTTTAAAAAACAGCTCGTTCTATTCTCTATTTATTTCTTATTATGGTCCGTTTATATTATATATATAGTAATAGATAGTATATACGCACGATACGCTTACGGCCTGTATCAGGGCAACGAAGCCAATACAAATGACCATGTCGCGTGCCGTACCTCGTACAAGACATGGGCGTTTTTGGATAACTAAGCAAACAGTATCCAATTTTAGATTTAGAAAACGATTTCAAAATATTTTTTTTTAAATCTGTTTCAGGTTTGGCTCGCTATTGTTTCGATCGGTAGGTAGTACCTAGTGAAGTTTTAGCCTGTTTTTAATATAATACATATAAGCGAACGGTGGTTTGAGTTGTATTTAGAATTTGGTACCGTTGCGTTATTTTAACGAGATCCATTTAGTTTCCGCTGTTATATTAGTACAGGTTTTGTGAAATCCATTTGTCCGGTTTGGTTTATCGATATGAAACAATTTCTGACTGTAATCGGATTTCAGCTATTTTGAACTCGTGTCGTTTTCTATCGTATGCAAAAAACATTTTCCGCGCCGCGTTTACTCCATACGCGTATCTACAATGAAGCTCAAAGATTTTACCATCATTTTTTTACTACTTACAGGATAGCTTTTGACTACAAGTCACCTCACCTGATATTAAGTGACAATGTGGTTGAAGATGGCACCACGCTACTCCTGGATTGGGAACTGGCTCTAAGGTGGGGCCCCTGGTACACACTGACAGGTGCTGGGTGACAGATTCTTAACTTGAAGGTGGTATCTAGCCAGGAGAGCACTAAAAAATGCCCTGCCACCGAGCTATGGTTTCATCACGATGTTTTCCTTCGCCGAAAGCTC
Source organism: Opisthograptis luteolata (assembly GCA_931315375.2). NCBI lineage: Eukaryota > Metazoa > Arthropoda > Insecta > Lepidoptera > Geometridae > Opisthograptis > Opisthograptis luteolata. Next base: position 6,244,125 of record OV928033.1, read on the forward strand.
AAGCTCATTGTAGGATTCGCACCCACGACCAACGAATCGCAAGCAGACATCTCACTGAGACATCATCGCTTCGTGCAGGTATTTAAAGGTCAGCGTGTGGCGATACGTGAGCACCCTTACGTAGCCAGCATCCGGCGGAAGTACTCACACTACCTCACTGCAGCGCTGCTAACGAGAAACTTGTTAATTACCGTAGCGCACCCATTGGCTAAGTAACTTTCCCTACCTATGTCTATATTATATTATGCAAGAATAATAGCAGGATGTAAAGAGCGGTGGTCTGAGATGAATGTAAAATGACTTTAAACCTCAGTGGCGGATTTACACATTTGCCGCCAGTAGGCTAAGTATTCAAATTTTGCCGCCCCTACCAACCTCTATAACCTCTACGGCCTCTGCCTTTCCTTTTTAAATGTGTCATTTTTTTATGCATCAGACAAAAATTTAAGAAAAAGCAAGTGTTGAACAATGTTTAATTGTTTGTGTGCACATAATAATATTTAAATACATTATATACGACTCTTTTAATATCATTAAACCATTTTTTTTTAAATTGACACTAAATTTGCCGTCCCTAAAATCTGCCGCCCTAGGCTCCAGCCTACTCAGCCTGCTGCTAAATCCACCACTGTTAAACCTACAACGTTGCATACGTTCTTCATTCGAAAAACCCTTACCAAAAGTATTCACATTAACATATCATTCACAAAATATAACCAAATAAGTAAACGTAGCAGCAGAAGTAGTTTCTTAGTACATATTACCAAAAGCTAGAACAAATTATGGCAAAAAAATATTACTTTTGAAGGAGCGCAACTTTATTATAAAATACCCCTCACCAGTTAAGTCCAAACTAACTAACTAACTGAGATGGCGCAACGACCCAAAGTGAGTCTTGGCCTCCGATAACAAAAAACGCCACACTTATAAACCAAACTAAAAATTAAAGTCCAAACTAGCTCATTTATTTTATTGCACCGATGTTTCTCAAGCAACTGACGTTTGTCTTATTAAGAAACCTAGATTGTGGGGGGTCGAGATGTCTTGCAGGACATATAGGAGACATTTGCCCAGCAGTTGATTTTTTTAAGGTTTCTGTCATAATAAAGTAAAGTTTGTCCGCGTCTGGTTTTATTACGCAAATGAGAGGCGAGACGGGCAAGTCGTAAGCCTGATGGTAAGCGGTCACTTAGATTTTGTTACAAACATGGCGACATGTTTGTCCAGTTCAGTGGCACCTTGAATTTTGAACAGAAACGGTTCAAAATCCCACTGCGCTTGTCGCCCTGATATATTTGATACTAGTTGCGCCCCGCGGTATCACCCGCGTCGTCCCGTTATCCCGCGGGGAATTTTTTCGGGATAAAAAGTAGCTTATGTGTTAATCCAGGGTATAAGCTATCTCCATTCCAAATTTCACTCAAATTCGTTCAGTAGTTTCTGCGTGAAAGAGCAACAAACATAATTATATACATACATCCAAACTTTCACGTTTATAATTATAGGTAGTTGTTAGTAGGATTAAATCTCTTTGTACCCTATAACTTTACTGTAAATATTGACCCATTTTGGACAAAAAGTAACTTTTGTCAAGGGTTTACTAATTGTCTGTTACATCATTGAACTGTAAACATCTCCAAAACATTCGCCTTATGTAAAAATTCCCGCAATCAAGGAAAACTATTGGATGTAAAATGTTAGTGCCATAGCTTCGATGGCTACCAGCATCATAGTTTCAAGTGCCTACCTATCAATGTGCTAGATATATCTGAATATTAATTTTACGAGTGTAATCGTTTACACTCGTAAAATTAACGTTAATTAACGAGCACTGACCTGTGCCTGTGATCATGTACATTATGCGCTGAACGAGCATTCTTAGAACGTTCGTAGGAATCTTCCAAGAATCTCCCGGAACAACAAAATAATGCTCACCTCCTCTTTGCAAATTCGCTAAAGACGGGATAGAACTAATAAACGATGATGGCTCAGCGTTGTAGTGTTGTCAGCTTACGATCTAGATTGTGGGGTCGAATCCATCAATGAGATTGAGCTTTCGGTGAAGGAAAACATCGCGATGAAACCATAGCTTGGTGGTAGGGCATTTCATCCTCTAATAAAATGTTGCCAAGCAGCTATCGATATATTTCGGCAGCCCTACTCGAGAGCCAGTTCCCCATCCAGGTCTAGCGTGGCGCTACTTTCGACATCATCGTCACTTCACACCAGATAACTAACTAAAACTAACTGAGATGGCGCAACGACCCAAAGTGAGTCTTGGCCTCCGATAACAAAAGACGCCACTTCGGTCTGTCCTACGCCACCTCCTGCCAGTCCTCCACCTGGAGCTCGCGCAAATCCTTCGTGACTTCGTCTTTCCAGCGATATCTGGGACGGCCGACAGGGCGACGGCCACTCGGCCGTCCACTGTATGCTCGTTTGACCGTACGATCCTCCCCCATTCTTTCAAGGTGGCCAAGCCAGCGAAGACACCACCACACCAGATAACATGCGGTCAAACAATAACCCTTAAAAAAAGTAAAAAAAAATAACCTGTTTCTAAAATCGCTTAACCTAAAAAGAAATAACATCTACAAATAAACATTTCCCTCACTCTTAGAACTGGTAGGTACCCCGGATGCGCAATCTCCGCTCACCGGCACCGGCGACAATGCGTTTCCACAACAGCGCAGTGTAAAGCATTTTTTGTGCGTTCTAACTCCCAATATTACCTACCAAAGGGCCTGTAGCGGAGCTTGCCCAGTCGTTCTTAGCCCATCAACCAGGTTAAGCAATGTTTTCAGTACTTGACACTAATTTGCAGTGTGCCAGTGATGGAGTTAGGCGTGGTTCTAGGAGAGAACTATTCAGACCGTGGCTCAAAGCTTTTTACAATCTTGTTGGTAATCATCCATGAAGAGTTCGACCCTTACACATTGAAGGCAGATATCGCCATGATACGGATATATGAAGACGTTTGCTATAAGTAAGATATAGTCCATGAGCACGGTCAACGACGAAAGTGGCTAAACTTCCGTTTTTGCTAAGTTATACCTCTAACATCGAAAATGGCCAATCTGGTACTTATTTGATAAAGCGGTTGGGACCAAATTTCGTCGCTGACTGTAGACGATGTTTTGTTGAATCTGATCACCACAGTGGTATCTGATTGTGGATTATTTATTGAGCGTCCGTAGGCTTTTAATTTGACCACTGTCTCTCCTGAAGTTATCGTTGATGAAACATGCTTCGTTACAATGATTGAGTAATAATCTATACCATGGACTACGGTTGTGTTTTTTTTTACATTTTACAGGGTAGCGTGTTGACTACAAGTCACTTGATGTTAAGTGACGATGTGGTTGAAGATGGCGCCACGCTACACCTGGACTGGGAACTGGCTCTCTCTCTCTCTCTCTCTCTGAGCTCTCTCTCTGATACGAGGAAGTCACTGGCCTGATGGTAAACGTCACACTTGCGTTTAACTTTTAAACTTCCTCAATTCTATATCCTACGCGGAAATGTATTTCCTGTGCTTACCACCCTGATATATTAGACGTTAAATCTCTTATGCTGGGGCCACATTAAGTTCAACGTCAAGGGAAATGTTAATGCCTATCACCGCGATAAATATTGCGTTAATTATTAATTCAATTATGTGATGCCCGAGCTATACTAAGGTCAACATTAAGGGAAATGTCAATGCCTATCATCGCGATAAATATTGCGTTAATTATATTAACGCAATTGTGTGAGTGGCTACACTTGAACGGTCAACGAGAATGTACTTGAGTTATCGGCTAACGTCAAACGCCAATGGAAATGCCGTTGTGAAATGTCGTGACCATACTTATGTCAAACGTCAATCATCGTGCTATTGAACAGCATTTCCCGTTATTGTGGCCCCAGCATGAGTAACTACACTTGACGTGAATGCAACGAAATTCGAGTTATCGGCTAACGTCAAACGCCAATGTGAATGCCGTTGTCAAATTATCGCGTTAAGTAGTGGCAACACTTATGTCAAACGTCAATTATCGCGATAATTAACGGCATTTCCCGTTAGTGTGGCCCCAGCATTATGCTTTACTGAAAACACGTCAGTTGCAATGTATCTAAACTGAACAAAGCGGAAGTTGGAAGTTGCTTGATTCGAATTTTCTGAGGAACTCTCAGGTATTAGGTAGTTCCGCTGATAGGAAACTAGACACGAGAATAGCAATAGCTTTATATTGATGTGAAAAGCTTTCTACTTTGGTTTCAGAGGTAATACAAAATCGATAAGTTTGATTTCACCTACAACCTTGCTGGATGGCCACAAAGCTTTTGTCACAGGATGGGGGCGCTGTGACAATGTGGTACGAGATATTCTTCAAAAGTTCAAACATAGATTTTTGACTGTATATTTTTTTATTGAAATAGTTGGCAAACTTAATGCCCATACAAGAACGACATACATAAAAACAGCCAGCTGGTTGCGAAGCGTGAGCTCACTAGATTCCATTAACAGTATAGCAGCACTAAAAAAACCGCAAGTGTTGTATATGTTCCATCTCCAGGTGTTGTAAATAGTTTACAGGGAATCCCAGTAAGGAAAGAGTTATGTATGTTTGATATACGGGCTGTGTATATATAAAAAGTAGGTATGTCTTCATGATTCAACAGTTCTATGTTTCCGACAGGGTACAGAGCTGTGTCTGGATCGATCTTCCAAATACTACCCTGACGAGAAAATGGATACTATGTTAAGGACTGTAACGTTTACCATGCGTGTTCCTAATAAGTACTGTGATGGTTACAAAAGCGTGAGTAAACGAAAGCATGCAAATCTGTATCGATATAAAATAGAAAATTTCTCTTAGATACTAGCTGTCCCCCATGGTTGCACGCGCGTTAGCTACAGTTTATCGCAATATAAGTTATCCTATCTCGAAGGATATAGCTCAAACTATCTCCGTACTAAATTTCAGCAAGGTCAATTCAATAGTTTTTAAGTTTATCAGGAATAAACAAACAATCGAAACTTTTCTCTTTATGTATTAGTATAGATTTTAATAATGATTCGCCACCGTGGGAACGGATAGCCCCTTGCAAAAGAATTTGACTACAAGTCAAACAACAGCCTCTAAATTACTAACAACAACTGTACCACTTTTACTTGCTCTGTACCTTCAAATAAAACATATTTTGTCATTTAATTTTCCAGTGTAACTTTAAACGTTTTCATAATGTGGAGGTAAAGACCCATTTAGACGAACAGAGTTTCTCTCCTCGAACGTCTGACATAAAGATAGGATATAAAAATACGGCATTATATTCGTATGTGGAGGAAGATTTTATGACCTCACCTTTGGAAGGCGACTCAAAAATCGAGTCTTTTATACGAGTATAGTATGAAATAATCGAATGCGAGTTTTTGTTTATTGCTTGAATACACGAGAGCCGGCCTCGCCTGTAGATAATCGTACACGTTAATCGCATGCACATTATCGCATCAACTCTCCTCGAAAACTTTCTTCATCTAAATGGGCTTTAAACGTCGGGTTAGTCGGGTTTTAGTTTAAACTTTATCTTGAACTAGCTGCATCCCGCGATTATACCCCCTGTTATTCTGTTAGCCCGTAGAAATCTTTTTGCGAATTACAAGGAGTCCTATATGTATAGGCTCAGTACCAAATTTCATTGAAATCCGTTACGCCATTACGGCGTGAAGTGGGAACATACTTACACACACACACACGCACAAACTTTTGCATTTTGTAATATCAGCGTGATTCTATTCTGCTGGGTCCGACATGTCGAAGTTTAAAATTGAGTTAGTATTAGTTCGCAACAGCTCCAGGCCAAGGCTTTACTATTCGACCCGCATCAAAATATTAAAAACATGGGTGTAAATATTGTTCCACTAACTATCTAATTATAAGTTTGACAAACCAATGCAGTAAGTACCACGTACGAGTACAACCTGAAATTGAAAAGTCCTGCGTATCACCGCAGATAAAAGGGGTCGGTGGGTCAAAATAGTGGGTCCTCGAGAAAACAGCCGGGGCTTTGGGCAGTAATAATAGACAGAACTTTTAATTAAGTTCATATCATCATCATCATCCGTATAACGTTGTTTGTAAGATAAGTATCGAATTTTGTAATACTTTCTTTACATTAAAACGGAAACTGGTAGCTAACTGGCTAGGACTGACTGACAAAGTGGTCTCAGTCTTAGTTGGGCTCATTGGAAGTAACTCCTTTTTCATGACCCAGCTCTCAAGTCTCATTACTGCGGGTGGTTGGGTAAAAAATAATTTGCCAGTAACACCAGTTTTAGTGGTAGACCAACCAGTAGCGCTATTTCGATTGCATCAGCTGATGGTACCAATTTCCATTGTAGCATGATGTCACGCTTTTCCCTGGTATGCTATGCACAGGCGAGGCCAGGGAAGAAAACCAGACGAGTCCGTGCCTCGGAGTCCCGGGAGCGCTGCTGGTGGCTGGCGCGCGCCTCGCAGGACTGTTATCGTGGGGCTTCGGATGTGGTTACAGCTACGACCTCCCGCTCGTATATACTGATATACAATATTTTTCATCGTAAGTCTTGAAAAACTTAAATTTTATTAGTAAATACAGAATAAGCATTCAGTGAGTAAGTAAGTGCAGTTGCTTCATATCCTGTGCGACTTCTTTGATTCAACCCATGCCCAAATTAGATCTACCAAATGGACAAAAGTTTTATTCAGTTTCATCAAAATATTTTTTTATAACCTATCATATTAATTTATTGTCGTGTGTCAGTCTCGCAAAAACTCGCAAATGGCTCGATTTATATGAAGTTTATTTTTGTTTTGTTTGCAACAATAGGAAAAATGAAAAACCAAAATTGGCAATTTTGTAAATGAATTGCCATCTAGTCTATGACAAAAAAGGAATGTTTATTTGTTTGTGTGTCCCACATATGTTCCTAAACCATTAATCTGATTGCGATGAAACTTTGGTAGGTTGTTGTGGAAATGTTCGCTGAAGTACCTATTAGCACCTATCCTACAGAAAAACAATGGCAAAAAACAAAAAGGTAGGTACTTAACAAGAAAAATGTATTGCAACATTTACAACGCATGCTGGTCACAGCTTAAGTAGTTAATAAGTTCTTACCACCTTTGCTTGATAGCGGATAAACTAAACGAAGTGATATAAACATGTTCCCACACAACATAATTTATTTAACAATAAATACATTCTTTACATATTGATTTTAGGACTCCGTCAGCGTATTGCTTCTTATAAATTCGGAAATTACCAAGCATTCCCTCAGGGCATTCCAACATTGATCTCATAGTGAATCAGTTTCATCTCAGAGTGATTGTTTTAGCTATTTTATACCCGGTGTTGTTGTAATAAAGTAAATTTTCAGCGCGCAATATTAGTGTTCAATCACTTCCTTCTTGATTTAGGAACGCTCCCTTGGAAATTTATTGTACTATTAAATTAATTTTCGGTATCTACATCATAGTAAACTATGTTCTTTTCATATAGTTTCGATTAACTTTTTAGTTTCTTGTAGGGAGTATCTACCACGTGTCTGGAGGAATCTTAATAGTTCTAAAAGAGTAGCTTATCTGTCCTTCCTTTTGTAAAGCACCTTTTTTAGTACCAGCCTTTTGTAACCAGATCTTCATGCGTTCTATTGCAGCTGCAGGCCCTTGGTAGCGACCGACAATGGTGCCTTGGGGAGTGATCATGATCCATCCTTTTAGACCCAAATCAGTAGCTTTTTTTTGAGTATATTTTCTGAAATAAACTGCGTGCACTCTGCCAAACACCTCAAATTCTGCTGTAATTAAACCAGGTTTCCTGCTGAAACCAGGCATTATGATGGTTTTTAAATCATTTTATATAAAAAAATATACACAGAGACATCACTCCTCCATATTCGCTTTGACTTGCTTTGTCATCGTCACAAAGACAAGTAATTTTTCTCTAGTTTTTTCCACGTCACAACCACGGAGTAGCGTTGCCGATCGATAGTCTATCTATAGCCAACCATTCGCAACACTGTCGATAGGCCTACCAATACTATCGATAGTTTTTAAATTACGAGTAACAGTACTATCGATAGAATCGATAGTTTTGCACTTATTCGATAGTATTGCCTCGTTTTAAGCTATCCATAGTATGGCTTTTTCAGATGAAAAACGTCAACACTAACACGGAGGAAAAATGGTGACAGGCTATCACGTCACAACACATTCAATATACGCCCAAAGCCAATACCTAAAAAGGATTTATGTAATCAAAAAAAGTGTATTATAATTATAATTTAATGTCGTTTTTTCGTTTTGTTTTAACCCTTTTTCCTTAGATTTTCCAACGTATTTTTTCATTATATTTATCTTGCCCGATCATGTGGTCAAAACCTACCCTGTAAAACGTAAAAAAAAACATGCTATGGTAGCAGTATAAAAAACGCTAACGGTAGTAAACAAGGTAAAAAATAAAATAACTATATAGTTTTGCCTCCCAGTTACTCAGCGCGCAGTACCTACAAGAAAAATTCACTTAGGGCAAGAGGATGCTCGAGGCGCGCGCCCTGAGCTTGCTTTAAAACCGTTAGCAATTACTCACTGTATTTATTTTATAAATTTTTCTTAAATAATACAAAACACGTAGGTATCGAACATCTCGATTTTTTGTAAGATTTGCCGCTACTGTCTGTATAGGTACTTAACGACACCTTGATCTAAAGATTTGTCTGTAGGAAGTGTAACACTAGTTCTTATAAATATACCTATTCAGACCCACTGCTCAAAAGAGATCGAAAGAGAACATAAAAAGCAACAAAAAATAATTCATGTAATCGAGGTCAAAGTTATAAGTTTCAGGTCGAGTTAAGAGCTTTATCCTGAAGGTTTGCCTCTATTATTAATGTTTGGGCAGTGGTTCTTAAGTAACAATAAATAAATCAAAATGTAGCCACCATTTAAGTACCTACAAAGAATTGAAACTTCTAAATTGTTAGGAACAAAAACTTATAACTATAAGATTATAACTTTGACCTTTATTAGCTACTAGTTGCGCCCCGCGATTTCACCCACATCTTCCCGTTATCCCGCAGGAATCTTTTTCCGGGATAAAAAGTATAGTAGAAGTCTCCATACCAAATTTCATCAAAATGGGTTTAGTAGTTACAGTGATAAGTGGTAACAAATATTCACGCAAACACACAAACTTTCGCATTTATAATACCTATTAGTAGGGTTCCAAGACGTTGTAGAAACGTTTTTTGTTTGTTTCGTCTTTGGCTTTATTGTTTTTTGTGCATTGGCCGCATAATTCAAAGACGAATGCAACTGGTGACGGTGATTACCATCAGGCGGATCACCTGCTTGTTTGCAATACATTACATAAAGATAGTGAAAAGCTTCCAATATCAACTAACACACATAGCCGTTGAAATAGACAAAGTTACATACTCACTCCCAAATTTTCACAATTAAATAGTATATAATCTTAAAATTTCGATAGTTTTTATCGTTGTTAGTATCTATTGATTTTTTTTGCTCTATTTCCAGATGGATCGCACATAACATCAGGACAATTCGCGTTATAAAACAGCAGAACCTAACCGATTTATTCCGTGCAACTAAAGCCTTGGTACTGGCTCAATGGCTTATTGAAACTCGGGTTACAATCCCCAAACTGAACATTCGATTTGATAAAAACCTCGAGCCATTGAACATTGATAGCAAAATAATAAACCTGCGAGGTAAGTCCACCCACATAAAGGCCGAAATTCCAGGACGTGGAGGCTTCGGTTCTGTGGTACCTACGTATTGTAGTAGTAGACAGAATAATTATACAGGGTGATCAATCCAAATGGGTCAGTAGGGAGAAGTCAGAAACTATGAGAGATAGCGAAATCCATTCTTAAGAAACATGGCTTCGATTTTAGATTTAATAATAATGGCATTTAAACTTTTTTTTTAATCTTTCATACATAACCGGGAATCGAACCTGTCAATATTCTTTATGTAATCGCGTGCAGTAATTGTTTGTGTAATTGATCCTAAAAGTATAAGGACCAAATTTTGCTATCAAATCTTAATATGTAAACATTACACTGAAATGCCCACAGTTTAAATAATTTGCTATATGTCATCATTAATATGATTCCGGTCATCATAACAAATCATTTATCTGAATAGACCACTTATGCATATCTTATCTGTTAGGAATTACAAATTGCTATTATTTGAAATTAGAACGCATTCGTTCGGCGGGCGTGCCAACCTAAATAAAAATTTGAAAATGGAACTATCCTTTTCTTGGAATGAATGTTGTGTTTTTAATCAATCGAGCCTTTTCAAAACCACATTTACCGTCAGTTTTCTGTGAGAGGGTTCTATGGTGGCTCAACAATCCCGGTTCGCGACTGTACAGTCAACGACAAAAGTCGCTGAACAATCACACTTTTTTCTATTATCCTCATCGTCTTAGCCACCAATTTTTGACCTCATCATCATCTAAAATCAGGTGTTGTGATCAAAATGATGCAATGTAAAATGTAAAAAAAAAACAATAATAATTACTGATTTGAAACACATTTGGAAAATCGAGAACGATCAGCTACTTTTGTCGCTGACTGTACCATCAACAATAACAAAAAATCTTTCAGATTTACACCTAACATTGTTTACAAGACTTCGACCAGGTGCGATTCCCAATTATGTACGAGAGACTAAAAAAAAATTGAATGCCATTATTATTAAATCTAAAATCGAAGCCATGGATCTTATGAACGGATTTCGCTATCTCTCATAGTTCCTGACTTCCCCATACTGACCCATTTGGATTGATCACCCTGTATAATAGCACTCGATGGTCGGCTCACCTAAGCAAAAAAATACTATTAGCATTTCCCAAGTCCGCTCCAAAAACTCCATCTAAATCCATCAAGTTGGGTGTGTGTTTTCTACATTTACAAAATCGTGCGATACTCTACCGCAGCGCCACCATCATGGATAGCAATCAATCATATCTGAAAATAAAGTAACGTGCATAATATTGTACGTATTCGGGGTCCTATTTTAGTAATGTTTTCAGTGGTAATATTCAGTGAAACAAAACTTACACCGATTTACTGTGCAGTTATCTACTAAATTACTAAATAAAGACGCTATGAATTAGATAAAGAGACATAGCAAAATATCGAAACTGTGAAAAGACAGAATATCAGGTGCAGAGCTGGAGAAAAAGAATTACCTATCCACATTTTGGAATGAATTGAAATTTGCGAAATATGTTTAATAAGTTTATTATAAAAGCAGTATAACAGATATTGTTAGCTTCCTAGTTTTTTTCTGAATAATCCGGTTTGTACACAAACAAAATGCCAATAAACACCTCACAGTCAACACACAATACTCACTGACTCATCACGAAATCTGCGAAACACACCTAACGTATAAAGGGATCCTCTCTGAATACTTGTAAATAGAATCTCTACTAAACAATCGTGCCACAGTCTAAAAGCAATTAATGTAGGGACATGGGGCAATCGGGCGAGGTGTAAGAGTAAACTCGGGAATTGCCGTACCAAGCTCCTTACTATTAGTACCTAGTTGGTACACGATATTCAGGGCTTTCACGTATTAATCTTGATTTGTGCATATTTAAAATGGTACGTAGACATGTACTGTGAGAGATGACAAGTTGTTATTTTCCATATATAAAGAACTGCGATTAGATACACGGAAGAAAGGTTAAATATCGTTAATGTTATTTTAAAATGTCAATAGATTTTTTTAAATGTCATACGAACGTAAATGTAATGGCGGAAGTAATATGTATACAACTCACAATCGGTGGACACGAGTGTTTCCAAGTCTTTCGAGGTAATGAAGGTGGCTGAAAGGCATTATCAATTAAAGGAATGAATTGATTGGTCCACTTCAAAAAAAAATTGTTGTCAGCATAACTCTAAAACGGTAGACCATAATTATGTCGAAAATGATATGAGTATAATGCAGTAAAATTACTTATTGAGGTAAAAGGGTTACGGAATGTAATTGTGTGTACCTGGGTAATATGATTTTATAAACATTGGCATTTGCTGCGATTGACAACCCTGGGTACCTCGTGAAACCATATTGCTGTCTAGATAGAAGCGGCAACGTTGGCTCACTGTTTGGTACTTTACACTGCGATGGTAAGCATTTTGAAACACATAACATGTTCCACAGGCAACCAGCCACAAGCAATCAGTGAAAATTGATAACGTACCAAATTGAATAGCCATACAGCGTCATAGTACTCGTATATTGAAGTTGAAGCGCTGATGGTTCATTGGTAGCGACGTCGGCTTGCGATCCGTAGGACGTGGGTTCGAATCCTACAATGAGCTTGAGCTTTCGATGAAGGAAAAACATCATGATGAAACCATAGCTTGGTGGTTTCACGTGCATTCACGTTGACCGTTCAAGTGTAGCCACTCACATAATAGCGTTAAAAATTAACGCAATATTTATCGCGAAGATAGGCATTGACATTTCCCTTGACGTTGACCTTAGTGTGGCCCGGGCATAAGTGATAAAAAAAACAAGCATTACCTATCCAAAATCGAGTATCATTAACTTTTGTAGTTGACTACCAATAGCGGAGATTTACAAGTCCATGCTATACTAGCAATATTCAATAAACCAAAAACCAAAAATCACAAAAATACACAAGCTGACCATACTTAGATTACCTAGGGTGTGTGTTGGTAGAGATATCTTCTTTTACAACTCAATATCGAAACGAGCTGTTCATCCAATATTCGCCCATAAACCAGATACTTCACTGCAAAAAAAGGACAAAAACAGCAAATGATGTTACATAGACCCAACTTGCGATGTTCAAAAATCAGAATGCTTGAATTTCAATTACTTAAGGGATAATATATTTTGAACCTCATCCATGACAGTAATTCACGTAATACATAATTATAATTAACGAGCGTTTGACCTCAATATCAAGTATCGAAAATTGCCTTTAAACGGACATCGGACAATCGCGATGGAGTACCGGGCTCAAACAAAGCGTTTCCAAAAACCGATAATTCCATTAAATTAATTACAATTACTGTAGGTATGTAATGTATTGTCGTTTCGCAGGTACAATATACGACGTGCGGGACTTCGTCAGCAACGGTACATTTCGTGAAGAAAAATTGTTTATGTACGAAAACTTAAGAAAAGATTTCCAAAAAGCACTGGACTCTAGGAGTAGCACTCAAAGGGTGCCCTTAATAGTAGCTCCTTTTATCGGGAACGAATCTCTCAAGGAAATTGCATTTAATATAAACGATATTATCACAACTGAAACACTTCCGTCGACAGACAAGGCAGACTCTTAGAACTCTTGGCTAAGGTAATTAAATGTCAATGTAATACTTGAGTAAGTAATAGTGAGGTACTACCTATATCTATTTTGTGCCAATCAATGTGTCCAATTTTATAACTGTCACGTTTCGCCGCTTCTCATTACCTGCGCAAAACCAACATGGACAAACTCGTAATTGCCTGCCTAAATAAAAATAACCACAATATATCGACTTGAGAACCTTCTGATGACTAAAGGATTTCTTTTATTGTTATAGTAAGTAGGTACATAAATTGATATATTGTTAAAAATATCTTTTATCAACAAATGTTTATTTGAAAGGAAGAGCGGTCAGAGTTTGTGGGGATCGAGATGTCTGGAAGGAAATGGGGGAGACCTTTGCCCAGCAGTAAATTATAGCTAGTCATCCGCCCCGGCTACGTACGTGTAGGCCCAAAGCAAAAAAACACTTTCAAATTATTCCCGAAAATCCAATTTTCCAGTGGTTTTTCCAAAAATATCTTTACTGCAAGTTTTTGAGTTTTTTCAACACTAACGAACAGCAACTAATGTTTTATATAAAAAAGATATCAGGCACTCGAATCATGACAGCAAAAAAATGCTCAGAGCAAAATATTTCTCTAAATGCGCCTTGTCCAATTTTTGTTTGGTTCCGAGTAGAGTGCAGAGTGCTTATACCTTTCTACACGCTTTTAAATAAAACATGATTGAGCGCTACCCTTTATATATATATATATATATATACGTTAGTACATTGAAGAAAGGGCTAGTATGTGGTATTCTTGTGCCTTCATTATATTATTATTTAGAATAATATAAATTCTATCTACGACATGTAATACGTAAGTGACGCGCCTAAGTAGATTTAAGGCCATACTACAAAAGAATTCTTAAGAGTCGCTAGAAGAATATAAAATTGCAAGCTAGCTTCGCTAGGACTTCCTCGTTGGTTCCCGTCAGAATTAATAAAAGTTCACTCACTAAGAAAGTACTTACAGCAGAAAATATTTAACATTATGCCTTTAGGACTTTGGGTGAAGCTTCGCTTGAAAGTGCCTATACCTAATAAAAACACACACAAAATACAAAATATGATTCGGTTCAACAATGGTACTTTTTATAAAATAAATTGATTATGGCTGCAATACATAGAATTCAGAGAAATTAAAAGGATTTAAATGGTACGTTGCCCAAACTTTTTGGCCCTTGTTCGGCTTAGACCTATTTATTCATTATGACTAACCAGAATATTTTTAACAGTTTCCAAATACACACTTGATGTCCAAATAATACTCACTTAAAAGTAAATAACATTTTACTTTTCAACAATACTGTAACGATAAATTGTTATTAGTAAGTACTGTAATAAACAAATCTCTAAATCACCTGTCACAAAATGACTGATTTTCTAATTGTTGGAAATTAAACTATTTAAGAAGTCTGTAGTATTTTCGTGCCCCCAGTTTCATATGCACCATTGACTAGCACTATCAATGGTGCAAACGACACGGCCATGTACCGTTTGCACCATCGATGGTCCAAACAGCTGCTTGGCAGCACCGGGTCGCACGCACCGCAACAATTGAGAAACGCTGATATAGTGAAGCAAGCTGCTAGGTAGCTATAGGTGCGCTGTAATGAAGCCGGCAGCTTAGCAGCAAGGCTTACAAAGCATAAGGGCTGGCCACATACTCGCCAGTCACATCCTGGCTGGCCATATAGTAGCGACGACTTGCGCTGAGTGGCTGCCAGTAGTTGGATGAGAAGAGCCGAAGACCGGGCTCAGTGGCGTACCTTGGGAGAGGCCTATGTCCAGAAGTGGACTGGTACAGGCTGATGATGATGACGGAGTTAATTGCGTTTTAAATATGCATTACTAGTTGCATCCTGCGGTTTGTACGTTATACAGGCCGTGTTCCAATCAATCATACTTATCCATTGTTCGCTATCCAAATGCGCTTACCGCACCGGTCCATCGACATTCATCGAGTAATCCGATCTGGCGATAGATGCATACTGTATTGGAATATCTGCTGGTATGTGAAATACCTAAACCGTAGCGGATAAAAGTTAAGCGATGATAGCACAGTGGCTTGCGACCCGTATAGGTTGAATTCGAATCCTACAATGCTTGAGCTTCCGGTGAAGGAAATCACCGTGATGAAACCAATGCTTGGTGGTAGGGCATTTTCTAGTGCTTGCTTGGCTAAATACCGCTTTAAGTTAGGAATTTATCGTCAAGAACCTGTTGGTTCTTGCAACCTCACTTGAGAACCAGATACCAATCCAGAGTTACCAGAGTAATCCAGAGTCAAACGCTACCCGGCAAAATAAATAATAAGTTCTGATATGTTCATCATTATGGCTAGGTCAATTTGTGTGGACTTTTCCCCGATATTTATTTATTATCAGCCTCATCATACCATGTAATAGTTGGGAGCAGCTGGGACACAGGACTTCTTTCAGAGACAGTATGATGGGTCATAATCTACCACACTGGCTTAGTGCAGGTGAATATTGTGATTCTAGGACTGATTTCATTACTATATTTCCCTTCATCGGTTTGAGTGATAGCAAATCCATACATTGCATAAATCATAGATACATACGGGGCCGGTATCTGTGCCTCATTAGGCATAGACATTGCCGTACAGAACCCTCACTCGAATTATTATTTTACGAACATAGACGTTCGCCCCAGATTACAAATGCAGTGAAATATTATTATATTAAATGTTACGTAGCCGAAATTGCATGAAACTATAACAAAAGAACCACGATGCGTTGTCGAATGGAATTTATTTGATAGAAATATTTCATTGCAGTAAATGTTCGAGAACATTCCTTTGTACTTTGTATATTCATAATAAGTATGTAATATGTAAGTACCTATTGTTTTGCAACTATTATTTTCAGTAGTACCTACTTCAAATGAGGACCTTCATTGAACTCTGCGAAGGCATGTGATACTGGAAAAGGAACGCTCGATTATGGTTGTTTTAAATTGAAATTCCGTGATTGATTAAACTAATAAATAATAAAGTCAACCAATAGTTAAGTCTTACAGTTAAAAGTCAACCTTATTCCTTTAAATTTGAATGTAATTTGTTGTGTAAGGTATCGCTGACCTCCTAGCGACACACAAACAGCTTTTGGTCATTTTAGTGGAATCTCTTTGGACATGCTACATCATTATAATACCTGAAGGATACATACGTTCACTTGTTCAGCGGGAGAGCAAATCTGGTCTATGTAAAAAATTGAATCGGAACCACTGATTCAATACTCGACTCTATCAGCATCTGATGTTACAACCATATATCAGGCACATGTGCAAATAAAAATGTTAGTGAAAAGTTGCCGCCGCGTAATGGAATTGCCATCATAGAAGAAAATCTCCGCGCCACTGAGTTTAATTAAATTTGCTCGCCGTCATAGAGTTATAATTCTATGCTCGCCGTCATGTGCACATATTTTAGAAAATAATATCGGCTACATTACAGAATGTGTGTTAGTGTGTTGTTGCTCAATATTATCGAAATACTCTCACGTAGTTTGGCTACGTGCCTTACTTAGTGATTTGGTGACACGGCGTGCTTTATCATCATCATCATCATCACTCTGTTACGTTCCCACTGCTGGGACACAAGCCTTCTCTCACACGGAGAAAAAAGACCTTCCGAAATACCGTTTTCCTTCTGAGTCAAAGTGAAGGATTTGTGATTCAGAAGGAAATCTAAGGTAAATAATAAAAGTGTTTTAAAAAGGGAAGGAATCGGTCTTGGAAGGTAAGACTCAGAAGGAAAGTCCGATTTTTTTTCTCCGTGCAGGGAGTATGGATGTAATAAGAATAAATATTCTACAACTGGGTTGCCATGAACGACTAAAAAAGAAGGGGGTTGGCAGATGTCGCATGACCCTGATTATTGTGGTTTTTGGACATGCTGGTTTCCTCGCGACGTTTTCCTTTGCTGTTTCAAGTGTCTGCAACGCCTACTAACATTATAAATGCGAAAGTGTGTGTGTATGTGTAAATGTTTGTTACCGCGTATCACCGTAACTACTTAACCGATTTTGATGAAACCTGGAATAAAGATAGCTTATACCCTGGATTAACACATATTTTATCGCGGAAAAAGGTTCCTGTGGGATAACGGGAAGACGCGGGTGAAACCGCGAGGCGGAGCTAGTCTGAACATAATTAACTAATGTCATAGACAAATGAGTCGATACCGAGATCGGATTTGAGCTCGGTTCGACGACTTGTAAGGCGCACCATCCCTCAACGTACTTACTTTCTTCCACAATTATAATAGAACTGAGGATTTGAAACCTTAAATAGTAATAAAACAAATTATTCAACATTATTGGTATTTCATATCTATTAAAAATCTTACTAAATAACATTTCTAAGGAATAATTGGTTCGGCAATTATCATTAAATATAATTCATTAGATAGGTAATAAGAATTAAATTAAACATAATTAAAAATCTATATATGTACCTATCTTAATTAACTGCTTAAGCTGGTTTACCTAAGTATAAACAACACGTTGCTTGCGCCGTGTTCAATGCCCAGTAGAGACACAGTTTCAACGCCTTTGTTAGAATTCTAGCAACAGTACCTGTACTAGGCATAGGTATACCTGCTTTTCATGCCACTTCTCTCAGTATTCACTGTATGGAACTCTATTGTACGGTGTCTAACGGATGGAAGGGGCATGAAAGGTAACGTGCGTTATCGGCACAATGACATAATATAATTACTTTCACATTTAGTAAAGTTATTAGGTAAGTAAGACTAGTATTAGCTTCAAGAATTAAGTTATCAAAACCTAGACGAGTCCTCAGTTAAGGGTTGTGTCTTAGAGACATTTTAATTGTAATTGGTTTTAATTCGGATGCCCCATGCCTTTTTTTTTATTGCTAATAGTTGTGCGTTTGATCGCCATCCCGCTTGTTGCCAAGCGATGATGCGGTCGACGGTGTTGCACGCACACCCAGAAGGTACCTGTTCACTCTTGCCTTTTGCCAGTCTACCTGAAGTTCTGAACCCATCTGTTATTTAAGATCTAGAGTTACAATTATCGAGTTTATTGTCGAGGTGTAACATCATTACAGAAAACTAATAACGGCCTGCGGTTTATACCGCAGTTTTGAATGAATATCATTTACTAAATAAAATAATCCTATTAATATATAAAATAATAAAAAATAATCCTATTAATATTATAAATGTGAAAGTTTGTGTGTGTGTGGGAATGTTTGTTACCACGTATCACCGTTACTACTAAACCGATTTTTATGAAATTTGTAATAGAGATGGCTTAGACTCTGCATTAACACATAGGCTTTTTGTCCCGAAAAAGGGTTCCTGCGGGATAACGGGAAGACGCGGGTGAAACCACGGGGCGCAACTAGTGAGTTCCATAAAGTTTTACCCCTTTATTAAGACGAGGAATTGGCAATATTGCCTGCAGGGATCTCCTTTTTTCTCAGCAATTACAAAACATACAGAGCTAGTATTTATGTACATTAAAGATCATGTTTTTGACATCAAATCGTCATAAGGATAACACGATTGGTTAACTTTCATAGCAGAGAAACAATGATCAAAAACTGCCCTCTAAAAAAAGGTTTTCATTTTACAGGCATACAAAACCGATAGAGTTTAATTTTTTTTAATTATGGTATATACACATTTTTCAAAGAACTACAGGTTTAGTTCTATAAAAATAACGATAGTTTCCATTTTGAACGAAAACAACCTTTTTTTGACGCATACGACCTTACGGTATTAGTCAGCTCGCTTGCGTTTTTGTATGGAGCTGATTTCAGATTCATTGTTTATCACGGCGTCCTCTTAATTTAAATATAATTTCATTTTACAGCTACCATGAATTTGACGGTACAACAAACCTGTATTGATTGATGTATTCATGATTCATACAGTCTCGCTTTTGCGTTCGGTACGATTCATCAAGCTGAGAGCTGTAAGCTTCAAATTTGTTCAGTGCTCGGGTACTTGTTGGCTAGATTTTCAGAACACTACTACTGAGCTAGAGTGGTGGCGCGTCGTTCCCCAGTGCTGGGTGTGCCGAGGTGTACGTAGGCGCGGGCGGGCCAGGCTGCCGGTCGCGAGCGATCCATCAAGCCAAGGCAGGAGGCCACGCTGCTAGCCGGCCCACTCGGCGACAGCGAAGTGGATGTCGCCAGAGAATGCACCGATATCACCTGCAACAACGCAACTTTAGTAAAAATTTTTTTTAGAAAGACGAAACGAAAATAACTGCCTTGCTTTCTATTTGAGAGAGAGAGAGAGAGAGACAGAGAAACACGCGCACGCCGCACGGCTTACAACTATAGCAAAAAGTGTCGTCACGACTTATGGTCTTAATTTTTTCGGTTTTGCCCCCTTTCGTAACGCGCGATAAGGAACTTAGTTCCAAAAGTTAAGCACCCATCGGTGTGTTCTGGCAGCTCCACTTGAGAGCCAGTTCCCAATCCAGGTGTAGCGTGGTGCTATCTTATTTTTGGGTTTTTTTTTACTACTTACAGGGTAGTGTTTGACCACAAGACACCTGATGTTAAGTGACGATGCGGTCGAAGATGGCGTCACGCTACACCTGGATTTGAAACAGGGTCTCAAGTGGGGCTGCCAGACCACACCAATAGGTGCTTGGCGGCAGATTCTTTATTTAAGGATGGTTGCCAGCAAGGCTAACACTGGTAAATGCTCTACCACCAGGCTATTATTTTTACCGATATTTTCCTTTACCGAAAGCTTAATTCCTAGCTCTAACTCATATGGCCAACTTCTGTACAAACTTGTGTTCAACCACTTTTAATAGGACGATCGATGATGTTGATGTTGATGTTTCATGATTATTTTCTACCTTATAAAACTATTTTTTTTATACTAGTGTCACGTAATAAACAATAGGACACCGCCCCGGCAGTACGCGCGGTCCCGAAGATGCGGTTGACTACGAGTGCCTACTCTACGTAGCTTTGCCTACGCCTACGCTACGAAAATACTCATATTATGCTACATAGCTAAGCCTAAGACTACGCTACGAAGCTTGTGTAAATTGTAAACCTAAAAAGTGTTAGGTACTGCGTAAGTACAAGTAATTGCAGGCACCAAATAAAAACAACTTCTACGTTTGTTTGTAATATATGTGTCGTTTGCAAACGAACTAACCTACCTTAAAGATCAGATGAAACAAAATATCCCTTTGTAGAAAGGTAAGCAATTTTACTGGTTACATTGTCTTTTGAACTGGAACACAGTGTATGTTTGTTGTTTGCATTCGCACGCTAATGTATGCGGCGATTGTCGTCGAAGGGCCCGACCAGTGGCGGATTTACCAGCAGACCGAGAAGGCTTAAGCCTAGGGCGGCAGATTTTAGGGGTGGCAAATTTAGGAACCGGATGTTTTTACTGCTGGTATATTTCTGAAAACCCCTGATTTAAATCCAAATCAAAATTCTTTATTGTTATTGGTTTTTATAAGTATCTAACATAATATAAAAATCCTTTTTATGTAACGATTATAGTATAATGCATAGTCAAATTATACGATTGATATAATAATTTCATGGAAAAAAGAAATACAGATAAAAATTATAGATATGTTATTCAAAATCTAAATATATTTATGTTCTTAGTAGGATACATACAGAATGTGATCACTATAATGCGTCAAATGACGTCAAATTAATACGTCTGTTCCAACTTCCCTGCGCCGACAAAAGAACTGGTAAGAAACGTCCGACAACAACAATTCATCAACGTAAAGCTTTAAAATTAAATAAAAATTTTTGATTTGTGAGATTGGAAACATGATTACAAAAATATACTAGATAATTTAACTGTGGAGGTAAGGGTTGAAAAATGTAAAAGCATAAACGTGGAAAACGTGCAAATCCGCTACTGCGTCCAATCACTTGTTTTGTAGTTCTACGAAATACGATGCCGCCGCCGCCCGTACTACAATGTGGCTGCAATGTTATTTGATTCTACCGCAGATTGATTGTGCAAGGAACGGAATGAGATAAAATTAGAATTGAATTAGTTTATCTGTTGTTGCACGTCTTCAAAGATCGAGTAATCATTTGTATGATTATCTTTGGCATAACAGTTTACATATGTACGATATTAACAAGCACAGAGACAGCGCTAATAATTGTCTGATTAATTAAAAACTTACGAAAATTCAAATGGGGAACGAATATCAATATTTAAATCGCATACATTTGAAAAGTAATTAATTTGTCTTCTCGACAGTCTTAAAATTTACTTAGCTCTTTGAGACACAGATTTTTTGTTGAGCGCTGGGAAAAGGTACTCAGTAAATATAATTAATTAACGTTCCCACGTTTCCCGAGTTTTTCTAATTCATTCATGAATTTTCGAGCGCTGGTTTCGTTCGGTTATTTTATCTAACAGTGGCAAATAAACAGACGGTCCTCCTGATAGTAAGCGGTAAACGTCGTCTATGGACATTTGCAACACTAGGGGCGTTGCCGACCTTTTTGAAAGACGATTTAAATTCTGAGAGTTCTCGCGAAGAAAAAAAATTCCTTATGAGTATAGATGGCATGGCGTACGGTGACTTTGGTACACTTTTACTTATACCTGCATACAAAATCTCATGCAACCTGTTCCAGTGGTGGACGACGTTGTTGCTGAGAATGTGGTAAGCAGTGTTTGTTGGCTTGAATTACTACTACTAATATTATATACCTACGTGAAAGTTTGAGTTTGTGGATGGATGGATTGATGGATGTTTGTTACTCTTTTTTTTTTTTTTTTTGTTATGGCGTCACACGATTAGTGTATTTGCCAGTGTCAAGTATACAATATTTCAAACTCAGAGAGTTGAATCAAGTTTATATGGTGATGATGATGATGATGAGATGATGGGATGAGGATGGTGTTTAAGTAAAGTAGTGGCTTTACTTAAACTTTACATGGACTTTTTTGGAGCAATTAGAAAAGTCACTTTCACAACTTTATTTCAATTTCCCACACTCGTACACATTAACGAACACATAATGGTTAATAATCCACCAATATTACACATTGGTGTCGATTCGGTTTTGCATTCTCTAAAACAAAACTAAGTTTGACAGCTCTAATAGTATTGCTGTCTTTTTCTAACCACTGAAGTAAAAAAAGGACATTAGACCTGTCAAACTTAGTTTAGTTTTAGAGAATGCAAAACCGAATCGACACCATTATCACTCGAAGAAACACAAGCTTTGGAAATAAAAACAAAATTTTCACGTTGACAATTCGATTGCCGCCAAAAAAGTCTCCGCACATGGTTCGTTTGTTACTCTTTGACGCAAAAACTTCTGAACGGATCTGAATGAAATTTGGAATGGAGATAGCTTATACCCTGGATTAACACATAGGCTACTTTTTATACCGGAAAAAGGTTCCTGCGGTATAACGGGAAGACGCGGGTAAAACCGCGGGGCGCAACTAGCCAAACATATAGGAATCAAAAACAACAAAACAAACAAAAATTCTTTAATTATTTTCCCAAAACTGACTTTGTTGAGTAAAAAATTAAAAATTTCAACCAACAACAGTCTTACATTGGAAAAGCAAAAAAACATACACCCATTACGACTGTATCAATTATATTGTTTCTGTTATGAATTGAAATGGATTCATCACGTAATGGAATAAAACAGAGGGAAAAAATGAAGCCTTTTCCCTTTGTAGCGCTCTGGTTGGAGGATTATCTTTAGTACGAGTAACATTTCCGTGGGTTGCTACAATACCTTTGTGTTGCAGTTGCTATTAAAGCTATAAGCATTGATTGAAAACTCATAAACATTAATTTATTAAGATAACATTTGCGATTACTTCAAAACGTCCAACTTAAAACTACCCCTGTTCCCACGGCAAAAGAACAGGCAATAAAAGCCCGGTCACTTTTTAAGCGCGACAATATTTTCAAAGTCAAATTCTTGGTCCATAATTTTTACATTTGTATTTACTTGTTTAACATTGGGTAGCAAAATTTCAATCATTTTGTTTATTTCCTTTTAACTTCAAATTTTTTGCATTAAACCAGTCTGTACTTTGGAGAGAGAGTGCTTGGTAGTATTCAACAGCCCGTTGGTGAATAGTATCTAGTGATTACCTTAGATCGGTGATGTAACAGCGGGCGGCTTTCAGTGGACGATCCATCGCCTTCAATGCTCCTGGACTGGTACCCTTGAGCCATACGGAGGAAAACCACCATAGCAAAAGCCAGCACAGCGGCGTAAACAAAGTATTCTGTTGCCTAAAACAAACTCATCAATAATATCATACATGCAAAATTATATGTGCGAATGTGCCGGGAAAAGTTTGGTTATACTTAGTTTCCAAACTATGATGCATGAATGCATGTTGTAAATGCTCATGAATGCATGTTGTAGAGAATTTGAAGAGAAAGATTTCAGATGCTTTATTGTTATAAATTGGACGTTATGTGAAACACTTACTTCCCTTCTCCCAATGATAATGACCCAGTTTCAAAATATCCCATGAAAATATGATTGTCGTAATTTACCACATACCTGACCCAGCCTGCTCGTTGGCTTCTTAAAAGCCCATATGATTAGTTCGTTAGATCAGTAGGGTACCGCGAGTGTGTCCAAGGTTTTAATAGAAAAAGTGGACTAGACTTATGTTATGAAACTAAAATCCGTTCAATGAATTTGAGAAAACTGTATTTTAAAACACAAATATTTTTTATATCTTCTTTTTTATGGTCGAACGCACAGGTCGAAGGCGGACGGTAACATATTATTATATGTCAGCTGCTTATCTACTATGTGTATCCAACTTAATGGTTTATTGTTTTAAAATATCAAAATCACTACTGTATGTTTCTTGGTGTTCACTAGCGATAAGCTTCTATACCACCTCGTAAATACGAGTACCTACCCGTACAATGCTTTATGGTCATTTTATTTAAATCTATGGCTAATGGCTTTGAAGTTCCGCGTGTCAACATGTTTTATGGAGGTGAACTGCTTACCCTGGACTCAAAGATCTTGGTTTGTGCTACGAGAATCACAATGAGGTTGCCGAAAGCGACGGACACATACCACGCGGCAATCGTGATTGTCTTCATGCTTTTTGGAGCCTATAAATAAATAATATATAAATATCGGGATCCATTGCCCCAAATTAAGCTCCAAACTTGTCTTATGGGACCATACTACGGTTTCATCACGATGTTTTACTTCACCAAAAGCTTAAGCTCATTGTAGGATTTGAACCCACAACCTACACATCGCAAGCTTACGTCACTACCACTGACCCATCATCTCTTCTAAGCCTTTAATACTTAATCCAGGGGTTCCTAAACTTTTTTTGTCTCCTGTCCACATTGAAAATAAATTATTTTTAGCGCTCCCCATTTTTTCACCTAAGTACTTAAAAACCACTATTACTTCAAATTACATTAATTATTGTGAGCTATATGAGCGGAGATTAAACATTCATTTTATGCGAAACTTTTACTAGGTATAACCCGCAAGAGTTAACTTGAGAGAGAGAGAGAAATATCGAACCGAGTTAAATTGAGCAATCTCATAATTAATATTAGTTGATGTTCACAAGTTTTTGTGGAGAGTCGAGAGCTCAGTCGGTGTCTAAGAGTCCTCCTAGATGAAATTACAAATCGCACCCCAAGCCTCTCACACAATGCCCTCATTTTTTTCTGGGTCTCTTGGCCCCGTTTAGGCGTACAGCGCCCACAATGGGGTGTTATCGCCCACTTTGGGAACCACTGACTTAAGCGAAAGAGATTTCGTGACGTTAACACCTGGGTAAAGGAGAACTCCAGTCCTGACACCGCAAACATGATTTCAGCTACAGAAACCAGTAGGTACTGGGGAATGATCCACGCCAGGTGGAGCTCGTTCGGAGGGTTGGGCGCGTGCAGCACGGCTGCGTCCAGGCGCCCCAGGCGCTCACGAACGGTGAGGACGTACACTCCACCAGCTCGTAAGTGACCTCCGCCTGAGCCCGAGATCAGACCATCAGCGCTCTGAACACGCCATTTGAATCTAAACAAAACAGAGGAAGAAAAATGAAAGCCTCCATGATAGTCTTGTTTGACAGACTTGCTGAAGAAAGAACGAGACGGCACGTCAACGACAGCGTTCTGACTACTGTTAAACCCATGTGCACTAAGGCTAGTACTCTAGAATGACGCTCAAGCGATAATCACTACTCAAGCACAGATTTGAGTCCGTCATTTCATACAAAAATGTGACATATGTCACTCAATCGCTATTAAATTATTGATCAACACTTAAGCGTCGAGCAGATATAAAATGTCAGTAAAACGGATTAAATCGTCTGTTACAGCCCTAAAGCCATATGTCAGTATTTCATCCCATATTTATCGAATCAATAAGTTTATTGGAATTCTACAAATAGTATTTTATTTTGCCACCTATAATAATAGCTCTTAAACATAATATTGGATTTCCAGAAAAATCGCATTCAATTATGAAGTAGTCAGAAAAATGTATCTGCAATTCTGCATACAGTTTCAAAGCCTTTTTACGCAAATCCGTTTATTATTGTTGCCTTCGAGCGGAATAAAGTAAATAGAGTAACAATGCGAGTTCGATTAAGCTTACGGCAATCAAAGCTAAAGTAAAATTTTTATAGAACCAGATTTCTTTGTAAACGTATGTATATAAAAATATGTGTGGCATATTTGAGGGTGTGTACGTACATTTTTAAACGGCACAGAGCTGAGTACCCAGGAACAAAGATACTTAACCACAAAGTTTCGCATTTTTAATAATAAGTACGTCCATACTGCGCCTTGCAGTTATTTTCTCTCCGTTTTCCTGGGCATGGTAGTCAGTATCCTATTTCTTATTCTAACAGGCCCTGGCCTGTTCTTATATTCTAACTATGCTGTAGCAATTTTAAGTAATAGCTCTCATATTGATTTGAAGCAAGAGCATCTAGCCTACAGAACGCTGAAATAAGATAGCCTCTATTCTAGTACGGGATCCTACGGAAACATTTTATTCCCTAGAGATGAAATAAAGATTATTCAACTAATGAAACATCTGCCTTGCTTTAGTCACAAAGTATATTCAGTATCAAAAGTTATGTCAATAGCGCGATTAATTTATTTGAATACTTCTTAACTTTTTTTGGTGCAAACGATAACATATTTTCTACTAATACTACAAATAATGCGAAAATTTTGATTTCTGTTTCTTGGTTACTTAATCAAGCAAAAACTCCTGAACAAATTTAAATGCAATTTGGTACAGAGATAGCTACTTTGAACGTGAATTCGATTGAATAAAAATTTACATACTTTTAAGGTCATTAACTCGTATAGTTTTCAATATTACTTTATTACTCAAAATGAAATTTTCATACTGCAAAATTACTTGTATTTTTAATTACAATTATAGTGTTTTGACGAATGCTTTCTTCATTACTAACAGAGACATAAATTCAACGGTGGGAGCGAAACTACTTCAGTTTTTGACAAGAAATATCAATGTAACTCATAATCGGCAGATGCAAGAATAACATGGAAAAAAAAGCTTTAAATATCTTCTCCTGAAATTAACCCATTTAATCAGAATTCGTTTATTTATATCATATATTTTTTTGTCTTGTAGATAGGTAATATTTTTAAATTGTGAATCTATAAATAAATACCTTTTATGTACCTTACATTTTGTCAATATAAATATCAGATGGGTGAAGAAATCCTCCAGTAGGATCTCGAACGTACTATTCAAATTTCAACAAATTGGATTTCCTGTCTTCTGTACGTACTGGCTACGTAGTTATTATATTTTCAGTCAATTACAAGTCAAAAAGCAATTGTGAAACACGAGGAATGCAGGAAGAAAGCTTATAAAACAAAAGAGGTCCTTTAAAACCCTAAGCTCCAACTTCGTATTACAAAATAAGCAGATATTAAAGTTGGCATTTCAATAAGCCCTGAAGCTTTTGCTTTCAAAGCTAAACAAACTCTACATCTTATCGCAAAGAAATATCTATTTACAGAAAACAATTATTCTCGTGATCCAGGAAATAGTAGAAAGAGCGTCTAAAGTTTTGTGTTAAGGATTCAGATTGCATTACAAAGAGAGATCTTTAAAGAAAATAGAATATTTGCTTTGCAATTCTAAACAGACATACTTAGACTAAGTTCAAAGTGCGAATTAGAATTCAATGTGGAAAAAAGAATTTGTATTGTATTGACTATTAATGATTTAGGACGTTAGGGAATGAAACGTCCTCCTCCCTTCTAATTTGTGCTGTGCCCGACGGGGCCCATGCGGACTAAATGTACCCTTCTAATTTATAGTTTTTTTACGTTCTTTGTACATTATGGTTGCAATAAAATATGAAAATGAATATGAATAAGAAAAAAAATATTAGAGTACAATGTTTGATACTATAATACCTACCTAAACATATACTCTTGTGCTAAAATTAATTATTATATCCATCTAAAAAATGCCTGGGGGTAATTGTTTATAACTAGTATTATATATAGACGAGCCATATATATGCATGTACACAAATACCTTATTTCTAAAATTGCTTGTAAATTCTGTGCTGTTGTTCAAAAAGAGCAGAAGACATGTAGAAAACAAAATGTGTAAGCAATGTAGAAAACAAAATTAACGACAGCCTAACTATTTTTAAACCTGAAAACACACAACTGCGCGCGTGAAAGTTCAGAGTGTCTAAAATTTGCCACCCTATGTGAAGCTGGGTTAAGGTAAGACGCTAGTGAATAATAAAACATTATTTATTTGTTATGCAAGGCTGCAAACTTGTTTTTTGGCGCGAGTACCTACTTGTATTGAAACCTGAGCAAGAGAAGGATTTCAAAGGTACGAGACGCAGAATAACTTTGCAGACGAGCGAAACACACAACTTTTCACCTCACTACAGCGAGGAAAATGATGGGTGCACGAAAAACAGACAAAATAAGTTTTTTTCTCATGCAATCGTCGTGCTGACCAGTGCGATTATTCCTAAAAGAGGTTGGCACACTTACATGACATAAATATTGTTGCATTTTAAGTGGACTGACGGTATAGAAAGGTTCGAACTTACTATATACTTTCCACGCTAGCAGATTTCGAATGATAAACAAAATCTTTCCGAGTTTGGGAAGTGAAAAGTATATTATTATACTAACAATCCGGGTTGCAGACACATGTAGGCAGACTCGCCGATGTGGTCGATAGGTGAGTGTGACACGTAATAAATGTCGCTCAGTCTCTTCTCAGTTTCCACTGTTATCGATACGTTCTTGTTAAGACCCGTATCGCCCACGTACACCACCCTGTATAACGGGAAAACGATTTTAGTTTTCTATTTTCTCATAGCTTTCAATAAAATTCTTGACGTTTCTATTTAGAAGACGTCATAAAGTCTCTATTTTTGTATGGCTTTTGAAATGATAATTAGGTACGTTAATTCTCGTCACACACAGATCCATATAAAAATAACGCATTATTGCCAGTGCCAAAATATAAAGTGGTGGTTAGAGGTCATAAGTCCAGGTGTAGCGTGACGCCACCCTCGACCACATCATCATCATCAGTATCAGCCTTTCACGTTCCCATTGCTTGGACTCCGGTCTTCTCTCAGCGAGAGAGTATGGGCTGTAATCTACCACGCTGGCCCAGTGCGGGTTGGTAGATGTCGCATGCCCTTGAATGTTGCAGTTCTTGGACGGTTTCCTCACGATGTTTACCTTCACCGTTTTGAGCGATGGCAAATCCGCACATAACTTATTGAGTCATAGGTGCGGGGCCGAGAGGATTCGAACTCGGTGTCGGCGTCTTGTAAGTCGCACGCCTAACCGTTCGGCCACCATCGCTTCAACCCTCGACCACATCGTCACTTAACACCAGGTGACTCGTGGTCGAACGCTACCATGTAAGTAGTAAAAAAACAGTAAAATTATGTATTTCAAAATTATTGATCTTCATCACCATATAATTATACTTGATGCCAATTACTATTTAGTCTTCCTGGGTTATAGTTTGTACATCGAGAAGCAATAACGTGCGAACGCCTTGTTGAAATCTTAAAAGTAACTAAAAAATATTGACTGTCAACCTAAAATACGAACTTTAGCTTCGGCTTCCCGGTCAAAGATTTGCCAAATGGATTTGGGTCCATGTAGTAGAAAGTTAATTCATCATCTGAAGTCTGCCCAATTACCACTGTCATGAACTGAAACATGCATTATCCTTTACTTACATAAAAATTTAAATTTTCTTTACCATCCCTTTTTTTGTTGTTTTGTTACTTTACTTTTATATTTCTTATCCTTGTCGAGTATTTGGCTGGCTAAAAGACCACTTGGCTAAATATTTTTATTTAATTTTACACATTGACGTATTATCAAGACGTCGTGTCCTTCGCTCAAAAGCGTCCAAACCAAATGAGGTCTAAAACGTGAAAAGAGGGCTACATGAAACCTTGTTTCCAGGTTAACTCAGTACATAGGTACTCAGCCACTTTTCTCGTCACGTTTCATCCTTTTGTACGTTTTGGTATCAAAAATTTAATTAAAAAAAATTGTAATCGACTTGTCACCCACACCATCAGCTGCTGCCAATAACTAAGCTAGGTTTTAAGCTATGTTTTAAACTAACCGACCCGGCGACAGTCTTTAGTTCTTCTTTGATCACGTGTCGGAGCATACCTCTGCCGGCACAGTTGATGGGGCAGGAGGCCGTCAGTGTAAGTAGCTGATGTGGCAGCGGCGTGATCAACGCAGTGCCGTGCCGGTCCACCGGCGCCACTCCCTCCCCCTGCACTGTTATGTCCACAGGGCACCCTAGCGTGTTCAATAACACCACCCCAGTTTGATGGTGTCTTGGTACTTGTAGTGTTGACCGCTTATAACAAATGAAAGATAGATAGATACAATTAAAATTAACAAATGATTTTAGGACACCATAGATATGGTTCTTTGACTCTTCTCATCCAACTACTGCCAGCCAGTCGGCGCAAGTCGTCGCTCCACCTTAACCGGACTCAGTGGCGTACCTTGAGAGAGGCCTATGTCCAGCAGTGGACTGATACAGTTTGATAATGATGATAGATATGGTTAAAGGTCGAGTTGTTCCTTGCGTAGATTTTTGTCATATGTATCAGCAGATGCTGATGCTTTCTTTTGTGATAGCGGTTGGGTATGTGTTTGTACATAATTCATGATCTTTGGATGACACGAAAATCAGAATCAAAGCTGGAGTTGGAAATAATTCTGAAGAATTACTAATCGACACTTATCCTACGATCTATGTCGTATCGAAATTAAATAGCTGAAGCTGATATTCGCGACAACCCTGGTACGCAGTAACCTCCCAAATACGTACCGCCGTAGGCCAAGGAAAATACAATACAATAGCAATGTAAGCCAAACTTATCTTACCTTTAATATGAAACAATGCAATACAATTCTACTACACTGCACATCATGACTCGCAAATAAACGCTAATAAGGATTAGGGAAACAAAGTAGTTATGCGATTTACTGTACATGGTAGCTTTTGTCCGTTACGTACGGTCTAGTCAGCCAGTCAGTAGGTACGCATGATAGGTTCTGTCCGTACGGAGATATAGACTAAAGCTTGAATTCAGAGACTTGACATAGACCAGGTATAGAAAATAACATATATTACTATGTTTACATTCATATTATAAAAATCATTATTGAGCATCGCATGGTGCGGAAGGAAGGGTTAAAATTGGCAGATTTCGCTTGGAGCATTATTTCTCTATAGCATTATCTTGTGCCAATGTGCCCGCCTGGCTATAATAGCTACCTTCCCCACGGTTTTGTCTATCGGCGCGTTCCGGCAGCTCCGCTTGAGCACACAGCTCTCAATCCAGGCATACCGCCACAGGCACTATAAGCTGTGTTATTAGGGAAATAGTATGCTCCTTTGATCTATAATTTAGTTATCTACGTACTCCACACATTAAACGGTTATACAAACACTTTCACATAATAATATCTCGTATCTCTTTGAAAATAATGCTATTATGAAACGTAGTTTCTTAGCATTACGTACCGAAATATTAAGAAATCTACAAGCAACAAGTAACCGATAACTCCGGGCGAGGCGCCTTATATTGTTGTCAATGAATTCCTGAATTTCATGATAACAAACTTGTAAGAGATAAAATACCAACTAACTATTTTGAGTACCTAGGTAAACTAGTACCTACATACCTATCGCTAGAGAGCCAGTTCCCAGGTCACCACCTTCGCGCCACATTCGGTCACATCGTTACTTAACCTCAGGTAAGCTACCAGTAAAAAGTAAAACAAAACTATAAAATATTAAATATAAAGCTCCATTTGCAATATGGCATACCTACTTTAAAAATCCGAAACGAGGAAATTCGCCGAAGAACCAAGGTCACCGACATATCTCTCAGAATGTGCAAGTTGAAGTGGCAATGGGCCACATCGCACGACGAACCGATAACCGGTGAGCAAGAAAGTTTCTCGAGTGGCGACCACGAATCGGAAGACGCTCTGTAGGTAGGCTCCCCACTAGGTGGACCGACGACATTGTAAGAGTCGCAGGGAGCCGACGGATGCAAATGGCTAGCCGTTCATAGTGGCATTCAAAGGGGAGGTCTATATTCACCAGTGGACTTCTTGCTTCCGGCTGATGATGATGATACTTTAAAAACCTCATGTGGGTTACCTCTATCCCAATCTGTAAAATTCCAGCTGCTACAAACGCCAGAGACGCTAGCACGCCCCCAATGAACATCTTCTGTAGCGGCATCAAGTCGGGCACGATGGGCCAGACGCCACCTGGGCACACGGGCATCATCAGGAGCACCATGGCCGGGTTCATTACTTGGAGCTGATCCGGCATGAGGGTGGTACCGAACACCTCGCTGCGTAGCCGCGAGGCTTGGAAGGTCCAGCGAGATCCCTGCGGAATACCTACGTGGCTGAAAAAGTATAGCTAACTCTGATGGCTCAGGGACTCAAAGTGTGTCTTGGCCTTCGAAACGAGAGAGTGAAACTTAGCTCTATCCGGAACGATTTCAGCCCAGTTCAGAGTCTGGATTTCGCGTATGTCCGAACTAGTGGTTTTAACTATAAACACACTGTATTTATTATACAAGCCGTTCCCGCGGTTTCAACCGCGTGGACTACAGTTTATCGCAATAAAAGTATTTAATGTCCTTTGTCAGGGATCAAACTATCTTCATACAAAATTTCATCAAGATTGGTATCCGGAACAAACAAAAAATCAAATCTTTTCCCAAATCAAATTTTATATATAAAAAAGTACTATATATAGGTAGGTAGTGTACTTCAACTACGAAAGGGTACAAAATACTCGTAATAAAAGTGTTTTATAATGAAAACAAAAAACTGCGATATCGGCTAAATCATCGGAAGTGTTTTAAATCTAATTGGAAAGAGACAAAGGAAACCTATTCTGAATAACCATATAAAAGGCCCGTTAAAAGCAATTCAATGCAAACGAAGTCTTCTCAGAACCCAAATGTAGTACCTAAATTACCTTTGTGTATTTCACTGGTGGGACTGACCGCTGCAGTATTCATAATAAGTATTGGTGATCTTTCGCTTATAGATTTAAATTTAGTATATATCTATTTAGTTTGTCTGGTTTCTACTTCAGTTTAACTGACCCCTAATTAGGTTTCCAGTATCTAGGTATCAGAAATTACATAGTACTTACGTGGATCCCAGACACCGAACAAATAGGTAGGTAAGTACCTACTAGCGCTCAATACACAAATATTTGTGCGGTGACGGGACATAAATTTATATTTATGTATTTTTGAATACATCCTAAAGCAAAATGATGATGGGACAGATGTCAATTAAAATTTCGTAACCGCAGTGAGTCAACCGCAATTTACCGATGAAAAGAAATTGTGAATTGTACCTAGGTATATATTTTTGTTAATTTCGTCCAATGTCAGACTCGATCCAATTTATATAACTTCTCTTTGACGTCGAAGATTGCCTTGTAACCAATTATTGGCAACAAAAACGAGTAAACATAGAACCCCTCACAGAAACTTATTTCTTGATAAGCTCTTCTGATTGAATTGAATTTAAATTTTATAATGTTTAATTTTCTATAGAGACAGCACTGCATGATGCCAGCATCACTGTAACTTATAAATGCAAACAGTAGCTCAACTACGCCGTGGTACTCTACCTTTGACTAGCGATAACACGTTTTCAAGTGATCGAGTGGGCAATATTTATAATCATACCTACCTATGTACATTTTTTATCATATAAAAATCAATTGCTGTTCTTTAGTCTCGCTAAAACTCGAGAATGGCTGGAGCGATTTGGCTTATTTTGATCTTTAAATGTTTGTGGGAGTTTAGGAAAGGTTAAAAAGGTGAATTTTATTGGCGATACGAAGTTCGCCGGGTCAGCTACTGTATGTATATAATTCTACTGTACGTGTTTATGTTACTGAACTCATCCTGAACGGCTGGACCGATTTAAATGATTTTTATGCGTTTAGGTGGCGCCCTAGATGGTTTAGATTCACAAATCAGCCCGGCAGTTGGCGCTGCAGTCGGTACCTAGGACGGCAGAACAACGTCGGTCGTTACCGCTAGTATCATATAACATTTTACATCGACACTTTTCTTAATATAAAAGAAAGAGCAAAAGCATCGATGCGACGTGTGTAGGTGTAGATCGCGCCTACACTACACGTCTTTAGCTTTTCTATGAATAGAACTAAAGCCTCTTTTCTGGAAATCTTCTTCACTTTCTAAGAGATAAAAAGGGCTCCGGTACTCAGAAGATGCCTTGTAGTCAAAATCACAGTCAAAAAGGTTTTTTTTTAAACGCTATAAAACGTCAATTTAAAACTAGCTACGCCTGTTCCAACCTCCTTACGCCGGTAAAAGAACAGGCAAGAAACGCTTGGCACGTAATTTTTTCGACGCGATCTCATTGAGAATTTTATTCTTATTACCAATTGATTGAATTGGAGCAAGTTCACTACAATCCCAATACTTCTTTGTCATCCAAATAGTCCGATGTTTTATAATAAGCTTTAGGTAATAGATAAGATTTGGTTGGTTGTGCACATTGGGATATGGAAACATGAACATTAACCATTATTGTATTGATTTAAGTCTTCTAATTTTCTTTGTAGCTACATGAGTTAGTTTAATGGCCAACTTTAGTGTCCTACTTTTGAACCCGTCTGAAAAACTTCGGACATTTATGACTGTTATAGCTGTTAAGCGGAGCACGGTAGCGCTCATTTAAACAGTCCATTAATACATTTAAGTAAGTGAGTAATTGAAACCTGGTGGATCTGAAACTACCAGCTAGCTAACGAGGGAGCGATGGTGGCCGAACGGTAACGCGTGCACCTTTTTTGCCAAGCTTTTTTGTCATCCAAATCGTCCGATTTTTTATAATAAGCTTTATTAACAAGATTTATTTCTCTTGGTTGGTTGTGCACGTTGGGATATGGAAACATGACTATAACTGACCTGCTGATCAAACAGCGACCAGAATATCGGTACAGGTAGATACAGATACAATATCGAAAATACCACCTTCATGTCAGCTACGAGCTTCTCTCCGTACTTATCTATGGAATAGTCCAGCCAATGATCGCGTGCCTCTCCTTCGGTCTTCGCATCATATTTAATGCGCTTGATAAACGCATACTGAAAATATAAGTAGGTACAATCAGCGATAGGCTGAAAAAGTCCAAGTTTGTTGTATAAAATGATTAGACAAATTGAAGAAATGAGCATGTTTAGCAAGTGTTGTCAGTCCACTACTACTCATTTTACTACAGGTGTGTGGAATGAAGCTCAGCATAATATCTAGCGTCTAGTGTCAGTGACGCTGGTTTAGATGATGCTGAAGATGAGATCAAAATAGAAGTGACGCTTATAGTATGTTGGATTAGACTAGGTAGCGTTTGACCACAAGTCACCTGATGTTATGTGACGATGTGGGCGAAGGTGGCAGGCACCACGCAACACCTCAACTGGAATTTGGCTCTCATGAGGTGGTGCCGGAACCAACCGAGAAGGTCCTTGGTAACAGATTCCTAACGTAAGGGTGGTGATTACTTGAAAATGCCCTACCACCAAGCTATGGTTTCATTGTAGGATTCGAACCCAAGCGATAAGGCCATATCAAATCCACTTATACCTATCAGATTATATCGTTCCACCCATTCTACCTAATCCCTATCGCTTACGGAGTGCAAACAACATAATCCAAATATCGAAATGTAAAATTGTTGGTACACGGAATTCATGCGATGCAAAATATTCTGTGAAACATCGATTAGTTAGAAAGAAAGCATAGATATTAGTCACTATCCGCTCGGTCTCTGTGGATTTCATGCCGACTACTTGGAATAGTTTGAATTCAACAATCACGAGAAATTCGAATCAATGCGTCGGCGGAAGGCGCCTAGTTAAAATTATACTACATTTATAAACTACACTGCTGTTCCCCACGGTTTTACCCGCGTGGGCTACAGTTTCCTATTTTTACGCCCTTATGCTTGGGCCACACTAAGGTCAACGTCAAGGGAAATGTCAATGCCTATCGCCGCGATGAATATTGCGTTAATTATCATTAACGCAATTATGTGAGTGGCTACACTTGAACGGTTAATGTGAATGCACTTAAGTTATCGGCTAACGTCAAATGCCAACGGGAATGCCGTTATAAATATCGTGGCCACACTTATGTCAAACGTCAATCATCGCGCTCTTTAACGGTATTTCCCGCTAGTGTGGCGTTGGGGTTGAATTTCAAAAAATCCTTTCTTACTACATCCCTACGCATCAAGACCTACCAACTTTCTACGAACAGCAGTTTGGGCTGTGCGTTAATATCAGTCAGTCAGGACTTTGATTCTTATATATAAATATAGATTATAGTATATAATGATTATACCATTCATATATGTACAAGGTGGGCCAAAAGAAGTCATGTGGGCCAAAAGAAGTCATCCGATGTTGTTTGGCTCTCATTTTTTTTCTAAATGAAAAACTTCGATTTTGTTTTTTGAATATGTTTATTTGAACCTTTAGAATTTTATTGGTCAAGTCGAGAAGATTATATCGGCCAAAATCGAAGTTTTTCATTTAGAAAAAAAAAGAGCCAAACATCATCGGATGACTTCTTTTGGCCCACCTTGTATATGCAGCTCGCGGGTTTCACATCACCCATAGTATCTGCACTATTGCGTGACGAGTCCACATATTTTGCATGAACTTTAATACCTACCTAGGTTATAAATTAGTATTATCTTTCAACAATTCAAGGATCACTATAGGTTACCTATTAATGACTCATCATCATCACAGCCGATCCCACTGCAGGGACTCTGGGCTTCTCTCAGAGAGAGAATTTTCCATTAAATAGAAAGGTGCTTGAATTCATTTAGGTACCTAAATTAATACTATAAACCGGTAATGTATTTTCAGAATCAGATCAGGAATTCCAGTGATTATTTGCTCGTAGACCGATGATTCTACCTTTGACCAATTCTGGAAATTCGTCAATTAATGAAAAGCTTAATTAATATTCCCGAGTGTGTTATATAGAAATAAAATTTGTTTTAGTAAGAAATCCCTATATTTGCGAATCGGATAGATAAGAATTTGCTGATAGGCCGCTTTATCCCGTATTTTCGTTATCATTCTCATAAAACAAAGTTTGCAGACTATTAAGTTAAACCAAGCCTAGCCCGACTTTTCGTAAGTGTATGCGTCAGGCGTATCAAAGTATATATATCTACTTACTGAAATTATGTAAATTTTTCTACGTATTACAGAATAAATAACGATTGAAAACAAGTCCAGTACCTGATGCTAAGTGACGAATACAATACATGTTACGTATTCTTTAAATTATTTTTTGCACTCACCCAGGCGCACGCTACGAACTTTATTGTAATGTTGTCGCGCGGTTGCTTTATCCTGTACCAAGGTTTCCCAGCTACGAATATCACTGAAAACAAACCAAATGGGTACCTTACCTACTATTCCGAGCGGTTTTCGAACATTTACAATTATATTCCATATTAAGAAGTTTAAAATTTATTCAGCTAACGATATATAGGTACCTATTGCAGACGGACTTTTTATTATTCACCAAGGCACGGCACGACGTGCTGACACCGTGGACGTACCTACATTAAGTGACAAAAGTTGCTGTGCATGCCCATTTTCTCAATTATCGTAAGCATTTCACATGTACTCTTCACCAATAACTGTAATGACATTTGCCATACGTGTGTTTACCATATACCTATCCATGTTATTATTGCAACGGTGTACAACATGCTGGTGATTAATCAATAAAACAATCCTACTAGGCTACTAATATGACATAAGTGAAAGTTTGGCTGTATGGACGTGGATGTATGGAAGTTTGTTACTCTACGCGCAAAAACTACTGAACGGATTTGAGTGAAATTTGTAATGTAGATGTAATGTGTGTAATGTAGTGTAATGCGGGAAAAGGTTCCTGCGGGATAACGGAAAGATGCTAGCTAGTAATACATTTTGAACACCATCTTGACTGGTCTAGTACACAATTAGGTACACATAGGGAAGAATGGGCGCTGTCAGTTGTTTCGC
The DNA here is from genome assembly GCA_931315375.2 of Opisthograptis luteolata. Lineage (NCBI taxonomy): Eukaryota > Metazoa > Arthropoda > Insecta > Lepidoptera > Geometridae > Opisthograptis > Opisthograptis luteolata. Next base: position 6,282,206 of record OV928033.1, read on the forward strand.
TGACTATACTCAACACGTCAACACGGTACAACTATGAATTAATGGTTTGGCTGATGGTAGGTGAAATAAATAAATTTTTGATTTGTAAGTAGATAAAATAAGTAGGTATAGCTAGTGATCTAAAAATCTATTCTAAGTACAGGCAAAAGTTGCTCGTTAAAAATAATGTAACTGACCAATAGAAATAAGAACAAGAAGCGCTGGGAAGCCAAACCCAAGCGCGTAGCAGGTGTCATCGCCAAAGCACATGATGCTTCTTCTCAAAGCCGGGGTGATGACCATACCCATGAAGCCACCAAGGTTCACTGTGCAGTAGAACGTCGAGAAGAACCGCTGCAGCCGCTGGTTCTCTTCGGGCAATCTAAACTGTGGGCAGACGTATTTGTTACCACGATGGCAACGCGAGGTCGCACGAATGTTTTCATCGTAAGTTTTGTGTGGGAGCCCTGAACCATCGCAGTGATTAGCATTGCAAGTTTCTGCGATGCGGCGTCGTATTGCATCGCATAATCGCATCGCATGCGGCGTCATATTGCATCGCATCATCGCATCGCATGCGGCGTCGTATTGCATTGCATCGCAGTTTTGCGTGGGAGCCCTAATAGTTGACAACAATTGTAGTTCCACCCAGAACTTTACAGTCCTTTACATAGCTGTTGAAGGCTGTGTCAGGTAGAATTCTGGAAGAAACTTTGCAGAGCATTTCAAGTATACATATATTTCTTTTTGTAAATTTAATTTTGTTTGCCTTGATGTGTGGAATGCCCTCACTTCGGCATTTTAGGGACATTATGTTACACGTTGTAGAAGCATGAAAATCCAATTATGTAAAGTATTTCACAAAAAATAGAAAAATACAGAAAGCTACCTACACTATTCCTGAGTTACATAAGTTTTGTTTATCTATTATTTCAACTAATTTAGTTGAGGTATTTTCCAAGCCGTGGCGAATCGCTAGTGGCTTATGTACAGCGGTGGTTATTTTTGTACTGTTGTAGAGTGAAACCTGCTGACCTGGTCTCCACCGAAAGCAGCCACGCAGGGTTTAATTCCTCCGGTACCCGTAGCTATCAGAGCCAGTCCAATCATTGAAGTGCTACTGCAATAAGATTACAAGTAATCTATACTAATATTATAAAGCTGCAGAGTTTGTTTGTTTGTTTGTTTGAACGCGCTAATCTCAGGAACTACTGATCCGATTTGAAAAATTCTTTCAGTGTTCGATAGTCCATTTATCGAGGAAGGCCATATATATGATATATTTGGCTATATTTTATTTCCAAAAAATTAGGGATCCGTAAGAAAATTGCTATTTTTTAACCCAAGGTATGAAATCGAAAACCTATTTTTGCGTGCGCTGCAAAAACTATTGACAATAGAACGAAACAATGTATTACGGATTTGTAGGTCCTATTAAGATCTACAAAAAAATCCGCGAGAGCATATGTCTAAATATTATAGTTATGCCACAAAAAGTGTTTTTTTTATTTTAAAAATTTAATTTTAATGCCGCCGCTAGGAAAGGCTCTTTATTTGTATCTTGGTATTATTCCTTATCAAAATAAATTAATTTTCATTCAAAACTGCTTCAATCCCTTCATATAACTTTTTGAATTATTCAATTCGGGCATTCCATTCGAAAGATATCACGATTTTAAAAATGTAAGTAGTAGTAGAAAAATAAGTCCGCTGCACCGCAGTGCCGCGGGAAACGCGGTGAGGACTGAAGGCGGGAGAATATTCTATGAAATAGGTAAACTGCGGTCGCAATTTACGAACCAAGAAGACCTTTAGCTGCGCGATTCAAACGCGCGGTCAAAAAAAAAATAGAATTAAAATAGGATAATGGATACAGCAGGTAACGCGGTGAGGGGCACCGAAGTGCGGGAATAATTTTGGAGAATACGGAATATATACGCTTTCGCGCCTAAACTACTGAACCGATTTAAATGAAATTTGGTATAGAGATAATTTGAGCCCCGGGGAAGGACATGGGATACTTTTTATCGCGATAAACTGTAGCCCACGCGGGTGAAACCGCAGGGAACAGCTAGTACCCAAATAAAGTAGCTGTTACTTACTTTTCAGTATTGAATATCTTTTTAGTGGGGAAAGTGCAAACAAAATCTACTTACCTATCAATTTTCACGAAAAAAGTGTTTTGCACGAAATATGTCCCAAAGAGCGATGGTGGCCGAACGGCTTAGGCGTGCGACTTACAAGACGCCGCCACCGAGTTCGAATCCTCTCGGCCCCGCACCTATGACTTAATAAGTTACGTGCGGATTTGCCATCGCTCAAAACGGTGAAGGAAAACATCGTGAAGAAACCGGCATGTCCAAGAACTGCAACATTCAAGGGCATGCGACATCTACCAACCCGCACTGGGCCAGCGTGGTAGATTACAGCCCATACTCTCTCTCTGAGAGAAGGCCGGAGTCCCAGCAGTGGGAACGTGAAAGGCTGATAATGATATCCCATCGATTACAGGATAACTTATTATCTGAGTAAATTTTATTATCATTACCTGCCTATTGTAAGTAATCTGCTCCCATTCACCATAACGTAATAGGAGGACCGTGTTCCATCTACGCATACGCTTTGTAGACTGTCTAACCGTGCTCTGTGGCTTTACCCGCTTAGCTTACACAAACTTATAAGTACACCCATTTCATTTTAGATTCATTATGTCCTACATAAGTTACAAAAACAACATCGTGCAATATGTTTTTTCTATGTGTCTGTTCAATAAAAACCTCTCACGTAATAATAGCAAACAGAGGCAGAGCTGACGTCGTCTATACTCTATTACAGTAGACGAATTATACCTATAGTTCATCACGTGGAAGACAAACTTACGTAGGTGGCAGCATGAGCGGTGGTATCGCCGAACAGCAGGTCAACATAGTTCCCAATAAGTAGACGATTGAGAAATACAATATCACCCTGAAAAACATTAATCACTTACATAAAGGTAACGTATTTATTATATCACCTACTTTACGAGACAAACAGGCGTCACTTGGTCGAATTTGGTGTGTGCTATAATAACAACTAACAAAGGTACATAATAACAACTAACAAAGGTACCACCTGCCGGTGGTTTCAGTATTGCATAATTTATTTGATAAAGTTCTACCTATTTTAAAACTGTAACTATTTGCTAGATAAAAGAACAAGGTAGGTAGGCTACCTACCTACCTTGTGCAAACGCTATTATGCATGTAGAGGATAAAAGGGTAGTTTATTTTCGAATAAACTAACGTAACTTACCACCTGCCGGTGGTTTCAGTACCTATTGCATAATTTATTTGATAAAGTTCTACCTATTTTAAAACTGTAACTATTTGCTAGATAAAAGAACAAGGTAGGTAGGCTACCTTTGCTAGATAAAAGAACAAGGTAAGTAGGCTAGCGTTTGACCACGATCTCACCCGATGGAAAGCGACGATGTGGTCGAAGGTGTAGCACGCTTGCCCAGTAAATACCTATTCACTCTTCACTTGAACACCCCCGGGTTGTATCTTTCAGGAAACACCGACCAAGGCAGGGCATTCCACTCTTTTGCAGTTCTAACCAAAAAAGTTGACGCAAACCAGCTCGTGCGTATCGGTGGTATTTCCACGATGAAAGGATGGCGCTTATCGGAACGCCTGGTCGTTCGGTAATGGAATGGTGCTGGAGGAATAAGGTCGTGCAGTTCTTGTGCACACTCTCCGTAGTGAAGTCTATAAAAAACCGATAAACTTGCCACTTCACGCCGATGAGCCAGACTCTGGAGCTCTGGATACTTTTATTCCGAATGACTGAAGCCCATGCGAGTGAAATCGTGGGGAACAGCTAGTTGATAATATATTACCTATATCGACCAATGAAATTATCAGCCAATATGGCCCCGACCAGGGGCATTGTGTAGCACATCATGATGAATATATGGTAGACCACAGTCGCAGCATTCTCGTGCAGGCATAGGACGTTTCTCAGGTACAAGGAAAGTATTGCTAAACGGACGAAAACTTGTTAACGGCAATGCTCTTAATCTGAACTATAATGTTTACACGCATTACTGACTTCTGTGGTCAACTATTCTAGCAATCGCGGATCCACCATTATTGGCAGGGTGGGCATGCCCACAAAATTAACTTAAAAGTTTTCTGACTGTTTTTGTTCATTGAAAAAGGATCGGCTGTACAAGGTCTTAGGCGTTTGGCTAGGCGTCTTTTTGTAAACATATCCTTTATAGAAATGCAATGTATCGTTATAAATCATGAGCGAGTCTGTAATCAGACTCGCATTTTGCTGATTTTCTAGGGGCCGTGGCCATAACCTTTTTTGAGGGCTGGATCCACGCCTGAATTCTAGTTATTCGATTCTAAAATATAATTATTAAGAGAGTAGTATGTATCCTTCTTTTTCTTCTTCCAATAAGAGCAGAGCTCCCTGTCGATGGAGCATTTCTATTTTGTTTGGTCTTGAGCCATCTTCACGACCTACTCGTAAGTATGAAATGATGTTTATAGCAATGATGTCTCAGTGGTAGTGACGTCGACTTGCGATCCTTAGGCCGTGGGTTCGAACCCTACAATGAGCTTGAGCTTTCGGTGAAGGAAAACATCGTGATGAAACCATAGCTTGGCGGTAGGGCATTTTGTAATGCTCGTCTGGCTAGCTACCACCCTCATGTTAAGAATCTGTCGCCAAGCACCAATCGGTGTGTTCCGGCAGCCTCACTTGAGAGCCAGTCCTCAGTCCAGGTGTAGCGTGGCACCACCTTCGACCACATCGTCACTTAACATCAGGTGACTTGTGGTCAAAAGCTACCCTGTAAATAATAAAAAAAAATTGTTTAAATGCAAAAATGTATTTGATGGATTAGTGGTCATTGGTGTGATTATTCCTTATTTTACGCAGCAATGGAACTACGCATCAACGCATTTTTTTTTTTTTTTGCAGAGTCGGGGAATCTCTACACAGATAAAATCACGGGCACAGCCAGTAAAAACATAAACTAAAAATCTGGTCCACTGTTTTGATTTTTTGGATTGAAAAGACGAAGCTATTGGGTTGGATCTTTGAGAGGCATTAGTAGAGAAACAGATTTGGTTTCTACAAAGTATCAATAATTAGATATATGGGAATGTGAATATGAACTTATTTTTAAATAGTTGACTATGTGAATGGACTCGCTATTGTCAAATTATATTTTTGTTGTACATAATCCGAATTCTTGTAGATGAAGCAAAAACCTATAGCTTGCCCGTAGTTTGTACATTGTAGTTGTTTATATGAAAGTTTTTATTGCAATCGTTGTTTGTAGCTAAATGTAACGTAAACACTTACTTCTTAAGCCACAAAAGGAGAACCTTTCACAAAATTCAGTAGCAATTATGCAAAATATAGACGTTGGGTTACCACTTATCATTGTTATATCAGTTAATCGGTATGATAATGCGCTTATGTTAATTCGCGTGATAGGAGAAAACCAATGATGAAAGATGGATAAATAAAACGGATAATACTACAAATAGTCTGATTGACTGTGAAGTGATAGGTACTTTCAAAGAGAATGTAAGGTTTAGGTACTTTGATCACAGAAGTAGGAAAGAATAATAGAAAGGAACACGTGATCTAAAGACTGACTGACACTATGACTATGACTTTGATACATAAAAGACTTTTATTTGATACTAGAGGGCCGCTCCGGCGTCGTAAGGGAATTAAAAAGAAATTTCAAAATTAACAATTATATAAAAATACACACACATTAAATCTTATAAACCCGAATTGAATAATTCAAAAAGTTATGTAATGGTATTGAAGCAGTCTTTAATATGAAGTAATTTATTTTGATAAGTATTAATACCTACCTAGATACAAATAAAGAACCTTTTCTAGCGGCGGCATTTAAATTAAAAATTCATTTATTGTGGCATAATTATAATACTTAGACATATGCTATCGCGACATTTTTTGTAAATGATGTGTTCTACAAATTCGTAGTACATTATTTTATTCTATCATCAATAGTTTTCGCAGCGCACGCTATGTAAAGAATATTTTATGTAATGTTTTTACACATTGGGTTACTTTATTGTAGTTTTAGTAAGGATCCCTATTTTTTTGAAAATATAATATGACCTATGTCCGCTGCAGATAGTGTAGCTTTCTAACAGTGAAAGAATTTTTCAAATCGATTCAGTAGTTTCGGAGCCAATACGATGCAAATAAATAAACAATCATACAATCAAACAATCAAATCTTTCCTCTTTATAATATTAGTATAGACTATGTAGATGCACCCCGCGGTTTTACCCGCATCTTTCCGTTATCCCATAGTAACCTTTTTGGGATAAAAAGTATCCTATGTCCGTTTCCTGGTCTTATCTCCCCACCAATTTTCAGCCAAATCGGTTCAGCCGTTCTTGAGTTATAAATAGTGTCACTAACACGACTTTCTTTTATATATAGGTAGAAAAGGAGAAGGTGGTGTCGTGGCCCACTTTGTTTATGAGGTCTCATGTAAAAAATAAAAGGAAAACTTAAGTAATAAATACATCATTAGTTTTCTTATTTATTTGTATGTACATGATATAATATGGAACAAATAAAAATGCAACAGCCAACTCTAAAATATATATGTACCTACTTTAAAAAATGGAAATTTGACAATCTATGATCATGTGAGGGTTATATGGTACCCAGGGGGCAGTGGCGTAGCGTGCCTTGGTGGGGCCCCGTATAAAAATTTGTTTGGAGTCTAATAGGTACCTACTACTAAACCAGATTGTATTACAATGTAATGCACAATAGGGATGTTAACACTAATTACAAAATAATGTTTAATCTTACTTTTATGTTAGTTTGTATTATTAGGATATCGAAAAACATATTTTTGTACTTAAATACAACTTATTAATTTAAATAAAATGATTTTAAATGCTATATTTATAATGTTTTGTCACGTGACTGCAAACACTAAAAAGAGCTTCTTACGTCACTAACCACTCAGGCGATTTGTGCTTCGATGGTTGCCCGCGCGTCGGTAGCCGCGGGTCGGCGTCGGGGGTCGGCGCGGTGGTATGGTTATAATGGTTATACGAATCGCGACCATCGTGTTTTTCGGTCAGTGACGTCATGTCAGTCACGTGACAGTTGTTAGTGTTTTGGCGGAAAAATACATAATTACTCTAATTTTGTATATTTTCTCATCGAAAATACTAATAATTTTAAATAAAATATTTTTTTATGGTAAACAAGAGTCAATCTTTAAAATAAAAGCAATTCCGAAAAATGGTTAACATCCCTTGGTTACATAAAACGCGTCAATAAACACTGCTCTCTGTGGTTTATCATGGTATTATAATCGATTATTTTGGGATTCAAACGGCGAAATCCCACAGCCCGCGATAACCGATGTAGAGTGTTGCCAACTCTTAAACGCACGCTTTACGTGGGAAAAAAAGAAATAGCTTTTTTTATGACGTTTGTCATTTCTGAAATTAAAAAAAATTTGGGAAGTTTTTGTTAATTTTTGCTTACACACGTTGGGGGCCCTCGTGGCTTGGGGGCCCCGTATAATTGATACGGCAGATACGGCGGTAGCTACGCCCCTGCCAGGGGGCCAAATTAAATGTATTATACTTTACGTATATAATCACAAATACAATATTCGCCTTCAGGGCCCGCACAGTCAGTCGGTATGAGCCCACGAGTTGCAGCTTTGGCACTGAATCCACACCACGTCTGTCACTGGTGTCATTATTGTCACAAAATATACAAATCATAAGTATCTGAGTCATTAGGTACTACAGATGGAGAGAACTTTTCAATGAGTCGATTTCTACTATTTCTTGACTATCCGAACTACTGCTGGATGTAATTTCTTTTTGGTGCCAATTAAAACGACTGGAGCTATCCTAGGGGCCATAATACAACCAATATGAGGGGGGCCAAATTACCGGTACTGTGGAATCTACAAACCAACGTCTAAAAATATGCAACATTAAATATTTTGCGTACGTACCTTCAAAATATAATAGGATAATTTTAATCGAACAGACTATTCAAATTTTAGATGCGTAAACTTAGTATTTCCAGAATTATTCAATTAAATGCAACTCAGTAAAATGTTTTTGCGAGTGCATGTTCAAACCGAATCGAATTACAAACGCATGTGCCCTCGCTTAGTTTTTTTGTGCATTAAATCGAAATTGTCCTTGATGCTCCCCGTTACAAAAATGTTTCGCTAGATGACGTGACTCTAAACTAGAAATATCGAAGGGGCCAAAATACCTGTAGGGGCCACATTACCACCTTCTCCTCTATAAGAATACGTTTTGTATGCCGGTACACATTAGTAATATTTGTCTATGGAGATTATTACCAAATGATTGTATATACCCCATATTTCTTCCTTGATTATTACATTCTGTTTCGATAGGGAACTATTATAAATGCCGATGGGTATAGTGATGATTAAATCCTCTTTATCTTTACGCCGCCCAACCTAACCTTTCAAGTCGTTTACAAACCATACAGCCTTACTAGGTAGGTACCTACATGGAAAGTTTTTATGTAAGTAGTGTTTTAGCCTACTAATATTATAAACCTGAAAGTTTGTGAGTATGGATGAATGGATGAATTAATGAATAGGATGTTTGTTACTCTTTCACGCAAAAGCTACAGAACGGATCTGAATGAAATTTGGAATGGAGATAGCTTATACCCTGGATTAACACATAGGCTACTTTATATCCCGGAAATAGATTCCTGCGGGATAACGGGAAGACGCGGGTGAAACCGCAGGGTGCAACTAGTAGTCAAATACATACCACTTCTCACAACTGCTCTGTATGCGGACATAACTTTGATCGCGGTTACAGTTTTTATACCCAGGCTGTTCTGTTTTGGTTTTGTTTTATATAGTAAGTAAACGTTTTCTAGCTGACTATATATAAATCATAATCATACCTACTCTGGAATGGGAGACTAAATGATGGGTTAAAAAGAAATCAACAAATTTATTCACACACACAATATTTAATTTTCTAAAGATATAATCATGCTTAAATTAAAGTAGAATCGATCATATCGTAATTTTTATGTGTTAATTTCATATTAATTGAAACCCTTTCAGACAATATATATATATATCTATATATATAAACGTGAAATACACACTAAAATTCAATTTACAGAAAATGTATAAACCACATACTTTTAAAGAATTGAACCCGAGGAAATTTATAACAATTGCACTTAAATAAAGAAATAGTAAATTTGCAGTATGTACACACTTTCTACCTACAAATTTTGGAATAATAATGAAACACACTTCAATACATCGACATAATGATTTACATAAATTATATAGATTTTCATACTAACATTACCGACCACCGACCAGCGTGTTTTTGACCAGTAGGTACTACGATTTGGACTTATCTCGAAGATAGATTATTTATGAAATTTTATTATAATTTTAAACATAATAACATAAGTCCCTATCCTGATTATTTTATAACTAAACCGGTATCCCGACTTGAACATACAATAAACTATCGTTGCATAAGCCCGCCGAGGCTAATAAAATGACATCTATGGTTTTTCCTGGCGAATGTTTTCCGTGCTTGACTTAAGCCCTTTATTAAACTCAATGGATGTAATATTGTTACGAACCGTATGTCAATAAATCTTCTTTCGATTAAAAACCAACATGCTACGTTATAAATATTCATGTATAACATTTAATTCTCAAACATTAACTACTTAACAATATTACAATACATACAATAAAATATTTTCACGCCGAGAACTAAGCACTTATAAAATACAACATAATCAAAACCATAGAAAATTCTTTATAAATTTAAATGTGTATTTGCAGGCATGATGTAGATTACCTTACACAATTACTGTTTCAGCTTTCCCATGAGTGTGTTTCTTAAATTTACTCCCCACGATTCTCTGGTCGATGATAAATTGGTGTATCTGGCCGCAAAGAAGCTATGAATGCACGGAATATGCCTTGATGTATCGGTGAGAGCTCTGGAGAGAAACCGAAGTTCCAAATATTGTGGTAGCGGTGTACGTCAATGCACCGTCCTTGGTTAGGGTACGGGTTGAAAGAAAGGGTATTCGGAACTATTGGCACCGACTGTAAGCAACATAAGAACAAGATTAATACAATGGTCCATACGAATGTTAAGGATACACAAAATAATGTCATAATAGTAAAACAATTTAAAGCGATGATGGCCCAGGGGTCAACATCGTGATAAAACAATTGTTTGGTGGTAGGACATTTTTCAGTTCTCGCCTGTCTGGGTGGTCAAGTCTGCCGCCAAGCACCAATCGGTGCGTTCCAACAGTCTCACTTGAGAGCCAGTTCCCAGTCCAAGTGTAGCGTGGCGCCATCTTCGACCACATCATCCCATAACATCAGGTTACTTGTGGTCAAACGCTACCTAGAGATCGATGGTGGAGCATGCCTGCTTGAATAGGTATTCACTCTCGTCTTGAAGGCTCACAAATCATATTTATCGGGAAATATAAACGCATTTACGCAGTATATATGTGTTCAATATGTTCTATAAACTCACTGAATCATCAACCAGCAAAGTAGACATGGAGCTGATTGCACTGATATGGCGCTTGATCTCTAAAGGATATACGCGAAACAATTGAGAGCGCTCTTGACCTGCCATTTCAACGCGGTCCTGTAAAATAAACATAGAATGAATAGTTATGGAGTTCATGAGTGCTTCCCAAAGGATAGCGCGGTCAGATGGGATAGACAAGCGTGGTAAGTAATATTTATTTAAGTAATAACTTTTTGTCTCATGACCATAGATCGGAGTAGGTAGAGCTATTTAGGTTCATTGACCGTAAACATTGTTGTTAATAAAATATGGATTTTTCCACGGGATTTCATGATACTCCGGGATCTTAATGAATATAATTATTTTTATCAATAAGTGTAAAAATGGTTTATGTAAGTCAATAAGCGCCAAACTTGTTTGTCAAACGCGCGACGTTGCCTTTTGTTTAAACTTGTGATATCGCCGCATTATGGAAACAAACGAAAGAATAGCGGGATGTTTCTGTCGCTGACGCACCTGTTTTTGTCTCTTTCTGCACCACCAGAATTCAATTGCTCACCGACACCGATATGGATATTCCCCGAATCCCGACAGTCCCAGGATTCGGGGCATATCCATATTATTCAAACATGCCGTAAGTACACAAAAAAGCACTACCTACTCCTATCACTCATGACTTACCTTTACACCGCCCTCATCTTTGTCGTATTGAGAGATGACGTCTAAGGCGTTTTTCGTCAACCATTCCATGATAAATGGCTCACGCCACTTGTGACAGACGAATTTCGCATATAACACCTCCAGATTTAACAAATCATGCGATGTCCTGCAAGAGATTAAGAAAATACAGTCCAAATTATTACATTTACAAATATAATATAATTAATTAGAAAATATTTCATTGGGTTTAAAAAATGTTATGGACGACACGCGTCTAGCGCACCGCGTCGACACGTATCGGACCACATTTTACAATGAAGTAAATGAAGTTCACTCGTCTGGTTAATCATTTGATTACAATTTTTTTCTGTTGTCACATTCGCATCACACAATCGGAATCCGCGCGCATTTGTTCCGGTACTCTTTCTACGCAGACGCAATGCGCTGAATGTGAACATTACATTATGGAACTCCTCTGTTCTTAAAAATAGGTAAGATTATAAATGACCTAATAGTAAAATTTAATGTATGATTGTGTGTTTAAACCATTGATTGCAATGAAAATTTATTGGGTTTTCTTGCGCACGCCCGCGAAGGCTTCTGACGAAGAAAATCCCACAAAGGGCATTACTAAGCATGCCAGGCAGGCACAGCTACTTAAATATAAAAGCTCTACGAATCTTATTAAAACAAATCGATAATCAAATAAATTGCATACGTATTGGCGGCGAGGTGGGAGAAAATCTCATGCCTAACAATTTTCTCGTTTTCTTCATTATTGAATCTCAAGATCAATATGGCGACAGCTGGGAACTTCACCAGGGCGTCTTGAATCAGGATATTAGCTGCTGTCAAATCTCCTAAAAAATAAAATTAGTTATAACTTAGCACCTACTAATAATATAATGTATGGGTAAGAATTGTCAGGTTGTGTGGAGTGTGGATTTGTGGAGTGACGAGAATGGATAGAATAAGGAATGAGTATATTAGAGGAAGTAAGACAGTAGCACCAGTAACAGATAAGTTGAAAGGGAATCGTTTAGCTTGGTATGGACATGTTATGAGGAGGGATGATAGTCATATTACAAAAAAAAAGTGATGAATATGAATGTTGATGGATGGAAGGGAAGAGGAAGACCAAAGAATTGATAGATGGATTGTGTAAGGGTTGATATGAATGAATGGGGCGTGAACGAAGTGATGACGGCTGATAGGGGAGAGTGGAAGAAGAATACATGCTGCGCCGACCCCAAATAGATGGGACCAGGGCAAGAAGAAGAATTAAGAATTGTCAGGTGGTACGAAGTTCACCAGACCATCTAGACTAAATTCTAGTTTACAATAAACTAGCTGACCCGGCGAACTTCGTTCCGCGTAAGAGGCAATAAATGAGCAGATTTAGGATGATGATCAATGTAACTTAATATGATTATCAAGTTACATTTTTGCATTACGGTTTTGTCGAGAAAGATTAGATCTTCTTGGTCGCGGCATTGTTAATAACCGGCCAATTTCAACAATTCTCTACCGTTTATTTATAACAAATGAACAATTTTTATTATTGTTGAACATCATGTTTTAATACTTAACTACTTTTACTTACGTAATATTCTATTCCAGACGAAGACAAATCCAATAAATCAGAGATCATAATAATCGGTCCAGCCATTCTCGAGTTATAAGTGTTGTAACTAACACGACTTTCTTTTATAAATATAGATAGATATATATAGATTTGTTTATGTAAAAACGGAACTAGTGGAGCTGTATACTAACCGGATAGCTTTTCCTTCTTATATATATGGAACATGGCCAGAGCATGCGAGTATAGAAGGTGAAAAAGACGAGCGCCGTCTCTCCGAACTGCCCAGTGAGCGTAGATATCAACGAGCCACTGGTGTTGTCGGGCGCGCAGGGCCACCGTATCCACGATGAAAATAACCCCAAGAGGGTCGGACGGGTCCAGATTCAACATGAGCTTCGCGATCTCTAGAGCAGTGCGGTGGCAAGCCCTGTTCGTCATCAGGTATAAATATTTCAAGAGGACAATGTGAAACGCACGATTCTCCACATGCACGTACTCCAGCCGCGACTGGCCCTGCACAAAAAAGATTAGCTTACCTATGCTGTGAGTTTGAGCAGGCGTTAGAATCTTGTACACTGATTATTTAAAATACAGACATAGTTTGTACATAGTTTGCAGTGAAAACATTACAGGAAGAGCAGTTTCCAGTGATATTACAAGCCATAAAGAGATTTAACATCTAATATTTCAGGGTGACGAGCGCAGTGCGTTACTGCCTAGGACTTTAATCTGTTGAAGATTAAAATTTTATCAAGTTTATATCTAAGTTGCACCGGGAAAAAAAGTGAGATGGGTCGATTTTTGCGATGACCAGTATAATATTATGCATCATGCATGCAGGTGCGTTTTGTAATTCAATTAAATGTACTAACGCTATCAAATGCTCTTTAATATAACAGTGAGGTAAGCAGCATACTAACTCTACCAAACCGCGCGGGTCAACATGGTAGATTTTGGTTCATACTCAACATTTCTCACATCATGAAATTCTTTAAAACTCGTTTGTGTTTAACCAACTATTGTGACACTGTAATAAGTATGGAATACTAAGAAATGTCGTTAAAAGAAAATAAATTAATACTTACATCAAGGTAATTAAAAGAGTGATGGAAACAGTTTTGCATGAAAAATATAGCTTGTTCTAAACATTTTGTAGCAAGGGTGGACTCCTCGAGTTGGAAATATAAATCCAAGTTCTGAAAAAAATTATGAGTTATATATATTTTATTACAGATTCCAAATCGAACACCGAACAATTGTAATGTTATTCAAATGTATTAAATTTGTAAGCAGGACTTTATCGAGCGCCCGCGTTACAGACTTAAGCTGCGCAGGGCCCGTAGCCAGGATGCATTCTGCAATCGTTGACGCTAATAGAAAACAAGAAAAAAGTATTGGTTTGACATATTTCAACGCTAAGTCACGTGGTCAGAAATATGTCAAACCAATACTTTTTTCTTTTTTCTTTGTCAGCGATTGCAGAATGCATCTAGGCTACGGACCCAGGTGTATACTGAAATAGATTATTTTATTATCGTCACACCGGATCTTTGTGGCTCTGAAATTTTTGACTGCTCGGTTGCTTGAGTCGGATTGGAGGCAAGAGAAGACTGCGGAGTACGCTAAGGATGTTTCGCTCTCTTGCTTGACTTTCTTGTTTCACAACAACTTTTCCTCAAAACTGTACATGTACATGCACAACGACTCATAGAGCCTAACTTAAGAACCACAAAGAGCCCTTGGGGCCATTGTATATACCTGAATCAAAGCTTCGACTGTGTTAGGCGTATACACTTCGTTTTCTTCATTGATATAATCGTTATTGTAGATCTGTGTCATGGCCTGTACCAACGTGTGCATATGTTTTTGATACTCATGACCGTGTTCAAATTTGAAATATTTGACTCCTTTTTTAACATTGATCAAACGCATGCTTAGCCCTGTAGAAGAAACAGATTAGTAAATTATATTTATTCTAATGCATATACAATTATACACTCAACAACAAAAAAAGAACCATCAAAATCGGACTAATCTGTCGGTGTAAGGTTATTGACAGACCAAAAAATTCTTGATACAGAGATACAAAAGCTTTTTACCTTTGACAAAGAAGCTGTAATGATCGTGAGTCATAACTATTTGGCGTCTCAGCTGCCGTAAGTTGGAGGGGCGAGGCCTGTAACCAGAACATAAGTTTTACTTAGAGAACAATCCATAAAGAAAATCGAAAGCCACATAGCGCAATACGTGTTGCTTCTGAGATGAACGGGGAAAATATATAATATATTGGTGTGTTCAGGCAGCTTCACTTGAGAGCCAATTATATTATCAATCCAAGCATAGTGTGGCGCAACCTTCGACCGCACTTATCATCAGGTGACATGTTGTCAGACAACTACCCCGCATGATGTAAAAGAGCTCTAACCTTAGCCTGCTTGTTGTCTTACAAGTTACTAAATATATCTCAGTACTCCAATGTAACAGCACGACAAGACCAACCTCGGCCTTTAACACCGAAAACCACATTTAAATCTGTTTAGTAATTATAATTAAAAATTAGTAACAGATAAAAATGCTAAAAACTATAGATTTGAGTTCAATGACCTCTTATTATTCTCTGATGTCTGTTTATCCTGTTACAGCTACATTGCATGCGTATATATGAATACTTAGTACGTTAAGGTGACATACTTCTTGCGATTCTCCTCATCGGGACCGAACATCCGAGTTAGTTCGTTGTTCACGTTCAGATGTCTGTGATCAATTGTCAATTCAAATATGAAATCTTCTATATCTATCATCGGTGGAGGTTTCGGAACAGCGGGCACACCCAAGAGCTCATTAACTTCTGCCACAACTTCAGCAACTTCGTCTTTCTGTAAGAGAGAATGTCTTGTTAAAATTAGGGAACTACTGATAAATGCTATCTGGTTGCTTGGTTGTTCATAAATTGAGCTGATACATACAGGTTGGTTATCTAAAGCTAGCATGTTCACAGTATTTTTAGCCACGCCATTTCATCAAATATAGTAGTAAAAACAATTTATGCTAAACTCATAAGTCATAACCTTGTGAAAGTGATGTACGTCCCAGCTATAGATAACCGACCTGTACAATATACATAGGTACATATAGGTACAAGTGATTGTCTGTAAATGAATATTACTGTCAGATATGAATACTATGAGGACAGAAAGTAGAATAAGAATATTTCATGGCAAGTATAACTATAGGAAAATGCAATTCATTCAAACAAATTGGAATCATCAGATGGTATAAAATCTGATATCTTACATTGGCACTGGCTTGGCGTTTGCTTTTGTTTCTCTTTTTTCTGTTGTTTTTATTCTTCTTCGGCTTTGCAATGACGGCCGCTGCTTCATCCTGTTCGTCGACTGATGAATCTCCTTGTTCGCTCGAAGACGAACTAATCGTCAGCTGAAAGATAAACAGCTGGTTTCTGATATGCTTCACATACATCTCATAATAATTATATTCTCTTAGGGTGCTCGTATGTTTAATATATTATTATATTTATTCAACGATAAAATCCAACTTTATAACTTTTAGGGCGGAATTTTGATGATTCATTACAAAAAATAGCTACTCTATAAAAACGTATGTGGTAAATACAAAAAAAAATATTTGCAAGCATGATATGTATAATACTTCGCTGTGGTTTGAAAATGCTTATTCAGTTGTAAAGATTAATTATCATTTAGCTTAAGGTGATTGGGCTCGGGCAATTTCCCATACAAACTCAAGAAGGGCGATATAGATCACGCAAACTATTCTAATGAAGTTTGAAAATTTTCTTTAATTGTTCAATTAATTACCCATTCGCGAACTATCAGTTTCTCTTACAAAAATTATGTTTTCCATCTAATTTTACATCGGAAAAATCGTATTTTTATACACATGTGTGCGTGAGTGGCACTGAAGTTGACGGACTTGAATTAGGTGATTTTAACCTGCCATCTATCTGAATTTCGATGAACTATTTAGATGTAGACCTTGTGCAATGAGCGAATGGTGGCATACGATAACGTTGAAGCGTCACAGAAGAAATTATAGTTTGTACTAGGTTCGGTCAATAGCTAAAAATTATGCGACGTTGCAAGATCGGGCGTAACTAGTGAAGAATGATTTTCTGTCTCGCTCGCCACGATATTGCGACTTGCCAAGTCGTGCATGAACGATTTTGTTGATTTTGGGGCAATTTTTACTTTCCGTTCCGAAGACGTAAATCGAAACGGGTTGGTAGTCAAGGCCGTGGAGGTCTAATCCACTTTGATAACCTAAGTGATAGAATTTCGCCCAGGTAATCAAAGTAGGAAATTAAGTTAATAAATAGGTAAAGTAAATATATATCTTGCGATAGTTTCTCACACGGCCATCCGACTTGGTAACCAGGCAGCTGACAACATACTTACATTAGAATGTAAATCTAAATACATACGGTCTACGTAGATAGGTACCTACTATTGATAATATAGTTAGTTAGGTACTTGGCGGTAGAACTAGAAATGGTAGATCGCCCTTGCAAGAGGTCGCCTACCACGGTGGTAGGTATGTACCTACCTAGCTAAAATAGTTTAGGGATGTGAAAAAAATAATCGATTTTTATATTAATCGATCTTTTTTTATCGATTATTTTTATTTAAATAATCGTTTTTTACAAATCGATTATTTAAATAAAAACAATTGATTAGTAAAAAATCAAAAAATAATAGATTTGTACAAAATCGAAAAATAATCGATTTGTAAAAAAAATCGAAAAATAATCGATTTGTAAAAAATCGATTATTAAGTAAAAAATAATCGAATCGTTTTTTACAAATCGATTTAATCTAAAGAGATAAAAATTGATTATTTCTTAATCGATTTTTTCCCTTTCAACTCACACCCCTATATTTGATACCTAGTGTGTTGGTACCGCACTACCGCATTATCAAATAAATATTTGGTAGGTAAAGGTATGGTAGGTAAGGTACTAACTACAACATATAAGTAGCTAGCGAAGTTACTGGGCTAATGAGAGTCTTATGTACTAGGTAGGTATCTGATCTAAAGTCTCAAATATTACATAATAAGCCACCATATTGTGGTTTGGCACGATATTTTTCTTCATCGAAACCTCATACTTATTGTTGGTATTTGAACATGTGCTGTCCAGCACGGAAGTTCAATGCGCAACCGGTTGAGCTATCATCGCTTCAAAACATAAACGTCAAAAAAAAAAAACCGAAATCAACCGATATCTATCAATGTAATACTATACATAGTCTTATCAAACGGAATAAGGTATATTTTTCAATAAAACAGTCTAAGCGGTAAAGAAGACGGAATCCAAATCCACATCCACATTTACAATAAAAATTTATTTACCTATACATATAATAAAACTGTGACTGATCGCTGTCTGTACATCCTATCCTATCCTACTAATATTATAAATGCGAAAGTTTGTGTGTGTGAATGTTTGTTGCCACGTATTACCGTAACTACTGGAATGGAAATAGCTTATAGCTACTTTTTATCCCGGAAAAAGGTTCCTGCGGGATAACGGGAAGACGCGGGTGAAACCGCGGCTGAAAACTAGCCAAAGATAAATGAGAAAAGCTATTATTGGGGGTCTTTATCATCAACGCAATAGAACCCAAAACAATGATAAATGGAATTTTTGTCTGTTTGACTATAAGTCTGTTTGTCTGTGCGTTTGTGCGCGCTAATTCCAGAAACGGCTTAACCGATTAGGGTGCGGTTTTCACTAATGTATGTGTAAAGTGTGGTAAGTGGTAAGCTTCACTTAATATTTAGTGTTTCTTTTACTACTATCGTTTTATAAAAAAAAAATCGATAAACTGTAGGACACGCGAGTGAAACTGCGGGGTGCAGCTAGTATGAACTAATCAGACTGTTCTATGAGTTTTTTGGTTACGTCATTCACGTAAAATGCATTTTTGACTAGTTGCTACGTTGCTAGGCAAGTTGTTGTTTATAGTTTTACTCTGTAAAAAAGGTTGATCAACGTTGGAAAATTATTGATGGAAATCAGCAGATACAATCGTGCACCACTACGCCAGCTGAGGCCAGCAACAGCCCTGCCACAGAGTACCTTTGTATAACCGGAAAAGCCCTGCTGGCTGGCTGTCATCACAAATCTAATTTTCGGAGGATCAAGGACGTTGTTCTACAACTGCCCTTGCTGAAAATGTATTCAAATACCATTGAAATAAACAATATGATAACATATAATTTTCCTACGCTTATTTACTTCGTATATGATACACCTTGAAATAAACGAAATTCTATTCAACTAATAAATGCAAAAATTTGTATGTGTGAATGTTTGTTACCACGTATCAACGTAACTACTAAACCAAATGAACCAATTGTGGAAACAGATTTGAAAGAAGCATGTCTCTCGAAACTTCGAGACTTCCAAAAAACAACGGAGGAAATAAAAGGAATTGAACTTCTGACCATAGGGCAACATGAAAATGATGTTTACACTACATATAAATGCGACAGGCCAGCCAGCCGATTTGGAATGGTTAGTTTTTCAAAGTCATGTTTGTTTTTTTAGTAGACTTATATCCGTGGTTTTCGTATGGCCAGGTTGGGATACAAATTAGAATATACTTTAATTATAGCTTTGTTGCAGATATGTAAACGAAAAGCGACAACACCATGCCACAACCACGTCAAAAGCATTTTGTATAAAAACAAGTTCTGACCAATAACATATGGCCAACACAATGAGTCTGTGGCCAGAACATAGTTCATGGAAAAAATGAAAAAAACAGTGCGACCAGCAGGACTTTATATTGACGAAGAATTGTGAATTATTGAATATTTTAAGAATGTGTAAATAAAAAGACTATTGGTGATTGACTGTTTTTTATTTTGATACTATGTACATATATAATAAATAATCCTGATTGTTTCATAATAAAGTATTACAATAGCCAATGTCTTTATTGGTAGGAGAGTAGAGAGTATAGGTAATAAAGTGTATAAGCTATCTCCATTCTAAATTTCATCCAAATCAAAGAAAATTACCAAAAATCTGAGGCAGGGGTCGAACTCGGGACCTCGTTATTAGTAAAGAACTACTGAGAGGTTTGACCACTGGTCTAACCTATACAGTAAACGAAAGGACGAAATTAGCAAATGTTTCGTGTACAACAAGACAATTTCACAATTTTCTATGTGTCCGTGAATAATTCGCTGCCATACACCACTACCGCCACGATATTGTTTGGCACAAATAATAGTGTTTTGAAAACTAAAACATCTGAAATATTGCTGGATACATAAAACATATTACGCCATTACCGGTAAACATAATTATTTTTATAGAATAATATGCACCTGCTCATTCATAATAAAATAAGATGCGTTAATTAGAAACAACGCCATCTATTGACGCTAGGCTGCTAGGCGGACCGCAAGCAACCACCTTAGATGCGTTCTAATGACATACTTTATGTCTACGTGTGCGTGTGTAAGTACGTAAATTTGTGACACCAGCAGTAAGAGAAGCGTTACGAGTAATTTATTAGTTTATTAAATGAAGATTTGGGTAATTTACAATTGAATAACGCTATAGAACGCGCGCTTTAGTGTTTGGTTTGAATAAGATTGTTATTTTCGACGTAAAAAAATAATTTAGGTAAAAAATGACATCAACGCCATCTCTTGACAACATAGCGTGTTGAGCTCCGGGATCATCCACCTTAAGTGTGGAGTAGCTTAAGCTGATCAACGCTAGCGCACGTCAAACGTGCAATTAAAAATTGACAAGCGCTCCCCAAAACAAAAGTTGGACAAGCAAGCTACGTAATGTTATGACCATACGTTTACGAAGATGAAATCACACTGCACTTTGATTGAAAACTGGCTTGCAAAAGCGTCTTGCCGGAATGGCACACAACAATAGGTGCTTGTCGACAGGCTCTTAATTAGAGAGTAGTAGACGTGCGAGCACAGATAACTGCCCATTACTTGTCACAGACTTCTCTGAGATGGTCATGAATCGCGATGCACCAAGGCTGGTTAATAGATATAAATGTTTGGAACAAATGCAAATAAGCAGTTGGCCAAAGTGAAATTGCAATTAGGTATTGGACTTTATCTGTTTTGTCTGTAGGTAACAAACACTCCAGCAAATCGGCTATCGCAGGAATTACTCTCCCAACACCACCGCAGGTAAATCGCCACCATGTTCGGTAAAGTTATAGTTTAAATAGTAAACTATCTGTGTAGAACCAAGTGGCAACTTGCTACGCTAGTCGTAAGGCTTACAAAGACAAAAACGGTTACGGTTGCGGTTGCGGTAGCGGTTTGGCAGTCGAGGGGATATATAAGAATCAAAGTCCTAACTGACTGATTTCATCGCACAGCCTAAACCGCTGGTCGTAGACACTTGCAATTTGGAGGGTATATGTTTGTCTTGATGCGTAGGGGTGTACCTACTAAGAAAGGATTTTTTGAAATTCAACCCCTAAGGGGGTAAAAGTGGGATATTGTAGCCCAAAAGCTAGCATGAAAATAAAAATAGAAGTCGCAAATTGCAAAGTAATATGATATTATATATAACAAAAACAAAAATAAGAAATAACGCTCATTCAATCACACGGACCCCTAAGTTACCCTGTACCTAACTTCAGTATGAGAAACTACTTGGAGCAGAGATCCCAACACTCAGACGTAGAACAAATACTTACGCTTCAATTTCACAAACAATAAATGTAGCGTCGCGGGAATCGAACCCGCGACTGTACGTATGCGGCTGTTCTACATTTGTCGTCAAGTAGACCGTCGTGCGCACATAGTCAAAATATTTTTAATTTTTTTTTCTAGCTTAGTGTTGTTGCACGTATGATTTACTGTATGCAATTAAAAACAAACTTTTGCCGCGGCTCTGCATGCATAGTGAATAGAATACACTATATAGCAAGGGTGGCAAACTTGGTTCTACCCAAGATCTACTATTTACTAAAGAAACCCCATGCGATCTACCAACTTCAGACTTCATGAAACGTTCAATGTACGTTATACATCATTATTATCAACCTGTTTAAGTCCACAGCTGGACATAGGCCTCTCCCAAAGTACGCTATTAAGCCCGATCTTCGGATCCTATCATCCAACCGCCGCCAGCCACATTGCACTTTTTGTTCAGTATATACGAGTACAATTATGTAGTATTTTGTTATTTTTATTGTGAACATCATTTGCTAGATTAGAAACATCAGGTTGTTCTGTCTGCTCAACGTATTTTTTACATTTTGTATGTAAAAAATAATTATGACGACTAGGTATATTAAACTCATGTTTTTTGCCTTGCCACGATCAACTGAACTAATAGCCAAGATCGACTAATCGATCGCGATCGACCGGTTGGCCACCCCTGCAATACAGTCATCACATTTCCCGACTCGTCGTGTTGCTTGCTATCTGTATTCCAAATTTCATCCAAATCCGTTCAGCTGTTTGAATGTGAAGGAGTAATAAACATACACACTCTCTCGCAAACTTTCGAATTTATAGTATTAGAGTGTCATAATAAACAAAGTAAAAACGGTTACGATCTACTATTTACACAAATGGCCGATTACAATAACCAATCTATACATGGGTTGACCTATTAGAGAAATTTGACCTAAGAGTCAAAACATTCGATTTCTATGTTTTCTCTGTTCACTGCTTAAAGCCCCGTATTCATATTCATATTCTTATTTTATTTGCATCCATACTGTGTACAAAAGAACTTAAAAAAACTATAAATTTGATGGGTACATTTAGTCCGTATGGGCCCCGTCGGGCACAGCACAAATTAAAAGGGAGGAGGACGTTTAATTCCCTAATGTCATAAATCATAAAATTAAATAGTCAATACAATACAATTCTTAATTATTAATTTCATTTAAATATTCGTCAATTGAATAATAGGCTTTGTTATATAATTTTTTTTTTAATCTACGCATAAATTCTCTGTCATTTTGTAAAGTTGTTAATTCTTGTGGTAGCTTATTATATATAGTTACAGCCATTACCAATGTACTAGAAGAGTGCATCTTTGGTCGTGATTTAGGTAGCACCAACCGGTTTCCTTGTAGATTATTATTATTTCTTTTTTTTTTTTTTTTTTTTTAATCTATATTTATTTATAGAGGGTTTGATCTTATACAGAACATGCCACCCTCATGGGTGCACTCTTAACTATTTACTTACGCTTTATACCTAAATTAACGATTCTATAGATACATTTGGCTTCCTTTGACGTTGGCGCAGACAAAATACTATTGAACATTCCAACATTATTGAAATTAAAGTTGTATTGTAATACAAACTGCTGTCTTTCAGCTTCGTTCCGTACACACTCCGCCAAGATATGAGTAACGTCCTCAACCACATTGCATTCTGTACAGTTTGATGATTCACATTTTTTCATTAAGAACGCAAAACTATTCAAAGGGATGTGTCCGGAGCGAAGTCTGAAGGCCGTCACCACATCGCTGCGGGGCAAATCACAAATCATTGTAAACATTTGTTTATAAACACGGTTGCATAAACATGTTGTCGAGTTGCTGTCAACATTTTGCGGGCAACACATGTGTTGCGGAGTTGATCACGCCATCGCGGCGTTGCCATCAGGCAAGCTAAAATTAGTTTATCAACAAATATTGACGTGTTTAAAACAGTTTTAAACATGGCAGTAGTGTGGACTAATGGCACCCACCCCATCTTTTTTCAAATTTTTTTTTAGAAAGATGCAGTTAAGTAGTGTACACATAACACAACAACGCAACTTCCTCGGGCAAAATTTTGTCGCACACTGGTGTGTGGATGGAGAGTATGGCTGTAAACATTGTTGCTAGTAACTTTGATGTGGTATTGAGCAACAGTTGTGCAACAAATGTTTACGATGAATACGGGGCTTTAGTAGAACAATCATTAAAGATAAGTTTTTGAAAATGGCTGTTATATTTTGTTTAGAATATTTTTGTTGGATTTTATCGTTGTAATATAATATGTATTTAGTTTGTATTACAATTAGTTTTTTTACTATTTTTTATTATGTACAGGGTAGCGTTTGACCACAAGTCACCTGATGTTAAGTGCGCCACACTACACCTGGACTGGGAACTGGCTCTCAAGTGAGGCTGCCGGAACACACCGATGGGTGCTTGGCGACAGATTCTTAACAAGAGGGTGGTAGCTAGCCAGGCGAGTACTAGAAAATACCCTACAACCAAGCTATGGTTTCATCACGATATGTTCCTTCACCGATAAGCTAAAGCTCATTGTAGGATTCGAACCCACGTCCTACAGATTGCAAGCCAACATCACTACCACTGAGCCATCGTCGCTATGCATAGCTTGTTTTATTATTATTATATCGTCGCCTAGCTAACAACACCGCGCAAGTCATATATTGCAACTGTTTAGGAGAGACATAAAATGTTTTACTTGTATTTTTTTTATGTAAATTATTGACTTGTGTGTGTTACAATTTTTTTATTAACAGCTTCTATTTAATAAAAATGCTTGGAACTGACAGGTTCATAGAAGCGCACGTCAAAACTACATTTATGGGCATTAAAATGTCAATAGCACAAAATTCCGACATGTGCGGTGTTGTTTGCTAGCCGGCGATATGGTATCTGTATGCCAATTCAAGACTAAAACTTTACAATATTGCCTAACATTATTTTGTTTCCAATCAATATTATGCTGCCATTGAAGTCAAGGTCAATTTAAAGTGCAGCAGTCCGTGAGAAATTATTGGGCAAGAGATTGTTAATATTTAATAAATTTGGTATTGATTTACAGTTAAAACTAGCACAGTTAGTTGTTTACAAGCTTAGGTGAATAAGTTCTCAATTGATCACTAATGGTCTCTTGCAATAACCTACAACCATTGCTAGATAAGTTATTGCAATCCATCATATTTCAGATACTTGTTTTAAATGAAATAGATAATGGTGTTGATTCGGTTTTCATTCTAAGTTTGACAGGTCTAAAAGCAATGCTGTCCTTTTTTTACTTCAGTGGTTAGAAAAAGACAGCAATACTATTAGACTTGTCAAACTTAGTTTAGTTTTAGAGAATGTAAAACCAAATCGACACTAATAACAAACTTCGTGTATCAAGTTCTTGGTGTAAGTACACCAAATTGTTCATCATCATCATTATAATCAAGCTGTTTCATTACAATGCTGGACATCGGCCTCTCCCAATGTAAGCCAATGAGCCCGATTTTCGGTTTCTCTCATTTAAACTGCTGCTAACCTTTTTGTGCAGTGTTAGTAGCCATGAAACATATCTCAGTATTGTACATACCCCTGCATAAGCCGACTTTTGCTTGGCCATATAGACAGGTTCAAACTCTTCAGGTGAATCCTCTGCCTCTGTAGGAGTCTTTGTTGCTAGCTTACGCATCTCCACCCATTTGCGAAGATTACGAGTCGACATCCTGGAATAATATGACATTCTCTAAGTGATGGCGTAAATAAATGATTTTGGTATGTCAACTTGCGGCTCGTAGGTTTTGGATTAGAATACTATACAATGAGCTCGAGCTTTTGGTGAAGGAAAACATTGTGATGAAACCTTAGCATGGTGGTAAGGCATTTTCTAGTGCTCGCTTGGTTAGTTAATCCTGAATTTAATCATCGGTTGCCAAAAACAGCATGAAAAAATTATCAAAATGACTCAACAAGTTTATCAGACTTACTCATCATTTACTTATCTTATAATTATCATTTTAGCGTTTGCCAAATTTATTGCAATTGTCTATTCACCTATTTCTACCAATCAGAAACAATATAATAGCAATAACAAAGAAGATAATTGCGTTGATTAACTAAACCATCTTTTTCCAAAAGGAAAAGGAAGGTTGGAATTTTACCCAAACATAACCAGCCATTTGTTCAATGGTAATTGCTTCACCAGATTCATGACGTTTGATAAAGGTACTTAAAGAGCAGCCTTGAGCTTACATAATACGTATCTTACCGTGACCTATTACGCCCCAAACGCAGGATAATGGCACGTCCCAATTTTACTGCTACCTACGTTATGGCAAAAAAAAATTAGATAGGTAGGTACTTACTTTTTATTTATGCAAGTTCCTTACACGACACAGTTTGAAATGAGAACAAAGACCAGTGTTCTCGTCTCACTGGGAAGATGGGTTGAACAAGCAGCTATGGGTATTTTTCCGTGCAAGATTAACTTTCTGTTTGAGAATAAAAGATGAGAGCGTATACGTTGCGTGGCAGTCGACAAAAAAGTTGGTGCTTAGTTATTTGCTCCGGCGACGTTGACTAATAGCGAGGGCTATGATTAATATTTTTCTTGCCCAAGAACACGGAATCAAGGCTTTGGGTTGAATTGAAGGCAAGGATGTGAAGGATGGAGGCTAGCGCCAAAGAGCATGTAAGGTTTAGCTAGCGCCAGCGGCCAGACACCAAATCAAAGAAATTGGTCGAGAGTCGAGACTTTGAGTTTGAGACCAAAGAGAATGTAAGGCATAGATTAAGTAGACTATATACTACGTATAGATGGAAATCACCCATAGAACGACACAATCGTTAGAGAAGTGAACGAAATGACCTGCGCCAGATGAAGGTTACTATGGAGTATTCTGTGACGATAGTGCTTGAAACGTCAGGCGGCAAATATCGATATCGATCTGTAGTGATGGGACATTTAAACCCAACCCACTATCGATAACCCATTCCATTTCCTATTTTATGTTTTCAATAGCTTAAGGTTTTTAAATAATGAAACTCCGTTTTAATATTTAAATTTATATTCAGATAAATAATACTACCACTTCGATTCGGAACTTTACAATTTCTTCAATCAAATCAAATTAAGTTGGGGGTTTATACAAAATTTTAATAGGGAATATGCATGTGATTTAGATTTACTTGATTTTTTTTTCCATGATACCTTATCGCCTTGACATTACACCTAAACCATTATTTTCTTATTTAATTTGTAATTAATACCTTAAAAATTTAATCAAAAAGTGCAAAATAAGCGTGGGAATTTCAAATTTGCGAATCGCTTCACCATTGGTCGATTCGAAAAATGACGTCACACGGCGCAGTCTAGCTTCGATATTCATACTAATATGAAGAAAAATTACTTAAAAATTGATTTCTGTAGTGTTTTCGATTGCCTAGTGCGGTTTTGGTATATAGTGACAGTACTAAACATCAAGAACAATGACTGAAAGTGGTTTCGTCAAAGCACAATCGGACAATTTGCCAAAAATAGATGCTTTTATGATGACCGCATATTTTGCATCAAATCCAGATTTTACGTTCGTTGAGGTCAAAGGAGTAAAAGCGGCAAGGTAATTATTTTAAAACATGATATTTTGCAATTTACTACATAGGTTTTTATGCATGCACTTCCCTAACAGTATTTACCTAAACATAACCTCAAACGTTGTTATCTTTCACATAGCCTTGTATGTTTCAATAGATTGTAGCGAATTTTGTATAAAGTCTTTGATCATGAAGCAGATACTCACAAAGTAGATGACCAACCGAATCTTTTATATGTATTTATCTAAAATTATTGTTTGTTACAGATCTGAACGTGAATCATATGGAGATTCAGCTGTAGGCTATGTTCAAGTAAAACGAGATGGGAACATATGTATAGTGCAAGCTCGAATCACACCAGAGCACAATGTGCGGCACAAGTGTTATGCTGTACAAGCGATCTGTGATGAAACTGAAGAAACCATTACTTCAGTTCAATGTGAAGATTGTGCAGCACACTTAGGTAAGATTTTTTTAGTTTCTTCCACTCATTGGGCTATTGTTAGATGTCTTTTCAGCAAAACACTAGGGCAGAGTTGGAGACCGTGGCTTTGGCATAGATATTATCAATATAACTTGTAATCAAAATATTGCTTAGTGATGAGTTAGGAGAACTCAACCATACCATACTACAACTAGAGTGACATTTTTAATACAGTCATATTATATAATTATATTAAAGTACATATGTAACATAACTTATTATTAATTTTTTGTTTTGTTTCAGGAGGTTGCAAGCATTCAATTGCATTTTTGGCTTAGCTACACCGACGTAGTTTGGTTGTGATCCCGCAACTCGTTAATATTCATGTTCCCATATCCCAATGTGTACAACCAAACAAGAGAAATCTTCTTATTAGTAAAGCTAAATAAAAAATATCGGACTATTAGATGACAAAAAAAAAAAAGCTTGGGATTTTAGTGAACTTGCTCCAATTCAATCAATTAGTAATAAGAATAAAATTGTCAATGTGATCGCGCCAAAAAAATTACCTGCCGGGCGTTTCTTGCCTGTTCTTTTGCCGGCGTAAGGAGGTTGGAACAGGCGTAGCTAGTTTTAAGTTGACGTTTTAAAGTGATCACAATGTATCCTATTGAATAAACATTATTGAATTTTGAATTTTGAATTTTAGTGAAGAGCCATCGAGTACTAATGTTGAGTGCTGTATATCTTTTAATAATGTTAAATTTATTATTTAGTTTTAGAATAGAATAGAACAAAACAGATCTGTTATAAAAACCTGAACGTCAAAGCTTGTTTTATATTTTATATGTATGTAACAGTAACAGTTTTATTTTAATTTTTAAGGTTTTCTTTGTATCTGTATTTTGTTATTCAAGTTTCTTGAATTATTAACTGAATATGCATACCTAAAAATAAAACAAAGGAATAATTATTTCATTTTTTTATTAAAACATCCTGCATATTTGTCAAACCGCAGAATAACATTATTACCTACATTATAGAGATAGAGGTACATTTTTCTTTTCAATAGTTAAATTAACATTAACATCTTTACTTTTGTACTTTGATCTAATATTTACTTGCACAGCTTCATCACATTGTACTTGGTCTGTATTACTAGAGGCTTCAATCTACTTCATCTCGGAGACATCCATGTGAGATATACTGGGTCTTGCCAGCCTTCAATATGAAAAGTACTGTTCCCGGCTTCATAGTAACTTGTTTGTGGCGTAAAGTATTTGTACTTTTGACAGCAAACTCAGTGAGAGCTTCATATAATAACGATATTTTTTGTCTTTCAATCGCACACATTCTCTCTTGTGGTGGTGGCATTTTTTGTTTTTGGCACTGAAACATAATATGTTTCACATATGAGCTACAACACCTTGTTTTAACCGAAGCATAACTTTTCCCTCTTGTTGTCTCATGATGTTGTATTAAGATAGGTATCTTCCTCAATCTAAAATAAATCTCCGGAGGAATGACAGGAATGATAAAGGTCAGGCTGGTATAAACTTGGTGTAAACAGAGTTAGTTTCTTCCACTTGATAATCAAAATATTTATGCCTGCAAAAGTTAACTTTGACCAATTCACACCATGTTAACTATCGAAATACAATACACTAACATTAAAATGATCTTCACAACAATGTAAATACGATGATGGAGACACTTCATCTCTTCTCATAACCTTACACCTTTACGTATTTTCATATCACTTGGAATAGAAAAAAACACTTTATCCGGTGTACTTATTATAGTGTTTTGGCAGTCTGGTACAAGACAATGTCCATAAAATGTTTTTTTAGCTTTTTCCATTGTCGAAAAAGCGATATAAACTGAAAATCCTTAAATATTAGCTGTCATTACATAGAGAAAACAGTACTGGATGGGTGATGTGACGTCATCAAAAGCGCGCGAAAAATAAGGCCGTTCAAACAGGTCAAATTTAATCGGTACTTTAAATATTATTTTAAAAATTCATTTGAACAATTTTAACAGGATTTATATTTTTTTACTATGTTATAACGAAGTAATAAGTGGATTAAACAAATAAAAAAAATCGATGCATATTCCCTATTGTTTGATATATATAATCCAAATCCAAGAAATTAGAATGGGCAAGTGCCTTTCTTGTACTAGCTACTTACAACTATTACAGCAATCAAATTAATATTAGGTACTATACAAAATTGAATTAACAATTTGATTATAATACAAATCTAAAGAAATTATACACAGAATGGCCATGTACCTATATTAAGCTACTTATTAATTATACATCAATCAAATTAAGATTAGGTATGTACCATACAAGATTTAATTAACTGTCTGATAAATATATGTAATACAAATCCAAGAAAATGACACATAGAATAGGCACATGCCATCATACAAATTTGTACTTACAACAGCTATACATCAATCAAATTAGGTACTATACAATATTGAACAAACAATCTGATATACAGTGCAAATCCTAAGAAATTATATTATTATACACAGTATGGGCATGTACCTATATTAAACAAGCTACATAGAATTATACATTGATTCATCGTTATAAACCGAATATAACTAATACATAATAATATAATTGACTATCGGGTTGGGTGTAGTAACTGGGACCAGGCATTTCAAGATTTTGTGAATATGGTGGGTAAAATATGCTGCAGTACAAAAAAATTAAAAAAATACCAAACCCGATACCAGCTGGATACATATTGGCCACATTGCCATTCATGTTAGGCTCTATATCTATGTTCAATACAAAATCTCTGTTTTTATTTTTCTATTTCTATAAATGATAGGTATTACTTACTCAAGAGTCCTGGTTTCAATTTCTTTTGGTCCAAATAGGGTTGGGTCACTCACAAGCAGTCTTCTCCTCTTCCTAAGATATTTTTCCTCGAATTGATGGCCACATAATTATTGTTGGAGCATTTACATCAGCTATATATTGACTATGTGGCTGTACCAAGTCCAACTAAATTTTCCTCTGGTCTCGAGAGCCAAAAAAAGCACGAGTTGATTGTTCAGCTACAATCAGCAATGCAGCGCGAGCGAGACTGCGAGAAGACATTATTATTCTAAAACAAACATAACCTAAATGTAATAAATTATTCTGTAACCTAACAAGATGCTATTTCATGTAATTTAAGTCGGCACAGGCTTAGCTCTACTTACGTTTTTGTCTGTTAGCAGTTAGTTGTTTATTGATGATACAGGTTTTTAACCTTGTGATCCTTGTCATTATAGAAATGATATGTAAGATAAAATTTAATGTAATTCTAAAGAGCAACGATTTTAATTTCAAGTACCTAGTTTTTGTTTCTTCGTTAATCGCTTCGCAACTTTCGCAAGCAATCAAAGTGAAAAAGAGAAATTGACGAAACTGTGCGGGACCGGGAAAATATGGCGGGCGTTATTTCACAAAAAGTAAAAAAACACAAACAAAACTTCGTCTGATAGATTATAAATAATGAATTACTGAATGAAATTGAATGAATGAAGCCTGTTCAAAGTGTTCATGTTCACCAATCTCATCTGGCGCAGGTCACTTCTAAGAGCATAGACGATGTTCTGTGATTACCTGCCGTGATGTAAGGTTTATTTGAGACTTGCCACTTGCCATAGATTAAGTAGACTATATACCATATACAAAGTACTCTGTGCTTTAGACTGAATACTGATTACTGAGACTTGCTTGCTATTTGAAAGAGAGAGAGAGAGTCACAATCACATCACAAGGACAAGATGTCAAGTGATGTCAAATCGGAACCAAAAGCAAGAGCCCAGATAGTATAAAGATCTCATGAGACATTTTTTTAATACAACGCTCTAGTAGAGCGTTGCATTAAAAAATATATATAACCATAGAGGCAATTAAAACTTTAATAAACAATGCAGAGAGGTAAAATAAGTATAATTATCATTTAATAATTTATTATTCTTTGGGTTCTTTTGCCGGGTTTTCACATAGAATTAGGAAAAATCCATAGGTTTTCATTGACACACATGACTGACACACACAGTGACACAGATCTATTGGACTGTCAGTGTCAATGTCTGACTCAGTGAATATTGACGGACGGTGACGGCTGTGTGTGTGTGTCATGTGTCTGTCGTGAAGTGTCGTGTTCGTGTAGTAGGTGTAGGTATAACTTGATTTGATTTGGGACTTGGGTTTCTTTTTCTATGATATTTTGAGTCTCTGAGCCGAGGTGTCGTGTCGTGTCGTTTTTATCAAAGAATCGAGGCGAAATTATGACGTGTAGTGTGATCGCACTTGATAAAATGAGAATTATTTAAACTATTTACCTAGTGCTGAACATCGCGCCTAAAACTGAGTAGCGGTTCCTTATTTATTCAAACTTGACTTATATTTACGGCTTGCAAACATGCTGAACTACAGGAATTTGTGTTACTTGTATATTATTTTGATTACTGCTGTCTCCATCGCTTTTGTAAGTGGTGCAGTAATATCGGAAGATGCCGACGTCAATCAGCAAGGACTATACAGTAAGTCGGATCATGTTGATATACTAACGCATCGTAATTTTGAGAAGAAAGTTTACGGTCAAAACCATGGATTACTTGTACAATTTTACAACAGCTACTGTGGACACTGTAGATCGTTCGCCCCAAAGTTTAAACAAATGGCCTCTGACCTGATACGTTGGAAAAATGTTGTAAAATTGGCTGTTCTCGACTGTTCAATTGAAGAAAACAACGAGATTTGCAGACAGTTCGAGATCATGGCGTATCCTTCACTTCGCTACTTGCCTGTGAATTATGTCAAGGCAAATGGTAATATTGGTGAAAAAATGCCAGCCTCTGACTCAGCTGACAAAGTGAAGAGTGAACTAATCCACAAGCTACAATCTGAGAAAAAACTAGGCCGGCTACCAATGGCTCCATCCTTTGATATAGCATCTTACACTTCATACAGTAATGCAGTCTCAGGTGCACCATCAAATGTCCTTTATACATTTTTGGTTTTTGAAAATGAAAACTCTACAGTTGGATCAGAGCTTGCTCTCGACATTAATGACTATAAAGAAATGAGACTGAAGAGATTATATGACACAAGTGAGTTGGCAGAAGTAGCTGGCGTCAAAAAATTTCCAGGCCTTGTTGCTGTCCGATCTACTCTGGAAGCCACCAATCTCACACCTGCAGACCCATCAAAGGCAAACTTATTTAAAGCTATCATACAGTTCCTCAGAGCTAATAATTATGTTTTTCCTGAAACAGATATTGTGATATCGGAAGGTAAATCAAATGATTACTTGAATGAAGATAAACCAGTGGTTTTAAATGCAGATGTAGTTTACTACAGTGATCTAGAGAAAACATTGAAGACAAGTTTGCATACCGAAATCACCAGACACAAAACATTAACTGGGGAGCCACTACAAGCTCTAATAGACTATTTGGATGTTCTTATAACTTCATTCCCATCTAGAGGTAATCTCCGAGCATACCTCACAGATTTAAGAAACACTCTTGTAACAAAAACTAGTTGGACAGGCAGTGAACTTTTTGAAACTGTTAAGAGATTAGAAGAAGCACATGCACCAGTATACTTATCAAACCTAGAGTATATTGGATGCAGAGGCAGTCTTCCCAAATACCGAGGATACACATGCGGACTCTGGTCTTTATTCCACACGTTAACTATCAATGCTGCTAGAAAATCAGATAAAGAAGGCCCTAAAGTTCTAAAAGCAATGCATGGTTATGTGAAGCACTTCTTTGGGTGCACTGAGTGTTCTCAACATTTTCAAGCTATGGCGGAAAGAAACAGGATATTTGATGTTAAAGAGAATGACAAGGCTGTGCTGTGGCTGTGGATATCTCACAATGAAGTGAACCTCAGACTTGCCGGTGATGTCACTGAAGATCCTAATTATCCCAAAATTCAATTTCCAAGTATTAAGAGATGTCCTGAATGCAGACTTTCAAGAGGAGCCTGGAACCTGCCAGCAGTGTACCAGTACCTACAGAGAATATATGGTTCTGAAAACATTCGAGACATGAGGCGTGCGCGGTCAGCTGTTGCAGCGCCCACTCCATTCTCCAACTTGGACATCGGAATGCTAAGTCTCCTGTACATATTATCTTTCATAATACTTATTCTAGTCATTAGATATTTCCTATCAAAACGTTTCTACAGAAAGAGGCTTTACAAGCATGGCAGAGGTAAAGTATAGAATCATGGTCACATAAAATGTTTGGCATCACATATATTGTGTCTTATATGGGATCTTCAGAATAAGCTCTTGACGGAAGGATTAGCAACTGTAATCAAAATATATTGTGATTATAATCATGATAGTAATCACTTGTTTTACTTTTATTTTTATTATTGATATTGAGTCAAAAACATAGTCTATTTATGACATCCAGTCAATATATATATGTATTTACAAAAGAAAACAAACCTTCTTTAGTCAAATCGTTTTAATTGTTGAAGCATAAACACAAACTACTTTTACAATACAAAAATACATATATGTATACGTAAATATTACATTATTTTTAAAACTGTAGAGTAGAGTAGAGCTGTAGAGTTAAAACCAACAAAAATCTTTACAACTTGATGCAAACATAATATTATTATATATTACAAAAAATGCCTATTATTTCTATTAAAAATATTGCAAAAAAATTAAATCTCCTTAAGTAAGCAACAAGACCAGAGAAAGTGATTTTTTCTAAAGCTAACTTATTCAATAAACTGAATGTTATAAATATATGGGTAAAATAAAGACATTTTTGCTTAATAATGGTGAACTCAAATACACTTGGATAATAATATAATATTATTATTATTATGCATAATAATATTCGATCCACCATCCTTTTCATAGATTTTTAGTATGATAGTGCTGAAATCGTTTTCTGGGTCCATTATACGAATATACTCGTATTTGGTGGCAAATCTGTTTTAAATCGGAGTTACTTTTTTGTGTAAACATGTGAATTATAAATAAGTTCCAAAAAACCTAAATAACACAAAGTCAAACAATAGTACAAAGTCTCTAAACAATAGTACCGTCAATAACAAAATACTCTGATACAGAAATTAAATGAAAAAATTCAAATAAGAGTACTTTGGGTACCTCATAATTAAATAATTAGTTAGTAATAAAAAATAAAAGTGAAATGAAAAATTCAATTAGGTCATGATTTCTTTTAAATACTGATTTATTATTAATAACAAAACATGAATTATCCATATAAATACATTTTCAATTGTTTAATGCTTCCGTAGTAACATGAGTGGAATCAATTACTATTTATATAAAATAACAATTTATTGGTAACATATATAATATTATCCATGTAACTGCAGCAACTATGCCATTTTCATTGCATGTCGGTATGAGTGAATATTTTTGAACTAACACTGCATGTATTTTTATTACCTAACTACTTAATTTGTCAGTCTTTAGTAAAATTATGATAATAGAAATTAAATTTGAGAGATATAATATTATTACATGTTTAGACCAATGATTTATAGTTAATTTACATATCAAATTATAAAATTTGTAATTGATTCCACAAAAAATTCTGAACATACCAACTCAAGGTTCTAAATATCTTAAAGCCATGCTGGTTACCGTGATTAACATTAACATTCAATAACGTATGCGTGCTGTTAATGTATCTAACAATAATGCTAATTAATGTATATTATTAACAATATACCTTGAGTATAGAACTAAATTTTAATGCCCAATAAATTGTATTTTTCATTGATATCTGAAATATAATAGATGATATCAATGTATTTTTATATTGATTCTTAGGATATGGGTATGTAAAATTCGCTTGTTTGACTTAAAATAATGTTAGGAGATTTGTAAGGCTGCTTTTAATTACTTGTTATTATTAAGAGAAATGTGATATATATGTCATTCCTAGCCTTGCACACTAATTCCTAGAAGAATCAATAGCCAAATATTGGAAATCAAGCAAATAAAATCGCTAAAATAAATAATCAAATTACGGATATTCAATTCTTTTTTTGGTTTGTATTTGTTGTTCTAATCTATAAAGACATATAAAACATTAGCTGTCTCCGGCATGCGTTGCAATGCAATGCCTTTTTCCTATCATGTTTCTTCGCTTTTTGTCATAAACTTTCGTGGGCTTACACACCACAACCCACCAAAATTTCATTGCAATCGGATTAATGATTAATAGTTGATGCGGGACAAACAAATAAACATTGGTTTATATTCAAATATTCTTAGTAACAAGGTGATTTCATGAAGAGTAACAAGGTAATATTTAATAATTTACACTATAGGTATTAGATACTGTCGCCAAACATTTAACGTTAAATGTTAGCTATTGATTAATATTTATGATGTAGGTTTTATGGATATGTTAGTATTAAAAAGATTGAACAATAAGATAAGTTACTTTACTCCCCAATAAAAAATTCAAATCCTTTTGCAAAAAGTCGTGAAGATTTAATAATATTAGTCTTTCTATACCATTTATTTTTTTCCCTAAAATATATCAAGTACTTATCTATTTATATCAATGTCACAAAAATATTATAATTAATTGTAGGTACTTTTATACTTGTCACAAAATACATAAAATTTAATTTTTGTTAAATCGCGATTTATTACAATATATTAAGTTGATTATTTTCGTAGATATATCTAATAACTCGATTGTGCAATAATATAAATTATATTCGTGATGGCAATCTTGGTGATTGCTAAATTTAATAATGCAATGCAATGCAGTGACGCCAATGACAGATCAGCTAAAAAGATAAAACAGATAAGTTGTGCGAGATGATGGATTCAAATCAAACTACTAATCATGTAAAATTATTCCCCGATATTTATTTATTTATATAAAAAACGAATGCTAAGCATTTACATAATAATTAACTTGAAAAGTTACGTACTCTAGGAGGCTTTATATGGGATTCTTGTAGGTTAGTGGTGTCGATTCGGTTTTGCATTCTCTAAAACTAAACTAAGTTTGACAGGTCTAAGAGTAATGCTAACTTTTTTTTACTTCAGTGGCTAGAAAAAGACAGCAATACTAATAGACCTGTCAATTTAGTTTAGTTTTAGAGAATGCAAAACCGAATCGACACCAGTGTCTACTACTATAAAGTAGAACAAAAATTAATAATTGTACATAACGTCTACGTCTTTTATTTTAAACAAATGACATACCTAAATGTGAAACGAGTGAAATGCGTCAGTTGTACGTTGTTTATATAAATTACATGAACTACGTAAATCAAAAAGTATGTTTATTTCGATTCAGATATCGAATTGGAGAAAACTAATATTAACTGCTATTGCCCATTGGCGGATAAATATATTATTATTGATATTTTTTGATTACACAGACTCAAGTTAGAGGTTATTATTGGTCCATCTATGCATTAGGATTGTAGAGTTGTATCCTAGTAGAGCCGCTTACAAATTGGCTCAAGTAAGTAGATGATACTAAATTGGTACATCTATTATGATTATTGAATGACGCAGATGCCCACATGAGTTCACGTCTTTGGAGGCCGAGATAAATCGATTGTATTAAATATACTCTGAGCTGAAGTACGTGTCGGATTAAATCAATAACAGTAAAGTATTTGCTTATTAGTAAGGCTTTTTAATATATTTTTTTTAAATTTAGGTTTATGAATTTACTACTCAAATAGCTTTTACCCAGTCATTGAAAAATTCCGTTCCATTATATATATTATGTATATTTTACGTACTACATATATATTATATTATATTAAATACCCTTAAAATAGAAGCGTCCGAGTTTCTTTGTTTCTTAGAGGGAATCTCTAGTCTAGATGAACAAATGACATAAATAAGGCTATGAAAACGTGCAGATCTTTGACGATGTTACGAACGCAAGTCTATTTTTACAGTAAATAATATAAAAATGCCTGTATAAAACAATATCTTAAAAAATTGCAGCGCAAAAAGTCCAGCACATGTGTGTACATAAACCACGAAAACAAAAAGTCTACGTCTTTATTTAAACAAATCAAAACGTTCTCCATAGTTATTTTATGGTTTTTCAAGAGTTTTTGCGTTTTATATTAGAAATTAAACATTAAAGTTATTTTTCTCGATTAATATTCAAAAATATTCTCTGTATGTTTTTAACACGTAAATGGAACGTTTTTATGATGATATTTTTATGTGAACGCTATAAAATCATCGCCTGAGAACTGGCGGACACGGTGACTGGGCTTTCAAAATCTTAACCTACTCGTTCGAAGACGGGGCGGGTCACTAGTTTTTCTAAATAGAAAATAATTACATACTTAAACAGAAGCTCTAAAGATAACACAAATTAATAAAATACAGAATTACTCACATTATGTACGAAGTAAATAAATTAATATACCTTTATCTCTAAAATAGATGTTTATCTGTATAGTCTTTGGTATAATAGTTCATAAACGTTTATTGGCAAGATAATTACCACTTATATTAACAACTTATCAGCTCAACATTAATTAAGTGCAACAAGAAATACATTTTGAGCTGCTATTTATTAGTATCTACCTATTTCTACACAAATCTACTAAATATGAACATAAGAATCTATGTACCAAATGGCGTACCGCGAACCTAACAATTAATACAATTTATTTTAATTACAAATCTCATAAAATGTTTATTTGAAATTATGTTTTATTGTCTTTAAGTATAAGTAGGTGTATTAAACCGTTCTCGTTATAAACGATGATAGTTCGAACTATCCAGATGTTGGGGTTTATTCGAAATAAAATATCATAATATTATATCGTAGAGCTACATATTTTTCGTAGTCTAATCTATGTTAAGTGCCTATGTTAGCTTAAAAGTTTAAACAATAGGTATTACACATTTAATAAAATTAGACATTAGTTTACAATAAATACAGTATCTAATATAGTATGTATTACGAGTATATAGCATCTGGTGGTGTTGGTATGTGAAGTCAATGGCACAAGTAAAATTATGTTAGATTTAAATAACAATTACCCAGTTTCGGGGTACTTTTTAAGTTTTATACAATATATAAATATATATACCTATATATACAATCGTTACTTTTTGTTGATAGATTAAACAAAATTGAATAAACAATACATAATTAATAATAATTATATACAGAGTACAAACTTGAGCAGCAACGATGTTTGATTACTTGATAAGTGTTAACTTACGAAAAGCTCTGTGTAAAAAAATGAAATACATGAAGTTGTCGATTATAAACTAGTTGTTTTAATTATATTCACCTGTAAATACATCCTATAATAAATTTTTTTTATGTCCAGTGTGATCCATAGCTTCTTGGTGCAAAGTGGGTTCTAATGCGGTCTAAGGTTAGTAGGTAATATTTATTATACAAGGTGGTGGGCGTAGTGTTAAATAACCCGTGATGAGCTGGATAAAAGTACTTATAAAAAAGTTAATTTGTTTGCCTGTGCATATA
Source organism: Opisthograptis luteolata (assembly GCA_931315375.2). Classification (NCBI taxonomy): domain Eukaryota; kingdom Metazoa; phylum Arthropoda; class Insecta; order Lepidoptera; family Geometridae; genus Opisthograptis; species Opisthograptis luteolata. The sequence goes on from OV928033.1 coordinate 6,321,365, forward strand.
TTTAATATACCTACCTAAGACAATCCCGCTACGATACACACAGTAAAAATTATGAAAGCGGAACTCAATTAGTGTTAACATTTTATCTACATCTGTCGATAATCATGCATTACTTATAATAGGTACCTACACAATAAGGAAGCAAAGTGCATGAAATAATTATGATTAGGTAAGTATCTAGCTACCTAAAAACAGATTCATTAAAAATTACTTTTAAAAAATACAATCAACTTAACTCAAACTTAGATTGAATGTGAAGTAGGTAGTTGGTACTTATATAATTTTACTTTCGTAAATATGTACATAGGAATAACAAAAGCATTGATCAAAATGACGGGTGTATCAAACTGATCCAAACTTTACTGAGTTAATGTATGAGAAACTATACGGGATTGTACTAAAACCTGTACAAATGTACGAAACCGAACGTTTAGAAAAAAATGTTTTACGTAAACAAATATGTTTCTTCGTAGCTATACTTCTTAGGACTCGAGTTAAAGCTGTCAAAGTAGGTATAATAGGAGATACTAATAATAACGCATGAGAAATAACAAATAATTGAAACCATGGCACACATAATAATTTAATTGCTTACAATAACTTATTCGGTCTAAGTAATAGGAACGTGTCGGATTCAAAAAAACTAATTCAGTTAAGTAAGTTTATTTCATGCGTTGCAAGTTGCAATGCATAGAATGAATAATAAATTAATATGCATGACTAACTGCTGCTTTATTAATGTTTACTGCTTCACCTTAACAAAAGGACAGTACCATTTTAGTACGTACCTCTACTAGTAGCTATTCTGTGTTCGGTATAATTCTTAGTAAGAACTTGTTATAAGCTTCGTTAATTTCGCTTGTTCAACACTAAGCATTTTGTTACAGTAAATATCTGAAAAAAGATCCTTTATTCAATTAAGAACAAAATTAAATGTTGGTTTTGTAAGATAAATTGCCGGTGCAGGGAACTAATATCATTCTTAGTTTTTGTGCACTCATCCGCATTCGTTTTGTATATTCCTATCCCTGAAAATGCAATAACATACTAGCCTGAAACAACAAATGAACAATATTTAACTTTTCTGATTAGAGCTCTTGTCGGTGGAGCACTTTCCATCTCCACTTTCAATTTCTTTTCTTTATTGCCTGTATTTGTTCTGTTTTCTTTTTTTAGGGCAGCGTTTGACCACAAGTCACCCGATATTAAGTGATAAATGTGGGTGAAGTGGTGTGTTTAGTTTATACAAGGCAGCATTTGACCGGAAGTCACCAGGTGTTGAGCGGTGTGGTCGAAGGTGACGTAACGCTACAGTGAGACTAGGAAACCTCTACAGCTTTTTTTAAAACACTTTTATTAGTTTTTATATCCATACAGACTTTACGTTCTCACTGCTGGGACTCTGGGCCTTCTCTCAGAGAGAGTATCGGCCGTTATCTACCACGCTGGCCCAGTGCGCGTTGGTAGATGTCGCATGCCCTTGTATTTTGTGATTTTTAGAGATGCCGGTTTCCTCACGATGTTTTCCTCACCGTTTTGACCGATGGTAAATCCGCACATAACTTATTATGTCATAGGTGGAGGGCCGAAAGGATTCGAACTCGGTGTCGGCTCCTTGTAAAGCGCACGCGGTTACCGTTCGGCCACCATCGCTCAATCGCTCTCTACAGTTAAAGTATGGTTTTAACCCAAATTGGTGAATTGGGTTTAAAAATACCTACACTCATTTCGATTTACTCTTTTTACCTATATTCTGTTTAAAAGATAAATGGGTTACGTGTTCACAACCCTAACTCTCATACGGTCGTTGTAAACATCTAAATTATTCTTCAGTATCTTCCGGTTTCATTCCTTTCTTAGTCAGCCAGTCGTTTCTCTTCTAATATTTCGGTCGTGCTTTTTTGAAAGAAATAGGTATTATAAAGCCTTGACCTGTAGGTAGTTACCCAGGTAGGCAGTTAACATAACCGGTCTTTAGAAAAAAATTGAAAATGCTACTCAGTTTTACCTGTAGTAGTTCTGTTAAGAAAACGATGCTGGAAATGTCCTCATATTTCCATTTTGACGAGTTTGTCCAAATAATCACGAATACTTATTTCTTTTAGGTACGAACCTAAGTATAACACTGTAATGTGATTTAAGTTCTATTTGTTTACAGGTACATGTCTGCCTAGATTGTGGATGACATCGTGCCAATTATCGAGTCCGGTCTAACATGACGATGTACGTGACAACAACACTTTGCCAGCTGGACTCTTGTCACCTACCAATAAGCGCATCTCATATACCTGATAATGTGAAAGTGAACTTACTCAACTTACCCCAGTGTTACCGATCCAGTTCAACGCAACTCTGTATACTTCATTGCTTCTTCAACTGTATGCAAGATATTTTTAAATGTTTCGCTTGAGAATCAAATGAAACTACTCAACTTACCCCAATGTTATCATTCCAGTTCAACTTAACTCTAGTAGGTAGACTTAGTTGCTCCATGGACTAAATACAAGACATTTTTGAACTTTCTGCTTGCGAATCAAATGAAACATTGTCTACGATAAGATGAAAACCCGAATTTGCTTAATGCTGCAATCAATAAGCTTGTCATCAAATATAAGAATTACCTATTCATTTATCCAAAATTATTATCTGATCTCATGATCACCTTTATAATCCAATGTCTAAATAACTATGCTATAGTAGGTAAAAGTGGAGCTTGAAATTTTGAAATAAAAGTATATTTGTACGAATAATTATTGTATCTATTAATGACCTAAGTACTATCTATCAACACCTGCATATGCCCCATTATTCGCTTTTTATTCTCCTAAATCCTAAGCTGCAGTTATAGTAGTTGTTGTAGTTATGGTTTGGCATCAATATTAATTATGATCCACTGCTGAAACTCGGAACTTCTTTCTGGTAGATAATATACGAGAGAATATAAAGTATGGGCCGAATTCACGTAAGTAACCCAAGTAGCCCTCGGGCCTGTAGGGTTTGCCGCCCCAGAAATAAAGAAAAGAGCAAATTTTTCCATTTTAAAATCTCGTCACATGCATACATCATCGTTCATACTAAGTTACTATATAACATTTATAAATAGGTTAATATGTACCTATGTTGAACATACACACATCACGTTTCTAGGAAGCTATCTCCGAAACTACTGGTCCGATTCTGAAATTTCTTTCCAAGAATGCGATGTGGTAATAGTGTAGAATCCTATCAAGGAATCTACACTATTACCGCTTGGCATTATGTATGTTGATAAATCTATATTTTCCTATCCATGCGAAGTCGGGTGCGTCGATAGTTCGAAATAAAACGACAAATATTTGTTTAATTTTTATTGAATACATTAATAAAAATCACGTCAATACACATACACTTATTGAAAATGTGATACACACAATAAATACTTGTGCCACTCACAGTGCATCTTTTCTTAACAGATGTTACACAGATTCCGACTAAACTCGAACCTATATTTGTGTTAATTATATTCCACCACACGTAATATAAGAATAAATGCAGAGTAATAACTGTAAGGACAAGACCAGTTTTCCCTATAGGTATGTTCATCGCAAACCAGTTAAATAATCATTTTGTATGAACGCCGCACGCGCCGCCTGCTTTCCACATTTTACTAACATGCGGCGCGTACGATTCTGATAGCTATACAAAATTTCACAGGATTGTATAGAAAGAAAGAATCCTGGAATGCGTCGCGTACGGTGCGGACAGATGTGCGAAAGTTTACATTCTTTGGTAGTTTAGTGACTAAATTTGAGGGTAAGCAAATACAATAATAAATCTATCTATATCGAAAACAACATACCTAACTACATACACAGTGAGGTGGAAATTAATTAAATCAAAAAAAATACTAAAAAGATATATAGTAGGGGAGCCCATGATGCTAAATGTGGATTTACTCGAGCGTCGCGGAAACCTATTAGATTTGGTAGATTAGATGTTAAGAAGAATAAATGTCCTATAATGTTTCCACTTTCAGCGGTGGGGGAAGCTTCCACAGATCTTTATGGTTATAAAAAAAAACTATGACATAACATGGACTCAAGTGTGTAATATACTAATATATTTCATGCTCCAGAATGTCTCTGATATGAAATATAATATAATAATCAGTCGGTTTGTATGGTGTGTAAGTGGCCATCCACGAGGAGGTAAAAAAAATATTGCTCTACGGCGTCAAATTTTCAGAGTGGGGGGTGTTCAGTGAACCCCACAGATGCTCCCATTTCTTAGACTGACGATTTGAAAGCGACACCAGCTCTTAGCGAATCTAAAAGTTTCCCCTGAGCGTACTCACCAATGTTAAGGGCTCATAATGGCTGGAGGTGCTCATCAATATGTGAGGTATCCTCCCATATATTAATCTGACGCGCTCGAGTAAATCCCAAAATCCCCTCTTGGGCTCCCCTACTATAAGAAAGTTATTACAATTACATACTTTCGATTAATTAAATTGTAGGTATAAAAATACAATGAATAAAATAATTGTGCTTAAAAAGCGTTCTCTCTGTTTCTAACAAATATTTAGGCAAAAAAAATAAATTAAATAGGTATCTCTCTTACAATTTATTGTACATTTATATTAATTTAATCCTATTCTACAAAAACAATCAAAAGAATTATCCTGTAACTAAGTATATAAACAATATTTAACGTAAAAGTTATGGCACCAAAAGCTACGACGGTTGAGGTAAATGAGTAACTTTATAACCTTCCTTGCGTTTCTTTTCAACATAATATGCAAGGGTACAATCGTATTTTGAATGCTGATAAAAATAAAGATTATACGATTCGTTAGTCGATCGGGATCATTGGGGTAAACGCTACGAAAATAAAATATTACAAACAAAGAGATTCAAGCAGTGCCAAATAACAAATTTGTTCTTGTTTGTTATTTATGGTGATTTTCATGCAATTTTCTTGACGTTTATGTTTAGATGCCTGATGCAGATGGTAAGGTCAGTGTTATACAAATTATAAACACGATGATTTACCTGTATTTTGTAACGTTGATGGAACTATAATTTCATTATAGTTCAAAAGAGAAACATTACATAAGATCACGCGTTACAATTTTGCTAGACCAAATTACAAATTATTAATTTTGACACATAATTTGTGTGACATTTTCACACATATTCATGAGAATCTAAGTTTTTCTACATCATTCTTTTAGAAAAGGACATCAATAATGTCTACATCGCATACAATAAATTTAATTATTAGAATTTCTAAACTGCACTTTTTGAACACCAAATATTTCCATATACCCTAACGACAGATTAGCTAAATAAAAAAATATAGGTTTCTTTTACTTTTGTATAACAGTCCTTTGTAATTTTACTACATTGAAAAAGACGTAGGCAATTGGTCACATACAGGCTTTTCCAGAAACAGTGGACAATATAGAAGTGGGTAGTACAGAAAAGATAACAGAACAGAAAAAAAGAAATAATAAGAAAGAAATAACATTGGATAAATCGGTCCTCGGACAGAACTCAAGCGATACGCAAGCGGATGTCGCACCGTTGCATGCAATAGTTGACACGTGCTAATTTATTAAGTTTTAGTAGTAGTTTAAATCAGTATATTATTATTAAAGTAAATCGTTTTTTTAATTAGCATTAAGTACACCTTTTTGGAATGTACTCGGTTTATTAACTGAGTAATAAATGTACCTACCTACCTACAACTTAGTCTGGGTTGCACCATAACCAAAGTAAATGTTGTGTTGTTACAGTAAGGATTGGCTGAAAACATAACGGCTACTACAACGTGTTGCACCCACCAACGAGTACTTGACAGTTTTTGGACTAGGTCCGATTTGGGCAGTTAGGGTTACCGTTAAATTATGACGTCATTTTAACCATAGTTGGTGCAACAAATTTTCCTTAACTGGAGATTTGGCGATAGTTTTGATTAACTAAGAATGGTGCAACCCAGCTTAAGTTTGGGTAACTTCCCAGTAAATTATAACGGTGCGTGCTGACCGGTGTAACGGGGCGTAATGTAACGTGTTACACAACGAGCACAAACAGTACGCGTCTGTTGCACGGCGTGTTCGTCAACAATCGTTGCGGCGCGGCCGTGGACCTACCGAACTCGAATTACTGGTGACGTCAACTGACTACATCCCGCGAGCTTAACCAGTAAAACTAATTCGATTATGTACTCCCTTACAATTGTCCACTATTTTCGGTAAACATTATATTATGTAGATTTAAGCTAGACAACAATTGTACATCGATAACATTACAGCATTACTTGCACTACTCACGATGACGAAGATCCGTCTGCTACAATGTGCTGTCGTATCGTAACCGACTATAGCACGAGAACAATTAACAAAACGCAGTACACATGAGCACATCGGCGAACCGGGCTTACTGCAGAATTCGATCTACAGTGGCTGCGCGTTGCACGAACGAGATCGTGAATGCTGCGTAAACCGGCTACCACTATATTAATAAGACGAAATAAAGTCTTTAAGCTCACTAGCCAGTCTAGCCGTTCGATACGAGCTCAGCGCATATCGTTTTAATAGGATCATGTGAATATAATGCAAACTTAACCTATTAGATATACATTTTCCGATAATCTTACTTAGGGGTCATCCATAAATTACATCTAACATTAAGAGGGAGGGAGGGGTTTACAAAGTGTGACACGTGACGCGTCATAAGCTTTGTAACGGTCACATGTATTAAAAAACTAACGCTAAACTTGAACTAATGAATAACTTACAAATGTGACTGTTCTACTCTAAGTACGAGAATAACTAATTTATTTAAATCATTTAATTTGAGAAATTTGTTTATGGAGCCTACAAGGATAACTGCCACTACGGCTACTTGTTTAGATAATATTTTTACAGATGTGAATGTAATTAGTCAAAGTGTAATAAGTAAATTAGATTCAGACCATTGTGGTCAATTAATTACAATTAAAAATAAAATAAAAATTAATGGAAAAAAATCTGTCACATATGTACCAGAGACCGTTGATCGGATGGAGAAAATAAAATTAAAGCTGATCGATGAACTTCCTTTTTTACCGGATCGTAGAAATGCTGATGATTTATACAACTCTTTTTTCAGCGTATTTAGCAAAGCTTTCAACACGATATTTACTCCAAAAACGATCATGGTTTCTGATAGACCTAATTTTACGGAGTGGGCTACAGTTGGTATTCACAAAAGCAGGCAAAAGCTGTACGATCTCTACAGTGAAAAACAATATAATACTAGTAATGAGTTTAAAGAAACTGTAAAAACATACTCAAAAATTTTTAAGACGGTCTGTCACATTGCAAAGTCTCGTTATATAAGTTCTAAGCTTAAAAATAGTAATGACAAAATTAAAGCAACTTGGAAAATTATAAATAGTGAGACTGGTAAAGTCAGGTCTCAAGCTAATAATTACAACCTAAATATTGGCGATACCAGTGTCAAGACTGACATTGAAGTAGCTAAAGCATTTGAAACCTTTTTCACTGACATTCCAGTCTCTACTACTAAGTTCTTAAACTCATCGCACACCATTGCAGAATCTATGTTAAAAACAAATGTACCAGAGTGCGAAATTCCTTTTCAATTTGACTATGTTAGTTGCAAAGATGTAGTAAAAGCTTTTAATATGATTAATGTCAAGAAAACTACTGACCTCTGGGGTATATCCGTGACCGTTGTTAAGCCATTAATTGAAATGATTGCACCCGAATTAGCCCTAATATTTAACAAATGTATTGACGACGGCGTGTTTCCTGATCTGATGAAACATAGTAAGATAACACCCTTGTTTAAATCGGGTACAACGACTGACCCTACTAACTTTAGACCAATATCAGTATTACCAACATTTAGTAAAATATTCGAAAAACTTATTCTAAATCAATTGCAAAGACATTTCTCAGCAAACAAATTACTTAATCAAAAACAGTTTGGCTTTACGCGTGGTCGCTCTACTACTGATGCTGGTGTCGAGTTATTAACTCACATCTATGATGCCTGGGAGGAGTCACGGGACGCTCTAGGCGTGTTCTGTGACTTGTCCAAGGCATTTGATTGTGTTCACCACGAGACACTGATCAGGAAGCTCCGGCACTATGGTATTCGAGGTGTTCCTCTGGACCTTGTAACCTCATACCTTAGTGATAGGATTCAGAGAGTTGACGTGAACGGGAAGCGATCCTCGGGGTCAGTAGTCACAATGGGAGTTCCGCAGGGTTCAATACTCGGACCTTTTCTGTTTTTAGTTTACATCAATGATTTGCCCAGCCTTGTTAGTGACAATCACGAAATAGTATTGTTTGCTGATGATACGTCACTTTTATTTAAGTTAAAGCGACAACATAACATTTCTGACGACGTGAACAATGCTCTCTCCAAAGTTACAGACTGGTTTGATGCGAACAATTTGATGTTAAATGGAAAAAAGACAAAATGCTTGAGATTTGTGCTGCCCAATGTTAAAGAAGTACCAACAAATGTAAAAATTAAGGACGAAGAATTGGACCTTGTCAAGACTACAGTATTCTTAGGCATAACTTTAGATCACAAATTGCAATGGGGTCCACATATTGTCAGTCTATCGAGCAGACTTAGCTCTGCAGCATATGCTGTAAAGAAGATCCGTCACCTTACTGACGTTGATACAGCCAGACTAGTCTATTTCAGCTATTTTCACAGCATTATGTCCTATGGAATATTGCTGTGGGGAAACGCTGCTGATATTAACACCATATTTGTATTGCAGAAGAGAGCTGTTCGTGCGATTTATAACATGGGCCCCAGAGAATCTTTAAGAATTAAGTTTAAAGAAACCAAAATAATGACAGTTATTTGTCAATATATTTATGAAAATGTAATGTACATACGGAAAAATTTAAATAGCTTCAAAAAGAGAAGTGATTATCACAATTTTAATACTAGAAACAAAGATAAAATTGCTGTACCCACCACTAGGCTCCATAAAGTTAGCAACTCGTTCAAAGGTCAATGTGTACGCTTTTTCAACAAAATCCCAAGTGAAATTCAAGACTTGTCTATAACAAAATTTCAAATTCGTATAAAGAGAAATCTCATTAGTAAAGCTTATTATAAAATATCGGACTATCTAGATGACAAACAAGCTTGGGATTGTAGTTAATCTATCTATCTTTCTTTCTATCTATCTATTCTCCCTATTTCCCCTATTCTAACCATTTTCGGTAAACAGCCAAAACAGTCATGCTCACGAAAGTGACTTTGCTTGCAGCGGCGTCATGTGTCGGGTCGCCCTCTTCCCTCTCATATGGTCGAGGAGAGCGATGGCTGGCACATGCGTCAACTCGTGAACGGGTGCTGCTTGTGGGGTCTGGTCTGCTTTGGTTGTGATCCCGCAACTCGTTAATATTCATGTTCCCATATCCCAATGTGTACAACCAAACAAGAGAAATCTTCTTATTAGTAAAGCTAAATAAAAAATATCGGACTATTAGATGACAAAAAAAAAAGCTTGGGATTTTAGTGAACTTGCTCCAATTCAATCAATTAGTAATAAGAATAAAATTGTCAATGTGATCGCGCCAAAAAAATTACCTGCCGGGCGTTTCTTGCCTGTTCTTTTGCCGGCGTAAGGAGGTTGGAACAGGCGTAGCTAGTTTTAAGTTGACGTTTTAAAGTGATCACAATGTATCCTATTGAATAAACATATTTTTGATTTTGATTTGATTTTGACTATCTGTAACAAAGACGGAGAGGAGCTCAAAAATCATGAAATTTGTGTGACATAATTAATGGATGGACCCTTGTTGATAATCCTGTTATTATTCATTTTAGTTTAAATAACTCAATCGTTAAAATAATATTAAACTAGTGCCAAAAAGTAGCAAAACGTTATAAAAATTCTAGATTGTACAATAAATGGAACTAACTATTTCAACTTGCAAGGCATCAATAATAAACAAGAGACTGGCAGTACAGCTTGACACACATACGAGTATAGCGTCAATATAATAACTATATATGTTTTAATATCTAAGAAAAATATAGTGATTCTTAAACATTAACGTTTACTCGTTGAAGGTTGTACTTACAATATGTGTTTAGAATTTAGTTTAGAAGATTATTAAGTTTCCTTACTGAAACATTTCGTAGCACTTAGGTATAGTCACTGTAGTTAAGTAGGTATTAGGTTTAGAGATGGGTCAACTCGTGCTCGCAATTCGAATTAACTCGAGTTGCGCTCAACTCGAATTGACTCGAGTCAGACGTCACGAACTCGAGTTCCAGGACTGACGGGTGGCAGGCGGTCGGTACTCACACAGTGTTACGTTCAATTACATTCATTGTGTACGTGCACACCTTATCAAAAACACCGTTATTTAGCTTTATCCTGCCTGCCAATTCGATTTGATATAACTCGAGTTACGTAGATTTTAATTCGAGTTGACTCGAGTTGAATTTATACCGAGTTGACCCATCACCATTAGGTACATCATGCTATCATCGGTAGGTATACGTACATTCTATACCTATGAAGAGAAACGACAAAGCAATCCGGTTGATCTCGCCAGGGGTTGTGGTTTACAGCATGCGAACACCCTGCAAAGAAAAGTCATCGTTACATCAGGTGTGAGTGTGTGAGTTGACAGAACTATAACTGACCGAGGAAATCAAACAAGGTGGTTAAGTTTAATCGGAAAGTAACTGAGCGTGCCTTTGCCGATTACGGCAATGGTCATGCTTTTGCAAATACGATTAAAGGCGCACACACGCAGTTCAATTAAGGTATTAATTACGTTGATTTGATATACATATTAATTAGTAGCAGCAGCACAGTTCGTAATAATCAAAAGTCATTTCAGTAAATGTCGATTCTCGAAATTAGTTTTTCTTCTAGCATTATCATGATCAGCCTGAAGATGTCCACTGCTGAAGAAAAGCTTCCACCACAACACACTATTTCCCGCAACACGATTATCGAGAGAGCCGTCCTACGCAGTCTTCCAGTTCGTCACATAATTATTCGGGCTATGGCGGTCATAGAACTAACCATCATAGGACGAAACCGATGTGACTTAGATTCTGCTTATTCAAATATTCTGTTTCTCTATTAAAGCATTGGCAATACACTGAGTTAAATCCGTGTCAAAATCCCTTAATCCCTACTTAATATTATATATGCAAAAGTAACTCTGTCTATCTGTCTGTCTGTCTGGCTTTCACATCTAAACTAATGAACCGATTGAAATGAAATTTGGTACGGAGATATTTTGAACCCTGAGGAAGGACATAGGATACTTTTTATCGCGATAAAGTGTATCCCGCGCGGAAACAGCGGGGAACAGGTAGTTTGTGTGTGTGAATGTTTGTAACCACGTATCACCGTAACCACTAAACCGATTTTGATGAAATTTGGAAGCTTATACCCTGGATTAACACATAGGCTACTTTATATCCCGGAAAAGGTTCCTGCGGGATAACAGGAAGCGCAACTAGTTATAAACAAATTCAAAGCGCGCTAAAATAATTATCAACAATCATCATTAGCCTATTATGTTTCTTCTGCTGGGATCCTGGCCTTCTCTCAGAGAGAGAATCACGCTGGCCCAGTGCGGGTTGTTATCGACGATATCTAGTTTTAATCTTTGACAGAGCTGACATTACGCAAGTTACTTGGTGACATGCAAATTACCTGAACATTTGGTATGTTGTTATGCCGCGAGGAGTTATCGCGCCTTTCTCGCCGAGTCGCCGCGGGCGGTTGGCGTCGTCAGCGTTGGAGTTTCCACCACCGTCACCGCCTGCTGCCACCCCGGGGTTAGTAAGCGATGATTTACTTACCACGCAGACAATGAAAGCGCGAAAGCTACCATGAGGAACTCTATCACGGCGGTCGTGATTAGCGTATCCGAACTCATTTACTTATAGGCAGATCCAATTATCCTCAGTCCTCACTGCTTAGTTCGCGATTTTATCGTTTACGAGTTGTTTAAGAGCAAATGACATGATAACTGTCTTCTGTTTGGAACTTCAATATTTTTATTGGTCAAAAATCATTAGTTAGGGAAAAGGTTCCCCAAATGCTCATGCCATACCATAAATGTGTTTTGTTAAACTTCTTGATTCTATCCCGAATATATGTTTGAACATTTAGCTATTGAAATGTTTGCAAATTGCAGAAAAATAAAAACATCTATCCAACAAGAGCAAACCTACTGCATAACCTACATTTTTATGGAGATGATGCTATGTAATTGTAATAATGAAAGAAAAAGATCACGAGAGATCTTCCTTTATTTTCACGTGCGTCTCTCCCACTAATATGTATTATAAATGCAAAAGTTTGTGTGTGCATGTGTGTGTGAATGTTTGTTACCACGTATCACCGTAACTACTAAACCGATTTCAATGAAATTTGGAATGGAGATAGCTTATACCCTGGATTAACACATAGGCTACTTTTTATATGGGAAAAGGGTTCCCGCGGGATAACGGGACGACGCGGGTGAATCCGCGGGGCGCATCTGGTATATAATAATTGATACCCATTCATAAATTTCTTGATGAACAAACAAGACATTCTGACGCGTATACTAAACACATACCCATGGTGATTACAACAACTGTTTTCAACTTAGTTTTACGCTTAAATACAGGTGATATAGCACGGTCCTTTTATCATTGTATAGTTAAAAAACGTCAATAGAATAACGGTTAGTCATGTCATTTTCTCCAAGTCCGATAAAGCACAATGGTCTGAGTGACAACATTATTAATTATTAGTGATAACATTTAGACAAAGCACAAATTAACTATGACATTAATTATACACATACGTCATACATGCAAACATACATTCAAGCATCATTTAATTTTCCGCATATTTATTTGATTCTCAAGTAAGAATGGATCGAATCCGTTCACAGTGCTATTATAATATTATATTAACGAAGGCATTTGTTTGCACTTAATTTCTTTAATACAATTATTGTTACTAACATTATTGATGCTTTTGTTGATAACGGGCTATTGTTGTAGTGAATGTAAACGATTCTTCTCACTACGTACAGACGTATACTCAACGAATCGATATAGGGTCGTGGCAAATGAATTTTCCGCACATGTACATTTCATTTCATTTTGTCAAGGTTTTCCTAGTTTGTTCAGTTGAAATAACGCTATGTAGTTTGTTTGTCGGTAAGCCCATGGTAATTAGTTGTACACATTTGCATAGGGTGGGTATGAATTGACACCAAATGTTCTTCTTCGTTTCCGGTACTTTAGAAAGCGTGGTGAAAAAGTGTGCTATCCGAAATGAACACCTATCATTAGAGGCGAGATAATCAAAGGCAACGTAAACTAGTTGCTGCTATTTAGCTATAAATAAATAATGACACCCACCCAATCACATTTGCTCTGACCTCTAACTAGGAGTCCCTGTGTCTAGGGTATCAGAAACTATGTTGATCGGGGATCCATACTACTACTCTACTACTAATGTTTGACTACCATTTTGCCACATGGTAGTGATGATGTAGCAGACAATGGTAAGCAGACAATGCTAGAATTTAAAGACTCAACGCTATCGAACTTCATAAAATCCAACAAACTATCAAGCAAAAAATAGATTCTCGTTATTATACATTTTAGTTTTGTCTCTACGATTCTAGATGTTATTATAGACATATCTTCAATTTACTAGAATGGTTATCAGTTACACTTATTTAATAGTACCTATACATAGATATAAATGTTAGAGGTTAATACGATACTTCTCTAAGAATTGATCTTAAATATCGTATCTCGACCTGCTTATCTCATTTCTGCGAATGTTGTTTTGAAGTAAATATAGCTTGTTGACGTTATTGCGTCATTGTTATGAAACTGGGCATTCAGAGTGAACTCGCATGTAATTTGTAATCGGTTAAATTTTAAAGCGATACACATTTTGTGTTGTATATTATGTATATTTATGACAACATATTGTAATCGAATTGATAATATAACGCCACTGAAGAGTAAACGAATAATTTTATTTTTCTTTCCTTGTTCGCAATCTTGGAAACTTTTACTAAGAATTCATTTTTGTTAGTAATACAATTTGTAAAAAAGAAAACAGTGTTAAGTCATTAGCGATACGCCGTAAATGACGCAAATCAATGAGTAAATGAGAAGGAAAGTGCAATAGAAAGGATAGCAAACAATTTTATGTTCATTTGTTCTGTCTGCGTCAAATAGTTCAGCGCATAAAGAACGAACGCAGGGAACGAGAAATGAGAGGGTAGTGCATCACGAAACAAGGCTGAAAACTGAACTTCAACTGTGAAAATAACGTTTGACAAAAAAGTTATGTATCGACTTCATATTAGTCAGCGTAGCGTAACCATAAAGCGGTATCGCTGTCTTCTTTATAAACGTTAGATAGGTAGGCGTTACGAATACGCTATATCAAATGAACTGACAAACAGTACTCCTAGTACAAGTTTTGATAATTTACGAAAACTATAAATGTATTCGTTTCCTTCTGAAACTTGGAGGAACTAAAATCGGTAGAATTAGGTTTCATAACGGGATAATTACCATGTATTTGTTTTTGTTTGAGTTCTCGATATTTCGGCACTGTTGCAAGCGCCATGATCACTAGAATACTCAAAAACAAAAGAAATACATGGCAATTATCCCGTTATAAAACATAATTCTAATGTTTTGACCATAGTAGTTTAAAACACTAAAATCAGTAGTACGAGTTATTTCAAATTGTTGTGTTCGAATTCGTTAGCGACAGTAAACGACAAAACGATTATATTTTTTCAAAACTTGTACCTACTAAGAGTACAGAACGTCATTGTTAGCATGTACATTGACCGCTCACACTGCTCATAATAAACAACATAAAAGCATATAATAAGAAGCAAGTTTTTCATACCTTTGATATATCAACACCCGTTACCCCCTTAACGAGCTCAGGAATGCATTGCACGATGCTGAGAACTTCGCCAGTGAGCTTGGCGGCGCCCACCTCGCCGCCGCCGCAAGACACCATCGTCACCTTGCGCGCTTGAGACAGTGGCGCCGCCACTTCCGCTGCGATCTGCAATTAAAATTACATTAGATAGATTTTATCTCGCGCGATTGTCCGTGTTGTCGAGAATATCTAAGCACATGGTTCTCATGACGCATAATATATAAAAACTATGGGTAGATCGAGAAGTCAGATGAAGGATTGACGTCATGTCAGACCAAGAAATCATTAAGATGGCCGAACGCCGACTCTTGGGTGAAAAAGAATACTATTTTAAGGTGATCAATCCCAAAAGGTGTATTTTTAAACACATAGTTTAATGGTAAAGAATGTAAATGTTGAATTTAAATACTCTAGGTAGGGGTAGAACCCGTAGAAGCCGAGAAATCGAATAGAATTTTGAAAAAAATCTGCTTTCTTTAAAAAAAATACAAAACATGTACGAAAAATAAACTGTTTTAGTTCAATAGTCAATAGTCAATAGTCAAAAATGTTTATTCAATAGGATACATTGTGATCACTTTAAAACGTCAACTTAAAACTAGCTACGCCTGTTCCAACCTCCTTACGCCGGCAAAAGAACAGGCAAGAAACGCCCGGCAGGTAATTTTTTTGGCGCGATCACATTGACAATTTTATTCTTATTACTAATTGATTGAATTGGAGCAAGTTCACTAAAATCCCAAGCTTTTTTTTTTGTCATCTAATAGTCCGATATTTTTTATTTAGCTTTACTAATAAGAAGATTTCTCTTGTTTGGTTGTACACATTGGGATATGGGAACATGAATATTAACGAGTTGCGGGATCACAACCAAAGCAGACCAGACCCCACAAGCAGCACCCGTTCACGAGTTGACGCATGTGCCAGCCATCGCTCTCCTCGACCATATGAGAGGGAAGAGGGCGACCCGACACATGACGCCGCTGCAAGCAAAGTCACTTTCGTGAGCATGACTGTTTTGGCTGTTTACCGAAAATGGTTAGAATAGGGGAAATAGGGAGAATAGATAGATAGAAAGAAAGATAGATAGATTAACTACAATCCCAAGCTTGTTTGTCATCTAGATAGTCCGATATTTTATAATAAGCTTTACTAATGAGATTTCTCTTTATACGAATTTGAAATTTTGTTATAGACAAGTCTTGAATTTCACTTGGGATTTTGTTGAAAAAGCGTACACATTGACCTTTGAACGAGTTGCTAACTTTATGGAGCCTAGTGGTGGGTACAGCAATTTTATCTTTGTTTCTAGTATTAAAATTGTGTTCAAATGTTCTAAATTATCAATGACAACCATACATTATTTTTTACGAATTACATAGCCAAACTAATGTTCTACTCGAGTAATCGATTAGTTTTTTATTTCATGCTTATATTTTGAATAATTAAATAAATTTATGGCTTGGAGCTCGAATTCATCATTATCGTCAACTGTACGTAGATAAAATATTAAACACAGGGGCCGTCTGTTTTTTTTCCAGCATTAGGCGCACCCTTAAAAGTTATTTATAATATGAGTCGCCATTATGTAAAGTGACAGTATGCAGCAAATTGTTCTACGTCATTTTTTTTCTCTCAGTTTGAAAGCGTGACTAGTCTCACTCTCACCTGATGGTGATACCTATAATAATTATACTTATCGACAAAAAGACGCAGGGTGTTCCACTCCTTCGCCGTAGCTTTACCGAAAACCTTGATTTGCATAATTTGCTACAATCTTACAGTAATTTAACGAACAAACCTTGGGCAGTGTCTCGAGCATCATGTCGGTCATCGCGGCCGATCCGTACTCCTTCCATGCCTCTGCTTTCTTCGCCATTTGCTCTGCGTCGGCAACCGCCTTTGCCTTGATCGCGTACGCTTCGGCCTGCAAACGGAAACACGTAGAATAAGCTTTCCAATGAAAAAGCGAAAATGTTCAAACAAAAACTCTTGGGTTTTGACACTAGGGCACGGATGTGGCGCAAAAGCCGAACAGATATCTATCTCCATACCAAATTTCTTCAAAATCGGTTCAGTGCTTTAGGCGTAAAACGTGTGTTAACAACAAACAAACGAGGGAGAGAGTTAATTTCGCATTTATAATCTACTAGCTGATCCCGCGGTTTCACCCGCGTGGGCTACAGTTTATTGCGATTCAAATTATCCTATGTACTTCCCCAGGGTTCAAACCAACTCCGTAATAAATTTCATTTATATCGGTTCAGTAGTTTAGTCTTGAAAGCGTAACAGACAGGGTTACTTTCGCATTTATAATATTTGTAGGGAGTGACTTGTACAGTATGAAATATGGGTATAATTTAATTAAGTAGTAATTCCCAAACAATCTCTGTTATAGATTGATTATTGCTAATTAACTATAACAATCATTCCGCGATGGCAATTTGTTACAGTGACCGATTTGCAAATGAAATATTGGCTATCGTCGGTGCTTACAATTTCTGCAATCACGTCACGCTTATTCTCATGATGAAGTAGGAATTAATCAATTAGTAATGTTATATTATGTATTCCTACAAAATATCGGCGTACGCAAATCTCATAGTAGGATACTGACTAAGCTTCGCTGAATCTACGCGGAGTGTCATGGAACAGTTTTTTCCATACTGATCATCAAATTATGCGTTTCGTATTGTATTAAGACTTCTCTTTCTGAACTGATCCCAGCAGTGGGTTCATAATAGGTTGACGACGATACTTTTATAAACAGATCTTTTTGAATAGCTACAGAACCAAATCTGCGTCATTGGTTCGCAATTAATTTACGTAACCTTTTTTCGTTACAATATTTTGTAAAACTTGCAAATGTAACAAAAAGTTTTACCTCTCCGCGCACTTTGACAGCCTCCGCTTCCGCTTCCGCTTCGAGAACTGTTTTCAGCCTGTGTGCTTCGGCTATCTTCTCAAGCCTGAACTTCTCAGCTTCGGCCGGCCTGGGAAAAGAAAATACGCACTTCTTAAAACTATATTACTTTTTATCGCAAGCTTTGCTACCGCTCCTATATCTGAATGGAATATAAAAACCGGCCAAGTGCGAGTCAGATCGCGCGTGAAAGGTTCCGTACTAATTTCTATAAAAACGGCAAAACATTCACGTATGTTGTATGGAAGCTCCCATAAATATGTATTTTATTGTTTTTTTAATATTTGTTGTTATAGCGGCAACAGAAATACATCAACAGTGAATATTTCAACTGTCTAACTATCACGGTTCATGCGACACAGCTTGGTGACAGACGGACAGCGGTCTCGTAGTAATAGGGTCCCGTTTTACCCTATGTTATGTTTTCATCTCGATATTTTCCTTCACCGAAGGCTGGCCCATTGTGGCTCAGTCGGTCCGTGTCTTTGGGCACCTCACCTGCGCACTGTGGCCTCAAGCTCCTTCTCTCGCCGCTGCACCTCCCACTTCTGCACTGCGATCTCCTGCGTACGCTCCACCACCGCGATCTGCATTTGCTCCTCTTTGATGCGTTGCTTCGTTTTCGCCGCTTGTAATTCGTACGCCATTTCAGCTTCCGCCTGTATTGTTAACATTGGCGAATGATTACGTGTTTATTGGCAAAGACAATAGATAGATTTGGTAAGCTATGTGAGCATTTGTTTTTATTTCATGTTTATAAATATGGCGTCTAGGGTCCAGCATCTTTATATTTTTGGAATCTGTATGTCGTCAGTGACACGCGATTCTAATAATACCTTAACACCTCCATTAAGGCTTTTCCCTGTATCTAGATATCAGAAACAATGTGGTTCGGGAATCTACAACATACAGACACGGAACCTTTATCAAATCACAAACATAAGTCCCGAAGTGGACTCCAATCCGCTTGCCGCAGTCAGGTAATGTTTGTATGAGCCAATATGATTGATACCTTTTTGGTCTGTACTTCGACGTCATAGGCAGCCTTCTTAAGCTCGAAGTCTCTTTGCGCCTTGGCGATCTCCGTGTCGTTGAGGAACTTGGCCGCCATCCGCTGTTCCTCGGCCATGGCTTCCTTGATCTTGGCTTCTGCTTGCGCTTCAGCTTCCCCGATGCGTGCATCTCGCTTCACCTCTGCCGTACGCGCCATACCCAGCGCTTTCAGGTATCCCTAGTAATAAACAAATATGTAGTTAGAACAAGAACCTAATTCTAAGGAAGGTGAAAATTGCACAATTCTTGGAACAAATGATGTTTTACGTAGCCTATAATGACACTCTGGAGTAGTAAAGAGGGATCAATGGAAGAATTTTCAAAATCGGTTTGTTAGTTCCATTGATTTCCTACAAACAGACATACAAACATCTCTAAATCTTTATAATATTGGTCACACTTTTAATAGCATATACATAGTGCATAATTTGTTCAGGAAGCAATGATAGCAGAAATAAAATTAAAAACATGTCTAAGTTCGTGATTTTAGAACGAAGTTCCTTCATCGGTTAGAAAACTTCTCACGATTTTAAGATGCCTGGATTTAATTGACGTTATATCTATTATACACAGTCGAATAAATACTGAAGACGACGTTTTTGCTGTAGTTTGTTCTTAAACAAGTACCTTGATTGAAATTTTATTATTTAGGCATCTACTGGTGTAGTGTACGGGTATCACCAGATACTTTTGCTCTCTCTATGCCATTACTCTTTCAATGTGTCAAAAACAGTGAAGTAGATCGCTCCAGATGTCGCAGTACCTCAGTGGTCAAATGCCTACCACTAGCTGCAAGACCTGCATATGTATGCTATCTGATAATGGTGGGAAACAAGACATCGGAGCAATGGGTTTGTAATTCTCTAGCTCAAGTTGTGCAGTTGTGCACAAGATTAAAACAACACAGGTGGAAATAAGCGACAGTTGTGCGGTGTTTGTCTCGAGAAATAATAATATACACAGCTCAGAACATCAAGTACGATAATTCACACGAATACTACCAATTTATAACCATAATGAAGCTTGCAAATTAGCGACGTGGGCGTCTCAATTTGTTTACACAATGCAAGTGAAATTGGTCTTGACACAAGCGGTTAGATGGAAGCGGAGTATTTGCCATGAATAATTTTATTTCAATAATCTTGTACAGTGTCAAGAGCTGTCCGAGGTAGCAAGCGGTGCGCGAGGCAAAAGTTCACCAAAAGGATGTAAAGAAGGAGTGAGTCTAAGAAAAGTAAGTTATCCTTTTGGTGGATTTTCCCTCACACCACCACATAGCAAAATCGCACATCTCTTGTGGAAAGACCGCCTAAAAGCTCGCGTACATAAGGGCGGGCCGCACCGCAACGCTAAACTATTTCTCTTTCAAACATTCAATGAAATGACAGCGATGCATTACGTTTTGTGGTGTGGCGCGCCTGTAGTGTGCACGAGGCTTAAGAGCTCTGTTTTACAGTGATGTGTCTGGTGCCAATTAACTGTTTGATACATAGGTATCTATTTTATTACATGAACGTCTCAGTTGTCTAAATATTCACGTTAAATACCCTATGTCCAGTGGCAACAGCATTTTTTCTTTGCGTGAAAGTTGCGATGTACTTAGATATATATTTTGTTTTCAATGTAGGCCGCTTGCGTGCATCAGCGCCCTTCAAATGGGGTATGCGGAACACAAATCACACTGAACTCGAACTGTGGACATACCTTAGCTTCCTGAAGCCACATTGAAAGATAAAAGTGTGGTGTGATACAGAAAACATTAGTAGTAGTTATGAAGAACTTCTTAGGCACGTATTCATACTTAACGTAACATAGCCCTTCCCATTCATGATCTACGCTAATACTGTTTATTGCTTATTTTAATTTGTTATTTCCATGGTCGACCAAAAGCAACTAGCAAACGTTATAATAACACAGCAAGTATAAAACAAATTGTATAGCTGTCATCATAAAACATACCATAAATGTCGTAACAATGATGGCTAGTCTATGTCGAGGCCATCGGATGGCCACTATAGCGTTATGATGACATTATGATCATACATCTGATATGTTAAGTTCATAATTAAGTAGTCAGTCAGATATTCACTTTAATACAATGAATTGTTTTTTAATACACAAAACATCCTCTGCATGGTCTCGATGTATATTGACAGAAAAATGGTACTTGACACAAATATGCTGGCTTCAGAATATAAAATACTTTACAATTATGACTATAAGTATACATATTGAAATATATAAAATGTAACACTTCACATACTCAGGCTAAAATAAAATGAATAAAATGTAAAAAGTTTCCAGCAAAATCTAGTAGCTGCTTCCAAAGCTCATTGTTACTTCGTATAAACATGTACATAAAATTCTATGCTAATTCTTAATACAGGACAGGTTGTGATGGGATTTTAAATACAAGATTTATTACAGTATAAACTGTTAAAAAGTTATACAAACACAAATTCTTATTAAGTATGTGCGAGTTCATAAATTGTAACTAGGATATTGGCATATTGATCGTAACCATTTGGTAAATGATTACATATCAAAACATGAACTAATCAAAACAATAACCTCTTCAAAATATAGGTGTACTCATATTGAAACGTTTACACTGACAAGAAAACAAACTTTGTAACAATTATGCCAGACAATGGAGTACGAAACCATAATTCTAAAAAGAAAATCTTGTACTAAACGAAAAAAAAAAAACTACTAAAGATGCAAAATTACACACCTCTTCATCTCGAATATCCTTCAAAGTGTACGACACGACTGTAATTCCCATTGTGATCAGATCGCTCGATGCTACTTCGAACACCTGAAAATAAAACGCAAATCAAAATAAATATAGGTAAACGATTCTGCCAATTTACAAAGCATTAAAACTTTAGCGACTACAACGTTTAAACAAAGCCTCTAGTAATGAAAAAAAGTTTTATAAGTAGAGAGAAGAATCATAAATAGATCTATATTTATAGGACATGTTTCCATACTTTAAAAGATTTGTTGATTATAGCATTGGTGAGGAATTCATCTCTATTCTGTACACATAAATGCGCGCAAAAGTTCAGTGCAACAGCTTTGGTCGATGCGTGTCTTGTGTAGTATTATCGCGATGAGCAAAGTCCACGGCGACAGCTAGTAAGATAAAACCTTCTACCTTTTTGGAGAATATCTTCCTATCCTTGTAAATCTCCTCCACCGTCATGGATCCCATGATAGCTCGCTGGTGACCTTCGAGGGTCACGAGCGCTATGTGCTGGATCTCCTGTTCGCTTTTGCCAAGGAACTGTTCGCACGCCGAGAGCAGCATTTCAGCATTCTGACCTTGAATTTTCACCTGGAATTGAATGGAGCAAAGATTGAATGCTTAAAATACAGTACCATTATTCCTTGTTTAGCAAAATATAAAAAACCTTAGATTATAAAAATAAATAACAACTATCATTGTCTCATATTATTTACGACTAACACATCAAAACGTTTGTAGAAAGTGACTATTCCCGAGTGGATAATAAATAGACTGATTTATTTGTATTTCCCAACCATGCGAGTTGCGAGTCACAGTAGTGGTGTACATCGCAGAGCCTGCTACCTTGTAGTACTAGAATTTTATTTGGTAATTTTTTATTAAACTTTCCTATTAACTAATATCCTACTTCATTTTATTGCCTTGAAGATAAAAGCTGTGCTATATTATAAGTAAGCTTACTTGTGCGATTCCCGTAACAGATATAGGCACTCCTTGGCTCGTGTAGACGGTGGGAGACTCGACTTGCAGTGTCATTGTGTTCAGGGATATCCTCTGAACGTGCTGGATGGCCGGCCAGACGAAAGCGCGCCCTCCCGGCACCAGCAGAGGTTTTGAGTAGCAACATCCTGGAATTGGTAAACAGAATTGTAAATCAGGCATTCCCACTGCTCGGACAAGCCTTTCTCTTAGATAGTGGAGACCATAACTCATCATGCTGTTGTCACAGCATATAGTTACCACAACGATGTGCATGTAAGATTATGACGGCATTGTAAACAACTTTACTTATCAGGAAACATGAAAAGAATCAGTTCTGTTAACTCTGATGAATTTAGCAAAGCTATCATCACTATCGGCCTTTTACGGTTCCCCTGCTGGGACTCTTTCAGAGAGAGTAAGCGCCGTAATCTATAACGCTGGCCTAGAGCGGGTTGGTAGATGTCGCATGCCCTTGAATTTTGTGGTTCTTGGACATGCCGGTTTCCTCACGATGTTTTTCTTCATCGTTTTGAGCGATGGTAACGCCAGACATAACTTAGGAAAGCATTATATTTTAATACATACATCTGTACTGATATTATTATACATAGGAGGTAAATTTGTGAGTTTGGATGTAATTCGTGTAATCTCTAGAAATACTGATCCGATTTTGAAAATATTTTTCTGTACTTAGTTATGCTTTGCCTAAGCATTGTAGGCCATATTGTAATAAAAATCCTGTGGAGATTTCTATGCAGGTCAAGCTGCGGTGAACAGCTAGTAGAATTAATCATATTTTTTTCTTATAACGGATACCGGCTTCAGTGCATTTATGCATGTATATAACTAAATATATACATACGTATTTTATAATACAACAAGGAAAATGTATAAAATGTATGTACGGTAAATACGAATCTTCATATTTAGTTAACATTCACTTAATCAGTAAAGCTACAGAAGTAGGGGTGGTAATATTATGATCACATATATTTTAAACGATTAGTAGAACTGTAGGCAAACCAAACAGTAACAGTAGTCAGGTCAGACATCATACGGCCAGCGACCTTCTTTTTAAATTATTAAAACGTTATTTTCTTTATTTTTCTCAGTTATAATAATAAGTGACTTTGGTGCCATTATCAGATCTGATACGTACCGCAGTCAATTACCACGCCTGTCGGGCAGTTTTCTACAATCTCTGCCTAACACGAAAGTAGTATAGTATACTAACATTGATTAATAAACTTAACACGCAAACAAAAACGCCTAGCCAGACTATTACGAGCCGAAGCGACATAATGGCGCGCGTCTGATGACCTCATCCATTTAATTTCGTTGGCTGGCCTACATTCTACATTGGCCTCACGATGTTTTCAGTTGTCGTTTAATTTCATTAAATTACTCCTTATTCATGCTGTATAAGAAAAGACACAGAAAAGTTTATCTATTATTTATTTATCATGCGAACTGAATAGAGCAAAGCAAATATACATATTTAAACTGGAGATCGTAATTTAAACTTTGTCTCACTCTTTTTTCATATAAATCTAACAACTTAGGTTTACTTTAGGTACTACAATTTTGTTAG
The DNA here is from genome assembly GCA_931315375.2 of Opisthograptis luteolata. NCBI lineage: Eukaryota > Metazoa > Arthropoda > Insecta > Lepidoptera > Geometridae > Opisthograptis > Opisthograptis luteolata. The sequence continues at coordinate 6,345,650 of OV928033.1, forward strand.
TTTGCAACTTTTTTTGTTACTTTGTAGGTTTCTAATTTTCGAATTTCTATATTTATAGCTAAGCTTAAAACTGGGCATATAGTACAGACAATCAAAGCGCCAGAACCTTGAGAATAATATTGATCGTTTCTAGGGTTGTCAAAAACAAAAAATAAGCAACATGTGTCACAAAAAAACCATGCGCTTGTCTTATGATAGTCTGATTTCAACTTACAAAAAAAACTTGTAAATGTTAATGGTCAATCATTATTCTTGAGACAAAAGACGCATGACAACCCTAACCCTGTTCAGACGTTCAAACTTCATAGTATGTAAATCCTCAAGGTTTTGACTGAGTGTAAATTATGAATAGAAATTTGTCATAAATAACAGCAATGACGCCAATACTTCACATTATAAGATGGTGCCTTAAAAAAACTTACCTGTTTATGCTCTCAGGCAATGACTTTTAGTGAAAAATAACTTGATAAGATATGGATATGTGCATATTGGACTATTCTCAAAGGCAAATTTTATTAATGTAATGATTCAAAAAGCCAATTACGTCAAGTGTTACACAGTGTTGGTGTTTAAACAGTCAAAGCCTAGCTTTTGACAAGTGGCCTTGTCACAATAATATTCATGCTATCTTTGCCCGTAACATATGATTAATGTTACTCATACAGGTTTGATTAGTAATTTGGTGAGTCAGTTGGTATCAAAATGTATAATTAACGAAAGGCTTTAATTGTGGTAGTGTGCTGATATTGATATCAAAGTTTTTTTCCTGTAAAATGGTTGCTTAACATTTCTAATATGTATGCAATATGCATATATCCGGTTAGTGCGTTAAGAGGTAAAAGAGGTTAAAAGGAACCATACTGTCATTCTTATTTGAATTATCTGGTACTAGAATTGTCATTAAGGTCACTTTCAACTAAATCGAAAAGAACAATACAACTACAATTTTAATATTATTATATCACTAGTAGCTCCACGCAGTTTCACCCCCCTCTTCCCGTTATCCTGCAGGAACCTTTTTCCGGGATAAAAAGTAGCCTATGTATTAATCCAGGGTAAGCTATCTCCATTCCAAATTTTATCCAGATCCGTTCAGTAGTTTTTGCGTGAAAGAGTAACAAACATCCATCAACCCATCCATACAATCTGAATGAAATTTGGAATGGAGATAGCTTATACCCTGAATTAACACATAGGCTACTTTTAATCCCGGAAAAAGGTTCCTACGGGATAACGGGAAGACGCGGGTGAAACCGCGGGGCGCAACTAGTACTAATTATAAAGATAAAAGATTCTATTGTTTGTTTGTCCCAGATAAACTACAAAACTATCCAATCTTGATGAAATTTGGTAAGGATATTGATTGAACCCCGGGTTTTTATCACAATAAACATTGCGTAGTTCCCCTAACACTAATAACTAATATTAACATAGAACTAAGATCTACCTGCTGGGGTCACATGGAGGAGGATGGCCCAGCATCGGAAAGAGTGGCAAGCTCTTGGGAAGGTCTTTGCGGAAACGCAAGACAACCTTAGTACAGTTATAGTTACTGGTGCCTAAATAATACATACTATTAAAACAGCTACGCATTATATGTATCTAAATATTAGACATAATAGTTTAGTTTGTTAAAAATGGCTATATAAATAAACAAGGTCTACCTAAAATCTATAACACAAAAATGACACAAGAACACATAAGCATGGCTGAAAATAAGAAACACTCAGTTTATACCAAGAAAAACAGTAAGCAGCTAAAATGTTATCATTTTTACGAAAATAGCTTGGGCTGTTGATTACACTCACCAGAAACAACAAGAGCCTCGTTCGGACCGCAAGTTACGAAGCCCCACGTCATATCGGATTGTGTTTCAAAGAAAATGTACTTTCAAATAAATACAATTAGCGTATTATAATATGAAAAACCATGAAAATAGATTAAATTTACGTCAAAACAGAAATCGGCTTCGTAAAGAGCTACAGACATTCACACCATAGATTAAGTAGACTATATAGTATATACTGATTCCAGATTCACACACAAGGCAAAAGAGATTTACTATTTGCTTTTTTTTTATTTTTTTATCTGTCTGTGTCGACTGTAGTCTGTCTTCCTATTAGTTGGTGTTCATTCCATTGAATGATATGTTGTTATATCTATTCTGTGGCTATGTTCTATCTCTTTCCCACTTGTCAACGATGTACGACATGAACACGAAACGAACTCACACTCAAAATAAGAACAAGAATTTTTTTTGTACTAATATTGCGTTAAATACTTACATACCTTCTTATCACTCTTTCTCTGCTTAATCTTTTTTTTTTGTTATGGCGTCACACGATTAGTGTATTTGCCAGTGTCAAGTATAAAAAATTTCAAACTCAGAGAGTTGAATCAAGTTTAAATGATGATGGTGATGATGATGATGAGATGATGGGATGAGGAAAGTGTTTAAGTAAAGTAGTGGCGCTTTACTTAAACTTTACACGGACTTTTTTGGAGCAACTAGAAAAGTCACTTTCACAACTTTATTTCAATTTCCTACACTCGTACACATTAACGAACACATAATGGTTAATATTCCACCAATATTACACATTATCACTCGAAAAAACACAAGTTTTGGAAATAAAAACAAAATTTTCACGTTGACAATTCGATTGCCGCCAAAAAAGTCCGCTTAATCATTGATTCATTGATTACACGTAGAAGTAAAAGACACCACAACTACACCCAAGGAGTAACTTTTGTAGTTGACAATGACAGATTTGCTGACAGCGACGTGCACCCGCACTCTTTGTGCTTTGCTAGTGTAGTCTGTGGTTTTGATTTGAAATGTTTTTAATGCATTCTGTGGTAGGAACAAAATCAAGGAATTTTAAGTTCCTGGAACGAAATTATCTATGTAACAGATAATCTAAGCCAAGCATAGAAGTAGAATGAATCAATTTATCACCCAAAGAAACGCAAGTTAACGAATAGTACGTCACTGCCGTGGCGAGCAAATGAGGGCTTGATGGACGAACGTGTAAATGTGGGCCAAGGGCCCAAGGCGAAGGCGAAGCACACATATTCTTATGTAAGTCCATCAATGCCTAGTTGCGGCCAAGGCTTGTACAGTACTTTTCTCAAGTAATGCGTGGAAATTAAAACTAAGTAGTACCTGGGCAGAACTTTCTTTCAATTTTGGCAGTAACAAGTTTTCTAATACGGCTTTTGCCGCCTCTTGAATTTCAGGTGGTGATAAAGTAAGTTCATCACACTTCACTCATTGCCTTCACTTGAACTCATTTTTGTCAAATACAATTATATAATTATGTACTTTTCAAAATCAATGACGAAGAACGAACACCAACATTTTTTCCCGCATTGTTCATAAGTTTTTTTTTCACTGTACAGCTTTTTATTTGCAAGACAGTTCGAAATTTAAAATAATAAAACCTTTGATAAGTTACCTCCTTGGTTGCCATGTTTCGGATTATAAATCGTTCCATTTTTTTATTACACAACAGTTAAGAGTCTATTGAGTTTACTATGTAATTTATTTGGCCGCTAAACACGACAGATATGGATTTTCATACAACTTTGCCGGCCACTGCTCGCATATATTTGACTAGTGCAGCAAGTTCGATTTATCTCGAAGAAGGTTGTCAAAATAATGGTCTTATTTCCATGCATGGTTGAGAATATTTCTTTTTAGCATTGTTTTCTATTATCCCTGAAAATCATTATAATTAATTAATTATATGGCTCATCCCAATTTTTGAGATTTGAAAGGATGATGTAAGGATGATGGATGTTGCAAAAACATCGATAATGACACCGATACTTGATGTTCATCGAGCAAAAGATATCGATTTCAGCCAACATCAATAAAAACAATTAAAAATCACATAATTTATTAATTAAACCAAGAAATTAATAAGTTGAAGTTATCTGGGCATAGGAATAGGAAATATAGGGACACATGATAAATTCCAATAATTTTTATTAATGAATTAATCAGTTGCACACACACATCAACAAGTCAGACACAGCTCAGCACAGTCCACATAAAAACAACCGAGAGCAAGGTTTATTGTTCATGCTATGTTGCATTCAGAATTCGATAAATACTCAGTGGAAGTGTTCATAGATTTTGATTATGTATAAGGGTGTCTGCGAGTCCACAACCAAATTTCGATTGTGTCTATGACATCGATGTTACGATGTTTTACATGATATAATATCGATGTTTAATCTTCTAACATCGATGATCATCGAGCATCCCTAATTTCTGGGTTCGGCCTTTGATGGTGGTGTCGCTCAGTATTTTTTGAAAGAAAGTCATTAAAATCACTGCTACACCTTCATGTACATACGTGAAACAAATTTCGTAAGTAAAATAAGGGCAATAAAAGACTTTTATCGAGGTTGTGACCTTATTCACTGAAAATTTAAGCCATGTGTGGAAGGTGTGGAGCGGCCGGTGTACAGCGGTAATTATATTTTTATATTTTGAAGTAAACCCGGCTTTTCCAGATAGACTTTTTACGATATGATATTTATAGCTCTAATTAGCTGTTTGTTGTTTAAATGTGCAATCTACTTTTGAAAAAATGTATTTGATCGGTTCAATAGTTCCTGCGTCCTTTAGTTAGGTATGTAGATGTAGAATGTACCAGTGACTGATAAGTTGAAAGGGAATCGTTTGGCTTGGTATGGACATGTTATGAGGAGGGATGATAGTCATATTACAAAAAAAGTGATGAATATGAATGTTGATGGATGGAAGGGAAGAGGAAACCAAAGAAAAGATGGATGGATTGTGTGAGGGTTGATATGAATGATAGGGGAGTGAATGAAGCGATGGCGGCTGATAGGGGAGAGTGGAAGAAGAATACATGCTGCGCCGACCCCAAATAGATGGGACCAGGGCAAGAAGAAGTAGAATGTAGACATTGTTAATTTCTGGATCATAGCTTGTAATCTATGTGGTGGTGATTTTATGGTTACAGAATGCCTCTAGTTTATTATGATAGTCAGTTCGGCCATACCACTTTCTGACCTCATCACAACCAAATCGCATCCACAAATTAATGTTTAGTTCAGACATAATTATATACCACTTCCTGACTACATCAAAACCAAATTGCAATGACAAATAAATTACTGGTACAGCCTACCACCACGTGACCTCTTCACAACCAAATCGCAACCACAAATTAATGATGGGTTCATTCATAATACCAGTTCCTGACCACATCAAAACTGCAACCACAAATAAATGATTCTTAGTTATTTTGAACTCTCGGTTATTAGATATTTTTACTGGTCCTTTGACTTTCTTTGCATCCATTATTATTGTTGTCGGCTGTATTTGAAACTAAAAGACTTACCTATGTTCACAAATTTATCAATCACGTTTGTAAGGTTCATGGTCTGCTTTTAACTGCTACTACGTAACATAAATCCATTGTTTTTTCCCAAAATTATCAAGTACTGCATTAGAAAACTTGACTCATGGTAATTTATCGATTTAAATCGCAACTGTTTCGTGTAACACTCTTTACTTAAGTGCCATTTAGTAAACAGAAAAATATTAAATTAGTTATTTTGTTTCAGGTGCCAGATCAGAATATGGTAAGTAATTTGCATTATTTTTAAATTCAATCATTGTTAAGTCTACCATACCACACACCCGATTATATTAAAGAAAGACAATATTTCATTGTGATTGATGATAGCTTAGCAGTAGTGATGTCGATTTACGAACATGGGTTTGTTTGTATCCTTCAATGAGCTTGGATTTTTGGTAAAAGAAAACATTATGAAACCACAGCTTAGTGGTAGGGCGATTTCTAGTGCTCGCCTGTTAGCCAAACTACCCAAGTTAAGAATCAGTAGCCAAGCCCCTATTGTTGTTATCCGGCAGCCTCACTTGACAGCCAGTCCAGGGGCTTAACGTGGCGCCACTTTCGGCCACAGCTGAAAATACCTTCTATTGCAGTTTGAACAAAAAGTAAAAAAATGTTTAATTAAATATGTACAATGTCTATCAAATTCAAGATAAATTCATTGATCTATAAAATATGTAAAATTCGGGTAAATGTTACTAGAAAGACATGTGGTGTAGTGGTGCAGCCCACCCATTGTCTGCAAGGCTGTTTGCTTCTTTTTACACATTGAATAGATATATTATGTACCATGCTTTTTCTAGGTTTATCTTTTTAATATAACAAGCATGATAGTAAACGGTCACCGTCACCGTAGGTTGAGCTTGAGATATGATGATTGCTGCTTATCGCGGTTACGTGTCGTGCCTAAGGTATGATTTGTTGATCTGCTAGTGTGGGGTACCACCACTTGGGGCATGCAAACTAAAACAAAAATACTATTACTTGTATTATTCCCAGAAATACTAAGAATGGTCTTTGATATATGTATATACATCCTACAACAACAATAATGTGTTATGCTCTAAATAATGTGTGTAAACCCTAACAATTTTAATACGACTAAAATTGTATGCTTATTTAAGCCGAATGAATGTGACGTCACGAAACACTAATATAATACTAGCTGAGTCCTACAGATGTCTTGTTATCTCGCTGGAACCTTTCTATATATTATACAAATTCAGGGAATAACCTATTCCAAATATCACTCAAATCAGTTGAGCCTTTCTTCGTGGAGATGTAACAAACATACTATACATTCACTCACCACATTAATTATAACCCCAAAATCGGATTTCATGAGTGACTTGAACTAAGCTAAGACTCAACATTTATATTAATGCACAAATATAACACAAAGTACTGTAATTTCCTCCCTTGATTGGTACCAGGCACAACTAAGTGAATCTGGATAAGTTCGCGACGGCGCGGCGAGGTTTTTCTTATTTGATTACTTACAGTAATCAAAAATCCTCGCCGCGCCCTCGTCCCTCGTAATTTCTATTTGGCTGCAGTTTTTTTTTTATATTTTCTCAGCCAGGATGCATCGTCCTTAATGGCCAATTTGTCTGCAGATGAAGATAAGATAAGATTACCAGATGGAAAATTGAAAAGTCCGGTAAAAGATTAAGATTTCCAGAGAACTTCTGAGATTGCGTCGCAAACGTAATTAACAACTCTGTGAACTCAACTCAACAACTCTCTGAATTTATGGGCAAAAATACAAATTGATTTATTACAAACTAATTTATTGCACTGAGGGTTCAAACTAAATTACGAATATATTAATTAGGCTTTCTTACTAAAGATCAAACGCTAGTTTGAAAAATAAGCCTTATCATACTAATAACAAGTTTTACTTATTTATAATAAGCGACACCACGGCCGTATTAATTACATATATAGATTTTTGAGAGCCAGTTCCCAATCCAAGTGTAGCGTGACACCACCTTCGACCACATCTTCACTTAACATCAGATGACTTGTGGTAAAACTCTACCCTGTAAATATTAAAGAAAGAACAGATTATTATGGGCTGTGATGTATGTTTGAATTATTAGAAGTTTTCATTGTTAACCTAACCATAGCATAAGGCTTGCCTACATTTGCTGACACGTTAATGCCATGCAATCACTAAAATCACGCATGCAAAACAACTATACAGGGTGATCAATAATTAGGGTATGGTGAAATCGAAATTTAAAAAAGAGAAACTTGTTCGTAAAATAATCATGACGTCGATTATAGAATTTCATTTTATTTTGGATACACAAAACAAAACAAATTGTACTCGATATCTTGTATAAACATAAATTCTAATACTTTCTGAACTGGATTGTAACTCAAAATATGTGTTTATTAGAAAAAAATATTGAAGAATGAGCAAAAACTACATTCATAGATTTTTAAACGGACATGATTTCTTATCGTTTAAGTCTTTCCCATACATCTTGATCATTATCATCATCAGCCTTTCTTTCCCACTGCTGGGACTCTGACCATCTCTCAGAGAGAGTATGGGCCGTTATCTACCACGTTGGACCAGTGCGGGTTGGTAGATGTTGCAATTCTTGGACATGCCGGTTTCCTCACGATGTTTTCTTTCACAGTTTTTGAGCGATGACAAATCCGCACATAACTTATTAAGTCATACCATCGCTCTCGTCTCGATAGATCATCCGATATATGGGCATATTAACAAAGTTATCCATTGATAGACTCGACTTGGCTTCATGAATTGACATACGCTTACGTTCGTAGTACGGACATTCATTCATAAGTTGCATAACGTAATTGCCCTTATCATAGTACTATAAATTGACTATCATTATTAGTTTATCGTACTCTACTACGCTACGCTACGTAAGCAAGTTGAGTAACTGATAACTGTTGATATCAATTTGCTGCCACAAATATGTTAAGTATCTCCAAGATCTTATGTTATGTTTCTTATATTTGTTTTTTTTTATGATAACGACCGTCACGGGTTTTGTTACCATACATTCTAATTTCGTAATAAAAATTAATAATATTAATTTTTCATGATTATCGGATAGTGAAAGATTTTTTTAAGCGGTATCAGTTAAATGGCTTGCGTCCTGTAGATCGTGGGTTTGAGTCCTACAATGAGCTTGGGCTTTAGATGAAGGAAACCGTGATGAAACCATAGCTATAGTAAGGCTTTTTCTAGTGCTCGCCTCGCTAGATACTACTTACTGCCTTCAAATCTGTCGCCAAGCACCTACCTATCGGTGTGTTCTGGCAGTGTCAATTGAGAGCTAGTTTCCAGCTCAGGTGGTGTAGCGTGGCGCCATCTTCGACCACATCGTCACTTAACATCAGGTGACTCCAACAAACTCAAATAGTTCAAACCCAGAATGACACTCAGTGAAATTTAGAAAGAATTTTAAAAATCAGATCAGCAATTCCGGAGATTGGTACTAACGACAAACTTTAACATTAAAAAAAAAAATATTTATGTAAGATTTTTACGGAAAATTAAGTGGTTAATAAAATCAAATTATTTGCTAAAATCGAGAATCAAAATGTAATGCAATTTCACGAAGCACCCCACTGCCCTGCGGGCACTGCATTGCGGCCGTTACCCCCCATAGTAGGTACGGAAAACTAAACAAGTAGTTTTTGCTTCTGCCACACTTTTTAGTTTTAGTGTATATTTCCCTGGAATTTCTTCTTTGATATAGGACCACACTGCATCATAGCTCTTGTCGGAGGAGCACTTTCCATCTTGTTCGGTCCTCAGCCATATTTTTAACTTATTAGTTGGTACGACATGACGTCAATCCTTTCTTTGACTTGGTCTATGTATGTTCTTCTCGGTCTACCTCTCCCTCTCTTCCCTTCTATTTTACCTTCTAGGATGGTATTCATCATGACGTACCAGCCAAGTCGCTAAACATCTTTCCTCTTTATCTATACTGTTGTTAGTAACGTTATTTGTGGTGGTTTGTTGGTTGTGTGGACGTCTTTTCTGTCCTGCTGGTTTTCTCCATACGTCACCAACACCACATCTCAAAAACCTCAAATGTCTCTGACCTTTTTGGTTCTCGTCCACGTGTTGCAGCTTGTTAATATAACGCAATACTCCAAACGAATCATTACTAAACCTCTTTCTTATATTATATCTTGCAATTTCTAACTTCATTGGGTGTTTCTTATTGTTAAATGCTCTTTTTGCCATTGATTTTCTAGGTTTGATATCTAACGTGCTTTCGTGCTTAATAGGCTGTCTAGGGTTTTAGCAAACTTTAATTTAAGGCAACGGCCATTTTCTAATGATATCAAGTGTGCGAGCGAATCGATGTGACTCGTCGTGGAGGGGGGATTCGAAGACATGAGAGGGGTGTAATGCGGGCGCGGGGCGGCGAGAGACGCCTCGGCACGGCGCAAGTCACCGCGCCTGTATCGACCGCCCCGGATGTGCATTGCGATGCCGCCGCGCCCGATGGTAAGATCAGGCGCCCCACCTACTCGCGGAGTGAACACCACAGTTCAATAACTAAACAGTGAGCCAATGCCATTGATGTTAAGCGTTTTGCCGCTTCTGTCTTCACAGCAATGTAGTATACGAAACGGGGTACTGTGTAGTGTAAGTTTACTTACTTATCAACTACCAATATATATCATAATGATTGAATTACCTAGGTACGCAGTAAATAAATAAATAACACTGCATAAAATTTTCTCCCGAAATGCTAAAGTCAAATAAATGCTCAGCTATTCAGCTACTCGTATTAGTCAGTTTTAAAACATTTTTAGTCAGCAACTTTGATCTTCAAACAAAATATGATTTATTTATTTTATTTTATTATAATAGAAAAGCCAAAGCTCTTAAATAACAACATTTCAAACTTATAACTATGCATAAAAGCAATAACGGATTTCGTTTTATAAAAATTGATTGATTAGCAAACAGCTCTAAAGTTAGCTTGTATTGCTACCTAAAACCTAACTAACTGATAGGCAAAGTATAGTGTTCGGTTTGTTTTTTACTTGCTTCTGCCATCAGAAAAGGTCACCGGTAATAATTACACATTATTTATTTCGTGTTTACTTTTAATATGGTAGCGTTTGACCACTAGTCAACTAGAGTTAGTGACGAGTTTTTTTTTATCATGAATGTAAAATTACTACTTGTAATCTCTCACAGAACATGTCTAATTGTCTATGCACCAAGGACATTAAAATACACATTCGTTAGCCCTGAATATCATGTACCCAGCTACTAATACGGGCGGTGTAAGCTGCTTGGTACCCCTATGGTACAGCCATACCCGCGTCTCACCCCTCACTCCCCGCGCTATTGCCCTGTCTAGACGGATTCGTTGGACGACTACCTATATAGATTTATAGACTGTGACACCACCGTTCTGAGAGATGCCAATAAATCCTACAGCGTCTCTGTCTCGCTTCTTGTTTGTGTGGGTACTGTGTACCTTCCACTTAACGTCTCCGCTGTTAATAGCTAATGCCGTACCGTCTAGCGGTCGCAACAATTTGCCCTTTTCCCTAGTGTGACATATCGTGTTAATCTTATAGCACCAAGAGCTTTTCCCTTAATGGACACTTAGAGCTTTCATTAGGTATGCTTGAGCAGGTTAAGTTTACGAACTGCATAGTGCACGGCATACCTACTTATCTTTGGACAAAGTAACGTAAATGGCAATCACGTGTGTATACGACCCTAAAGTTTGTAACAATATCGAGCAGTGTTGGGCAGCCTCTTAGATTATCTTCGTTAGCCATGTTTTTTTTGTACCACTACCTATTAGGGAATTGGGACGTGGTTGACCTACGATATCAGCAGGAACATAGGTACAGAGACGCCGGAAACAATTTCGAATCGAAGGAAAAAACTCTCATTGAATTGATTATTTTCTGATTGGACAGATTCGGTAAAGCAATTCACAAAATCTGCCAAAGGATAAGTCTTGTAAATTTTTATGGTAGAAAATTATGAAATCATAAATTATACAAATGATTTTGTCAGGTAGTTAACAAACTTCTTTTTTATATAAATATATTGTCATATTAATTTTTCTTTAATCATAACTAGATCACATACTCTAATGAATAAAACATTTTTTTATCTATTTACGGTCCTTAAACAATTTAATGTAACGTAATGTTCAGGCAAGGTCTGGCCGGAACTGAGGAACCATCTATTTCCGTCGTCCAACGTGATTAGGTCGATGACACTAACGCTGAAGCGCAATCGATCGATGGTGGGGTGGTGGGGTGCAAGGTGCAACCTTCGACAAAATGCGTACTATATGTTTATTACTACTTTTAATATAATCTAGCAAAAAGTAGCATTATATTTTCTGTGTCTTTAATACGCACTGACCAGCCTGGCCACCAACTATTTGAGTCAATGTAATTAATGCCCGAAATTAATAATAATCGATCCGATCCGTTATCCGCGGTTTTGGATCGATATGGCGTAAAAGAAACTAGCACTATCCCTAAGTGTCAATCCTGTGGGAATTTCCTCACGGCGCGCGGAAGCACTGCTAGTATTGAAAAAAAATACAGAAAATGTTAGAAGATGATATTCTACCATCTGAAATACGACACCCGCCTTCCTGACACGATAACTAAAGACCGAGTAGTGAACTGATGGATCTAGATTTAAAATGGGAAATGACTTTCAAAGGCGACTTTATTAAGTCTGTGAAGAAGCTTATGAGCCATTTCACAAAATTATAGGATACATGGCTTTATATTACGTAGTTCTTTAGAAAAGTAGATGCAGCAACAGCGCCCCTACCAGCTTATATAAGAAGCAAGCTCGAGTTATCTATTTATGGATGTTCAGCGGTTTAGGCGTAAAACGAAGCAAACAGATAGACAAAGTTACATTCGCATTTAGTATGGATAATGATTGTGAGTGTCCCAGTGAAAAGAATATTATGTTATGTGATGCAGCGATGAGCCCGATGAGCGCAGCCGATCTGTATTGCGGACCGGACTGTGGGAGTTGAGAGACACAAGCGACCGTGTGATGTTTAGTAGTCAAGAAGCGCGCGCGGCAGGCGGTGCCGGCGCATTTCTTTTTTGTCCCCCGCGGATTCCATTGCCCCATGTCCAACCTGTAAGTCCGGCAGTTTGCCGAGCGTTGACCGCGCGCCTTGCTACGAACTGCAAAGCTGTTGGACTACCTACAGTGGACGCTTTCGAAGGCACCGTAAACCTTTAAACGATAAAATATATTCGGTCGACTTTATGCTTTGATGTTTTATTTTTGAGAAGCTGAGAAGGCTTATAACGCTTAAACAATGATCAAGGCCAAAAACATTATTATTGAAGTTAACATTGGCGCCATGCGGTACAAAATGAAGCCACATTGTATGTATTTATGGTTACTGCGCTTAATGTTTGTACCAGATTAACATTCGGAATATTTTAAGTTCCGGAAGGAACACTTGCGTCTCACTGTCGGCATTTTACTCAGAAACGACTGAACAGGACGTTGAAATATATGCAACACAGGTAGAAGAAAGTTACGAGCCAAAGATAAAACAGAAGTTGAGAAATTATCTTCAAAACGACTGAAACAGTAAAAGTGTGTCTATATGACACCGAGTGGGGTATTGAAATAAAAGCAGATGAAGGCGTAAAATTATACTTACATTAAATTAGCTTGAGGTATATCATCATCATCATTGTCAGCCTTTTACGTTCCCACTGCTGGGACTCTGGCCTCCTCTCAGAGAGAGAGGATGGGCTGTAATCTACCACGCTGGCCCAGTGCGGGTTGGTAGATGTCACATGCCGTTGAATGTTGCAGTTCTTAGGCATGCTGGTTTCTTCACGATGTTTTCCTTCACCGTTTCAGCGATGGCAAATCCGCACATTACTTATTAGGTCATAGGTGCATGGCCGAGAGGATTCGAACTCAGTGTAGGCGTATTGTAAGTCGCACGCCTAACCGTTCGGCCACCATCACTCACGTGAGGTATATAGATAGGTAATTAATTATTATATGTTCCATCCGTTCACGCGTAATGCGATGACCAAGGGAAATAGAGATTCATTTTTTATTTATATATGTAGATTTATCTGAAAAACTGGCTGCTAAGTGTGTGTTGGACAACACGCAAGTTGGAACAATGAGCTCCTCTCACTTCACCATAACACACTTTCCGAATGGCAGATTTGGCAGTTATAACAGCACTCACTTTAAAACACAATTATTATTTTTGTAATGATTCATATCATCCATTTTATTGACTCAATAACGATTACAATTACTGGTCGACTATAATTGTGTAATAAGTAGAGCCTGCATGGACGTGATGTATTTATAATACATATATGTATTGATTTTTTGCGTATTAATACGTATTACAAACGCTATTTTTACTAATCTTCTTCTCTTTTCTGATATATTAAAAATAAATAAATATCAAATGCTGTTCGTTAGTCGCGCCAAAACTCAAAAACTGCTTGACCGATTTACATATTTTCTTTTGTTCGCTTTAATAAAGGGGTGGTTTAAATAAGTAAATAAAAGGGAACAAACAATTGGTAATTTTGTATGGGAATTGCCAGGTGGTACGGTGTTCACCGGGTCGATCATCTAGTATAATATGAAAGTGAAACGTTAATTTTAAAACGTATTTATTATTATGAACCTACTTCTTTATTAATTTATTAATCCACAAATAAAGTTATCTATCTCTATGTCTACGTTATCTGTTAGGTTGTTGTGTTGGTTGTCGGCTGCGCCGTTTTTTTTTAAGTTTGTATCTAGATAAAAGTAGGTTGCTTTTCCATAGTCAACATACTTGGAAATAAGAGCATTATATTGACAACCTTCTTCGAGATAAATAGAAAATTCTGCACTGGCCAATTATATGCGAGCAGCGGCCGGCAAAAGTAGTATAGAAATCCATATCTGTCGTGTTTAGCGGCCAATAAATTACATAGCAAACTCATATCTGTCGTGTCATTTAAAAATTGAATGATCTTTCACTCCGAAACATGACAACCAAGGAGGTAACTTATCGAAGGTTTTATTTAATCTAGCTTGCAAATAGAAAGCTGTTAATATGAAAAAAAAAACAAATGATAAACGCGGGAAAAAATATTGTTGTTCGTTGTTCATCATTGATTTTGTAAAGTAATTTTATTTGACAATATGAGCTCAAGTGAAGAGAATGAGTGAAGTGTGATGAACTTACTTTAACGCCACCTGAAATTCAAAAGGCGGCAAGAACCGTAACAGAAAACTTGTTGCCGCCAAAATCGAAAGAAAAAAGTTCTGCCTAGGTACTACTTAGTTTTGATTTCCGCGCATTATTTGAAAAAAGTACTATACAAGCCTTGGCCGGAACTAGGCATTGATGGACTTACGTATATCATTAACACTTTCGTCCATCAAGTCCTCTATTGCTCGCCGCTGCAGCAATGTACTGTTTCTGACTTCGCACGAGTAGCCGTAATATTATTTGACGGTCTGCTGTCTATTGGTCAATGTGGACTACAAATATTAACAAAATTGATCCAGCTGTTTTGGTGTGAATGAAAATAACCTATTATTATAATTGCAAACTAAATATTATGTTGTCAAAAAGAGACTGGGAATACATTTCACATTATGAATTAAGTTCCTAATGACAGTCTGTGTCTTAATGTTAAATATCTAAATCGCTACAGCTAAAAACAAGAAATTTAGAAGGCTTTTTTCGTTTCGTTGTGTAAGTGTGTACAAAAAACGCAGCATTTTTTCACCCCGAATTAGGAGTTAAATTTTGTAGGAAAAAATTAGCTGCGCGTGGGTATGGTAGGGGCCAATGGGGTAAGCTGGCAGGGAATTAACAATAATGTAGGTATATTATGTTTACTTCAAATATTACATACACCTAAAAGGGGTATAGCACTAAGTTAGAAAATGAGAGGGCGAGTGTGTTTCGAGAGCGCAGTTGCGCCTGAGCCGTTCATTGATGCGCATGCGCCGCCGCGGGGAGGGGAGCGCGGGAGAGGAATGCGGTCGCGGCGAGCAATGACCGCGCCAGGGTCGTTTCCTTTACGAGAAGCGCAGGCCGTCGTACTACACTCGACCCCGCCCCCCACTTGCCCCTTCCACACGTACTACATGCTCCTCTCGGCTTCGACTTCGACGCGCGCTTTTCGACCCGGAGTCCGTTACAAAAATTAAGTGCGCCGCATTCCGCGATTTATGCTTTGTCTCTATCGCACTATAGCGATGCCTCTTTCTCCATTCCTTTCTGAAGTGGCTCGGATAGTCATCATCGCCTTACAAGCTTGCCATGGCCCTATTCTAATGCATGAAATTTAAAAACGCGGGAATTCATAATATCATCAACTTGTAAAAGAGTCGTGGTACAGATCCAAGAGGATACGCCGCGATTTCTTTTGGACATTAAGAACTAGGCACTACAGTCTTTTTTGTAAATTATAGAGAAGATTTGATTATTTTGTATGTTTATATTTGTAATGGATTAATACAAAACTATTTAACCGAATTTCAAAAGTCTTTGACCTATAATAGAAAGCTATACGTTATCACAGCATATGCTGTAAATTAGAAATCATACGAAAATTGATTTAATGTAACCCAAGGTATCAAAAAGAATCTAAAAAAGTTATTACATGTGCGAAACCAGGGTGGGTCGCTAGTCGCTAGTGTGGTATAAATAGGCAGGAATAGTAAGAATTTATACGAGAAATAGCGACCTGCTACGGCACAGGCAGATTTAAAATATACGCAAACTGTGACACCCAGGAATAGTTTAGCTTTCTAAGATTGAAAATAATTTCCAAATTCTAAATCAGAGATTACCAAAGGATACAAAAATACATTAAAACAAACATTACCTCTCTATGGTATAATATAAGTGCACATTGGCCATGTATGGAGAGAATCAGCTGGATGGAAAAGCAAACCAATCGAGTTTCGGGTTTAATATTATTTAGTGGGAGAAAAAACAACAATAGTACTGACAAGAAAGAAGAGGATAAACGTTTGGCCACTTCATGATGAATAAGTGAAAACCATTTTGGAATGAAAAGGACATACCTACATAGACCAAGTCAAGAAAGGATTGACGTCATGTCGTAACAAGAGGCCAAAAAGATGGCTGTGGAGTGTGGAACGAACAAGTGGGAAATTCTCCACAGACAAGAGCTCTGCTCTATAAATGATAAGAAGAAGAAACAAAAAAATATACAAAACTATATTATATACCATAAAGATACATATCATCACTACGAAAAACACTTAATTCAGAGTTGCATACATTTTACTGAGAAGCAGTAAAACTGGAACGGATTCCTCTTGACCATGACAATAATAATTTTAATTTCCAATCAGCAATCCAAAGAGCGACCTCAACCATAAAGCAACCCCAGCTTCGAACGGATAGGCAATTAAAAATTAAAGTGATGTAGTGATGTACTGCAGCTGGTTTTAGCTTTATACAAAAATATCTTGCAAAGAAGCACTTTCAGTTTTTCCCGAAATTGTAATTTTCCGAACATCATTTCTAGTTTGGTTTCTCCCTATAAACCTTACACGGATTATTATGACCATTAAAAAAAAAACCCTTCACCGCGTGGGCTAGTTTATCGCGATAAAAAGTCCTGTCCCAGTCCAGGTGTAGCGTGGCGCCATCCTCGACCACATCGTCACTTAACATCAGGTGACTTGTTGTTAAACGCTAGCCTGTAAATAGTAAAAAAAAAAAATCAGGCTTTAGACTATCTCTGTACCAAATTTCATTTAAATCGGTTCAGTAGTCTAGGCGTGAAAGACAGACAGAGTTATTTTCGCATTTATAGTATTAGTAGGGATTTCCTCTATCCACCTCTTGGCTTCATCATCAGACCCTCGTAACCAAGCTCAATCTATTGGACTCGTCAAAACAAATCTAATGAGCCAAAACTCGATGGGTTTACTAGTCATTGAAGAGTTCCACTGTCCAACTCCTGGCTCCATCATCAGATCAGATGATATCAAATTATTGCATTGTCATCAGGGTTACATATGTACATACAAAAATTCAAGTCGATGAACAATTTAGAAGTAGGTTAAAATTGACTACTAAAATTTGAGACATTGATAGTTAGTTACACGTCAAGCTAATAAAAGTGTTTTAGTAATAAAAACAATTAAAAAAATTTGCTGAAGCCGGGACCAAGAGCTTTACGTGCCCTCCGAAGCACATGTATAAATAATTGTATTGGTTGGTTATTAAGTTTGTGTTGAAGTAATTGTAATTTTATTGGTACATATCTATACTAATATTATAAAGCTGCAGAGTTTGTTTGTTTGTTTGTTTGAACGCGCTAATCTCAGGAACTACAGGTCCGATTTGAAAAATTCTTTCAGTGTTGGATAGTCCATTTATCGAGGAAGGCTATAGGCTATATTTTATTTACAAAAAATTAGGGATCCGTATGAAAATTGCTATTTTGCAACCCAAGGTGTGAAATCGAAAACCTATTTTTGCGTGCGCTGCAAAAACTATTGACACTAGAACAAAATAATGTAGTGCGGGTTTGTAGGTCTCATTTAGATCTACAAAAAAGTCCGCGAGAGCATATGTCTAACTATTATAGTTATGCCACAATAAGTGATCTTTTATTTTAAAAATTTAATTTTTGATGCCGCCGCTAGAAAAGGCTCTTTATTTGTATCTTGGTATTAATCCTTATCAAAATAAATTACTTCTTATTCAAAACTGCTTCAATGCCTTTATATAACTTTTTGAATCATTCAATTCGGACATTCCATTCGAAAGATATCACGAGTTTAAAAATGTAAGTAGTAGTAGAAAAATAAAACCGCCGCACCGCGGCGCAGCGGGAAACGCGGTGAGGTGGAACCGGGAGAATCTATGAAATAGGTAAAGTGCGGTCGCGGACCAGGAAGACCTTTAACTGCGCGATTCAAACGTGCGGTCCATGAAAAATTAACTTAGAATTAAAATAGGATAATGGGTACCTACAGCAGGTAACGCGTTGAGGGGGCACCGAAGTGCGGGAATAATTTTGGAGTACATATACGGAATATATACTCTATCGCGCCTAAACTACTGACCCGATTTAAATGAAATTTGGTATAGAGATAATTTGAGCCCCGGGGAAGGGACATAGGATACTTTTTATCGCGATAAACTGTAGCCCACGCGGGTGAAACCGCGAGGAACAGCTAGTCTATACTAATATTATAAAGCTGTAGAGTTTGTTTGTTTGTTTGAACGCGCTAATCTCAGGAACTACTGGTCCGATTTGAAAAATTCTTTCAGTGTTGGATAGTCCATTTATCGAGGAAGGCTATAGGCTATATTTTATTTCCAAAAAAATTAGGGATCCGTAAGAAAATTGCTATTTTGCAACCCAAGGTGTGAAATCGAAAACCTATTTTTGCGTGCGCTGCAAAAACTATTGACACTAGAACAAAATAATGTATTACGGGTTTGTAGGTCTCATTAAGATCTACAAAAAAGTCCGCGAGAGCATATGTCTAACTATTATAGTTATGCCGCAATAAGTGATATTTTATATAAAAAAAAAATTTTTAAAGCTGCCTCTAGAAAAGGCTCTTTATTTGTATCTTGGTATTAATCCTTATCAAAATAAATTACTTCTTTTTCAAAACTGCTTCAATACCTTTATAAAACTTTTTGAATCATTCAATTCGGACATTCCATTCGAAAGATATCACGAGTTTAAAAATGTAAGTAGTAGTAGAAAAATAAATCCGCCGCACCCCAGCGCAGCGGGAAACGCGGCGAGGTGAGGGAGAATCTATGAAATAGGTAAAGTGCGGTCGCGGACCAGGAAGACCTTTAACAGCACGATTCAAACGCGTGGTCAGAAAAAAAATTAACCTAGAATTAAAATAGGATAATGGATACCTACAGCAGGTAACGCGGTGAGGGGGCACCGAAGTGCGGCAATAATTTTGGAGTATACGGAATACATACGCTTTCGCGCCTAAACTACTGAACCGATTTAAATGAAATTTGGTATAGAGATAATTTGAGCTCCGGGGAAGGACATAGGATACTTTTTATCGCGATAAACTGTAGCCCACGCGGGTGAAACCACGGGGAACAGCTAGTTAGTTAGAAAAATATAAAATCAATCTGATATCCTAAACCAATAAGAATAATATAAGTTAGTCAGGCATTCTTATTATTTTTTAATATGAGGTAGGCCACGTAAACCAATAATATATGTTGATCAAGCGTTGTTATTTTTGTTAAACATGAGGTAGGTGTGTTTCCAACGAGCGGCGAGTCACCGGAGAAATTGAGGGTAGTTTCGGCGGTTACTTCGGTTCGACTGTGTCTTTGACATGACCTTCATTACACCTTGGACTTGAAGCGTGAACGCAAGTGTCACTTTTTCGATTTCGTTATACTTATTTGTGGTTCTTTTTGGAACAATATTAAGTGTTATGTGTTCAGGATTTTAGGACGGTTCCGACCGGCTAAACAGTCCACTTGGCGGCTCATCGGTTTCAAGGTAAGTGGCTTGCCTTGTATTTGGAGAAATAGCAACCCAGAATAAAAGGACCCTGACCAGTGAAGGTCTAGGACTAGGTATCTCTCTACTCAATCGAAGGGACGGTAGTACTCGCAAACATGTGTCATACATGTTTACTGGTCTCAGACAAATTTCATCATCATCATCGGTCAGCGCAGTGGCAGTTCACTGCTGGACATCATAGGCGTTTTCTAAGATACCTACACCACTGAGCCCGGTTTTCGGCTCTTCTCATCCAACCACTGCCCGCCACTCGACGCTTCACCTAGTCGTAGGGCGTCTGTACGTTTACCAAGACGCAGTCTCCACTGAAGAACACTTCTACCCTAACGGTTGTCAGTTCTGCTGCTTATATGACCACTTCAGGTTGCTATTTCTGTAGTCTTTTGGTGAACTTAGTTCTGTATTAGACAAATATAATCAACAATTATAACAAAACAATAAACTTTGAGGTCAAAGCTCAGCGAAGCTTTTGAAAACTGTAACAAAAAGAATGGAATCAGATCAAATTAGTAATTCAGTTAAATTTTCAATTTTGTGTCAAATTATTATATAATTTTTTATCATTAATAAGTGGTTCGAACTATATTAAGATCAATAATATTACTGATCCCATTAAATTTGGTCTTGGGCCTCCGACCGGAATATACCGTTTCGACGGCTCTCGAAGAACACTTTCACATACAAATTTTGTGACAATTCTATATTCTATGGCATACCGTTATTTGTCGTTGTAAATTTCAAAGCAGCAAAAAGAACCATTAGCACAAGCGTTCACTTTTTATCGCAGTAATCATTTCACTAGTGCACTCGCGAAGCGTCTCGGCCGAAAACGAGAGCGGTCATGGTCGAGTTTCGGTCTTTCGGGTCATGACCAAATCTGCGTTAGAGTGTACTTTTCATTTCTTGTTTTGCACTTTTATGTGCTGTCGTGGCAAACTAATAAGTTGTAAATGGTTGAAGTTTATGTTTTAGACCGTTTCAGTCTTATTACAAAACACAGACTAAATGAGGGCTTAAACCTAGACTAACAAGTTCGAGTTCGAGAGATATATTTTTTTAGTCCTGACTAAGTGACAGACAACGCACAGCCTAAACCGCTGATCGTAGTAACTTGAAATTTAGACTGTATGTTTGTTTTGATGCGTATGGGTGTACTAGGGCAGGATTTTTTTTAATTCAACACCTATAGGGGTAAAAGTGGGTGAAAAGCATTGTATGATTATAGCCTGGAATAAAAGATAGGCTACTTTTTATCCCTGGATTAGGGTCCCATGGGTTACGGGATCGAGATCAAAATTTCATGATTACTTTTGGTCGCGATAACCGACATCCACGCGCTGCTTAAAGTTTTGAAATTAATGAAATGACAAAGTATTATTTGTTTCTATCAGTTTCAAAATATACAGCCTTTTAGGCTACATATTGTCTGGAATGTGCTGCTTATATAACATGCCCCAGCCCCCACCGAAATCATTAAGTGGAGCAAAATGGACTTCTGAATATCAAGCTACAGCTTGGATAGATCAACTTTGTTCCGTGGGGCAGCTAGATGGGGCTAAGTGAAACTACCCGAATCTAATGGTAAGACTCGTGACAATTATTGACTAATGAAAAATAATTAATCGTAAACGACTTTAAGATAAAGCCCAATGGAAAAACCACAATGGTATTTCCAGAGTTCATTGAGTGTCATCCAGGGATGGGATCGGAACGGAACGTACCGCGCTTAGCCGGACACAGGCGTGCTGCGTCCCGCATAACTAAAGCGACTATGTAGTTGGTAAGAGTAGCTACGCCATCGGTATTGAAGTAGCAATCATGTAGCCCAGTGTACGTATGGGAATGTAGGTTGTTTGTGTCGCAGCACGATCCCCACGCGCGGTGCAAACACCCAACAAGGTCAACTGCCTTGCGATCGTGGCATTCAAAGCTTTTTTATTTCATCTTATCAAAATTGCACTATAGCTAGCTGTGCATTATGTATCCATTAATATCCCCGGTCGCATCGCCTTTGCGCTTAATTTATTATGCGCTGTAAGTTAAAACATACCAGATAATTGTGTTCCTTTATTCTTTATTTTCACTGTATAACACCATTGTTTTATTTTATTCATTAATTCGTCTATACTAAAGATTATTCCCAAAGTACTCCATTTACACTTATGTTCTCTGGATCCACTGTTTGGTTTTAAAGTGATAATGATAGTGGTAACGACTAATTGCGATGCGACCCGTAGGTTGTAGATTCGAATTTTGCAAGCTTTCGAGGTGTTTCGTTCGATGAGGTTGAGCTAAAGGAAAAGTCCGTGATGAAACTATAGTTTGGTGTTAGGGTATTCTCTTGAGCCGATTTATCTTTCTCTTTCTTGTGAAGGATGTTTCTAAGCGATGGAAATGGACAGAGTTACCGGAAAATACGAATCTGGGCGGAAGGGTCTGGTTCAGATCTAACACATAAACCTGTGGAGTAGTTATTGCCTTTATTAAACTTACATTATGCCATGAAAAATATTATGAAATGTTTTGATTTTGAACGCCGCGCTTGTTGGCCGCCTGCCATATCATTCGAGGCGCATTGGATATTCCATAATATACACTATTTTTCTCTACCGAAGTGGGTGTCTCCAGTTATAATAATTTAATTTTTAATAATGACCTACATTAAATTACGGCTTTATTACAAAATATCGCCCTAATCCAGTATTTGTCCATCTCGGCTAGTTTAAATAATTTGGTAGAACGTAATATGCGTTCAATGTTTGATGAATTCGAACAACAGAGCGTGAAATTTGTCAAATTATTTGACCGTTTAACAGCAGCTTAAGTAGATATGTGTATGTTAAAGTGAGGGTTTATTTGTGAGTGATATATAGGTATGTATATTGTGTGTAGTTCTTTAGTATAGCAAATACTAGGTTCATATTTCGGTAAAGAATAAATATTAGCCTATTATACAGCCTCATACTACACATAGTAAAGTTATGTCGGACCGATGTCTGTGTACATTATACATATTGATGAAAAACTAATATGGGAGTCTTTATTAGTGCAACAAGCAAAAACAACAGTTTTTATAACTTTTGTCAGTCTATATGTTTGCAGTTGTGCATCATGCATTACGCAAAAGCTACTGCATGGTTTTCACCGTTTTTAATGTAGTTGTTTGTTGTTGTTTCTACTCACTTAAAATATAGACATTCTTTTACCACAGGAACATGTCTTTATTTTTCTTTTACTAAAATCAAAATGTAGATACTTGATTCTAAATTCCACGCGTACGAAGTCGCGGGCCAAATCTAGTGTCAATAGTTAATAGTACTTTATTCAATAGGATACATTGTGATCACTTTAAAACGTCAAACTTAAAACTAAACGTTCCAATAAATAATTTTCCAACCTCCTTACGCCGGCAAAAGAACAGGCAAGAAACGCTTGGCAGGTAATATTGGCGCGATCACATTGACAATTTGTACACTAACTATGTGGCTATACCTTTGTGGAGCTATAGTCGTATATTTGGATAGTGTTTATACTCGTATAAGCGACGTAGAACTAGGCGCCATGCTATACCTGGATTGGGAGCTGGCTCTCAAGTGAGGCTGCGCCAATACACACCCAATAGGTGCTTGATTCGCAAGCCAGACGAGCACTAAAAACTGCCCTACCACCAAGCAAAACAATAGAATCCATACTTGCACACTAAAGCCGGATTTACAATACGAAATTAGTTGCATGACATTAGTTTTACAATAAATATGCGCATAGCACGAAACTACTCCAGTGTCACAAAAGTAATGCATGCATTGTAAAACTGAACGTTTACACGTGAAATTACTGGTCAAATTAGTGGTATAAAACTAATTTCAAGCCACTACTGTAATTTCGTAATTTAAATACCGGCTTAATATTTTAAATGCGCGAAAGTAACTCTGTGTGTCTCTGTTCGTTACCTTTTCAAGTCTAAACCTATAATGATAAGATTTCATAATATGGAGATAGCGGTTTAGTTTAGTTCATATACCTGAACTGGCCTGCATTTTTCGGGTAGGAATTATTTGGAGCGCTATTATAACTATCAAATTCGAAACAACAATCCCACAGTCCGAGTATATTCGCGCAATGAAGCGAAACCTGTGCCAAACATATTTTACATCCGTACTATTTGTACTTTTTGTACCGTCCAATACGCTAACTATTTTATTTTTACATCGACCTAAGAGGGGGTGACACGGTTTCATGTGAAAGTATGCTCTTGTATTTGTTTGATCATTTCGCTGAATCAAATTTTTCAGCAACAATTGATATGTTAATTTTTAATTTCTATTTAGTTTTTTCAACCGACTGACTGATATAACAGCGCTATTCTACGCATAGCCCCAAGTCCTAGAAATTTGCAGAGTAAGGGAACCTGGGGAGACTCAAAGAATATGAGGTATACATTTTTTGGCCAATATTATTATAAATAACTTCATTGGTAATCACGTGCTACTAAACTAAACTATAACCAAATATACAAATTTTGTTTAGTTATTGTAGTATTTGTAAATGTATGGAAAAATTTGAACATCCATGCGGGCTAAGAGGCTTGGAGGTCGCTAGAATCTTTTATGATTTTTAACAAAATCTATGTGCCTAAGTATCTAGTCAAAGCTAAATGCACTGTTTCCTTAAGTCAGTATTTTACACAATGCGCGTCCCCTACTTTAGCACTTTAGATCAGGGTAAATCGTGCTTACTCAACTCCATAGCATAGGTCGATAGAATAGCATCCATAAATAATGATACTAATTATAACGGGAATACATTTATCGTAATATCCAGAACAATCTTTTCATCAACATCGCCAGTGTAGCGTAGTGAAGAGTGCATGTGGTGCTTTTACGGTGCGTGTGCCGTCAGAAATGCAGTAGCACAATGCCGGTATAGAAAACGGCAAACCGACAACTTTTCACTTTTAACTATTAGTAGTTAATAGCAATACACGCGGGCTTCTTTGATTTTTTACAAGACAAGAGCTAATCAAATACGAATGGCGTTACTCGACCGGCTCGGATGGTTTTAGGTCCTGTAAACCGAATTATTGTCATTGGCAGTTCGAAGATGATCGCTTTGCTGTGATTTAGCCATCTTCATGGCATGGGAGAACGTGCACCTTCTAAGCGTCATGCTGTACCGGCAACATCGCTTGACATCGGACGAAATTGAGGCCAAACACAGCCTTTTCGCAATAAAAAAATATATATTCTATTATTTTCATTCCTTCTATCTCTTATAAATTTTTGGTATGCAATAATAGTAGAAAATTCTATCAAAAGGGAGCAAAATAATATAGCGGAGCGAAGAATTCTAGAGTAGAAGGAATCCAGAGCGCAGCAAGGAATTCAATATACGTCGCCCGAGGAAAAATTATTTATTTCCCGACCGAGTAATACACTCTATTTTTCAATTCCATCTAGAGAAAAGAAAATAAAATGAACTAGCCAGGACAATTCCAATATTTTTGTTTGCGCTCTTACCTCTCAGACTAGATACATTAGTCGTTTATAATTTAAACAAACTGGTTACTGCCCTCTTTTGTGAAAGTCTTATGAAGCAAATGTTATCTACTTTGATTGCACTTTTTAAAGAATCATCGTTTTTCAACTAGGTGGAATGAAAAGTATTTCGTATTGTATTGTAATACGTAAGCTACATTATTGGCTGTATGCCATAATCCGTAAATAGTGTGGTGATACGAGTTTTTGAATAATAAGATGATATAAAAGCTTCTTACGATGTTTATAAATTTAAGCGTTACCATAAGCTATGATATATGAACGGAATTATTATATTACCTGTGATTTTGCTGTCTGTAAGAGACTGAAACGGTCATATAATAATTCCTCAAACTCTGTGCTCGTGACTCAATAGCCCTGGCCCAGTAGGTAGTTTCCAGTCTTAATTCAGTTACTCCGTCAGAAATTAATGAATGACACATACTCCGTCCTGTTTTTGTGGACACGAAAAATAGTCGCATTCGCTGTAACTGTAAAGTCTTTGCAACTGTCGTACTAAATAAGTTAACGTGCAAGTGACAGCCTTAATATTGCTCAAAACCGTTAGACCCGTTCAATATAAACGTTACATATGTAGGCAGACATATGTAGTCGCAGACATAAGTAGCTAATAAAAACAGATATTTTTGCATTACATTGTGTTGAATTTGACATTGTGTTCGTTTATATCAAACCGTTTGGCCAGCGCACGCCAATAAAAAAGCCAATCAGCTCATATTTCTTCGACTTGCTTTGTAAAGAGTCTTCGTAATAAAAACTATTTTTTATCACAATAAAACAACATACGGTAATTAACATAATGCCTGCGATACTCAAGGACAGAGTAATTTTATATCAGTAAAATATTTTTCAAAATCGGGTATTTTGAGCTCCAGAGGTTTTACATACATTCAAACCACACCACTTTATAATGTGAGTGTAAATAACGCTTTTAAATATTCCGGTCAAACCAGATTTCTATTTAATATTGTAGTTGGCCTATGCCAATCTATCTAACACGGTTGGGAACCTAGATTTGGCAATGTAGCCTAGGTTTTCCTGTACGTACCCATGTTTGCGCTAAACTCCTAGATGTTTTTATTTAATGCATCAGGAGACTGAATAAAAATACATATCGTGAGTTGTACTTGTCGTGTGCAGTTGTGCATCGATGAGTAATAATCAAAGGCGGGTGCTCGCGAGTCTGGCCTAAATTAGTGGCGGGCGGCGGCGACGGGCGCCATTTTTTTTGTGGCCGCTTTTCAGTCTGATGGTAAAACCATACAATGCATTAAATTTGTTTTCAGTGTTCTGAACCTTAAAAAGAAACTTATTAAGTACCTATCTTTGCTAATGTCTCTCATAAAATTACACCATATTTTAAATATCCGTTGTTTTTAAATGCTTTCAACATGGTATTGTTGCATATTATAACATTTTCCACGCACTCTAAATTTAACGTAACCTGACTTTTTCAAGCTCGTCAGGCATGTACTTTAATTTCGAAACGGTATACGATTCTTTTATGTGCAACATTAATTTTCGAAAGCCATGACTAAATATGTGCACAGACTACTTTTTTACAACTTGTTGTCTGTCCAGTCTTAACAGGTACTGAGAGCGGTAAAGAGTATTCACGCTTTATTTAGTTCGTCTATCGGCCGAAAAAGTCCAAAATCTTTAAACTTAAAACTCATCTGTTGTAAAATATTGAAATGTCAACACGTAAAACTCGATGGCAACTCGCCTTATTTTGTTTTGTTCATATATATTTACAAGGTTTTAATTATCTTCCTTTTTTGTTTGTATGCATGGTGTCAGTCCGACACCCACAGCGCACTCAAAGTATCTTTGACTTCACCCTTTTCCAGTTATCTTGTTGCGCTGACATCATTGCAAATGTAGATCCAATAATAAAATATGGTGACTATGGTCAAAGAGAGAATGGAGCCGGTGGGTAGTTACAGAATCTTCGTTCTAGTGAAACTTGTAATGTACAAGAAAAATTATAACTAGAACAACAACAAATAAATATTGGTCCTGGTTAGTAAAAATAAAGCTTGCCTATCATCATCAACCACGTGTTTCCAGTACGCGTCGGCAGATTTCGCATGAATTTTGAAGTTCGTGGACATGCCATGCCGGTTTCATCAAGATGCTTTTCTTCACCGTTTTGTGCGATGTTAAATCCGCAAATATTGTCATAGACGCGGGGCCGAGATAAGATTCGAAAGTAAAAATATTTATAAATCTCACTTTTATTTGTTTTGTATGATCACCCCAATCCACAGTTCTATAAGTCGATCTGTCTGGAAGGCGATGCAGCTCTTTCCGTCAAGTATGCGCTCGGTAAGGTAAAAGCTGTTTGTGCGCTGCACGGTCGAGAATGCCGTTGGACAAGTTCGCTTGATACTTGTTACAAAAAATATTCACAGGCCATTCCTGTAACCTGTAACTGCTTCTTGGCCGCAATCGTGCCGTCTTGTTATGTACTGACTTCTTAATATTATTACCACGTAAATATAAGTAATATACATACTTATACAAGATTATTACTGGCTTTTAACAGGAATCTTTGAATCGATTACACACTTTCATTGTCTGACTTGTTCTTTCCTTTTGATCCCCGCCCCGAAGCAACGGAGCGGGATGTATAGGTAGGTACATTGTATATGTTTAATGCGGCGTTTGTCTGTGGCCTAATAACTTTTAAACCTTTTTAACTTTTATTTTCATTCTACTGCGCTGTTGAAAGAAGTAAACTTTACTGAGATATAAAAATAATTAATCCCTGTATCTTCCCATCCGTCTGTATATGTCACGACTGTTTTTTTCAATAAGACCACAACTATTAATATTGCTGTTGTGGCATCTACATTTATCCCAGCTTCAGTAAGTAGCATTGCTGTGTTGGGTACCGGTAAATAACAGGTAGTATGCCTGACGATTAGCACATTCAATTAAGGCATTTCGTAGGGCACGTTGTCTTGACGTGTCGAATAGGTAATGTGTTATGATAGTATTGGTGTAAATAATCTCCTATAAAAAATGCAAAAGAGACGTAATAAAAATTAGTAATCAAGTAGATCTAATAGGTCTGCGCCCCGTGATTTCACGCAGGATCACGCAGGATTTTTTCCGGAATAAAAAGAATATCATACGTTAATCTATAGCGTATAATAAGCTATGTATTTCTATTTTACTGAAATCCGTTGAACCATACACACTCACTCACAAACTTTCGGCTTTACCATAAATTATACTGTGCCTTCGAAACAGTTTATATTTTGTTTAAGCTAAGGAGCAAAACTAGATATAAACAATCATACCTATAGTTTGCAGACATTTGCTTCTCTTAAGATTGTCGGCAGTCTCGAGTTAATTTACATGTCGCACCTGGACGCGAACGTGGAACTAACATCGATAAACTATTTTTATCTAAGAATCTGAATAGCATAGTAATAGTGTCGATAACCTTCCTTACCTACCTATTCGCATTGTAAACTAGCTTTATACTACTTTTTACTACTATTTTTATTTACTTCACGATTGTGTATAAAAAATCCCTATGTCGTTTTTGTCAAGAACCGTTTATTGTTTATTGTATATTAAGATCCCACCAAAAACATAAATGTAAAAAAGGAGTGCTAAGTTCAATACAAAAATATGCTTGGCTGTGGGCTTCGCCGCAAAAAGAATGGAGATCTAAAAAATTAGTGCCAAGTTCGAAGTTTTTTCTTTATAATGTCATAATATATATTGTTATTTGGTTTACCAAGCCCTAAAAATGCGTAAACGTACAAATAGTCCAGTTTCTTTACTCGAAATAAGGTCTCAACGAGATTATAATGAATACCAAGTCCTATCACCATAAATCCAAGAAATGGATGGCTGATTTAATATTCTTTGACAGTTTTCACGTATATCTAACCGTTCTCAATAAATATAAAAAAAACACGTTTGCAGACACAAACTAGAGAGGGAAACAGTGAATCCTCGACCTGTTTCTACATCTGCATTGAAGTAAATTTATACATGTATATTTGTATAAGCGACATACGTGCCAAGTTTCATGCTATCTGCCGTATAGGGACTATGATCCTCATTTTTTGAGCTATCAAGCTGTACAAATTACAAAGCCCTACATTTAATTATGGCATGTATTGCGATGCAAAACTTCGCCCTGGGGTATGCTGACCCGTTACGTTGACTTCCTTTCGACGGAGACGTAGACCGTTACTGATTGATGGCCTTTGTGGCGCGGTCGTCGTG
This sequence comes from Opisthograptis luteolata, assembly GCA_931315375.2. Taxonomy (NCBI): domain Eukaryota; kingdom Metazoa; phylum Arthropoda; class Insecta; order Lepidoptera; family Geometridae; genus Opisthograptis; species Opisthograptis luteolata. The sequence continues at coordinate 6,375,441 of OV928033.1, forward strand.
CTAAAGTGCCGTACTGAAATTAATATGTGTCCGGCGTACCTAATGATTAGCATCGCATTAGTATGTGCCACTAGACATGTTTGCCAAGCACTGGGCTCGAGAAATATTTGAGGAACCGCTCTTCGACAAGCTCAAATTATTTAAGACTATGGCTTCTATATTCTTTATCTACATAATTATATATCCACAGTAATATGAATATATTAACGCGTAAGTAATTCGCTCTATCTTTCTGTATGTTTGTTACATTTTCTCGCCTAAACCGCTGATCAATTATTTATGGGATTTGGCATGGAGATAGTTTGAACCATGGTCAAGGACAGGATACTTTTTATCGCGATAAATTACTGTAGTCCACGCAGATGGAACCGAGGGGCACTGTTAGGTTTAATATTATATAATTAATATATCATACCATAAAATGTAAATGCCAAAGAGTCTATTGATTAGATATTTCCATAAAAACCTGTAAATATGTTTATAAATACATACTTATGTATGCAACAAAACAAGAATTTATTTATTTCTTTTTATTTCTGTCTGTCTCTGTCTACTTATATAATTCGACTATGTTTTCAAAATGTATATTGCATACTTTATCCTCCAGAGTAGAGTTAAGATGTAACGTGATAAATAATGTCAGTTGGCTCTAGGTCTCAGTCATTATGGCGATAAAAACTTCGGAGCTCAAATGTTGGACCCCCAAATAATGCCTTTTAAAACAAGTAACGTCGCGGGCAGAAGCAAATCAACGATGGAGATGTTATTTATATGTACTAGTCGTACGTGACGCACTTACGCTATCGTGTTCTTTACGGTAGGTACGTATTTCAAAAATCTAGGAAATGTGGTATTTTTGTAGTTTTTATAATATTTCGTGTTCAAAAATCATTTTAGTTTTTTAGAGCTTCAGTTCCAAGACCACTTATAGTTCAGACTTTGTATTACAGCGACCAATGAACAATTTACAGGATTTGATCCTTGTCAGGAACACTGTCGTTTAATCAAAATTAAAATTTTAGCAAAATTGACCTCGAAACTCCTAGATTTTTCGCGAACTATCATAGAATTAGTTTTACCCATCCACTCCTACTTGAAAAACAAGTTATACATGATTACATTTTGATTACAGTTTGATTACATTGTTAGTTAGTTACAAGTGAAGCGAATGACAGTGTTTTAATAAAATAACATCTCTTTTTTTTAGCTGTTATTGTTGCAATTATTTCAAACATTTGTTGCACCGATATGTATGTGATAACGGTGGAAGCTGTCAGAAGCGGGTACACCGGCCATTGTTTGAGCTGAGTCACGGGCTGCGCATGCGTCTATTTCTGAACGCCCTGCGTGGGCGTTGCGTAAGCTCCTGATCTCCGCTCAGACTGCCTAGAGACATTTCTTAGAATGATGTTTTTTTAGGAAGAAATAGATAAGCTCAACGAAACTTATTTATTATAGTTATTTGTCCAGATCTTCTCATTGCTATCCCTCCCTAACCTATCCATGTTTATTTTTGTTTTTCGTACAAGTCTAGTTCGCAAGCCTCGTCGCGCCACCTACTCTGGAGCATTGCAGTTTCACTCTTCATAAGACCTTATTAACTGTGGTGGGTAGGTAATCATTGCCCGCAGAATGTTTGGTATGCGAAAGTTCCACTTCATATAGCTTTAGGGTGGGTTGTCAACTTGTCACCCATAAAGCTATTCTAGAATGGTAGTGATTGGCAGTCATTAAGATCGGAGTATTGTTGCTTCTTCGGTCAGTGAGCTTGATTCTGTGAGTAATGTGCTGCATTGCTGGCTGGTAAACCTCAAGTGTGGTGTTGTAGACTTCTGCTTAGCTGCTATAGATTAAGTCTGTGTCCAGTGTAGGGATTGGAAGAGTGAACTTGTGCATGACTTCTTTCACAAACGTTTAACGCGTCTAGCAACTTTTTCCTTATCTTTCTGCCTATGTTCCGGTAGCCCCACTTGAGAGCCAGTTCCCAATCCAGGTACAGCGTGTGGCGCCACCTTCGACCACATTGGCTACTCTTCTGAAGGGACAATGGGCACACTAAATCTTTGCACCTTTCTTGACTCATTATAAACATCGTTATATAACATTGGTGATGTGCATATTCCTAGCCATGTTTAACTTTGGTTCTACTTCGAGGCTTACTCTTTCCCCATGATCAACCATTTATTAATTAATTGCAATATCGTTGGCAAAGCGGACGTCACACAGACTTTTCTTTCCAGGGCATCAGATATCTATAACAATATTTGTTTTCAGAAATCTATTTCGGTTTGTTTCATACAATTATAATCAATAGTGAGGGGGGAGGGGTCATGGGGGAATCTTTTAGTTGTGTCTAACAAGAAAAGAATCGACAGTAAATACAAAAGAAATTGAGACTTTGACAGCATTTTCTAAGAAGATTTTCTATGGTAATTTATATATTTTTACACCATCGGAAAGTAGAGATTTCAACGTAAAGAAAACACACCATCTTTTAGAAAAAAACTGATATTTTGACGGGTGAATTTTAGATTAGAAGTTAGGGTATTTTTTGATATTTAGTCAAAATAAGCTTAAAACATAAATATATCAAATATCAAATAAATTACAGTGTATTTGGGATATAAAAAGGTACTTTTTCACCAAATTTCGTGGAAAAAAAATATTATTTGCAAAAGATGAAAATAAAAAACTAAAAACTTGATTTTTTGAATTTTTCATATAATTTTTGAGGATATGTGAAGAAAGTGTATACTGTACACAATTATTTTGACGCATAACAGTATAATACTATTCGTTTTAGTTAGATTTATTATTGTAATCGAATTGGAGCCTGTCCTGACTAGACGTCTACTATCTACTATATGACATCCCCCCCTGACTTGAAAGCTGGATCCGCCCTTGTGGGAGGGTGACAGAGCTAGACGCAGAAATACTCGCTGCGCCCTGTAAGGTGAATGAACGTTCGTGTATCGATCTATCGACACGTTTTTGAATTTAACACCGAGAATACAAAGGAAAAAGCTCAAATGCACTGTAAAATAAAAGAAAACACCTGTGCACTTCTCTTTCGTACGGATAGGAGCGTACGAGCCATGCCTCTTACACCGGTTGTTTGTTCCAAATGACTACTCGCTAGAGAGGCCAAAAAACGTGAGTTTTAATTCTCATTCGGGGGCGTAGTTACTCACTCGAGCGTTCCTCGTTGAGTAAAAAACCTGTTCATTGAAGTCAGAGCCACAGCTTTCTTGTCTGGCGGCTTGCGAAGTTGCGAGCACGTCATGTAATTATGTAGCACATTAGAAAAGCATCTTTTATTAGGATTTGCGGTTTGATTTTTGTTTCTAGTCGAATGTAAAATGTTTTGAATAGAGTACTTTTTCCCATCTAAACTAATTGTAACAAGATGGCGCATGCATCACACTTTACGAGTGTATACCATCCTTTGTTCGCGGCTCCACCCTCGTAGCGGTTGGATGTTTTTTGATCTTTGTGCCTCACATTTCTACATCAATTAAATCCAATGTTTGTAAAACGCATAGGTTTCTATGAAATACAATATATTTCGTTGTGATTTGTATAAAGATACAGTTCAATAAAATTTGTTGCTTCTCAAATGCTGTAATCGTCGTTAAGCTAAGCTTTGTACGCTTGTCTGCAATTTAATGACGTATAGAACAGTACATTTGGAGAGTGTGTCCTGGATTTGCATAAATTAATCACTCCGTCATCAGACGACCAGAGACAATCGGCGAAGAGCTACCGCTATCGTGGCGCTCGATTATGGGGCATTAAGACCCCGATCCCACTAGTTTTCGCCGATTACGTGCGTTTCTCTAGCTTCACGAAGCACGCGATCTGTGCACGCTGCACGTTGCTTTTCCGCGATGAGAGCTTAGCGCGCGACGCGCACGCCGCCGCCAAGATCGCGTAGCGTTAGTTCCGCCAGACATCCAAATATTACTTGTAGCAACCAGAGTACATACTTATTACTTACCTATTTTCCTATGGTCAGCGCTGGCGAAACGCAAGACTAACGCTTCTGCACCCCTAGTACGTGTTTATAAATTAGGGAAACAGCTTTAGGTTTTGTGAGCTTGCTAAAGTAAAAGCTTTCACCGTAATCAGTTTGTACGAGTTAAACTTTTCGGCAAGCTCGAACGAACGAACTTCTTGCACTCATTGACATTAGACAAATGTACAGGTATGCACAAAAAAAGATACAAACCAGCATAAAACGGTTGTATTTGGGTTTATTAATAGGGTACGATCAATAAAATTAGCATTGTTGAAAAAACAAACAAGCGACACAAATTAATGACAGTAATCGTAAAATCACAGTTCTAAGGAAAATTAACATTTGTATCCTATTATAGAACAAATTAAATGGTGTTCTAACGGCTGGTTGTTTTTCTAATGTATAGTATACTAAGTCCCTATTTAGTGCTACAACCATCTCTTGCTTCCAAAACGGCTTGTACTATCCGCCTGAATTAAAAAAAAAAACCTGTATCAAAGTTTGAGTCACTAGATTCTGCAATTCCTGATGTGTCTCCTTAAGGCAAAAGTCATCAATTGAGCCGGTATCTTCTAGGAAAGCCTATTATAACGTCGATCGAAAATGTTACAATATGAATAGAAATATTAAATTAAGAGTATCCTATTAAATTATTGAAATAGACGCCTTAACCAACAAAGTGCTTGCAATAACTAACATTCAACCTTTTAGATAACCGTATACTGATTGATAACGTACAGAAAAGGAACAATGGATGACTCTCGTTAAGATTTAAAAGCAACGGTCAACATTAGTCGTTTAGGCCGCATCGCATGGCGCGTTGGCAGACGGAGCCATTCAGTATCCCATCATGCATTACTTTTGAATGCAGCGCTCGTTTGGAGTGCATTGAGCAATGCAGCAAATGCGAGCCAGCTCTCAGGAACCATATAGGTATATAGCAAGTCACGCACGCCTAGATAAATACATAAGTGCTATGCGTGTTCCACATCCGACCATTGCTGCAGAATAGAACTGAAGAACTGTCTAGACATCTGCTATAAGCGGTTTAAGATGAAAGCTCGACAGACGTAAATTCCGCATTTTTTATTCTACAGTTTGGATGATTTGTATGATATGATGTTATAAATTATAATTGTATGACAAATGACATGCGAATGGCTGCGAAGCCAGACAGTAACCGAAGGCTTTGTGTCTTTCTTATAATTTTACTGATGCTTGCCTTGGATAGATAATTTTTATTCTTCCTAGGTATGTATGTGTCATGTCGATGTGCAAACACGATTGCGCATAAGTTTATCGATTAATGAGCAGGAGCGGTCTCACAAATCTCACGATGTGAATGGTCTCGGTACTCGAACGCGTCCTGTTGCGGTATAGTGAGAGTAGCCATAGCTAGCAGCAGCCCAGCCCGTTGCGGCGCGTCGCGTTGAGGGCGAGCGCGGTCGATGAGCCCGACGCAGAGGGCAGCACAGAGCCGCTGCGGGGGGCTCTCCTTCCCCTCCACCCGCCTCCTTTCGTAGCCCCGTTCGTTCGCGCACTCTGTACGATCGCGTCGCGCGCTCACTAATGCGTCATACCGCCACCGCAACCGACGCGTGCTTAACGAAGCTCCCGTTCAACAGTTCGCGCGCGCCATGTGAAACCGTGTTAACTTAAAGTACCCGGGGTGCACCCGCGTTTCGCGCATCTGCTTTAAGACTGACAATTAACCTAATTACTATATTACTATGGACAGTGATATTGGTGCGTGCGACCTGAGAGACTCAGAACAGTGGTTACACGCGGTCGACGGCACGTGCTTCCGCCTTATCCCCGAACCTGAGTAAGTTTCAGTTAGTTTATTTTAAAGTGTGACTGGATCGTTGACGTCGTCGGTGAGATGATCGTCTGCGCGTTATTTTCGCAGCGCACGGCGGACATAGCGCCGGCCGCCCGGAATGCGGCCTCCGCCCCGCCGCGCGTTGCCAGCGCCGACCGCGCCGCGCGTAGCGTAATAAAAGCGGGGCGCGGCTGCGTGCGCGCGCACCCTCCCGCGCCGTCCTCGCCCTCAGGTCATTGACTTCCCGTCCACCGCGCCGCCGACGCTGCTGAAGACAACAAATTCTAGGAAGTGGCACCGCGATCTTGGCCCCAGAATGGTTCCAACGACCCGTGTTCATTTCAATGTCAATGCCGTTGGAATTCTAGGCGTTACCGGAAACCACACTCTCGACAAAAGATTGCGGGACCTATTTAGACGACACACGCACATACTTATTACGGCGGGTATTGACCCTAACTCTTTGCACCTGGCTCATCAGTCACTTCACGTCACGGCTCACGACAGTCCCTCCGCCAGTTGTACTCGTTCGACACAATAAATTTAGCAAAACCGGTTAATAGGTTGATGACTTACTAGGTACCACTTTTTCTTGTCTCTCTATAATAAGCAAAAGCTGGTAGTCTTTTAAACGTTGGTACCGCTTTGTACCTGTATTTTTTTTACCGTTACCCGCTTTTTAGTCGAGCAATAAATAGTTGTAATGAAACTTTAACACTAAGGTGTTTTGTTTAATCAATGATACGACTTGGTCTTCACTATCGCATGTCCGCAGTGCGCTGAGGCGTAACTGAGTACCTACCTACAGAACTTTAAATTTAACCGTCACTACATTGCGTTTACAAACAATTTAACCCGCAATGTCCTAGATGTGGATTGTAGAGGTACCTACTCTATCTTGTGCCTATGGAACGTTGTGATACCGTAAGTTCAAGCTCCAATACTACTGTGCATATAAAAAAGAGGTAGACAGATTGTCTATGATTTTTCATCTACCCTATTCTATACCTCGCGATCATGGCGCATGGCGTCTAGTTTTTGCAATAAAAAGTTAAATTGTTGGGCTCAATAGCACAAAATAAAAAGAAATCACAGATACGACAGTAAGTAACAATATAATTGCAATAAAATTATTATAATATGTAAGTATTTAGGTATAAAATACATGCAAGATGAGTAAATTATCTTTTATAGTCGGTTCTATTTAGTTTTTTTTATCAGAATGAACCGTTCGTGGAACGCTAAAAATAAATGGTGAACTTCCCGGTTGAATGGCGTCGCCGTTGCTTTAGTGCGGCGCGGCAGAGCGCGGGGAGTGGCAGGCAGCCATTGCCCTCACCCGGTTTGTTTACAACTCGAGCTCAGAGATCGATGCGATCTTATTTGCACCCTGCCTGCCCCGACTTTGGGTGCACAATGGTTATAACTACGGGCGCATAAGCGACCCCTGCGCTCGCGCCATCTGCGCAATCGCGATTAAAATAAACTGTCGCCGCCGAGACAGATAGCTTCACAAAAACGAACCCCAAGCCGACCGAAGCCAGGTGCAACGCGACCCTTGTTTGCAACGAAGGTATGCCTAGTGTTAGGTCAGTTATTGCTTTGAGATGACGCGGCCGAAGAACCCTACGACTCGTGCCAATGACCAGCGTGCCTCGCAGGGCCCCCTCGCATCCGAGCGTAGTAATTAGAAAAATAATAACAAGCTGGTCAATAATTATAAAGTCGGTATAATATAGTCTCTAAAATCATTGGCATCCAACATTTTATATCAAGTTCAAAAATTACTCATTCACTACTAATAATTTCATTTATATACAATTTACGTCAAAAAAAGGAAAAAAGATAGATAATTTCTCTATTAATAAGTTTTTAGTATAATTCATCATTATGAAGCGACTAGTTGTGCCCCGCGGTTTCACCCGCGTCTTTTGTATTCCGCAGGAACCTTTTTCAAATTTATTTTTGTAAATAAAGTACGGGTAGTTTTTGAAATTATTGTAAAATTTTACAATCTTGTTTGAATATAAAATACCGAAAACCTTCATCTTCCAAATCCTGGATTAATTTCGTTTGGTTTTCAAAATGTTCGGGAACGTACGCCTCTGGAAAAAGCTGGCAGGTATGCCTCAGAGTATGCACATGCGCGGAGCTTGTTCTCATGTACATGTGTGCGTGCTATCTTATTGGATGCGCGGGCGCAGGCCTCGTGAGAAGTGGAGTGCAACGGCGGATCCACCGGAGCCGCATCGAAACACGCAATGCCCGGAATGTGAAGAAAGCTCATCTCTCTCTCGAGTCTCTATATTCAATAAGTGTATTGATAATAAATCACATAATAACTTTCTCCAGTGAATGTCACATCCAATAACTTTTATAGGAACGATCAATTATTCAAAACCGTAATAGGTAACTGTTATGTTAGTACTGCAATGAAAAGAATAATTTACCTGACGAGAGTAAGATTTTACTAAACCGCAAAACATTCAATAAAATAAAGTTGACTTTTAAAACTGGAAACGTGGTGGCTAGTTTCTTTATTTATGTATAATTGAAATTAAAATATTTACAATATATATGTATGTATTCATTATAGACTTTCAAAGTCAAGCGGTTAAAATGTGTTGGACCATCTCCGTTTTAAATCAAACATTAAGTCAAATAAAATTCTAGTAATTTCTCCGTCAGTTATATTTAAAAAAGATGTTTGGCTGCAAAAGCTTGTTTTGTTTGATACTGCTAGTTTTTGTATGATTGAGTGCACAATTTGCCGCTTGATCGTAATTGCTTGATGATGGCGTATGGGTAACCTCTGCAATTATGTGCAGTACTCTCACTCTGAGAACTGCACAAAACATTATAATGCCACTCCCATCATGGTGTATTTAGATCAGATGACTTATGACATGTATTTTGCTCAATCACTAGGAAGCACATATTCGTTATTCAAATATGTAGTTATTTTCAGTCCACCACCCAGTTAATTGGTCCGTATTCTTGTGTGCATTGCATGCTGTGTGACGTCAAACACCGTACAATGGGCAACGGCGCGGCGCGGGCGCCGCAACGCATTAGAATTGTTTGGAAAGCTGTTATCCGTGTCTACGCTTGATCGGCTCTCACTACTAACGACTAGTAATCCCGTTTGTAGTATCTTGTTTTTTAGAATTCTAACTAAGGTATTTACGGAAGTCAAACACACTTTAATCATTCGCGTACAACACAACTGTGTGACAGATAATATTGCAGCTAGAATAACTGGTGCACTCCGTGCATTGTAATCCTCAAAATAAGAAGTACATACCAAACACTAAAGTGCGTCCACGACATAACAATATTAATCGTATTATACACGCGAAGCACAAACGCCACTCGACAGTCGGACTGACTAAAGCAAGAAAGCTTAATTAAGATCCACGCCCTAGAAGCCAGTACTAACCCATCTTCCCCTTTTGGTTATATGTAATGTACATAATGTAGTGAAGAATACAAGATTATAAAAACTAAGTGGCAATAAAGCCTGAAGAGAAAAGGTATTGTCGTTTAAGAGTTAGTTAGCACTCATAATGATATGTAGCGAGCTAACGTCGCTCGCTCTAGCTGGGAACTTGAAGTGTCAACTTACGTGACTTGGAAGTGTATGATCAAATTTGAATTAACAACTTTGCATGCGTAGTCGGGCATCCGGTAGATCAATGTGGTATCTAATTTGCAGCCATTTTAGATGCGGGCGAGTTATTTGACGTTTAGATGTTTTTTTGATGCGCAGACGGATCTAAAGAACTTTCCACGCTAATTTTAGAAAGAGATAAAATTATTTGTAAGTATGTATGTCTGTAGGAGTAATATCTGAAACTACAAACACTCCCCAAGCCCCTGCAGTCTGGTCCGGAGTCCGGACCATAACAGTTTTAACGCTTCTCATAATTACAAATTACGCATGGAAAACAGTCATCTAACAATACCTACCTACTGGTTTATCAGTTACCTGGAAGGTCTCCGGTAGCGTGTCCGCATTGAAGACACATTCTCTCTTTGGTGTGATAATAGCAAGCAGCATTCCACACCGACTTTATGCTAACAATCTATAAATGCTCTCTGGCGCCGCTCCACTGCGCGCCGGTAAACTTATTCTGTATGTTATGTTGTCAATGACGATTTGCTCTGTACCATACCTATACTAGAACAAAACTACTCACTCGCGTACAAGTAATCCCTCAAAACTTTGGCCGTTGTAGTAGGAAGCCATGATATGTAGATTTTTCGAATTGATTTTACTACGATAAGCTCAACCACTCGATGGCTTAGTAAAAACTGTTTACACATCCTATCTTGCTGACTAGTCTTATCTTGTTTCCGTCTATATAAACTGATATTATATTTTTTACTAGCTATGTACTGTGGTTTCAACCACATGGAGATTCCCATAGGAACGTCGCTCCAACATATTGACATTCGCTACCTGACTGTATCCTTAAGGAATCATTTTACAGTATTTACACGATTTCAGATAACATATTAGCCTAAGTGAGCTGTTTTAACGCTAATCTGAATCCGATCATTTGCGTATCTTCCGATCTCGAAGAAATTTATCAAACAGTGTTTCCAATATAACATGAACATTTCAGGCAAGCAAAAATGTTTTTAAAAAACCGCTCTCGGGCCGCACAACATGTAGTTGCCGTTACATGAATTAGAGCGTCTCTTCACGCATTCATTGCTACTAGCATAATTATTTCCAATACGCTCCACTGTTCAATGTCTTTGTATTATTTACGAGGTGTTTGAATTCCAATCCAATTAATAAAACTTTGTAGCTTATAATATCAAGACAATATAATACAACTAATGGCTGCCATACACGTTCAAATAATTTGATCAAATAGGCTGGTTCAAACAGTTTGATCAAATTGGCACGAATGTGTGTGGCAAAATTTGATCAAATTTAATGGGTAATCAAATGGTTTGACGAAATATAAATTTGATTAAACTGCTTGAACCAGTCTATTTGATCAAATTATTTGAACGTGTATGGCGGCCATAATACTATTTTTTATGTAACTGAGTGGACGAACCATTACTGGACATACTGTATCACATTATTCACATTATCTAACAGTGAGCAAACGTAATATGCCTGATTAACTAATTAATTTTGTCAATTAAAACAAATGTGCTAAATGTGTCGAGATCCGGCCATGCACATCCGCCTTGCCTTGTTAGCAGTGAAATTTAGACATACTCATTTAATAGGTACATTTTGTTCCATAATTTTAATCACGTATTTATTTACTGTTGTTATAATTGTTGGTTAAATATGCTTGCCTATGACTTTCAAGTGATTGTTGAAGATCTTATGTTCAATTAACCATTATCATCGTTATCATCTTTTAATTTATAGTGTGTGTGTATCAAAGCAATCTGTTTCAAACCTTTGTATTGGCTTGATTTGATTGCCGCTCATCGTTAGCCCTTATCATTACATTGCTGGACATTGAACTCTTCCTCATCACTCCATTGACTCTGGTTCAGTGCAGATCTTGTCCACATTTTTTCCATCTGGTCGGTTATCTGCCCACTAGTCTTTTTTTGGTTTCTCTGGGCCACCTTTCTGTGACTGTTTTAGTCCACCTATCGTGTTCACATTTAGACAAGTGTTTGACATGGTAGTTTAATCTCAGGATATGTCTTATAATTAACGTGTTTTTGGCGTCGTAAGTGAGGGTAGGAAATGCAGATTGTTTAAATTTTAAAGACTTTGGTAGCTTGGACTTGAAAAATCTTTAAGTTTTCTGAAGGTAGACCAACACAGATGTCAGATTGTGAGCGAAGATGTGTGTGAACCTTTGGCGAAAGAAAATGCAGTGCCCAAGATAAATGTAGTCATACACCACTTCTCAAGCGGAAGCTCCCATCATTCTGTATCCGTATTGAATAATCTTTTATGATCTTGATTTGGCCATGTTTGGTTGGTTGGCAGCTCGATCTACAATTATTGTTATTATATTCCTTGAATATTAAAACAAATTGACCTCGGCAATCGGGAATGAGAACTCATCAATTTCAAAGGGTCATCGATCGATGACCCGATGCAATTGAATGTACTTAAGCGTTATTTATGTGCTGACGTCCGAAGTGACCGCTTTTTTACATGTGCATCTCAAAGCCGCTCTGTACATTTCATGTATGTAGTCAAAATTAGAATACGTTTTGTGATGTTCCGGCAGATCTTTATCCCAGCCCAGGTTCTGTTTTTAGACAGAAACGCGCAGGTAGTCGATGGGTGCTATTCAAAAAGTTACCTCGCTCACAAAAACCGGGTTTTGTGCAACGCATTCTTTTGCCTTTGTTTAGAGCCTAGTGGAACCATGTTAAATAATTTATCGCTTTGTGAATAGCATTCTCTGTGATCGTTCAACTCTTCGTCATTTATACAGTCATTTTGTTTCCTCTTCGTTAAATATGTTTCCCGTTTCCTATTTGCTAGTGATAAAATTTCTGTGTTCAGGTAAAAATTCATTGAAAGGGATGAGGTTTATCTTTGAAACGTAAGGAAACGTATCCTCTCCAGGATACTTCTATAGAATTCTTCTATAGCATTTCTTTTAAAGTTAAAATAAAAGAAACCGTCCTAAGTTCCAAAAGCAGGTTTAGAAGATTTTATTTATCCATTCATCTATACAATGTTAATTTGTTGTTTCAGATAATGGCACCAGATGTGAACTGAGGAAGACAATTCAAGGCTGGCTATATCCAGGTAAGTCTCTTTTAAATTTCCATTAGTGAGAAGTTAAGTCATTTCATATTATCTTATCACTGCAGTCAAAGTCACAATTTTAGGTACGCCACGGAATCTTTGGTGAACTGCGAGTCCCGGGAGTGTGGAATTTTTTTGATGTTACAAGATTGAGCTATTTTACGCTGATATTTCTTTGAAAGCATCGCCTAAATGAAAGCGTTTTTTAACGCACTCGTTAGTTTCATCTCGTTCTGTTATAGTTCGCCCTCGGGGTGAGGCTACTGAAAGCCGGGCGCGATAAGTGTAGAACTGTAGACCGGCAGTGGCACGCGTTTTGTGAAGCTTGCTCCATGATAATAAACACAATGATAAAACCCACGCGATTCTGGACATCAACGTTCCGCGCCGGCTGTTTAAAAACAGTATGTTATGGTAATCGACCGAGCCGGGCAGAAACATATTTTGTTCGAAATAATAACTTAAAAATAACAACACACTTAAAACGATTTATTAAAAACTAGGAGAACTAGATGGTGGCGACTTGTTGAGTATTGACACAATACGGCTAATGCATGTGAACTTGAAAAGCTATTATATATATATATTTCAGTTATATTGTCAATTTGTCATGAGGAGGGTGTTAAATTTCATTCGGATAGTTGCAGAATCATCGGAGATAACGAATGACGCGCTGCTACTACGTTATACGATATGCTATATCTGTCGTTAAAATAACATAGTCCTGTGCTCCTGTGTTTATCGCACGAATGACGCACATACTCTTTGTTTATGTGATTGTTATCGCTTGACATAATGTTTTTTTTATTAATTTGCACCATTCGCTATTATTATTTAAGTAAGAGTTCAGTTTAATAATAGCGTATTTGTATAATTGTGTTTTTTAATGATATAATCTTATATCAGATTATAATAACTTGTCTTGGTTTTGGAACTAATAAAATAATAGTTTTTTTTTATATACAACGGCACCTTCTTAGGCCTCTATATAGTTCTGTTTCGTCTCCGTAACGATTTGTGCTCGTATGTATTTTTATATCAAACCAATCCAAACCAGATGTTTCGTGGCGCCAACACCACATCGTCACTTAAAATCTAGAGACTTGTGGGCAGTTAAAAAAAATTGAACTGCGATTATAAAGTTCAATATAACGTATATGTTTCTTTATCAGATACGTCGATCGTAAATCACTTTTGATACCCAGGTACCTTCTACGTATGCGTGCTACACCGTCGACCGTATCATCGCTTGGCGATGAGCGGGATGGCGGTCAAACGTAGACATAACAAATAAAAAAATACCCATATACATATACTATATAATACAGAAATACCCCTGAAGTATTGTAAATTATAACCGGGCAATGAGTTGGACAAGTCGTCTGATTTCAATTATAGAGCTTAGGGAGGAAGTCAAATTAGCTCATAAGTACTGCTCCATTAATGATAACTCCATTTAGAATAGAATAGAATTATTTTATTTGATCATTTTCAACATAACAATTAATTTTCTTTATAACACAGTAAAGCCAATGACACCTACACTGCCTCTTGTTGCTGTACATTGAAACTTGATCTATATACCCTGCGATTGGCCATTGTCATGAAATTTAAGAACTTCATATATTATCAGAATTCTGTGTCATGAAGTCGCGTGGGAAATGCTAGTTGTTATTAAGTTGCATTGACTAATTGTGCGGAGCTACGTCTGAGTCTACGGCACTGTCTACAGTCTACACGCCATACCAAATGGCCAAATGTCGTCATCGGTTGTAAAAGTTGGCGAAAAAACGCGTGGCGTTGAACCTGCCACGGCGAATTCACCGGCGACGACGACATGCCGCGCCGTTAGTTTTATCCGAGGTCAGGTAGGTATCGCCGATGTATTTGTATTGTATAGTGCGGCGTGCTGTGTGTAATAGTATCATCCATCCATACCATCTCAGCTGGTTGGTTTACGGTTACTGACTTCATTTCGGACTGTTAACTCTTAGTGCTGTTTTGTTATATGCACAGCTGTTGTGTGCACATTGTACAGGTACGAGTACATACATACACACTTTAATTTCTTTTATTATTTTTCTGTCACGAACGAACTGATGTAAGAACATATTTTAAATATTCGTATTTATATGAATACATCATCATTTGGACCAAATAAAATAACATTATAAACCGAAGGTGCGCGCGCAGTGGGGCGGGCCGCGCCTCAACTCATTTCTACATCTCTTTCAAACATTAAATGTACGACAGAAATGCATGCATGTTGTGCCGTTCGGCCGGTGCGTTCGCCCGTCGTGTACTTACTAGGCTTAATAATATTTATAATACCCGTGATTTTAAAGAATCGTCCTTGTGTTATGCGTATATTAGCTTTTATTCTTTTTCTTAGAAACTTGATACAAAAATTTAATACTGTCCAGGAAAAGTGGTCACTTAACTAAACAAAAGCAAGGCAGGCGTGTTTTTAACGAAAGTGGGGTTGTTTGACGAAATTGAAGCACGTCATTATTCTGCCTCATTCAAACGGGGATGAAAAGGAAGACGGAACGATGATGAAATCTGTTAGTGAAGTTGAATATATGTCAACCCATTGAGTAATTTGTCTAATGACGTGTAAATTAAAATTTATTTTGTTTTCATATGTTATTCATATAATCATAAAATATATTATTAATTGATTATTTCTTGCCTTAAATAAACTACCAATAGTTTGATTGTGATCTCTGTTAAGTTTATGGTTTTAATTAAAAACATGAAACTGTAATTTTAGTATTCTATAATCCTATGTACTATCTTAGTTAAACCACAAAAACTACATGTACACAAAAAGTACATGTTTCGCATTCTTTTAATTGAATAGTTACATACAATATCTCGGTTAAAATAAAATAGCATCGTGGAGATTGCTTCGTGGTTTCAAAATAAACCCAACGAAGCACAAGGTCTTGACAACGTACAGTCAGCGGCAAAATTTGCTTATCAGGCCCGTTAATTCCAATATTCCTAAATATTTAGAGCTCCAAACAGATGTGGTACACAGTTGGAAACTTGTGCGGGTTCAATTACCTTTGTCTTTCACTGTACGTACTCCAGACGCGAATCTGAAAAAAAGAAAATCTTTTTATGCTGCGGCAGAAGTGGCTATAATGGGGACTCGTGATTTCTAAAAGAACGGCTTGTAATCAGAATTTCATACAAGCTCAAAACGCCGTGAGCAGACGGGGAAGACATAGAAAAGAAAATTCTTTGACAAATTAATTTGTGAAATGTTGGCGTGGCGGAGGGTGGATGGGTGAGTGCGTGGGTGGAAGGTGTTCACCCCGCGCAGGCGCTTAGAAGACGATCGATTTAACGAGCACAGACGAGCGTAGTGCTTCCCAGTATCCCGGTTACAGTGAGAAAATTGATGAAACGTGCCTCGATACCGAAGAGTTATGAGCCGACACAAACCTTGGAGGTATAGGTAATAATTAAAGCGTTTTATCAATAAAGTTGTAAAGTCAACGCGCTGTATTGTAATTTGATTATATATTTACGAAATGAATCAATTGGCTTTTAATTTTTTTTCGGTTTCTTCAAATTTGTATAATAGGGCAGCGTGGTAAGCGTAGCATCCAGTTTTGATTACGAACTACTACTATTATTTAAAACAATGTATAACGACGACGAATTAAAAAAAAACATGCAGCAATAAAATACTAATATAATTATGATGTCACAGAACCATAGACATTAATTAAAATATTTTTTTTTTACTTTTTGTCACTTGATGTTAAGTGTCAATGTGATTGAAGGTTACGCTACGCTACACCTGGATGGTACTAGCTTTGCCAGAACACAGATAAACATAAAATAATCTGCTGGAAAGGCGCCCAGTGGCTTATTCTCGACATAGGGCACTGTTAATGTTAAGGCATATCAGATCAAGCTATGGGACAATGCTAGTATTCTGTATTCTTTAGATAACGAAGACTTGTTGAAAAGATTGCTAAAAATACTCCGAAAATCGGCGAGCTGTTCTTCACAATAATATTGCCTTGATTATAATTATTGATTTTTTCTACGCTTTTGTTACACCACCACCCAGATCGGCATGAGGTAGGTGCCACCTCCCTACACCCGAACAACCCCCCCCCCCACCCCCTCCCCCGCCGCCGGGGTGAGACTACTGAGACCCGGGCATTAATTATTTACAGATGGAAGCTAACAAGATTAGGGGTCAGCGGTATTTCAGTTCGGTTTACCCGTAGCCATTGCGTTCTCTTCAGACTTAAGTGAAAAGCTTTGTGGTGGGACATTTTCTGGTATTTGGAAGCACCTATCCAGGTGAAGCGTGGCGTTAACTTCGACCCCATCATCACTAAACATCAGGTGGATTATGGTCAAACGCTACCCTATAAGAAGTAAACAAAAAGTCCGTCGAATATATAATACATCGTTATGAACCATTTAAATTTTAACTATAGATAGAGTTAAAAGGAAAGCACTACGTCCAATGCAAACTTTAACTCTAATTAAAAAGCACTGAAATCTGAATTCTTAAAAAAATTATGGTAAACATTTGCTGAACCTATAATAAAATAAATAACAGAGTTTTCTATCTTCAACAGATCCTTACGGCGGGCGTGAAAAAGTGGCTGTACCTTCCGCACAACCGATCGGTAAGTTCTTCCTATTTTCGCACTCGTTTAATATTTAAGCTTTTTTGTATTATATTTTTTTGTTCTTTTCCTATGCTACGCGATGTGTTTATTATTGCTGCGAACCTGTTTTATTATTTGCTGTAGTTAATTATGCTGTGCTCTTTATTTGCAATTATATGTTATTGTTTTGTAATTATACTTACTACATACTATTATTCTGTATCCTGTAGTTCAATGTTGCCCTTATAGCGTTTACATAATTATAAAACAATTCAAACAACAATTTTTCTGTTGTTACAGAATTAATATCACGTTCTGCGTGAGCGTGACTCGACTAATCTGCGACAGATTTACTCATCATTGCTGTACATTTGAAGAAATGGAATTCTAGCCTAAACTAACAGGTAAATTAATGCTTCAATTATAACCCATGATTAAATTAAAATTAAATTTAAATAATGAATTATATTATGTCGTTCTTAAGTATAGTGGGTATTTCACAGCTTTGCGATTTTAAAAGCCGATGACTCTCGCCTGCCTAGCAAACTCTTTCTCGGAGAGCGAATTGCGCAACAGTTATTTAGGCAATAAATTTTTTTTTATAACTTGCAGTGTAGCTTTTGACCACAAGTCACCTGACGTTAAGTGACGATGCGGTCGTAGATGGCGTCACGCTACACCTGGGCAGGGAACTGGCTTTCAAGTGGAGCTGCCGGAACACACCGATAGGTGCTTGGCGACAGAATTAATTTTATGTTCGTTTAAGCCATTCGCACTTCGTGAAGATAGCAGCTTGGCAAGCGTAATCACTGGATTTTATTAATCTAATAACTGTTGTTGGGGATAGAATGCTAGCAGCGTATAATTATGACATTGCTCGTCTACGTAATCGGCCATGATGACCAAACATCGGTACTATTGAATCTAAAACACCTAACGTACAACGGTGTACCATCATGGCCTTTTGCGTAGAGTTTAGCCTTAAGATAGATAAATCATCGAATCACTTGAATAGATTTTGTAATCAATTTGACAGCCAGCGAACGGAGGCGACTCGGAGGTGACGGTGACACTTGCCGGTTCTTGCTTGCAGGTAGGTACGCCGCGCACCGTGAGTGGAACATCCCCATTCTTTTATTCTCCCATTTAATTGCATCCAGCTCTACGTTTGTTTAATGTTGCCCCGCCATTTCATCGCGTTTTCCTCGCATGCTACTTACTATTAATCTGCAGTTCATTTTAGATTATGTTTGTGTAGGTAATTTAGCGATTTATTATAATTATGTTATGTGTATTTTATTGGTCACCCCCATATTGCTATATCAGCTCACGATTCAGTTATTGCCAGTATCATTACTAACATTAATTTATTTTGAATGTTCATTAATACGCTATGGCTCCTATTAACGTACCTAACTAATTTACGCCCGTGTTCATTCATTTTAGACACCCTCACTCATCAATTTTAGCCAGTCATCCGCGTCTGCATCGGATGATGTATTTCGTTTGATTTAAATTGCATCGCCGTCATATGGGGTTGTCACCCCTTTTCATATTAACTACCGAGAATTGCAGACTCGTTTTCCATGTTGCGACTTGTGATTGCTCTGTCAGCAACAGTGAGTCCGCTCTGCTTTAACACGGAACTTAAATTATATGGGAGGTGAAATGTTATTGACGGACCGGTAATCAATTACTAGTCTTTGAGAGCAGTAAAATAAAGTTAATCAAACCAATGGCCAAATTAGTTCCCATGACATGCATTCGACGAAATGTGTTCAGTCAATACAAAAAAAAATTACATTCATATTTTTTCTAACATCACAAAGCACTTCGCTCCGTTACCAAAAACGATTGATTTTTGAATCAAAACTAAGAATTAAACAAAACTAAGTTAAATCAGAACTAAGTTACTCGAAAACAAATACGTGGTTTTTTTGGCTTATTTATGCCTTTTTTCTGTTTTTAAGCTACCTAAGTCCAACAACATAATATAAATTGCTCTCAAAAAATTTACATTTACGTTCGTGTTATTTCATTGGTAATAATTTGATGCTCGTAATGATAAAACAAGCTGGTACTTAGTGAATGGCGTAAACACAAGTTTTAATTACATTAGAAAATAATCTTATTGAAATGTAAAAAGAGTGAAGACACTTACGTTGCATGATTCAATGAAACAGATTGTTTCCATTTTTTCTAAAGAAATGGGTAAAAATTCGTTAAATATGAGAAAGTAGCTGGACTTGTGTAGTTTGCCTTTATTCTTTTTACTGCTTTTAGTAGAAACAGTTGTAAATCACACTCACGATTTTAAGTCGAAAAGAATGACCAGGTGTTAGGCAGTATAGATGGCCCTGCATCTTTACGGAATATGCGCGACGGCGAGGGCTCTGCTCTGACTGTTATTTTTAATGAATACTATTCACGTTAATTTATATAATGGTAGGACTCTAATAACGCCCACACAATCACATGCATATCACCCTAAAATTCACAACTCTTGATTCCTAAAACAAATTAAGAAAAATTATCAATTATATTATTATATATCTATTATTTATTTTTCTATATATGTATGTATTTATATTTTTTTGTGCTGCTAAACTATCTCTGTACAAAAAGTAGCCCATAGATTATCTAGCCCATATTATTATCATTATCTATGCAATAAAAGTAACCCATGTGACTCAAAAGCCCAATGTCACTAGCCCATAAACTATCTCTATGCAAAAAGTAGCCTATAAATTATACTTACAAAGCAGTACTCCATGTCACTCACTCTCTAGCCCATAAACAATCTCGATCGCAAAAAAAAACGTTGCTGCGTGAAAGAAGAACACACACAAACACATTTTCGCATCCATATATGTTTGAGGATACATTTAAAAATTAAAACTTAGAGGCCCAATTTTTTCCAACTTCACTTCATACAATACTTGTGCCTCCACCACTGTACTGAAGAAAATAAAATTAACGGAACTTTTATGACGCAATGCCGTATTCTTAAATTGAGGATGTAAGCGAGTAGACAATACCCTACCTCCAAACTATGGTTCAACACAAACCTACTCATACATACCTATAAAAAATTATAATAATAGATAATGGTATTTATTCTTAGCTAATACATTTAGTTCTGATCAGAAATATTGACGTTATAACTATAGCTTTTTAGTTTGTGAACTGGGATTAAACAGGTTCTACAGTTTACTGTTACATAATCAAACATACTTACATACACTTAACTGTTATTGATTATATTTATGCCAATCTGATTAAAGGCGAAAATTACGCGATCATGCTTAAAATTGATGTTATTTTACAAGTACACCGTTATTTAAAAGAAAATATCTAATTATCTGAAATAATATGCAGTGTTCTCCTTTTTAGTTGATCCGACCGTTTTTTCCTATTTTGAAAACGATATATAAGTGCTTATTGATGCGATTAGTAAATTTAAAAATTAAAACTCATAGTCCTTTTGGGTTTTTTCACCAAAAAATTATATTGATTATATTCCGCAATATTTTTAACCTTCCATCGTTTGCGGGGTGACTATATTTAACCTTCCATCGTTTGCGGGGTGAAGTTACTAAAAACACGGGGCTTACGGCTTTGAAATAATCTACATAACAAGCTTCTTTGTTCAAAAATTAACCATGTGATAGTCTGGGTGATGGAAATTCAAGCATCAGTTCAGTTACACATCTGTCAGCATTTGGTGTAACAGCCTCACAGCACAGCTCATCAGCATCGTCGACGCTTGCTCTTTGCGCCGTGAAAGACATGGGTAGTGAGATGTCCCGTACATCAAATTCTCACTACCTTGTCTTTCATGGTGCTCGAGCGATATCTTCAGTTCAAGATGTCTTCGTGGGACCGACTCCTCAACGTTTCAATTTAAAATATTAATCTATACTAATATTATAGAGCTGCAGAGTTTATTTGTGTCTGTTTGAACGCGCTAATCTCAGGAACTACTGGTCCGATTTGAAAAATTCTTTCAGTGTTGGATAGTCCATTTATCGAGAAAGCCTATAGGGTATAATATTTTAAAAAAATGAAGAATCCGTAAGAAAATTGCTATTTTGTAACCCAAGGTGTGGTGAAATCGAAAACCTATTTTTGCGTGCGCTGCAAAAACTATTGACAATAGAACAAAATAATGTATTACGGGTTTGGTCCCATTAAGATTTACAAAAGAGTCCGCGAGAGCATTTATCTAACTATGTATCATGGTTTAGTCACAATAACCGCTTTCGTGGCGGGCCGCTAGTAATTTATAAAATACTGTTATATGTATATTTAAAGTATTTTTTGGTAAAGTATGTAATTTTCAACAAATTATTGTAACAGTTTAAATATCGTAAAACATTCAATTTCTGATTGGACCAATCCACAGACGTAAATGAAAGAGAGGTTGAGGGGGGTCCAGACACTACTCCCCCATTTAATATTCGCGGCGGGTATACCTTACCATCAATTTCCATTGATTGATTTTATTGTTGTTTAGAGCTCCACCTTTTTATGGCGTGAAGTCACTGAAAAAGACTGGTTTAGCTTTGTGCATTGTTACACTATGCGAAAGTTATAGCTACTTAGCTAACCCCGTGGATATGTAGCGATGGAAATGAGTCACTTTTATGTTATTTTACAACTGACTAGACCAAAGTTTGACCACAATCGCACCCGAAGAAAAGTGACGATGTGGACGAATGTATAGCACGCATTGCCAGTAAATACTTGTTCACTCTTGACACCTCGGGTTGTGCTACAGTTTATAAAATGAATAGGTTATTTCTACACGAATCATAATTCTCGTATTAATTATTCAGAGCTAATTTATAGGCAAGACCGGGCTTGCTGCAGCTGCCTGAGTAATGAAGTAGGAGTGCCTTATTTATTCTATAGTATAGGAGTCCGAGTGCGGGTTCACTATCGTCCACGAATGACACATCATTATCAGTACAGTCAACGACAAAAGTCGCTGAACAATCACACTTTTTTCTATTATCCTCATCATCTTATACACCAATTTTTGACCTCATCATCACCTAAAATCAGGTGTGTTATGTTGTGGTCAAAATGATATCATGTAAAATGTAAAATAAACAATAATAATTACTGATTTGAAACACATTTGGAAAATCGAGAACGACCAGCTACTTTTGTCGCTCACTGTACCAACCATCTTATAGCCGGCCGGGTTTCAAACGTTCCGGGTTCCCACCCGTTCTTCTAAAATCTAAACAAATTAACAAAATCATATGACAAATTTTAATTTGTTAAATAAAAATGTAAAAACCTGCAAGTCAGTTCTAGTATTTGGTCATAGAAGTCAATAAATTAATAAGTTTTATTAGCAAGTATTTATGAGTGCAATAACCAAATTTGCATTCGAAATATAAATAAATGGTCAAGCAAATTCTAACTGCAAGCTATCTTGTCAAAAAACTGATCGATGGCTTTGGAATGTTTTCTTATAGTTTCACAAGATGTACCTAGTCTTTTCTTGCGCGTGGAATT
This sequence comes from Opisthograptis luteolata, assembly GCA_931315375.2. NCBI lineage: Eukaryota > Metazoa > Arthropoda > Insecta > Lepidoptera > Geometridae > Opisthograptis > Opisthograptis luteolata. The sequence continues at coordinate 6,398,213 of OV928033.1, forward strand.
TCCTACAGGATTCGTGCATTTTCTGGAGTAAAAAAACAATATACACGGCGACTAGAGAACCTCCTCCTTTTTTCGGTGGTTGTAAAGTACCCTGTGTCATTTCTTCGGATAAAAATGTAAAAATATGATTCGAACTCGCTTCTCTAAACGTTTTTATTAAAATCCCTTGAATGTCTTGTATCTTTTACGTGAGCCACTTTATTGGTATTGTAATAAATGTAATGATTATTCAAAATACATAATATATATTATTATATACTTACTTATTTTAGTATGTTGTAGCTTTACCTACCTATATTTATTTATTACATTATGAAGTTTGAATTATACAGTATTTTCATTTATATACCTATTGTCCTATCATCACTTCGTATGTTGTTATAATAATATATATATAGTATACTTATTACTTATAATAATAATAATTATAACGCAAAGCCTCCGTCCATGTAGTTCATTCGTTCATTTTAGATAACCCCTCCTAGTTTGCCTGGAAGAGATCGCTTTGAGCAATAAAACCCCGGTATGGACCTCTTAGTTTTAAGCAACTTGATTTTAAATATTTTTGTTAGTGTTAGTGTTTTTAATAATAAAAGTATCTAAGTATGTACCTACAATTACATCCCATATTTATTTAATTATAGTTATTATTGTACATTAAGTAGAAAGCTTACAGTTGTACCAAAACGCTAATTTAAATGTGAATTGATTATACTTAAAAAATAGTAAGATGAGTTACATGCCATTGTTTAAAAATGTATGATTTTCAATATTTTTTATATCCTCTTTTGTCTCGTTAAAAACGACATGCTCATGACAGATAGACAACGCCACGGGAAAAGGTTTCCGTATGGAATCCGATTTATACAATAAGTTTACTAATTTAGGGTATAAATCGGATTAGTAGTTATTGACTAATCATCTAAACTTGATACCAGAAGCCTCCATCTTTGTGACGTCATAGATTACTCCTCCACAGGCTGAGGATGCGACCACCGGATGTTTGGTACTCTACATACCACACTTAACACGAAGATATCGGCTGTCGGTAAAATACTATTAAGTCCAAAGGAAATTGTGATTTGAATGCTAGGCCTTACTATTATTTTTGCTCTTAAATTTCATTTTTCAACGGGTCAATATTTCGTTAAAAAGTTTTTATTCCTTATTATTGTGGCTAATCTACAAAGAAAGTGGCAAGTGGTGGTGTTTCTTTTTAATTTTCTAATTTAAACGGGAGTATTTGATGATCCAAATAAAACATCACAACATCATCAGCACCTATCGGTGTGTTCCGGCAGTCTCACTTGAGTGCCAGTTCCCCAGTACAGGTGTAGCATGGTGCCACGTTCAATGAAATCGTCACTTAACATTATGCGTTTTGTGTGCAAACTTCATATGAAGAAAAATTAAATAGTAACTACTATAAACGCTAGCGAGAAAGCTTCCACCTCCACTCGCACAATATTTTACAAAATAAGTCGGTAAGTAGGTAACAATTTTTTTCTTCATTTGTGATACATTTTCATTTTGCTATTGATTAAAACAAGTACTAGACGAAGTAGTAGAGACTTATAGTTTATGCCTTGTATTTGTATCTTAGTTGTTTTACTTTGTTGTTAGATTTCACGTGACTGTCATAAAGTACGCAAATCGTAGATTGTTCTGAATACTTGCTAAATTTAGTCCCGCATCGTTACAGGATACATTGTTTCAGTACTCGGCTCGATTCACTGTAAATGCATCACGAACGCGCTCCAAATGCATGGAGTTGATTTTATTATTCAAATATCGAGACTATGCGCACAATTGATCTATTAATAACTTCTGCCGATCGACGCCTAACTAATACGATCTGAGTATCAACTGTTTGACCTATTCACGTTCACTATATGTTTATTATACAGCGCCATCTTCTAGAAGTTACTTTAGTGAAAATCATACCAGCTGTTCTAATATTATTTATGCTAAATCAATCATTTATTAGCTGCACACGTAAAGACTGTTTATTTGCTTTTGTTAGTGTCATATTTGAACGATTAAGTTGTTCTATGTTTGCATGAAGTAAATCATCCAATTCTGAAAATTCTTTCATCGATATACGGCCGGTTTCAATAACCGATCTGTCCACGGTTTGACATAAATTTGACATTACTTCTATGGAGCTTATGTCAAATTTCCATCGCCAGTAGGGCGGGCAAACCGTGGATAGATCGGTTATTGAATCCGGTCGATATATAGATGAACTTATCCTACGCCTGAGTGACATATATGTTTTGTTAATGTTTGCATAATCGTGCGAAGCCGGGCAGGTCGATAAGAAGAATAATGTCAATGATAAATAGCAGGTTAAATGTTTTAAAAAATGCGTTTTGTTTCCACATTTATCATGCGTACCGCTAGGAGTGGAACTACTTACCAGTTTCCTGATCGCTATAATTTGGGAACCTTTAAAGAAGGAGTGAACCTTCCACTTAGCCCCTTTATCTATCTAATATATAAAAATCTCGTGTCACAGTGTTTGTCATCAAACTCCTTAGCTTGACCGATTTTTATGAAATAGTATTTGTTATTTTGGTAGGTCTGAGAATAGGTCGTAGGCTATATTAAATAATGGTAAGGGTTATGTGATAAGGGTGACCTACACAGTTCTTATAAAACATGCCATCAAAAAATCAACCCACTTCACCTCACCTTTTCCTCACAAGTTGGGTTAATTGATAGCCTGCTAATTTAAAAGACATTTCAACAGTTTTTATAACATAATTATAATACTACACTCGACATATCGACGTAATCATATCGCAGCTTGAAATAACATACTATTAAGACTTTATTTTTCCTGCCCTTCATTTCACTCCCTGTCTTAATATGAATTTATCGTGAAATGAAAACAGCACACATCATTTCTATATTTGGCTAGCTAGCTTTTAATCATAATTATCTGCGAGTACACATAAAAACACACATAATAACCATGATATTGAAATCTTCCAAATTATTTAACTGACAAAACAATAGATAACCAATTTTTTGATTATGAACTTTAAATATTTACGCCATCTATTAACTAAATATGGTCGACGTAAATGCGTTCTTATCCATTCTTATACATTAAAAATTCTAAACTTTTATAAATATACATTATACCACAAATTTTAAATATCGTAACAACTTTGACCATAGTTAATATAGGATGAGCCTTATAAATATGTCGGTACATAAAATAATTGCAGTACACTTTTATAACTCCGCCCAAAAATTTATACCATCTAAGTTGAAAGTAAATTATAGGAAATATCTCCATTACCAGATTAAAATTTTACACAAACGTCTAGTTGCTGTCACCCGATGAACTATAAGCACATGTATTATTAACCTGCCACTGAATGAAGTTGAGTCGTAATATATTCATGTCCATAAATTGCCGTAGCTATTTTTATCACTATTGAAATATATTGTAGCACAAGATGTTATCGTCCACTTTGTTTATAACTCTTTTTAGTAGAAAGTTTACTATGAAATACTTTAGTAATTATTTTCGCCCACTAATTTAATGAGGTATAAAAAACAATCTAAATACATAATTATATGACATTTTCTTATTAAGCAACATTAGTGACACATTTCATTCACTCATTTTCCTTTTCAGTCCTTTCGCTTCTAACGGCTATTCTAACCGCGTTCCTCGAAGTATGTAAACTAATTAATTACCAGAGTTTCGTTTCAAGACTATCGTGAAGTGTTACTTTGTGGTATCGACTGCAATAATGAAATGTCGCTGTACAAAAAAAATTATGAACTATTTTTTTTAATCTAATTTGATAAAATACACGTATTATTTTCATTCAATGCCATCTTTAACTTATGCCGTCTCCGTTTTTGTTGGAGCTAGAAGCCAGACTACTTAAATCCGATTCTTGCATGATAAGAAGTACTTACTATTTGCGAGACATGTTTTATTTATATTTTTTAACCTTGCGATGCCGAGCCGGGTCGATAGATAAAGCGTACTTTGTTATAATATAAGTCTTTTGCGGTATTATCGAGCTAGCTAACATAAATAAGCAGCTCGAGAGGCGGTTCCCAATCCAGGTACAGCGTAAAATCACCTTCGACCACATCGTCGCTTAACATACCTGATGTTGGTGGCTAGCGGTCAAAGTCAAAGACTACGCTACAAAATTAAATAAAAAAATGTAATCAGTGCGTATTCGACCGAACGAGACAGGTTGATTATTTTTTACTAGACCGTAGCGAGATCGAGTTGAGCCCATGTCGAGCTACAGATAAGGGTAGGAAAATAGCGACGTCTGGGGGCGGCCGTAGCACGTCAATAATCGTGTCCTGGCGACCTGGCGTAGCCATGGCGCCGCGCCTGCGCGCTCCGGGCAACAAGTGGTCTGATTGAAATGATGATGTGATTGTTCATACGCGACTTACGACACCGTACGGTGCTGCGCTTCGCACCGTGACTTTACACTCACGTCGTACCGTACGGCAAGGGGTGGAGGACGCGAGTGGGGGGGGGGGGGGGGGCGTTATCCATGCAAGTGGGATCAGTGGGTATTAAATTAACCTTTGTGGTCGTCATCGTTAATGAGCAACATGCTCACAGAACTTTTCATTCATATTTTTTGAGATTATGTACTTTGCTCATCAGCTCCTAGCATTCATTTGTAACAAAAATAGTGTCGTGTCGCGAGTGTCGCAACGTCTCTGGGCGTGATGACGACGAACGCGAAAAAAATCCAGCCAAATCATTCGAGCCGTTCTTAGATGATGATTTTTCATACATGCGGTATTTATGCTGTTTATTTAACAATAGCGTGGTTTCAGTAAGTGGAATCCGAGCGTCGTCGCCTATAATATTATCCCAAAGAAACTAAATTCTGTTTGCACTCGTAAACAATTTACATAAACTCGAACTATAAAATGTTTTCTGCAAAGCGGAGGGTGATCACAATAGTTTTTGGTTTCTACTCTCATTTTTACAAAAAAAAAAACAGTAAGGTTTTTACCACACGAATGCTTAGCAGTGAAACAACTTGCCAACGCCTGTTTCCCATCAAGTATGAGTTCGTCCCCATATTATAGTTGTCTTCAAATTGAGAGTCAAAGTCCCTTCTAGATAAACGTGCTACAACCTAGATGGTATCATATTCAGCTAACTGTGCCCCGCGGTTTCACCCGTGTGGACTACAGTTTATCCCGATAAAAAGTAATCTCTCTATTGCCCCAAAGGTTAAACTATCTCCACGTCAAATATTATTTTTTGCGAGGATCCTATTTTGATCTAAAATAAAATTGTCTTAGTTTCTTATAAATTATAACATTAGCTATCTGCCAGTGAGCATAATATTTTTGTAATGTTTCTGATGTTTTATTACGTATTCTGCTATTCAAAGCGTATACTAATTCAACAAATCTAAAACCATGAAATTGGTCTAGTAGTTCTTGAGTTTCTAAGTTTACAAATCCGACTTGTTTTGCATATTGATGATAATACATCGATGCATCTCATCGTACAGTTTTGAACTAACAAACAGAAAGCAGACAAAAACAAGAAAAACTGCTTAACCTCAAATTTTTTTTACTAAGCAATAATTTTCCTCCTTTCGGATTTTATCACGCATAGTTACTCCAAGGCTCGTTGTGAGACTCTCAGCTTATTCAAAAGGCCAACAGTCAAAGACCACGATAACTTATGGTAAATCATTTTACATGATACTATTTCTGATGTGCAAAACTCCATAAGTAATCAATAATAAATCAATTAATAAATTAATAGTGATATAGACTGATTTGTCTGTCTACCATTGTAAAATGCTGTCTGCTTCTTACTTCTTTTTATTCTTATTTTTCTTTTTTTCTTTACCTATTATACTCGAGATATAATAAAGCAGAGAGATCATAAAATAAATTGGCTTCTCCGTTTGAGTTGAGCTTCCCTTGTGTTACGTTTCATATACAAAGTGCATACTTAATACGCTTCAGCATCCTCAATCATAATAATCACAACTGACAATGAATGATGTGATATTTTCTTGCTGAATTAATAATAAGAACGCCCACACAATCTCATACATTGCTCTGACCCCCAACTACGAGTCCCTGTATGTATATTATCAGATACTACGCGGATTCACGACACAGAACAAATACTTTATTCTCATAAGTAATCCCATGCACTTTACAAAATACACGATCCGCACCGAAATTCCTGACATACGACTGTAGACCAAGTGTTAAGTAGATGTGTACAAATACCGGTATCGTAATGCAACTGCATTCGCATAATATTATCCCGTTTCCTTATTTTCAACTTGTTGCGGTCAATGCCCTAAACTAGTTCACTATAAAAGGAGAAGATACAATTTCTTCTGTTCCCGTTTTGAATGAATCTGAAATAAGTACCGAGTTTACATTTTGCTGTATAGGTCAGCCGGTCGGACGTGTCAGGTTGAGGGGTGAAACGTGTTTGGTGACGTCACTTCCGCGGGCCCAAAGATTACCCCTCGATAAAAATGTTGCTTTCGAAATGTTCTTTGCAAGTAGGTCAGATGCCGTTTCCATTCAAATTATGTTGAGGTATGTAAGGACATTGTACCCACATAATTTGAGCAGGGTAAAAAAACCCGGCAAACCGGTAACTGGTGTAAGTATACCTGTCGAAGCAGGTTGATCTCTTTTGAATTTAGCTCACGACTTTCACGTTTTTTAAGCAGTCTCCGGACCCGGCTTTGCACAGGTAAGCGAAGATTTGACAGCCTGAAGTTTACTCAAAACAGTAAAAACCCTGTTCAATGGAAAAGCTAGATCTAGTATCGCGAACTTTTTATAAAATTACTAAAGACCAATATAAATGTTAACGTGAATTTACCTAGATTAAGGCGTTTGGTCGGCGCACATTGATACCGATGGCGATTAGCATGTAATTATTTTCCAGACTTGATCGTAATATTATAGTGATTTCATACTAAAAAAGAAAAAAAACTTGACAAGACATAAGATAACTATCAACTAGTAAAAAAACCATCTTAATCCAATATTCAAAATAATTGTCTCACAAATAAGTCCATTCTGAAGGTATATGAAAAAAATATTTATTACCTGATCTACAGCATTATAAGCCGTGAATTGTGTTAAAAAAAAGCTCAACATGGCAGAGACGTTCTACTGTCTACAATCTTGCGGAATTTTTCTGTTCAATACGTATTTTCTATACATAATCGATTTATTTATATTATATACCAGTTTCGATTCCACAAACTGTATTTTTTATGCTAAAGTGAACGATAAAGATTGAATCACTTCTAATTCTAATTTACCCTATTATGTCTTAACTATTCTTTATTATGGGAATGCAATAAATTCTTTGAATCAAACAAAATCCCTATAGCAAAAGGAGGAGAGCGTGATCTTGGAGTAATTTTATCTTTTATGTTTAACGTTTTTGATGTAACTTCTGGTTGTCAAATTCTTTGCCTATCCGTGTGAACCTACGCTAACAATATCATTTCGTACCACACTCACCCCATGCATGTATGCCACGTACCAACCTCACGCACACATCTACACAGTAGGCACCCCACACATCTAAACCTAAACACACATCATTCACTTACCAACGCCTTTGCACAATGATAGCAATTTGGGCTTTACTTCATGTAAGAGTCTTTCAAATTTAAAAGTATATTCAAGGAGACCTATCATAAATTAGTATTTCTGTTTGCGACTTCAGAAAGGCGGAAGACATGTTGACTAACAACCGTCTGAGGTAATTGGTTATTACAAGATTATGTATTGATTGATGTATATGGATACTTCTATTTTTTATTGTTTGTGCTATTATTTATAATTATTTTTAGTTTAATAATTGATTTGTTTGATTTTTTATTTGTATTTTAGTTTAAGTTTTATTTGTAGTAGTCGCATAATATTTAACTCGTAGCCAGCCAAGTCAAGTCATACAAAATAAACACATTTTCGTTAGGTAACCTAACTGTTGAGTTAGCTTGCATTCGTGTTAAACAATCTTTTGCAAAATGTAAAATCTCGGGGTTTTTTTTTGTTTAAATTTATTATTTGTAAGAATGTTTATTGTAACGTTTTCGATGTGTATGATGAATATACGAACATAATATCTTCGTCTTTTTGTAAGATTAAGAGAATAATATTGATTTAAATTAAAAACTACATAACATTTTGATTTCACACATATAACGTTTTTACTAAATAAATTACTCAAATAGAATGTAGTTTCAAATAACAATATTATATTGCACTAATACACCTTGTTATTTACTTTAAACCAAGTTAATGCTTACTGCTTTATAAAAAAAAACGTACTTACACAAACATCGCACTCAAAAACTCGATCTTTTCTTTTATAAAATTATTGTAACTACAATTTTGTTCCAAAAACATAAATGTACATTTTCAGGAGTACAGGATTCGATGTGGTTTTGCCATCAAAGTCGGCTTGTTATAGATCATTGCGTAGCTATCACAGCCAGCTTTGATGAGCACGGCCCTATCAGAAACAGCACTCTTCAGTAGCACTTCAGTAGCACGTCCAAAAATATTCACAGTTGCAGCTTACAGCTACCACACAACACTTCTCGGGCCTAGCCTGTCAAAGCGGTTGTGAAATGTGTTTTAGTTTCATATCACAGCCACTTTGATGTGGTCGGTTTACGGAGGTTAAGCTACGATTCACCAGTTCCCGATAGGCGTTGGGCCGCTGAAATCTTCCCGATAAGCGTTGGGCCGCTGTAATCCGCGGCCCCCTTCGTGAAAATGGTTGTGCTGTGTTGGTAGATTCATATCACAGCCATTTTTGACGACCTGGGTCGCGGGCATATCAGCGGCCCTGTCTTCCAAGAATACTGGGAAGAGCCGAAGCAGACGAAAGAAAAAGAAGGAGAAGAAAAAGCAGGAGAAATAAAAAGAAGAGAGAAGGAATGAGACGCGTGGCGCTCTCAAAGTGACTGTTGTATGCGTTTGATTAGCCATATCACAGCCAGCTTTGATGAGCGCTACACGCTCTCATGGCAACGGTAAATATAATGAAGAACGAAGAATACTAAAGATTAACGAAGAAAGCAAGTTGAATATTAATTATTAAAAAGTAAATTAGATTAAGTTTCTTTGTAGTTATTTATTACATTTCACCTTTCAATATTTCCAATAAATGCTTATATTTCTTAGCCATCCGGTTTGTGAAAGCTTTTTTAAATCCTCGACCAGGTAATGAAATTTTCCTGTCGAGACGACGCAAATCTCGCAAGATAATCCTATCAATTTAGTCTAGACATTTTCCTTTCCACTGAACGGCTGCGACTCGTATGTACCTACATATGTACTTATATTATCGTAGTCGGTAAAGCGCCGGGGCGCTGCAGATAGTAGTACATTATAATGTTCATGCTTATTTATTTTTCTTTCCACGTTTATATAGCCCTCTTCGTCGCATTGATGTTTCTGTGAAACTTCAGTTCACACAGACTCTCACATTAGTTCAGGCCCAATCAATCCTAGGATTCGGTTCGCAGTGGCTGTTGAGGCTGCTTAGTTTGAAAATATACCTAGATTTAGATTTTTTAGGCAACACTGCAATTGTTTTACTTTTTACAGGGTAACGTTTGATCACAAGTCACCTGATACTACGTGACGATGTGAAACATGTGCGCTAAGGAACAAATAATACGAAAATATTAAATATACGAAAATCCGGCGAATGGGAAACGCACGGCGATTCCGCAGCGAGCCACGACTTTTTGTTTGTATAGCTTCGTATAACTTCGCGCCTGTGCAGAGTGGATATTGATTCGAAAAGTTTGTAATGTATTGGCACGGCGGGCGGCGTGACTATTGCCACCGGTTAGCGGCGAATTCGATGTTTCTTTTTTATTGGCTAGGGCAAAGTTGGTCCCATGTAAAATTAAAAAAAAGACCTTATAGTAGGAAAATAGGGATTGCTTGGTCACCCACTGATGTTTTAACTTCTACCACGCTTAACTTTTTACAGAGTTGTTTGATTTTGATTATTCTATTTTTATTGGGTAGGTTTATGCTTAGAAGTCGGTTCTATTTCACCTCTATAATATAGGGGATGATGAGCTGGGTGGATTATAATTTATAACTGTCATGGAGGGATGTACACGAAAATATTTGTTTAGGCGCTTAGCTCTATTTAAGGTAAAAGGTATATATATGTATTTTATTAGTCGTTTTTCAGTGTAGTATTTCTTAGGGTTTATTTTTTTTTTTTTGAAAAGTTTTGTACTTGACAAATATTCTTTTATATAAGACGTGTAACACTCAAGAACGAAGACTACCAAGAACAGAGAATATGAAGAAAAAAGGTTTTGATAGCAATGAGATAGCCAGCAGAGTGGTTGTGATTATGGTTCATAGCACATATCACAGCCAGCTTTGTTGACTAGCTCAAAGCTAAATTCATCAATAAAGAAATCGAAGATGGAACAGATCGCGGGCAGAAATCCCCTGGAGAGCTTCGTACTGTTCGGGTTCGGGTTTTCGTATGAACATTAACTTCGATTTTTTATAGGTACCTATTTGTAAAGTTCCATAGTTTTGGAGATAAGCGGCAAGGGATCGATTTACCCACATTAATATGTTCCTTGTTATATTTTAAACTATACATTTTAATTGAAAAATAAAATTGTATATCACAGTAAAGTCTTTTCATTTGATACGTGGCATGATTCACTTTAAGGAATTAATTCAACATTTCTAGTTAACCTGTCGATATCATCAAAATCGGTATTTGTATATACGAAACCCTATAAAAGCAAACTATTTGTAACCTGGCACCCATATTTCATTTAAAGGAATGTTCCTTTGGCTTATTAGTTATCTGGTTTTTTGTTGTATTATTGAAAAAGTTATAAATTCACTTGAATTCTAAAAGATTCATTCGGTGACCAATTCATTCACTTTTTATTTAAACCTGCAAATTAACCATATGTATTAAAATTTATCTTTTGATTTTAGATCGCGAACCGATGTCCAGAGGCGGAAGAAAAAACGCGTGAAAGGTAAAAAAAATTATAGAATTTCACATAAAAAAAAAAAATCAGTAGACAATTATTTATTAGATTAGATTTTCAACTGAGAGTTACCTTACGGACTTAAACGGTTATTATCACGAAATCAGTTGAAAAATAGCCCTTTTCCCCCTCACGGTACACTGTACCTACCTATCTATACCAGTATTTTCTTTTGTTCCACATTGTTCTGGATAAAAACGCCCACACGATCACATACATAAATAGCTTTGACCCCAAGACTAAGATTCACTGTATGGAGGCTATCGGAAACTACGCGAGTCTACATCACACATTACTGAAAAAGTATATGTGCTTTTTTAAATACAAATATTATTTATCCAGAGTCGAACCCGCGACCCCACGCTTCGCAGTTGGTTGTCCACCCATAGAGGCACATTGTTCGAGTCAAGCAACGTTGCTAGATTTGATTTTGTTTGAGGATAATGAGTTTGTCTCGATATTCATTAATTTTACCTTCTGTTTTTCAGGTAGATGACCAGTATGGACGTGAACCAGTGCCGAAGAAAAAATATAGCAGTATTGTAGTTGTTTACGTTGTCTAGTACCTATATATAACACATGTTTAGAGCTTACTTTGGGGCTAGGTCAATTTGTGTGCAATGGTCCCCCGATAGTTATTTATTTAATATTGTAACTTTTCACTATTTCATAAGTTTTATGACAAAATCATCGTTATGACATAATAAAGATACTAAAACAAATTTAAAACAAATCTTTTAATCATGCCTACTTTCACCTTTCACGATTTGTAGTAATGTAAGCAAAATAGTTTCAATATATTAGGTAGTAATAGTAGTAGGTTCCTGATCTCAATGTAGGACTAGCTGTTACCAGAGGTTTTGCAAACAAGGACTACTGTGCAGGCTTCCCACACTAGAGATTTTTACTATGAATTAGTAATCTCGCCCTGTTGTTCCCTAACAACGCGCGAGCCGAAAGAGCGAAACAGGATTGCCGAGAGCGGCCGACGAAGCGCCAGAAACTAAGCCTTATACATTGGAAGTCAGGTTCTATTTATTCAGGCATAATCGTAATTTCAACAATTCAAAACACATCTGTTCATACATCACACAATATCATGTAAGTACTTGTCTCCTTGATAGGGTGTAGGCATTGTAATTATAATCAGTTTCGCTCATCTCGCCCTGTCCAAACTACACGCGACCGGAACCCGTCGTGTCTATGCCCGGGAGCGACGTACAGGGAGGGAAGGGAAGCGTCATGCTAGCACCCCCGCCCCATTGTAGCGCTATGGACACGCTACGCACGTACGCCACAGCTTCGTAACAAAATGGTGGTACGCAGCGATACTTGTACACGATATAACCACGAATAAGTATCTTAATAACATTGTATATGCGAAAGTTTGTGTGTGTGAATGTTTGTTACCACGTATCACCGTAACTAAAAACAGATTTTAATGAAATTGAATGGAATGGAATGGAGATAGCTTATACTCTGGAATAACACATAGGCTACTTTTTATCACGGAAAAAGGTTCTTGCGGGATAACGGGAAGGCGCGGGTGAAACCGTGGGCTCAACAAGTACTTTATATCCGTACCTGGCGTAAATATGTTTCTCTGACGAGATATTGATTTTCCCGTTTATAGGGGCTCTTTTAGACTACTTGCTTTAGGTATCTCAGAGAATTTCGTTGTAGATGTAAAAATATATTTGTGATGGATTGTAGAATTGAGAATATTTTCTTAAATCTAATGAACTGTATGGAATTCAAGTCATAAAACAAGTTCCTATTAGACAAACAATACAACAGATTTTATAGAAAAATCCAAAACTTAAAACCGCCTTTTTTACGTTCCCGTATGAGACTCTGGTCTTCTCTCAGGCAGAGAGATGGACTGTAATCTATCACGCTGGCCCAGTGCGGGTTGGTAGATATCGCATACCCTTGAATAGGTATTGCAGTTCTTGGACATGTCGGTTTCTTCACGATGTTTTCCTAATTTTAGAGTATATCACGATTAAAAGTATCCTATGTCCTATTTTTTTACTACTTACAGGTGACGACGTGGTCGAAGGTGGCATCACGCTACTCCTGGATTGGAAACTGGCTCTCAAGTGAGGCTGCCGGAACACACCGAAAGGTGCTTGGCGACAGATTCTTAACATGAGGTTGCTAGCTAGCCAGTCGAGCACTAGAAAATGCCCTACCACCTAGCTATGGTTTTATGATAATGTTTTCCTTCACCGAAAGCTCAAGCACATTGTAGGATTCGAACCCACGTCCTACCTACGGACCGCAAGCCAACGTCACTATCACTAAGTCATCATCGCTATATTTTATCAGCATAGCTACAATTTATACCAGGCACGGACACATTAATATTGCGCGCAGCGTATTTTGCGTATCCTTATAAATTGATTGATTTGCGCCAACGAAGTCATAAAGATCCCTGGTTCTTGTCAATAAACTGCAATGGATTAGGCTTAGGTCTGACAGTTGATACTTTTTGTTTTAATACTTACAGGGTAGCGTATGACCACAAGTCACCTAATGTTAAGTGTTAAGGCTAGGAGACAGATTCTTAACTTGAGGATAGTAGCTAACCAACAAGCTATGGTTTCATCACGATGTTTTCTTTTACCGAAAGCTTAAGCACATTGTAGGATTCGAATACATGACCTTCGGACCGCAAACCGCAGTCACTACCATTCGGCCATCATCGCTTTGAAATCACACAAAGGTCGTCGAGAAGTCTTATCTATTCCCCACCATTGTCTCTAAACAAATGCGTAAACCAGATCAGTCATCAGCAAGGATATAAGAATGTGACAAAGAAAATAGACACGGAGATATTTTAAAATTAAGTAGGTAAGTAAATATCGGTATCATAATAGCGCTCCGGGCGCGTAGAACTAGACTGATAGGTATCGCTGTTATCGGCAAGGACGAGAGATGAATTCCGGGAAGGACAGAGGATTATCAGCTCAACAACACGTGTAATTCTCGAAGAATAATGCTTTCAAATTCCAAATCGATGATTCACGTAGGCCTAGGTGCTTACTTATATTAGCTCAATAACGGAGGTGAGTAGGAGGCGGCTGGTACCTACTACCTACCTACTCAGGTCTGTAATAACTGTTTTCTAAATCGACCTTTGGCGTCTTATGGCTGGAACTGGACGGAAATGGTAGCGGCATATTGTTACTACTGATAACTTGTTACTGTTTAAATTAGTGTTTATATGCACTCAATAAAGATTTATTAGGTATTATTGTTTTGCGAGTGGTACACCACTCGACGCAATTGAAGCGGGGCAGATAATTAAAGTTGGACGTTGTGGGAATTAAAACGGGACAGAGCTGATTTCAGGTCATGTTTCAATTGAACGTATAGATTGAGTGTTACTCGACGCAAAGGCCCTTTGGAATCAAAAGGAGGATGATTTTGTTTAGAGAAAATGCGCACTGCGTATCTTCAGCCATAAGTAAGCACGGTGGTGAGCCATCCGTAAACATAGTGAGCGAACTACAGTGGTAAGGTGAACATGCAGACGTATATATAAAGCAACTTGTATGCCGGGCGTCGACAACTCAGAAGCCAGGACGAGACACTATGTATAAGTACACATCACGGTATTGGATAGGTACTAAGGAATCGACCTGCGTTTGTGTCGACAGAAAATGTTTCAGTACGGAGAATGGCCGTCCGTGTTAGCGTCTGAGTCTAGCTGTAGGTAGGTATATCGATGCGCCCCCACTGTCTAGGGGTGGTGGCGGGTGCAGCTTACCTTAGTACCTATGTAGGGATTTTTTTATGACGTTGCAGTTTATGCTACTTATCTGCATAGAGCAAAACAGTAGTATGAAGTTATTTTTGCTTGTTTCTGATAGGAACTAATTAATGTTAGCTACCCGTGAATTCTTCTGCATAGAATTCAGACATCTATCTATACCTATCTATAAAGGGGATACAATCTTCCTCATCTTCTAGGTACGAGTACGTACCTACCTACAATCATGACTTTAGTAAACCATCTACATAGATAGGTAGGCACATCATTATTTACTTACGCCCGAAATGAATAATCGATCCTGATCCGTTATCCGCGGTTTTGGATCGATATGTCATGTCCTATTATGTCATTTTAGTACTAGGGCTTGACATATTACTGCTAAAATGACATATTAAGACATGACATATCGATCCATAACCGCAGATAACGGATCAGGATCGATTATTCATTTCGGGCGTTAGTTAATTAATATTTCTGGCTAATACATAGGTAAGTACCTAACCCACGTCATAAATTTGTATCTAAGCAAAAATTCGTAGTAACCAGCTTCGCCACTGGTAGAACGTAGGAGGCTAGAGGTATTTTTAAACTCAGCTAATCTATTGACGCGAAATTACGATCAATACTAATGGCGTCCTCAACTTAGCAGGAAGCCTACTCACGGCCGAAATTAATAACGTATCTATCCATGATTTATCTTTAATCTTACACCTACTAGAGATAGGACACAAGATCCATAGAAGTAACGTCCAATTTCAATCTCTAGTAGCACAAACCGTGGATAGATAGGTTATTCGTTTCCAGCGTTAGTATCAACCTACTACTGGAATACGGCATTGCCGATTTTATAGCAAAATAACTATAACCTACAGGTCCTACACATCTTTATGTTCTTGCTGTTCAATAATCTTTAGGTACATTAGAAATTAGAAGCCCAGATTACAATTCGGTGAGCGACATCATTAAGTGGTCTGGAAATGAATATGAAACTACCTGAGGCGAGACCATGGCGCCATCTCTGCAAGACTACGAATATCGACGCGTAAGCTCGGTGGTAGGCACTTAAAAAAAACTCAAACCAGTCGCCACGAATGGGGTGAGGAGCGGCGGCACCCCATTAGTTGGGGTGGGGTCATAGATATCGTAGCGTTGGGGTAGACAGCTGCGCATACAATACGTCCACTATTATTATTATTTACTATGCTTGAGGGTGAACTGCACTGGCGTGGCGTCGCGTCGGCGTCGTTAACCGTTTTCGTCCACTTTGTTGCATTTTATTGACGCGGTCTGTTCGGAGAATTCGTAACCGATTAGCAATACAAATTCTTGCTCCGCTACCTTGTAGCTGTTTGTAACGGTACACCGCACCTACTGCTTATCCTGCATTTTTTCCCCATTTTGGGCTTCGAAATTCAGATTCCTATTAAGATGTTTAAAACAGGTATTATAACCTGTACCTGTATACTGATTATTTTTTCTGAGTGGGTTAGGAAATCCGAAGCTATGATAAATTTAATTGCAGGTAGGTATAACGTAATTCGATTCTGTTATTTATGTAGGTAAGTTACAATAACTTGGGCAATGTAGGTACCTAAGAGGTAAGTTATTATGAAATTAACCGTAGTTAATAATTTTGCAATTTATGGGTAAGTCGAGTGATGCGCTGGTCTTGCTGGTAGGCCTCCTGCAGACTAGTATACCTAATACTAATTAATAGATGTCCAAAAAGTCTAGTTGTAACGGGTGTTTGACCTTTAAGGACCTATATCTTGAATATACCTTTGTACAATTCAATTTTCTGCATCAGGACCCAAATTTTATGTTCATGTTATCCTTGTATAAAATTAATAAGCGACTATCTGTTGGTTGACATATTTTATTTCTTGGAGATGTTATACCTGACGTTTATCAAAATAGCTTTCAATATTCCCATGCGCCATTGCTTACCTGTTAATTATTTAACTTGATGCACAGCTTTGGTGCCCATTTTGAATTTATAGACCATCCGTGACAAGATGACTTGGGATTCATCCATTCACACAAGATAGTTGGAACTATAATTTAAGGACCTACGGTACCTACGTATACTACGAGGTATATTTAAATATAGGCCACATAAATATGTGGAAATATAGAATATCCTGCCATCTTTAGTGTGTCTTATAATTATGTGGCTATTATGTAGCCACATAATTATAAGACACACTCAAGAACATTCTAATTAACCGTTGTCTACATAATATTTACATACATATTTTTTTCATTAGGAGGTTTGCATGAAAGCTGTGAATAAACACTATAAATTATGTCAAATAGTGGATAACGCCATCTAGCCACGGTTTGAAAAACTATTTTTTTTCAGCGTCTGTGCACCACCAGAGCCCAGAGACCATAAATTGAGGAAAGAATTTCCTTATTCTAAGCCATAGACTGATAAAATTGATCACGTTAACCATAGGCGTTCTTAACCTTAACACAACAATGTTAGCCATTTTTAGTCTGTGGATAAACCCATAGACTAATGTGATTCTTACTCTGTGGGCCCAAATTCAGGTTAGGGATGGTCGATGTTGCAAAAACATCGATGATGGAATCGATACTCGATGACGATGTTCATCGAGCTTATAAATGTCTTTGCAAATAGTGTCATCAAGAAATGAATGAAATAACTAAGCAGATAAATATTCCAGACTTGTTGCCCTTTGAAAAATTAAACAGTAATTTACACGATACATTTTTAGCTGATACACCGTAATTTTGCCTGAAAAACACGGTTTTACCCTTGTCGGTTTTACAACAAATAGCAAATTATTTGACGTATGTACACTACCATTTTCGGGTACATAAGACAAACTAGAAAGATGATGTGTAAATATTTATTCTGCTATTTATAGTATGTATGTATGTACCTAGTCATTTTATATTTTTAAGAAAGGGCGCGCAGTAAAACAAAAATGTCGCGCCATTTGCCATGGCCTCGTATATTACTACTACTAGGTACTGTTTTCATCCCACTGAATCGTACTTTCCGAGTGGAACAAAAACGTTAATAAATTCAAACGTGTTTTGAAAACATGGTATGAAACGCGCGCGCGTGCATTGAACATTGCATATAAATCATAATATACTAATTATAGAACGTTGCCGTGAATTAACGGAAGAAGAGGTTTAGTAGATAAAAATTTTAATGAACAATGTCACTTTACCAGAACCGAACGGGAACTTTAAAATAATAACACACATCACACTTATTTCTGTAGTAAGCAATGTTTATTTAATAAAACGTTTAGTGTTACAGTATGCAACTTAAATAGTAATTAATACAAGCCTAATGACGATCGGAGACACATATCAATATTAAATACGACAAAACACAGTTCACATCATCTACATTCGAGCTACTAACATGATGAGCATTAATTGAGTATATCAGAAATAAAATCAGATTGGTAGTATCTATAAACATATCCGTCAAATCTATTACTATAACTTGCAAAGAAATGTAGATATCTAACTTTAGTCTAAATCTACCTTCTATATTACGCACAACTCGCATAAGTATAATATTTTAAAGACATCGAAAACGATTTTTAAAGTAGTATGGTAATACACCCTTAATACATTCAAGATATTATTTCTACTTTAAAACTTACGTACTTAAATACGAATAAATTAATATTGATATTGATCAGAAATTCCCCGAAATTATGAAGAAGATTATTGTACTAAAATTATATAGGTTGGGCCGTGCTTGCAAATAAAACATACCTAAACATCCTATTATAATTTATAATCAGGAAGTTATTTTATGGTAACGCATTTGTTTAATTCAAAGAAACACAATCATAATTACGAAAAACCAAAGAGAAGATCAAGTTTAAAATAAAATGGGGACTGATATTGCTGGTACATTTAGTGGGCACTGCGCAATGATTCACACCTTAGATTTAGGTTGAAAACTTCACCAAAAGTGCTTTTTCCGTTTTCAATTACTAGACCTATAAATAGTCGACCTCAGCTAAATGATAAATTGAGGATCAGTTGACATGTATACGTTAACTACACACTTTTAGATATATACGAGTGTACACATAGATTATAAATTTCGTTACCTATAATAGGGATGTTAACACTAATTACAAAATAATGTTTAATTTTACTTTTATGTTAGTTTGTATTATTAGGATATCGAAAAACATATTTTTGTATTTAAATATAACTTAATAATTTAAATAAAAATGATTTTAAACGCTTATTTATAATCTTTTGTTACGTGACTGCAAACACCAAAAAGAGCTTCTTACGTCACTAACCACTCGGGCGATTTGTGCTTCGATGGTTGCCCGCGCGTCGGTAGCCGCGGGTCGGCGTCGGGGGTCGGCGCGGTGGTATGGTTACGAAACGCAACCATCGTGTTTTTCGGTCAGTGACGTGACAGTTGTTAGTGTTTTGGCGGAAAAATTCATAATTACTCTAATTTTGTATATTTTCTCATCGAAAATACTAATAATTTTAAATAAAACATATTTTATGGTAAACAAGAGTCAATCTTTAAAATAAAAGCAATTCCGAAAAATGGTTAACATCCCTATTGCGTAACGCACGATGTTTTTTTTTCACTTTAACTTGAAACGTCTTTTCTATTGGTTTTGTAATCCCTTTATTATTAAAAACCCTTTAATATTAATTACATTACAATTGTACCCGAAGTCCGATAATATCACTCCACTGTAACGATAAATTGTTTAACTTACACAGTACTTCATCTAACATAAAATAAGTCTCATTGACATAATTATATATAATATTATTCCACTGTTATTTTGATGTAAGAGGAAATTTAGATGATGATGATGAATCTATACGATGCTTACCGCAAGTATTCCACGTACAATGAATACCTACACGTTTCTAGTACATATCACGATTAAATACCTATAGGTATTATGTAAGTTCATATTTTTACATAGTTGGTCAATTATGCAAATTTTATCAGCGTATGTAATATTTTTTAAATACAACATCAAGTTACATATTCATAGCAACCACAGTGGATGGATTAGCTATACTTACACAAAAAGATTCTATGTAAAGATAAAGATACGTTTACACAATATAGCACATGATTATTTAATTAATAATTTAAATAATAATTTAATTAATAATTTAAATAATAATTTAATTAATAACTATCGCATTCCTATATCTAGTAGAAAAAAGAACTATAATAGATCATATCCGTCAAAAGGGGTTTGCGGCCCATCTAAATGGTTAAGATTAAATGCCATTGGCATATTACAAATAGCTTACAATAATATCGCTTACATTCCTAGTTACATTGGTTATAATTTATTATAACGCTAATTAAATAATCTACGACACATTTAGAATTTAAAGTGGTTATACACGCATAAGTATACGTTTTTCTACTGCGTAAATGTAGGTACTATAAACATTAATTTGACATAGAGTAATCTAACATTAAGAAGAATAAAACTGAATAAATATAATACCTGCGGCATCGCGGTGCACTTTGAAACAAGTTACGTGGACGTTAAAGTAAAATTATTAGTATCGACTCATATCAACTCATATCAAGTTTAGATTCGAAACTGTGGGTGTAAAAGACAACAGACGAAGTCTAAGCCGTGTCGTAGGACTCGAAGGCGGTCATGCTATTGACACAAATGAGTCAGTTGTTCACGGACGAGTTTAATACAATGCGCTTTTATAAAAAATTTGACCATTCCGGTCTACGGGTCTGCAACCCTAGGTTAGTCTTAGGCCATACGTCTTTAAATTCGAATTTAATATCACCAAAATTTCATTTCATTTATAATTACAATGACATTTCAATTTTGTAAATTCGATCAAAAGAGTTTACCCGAATTGAGAAATATTTTAAAACAAGTGATATTTAATACCAATCTCGAAGAGCCACACTCACTAGGGGCCGTGAATTTTTCATAACATATGAAAGGATTTAATAAAATTTCGATTGGTAAAACCTTTTTTAAACGGGTCTTAAAGGTGGCGGATGTTGATAATATCCGCTGCGTTCAACGCATTAAAAATTATTAAATTATTAATCGAAGAATAAATAAAGACCTATTTACATAATTATGTAGTTCTATATCTAAACATTTATATTACATTATATCGTAAAAATATGGCAAGCAGAGTATCAATGTACGACAACGTTGATTACTATCGAAGTTTTGAGCAAATTTACAAGCGTGAACTAAATGCATTTACGGCATTTTGTCAATGACAATGCTCTCTATCACATTCAACCTTCATGGTATATTTTAATCAAGGTTTATTTTACAGTAGAAAGCTGAAACCGACAGCTCTTCGTGCGCTCCGAAGCATAGGGGCATAAAAATGCCACTTGCGCCAATAATTTCGTCCAACCGTCCGCCAGACACATCATAATCATACTATTATATTTGTTCCTACTGTTGGGACACACCTTCTCTCAGAGCGAGTATAGGCCATTATACACCACGCGGGCCCAGTGCGGGTTGGCTGATTGGCCAGCCCTCGGTCGGAGTTACCAGTCCGCCCGAAGCCCTCCGACAGAGATAAACGACTACTATCCTAAGACAACAACAGGGACCGACAGTTTAACGCACCTCTAAAGCGCGGAAGCGCTCAGTAGTCACCCATCCAAGCGAGCGCTTCCAACGCTACTTAAGTCTTAACCAATATCTATTGTATTCGTATTACCTACACTTAACATAAACACAGTACAATATAGAACGTCAATACACGAAGCCTAAACATAGGCATAGTTACATAGTTATTAACATTACACAGATATACGCCGTGAGAAATGCTTTTACAGCATTTTGTGAATGACATACCGTGCCCTCCGAAGCACGATAGCACTTAGATAAGATTTACGCACACCCATCCAAATGGCGGCCACCCGACCTCCACAAACGTTACTTAATAAATATGTATTGTATTCCATGCATTACGTTAATACAAAAACAATACGTTTAAGAGTATTTACACAGTTGTCATTATTATATCATCACAATAATTATGATGTGCGAAGTAACAAACGACAACGTTGAACCACTATTGTAGCTCAGAGCAAATTTACAAGCACAACTATTAATACATTACAAAGGAGCATCCACACCGCGAACATTCGCGCGTAATGAGCAATCGGTGAAATTCGGTTCCGTCCGAACATTCAAAAGGCGATCCATGGTTGCTTGCAGTCAAACGTTTTTCAAAACAAGTCACATACCAATTCACGAAGCTTTGTTCGCAAGCGAACGTTTGGCTTGTCATTCTTCCAAACCTCGCTAACCAATCCTCGCGGTGTGGACGCGCATAGGTAAGACTATATTACAATACTTATATAAGTCTGATTCAACAGAAAGCTTTTTGTCGAACCAAATCAACCGCAGTCCTTTCCTCAGTCTCATACATGTTTACTTCGTTTTTAATTTATGGAAAGACATATGTATTTTTGTTGTCTGCTTAAATTGTCAAATGTGCATCATTGTAAAGTATTCGAAAAACGATTCGAAGATTAGCGATAGACCGATCAATGAAGATAAGTCAACTGTGAACACATAACAACGGTGTCGTTCGGTTCGTCGTGATAGTTTTGCAGTATTTACTTTTGTTTCACTGTCGGGTATTTCCCTAAAGTCGGCTCACCTGTTGTTGTTGTCGTCGTTACGGCGGTCATAATGTAATTTAACGAAATTAGGATGGTCATCTGGATCTGAATCAGAAGTGTCAGAGGTTATCGGAGAGACTTGTAATGTACTCGCGCCGCTGGGCCCCGTACCCCCGCTGGTGGCGCCAGCCTGCGCGTCCGGATTTCGCGGGCCCCTTTGAATGCCGCCGGGTATATAATCATCGTCCTCTACACAGGCATCGGTATCGTAATAACGCCAAGTGCCGTCTACGGGATTGTGGTATCTGTTTGATGGTCCGGCTTCGAGCTCATCTATTGCGGACGGTAGTGGCAGGTGCCAAGTGGATGGCCCGCGGTTGGTTCTACTGTACTGCATGTAAGGCGCTATTGGTTTGCGCCGCTTGCTCTTGCGGCGGGTCGTATTCCTTTTTTCAGTTGAAGTTGATCGCTGGCTCTTAGGAGGAACGCTCGTATCCGGCGTAGACTGGGGTGGTTGGATTGTGTGGAATCCGTGATCACATTGCCCTGACGTTGATAAGTAGTTGCATGAATAGCACCAGGCAGGGCCTTCGACCGGAGAATCGAAGTCCCTCCTCAGAGAGCGCATCCGGCGACTCTGCTGCCCCCTAGGGATGACGACGGGCGCTACGGGAGAGTGCGGCGGCGCGGCAGTAGGCTCGGTAAACGTCCCCAGCGTCCACTCCGGCACACCATCGTCGGCGAGCGAATACATCTCGCAATCAGGGTCTAGCCTGCTTTGAAGCCCTAGTTGCAATAACAAGCTGCCTTGTTGCCCTTCACTGGTATTATAAGCCAAAGACGAGAGATTCCTAGTCGTATTATCATGTAAAGTCTGTAACTCATATTCGAAGCTAGTTTCGACCGGTTCGCTTAAAAATACGTCATCGGTCGGGGACGGCGTCCATGGGTTTCCTTCCCATTCACTTTCGGGGGACGCCGCCCGTTCTATTTTTCAGAGAGCCAAAATGTAGTAATCGTTGATGCGGCGGCGGCACAGCGGGCAGATGGTCAGCATCTTGACGCATTTGAGGCAGAAACCGCTGAAAATATAAATAATAGCTGTAAGTATTTGAATCCGAAATGATGAAATTCGCCGAAGAACCAAGGTCACCGACATAGCTCTCAGAATTTGCAAGTTGAAGTGGCAATGGGCAGGCCACATCGCTCGACGAACCGATAACCGATGGGAAAGAAAGGTTCTCGAGTAGCAACCACGAATCGGAAGACGTTCTGTAGGTAGGCTCCCCACTAGGTGGACGACGACATTGTAAGAGTCACAGAGAGCGGATGGATGCAAATGGCTAATAGCCGTTCATGGTGGCATTCAAGGGGGGAGGCCTATGTTCAGCAGTGGACTTCTTCCAACTGATGATGATGATGATGATGATTTGACAACATGTGCTTGCATGCAACTAGAATTGAACGATTTTATACAGTAAAATGAAAACACAATATCATCAGGTGACAATTGGCACATATGACTACTAAAACCCTAGAAGTAACGCTGCAAAACAAAAACAGATCTGTTTTCCTCATTATTTTGTACCGTTTTTATTGTTGTGTATATACAGTATTGTAAAGAGCATTTAAATAAGCGTTTCCTTTTTTTAATATCAGGCTGTCTCTCAGAGATAATAATCTACCTCGCTGGCCCAGTGTTAGATGTCGCATGCCCTTGAATGTTTTTTGTGACGTTTTCCTCTACCGTTCTGAGTGATGGCAAATCGGCACATATAGTGTTGGCCGTGATGCAATCCGAATGCTGTTTTTTAAGTTTTTTGTTTATAGGAGTACAGTAGAAAATTACCCGTGTTCGCAAGGATCGACGCCATAGTTCCCTTCTTCATCCAGGCATACGACGCATCGCTCTTCCAACGGTCGCTCCACCAGTTGTACCTCTCCAAGGGTGACGTGCCGAGGGACCACCTATGTCACCGTAACGAAAATACGTATTAACACGGTAAATGTGACACTTTTCATGACTTTCTGTTCACTTGCTGTTAAATTGAATGTCCGTTTAAGATTATCTAGTAAATTTTTCTTCGGCCTAAATAGGAAACTCTTTATTACTGGACAAAGCTCATTTATTTTTATGCAATCGAAATAGGATAGGAGTAACAAAAGCTAGTTTTAATTCAGTTTACCATTTCTGACCTGCGACATCAAACCCACATTCCAGTTATGTTTATAATTTCAATGTGCAAATATTATAGTGTTTTCTCAAATTACCTTCTTTTCCTCCAGAGAAAGCTGTCCGAACTGATTCATGACGGAAAATATCCTGTCAGTGGGTGGATGCGCGAACTCTTGCGAGCCGAAGTTGAATCGGCACTGTTGGTTCGCCATAAAACTTGCCGCAGCATAGAACCCTTCACTGGAAGTTGCTGAGCTTAGTTCAATTCTTTCAAGCCTTGAAAAATGAATAAATATGGTCTTCAACAAGAGAACATATGAGAGAAATTTTAAGCCATCACGACACTGACCAGTACACATCGGAGAAGATTTTGGTTCCAATGCGTTCAAACGTGTTAAAGACCATAATTATACATGTGGCGTACTAAAACCAAATTAATACATTATGTGAAGGTTATGAATTATCATAGAAATGTGTTAAGTTTTAAAAGATTATTCACTGTACATTGTAAGTGATTAGCGTGTAAACATAAGCACATTAATGTATGTTATGTACATGAAGTTATGTAAGTGAAAAATGTTGGAATCTCTCATACAATATATTCGTACCAAAATCTTCCGTTAGTGAGAAACAAGGCGGTGATAGCAATAGTAAAATAAACTGAATAGTCATAACAAAATAAATGAGAATATGGCTGAATTGAAGTCTTTACTGAAATGACCACATATTATTTTCCTTCTCCTTCAAAGAAAGCTGCAATCTTAGCTATCTACTTGAGATAAAAATGTGAACACTTTAATTAGAGCCTTCATCCTCAACCGCTTTCCAAAAAAAGAAAAGAAAAACTGACAAGCTTAACAAAACCGTTACCAAAATATAAGTTAAAAAGCGAGGCGAATTGGTGACGTAAAATGCGTACCTGGAATTTTCGAATATGTCATTGCATACTGCCAGGCGTTGGTCATTCAGGCTGAACACGGCCTCCCGGCGGTCGACGTCCATGAGGCAGCCGAGGACGTCTCCCGGGTGCCAGGTCGGCGCCTGATCTTGGGGCGTGGCCTCCGCCCTGTGCCAGATCAGGCGGCGGCAGCCGTCGTACGCCAGAGAGAACGAGTCGTCGCCGACGCCGTAACCGTCCTGGAATGCGAACAGGCTCACATTCTAAAAGCTGGAAGTATGACTCAACGAAGGGTACATACACCTACGTGAGATGTTTAGATTACTTGAACCACCCTCCTACCTAGGTTAGAAAAAAAGCCCACCGAAGAGTATGTATATTCAAGACTGTTCATATAATATTAGAGCTCCCTCCCACACCTATGGTAGAAAAACCCAAGGAAGGGCACATCCGTTCATAACGCGAGACTTCTAAAGAAAATACATAGCAGCCCCAACGCATCTTTGTGGTTCTGAATAATCAGTGGCACTGTAAACGGTTGTGCATGTAGTCATGAAGAAAAATTGTGAAACACAAGAGTCTACGGGTGACAAAGTCGGTCATCAAATGAACGTGAGCGAGACATAATAAACTAACAACTGTAAGCAAAAGAGCGAGATATCATTAGACAGTTTAGCCACCCCCGCACTCTAATCTAACCCCATAATAGCAACTGCGCAGCCTATTGCTGACAACTTCAGAGCTATAGCTCTTTCTTGTATACAAAGATCCGGATAGGTACTTTAGGTTAAAATTAATCAATACCTATGTAACTATTTGAACTGCCTAGGTGTCCCTAAACTATGGATAAAATTATCTACTTATTTAATCAACGTTTGACATATTGAAAATGAAGTTATGTATAAGAAGACAGACCAGCCCTCTTTTTACAGTAAATTCCTATTTTATTTATTTCAAGGACATTAGTCGCATTGGTCTGTGCGTAAGTAAGAACGACGATCTCGCTATCTCATTCCCGTATCGGATATTGGTCAGCGTACAAGCTACAATAACGTTTCGTTAGGCAGCACTAGTTCTACATACATATTGGGGTTTGTCACATGGATCTTATTTTAATAAAAACGAGGGAAAGGACAAAAGAAATAAAACTGCAACACTTCAGTCATCAGTAGTCAGTATCGTTTCCTGAATATATACTTACATGATTCTGAAAAGCAGCTTTCTTTGTTGCCCAGCCAATCTGCATGACTCCGCCGGTCACAATTTGTGCTTCATAGTACCAGCAGCCCGAGTCAATCTAAACAAATATAACATTATTTAAGAATTACTGTTTTCAACTTCTCAGTAAAACTACCAAATGTACGGCAAGTTGTATTTTAATAAAGATCAATTCATCACATGTTAAAAGTAAAAAAAAACGTGGTAGCAGTGAACCAATAACAGGTTTACTTGTCATGATAGGTCTATGATAAGCAAAGAGGCTTGGTTTGTAGAAGGTCAAGAAGCACTACAAAATGTGTTATGACAAAGGATTTACGTGTACTGTTACCCGGAAAGTGGCCCGCACGCTTTCGAAGGAGTGCGAATCACAGCGAGCCTCCAGCCCGTCCGGCGATATCTTGAGGTACTCGCTCACATCCCCTGTGTTCAAAATCACGTGGATGTCGTTCATCCTCGCCGTTTCGAAAGAAAAACGACGGCCTGGGAACAGGACTGAAAAGAAAACGCATCTCATAATTTCTACAGCCACGTAGAAAGATCTAGACCACGCACGCATTACGTAGGCCACGAAGAAGAACACAGACGGTACAGGCACCTGCTACTTGCTGCCACATTCGTGAATATATCGAGACGAACGATTCTACGACTAAGAATGCAACAGTAAGTCGCATAGTCTGTTTCAGGGATGTTACGGAGGTTATATTCGAGGCGGAATCGAAGGTTTCATTCCGACCTCCACGGTGTAGGAGGTAGCAGAATTGGAGAAGAAAGAAAGCTACTCATTTGTGTTACTACGAAACTTACAGAGCACCTACATATATGTATGTATTAGTAATTTCATATGTACGTTGTTATATTACATTGTAACTGATTGGAACGCGGTATAAAAACGGGGCGAATCGAGGGAGTGCTAAGGAGGGTAAAATTTTTCTAAATCCGAGATGTTATTGCGTAAAATCTCTGCTCTGTGTATTCTTGTATCATCAGGTAATGCATGAAAACGGCGAGGAGCACGTACATATATTATCCAATGCCCATCTTGCGCTGAAGCCGACCTGCCTCCACAGGAAGACCGCGGCGTTGTGGTGGAGCTCCAGCGGCAGCAGTGGGTGGAGCAATTGGCGGCCGAAGCAATACAGTATCATCTTCTTATTTTCGGCTGTGCGTGCAAACTTCTCCAAAGCGATCATCGCGTAAAGCACAAGATTAGGCTCACACTCGTCTTTCTGCAGGAAAAAACGTGTAAGATTATAAACTAGACCAGACCAATGTGTTTCTTTATGCTACTAAGTAACGATATGAACGGGTCGCTCGCCTAAAAGTTCAGTGTTACCCAGAATTGTGAACTTCAAAAGTTGAAAGCTCAGCGCGGCAACGCACTGCGCTCGTCAGCCCGACATGTTGGATGTTAAATATCTTTAATAATTACCTTTAATTTCACTGGAAACATTTTCATAATTATATAAACATACTGGAGGATGGTAGGTGTTAACCATGCATTCAATTTATAACTAACAATTCAATTCAACTTAGCACATCAAACACGTGGCTATAAAATAGTTGCTATTAAATTTTAATATACATATATAGAAATGATTTTTTGTTTGATCCGTATGTGCGATTAGATAAAGAGGAGACGAGGACGTTGAGTAACGTGCAGTTTGCAATGTAGCGATAGCATCGGTATTATTGTATATTGCTACATTTCTGTTATCCTCCCGTCTCCATTGACCAATTGCGTGCAATTGAGACGCGGCAGACACGAGGGTCGACACGGATTTCATCAAAAGTTATTCAATTTTAAATCGTATCTCGTAGAACATTAGTTGCATACTTATAAAGCATTACGAATTGACCCCTTCAATCGGACTTGGATCTCTATAACGTATAAATTTGTGTTTTATTTCTGATATAACATTTCAACATCGGTAGCTGCAACAATTTAGTTTGATGAATTTTGTACTTTAATATTGGATAGAGATTCTCCCGTCTTTATAACTATGCTGACAAAAACATACCTACCCTGTAATGATTCTGCATTTTGATTAAAGTTTAATAAATCTGATTCTGTGTATTTCATTGACTTAAAAAACAAGTGCTTGCAACATAACATTACCAAGAATTTGACGAGGTACATGAGAAGTTCTCCAGTGAGGACTTGAACGCTGTTGGGTCCAGCGAATTTATCCGCGATGCACCCTAGCAAGACGAGCAAGTTGCGCTCATGGCGCAGGGTATTGTCGTTCAAGTAAGCTTCTGAGCACCTAGCTCTACTCAGGTGCAGACTCCGTGTGAACTGTGGGTGAAAGGAAACGACTAAGTATAACACTGCAATAGGTGGCTATAGCTAAATACCAACAAATAGTTTAATTTATAAACCTTCTTACCCCGACGACGGTGTCCCTGGCTGGTAGAGGGCAGTCGTCAAACACGATTGTTATAGCTGATGGGCCGAGTGGATCGTACAGGGGGATTGATCGCACCAACGCCATCATGGTATCGCACCAACCCTCTTCAGAGTCGGCGTGTTGACTGATTCTTATCATAGGGGCAGGTGCTTCATCCGCGCTTTAACAAATTATATACTTATATACAGGATGTTTGATTACGTACTACATACAATATGAAAGCTCAGCTAGTTAGCGCAAAGGAATAAATAGATTACCTATATGCAGGCGCGGATCTAGTCCTCAAAAAAGGTTGTGGTTAAGGCCACTCGAAATCGGCAAAATGCAAGTCAAATTGCAGACTCGCTCACAATCGATAATTGCATTAATAAAGGAGACGTTTACAAAATATGTCCTCGGCCAAGACACCCAAGACTTTGTGCAACTGTGGATCCGCGCTTGCCTATAAGCCCGCAGACGTTCTATAACTATACATTTCGCGACTTATAACTAGAAACTGCGCAGTGATTGCTTTTTAGGTTTGATTGGAGGTGAGGTATGAGGCGCGGGTGACTGAGGCGGCGGGTGGGGCGCCGAGCGGGCCAATAGCAACGCGGCGACGCCTGTCCATGAGTACAGGTGAGAGATCTTAATGAAATTAGATTTTAACGATTTTGATGACATTTTTAAATATAAGTACACCATTAAATACAAAAGAAGTGATAAGCTTACTAATAACTACCGAAGGTATCTATCGCCCATCATGTACTAATTGACTTATTGTTTCAAAAAATTATGTTTGCGTTTTCGCAACAATAAAGTTAAAATATTGGCAAGAGTAAACTGCATAACTAACTAATAAAGGTAAATTTAATTATTTTATATTTTTACTGTGTATTAAAGGCGTATTTTTAAACTACACATTTATCATAGAATATATCAAATAATTTGATGATAAACCTCAATCGATTACGCACTAACCATGATTTGCGCGAATGTACATGCACAGTATGGCGCCACCTTGGTTATAGTACTTATAGTTAATTGTCGCTACGTAAAACCATTCGATCGCTTGTAACATAAACGCAAGGATCATATTATTATTGGGATATTGCAAGTTCTGTTATACCTATAAAAATGTTGTTACTATGTATAAACATAATTTGTTTAAATTCCTTTTTTAACCTTGAGCCTCTAAAGAGAATTCTGGAAAGCGATGGCTTCGATACGTAATTTGCTTTAGGTCAGGGTGTCGCTAATAGGCAACTGGACAGTAATTAAAAAACAATCTAAAATATGGTTTAAAATAATGCTTTTTAATTTAAAATTATTAAATCAAGTGTCATTTTTTGTAAAACTATACATAGATACTGATATATTTTATTTTAAATCAAAAAATAAATTTATCAATTCTAATGTTTTGATTAACTGTTCCGAAACACAAACCACCATTTGGCGTCACACGTATGTAAACAAGCAAAAATAAACGTTCATTTTCGGACGTTTTTATATATTTAGAACATTATTTTATGTACACATATATAATGATTATTGTTAGTGTACAATTAATTTTTGGTATGCCTTTATAAAGCCTTAATTAATGATACATTTATAACACTTCCTGAAAAGTGGTCCGGTTGCCTATTGTATGGTCAACGACTAAAGTTGCTGAATAATAACGATTTTCCTATTACCTACATCACGTTAAACACCAACCATTGACCACATCATCACTTAACATCAAGTGAGTTGTGTTATGGTCAAACGCTACCTTGTAAGTAGTACAAAAATTTAAACCTTATTGATCGAAACACATATTAGGAAAATCGAGTATTATCAGCTACTTTTGTCGCTGATTGTACATCGCTCGCAACTACTAGTCATGATCAAAACGGGACCTACAGTTAAAAGTGACGTGATGTATGTAACATATATACAGTACGTACAGGCACATACAAAGTCTCAGTACTCCTAGTATAAGTTTTAAAAACCGTAAAAGTTTTCGTAAACGTCAAAGTTGACTACCGCCAACATGTCAAAGTGGCAACACGTACTGCCTAAATTAAAAAAGTCAAAAGCTTTTTTGTAATACGCATAAAACAATTTAAAATAGCTCGTATTAGTTATTACCGATTTCAGACCTTCCAAGATATGGAAAAAAAAATGTATGGTGAGAAACGAAAACTTTTATAGTTTTTCTAAACTATCAAAATCTGTACTAGGGGTACTGATATCATCCGAAAGATCACTTGGTGTACTATGAAGATGTTTTAGATTACATGTGATGTGTCATTCGAAGATCTTTCGTTAGTCTTTGTCGCCATGGCAACGCATATAGCCTACGCGTTACTTGCTTCTTTGTTTGGTAACAGCAAGTGTACGCGACACTGAAGCCTTGCCATATGCAAAGTCACATATATACAGGTCATATTTTAATTCTTACGTAGGGAGCGTCCATTAATTACGCGAGGCATTTTTGAGAATTTTTCGACCCCCCTGGTGAGATATCGTAAGATTTTGCTCAACTCCCTCCCCTCCTCTAATCTCACACGAGATTATTTAAAACTTCCATTCTTCTAAACGTGTTGGAATAATAAGAAAAAAAAACAAAACAAAAAAATTTCACGCAATTTTACACCGTTTTCTGCGAGAAAAATAATTTACGTGATATTTGCCAAGACCCCCCTCCCCCCTAAGTGAGATTTGGAAATATTTAACTTGATCCCTCTCCCCCTAGAACATCTCACGTAATTAATGGACGCTCCCTAACTAGCTGTGAGCCGGAATTTCACACGGACTTTATCGCGATAATACGTATCTCAAGCCCTTCTCCAGCGTTCGAAACATCTCCACACCACATTTCACCACATTTCAAGATGTGTTCAGCTGTTTTCTTTTGAAAAGGTAAAAAAAAAGCTTCTGTTGCATGTCTGATAATCATGTAGTATGAATGTTATTCGCCGTCTTCGCCCAATGCGCGGACCGAGCCTAGTGTGTATCGATAAATGAATTTAAATAATAATAAGCATAGAATGTGCGCATATCCAGCCCAAACGCTGGGAATACTAAGCTACTACCCATTCGGTCTGTCGATTCAACATGGGCGGCGCGGCGCGGCTTGCCGGGCGGGTTGCCGGGTGGCAAAATGAACCGAGACGAAAACGGTTTGTTGCGACCGGCCCTAGACTTACGAGTGCACTTCGATATAAAGGATAGAAATCAGGGAATAAGGGAATGATTGAAAATAAAGGCGGTCGGTGGAAGAAAAGGGGAGGCAATAATACCCGACCAGATATTACACACCCAATAATACACGACCGATAATACACAGCCAATAATACGTGTACATGGCTTCGTAATATCAGGCCGTGTATTATCTGGTCGCGTATTATCGGGTGTGCTAAATTTTTCCGGGCCGATATTACACAGCCAATAATACACAGGCAATAATACGTGTACATGTGGTCTCGTAATATTGCCTGTACCGATTTTACACAGCCAATAATACCCGACCCGATTTTACACACCCGATATTACACACCCGATAATACGCGACCAGATATTACGAAGCCAGCCATAGACAAAGATAGACTTTCCTCCCTGATGGCTGTCAATCAAGTTGGATTGATGCCTCGTTTATAGGTGACTGATAGAAGTATTTTTTTGTCAGTATTTGACTTTCCTTATTCTTTTATTTTATTGATAGTATGTAATAGGTAAATAAAATATAGTGTCACAGTAGGTTAAGGTGCGGCGGGGGTGGCCCTTGGGCCACCCCTAAGCCGCCAATATTTTTATTTTTATCTGTGGTCAAACGGCATTGGAATGATCAAACCTAGCTCAAACGAGATCAAGCATGGAGCATTCTATATAATCTGTGGTGATGTACACGTATTATTGGGTGTGTATTATTTGGTTGCGTATTATCGGCCGTGTATTATCGCCTGTACCAAAATTGCACACCCGATAATACGCAACCAGTATTACGCAGCCAGATATTACGAGACCATTAGCTGACGTCATTTTTTGGCTTCGTATTATTGCCTGTGCAGAAACTGACACGGGCGATAATACACGGTCAATAATACGCAACCAAATATTACACACCCAAATATTACGAGACCAAATGGTCGCGTATTATTGGGTGTGTAATATTTGGTTGCGTATTATCGGCCGTGTAATATAGGGACCCGAAGAAAAGTAACTTGGTAAAAAAACATTATTCACTTTTGAAAACAAGCATCTTTCAGCCGGAAACTGTATAAAACTTCGACCTGCAATTTTATGACATTGACAAGATTGACAAGATCAATGATGGAGGTCAAACGTCTCATAAAAACATTGTGTCTTACTAATGATAGACAATGAAACCTAGCAAATGCATCAATTATTATAAAGTTATATTCTTATATCTTTGTACATTTCATGCCCTGTCCACTCCCACCTTCCCTACGATGCGCGCGCATGCGTATTTTAGACGCTCGGCAAAACGAACTTTATTGCACTTATTATCGATTTTCTAGACTCTTCACTTTATTGCAAATGGCGGCAGGACTGTCTATAAGGGGTGTGGTTTAAAGTTAAAATGTAATTTCTGATGTTCATACAAAGGACTCATTTTCTTCTTTTGTTCCCTATTTCTATATGATTATACTACGATTCTGCTCTATTCGTGGCATTTTTGTATAACACTTCATTAGGTTATTCACATTACTTGCTTTATGCAAAGCCGCTGTGTGGAATGCACAAGATGAACATCATTTTGCAAAATAGCAAACAAACTGTTGCAATAGCTTGCTTGATACATTGTAAGGGATTACGTTCAATCAAGATTTATATGTGATAGGTATGTCCTTTTTAAATCTTTGTAAACGCTCCACTCAATGATCAAGGCAATGACGATCAGCAGTATTCCACAGGTTTGAAATAAATAATATTGAATATTTTTTGTAATAAAAATGAGTCCTTCACTTAAACAAAGAAAATAACTAAACAAAGTTATTACTTACTTCTCTTGGTAGCTTCCGATGTGTCGTAGTAGAGTCAGTACGAGTGTCTCAAGTGAATCGCTGTCCCTAAGTCGGGGACGCTTCGGTTCTGGGTCGTCAGACATTGTTATTATTGGAGGAGGATTGTTTCCTCTTGAATAACCAATGTGTGCTTCTTCCTTACATAAGCATGAACCCATTACCTGAAATGAAATAATAAATTAATTTTATGCCAATCATCAACGAACATACTTTTAAGTATAATAAATATGAAATCCGACATTCTGGAATAAACACAAAGAAAAAAGGTTACACAAAATCTAGATGATCTCCATTACTAAAGAAGGTTAAACTTAGAGAAATGTTTTGTAAGTAGGTACTTAAAAATGTAATGGTAATCCACTGGTTCTGCTTTTCTGATGGAACAGCAAATCAATACTTGAATGGTAGGTGAGAGTGTACTCAAGTCTACCTATAGCTACAATAAAATCTTACCTGAGAACATGATTACAGTAAAAATTTGCACACATAAAAACTGAGTCTATCACTGAATCTAGGACGAAATTAGCAATATTCAGATATTCAAAAATATGAATGGAGCCGATATGCGAATACGTGCACCGCGTTCAAGTGATGGCACTCAATTAAATGACCGGGCGCGGCGTCTAAGCTAGCTCGCCGGACCACAGGCCGCATGCGTACACGGATCAAACCTCCCCCCGTAAGCTCGGAACAATTGAATGTACTACGTCCGCCGCCCTTCTATCTCGTAAGAAAATCAATACAGGTAGACACCCCTCGCGTCCCTCGACTTACCCTTGCTCTCCTCTCATGTCTAGGACCCCGAAATAAACATGAAAATCTATAGAAAAGTGTGTGTACCTTTGGCAATACAATTTTAGTCTCAAAATCACACTCACCGCTGTTACTTCTTAAACCTCATGGGCAGGAACAGGAACAAATCCGATGTATCACGTGTAGGAATAGGATCTTTTTTCCTACGTAATTTCATAATATTCATAGAAGCGAAGACTTTATTATTAATACAAATTACAATAAACAAATTTGAATTATGATTTATTTATTTATATATGTCAATGTCAGAAACTCAGAATGTCAAAGCCACTCAAATTCAATTTTTTTTATATATTTTTTTTTTGTCATTATAGCCATACTGCTTTAAAGTTTAGAGGTTTATTATTCAAAGTGGTGTGATCTAAGGCGGGAAATTTTAATTTTTGATAGAGTTATCATATTTGGAACTATGTCAGTAAATAACACTAGAAATCGCAAGAATCTTATCTTCACATCATATCGTAAAGATATATTATATAACAATGATGGACCTGAGTAAGTCTACGGCTCCAGATTCTGGAGCAATAATAAAATTAGGAGTCATTATTATTACACTTATTTATAACTTCTATGCAAACAGTTGAACTATTACTAATTAATCTAACTAGGTTATAATGTAAAGAATAATCCACGACCATTTATAACTTTACAACACATAATAATAATTATTTGGTCCAAAGACGAAAAATTATTTTCTAAATTTAAATTTCCCGCTAGTCTGGCCGGTGAATCTCTGTGTTACCAGCGCGTAAACCTTATATTATACGAACAATAATTCCCGACCTGATAATGTACAGGCAATAATGCATGGCCTTATAATCCATGTACATGGCTTCCAATAATTATCAGGCCGTGCAATACGGGCTGTACAATACGGGCGATAATGTACGACCTGTTAATCCATGTACATCACCACAGATTAAGTAGAATGTCAATGCTTGATGCTTCGTTTGAGCTAGGTTTGATCATTCCAGTGCCGTTTGACAACAGATAAAAATAAAAATATATGCGGCTTAGGGGTGGGTAAGGGTGTGGCGGGGGTGGCCCTTGCCTTGTAGGTATTCCTATTTCCTATCTTAACAGTGAGGTTCAGATGAATTAATGCCTATTCAGTCAGTCAGCGCTATATATTCATAGCATAATAACTTCGTTTCTTCAGATGTCAGTATACCTTCCATAGTGATTGTATTAATAATCTGTATTTAGTATGAACCAAGATAGATGCATTAATATTATTTCACTTCTTTGTTGACAGAGTTTTGTAAACTTGTAAACCAAAACAACACACTGGTAACTTAAGACGATGAATGGTTCTGGTAACATTTCAGTGGTATGCGTCAGGATTCTGGTGGGTTTGTGACAGTGACATTCGTTCGTTCGTGACTCGCGACGCGACATTTTCTAGTTTATTTTTCACGTTCAGAACAATGAGTTCTCTCTCTCTCTACAGTAGTATGATCCGTTTCGCACCTAACATTGGTCGCACCAAGTGTATGTCTACATCCACAGGGTATACATTAGTCAAACAGATTAAAAACAGCCCGGATGTTCCAACGTGAGGCGGGAAATTTAAATTTTATGATTATTGGGTCTTTTATTCTATTTGTGAAAAATTCTAAAAACATATTATTGAGATAGCTTAGGCAAAAAGCAGTCGGAAATCGATAGTTTTAGTTCATATCTTAATCTTATGAGTAGGCATTTCATTGTATTAAATTGCTCGTATTCATTATGTGATTAAAATATTATTATTATTTGTATAAGGCTTGGCATCGACTTCAAACCTATTACTAAAAATAGCACATTAAATACTATCATCATTTAAACTTGATTCAAATCTCTGAGTTTGAAATATTATAAACTTGACACTGGCAAATAAACTAATCGTGTGAAGCCATAACAAAACAAAAATATAAAAAAATAATAGTATTTAGTTAACACTAGCTGATCCCCGCGGTTTCACCCGCGTGCGCTACAGTTTATCGCGATAAAAAGTATTCTATGTCCTTCCCCAGGGTTCAAACTATCTAACTATGTACCAAATTTCATTTAAATCGGTTTAGTAGTTTAGGCGCGAAAGCGTTTATATTCCGTATACTCCAAAATTATTCCCGCACTTCGGTGCTCCCTCACCGCGTTATCTGCTGTATCCATTATCCTATTTTAATTCTAAGTTTATTATTTTCGAACCGCGCGTTTGAACCGCGCAGCTAAAGGTCTTCCTGGTCCGCGACCGCACTTTACCTATTTCTTAGATTCTCTCCCACCTTCGGTGCCCCCCTCACCTCACCGTGTTTCCCGCTGCGCTGCGGTACGGCGCGCGGCGAATTTATTTTTCGATTAGTTGGACATTTTTTAATTTCGTAATATCTTTCGAACAGAATGTCCGATTTGAACAATTCAAAAAGTAATCTACAGCTATTGGAACAATCTTGTATACGAAATGATTTATTTTGATAAGGATTAATGTAAAAGTATGGAAAACACGGTCCGTTTTTAGTCGGCCTTTTTAACAACTTTTAAAATGTAAAAAGGTAGCTATAGTATATTATCCTTAAGAGATAAATATATGCCATACTTTTTTGTAGACCTATATAAAATACACAATTCCACAGTATATTATTTTTTTATATCTCAAAGGGTTTAGGCAGCGTTTTCGTTGAAAGCTCCCAGACGGCTTATTTTTTCCGACCTCTCCAACATATATCGTTATATTTTAGTCAATGTATACAAAAACTTAACAAATTATATCCTAAAACCTTCCTCGAGAACCACTCTATCTATTGGTGAAAACAGCATGAAAATCGGTGCAGTGGTTTTTGAGTTTATCGCGAACAGACAGACAGACAGACAGACAGACGCAGCGCGGAGGACTTTGTTTTATAATAAGTAGTGATTACATACATACATTGTTTATTTTTTACTTTTGAGTTTTTGACGTCGGTTTTTTAACGTGCTTATTTTTATAGAATACTTTTTAGTGTATTATGGTATTGACTTGTTTTGAAGAGTACCTACCGTACAAAAAAACTGGCATTACTGCATGATTTACGTCCTTGAAGTCGCCTTTATCACCATTGTGCAAGTCAAATTGATTTTTGTATTATTTGAGTTCGTATTCCTCCTTCATCGGACCCTAGTTACCACCAAGCACCAAAGTGCTCGTTAAGACGAATCAAACGAGCCCAAACTCGATAGTGTTTTGTCATTTAATTACTGAGTTCCTATGGCCACCTTCCGATTCCATCACCAGATCAGCTATATTTCACAATAATTTTTTATTGTCATCTAATTTACATACGTATTTAAAATTTCAGCTCAATCGGTAACCGGGAAGTGGATCAAATTTACCGGCGAGATTTGATTTCAGACATCGGGATAGGTGAAGGTAAATAAAAAAATGCTCATAAAGTAAAAACTATTGGGCCTATCTGAATCAATTTTTATGGAACCTATTTGAAACTATTCCGCATCAAAGTAAAAAAAGAATCACGTAAATCGTTCAGAAACCTCGGCGAAATCACATGTACATAAAAAAATATATAGGTACTAACTATAACTAACTATCATCATCATCATCATCAGGTTTTTCGTTCCCACTGCTGGGATTTGGCCTTCTTCCAGAGAGAGAGAGTATGTGGGCCGTTATCTACCACGCTGGCCCAGTGCGGGTTGGTAGATGTCGCATGCCCAATTGCCCATGAATGTTGTGTTCTTAGATATGTCGGTTTCCTCACGATGTTTTCCTTTCGTGTTTTGTTGCTGCATTTTAATATGATTATATAACAAATAGGTCAAATATCTACGATTCTATCGAATTCCATAGTCATTTTTAATAAATAGCATTAAAATTATAGAGCCTTCTTAATTTAAAGTTCCCGCCTTAGGTTGGAGATCGTCCTAGGGTTAGGGTTGGAAAATCGACCCCAAGCCTCAGGGACTCTCTGAACGAACGGATAGCGCTGTTAGAACAGGCTCAGACCTCATATAACCTTAGAAATCGGAAACAGTACTGAACGTGGTCGAATACTGAGTCGGAATATCTGACGGTTCTCTCCCTTGGAGATTCTGCCTTTTCAGACACCATCGGATTATCAAATTAGGCCAGCTTGACGGACTGGTTTACCTTGAGACGACTGACCCCCGCACCCAACTGTCAAGTTGTGGTAGTTGTAAGCGCTATACGTAGAAAAAGACGACAAAACGTATAAGTTGGCGCCATGCTACGTGAGTGTGACGCAAAGCGACAAAGACTTATCGAAATTCGAAACAGGACGGATGCAAATATAATCTTGGTCACATCTTGGTGCCCGTACTTGCATCAAGATGTGACCAAGATTAGTATGGATGCCAAAACACTCGTTAATTTGTTGATCAGTCTTAGTCTTGGATAGATCATTAGCGTGGATTAGATTTTTGGCTATGATAGTTTACAATAACTATAAAAGTTTCTGTTTCCTACCAATCATTTACACAAGTTGCGAGCTTAATTTGGGGGCTAGGTCAAATTGTATTTATTTATTTTAGCGCGTTTAACGATACTTTGACCTTGAGGGTCTAAAATCGGTACTACTGGTTATTTTAATTCGTTTTATTCGTAGGCATTATATCAAAGTTATCAAGTAACTTTTTGATTTTAGGCATAACGAGTTGTGAGTTGAATTTGCTAATCTACCTATGGTACAGCCCTTGGAAGAAATAATGCATATAGAAAAAAGTATGCAAGAGGGACCCTTTTTTAAAGTTATAATACTGTTCTTTAGACCTTCAAACTGTGAAGACATAAATACTACGTATTTAAAAATAAAATAGACCTTGAAACTATTTTTAGGGTTATCCAAAGGGTACAAAATGTATTATGAGTACGCTACGCGCTCCCACCTTTCGCGATTTTATACCTACGCTCGGTATTTAGCTACGCTATGAAAAGAATTTACTTGTAGAAAAAGCATTAAATTCGCTGATTAACGTGCTAAACTGGCGCCCAACGTGGGGCGGTAAAATTAAAATTTGTTTTATATCAATAGGGTACATTGTGATCACTTTAAAACGTCATTTAAAACTAGCTACGCCTGTTCCAACATCCTTACGCCGGCAAAAGAACAGGCAAGGTTATTTTATTGGCGCGAACACATTGACAATATTACTCTTATTACTAATTAATTGAATTGGAGCAAGTGCACTAAAATACCAAGCTCTTTTTTGTCATCTAATAGTCCGATGTTTTTTAATTAGCTTTACTAATAAAAACCAGTGAAGCCACATTACTACTAATTACATAGGTAGAGGATAAACTAGAACATCTTGAATGCGTTTTTCTGAAGAACTAGAGAACACATAGCACAGCACATACACACAGCATTAATGGATCAAAGTGAACTAGAGTGCCTCAACAACGTCAATAATTTGAAATATGAGGACGGCAAAGGCAGCTGCGAGCCAGGGCAATGTAGGAAGGCTTATGTTATGTTTATGTTCAACGGTAGATGTTTACCAACTGGTGATGTTGGTTATGATGATGTATTTATAAGTACCTCTACAACTGGCGGCACGTCGCAGTGAACTCTTTATTTCAAACTTTGTTGTAAGTTTCCGATATTTAATACGACTCTTCTGGGCCGGTTTATACCCTGTTAGGGCCCCTAGGCGATGCAGTTCGTAGGAACCCTTTACGTTATCCCTTTCATACTTTTAAAAAAATATTTTATCACCATGCAAAAATATTCACGATGAAAATAAATGAAAAAGAAACTGTGAGTAATTTTGGAAAATATTTTTTTTTGTGTCAAATAAAACTTTTGTTCAATAAAAGTTTTTTGGGCTCCTTGTCGATGCGGGGCTCCTAGGCAGTTGCCTACTCTGCCTAATGGTTGATGCGACTCTTTCTAATCGTAATCTAATATATCGTATCTACCATTGATTATCTAGTCGGTCGATGCACAGTTTTCGATAATGAGACAATCGAAGTTACAACAGACGATACGTAGCGAACTTCTTTAAGATGAAACTAAATTTTAATTAACATTTATAATTATATAACCAATCTCATCCCACCGTCGCGGTTTTACGAGTATTACCGAACGTGACATCATCGGAATAGAGCTCATCTACATATAATCGAGTTGTAGAAATCCTTCACCAATTGATATTATGCACTCTTTTCACCCGCATACTTGCAAAATCTGGAATGATGTCCGTCCACAAAACTCTTTCCGCCGTGCTACAGAGAGTGCAGTCTTTCAAGAGGTGTAAAACAAGTTATTCAGTGTCAGCATTGCCCCTAGCGTTGCAAATGTCCATAGGCTACGGTAACCGCTTACGATCAAGTGGGACGTCTGTTTGTTTGCCAATCTATTAAGTAAAACTCAACTTTTGCTAAATCAACGTGTTCGATTCCTGGCCCGGACAGTAAATATTAAAAACAATTAAATGATGCATTTTTAGTTTGTATGATGACGAAATCAAGCTTGAGACTCGGTTCATCAGCACTTTTCACTATTTCACTATCGGATTTGGTTATCCATGTGCAATTGAAAAACTCACATGCATAGCCCTACGTTCGTTCTAGTTTCAGGAGCTTTCAAGAGTTTCAACAAGTTTTATGTAGCACATGTAAAAAGTAGGTAAGTAAATAAATAGGACATTGTTTACGCTGCTGGCATTTATGGATAATCGTGAAAATGTGGGCCAAGTCGTTACCGAGGCACACATGCTACGTGCGCTCATTAGTGCCTAGTTACCGTTAAGGCTTGATAATTTTCTCTAATATTACGTGGATATACAAACAAGTTAGCAATACTTGCGGAGTTATATATTTTTAAATTCTGTTGTATGAGGTTTCATTAAGTTTTTAGCTGTAGAGCACAGCCTCCTTGCACATACCTACTCGTATAAATGGTTGACGAACGTAATAAAAACCATTTGCGAAAAACGGCTACTAGCCTACGACGGATTTTTAGAATTTTTATTAATAAAACGCTGCCGCTGGCATTTTAGATCGTTCCTTATTTTTACAGTCTCTATAGGGTCTACAGGGTACTCAGGGTAGCGTTTGACCGCAACACTTACCAAGTGATAATGTGGTCGAAATCGAAGATGTCGCCACGCAACGCCTGGACTGGGAACGGCTTTCAAGTGAGGCTGCCGGAGCCCAACGATATGTGCTTAGTGGCAGATTTTTAATTTGAGGGCGGTAGCTATTCTGTCGAGCACTAATACCTATCTATGGTTTCATCATGACTATTTTTTTACCACATATCGAGGATGATAAAAATTGATTTAATATCGATGCATGGAAAGAAGATGCAATGCACGTTTCGCGCAGAAGTGCACGTCCAGGCTGTGAAAAAGGTGATATGGCTAAGACATCGTCAGCGACGGTGATGACAGTTGAGAGCTGGTGTGGCCGTCATGTCAGTTTAGGCGGCGGTGGGCACCGGCGAGGCGGGCCGGCGCGATCGATAGGCGGGCGCGGCGCTGCAACCGACACGTCTCCCGCTACCGACAGCGACTCCGCGCCGACGCCGCCGCTGCCGAAGCCGGTGGATCCGCGCGGCATTCGCGAGTCGGTCCCGACCCCGCGGCAGCCGCGAACCCTCCGCCCAGCATTCCCGCGGCCGCCCGCGCCGCGAACACACGCGACGATGCGCGGCGATCGCACCGCCCGTGACACGCGTCACAACAAGGACTACGACAATTTAAAGTCTTCCCTAAAGAAAGGAAATAAGACTAAAAAGAACAGGGTCGTGTTTGATGAGAGTGCGAACGAATTTTTTGAGGCTGATTATATTATTGTCGTTCGAGATGAGTGTAGTTATTCTGATGAGGGCGAGAGCGAGGACTGCTCGGGATGCGGAGCATGCGAGCGCTACCAGGAGCCAGAGCCTGGTGCTCTTAGCCCTCCAGAAGGATACAAAGATATGGGGCTGTTTAATAGAGACGGTACGCTCCGAGAGCAAGCATGGTGGGAGGCTGGAGACGTAGTGCTTGTGGGCGAGCGATCGGGCACGGTGTTCACGCCGCAGCATCTTCAATTGCTGCGACGGCTACAGCGTGAGAGGATGCTGCGTTCCACCATTTGTGCAGATTGTGACGCGCACGCCGCACTTCACCAGCCGCTCGGTGAGTCACTGTCCTGCGTCCTTGACAAGGACGTGTCCGCTCGGCCTCGCTGGCGCTCGCGTCACTCATCTCATTTTACTAACTCCGCCCTCCATCTCTATCCACACAGAGAAATGCAGATCACGTGCCATCACCATGAACGATAAATCGCAATGAAACCTTACGACTAATGTCTCTGACGCTCACTCTACACCAACTCTATACTAAGTAGTTCTCCAATATAACGTTCGAGTTATGTACATAAGATTACGTAAATTCGTTCTCGCAGTAGTTTACTTTGTAATACACAAATTACACAATACATTTCGTGACGTACGGTCTCGTGGTATTTTGCTGAAAAATATGTAAATTTTGGCATGC
Source organism: Opisthograptis luteolata (assembly GCA_931315375.2). Taxonomy (NCBI): domain Eukaryota; kingdom Metazoa; phylum Arthropoda; class Insecta; order Lepidoptera; family Geometridae; genus Opisthograptis; species Opisthograptis luteolata. The sequence continues at coordinate 6,441,720 of OV928033.1, forward strand.
TTATCATCGAATGCGATTGCATTATTCTATATTTAATATCTTACTCAACGAACATACATTTAGCTAGGCAATTCTTTTCAGTTCCATGATATCTGTACCCTAACAGGCTGGCGCCAATGTAGAGGCGTTAATCCAGCTGTGGAGTGCACGTGACAAAGGTGCATTGTGACAAAGCGGCAAAAGTTAATACCGATTATGACGTAGGTAAATCGCCTGTTTCAAAACAGCCGAACAATCTATTGCTTTTCTGTTCACCGAGACTACTTGTTTTATAAACCTTTTTTAATTAGGTAACCGCGGTCATGGCTAGTTACAAAATCTCGAAAGATTTCTTGTCAGTTGGGTATGTCGACAAACTAGAAGCCTCGTAACTCGCAATCTACCTGCAACTTATTATTGGTCAGAAAACAACAACAATCTCAATAAAGAAAAAGAAGAAAACATTAGTACATTGTGAAATAAGTTCGAGGCGGTTAAAGGCGCGCGAGCCGTTAGGCGACCGAGACTTTAATAATATCAAGAACACGCGTTTCATACGACGTTTTTCAACACACTTTCGAGGAAAAAAACAGACTTATAAAATTTTTCACTTCACAAAACCAGAAAATACGCGTCAAAAAAAATTTTCAAAAAAGACTGCGTCGTTTTGACTAGTTTTGAAAATAAAAACAAAATTATCATGTTAACAGTTCAATTGAAGCCATTTGCCGCGAAACACATCTAATCGTATGCTTGGTGTACGACACTGTCACCATTCACTCACACATTGACAAAATCAACTAATAATTTCAATCATATTTATGATAATAATCTACTGTTTTATTCAGAAAATTATGATTTACCGCAAATAAAGTTCAAAATAAATACCAGTAGCTATGATTTCAGTGTTAAATTATGCTCCATTTGTCCATAAATGGAAATATTCATTTGTATGAAAATCGAACCACCTTAATATACCTCTGATTAGCGTGAAACGTCAAAATATTACATACCAGAAGACGTTGTGATACTAAATAAATAAGTAAATATTTAAAAATGACACGCTGGTTTTGCTTTTTCCACGCGCCATGATAACGATGCGCGCGAAGGCTCATGTAGCCTATAAACAAATATTGTTGAAAATCACTGAAAATTTATTTCATGGATGAAAATCATTTCCTTGATGACAAATATGCTAGTTTGCTTGTGATTGTAGGTGATTGCGTTTCGAACCCATTTTAGCTATTTCTGTTACAGTCAATATCCGGATGTGATAATACAGAACTCGAGTTACTAGAATGGTAACATTCAGATATCTCACCCGAAAACTAGTCATTAAGAGTATTAAGACTGCAAACATAGGAGCATACCAATATGTTATAATTGAAAAATAAGTTCTTTTAATTTCAACATATTAAATTTCATGAATATAATTTAAAATCTTTGCAACTTCGCACCGTGGCGTAGAAGTGGCTTCGTTTAGCGATCACACCAGAAGACATGCTGCAACATCTGGGGCTGCTGCTGCTGCAGGTATCGATACAATGTGATGTGGAGTAGTACTAAATAATAGTAGTAGTGGTCTATATGAGCTAATATTGACGATCTGAAGATCGTGAGCTTTTTACAACGGTGCCGCGCACAATGGTGTAAGCAGCTTGGTACCTAAAGAACATCGGCCACTTTTCATACTGCCTTGGACTTGCCCGCAATATATTTTGTATAAAAATTGCGAGCTTATTGAAGTTGTACGACAGACATATAACAGTTTTTGGTGTGTGAGATTAACGTTACCTTCAGAAAAATTAAAAAGAAGTACAACAAAATTAGTAGAATATGTATCTTCCATTCAAAACATCCAAACATCGTGTAAGTTAAAAAATATCATTAAAAACTACGAAATTAAAAAAAGTATATCATTTTTTTCTACAGTTTCCGTAAAAAATCGTTTCTATAATCATAATCGGCAAAAAATTTTTTTTTTTTTCATGTATAACTCGTTTTTATACAACCTCGGGTCCGTTTTGGCCATTGTTCTTTGGTACCGACATGGCCGCACCTCGCCTCACACGCTTAGCACGATAGCTCTGTCTAGGCGGCTTTGTTGAACGATTGTATGGATTCATACACTGTGATAATACCGTTAAGTACTACAATAATTATTGTAAATTCCCTAGAATGTGTTGTACATGGCATTTAAAATGTAAGGGTAACTGTGCAACGAGTAAAATGGTTGTAATTAAACTTAATTTTCAGCTTTATCTTGCAATCCGGTTCGGTCTCAATAACGTCGTTCCCCAGGAGACAGAATACCGATCTGCTAAATAATGAAAGCGTTTAAAATATTTCCTTAAATAATCCTGGCAATTATTCTAAAGAATTGCTAGAATATTCTATTCATGAGTTTTGTACTTGTTATTTATGTATACAAAAAATAATGTGGATCTATTGGACTCGACTAAACGAATAATTTGAGCCCAAACTCGAGGAGTTTACTAGTAGCCATTAAAGAGTTCCATTATCCACCTCCTGGCTCCATGACCAGATCATGACACCAAATTATTGTATTGTCATCGCATACGACTCCGCTAATGCCTAACAAAGCTCCGGGCAAAGACTCGAGAATAAAGCCGCATAGGAAAATCATCATCATAATCAGCCTGTTTCAGTCCACTGCTGGACATAGGCCTCTCCCAAAGTACGCCATCGAGCCCGATCTTCGGCTTCTCTCATCCAACCGCTGCCAGCCATTTTGCGTATGTCGTCGCTCCACCTAGCCGGAGGGCGTCCTACACTACGTTTGCCGAGCCGCGGTCTCCACTCAAGAACACGTTTGCCCCAACGATTATCGGTTCTTCGGCTAATATGTCCAGCCCATTGCCACTTCAGCTTGCTGATCCTATAGGCTATGTCGGTTACCTTCGTTCTCTGTCGGATCACTTCATTCCTGATTCGATCCTTAAGAGAAACTCCGAGCATAGCCCTTTCCATAGCCCGCTGAGCGACTTTAAATTTATGGACTAGACGTAACATAGGACGACATAGGAAAATAATAATAATAAATTACATAAATGATAACTAATTGAATGTAAGTACGCAGTACACAGTAGGTTCTTATCAAAACTTGCAAGACAATATAAAATAATAAATCTACACTTTATACTTATCCTAAATGAAGAAACCAGACCAAGTTGATGCATAGGTTTTATTTTACATTATAACTAGCTGCGTTAGGCACACATGCGTTTTTTCGTTATCCCGCAATAACCCTTCTCCGCCATAAAAAATAGCCATTAGCTATTTCCATTTTAAATGTCACTTCAATCTATTGAGCCGTTTTAGCTCGAAGAAGTAACAAACAAGTATAGTAGCAGTAGTAATGAAATGAAATAAAATGATGTATTTGGTTTAAGTACTGGTAGGTATATATTGCGATCTTAAAAACGATGAGGATCCAGAATACTTAGTCAGAACTAATACATGCACATATTTAGTAGGGATTTAAAAACGAAAAATCAATAATATTAGTTACACATACTCCATAACAAAACATTTTTAAATGGTCAAAAAATCTTAATTCGAAACAATATTCCAATGGTATAATAGCATAATAGTAGTACCTATATGCAGTCATTCGCTAACAAACTTTCCTATTTATATTATTTACAGTTTATCGCGATAAAAAGTATCCATGTCCTACTTTAGAGTATAAAATATCTAAGTACCAAATTTCATTTAAATTGGTTCAGTAGTTTAGGCGTGATAGACAGACAGACCGACCGAGTTACTTTCGCATTTATAATATTAAAAACGTAAATTAAAAGAAAAGTGTTTTAAAAAGGTACGAGGGTATCATTTCTGATAAGTACAATCAATTTTTCAAATTAAATACAACAATGTGGCATTTGGTCCGATTTGGGTGCTCAATGTACTTAAGTACAAAATATCTTTTACACTGGCAACTCATAGATGTAGGTAAAGTTCGCGATACACCTTCGTAAATTGTAGGCGCATATATCTTACATACTGAGACTCCATTAGAGGCAATTATTGGATTCGAAACGGCACGGGCACGAATTCAATCCGAGGAGTACTCAAACATCTAATACCTAACTAGGTACTATGATGTATATGTACAGTGCCGTAGCTAGGGGCTAGCCGCGGGGCGGCTGCCAGGAGTGCACACGCAGACCCGCTGCCTTTGGCTCCACCGGTGGAACCTACCCAAAAATATAAACTTTTGTTTATACTAATTTGCAGTTCATTACGATAGGTTCTAATATAACCATTGATCAAAAGTATGACAAGGTTTATTATTCATTGCTGACTGTCGCTGAACGAAAATATTCCTACCCATACATAATATAATTTTTGTCACACTCATGAAGAAAACACATTCATCATAGCATATTCTATCAGATCGATTTGTATGTCCGCTGTTTTTCTTCTTATAAATTGAGTTTTGGGGGGAAGCAAAATGAAATTCTTGCCCCGGCCGCTCATGACCTTAATTACGAGACTGTATATACCCTGATTGAACCCCGTACCCGTGTCAAATCCGTACATCTACGTAAACTCAATTACTGAAATCAAAGCACTGCACTGCAACACACCCAGGCACTTATTCAAGCGTTATTATTTCATACTAGCTGTGCCCTGCGATTGCACCCGCGTTGCGCGACAACAATTTACATTCACCGAACATAGGTATGTAACTAGGTACATACACACTCACTCACAAACTGTGATTACTGGTTTAGATTCCGTGACTCGAATGCCTATGGAGGTATTATATTCCTGTACCTGAATGCAAATAACCATTGTAAAAAAACTAGTATGAACAATGTTTTTGCGTCCAATACATACGATATTAAAAGGACGCCGTTATAAACAATGAATCTGAAATCATCAAACAAAAATGCAAGCGAGCTGACTAATGCCGTAAGATCGTATGCGCCAAAAAGGCTTTTTCGTTTAAAATGAAAACTATTGTTAATTTTATGGAACTAAACCTGTAGTTCTTTGAAGAATGTGTATATGCCATACAAAAAAAAATTCACTCTTAAATCGGTTTTGTATGCCTGTAAAATGAAAATCTCTTTTTTAGAGGGCAGTTTTCGATCATTGTTTCTCTGCTATGAAAGTTAACCAATCGTGTTATCCTTCCGACAATTTGATGTCAAAACCATGATCTTTATTGTACATACATATTAGCTCTGTATGTTTTGTAATTGCTGAGAAAAAAGGACAGCCATGCAGCCAATATTGCCAATTCCTTGTCTTAATAATGTCAGTCATTGTTTGTATCGCAGTGAAGTCAAATTTCTATCTCTAGGAGGCCAAACAGTGGGTAAATAGGTTAATAGTTCCTGCGAATTATGTTACCTTTTACAAACATACATTTGTATGTATGTATGTTTGTTTGTTTATTAAGTTGTTGTAAAAGTTTACTGGTCACCTCTTTATGTTATTATAGTGAAAATATAACCGGAGGAAAACTTTTTACTTGTTGAGGCAATGTTTTTTTTTACGAGGTTTTACTAAACTCAGCTTTTGTAAGACGACACCGAAACGTCTTGTTTCTCACAAGTTCTTTTCAGCATTTAAACAAAATGTTCCGAGGCATATAATATATTTATTTGTACCTAATCTCCTAAATCAAATGTACAGTTGAAAAAAACCAAAACCCAAAGTTATTTATTGCACTAAAAAATATAAAATAATTGAATTGACTTTTGTTAACATTATCATGGTTAATTTAACAAGCGTGGAGCGCTTTTCTCTCATATGTACTTTTAAATAGTTTAACACACCGATAGGTGACAGGTTTTTAACTTAACGTTGGTAGTTAGCTTGCCGAGCACTAAAAAATTGCACTACCACCAAGCTTAGGTTTTCTTTTTTCCACCACGTCTTCTTTCGCCGAAAGCTCAAGCCGGGTTCAAACCCAAGATCTACGACGGGTCGTAAATCGACGTTACCTACTACTTACGACCCTTGAGCAGTTGAGCTATCATTCAAGCTCACGGTTAGTTGTTATGACGACTGGTTTTAAGACCCGCTGACTAGTTTAGTACCAAAAATGATAAATTATTTTTCACTACAGTTTTATCGCTTTACGTCGGCCCGTATCAAATGGCATTACTATTTTTTCTACGCGATAATTCAATACAGCTTAAAAGAGTGCTAACGGCCGTTCCCAATAACCGATCTATCCACGGTTTGCAATACTGGAGATAGAAATATGACATAAGCTCCAAAGAAGTAATGTTAAATTTCTGTCTCTAGTAGAACAAACCATGGATAGATCGGTTATTGGGATCGGCCGTAAATCAATTGGGGTCACAAAAGTCCAATTCGTCGACCAAGTCGGCCAGCTTACTATTTAAATGAAATTTTCAGCTGATAATAATAATTGGAGAGGTCGCGTTGAGTGCCTTCGTCCCGATCTTAAAGAGCGTTGACTCTGCGGTGCGACCTGTAGGTACCTACAGGCGGTGAACTGCTGGGGGTGACCGTGACAGGCTGTGTGACGGGGTAACGCCCTCGCCACTGAACTTATGAACTGAACATTATTTTCTTAACGTTTTTTTGTTATCGGAGCAGAATCACTCGTGCCTTTCACTAAGAGAAATTATTTGATTACGAAAGTGTACCTACGCCGCACAGACAAGACTAGGTACCTACTCTTCCTAGCTGAATCATCTAATGCCCGAAATTAATAATCGATCCGATCCGTTATCCGCGGTTTTGGGTCGATATGTCATGTCATTTTAGTACCTACTAGGGCTTGACAGATTACTACTAAAATGATATATTATGACATGACATATCGACCCAAAACCGCGGATAACGGATCAGGAATCAGGATAGATTATTAATTTCTGGCGTAAATGAGTTGTTGATATCCTGTTCATAGATTCACTATAGAGTGTGAAAATTGGCTGGCAACAGTTGGATGAGAGGAGCTGAACATCGGGGCCAGCGGCGTACCTTGAGAGAGGTCTATGCCCAGCAGTGGAGAAACTACGTGATTGTTCCAATTTTTAAAAATGATTTTAGGAACAAAAGAACCACTTGAAAAAGTCCTCGTACTCATAATTTACATAAACCCGAAAGTGTTTGTTTGTCCTTCTCTCACGCAGGTACGATGTGATTTTAACCATGTCACTCTCCGGCCAATAAACATGGCCGGAGAGTGACATGGTTATTGTATTCTGGAAAACATACACTGTCTCTGTGGGAATCTCCACGGGATAAAACCACTAGTATAGTCTACTAATTAAAAATTACATATGTATATTACATATGTATGACGGCGTATAATTTAAGTATAGGCATCGTGACCTCAACGCCGTCCCGAAGCGACAGAGAGCGAAATTGTTGATTTATGACTTGTTTATGCATGCCATTTTCGATTTGAATTAGTGCGTCAATAATTAATGTAGATTAGTAAAAAAAAGACAAATCGAAAACCTTTTTGTATCTTGAGAAAAACCAAAAAAATGGATTTTTCGAAGACAAGGGGATGCCACAGAAGGGGGTTCAGTGGGCGATTTGCAAATGACTGCAACAACGCATTGCATTACCACGGACTCCCTATATATACATTTTATCGAATGTTATAATATCGATTATCTTATTGCATAAAACTTTACATCGACAGAACAGATAGGTATAATTATCGATGGTGGTAGGTACGTGGGGCACGTTTTATTTGTAATGTGATCCATCCATCCATCCATCCATACTCACAAACTTTCACGTTTATAATACTGTATATGTTTTTATATATATTATACACCTTGCCTAAAGGGACTCCTTTTTATAATATACATATTTTAGTTATTTTATTTTTGGTCCTAGCGCTTTAAGCCTTTTTAAGGAAATAACAAAAAGGTTAGTCGACATCACAGGAGACCGACGAGCTGGCAGCTATAACGGACAAATAATTTGTCTAGCCATCCAAAGGGGGAACGCTGCCAGTATCTTCGGACCCTTCGGTTTAGGTTTTTTTAGTTATTATATTATATTTTTTAAGGTTTTTAGTTTTAGGTTCATTTTTCGAGTATATATTTTGTTTACAAATAAATATCCACTGTTATATACAATATACATATAGGTACATAAACAAACCTGTGAAGCCATTTGAGATCCAGTTCCCAGTTTGTGCATCGCGTGACGCTACCACCTTCGACCACGTTGTAATTGTTTGCATCAGGTAACATGTGGTCACACGCTATAATATACCCTGTAATGCGCGTACAGACTGGTGAAACGTAACGGTAAAAAACATGTTTCAATGATTGTCCTCCAATAAACGAACTTTACTTTTACAGCCATGTTTGTTTCGGATACACAGTTTCTGAAACATCACATAGATGTTTCCAGGAACAATGTTTCGGAAACTCAGTCAGTTGCTTCGATCATGTTGCCCGAGGAACAGAAGAAGTGGTGTTGTTGTGTGGTGCCTAATTTTTTTTCCATAAATCCATTGCTAATAAAAAGAAGAGGAAAAGATGGTAGGAATAAGGTTCAGGAATAATATTATATATAAATCAATAAATATTTTTGTAATCCTTAGTCGATTTTTCAAACAGCTCTATTAACTTTAAAACAGTTTCATCGTCCCACACTACATCCATGTTTGTAAACAATGTTTAGACTCGCACGCAACTGTTGCGCAACGGATTTGTTTCAGAGTTCTCCGCCGCAAGTGGGGACCACCGAAACATACCAATAAACACGTAGTGTTCACAGAAACATTATTATACGTTTCTGTAACAGAGTATAGGAACAATTGTTGCTCAGAGAATACATGGCTTAAACCACCAGTGGCGTTAAACAGGTGTCAAATGAACACTCCGCTATATACTGCACATTCCGAACACGAATCAGTAAAAACTTATACTGTTTGTCATCAGATGAGCATCTTGTTCCGTCTCTCTCTGAACTTTTTATTATATAATATTACCTTCATGCTAGTGACGTCATCAAAAACGGCTTCAACGGAAGACCAGCACAACGCTGAGTTGAGGTCGGTTTGCAACAATCCATCTGATTCTTTTACTGTTATTACATAATATGCATTTTGTTTTGTTTTAAGCATTTTTGTAAAACTTGTTGCAAATAAATGATTCTTCTTATTCTTATTCTAACTAACTAACATGTAATTTTGTAGCTATTTTTCTGTTTCTATTTATGAAGATCGATGTAGACAAAGCCACAGTCTTTACCAAAGATAGTATAAATTTTCCAAATAATCTATTTATTCTCACGCTTATAAAAATGTACAAGTTCGTTTGTTGGTTTATTTTTCTTTCATGCAGCTACAGCCTAACGGCACGACGTGGTTTTAGCAAGGAATAATGTTTTGGGTCGGAGAGTTACCTATATTTAATAATTACTATTATACCGAAAAATGCACGGTTACACGGTCGTATTCACTACGTCACCCAAGGTCACCGACATAGCTCTCAGAATCTGCAAGTTGAAGTGGCAATGGGCAGGCCACATCGCCCGACGAACCGATAACCGATGGGGAAGAAAGGTTCTCGAGTGGCGACCACGAACCGGAAGACGTTCTGTAGGTAGGCCCCCCACTAGGTGGACCGACGACATTGTAAGAGTCGCAGGGAGCCGATGGATGCAAATGGCTAACATCCGTTCATGGTGGCGTTCAAGGGGGGAGGCCTATGTTCAGCAGTGGACTTCTTCCGGCTGATCATGATGATGATTCACTACGTAGGAGAAACCGATGCGCGTAGTTAATAATAAAATTTATCTTTTGCATTTTATCTTCTTGTCACTTTTAATTCAGTCAAAACAGCTACCACGCCATTGAGCATTACAATAAAGCGTGTCGGTCTGTATATCAGTTTACGCTTCAATACTACTAGTGTCAGCCTGACACTTGTCAGGGTTGTCAGCCTTTAGGAATTTGTTAGGGAACTATATCATCAAATGTAGGGTTAATTCACCAGTCAGAAATTCAAATCTTATCAATTTTATGCAAAAGAGATGTTGTTTGCATTACAACACCTTAAGGCGCAGGTTTCCAAAAATGGGGTTATTTAAAGCTATCTTTCTGTGTAATTCTGGTCTAAAAAAAATCTAATAAAAATATATGTTAATCTACTTGATATATAGCAGGACACCTTCAGGCCGAAAAATGCAAAAAATGTACTTATATATTGAAAACAAATGTGCAAAGTCCCCATTTCCTAAAAGCAAAGACTTTAGCAAAGACGCGCGCGATAATTGACGAAACTACAGAAAAACAAGAATGGCTACTCCTAAATAGGAATGTTTCTAACTAAGGTTTGGATGAAACGACACGAATTTATAGGAAAATAAAAATAAATAAATAAATATCGGGGACAATTGCACACAAATTGACCTAGCCACAAATTAAGCTCGAAACTTGTGTTATGGGTACTACGCAACGATATACATACTTATATAGAGAAATAAATACTTATATAGATAGAAATATCCAAGAATCAGGTACAAAAAATAATCGTGCTCATCACACATATATTTGCGCTTACCGGGATGCGAACCCGGGACCGCTAGCTTCGCAGGCAGGGACACATTTAAGAAATAGATAAATAGACAACAATATTACGTCATATACACAATGTTATTCGTATCTAGGTTGATTCCGTGGCTGACACGGAAGTTGTACCGTTTGGACGACCGCTATTGAAAAATGGTCCAAACATGCATCAGAGTATTCCTTACGCTTGGTTTTTTACGCCAGTGCGCTACAACTATCGTAATGACTATATTGCAGATAGCAGCATTTATCCCAGACCCCAATAAACTAACTACCTTCAGAACTTATAGCATTTTGCCGCAGCGTGATTGCTTATTAGGTAATAAGTTGTATCTCTCACTCTACCAACTGAAGACAAAACTACGAAGGGCATCAAATATGTTCCAAATATGTAATTTATATTTACTTATACTAACTACTGTACCCATAGTACAGGTTTTCATAGTTAAAAAAGAACTTTAAAAGTCTTCGTTTCCTTCCAAAGATATTTTTTTTGCGCTTTTTACCGAATCTTGAAGGGTCTAAAATCGGTAAGACGGGTTATTTAAATCGTTTTATTCGTACTCCAACAATTCGCGTTACTTTTTAAGTTGGCGGTTAACCTTTAACGTTTACGAATATGTTTATATTCAAAACCTGCACTAGGGCTAGGGTACTGTACTGTGTGGTGTTTCTGTTATGAGAAAACGTGGTTATAACGTAAAAATATTGAGTGGGAACCCTGGTAGGATAAATTGGAGGTCGCCGATGGACTACGCATGCGTCACAGCGTAGACGCTTCAATGCAGAGCGCTGAAATGGAAAAGCTACGTGTAAATGTAAACACATCTCGAGTACTTTTGCTCTTGAATTTATATGGTGTCTCATGTCAGGACCTGCTATCGTATGATCTACGTCGGTACCTTCTCGGAAAGATACGTTTGAGATACTCCTTACATTTAGCTTCCGTTTTTATGGTTCTGTACATATGTACCTACTCGTACCTATGATGCATAAACGGAAACCTTAGAGGATAACTTTCCTTGAGACAAATTTGTTTTCTTTTAAAACACGTATTTCTTGGAACAAGCCAGATGAAATTTCCGCGTACTAATTTCGAACATTTCAGAAGGCAGCGAGTTTTCCTAATGTCAACCGAAGGCTCATAGGCGTTGCCTCTGTTTTTACGCAGTGCCTACTTTCAAACATTGCGTCGGTCGAAACAACAATCTTTTAGACAATGTAAGCTCACGCCGCAGGCGACTGAGGTACTTACCTTATGTGGGAGTAAGTTTTGATATGATGAAAAAAAAACGGTCTTGTTTATAAATAACCAAAGCAATATTTGCGAAAAATATCTCAAAGACCACTTTTAAGCATATGAAAATAAAACAGATTGTTTGAAAAAAGGATTTATAATTTATACTGGGCGTAGTGGATTTTGGCACATACTCTCTCTCTCTCTGAGAGAATTACTGTGTGGAAACTTAATTATCGTGATGATGATAATTATCATGTAGATTATTTACTTTATTTTTTTCAATTATAGTTACCTAGTAAAATAATTGTAGCTACTCTCGGATAAGTCTGTAATCTTACCCTTATCGAACAGTTTTATAGTGAGGTTTTAATAAAGCGTTTATAGGTATAACTAACTTTATATGTTCAGTCGCCACGCTACAGCTGCCTTCGCAACTGAAAAGGTCGTTATAATTTGTCGCACAGTTTAAAGTCTGAACTGAAAGGTGTGGGAGTAGAGAAGTTGGTATACCTACCTACTTGGTATAATGCTGTACTAGTCAGGTTATATTTGGACACAACAGCTTGAAGTTTTGTATTGAATGTATTATGAAGCTCGTTGTACGAGTTTGAGTAATATTATTAGTTGCTTGAAACAAAACGTTCCTGAAACGTGATGGTTTTGTAAAAGTTGATGCATGGCCTACTAATTGTATTTACTTGTTACCTAGGAGCAAAACAGCTGAGACTAGAAAATGGGAGGTGGGGAACTTTACATAACCTGGGTTTTAATTAAATTAGAATTGCGTTTGCCTATACCTAGTAACCTTCCCAGAATGTATGCTGATAAGACTGATATAAATGTTTCGGTATGAAAACTTCCTATTTTTCATTTTCATATAGAGAGGTCAAGGTCAGCCCCTCCATGGTTAAAGAAAAGTCTCCACAAGAAATGGTTTTTGTTCCGGGTCAACTAAAATATAACCAAAGTAGAGTAATATAATATTTACGGGCTATGGCTTATCTTGAAGTCGGCAAGCTGAAAGTGTCGTAAATTACAATAGAATGGATTAAGACGGCTGAAACAATTAATTCCATTAAAAAACAGGGCTGGGAGTGCTGGGACCTATGTCATAGTGGTGAAAGGTAGGAATTTTTTGCCATAAGCAAGGGGTATTGTTTGACTCGTATTTTGTAAATGCGGTATGTATTGATAATGAAAACGCTTGCATTGAGCCAACGGCTTTGATGTTGACAATACAATATTTTTGTTCAGCGCTTTTGTTTGTATGTACCTACTTTATGTGGTAACTAATGCAAGTCAATTCAACTATTTTATATTTTATAGTGCGTAATAAAAGTGTGTTTATTAGTTTCTTTCAAAAAGTAAAAAAATAAAATATAAAAAAACAATGTGTAAACTAATACACATTGATTGTTAGGTAGTTTGATAGTTAGTTTTATTTTATATTTTAAGGTTGAGTTAAGTGTTTTCATTTTGTTATTTATATCCTACTTCTCTTTTCTCAATAAACGACTCTTGGATTATAAAAAAAAACTACATATCATTTTTTTTACTTTTTAGTCTTATTTAACCAAGCCTAATCTATTGGACTTGTCAAAACGAATCAAATGATCCCAAATTCGAGGGGTTTCTTAGTAGTCCCTGGAAAATTCCATTATCCAACTTCTGGCTCCGTCATCAGATCAGGTCAATCATTATCATTATCAGCCTTCCACGTTCCCACTGCTGGGACTATGGCCTTCTCTCAGAGAGAGAGAGAGAGAGAGTATGGGCTATAATCTACCACGCTGACCCAGTGCGGGTTGGTAGATGTCACATGCCCTTGAAAGTGTTGCAGTTCTTGGGCATGCCGGTTTCCTCACGATGTTTTCCTTCACCGTTTAGATCAGGTCGATGATATCAAGTTATTTCAATGTCATCATGATTACAAATACATACATACAAAGTTTCATTTTTATACGACAATTAGAAGTAAAAAATGAATTAGAGGTTAAAAATGACTTCTAAAATTTGATTGCATAGTTAGTTTGTGTTTTAAAACAATTAGTTAACAATTATTTGGATAAATAAAATAATCATACTGTCATCTGACACTGGGTAAAGTGCAATTTGATGGTTAAATTTTCGTACGAAGCAAAAAAATAATGTATCTGTCCAAATAAATTTAATTTCAGTTCGTTATTTTTGTCAATTGAAGACTTGCATTCTCTTACAGGACAGAGACTTCGTTAGATTCGTTAGATTTATTGACTGTGACAATGCTCTCAGCTACTGTCCGGCCCCGCTATAACGCTATACGCTCAGCGAGAAATTTGATAAAGGAATTCTCGTACCATTTCTCGTAGCGTTGTTTAATTAATGACTTAGAAGCATACGTAGTAGTATTTCACACTGTTGCCATCAATGTATTTCGCGTTGAACGAACAAAGTAGCGGGTTCCATAGAAACAACTTTTTATTCTGCGGTTTAACAGCTGTCATTACAATGACAGGGCCAGATGGCCGTAATGATAGGGCTTATACCAATAATCACACTTTACGTATTTTATACCAACTAAGTAAATAGGTAGGTAATCATTACGACAGGAAATACAAGTGTTAGTGAGGCCAGGACAAAACAAACGAAATTATTAGGTGTAGAAAATGTATTACTTACTTCCTTACAGGAAATGAGTTTACTCCTAACACAGCGTTGTATAAAACCCATTACGTTTCGTAGCCCTCTAAAGTCTAAACGGCTGCATGGTATGTAGTTAATTGAACTCAATTATGTTTCATGGCATCATTTCATGGAGATTCGCTTCATTTCCGAACAACTTTGTAATTAAACGTTCATAACAAATTGATTGCTATATAAATATCTACCTACATTGCGAAAGTGCATATATATCTCTGACTGACTTAAGCCTGTTTGTTAAATTTTCACGCCCGCTGAATAGATTTTGATGAGGCTTGTTATGTGAGATAGATTATATCTTGGGGCCTCTCCTTTTCTTTCTCTTCTTGTCCTTAGAAAGGATATTTTTTGTCTTGACAAATCGTAGTTCTCGGTGAAACCGTCACAGCTAGTCTAGCTATACTCGTATAGGTACATAAATATCGTCTACTAGCTTTTGTTAGGGACTCGACCTGTGCATTATCAAATAAGAATTACTTCACTTTCCGTGCTAAAATTTGACAATAAGATCAAATTTACCTTTGGTAAGACATTTTACTTACGGACGTTTATAAAACCGGCCCTTAATTATAGCATTTATCTGTGAATGTTAACGCGTTACTAAGGCAATCTCAGTAGGTAGTCAATTATCCTATGTCACAGTAATAGCGCCATGTATTTTACTTACGGACGTTTATAAAACCGGCCCTTAATTATAGCATTTATCTGTGAATTTTAACGCGTTACTAAGGCAATCTCAGTAGGTAGTCAATTTTCCTATGTCACAGTCATAGCGCCATGAGATGTCACAGAGTTATATCAAAGTTTCATAAACCAATGAGCCAAAGCTTTGATATTGAGCGTCTTGCCGCTTCCGTCTAGACATCAATGTTGATTCACGTCACGAGACATCCAGGGTTGTCAACCGCAACGTGTGACAGGCGCTAATGCGTTAGGTACTTACCTAGAAGCCATCGCAATAGATAATTGAACTATCTGGGTAGGTATTCTCTGTATCTCGCCCCTCACGCTTCACACAATAGCCCTGTCAGATGTCTTCGTAGGACGACAGTATACATTAAATTTTCTGTGGGTGTGTATTGTTAAGTCTATAATAACAAGTTCCAATGACTTGACTTCTAATTAGTAATATGATAACATGATGCGAGTCACGTCGTCCAAAAATAGCACAAAGGCCCTCTGTTTGTTCTGCTTTTTTATATTTTATGTTTGCAAGTTTATACAAAATAGCAAAACAAATTAGAATACCCGTGAGCCTCACAGTTTATAACTATTTCAAACAAGTAAAACAAAATAGAAATCAGTTTCTCCGATTTGGACCTGTGTCATCGTATTTGTTTGAGGCATCAATACGATGACACAGTTAACAAAGGTTAAAATTAGCGCCGGGAGTAAATGAATATGTAAATTAACATGATTTTTATTTCGATAAGTAAAAATAACCTAAGTTTTAGCTTCATGTTACCTAAAAGACACACGTCTCTCATGTCAGTCGCAGGCGTCGCCTGAGGTGCTTATAGCGGGGTACAAAATTTTAACGCTTTCTTATCACGGTTTCAATAATTAGGTATAGAACAAAAAAACTCAATATTTACTAGGGTCTTCGTTCCGTGCACACCCTTTAGCTGAGGCTTAGATAGGCACTACAAAGCTACTAAAGAGCAGATTTCATAGAATTATGAAACCAGTATCGTTCGATCATGATCGAAAACAACCTATAAGAAATTTTATTCAATGTTTTTTATTCGATCGTAATTTATCGTAATTTGCTAAATCCTTATTCCGTATCACAATAGCGTTGATTTAGCAAATTCATCATCTCGTGTAGGTACTAGATTACTAGATCAATCAATTTAGATAATTATAATTATCTACCATTCATCGTAACTAATGGTTGGAAACAAGGGCTGATCCAGCTTTCAAGTCAGGTCGGAGGGGGGTCATATATTAGAGGTCTAGTCAGGACTACAATTCGATGTCAATAATAAATCTAACCAAAACGAAAAAGTATTTTGTTATTATACCTACGACAAAATAATTATAATTGGTTAAGTAACAAAATATGTTTTTCTCTTATGTCGTCTCGAAAAACGAGTTATTACTTTCGCCATTTGAACTAGTCATCGACTAGAAAATAGACCTCCATTTTGCAATGGAAATAATCGTTACTAAAACACGAGCGAAAATGTTGATGTATTTCTACTTTGTAAGGTAAAACGAAGGACAAGAAATCTTAACTTCACAATTAATGTAAAAGTAACAAAACTTGCAAAGGCAAAAAAATAAGTAATGACCCCATGACCCTCTGGATCCCACCCTTGGTTGGAAATTGGTCTTTGAGGAACAACCTAAGTAGAATTAATCAATTGAAAATTACTTAAGCAGAATGGTTTTAATAACCATTTTGCCATCGAGTAACGACTCAATATGAATAACTAGGTGCATCTTGCGGTTGCTCTCGTGGTTTTCCTGTTTTCAAATTTAGCATGGTGTTAGGCTCTTATCGATACATCCGATTGAGAGCTACGATAAAAAAACCTACATTAAAAATCAGACTTAGCCGAGTTTAGACAAATCTGATCTTTAAATTTGTGAAAATAAACGTTGTTCGCTTGAATCTTACGTGGGCTAGACTATATAGGTAATAATATATTCGAAGGAGAAACAATAAGCATAACCTTACAAGACATTGACTAGTGGTAGACCTATGGTAGGACAGTGGCAAAGTTCGCCAGGGAAGTACCACACCTTTGTTTTTGTGAGTGTTTATAGAGATTGACTATCTAATATCTAAGGGTATCGAGCGCAAAACACAGTCGCACTGGATTTTGAACTGTTGACATTCAAATTCTGGGTGGCATTGAAACGTAATATGTATTTAGGCAAGCGTGATGCTTACTAGCAGGCAAGCGACTTGTTCGTCTCCTCAATCAGATGAATAAAAAGAACCCTAAAACCCGTTACAGTGAGAAAAATAACAACCAAGTCACAATGTGCATTGGTGCAGTCATTCAAACCGTTTCCAACGCGATTTAACTTAGGTACATTTTAAAATGGAAATCTCGTCTGAAAACTTTCCTGTAGAAAATAATTACGTAGTATTTCTTGTTGTGGTTCAAGAATAAAATCTTTTAAGTATTCGTCGGGCATACGGCGCACAGGGTATTTTTATTAATACAGGAGGTATTTTAATCGAAGACGCTTCTCCTTTCGTCCTTTCGTCGTTCATTTTGTTGATAACGTCCCTTGGACGATGACCCCTGTATCAAGGGCTTTAACGCTTTGCGAAATACTACTATTATAATTAAATATTGGTCAACTCCTGAAATATGTCTACCTATATGTTTTCGTAACCTCCGTTACACACAGCAGCTTCACTATAATATTATAAATGCGAAAGTTTGTGAGAGAGTGTGTATCTTTGTTACTTTTTCACGAAGAAACGACTGAACGGATTTGACTGAAATTTAGAATGGAGGGTTAATACATAAGCTACAAACTTTTATCTAACAAACCACTGGTGAAACTGCGCGGCGCAGCTACAATATAACTACATGTTTACACTGTCGTGTGTGGTCTTTTGCGGATTTTTGTGGCAAAATACATAGAGCTAAGCGGAGCTATGTCATGCGATGTTGTATATTATTCTATTATATGTACTGCGTAACACAACAGATACTTTATGTAAATAGCCAAGCGAGCACAAGAAAATATCCGAACACGAAGCTATAGCTCATTTTAGGACTGTCATCACTATGACTGACATATTATGGCGTTGATTCGGTTTTACGTCCTCTAAAACTAAACTCAGTTTGACAGATTACTGTCTTTTTCTAACCACTGAAGTAAAAGAAGTAGGTGAAAATTGACTTCTAAGATTTGATTACATGGTTAGTTAGTTAGTTAGTTACAAGTCAAGCTAATAAAAGTGTTTTAAAAATGGACAGCATTATTTTTAGACCTGTCAAACTTAGTTCAGTTTTAGAGAATGCAAAACCGAATCGACACCAATAACTTTTTTGTTTAACGTTCTACGCGATATGTTATTTATTTGAATAGACCTACGTTATATATAAACTAACTCCGATAGCTCAGCGATTCAGTGTGTCTTGGACTCCGAAACCAGAGAGCACCACTCCTCTCTATCCTGTTCGATTTCAGCCCAGTTCGCGTAGGTCTGCACTCCGCATCCACCTCATCCCTCCAGAGCGGTATCTAGGGCGTCAAACCGGCCTAAGGCCTGTAGTCACAAATAAGATTGCTTTGCCACCCGATCCTCCCCATGCGGATCACGTTGCATAGTCAACGCAGTCGGTGTGATTTAATCTCACCAAACACGTTGGGCTCGCCTCCACGTGCTATTATGCCGGCGAGTTGGTCCCAATATCTTTTGGAGAACCTTCCTTTCCGCAATGTTCTCTTCGTTAAGTGTCAGAGTCGAAGTCTCGCATCCGTACATCAAGATCGGCCTGATAACAGATTTATGAATTTGGATCTTGGTTTTTCCACTGTGAAGTTTGGACACTGACACCTTATGGAGGACTGCCCTGCACTTCAAGGTGTTCTCAATGCGAATTTAATTTTCTTTCTCGCGAGTATTCGTTTCGGTAACAATGCAACCGAGATATACAAATTTTGCTACTTACTTGTATGTACGTTGCACTTTCGGTTTCAATTATTACTTTTGACTTAAGTGTATTGTAATAATTGAAAAATCGAGTTAAGATACGAGTTGGTAAGTTTAGACTGCAAAAATATAAAGTGTATTTATGTGTATGCACGGGTGTCTCCAATAGTGATATTTATTGTAACACCATAATTAGTATCGTATCAGTGGCTGTATTAGTAAAGAAATGTTTATGTGATGTTGCAATTTCTATCGAAGCCAAGAAAGACGGTGTCCGGAGCACGTGCAGGCTGGGCGAAGTATTTTACAAAATTTTAAATTACTTTTTAACAAAATTTAATTTATTTTTCTTTCCCAGAAATGGAGTACAGCTACGAGGAGAATGAGGGCAACGACGTGGACCGAGACAGGGATCGTGACCTGCGGCCCGTGGTACGGCGCACGGCGAAGCACATCGCGGCCGGCGAAGAAAGGCCTCGCATCAACTCCAGCCAGCAGACCACGCCCACCGATGGTAAGTACTTACTGTTAAGCAATGGCTTACTTGAAACAAACGCCTTCAGAGGTCTACTCTTTCAGCGACTCGGGATGGCTACCAATCCAACAAATCAAAAATCATAAAAGTCGGTTAATTCGTTTTCGAGCTATAAGTGTTGTAACAAACCCGACTTTGAATGAGTTTGCATTACTAAATTATTGATTGATAAAAAACTTTATCCACGCGCTAATTCTGTTCAGGAGTAAGGTATTATTGGATTAGGTATCTTAAATACCACAGTGGAAATGGGGGAGACCTATCCCAGCCGTGGGATGGTATATGTACTCGTAAAAAAAATTGTTCTAAGGTGCACTGCAGGCACTGCAGGTACTAGTATCATCAGAAGAACGTCCTGCTCCTGTCAAAACCAATTTAAAGAAATCTTTAAAGAGGCGGTGCAAAAAGTGAATCAGAGAAGTGTCGACATTATTAAATTTGTAGAGCTCTCTTCAGAATTGTAGGTTTATTTTCTAGACCCTTATTTTACTAAGCTTCGTGTCGAGACTTCCTGATTGGTCGGAAGTCAAGTTTTACATTGACAGAAAACAGAATTTACAACTTTAGTGTTTTGTCAGTACAAACACGGTAAGACTATTTACTGTTTTTGACTTTGTTGTTCAGGAAAAACAAAGATACTATATTATTGTATATATTTGTGGTTAGAGTAAGGCATATGTTTTTTATTTAACAGATGCCTGTATTGTGGATTATAGAACATCACTGTTCCTTACTTGTTTTTTGTATCAGTGTTAACAATAATGGTTTTATAGTATGTATTTGCTCAGGTATAAAAATATACTGAATACAAGTGTAATATAAGTTAAAAGGATGGAATCAACTAAAAAGCACCAAATAACACAAGTAAGTAATTAAAATTATTTCAATTTTTCTAGATTTGTGTGTGTAACTTTACTTTATGCTATGTACTTTATTTCAATAAACATAAATAACAAAAGCGTAATAATATTACTAAACTAAAATATAAAATACTAACAGTGCGTCCTGGCTCTTTCTATTTTGTTTGAAGCCTATATTACTCAAGAATGGTGTAGCATTTTATTGGTTAAATAATTTTTGCGATTAATTTAGTAGTTTTTGATTTATTCGTTAAAAACATACAAAAATACAAATCTTTCGTTACCTATAATTATTATGAACTGTAGAAAACTACCTAAGCTATCTAAAGCAAACAATTTAATCTTAGAATTTATCTACATAATAACGAGATGACAACTTATTAATCAAATAACATTAATGAAAAAAACTTACAATGTCCAAGTATCAGTATCGTCTTCATAAAAAATGTATTCTATACAAAAGTAATTATTTATATGGCGACTAAAAGTAAGTACTTATCTCTCTAATCTTACCCGGCAGCGAACACATGCATTATATTACAGAACTCTCAAGAACTAGCCTTTTGAAAACTGAGGTATAAAATATAATAAATAAATAGATCAAATATAAAATTAACTGTCTTACGAGTACATAATAAGCCATTAATGAGTTATTATGAGACGCAACTTTAGTAACCATCCATTAATTTTCATAAACATTTAATTTTTTTAGATGCTACATTACAATTATATACTCGGTTAAATACGTGCCTCAGAAATTACTTACCAATGACTCATCATAATATAAAACTAGAAAATACCCTACCAACAAGCTTTGGTTTCATCACGATGTTTTCCTTCACCGAAAGCTCAAGCTCATTGCAGGATTCGAATCCATGTCCTACGGATCGCAAGCTAACTTCACTACCACTGAGCCATCATTGCTATCGATTTTGCAACGCAATTTCGACTTTGTGTTGTAGCGATAAGAAAATTAATAACGTAAAAAATAAAAATCTAATTAAAAATCCTATTAGAACAATTTTTGACTTTTTCGCGGACGAAGTCGCGGGCTAAAGTTAGTCATAATATAAAACGGTCAAAACATCAAAGTAGTTCTGATGTAAACATTACCATCTCATTACCATACATTTTGTTAATACCTATACATGAATAATAGTGAAAAGTCCAGGTGTTTTACGGTCCAGAAAATATCGAGGGTCCAGTAAATGTCCGCCTTTGTGACAGACTACAACATCAATAGCACCAAAAGATCGGAATCCTTTTACGATTCAATTTGAACAAAACTAAAATGAAAATAAAATATACGACACAAAAGGGCCATGCAATTTTAATTCGCAACCGGTTTCCGCTTTGTACTTTATCAATAGCTTAATCCAGTTTTCAATCGGTTTTGACAAATAACTGTTCGTTGGTTTATAATTTTGCAACATAATTTTAAACCAGTTCGCCCGCTGCATGAACTGAGCTGAGCTGAAATTTTACACACATCTGTGCACCCCAGCTTTGCACAAGTTATAACAAGGGCTGCAGTGACCTTGGTGGTTGGTGTGTGCGGTACCAGATGCTGGTCGCCTGGTCGGGCTGTTTTGAACGCTATTACTGCACTCATCAAGTTCATATTTCTCTCCATCTACCTTTTATCATTCCGACCGAGGAAAAGGACTATGTTATTCAAAAAATTAACACCTTGGCACCTAACATAAAATTTCTAAATAAATAGATACTTCGCCTTCCAGGAGCTTTAATATTTAACGAATCTTTCCCATCATTTATTTATCAATGGAATCCAAATTCGAAGCAACCACCGACCGCTTAGATACCTACTCAAAATTCATCCTCATGTTGCATTCCATAATTTTTTATTATATCTGTTTGTGTCAAAATTCACGTTCTAAGTTATAACAGCATTGTAGACCTATCTGATTGTTTAGTGATTGAATCTATGATTACGATGCCCATGTAGAGTATGTACGAATATGCGTGCATAGGCTAAATTCTAAATTGCAATCCAAGTAGGTATTTGACAATTCTTCGAAACATTGCTTCCCTCTTTATTCGGTTAATTAGCCTCGACATACCTACGTAAAGTTATAAAACAAGACATAAACAGTACAGTCGGAGTATTCAGGAAAATGATTACTAGCTCAATAAGCAGTATCTCAGTACCTAGACGAGGCTAGCCACGCCTGAAGCATGGCTTACCCGAGAAGTCTACCAAACAATCCGTTAGTAATAGTCAAAGGCAACGCGCGACGGGAACCTCTGCAAAAATAAATACGTCAGGATTTTTTGACGCCTACAGCAAATTGTGTCGTGAGAGCTCGTTCCTTTGGGCAGCTTAAATCCGGTCATTGGCTCAGTGCTGTCCTTTTGACCAGTATCGTGACTTTACTGGACAACTTAAGTTTCTCTGTGGCCGTAGCACGGTTAGGTACGCTCACGAACTAGAACGATCGTTGTCTATGAGGGTTCGAGGTGGATTTGTCAGGGCCACTACGAGACATATTGTCACCGTAGTGCAGTTCGTAGCTCACGCTACGCCGCCATCAATTACATTATCCGTCGGCCCTTGTCACCATCAATGTGCCGGATATTATTTCTTTTCATGGAATTAACGGTTAAAGGTAAGCGATACAAACAATTTTATCGACAAATCAATATTTTTTTTAGTCCTCTTTGCGGTAACAAAAATCTCAAAAAGAACCAAATTTTTTGTCTTGTTATTTTCGGTTTTCTATTTTTTTCTGTACCTTAATGACATAATTAGTCAATTGTAACACTTATTTGTTGGGTATATTTTTAGCTATCGAACAAAGCTAGTTTTGTGTCTGTAGGAGTGCTACATCATGTGCAATTGCTAAATAAATGCAAGTACCCTTGCTTAGTCGAAATGAAAATTAAAATGGCTGCAATTTGTGAAATTGCAGCCATTGTTGGGTTGATTAAAAAAATTTGATTTGTCGATAAAATTGTCTGTACCGCTTACTCTTAACGGGTCCGAAATCGGTAACCAGACAGATGGTATAAAAATATAATTATTTATTTAGATTTCTATTCTGCCTGGTCCTGATATTCGTCTAAAAATGTGCGCTGTCAAGCTGTGATAGTTTTGGCGGCGCCAATCAATGCAAATTGAAAAATATGAATATGGGAGCCGCCGCTCCCAATACTTTGTTTGGATTGCTAGCGCTTCCCACCGCGGCAAACTTTACCAAGTTTTACAATTGAGAGGTAGAAAATTCGCAATTCGAATGGGGGTTCTCGTCTCTACCCTATACACATGATGTATTGATACCTAACTATACCTACATTAAAAAAGCCGTTATAAACGCGAATACTCACGTGAGCTGGGGTGGCGGGACGAGGTAGAAGCCTACAGAATCCCTCCGTATTTGCGTATCCTGGCAACACCCGTTGTGCTTATTACCGGTTCCAGACATATAGGCCGCGTTTACACGGGAGAGCTAGAGTTCAAGAAGGGGTCGGCGTCGGACTCGTCTGAACACTGATAGATTTTATATAGCATGGGCACTTTTCTATAGCTTACGTCGTCATTGTAGGATTTGTATAGGCAACAATATTGTATTATTCATAAAATATACCTATTATGCACTTAACTGCAAAATTTCATTATGATCGGGTAACGCAAAAGGTCAAGGATACTTGGCACCGCACGGACACCATACAAGCGTGTCAAAACATATAAACATCTTGGTAATGGAATGGAATGATTTATTATATTACATGTCACGTTATGTTTGGAGTGCCATCTTACTGAGCTGTGTAAACGAGCCTTTTAGCCTTTGTTCTGCTCCCCCGTTGGGCGCACCCCACTGTCCCTGCCAATCCCTCGCGGGTATAAAACAGCGGGCAGACGTTTTCTCACCCTCATTTGGCTAGAAGCACTGTACTAGACGCGTAGTATATTTGTGATCTACGGTTAGATTCGTCTTGAAGACCCCAAATTATTTAGGTAAGTACCTAGGTACCAGCTCTTATTCATTTTTTGCTGCTTCAGTGATAAAATTAACTTATCTTAAATGTTTATATCTCTAGCACTAACGTAGCTAAGAATGAATTGGAATACTTTATTGATTTCGGGCGTACCGCTTTAAACAAACGGCTGCGTTGGTGATCGATACATAGTAACAGGAGACAAATTACAGTACCTTCTTTGAATTTGTACCGTCCGAAGGTAAACATTTTAAGTATTGTAATTTGTTTTTTCTTACTCTGTATGGACCGCCCCGCAGTCATTTATTCAAAGTTTTACGCCCTGGCGGTGAGGGCTAAAGTGGTGATGTACGAAGCGTCGCGATCGCGACGCGTTGTGTTTCGCCATACCGCCAACGCGGCCATTTTAACGATGCTTAAAATTAGTTTTAAGCCGGCCGGCATCGATTATGTTCTTCTAGGTACTGTTAACCTTCAAGTTTTGACGTAAATGTAGGCTTACGATCGTCTTCTTTTCTTTATTTATATGAAAAAGAAACAAATCTATAAAAACGCTTTTCTGGACCCAGAAATTTTTAAATATTTAGTAATAGTTGTTTTGTCTCATAAAGCTTATTGAATCGTGATGTAATTTACCATGTAACTCTTCATCATAAACATCGATTGTCTTCGTTTTATCAGGTGCTTAGCATTTTCTAATTCAACAACGAAAATAACAAAAATAAAAAATATACGCGTCGACTTGCAAACATCCTCCTGTTCTATCGACGGGTGATATAAATTAATAGACATGCGTCACTAATAAAAAAAACACGACGTACACAATACATATACAAATGTATCTTCGTATTTAACATAACACGTAAAATAAATTAAATAAATCGGATCGGAGTAGATTTTCGTTCCGTTTTCAACTTCCCACTACGAACTTATGTTAGATCTGTTCTAGATTACAGATATAAAAATAATCTAATGAAATGGTTACCTAACCTCTTAAATGTCGGATCTGCCCTGGGAAGATACGTGAACGTTAGCTGGGAGCTCGAGCGCTAACGAGCCTCCTATAACGCGAAGGCAACAATGAATCACTCTTGTGATGATCATAATCGGATTTCCTTTAACGTTGTAACAATATATTAAAAAATGGCCGTCACTATTTCAGGTGCAATAACGGTAAGTGTATCGTCGTCGTGTGAACTAAAATGTTTTTATAAAAGATCATTAACAAACAAAACGGAACAATTTACATGAAAACGCTGTCAAAGATACAATTTCGTCACGATTTTGCCCTGGTAAGTCTAACATGTCACAATTTTATTTGTAATACCTATTCGATCACAAACAAAAATTACTACGATTTTTATTCATAGGAGTATATTGCTGACTTCTGTATCTTATGAGACGAGAGATCTCTTCCTTCCATAATACAGTTTTTCATGAGTGTGAGCAACTTTGGGTACGTTAACTCTTAGCTTAGAATTATTATGATCTTATTTTTTTTTTGTGACAGGCAACTGCAAAACATTTCATGCAACACATTATTACAAGGTCAAAGTCAGCCTAAGCTTTGAAATGAGTGGAAACGTAATCACCCACACGTGGGTTTATGTACTACGACTATCTTATTACTATTTAACATTTTCTTGTAATATAATATTGTAACTATCTACTACGAATCTGTTTAGTCATCAACAAAAGCAGTGTATGAATGAATGATGTATTTAAAGGGGTTGTTATACCTAATAGTAATTGGCAAGTCTTCAGGGCCCTATTTCACGAAGTTAAAATTGTCAATAACATGATTATGTCTGCTGACAATTCGACAATTATCAAGTAATAATAGTTAAGTGACAAGTAGACAAATTCTCAATTTTATTTCTATGGAAATATGTCAAAGTTGACAATAATCCGTTTGTACGGCATGATACATAATTGTCTACAATTACACTGTAAGCATGATAGGCAACTTGTGACAATTGTCCATACCTTAATTTATAGATAATTATTTTGTGAAACAATGTCAATTTTTCCAAGTCAACATATTTCCAGATTTGTCGGTAATTATTGACCTGAGATTAGAGCTGTGTCAGGCTTGCGCTACAATTGTAGTGTTTTCACTGCACTGCACTGCAGTCGACAAGACAGAAAAAAATCCATACAGCCGCTCTCGTTTATTTAAAATAGTGTGTATAATCAGAGTGTTTCATTTGTTGAGCAATTGATTAAAATAAATAAAAATAGTTTGGACACTCCTAAAGTTTGGAGATATCGTTACATTCGGAGTCCAAACTAATATAATAATTGTTGTTGTATAATTTAGACAATTGTCGCATTTGTCAAGTTTGGTGAAATAGGGGCGATCAGCCTAATTGTCAATGTATTCGATGAAATCAAACGCAGGCCTATTTGTACCTACATTAAAAAACCGTTTTCGGGTCGGTTTGTTTCTAAGTCTTTAGGAAACGTGTTTATCTTTAGTAAAATTCATTTTTCTGGTGAGTATTAAAATTAGACTACATTTTTGATTATTTTGCTCACGATCATTCTATATTCTATTCAATAGTTGCTCACGATTTACATAGAAACATTAGGATATGTTTTGCGATTGACTAGAGGACAGGTTCCGAAATAAAGATTACATATAATATATTATTTAGAATTTACCTTCATCGCTTTAAAAATGATCTTATTTAAAACAAATGATTTTGTTCAAATGGTTCGCAAATGCAACTAAATCGCAATTAGCTTGAAAACCCCTAGTTTTATATTGCACAGCTATACGTGCCATCGAATCGAACTTAATCCTATGACATAGGTGTACTTACTTCAATCAATCTCTACTTTGCCACTCAATGTATATTTATTTTCAGATCACTTCTATTCAATATGGAGAGACAAATGAGATTGATTTGTTAAAGACTGATTATTTCAATTTGGCTATCTGGTGAGTTATAATTGCAGTACGCATTTTAAGAACTTAGTGTTTATATAAACCATGATTTGTATACCTACCTACTCCTGATCGAATGCTTTCTGATGTCTTACTTGATACAGAAGGTAGAAAATCAGGATACAGTAAATTTCCTTCAGCATTTTGCAAACATAATTGATATTACGTTTGCATATGTGGTTTAGGAAACAAACATTACACAGCAGATTAATAATAACATTTTCATGGAATTCTTTAGTGAAATATAGCTTCAACCCAGTCACTCAATACTGTGAGTATAAATAATTTTATAATTGTTACAGATGGTACATAGTTTTATAACACTAAGGAAATAAAAAATATTTACAGCATATTTTGGACCGTAATTACCTATATATGCTATCTATTCTATTTACGACACGGTGAGTACAAATACGTTTTTGTTTTTTATTCCACGTCTATAATTTTTTTTTGATTACTGGTAGGCTGGACTTGAATGTACATGGTGTACCAATTTTCAGATGTGATTTTTTTTCGGTACATATTCATCCCTGTTTTTTTGCCTCTAATTTTATGACTTAATAAATTAAAGGTTGTACACACAGGGTAAATAAACTTTCAGTTAATTTATTGTGTTTGTCGCAGGCCCATTCTATTGTCTGTCGGCATGTCTGTCTGTTATAACCTTTACACACAAAAAAAAAGTGAAGGTACATTACAGTCACGCCATGGGTCAGTAGTACGGAACGGGAGTGTTGTGGTGTTTTTCCACTAATATGCTACATGCATACCACGTCAGTTTCTAAAATTGGCCTGCGACATGTCCATCAGGATGTTTCATACATCTTTGATGATAATGGACTGAAAACATACATAAGAATGATAAACTATGTTTGTTGGTACGTGTTACTATTCATTTGGCCTTTTTGTTACAATGTTACATTACATTAATTCTAATAATTATATTTGTTTGCAGCTATTATAAAAACTTCAACAGGAAGTCTAAAACTAAATATGCAGTCGGATGTTTAAAGGGAGCAACATATCACAAATCTTACTATTAATAGATAAAGGTACCTTTATTTTTTCTCAACCTATGCCAAAAATGTTTTCAACAAACAAAATGCTTTATGTGTTATGTTATTTAATATGCTCTTTCTTGGGTCCCTGTCGTTTTTACTTTTGATTGTAAAGTTAGTCAAAAGCTTAAAAACAGGGTAAATAAACTTTCAGTCTAGTCCCTCAAAGATGTTTATGTTTTATTTTTGAGAATCTTTGTCTGAAGACACTTTTTTTATTCCTGCTTTTATTAGTAAAATATATATTTAAAAGTAATATAAATTTAAACGAATTTTTATTCGAGTTCCTTTCAAACTATTTTATTCTTAGGTTCTTTTTTTTCACAGATGCCATTGTAAAAATCATACGACTAAATTGGATATTTTGACATGTTTATAGAGAAAATAAAATTCGGAAGGCCCTTTTCTAATTAAAAATGTAAGTAAAAGAAGTTCTGAAGAAGCATGTTATTCTTCCCTGATCTCACCACTTTTGGTTTCTAATGGAATTAAAAGCTTGCGATCAGGGTAAATAAACTTTCATTCTAGGTCTTCAAAGATTTTTATGTACATCTCTGAAGATTTTATCTGAAGACATTACTTCTATGCCTGCTTTTATTAAGAAAAAAAAATACATATGAAAAACGAATAATAGTAAAATAAATTTTATCATTCGACGAATCCATTAAACAAATATTCTAATGTTTTTTTCGGTTACAGACACCATAGTGAAAATTAAAGTACAGTGTTCGAGATATTTACAGAGAAAACAACACACGGAAGTTCCAATAAAATTAAAAAAGGGTAAGTAAAAAGTAGTTTTGAAAAACATTGTACTAAGGTTCTTCCTCCCTGATCTCCACACTTTTGATTTTAAAAGAAATTAGAAGTTGCAAATCAGGGTAAATAAACTTTCATTCTTGTTCTACAAAGATGTTAAAGCATTTCATTTTTGATATAGTATGTCTGAATACACAATAGTTACACCTGCTTTTAAGAAAAAAAAACAACGTAACATTAACATTATTATAATAAATTTTCCTTCGATTCCCTCAAACAAATATTCTAATGTCTTCTTATGTTACAGAGATATCATAGTGAAAATCAAAGTAAAGTGTTGGAGCATTTGAGATATTTAGAAAAAAAATAACATAGGGAATGTCCTTTAATATGCATTAAAAATGTAAGTAGAACTTTTTACTTACGTGTTAACTTAACTCTCATCTCCCCTGACGCTAACACTTTTGATCTTAAGAGAAATCGGAAGTTTTAAATCAGGGTATATTATTTTTCAGACGAGTGCGTACCTCAAAGAAGTAAAATCATTTCATTTTTGAGAATCTATGTCTGAAGACAGTTATGCCTGTTTTATTAAGAAAAATATACGTAAAACAAAAAACAAATGTTATTTCGAGTCCCGCACACTAATATTCTTGTTTTCTTTTGTTACAGACACCATAGGGAAAATAAAAGTAGGTATAGTGTTGAACATTTAAAGGTTATTTGTCCAGAAAAATAACGGAAGGTCCTTTAATATAATAAAGTAAGTCAAACGATGTTTTGAAAAACATTGTGCTAATGTTCTTCAACTCTGTTCTTACCACTTTTGATTACACTTTCATTCTAGTCCTTCAAAGATACATATGTTTTACGTTTTTGAGAATCTTTATCGGAATACACTATTTTAATACAAGCTTTTATACAGAAATGAATAAAAGTAATATGTATTTATAAAATAAATTTACATTCGAGTCCCTCAAAGATATTACATTCTAATGTTTTCATTTGTTACAGATACCAAAGTGAAAATCCAAGTATAATGTTGGACCCTTCGTGATATTTAGAGAAAAAAATAAAATACGGAAGGTCCTATAGTATTAAAAAAATGTAAGTGAAAATACGTTTTTAAGAAACATTGTGCTAACGTTCTTCTTCCCTGTTCTTACCTCTTTTGATTTTAAAAGGAATCAAAAGCTTTTAGTCAGGGTAAATAAACTTTCATTCTAGTCCCTCAAAGATGTTTATGTGCTACATTTTTGAGAATCTTTATCTGAAGACACTATTTTAATACTTTTAACTAAGAAAAAAGGTACATAAAAATAATCTTGATAATATAAATTTTCATTCGAGTATTCAATTCCCCTCAATCAAATATTCTAAGGTTGCCGTTTGTTACAGATACCATAGTGAAAAACCAAGTATAGTTTGGAGCTTTTGAGAGAAAAATAACATACATAATGTCCTATAATATTAACAAGGTGAGTAAAATTAAAAAAAAAACATTGTTCTTACATTCTTCTTGCAACACTTGATTTTAAGAAAAATCGGAACGGAAGCACTTCATCGGGATATATTAATTTGCATTCTAGTGCGAGCCTCAAAGATGTTTAAGGCATTTAAATTACTGAGAATCTGGCATGGTAAAAAAGGCCAATTTACGAGGAAGTGTGTTGAAAAAAAATTATTATTGCTTTTTATTACAGACACATTGAAAATGTTTATCAAAGTCCATTTGCATTCTTTATTAAGTGTTTTCCTTTGTTATCTAGATACCCTAATGAAATTCAAAGCATGGTGTTAGACATTTTGAGATATTCGGAGAGAACTAAACATACGAGAGGTCCTTTACTATTCAAAATGTAAGTAAAAATTGTATTGTAAAAACATTATTCTAACGTTCTCCTTCCCTGTCGTTTTTACTTTTCGATTTTATTATTAATCAAAAGCTTAAAAGCAGGGTAAATAAACTTTCACTGTAGTCCCTCAAACATGTTTATTGTATAACATTTTTGAGAATCGACGTGTGAGGACACTAGTTATTATAATGTTTTCATTCAAGGAATAAAACATTTATATATTGTTCTAATTATTTTATTATTTTATTACATACTAAAAGAAGAATTTTGTTTCGTCGTAAGAATAAGTAGGTAGGTATAGGTAATATTAGTTAATCTAAATATAATATCTCATCGACTAGTATCGTTTTATCACGGATCCTTGTTTTTCTATAGATAGATTATGGAGTAATTTAACAGGGACATTTAGTAAAATAAAACTTCAATCAGTTTCCTAAGAGTTGCATGAATTGACTTTTGGCGACGAGGTTAAATTCAGTATTCATTTATTCATCTGATTTACTCGGTACCATAAAACAACCTAATCGACATTAAATTTTAAATAGTAATAATATTTATCTTATCAATATAATTTTTAACTTTTTATTTCAGCGATTTGGAGAAGGTTTGGAGTTAATATTTTTTCTCACCAATTAGATTTGAATTACTATTATTATGAAAGCAAAGCCCAGAAAAACTACATAATTACATTATACTATTTCAAAGAAGAGATAAATGTCTACAAAATATGTCTTGATTAATCTCGCTTATTCACCATTTTTGAAATAAACCCCTGTTACGAAAACTTTTGATCTCTACCCAGATATTGAAAGTGACAGTCATACAGGAGAAATGAATAAACACTTCAATCAACATCGACAAAAGTGTTTGAATTAATAAATTTTTGAGGATAAGTTTAAAGACATTATTCAGTAAAACAAAGATAACGTTAATTTATTTAAATAAGTATTGATAATAATAGTTCATCTGTATATGTACATTTAACGGTGTTTTTTATTTCAGGGAACTGGATTCACAACATTCTGCAGAATTTATATTCTCTTTCAAATTATACAAAATGAATGCTCTCGGTCTGAACTGAAAAAGTGTACTATTTAAAAAAATTGATTGATACATAACATAGAAAAATGCAAGAAAGTAATAAGTGATGAAAAATCAGTTATTTGAGATTGAAACATAAAGGTTGGTAGATAATGTTCGCAGAATATATATCTTGGACTACCATTCTTTCATTGACCCCTGTTGCACGCACCTTAAATCTAAACATAGATTTGAAGGAATTTCAGCAGGGTAAATCAAACTTCGATCGGTTACGCCAAAGATGTAATTATTAATTTTTGGTGACTAGGTTGAAGACATTTAACAACATAAAAGAATTTTTTTAACGAATTTATAAAAGAATATTTTAAATTAATGCAGGTGTTTTTATTACAGCGCATTTTAACTTTGTTCAAAATCTCTCCAAACATTGTTATCACCAATCAGATGCTTTGATATTTAACGAGGAGGTGAATTAGAACAATATCAACTGGATTGTTATTACATACAGAAAAAATCATAAAACTATTTAACGTTCAAAACACGAAAGACGATTTCCATCTAAAAAATGGAGGTAATGTAAATAATAATTCATCAAATTATATCTGCTAACCATTCATCTAATGAATTGGCCCCTATTTCACCAAGCTTGACAAGTGCGACAATTGTCTAAATTATACAACAACAATTTATTATATTAGTTTGGACTCCAAATGTAACGATATATCTCAAATCTTTGGTAGTGTCCAAACAAATTTTTATTAATTTTAATCAATTGCTCTACAAATGAAACACGCGATGATCATACACACTATTTTCAATAAACGAGAGCGGCTGTATGGATTTTTTTCACAACATTTTTGTCCATAAATTAAGGTATGGACAATTGTCACGAGTAGGGAACTCGTGACAATTGTCCATGCTTACACTGTAATTGTAGACAATTATATATCATACCGTACAATAAAATGTTTGAGAAACGGATTATTGTCAACTTTGACTTATTTTCATATAAATAAAATTAAGAATTTGTCTACATGTCAACTGTCACTTGACTATTATTACTTGACAATTGTCGATTTGTCGGCAGACCTAAGTCATTGATAATTTTAACTTGGTGAAATAGGGCTGTGTCCTCGCTTTTTTATTGTCTAAATAGAATTTAAGGCAATACAATATACTTAACTTAAATTTTTGACTAATATCTGTGAGTCAACGTTAGGTGGCGATGTCGATGATATACCTTATTATTATAATAGATAGATAGATATCATTCAGAATTCCTTAATTCATTCACCCGATGCTATAAAACGGCAAAACTAGTATGAAGTGTAGGTACTTTATCGAGTGTATTTTTATTACAGAGGAGTGAAGTTTCAACTATGTTAAATTGTTCAGAGTTCATATGTTCTTCCAAACATTGTTTTTACTAAACTGACGTTTTGAATTTAATTGAGAACATGAACAGAAACATGTCAACTGGATTGGTGTTATAGAAACATCGAAGGAAGTAATGAAAACATGAGATTTAAAGAAGATTGTTCTTCCTAAGGTAATGTTCGCATAATATCTCTTAGACTAGTATTCTTCCACTAATCCCTGTTTCTCTCACTTTATATCTATTCATAGATTATAAGGTAATTCAACAGGGTAAATTAAAATAAAACTTCAATCTGTTTCGTCAAAGATATATGTATTTATCTTCGATGACGAGGTTGGAGACATGTACCTACATAATTCAGTAAAAGTTATTGAATTTAAATAACAGTATTTAATAAATACAATTTTAATAAGTGTTTTCTATTACAGCGGCCTGGAATTTCAACATACTCAGTAATTATTATCACCAGGCATATGAACCATAACGAGGAAGTTAACCAGAACAGTATAAACTGGATTGTTGTTACAGAAAACACTAAGGAACTATCTGATATTCAAACCATGGCTAAGAAGATGTTTGTTTGCAGCGAAAAATAGAGGTAATGTTCATATAATAAACCGAACATTATCTCAAATACTCTTGCTATGGTTACCATCATTTTACGACTCCCTGGCTTCCTCGCTTTTTTTCTACACATAGATTATAAGGCAATTTAACAGGGTAAAATAAAATAAAACTTCAATAAACTATGCCAACGATGCATTAATATAATCTTTGGTTATGGTGTTGAAGACATTTACCAAATTAAATTATACAGAATTAATTCACTTTGACGCAATTCCATAAAACAAGTAAAGTTTTGTATAATTTTATATATTTTATCAATGCAATTTTTAACAAGTGTATTTTATTACAGCGGCTTTATTATCAAGAATTGATAATTTGTGCAGAAAAATCCGAGGAAGTAAATAACGATCAAAACATGAGATTTCAAGAGTTTCATTCCGAACTGAAAAATATAGGTAACATTCACATAATATCTCTTTGGCTACATTATTCACTGTTTCTCTGACGTATTATTAATTTATTAAACAATACAATAGAGTAAATTATAGTCGTAATTAAATTTCACACGATTTCATCAAAGCCGTTTTTGTGAAAATTTGGCGACGAGGTTGAAAACATAATACTCACATAATTCAGTAAAGCAAAGAAAATATGTATTATTGATTATTTTCATTTAACAAATGTTTTTTTTTTGCAGTGAAAATTGGAATTTCAGTGCACTGGACTGGAATATCAACCATTTTCAAAACTAATACATGTTCAAACATGATTTTTCGATGCAGAAAGCTTTTGAAAACTGAGGAAGTAAACTAGAATAGTATAAAATGGATTACTGTTACAGAAAAAGACCAGGAACTATTTAATATGTACGAGATAATAAGAATTTTTGGCCCCTCTTGCTTTTGAAATTTTTGTACATGCTAGAGGTAAACTAAATAAAACTACATTTTTCAGGCTCTTGGCCACAAAAGGGTTTCCTTCTCTCATATTGACTTCGTACAAAACTACGATTATTATGGCCAATCATGTTCAAATTTCAAATACAATTTTAATAAAAAAAAAAAAAATTAAATAAAAAAAAACAAAAAAATTTATTATAAATTTTAATTTTAATTAAATACACATTTACATAAAATAGTATTGTTTTATTTTCTTCCAAATAAAGTGACAAGTAGAGTGTTTAAATGATTCATTAAACCCATTGTGTCGTTGATTTATATAGATGTATAGCTACCCTCGCCTTTGACTCGGAAGGATTGACGACTCGGGTAAAATGGCTTATTTTGTGCACTCGTCCATGAACTTCCTAGTTACCTACGTAGTTCGATGTGTTTGTTGTTTTATTTAAACCGAGGGCCAACACCAAAACTAATATTACAATGCACACAGACACACCGAGTTACAGTTTTATAACGGGTTCAATAACGTAGAAAATGTTTATTTCAGAGCGAATACAATATAGGTAACTACGTCAGAAAAACAGAACAATATTCACGCTCGATTTAAAGGTCCGAAGGGCAGGAATGGTTGCGATATTGCGGCCTTGACCCGGCTCTGTTTATCAAAATTTTATAAGTTACCGTTCCTAAGAAACATACCAAGATTTTTTCTAAAAAAAAAATATTTCTCGTTTTCAGAGGATCAATTGTGTCCCTTGTTTTTTACTATTACTATTAATTCCACCTTTGCCTGTATAATGTTTCTGACCTAGGGAGGCTATCACCAGCTTTAATTCAGTTTCTATCTTTATATTTATATGAATCCCTATTTCCCTTGGTCACGGCATCACGCGTGACCGGCTGGGCCGATTTCCCTAATTCTTTTTTTGTTGTATTTATTATTGCGAGGAGAAGGTTCATATGAAAGAAAAAAATGGAAAAGTTCGTTTCATTGCGAGAAACTGCAGTCCGCGCGGGTGAAATCGCGGGGCGCAGCTAGTTTATTACAAACAAACGATTAAAGTTTCTACCGTAGCAATATGTATGTTAATTATTTCTTCCTCCCTTATAAATAAAAAAAAAAAATAAAAATATATATATATATATAATAAAGGAAACAAAAATTAAGTTTGAGGTGTTCTCATAGCCTAGATACAAACAGAGCCTAGATACTAGTGTAAGGAAATTACCTACAGATGATGGTGAAGTTGAACTTATTTAGTCACTGTATGATACTTTTAATTTTTTTAACTAGTATAGTGTATATTTCGGAACATTGGCAGTATTTGGTCTGATTTGGTGCATTTGGTAAACTAAACACTTTAAGCGTTGTTTCTGACTCATTTATAGTGAATTTTAACAATACGAAGGCGTTATCCTGTCCTTTATATTTACTGAACAGTTACAATAAAATAGACAACTCCCACGAATCATATAGAAGATTTTTTAGCCAGTATCAAAATGCACGTATCCGATAGGACATCCTGTATAATAGTAAAAATAAATCAAGATTATTGGTGGGTATTTGAGATTAAAACGTATTTGAAGCAGGACAAGTATTTTAGTCCCCCTTAGCGATAAGATCACTTTTGGTAACCCCGACCGTTTCCCCTACGGACCGGAAGTTCCCGTTGAATCACCATGAAAAGCTGTACAGCATGTAAAGTCGTGCAAGTAACAAAAACCGGAGACGCGAGATTTGGAGGGCATGAAATGACTTTCATCTCTTAATTTGATACATTTCGTGATACACATAAAATTCTATTTTTTTTTCTAATTTTTCAGCTAATTTTTTTATGCTACTTACAGGGTAGCGCTTGACCACAAGTCACCTGATGTTAAGTGACGGTGTAATTTACACAATACGTTCGTAATTAGGTCATATAACTTTAACAGGGTTATTGTTAAAAATGCTGATAAATAACCAAATTATTATATTATCTTCTTTACATCGTAAATTACCACTTCTGCCGTACATCTTCTATCATGTATAAGAATCAAAGTCCTAACTGACTGATATCAACGCACAGCTTAAACAGCTGGTCGTAGAAACTGGAAATTTGGAGGGTATGTTTATCTTGACGCGTAAGGGTGTCGCCACGCGGGGGAATAGCTAGTCTTTTATAATAACCTAATTACATTCATCTAAAATAATATGTTATTTTGCTACGTGATACTACTTTGTAGTAGTCTCGTGGTAAACATAATAGTAACTCCGCGAGTTTCGTAGCGTAGACGTAGCTACGAGTACGTAGTGTAGGCGTAGCTACGAGTACGTAGCGTAGGCATCCGTACAATCCGTAGTGAACCGCGCTGTCATCCGTACTAGCTACAATAAGAAGTGTAGGTTAGCTAAGGCCGCTCGGCGAGTTAATTGCCTACTCTTGCGGTGATGCATAGGGTCGTCACTTTTATTTTTAGTTCAATATATGTTTTTTAATCCTACTATTATTATAAATGAGAAAGTATGTATGTGTGTGTGAACTGTGAACTCAAATACACGTAATTTAATTAAAAAAATATTTAGGTTGGTACTTACGTTTCTCGTTCTGTAGGTATTTGAAAGATTGATAAGTCCGGATTTGAGGAGTTGTTATTGAGACACCCTAAAATATGTGTTTGGTTTTTTTTTGAAGTCATAATAATCACAGTTTATTGTAAACTTTATAAATCAGTCAGTCAGAGTGAGACCAGCAAATCTGAGCGAGCAAGCAGTGAAGTATGTACTTCAATGCGCGAGATCAAATCAAACGCGAGGCGCGGCTTCGCATTACGTACGGAGTGCCTGGCCGCGGCCCCGGCCGGCCCCATTCGTTTATGTGATTGTGGGCGTGAAAAGTGCGTGCATACACGGCGCCGCTACTCACGCACACATTCAAACCAGCGGCTGCCGATTTGTATGAAGCTGAACTACTATTCTTATTGTACTATGGTAGTAGTGATGGCCACTGGTGACGGAGATGGTGGTGAAAACTGGGAATAACTGGTGGCGGTTATTCTGTAACCGCCTTGTTTGTATAAACCTGGACCTGACCGCAATATATTATGTACAAAAATACGAATAGCTTATTATCGGTTACGTATATGTGTTAAAAGACTTCTAAAGCTTGTAACTTTATTTAGACTAACTAACTAACTGAGATGGCGCATATTTTTTGTAAAACTAATGTCATGCAACTAACTAATTTCATGATGTAAATGCGGCGCAAAATTAGTGTCGCGACAGCATCTGCGCAGAGTGGACGTGTGGACGTAAAATACAGCTTTGATTTTGACAGGGCCATCATCTCCGCGATACTGATAATTTCACGACACTATAATTTAGACGAAAAAAGTTTCACATGTGCTAAAACTAGTTTCACGAAACTAGTTTTATCATGCATGACACT
The DNA here is from genome assembly GCA_931315375.2 of Opisthograptis luteolata. Taxonomy (NCBI): domain Eukaryota; kingdom Metazoa; phylum Arthropoda; class Insecta; order Lepidoptera; family Geometridae; genus Opisthograptis; species Opisthograptis luteolata. Next base: position 6,480,091 of record OV928033.1, read on the forward strand.
TGTTTCGTAATGTAAATCCGGCTTAAATGGAGAGATAACGCCTTATTGTTTTACTACAACAACAGAAAAATAGAACAACATAAATGGACTGTATAGGTGAATTACCCAAAAAATGAAAAGATCTAGAGCTAGTTTTACAGTGGGTATTTTGTAGCTAGATGCATGTTTAAAAGTAGCGTTATATAAATTGGTTTGTTGCATTAATTCCCTCAAATTAGGCCAACTGTAAATCCAAAGGTAGGTAAGGTGCTATGTTTAGAAACAAGCAAAGCGCTGGCGGTTTGCCAACGTCGCGCCTCCCCTACGTCATGATAGTGCTAAGTGGGACCGAGATCACGTCGCCTCGGTCAAATGTGGAAATACGAGAATGCTCTAAGCATGAGATACCCACTGTCGCTATACGACCTTTATTATTTCGATCGCTAATACTGCCTGTCCGCGTTTAGCGACTTTCGACTATTGAAATAACAAATGATTTGTTCGTATCGCTCAACTAAAAAGAATTTAATCAACGAATTACATAGCATAAAATGATATTAAGTAAATTCATAATTAAACACAGAAGGATGAAATGAACCTCTTACTATTCGTACAAAAAGAAGCATGCAATCATTCTCGATCCATGTAGGTTACATCATGTTTAACAAAATTAAATAATTATAAAATATTGTATTATTACCATCTACCTTCGACACTGCTTGCTTGGGAAAGATGGGAGTCTATATTTAAAATTTGTTTTTACACTTTTTATACATTGTTTTGTTTGACATACGTTTATGTGCTTTTACTATCTGATAAAAATAAAAAGAGCATGTTCCCATGTCGGCGCGCGCGTATATTGTTTTTTTTCCAGGAGTTATTCTGGAAGCCTGGTGAGTTTGTGATATATTTATCACCTACTACTACTCTTTATCAACTACAATCGGTATGCAGATATACAAAATTAGGTAGGCAATATGATCTGTTTTAGTTTCCTTGGCAATAATTAATTCAAGAACAAACACCGCAGTGTTCTGATCTACACTAACAGGTAAAGTTTGTATATGTTTCTAGGAGAAGCCAAATCTAATTACTTGAACTTTCACTTTTAGCAAAGTTATCCGTGAGTATCTAGGCTTCGTTTTATTGCCTGCCCGTGCGAAGCCAAGGCAAGTCCCTAGTTACTCTGTAAAAACACTTGGATGTAGGTACAGTCAACGACAAAGGTCGCTGAACAATAGCACATTTTCCGATTACCGTCATCACCTCAAACACCTTTGACCACATCATCACTTAAAATCAGGTGTGATAAGTTGTGGTCAGAGCGCTACCTTGTAAAATGTAAAAAAAACCCACGCCATACTGATCTAAAACACATTTAGGAAATCTAGAATGTTCAGCTACTTTTGTTGCTGACTGAACGAGTATATTTACATTTAGGTACTGTCTAAAGTGCATCTACAAACGCTATTGTACTATTAGTAGGTTGAGTAATGGCCGTGGCTGCCGGGAAGGGGTGTAAGGGGTGCATTTTTAGTTTGCACCCCCTGTCATGGAATGAAATATAAGTACAGAAAAAGAAGAAATATGTTAATAAAAACTGAGGATGTTTAGGTTGTTCAACAACACTATTAAACACCTTGTCAATAATACAAGTCAAGATATTAAATAAATTAAATTAATTCAGCCACTTAACAGCTCACTTTCAGAGGTCATTGCATATTTTTATTCTGCTGCCATATAAACTATTACCACAGTACAGTAATCGATACAGTAGTCCAACAAAGCCGTCTAGACAGGGCACTTGTGTGGAGCGTGAGGGGCGAGTCGCGGTACCAAGCCGCGTATACCGCTTGCATCGGTAGATGGGTACACAACATACAGGGCTAACGCGTCAGCTGGATTTTATTTATAAGAGTAATTCAAAATTAAATCAATAAACAGCAATTTATATCGAGCCAAATAACCGATAGGTTAAGTTATTTTTAATGACAACACGAAAACCCTTCCGGTGGCAGAACTGAGTAAAAAACAAAACCGAGTAAATTATATTATAAATTACATCTTGCATCTGTTAATTAAGAATTATGAAAACTTACTTTAGTGCCAGTTATTTGCTAATAACTTTATTTTGTTCACATATCACAAGTTTTTTTACGATGACCAAACCAAGAAGATAATGCTTAAGATTTAACATTAACCTATAGCCTTAATAACTATTCTACCTTGGAGCAGAGCATTATTTTGTAGTAAAATTAAATACTAAAGTGAAGTTATTCTAATACCGTAGCTACGGTGAGTTGCTAAGTAAGTACCAATGCAGTAGCACCCGGTTAACAACCCTGTCTCATGATTGCTGTCTAGATGGAAACGCCAAAACGTAAAGTAAATTCTGAAAAACTTTGACGTACACACTTGTGCCACTTATCTATATCATGCCCATAGTATAAACTAACGAGTTGTGACTTTTGTTATACATAATTATAATGTTATACATATTAGTTAAAAGAAAAAAATAAAATATATATCATGAAATTCATTACCTTTATAATTGGCATAAAACTAATTTAGCAATCACTCTTGGCTGTTATCACATATGACTTAATTTTTTTTTATTGAACCACCACCTACTGTAGTGCATTCTTGCAAATAAATGTTTTTTATTATTATTTTAATTCATTTATCGATCTGTAACTACGCGATTTTGGCGGAATTGTGGTACGACAACTACCATTTTACCTACGAAATTAACAAACTAGTCAGAGCTCGTTTCGCTCTACAGGGACGACATATTAGCATAGCCAACAACAAGTACACGATGTTGAGTCGACGAGCATAGGCAACAACAAGTACACGATGTCGAGTCAACGCCTTGATCAAAGGCAATCACGAGAGCTCAGTGTGCGGTCATCCCTAGATTGCATCGTAAACGTTTTAAACGTCTACGTTGAAAACAATTAGGGTCTAAATCAACGCGTATATTGACCTAGTATCTATACAGTATTGCCGTGTTCTGCGGCAATCGGGAACTAATAATAGATTGTACGACAAGGGAGCAAAATATTTTTTTTATTATTTCGCTATTTTGACGAAGCGACGGATTCTAGAATATCTGGATTCAGATTCGTACATCGCCTGAGGAAAAATATTTTTACTCTCGAGTCATACACTCTACTTTTCATCTACTTCTACTATTATTATTTGTCGATGGCACTACCGCACGAGTGTCTATCAATCAATGTCGCGCCGCCTCGCCGTGAGTGTCCACTCGTGTTCATGGATGAAAGGCACAGAGCTTTTTAAATAATAGTATTAATAAAACCGGATAAAGCTTTTAATGAAAACAACAAAACACTTGACAATAAAACACGCTGTCAGAGGCTTTTTGTCAAAAGCTGACAACCACTGCATCTTTTGATTGGGACTTTTCCAATAGGTATGTAAGTCCCATCATAACCTTAGCAATGTACTCGTAGTACGCAAAATTTAAAATTAATTAGCTTTATTGTAGATAGATTAACTATTATCCAGAAAACTAGAAAATGTAACTGCAACAATATCTAATAGAAGGTAAGTATAATATTATAAGTCACAAGGGGTTGCAAATTCGGTAGAATATATAGAGCGAAATAAATGTCTCTGTGAAGGCTAAGCGGCTCTAGGAAGCCCAAAAGTTGGGATCGCTCTACGTTACATTTTCGAGAGACTACTTAGTTGATATTTAGGTGTACAGTTTCAATGGTATGAGCAGTATTTCATGTGAAGACGAACTTGTGCCTTGTGCAGCAACAGTTGCTAGCTCGGCGTAATATACCTACGGCTTCGGCTTGTTCAGCGCGCAAAGCATATTATATCACACGCGGTTTCACCCGCATGGACTAAAGTTTATCGCGATAAAAAGTCAAGCAAGGCCCCAGTATTCAAACTATCTCCATACTACATTTCATCAATATTGGTTCAATAGTTTTTAAGTTTATCGGGAACAAATAAATCATCATCATCATCAGCCTTTAATGTTCCCACTGCTGGGACTCTGGCCTTCTCTCAGAGAGAGAGAGAGAGAGTATGGGCCATAATCTACCACGCTGGCCCAGTGCGGGTTGGTAGATGTCGCATGCCCTAGAATATTGCAGTTCTTGGACATGCCGGTTTCCTCACGATGTTTTCCTTCACCGTTTTGAGCGATGGCAAATCCGCACATAACTTATCAAGTCATAAGTGCGGGGCCGAGAGGATTCGAACTCGGTGTCGGCGCTTTGAAAGTCGCACGCGTTACCGTTCGGCCACCATCGCTCAACAAATAAATAAACAGAAAGTATTTCCTCTTCATATACGGCCGGTTACGTCTATGGGGCTTATGTCAAATTTCTATCTCCAGTAGAGAAAGATAAAAAAGACATACGACGAAGCAGTTCGGTGTATATACTGCCTTCTTGTTTCTACTTTCACATGGCCTAGTGATCCTTTCTATTGTTCAAGTTTACAGACCCCCGAAGACCTCTGACAGGGCTTTACGGCTAATACGAGTACATTCTATTAGCGTCAACGATTGCAGAATGCATCTTGGCTAGGGGCGCTGGACTGTGACAGCTTAAGGTTTACACTAATCTAGGAAGAAAAATCAAGGCTCGTTTCTTCTTCTTCTTCTCGTTTGCCTGTAAAACTAAAATTACTAAAATATATTTTTTTTTAAGTGCAGTTTTGTACTTTTTCTTTCTGTAAAAATGAACCTATTGTTCTATCTACAATGATGTCAAAGACATTATATGTAAATATTAGCTCTCATAGGAATCTCAGCTGGCAATATTTCTGATTCGTCGTCTTAACGTACCTTACGAAGCACTCAGTTCAGTTCTCAGTAGAGAATGCCACTAAAGGGTCACTCATCCATGTGATGGCCGACCGGATTTGCAGCTGCCACGAGCGTAACGCTTTGCCTTCTAATTGATTATGTGGTGAATGGCAACTGACCGATAGGTATAGCGTTTAAACTCTCACGCGCCTCCGTGCTGCTCTTTCATGACCATTCTTCTTGAAAATTGCTAATTTTGAGAACACCGGGCAGAGCCAGCAGCTGCGGATGCAGCAGCAGAAATGACCCGCTTACATACTCGCGCTAGCTATCCTGGTTACTATCCTGCTTTCTGCTGTGGAAGTAGGCTGAACTCTGAAGCCTTCTTCTCGCGAAGACCCATCTTTCAAGCAAGTCAATGTTGAGATTGAATGCTTTATTGATATTTTCGAAGTCTGTTTTGTGTTAACATAATGATATATCCATATATATATATATAAGAGAAGAAAAACGTTACGTATTTCTGTAAAATAAATAGTGATTATTACAATATATGATTCATATTTGCCATCGTGAAAGCGTCCGTAATCCCCGTTATCGACCTGAAATCCGCGAAACGTGAGCCGCTTTAACTAGTTAATATGCGCATACTATTATTTAACTGTTTACCGATTTTCTAGATAAATGTTTCTAGTCTCTGTTGTTAACGTAAATACATTAAACAGGAGATAATCTTTCGAGCCTGCCAACTTATGCTTGTAGTACGACTAACAGATACGATTATATAATTATATATTATGTATATTATACTTAGATTTCTTCTCTGAAACTAACTTCCAAAACCGGAGTTTGTTTATTCACACTATACAACCATGATGGGTCATCAAACTCTATTCACATAGGTATGTACATAACTATGTATCAACGGTTCCATTTTTCATTGGATGTATGGAACGCTGTGTGGGGTGCACTCCAGGGAAATTTGGTAATACCAAATTGATGATTTATTGTTTTACAATGGTGTCGATTCGGTTTTGCATTCTTTAAAATTAAACTAAGTTTGACAGGTTTAAAAGTAATGCTGTCCCATTTTTTTCTTCAGTGGTTAGAAAAAGACAGCAATGCTATTAGACCTGTCAAACTTTGTTTAGTTTTAGAGAATGCAAAACTGAATCGACAGCATGCCCTTTCAATACTCAGTCGCGGTGTTCCCGCAGGATGTTTAATGAACGCACATTGTAAAACATGTGGAACGAGTCGACTCGAGTGAATCTCTCATCTCTACCTATCCTGTGTTTCGCAATTATAGGACCACGGAGTAGAATGATGGGAACCGAGGGTCCTCCCATGTTCCTGACTCCTGTAATGGATAAGATTTCTTATTACGCGTAAATCTTAGGTGAAATTGTATAAAGAACGAACTGTGTGTAAGAATGAATTGTGTAAAGTACGATTTCAACGACAGGTGCTATTTTTATTCTGTGGTTTTGATAACTGAAACTTTAGTTACCTACTACATATTGTCATATCTCACTATATGGCACTATGTCTTGCGTTCACTAGTACAAATATTCCATTGTTTCAGATTGCCCAACCGACGTGTGCATCGAAGAAAACCATAAAGAGTTGCCATCAGCACCTGTGACCACTAGTAAGTTCTAGGTATACATAGATTAAACAATTTCACTCATCAAACACTGGTCTAAAAGTAATGCTGTTCTTTTTTAACTTCCCCGGTCAGACAAGGACATCAATAGGTACTTTGAAACCTGTCAAACTGAGTTTAGTTTTAGAAAGAGCACAACAGGATCGACGCTAATATTGAAATTACATACGTTTTTAAGTTTGTACCAGGCAGGTAATTAGGTTATCGCTCTATAAGGAGATAAAGTTGTTTATACTCGTATATGTAACTCTAGCAGCGAAACCCGGCTTTGCTCGGGTTAAATACTAAAATACTTCTAGAAATTTCTAGAACATTCCAGATCCATTATAACCGTTTTACACATTTAGAAACTTTATAGACCATTCCAGAAATTTTGAAACCCTTTAAAAGTTCTCATGCGTTAGAATAGGACAGAAATATATGTTTTAACATTTTCGCCACCCATAACCACCCACTTCCACCCACCGTGACCAAACTCCCTTACTACCACCTGAAAACCAAGGGGTATTTATTTACCACCCCAACGGGAATTTTATTCGGGTTGGTGATGATTGAGAAAACTTTGTATTTACGTACTAACAAAGCATTTTATATATTATTACATGTATATATTTACATTAGATTACCTTATTATTTTCGGTAGTTTTTGAGTTTACCCCGTACAGACAAACAGACAGATGCGGCCGGGGGATTTTCTTTTGTAATAATTATACGTATCTATGTTAAGATTATACAAAAAAGCAAAACGAATAGACATATTTATCTTCTCGAAAATAGAATCATTGAACTTAATATCTTGGATAATCGGTTGCCGGAACACAACGATTGATGCTAGATGCCTATAATCAGAGAGTATAGATATTCCAAATTTGAGCCTGAGTAAGTGTCAAATGGAAATTTATAGAACCTCTATTACGAACAGATCAATACGACGCTGATGGTAGCGATGCCGATAGTAAATAAAAGAAAGCGGCATAAATAAGTGAGTCACGTCACACACGCTCCACATACCATGGGAGTATAAAGGCTGGTAGCATGATGAATTTTTCAAATGGACGTCGATGGTCAAATACAAAACGACGAGAAAAAGCGGGAAAATGCTCAAACGTCCACAACGAATATACGATTAAAAAAAGAACTGAAACTTTTTTAACACACTTTTATTCGTAAACGATAGCTGGACATTGAATACATTGATTTAGCAAAAAAGAAAGACCTGCATTGTTCCTTGTAAGGATCAAATCCTGTAATCTAACATCATAATATGACATATCACATAAATAAACGACTCTCAAATAATATTCTACACTCTATCATAGAACAATCATAAAACAGGTCATTCATCACGTTTATGATACTGAATCGCTTATTACTAGCGTTGCCGACCGATACTTAATCGATAGTCTATCGATAGCCAACAACAGCTTAAAACGAGGCAATACTATCGATAGTATCGATAGCATTACTTCCCGCGAAGCATAAACTGTCGATAGTGTATCGATACTATCGATAGTATTGCACTTATTCGATAGTATTGCCTTGTTTTAAGCTATCGATAGTATTGATACTATCGATGGGCCTATCAATAGTATACTTTCTTCAGATAAAAACCATGGATAGTTCCGCAACACTACTATTGTTTATTTGATAACCACTGTTTTTCTTATGTTTCAATTCTTTTTCTTGGTGCTTGACATGTGAGATAAATATAAGAAAAAGCAGTAGTACTAAGCGACCCATTTCAATTGCGCAGGTGAAGAAAGTGATACTGGTGAACCAGAGGGGCGCGTATCTTCCGAGAATTCGCCGCAGCGGCAGCGAAGGGGCGGCATCCTAAAAGGAGGTCGCCTGTGGAAGTCTATCGACAAAGAAAGTGAAAGGGAAATAGAACAGGTGAGATTGACTGTAGTCATACATTTCAGCATCTCGACCATTTGCGCGTTACCGAAATAGCTCGATACACCTTTTTTATTTCTTACAAGGCAGCGTTTGACCACAAGTCACCTGATGTTAAGTGATAATATGGTAGAAGATGTCACTACGCAAAATCTGGATTGGGAACTGTCTGTCAACCGTGTTGGTAGCACATGTGGTTCAAGTTTCTAGAAGGATATACCTAAAGTATACACTATGTTTTGATAAAATTACACGTTATTTTATGTCGCAACAGCATACCGCTATCATGCGTTCGTATTTCCGAAAACAGGCAAAAATTGCCGATGCGCAACTCAACTGATTGGCTAAATGCAAAAAGGATACAAGACTTGTTTTTTCTTTCGATTTGTGTGGTTTGTTTACAATATATTTCCACTACTATAAAATTCATCGCTCGACGAACCGATAAACGATGGGGAAGAAAGGTTCTCGAGTGGCGACCACGGACCGGAAGACGTTCTGTAGGTAGGCCCCTCACTAGGTGGACCGACGACATTGTAAGAGTCGCAGGGAGCCGATGGATGCAAATGGCTAATAGCCGTGGGAGGCCTATGTTCAGCAGTGGACTTCTTCCGGCTGATGATGATGATAAAATTATGACGATAAAAGTGTGTCACATATAAGTACTTGTAATTCCTTTTGCAACTAACTGAGTCTGTCTTATAAACATGATTTTAATTTCTTTAGAATGAAGACCAACGATCAAACACAACCGCAAGTGACGAAGACGGATCAGTCACTCCAAGGGCGGTGCGCTTTGTCGAAAGACCACCAGACTCCTCTATCGAAGAACCAGAAGAGCACAAACAAGACCAGCAAGTCTCCGACTGTGGAAGCCCACAACAAAAAGAAATTACAAACAACTCGCACAGGTAAAAGCGTCACTTTTTTATGATTAAGTAGGTTAGTTACGATTTTGATGTTTTTCTATTTGAGCTACTGCTTGTTATAAGTGACAGTTGGTACGTCAGGGTTGCCAACGGTATGCTGCGCTGTACCTGTACGTAATAATACCAAAGCGATGGTATTATTGAGCGATGGTGGCCGAACGGTTAGGCGTGCGACTTACAAGACGCCGACACCGAGTTCGAATCCTCTCGGCCCCGCACCTATGACTTAATAAGTTATGTGCGGATTTGCCATCGCTCAAAACAGTGCAGGAAAACATCGTGAGGAAACCGGCATGTCCAAGAACTGCAACATTCAAGGGCATGCGACATCTACCAACCCGCACTGGGCCAGCGTGGTAGATTACAGCCCATACTCTCTCTCTCTGAGAGAAGGCCGAAGTCCCAGCAGTGGGAACGTGAAAGGCTGATAATGATGAATAATACCAAAATAGTAGTCTTAAATATTTTCTTTGTGAACTCTTTTATTAGTAGTACTAAGTAAAAAGTTGTAGCATCTAATAAGTTTTCGTAAATTATACGCAAAGCGGTCATCGTACAGTATTATAATAACAAGTATAATGTTTGATAAATTTCAGACTGGACACGCCGCTAATCTTGACCATCAATACACCTAAGGCCAGCTCCGCGGTTCAACAACTGTTCAATAGTGGACGTCCACCCCCACCGGCGATTGAACCGCAGTTAGTCACTTCAGAAACATTGAGGTAAGTATCTATCGTCTACGTTCGTCAGGTATTCAATCTGAACAAGTAGGCACTTCAACCTCAACACAAAAGGCAATCTTTTATAGACAAGTACCCATTGTCTCTTTAAAAGATTGGCATTTTCAATATTTACACACACCATTATATCTCTCTTCTTTCTATATTAATAAAAGAACAGGGCGTTTTTAAAAGGATCACGGTATAGACCAAATCGCTCAACGAATGACGAAGAGACATGAAAAATTCCACTCCTAAGTGGGTCAAATGGGGTCTCAAAGTTTGTATGGAGAAATATGAAATTCCACGTAGTAGCAAATAAAACATAAGTGGTATCCGTTCCGTTTTTTTTGCTATTAAGCTCTGTTTTTGTCACAGAGCTTGGGATGCTGGAGTGAGGCCTAAGACAGAAGATGCTGCGGTGCGACGCGTGGCTGAGCGGAATGCCTTGCGCTGCTCACTACTGCGGAGCGAGGCCCGTAAGAAACAACAGCCAAAGGTGAGACAGAATGTGACGACTCTAGGATATGAGCGCACTGCCATTTATTCCTGAAGTAAACGTAGAGGCGGCGCGCTATTTGTGCGCCCCCGCCTCGACTCCGCCTTGACTCTAGCTCGTGTGGGTCATCGGCCAACAACTAACTATGCGATATGGAACTATGTACCTATTCCAAAAGGAGTTTTGCCGAGGCGGATTAAATCTCATATATAGGTAATTTGTGAATCATTTTGACGTCATAATTGATTAAAGCGTTTGTTCATAGCAGGAGACAACATCGTTAGCTGAGCGCATACGTCTCCTGACTTGCGATGTGGAGGATGATCCCGAGGAGCGCTCCTCTCCAGCCTTAGGAATCAACTCCGACAAGTCAAGCGAGAAATCATATAACAGCGTCGATAAGAACAGCGAAAAAGCCTTCGGTAGCGCCTCTTCTTCATCATCGTCCTCGACTCTGTCAGTACCGATACCGACTCGACAGCAACCACCAGATCTTGGAGATGTTCACCAAGAACCACAGAAGGTAATTTCTCAATTGGATGTGGGAGAATAACGAGCAATATAAACTTAAATCAATTTTAGAAAATTTTGAAAGAATAATGTTTCTTATTACTATGTGATGTGATTACATTTACTAGTTGAAAGTTCCTTTTAAATAAACAGCAGTTAAAATCAATTTTTCGTGTCTTCTGCAGCCTAAATCTGAACCGCGGCGACAGTTCCTCTCGACTCTCGCTCCTTTGACCGCCTGCGTAGGTAGTGCCGCCCACCACGAAGGATTTTACTACGTCTCGCCTGGAGACAGGAGCTCTGCATCATCAGCCACAAATCTGGATCTCCAAGAACACAATGACGCACCGGCACCGGATGTCGTTGCTGGCACTCCAGGTAAGGCAAATAACAAACGACTTCAAAACTATTAACAAGCCACAAGGGTATCACTTTTAATAGGGCACGGTATGCAGTACCTACCTATATAAAAATAATACACAGTTTAGGTTATTTGCATTATGATAAAAGAAGTGTGATAAGTTTATCATTATACTCAATGCACACGCGTTTCATACGACGTTTTTCAGCAAACTTGTAAAGAAAAAAAGAGACTTGTAACGGGTTAAATAAGAAGGTGGCAATGACAACTGACCAATTTGTATCCATAATTGTAACAATCTCGAGTATGATCAAAGGAACCGAACGAGAATTAATTCTCAACGGACACCGTTCACTTGCGAACAGTCCGCGTTGTACTGCAAGATAACCTCAATACCAGAGAGAATGAAAAGATAGGAAAACAAAGATTGCGGACAAAATGATAGTTATGGTTAACACTGACTTTTCGTGTGAATACCCTAAAAGTCAGTATAATCTCAACCCCTCGCAGACTACCATCACAACATCTTGGGGTCCGGAGAAGGCGACGACGGGCTTGTAGCATTTGCGAGGGCGGCGACTCCACGCACGGAGCGGCTGCGACAGCGGTACGGACAAGACTCGCAGCCGGTCAGCAGTGACGACGAGCATGATGACTATGGTAAGATAGGATTACGGTTTTACTAAAAGTCGGAACTAATATATCATGTTACTTACTTTTGTTATACAAAAGTGTATGTTTGTTTGCTATACTTACAATGATTGATTGTAAGATTAGCTTAACCAAGATATAAATTCCAGTAGGTTTTTACTTATGAAATAGGTACAACAATAACTAATGTTTTATCATACATAATTATTACCGACTTAAATTAAGAGAAAACTCTCAAGCCAACTTTTTTTAAGAATAGGTACAGTTCTGACGACTAAAATCGCGATAACGTGATATGTTCCAGGGTTCCACCGAAGACCAGCTGTACGCGGTATCGCCTTGAAGCAGCAACTTGGAGCCTCCGATGACATCCTACAACAAATGCAAAACGAGCTGCAGCCCACACAGAACAACAGCGCACAGATACCAGCTCACGCCTGCCAACGGACAAACTCCAACTATTCCTGGCAGTACTACTCTGAGGCCAATCTGAACTCAAGGCCTCAGAGTCGAGCCAGCGCTAACTCCAATTGGTGAGTTTGTTAGTATAGGTACACAGCTCCTATTAAGTCTTTTAATTACGCTGTATCCAAAAGTTCCAATAGTTCCTTGATTCAATAGCTGACAGGGAAATCACTCATAATGTAAAACACCATGTTACAAAAAGCAAACGATGGTTGTCCCAACAGAAGTTCCATGAGCTTTTGTGAATGAACTGCAAGGACAAAAACCTTGAGTTTCCGTTTCCGTTCGGCTATAAAAGCAAAAATTTAAAAAAAATATGAATGAGGAGGTCGATGTAATCATATTTCAGGTCATCTAAGTCAGCCGAATACGTGACAGCGCGTCCTCTGCTGATTGGTAGTGGAGGCGGCGTGCAGCCACAGCACTCAGACGCGTGTTACGCACATGCTCAGAACTTGGCATATGCGCACTACCAGCGGCAGCAAGAGAGCGTGTACAGAGGTTGCTCTATTTACGCAAATATTGGGTAAGCTTCCAACAAATAATAATTTATAGACAAAATACAAACGATAATGATGTGTAAATATACTTTTATAATATGCCACAAAAACTTACGTTATAAAATGAAAGTAAATAATTATAATACGAGTATTTGTAGGTATGAGCACATTATGATACAAATGTGTATTGAAATAATGATGATCAATGCACACACGTTCTAAACGTTAGTATTTCAATATACTGCCAATAAAAAACAGACCTATTGACCTAGTGAAAGTACAATTCTCAAAATGATACTGCACGCAACGAAATATTTATAGAAAATAGAAAAAGTACGAAGGGATTGTCACATCATACATTGAGGAAGTCGCGGGTATTCTTCAAACTGTTGCGTACCTACCTGCAAGAAAGTTTTTGTTCCAGCTGCTCGGACAGCAGTCAAGAGCTGTACAGCTCGCAGACGAGCTCGGAGCAGACATCACCAGTGCGCGCGCGTGGCCGGCGACCCGAGTCGCCGCCGCCCATCCGCACACACCACCAACTCCTCTACGTGCCGTACAATGCACACTACCACCACCAGCATGAATACAACCAGCAATGGACTACCCCTACAGACTGTAAGTAATCCCACCAGCACAAGAAGAACTCAACTGAAATTCCATAGACTAAACTGGAACGTAGTAAAAAATTGTAAAGCTGAAGACACGTTTTGGCGCGGGACCGGGAATCGTGAGAGTCTCTGCGCAACTGTGCGGGCTGCTGAGCGGTGTAGCGCTGGTTGATCGTAAGCCGCGTAAGATTGGCACCCCGTAAGCGGATTGCGGTGCCAGATTTTTAACCGATTTCAGATTTATTGTTTACCACGTCACCTTAATCTTTATGGATTGTATTTTGCAGATAATAGAATGTCTGGCGCGTACTACCCATCGACCCGGAGCGGAGCCAGCACGCCGCAGCCGGTCGCGGCGCAGCCGCAGCGCGCTCATTACGCGCATCCGCTACAAATGCAGGTGAAAACATTTTAGGGTTCCGTACCTCAAAGGAAAAAAGAATTTTTCGTTGTCCGTCTGTTTATCTGACAGCCAAGACCATTTTTCTTAATAGAATGCGAGGAGGTATCAAGTTGAAATTAATTTCAAATATATGGGTCTACTCCCTTGGAGCTGCGGTCACTACACTACACTACACACTGGATGGGTGACTAGTGACCACTAATGGAATTTACAACTGACGTGCTTCGCTTCGGCCTATACTTACTAGCAAGCACTAGGCTATGTCGGAGAACTTGGAGCTAGCTGAAATCTCCAACAGCGCTAATAGGGCTGGCCTGTAGGCTATTCGCCAATACGCACTGTCCCAGCGGCAGCAGTTGGAACTTAATTGGCTGATGATGACGGTGATCATTCTTCATAGAAAACCATTTAAAACTTTAGGTAAAACAGTCGGTGCGGCTTTATTTGGTTACAGACGCCGTGTCCTGCGCCGGCACGCTACCGTGCGGTCCCTGCTGTGCAACCAGGCGGTGGGAAGCAAATGATATGCTACTCTGAAAAGGTAAAACTCTATCATCACATTATTCTATGCAGAATTGGCTCGCGTTCGACTACTTTCTCACCTGATAGTGATAATTTTCTCTAAAGACAGCAACTCCGAAGCAGTTGTATCCAAGTAGTGACCACAGAGTACGTAAACATTGACATCTCTGTGCTAATTAAGTACATACTTTTTGAGCTGTTAACCACATACCAGTACTAGAAGGTGACGCTTCACTACGCCTAGACTGGGAACTGGCTCTAAAGAGTTGCTGGCGGAACACACCGATAGTGCGGTCAAATAACATACCCTGCCTATGCCCTTTTCGTTTCTTAACTTCTTGGCCAAATTCTGTTTTGAGGTTGTTTAACTTCCTAACGTTATTCGCTTCCTACTTCTTCTATTAACCCCAAGTCTCATTGGCCCCAGGTTGCAGCACCACTGTACCAGCCCGCACCCGGCTCTCCATCTCGAGCAGCTAGAGGTGCCCCGGAGGGCGACTCATCAGGGGTGCTTGCGGCCGGAGCTACCTCGCCCATGGCTCCGCCGCAAAACCCCGTCTACTACGCGATGAATGTCTGACGAGGGGACTAGGTAAGGTGCCTTTTTTATAGCTACTCAGTGTCCAATGATTGGACACCCAAGAGGCTCAATTGGAGAGTGGGTTCATAAACATGATGAACACCAACGTTTAGTATTTAGAGGGGACTCTAATTGCGTGGCGTCCAAAATAGGTACCTATTAAGTATATCGTATTGTGTATGCGCAATAAAAACAATTAACAAATGACGTTGGATTGCGATCCGTTAGGTCGGGGGATCTAATCCTACAATGAACTTGTGCTTTCGATGAAGGAAGACATCGTAATGAAACCATGGCTTGGTGGTAGTGTTCCCAAACCAGGTGTAGCTTGACACCACCTTGGACCACGTCGTCACTTAACATCAAGTGACTTGTAGCTTGTAGTAAAACGCTACCCTGTAATTACATAGTAAAAAAAATGTTACCGTTACTGAAAAATAAATAAATTGATTGCATAAAAAAAGTCCCACCTGAACGAAATTCTGAATGACGCCGAAGAGTTCTATCATGCCTGTGTCTGTTATTTCAGGTGAAGATCGTGGTGGGTCCCACCGGTGCGGTCCGCATCAGCGTCCAATCACCACCACACTAAAAAAACTGCCAAATAAACCGCCGTGAACCTCCAAGCTGCCAAGCGTGCTACCTAATCTTCTAACTCAAGCTGCCGCGGATCATTAAACATTTAGGTACCAAATAATTGACTTCTAGGTATAAATTAACAAGCCATGACTACCTGATGAAATGACGAAATACCTAGGTACATAATTTGTAGAAACAGCATTTTTGACAACGTTTTATGTATAACAATACACGATTTTATACAGTTACATCGTTACATGTATAAGTATTGTAGGCACTTTATCTTTGGTTAGAATTATATACCAGAGTTTAACTAAAGAAATTGCAAGTTGACTAAGTTGGACAATTGCATATTGCTTTTAGTAGCAGCTAGATTTTTACACAAACATAGTCTAGGTTTTAACGTTATTATATGGCCGGCGGTCCAATCATGCAGAAAACACAACAATTGGCGTGCATACAGCTTTTGTAAATTATGTGCTTCAATGTTTAGAAGTACCTAAGTAGAAACACTTCGAAAGATGTCATCCTCCACGACTGGTCGGTGTGCCCCAAATAAGCCGTTAAAGCTAATAAAAAACTGTCAAAATTCTATGTTCATCATAGAATTGTCTAGTAAAATTTTTGGATAGGTACTTATCAACGTTGATGAACTTCTACATTGGAGCATAGTATATAATTACTACTACTACTTATAAAAGCTACATGGATGAATAAGTTTCATGCTGTCGGATTGGACTACAATTTAGATATATTTTGTGCTAACAGGTCGCACTGAAACTGAAACTGTTACATGATCATATTAAATAGCCTACCTACAATTAAGAGCTAAGCACACAGTAGTCATTTTACGATGTGGGTTTTTTTTATAGTACTAATCAAAACGCGTGGTGGGCCGTTTTTTCGCTAAATAAGCTATTAGTTTATAACATTAACACCAATAAATGTATCTTAGGAAGGTCTATTTTAAAAGTATGTTATTTGAGCATGTTTGCATGAGGTTATTGGAGCTACGCTTGTTTGCAGAGGTAGCCATGTAAGTAGATTAATTTAAATCGAATGCTGGATTTCTTATATACCTAATATACTTATATATGTAAGTATATATGTACCAACTTTACTTTAAGAAAACTGCATCTGTACCACAGAATAGATATAATAATTAGGTACTAAAGTATCTAATTATCTATGCATTGATGATGTTTTTGGAAAACTAATTGGAATCAACTAATAGTGAACACAACCTAAAACAGTATTCTTAGTAGGAATATTAATATTATTTGTCTGTTTGTTTGTAAATAAAACTAAAAAAACTGGTCGTATAATAATAAATTTTAATTTAGTTTGAGTTTCAACTCAAATGCCAGCTTAAAATTGAGATTTTTCAAAAGACTATTTCTACTTACATACGTCAAAAAATATATTTAAAAAAATTGGTGCTTGAAAACATGTTAGGTACAGCGTCGTCTTGGGGTTTACTGTAAAGATGCTATTACCTAATGTCAGTTAAATAAATAAAATAAAATGTGGAAAACACCAGAAGCCTTAGAGAAACAAAAAGATTTTCAAATATTTGTTTCTGTATATAATTTAAGAGCCTTCGATTCCACGTAGCTTTGCAATTCTAACTTAAGTAAAGTTTGAACTGATTCATCGTTATATTATTATGTTAGTTTAATTTTACCTTTGTTAAAACGTATTATTTAGCTACATAACTATGTAGTAGGTAAATTTGCTTAATTTTAACCTATCTACGGCTTAGCTAAAAAGGAATTTAGGTATTTAAATAAATTGTTTTTATTGAGAGCTTTTAAGTAGACGCAATAAAAATAACATGTGAATTATGTAAATTTAGATATTGGGCTTCATTACGACTTTGTATTCCACAGATTATTTTAACACGGCAACGTATTTTTTATCTAATACCTATATAGATTTACAGGTTGGTAATGAAAATAACGAATCTACTGGGTTCGCTACTGGGACCTTTGGCAAAGCATTTTATCGTTCTGTTACTTTGTATTATTGATTTAGTCGCTACGTGCTTCTAAATTTTTCCTAAGTAGGTACGAGTATTACCTACTACCTAAATAAATACTTAACGTACCTACGCCTAGCACGATACTTAGGTAGGTACTCGTATACATAGATAAGTACCACATTAGTTACTGCCTATTACAATACAAATAACTTAAATCTCTGTCTATACCTTTGGCCATTAATTTCTTCGTGGCCCTTGTACCTATCTTGTGGCTTGAAATTATGTACCGTTCCATAAGTTTTAATATAATGTTGGTATAAATAAATTTTAATTTATGAAACGGTAGGAACATACCTAACATACCCTTGTTGATAAGACAGGGTTTGATATGGTTCGTTTTTTTGTATCTTGTCTTATCTGGCTTTGTTATGAATATGGAAAACTGAGTTAAAGATACGTAATATACCTACTTACTTATGTTTGAAAATTTGTGCCAAATCTGTTATGCATTAGGAAATTAAGTATCTATATACCTAGAGTTAGGTACATAACCAAATAGTTATAGTTCACTATTGCAATTCGTTTCAAAAGGCCGGCCTAATAATGTTAGCAGAAAACTGTGCTAGCTTAGTAGGTTTTATAGACTAACGAATTAAATTAATAGCTTCATTATAAGGTGGAATGCTCCAATTTTTGTAAGCCAAACAGTTAGTGGTACCATTTTAAGACAATAAAATTAAGTTCTCGTTAGTCAAAACGCTTTTGTCTGAATACAATATGCATAGGTAGATATAACTAATACTGTATTTATTTCTTAGGTGATACTGATATCGATAGTAAACATAGAGGTTGCGTGCATGATTGCGTGCGTGATAGCACACTGCAATAACGATTTAGCCGAAGATGCATGGAAGGCAAAGGAAGTGAAAATTCAAAAAGAATTTTAAAATAATAGATGAAAAATGTATTATTTATCATTCTAACAGAAAAGAACGGAGTAAAATAAAACACTATCGAGGTTTCCGTTAGCTTCTCTTTCCAACAAACTTAAAAAAAAGAGGTGGTTTCTCAATTCGAATGTTTATAAGTTATGTATTTTCGCGGACAACTTCGTCGTTTATAAACCGATTTAGATAGATACTTATTTTTTTGTTGGAAAGGAGATTCCCAAGAATTTTACCGTGATAAGGAAATCAGGATCTGATGATGGTATTCCAGAGAAATTGAGGGGAACTTGAAACGGTTTTTAATTTATTATAAATTATACTTGTTCTTATTTGTGTTGAATAATGAGTACATACAGCCGCAGTGGTGTTGCACGCAACAACTATATCCCGCGGTTGGTACAGGTGCTGTACGCGTATCCAATGTAGGTACCTACGCGTAGGGGGCGTAATCCTACTACGCGTAACTCAGGAACGCGCTATCCGTACGCAGCCTTTACGCACGCAACCCGTTCTTGACACCATCAAGCAATGCTATGCATTTCTTAATAAAGGAAAAGCTAAGAAAGATCATTTTATCGGCACCTGTAAATCGTAATATGCTAAAATAGACTAATTAGGTTTAAATCGACAAATGACGCACAAAACATGTTCCTGTTTTTCAAACACCAACTAATTTGGAACCCGAAATGGTTAAAATATTTTGGCATGGAGCTTGCCCACCTATCATTTTAACTGTTATTCTTTTAATCATTATTTTTACTATTTTATTCCTATTTATCTTTAGGCAGTGGTCACAAAATTGATAAATAATTAAATCGTTGGTCTATTATGTAGAATACTCGTATGTATCTCTTGGCCTATATGTTTAATAAATGTTTGGTTTTTTGATCATTAAATAGATATGTTGTCCTGAGTCCTGACGCTGGCGCTGCGCCCGCTGATTGTTCCGCGAATTATGAAATATAGGCGCATGGCTCTATAAAACAACGCACAGTCAAATGAGAGTTACCTACAAAAATAATCATTGAGATTCTACAATTATTTTTAATTGGCTTTCGTAGCAACTTGTAAAAGTAAATAAAAACTCTTCATTGAGTAGGTACTTGGTAGGTACAATGTCTTTAGGCGCGTTCGATGCCGCCCTGTTCAGTTTAGGATGCGTATTAATTTGGGGCCCGAAAGATAAACTCTAGTAAAAAAACAGCTATACATCAGAGTGTTAAAATATTGTTGACACGTATTCTCATACATACAGTCGCAAGGGAAAGGTCACGCGGAAAATGCTATGCTTCAGATATTCTACACGCCACGCGCGTAAAACCGCGGGTACAAGCTAGTAGATAATGAATAATTTAGACAACACAACTGCCAGATAAAGTCCGTTATGTACCAAAAAAACGAATCTTTTTTTACAGTAAATGTAGGTGATAAAGATTGGATGATCGGATAATATAATATATACATAGGTACCTAGTAGGTACACATATTATAATAATATGTCAACTCAAACAAGTAGATAGGTATAATATGCCTATACCTACCTAGTTTTGTAGCAAAGTTAGATCATTGAAAGTGCCTATGGATGGCAGTAAGTATTGTATAGACACATAAATAGTGTATTAGTCACAACCGAAATAATAAATTATCGCACAACTGTTAGACCAAAAACGAATGACCAAAGTTTTAACCTCATTGGAAAATACAAATTAGCTTATCTACTTATAAGTACACTGCCATATCTGTACATTAAATATTTTTTGAAAATTATAACTGAGGTAGCTGTAAACATTGTTACGGATATAGAGGCAAATTTAATTTTTGTCCGTATGTCTGTTAGGCCGGTAGATCGAGGTAATTGAAAGTTACTTTATTAGTTCGTTGAATAATATTCTGTTGCATATAAATATAAAATATGGATGTATAGGTATGACCTGCGGAGGTAGGTATAAGAGGGCAACTTTCTTTCCTGCTCCATTTTTTACCAACCTGCATGCAACATTGCATTTTTATTGTAAAACAAGTACTTACATTATATTATGTACCAACGTGTCTCTAAACCCTACACGAAGGAAGGCCCGTGCATCTAACCTGCATTTATTAATTAAATATACTATTCACATCCATCATTCCTGAGTGATGTGGGATGAAAGTTGCTTTAACATTAAAGGTAATGATATAACAGTACTTGCCTATACCAAGGTATGTTTGAAAACTATCGTGAGTGATAAGCATAAGTTTTTCACTATTTTATTAATAAACTGAACAAAAGTATATCTCAACACTACAGAAAATAAATTATGTAAACACTGAAGAGTAAAAGACCTGTCAAATCACTGATGGTTTGTTATATATGTACTTACAACCTGTAATAGGCCACGCGGGAAAAGTCGTGGGCAGCAGCTAGTTACAAATTACTTAATGTAATGCTACAAATGATTATTTATCTTAAGACTTCGGTTTTATAAAATTGATAGTAGATGTTAATCAATACGACGTATATCTATTGTAATTTAGTGTTAATACTTACGATAAGATATATATAATAACATAGGTGGTAAAGGCAGGTAGGTAGGTAAGCCTCTGGTACTGAGTCACAGACTGAGTATTCTGTCTGACAGGCCTACATATTCAATCAAACAATAACGCTTTATTGAACACCAAATGTATAGTACCTATTCTACCTATACCTACCTAAGTACCTTTAGCAAAAAATGTACTACTAAATAAATAAAAACTACATCATAGAAGGTATCAATGTGCGGTCATAATGGTAATAGGTAGTTCAAGTGTTTTGACTTTTGATACTATTAATAAAATATAATCTTAGTATGTACCATAATTACTGTAATTAGACTGTTGTTTTGTTGTTGTTGATTTATTATACAAGTTCATATTATGTTAATCTCTTATATTATATATGTTCGTTAATCTCGTTAAAACTCGAGAACGGCTGAACCGATTTGGCTAATTTTGTTTTTAAAATATTTGTAGAAGTCCAAGGAAGTTTTAAAAGGTGACTTTTATTGCCGATACGAAGTTCGCCGGGTCAGCTAGTATTCGATAAAATAAAAACCCTATCTATAGGTAGGTTATATACTCGTAGTTACCTACTTACTTGTCTATGAAACCTTCAAACAAAGGTGACTATGAGAATGCAGGAAACAAAGTTTAAAGAGGCATCAAACAGGTATTATTGTGGATTACAACAAAGATATATTAGGTACAACCTGTGTATATTAGGTAAATACAATGCATTCTCAGAGCTGCCTGAGCTGTAAATGGTTATTCTGTAAGAATAGGTAGGTGTCACAATGTTAATCGTTTCTTGTTGATATATAGTGTTATTTATATAGATTTACTTCTAAGAAACATTGTTATACTTACAGTGTGTAAATTATTTAATGTCATGTAAATAATTAAATAGTTATTATAACATATATATATATACATAATTACTAAAAGCCAAATTTTAGCTAAAGTTCATTTAGTAGATGTGAATTAGCAATGTAGTGGTACTTTCTTCAAGAAATAAGTAATTTAATGCGAACTAAGTCTCATAATAAATAAAATTATTTCACATTGGTACTATACCTACTATATTGTCTGAAATATATATTTGTCGGCAAAAGTATACAAAGGCGTAAATAATTTATTAATTGTTTTTCAGAAGTCATTGCAGCAATGTAGCTCTTTATGCATTGCTGCAATTATAGTAGGTAGGTATTAAGTATATCTAGGTACTAGTAGTACCTACCTACTAAAGAACCTATTAACTAGGTATATACTGTAATGTACTAAAATAATCAGATAGAAAAAAGAATAGAATACATTTGAATTATTGGTCCACTATTCTTAGAACCTCACACGAGCGTTTTTTAAACGTAATATCTATAAAGGCGGTGCGTTGTCCCCTGTGCCCTTTACCCTCTCCCTGAATTCGAGTCGCTGCAACACCTACGCTAAAAACGCTCGTCTGATATGGCTCTTAGAGGTTCTGTTTAATTCTTCTGCTCCACCTGTAGTAATGTTAAAGTTAATGCCAGTGTCATCATGCGCCTTAATTAGCGTTAAAATAACGCGATTGTTGCGATATTCAGATCGCCAAAACCACTCTAATGTGTTTAAAAAACCCCCGCCCCTAAGCATTGGGTCAGTAATAATTCCGCATTTTTCAAGAAGTGGTCTTATTATCTAATCATCATAGTAATGTAGTAGTATTTTTCTGATCTTCCATATTATAGAAGAAAAATGGATGAAGCTAAGGAAACTTCTTTGTGTAAACCGCCAAAACGTCTGAAATAACGCATTCTCCCTAGCTGTTACACCGAGTTATTGTATATACCCGAGCATTACAGTGCAGGTGGAGTAGGAACACTAGGTACTGTTCATTCTCACTAGTTCAATCGATTAGTTCAATCGTTGAACTAGTAAGAGTTTATTTCCGGTCAACGGATAGGTACTAATATTGAATTTTTGACACAAAATTTGAAGGTATTGACGTGCTTTAACGCCTCTTAAGAACACATTTAGCTGATTAATTAAATCGTTTTTATAATCGCCGTTTCTCGGTACCAGACAAAATAGGTCCATGGGATGTTACCGAAATACAGAGGCCTGAAAGAAATAAAATCACTTAATATTCGCACTCAGTCTTTCATTACAATCCCTATCCCTATATCCTACTTACATAACAAGAGCGGTTGTCTGAGGTTGCGGGGGATCGAGATATTTGAAAAGCTATGGGGCATATCTACCTTTGCCCAGCAGAGACAGCTCAGGCATTATGAAGATAGTCTAGAGCCTGAGAGAGAACATTGGCTATTTTTAATTGCGATAAACTATAGTACCACGCGGAAACCGCCGGGAACAGCTAATTGTGATAACAACAAAGTCGTGTTTTACAATTAACATTTATAACTCGAGAACGCCTGGACCGATTTTTATGATCTTTGATTTGTTGGATTTGTCTTCGTCCGGAATAGGATAATAATATTAAGATATGATTTTCATTAAAACAAATTAGCCGTTTATTATTAGGTATATACATTGTATATTGTCTATCAAAACGCAATTGACCGCTAAACGTATAATGTTGGTAGTTGACCGGTTGATCTGTTTGTTTTTAAGCGAGTTTATTTTTATATTTAAATAACCTAATAAAAAAGTTAAAAAGAAACGTCAGCTGCGATTCGTGGGTATTTCAGTAATTTCCTCTCGATTGAAAATTTATTGAAGTTATTCCATTGATCTATCTCAATGAGTTATTCCAAAAAAGAAACGTCACCTATGCGGTATTGCAATGTGTGAATTGCAACATTTCTCTAGGGTACTTATCTCGAGGACGAAGTGCAATAGTAAAATTATTTTTTTTACGTGTTTGGGAGGCTTCCGCTGCATAACCCACGCACGAATTAGCTATAATTTGGAAATATTTTCAATCTAAGGAAATGACTGATTTATTAATATTTTTCTACGTGTTTGGCAGGCTCCGGATGCCTTCCACCCACAGAATCGCAGCTATAAAAGCTGGAAGCCTACTCTAATTCAACGAACAACGAAATTTCGTTCGAAATTTCGCACATTTCCTACCACGGTTCCATTCGATTCGAAACTTCGTTGAAACTTCGTTGAAACGAAATTAGTTTGACGTTTAAATTCTCTAAGCCTACTCTAATGCAATTTAGTTACGAACGAAAATTGAAGTTTGACAGATGATTGTTCGGAATTTTAACCTCAAATTGACGAAACCAGCAGGTCTACTCTCTTTCTCCGAAACGAAACTTCGTTAACGAACGAAATTTAAACGAAGTTTCGTATCTGACCCTACTCTATATCATTTGCGGACGCGCACGCGAAGTTCGTTTTCATAGACAATTTTCGTGAACGATTAGAATGAACAATGTTAATAACCGACTAAGTTAAGGTGTATAAGATAACAAACGGTGTTTATAGTAACGCATGACAACCAAACTTATCCGTATTAACACAGTGCTGTCAATGTGTCAGTCGTCACGTCTTGTGAATTTTTTGTTTACATTTCAAAAAAGTTTGAATAGTTTTAAGTTTTTCTCTCAAGCTCAAGTGTAAAACGTAGTGATTATTTCTTCTGGCTCAAGTGAAGTGATAATAAATTAATAATGTTTCAAGGGCTTTTTTGTATAACTACGTCGCAAACGCGATACATATTCCATAATAACAAAGTTTCAATTTCAAGTCTTCATTTGGGTGTGTTTCGCTATAAATAAATACCTGTCGTGTCGTTTGGTTTTAGATTTAGAAAGAGTGTAAGTATTATCATATGTTTTGCACGTAAAAGTAAAGTTTTCTTCGTAGTAACAGGGTATCTCTAATGTGTTTTTACCACATCTTTTCAGTGTAAAATGGCTCCACATACGGGTTCGGCTACTCCTGAACAAATTGATACACTCTCAATTTCCTAGAAGAACATAGGAATCTTGGTCGCGGGAGATTGAGAAGTCTAGAAGGAAAAGTCCAGGCAAAAAGCAGTTCAGAAGACAGTGCAGTTGCAAAAGGTAATTTGTAGTAATATCATCAAATCGTTGCTCAGTAGGTAGTGGTCAGTGACCCTGACTTTTGATCCCGATTCCCGGCCCGGGCAAACATATTATTATGTGTTATGAATATAGGTCTTTGTTCTTGGGTCTCGGGATAACATATATGGATTTCTGAAAACACGAAGGTCTTACCACTAAACTACAGAGGAGATTAAAATGACAAAAATACTGTTTATTGCAAAAAAAAATTGTGGTTAATTATTTACTGCAATGTAACATAATGGAATTTATTGGAATTTTTTGCAGCCTCACAATCAACACATCCCAGAAGAACACAATCTGCTGCTGGCTATGATATCAGAAGCAGACTGTAGCAGTATGAAGATAGATGTGTATTAGAGAGAGAGACAGTGAGGAACACCGAGCTCGCAGGCAAGGGTTGCCTTGGAGGAGATGTGTGATATGAAAACAATATTTAAATTGTTCAAGTCACTGACTTATAGGCACTTTTTTATATAGGCATTAGCATAAGTATTTAACTTTAAGAAATTTTATTTATTTTAAATTTTATTAGCATATCAGTGAATTAATTATTTACAAATAAAAATAGAAGAGTACTAAACATTTTAAAATATCCACAAACGGGTACCCAAACTTAACCGTTTACTTTAAGTAATATTTTTGAAATAAATTTATTTTAGAATAAATTGATTTGATTTTTAATTTTTTTGTTCTTGATACTAAATATTTTACTTACAAATACTCCCATAGACTGAAGTCCAATAACATGTATTGAAATAATTAATAAATACCTATCTAAATCACTAACTTCTTTTAATATTTCTTGCCATCTAATAAACATCTAGGTATAACTAGGTCTAGGTCATCTAAGTTTATAGATATTGTAACATTATGTAGGTGAAAAATAAAACAACTAATTTTATGCCATTTGCCCGGCACTATTTCCTTGCACAACTCCTCGAATAATTCCCGACTAAGTCCGTAATTTCCTACTCTGGATCGGGAATATCCTACTAATATTCTAAACGTGAAAGTTTGTGAGTATGGATGGATGGATGGATTGATGTTTGTTACTCTTTCACGCAAAAACTACTGAACGGATCCGAATGAAATTTGGAATAAACAATGGAGATAGCTTATACCCTCGATTAAAAGCTGTCTCGTAGCCATTTTAATATATTTTATAACAAAATTGACCAAAACGAACAACAAACGAAAATGAAAAGGTAACACTTTTGGTTTCGTCAATTTGAGGTTAAAATTCCGAACAATCATCTGTCAAACTTCAATTTTCGTTCGTAACTAAATTGCATTAGAGTAGGCTTAGAGAATTTAAACGTCAAACTAATTTCGTTTCAACGAAGTTTCAACGAAGTTTCGAATCGAATGGAACCGTGGTAGGAAATGAACGAAACTTCGATCGAAATTTCGTTGTTCGTTGAATTAGAGTAGGCTTCCAAAAGTGTTACCTTTTCATTTTCGTTTGTTGTTCGTTTTGGTCAATTTTGTTAAAAAATAAATTAAAATGGCTACGAGACAGCTTTTAATTGCGGCGGCTTTACGTGAAGAACGTTTAGAGCGTAGAAGGAACCGGCGCCGCCTGCGCAATCAATTAAATATATCTAATATTCCCGATCCAGAGTTTATAGGAAACTACAGACTCAGTCGGGAATTATTCGAGGAGTTGTGCAAGGAAATAGTGCCTTTATTGCCTCCAAAGGCAAGACGACATGGAATCGAGCCCACAATTAAAGTAAGTGTCAATTGTTAAAACACTCCCTTTATGAATTTATCCATTTTACTGGTTCTTAGGCCTCAACCGGTACTTGTATTTCAGATATTAACTGCTTTGAACTTTTACGCCCGAGGAAGTTACCAAGGGTCTGTGGGGCAAAATATGGATGGGCCCATGGCACAACAGACAGTGTCTCGTTGTTTGCAAGAGGTGACAAATGCAATTAATGCACCGCACATATTAAGAAAGTATATAAGATTCCCACAAAATAGGAATGAAAGGAATCTTATTAAGCGGAAGTAAGTAATTACCACCTTAATTAGTATTGGCCGTTTGTGAAATACCTAGTAATTGAAATATTATTCTTTAATGTTAAATGAACAATTTACATTAAAAGTTATCCAAGTCATGCAAAAACAAATATAATTTTATTGCACAATATAGTATTGTGAATTAATTTTGTATCCCTATTGTAGATTTTATGATAAATACGGGCTTCCCGGTGTGATTGGGGCCATTGACTGCACACATGTTGCCATAACAAGGCCCTCAGAGCATGAGGAACGATATTTTAATCGAAAACATTTTCATTCGATTAATACTCAAGTTGTAAGTTTACGAACAATATTTTAATGATTTTATTATGAAATTCAATAATACTACCTACGTTTAATCCTATGTTACATTGATTGACATTATTTTTCAGATATGTGACAGTGATTTATTAATAACCAATGTTGATGCTTCGTATGGTGGAGCAACTCATGATGCATATATTTGGAGGGAATGTGATATAAGAAACCAGTTGGAGGGTCTCCAGGATGAAACAGTTTATCTATTAGGCATGTATTTATTTATACTTTTGATTTTCATTAGATATAAGTAATGTGATAATGCAATTTACACTAATATTATATTTTTAAATTTTTCAGGTGATTCTGGTTATGCTCTAAGG
Source organism: Opisthograptis luteolata (assembly GCA_931315375.2). Taxonomy (NCBI): domain Eukaryota; kingdom Metazoa; phylum Arthropoda; class Insecta; order Lepidoptera; family Geometridae; genus Opisthograptis; species Opisthograptis luteolata. Next base: position 6,507,910 of record OV928033.1, read on the forward strand.
GAGCATATGATGACACCTGTAGATAACGCTGTTGAGAACTCTCCAGAGGGCAGATACAATTACCTCCAAAAGCGTGCACGCTGCACCATAGAACGCACATTTGGTGTACTAAAAGGTCGATGGAGATGTCTTTTGGCAGCTAGGGAACTCCATTACTGCCCAGAAACAGCAGGCAAAATTATATTAGCCTGCTGTGTTTTACATAACATGTGTAAAAGGGCTGGTATTGAAGATCCCGAGTTGACAGAAGAAGAAAACCAATCGGAGACAAGCAGACAGGTTTGCTTTGAAACAGCCACATCTTCAACTCAAGCTCTACAGGCAGGTCGAAGGGCAAGGACTTCATTAATACAAATGTTAGAAGGAAACCGGTAAGATAAATTCTTACCAAACCAAATAATAGTGCAAGTAGATTAAAATGAAACTCAAATACCTAACTTATTTTTTGTTGTTTTAGGAGATAATCATCATCGTCATCATCATCTCAGCCATATTTAAGCCGTTTATTTGATTAGGTTACAAAATCCATACTTTCTCATTTTTTATATAGAATTAAAAGTTTCTGTTTAATATTATCGAAATGTACGGCACTTCTTACTCAAAATATAAAATTCTTGTATCTATATCAATTTATACTATCTTGTAAATCAAGATTGAAGGAGAATTGCGTTTTTTTTTGTATAAATATTAACTTGTAGGTCTAATGAATTTAGTTAATATTGCATTTTGTACAAAATTAAGTATTTAGGTATGAATTTTCGAGTAGGAAGAAGATAGTGATTTGCCAACTAGTTGAATGTTATTTGCTCTTACCTATACAATATCTAGATAATTAATTTCAATACCTATCCATTGTATGTAAACTTTTGTTAATTATTGTGATAGAGAATTACCTCTCTTTAAATGCCCTCAGCGTTTATGGAATATACTGGGAGAAAAAAGCAGCCCTTGACGAGTTTCTTGCCGGCTCTTCTCGTTACAAGGTCTCCCGCTTAGGGTTTGCGAACCGATGGCGTAGCTTCTTTGACATTCTCATGTGCTTGTAATGTAACAGCCAAGATTAAAATATTTTTATGGCATAAAATTAGTTATGTTTTATTTTTCACCTACTTATTGTTACCCTACCTACCTAGATGTTTAATAAATGGCAACAAATATTAACAGTAGTTGATGATTTAGGTAGGCATTTATTAATTACTTCAATACATGTTATTGGACTACAGTCTCAGAGAATTTGTCAGTACAAAATATAGTATCAAGAACAATAATAGTATTCTAAAATAAATTTATTTAAAGTGAAAGGTTAGGGTGGGGTGGGTAGGTAAGTGAATATTTTAAAATTTTCAGTACATGCTCTTCTATTTTTATTAGTAAATAATTAGTTCACTAATATGTATGCTAATAAAATTGACATAAATAAAATTTCTTAAAGTCAAATAGGTACTTATGCTAATGCCTATCTAATTGTCTTATACTATCTAAATATTGTTTCCCTAGGGCACACATTTCCTCCAAGGCAACCCTGATGCCTGCAAGCTCGGTGTTCCTCACTGTCTCTCTCTCTACACGCCCATCTTCATACTGATACAGTCTGCTTCTGACATCGGAGCCAGCAGCAGATCGTGTTCTTCTGGGACGTGTAGATTGTGAGGCTGCAAAACATTCCAATAAATTCCATTATGTTACATTGCAGTAAATACTTAATAAGATATTCAGAAATATGTATATGTTTTCTGTCATAAACAAATTAGGTATGATTAGATGACATTACTAAGAATCCATAGTAAGATGAGTTACTTACGTGGTGGTTGACTTGCAGGCTGTCTGGCTGATTGGCTCTCTAGAATGAGATCGGCATACTCCTCAACTTCTTCAGGCAAGTCCAGGCTCTGCATCTGCAGTTGGCTTCCTTGACTGGAGGTTGATGGTATGGATTCATTGGTCTGAAAATATAAAAGATTGAATGCTTAATGTTTATGTACAGCATTAATTTTTAATAAAAGTAACTCTACTGAAGTAACAGCAGTCTACTACAATGCAAATTCTATTGTATTTTTACCTGAAGGGTTGAAACAGTAGTATACATACTCACATAAAAATGTAATTTTGTAATAAAGATGATAAATATTTGAACACATCAAAGTTTAAAAATAGGGAATCCAAAGAATGATGAGGTACTTACTTCAGCGAAAGCTGGCACTCTGGCTCCAGTTTGGCGTTCACCAAATCCATCTCCCATTATGGCCAGTACTTTAAGTTCCCAATGGGAGAGTTGGTTTGCCACCGATGGACCACCTCCAGTCATTGAAGCCAACCTTCGAGAATCAGCAGCAGCTTTTTTGGCCAGATGTTTTCTATCAAACCAAACCTATCAAAATAAAAGTAGGTATTAGATCTTTCTGTCACTTTTAACTGATAAATAAATGAACACTCTCCATCCGCACTAAAAATCTCTGTATCGTGGAAAGCATGGATTTGATGTTAATACTAAAAATTACCTTTTGCCACTGCTGAACTGTCTTTGTGCAACCACCCATGGAATTGAGTGTATTGCACAACTCATCCCACAGCCTCTTTGCCTGGACTTTTCCTTCTAGACTTCTCAATCTCCCGCGAGCAAGGTCCTTATGCTCTTCCAGGAAATTGAGAAGTGTATCGATTTGTTCAGGAGTAGCCGAACCCATTTGTGGAGCCATTTTACACTGAAAAAATGTGGTAACAACACATTAGAGGTACTTAGAACTGCAAAAAAAATATCTAATGAAGTATTTTACATGCAAAACATATAATAATACTTACACTCTTTCTAAATCTAAAACCAAACGACACGACAAGTATTCATATAAAGCGACACCCCAATGAAGACTGAGACTTGAAATTGAAACTTTGTTATTACGGAATGTGTATCGCGTTTGCAAAGTAGTTATAGAAAAAAGCTCTTGAAACATTTTATTAGTTTACTATCACTTCACTTCAGCCAGAGGAAATAATCACTACGTCTTACACTTGAGCTTGAGAAAAAAACAAAAGTATTCAAACTTGAAACTTTCAAAGAATGTAAACAAAAAATTCACAAGTGACGACTGACACACTGACAGCACTGTGATAATGCGGATAAGTTTGGTTGTCATACGTTACTAGAAACACCGTTTGTTATTAATATACACCTTAACTTATTCGGTTATCAATCTTCGAAAAGGTTCTTTTTGTGTCACTGTAATTTCCGTCGAAAACTAGTATTTTTATTGCATAATTATGATTTTCCGGCTTAATATGCATAATAAACCACGGCTATTTTAATTAATTCATAAAAATAACATAATTAAATAAAAATAACTTATAATTTTGAAGTTAAAATATAAACGTTGATTTACCGTAAAATTTCCGTAAAGGACATCAAAAGAACCTAATTAATATCGTTCGTTCCATTCGTTCACGAAAATTGTCTATGAAAACGAACTTCGTGTGCGCGTCCGCAAATGATATAGAGTAGGGTCAGATACGAAACTTCGTTTAAATTTCGTTCGTTAACGAAGTTTCGTTTCGGAGAAAGAGAGTAGACCTCCAGGTATTAGCTTACCTCAGCGGGGAATTCAAAATTATAGATTGGCAGCACTGAACCTAACATCGATCGGTCGATTCATAATTTCTCTGTGGTACAGTGTAACGTAACGTGAACGTCTGGAAGAAACAGTGTTGCCAATGCTACGACAATTACCGTGTTCTACGGCTTTTAGGTCAAAATAACATAATACACGGCCTACGGCCGCAAGTTAATCATGTCGCCGGCGCCGTAGCAGATTCTATGTCTTTTCGCAAATTCCCCAGTAATTAATTAATTTATCAGTTTGTATGCTCAATGCACCTAAAATGTCTATACTAATATTATAAAGAGGAAAGATTTGATTGTTTGTTTATTTGCATTGAATAGGCTCCGAAACCACTGAACCGATTTTAAAAATTCTTTCACTATTGTAAAGCAACACTATCTCCGGCGGACATGGGCTATATTATATTTAAGAAAAATGGGGTCCGTAAGAAAATTGCTATTTTGTAACCCAAGTTGTGAAATTGAAAACCTATTTTTGCGTGCGCTGCAAAAATTATTAACAATAGAACAAAATAATGTATTACGGTATTTTGTTAGGTCCCATTATGATCTACAAAAAAAGTCCGTGAGAGCATATGTCTAACTATTATAGTTATGCCACAATAAGTGATCTTTTATTTTTTTTAAATAATTTTAATTCCGCCGCTAGAAAAGGCTCTTTATTTGTATCTTGGTATTAATCCTTATCAAAACAAATAATATCTTAGTCAAAACGGCTTCAATACCTTTATATAACTTTTGAATCATTCAATTCGGACATTCGATTCGAAAGATATCACGAGTTTAAAAATGTAAGTAGTAGAAAAATGTTGCGTTGGTCTCTTCCCATACAAACACGGCTTATTTACTTCATGTACACGGCCGGTTTAAAATTTACATTGGCAACACTGGGAAGAAATGAGATATTGAGCATACATTTGACTTGACAGAATGCATTGATTGAATTAAAATTTTACCATTTTTACCTGTTTCATGTTCAGTTATTATAACTTATTTTAAAGAATTTACTTGCTGTAAGTAGTTTGCCGTGTATTTTGTTGAAATAAATCTTAGTTCTACAGAATTAAAATCTAAAGAAATGAACCGCCGCGATAAAAAAGAAGACGAAGATGGGAGCGGCAACGTGTTCCAAAACCTCGATAAAACAACACTGCTGCAAGAAGCGAAGTACTTTAATTCGTCACCTGTTAACCCCAGAAAATGCGTTCATATCTTGACCAAAATAATTTATTTGTTGAATCAAGGAGAAAATTTGACTACGCAGGAAGCAACAGATGTGTTTTTTGCGACCACTAAGTTGTTTCAGTCAAAGGATGTCATGCTGCGACGTCTTGTGTATCTCTGTATTAAGGAATTGAGTACTACTGCCCAGGATGTGATAATCGTGACATCGTCGCTGACGAAAGATATGACTGGGAAGGAGGACTTATACCGCGCGGCAGCAATTCGGGCTTTGTGCAGCATCACGGACAGCTCCATGCTGCAAGCGATCGAACGGTATATGAAGCAAGCCATCGTGGACAAGAACCCAGCAGTGAGCTCTGCAGCGCTCGTCTCGGCACTGCACTTGTCTGCAAGTGTACCAGATTTGGTCCGTCGTTGGGTGAATGAAGCACAGGTATAGTTCTTCAATCTAACCAGTACGAATTTTATTTCTGTCATCATACCAGTCTAATAAACTAAGACTAGCTGGGTTAGTGTTAGTTATTCTTATTATATAGATTCTTGACGTTATTGGAAAATTATAAGAAATAACTATTTCCTCCATGTCAAAATTACCACAGGAAACAATAAATAGCCTGACACCAAAAATAGGCTTCTGACTTTTTTAAATTTGATATAATGCTCATTAACAGCCTGATTGGTCAAGCAACATTAACTCATATAGTCAATAGCACTGAAAACTAACATCATCATCTTGCTAATAGCTGGTTTCTGTTTCCGCTTGTCATAATAGAATACAGAAATAGCCAACAGATTGTCACATTTCCCTTCAGACGCCTGCCCTGACATACCCCATGGTGGTACAGTTATCACTTTAACAGTCTGTTACCTCTTTGGGTTCATTTAAAACAAATCATTTAAAAAAATTTATTGCTAACATGCAATTTTTTCCTATCTATGCTCATGCATAGTTTGTTCACCTTCCTTCACACTTTGGATCTGTCTGAATCTTATTATTGTCATCCATTGGCAAGTCGTGATGAAACCATAGCTTGGTTGTAGGGTATTTTCTAGTACTTGTCTGGCTAGCTACCATCCTCTTGTTAAGAATCTGTCGCCAAGCACCTATCGGTGTGTTCCAGCAGCCTCACTTGAGAGCCAGTTCCCAGTCCAGGTGTAGCGTGGCGCCATCTTCGACCACATCGTCACTTAACATCAGGTGACTTGTGGTCAAACGCTACCCTGTAATTAGTAAAAAAAAAAAAGTCAATTTATAACTAAGAATGGTAAACATTATTTGGTGTACCAGCAACTGGTTGCAATTCTATAATATTAAATGTCAATAATAATTGAGTGATCACATAACAATCAAACTGAACGCCCAGGTCCAGAAATAGTGTAGCTTCAGAATTAGATCAGTAGTTCCAAAGATTTCAATTATATTATTATAAAATCAGTATTCAAACAAGGAAAGCTAAAATAAAAGTATGTATGTAATGAAATAAATGATGTAAAACTAATATTAACTTGTGCTGGCCAGTTTCTTTAACCATGAAATAATTTTAAATTTTCTTAATTTTCAGGAAGCCATTTCTTCCGACAGTGTGATGGTATCATACCATGCCTTTGGTGTTGTCGCTGGAGCTCGGCGAAATGACAGGCTGTCTACTGTTAAGCTTATCTTAAAACTAACCCGAGGACCACTTCGCCATTCACCATTTGCATTATGCCTGCTCATCCGCCATGCTGCAAAGCTTGCTGAAGAAGATCCTAGCGAAGCATCGGAGCCATATTTGCAGTTCATTGATTCTTGTCTGCGTCATAAGTCTGAAATGGTTGTCTATGAAGCTGCTCATGCCATTGTAAATTTGAGAAAATCAGCCAAAGACCTTGCCCAAGCTGTATCAGTGCTTCAAATATTCTGTGGCTCATCCAAAGCCACACTTAGGTTAGCTGGAGCACGAACCTTGGCTAAACTTACAGCAAAACATCCTAATGCTGTAGCAGCTTGTGCTGTCGACTTGGAAAATCTTATTTCTGATACAAACCGCTCTGTCGCAACTTTAGCAGTGACCACTCTGCTTGCTACCGGAGCTGAAAGTTCAATTGACCGTCTTATGAAACAAATATCTAGTTTCATGTCGGAAATATCTGATGAGTTCAAGATAGTAGTTGTATGTGCTATAAGGCGCCTATGTTCCAAATACCCTCGGAAACATCAGGCGCTGGCGGCGTTCCTAGCTGGCATGCTTCGAGATGAAGGCGGACTGCAATACAAAAGCGCCATAGCCGATGCATTAATTGCTTTAGTTGAAGAAAATCCAGATGCAAAAGAAACAGGACTTGCCCACCTTTGCGAATTTATTGAAGACTGTGAACATGCCACACTAGCAGTTCGTATCTTACATGTCCTTGGGCGCGAAGGTCCAAAGGCTCGTCAACCATCTAGATACATCAGATACATTTATAATCGCGTAATTTTGGAGTCTGGCCCTGTACGTGCAGCGGCTGTTTCAGCTGTAGCACGCTTTGGAGCCGCGCGCCCGGAACTGCTTCCAAATATCAGAGTACTATTGCAGCGCTGTCAACTTGATGATGAAGATGAAGTGCGTGACCGTGCTGTTTATTACTGTGCCATCTTAGATTCTGGCGATCCTGAATTAATAAATGATTACATTTCTAATGTACAGGTTCCTAATCCTGTCCTTTTGGAGAAAGCTTTGTCAGTCCACCTTGCAATGACTCCTGATGAACCATTCAACCTTGACTCTGTTCCTACTACAGAGCTGCCTCAAGATCACAAAGAAACTTCTGTTGAAATCGAAACTCGTAAAGTAAAGACGGTCTCTCGTGAAGAGCTGTATGCAGACCAGCTCAAAGTAATACCTGGTATTGACATGTTTGGACCTATATTCAAATGCTGCGAAGCTGTTGAGTTGACAGAGCCCGAAACCGAGTATGTTATCAGTTGTGTGAAGCATGTTTTCGCTCGTCATTTGGTTTTGCAATTTGAGTGCATTAACACACTTAGTGATCAACTTCTGGAACAAGTTCACGTTCGTTTAGAACCTGCTCCGGGCTACAAACTGCTCGGAGAAGTTGCTTGCGATCAGCTGTCGTACAATAAACCGGGAAGTGTATTCCTTATACTTGAGTTTCCAGAAAATCCAATGGAAACTTTGGGAAATATTGGGGCAATTTTGGAATTTGTTGTTCGTGATTGTGATACTACCACGGGACTGCCTGATCCGGGTGATGGCTACGCCGATACTTACCCGCTAGAAGAGGTTGAGATTGGTTGTGCCGATCAGTTCCGCACTCGAGCTGCTTCGGACGATTGGGAAGCTTCATGGGAGAGAGCCGCGTCGGCAGTGGAGGCTTGCGATACGTTTGGGTTATCCCAGTCGGATGTGGGTATGGCTGCGAATGCGGTGTGTGAGCATTTGGGTCTGCCAAAGGCTGCAATCAGTGGCGATAGTGTCAAAGAGATCCGTGGAGGAGGACTATGGCGCGCCGGCGTGCCTGTCATGGTCCGGGCGCGGCTAGTGGCGGCTCATGGCGTGGTCACTATGCAGCTCTCTGCCCGTTCTCCTAAAGAAGAGATCGCCACGCTCCTATTGGCTGCTGTAGGTTAGTTTTTTATTTCATCACTCTACCTACCCCTCATTATTAACCTATGACTTTCCATCAGCAATGAAAAGCTCCAATTCATTCAATCAATTAGTAATAAGAATAGAATTGTCAATGTGGTCGCGCCTAAAATAATTACCTGCCGGGCGTTTCTTGCCTGTTCTTTTGCCGGCGTAAGGAGGTTGGAACAGGCGTAGCTAGTTTTAAGTTTGACGTTTTAAAGTGATCACAATGTATCCTATTGAAAAAAGAAAAATTTACTTTTGACTTTAAAAACTGCTAAATTTCAGTCCAAAATGTTTTAATGTCTAAGGTTAAAAGCAAGGGTAGAGGACCCTCTACACAATCGACGATCACGTGTTCTTAGAATACCTTCGGTATAGTCAGTGCCGGATTAAGCAAGTGCGGGGCCCGTGGCAATCAACTTTTTGTAGAACTTGTGCGTTTACCGTATTAAATTCGGTGTTTTATTCACGCCTAGGAAATAGTCACGTTTTTGTGACATCAAGTAAATTCAATACATCGTAATAAGTTTCCAAAAAATTACATTAAGGCAGAGATGAGTCAATGAGTTGGTTTAAATATGCGGGGCCCCCTTTCACGCGGGGCCCGTAGCAATTGCTACTCTCGCTACGTGGTTAATCCGGCACTGGGTATAGTTTGTATTACTTATTAATCTTATTATATAATGTATTATAGTAAACTCGTATTATTAAGTTATAGATATTATATCAAGTCTATAATAATCTATAATTATACTACTCTTATATTATCGTAACAAGGGATTTGTACCGAATTTACCTAAATGTATAGTAAAAGTGCCCCAACAACCGCGCAGCAGTACGCCATCTAATAATTACTTTTGTATGTGCACTTAGGGTGTAAAGAGTCCAAACGGAAATCTATTTAATTTACCTGTGGAATTACTGGTTACCGTTATATCAAACTTTCAGGTAGACAAGTCATATTATTATGCGTACTTACAGATTAAGGGCTAGTAAGGGCACATTCTAATAGAAGGGTTCACTTTGGTGTCGATTCGGTTTTGCATTCTCTAAAACTAAACTAAGTTTGACAGGTCTAAGAGTAATGCTGTCCTTTTTTTACTTCAGTGGTTAGAAAAAGACAGCAATACTATTAGACCTGTCAAATTTAGTTTAGTTTTAGAGAATGCAGAGCCGAATCGACACCTTTGTTTACCTGTTGTACAAAAGTAACCCTAAAAATAAGCATTGCATGGTGTGCATAGGACACAAATATAATAAAAGTAACTTCTTAATTAAATCTTTATAATTATCACATATAATATACATAAATTAATCTCAATTTCACCAAAGTAGAATAGGTACGTACACCTTGACTTCAACGACTAGAAAAATAAACTTTTTCGGCGGAGGATCTTCATAATACTGTAAAAAGTGGGGTTTTGGCAACAAGAATATGGCATGTTTATTAATTATCTACCTCTTAAAAAAATTAGAACAAATATTTAGGATTATCAAGGTTAAACTAAACCACAACTGTCCAACTAAAACAATCCAGTCCCATTAGTGACAACCATCATCACGCCACATCAAAACATCGCATATACATATAATTTTAATTCCAAATAATAACGGAAAATAACCACCCATTAAGCTACCCTCAAAGGTATAGTAATTATAACTACGTACCTAAACTAATATATATATATTTAGCCTCAAAAAGCATTAAATAGTATAGTAATACTAGAATAATAATAAGTATTTATATTTATAACTATATGGTAGAAATACAAAGTTATTGAAAAATGCTAATAATCTTCTACGAGCATCTTCTGTACCTACTTCATAGCCAATTACGTCACGATTTACGAAGTACAACAAATTATTCTCCCATCTGAAAATAAAACATAAATCGATCGTTCTATTTATTAGTAACTCTATGCGAGCTCTGGGCGGTCATAGAATAAAAAAAAAGACTTCTAAGTTTTGATTACATTGTTAGTTAGTTAGTTACAAGTCAAGCTAATAAAATTGTTGTAACAATAAAATACAGCGCGCGTGATACAAATCTCTGAGAGTGTAGTTCACGCGAGTGAAACCGCGGGTCGCAGCTAGTCTTAAATAAAAATTGACAAATTCGTTTATTTCTACCCCCTATAAACTAAATCACTCTGTCACATGATCAACTTATATAGAAAAGAGGTTAATTTTGAATAGTAAAACAACCAGTTACGAGCTAAACTTTAACATTAACTATTACATTCATGTTTGCGCGCGCGACAGTACCTAATATCCTCCACATTTCGCTCAGTGATACACTTACGAAGTATTTATTTAAATATGTTCTTTAAATTATTTGGTTGTATTATTTAAAGTTATAATTGTATCATGTTCGCGACTGTACCCATGCGCAGATATCCCCTCCATATTTCACTCAGCGCTAAACTCCCGTGCCGCTACCTATACGCGCGGTTGTGAAGATCTGATTGACTACGCGGATTGCTACGCTATGAAACTCGTCGGTAGCGTTGTAACTAGGTATGTTGTTTACTATGAAACGCAGAGCTTTAAAGTGTCATAACTACAGTGCTTGAAAAATTAATTATTTTTTAAGATGTTTATTGAGTTTTAATAGAAGTCGTAGAAAAAAAAGTAGTTTTAAAAAATAGGTAGATACGGAAGTTACTCTTATGCGATTATTGGCATTTCTCCAATCACATATATAGTTTACTCGCCATAATATAACAATTAATGTTAAGTATAGTTATGTTAAGTCTGTAACTGTAGACAACTAATATTCATACCGTACTAAAGGACATTTTTCCGAATTTACAAAATGTTATGATAAAAGTGTCCAAACAACCGCGCATCAGTACAAATACATATACACCTATCTGTAAAACACTGTCTTTAGTAATAACTTACATAAGTACTAATAAGTGACTGTGTACTTGTTAGGGGCCATAAGAATCCAAATGGACCTTGTTGAATTTAACTGTGGAAACTCTAGTTGTCTGTGTGTCAAAGTTTTAGGTACATAGGGAGGGAGTATGCATAATCACATCACACAGATTAGTAAGAGCATATTTTCAGCTAATGGAAAGGTTCTGTTTTTTCAACGGATGTACAGAAGGAACACTCAAAAATCATAAAAAGATCAATGTATGTTGCGCGGTATGGATGGAACACATATTTAAAATATTTTATCATGTTATCTTAATATTTAAACTTATATAATACTTAGTTTGGATTTCACCAAAGTAAAAAAAATAAAAAAAAAGTACACATTCACTCGGTAATTTACGACTTCAATCGACTCTATTTCCTAACAGGAATGTTGGGTATAGCTTTTATTGACCCCACATTACCCATAAATGACATCCAAGCCTTAAAAGGTGAAATGAAACACTTTTAAATTCACATGACTTAAGGCTTGAATGCTCTTCAACCTATTTGACAATTTCAATTTTAATGCTATCCTTTAAAAAATTGGAACGAGTAAGTATTTAGTTTTATCAAAATCAACCCAAGGCCCTATGTATCTAACTACAAAAGAAAGTCAGTTCCATTAGTGAGCCGAGCATCATCATGACTTATAAATTTATAAAAAAAAATAACCTAGAAAAACATAGCAAATATAATCGAGACGTTAAATTATTCTCGTATTCATAGTCCCAAGTATAGCAGAGTTTGGTGAAATCTAATTTTAGATTAGGTACGTAGGTAGTTATAATTACAATACCCTCAAAGGTATATCAGGTATCACAGGGGTCTACAGGGACGAAGGGTGCGCGTTCGTAGCACCGGTTGGCTAGCCGTCGTATTTCATCCCCCGCCCCGATACGACGACCCGCGGACTTCTGACTCTACAGTCGCATTTTAAAGTGAATAGATATTGCCTATCATTGTTATTGTTTTTTTTGTGTTAATTTTGAGTTCATTTGTTTATTGGTGTTTTGTCTAAAAAAAATTGACAAATTCGTTTTTTTTCTACCCCCTATAAATTAAATCACTCTGTCACATGATCAACTTTATAAAGTAGTCGTTTTTTTCATGCACTCGTTTAAATAGAAAAGAGGTTAATTTTGAAATGTTAAACAACCTGTTTGTTCATTTTCAATTTATTTTTGCGCGCGCGATATTATCTACCTAATATCCTCCACATTTCGCTCAGTAATAGACTTACTAAGTATTTATTTAAATATGTTCTTAAAATTATTTAGTTTTATTAATTAAAGTTACAATTGTATCATCTTCGCGACTGTACCCATGCGCAGCTATCCCCTCCACATTTCACTCAGCGCTAAACTTCCGTGTCGCTACAGCTATACCATAGTTTCTAGCAGCGCCCCGCGGTTTCACCCGCGTCTTCCCGGTATACCGCAGGAACCCTTTTCCGGGATAATAATATATAATTGTACGTATTTAGATTAGGTATTAAGTACGTCAATATAATTAGTTTAGGCACGTAGTTATTATTATAATGTAAGTAGGTAGTTATAATTACTATGCCTTCAAAGATATACTTAACCTAACACAGTTTTTGTATTCGTTTTCATTTTGAACTAAAATTGATCGATAACTCTTAAAGTTATTTTTAATATTAAACAAATCACTTACCGTACCGTTTGAAAGGCCATACACCAAGGATGTTTCGATGAAATCCTAAGTCTTCTATATCACTTTAACCCCTTTTTGTAATGTTTAAAGGCTCATAACTTTTTGTCTAGCTGTTATCTGCACCAAACAATAATTTTAGAGGAATCTACCAACAGTCGAGACACAAAAAAAGAGTGTTGCTAGTTTCGTCCATCCTACATAAAGTAGGTAATAGGACTTCAAAGTTTTCAAACTCATGAATACATAGTTTACTTGCAATAATATATCAAGCCTATATACTAATAGAACTCTTATTACATGTCTAAGGGAATTATTCCGGATATACAAAAAAAAAAAAGTAATATAAGTGCCCAAACAACCGCGCATCTGTTTCAAATAACTTACATACCTATTTTATTTTATAAAATAACGTGTCTAAACGAAACCATGTTTAATTTTGCTTTATCTGTACCTAACTATATAGGTAGGTAGGTATTTATTTCAAAGGTTTAGACAAGTCCTAAGTATACATACAGATTAAGAACTAGTAAGGCCACATTAACAGCTAATATGATTAGAATGGTTCCGTTTCTTCATCGGATGTATGAAAGGAACTCTAATAAGAGTAATGTATCTTACCTATGTTGCGCGGTAAGGATGGGGCACAAATTTAATATAAGTATCACTATATCATGTTACGATATCATCTTATCTTAATATCATCTTATCTTAATATTTATACCTATAGAATAAGTATAGGTACTTAGATTGGATATCACCAAAATAGAATATAGTACACATTCGGTAGAGTTTATTAATCAAGGAGTGATTAATAAACTCTACGTTTCATTGACAAAAAGACGAACATTATCCTATTATTCTCTATTCTAGAGAACTACATAGTAGGTACCTACTGTAAAAATGGTTTCTTGTATAATATAGTTATTATGTAAGTATGTTTTAAAACGTAAAACATTTAGATTCTTTATTATGTACCTTAGCAAATTAAAAATAATGCAGTATATTTAATCATTATATTAGAACTGGTATGGGTGTAACTGTAAGAGGACAATTACTATCCAATTATAACAAAAAAGGTCCTATCATGTAGCGTCACCCATCACGTCATTCCTGGATATTATAACAAGAAACTAGGTACATAGTTATGTAAATATAACAAAAAAACATATGGGTAGTTGTTTTTGTTATTTTTTAATCTAAATTAGAAACGAATTATTTACTTCACTAATTTACATTTGGTACATATAACTAAACTTCATTGGTGAAATGTTACATGTTGGTGAAAGTTTAATCAGTGACTAAACCGAGAGATTAAATTATTCTCAAAATGAGGCACTATATTTTAATTAGCAGTTTGGTGAAATCCAATCCAACGTACTTACGTAGTTATGATTACAAAACATTAATATTCTTAGACCTAAACTTAAAATTCTTCACTTTGAAAAATAAATATTGATCATAATGTCACACACTTTTTTTCCTTATTACCTATATGTATCCTATTTAATTTTTTTTTTCATAGTTACTTAGATCTATAGTACCTATGTTTTTACATTGTAATCAGTGTCCTACACAATAATAGTTATTTTAATTATCTAATAGGTACTGTAGGCACTGTAGGTGGGTTGCATTTTTATCAACTTCACTATCACTATCACTACTTATTATAAAACAAAGTCCCCGCGCCGCGTCTGTCTGTCTGTTCGCGATAAACTCAAAAACTACTGCACCGATTTTCATGCTGTTTTCACCAATAGATAGAGTGGTTCTCGAGGAAGGTTTTAGGATATAATTTGTCAAGTTTTTGTGTACATTGGCTAAAATATAACGATATTTGTTGGAAGTGACGGAAAAATTCAACGAAACTTTCAACGAAAACGCTGCCTAAACCCTTTGAGATATAACAAAATGATGTATGGTGGAATTGTGTATCTTATATAGGTCTACAAAAAAGTCCGCGATGGCATATGTCTATCTCTTAAGGATAGCATACTACAACTACTTTTTTACATTTTACAAGTTGATAATAATGCCGACTAAAATCAGACCGTGTTATCCATGCTTCATATTAATCCTTATCCCAATAAATCTCGTATTCAAGATTGTTTCAATACCTGTAGATTACTTTTTGAATTGTTAAAATCGGACATTCCATTCAAAAGATATTACAAAATTAAAATCTAATGGCGAAATAAAATCACCGCGCCGCCCGCGCCCCGCCCCGCCATCCATGCAGTGGCCGCAGCGCAGCGGGTAACGCGGCGGGCACCGAAGTGCGGGAATAATTTTGGAGTATACAGAATCTATATATGCTTTCACGCCTAAACTACTGAACTGATTGAAATGAAATTTGGTACATAGATAGTTTGAACCCTGGGGAAGGACATAGGATACTTTTTATCGCGATAAACTGTAGCACACGCGTGTGAAACCGCGGGGAACAGCTAGTTTAAAATGTAAAAAAGTAGTTATAGTATGTTATCCTTATGAGAGACATATGCCATCGCGGACTTTTTTGTAGACCTACATAAGATACACAATTCTACCATACATCATTTTGTTATAATTATCTCAAAGGGTTTAGGCAGCGTTTTCGTTGAAAGCTCCCAGACGAATTATATTTTTCCGATACTTCCAACAAATATCGTTATATTTTAGCCAATGTACACAAAAACTTGACAAATTATATTCTAAAACCTTCCTCGAGAACCACTCTATCTATTGCTGAAAACAGCATGAAAATCGGTGCAGTAGTTTTTGAGTTTATCGCGAACAGACAGACAGACGCGGCGCGGAGGACTTTGTTTTATAATAAGTAGTGACTAGTGATTATAGATAGGTATAGAATGTTTGAGGAAATTCTACAAATTTCTGGGAAGTTCTACAAATTTCTGTATTTTTTGCTAAGGTTGACTTAAGGGGGTGAAATTGGGGACGAAAATTTGTAAGCAAAGTTCTTTGTTTTTGAAGTTATAGTGATGAAAATTGACCTACACAGTGTACTTCCAAAAAATAAATAATTAGGTAATTTTATCCCGGTGAAATAAGCGGTTCCTGCGGGATCGTCCACGTGGCCCATTCAGAATCTCAAGTGGTTTGTCGGTGAAGTTGATAACCCTAATACATCATATTATTGAACTTGGCTCATATTTTCACAATTACGTTTTTGGTTGGATATTCTTCTATCTCTAGTCTCTACACGAAGTCTTTTTTTTTTTTTTTTTTTCTTTGTTATGGCGTCACACGATTAGTGTATTTGCCAGTGTCAAGTATAAAAGATTTCAAACTCAGAGAGTTGAATCAAGTTTAAATGATGATGGTGATGATGATGATGAAATGATAGGATGAGGATAGTGTTTAAGTAAAGTAGTGGTGCTTTACTTAAACTTTACACGGACTTTTTTGGAGCAACTTGAAAAGTCACTTTCACAACTTTAATTCAATTTCCCACACTCGTACACATTAACGAACACATAATGGTTAATAATCCACCAATATTACACATTATCACTCTAAGAAACACAAGTTTTGGAAATAAAAACAAAATTTTCACGTTGACAACTCAATTGCCGCCAAAAAAGTCGACACGAAGTCTTTAGTCTTCGCGTTCGCTGTGTACCAGGGTTGCCAGCACGTTAATTCAAAAATCGCCGATAAAATAACAGAAGACAGACCCTCTTCACTCGAGTTCGACACGAACTTAGTTTCTTTCAATCGGCTTTTCTTGCTAAATGTCTGCCCTTTCCAAGCAAGCACTTGGAACTTTAAATATCTAAAAGTACACTCAACAATAAAGCTCTCTACGCTTTTTGAATTAAACATGATATTATACAAAACAAGACTTAATTATTTTATATCTCTAAGTATAAGGGGCTGTCCACGTGTCACGTGATGTTTTTTTAAACATTTTTTAACCCCTCCTTCCCCCTTGGTGATAAGTGGTGAGGTTTAAGACTAACCCCCCACTCCCCACCAAAATCACGTGTATTTTTTAGTACTTACAAAGAATCTTAAAATTTGTATAATATCATTTTTAAATATGGATAAAGTACAAATGCTTAGAAAAAATAGAAACTTAGAAAATTAGGTTTAGAAATCACCCGTTTGACGAAAAAATAAATACACCTACTATCTTTCTATACCCCCCCCCCCCCCTCCCCCCTTGTTGTTGTGGAGAAAGGAGATGCACATTGGAATATCTACTCAAGTAAGATAAGTACAGTGAGAATGACGCAACCCCCATATTATTACGTAGGGACATAATACCCCAAATAGCAAATCGCAAAATATTACAGAGCAATTTACGAAAGAAAGTGAAAACCCGACTTGCATGGTATGCGGTAGAGTGTAGGGATCGCAATATCGATACCATTTTTCAATACCGGTATTTTCGATATTGCTGTTTTTTCAATTCCGGAATCCCGGGATTTACGATATTTTCGATATTTTTACAAAAAAATTGTTTTGCTTCACATAAATCAGTTTAAACGATAGTTTTCGACATAAATGTCATAAGAATATTAACCCTTAGTGTTAAAAAGTTTAAAAGTAATTCAAAATAGTTATTAAAAAGACAGGAAAGTGTGAAAAAGTTAAAATAACCTAAATCTGTATTCTTCACGTTGTTTATTAATTTGAATTAACATCAACCCCTGATAACAAACTAAAATAAATTATATAATCAACAATTGAAACGAAAACAGATCTTCTAAGAATTATATATTGTAGAACAATCCAAAATAGGTTTATAAATTTAAATAGTGACTCATAATAGGACTCCATAACACACCAATGGATTTTTAGGTCAAAAAATATATATCATAGTCCATAAATGTCATACCCAGGTGCTGGTTATACTCTTTTCTCAAACATGCTTGGAAATAAGAGTATTATTTTGACAACCTTCTTCAAGATAAATCGAACTTGCTGCACTGCCCAATTATATGCGAGCAGCAACCGGCAAAATTTGTATGAAAATCCATATCTGTCGTGTTTAGCAGCCAAATATATTACACGGAAAACTCATATCTGTCGTGTTTAGCGGCCAAATGAATTACATAGTAAACTCATATCTGTCGTGTTATTTAAAAATGGAACGACTTTTACTCTGAAACATGGCAACCAAGGAGGCAATTTATCAAAGGTTTTATTTAAATTCCGAACCGGCTTGCAAATAGAAACCTGTTTGTTGAAAAAAAAGCAAATGATCACTATAACGCGAGATTTTTTTGTTGTTGTTCGTTGTTCGTCATTGGTTTTGAAAAGTAATTATATTTGACAAAATGAGTTCAAGTGAAGACAATGAGTGAAGTGTGATACTTTGCTTTGATGCTTAAACCTTACTGCCACCTGAAATTCAAGAGGCAGCAAGAACCGTAATAGAAAACTTGTTACTGCCAAAGTCGAAAGAAAAAAGTTCTGCCCAGGTGCTACTTAGTTTTAATTTCCGCGCATTATTTGAGAAAAGTACTATACAAGCCTTGGCCATAACTAGGCATTGATGAACTCAGGTATGTGTGCCTCGGCTTTGCCTCGGCCCACATTTACACCTTCTTCCCTCAACGCCTACGTTGATGGCCACTGCAGTAATGTACTACTATATGCTCTGTATAATCTGACGTAACATGTGAATTGGGTGTATGGTACCATATCTTCTCCGATTCGAGGTGTGCTTCGATGGTTAGTATTCGTCAAACCTACGGACAAGAAGAGATTACAGCAGAAGAATAGGATAGGCCAATAGTTTGCCAAACATTAATCTTCTCTATTGAAAAACAAAATGACCCATGCTTTTCGAGATCTCACAGAAAAGAGAACATTAAAGAATTAATTAAGGTAAATTCAGTTGCCACTTTAAAATAGATACCTGGATAGATAACGCTTACTTTTAATACTCATTAAAACACTTTTATTAGCTTGACTTATAACTAACTAACTAACTAACTAACTAACTAACTAACTAACTAACTAACTAACTAACTAACTAACAATGTAATCAAATTTTAGAAGTCAATTTTCACCTACTTCTAATTGTTGTATCGACTTGAAACTTTGTATGTGTATGTAATCTCGGTGACAATGCAATAATTTGGTATCATCGACCTGATCTGATGATGCAGCCGGAAGGTGGGTAGGGCATCTCTTCGCTGGCTACTAGTAAACCCCTCGTGTTTGGGCTCATATGAATCGTCTTGATGAGTACAATAGATTGGACTTGGTGACGAGGGTCTGATGATGCAACCGGAAGGTGGGTAGGGGATCTCTGCAGTGGTTACTAGTAAACCCCTCGTGTTTGGGCTCATATGAATCGTCTTGATGAGTCCAATAGATTGAACTTGGTGACGAGGGTCTGATGATGCAACCGGAAGGTGGGTAGAGGATCTCTGCAGTGGCTACTAGTAAACCCCTCGTGTTTGGGCTCATATGATTCGTCTTGATGAGTCCAATAGATTGAACTTGGTGACGAGGGTCTGATGATGCAGCCAGAAGGTGGGTAGGGGATCTCTGCAGTGGCTACTAGTAAACCCCTCGAGTTTGGGCTCATATGATTCCTTTTGATGAGTCCGATAGATTGGACTTGGTAACAAAAGACTAAAAAGTAAAAAAATAAAAATATATAGTTTAAAAAACTAAAAAAAACACTTTAGAAACGCACTGAAAAACATAAAATAATTAAATTGACTTGTATTAGTTACGATATAATGGTTAATTCAAAAAGTGTGGAGCGCTTTTTGGTTGTGTTTACTTTTATTTACCCAGCAAAAGAAGCGCTCCACACTTTTTGAATTAACCATTATATCGTAACTAATACAAGTCAATTTAATTATTTTATGTTTTTCAGTGCGTTTCTAAAGTGTTTTTTTTAGTTTTTTAAACTATATATTTTTTTATAAAAAAGAACAAATTTTCCCTAGACAAAAAATATAATACTTATGTCAAATTTAGTCAATGCTTTACTGCTGTGTTGTTAATACAGCAGTTGCTGACGTTGCTGTTCTTCCTTGCACCTTATTTTTATACAACAATGAACTCCTTACCAAAAGGTACTGGATTACTGAATAAAATTACGACGACCCGGCTAGTCCAGCGTCTCGTATCGAAGTTGGAAGCTAGAACGCTGTCCACATACCTGTATTTTATGCAGGTGTGGACTGACTGGCCTTCTTTTAATGTTTGTTTATCGTTAAATTAGGAAATGATTAGATCAAGTTTTTAAATTATGCAATATCGAAAATATCGAAAATCTCGATATCGCTAAATTCAATCCCGGTATTTCAGATCGACAAAAATCGTCCGATATTCCGGTAATTTCGATATTCGATATTCCGGTTTGCGAACCCTAGTAGAGTGCTAAAGTATTTCAAACGTGATGCAATACTAGGGGACACCCCTTAGTCCTTACTCTCCTTAATCCTTCACCAAATGGACTAAATGAACGTCAAACAAATCTACAAACTACAATACAACACTATCCAACATGTTGCGATATAAGATGTAAGCGAGACAATAATAATTATTCTAATCAGTTACCACAGATTCACGCGTTTGACAGAGATTGAAAGATAGAGTAATGAATAGTTAGTACTTTAATGTTGAATAGGCCGTCTATAGGCCGATGCTGATGAAGTGCCGACTCCGACAAAAATGCCGAAAATGGGCTTCCCAGGAGCCGATCTGGTATCACTTCTGTGTACGCAACTGCAAGCACCCATTGAAAAGAGAATTTGTACCTCTCGCTCTTTCATCAAGTTCACGTGTTCGTAAGCGTGAATCGTAGTGATGTCAAAGAGTATTGAATATTATAAATAGTGACGTGAAATAATGTATTATCTTACATACCTACCTAGTATATTACTAACGATATTCATTGTGGATAATATAGAATAGTGTGTAATATAGAATCTCTAGTACAAAATAAAAGGCCCGTTTTGACATTTGTCTTTTCGACGTAAATAGTAACTGCACCATACGTCTCGGTACTCGATACTCGCGAAAAATCGATTCAAGTTTGCATGAGGATGTATTCGATTCGAATATGTATTGTAAAGTGCGTTGGATTAAAGTTCTGATTACTTTGATATTGTAGGTATTTTGAAATGATACAATGTTATGAAAGTTCTATTTTCTTTAATTTAATTTCACTCAATCACAAAAAGATTTATCGAGAAACGCAAATGTTCAGTCAATCATTTTCTTTAATTTACAGCTTTGAGCTCCAAGCTCATAATTTTCATTAAAGATCACACAGGGTGAAATTCAGTAATTAATTGTTCCAAACACTAGTACTTAAATAAATAAAACCGGTCAAGTGTAAGTCGGCCAAAAAATCTAAAATTAACCGATTATTAATAGTCTGTGGACGATATGAAAAAATTGTAAATATATGTTTTTTTGATACCACTTTACGCTTTAACTATTGAACCGATTATGAAACTTGGTGTGTAGGTATAGGTAGCTGACTTATTTAATACACAGGCTAACTTTTATACCGAAATTCACAATTATGTCCCGAATTACGCGGATAAAATCTCGAGACGCAGCTAGTCTAACGTAATGTAATGTTAAACGTAACGTGGAGTGAGTACTCTGAGTCCTAGTGAGTACCAATACCGACCGACCGACCGCCCTCCATCCGTCAGCCCTTGAACTTGTGATGTCTGACTTGAGTCAATTCGAGTTGACCGCAACTCGAGTTCATTCGACTTACGAACTCTAGTCGACCCACCTCCACTATAATACCTGAACTGTACCTAATACAATTATATTATATTAGTCACATCTTTAGTATGTACAGTGACAGATTATTAATGTAATTGTAATAGTATAGTACTAAACTATTATGTTACTTTATACATAATAGCAGCCAAAACAAGCGTTTCAATTCAAGTTATCATAAACTATACTTGCGTTTTTTTCGGGGATTCAGTGGATATGCGTTTCAAAATGGTAAATGCAACTTAGTGCAGTTTTCCTCGTGTAAGAACTTCCAAAAACTTTAAGTTTGAAAGAAGTGTTGTTATTTTTTATCATAACAAAACGAAAGTAGGGACTATCTACGAACTTCTGAGGACTTTTAACATACATGTAAGTACTACTAACCAGATAGATCAAAATTATATACTCATGTCAACGGTGGCCAGCACCAGCAGGCATTGTTAGGGAATATTTATTCATCAAAAGTTTCGTATTTTTGTACCCAGACTTCACGTAATACGTTAGTGCTCTAGTAAATTGTTCAATTCCTGTCCATGTTCACCGACACTGTTGAAAAAGTACCTACCTCTTTCCTACTTTCATATTATTTGTCTAATTCATTGACTGGATAAACCTCTGCCAGTGGGAATAAAGTTATCTAAACTTCAAAAAACAACCAAAATAATATTATTAAAGTTGCTATTATTATGTATTTATTATACCTAGATATATAGTGTAATATTGGAAGATTTGAAATTTCATACTGGGTATTATTTTTCTCTATGCAGTTTGAAATTTTAACCAATGCTATTAAAAAAAAAGAAAAAAAATTGTCATCTAAATTAATTGTTTCAATTCGATACTTGAAAGTGATTGAAGAAATGCAAGTACATTACTGCCAAGTAAAAGAGGGCTTGATGGACGAGCGTCTAAATCTGGGCCGAGGCGAAGGCGAGGGCCACATACATAAGTCCATCAAGGCCTAGTTACGGCCAAGGCTTGTTTAGTACTTTTCTCAAATAATGCCCGGAAATTAAAGGAAAGAAGTGGGGCAGAACTTTTTCTTTTCATTTTGGCGGTAACAACTTTTCTATTACGGTTCTTGCTGCCTCTTGAATTCCAGGTGGCGGTTGAAGTAAATTCATCACATTTCAGTCATTGTCTTCACTTGAACTCATTTTGTCAAATACAATTACTTTTCAAAATCAATGACGAACAACAAACAACAACATTTTTTTTCTGCATTGTTTATTTGTTTTTTTTTTTCACCAAAAACCTTAATATTTGCATACCACTTCGAAAATTAAATAAAACCTTTCATTAGTTACCTCCAAGTTTTGGAGTAAAAGTCAATCCATTTATAAATTACACAACAGATATGAGTTTCAAAATTTTCTTCATATTTCCTAGCATGTTTGAGAAAATGTTATTTATTACTATTGCTTTTCATCGTAGTTTATGCAGGAAAGTAGGAAAATCTAGTATCACAAATCTAACAATTCTGTTAACTGTAACACCAAGATAATTTTGACACATCTATACTAATAGCGCACGCAAAAATAATTTTTCAAATCGGACCAGTAGTTCCTGAGATTAGCGCGTTCAAACAAACAAACAAACTCTGCAGCTTTATAATATTAGTATAGTAGATTCTTCTTCTTCTATTTAAGAGCCAAGCTCTTGTCGGTGGAGTATTTTCCATGCCGTTCTGTTTTCGGCCATCCTTTTGACCTCTTGGTACGACATGACGTCAATCCTTTCTTTAACTTGATCTATATATGTTCTTCTCGGTCTACCTCTCCCTCTCTTCCCTTCTACTTTTCCTTCTAATATGGTTTTTATATATTCGTCATGCCGTACCAAGTGGCCAAACATCTTTCCTCTTCTTATCTCTACTGTTGTTAATATCTCTCTTTTTTCTCCTACTAAGTCCAATACTTCTTGGTTGGTTTTTCTTTCTTTCCAGCTGATTTTCTCCATACGTCGCCAACACCACATCTCGAATGCCTCTAATCTCTCCCTGTCCCTTTTGGTCATTGTCCACGTTTCGCAGCCGTACAGTGCAATGCTCCAAACATAAATTTTAACTAATCTCTTCCTTATATTTCTTGAAATTTTTGACTTCATGAGGTGTTTTTTATTGTTGAATGCTCTTTTTGCCATTGATATTCTGGTTTTGATATCTAAGGTGCATTTGGAGTCATTACTTATTAAGCTGCCTAGGTATCTAAAGGAGTTAACTTCTTCTATTGTGTTGTTGTTTAATTTAATTTGATTTTGTGTGAGTGTGTTTCTTGCTATTGTCATAGATTTTGTTTTATTAACATTAATTTTCAGTCCTATTTCTTTAAAAGCTATATCCATATCCTGTACCAGTTTTTCCAGTTGTTTTTGGTTTTTGGCTATTGCTGCTATATCGTCTGCGAAACGTATGAATAAAATTTTTTCTCCATTAAATTGAACTCCCTCATTTTCGGATTCTATTATTTTATTGATGGCGCTTTCTATAAAAATGTTAAAAATTATCGGTGAAAGGGGGCATCCTTGCCTCACGCCTTGTCTTATCTTTGCTTTTTCACTTACATCTCCTATTTTTATTAATGTTTCTTGATTTTGATATAATCTATATATTATTCTTCTATCCCTGTAGTCTAATCCCATACTTTTTAGTGTGTTTATCATTAATTTCCAATTAACTTTGTCGTATTATAGTAGATTAATCCTTTTCAAAATAAATTACTTCTTATTCAAAACTGCTTCAATTCTGACATTTGATTCGAAAGATATCACAAGTTTGAAAATGTAAGTAGTAGTAGAAAAATAAACCCGCCTCACCGCAGCGCAGCGGGAAACGCGGTTAAATGAGGGCGGGAGACACCGAAGGCGGGAGAATCTATGGAATAGGTAAAGTGCGATCGCGGACCAGGAAGACCTTTAGCTGCGCGATTCAAACGCGCGGTCCGAAAAAAATTAACTCAGAATTAAAATTGGATAATGGAAACAGCAGGTAATCCGGTGAATGGGCACCGAAGTGCGGGAATAATTTTGGAGTATACGGAATATATACGTATACTCCAAAATTACTTTCGCGCCTAAGCTACTGGACCGATTTAAATGAATTTCGGTATAGAGATAGTTTGAGCCCTGGGGAATGACAGGACTTTTTATCGCGATAAACTGTAGCCCACGTGGGTGAAACCGCGGGGAACAGCTAGTCCATATTAAAATTATAAAGAGGAAAGATTTGATTGTTTGTTTGTTTGCATTGAATATGCTCCGAAACTAATGAAACGATTTCAAAAATTTTCCACTATTGGGGCTACAGCTACTCTATCCCCGGGAGACATACGCTATAATATATTTTCAAAAAATATAAGGGGTCCTTACTAAAACTCCAATAATGTAACCTAAGGTGTAAAATAATTACTTAAAATATTCTTTAAATCGCGTGCGCTGCCAAAACCTATTGTTGATATAATAAAATAATGTAGGATAACGACTTTGCAGAACACATCATTATTTACAAAAAGTCTCGCGACAGCATATGTCTCACTATTATAGTTAATTATGCCACGATAATTATTTAAAATATTTAATTGAAATGCTGTCGCTAGAAAAGTCTCATTATTTGTATCTTGGTACTAGCTATTCTCCGCGGTTTCACCCGCGCGGGTTACAATTTGTCGCGATAAAAAGTATCTTTTATTTTCCCCTCATCCGAAAGAACCTCTCCTACTTCATCTCGCACACATTTAATTGTCGACACATCCCTCGTCTTTCTTTCTCTAGCCTTAGTGAGCCGGTACAGATACTTCTGGCCTGCCTATACAATAGTCTGGATACAGCATCCAGACTATTGTATAGCTTATACTGAGCTTTAGCTCTAGCTACAGCTACGGCTTTTTTGGCTTTTTTCTTACTTGCATCATATTCACTTCTCTTTTCTGCTTTCAAGCTTTTATTCTCTTGTTCCACACTCTGCCATTCTTTGAATCTCACCTTTTTTCCTCCAGTACCTTTTGTATATCTTTCGACAACCACCATGTATCCTTATCTATCACGCATTTCGCTTATGATTCTCCCAAAATCTCTTTCGCTGCACCGCTCATACATCCTGACCTCTCATGCCAACATTCATTTACGTTTCGACCTTCCATATCTCCCATTTCTATCATCTTATCTTTTACACGTTAATTAAACTCTTTCGCACACTCGTCCTCGTCTAACATGTGCCACTTTATCTTAAGAGGGGGACGTTCTTTGACCTTGTTGATGTTTAATATGAAGACTACCTCCATTATTAAGAGTCTATGTTGCGAAACCAACTTTTCTATTAGATTGACATTTTAAATCTATACCTACATATAATAAATCTGTAACTGATTCGTAATAAAATTTTAATTTTAAAATCGTCTTTTGAATAAAATGT
This sequence comes from Opisthograptis luteolata, assembly GCA_931315375.2. Lineage (NCBI taxonomy): Eukaryota > Metazoa > Arthropoda > Insecta > Lepidoptera > Geometridae > Opisthograptis > Opisthograptis luteolata. The sequence goes on from OV928033.1 coordinate 6,534,041, forward strand.
CCGATTTGAACAATTCAAAAAGTAATAGATCTACAGGTATTGGACCAATCTTGAATACGAAGTGATTTATTTGGATAAGGATTAATATAAAGTATGGATAACATGGTCTGGTTTTGTTTGCCGTTTCTAGGAACAATTTAAAATGTAAAAAATAGTTTTATAGTCTGTTATCCTTAAAAGATAGATATATATTGTATATATTCCATCGCGGATTTTTCTGTAAAACTGTATAAGATATACAATTCCACCATATATTATTTTGTTATAATCTCAAAGGGTTTAGGCAGCGTTTTCATTGAAAGCTCCGAAACAACTTATTTTTTCCGACACCTTCAACAAATATCCTCTCATCAATATACCTCGAGAACCACTTCTATCTATTGGTGAAAACAACATGAAAATCGGTGTAGTTTTTGAGTTTATCGCGAACAGACAGACAGACAGACAGACGCGGCGCGTAGGACTTTGTTTTATAATAAGTAGTAGTAGATAAGTAGTGATAGTGATAGATAATATTTTTCTTTATTACACATCACAAAAGTTTATTAGTATTTAATTCTCCACCTAACTCTGTAGTGTAGGTAGAAAATTTAAACTTATTTTCACACCTTTGGTAATAGTAATTTTATTACGGATCCCTAATTTTTTTGGATATAAAATATAGCCTTCCTCGATAAATGGACTATCCAACACTGAAAGAATTTTTCAAATCGGACCAGTAGTTCCTGAGATTAGCGCGTTCAAATAAACAAACTCTGAAGCTTTAATATTAGTATAGATTTCCCAATTGTGTTAGATCAGTATTGATTGGTTTTTTTTACAGTTTACAAGGTAGCGTTTTGACTACAAAATGACACACGATTTTAAGTGATGATGTGGTACAGAACCCTAAAAAGTGCTAGCGACCCGCCCCGTGCTTGCGTACTAGTTCGTACCTACGTATATTTTTTAGAAATGATAACTTGCTACCTACATTTGCTACCTATATAATAATACATAATCGTACAACTTCGGCCACGTGACCGGTTGGCGCTGAGCGTCATTGTTCCCCCTCCCCGTGTCTCACCCGGTTATAACCTTACAACACCGCACCTTTTTGCAGCGTCTGAAATTTTATATTATGCCTCAAATACGCAAAATTAAGTGCGGTGTTGCGGATTTTTTTATTTAAACTAACATGAAAATCAGTGTTTGGTTTCTCCTAATTTATGCGCTGCTATGCCGTTCATCCAATTGCGATCAAACTTTGCCAACTTATTACTTGCACTAGCGTGAAGGTTCATCATCATCATCATCGTCATCATCAGCCTGTATCAGTCCACTGCTGGGCATAAGGCCTCTTCCAAGGAATGCCACTGAACCCGGTCTTCGGCTCTTCTCATCCCACTGCTGCCAACCACTCTGCGCAAGTCGTTGCGTGTTGGTTATATTAGACGTGTAGTAAATTTAACTTACAGTAAAGGCTCCCACACAAAACTGTGAGTTTGTATCGCATCGCAAATACCTGCGAGCTCTTACACAAGAACTTCCGATCTGAATCGCATCGCATCACAGTTTTGTGGTATGGTCACCTTAACCAACGCTTTACCGCACGAATTCGCATCGCAAGTTCCTGCGGATCTTTTTCATAGGATCCATTAATTAGATCCATCATGGATTAACTGAGATTTTTTTCCCACTAGATCCTTCTTCTTAAACCGTGGATCTAATGAGAAGTTATTTATCATTTGGTATACAATTAGTTCTAGTCGCCACAAATGGATCTAAAGAGAATATTTTTCTCATCACTACATAATATAATACAAAGTCCTCCGTGCCGCGTCTGTCTGTCAGTCTGTTCGCGATAAACTCAAAAACTACCGCACCGATTTTCATGCTGTTTTCACCAATACATAGTTCTCGAGGAAGGTTTCAGTATATAATTTGTCAAGTTTTTGTATACGTTAATGATATTTCCTGGAAGAGTCGGAAAAAAATACGCTGCCTGGGAGCTTTCAACGAAAACGCTGCTTCGGGTTTGATTGGTGCAACATGCACCAATCAAACCCGAAGCCATAACTGAATACAGCATCAGAATCAAAATTGTGGTTTTGGAGAAAAAGGGACACAAATGGCAACATGGATTTGCACAAACAAACTAACATGCTAACATCCTCTCACCCCAAACACATATACCGTCTCCGTTCCGTCGTGGGTACTAAAGAGCCGTTTCAAGCGGGGCCATTTCAAATATTTTTTTAAATTAAAAAAACATTTATTGTGTCTTAACTGTAATAGTTAGACATATATGCTGTCGCGACACTTTTTGTAAATAATTATGTGTTCTGGAAAGTCGTAGTACATTATTTTATTCTATCATCAATAGTTTTTGCAGCGCAGGCGATGTATAGAATATTTTAGGTAATTTTTTACACCTTGGTTTAAATTATTGTAGTTTTAGTAAGCCTCCTATTTTTTTGAAAATATAATATAGCCTATGTTTGCAGGGGATAGTGTAGCTTTCCAACAGTGAAAGAATTTTTCAAATCGGTTCAGTGGTTTCGGAGCCTATTCAATACAAACAAACAAACAATCAAATCTTTCCATTTTATAGATATCTCTTAACGGCAAATGTTGATCTGACGCGACTTCACGCGAGCACTTTGTTGATCCAAAAACTCATGTTGATCCGGCGCCTTTTGTTGATCCAATATGCATATTTGGTTACTGATGTGGCTCCAACCGGATCAACATCTACGCTCATGGGACTGCTTACTAGCGTTCGCCGAAGTTGATCCGATATACAAATCCACCTTGCGATGGTTACGGAAAACGTTGATCCGATTTAAATAAGCCAATCAAAGCACAGCAAACGATAAGATTGGTTGGAAGAAGCCGCGACGTTGCCGTTTCGTATCTTTGTCCATCACAAGCTACAGATTGTGACAATGCAATAATTTGGTATCATTGACCTGATCTGATGATGCAGCCGGAAGGTGGGTAGGGCATCTCTGCGCTGGCTACTAGTAAACCCCTCGTGTTTGGGCTCATATGAATCGTCTTGATGAGTCCATGAGGTAGTCGTGTACGAGGACCGAGGGGAAGATCTCAGCTTTCTCAAAGTCGAACGACGCGACGTAGCAACAACATCGACAGACTCCGGATCGAACCCGATCGTGCAAAGCGGATCTCAGCGTCTCCAACAGCAAGAAGCGTCCAAAAGAGCAGAAGCTAAACGAAACGGAGGAGGTAGTTCGAAGGAGAGAGCCCAGTCGAGAGGCATAATGAAGCTTTTCACCGACGCCCTGAGCAGCCTCACGCGCGGATCAACAACTGAAGCCGTGAGAGCAGCGGAGAGACAGGTAGCGGCGGTGGAAGACTTCCTCAGACCGTCTCCAAAAGCTCCCATACCACCACTCACCAAACGCACCAGAGCCGACAAGGGACAAGTCAGTCCGCCTAGACTCCGACCACCGACAGGACTACAAGACCACTTCGTAAACGCATTCCTCGAGTTTCAAGCCATCGTTGCAGCCAACAAAAAGGTTAAGACGGCAACCTGCGACAACATCCTGCAGGCCTATCGCCGAGAAAACCTAGGCTTGCTGAAGGTGAGACTTGAGGAAGCTCAGGCAGCCATATACAACAATTCCAGCTCGGAAGTCATCAGCGGGTCAATGGCCGGTGACTATATGGCAAACACACCTTTAAGTGATCCAATTGTGGTCATCGCCCAATGTACCAAGATAATGCTCGAGGACAAAATACTTGAGACGGCGAAAGCCATCTCAGGTTCGTTAAATCCGGGAGCGTTATTGGAGGATTGGCCGGTACCGAACATCAATTGGATCAATGGGGTTCCCGGTAGCGGCAAGACAACGTGGGTCTCCAGGAACTTCGATGTGGACAATGACGTAGTAGTAACCAACACAACCGAAACAGCCAGAGAACTAAAAGAAGTTTTAGCGCAGCGCATTGGAAATGCGGTCAAGTCCAAAGTGCGCACTATGGCTTCAATACTGGTCAACGGGTTCAGAGAGCGCAGCAGGTGTAAACGCCTGCTTATAGACGAAGCTCTCATGAACCACTTTGGAGCCATAGTAATGGCTGTCCGGTTGTCGGGTGCTACTGAAATTGTCCTCATCGGAGACATAAACCAGCTGCCTTACATCGATAGGGAAAACCTCTTCGAGATAAGGTATGCTCGTCCAGACCTGGTAACCCACATTAACAGAGAACTGTCTTGCTCCTACCGAAACCCCATGGATGTTGCATATGCTCTGCGCGAGGTGTACACGGGAATGTACTCAGCGAGACCAGTAGTGCATTCCCTTAAGATCGAGAGCTACACGGGCGCGCAAGTTCCACCCACCCTCCCCAACACCCTATTCCTTGCCTACACCCAGGACGAGAAGAAATCCCTGCTCAGCCAGGGATACGGGACAGGCACGGGATCGCGTACCCTCACCATCCACGAAGCCCAAGGACTCACGTACGAGTCCGTGGTTATCCTCCAGACCAGAGCCACAAAGTTAGACCTACACGATAGCGTCCCACACGCTGTAGTTGCAGTATCGCGACACACCACCAGTTGCATATACTACACAGACTGCAGCGAGGACGCTGTCGGGAGGTTTATCAGAGGGGCGATGACAGCAACAACGAAGAGGATAACTGACCACAACATCAAAATGGCAATGAAGGCGAGAGACGCGGTGGTCGTGGAAAAAATTAAAAAAAGGACGGGAGCAACGGTTTCCGTTGCCAACAAATAATTATAATAAAGATTGTGACTGTAATAATAATAATGTGTTGTATATGTAAATGTGTAATTAAATGTGTGTAAATGTAAACGTAACAACTGGAGCATTCATTGTCACTGGAAGGTCGTAGGCTCGCGGTGGCTGCGTGTGGCGGGTCGTTATCTTCCCTCTAATATGGTCGAGGAAAGCGATGGCTGGCACACGAGTCATGCTCGTGAACGGGCGCTGCGAGTGGGGGCCGGTTTGCTCCAGTTGTTTAATTAAGTCTGTATAAATTGTGAATGTCGTCAATATAAAATTAAAAAAAAAAAAAAAAAAAAAAAAAAAAAAACTAATAATAATTATAATTATATATATATATATCTGGATGGACAAATGCACGGAGTGCACGAAAAATTGAGCAAACAAATAGAGACCGTAAGAAAATAAAGTAAAATAAATCTAATAAGTGTATGGGCCCCGAGCCTATAGATGAATGTAAACAGGGAGGAAGGTTTAGTCGGTAGGTCGCCTAATCCCAAGGCGGAGTCCGCCATAACCAGGACCGTGCCTGGTATCCATGAGGATTCCCCCTTCCTGGCCGCGAAAAAAAAAAAAAAAAAAAAAAAAAAAAAAAAAAAAAAAACCCCTCGTGTTTGGGCTCATATGAATCGTCTTGATGAGTCTAATAGATTGAACTTAGTGACGAGGGTCTGATGATGCAGCCAGGAGGTGGGTAGAGGATCTCTGCAGTCATTGATAGTAATCCCCTCGAGTTTGGACTCATATGAATCGTCTTAATAAGTCCAATAGATTGAACTTGGTGACGAGGGTCTGATGATGCAACCGGAAGGTGGGTAGGGGATCTCTGCAGTAGCTACTAGTAAACCCCTCGTGTTTGGGCTCATATGAATCGTCTTGATGAGTCCAATAGATTGAACTTGGTCACGAGGGTCTGATGATGCAACCGGAAGGTGGGTAGGGGATCTCTGCAGTGGCTACTAGTAAACCCCTCGTGTTTGGGCTCATATGAATCGTCTTGATGAGTCCAATAGATTGAACTTGGTCACGAGGGTCTGATGATGCAACCGGAAGGTGGGTAGGGGATCTCTGCAGTGGCTACTAGTAAACCCCTCGTGTTTGGGCTCATATAAATCGTCTTGATGAGTCTAATAGATTGAACTTAGTGACGAGGGTCTGATGATGCAGCCAGGAGGTGGGTAGGGAATCTCTGCAGTCATTGATAGTAAACCCCTGGAGTTTGGGCTCATATGATTCCTTTTGATTATTTCCTCCTACAAATTATTAATTACTTATTAAGAGTAAAGATTTTTCCAGAAGAAAACGTGTACTCGCTTTTTGTTTGAAGTTCCAAGTAAATTTCTCGGTAAACGTGAAAAATATATTGTACTGAAGTTCTTAGAGTTGCTGAAATGCTTTTGAAATTAAATCAAAGCACGTCTAGAAACGTCGAAACAAACAAGTCCCCAGTGGACGCCACGTGATGGTATGGCACGAGGCAGGCTTCAACACCCGCCTTTTACTTGTCACCGGGTTTGTTTACCTACCTATATTATCGAATGATGTTCAACGCAGGCATGGAGAGCGCGCTGTTTTTAACCGAAGAAAAAACGGACGAGGTTCTCAAGTCGACGCGTATATTTTCACCTACTAATATTATAAAAGCGAAAGTTTGTGTGTGTGTGTGTGATGTGTGTGAATGTTTGTAACCGATTTTGATGAAATTTGGAGTGGAGATAGCTTATACCTTGGATTAGCTCATAGGCTACTTTATATCCCGGAAAAAGGTTCCTGCGGGATAACGGGAAGACGCGGGTAAAACCGCAGGGCGCAACTAGTTTTTTATATTTATATATGACTATGCATAACTTTTTACAGAGTACGATTTTGATGATTTCTTTTTAAAACACTTTTATTAGCTTGACTTGTAACTAACTAACTAACTAACAATGTAATCAAATCTTAGAAGTCAATTTTCACCTACTTCTAATTGTTGAATCGACTTGAAACTTTGTATGTGTATGTAATCTCGGTGACAATGCAATAATTTGGTATCATCGACCTGATTTGATGATGCAACCGGAAGGTGGGTAGGGGATCTCTGCAGTGGTTACTAGTAAACCCCTCGTGTTTGGGCTCATATGATTCGTCTTGCTGAGTCCAATAGATTGAACTTGGTGACGAAGGTCTGATGATGCAACCGGAAGGTGGGTAGGGAATCTCTGCAGTGGCTACTAGCAAACCCCTCGTATTTGGGCTCATATGAATCGTCTTGATGAGTCCAATAGATTGAACTTGGTGACGAGAGTCTGATGATGCAACCGGAAGGTGGGTAGGGGATCTCTGCAGTGGCTACTAGTAAACCTCTCGAGTTTGGGCTCATATGATTCGTCTTGATGAGTCAAATAGATTGGACTTGGTAACAAACGTCTAAAAAGTATAAAAAAAATAATATATAGTTTAAAAAAACTAAAAAAACACTTTAAAAACGCACTAAGGCTAAGTATATCCCGAAGTTGGTCCCATATAAATTAAGAAAAAACGTATTCCCGTAATAGTTGCCAGTCTAATAAAATAATTAAAAAAATATATATTTTACCTATATTAATTATCATTGAATTACATGATTATAATATCAGGTGACAAATTATATTAATATAATAATTTCAAAAATATCTACTTATAATTAACTATCGTTTTTGACGAGGTCGGAAGGTGGAAGTTGTAACACATATCTCATTTGGCTGTGATGTTGATTATGTTACAGAATGTGTGTGTGTTTTAAAATCAATCGAGCCTTTTCAAAACCGCTTTTTGTTAATTTTAGATAACTTAAAATGACAGCGTCAATTACGCAAAAAAAATTACGTCAACATTTACCGTCAGTTTTCTGTGAGAGGGTTCTATGATGGCTAAGAATCCCGGTTCGCGACTGTACCATCAACATCAACAACGAAAAATCTTTCAGATTTATACCTAACATTGTTTACAAGACTTCGACCAGGTTCAATTCCCGGTTATGTATGAGAGATTTGAAAAAGTTTGAATGCCATTAATATTAAATCTAAAATCGAAGCCATGGTTTCTGACTACTGACCCATTGGGATTGATCACCCCGTATACCTCAACGCGTAAACCCGTTGCAAGTGCGGCTCAGGATGCAACAGCCACACTAACGGCCGTTCCCAATAACCAATCTATCCACGATTTGCCCTACTGGAGAAGGAAATTTGACATAAGCTCCATAGAAGTAATGTCAAATTTATGTCAAACCGTGGATAGAAGATTGGTTATTGTAAGCGGCATATAGTCTACCTTGGACAGACTGTCAAGTTAGGTACAGTAGGTTTGACTGTGCGCCTTTTAAAGAGTCACACAACGAGCCATGGAGAGAGCTATGGAGAGAGTCATGCTTGCAGTTTCTTTGCGTGATATAGTCCGAAAGGAGGAGATTCGGATTTTATTTTCGCCGGAGAACCAAAATCACCGACATAGCTCACAGAATTTGCGAGTTGAAGTGAGGATGGGAAGGTCACATTACTCGACGATCCGATAACCGATTGGGAAGAAACGATCTCGAGTGGCGACCACGAACCGGAAGACATTCTGTAGGTAGGCCCCCCACTAGGTGGACCGACGACATTTTAAGAGTAGCAGGAAGCCGATGATACAAATGGCTAGTAGCCCCACATAGTGGCGTTCATAAGGGGAGGCCTATGTTCAGCAGTGGACTTCTTCCGGCTGCTGATGATGATGATGATGGCGACGACGTTCCGGTGAAAAAATCTGCCAAACGACGCTTATACAATTTATTATTACATTCCTAAATGCCATACAATACAAACTACTTCACTAGCAATGGTCCGTGGATTGTAGCTTAGCAGTAATACCGCTATGAGATTCCTACAGGAACCGTGCATTTCTCCGGGAAAAAAGGCAGCTTATGTATGGTGTGAGCATAGAAGTAGGAAAAAGGTGTAAGAGTGCTTATGCCCGTAAACTATGTAAAAATCATTCAATTGATTTCAAATCCATTAGACCAATACACTACCCATTCTAAGCTTGCGTTGCTGGTTGTCAAATGCAAAAAAAAAAATTACGCCTGACAGCTGTTATACAACGACGCTGTACATCTGACAGAAAAATAACGCTTATATCGCTTAGTGCACAATCATATGAATTGTCAATTTTATAGCGATGTTATTGCAAGAATTAAAGTACTTAATAGCCGATAAGGTTCAATGACGTCGTCTCTCCAGAACATTTTAACGTTGGCCTTTAAAGCCTTACAATTCACCTTTAAGTAGGTATTTTTATGAGGGTGGAAGGTCTGAGGAGGAAAGCGTTCGATTTACTCCCCACTGCGGACTTCATTTCGCATTTAACCTCCCTTAAAGAGACTCGCGTAGTTCCCGGTGGCTCTTTTATAATATATATATAATATCTTTTATAGCTCTTTTATATTTATATATACGACAGATTAAATCTAGTCCAATAAATTAAGAATTAGGTAAAGTTTCTTAGTTAGTTCGTTTGTTTTTAATATCTAAATTATCAGATTTAAAATAATTTATTTCTGGACTTATACGATAAACAGCGTGTATCATAAGGATTAGTGACAAGTTTTGTGACGACTTGAGTTTCCACTAGGGATGTGCGAGAATGCGTAGTGTTGGAATTTTGTGAGTAAATCGGCTTATATAATAGCTTCGTAGAGCTTAGCGCTGGTGAAGAAGGATTAAATAGAATTTTACGATATACAGATATATCTGTCATGTTTAGCGGCCAAATAAAGTACTTTTCATACCTGGCATCATTCATCGTTCCTAATTATTTGTCTACAACTGTATACCCGCCTGCTTTGATGCAATGCTATCTCGAATAACCCACGCGTAAATTTACAATTACCGGTAAAATTCTATTTAATCCTCATTTAACTCATATATGAGTTTACTATGTAATATATTTGGCCGCCGTTCGATTTATCTTTAGGAAGGTTGTCAAAATAATGCTCTTATTTCCAAGGATGGTTGAGAAAAATGACATAGTAAACTCATATCTGTCGTGTAATTTAAAAATGGAACGATCTTTTCCTCCAAAACATGGCACTCAAGGAGGTAACTTAGCAAAAGATTTATTTAAATTTCGAACTGGGCTGCAAATAGAAAGCTGTTTATTGAAATAAAACAAATAAATTGTTCGTAGTTCGTCATTGATTTTGAAAAGTACTACGCACTTACGTATGTGTTTTTACACGTTCGTCCACCAATGCCTCATTTGCTGGCCGCTACAGTAATGTACTATTTATCAAATGTCATAGATGACTTATGTAATTACTAGCTGTTCCCCGTGGTTTCACCCGCGTGGGCTACAGCTTGCATGCAAAGTCTCAGCCCGATCGGTTTAAAATTGACAAATTTTTATACAAACTTTCATTCCCTATGGGGGTAGAATTAATCAAAATCATTTCTTAGTGGATGCCTAAGTCATAACATCCACCCATTTAGTATTTGTTTTGTTTATTATCAAATTTTATTTTGTAAAGTGTATGCTGTTTTTTGCCACAAATAAACATATTGTCTATTGTCTATTATTTATTATCTATAAAACAATGTTTTGTTCTCAGATTAAAAATGAATAACATGGACGATACGGAGACTCATGCGAAGATTTCAGACTCTGCTTATTCTAACAGCTGCACGAACAGCCAGTCTAGGAGAAGGTGAGTTCAAATATCTGTTTTATTCTGTAATAGGAATGCCACTGAAGCTCATTTTAAATTGATATTATGGACGCTGTTTGTAACTAACCGTCATTGAATAGAATAGAATGCTATATTTATCCGATGCTACCAGAAACTGTCCAGGGTTATTAATAAAAGCTGACCCGGCGAACTTCGTTTCGCCAATAAAAGTCACCTTTTGAACCTTCCCTGAACTCCCACAAACATTTCAAGATCAAAATTAGCCATATCGGTCCAGCCGTTCTCGAGTTTTAGCGAGACTAACGAACAGCAATTCATTTTTATATATAAGATAATTACAAAACATAATATGTAAAATGTAAAGTTTTTAGTGCGTTCACCGGCTGCTCTAACTCAGGTACTAACCACCCTCAAGTTAATAATCTGTCGCCAAGCACCTATCGGTGTGCCCCACTTCCGGCAGCCCCACTTGAGAGCCAGTTTCCAAACTAGGTGTAGCTTGTCACTACCTTCGACCACTCACTTAACATCAGGTGACTTGTGGTCAAACTCTACCTTTAAAGTAGTAAAAATAGCATATCAAATGTCATGACTTACGCATCAAGACAAACATAACCTGTAGATTGCAAGTCAATGTGACCAGCGGTTTATGCTAGAGTGACAAACCTTCCTTATCATTTTCATCCCTTTAAATCAACCTGCCAAAAATCACTGTGGTATGTATTTATGTTAAAAAGTTCTTTCAATTTTCATCGCCAAAACTTCAAAAACAAAGAACTTCCCATACAGAGTTTCATCCCCCATTTCACCCGCATAAGACGGGGTGGCTTATTAAAAAAATATTGAATACATCATATTTTTTTTTGGATGAACAAACAATCCTAATACTAATATTCAGAGCTGTAACTTCAAAATCACAGGACTTTCATGCAAAGGTTTTCACAAAACCTTTCTTAGTACACCTCTATGCACTCCTATGCATCAAGACAAAGATACCTTCTAAATTTCAAGTTTCTACGACCAGCGGCTATGCGTTGATATCACTCAGTCAGGTTTTTGATTTTTATAATTATGTACAGCGTGTAACATAATGTCCACACTCAATACGGAGTTCTCACTCTCAAAGCTAACAAAAAAAAAATAATTAAAAAAAAATATTAAAAAAAAATTACAGGCCTGATATGCTCCGCGAAGTTTCTTCCGGAAATGTACCTGGCACAGCCCTAAAACAGGTGCCTATTTTACTCACTGAGGCACTCAAAATGAATAGGCATTAATAGGTCACTCACTGACCTATGAAATAACAGAGTTCAGAACATAAAGTTCATAAAAGCTGTTTTAGGTTAGGTACATTTCTGGAAGAAACTTTTTACTATAGATTAGTAGTACGCAAGCATTTGACCCCAGTCTCACCTAATGGTAAGTAGTAACGAGGTCGAATATGGAGCATATTTGCTTAGAAGACTCTTGACACTCACACTCACACTCACTCACTCTTCACTCTTGACTTTAAGGCTCCCAAATTATACTTTTTTCAAACATGCTTGGAAATATGAGGATCATTTTGACAACCTTCTTTGAGATAAATCGAAGTTGCTGCAGTGGCCAAATACATGCTAACACATAGAATTATAAGACCACAGTAGCCGGCAAAAGTTGTATGAAAATGAAGAAAACTTGTTACCGCCAAAATCGAAAGAAAAAAGTTCTGCCCAGCTTAATACTTAGTTTTTATTTCCGCGCATTATTTGTGAAAAGTACTATACAAAAGGCATACAAGCCTTGGCTGCAACTAGGCATTGATGATCTTGCGTATGTGGGCCTTGCCTTCGCATCGGCCCACATTTACACGTTCGTCCCTCAATGCCTCTATTGCTCGCCGCTGCAGTAATGTACTGTGTCGGGAAACAAAGATGCTGGCAAAGTGCTCCTTCGCCGTTCGCATTATAAAAATGAAAGCGAAACGGATTGGGGGAATTACAACCATGTATTATTAGATGACTCCCTTTTTAGTTGCAGTAAATTTCAGCGCAATTTTAGCGAAAGTTTTATTTATATTCCCATAATTTATTATTAGATGAATTTCGCGATCTCCTTTTTTAGTTGCGGTAAATTTCAAAGTGAACAAGTCAAAACCTTTTATAGAAGGTGCCCTTTCCAATACGTTATTAAACCACACTTCAAGTATCTTGATGTTCGGCATATGAGCGACTGAAACACATTTCGCCACGTAGTTGCAGCTTTCTCGGCTACTGGTAATATTCTTAAATCCAATGTGTGTTTCCACACAGGATAGGCAAAGTAAAATAACAACCAGTAACCGAAAATGATTCAAAAATTTTTTGCAATTGCGATCCTGGCCAACTCAAAATCCGTTTTTTTATAATTTTTGGTTGAAAATTTGTGATAAATTCTTTTATGGATGAATTAAGCCCCTTCGCGCACTAGGCAGACTGTACAGCCAGTAAAGCATATAACGTTGTATGGGAGCCACGAACTCCCGGCTACGGCAGCCAATACAACGCGCCTGTTTGCGCGGCAGCCAGCTGGCTGGCAGAGTGTGTGTAGGCGAATGTATGTGACTGCCGTCAGTCCTTGCGCACTAGTTGTAGCAGCAAGACGAATTTTGGGTTCTGAACAATAATCATAAGTTCTTCCACGTCCATATCGCTCGACGGAAGGATCTCGAATAGTCGTCGATTAGCTGCTATAACTGGCTGAACAATTATTCTGGCTGCCGCAGCCTGGCTGCGCAGCCAGGCTGATTAGTGCGCGTGGGTCCTTAAAGGACAAAGCTGCTTTTGAATAATGCGTTCGCGATTATACCATATACACGGAGAAAAAAGGCCTTCCGAAATACCGTTTTCCTTCTGAGTCAAAAGGGAAGGAATTGTGATTCAGAAGGAAAACTAATACAAAATAAGGAAGGAAACTGTCTTGGAAGGTAAAGACTCAGAAGGAAGGAACTAGGATATATTGATTCGCTAAAAATTGCGATTCTAAAATTCGCTGCAACTGAATAATGCGTTCGCGAAATTCGTCTAACCAATCCTTTGGCCCGGCCTTAGATACATTTTACTAATGGATTTGTTTCTTATTTCTGTTACAGTTCTAAGTCGACTCATTCTGGTAGCAACTCAAGCGGCAGCAGTGGCTATTGTGGAAAGCCTCCAACTTCTGGCTATGGTGGAAAGTCCTTAACTTCTGGAAGCAGGTTAGTATCATGTCATCCATTATTATACTAAACTCTGATGTTAAAGGCCAGTACGTAGGCTTCTCTATTTTTTAAAACACTTTTTTCATGTGAATTTACTAAATGTTTAATGTAGCATATCTGCAGCGCACTCTATAAAATTAGTCATGTCTTCGTTTTTAATTTCGTACTTATTGCTTATTACTTTATCAAAGCACACGCGTTTCATACGACGCTTTTCAACACACTTGCCATAAAAAAACAGACTCATTAACTCCTTATATTCTCAAACTCAGGAAAGTACGCTTGAAGTTATCTGATCAGAGAGAAACGTTAAAATATTTAAAAACTAACAAGGCATGGAAAATGGCGCGCTGGTCTGTTTTTTCCACGCGCCGCGCTAGCGATGCGCGCGCAGGTTCGTGCAAAAAAGCTTAACAGCATAAGGATCTATTGAAAAAAAATGGAATAAATAAGTACAAAATAATGTTTTGAATTCGCAAGTTAAGGTTATCGATGTGATGATCACTTTGATGATTGATTTATCAATTTATCATTGTAACCTAATATAGTTTATTTATTCACAAACATATTCACATGTTTAGCAACACATTGGACCAGCCTCTAGCCGAAGACAAGGAGTTAAACATAAAGATGCTACCACAGACAGAAATAATAGTTACCCAGGTTGGTAATGAACCGGACGGGCCCCTGGAGCGCCAGCTACTCTTTGCAACACCTGATGAAGCAAGAAACATTGGTAAGGCCTCTTCTCTTGCTTTTTTTATATTTCAGGAGTTAGGAGGTGGACATTTCAAACTGTCGTTCAGTTCAGTTCAAACTAGGGGCCATTTAAGTATTACGTAAGCAGTTTTTTTACAATTATTACAGAGCTTCAAATCGTCAGTCTAAGAAATGGGAGCATCTGTGGGGTTTACTGAACTCTAAAAATTTGACGCGGTAGAGTAATTTTTTTTTACCCCTTCGTGGATGGCCACCACGCAAACCGGTTGATTTTTAAAACTCTTTTATTAGCTTGACTTGTAACTAACTAACTAACAATGTAATCAAATCTTAGAAGTCAATCTTTTTTACCGGTGCATGCCTGAAATGGCCTGTTGAACGACACGGTACACACATATGCTCAAATTAGAGTATAAATCCATGAATCTCGGTCTATTATATTACATACTAGCTGACTCGGCGATCTTCGTATCGCCAACAAAAGTCACCTTTTAAACCTTCCCTGAACTTCCACAAATATTTCAAGATCAAAATTATCCAAATCGGTCCAGCCGTTCTCGAGTTTTAGCGAGACTAACGAACAGCAATTAATTTTTATATATAAGACTAGCTGACCCGGCGAACTTCGTATCGCCAATAAAAGTCACCTTTTAAACCTTCCCTGAACTTCCACATATATTTCAAGATCAAAATTATCCGTATCGGTCCAGCCGTTCTCAAGTTTTAGCGAGACTAACGAACAGCAACTGATTTTTATATATAAAGATTATGTCTATATATGTGAACTAATTTAAACATTAAGAATCATTAGGAATTCTGGGATTCTGCGATTTTCCAGAACGTCTTATGATAACGTTTGAGGTCGTTGACCCTAAATTGCACCGTCGATTCCGATAACTTGTTATAATACATATTCTCTGTGAAAGTAGAAAGTACCGACGTGGTGACCTCATCTATTATTTTTCAGATGATAATTAATTATTGTTTTCGGTGGAAATTTTGTTTTTATCTTCCGACTTTGATTTTGTTTTGCAGCTGACAACTGTGCCATATCACTTCCTATGCCTGAAGATATAGCGGAAAGCATGGACATTTCTACGTCCGACCATGAAATTGTGGAGCAGGTCGGTTACTTTTTATTATTTTGCTAGTTATTCAACCGCCAAGCAGTAGTGTGTCAATATTACTGTGTTTTGGATTGTAAGGCAAACGTTTTCTAATAACAGGATATAAATATATAGATCGTCTGATATCTCAGGGTAACGAGTGCAATTGACACAAATTTTGAACAGTTGATATTTAAAATTCTACGTGGCACTGAAATGTAATTGGCATGGCGAGCGTTACCGTCATGCAGGCGAACGATTTGCTCGTTGCAAGGGACCAGACCTCGGTTTGAGGGGTCCGACACGTTATTCAAAATTAAATATAGGTAAAATATTTTATGCCAACCTTCAGTTAAGAAATCATTGGAAAGGATATATAGGGAGATCTCTTCAAACTAGAATCAAAATCTTCTGAGATCTTGGTATTCTAACTTAAAGTGGGAAGATCGTGTAGTGGCCACATGCGCACTGCGCAGCGCACGCGCGCGGCCACGCAGTGCGCATGTGGCCACTACAATGGCATCACCTGCGTAGTTAAAAAAGCCAGCTCATTCTTCTTATATGTGATACGCAGATCCTTCCAAGCGATGACAGTCGAAGTATTCTTAGAGATCTACAAGACCTATGTAAGACCCCTGCTGGAGTGTTTCAAGTATGGAGTCCTTACTTCCGCAAAGATATCTAGACACGCGGCAGCGTGTCAAGCCAAGTTCAAGCATAGGAACTGGCTAGCCAGCGCCGAGTGTAATATTACACGAACCACATGGTGCCACTTTTGAGACTTCTATAACTCGAAACCTCTCTAACGTAAACACATAAAACTACGTGCGTTTAATTATATCCATAAGGACATCTTAGAAGGCCAAATTTCATTAAGCTAGCTCAAACGGTTATAAAGATATGAATGTCAAAAAACGTAAATTTTAGCACTGACATATAATACCTAAACCTAACCTACCTCTAGATGACCTAGAAGGATGAAATTTGGAATCCCGCTCGGTAATTGTGTTAACGCTTAAGCGTAGGAAAAAATCTAAAAATAAAATAAAGTTAAAAAATAGGGGGGTCTCCATACATTTTTTTAATTGTAGCGTTCGAAACGTTACAACGTTACAAGCAGATATCATTAAATCTCAATACCTGCCTAGTTTTTTTACAAAAAGTATTGATATTCCACTAAAAACATAAATGTAAAAAAGGAGAGCCAAGTTCAATACAAAATAGAACTTAGCACTCATTTAGATCTCCATTCATTTTGTGGCGAAGCCTACAGTCAAGCATAATTTTTGTATTGAACTTGGCTCTCCTTTTGTACATTTATGTTTTTGGTGGGATTGACCTTACAGAAAGAGTATAGCGAAAGGCTATCAGGATACCACAGGCTTTAAGACGTAAATGTTATGAGGACAGGCTCCGCGCATTACGCCTCACTACTCTTGAAGACGCTCGAGGCTCTGTAGGTAGGCTACAGACTACTACCACTAGGTGGACCGACGACACTGTAAGAGTCGCAGGGAGCCGATCCAAATGGCTAATAGCCCTTCTTGGTGGCGTCCAAAGGGGGAGGCTTATGTTCAGTAGCGGACTTCTTCCGGCTGATGATGATGATGGTGATGGCTCTCGAAGAAAGACGCCTTCGATGTGACCTCATTGATACCTTCAAGATTTTAGGGGGCTTCCATAACCCACCAGACCACAACCTGTACATATGGAAGGAGAGCATTAAATCTTCCAGAGGAAGTAAGATGCAAATAATACGCGCACTATCTAAATCGATCACTGCGCATCACTTTCTTGCTTCTAGTGTGGTGCACAACTGGAACAGACTGCCAAAAGACGGTGTGTCGGCACTTTCAGTGAATTCCTTTAGAAACAGACTGGACAAGTGGTTGCGAACGCACAATGCTTTCTTGCTACTAAATTGACTTTTCACTGCACTTTTGGGCATTGCTATAATTTAACACAGCATATGGGCAAATCAGCCTCAAGCTGCTCGCCTATTACTAAATAAATAAATAAATAAAATGAAACGCCAGAAATCATACCGAAAAGAAGATCTATATTGAATGTTATCTTGTTTTGTTTGGTGATTAATAACCTTTAAATGTTATGATTGTATGTGTGTGGTGAATGAAATGAAGTCAAATTAAATAAAACCCTACCAACGAGTATTTTATGGTAGAGATTGGTAGTTAATTGGTTTCGTTTGATTAATATTGCTAGCCTTATTAGAGCCCGCGGTTAAGCATTTGAAACATTTCCATACAAACTTTAACATCCCACTTGGGGGTGCGAATTTTCAAAAATCCTTTCATAGTTTGCGTTAACACTCCGCCACAAAAATAACATCCAAAATTCAAGTCCCTATGTCTTGCGGTTTAATCTGTACGTTGTTTATTAATCAGTCAATGAATCATTTAGTACAACACCTTTTAATAACTAAGATTTATCTCATCGATAAAATATTATGCGCGAATGGTCTAGTTGTAATCTTGATTCTTATTGTGTTTTAAATTACAGGAGACCATAACTGCCCAGCCTGCCTCTAATACCCATGTGACAAGTGGTACGACGTCGTCACATAACTCGGTGAGTATTTTAGGGTCAGCCCTTTCGTATATTGTATGCTTTCATATAAAATCGTCACGGTTTTTTATTTTGTGACCGGCTATCAGATAAGAAATAGCTGACTAGCTTCGACCGCTTAAGCTTTGTGATGCAATACACCGAAACGACCCTGTTATAAGGATAATAATACGATTTATAAAGAGTAAAATAAGATTCTTTCATCGCATCGATCAGTCAGCACTTCCAGCTAAAATAAGTTTGTGAGAACCACAAACTTATTTAGGAACTAAATCGTGAAATGACCTGCTAAATCAAGACGAGATGTCACCGGGCTAAGGATATTCTTGATTCTTCATCCTGATCTATTGATCGATTTTGTTTAAATGTTACATCCTAATTTTAGCCAAGTTTAACAATAATTTGCGAAAGTAACTCTCTCTGTCCCTCAGTCTGTGGTTATCCCCTTTCACACCTAAACTGCTGAACAGACCTTGGTGGATATGGTTTGAACCCTGGAGAAGGATTGCTAATTTTTATCGCGATAAACTGTGCCTAAATATAATAAAATAAAAATAATAATTAAGTGTAATATTGACGTGTGTATACAGGCTGGATTTTCGTGCGTGGTTTCTATGCTCGACGGAGTGGTGATGTACACCACTGAGACGAGTAACGCAACCCTCGGCTTTCCCAAGGGCATGTGGGTTGGACGCTCTTTCATCGACTTTATTCATCCTAAGGTAATGTGTTTTTAGTAAATATATTACCTATTGAAATACTCATATACATATGTGGTAGTAGGTATGTTCCTTCCCTCTTCCTAGTTTTGCTGCGATCCTTGCCATCTCACATAGGCTCATAGCTCGTCACTTTGTTAGGTCGTAAAAAAAGTACACGCAATTAGTGAGTTTGACCTCAAAACAAATCCAGGAAGCGCACGTGCGCAATTTGTTTTCTCAATTTAATATTGCTTCCCTTTTTGGCTTCCACTTTTAGCGATTAACTTACTTTTATTCGCGTACGGTATCAGAAACAAACATTTCAAGATTCTAATCTTTTTTGATTGAGATGTTTTGTTTGAATTTGCATGATGTTTGACCTATATAATTTTATGTAACACGTTTAAACCGTGTTTTTGTTCTGGTTATAGCACCACGAATATAGGTTCGTTTGGTCTAAAACCACCTATAAAGGTAACGTATAAACGTTGGACACTTGTTTCTTCGTTAATATTACTTACTTCTTCTTCTTTTTTTTTATTTAAGTGCGAAGCTCTTGTCGTTGGAGCACTTTTCACCACGTTCTGTTCTCGGCCATCCTTTAGACCTCTTGGTACGACATGACGTCAATCCTTTCTTTCATTTGGTATGTATGTTCTTCTTGGTCTACCTCTCCCTCTCTTCCCTTCTACTTTTCCTTCTAAGATGGTTTTCATGTATTCGTCATGCCGTACCAAGTAGCCAAACATCTTTCCTCTTTTTATCTCTATTGTTGTTAATATCGTTCTTTTTCAACTTCTAAGTCCAATACTTCTTGGTTGTTTTTTTTCTTTCCAGCTGATTTTCTTCATACGTCGCCAACACCACATCTCGAATGCTTCCAATCTCTCTCTGTGTCCGTTTTGGTCACGTTTCACAGCCGTACAATGTAATGCTCGAAACATATATTTTTACTAATCTCTTCCTTGTATTTCTTGAAACTTTTTGACTTCATGAGGTGTTTTTTATTGTTGATTACATACTATGTTACCTATATTATTTTGAATACACTCATGAACATTGGACTATTATATACATTGGATAGATTTGTTAGTCGCATTTATACGAAACGCAAATGGCAAGGTTGCAATAGAATACCTACAGTACGACGATAGGTTTCTTGTCCGTAGTGTACCTACCTACTAAAAAATCGGGCTTTGACATCTTCCGAGGTCAGAACCAAGTTCCAGAAAGTACGACAAGCACCAAAACCATAGAAGACATAATGCAACCAGAACAGCTTATTGCCTGCCCGAGACCCTTCCATTTACTTACCACAGGCCATCGAATAGCTTGGTCCGACTGCTTTAAACTAGGATGATACTTGAGAGTACTGTTACCAACGACTATCGGTTTTTCCTTAAGCCAGCTGATGATGAAAGTGTCTAAGTATGGGGACGACCCTGAAAAATATATGTTCAGTGTAAGCTTATTGGAAGATAGTCCTATGGTGGAGGGTCAGTTGTGGTATTGGATGGCATTTGTATTGGAGTACGTACTCTGATGCCTTTTACCCCATATTTTGGAAATAACTTTCTTCTTACGCAGTTTAATGCTTGGCCCCGCCCTGCAACATAGATTTTTGGTGTTTAAGGGAGTTTTTATCTTAGTTTTGAAATGGCCAGCACGCTATTCCTAAACCCAATTGAAATGAGAATCAAAGAAATCCATTAAATTTAATGCCACAAAGTGCCCAGACGGATTGAGGCAACTTTAACAGCAAGAGGTGGTTGGTGATATACTGAGTGTGGCGTCACACATTAGAAAAACAATCTGGCCGTTTTCAATTTGCACTATGATAGTAAACCCCTCTTCGCACGGCGTCAGGCGTAGCGTAAGCGTATCGTAAGATGCGCGTAGGTCGAGAGCAATACGAGCACATACATTAGCGTCGCTTTCGCGACGCCGTATGTTCTCGTATTACGATTAAGGTGTCACATTTCTTTTTCATATGTATCAAGTTTTGTTTTGTACATCAATGCTATTTTTTTAAATCAAGCCTTGTTTAAAATCCATTAAATACAAATACCTACAACTGTTTTATGCTAATTTGTCTCGTTTATGTTGCATCCCTCTATATGTCCATGAGTAGATATGTTTTAAATTTTCTTTTCCCTTATATTTTATCAGTTATCTAACATATTTTTATGACATTTTACAGGATCGCAACACGTTTGCCGCGCAAGTTAGAAACGGCTTGGCTGCTCCTATAGCTGAAAATGGTACAAAGGGAAAAGGTAGATCCGTAGTACTAACTCTTGTATCCTCTAACACGTCGCTACATGTGTAATATGTCCCCTTCTATCCATCTATCCATCCATCCATCCATACTCACAAACTTTCACGTTTATTATATTAGTAGGACTAGTTGCGCCCCGCGGTTTCACCCGCGTCTTCCCGATATCCCGCAGGATACTTTTCCGGGATAAAAAGTAGCCTATGTGTTAATCCAGGGTATAAGCTATCTCCATTCCAAATTTCATTCAGATCCGTTCAGTAGTTTTTGCGTGAAAGAGCGACAAACATTCATCTATCTATCCACCCATACTCATAAACTTTCACGTTTATAATATTAATAGGATTAACGTCCAAAAATCGGCATAATTATGACCACTGACATAATATGTCATTATATGTAGTTCAAAAACTCAATCCACTTTGATATTGCCATGAAAGTTCAATTTTGGCATCTAGATCTTTTTTAGCTAGGTAATTGTAATATGTAATGTATGTTGTGTAATTGTGTATTGTTGTATGTATGCAAAGGAAAAAAGAATGCATTAGCCTAACCGAACCAACATGTTTTCGTTTTTTGTACTACTAGCCCAAATATTGACAGTGTCAACGTTGGACTGTCGCGTTCGCCGGTACAGAAGCCTGTACAGTGGATTTGGAGTCACTGAGCAGATGGAATACTTACCCTACTCTTTAAAGTTATCTTTCAAGAACATCGATAACAAAGGGCGTAAGATAGTATGCCTCGTGATTCAGGCGACTCAGATTTTCTCGGCCTTTAAAAGTAAGTTATATTATAGTTAGGTAGGTACACGACGTGTTACATAATGTCCCTATAAAACCGAAGTGAGGGTATTCCACACATCAAGGCAAACAAAATTATATTTACAAAAGAAATATTAAAAAATCAAGTTCTGCAACGTTTCATCCAGAAATGTAACTGGCACAGCCCTTAAACTGCTCACTAAAACTACATACTTTTTTATTTATTTTTTTACTACTTTTTAAATAATTTTTTTTGTAACTTTAATATTGTTCGCCTTATTGTGTGGCATACCCTCACTTCGGCATTACAGGGGCATTATGTTACACAAATTGTATAGTGCCTGATAGACTGCGTATAACATTTACAGCGCCACGCAGACCTTTGCACTGCCATGTCCTGTGTGACTCTGCACTGCGGTCGTCACCCTGAGAAATCAATACATTATTTATATTTTCGATTCAGATTTTACGATCAGTGATTTGACTATAGTTTGATTAGCAATCCTTTTTAAAACACTTTTATTAGCTTGACTTGTAACTAACTAACTAACTAACTAACTAACTAACAATGTAATCAAATCTTAGAAGTCAATTTTCACCCACTTCCAATTGTCGTATCGACTTGAAACTTTGTATGTGTATGTAATCTCGGTGACAATGCAATAATTTGGTATCATCGACCTGATCTGATGATGCAGCCGGAAGGTGGGTAGGGCATCTCTGCAGTGGCTACTAGTAAACCCCTCGTGTTTGGGCTCATATGATTCGTCTTCATGAGCCCAATACATTTAACTTGGTGACGAGGGTCTGATGATGCAACCTGAAGGTGGGTAGGGGATCTCTGCAGTGGCTGCTAGTAAACCCCTCGTGTTTGGGCTCATATGATTCGTCTTGATGAGTTCAATAGATTGAACTTGGTGACGAGGGTCTGATGATGCAGCCGGAAGGTGGGTAGGGCATCTCTGCAGTGGCTACTAGTAAACCCCTCGTGTTTGGGCTCATATAATTCGTCTTGATGAGTCCAATGGATTGGACTTGGTGACGAGGGTCTGATGATGGAACCGAAAGGTGGGTAGAGTATCTCTGCAGAGGCTACTAGTAAACCCCTCGTGTTTGGGCTCATATGATTCGTCTTGATGAGTCTAAATTGAACTTGGTAACAAAAGACTAAAAAGTAAAAAAATAAAAATATATAGTTTAAAAAACTAAAAAAAAAACACTTTAAAAACGCACTCAAAAATATAAAATAATTAAATTGACTTGTATTAGTTACGATATAATGGTTAATTCAAAAAGTGTGGAGCGCTTCTTTTACTGGGTAAATAAAAGTACACACAACCAAAAAGTGCTCCACACTTTTTGAATTAACCATTATATCGTAACTAATACAAGTCAATTTAATTATTTTATATTTTTGAGTGCGTTTTTAAAGTGTTTTTTTTTTAGTTTTTTAAACTATATTTACATACATACATGTCTAACTTTCTAATAATAACATATTCTTGAAAATTATAATATAACCAGCACTATTCGTTTCAGGTTGGAATTGTGTTTTGATAAACGATACTTTTTTCCAGTTCCCAACGAGTTGCTTTCTGTACCTCACCAATTCATAATTCGTCACGCTGCCAACGGGATTGTGGAATATATCAGCCCAGACTCGGTGGTTTACCTAGGGTACCTTCCTCAAGACTTCAAGGACATAAATGTAATCTATCTGTACCATCCAGAAGACCTGCCATACCTGAAAAATATCTATGACACTATAGTCAAGGAAGGCGGTGCGCCACGTTCTGTGACTTACAGGTAATCAATTCTTTAATGTTATTTTAACGAAAATAGTTTTAGAACATATACACTAGCAAATAGACACTCGGAAGACGACAGGACCCTCTTTAAAAGATCAGTGGAGTTAATAAACTATTTACGAGAAAGTCCTCATATCAATCGTTTATGTTTAGTGTTAGTTTCAGGCAAAATTATCCAGGGGGGTTAAGAGACCTGGGGAGGCGGACTATATAAAATATTCTCGAAAGTTTGTCGTTCTTTCTAGGCGCTACTCTGGTTTCTGAATGGCTACTTTAATATGTCATGCACTACTCAATACCTTATTGGCTGATTGAGTGCCACGTCACGTCAATGAAGGGTTTCCTGCTCTAAAATGATACCAGGTTTAAATAAATAATTATTATTATTATACTAATCGTAAAGTTAGCAACTCGTTTAAAGGTCAATGTGTACGTTTTTTCAACAAAGTCCCAAGTGAATTTCAAGACTTGTCTATAGCAAAATTCGTATAAAGAGAAATCTTATTAGTAATGCTTATTTTAAAATATCGGACTATTTAGATGACAAACAAGCTTGGGATTGTAGTATATCCCATATTTCCACTATTCTAACCATTTCCGGTTAATAAGTAGTAAAACAGTCAATGTGATCGCGCCAAAAAAATTACCTGCCGGGCGTTTCTTGCCTGTTCTTTTGCCGGCGTAAGGAAGTCTAAACATGCGTAGCTAGTTTTAAGTTTGGCGTTTTAAAGTGATCACAATGTATCCTAATACATAAAAAAACATTTGAATTTTGAATCTGCTGTAGACGCGCGAAAGTGAGCGAGGGGAAACTTGATTAAGTTCCAAACGCCCCGTACCTGAAAGAAACACTGTTTATGTTTGGTGATGCGGTAAGGTATCGCGTTAGTAAAACCTGTATTATAACTAAGCAGAATTATAGGTGCTCGCATCTTGTCGCTGTACCTACTTCGTGTACATTACCACGCCAAGTAAAGAGTGGCCAATAAGCCTAGGTTTCCAGGGATTGCGGTGCCTTCACATGTCAGCAGCAATATTAAGCGTGTGCTTGAGGTTACGCTATTATAAAAACGCTCTTTATAAAACTGCGCCATCGAGTTTGTATAGAAAACGTTTCAATGATGTCATTTGACTCTTTATCATGGTCGTTACAGTTAGGTTATCTAAAACTGGCACGATCTGTACTCACACCACAGCAAATTCATTATTTAGAAGTTAAAACATTTCTAGCTCATTAGTCATTACATTTCCTTGAACGCGTGCGAGAGAGATCCTGATCTGAGACTTTTGTTGATTCGTATGCAGTGCGTCATCATGCCGTGCGCTCAATTACAAACGTGTGAATAATATATAGTACTTACCTACATGCCAGCTTTCGATAACCGACCTGTCCCTATGTGACTGCACAGCTTTACCTATAAAAATGAAGCTTCTCAGTTGATACTAACTTCCGTCCGCAAAAAATTTCAAAGCAAATTTTTAATACAAATATTTTCATCAGAATGCTCGATAATACCTATTTTCAATTTTTACAGGATGATGGCACAGAATGGCGACTTTATCAAATTGGAAACCGAATGGTCGTCCTTCATCAATCCATGGTCGATGAAACTTGAATTTGTCATCGGGAAACATTACATCATTGAAGTGAGTATTTATTTATCTTTCTATATGTTGTAAATACATATTATATATATATATGTATGTACGTTTCGATCACAGGGAAAGAAGCAGGTATTTGTGTTGTTATAATTTTGTTTTTTGTATACTATTCAAGGGCCCGACTAATCCCGACGTGTTCCAATCACTGAATGTTAAGAAGGTCGACCATGTTCCAGTGCGAAAATCAAGAAAAATACAAGCCCTCAGGGAAAACATTTTACGTACTTTGAATGAGGTATGTAACGTTCATTCGAGGAAATGATCTTCATCAGTTTTGGTTCGCAACTTAAGAGAAGAGACACTATATTCAATCCCGGAATGAAATCTCTGTTGGGCACGTCTTCGTTCGTTTTTGCCACGTCGCCGCCGCCTATGATTTCGTCGGCGTGAAATCGGTGTGAAATATTCTATTCTTGTCTGATTTTTATTATTCTGAATTTGTCTGCATACAAGCCAAAAAATCACAAAATTCACATTCGTAATCTTTAGCTCTTTCCTCTGAGAGGTAGGATCTTCTATTTGCTAACCCTAATGACAAAATTAGCTCAAATTTTTCTCGCTTGCCATGCATGGTGTGGTATGAAAACGTTATAACGCCATAAAAAGAAAGATAAGATGGGTCGAAAATGTGTTGTCGGCGAAAGAAATGAATGGGTGAGCATCGGGCTGTATGCATTTTGAAGGCATCCTTACAAGTGCCCTTAAGGTATTAACATAGGTCATAGTAGATAGGACGATCAAGGCGGGGACGATAAAGATCTTCGTGGAGAAGACGAAGTAGGTAATGAGAGTCTCAAAAATGCTATTGCTGTTAATGGGGTGATGCCAATCTGGTTAAGTTCGATGCTTCTTCTTAGACCCAAGCGTGTCTCTTCACCGCTAAACGAAGTCAATTCCAGCTGACTTCTACTTGCCAGAATGTAATAATGCCTGTAACTGGCCACCTTGTGCCACTGAGTGTCACATTAAACTCCAAGCTAAATTTTGCATGGAGTTCAAGGCTAAATTTTATGTAGCTTTTTAAACTTATGTCAAGCACAAGTCTGTTCTTGTATGGAATATTAAGGCCATCTTTGGGACAGTTCAGCTAAATACCACCTCGAAACAGTGGACTCCAGAGACTGTGGGCTAATAGGCTTATTATTGCTGCTTCATTCAAGCCGGTTTCAGAGCCTTAGAATATAGAAGGAGGCTATTCTCCGGTTTTTGAGGACTGGCTGGATAGGGCACGTGGTGAGACGGTTCTCACAAGACACGGTTGCTTCGTTAAATACCTATGTCATGTAGCCGATAGGGAAATGACGGCGTGCCACCATTGAGACTGTGTCGAGGATATGGAGCAGCATACGCTAGAGTTCTGCTCAGCATGGATGGGCGAGCGTAGTCACCTCGTCACAGTAGTGAGCGACGACCTCTCACACAGCGTTGATTAAATCAAAGCTCGAGGATGTGAGGTCAAGATGCTGTCCTTCTACGAACAGTTCATATCGCAAATAGAGGTTGAGGAGCGGGAACGGTAGCCAACTTCCGACCTCCCGACTCGCCAACTGGTGGAGACAGCGTTTCTACCACACTCTCTTCGAACCCCCATATCCAGGGCTAGGGCGGTGGATATGCGGGATGTGTCCTTCGCTAGAATAATACCAGGTCCAAGGTGGTGCGCGTGGTTGTTCCCCTCAAGGAACCGGGGGTGGCAATAGATCTACGGCCAACGGGATGGAGTCCTCGTAGCGAGTATCGGTGCTGTTGGGTCCGCGGATGAGTGCCGAAGCCTTTCCGTAGTCCCGACAATTGGCGCCAGGAGGGACAACCGTGGGGTTTTACTTAAGTAAGCCTGTCTCCTCAGCTGGCAGTCCAACGTAACGACGTCGCCGTTGTGTATCCGTAAAGAATTTCCCCACGTAAAAAAGGCTTCAGAGCCTTGAATACCACCATAGAGCTGCCAGCTTTTCGGTATCTATTTTATAGGTTGCATTTGATGTTTTAGTTGTTTTTGTTTTATGTCTATTTTGAACTCGTATACCCTTGACATAATAAGATAAAACCGTAGGATACTAAAGGTTAAAATTACAAAAAAAAAAAAATCTGCTAAAATTACACATTCATAGAAAAGGCGTACTAGACAGAATGTCACTATTATTGTAGAACACGTATTCAAATCATTACACCTCCTAAAGAGTTTCCATATCACCACAACCCCTAGAGATCTGAAATGTATAAACTCTTCTTTCTTCGTTCTTATTCAATAAATATTTTTTCTTGTCTTAATTTTTAGAGACATTGAGCATACCAACCGATAAATTAATTAACCACCGTAGAATTTGCAAAAAACCGTAGAACCTGCTACGTCCACAGGGTTTTAGCCGTAGGCCGTGTATGTTGTGATTTTTTGGTCTGAAAGCCGTAGAACACGGTAATTGCCGTCGCATTGGCAACACTGATTGCAAGTGTCATATTCATATTTATTGCAAACCATACTGTACAAAGGCGCTTACTTTCTGATTTATAAAATGTTCACCGACTTAAGTAATATTACGCGTTTGTTGAATTTTGTCTCAATGGGTGAACAACTAATTTTGTGAAAAATTTTGTAGAGTGGTTTTGTAAAAGTTGCCATGTGTAGTGACTTTTGTTGCTGACTGTACTAGTATGCGAAAATAATTTCGATGAACTAAAAAGTAGTAGTAGTATCTCAAATCTAGAGTGACCACAAACTTAGCTCGACTTTTATTTAAAAAAAATTGATTGATTTTTTCCATTTTTGAAGCATAGGTGACTTACGTAATAAAATATGAAAGTGAATGTTAACTAAGTACGTGTGATGTGTCCAGGTGGAAACTAAATCAGCTGAAGTAGCGAAACAACGTATAAATAAGAAGAGCCAGGATTTGGCACGCGTAATGGAAGGTCTGGTGGAAGAAATTCCCAAGATAGACGACGAGCTGAAGCTGGAGATGGCGCATACAGACCAAAACTGTTATGAAAGTAAAAAGATAGACGAGGAACGGAAGCCGGAGACGCAGGATGTACACCAAAACAGTAATGGAAATAAAAAGATAGACGAGGAACGGAAGCCGGAGACACAGGATGTACACCAAAACAGTAATGGAAGTAAAAAGATAGACGAGGAACGGAAGCCGGAGACACAGGATAAATACCAAAACTGTCATGGAAATAAAAAGATAGACGAGGAACGGAAGCTGGAGACACAGGATGTAAACCAAAACGGTTATGTAAGTAACAAGGAACCTGTTTCACCCATCTTTCTTTTCTTCTTTCGTAATTTATAGCGATACAATTTTTGTTATGCATATCTACATGTATTTGTATTGAGAAGTTTCCTCAACTTTTTATACTTAAAAAAAATCAAGCTAAACTTGCAAATAAGCACGGTGAAATATTTTTTTATTATCTTCATAAATGACGAAGTTATGATAGTTTTCCCACTCATTTTTCAATCCCGAGTCGCGCGGCCGCTCGATGTGTCGGGCTGTGACGTCACGCCCCTTCGAGAACGCCGGACGCGTCTCGCGCGACACACCGATTGTTCAAGTTTTGGCGGCAATAGGTTTTTACAGATATACAGATATATACAGATTACAGATATATAGATGGAAAATGCATTACATATTAAACAGTGTCTTGTGAATAAAGTATCATGTTTCTGTGTAAATTACCACCGTATCTGCCACCAGACAAAAATATATTTTCGGTGACAAGTGACAAAAAAAGAAAAAAAAGTGGTGCAATTATACAAAAAAATATCTTATCGGTCAAAACTGGCCGTTAAGGGGGCACTCTATCTACGCCGAAGATGGTTTTCTGTAATTATGTACTAATTGGTGTACATCCTACTAATATTATAATTGCGAAAGTTTGTGTGTGTGTGAGTGAATGTTTTTACCACGTATCACCGTAACTACTAAACCGATTTTGATGAAATTTAGAATGGAGATAGCTTATACCCTGAATTAGTACATATGCTACTTTTTATTCCGGAAAAAGCTTCCTGCGGGATAACGGGAAGACGCGGGTGAAACCGCGGGGCGCAACTAGTTTTACAATTAGATATTGTATTGCATAATATTATTATCTAGCTTTTTCAAGTGTCTTATTTTTTTTTATTACTTCAAGGTAGCGTTTGACTACAAGTCACCTGATGTTAAGTGACGATGCGGTCGAAGATGGCACCACGTTTCGTTGGAAACTGGCTCTCAAGTAAGTTATTCATCTCTCCTTATTACAATAATCTAAATATTAATTTACATTAATTATTATTTTGGGTAGGTATAGGTCCTGAGGTGACAAATACCCAAAATTATTACATTGTAGGTAGGTACATACCATACCTCTATACCAACATAGAAAGTATTAATGAAAATGAAATGAAAATACATTTATTACTGACACATACAATATCGCACAAATTAAGGACGAGAACAAAAAGTAACAATCACACATAAAACAGGTACGACATTGCGCGATGTCAGAAATAGGTCCCGGTTCAGCATACAACTGAGGCTGTACATCAGTTACTGATTTTCAGCCGGAATCAACTTCAAAAAGTAGGTCTAAACGACATTGATGTGTTTGGTGGGTTCTAGGGAAAAATCATAGGGCATTTAAAAACCTATATAATTTTTGTTAATGGCCTGTTAGTTTGATCTTATTATAAATCGTATAGATTTCAAAATACCAAGGTTGGTCACAGACAGGGGGAGTTAGGTTTTTGTCACGCAGTCAATATTATATCCTCTGGGGAAATATCGCGGTTTTTCAAGCTATATATTCATTTTGTAAACTCACAGGTGACAAGTGACAACTCTGACGCACATATGCCGGGACTTATGAATCGCTACTCACCCGAAAACTAGGGGAAGGAGAGTCGGTTCATGCTATATACTACGGCTGGTCACCGACAGGTTCACAAATTATAAAAAAAATGGGTAACATAATATGGGTATGTTCCCTCACAAAATAGTTAAACACGAACTTCATGGCGGAAATTACGATCCTAGTACTCTCCGCACGTAGTAACTTATTCCTTATCCTTGTATTGGAGGGGTTTGACGTCAGGCGCCGAATAGGCATGATGACAGTAATTGAGTATCGCCAAAATATTTATCTGATCTAATGAAATAGGATTCAAAGATTTTGAAAAATGTATTTATTCTCCTAAATGTCGTCATTAATAATTTATTTCTTAAAATAAATCTACAAAATACAACAATTCGCCATGATAGCTTTAACACCAATCAGAGCTAATTACGTCACAACTTAGTAAACGTCATTTTGTTTCGTTTAAGCGTATACGCGATCTATGACCATTTATTTTTCCAAAAAAAAATTTTGTTTTTGCCATATCTGTCACCTAATGTTACTGTTGATATATATACTGAGCCGTGACGTAATGACAGAAGCCAAGACACCGGCGCGCGTGCTTGAATTATTTGAGGGGCCCCCTTTAAAGTTGAATAACTTCGTCATTTGTTAAGATATATCCAAATATATCTTTTACCACATTTTATCTAATTGTGTGGTCTTTCGAATAATAAAAGAAAAAAAAAAGATTTTGTCGTTTAGGAAACATCTCCATTTTCGACTTTATTGCATGATACATTTTCAAGCTTTTTCGTCAAGATCTAAAACCATACTTGTCGATAACTAAATTTCATACCCGTATGAAACGGAATCCTGCCCCAAATTCAATAGTGTAATAAGACGAAAATGAAATGTGATCATACCAAAAAAATGTCGGGCGTTTCTTGTTTTTCTTTTGCCTGTGTAAGGATATTGGAACAGGTGTAGCTAGTTTTGTGTTAATTACATCTATTGTAAAAAAATATTGATTTGCTTTGATTTTTCTGTTTGATTGTGTATTTTTTAGTCATAGACTCCTAAAATACTTAAATCAGAGAATCTCGTATGGAACTTTTAGTGACAACAAGCCATGCGTAATTCTCAATTATGGGCAAATAGAGTCAGCGGTAAAAGTAGCTGCTCATACTTGATTTTCCAAATGTGTACTAGATGTTTGGTGTTTACGATGCTAAAGTAAATCGCAATATTGTTCGTTCATGTTCAGAGAATTTTGTCGTTGACCGTGCTAGAGTAAACTAATAAGAAGGCAAGAGTGGTACATAAATATATGGTTCCGCTACTGCCACTTCAGTTACCTTTTTTGCTTTCATATTAGTCTCGGTGTAAATTCGTTAGCTTAATGAAGATGAGACATAGAAAGAAAGAGGGAGAGTCTGGCCCTGACTGTCAGGGGAGTCAGGGAGAGTCAGGGAGGGAGAGAGAGAGAGAGAGAGAGACAGTGAGATAGGGAGAGAAATAGGGAGTCAGGAAGAGAACGAGAGAGAGTGTCATGGAGATATAGAGCAAGAGCAAGAACAAGGCAAGAGACAGCAAGAGAGAGATAGTCAGGGAGAGAGATTTAAGGAGAGATAAAGAGAGTAGGAAGATGAAGAGAGTGTCAGGAAGAGAAGGAGAGAGCAAGAGTATCAGCGAGTGGAATTATGTCAGGGAAAGAGGGAGAGTGTCAGGGAGAGACGGAGGGCGTCAGACAGAGAGTTAGGGAGAGATCATGAGTCAGGGAGTGACTTAGAGAGACAGGTAGAGAGGGAGAGAAAAGGACATAAAGTGAGGCAGAAAGAGACAGGGCGCGAGAGACAAATAGAGATAGAGAGACAGAGAGGCTTCGTTTGTTCTTTTATCTTGGATCACGACGATTTTAGGTATATGTTAGGTAAGAGTTTCACTACTTTGCTTTTAGGATTTGCCTGGTCTAGTGACTTATACGTTTTGAATCGAAGCACAATAAAACTATGCATAAAATAAACGTGGAATTGTCATCGGTCATTCCAGGAGAAAGATTCCGTCATGCTTGGCGGTATATCTCCGCACCACGAGAACGACAGCGAGTCCATCTCCGAGACACCGCTGAGCTACAACCAACTCAACCAGAATGAAAACTTGCAAAGGTAAACGCTATTATAAATATGTACTACTAAAATCAAATGTCTAATGCAGTGGCATTTCTTTTTATTTTATCTATACAATTGGGCCTGCCCCTAATATGGCCATGGCGGTATCAGTTCATTAATTTCCTGTGCGCACTCACTAGAATGCAACTGATATATAAAATGGAATGTTTGACGATAATATACCTACAGAATTAATAAATTATGTCTTAAATGTCTGCTTGCTGATTATGGTTTTTGTTTGTTAGGTACTTTGCCAGCCAGCAGCCGCCCTGCATCAAAGATAAATACATGGTCCCAATCGCAGATGCTCTTGTACCGAAGGAACCACCCACTACTTTCAAAACGTAAGTATATAAGGCCCACTTGCGTCAAATAGTGGGTTAAAAATGTAATGCAAGAGTTAGGTAACTCTGGGTTAGATGTGAATATCGTTAACTCATTATTTGTCTTGCGTCTACCTAAACTACCCCTGGGTTAAGTAACCCTGCCAGGGTCGCCAACATAATGCAATGTGCCACAGACGCATTGTATTTTTTTATGTCTATCGTTCGTTCTTAGATTACCGAACAAAATGTAAAAGAAACAATAATGAATGAACCAAATATACCCATCTCCCTTACACTAGAGCATTTGTGCATTAGCTGTCGCCCGGTCGGTGGATCCTACGATCCCTATACGTTTTGAAAGGTTATACTGAATGAAATGCGGTGCACTGATTGATGAATGTCATTGTCAAAGTCAATCAGTGTTTATTGTAGTGGCTTTGTTTTTGTCAATTTGATGCAATCATTTCCAACCAAAGTATTTCGTGGTATTTTCCTTGTTTCTTGTGAGATAGCTTTGTGGAATAAAATAATTGAGAGCATAATTATGGAAACCGAAAACAAGAAAATTCGCCTTAGAGCACCTAATTTTACAACAGCAGAGTGTCTTCATTTATGTGAAATAATTGAAACGCACAAAGCTTTAATTGAAAATAAAAAAACGGATGGAGCAACCCTTCTAGACAAACAGAAGGCTTGGCTGAAGGTGGTCGAGGAATATAACTCAACGACAATATCATATGCAAGAACCGTAGAAAGCCTAATGCAGTGTTATAAAAACATGAAGAAAAAAGCCAAAAAACAGCATTCAGCAGCAAAAATGAGTATCCCAGGCGAGTAAATGTTGATTAATTTAATGCTACAAATCCAGTAGCCCATACCGATTATTCCTTTTTATACCTATTTCCCTACAATTAAATATCTATTTCATTACAGTGGCAGTAGATAGAGAGTTGCTCATAGAAACAATTGAACAGCATGGTTCTGGCAATTGGCAGACAATATCTGAATCCGTTGGAGTTTCCCAGGAGACATGTAAAGAAGAATTCGATATTTTAATGAAAGCTGCCAAAAAGCAAGAAATGGGCACAAAAAAACATATATTAGGTACAGGTATGTAAAAATTTATACATGTATGCACCATATCAACCTTTAATCATCTACTAGTTAATGAATTCTCTCCGTATCATTAGTATCCAGACTCTTACTTTGATTAATTTTATGCTTACTTTTCAATTTTGTTCATTTTCCACAGGTGGTGGACCATCCAGTCAGCCTAAAAGCGATGTACTTTTAGACAAGGTGTGTAGTCTTGTGGGACCAACTATGGATGGTTTTTACACAATATATGATGGAGATAGTTCCTTAATGGAATCGCAAGGTATTATCCCGATTGAGGTTAAGCAAGATAATAATGTACCGGAAGTATCGGAGGAAACAAACTTATTGACCGCTCCGTTCACAAACGACAGAGCAAATTTAAAACGCAAACCAGACCCAAAACTTACTAGTGAGTACCATTTGTTCTTATTACTTTTCTACAAGTAACTAGTAACACACACTAGTAGTACAAGTAACTAGTCACATAAAGTCACATTCTATAATATCAATGCAAATTACTTGTAAAGTGAAGTGATTTTAATTCACTCATTTCACTAATGCTGCAGCATAAACTGGAATGATACATAGGGAACATAATATGGGAATACTCAATTTAATACAACTATGTACTTTTATATAGTTCTTGTGGATGAAGTTACAAACCAAAGCTGTCTCTATCACATTTTAGTAATGTATATTACTTATTGTCAGAAAAAAAGAAATAAACTGGCCTAGTTATTTATGATTACGACACTGATCTTTTCTATCATTTTCCAGCCCCAAAAAGATTAAAGAAAAATGTGGGAAATGACACTGCTTGTGACAAGTTTAAGACTCTGGCTGGTGAGAAACTGGAATTAACAATGCTGCAGAAGGAATTGACAACAATTCAAATTAACGTGGAGAAAGAAAAACTAGCATGTGCACACCTGGAGAAGACAGAACATGAGGAAAAACTAGCACATATGCGAATGCTGTGGTCGATAGAGTTGGAGGAAACTAAAAAAAAAGTTGCACATAACGAGTTCCTAAGGCAGGAAGAAAAAAATAAATTTCTAAATAAATAAAAATTTGATTTCTAAATAAATGTATTTTATTTATTGATTAAATAAATATGGTAAACACATTATTTTTAACAATCTACATTCTGCCAAAATGTTGTTGAATAAAAGCTTCACGAAATCTAGAACCAGGTGTACTTGAAATGTTTGTAGTCTGGTTTGAACCTACACCTTCAACATCAAATATTGGGGGGTACTCAGGATCCAAGGGTGGCTCTGGGTCTCCATTTTGCTGTGCAAGGTTGTGAAGGACGCATGTTGCAATGATGATTCCTGGAATTCTACTCAAATGCACTTGCAAACTTCTTGAGAGTATGGGAAATCTTCGTTTCCACACACCAAATGTTCTTTCAATAACATTTCTGGTTCTGATTTGTGATTCATTGTACAGGGATTGACTTTGGGTGTTTACACTGGCCAATGGAGTCATCATAAAAGTGGTTTGTGCATATCCACTATCTCCAACTAATAAGTGATCGCCATATACACCTTGTAAGAAGTTTCTTCTTTGATTACTGTTATCCCAAATATGTGAATCATGGGCAGAACCATGCCATCTTGCAACTACATCGTTAAATAACATTTGTGAGGAGCATATTGCCTGAACATTGACTGAGAAATAGCCTTTTCTGTTTCTGTATATCTCAGCGTGATCTCCACCTGAAAAGTTTCATAACCACATTGTTAGATTTGGCTACTAAAGAGAAAAAAGGTAACTACCTGATAATAGTAGATAATTACCTGGAGATTTCATCCGTACATGTGTGCAGTCTATTGCCCCTATAGCTAGTGGAAAACGAGCGATCTGGTAGAAGTCAAGCGCAGCTTTTCTTTGATCCCATTGTGTAACTGGCATATGAATATACTGTCCATACAATCGAGCTATAGCATCAGTAACTTTGTGCACTATTCTGCATGCTGTAGATTCATGGATACCAATGAAGTCTCCACATGTAATTAATTGGCTTCCAGTAGCATAAAAACGCAGCGTACACAATAATTGGTTCATGGGTGTAACTGCCTCATTTCTGTGGAAAGAAAAATAATGTAAGATAAGTTTTATTGCAGTCTAATTCTAATAATTCTGTATAAAGGTAATTATGTACGAGAAGTAGGTAGGTGCCAATAGACAAAAAATAAAAAATTACAGTAATCCTACATAAGTAGGTACTTACATATTATTATTGTGATGATATTCCAATTTATGTTCAATTTTTTCCAGCAAAGCCGAAACTACTGTTTTTTGCAGCCTGAATCTTCTGTGAAAATCCTTTTCTCTCATCGAGTTAAAATGATCTTGCCGAGTTTCAACTCTTCTATTAAAAAAATCTGTGTCTATATATTGCACTATTTCTTCATCGTCATCGGAGAATAAGTCATCGAACATAATATCACTATTCATAGCGACACTGCTCAAAATCCTGAATGTAGTTTTTATTTTCACTGCGTTTCTGTTTGTCGTGTTTTTAGAGAAACAAATTTAAAGGAAGACATGAACTTATCATAACCTCACAAATAAACGTCAAAGTCAGAGTTAATCATTTAACCCACCAAAATCGGAGAGTTAAATATTTACCCATCTTACTCAGAGTTAACACTTAACTCACAATGGTGCAAGGCCATTTATCAATTTAACTCTGAGTTACTACTTAACTCCGAGTTAACTACGCTAACCTTGCTTGACGCAAGTGGGCCTAAATGTATTATTATTCGTATCGAATATCATTGCTGATGTTGTATTAGTTACTGTAACGTATGCTTTACAATTCTGTTATAGGTATCAGCTACAAATACATTGTTTTACAACATAGTCTAGTCTTATTGGGGTTAAAATGGGCTGAATTTATTATTTACCTAAGTTATTATGTCCAGAAACTTACATAACAGAAACATAACATCACCCAACTAATACTTAAAATAAAACTACCTATCATACTAAACCATGAGCTGATTAACGATTCTGATATTTAAGTTGTATTTAAAACAATAGCTTATGTATCTAGGTTATCAGAATCCATGTGCCAGGGGATCCACAACTACTACTACACTACAACCATTTTTTTTACTACTGACAGGGTAGCCTTTACCACAAGTCACCTGATGTTAAGTGACTATGTGGTTGACTGGCTCTCAAGTGGGGCTGCCGGAACACACCGATGGGTGCTTGACGACAGATTATTAAATAAAAGATAAATAGAGAACGATATTCTTCAATGGTTAAATTAAGTTTTATTTTTCTTATCTAGGGATAATGTCAGAAACAAACGAAGCCATCTTAAATAACGCTATCTTCCTGGCAAATCACACCGACATCCAAATGTCTCAAAGACTTACTTGTTTCAGTTGCCTGTCACCGATGGCGAATAACTCTGTCGAGTCTAACGACATCAGTTGCGACTCAAGTTCTATGTTGCCGTTTAAAGGCAACAACGGGTCGCCTCCAGGAGATAACCCGCATTTGAAGCTCACAGAGACACTGCTCTTTAAGTAAGAAATAATAGTATTTTGCCTAAGAGTATTGTTTAGATCAACTCAATTTTTTTTTATTTAGGAGCTTAGGATTAGATAAATTCCGCTGTTATCCGAATAACGCTAATATTAGAATTTTCTGAACACGTATTTACGTGTCTTTGTAAAGGACTAGTGGACCGCCCCGGCTTCGCACGGGTAACAGCCGCCAGTTAGTTAAGATTTTACTTTACTATCGTCATATTATTTGCTTAGGTACAATAATAATTTGAGTATTTGATTTGATTTAACAGACATAACACTGTGATGGAAAACGAGCTGTTGAAGCTGCATCGTGAATCGCGTACTAACAAGGAAACGAGAGAGAAAACTTACAATGAGAACAAACAGAAGAAGAAAGAGCATTTAGCTTGGTGCCATGCTTCCCTTCAGAAGCCAACAGATGTTGCAACAAAGGCTCCTATACTGGCTGATAATAAAGAGAAGGTAAGCTAATTTTTTTAATATTATTAACTAGCTGACCTGGCAAATTTCGTACTGCCATATTTTTTTGCTGTCAATACTGTCTAAAGTCTAAGATTTTTTAAAATATTTTTTATACTACCTGCGTAGGGCATTAATTACGTGAGACTATTTTGGCTGTTTTCGACCCTTTCTCCCTTCCCTCGTGTGAGATTTCGTGAGATTTGGCTCGACCCTCTATACTCGTGCGAGAGTTTTAGAATCTATTTCTTTTTTAAACGCAATGCATTACAAATCCCATTATACCTATAATTTTTGAAGCGATGATGGCTCATTAGTTTGGACGTCGATGTGCGACCCGTAAGTCATGGGTTCGAACCCTACAATGAGGTTGAGCTTTCGGTGAAGGAAAACATCACTATAACACTATAAACACCAAAGCTCAGTGGTAGGCCGTTTCCTTGATAAGAATCCACGCTAAGTACCTATCAGAGTATTCGACAGCCACACTCCAGAGCCAGTTCCTAATCCAGGTGTAGGGTGATGCCATCTTCCACCACATAATCACATAAATTTAGATGACGAGTAAACCCTAAGCTGTAAGAAAATAAAAAGTTTTTTTCGTTTCGCAATGACGGCAATAATTCACATTTGCAGCCGCATGCTGCGAAGCGCGCGTCTCAATCAGAAGACAATAACGTCGTCCTCCCCAAGCATTTCTGCACCTCGAATCGCGAGCAGTCCCGCCGACAGCCTGAAGTGTCCAACGCCGCCGCCCCGCGTCACGCCATCATCCAACCATCAAATGGTAATAAACATAGCAATCGTTGACGTACCAAGGGAATCAAGAAATGGACAGGTAAACCTAGGCTCAAAAACGTCAAAAAAAGTTAAAAAAAGTGGTGTATAACGCGAAAAGTGGGCTCATCACATACCAGTCCTCGCTTGGTTACGGCCACACTATCGCGGTAACGCGAAGATATGCGCTGTCGTGACAGGCCTGGCCAAGCAATTCGTCCTCATCGTTGCGAAGACCAATGCCCTTCTAGTCCATTGAATTGTTACATTTTTTAGGTTTTAGCGTGCGTTTCTCAGAGGACACAATTTTATTTTTTTGATGTGTAGGGGGTTTGAGTATAAGTTCAAGTTTGTGGGGTCGCCACGCTTATCCTCCGGCTACCATCTTGGAAAAAGAGGTGCAAAGGGTTTAACGCGCTGTATCACATAAACTAGCAATCCTACAGAAAATTTGTTGAGAAATTATTTGCTGCAAACAAAATTGTCTACGGGGACACGAGTAGCGACCTCACAAATTTGAACTTAAGCTTATACTAACTCCTGGAACACATCCAAAAAATGAAATAGCGTTCTCTGAGAAACGCACGTTAATCAATGTAACTTTTCAATTGACTATTCCCTCGCGCGCGACGGTGTGGACAGACGGCGTGTGACACGGTCTGTCCAAGCTGCACAAGTTGAACAAACTTTCGCATTAATAATATTAGTAGGCTACGTTACTTAAACTTGCCTAAATGTTTCAGCACCAAGTCAATGGCAATCACCTGGTGGAAATGTGAACCCATGCATCCTCAGTGTTGGCTACCCTCAACAAATATCAATGATGCCTTCTTCAGTTCCTGGATTGCAAGCAATGCCGGGAATATCTGGTAAGTTGTTCAATAATTTTATTGTTTTATAATATCATCATTTAGCCTTTTGTTTCCACTGCTGGGACTCTGGCGTTCTCTCAGAGACAGATAGTATGGGCCGTTATCTACCACTCTGGCCCAGTGCAGGTTGGTAGATGTCGCATGCCCTTGAATGTTTCAGTTCTTGGACATGCCGGTTTCCTTACGATGTTTTCCTTCAACGTTTTTGAGCGATGGCAAATCCACACATAACTTATTAAGTCATAGATGCGAGGCCGAGAGGATTCGAACTCGGTGTCGGTGCCTTGTAAGTACTTGAGACTGCAATTGAATAATTTTACTCCATCTGTATCGTTTTATTCACCAAAAATTTGCTTCGAGGGGAAAATAATAAATAAATAAATAAAGTCTAAGTCACTGTGCCTTCTAGGATAATTCTTTGGCGCTTTAATTGTGTGATGTACGATTTTTTTTATTAATTTCATAATGGGGATTAAAGTTTGGATGGAAAAAATGACATCTCCCACGCAAACGAAACTGCGGGACTGGTCGCTAGCTAAATAATAAATTAGATGTCTCATAATAAGCATGCCGGTATGTAAAGGCATAAATAAAATTTCAGGCATGTTGCCGATGTACTACACTCCCTCACCGAATATGGTTCCGACGGCGTCCGCCTTGAATCAACCCTCTACCAGCAGGGCTCCGCTCTACCAACAGCCTTGTAAGTTATCCATTCTTTTATTGTAGCCAGTTAAAAATTATAAAACTATCAAGTGGCTCAAATTTGTCACCATTAGACCACATTACATCTATGACGAGACCAACTCAGCATTGCAT
This sequence comes from Opisthograptis luteolata, assembly GCA_931315375.2. Taxonomy (NCBI): domain Eukaryota; kingdom Metazoa; phylum Arthropoda; class Insecta; order Lepidoptera; family Geometridae; genus Opisthograptis; species Opisthograptis luteolata. The sequence goes on from OV928033.1 coordinate 6,574,220, forward strand.
ACCCAAATATAAAAAAAAAACAGTATTTGTGTCTTCTTTTGCCAGACTATCAGAGGCCTGCCTATATATAGCCTAAATGGGATCTTATTCCTTGCAACATCAGCAATAAATGACGTTAAATTAAACAAAGCGTGCGTCAGCCGCCCTATATGAATTAAGCGCAATTCCCATGAATTTAAATGCGTTTTTCATCGGGAAATTAAATTATAATGGTTGGTTGTTGGATAAACAGCACTACGACCACATAATTATTGTGTGAGTACAGCGCATGCTGAAGTTACCCCGTTTGCCCCATATTTAAATAAATAATAATATTATATAACTTCTGTAATAAGACTCTTTGTATAGTGGCAATAAATTGTTTTTTTAATTGTTAATATTTGGTATTTCAGTGCCGTGCATGATGTACGGCCAGCCTATGTACGGCCAACAGTGCATCTATCCGACCCTGAGCCCGCACGTTCCGTACCAGATACCGCAAACAGGCAGAGCGCATCATACCAGGCATTACATTACCCCGCCCTCTTTCGCCAACAGCAACTACGAATCGGTTAGTTGACATAACACTAGTTTATTGAGTCTAGAAAGTTGTAGCCGCAAGTATGATAATTTCGATAAATGAAATACGCACGAGCTACAGAAAGTATGACGTAGTGTTACTTTTATGCCTACTTATTATTAAAACACTTATTAATCCTGAAATTATAAGTACTGATTCTACATGCGTGTTGTGAAAGACACAGTTAAAATTTAGTGGAGCTTTTTGATACGGATGGAAAACGAAAAGTTTAGTTTCAAGATAGTTGATTTCAAGGTTGAGTTCATTCATCCAGTCGGTGGTCTTATCAAGTACCTTGGTGCGTTTCATATAAGTTTGTAGCATTCTGAGATAAGGTAAGCAGGGAAATGTCATCAGCGCATAAAACGCACAAATAATGTTTTTAGGCTTTTATAGAAGCGTTGGGTTTGTTTTTATCAGAGCGGATTATATTTATATTTTTTTCTTATTCTTAAAATATTCTACTCCTACGAACTGTTCGCGATCCTTCAAGCACGATGCGAGCAATGGTCAAGTATGGATATGTCGCTAAAATTTATTGTTATCAGTTGTTCATAATTATTTTTGATGTGGTTTGTTCACTTTTCTGTCATGTTTGTGGAAGTGATCACAATACTAGTACTACTACTACTACTGTGTTCGATGCTGTCGTGTTTCTGCATACCATAGCATGATTATGTATGAGTGTTTTGCCTGGAAAACGGCAATTTCGTAACATTCCTGTAGGAAGTTCACCTTGAATACTCGTGCTAACGCTTATTCCACCATTCAACAAGATGTATGGAAACACAACATCCGATTCGCTTAATCCTGCCGCAAGAGAAAATTGACTCAACAAAAATTACTTGTGAGCGTTTGGTGGTCTAGTGCCAGTGTCGTTCACTATAGCTTTCTTAAATTTGGCCAGACGATTACGACAGATGTCTATTGTCAGCAACTGCAAACCATGACGGAAAAGCTAGCTGCTAAACAACCGAGGCTATTCAATCGTTCTAGCTCACTGCTATTTCAGGACAACGCTAGACCACACACTGCACAACAGACGGCTACCAAATTAGAGGAGCAACAATTATTATGTCTAAGACATCCACCGTACTCCCAGGACCTTGCTCTAACAGATTACCATTTTTTTCGAAATTTGGATAACTTGCAAGGGAAAAAATTTAACTCCGATGGGGCACTCCAAAGCGCCTTCAAAGATTTTATTGATTCCCATCCGAATGGTTTTTTAGTAAAGGGATCAATGAACTACCTATGAGATGGCAAAAGTGCATAGATAGCAATGGTACATACTTTATTACATGAAAAAAAAAAACGACTTTATGTTCCTCCCGTACAAAACGCCAATTTCACATGTAAGGACCCAATGTTATACTTGTTCTCATCAGTACTATTTCCTTAGAGCACGGATGCCTTCCCAGAAGCGTCATTCTCTGGACAAAACAAATCAATTGTCACTCGCCCCGGCGAGGAAACTTTTGATAGGACTGATGGAGAATCCAGCTTCTCGTCATTCTACTCTTCGTTCTTCAAAACCGATTCTAGTAGCGCGGATGATAGTGCTGACCATTTGAAGGAAGGAAATAATCCCGCCAAAAAATATGTATGTATTTATGAACAATTTTATCATCATCAGCTCTTGTCATTGCAATGTTTTTGGCTATAGTTTAGGTCTAGAAGGCTGAAACCTAGTTTTAAATACGGCAAAATATTGTAAAGGTTGTGAAATTAGTGTGATTACTATGTCACTGCTGATGATATCGCTGTCTTATTAGGATGAGTTTCCACCAGCAGTGCAACGGAGCTAAGCGGTGCGCGTAAAGAAAATACTACTAAAGAATACTGAATTGCTATGCTGTGCCGATCAGTTCCGATGTGACTGATGTGTTCCGGCAGCTTCACTAGATGCCACATCCTAATTTAGGCGTAGCGTGACGCGTTTGACCACTACATCACGTAATTTGATACTTTGAAAGATGATAAAAAATAAGCAAATTACTCAATTGTTTATCAAAATATTATGTGTCTGTACAGTCGGTGCCGCCTTTGGGTAATTCAGTTTAGTTACGTGCGTACTGCACCTTCATAAACAACGTAACTTGCACGCATTAAATATAAAAATACAGACGTTTATAGTGTATAACCCTGCATTGGGATTCCAATTGTGACGAGCTCATGAGTGGCATGGACAATTGCACACATCGAAACATCACAAATAATATTGGTGATGTTTCGACCGATCTGAAGAGACTGAAGAGAATAGAGGGACCCGATCACTCTTTTCTCTTCAGACAACAAGTGTTTTTTCCGACCAGAAGGACCCAATGTTCAGCAGGGAAGAATACCAACTGCGCCACGGCGTCGTCTAAATAAAGTTAACAGAAGCAATATGACACTTATTTAGATTTCACTAGGGTTAATTTCTCTTTTGGTAACGAACTATTGAAATAAGAGTGACTTACGCTATCCACAGTTTTTGCCAAAAAATAAGAGCGGTGTCAGCGTATCGGCTTCCCAGCCCACGATTGACGACACCTTTTCGCATCCGTTTTCGGCCAAGGTTCTGAAGCCTCGCAGGAAAATAGGCGCCCCATGGATGGAGCAGGTTAATATTTTTCTATTTTAGCCTACACTTCTTTATACATGATTTTTTTATTTTCTTACTGGTTTCTTAAACGACTTCCCGAAGCTTAAGTGCTCTCTCAGTTTGCTGCAGATGTTAAGTCTATCATTAGTTATACGAGATACGGCACGCCTATCGCGGCAGTTGAGAGGCTTAGCACATCTAATATGTAAAAATCATTTTTTGTTTCTTCGTATGTTACACGTTGCCATACCATTCATCCGATTGCCAACTTATTAACTTATTGCTTGCACTTTAAAACAATAATGTATTTTATTAGATAAATGATTATCTTGTCATAATTAAAGGGTATCCGCAACTTCGGAGTTCTAACAGATAGACCTACATATTTTTAATTTAATTAGTTTTTAATATATATCAGGACTCCGTGACTTCGGACTTGATCTACAAGTATAAAATTATACCAAAACCAATAGAAGAGGTGCTGGAAGCAGACAAGAAAAAAATATTAGCTATGGAACAAGTGAGTAATACATTCGGTAGATACGAGTAATTTTTGTATGATTTGTCGAAATTTTAATAGAAGCTGTGTTCTTCATATCTCTCACAATTTTTAATCTGTCGCCAAGCACCTATCGTGGTGTTCTGCAGCCCCATTGGAGAGCCAGTTCCCAATTCAATGGTAGCGTGACGCCACCTTCGATTACATCGTCACAAAAAAGCGGTGTGACGCAAGGCGCAGTCTAATTAGCGGTTTAGGACAATACATCGCATACAAACACTCCGGATGCTCATCTCCGTGGGAAACAGACGTTCATGTAACAATTATGCTTATGTACGAAAAAAAAAAATGAAAACTAATGTTATCTTCTCTGCAGCCGGCTCTAGTAAACGATCAGTTGGAGCAGTTGTACCTGGACCTACATATGCAAGGGGTGGCATCTAGGCTGACCCTCGAGGAAGGCATCACCAGCTCCGGCAGCTCCGGAGAGGATACCGCTAAAAATATATCTAATGTACGTAATGTTATTTATTTGAATTAGTCACATCCTTAAGACGCAACTCAAATCTACAAGTAAATTCACAGCAATCTAATCTTCGTAATGAATTTTTAGTTTACTTCGAGTACCTACCGCGTCGGTTTAACGAGATAGCTGTGACTGCATAATCGTAACCAAGCTCTCGCTTGTATTATATTGTATGCTCTCTTTCTTTATAGAAACGCAAACGCGAATACAGTAAACTCGGGATGATCTACGAGGAAGACGCGCCAATGCCGCCGCCAGCTCCCGAGCCTATCGCCGCTCTTGCGCTCCCCATGACCCTTGCGCTCCCCATGACCCTTGCGCTCCCCAGGACCCTTGCGCTCACCAGGACCCTTGCGTTCCCCACGACCCTTGCGCTCCCCGCGACCCTTGCGCTCCCCACGCCCTTTGCGCACCCCACGCCTCTTACGCTCCCCGCGTCCCTTGCGCCCCCCACGCCTCTTACGCTCCCCGCGTCCCTTGCGCCCCCCACGCCTCTTACGCTCCCCGCGTCCCTTGCGCCCCCCACGCCTCTTACGCTCCCCACGTCCCTTGCGCCCCCTGCGTCCCCTGCGTCCCCTGCATTCCCTGCATTAACCGTAGACAAAGAGAAGTAAATTTCAACTCCACTCCCTAGTATAAAGTTATTAGTTATTACAACAAACAAAGTCAATTCAAGTACAAAACAAGTCCTCAAGATTATTCTCAAATAGATTGACATGGTAACAAACTACGGTAACACTCTTGACACGACTTAATTTTTTTTTGTCAAAAAGTTAGTATACTAAGAAAGAAACTCTTAATATTAGTTTTGAGTTTATTATAAAATACTATGTATTATTAACGATACGTTAGTTGAGATGCCGCCGATCTCTCTGGATCGAATGGGACAGGAGAGACCCCTCGATTATGCTCAAATGAATTAAAAATGATGTTAACTTATCCTGTATGTCTAGGAATTAGTTATTTAATTGGTAAACAACATAATGTTACTGAATTATGATGATATTTTAATACAAAGTACCTAAGCCAAACTAATTCCTACTAATCCCTACAATGCCCTACATCCCTACTAATATTATAAATGTGAAAGTAACTCTGTCTGTCCGTTTTTCACGCCTAAACTGCTGAAACGATTTAAATGAAATTCGGTACGGAGATAGTTTGAACCCTGAGGAAAGACATAGAATACTTTTTAATGCGAAAAATCAGTTGTAAGGAGATGGAAATTATATGGAATTTTCGTCATTTTTGAAGCTAGAAGCTTAAAACTTATTTTTTAGGCTTTACAAATATGACATTCAAAGTTTGGATTACTTTTACCCCTAAAGGGGTGAAATAGAAATAGGGGACAAAAGTTGGTATGGAAGTTTCGTCAATTATGAAGCTAGACACTTATTTTTTAGGCTTTTGATTGGATACAAATGAATATGACATTTAAAGTTTGTAATGATTTTACCCTTAAATAAAAAAAGAGATGAAAGTATGTATGGAAATATGCAAGATTTATGTGAATCCTATCCTACCAATATTATCTTACTAATCCTAGTAGGATTAGTATTATAAATGCGAAAGTATGTCTGTGTGTTAATGTTTGTTAACACGTATCACCGTAAGTACTAAATCGATTTTAATGAAATTTAGAATGTAGATAGTTTAAGTATTAGATTAAGACATCAGTAAATATAATGTTGAAAAATCAACTCTGAAAGGGATTGAATAGGGCGTAATATTTGTATGGAAAATGTTGTTCGATTGGCTCATAACTGGATACAATTAAACTTATAGTAAATCATATAAAAAGTATTTTTAATTTTTGAAAAATACCTCTACGGTATATTCCGTAGAGTTTTAAAGTTTGTATGGATTTCTTATAACTTTTTTTCTAAAGTAGGTACAAATAATCTATAAAGTAAATAATGAAATAGTATGGAATTTTAATTTTTCAAAATTACCTCTATTTGCAATGGAGTTCTAAAGTTTGTATGAGAACTGTTTTCCTTGGTTCACTCAAAACTAGGTTTTAGTAAACTTTAACGTAAGTAAATAATGTAATAAGTACCTATTTCTATTTTAATTAAATAATAACTTTAGGGGTTTAGCTTTTATCCCCGACTACGACTATAGTATAATGAACACATTGTACCCGACGTGTTGACAGTGCACTGAATGTGAAACTAAGGCTAAAACATCTGAATACCAATCTTCGATACCTTGATGTTGTTCTCCACTTGCGACACATCAATTCCCACGCGGGTAAAACCCAGGGGCTTTTTTGTAGTCATGCTTTGTTTGAAGTGCTCGATGTTATTGTCATTCCCATAGAGTTAAGCGTCTTGTAGTATGTTATATTAGTGTGTAATTTACTGAATACGTGGGTTTGAATCCTACAATGAGCTTGAGCTTTCGATGAAGGAAAATATAAACCATAGCTTGGTGGTAGGGTATTTACTAGAACTCGCCTGGCTAGCTACCACCCTCATGTTAAGAATCTGTCGCCAAGCACCTCGGTGTGTTCCGGCAGCCTCACTTGAGAGCCAGTTCCCAATCCAGGTGTAGCGTGACGAAACCATCGACCACATCACCACTGAACATCAGGTGACTTGTGGTCAAACGCTACCCTGTAAAAATAAAGCTAATTTTTCGATATTTCTGGGTGTTTTGTATATGTGATCGGCGTATTTTCTTTGTTTATGTGGGCGTTATAATGTTCAAATAATAATAATTATTACTGATCTGAGTGTTATTCAAGCGTATACAAATAAATTGATGGTAAATGTTTCGGAAATAATTTAAGTGCATGTTAGTCTTACTATAGATTTCATTCAAAAAGGAATGTTAGTTTTGCTATGATGAATTATGATGTTGTATTTATTGTTGTTCTGTATGCGTTTTATAAGGGCCGGTTTTATAAGTTAAACGTCAGACCTTATTTCGGTAAATTTGAACTTTTTGACAAATTTTCCGTACCAAAGTTTGACAATAAGATCAAACTTACCAAAATTTAGTATGACATTTAACTTACGGACGTTTATAAAACCGGTCCTAAACGTAATTAAAGTAATTCATCGGTTAATAGTTATGACGAGTAAAGTATAAAATTTTCTAGTATGTATACCATTCTTAGTTATTTAAATATAAGTGTGTCACTTGACCGTAAAATCATTGAGTTTTCTCCTCGTCTTGTTATTTCCAAATGAAAACAAAACGCTATTTATTCTTGTGATTGCATCAATTTACGTCGCTTCGGTGGTTCCTATTCTTATTGCAGAATGTATTATTATTTATTTAAATAAGGATATAACTGTGATGTACATGTGTGACTTAATGAATATACATTGTTGTTGTAACTGATACATTTTATGTAAGGGGGTAAGACGTCTGGAATGAGACGGAATTAGTCACTGGCTCATAAGTAAAAACAATAATACAAAGATTTTAATAGCAAAAAAAACCCATTGGTAACTTAAAGATGTTATACCTCCTTTAATTGTAATTTTGATCAATGTAAGTGTAGTTATTCCGTGTCGTAAGTATACATTATTATTATGATGATAAATAAAGTATAATTATAGTTTAAAGAACAAAATGATTTCACTAAACATTATTTAAATTTAGTAAGATATAAAGCTTTTGTTATAAATAGATTGGATCTAATTTTCACACACAAATAACGTGTTCTCTATTTTTGTGTTACTTGTTATTTTAAGATTTTTGACTTGTTTTACTTACCGAAATTTATTAGGATATAATTATATAAAATATACCTACATATTAAATATAAAAAGTTGTATTCATTCACTAAGTTTTGTTTTTATACTCCTCTATTTAGGCAGGCTTGTCTGATTTACATCATTGTTTTAGCTCTGTCCATTTAGTTGCAGGCCAGAGGGCTGAATTGCCATACTTAAGCAAAACATTTCCCCTAAAATGTTAAAATGGGTTGAATCCCTATGAAAATAAGGTTAAAAAAAACTCAAATAATATTAAAAAACGTTTAATTCAGGCAACAGACCCTTAGATACAAACATGCATACAGTTTACTAAATGAAATACCATAAAAAAGAAAATCCTACTAATAATATAAATGCGAAAGTTTATGTGTGCGTGTGTGTGTGTGTGAATGTTATTACCACGTGTCTACTAAACCGATTTGGATAAATTTGAAATGGAGATAGCTTATACCCCGGATTAACACATACGCTACTTTTTATCCCGGAAAAACATTCCTGCTGGAAAACGGGAAGACGTGAAACCGCGGGGCGCAACTAGTATAAAATAAAAATAGAATTCCGGTGTTTTCAGAACGTCGTGTAATAGTGTTACTTGTTGTTGTTGCACAGAAGTCCAATATTTGAATATTGGACTCTGGACATTGTCAGAGACAGCCTCGAGTATCCTGTTACCAGAGCGGCGCAGACGGCTCCAGAATGAAGCCACCCGCGCTCTGATTACTGCGAAAAACTCTGGAACGGGGAACCCCGAGTCAGCAAACATGCTCGACGCACTGTAGTGTCTCGCAGCTTCATTAGAACCGGGTACGCATCATTGTACTGGACCCATAACATGTTGATGGCTTTCCGAGTGAACTTTATCCACAACTGGCATGTATAACATGCAAAGGCAATAAATACGTTTTGTTGAAAGTGGTCTTGACGTAGTTGACGTCCGCACTACATTTAGAAAATCTGCGAGCGAGCATGTTACATCTGACCATGAAGGCTCTCCGCTCGCGCTCAATATCATCAGTAAGTATTATCCCTACTTCAGTATTATAAATGCGAAAGTAACTCCTGTCTGTTTGTCTGTCTATCTGTCTCGCTTTCACGCTTAAACTACTGAACCGATTTATATGAAATTTGGTACGGAGGTAGTTTGAACCCTGAGGAAGGATATGGGATACTTTTTATCGCGATAAACTGTAGCCCACGTGGATAAAACCGCAAGGAACAGCTAGTTTTATGTAATTAGGTCATTGGGTACTAATTAAGGTATTCGTTGGTATTTGTATGTAATAAATTCCATCAGAAATTCCAAATTACTTAGGTACGGCTGTAATTAGGGATGTCAGACATTAGTAAATTATTCTTTAAAATTATACACATCGTCACATAACATCAGGTGACTTGTGTTCAAACGCTACCCTGTAAGTCATAATCATCATCATCAGCCTGTATCAGTCCACTGCTGGACATAGGACTCCCATGATACGCCACTGAGCCCGGTCTTCTGCTTTTCTCATCCAACCACTGCCAGCCAATCGGCGCAAGTCGTCGCTCCACCTTGTCGCAGAGAGTCCTACACTACGTTTGCCAAGTCGCGGTCGTCACTCAAGAACACGTCTACCCCAATGGTTGTCGGTTCTGCGACTTATATGACCAGCCCACTGCCACTTCAGCATACTAATTCTGTGAGCTATGTCGGTGTCTCTAGTTCTCTGACGGATCACCTCATTTCTGATTCGATCCCTCAGAGAAACCCCAAGCATAGCCGTGAGCCGTGAGTGTCCATGACTCGGTCCCGTATGTCACAACGGGTAGGATGCACTGGTGGAAGACCTTTGTCTTCAGACATTGTGGTAGGTATGCGCGACGAGAAGACCCTGTAAGTAAATCTAGGTAAGTTAATTATTTTAGTTAATTTACTTAAATGACACTTTTACTACAACTGGTATGGGAACTGGGGCCGTCGGAACAAACTGATAGGTGCTGGGTGACAGATTCTTTACTTGAGGGTGGTAGCTAGCCAGGCTAGCACTAGGAAATGCCCTACAACAAGCTATGGTTTCATCACGATTTTTTGCAGCTCAAGATCGTTGTAGGACCTACCTACGGATCACAAGGCAACGTCACTACCACTGCGCTGTCATCGCTTCTAAAAACCACACTCTATCAATTAGTGTCATCAATATTAAATAATAATATGTTAGTTGAATGTGAGAGTCAAAATATCAGTAACTTGTTGCCTATCCCAAATTAATCATTCCAAAAAGTTGTTTAGAGACTATTGTAATCACTATTGTCCTTAGATGGAATATTATCGAGGGTTGGAAAAATGAGAGAATGTAAAGATTAAAATTGAGGCGAGCACTAAACTTCAATAATATGTTTCGATAAGTACTTCGGTACCCGGAGAACTTTGCAAGAGCTCAGCTCGATCCCGCTAATTACAGCCCCAACGATTCCTCGAAAGCCTGAATTGAACAGAAGTTTACAAACAATTAAAAAGTTTAAGATCATCCAATAGCTGTGCAGTTGCATTTACCGAAAAACTCTTCTCTTCCTTTCTCAGTTCTCATTTAATAATCCATTATTGAAATACTTCTAGGTAGGTGTACGTTTATTATTTCATTTCCTTCGATATAGTAAACCTGTTTTTGTGTATTGTAGAGTAATCAGTATTTTAGCAGGTAGGTATGTCTAGTGCAGATAATAGCTAGCATGTAAGTAGTTATAGCTTTCACATGGACAGGGGAGAAGGTTTTATATAGCGATGATGACTCAGTGGTAGTGACGTCGGCTTGCGATCCGTAGGACGTGGGTTCGAATCCTACAATGAGATTGAGCTTTCGGTAAAGGAAAACATCGTGATGAAACCATAGCTTGGTGGTAGGGTATTTTCTAGTAGGTGCTCGCCTGGCTAGCTACCACCCTCAAATCTGTCGCCAAGTACCTATCGATGTGTTCCGGCAGCCTCACTTGAGAGCCAGTTCCCAGTCCAGGTGTAGCGTGGCGCCACCTTCGACCACATCGTCACTTAACACTTACACTTACTAGTGATCAAACTACCCTGTAAGTAGTAAAAAAAGGGGAGCATCCAACAATGCACAATAATATATAAACTAAGTATCAATGCCCATTCCTTCCACTACCAGCATGCATAGTACCTCAGTCTTCATACAACACTAAGGGCCGGTTATATACGAGTATAAACGTCCTTAGGTTAAATGGCATACCAAAATCCAGTAAATTTGATTTAGTTGTTAGATTTTAGCACGGAAAACGTCACATGGCACTCATCACACGCCCTTTTCCTTTGCCGTTTTGAGAGGTGGCAAATCCACATAACTATAACTTATCACATGATAAAGGCGAAGAAAAATTCCTTCCCCAATTTAAAAATGATAAAAACCTTGCAAATAGGTAAGTAGGCACATCAAGAAGTAGGTACTAACCTAACTAGTGGCAATGCCATAGTAAGACATTAGCTCGAGTTTTATTTTTGCGTCACAATTTTCTTATTTTCGTTGTCTGGCGGAGGCTGTGTTCTTTTCGTAGTTGCTATGTCATAATAATGAAATGGTAAGAAACCTGAACCCTTACTCGTTTAGTTTATCAAGACTTAACTTAAAAAAAGCCTTAAAAGTTGACAATAAGATCAAATTTATCGAAATTTGGTATGACTTTTAACTTACGGACGTTTATAAAACCGACCCTAACTGTACCTACTACATAAATCTCCATTGTAATGTGTCAGCCTAAACTAGTGGCGTTCGCTACACAATTAGATATCGTTGCTCGCTAACTGACCTAAACGCTTCAACTTGATTCAATCCGAATTAATCCGATCCTCCTAGTGATCTAATGACAGTCAGATTACTTCCGATAAGTAATGCGAGACCTGAGCAGGTGCGTGAAATTTGAACTTCAAAGTAACCTTTAGTTGGAGGAAATACAATGTGAAATTGTGCAAAATAAAACCACAGTGTAAGAAGCAAACAGAGAGCGAACGCCCTTGGTTTTACCACTTCCCTCTTGACCTTATTTTTACTACAAACAAGGTAGCCAAGGTAGTTTGACCACAAGTCACCTGATGTTAAGTGATGATATGGTCGAAGATGGCACCACGCTACACCTGGATTGGAAACTGGCACTCAAGTGGGGCTGCCGAAACACACCGTCAGGTGCTTAGCGACAGATTCTTAACTTGAGGGTGGTAGCTAGCCAGGTGAGCACTAGAAAATGCCCTACCGCCATGCTATGGTTTCATCACGTAATGCAATTCAATGTAGTTTAACGAGATAACCAATATTACCGTCTTGTTGTAGGTACCCATGTTTGATGGAACCGTTGCATGGGTAGCTCTAAAGTAGACAGGTATCTAGTATTGATTGTTTGCTGTATTATAATAAAATGTACCTAAACAATTTATTCCATTCTGCCACTCTATAAAGGACCTTAAAAATAACTAACTGTAATTTTGCTGTACTTAGTCGATACGACATTACAAAACACTAACAACTTTTATCCTTTTTTCCGCGTATGCTGACATTGGTGAAACTACATTTCTTTATTTATGTATAATATGTAAGATAATAACTTGCATTAGCTCACATATTGAAGCAAGTAGCTCTATATACTTATCGTTCCCAGGCACTAGCACGGGTGGTGCAAGCAGCTTGGTACTTTTATATCCACATCTCACGCTTGCCCTGTCTAAGCACTAACTAGATTTATAGACTGTGCTAGAAGTATTCTTTACTAATTATAATAATAATATAATAATGCCCGCACAATCACATACATAGGCTCTGACCCCTAACTAGGTTTCCCTGTATCTAGGGTATCAGAAACTACGAGGATCGGGGATCCACAAAACCCAGAATTAATGGCATATAGAGCAGATAGTAACATAATTTGTTCAATCACCACTGGCAGTTTAAAACCGTCGCCGTTGTCTAGTTTTTATTTATTTTTACTGTATGAATTGTCAAGTACCTAAGTGTGTTAGGTACGTGAATTTTATCGCTTAATTAGTTTTATATATATACGTGCGAAAAAGGTCGCTGAGTACGCGTACTTGGTCTCGTACATCTATCTTACTTTAGTTTTGATTATTCATGTAAAATGTGCGATAGATCGTAACAATTTCTAGAATTAATCGACGCACTTTGTTTTTCAATGATCACCACAACATCCGCACAACACGGTTCGTATAAAGAGAGGAATAGGTGCAATTACAATTACCAGTACTTTTTTTCTAGATACAATAGTTAATACCAATAGTACTTTATTCAATAGGATACATTGTGATCACTATAAAACGTCAAACTTAAAACTAGCTACGCCTGTTCCAACTTCCTTACGCCCGGCAGGTAATTTTTGGGCGCGATCACATTGACAATTTTATTCTTATTACTAATTGATTGAATTGGAGCAAGTTCACTAAAATACCAAGCTTTTTTTTGTCATCTAATGGTCCGATATTTTATAACACTAACAAATAATTATCTACTTCGACAAGTTTCTATGTAGGTATTGTTATGAGAAAACTACCTCATCATCATCAGCTTATTACGTTCCCACTAGTGGGACACGGGCTCTCAGAGAGACAGGCCATAACCCCACGTTGGCTCTATACTGGATGGCACACGTCACATGCCCTTTTATGTTTTCCATTACCGTTTTTAGAGGTGGAAAATCCACATAACTATCACATCATAAGGGCGAGGAAAAATACCGTCTCAATTAAAAATGATAAAAACCTTGCAAATAGGTAAGTAGGCACATCAAGAAGTAGGTACCTAACCTAACCAGCGGCAATGCCATAGTAAGACTTTTTTCGTTGTCTGGCGGAGGCTGTGCCCTTTTCGTAGTAGCCATGTCCGTAATAATGAAATGGTAAGAAACCTGAAACCTTATTCGTTTAGTTTATCATGACTTAAAAAATACCTAAAAAATGTCTAATAAAACCCCTTTTCTCAACTTGCCTCTGTTGTATTTTTAGTGCCACAAACAGTTCTACTGAAGTTGTATCACATATCACAACCGGCTTGGCCAGGCCAAGGCGGTAGTATATTAGTAGGTACGGCTGTGTGCGAATAACCTTCCCGTTAGTGTTGAACATACAACTACACAGATTCTTCTATTACCCACTCGTGCGAAGCTGTTGCAAATATGCAAGTGTTTTGGAAGTAGCAAACGCCCGTCGTCCTACGTCTTCCTTGCCCACATGATATTTTCGTAACGACAGTATAATTAATCTAGCGCCACAATTGCGTGTAATGTTCGATCGAAAAATCGAACAAGCTTTGATACTGTCCAAAAAGGTACCGTGGCTACGGCAACTATGCACACAACGGCAGGCGTGTGGATACAATGTAATTACGTGACGTGTACAGGTGAGCTCACCCACACCATTGCAATTCTACCTGCGCACGAGTCACATTCCGTCGACCACCACCGCGATTGGCCGCCGAGCCTTCGAACGTTTTTAGTCAAATTTTAGAAAGTTAGTCTCTACTGGACCGTAGTGTTTGTGTTTGGGTAATTTACATCGCAATGTCAACGGTGCTTTAAATTCTGGTAAGTAAATGTAGCCATTAAGAACCATAATATATACATTTTGCTTAAGTATTTTTGTAACTTCGTTTCCAAGGAAAATTCTCTGACACAACCGGTTTGCTTATCGATTGAATCATTAATTTTCTTAAGTTTCACTTTTAAGTTAATATAGTTTTGTACCTGAGTCTTGGATATTTCTATCTATATAAGTATTTATTTCTCTATATAAGTATGTATATCGTTGTCTAGTACCCATAAAACAAGTTTATAGCTTAATTTGGGGCTAGGTCAATTTGTGTGTAGATGTCCCCGATATTTATTTTATATATATTTACTTCTAAATTAATACCGTCAATCAGATATATTATTGTTTTTGTATTAGTCTACGTGTATACCTATCTACTCTACAATAGGTCTTATATATTATTCTCTATCACATGACTAGTAAACTCAAGCCTCGTGATTACTACACAGCCCATCTTACTTGGTTATGACTCAGAATAATTCACAAAAAGTTTAATTTCGTGAAAATTAATCCTTTATTGTTTCATAGATGTATTATGACGTCATAGTTGTAAAGGTTGGTTCAAACGGAATTCATGGGCGGCTCTTGACAGATTTCCAAAATTCCATAATTAGTCTCCGAATAAGTACCTACTATATACGTAATAATATTTTTCCTCTAGTACGTAGGTTCCTCAGGATAATGTGCCCTGGCGTGGGCTAAAATAATGAGAGTTAGTACTAGTGCTAAAGTAAGCTTTGGTTCATCCAAAGCTAATATAGACAAAACAAATGCTGGGATATTATAACGATTCCGACGTACGTAACCATAGATATACCTAACATGTTTTGATATCTACTAGTGTAGATATATTGTTATATAAATCCAAAGATAGAATTGTTGATAATCAACGATACATTCATAGAAATCTACTAATACTCCGAAATATTTTTCTATAAGATGCTAAGATACTAAGATGATAAAAATAGGTAGAGCATAGCACTCCTAACGGGTCTTTGACGCCATGAGTAAAGTTGATTAGAGCTGCGAAAATGTAATAAATTTAAGTTCTTCTTGGTGAACTGTATTACAACAATACATACGTATTTTTGAAATTTCGGCTCTTAATAGTACTGAATTAAACCAACGTTATCTACTCCAAAAAAAAATAAGTTTAAAATGGCATTTATGACTCTCCCCGCTCAGGTTGGATGTCAGACCGATTATACGTGTAGGTATGTCTTTCAACTAAGTTGATATTTTTATTATATCGGGGACAATTGCACAAAAATTTTCTAGCCCCAAATTAAGCTCGAAACTTGTATTATGGAATGCATTGTAATCATTGCATGAAGTATAAAATAGCCATGTTGCTAAAAGCTGGGTTTAATAACATGCTTCCCGTTGAATAAATACAAATAGGTGAAATTTTACTTAAACTTTACACAATTTCAGAAGAAGTAGGTAGGTACCTAGTAGCTACCAGTTTTCTTTATAACCTGTGCCCCAGTAGGTACATATAGGTTTTATAAACGGATAACTGTTCTTTTCATAAACTGCCAATAAACAAAACACCTTTCAAAATTCAAACCTGGGTTCATCAACTATTTGAAACGAAACCGCGGGACAGGAGTAATAAAATAATTAGCAATGATGGCTCAGTGGTAGTGACGTGGGCTTGCGATCCGTGGGACGTGGATTCAAATCCTACAATGAGCTTTAGCTTTCGATGAAGAAAAACATCGTGATGAAACCATAGCTTGGTGGTAGGGCATTTTCTAGTGCTCGCCTGGCTAGCTACCACCCTCATGTTAAGAATCTGTTGCCAAGCACCTATGGTGCTATGGTGTGTTCCGGCAGCCTCACTTGAGAACCAGTTCCCAATCCAGGTGTAGCGTGACGCCACCTTCGACCACATCGTCATTTAACATCAGATGACTTGTGATCAGACACTACCCTGTAAGTAGTAAAAAAAGAATAGCCGAATTCAAAGCCTCTATTATTTTATCGGAGTCGGTTTTTATAATGATGTATTTTGCTAGCTGAGAACAACGATTATATTCCCCAGTAACAAGAATAGAATTTAGATATAAATAAAATGAATAGAGCATGAGTGGGACAAAAATATCGTCAAAAATTAACGCTTATAATAATGAACGCAGAGGCACCAACTGCCAAAACTAACTTTATTTTGTATTAGTACCTAGACATTTTGAAATTAATTATTTCATGTTATGTTGAAGGTACCTAAATACTATAATAGTATTATCTACGTAAGTACAGTTAGCAACAAAATAGCTGATCATACCAGATTTCTTAAATGTATTTTAGATCAGTAATGCGTGGTTTCTTTACATTTCACAAGGTGGCACTCTGATCACAACTTATCACACCTGATTTTAAGTGATGATGTGGTCAAAGGTTGGTGTTTAAGATGATGCCGGTAATCGGAAATTGTGTTATTGTTGAGCGCCTTTTGCGGTTGACTGTACAACTTAATAGAACGAATGATTCAGAGCACGATATAATGAGTCAAAGCTATTAATAAATTGCCTTCTGAAATGGTTGTTATCTTATCGCGTAAGAATAATTACCCGCCTTTACATTAACTTCTTCTCTCGTCTTATTCCTCTGCGACTCCAAGTATTTGTAATTCAGGGTTTAAAAATTACAGAAACTGCAATCATCATTGCGCCATGATACTTGAACACGGAACTAGTAAAATTATTGTAGACTAAGTAGGTATATATGTTATCAGGAAATACTTCCAGTGATAAAATTGCTGATAGAAAATGAATGAAAAGAAATGCATATTATTACATTTATTTCTGACATACACATACCAGCCTCAGTTACTGATTTGCAGTCGGAAGTCGGAACCCATTTTATAAAATCACGGACAAGTTGTAAAACAATTAAGAAAATAAAAAGATATATTATAGTACAAAATAAGAATACTTTTTTATTTCATAAACAGAGATTACAAATAAAATACACAAACTGAACGAATAACAAAACAGACATTAACAAAGAAGAAAAAAACTAAAGAAGAAGAAGGAAGGAAAGAAGAAGGGACGGACTTTTTTGACGGCAATCGAATTGTCAACGTGAAAATTTTGTTTTTAGTTCCAAAAACTTGTATTTCTTCGAATGATAATGTGTAATATTGGTGGATTATTAACCATTATAATTATGTTCGTTAATGTGTACGAGTGTGGAAAATTGAAATAAAGTTGCAGTGAAAGTGACTTTTCTAGTTGTTCCAAAAAAGTCCGTGTAAAGTTTAAGTAAAGCACCACTACTTTACTTAAACACTATCCTCATCCCTTCATCTCATCATCATCGTCATCATCATTTATACTTGATTCAACTCTCTGAGTTTGAAATATTTTATACTTGACACTGGCAAATACACTAACCGTGTGACGCAAAAAAAAAAACAAAAAAAAAAAAGACTTTTTTGGCGGCAACTGAACTGTCAATATGAAAATTTTGTTTTTATTTCCTAAACTTGTGTTTCTTCGAGTGATAATGTGTGATATTGGTGGATTATTAACCATTATGTGTACGATGTGTACCAGTGTGGGAAATTGAAATAAAGTTTAGAAAGTGAGTTTTCTAATAGTTGCTCCAAAAAAGTCCGTGTAAAGTTTAAGTTAAAGTTCCACTACTGTACACTATCCTCACTGACCCGGCTTGTTGCTGGGTCCCATCATCTATCTCATCACCATCATCTCATACTTCTCTCCGAGTTTGAAATACTTATTTAATACATACTTGACACACAGATCGTCGTTGTGACGCCAAAAAAAGAAGGAGAAATAAATAACGGGGAAGGATATCCTTCAGAGTACCTAATCTAGGTACCTATTTATAAACATAAACGTATTTTATATTTTACATAAAGGTGCGCAGTGCCAACACATAAAAATAACACGATGTCAAAACAATAACGTTTTCTTTGTCTCAACACTAACTAATACATACAATCATCTAATCATTCGTATTTGACTCTTACTATTTATCAATACGGTTCATTCCAGCATATCCAACGTACGTCATGAGACGTAGGAGAGCCCCTGAGCCACTGTCGAGTGTCGGATATATCTTGCATACAAATTAAAGCGAAGCAATAATGAGGTGGGCAATGCGATGTGACTGTCATGCCTTATGGCGGATACTTTCCTTCCAACGACTCATGGCCGACCGAAAACGTCAGGCCTTCGGTGCATAACAGTATGCGATACGGGAATACTAATTAGTGAATGACAGAGCGGAGGTCGCGTCTTGGTTACAGAGTGTCATTTTAGAAAATCACACCAATTTTAATCCTACCCTTCTTAAGATTATAAATGCGAAAGTTTATGACGAAGAATGGATGAATGTTTGTTACTCTTACTACAATTTGTCAATATACGCTATTTGCAGTCTGTAAATCTTACCCTTCTGTCCAAATATGATATTAGAAACAGTACAGGACATACAAAACTTTTCTTAAGAACTCTTGGAAATAAACTTTAGTCAATAACCAATTGTGAGTTATTCTGGATCTTACTAATAACTAAAGTTATCTGGTACTTAATTATCCAAGTTTTACTTTATATACCTAAGTACCTACTAACGAGTTTGCTCACTGAAATGTTCCTGCGAAATGTTTTTTTACCCATCGTGAAAAATAATTTAGTTACTGTAGGTAAGTATTGTATCATCATCAGCCTTTTACGTTTTCATTGTTGGGATCCTGGCCTTCTCTCGAAAAGAGAGTATGGGCCGTAAACTACCACGCTGGCACAGTACGGGACTTGGTAGATGTCGCATGCTCTTGAATTTTGCAGTTCTTGGACATGCTTGGTTTCCTCACGATGTTTTCCTTGACCGTTTTTTGAGCTATGGCAAATACATTGTAGGTGCCTATATGTAATTTATTTATATCGTATAGTGCTGTTTGAGAGATACGTGCGCTCAAGCCTCAGTTTCAAGGTGATCCGCGCGTTAGCTCAGAGCGCCTCATAGTCACGTTTAAACAGAATTCCTCATCAATGACTTCACATTTTTTTTGTTTCTGCTTTATTCTACACAAACATAAGTAGATTAATAATAATAATATATTGTGTACCAATTCCCCTAAAATAAAATAATCACATTAGAGGTTATGTGAACAAATTTGGTGCTAACCTAGACGCCATCAGATTTAATAAAACAGTGTTTTAATTTTTAAAAAATGCGCTAACTGTGCCCATGATCAAAGTCATTTATTACACAAATATCAAAGAAATATCAAATGATGTGAAACAAAGCTGTCTACTATAATTACTCGCATCTCACATGATTGTATTACCTAGTTATCTGACATCCTGAGTTCTGCTCGGAAGGTTGCTGCGGTCGACCTTTCTAGCCTTGTAAGGCTAGGCGTGCACTACGAGTTTTTCACCGCACTAAAGCGCGGCATGATATCGCCCCGCAGTTTTATAACTTTTTAAATGTACTTTAGTGACGAGACGAGATTGTCGTTCATCTGATGGTAAGCGGCAGCGTTTGCCCATGACTATTCAGTGCCACCTAGAATTCGTGGATTTTGTGTTGTAACCGTAGGCGTCTAATTAAATTATACAAGCTTTTAGCCGCTGCGGCGAGTTCAATACAATGAAAAGTGTATGTTTTAAAAGTGCGATGCAACTTTATACCATGGCGCTTTTGTCGTGCTTTTGTCGGGCGGCGCGAAACTCCAACTGCGCTCCTAACCTAAGTTCGACGACTGTGCTCATCACCATGGCAACCACATTTAAAACTTAGTTTCAGTAGTTGCAGCCCACGCTTGGAACTATGTTTATAATAAGAACTGACATGTTAGAGCTCATGTTTCCGCCGTGAAAGTTAGCGGCTACACTACTTGTACAGTGTCCTAATTAAAATTCAATATAAAGTTCGAGTGCTATTAGTGAGACCCTGCATTTCAATGAGGCTGATGGCATAGTACCTACTTGGGAGCGGGCATGTAATGGGGATGATTTATTATGAGACACTGACTGTAGCTGTTTTTTTGTGAAGAGGGAAGGTAGGTACGTTATCAATTAATAAGTAATATTACTTTCCTGCGGCTACACACGCGGTTATCAGACGTCCCGAAGAAAAAAATCCGGGACAAAAAGCAGCCTTTGTATTTATGTTAATTCAGAGTATGAGCTATCTCCACAAAATTTTACTCAACAGCATCAAAAAGTAACATGCGGGAATCTTTTGCAGGATAAAAGACCACATCGTCACTTAACATCAGGTGACTTGTGCTCAAACGCTACCCTGTAAGTAGGTAGTAAAGGAATTAAATAAAAGTAGCCTGTTTTAATCTAGGGTCTATATCACGTCTATATCTATTTTAAACTTCACTCAAATCTGTTGAGTTTTAGCGTAAAGAAGTAACGAACATACTCATTTTGTGCCTTCAACCCTCCCATCACATACATTATGCTCAAACGCTTCCCTGTAAATTAAATGAGGTAGATTCCATACACCAAAAATGTCATTCACTGAACCAATATACATAAAAATATTATTGATACGATTTGTATCAGGTATCTCAGTTGTTGCAAAAGGGTGTAAGTTTTTATTTTAAGTCTTTAAGTTGCTCACATGTAACCTGACGCTAAGTGATGAAGTGGCGTCACTCTACACCTGTATCTCTCATTAGTTAATAACGTTACATAATTACATCATTAATGGTCTTTAATACTTAATTAAAACATTAAACTTGTAATTGACGTTATTGTGTTTAGATATAAGTTCAAACTGTTTACTGTGTAAGTCGTTAGTGTTTCTACAATAACAATAATTATACTTACATGAAATAAAATAAAACATTTAGTATGATCGTGCGGTGCGATTTGCTAGAGCTTGTAGCGTAACACTTGTATGAGTCACACTGTTTACTATGCGGAGAAAGTATACACAGAAATAATCCATACTACAAAGGTAAAGATTTGTGATTCAAAAATATTTTTAATGCCTACGTTAGAACACAAAAAACCGACTTCAAATGCAAATCTAAGACTTAAATAATATGTATATGGTTTTCTCATGGATGCCATTGTCAGAACTGGATCACATTGAAATGGAACCAAACGTGAAGCACCAGCTTTTAAATAAAACCATCAAAATCGGTTCACCCAGTCTAAAGTTCTGAGGTAACAAACATTAAAAACCAAATACAGTCGAATTGAGAACCTTTTTTGAAGTCGGTTTAAAACTAAACTGTGAATTGATTCTATGATTTTCCAACGTGGCTAGTTAACATGTCATATCTAGTAAATTGATTCTACTATTTTCCAACGTGGCTAGTTAACATGTCATATCTAGTAAATTGTTATGAACCTGTTCTTAAAACGTTGAACAAACGACTGGCATAGGTAAGTGACTCATCACCGCAAGCTACCGACCAAAGGCGCGTGTAAATAATCTAATATTTATTCTATAGAACAGCTCTACCGAAATTTCTCAGTACCTACCTATATACTTTGAAAAATACATATAACGTCCATGTTAAATATATTGCGATTGGAAATATTTCGAATACATAGATGTCTAGTGAACCGCATCAAGGCTTTGCACGAGTATATATAATGTAGTAATCTTTTGACGTGAGTTCGATGAACGTCTTTGGCTCTTTGCAGAGGAACTAACGACTATAATAATTATATATGTTCTTACTTTAGAAGACTTTACAATAGTTATTTTATACCGATGTAAGGATCTATCTGACGACTAAACAAAAGCATGTGTTTGATACTTTTTTAATTAGCACATGCCGTGACGTCATAGTTAAGCACGTGTGCCCAAAAAATTTTGTTCGGGTTCGTTATAAACAGTTACATATTAATATTGTCCAAACTATCTTATGATGGATTTTGAACGAAGTTAACTGTCATTTTGGAAGTAATTATTGAATTTTATATAAGAGCTATGCCTGGTAAAAGCCTGAATTTGACCCACACAGATTTTTTAACAGATGTGTTCTCTTTCAGATAAACGATGTCGCGACTAGCTTGCCTGCTGGCGCTAGCCGGCGTGGCATCGGCGCAGCTAACCCTAGACGGGGTAAAATGCGGCCAGTTTACCTGCCAATTAGAGGAATATTGCTCCCCAGAGATAAATAGATGTGCGCCTTGCAGCGTGGTCTGCAACAAGACCGACCACAACTACGACTCGGGTCTCTGCGTGAAGGAATGTCAAGGTATTGCATGTTTTTGGTTCTTGAGTCGTAACGTAACATATATATGTATAGATGGATAGATAACGCTAAAACAAAACAATAAAAACAAAATTAAAGGAAAAACACAATAGTCTAGTGCTGATAGGATAGCTAGTAATACAAAGTCTTAAATTAAAGGAAAAGAATAGTCTTTTATTTAAGATGTCCATTTAACAGGGTTATTATTTTATGCACTTTTTTGTGTTGTTATAAACAATCGAAGACAAACACATGACACAAAATAGAGGGTATTTGAAGGCCTCGAAGGTCATTTGTAAATATTACTTTTTATTACTTACTTTAGGAGATAATTTTTAACGTTTTCGAAACACCCATCGGTATGTGCTATCTTCTACCCCCTCTATCGCCTGCGGGACGACACTATTGAGAACCAGGTCTTAATATTATAAGAGCAAATGTGCAACCAGTTTTGTGACCGCAAGTATACCTGATCTCTTCTGAGTAACTATACCCTCTCTGTCACTCTAGTCAAGAATGCGGAGGTTTCAGGTCAACCATCTCTCGCTCGAGAGCTGAGGCTTCGCGTAGGGTACAATTACAAGTATGAGTCGTAAAACTCGTTAAAAATTACACTAAACCAACACATACAGTGAGGCAAGCACGACCACTTGCGACAAAGTCGCATCGGTAACGTTAGCATTTCATTTGAAGTTAGATCAACGCCCTTACAGGGTGAAAAGGAAACTAAAATCGGTAGCACGAAAGATTTGGCAGTTTACTACAAAAAAATACAGTTTAGGGATTATATTTTTTGTATAATTTATTTTCCCTAATGAAATCTTTTACTCTAATTATGTAAAAGTGTGTTTGTTGCTTTGTCATTCTTCCATCCAGCAACAGGGGACTAGAATTTTAGAAGAATATCTTTATTAATTTATTTTTCATAGAGATTAGAGATATACTTATATAAGTATATAGTAAGCTGGACCGATTTCGCAAAAATTTTTTTGTTGTGTTTGTTACTGCCAGGAGAAGGTTCTTATGAAAGAAAAAATGGGAAAATACGTTTTATTGCGATAAACTGCAGTTCAAATGGGTGTAACCGCGGGGCTTTGCTCCGTAATACGATTCGTTGTACCTAGGTTATCAGAAACACAACTATGCACAAAACCCAGATAATTGCGTTTATTTTCTTTATGTTTTCCATCAGTGTTTAATTCTATTAACAAAGTCATGTTCTCTGTAGCTGAATGCTAATGGCGCTTAATAGGCACTTCGTTATCTGTTATTACTACTTTATCTTATAGTCTTATACACAAAATGATAACATGTTGTTCAGGCATGTGACCGCTCGTAAAGTGTCAATGTAAGGGTGTAACAATACCCATAACGGTCTCGGTCTGCTGACTCCAGGAGGTAGCATACAAGGCCCGTCACACACACCACCATAAAAATGAACCTGCGTACCGGCAATAGAAGCCTGTGTGTGTGTGTCTCGAACAAAAGGTGTTTGCAAACACAGGTGCATCCTCGTTTAGTATACTTTATACAACAAGAGCGCAAGAGTGTATCATAATAGACGTCCTCTATCATGTCGCCAAGCAATAAAATCACTTTTCCCTACTGGAGATAGAAATATGACACAAGCTCCATAGAAGTAATGTCAAAAATCTATGGCTAGATAGGTTATTAATTTCCAGCGTTAATGAGTAGGTACACCTATAAAATACTGTTCTGAGAGTCAAAACATTGACGTAGTCCATGAACACAGATTTGTATCACACCATAATATATATATACCCCATGTGGACTACAGATTATCGCGAAAAAACTATTATTTGCTTCTCCAGTGCTCGACCGGCACACCAAATTTAGCGGCTTAGCCTAAACATACAGACGAGAGAGACATGAAAAGTACTCACGGATTTGCAGAATAGTGGACTAGCGAATAAGTTACACTTGAAGTACGAACGTATAAAAATATTTACAAAAATAGATAGCTTATTCGTGGTACATAGTTCGCCAAGATCTTTCAATCGGTTTTTTCTTTGAAAATGCTGGGTCTCTACATACCTATAAACTGCTGAATTATTTTTCAGCGGCGGTATAGTCTTTTCTTATTTTATAAAAGACTAGCTGACCCGGCGAACTTCGTAACGTTAATAAAAGTCACCTTTAAACCTTCCCTGAACTTCCACAATTATTTCAAGATAAAAATTATCCAAATCGGTCCAGCCATTCTCGAGTTTTAGCGATACTAACGAACAGCAATTGATTTTTGTATATAAGAGATTGCAATCATCATCATCAGCCGGAAGAAGTCCACTGCTGAACATAGGCCCCCCCCTTTGAACGCCATCATGAACGGCTATTAGCCATTTGCATCCATCGGCTCCGATGACATTGTAAGATTGCAATGATCTCCAATCTCCAAGAAATATTGAGTATTTTTAGTGGCCAAAATATTGATGTTACTTTTGTTTGTCGTTCGTTCTTTTACGAGCTTATGACTCAATATTTTTACGTCATAGTAACATAATTGTATTTTTTTAATTGAGAGAATGCATTCAAGCGTTAGTTTTTTCGACTCACATTGGCTTGGCCTGCGGGTCTAAAAGACTAATAAAAAATGTAGTTAACCAGCAACAAGTTCCTTATGTTATGGCTTTCGTCATTAATATCTTGGCATTTTAAATCATCTCCTGAACATTTTAATAACAGCGTATATTCTAGACAGTAGGTATATAGGACTATGGGTTTTATAATGTATCCGTCAAAACAATAGGCCAGACTATGCTACGTAGCTAACTTAGCAATAAACCTTCGTCAATTAATTTTTTCGGCAAATGCTTTTCCATTTTTATTTGTGTTATGGTCTCAATGAAGTGGTAGGTACTATTACAGTATTGATATTTTTACTGATCTTTTCAGGCTATCTTCTGGATTTGCGGTACATGAGAAGATCGGAGACGGCTACTCCACCAGGTGACGTGGGCAGTAAGTGTCATTTGCATTTTCTGCGCAGGCATTTATGCCTCTTACTCGTACATTTTTATTACTAGATACAACCATTTTTGCCCAATGCGAAAAACATTTATTACAGTTAAGCGACGATAATATATATATATATATATATGTAAGTATATACTTATATATACATCTTATATATAAAAATCAATTGCTGTTCGTTAGTCTCGCTAAAACTCGAGAACGGCTGAACCGATTTGGCTAATTTTGGTCTTGAAATGTTCGTGGAGGTCTAGGGAAGGTTTAAAAGGTGAGAAAATTGAATAATTGCCGAGAAAACCCTAAAACAGCGCTTTCTTTTTTCCCATGTAAACGTTTTTTAAATAAAATGTAGAGTTATTTTGAACTTAATTGCTATAAAGATAATTGATTTTTTCATTTTTCGATTGAGGCAGTACCTACGAAGTCTGCCGGGTCAGCTAGTAAGTTATATTAATTAGTTGATGCCAAAGAACGTTAGTATTACCTACTAGAACTAAGAAACAGCAGAATTCTATTTATTTATCGAACGTGACTAAAAACTGGTGAAAACCTAAAACGGAAATAAAATCTCCGTTTTAGGTTTTCACCAGAAAAGTCGAAGTACACAGACAACAAGACAGTTGAGATTAAAACAAACGAATTCAATTATGAGTGTGACCAGTGCGCATGGAGCAATCAGTAGCTCTAGAAATTGTCAATACATACACCAGCATGTAATCCAATGTAAATATAAAAACATTGTAAGATTTAAAACATAAAACTATAAGAGTGGGAGAGTTGCAAAAATTGCAGGGACCGCGATAAGTAGAGAAAATGACTACAATTTAGGCCCTTTACTGTAATAGTCTGCAACCATAAATGCAAATGGACATAGATTTGAGTGAGGCACGGCAAAAACAGAGAGCAGACGAGATAGAGACCTAAAAATATACAAGAACTGTCATTGTCATTGAGATTCATTGTTTTCTAAAAGTTTAGTCATTAAAATAAAAAAAATTAAACATTTATGTTTAGTGGGATACATGTGATCACTTTTAAACGTCAAACATACAACTAGCTATATACGCCTCAAGACGAAAGTCTTTCAGCAGTGTGTGTCGCTAGTGATGACGTATGGTACTCAGACTTGGTCTTTGACAGTTGGCCTTTTGAATAAGCTCAGAGTCACACAACGAGCCATGAAGCGAGCCATGCTTGGAGTTTCTTTGCGTGATGAAATCCGAAATGAGGGAATTCGCCATTTGACGACCGATGTGGCGCAATGGGCGGATAGCCGACTGTGAAGCGTGAGGTCGCGGGTTCGATTCCCGCTACAGGACAAATATTTGTGCATTGAAAAAAAAAAAAAAGCGCAAGTATTTGTTCTGTGTCTGGGTGTTGTGGATCCCCGATCCTCGTAGTTTCTGATACCCTAGATACAGGGAAACCTAGTTAGGGGTCAGAGCCTATGTATGTGATTGTGCGGGCATTATTATTATTATTATTATTAACTAAGGTCACCGACATAGCTCTCAGAATTTGCAAGTTGAAGTGGTAATAGGCAGGCCACATCGCTCGACGTACCGATAACCGCTGGGGCAGAAAGGTTCTCGAGTGGCGACCACGAACCGGAAGACCGGACCGACGACATTGTAAGTTGCAGGGAGCCGATGGATGCAAATGGCTAATAGCCGTTCATGGTGGCGTTCAAGCCTATGTTCAGCAGTGGACTTCTTCCGGCTGATGATGATGATATACGCCTGTTCGAATGCCGGCAAAAGAACAGGCAAGAACCGGCCGGCATGTAATTTTTTGGACGCTATCACATTGGCAATTTTATTTTTATTACTAATTGATTAAATTGGAGCAAATTCACTAAAATCCCAAGCTTTTTCATAATAATCCAAGATTTTGTTAATCTTTGTAAGGACTGATTTTATCGACAAGTCTTGAAATTCACTTGGGATTTTATTGAAAAAACGTACGTACCTACACAATTGACCTTTGAAAGAGTTGCTAGTCTAGTAGTGAGTCCAGCAATTTTATCTTTGTTCCTAGTATTAAAATTGTGATAATTACTAGGTACTTATTAAAATTTTCCATATTGATAAACAACTGTCATTATTTTAGTTAAACTTTGTCCATAAAGATTCTCTGGGCCCATATTGTAAATCGCAGTTCTCTTCTGCAAAACAAATATGGTGTTAACATCAGCAGCGTTTACTGCAGCATCTACTACAGAAGAAACATAATACTAATACATAATTGTAATTACATATTTTTTATGCTACGATTGCTATTCATTGACATTGTAATTTTTTTTCTTTTTGTTTGATTCTTTAATTAGCATTTCGCTTAAGTTGTAAGTACGCCTATTAAAATTTAGCCAAAGCATGTTGAACCTTAATTTTTATAAAATATAAGATGCATGTTTGCCTTGCGATGTAACAGCACATGTTTACAAGTAAAATATTTTTATCTTTATCTTTACTGATTATTCTGGGAGGAACGGTACGGCTAGCTGGCTTTGTTATCAGAATGGTAAAGACAAGTTTTGGGTCTAAACTGTAGATGCACACCTGTTAGTGGATGGAAGAAGTTGTAAAAGGGGTGATATACCCACGTGATCAGATCCTTGTGTACGATTGCTAAATTAGATAAAATTAATTAATTAGATTAAATAATGTTTTAGCAATCACAAAGGTTTTGCAAATTCTATGGTAGCTAAGTAGGTAACGATCTTGCAAAAGTGTTCTGTAGTGTATTAAACGAGTAGCAGGCATAAAATCCGTCATCTCGAAAGAAAAATCTTGTTTTTACTTTGTCAAGTTTCTTTTTTCTTTTATATATCGCCCTTTTATGTACAAGACGTCCTTTTTCTGTCCAATTGTGTTGCTTTTGCAAGTTAATATTGAATGAGTTGCGATTACTTTTGCGAGCTATGGCGACTGAGTTATGTCGAATTGAACCTACTTGTATTAAATTACTAGTCGCGCCCCGCGGTTTCACCCGTGTCTTCCCATTATCCCGCAGGAACCTTTTTGCAGGATTAAAAGTAGCCTATGTGTTAATCCAGGGTATAAGCTATCTCCATTCCGAATTTCATTCAGATCCGTTCAGTTGTTTTTGCGTGAAAGAGTAACAGACATCCAGCCATCGATCCATCCATCCATCCATCCATTCTCACAAACTTTCACGTTTATAATATTAGTAGGATACTTCAGGTTACATTATAATGTGTAGTCATGTTTCAAATGGTAATGTGACAAGTAATGTGATGTTATGGTATTGACGTAATTAAAGTAACTCTGACTTGCAATTTTTGCATGTATGCAATGCATAACAGAATCGACACCACCCTGAGAAAAAATTCTGACTTTCCTTCTGAGTCTTTTCCTTCCAAGACCGATTCCTTCCTTATTTTACCTTAGTTTTCCTTCTGAATCACAATTCCTTCCCTTTTGACTCAGAAGGAAAACGGTATTTTGGAAGGTCTTTTTTTCTCCGTGCATTGTATTCTAGACAGTGCTAGAAGTTAGATTTTTTTAATCCATTTTTTAGTACTTTTAGACCTGTCAATCTTAGTTTGGTTTTAGAAAATGCATAAGTATCGTCTTAAAAGTACCTACTATCAAATCGAGATTCAGAATTAAGTATTACCAACTCAGTTTTCTGAATTTAGCTTGCGTGAGCGCAACGAGCTGTGCAATTTAGCCTACATTACTGTAACATTTAGAAAATTGGACCCAACACTATGAAACATGCCTATAAATAATCTAACAAAATTATTCAAAACGATTTAACGATTTTACGCAGAAAACGTATACCTATTTATTCCCTGTGTGAGTGATTATACCTCGTCGTTTCTCACCAAAATCAACTTGTAATTCTAATTTACTTATTCGTTATTTATAATATAATATAGCTACATATATCCTTTTTACTTTTAAAGGTGTTCAGCGGCAGGCGCAAATCGCGCTTATTGTCAGTGGAGTCGCCCTTGCAATATTGCTGGTAGTCCTGGTGATGGTGTGCCGCGGCAGGCTCTCATGGCGTTACATAAAGCAGAAGTTCCAGCCCGCTAAGGTGATTAATATACATTTTCAAAACAAAAATTACGTGACTCCAATATATATATCTATACTAAACACAAAACTAGCAAAACAATTTTTGGGAAAAGCTTTTATTTTTTCATTATTTAAAGCTCCAGAGCGCAAAGGCTGGCCGTAGCACGACGCAGGTGTATTAAACAAAAAATTATTAGTATTAGTAAGTAATAGTAATAATGTAACAGCAGGCAGGTAAGATTATATGAGACAGCATGCAGTCAAACACAAGAACGTTTTAATTTGTTTTCTACTTCATATAGGATAACATTTGTCAGGCGAGCACTAAAAATGATGCCCTACCATCAAGCTATGGTTTTATCACAATATTTTCCTTCACCGAAAACTCAAGTGCATTTAGTATTTAAACCACGGATCGCATTCCAACGAGCCGTCATCGTTTCATATTATTATTTATTTTATGTAGTAATTTTGTATACCTACATTTCAGTCAAAACTTTTACCGGTCTGAAGTGCTTTTCACTTCAAAAAACAGTCAAACGTACTTTTGACTGCAGGCTTTAGTTGAGACTACTTTTGGCTGAAAAATATACGTAGCTAGAGGTTAGAGTTGAGTCTGAAAGATCTGTAAGAGAATAAAAGTAAATAAAACAGCTTACCAAAAAGTAACATCATCAGTTGACGAATGAAGTTGATCATAAGAAGAATGAGTAACGATTGGATTTCATATACATACGTACATGTTTTAATAACATCAACCGAGAAGCATGTTTTACGTAAATTTACTTGTAGTCATATCATGAGAGAGTTCCTAATGTAAAGGTCGTTTTGAAGACTGTTCAACTAACATCATGTCCACTATGCAACATGGTTATGGCTATGTAATTAAAATTATTTTTAACCATCATACTAAACCCTAGAAGGTAGGCAAAGAAGGAAACACCACGTTTCACTTGTTAATTGCTATTTCGTAAATAAATAAAAACATAAATGTAATCATAAAACCGTGTAAATAAATAAACTGTTATTGTTAAAATCAGTTGACTAGACTATATTTTAGAAAAAAGTATTAATTTATTCGCAATATATTTAACTGTTTGTTCAACCAGCTGAATGATTAGGACAATCATCAGATAACAAGCACATGAAATTCAAGTCGCTTACACCTTGTTCCCCAGCACAATATTCTCGATATTTCATGTTAACTAAACCCCAGCCCAGCATGAAATAATTTTCTACTAACGACCCGTTCCAGCTTTGCACGGTTATGGGATATTGTAAGCCTGAAGTTCGCTAAAAACCATTATTTATAAAAGCCTTTTCGAACCACTAAAGCTGAGTTGCACCATCCATAGTTAACTTTAACGTTCGCCAAATCTGCCATCTGCACCAACTATGGTTAAACTATGGTTGACGTCATAATTTAGTTTTGTCAAACAAAAAGAACAATGGCCAAAACGGACCCGAGCTTGTATGAAAACGAGCTATGTATGAAAAAAAAATTTAGTCCTAATAAGATTACATAAACGATATTTCAGGGCGAGTCCAGAAAAAATGAAATAGATTATTTCGATATTGATCTTTCGGAAGATCAATTCAGATCAGGCAACCCTAACCCTAACCATTGTTTGCTTTTGCTACGATACTATTCTACTATTTTTTACTCCTTTTTCTTCCTCTGAACCTGACTAAATCTCACACACCAAAAACTGTTATAGGCCGGTCGTATAACTTCTAAAGACTATTCGTCATTTTTATACAAAATATATTGCGGTCAGGTCCAAGGCAGTATGAAAAGTGGCCGATGTTCCTTGTTTTAGAAATTGCAATTTAATATACACCGTGCACCAGTCAGTTTGGATCCAAGATAAGATACAGTGAACTATATAACTGAACAATGACAATGCATGAACAAGGAGGCACATAACATTCTATTAACATCTTCGACCCGTAACATTACTCTATTAAAAAACATACATACACTATTTAATATTCATTATTATATTAGTCGGTACATTCTCAACTAATGAAACTATTCTAATTATAATTCCAGAACCGCGTGAAGCAAAATCCCAACGACCTAACGCATTATAATCCGCACGCTGAAATGGCGAAACCACGACCCGACTTAAAACTCGAGATCCGAAACCCAGAGCCTCCGAAGAGAAACCCACAACCTCTAAACGCGCGAGATTTGGAAACCAGGACTTCGCAGACAGAGAAAAGTCAAGGAGCCACCACTCCAAAAACTATGAGCACGGCCCTGAGTAACAGACATCCCGCTGAAGACACGACCCTCGACTTTTCCTATGACAACATGGGAATGAATGTGACACCTCCGGAACAGCCCGCTGCAAGTCACAAATTCTGAGATCAAGCTGTCAGTTTCGGAGGTGAAACTGTAGTACATATCTACTCTCCCGAATATACGACAGCGATATCGATAAAATAAACGTCTCACATTTTATAAATTAAATGCTGAATTAAAACCAAAAAGGTTTTCGTTCAGTTATTTTTGGCTTTGAAACATCAGTAACAGAACTGAGATTTCGACATTGTCGTTCCGGTACGATCGCCATTTGTCCGCCTGTTGCATGTCCGTTGAATGCGTACTATTATCACATACGAATATGAACAAGCAAAGTTACATAAAAAAAACTCGTTTTATTTTTCAAATTCAATCGTCATGAATATCGTTAGTAATGAATACTGGATGAATTACTTACTTGTGGGCGACGTTGATTCGATATTCGACAATTAATTGGAGTGGAAAATTTTACGTAAACGTCATATTTCGACAGCGAACATTAATTAATTGTTCGTTAAAGTTCCGAGTATTTAACCTGGAATTTTAACATCGTTAATAACAGCAGCAACATAGCTTTAGTTCGAATATTTCAGCCGAAAACTGACTCGTTAAATTAATTAAATTAATATCTGGCATAACATTATTTTTGTTACTAATTTAAATGATAGCTCTGCGGTATGACGTTTTCTTGTGACGGAGGTAGATCGTAGGCTCGAATCCTGCAATGAACTTTACATTCGGTAGAGAGATGAAATCTTAGCTTGATGGTAAAACTTTTTTTATTGCTCGCCTTTACCTACCATTCTCACTTGAGGGTCGATTCCCAATCCAGGCGAGGTTCTTTGACCACATACATATCATTTGGTAACATGTATCAAACGCTATCATGATTTAAAAAATTATTTAATTATTAAAATAGTAACACCACAAAGGAGTGCAATAAAATGTATCGGTCTTTTTGGCAAACTGTTTATTATTGCGGGGTGAGAGTATATTGTTAAATATTGTAGTTATTACATTAATATTGTAGTTTGTGCCTACTGTATGATTCAGTATTACTTAATATGGGTCTGTGTTGGTGTGGAGTATTGAAATGCAATTTCCAGAGACGCGTGCGTTTATTAGAACGGTCAAATCAATACTGAATCATACAGTAGGCACAAGTTAGAAACGGGGTGGATAAACTTGTGTATGTAGCCCTCCATAGTGCAGCTAAGAATTTAGTAAGTTTAGTACTTAGTAGGTAAGTAGTAAGTAATAATGTAAACATTCACGTCATAGTATTATAATTAGTGAACTTTTTCATCCGAAGAGGAAGAGATTTTGTTTTATTGTAAGGGTCCACAGTATTTATTTTTACAAATAAACATTTTGCACGTATTTTAATCACAAACATAATTATCACAATGCAGTGTAAGATTTTAAAAATTGTCTTGAAAACTAGTGTCGATCGATTAACGAGCATAATAATGGTTTTAAGAACTTAATAATATTAAGGCACAAGTTTATTTATTTATTGATATGTTTTTCGGTGGTTACATAGGGAAAACTAATTTGCAGACAAACAGCGAGTCAAGAAAATGTGAAGTTTAATTTATTATCACGTATTGTTCCCCAATGGGTGAGAGAGAATAGCTCGCACTTGGTAATTAGTTAATTTCTCCAATTATGACACTCATTCAAGATGACTCATGACCATTGGAAAGCTAAACCAACAAGTTAATCATTTCTCACGATTCATTATTTAATACCCCGGTCCAGGTATATCGTGGCGCCATTTCTGACTGCATCGTCACTTAACATCAGGTGACTTATTTTTATTTCCGGATAAAAAAAACGGGTAGCGTTTGACCACATGTCGAAAGTCAGAATAAAAAAAGTCATATTGTCTATTTGCGTAAGGTAATCTACGCCACGATATAATAAGGTCTTGTTAGTCCATAAATGGTAAAGTAACAAAGGTGATTTTTTCTCTAAATCAACCATATAGTGAGGTGGACAATCTAATTTATGTACAAAAAATAAGAGCTAACTTAACTAAGCTAAACTATAAAATAAAACTAGCAACTAATATAACTATTAAAGATACCTTAAATTCATTCCAAAACTATTGAGATTGTTTATACTTGTAAGTCCATAAAAAATTAATGTATTCGGTAGTTAAAAATAAATTGTTAACAAAAATGTTTGCACTTATTATATTTGTAGGTACATAGAAAAAGGTATATTGTATATTTTGATTTAGTTTTGTTAGTTGTATTTTCGAGTTCAACTCGTGTTGAAATAAATATTATCAGCGTGGCTGAGGTAGTTTTTTTTAAAGGTACTTATGCTACTGTTATACCGATGTGTTATATGTATAACAAGGCTTGATGTGCAAGTATTTAGATTAACTTTTATATTTGTATTGTCATATTGTTTTGTGTTGTCTTTAAACTACGAAGGACAAATGTGCGCTGTTTTATCCACCATACAATTTGTGGTCAAAATTAACCAAAATGTTCATACATTTTTACTAATGGGAAAAAAATACTGTTTTACTATTTTTAATGTTAGGAAAGGTAACTTTGGCTAAAAGCTAAACCAACCAGAAATGCAAGCTTTACTCAAATTATAACAACAGGACCGAAATACAGAAAAGGCGGTTTTGTTTCGCAACAAAACTACATGGTACCGCTTGATACTTATTTTTTATTGTATTAACATTGAAGTAACGTAACATGTTTGCAACATTATATATAGCTCTATAAATATTTTGATAATACCTAAAAAAATCACGCGGGTTGGCAACGTAGGTACCTATAGCCAATAAAGTACTACCTATATAACTACATATTGTATATGTCTATAAATCCAGTCTAGTGAGTATTTTGTCAAAATGAACAGATCTCTGGTGTTGATATTTTTCACGCGACCTGTCTTCAGTAATATAATAATAAGCGTCGGTGTTGAGTGAAATATAAATATCCATCTACCCCAAGTAAAAGCCATATCGGGCTAGACGTCGGTTAATTAAAACTTAAAACAATAGCTACACCTTTCTGTTTGTAGAGAAGAAATATATAGGTATAATAATAATAATTATAAATCTTAAAAGACTCTGTTGGCACTCATAATACATTTGGTTACTGCAAACTTCTTAGGTCTGATTAATTTCAAAGCGCCCTCCGTTATGCTACTTTTATATTTGGATAAATTAATAGTAAGTATTTTCAACTCTCTAGTTATTTCCGCTTTGTCTTTGCCGAACTATTAACGTAGGTACTGAGATGCGTTCAGGTGACTGGTTGAAATCGTGCTATTTTATTATTTAAAGTTTAGTAGGTATAAAAATAGGTAAATATTATTATTACCGTCCCATACAGAACATTCCATTAAATAAGAATATACTTAATTTTGATTACGTAGGTTAGGCTAATATTTAGATTTGGATGAAACGTTAGTTGACTGTTACAAAAGAGAGAACTCAGTCACCAGCAAATGTTAGGGATGCTATTTATTCGAAACAGTTTAAGGAGTGGTGTGTGCCGTGACAATCCACAATACTAAGGCCGGTATTCTATGTAGAATGACGCTCAAGGTAGAGTTACCTAAGCACAGATTTGAGTCTGTCATTTCATACAAATATGTAGCTACGCTACCACCACAGTATATAAAGAACAGTAGGTTAGCTAAGGCCGCTTGACGAGTTAATTGCCTACTCTTGCGGTGACGCATAGGCGGCGCGTTCCGTACTGAGTGCATGGCCGCGGCCCCAGCCGCCTCCTTTCGTTTATGTGATTGTGTGCATGAAAAGTGCGTGTGTACACGGTGCCGCTACTCACGCACACATTCAAACCGGCGACGGCCGATTTATACGAAGCTGAACTACTACTCCTTTACTATGCTACCACCGTCAGAGAACTGGGAAAGACCACGATATTTTTCAGCGTTTATTTACTCAGACGCTGACTCTCGTGACCACGATCAATGCAAATTTATTACTTTTTCTAACACTTCTTTACATTTTGCTTTTGAAGTTGGAATTTGTATTTTCATAAGAAAAGAAAAATTCTGTAGTATACATTTTAACAACCTCTTTTACAGTCAAATAACGTACCATATATTTACAATTAGGTCCTAACAGTCGTTAGGTAGATAAGTTTAGGGGGATAAATTTGGAGTCTATCAAAGAAACTCTTGTGGCAATGTGCACTTAATAACGTAGTACTTATTATGTTTAATATTTAAAGATGCTTACTTAATTATTTTGTAGTCGTCTAGCCTTTATAAGAGTGAAGTCGAAGGGTGAAACCAAACGAGCGTAATTTTGCGAGTCGTGAGTCGCAGAATTTCGGTAGTATAAATTTTGCTGCATTCGGTTTCATACAAAAAGGCAGTTGGTGCCACGCGACGACGTAAAATGAGTTGAAAATTGAGTTTAACGTAAAATGAGCGACCGAAAATACGCGACTCACGACTCACAAAATTACGCTTGTTTGGCTTCACCCTTATGCGTAAAATGACAGTGTAGCAAAACGTTTAAAAACCCTAAAAGCAAGATACCTAAAAGTCATCTCCACATTATTTAATAACAATATTCCTTTTTTAAATGTAGGGCATTACGCCTAATACTCTAAAGGCCCATCTTGCACTGGGTCTAATTAATTTGCCGTAGGTCTAAAATGTATCCTTGCGTAATACAGTTATCAGAGTGATGAAACAGTGTGCTTGAATTAAGGCATCTTGTATCGTAAGATCTTAACCGTAGCCATTTTGAGTTGTCGGAAGTATGTACCTACCCTTCATATGAGTTATAATTGTTTAGGTTCTTCGCCGTTAGGTATTTTTCATAGTACATACTATGAAATGTCTTAATCCTTTGCTACATACACATTTTGCGTTTTCGATGTAGCGTTTTTTATGGGAAACGAATCTTTTAAGTAATTTTAGTGCATTCTGTGCATAACTAAATGTCAAGTTAGATTGTAGATAAATAATATGGCTTAAGTTTTTTATCTAATACAGATAGATAATAAACTTTTATGCAACTTTTTTGTATATACGTGAAGCCCTCAGGAATTCCGTCCAATAATTAAGATCTGAATGAATTCATGTATGTACAATATAATTAATAATATTAGCTACTAAGGTTTTAGTATGTAAAAGGCTAGGTCCTTCTTTATATTTTTAAGCAATGTATATTTTTACTGTTCCAAGTTAAATTTTTATTAGATGCCTACTAATAGGCCGAACTAAACAAAATTAAAAAAAAGTACTTTTCGTACTTATAATATTTTAATTATATAGCTAAGTTAACTAATTATTTGTTTACATTAATGAATTATCCTAATTAAATACATATTTATATTTTATATTTACTCTACGTAAATCAATAGAAAATATAGAATTATTTCTAAGATGATCATAACACAAAAAAAAAAATTGATTTCGTTGAGTTGGTACTTTTAGTCTAAAGTAATAAACTTTTGTGTTTTATTAGATCTTTCGTATCGTAGAAACATATTTTTAAAGTTTGGTATATAGGTACTTTGTCGTAAAAGTTAGATCAAATTGTTTATCTACGTATACTGTTGCTGTTACCTTTATTTGAAATAAAAACTCAAAGAAATTAAAAGTGTACCTACATTTATTTACACGACCTTGAATTACAAATATTTTTTTGAATACAGATATTAATGAAAATCAAGTTTAATTGAAATTTGAAATTTGCTTCTCTCGTTCGAATCCATGAACACCATGAATTTACTTGATAAAGGAGTTTAATCAAACAGGTAATACTGTAAGGTCTATTTATATTATAATAATAATAATTTATGTTTTGTTTATTAAACATGCATAAATAGATCAAATTTAACTCTTCGGCAGTGTCAATAGGTACCAATACCAGTAAAGTACAGATAATGTCCAGAACTTGGAGTACTTGCCCTTATATTATATATTACTACGATTAAATTAATAAATATATTATTACGATTTAATGAATAACATTTTTTTAATTAGGAGGAATTTACAACCAAAGACAACAAGCTTCGAGCTTAATCGATTGTTAATACTCGTAGTATGATCTGCCACGCCTATGCCGGTATTTCCGTTTTCTAGGATAGTCACCATAATCATCAATAACTTTCTGAAGTTTCTTTCTTATCATCTTTTGCTTGTGTTTCTCTAATATGTCTGCATAGGCATCTGAGAATGGTAAAATGTTTATTCCGCCATCCTGTGTGACCAAACCTGGTAATCCTGGAACCATGCCAGCTTGTTGTCGAAGCGTGTAATGCTGGAAATTATAAGGATAGGATACTGCAGGTGCTCCTGCCACTGGTAGCATGGGGTTTGTTGGTTGTATTGGAATTCCATACGGTAGAGGCATTGCTGGTTGAAGAATTGGCATCGGTAAAGGTGGTGGAGGCATCGGGAAGGACGGTGGCATTGGAAAAGCTGGTGGCATTGGATATGAAGGAGGCATTGGGAAAGGGAATGGTTGCGGAGGTAGAGGAATTGGGATTGGTAAGGGGACAGGGTTGGGTTTATATTTAGGAGGTATTTTGTACGAGCAATACTCCGGTATGTTCCTCGGATACCAATACAAAGGATTGCATGGATCTTCGCCAGGAACTTTTGATGGTTTGAAGTTGAGAGGATCCATGTAGTTGAGACCTGAGATGGTACATGATACCCATGGCGTTGACAGCATGGTAAGCAATATCTAAAACAATTCAAAACAGGAATATTGTTAAACTGGCTGTTTTAAACTAATCTGTTTTAATTTACCTTTAATTCTAACATCGTATTTCTTTCAATTTTTCACCCCCAACGCTGAGCTGCACACCACCTTTTAATGAATCATTGTCAGCGTTGGATATAATCAGGTAGCCATAAAACAATTAAAGTGTTTGGAAATATCACAATGTCGGTTAACTTTTTTTCCGTCGTTTTATTGATTATTCTGAACGGTGATATTTTCAATCGTAACTCATTGTTCTCATTGTAGTGCCTAATTAAACTCAGATTACTGCTTTTAGTTTCAACAAAGTTACATGACATATACGAGTTTGTAGATACTTACTAATCACTCAATCACCAAACCATCAATTTTTGTTTGGCTTTTAGCTTTATTATTTTTTTTGTTTTTAATTCTTGTATTCACTGCATCAGCAGAGTTTTTACCATTTCTGTTTTTATCTTTTACTTTCCGTAATTTTATGACATCAGCTTTATGTTCATTATTGCTTATTGAGTTTTCTAGTTTTGACGGAATTTCGATCTTGCCATAGTAGTATCCATCATCATTATCTCTCTGTCCAGCGCTGGCATAAGCACCTGCGATTTTCATTATCATATTTACACTTTTTTTCGATATTGGTTGGTCGTAAATGGCAACCGGTCCTAAATTAGACATCCCTACAACTGGCGCTGTTGGATTTTTGCTTACATCATTTCGTAAAAATTCTAGCATTTTTTCAAAGGGTGACAATGACAATGAACTCCATAGTTCCTCTGGTTCTTCAGAGTTGTCGTTGCCATAAAAAATATATTCAGTATCATAGTTAGGGTATCTGAATTCAGTTTCCAAATTTTTATAATAGTTAGGGCGGTGCGAGTAAATAATATCTTCCGTGGTTTGTCTTTCTCTTTTCCTAACAACTCTGAGAGGTGTTTTAGCGGCAATGGCAACTCGTGATCTTATCAGACTTTCGAACATTTCTGCGCAATGCTCAGGCAAATGTAGTGGGTACCAATAAAATGGATCACATTCGTGCATGTTACTATATCTTTCCTCGAAATCGAAGTGGTCAAGGTACGTGACACCGGCAATTGATTGTTTTGTTATAATAATGAATTCAAGCTGAAGAAGAATTGAGGTTTTCCATTTCATCTGCAATATAAAGAAATAACAATAATACAGTAACTGTTACGTAGTAAGTACAATTAAATAACAGTGTTACCAACTAAAACCAATAAAATGAAATATGTTCTGTATACGTTGGCTGCGAGTTGTTGCTGATCAGCTGACTGCGTGGTGATAGTCGTAGGATATGTCGCTATAATATAACCTAGTCGCTAATAAAACCCAGTTCATCTTAAAAGTTCAGAGGGTTCAGTTCTACTTATATTATATATATACCTATAATAAAACTGGTAGAATACAATTCAGAGATACACCCAAAAACAAGCAATCACATTAAAACCTATTCAACACAAATTTTATGCTGCTAGGTAATACAGTTTCATTAATTAATTAGCACTTCAACATAGGTTCATTAGCGACTAGTATCAATATTTTGTTGTTTCAATTAATTATTACTACATAATTATTGTGTATAGGATATTATGAGAAGCTCAAAATTTATATCATAACGAATCGAGACCGTGACGAGAGCGAGTGAGTGACACGGCTATATTTGGCCTTTTCCAGATGTTATATCTTTTTCCGTGCCGTATCCGGGACATAGGATAAGTTGTTGAAAAATTCGCCGTCTCCACGTCAGTCGTTAGTTTATACTTTGGATGATAATGGCTCGGCTCGGACCCGGTACGGTGAAGTATCAAGTGTTAGCTAACTGGCTCCTCTATGATATTAGACTAATGTATAGGCGTAACATCATTAGAGTATTAGGTATATCTATTCTGTCATTAATTAGTCAAATTGATGAAACTTTACTTTTAGTAAATTGCAAATGATCTATGACATTTTCTAATATGACGTAATTAAAAATTAAAAATAAAGGAGATCCGTAAGTTGCCTAGAAGTTTGGCCAGATCATCACCAACCATGATTGATTCGGGTTTAGCTCATTTTATTTGAGAATTACGAGTTTCTGATACAGAATACAGATACTACGAGTACCTGTATATAGTTGATTCCGTATAAACAACAAAAGAAAACGATTATTGCAATGGCAGCAGCTCAAAAGAGAATGACTAGTAAAAATGGTAGAACTGAAATTATTACATATATCAATTTGTTTTTTCTTCTTCTTCTAAGTCGGATGACAAAGATATTTAAAGACGATACCTTCGTTTAGAGGAAGGAACGAGACAGAGGTTAAAATTATAACATATTTTGAGTTTTGACAAATAAATACAACTGAAATGATTATGTGAACACTCACCGTTGTAGTTTTTCTCATGTTTGATTTTTGAATGTCAAATTTTCTCATTAGCTCTTTATGAGCACCTAGTTATCGCATTGTTCTCGTGTCGGTGTATTTGTCGTCACCCCTTTGTCTCAGACCACCTGCGTGTGCATGCAATTAGCACGCGGTCAAACAATGCGATATAGTACTTCATACTAATATTTTAAACAAGCGAAATAAGTTCAGTGAAATTTGGTATGGAGATGGTTTAAATTTAAACTTCATTTAAACCCAAAGGACTTGTTAATATGACATTCTTAATCACGATAAACTGTAGTCTACGTGAGTGAAACCCCGGGGTATAGCTAGTTACAAATATGACGATCTGATACTTACGTATCGTATGTTGTATTGGAAATCTTATGTAAGATTATCTTGTTTTGGAATAGATTTACTAGAACTTGGTAGTTTCGGGTATCGAAATAGCTTTATGATTACTGGTAAAAGAAAGATTGGTGGTCGATCAACACAACTATCTGTAAAAACAAAAACGGGCATGGCTCGCGCTCATTAGGGCGGGCCGCACCGCAACCTGCATTTCTTTCAAACATGAAATAAACGACAGAGAAGCAAACGCATTTTTCGAAGTTGCGGTGTGGCCCGCCCGGTGTGTGGTTATGTGTGTATCTCATGTCTTCAGTTTTTGATTAGAATATAAATCTATTTACAAAAAAAAAAAACTGACGTGATCAATGTTGTGATACCTATACTTCTTATTTTTTGGTTGCTTCTAAACGAAGGTAATTGGAAAAGGAGGAGCGAGGAATTATAATATTTAATTATTTCTTTGATGCGTTTTTCCCAGACCATGAGTGGAGCCGTAGCTAATACTAAGATGCCATTTTAAATTAAATAGGTTGACAAACAAAAACTGTGGTGGAGGGAATGAAAGGTGAGGTATTGCAATGATGATTAAAATATCTGCTAAAATAGCTTTATGGGGGATGCACCTTATTTATTGTAGTGATTTCTATTTATTTATCATGTTGACCTACTTACCGTTATTTTCAGGTGGTTGGATTGTAACATTAGCCTTATTTTCAGTATTTTCACAATATGAATTTTTCGCGATTATTATGGCGAGAAGAATATATCTGATTGTATAAAATGTCATTTGATATTTTATTTTCTCTGTTACTACGATACTTCAACTAGGTGTGTTGAAAATTAAAGAAGTACTGAGTCGAAAAAACCTGATGTTATTTTAATTTAATAGTTTGTTGTAGTGCATGATATAAAACTATTAAAATTCAATTTATCACGCCGATAAATTTACACAGCTATTTTTATTTTGTTGCATGGTGTTCTGTTTTCTATGAGAAAGCTTATACCCTGGATTAACACATAGGCTACTTTTTATCCCGGAAAAAGGTTCCTGTGGGATAACGGGAAGACGCGCAACTAGTACATGATAAATATACCGTTTCGAAACCTAATTCTATTATTAATGACCATGGCAGTTTAGAATAATAAATTATTAGGTAATAAATTGGTTTTATAGTTTCTTATTTG
Source organism: Opisthograptis luteolata (assembly GCA_931315375.2). Classification (NCBI taxonomy): domain Eukaryota; kingdom Metazoa; phylum Arthropoda; class Insecta; order Lepidoptera; family Geometridae; genus Opisthograptis; species Opisthograptis luteolata. Next base: position 6,616,893 of record OV928033.1, read on the forward strand.
TCATCCTGCTAAGTGTCTCGTTAAATTGCTTCTCAGTTATGAACGTTGGCATCATTACACTTCTTGGCGGACAGCAACATTCATCGTCCACAGTTTCATCGTTAAACCGCCGTCTTCTTCGTGAAAACGGTTTTACTGATTGTTCTTTGTTATCTTCTTTCAAATTCTGCACGTCCTTTTTTGTCAAAATACCGCGAATGTTCAGCAAATCTAATGCAGCTTCATTTAATTTGTAATTAATTTTGCATTCTGAAAGGGTTGACAAGTTTTATAGATGATATAGATAGATTTAGATAGTTTTATAGATTCTATGCGGCTTACATTAACATAGTGCTGTCATTTAATAGAGTGCCCACTCAACTAGCCCTAATTATCCAATACCGCAAATTCGGAAAATCAAGCTAATAAACAACGTTGTAGGTCTGTGTTCATTTCTAACTCGCTTCTAAAAGGATGAGTTTTGAAAACAACGATCATATTTTCACATTTTTTATTTTCGTTTTTTATGTCGACTCCCCATTTCCCAACAGTATAACAAAAAGAAGTAATATTTTATTAGTTATATTATGCCATTTTATTTAATTAGCGAACCAATATGTTTCTTTGACATAGTATACCTCTACGGACCATCATTTTTTCCTTGTAGGATGTCGGTAACGACATTAATAGATTTTGACAAAAAGGGTATCGTTAGGTGATGTATCGAACTCATAGAAGTAGGAATTATTCTAAACTAGCAGCGCCCCGCGGTTTCACACGGTTTCAAAAGTATTATATGTACTGTAGTCAACGCGGGTGAAACCGGGGAGCACACTAGTAATATATATGTACTAAAAAGTCCTTTTCCATCCTTACCATCGTAAGGTGGGCATTTGCATTGATGGTCATAAGGACCTAGGGCCGGCATACTATGGCTTCTCCGGTAGACATATTCATTGGGCTTCTGTGAGTTATTATACCAGGACCACCGCTGCCATGTAAGTTCTGTTAGCCCTGATTCAAAGGCTGCCAGTAATATACACAACTGCAGTACCTGCCAACACAATAGATGCAGTTAAAACCCAATCAGTTTTATCTATATACGGTAAAAGTTAGGCTTAATTAATCTCACCAGTCTCTATCGCATTTAGTGTGCCCTGACCTAGATAAACCAAACATGTTTCTTTTTTACTATTTACAGGGTAGCGTTTGACTACAAGTCACCTAATGTTAAGTGACGATGTGGTCGAAGATGGCGCCACGCTACACCTGGACTGGGAACTGGCTCTCAAGTGAGGCTGCCGGAACACACCGTTAGGTGCTTGGCGACAGATTCTTAACAAGTGGGTGGTAGCTAGCCAGGCGAGTACTAGAAAATACCCTACCACCAAGCTATGGTTTCATAACGATGTTTTCCTTCACCGAAAGCTCAAGCTCATTGGAGGATTCGAACCCACGTCCTACGGATCGGAAGCCGACGTCACTACCACTGAGCCATCATCGCTATGTGTAAGGTAACAAGTAACATCTACATTCAAATCTGCTTTATTATACTGTTAATATTGAACATTTTTGACATGTACAGCTGATAATCAGTCATCGATCGTTTTGAATTTAAACCGCCTACAGATTATCGTGTTAGTTATTATTTCATAAAACCTAACTATATTTATTTAGTACATGTGGCCACTTTAACCCGTATTTATTTTTCCTTCAATAAAAAGAACATGAATGGTCAGACAGGTCAGGGTAACGTTTTGTTTTACTATTCAAAGTTATCTTAATAACAACATGCCATAATACAAAGTCCATAAACATTTTAATTAATATCAATATCCGTATCAATCATAATGGGGTATCGCTTCAAAACTGTCTTTATTAGCGTTGTCTTCTAAATATCTACTGTTCTGCATTGTTATATAGTCATCGGAGTAAACATTGAGCGTTATTATTTCTGGCGTTACTCTCTTTGTAAACTTTTTAACGTTTTTGTTACAAATGTTTCGTTTAAAATTTGGACATCTAACACCTTTGAAATTCGTGACGTATGTTTCTGCTGAAGTTTCTATAGCGGGAGGCATTGTATCTGCTTTATAATATTCATCAGAAATTATCGGTATTTCCCTTTCGGAATAAACTAGTGTTGCTATTTTGGGATATAGCGACCGTACTGAAGGGATCGCTAGTGTTTGAATTTCAAGAATCATTTGTTCTTTTGTTTCTTGTGGATTTTCAGTAATGGATCCTGAAGTTGTGGGTAAAGTCGTGGAGATAAGTATTTCATCTTTGGAAATACTACTTGGTTCAAAAGTCATGAATGGTGTTTCGGTTTCAGGAATAGTACTTGGTTCAGGAATCGTGGTAGTACTTGTCGATTCTTCTGTGATGGTTTGCTCTGTGGTTGGATCTTCTGTGGTTGGTTCTTCTGTAGTGGTTTTTTCTGTGGTTGTTGCCGTAAAGCAAAGGGTAAATTTATGCTTAGTTAACCTCTTTTTAAATGGTGCGTTCGGTCTAGTTGAATGTATTTTTTTGTAGTCTCTTTCATATATATTCTTGTATTTTATTATTCCACTTTTACCGACATAAAGTGGGAAAGCCATATCGAAGTTATTGTCATTGTCGTTACATCCACCCTCGCAAAGTCTATATGGTGCAGTAAATAACAAGTATCCTGGCTTCTCTGATAATTCTAAAATACAACTCTGACTGTAATAATCTGCTGGATATTTCTGGTTATTTATGAAAGATATATGATTAAAACTTACTCGCTCCATGTACAATTTTTCTTATGAATTGCTCGCCGTGTTCGTGTGTCTGATTGGTTTCAACAGCTGTTGTTCTAGTTTGTGAATTATATCCTACAATAAAAATTAAGAATGAACTTAAAACAGTGCGTATATTTAAACGCGGAAAAGCCATTCTTACATATTCTCAACGCAATTAACTATTGTTCACCTTAATAATGAACGGAACGATCTTGGAACGGTGACAAACTCAATAATTTATGTGTTGGAATGACGGCTTTGTTATACGGCAAGTCCATTTATTTTTATGTCGTGTTATATATTGGTATTGGAAAATGGTGATTGTTGCACAATACCGATCACGTGGTGTCGTTACCTAGATTTGCATGCACTAGGTATAATTGTACAAAATTCTGGCAAAAGGCAAAAATATACTTGCTTGTAATTAAACAAAAAATTTAGTTCTATGTAACAGCTGTCGTATTGGTTTTATTTGCCTTACTCTATGGTGTACATACAGCAAAATATTGTATCTACTTAGAGAAGACCTTTATTGGTGAGATATATTTCAATTGTGCAGTTGCAGACGCTTCACACAATGAGACGGTCGGACGGAAAATATCGGGCCGGATGTGTACCTACCTAGGTCCCTTGACGGGGTCTATTTAAAGCTCCCATTCAACTAGATGTAAGATTCAACTTAAAAATTGAGGATAGTAAATTTTTTTCACGTGCTACAACTACAGATTTTGATTCCTTTATGAAATTGCAAATTATGCGAAAATGGGCGAACGTTCATATCTTTTGATATCTACCGTTGGGTAGACGTGTTCTCGAGTGGAGGCCGCTACTTGGCAATCGTAGTGTAGGACGTCCTGCGACCAGGTGGAGTGACGATTAGCGCCGAGTGTGGCTAGCAGAAGTTGGATGAGAAGAGCCGAAGACCGGGCTCAGTGGCGTACCTTGGGAGAGGCCTATATCAGCAGTGGACTGATACAGGCTGCTGCTGATGATGATCTTTTGATCGCATTGACTTACAAGTTTTATTTTTTTCACAGCTGAAAGAGACCGTAAAGCCGAGTATCTTCTTATATATAGTCTAGTACCCATAATACAAGTTTCGAGCTTAATTTAGGGCTAGGTCAATTTGTGTGCAATGGTCTTCGATCCCCGATATATAAAAATCAATTGGTGTTCGTTAGTCTCGCTAAAACTCGATAACGGCTGATCCGATTTGCATAATTTTGATCTTGAAATATTTGTGGAAGTTCAGGGAAGGTCCAAAAGGTGACTTTTATTGGCAATACGAAGTTCGCCGGGTCAGCTAGTTTGATATAAATTTCAACTTGATACCTTAACGCGTTCGTAGAAAAATGGTTTTGACAGACAGACAGACGGACAACAAAGTGATCCTATATGGGTTCCGTTTTTGTTTTTTTTTTACTGCAAATAGGTATGCATTTAACCGCAATCCCGCCTGTTGCCATGTGCGTAGATGCGGTCGACGGTGTAACACGCATACCTAGAAGGTACCTGCTCACTCTTGCCTTGATGATCCCTAAATTGTTGAGATACGGAACCCTAAAAAAACAATTCAATTCAGTTTACCTGCCATTCGTATGGGATTCCTTATTGCGACCTGTGCCGGCATCCAGGACGTCGAGCTAATATTACTCACGTACAACGATTTGTATCTGTCAGCGACGTCAAAACTCACTCGAATTGGCGAAAGAATACCTACAATTATTATTGTTCCCAGAGCTGCTGGTGTAAAAATAGCTATCCCTACTGCTATGGACGGGAAATGTTTTGAAGCGATGATGGCTCAGTGGTAGTGACGTTGGCTTGCGATCCGTAGTCCGTGGGTTCGAATCATACAATGAGCTTGAGCTTTCGGTTTCGTTAATATTCATGTTCCCATATCCCAATGTGTACAACCAAACAAGAAAAATATTATTAGGAAAGCTAATTAAAAATATCGGACTATTAGACGACAAAATAACTTGGGATTTGAGTGAACTTGCTCCAATTCAATCAATTAGTAATAAGAATAAAATTGTCAATGTATCGCGCCAAAAAATTACCTGCCGGGCGTTTCTTGCCTGTTCTTTTGCCGGCTTAAGGAAGTTGGAACAGGCGTAGCTAGTTTAAAGTTGACGTTTTAAAGTGACCACAATGTATCCTTTTGAATAAAAAACATTTAAGTTTGAGTTTGAAAGAAAACATCGCAATGAAACCACAGTTTGGTGGTAGGGCATTTTATAGTGCTCACCTGGTTAGCTGCCAGCCTAAAGTATAAGAATCTGTCGCCAAGCACCTATCGGTGTGTTCCGGCAGCAACACTCGAGAGCCAGTTCCCAATACAGGTGTAGCGTGACGCCATCTTCGACCACATTGTCACTCAGGTGATTTATGGTCAAAAGCTATCCTATAAGTAGTAAAAAACATTAAATAATTAGTGTATCTATGTACGCCGACAGACTATATATATGCGATTTATTATAATCATGCCAACTTTATAATAGTAGTACTTTCGTTTTTTTTTATATAGTTCTACTTTTTTGTAGTTTTTTGTATGTCAGCATATTTCGTTGAGGGAAAACATCATCATCATCATCAACAGCTGGAAGAAGCCCACTGCTGAACATGGGTCTTGAACGCCACCATGAACGGCTATTAGCCATTTGTATCCATCGGTCATCATCGATCGTCGATGGATCGATAGAGAAAAAGGATTATTGAAATAAAATGTTTGTCAGTATATTTACGGAATCGAAACCTATAGGTGCTTCCTGTTGGCCTTCTTCGTTAAAATAGCTAGATAATTAATCAATTACCTATCGAATTTATGAAAATACTATTTGCGTTATCGTTATTCCGCAGAAACATTTTCCCAAAATAAAAAGCCTATGTGTTAATCCAGCGTATAAGCTATCTCTAATCCAAATTACATCAAAATCTGTATTTAGTAGTTACGGTGATACGTGGTAACAGATATTCACACAAACAAACTTTCGCATTTATAATATTTGGGATAGAATGTATCTAATACACGTGCAAGTCGTTTAGTACTTCCAAGAATTGTTCGATTCCGGGAATTGTTTACGTTATAATTGTTATCGTTACAAGAACGTACTGTATCATTAATTCTATTTATACTATTTCATAATCAGTTTGGAATTTTTATAAGTACATACATATTTGTTAAGAGATTTTTATTGGAATAAAAAGTTATTTGAATTTATCTGAATGTAGCAAATAGATTCGTTTCTTGTTAGCACGAATTTTGTTATGATACACATAATTATTATTGAGCCGCTACTAATGATGTACCTAATTCAACGTCGAATGTGAAGGTTTGGGAATGACAGGAGTTAAAATTGGAGTCATAGTTGGAAGTTTATTTTCGAATTAATTTTCTTCCATTAACTTTGATATTTCCATGATGTTGCTGCATGTGTCCCCAGAACAATGGAGGCATACTGTAGAGCATTTGAGGCTTGCTTTTCTGCAGCCACACATACTTCCAAAATTTCCTTTGCATCTGCAGAAAATTAATTTCATGTGATCGGGGGGCGATGGAGGCTTGGAAGCTTGTTTTGGCATCCAAATGTTTGCATGCATTTTCCAGCCCCAATCTTCAGGATTTAGTAGAATGAAATAGCTAGCTGATAACTGATTTCAAATATGATTATGTCGAAGATTACCTCATCGGCAAGATGTCTGTGGAGTAGGCCTACTGGGGATAACACGTAAAAAATAGGTGGCGTGGAAAAGAGCTAGCAATGAATAAGTAAAGTTGTAGGTAGGGCTTTAACAAAAAAAAAATTAAGTATGTATTTACGAAAAAAAAAGATCATAAAACTAAGTTAAACATTTCGTTGTGACAGGATTCGCATGAGCATTGACGAACCTTGTCAACTTTGGAGCGCTGTAACAGCGTTTTAAATGAATTAAATATGAGAAATTTTGCTCAAAAGACCATCTACAATGTTGGCCAGAAGTATTTTTTTTGTAAATTGTATTAAAAATAAGTTATAGAGCAAAAAAAGATTTTTTATAGAATCTTTCTCACTTTTCAGCTTATAACTCATTAATTTTAAATTTAGGGCAACCCCGCAATGGGATCTCGAACTATCCTAAGTATGAATTATAATAAGTATTTAATTTATGTAGGTTTATTAAAATCGCCCTTCTGTTTTTATCGCAACGGCGGAAAAAGTATAAGCCACGGCCTGCCACAGTTCCAATAAAATACAAACTAATTGGCATTCCGACACTTAAGATGTCACAAACCGTCTATTCATAGCCGTGTTTAATATCCAATCGATGTCTGGGCCCTTGGTCGTTGTAACATTTAATTATGTTCAATTTGGCTGATTGCCTGGTTTACCTGTTAGGTACCTACCTAGCACAGAGTGCTGGCCCACGCCCAAGCGATTACATTCACTAAACTGTCAAAGATAAGTTATTTTAGATATCTTGACATTGAAATTTTGAGTCACTTGCGTTGAGTGGATGTGTCACGCAACTGTGACATTGAAAGACTTAGATTAAGTGTCGTTTTACACATTTAAAACGCTCGTATTTTGTAAAGCTGTCATCTTTCGCCGTAATGATGTGACAGTCCCACAAAACAAATTAATGTTCTGTGTTCTGTACAATATATTGCTCCTTTAATTACCTATGTCTGTTTTCTTTGATCATATTAATTATGATCCAACAGGGATCAACATTTGATATCACTTTCACCACAAGATAAATGACTCGTCCAATACCATTTCTGTGCAGGTACCTACAATAAGAAATAACTATGATTTATAACATTTGATGTAGCTTAATATAGTAAAAAACGGGTGATATAGGATTAGAGATCAATGGATACAAATCATTCGTTGAATGCGTAGTGCTATTTTGTGCTTGAACGTAGACCTATGTTTTTTCATAGTTTGGTGTCGAGTGACGAGCACAGTGCGTTGCTGTACAGGACATTGACTGTTGAAAATCAATACTCTAGGAGTAAAAGGAAAATCAGTATTGAATTTTGCAAGATTTTGTACTCCTCATTCAGAGACGTGCTCAAAAGCTCTACCCGTGTTGAGACAAAAGTAGTGTTCTGCTTTCCTCCACTTCGGATCGAGAGGTGTTTGCATACCCTGTGCATTATCATCTGCACAACAATAACGACTGTTGATAAGCAGTAAGCAGCATTAATATGCAGAGATAAGTCGCGTAGGTGATAGCAGATACCCTTGTGGTACTCCGGCGTTAGCTGTCATGGTAATTATAGTTAATTGACTGAATAAGCAACGTCAACAACGACTAGACACTCACTTGCAGAGCCCCTCGGGCAGGCCGTTAGTTGATAGAGTGCCAAATTGGCTACAATACTGTCAAAGTAACTATATTATTGACTAGCTGTTCCGCGCGGTTTCACCTGGCGTGGATTATAGTTTATCGAGATAAAAAGTTCTTCCCCTTAATACATAATATCACCATACCAAATTTCATCCAGATCGGTTCAACAATTTTAATGCTTATCCGTAACAAACAAAAAAATAAGTATTTTCTATTGAAATACCTACTGTTAGTTCAGACTTCAAGAAGACTTGCACGCACAAACTTTCGGGATTAAAAAATTAGTAAGAGTTTTATTAAAATTCGTCATAAAATATAATAACTTTTGATAGAACAAACATTCCTAGCCGCTCTAGGGCATTTGTAGTATCAACCACCCTGTTCCCTTCTTAGCTTTATTACTAAGATAGTTACATGAATTTACTAATTATTTGCTTGTGATTTTGTCGGTTTATAATTTAAAAGCGTTACCTCTCGGTGCGGGAATGGCATGTTTAATCGGGATAAGTATAAAACTTTTTTAAAGTTTTATCATCGTGACGTCTCTAACGTCTCGCCGCCCTAGGCTCGGGCCTAGTCCACCTCAAAATCAGAAGTGTGAGTAATGGGTACTTGAGTGGACTAAAAATAAGTATTGCTTACAGCCCTACAGCCTATCTTCAATTAGAATTGTTAAATTAATAACACGACTAACAGTCTACAGTACACATCTAAAACAAACATAGATTGATAAGGTAATAGAAATGTATCTTAAAGCTTGTTACCTTGTTAGTACATCTGTGGATGAACCTATTTTGTTTCAAATTACGTATTGAAAAATAGTCACGTTAATTTACCTTTAGTTTACTACACGCCTACGCTCGCGTCTAGAGAAATTCTACGCCACAAATAAGGTACTTTTTCAATGGCTAGATAAATCGTAAAATTGATTCGAGCTCTATATCAAGCAAATTGATGTTGTACGTTTTTACTTCGACTTCTTTAAACACTACTTTAATGATCTTCTTTGTTTGACTAAACAATTCATGAAATCGCATGTAAGAACAAATACATAGTTGTTATCTCATAGTATTGTGTTAGCTTTAGTTCACAAGTTTGTGAGGCTCTGTGCATACCTATAGATGTGTAGTGAGTGGTATGCAAGTTCGGTTATTGGAAAATCTAGGTGCGGGGGTGCATGTGTTAAGGTAAAGAAGGTTGGTTTTCTGCTTCTGTGGTGGTGGAAGTCTATGGAGGTTAGAGTGAGAAGGATTTTTGTGTTTGTGGCATGCAGGTGTGAACATTTTTGCTTGGTTTTGGAAGGACATTGGTGTGGGTAAGAGCCTACCTGTGTTTTGTGCATGTGTGTGTAAATGCCATACGACAAAATTATGCAAAAGTCTAGCTTGCTCCGCTTAGATCTTCTTACATACTTATGAATTGTAAACATATAAAAAAACATAGGTTATTTTTAAGTGCAGGGTGAAAGTCTGGTGAATTCTGTGTACAATGTACATTGTGTACCTACTTCATAGTCCACGAGGATGAAGTCACGGATAACAGCTAGTATAGTAGTAATGTGTATCATAAACAATTTTTTAATGTACTTATATAAATGTACTACATATGTGATCCTTATTAAAATGTTTCTGAAAGCCTACCAATTAAATCGCATAGCCTTTCAATTTTAAAAGAATATCTCGCTCTGCTGTTAATATTTCAAGAATAAGCGTAGTAATTTTTACCTGACTACCTGTCTCATAGAATAAACGATATTAATATATCTGCTGTAATGTCGAAACAAGAGTCAAGCTACAACGCAAGCAATGGATTAAAAAAGAAAGAGTAAGTTGTTCACTTAAATAACGTTTATTGTCTTACCCAAATGAGACAGATATTAAATTAGGAAGGAATGCGGACGGCTTCCGATCAAAGTTTTGTTATTCCAGGGCCAAACTGCGGTGGGACGCGCTATGTCAACGAAATCCTGTAACAGGAAGACAGAGGTCACGCAGGAGACCGGAGCGGGTCCACGAAGCCATTAAAGCGGGGTGTTAGAGCCAAGCTAGATGGAGACGGTGTTAAACCCAAGCCGGGAATACTTCCTCGAGATCAGGGACTTGCTGTGGTAGCGGTGGAACCGAGCGCCGGTGGAGATGCCACGGAGCAATTTGGCGTCGGATAACTTAGAGGGAGACCTAGGGGTGTTGGCCAGGTAAGACCGCAGGGCGCGTTCGCCCCACGTCTGTGCCTTAGGCCGCTCCACAGGTAGGCCCTCGTTGCGCCTGTCCAGGTATGTGATCACATCACTGTAGTAGTTTTGCCGGTAGTTGTTAATGTATCTGTACTGGTATAACGCTGGCCTGCAAGGTTGAAAAAAAATTTGTCAAAATAGTTTACTTAAATATTAGTAATTCAGTGCTAATTGCAAGGTTTGTTAACAATGAAATTGCATATCCCGCCATACTTTCACACCAAAATTTTCTCGGTTGTGGACAAAAAAATATTTAAAACCTAAATTGAACATACTACTATCAAAAAACCCTGAAGCGTAAACATTTTATGGAATACAAACGTCATAGTAAAAATGATGTCGAAGAACAATTAAAAAAAATTGTATGAGGAAAATATGAATTGTAAATCATTACCTTATCCAATGCTTGCAGATTAATTTTGGAGGTTCTGTGCCTAAGGTCACGTTTTCGGGCGCTGGGGGCTCGGCTTCCTCTGGCTTCGCTGCGGGCGCAGCACCTTCGGCGGGGGCTGGAGCGTCGGCCGCTTCAGGCGCCGGTGCAGGGGTGTCCTCCTCTACCACATCGTCCCACATCTTGCACAGGGATTATTCTGCAGTCATAAAAAGCACCGAAGATTTATGTTATCAGTCTTATCAATCACTGAACCCACTACCCACACATCACGGACCCCAACGCACCTAACTGGGATAGGAAAAAACGTGTGAAGCGGCTGATCGTTCGAATACGACTGGTATCCACGTTCCCTTGCGGGCTCTTAGTCTCCCGATTTATCTCCCTTTGACCCCACCTGCCTGTCGCAAGCGCACCCGCACCGCCTGCCAATGATGCTCTGTCAATACTACGGCCGTGCATTCTATTGACAAATTCCTTTTCGTTTTTAATTGCTGTGCCAAGTGACACATGCAAATGATACGTCCTCTTCTGTAAAACGATTTAATAAACAAAATTTACATGTATTACATTGCATTATATACAAAGTGGATGAATGAAAGCAGAAGCGGCTTCCAAGAGGAACTGTTATCATGAAGCAAAAAAATTAATAGCATGATGTCGTTCGTTATAAATGTCAAATAAAAGACAAAACATTGTGTAATTTACACAAGATTGTGACGATAAAGTGTGGGATATGGAAAAGAGCCAGATTTTTTTACTTCCGAGCTTCGTATTTTAAGTAGTTGAAGAAAGACGATGTGATAACGTGTGCTACATTAATTGTACACTCAAATTTACTGCGATCGAACGAATACTTTTTAAAAACACCTGTAGTTTGTGATGAATAGGTACAGTTTCGTATTTTAATCTATTTATCACAAGAGTTGAGTTGATCAAACTTGAAATAGCAAATTGTACCAATATATCTACTTCAAGTACACAAGTAAAAGTGTAAAATATTTTCTTGTTTCAATTATAAACAATGCTGAAATCGAATTAGCTTTATGTAATAACAACAAAAATGCAACTGCAAAAAGACGCAAGCGTTTATAGACTTCGATACAATAAATTATATTTTGGACTCTACATCGTCTGGTAATACGGTCCACGTTAAGACAATGATATCGTACTATGTTATCAGAAATAATTATAGTCACACAATACAAGAACTTAAATAGATCGAAGGTCAATCCAACATATAAATTATTATAGTCACCTGATAGTGATTGACAGGGGCATTTGGAACATCTCAGGTAAACAATCAATGCCATTAAGATTAGTCGTGTACCCGGAACTCGTGATTACAATACATATAATTCAATATCTTATTATTAGAAGCGATGACGGCTCAGTGGTAATAGTGACGTCGGCTTGCGATCCGTAGGACGTGGGTTCGAATCCTACAATGAGCTTGAGCTTTATGTAAAGGAAAACATCGTGATGAAACCATAGCTTGGTGGTAGGGTATTTTCTAGTACAGTCAGCGACAAAAGTAGCTGATCGTTCTAGATTTTCCAAATGTGTTTCAATCAGTAATTATTATTGTTTTTTTTACATTTTACATGGTATCATTTTGACCACAACATAACACACCCGATTTTAGGTGATGATGAGGTCAAAAATTGGTGTCTAAGATGATGGGGGCAGTAGAAAAAAGTGTGATTGTTCAGCGACTTTTGTCGTTGACTGGACCTACTCGCCTGGATAGCTAGCTAGGTACCACCACCCTCAAGTTAAGAATCTGTCGTAAAGCATCTATCGGTGTGTTCCGGCATCCGCGCTTGAGAGCCAACTTAACACATACAGCTCCGTTGCACACATGCAATACCTAGGTATGTACTGCAAGTGCCTAACTGTTAGCGTCGGATAATTACAATGCTATAGCAACGTTATAGGCCTAGGATCTAAACTACATATAACATTATTAGTCAGTAGCATTGATAGTCACAGCGACATAGTTGCAGAAGTGTCGCAGTAAAATGCATTAGAAAAGCACAGTTTTTCTTTATAATAGCATTTAAACATCTGTATTTTAATAACCATTTGTTTCTAACAGTAATCAAACTTGCATTGGATTTCGAATAGTTTTTGTTTTATACCTATGTTTAGTTCTTCAGTAGGTAATCCGTGTGATTCGTTGTAGCGAGACACTGAAAAATAAATCACATTTGTTCAATAAACCCACCACCACCATTTTAAACCTTGGTTGGCGTTGGTCAGTACAGGTACCTGTATACATACATATTTTACTAGGTACTGACAATGTGGCGTTTTATCACAAGTCACCTGATGTTAACTGACAATCTGGTCGAAGATGGCGCCACGCTACACCTGGATTGGGAACTCAAGTGGGGCTGCCGGAACACACCGATAGGTGGCGACAGATTATCTTATTCGTACGTGACATTCATGTCCTTCATTTCTAAAATTTCCCCCCTGTAAAGTAATAGAATCATCTTGTGTTTATCATAGGGTGACTTTTGGTCTAACGCTATCTTGTAATGCTGGGGCTACACTAAGGTCAACGTCAAGGGAAATGTCAATGCCTGTCGACGCGATAAATGTTGCGATTACGTGAGTGGCTAAGGCATTCACATTGACGTTTGACGTTAGCCGATAACTCAAGTGCATTCACGTTGACCGTTCAAGTGTAGCCACTCACATAATTGCGTTAATAATTAACGCAATATTTATCTCGATGGTAGGCATTGACATTTCCCTTGACGTTGACCTTAGTGTGGCCCGGGCAATAGTCGAATCTTTACAGACTCACATCATTAAAACATCGGATTTTTTTACAAACTATTATGGTTTACGCATGCCTCTGACACGCCCATATTCAATAGCAAGTAGCTTCCTCGCAACTCACGCGATGCGTCAATAATTAAACTAACAAAAAAATTAAAATTTAAAAAACTCCCAAATCTTGGGATTCACAATTTTTAAAATAAAATAGTTAAAAAATTAAATTAATTAAAATTTTTAAACAAACATAGTTAAAAATACCTTACATCATTTTGGAAAAGAGGTGATAAGCTGGACCGATATTAATCAAACAGCTAAGAACCACCGCAAGGAAACTGGCCTTAAAATGAAAATAAAACCGCATCGAAATCGGTCCATCCGTTTGAGAGCTACGATGCCACAGACAGACACACAAACGCAGAAACAGACAGACAGACAGACAGACATTGACGTCAAACTTATAAAGCCCCTCTCTTGCGTCGGGGGTTAAAATACAAATCTGCGACTCAATCACTGTTACTAGAACGATAATGTACAATCGTCAGATCTCTAACTGTAACTGGTTGCGCCCCGCGGTTTCACCCGCGTCTTCCCGTTGTCACGTTGGAACCTAAAAACGCGAATGGGACTAAAAATATTGGGGAAAATAATGTTGGGTAATTCACCTATACAGTCGGTGATACATGGTATCAAACACTCACACACACTCAAACTTTAGGTTGAGGTTTAGGTTATTTCTCTAATGAATAAATGTAACAATCTGATTGTTTTTTGGTCTGTTCTTCTATTACGCGGCAACGGAATGGTGTGCCAAGGAGAATGTATATGTGGTGTGCTTTTACGTAAAACTATTTAAAAAAGTCTATCTTGATATAAAGAACCTATTTACATATTATTTTTAAGGTTATATAGGAATAGCGCTTGAAACTACGGGTCAGAAAGTATGAGCCGTGTTCCTTTTGCGTGATTGTTGCGTCACTGCAACATGGTCGAAACTGTGTAACACGATTGTGTCTAATGGCACCTATAGCAACATGTCACGTACAGGTGTATGGTGGAAGCAATCATAGCAAAGGTTTCAAACCGGAAAATTAGCTTCCTCCAGCTCTCATGCAACAGGAAATGGTGCCATTTCACTGCGTTCACTTCGATTTAGGAGAACAGCTTTGATATATGTGTGCAGATAAACGTGAGTGGAATTGACTACAATATCATTAAGCTGATAGTTTGTGATTTACAGCGGCTTTTAAATAAACAATGTTGAAATTAGTTTAATGTGTAGCCCTTTGTGACACTTACCGTTAAGGTCCTTGTTGTTCTTGTTTTAATATAATTTATCTGTATTGTGGTGTGCCAATAAAGAGTTTTTTTTGTTTGTTTTGTTATGGCGTCACACGATTAGTGTATTTGCCAGTGTCAAGTATGAAATATTTCAAACTCAGAGAGTTGAATCAAGTTTAAATGATGATGGTGATGATGATGATGATGAGATGATGGGATGAGGATAGTGTTTAAGTAAAGTAGTGGCGCTTTACTTAAACTTTACACGGACTTTTTTGGAGCAACTAGAAAAGTCACTTTTACAACTTTATTTCAATTTCCCACACTCGTACACATTAACGAACACATAATGGTTAATAATCCACCAATATTACACATTATCACTCGAAGAAACACAAGTTTTGGAAATAAAAACAAAATTTTCACGTTGACAATTCGATTGCCGCCAAAAAAGTCCAATAAAGAGTTAATCTATCTATCTACCTACTTATCTACAGTTAACGACAAAAGTCGCTGAACAATCACACTTTTTTCTACTATTCCCATCATCGTAGACACCAATTTTTGACCTCATCATCACCTAAAATCGGGTGTGTTATGTTGTGGTAAAATGATACCATGTAAAATGTAAAAAAAAAAACAATAATAATAACTGTTTTGAAACACATTTGGAAAATCGAGAACGATCAGCTACTTTTGTCGCTGGCTGTACTTAAAATCTACTCAAAGGTTAAAATGGTTTACTAACGCCCGAAATTAACAACCGATCCTGATCCGTTATCCGCGGTTTTGGATTGATATGGAATGTCATAATATGTCATTTTAGTACTAGGGCTTGACATATTACTTCTAAAATGACATATTATAACATGCAATATCGATCCAAAACCGCGGATAACAGATCAGGATCGATTATTAATTTCAGGCGTTAGTAAGATAAAGCAAGCGATCTTTAAAGCTAGTTACGCCTGTTCAAATTGCACCGGCAAAAGAGCGCACGACAGGTTTTTTTTTGGGCTGATACTGATTGAATTGGAGCAAATTCACTGGAATCCCAATTATTTTTTTTAGTTTCTTAATAGTCTGTTTTTTTATCTATTTTATTTATAAGAATCAAAGTCCTGACTGACTGATATCATAGACGAATAATTTATTCGTCTATGCTGATATCAATGCACAGCCTAAACCGCTGGTCGTAGAAACTTGAAATTTGAAGGTATGTTTGTCTTGAAGCGTAGGGGTTACGAAGAAAAGATTTTTTTGTAATTCAACCCCTAAGGGGGTAAAAATGGGACACTGTAGCCCACGCGGGTAAAACCGCGAGGAGCAGCTAGAAATTAATAAAATTTTGATTTGAAATACACACCTTTGAAGATATTTCTAACTATAAGTGGTCTAGTAGTTTCATCTCTGTTCCTGGTATTAAATAGTCTTATCCGACTACCGGATGGATGGATGTGTGTTGCCTTTTCACGACTAAACCACTCAACCGATCTTGATATAATTTGATGTGAAGTTAATTCAAATTAATCAATCAATCAATCAATCAAAACATTTATTTGCCAGTATAAATGGGTACATTGTAGGTGTTAGTAGTTTTAAATCGCCATAACTGCTCCGTTAGGAATGCAAATATTAAAATTAATTGGTACTATTATATATTTTATGACATTATTACATTAAATTATACATATTATCATTTTATTACATCATATTAATTATTATCATTTTATTACATCACATTTATTATTATTTTTTTAATAGATAAACCCATAAAATCAATCCCATAAAAATCAAATCCATAAATTTTCATGTAAAGGTAGTTCAAACCCTAAAGAAGAACAAACTATACTTTTTACCGTGATAAAGTGTAGTTCCACGGGTGAAAACGCGTGACGTAGCTAGTTCATTTTAAAGTTACAAACCTAGTACTCTGTACAAGTGTACATCGGTGACCAGGCACGTTCTGTTCGGTATTTTTACGGCACTTAAAGGATTAGTGGTCGGTACCGTGTTCCTGTTTGATCCTGCTTAGTTGGACAAATAAGTTAATTGTTAGTAACGGAAATACCCACCACCCAGCTCTGCCACCTTAGTGGGAAAATGGAAAGTAATTACACAAAATCCCCATCAGATATATAGGTTATACCTACGAGAGTGTGGCAGAGATTTTAGGAAAATCTCAATTTGAACAGTCAAATGATTCAACATAGTTCTGTGACTTGACTTAGTTAAAAAACAAATAATAAAACAAAAAAGGGTAGCCCCATAACACCTAGGGGTATCAAAAATAGCCTACGACGAAATATACACAAAAATAATAGGTCAAGCCATTTCGGAGAATAACAAACGCGATAACAAACAAATAAGTGATTTTTATATAGTGATTAATAAAACTAATAAGCGAATTTAAAAATATAATATATCTGAAATAATTTTAAGTACCTGCCTAACATGTTATAGTAGTATATAATATTTATTAAATGACAATTAAACTTTTTTAAACATTATTATACCGTAATAAGTCAGAAATGTAAGACTGAATCTGTTCACCACTGATCATTAAGTATTTCTTTTTAATACAGCCACATAGCAACAAGCCGAAGTATTGATTGGTAGGTACTCTTTATGGAATAGCTTTGGTACTATTCGCATAGCTGCTGATCAAATTAGTATGATACACTTGAACGGCGTGCAGGTCAGCGACTCCGATCTAACTTATGCAAAACATATCTGCACTTATTGTGGACGCGCCTGCCGTTTTCGTATTGGTCTATAAGTACAACCTCCAAGATATGACACGGTTTAAATCGTCTGCGACAGACGTCTAAGGCCAGAAACCCTTCACTCTCAAGACTGCTTCAATACCTTTATATAACTTTTTGAATTATTCGATTTGGACATTTCATTCGAAAGATATCACAACTTTAAAAATGTAAGTAGGTATTAGAAAAAAGTTACGTGGTAGCCGCTCACCCTGCTCGGGTAGCTAGGCAGCACAGCAATGTAGGCGACACTGGGGTACGGGCCGTAAGGGAGGTAGGTATATAGGTTTTAAGTGTGTGTATTATAACACAGTATATAAAGAACATAGGTAGGTTAGTTAAGGCCGCTCGGCCCTACTCTTGCGGTGACGCATAGGCGGCGCGTTTCGTACTGAGTGCATGGCCGCGGCCCCGGCCGCCTCCTTTCGTTTATGTGATTGTGTGCGTGAAAAGTGCGTGCGTACACGGTGCCGCTATTCACACACACATTCAAACCGGCGACGGCCGATTTATATGAAGCTGAACTACTACTCCTTTACTATGATTATAATTTTGAATATTCTGTTATACACCCGTGCGAAGCCGGGGCGGGCTATTTTAAATATTTCAGTAATCCGTTCCTATTTGTATTGCCATGAAGCGATGTCAACAAAAAGTATTATTTTAGTACTTCTTGTTCAGTGCAGCCCAATTTTTAAAACACTTTTATTAGCTTGACTTGTAACTAACTAACTAATTTTGTTAGAGGAGTATGGAATTTATTCATTTGAATGCAATAGTCTTTTAGCGTTTGTAGTGGCATTAACCATTAAAACATTATCTATGTAATCAGCAATAGTATATATAACTTTTTAACAGTGTTTTTTAAAAACACTTTTATTAGTTTCACTTGTAACTCTAAATAACAATTTAATCAAATCTTAGAAGTCAATTTTAACCTACTTCTAATTATTTTATATTTTTTGGTGCGTTATAAAAGTGTGATTTTTAGTTTTTTAAGCTATACATTTTCTTATATCTTACAGGGTAGCGTTGGACCACATAATAATGATCGATTGTGGCGCTGGATTGAAGATATAATTTCTAATTAATCGAATCATTAATTCCAAAGTTAAAGTCCCCTACAAACATACACACATCCATACATAATTATATACAAACAAATTATACTGATATTTCGTTTTTGATTTCGAGGATTATGACGTAGAAAGAGGGCTTCTATCGGCTAGTTTCAATAACTTGTCTATCCACGGTTTGCTCCACTAGAGATAGAAATTCGAAATTAGGTACTTGGAGCTTATTTCAAATTTATATATCCAATAAGGCAAAAATTGAATAGATCGGTTAATGGATATAGTAGTATATCTACTTGGTCATTATTTATCGGAACAATAATAGCTGTATATTTATATAGCCATAAAGGTTAATTATACAAAAGTCAATAAATAAAAACAGGGAAATACATAGCATTTTATTCTATCCAAGTATAAAATAGACATCGACTCGATAATGTACATTGTCAAATGCAGGAAATACATCTAGCAAACTTATCTATGCCACAACGACAACTCACATTGCTCTGAAACATGCTTTAGAACAGAGAGTATTCAAGAAAATGTTTATATTACTTAGAAAGTAACTTGTTTCTTCTCCTTCTCAGAGCGGATAGTGATCTTAGACGCAGCAATGGTGGTGTCGGAAGAATCCGAGTCGGCGACAAGAGCGCGCAGGCGAGCGGCACGCTTCTCTCTCGCCGCGGTTCGCTCGCTCAGCTCTGTCATTTCATCTTCTAAATCAGTGAGACGGGCCCTGGTCGCCTTCATCCTTTGAGATGCGGCACTTTCTTCGTCTGCGCTTTTAAGCGCTGTCCACTTAGTAAGCGAGTTCTGCGAGTCCTCAGTCTGAAGTCTGCGCGAAATGCGCTTCTCCGTGCGCTCTTCGTTCTCTTGTAACGCTCGTCTCGCGCTGCTTACTTCAGATGAGCCGATACCGACGCTCTCAAGGATTTTATCGGAGATCCTCATTCGATTCTCGAGATTGGCAACACTGTTCTCAAAATCAATATCCTCAGCGAAACGTGAAGACTTTTTTCCGGCGCGCAGACGTTTCAGCGATTCTGTGATCTGAAAATTCAAAATAGTTTCATTTGAATTCTACGAATTTATCAATTGGTTTTACCCTAAATTGAGGTAGGTATAAGATATTAAAGTATATTTTATCACAAATTGTTACATAAACTAACATCAATTTCTTCTCAAAGCTTTATATCAGTGATTACTGCTATGGAATTTCCATTTGCCGGTTTCGTATCATTTGAATTGGCATCATGTTATGTGTGGTTGGTCACAGCTATTCCTGTGTGGCATTGATATGAACGTTAGCATTAGCGGCGATATTTTAACTAATTTGAAAACTTGCGATATTGCTTTTGTGACAGAAAAATTAAAGCAAAACTGGTTGATTAGTTCCAGTATTTATTATTGATTACATGTAACTAGACAATGATGACTCTTAATATTATAATTTCTATGAAACAAATCGTTCAACACATTAGGTAAAATCTATTAGACTTATTTATTTGTTTCTCAATAGTAGCTCGGAACATATTACCTACATTAATTTAAGAATATTCTATCTTAACATCCTTGCCCGCCATAGAATCTCTCAGATCCCCAACCTTACGATTTTTTTCTCAAACTAATATTCAGATAAGTCTCAATTCACCGCTTAACTTGGATTGCTTGAATCCTTCACTCTTATTTGATAAGTTTTCACTACATACCTATGTACCTACGTACCTATATACCTACCTACTTGCGTATTTCTTCCAGAGTCTATAGAATAACATCCTAATGTTGGTATTAACACAATTAGGGTTATTGGCGCCAAAGTTTCAAAAGTTTCCTAGACGAAATACGAGTAAATTTCAGAAATTGCTGGCAACGTGAAACTAAGTCTTCCATTAGCTTAGCTAACCTGCGTGGCTGTTTTGAAACTATGTTAAACTAATATTGTTATAATTAAATGATCTGTCTTTTGAATATAATAATTGGTTTTCAATGGAGCCACTACATGATGTTCTTCATTGGTGTCTCAATCATTAATTTCACACTAGCTACGCCCCGCGGTTTAACCCGAAATATTCTCGTTAATCCACAGGAACCGGGATAAAAAGTAGCCTATTTGTTAATCCAGAATTTATGCTATCTCCATTCCAAAATTTACTCAAATCCGTTAGCCGTTTTAACGTAAATAAGGAAGCATATGTTTGCACTCGAACTTTGTGGTGTGGGTTCATCACGTTTGCCATCAAGCCCAAGCTCATTGAAGGATTCGAACCCACGACCTTATACGGCTCGTATCGGGTATGACTTTATTACTATAATAAAGCATGACTGTCTGACGCGTTGAATGTTCTATTTTGACTGTTTACAATCATAAAATTTAATCCAGTTGTAAGTACACGGAGGTTAATTATAGAGTTTGTGTAATCTTTGGCAGCGCCCTCTGTTCTGATGGTGACTTTTTATCGTGTCATGTCTAATTATAAACGTTGCAACAATATAAGGTTCCCTTTATACATCCGATGAAATAAAATACTGATAATACTCTCACATAATCTCCATGAGTAACCTATGTCCAGTAACCTTATTATTTCCTCTAAAATATAGCTAAATTGTAAACATATGCACAAAAGTTTGAAGGCGCAGATAACGCTTTTAGAACTTTATACGGTGGACGGACTTGAACCGAATGAACATAAAGGTTTTATTTAAACTTCCTGAAAGCACTGGGACAAATTAATTTTTTTTTTACTGTTTACAGCGTAGCGTTTGACTACAAGTCACCTGATGTTAAGTGACGATGTGGTCGAAAATGGCGCCACGCTACACCTGGACTGGGAACTGGCTCTCAAGTGAGGCTGCCGGAACACACCGATAGGTGCTTGGCGACAGATTCTTAACAAGACGGTGGTAGCTAGCCAGGCGAGTACTAGAAAATACCCTACCACCAAGCTATGGTTTCATCACGATGTTTTCCTTCACCGAAAGCTCAAGCTCATTGTAGGATTCGAACCCACGTCCTACGGATCGCAAGCCGACGTCACTACCACTGAGCCATCATCGCTATATATGTACATATAGGCTGACTGTTATATAGAAAACGAAAATACCACACTGTTCAAACATTACTGATGTCCGGATTAAAGGGCAATCCAGTGAAATTTCAGGGCATTAACGGCCGGTACCAAAAACTGATCTATCCACGGTTTGCCCTACTAGAGATAGAAATTTGACACAAGCTCCATAGAAGTAATGTCAAATTTATGTCAACCGTGGATAGATTGGTTTTTGAAACCGGCCGATAGAGACTTATCATCTAATATCTCAAGGTATATGATTATAAAATGTTGAAGTTTAGAATTTTGGATGGCACTGAACTGTAATGACTTACTAGTCTGCTCCATTCTACTAATATTAAAAATGCAAAAGTTTGTATGTATGTATGTATGGATGGATGGATGTTTGTTAGTCTTTCACGCAATAACTACTGAACGGATCTGAATGAAATTTGGAATGGAGATAGCTTATACCCTGGATCAACACAGGCTTTTTATCCCGGAAAAAGGTTCCTGCGGGATAACGGGAAGACCCAGGGTGCAACTTGTCAGATATATAATAAAAAAAACATCCTTATGCGTTTCATCCACGAATTACAGTTTATCGGGATTAAATTAATTAATTTAATTATTATTATTTTTTATTTTTATTGTTTTTTTCTTATGATCTTCCCCAGGGTTCAAATTTAGTAAAATAAAAGTAGTTTAAGTTACTTCTTATAGCATTAGCTATCTGCGTGTAAAAGTCCCATCAAAATCGGTCCAGCCTTTCAGGGATTAGTTGGATCAAACAGACACACAGAAAATATTTTTTTTTTTTGTATAATAATATACAGTATATGTAGTAATATACTCTCATAATTATGTGTTGAGTGAAAAGGTGTTAATTATTTCTCTATTGATATGATCCATGTTCTAATAAAATGTATAGTTAGATTGATTTAAATGCAATTGATTTGTGCAGTTTATGAAAAAAATGTCATAATTTAAAATTAGAGAGCCATGCTATGCCTTCGAGTACCTTTACGATTTTGTATTTCACATCCAAGACGCAGACGTACAAATAAATATTTCGCGTGATCGCGCCGTAAAATTGCCTGCCCGGCGTCTCTTACCTGTTCTTTTGCCGGCGTAAGGAGGTTGGAATAGGCGTAGCTAGTTTTACGTTTGGCATTTTAAAGTGATTAAAATGTATTCACATAAATCATACCAAAATAACATGCAGAAAACTATTTTTCAACAATAATAACGTTACAAAACTACTAACATTCGTCCTACTTTCTTCCCGTCTTTTCGGATCATCGCATGAAAGTTATGAAATTCCTCTTTATGAGACTTTTGCTCTGACAACGGACAAGTAAGAATGCAATACCGATACCAGACTCTGGATTCAAAACTTGGACAGAGGATGCAATATCATTTTCTCGATCAATTGGTCTGCATACTAGATCGTGAACATTGATGGTATACTGTAATATATAGTCAGCGAACACATATTGACTTTTAGAAACGGTTCTAAGCATGCGTGTAAAGAAATTCCCTACATTCTTAAGCACTTTTATTAGTTTCACTTGTACATAACTCGCTATGTAATAAAATCTTAGAAGTCAATTTTAACCTACTTCCGACATTTGAATCCTATCTTGGGCTCATTATAATATTTATTTTAACAAATGTAACCGCTATTTTTAACCGACTTCAAGAAAGAAGGTTTCTCAATTCGACCGTATATATTTTTTATGTGTGTTCACGGATAACTTCGTCGTATAAGAACCGATTTAGATGACATTTTTTTGTTTGAAAGGAAATATCCTAAGAGTGGTACCATGATAATCAGAATCTGATGGTGTCCTAGATAAATCGAAGGGAAACTGAAGTCGGTTCTTTTTTGTCAAAAATTATACTTGTTATCTATATTGGTTACTAGCTGACCCGGCGAACTTTGTATCACCAATAAAAGTCACCTTTTAAACCTGCCCTGAACTCCCACAAATATTTCAAGATCAAAATTATCCAAACCGGTCCAGCCTTTCTCGAGTTTTAGCGAGACTAACGAACAGCAATTGATTTTTATATATAAGATAAGAAGAAGATTTGAGAAATAAAATCTTACATCTTCAGAAAGCTCCTCATCTTCAAACGCAGACGATAGTGGCCTGCCTCGCTGCGCGCGCGCGCCCCTCGAGTCAAAGAAGTCATCCTGCGACGACCCCTCGACCTCATCCAAAGCGCTCTTGATACGGTTCTCGACATCCGACCTGGCACGTTCCGGTTCCTTTTCGACGGGAGTCTTGCCGTCCAGCCTGTCCAGCACCGGACGGTAGTAGCTCTCGCCTTTGTTGTAGTTGCAATCGTAGACGCGTGTGCGCCTGGTTCGTCCAAGACGACTCATGTTTGATTATGTTCTGTGGAGAAATACGTTCACTGTACAAAAATGTAAGGCTTCTGTTTAATGGCAAGCTGGGCCCCGCGATAAACAGGTCTGAGTGGAGTACAGTTTATCGCGATAAAAAGAAACGTATGTTCTTCTCAAGTCTAAGGCTGGTTTTCTAGATTTACGCTCAAGATCAATGCTTAAGTAGCAATTGAGTGACATGTTTGTATGAAATGAAAGCGTCAAATCTGTGCTGCTTGAGCGTCATTCTTAATACCGGCCTAAAACATCTCCATACGCAATTTCATGCAGATCGGTTCAGCAGTGTAAACGTGAAAAGAAAACAAACAGAGGGACAGGGAGAGTTACTTTCGCGTTGATAAGATTAGTATAGATAATTCGGGATGAACTCATAGCGCTTTGAATACTCCAAACTTTATGCTAGGTACCTACACGTAAAATAAAGTTCTAGATTAACAATAAGATAAATTGTGGGATCTGAGGGATTCTCCTACAATGGCTACAATGTGTAAAACTTTTAAAAAATTGTAATGCCTTGCAATAAGTTGTCGTCTATTGCTTTGCTAGTAAGACTACTGCTTGCTTTTGTATTCTGTGATAGATGGCTCATTTCTACCATCAACTACAGGAGTCAAATATGTGCAATATTTGGCAGAATTCATGCCATCACGAAACAAATTTGGGACTATTGTGCAGCAAGTATCCTGTCTTTAAACGATTGAATTGGTCGTAGAATAAAAATTGTTCTGCCAATCCCCGAATTATACGGTAAATATTTTGAATTTTCTAAATCCATTATTTTTTTTCGAATTAAAAATAGCCAGTTCGATTAATCAAAAACCTAATGTATGTGTGTGTGTCTTATGTGTTGTGTGTGTGTGTGTATTGTGTGTTGGAACATTTAAATCCTTTGACTAGTTTCAAATTCATTTGGTGATAGATACCTACTATGATAACAGAGACCGATGAATACCATCGAGACCATTGTCTGCTAAGCTCTCAGGACATCGAATTTGAATTTCGACTTGACGTATTTGCTTTGAATCTATTTACTGTTATATGATCAAAGCATCGTACCAGTGCAGTAAATCCGTTGAGTGATTGAACTTTAAGCAATACGAAATCAAAGACGAAACTAGTCTCCTCTTCGGAATATTGAAAGTTATTTGAGGAACGAAGGGATGTCTGGGAGTACAATTACTTAGGATCGTGTCAAAGGCAAAATTGTATGTTGTGACTTCCAAAGCTCTTATCCATTTCAATGTTACTGATTGGAACGTTACCTGCTCCAAATCTAAACTACATACTACGAGTATTATTATTGGTACGTAAAGTTTGTCATCGAATTTGAATGTATGAGGCAATCAGACCAAAAAAGATCCGAATTTGTTTTTTCACTTCTGTGAGAAAGCTACACAGTTCCCGAATGTTTTTTCATCATCATCATCATCATCAGCCTGTATCAGTCCACTGCTGGACATAGGCCTCTCCCATGATACGCCACTGAGCCCGGTCTTCGGCTTTTCTCATCCAACCACTGCCAGCCACTCGGCGCAAATCGTCGCTCCACCTTGTCGCAGGACGTCCTACACTACGTTTGCCAAGTCGCGGTCTCCACTCAAGAACACGTCTACCCCAACGGTTGTCGGTTCTGCGGCTTATATGACCAGCCCACTGCCACTTCAGCTTGCTAATTCTGTGAGCTATGTCGGTGACTTTAGTTCTCTGACGGATCACCTCATTTCTGATTCGATCCCTCAGAGAAACCCCAAGCATAGCTCTTTCCATAGCTCGCTGAGCGACCTTAAATCGGTGGACTAGTCGTGCCGTGAGTGTCCATGACTCGGCTCCGTATGTCATAACGGGTAGGACGCACTGGTTGAAGACCAGTTGGTTGTTGGTTGAATGTTTTTTGGCTATGTTTTATTGTTATTGAAATCCTGTGAAAAACTCCACTTGGATATAACCGTAGGTCACAGTAAATATCGACACTGCCAAGGAATGTCACGGAGTGCATCCAAGATTTCTATGTAAATATAATTAAATAATAGATATATTATATATAAAAGTGTGAAGTCTCAATCAAAAACAACCATAATTTTGGTATCATCTGCACCGATATAGTAAATATGTATATGAAAAAGCGTGTAAATTGTGTTTTATGATTTATGATAATGTATTCCTAAATTTTGTTGATTCATTTTCTTTAACTGTATGGTAACTCTAGAGTCTAGAGTATTACAATAATTAAAATATTTTCTTTTATTAAATATTACTACAATATTACTACTTGCGCCCCGCGGTTTTACCCGCGTCTCTCAGTTCCTGCGGGCAGGAACCTTTTTCCGGGATAAAAGTAGCCTATGTGTTAATCCAGGGTATAAGCTATCTCCATTCCTAATCGAAATCGGTTTATAGTTACGGTGATACGTGGTAACAAACATTCACACACACACAAACTTTCGCATTCTGAATAGAAAATATAAGAAATATTTTTATGGTGTTTTTGCAATGTGTTTTTTCTGAATGGTCATTGAAGTAACGTATTTTTTTTTCCCTCTTTAGATGGCATTTTATTAACTGCTACGGATGCAAAATTATGCTTAGTTACAACGTTTTGACAAATTCTATCTTCGTTACTTGAAGGAATAGAGATACAGCAAAATGTGAATTACCCTGTTATTCCTTGGGGTATCGTTAAATAGCCTTAGCATTGCAAGAGTAGGCAAACATATTTAATAGCCTGAAGTTTTCTCTAAATCGTTTATAACCTGTTAAATAAGATATCGTTGAATCTGTTCAATACATATTATATTATAATAGCGCAGATAATACAAAATGCAGGCAATGTTCATTTTTAATTTCTTCTCTTTGACAATTTAGCTTTTGTTGACTGTTCAGCATTTCAATAGCGAAACTCAACATTGAACAACAGTTTATTTGTTTCATTATATTAATTAAACGTTCTGTTCTATCATTGTTTTTGCTCAGAAATTAATGTAACCAATTTCGTGGTTTTGTCAATGCTGCACAGTTGATTCCACTCCAAATTCAAATTAATTCTAAATACATTGATATACAATTACAAGTTTACACGGAACCAGTCTTAAAACAAACGATACGTAACATCCTGTTACCGAAGCCAAATTTCAACAACATCAGAAAAATAAGAACTAAAATAGCCGCAGAAGGCAGTTTGATTCCATCGTAATTTTACGTAGGATACCTGCAACGCGATAACATCTGGAATCTTGGCATCACACTGAGGCACGTTCATTGATATTTTTCATGCCTATTTTATAAACATCTCTATGTTTACTATAATATCTACTACGCAATAGTGAGCAAACTGCCATAGGAATCCTGCAGATAAAAGTTTTGAGAACTTGAAGTCTTGACGGTTTCTAGCCAGTAATCTGTATGTGATGGTTCTACTCACAGATGTTTATAAGTTTAATGATAAGTGTGAGACAGCTGAGCAAAAAGTATTGGATTAAAACAAGAAGAAAATACTCATATAGTTTTGTAATACTAAACATATCCAAACACTGCTCTATAGGTGCTTTCAAGTAGACCTAAAATCTATTGACAAACTCTCGATTTTTCAAAGATTCATATGTTGAATAGGCGCTTATACCACAATAATTTTGTAGAAAACATTCTAAGTAGCTTATTGTTTTGACAATTGAATTTTGATATATTATGTTATTATTACCTATTGTTTAATTCATCTAATGCAGGTAAAATTTGAGACATAATATACAAATTGCTATTTTGAATAAATTATAACATGATGACGATATGACTTGTCACAATTTAGGATAAGATGTCAACAACTTATGTAAAATGAAGTTGGCTATTGCAACCCGAGCGGCTATAGATCAAGCTGCCGTGATGGATGATCCTCCGGAGAGCGACGCGTGCGCGTTTAGTAAAACAAATCCAAAATAGAATTCGCAAACATTCGATATGGGGATATTTTTAGTATCGAAAACCCGGTTTTTGTTTGACGCGAGGTATTGTGATATGCACTCGTTGGAACATTCAACGGCACAGCTAAAAATAGTCACGCATTCGAAACTCAAACGTAACACATTACCGGCAACGCTGCGTATACGATATTTATAATGGGAAATGGTTCTATGTATCACGTACCTATAGGACACAAACAATGCACCGAACACGATGACACAATCGCACAGCACGAACATTTTTGAATTGAATTCGCTGGAGGGATCAGTTAGGACGAAAATTTCTATAGATGTTACAAAAAGTAGGACTAACCTGGTGCGTGTACAGGCGTCGAGAAAGCAGATAGTACTGGGCCGGACCGCGGTACGGCGTCTGAGCAGCGTGGGCGAGACTATGTTTAACCGTGAGCAACACAGAAATATACTGACTTTTGTTCCGAATGCTTTCCGTGTCGGAAAAGCTCTGTAAAGAACAGGAAGCGTGATTTACGGATTTCCGAAGATAACAAACGCACTTTCTCAAACATTACTTGGCGAGACTTGGCATGTAACATGTTCAATTGCATTGAAACAAAAGCAGTCAATTACGACGGTTTTCATTTATAACTGGACTTTTTAGTTACCAGTGACTACCTGCTACAACGACCCAGGGCTTAAACTATCTCCACTCCAAATATCATCAATGGTTTTTTTTTATATTTTTAAACTAATTCTTTTTTTTCCTAATATAGCAAGTTACTCATATAACATTAGTTGTATCTGTCAGTGAAAGGACCGTGAATTTCACGATACAAAATATATGACTGAATAAGTTTTCTGCATATTTTTTTCGTTCATTATTCTTATTCGCTATTCAGGGCAGGGACAAATCGAAACAAATCAATGATCATAAAAGTCGGTCCAGCCGTTCATAAGTTATGAATAGTGTAACTAACTTGACTTTGTTCATATAAATATAAGAAATTCGTATTGACTTAATCTACTGCCTCTTGCCAGACGAACTAAACAATGGCCTAAGGCATGGATAAAGTCTTATAAAGTAGGTACTTAGTTAATTGAATGAATTCATTGGGGTAGAGTATTTTCAGGTGCTCGTTTGGGTAGCTCATCAGATTGTAGTTGAAGTTGAATATTGTCTGTTCCCCTGAAATTTTAACTTCTGTACAGATCTAAAAAATATTTTACAGGGTAGCGTTTGACCACTAGTTAACTGATTCCAATCTACCCCTGGACTGAACTTTATAAATATGTACTTAGTAGTACTTACTTGATCAGACTCAAAATCCTTTTGAATTATTTTATATTTGTGTTGTGCGCAGGGATCAAATTGGCTCTAAAATAGTAAACAAGTTATAGGAATCGTAAAACCTTAGATAATGAACCTTAGATATTTTTGTACATATAAATGTACTCTGTATGTAGTAGACACACATACAGGGTACATTTATAAAAGGAGGAAAACAGTTACATTTTTCTTTCCAAAATATCCTATAGCGCAGTGTTTCTCAATTAGCGGTAGGCGTACGCCTGAGGGTACGCGAATCTCTGGAAATATTTAACTTGATCCCCTTCCCCCTCTAGAACACCCCCCCCCCTTAATTGTAAAAAACAAAATGCCAAAATACATTTTTAATCGATCAGTATAAACATGCACCGAGTATTATACTGGACACTGAATACTGATTTCATTTTCATTTATCATTCCTGCGATAAGGGGTACAGATAGCGCCAAAAGTAGCTGTTCATACTCGATTTTCCTGATGTCTTTTTCATCAGTAATGTTTGTTTTTTTACAACTTACAAGATACGTTTGACTCAACACTCCTGATTTCAAGTGATGATATGTGGAAGGTTGGTGATTAAGATGATAAAGAAAATGTGTTATTGTTCAGCAAGTCTTGTTGTAGACTGTACGTAAGTTTGAATTCCTTTTTTAAGTGGTACACGCAGGAAAAACTAATTGGGGACCACGACCATTGCGTGTACAAGAGCATTAGTATTGTATTATGGCCACAAATCAACGTAGACCTGCGTGGAACTCAATCGAACACCGGGCATCCGTGTATTCTTCTATTATTCTTCCCCCTCCAGGGACCAGCACTGGAATAATTTACTGTTCCCAAACTTAGTTTTGAGGCGGGCCAGAATCTCCCTGGAGCCGAAATACCTATTTTCTCCTTGTACATTATAGTGAATTGCTAACATTACTTAGGTTGTTTATGTTAAAATTTTGTCATTACTAAGTGGGCAAGGGCATTAATCAGTTTAGTTCTTTTTCGTATGATAGCTTAGATAATTTCTTGAAATAGGTATGTAACAAAAAAAAATGTAGCTTTACTACCTATTTAGGTAATGAACAATCGAGCCCTGAAAATCCCATACACTAGATTTATGCGTTACTTTTTAAAACACTTTTATTAGCTTGACTTGTAACTAACTAACTAACTAACAATGTAATCAAATCTTAGAAGTCAATTTTCACCCACTTCTAATTGTCGTATCGACTTGAAACTTTGTATGTGTATGTAATCTCGGTGACAATGCAATAATTTGGTATCATCGACCTGATCTGATGATGCAGCCGGAAGGTGGGTAGGGCATCTCTGCAGTGGCTACTAGTAAACCCCTCGTGTTTGGGCTCATATGATTCGTCTTTATGAGCCCAATACATTGAACTTGGTGACGAGGGTCTGATGATGCAACCGGTTGGTGGGTAGGGGATCTCTGCAGTGGCTGCTAGTAAACCCCTCGTGTTTGGGCTCATATGATTTGTCTTGATGAGTTCAATAGATTGAACTTGGTGACGAGGGTCTGATGATGCAGCCGGAAGGTGGGCAGGGCATCTCTGCAGTGGCTACTAGTAAACCCCTCGTGTTTGGGCTCATATGATTCGTCTTGATGAGTCCTATAGATTGATCTTGGTGACGAGGGTCTGATGATGGAACCGAAAGGTGGGTAGAGGATCTCTGCAGTGGCTACTAGTAAACCTCTCGTGTTTGGGCTCATATGATTCGTCTTGATGAGTCTAAATTGAACTTGGTAACAAAAGACTAAAAAGTAAAAAAATAAAAATATATAGTTTTAAAAAACTAAAAAAACACTTTAAAAACGCACTGAAAAATATAAAATAATAAAATTGACTTGTATTAGTTAAGATGTAATGGTTAATTCAAAAAGTGTGGAGCGTTTCTTTTACTGGGTAAATAAAAGTACACACAACCAAAAAGCGCTCCACACTTTTTGAATTAACCATTATATCGTAACTAATACAAGTCAATTTTATTATTTTATATTTTTCAGTGCGTTTTTAAAGTGTTTTTTTAGTTTTTTAAAACTATATATTTTTATTTCTGCATACTTGCAAAACGTGAAACGAGTTTCCAACACAAATCTTTCCGCAGTGCTACATAAATCTTTCAAGATGGGTGAGTAAAGAGTTCTTAAGTTCTTAAGGGTAGGCAGCACATCGGCAACGCCCCTAGTGTTGCATATGTTCATATTAGACGATTAACCTAAGAGCTCACGACAGCCAGACCGTCGTCAAAAAAGCTCAATTTTTTTTACGAATTTAAGGTACTTATTTATACACCTCCTGTTCCGAAAATAACCACAACCCAAACTCTATATTCGCAGATCGTTCTTTCTTGTATAGGGGGCATGCACAGAAAAACTTTCAGCTTTTATAAAGGGACTAGCTAACCCGGCGAACTTCATATCACCAATAAAAGTTACCTTGTAAACCTTCCCTGAACTTCTACGAATATTTCAAGATCAAAATTATCCAAATCGGTGCAGCCGTTCTCGAGTATTAGCGAGACTAACGAACAGCAATTGATTTTTATATCTAAGACTAGCAAACCCCGCGAACTCCGTTTCGCCACCAGATGGCTTCGTTTTATGTAAGATTTTCCCGCATTTCTGTTGAAATTTTTCCTGAATTTTCTTTGCTATAAACCTCACGGAGCCCGAGACCTTTCCAACGAATGCAAAACCGTGGAAATCGGTTCGTGCGTTCTGGAGTTATAGCGTCAGGAAGGAAAACCCGACTTATTTTTATATAATAGATGAACGTGTGGCTGTCGTGAGCTCTTAGGTTAGATGGTAAGGTGGGCCGTCAGCTACATTACATAAAAATAGCTGGAACTAACACCAAAGTTGTTCAACAGGTTTTTTTTACAAATATCAAAGCTTTTAAACTACATCGTGTTTTCATGTTGCAACGTTGCTAACGAGCAGTCTGGCTGATGGTACAATCTATGGATGGTACACATCCAAAAATATCTCGTAAGCCCTCTGAGTGTTGTATTTTTTCCTTGTTAATTTGGTTACTGTTTTTTTTCTTTTTTGTTTTTTATAATCTATGGTTTTTAATTTTTTTCGATACTTTTGATTTAAAATTTTTTAATGGATACTCTTCGACGCCCTTGCACTCTCTGCTTTATTTTTATAATAGCTAAATAGATATACATATATTTTTGTTATTTTTTTAGTATGTCACACGCACACCACACCATATTTGGAACAGGCTGTAAATAATAATGATAGTAAACTTCTTGTTGCTTTCTTGTAGAAAAAACTGTTACATGAACAGACAAATGAAATTTTCACGTCAGTCGTTTCATTTTATTTATGTAATTCTGAGATTGTTATGGTTGTAATATTATTTTAGTAATTAGAATATTAGTATCGATAACGTTTGCTGCATTACGACTGATATGGTAGGTTAATATTTTATGTAATAGCAATTAAAAATAAGAATGTTCTGTAATAGTTAGCGCAGTGAACGGGTGAGCGGCCTACTCCAAATCTGTGGGTGAGCGTGTGATACTGCAAACACAATGGCGGGTGGTTGCATTGGTTGCGACAAAACACTGCATATTATATCGGTAAACCGCATCGAGAATATGTCGATTGCAGTAGGCAGATAGGCGCAATAACAATATTGCAAACAAACCTGTTTTAGGCGATATGGGCTGGTGTTTTTTCAAATAGGCTTGATAGTATATTCGACCATAACGGTCACTTCATACCATAAGGTCTAAAGACCAAGAAGGTTTAGCTTAAAAATATATATTATATAATGTAATCCGTTATTAATAATTACATACGACTTAATTTTTTTCAGCAACATGTTGAGGTGCGATCCCATGTCCTTCTGCGACATATATCTACAACCACTAGCTGCTTTTCAAACATTAACACATCTGGGAGAAATGGGATGTATTCAATTCAATGATGTACGACTGTATTTTCAATGCTTATTTCATTTTTGACGTGCATCTTACGTTTGGTACCATTCAAGAAAGTCTCGAAGCGAACGCCATGTACTTTCGACAGCTTCGAGTTTATAAGCTACATCTGACGACTGCACACTTTCAATTACATTCCGTGACGTCGCGTCGTGGATGGGCGCTCTGGAAATGTGGAGTTGTATGCGGTCGCCACTCAGTTCGTAGCGTTTCGTTGAAACTCCTTGATGGATTTTAACGAAATAAACTGTATATTTATTTTGCTTTCAAATCACCGAACTCATGAACGACCTAGTAGCGTGGTGTGGCCGATTTCTACTTTGTAGTACTTCTTGTAGGATAGCGTTTGACCTGATGTTAAGTGACGATGTGGCCAAACGTTAAATACGCCTTGATTGAGAACTGGCTCACAAGAGCTGGAACAAACAGATAAGTTTATTTTAATTATCTTACTGGGTAGCGTTTGACCACAAGTGACGATGTGAAGATGGCATCACGCTGCGCTTGAAAGGGAACTGACTCTGAAATGGGGCTGCTGGAACACATCGATGCTTGGCGATAGATTCTCAATTAGGTATTGCGCACAGATAGCTAGATGGTCTTGCTTAGGTATGTTTCTGTCTTACCTGTTCAACTACGGAGCTATTTACTAAAAGCACCCACGTATATGTAAATCGCCAATTAGGTTATACCTTGATTTTACTGACATTTCAGCAGTATGAATGCAAGCTTGTTATGTGTTTATGATATATAAGTGCACGAGTCAGCCGTTTCAAAATAATTTTGCGCTTGATTTGTTCGCGCGCCCGCCAATATTTTTCATTGCAATTTTCAGTGCGATAACGCTCGCTAGTTCACAGGCGGTTTAAAATAAAAATTGTATTTCAAGCCCTGGAGAAGGACATAGAATACTTTTTATCGCTATATTGTGTAGCAAGTGAAACCGCAGGGCGCAGCTAGTGTGAAATAAAATCAACAAAGAGTGTTGCTATGGCATTTTTGTATTAATTCAAAACCGTACATCAACTATATGTATTTGTCGAACCGTACGAAGCTGGCGCAGATCGCTATATATAGATACATATTTTTTATACATCTTTATAATCATGTACATTCAACAGATGAATACTGACATACTGCCGTATCTCAGAAACTACATGACAGAAGTTTGCCGCTGCGCCGACATGGAGAGAAAGCTGCGATACATCGAGGCAGAGCTGATTAAAGACAATATAGCTATGCCCTATCCGGAGAGAGAACCAAACGCTATACAACCCACCGAAATGCTCTTGTATGAGGTATGTAAAAAAATTACACACATCCTCGTAGATAATGATTTTCATATGAACAACACCTACATGATAAAATTTTTCTTACTGCAACGAATATGTAGATATTCTTACTTTACTTTTTAGTAGCATTTGACCACAAGTTGTACCTACATGATGCTAAGTGACGATGTGGTCGAAAGTCACGCTCCAACTGGATTGGGACTGGCTCCTATGAGGGGCTGACGGTCGGTCAGAACATACCGATAGGCGCTTGGCGACTCCTAGCCTGCGAGCACTAGAAAACGTCCTACTATGACTGTACCAAGCTATGGTTTAATCACGTTGTTTTCCTTCGTCGAAAGCTCAAGCTTATTGTAGGATTCGAACTCACCTACAGATCGCTTTATGTATACGTTAAAAGCCTACAGTAAAAAGATGCTACTTCAGTAAATATTAAGGCTATATAGTTTCACAGCCATGCTGACGTCAGCGCGCAGCAGACGGCGCGTGGTTGTTCAGTGCGTTTCTATCAGCGAGAGTCTATTACTGCTCAGCACTGAGGCACTGAGCAATCAGTATTACCTTCTATAAAAGTGTCATTTAAATGATGCATATTCTGCGCCAACGGTCAACTATCTCTTAAACTAGCATAGCATAAGTATCCAATGTATACCATTCACTGAACTAAGAAAGAAACAACGGCGGCCGCCACCTGACCTGAGTGGTTTACTGAGTTCTGTTCTAAAGTTTAGTTTTTAGTTATTTATCTATTTTAATACTATTAGGAGATTCAAAGAGAATACAGTATCCTCGAGTGACATAAATAAATATTATGTTTAATTTATGTTTGCCTCTTCTCGTGCCATGTCGGGGCAGCTAAGTATTATAACAACGGGAATTTAATAGCGGATAAGTAACGTGAACGCAAGTTTTCAATTTGACAGTTACTGTCAAACTGTATAAAACAGCGAGCGGAGGTTTATAACAAGTAAACAACATCAGTGTAACGTCGAGAAAAGATGTTTCCATTTAGTTGGAACTTTGAAAATAGAGAACGAGGTTTATTTAGCTTGGTACGCGACTTTACAATATATTAGTTTATTATTTAATACTTATATCCTCCTCCTCTTCCGGCAAAACGGATTGGAATTGAATAAGGGCCGGTTGGAAGAAGCGAAGAAAACATATGAAAAACATAAACATTAATTATTATTACCATCTTTTACAAAAATACACTTTGAATGTGGATAAAAAGTAAGACTTGAATACGAATATAGGGCACTGTATAATGAATAGCGCTCGCGTGGTCTAATTACAATCTCTGGAGCTAAACTTCAGTTTTCGTTCATTCAAAGTTCACGAGTGCCGATCGTATATGAAAGGAAACACTGAGCTTCGCACTTGATGAATATATGAGTATATAGTAGATACCCTGCACCAAACTTTATCTTCATTTGGCATGATTACCTACAGTCTACAGGGAAATGGACAAATTTTTTTTTATTTTTTTTTACTGTTTACAGGGTAGCGTTTGACCACAAGTCACCTGATGTTAAGTGACGATGTAAATAAAAAATCATTCCTGTGTGTCCTTTTAATTAATTCATAATCAGACTCAAAGTGGCTGTAAGATCGCACAATCAACATTTGTGCTCAAACTTATGTTGTTCTCATGTAATTGAAGCCCTACCGGCCTGGAGCCTAGCCAAGATGCAAGCGTTTCGTTTTCTACTTAATGCCAATGTTGCGTTTCGTTTGATTTTGTCATAATGCATCTTAAGACGGTAAGGTAGGAGGGCAATGACGGACACCCCGGTCCCACGGTTGGTCGTCTTGTCTGGAACGGCTTGACTTGTTGGAAAATAAACCTTAGGATCGATTAAACGCGCACGCACAACGTCACAGGCAGGGTGTATTTGTCGTTCGCAGACGTTTTTCTGAACACGTTATTTAACGTTGAAATGTGTCATTCCCATACATTTGTTTGTATTCTATTAGCGTTAAAAATTGTAGAATGTATCTTGACCAGGACAGGATAATACCCTTATTACCGAATTTCATCAACTGTATCGTGTTACCGTCTATTGTAAACTTTTGCATGAAAACTTCAGCTTATGATAGGTAGTTACGCGTATTTATCGCTAGGAGTGCTGTGCTGAATTTAATACAAAATGTTTTACAATATAGGAAAGTATTGATCTATTGATGAAGGAAAATGCCCACCATCTGAAAGTTAGTTTGGTAAGAATGATAAAAATAAACTAGTTTCAAAACTTAAGGTAAAGCTTTATTTTTCAGAACTTGATCGAGAAATGGGAGAATGACATATTAGACTTGGCGCAGAGTCAAATCAGCCTCATGCAAGATCTTTTGGAAATGAAAGAAATGTACTACGTGTTGATCAACATGGGCCCCATGTTGGGCGATGCCGATCTAGGGACAGAATCAATTTTTTCAAAGTATGAAAACGTGTCTAGAGAACTATTATTAATTTTCCATAACTTTAATGATTTTCTTCTGAACGTCAGTAGGTAAAATGTTATCAAATATGTTGGATCCCGTACAAAAGTCATGTATAAAAATGACCGAGTAGGTATACGCTCCTATAATGCCTAATTAGCGAAGGAGTTTTACAGAGTTTAGTCCAAATGCTTCCCAAAAACTGGACCTTTTACTTATTAGACGTTATCATACAGTGAAGATATTTCGATACTCAATATTTCACAATATTCTGGACATAGTAAGACACTAGACCAGACATTGCCAGCCAGAAATAAGTTCCATAAAAAATTGCATTTTTGTTAGTTTTGATTTTTAGATTCTGGTTTTTCATATGTCTTTGCAGTTTA
This sequence comes from Opisthograptis luteolata, assembly GCA_931315375.2. NCBI lineage: Eukaryota > Metazoa > Arthropoda > Insecta > Lepidoptera > Geometridae > Opisthograptis > Opisthograptis luteolata. Next base: position 6,654,286 of record OV928033.1, read on the forward strand.
AAAATATTATTTATTAACAGATATAAGACTGGAGGCGGTGACGTCTTAACCGGTAGCCGGCTAATTGTGGTGACTGGAGTAGTGAACAGAACCAGGAGCTTTCCCTTCGAGTTAATGATGTGGAGAATCTCGCGGGGAAATATCTTCTATCGACAGGCGACCTATGATGAAGTCTTAACCGATCCTTATACTGTATGTTTTGTCACGTCGCATCATATTTAAATACTTGTCTTGTGTCTTGTCTATACTGGGTAATTACCCATTAGACAAGACCAGTTAGTTACAAATATCATCAACAGATTGGCTCGCGTGTGTAGGTTTTCATATAAATCTTTCACGATAGTCCAGTTGATGAAACTGGGTAGTACGGGTAAAGTAGTAGCAGGCGTATCTATGGAACGAATCGTTACAAGTTATGCACGGCAGCAGAACGCCATAGTTGTGTATGAATGATCGCCAATAGGCTGGTTCCATAAATACACTGCGAACATAATGTGGATTTACAACGTATCTAGGCACTAGGTAGATTGATGCTTTGATCAGACTAAACTCTAGTGAGTCGGACAATGTGTTGAATAGATAAAAAAATATTCTTAATACAATCATAGCAAAGAGGATCTGGCGCTTCGCCACCCGCTGCCGCGGCCTTTCATATACCTAATGGAAATACGCGGTTGCATTCTTATCTAGCACACAGTTAGGTTACCGACCCGCTATTTGCTGCAGTAAATAAACACCTGATTCTGTTTAGAACGGAGCGTCCAAATGTCTGGCTTATCTAAACAGGCTAAGCTTTCCATGTGGGTGTGGAAAACCAAAATTAATGAGAAATACCGAAACATGCTCGGAACGAGAACCGAGATAAATTTGGATGAGAAGTGAAACTGCATCACTAGATCTTTGAGTCATTCAGTTGTCTAACTCAGATTTTGCAAGTACTCGTGTTATTGCAGCAATTGAAAGCTTTGCTGATAAGGATCTTGTAACGTCTCTCTGGCCTTTCGCTATATAATATATTGAATGAGATATATTTGATTAATTTACAGCAAAAGACCGGGCGTACTTGAGAGTGGCCTATACCCAACAGAGGTACAAGCTGTAGATGGTTAACTTACTGTACTACTTTACAAATCGGTTATCTACAGCTGGCACTTATAAATATAACGCATCTACACCTTTGTTAGTGAATAAACGCTCGGCATGACGTCCCACTGCATAGGTACGCATCTTGAGAAATCTTTCTATTTTTCTGACAGATCTTGTTATTGTTTTGTTGAAGTGGCATATGTGTTAGTACTGTGAACATGCCAGCTTTAGTTTATCGACCTGTTATGTAGGTACTTGTGAACGTACAGTTACTTATATATACGATGAAATGTTTAGTTGGCCCACTTTGATGTTGATTTATCTTCTCCAGCAACTGTTGAAGATTGACGCGCAATTTTGTGATAGACGATCTCTAACTATTGCTAATTTTGCAGGGAGCGGATGTGAGGAAGGTGGCTTTCCTGGCCGTGTGTCAAGGGGACATGCTCAGTACACGCATGGATAAGGTGTTTAGTGGATTCAAAGTGAACATATACCCGTGTCCGGAGACTAAGGACGAGCGATTAACAACGCTAGGTAGAATCGCCAACCGTATAAGTGATTTAGAAGAAGTTAGTATAATTTTTCCGTTCGCTTCATTTGGCCTATACAGTATCCACTATTATCATCATCATCATTAGCCGGAAGAAGTCCACTGTTGAACATAGGCCTACCCCTTTGAACGCCACCATGAACGGCTATTAGCCATTGGCATCCATCGGCTCCCTGAGACTCTTACAATGTCGTCGGTTCACCTAGTGGAGGGCCTACCTACAGAACGTTTTCCGGTTCGTGGTCGCCACTCGAGATCCTTTCTTCCCCATCGGTTATGCGTTCGTCGAGCAATGTGGCCTGCCCATTGCCACTTTAACTTGAAAATTCTGAAAGCTATAATATGTCGGTGACCAGTATACACGTCCTAAATGTATGTTGTCAAAAAATATCTGAAGATAGAATTTCGAGGGAATAAAATTATACCTTATCTGGAAATTCGGGATAACTCAACCTGCTTTTTTCTATGAGGTTTTTGTTTGAACACACTAACTATTTAAATTTCCCTACCCGGGATAAGCCGGGGCGGGTCACTAGTTAGTAATAGATGAGAATTAATGAAAGCAACCGTATGAAACCCTAGAAAAAATATCGATCATAGAACATTGCTTGCACTAATAAACTTACAGGTGCTGCAAAAATCAAAATATTACCGTTGCATGTCTCTACGTACTGTGGGTAAACAGCTGAAAACGTGGATGGTCCAAGTGCGGAAAACCAAAGCTATCTACCACATTATGAATCTATTCAGCTTGGACATTACAAAGAACTGCCTTATCGGGCAATGCTGGGTACCAGATGGAGATATGCAGAGGGTCCAAGATGCGATGGAGTCCTGCTCAGTACGATATCTTTTTTGTTCTGCTGGGATTTATCCACTTTAGCTTTCAAACTAAATTGACTCTGTAGTTGCGTAGCCGCCTACATCCAAACTTGCAAACTTGACCTGCTTATTAATTGGTATAAAAATCGTTTCTTGAATACAAAATTATCTCGTTTTTATACAACTAGGATTTTTATGCTGTGCAAGTTATAGGTACTGAGCTGCGCCCGAGTGCACCTTATTTTACGACAAGGATATCGTTCATCGAATTCACGCCAAAACTTAATCGTTCGCAGGAAAAGGCGGAGATAAACGTGTCGTCTTTTATAACTAAGACCCGAACTAATGAAGAGCCGCCTACTTTCAACCGGACCAACAAGTTCACGCATGGCTTCCAAGTGGTTATAGACGCGTATGGCGATTCAAAGTATAGGGAAGTAAATCCAGGTGAAACGCAAGTTTTCTTTTTAACATCTTACAGGGTAGCGTTTGAGAGTCACTGACAGAAGGTGGCATCACGCTACGCCTGGTAAAGCAACTGGCTCTCAAATGAGACTGTTGGAAGCACACCGACTTTGTTTTATATATGTACCTATATAGATTAATAACATCAAAGTCATTTTATGGATATTATAGCATTTTAATTCTATTTTAGTTTGTGATGTTTTTCTATACTTACCTACTGTGACTTTTCGGAACGCTTCCGGACGCTAGTAGTTATGATATATAACTATTTTTTGGCAAGAACAGTATGTACAAACATCTTAATTTCTCTTTCTGTGACCCAATAGGTATGCACATTTCTTCAAGTCTCTGTTTGTGTAATAATTTATATTAAAATCGGTCCCAATTACGCATTGTTCGTCAAATTCGTCATACGCGCTAATATTGTTTATGATTTCAGCAATTTTCTCCATCATTTCATTTCCATTTTTGTTCGCTGTGATGTTTGGTGATATGGGACATGCGCTGGTTATAATCTCGTTCGCCGCTTGGATGATAATAATGGAGTCAAAATACATGCAGCAACGTGGAAGCGAGATTTGGAACATATTTTTTGGCGGTTAGTGTTTAATTAATGGTAACACATGATATAATTCACCTTGGATCTTCTATTTTACTTACCGGGTCAGAAACTTGACAGTGCCCCTCTCTTCAGCGTTTGCGACAAATTAGATAAAAAACTCAATGGTTTATTGAATTTTTCGTGCATGAAAAGGAACCCTTTAGTATCCTTGTGTCATATGCGGGCGGGCCGCACCGCAAAACGTAATGCATCTCTGTTGTTAATTTAATATTAGCAAGAGATGTAGGAAAACGTTCTGGCGCAGCTCACCCAAATGTGCGCGAGGCAAAAAACTTAGTAGCTATTAGTAGTTTATATAGCTTGACCAAACTTAGCTTTAATTCAATGAGATAATAAATAATCTTAAAACTCGGTTTCAGGTCGCTACGTGATATTACTCCTCGGTCTCTTCAGCCTATTTACCGGCTTCATCTACAATGAACTGTTCAACAAATCCATAAACCTCCATAGTAGCATGTGGCGCAATACAATGGACGAAATAACTATAAAAGATAATAAATTCATTGATTTAGGTTTTAAAAATAGACTGAGGACACCGTATGTATTTGGAATGGATCCAATTTGGCAGGTGATTTGTAACGTTTTAAACAAACTGTGATGACACTTTCGAGACCTATACCGTAACAAGTTTGATATACATACGTCAGTGAGGAATTGGAAACAGTAAAATAAACTGCAGTAGGTAGTTCTATCACAGTACTGACTGATGCGAATAAGTCTTAATACCCCATATTCGTTTAATGGAGAAGGTAAGATTGGGAGCGAGTAGACAGTGTGCCACGTTCTGTACGTAGGACCCTTCTTAGTTGGACCGATGACATCGCAAAGCCGATTGATGCAAATGGCTAAGAGCTGTTTGTGGTGGCGTTCAAACTGGGAGACCTATGTTCTGCAGCTGTCTCTTTTCGGCTGATGATGATGATGACGAGGGCGTGTTAGGCTATTAGATGGTAATTAGAATTTTTATTATGCAGTGATCGGAATAGGTAAATGTATTTAGGCACCAAATGACTTCAAATTCGCTACAAAATTATAATGCAAATATTGATATGGATTCACGTGGAAATTCACATTTGGATCTTTATCGAAATAAAATCCATTCTAATGTTATTACTACGAAAGTAAATATTTCTGGCCCTTTGTTCGTTAACTTTTTACGCCTAGACCACTAAGCGGACCTGGATATAAAACTCGAGTAAATTTGGAATGGAAATATGTTACACACCGAATTAACAAATTGGCTACTTTTTATCCCCGAGAAACCTTTTAAAAAGCTATGCGTATCTAGTTATACTTATGTAAGACACTATATCGTATCGTGCTTATTTCCACCAGCAAAGCAGAAACTTCTTCCGTATGAGGCAGTTAGTGGCTATATAGCTCTAGTGTCAGAGTTTTCAGCCGCGAATTCTTTCGATAGGGCTTTACGACGGATGGAGCCGGAACCGACAACTTAACGTGCCCACCGAAGAACGATAGCGCTCCTCCTGCATATACGAGACATCAGAACCAGGGTTGTTACGGATGCAAAAAATTAGACATTCGAGGATGCAGATGCGGATGCGGATTCTGGGATTAAAAAAACAAATATCAAAATTTTAAGTCCATAAAAAAAAAAAGAAATCAAAAAAAGAAAAGTACAAAAAAAAAACAATTTAAAATTAACTTTTATTTCTTTAACCATACTCTTGCATTTACCAAAACAAACGCGAAGAACGTGCCACTCTGTCTCCGCCCACTTTCTTTACCTTTGTTACTTGTTGATGTTAATCTGCATCCGTAATAACTCCGCATTGATTGATGCGGATGTGAATGCGGATGCAGATCTCTGAATTAATGCGAATATTTGCGGATGCGGATGCGGATATTCGTAACACGTCTAATCAGAACTATGGTTAACACATTGCATCATTTTGTTTCTTTCAGGTGGCAAAAAACAAAATTATGATCGAGAATTCGGTAAAGATGAAAATGTCTATCATCATTGGCGTTATTCATATGCTGTTTGGGATATGCATCAGCGTTATCAACCATGTGTAAGCAACCATATCTGGTAATGTACCTACATATTTATCTACGACTCGCTGCGGCCCGTGGTTACTCCGGCTTCTTCCTTTCCGGAATAAAAGTAGTCCACGACGTATTCATTTTACTATTCAACATTCATCTTTGTTCATCATCATCATCATCAGCCTTTTACGTTCCCACTGCTGGGACTCTGGCCTACTCTCAGAGAGAGAATATGGGCCGTAATCTACCACGCTGGTCCAGTGCCGGTTGGTATACCTAGATGTCGCACGCCGTTGAATGTTGCAGACTGCATTGATTGATGCGGATCAACGGCGTGCGACACTGCAACTTGCAGTTCTTGAACATGCCGGTTTCCTCACGATGTTTGCCTTCAACGTTTTTTGTAGCGATGGTAAATCCGCACATATCTTATAAGTCATAGATGCGGTGCCGAGAGAGTTCGAACTCGGTGTTGATGCCTTGTAAGTCACACGCGTTACCGTTCGATCACCAGTCGCCGTTACCGTCTTTGTCACCCAGACAACAATTTATGACATTCTCCAATTACTATATAGTACTAGGTAAATTTCTGCCGTTGTCAGGCAAAAGTATACTTCTTGGGTTTGATTGATATAAACCTTGTGGTCAAACGCTGCCTTGTAAGTAAAACAAAGTAAATGTAATGATATATTTTTTGTTTCAGAATATTCAATAAATACTACGCTATATTTCTGCAATTTATACCGCAATTTTTGTTTCTCTTTTGCGTTTTCTTTTGGCTTGTGTTCTTGATTTTTTACAAGTGGTTTAATTTCTACGATGGGCATAGTAAGTATGTTATGTTCTCGTATGTATACAGTTTACACTAGTGAATCAATTAGTTTAAACTCTTCTGCCATATGAAACTGATTGCTGGTAAAAATGTCACTTTGTAGCACAAGGTAATAAGAACCTAGCTAGATAGATATACATATATATATATTTTTCTTCGTATAGCGTTCTCTTACAGTCATTTTTTTTTTACTTGCGTCTATAGTCTGACTTTTATTTCGACAGTAAACCAACAATTCATAAGTTACCACTTTTTGACGAAATAAAGATGTCATGTAAAAAGTTATCAAATTATAATTCAGCGGAGTTATTGATTTAATAGCGAACTAATCAGTCTATCCCAATGGTTGATTGGATTTGTGTTGGTGGTTAAAATAATGTTCGTTGAAACTAGGTTTTGATTATAATATTTTATGTTATAATAATAATAATACTCATTTCACGAAAAGAAACTTGTTCCTGTCAGTTTACAGTATCGAATTAAAAATCTGATTTTTTTTTACTTCTCAAGTGCCCGTAGCTTTTTTTACTGCATTTATTTGCGAGCTGTGCTGCTGATACTTTTTTTCCTTGCAGAGGCCATAAAAAATGATTCTTCATGTTCGCCTCAAATCCTGATTCTGTTCATTGATATGATCTTAATGGAGACTGGTACAGTGGAAGCCACTGAAGGATGTGAAAAGTATTTGTTCCCAGCACAGAAAAATATTCAGCTCGTTTTAATGACAGTGTCTTTGCTGTGTGTCCCTGTAATGCTTTTTGGAGCTCCTATATACAAATATATCTATAACAAGAAAATGAGAAAACATGCTCTGGTATGTTTATAAATATGTTATTCTTTTATATCGTCTTATAAGTAAACTACCTATTCACAGCCCGTCTCGTGCATAAATTAAATTAGTTCGTTAGGATAACGTGTTGATAAAGTAAATGGGCGAAAAATATCACCGGAGAATCTGTGTAAATTATATATCTAAGTATTATACCTACTTATAAAAGAAAGTCGTGTCAGTTACACTATTTACAACTCAAGAACGGCTGAACCGATATGGCTGAAAATTGGTGGGAAGGTAGCTTAACACCAGGAAACTGGCATAGGATTCTTTTTATCCCGGAAAAGGTTCCTACGGGATAACGGGAAGACGCGGGTGAAACGGCGGGGCGCAGCTATTACATAATATGAGTAAACACCCTAAATAATATGCTTTGGTTAAAGTATCAGGCACCTCTTTATATTACGGGTGACACAAAAATACTTAATGCTTCAAAACAAAACGGCGTAACAGTTTAAATCAATAGAAGAACCTACAGTATATTTTGCTTGTAACAATTTTTCAGCTTGAGCTGCTACGACTGGCCGTGTCACATACATACGCGGACAAGCGGAGACTGGCGTGTGATTAGCCCTCTTGTCACGTTTTAGACCTCGTTTGGTTTGCTCGCTTTTTAGAGAAGGACCCGACGTTCTGTGACCATTGAAATTTCCAAGACCTGACGGCTAATTACATAAATATATTTCTCTATATTCTCATATATATATATATGTTACATGAAAACCTATTAGTAAATCCTTTGTTTTGACGGGAAAAGGAATGGTACGAAAAGCTCTCCACGTGACTTCGACTCGCAATTATTATTTTTTTGTTATTCTTCATACTGTTCCTGAAAATGATTACTTTGGACCAACCGACAAAGTAAATAATAGCAATCATGTAATTGCATAAAAACACTTTGAAAATCTCTACTTGTATTATTTCAGAAACTTGCATCACAATTTCGAAAATATCAGCAAAGAAACACATTAGAGAAGATGGATGATGAACGCATGATTGCTGAAATAGCGAAGTATGAAACTGCGTTCGGCGATCTAATGATACTTCAGGGAGTCCATACAATCGAATTTGTACTAAGCACCATATCGCATACGGCGTCGTATCTACGACTTTGGGCACTCTCACTGGCACACTCTCGTTAGTACATTAATTGATAACATACCGCCCACATCTACACAGAAACGTCAAATAACTTTAATTTGGATTATGTCAGAATTCACACAACCATAATAAACTTACATTTCTAAACGCGTTGTGTAACAGCCTAAGAGATATGCTATTCTAATCAGCAATTCATCAGGTGTTAAAGCTAGTGTCCTATGTGTAAAGGTAACATAGATTATCTCATAATATACGTCTCGTAGGATTGAATATTTAGATACCATCATATTAAGTATAAAAAGCAGGAACTCGAAATTTCTTTAAAATATAAGTTATTATGAATAATACATGAAAAGATGCTATTGTTTTCTTACCTGTTTACCAGAACTGTCTGAGATGCTCTGGGCAATGATACTCTCAAAGCTGGGCCTTCAAGATCACTCTAGCATCGCGGTGCTGAAGCTTTTGGTCGCGTTTGCTGCCTGGAGTTTCTTCACTGTGGCAATTCTCGTAGTCATGGAAGGGCTCTCTGCTTTTCTACACACGCTGCGCTTACATTGGTTTGTTCGAACTCATTAGTTATTTATTTCAGCAGGGCTTATTCACCTATTCAGGACCGGCGGAATTGGCTGTTGGAAAAGGGATTTGGAAAGCTTCCGCAGGGAATCGTGCTCCTGTTTTGTTTACCTATCCTTTTATTGAGCTCTCATTCGTTAATGACCGCCTGGTAGATAAAATAAACTACAACAATAGTATAGAGTTTATTTTCAAGCATTCATTCTTGACTGTACTGTTTCTGTGTTCTTGACTGTTATGTGACTGAGAGGCAAAGGAAACTGGTGCTGTAAGTGTCACCTACCTTTTTTACAAGGGCAGATTACAAGATCAAGCTAAGAGTTATGTTTTAAATACTTACAATCAATGAAATTTTAATTAGCAAAATATTTTTCGTTACTATGATATTTGCAGTACCTATCTTTCAAAGAATTTGATATATAAATTATATTTATACTAGCTGCGCCCTGCGGCATCACCCGAGTCTTCCCGTTATCCCGCAAGCTTTTTCTGGGATAAAAATGTGCTATTCTGATGTACGAGCTATACCTATATTATTTATTGTACAGTTACATTAAAATCAATTCAGTAGTTTTGGCGTGAAAGAGTAACAAACATCCAAACATACAAACTTTCGCATTTATAATATTAGTAAGGAAGTAAGGATTGTATAATAATTAATAAAGCTTACCGGTTTTATCCTATTCTATAAATATCCTGGATTTGTTTAACCATCAAGTAAATTAAAAAAAAAAAGTTTATTCAGTAGGCCATGCAGTTTTTTTTTTTGCAAATATTGCCCCTATTTAATTTTAGGTGTTTTTTTAACGTTTCCACCGGCGCGGCAGGGTTCTGAGAGCCGGGTCTTAACAGAATTCCGGAATGCAATTTTGTGGTTTTTGCGGTGCACAACGGTGCTGACAACTGTGTGATCAATTTTCTGGAGCATATACACGAATCCAACTGTTGAGACAATGTACGTCAAGGCGTTGATCCAGTGGAAAACCAGAAAAGTGGCTAGAAATGTATTGAGGGGAATACATTGGTTTGTCGATAGATTAGCTCTGTGGAATTCTCTTTATTCAATCTCGTAGAAATGCTCCATTAGGGCCTAACCAGATCCCTATTCACACGGATTGCCATATTCCCGTAACTATTAATTGGTCGCTCAAGAACATTACATTAATCACTAGAATCACAGTAAAGTAAGACTAGAATTTAAGATGTTTGCACAAACCGCGTCAATATTTCGAAGAATACTTGTTTAAGAACAGTGATCTACCACAAAGCCAAACATTTTCCAGAATAACTACGAGTTAATTTTTTTTTTCTTATTATTATTCTGGTTGATTGCAAGTTCAGTACGTTCCCAAGACTTTTCGCCATCTAAATAATCTGATGTTTCATAATAATCATTTTTAATAAGGTTTTTGTTTTATGATGGGCTTGAAATTGATAAGCCTTGGATTTTACTAGGGATTTTGTTGGAAAACGTACACATTGACAAGTGTTGCTGACTTTATGAAGCCTAGTATTAGGAACGGCAATTTTATCTTTGTTCTATCAAGGAACTATTTGCTCTACCCTTAGTCAGTCAACATTAAAGGAATGTGTTCAGGACACACTTGCCGATTCAATTGGGGTAGCAGCTAAAACCGAATATAAAAGTAAATTTTAAAATTATGGGTACCACATAACTGCCGAAGTTTTAAAATATTTTCCCGCTATTAATTGATTTATTTTCTTTTCAGGGTAGAATTTATGAGTAAATTTTACATTGGCGGTGGTCACCCGTTTAAACCATTTTCTTTTAAAGCTTTACTTTCTTCGGAAATGGATAAACCAGAAGGCGCTTGCAAACCTAAGAAGACGCGTGAAAAGTTTACAATGCAAGATATGGATACTCATAAGGTTTAAAGAAACATGACGGGTGTTGATTGTATGGATTAGAAGATGTTTTGAAAGTCTCTAGATATAATATTTTAATAATAATAACCCAGATATGTAACTCTTAGCATTTTTACAATAGTTCACTTCACGCTTCCTTCCCTGCACCATAGCTTTTGTTTGTCTTCTTTAATTTAAAATGGCCTCTTAGCGTTGGCTATTGCTCCGCAAATGCCTAACAAAGGTCCGGGCAAAGACCCGAGAATAAAGCAGCATAATATGTAGAATATTATTGAATATGAAGTTTAAGTTCATGTTTGTGCATTAATGTTCTATTTTACCAAAAATGAATTTGTTTATTAAAACTTACTAGTGGACCGCCCCGGCTTCGCACGGGTATTTAAAAGAATTTCAAAATTAAAAATTGTAATACACACAAAAATCCTTCCTCCCGTACGGCCCGTACCCCCGCACCCCAGTGACGAGGCTACCACGCAACTTTTTTTCTACTACATACTTACATTTTTAAACTCTTGATATCTTTCGAATCAAATCTCCGAATTATATGATTCAAAAAGTAATATAAAGGTATTGAAGCAGTTTTGAATAAGAAGTAATTTATTTTGATAAGGATTAATATCAAGATACAAATAAAGAGCTAGAAAAGGTCTAGCGGCAGCATTTAAATTGAATTTTTAAAATAAAAGATCACTTATTGTGGCATAACTATAACAGTTTAATATATGCTGTTGCGACACTTTATGTAAATAATGATGTGTTCTGCAAATTCCTAGTACATCATTTTATTCTATCATTAATAGTTTTCGCAGCGCACGTGATGCAAAGAACATTTTAGGTAATTGTTTTAAACCTTGGGTTTTTCAAATCGTTTCAGTAGTTTCGGAGCCTATTCGATGCAACCAAAAAATCAATTCTTTCCTCTTTATAGAAGTATAGATTTACTAGTAAAGTAGATAACGATTCGTGAGAATGTATACCTAACGCTACCTAGCTTCAATTTGATGAGGCTAGTCCCACAGGCATCTGTGTATCGGCTTCAGTTTCAAATGTATTGGCTGAATTAATTACGGTCGCCGTCTAGGACGGTGACGTCAATTCGACGTTTACCAGTGTAGGAAATAAGACGTGTCATTACGATAGCAAGGACATGGGCAATTGTGAATGAAGGGAATGATAAAGACGAATAAGATTAAGCAGTTTATTAGAAGTCAACTTTTAAAGGTTAGGTTGGGTCAATTTACACCAGAGGCGACGCGACGTAGCGTACGGATGCTTGATTAAAGTAAGCTAATAGAATATACTCGTATATGCGCCACGCCTCGTCACTAACCCTAACGTTCTTTCTGGCATTATTTTTCGGATAGAGCAGACTTCTTGCTAACTCCAGATACGGTATCTGCCTTTTCATCAGGTGATTTCTCGGTAAGATTCTCCACGGAAATGGCTGGACTTGCTGTCACGTTGCCGTCACTGAAATCCGTCTGCAGAGGCAGGTAGATACCAAAGCGATCCTGAAAACCGAATAATTGCACGTCGACTTGAGCTTGAATTGTAATAAGTTAGACGCTTACCACCATGCGAGCAATTTACTCCATACTGTTTTTTCTTTTTCTTTAACTACTTACAGGGTAGCGTTAGACCCCAAGTCACTTGATACAATGTGGTCGAAGATGGTGCCACGCTACACTTGGACTGGGAACTGGCTCTCATGTGAGGCTGCCGGAACACACCAATAGGTGCTTGGCGACAGATTCTTAACATGAGGGTGGTAGCTAGCCAGGCGAGTACTAAAAAATACCATACCACCAAACTATGGTTTCATCACGATGTTTTCTTTCACCGAAAGCGCAAGCTCATTTTAGGATTCGAACCCACGTCCTAATACGGATCGCAAGGCGACGTCACTACCACAGCTATCATTGCTATGATATTGTAAATTGATGAACCCATATGATTTGTACATTGGTAGGTCTCGGCAATCGCTGAACTTATATAATTCGTAGGACATTTTATACTCCACACGTCAGTACTATATATTTTACCTTTGGATATCGGTTGTAATTGTACTGAGGATGACACACGCATGGTCGTGGTGGAGGCTTTTTATAGCTTTCATGTGAAGAAATTTCACTCTTCGGTGTCGGCGGGGTTTCGTATCCTGCAAGCATCGCGTTATAGTTTTTTTTAATGAATTTATTGGTGAATTTTCCAATACCTATATGAATATACTAACTGTGCCCAGCGGTTATACTTGCATTTACTACAGTTTATTACAATAAAGGGATTCCAGGTTACAGGGTCCGAATCTCCGTACAAAATTTCATGTCGGTAGTTAAGGCGCGAAAAGGTAACAGACACGAGTACTATCATATCCATAACAGGTAAGTACAAGATAGATGAAGTTAATAAAGTGTAAAAACCAGTATTACATCTGTTATGAGTTATGAGACAACGTACCTTTGAAATTATGCAAACGTCGTAAAGATCTTTTCAGTTTCTTTCTAATTCTCTTCTCCCATGCTTTTTCAGCGGCTGAAAAATACAAATACATATTAATCTAGATGAATATTTAAGTAGGTATAGGTATTATAGTAATACTACTAACCGTAACTGTTGTAGTCCCAAATTGACAGACAGACTTGGATAACGTAAATAGACAGGACTTCTAATTCTAAATAAATTAAGGATAAGCGGCCAATTGAATCTTATATTTATTAACGTGCAATAGTAAATTTTAAACAAGTAGGTACGTAGTGTGTTTGTGTTATTTTTGTTTAAATGTTACAATAAAGAGCATGTCAAAAAGACTAATGGCATCTATTATCAAGTGCAACGAAGGGGCAATTTACCCGTACCTATAAAGATATTTATGAGTATTAAATATACTTAATAACTACAACGGTAACGGTTGACTTCGACTACTTTTCGACGGAATTTTTCAAAATCGATGTCGATTTCATCCATTTTGGCATAAAATATTAAAGTTTGCTTGTATGCAATCCACCGACGATTCCGGTTCTCCTAAGTTCACGATCGTTTGGAATTTTGCGACTAATCACAGATTGTAAAACGCAACGGTTTGATTTGTGTGCATATTATACACATGAAACACTTTTTGTATGAGCTATATGTACTTATCTATAAAAAAAGAACTAACCAATCTTTTCCTTCCCCATGATGTCTATCTCAAACAGTTTGTAAGCATTATAGAAGAGCTCAGCAATATCTTGCCTGACCTCGATGACGGGTATTTCCATAGCCTGTTCAACGCATTTCATAAGCTCAACATAGGCAGTGTCATATTGAAGCAATCGCTCGTCCACGTTGTGGTATATAGCTTTATCGATTGTGTTGGAAATCATACTGAAAAACGTTTCGGATAACGTCGGTGGCGGCGTAGGAACTGGCTCTATGAAAACAAAACGTTTTATGATTATTTCAAGTCATGATAAAGTTGTTTTGTACACACAAAAGTCCAACTTGCTTGGTGACAGATTCTTAACTTGCCTAGCTGAGCAAAGCCGGTATAATTTTTATTTTTTTTTATATCGGGAACAATTGCACACAAATTGACCTAGCCCCAAATTAAGCTCGTAACTTGTGTTATGGGTACTAGACAACGATATACATACTTATATAGAGAAATAAATACTTATGTAGATATAAATATCCAAGACTCAGGTATTCAAAATTCAAAATTCAAAATTCAATTATGTTTATTCAATAGGATACATTGTGATCACTTTAAAACGTCAACTTAAAACTAGCTACGCCTGTTCCAACCTCCTTACGCCGGCAAAAGAACAGGCAAGAAACGCCCGGCAGGTAATTTTTTTGGCGCGATCACATTGACAATTTTATTCTTATTACTAATTGATTGAATTGGAGCAAGTTCACTAAAATCCCAAGCTTTTTTTTTTTGTCATCTAATAGTCCGATATTTTTTATTTAGCTTTACTAATAAGAAGATTTCTCTTGTTTGGTTGTACACATTGGGATATGGGAACATGAATATTAACGAGTTGCGGGATCACAACCAAAGCAGACCAGACCCCACAAGCAGCACCCGTTCACGAGTTGACGCATGTGCCAGCCATCGCTCTCCTCGACCATATGAGAGGGAAGAGGGCGACCCGACACATGACGCCGCTGCAAGCAAAGTCACTTTCGTGAGCATGACTGTTTTGGCTGTTTACCGAGAATGGTTAGAATAGGGGAAATAGGGAGAATAGATAGATAGAAAGAAAGATAGATAGATTAACTACAATCCCAAGCTTGTTTGTCATCTAGATAGTCCGATATTTTATAATAAGCTTTACTAATGAGATTTCTCTTTATACGAATTTGAAATTTTGTTATAGACAAGTCTTGAATTTCACTTGGGATTTTGTTGAAAAAGCGTACACATTGACCTTTGAACGAGTTGCTAACTTTATGGAGCCTAGTGGTGGGTACAGCAATTTTATCTTTGTTTCTAGTATTAAAATTGTGATAATCACTTCTCTTTTTGAAGCTATTTAAATTTTTCCGTATGTACATTACATTTTCATAAATATATTGACAAATAACTGTCATTATTTTGGTTTCTTTAAACTTAATTCTTAAAGATTCTCTGGGGCCCATGTTATAAATCGCACGAACAGCTCTCTTCTGCAATACAAATATGGTGTTAATATCAGCAGCGTTTCCCCACAGCAATATTCCATAGGACATAATGCTGTGAAAATAGCTGAAATAGACTAGTCTGGCTGTATCAACGTCAGTAAGGTGACGGATCTTCTTTACAGCATATGCTGCAGAGCTAAGTCTACAATACAAACATTCGTACAAATATTCGTGCTCATCACACATATATTCGCCCTTACCGGGATTCAAACCCGGGACCGCCAGCTTCGCAGGCAGGGACACTACCAACTCGGCTACCGCGTCGTCAAATAGTTTAGGAAGTTAAACAACAACGAACCAGGAGTGGGTACAGTTGTATCAGAAGTGTTGATCGACACGAAAGAAGATGAAGGAGTGTTGGATGTGCTGGCGTACGGTGTATGAACAACCCACGGCTCCGGTGGATAGTGGTTCAGTATTATTTTCTTCAGGTCACTCATTAGCTCAACGTCTTCGTAATTAAAAGGAGGACTATCAGTCTGAAACATTTATTCATTGCCTAAAAGCTTGGAAAAAAAAACATAAAATTGCTCCAACACTATCAGATAGAAGTAAGAAAAAATTGTAATTGCGATCGCGCCCAAAAATTACTAGTTGGGCATCTGGTGTAAGGAGGTTAGACAGGCGAATTATAAGTTTCACGTTTCAAAGCAATCAGCAATATTGTGTCTTACTAAAAACATATTTTTGAATTTGTATTGAATATCGAACTATTGAATTGTGTTCTTCGGTATCGTTAAATACCCTAGTATACGGTCCAGTTTCTGGAACGCCAAGTCTCTCTCGTATGTCCTTGTCCAGTTCTTCCGCAGATCTCGTGAAGAAATGACCTGCTTCTTTTAAGATATCCTTTCTCTTTAGCGATTGGGTCATTTTGCTTATGAACAGTTCAATCATGGCTTTAACCTGCAAGTTTTTAGTAAGGTGACTTGTGGTCAATCGCTACCCCGTCAAAAATAAAGAAAACAAAAACAAATTATTATATTGAGTACATTAAAAATCTAGATCAACACATAAAAATAAATTAGAGTTAAGGGTACCAGATTTAATCTGGTTTTCCGGGTTTCCAGGTTTTTGCAGTTATTGTTATCAAACTTAAAAAAAAACCGAACGCCTCATCGCACTCTCGTCGGAGAGATGAGATAATATACAATATTATTGATAATGCGTAAAATTCGCTCCAGAAACTTAAGAGATTCTAATCGCTACGAGGGCAAAGCCCTGGACAAAAACAATACATATATAATAATACATATATAGTAACGTAGAAAGTCATGAGAGGGCATGCACATATTGCACATACATGAAGAAAACCCGGTGACGGCAAGATATGTTTATAGCTATTCAATGTCCATTATCATTATCTAAATATATATAATTCAAAGGTGATTGACTGACATAGTGATCTATCAACGCACAGTCCAAACCACTGGACGGATCGGGCTGAAGTTTGGCGTGCAGGTATTTGTTATGACGTAGGCTAAGAAGGGATTTTGATTAATTCTACCCCCAAGGGGATAACATAGGGGATGAAATTTTGTATGAAACTTTGTCAATTTGAAACCGATCGGGCTAAGACTTTGCATGCATAAAGCTGTCATTAATAAATGAAATAAAGAAACTAAAAATGAGTTTGTAGGTCCTAGATTTTGCAGTTCTAATTTTATATATGCTTTCTTACCTCAGGGTGGTTAGTCATATACGCTTCCTGCTCAATTTGGATCGTTTTGCCGATTCTGTTGAAACATTCCCGCTGGCATGGAGTCAAGCAAAGGTCTTGGTACATTAAACCTTCAGCAGCCAATATATCTGCAGGTAAACCCTTCATAATCTTTGTTATAGGCATGATTGCAATCAGTGTGTTACTAGGGATCAAACAAAGAAACGCTTCTTAATTTTTTATCAAAATCAGATCAATACAGCTGACAAGTAGTTACAACTGTCAAACCTACCAAACTCTATAGATACTCTTTGCTATTAACCAAAGAGTACGTAGTAAAAAGAATTGCCCCTACTATTTTTACATAGAGTTTATATACTTACACATTAAAAAATCTTTGAGTGCCATGTAAGGTTACATACATACATCCTTACTTACTCTTTGCTAAAACACTGTGCTTGGAATTACACTATTTTAGAAACGGTTCTTGCTGGATAAAAGAAATATCGCGGGGCGCAGGGGGGCTGTCGTACACTCGTTCCCGGCTTGTAGCTGGGCAACAACATAATCTCATCATCATCATTACTTAACAATTAACTTGATATATACTTAATATTATTTGACTTTGACTTTTTCAAATAAGCAGCATTTTAAAATGATATTATATACGGTACTTTACTCGCAGATAGCTAATGTTATAAGAAGTAACTTAGCTAACTTTTATTATAGAAACTTGAACCCAGGGGACGGTCGTAGGGATACTTTTTATCGCGATATACTGTAACTTAGTAACTTTAGATAAATAATAAAAATCGCCGTCAATACAGAATGGATATACCTAGAACTCGTTAGTGTAGCCTCAATCGCTCACCCACGCGTGTCTTTGCCACCTACACAAGTTGAACACTTAACATACATTTTATATCCTACCTTTTCACTAGTACAATCTTCTGTACAGCACGAAGCATATTTTAATGACATCTTGAGATTCTAACGAAGAGTTAGACATACAGTATTTCCACAAAACAGTAAAGGGGGCCATCATACTTGTTCCTTAAATGATGAAAATTTAAATATGAATGTTTTTTTTTTAACGGTACATTTTAAACTTTAAACTGAATTGCAAGAAGACATTCTGGGTAGGCTATCTTTTCGCCATTTGAAAATACTGATAGTTTAGCATTATTTGGGTGTACCTATGAGCTTCACGTGAACACTCCTTTCGCGCAAAATCTAAGAAACGAAATAACCAATGTGAACAGCTAGTTAAAAGCTTAAAGTTTAAGTTTTGCAGAGCTCATCCATCCAGTATTCCTTATATTGATAACTTTCACAGACTTTAACAAGTAACTTTACAACGAGCAATGAATTACCGGTTCAATTAACAATATCCTTACATCAGAATGGTATCTGAACTGTAAGAGATGCTCATTTCAAATAAATTAGTCTGTTGCGCTGCAGTTTCTTGCAATCTTTGAAAGTTGGATTGCAATGGTAATGAGCTACATATAATGTTTGATTAAACTTTCCTTTGTTTGCTTCGCTAGTAATTAGTGGCGTACGGAATTGTTTATGACTTCCTAAATTAGAGAAAGAAATATTGATATTCATTACCTACTAGTGTTTTATATGTGACTTTGTATCTCAGAACGCTTCGACGGCTTAGGACCAGAATTAAAAATAAGTAGAATTAGAAATCACCACATGATATGACCATACTTCATCAAACTACATTTTCTTGAGAGTATCATTTCATGAAATTACCTTTTCATGAATTGACTATTTCTTGAAATTACCTCTTCTTTAACCTCTTCTTGAATTCTTATAGCCCCAGTGTTACATTGCAATGATACATGCCTCAGTTATCAGCCTGAAACATAAATGACTATTAAGCAACGAAAGCTGCAATATAGTCTGTTCAGTATATTCCACTACGAATAAATAAACACACTAACATTAATAGTTGTTCGTTTATTTTTCTTTCTAACCTAAACAATTTGACAGAGTATATTACAATTTTGCAATAATATAAACACCGCGTATCCGTACACGGGTAATATTTAGCAACTTTCTATATACCAAAAAAAATACAAAATATTCGAAGGAAAACAGGTAACATTCAGACTTTTTTATTGTAAACGTAACTGCTTTTGAACTTCTCGACTGATAACAAGCTATTATATTATATGGTTAATGGTATATATAGTTAGTAATAATACCTATAGAAAATGTCTGTTTACCTGTCGTGAATAAGTCGTTATTCGTGAAAAGCTAAAAGTATGTATATACGAGTACCTACATATAGTTTTCTATAGGAATGTGGTATGAACTCAAGACCCGGCTTATATTTTTTGCCTTCCCGTGCAAAGCTAAGGTGCGCTAGTTTCGAATAAAATCCATTTTTGTGCAATCCGTTATATTCGAT
The DNA here is from genome assembly GCA_931315375.2 of Opisthograptis luteolata. Classification (NCBI taxonomy): domain Eukaryota; kingdom Metazoa; phylum Arthropoda; class Insecta; order Lepidoptera; family Geometridae; genus Opisthograptis; species Opisthograptis luteolata. The sequence continues at coordinate 6,673,822 of OV928033.1, forward strand.
GAAAGGGAAGTTTTTATCTCCGTTCACTGGTTCTATTTGCGAATATCGGCCTTCTGACTTTCATTCCAATTTTCATCCAAATATTCAGTTATATAAATTTCATTTCGATGTGTATTTCACTTTATTTCACTGAAGAGGTAGTAGTCATTTATTAATCATCGTTTCTGAAATGCGAACACACCTATAGCTACGATGACACGGGAATGAGCCGGTTCGAGTATGCGACATAAACTCATACAGTATGCAGTCGGCCCGCCTTCCCTTGGCTCGTCCTGCCGCTCCGTTTATAAATGATTCCAGCTCAATTTGGCCAAAGCACCTTTCTGTATATTGTTTGACTTGTGAGCATAAAAGCCTACTAATCTCGCCAGTTTTGGGTTACCTAAGTCTGGCAGAAGTTACACTACTTTTTTGATCTTATAACGTCTAAGTATTATTTTATCTCTAAATATAAGGACACAACATAAATGTGCATCATCATCTACATGGAAATTAAAAACTTTTTATGAGTGTTAGAAATACTTTATGTGATCTACCTTACCTAACGTCCTGGAATAAATTACATGCTACTTTAAAGTCCAGAAAACGTATTTTCGTGCACGTAAACAGAAACATCACGGGTGTAATGGCAGGGTGCAGCTGGTATCTTATTATAACAGTATTATTTTTGCAACTACAGTGTAGATTTTAGAATGGTAGGTAAAATGCCAAAAATGTAAAGATGGCGACAATTTTGCAAGTGGTGTGTAAGCACGAAGGCACACGCGCTGGAACTTCTAGCTGGAATATTTCGAATGGTGTTTAGTTGCATGATAGAATGAATCTTTTTTATGTGTGTCGTCAAACGCAATGCAATTCCAGTCTGAACAAAACGAAAAAATGGAGACTACCCTAATGACTTATGTCGGCTGTCAGCCAATTTTCCGTTCGGTGTCGAACGCTATGAAGGTTTATGCGCAGCGGCACATGCAACAAAATTCCTGTCGGAATGTCTCACAGGAGACGGTCTTTTTGCTACCTTTTGGTTTCCATGGATCGATTCCACATTGTTACTTTGATCAAAGCTGTAGAATCTATGAGATCAAACGCTGGATTCCTAGAATTTATTTGTAATTTTTAAATCTTACTCATTATAACATAAATACAAGAAATTAAGTAACCGTTAAGTATCGTCAGAGACACACAAAAAATCAGCCCTTTGTATTTTTTCATATGTGTAGACCACTCAGTCCCAAACACAAGAACGCGACTTGAAAAAGTCTTGAAAATCCGTATTCCATCTAACACACTTAACTGAAATGGTCAGTGTATGTCATATTGCGCTAATCTTAGGCCTTGCTTTCATTTATAATATTTTGGTGTCATATCTCTGTTGCATGACCAACGTACATGTAGGTATATCATTATCGCTAATTTGGACGCGAAACGATATGCGAACTTCAGGTAACAACACGTTGCGTCTGTGCCACGCGAAGATCTGATACACTTAAATGATAAAACTGTGGACAAGGCCTTACATAATTCGTGAACTCTCTGGGTATAGAATTATGTTGGAAAGGGAGACGAGCGAAGTCGCCAGCTCGGCCTGCATATTGCATTAGATTTAAATTGTTTACGTCGTTAGAGTTAAGAAGGAAAGTTTCTTCCAACTGGGCAGGAGACGTGAAAACTTCTTTGAATTTATGACGGTATACTTAGAAATAAATAGTGAAAAACTGTATGTATAGATTGTGTTGTTTTAGAACAACAATGAGTAATTCACATTATTTGTCTTTAGACAAAGATCAAATTATCTTAACAACTTACCATCAGTCGGAAGGTGTCCACTGGTGAACATTGAATGCTACAATGAACGGTTATTCTAAGAATTTTAATACTATTAGCTATTTGCATCCAACCTCACAATTTCATCAATCTATACCTAATGTGAGATTAACCTAACTAAATGTGTAATTTTGGTTCTAAGAAAACAAATGTTTAATGTTTCACAGCTATTTAACAATAACAATAATAAATAGCTTCTCAGAATTGAGAATCCCTCTCAGAATATAGAAATCTATACAAATCTAAAGAAAAAATGACCGTAACTGCTGGCAACAGCTACTTATTGTTATAACGAAAATCTTTTTTATCTCTGTTACTAATTAGTGAAGGTGTCTTCTAGATCCCAGCTTGTTTCTCATACTTTCTTACAAATTTTGTTATGAATTGTACCTACTATCTTCGTAGAATGTATAAAAATTACTACTGTGTGAATTGATACAATATATGCGTCGCTCCATTGTTCATTTTGTAAATATATGGCAGTAATCATTAGCTCACATTTGCACTAATTACGTAATTGAATAGTGTCAGTTCAGAAGCAGCACTGCCCTCGATAACACACAACATGAAAGTCATAATATTCGGGCTGTTGCTATTCTCACAAAGTCTAATCGTCAATTGTACATTTTTAGATATTGTGTCTGGAACATTCAATCGATTCGCCGCATACCTAACCAAGACCTACAACGATGTCAGCGAAAGTATAAAACATTTTTTCATAAAGCAGTACGTGGAGGATAAGTCTAATTTACTTCCATTTGTCGATAAGCCAGTAAGTCATACTATGAGATATGCAATTAGTGATTATACTAATAATAATGAAGCCGTAGACAGTGCAAATAATGCAAATGACAAGCATGAAAAGATGGACTCAACACATCTACTAGCAACACCTGAGCTAGCATTCTTGCACGGAAGAGACATGGAGTCACATATGGTACAAACAAATGATGGTTACTTTTTGACGGTTCATCGGATAACAGCAAATCCAAACTTTCAAGCCAACCGGACGGTCCTCCTCCATCATGGATTACTGGGCAGTTCTACAGACTGGATATTGCTGGGTCCTACTAAATCTCTGCCTTACATCTTAGTGGATGCTGGATATGACGTTTGGATTACTAATGCAAGAGGTAATTACTATTCTCGAGGACATTTATCTAAACAGTTAGAATTTGTGGACTATTGGAAATTTAGCTGGCAAGAAATGGGAGAACATGACCTGCCGGCTGTCATCGATTACATCAGACTTACGAAGAATTTGACTGAATCGATCAATTTCATTGGACACTCAATGGGCGCCACGGCGCTTCTAGTGTTATTGTCAACAACACCAAAGTACAATGCATATTTAAGAGTGGGTGTCCTGCTTGCGCCGTTAGCTTATATGAACAATGTTCAAGGTCCTGTAAAACTGATGACCGGTATGTCCAAAGAGATGGTAAAACAAATGGGGGACGGTGAGTTTCTACCTTCCAGAAAAATTCCGAGTTGGTTAGCCACGAAATATTGTAAAGGGCCGAAGATATTTTGCACTAACCCTTTATTTTTCCTGAGTGGTCTTCAAAAAGATCAGAAATGGAACGCGAGCTTTATAGCAAGACTGCTATACCATATACCTGCGGGAGGGTCGACGAATACTCTTCTGCATTACATGCAAGTGGCTTACAATGGCAAGTTTCACAGATTCAACAAACCTGATTCTGAATTTGCATTGAAGGATATAACCTTGCCAATTGTTCTTTTTAGCTCAAGCGATGACTGGCTTGCAACTATACCTGATGTCCTAAAATTGTATTTCAGCCTCATAAATCCCATAGACAACCACATAATAAAGGACAAGAATTTAACTCATACTGATTTCGTATGGGGTACAGACGCCAACGATTTAGTGTTTGGAAAAATTATAGAGTATTTAGAAAAAGGGTTAAAATGGAATATGATCCAGCAAAATGAAGTGGCCTGATATTTCAACTTTCAACGGTATAATAGATAGATGTCTCTTAAAGATTGACAACAGACTACGAGTATTAAACTTCTGTTTCCAGCATGCAAACTTATGTTTTCATTTTCTTCAAAATCGTTGCACAAACATGACTAAACTTAATTGGGCCTAGGATCATGATGAAATTTAGATTCTTTTGATGTCGTAATCAACTCCTCGTGAATGGAACAAAATATCGATAAAATAAATTAAATAAAAGAGATTCGATAAAAGGGATAACTGCTTCTTTCACCATATCAACTGTAAATCAATCTTTAAACATATAGTATTTTAGTGTACCTATTTGTAAGTAGTAGGTACGAAGCTATATCCCGTCTCTATCTTCAAGCGAGTTTGTAATATTTTCAAATATTTCGTACCTGCACTGGGTTCTTTGAATTTGTATTATAATACGACCTGCCCCGAGAATTCACTCACGTGGAACTTAAAATTTTTCCAGAATTTATATGTATCGTACAAATCTTTACACCCCATTTCATAGTTGGAATTTATAAAACTCCAGTCTACACAAAAATGTTTGAAAATTATTTTCAAAATAAGCAAAAAAAGAAATTGCCTGGTTGAGTCCCACAATGAATGCAATGTTTGTTTTGTATCAGTAACAACACAACACGATCATTGTGGGTACCTTAGTACATAACTACTAAAATACTAGATTAAAGTTATCAATTGAAATATTTTGTTCTAAAAATAATAACGCAAAACCTGTATTTTTACTTCTGTACATTGTCTTACAAACATCGTTTGGTACATATTCTTATACCTCAATGCTTCTGTAGTCTAAATTATTGTATAAACATATTCTATGAGTAAATAAAAATTTCATAATGCAGATTTTATTTTATACGGTTTTATTCCTGTGGGCTTTGCCCGGACCTTTGTTAGGCACAAGCGGAGCCGTAGCCTACGCTAAGAGGCCATTTTTAAATCTAAGAAGACAAACAAAAGCTATGGTGCAGGGAAGGAAGGGGTATTTTATTTTATTATTACTATTGAAAAACTAACATCTACTGTAGTAAACATGAAATGTGTATAAAGGTTAGCCAATGTCATCAGTTCTTAAGCCAAATGTAAATACCAATGTAGACAACCAATCAAGGAGAAAGAAGGATATACCTACCTACATAATTATTTCCTTATTTTTGCTAAACGTGGTACACGAGCGAGGGTAATTTAGAGAAAGCTGTTTTTAACGATACTTCTAGAACCGAGTTTATTCATGACTTACAATAATATTATATCTCACAAATTAAACAATATACAGTAGACAGTTTTTTTTTTTGTTTTTTTATGGCGTCACACGATTAGTGTATTTGCCAGTGTCAAGTATAAAATATTTCAAACTCAGAGAGTTGAATCAAGTTTAAATGATGATGATGATGATGATGATGATGATGAGATGATGGCATGAGGATAGTGTTTAAGTAAAGTAGTGGCGCTTTACTTAAACTTTACACGGACTTTTTTGGAGCAATTAGAAAAGTCACTTTCACAACTTTATTTCAATTTCCCACACTCGTACACATTAACGAACACATAATGGTTAATAATCCACCAATATTACACATTATCACTCGAAGAAACACAAGTTTTGGAAATAAAAACAAAATTTTCACGTTGACAATTCGATTGCCGCCAAAAAAGTCGTAGACAGTTTTAATTTTCTTCTTTTGTCGTTTGTCCGTTGTCTAAAGCGCCCCGTAAACGATCAAATTTGTTTGACAAATTTGTTTGCCTAATTTTACGTTTTCATCAAACATCAACGCAAACGGTCAAACAACTGATCACAAATTTCAAACACAACTATCAATCCAGATTTTCATCAAACGCGACAAACACGTAGATTGTTTGACAAACGCTTCAAACAGAGCTGCAAACTATCAAATAATTTGACAAACACGAAAAATTTGTCAAACAAATTTGATCGTTTACAGGGCGCATAACACGCATTAATGTCACTATTTTCGATTTAAATGCAAGGGATAGGAAATTAAATTTTGATGTAGGTAATTTCTAAGTGCAATGGTAATAATATAATAGTTTGTAATAGCGTTTTAAGCTAGTCAATAACAGAATTACTGCAACTGAGTGCTGTAGGATATTCGATACCCGCAGGGCATTCGATCGCTCATATCTTACTCATATCATAGTATTCAAAAGTCATTTCGTGAGATACAATGTCCAACTCGATTCGAAATTATAATTTATTCCATCTGAAAAGACAATATGACTGGACTGACTAGAGGGCGCACGGTGTGTCATCGGGTCGTTGTTCCGCTGGTTTCCATCTGACATTGTTACAGAATCAGTGAGTCCGCCAGGCAATCACTGAGTCAATGTTGAGCGTGAATATAGATAACCGAACTCACGGAAAATAATAAGAATTCTGTGCCGATTTCTTTAAGCCTAACCTAACTTTTTCTTCTTATTTTTATGGGGATCTATCCCGGTCAACAATTTCGCTAATTCTTTTTTTGTTGTGTTTATTGAAGTCCAAGGAAGGTTCTTATGAAGAGAGAAATGGAAAAAGGTGCCAGGAAGGTATTATAATTTGGATAAAACGGAAAGTGCTTTTTTCTATAGGCTTTTCGTAGGTTACGTTTTGTTGCGATAAACTGCAGTCCATGCGGGTAAAACCGCGGGGTGCTGCTAGTAATAAATAAAGAAATCCCAACTTACATATCCTGTGAGATCAGTTCAAACAATATATGTAATTGCACAATAGTTAATATTTAAAAATAATATCTAAGTGCAGCTTAACCGATTTGATTCATACACTGAGAAAAAAATTCTGACTTTCCTTCTGAGTCTTTGCCTTCCAAGACCGTTTCCTTCCTTATAGTGTATTAGTTTTCCTTCTGAATCACAATTCCTTCCCTTTTGACTCAGAAGGAAAACGGTATTTCGGAAGGTCTTTTTTCTCCGTGTACACAGATGTCTATGATGTCAGATGTCTAGCTTGTAACAAGCTTCTATCATCTAGTTTAAAATTTAATAAGATTGCAAACTTTTAAAAATAACAATGTCGTATTGTGTACCTTTTTTAGACGTAATTAACAATAGTACAATACTGCAACAGCTAGCATTTTAGGCATCGATGGATGAACGTGAAAACGTGACCCGAAGTGCAGCCAAGGCATACATAGTTTACGTACGAATATACACATACTCCTAGCTACGTGTATCTATCAATGTACATTAGTCGCCAAGGCTTGTTATACTTTTTTCAGACATGTGAGGTTTCAAACAAGTCACTTATTCGAAGCCTTAAATTCCAATATTGTAACAATAAATTGTAAATGATGATTCAGTCGTTTTCACAATGTAGTCGTTATGATACCAACCTCACGCTTCGTATGCTGTTTTTTTTAGGTCTGACGAGAATCGGTTCAGTCCTGCTGAATGAGTCTAGATTTAATGTTTCAGCATGTTGAAAATTGTATAATATTTAATTAGTTCTGTCTGTTTAAAGTTTCGATTAGTTGATAATATACCAGCGTGGGTGCTTCCTCATCCCATATGAAATCAGTATGGCTAAAATTATCATTCTGAATTATTTCATAGTCCACAGTATTGGGTAGGTTGCGTAGAAGTGTTTTTATATTAGATATTGTACATATCCAGTCATTAGTGGAGCTAAATAAAACAATAGGTACTGTTATATCGTCTAAGTGGTAGAATGGAGGCGTCTTATTTCCATGTGTATTCCAGTTTTCAATTGCACCATAATCGTACATTTGAAACTGACCACTGTTTACTAGCTGAAGATAATGTTTGATAGTCTTAGCTGACGTTCCCGCCGGAACATGGTCCAGTATATTTTCCAAAAAACTCTTCTTTAATACAGTTTTTCCACCATTTGCAAGAAATAATAAAGGATTCAAACATAAGTTCTCGGTGCCTTTGCAATGTTTTTCTATAAATTGTCGCGGGAAATTCTCAACTGACATAAACTCATTTTCTCCAAGAAAATTGAGGGAATTAGGGCCGTGCTCTCCGTAGAATTCCGCTAACAGTTTAAGTGGTCCTTTGATTTGATACATAAATGCGAGAGGTGCTAACAAAGTTGCCGATTTAATAACTTGATTATACTCGGGCAAAGTTGATAATAAAACCAGAAGAGCGGTACCTCCCATGGAATGACCCACAAAGTAAATTTTCATGTCACTTTCACTCCTTTTTCTAATGTATTCTATGGTAGCAGGCAGGTCATAATGTCCCATCTCGTGAAAGGAAAAGTCCCAAAACTCACGTGAATCGGTATTGAAACTGACATGTAGTTTTGAATACTTGTTGCCTCTTGCATTAGTTAACCAAACGTTATATCCGGCATCACTTCAAAAATATGGTAACGCTTTGCCTGGGCCAAGGAGTAGCCAGTCGTCTGAACTACCCATCAATCCGTGGTAAAGGATAGCCACATTTCTCTTCAGTTTTAGCGAATTCCCAGAAAGAGGTAAAATTCTATAAATTTTTAGGAGGTATCCGTCTTTTGTATGAATGTAGTGGGTTTCAGCTTGATATCCATGAAATTTGATTAGCTGCATTGTGGACATGTTTTTTTCATGCTTGATTTTGTCTTTAACTTGGGGTTGAAGTTCTTTTCTAAATTTCATATATGATGTTGTCTCGTCTTTGATTCCTTTACAAGTGTCTTGGTTATGAAAGACTTCGCTTACAAATTTTTTAACAGAAATTTTAATCTTTCGGGACGTTTTCACTATTTCGTTTGTAAATTTTTCACATAAATCTACAAAGTCATTAATATGTAGAAAATCTGATATTTGATTCTTCACTTCTAGGAAGGAGGTGCCAGCATTAGGTGTTCCTTTTGTAACACAAATACTAGAAAATAGTACTAATAATGAAATACATATTAACATGAGTGAAATAGACATGTTATCGATCCGACATGTAGAAAGAGACTATTGGCGTGAGAATTTCTAGAGCAAAGGACAATAGGGCTCAATATTATATATAAGGCAAGGTTTATAAAATTACATCACAATATTATTGATTAATTATTTTGGGAGCATCACATTATTCTGCGAAAAATTACGTTTAAGAGCCAGACATTCAATTTATAATTTATGCGAAGTATTAACCATTTACCATACATTCTTTATTAATTTTAGTTTCAGGTTAAACTCTAAACATAGACGTTATTGACTTCAAAAATGATGAGATACATTTTTGATTCTTCTCTTTATGACTTAGCATTATTACAATAGAGATCATTTAAAGCAGTAGGAGGTATCTGCACTAAATGTGGACGAGCCTGACGTTCTCGTTTTGGTCTGTATAGCCACCAACAAAAGTGTTCTTCAAACCCCACTGACACGGTTTGAATCGTCTGTCATAGACGTCTAAGGCCATGTATGTATGTACAGTGTTTCAATTCGTTCGAGCAATTATGTGACAAGCATCATTTTCAAAAAACATCTTCACCATAAAACATCTCAACGGATTTGAGTGAAATTCGAAACGATTACACTTTGTCCATCTTATTAATGGTTTTTTGACAGATCGACGACTGACAAAGTTAGTGATGTCCTGAAGAACGCAATAATCGATATTGATAAATGTACCTTTTAATTAATTATTCGCTTTTTTTTGCTTTCAATACCATTGTCAGTAACATTAGGTTTAAAACGGGATATAATAACCACGTGTTTGTTTTTGTTTGATATTAATAGATATATTATATAGATATTAATATCGAGAACTCAAACATCAACAAATGGATGGTAAATTATTAAAATTATCTTACTGCCAAAGAAAAAAGTTCTGCCCAGGTACTACTTAGTTTTAATTTCCGCGCATTATTTGAGAAAAGTACTATACAAGCCTTGGCCATAACTAGGCATTGATGGACTCAGGTATGTGTGCCTCGGCTTCGCCTCGGCCCACATTTACACCTTCTTCCCTCAATGCCTACGTTGATGGCCTTTGCAGTAATGTACTATTATGGGCGTGAGCTGTCAAAAAACTATTTATATAATGGACAAAGTATAACAATACATATGCCTTGGGTTAAGCTATAGCTTTAGCTTTTTTTTAGCTTTAGCTTTTATTTTTTTTATATCAAGTTTTTTCTATACTGGGAAAAAGTTCTTGCGGAATAACGGGAAAATCACGGATGTTATCGCGGGGTGAGTAGCTAGCAGAAAACAGTTTTGTAGGAAGTTTATAGTCTTATTTTATGGTATGTGCAGAAAAATACTCGTGACAGTTGCCTGCAACATAGTTCAGAATAGACTATTAAACGAATACGTCTAGGTACTACGAGAGGTCAACGCCACTATAAAGTTTCCATGTCCTTCAATAATCCAGAAGAGGTAGCAAGTGTCTTTTGCAATGTTATTACGTCATACAGCCGTCACCTACAAATAAATAACTTATTATTTATTCGTAGGCCGTCACATTATAATCTACTGATTTGATCTACATTGCGCTTTATGTCGCATTCCAATAACCGATCTATCCACGGTTTTCCCTTCTGGAGATGGAAATTTGACATAAGCTCCATAGAATTTATGTCAGACAGTGAATAGATCGGCTATTGAAACCGGCCGTTATAGATTATTTTCATAGATCTATTTTATTTTTCCAGATTAGACGAAATATTTGCAATAATTATGCTTATTATTTTATATCTACTAACTCTAGCTTTGTCTGTTTGTTTGTTTATCTGTCTTTCTTTCACGCAAAATTAGCTGGATTGATCACGTATAGTGGTTTTAAAAAAATATAAAGTGCGGAGATGACATTGACTACTTTCCCTAGTGAAATATAAACTGTCCGTGGGAAATGCGAGAACAAAATCAATAATATGGGTACTAGTATTTTTACATTGGTATAAAATTATAGTGTTCACTAAGTATACGTAGAAATTTGTGACTTGAAGCTATAGGGGCACCAGTAAAAATCTCACGCACACAAATAAAAAAAAAAACCAAGAATGAAAGCGCTAAGGAGCTGAAATTTCGTGTATATCGGGTATTCCAGTTTTGTATGTATACGTTTGATCACTACGAAAAAACTAATAGATAAATTAGCATGCGATAATACAATTACTAGATATTATTCTCTCAAAACGAATAATCAGGTGAATATATCTTTCTGCGCGTGTTCACCCTCCGAATATAATATACAAATTCAATCATTAAAATGGACCCTCTGCACAACATTTTCTATCTAGGTACTTAATGTCTTATTTTGCAATAAAAACCGGGAACGCAGCTGTGGTGCATTAGTCATTTGTTATTTTTTCTGTTTTAGAATCACATGGGTTTATTGAATTACTGTGGTGTAAATATTAACTCTTGATGATGAAATAAAAAATAACGGATGTGTGCTTAGGATTTTTGGCAGCGGAGGAGGGTTTGAATTGAAAAGTTTCGCAAATAGAAAACAAAACATGCTGGTGAAAACGTATTATTTTTCGAAGTAGGCTAGGAAATGTTTGATGCAATTTCCTTTCGCTCAAATCAGTTTATAAATTATTTATTCCGCTCCGAAGATGGGGTGGACAAAATGGCACTTTGGAACGCTTCGATTGCATCTTCTGGTGACTGGAATCGTTGGCCACGTAACGTAACCTACCTATATAGCTATAAATATTACTACAGAACTGTTCGGTGGATGGTCAAGTAATGCAATGTTCTGATGCTCCAAATACTCTTGTGTTCTGGGCGGTGTGGCGTGCGGCTTCGCATCATGCATAATTATTGGCATGCGATCATGCCTGATTGACATAATTGAGACATTACCAAATTACTCAGTCGATTATGAAATTAGTAATTAACTAACTGTCGAGACATCTTGAATGAATCCTTTCATAATCAATTAATCATCCATGCACTACCATGCAGAATAATGCATCGATGCAGGTTTATTTTCGGACATTTTGTTATATACCAGTCTGCATTAACTATTCTACGATCCTCGAGGGAAATAGTCGCAACATGACCGGACTTTGAGGCAAACGTGGCAACCATCTTTTTTTCCGTGCTTTGAACGCGGACAACTTTTGTCGCGTTCTACCTACAACTCTTTTTCAAACACCCCAAACTCGGAATGGTTTTTACTTGCAGACTCGTATGCATACATACATACATCCAGGATTTGTCATCTGGTAAGATGCTATATATAATACTAGCTGCGCCTCGCGGTTTCACCCGCGTCTTCCCGTTATTCCGCAAGAACCATTTTTCGGAATAAAAAGAAGCCTATGTGTAAATCCAGGGTGTAAGCTATCTCCATTCCAAATTTCACTCAAATTCGATCAGTAGTTTTTTCGTGAAAGAGCAACAAAGATACATACATACATACATACGTACATACTCACAAACTTTCGTGTTTATTATATTAGTAGGATAATTTATATACTTAATGTATATTTGAAGTATGTACTTCTGTTAAATATTTCTGATGTTTTGGAGCAGCAAACAACACGAGCTTTTTCTTTTCTGATAACAAGTACGGGATTTTTATGGGAAATTTATTTGAAATTGCTTTAATCCAATTCCCGAAAATGAGGTATTCCAGGAAAAGCACTAGTCCGATTAGTAGTCATGGAAGTAACATCAAAGCTACTTTTCCAAGAAGAGTCCCAATCAATATTTGCTCCTGGTGGAATATAAAAATAATAATTGTATAATATTCTACGATGAGCACCTACGACTTAAGAGCTTCTGCTGATGATATTTATTAATTTACCAATTTATAAGTACATAGGTAAAGATGTAATAAGCTGTATAATTGGCACTGTTTATCAAAACGTATTTTTATATTCATATTGAAATGTACCAGGGCACATCATGAAATGTTACCGGATGACCTTCTTTACTTTAGTAAAGAAGGTAGTGCAGTGCTTTTGGGTTTTGTAAATATTTAGTTGGTGTAGTGCTAAAGCACTTTTTATTTGCTAGACTAAAATCCTATTCTATCATAACCTACTAATATAATAAATGCGTAAGTTTGTGTGTGTGAATGTTTGTTACCACGTATCACCGTAACTCCTAAACCGATTTTAATTTGGAATGGAGATAGCTTATACCCTGCATTGACACATAAATAGGCTACTTTTATCCCGGAAAAAGGCACGTGTTAAGTTGTTAAGTACCTAATCGATTCCTACAACTTGCATTGCGGTTGGTGTAAGCCAAAAACATATAGGTATTTAGGACATTGTCGACAAGCACTGTTATCGGTGTGTTCTAGTGGCCTCACTTGTAAGCCAGTGTTTAATCCAGGCTCAGCTTGACGCCAACTTAGGTCACAAAGTCATTTGACATCAGGTGACTTGTAATCGTACGCCACCCTTTATAATTTTAAAAGAAATAAGAATTTTATTTTAATTATGATACGATATAATGGGAGATAAAAGCGATGGTCACTGATGGGTTCATACTCTCTAGCTATGAGAGCCTGCGTCTCAAAAGTGTTAAGTGCGAAATATTTTATGACAATAAACCTTCAAAACCTCTTTATGAAAAATACGGAATCAATAATGGCATGGAAAGCTAAAAGTTTTACATGCTAAACGACCACTACTCTGGAACATAGAAATATGACGAATTTTTTATGTGGTTCGTGGATTATTTACAAAAAAAGTATTTGCGCGGCACTCGATATTCGGGGGTATTTGGACGCAGGCGATTGATACTGTTCCATCCGGCCGAACCAGCCAGATTTACTTTTTGACAAAAAAAGGGCCTAAAATACGTGTTGCCGATGCAATGGCTTTATTTATAGTGTCATAAATAACTCTTCTATTACATAGATAAATAAAAAATAATACTTTGAGTAAAATATCTGGGTGAAATTCAAAGAACTGGTCGGCGACAATGCTAATGAGTAATCATTTATCGTAGCACACAACACAAAGGTTTCGGTTTAGGCATAAAACAGGTTTTTCCCAATTTTTTTTGTGTTACTTCCTACTCTAATATTATAAAAGTGAAAGTTTGCAAGTATGGATGTATGGGTGTTTGTTACGAAAATATAACTGAACGGATCTGGATGAAATTTGGAATGTAGATAGATAACTTACACCTTGGATCAACACATATGCTACTTTTTATCCCGGAAATAGGTTCCTACTCGACAACGGGAAAACGCGGGGTGCACACTGAGAAAAAAATTCTAGCTTTCCTTCTGAGTCTGTACCTTCCAAGACCGTTTCCTTCCTTATTTTGTATTAGTTTAGTTGTTAGTTAGTTTTCCTTCTGAATCACAATTCCTTCCCTTTTGACTCAGAAGGCAAACGGTATTTCGGAAGGTCTTTTTTCTCCGTGCAGCTAGTATTATAATAAAATAATTAGATAGGTCCTAAACAATTTGCATAATCCTCATTCTTACTTTTATTTTAACATAATAATGATAATATGTTTGAATCACATACTACTATCATATTTATTCTACACAAGTTATACAATTTATAATCTATTTAGTACTTTAAAACAACTACGCGCCCACCGTATAATATTGTACCAGTTTTGCTACAAAATACAAACGGCACAGGTGGCCGAGTGTCTACAAAAGTGCAGACAACAATAAGCTCTTATTGATTATATCCAAAGGGGCGACGGTGACCTTGTAAGGGTTGCTGTTTGATGCGGTAATGTAGTGCCCCTCTACACGCACGATTGGGGGTTGCTATGAGCAAATATCATCCGTACGGAGGAGCGTAAAACTTTGCTATGCAGTTACGTAGATAGTTTTACACACCGCTGGTTGATGTGCCAGCATCAGCGTCATTATGTAGTTACAATACAACAAACAATCCCTTATCCCTTACTTATTATAAATGCGAAAGTAACACTGTCTGTCTGTCTTACTCTTTCACGCCTAAACTACTGAACCGATTTAAATGAAACTTGGTACGGAGATAGTTTGAATCCTGAGGAAGGACATAGGATACTTTTTCACGATAAACTGTAGCCCACGCGGGTGAAACCGCGGGGAACAGCTAGTACATTATAAACTGCAGAAAAAAGTCTATTAGGCCAATAGGTACCTATACAAACATTATGTCGAAAGTTGTTTGTTGATTTCTGGGATGTTACTTCTTGGCTAGGCAATAAATGGACTTGATTTTTTTGCATTGTTAACGGACTGAAGAGTGACTTAGGCTACTGTTTTTCCCGGATAAATGTATGGGGTCCTGGAGATATCTTCAAGGAGCTGAAACCGCAGAGAGCAGAGATAGTATAATTGATAATGAAAACGTATTGTGAAAAACTATTGCCTACGTTTCAAGAGTCCATCCAAAATATTCTAACCTAACCACCACGGGCAACGCAGTATGTCAAATTGCTTAAATTGTATGTATATATTCTATTCTTCTTTTGTAAGAATAAATAAAATTGTAGTAGTGTCTGTTTTTAATTTCAAATGCACCGAAAAAATGACCTGTCAGGCGTTTCTTGCCTGTTCTTGCCGGCGTAAAGAGGTTGGAACAGGCGTAGCTAGTTTTAAGTTTGACGTTTTAAAGTGATCACATGTTGTATCCTACTAAATAGTTTGAAGTTGAAGTTTACGGTACATAAATAACAAAATAAAATAATAAATTTACGATTTATGAACATTTTGCCCGCCTGTTCTTTCCCGTAGAGTTATAAAAAACATGTCTTAGCTCTTAGATCTCTATCGACCTCACGCAAAAATAAATGCAAAAAAACTCACCCTTCCCCTCGCACTATGAGAGGGTGCAGTGCAATAAGCACAAATGCGTTCCACCGTTACGCATAACAAACGCTATTGATGGAATGACCGATACTTTAATCTCCTGTAGCAGAAAACATATTGCTCACAGCTGAGGATAATAAATATTATTATTTGGATGTTATTACATGGTGAAACACCCCAATGGTATATTTCAACCTGCGTCATAAAATAAAAAAAGACTTGCTTCTATTTTAACTAGATGTGCCTCGCAGTTTTACCCGCGTGGACTAGTTTCTCGCGATAAAAGTAATCTATCTATAATTCCCCCGTTATCGAGATAATAGGGAATCTCTTTATCTGTGGGACTTTCGAATAAGCTCAGAGTCACACAACGAGCCATGTAGAGAGCCATGCTTGGAGTTTCTTTGCGTGGTAAAATCCGAAACGAGGAAATTCGCCGAAGAACCATAAAATCACCGACATAGCTCTCAGAATTTGCAAGTTGAAGTGGCAACGGGCAGGACACATCGTTCCTCGAACTGATAACCGATGGGAAGGAAAGGTTGTCGATTGGTGACCACGAATCAGAAAACGTTCTGTAGGTAGGCCTTACTAGGTGGACCGACGACATCGCAAGAGTCACGGGGAGCCGATGGATGGAAATGGTTAATAGCCGTTCACGGTGGCGTTAAAAGGGGAGGCCTATGTTCAGCAGTGGACTTCTTCCGGTTGATGATGATGATCTTAGTATCAAACTTCATCAATAGGTTTTAAATTTTTCGCGCGTAACGCAATTTTTTTCTAAAATGAAAGTGGCCTTAGTTACTCCTCATAACATCGGCGGTAGTGGTCTAGTTTGCTACGTTGTATCCTGTAGGCCCAGAGTTCAGAAAAATACGAATTCTCGAGGGTTGCGTAGGTTGTACAAGAATATAATTAGGGTGGCTCAAGTCGACTAGTAGTTCAGTGGAAAGAAAATAAGGAACGTGGAATATTTTCTAAGGAAAACGGGCTGAAGAAAAATTTGTAGCCAGTACTAGACTAGGGTCTAACTGGGGGGCTACGCCATGGCTTACACGTTCTCTCACCTTGTGTGCGAAATATCGTCTTGTTTATTGAAAAAGTATTTGCAACGTAGTGGTTATATTTATTTTGTCGTTTCTTTTTGTTACCTGCTGAGTATATGCCCTCTTTGAAATCTGATCTTGTTTTTGTTATATATAAGAAGGTAATTTATTTATTTGTTTGTTGGTATTCCCATTGTTTTACACGAGTAGGAAACACGGTTTTGAACGCTTGAATCGTTTTCGTTTGCCGTAAAAAGCGTAGCCTATAATGCAAAACTTTAATGGCCGTTTGGCAAGAATGAAAGACAAAATAGGTATACTAACCCATAATAAGACAAAGCTTAACTTTTATTGATATGTTACTAGCTGTTCCCCGCGGTTTCGCCCACGTGGATTAAAGTTTATCACAGGGTCCAAGCTATCTCTATACCAAATTTCAAGTAGACCGGTTCAATAGCTTTTTAGGTTTATCCGGAAGAAACAAACAATGAAATATTTTCTATGCATATTTTCTTAGTATACGAGTAGAAGCTAAGATGGGTTATTTAAAGTAACCCTTGTAAATGTAGAGCAATATATGCAAAAGTTTATGATGAACCTCACCGATAGCTTTTCATTTTCCTCGACGGAAATTAAAGAAACCCTTTACTAGAGCATTGCATTTTAATGAGATGAGAGTTGAAAGAAACTACGCCTTACGGTGTGGGATATGAAAAGATTTCATTTTCATTAAAACCTTTAAATTAAAATGACGAAGTTTTCTTACAATGACGAAAAGGCCAGATGCGCACTTGATGGTAGGTAATGTGTTTGCCATAGTAGCGCGCCACCCAGATGTCTTTTGTGGGGAATATCTGAAGAGACTGTTTCCGAGCATTTATTGTAGCGAGGTGGCCACGTCATCACTTCACATCAGGTGACTTGTGATCAAACACCACCCTTGGATGAAAAAAACTTCGTAATTTTATTTTAATTAATGATACGATACTAAAACATCTCTTTATGACCCATTTTTATAGGCGTTTATATTTTCTAAAATACCTTAAAGTAACAAGACTTCAGCTTAACATTACAGCTAATGATCGCTTCCTTGCGTAAATTCAAAGTGGATTTCCAAGTGGTCACACCAAAAAATATGATTTGAAAAATCTACAAGAAAAATGCTGTAAAATCCTTAACCTGAGCTGCGTTTTCAGTTTTAACGCGCACCATTATTTTGCATAAATGAATGATTCCAGTCTATTTCAGTACAAAACTAACGGTAAAAAGATTTTAGTAGAATCAGTGAGGCATGACATTTTTACATCAGAGTGGAGTTGTTATTTCTTTAACATTCCCAAGCTCTTGGAAAAATGAAGTGTAAACTACGTTTCTCTTTGCATAGAAGTTTTCTTAAGCAACGGGACAGAAGTCGGGTTAGAGTTTTGTACCTAACCATCAGTAACAAACTGTTAAGAGCCTTCGGGGGGAATCCTTTTTAAAAAATAAAACTAAGATTTAGAAAGACATTGGACAACCGTCGTTTGGAAGTTGGAAGAAGACTGGCGGGCTGGATAGGTAGCTAGGTTACTTTGGTACAGAAATGATGAATAGGCAAGTAAAGGGATAGTGTGTGCATTAGAGGGTGCATGTAGCATACATAACAAAACGTATACTCTAAGATTGGGTTACACCATCCATAGTTTAGGTACTATCGTCAAATCTGCAGTTATACATCCAGTTAAGCAAAAATCAAACAAGAAATAAAAAATATTACTCGTTTGTGACATCACCTACTGAGATATATACGATTTAGTGATCTTGCTCCAATTCAATCAATTAGTAATAAGAATAAAATTGTGAATGTGATCGCGCCAAAAAAATTACCTGCCGAGCGTTTCTTGCCTGTTCTTTTGCCGGCGTAAGGAGGTGGGAACAGACGTAGCTAGTTTTAAGTTTGACGTTTTAAAGTGATATAATTGGTTTGGCGCAATGGACGAAAAGCCGACTGCGTTGTGTGAGGTCCGGGAATTGATTCCCGCTACAAGACAAATATTTATGCATTGAAAAAAACTCAAGTATTTTATTTTGAGTTCGGTGTCTGGGTATTGAAGATCATCGATTCGCTAGAGATACAGGGTATCTTAATTAGGGATCAAAGTCAACCGTGCATAGACGATCTAATTTTTCTTCTAATTTTTTTGAAATTGTGTTTAATGTATTTGTTATCACCTAAACATTCGCTAAGTACATTTTATTTCTGGTATGAACAGTTATCTCAAAATGAATTAAGCGTAAATGCACCAGGGTTGCGACTTTAGAGTCTCAAATAACAGTTAAATTTCTCTCATCATTTTTGGGGAATCATCTTAAATGTCTATAAATTGGGCGAAGCTTCTGGGTGGCCATCATCAAGTTTATCGATCTCTGAATATTGAAATAATGTAGTCCATTATAACTACATGCCATGTTGACAACATTAAACGATTTGTCGCGCGTCGTAATTTACAATGTTAATGAAGCCAGTTGATTAAAACATATAACTGTGGTTTTACATAATTATTATCAAAACATTATTTCTTTGTTGAATCCATGATACCAAGTAAATACAATTCAATTAATAATGCACGAGTGAAAATATAACAATACCTGTATGTGTGTATTGTTATTTTCCACATCAAACAAGCGTAGATAAAATACTTTTTGGGTTCAAAATACAAACAGTATGGCAAAATCTGTGAGAGCGTTGAAAAAATTTCGATTCTATATTGGAATTCATTCAGCGCGAGGATGCTCTCACCTAATCAGCGGCAAATCGTGCAGAAACAAACCAATCGTTGCTCGCTCCACGGGAATTTGGACAAGAATTCGAGCTGTATCCATCGCAAATTCTATCAAACTCTTGTAAAGTTTTTGAGACTTTTATTTTTAAACGTAAAATTGTATGAATTGGTAGTTGGACTTCCAGAAGAACTGATTAAGTGTTTATAAGCCATTGAATGTTTGCTCGCCAATATAAATCCTTACTTTATTATTATCTATATAAGTATTGATTTCTCTATATGGGTATGTATATCGTTGTCTAGTACCTATGCTTTTATTCATTTATGGATGCCAAAGTAAATCCCCTTTCTTATAATTTCATGCCCTAACCACTGAAAAGATCTTGGTGAAATTTGATATGGAGGTAGATTGATTCCTGGGGAAGAAAACCGTGGTAAACCATCGAGGACAGCTGGTACCTATATTATATTTTGCTTCAAAACGTAGGGCTAGCGTTCAGTGTATTTTATACGTCTTACAGGGTACGCTACCATGTGACCATGCCTTAGAGATAGATGCCAAACAATAGGTACTACATTAAATTAGCAGTATGGGCCTACTGATATTAAGTGACAATGTATTCGAAAGTGGCACCACGCTACGCCTTAATTAGGAGCTGGCCTTCAAGTGAAGACGGAACTCACCAATAAGTGCTTAGTAACAGATTATAAAAATATATTATCAGTATCCACATGCAGTACAGAAAACTTACAAATCTTTTGGAAATCGCACCTTTTAGGGTGGCGTATTCATAGAGATTATAAATCCTGCTCATATTATAAACGTGAAAGTTTGTGAGTATGGATAGATGGGTGGATGGATGTGTGTTCCTCTTTCTGCCGAACGGATATGAATGAAGTTTGGAATGGAGATAACTATACCCTGGATTATCACATAGGCTACTTTTTATCCCGGAAAAGGGTTCCTGCGGGATAACGGGAAGACGCGCGTGTTTTTTTTGTATGATATATACACATTCTTCAAAGAACTACAGGTTTAGTTCTATAAAATTAACGATAGTTTTCATTTTAACCGAAAAAAATCCCTTTTTGACGCATACGACCTTACGGTATTAGTCAGCTCGCTTGTGTTTTTGTATGGAGCTGATTTCAGATTCATTGTTTACCACAGCTTCCTTTTAAAATCCTTAATAATCCTTAATCCTTAAAATCAATAATCCTTTTCTAATTTTTTATACGTAAAACAAAGTCGGATTTATTACAACATTTACGACTCGTGAACTCATGGACCGATTTTCATGATTATTATTTTGTTGGATTTGTCTCCGCCTCAAATAGCAGAATAAGTATTGAAATTAGGAAAAAAGTTATTAAAAAATGTTTTATATGCAACGACTCGACCTTGAATTTTGGACTGGATATAGTTTAAACCCTGGGGAAGGATAAAGGATACTTTTCGTTGCGATGATATGTAGGCAATGCGGGTGAAACCGCGGGGCACAGCCAGTGGTTTATAAAATGTATTTAGGTAACATTCAGTACGCTCGGCTACTTTAATGCAGCATGTTTGTACGGGGAAATTTTTAATATATTAGAAAAGTTTACCGTCCGACGATACGATGCCGTTCCCAACTTTAAAATTTGTTGCCCTATACCCTGTTTTACTTATATTTTAATAGGATTAGGAGCTTTTAGATGGGGGAAAATAAACAGTCGTGGCTTAAAAACTTAGCCAAGTATAATAATCGTTAGAATTATCGTTCATTAGCAACCGATGGAGAAGAAAGGTTCTCGAGTGGAACCGAGAAATGATCTGTAAGTAGGTATACCTAGGCTCCTCACTAGTCACGGGGAGCCAATGGATGCAAAATATGGTTTACAGCCGTTCATTGTGAAGTTTAATGCGGAATGCCTATGACGATGATGAGTTTAATTGCAACAGTCATATAAAAGGCAGAGTGGAGTTATGATGTGTTTATTATCTTTGAATCTGTGAGATAATGCTCAATGCGCATATACTTTGCTATTTGTGGTTTATATTATTCTTGCAAACTTAACGTGCTTTATTATGTTTATTTGCATATAATTTCCTGTTTCTGCTTCGTTTATTAAATTTATTTCGTAGGTAGCTGAGGTAGGACGCGTAGCCGAACGTCGGCGGGCCTAATAAAATTTTCATCGGATTGATTACAAAAAGTGATGTCTGTCTGTCGAGTCTAGACAGCCTGGCTCACAGGCGTAGCAAAATAATTCAATGGCATCAAACATTTACGAAGAACAGCGTACATAGCGGTCCTTGACCCGAACAGTAAAGTTTTAAATCTAAGAGCAATGTCCAGTTATCTAAGCAGCCTTGTACGGTCATCGACAGAAGTAACATGCGAAATTTTCCAATTTTCCTAAGCATCATGCAAACATCATTATTCAATACATTTGGAAGGAAAATTGGAGATCGACTTTTGATACTTTTGGAATTTAAATAGCCTCAATTATTCATTTTTGAAGAATTATTGCTATAGTAACATTTCTCTCTCTCTGACAAAACGATCAGATCTATCCTCCAATTCCACGTTATTAATCTACATATTCTATGACACTTCCGAATTATGTAGATAATAATGGTAGACGGGTAAAACTGGTACGGTCAGCGACAAAAGTAGCTTATCGTTCTCAATTTTCCAAATGTGTTTCAAATCAGTTATTATTATTGTTTTTTTACATTTTACATGGTATAATTTTGACCACAACATAACACACCTGATTTTAGGTGAATATGAGGTCAAAAATTGGTGTCTAAGATGATGAGGATGGTAGAAAAAAGTGTGATTGTTCAGCGACTTTTGTCGTTGACTGTACGTTATTGACTTGTCTTAGTTTTTCAATTACCTATAGTATCAAAATAGAGTCGATTCAACTTACGAAACGCTTACGAATATTTTATAAAAGAATATGTACCGATACTAACCAAATAGGCATCAGTGGGCGACTAATGCCTACCACGAAGAGTAGACAGGCTTTCCATATTATTTTTATGTTCATAATATGTTTCTAAAAATATATATTGGTAGTTAAGCTTGACTTCAATCAGAGCCGGATGGAGACAGTTATTTCCTGTATTAGTTCGCATGTATTCACCTTAATTATTATCGTAAATCAGAGTATCAGTAGGATAAAATATTATATTCATCCCATCTATTCAAAAAACGACGATTTGTTCTTCTTTTACTTAGATCTATTTCTCCGAGATGCTTTCATGCATGCAGAGTTCAGTAATGAGTTTTCTATTAAGTAACATGAAACAACCATAGTGTCGATGATACTGCAATACCGCGTAACAAACAGTGGCGGATACCGCGTAACAAGTGCGAGGCATTTTTTACAGGAGAACTAAAAAACTCAAATTATTTGTATTAATTATCGACATGCTATGATTTTGTCGCTTTCTGATTGGATATTTACAAGTCTGTCAAAAGTCATTGGAGCCAATCAGTACAAAGTACCCACTAGCGGGAAATGTAAAATTTGCTACTTTTGTACTTACGCGGTATCCGCCACTGTTTGATAACGACTAAAAAGATCGAACGAAAACGTTGTGTGAAAAAGATACCGATTGACCGCTAGTCGTTTTTTTGTTTTTTTTTTTATAGAATGCAATATGAATGTGTATCATTTTTGTATCAATCGGCCGCAAAAAAATTTTTCCTCGCATAACGTATTTTTAATTCCGAGCGCACTGGATAAAACAACTACTGGCCGAAAAATATTATTTAATTCCTTTTGAAATATTATCAACGTATTTTTTGATTTGAATAAAACTGCGACGAAGGTGATAGGTATGTTTACATTAAAAGCCTTTTTTTATTGCTTACAGTGTAGCGTTTGACCACAAGTCACTTAATGTAAAGTGACGATGTGGTCGAAGGTGGTGTCACGCTACACCTGGATTGGGAACTGGCTCTCAAGTAAGGCTGCCGGAACACACCGATAGGTGCTTGGAGACAGATTCTTAACAAGAGGGTGGTAGCTAGCCAGGCGAGTACTAGAAAATACCCTACCACCAAGCTATGGTTTCATCACGATGTTTTCCTTCACCGAAAGCTCAAGCTCATTGTAGGATTCGAACCCACGTCCTACGGATCGCAGGCCAACGTCACTACCACTGAGCCATAGAACATAATAAAATAGAGTTTTCTTTCAACAAACCAACTAATCATATGCAATAGGTTTTTTTGAAACGTATAGGCACTAATTATCATAAAATTGCAGACTTATTATCAATTTTCTACACGCTTGTTTATCGCAATAATACAAATAACAGAAATAGAATAAACATTTAATTTAATACGAAGCAGTGTGGGTTGGCCTTATCCGTAGCAAATTGTTTGGTGGAGCGTGTATCCTTTGTCAGTTACACTCCTCTTTATTTGCTCAATATAAGAGAGAAATTTAAAAATGGATACAGGAAGGTTGCAGGTTTTGTAGACTGAAGAAATATTTTACTACTATAAATGAGATGTCACCAATATTTGTTGAAATATAATCTTTGATTCAATAAACTTTTACAAAAACCCTCGCTCGACTATGCTCATTTGACAACTGTTATGTTTGTTAATAAATTGTGAACTTACAAAATATTTGAAACATATCTATGGTTTATTATACAAAAAAATCACTGCTGAAATTGTATGCGATATTTAACCCTTAAATAACATTAAATTGTTTAATTCGTGAATGTCGCATCCCCAGAACATGAAAATTGCGGGCTTTGTCCGGGCTTTTTTTACCTTGGTATTCTGTCCCACTGCTGGGCAAAGGTTTCCCCATAATTTACTTTCGCGAATTAGCTATTGATGTCACTATATCATAGGAAAACCAAAGCATTGGTTATTTTGTTATAATCACCTAAAACCCTAATATAAACAGACATCTACAAATTCAACTACATTTGCGCTAAACTTGCTTGGTTTTTTTTTTTGGAATCCCTTTTTTACCCTTTACACTTTTTTTTCTTACCATGAAGGGTTTCACTACCTGTCACGTGATGTTAAGAGATGCCTCGTGGATTTGCCTGTGAAGAAGATTACAACTTTTCAATAAATGTAACCCTTTTGAAGCCTTAAAGGTTGCATTTAAAAACCCTTTCTTATTCAGGTTTCCAGAATCAATGTTTATATGCCAGTCCATACAATATCTTCGTACTCCTTATCTATTTAAGATACATATAGTATTTTATCAATAACTGTAGCCTAAAGACCGACGGTGCAAGAATAAAGTACCGGAAAACATTTATTTTTAGCACAAAAGTGCCACGCTTTTCTTCGTACTGACAAAAGCAGATCTAGCAAATCCACAGATACGGCAATAGTAAAAAGGCGTTGACAATTTCACAGCTTTTCAGTTTTAGTCAATGGTATAGAAGGACCCTTCTTTGCATCTGAATAAATGAAAAACTCTTTGTCGTCGACGCTGTTTACCCCAGGTTCTTTTTCTTTATAGCCTGGTAGTGAGGCTCAGCGGCTCTATCTCAAAATAAAAACAGATAATTCAAACAAAAGCGATCTCAATATCAAGGCTTGCGCCGCGGGCTTCGTCTCAATAATTTGCATAAATGATTTCTCACAAAAGGGTTCTTCGACAAAATGATCGCAAAATTAATATTCCAGACCTTTTTCAACGTGCATTGTCTCGATAATCAGATTACGTAATATCTTTATAGATTTGCAGCATACTTGAAATTATTTGAATGGTGGTTTTGAAATGGGTTATTTTGTAGAAAATAATAGCTTAACCTGTCCGCAAAGAAGATAGTGAGTACTTTCATTCCTTTTCCATAACTGTGGGGAAACTTATATTGGTAATAACGTAAACGTAAGTTTTTTGATAAGTCAGTGTTTAAACAACGGGGTGGTGGGGTGTTACAGGAGTGAGGGATGGTGTTATAGTGAAGGGGGCAAGTCGACTGTCGTTATCGATACTTATGAAATATATTTGTATGTATGTAACTATCTCTAATTTAGCATTAAATTTTATGTACGATGTATATCATTTCATATATATTATATATTGATAATACCAGTTAAATGTCCGAAAACATTACGTAGGAAATTATATTATATTTTTTTATTTGAAAATACTCATTCTACTACTCAAAACTAAATTGCAATTCAACATAAAAAACTAGTGTTTCAATATTTTAAACATGATGCAAAAGGCATATTAAATTATTCTCATTTTTGTCGATATCGATTCTACACGCTTTACTAAGAAAGCAACAGGGTGCTGGACGCGTGCGCGTTGCTACCCCCCTGGGTATAAAACATTAGGTGGCGGTGTAGGGGGCTCAGATCCACGCCTGAAGCCGGCAGTCGTGGTACTCTCAGCTACCAACCGGGTCCTCCGAGCTGGCTACTACTCCTAGTACCGCGCAATGTTACCCACCTAACTCACTACCGGACTTACATAGTGAAGTGACTTTAATCATGGTGACTCCAATGTGACTATGGCAGTTCAGTGCTGTGTCTGTGATCAGTGGAGAATTTAAAAAGGTAAGTTCTGAATATTTTTTCAGGTCGGCAAAATTAGTTGGTGAATTGGTGAAATTTAGCAGTGAAATATTTAAGGTGAAAATTTATTTGAATTAAGTTAAGATAGCACCTACGTAACTTTTACCGGTACCTTGTGATTCCAGCGCTGCCTTCTGAGACTTGAACATAAGGGATTCAATTTTATCTTACTACGTTAAACGAAATTGTGAATACTTGTATTAAATTAAACATTAATTTCAGCATTATTTTATGCTTTCTTGTTAAATAATTTATGATTTTGGATTTAGTGAACATCCAGTTGTTGTAATGACGCGTTTATCGATAAAAATACTAAACATCGTAGGTTTAAGTTTCAATTCCGTTGTTGGTGTTCTACTAAAATGTTAGTGTTCTTAAAACATAATGGCCTCTCAAAAAGAGTCGCAGGATTTTTCTATTTAGCACACATTTAAAAAAATAATGTGCTTTGCATGGAGTAGTCACCTTTAAGTCAAATTTTAATTCAATTAGCGTCAGTTTTTAACAACCTCAGAAAAATAAACGATAAACTTATGTATTTATTTTAAATGCCAAAAAAGAATACAACCTAGTTTATTAATTGCGTACATTATATTCTTGTAATTCAAAGATTAATATTTTAAAACTGGTATTTTACTGCTATATTGCATCACCTCTTTCCTGAATGGCGAGCATCAAGCAGCACCTTGTGACAATTTTCTTTCAGCGTTTGCAGTTAGTCGATGGCGATGACGGTGGCTCCAGCTTACATTATTCCACCTGGATTTCAAGATGTTGTACTATTTATTTTAACAGGCTAATTTCACGGTATACAGCAAACGTAATAAACGTAGTCAGTTTTCCGGAATACGTCGTTGGACCTATAAATATTCGCATTCAAAAGCGTTCAATTGCGGGACATCACTGATCTATTTTATCTTGCGTTTCGCGTATTATAAGACTAACTAGACGGTTGGTGGTAATGGAATCAAGCTCAGCAACAAAGAATATGGTGTTTGCGGATGGCCATTAAAAGCATTTTCAATTGAGCTCTTTACTGCTTCGTAGGGCACGTAAGACGTATTTGCTCGAGCTCTAATCAATAAAATCTGTCGCTGAACAAAGAGGCTTGTTAGAAAATTTTACATGCCCAAATGTAAAATCGGATAAATATGTCTCATTATTCTCATTACACTCTCTGGAGTAACTACCAATATTTACGGAGTTGAATGGTAATTATTTACACATACGAAAGCATAAAAGACCACGCCCACAAAATTTTGCACATAAAATATTAGTAGTAAAGTAGTTTTTTTTTTTTTTTTTTTACTTTTGACAGGGTAGCGTTTGACCACAAGTCACCTGTAGTATTTATAAAATTGATGTAAGTAGTGGGAGGGTAAGTTCTGGTTGAAATTGTCACTGATTAGGGATTTATTGAACGGTGATTTAGAATGGGAGAAGGAAACAGAAACCAACAGTGTTGGGTAGGAGGTAGGTAGTAGAGATGAGGGGCTGGTTGGGTTTGTTGGGAGTTATATGGGTGAAGTAGGGGTGAGTACTACTGTCCCCTAATTGAGTGGCAGCGGTGCAGCTTCGTGACTACTTACTAAATTACTTGTCATAAACTAATTGAAATTGCCACAGTTATCATTACCTTGTATTCATTATTCATGG
The DNA here is from genome assembly GCA_931315375.2 of Opisthograptis luteolata. Classification (NCBI taxonomy): domain Eukaryota; kingdom Metazoa; phylum Arthropoda; class Insecta; order Lepidoptera; family Geometridae; genus Opisthograptis; species Opisthograptis luteolata. Next base: position 6,701,372 of record OV928033.1, read on the forward strand.
CCTAATAATTATTGGTAATGATAATTAATAATAAAATAATTTTATTTTTAGAATATATTTATAATTAATATTAATAATTATTACAAATATGAATTATGAGTAGTACCACTACAAGTACGTACTTACAGCTACTAGCAGAGTAGTTTCATGACTAACTACAACCGCTACTGCTTGCTATAGTAGTGATAGACCTTACTATTCATATTGCTAGTCCTAACTACCACCACTTAAGGTCGTTTGAGGGGAGGGAAGAGGAAGGGTGGAAGGAGGATGTGGGAGGAAAAGGGGAACGGTGGAGTATGGGGGGAGAAGGGGAGCAAGGAAGAGGAAGCTAGGGAGGAGGAGGTAGGGAGGGGGAGATGGGGAAGAGGTGGGACAAGGGTGTAGGGAAGAGGGGAAGATGTGGAGGTGGGTGGGGAGTGGAGGAGGGGGGCGAGGGAGGGGATGGGAGTAAAGAGCTTAAGAGATGGGGGAGTGGAGGGGTGAAGAAGGAAGACGAGGAGGGGAGGAGAAGAGGAGAAGAGAGTTAACCATTAGACATTAAGTGATAGGTTGGATATAATTATGTTTCCGACTAAAGTCACTTTTTTCATAGAGGCATAGAGTATTTATTTCTCTTTCTGCCAAGCTGACAACCGTATTTCTATATATAATATTTTAAATAGATTACAAAAAATTGTGGGATCGTTATCGTTTCTATTAAGGTTTTTTTTTAATCCACTAGATAAATTAAAAAATAAGCTTCGTACTATAGATACGTAATTCAAGTAATAAACAAAAACAACTAAAACGACGTGATGGTTCTAAAACTACATTTCGATTTCCAATTTCGATTCGATTTTCTAGCATGTTTATTTTCAATCTGCTGAAAAGTCGTTAAAACGCTCAACTAGCCTTGACACTAGATACCTATACATATTGTAAATTGCGAAAATAATACTCATTATCTAATACAATTTTACTATTATAAAAAAAAAACTTCTAACTAATCTAACCGAGCACCTTCAGTAGTCAGTTCACTTCTTCTCTTCATTGTACGTTCTCAATAGTTAAGAACTTTAATATGAGATTTCGGCAGCCAATATTATTGGTCTGGTAAGCTACTCCTTACTATTTTGCTGCAATGTGGTATTACAGGGTTACCACCCCTCTGGATTAATCTAGTCATATCCGGATTTTAGGCTTTTTGTTCAGACAAAAGGACTAAATTAAAAAAACCGTACAAAGTCTGTTCTTTGACTGAATTTTTGCCTGATACGGAATTTTAAAATGAAAAATGCGAAATGAAATGTTCGCAACAAATAAAGACAATGAAACAGATGCAATTTTTGTCCATATGTGCATAAAACTGGTCAATCAGTCTCGTCTGTGCGTGGAATTTATTATTTCTTTTTGTGAGTGAAATGCCCGGACTTCTTTTGAAATGTTGGGATTAATTGTTTCATTTCCAGCTAAGAAAACAGGGCTTTTCACATATTGGAATGGTAACCCTATACACGTACGACGTACGTATTGTCCCCGCACAAAGTTTACAGGCAAACTTCGTGGATGCATACCTAAGGCGCCAGCCAAATGCGAACGACTCTCACCAAGTTTCGTATATCATGCCTCATGCATGTGTTTGTGACATTATGTAAACACGTAATAGACACTCGTACACTACTCGTATGGTTCCAAATATAACAGCTTGGTAAGAAGTTTGACTACTAAACTTAACATATTAAGCAGACTGGGATTTTGTCGGTAAATCAGAGATTCCATTTAGGATTACAAAATATTTGACCTATTAAACTCCCTTATATTAAAGGTACTTATATAATTCATTTTTCCTACAAATTCGCCTCCGACAAAAGGCGGAACAGCTCAGCCACAAAGTAAAATTTCATTTTCATAAATTTTAATCTCGATAAATTATTTTCAAATGGACGAACGAACAAGAGGGCTCGCCCCAAACAGACTGAGAAGGTAAAGAATTAATCCAATGTCATAGCTTTAGCAATTATAATGGGAGAGCAAAGACTACAAAGTTAAAACATTTTTCTTTTGTATCGTAAGCTGCATCCCGTAAAGTGCATAAAGCTTAATGAGATAGGCATATAAAAGACTTACAAAAATATGGAAAGGTATTTTATAAATATCCAGAGTCATAAATTAAGAATCTCATTGAAATAAAAGGTTGATTGTGCATAGTCTTATTTTAAAATCGTAGCAATACATACATTTGAAAGTTGGCCAGGTATCCGATTCGTGCGAACTTTTTGTATCGCTCATTTGCATCAGAAAATGTGAAATTTCAATTCCGCAGCAAGATTTTTATTTTAAAGTATTGGAAGCTTGGGATCCGTTCAAATAGTTTAGAAACAAATAAACGACTTTTCGGAACGTTTTTTTTCTTCTCCATACATAAAAGCGTCGAGTTGATTTATCGTCGGAGAAGCGAGCGACCGCTGCGTCCTGCCGAGATCTTGATCGACGAAGCATTTCAATTTATTTTATGAGTCGACACCTTACTTACTTGGAGCCATTCAGCTCTTAGTAAAACACCCCAATTCGGTCGCACTGACATTTATTCAATGAAAACAATTTACTACTGTATCCACATAAGATATAGTGCTTGAAGGTAGTGATATGGTGGTAAAATATGTTCTGGTAATGCGGTACTTTACATTAACGGACATATGTAGGTAATGCCTGCCAAACCTAAGACCTTAACTTAATTTAGGCAACAAACTAAAACTTGCTCCTTAATCGTGATAATAGGTAAAAGTATTCTCTTAGGTACAGTCAGTGACAGAAGTCGCTGAACAATCACAAATTTTCCTATTTTCTTTAACATTTTAAACACCAACCTTCAACCGAATGATCACTTAACATCAGGTGTGTTTTGTTATGGTCAAACCCTACCTTTTAAGTTCTAAGTAAAAAACAAACATTACTGATCACATTTAGTAAATCGAGTATGTACAGCTACTTTTGGCGTTGACTGTACATAAAATGACTTTACAATTACCAATTATCTTGCTTGGTTAAGATTAGGTGTAGGTACTAAAGATTACAGACACCATATTTTTATTTAAATTTCCTGTTCAGATTTGTTTCTGTTACAGTTGAAAGATTGAATTGCAGCAAAAAAGTTTTTTCATTGAGTATGCGTCATCCATCTATTACGTTCGTATTCTAGGAAAAATACTTTCAAGTGTTTCCGCTGTGCTACAGATTGCAATCCTTCAAGATGGGTGTAAAAAGAGTTCTTAAAGGTCGGCAACGCATCGGCAACTCCCCTGGTGTTGCAGATGTCCATAGGCGACGGTGACCGCTTTCCATCAGGCGGGCCGTCAGCTTGTTTGCTAATCTATTACATAAAAAAAAAAAAAAAAAAAAAACCAAGAAAAGGAAAAAAAACTTACAAGTCGGTGATAGCATTTTAATCACTCGTCAGTGATTTAAAAATTGAACCAACTAATTTAAAACTAAAAAAAACGTAGGTTAGTGTCTGTCGGTACTACGAAAATCACTCTTCTTCGATGCAAACTCTTTATTTTCCATTAATACTTTAATAGTTTGAATTGAAGTTGCCCCGTTTTATACCAGATTTAAAAGTTGTATCGTTCCTTTGAAGAACTGCGGAATGCTTTTCGAAGTAATCACTTTTATCTTGTACATTTGAGTAGTAGTTCTTACTTACATCTTTTTAATTGCGTTCATTGTTTACTTTGCATTTGTTTCATGTTTACAAAACGCCAGCGAAACGTTAGCGATAAATTTTCTAGTTTTTAAACAAGTATAAGTCCTTTATGACTGTATTTTGACATAAGCAATATTCCTATTATAGTCCTTGTGGTCAAAGCTAACCTGTAAGTAAAGTAAAAAAAATATATCTTGAAAAATAAGAATTAAACTGACATGAAAGAAGGTACCTCCGTTTATTACTGTACTAAACCATATACGGCTAGATCAAACCTAGTGACTGACTGACTGATAGCATCTCATGACGTAGAGCTTTAAAATGTGTGTTTTTGGAGAAATGTAAGCGATTTTGGAAAAATCGCATAACATGGGTCCCAAATAAGATAGATAGGTATTAAAGATTCAACTACCACGCGGTTTCACCCGTGTTCATCATAGCGATGATGGCTCAGTAGTAGTGACATCGACTTGTGATCCGTAGGACGTAGGTTCAAATCCTACAATGAGCTTGAGCTTTCGGTGAAGGAAAACATCGTGATGAAACATAGCTTGCTGGTAGGGCATTTTTAAGTGCTTGCCTGGCTAGCTACCACCCTGAAGTTAAGAATCTGTCGCTAAGCACCTACCTATTGGTGTGTTGCGGCAGCTTCACTTGAGAGCCAGTTCCCAATCCAGGCTTAGGCTTAGGCTTTACGGCTTTATTGTTTCATCACAAAATAGAACAACAGAGAAGGAAAGATCTTAGAGCTAATTTTATAAAGGGTGGTCTTATTGCTATAGATACAAGAAGGTAAGTAAGGTGTGGCGTTATACGCCATCTTCGACCACGTCGTGACTTAACATCAAGTGACTTGTGGTCAAACGCTACCCTGTAAGTAGCAAAAAAGAAACCCGTGAGGCAGGTCATCACAGTAGCAGGTTTTGCTAAAGGGATAGTATGTACAAAAACGCAATAAAGTGTTTTTTAGCCCTCGGGCGCTCTATTCGCGCGTAACGGCAAAATAAATTTCAACACGGTGAAAAGTTTTTACAGCATCAAACGGTAACGGTGCGCAGACGGGGCTGGTCGACGTGAAAAAATCACATGAATTTCCGGCATTCACAAGCAATGTAAACATGCTCTTACGGTACAATTTTGAATTTAAAACGCTATTCTGCAATCCTGTGGCCAACATTCAAAGAGATGGCCACGTAACGCTCGGACCAAAAAGTAAATAGAAAAAGCATTATTGACTCGGATTTGAATCGTTCTCAATGTAGGTACTTCCCACATTACTTGCTGAAAAGTAGTTATTTCCTCGACTATTGAACGCGCAGCATGTTTAATTTAAAACGATTAATAATTTAATTATGTACATAATATTTTTTTTAATGGTTGCGTGATTGCGTGAATATTTCTTTCGATAATTAGGTGCTCTACATATTTGATAACATTTTATGTGGAGTAAAATTTTATTCATTTACTTAATTACTTCATTAAATTTGGTTCTGTGAAATGATTCACACTTATTTTACAGGTACACAAGAAAAATAATAAAAAAAAAACTACACTAGACGCTAGACAAACCGCGGTTACGCCCACGGTCTTTACATTTTACTCCTTTTCGGGATAAAAAGTAGCCTATTTATAAATCTAGAACATGAGCTATCTCTATAACAAATTTCACTTTCATTTGTTATACAGATAGCGTGAAGAAGTAACAAACATAAACACTAAACGAAAAATGTCCTCAGGTTGATGCTTTGGTCTATAGTAGGTAGCTATAGCTATACTGTCAAATCCCTTTGTACTTCATAAACACGTACTAAAGAGAAGGTATCTCGTGAGCCTTAATGAACGTCCTGACCCAGTCCCTAAGGCATGGCGTGCCGTTCCACTGGCACCTACTTAGCAATCCAGTTTCGAATCCAGGAGTTACGTGGCGCCCCCTCGACTTAATATCACGTGACTTGTGGTCAAACAAAACTCAATTCAAAACTCAATTCTTTAGTCAATAGCATACATAATTATTTTGATCACTTTAAAACGTCGCATCAACCAGTGCGCTGTAGACTGTGTATGTACAACGCAGTACTATTTACAATATGAAAAAAAAATTGCGGTACACTTAAATATTACCAAACTAATTTGGTTTGAAGAGTTGTGATAAGTCACAAGTAATATAAATAAATGTTTACTCAAAGTCAACGGAAATCGAACGGTTTACATATAATTTGTAAACATTTGGGCAAAATTTAGGTTAAGAATCCAGTGAAAAATGTACCCTTATGAAACTGCCTCTGATTAAACGACTTACAGTCACAGGCCCGAGCTGATACGGTTTTATGTTCGCAGAGTTGTTTTAGGTTCTACTTTACATAATGATACGAGGCTGTAACACGCTTAAACGTTTTCACTCACGAAATACCCATAGGTAGGTCTCTTGAAAACTGACTATCTAAGCTTTTGCCAATTACTCTCGATTCCTGATTATAGAAGTACGTAAAATGTATAAAAATATTTGGCAAATACAAATCACCTCATTGTTTTATCAAGAAGGTATCTCATTTCTAAATACTTTTGCAAATTTAGTTCTAGTGTTGAATATCAAATTTATTCCTCACATTAAATGTTAACGTACAGTATATTTTAATATTATCCGGCAAAAATATTAAAATGCAGACTTTTGAAAATGCGTGGAGCTCGGTGAAGCGAGGGCAAATATTTCAATATAGTTGTTATATTGCTTTTTCAGGGAAAGAGGGGCGGGCAATCTCAGGGATTTAATTTACGCCTTCATTTTTGTTATTATCTTTGAAATTATGAATCTAATTCTTACTCATTTACTAACGAAACAAAATAAATAATTCGATTGCATTGCGGACCAAATAACCTATAAAATTAGGTTGTTGAATTGCTCCAAGATATTAAAATTCCTTCCCTTCATTTCTTGTCTATTTTGCTTATAATATAACACAAATTGACCTAGCCCCATATTAAGCTCGAAAAATGTGTTGTGATGGGCACTAGACAGCGATATAATACATACTTATATAGAAAAAAGTCTTTATAAAAAAAAAGTCTGCTCGTTTTTTCTTAGCATAGAGCATACAACTCATTATACCTATAATGATCTTAGAAGATAACTTAATAGTAGATAACTTACTATTTATTGTAACAAAAGAAATAACACTTGATCCATGGCATTGTAAACATTAACAATAATATACATACAATGCTCGTATACCTATGTATTTAGCATGTCAACCTAGAATGGACACATGAACAAAAACTACCTATGGGTACCTTATCTTGCACTTTTAGTATGACTGGTAGAAATGTACGGTATATAATTTTGTGTTCCCCGAACATTACATGAATGAAAACTCACAGGCGTAACTTATTTGTCTAAGTTACGCAAAAACCACTACAAATGTATTTCTTTTGTTTAGTCTGCTCCATGGTATTCGGGAGTTTAGAGAAATTTGAGAATTTTGGAGTTGTGTTATCTTTCTAGTCAACATCGACATTTTTAACGCGGTGGGGTGCGGCAGTTTGTTTAATATTTCCATATTTTGATGGCGCATTTATAGATTATCCTCCGGTATAAACAATCGACACGGCACTAGATGTGTGCCCGTGCGAGTGTAGGGGTAAGATAACGCGCGCGCCGTGCAAGGGAATAATGTTACCGACACGGACATTTTCGGCTGATCCACGTTATTCTTCTCGGGTCACTCGCGCATGTGTGAATATTGGACAATGTACATATTTGCTCCTTATTTTATTACTTATACCAAACGGGGACATATGAAATCTTCAAACATTTTTTTTAAACTGGTTGTTCTTTAACTTTTGAATTAGGTTTTGAAACGTTCTCTTTTTTTATGACTGCTTGATTTATAACAAACAATTACCTTATTGGTAACCAAATGAAATATAAATTTGAAAACAAAATTGATGCACAATGCTCTACGCTTTTTTTATTTTATTTGTACTTCGACATTATCATTCGCATGCGACATCATTTTTTTTTGTTATTATTTATTAAACTAAACTCACGTCGTTTTTACTAAAACGAAAAATTGAAACTTTTCCATCAGTTCATTTGCAGTTTTTTTTCTGACACTAAATATTTATTTTATTTTTACTTATAAGTACTCCTTTTTACGTCTACTATTCATGGATATTTTTCACTGAAGTTAGTTTATAGCAATTAGGTTATAAAGTGAGATGAATAAAAAAATCTACAAATGGAACGAGCTAAAATTTTAATAATATTATTAGCCCGAGACGGTATACTAGTAGGTACTACAGGCAGTTTCCGTTTATAGGGTTTCGTCAAACAACACAACTGTTTAGTTCACCGTGTCCTTGCTATTTCTCTGTCCCTATTTCACAGCCAGTTTATTTCCTCCAATATTTGGTAGGTATTGTTATGATAACACTAAAGTTGTGAGACGTAAATTCTTGATTTATGCATTATCTATTGATAATTATAATCTTGGTTTGATGGCAAGGCAACTGCAAAGCCTTTTCTAATTCCTGCCTGGTTAGCTACCATCTCAAGTTTAAAATCTTTCGCGAAGCACCTATCAATGTGTTCTAGCAGCCTCACTTGAGAGTCAGACCGTAACATCTTATTGTCTTGACTTGCAGACAATCGTTACCCAGAATGACGTGAAAAAGTTGTTTGTTTTACGGCACAAGCGTGTACCGTATCTTTGAGTCATAAGTATTCTAACGAAATGTTGAGTATAAAAATGTCCTTTCGCCAAACTTAAACTATCGTTTCTAAAATACTAAAATTATTCACGTTAGTACTTTATACAAAAAAGAGAACTTGAATATATCGATGTACCGAATTAAAACTATTACTAGCTAAATGAGCAATTTATGTGGCCAGTTAAGGCAATCGTAGACTATTTCCGAAAGGGCAACACAATATCCGGAGCGATATGTAACTTCATCGCAAATTCAAACTGGCTGCACCTAAATCACATTGCCAATACCGTACCGGCTTCATCTGTATGCAGGCCATTTAAAATACAAACAAGCTGCATTGGACTTCCGTGAGTAACGTGAAGATTGACTAGACAATTTTTCAATTGTTGTTACATTATGTACCTTATTGACTATGGAACAAAAGCGCAGGGATGAGTTAATTAATAGTTAGAAGCATTGATGAAGTTAATACCTCGATTAAGTTCAGGAGATTAATTTTCAAAGATTGTCTCACTCACGTAAAATTGGAAAGCAATATCGAAGCTTAAATTTCTTATATACTCGTACAGCAAACGTCTCTAATCAAATCAGAAAATTGGTTGCGCCTTTTATTATTTCGGGCATACCGTTTCCTTATTTAAAGGTTACTTAATTCATACATTATTTATAAAATCTCCCATACTTAGCCTTTCCATGCTCGATACAACGAGTTTGTGAAGAATGCTTTGAATGTGTGCGTTTTGTACTATTTTAAGGTAGTTAATCTCGTCTTGTTCTAATATAAGTATTTTTATTGCATTAGGTAATTGTTCTGACACAGGTTTGATATGATTTCAATTTTCGTTAATACATGGTTCATCGTCATTTTACATAACGTGAGATAGTCTTCAAACAATTCCTACCATGCATAAAAAATCAAGCTGTCCTATTGTCTATCAGCGTCAAATCAACGCTCGGTCCAAGAGGCCTGCATCACATCCATGGACAACGCAATAGCATATACATATTTAGGTAGCATAGTTCGTTCATTCTGGCAGTGATTTTTGCAGTATAAATAGCATGCAGCACCTCACCCACTGCGTCTTTATACCTATGTTATTTTTGATGAGTTGTGTATGAAAATGGGTATTTCCGTTTTACTATTACAGCTTTCTATTTACAGGGTAGCGTTTGACCACAAGTCACCTGATGTTAAGTGACGATGTGGTCGAAAATGGCACCACGCTACACCTGGACTGGGGACTGGCTCTCAAGTGAGGCTGCCGGAACACACCGATACGTGCTTGGCGACAGATTCTTAACACGAGGGTGGTAGCTAGCCAGGCGAGTTCTAGAAAACACCATACCACCAAGCTATGGTTTCATCACGATGTTTTCCTTCACCGAAAGCTCAAGCTCATTGTAGGATTCTAACCCACGTCCTACGGATCGCAAGCCGACGTCACTACCACTGAGCCATCATCGCTTTATGTTCGCGTAATAGATCATGAAAATCCATGTTTATTACATCATCGTAATAATAATAATCCGCTTCTTCGTAGGCCAACTTGGCTTAAATTCAGTGAGAAGGCGGCTAGATCAACCAACTCACAACTTGTTGCAAATTGCAAACTGTTGAGAGGGCGCATCCAGCCCCTGATTTGCACAATCGACTGTGCAGGTTGTTTGTCACTGACAACTACTGATGGCATAGGCTTAGCAGACGGCGCATTCTATTTGAAGTTCCCGGATGTCGCACTGTGGCTCGATCCCTCCATCGCAATCTCCTTTGTTGGTCTCTGCGCCATCACCGTGCATTTCAAGGCAATTTTGCCGATTGGAATTGACCATTGGAAAATTGTTTTATCCATTTGTCTTGTAATTTATTGTGGGCGTTCGTATTTTTAATGCTCTAGTTGATTATTACTAAAAGTTATTTTTTGATTTATTAATTTAACTAACCTGAGATGAATTTTAAAGTTGTTGATGAATATTGAACATTATGTAAGTACCTACTAGGTGAAAAGGTGAAAATAGGTATGCATACATAATATAAACAATTTGAATTTATGTTTGAATAGTTAGTGAAAATGTATCAGCAATCATAAAAATTTGAATAAATTGCTAAAGCTTTCGAGCCGTTCTGAAGTGGTGCTAACGAACAGTATTTAGTTTCAATTTATAGACAGAATGATAAGCATCGTGGAATGGTTCACACATCGATTCAGTACGGATAACCACTGTATAGAGAATCAGTATAATAGGTACTTAAGTACCTACAAATTATAGTTTATTGAGAGATGAACTCCAACAATGACTAGCGGACTTCTTATTCAGGTGCGCTTGAAAATGAGGTCTATATTAAATTTTCCATTCGTCTGGAAAACATTCAAAGAGCAAGAATTTTCAAGCGGGAGCGCACGTAATGGCTCTACATTTTCTACTGCGAGATAAAAGTACAAGGCATCAAACGTGGAGGATTGCAGACTCGACTTTTTGAAAGCACGCAAAATTTCTTTTTGATCGTCCTCCACTGTAACGTAATTATACTGTAACATAATTTGAACGCTTGCGTTAAAATTGCAAAATGAACGCTTTAATACCGATTATAAACTTAATTTAATAATATACTTTCAACAGACTTGTTAGTAAGTTTTTGAAGTTGTATCTAGTTTTAATTTAGGTATTGGTAATTTAGTGTGCCTATACAGTATTTTCGTTTGTCGTATTTTTAGGGTTACTAACCTAATTTAAAAAAAATCTAATGTTTTCAGTTATGATGTTGCCCTACAATTAAGTAGGTATATATTTGACAATCGCTCGCAATCACAAACGCACAAATCGGTAGTAATAGGTAAGTACTATATATTAATAGAATATAATATGTTAGAGTCTGGCATTAAAAGACGATAGATTGAGATGTTACCTTAAAATACTCATATATTATATATACTTTTATGCCCTATCCCTCAGGAACCCTTTTACTTTACAGGCTTAAATTGAATACGCAAAGTAGTGCGTTTCTTAGACAGACATGCAAAGATTGAAAAAACTATAGATAGGTATCTATAGGTGTATCACTGTAACAATATAGTTACTTTAGCTGTAATTATCAAAATCAAAACGCTACTACAGCGGTTACCGTTTTATTACATGTATAGAAGAAGTTGTATAGATAGACGATAGATAATATGGATTTCGGAACGTCCATTAAAGGATTTGTGGGATTAAACGAGTCTCCCAAACTATTTACGTTCCGGTTTTGCACTCAAATGTATTACGTCTACAGCTTACTTAACAGGAGCTTTGCGTTTGGTTTTCAGGTATGCCGGGATCTAATTGGACTAGCCGACGTGATTAGCTAAAGTACTGATTCACAGAAACGGGTTTTAGAAAATTCAGACATTATTCTAACGTCCATTTAATTAATCTCTAATTCTAAGTCACAGTGGAGATTTCTTGGATAAGAAAATCACGGAATTGTGTATCTTTATATTTAAAACTAACTGCGCCCCGCGGTTTCGCCCGCGAGGACTGAAGTTTCTCGGAATAAAATGTCACCTCAAAAAGCATTATAGTAAAAAAATACTTTTCATTTTATTGAAATTTTAATACTTTCCTGCAATTTTTTTAATTTATTCTCTTCCTAAGAAGTTTCCTTGGATTTCAAAGAACAACAAAAAAAATATTTTAATAGCGAATCTGTTTCATCCGTTCACGTTTGATCCGATGACCAAGGCAAATAGAGATTCATTTTTATATAATTACTAGCTGCGCCCCGCGGTTAAACCGCGTGGACTAAAAAAAAAAAATTAATATAAAAAATAGATGTTGGCCGATTCTCAGACCTTCCCGATATGCACACAAAATTTCATCAAAATCGGTCAAGCCGTTTCGGAGGAGTATGGCAACGAAAACAGGTATAGGTAAACGAGTGAGTCAGTAACAAAAGTAACATAGAGGGTTCATTTTAATTAACCAGTAACTTCTAACAAGAGCCGCAGCTCAGGTAGCTAGAGTCTTCACAACTTCATAGTAACTTTACCCGCCACTGCGTCGTGCGCGCATGATTGGAAAAGAAAGTTTCTACGTAGTAAACAAATAGCAGTACTGCATATGTGGAGGTGCGGAGAACGCTAGGGTGGTTTTTGCACTAAACTCGGTCGTCATTTCCTGTGGAGGCACCCGTTGTTTCTTATTATGAATGATTTGACAGAAGAACTGTTAGAACTGTTAAAACCAGTACCTACTTAACTAGGTTTTATGAAGTCTTAAATTTCAAGTATAGTTAAGTATGACGTTAGGGAACAGCAAGCAAGATGTTTTTAGTTATCAAAATTTACGGTGTATAATATAGTAATAACATTTATATATTATGGTTTATTTTGTTTATTTGAGTTACCTGTGAATAATACTTCTGAATCTGAGAATAACTAACTGAGATGGCGCAACGACCCAAAGTGAGTCTTGGCCTCCGATAGCAAAAGACGCCACCACTTTGGTCTGTCCTGCACCACCTCCTGCCAGTTGCCGTCACCCTGTCGGCCGTCCCAGATATCGCTGGAAAGATGAAGTCACGAAGGATTTGCGCAAGCTCCAGGTGGAGAATCAGATCGTAATATTACCATTTAATTTTTGCCTGGTCTATGCTAGTTTCTTTGACATCTCAAACAACACACAAAAACTACTGAATCAAATCAAGTTCATCAGTTTCATAGCGTTGCAATATTGAAGTGCTTATATATCTTAGAAAAAGCGTTTACTGAAATTATACGTGAAAAATTCACCTTCGTTTGGAGTAAAAACATTTCAGTTCTATTTAGGTACGCTAGCGAACTTTCCAACATAAAAAATAAGGTGTATCATGCTGTGATATCGGAAAGCTGAAATATGTTGGGAGCACTTTCTACGAAATAGCGCGAGAAATGCTTTTAAATCAAGAGAGTGCATTTGGATATTAAACTTTGCAAGATAGAATCTTGTCGCCCGGGTGACAATCCTTTAGTCCACGCGTACAAAATCGCTAGCAACAGCTAGTCGTTATACGTGTATAAAATTCCGTTGTGCATGTTCGTAATTCTTCTCTTCCTTAACGGCTTGACTGATTTATATACGAAACTTGGTATGGAGATAGTTTGGAGCCTGGGGAAGGAATACATTTAATCGCCGTAAACTGTAGTCCAGTGGAAACTGCGGGAACCTTAGTAAGTAGGGTTTCACGAAATTAAAGTACCTAATTGTCTTATTGACCTTCGAGTACATTGGCATCCAACAACAATTATTATTCATGGAATCAATTGGAAAGTCACACATTCATGGGCTAAAGTACGCGACTATACTGCGATATTGTTGATGTTGAGACTTTGTTATTAAATGTGTGTACTACTATGAAAGATTATATTCGAATTATTCGACTTCATATTGAAATCGTTCCATTACCTAACCTAAATTAGTAACAAATGAAACCAACTCTAGTGCCTCCTACGGGACCTGAGTTACCAAAGACTCGAATCCATTTGTAGCCGCGCGAGCGGTGACCGGCGACTGTCTAGCCACTAGGTGAATGATTAATTAATATTTTGAATCTGAATAGAAGTGGTTAAATAAGTATTAAATATTAATTTAATTGAAAGATAAAAATATTGTGGATTTAGATTATTAGAATGACCTCATCATTCGCACGCATATTACGCTACATTTTGAAACGACACTAAGAACTGTCTTCCCAATATTACTGAACCATCTTATTGAGATAAGGATAAAATTAAAAGCTTTAAATGCAGACGCACGCACCGTTTTCGCTTACCAATACCCGAACCTGATTATAATGAAAAAAACCTCGTCAAAGCGTGCCCGGGGCACAAACACTGTGATTGCGTTTTAAGGAAAATTGAATCTAAATGGTTTATAATTAGGCAGTAGGTACTCCATACTATTTCTCAGAGAATAAATTAAATTTGAAAGTTAACAGTAGGTAAGCCTGTAACACTGTTATGACGATGACATTGAGGGTCGGTTTTATAAACGTCCGATTTTTTGATTTTATTTAAAAAAAATTGTACGGCAAATTTGACAATATGATCAAATTTACTGAAATTGGGTATGGCATTATACTTACGGACGTTTATAAAACCAACCATTAGTCTAGTTTATTGAAATCTTGTAACACTTATCACACTAATATTATAAACACGAAAGTTTGTTAGTATGTTCTACACGCTGAAATGCTAATAGATTTAGACCTAACTATAAATAGTTATAACCTTTTACAGACTAATTGTAACACCTATCAAAGCCATGCCAAAGCCAAAGCTAATGGAAAAGCCATTAGCAACCAGAATACATAATTACACTTCGACGTTGCATTCTCGATATTTATTCACTTTGTAGTATCCTATTTATTGCACAGGGCGTTGCACATAATTTTTAGAGCTGTAAAAATAAAAATCAAATCACAAAAATATAAAGTTCACTGTTTCTGAACGATACCTTCCATGTCATAGGCAGTGCTGTCATCTCCGTCATACTTCATTCCTTTTTTATGTGCGGGCGTCGCAGCTTCGACTTATCGATTAAATCCGTTATTTTATTGGAAATTTTGTGAAAAAGTTAGTTGAAAGCAGTGTTATGGAGAAAAGATCGTCATAAGTCCAAATAATGACGAAAAATAACATGTTGGGAACGCAAGATACGAAACTCGCCAACTAGTTCGGACGATCAAGGTTAGTTCGTGGTCATTAACTGCGTGTTAGTTTTATCTGTAAATTTGCCTTTGTCCCTTCCTTTTTAGGGAAAAGGCGCATACTTTGGAAAATAACTGATATTTTTTCCTCATGATTTTTGCGTAGTTTTTCTTTTGTAACTACCCACATAATTCATGATTTTTTCCATTCTTTTTTCTTGCATGATGCTCGGCTGATAATGAGTTACTCCGGCGGCGTATTGTAACCTTCAACACTGCACACGCTGCTTGCTGAATCATATAGTCTAGAGTCGTACCATGAGTGCGTACCATGACTTTAAATCATACAGTCATAGGATGTAACGTGAGTGCGTACCATGAGTGCGTATCATGACTTTAAATCATACAGTCATAGGACGTAACGTGAGTACGTACTGTTATACGGGATTCCGGATTTAGGTTTTTAAAAAAGATTATATTTAGTAACACTTTATTTTAGAACTTATGGAGAATTAGAAATACGTGTTTCCCGCGTCGTGGTTTTGATCTAACTGCCTGTCATTTCAATTGAACCTACTTACTACCTTTGAATGCTGTGCTGGGCTTAGCTCAGCACTTTCTGTATGTATAGGAGGATATAACAACCCCCATGTTAAGAGGAAACTTACAGAAAAGTAAGTTTTCTAAATAATTATTCTATGCGTAATTGAGGCTGGATATCTTCCATTTCGATATCCGTGTCATCTATTTTATTAATTATGATTTTATTGGATTTTGAAAACAGACTTCCGGGAAACATGCCTTTCTTATACAAACACAATATGATTACTATAACTAAGCACATACTCAAGGATAAAATGCTAAGAATGGGAAAACTAATGTGGTTATTCCAATTATTTGATGTTTTCACAGAATCTAATTCATTAACAATTTGCTTCGATACAGTTTCAAAATTTCTAAGGTTATCTAAATTAACATTTTGGATTTTAAGGTCTTGCAAACTCAATTTATCAAAATGACTTAGACTACAGCAACTATCATTAACAATATTGAAATCCGACGTTACAGCCGGTATATCTATACTAGGTTTAATTTTCCTTACTAATCTAGTATTCTTATGATAGGCGGTGCATTCAATAGGGATATTAAGTACACCTGTACCGGATATTACAATTTCAGAAGGTTTGTTATTGTTACATTCTATAGAAAGTCTAGCTGGTTTTGACTGTACAAATATCCATCCATCATTATTTAACTTATGCCAAATATCTACGTCACCGAATAGGAATTTATGTTGACAATTTTTAGGTAATGACGTAACAGTTTTTGTAATAATTTCGATTTCACAGGATGGGTTACCAGGTACTGAGTAAACATCTGTTATTTCGCACAGGTAAGTTTTAGTTATGATATTTTTACAAGAATTAAGGTTTTTAGGGAATGTAAATGATGTTTTATCTATACTTAAGGCTAAATACTCATCAGAAGGTACAATCATGATAAAAGAATTTGGATTTCCAGTAGCGTGTGGAGTTGGCAAAGGTATATTCTTATATAAATTATAATCTAAAGCACTTACTAAAGGTATCCTAATTACAAATACTAGTTTACCATCTAAGTAATAACAAACTAAGTCAGCGATATTCATTAGAATATGGATGTTATTTATATTCAGACTGACTGGGAAACTTTTATATTTAGGTACTAACTTAAGATTACTTATAATATCCTTATACAGTTCATAAGGGGTCAAAACAAATGGATGTATTGTATTGCTTTTCACAAATAAAATAGAATTTAAAATGTCCTCTATTTTAAATGACAAGGTCAACAAATTTGATTGTAAGATATTCAAAACAGAGTTGAGTTCTATCTTAAAATTATTTGCTAGTACTGCTTCAGATATGTTATTAATTGACACAGTAATTTTATCTATAGCATCGTTTAGTTTAGCTTCATTAATAGTTATTTCATGTAATGAGTGATTTATATTAGAAATAGCTGATTGTGAAATAATAATACTTTTCTTTATTGAATCCGTTAGGATTTTATCATTATTGTACAGATTTTGGATAGCATCATTATAATCTTTTGCATCATCTTCATCCAATGTACCAAAAATATGTTTAAATACGGTACCTACGCCAGCAAACCATGCTGATCTTTTGGAAACATTATTTGAGACTATATGAGAGATAGAATCGAAATCACGTAAAATATCTTTATATAGTGAATCTAAAGGATTTAGCATATTTTGGCACTTATCATAATCTATTTCTTCATTTTCGCGACACTGTAACCGAATTGTATTAAACACATTATGAATACCTTCAATATGGTGTTTATAAGAAATCACATCTACCGGCATAATAATGTGGAACTGATCATTTATAATTTTTAAGGTGCCGACAGGGTCGAAATATATACCAGGACTCTTGGTGATGTATTCCACATGGTATTGGCTGTCACCAGTTGCAGCGATGGCGCTACATTTAGCGGCAATAATTCTGTAATTTATAATAACTAGGATAATGTATTTGTATATAAATTGTAAACTATGAGATTGTAGATAAATTCGTAGAAATATGTATATAAATTTTCTCTAATCATTTTCATGGGCTGGTTTTACTTCATCGAAGTGGTGTTTCACATGACGTCGATTTATGAGAAGAGAAAGGGTGTTATACCCATGGATTTTCACAACCTTGTAAGGACCTTTCCAAAGGGGGGATAGAGCTTTTCGTAACCTGACATGGTTTTTCACATACACATAGTCGCCAACTTTATATTGTATTGGGCGAGTATGTTTGTCATAATAAGTTTTAGATTTTTCTTTTGAAGTTTGAATATTTTGAAGTGCTTTCTCGCGAGATATTTTGAGGCGGTGGTGAAGCATTTTAATGTATTCTGGATATGTTACATCAGAACGTAGTTCAAAAACGGAGTCCGGGATATATGGTTTATGGCCAAAAATTAGCTCATAAGGAGTAAATTGGGTTGTAGTATGGACGCTACTGTTGTAAGTCAACATAGCGGTGTATACAAATTTGTGCCAATTAGTTTGATTCTCATTAACATATGATTTTAAATATTCTTTAAGTGTCGAATGGCTTCTTTCTAAAGCTCCCTGTGTTTGTGGGTGGTAAGGCGAAGACCAGATTTGTTTGATTTTTAGAAATTCGCAGGTGCGTTTGAATAAGTCAGCAGTGAAGTTTGTGCCTTGGTCTGTAAGTATGGTTTTCGGGATGCCAAATAGGGATATGAAGTGAACTAGGCATTCACATGACTCTTCTGCAGTAGCATTTGAGATAGGGTAGGCAATGGAAAATTTCGTCAAGTCATCTTGAAGGGTGAGTATAAATTTTAATTTTTGAAGTCCAGCTTCAGGTAATGGGCCAACAATATCAAGACTTATTCTATCCAATGGGCGAGTGGAAGTGGTCGTGATTTGCATTGGAGATTTGTTAACTTTACGAAATGCTTTATTTGACTGGCAAAATTTACAATTTTTTACATAATTTTCTATTTCAGAGCGCATGTTTTTCCAATAGTAACGTTCTTTTATTCTATCATACATTCTGTTGCACCCGAGGTGTCCTGCAATTGGAATGTCATGGTTTTCTTTCAGAATTTTTTCGATTTCCGTTGGAACAGGGTAAATAATAGTATTACGGTGTATATTGACAATAATATTAGTGTTGTTGAATAAATACATGAGCATGCCATACAATTTCACATATGAAATTTGTTCGAAAGGATTTTTGAAATCCGATATGGTAATCTCATTTATGTCGCCAGTCAATAAAATGTCGTCTCTTACTGTTTTTAAAGTTTTAAAGATGTCGGGGTAGGTACTGCTGTCAAAATAATAGACTTTTGTAAATAGCAGATAGTAAATTTTACCTTTTATATTTAATTTTTTATATGAATAAAGCTCTCGTTCTTCAGTCAAAATATTAGTCGAGTCATCTAAAGCGGAGATAACGTCTTGTAGGTATGGATTTGAATCGTCAAAGTCGATAGATACAGGGATAAGAATTGCTTTACTACTATTTTTTAGGAGACTTTCATTATGTTCTTTCATCTGGGTATTAAAGGTTTCATCTTTATTAGAAAACGCTTTTAAGAAATTGGAATAGTCATCGCTTGGGGTAGTAAGGTTTTCTTCAGTTTCTCTATTCGTCTCGTTAGAAAGATCTGGCACAGAAGGAAGGTTCGGAGGACTAAAGTCGATATTTTGTCCTTCAAATGGACTGATGTCTAAGTCACCTAGGTCAACTAGATCGCCAATAGGATTTGGGTCTACCTCTAGGTCTTGGCCGCGATTAGGATTACTAGAAACACCTGATGTAGAAGGTTGAGGATCCACTTCATTTTCTATAAGTGGATTGACTGGATAACGAGATAAGGCGTCGGCGTTACTGTTGATTTTCCCTTTCTTGTACTCTACTTCATAATCGAATTCTTCTAGTTTTAATCTCCACCTTACGAGTTTTGAACCGGGGTCTTTACAATTAAACAGCCATTTGAGTGGGCGATGATCAGTCACAATTTTAAAATGTCGGCCATAAAGATATGGTCTAAAGACTTTTGTACCGAAAATTATCGCCAAACATTCCTTTTCTGTAACGCTGTAATTACATTCAGCTTTGTTTAAGGTACGGGATGCATAAGCGATAGGGCAGCCATTTCCTATTGGGCCTTGAGATAGGATTGCGGAGACTGCATAGTTAGACGCGTCACATGTCAGGACGAAAGGTTTCGAAAAATCAGGATAAGCCAATATAGGGGCTGATGTAAGAGCACTTTTTAGATTTTCAAACGCTAATCGTTGTTCATTCTGCCAGTTGAATGGGACATCCTTTTTTAGGAGATGGGTAAGTGGCTTAGCCACCTTGGATAGATCCGGGATGAAGCGTCGGTAATATGACACTAGTCCCAAGAAAGACTTTATATCTTTCGGGCATTTAGGAGTAGGAAATTCTTGAACAGCTTTTGTTTTTTCTGGGTTAGGTTTGACTCCTTGATCCGTGATAATGTGACCAAGATAAGATACTTCTTTTCGGAGGAATTCGCATTTATCTGGTTGGAGTTTCAGATTGAAACTACGGAGTCTATCAAACACATTAGATAAGTTTCTCATGTGTATTTCTAGATCATAGGAATAAATCACGATATCATCGAGATACACAAAGCATTGGATACCTTGTAGGCCCGAGAGGGCAGAATTCATTAACCTCTGAAAGGTTGCTGGAGCATTTTTCAGTCCAAAAGGCATTCGAGTGAATTCGAAATGTCCTTGTGGAACTGAAAATGCAGTCTTAGGGGCGTCTTGTTCTGACATTTTGATTTGGTGAAACCCTGAAGCAAGGTCGAGGGTACTAAAATATTTGCATTTACCTAGTTGATCCAAAATTTCGGAAATGTTGGGAATTGGGTAAGAATCTCCAATAGTTATATCATTTAGTCTGCGGTAGTCAATTACTACACGCCATTTACGTCGGCCGGAAGCATCGGCCTTTTTAGGGACTACCCATATTGGGGATGACCAAGGGGATGCAGAAGGTTTAATAATACCTTCGTCAAGCATTTTATTGATTTGAGATTGTACTTCTTGTTTATGTATATCTGGAAATCGATATGATTTTGTATTAATAGGGACGGTGGAGGAAGTAGTAATTTCATGTTGGAGTGCGTCAGTCGTGGTTAAATGGTCTTCAGGGAGATGAAATATATCTGAGAAGGTGGAACAGAGATCATATAAAGCGTCTGTTTCTTCTGAATTTAGGTGAGATACTCGTAAAAGATTTAGTACTTCTTCTGTTCTATTTATGACCCCACCATTTTGGTTGGCATCAAAGTCAGTGGTGTGAAAAATTCTGTGATGATCACTTTTATCTAAGGGTAGGATTTTGAATTTTAAATTTGAATGAACATCTAATGGAGATTCAGAGGTATTAACGACAGAAATATTAATTCTGGAATTAGTTTTCACCCTCACAATGCAATTAGCAATGAGGAGGGAGTCAATTGGATTCTGGTCAAGGATTAGACCTTCTTTGATTTCAGGGTTTAATACAGAACATTCGATTACTGTCTCAGTCCGAGGGGGAATGGTATAGATTGGGTCTGTAAATTTCAATCCAAGTTTTACTCTGTCAACTATAAGTACATTAGCAGTATAATCGATTTTACATTTGCACGTCGCGAAAAAATCATTGCCGATTATACCGTCATAAGGAAAATCAAAACTGGGGATAACGTGAAATTGGTGCTTTAGCGAGTCAAAATTCATAGATATGTGTCCAAGTGACTGCATTGGGTTGTTTGTAGCGCCAATGCCACTAAAGTGTATAATGTGTTTTACTACTTTAGGCATGGTTTCAATGGCATCAATTTTCAAAAGACTAATGGATGCACCACTGTCTACTAGGAGTCGCAGAGGTTTCGAGGAGACTGATGTTTGGACCTCCACAAATGGTAAGTATTTCTGTAACGGGTTTGTGGTTATGTTATATGTTTTAAACAGCGGAGGTTGGACGGGATTCAGTGGATTCGGTGGATTCGGTGGATTCGGTGGATTCAGTGGATTCAGTGGATTCGGTGAATTCGGTGGATTCAGTGGATTCAGTGGATTCGGTGGATTCGGTGGATTCAGTGGATTCGGTGGATTCAGTGGATTCGGTGGATTCAGTGGATTCGGTGGATTCGGTGATGTTATATCGATTTTAGTTTCTAGTTCTCCCGCACGATATTGGACGGGTAGGCCAATTCGTTTAAATCGCCAGTTAAGTGAGTATCACTTTGATGTGCTGTCGGGAAATAAGAAGTATTGCCCTCCACGCGAGGGGTACAATCGTATTGAGCTTGCGGGGGATCCTGCTGGTAGATATTGTTAACAGGACGGCTGTTGTTGCCGTTATTGTTGTAAGAATTCCCCGCATTCCGGGGATTAGAATTTTGAGCACGGCGGTTATTATTGAATTGCCTTTTTCGGCAGTTTTCAATACTGTGCCCTATATTCTTGCAATATCTGCACACAGGAGCGTTGGGGTTAGTAGCCCAGGATTGAGTCGAGGGCTGACCTTGGGGTCTTGAGTTGGGGAAGTTAAAATTCTGTCGGTACGGTGTCTGTTGGACGTTGGATGAAGATGATGATGATGGATGTTTCCTATATGAAATGCCTAGAATTTTTTCTTCAGTAGAGGCAAAGCTAATGGCCTCATTTAAGGTGCTTGGATCTCTACATCTTACTACTGTTGACAGTCTTGGGTTAAGCCCGATCATAAATGTGTTTAATGCCAGGTCTTGCATTGTTGCGACACGGCCTGCCAGCTCATCCTTTTTCCGTGTCGGGATAGAGATATTTATCTCTGTTAGCAATTTAGCTAAACAGGATTCAACCTTAAGTGAATATTGGCTGACGTTTTCATTGGGGCCCTGCTTGCATTCTTGCAGGTCAGCAAGGAGATAGGCGTAGTGTTTTTTATCGCCAAATTGAGTTTTCAAAAACTCTTCGAGTTGGGACCATTTTGTAAATTCCTTAATGGCACATACTGATTCTGCTTTACCTACGAGCCTGCTCAGAATATATTTAAATAGTATATCTGTTTGGGCAGACGAAGCTAAATTTATAGCATTTCTACAATTGTTGAGAAAAGGACTCAGAGTTTCTCTGGAACCGTCGAAGGTCCCAATGAATTTTAGCAAAACATTGAGGTCAATATCAGACATTTTTATTTCAACTTCCTCGTCTTTATACTCTCTAGGTTTAGTCATATGTTGTTATCAGTTCTCAGAAACGCAGTAGGAATGCGCGAGAGCGATAAGCGCTAGGCTGCCAGTAACTTATTAAACTGAATTGAAATAAACTATAGCTGGATAAATGTAACTTATTAGTTTATGATATCACTCTGGCCACAGTTTAACACTTTAAAGTCACAATGGAAAAGACTCACAGGATTAGCAGGAGCATTGTAGAGCAGATGATTTTCTTTTTGCAGGACTCGGCGGGAATGGTAAGTAGTTTTCTTCTCAGGGCTCGGTGAAGGATAGTAGACAACGATGTCCTTTCCAGGACTTCCAGGACTCGGCGATAGTGGTAAGTAGACACAGGACTCGGCGAGAATGGTAAGTAGATACGGTGATTTTTGTTTTTCAGGACATCCAGGACTCAGCGATAATAGTAAGTAGACACGGCGATTTTCTTTAAGGATTCGGCGATTCAGTGAAGGACGTAGTGGAAGTTAATGAACATTGCACAGTACACCAGGGATATTAATACAATCCCACCGCTGCCACCATTGTTATACGGGATTCCGGATTTAGGTTTTTAAAAAAGATTATATTTAGTAACACTTTATTTTAGAACTTATGGAGAATTAGAAATACGTGTTTCCCGCGTCGTGGTTTTGATCTAACTGCCTGTCATTTCAATTGAACCTACTTACTACCTTTGAATGCTGTGCTGGGCTTAGCTCAGCACTTTCTGTATGTATAGGAGGATATAACAGTACCATGAGTGCATACCATGACATACAGTCTAGAGGCGTAACGTGAGTGCGTACAATGACTTTAAATCATACAGTCTAGAGACGCAACGTGAGTGCGTACCATGACTTTAAATCATACAGTCTGGAGGCGTAACGTGAGTGCGTACCATGACTTTAAAAACCTTCAATACTGCACATGCAGTTTATGGAATCATACAGTCTAGAGGAGTAACGCGAGTGTGTACAATGACTTTAAAAACCTTCAATACTGCACATGCAGTTTATGGAATCATACAGTCTAGAGGAGTAACGCGAGTGCGTACAATGACTTTAAAAACCTTCAATACTGCACACGCAGTTTATTGAATCATACAGTCTAAAGGAGTAACGCGAGTGCGTACAATAACTTTAAAAACCTTCAATACTGCACACGCAGCTTGTTGAATCATACAGCCAAGAGGCGTAACGTGAGTATGGACAATGACTTTAAAACCTTCAATACTGCACATGCAGCTGGTTGAATCAAATAGTCTATAGGTGAAGCGTGAATACGTACAAAACCTGATATGGCGCTGGATCTTCTTGACCAGACAAAGCTCGACCATAATCATCCAAGGTCACCGACACCAGACCCGCGACAATGGTCTTCTGATGATGATAACCGGGTTAGATCCCGTACATTCATTCCGACAGGTCTAGTTACAGATACTGCAGATGCAGCTAGCATGTCCCAGCTCAAGCGAAAAGCCAATGTCTGCCGCACCAGAGTTTTTATAGCCAAAATGCATTCATAGATCCAGTACGGAAAGATGAATTATTTGGTGGGCGATTTATGATAAGGTATCTAAACGTTGGGGTAGAATCCTAGTGTAAATGGTAAAGGCAGAAGAAACCACGATAAAGGAAACCCTAATACCTGAAGACCTAGCTTACGGAGGGCACCAAGGTTCAACTTAGAATTTTCTGCAGTCTTATACACGAACTTAAAGAGTCGGGATAAACTCCTTATAAAGGCTAAAACAAGCCAGTCATTTTCTAGACTTATATCTGTGGGACATAAATCATAAACAAAAAACAAGAACACAAAACACTTGTCTTTTATTATATAACAACAAAACAACGAAATATATACAGTTGGATAGAAAATTGAAATAAATGCTAATAACTAAACTTCTTACAAAGAAAACATTTGAGAAGGCTCTGGCCTTCATTCAAAGTTTAGCAAGGCTGGCGTTCTACCTACATCTCTAGACATCAGGTTCATTTTGAATATGAAGGACAATAACAACTGAAGACTTTAAAATGAAGATATTCACACAGCTAATATTTACCAAGTAAGGTTTTTTATATACATTATGTCCACATCAAGGAACCGTAATTTTAAGTTCCTATCCATAATTTAAAACTTCAAGATAACCTATGTATTTCAATGACTTCCTTTGGTTTGTCATTGGCTTCTGTACCAGTTGGTAATTATCTTAGAAACCGAGATCTGTTGTTACTTGTGTGTTATTTTGATGTCTTACTACACATTAATGACCATAATTTAAAATTTGCTTAGAGGGTTCATTAAACTTTCTCAAAAGGTTAAGATTTGTGTTAAAACAAGCAAAAATGTATTTTGATTTGGAACAAAAAACACACACATTTCGGCATTGAAATACTACATATTTACAGAAAAGTCATTATATGTGTTTAAAGTTTACAAAAAAGAAACTTAAAAATACCTGACGAAACAAAATATTTTTCCAGATTAAGCAGATTGACAATCAGGGCCTTTTTACCTTTTTAACCTTTGTACCTTAGGTTACTTTTCTTAGCCTACCCTGCAGTTTTCTTTGTATAGAAAGAAAAATTACAAACTGCATAACATTACGAATGATTTATATGAGAAATGTATCAAACTCGAAGTCAGAGTCGTCTTGGGAAAAATAATGTTTTAACTCAGTGGTAAGTACCTTCTAGAAATCTTCATAGGTGCCTCCCTTATTGGGCGGGGTGTTTTTTTGTAACGTGAGTTTTTTGTTTTGGGACCACACAATCACAACTAGCATACTTTATTATTAGAATTGAAATCAGCTTACATTGGCCTTCAATGCTTTGCTAAGGATTAACAGAATAAATATGGGCAGAGTACCGCTGTTGTCTGCATTAATGAAGATGTCTAATATACTCTCAGAGATATCTTGCACTAGCTTAAGCAAAGATAGCTTAATATACGTACAAAATAATATATATTAATTAATAAAGGACCAAAACATTGAATGGGACCTGGCTCCAGGTGCCTGTGATCTATCATGATCATAATCACGAACTGTTTTTTGGAGTCCCTAAATTGATGTTTATGTACAAGAATATTTGTGCGAAGCATATAATATTAAAAAAAAAAAAAAAAACTTACATCATTAAAAAACTAAGCAAATGATATTTACTTATGCATGTTATACACTTTCTTATAATTCATTAAATTTCAGATTCATTCACAGAACTGGGCACCCATTTAGACCACAATTGTTTTGTATGTGAAGTTGACAACCAAACATACCATCACAATATTGAACTTGTCTCACTTTTTTCACATTTATGTTTTAGATGGTATATTATACATATTATTACGGATAAGAGATCCTTTGGCATAGCCTGACCTTATGGACCCTATGGGCAATGCATTCATTGGATTGGGAAACTCATTTATTTTACGTCTTCCTTCTATTCTAGTTTATCTGTATTTTTAAGAAATATTATTTTGATCAAGCCACTGCACGGGAGTCATGGTCAGCTAATAGGCCTAAGAAGGCCTTTAGTTACTCTTATTATTTTTATTTTTCCAAAGAAGATTGATCCATTTCACCCTCTCTGGTAGCATTATATCCTGGTTTCGAAGGTATTATCAACCAAACATAGTTATATTTCCAAGGGGTATCAAAATTAATTATAATTTAAACTTAGAATAAAAAAAATAATAATAATAATTTCAGAAAAAATAATAATTGGATATCAATAATTTCAATAAGAACTCAGATAATTTTTTAGCATTGTTGTAATAGTACACTTCACCCTTAGCGTGGCCTCTTAGCTTTGGCTACGGCTCCGCCAATGCCTAATAAAGGTCCGGGCAAAGACCCGAGAATAAAGCCACATGGGATAATAATAATAATTCAAAGTATTACCATATTTTTTCCTGTTTTCTCAAATAGGATTCAAATTCTCGTCTCTGAATATCATTCAGGTACAGACTCGCCGTTCGGCTTCTGTTTTAATATCAGGTAAATGTGTTATTTAGATGACCAAATTATAAGATTCACAAAAGAAGTTTACGGAATTAAACTTTGCTATTCAAAATACGTATCTACATGAGATCCTAGTACGCAATCACTTGTAGTAATTTTATCCAAACGAGAGTTAAGCTTTTGATTCCATATCCAAAAAGTTTGTGCCTTTCCTCGCGTTGTCAACTATACAACGAGTGCGAAATTAAAGTAAGTCGCACGAATGGAAATCAATATTTGGCTAGAAGCACTTACTAGAAATAGACTAATTACTGATTTCGCCTACAAATACTTTGGTGCCTAATCTAGTAATACTTTTTTACCTCACAGAGAAAACATATATCCAGAGAGAGTATTATCATTTTAGATAGATGCCATGGCACCTAAGAGCTACCTCCATCAAAGAAATTAATTCATACATCTAAGAGATAATCCATTGCTCCTACCACAAGTCACATATACATTAGACATACTTACATTTATAGTTTGGTGCAAATACTGGTATTTGCGGCACATAGTAGCCGTTACACTTCTACCTCGGCTAGTTATAAGGAGTTCTGTCCATGTTATAAAATGAACAACAGGATGGTCAGGAAGCTTATAAGTGTTGCATTCACAAAGGTAATTCATAATATCTTCAAGCAAGAATGCTAATAACGGTAATTGGGCTTACATTATCAATTGACTTATTGGTTTTAGGTTGAACGTAAGGTTCATAATAATGTGGATAATCACTCCACTTTTTTCGTTTATATGTGTTAATGTATCTTTTTATTTTTCTATCTAGAAACCTGCCTGCCTATCTCGTTTGTGTGAAAGCGCTAAACATCTACAAAGTGAATAAATATCGAGAATGCAACGTCGAAGTGTAATTAATGGTTAAACGAACTTACCTAAAGTGATGTTCGACCATAATTATACTAGACGTTGCATTCGAAGATATTTATAGTCCCACCCGAACCCAGCTACTAAAGCCCATACAACTAACAAACGAGATAAGTGTCTCTGAAAGAATGAAGTATGACGGAGATGACAGCACTGCCTATGACATGGAAGGTATCGTTCAGAAACAGTGAACTTTATATTTTTGTGATTTGATTTTTATTTTTACAGCTCTAAAAATTATGTGCAACGCCCTGTGCAATAAATAGGATACTACAAAGTGAATAAATATCTTCGAATGCAACGTCTAGTATAATTATGGTCGAACATCACTTTAGGTAAGTTCGTTTAACCATTAATTATCAAATAGCTGTCATACTCTTATAAGTATCTATAACATTACTTTGTAAGCAATACAAATTAAACAAACAGCAGTAACGATGTTTAGTAAATAAATTGGCTTAAATAAGCGACACCAAACCAAATGATATGTGGCCAATACCAAACACCCCAAGTTATTATTAATTTGCGTACTATGTACAATGTAGCTGCTCGCTTTTTGTACCACATATTTGTTTCAAACCAATGTTAAAATACAGAACGGCATAACTGTTTTACGTTTACATTATGTGTGTGTGTGCATCTACTCGTTTATAGATAGTAGCTGTAGAATAGACAGTATATAAATAAGATAGTGCGAAAAAAAACAATCTGGCTATGATCAAAACGTGGACAGAAATCCACGCAATTTCTTCAACGTGCATGAGAATTATTGAACATACATGCCGTCGATACCAGACTTCCAACTTTTCTTTACATTGAGTTTTAATATTGAAAATAAAATTTTATAAGCTAGGAAAGCCATTGGTAAGTGCTGCGTCGCATTTTTCTATTCAGTTCTCCTTCATATAAAAAGAGTGTTATTACGTTTCTTAGTGACTCAATAAACACTTTTCACTCAACCGTTTTCACACCTTTCTAATTTCCATTTAATAATGTTTTGACATGCCCCTTTGCAATAACAAAGACACAAGTAGACGAAGCCGTGGCTGGCAGTTAGTTTTTAATCAATGAAATACAACCTAACCAAATAGAATAACAATGAAGTTATAAGTTCTAGTTTGATTATAGTATCTACATTTGCTTTTTTCTCAGAAACAAACAATGTAATAAAAACCAACATTAGATAAGTACACGAGTAGGTAGACATCGAATACGTACGCGAAACTACACATGAACACACAAAACTATACAGGTAGACACAATATAACCTCAGTTAACTAAATAAGAACACTGGCTGCTCTGCCACCAGTATAGTCGAAAACCAAAGTGCTCCAAATAATTTTGACGTAAATACGTCTTCATATTGGCTTTAAATTCAAATCTGATAATAACAAAATCGAGACAGTTCGATGCTGCAGCTCTACCGTAGAAAGAGCCGAGGGACTGTCTCAATTTTTGTTTAAAGTATGTGCTATTAACAAATCAAGCATTTAATACATTTCGTATTGTAATTTTTTTAATAACAATTATTTAAAAAACAAATCACATTTAATAAATCAGAAATAACAAAACTACACTTTTCTCCGCGACCGTACGTCGGTAGGCCGACATCGTGTCCCGTAATGTTTCGGTTTTTCAAATTACATTGCCGGAGCACGGCCTCCCTGCTCGGTACATCGACTATACATGCATACTCGTGTGTGTTGCCATTAGTTGGGACTCCCTAAATAGTGGTAAATTTGTAGGAGATTGTGTGGATTGGTAACTAACACAGTAATGTCAACAATAAACGTAATTTTTGTGCTACCCTAAGACCTCATTAATGGGGTTATTTATTTAACTTGGAATGGTAGTTGGTAAAACACATAAATGGATTAGTCTGAGGGTACAACAGCGCACTTACGCTTTCTGGTAACTAAATTGTCGACAAAGCATTATTCGTTTTTCTTATTTTGTCTAAGACGATTTGGTGAGTTTTCTTAAATTATGAAGTAGAAACTTAAGCCAGCATTAACATACAATCCAGTGTGAATTATCTTGGTAGTAAATTGAATATAATGGTGAACAAGGAAGACATTATTGATCCAGCCTTTTGAGCTATAGAAATACAAAGACATATATGATAATATGTAGATATGCGTACACAATTGATATTAAAAAACAATATCACTGTGTTGCGGCAGGTCAGGTGAATCAGTAAGGGGAAAATTTTATTCAGCACATTGGCAACTCAACGTGTAGGTATACACTATACACTACCGTGTACTTACACGGTTGAATCGATTTCGAGCAATGTGGGCTGGACAAAGGGTACTTTGTGCTGCATTATGGTAATGCGCCCAATATAGTACTGAAAACGTCAGATAAACCAAACGAAGCCGTAGAGGGTACATTGCCATTTTGCATTCATAGACGAACAATAAAATTGATCAAAATCTGGTTATTAAGGAACTAATTTGACATAATTATACAATTATATTCAATTCCAAATTTTATTCCCTCGCATTGTGATGCTTAATGTTATCAGAAACTGATACTAGAAACTAAGAAGGCAAGACTATAAAATTAAGAGTCAAGAACGTGGGACTAATATTCAAGTTTGCTAAAGTCGCAAAAACAAAATTCACCACTACAAAAACATTGTCATCAGAGATTCTTTTTTTGTTTTATTTGCTAGAGTTACAGGTGCAGTGCAGTCTGTAATGCATAGTTCATATTGGCACGGATCAGTGAGGCTGACGTAAATTGCAACAAGGGACTTAGGGACTATGTAGTGACTTGTTATGGACAACGTGCTATCGACAGCTCCTTGGCAACGGTTTAGCATCCGACACATTGCGGTACGGTGCTGGTTGACGTGTAAAAAATAGTTTTGTATTACGAGTATAAAATATAACGAAGTTAACAAGCTAAGAGGCGAGGTTGATAATTGATAAGCTAAGTTGCTAATTTTAAAGAACCAAGTCAACCTTTTTTTGACATATCACAAGTCATATGGACCAACGCTATATATACCTGGATTGGGAACTGGCTCTCAAGTGAGACTACCGGAACACACGAACTCGCATTTAACACAATCATCATCGGCCTTTACGTTCCCACTGCTGGGACTCTGGCCTTCTCTCAAAGAGAGGGTATGGGCTATAATCTACCACGCGGGCCCAGTGCAGGTTGGTAGATGTCGCATGCCCTTGAATGTTGCAGTTCTTGGACACGCCGGTTTCCTCACGATGTTTTCCTTCACCGTTTTGAACGATGGCAAATCCAAGATCCGAGGGCCGAGAGGATTAAATAAAAAAAAACAAACAAAAATATAAAAAACACAAACTCGCACATTATTTGTTACTAAACAAGAAAAACAAATAAATGATGTAAAAAGTACAATAAGCATATAACGAAAACATTTGCCGATTTATAAAACCTATAAACTGCAAGTTTAGTCTTTTACATAGAACGAATATAAAAAAGTATTGGTGTGCTATCACTGACATGAAAAATAGACGCTGAATACTAGTAGTATATCCACGTTCTCTGGATAAACCGAACCACTACAGTCGATTTGGTTATTCTATTCTTGCCAAGGAGAACTACTTCATGCCAAAAATGCTATCTACGCGAGGCTTTGGTTCAATTATTTTGTATAGGTGTATAGATTTGTAGAGCTGTAGAGCCATTGCTGTTTCTGTTATTTTTTTATAATTACAGGGCTGCGTCTCACAACAAGTCACAAGGCACAAGCGTGGATTGGAAGCTTTACGTATTTATAGATAGTAAAGTAATAATTTAATATCTATTATTTTTTCTACGTTAGTACGTACTTAGTATTCTAAGCAAATCATCATTACTACATTTTGTCCACTTATCGTTTTTTAAGCTGGCTTACTCCTTCCGTGAACAATCGAATGAAACGTACCTACTGAGATAGCTTCTAAGTTATTTCCTCGCTGTTTATCTTATAACAGCACATATATTTCCTTTGTGCTGGATACGTCCAGTAAGAACATTTTTTCGGGACTTAGACATCTTCCAGTGAACACCAATGATTCCAATCATTAACTCTCAATCTTATCATTGCTAGCTCTATTTCGTCTATCGTAACTCTGCATTCATCTAAACATGTTCTCTGTTTAAGAACTCGTCTACCCAAAAGGTTATTGGTTTTTCGAGAACGATCGCCAGTCTATTGCCACGGCAGAATGCTAACCCTTTGAACTATGTTGATCATTGACATCGTAGGTCTTTTTTCCCCCCTTTTTATATGCAACTGTGACAGTGACTAGGCTAGCATGTTGCTCGTTTGATGCTACCCGTCAGGCTTGCCCATCACGGTTCAGCGCCGAGAATTTTCAACTTCAAACGTTTTAAATCCTACGTGGCAATAGGTGTATTGTGTGACGAGCGCATCGGCACTCATCACCCTTGGATACTAGATGTTAAATCTCTTTATATCCTGTCTTTTCACTTAAAACATTGCCGTTTTGGAACACATTACTTGGTGATTGAATAACTGGCAAAGGTGTGGGAGGTACTTCCTCTGACGGACTCTGCTAAAGAACCCTACCACTACGTATTATTGGATTACCTTATTGTGTTATTATTGTTCTTGTCCAAAGCATAATTGTCCGTAAAACTCGCTTGTGCATAGGTAATAGCCATATAGGTATAGGTTGCGCACTTTGGAGACTCAAAAAAACCAAGTAAAATATGGAATTAGGTTGCAATATTCCAGCATTCAACTTTGTAGAATGATAAAAGTTACAGGTCAAACCAAACCTGCTCAATACCCACGACGTTTGACGCACAAAGACATTCTCGCCGCTTTGATCTCGGTCCCTACAGATGGTTGCGTCACTTTGCCGCTGGTCCGGAAACTCCTCTGTATATTCACTTAAAGGCAATTATTATGAGTTTAGTTTTAGTCTTGTTACTTTGGGATTCTGAGCGGAAACAAAGCATTAATGGTAGAAATACATAGTACTTGAATAAATTTACTATAATTACGTGAAACATGTGGCTGGTATTATAAATTACTAGGTGCATCCCGCGGTTACACCTGATTTTTTCCCGTTATCCCGCAGGAACTTTATTCCCGAATTAAAGAAGTCTATGTGTCAATCCAGGTTATAATGCTATCTAATTTCACTCAAATCCGTTGAAATGTTTCAGCATGAAGAGATAACAAACATACTCACTCACTAACGCTGGGGCCACACTAAGGTCAACGTCAAGGGAAATGTCAATACCTATCATCGCGATAAATATTGCGTTAATTATTAAAGCAATTATGTGAGTGGCTACACTTGAACGGTCGACGTGAATGCACTTAAGTTATCGGCTAACGTCAAATGCCAATGTGAATGCCGTTGTCAAATGTCGTGGCCACACTTATGTCAAACGTCAATCATCTCGC
Organism: Opisthograptis luteolata; assembly: GCA_931315375.2. Lineage (NCBI taxonomy): Eukaryota > Metazoa > Arthropoda > Insecta > Lepidoptera > Geometridae > Opisthograptis > Opisthograptis luteolata. The sequence goes on from OV928033.1 coordinate 6,734,481, forward strand.
TATTTAACGGCATTTCCCGTTAGTGTGGCGCCAGCATTAGAAACTTTCGCATTTATTATATTGGTCTTATTTATTTTATTTTCATCGGAAAACTAATTTTTAAATTAAGAAATATGAAATAGGTATATTACTAGTAACTAATGGCTAATTAAGAGTTTATGAGTTATGATGACATATGTATTTTATGTCATTATAATATATCAATAATAGCCATCTAAAACACAACCTGCGGTTTGTGTTGTTGGTTTACTTAATTCAAATTTTGACAGAGGTCATGCCCTGTCTCTCAAAAGCAGCAAAACTTTTAATGAACGGTGAATGTATGATGCATTTAAAAACACCCGGACACGATAAAAAAACAAAATAATAACGTAGTTAAATTTCGAAACGGAACCGGTTTTCAGTACTCGCTCTAAACGGGAAACAAAAAGAACGGAATGAAAGTCTATTTTCTGCTTTATCGCTCCCGTGATATCGGGTTAAGGCACACAACCACACGTTCAAGGAAGGTTCTCCTTTTAAATTATACATGCGAGTTTAAGTAACCGAGGATCAGGCATCCCTACGGCCTTGGATTCCGCTTATCTCTGCGTGATTTCGTCTCGATATCCTTTAGGGTAAATTGATTGAATAATGTTTCATTCGCAAAGGTTTTTAAATTTACATCACAATAGTCTATTACTCTATACGGTGAGATATGCCAGTAAATGTTTATTTGTTAGATATTGCGAACAAGATGGTAACGGATTTTAAAATTGTATTCATTGTTTTGCAAAGAAACACCAAAACCTGTAGTTGTGATTTATAATTCAGCTCAACGTAAACTTTTCATCCGAGAAAAAGCCTGAATCCTAGTAGCTGATACGTAACAGGCTGATTATAATGGTGATGATGATCCTACCTACATAATATCTGGAAAATTTGGTGATGAAACTACGTACCAATTTTTCAATTTAACTAACATAATTATGTCATTGTGTATAAACGAGGTTGTTTTAACTGAATACCAACGTAGAGCCGCAGGGTACGAGACTACGAGTACATACACCAAACGAAGTACGATGTTACGTGTTTAGTTTCGTTCGAACAGTAGGTACAGTCAACGACAAAACTCGCTGAACAATTACAAACTTTCCGATTGCTGTTGTTGTTAAACGCTACCTTGAAAGTTATAAAAAAACCCAAATATTACGGATTTAAAACACATTTAGAAAATCGAGTATGTTCAGCTACTTTTGTCGCTGACTGTACTCCTATTGCACGAACACCAACATTTTCTTCCGCTGATCGTAATTCGACAGCGCAACCGACGTGCACCTCACTCTAATTCACAAAGCTTACGTCCGAAATATTGATTTTTCAAATGTTTGCCAGTTGTTACTTTGGGAATGTACATCAACTTTCAACAATGTATTCGTATTTACAACATATATATAGGGTATTAATTAATACATATATTATTATAATCTTTAAATTCTTTATCCATTTACTTTGTTCTGTTACTAACATATTATAAACAAAACCAAAATTCATTTGGTTTAAAAATAAGCTCTTTAAAATTTAAATAACAGTCGTTCAACGTTTTCTGAGTACGGATTTCCGAACGGTACGTCAATTAGCGTAATTCAGTATTACTGCGAGTTATAATATCGTATTTATAGTTAAAACATGCGTGATGAATGATATGAGTTTAATCAAATATCACAACGTTGCTTAATCCAGTTCCGTTATAAAAACATGACTATACAGATGCAAACAGACGGTCTTACGTCACCTTACTTGATTTTTTTTCTATTTCGTTCAGAAACTGAAATCCGAAACTAAATCATCCGAAATGATATCATAGCAGGGGAGAGTTACGTTTTCTGTCGTAATTAAAATAAAATAGTAATAATTTAATATAATTTATTTAAATATAGACGTACATACATAAGTAACTAATGGCTTTTGTAATAAACTCGTAATTCGATATTATTGAAAATCCAGGGCAATTACTATTTCCACGCGGTATGCGGTCAGTTTAACCATACATGTAATTTAATTCTCAATGTATTTTATTTTAATTTCATTAATTGACAGACGGACAGTCAGGCAACGAAGTGAGACTTCGGACACAGGCCGTTTTGCACTCACAATCATTTTCAGGGCAAATTTCAGCGCAGTGCAGTACGTTTCTGAGAGTTTTGATTTGATATAGTTTTCACTGCAAAAAGCGAATGAGAACGTAAGCTACCCAAAAAGGTTCCGTTTTTTTTCAAATAGCTGTTACGTTGTGTGCGTCAAATATTAATCGAAGGAATCCTGGCGCCATACGAGCTGGAACAGATTGCCCTTACATTGTGTAGAATCAATAACGACGTATCACAAAAGAGTGAGTGCATCGTTCCGCATTTTACAGTGCCACTCACCACGCGATCGATCTGGGATATTGCAAGCTGGACTGTGGGTTCGGGCTAGATTAAAGTCTCAGGAAACTTAAGTAGTACAATGTAGCTATACTTGCAATCCTGTTTCATTTAATTTCTTTGTTGAACAACCTTCTATAGTACCCGTCCAGCTTTGGAAAAAGTTTCCTTTGTTTTTCAACATGAGCCTTAGTTATTTAATTAATTCTACTTGTATTCAACATTCCATTTTCGAATCATCATATATAATTCTGATTCTTGAACCTTCCAGTAAAATGTTTATGAACAAATAGGTATGCTATTTTAAATTAAATGTAACTATTTTAGAAAAGGCTTCATTGGCTCCTCGAGACTTAAGTACCTTGGATTTTTTTAAGGCAATAATTGAAATATAGCAAAGCTTTTTTTTTCTATTAGGTACTCATCAACAATGCAACAACATCTAAAACGTTGTGCCTAATAAAAATAAAACAACTTGGCCTAAAATAACATCCTAGGACTTCCTATATATTTTTCTTTCGATTTAACAGAGGAATATTGCGATAGCTTGCCATCAAACATGCTATCTGTAGTTTCAATATGTAGTACTTAAATATCTAACTTTTAAAAATGTCTACTTTAGGGATGTCCCACAGACTTACCCATGTAATCAGCATATTTTTTGGGCAAGATAAAGGTGGACGCATGCAAGAACTCCCCGTGTCACAGTCGTGGGTCTGGGATAGGTTAGGTATAAGCCTCTTCTTTAATGTTCACACATAAATCCGAATTAAAACCGAAAGAGGGCCCGCGAATAAATAATGTTGCCTCGTTTTTCAGTGGTCTTAAGTCCCCGGCGTTCTATACATACGCGTATGTTTTTTAACTCTGGTAATTATGAATAAGCAGAGTCCGCGCCAGTGAATTTCTTGTTTTTATTCTGTTTGTCAGTATACTTTATTACGCAGTGCTGTGGAGGAAAATGGTATTCTTTTAAGATCATTGCACCATGATAACAGGGGTCTTAGGCATTGTTTATATTCGTATATTTGCATAAAGATTTATTACTTATCCACTTTTTATTTTTAATATCTTTTAATCGTTGTTTTATGATTAATTTATGTAAAAATAATATTTAATCAGAAGAGGCGCAATGAAATGGTAGGTGAGAACAAAGAACATTGCATAGTGTACTTTTATAGTAGGTATAGTAAGAAAGTAAACACTATTTGAAATCCCCATATTGCCTTTATATACCGCATAACGTCAAAACATCTATCTAATCTGCGCCGAACGCGTTCGCACACCAGCAAAAATATTCACGGCAAAAAATCAATTTGGAGTTCGAAAATTGCATTGAACAAAACACGAAGCCACCTTTTTTAAAAAACACACAAGTACCAACCTGCATGTGAAGCAACCAATTATACACTACTAACAATTTTCCCTTTACCGGGAAATCTGAGGGCTTTGTTTATTTAATCTTTATCGCTTGTTACTGAAATCTCATCCAGAAAAATAAATGTTTTTATCTGTTTGTGATTTGTTCAGTGTTGTGCGGAATGCAACTCGAGTTAATTGCGATTCTTAACTCCGTTTGAAGTATATGGGGTGCGCCGGGTTCGATACGAGTACCGATCAGGTTTATACAGCGTGATTGTGTTTGTTTGAGTGTTCTGTAAGGGTTTAATCGACGAGCGATGCTTGAAAAACGTAATTAATTCAGAGTGAAAATACACGGAATTGAATTCGATAAAATAATGTATTGCTTTTTAAACTGTTGTTTAATAATTAAAGTTTTAGTATCTCTTGCAACAACATAGAAAGGCTTGCTCAGCGCGCTCATTATTCTGATTTCAAACATTATGAACTAATATATTCATTGCCTGATTTTACAAAAATTGTTCACTTAATAACTTTTAAATTCGTTTAAAAACCCAGAGTTTTTATCTATAGAAATATCTGAGGTTAATATTTTACATCTGAAATTTCATCTATAAATTGTTCGATACGTAAAAATGTTTGCTACACGTATTAAATTTCGCAACTTCTCTCATAAATCACAAAATAACATTTATTAAAGCACTATGAAGTAGTAAATGAAGCAGGATATAAAACTGGACATTCTACAGGTGATTCCACATTCCAACCTGCCTTATCTATTACATTTGACAATATCCGAATAATTACCGGACGTTTTCGTGAAGCGGAAATGACGTGCCGAATTGACAGTAATCCAAAGGAGACAATGTTTCGTTCGCAACGCAATTTCCTGTGAGCTCGGATCAAGGGCTCAGCTCCTCGCTACGGAACCCTGATGTTTTTGAATGAATATTAATACAAATTTTAGCATTGTTACAAATTATATCGTGGAGATAACACTTGGGGGCTTACTACGTAATACATTCTTAGTACGCTAATTTCCGATGGATTTCGAATAGAATGTATGAGTTTTCACGTGTAAGAATATTACCGTTTTGTGATACTGATAAAGTTAATTAATTTTTTTAAATTGTTGTCTGTCGGTCTGTCTGAAACGGCTGAACCGACTATGAAAGGACTTTCACTCGCAGATAGCTAATGTTATACAGAGTAACTTAACTACTTTTATTTTAGGATTTTGAACGCTGGGGAAGGTGATATACATATTATTATTACTGTAGATATTTCACGCGGGTGAAACCGTGGAAGCAGCTAGTTTCATCATTATCATCATCGTCAGTCTTTCACGTTCCCACTGCTGGGACTCTGGCCTTCTCACAGAGAGAGAGAGAGTAGCGAAGCAGAGTAGCAGCTAGTTTCTAAAATAAAAATCAACCTATGTCACTCTCTGGTCCCTAAAGTAACACGTCGATTTGTTGCTCCGTTGTTGCGTGAAATAAGATACCAACAAACACACTTTTGCATTTATAATAGTAGCGATAAACAGGGACTTTTTTCACATAGTATACGTGTAGAATATGCTTAGGAAGAAAGAGATACGTTTTTTGCACACACAATAACACATCTATAAACTACAAGCTGTTTTTAGCGGTTTCATCCGCGTAGGCTACACAGTGTATAGCGATAAAATATAGTTTATGTCCATTTTAAATTTTACCAAATTTAATTTAAATCGGTACAGTAGTTTAGGCGTGAAAGCGTAACAGACAGACGGACTTTCACATTTGTAATATTAGTAGGAATATAAACATAAAACCAGTCAAATTAACCTACCCATACATACATAAATAAAAAAGATGCATTTGCGCGAATATTAAATACTACCACGTACAATGTACAGCGCTGTACTAAAAGGCAAAGTAGGTACCTAGGCTAGGTAAAGTGTTATACCCCTGATAAGATATTTATGGTAACGGCGCTATTTCAATTCAAATTTCCATTTAATCTAACAATTTCTTAAGGCACAACATTAGCCACATAATTCACTCAGCTGTTGCCAAGTACGTATAAGACCAAAACGGTACGCATATACTTGAAAAGCACACATAATAGCTCTTCTCGATCACAGTATCCAATTGCTTGCAAGAATTTCGGCCTTAACTTATTAATATTATCTACTAGTAACGTTACAATTCCCACATTCACCACTTTAGTCTTCACTATATTCTGCGTGTACTAAGTGTGCCCCGTGGTTTCACCCGCGCGGCGATTCCCACAGGAACCGTGCATTTTCTGCCATAAAAACTAGCCTATATCACTGGCCGGCCTGTAAACTATTCTACGCAAAAAATCTGGTCGTTCCGTTGCTCCGTTACCGCGTGAAATAAGGACAAAAACAAACAAAACAACAAACAAACTTTCGAATCTATGCGTGTTAGGTACCGCGCAATCATATTTATAACTATCTTATAATATACATTTACCTATATATGTATAAAAACGCTATTTGTTGGTATAACGCAGTGGTTGAACCGATTTGCCAATTTTTTCTCTATGTTCGTGTTATTAGTCCGAATAAAGCATTGAGAGAGAATAGAAAAAGAAAAAGTTTTTCAAAAATTTAGAAGGTAGGAGAAAATATTCAAAACGTTTTTCTATGGGGATATCTGTGTGAAATCAAGACCTCCGCAGCATAATATCAACTACAATTAAAATTTGCCTACTCGTGCAAAGTCGGGCTAAAATAATATGAATCGGTATGCGCTTCTCTGAGATATTAAAACACTCCTACACCATTTTTATTCAAAACACGTTCAAGCGTATAATAGATTTAGTTTTCAGCCTTATTACAAAACCACTTGGCCGGAATAAACTGACTCTGCCACCTAATCGAGTTCGTAGACAAGTGTAGTGAAATTACAGCATGTTTACACTACGTTCGCAAATATAGTGCAGGCGGTTTCGTGTCGTGGGAAAATGACATGACCTGCATGGGCATGTTTTTTTAAACACTTTTTTTTATTGTTGGTTACAAAATGTACTTTATACACATACCTACTTGTGACACTTAACATTTCTTTGTATTATGGTTTGTGGTGTACCCATAAAGAGTTAATCTTTATATCAATAAGTTAAAGTCTCCACTTGCCGCCGAATTATGAGTAGGATAAAGAAAGTGGAATCTATAAAAATGCGATTAAAAATAAAACCAGACTTCATTTTTTGTAGCCGACATCTTTATCTCAAATTTACTTTTAAAAGGCAAGGTTTATTTTTCAAGCCATTTTCTTGTCTAAGTCATGCTGTCAAGCGTCACTCACGAAACCCATCTACAGTCTATAGCTTACAGACGTTAGGCTTATTTTATATTTTTAACTTATTCATACCTACACTGAATGAATAGAGAATGATAAATCACATAGGTCATATTGCTCTCGAGAGCGCTTTTAGAACTGAGATCGATGTATTAATACGTGTCCTAGTATTCGTCGGGTGCGTCACATGTGGACGTGCACGGTAACAATCATAATTATCATAATCATGCGTTTCGCAAATTGTACGAAACCCATAGATAATTCCTTAATCGTTGACGAAACCCTACTCGAAACTCGAACAAATATAACAAATCAACAAAACCTATAGAGACTTCAAAGTTTCTTCGAAATGCTGCGAAAAGTTTGAAAACACATTCCGCCGGCTATGTTTGTAAAAAATAAAAGAAGCTTTATAAATTCGTGAGAAATTAATTGAAAAAATTACGAATCCATGTGAAGTTGAAGTTAGTAGAACTCTCAATATGGAGATAGGTAGGCCACGTGTTTGTTTCTCTTTGTTTTAAGGCTTTGGGTTCGGGTCATTTCGCCATGTCCTGTTACAAGACATAATTTAAACACTCTAGGACTTTTTTGGCGGCAATCGAATTGTCAACGTGAAAATTTTGTTTTTATTTCCAAAACATGTGTTTCTTCGAGTGATAATGTGTGATATTGGTGGATTATTAACCATTATGTGTTCGTTAATGTGTACGAGTGTGGGAAATTGAAATAAAGTTGTGAAAGTGATTTTCGAGTTGCTCCAAAAAGTCCGTGTAAAGTTTAAGTAAAGCGCCACTACTTTACTTAAACACTATCCTCATCCCTTCATCTCATCATCATCATCATCATTAATACTTGATTCAACTCTCTGAGTTTGAAATATTTTATACTTGACACTGGCAAATACATTAATCGTGTGACGCCATTACAAAACAAAAAAAAAAAACACTACTGATAGGTGCCCTTTGCTAGATTACCTATAACTCCCCTTACAAGATCAGTCTGAAAATGTATTTCAATTACAACCAACTTTTTATTTGATTGAATACAAAGGCAATTTAGAAAAAGGTTTTCAATATAATCATCATCATCAAAAAGTACACTGCTGAAAATAGGCCTCCTCCTTTGAACGCCACCATGAACGGCTATTAGCCATTTGCATCCATCAGCTCCCTGCAACTTTTACAATGTCGTCGATCCACCTAGTGCAGGGAGGCCTACCTGCAGAACGACTTCCGGTTCGTGGTCGCTACTCGAGAACCTTTCTTCCCCATCGGTTATCGGTTCGTCGAGCGATGAGGCCTGCCCATTGTCACTACAACTTGCAAATTCTGAAAGCTATGTCTGTGGCCTTAGTTCTTCGTCTAATTTCCTCATTTTGGATTTTATCACGCAAAGAAACTCCAAGCATGACTCTCTCCATGGCTCGTTGTGTGACTCTGAGCTTATGCAAAAGGGCCACAGTAATTAACAGTAACAGTGTTCAATATAAAAAAGTAAAATATAATGTGTCCACTTTTATTAGATAGATATATTATTATCATGCTTTTTCTCCTATGTTTTTAACTTCAAAAAATAACCTGATGTTCAATGACTATGTGGCCAAAGGTGCCACGCTACACCTGTATTGAGAAGAGGTCAATTCTTTGGTAGTATTTTTAAACGTTTTCGTTACTTCCAGACCAGCATGAGGTACCCCCTCGGTCGCCTGCGGGGTAAAGCTACTAAGACCCGGGCCTTAATTTGCATGGCACGATTATGTATTAGGCTCGCAGGGGAGGCCAAAACGGCCCCAATGGCATTTCGAATGAATAATTGCGCCGCAGATTTGACGGCAGGCATTTTTATTGCCCCACTGTATGAGCATTATTAGATTTGTGTTGTGGCTTTCAAAAGTTTTCGACCGCTTTGATTTATTTCATAAATCATTGAATTTAATATTGAAACCCCTTGATGAAAAATCCCTATATATTTTCTCACGGCTTTAGCTATATTAGGTTATGGCAGTTATATTGACAGAAATAAGTTAATGTACCTTATTGAGTGGAAGTGTTCTCGTTCTTCTTTTATTTAAGAGCAGAGCTCTTGTCGGTGCAGCATTTTCCATCTTGTTATGCTCTCAATAGTTCAAACAGATTTAAATAATGCTTTTCATTTAAACCGTAACTGCCTTAAGCTCTCGCGTCGCGTCGTGGACCAACAATGGATCGAGATTGGGCCTTGTCGTCGCCGACACGTAAAAGTTTTGCCCACGAAGAAATGCAGCGCACGTTAATTTCTTTGAATAGACTATCGATCGCAGTTCGCAGTTAGCACAGTTTATTACTACCAGATACACTTAGGTCCAGAACACAAGGTGAAACACAAGAGCGACGAAACTGCAACTCTAAGGCTGTGAGCCATTCTAGAATGACGCTCAAGTATAGAAATAAGTCAAGCTTGAGTAGCGATTGAGTGACATATTTGTATGAAATGACAGCGTCAAATCTGTGCTCAAGTAATAATTATCGCTTGTAGCCCATGATGCTAAATGAGGATTCACTCGACGCTCGAGTATTGAGCGTCATTTTAAAATACCAGCATTAGCCTCTTTGGAGTTATATTTGAGATTATGCCATAGAGTTCTGAGACCATCATACACGATGCAAGTTTGAAACCTGTTTGAAATACATTTCAAAACTGTTGCATTGAAACAGTCCTGCAGTGTTGCATTTCATCGATTTTAGCACGTTCTTTATCTCTCAGAGAAAATTTAAATTATTTAAGATAATTTCATCATATTTTATTTAAGTTGCGGCGTATACTATGTATGGAAAAGGTCTGAAACTAATTTCGAGCATAAGTGTTTCAAAAAGGTTTAGTTGCAGTTGTGTTTCACGGGTTCCACCTTGTGTTCTGGACCTTAGGCAAGCGGCGAGATTGCGACGTAAAGCGAATACAGCGAGTTAGCGTAATTGTGCGTAGAACTCGTGGAGCAAAAGCCATAACTAAACTGTAGTTTAATTATAAACCCAGTTAAGTGTGAGTCGAACTCCCGTGTAGAGGGTTCTGTACTAATATTTTTCTGTAGAAATTTCCGATTTAATATTTTCGTCATAAACTACGAATGAGTTAAATATTTTCAATTTTTTTTATCGATATCATGGAGTGGGTAATTTTTTGGGATATACTCGATTTTTAAATATTTTCTTTGATAACTATTAAACAGTAAGCATTATTTCATGTAGGTATATGTCTCGTAACGAGTTCTTTAATTTAAAACGTCCACGATTGTGTCGTTTTTTATCTTAACTCAAATATAACTAGCAATGCACACGTAAAATTATTAAAAAAAAATAAAGGTACTGTAGATACAATCGCTACCAAACGTCTCAGGATCACTCGCTAGGATGATCTAAAGATTTTTCTGGAAATTTTACAAAATCGGTCTCGAGAACGTTTATACACAACCATTAAAACTTATAAATTAAAGACCCATACAGACAGATAAGAGTTCCATTTCTTCATCAGATGTACGGAACCCCGAAAATACCCCGTAATCGCTTGCTTTCGATTGCACTGTTCGCGATTGTTTCCTAGCGACGAACATTATTCCCGGAGAGTTGTTATAAATGCAGTCGACTACAACATCGATATCACTGCGCTTTTGCTAATCCCGACTACGTGAACTTTTATTTAGACTATTCTTCTTCTGTGAGGCCATTTGCTTTTACAATACTGGCACATTGAATTTATGTTTACACCTAGTTCTATGCATAACTTGGCTCCGTGCAATGGCACGGTACGCCGTACCATTTCTCGAATACACAAGAGACATAAATTCATAACCAAGATAATTTCCGTAAGTGACATAATTTACATATAACGCAGCCTTACATTAAACGACAACACGGAGAAAATTACGAAGTCCTACAGAACGTAGGAAATTGAACATATTTCAATAACATTATTTTGAAAGATCGGAAGTATGATTAAAATGACAAAGGTTCGACAGGCACTCGACTTGCTGTGGAGGTGCTCAAAGGAATTTAGACTCAACTGCTGTAAGGTTTAATGATAATTTACGTAATTTTGCAATGACGGAATTACTTTAAACTTTATTAACTCGCCTGTCTCGCTCTCGCAACGTTGCCTATATCTCGTAGTCAACTTCTCTATGCCTTTCATATTTATACATGTAATAACAGTTTAATACAAACTTCTAAGTCACATTTAGGATTACATCTTTATTCATTTGCAACTTTAAATGTTATTATGGATATAAATATACCTACGTGACTTTTAATTCTCAACGCTAAAAAATTACAGCAGTGATTAATTGTATTGCGAGAATAAATCAGAACCGTTAACTCCTTGTTCGTGACTCGGTTTTCTTGTGTTGTATTTTAATAAAATAGCCTTTCTTTGGCTTCAATTATTAGTTACGCAAGAGCCCTATAATGCTCCTTCTTCCTTTTCACCTTTCTCCATTGACGGCTCACACAAAACCGCTATTCACACATTCTTTCTTCACTACGGCCCGTAGAATTATTACGGGAAACGAAACGCGATTTCAATTTTTCCTAACATTCACCATAAGGGGTAATTTGAATCACTTGATGCGGATTTGACGCGAAGTGCTTTCACTGTGCCGGCTAAGCCGGTGGCTTACTGAATCACCCGTCATTTGCCTTTGATGAGGCCAAATTTACGTTATTGAAGATATTCCCGGTGTCTGATTGTTGATGTCGAACGTTTTGACGCAGATTTCCTTCCGTAAACAGTTTTCGTACTCTTTCGTCGCGAAAAGTTCGATCGCAGTTGATTGCGCGCTTTTGCTGGTTTAATAAAGCGTCTCGCTTCTTTATTAAAGCGGCAAATAGTTGGTGTTCATTTCGTTCCAAAATTGTAAATTTAATTAAAACTATAGCTTTGTGTGGAGCTGAGAACAAATGTTAACTAAACGAAGTTAACAGTGCTAGCATAAAGTTTTATGATCGAAGTTCCTGCGTAAGAGAACAATAAGCAAACAATGTGCAAGTTTTGCGATAATCGGTGCATGAAGTTTTGGCTAATGCAAACGTCGGTTTATTGACAAATATTTTGGCCATACTCAGATTCGAAGTAATATGAAGACTAACATGGAATATGTACATATTATATAATAATATTTTACAGCAATTTTCTGCACTGCTCCAACTTTCAATGGAAAATAAGCTGATTTAGCGCGATTGAATAATAAGTATTCATAATCAATAAGTTAAGTTAAATAATAGAAATTTTACTTACATAATTAAAATATTTTGTCACCTACGCAAAAATTAAGAGATGCATGACTTATTTTAATTGCAGTATGTAGCATAATTAATTGGTGTAGGCCATCAAGGTTCCCCACGTATAACTTTAAATTTTACACAATAAACTATAAATACGAGGGTATAGTTTAATCAAAGAAACTCATTTCTTGCATTAGAAGGTGAAACACGTAGGCTACGCGCGCCTCCAAGCCAGTAAAGGAACGTCCTTCGTTCCCATCGCTGCGATTGTTCTAATACAGCTCCTTTATGAAATTCAAATGAGGCGTCGAGAGAGCACGGCCCTTCGTTTATATTTATTTCCCAAACATGAATCGCAATGCTAACTTGTGTGATTTATTGCGCGGCAATTTCACTGGCTCGTTTATACTGCAATACTGTCTGATAAGTTTGCTTCGTTGCGTACAGTACCGCGCTGACCGCTGCTGTGCTTTCCTCTCATTTTCTCATGGCGACGCCAGGTACAACATTGTAACTTCGTTGCCTTTGCTGCTAATCACCCATTTTTAATATCCCCTTCGGAAAATCCAATGAATCACGTGGTTCGTGAGTTGCGTGGCCCGTCGTGTGAATCGCGTTATACCAGGTTGTTGAGCCAACTTCATTAACGTTTTTATGCCTTTCGATCTTTCCTCGCAAATTAAGTGGATTAGTTTGAAAGTGGCTCGAACACGTCGAGATAAATTTTGGCCGCTAAATAAAAAGGGAAATGAATGTCGATGTTGTAAGCCCTCCGAGTAAATGAGATTAGATTAGTTAAAATTTAGTAAAAATCGCGTTACTCCGTATTTGCTAAAAAGGATCCGAATAAGATATGGCGTTTTTTCAGTAGACTAAAAGCTTTTTGTTTAGAAAAAAAACGACGGCTTAATGATTGTACGCTTTAATTTCCACGAAACAATTTCTTTTTTGTTTGTATGTTGTTTAATTGTGTAATTTTATGAAGTATCGACTTGTGTTTATATATTCTAAAAATATCTTAATTTACGTTTATAATGTAGCTTCTTATGTCGTAAATAATTCGTCACAACTCCAGTACCTATTATGTAAGTAGACATAATACATTATTAATACCAAAAATGTTATTAGGCAACAAATTACTTTAACCATAACTTGTAATATTTTAGAATTGATAAATTTATCCTCCAGACAAAAGTAGGTATATCTGAATGCTTTGCAAATATTAAGTATAAAAAACTATACATTTTATTACAAAAACATTAACGCTTGAAAATAACGAATGTTAATTAATTAATAAAAAATTTACTAGCCGAGTAAACATGCTTTGTTATTAAAATCTGCTAAAATATTTTATGAGTTCGCTAGCGGGTCAGACTCACTGGTGGGAGGAGGAGGTGGTGAATATTTGAAGAGAGGGATGTGGTAGGTAGAGAGGGAGAAGGGGGTCAGACACCTTTACGAGTAGGTACGGCACGTGCGGGTAGGGCGTAATTTTTGATAAAACTGTATTACACTACTCTGGAGTGCAAGGTGGTGTGTATTACGATACGCCGCGCCGTTGCGGTAAAGGTGCCATGATCCGGGGAATTTTATATTGACCTGTTTGCCAGTGCCGCAATCCACTGCCCGCCAGTCGGGGACCACCGACTTGCCTCCCTTGTTTTCATTTCGGATTCTATATTCGGAAACCGGATCTGTATAATATACTAAACGAAACATTAGCTTTTAAAGTGCCCAGTTTTTTAAGCCGTAGTGAAAGTTAATGTATGAAAAAAAACGAATGTAACATTTTTATTTAATTTAAACCTTTAGATTGGATCAAAAAACCAACCCTTGAATGGTCTTCATCATCAAGATATAATATTGCACTCTACGGTTTTATATAAGTAGGTAGGGTATTTTCCAAGCTTCTATCGGTGTGTTCCGGCAGCCACACTCAGAGCCTGTTCCCAGTCCAGGTGTAGCGTGGCGCCATCTTCGACCACATAGTCACTTAACATCAGGTGACATGTGATCAAACGCTACTCTGTAAGTAGTAAAAAATAATAAAAAAATCGTTTCTCCCGTCTATCCTAAAGTATGCTTATAGATCTTTAATAAAACTACGTAACGAATTTTAATGCAGTTTTTAGCAATAAATAGAGTAATTCAAGAGCACAGTTTATAAGTTAAAAACATACATACATACATATGTTATTGTACAGAAAATACATCTCTTTATATCTACATTGCACACATTCGAAGCCGGGGCAGGTCGCTAGTATATTAAGTATAATGTATATGACATTATTATGTTCAAATGTTTGAATACTTATAAAATATAACAATTCCTATTATACTGTAGGGATTTAAACGGTAAATAAACATGAAAATTAAATAAAGCTTTGTTATATTTTGTGAATACGAAGCTCGGCCTTCCATCTGGTCAAAGTTACACGGGGGTATTATGTTTTTACAACGAAATCGAAACAATTACCACAGTATTTCTTTGTAAACAATGTTTTTGTGTTTTTCCTTTGGGAGCCATAATCACCAGGCTACTCTGAAGCATGGCACATACAACTGGCCATGAGAGAAGCAGGGGAAAGCTGCTCTGCTACTAGCACTTTGGCCAAGTTGTCTGTTCCACCAGGAGTATAAAAGAAAGATGTTACCTACACCATATATGTTTTGTTCATTGGTTAGAGAGTCTTCACTATTTGACACCACTTTAGCTCAGGAATTGACATAGTTACTTCATACATACCCTGCTCTACCCTGCTCTAACTTGCTCTACCCTGCTCTACCTGCTCTACCCTGCTCTACCCTGCTCTACCCTGCTCTACCCTGCTCTACCCTGCTCTACCCTGCTCTACCCTGCTCTACCCTGCTCTACCCTGCTGCTCTACCCTGCTCTACCCTGCTCTACCCTGCTGCTCTACCCTGCTCTACCCTGCTCTACCCTGCTCTACCCTGCTCTACCCTGCTCTACCCTGCTCTACACTGCTCTACACTGCTCTACCCTGCTCTACCCTGCTCTACCTGCTCTACCCTGCTCTACCCTGCTCTACCCTGCTCTACCCTGCTCTACCCTGCTCTACCCTGCTCTACACTGCTCTACCCTGCTCTACCCTGCTCTACACTGCTCTACCCTGCTCTACCTGCTCTACCCTGCTCTACCCTGCTCTACCCTGCTCTACCCTGCTCTACACTGCTCTACACTGCTCTACCCTGCTCTACCCTGCTCTACCTGCTCTACCCTTCTCTACCCTGCTCTACCCTGCTCTACCCTGCTCTACCCTGCTCTACCCTGCTCTACCCTGCTCTACCCTGCTCTACCCTGCTCTACACTGCTCTACCCTGCTCTACCCTGCTCTACCCTGCTCTACCCTGCTCTACCCTGCTCTACCCTGCACTACCCTGCTCTACCCTGCTCTACCCTGCTCTAACCTGCTCTACCCTGCTCTACACTGCTCTACCCTGCTCTACCTTGCTCTACACTGCTCTACCCTGCTCTACCCTGCTCTACCTGCTCTACCCTGCTCTACCCTGCTCTACCCTGCTCTACCCTGCTCTACACTGCTCTACACTGCTCTACCCTGCTCTACCTGCTCTACCCTGCTCTACCCTGCTCTACCCTGCTCTACCCTGCTCTACCCTGCTCTACCCTGCTCTACACTGCTCTACCCTGCTCTACCCTGCTCTACACTGCTCTACCCTGCTCTACCTGCTCTACCCTGCTCTACCCTGCTCTACCCTGCTCTACCCTGCTCTACACTGCTCTACACTGCTCTACCCTGCTCTACCCTGCTCTACCTGCTCTACCCTTCTCTACCCTGCTCTACCCTGCTCTACCCTGCTCTACCCTGCTGCTCTACCCTGCTCTACCCTGCTCTACCCTGCTCTACCCTGCTCTACCCTGCTCTACCCTGCTCTACCCTGCTCTACCCTGCTCTACACTGCTCTACACTGCTCTACCCTGCTCTACCCTGCTCTACCCTGCTCTACCCTACTCTAATCTACTCTAATCTACTCTACTCTATGTTTCATGCAAGATAATTGAAAAGTTGATTGGTGAACACCGTTGACAGTCATCGTAGTATTGAGTTTTGAAACATGTCATTAATTGAGGTCTTATACTTGATAGATTTAATATTATAACTCGCGTCCACCTGAAACATGCTCCTAGAACTTTCAAGTCCTATATCGTCGGCTAGCTAACAACACTGCGCAAGTCGAATTTTGCAACTTTTCAGGAGAGACATAAAACTATTATTTTTTTGTAAATTATTGACTTGTGTGTGTTACAATTTTTGATTAACGGCTTGTATTTAGTAAAAACGCTTCGAACTGACAGGTTCATAAAAGCGCACGTCAAAACTGCATAATTATAATGGCATTAAAATGTCAATACCACTAAATTTTGACTTGTGCTGTGTTGTTTGCTAGCCGACGATATAACACTGTATTGAACTCATCACCCTGAGTCATCAGTTTAGGCCTCATTTGCCCAATAAGGTTCAAAAACGTGGAACAGTGGCACTTTGCCGCTTGGGAACAGATTAATATCTATGAATGGTGCAGTGAAACCCGATATATTTAAGTACCGCAATATCTTTCTCGTGGGCATTAGTAGTAAAGCTCCTTGTGAATGAACTTTCCTGGAGAAATACTACAACCAGCTTAATGCTGTATTCTCGTGTGAAAAGCTGGGTGCCGGTGAATTTATAGACCCACTGAGCTTGTCACCTACGGCTCCAGATAACTTTTGCAATGTACTGCCATGTACGGTATAGGAAACATGACCTGCGAGGCACTGATTCTAGCAAAAGAGTACCAGCTGTACCAGCACCAGCAAGGCTTCAAAGAAAGTGCGTGAGCTATAATAACAAAACAGCAGTACAATGAATACCAATCCATCAAGATCTAAAAGATCCGTTCTGTTTATCTTCAGATTCCACCGGAAAGGTTCCCAAATAAAACTTTTACAATCACACTAAAAGTAGCAAAGTACAGCCCTCTACGAAACAGTTTCGGTGTCAACACTGCACACAAACCCAAACAAATAGTTGTGTCACTTACGTATGCAAATATTTGTCTAGACCCGGGATTTGAACACGTAACCCTTGGCGCTGAATCACCAATTTTACCGTAATCCAACTCCGCTAAGTGTCTTCATATTTTGCGAGTCTTATTTTTGTCAATTGATTTGTAAAATTTTACCTAAATCTTGCTAGCAATCCTAAATAATTTGCTAACAACTAGAAACTAGTTGGCAAGCAACGAGCAGCGAGTGTGTAGTTCAGATGTTTTTGTCGCTGAGCTATGAGCGACTGCGCGCGTGCGACGGGCGATTACGCGCATCAGTCACATGCTAATATGTACCAAGCGAGAGTCTCTCAACGAGTTTTCTATTCACCAAGCAAGCGTCGCTAAGCGAGCTTTTTCTTTGATGACTTTTATCGTTGTGTCAAACTAGTGGAGATAGAGTTCTCGCTAGCAGTGTTAACAGTCAGCGATCAACTGTAAAAAATAGTCGATAGCTAGTAGCTTCCACCACGTGCCTTACATGGCAAAGCCAACTATGTATATGAGTACGATCCGAACGTACATCCGTCATAAATCGTTTACAAATTTGCGACCACTCCTGCATAGCTCCGCCGCCATAGGCATTCCTGTAGGCAGCAGACATAAGCGCTACGAGCTCTCCTCCAAATTGAATCTGCATACGTTGAATCGATTAATTCAGAAAACCATTTTGGAAGAAATATCGAACTTCCATAAAATAAACTGTGAAACAAGCATCCACCCGTGGCTGCGTCCGCAAAGATTTGTAACTACAGCCCGAATTGTGAAAACTTTTGCCGTAACTGCTATTCCTCATCGCTTGGGAGATGAAATTTGAACAAACTACAAACTATTTCGACCGAGATCATTGTTGTGTAACGTCCCCAAATAGGAGAGTTGCGGTCATTTTGGGTTTTCTTTATCACAATTTATTGAACAACAATTCGCTGAAATATTTGTAATCCAGCAAGAACTTTTACTTAGTTGTATGTTGTTTCAATACATTTGGGTACGTATCCTCATGCTTGAATATATTTTCTTAATATACTTTTTTAAATACTGGATCATAAATGACAAATAGAAAACCTTATAAGTCACCATTCATCGTCCTAGTAGAAAATGCTGTACCAACTGACAGATCTACGTACTCTACCATATTCTACCGTTCCGTAAATGCATTGGTTTCTTGCCTCCCACTCGCTGCTCGCATATATCAAACGGATCTGACGGAATAAATCAAAATATGATGTTTATTTAGTAGGATACGTGTGATCTGTGATCATTTTAAACGTCAAACTTAAAACTAGCTTTACCTGTTCTAACACTGGTAAAAGAACAAGTAAGAAATGCCAGGACATTTTTTGGGCGTGATCACATTAACAGTTTTTTTTTTCTTTTTATCATATGATTGTATTGGACCGCAAGTTCACTACAATCCCAAGCACTTTGGTATTCTATATACTCCGATATTTTATAACAAACTTTCGATGGACTCGAAATTAAGTTATCCTTAGATTATTAGTCTGATGCTTGCTATTGAATGATTAGTGTACCTTCCGTGAAGGGCTCGCACGAGCACTTGAGCGTTCTCTAATGTGTACGTTTCCCTTCGACTCCCGGTACTGAAGTTCTCTGCGGGCCCCTTGCAAATTGGAACACAAAGGGTTCCGTACCCGTCAATAAACATTGTGCAAAGCCAAACGTATCATTGTTCTCTGTATATTTTAATTATTAGACAGGGCTCGAGGGTCGACCCTTTAGCGTCGAGAGTCCCTAATGGAAGATCTTTTGCTTTAGGTCTGCCATTGCTTTTTACCTTTATCTCTGTTTTCTTAAGTCAGACATGTTTTAGTTGAATTTCGTAAAGTAAACTTAACTGTTGATTTAAGTTTCGCCGAGTATGCAATTACTGTCGTATTCAATTTAGGCATAATTGGTTTTGTATTTACATCTAGCGTTATATCGTATAATTTTGATATTTTGATCCATGTTAATGAACATCGCGTAATGTTTGTTTGTAAGTACATGCCTTTGTAACCACTCAATGAATGTATTTTCATAAGAGATAGTAGGTATTAGTAGGTTTATACTTACCTAGGCAGGAGAAGACCTAATTGTTAGACTAAGATAACTTTATCCTAGAAAAATGGGGATGTGAAATTAAAAATATGATTAAAAGTATAAGTGGGGTCCTAGCGCTGTAAGGCTTTTTAAGGAAATAGCAAAAAGGTTAGTCCACATCACAGGAGACCGCAGAGCTGGCAGCTACCTTGGACAAAGAATTAGTCTAGCTATTCAAAGGGGGAACGCTGCCAGTATCTTCGGAAACTTGCCTAAAGGGACTAATAATATATTGTAGTTATTAGTTTAGGTTTTTTAGTTCTTTGTTATGGTATATATTTTTGTTAAAAGAATATTAACTCGAGATGTGTTAAAACAAATTGTCTACGACATATCATTTGCAGATTGTAGAAATATAAAATGTAACGTTTGCTAGTAATCAATAAACGTTTACAAATTGCAATTACGGCGGGTAAATTGATACATTTCTCTAATGCATCGCATTAATAGTCTGTAAAATGAAAAACCGCAGCCGTTAGGTGAGCACAGCCCTCTTGCCACAAAATGTAAATTTAATGGGTCGGTCTCTCCTTTCCGAGGGAACTTAAATAAAGAGCTTTTTTTTAGTAAACCTAATGGAAATTTAGCATTATTTGTATTCAATTAGAATTAGTTACCGTTTCTATTTTCTTGGCCTGATTATTGCATCGTTTCAAAATTTATAAAATTATAATCAAATCAAAATATTATAACATAAATGTTAATAACTGATTGAATTAAAACAATTTCACGACTGCCCTAAAATCTAAATGGTCGTTATTATATTATAACCTAAATAATATTATTGATGATAAATAATAATCTATACGAAACTTTATACTGTATTTTAGACTATCTTTGTAATTGAATTTAGTCATCTGCACAGTACACACCAATGCACTGAGAAAAAAATTTGACTTTCGTTCTGAGTCTTTACCTTCCAAGACCGTTTCCTTCCTTATTTTGTATGAGTTTTCCTTCTGAATCATAAGTCCTTCCCTTTTGACTCAGAAGGAAAACAGTATTTCGGAAGGTCTTTTTTCTCCGTGTGACTGTATCAGTTGTAGTACAACATACGGCTCTTCAACCCCCGACGCAAAAAGAGGAGTGTTATAAGTTTGACGTCGATGTCTGTCTGTCCGTGTGTGTGTGTCTATCTGTGGCATCGTAGCTCCCAAACGAATAGACCGATTTCGATGCGATTTTTTTTCATTTATAAGCCAGTTTCCTTGCGGTAGTTCTTAGCTATGTTTGCTGTGTAAGAGTATCAGCTCTTTTCCAAAATGATGTAAGGCATTGTCTATGTTTGATGAAAAACAGTGCAAGATGTCGGGGGTTTTTGGTTTCATATATTTTTAGTCTCCTTTTCTATGCATACTTGCAACGTGATAATACTACATATAACGCACACAACGTTGCAATTTCCTCTCCAGACAACAATACACTTAAAGTTAGTTTAGAACGAGGCCCGCAGTTTCAACTCGATAACGTAATTTGAAGGCCTATAACAACACACACACGCATGGTTAAACTAATGAAGATACTTATTATTGCTGTTGCTATGCGCACGCGTGTCTCTCAGTTCCGTACCCAAAGGGTAAAACGGGACCCTATTACTAAGACTCCACGGTCCGTCTCTCCGTCCGTCTTTCCGTCTGTCACCAGGCTGCATCTCATGAACCGTGATAGTTGGACAGTTGAAATTTTTGCAGATGACGTATTTCTGTGACCGTTATGACAACAAATACTAGAAAACAGAATAAAATAAATATTTATAGGGGCTCCCATGTAACAAACGTGATTTTGCCTTTTTTATAAATAATAGTACGGAACCCGTCGTGTCTGAGTCCAACTCGCAATTGGCCGGTTTTTTAAATACGGGTCTCGAATTTTCAATCCTATATAACTCTGGGTTTCATAACATGATATATTTTTCATCTGAATAGTCGTATTCGTTATTTTTCCTCTCTGTGTGCTGTTCAATCTCTCGTACCGATGTAATCTCTACGAACGCTTTGAGTTTCTTTGCTCGTAGCAGTCCCAGTACTCTTTGAGCCGGAAAATCTCCAATTTTTTTACGTTTTACAAAGTCTAATATCCTTTTAAGTACATACATGTATTTTGTATACTGAAAACGGCAACGGAGAATTTTCCCTTTTTACAACCGGCTGGAGAGCGAATCCTCTCAACCCCGCACCTATGACTTTATGAGAGTTATGTGTGGATTTACCATCGCTTAAAATGGTGAAAGAAAACATCCTGAGGAAACCAGCATGTCCAAGAACCACAACGTTCAAGGGCATGCGACATATGCCAACCCGCACTGGGCAAGCGTGATAGATTACGGCTCATACTCTCTCTCTCTAAGAAGGCTAGAGTCCCCAGCAGTGGGAACGTAAGAAGGCTAATGATGATCATCAACACTCCACGTTTAGATTATTTTAAACATCACTAGGAATATCCATACTGAATCTTAAGATATGATATATCATATATGTAAAAATAACTCAGTTCACCTGTTACCTTTTCATGACGAATAAGCAGTGAAACCGATCTTGATGAAATTTGGTATGGAGATAGTTTGACCCTATAAAAAAGGGCTTAGAATTTTTTCACGATAAACTGTAGACCATGTAGGGTGAGTGACACCGTGGGAACAGCTTGTATGTAAATTATCCTGCCCACACATGGACCTATACGTCATGGGTGTATTCACATGTAATAAGAAACTCATCAACGTATTGGCAAAGCAAATCTCATCCGTCCGTTTCAAGATTTACTGGAATGGTATAGCGTTCCTTTTTAAGTCTCTTTTGAACCATTTTTAGCAAGTTTCTTCAATTAATGTTTGAAAATAAAATAAAGTTACTCGTTAACGAATTCTTTCATCCCTACAGTCCGGACATTAATGTGCCTTACTGAAACTTAAATCTCCCCCTGCGACCCCTACAAAAAACCTGCCAAGTGTGAGCTCAAATCGTGTGTAGAGGATTCCGTACCATTTCTATTTCTGTGAGAGCTAGACTAATTATGTTATTGTTAAGGTTAGTTATAATTATTGCCCTAAAATTTACCTCCAAAATCGTAATTCGTTTATTCATGCTATGCGTCTGTGATTGGGCAATTTGACTCTAAATAATAATGTAACAGATTTTAAATTTTATCATTCAGTCGTTTATCGGAGGTACAGCACCCTACAAACTATACATAGCATCATACTTACTAGATAAATACTTACGCTTCAGTTAACAATCAAGCAAACATTTTTTAACGCTTTTAGAGTGATTTACGTTCCAAGACCACTTAACTTTTCGGTGGATGTAGCTCAGCATTATGCTATCGACATAAGCAAACACACAATTAAGTGTCAACTGACTGATTGGCTGTTTGCCGAGATGCGTTGTTTGATTGTCTTATGCCATGCGCGTCACGTATTGACGTTGTGTTTACAGAGCCAGCTGTTTGTGTGGCTATTAGACATTTTAGCTATGGAGATAATAATTACCTAGTATAATTCAACCCGTGTTTTTAGATCAATATTACGTAACAGAGAAAATGGAATAAGTTGTAAGAAGTAATTTGAGGCGTTACGTTCCACCTTTTGTAAAAATAGAAATAGAAAAACCATGGAGGAAAAATATGAACAGTTATTCGAAAATATAAAATGAAAAGTCAGTTAGCTGTCAGATAATAGACAATAGATAATAGACATATCAAAAGTGTTCTCCAGGCATTGAACGAAAATCTATTGAAGTAGATCCGTCCGCTATTGCCAGCTGCGTCCATGTTGACATCGACATAGTCGCAAAGTCGCAACGCGTTTCACCTAAGAGCCTGTTCAGATGAGGCGTTTTACGCATTAGTGAACTCGCGCGTTTCAATTTATATAGCGTCCAGATACCTATCACGTTTTACGCGCGTTCCTATGCTGGGAGGGATTCAGTTATAAAATGGACTCGGATATAGCGGTTGTGTTGTGGTATCGATCGAAGTTATCACGCTCCATTTATAATACGTCCACTCGCTACGAATTCGCGCGAGTATACTGGACACAGTAATGGTACCCGAGTATCTCGTCTCGCGCGCATAGAACGCGCGAGTCGAGAATCCCGCTTATTCCCATCAGCGTTTCATCATTGGATGGGATATATGTATAGCTCTAGTATCTCAGGAACGAGCAAAAACCAAGATACTCGCACACAAAATAAATGCGTATAAAATACTTTAAGTATAAAAACAGCCAACCATTACAGACGAATAAATAATAAGTAGGTATACCTATCTTACTCGAAATATTGTATCACTTTGTAGAAGTAACCATTTTTTATTATTTTTTATCTCCCGCGGTCTGACGCCCTTGGGCTGTTCAGAGAGAACTGAAACAGACTGACAACTTGACAGGAGACACCAAAGACGACGGGAAACGAGTTACAGACAAAAATGTTTGTGTCAAATTATATCTGCGTTGCGACGGACCTCTGTGTAACAGTAGGGTTCCGTAACCATAAGTGGTTTATGATCTGTAATTTCCTTTGTCCCTTATTCTGACACAGTCACGCAATAACTCTACGTCGCTTGTGATAAAAATAAACGACGATATTACGGTGACTTTGGTTTTATTAGTGTCGATTCGGTTTCGCATTCTCTAAAACTAAACTAAGTTTGACAGGTCCAATAGTATTGCTGTCTTTTTCTAACCACTAAATAAAAAATCGGACAGCCATACTATTAGACCTGTCAAACTTAGTTTAGTTCTAAAGAATGCAAAACCGAATCGACACCAATATCCCTACTAATCCCTACTTCCCTACTAATATCCTATCCTATCGGTGTGTTCCGGCAGCCTCACTTGAGAGCCAGTTCCCTGTCCAGGTGTAGCGTGGTGCCATCTTCGACCACGTCGTCACTTAACATCAGGTGACTTGTGGTCAAACACTACCCTGTAAATAGTAAATAAAAAAAATATTATAAATGCGAAAGTAACTCAATCTGTCTGTCTGTCTGTCTGTCTCGCTTTCACGTCTAAACTAGTGAACCAATTTAAATGAAATTATGTACGGAGATAGTTAGAACCTTGAGGAAAGACAAAGGATACTTTTTATCGCGATAAACTGTAGCCCACGCGGGTGAAACCACGTGAACAGCTAGTTTAATAGTATTTCAAATTACGTGTATTAATTGCACAATTTCAAAATGTGGAATAACGTTCCAAAGTCTTCTTGCAGAATGATAATAACACACTTCTTGCCCGTGGTAGGTACAGTCGCGATAGTCCTGTTGACCGGACTATGGTTAAAAATCTTTTCGGTAGTACAGTCGACCGGACCAGCGTTAATTTTTACATTCCGTGGTACAGTCGCCGTACCACGGTTAATATTTTCCTTTCGTTAGTACTGTTAACCGGACCATTGAAAAACGTACGTGCATAATTCAGAAGATACCAAATAAATATAAAAATATTCATATAGCCCTCAAGCCAAAGATGAAAGTAACGACGTGGGTACCAGGCGAACAGAAGTTCATAGGAGACACAGTGACAAAGTCCAGAGAGAAAACAGATTTGGCTGGTAGCCGTTATCGAAGTTTTGAACAGTAATTATATAAAAGCCGGCAGTGAGGTGACGTGTGCTGGGACAAGGGTGTACATTAATCATGACCAAGGAGCGCTATCTCGTGTACACCCACTGACATAAGTTAAACTTTCTGTGAAACACAAGATGAGCTATATGTATTTCACAGAGTACTATGCAACGCTTGAAATAACAAAAGATATTTGTAATACCTACTAATTACATTTACAAAAATCATTTGTAGAACTTTACTAGATATTACAAAATAGTGAATATTTATCCTTGACGTCATCGTTTCGGTTATCTATGCACGCTTGAAATAACAAAAGAGAAATTTGTAATACTTACTAATTTACAAAAATCTATTTGTGATTATCACAGGGCATTTGTTGTCCTCGGATTAAGTAGTATTTTAGTAAGAATTAATGTAGTGTGGTACTTTTTCTCTCAGTGTATAAGCACTTCATTTTTTGCACGTATAGGTATAGCCATTTGTCCAGTCTCCCTTGATGTTATGAGACTCTAGAGCTTGCTTTTCTAGAAAATATAGCTGCATATTCTTGATTTAAAGGATCCGAAATAATGAAATATACACACTGCCAGGATATTCTACTCTTTTACCGTTAAAAGCGAAGGGTTTTGCGCGGATCGGGAGAATGTTAACCATGTACAGATATCGTGTTGCCGCATATACGTTTTGTTGTCTGATTTTAGAAAGGGGATGGCGGAATACGAGTTTGTTATCTACTTGATAGTTGTGCAAGTGTATGAACAGCTGTCAGAGTCTTTTGCTCTTGTATGTTCATAAATAGTGGTTTCTACGTAAGAAGTCAATTCATTTCAATCAAAAATTTTAATACTTTCACTACCGCAGTTTCAGTGCGGTAGAAGCAATAATAGCGGATTACGGTTTCCACACAAATAGGCGTAAAAAAGTTGTTAACTGCACACCAAAAGGCTTTTTCCCCACGCAGAACTCAAAAATATTTTCCGTGTTAGGCGAAAATAAAAAAAATAACGTGACACTTTTTGCCCGGGTTTAACGATCATTCCGCGGTTGTCGTTAAATCAAGGGGGTTTTCGTGCCATGAATATGCAAATATAGCATTCGTGCTGACGATTAATGTCGATTTAACGTCACGGATAAAAGATTCGATAGCCATTTTAATAACCCAACCTGTTGACGTGCATTGACATTGTATTAGTGTAACGTTGTGTTAAAGTCAAATCTTCCACGCATTATAGGCCATTACGCCCCATTACAGGAGAAAATCAGGGTGTATTTGCTTAGTTATAATAGGCGGTAATATTGTCTATTTTGTTTTTTTTTGTGTGTTTTGCTTTGAAAGAATGCCGAAAACAGCTTTATGCTTTTTTTCGCACACCTGAACTAGTTCTCAAGTGGCAATGCTGGAACACACCAATATAGAGGTGCTTGGCGATATATGAGAGTAGTTAGTAGCTAGCCAGGCGAGCGATGTTTTTCTTCCCTCAATCTTACTGTTGGATTCGAATCCACGACTACGAGTGGCGAGCCAACGTTACTACCTCTGAGCTATCATCGATTCAAAACCTTTTAAACGGTAATATAACCTAAACTGGTTCACGCTCTATACATTTGCCCTTTATTTCAAACATTTCAAAGGCAAACCAAAACATACAAACGTACCTGAGAAATAACTGAGATAATACACTCAATTGCTTTATGCTCTGTGCCATAAAGTATTTCAAGTATTTAATTTAGAGGCATTATTTAGGCACCCGTTCGAACCGGGTGCCCTTTACTTCACGTACCTACCATAGAATTTAAACAGAGCGTAACCAAAACAGTTGCAATAATAATTTACTGGCAGCGCCATCTTGTATCGTAGTTATAGTGGTATAAACGATAATGACCGTTCTATATTATTACGTCACGTTTATACGTTGTTTATGTTAGGGATATGAAGATATACATATATATATGTATGTATTCACGATAAGGGTTTGTCCTGTTTCGCTGCGGGCAAATCATTAGCAAATAATTGATTGCCTTATCCTGTCAATTTTCCATAGGAATAAACAGTCTTGGAGGTATATCCTCTCTCTATATTTCTTTATTGCATATTTGTTTCAGATAATTATTACGTGCTGATAAGCGATTTTCATAGCCACTATGATCATTACCTAATACGTGTACCTATATACCTAGAGTTTTTTTTGTTTTGGAATGGCGTCACACGATTAGTGTATTTGCCAGTGTCAAGTATAAAAAGTATATAGTTTATCCATGATATATCACACTAAAATATACAGTATACTTAGTTTGTCCGTCATCTGTTAGAGCTGCTCTTTATTTGAGACAGGTGTATATGGGCAATATGGGCACCCCCGCAATATGGGCTTAAAAATACTTAAAAAAAAGTTCTAGATTGTAAGATCGATGATAGAATTTCATAAATAAATGCATGCGATTTAACTTCACAGGTCAAAAAACCACGTCGTATTTTTTCATCTATTGTGGTAAGAATCCAGGCCTAGCGTATACACGAAGAAAAAAGACATTCTGAAATACCGTTTTCCTTCTGAGTCAAAAGGGAAGGAATTGTTATTCAGAAGGAAATCTAAGGTAAAAAAGGGAAGGAATCGGTCTTGGAAGGTAAGACTCAGAAGGAAAGTCAGATTTTTTTTCTCAGTGTATAGGGCGAAAATAAATATATCGGAAAGTGCATCAAACAAATCCCACCTTGACCATTAATAGGCCTAGCACGAGCACTTTGACAGTTCGTTTCGCAAACGTATCGTCTTTACATTACAGTGAAAATAGTTCAAAATAAAAAAAAAAACAAAATCATGGTTTTATTCAATAGGATACATTGTGATCATTTTAAAAACGTCAACTTAAAACTAGCTACGCCTGTTCCAACCTCCTTACGCCAGCAAAAGACCAGGCCAGAAACGCCCGGCAGTTGATTTTTGTGGCGCGATCACATTTACAATAAAATTCTTATTATTAATTGATTGAATTGGAGCAAGTTCACTAAAATCCCAAGCTTATTTATGTCATCTAATAGTCCGATATTTTTTAATTAGCTTTCCCAATAAGATTTCTCGCACAACAAGATTTCGTTGTGCACATTGGGATACGGGAACATAAATATTAACGAGTTACGGGATCACAACCAAAGCAGACCAGACCCCACAGGCAGCACCCATTCACGAGTTGACGCATGTGCCAGCCATCGCTCTCCTCGACCATATTATAGAGAAGAGGTAGTACGAAGCCACTTTTACGACTATCGAGAGCATATTAGGGCGGGTCACGCCGTAACGCATTCCTACTCCTACATCTATTTCAAATATTGATTGAACGACAGAGAATCATGATGTTTTGTAGCACCAGAAAACTTCTCCTGATCATATTTCAATTCTAATGTTTCTTGGATTTGTAGTTAAGTCATTTCTGATCAACAATGAGAGCAAGCCAAGTAAATGTTTTAGTGCGCGACAGATAGAGTTCATGCATAAATAATAGAGCTTATTTTTTGGGAATTTGTGAATACCTGTTCAGTGCGGAACGACATAATATGCAGAAAATAAGCAGATATCTCTTCTACACAAAAATTCCAGACAAAATGTGAGCGCGATATTCATTGCATAAGCGACATCGCTTCCGAGCATAACATATGCCCACAACAATATAATGTCGACATCATAAAATTTGTAAGCAACATAATCGACTGTAAGAAAAGTTCCTCGCTTCAAAGGAAACTCCTAAGGAGAAGAGGTAACTCATATATTGCAGCTTGTATTGTGTGTTGTTATAACTTTTGTTCAATATTGCACCATGGTAGTCTGCTTTAGTAGTGAAGTTAGTACCTAACCGTGCAATTTGAAAACTACGTTAAATTTCTGCACTATAACATTTTACAAGCAAATCTTGTCTTTATGATGAAATAAAGGATTTTTTTCTCCTTGCAAGAAGAAGGTGTCACGCAGATGCCTTCAGCCGTACACAGTCGTAACTGGCTTTATTAGTCTGATGCCATGACGAGTTTTACTGCTTCACTTTTGCATAAAGTATTTACGGGTCTGCCAGTCTTCTTTAATTAAAAATGTTTTAGTTTGTCTTTTGTTTTACCATATTACTTAGATGTTTGGAGATTTCTGAATGTTATTTACTACAACTAATAGCTCATATATTTTAATTAATTTGTCTATTTTTATTTAGTCTTATCGGTGTTTGCCATAGAAACTACAGCACGGACTAGAACAGAGCTAGTGGAATATTTTTTATGGCGGGCAGTGGTAAGAATAGATAAGAAAAACCATAATATGTGACCAACTGAGCCTAAACATTATATACCTACTCAAAGACAAACTCGCACGCTCGACAAATGCTAGTAGGGTTAAGGCCTAATACGAAACCGAGCTGAAAATTGGCATTAAACACAAATATATTTATTTGTAACAACAAATGAAAGAATAACACAAAAAGTGTTAACCAACATAACGGCGCTACCTATTTACCTAATACGCCCGGGTCGAAATAAACAAAACAATGAAGCGCTTAACGGTTACTATTGCCCACTAGACTAGTAATAAAAGAATTTTATGTTACGGTGTCTAAAGAGAGACATACACCCGTCACGCAATACGGTCCTGACGTGACCATTCGTTCTAATTTAAGCGGTACGGCATCGTGTTTACGAGCGATCGATACTGCCGGTACTCAAAACAAGCAGCGAGCGTCTTCTGTTAGGATAATCCCGCGGGGTGTACCGCCGCCGGCCGCTGACGTTTACAATTCACGAAACGAATTTGTTTTCCGTATTGGTCTACTCTCAGGAAAATAACAGGCCAAATACCCGTGACACCGCCGTACCACATGTCCGTTCGCAACAACGGCAGCCGGTCGAGAGATTCGTTTATAAATAATTCCGGTCATGTGTTACTCTGCTGGTGGCAGATCAGTTTTCTCACTAGTATTTTCTTTGGCTTGGAAAGAAATTAAATCAATTTATATGTGTGGTTTTCTAAAACGTGGTACGTTGTAGGAATCTGACAGGTGACGGGAGCCGGGCCACAATGGGTACGCCCTCCTTATCGCAAAGAAGAAAATAAATGAGACGACTTTTTCCTGTTTTTCGAGCAAGTCACTGTGGGTATCGTGTTTTGTTTCGTTTAAGTAAAAAAATATGTTCTGTAAATATTTAGGTGGGTCGTACCGTGTTCCCTTCTTACAAGATATTTTGTACTCGCGGAAAAAAAAGGACTTAAAAGAAATGCCTATTTCATTTCTACTGTAGCAAACATCCGCCACATCAACAGCTAAGTTTTGTAACGTTCCAAATATATACAACATATTACGTTTATAATTCACGAAATAACTTCCCCTAAAGCCTTCTTGCATGTTACGTTTTGTGACAACAATGCCAGTTATGAAAAGATTTCGCTTAAGCATGAACTCGAATCATTTCGTTGTATCACGAGATCTAATGCCTTCGTCGGTAATGCCTTCGCCAATTTACAGACAGCTAAGTACCTTTTATTGCTGCCGTTTGAGCTTATTCAGAGATACTATTACCTTATAAAAATGTTCTCCATTTAGGCCTTTAGAATTGTGAAACCCCACTTTATTTGTTAGAGTATCAAACTACATTAGGTAGGTAAGTATTGAGTACACGTAAGACAATAATGCGTTATTTTTACTTACATAATTAAAGAAATATTTTAGTAGCTTGTATAATATAATTTAACATTGTGAAGAAACCGGCATGTCCAAAAACGATCTACCAACATCACGGCCCGTACTTTTTGACGACCGATGTGGCGCAATGGGCGGATAGCCGACTGTGAAGCGTGAGGTCGCGGATTCGATTCCCGCTACAGGACAAATATTTGTGCATTGAAAAAAAAAAAGCGCAAGTATTTGTTCTGTGTCTGGGTGTTGTGGATCCCCGATCCTCGTAGTCTCTGATACCCTAGATACAGGGAAACCTAGTTAGGGGTCAGAGCCTATGTATGTGATTGTGCGGGCATTATTATTATTATTATTATTATTATTCTACCTGAGAGAAGGCCTGTTTCCCAGCAGTGGACAAGCAATAGGCTGATAAGATGATATGGGTGTAATTACGAAGTTTTCTCAAAATGGTGACTGGAACTGTATACTTTATTCACATGTGTGAAATATTTGGGCAACTCAAAGATATCCTAGCCAAACCTGAATCGGCAACACAACATACTTTTTTTGGAGTTATTGTTCTCAAAACGTACGTTAGCTCTTAGTCCATAATAAAGGCCACATAAGTCTACCAACATCTGCCATATACCCTCTCGTGACACCGGCTTGCTTACGGCTACGGTGTACGCACATGTATAAAAAATACTACCCTAATTACACGACAAGCTTCCCATTATTTCGTTCCCCATATTTATTGCTGGCGTATTTGATTAATGTTGTGTTTGAAACTACTTTCTGTAAAGGTTTCTTTCTAAACAATTTTTTTTTTTTACTATTTACAGGGTAGCGTTTGACCACAAGTCACCTGATGTTAAGTGACGATGTGGTCGAGGATGGCGCCACGCTACACCTGGACTGGGAACTGGCTCTCAAGTGAGGCTGCCGGAACACACCGATAGGTGCTTGGCGACAGATTCTTAACAAGAGGGTGGTAGCTAGCCAGGCGAGTACTAGAAAATACGCTACCACCAAGCTATGGTTTCATCACGATGTTTTCCTTCACCGAAAGCTCAAGCTCATTGTAGGATTCGAACCCACGTCCTACGGATCGCAAGCCGACGTCACTACCATTGAGCCATCATCGCTATAAAAACTACTGTAATAAGACAGGAAACACAATATGTTTAAAGAATTTACTAATACTACCACTAGTTTTCCAAACGCCCCAATCTACTAAGTTACAAAATATTTACACAATATATTATAGATAAAATTAGCTGTGGCTATTTCATTGCTAAAAGTATCTATTATTGCGATCGACGTCGAAGGGAAATGCATTTTCAATCGAGGTTAAACAGATTAGACACGTAAATTGTTCAGAGTATAGCGACGCGCCCAGGTGTATAAACACTGTTTTCTTTCTCGCTGCCTGAATAATAGAAGGTCACGCAAGACCTTCCAAACGCTCTTCGTCGTAAATGGTTACTTTTTGTTAAATTTGTAGAAAATGTTAGGATGTATGCTAACATCAAAATGAAAACTGGTGACTTGAAAAACGAATATTATAACAAGGTAGTTGGCTACAACTCTATTTATATGTTAACTCTACATATTTCTTTCTTTTCGTATTTTATATGAACCGTATGAACTCTGTGGTTATATCCTCCACACAAATTTTAAAATTACTTGCTTCTAGCTTTGACCACATCATTAGTTATCATTAGTGGTGAAACGCTACCTTGTGGGGTAGAAAATACTCGTAATAAGTTTTGATTCCAAAAACTTGCTATGAAATCAAATCGCGCTGACTGAATCACATTGCTGGCGTGTAGTCAATTTACACTGGCGATGGCGACGAGGCAGCGAGCCATGCGCCGCCGGCGCCGTACCTCCTGATAACGTAACTAATTTGATTCTGTGAAAACGGGTCCCAGCGTGGTACCCACCACTTGAATACACCATGTCGACTCTACCATGCCGTGAATCGCACTGAACAATGTCCCAAACATATTACATGGCATCGACTATTTTAGACAATATCCGTATAATACAGTATTTTGTTAGTATCGTAAATGATAAAGGTTATATCGCATTCACATGCTCACCGACTATCACAGCCGCGCCGCCATCATGCAAGCTCGAGCGGTGAAAAAGCACAGATCTAATCATTATGACTAAGGAAACATCTAGTTTTTCATTTTCGTACCTAGGTATTAAAATGTTGATATAAAATCGTTGTAATAAAGCTGCCGTATTTTTACATGCGCTACATAATTTAAAAATGTTACGTAAGTACCACCTCTTTACATTACGTACGCCCTGTACCGTGGAAATACAAAAATACAATATTACCGACGAATGGAAAGATAAAATACACTTTACGGTTTTTGAACATCAGATTTTCCGCGCAAATTTTAGCATCGGAAATAATGTTCTTGGTTGATAAAATGTTTTTCTATTTGAGTTTGTCTGTATCTCGCTACATGTTTTCTTTGTGTGCTCGCTCTTCTACTTATATCATAAAGAATAAAAGGAACGTAATACACTTGATTCACATTGTGCTCAGGCAGTTATATGCAAAGCCAAAATACCAAGAATGAAAAAAATATATACTCGTAACCGCTGATTTTTAAATTAAATAAGTAGGTTTAAAAAATTTGAACATATGTTAATTTTACCACTCTACATATCAGATAACCTTCAAATGGCGATACTTCGAAAGGAAGTAAAAATAACTATTACATTGGTTTACATTAAATGTACGGTAAAAAGGCAAACGGCGCGGGCAGAATTGCTTTTTACGGATCGGCTAGCATTCCGCGGCTCCTCGAGGGTTGGGGCGAAGGCACGTGACGAAGCGGGACGAAAGGGGGTATATAGCGGAGAGGCTGGCAGAAATGAATTGTTTTCGGTTTATTGTAAGGTTACATTACATTATTGCTTACCTTTGTGGCTTTTTAAGTGTGTTTGGGTTTCAACCGCTGGAAACGGGTCGGTGCCGTCGAATCCAAAACCCTGCTCTCCCGGTTCAATAAAAAATCTAAACATTATTCATTAGACGACGGCCGCGTTTTCAAATTTGCTGAATAGCTGTTTGTGACATTTAATTTCTTGTTCCTACTTGCTTCATATTTATTTCTGCGCTGTCACAAAAACGTATGTAGGTTGCGGCATTGTTCTAAACTTACGATTAATAAAATTTGTTCGGAAATGGGGAGGGTAGAAAATAAATGCAAGCATTTCAATTTCTGCTCACCTGCGGCTGGTACCAAAGTGACACAATAATTTAATTTCGCTCGTTACGAGAAGGAATTATTCCGGAAAAAGCGGAGGAAAACGGCTGACACGGCGTTCGTGGGTAGGCTCGAAATTAATTTTCGAAACCTCTTTTATATCAAATTTTTCCAAATAGTTAATCTCTTGAGGCGGACAGTGTATTTAATTTGATAGAATAACGTGTAGATATAGATTCTTGTTTACCCTTTTAATATAATCAACATCTATATTAATCCACACTAATCGTAGGTATTATATTATGTTATTACTGGTGACTTGCTCAGCGGCTTTGCCGCATGGAAATTGGACTTGAAATACGTCTGTACAGTTTCAGCTATACTTCTTATGTTCAAGTGTATCTAAATACTAATGATGAGCTAATTTATCTAAAATAAATAAAATCAAACTAAGTATATAGCATGACAAAAGAAAGGATGCGCAAGGACCAGTTTTAGTATATCGATTTTTTTGGTCGTATCAGACTTTAAACTTATAAGATTAATAGATATTCTTTTTAATTTTTTTTTTTAATTATAACTCTAGTATATTAAGACAAGGATACAAACACATCCTTGACACAAGCCCGCCCTGTCATTTTAAACTTTTTTATTTCCAATGTTTCTTTTGGTTTTGACCCTTATTTAATATACCTAAAGATTCGTAGTTTCTTACAGTACCATCTAGTAGCAGGTTTGAACAACTCCCCTACATTTTACACAGATAAAATACGACTTAAACATACGGAAAGCGCGCGTGCTCAAGTCTGGGAAACCATTGTCGCCCCAATGTACAACCGGAAAAAGTTTTGGGGCTCTCTAGTTGCCTTGATGTTTGAGCGGTACCTTATCTCAATATTTCCTTGTTTCTTGAAATATGCGGAAATTTATAGGCAGGGAAAACGTAATAAATATGGCAAGGAACAAAGGTATTCTCAGTATTTTTCATACTCATAAAAATAGATGTACTTAGGTACTTATTAACCGACTTTCAAAAAGAATATTACTAAATAAATTCGTCTCTATTACATAACATATTATTTATTTGTCTTTCTTTTGGAACGAACCGAATAAAATGGCTATATGGTTATGCTTAAAATTAATTTTGTATGTTTTACTAAACCAATTTTAAAAACTGATACTACCGCATCTAACCATGAGCTTGTTACTAATTATGGCTTTCTATCCACAGGTAACAAACAACACACAAAAAGGAAAGAAAAACTGAGGTAAAATTGAAAATAGATACTTAATGAAGAAAGCAGCGTTGTAGCTAACACACAACAAGCAGTCTCGTTATAAAGGTTCGTAGTTTGTTAGCGAAATAATAAGGAACATTACGGAAGCTTGTACGTCTAAGGCAGATAACCGGAAGTTGTCTTCCTCAATTATAGGGTAACCGAAATTATTTGCGCAATAATTCTATTATTTAGAATAATGTTCAAATGAAATCACTAGGAACTGAACTGAACTGTGGTCATTAAACATATTTTATTTTGATAGTATATTTGAGCAAGTTGGCTTTTTTTCAATGAGAAATTATAAAAGCCTGAATTCCCTACCGTAGTAACATATTCAAATTGCATTTACGAAAAATTTTATATTGTGTTACACGTATAAACTTCAACAAGTTTCGGAGCCTTGATAGCCTTGCTTTTATTGTAGTAACACGTTCACTAGTAAAACGTTCAAATATTTCATGAAACCGTTGTCATAAATTAAATTATTATAAAAATCATTACAAATCACGCCCATGAGAAAAATGTTCATGAAAAGCACGCTACTGCGCTTTACTTTGTTTGCATTTGACTGTCCAATGGCACATGGTGCTTTATAAAGGACACGTAGATAAACACCCGTAATACAAGGGTTTATGCTCATACGTGCTCGTGGGTGTGATCCGCTTCGTTGTTTACGTCGCTGTTTATTTAACACGGTTTGTACCTTTGTTTGTCATTTATCAGGCAAACCCAATAATGATCGATCCCGAGATTGTTGGCCGTTTAAAAGGGATAGCGGCGCATTAAGGGATGACAAACGCATCAGCATTAATATAATTTTAGTTGTAGTTTTTGGTACCGGAACCATTTGTACGTAAAGTGATTTTATATTAATAGTAACATAATATATCCATACGTTTGATTACTTTGTCTTACAGTATGATGTAATGAATCATAATTATCTCTGTTCATTAACTTCTAAAATCGCATCAAGTGCCGTTCATGTGTTTCTGAATATTTACCAGCAGCCTCATCTAAGAGTCAGTTTCCAGTCCAAACGTAGTATGGTGCCTCCTAAGACCACATTGTAATAGTACATTATGATATATGTGTGCTTAAGTTTTTCCTTGCACTTACGATGATGATGATGATTTACATCTCTGAAGTAATCCAGATCTATCATAGACCTACCCTGTATGTAAGTAATACTCAAATTATTGATAATTCTTTATCTTAGACTTACACAATATTTTAAATAAATCATTATGATACATTTGTGTTATTTTTATAGCCAAATGAGAAAAAAGAGACCTCAATATACAAAACCTTACACAATATGGAAATACGAAAGGGCAGATATGTATTTCGAGATATCCTAACCCAAATGTTAGCGACGCAACGTAGACTTAAGTTAATTATTAGAAAATTGTAAATATGATTAAAGATAGCATGTAGGTAGTTAGTCCTGCAACTAGCAGAATAGAAAGAGACAACCGATAGGGATAGCAATACACTAGATTGTTAGAAAAAGATAGCCATACGCGTCGACAGAGACAGCAATATCACCCGTCACGGTGACGCCATTGGTCCAACGGCCGAGAGAGGCGGTCTCCTGTCGCCGCTAGTTGCGAGACCTCTAAATCATATATAAGCGAGACATTTTTGCGAGAAAGTGGTAGTAGTTCGCCAGCAGTTCACCAGTAAGCAAGAAATATACGGAGCCTTGAAGTCAGAACCTGCATTTTCCTTCCGCCCGCCATCTACAATTCCTGGTCCTTCGAGCCGGATCAAGGGATCATCAAGAAGGAAAATGCCAATCGTACGTTCCAGATCGCCCGTCAAGACGCGATCGGGACGCACCGACGACGAGGAGAATTCCGCCGAAACGGCGACTACCACCGACTGGTCGATTAACACGCCGGCTGAAACAAGCACTTTTGCCTCGACGTCCACCGCAGCAACAGCAGCCAACAAAGGAACAGCTCCGCTCGTGCATTCCGCCGCCACGTCGGTAGCGCCCCGTGGCGCTGCCCCGCCCTCGGTTTCCACCGCTGGAATGCCGGCGCCCGTGCGCTCCGCCGCGACCAACCCCGCCGCGACGGACGCTTACCGTATGAGCGCTCCCGCGTCAGTTACGATGCCGATTCGTACTCGCGCCGCCGCCGCTGCCGCCGCTGCATCGACACGGACGTCTCAGCAGGCGCATGCCGCAGCCGATATGCAGGCACCCGCGAATTCGCCGCGTCATACCACCCCAGTAGACGCCGCGTATACCGCTAGACCCGGAGCCAGCGATGCCACATTGACCGCTGGTGCTTCCGCCGCCGCATCTTCGACTGCAACGCGCCAGAGAAAAAAGCCGAGCATGAAAAAGAAGGACATTGGAGGAAATCAAGTTCCACCGTTAGCGCCTTCAGAAGCGAGCATGAAAAAGAAGGACATTGGAGGAAATCAAGTTCCACCGTTAGCGCCTTCAGAAGCCAACATGCAACCGAAGAACATTGGAGGAAACCAAGTTCCACCGTACGCGTCTTCGGGAACATGTGGTCCTCGCAGAACAGTAGTTCCGGGATCAGTCAAGTCATCAAGATTAACTTCGTTGGAAGCAAACAGAAGACTGATTCAATGCCAGATAGAAGAAGCCCGTCTCAACACCATCCTCGCTCAGAATGACGTAGAAATCGCCAATTGTTATCAGTCCGAAGATCAATTGAGCGCAGAATTAGAAATCGAACGATCTACGCAAGTAGAGCAATGGGTGGAGCATACAGCTACCTATATGGAAGAACCACTGCAAGATAACGTGTTGGAACCAATGCAAGACAACGCATTGAGAAGCGATCTAAGAGAGCTAACTGAAGCTATCAAGATCAACAACACTAAACAACGAGAGCCTGCCGTACCGCACACGTCGTTCGGTTACACAGAATTGCCCACCTTTAATGGGGCACATGAAGATTGGCTGCCTTTCAAGAGAGCATACAAAGACAGTTCAGGATACTTCAATGACGTGCAGAACATGGCTCGCCTGAGAAAAGTGGTACTTGGACCGGCTTATCAATCAGTGAGATGTCTAATGTCTATCGCCTGCGACCCCGAAGAAGTGATGGATTCACTAGAAGAAAATTTTGGAAGGCCGGAGCAGCTCGTCCAAACAGAACTCGAGAAAATCAAGCAACTCCCGAAACTCGGAGACTCGCCCAAAGATTTGTGCTACCTCGCTAGCTGCGTCAAAAACGCAGTGACAACGATACGTGCCCTAGACGAACCTGAGTACTTGTACTCAGCG
The DNA here is from genome assembly GCA_931315375.2 of Opisthograptis luteolata. Classification (NCBI taxonomy): domain Eukaryota; kingdom Metazoa; phylum Arthropoda; class Insecta; order Lepidoptera; family Geometridae; genus Opisthograptis; species Opisthograptis luteolata. Next base: position 6,772,979 of record OV928033.1, read on the forward strand.
GAATTCTGCAGAAGCATCGTGGCGAAGCTATCACCGATTCAGTGTCCCAGATGGCTCGACTTCGAATCAAAGTGCGCCAAAGGCCCTGAATTAATCAAGCTGAGGGATTTCCTGAGCGCCGAAGCTAAGCTGTACAGAAAAATCGTGCCCGTAGACGTGAGCAAGAAAAAAGGAAACGCAAAATATCCCGTTCACTCGACCCACGAAGGCGACGAAGCCACAAATGAGCCACCCACGTCATCGAAGAAGCTTTGCGTGAATTGCGAAGAAGCACATTGGGTAACGGAATGCACGAAATTCCGTGAAGCCACCGTCGACGCTAGATGGGAAATAGCGAAACAGAAGCACCTCTGCTTCAGATGTCTGCGTCGACGACATGCAAGAAACAACTGCAGAGGTCAAGGCTGCAAGAAATGCGAGCGCCCGCATCACACAATGTTGCACTCGGAACGAATGACAGCACCAGTGCAACGAGAAAAGCAGGACCTCTCACCGTGTCATCAAGCCACGGAAGAAAACTCAATGCACGTGGTGAAGTCCGTGTACGCTGCTACCGATGGGAAGAAAGTTTATTTGAAAATGATCCCAGTCGACGTCTACGGTCCCAAAGGCTCGGCGCGCATTCTCGCCTTGCTAGACGAAGGATCGACCGTCTCACTGATCGATGCCGACATCGCGGCAAAGATCGGAGCCACTGGGAAGGAAGAATCCCTCACGCTAGAAACCGTCGGTGGCAAACTTATTGAGAAAATGGACTCACAGCGGATGGACCTCAAGATCAAAGGAGCGCATCGCAGAGACAAGAGAGTTCTCAAAGGCGCCCGCACCGTAGAAAACTTGAAGTTATCACCGCAGTATGTCGGCAAAGAAGCCGTCGAGAAATGCAAGCACTTGCAAAACATGAAAAACGAGCTACTCTACGATCGAGAGAGACCAGCATTACTCATCGGGCAAGACAACTGGGAACTGATCGTTTCCAGGAAGATTCTGAAGGGTGAACCAGACGAACCAGTCGCTTCACTCACCGGCCTGGGTTGGGTGCTACATGGCTACCGCTCCGGATACGCTTCACCGGTAAACTTCGTCAACCACTGCCGACAAGCAAGTGACGAAGACCAGATGGACGAGATGATCAAACGACACTTTGATCTAGAAGCGATCGGCATACAGCCACGACGCCCAAGCAACGACGCCGACGGAAGTGCCCTGGCGGTCCTCGAAGGAACTTCGAGGCGTCGACCCGATGGAAGATTTGAATCTGGACTTCTGTGGAAAACGGACAACGAGACACTACCGAACAACTATGTCCAGGCCCACAGTCGATTGACAGGCATCGAGAGAAAGCTTGACAAAAACGCCACATTGAAGGAGGAATACGGAAGGCAATTGAAACACCTGCTTGCCAGTGGGTACGCCGAAGAAGCGCCAGCCGACTCCACGCCGGGCAGGACTTTCTACCTGCCACACTTCGCAGTGGTGCATCCCATAAAGAAAAAGACCCGCTTTGTGTTCGACGCCGCAGCAAGATTTGAAGGAAAGAGCTTGAACGACGCCCTGCTCCCAGAACCCGACCTACTCCAATCACTATTTGGAGTACTTCTCAGATTCAGAGAAGGGCCCGTAGCAGTGGTAGCTGACATAAAGGAGATGTTCCTGCAGATCCGCATTCGTGACGAAGACCGCGACAGTCTGAGGTACCTGTGGAGAGGTGAAGATCGGCACGAGAAGCCGAAAGAATACAGAATGACGTCTGTCATATTCGGAGCAGCGTCATCGCCCGCCACAGCTATTTTCGTCAAGAACCTGAACGCCAAGGAACATGAGAAGGAACATCCTGAAGCAGCCAGAGCGATCGTTCATAACCATTATATGGACGATTACCTTCAGAGCTTTACAAACACCGAAGAAGCTGCACGAACAGCGCAAGCGGTCGACAAAGTCCACAAGGCAGCCGGTTTCGAGCTGAGACAGTGGGCCAGCAACGAGAAAGAGGCACTGCGTCAAGTAGCGAAGCACGAAGAATCGCCGAACGAAGTACGGCTCGGCAATGAAGAAGAGAAAACGCTCGGCTTACGATGGCTCATAAACGAAGATGCACTGGCCTTCAACATAGGCCTGAGAAACACGCCGAGCGACATCGCTGACGGAAACCGAGCACCAACGAAACAAGAAGTCGTCGAAGCAGCAGAACACGAGGGCATCCAGTGGAAGTTCATACCTCCCGGAGCTCCCAACATGGGAGGAGCCTGGGAGAGAATGGTGCGAACCGTGAAAGTCGCCCTCTCCGCCATCCTGAACGAGAGAAGTCCGCCAGAGGAAGTTCTCCACACTCTACTGACCGAGGTAGAACACACGGTCACAGATGAAGAGAGCCTTACGCCCAACCACTTTCTCATTGGGCGTTCCTGCGGCTCAGCTATACTGAGAGACTTCAGCGACTTTGACCTGGTCGGCAAAGCAAATTGGAAGACGGCGCAGAGACTGGCAGACCATTTTTGGAAAAGATGGCTACGAGAGTACCTACCCACTCTCATGCCACGAAAACTCAACGGAAGAAGTTCTACGGATCCAGAGAAAGGTGACGTCGCAATTATCGCCGATGCGTCCCTACCCCGGAACACATGGCCACGAGGGGAAGTCGTCAAGACCTACGTCGGCCCCGACGGCAGAACGAGAGTCGTGGACGTCCGGACGGCGGGAGGAGTACTGAGGCGGCCTACTTCGCGCCTCATCATCGTCGTGCCAGCAGCGTCGCGACCCGAATTAGGAGTGCACGATAAATCGTGCACTGGGGGGGAAATTGTTAGCGACGCAACGTAGACTTCAGTTAATTATTAGAAAATTGTAAATATGATTAAAGATAGCATGTAGGTAGTTAGTACCGCAACTAGCAGAATAGAAAGAGACAACCGATAGGGATAGCAATACACTAGATTGTTAGAAAAAGATAGCCATACGCGCCGACAGAGACAGCAATATCACCCGTCACGGTGACGCCATTGGTCCAACGGCCGAGAGAGGCGGTCTCCTGTCGCCGCTAGTTGCGAGACCTCTAAATCATATATAAGCGAGACATTTTTGCGAGAAAGTTGTAGTAGTTCGCCAGCAGTTCACCAGTAAGCAAGAAATATACGGAGCCTTGAAGTCAGAACCTGTGTTTTCCTTCTGCCCGCCGGCAAGAATCCTTCAAATATACAGTCCACTACAGCCCGGTCTCCCTAGACCCCAGGGATTACCTACAATTCCTGGTCCTTCGAGCCGGATCAGGGATTACCTATACCAAATATCCTTCAGTTATTGAAAATACTAGTAGTACACGTGACAGGTGCCAGCCTTCCTGCCACACGATGTCACCCATTTCACTCGCTATATATAATCCTAGCTCACGAGTAAAAATGTCACATCGACCTACAAATACCTACTTATATGAAAAATGCGCACGTAAATATTTCACATAAAAATATCAAGGCCAGTCAAGCAACGGAAGGGCGGTAAGTAACTAACCTAACCTTTCATTCCTTCACATAAACCGTATCAGATACATATTTGCATACTTTTTGTTTACATAAACACTCAAATATGTAAAACATAAGTCTTGATTTACATTACACTAGCTAGTTCATTGTTTAGTAGAGCAGATTTCTCTTCTGGTATTGATAACAAATAAAACTAAATTGGTTTTATATTTAGTCTTTTATGGCTTCTAAATAAATGTAAGTGATTTATTTTTTAATTGAAATTACCTAACCTAACTTGTGATAATCCATAACTGATGGCGTCAAGTTAGTTAAATCTCCTTTAACTGGAAAATGTTGAATTGGAAAAACAAACCCCAAACACGCAAATATGAGAAATATACGGTATCTCAAAGTAATGACGACACCGCACCTTAAATACTGATTTTTCTAAATTGAATGTAATGAACGTTTTTAAAGCCTCCCTGTGTTAATATTAGCTTTTTCAAGCGTGAGCTAGATGTTTTACAGCCATATAAAATAAGATTTTGGGAATTTTGTCTTTTACTCGGGAGGAATTTCGTTGAATGTTTGCTATCATTACGACCTATAAAGAGGCGTTGCTGGTTCTTGAGATGAGATACTAAGATACCTGATCGTTAGCTTTTATTTGTGTTTCTGTCAAGATTCAGTTATTAGTTTCTGAGAAAGAGTACGAAATATCGATTTCTGGAAATCTCACTTTGAAACTTTCTAAAATTCCGTCAGTTCTAAAGCTATCGAAATCGTTCTAGTATGTGAACGTTGACATTTTGTTTAAGCCTTTAAAAATCTTACGTAAACAATTTAAAGGGAGAACATATTAAAATCCAAAGGGTCTGTTTTATCAAGCAGAAAGAGAGACAAGGAGCACTTCCTTATTCATTCCTTGGCCTCAGTAACATTTGTTACAGTCTAGCAGCCCTCTCTTTAATGTTGTAACGGTGTTCGCATTACGTGATATAAAACGTTCTAACTTTTTTGTTTTCAGTAACGTAGCTTAAGAGGCACACTCCGAGATTAAGCTTAAAATAGGTGTTAATTACAGCCATTTCTCTCTGTAACTATGATAGCAAAGAAAGAAACGTTAATTCACACACAGGCCACACAGCAAGTACCTACCGTTTGGAGAAATAAACAAAAATGTACTTATAATAAGAATTTATATAGGTACCTATTAAAATAGCAAAGACTTTACTTTTTACCATCAGCATATTAATACATATTTTTTATTAGCTACTTTTTTTAAATACTGCCTTGATCATTTATAGCCCGTGTGTTTACGTGGGTAACACACACACCCACACCCACACACACACACACTACCACAAAACTACTCCCCAAACTTGCAACCATTGTAATTATTATTTAATAATCTATTTTTTATTTCTTTTGGTGCCATGTTCTAATAGTTTTAATGTTAAATTATTTAATTGGCCTTACAATGTATAATATTCTATAAACAACATAATAAATAAACATAACAATAACAACGCTGTTGAGTTTTTAATAAATAAATAAATACCACCAATGTTAAGTAAAATTTATAGTGTAGTTCTATTTGGAACATAAGTCGCGTGTAATGTTCGACTGACTGGTAAATCAAACTGGTATATATTTTTCCAAACAGTTAGACCATCGAGCTACTAGAAAAACATGATATAAACGAATATTTTATACAAAAAAGTTATACGCGCCCGTGCGCGGCGTATCCTAGTGTAGCAATTTTCTCAGATAGGTTATCGTGTTTATACTCGTGTATATCTAAACTGAAACGATTGGATTGAAACAAGAACACAGTAAGTAGAGTACCAACATTAAAATTAGGTACCCAATTATGCTATATTTTCAAAAAAATCACCAATAGCCCCTGTATGTTAATAGTTTCACTTTACCCTAGTTGATTATTATTTTAACGCGTCGGTATAATAGATCACCGCAACGGAATAAGAAATAAAAAGCGTAGGTACCATATATACCACTATGTATTACACTGCAAGTATCGCTTAAAAGCGTAAAGATTAGTATAGATAAAAAGAACTGATTTACCTACTACATCGACACACATCTACATCGACTAATACAAGAAAGATGTTGAAACGGTCAGCTTAATTCAAAATATTTTATGCACTATAATAGTGTATGTACTTTCACATTAGACATACTTAAATTTTATACCGTAACATTTTTTTATCTGTATATACCACAAAACTTTCTTAGGTACTTCAAAAACAAAACATCCAAGTTTTTATGTCGCACAAATATTATTAATGCTGGAAAAGCTCTAAAATGTTTCGTATTTAACTCTGAATGAACTCGGTTTGCTTTTATTTGATACCCATATCAGAGCGGTGCATGTAGACTTATGTTCTAATATCTCGTCTGACACAATGACTAGCTTGCATTCTCTCTCCGACCACAGTGAAAGTCCAGCTTTTGAGGTTTCTAGATAGCAACATACCTACATAATATAAAGGCGTCATGTGTCACAACACTATAGCACAATAGTCTTTTCTCGTGGAAAAACCTTTAAAAGGCCATATAGTACCTAGATAAATACATAATCCAAGCCATTGTTGTCAGTGCATTCCTTTTATCTCGGGCCTTCTCCCTGTTATGCCGTTCTTGGTTTACACTTACTCTTTTGAAGCGATGTTAGCTCAGAGGTAGTGTGCGTATGTCGTGCGTTCGAATCTTACAATGAGCTTAAGCTTTCGGTGAAGGGCCAAGCTATAGTTTCGTGATAAATCATAGTTTGGTGGCAGAGCTTTCTAGTGTCACCTGGCAAGCTACCAGCCTCAAGTTAAGAATCTGTCGCCGAGCACCTACCAGGATGTTCACTGTTCAGACAGCCCACCAATAATAATGAAGTAAGCGTCTCACCTGGTGCTACATGGTGACGAGATCGACAATGGAGCATGCTTACCTTGAAGTCACATTTTCACTTTTGACTTGAAGTCTCCCAAATTATCCTTATCGTTTATCAGGAAACAAAGACGTTCAACTTTTTCGTCGTTCGCATTATAATAAATGTAGTCGACCATGTATGAATGTTGTATTATTGCGCGTTTTATTGTCTTAAGGTGAAAAGGGGATAGTGGTTATGTGGATCCATCAAACAGTATCTGATATAAATTTAACTTATAAAAGATTGATAAAACTGGCAAATTAACGGCGATGATCAAGCCTCGCTTTTCCCAATCTATCATTGCTAATGAGCCTTTTAGCTGTACTTACGTAATTTTATTTGGGTCCAGCTGACTTTACCGAATATAGTATACTGTATACAAAGTATAGTTTTATGAGAGCCTCTTAATGCAGTTTGATTTGACTTTTAATTGGAGTGCTCCTTAAGTGCTGCCTTTGAACTGTAATTTACTTACAACGTCGAGCGATACCCACTCAGCGCTTGACTGCAAATTGTCCGGTGAATCGAGCAAATATGTCATCAACACTACTCGTATTTTAATGAAGACTGCTAATATGACGCCATCAGCTTTGTTTATTGAATGCTCGCGACCAACTCCAGCTTTGTAAGAGTAAACAAAGTCATGAAAGCTAATGATTTTCTCTTAGCTAGATAGAAGACTTTTTATAGAACTACTGAACACCAACATTTTTGCATAACTTTTAGTTTAGTCAACACGCCGGCAAAGCTACCTAGCAGTTAATTTCTCTTTGAATTTAATGTTGTTATTTCGCAAAAAACTGTTGCTATCACAGCAAAACTCAGAAGTACATCTAGTATACTAGCTGTGCCCCGCGGTTTTCATGTGCAGGAACGTAATTTACGAAAAGTAGCTTCGTATTATTATTGAAATAGTATTTATAATTATATATCAGTAAAAAAACAAAGTCGTACAAGTTGTTCCAGGGGGCCTCACACATACTTATTTGCAAACAACTAGGTATAATTCAGAAAACGACATACTAAAAACAGTTCTTGAGTATAATTTTATTTGCTTTCTTTTTCATATATACAGGATAGACACTATACAGCGCATTTGAAAAATAAAACACTTTTTTAGTTGAGAAGAATCATATAAAAATGACGTGTAACTTACTAATTGTTATGAAACTTCAAGTACCTACCTAGATACTTTCTTCGATAAAATAAATGGCAGTACTTACACTATATTCCAACAATTTATTATTAAATAACGTTGGTGGACGGAAGGTAAAGCGCCGAGTCCCAATACGCATTAGTACGAATCCCATTTGGTCCCCATGATTTATTTAATAAGTTAGGACTACACTGCCGGTCGAAACAAGCCATTTGCGGCCCTGCTCATACACAGAAGCTTGCCGGTCGGTGCATTGCTAACCAGTGCCGTGTGTATATAGAACCGGCCTAACGTCGAGTTTGCCATCGCATAAAACGGTAAACAAATATCAAAAATGTTGGCCTAATGCTTTATTGACGCTAGAGTCTGAAAATGAAGAACATCCACTGTTAGTAAAATCTTGATGAACCCAAGGTATCAAAATTCAAAATTTAATCTGTTCGGGCCCAGCTGACTCACGGATCCTACTCTATGTGTCTCTTAGAGAACGCCGGAGTTTCAGCAGTTGGAAAGGTGACATGCTGATGGTGGTTAAAAATATCAAGGAACAACCCTTTCCAATATAGGTAAATAATTCACTAAAATAATTATAAACTCATATTTATATTATATTTATTGTAAATATGTGTTTTGCAGCGACTTTGTCCTTCTCTTCTTCTTGTTAAGATGACGTGCTCTTCACACGCTTTACACTTGCTGATATCTGTCATTTTATGAATGTATGATTTATTCTAGGATTAGTAATCTGAAGATTTATTGTTGGAGAAGCCATTTCTATGAGCAGTAGAAACAGCAAGCCTTTCTTGGAGCTGCAGGGATGAGCTTAGTAGGATAAGTTTGAGTAGAGACGTTATGTTTGTTAAACGGATTCAAGGGTTCACAATCTTTCTGGTGCTTTACTTCCATATTTATTCTCGCAATTCTATCTCCTTTCTCTTCTTCTTTTCTGATAAGTATGTAATAAGGACGGAAATCATTGGAATACATTTTTTTAGGAACTTTGCAAATTTTATAACTAAATAAAAATTTCACTCTGAATGTTGACTTATTTTTATGTCTTTATACAAAAATAGAGCATTGAAGAATTTAGCTTCCTATCAATTCAACCAAAGAGCAAAGAGCATGCAAAGAGGTTTCGTACCTAGATTATACTATTCTCTTTTGTATGAGTAATTAAAAAGTGAAACGCGGTAAACCTGGAAAACCCTTTCGATGCGTTGTACATGTATAGACTATTATAGCTGATATCATTTGATGACTCGAGTTGAACACAAAAATAGAGACGCAATGAACGCAGCGTAATATCGGGTCTAAGCCACGATACTGTAACAGTTGAAGTAATTTATCTGTGACCACTTTGTCATGCTAAGACTTGTTAGGACCTAGTTTGAGAACAACATAAAACCCCAACACAAATATCAAAAAACTACAAAACCTAATTAATAGATTATTATTTAGGTACCTACTTGAATATCATAAATAGGTTTAGCTTTTTAATAGATAAAACAAATTTGTTTATAATATAAGCCTGTTACACGAATCATAAATAAAATATATACTTTAAACGTTTAAGCTTCGAAATGTATACTTACCAACCAATCACTTCACAAAGATATTAATTGAAACATATTTTTTATTTGTACGACGAGCTTTTATTCAACTATATCTGGCATTGATTTCATATTTTACAAAAATGTTAGTACTTGGCGTAAATAAAAGCTTAATTTAATAAAGGGTATTATATAATAATTTCATTATCAGCCTTTCACGTTCCCACTGCTGGGACTTTGGCCTTCTCTCAGAGAGAGAGTATGGGCTGTAATCTACCACGCTGGCCCAGTGCGGATTGGTAGATGTCGCATGCCCGTTAAATGTTGCAGTTCTTGGGCATGCCGGTTTCCTCACGATGTTTTCCTTCACCGTTTTGACCGATGGCATGACCCCATTTTAAAACTGGTTGTGTCATAGAGTCGTCCATGGAAAAGTTGATCTGCCATATTGGGACCACTGATCACAACTGCAACATCACTAATCCTAGAGTTTTCTACTCGCCAAGCCCTTTGATTTGACATCAAGTGGATTGTAAAGAAAAGTTAATCCGCCATCTTGGGGCAGCGGCCATTTTGAAACCGCACGCTGCTTGGGTGAACTGATTAAAAATTCAGTTGCAAGGTTTGATCCAAGCATACGAACTAAAAGCAGTATTTAATTTTGCCAAGTATTAAATTGGTAACTATTGGATAGGCGAAGCCTTTGAGTACTTAAAGTTCTCATTTGGTGACACTGACCAAACCTAGTGCATGCATTAATTAAAATAATCTACCTAGCAATTATTTATTAAGTGATAAGAATAACTTTTCAATTTCTCTGTCGATAAAGTTGCATAGTTGAAAGACGACCACCTACCTAAAATTGTGTATATTGACTAGTAACATGTACTATCTTTATACCTAACCTATTATTTAACTGCATCCGTTAGTTAAGTTTGCGCCAAATCTTATTTAGAGACACAATTTCTAAAGACCTGAGACATAATATTTTTCAGTCGTTAAATGGAATAAAAAAAAGATTTTTGACACATTTTTTTTATTTTACGCGAGGACACAAATAAACTGTAGACCAGTCTTACTAGCTTAATCTGGCAAAAATCAAATACATTTAGGTATAACTAATCTTGTTTCATCTCGTTATAGAATCAAAGTGAAAAACAAAACTAGCAAAGTTTATAAGCCGCTTGTTGAACAACAGGTCTACCCTCAAAATGATTAACTCAATCCCTAAATAACTTTAAGTAACGACTAACTAACGGCACTCGGCAGATACACCGACCGAGTGTGCTATTACGAGAAGCAATTTTAACTTTATTTTCATTAGAAATGTCTTTTGAAAAATAGTGAAGAAAACTGTATGAAACATCTTCAAGTAAGTTAGGATACAAGTTTTTATTTTTGGCAATATAATGGGTGTAACGTTCCATCTTCCAACGGTAATATGCGGATTTCTTTATAAAGAAAATATTGTAAGTAACGTGACTGACCTCATCAAACCGTCAATAAAATCAAGTTTGCTGGCTTGTTCGCTAGCTTATTTCTGACAAAATCATCACTCAACTGACTGACACAATATAAACTAGTAAGTACTACACAATTTCTGATATTAACGAAATCCTGAATAAAAGTAACTGTGGATAGGGGTTATTCATACCGGCCGTAAACAAACAACTCCATTTGGTTTTTCAGAAAATGCTATTACGTACTTTAAAAATGTAAATTTAAAATATTGACACCATAAAACAAAGGGATAGGACAGACATCACGCGACCAATTGATATTGATGGAACCTGAAAGCTCATAGGTGTAAAGGCAGAGGTAAAATTCGAGATAACAGCTCACCGGATCCAAATCCTATCTCGGCCATGCCCCTTCATTAATTTAGATTGTTTTCTTACTTTACTCACCCTTTAGGGTTTATTGTGATGGAAGTGCTTAAGCGCTCGTATATAAGTTAACTTGAGTATGCTTTCTGAGGGCTTTTGTTTCTTAATCTAGAGCCAAATATACACTGAGAAGTAAGATGCGTAACTGTAATTATAGTGATTTAATGCATCAACGGTAATTCCTTTATATATACGTGTTGTCACAAGATGATATTATTATTGTGTCGTTATAATTTAATGTACTCCTCTGACTACCTAACTAAGTGTTTGACAGACTCTTGTTTCTTATGTTTGTTATTCAATAACATGTTTCAGTACCTACTAATCATTTTCTCATGATAAATGTATTATTCTACTAATATTATAAATGCGAAAGTTTGTTACCACGTATCACCGTAACTAATAAACCGATTTTGATTAAATGTGGAATGGTGATAGCTTATACCCTGGATTAACACATAGGTTACTTTATATCTCGGAAAAAGGTTGCTGTGGGATAACGGGAAGACGCGGCTGAAACCGCGGGGCGCAACTGGTATTAAAATAAAACCATTTATTTGCAATGCTGATAATTGGACTTTAATAACAACATTGTGAAGTTATACCTACTGAGGAGATAGGTAGGTATTTAACTAAAGCCTGCTACATTTTCTTGTGTCCCTTCTAAGCTTATACAAGTAAGGCTTATACAACGTCTTACGGGGTTTCGCCGCATTATACTGTTTGACGACTTGCATGCTTTGTCGGTACAGGTAGCTTTAGATAAAGGGTCGGGAAGGAATCATTTATATTTATTGGGCGTATTTCTGTACTAAATATTATAAACAGATAAAAAAAATACTTTTTGTTTGGAGCCTACTCCAAGAATAAGAAGAGTACTTAGACTCTTCTAATTTTTTTTTCTTTTTTATAACAGTTAGGCAATTATTTGACCCCTGTCTCACCTGGTGGTAAGTGATGACGAGGCCGATGATGGAGCATGCTTACCTAGAAGATACCTATACCGAAGATACCTATATTGAACTGATTCGGAAAATTCTTCACTAATAACAATTAGCATTATCCTTGGGCTTCATATGCTGCTTTTTATTGTGATAAAATTAAATATTCATTATGATAACACGATATTTATAACAGGAATTAAATATATAATTATAGCGATGATGGCTCAGTGGTAGTGACGTCGGTTTGCGATCCGTAGGACGTAGGTTCGAATCCTACAATGAGCTTGAGCTTTCGGTGAAGGAAAACATCGTGATGAAACCATAGCTTGGTGGTAGGGTATTTTCTAGTACTCGCCTGGCTAGCTACCACCCTCTTGTTAAGAATCTGTCGCCAAGCACCTATCAGTGTGTTCCGGCAGCCTCACTTGAGAGCCAGTTCCCAGTCCAGGTGTAGCGTGGCGCCATCTTCGACCACATCGTCACTTAAACACAGGTGACTTGTAGTCAAAAGCTAGCCTGTAAATAGTAAAAAAAAAAAACGAATCGGAGAAAAATAAGACAACTGGCTGCTTTATCAGCATAATAGCTTAAGACACAAACACAAACTAAATAGCTTAATTGGATGTTAGGTAACAAATTATTACAAAAAAAAATCGAGTTTTTAACGGTAATCAGAAAATTTCCGGCTATCAAAAACTTTGCCTACCCTTACGAAGCCCACGCGGGTCCGATATGAAATCAAATGATACAATGTTTTACATATGTCTTTTTATATTCTGCTTTTAATTTATAATTCTATTTTGATAACAAATAACATAAAAAAATTGTACATAATAATGACTATAGAAATATAGTAACCCAATGTACCTATGTATTTTGGGTACACAAATATTGCCCGTCAGAGGAGCACAGTTAAATGCAACAATAAAGGTTATTTGGTATTAAAAAAACATTAAGTTATGAATCGTTACTCAGTTGTAAAAAGGTAGACTATTTGTATAAAGTTACAATGAAAAGGTAAGAAATAAGGAAAACATCGTCGGATTTTGATATAAAATATTCCTTATAAGGGTGTTGTCAAGGAAATCCAGTTGTGATCGGAGAAACCACCCTAAGGAGATTATAGCAGGCATTGTGTATGGGAGGGAGCAGAGACGGAGTTTATCAGAACTGGAGCCCAATACGTTTGTATATAAATATTAGGTATATTGATCAAATAGCAAATAAGTACAGTATTTAAGTATAGGTAGCTGCGTATGTTAAGGCTTATAGCAAATCAAACGACAACCATTGTAATTCAACGACAACGAGTGTTTTTCTAATAATAAAATAAACATTTGAATAAATCCACCTGTGATGTCCGCTCACCCAAAAACTAAGCATCAAATATAAATGACATCTCCGAATTCGTGGAAAACCCCGCTCTCCTGTATTGCGGAACCCTTTGCGTTGTGAACACGCTACTCTCGATAATCCCATGATCCTTATTTACTGGCGGAGCCTGAACGGCCATCAGGTTTATCCGAGTGAACGCGTCACGCCACATGTTGAACGCGTTTTTTTTCTGTTTTCGCCTGATTTTTTAGGTCTGTCTGATCCGGTGAGTCTTGTATGTAATGTTGTAAGCGTATCCGTCCTCAAATGCTATCTAGCCACAGTACTAATAATATATTATGTATTTATAAAAATGAGATACGAGAAAGAAAGTACTTGGTATCTCTGTATCTAATTTCTTCTTATTTTCATACATATTGGTTCGCTGCTAAGCAACAAGTAAATTGGAGTGACCCTTCAATTATTTATATTATTGAACGAGCGGACTACTGGTTTTTAGGATTCGATACAAAAAAGATTTAAGCCGCTTGGGCCTCAACTAGGGCGTATGTCACGTGCTTTGTTTTGAAATGATGCGATACCTGTATTATGTCACTCTCAATTATTAAATTTAGCTTTCTACGGCGATGCCCGCTTTGATTAAAATGTTGAAACAAACCATTCGTAATTTGCTGCATTTACCCTTGTTGTACATTCAACGACAAAAGTAGCTAAACAAAAACAAATTTTCCGATTCTCTTGACCATCTTAAACACCAACCTTCGACCGAATCATCACTTAACATCATGCGTGATGTGTTATGGTCAAACGCTCACTTGTAAGTTGTAAGGAAAAAACGAAAAAAATACTGATCTAAAAGCATTTGGAAAATCGAGTTTGATCAGCTACTTTTGTCGCTGACTGTACCTACCTACTTATTGTTGGACTACCTACTATTTCATAAATAATTACAACTGCTTAAAATGCCGGTGTTATTCCGATCGGATATTTGAGCATTGGAAATTCCTGAAACGTGGTCGAACTAATTTCAGGAATTTTAAGACATACATATTAATTTAATACATACTTATAAAATATACCAAAGTATGTATTTCACTCACCATCGTTTTCAAATAGAAAGTTTATTTTTACTATCTTATACCGCCAAAATTGAGATACCCTTTTTTCCTTATTTCTCAGAAACCTTTTTTTGGATAAAAATAAGCCTTAAAATTAATTCATAGCGTTTATATGCTTCCATTATGCAAAGTTGTATTAAATCGCGAACAGTGGTTTCAGCGTGATGCGTGTTTAAAGACAGTCCATAAAAAATATGAAATATAGTTTATATCGACGTAGTTTCCAAAACTATATTTCACAATTAATGGCAATTACAACTTTCAAAAAATGTATTAAATACGAGACTGGCTGGGCCCAGTTATAATTAAATCAATATAATAAAATATGGGTGGAATAAATCCTCATTGATGGAGCAAAACAAAGGAGATTTGTGGACTAACCCAGACTACTCGACGAAAAGACTCAACAAAATGAACGTTTTTATTAACATATTTACCTATATAAAATCTCAGCCCTTTATACAAGGATGAACAATGACAGGTAAACTGTACGATATTAAGAATAGTGAGATTTATGTTTCTTTAGTTTACATATAAATTGTATTTTTGTGTACATTTGGCACGGAACGTTACGAACGACAAATTTGATATCAAAAGTATGCACGCAAAGGAGCTACACGCCAAAAAATAAAGCATCGGAGACACGAGCGTTGACAAAAGATTAACGATTCGTTTTGTTCGCGCCACGCTCACCGGTTTACACAAATACCTTTTGTTTTCGTCGTCACGGCGAGGCGAGTCGCATCCTCACGTGAATGCAGCCTCATAATATATACCTTCATTGCCTCACTGATGGTTAGCGTCAACGAACACAGAAGTGGCAAAATAAAAAGGACTCCTTATTCTCGTTTAAGTACAATAACAATGCAACCGGCAGAATGTCTAAACATGCATTAGTATGCATAATATATAAAAGCTAAGCCTTTGACTTTAAGCAAAATTTAACGGCTTTTCATTTGACATCAACGTTTGGCGTTCCACTTTATAGCACTTTAAATTAGCGTTGTGTGAGAAGCATCTACGTCAAATAAACTGCATTATGTGCACCATAGAGTTATTCCATACGAAAAATAATTTTATATCATGTTAGGAAATGCTTACCTACTAAATTCGTCTTGATAATTATTAGTTTTCTACAACTTTAAATGAGTACCCGCCATTGTACTCGCATTTTTAAACATGTCCCAAATATCGCATAGCACAAAACAGGCTCATAGCAATGAACGATGTTGGAAACATAAAATTTTAAACAACGACGGAGATATTTTAATACTCGAAGGAATTAATTCCCGGGGAGCAGTAAATCTTGCCGCGACTTGAGGCGGTAGTTAGACGATTTGCCGTTATGTGCGGTTGGAACGCTGGAGTTGTACTGTGTACAGTGGCTTTACTGCGCAGGATATGACTGACTCTGAGAATGTGCTTGTTCGTTTCCCATATTATTACTTATTGTGTGTGAACGTTAAGCTTTCAGGTGCTGTTGTTTCATGCACTTCAAACATACTACAATGTAATGCTAAGGATAAAACATAAGCCGATTTGCAAGCCATGGTATTTCCGTTCCATTTAAATTAATGAGCTTAGGTGCAATTTCCTTTCAGATACACTTCCCTTTTCAACATGAAAAGTCACTCTTAATTTATCAAATATTCACAGAACCTCTTACAGAATAATAAAAGCAATGTTTTTTCTTTACGATAGCCGGAACTGAGGTATTTTTTCATCAAAAGAGACACCCGTCCCCACTTGGAGGGGGATATCAGCATGCCATTTGTTTATATTGCAAAATTAATCCTCCAAGCCTGGCGTGAGCGATGACTCGAGTCAAACATTGCTTACCAAACAAAGAATACCAAGGTGTATACTATAATCGATGCTCACTTAAACGACAGATGCTACAAACGGATACCATCAATCTATCCCCATCCCCCCATCCCCACCCTCTTACCGATTCCTCCGCGAGGGCCGAATTGTTATTCACGTTCCATTACCTCAATTTTTTAGAACCGATGTGCCTGTATGGGAATAAAATAAAGAAACTTTCAGGCAATAACTGAAAACTTGTTGTGACTCGTTGCTGAAAAAAAAGCATCGTTGTAAAATTAAATTTTGTTTCAATTTTCGAATGTTAATTCTTCAGATGTTGGATTTCACGCGAGGGATGTAACTGTGTGTTTCGAATAAGTTTAGAATGTTTTATATTTCCACTGGAGGATAGTCTGAGATTGGTAAATGGCAGACCAAGCGTCACTCTTGTCTCCCACGAGCACACGGTACGGTAGACGACGCGCGACGAGAATCAACCAATAATCGATTAAAGTTTGCCGCACACGTACGAGAATCGAGCAAACACTGAGAACTTGGTGGCCCGTACACCGACCGTGCTAAGTCACGTGCCAACGAGCAATAATTCAATAAGACGCCAACTGGAATCATCAGCCCACTAGCACGTTATAATATATCATCAACAAAAAACGAATCACTTCATTTCATCAATTACACAATCATATCACTGATAAACATGACAGAATAATAAAAACAGAAAAGTAAATAAGACATTTTCAAATGTATATTAGTTCATTTTAATTTACGAATGAGCGCTGTATAAGAGAGCCCATTATTTTGTTAGGCTATATGAAACCAACAGCTTAGCTTACTGGGGCGTGCAATTTCCTCCGTCACAATAGACCGGCTTGCCGCAGCTTAGTAGCTGAAACAAAGCTTCATTATGTGATTAGCTCATTAAGTAAATTAATGAATTTGACAAAGGGTTTGGCACACACTGTGCTGATGAGCCTTTCTCATCATATTGATGGGAGCACGACGTGGAACTATTGTCTCCTCTCTGGTATTTAGGGGATTAAGATAATATCTACTCGTATCACAGGGCATGATTTATATTTTGTTTTTTACTTACAGGCTTTTGTTCATACGTTTATTAAACACTCAGGCTGAAATGTGTTTAAACAAATGCATAAATTCAAATCCATAAAATAAAAATGAATCGCAAATTGTGTTGGTGAGCGCATAACTCAACAACGCCTGGACCAATTTTGCCAATTCTTTTCTTTAAATGTTCGTTTAAGTCCAAGAATGGTTTTTACAGCGAGAAAAATTCGAATAATTGTCAAGAAAACCCTAAAAACAGCCCTTTTACTTTTCCTATACAAACGTTTTCTAACTAAAATGTAGAGTCAATTTGAACTTAAATACCAAGTGGGGAGGTTCCGGGAAGGCAAAACAATTGAGTGACGTTAGTATCGTATAAATATTGATGTCTATTTACAATAAAATTAGGGATCCTTACTAATACTCCAATAATGTGTGTATTATAATTTTTAATGAATTTTTTTAAGTACCCGTGCGAAGGGCGTGACTCTAGTTATCAATAAAATATATAGTTCCATTGACTGCAAATAGACATTCATAACACTTTTCATTTACACAAAATATGACTCAAGTTGACAAGTTCGCTACTAAAATAAAGGTCTGTCTGTACACATGCATATTAATGCAGTAACAAGCACCGACAAATAAAGCTGAGTTCATCAACGCACACGACAAAAAGCAGTTTAGCTGAGAGAAAGCTGTGCACGATAAATGCAGTATCATGCAGTATCACTCATGTGGGCGCACATATAATACATAGGTGGCGTGTGTCGCCCGCAATCAAGCCTCGTCTGTGTCAAAATGTCGCGGCTTTTAACCTCAACGCGCCGCAACACTGCACTAAAACACGCTACTAAAACATTGTTAGAACCTAAATATGTTTATCATACGTATAAATTTGATCTATTATTTGAGCTGAGGTCAAGTTCTCGGTGTAACTTAGCGACAATAATCAGAGGGAAAATTAAAATTTGAATAGCAATTAATCGCCAAGTCGTCGTCTCTCAGATGAAGTATTCTGGAGCAACTCCATTTCATCGGTTTCAAATTGCTTGATCGAATTACCACGGCACCGTCCTTCGATCGCAAGCGTGGCGAATCGCGATGGACGCTCAAAATTGATTGCACTGCAAACTAACTTGCACTTCAGACCAAGCACTAGGCAAATAAATTACTTCGTCTACCTTTACTTAGGAGCGCAACGTCCAATTGGGGCCATGGTGACGATTAATTTTGTTTCGCTTACATTTTGCACATTCTAAAACAATTTCTATTTCTCCGAACAAAGCGGATAAAAAGTTCATTACGTGAAACGTACATAGAAACAATGTATTCGAGCCATTGAAAATACGGAACTCATTGCATCCGATCTTAATTACACAACAGCTTAACAAAAGTTTTCGCTTGTTTTCCAAATAAACCGAGCTTCGTATTTAGCTCTATAAATAATTTTGTAGCTTGCATTCGCCCTCTTGTTTGTACATTTAAATAGATTTACAGGTGACTCCAGGAATGCTACTCGGAGACTACCGTTAATGACTTTGACTAGCCGTTTCTTTCATTAAAATCTATCTAGTATTCACAAAAGCATGAACAGTGCATTAGTGTCCCAATTTACCTATACTAAGTAAAAAACGTGTATTACTATCGTCCCATGTGAACGTCTGATAAAAATGGGGAAACGAAAGAAAAAGAAGAACCCTTCCGCTTTTGTGTAACTCAAATGCATTCACCGCATGTTCACAGAGTTGTATCTCGGCCGCACTTTCCGAGTACGCAAACCAGCGAAAACTCTTTTTCAAAAAGTGTGGCGCCACAATTTGTGTACATAATGACAGGCACTTTTCAAATTCAATCGTTCACTCAAAAGCGCTTTTATACGAGTATAGGCACAAATATTCATGGAAAATAAAATATGTTTACTTTGAAGTTGATATTATAAATAACGTTACGTAGAGGGTAGAAGATGCGCAGAGAGTATTATTGAATGATCTCCGGCCCCAGATTGTCGGTTATCGTAACAGGAAATTTTCTATTTCATCGAATGTAATCGGCACGAAGGCCCGCGTTGTGCTCGCGCGACGCGACACGTCGCCAGCGACGCGTGCCCGCAGGCACACCCCGGAGACGGTGAGCTAGAAAATTAGGTTACCATTCCCTGGTACCATTTCGCCCGTTCTAAATTCAGAAATCTCGATCCAATTTACAAATAATTCTAGAAAATTCGACATAGAACTGACGTCTTGCAATTTGAGATACCTGGTAAAGTCTCGAGGAAGTCACAACTTTTTATAGTCACTGCGACGGCAAGGTCGTTTTGAGAAAGGATTTTTGCTTCGTTGCCTTCTGCTCCAAACAGACACTAGAATTAATTTAAGTTTGTTCTTTGTGTACTGGAGTCGTCGCTGAATTTATAATCAATTTTGTATTAATCGTTTATTCATTTGGATGTAAGATTCATAAAGGAAATTCAATGAAAAAAAATTTGCATAACAACCTTGCTTTTGTTTAGAAATCTTTTGAATTGTACCATTATTATGAATTGTTGTAGAAATTTGTGCTTGTGTAAGTAGAAATTCTGCATAGAAATGAAAATATAATTAATTCGATATTAAGATAAATAATTTCTTCACAAGTAAAAACATTTATCTAAACCTTAAAATGTAAAATAGAACTACTTATCAAACTAAACAAACTACTTAATCTAATAAACCACTACCAGTTGGTACCAGTTGGTTGATTTCTTCATAATATTAAGTTTGTGAGCTGGTGTATTTTTCGATATTTCATATTATGCCATTGGTCCAGAGTGAAATGCGTTTTGATTTCCAACCGCGGCACAACCACAGTGCTTTGACATAATTAATTTCTGTTTAGGTCAAAGCCTACATTCAGGTACAACTCAAATTACAATATTGAGGACAATAATGTTCCACAAACGCAGGGAGTGGAGTATACTTAGGGACTGAAAATACGTATACCAACTCGGTTTGCACTGCTTTTGAACCCACATCACAACAAAGTTGACGCATAGGGACTTTAATTACACATAGAGGGTTGGGCCTTTTTCGAGGATATCTTGGCAAAGACCATCAAAAAGTTTGCGTGTGCTAACAAGAGGTGTATCTACGTAACGTAACTAAGCTTTATGCTTGGACCTTTGGAATTTTAAAAGCGTACTTTTGTTGTTTACAGTAAACATTAATCACACGAATGATGACTTTATCGGTGGCGGTCAAAGTAAGATTTGTTCTGGATTGGTTTCGTATGTGCTTAGGGTTCCTGATCCCGAAGAGATCGTGTATCCCATACCTCTTTTGTGTACGTGTTGTTTTGCCGTTTTAGCGTAATTTAAAAATAATCCGTAATAATCAAACTCAATAAAAACTCTTTTCAACAATTATGTAAATCAATGTTGCATAGATTTACTAGCTAAAACCTTACTTGCGCAGAGGTAATTTTTTTTATGGTGTTTTTTTTATTAATTACATACGTATCATTACGAAACAAATATTGTTTATTATGGATATGGAAATGTAAAAGAGAGACGTTGTAAAATGAAAAAAAGGGCTACGTACGATGCAAGCAAATTGGACTATTCAATTAAAACTCGTTCCACAGACGTGTCGCCTCAAACACCGGCATGGCTCCCAGATAACAAAGTTAAGGTCTCAACCCCACAGATTACAGAGGGGTACCTTGTGCCAATCTGGGGGTAACAAAAAAAGGAAAAAAAACATCGCTAAAAACTAGTAAAGGCAGTATTTAAATAAAATAGCCTAAATGCTCCTTGGGTATTTTATTTCTCAATATGTTGGTAAAGGTGCAAACAAGTGTTTGTTAATTATATTATGACTGTATAGATCTGGGAGAAAATTATCAGTCATTTTACACAATGTGTACTGTATATCATATATATTAACATATATTTTATATATTGACTATCATAATTACAGAGAAAAAATGTAGTAATTAGCTCCAATTAACAACTTAATCTCGGAGTCGTCCTCTTACACCCGAAATCAATAATCGACCCTGATCAGTTTTTCGCGGTTTTGGATTGATATGTCATGTCATCATATGTCATTTTATGGGTCAAGCTTGACATATCGATCCGAAACCGCAAAAACGGATCAGGATCGATAATTGATTTCGGACGTTGGTGTAACTTTTCAAACTTGTACACAAAGGAGCGACCCCTTCCTACCTAACCAAAGAACATTGGCCACTTTTCATACTGCCCTGGACCTGAACGCAATACTTGACAGTGACAATCAATTTGCTAGTACATAGAATAAAAAGATTAGTTTTTGTTCATATTTGGTAAATAATGTTGATTTTATTGACTTAATTTATGTAGGGCCGACTTCCAAAGCGTGAAACGGAATGAAAAAGAAAATGCGGAGTGCGTTCAAAACATCCAAGCATCGTGTAAGTTAAAAAATGTCCTAAGAAACTCCGAAGTTAAATAATCAATATCTTTTTTTCTACACTTTCTTTAAAATATCGTTTGTATAATCATAATATGCAAAAAATCACAATTTTCTTCATGTATAGCTCGTTTTCAGACAAACTCGGGTCCATTTTGGCCATTGTTCTTTAAGGCAATGGTATGCGCCTTAGTCACATACCTAATATAATGCTTGTGCGCACAGAATAATTTGTCTGGAAATACCTCTGTAATCAACAAACATGTAATGCGGAAGCACTACAGTGTACAGGCCTAACGGGTAAACGAGAAGCTTTCGCTTATTTTTCACTGCAAATTATTTCGTTATTCATTGGAAAGTCCAGGCATGTTGATTGCATTCCGAGCCCTCAAAAACACATGCATAATTCTGTTTGCAATTTTAAATTGTGTTTAAAAATAGCTTGTAAAGAATTTAGTAGTATCCTAGTCTAGTACTTAATTTAATTTATATTTAAAATCAAAATGAGGTTATTTTAAAAAAAATAAAGCATAGCTATCGGTGTATTTGATCTTATGTGAGGTTAAACACGTTATTAAGGTGTGTTTTCAGCTGAATAAAACAATAAGGAGACCTATGAAACTTCTTAATTATTGAAATATATTGTTAATTAACGTACAGAAAAGCTACCTGCCTATTTTCCTTTTTCATATTCCTTGTAATACCCTCGGAAGGGTCTTTTGAAGTTTCCTCTCAGTTAATTACCTTCCCCACAGAGATGAAAACGTGGGTACACAACCGAAACATTTTTCGTGCTCACCGGGTGGCTTATTGATCAGAATGAATTCACTCTCCCGAAAATCACGAATGTTGGCCGCTACCTATTCCTTTTAACTCGAATCTTAATTAACCGTCGGCTCTTAATTAGGCGAAAACTTATTAAACTCGGCTTTCAATAAACTACGTGTTTTAGAAGTTTTGGCAGCTTAGGTTGTTAATCGATAGTTATGTAAACATTTTAGGGATTATAAAACTTCTAATATTTTAGGTTAAGATTGTCAGATAGTTAAGACAACGTCTCTAAAAGTGTAGAGGCAGCAAATACATCTATAATAGGTGGGATATCTTCTGATTCTGAAGCAACGTAGCGAAAAGCACACAGTTCCGATGCGCGTTTACTATTCAAATACGAGTCAATATTCTATGGCCAGTCGTTTCCACCTATTCCGGTTAGGGCTGCCACTTGCAGGTTTTTATACGCTTCACTGGTTTATATGTTTCCATTGCGTATTATATAATGATCTACTTGTATTGTCACAGCCTCGTTGACTAATATTTTATTGATAACTGATAGATATTGACAAAAAGACATCAAATAATTTTGTGTTAGTAAATCAGAATTAAGATTGATATATATCTATAAAGTTTAAATTTTTAAGCTCGCCGGACAGTCTATAAGACTAAACATTTCTATGAAGCCAATCCAATCCAATGTAGCTGCTCTGGCCGGGGTATCAAAATTCATGGAAACCTCTAGAGGGCTATCTATCCCCGACCAGCCCCTTTGCAGAATGCAAATAACGCTTTGATGTGCTTTTAAATTTTTTTCTGTTTATTTTTCATAGTAATGCATTAGGAAATCATCTCAGGAAAAAGCTACTACTTAGAATACGATATAGATTATTTTTATAAAATACTCCTTGACGCAACACAGGTACAAACTTTAGTGTTTTTATTTTGTTATTTATATAAGTATAATACAAATTTAATTTTATAGCAACGTCACATTTGATCAAACTATGAAAGTAGTCACAATTATAATGTAAATGCGAAAGTTGTTATGAGTGAGTGAGTGTGTATGTTTGTCATACTTTTTTTATCCCAAATAAGAGTCTTGTGTCAATTACACATAAGTAAATATCTAAAAAAAAAACTAATTAATATAACATAAAAAGTTTTCGTGAATTATTATTTAATCGAACAATAATAATAATCATATAAATTATCTAATGAATGCGAAAAACGTACCTAAATATATTTTACGTTAAATCGTTGTCAGTATGTTGCAATACAACTCGAAGGATTAATAAAATAACCAACAAATGAGCTCAAAATGTCAAGGAAAAGTAAAGTAGGTACATAAATCATATTACACCGGGCCCGGCATAGTACAGGATGTTACAGTTATTACTTATTGTGCCTAATTAGCATACGGAGGGTGGGCCCGTGTTGGTTTTTTGATCCTGTATTCATGAAGCTTATACAATTTACATGCGTTGGTTTTATTCGTAGATAGTAAGCATAGTTACATACAGCAGACATAATATTAATATGATACGTACACCTACAGGTTCTACTTAGTACCTAGTAGTTTAGTGTGGGATGAACTTCTGTTTGGTCTACCACACGTACCTACCTAATCTAGATACAAAAACATGACTTCTAAACAAACATTGTTGTAGCAGTAAGAAACCAAGAAAATGTTTATATTTACATAAGAATGATTTTACGTTCTTATAAATATTTTTTTTGTGTATAGAACTTGGCACTCACATTTAGATCTCAATCGTTTTTTCGGTGAAGTTGACAACAATACATAACATCATAATATTGAACTGGCTCACATTGTCACATTTATGTTTTTGGTGGGAAACATAAATAATGTACTAGTCAGATACCTAAATCAAACTTTTCATACTTTCGACGACCGATATGGCGCAATGGGCGGATAGCCGACTGTGAAGCGTGAGGTCGCGGGTTCGATTCCCGCTACAGGACAAATATTTGTGCATTGAAAAAAAAAAGCGCAAGTATTTGTTCTGTGTCTGGGTGTTGTGGATCCCCGATCCTCGTAGTTTCTGATACCCTAGATATAGGGAAACCTAGTTAGCGGTCAGAGCCTATGTATGTGATTGTGCGGGCATTATTATTTTGCGTATCATATTCCTTCCACTTCATAAATCCCATTCAAAATATCTGTATACTGTATGGTAAAGAAATTCGTCGAGTCATAGCTAATCTTAAACATTTTGTAACTAATTCGATGAAAATAAACCATAGAACCATTAGACAATTCCCCGTCTCCGGGCATCAGTATCGGATCTACTCGTATTTGATGTGGCGTCGTGCTATCAATCATTTTTACCGATCGATCTGCAGATTCGGTTCGGTATCAGATACGGCTGATTGTTATTGCGACCCTCTGTATCTTAGTAAATTGCGAAAGAAATTGTATTCGATGCCGTGAATGATTGATCTGTTTGTACATTTACCGCTATTTTGGGTAGAATTCGTAAAAGATTTTTCCGTTTTTTAAGTTTAGGCGGGCATGTTTTCTAAATATTCGAGACAATGCGCTTGCTTTGAAAAGTTTACTGCGGACAAAATTATCTGATATTTCTTCATACATTTTTGAGTATAAAGTGAACATTGAGTGTGGTTGGAATACTATCACCTTCGTCGCTTTTCTCTTAGCTCTTTTCTTTTTACCTTTCTTTAAAATAGTACATTACTACCGCGATTGACATTTCAGTGATTGATGAATGAACGTGAAAATGGAAAATGTATATTGATGGATGCCTGAGTCCATCAATACCTTGTTCCCGCTAAGGTTTGTGTAGTTGTTTTCTCAAACAATGCGCGGGTATATAAACAAGTTACATAATATTATGAAAAATTCTAACAAAATAAAAAGAAATTTGCACGTTACGTGATCTATGTTTGTTAGTCCGACGGGAATCGGTCGAACCTTGCCGAATTAGGTTTTATTTCGTTTTTGGCTGTATGCTTCAGCACAACCTATTTGCATATTGAAATAACACGACAGTTATGGATTTTCAAATGAAATTGCTGGCGTGCTACCACGACAGCGTGCGTTTGGTCAGTACCTACTGGAATTTTACTTTGCCATGCAACGAAGATATTTTTAAATGAAAATATTGAAAGCATAGAATATACCTCTTATTTTGTTTTATGCAATGTTGAGATATTGCTTAAAGATTAACTTCTATATACGTTGTTCCACGAAATAATATGACATCGTCATTTATTTTTAACAAAGTTAGTAAATGATACCGTTGTTGACAATAAGAGAAGACATGTAACGAACCATGAGCCACCTGATCCTGTGAACAACGACAACGTCAAGAATAATTGTTAATCTGAGTTTATTTTCCTCATAAGCATTTGGCAGCATAACAGGCATAACTTTTGCGAGCCAACAAAGCAATTACTATGAACTCTAAAAGCTTCGTTTCTGCTCCCGTTATTTATTAAATTAGGGAAAAAAACAGGAAGTAACCATATTTAACTCAAGTTGGTATTCCTGTAAGTACGGTTAGAATATATAATAATGAACTCTTATCTAATGTCAAACACAATATTCTCCTCAGTAGTAGGTATATTAAGCTAAAACTACGCAGCCATAATGTGGCATTCAAAAAAAAAATTTGAATTCAAGCTATCATAAGATCTATAGTAATTCCATGTTCTCGGATGTGTGTAAGCCTAACATTTGCAATGACTCAAAACTCGGCGTCCAAGTGGATAATATCACTCTTACGTATAAAAGCTAGATCTGCCGTAGCTACCGTGTAATCTAGAAGCGTCACCAACGGTTACTATTTGCATTTTATTGCCAAAGTTTCTAGCCGCAAAGCGCCTATTTTTATGGTAAACTTATTCAAATGCACACTGACGCCATAAATTGGGGAAAGGGGTACCTATGTGGCAGAGAAACGGGTTTGCGGCAGAGGCACAGCAGTCACGGAAAAAGTTTGTTAGTACCCTCACGCGTGTGCCCCGCGCGTGCAGCCCACGCCTGTAGACTTGCGCACTTTTAATTGCTCCAGTTACTGAGACTGTCGTCACTTGGAATTTACGTTAGAAAATCTCATCCGAGTCTGAAATCTGATTAATTTCTAATTCTGTACATACAATTATAATAATGTAAACACAATATGACGCTATAAAAACAAATTGTTACATAAAGTAAAAATTGTCATAGATAGCATAAAATTTGTGGTTATCTATAAGCCACCAGCGCCAGTAATTGCACACAGAGTGGCAAAGATTTTAAAATGATTTATTATACAGTGTAGGTATAAAAATATAACATTAAATGAGTCTGAAAGTCTGATTATTTTCAATGTTTCAAAATGAGATCTTTCTTTATATTTTAGTAACTAGCTGTTCCATGCGGTTTCACCCGCATGGGCTACAGTTTATCGCGATAAAAAGTATCTTATGTCCCTTCCCCGGGGCTCAAATTATCTCTATACCAAATTTCATTTAAGTCGGTTCAGTAGTTTAGGCGCGAAAGCGTTATTATTCCGTATAATACTCCAAAATTATTCCCGCACTTCAATGCCCCCTCACCGCGTTACCTGCTGTAGGTACCCATTATCCTATTTTAATTCTAAGTTAATTTTTCTTGGACCGCACGTTTGAACCGCGCAGTTAAAGGTCTTCCTGGTCCGCGACCGCACTTTACCTATTTCATAGATTCTCCCGGTGCCGCCCTTACTTCACCGCGTTTCCCGCTGCGCTGCGGTGCGGCGGTTTTATTTTTCTACTACTACTTACATTTTTAAACTCGTGATATCTTTTGAATGGAATGTCCAAATTGAATGATTCAAAAAGTTATATGTAGGCATTGAAGCAGTTTTGAATAAGAAGCAATTTATTTTGATAAGGATTAATACCAAGATACAAATAAAGAGCCTTTTCTAGCAGCGGCATTAAAAATTAAATTTTTAAAATAAAAGATCACTTATTGTGGCATAACTATAATAGTTAGACATATGCTCTCGCGGACTTTTTTGTAGATCTTAATGGGGCCTACAAACCCGTCATACATTATTTTGTTCTAGTGTCAATAGTTTTTGCAGCGCACGCAAAAATAGGTTTTCGATTTCACACCTTGGGTTGCAAAATAGCAATTTTCTTACGGATCCCTAATATTTTTGGAAATAAAATATAGCCTAAAGCCTTCCTCGATAAATGGGCTATCCAACACTGAAAGAATTTTTCAAATCGGACCAGTAGTTCCTGAGATTAGCGCGTTCAAACAAACAAACAAACAAACAAACAAACAAACTCTGCAGCTTTATAATATTAGTATAGATTAAATCAATTGATGTACAGCTGAGCAAAGTCATTTTGCTATTTATTGGAAGCTTTCCATTTTCTCCCACAGAATGAAAAGCAATTTCCTACAGTTGGGATAATTCATTTATCGACCACCTGCGAACTGGTGTTCGATCAACCGCGGTACAATACAATGGAGCCACCACGCTCTAATCTTAAAGGAGCCGCTTTTAAAACGACTTGTCAGAGATTACCCGACCGACCTATAGAAAACGGTTTGCGGGCCCACCGCGGAAAACTTTTATGCCATCGAAAATACACGGTCAAATCTTTTGATAAAAACTCGGACCTCCATCAATGGTAAAGTCTGTCGAGGACCCGTGCGCCGCGAAACCGCTTTTGTAAATTAAAGGATGACAAACCGTGACCGTCCACCGCTGCCGGCCATTTCTTCCAAGTGGAGGGGTTACGGATACATTAATACGGTTTTATTTTCAAAAGCTGTCACTGGCTAAAAATTTCCTATATTTTTTCGTTCGTGGAAATGAAATTTCGTTTTAATTTTGCGACTTCGTTCGGCATGGCTTCGTTCAGAAATCCGTTTTCCAGCAACTGAGAGGATTAGTATTCTCTCTGCGTATCACAGCTAAAACGATTTCCAATCGTAATTACATGTTACCACACAAAAAATGTCGCAGCGTACTTATTTATTAATGTACGAGTATGTGTATTCGGCGTGTTAAAGTATAACACTCTGTTCATATAGGTATGCCCGGATATTTCAAGAAGCACGTGTGATAGCATTCGTTCAGGTTGAAAGTAAGTGCCCCTAGTCCCTAGCTTGCTGCCGTTTACCATTGGCAAGAGCATAACAAGTTTCAGCTTCAGACATTTATTCCGAGCCAACGGATGGAATAATAATGCAATACACATTCAGTCGTAATTCTCAACATGTATAAGAAAAATAACCATATGCGTAAAGTTGTCACAAAACGGTACGATGCATACTGTATGTTTGACAAAAAAATACAAACTGCTGGCAATTTTTTGCACTCTTTCAATGACACATAACGTTGAATTGGAGTAGGTATATTAGACAGCCCTACATCGCTTCCCTCTGGGTGCTCCGTAAATAACTTTAGTCAACGTCGCAGTGACAGACAATGTATTGCAAGTGGACTTTAAGTGTCAAAGTTTGTGCGAGCGTTTACGTTGGCAAACTGAACGCGAACGTTATAACTGTCAAAGTTATTATTGCCACCACCGGTTCCGTTCACGAAACGTTTCAACTAAGACGTAGAGAACCACCCTGCTGGGTTTATTCGATAACAAAACGAATTTAATTAAAGTTGGCGCGACATTGATCTTGCGAACGGCACTCGATCGGGTGCTTCTAAACTGTTATTTTGAATATACAGTTGTTTCAATTACTTTTGGCAGATATTATTTCAATAACTGTTCACAGTTGTAAGCCTTCTTATTTTACATTGACGTTGTAAGGTAATCTAATTAAAAAGTCCGAGTAACCAAAAACTGTTACGAGTACTTAAAGCAAAGACAAGCTTCCGGCTTATTTCCTCCGACATCCCTTTACTTCGCCATCCATCTGTAACTCTTAAAGGAAATATAAAAGTGTGGGGCTCGAAGAAACATTATCGGAGTGGATCCGATCCCGGAGGCTTTCAGTCTACTGCCCAGGGGATTTGAGTAAATGTATTCTTTCTAGCAGGTTTGGATCACTGCACAGACGAGGCGTTTCAAGACCCTTTTCTAGTGTTATTAAAGGAATGCCACTCAATTGAAATATTATACTTTATCGATAAAATATTATGTGCCCAAGAATAAAAATAAAACACTTGTGAAAAAGATATTGCTCCTGTTTACGTTCCGGTGGAGGTGAAGGAGGAAAAATATCTACTCTGCCTAATATTTTATTCGAAAGTAATAAGGAAAAGTTTAACTAAATTGTATACTCGGAGGTATTCAATCAGTTAAGTCTGTAATTCAACCCTTATTTAAATTTTAGTTAGACAAAGACTACAATGTGCGCGTTGAAAGGTACACAATTTGAGTTAAGCAAATTTCATTACAATGTAGGTCCGTAAACACGCTAAAGTGCATTAGTAAAATAGCGAAAGCCAAATATATTTTACGAGAAAATTTTAGTGTGCCCAACATTTTCGGAATTTTCTGACTTGATGCCTCCTTACAGCGAAATTCCATTTGGCAAGCTAGGTGAATTGAATGCCATAAAGAATTTACAGTGACCCGTGACCCGCACAGCATTAACCAAGGTGAAACGACAGCATTAGTGCGTTGACAGATGTTGACAGCGATATATTTGGGGACGGTCACAACTTCTGACACCCAAATCGGTCCATCTTAGTTTGCAGTCTCGTTGATTTATTGATTCCAGAGTTATAATTCCAGTGTTTTTGGTATATATTCAACACTAGTTGTAGTTTTTTGTTGTATTACTTATTCGCATTAATCTTCTTTATGTAAAATTAAATTGCTGCTAGCTAAGCTAATATATCAATATTTTATTCATGTTCGCAACCTTTAAGAACAATTTTTTACATACTTAATTGCGATAGAGACGCCAATTCACCTTTTTACACTTGCTTTAAAGATTCCCAAATTATAGCGATTGGGAAATACAAACTCTGGCAAGGAGTTCCACTCGTTAGCGTGGAATGTGGAAGCAAAATTCTTCGTGCATACAGGTGGTATATCCACCATACATACCTGCGATAACTATGGCGCTTCGTCGTTTGTCTAAATGTCCAATAATGAAGTGGGAAACGGAGGAGGAATCAAACGGTGCAATTATTGGGTATACTAGCCGAAATGTATCCAATGGATAAAAGACCGATAGACCAGCAACTATACGTTGATGCTCAATGCTCAGAAGCCTTAATTCAATTGGCAAATCGTTGCTCATGAACTTCTTGTCACGTCTCTTAATTGACTCTAAAGCCTCAAACTGGTACTTAGCAGTGCCGTCCCAAAGGTGAGAACAGAACTCCATACACGACCAGACCTCTGTTGGTATTGGTGCTGAAAAAACTCAAGTGGTACCCACTTAAAGATTTACAACCTGTTTGATGGTGAAAGAGAAGAGACACTTGGTTTTACTATTTACTTTGCCTCGTAAAAAGTGAACAAAACTTTAGTACCTACCTACTTTCGAATTGTTGCAATGGAAAGTACATACTACAGATTACTTACTCTACTCTTCACACTTATTTCAGTAGACACTAGATTATGTCAACACTAGAAACGTATGCCCTAACTTAGTAATAGCAAAATTGTTGTGTTCACCATTTCCAAAATTTCCCAAACGAGAGTAAATCAATCAACAAAAAACCTTTGCGATTCGCTATTAATACACATACTACTTACAATCCATTCTTTCTTCTGCGTATTTTTTTCTAACCGGTGAATAGTAATAATTACTCACTGCTGTTCCTACTCTTCGTTCCTTTTAAGCCAACGTCAGCTAAAATAAATTACAGTCAATATGCAAACAACTAAAAGCAGTTCCATTCAACATAGAAAGGGGAATTGATATAGAAAACAGAACGATCAACAACCATCAACTTTTCCAACTAGTGTAACGAAGCATTTAAGCGCACGATCACGTTCATATAAGCTGCTGGAAAATACTGTGTGGCAAACATGCTTAATCGCGAACTGCGGTCGAATTTCCTGATTTTCTGAATGTGTCCGACCTACATGCGCCAAATGTCAATGCTGGAGAGTTCCGGTATCGTGATCGAGTTACCTCACTGTTGGTTATCCCACAGGAATACCAGAGTTGTACCTAGTTGCCATTTTCCATTACCTATACTTAACCTAAACAAGAAAAAATATGATTAGCCTTGACGGGAAATAAGTTTGTAATGATATTGCCTCTTTGCTACATTACTATTGCAGTCGCCAACGTATACGTTGGGATGATGATTGACAATAAAGTAACAAATATGTTTCTTTTGTCCACAGAGACACCATGCGGTGTTTAGCGCCACTGGTGATATGGGCGATGGCCGTGTCACTAGTGGCGCTCGCCATTGCCCAGCAAGACGCGGGCGGTGGCCCCGGACGCTCAGGCAATGGCACGAGCGCCAGCACTGCCATAGGCGCGGGACGTGGCACCACCGTGGTGCCGCCAGCCCGGAGGACCACGGCGACCGCGGTTCAGACCACTCCGCCTGCAAGCAAGCGCAAGCAGCGCAATAGAAAGCGTACAACTACCACAACTACTACGACCACTGAACCGTATGACGACGACGATGAAGTCACGACCACAGTCCCGACGACCACTGTTGATCCTCGGACTTTCGATCACAGTAAGTACTTTTTCTTTCTTTCCTTTCCTTCTTCTTTATAACCAGCCCCGGATTTATGAGTTTTAGTTTATAATATGGCATGTTCCGTATAAATGTAGTGTATTTTTTAATAGTTCTAAAAATTGCTCCTTTCCTAAACTTTCTTTAGAGTATTTTATCAGATCAGTGGTTCCAGTGACAACCTACAGCAATAAACTCGCAAACAAAGTCTTTATTAAATTAATGAACATAAAACACCTCAAAAATATACTTATTTTTCTTGTTTAGGCACTTAAAGTCAGCGACTACACACTTTACGGCTTTAACGATGATTGATGAAAGTAACTTTATTTTAGTTTTATTTTCTTTTTCCTCAGCTGAATTAGAATGGAGCAACTTTTGGAACGTTCCACCGCATCCAACACCTGTACTTTTGAACATAAATCATATCATAATCAAGCCCTCGTTAACTCGAACGTGACTCGCTAATTAACTGATTAGTCTCAAACTCTCAACGCTTTGGTTGCGAGTGTAAAAAATACTTTACAAAGTGTGTAGGTATAGGTAGGTACATATAGAATTACCACGGGGACGTGATAATAATAAGCTTAGCCGCTTTACACGTAATTACAATACGACAATATTTATAGAAAAACTTTTCTAAATTCCCTAAAAGTATTATAATTTTGAGTGACACATTGAATGTCGAAACGCCAATGACTTAGAATAGTATACGACCATACGTCGAGTATGTTAAAGACAGTATCGCCACGTCATACCTATTGCCGCGCCATTTTAGCATGGGTCCCTAAAGAATGGCCACTTCCCCTTCGTCGACGTGAAGACATCCAAATTATTTCCTTTTAAGAGACATGGGCGAGCGTAATTTGAGGAAGCAACTCTCCGGTTATTGAAGGAATGCGCTGAGTTAACGCACCTACCCTAAGGAAAATCGACGATATTTGCTAAAAATGTAGATGCATTCCAAAAATACATGTTTGATCTTGTAGCAGTAGCTCATATTCCACATATTGGCATGTAGCCATGCCAACTTGCCAAAACGCGCTCTGGGTGACTTCAGGATGTCGGTCAGTGAAACATTAATCCGATTCCTGTTCAAATCCAGTGTACAGATTTAAAGCTATATAGAATGAAAATCACCCAATAAAAGTTTCCACTTTATCATTTCTTTATGCAGAGTGAGGTGTTATGAAGTGGCTGGCCAGTCTTGGAAGAGCTGAGAGAATTTCTCCATCAATTGAAAACTTAACTTCTTAAGAAGAAAAATAAAAACAACGAAGGCCAGACTTAGTTGGTGATTGCGCCTCCCGCCGTGCGCCGCGTGGGCCGTCATTTCACGCCTCTTGAGCGCGTATCGAACCAATATTAGGTTTATTAGATAGATGGGCCATCGTGAAAAGCGATTTTTCATTTTTACTTGGATTAATTTTTATCGCTCTTAGCGGGCTTTCGAACAAATTTGTCAACGAAAGTTTTATTATAAGAAGCGAGATATGATGTGCTTCAGAAGACATGATATTGGGATTGATTGAATAATTATATATGTATAATGAATTTTGCAAAAGTTTCTGCTACCTACTTCCGATCAATTCAGAAGATTAAAATAGCAGAAGTATTTAGGCATTTAGGGGAATAAATATTCCCTTCCTTTTTTATGGCTTTAGAACCTTTTCTGTAGGTACATCAAAGCAATGAAACGTAATGGCACTCAAAATACCACAGGCTGGCAATAAAACATTAAAGATATAAATTCCTAGGCTTACGGTAATGTTACCTGCATTAAAGATTTTCTCATAGCACTGAGTTACAGTGCAAAGTTCGGTAGGTTTAAGTAAAGTGTAACACATAGTAATGTGACGCTTTTATGGAAATTAATGCGTAAGTACCTAATTAGAGTAACTCTTAAATTCAACGTGCAAAAAAAGCTTATTGATTCAATATGCTCTTTCGTCCTCTTTGACAAACTGATAGTAGGTATCTAAAATATTGGTAATATTTATAGAATTTAAAGATATTAATTAATTTGTCAATTTAAGTAAACAGTATTATTTACTTTACCACAAAGCTTAGCTAACATAACTTTGCGTTACAAATTACAGGACGCTAAAGTATGACAGATCGTTACTGATCATTCAAGATGGCCGCGCAATAAACGCGTTCTGAGTTGGATAGAGACAATGGAAACTTTTTTTATTGGTATTGTAATGCATCCTTCTAATTTCAACTGTATAGGTTTTATTATTCCAAACAAATAAAAATGAATCGCCGAAATGTATGTACTGCATAACTTCAGAACGACTGCATAAAATTGGATCGGTAATTCTTTTTTCTTTGTATTTTATCAGGACAAAGTTTGTATCAAAAATATTTGTTTCCGAAATCCATTGGAAAATAGTGCGATACCATGTAAAATGTAAAAAAAAATAATAATAATTACTGATTTGAAAGACATTTGGAAAATCGAGAACGATCACCTATTTTTGTCGCTGACTGTACCTACTCATGATCATACTTAGTAGATATAATATATAATTCAGTTAATAATTGTAATAAACCCTTAATTTATTAACTAAAAAAAATTAAAAATGAGTAAATAATCGTCCCGTTGATTTTCAATAGACTGATCGCACAACCTACGTTAAACAATTTTGTCGATTGAAAAGACTTAGGTACATGATAAAACAATGCATAATAATGTCCGCAATTAAAAGCACGGAAATAGTGCACCACAAGTACGTTATAACCACTTCGAGCCAGTTCAACAAAGAGCTGAAATTAAATTAAGTTTACAAAGAAAAAACTAGTTACAAGAGGAAATTGTCGGAGACAGTGACAAATTGTACCCGCAGCTCCAGCAAAAGGCCGCTACTCGCGCTCTGCAAACTCATGTGTATTCTTTACTATCGTTTGCTTACAATATTTATTTATTAGTAAAATTATTTTGGTTCCCAAAATTCACTCCAAAACGGGCATTACTGACGTAGAAAACAAGATTGCTAGGCTAAAATGACAGCGGGCAGGACACGGAACCCGGATGCACCCGGTTCGCTGGGCAAGGATTGTCACGCAGTGGGTACCTGATGACGAGCGACGGCACCCGAGACCGGCCCCAAAAAAGTTGGTGTGATGACCTTGATTCATTTCAAGAGCGGTGGTCTGAGGTTGCACAAGATCGAAATGCCTGGAAAGAAATGGAAAATTCAAAAAAACAAAGTGAAAACTTTTTTTATTTAATAGGATACATTTTGATCTCTTTAAAAGGTCAACATACAACTAGCTACGCCTGTTCCAACCTCCTTACGCCGGCAAAAGAACAGGCAAGAAACGCCCGGCAGGTACTTTTTTGGCGCCATCACATTGACAATTTTATTCATATTACTAATTGATTGAATTTGAGCAAGTTCACTAAAATCCCAAGCTTTTTCTTTGTCATCTAATGGTCCGATATTTTTAAATTAGCATTACAAATAAGATTTCTCTTGTTTGGTTGTACACATTGGCATATGGGAACATGAATATTAACGAGTTGCGGGATCACAACCAAAGCAGACCAGACCCCACAAGCAGCACCCGTTCACGAGTTGACGCATGTGCCAGCCATCGCTCTAAGAGGGCGACCCGACACACGAGGAGTCCTTTGCCCAGCAGTGGGTCAGTCAAGGCTAAAAAATAAATGTGCTTGCTAACAAAAAGCTATCTTCATTTCATTTAATTCGTTGAGATCTTTCAGCGGTAGGAAGTAACAAACATACACACTCACTGACTCACAAGCACTCACTGACTCACAAGCATTGCATTTAAGTATAATGTGTCACTTTTTTATGTGTCATGTGACACAATTTAACTAACCTTGTTTCTCTTATTGATATCGCCCTCTTCTTTTTATACAGGAAAAGGTTTATTGAGCAACCAACTTAAACTCAAGGTCTGACTTTGCCTATTTAGCTGCAAAACTAACAATTTATTTAATCATAACGTAATGTTTTCTAAAGTTTTGGAACGAAACACAAGCACGCATATTATTGCCGCAATTTTAAATCGACCGTTTTGCCAAAACGGCGGGCGGGCAATTAACAAGAAAAACGTAGGCTCCGACCTGGTAATTATATAGACAAACAGAACAAAAGCGCAGCTTTACAACGTTATATTTTCACCCAAAACTTGCGATCACTCATTAAAATTAACTTAACAAAGCGAATTATAAATGAAATTTTCTTTGACGTCAGTATTTTGATAGGAAAAGGTAAATATAGCTATTTATTTCAAAAACATTCTTGCGTGTCTGTATAGCTATATAATTATTCGTAAGCTGATACGCGGCATCTTTGTGAATGACAAATCTTTGCCGTAAGATTTTGTGAATATATGTTCTTTACCCTATTTATTGAGAAATGTGTGAGGGAATAACAAAATTAAATGAATAAAAAATGTTGGACGCAATGCGGATACTGTAACGGCTATTCAGCCACAGATAGTGATTGCGCCAGTATTATTTCATTTTCAGTCCACTTTTTGTTTGTACAGTTCAATATGTAGATATTTGATAGTGGAAGTTTACACAGCCATAAATCTGGTCGTCGATTTCCGCCCTGGAATACAGTTCAATAGTACTTTGCCGTCTTACAATCGGATTTCTCAGCTGTTGTTCTACTGTCTATACGTCACCCCACTGCAGCTTGGAAATGCATCGAGTATGCATCGATAGTTTTCGAGGAGTCGAAATCGGCTTTATAGAGGATACCTATACATGTAGTTATATATTTTACACTAGCTGTTCCCCGCGGTCTCACCCGCGTGGGCTACCGTTAATCGCAATCAAACGTAGCCTATGTCCTTTCTCAGGCTCTAGACTATCTCTGTACAAAATTTCCTTTCAATCGGTTCAGTAGTTTACAGACAGACAGGGTACTACTTTTGCATGTGTTATATTAGTAAGGATTGGGTAGTTACAAGTTCATACTTTAATATGATAAATGCGATAATACGTTACTTGGTTTTTCTTTCTTTCACATAGCAATGGAAATTTCTGTACCACTGCCAGCGCTAAACTCATGAAGATCCTAAAAGTTGATAACGTAATATGTGTAAATAATGCTATATTCCATAGTGTTACTGTATTCGTATAGAAAATAGGTATAGAGTCGGCGACAATGTAAACATGTTGGTATAGCAGTGTAGATGAGGCTTGGCAATTCATTCTCTCACCATTATTGCGTCGTAGATCTTCCCTGAGCGCCGTTGAATGCACTTCCTATTATTTTCTCGTAGATCTATAACGTGTTCCATTCGCAAAGATTGCCTCATTATTGTCTTATTGTGTTTATCTTTACGTCTTCTTTTCATATTCAGCTTTTTAAAGCTCAGGTTTTGTTCAATTATTTACACGTCATATTCTTGTTTGTTTTACTTTCTTTGAACATGGCGATGCGTTCAGACAATAATAATACATTGATAACAACGAAACAGAAATTCGTAACGGAGATAGCATTTTCCCTGGGTTATATATAACATAAGCTACTTTTTATCCCTGAAAAAGTTTCCTGCTGGTGTAACCGCAGCTGGTATTCAAAATTTTTGCAAAATCCCAAACCTTATTATCCTACATCAAGTAAGTGTCGAAATAAGCTCTCATTAACTTTATATTAAAATATTCTCAGTTCACGTTTTACTTTTATTTACAAAATTCGTAACGAAAACAGAATATGTCTGGATTTTAACAAACTCCATTCTATCTCATACCTACTCGACAAAATCCTGGACGTTATTTACGGAATAACGTTAAAGTTAGCCAAGTGTAAAAAGAGTAAGTTTATAATGTAATATTATTATGTTTGTAGCCAGAACACGTGAAACACAGATAAGTACATATCCCCGAAAATATTTTATACAATTGTGATAAAAATAGAAATATGAACCTATACAATTTTACTCTATAATGCATACAACACACAACATATTAAGTAAGCCCTTTAAAGCAGATAGACATAAATACGACTGGTATGGCGCAATGGGAAAACACCCAACTGCGACGCATGGGATCGCGTGTTCGGTTCCCGATAAAAAACAGGCGAGTAATGTTCAGTGTCAAGGTGTTATGAAAACCCGATTCATGTAATTTTTGATGACTACTTTAGATACAGACAGCAATGCAAAACGAATCAAATGTCCAAATTCGAGGGGTTTCCTAGTAGCCACTGAAGAGCTCCACTATCCAGCTCCTGGTGTCATCAGCAGACCCTTGTCACCAAGTCCAATCTATTGGACTCATCAAAACGAATCATATTAGCCCAAACTCGAGGGGTTTACTAGCAGCCACTGCAAAGATCCTCTATCTACCATCTGGCTGCATCATCAGTTCGGATCGATGATATTAAATTATTGCATTGTCACCGGGAGTACATAATAATATACGTACACAGTTTCATTTCGATACGACAAGTAGGTGAAAATTTACTACTAAGATTTGATTTCATTGTTAGTTAGTTAGTCTCAAGTGAAGTTAATAAAAGTGATCGAATTTAACTCAATTTTTCACATCATTCAGATACACAGTAACTACCAATAAAAACATATTTTGACTCTGAAAAAACGCAGTATTTCATTAAAACACATGTAAAAGTAGATTAGCATCAATCACAATTAAACCAACGAAAAGTAAAGAGAAGATAAGAGGTTTAAATTACCTGGATTTCTAGTCAATACACTATTGTGAAACACAGGTAGTATAAAGAAAAGGACTAATCTGATCTAATGAACGAAGGTGAATTCTGATTCCGAGAAAACGTAGTGTTACTAAAATTAATTTGCGAAGATTAAGATTTGCAATCAAACGCAATTTCCACAAACAGCGGAAGAGCTAACAGGCGTTAAGAGCGACATTAACCATTACAGTAAAGTTTAATTCCGGCGAAACAATGCGGATAAGGGACCGTAAACAAAACAATTACAATTTCTAGTGAAAAGGTAGTTTCTAGTTACGATTCTCCTTCAAAAGTCCCGTATTCAGTCCTCAAGTAATGTTACTCTTTAACAATAAATTACAGTAGTTTGAACGGAGAAGGGTGCAGTTTCAGTGCGGACGGTAACTTAGCTGCGATTTAAAAACTTATTATCAGTTTAAAGATATTCCTTTGGGAGCCGTTTGTTTGCGCAACCATGGCAATCGTTCAAGATAACTTTGAACAATTTTTTGCTCTGTTAAATTTACTACCTCTTTATAAACTAGATACTACGATTTGTGAATCTTATATCGGCATCGCTATTTCTGATTGCATACAAGTAAATGACAATAATAAATTAAGATCTCGTTTTTATATAGAATAAAAAAAATTAAATAGATTTTGAGTAGGCTTCTCGTTCTTGGTACCTATCTCAAACAGTTTTCGTATTTTTAGCTGATCGTCAGAAACTGTTATTTAGTTCAGACTTCTAGTCAAAAAGCGTAGTTTAAAGCTATCCGGAAACGAGACAGTTACAAAAAAGACCCTTCATCATCTTATATGTTGGTAATTTACTAATTTTGAAGCGATTTTTCATAATTCGTAGTTATCAGCCTGTAGTTTAGGTATATATGAGTCTTTGATATTTTTACTATTTGAATCTTTAATTCATTCGTCTAATTATTATTGTTTTCGTACTGGTTTGTTTTTGATATTGCATTTCACAAATAATAATAGTATTCGTAAGTTTCACGATTACTTTGTTTATTCGGACGTTCTTCATAGCAAATTCAATTTAACGAACACGCTCCTTACTTTCATATTATTTCTCCTCCCAACACTTACCCCTCCTTCATAACTTTGGATCGTTTTAAAAATTCATCGACCAACTAGTATAAGCTCCGTGGTCCAGCACTCAGGCTGCTTTGATCATAAATGTTACATATTTCTTCTCAAATATTCACAGCACGTCATTTGTCACTTCGGGAACAAGAAGGAGATATACCTACGGACAGTTCAGATCAGTAAGCAGCAGTTTTGAGAGAGAGAATTCTGTCTATTGCACATATAAAACCAAAGGTTGTAGGTACAGCAAACGCTTTGTACGACGGACAACGCTTCCATTCTACTTTTTGTATGGATGTCAACGAGGCTGACATCTCACCGCCCACGCTTCGTCCTCTAGCGAGCATCGTCAAAAATACCCATACTATTTGGTCATGGTCATGTCATGACGTGTAAATGTTAGACAATGGCGTGTAACGAGTGGGAGTCACTTTACCCTAAAAATGTTTTACTAATAAATCGCTGCTCACTCTCTTATTCACCGTGTCTTGCCCCAGCCCGTATCTGCCAAGACGACGGTAACAAACCTACTTGTCTGTCAGAGTAGCAACGCTCATCATTAATTTCTACCTAATGTCTGAAGCGGGCGAAGCGACGCCGGCGGTTCCAACACACATACTCTGTGTTCACGCTTGTAGAGTAGTGATATACAAATAGCACAAGCTTTGCGCCTTAAATGAACCACCCGGCTTGGAATATGCAATGCATTTCGAGGGAAAAACATCATATTACATTGTAAGCTTTTCGTGTAGTCACAGAGGCTTGTGGGCTCTCTTACTATTGGAGTGCTAATGTGAACTGCTTTCAATACTATCTGAACATTATAGTAGTTTTTCAATAACTATAACTGATCAACTAAAGACGTCACTGAAGCAAACAATATGAGTATTAACGTAGTTTTCAGATCTTAATAACTTGTATGACTTCTGTTATCACTCTAGTGCGATTTTGAAATGCTAACTCGTACGAAGCGGCTAATCACAGCACGGGCAGAGTCACTGGTTATTCTTAAATGAGAGCAGTTTGCTGGATATTCTTTACAGAACAAGCACCGAGCGCTCCACCATATTATTTGCTAGCGTAACATAGCGGTTATTGTTATTGTAACTAACAAGACAGGTATTTGCTCACTTCACAAACATTTCTAGATAATCCTTACATCTCGGATAACAAGGCGGGAGGAGCTGTTTGTTTCACACGTTAAACACTCCGCAGCTTTGAGAATATTCGGGACTTGCACTGCTCTGTTAGCAATACCCATGTAGTTGTAATTCATGTGAAATGCTTTAAAATAATTATGCAACAGACAGCGTGTTTGTTACAGCTTATTTGCATCATTTTTGATAAATGACATGACACCACAGTTTTCGTATTATTAAGTGACGATGTGAAAGTGGTGTCATGCCTCACCTAGACTGGCAACTGGGACTCAAATGAGGCTGCCTGGACATATCGATAGGTGCTTGATGATAAAAACTTGCCATGCTAGCCAAACGAGCATTAGAGAATGCTCTAGCATCAAGCTTCGGTTTCACTACTTTTTCCTTCCTTCACTGAAAGCATTGCAAGGTGATGTTACTACCACTTAGCCATAATCGCATCATCAAAAGCCCCATTCGTTATTTCTACTTTCTGCTCATGTCCAAAAGTTTATGATTTTCGTGACTGATTCTTTCCCACTTATATTAAAGAACATTTTAAGATTGGCTAGACATATCGGGTAAATGCACCAACGATTTTGTTTTTATAATGGACTCCTGCTACTTATTAATGCAACATAGGTACTGTTTTATTAAAATTAATATGCGGGTTACCAAAAACTTACTTACTTATACGTAAGTTTCTCTATTTTTACAAAAACCTAGAATGCAGGGGATGAAGACACATAAACAAGCATGACGGATTGGATAAATGAAATTATAGTCATCTTTTATTGACCTTGCGTCGGGTGCGCTTGCAAAACCATTAAATTCATGTACCGTCAACGCCATCCATCAGATTTTACGAACTATATTTTATTATTGCCATACAGAAAACCTCTCATTGCACCAGTATGTTTGGTTGGATAAAACGCTCAGGTTAATGTGAACCACGCTAACTGACGCTGAGTTTACTTCCTATGTGTTCGTCCTGCATCATGTATCAACTTCATAATTTAATGAAGAGCGGGTAAAAGCTTTTCGAGTTAATGCGATTAACAGGCTATATGAAACTCTTAGTTTTAGTAAACCTTTTTTGTGTTGGCTACTTTAATGCTATTTGTTTCACTGAAAATTAAAGCTTTTACCCCTATCCTGCTACTACTTCGTGCGCTTTTTTGTCCTCTGTTATTTTCCAGATATTTTTGTGAAAAATATTTTTCTTTTTACACTAATACGGTAATGATCTCATGCTGTTTCGCTTTGCTCATCAGACAGGCTTAAGATACAACAAATGGTTTTCTAAAGAGAAGTCCAATAATAGCATATTGTTCTTTTTGTGTGTATCTTATGTGCACAAAAAAAATCGTACAAATCTTTGCAATAGTGAAAGCCATTCCTCCAAATAAAACCTATTTAAAATTAAAAACAGAAGAGAAAACTACTACAAAGTACTGAAATTTGTCAACATTAATAAATTATAAACTACCATTTAGTAACATTGAAATCCAAGGTACAACTCGTAAAATGATATTCAAATTAATATGAATGGTACACAAGGCAGGTAAGGGGAATATAATATGCTATTACATTCGCGTCAGACGTGTTTTACATAATCCCATTTACGTAGATAAAGTACCCTTACATTAGTATAATATTATAGAGGTAGTGCCCGGTAAATCTGAGAGGTAAAACTAGAGAAATCCATGCTTGGGAATTCTCTATACTCATCTTTATCAAAATTATATTTAAAGATGATATAATAAAATACATATTCTGTCGCTAGCACGAAGTGCTAATAACTAAACGAAACATCGCTTCTAAGAATAAAATTGTCAATGTGATCGCGCCAAAAAAATTACCTGCCGGGCGTTTCTTGCCTGTTCTTTTGCCGGCGTAAGGAGGTTGGAACAAGCGTAGCTAGTTTTAAGTTGACGTTTTAAAGTGATCACAATGTATCCTATTAAATAAAAAAGTTTAGAGTTGAGTTGAGTTGAGTTGATTTTGTACATTATTCTTCGACTTTTGATAGATTCCATAATATCAGTTGTGTAAATTGAAATATCAAACTATATTTCGTAGTCAATATTAAATTGTTAATTACCTTTGGTTAAATTTATAATACACGTATCCTGCGTTCTTATCGCAGTATACGTGTGTTATATTATAACAAACAATTAAATTCATATGCTTCAGAACAAATTGCTTGAAAAAGATACACACCGTGTTTTCATTCATCCTGTTTATAGATGCGGCATAGCTCTCTCAAAGGTATTACCTATGTAATATGTATGACAGCGTGTATCCCATATTTTAGCGGTTTCTCGCTCTCTGCGGTACCCAAATTTAGCGACCTGTTTACTATTTATACAAAGGTGTGCAAACAGAACACACGTACACGCACGTCAAATTATACAATTATAATTAACGTTCAAGTTCTTATTTTACTAAAACAAATATCTAAAAATAAATCGTAACCTACTTACTCGCAATTTAATTAATATCCAAATTTTAATTAAACTGGTGCGTTAAGGCGGAGATCACAGGTTCAAGCTGAAAACTGGAATTAATTACGATCATTTTTCTCTGTAAGTGTAATCGAGAAAATAAATAAACGGTAATCTACAAATTACTCGTGAGACGACAAAGTTTCGATGAAAAATATTATAAAGCTTTGCCTTCTCCTTACCGATTCTAATTGATTTTCTCGTATTCCGAAATACAAAAGTCAGAGGGCGTTTGAGCTATATTTCACAAAACACTGTCATAATTAACCTAAAGATTTTTAACGTTTTTGTTACTCCGAGATTGGCATGAAGGTCAACCAGTCCGCCACCTGCGGAGCGAGTCTACAATTACCCGGGCCTTAAAACCGTAAAAGAACTTAACTAATTGCTAAAATTTTGACATGAATTATTTATCTAGAACCAGATTTTATACGTTTGTAACTTGGGTCCGACTATGAAGCTTCG
The DNA here is from genome assembly GCA_931315375.2 of Opisthograptis luteolata. Taxonomy (NCBI): domain Eukaryota; kingdom Metazoa; phylum Arthropoda; class Insecta; order Lepidoptera; family Geometridae; genus Opisthograptis; species Opisthograptis luteolata. Next base: position 6,817,002 of record OV928033.1, read on the forward strand.
CTTTTCTCTGCAATTTCAATAATTTATAACTTTTCTTGGAGAAAATTCATAAAATCATAAAGAAACTATGTGGTATTTACACGCGATAAATCAGTTTAAGTGTCAACTCGGAAGTCCCTCTTACAGCGTTTTCATGTGCAGCATCGTTAAGGTAAAACTCAAGTGTTACCGGAGAGTATAAAAATTAAATTAGAGAAAAGGAGAGCCTTTTTGTTCGGCAGCGCAACACGTACGAAACATGGTTGGTCGTCGTCCCAGCTACTGCGGTTCCGATGCGGTACGAACGGAAAATTTATGTACCACTGAGCGTGCAAGTCTACTCCTCTCACCGCGTCACCCCTTGTGAAACATTGCTCGCGAGGTATTTCAGCAAAATACGCGCTCTACTGCTGACCGCACATCCGAATCTGCCGTGCCGGGCCACACACACGCAGCCTTGTAAAGAAAACGGCTGCGAATAACCAAAGTATCTCATACGTTTTGAGCGGGAGCAAGGTCCACGGGGAATAGCCTGCTCAAATATTAAGTTTAGTAAGAGTTTTAAATTGGGAGTATTAGGCTCGGTGTCTCGGCCGAATTAAATATTAATAATGCTATCCGAACGAATTTGGCGAACGCTGGAAACAATGAATATTTAAGTTATTCTCCTTTGCTATGGGCAATTAATGTAATGAGGTAGCAAGTTTAGCTCACCCGGGGGCTTCAAAGTACAAACTGACGTTAATTACATCCTGGATTTCTGGAGTTCTCTTTTATTTCATTTTATGTTTAGTAAAGTGCTCGATAAATATAATCATTTAAATATAATCATTACATAATCATTATGATTTAACATAATGAGGGAAAATTTCCATTGAAACTGAAAAATCTTTACTTAACTATGCTCTCCCATCTCCCAGTCCGTTTCATTTTTTAATTAAAGTATCCAACTAATCATGGTCCGTAGTAACTTCCTACAAAATAACTTTCTGCAGTTAAAATTTAAGAGGAGTTAAATTAACGTAACCGAAGATTTAGCTAACATTTTTGGCAAGGCAAATCCCACAGTAATACCCTGCAAGGTTCTCGGTTTATGACTTCGGAACTACGTGTCACAACTCTCACGCGATTACGCAGAACTTGCTAATTCACTATAACCCGGAAAATGCCTTATCACAATAGTAGAAGGATTGGATTGCTTTGACAATGTGCAATTTACTGCCTAACAACAGTAAATTAGATCTCTTAAGCCTAAAATATATTAAACGTCAATGTTTCATCGTGTAGCTTGTCGTACACGTCTGTTTTATTCGTTTTTGGATGTAGAAAACATGCTTATTTACTACTAGTTGCACCCCGCGGTGTGACCCGCGTCTCCCGTTTTTCCGCAGGAACCATTTTCGGTATAAAAAGTAGCCTATGTGTTAATCCAGGGTATAAGCTTCCAAATTTAATCATAATTGGTTTAGTAGTTACGGTGATACGTGGTAACAAACATTTCCACACACATACACACACAAATATAATAAAAAGCACATTTATAATATTAGTAGGAAGATTTTGCAGTCAGTCGGCCATGGTAACATGTATTTAAGATAACAATAAAAATATATAGTTTAAAAAACTAAAAAAAAACACTTTAAAAACGCACTGAAAAATATAAAATAATAAAATTGACTTGTATTAGTTACGATATAATGTTTAATTCAAAAAGTGTGGAGCGCTTTTTGGTTGTGTGTACTTTTATTTACCCATTAAAAGAAGCGCTCCACACTTTTTGAATTAACCATTATATCGTAACTAATACAAGTCAATTTTATTATTTTATATTTTTCAGTGCGTTTTTAAAGTGTTTTTTTTTAGTTTTTTAAACTATATATTTTTATTTTTTTTACTTTTTAGTCTTTTGTTACCAAGTTCAATTTAGACTCATCAAGACGAATCATATGAGCCTAAACACGAGGGGTTTACTAGTAGCCACTGCAGAGATCCTCTACCCACCTTTCGGTTCCATCATCAGACCCTCTTCACCAAGTTCAATCTATTGGACTCATCAAGACGAATCATATGAGCCCAAACACGAGGGGTTTACTAGTAGCCGCTGCAGAGATGCCCTACCCACCTTCCGGTTGCATCATCAGACCCTCGTCACTAAATTCAATCTATTGGGCTCATGAAGACGAATCATATGAGCCCAAACACGAGGGGTTTACTAGTAGCCACTGCAGAGATGCCCTACCCACCTTCCGGCTGTATCATCAGATCAGGTCGATGATACCAAATTATTGCATTGTCACCGAGATTACATACACATACAAAGTTTCAAGTCGATACGACAATTAGAAGTGGGTGAAAATTGACTTCTAAGATTTGATTACATTGTTAGTTAGTTAGTTAGTTAGTTAGTTAGTTAGTTAGTTAGTTAGTTAGTTAGTTAGTTAGTTAGTTAGTTAGTTAGTTAGTTAGTTAGTAACAAGTCAAGCTAATAAAAGTGTTTTAAAAATAGCAAGTTTTTAGCCTTAAACGAGACAATGTTACTTTTGCGCCCCCATGTTTAAATTTTTGGCCAGGACAACAGTTGTGTGGTAACTGGCATACATACATCATCATCATCATCAGCCTCTTACGTTCCCACTGCTGGGACTCTGGCCTTCTCTCAGAGGAAGAGTAATATTTGATTTCGGGTTTTCCAAGTTTACAGTGAGTTGTGTGTGTCCATGCCACGCGTGACCAAAGGAAATGTAATCTATGAAAGTGTGAAAGTAGAAATCAAAAAACACTTTTAATTTATTTAGCTATAGTTCTACGTAAATTTATAAATATTTAACGACAGGTTACTTGAAGGGTAGAGCAAAGATTCTTCAGTGAGGGTCGGTCGAAGTACTCGAAACTCGTGCCTCGCCATTTCCGAGTAAACACCGAGGTTGGTTGCGACTTGTTACTCTAAAAGATTAAAAAAGTACCTGCATCAGCAATAGTAGCATCTCGTGACCTCAATAAAATGCATCATTTTCGTTAGTAGCAATTCGTGCTCTTTTGAAATAACAAATACAGCTATGAACTTAGAGTAATCATGTCAAACAGAAAATAGCGCTGATTAAAGTAGCTCCAAATCCCCTATCATAGTTCCATTGTAATATGCACATATTATCGTGTCACATTCATTGAAAGCACCTCGCGACCGCGCACCATCGGTGCTCGCGGCCCGTTCGTCTTTGTTATAAATTGTTTGTTTTTCTCACGCGGGTTTCCCGTAATTTGTTCGTGTGTAATTTATCACATGTCCCAGAAATGCTGCGGATTAGGTGCACATCGCTCACTCGGATGTTTGTCAGATTAAGGCACCCTACCCTGCATGTAAGACTAACTTGTCGCACACTTGATTAGAGATAAGTAATGAAGGCTCCTGTGTTCAGTCCAGTTAGAATTGTACCCAGTCAATTGAATAGTCTATTCGCATTCGCACAGATCCTGGATGTTAAATATGTTATTTTCATTATTTTAGTAAGTATTTCGTTATTTTTTTATGACATACATTCAAAATTATTGCATATTTACCTTTTTATAATTTGGAATTTAATTTACGAAGTAATTAGAATATTTATTTATATTACAAAAATGTTTGGCCTTGCCTTCCACTTAGCGTCGACTGGCGTAGCATCAGTTACTGCCAACTGTTGGTAAAGAGGTAAAAATTACGTGAACAATACTATCTGCTACGGTATCTTAAGAAAACCAGTAGCTTTAAGACGCTCAAATCACCTTAACACTCATGTGTATGAGCGCTATTTACACAACCGCTAAGGAGGTTTCGGATACTTCAAAAGAAGAGGATCGGATATACCCGAGACCGGTCGGAGTGATCCCAACACTTCAATCTGCGAGTGCTTCAGAATAGAAAATAAATGACTTGACATTATGTACTACAATATCATATTCTTAAATAGAACTGAAGTATATGTAATAAATCAAATATAATTCATTTCCATTAAAACTGTCCTAGCATCCGAAATCGCGCTGTAAGTGAAATGGAATTTTATTCGAGATCAAAGGAGTATAATTATAATTTTGGTTCACTCAAAGGTTTGTTACATTATGTCCGTCTACCGGACGGACAATAGTCTGATAAATGATAGAAGGTTATATTTAAACTGATGAAGGTAAGTACAAATGTAATGAAATGACACAACAGGGGAAAAACATTAAAAGAGGGGATATACTGAGATTGTTCTAAATAGTGATAGCGCGCAGTTAGTTCCTGAACATAATCAAGCTAAAATCTTATATGTTTCCTCTCTAGTGCCAAAATATTACGTTCAAGAGGACCACTTTCTTATCAACTTTATAACGGTTGGTAACATCTTTTAAACCATCAAGTTCTGTCCTTCTCATTCTTTTTTTGAGTTCTACCTATATTGGAAATCAAAAGCAATTTCACGCATTGTGGTAGTGATAAACAATGAATACATACATTTATTTCAGAATTTTACCAAGTAGTGATAAACAATGAATACATACATTTTTTTTTTGTGACTAAAGAATTTTCCTCAATTACTGTCAGCTTATCAGTCAGCCCCACAGAAAAGTAGAAAAAATATAGGATACTCTGTAGACGAGAAATCGAACAAGACAAATAGAGCAACTGCAGGAACCAAGCAATTATTGAAATCCCAGTCTTTTTTCAGAGCCGTAACCGGAAAACCAAGTTACAGTTTTCTCTCTAGTGACATGATTTGATGAGTTTTCCAGTTTAAGAAGTAATGGTTTTATAGGTAAATGAGGTCATCTAGTCACATTTCCTAGGCAAAGTAAGTGATTTATTCATGCGGGAATTTAACACCCACTTAGGCGCTTTTCCCAGACTTTTTAGCGCTTAATAGACTATTATTTGGCATGAAAATATTACTTATTGATTGGTTTATTACGAACTATGGAATATTTGTGACACCAGCCAAGCATATTGTTACTCGCGACCTGTTTAGACGATATTATTAAAGATAATAATCACTACTAAACCACCACCAGTACAAACCAGTTAACAATTTTCATATGTTTAAGCCGTACTCTTATGTCTTATAAGAGAATTATTCTTTGATCATGTATTTTCTTTATTGTTACATATTTTCAACTGTGTGTTTAACTGTGTGTGTCTTTTAATAACTGTTAAAAAAAGACTATTACTGCCTGTGATTACTGTACCTACAATTATTATGAATGTAATAATTATGTTAATATGTAACACAAAATGTAATAAGTATAGTATGGTTAAAGTATTATTTATTACATAAACTTTTTTCTTACTTGAAACCTAATAACTTTTGACCTGCACGCAATTATAATAAAAACTTGTATTATTAATCATAAAAAGCTTACATGAACATGTTTATACTAGTCGCAACCTGTTACAAGGGTTGGGATGCAACTCATACAATAATGTCCATTGTCCAAATACTAGGAAATCAATCAATCACTGACAATGAAATGTTCGTTATGTCGACAGAGCGACGACGAAGTTTTGTTTATCGGACGGACTTATAAGTCAAAACTCCGGCTCAGTATCAAAATGTATCAAATGAAATAATGTGAGGTATTAATTAATTGTTTCTTTGTCCTCAGCTGACGTTGGCACATGCGATGTACCACTTGGTATGGAAAACAGATTGATTTCCAACGAATCTCTATCGTCCAGCTCCAACTATGACCAGAGTGTATCCCCACTCAGTTCCAGGTAAGAATTAGTATTAAGAGGAAATACATCACAATGCCACTGAACATCAGTGACTTGTGATCAAACACTACTCTGTAAGTTGTAAAACAGAAAAAAGGCAAACATTTAGCATCTTCTTCTAAATGACAGAAGAGGTTAATACCTGATGTTAAGTGGTAACCATTGCCTGTAGAGATGTTAGAAGATAAATGCAGCTTCCACTTATACACAGACCTTCATTCCAGCACAAATTTAAAATTTAAATATATATTTGTTTATAACAGCAAATAATGTGACGTAGAGAGATCCCGAGGTCAAAAGTTGCTAGTTCACATTTTTAATTTCACTTAAATACATAGTTGTGTTTGGTGGCCAAAATCGTCTAACAACAACGCATTACTGTATATGTGTATATGGTCGCGTTTACCTAGAACCTACTACATTGCATCCATTATCTTGTCGCGTAGGTGGTTGGCTGTATGCGTCCAATTTCACCGGCATCAAACCCTTCAAACTAAAACATAACAGTGCCACTTGAGGGCGCTAAGAATTTGAGGGTAGTCCTGTAACGGCCCCGTTTTTTTCACAAAAAGTTCTTTTTGGGGCCAACTCTGTTGTCGGAGTTTTAGGTCAGCAAAAAGCGTCTTACATGGCTTTACGACTTATGTACCGGGACCACGATCATGTGGCGTTGAAATTGTCACTAAACGGTCATCCATCCAAGTGATAGCCTTGCTTAGTGTTGCTTAACTTGGCTGATGAATTACCATCGATCAGATCAGCTATGCCAGGAGCCATACAATACAAGGAGTCCAAACAATACTAATTAGTCAAGTCACAATACACTTATTTATTTATAGGATACAACATGCCATGTGATCACTTTAAAACGTCAAACTTAAAACAATCTACGTCGGCTCCAACCCCTTTACGTGGATAAGAGAACAGGCAATAAACGCCCGGCAGTTGATATTCTGGGCGTGATTACATTTACAATTTTATTCTAAATACATACTAATACTTATTGATTGAATAGGAACAGCTCACTATAATCCCAAGCCTGTCATCATCTTAATAATCTGACATTGGTAGGTATCATAATATGGATCACAAAATAATCAGAAATGAGCACATATATCTAAACTGAGTTCTTTATTGTTCTTTTGGCAAATATCCGAAACTATTCTCAGAACGGTCTTGGCAAACACGGTTTGGCTTGACGACTTTCAGTTTCCGCTTTTTGGTCTTGCGACGGCCGAACGTTGGGCAGGCATTCAAGTACGTGTGTACTATTAGTTCCTATTCACCAACAGTTACCTCTATTTGCCAGCTGTGTCTTAGAAACTTTGTAATTTATTACCAGCAGCCAACACGCCTGTTTATGCTATGTATGGCGTGAAAGTAATTAAATGACTTATGGCCAAGCTCATTTGAAAGCTGCATACACATCAGTTAACTTTTCATATATAAATGCATTATTATAATGAAGAAGCCAGAATATCCGAAATATAAAAAATGAAGAGGACTGTTATGTAATTCCAATGACGACTCTAAAAAGATGCATTTGGACACAGACCTTTCAGCTGTCATTGACGACTTCTTGAATTGACGACTTCTGAGAGCTAATCCTAAACTAATTATTATGTTTTCTTTAAAAACATTACGTATCTACAGAATATCAACTTCAGAAAATCCCAAAAAATCCTAGCGAGTTTTATAAACATCGCACAAGTTCTAGTTTGTGAACTATTTTATTCAAGGGTACACTTTAAACGTGAATAGAATTAATTTATCTCCACGCCATCCTCAATTTCTACTTGGAAAATTCGTTTAAGAAAGTCAACATTTCAATGAAATTAATTCAATAGATCAGGACATTTGTAAACAAAGGCAATGGATACGAGTAAGAAGCATCACATAAGTTATCCAATTGTTACTGCAGTACAGAAATATCTCCACTTTCTCCGACAAATTCAGAGCAAATAACACCTACATTTGTATAACGTCTTTAGTTGCCTATTGTTTCCCAACAATAACGTGCTGTGATACGGCCAAGTTGTAACAATAATTGTGAATCCCCAACCGCAAAACGCTTATACTTAGCTCAAACAATTAACAGAGGGTCTCACATTGGGACCCGAGCCCGCATAAGCCTGACACGAGACAATAGCGCAAAACTCTACTTCCGTTTGAGAAATTCGCTAACAGAAAATTAAATTTTCATATGAATTCTGAGCAAGCGTGATCCTACAAAAGCCTTTCGGGTCCCAAACTTCCGAAGATAACAAGATGTAAGTACGGCTGGATCTGCCGAAGCCTTATCAGCTGAGCCACTTTACATAGGGTCAGAGGCGATTTAGCGAATGCCACGTTAATTCGGCGTTTAGCGCGCTTTGTTCCAGTGCCACCTACAATGAGATCGTACTGGAGATATTCAAATGGAATGGCCGACAGTCGCCAGCCGGAGTCCCCACCTCTGTTGACAAACGAAACTCAGAAACGTTTTAGTCTATTTGCTGAGACTATTACGCTAATTTTATTTGCTTATGCGCAAACGTGCCTTAGCGAGTATTTATAAATTCAGGGTAGCTACTTCAGTCAAAGTTGCAGTCTTCACTGAACTAACAAGCAATACTCTTTATCAGCTTAAAACAAAACACGTCGAATACGAGAAAAACTTGCGACAAGCATGAGTATCGACTATACTTAATTATTTTTAAACGAAGCAAGTTTTTGAGCGTCGGCTTGCAACCTGGTCGCCGATTTGAATCCTGCATGGAACTTGAGCTTTCTGTGAAGGAAAACAAAGTGATACTACCCACCGTATATACCTATTTTTTCCGCCAAGTACTATGTTCTGGTTTGAAGAGTTACGTGCCGACAATATTACAGACGAAATAAGTTTATCACCTACTAGCTACGTAACTTTATTTTTTCTGGATGACAAGTTCCATATCCTATTGGACCTATTGAAAATTTCATACAAATCACTTGTGCCGTCATATAGCCGACAGATAAAAAACGCACATAGACACACACACACACACATTGGTATTTTATAATATTATCTATGATCAACTAATATAACTCGAAGTGACGGCTAGCTAGTTGTCACCTTAGTTGTATCGAACCGGACTGGAACGGGTTGTGTCATGCATCAACCGGTCGTATAATTAAGTTTTCACCGCCAGCTATCCATGGAAATTTTCCTAGGTTATCTATCAATCGAATGTTAAAGATAAATAGTTGAAAAAAATTATTTGTATCCAAGGATTCGCACCGAAATACGTGGAGGCGCGTGGTGCCCCAACGGGCTGATCTCGCCCAAGAGCCGCCAGTTCCTGGAGATAGACCTCCGTGATGAGTACCTGATCACGGCCACTGAAACCCAGGGTCGGTTTGCCAACTCGGTAGGAGTGGAGTTCGTGGAGAGCTACGCTGTCGAGTACTGGCGCGTAGTGATTGGTCGTTGGGTCAAATACAAGGACTTTAATGGAAGCCGAGTGAGTATGGTATCTTATTATTCTAAAAATAATCAATGTTGTTTTTTTTAATGTCCTGCACAAAATTAGATCGAAGACTGTAATAAGGACACTTCCTTTAAAAAATTAAACAAACATGGAATTCATATAAATGTTGGTAACAAAACCTTAAAGTTGGTCATGCCCGTAACAAATTCTTCCTATGTTCAGCAGTGGATTGGTAATGGTTGAAGATAACAATGGCGCACAATTTCAATAGCTCCTACATAGAAGACATACAAATAATCGAAGCTTCGCTTTCTAGGTCTATCATTGTATAGTATTCCACTGGTTTAGTCCATCCCACCGTGAAATCCGGATGCATTTGACCACGCCACTCCACCGATTCAATTTAAGACTGGCAGCTTTACTGGCTGATGTTTCCAGTATTCTGAACTCCATTTATGATAGTGCAAGTCATTATACTTTATATATTTAGTGCCTAAAAATCAACTGAAATGCCAACTTCAACTACATCATCACTAATTAACCTATTACCAAATCCCTTGTGGTCAAACGCTAGCCAGAAAAATATTATTACGGTTTAAGTATTTGAATCGTTTCCATTTCTTTTTACACTTAACAACAACCTCACAATTTGATTGTTATGTATATTATTAATTAACATGTTTGTTTTTGTTTTTATTTTATTGTTATAATAGTATATAATTAAATAAATTTATACTTATAATTAACATGTTAAACAACTCTTAACCGTCCAGATAGTTTGAGACCACAACTCAGTGTCTACGCAGGACGCGTTTAAATTTGCAAACATATCAAAGCAGCTGTAATTTACTTAACTACTTGGCTCAAATCAGGACGGACAAAGTTTTCCTTTGCAAGCTGTAACCTCAGAGAGAAGTTTACATACGGTGTCTCTCATGTAACACAGAATTCACTCCATTGTCTTACATTAGTAACTTTACTCTAAATCATTCAAGATTATAAGTAAATTATTTGCTTATATAACATTGAAAGCAGGAAACTAAAACGAACAAACATTTAATAAATGAAGCATAAATATCTATGACAAAATACCATGAATCGACAAACGGAATATTGAAAGAGTAATGAGACAAAGGGTTCGGTAAGCGAACGTTTTTATATCCCCTTTTAAGCACACAGACAAAAAGAAACATGTGGGCTTCCTTATAACCAGCTTTATAGAGGTCATGCTCATGTTAAATTACTGAACCGCAACAATGTATAATTAAATTTACAAAATAAAATGAAATATCCTACGAAGTACTAGTACTAGATAGAGCCCATTTTATTGATTATTGCTGAAGTTATCACAGTGATTTAAAAAATGATTATGCCTTATTTTTTTACCTTTTACTACAAAATTAATTATATTGGTCAGCTTTGGACTTGAGGTTGCCAAGATGGTCCTTGTGCCTGCCGTCCCCATCCCATTCTTAGCCTCCCTCACCAATCAAATAAAAAACTTAACAGTACAAAATTAGCATCCCATTGCATAACAATTCTAGAAACCAATGATGCTTCCTTAATATCGTTTCTTTTTCATTTATTCCAAGTTTCTAATTTAACTTACTCAACATCACTTTCTATAACTGTTACCTTACCACTTGATAACAGAATAAATCACAATATGCCTAAATATAGACAAAAAACTCAAAGGTTGATACGAGTACGTATTACAGCATTTGTGTACCTATATACATATATATGTTGCTGAAGTACAACTGCGTTTCTTACAAATGATACGTTGAAAACATCTTTATAACTTTATTCATTGCCCACAGTTTGGCTACAAAACATTGTTGTGCATAACCAAAAGCAATGGTACAAAAACGCAACAACTTTTATTCAAAAACTTTTGTTTCAATATAAAAGTAGACACGGGCCCGCGGGTTGCATCGTTTTAATTGAAAAATGGACTTTTGCAGACAATGCTTGAGGCTATCGGGTTTGGAAACATTGAATACAGAATGCCCAGTTACTAAAATGTATGATTCGGATATATAGGCCGACCAGGCGTTTGGGTTTGAAATTCAAAACTAGTCTTCAACCCCATCCATCTGTTGTCCGAATAAGGTCCTGCCCGTACATCCGTTTTCAAACTTTCCCAATATTCTAAGTTTCTCCAGTCTAGACCTTATAATGATAGTTTGAGAATGCTTATCATTTTGTGTTGACTATGTAATATGTATTGGATAAATTTGAAACTCTCACAAGCAAATACAGTCTTGGTCCTTAGCTGTCTAAGCTGTAAGTAGTTAAGGATTCCGGGGGTCCGAATGATAGTCTAATAATAATAAAGGTTGTTGTGGACTGGACCATCACAATATCTCAAATATTTAGTAAAAGTCATTTCATTTCGTGATTCCCTAAGTATTGTTTTTTTTTTAGCTCATTCCCGGTAACGTCAATACGTACACACCAAGAAAATCTACCTTGGAGGCGTCTTTCGTAGCATCGAAAGTACGTTTCTTTCCTTACGCCGCACACCCCAGGACGGCCTGCATGCGCGTGGAGTTGTACGGATGCAAATGGAAACGTACGTACTCGTAAAACAGGAACAGGTCGCTCGCGCGTACCCGGGACAAATGCCCTGCGAATACGCGTTTGCGATATTCCATTCTATATGTTAGCACTTGCGATGGACACCCGTCTACGGACGGGTTATTTATTGATTCTCTTTTCTACAGAGGCCATTGTGTCATATTCAGCCCCGAAAGGCGGCGAAATGTTGGCTATGACGGGAGGCGCGCGATTCGAAGATTTGACGTATGATGGATACATGGCTCCCAATGGAGTGTATGTCAATGGATTAGGACAGTTAACCGACTCGTTCCTTGGTCCTAACGATTTTGAATTAGCCGATATTTTAGACACCAGCGGTGAGTGACGGTTTTTTTTAAATTTAAATGCACATTTTCACTAACATTGTTTAGAATCGACTTAGCCAGAAAAAGCATTTGTCTCGGTGCAATAATAAGATACTATTTGTTAAATTAACCGATGAAAATACTGTCTCTTAGTCGTTAAATAAAATGTAAGGAACAAATTATCTTGACGGAATAAAAGGTAAAAGATTTTACAATATTTTTTTTCTAATATAAATATATAAAACAGTGAATTCTATATTTATAAACATGATTTAAGCTTGAAATACAAAATTAGACTGGTAGTTGTTGAGGCAGAATCCGCATAACGCCCGAAATTAATAAATAAATAATCGATCCTGATCCATTATCCGCGGTTTTGGATCGTTATGTCATGTCATAATATGTCAAGCCCTAGAAAGTCGATTACGAAACAATATTCAACGGTGGTATATATTAGAAATTATCCGATTTGCGTGAAACAAAGGACTAATCACGGCAGCCATGCGGTTTCGATCATGGTAGGGTAGCATTGATCTCGGCAGGACTGCACTGCACACTAAACAATAGGACGACACAATTAGAGGCCGGTCAGCAAACAGCAATAAACGGCGTTTAATATCGGTCGTCACGTCTCTGTCGTCTGATTCGTGCGAATTAATGCATGAACGCTCTAATATCAATGGCATGGAGGTATTTCTGATACCCGGGCTACACTAAGGTCAACGTCAAGGGAAATGTCAAATGCCTATCTTCGCGATAAATGTTGCGTTATATAAAAACGCTATTATATGAGTGGCTACATTTGAACGGTCAACGTGAATGCACTTGAATTATCGGCTAACGTCAAACACCAATATGAATGCCGTTGTCAAATGTCGTGGCCACACTTATGTCAAACGTCAATCATCGCGCTATTGAATGGCATTTCCCGTTAGTGTGGCCCCAGCATGACAAGCAAGCCGATTCTATCTTATCCTACTAATATTATAAACTAGTTGCGCCCGCGGTTTCTCTCGCGTCTTCCAGTTATCCCGCAGGAACCTTAACTGAAAAAAGTTTCCTGCGAGATAACGGGAAGGTGCGGGTGCGCTGCTAGTGAAAAATATTTCTTGAAATAGTCTGTCTCATTGCCCGACTTTAGAAATGTTGGTGAAATGTGGCATTGGATACTTTTCGGTACGTTGATTAACATAACATTTGTGCCAATTCTGTAATTAATATTTTTATAGGGAGCCGCTGGATGGGCTGGAATAAGACCATGTTTGACGATGCGGTGAACCTTACCTTTAACTTTAGCGACTACCGTCTTTTTCGGCACGTTGACATACATACTAACAACATGTTCACCAAAGATGTCCAGGTACTGATAAGCTATTACTAACACATACTTGCTAGCATTCACTATTTATTTAAGGCGAAGGACTTTCATTTACTTGTGATGCAGATTTAAAATTGTATTATCTTTTCAGCTATTCAAGGAAGTTGAAGTATGTTTTTCTTTGGAGGGAGAACGTTGGCAAGAAGACTGTATTGCCTACGAACCCAAACAAGACAGAGTATCTGAGCATGCCCGTACCATCCACGTGGACCTAGAGAACCGCACCGCTCATCACGTCATGCTAAAGCTGTATTTCCAGCACGAGTGGATATTGATCAGCGAAGTCACTTTCAACTCAAGTAAGTCATACATTTTCATAATACAAAACAATGCAAGCCTCCGTTTTAGAGAACGCTACATCAAACCAATAACTATACACACGATAATAGTATCAAATACAAACACTTACAAACATTTTATTGCAATAATTGCAGAACATATTTGTTCTGATTGTAACATATTAGTGTTTCGTCACATTCATCACAAGCAAGATGATATAATATGTTTAGAATTCATGTAGGTACAGAGTGCTAAATTAGCAGATAGAGGTAGAATTAAAGAAGAGATTAGAGCAGGTAAAGCACAAATCCAGGTTCTCAAAGAGGTCAGTATGGTGGATCGCATATACTTAGTCATGCAGTCAGTCTCCGATTGAAGTGTTGCTAATCATGATAAATTTGCTACTTCTATGGTGCCGAAAGTCAACGAGTCTATTTTACCTGACTCCTAATCTCCGGAATGTGACAGCTCTGGTAGCAGGCCACCTCGAGCTCTTAAATGTTGCCAGCTTATCGGTATTTTATAGGTTACACTTTAGAGAGTGTGTGATGGAACCTCTTACATAACCATACTGTGAACAAACAAATTATTAGAAATCATTTGAGGGTAAATAAAAAGTAAACAGAGATTCATAAGTACGATTAGGTGGTTTTTCACGCTAGCAAAAAGAACTCCACCCCGAAGGCACAGAACGGCCAGGAACTCTAATAGATCCATTACTCCTCATCGGCCTCCCTTATCTGTTCGGAGCACTCGCAACCCTGCGGCTATTTCACAAATTTTATCTTTCTCTAATTAATCCACAGCTCTTTTGAGGCAACCGCCTCTTAAGTGATAAATCGCTGCCCGCTAAATGAAGAACTCGTAATTAAAGAAAATCTTTGATCTGGATTATTCTTACCCCAATTATATTTAGGGAAAGAGCAAAAGACAAGTTCAACGCATTTGCTGCGATCTTAACCACCGCCAGAGAGTAAATTTCCAACAATAAACGCCATGAACAATACATCTTAGGGTTAGCGTTTACAGCAAAGTGAAAACAAAAAAAAGTACATAACTACGGTTACAATAGATTTGATCAAGTGAAAGGCAACGCATTTTAAAAGTAGCTGTCTAAATCTTTTATCCTTTCCATCTAATAATTTATTTTTTCCCTCTGTTATAGAAATACACCAAATTAAAAAAAAAACCGTACTTTCAATCTATCAACTGAAGGATTTGCCGCGCAGGAAGAAATTACTATCATAATTCAGTTTGAAATACAAGAATCTGAAACTGAATTATTATCAGCAAATATTGTTTGTTTCTTCTTGCGAACGCGAATTGGTAAATACATTCTATAGACACAATGGTAATATAGTGACATTGTTTTATTTCTTGGTAGTGGTCCTAATATATTAATTAGACACAGGTACAAATAAAATTCTAAATGCACTGACATAAACCACTCCTATGAGATAGGGTGAAATTAGCAGAAATATCTCATTAAGATGAGGCATACAAAGAGTTTAAGTATTAACGAGCAATCTTTATTTGTAATTCGAGCAATCAAAAAACTATATGAGTATCGTTATTTTAGTGTCCGATTACAGAAAAAAATTCAATGTAAAAGTATTTTACCTTACTGTATTAATAAAAAACTATAGCACGCTCCCAGCGCTTAACGTATAATTCGAATAATTAATTAATAAATAACACTGAAAGATACACTCTACTCAAATTTAAACCTGAAAGTGATATAACGATTTCCAAATAACAACTGATGGTGAAATACCGTCCACTTGCATTTAAAATATCAGAAACATTGAGATAGTTATTTGTATCATAAAATTAACAGTTTAATAAATATGCGACAAAAGGATTTTTGAATGGATAACTTTTTTTTTTTTTTTTTTTTTTTTTTTTTTATGTAATAGATTAGCAAACAAGCTGACGGCCCGCCTGATGGAAAGCGGTCACCGTCGCCTATGGAACTTACTTAAAAACATTGCCCTCACCGCCACCGATATTGAATAAACATTATTTTCACCGAAATTTTAACGCGTGGAGTCGGTTGTAATACTCTGAAAAATAGGAAGTTACGTCAGCCAGACGGTCAGGCGATGGCGTCTTTATCAACGCCTAGTGACGCCCACACACGCAGGCCACCTGCATAAATGCCGATACGGCAATTCTAAGTACTTTTAAGATGCATGTTAGTTTAAGCCAGTCTGTAACAAAGAGTCGTGTAAGAAAGTCGAAATTATAACTTTAATTAATAAAGTAATTTTTATTCTTTTTAAAAACTGTCTCCCCGTCCGTCGCAACTTGAGTGGCGCAGCCGGTAGGATATCCGTTAATATCCTGCTTCCGGATTGGTGTTGTAAGATCCAAAAATCGATCGAACGCGTCAAGAAAGTGGCAGTGTCGGATATCCACGAACCAAACAAATAACTCTCCCGCGACGTGCGTGCATACAAAGTTCAATCGCTGAACGGCTGTGTGCGCCTGACCCCGGCGAGACAGAGCGGCTCCAAAGCAGACTCACCGAAGGAGGATATGGGATCGAGCAGTGTGTGAGTAAACCTCTTCACTCCTGTTTTCACATTTCCCTATCTTTTCCGCATATTTTCCGAACCAAATTAGTCGGCCTTTTAATTGCGTCTATCTGATTTTGTTTGATAGTATCGTAGTATTCGTAATTAAAAGTGTTAGTTATTAAGTTTTGTGATTATCGCAATCGCTTTCGTGTTATTATATAATTAGTGTTAGTTATTAAGTTTTGTGATTATCGCAATCGCTTTCGTGTTATTATATAATTAGTGTTGAAAAGTCAAGTTAGATTCAAGTCGATAAAATGGAACAAATAAAATTAATACCTAGCGAACTTTTATGTATAGTACCTAAATATGATGGAGATGAAAAATTACTTAACTTGTTCATCTCCAGATGTGAATATGTCATTCGAGCATTTCAAGTTGAAGGGAACGCGGCACAAAATTTATATGTGTTCCACTCAATCACTAGTAGGCTTACCGGTAGAGCTGCATCACTACTTAGTGATCACCACAATATGTCATCATGGCTGGAACTCAAAGAAATCCTCATTCAACATTGTGGTGACCCTCGCTCAGAAGAGTGCGTTGCAATTGAGCTTGAGGGCTTAAAAATAAAAGCAGGTGAATCATACATACAATTTTGCCAACGTATAAACAATGTGAGAAGTTCCTTATTCGCGAAGGTTAACAGAATTGACGATGAAGGCATTAAGGCGGCAAAAATGATAATTTATAACAACACTGCTATGAATGTATTTTTATATAACTTACCGGAAGAAATGATTCGTGTCGTACGTCTAAAGGGCTGTACCACTTTGGAAAGCGCCTTAAGCATTGTTACCGAGGAAGTGAATTTTATTGCTCAATATAATGCCAAAAATAACAAAACCAAACCATCGTCACTTCAACCAAGCGCGCAAAATTTTGTGAGACCAGTTCAATACACGATGCCGACTCAACAAAATTTTAAATTCGGCATTCCACAAGGTCAGAACAATACTGGGTTTAGACCGAATTTTATTCCACCTAATAGATTCGTACCTCCTCAAGGTTATCGTTTCGGAGCACAGCAGCCAAACTTTAATGTACCCCAACGAAACTTTAATGTACCGCAACGTAACTTTAACGCACCTCAACAAAACTTTAATCAGGGCCCGGTGCAAACATTACGCCCTCCGTTTCAACAGGGAGGTTATAAATTTGGCATCCCACAACAACAAGGTTATAGATTTGGTATTCCGAACCAACAACAGGTGAACCCGAATCAGTTTAAGTTCGGCATACAGCACCAACAGCCACCTAATAATGCAAGATTTGACACAGATGTTTCCATGCGCACGGCACCTGTCAGACAAAATATGCTTACTGACGAATTATTTTACGGTGAGGAACCGTCCTCTTGCCAGGAATACTATCCCGATTATAGTAATTACTATGAGGTACCACCAACTGATTCCGCCGAGACCGATTGTAACTATTTAGAAAATTTCGAGAATGTTACTAATGAGGAAGTTGTTGTTCCTGAGAATTTTCAGGCAGCGGCCTCCGACGAAACGGTGAAATAATAAACCTTAACTACTGTGACAGCATTTTAAAATTACCTCACATTGAAATCCCAGAGATCAAATCGAAATTTCTTATCGACACAGGCAGTAGCAGATCTTTTATTAGCCCTGCTAAAGCTGATCAGTTCTTTGGCGTATACAAACAGCACGAGCCCTTTACAGTCATCAGCACTCATGCTCAAAGTCTGCATGATGTAGTTATATGTATACCATTATTAAAGACTTTCAAAAGCACGCTCCAACACAAATTCTTTGTGTATGATGTAGACAGTAGATATGACGGACTGATAGGATCTGATTTGCTTACGAAATTGGCAGCTAACATTGATATGAGAAATCAGGTTTTGCAGACACCCAACGTGGACATACCTATTATATACAATCCGCCATATGAGATAACGCTGGAACCAAGAACCGAAACGCGCGTTAAGATACCAACCAACCTACAAAACGGTGATGCTATAGTAGAATTTACGGAGTTTAGTGAAGGAGTGCGTATGCCCACTGCACTTGTCAGATGTGAGAACTTCTTTGCGAAAACGGTATTACAGAATATATCTAACGAAAAAGCTACAATAACTTTTACGGAACCATTTGATGTGACATTTTTCGAATGCGAGGAATGTGAGTTGAATGTAGTGACTGATAATTGTGAGGTTGATGAAATGTTGAAAGAGAATTTAACAAAATTAAGATTAGAACACACGAATGAAGAAGAGCGCGAAAGTATTTCAAAACTTTGTTACGAATATCGAGACATATTTTATTGCGACAAAATCCCTCTCTCATTTACTAATCAGGTGAAACATGACATACGCACAGTTAACGAGAACCCAATATACGTTAAGCCGTATCGGCACCCCCATTCACAAAATGAAGAGATACAAAAACAGGTAGACAAACTCTTAAAAGATGACGTCATAAAAGAGTCCCACTCACCTTGGAGTGCGCCAGTCCACTTGGTACCTAAGAAATTAGATGCATCAGGTGAGAGGAAGTTTAGAATGGTCATAGATTACCGCCGTTTAAACGAAATCACCGTCGATGATAAGTACCCTTTGCCTAATATAACGGATCTTTTTGATCAATTAGGTAAATCGACATACTTTAGCACGATAGATCTTGCTTCCGGCTATCATCAAATTGAGGTAAACACCGCTGACAGACCCAAAACCGCGTTCACAACACAGGCAGGTCACTATGAATTTAAACGCATGCCCTTTGGTTTGAAGACAGCGCCTGCTACATTCCAACGAGCAATGGATAACGTATTGCGGGGCCTTCAGGGTATACATTGCATGGTATATCTTGATGATATAATCATTTATTCTTCTAGTCTCCAAGATCATATTTCCAAGTTACACAAAATTTTTGAACGACTTAGGGCAACAAATTTAAAAGTCACACTGGACAAAAGCGAGTTCCTTAGAAAGGAAGTCTTATATTTGGGCCACACTATCACCAAAGAAGGCCTTAGACCTAACAATGATAAAATACGAGCAGTATTAGACTTCCCCATACCACAAACAACCACGGAAATCAAGAGCTTTCTGGGTCTAGTTGGCTACTATAGGAAATTTATTAAAGATTTCGCAAAGATCACTCAACCACTTACATCCTGCTTGAAAAAGCGAAATAAGATTGAAATAACTAAAGAATATATAGATGCATTCGAAAGATGTAAAGAGCTCTTGACCAACGCTCCACTCTTGCAGTTCCCTGATTTTTCGCGGCCATTTGTCCTTACCACCGATGCGTCAAATTTTGCTGTAGGAGCAGTTCTATCACAGGGACCTATAGGGAGTGACAAGCCCGTGGCATTTGCAAGTAGAACCTTGAATGAGGCTGAGACAAGATATAGCACTATAGAGAAGGAAATGTTAGCAATCGTTTGGGCTGCGAAGCATTTTCGTCCCTATTTGTATGGGAAGAAGTTCACCATATACACTGACCATAGGCCATTAGCTTGGTTGAAAGGAATAGATGAACCTAATAGTAAGATCACGAGATGGAAGCTGCGTCTGGCAGAGTTTGATTTTGATGTGGTGTATAAGAACGGAAAGCAAAATAGTAATGCAGATGCATTATCCCGGATTAAGATTAATATGCTAGGTGGAGATGATGATGTGTCAATGAAGGTTAATTTGGATGAGAAGGAGCAGAGGCTTCAGCAGGAATTAAAAGAAGTAGTGAAGGATATAGAACGGATAGGTAGGAATAAAAAACAATCTGATGAACGTGAGCCATCTTTGCCTTCCACCGTGGTGTTATCTGATGATGATGATGATACTAAGAGCTTAGGACGTGACGGTCGAAAATCCCCAGGTGTTATTCCATCTGCAGGTAGCAGCACCATTACTGTAGACAGCAGCACAGAAACCGCATCTGAAATGTTAAACAGTGATACAGACACAGCTCATTCTGGGCAAGAATTAAATACAGAAGGTATACTTATCTTGCAGGAGGCTATAGATACTAAGCCAAATCAGGTACTTGTACACGCCTGGAACAAAAATAAATTAGCAATTAACAATATATCAAGACCGTCTCAAAAGATACTAGAAATTCAATTACCCACTGACAATCCGGATCTTGTCAAGAAATTTCTCCTTGAATATATAAAACCAAAGGTGAAAACATTCTTTTACTTTGAAAGCGAAGTCCACCGCAAACAATTTTCTAACATCACCGCATCACTTTTTAAAAGAGGTTCTGTTAAATTTTACGAATGTACCAAACGAATAGTTTATATAGAGGACGAAGAGGAACAACGGGCTATTATCAATAAGTATCACGTCGGGAAAAATAGTCATAGAGGTATCAAGGAAACAGTCATGCACCTTAAACGTACCTTTTTCTGGAGTAACATGGACCAGACGGTAGCTAGTATAATAAACGCTTGCGATATCTGCAAAAAGATGAAATACGACCGCAAACCTTTAAAACCCGAATTACAACTTTCGCAAACCCAAACAAAACCCTTCCAGGAAATTTTTATCGATACATTCACAATAGAAGGTAAAACATATCTAACTATAATTGATTCATTTAGCAAACTGGGCCAGGCCATTGAAATCAATAACCGGTCTACTCCCGAGGTTGTTAGAGCATTAATCAAGTATTTCTCTCTGTATGGCACTCCCAACAGAGTTAGTTCCGATCCTGGAACAGAGTTCAATAACACCTTGTTGAAAGAAATGCTGATGCTTTATAAAATTGATCTCCATATTGGCACACCGCATAACCCAAATTCCATGGGCCTAATAGAAA
Organism: Opisthograptis luteolata; assembly: GCA_931315375.2. Classification (NCBI taxonomy): domain Eukaryota; kingdom Metazoa; phylum Arthropoda; class Insecta; order Lepidoptera; family Geometridae; genus Opisthograptis; species Opisthograptis luteolata. Next base: position 6,838,093 of record OV928033.1, read on the forward strand.
GGTTCCACTCCACTATAATAGAGATATATAGAATAGCTAAGTACCAACACAAGATAACTGACGCTGCATCTGTTATGACATACGCAATTATGTCATACAACCATTCAATCCATTCCACCACAGGATTGACGCCATTTGAAATTGTGTTCGGGCATACCGAATCCCATAGTGCATTTATGGTGGAGTTTGATAAGCAGTACACCCAGCAGTTAGTTAAGGAACACGCTAAAAGAACCAAACATTTATACGAGTATTTAACAGATAGGACAACTCGTAAGAAGGAAGCTATAATAGAAAAACGCGGCGGCGAAACAAACTTCGACATAGATGTAGGGGACACGGTTTATGTAAAAGGAGTTAATACGAGGCGTAGTAAAGATAAACCGCGTTACCAAAAGGCCACGGTTACAGGAGCTATACATAGAAACGTTGTACCTGTTTCCACAGCTAATCGAGATACTAAAGTTCCCATTAAAGACATTAAGCGTCCTCCGCAGGTTAACGCTTCTGGTGATCCTAGTGATCCGAAGCCAGGCCCTTCAACTGCAACCGATTGACAAGAACCCTGGCCTATTGCCTGTTCGAGAAGGTCAGGCTCTCGTCAGCTACGATAAATGGACCGTCATCAAGATTTTAGATTTAAGATCGGTATACGATGAATTAGAATTAAATATAAATAGGTATGAATCACTTAGGAACTTTGCTAATAGGATCCCTGATCTTACTGAGGCCGAAACACAAACTAGTTTTATAATGAATGCAACTATAGAAAAGTATAAGCAGTTAATTCCTATATCAAAGGTTAAACGTGGATTGTTAAATCCCCTAGGTACCTTTATAAAAACGATTACTGGCAATCTGGATAATGATGACGCATTGATGTATGAAAGGTTAATTAACACAATTAAAACTAAAGAGGAAGCTACGTCTCATAAAATGACTATTGTCTCCGAAATGATTGGTTCCTTTATTGACATTGCCAATTCTACTAAAGGCAACTTTGTTAAAATAGAAGATAGCATCCGAGAAATACAACTTTATTTGAAGCAGACAAAGTCTTACCAAAACGTTGTTAAACTGATTAACATGTACGATTTATTCTTCCACAATTTTCAAACACTTTACATTAAACTGAACGAAATTGAAACAGCAGTTGCATTTAGTAAAATCAAAGTGTTACACCAATCTATTGTTGATACAGATGAATTTTTGTTACTGTTACAAGATATAGAGAAACATTATAAATTACCATTTCCTGTCAATTTACAGAATGTTATTAAAATTGAACAATGTATAGAAATAAAGTGTTACATCAAACAAAATCAGATAAAGTTTATAATGCAAATTCCATTAGTTAGAGATGACTCGTATAGTTATTATAAATTGATTCCACTACCAGTTCTTGATAATGAAGGCCAGACTACTCTTATAGTTCCCAAATATCCCTATGTCCTTGTGAAGGGGTTTAAAACTGAACCGCTTGCTCAGCCATGTCCGGAAATTGATGAAGACCTTTTCCTGTGTGCCGAAGAAGACATCATACTTCTGAAGAAAGACGACTGCGTCGCTGAGCTTCTGCAATTTTCTACAAACATCTCGAGCTGCCATCCTGTTCCTGTAGTCATAGATGATGTGAAGACTTATCCAGTACAAAAAAATCGCTGGATTATTTACTGCAAGGTAGAAACTCTAATAACCAAGCATTGTGAAAATGAAGTTACACAAGAATCCATTCTCGGAACTTACCTGATCACCATAACCAATGAATGCCAAGTAAACATCAAGGGAAGAACACTAAGAAAACTCCAAAGTACAGGCAATAACATAGTTGCCGATAAGCTGCCGATCATACAATTGCCAAAAATAGCTAACACATATAACCTGCCTACGGAACCAGTAAATCTCAATGGAATAAATTTAGCCGATATCCAGTTCCTGAATTACGTATTGCAGAAAAGTGGGAGTGACATTATTAGTAATAAGGACACTATTAGAGATAGTGTGAGTGTATCACATGGCTTTAGTATAGGAAACTTTGTCCTGTGGTTAATTGTAGTGTTAGTGTTAGTAGCCTTAATGTTTAAGTTTAAGGTCTGGAATGCATATTGTGTGAGGCACACTCGAGATTCTCCTGAGAATAATCTCGAACTTGAGGATGGAGGAGTTACGTCAGCCAGACGGTCAGGCGATGGCGTCTTTATCAACGCCTAGTGACGCCCACACACGCAGGCCACCTGCATAAATGCCGATACGGCAATTCTAAGTACTTTTAAGATGCATGTTAGTTTAAGCCAGTCTGTAACAAAGAGTCGTGTAAGAAAGTCGAAATTATAACTTTAATTAATAAAGTAATTTTTATTCTTTTTAAAAACTGTCTCCCCGTCCGTCGCAACTTGAGTAGGATGACAATATTTTTTTATTACTCTCCATAATAACGAAATATTGGCTTGGTGTCGACACAGGCTGGGAAAAGCAGTGGGAAAAGATTCATGTGCGGAGAGATAGATAGTAACTAACATATAGTCGAATCTTGTTTTCTTATTAAGACCATTAATAATGATGTCCTTGCTTCTGCTTGAATCGACTAATATAACGATCTTTCGGCTGATACCCTGGATTGCTACCGTGGCGTAGCTCGTCGTAAATTGTCAGTGCTAACCTACGTTACCTATACCTATACCAAAACGTAGCCATCATACAAAAAAGGACCATGTAAATGAAAGCATTACGAGTATAAGTGCCCAAACCGAGAGACAGGTGAAGAGATGTTGCGTTTTACGAGACATCTTTCGTAAGTAATATGGGTACGGACGCCGGAATTTTGAAAAAAGTGTACCTAATACAAAAACAACGAATAGGTTTGAACTCCGACTTCACCTTTTGCGGGGCAGTGACCTCACTCGCCACGCTTATAGCCGATCGACTAATGTTTGAGGTTTTGACTAACTTACCAACTTGATCCGCTCCTTTTCAGTGGTAGAAAGTTAACTTACTAGCAATTTACATAAGTATTTGTTACCAGAGCCATATCCTTAAATAGATGTCAAGTATTTAAAGTTTATCTTACCCTTAATCATTTTGACTTTGATTATTGTTTAGGCTGTGCTTAAGCCATGTTTAAATTTATTTATTATGGTGGTTTTAATAAATATATAAAATTGGAAACCTTAAACTTTTTACCATCGCTTTTTTGTACACATACACTTCGCTGATAAATTCAGAACACGTAACCCATTAGTAAATAGGTTACGCAATACATATGAATAGACCCCGTGAATACTTCGTCAGCTTCGTTGAAAATAATATACGTTTTCGAGAATCAATTATAAAAGCGCGTCGCTTCCAATAATAATAATGCTCTAACGTGTGCTATTTCCATCACGTTTTGCTGTTTGAGTTTGTACTGAGTTTCTTCTTAAATACTCCACGCTCCACGTTAGGAAGACACAAAAACAATTGAGAATCCGCAATTGAAAGATACACTACTGAAAAGGCAGGATTGCGGTCAAACGCATACCTATTGGAGAAAAAAAATAAAAAAAATTAAACAGTATAGTATTTACTAAATTTATAAACATGTATGGATGACAATCCACAGTATATTCTCGACAAAATTAAATTAATTTATAAAATAGAATAAAATAGAAGATCTAGAATTAGCAATTTTAATTTTCACTAGCGTCTCACCCCGGCTCTTTACGGAAGGACTTATTTTATTTATGTAAAGCCAGATGACTTTTAGCAGATGGAAAAATTGCCGAAGATGAATATATGTAAATATAATTTTTCTGCTGCTCCAGTAGCTACCAAACTTAATCCAGCATCGATATTTATATATTAGATTACAATTGTGTGACCTTTTCTTCTTCATTATATGTATTTTTAATTTGTCTACACTATACCATCTCAAATAATTTACCCTGTATATTAGGGGTAATATACTTTGAGATATTTTATGGCTTACGACTGTCATTTATTAAATGATTGTAAAACAATGTTATTATAGTATTTGGGCAACAACTGTGCACCGCAGCGCTTTACGGCGAGAGTTGCGTCTGACCTTTATTCCCATTTGCGAGGTACAATCTGTTTCTCGCTCCCATACGAGCTGCAGCGCACTTCATTAGCAGTACAATCAGAAATTAGTACAGAATTAACTGACTCTTGGCACCTACAGCCCATTTCACTGGCACTCGGCCATTCGCACTTACCTCTGCTAAGTTTAGACCTAATTGTGAATTCAGCTTAACCTGTTTAGATTTTATTCTCACCTATTAAAGCGCTCTATTAATTGCTAACTTCGGACACTTTTTTTAAGAAACTTGTTTTAATCCCATCAACAGTCTTTCTTTTTGTTTCTATTTAAGACCAAGTTCCTAATAATGTATTACATTATTGCATACCTGGAAATCCGAGAACAATACAGAGTTATCTAAGACTTATCTTGAGTTATCTTTGACTTCTTATGTATTTTTAAGCTAAATATAGGTTCAACTACCCTACCTGGAGCTACCTACAAACCTGGAGCGCTTCCGTGAAGTCATACACCATAACAATTTCTTTGTATCCTCGTTATCCAGGGCACCAGAGTCTAGCACCAATAATTTCCGCATACCGGTAGATTACTCTCGGAGCAGATGGAAGCCGCGACTCTATTGTGACTCACAATTAGTCGTGCTCGAGACACCCATTCATTGCCTCAAGTGTCTGAAACGTCTCTTTTGTAATCGTTCAACCTTTATAATTTGCTTGGTGATACTGCGCTGGGGTGAAATATATTCTAAATTGTATCAATCAATTTGAATATCTTAACATCATGGGAACTTCGAGTGCGGGCTAGGAAATAAACACGTAAAGACATAAAAAATCTCTTAAATGTGCGGTTATCGTTTACAATATAGGCGTTGTATGATAATTATATAAGACCTATCTTATTTCTTGAACCAAGGTTTAAACAATAACGTCCGATCTCCTTTGATCTAATTAATTACTCGGGCAACTCGATCTGTCTACAGTCCGTAATAGCAATAAACCACAGAATTGTGCGCGCGGTTCCAATCAAATCATGGTCATGGGAGCCATTTACAAGACCACACGTGTATCTATCTATCTATTGACCAAATATGTTGTTAATCTGCTTGAATTGAAAACTGCGTTGTCTAATGTCTATGCCACGGTTGATGATAGAAAAAACATCTATTTGCCCTAATAGGAGGTTTTCCTCCTATTAGTTAATATAAGGTTCACATATCTGACAGTTGCCGTCATTCTAGACTATCCACTTTATCATATGCCAACCGTGTAACTGGATTGGTTGCACGTCCCGTTATTCATGGTTGGGCTACCTTTGTATACCTATCAGTTTGTTATCAAGTTAAGGGAAATTTGATCATGTGGTGCTCTAAATCTGATAGGTCATATTAATAACCCTCTGTTAACAGATTGATAACACTCCAGTTTCAGTTGAATAAACGTCATAATATTCGCACCGTTTATTTTTGAATATTACAACTAATGTTAATACTGCACTTATCTAGGTATTTGTATTTTTTTAAAACTTACTAATGTAGGTAGGTACACACAAAATACACAAAACTACACAACGCTTACATTGTGTCCAAACTTGTCTAAGCGTCTGCTTTCCGTATTTTTACTGTAAATGTATTTCTACAGTTCCGACTACAATTAATGCGTCAGCTGAATTCCTGGAAGAGTACTATAGGAACGATACCCCTCCATCATCAAGGAAAAAGAGGAACTCCTCAATGAGAGTATCTGTGGGCTTAGCTTGTGGAGCCCTTGTTGGAGGCGGCACATTCGTGGCTTTCACTGCCGTGCTGCTGACCAAGAAAACACGTCGCAGGATTCCTAATATGCTGAAGAAACCTTTCTGCCCATCCTTGAGGAACAACTCGAACTCTCGCAACAATCGCAGAGCGCCGAGACTTGCGCTAGCGCTGGCTAATTGTCCACCGATACACATGCTAAGGTGAGAATATTTTACAAACTAAACTATAAGATGGATAACATTTATCGATAATATTTTCACTTTTATAAACATAACACAATTAGACTTTTTTTAAACTACAATGGAAAAAAATACAAATTCATGGAAAATATCCCGTTTCTAAACTTAATTAAGTATAACATTATTTACACTGTGTTACGAACAACCATTTTCATTGTGACAAGTAAAAAAATTAGAACATTAAATACATATTATTAATTGGATAGGCAACAAACGCGGAGTAAAATATGAAAAGCTTAAAGAACAATGACCTCTTTTCCGCAAAATTATCAACCGAGCTTATGAATTCAATGATACGAGCCCTACGAAGCACTTAACATAAAAGGTAAAGGTAGGGTTGAGAGAAAGCCTGAATCCCAGCAATGGAAAGGTAAATAATAAGCTTAAGATGATGAAAAATCGCGCAAAATGTTTGCTTATACTCTTTCACGGCGAACCATATTGAACCAATTACGAAAAAAATTGGCAAAGAGTTCTTCGTACAGTAAAACACAAAAGTATAATGAAAAAAAACAAAACTTATTTCTGAGCATAACTTCAGTCCTGAGTACAGTTAGACCAAGTGTGTAAAAATACTATTTTATTCTTCATATTTCAAAACACTCGTTCTGTAATGTTATGGGCTATTCAAATTACAAAATCATTTGAGAGCAAAAGAGAAATCCAAATTTCATACCACATTAATAATATTATTGATAGGGCTTTTATACGAGCACGATGATAAATATAATTAGCAATTTGCAGCCGATAGTACATAACACTACACTGGCGGCAAAGTGGTCTACACAAAGCATCCGCAGAGATAAAATCAACGCACTTTCATTTAATTTACTCGTATATTAATTAAAATCTCTCATTTGTTTGCAGACAACATTGTCATCGATAAGTCATATACGAGTAGATATAGCTAACAATGACGAAGTTAGACTCATGTTTCATTAAGTTCATTTAGTTTTAATTCTTGTTTTTCGACACAATGTGTTTTATCTTATGTCAAACACTTATTAGCTAATTATAATTTTTTAACCGATGAAAAACAGGTTTTTTTTACTTTTCACCTTACCTTTTTTTAATTAATTTTATGTTACTAAAGTACCCATGTTTTTTATTTTGTCATCAGGCCGGCTGTTGTAGACGAAGACTATAGGGAGCCATACAACATCTGGAGGGAAACCCTTGGCCGCCGTGACAAACGAGAGTCCCATGACCAGAACGAATACAACGGTAATTCATTTTTTCTTGTACTGTGTAATATTTATCTTTCAGCAGTCCATAAATACTTTGATGCAATATGATCTGAAAATAAAAATGTGAATGTCGTTTGCTGTGGAAAATAAACTCCGTGGTCATTGTTTTCATTGCGTTGCAACGTCACTGCTTCATACCTTGTACTCTGCGTGGTATTTACCCTTTGTTGTGAACACCTGGGAAAACTAATTGGTGAATTCTGTCATCGTGAAATAAAAAGGTTCCGTACACTGCCTTCTACAGTTATCTTGCCAAATAACAATTATAGTTTAAAAAAAACCTTCACACCTAAGTAACAGGATACGTCCCTCTTATAAATCAGAGCGCTTTCTTGCCGAAAACCCGTTCACTATTTTCTCTGGCGCCTTTACATCGTAAGGGGCCCCATTATCCTCAGCTCAGGGGCATCATCTTTTCAATATGGGCCTGAACAATGGCCGCGATCCTCAGAGGACGTCCGGTCGGCATAACGAGCACGCACCGAGCTCTTTTAAAAAGTATTCGATACCGGCAAATGAATACTTTATTTTACAATGTGACTGGAAATTCAGTACTCTTAACGGTAAACGAGAATTTGTGTGAAATTTTTTTCGTACTTTTAGCATACACATTTTTACTACTGAATGTAAAGTCTTTGCCAGTTCTTTATTCTTCTAAAAATGTATCTGAGCCATCTTTTATGTTTAGAAAACTCGATCGAGTGAACATTGACCAGAATCTTTAGTTCTACTTCTAAACAACAATCTTAAATCTCAAAGTCGAAAGGCACAAAATACAGCTAAAAAAAACGTCGGTAGTATAACCGAAATGATTAGGCTGTAACACTCTCAAGTATCTGAGAGGGCTAGAACGCGGAAAAGTAACAATCCAGTGCAAGTGCTAACGATGCTAACGAGTGCAGTCGAGTGGCAAGGCAAGTGCCGTGGTCGAGGTAACTAGCGCCAGTAGAAAAATACACCGCAAAGATGTCGAAGTTATTTTTCTTACCTTTGAAGTTATAACTACTGGTAGCTTATCAGTTTATTTTTTTGGTTCAAATCCGGTGTTCTGTTTGGAGAACGTCTCTTCAAGAAAAACTGTCTATGTATTTTCGGGTGTTTATAATCTGTAGGCTATTCTCGGTTTCTTCCAAACCTTCTGAATCTCTTGTCTTTGTAATTTAAATGTTTTAGCTTCTATTACTTTGCAATATCTAAATATATACCTATATCTAAGCTGGTACAAATAATTTTATGGAGGATTTAAGCCGCCATTTAACTGATTGAAATTAAAAATGGAAATAAAAATACAATAACACATTTCCGTTTAAATCTCTTTCACAGTAAATCCAGATTTAAATAATTACTTACCTGGATCGTTCCCAGAAAACCTTTTAAAACGGGAATTTCAGGAAGTCCGACTAAAAACAGGTAAATATTTGACCACTCTGAATTCGTAGTAAAACCAAGAGTGGCTCGTGCAAATAAAGATACACGGTACAATTCGTAAAGCAAATATAAATGTCGTAATTTCCTCTCAATTGTTAGATTTAATACACATTTTGCCTTAAACCACACGGGGCCAACCCTTATTTTGAGGGTAAAAAAAACACGGACCGAAGTAGTTTGTTCATTTGAGATCGCAGTATTGTTTACAATTAGGGTCAGGACCCCATGGATTACATCCTGGGTTCCTGACATTATTACGACCCCCGCATGGGCTGTTTCATGTACAGTGAAGCCTAGAGTGACAAAATATGTTGTGCGGTGTGCCACCTTGTCAAAATAAGAAAATATGTTATTTGGTTTAGTTTTTCACGGAATATTTACTGCGACAAGGAAGTATTATGTTCTATACAATACACAATTACATTAACTACGTTCGTTTTGCGCATCTAAGAAATACTTCAAGCTACAGTTAGTGTCGATGGAGATCAAAACCCTATTTAAAAACGTGGCAAATAAAAAAAACTGTAAATATTATTTTTACAATATCATGATGTATATTCGCGAAAATCTGCTGTCGGTGTAGATTATGTTATTCATTGTGAAAATAAGCTCACCCTTTCACTCATTTGGTACATAAAAAATACGCTTATATAAGGACTTTTTAAAGTATCTTGTTGTTCTAATCTGTGACTGTACGAGTTATAATAAAATTATATATTCAGATACAATATAGGACAGTCAGCGACAAAAGTAGCTGATAATAATTTTTCAAATGGGATGTAATTAGTAATGTTGCGTTTTATACAACTTAGAGTTTAACTACAGCACAACACACCTGATGTTAAGTGATGATACGGTCAAAGGTTGGTGCTTAACATGAAGGTGAAGGTAATCGAAAAATTTGTTCTTGTTCAACAACTTTGTCCCAAAATATGCCTGCGCGAAACATGAGTTAACAAGCACCATAAACAGCAGCCTAAGCAAACGCCACCAGAGATATAGGCCATCCGTTCCAATTTATGTTATTTGTTGCACAGAGATCTGCGAAGAGCCGGAGTTCCCCCGACCCTACATGATGAAGCGACCTGACCCCCACGAGAGCTTCTACGCAGCCACCGACATAATACACCATGTAAGTGATAGATACTATCATATTCACGACTTGTTTTACGATGATGTTTATTTCTTGTGTCTTACTCCAATCAATCAATTAAACAGAGAAATCACAATACAGCCGAAACCGCTGATTGTAGAAACTTGAAAAAACAATGGTCACTAAATATTAACGTTAGGTTCAGGAAAAGAAAAATAAGAAAAATAAAATTGGTAGAATATTAATAGTAGCGTAGCAAAAGCAAACAAAGGTTCGGGTTAGGATTGCACGATCTGAGTCGGTCTCCAAAAAAATCGTTTTTTTTTCGACTGTTTTTCTGAAATATCGATTGTATAATCTTAATAAGCAAAAAATTTCCATTTTTTTCATATACAGCTCGTTTTTTTACAACCCTCACGTCCGTTTTGGCCATTGTTCTTTGGAACCAATATTCCTCAAATGGTTTAGGTGTACAATAAGAACGGATTTTTCAAAATATTACCCCTAGGTGGATTAAATAGGGCGTCAAATTAATAATCACTACTCACAACATATATAGTGCAATTGTGTATCATAGATAGGTCTACAGAAAAACCCTAGATGGCATATTATCTATCTCTTAAGAATAACATACCATAACTACTTTGTTACAGTTTAAAAGTTGATAGAAATACCGAACATAATCAGACCATGTTATTCATACCTATAAATTAATCCTTATTCAATAAATATCCTTATCAAGATTATTCCAATACAAAAAAAAAACCATTAAAAAAAACAATTAGTTTCTTATTCAATAGGATACATTGTAATCACTTTAAAACGTCAAACTACCATTCTATTCAAATTATATTACTAATTTAAAATGTCGTTCTTAAAGAAAAATAAACCCGCCGCGCCGCCACGTGGCCGGTGGTCGCAGCGCAGCGGGTAACGCGGTGAGGGGGCAGAGAAGTGCGATAATTATTTCGGAGAATACGGAATATACGCTTTCACACCTAAACTACTGAACAGATTTAAATGAAGGAAGGACATAGGATACTTTTTATCGCGATAAACTGTAGCCTACGCAGGTGAAGCCGCTAGTAATAAATACGATTGAAAATGTGATCGCGCCCTAAAAATTACCTGCCGGGCGTTTCTTGCCTGTTCTTTTACCGGCGAGAGAAGGTCGAAATTGGCGTAGGCTAGTTTGTTGGATCCTACTTAGTAAACATTTCTGACTTTTGAGTGTTAACTAAGTATTTCACTATTGCGTAATTTGTAATGTGTTTTTTCTTGCAAAATCAACTTCGGCCGAGATCGTAGGGCTTCGTAACCAATTGCCAATGAGTAACAAATTGTTTTTCTACGATACTGGTTACCAGGGAAGGAGTGTATTATTTCTGTTAACGAAACTTGCCAACATTAACTGCAACTTCGAATTTGAGCTTATTCCAAAGGCCCACAGTTAAAGACCACGTCTCAGTACTGTAAGTCATAACTGGCAACACACACTGCTGAAAGACTTTTGTCTTAAGGCTCTGGGGAATATTGGCTGAGAAGATGTCGCGTAATTTCTCGAACGCTGCCCATCCAAGTTGGATTCGTGGGACGACCTCTTTGTCGAAGTTGAACCTACCCAACTGGACAGTCTGTCCAAGGTGGGCATAATCGTCGACAACTTCGATAGTATCAAAATCAAAATCAAAATCAAAATCAAAATCAAAAATATGTTTATTCAATAGGATACATTGTGATCACTTTAAAACGTCAACTTAAAACTAGCTACGCCTGTTCCAACCTCCTTACGCCGGCAAAAGAACAGGCAAGAAACGCCCGGCAGGTAATTTTTTTGGCGCGATCACATTGACAATTTTATTCTTATTACTAATTGATTGAATTGGAGCAAGTTCACTAAAATCCCAAGCTTTTTTTTTTTGTCATCTAATAGTCCGATATTTTTTATTTAGCTTTACTAATAATAAGATTTCTCTTGTTTGGTTGTACACATTGGGATATGGGAACATGAATATTAACGAGTTGCGGGATCACAACCAAAGCAGACCAGACCCCACAAGCAGCACCCGTTCACGAGTTGACGCATGTGCCAGCCATCGCTCTCCTCGACCATATGAGAGGGAAGAGGGCGACCCGACACATGACGCCGCTGCAAGCAAAGTCACTTTCGTGAGCATGACTGTTTTGGCTGTTTACCGAAAATGGTTAGAATAGGGGAAATAGGGAGAATAGATAGATAGAAAGAAAGATAGATAGATTAACTACAATCCCAAGCTTGTTTGTCATCTAGATAGTCCGATATTTTATAATAAGCTTTACTAATGAGAGTTCTCTTTATACGAATTTGAAATTTTGTTATAGACAAGTCTTGAATTTCACTTGGGATTTTGTTGAAAAAGCGTACACATTGACCTTTGAACGAGTTGCTAACTTTATGGAGCCTAGTGGTGGGTACAGCAATTTTATCTTTGTTTCTAGTATTAAAATTGTGATAATCGCTTCTCTTTTTGAAGCTATTTAAATTTTTCCGTATGTACATTACATTTTCATAAATATATTGACAAATAACTGTCATTATTTTGGTTTCTTTAAACTTAATTCTTAAAGATTCTCTGGGGCCCATGTTATAAATCGCACGAACAGCTCTCTTCTGCAATACAAATATGGTGTTAATATCAGCAGCGTTTCCCCACAGCAATATTCCATAGGACATAATGCTGTGAAAATAGCTGAAATAGACTAGTCTGGCTGTATCAACGTCAGTAAGGTGACGGATCTTCTTTACAGCATATGCTGCAGAGCTAAGTCTGCTCGATAGACTGACAATATGTGGACCCCATTGCAATTTGTGATCTAAAGTTATGCCTAAGAATACTGTAGTCTTGACAAGGTCCAATTCTTCGTCCTTAATTTTTACATTTGTTGGTACTTCTTTAACATTGGGCAGCACAAATCTCAAGCATTTTGTCTTTTTTCCATTTAACATCAAATTGTTCGCATCAAACCAGTCTGTAACTTTGGAGAGAGCATTGTTCACGTCGTCAGAAATGTTATGTTGTCGCTTTAACTTAAATAAAAGCGACGTATCATCAGCAAACAATACTATTTCGTGATTGTCACTAACAAGGCTGGGCAAATCATTGATGTAAACTAAAAACAGAAAAGGTCCGAGTATTGAACCCTGCGTAACTCCCATTGTGACTACTGACCCCGAGGATCGCTTCCCGTTCACGTCAACTCTCTGAATCCTATCACTAAGGTATGAGGTTACAAGGTCCAGAGGAACACCTCGAATACCATAGTGCCGGAGCTTCCTGATCAGTGTCTCGTGGTGAACACAATCAAATGCCTTGGACAAGTCACAGAACACGCCTAGAGCGTCCCGTGACTCCTCCCAGGCATCATAGATGTGAGTTAATAACTCGACACCAGCATCAGTAGTAGAGCGACCACGCGTAAAGCCAAACTGTTTTTGATTAAGTAATTTGTTTGCTGAGAAATGTCTTTGCAATTGATTTAGAATAAGTTTTTCGAATATTTTACTAAATGTTGGTAATACTGATATTGGTCTAAAGTTAGTAGGGTCAGTCGTTGTACCCGATTTAAACAAGGGTGTTATCTTACTATGTTTCATCAGATCAGGAAACACGCCGTCGTCAATACATTTGTTAAATATTAGGGCTAATTCGGGTGCAATCATTTCAATTAATGGCTTAACAACGGTCACGGATATACCCCAGAGGTCAGTAGTTTTCTTGACATTAATCATATTAAAAGCTTTTACTACATCTTTGCAACTAACATAGTCAAATTGAAAAGGAATTTCGCACTCTGGTACATTTGTTTTTAACATAGATTCTGCAATGGTGTGCGATGAGTTTAAGAACTTAGTAGTAGAGACTGGAATGTCAGTGAAAAAGGTTTCAAATGCTTTAGCTACTTCAATGTCAGTCTTGACACTGGTATCGCCAATATTTAGGTTGTAATTATTAGCTTGAGACCTGACTTTGCCAGTCTCACTATTTATAATTTTCCAAGTTGCTTTAATTTTGTCATTACTATTTTTAAGCTTAGAACTTATATAACGAGACTTTGCAATGTGACAGACCGTCTTAAAAATTTTTGAGTATGTTTTTACAGTTTCTTTAAACTCATTACTAGTATTATATTGTTTTTCACTGTAGAGATCGTACATATCGTCACCTACAACTACTGGTACGGGTGCAACATGGACATAAGACATAATTTTTGTCTTGTCCATGTCTATTATAAGACCCACCTGTTGGGAAACTACTCGGTTAGGAAATACCTATGAAGGTACTTGAAATTAAACAATTTATTTCTAACATTAAATTGGTTCAAATTGGATGGCAAAATTAGTGCAATGTGTTGCGTATTTCATCCCTTCAGATTAGCCGGCTTAAATCAAACATTCAATTAACAGTAATCGCAAATTGGTACATATGTATGTATATATCTGCAGTTGCAGCTAATCGGCGAGGCCGGATAATGAAAGTTTGCGATATAATTAGTATTTATAAAGTCAGTCCATGTATTTTTGATGTAGTGTTTGTTTTATTGCTACTTAATTTTGTCAATATTTTTTTAATAATATGTTTAAACAGTTTGTTCCTTAAAATATAAATATTGCATTACGAAAACTGACACACTACAAAAAAGATAAATAGCCGAATGACACCATATAAGAAAAAAGACGAAACCATTTCAAACCGAATTTTTTAAGCATTTAAAATACGTATAATATTTAAAATTGCTAAATTTAATTTGGCTTTATAAACAAAGTCAGAGTTATGTAGAGATACAATAAGTTATTACTTTATAACGCAAAACTTAAAATTAACTACGCTTGTTCCAGGCTAGAATAGGCCAAAGCGCTTTAGATGCTACGTTTGATATTTTATAGTATTGTATGAAGATTTGTTCAAAGGCGCTCGTTGTTTGCAGCACATAAGGCACAATTTCATTAAAACCGGTAAATAACACGTAATTGTTATATCTCAGTCATGAGTAGGAAATTGTTAGGAGAGTACTGTAGAGTAGATAATTTCAGAGTAGAGTTATATTCCATTTTATACCGATATTAATGCAACTCCTAAAGCAATTTATCCACCGTGCGCATAGTTAGCTATCCATTATGTAGTATCGGTATCGTCTGCTTATTGTGTCGCTCTGTTAGCTGAATTTTCCTTTCAGCTAACATGGCCTCGAGATTAGTCTATGTATATTGCTACCAAAGCCGGTCGTGCCACGACAAAGGACGTCCAAAGCAGCCGTCATTAAGGACTGACACGTGGGAAAGACCACAACGCACACTGTATGTCAGTATTTAAGCTCCAAGTAAACGAATCATATCAAACTCTTGATCAGACTCTCAAGTAAAAGCATTGCAATTTTGTACAGAGATGGATCAATCTTGGAATTACCATTTATTACAGAGTAGTTAGAGTGTACTATATTGTTCCGGAAAACTTCTGTCCAATCTACATTTTTACGAAAGTAATTCAATTTAAGATGTTTGTTCCTTCAATCACGCTGAAGCGTAGAACAGACAATGTTGAAATTTAACAAGAAGTTAGATAAAATAATCTTAATCATATTAACGGCCACACAATCACAAACATAGCTATGACCACTGCCTCCAGATGTAGAACAAATACTCGCGCTCTTTTTCAATACACGACAACTACTTTTCCCGTAGTGGCAACCAAACAGGTAACTGGCGTTTGGCGCTTTTGCTTCTTGCTCATTTTCTTTTTTTTTGTACTAATTATAGCGTGATTACATCAATGATAAACAGGAGGTTCTCAAGTTGACGAGTTTTTTTTTTATCGAATACTTTTTTACACCTTATTTCACGCTCTTGAAGACATATTATTGTACAAGCCTGAAATCTATTTTTTTAGATTGTAAACACTGACTTTTAAGGCTTCAACCTGAACGAGAATTGCAATGATTACTTTAATAGAAATTTAATAAATTTTATACCTTAAATGATGATTTTGCAGTGGTTCAAACTGTTAATTTACACTATTGTTAGCTTTATTTTAAGATACTTTTGGCAGTTTCATGTTTACCAAATCTTTACACAAAAAGTTTCATACAAAGTTGGACTTCCGTTTGACCCACTTAAAGGTCAATTTTCGCAAAATCCTTAATTTAAATTTCAAATTTGTAGCTCAAGTGATTTGACCTGTTCGTTGATTTTTGAGAACGGCCTGCTCATTTCAATGTATAAATAAAAAATCTTACGGCAGGCATAACTAAAACCTATCTTGTATCTTTAGCGGTTTAGAGAAGCGATGTGGTTAAGGAAACTGGTTTTTAGTCGCATTAGTAAATCTCTAAATAGCGTTTCATAACCACAAACGTGCTACGAAAGTTTAGACAGTTAGATTATACTACGATACGTGTGACCAATCACAAGAAATCTGTTTTTAAGTTACTAAGAGTACTGTTTCAGATTATCCTACAGTGATAATAGGAAGGTAGGCAGGTCCAGTGTTTGACGCTAACGCCATTGTGAGGTACGCTTTTGTTTGCCGGGCGACGGAGAATATGAGCAGAGTTTGCACCAAGCCTTTGAAATTAGGAAGGGTTCTATAAACTAACCCAATTGACTCTATTTTGCGGTTTATGACGTCAGTGCAAGATAAGACAATTTATTCGCACATAAAGGTGTTTATGGTAGGCTGTTTAGGAAATAAATTCTCGACAAGAGTTGGTGTTAAATTTTAGTTCTTTATTTTGTCTAAATACTTACACTATTGATAACAGATAACAATACACTATTGTGTTCGAAAAACAAGCTGCATCAGAATTCCTCTACCTACGTAGTACCAACCCGGTAAACTTATCAATATAAAGGCCATTTACAAGGAAAAATATTCTCGTATCAAAGCTGCGATTGTCGTTATGCTGAGGCCACACTAACGGGAAATGCCATTCAATAGCGCGATGATTTGATGACGTTTCACATAAGTGTGGCCACGACATTGGACAACGGCAGTCACATAGGCATTTGACGTTAGCCGATAATTCAAGTGCACGTTGACCGCTCACGCTCACATAATAGCGTTAATAACTAACGCAACATTTATTGCGAAGATAGGCATTGACATTTCCCTTGACGTTGACCTTAGTGTGGCCCGGGCATAAGAATATTAACAACTTAGGTACCACTTGTAGGTTAATGTACGATATCCACTTGTAAAAGGATAATTTAGGCTTCGCCTTTCAATATTGTAGATATATATTGCCTTATATTATTGGCTATTTGTATATGAACAAAAATTGAAGGCGAGAATCTTATTTGAATTTTTATCCCAGTTCATTTGTTCTGTCGCAATCATGAGTGCAGTACGTGAAGGTGTTTTAATAATCTTCTAGAAATGCATTGAGATCTACATTTTTAGCGCGAAAACTTTTAATTTTTTATTTTTCACTTTCCATAAACACTCAAAGCTATCAACAAGACCTGAGATTTTCATGTTTTGTACTTATGTCATTTTAGTATACAATACCGTGCTAATCACCGAACTAGAATGATGGATAGTAATAGGTATCTTTCTAAATGATTCAGATTAGCGCAAAACACGTACGAACTTCAAATAATGTCATACAAAATCGTGTTTAGATAGACAGACGAGAAAACGTAAGCAAGTTTCGCCTTGCATTGTTGTACGAGTATGTCTCTTTTTGTAAACCACCACCTACTTACGCAACCAGTGTGACGCGATCGTAGGTGCTTTTTTGTTTTCAGCTCTTAAAATGCGAGCTACGCCATATTCTCGCGCCTTAACGAGCGACAAAATCTCTACATGTATGGGCCTTTACGTTAGAATTGTCGATGTTCTATTATTTAGTTGACAAAGCAATGACAGAAGGTATTCTCATGAAATTCCTGGAGCTTGCTCTGCATAATAATAAGCATTTTATGTTCAGTTTATTATAATAATGATGCTAATTATTTCTTGGAAGCGTATAATATATCAACTAATAAAGCTCTTGGAGCGACACCAATTTACACTAGCTGTGCCCCGAGGTTTTCCCGTAACAAATCTTTTTTCTGATATGAAACCTATAACAGTGTAAGTCTAGAGAATACTTAAGCTATCTTCATTCCAAATTACACTTAAATTCGTCAAGCTGTTTCAACGGGAAGAAGTTACAAATTTCGCTTCTAAAATATTTGCGTGATTGTCAATGTTAAGATGCGAATTACGCTCTTGAGGGCGCCACCAAGAACGATCAATCAATCTACAAACTCGGCCGTAAGTACTGTGTTTAAGGTAACCTAACGAAAAAGTTCCGATGAGTAAACAAACAAAAGAGTCCACTACACGGCGGTGGATGTTAAAAGTGAAAAGTGTCCATACGTTAAATAAACAAGTGCACACTTACAGGCGTGTCAGTGGCGAGCGACGCGGTGGAGCCCACCGACTCCTCGTGATTTCCCCGGGGAGCGCTACGGCCATGGGACGCCGGTGCGTAAAACACAGCGATTGAGCGTTAATTCTTAATGAGCACCATTGTTCGTGCGCTAAATATTAATTGAATTTTTCACTGTAGAACGCGGCGGTCGTTAATTAATACGCGTATTAGTGAAGGCTATTGTTAACGTATAAAAATGTAACCTTTGTATGGAAATACTGGTAGCAGACACTTCGTTATAACTTGCGTAAAAATGTTTTGTTAAGCTTTTGCAAGTGACGTGAAATGTTGCTTGGAATAAGTAATTTTCTTCTGTTCTGATTGAAACGGAATTTACGTAGCAAATTTTTTAAAGCGGTTATGATTCCGTAGATATGCGACACGTAGATCTTAAGTTCGAATCCTGAAAAGAGCTTGAGCTTTTTGTGTAAGAAAATTCGTGATGTATGCTTTCTAGTGCTCACCTGGCTAGCTACCATACTCACGCTAAGAATTTATTGATAAGCACGGTGTGTTTCGGCAGCCTCATTTGAGATACAGTTCCCAATTCAGGTGTAGAGTGTCACCTTTGAATGCATCGCCACTTAACATCAGATGTCTTGTGGCCAACGCTACCTTGTAAGTTGTAAAAAATGAATGATCACCCGATGCAGCTCATTAAGTTCGACTGTTTCGATAATCCAGCAGCAATTGAACATATACCTACGTTAACCAAAACGGGCATAGATATTCTGTTAGAACACCGCGATCCATTTCCAGTGTGAGCCGTGAGCACGATGGTGCGGTTATGCGACCGCAGCGATGACAGCTCGAATAATAACTGAGAAATGACAAAGTTGACGTGCCCTAAATTGAAACCAGCCAATTTGGCACTGCTGTCTCTGGAACTCAGTGTTGTTACTGGGGGCCTTTCTACGGGTTGCTTGGCTGGTTTGCACCATAACCGAAGTTATTGTTATAATTAAAATTAACAATAGCTTTAACTTTAATCGTGAACTGTAACTAGAACGTGTTGCACCATCAACGAGTACTTGACAGCTTTTTCACTTAACTTTAACCGGAAAATTTGAGCAAATTGTTAAAATTTCCATTTTATAGTCATTACTTGTATAGATGACTAATTATTGAACTGAAAACGAATTTATTTCGAGTTAAACTATTTTATTTGCTGTTGCAATGGTTACAAATGTAGGTAAAATACATTTCCGTCGGAGACAAGTATCTTAATCTTTGAGCTATTATCAAGATGATCATAGGCTAATGTTACAAACATCTAGGTAAGAATAAACAATGGTTAATATACCTGTAATATGTAGTTACATTACTTTCATGACTAGCAGCACTTGCACTGTGGATTAAACCGACGCCCACGACCGGCCCAGTTGATATAAAAATAAAAGCTCAGCTCAAATACAGGGCTCCATAGTAAACAACTTAATCACATGAAACAGTGAGTGGACAGCACTCTGTGCGATCCTTTGTGCCTACTAATTGATTACAACAGAGCATTGCAAACATTTTTTTATCGCCGTAAAAATGTTTATGTTTAATTTCCAATAAAGCTTTTATAGCTTTTATTCGAAACTCATATTCTACTAATAAATAAACTAAATAAATATATAATTAATTTGTAACCACTTTACAGAAATGCTAAGGTAAGGTAAAAGGTAAGGTATAAGGCAGAGATGTAGGCTATAAGGTCTTCGACTTACAATCAAATTAGTCAAGACTGTGTAAACGTAAAATTTTACATAACTGAATCAATTTAGTTACGGAGCATAGTACAATTATAATATGTCAACATACTTTGACTTGATGACGACGAAGACAGTAATTGTCATTTGACATGTCGGTATTTTCATTAAATTCTACGGGCGAGCATTTGTTATTGTAATGTAACTTGATTCGTACACAAAGCTTTTGAGCAGGCAAGTCGTCAAGACTTAACTTACTCATAAATATAACAGCCACAGGCACGGTAATCATTCATTAATTCACAATTATGTTTCCCACTATTCAAATATTATTAACAGCAATAATTGATACTTACATATTAAACACCTAAATACCTACGCTGTTTATCCATTAGCCTAAATGAGTTACCATGGAATTGTATAAAAGCCTTATTAAATTAATATGCATTTTATAAGTACCCATTTGTTTGTTATTACTGAAATAAAGGGTCCATAGAGAGGTATTTCAAATTGCATTCAAATAATGGGTTAAGCCATAGTGTTAACAAATATACGTGGAATTCAGTTCTTTAAGGTGAAGATAATGATACAAAATGTAGAAGCCCCTTCTCCTTTTTTTGCCGTGTGCGTGTGCTATCTCCTGAACTTAAGCTGACATGAGAAAACAGAAAATACATGACAATTACAAAAATAATTCTATTATATAAAAAAGTTATCATTGTAAATGGATCTGATTAACGCCCAAACCTGTACCCCAACCTATTGTATCATAATAAAAAACATGTTATTGGACACGTTGTGTGAGTTGGAGCCAATCTAGAACACTAACCTATTCCTAATATAAGTAGCTAGATTAGACTGTAATAAAAATAGATAAGATTTATAGAGTACTTATTAATTATTCGTGGAAAAAATATAACAATATGGGCGTATCAAGTGAAAGCTATTTATGTTGTTCTAGAAACTTCGTGATGGAAATACATTTATAAATAATTTGATCTTAAGAAATCGGTATTGAAGCTGGAGGCAAAAGGCAAAGCCAAAAGGCAAAGCCAAAAGGCAATTGCAATTAATAGTTTCCGAGAAATTCAGCTTTGATATTCAGACGGATAGCGAATGAAGATGATAGAAAACGAAGCCTCAATATAAATAGATATTCTTTTAGTTAAATAGTTTGTATTCAATATGCAAGCAGATGTACATATTATTCGTTTATACTAGTACAAAATTCCATATTTCGTAAAATCGATAGACCCATAAATTATTAGAAACATTAACCTCGTAGGTACAATATGCCTTTCGGGCAGTAGGTTGGTAATTAGGTATAAATTAATAACTTACGTTTCTAAAAGAAAAACAAGGTGTTGCATACTGAAAAGTCAATTTTAAGAAGAGGTCACAACTGTCTGAAACCTACGCCTTATTTATAACCCTCACATATTGCATTTTACCATAAAAGCTGTATACTGTTATGCTGCCTCGAAATATGATTTTTGGGCTGTTATTTCAACAGAACGATTGTTTGCAATCATCGACAGACGTTCAATATCGAGTGACATAGTGGTATCATCACAAAACGATTCGTGTTATTGTCGTATCTCGATTTTCGTTTACATTTAAAAGCCACTTTCTCGTTTGCACTGGAGACAGGTATAAAGCTTAAATTTATTTTATAATACTAGCAGAGGCAGAACTAAAAACGTTCTTATTAAATTAGTTTAGGTATCATCATCGGCCTTTCACGTTCCCACTGCTGGGACTCTGGCCTTCTCTCAGAGAGAGAGTGTGGACCGTAATCTACCACGCTGGCCCAGTGCAGGTTGATAGATGTCGCATGCCCTACGTAAATGTTAGATTACCTAAACATTCTGAGATATATACACCACTTCTTCTAGAGGATTTGGCAAATGGACTAGGACTGAGCTCGATTATTCATTACTAGCTGTTCCCCGTGGTTTCGACCGCGTGGGCTACAGTTAATCGCACTAAAAAGTAGCCTATGTCATTTCTCAGGCTCTAGACTATCTCTGTACCAAATTCCATTTAAATCGGTTTCGTATTTTAGGCGTGAAAGACGCACAGACAGGCAGACAGAGTTACTTTTACATTTATAATAATTATGTGATAAGTAGGGATATTTTTTAGTTGTGATAGGCTCCAGGGATTGACTTCGTTCATTTTCCTTCGTTGCAAGCCACTGGAATTTTTCTCAAACGCAAGCAGTGTTACGTACATCAAGGTAGAATTAATATCGTCATTCTTATGACATATTTTATTTATTTGTCGTCTCTCAAACTGATTTACTAGTGGGTCTTTTATTTCTTTATTATATTTCTAGCGATGACCATTCAACTGTGAGATAGAGAATTTTGTAAAGTTTTAGACATACCTATTCGTTGCTTTCAACCGTAGTTAATAAATTTATAGAAAGTTTGACAAAATCAAAAAATCAAAATCAAAAATATGTTTATTCAATAGGATACATTGTGATCACTTTAAAACGTCAACTTAAAACTAGCTACGCCTGTTCCAACCTCCTTACGCCGGCAAAAGAACAGGCAAGAAACGCCCGGCAGGTAATTTTTTTGGCGCGATCACATTGACAATTTTATTCTTATTACTAATTGATTGAATTGGAGCAAGTTCACTAAAATCCCAAGCTTTTTTTTTTGTCATCTAATAGTCCGATATTTTTTATTTAGCTTTACTAATAAGAAGATTTCTCTTGTTTGGTTGTACACATTGGGATATGGGAACATGAATATTAACGAGTTGCGGGATCACAACCAAAGCAGACCAGACCCCACAAGCAGCACCCGTTCACGAGTTGACGCATGACAAACGTGAAGAAGTAAGATTAGGCAGGCAGTTTTCTAACTTTAATAGTATTACTCGTAGAAAAAAATCAATTTTGTAGCGTGCGCCTAGCATAAAACAAGTACCTAGGTACTTAAGTGTCAGCAGACAAGAATATCAACAGTTAAAAAATTGCTAAGTCCATAACTTAAACCGGACTTTGCAATAATAGAAGATTCAAAACTTCATAACATTTCATCTAATATTAATTATAAAATAACAGAGATGTAAATTAAGCCGCCAAGCTCAAAGCCGTTTGATTGAATCAACATACGAAATACAGACTAAAGTCGACGGAGTGCCTAAAAGCGTAAATTGTTTGAATATTTTTCAAAAAGTTAATTAACTTTTCCTTTGTTATATTCAAACACGTATTAGGATTTTATCAGAGAACAAAAAGGTAGGAAGTAACAAAAATACGACATGAAAGAGAATAGCTAAAAGGAACATGGATGTACCTACATTTTTCAATCCGAACGATGGCAAAGTAACGATAATCGAAACATATTACCCTCACCCCTCTTGCTGCGATTTAAAAGGACATAAAAAATCACACCCATGTCGCAAAGCCCGGTATGAACTGGCCAATGGCAATGCGATATAAAAACGATACCAAAACGATATTACTTTAAACTACAATTACACCCAACCTTTGATGATTGGTTACCTAAATCATAAAAAATAAGCGTAACTAATGGTATCAATCTTGAGAAATACATTTTATACTCGGGCAATGTTTCATAATAAATTATTGAGTTAATTTAATTTTTTATACAACTAAAGAATGAGAAATACTTTTTATTGTATTAATACAATGTTTCGCAATAATTTGTTGACAAAGAGAATTTCAGTGAAGCGGATTTCTAGGAAATTCCTACAATCTAAAACGTTATTATTGCAGAAAGCTACGAAATCGGAGAGAAAACTTAATAGAATTTTTTACCTAACAAAAAGAAACTTTTTTAGGGCTTTATCTCGTTTCTCAGAATAACCCCTTTGCCTGGACGGCAGTACAATTTATAACTGCACCATTCCGCCTCGCTCTGTTCATTACTGGGTTCTCGGTATTACTCCACTCTTTAGCCAGTATCGTTAAATACTGTTTCCATACTTAATAGTAAATCCTAATGCCAGTTTTTTATTCCTAAAACCCCGTCATTACTTACATACAAACAGGTACTATAGGTAACAGTCATCCAAGTCAAACCATGGTAAAATTTTCTAGTTTGCGAGCTTGAATAAGAGTCTCATCATAATGTGAACAATGTATACTCTCTCTTCCAAACTCTCGCGCTCAATCTTCCAGATTTATCCCTTTATTACTTCTTTTAATGCGAAAGCAATACAAACTTTCTTAAGTGTCTCTCCAATCAGTAAAGTTCGGCAGTCAGCACGCTTAACTTCTTTTCTTTCTAATTTCAACGGCTGTACGTAAAGTATTAAACGCATAGCAACAGAAGCTGCCTGAAATTATGAAACACATAACCAACTACCAACTTAATTGGTGTAAAAACCTTGTACCCGAATTAGGATCTAATCGAACTTTACGGTTGAACTTTAGTTTGGATTTCGTATCCTTTTAACGAAAATAATATTATTGATGTAAGATAAAAATAACAAGATCTAGGATTAATTACACTACTCCAATTTAAAGGCCTTTTTGGGTTTAGCAAACCTTTAAACTCTTTTTGTTTTTTTCTTCTCTTTTTGTGTCTTTCTTTTTTTGAATATGTTTCCTATTAGGTATATAGATAGTGTAGCTACCCAACAGTAAAATATTTTTTTAAATCGGTTTAGTAGTGTTGGTGCCTATTGAATGCAAACAAACATTCAATCGAATCTTTTCTCTTTATAATATTAGTATAGAGTATAGATTAGTTTGGAGCGTTATTTAATCGCCCAGTTGCTCAGACTTCATCAGCATCCGTATGAAGCGCAATCTCAATCCTCGAGGGGCATTAAGTGATTATTGTTTTTCTCTTGTCTTAATCCTCGTTATCTTTTATTCGTTTATTTATTACCCGTCGTCGAAAAAGCCCACAAATGTATTAACAGACCAGAGAGAGAGAAAATTCCACCAATTATAGTACCAACTAGCTGGTGCCCGCAGCTTCGCCCGCGTGGATGTCGGTTATCGTGACCAAAAGTAATCAAGAAATTTTGATCCCGTTCCCGCAACCCATGGGAACCTATTCCAGGAATAAAAAGTAGCCTATGTATTATTCCGTCCTATAATCAATTCCTGTACCAAATTTCAGCCAGATGAATTTCTGAAGTTATCCCGAAGAAGATATAAAAAAATTGAGCTTTATACTTTAACGAATTTAGGGTACTAATTTATACACCTGAACTTCCTGTTATCTGCCCAAGTAACCACAACCCAAACTCTATATTCGCAGGATGTTCTTACCTGTACATAACGGGCACACGGAGAAAAAAGACCCTCCGAAATACCGTTTTCCTTCTGAGTCCAAAGGGAAGTAATTGTTATTTAGAAGGAAAACTAAGATAAAAATAAGGAAGGAATCGGTCCTGGAAGGTAAAGACTCAGAAGGAAAGTCAGATTATTTTTCAGTGCATGCACAGAACAACTTTCAGCATCACTATCACTATCACTACTTATTATAAAACAAAGTCCTTCGTGCCGCGTCTGTCTGTCTGTCTGTCTGTCCGCGATAAACTCAAAAACTACTGCACCGATTTTCATGCTGTTTTCACCAATAGATAGAGTGGTTCTCGAGGAAGGTTTTAAGATATAATTTGTTAAGTTTTTGTATACATTGGCTAAAATATAACGATATTTGTTGGAGAGGTCGGAAAAAAATAAGCCGTCTGGGAGCTTTCAACGAAAACGCTGCCTAAACCCTTTTATATATAACAAAATGATGTACTGTGGAGTTGTGTATCTTATACAGGTCTACAAAAAAGTCCCCAATGGCATATGTCTATCTCTTAAGGATAACATACTATAACTACTTTTTTACATTTTAAAAGTTGATAAAAAGGCCGACTAAAATCGGACCGTGTTTTCAATACTTTTATATTAACCCTTATCAAAATAAATTCGTATTCAAGATTGTTCCAATAGTTGTAGATTACTTTTTGAATTGTTCAAATCGGACATTCTATTCGAAAGATATTACGAAATTAAAAAATGTCAAACTAATCGAAAATAAACCCGCCGCGCGCCGCACCGCAGCGCAGTGGGAAACGCGGTGAGGTGAGGGGGGCGGGAGAATCTATGAAATAGGTAAAGTGCGGTCGCGGACCAGAAAGACCTTTAGCTGCGTGGTTCAAACGCGCGGTCCGAAAAAAAAAGCTTAGAATTAAGATAATGGATAATGGATACAGCAGGTAACGCGGTGAGAGGGCACCGAAGTGCGGGAATAATTTTGGATTATACGGATTATATATACGCTTTCGCGTCTAAACTACTGAACCGATTTAAATGAAATTTGGTAAAGAGATAGTTTGAGCCCTGGGGAAGGACATAGGATACTTTTTATCGCGATAAACTGTAGCCCACGCGGGTGAAACCGCGGGGAACAGCTAGTTTACATTAAAAAACGAAGGTCTGGCTGTCGTGGGCTCTGGGTCTATATATCCATACCATTAATACTTTTTTCTACTACTTATCGAAACTATTTGAAAAAAAAAACAAATCTATGCAAACTCTTTGCTTTCCAAGTTCCCACGTGTCCAAATCTTTAGGCTAAGCGTATATTGAGACGCAATCGATGCAGTGCGGGGCAGCGCTGATTTTTTAAAATATAATATATGCTTAAGCAAAGATCAGCGTACGATGTTTCTTTTTTCTCTTTTCTTTTTGCGGCAACAATGACTACTTTTCTAAATTAAGTTAGTGCCTATTAATCAATGCGTAGGATAGTATTTATATCACACGTTCATACATAACACGTATTTTAAAATAGCATGAAAACATAGAAGCAACGCTATTACAAACTAACAATAACTCATTAATTTCATAATCTGACACTAATACTGAATAAAAAACTTTAGGATGGTAAAGAACCTCCTCCGAAATAGTAAACGTTATCGCGCCCAGAAAAGTACCTGCCGGTCGTTGCTTGCCTTTTCTTTTGCTGGTGCAAGGAAGTTAGAACAGACGTAGCTAGTTATTAGTTTGACGTTTTAAAGTGATTAAATGTTGTATAAGTTTAATATTAAACCCAGTTTACTCGTCAACTTGAATACTGTTCTTGATACCAGTTTTTGGTACTTTATTACAGTGTATCTGTGTAATTTACAGCATCGCTCATGGACTATGCCATGCGCTTCCGTCGCCTGCGTCTCAACATACGCTTACCCTTATTGAAGCCCGCAACATCAACGTCAATACCAAGTAGTTCTAAGTAAATAATAAGGTATAATAAGATCATGTCTGCTACACACGTAACGATATATCGTTACATATTTAAACGTTTAATTAGAGCGTATAGTATAATCACTAACTTAGGAGTAGATGGCTCAATATTTTTTTATAACAGTGTGTTGATTTTTGATTTCGAACATCACAAATCACAATCATCTTTTGATTTTCGTTTTTGTAGCTTTGTATAAAATCTTCTAATATTTTTCAACTTTCGCGCGAACGCGTCTTATAAAGAGGTCCTGTTTGTTTGCCCGTGTCCGACGTCAGTTTTATTGCAGCAAAACACACGCTACTATCAAAATTATGCAAATACGGTCAAGTCGATCAACAATGATTTATCGAACAGAAAATGTTACTGCCGTCGCTCATCTGTGCAAACCAGAAATACTGCAACGATTTTTCAGACACACTTTCGATATAACCGGAGATCGGTTAGCAATTAGAACAGATACATCGCTACTATAAATTGTTACGTGTGTATACACCAATAATCATCATCATGCCAATAATATTCTTCCTGACATGTAAACAATTCAACAGAATGTTGCCTAGCAACCATGTAAAAGATTTCGAAAAATTTGGTTTTTTAGTTTTTCCCACGGAACCCATGCATTATTCCGGGATAAAAGTAGCCTATGTTACTCTCCGGCGCATAAACTATCTCTATGCAAAAAATTACCCTAATCCGTTGTTTTATTACGCTGTGAAAGCCGAACAAACCAACAGAAAAACACACTTTCGCATTTACTTAAATGTGGGGATGGGGATGGCGATAGGGGTGGCTGCGGTTCGCGTTTACATCCATGGTATTCCCTTCTATCCCGCAAGAATCTTTTTCCGGGTTAAAAAGGAACCTATATGCTATCCGGGCTATAATAATCTAATCGACCCGCCCAATTTTCGGACGAGATGCTTTAAATTGATATAACTTTTTTATTTATGAACCGATTGAAATAAAACAAACACTAAATGTTAAGTGGAGAAAACCGCAATATAATAATGAAAACCGCATCCAAATCGGTTGAGCCGTTTCTGAGATTAGCGCGCACAAACAAACAGACAAACAGACAAACAGACAAAAATTCTAAAAACCATTGTTTTGGGTTCTACTACGTTAATAAAGGCCCCCAGTAAAAGTATTTCTCATTTATCTTCAATGTACAGACAGTGATGAGTTACAGATTTATTATATGTATAGATTAAGTTGGTTTAATTCTCTAAGGATTTGTTTTTTAATCCTTAGTCTAGGGCCGGGTCATTGATCCATGGTTAATAATAGTAAAATATATTTCAACTTATCACACACTTTTGACAATGGTTATCTTTGGATAGGTATGAAATAAAACAGCCCCAAGTAAACCAGAGGTTGCTTGCAATGTTTTGGTCAGAACACTCTTAAAAAAACCTATCTGTGCCCAACAAAACCTAAATCAAAAGAGAAAAAGCAAGGTTAAATGTAGAATTCATTCAAATATTTCCAGATAAACATAAAACAGGATAATTTGGTGGTAGCATAGATAGCCACCTCACGCAATATACTACTAAAGTCGTTTCACAAAGAACCAACAAAAAGCAGAACAGCTGAAAGTAGTCAGCAGAGAAACATCGTGCAACGCGAGTACAAGCGCGGGCCCAGGTGTTTCGGCGCCCGCCCTCTATTTCTCAAAGTGAATCCACACGGCGCACCCGTATTTTATAATGACACCAGGAGTTTGCCCAAACGATGTATGCTAGCTGCCCACTCAAGGATTACCCTTAGGGTTGCTCCTTTTGTAGCCAAAATCCTTTTTGCAAACCGTGCAAGATAATAGTGAGCAAGGCAATTTTAGAGCCTCATGCATTATCGACGCGTGACATGATGTGAATTGCTATTGTTAAACTGTTCTTATAGATTGTTATTACTAAACGGTAACAAAATAATGTTTTCACTATCAACGTTTATCATATTATGTTGTGCTGTGACGCCTGTGACTCAATGTAGAAAATCTCTGTAGCTTGGAAACATGTGACACACGACATGAGGCAACTAAGCTAATTAGTGCCGCGCTACAAGCCCCTATTCAGGTTTTTCTCAACGATCTTAATTAATGCATTTTGCTGAAGAACACCTGAGACACGGCGATGCTTAATTTTTAATTACAATGTACTAGAGGACGTGAGAGTAGAAGGACTTTTGTGGTGTTTTGGGAAAGAAATCTTTTAATTAGACTGTGGTGCTTGGCGACAGATTTTTAACTTAAGCGTGGTAGCTAGCCAGGCAAACACAAGAAAAGGCTTTACCACCAAACCAATTTCAGTTCAAATAATTATATTGTAACAAAATAAAATGTTATCAAATGGCAATGACCTCAACCGAGAAAGGTTAAGTTTGTTGAACGTTGTAAGAAAAGACACGTGAATCATGACTTAAAATGATCTGTAGTGAGGTCGAGGCATTTATGATCGTTATGATGTGATAAGAAATGAAATATGTTATACAATAAAATCGTATATATCCAGAAGGAGCAGAAACGGTAATAAAGTAATAACTAACAGGCATCTCATTGCCACGGTATAAAATATTCAGCATAGAATACAGG
Source organism: Opisthograptis luteolata (assembly GCA_931315375.2). Taxonomy (NCBI): domain Eukaryota; kingdom Metazoa; phylum Arthropoda; class Insecta; order Lepidoptera; family Geometridae; genus Opisthograptis; species Opisthograptis luteolata. Next base: position 6,867,862 of record OV928033.1, read on the forward strand.
CGGACTTATTATTATGGACTATTTCACAGTAACTTTTCTCGCTTCCCCACGGACGCCCATTATGATGCTCCATCCAGTATTCTTGTCTGTTTAATGTGTCTCGATTTGAGCAAGCCGTTTACTTACTAACTTTATACCTTACATATTTTTTTAAAAATTACGGCAAACGCTGCGCGCCTACACATATTTAAATACCATTGATGTCACTAACTTTGTGTGTTTAATAAACGAAATATGTACATACATCTATTATTATCTATCTACTCGTATATCTTCGCAATATTACAAGTTTAGGTTTTCTCGGTAAACGAAGAGCGCGGTGGGCAGGCTCGTTCCAGAATAAAATACTTTCGTAATCATTGTTGGGCCGGTTGGCAAAATGAATGCGCAGTAAATGAGTCTCTTAAACACAAACACTAACTGAAATAATGAGTTTTCTACCGAAACCTTCATTTACATCTCAGATTTTAAGTCTAGACAACCTTAACATTTGCAGTTTAACATAGTCATTGTTTCGGTAGTTGCACGAAATTGTTTTAATCGATGGCGGTGAAATATTGCAGACTGCTTATTAATGCCGCCATATTCAGAAGTTGTTTTATCAAAGAAGGTAAACATCGGTATGTTCGGTGCATTAATAAATACGGTTAGTCAATAAGTTAACGAGTAACGTATTTTATCAAGTGATGTTCGAGTGTATTAGCGTTGCCGATCGATAGTTCATCGATAGTCTATCGATAACCAACCAATCGGTACACTATCAATAGGCCTATCGATACTTTCGATAGCTTAAAACGAGTCGATACTATCGATAGTATTGCACTTATTCGATAGTATTGCCTCGTTTTAAGCTATCGATAGTATGGCTTTTTCAGATGAGAACTATCGATAATTTTACCATCGATAGCTCGGCAACACTAGAGTGTATCGCGGTTATTTCCGCATATTTCGGTGCAATATTTTTGCGGAGCTATTTTCTCCGGGCACTCCATTACACGTAACACTGGGGAACGTGTCGCAGCACTAGTGTGTAAGTTCCCCCAGAGCGCGAGAATATGTCACATGTCCTGGCGCCTCCCCCCACCCCCTCTCAACGTGTAGGGACGACACGGAGCTGAATTAAATAATGGATCACTTTGCAATAATGCAAAGTGATCCGTTATTACATAAGTGTTTCCGTCAGCTTACGCCATGAGTAAATAATGAGCATAATGGAATGACTCGCGTACACAGCTACCTTTCATTGATTTTTATATTTTTTACAATCCGTGATCTCACGACTTGTTGAATTCCGTTGAACCTTTATATTTCTTAACAATAATTATTTAATAGTAAAAAGTTTAAAATTTAAGTTAGTATGAAATGGTAACAAACCTTTGTCCGAGGTGTCACCTGAACTACATTAATAATCATAATAACGCCCACACAATAAGATACCTTATCTTAGATTTCCTGTATCTAGACTTCTAGAGCATTAGAAACTATGTGTCAGGGTCCCACAACACCCTGACACAGAACATTTTTGTGCTTTTTTTAATGCACTAATATTTCTCACGTAGCTGGAATCTAACCCGCGACTTCACGCTTTGCGGTAGGCTGATTGCCCAATGAGCCACGTAGGTTAGACGGTTACTACTTTGGGTTTTATATCAATTAGTTTAGTATTATTTTATTCGTGTATAAGTAGGTAAGTACCTAACCAGAACATTCCATTATTTTACTTTGTTTACTCTCATACCGTAGTAATGGTTACCAAAATCTCCAACTACGCAGTGCGCAGGTATACGCTCGTATAAAAGGGCAACAGGGGTTTGTAATATTAATGGCACAGCCCAAGGTATGCTTGGATTTTACTCATTAGGGGTATTATGCGACCGTTTGCAAAATGATAAATGAATACACGACGATATAATGAACGGGGAGATTTAGCCGATTTTGTTTTGTGAATGTTTTGCCGTGGCTTTATGTTTCCCTCGGCCCTCGTGCAGGTATTCAATTGTGGCCTAAAGTTGCTTCATAGGATCATTATAATGTTGTTTATAGGACTACCCAAAGCAGGGCCTAATAAACGTATCTGGGTTAGTATATGGTTTACCCGAGATAAGAAATTGTAGAAAATAATCCACGTGAGACCGCACTCTTTAGTTGATAAAGACTAAAGCAACTTTATAAACAATTAGATGAATCATGCACAATATAGATCAAGTTTTTTAAAATATATTGAGTGATGATAATAGCGAGACACTCGCCCGATAGTAAGCGCTTGCCTACAGTTCAGTGTCACCCAGAACTTTGAATTAAAACAGTTAAAATCCTGCACGTCAATGCACTGCGCTTGTCACTTTGAGATATGTAAAATGATAAATAAAATTATGCCCTGTAACTTGGCTTGAAACATTGCCATTCAATCTGGGACACAATAATGTTTGGACTGGTTAAAGAAACCAACAATTTTTTGTGTAAATGACTTTTTGTAGTGTGTTCATAAACTGATAATCACCTCCGCCAGATACTAATACAGCTGGTGTATTTTAAAAAAAATACATTTCAGTTACTGATTAATTTGACGAACAATGTTAAACACTTATTGCCAAATCTTAGAAATTTTATTTTTGAAACAAATACCGTTAATATTTAGTTGTATTCAATCATCATTTAGTTTTGTCCAATTTGTTCGTTTGTGAATGTTTCACAGCTTATAAAAACTAATAAATCTAAAACTTACAACGAATCATCAACGAATTATCGTGACGACGCGGTGGCCGAGTTGGTAGTGTCCCTGCCTGCGAAGCTAGCGGTCCCGGGTTCGAATCCCGGTAAGGGCAAATATATGTGTGATGAGCACGAATATTTGTTCCTGAGTCTTGGATATTTCTATCTATATAAGTATTTATTTTCTCTATATAAGTATGTATATCGTTGCCTAGTGCCCATAACACAAGTTTCGAGCTTAATTTGGGGCTAGGTCAATTTGTGTGCAATGGTCCCCGATATTTTTTTATTTTTTTTATTTAATCTTACTACTGCTTACGATGGGTGTACCTACGCATTGCGACGCATTCTTAGATTTCATTAAAGGAGTTTTTTTTTAGTATTATAGCGGAGTTTCTTTAATTATAACAATATTCACTACAAAGACGGTAATTACTGCAGTCCACGCGTATCAGTCAGTACACTTGCACGTGAAACATAATTCATTCCCCGTATAAATTATACCAACGCCGTCTTGAGGGAAATGGCAATTAAGCTATACCTGGCTTATATTGGCGTGCAATACGCAATATTGTAGGTGTATAGGTTATTTACGTTAGTTACTATATGAAGCTGTTTATTTATAGAACAAGTATTACAGGGGTTGTATTGCGGTGAATAAGTTCATTAAGAAGTTAGTATAGTTAAGAGCCAGCATAAATGTTCTCTAATCTTAACCTCTAAGATCATGTATCATGTACACTAACATATGAATGCAATAAATGATTGAAATTGAAATTGAATTTTTATGAATGTATATTTTTAAATTAATTCTGCCATGTCAGCCTGAGTTTAGTATGTCTTTTAATTTTAATTGCCGACCAAGATTCTTTTCTTCTCCATCAAAGTATTGAAGCGTTTCGGTATTTTCTGTTGAGGCTTCTGTGAATAGGTACTACATTTTTTTATCTAAAGAAGTGAAATTTATCAGTAGCTGCAGTTCATCTACTGCTGAATAGAGGCTTCTAATAAAGTGGATATGAAAAATAACAGTCATATATTTCTCTCATTATCTATAGGCAGATCGAAAGGATATATATCTGTTGTGAGGTAGAGCTTAATTTTACAATGTAAACCTGCTTTGTGAAAGACTGGTGACGATGTATGTTTAATTATAAGTCACCAGAGTACCCTACACAACAGATTAGTATAGTGTTCGTTTAAAAAAAGTAACTCTCATGGGTCTTATTACCTATTCCCTTTACTGGTTTCTATAGTTCCATTTAAACAATTGTATACCTTTAATTAATCCCTATGACGGGCTTGCCTAACTTGTCGCCTGACTAAGCATAGGTCGATAACTTTAAAAAAATAATAATTGGACGATGCTCGCTAACAACGAGAGCCCAGTTCCACGCTAATTGACTAATGGAGGAGCTATAAATTCTTAAATGTTTCCTTGACATAACAATTTGTAACGTCGTCCGGTGGACTTTCAGCTCAGTAAATCAGAAGCGAGCAGTTAATGACTAGACTGACTAAGTGCAAAAAGATATTAGTGAATTTCATTCGAGAATAACGGATCATGTTCGATTGTATAGCACTGTTGATACTTCTGCTGATCTATCTCATCTTTCGTAGCCACTACTTTGAAAAATTCCCAGCGCTAAGCGTCGGAGGGATGCCGCGGCACTGCACGCTGCGGTGCAAATCGTGCAATTTTTGTGCGAGACGCTATTTCACGCTATTACAGACTTACCTCAGACCGCTTGACAAATAATTGAAACGTTATAAAAGAACGTGTATTCCATTTTGTCTGACTAGTAGTTCGATAATCTACCTGTTTGGATAAAACATCCCAATTTGTTATTCTGGCTAGTCGATAACTTTGGACACGCAAGTTCTATTCCAATTGGAACTACAGTTAGCTAAGTAAATTAGTACCTACAGTGAAAACAGAAATGTGATACCTAAAAAAAATCTATATTTGACCGTTGTTTTATGCTTTTACGGAGCTATATTCCTAATTCTGTTGTTCCTACTGATTCATTATATCAAAAATGAGAATCTATCAAGCTACATGCTGCGCGCTTGCCCTTTAAATAATAATAGGTACCGTAGCAAAGGACTCACCAGAATATTTCATTCTAGACGTATCCGGAAGAGCGACCCGTTCGCCGTGAGCGCCCTGTGCCAGGGCTGTTCACGTCCATCAAGCTACCGGAGGCAGAGCCCCCAAACGGAGTGGCGCCCCTGCTAGATTTCCCGCGGGGGCGCATGAAACCCATCACTTTCCTAGGCGAGGGGCCACATGGAAACGTAAGTAAACCAATTGTTAACACTTAAGCTTAGTTCGATCTGACAGAAAACTGAGGTCACCGACAGCTCACAGAATTAGCAAGCTGAAGTGGCAGTGGACTGGTCATATAAGCCGAAGAACCGACAACCGTTGGGGTAGACGTGTCCTTGAGTGGAGACCGCGACTTGGCAGACGTAGTGTAGGACGCCCTGCGACAAGGTGGAGCGACGACTTGCGCCGAGTGGCTGGCAGTAGTTGGATGAGAAGAGCCGAAGACCGGGCTCAGTGGTGTACCTTGGGAGAGGCCTATGTCCAGTAGTGCTCTGACAGGGGCTGATGATGATGATGATGATGATGAAGCTTAGTCCTAAAAATATAATTCCCTGTCAGCACCTAAAAAACTTATTATCCATGCAGGTTTATAGGGTAAACGTTTACAGTGTTGTAAAAGAGTTCAGTTTTTATATAAAAGTCACCCCGTGTAGCCTAAAAGGCTAAAAGCCTATACAGCTCTTGAGACCTTAGGCCTAGTTCTACTTATTCAAGAGTCTCTGCTCGGCTCTCAGCACTCGTAAACCTTAGGTAATAAGTATATTTAAAAAAAGACAAAACATTGAGACTAAAATACAGTAGCCTCCAAGCCTTGCAACAAATTACCGATTCCTTATGCTCCTACTAGTAAGAAAATAAGTTATTAACGTAATGCCCTTTTTGTATGGTGCATCAATTCCAAAACAGGCTGTTTTAAGCGGTGCGGACACGTTGGTACAATTACCATATACAGTCAAACCTGGATAAGCGAGAGTTCAAGGGAGCACAATCTCATTCTCGCTTATAGAGGTTTCTCACTAACAATTCATGCACTATGTAATTCAATTTTATTTAGAACTTTTTAACACTTTAAAAAATCCGTCAATTTCGTTTGGGTTTCTGTTTTTGTACTTTGAATGTTTTTCTCTAACTCATAAATTTTGTATTTGATATAGGGAGATTCAGAAACTCTAGTCTTCTTAATATTTCCATGTCCATCAGAGCACTCAGACTTTATAGTCTTTTGAGTTATAATTTTATAATAGGTGGATTCTGGTAAATTAAACTCCCTCTGAATTTCATTTCACCATTTTTCGGATTCAAACGCATTCACTATTTTAAGTTTATCACTAAATGACAGTATTTTAATTTTCCGTTTTTACATGATGCAGAACAGAACTTTTCTTCGCAATTGATTAACTATAAACTGAGTAATTCCGACAAACAGGACGGTACGCAGGCACACGTGTCCATTCGAAAACAATGCGATAAAATAACAACGTAATTTAGTTCCACGAAATAGAATAGGTACAATATTGACGAGAAAACAATACAAAAACAATGGTAAGTTCTACGAAAGTTAAGAATGAGTCATACAATAGCAGATGTTAAATTTGTCATTTGTTACTATATGTGTGTATCCTCCTAAATAATATAAATAAATAAAGCGCGACTGTCGCTTATAGAGGTATAGATAAACAGCAGTCTCACTTATGGAGGTCCATGAGGGAAAAACTACTCTCTCTTACAGAGGTTTCTGTTTCTCGCTAATAGAGGTTTTGGGAGCTTAAAATGACGGGTCCTGGCTATTACTCTCACTTATAGTTTTCTCACTCCAAGCACGACTCTAGTCACAAAAAATGCTTATACCTAGTTGAAGTACTTAAGTTAAGGCTACAGGCTTTCTAAAATGACCAACCCTTTGAAGTTCTAAGCTCTTAAAAGTACTGACAGCGTCTCGAGAGCTTTAAATTCAGAGTAAAAAGCCTTTTAGAACGCTATGGTAAAGGTCTTTCTAGCTCTCTTGATGACATAGTGACATCAAAAAATGTCTTCGCTGCATTTCTGTATTTTCAAAAAGGCCGACTTATCGAGGTGCGCGGTGGATAAAATTATATTGCGGTCTTCGATTTGTAAAGCCTAAAGCCAGTAACGTGGTAAAGATTGTCTGATCATTAACTCTATAGATTGATGGCATAAAATTGCAGGATCTATAGCGATGATGGCTCAGTGGTAGTGACGTCGGCTTGCGATCCGTAGGACGTGGGTTCGAATCCTACAATGAGCTTGAGCTTTCGGTGAAGGAAAACATCGTGATGAAACCATAGCTTGGTGGTAGGGTATTTTCTAGTACTCGCCTGGCTAGCTACCACCCTCTTGTTAAGAATCTGTCGCCAAGCACCTATCGGTGTGTTCCGGCAGCCTCACTTGAGAGCCAGTTCCCAGTCCAGGTGTAGCGTGGCGCCATCTTCGACCACATCGTCATTTAACATCAGGTGACTTGTGGTCAAACGCTACCCTGTAAATAGTAAAAAAAAGGCTCAAATCCTCAGCATTTCCAGACAGAGTATTAATATGATTTATTTAAAGTTAAGAAATGTTTCATTTAAGAATTGAATTATTATTATTAATATTTCTTCTTTTTTATCGGTACATTATCATCATAACTTTCTCATTTATCTAAAAAGCAAAGCGCTTAATATTATATATTTATATATATATCTATAAACTCAACTTTTTCAAGTTTTTTGTGCGTGACATAATTTAAATTTCGATTTAGTTATAACGTAATTTAACAATTTTCTACTTCATATTATGGTAAACTGTTTTCAATCATGTACTTACATTGTAAAATTATAATGTACTTGGCAATTTTAGGAGATCAGAATAAAATTGTAATCAAAACTATAATATATTCTAATATTAAAAATTAAATGCAAGTACTTAGTCAAAATAGTATTCTGTTAAAGTTACTTAATCGAGAAAACCTGTGATGTTATCGTCAATCGTGTAATCTTCTTTAGCATCTTCTTTTTTCTCATCATTTGACTGACTCAAGACAGTAAAAGCGTTGGGTTTTTCTGATACTTTATTAATTGTATCTTTAGCAACTCCTTCAGAAATTTCATTCAATTTAGCAGCCAATTCGTCAATATCTATCAATTTGTTTGTATCTATCTTTTCTAAGGATCGACGGACATCTTCCTCTTTGATGCGTGAATTGTCAATTACTTTAGCTGGAAAAAATCGTATTGATTTATTGAAACACACTGTGTGCTTTCAAGGACTTGCCCGACCAGAGTCTATGATTTTTCCGCTACAAAGCGAGGTCTTTAAAACATGACTATTTATATTGTATTCTATAAAAGGCAAGCATGTAGCGCTGACCGCTAAACAACAGGTCAAGTTGCAGTCAAATTTCTATATCTGCAATAAAATTTATATGTATACTAGCTAAGGAAAAAGATCCGTGGCTGTTAAGTAGGTAGTTACTGAATAAAATTATTACTCTTAACACGTCGGGTATTATATTTAGTTTTGGCAACTGTCTTCTTACCATCTCTCATTATTTCAACAAGATTGTCCGTCGAGAGCTTATTTTTTATAGTCTTAACCAAATCTTCCATTTCTAGTCAATTTCTCCTCTGAATTTTGTGACGAGAATTTTTTGTATTAAATATCATTTTCGAGATAGTCTTCTGACATCTGAGAAAACGTCATTAATGTTTTTCTTCAGGCGAAATAAAAAAGGTGTTATCAAAGTTTAGGGCCAGTATCAAAATAAAAAACGTAGGTAAAAAAATAGGCGACGAGTCAATTAAGTGGGAGCGTAGGTAGTATGCGAGTAATTAAATCAGTGAGTGAGTGAAATGTGTGGTCGGGTGTTTGCAACAGGGCCGGGAGTGGCTAGCCGTGGCGCAACCGTAATTGCAGCTGATGTTGTTATATTCATCACGAATACGTTTACATTTAATGGAATATTGCATTTATCAGATGGTACGGTCGCTCCCGTAAACATTACGTTTAATGGCAGTTTGACGTGCGCTGTCAATATCGTTAGTGGTTATCATAACGAAGCAGCATTTTTACGTAAAAATAATACACAATGATCCATCTGCTTCAATTTTGAAGTGAAGACTGAACAATGAAATTAGCGTCATGAGTTTCCGCATAGAGAGAGCTGGACTCGTAGACTAGTCGAGAGATCAAAGCGGGAGCAAACAGCGGGGCGTAATACAGGTGGCCGTGGTTCAATAATTCACTGTGTTTGTCCTCTCTTAATGAAAATACAACAGAGGCACGCGCTATTGTTTGCTCAACATTCCAGCCTCGAGCGAGGCAAAGTGGCGGAAAGCAGCGCGACCGTGGCGCCGCATGGGTAACATTTTGATTAGATGGCGCGGAACTTGGCAAGATTTGTTTAAGTTCTAACCATGAACCGTACAAGCATTACCCATAAATAGCTACTGAACTAAGGCTAGTTGGTTTGAACGTATACTTTGTTACGTCGGATAAAATTATTAGCATATATTTCTTTTGTAAGAGTTATGTTTTCAGTTTGAGTTATCAACATATTTTATACTTACACGACTTCGCTCCTTTGGCACCAGAATTATATATGATGTGTGCTTCTCCAGGTCTCAAGCTACTAATTTACTTAAGCTCATGTAGTTATGTGAATATTTATTTTAATCAGATCGCTTCAACTAACTAAAGACGATTTAAAGGTAGTTCAAACGATAAATAATTGATGTCCGGCAACTTGCCCAAAATCCTGGCCGCAATGCCTCGCTAAATAGCGAAGCTAATCCACTGTCCAAAATCGAGTGGACTTCACAAGTTTTCTAAAATATATCAAAATACCTTTTTCGTCCATGTAATAAAATGTAACCATCAACATGCTTTACTCATAAACTAATTAAAAACCTTCCCATCCACCGCACCGGCGGCGATGGTGGTGGCGCTGTGAATTCTATGCAAACAAGGAGCGGAACAAGAGAGCGCATATACATTTAGTCGCCGTTAAATTCATATAATGGATAGGTTAGTCGCCTGTGAAATGGATTCGTCGGTAATTTACTGAATTAACAATTCAATTAGGTATGCGCCAGAGAAATGTAATTTCCTTATTTACCTTTCGGTAGGTATGAGCTTGAGTTTCGGCTGTTTAGCTTCAGTGCTCGCTCTTTGTCTGAAAAGCTGCCATGTTACAGACCTTTATCAAATACTAGCTGTTCCCCGCGGTTTTACCAGCGGAGGCTACAGTTTAGGCAATAAAGAGTTACATATGTCCTTTCTCAGGCTCTAGACTACCAAAAGAGAAAAAAGACCTTCCAAAATACCGTTTTCCTTCTGAGTCAAAAGCGAAGGACTTGTTATTCAGAAGGAAAACTAATATAAAATAAGGAAGGAATCGGTCTTGGAAGTTAAAGACTCAGAAGGAAAGTCAGAATTTTTTTCTCAGTGTATCTCTGTACCAAATTTCATTTAAATCGGTTTAGTAGTTTAGGCGTGAAAGCGTAACAGACAGAGTTCCTTTTGTATTTGTAATACAGTAAAACTTGGTTAAGTGGGACCTGGATAAGTGAGAAACCTCTATTACTGGTACTCATGCTGAGGTCCCACCACTTTGGCACTGAATTAACCCCTGTTAGTGGGACGAAGCAAACCTCTATATCTGGGATTCAATCTTTCGATTTTATCGTCATAGTTACCCCTATAAATGAGACAGCAAGTGAATTTTATATGCATTAACCTCTATAACTGAGATAATGTCGTTATGTTTGTTTACTTATTCTTTTTCTAGCCACTTATTCCGTGCTTAACTAATTTTGAGCCTTAATGACCTGCAGTTTTAGTTTTGCTTTACTTTATCATACGGATGTTTATTTGAAAAATGCCGAAATAAAGGCTCAAATCGTTAACGGATGTTTATTTGAAAAATGCCGAAATAAAGGCTCAGATCGTTATCAGTACGTGAAAAACTGAAGTTAATATCCGTTTCTGAAAGTGGGAAGATACGCGATGAAGTCTCATTCGAATGTATGTGCCAAAATCTACTCTTTCTAGAATCATTCAGAATTTTTCTGAAGGACTACGAAATTAGGACGTGTACGTTTATCAGAATATCCTGAACATTTAATTACATAATACGTTATTTTATTTAATAATCACACCTCTATAACTGAAATAACCTGTATTCTGACCTCTATTAATGGAACCCTCTGTTAATGAGACAGATATTTATTTATACCTGTATATCTGAGACACTGGGTAAGTGGAATACCTCTGTAAATGAGACAAATTTGCAGGTCCCTTGAGATCTCACTTAACCAGGTTTCACTGTATTAGTAGGGATTTGGTAGCCGCACATAGTCTGTTAGCAAATTCATGGTTTTGATTTCATATTTTATTTGGCATCTAGCAACCCGCCCCGCCCGGCTTCGCACAATTAGGCAAATATTATTGCCTCTTAAGTTTTGGCAAAAAGTTGCCTCATTAAATAAAATAAATAGAAAACTAGATGATCAGGTGACTTGTGGTCAAACGCTACCCTGTAAATATGTAGTAAAAAAAAAAGATTTACACATATAATGAACTACTCAAAACCAAAACATTTATATACATTATGGTTATTTATATCAAAATATGTAACATTCAATCATCTTAATGGATTTTGGCTTGTTAACTATTCATATTGTGACTTCGTTGTAAAAGCTATTCATAACACAAGAAAATGACACTCCAATAATATTGTTACTTGAAGTAACTTGTACTTATTGAGGTAATCTATGAAACTCAACAGTTCCAAAAACAAATTTGAAACTACTTACAAACAACTTGACATTCATAATATTTGTGTAGATATGTAGATAGAAACGGGATGTAGTAACAGTAGCAAGTATTCATGATATGACAATTTTTGAAATCTTGTAATATTTTATTTTATAAATGTGATAAATACAAAATCATGAAGTCCAAAATTCCCAAGTAATAATTTAGAAGTTGAAAACAATTGTAATATGGTTATTTTCAACAACGATGTAGGTACATACTCATATAGAGAAATAAATACTTATATAGATAGAAATATTCAAGACTCAGGAACAAATATTCGTGCTCATCACACATATATTTGCCCTTACCGGGATTCGAACCCAGGACCGCTAGCTTCGAAGGCAGAGTCACTACCAAATCGGCTACCGCGTCGTCAAAACGAAAAAATAAACAAATGAACGTGATATCAAAACTCGTCACTGTAACGCAAGTAAAATCAATAGAATATACTCGTATTATTGTCTCGTACTCATCCATGTTAACTTACACAACTTTTCACTGTTTGTGTGTATTGATCCGACCCCCGAAATTTAACACCCACCTGAATGAGACAGATGATTAGCTCTCAGCTCATTGTGGGGTCGCCACACCTTGTAATCAACTGGAAAGTGGAAACGTTATATACATAATATAATTACGTCCGTTGTTATCAAAACAGTGCTTTTGATTCTCGGAATACAGTACCAAGCTAAGTCAAGAACAAATACTAAGAAATTAAAATTGTACACACGGAGGGGAAAAATAAATTCCACGTAATTTTTTGCTGTTTTAGATCTTGCACGTGTCTTGACTTTGGAAGTGTTTTACTTTTTTTTTTTACTATTTACAGGGTAGTGTTTGACCACAAGTCACCTGATGTTAAGTGACTATGTGGTCGAGGATGGTGCCACGCTACACCTGGACTGGGAACTGGCTCTCAAGTGAGGCTGCCGGAACACACCGATAGGTGCTTGGCGACAGATTCTTAACAAGAGGGTGGTAGTTAGCCAGACGAGTACTATAAAATACCCTACCATCAAGCTACGGCTAAGCTAAAGCTATATAACCATACTAGCGGCCCGGCCCTAATACCAAGATACAAATACATAAATATTATTTTTTCTTTGAAAATATAACCTATGTCACCAGGAGATAGTGTAGCTTCCCAACAGTGAAAGATTTCAAATCGGTCCACTTATTTCGGAGCCTATTCAATGCAAACAAACAAACAAACAAATAATCAAATCTTCCTTATATATATATATATATATATATATATAATAATTATTCTTGTTTTACGTCATCTATTTTCTGTCTATCCATTCCGAAAATAGTGTTGCCAAACTATCGATAGTTTTTATCTGAATAAGCCATACTATCGAAAGGCCTATCAATACTACCGATAGCTCAAAATGAGGCAATAGTACCTATCGAGTGAGTACAATACTATCGATAGTGTTGTTGCTCGCGAAGAATAAACTATGGATAGTATACTGCATGTAAATAAACAAAAAATTGAAGGTGCGCAAAAAAAAATGTTTAGGAAGGAAATGAAATTTTTTATAGTTTTTGTAAACTATCAAACCTGAATTCATCTGTAACGAATTTCTAGTTATTAATTTCGTAACGTTAGGATATCTACCATTTTCAAGGGTAACGTAGTCAGTGTAATTACTGAAAACGAGTGACTAGCCTGAGCTAGTGCTAGTATATGGGGCTGTCCCAAAGTCACTCAAGAATTTGCAATGCTAAGTTCTTGATAGCCTCTGCGCTGGCGTTTACAAAACAAATATTCTGCCTGCACCGTCATCTATGTATATACTAAGTCCTGACTCATTCACTGATATATCGACGTACATTAAAACGCTAATCGTAAGGACATGACCTTTTTAGAGTAGTAATGAGGTTAAAGAAAGGATTTTTTTAAAGTAACATGTTTTATTTTGTATGAAAAAATACCAACTTCTGCATGGGTGAAGTCACGGGGCGGGTCACCAGTTTTATTATCCATAACACTTTTTTAACATTCAAAATTGCATATGGTAATATTAATTCTAATAATTGGGTTACTAACACTCTAACGTTTGTGATTGGGTTATCAAAATATGTACCAAATTACAACCTTTTTTTCGTATAAAAAATATATTTGGGTGTTGTTTTTTCATCGGATGTAGGGTTCACAAAACTTCTGTTGGTACGGTCTATTTTTTAATCTTTTTCCTGCCTTAGTCCCAACTATTTGCGGTCGGCGCAATATGTTTTTTTTCTTCCACTCTCCCTTATAAGCTATAATCGCTTCATTCACCCTTCTTTCATACATCTTGGTCCTTTACAATCCATCAATTTTTACAACAACTAATATGTTCAAAGCTTGGGTTTGTTTTGTTTATCCCAACACGCAGATTCAGTTGTGAAAAAGAACATATCGTGCTCTGATAAGGAAGATCATAATGCATGGTCACCATAGCATTGGCCCCCTCAGCCGGCGGGCGGTCGCTATAATCACCGTCCAGCGTACTTCCATAGGAAATATTGATATTTTTTCACCCCATAGACACCACCTACGCAGTCGTCGCACATACCTGTCATATGGTGCTGTGGCTACGGTACCTATTTCTGTTCCATTTATCATTATCAATCGAATCTAAAGAAAGCTTTCCCGATAGGCCGTTTAAAAAATAGTTCATAAAACTTCGATGGATGTTAGTTAATCGTGGAGCTGCAAATCCTACATAAAAAAGACTATACTGTTTTTGGCGCGAGTACATGTATTGAAGCCAGACCAAGTGAAGATTCTAAGACCCGCATCGCTCGTGGTTCAAATATAGAATCCTGAGCGTAACGAAGGTTTAAAAGGTAGGAGATGCTAACTTAGAGAATAACTTTGCTGCAAAACGAAACACAACTTTTCACCTCACTACACTATATAATATTTTAAATTAGTGTTTCGTAAAATAATTACAATTGTAATTATTCAAAGGTTTCTGTTAACTTTTATATATGTTTTCTTTGGACTGGTGGTATAGAAAAAATATTGAATAGAAACATTCGAATTTTAAGAAATCTCTCCACGCTAGCGTATAAAATGCACTTTTGCACTCAGATTTCGATTGATGAAAAGATTTTTTCCGAGCTTGTGATGTGAAAATGTTTTTTACCTCTTGCCTTCCATCGCTGAACCGTGATTGGCTGTATAGGCTCGGATGCCTTTACTTTTTTCATTGAAGAAATGCAAAAAACATGCTATTGCCGTTTTTCCATGAAACTACGTTATTTCAGCTGCCAAAAAAATCCCTTTGTTAATGATACTGTTAAAAAGCCTGTGACAGAATACATTTCACAAGATCTCTGGCATACTTTTTGCAGAACGACACGTATTTTACAGCTAAACCCCTGAATGTCCCACAGTTGCATGTTGCATACGAGTATGATTATGTTAGAAAAGTTGGCTGCCGAAATCAGCATTATGTTGTTCTTAATGCCAATATCCGCTAATGAAAACCCTTCGTCTGCTTGTTAAAAACAATGAGCTCTGGTATTTTTCTCAATCATACGTAGTGAAGCGTGTTCTATATTTCTAATGCAAATATGACAAATGTGCGTTGTAGTATGTACACTTTCATATTAAAATGCCTCACCTTTAAAATCAATGTGCTTTGTAATAATTATGATCTGGTAACAACAGTCTCCTCGTGCCATGCAGCAACCAACCGGCATGCCCATTTTTCGGAGATATTGACGTTATGTTTTATCATTACACACTTATTGTAGGTACTTATTATACTGAAATTGCCAAACCAACCAACCATATATGTGTGTGTACAAAATATCAGTTAATTTGAAAGTGAAGTATTTCATTGTCGCGACTAGGTATAGCTTTCCGCTGTACATGTTTGTTTGTGAAACGTGCGGTAGAAACGTGAATTCGAGGAACGCTGTAAAATAATGTTCTATTAGCTTACAAATACCCCAAAATATACCTTAACATTTAATCAATCGCCATCCATTACCAGTTTAACATTGGCACGTCGATGATATCGACGGAATCTCATCTCATCTATTTGACATCAACGGCCCGGTTTAATTACGCCAAATAATACGACTCATTAGCCATCCGCTAGCGGTGGTACACGCAGTGACTGAGCTTTTACGAATTTACTTGTGAACGTGCAAACTAATCTCTATCTAGAAAGAAATAGGTGTGATTTTGTATCGATCTCGATTAGCCAATGTATCTGAACGACGTTAACGAAAAGGTTAACAAACGAACTCTCTTCTGAGATACTAGAGCCACTTTAGTATGACGGCACACATAACGGAATAACTTGGAAAGAATTTTGTTCGATTTTCTATCAATCGCTTTCGTACCAAAATTCTGTAAAAGGAAAAACACTGCGTCAACATTTTGTTAAATTTCAATGGTGCATGGTGATGTAAGCTACGTTTAAAAGTGATCACATGTTGTATACACATATTGTTCACCTTGTCTTTAACTTAAAGAGAGAGAGAAAATCTAAATAAATTCAAAATATGTAACACAAATCCCTACTCATCTGGAGTTTCTAGGCGATAGAGAGTTCGTCGCAGTCATGAAGAAGTAAATTTTCGTTCCATACGAGAAAATCAACACACATACGGAACGTTTCTGTGAATAAAAGTTCCAAGCTTCAGTACTCTCTCACTATATATTACTATGTATTAGATGAAACATCGCCCATGTTGTGCACCGGATATGTGCACAACTAATTATAATGCTGAAACGGATAATAGATGCTATCGTTTAACATCGGATGCGGCAATTTCAAACTAATTTGATATAGGTTATTATTTAAATAAAGCGGAATATGATACAATTTAATGGACTAATGATCAAAAGTTCTTTTTTAGTGTATCATGTCGCATTTTCTTCTTACATGTTAGTGTGTTTTTTTTAAAACACTTTTATTAGCTTGACTTGTAACTAACTAACTAACTAACTAACTAACTAACTAACTAACTAACTAACTAACTAACAATGTAATCAAATCTTAGAAGTCAATTTTCACCCACTTCTAATTGTCGTATCGACTTGAAACTTTGTATGTGTATGTAATCTCGGTGACAATGCAATAATTTGGTATCATCGACCTGATCTGATGATGCAGCCGGAAGGTGGGTAGGGGATCTCTGCAGTGGCTTCTAGTAAACCCCTCGTGTTTAGACTCATATGAATCGTCTTGATGAGTACAATAGATTTGACTTGGTGACGAGGGTCTGATGATGCAACCGGAAGGTGGG
The DNA here is from genome assembly GCA_931315375.2 of Opisthograptis luteolata. Taxonomy (NCBI): domain Eukaryota; kingdom Metazoa; phylum Arthropoda; class Insecta; order Lepidoptera; family Geometridae; genus Opisthograptis; species Opisthograptis luteolata. The sequence continues at coordinate 6,884,756 of OV928033.1, forward strand.
TAGGGGATCTCTGCAGTGGCTACTAGCAAACCCCTCGTGTTTGGGCTCATAAGAATCGTCTTGATGAGTCCAATAGATTGAACTTGGTGACGAGGGTCTGTTGATGCAACCGGAAGGTGGGTAGGGGATCTCTGCAGTGGCTACTAGTAAACCCCTCGTGTTTGGGCTCATATGATTCGTCTTGATGAGTCAAATAGATTGGATTTGGTAACAATAGACTAAAAAGTAATAAAATAAAAATATATAGTTTAAAAAACTAAAAAAACACTTTAAAAACGCACTGAAAAATATAAAATAATTAAATTGACTTGTATTAGTTACGATATAATGGTTAATTCAAAAAGTGTGGAGCTTCTTTTACTGGGTAAATAAAAGTACACACAACCAAAAAGCGCTCCACTCTTTTTGAATTAACCATTATATCGTAACTAATACAAGTCAATTTAATTATTTTATATTTATCAGTGCGTTTTTAAAGTGTTTTTTTAGTTTTTTAAACTATATATTTTTATTTCGTACATGGTCAAAACATAAAAAATTTAAAAACTGTAATTGTATATTTCTTTCAAAATTACCTCATAGTTTTATTCTATAATACACAATAATAAAGAACTTTGTAATAGTAAGTTCAACTACAACTGTATACGTGCATAGAGACCGAATAAACTGTGAACCTAAACTGCGCCCTTCTCGTAGTAATAATGAAGATAATAATATAATTGAGCTATAAATCTTTAATATACGAATACATAAACAAACAAGCTATAACAGTATGTAGCAGACATGTGACACCGTTTACCTAGGTATACCAATTACCTCAGCCGACGTCAGGCTAATCAGCAAGAAGCACGTAGCAACTCGATAGGCTAAATTGTAATCTATTTCACCTCAAATATGTTTAGCTATAGCCTACAGTTTAGTCAATCGGCATAATCCGCTTGGCCATATTAAATTATCACGCCTCGCCGCCGTTACTTGACTCTAATTTGTTTCGAGATAGCTGTTGCCAGCGACTTCGTGGATTGCTAGATCGTCAGTCCGGTGATAAGTTTCTCTTCTCTAAAATTTTACATACCGATGCACTCCTTTTATTTTACAAGATTCCTCGAGCTACTTTGTACGTGTTCCCATGATATATACCTAAGCACTCCGGTGTCATAGCACTCATAGCGCGATGAGACGTTTATGTATGTATGTATCAACTCCTTTTAAAACTTGAAACGTACCTACGCTAGCGTAGCCTTTATATGCAAATGTTTTTCTCAACACTGCGCCGAGTTTTGAACTTAAATTCAATAACATATTTCAAACCTCTCCAGTAGTAGATATTTGCGTGATGAAGTAACAAGTAAACCAACAGACAGACAGTAGATTTATTATTAAAACAAATTACATTCCTATGTCATGGATTAGTTTCAACTATATGAGTATATTTGCATGATTCAAGTGAAGCTCTTAGTATGTACCTATACAGTTTGATATAGGGATATTTTACATTTTTACCTATGTCAAAAAAGACGAAAATCTTTTGATATGTTAATTTAGCAACCCATAGCACCCACTATCTCTGCGTTTGCATAACGACTAACTCAGACCGCATTTTGCACGAGAGGACCGCATAGATCGCTAGTCTACAAAATGCCCATAAAAATTGATTACTGGCCATAGCAAGAAAATGCAATTTGGCTCACACCCCCACAATCTCGCCCGCTTGACACCCTTCCTTCGAGCAACAAGCCAGCGATGCCTATTTTAATTTAATATTATTTCACCTACCTAACACCCTCCCACTTGATATGTGTCCGGTATTTAAAATATTCAAAGGTTGAAGAATATATTATATAATGTTCGGTATTCCGATTAAAAACCTTTCATATTTCGAGAGTTAGTAAACATCTCTAAATCATAATTTATAACAACTCGTAATGGAACAGTAAAAAACGTGGAAGGGGAGATAGAGCACTTTCCTTTAATGCTAATGGGGGGCTATTAAAAAATAATTATCGTGTGCACAGCGGGTTCACAACGAACGCAAAAGTGCAAATTTGATTTGGAGATAACGGCCGTAAAGTGGGCTTTAAAGCGGAGCTTATGCACGAGTTACTGTTTGTTGTATAAGTCCTCTGCATTCTGCGTAGAACTTAGTACTGTTTGTGACAATGTGAGTTATCAAATTTTATAGTACTGGTTCAACATGTCCGTTGGTGATAAGAAAGTTAGACTTAGACGCGGACAAGATTTAGCTCTATCCAATAGCTGGGTCGCAACAATATCAATTTAGTGGTAGATATTTGCGTGATCATACTAAATTCGAAAGTTGGTGAGTAAGTAGTGAAAACACCTGATTGCTCAATAATTTGCCCTTTTAAAGACAAACGTGATAAAAGAAACGAGGAAAGAGTGGTAAATATACTTTAAACAGCACAAAATAAATTTTGAACTCATATCCCCTACAAATATTATATGAAACGCAGTCAGCAAAAACCGGTGAGTTTCACGAAGCATTAAATATCACCGCGCTGGTTGTTGCTAAATGTAATGTTGTTGGACAAACACAAATGGAAACGGCTGTCATAACTGCGATGCGTGTTGCGAAAGAGAATATGAACTTTTTACAATGGAAACGGGACGCTCCCCACTGTTGTTGTTTCTACTACTATTGTTTTATACAATTCAGCGATGAATTCAAACGAAACACTTGTGGCTTGACACTGCTTCTTGAATAATATTTGCTATTTAATTTAAAAAAAAACGTTACATCAGTTTTTGCCATACATTTGAGAAGACCTTCAAAATTATCAGCTCGTATATACCCAATCTAACTTTACACCACAAAAACACATAAACAAGTTTTTACTCCGCTGTTTTACCGAGCCATTACGTCTATTTAAATATTTTAACAGGATCGGCTTTGTCACGACACCAGAGCATCGCAAAAAAACACCCTTCTTTTATTAACAATCTACCTGCTCATTTAAAACGGAATATTCTGTTCGTTTACTTTTCCCTCGACACCTCCGGTGTCCTCGATGATTATCATAAACATAGTCTGCGAAAAAAATCCGTTTAATTTGGTCGGGACGTTGACGCTTGCCGAGTTATTTTAGCGTGATGAAAGGATAACAGCGAGTAACGCAAAAATGGAAATTACATTTTCGTTGTAATTTCTTACATTTTATCTGCCTGTAATACATTTCTGCTCCATGATAAATACACCAAATACGCCGGTGTTAATTAACGTCGATAGCGTGCCGAAGCATTAGCATTGGGTCATTTGGGTTACTAACTGCTCCATTTTGTTTGTGGCAGGTACTACTTGAGCACCACTGGAAGGGGCGTAAAATGTTGTAGGTTCACCTCCATCTAACATTTGTATGAAATTACCACAGTGAACATAAAAAATAAGTACACACATGTTTCCATTCAGTGTCCAACATAGATATAACCAAATCTTCCAAGGTAGAAACTTTAAGCCAAGTTTGCAAACAATCGTCGTATCACACCAAAACCTTCCGGTCGGCAACGTGAACTGAATCACAATCAACCCATTCTTTTATCTTGAGCCTTAACGTCGCGTAACTCATTATAGATGAAAAAGTATGGCTAACGCATTTGGACTACGTATTATACCTAATACATGATTTTTATGCATTTTTTTGAAGTTATGTTAGAATATTGTCATGCCAGAACGCTTTGCGAGGCTAGTGGAGTTTTACCGTTGATATAGAAGAAATTTGACAGTAAATAATAAATATTATTTCACTTGATTTAGTTTTTAGAAGTAATCTAACGACCCGCCCTAATTTTGTACGGATAGGGTGGGGTGGGGACGTAGATGATGTGCTGCAGCGGATCTTGAGAAGCTACAAAAATTCCATAACAAGAAGCACTTTAGTTTAGTTTTATTTCAGACAGTTTCAGGGGAAGCCCATACTGTTCCATCTTGGTAGATCACCCGTTATACTATAAATAGCTGCCCAAACTTCGTGTAGCTATGCTCTTGATTCACACTTACATACTCGCATATGTCGCGCCTGAATTGCAATACGTTAAAGTGGTTTACCAATTTAAAATTTCAATTGAAATCCCAGCGCAGTAGCACGACTGCGTCATTCTAAGCAGAGGGAAGGTAAGGGCTTTTTCTCAAGGCCTGTAAATCCGCTAGGCGCGAAGCCATTTTCCACGCTCGGTAAACTTAGAAACTGGGCCAAAGTAGGCTTTGTGAAATACACAGGAAATTTCCTACCCTCCCTCCACTATATTACGTGCTTAAGAACTATTTCCTTGGAAACTTACCCACGTGCCGAGGAATAAAAATGCAAATTCGTTACATCCCTTTTATCTTTTAAATATTTTTAACTTAGCTCAACCCCGTAACTGAATTCACTTCTACTATTTAGAATCAAGAAGTGACTGTGGTAGATTAAGACCACCCACAAATCCGACTTGGTATTCGTCTTACAGCTCTGTGCTTTTAAGTTTTTCCAACAATTTGTTTGTCCTTTAATACTTTGAATAAGACTTGGAATTTTAGTGCACTTTCGATTCAACCAGTAACAAGAAAAACTTTTTAAATGACTGTAGCTTTTGGGAAGATGTGAAGTGATTGTGCTCAAAAAATGATCTGTCGGGCATTTCTTGCCTGTTTTTTTTTGCCGATTTTATAATAATAAGACGAAAATAAAATGAATTTTAACGTATTTGTCGTGTTATCTCCATTGCAAAAGAGATATATTTTGTATACGATTAATCAAGCAAGCATATGAACACAGTCTCATCTGATAATAAGGACAGGGTTGATGATGAAGCATGCTTAATTGCTTACCTAAAATAGAAGACCTATTCACTCTTGAATTGAAGACTCCCAAATTATACTGATCGGGAAACAAAAACGCCGTAAAGGTGTTCCGCTCCTTCTCCGTGCAGTATAGATACATGCGTAGTTACTTTTAGTTGTGACTAGCAGGTGCTTGAGGTAAGTTTTTTCTTGCAGCTCCAGATATGCGAGACCGACGGCATCGAAGAACTGAGCGACGAGGAATCACCGAGTGGAGGCCGGCGCCGCCTTGTTGTTGTCAAAACGCTCTGGCGCGGGTGCCATAACGATATCAAGTAAGCTTGAACAAAATCCTTAGGGAATCCAAAACATTTTCTCTTTATTTATAGCCTGAAGTCCTCTGCGCTCCAAAATCTCTAACTAAGTATTGTAATGAAATTCCGGTGAATATCTAACGATGAGGATATCACGAGAGATATTGTTACAAGAGCCGCTTTTATTACATTACAACTTTTCTATTGTGAGAATCGAAAATCTATTTATTATTTTTAGTTACAGGTTATCTGGCATTTACGCTCACTAGTAATATTTTCAACATTTTTTGGTTAATTATGTTCAATTGAATTTTTTTTAAACACAACAGGGAACAAAGGGAGAATTGTGTGAAAATCCGATTGTACTAAGCGGATATCGGTTTTTTAGTGCAGTGATGGTATGGGCACTATTAAACGGGTGGTAGGGAAAATTTAAATTAACAAATGTGTGATTGATTTGATGTCAAGTGGGCCTGTCCAAATGCAGCAGATCACCACGTCACCAGGGCAGAAACAAAAACCTTAAAATGAACTTAAATTTATTTGCGTGTACAAATACATTCATCAATACTATATAATATATTATATAACATTTGAAACTCTACCTGCAGACTGAATAAAGTGCGCCTAAAATGCGACTTTCACCGTGCTCAACAAATATTTAAGATTTTTATTAACATGTATTATAAATGTATATGTTTAATTCTATTACTCTCTATGGTTTTCAAACATTATTTTTATACCATCCCCAAGCAAATAGATGATAACATATTTTATTAATCTATAATTTGAAACCCCCGACACAAAAAGAGGGCTGTCTATTGTATCGTAGCTCTGAAACGGATGAACCGATTTCGATGCGGTTTTTTTCATTTCAAAGCTAGTTAGTTTCCTTGCGGTGGTTTTTAGCTATGTTTGTTAATATCGGTCCCGTAGTATACACTGACACAGTATGTGTATCAGCTCTTTTCCTAAATGATGTAAGGCATTATTAGCTATGTTTGATGGAAATCGATCCAAAGTGTCCGGGGTTTTTTAAATTTTTAATTTATTTAGGGTTTAATTGTCTGTAGGGCTAGGAAGGGTTAACAATTTTTTTTTTATTTAGAGCGGCATTTGCCCGCGAAGCTACATGGGGTGCAGGGTTGAAACATCCGCAACTCGCCCGGGTGCTTGGCCTGAGTTTGCTCGAGCCCCCGTGCGCTGCACTCGATCGCGGGGAAGCCGCATGCCTTCCGGCAATTCTGCGGAGGGACAAGAAATTGAGGTACCATCCCTGCAAGCCTCGTCGTTGACCGCACCGTCTCTTCCGGCAGTTGAATAAGCGGTCACACGTTTCAACCATCTATGTATACAACGTGTAACATAATGTCCCTATAAAGCCGAAGTGAGGTATTCTACACATCAAGGAACAGAATTCAATTTACAAAAAAAATATAAAAATGTTTTTCATGCTTGAAATGCTCTGCAAAGTTTCTTCCAGAAATGTTACTGACACAGCCCTAAAACAGCTGGCTATTTTGATGTTTATTTTCTGAACTGTGCTATTTCATAGGTCAGTGAACTATTAATTTTGAGTGCCTCATGGGGCATTAGTAGGTTTTTTTTGTAAATTTAATTTTGTTTGCCTTGTTGTGTGGAATACCCTCACTTTGACCTTAAATGGATATTATGTTACACATTATATAATATATTCATCCACTGAATACCAATGCACAACATCAACCACTAATGAATGATGAAATGAGATATTAACGGTAAAATATTCTCCGTAAAGTACTAATGATTACACAGAAAACAATTTGTATAACATTTACATTCGCTGCCATATTTTGCATTCGAGCGTTTTTCTAAAACTATATTATTAATTAATTTGGCTGTTACATTGAATCCAATCTAAATATTTATATAATTTTCAGCTACTCGAGTTTGATACACATATGCTGTCAGATAGCAGCCGGCATGAAGTATCTGGAATCGTTCGAGTTAGTGCACCGCGATTTAGCGGCGAGGTAAGGACCATAATAATGTTATACTTTTTCATACCTAACTCACAATTATTATACTATAAGTAGTCCTTCACTTCACGTAGATCAAATAATAATCACTACACAGACCGAGAGGCTACATCGTAGAAGTATCGTAGCAGTAATTGGGGCCATGTAGTACCTACTAGCTACGAAAGAGCTACGTCGACGTAACTGTACGTAGTAGCCCGTAGCACTTCTACGAGTGTCTTATAGGAGAGTATGGGCCGTAATCTACCACGCTGGCCCAGTGCGGGTTGGTAGATGTCGCATGCCCTTGAATGTTGCAGTTACTGGACATGCCGGTTTCCTCACGATGTTTTCCTTCACCGTTTTGAGCGATGGCAAATCCACACTTATTTTATTAAGTCATAGGTGCGGGGCCGAGAGGATTCGAACTCGGTGTTGGCGCCTTGCAAGATGCACGCGTTACCGTTCGGCGACCATTACTCCATTATAAATTAAAACCTCAAAATTTAGGCTCGGCATTATTAGATTAATACATTTTATTAAAGTACTTTAGTGGCCTCTTTTTATTCGTATACTGACTCTTTTACCGTCGTATAAGACTACTTACATAAATGAACTTAATAACAAACGATAGTCATCTCCATTACGCAAATGGATAATAGTGTATTATGATATAAGTGTGCAAAGTTGGTTGCAAACATTGCACACGCGTTTCATACGACATCGTTCAACACACTTGCGAGGAAAACAGAGTCTGTTGTTTTCCTTTTTCATTTGTCATACTTGAAACTATACGAGTAGATTTAATTCAAATAGATATACGGCAGTTACCAGAGAAAAAAAACTAGATATATAAAAAAAAATTGAAATCTACTCTTTTTTGCTTTCCATATTGATTATTCCTAAATATCATCCGCAACATTTGAAAATGAAGATTCTTATGGAAAAACTTGTTCTTAGGAATGTGACAGTGAGTGAGGAGCTCAACGTAAAGGTGTCCGACTATGCGATGTTCTGTGAAGAGTTCGTGGGAGACTACCACATCATGCCAGATGGCACACGTCTCCCGCTGCGCTGGATGGCTTGGGAGAGCCTTCTTATGGTAAGCGATAACATTTGAATCAAAAACAAAATCAAAATTTATTTTTTTCAATAGGCTACATTGTGATCACTTTAAAACGTCAACTTAACAGAAATGTCCCAAGGTGGCAACTGTCACAATATATAAAAAAAAATTACATGATTATAACACTTATTAAAGTCATGATCGCAAAAAAAGTTGAAAACTGCGGTTTATACGAAAATTCTGCAAGAGATTTACAGTTCATTGAACCGTTGAGTTATGAATTCATATTCACACAGCCGAACTCTTGATCCTCAGGAATAGGCAGACCGGAGCACATATACGTTTTACATTCATGCGGTTTCGCTACAACGACAATTTTCCACTATTCACTATGCGTCTTTAAGTACATATAGTTATGCTTTTTAAAATGTTTATGCTTTGATAGACTCGTTTGACAATAGACTACTACGAGCAAAAAGCAGGTTAAGAGCGGTCAAGCCGTCATACTTACTTTATTCGTACGTGATCATGACGAAAAAGGTATCTTGTGCCCAATATCTAGGTTTCTATAGAGGCAAATAAATAAAATATTGAAAAACAAATTCAATAAAATCCTCCATAAACAGCATTTTGTTCAAACTGTACTTGATATTTGGCCGTTTAGAATGTTCTCACAAAAAGTATAAAGAAAGAAAACGTCTGAATAGGAAACTCGCGCGTATAATAGACATTATACGGCCGTTCACAATAACCAATCTATCCACGGTTTGTCCTAGTAAAGACAGAAATTTGACACTTCTTCTATGGAGCTAATGTCAAATTTCTATCTCCAGTAGGGCAAATGGTGGATAGATCGGTTATTGGGAACGGCCGCGGCCGCTAAATGACAAACAATCTTATCACCAAAAGGTTCCTTCAAAAACACGTACCATTTCCTAGATCGAATTTTATGAAATTTCCGATCACAAAAAAAAATTGAGAAAGCAGTGCATTTTCGTGATGCCAACCGAGAGCTCAGGCGCTGTCATTCTTTCATCGCAGCGTTTATTTTGCGAACATTTCGTTGGTCGAAAAAACAGGCTTTCAGGCAATGTTTTCGTTGCACTTAGGCGGACCAGGAAGGGCTACCTTAACGATTGCAATCAACGATGGCATCGGGATTTGGAAGCTTGTGCTTTTTTTCCGTTCTTCTCTCCCAAAACTGCGCAGCTCGGCGCATGAGCCGTGCTCTGGGATAAAGAAGAGAGATTAGCATTGAGCCTTCACCGCGTCCACACTGAATTCTGTTTGAGCATTCACCACATTCACAGTTCTAGAATCTATGCAAAAAAATAACCACCGGGCGTTACGTTGAATTACCATATAGATTTTTACAAACCAATGTTTCTGTCTCACTCGTATGAAAGTTTGCGAGTGTGTGAGTGTGTTAAATTACAAGTAGAAATGATAATAGCTTATATCCTGGATAAACACATAGGCTCCCTTTTATCCCGGATAAAAGGTCTCTGCTGCAGGATAAAGGGAAAACCGAAGTTGTAACCGCAAGGCACATAATTCCCTCAGTTCACGAGATATCAGTTAACGAGACGCTTGATGCAAACCTGAGTAGATGTAACGTAAATTGACGTACCTAAGGCGTATAGAATAAACAACCAATAGAATAAAGTTTACCACGTCCACGTAGCTCCTACATATATCATCATCATCATCATCATCTTTCACGTTCCCACTGCTGGGACTCTGGCCTTCTCTCTCACTTCTTCTCTCTTCTAAATATATAGTTGTGCTCTTATTGATTTTATTAATAGAGCAGTGCTGTCAACACAACAAAAATAATGAATTAGCACTAGCGCTGCCTCAATCCCTTCGAGCGACGGTTCTCATTTTGCTAGGATCCAATGCATCGACAAAGTGCTTAAACACCTCACTGAGCACGCATGCAGGATTTCTCACTATTTTACGTTACCCATGTTTATTTCAACACTACCGGTTAGACCTTTGGATAAAACGTTTTTATTTGGTGACGTACTGAAACTGTGTACAAACTTTAGTGCACTCGTAACATTGTAATTGTAGTTGGGGCTCTGGTCCGAAAAATGAATTTGTTTTATTTGTTGCAGGGCATGTTTTCACCGGCAAGCGACGTCTGGTCATTTGGAGTGACCGTTTGGGAAATACTGACCTACTGCTCGGCTAGGCCCTACGATGAAATGAACGATGATCAGGTAAGAACATGTTTTATTTTCATCATCACTCTCAGCCTATTACGTTCCAACAGCTAAAGCTCAAGGCTTCTTTGAGATAGAAATAATTTGGCCATAATGTACAATGCTGGTGGGTTCGTAAACGACACAAACTTTTCAATGGTTTGACTCCTGTTCATGCAGTTTTCTTCACGATGATTACCTTCACTTTTTTGAGCAATGGCAAATTAATATCGTCATTTTGTAAGAACGTGCAGCCATCATTATGTCAATATATGATCGTTAGATTTGTCTGTAATGCCATAGATAGATGATTCATAAAAAGAATTGTATGGCAAATGCTAACCATCGAACGTTTCGCCAGACAAATTATAAGTACCTACCTATGATTAAAATAATTTAATACCTAAATATAACCGTCATGTCCAAAAACGTCAACGTTCAAGGACATGCGACTTGGTGTGTTAAGCGATCTATCTATCTATACATAATTAATAGATTACAGCCCATACTCTCTCACTGAGAGAGGGCCGGAGCCCAGCAGTGGGAACGTAAAAGGCTGATGATGATGATGAATAAACAACAGCAACAGACTGTAGGGTTGGCCATATTCAGTGGTCGGAATCGACGGTGCTTTTCCCAAAGATTTCATGACTTTATGTTATGCTAACATGGATATACCTTACAATCCCGGTAGTTACGAATTTACTATATACCGACTCTATAGTCAATAGTCAATTTTTATTTATTCAATAGGATACATTGTGATCACTTTAAAACGTCAAACTTAAAACTAGCTACGCATGTTCCAACCTCCTTACGCCGGCAAAAGAACAGGCAAGAAACGCCCGGCAGGTAATTTTTTTGGCGCGATCACATTGACAATTTTATTCTTATTACTAATTGATTGAATTGGAGCAAGTTCACTAAAATCCAAAGCTTTTTTTTTTGTTATCCAATAGTCCGATATTTTTTAATTAGCTTTACTAATAACATTTCTCTTGTTTGGTTGTACACATTGGGATATGGGAACATGAATATTAATGATGATTATAAGATTGTAATATAGTTAATTATTAGTTATTCACCTATAATATAGACCACTAGGTGGTTTTGTTATTGATGTATTGTTTGCCAGAAAAGGCCTGTAGATTGACACGGTGCACATATGCTAAAATTAGAGTATGAATCCATGCATTTCTGTTATATAGGTATTATATGTGAGTGAATTTAAACATTTAGGCACACTTGCACCACCGATTTAAATCTCAATTTTTAACGAAATTTACTTGTCAAATCGTATGAAAAATTTAGCTAAATCCAGATTTAAACAAAGTTTAACGTGTTGTACAAGCCAGCCTAAGAATCGTCAAGATTATTTAGGAATTCCGGGATTCCGCGATTTTCAAGAACGTCTTATCCATACTTATGATAACATTGGAGTTCGTTGACCCTAAATTGCACCGTCGATTCCGATCACTAGTGGTGATATTTCATGATTATTATCATTGGTGTTAGGTGGTAGCGAACGCGGGGGAGTGGCGTTGCGGGGGCCGCGGCGCGTGCGTGCCGTGCGCGCCGCCCCCGCGCTGCCGCCGCGAGCTGTACGACCTCATGCACGAGTGCTGGCGCCGTGAGCCGGCGCAGCGGCCGCGCTTCCATGACTTGCATCGTTTCCTCGACCGCATGTCCCATGGCTACAAGCCACACCACCACCTGCGCTAAAATGTACGGATACCACGTCTTAACTAGCATAAGTCGATGCGATACGAACGTGCTTTACGTCTACAGCCCTCGACCACACCTGAGAAGGCATAGGAAGTAACCAATGTGTATCTACTGTAAATGTGGATTGTCTGTGAAAGTTAGATGCGAGAAGCATGCGCGTAATGATTTGTCACGTTTAATATCTAGTACTTTCAGCCGAACCCCGCTCGGCACTCTATGACAGACTGTTTCTATACGATAGTGAACTTGTCAGTATTTATCTAACAGTATTTAAGTCATTTATTGATTAATTGTTAAGGAAAGGTACGATCTACAAGACGTACTGGTTAAGCTTGATATATCGGCGCCTGATTCGCTCTGTTCTTTATAATGTGTATTTTGGAGACATCAGGCGTCGAGCGCTACGCTCCATCTCTAGAGGTGGATTGGTCTCAAGTCAGCAGACCCGAACATGGGCTGTTTAAACTTGAGGTAGGTTTCTGATGGCCCCTTTTCAGTAGAGTATAAATGTATAGCCCAGGCGAATCATTTGATAGTTCACATAATTATAGATTAATGGTGTTTTACTAAGTAAGCGATTGCTATTCAGAAATCTATTTCTTGTGTTTTGGCCGTGGTCCTGTAGTGAAAGGTCCGCGGCCGCGTGTGTTCACCCCACCCACCCTCGCGCTCTTCGCCTGCGCACTCGTTCACGTTCTTCCACTATCACCGCCTCTATGGCAACCCCTACTTTTGGCACTACTTCAATGCGCGATAGAAACAATTTTTATCACTGCACCGTCGTTCATTTTAGTCATAGTGTGTATTTATCAACACGACGGTTCTGTTTCATTGCAAATTCAAGTAGTGGCCCTCAACCGGGGCCAGCTGCTCGTCACCGAATACGCGCGATCTTCTTCACCGAAGTTACCAATGTTTTGAATACGTCGACGGCGGCGACGTGCATCCAGCTCCCGGTTATTAGTGTATCCAAAATCTAACTCCTATATTTTTTTAACCTATTTTTAATGTTAAGGTTATATACTTAAGGAGGGTAAACACCTCCCGGGCGATAGTCGTCCTCTGTGCTTATTGTTTTCTTCGATTCAGCACTTAATATAGGTGAGGTTACATCGCCTCCGAAAATATAGACGAAAACAAGCTTTGACAATGCTGGATTTAGTGAGAGAATACATCTTAAGTGAAGAGAGAATGATCATTTCCGATCGTAGAACCAATTAGGCTGGCAGAGGTTTGGAATACTTTCGAAGTAAATATTTTCGGAGTCGAAGAGTGGCCCGTCGTCACAAGGATTAACCCGAATTACTGTTTATAATAGTCATTCAACTTTCCCTTGTGGCCATTATTTATTAGTTACTAGCTGCTAAGGAGTGTTTTAATCACAATACGATAATATAATTAGATATGGCACATAATAATATATAACCTACTATCTATCACCTTAACCCCGAAATCATCATTCTTATTTACTAAATGTTAATTTCAAATTATTACGAGTATTATTATTTTTTTATCTATATACAACTTTTATGTTTATAACAACACAACATCGGCCTTGTAACTTAGTTTACCTTATTAGAAAAACAAAAGAACACCGAACTTAACATTGCTTTTGTTATATCTTCTTCTTTAATGTAACTAATGTAAATAATCAAAATATCATCTTTTTACATATCTCAATTTCGATGATACGGGGTTCCCATATTCCTTCTTGACAGGTAAGGTTAAATAATTAGATTTAATGTGCCCTATGCGATATTTATCACAAGATCTCATCGGTACTGAGAGGAAATGTACCTACTACTATCCCAGCTTATAACAAGACCACATGTTCTAATAGTAGTATACTAAAAAGTCAAAGATAAACATGGTTGATATTTATAGGAAATTAAGTATTTAATAATGTAATGAGTAGAATAGATACGAAGTCAGCACGGTTGTGTAGATAAAGAAATAGGTAAGACAATGTACATAGTTAAATATAAATTAGCAAGCGCCATATTAGTGTAATTTTGCGGGCTTGCATAAGGTGTTAGTTTTATAAGTGGTAGAAAGAATAATAATCTTATACCACATTTATAGTAACTCTTGTATTAAGACGTTGACGTAGAAGGTAAGTGTTTAGATAGTTTTAGCGATGCACTGGGAAGTGTAGACAAGTGGCAGTGACAAACACCGTCGCTGCATATGTCGGTAAGTCTTATGTGGTAGTTAAATTCATGGAACTCACACACACACATACACACACATACACACACACACACACACACACACACACACACACACACACACACACACACACACACACACACACACACACACATAGTACAATTTAACAGTATGTGTGACATAATTATTCCGTTTTACTAAATGTGTTCCGAAAAGCTAATGTTACTTTTTTTTAATGTTTAATGATAATTATATGGCAACTCAGATGATCTTTTAAAAAATATATTAATTTATTAAGTCAAATTATATTATTTACGATTGACCTAAATATTTTATTTCCTATTCATTAATAATATCAACTTGTCTTTATTTCACAAGAAGCGATTTTACCGAAATTAAATATCAACCTTTATTTTCTTGATAGTAATTGTAACGTTTCAGTTTTTTTTTTCTTATTTTGTCTAAAGTTTTTGTTCGCGTGATGAAACAATATAACAAACATGTCAGAATACCTGTTTGTATTAAATCCAGAATAGATCATACCTATAACACGATACAATAAGGAAATAAATAAAAGAGAGCAAATAAAAAATTTAACATCATTTAAATAGGTAGTAGAAAATATTTATATAGAATAATACATACAACTAAACTACTATGGTAATTAGCATTAGAATTAGGTTTTGTAACGAGATTTTCACCATGTATTTGTTAAGAGAATGTATGAGCTCATGATCATAGCGCTTGCAACAGTGCCGAAATATCGAGAGCTCAAACAAAAACAAATACATGTAGTAATTATCCCGCTTCAAAACCTAAGAAAAATAGAACTTAAGTCAACCTGCGTGTACTTTTCTCATGAACGGCAATAATAGGTAAGGCATAGTGTATGTTATTTTAAGTCAAGCGCCATAGTTCCGTCACGAACCAAAGAGCCCTACAGTTTTTTTTATTTATTTCTTATTTATCTTAAATGTTATTAAGTTCAACTGGTAAACCTTTGAATTTAAAGTCAGTTGACCAGCTTTATCTGTTACCATATACCAATAATATTTAAGATAAATTATAAAAGACACACCGATAGGTTTATCGGTAACGTCACTTGTTCAGATTTATCACGTTGGACATTAACAATTTGTATGTCAAGTTCAACTGATAGATATACCCACCCACCCATAATTACCACAACTTTACTACACACAGGGTTATTGAAAAAAATGCCTGTAATATCTTAATGGTAATTTCTGTACATTATATTCGTAACAAACTACTTTTGATCTACGAAAAAGAAGTGCTCGTGTTTGGACGTTTGCAACATTGGGGGAGTTGCAAATGCATTGTCGACCCGAACTCTTTTTTTCTCTCTCTCTTTCTTTTCTTTGTTTTGTTTTTTATCTCATATTTGTTCTACGACTTCTAACAATTATTAACATTTTAAATAAAATTCATCGATTTATTTACAATAACGCAATCCAAGCTCTAGTCGATCTTAGAATAAACAATAGAATATACTGTTCGCTTTACAATTTTTGTTTGTCATTTACTACGAAACACAGAGCTAAAAAATGTCATACTGTACCAGGAAGACGTATTTTTTTAGATTCCTTTAAATCGTAGAATAATAGTGGTTTATTGTGGTGTACAACTGTTACCCTTAAGATCCTATTAACATTTTTTGAATACCCTTGAATAGCAATTTTTAAACCAAATATATTTCATGATTACTTGTACATTTTTATAATAATATGTATGAGCTCATGATCATAGTGCTTGCAACAGTGCCGAAATATCGAGAGCTCAAACAAAAACAAATATGTACATGTAGTAATTATCCCGCTTTAAAACCTAAGAAAAATAGAACTTAAGTCAACCTGCGTGTACTTTTCCCATGAACGGCAATAATAGGTAAGGCATAGCGTAAGTTATTTTAAGTCAAGCGCCATAGTTCCGTCACGAACCAAAGAACCAAAGAGTTTTTTTATTTATATCTTATTTATCTTAAATGTTATTGAGTTCAACTGGTAAACCTTTGAATTTAAAGTCAGTTGACCAGGTTTATCTGTTACCATATACCAATAACATTTAAGATAAATTATAAAAGACACACCGATAGGTTTATCGGTAACGTCACTTGTTCAGATTTATCACGTTGGACATTAACATTTTGTATGTCAAGTTCAACTGATAGATATACCCACCCACCCATAATTACCACAACTTTACTACACACAGGGTTATTGAAAAAATGCCTATAATATCTTAATGGTAATTTCTGTACATTATATTCGTAACAAACCACTTTTGTTCTACGAAAAAGAAGTGCTCGTGTTTGGACGTTTGCAACATTGGGGGATTTGCAAATGCATTGCCGACCCGAACTCTTTCTTTCTCTCTCTTTCTTGTCTTTGTTTTGTTTATTATCTCATATTTGTTCTACGACTTCTAACAATTATTAACATTTTAAATTAAATTCATCGATTTATTTACAATAACGCAATCCAAGCTCTAGTCGATCTTAGAATAAACAATAGAATATACTGATAGCTGTACAATTTTTGTTTGTCATTTACTACGAAACACAGAGCTAAAAAATGTCATATTACTGTACCAGGAAGTCGTATTTTTTTAGATTCCTTTAAATCGTAGAATAATAGTGGTTTATTGTGGTGTACAACTGTTACCCTTAAGATCCTATTAACATTTTTTGAATAACCTTGAATAACAATTTTTAAACCAAAATTAAATATGTTTCATGATTACTTGTACATTTTTATAATAATATGTATGAGCTCATGATAACAGTGCCGAAATATCGAGAGCTCAAACAAAAACAAATACATGTAGTAATTATCCCGCTTTAAAACCTAAGAAAAATAGAACTTAAGTCAACCTGCGTGTACTTTTCCCATGAACGGCAATAATAGGTAAGGTATAGCGTAAGTTATTTTAAGTCAAGCGCCATAGTTCCGTCACGAACCAAAGAACCAAAGAGTTTTTTTTATTTATATCTTATTTATCTTAAATGTTACTGAGTTCAACTGGTAAACCTTTGAATTTAAAGTCAGTTGACCAGGTTTATCTGTTACCATATACCAATAATATTTAAGATAAATTATAAAAGACACACCGATAGGTTTATCGGTAACGTCACTTGTTCAGATTTATCACGTTGGACATTAACATTTTGTATGTCAAGTTCAACTGATAGATATACCCACCCACCCATAATTACCACAACTTTACTACACACAGGGTTATTGAAAAAATGCCTATAATATCTTAATGGTAATTTCTGTACATTATATTCGTAACAAACCACTTTTGTTCTACGAAAAAGAAGTGCCGTGTTTGGACGTTTGCAACATTGGGGGATTTGCAAATGCATTGCCGACCCGAACTCTTTCTTTCTCTCTCTTTCTTGTCTTTGTTTTGTTTATTATCTCATATTTGTTCTACGACTTCTAACTATTAATGACATTTTAAATAAAATTCATCGATTTATTTACAATAACTCAATCCAAGCTCTAGTCGATCTTAAAATAAACAATAGAATATACTGATAGCTGTACAATTTTTGTTTGTCATTTACTACGAAACACAGAGCTAAAAAATGTCATACTGTACCAGGAAGACGTATTTTCTTAGATTCCTTTAAATCGCAGAATAATAGTGGTTTATTGTGGTGTACAATTGTTACCCTTAAGATCCTATTAACATGTTTTGAATACCCTTGAATAACAATTTTTAAACCAAATATATTTCATAATTACTTGTACATTTTTATAATTTAGATCAAACTACGTGTATTTCCTCAAAATCACTGCAATAAAAAGTAGGTATAGAAACTTTAGTATAGGTATATTATAAATTATGCATATGAATTTTAACTCCGGTAGTTACAAACAGATTAACGACTCTCGTCTAGAGCCAAAATATAATTAGTTAAGGTAGGTACTATGTTTTACTAATTTTACAAATCAAAATTATAAATATTACTGCGGTCAACGTTTGGATCTTTATGTTAGGTCTTTCAACTATATTTTGACCGCAGTTTTTTCTATAGTTAGTTACCCATAAAGCTACTAGTATTTTAATACCCTTCTAACTGTTCTAAATGATAATTATATTGAAATTATAATTTCTACATAATATAAATATATAATAAATAATATACCTATATTAAAATATAATTTAGAATTTAAGGCGATCTACGTGCACTCTCATTTTACAGCAATAACAAGTATAGCTATAGAAACTTTAGTACTTATATAGGCATATTATATATTGTTTAAGTTTGATGAGCGTTAGTTGCTAATAGTTTAACAGTTTTTGTTTACTACCCAATAATAATAATTAATGATTTTATTACCACGTTTCACTTGTTTTAACCATTTACATAATATCAAATTTATACTTTCACGACATGCAATTAAAAAAAATTGCAAATATTATTGTATCGCAGATTGAAGAGCAATGCTTCCAATTAAATTACAGCTCAGAGTGAGGAGCGCTTTTTTTTAATAACCTGTTTTTGAAATCAAGTATTACAATTTTAATTTCTACAACAAATATGTATAGGAATAAGATAATGAATGTATTATATACGTCAATCTACGCGTACCCAATCAAGCAATAACAAATAGATACAGAAATCATAGTATAGATAATATTAGAGATATAAATAGATTAAAAAAAACTAAAAATAAAAAAAAATGATGAAAAAAATGGCAAAATATGTAAATATAAGTTTGAAGAGTAAATAGTAACTAATACGTTAACATTTTTATGTTTATTACGCAATAACTTTACTCAATGACTTTACCTTGTTTTAACAATTTAACGTCAATTTTATTTTACGCCAAGCAGTATTTTGCATAAAAAGTTTTAACATCTAGTATCTCCACTTAACATCTTACACGTAACTTTTTTCCAGTTCAACTGATATATTATTGAATTTATCCAAATTGTCGTCATTTCGTCACATACACGGTGATTTGAAAAATACTTGTGTTCTCTTATAGGTAGTTTCTATAACATCATTATCATAATAAACAACTTTTGTTTTACGAATTCTATTAGTTTCAAATCAAAATCAAACGATCCATTTATAGCACGGTAAGGACAAATATATGTGTAATGAGCACGAATATTTGTCCCTGAGTCTTGGATATTTCTATCTATATAAGTATTGATTTCTCTATATTAGTATGTATATCGTTGTCTAGTACCTACCCATAACACAAGTTACGAGCTTAATTTGGGGCTAGATCAATTTGTGTGCAATGGTCCCCGATATTTGTTTAATATATAGTAGGTAGGTACCTAACTCAATGCAAACTCAAAGTGGTACAGTACCAGTTTTTGTTGTTAAGTATTTAATTTCCAAAGAAACACAGAATTTAAAGATTTGATCCAGTACTAGACAAATTAATTGTTTTTGAGATATGTGTTAAATATTAATAAAAAGTTGTAAGTCAAAAGTTGTTTCTCGAGAAAGACAAAAGTTGCCCTTACGAGACTGCTAGTATTTTTCAATAGCCATTTTAACTATTTTATTATAATGAAACATTAAAATTATAATTTAGACCACAATTAAAACACAAAAAAAAAATTAGAATTGAAACTGTGTGTATATTCTTAATATCACTGCAATAAAAAGTAGGTATAAAACTTTAGCATAAGACATAAATTATATAAAAGTTGGAAGTGCGGTAGTTGCTAAAAATCAATTAGTTTACTAAACAATTCAAAATCATAAATATTACTGCGCTTATCAATTCATTTAACCAGATCCACCTGGCAGTTTTTTCGAACTTTTAAACATATTATTAAACATTGTAAATGTGATATTTCTACGGGAAAAGGTTTGTTTTAGACATTCCTGGAAAATTAAATGAATAAAACAACTCATTGTTGGGCTAAGTAAAATACAAAATGATTCCGTGATCAACAAACAGATTGCACATTTTATTTGTTTAGTTAATTCCAAGTTATATATTGAATCACTACTTCTTAAATTTTTAATATTTTGAAATAGATAGACCAGTTTTTTATTAATTACCGCACTCTCTACTGGAATGAATAAGATAATTTAAGTAAATTAGTATGTAGGTATCTAACTTTAAGCAGAGTATATTATGTTTAAGTAAAGAATATATATTTCTAAAAAAAACAAAAGTACACAAAAATTATAAAACAAAATTAAAATCTAAAAATATTAGATTAGTTACATATTTAGAAGTATAATATTATTATTTTCAACAAAAGAACAATAAAAAGAAATAGAAACGTTTTAGATGGGACATCTTGAAGTGCCATAGCTACTGAACCATCGATTAGCGCCAAATACTTTGGCATAGGCGCTATCAATTACTTGTTACATTTTATTCGTTTTGTACCTTTAGTTTATTTAACAGTAGTAGGAGAGCTCCTTGTGAAGGCTCGTCCGGGGAAGTACTACCACCAACTTATTTCTGTCAGTAAGCAGCGTTGCTGTGTTCTGGCTGAAGGGTTGGGTGCCATTTACAATTACAGGCACATGAGGCTTATCAGCTATGCCTCAAGGTGACGGATACAAGGCAGTGCCACGTAAGGCATATCCTAAGTGTCACATGGCCTACAAGGTAAAGCGTCGATACCGCTTATCATAAAGTGGACCATCAGTGTGTTCCGTCATTTTTTGTTTCTTTTTTTGTTTTTTCAACATCTTAATAGGTAACGTGTTCAAACGGCTACATCATTCTACCACATTCATCTGGTATGTTTGTATCTGCGTGCATTGGTCAGAAAAATATTTTTTTATTATATATTTTTTAATCTTTAATTGATCGGCTTAGGCATCACAGTCAACTGAAAAGTAATAAAACAGCTCCCTGTTAAAATAAAAACCTATTAGTATTCCACATATGCCGCGCTAGCCATTTTTTTTTAAGAAATAGCAATGCGAGAACACTTTTGATATAAATTACTTTTAATAGCTAGCGATAATATCCACGCGAGCGTTTAAATCTTTTGAATTCTCAGGCTTTCAGATCTAATCAAAACCGATTATCACAATAATCATAACGGGGATGAGTATCAGGGACATTTGTATCGCAATAATATCTGCGACAGGCACATGACGCAAACTAGACGTTACCAAAAAAATTTATTGCGTTTGCAGTAGCTAGGGTACTTCGATGTTATTCATTAACAACGTTTTTTAACATTGGCATGTCTTTACCTCAAGCTATTGGAAAAATAAGTTCTAACACAAGTAGCATGACAGACTTGATTCGGAATTTATGGTTAAAATATTTATTTTTGTGTTTAGTTACCTATAGGAATAAGAAAGTCGTTAATAAGTTTATAAATATATATGTATATAAATTATAATGGTTAAATAGCTGGTCAAGATCAGATAGAAAGAGTCAAAATTTAAGTTCCGTGCCTTTTTACTGAATACGTATCAAACGTCTCACATGTTTGTACTAAAAGGTACATGGTTTCAGGCCTACTGATTCTACTCCCGTTATTGAAATCGAAAAATGAGGGATAAGAGAACATTATTATTCAGAGCTTTGTACCTTAAAGTTCAGACTTGAGTTTGTTACATCTCAGCTCTTGCTCATCGAGATAGGCATCCCACCCAGGTGTAGCATGACGCCATCTTAGACCACGTCGTCACTTAACATCAGGTGACTTGTGGTCAAACGCTACCATGTAGTAAAATAAAACCTCTTGGAATGTCTAAAATTGATACGAAAACACGCGAGCGTGAAGTGAAAGGGAAACAGTCTGTATGTATGCATGAAATATTGTGCTCTTAGGTTGATTATAATTACTTAGTAGATATATTTTAGTCACTAAGAAAGCGAGCACGAAGATTTGCAAGCGCTTAAATATAAGTGGATGTTTTTTGTTCTCGTTAAGTATTATTATTTCCATTCAAACTGAATTCAGTTTCGTATCCAAAGCAATAACACGAGTAGTTGTAATTTTTAAGATAGTTTAAGCAAACTTGATGCTGTATAGCTTTATATATTTGCCGATAGACGCATGGTTTGGCCGAAGTCTGGCGTTCCAAATTTCGTTTCTAGTGCATCTGCACTTTCAAAGGCTAACTGGCTTTCCTATTTATGCTATACTTTCTTCGAATTTTGTTTAACATTCTCGCGTCAGCCCACCTGCGAGTATGGCTACAATTTACCTGATATATTATTTGGCTGACCGTACGTATAATTAATTATTTTTAATAGACATTAAACCACTTATGATACATTATTTTATCTTTTTTACATTCAGTTTTAATAGAAAAACGTCGGTGGCCCGTGGCTAAAGTCCCACAATGCGCCCAGGTGGTCAGACTGTGCGGGGTCGGCAGCCATTTGGATTAATTGTACATAAGGTCGCCCGAGACAAGGATCACGGGGACGTCAAAATTTTATATAAATTGCTATACGTCCTGTCTCACGATTTATTCTAATTGACTTCACACTTGCATTAATTGAATTTTAACATCTTGCCACATAATAGTTCATCTTACTATACACATACAGTGCATTAGGTATATGAATATAACCTACTTACTTGTAAGGCAGAGCGGTAATGATACGATAGTCTGTGTATTACACGATTCGATTGTCTTACTGGGCTTGTGTGATAACATTAAAATGCATCTGGAGACTGGGCATCAATGTTTTGTAAATAGTACTTATAAGAAGACCCGGAATGGGTCTTATTTATTTTAGAAATAGGTAGTTCAGCTTTTCACTAGTAGGTCTAGAATATAGATGATTTTGTTTTTATTATATTAGACTAGTATAGATAAGCTTAATTATTTGTTATATTATGTTGCGTTTACATAGTAATTGTTATTTTTTTTTTGCTTTAGGAAGTCCCAAGCTACGGGCATTTGTAAATACGTAGAAAGATAGTATTTAGCGCTAATCAATTATTTTGAATAGCGATGTTTATTATAGGATATGTTTTAGAGATGATGTTGACCATCATCTCTAAAAAGTGACTTAGTTAAATAGTATATCTATCAACCATGTTTTAAATGACTATACTTATTTGCATCATGGGAATTCTGATATGTACGTTAGAATACGTAAGTTTACTAATTGTTAAGTAAAATCTGAACACTCATCAACTATTGTATTTTACAAGATTTAGCAAATCCATGACGCATACATTCATAAGGCATAGCAACAGGCTAATTTCCTCTCAGTGCTTACTTACAATGCAGAACTACAAAGCATAATAATATCGAAGAAAATAAAAGACAGGGCGTTAGATGTAATCACAGATTGAATTCATTTTTAGAGATTACTCTATTAATACTTAGTGCTTAATTATTATTATTAATTTAACATTATTCAATGTCGCAAGACAAATGCAACGGTTTCAACAACGAAAGTTTAAATTCTGTAAAATAGTATTCAATGTAAACGTGTATAATGCGCGTCCCCCTTGTCTATCCTCACGTCTATAATGACGATTGATGTTTAACAATAGATATCCATAACATAGCTTAAGTTAATAGTTTATAAATGCATTTTTATTGTAATAATTGTAATGTTTAATCAATATGTGTTGTATGTTTGTGTACCTAAGTATGTGTTTATATTAATTGTCTGTATTTACCAATGTAGTTACACTTATTGACCTTCAACCTTAATGTAAATTTACCTAAACATTTCGAACGCCTTATCATGTTCACCTTTAATCATATCTTGCATAAATACTTATCATAATCCAACATCTTAATATCATCAAACTTGTCCTTCCTCATACTTGAGTTAACATTTACATGTATTTATATATTATAATATATATTATACCTATATATCATAACAAACCTACTTTTTAATGGTGAATTGTAAAAGGGGTACAATGGTATTGGTGAATATCATATCAAGCGATAAGTACTTGTATCGGAACACATGCAACATAAAGATTGTAAATCGGTCATGTGTAAGCCTATACAGAGAGACCCCTTGGCAAGCATTGGGACCAAAAGTAATTCATAAACGCGGGTCGTTTGCCAGTGTCGGCTTGTGTGCATTGACTGCTTGAAGATGGACTTTAGTGCTAAACAAAAGTCATCTACGTAATCCTAAGAAATAACACCTAGAAAGCAGTCTATGTAAGAACTCGTGTTGAAGACAATATTCTCATAACTTGTATTAACCTTATTGTATGACGGTTTCGGCCTATCTACTTGGATAATAAGATCACACCTAAAAGTAAATAACTTTCAATTTAAGAACAACTACGTAGTAGTGAACATAATAATGATTATGGTAACTACATTACGTGAAGTTCATTCTAGAATTCCATTTTTTGTGTAACACTTTTTTTTATTATAATGTAACTTATAAAAAACGTAAAACCCATCTGGGAGTTTGTTAATTTACAACAAGCGTTGGCAAAGTAAAAACGTTCGTCTATTTCAATGACACTGGCTTTAACTTAAATCAAGGAATGAAGATGGAATATTTCAAAACATATCGACTTTATTAATTTACTATTTTTACATATAAATATTCCAATATGAGTTAGTTACTACCTACTTTCTTATATATGAATTATAGCTAAGTGGTAGTAGATTGGTACCCAACACAAATTAAATAATTAACAATTTTCGTAACGGGTTGAAATAAAATGTACCTACCTTTGTGTCCAATTCAATTATTTTATATAATATATATAATTATATATACTTATCGCATATTATTATCAAGGTACCTTCTATGCATAGACATTTGTCGTACTTGTTTTATATCGTTTCGAGCATCTTTTTAAAACACTTTTTATGTATTTAAACCTATACATTTTCATATTGTTTCCCCTCTATGAATGAACTCATTCTGTCTGTATTATTATAAATAATAATCAAAGACTTTTATGGCACAATGCCTAACTTTTTATGTATTTTGAAAAAAAAAGGTGTTAAATGATAAGTGTTTTTGTTAATAAAG
This sequence comes from Opisthograptis luteolata, assembly GCA_931315375.2. Classification (NCBI taxonomy): domain Eukaryota; kingdom Metazoa; phylum Arthropoda; class Insecta; order Lepidoptera; family Geometridae; genus Opisthograptis; species Opisthograptis luteolata. The sequence goes on from OV928033.1 coordinate 6,909,975, forward strand.
AACATATCAAAAATACATATTTGTGTTTTATTTGTGCAACCCAGCGTCCCAGCGGTTAATTGTAATTTATCAAAATGGCATGATAGTGGCGACTTGAACTGCTAGCTGCGTGCCGATTCATAGGCACTAAAACATCTAATCCTCCTCCTTCTTCTTATTTTACTCATTCGCTCAATATTGAACATTGAAGTTAAAGGACCTGTTCTGGCTGTATCAGTCATCATGTCGGCCTGGAAACAGTGGAAACTCCGGCAATAGAGTTGCACACTAGCTCATAGGAAAAAAGAAAAAGGTATTAAAATATTATATTCAATTTAAAGGATGGCGAATGTAGGTCAACAAATGGTCATGCGGCAATACCTACACGAGAGAAATGTGACGATGAAGAATATAACAACAATACAAATTATTCAATTTGGCAGCTGATCATATTATTATAGATAGTCTAGAAATCTGTGTTTAAACCACATACCTATATGCAGTATACCAACTACTGTTTTAGTTTCAACAATCTCTCTAAGTATTGCTTTTGGAAGCGTTCAAGCATAAATCGTGATTTTGACGCAAAAGAATTACCTAGGTAGGTACACAAACGTAGTAACGAATAGTTACCTATCCTGATAGAGGTGATGGTTTGTTTGTTACAAACAGGTCTTATCGCCGAGAGCGACGAGAAAGAGAAGATGCCTAAGATATCTATGTACTTTACCATAATCCTTCATTCAACCTGTTTTCAGTCCACTGCTGAAAGGCCTCTCCCAAAGTAAGCCACTGAGTCCGATTTTCGGCTTTTCTCGTCCAACCGCTGCCAAAGCACTTTCCGTGTAAGATATAACAGCGACTATAGCATTAGTTCTCATCGGAAAGTCGTCTAGTCAATGTTGTCAGAGTGCGTAGTTCTGAAGAGAGGTGTCGTCGGTGTAACTTGGTACTTACCGCGTAAGATATAACAGCGACTATAGCATTAGTTCTCATCGGGAAGGCGTCCAGTCAATGTTGTCAGAGTGCGTAGTTCTGAAGAGAGGTGTCGTCGGTGTAACTTGGTACTTACCGTGTAAGATATAACAGCGACTATAGCATTAGTTCTCATCGGGAAGTCGTCCAGTCCAATATTGTCGTAGTGCGTTGTTCTGAAGAGAGGAGTCGCCGGACGTGGGTTCGAATCCTACGAGCTTGAGCTTCGGTGAAGGAAAACATCGTGATGAAACCATAGCTTGGTGGTAGGGTATTTTCTAGTACTCGCCTGGCTAGATACCACACCCAAGTTAAGAATATGTCGCCAAGCACTTATCCGTGTGCTCCGGCAGCCTCGCTAGAGAGCCAGTTTCCAGTCCAGGTGTAGCGTGGCACCATCTTCGATTACATCGTCACTTAACATCAGGTGACTTGTGGTCAAAACCTACCCTGGAACATGTAAAAAAATAAAAATAAAGATACATACCACACCGTGCATGGAGAGGAATAACAAATGCAGCATTGAAAAGTGGATAGTTATATCAGTAGGTATGGTGTTACAAAGTGAAAACACTCTGTTGTTAGTTGCATAACTTTATTCATATTCTTTCAGTGCCTTTTATAAAATAATAATCTGCACAATAAAAACCTTCCAATTATACATACAAAAATGTACCTGTAATGTTTTATTATAGTGATGCACGCAGTGTGTAATACAACAATATCACGTAACTAAAATAACTGTGAACTAAATAAAGGTATCTATCCTATCACAAAACTGTAACTGAGCTATTTCTGTACATTACGAGTATATTTCAAAATCTAAATAGGATTGACTCTACTTTGAAGGTGATTTAGGTTTTAGGTAAATATTTAAATCTTAACAATTTTCATTTATTATATTTTTACGATACGGAACCTACTGGCGTGATTTCTATGCAGTTATGTAGTCCTTATTTATATTAAAAAAAAACGGATGACATCCGCATGACAAAAATGATGATGTCATCTGTTTAGTTAACATGTTGTTTTCAATTAAAATATCATTAAATAAAGTACGATATAGTTAAACTTACTCAATAACTCTGTTTGATATATTAATACTAGAAATGAAAAAATCGACTCTCTTACTAGCCATAATAAGAATAGATCCACTTTTGGGTTAATATCAAAAAGTCGATCGATTCTTTTTATGGCCAGCAAAATTTGCCCGAGTTATCGTCATTAAAAAAAGTAATAAAACATAGAACTATTTGTACCAATGCCTTAAAACAAACCCGATAAAAGATTATTTAAAAATATTCAACAAAATAAGTAGCTATAAGGTAAAATACTGCACATTGTCATATTAACAATTCGTTTGTTTTCACAACAGGGCACAACTATTGTTTATCACTAGTTGCTTTTTTAAGAACTAACAATGTAAATTAACTGATTTATCTATACTAATATTAGGAGTAAAAATGAAGAGGTTCAAGTTTGTTGTAAGTATTCTATGGCTAATCTCCTAAACTAGTGATGCAATTTCGGAAAATTATTTTTTTATTACAAATCTACACTATAAGTGTAATAGTCTATAAGTGTTTCATTGTGATAGAATTTGTGTGGTAATCTACACGGGGGCAGAACCGTCGCTATTTGTTATAAAGATTACAATAAATTATTATCTGACTGCTGTTACTGCTGACTGCGGGATCTACCAACCCAAGTCAGCAGTAACAATGATCATAAAGGATAAGACAGTTATAATATATATATATATATATACAACATAATATAACATTCATAATTCATAACAGATCAAGATACACTGCGACATCAGATAGCTAGTTCTAACATAAACTTATATTACCAGGCATTTTATACAGTTTCATAAAAATCGCAGTTCTGGCAGACATCATAATTTTGTTCAGTGCATGCAAGTGACTCTTCAAGTGTTTCTTATATTAAAATTAAATTATTTCCTTAATTAACATCTTATACTCGTATATTAAATATCAAAAATGCTTCTGACAATATCCTAATCTGCTCAAATTCTACACATTAATTTTAGCAAATTTATACGTAAATATATGTGTATGCTAGTTGCAAACCTTATTTCAGCAGCTGCTTAGTAGGTACATAAAACATTTCCTACTTTGGACGTGTACAATTTATAGTTTGTTGATGTATCTAAGATAGCTAACATAGAAAATCGTCTTGCTCACTACAGGCTTGCGTTTGATACCTTTATAATTCATCATCTTCACTGAGACGCAGCCCTTCTCTCAGAGAGACTGTGGCCCATAATCTACCAGACCATACAATTACTGTTCCTTAACTGCAAATATACCTTTGTTCAAGAAACTTTACAACCAATCATTTTTATCGATTCAATTACAGTATTATACTGGCGGACATCTAGGACGAGAAAACGTTTGAAATATACGTACTTATATATGTATAAAAACTACAAAAATATATATCATATTTACATTGCATATAAACGCTATTTATTTGTTTATTATTCACTGTGGCATAATTTAGAGTAGAAAAATGTTCAAAGCCGGAGGATATCATGGACATTGTACTGATTAGTTATTAAATTCATCTTCACAAAGATGGCGCAACTCTACGCCTGTACTGCGAACTGGGTCCAAAATGAGATTGCCGAAACACACCGATAGGTGCTTGCCGGCAGATTCTCCTGTCCCAGTACCCACACCCACATTCGGTACATGTCGATGCATGTACGCACACATCCACGTAGAGACGTTTCCAACACAACTAAGGCCGACGTGCGCAGTTAAATACTTTTAATTTTTTTTATAGATTGGTTAAACGTTGGTGAACTTACGGTGCCCTAATGGAATGTCAAAAATTAATAATACTTAATATCAAAAAGTAAAACATGAATATTCAATATGTATAAAGAATGAATATTTCGGTACATTATAGAAAAGATTAAATATTATGTAGATCTAAAATAGGAATCAAATGTATCTGAAGCGAGACGGGTACAAACCATAACAACCATTAAAATTTGATATATCATGAATTGTTATGTGCTTTCTCTAAAACTAAACTTTTCACATATTAAAAATATTTTAGTCTTTTCTTGTTATTTAAAAATAAATAATAAATGAAAACAATGTGTATAGCTATATTTTTCGTACTTCTAGTAAGTCTTCTGGTTTCTGGTTTTAGGTCTATACCAGTCACTTTAGTTATTGAAAATGCACGTCAGAATCGGCACCATTGTCAGAAAAAAATAACCAAGTTAGTTACGGATAGATTAGCTGCGATTTATTGATAGATTAGTGGAATAAAGAGGTAAAACATCGAATGTACTTCGAAGAAGATTGTTTTTATATACAAGCAATTGATTTTTCGAAACATACTTCATAAATAACAATCTGAATAAGAATCTTCTTACGTAAAGTTCGATTACTCATAAAAAACTAAGGTATATAATCATTTGTTCCGAAACGTATTAAAAGTTTTTGTTTTGAATCATTTGTTTGTTTGAACGGTAGGCTCAAAATATGCAGAAATTTAAACCATACTAAATATAGTTCAGAGAATTATAGGAAACTGTTGATCCAATGGAATTGTACTTGAGTATCTTTCTTTATATCATACGCTTTACATGCTTACGAGGAGGTACCTTAAAAATTTGTTCGAAACTAATATCACAAAAATATTTTCTAAAAAATGTTCATCAGATCTATAGAAATAAGATTCGTTGTGAGATCAGGATATAACATTGAGCTTGATTAAACATTTTACCTTACATATCCAGACTAACGCATCCCTGTACTGAAGACGTAGAAAATGTACTACAAAATATATATTAATATATAGCTAACAGTATCTTTTGTATTAACTTAACTACTTTTAGCTATCTATTGGAGTAGTTGGCGTGTGTGAGAGGCCTAAAACAGCAAACTAAAATAACAGTTTAAAATAGTTAATATGCGAACTTCACTCGAAACTAACTAACGCCTGCATAATATACATATCACTTAGGACAGACCATACTTTTACTTTTTACAGAGAGATGTAAGACGGATGCTGCATTAATGTCTTCTGTCAGCATATCGACTGAACACCAACTCAAATCAAAGTAAAGCATTGAAACGCGAGCTTTTTTGTTGCGTATACGACGGTTTGATGACGCGTCTTACATTTCAATATTTTACTGTACGGGACAAGATGTAAAGCTCATATTCCTATGCTTTACTTTTAAGTAACGACGCGATTTGCGATGCGTAAGTTATTGTAAGAACCATAAACTGCTGTATCCCTGCGTCTACAGCTATGTCTGTTTCTCTTGCGCCATGGGAACAATGTAAGCGTTCCTACGGTATTGGCTAAAGAACCAAACCAGTGAAACTAAAGCGAATTTGAGTTAACTTTGTAAGAATATCATTACTGAATCTATACTACATTATGCGTATAGTAAATCGCAACTTTTGTAATGTACTCGGATCGTTACCAAATTTTCGCTTGTTAACGTAGACACGGTTTGTGTTTAACCCCCTTACGCAAAAAGAGGAGTGTTACAAGTTTGACGTCGATGTCTGTCTGTCTGTCTGCCTCTCTGTGTGTGTGTCTGTGGCATCGTAGCTCTCAAACGGATGGACCGATTTCGATGCGGTTTTTTTTTCATTTGAAAGCCAGTTTCCTTGGGGTAGTTCTTAGTTATGTTTGATGAAATCAATGCAAGAATTTTGAAATTTTTAATTTATACCTTTTTGTGTCGCTATTCTAGTCACATCGCAAATCGCGGTTTAATGCAGCCCTAAGACCTGACGATGTCCCATTGGTTTGTCTCCTGATTGTCACAGATGACCATGATAAGAGGTTCGTCGCGGTACGAGCGGTCGACTCCGAGGCACATCCCTGCAGCCGTGTTGTAAATCGGACTGGCGGCCTGTAACAAACACATTTCGAATTTGTACTGTAATAAATTATGCTGGGGTATGGAAGTGTTACTGTAAGGAAAAACGACAAAATATCGATAGGTATGTGAAAACTGACGCTATTATTAGCTAGCGTTTACAATCGATACTATTGCTACCTGCGGCTTTTGATAGCCTATCGATAGTCTACAATCGATCGGCAGCCCTAGTATAGGGTATATCCTACTAATATTATAAATTCAGTGGTCGATTCTTAGGTCTGATTGGAGTTGAGTAGAACCTGCGCAGTGATCGATTCTTAGGTCTGATTGAGTTGAGTAGAACCTGCGCAGTGATCGATTCTTAGGTCTGATTGGATTTGAGTAGAACCTGCGCAGTGATCGATTCTTAGGTCTGATTGGATTTGAGTAGAACCTGCGCAGTGATCGATTCTTAGGTCTGATTGGAGTTGAGTAGAACCTGCACAGTGATCGATTCTTAGGTATGATTGGTGGTGGATAAGGCGCGGGTGACAGCACCGCGTGGACCAATAGAAACACACCGACGCATGTGCACGAATGTATTTAAGACGTCAAGTGATATGCGCAGTCGGCGCCATCTAGTTTCTAGTTATTCGGCGATACCTTCTCACAGTGAAAATCCCTACAAATATATAAAACATTGTCTATTGTTGCAGGTGACTTTTGGTCAAAAGCTCTATACGTACAGTCGTACACGGTAGGAAAAAAATTTAGCTTAAATTATATGTAGATGTTGAAACTAGTATAAAAAAAAAACGAAAAATAAGATCCTCATTAGATAACATAAATATTTATGCGAAAAAGTGGCAATAATATAACCAGTCAGGGCGTGACGTAGCGCCACCTTCAACCACATCGTCACTTAACATCAGGTGACGCGTGGTTGTGGTCAAACGCTACTCTGTAAGATGAAAAAAAAATACCTACAGCGCCTTTGTGTCGCCATTCCTGCGAGCCGCCCAACTCGTGACATTTACTCAGAGATGGCGCCACGTTGTTAGATGCGTCCAAACAAAGCTTGCGACCTAGCACGAGCTCGTTACGCGAAGTCTCAAACCATATCTGAAATAATATCACAAGAAGTTATACGCCAAAGTTCTATAAAAACCTGCAATATCGCAATCCCTATCCCTACTCCCTATCCCTTCCCTATTCCCTACTTATATATAAATGCAAAAGTAACTCTGTCTGTCTGTTACGCTTTGACGCCTAAACTACTGAACCGATTTAAATGAAATTTGGAACGGAGATAGTTTGAACCCTGGGGAAGGACATAGGATAATTTGTATCGCGATAACCTGTAGCCCACGCGGGTGAAACCGCGGGGACAGCTAGTGTTGCTATAAAGTTATCTAATTTTTTTTTTGTTTTTTAGTGTTCCTTTCAAAAGGTAAAACGGAACCCTTATTTTCACTTTGTTATCCATCTGACTGTCTGTCAAGACTATTTTTCTCAAGAACGCATTGAGGTACCAAGTAGAAACTTATACAAAATAATAATTATATTCAAACCCCATTTGCCAGTTCATAACGAACAATATCCACCAATCCACAAAAGATCCGTTCATTTATTGTATCATTTTTTCACATCGTCACCAAATATTTTTTTTGTATTATCTTTATTTTGCCATAACCCATGAATTGTCAGATTACTGAATCGATTTAAAAGTCCGACTATACCTGATTGAGCGTCCGAATACAGCTGGCGAGAATGAGACTGCTACCCTTTGTTTTTATATCCTTCGAGCTCTGGATGCACAGTGCAGTGTTCTTCAGTCTTATTTGGAAGGAATCTGTGTAGTTCCGCTGTCTGTAATAAGTTTGTTTCTTACAGTGTGTTTGGATTGCTAAGTTCCACGAAACAAAATGACGATGGAACTAGCAGCTACTTACGATTAGCAGCACCCTCTGTACAAAAACCGGACAATTCTCACTAGTTCCACCATGTGTTCGGATCGCTAAGTTCCATGGAACAACTGAGAAAGAAGTCTCACTAGTTCTATGGAACGAAATCACGATGGCGCTAGTGGAATCTCACTAACAGCTACTTACGACTAACAGCACCCTCCGTACAAACCAGACCATTCTCACTAGTTCCACCATGTGTTCGGATTGCTAAGTTCCATGGAACTACTGAGAAAGAAGTCTCACTAGTTCCATGGAACGAAATCACGATGGAACTAGTGGAATCTCACTAACAGCTACTTACGACTAGCAGCACCCTCCGTACAAACCGGACCATTCTCACTAGTTCCACCATGTGTTCGGATTGCTAAGTTCCATGGAACTACTGAGAAAGAAGTCTCACTAGTTCCATGGAACGAAATCACGATGGAACTAGTGGAATCTCACTAACAGCTACTTACGACTAGCAGCACCCTCCGTACAAACCGGACCATTCTCACTAGTTCCACCATGTGTTCGGATTGCTAAGTTCCATGGAACTATTGAGAAAGAAGAAAATCACGATGGAACTAGTGGAATTCCACTGGCAGCTACTTATAACCTGCAGTGCCCTACACACCTTTAGATTTTTTCTTTTCCTACTTCTATGTACACACCCTAGTGTTTACCTTGACTGCCACGGTTGGAACTTGTGCTTGTCAACGTCGTTTAGCGCCGCCAGCCGCTTCTTAGCCGCTGATGCAACCCCGGCCTCCAGCTCGGGGTATATCGTGTCCAGGTACCATTTGAAGGACTTGCATTGGAGCCGCTCTCGCAATGCCTTCCTATCTTCGAGGTCGCCGGTGGTCACGTGAGCCGCTGACGGGTTATGGGCTATTACTTTATCCTGCACGAACGTAAAAGCCGTTAAATAACTCGGGAAGAAGCAAAAACGGATCATTCAATCGTTATTTTGTTTTATGGAACTAGAGACACTTTTTTATTAGTAGTAGTCGTTTTAGGGTTTCGTAGCGAAAGAGTAAAACGGGACCCTATTACTGAGACTCTGTTGTCCGTCCGTCCGTTTTTATAGATTTTTATATGGTACGGAACCCTTCGTGCGCGAGTTCAACTCGCATTTGGTCGGTTTTTTTAATTTATTTATGGAACCTAGCAATCTATGGAACAAACAAACGATGGAACTAATAAAAATGACCCGTTTGTAAAGTGATAAATTTCATCTCGTACAATGTTTTAAAACGATCTTAGGAACGTATGTTGTAAGATGACACTTTTTGAACGATGTTATAAATACGTAACGCACGCGCAAGTTGCCTGATAGAGAAAGAGAGAGCAGGCAAATTAACTCGACGGAACGAGAGCTTTAAATATTGCACCGAATAGGTACGACTCTTTCGATTGTATATACATCTCGGAGTCGCCCACTGTTACTTACAACGTAATTGTCCATCCAGACGCGAGCCATCCGCATAGAATTATGCAGCATGTAATCTTCCTTCTCTCCGAGCCCGTAAGGACGCCGCTTGCGGAACACATGGCCCACTCGGCTGCACGGGACCAGCTCTAATGTACCGCCACACATCCAAATCTGAAACAGGACACGAATTTCTTTAGCCTTTACACTTTCGACTACTATTCCAAACTATACAGGATTGTTTAAGCGACATTGGAAACTATGGTGACATACAAAGGCACCGAAGATAGAGTAACCTTCTCAGTCTCTGTACAACATGTTTAATGTTCTTATTCTTACAGAGAAATCATATTGCGTCTATATTTCTATACCTCAATCTGTTTACGTCGTAAGACACAACGCAGAATCTACGAATTTCGTTTGGAAGATTGGTAGAAGCAGCGCCAGTACGGGCCGCCTCAGGGGTCATCTTATGGTTCCAATTTGTCATTTTCCGTTCATAAACTGTGGTTCTACTAACCCTAAACGAGATCTCCAAGTTCTCTCCGCCCCACACGTTCATCCCGGCGTCGTATTTGCCGATGTAGTTGAAATACTCGCGGTAGATAGCGAACAGACCGCCCGCCATCGTCGGTGATTTGATCGGCTTCACGAAATCCTCATCAGCTGAAAAAATGCCGACAAAAATCAGACCGTGTTATCCATACTTTTATATTAATCGTTATCCAAATAAATCGTTTCGTATTCAAGATTGTTTTAGATTGTAGATTACTTTTTGAATTGTTGTAATCGGACATTATATTCAAAAGATATTACGAAATTAAAATGTCAATCTAATGGAAAAATAAACCCAACGCGCCGCCCGCGCCCGTCCTCGCCATCCATGGCCAGTGGCCACAGCACAGCGAGTCACGCGGCGGGCACCGAAGTGCGGGAATAATTTTGGAGTATACAAAGTATACGCTTTCACGCCTAAACTACTGAACTGATTTAAATAAAATTTGGTACATAGATAGTTTGAACCCTGGGGAAGGACATAGGATACTTTTTATCGCGATAAGCTGTAGCCCACGCGGGTGAAACCGCGCGGAACAGCTAGTATACACATATAATCATATTATACAAAAAACGTCGAAAAAAGTAATAAAATTCAACAATACAGTAGAGCATACAAAATTAACATTGTAACCATTTATTTTCAGATAGCGGAAGGTACTTTTAATTGTTGTAATTAGTAACGACAATGTTTGTTAATTATTGAAACATAAAGTAATAATGTCAATCAATAAAACAATCAAGTTTACAAACCTAATGGTTGGAGTTGGACTCAGTTTAGTACCAATCTTCAACTTAATTATTCTCAATATACATAATACTTTATTTTGAGTTCTAGTTTAACTTGATGTTACGATGTTACTAAAACTCAGGATAAAGATATTATCTATAATATTAGGGATGCCCATTACGATACGATTTATCGGAATATCGATACAGCACTATACGATATAGCGATATTTGATGCGATATTTTGACCATACGATACGCTTCGATATATCGCATTCTTATAAAAATATCGCATTACCGTATCGTATCAAACTATGTCGGTGATTAATTTGTATAATTTTAAAGTTCCTATTACATCATCACTAAACGATAATAGACAGTGCCATTGAATATATTGTTAGTTAGTAAGTTAGCAGTATTGTTAGTAATAAGAGAATGATAACGTCGACAAAATAAAAGAATATAGTAAAACTACTAAAATGATAACCCTTTGCACGATATATACTCATTATATCGCATATTAATTAAAAGGCATGCGATACGGTTACGATACGATATATCGATACAAAGGAAATTGATAATATCGCGTATCGATACAACCAAGTTCGATACAGTTACGATGCGATATATCGATACAATACACTTTTTTGGGCATCCCTATATAATATATATATTATAAAGACATTATCTATTATCTCTATAATATATATATTTATTTTTTATTTTTAATAATAGTGTTATTATAGGAGCACAACAAGTCTCAAAGGACTGTGCTCTTCCAAAAACATGAATAAAGTTGTAAATTGGTACGTTATACAGTATTTGAATTTGGCGCGAGGGTTGTGCACTTAGCGAACAAAACGCTTGCGTGTTTTAAGGCAGATCAACGCCATCTAGTTTCGTTTTGCGTAAAGCTGTCGTAACTTGTACTTTGTACGGTGAATTGGCGCCACTTACTTCAAATATGAAACATAAGTTATGTACAAGTTATAAAAATAATAAATATTCCATTTTTTATTTGGAAATATAATTTTTAATAATTATGTTAGTGCAGGTTTCAAGTTAACGTGTTAAATAATGCTTTTTTGAAGTTACATATTTGTTTTTTTAATTAATCTGGGTAGTTATGGTTAGTTTTTGTTCTTGTGTCGGACACATAAATATCGTTTGTTTATAATTATATGTAGGTTCTTAGTTCTTAGGGTGTACAATTGTACCTAGCTTTTGTATCTACGCAAAATTTAACTGCTGGCGCACAATGAGTTAGTGACAAAATCACAATCAAATAAAAGCAACTCCATTTCACTCATTTCAGCGCGCAAAATTTTTCTCTCGGGCCCTATTGTGTAAAGTTTGTGTCTGCTTACATTTAAAGAGTTTCGCGTTATTTCTTTTACATTTTCATGGAATCTGGCAACTAGGTACGCGTCGACCCTTGTTTGTTTGTAGCGAAATAAAATACATAGTTTAAAAATCTAAAAAAAAACTTTTAAAACGCTCTGAAAAATATAAAATAATTAAATTTATAGGTAGAGGCACGGAAGTTTAGCGCTGTTTAAAATGTGGAGGGAATAGCTGCGCATGGGTACAGTCGCGAACATGATAAATTTATGACTTTAAATAATATAAACCAAATAATTATATGAACATATTTAAATAAATAGTAAGTCTATCACTGAGCGAAATGTGGGGGATATTAGGTAGGTACAGTCGCGCGCGCAAACATGAATTGAATAGTTAATGTTAAAGTTTTGCATGACTAGTAACAGGTTTTTTTACTCTTCAAAATTAACCTCTTTTTTATTTAAATTAGTGCATGAAAAAAACGACTTCTATACAAAGTTGATCATGTAAAAGAGTGATTTAGTTTATAGGGGGTAGAAAACAAAAACGAAACAAAAACGCGCTGGTTTCGTGCCGCTAGTTATACTTGTATTAAGCGCCCTGTAAACGATCAAATTTTGTTTGTCAAATTTTACGTTTTCAACAAACATCAACGCAAACGGTCAAACAGATCACAAATTTCAAACACGACCATCAATCCAGATTTTCATCAAACGCGACAAACACGTAGATTGTTTGACAAACGCTTCAAACAAAGCTGCAAACTATCAAATAATTTGACAAACACGTAAAATTTGTCAAACAAATTTGATCGTTTACAGGGCGCTTTAGTTACGATATAATTGTTCATTCCTAAATCGTATAACATATTGAGTAGTAGATATATAGATACTAACTTTTTAACGTCCCTTTTGGAAGGTTATCCCACTTGAAATGGAGGCCCCAGTTGAAGCCGCCCCTGACCAGCGGACTGGCGGAGTAATCGAAGGTGTCCGCGTTGATGACGTCGATGACGGGTGTGACAGCGCGCGGAGAGTACCGCGTGGCGTGCTCCGCGCCCTCCGCTAGCCGCGCTAGAAGCGGCGGCAGCCACTCCACGTTCACTTCTATATGGGAATCTAGGAATACCAGCACCTGTGGAGTTATCCTCGGTTGAATAACGTATGATTTTAATCCATACTAATCCTAACTAACTAAAAACTAACCGAGATGGCGCAACGACCCAAAGTGAGTCTTGGCCTTCGATACAAAAGACGCCACTTCGGTCTGTCCCTCCTGCCAGAACTCTACCTGGAGCTCGCGCAAAGCCTTCGTAACTTCGACTTTTCAGCGATACCTGGGACGGCCGACCGGGCGACGGCCACTGTATGCTCGTCTGACTGCATGATCCTCTCCCATCTCCCATTCTTTCAAGGTGGCCGCCGAGCTAGCGAAGTATTTGCGCTTTTATCTCGTCGATGACATTCAGCTCGGTCACCTGCTACTACAGATATTATACTGATATCTTGCTGCGCCACGCGCTTTCACCATCGTCTTCCCGTTATCCCGCAGGAACACTTTCCCGGGATGAAAAGTAACTTGTGTTAAATCAGGGTCTAAGCTGTCTCTATTTATAGTTTCACTTAAATTCATTCAATAATGTCTGCGCGACATCCATATCTGTTTTACCACACAAACTTTCATATGTATAATATTAGTAGAAAGGATGTGAAAGTTTGTGTTTGGATGGATGGAAGATTGTTTCTCTTTCACGCAAAAAATACTAAACGGATTTTGATGGGTGTGTAGATATTTCGAACCTTGAAGGATACAGGATACTTTTTATTACGACGCGGTAGCCGAGTCGGTAGTATCCCTGCCTGCGAAGCTAACGGTCCCGGGTTCGAATCCCGGTAAGGGCAAATATATGTGTGATGAGCACGAATATTTGTACCTGAGTCTTGGATATTTCTATGTATAAGTATTTATTTCAGTAGTAATCGTATGTATTAAGTATGTATATCGTTGTCTAGTACCCATAACACAAGTTTCGAGCTTAATTTGGGGCTAGGTCAATTTGTATGCAGATGTCCCCGATATTTATTTAATTATTTATTGCGATAAAAATACCAAATACCATTAATATCTGTTCAGCGGTTTAAGCGTGAAAACGCTACAAACAATGAACAATATTTTGTTTCTATGAGGTCACTTCCACTTTTCAAGAGTAGTGAAGTGCAAGTATTTTAATCTTTACTTGTAGGATTTGCGAAAAATATGAAATAGGTACCGTACAAGTTCGTAGTAGTTAATAGTTAAGCAAAAATTTAAAAACTAGTCATACTTACATCACCTACACTATAATCAGCACCATAAAGCCTTGCTCTAATCAAGCCCTCCCTCTTTGTTGTCTTCAGCAGCCTTATATTCAGTCCGTTCTTAGAGAACTTGGCAATATTCTGTTCAGTTATCTTCTTATCTACATTATTGTCATCATTTATATAGTCCACAACATTATCTACATCTAAGTTGTTTGTTTCCAGCATTTCTTCTTCCTTGCGCAAGTTACTGTTCAAGTCGTTGACCGCTTTCTGCACATCGTTATGAAGATTCTCTAAATCACTGTAGTCATCAACGAGAATGATTTCTTTGAGATGCTTCTGGTCTGTTCGTTCTAAGATTGAATGAACAGACCTCATCAGGGTCTCATAGTGTTCATTGTAGAAACATATTATAACTGAGGCCTTAGGAAGTTTTAAAGGATACTGTTGTTTGCGACATCTGTAAACATAATGGTACAGAGTAAAGGACAAGTAAATTCATAATTTTTTTGGATATCAACGGTTTAGAAGAGATCAGACAGGTCCCAGTAGTAGAGTGACATCATTCAATGAAACCTTTTTTTTTATGAAGGGCCCATTCATTATTATGCTATATTATGCTATAGAGCCAATAGGATTGCATTCATGGAAAAAAATATAACATAATAAAGTAATGAAACTAAGTTAAAATGCAATTAAATACACTACTATTTATATAATACCTGTTAACTTCTATCTTCTATATATTAGATTCAAAGTCCTGACTGACTAATATCAACGCACAGCCTAAACCGCTGGTCGTAGAAACTTGAAATTCGGAGGGTATGTTTGCCTTGATGCATAGGAAGGAATTAAGAAAGGATTTCTTGAAATTCAACCCCTAAGGGAATATATAATGGAAAACTGTAGCACACGCGGGTAAAACTGTGGGGAACAGCTAGTTTATAGCGATGATGGCTCAGTGGTAGTGACGTCGGCATGCGATCCGTAGGACGTGGGTTCGAATCCTACAATGAGCTTGAGCTTTCGGTGAAGGAAAACATTGTGATGAAACCATAGCTTGGTGGTAGGGTATTTTCTAGTACTCGCCTGGCTAGCTACCACCCTCTTGTTAAGAATCTGTCGCCAAGCACCTATCGGTGTGTTCCGGCAGCCTCTCTTGAGAGCCAGTTCCCAGTCCAGGTGTAGCGTGGCGCCATCTTCGACCACATTGTCACTTAACATCAGGTGACTTGTGGTCAAACGCTACCCTGTAAATAATAAAAAAAAAAGTTTTGTATATATAGTTTGTTAGTGAGCACTCATGTTCATTTGAACACAATCAAAGAAGTAGTTTTGTCACAGAATATATAACAGTACTACGGTTTTGTACCAACGCAGTACTACCAGCCAGTAGGTATTTATTATTTGATTGAAGCTAAGTGCTGTGCGCTACTAGACCACTTACATCATCTAAATCACCTATCGGTGTCTTCCGGCAACCTTCAGCCAGTTCTCGATCCGGGTGTAGCATAATTCCACCTTATACCACCACATCACTTTACATCAGATGACTTATGTTCAAGGGCTACCTACCCTGTTAGAATCTAGTAGTATCTAATGGCATTTTTACTAAGGGTAATAACTTTTTCTCCGTAGATAGGTTTTTCTGCTTCATACAATTAATCACACTACTTAGACCGATCTTGCCTGATGTCCTTTATACTTGTTATAATACATATTTTTTTGTTACTATACATTTTCAATTAAAATAAATTTGTAATAGCACTTTTACCCCCGAACCGAAATTAACCGAAATTAATAATTATTATGATCATGATCCGTTATCCGCAGTTTTGGATCGATATGACATGACATATCGACCCAAAACCGCGAATAACGGATTGGATGAATTAATTATTAATCACGGGCATTAGCCACTTAACTTTTAGAATGGTTAATTTCTGCATTTATTGCTCATTATAAATGAGTGATAAAACATGAAAAAAATAATGTGGAACTTACAATTTGTATCTAGTGTCCGGCAGTCCTCTATGGTATCCTATTCTTTGAGAGATTAGAGTGTTGAAGGCGTGTAGATTATATCCTTTGTCACGGACTTGGACATCTTTAGCATTACGGATTAGGCCAAATTGGTTATCTGAAGAAAAGAAGAATTGGTTATGGAAATTGAAATAAACATACTTATTGTACAATATTTCTGTCATTTTGTGTTTCAATGGGGCACACAGCCGACGTTGTCAGCGGCCCTGAACATTTATTTAAAAAACTATGAAAGGTTTTAGAATAAGTGCAAGCTAGCATAGGTCTTTATTAGTGGATACAAAGTTATTGAGAGCACCCAAGTTATTACTAGTAGGTTTGTAGTTAAGTACATTACAATATGATACAATCATTACCCAAGCTTTTATCGGCTGTAAGATTTTCAGACATTTTCATAGCCAGATGTTTAGCATACTTTTCCTTTAGTCTCATTTTGTGCTGGTGCTCTGCTCGGTTTCTATGGAACTTCCATACATTTCCAGTATATTTATCATTAGATCTCGGATTGTCATCAAGGAGATTTTTGCCTTTTAGAGCTGCAATTGATTTGTCATTGTTCTTCATTTGGTTCTTTTCATCTGTGTTGATAGGTTGATAATGCATTTTGCTCTCTTTAATAGGCACTGTTACATCTCCTAAAACAATTGAATCTATTAATAAAGAATAGAAATGTATGTAATCACTTACGCAAGGTATTATTAAGAAAGGAAAAACATTTTACTTGAAAGCAAACCAAACTCGAACTTGTAAAGCCTTACTCCTATAATTAGCATTTTTCAATTTTTATTTCACAGATATAGATAGCATTTTTTATTTAAGAACATTGTTTTTTTTTCGGGATGCTATTTAAATAATGATACTTTTTTAAGGCTTTGCATTTATTTAATACCTGCTGCGCCCTGCGGTTTCACCCGTCAAACTACAGCACCAGGTGCTATAACCTACACCTACGTCTTAGCTTAGGACATGCATAATACATACCGCTCATGTTGAGAAGCCAATATAGATACAACGACACAGTCCATGTCGCCGATGCAAATATTATTCCCCACAAAAAGGAATTATTTAATCGAGCCATGTTTTTGACGACAATTTCATTGAATTGTCCCGAATATAACTCGACTCAACACCTCAACAAGAACGTTTATTAACACACTAACTTTCATACAAAAACAACAGAAAGAATTGATGCTAAATTCGAAATAGAATACACTTTCATTTACGTAAACTTTTAGCAGCGATTCTCCTAACAGGTCGTCTTCGTTTGTATGGTTATTATTCCTTTCGTAAACATTTCATAAGGCTGTTACACGTTATTTAAAGAGCATTGAAAAAATGTGACTTTTACTTTTTCATAAAAAATCTTTGTTGACGAATACAAATTATTTAGTTTTGTTTTGTATCGTGTATCATTCGCACTTTCGTAGTTCAACTTCGACTCTTTGATGATAGATGTTTGTGACAGACTGATAGAATGACAGCCTGACAGACCACAGCTGACTTAGTGTTGCTACCAAAATATTTGAGTATAAGCCAAAATCCGTGTTCAAAATAGAGAATATTCGAAAAAAAATTGGCCAGTTTTATTAAGATGCATGCTACAGATATTGCTTATTATTTCAATGAATTCTAACTATTACAACAATTAATGAAACGAACATTTTATCATTGTCTTTGTCACCAATAACTGTTGTTTTGTTGTTAGAGGTTTATTCAGCAGCTATGTGTTTGTAAGCAAAATTTTACTAAGATTCGGTATAACAAGCCCAAATATTGAAAGACACCCAGGTTAGCAGGGTAATAGGCCAAAAATATTCAAACAAAAACATT
This sequence comes from Opisthograptis luteolata, assembly GCA_931315375.2. Lineage (NCBI taxonomy): Eukaryota > Metazoa > Arthropoda > Insecta > Lepidoptera > Geometridae > Opisthograptis > Opisthograptis luteolata. The sequence goes on from OV928033.1 coordinate 6,927,972, forward strand.
TTCATCACGACCATTTGCACAAAAAAGTGTTACAAAAAAATATCTGTTCTGTGTACTAGTTTGTTTTATATTTGCGATAAGAATTTTAAACATACTTTTTAACGGATAATAAAAACACTAGTACAATATATGAAGCTTAAATGAATGTCCATGGAGTTATTGAACCATTTATGAAGGTTTGTGAACCTTAAAAAAACATCTGATGGAGTCTCCGTTGGCATTTGGCTATTTCGTATTCCACTGCAAAATCAGTGTGACTAACAAATTATTTTTAGTTTGTTTAGGGCCATTGGCTATTTATTTTTGGCTTGAGTACATAATAAGAATTATTATTCAGCCACGTAGGTATATATAAGATAAATATATTGTTGTGGTATGTCTTAATAGCAAGACTGCCGATGAAGTTTATATCTAGCTAATTTTAGCTGAAAATACTGTGAGTTGGTAACACTATTATTGACATCGTTGGTTGTAATGTGTGTCATTGTCACTGCACCAGTTTTGTGGATTGACAATATTGACATTAGACTTTAAAATATTTCGTAGACTTTTTTGGCGGCAATCGAATTGTCAACGTGAAAATTTTGTTTTTATTTCCAAAACTTGTGTTTCTTCGAGTGGTAATGTGTAATATTGGTGGATTATTAACCATTATGTGTTCGTTAATGTGTACGAGTGTGGGAAATTGAAATAAAGTTGTGAAAGTGACTTTTCTAATTGCTCCAAAAAAGTCCGTGTAAAGTTTAAGTAAAGCGCCACTACTTTACTTAAACACTATCCTCATCCCATCATCTCATCATCATCATCATTTAAACTTGATTCAACTCTCTGAGTTTGAAATATTTTTTACTTGACACTGGCAAATACACTAATCGTGTGACGCCATAAAAAACAAAAAAAAAAAAATTTCGTCATTTCCCGGCTTAATAGATAACCGCGAAATTCAAAAGTTTTTGAACAACTTTTATTCTGAACTAGCTGACCCGGGAGACTTCGTACTGCCTCAATCGAAATATGAAAAAATCAATCAACTTTATTGAATAGCAATAAAGTTCAAATTGACTCAACATTTTATTTATAAAACGTTTATGTGGGAAAAAGGAAAGTGCTGTTTTTAGGGTTTTTCCGGCAATTATTCTAATTTTTCTCACCATTTAAACCTTCCCTAGACCTCCACGAACATTTCAAGACTAAAATTAGCCAAATCGGTCCAGCCGTTCTCGAGTTTTAGCGAGACTAACAAATAGCAATTGATTTTCTATTTAAAAAAGATAGATAGATATGTAGATATTAGTTCTTGATATTACTTTCTCCCATTTGAGAGCACGGTGATTAATTAATGTGTCCCTATAGGTACTCCTACTGAGACGTCATATATTTTAATATGTACTTAAGTACATCAAAATGCTCATCATATATTTAATTTTGTGAACGCTTGCGAAGGGAAATATACTTTTGTTCGTGGTGTACCTACATATAAAATAAAAATGAGGGATAATAGGTAAAACAGTTTTACTAAACTAATACACTCCCCCTAAAAACTGCTTTCATCACTATTAATTATGTATATTTCTATCAACCCACAAGAACAAGAGTTTCAGTTAAGAATTTATATGGTGGAATTTCTAAGTTTGTAGGTGCTGGACCTTTTCGTACTCTACCAATATTGTCGTAGTGACTGCCGTGGCATGGGCAGTAAAATCCACCGGACCAGTCACCAGAATTGGCTATCGGAACACAGCCAAGATGGGTACAGATTCCGATAACGATTAGCCATTCTGGGTTTTTCGTGCGCTGCTCTGGGGTCTCAGGGTCGCGTAATGTGCTCATAGGCGTCTTATCCTCCAAGTCCATGTCGCCCTGAGTTCTGTGCCTGATAAACAGCGGCTTTCCTCGCCATTTAAACGCTAGACACACGCCTGGAGCGATTGATCCAATGTCTATTTCTATAGACGCCAGCGCGAGGACGTCGGCCGGGGTTCCCATGAAGGTAATGTAATATATCAAATTAGTTTTGAGTGCGTACGCACCACAAAGCAGTCCGAAGTATCCGACAACGTACGTATACCCTAGCTTGTCGTCTCCCGCCCCCCAATTACTTTTTCTAACATCTTTGAACTGATCTTTTCTGTATGGATCGAAATTCGGGAATTCTAAATCGCGATGAAGCTGCGGGGGGCAATCTTGCAAGAAGCGCACTTGGGTCCAAAAAGTCAAGCTTGATAATACGCGATGTTTTTCGAGACACTGGGATTTCACGCGTTTTGCAGGATCCGTCCTGTAAGGTATTATATTCCTCAACCTATTATCATCTCGGTAGAAAGGAATCGATGCAACACGTGCTTTACAACAGGGATTTTTCAGAAATGGTATCCGACAGAAACGAGCAAAACAACCACCGTTCAAAAAATTCATATTCATATTGAAACGAGTATTAAAAATTTATTCACCATATTTATACAAAACAAAGGATTCAGTGATGTTTTGTCAACATCGAATATGTCTTAATGACAGTTTCAATAAAAAAAATAACATCATATAGATTTCATCATGTAGTAATGTATTGCAAAAAAGTTTAAAACTCTGTAGATAGCTATATACATAGATAGATAACACTTTATTGTTTCATCACAACATCAGAAAATAAAACAACATAAATGAAAATATCTTAGCGATAGGGGCCGTCTTATCGCTTAGAAATATTTCTTCCAGACAACTTATATAGCCTTTGTCAAAGTTTTGTTGCTGTGTTATGGAATTACAATGCTACCACGTTGTAATTTCGTATAGACAAGTCCCAAGTTGATATCTAAACCGATGATTATATTATATGTATAATAGGAGAGCGATGGCTGGCACATGCGTCAACTCGTGAACGGGTGCTGTTTGTGGGGTTTTGTCTGCTTTGTTTGTAATACCGTCATCATCATCATCATCATTAACAGCCGGAAGAAGTCCACTGCTGAACATAGGCCTCCCCCCTTGAACGCCACCATGAACGGCTATTAGCCATTTGCATCCATCGGCTCCCTGCGACTCTTACAATGTCGTCGGTCCACCTAGTGGGGGACCTACCTACAGAACGTCTTCCAGTTCGTGGTCGCCACTCCAAAACCTTTCTTCCCCATCGATGTAATACCGTAACTCGTTAATATTCATGTTTTCATATCCCAATGTGCACCACCAACCAAGAGAAATCTTATTAGTAGGTATAGCTTATTATAAAATATCGGACTATTTATATGACAAAAAAGCTTGGGATTGTGGTGAACTTGCTCCAATTCAATCAATTTAGTAATAAGAATAAAATTGTCAATGTGATCGCGCCAAAAAAGACACCTGCCGGGCGTTTCTTGCCTGTTCTTTTGCCGACGTAAGGAGGTTGGACTGGCGTAGCTAGTTTTAAGTTTGACATTTTACGTTGGTACGGAGATAGTTTGAACCCTGAGAAAGGGCATAGGATACTTTTTATCGCGATAAACTGTAGCCCATGCAGGTGAAACCGCGGGGTGCAACTAGTAATGATTATAAAACATTATCTGCTCATACTCAGTCATGAATTAACATGCGCCGTCCTCGGAGTAAGTTGAAACAATGAGGAGGCCAATAGGTCATACATGCTCCCATAGAAGATCGTTCACGGCTTCTTTAATAATCAGCAACACAAAGACCTTCATTTTTATTCATATAGATAGGCTACCATGATGATAGATTTTATATTACACTAGCTGTTCCCCGCGGTTTCATCAGCGTGGGTTACAGTTTCCCATTTTTACCCCCTTAGGGGTTGAGTTTCAAAAAATCCTTTCTCAGTACACCCCTATGCATCAACAACATACCCTCAAAATTTCAAGTATCTACGACCAGCGGTTTAGGCTGTGCTCTGATATCAGTCAGTCAGGACTTTTATTCTCATAAAAATAATATATAAAATTATATATAGATACTTACTAGCTGCGCCACACGGTTTCACCCGTGTGGATTACACTTTATCAAGGTAGAAAAAATACCTACGACCCATTCTTAGACCTACCAAATATGCACAAAAAATTGCATAAAAATCGGTCTAGCCGTTTCGGAGGAGTTCGATAACCAACACTGTGATATGAGATTTTTATATAATATTATATAGAAGATTACCTAGTTTTAGTGAAAGCACTTTCAGCCTCGACAACACTAGCCGATAGCCGATTATAAGCTAATTAAAGTTTGTTTTGGTCGCTTGCATGTCGCAAGTCGCGTCGTTGCCTAACATAGCCTCAGCCTGAACGAGCGCTGCGCCTTACGTATCCGATCCTCTCGATGGGCATGCAGTGTTTGTTAGGTCACACACAAGTAGGTAGGCACCTATCGGCTATGGTAGAGGTGGCTCTGTTCGGTAAGTGCCAAGGCCCCATGACGTAAGTCGTGAAAGTGCTCGCGGGTTTGCGGCGGCAAACGCACGCGCATCGCCGACCACACAACCAGCCCGCAAGTTGCACGTTCGCCAAATAACACTGATAACTCCCGCGAGCGAGTGGTCCCGTTTCCTCGAAAAAATCTTCCCGCTGTACAAGGTAGGAGACATTAAAATATAAAACTTAGGTATGTACCTATACCTACTAGTTCTATTATGATTTAAAATCTTTTTTACAAATAATAGTTTCCGTTAATAATATTTAATGCAAAGTTTATATGCAATCATAACGTAATTATTTATATAATTGGTTTTATAAGCTAAGTGTGTGTAGGTATGTGTGTGTGTAGGAGGATTTATGTTACTACTCAGTTCTGTAGCGGCTAAAGTTTTTTTTTAGAAATGTTTGATAGTTTCTTTATATCCTGGAATAAGACAATTAGGATAATTTAAGCCCGAAATACTGCGAGTGTTACCACGGGGTACATCAGTATATAGATAATTATATCTAAATACTTTAGGAAGTCGTTTACTAATGAAAGGAATTCAATTCACGCGATTTCTAAGTAATTTAAAATGTCAGCCTTGATGAGCAATATCTCTGATACAATAAATGATTCTATATTCTGACTTTCTGACATTATTATTATACTCGTATGTACCTATAAACTGAACTATATGATTGTATACTCAGGTGTGGACGTAGTTTCAATAATTCAATATTATGAAATCACATTATTTTATGAAGCGAATTGCGGTAATTAACAGATTGTTTATAAATTGTTTTTATTAGCAATGCAAATAAATAAATATTTCGTAAACTAAAGGAGTCGTCTCGAAAATGTTGCAATACCTACATATAAGCATGAGTTTGGGCCTAGCCCCAGCTGAGTTTTTCCTCTCCTTTTTTTAGATGTACGGTAATAATTATTTATTACCGTACATCTAAAATTATTTGCTATTATCTATATTAGGAGCTATCAGTAGGCTATCTACATTAGGTACGAAACTATTATCATTTACACCTTTATTAAAAAATACATTTCAAACAAATTGATTCTTATAACTCCAGTTCTAAATTGTAAAGGACTATTACAAAATACATCCAGATCTCAACAAATCCCATAAGTGCGAGGTAGCACAAAATTACACCGATCGTGGAGACCATCTTGATGGTACACATTGTCTCGATGAAGAAGCAGGACATCGGTAAACCGATGCATATACCCATAATCAGTATACACATACAGAGGAGCACCCACTTTGCAGTCGCAACCAACGCTCGAGTTGATGAAGTGACGCCAAGAAACAGTATCAAGTTAGCAACCACTAGCATCAAAGATGAGACTCCAATAACAAATAAAATCACCTTCTTTACCCCCAAATCAATATCTTTTTTATGGCCCAGATAGGACATTACCATCTCTTCCACTATCCCGTAGAAAATTATTCCTGCTATCCCAACTCCACCAGAACCGAGGCCGAATAATGAGATTAGGTAAGATGCATACTTAGGCGGGAATATCCCGAAACAACGGTCGATCAAGGGCATTTCCATGATATAAGTTTCCAAGACTGTATAACATACGAGCTAATTTAAAACTTCATATGAAGACTGTAAAAAATAACGAGTAAATTTAAAACGGTTTTACCCAAAGATTCGTGTTGTTTTATTTATAGGCTGTAATTTTGACATTTCGACAACGTGACGTTCTCTTTGAACATGATCCTATTCTCGCATAGACTAGAAGATACCTAAAAGATATTTTTTTGTATCGATGATGGCGCATTGGTATTGACTTCGGCTTACGATCCGTAGGACGTACGTTCGAATCCTACAATGAGCTTGACCTTTCGGTGAAGGAAAACATCGTGATGAAACCATAGCTAGGGTAGTGTATTTTCTAGTACTCGCCTGGCTAGCTAAGACCCTCAAGTTAAGAATCTGTCGCCAAGCATCTATTAGTGTGTTTCGAAAACCTCCTTGAGAGCCAGTTTCCAATACAGGTGTAGCATGACACCACCTTCGACCAAATCGTCACTTAAAATTAGATGACTCTCATCTCATTTTTACCTACCTATACTGCATTCCAAATTCGCAATCATAAACTTGTTTCAGAATGTCTTACAAGTCGCTGCTCTTCATTGTATTGTTGGGAGGTTCTTTTTCGGCACCTGTCGACGATCCGATCCGGATCGACTTGCCGGTGTATGACCAGCCTCAAGTCAGCAGCGACGAGGCACCACCAAGCGATCAGTCACTAGTCGGAGCCGACCAGCCGCATGCCAGCTCAGACGTCCAACGGTCAAACGGCATCCTTCCGGAAAACCACCCTGGAGGTGAACCTGACCTTAATGCTGGAGGAAACTTCATCTCTTACAAAGTTCAAGCGGCGAATAGCTTCTTGGGAAATGCTTTAGATTCCAAAGTAAGAACTTATTAACGAGGCGAATGCACATCAGTAAAAAATATTGCGTTGCGTATTCAAAGCTGCGTTCGTCGCAAATAGAAAAGTAATTATGAGCCACGTCTACAAGCCTACATTCGCGCTAAGTTTGGACAGAAGGATTTGTGCTGGACATGGAGCACAACGCTATTTTTTCTGAGATGGACAAATTAACTTCTAACGCACTTTTATTAACTTGGTACTTGGGTACTTAAAAGTTATTCAGTAAGTTAGTAAGCTGGGTGTTGTGTGATTGGACTAGGTATAGTCACCTGATGATGGTAAGCATCAAGTCACGCTTCTCCGTAACAGTTCAGAGCTACCCAGGATTTTGAATTTCTTATTCATAATAGTTCAAAAATCTTGCGCAGCAATGCACTACTGTGGTCGTCACCCTGAGATTCTCTTTATGTCTTGTAACTATAGCATGTGAGATATTAATGATATTTACGGTTTTCACCTACTCTCTCTATTCTACAACCTTTCACTATTTCTTTGTATCAGAAGGAACTCAGTGGAATGTGTCAAAATTCCACAGTTATGTAGTTCCAAGTTTATCTGGTCTGCTACCTAACATTGTTTGTTATTCTACAGTCCACCTTCCTAGGTCCCTTCGGTGGGCCTGCTCCGAATATTGAAAGCGCAGTGCACGAGACTGAGGGGCTAGGAAGCCGCGCACTGTCCGTAAAGGAAAACTTACACAATTTCGTCGCTGGAATTTTTCAGGTAAGAATGATTGTAGCTAATGGTACAATAATATAACTCATCAAAACGAATCATATGAGCCCTCGAGGAGTTTACTAGTAGCCACTGAAGAGTTCCACTTTCCACCTCCTGGCTTCATCATCAGATCAGATTGATGATACCTTCCAAATTATTGCAATGTCACCAGGATTACCTACATACACTAAACATTTCAGTTCGATACGAAAAGGAGGTGAAATTTGACTTCTAAGATTTGATTACATTGTTAGTTAGTTACAAGTGAAGCTATTAAAAGTGTTCTAAAAAGGGAATAGGAATTTGAAATGATACAGGAGATATTTACACATGATGACTGTTAAGGTAGGTACGTAATTAAACATTAGGTACAGTAATCTTTATATAACCTCTATCTTTATATAATTATAGGTATGTAATATATTTATTATTTACAGCTTAGATAAGCGTCTTCAACCCAGCATACCTAGGTACATCGAAGCAGTGTGGGATGGTCGGTGGTAATATTATTAGTTATCAGATAAGTTGGTACATTTAATAATATGTACCTATTTCTGTTTACAGCCCAAACCCATCGTAGACACAATAAACGAATCCGAAAAATTCGGTAACATGGGAGACAAGTTCTACAATGCTGGACAGGCCCTTGTCAAAGGAGCTTCCAACGTGTCCAATCTTGTTAACTCAATTTTAGAGGTAAGCATAACAACAGCAATTGCAATGCAATGTGCAATTGATTCGCACCATACCACACATATAGAGGCAAGCTTTTTGACCTCAGCAAAATCCCGATCTTATGAGCATTTTTGCTTAAGTATTAATGCACAGTGAACTTCTAGTTTATTTTTACTATTGCAGAGATATTTTACGTTTTTGTCACTAAGCTTTTCATAAAGAACCGATCCATTGCTAAGCTCCATATAATTTATATATACTAGGTACATATTAGTACCTATTCGTGCGTAGCGTTGCATCTGTCTCTTTACTTGACTGTTTTTGATTGTATCAATAATATAACTCCCCATTTTGATATGAAGTGAAGAAACTGCAAATTGCAATTTATTTGAAGCGACCGGCAATATAAAGAGATTAACATTCAAATGTTTTTCTTATAAATTTCGTTTACTTAGGTGGTACACCTATAGTTCGAGAGAACAAAACCTATCTTTAGTTGTAATTATCTCAATTTAGTTGTTCGATGTGTTTCTCATATTGATGTACAGGCCTACCTATTCTTTGTCAGATTCCAGGCGTGCTGTTGAAAACCATAGCGCGATCAACCACTGAGAAGTTGAACAACGTGGGAGCAAAGCTCGTCGGCTTATAAGTTAGAAAAAAAGATTGTTACTAATAAATAAGTTCTTTATAAGTGTTGCTTTTATTTTCATCGTTTTATTTTATACCACATCGAGATGTGATGGTAAGCGATGATGCAGCCACTTACATTTAGGTACGTCCTTTCTCAATGATGTTGTAGAAACTAATTCATAAATAATTTAGTCAGACTCATGGTAAATATTACAAAATTAAACAGGTTTTAGAAACAAATAAATAATAAAATCCAACATTCAATTAGTTTCATTGCTTTATTAAATAAAACTGAAAACCAACAAGTACAATTTTTTGATGTCTATAAATCGAAATGTACAATTTAGCGTCGCTGTAAGCCGCGAAAGTATCTACTTAGAACATCAATTTATTTCTAACCATGACTGTATTTCTAGCTTACCAGTTAAATGCTATACGATAAAAAAGTAACGCTATATATATAATCAAGTAACAATTAATAACTTGCGCACTTAACGTGATAACGATTATTGTATTCTGTAAAGGAGTTTTTCGTGGCGTAGTTTTTTTATAGCTGGCAATTATAAATTGTGTAGTATTTCTTGCGTAGTAAGCATTCGCCAAAAAATTTGTATCTCATTTTTGCACTTGGGAAATACTACAAAATTAATAATAACGGGTCACGTTTAAAATAAATTACGCCACGGTTTGAATACTAAATCACTCAAACCTCTTTGTAAGAGGTTACGCGGTCTATTTTCGTAGAACCTACAGTGCTATTATTAACGCCCCAGCTTTTTAACATACTTCGCAGAGATATTACTGGCAGGATTTTTCGGTTTACTAACTTGAATGTGGGCTGTATGTTTAAGTGCAATCGCATCCACAGGAACACTCAGTCACACTCAGTATAACGTTGTGTCCTGAATCTATTCACATTCGTGTTATGTAGGAAGGATCACGTTTCGCCACATCTCTTACGGATTATGTTAAATGGTTCTTTACACTGTATTAGAGGGTTGCACACTAGGCGACGTTTGCTGTAGCATGTGCAAGAACAAACATAATAATATAGTGATAGAGACCCACGTGTTACAGAAGTAATAAAACAACATGACCATGGTATACTATTAAAATAACATTTAAGAAACATCGTAACATATATCAACTTCTTTATCGCAGTGCGGCGCTTATTTTGTCCTATTGATTCGGCTACAGGCTAATTCCATTTTCACTAGTTGTATACAGAAATTAATTTGGCGTATTACCAGCTGATTAATCTTCACAGATACTTTGAAGTGGGACATTTAACCGCAAAGAAAGAATCTTGAATGTATTGTGCAGAAAAAGAGTTACCGGATGAATATGAGGCGGGAACATAGATTTTTTAACATAGAGCAAAAGAAAAAATTATGTAAGATCTAAATGGAGCGCTTTTTGCGGGCTTGGGAAACACAAAAATAGCTCAACTGTCTTAAATCATGGTCCTGAAACCCTAAAGTATGAGATTTAAGTAACAACATCAATCAAACAACCTTTGAGTTTCTAAACTATGGAAGATTTATGAAGGATTACGATGAAGTCGCATCGACAGAAATTCTAGCGCCATATGTAACTATTCAAATTGTAACAACGTTCATAGTGTAACAGTTCTATGTCAAACATCGGCAATATGGCAAATACGTGGTCCTTATTCATAAAAATATAAAACTTTCGGATAAATCTAATAAACAAATTAGTTTATCAGCGGACTCTATATTTTTATGAATAAGTGGGTTAATCGAAACTACATATCTAATAACATTCTATTTTTAGAGTCTATTGTAATATTTTCATCAAAGTCTATGGAAGAGTGGCATGATATCACTTCAGGCACTTGATTATCTCGTACATGTGGGGCCAAAAAATGCAAACAAATTTGAATAAAACCCTCTCAAAACGGAGTCGATCACACGACCAGAATTTTTCATTTAGTCACTAATCTGGTGACTATAATCTTATATTTCTTCAACATTTTTGTTAGAGACTTGTAACGGTACAAGGAGGAAAGGAACTCTTTGATTTCTATAGTTTATTACATTACCTATACTTATTTTAAATTAACATTTGGAATATAGCCGCCATGCGGCATTTTTTACAAAATACAGGAAGCTCAAAGAATGGAACATGGTTTTCTCTTCAGCGTTATCTATACTAATATTATAAAGCTGCAGAGTTTGTTTGTTTGTTTGTTTGTTTGTTTGTTTGTTTGTTTGTTTGTTTGTTTGTTTGAACGCGCTAATCTCAGGAACTGCTGGTCTGATTTGAAAAATTCTTTCAGTGTTGGATAGTCCATTTATTGAGGAAGGCTATAGGCTATATTTTATTTCCAAAAAAATTAGGGATCCGTAAGAAAATTGCTATTTTGCAACCCAAGGTGTGCAATCGAAAATCTATTTTTGCGTGCGCTGCAAAAACTATGGACGCTAGAACAAAACAATGTATTACGGGTTGGTAGGTCTTATCAAAATCTACAAAAAAGTCCGCGAGAGCATATGTCTAACTATTATAGTTATGTCGCAATAAGTGATCTTTTATTTTAAAAATTTAATTTTTAATGCCGCCGCTAGAAAAGGCTCTTTATTTGTATCTTAGTATTAATCCTTATCAAAATAAATTACTTTATATTTAAAACTGCTTCAATCCCTTCATATAACTTTTTGAATTATTCAATTCGGACATTCCATTCGAAAGATATCACGAGTTTAAAAATGTAAGTAGTAGTAGAAAAATAAACCCGCTGCACCGCAGTGCCGCGGGAAACGCGGTGAGGTGAGGGGCCGATGGCGGGAGATTCTTTGAAATAGGTAAAGTGTGGTCGCGGACCAGGAAGATCTTTAACTGCGCGGTTCAAACGTGCGGTCTAAGAAAAAATAACTTAGAATTAAAATAGGATAATGGGTACCTACAGCAGATAACGCGGTGACCCCCTCACCGAAGTGAGGGAATAATTTTGGAGTATACGGCATTTATACGCTTTCGCGCCTAAACTCCAGAACCGATTTAAATGAAATTTGGTAGAGAGATAATTTGAGCCCCGGGGAAGGACATAGGATACTTTTTATCGCGATAAACTGTAGTCCAAGCGGGTGAAACCGCAGGGAACAGCTAGTCAATTAATAAAATATGGTTTCACTTTGACCGACGAAATGAAGAATCATGATATCATATCATCATTCATTACTAAGTGTCTTAATCGACTCAGCTTCTAGCTGAACTCACTTACGGCCGGTTTCAATAATCTATCTATCCACGGTTTGCCTTACTGGAAATAGAAATATGACAAATGCTCCATAGAAGTAATGTCAAATTTCCATCTCTAGGGCAAACTGTGGATACTGTAGATAGGTTATTGAAACTGGCCGTTAGGTTGTATGCCAGTACTAAGTAATCCACGCATCGCACGTCCTGGCTCTCGGGTATCTTGTTGATTCTAAGTTATTATTCGTTATTTTGATCAACTGCTATACAACGTCATTCAAACTTTCGTTTTTCATGTCAATTTTGTTCCTTTTTCAGCATATGATGTATTTGTTTGCATTTATGGCCCACGCTAGTGCTGGTGGCTAAAAAAGTACTTTTATAAAATCACGGTAATTACTCAACAACTCTAATTCTCAATGTTACAAGTTAATATGCATATTTTCTATATATGTATATTTATTTAGATTGCACATAAGAGTGCGTTCTAACTGGAAAAAACAAAATAATTGCTCAAATACTCAGAACAGCTGTAGGTATAATGAGTGCGCGATGGTACGCATTCTTGTCTCTGCTCTCAGTCAGAACATATCCGCACAATATCACAAGTAAAAAAAATGTATTTAGAATAGAAATTAATTAATTAATAATAACATGGACTCCAGATAATGTTTCCTTCCGTGTGCAATTATCATTTTTATTCCAATTTAAATTGTATGCCAGAATACACGATAAATTACACGAATTAATTACGATTACTAAATATTTTAATCCATCTTTACGAATATATATTCTTACGCTAAATCGATTAAGTATAATTATAATTTAGATACCGAAAGGTAGAATCATATTCTTGAGATTAATTCATTACTGCTCTTATTGACATCAACTACTTTAATACATACATATTTACATCGAACATCATATTGCTAGAAACTCATTTTAACCAACAAAAATCGTCAAAATATTCTTAATAATGTAATGTAATATGTACAGATAAAAATATTCTTTGAAAACAAAATTAAGTATTTATTATGGCTTCTTCTTTTATTCACATTTTTTTTTCTCACACTAAATAAAAGACCGTGTTATAAATCTGTACCAGCAGAAGAGTTTATTCAATTGACGGTGGCAGGGCAGGTGAAGAATGTCACAAATACATGATAGCATAATGTTGACAAGCTTTACAATATCATTTTTTTTTTATCCAACTTCCATCGATCCCGTAGCGATACCTACTTCCGTAGGTATTCCGACCAGCGCCCCTAGCCAAGATGCATTCTACAATCGTTAACGCTAATAGACAAACACGTGACTTAGCGTTGATAAATGTCAAACCTATACTTTTTCTTGTTTTCTACTAGCGTCAACGATTGCAGAATGCATCTTGGCTAGAGGCGCAGGGTTTGAAAGAATCAGCATTATGCTGTGTTAGTGCCGGTTTGTTGCAAAAACAGTAATTGTCTAAGTATGTGTAAGTGTATAGAGTAAACATATTGTCTATTGTCCATATAGTTACAGAACTTTATATACTACACTAGCACGAGTTATGATTTCATTGCAGTATTATTAGTATTACCTTTTTTGTGATAAAGAAACTGTAATTTGTAAAAGTCATGTTACGATAATTTCATTAAAATGTGTAAAAAAAAATGTACCATAAGATGTATTGGTATCGTTTTAATGCTTTTAAGTAGAATACTGTCAATACTAGTTTTTCATATTGCTTCAGACCATATTTTGCATTTTCATTTTATCAATGAACCCAGAAGTATGTTTAAAATGTAAAAGAAAACGGGTTTCAAAACAAAATAATTTTTTTACCAAAACAACGATTTCTGTTTTAAGTACGAAGTTGTTTTAGCTGCTTTGGGAAGAGGTAGATAAGTACATACAATAATTATGATGATGACACATCCATCATGCAGCCAACCGGGAAATTTACTTTTTATTTTAGTAGTAAATTACGTAAAACATTTAAAACGTAAAAATTAAACGAATATACCAATTTTTACTGGATTATTCGAGATTTAGATCAATAATCAAGAAGTCATTGGTAGCAGTAAAACATAACATTTGAGACAGGAGTGACCTGCTTAACATACAGAACGACAAGATAAAAAAACATTAGCAACAACTACTTTTTTGAACTTAACCTGTGTAAGTGTATACTGCTTCAAACTGCTCGAAAGAAAAAACACTCACTAAGTAAAAAAAAGAAGAACGGAGAAACTCAAAACGGCCTTAGTTACTACTCGAGAGCCAGTTCCCAATCTCGGCATAGCGTGGCGCCACCATTGACCACATCGTCACATATCATCAGGTGACTTGTGGTTAAACGCCAAAATAAGTTTAAAAAAAGAAGAAAACGAGCACAACGTGTTGTGGCAAACGCAAAAAGGATAAAAACATAAATAAGTCTTTTCTTTTCTAGATAGTAGTAGACTATTATTAGAGAACTTAGTTACAATCACAACAAAGTTTTCAGCTACAACGTATTATTATAGTTATAAAAAAAATGTTAAAACGCGTTTTAAAAATCATTTGATCAAGTAATAATGTAATAATTCAGTAATTATGAAATCAAGTAATAATGTAATAATTCAGTAATTGTGAAATTGTTACCAAGTCACATCCCATTATTGGCATTTGGATCGCGTGAGTTTAAATGTATTTATGATAAATAAGCCTTTTCAATTTCAGAGTGTAACAAGTACATAAATAACAAAACACGAACTATAATATTTTCATAAATGTTTCATTACTACGCCCATCACCTACAAAATAACTGTTACTACTTTGAGTTGAGTTAAAAATTAACACGGCATTAAATAAAATAAAAATATAAATTATGCTACAGTTGTATATAAAAATATTTACATAAAATTATATTTTATGTATACTTTGAAAACGCATATTATTTACTTTACTTTAAAATAAAACTTAAATAAAATATCTCCGTGATACATCAGTTGTTTGATGATAACTTGTTTAGAAACAGATGATTTCATTACATAAATAGTTACCGTAGTAAAGTAATAACAATGTTTCACAAAGTCAACGCTTTAAAGCGTTGTCTGGTGACTCTCATTCTAAAATTAACATTCAAGAAGAGCCTTAACGTAACCACCACATTAATCTACTATGTATCGTTCAAAGTTTATCAATTGCACTGAATTTGAGAAGTGGCCCAGTTCCTCGGCTGTCAATGTCCCTACCATAATAAATCCTACACAATCCCTAAATTATTATTTATCATATTATTAATTTTAAATGTTTTTATTACATATTATGGATTATGAATTGGTGAATATTTTAAAACGTTAAAAATTTAAATCGATCATCAATTATCAATGTAATTCTAAAGACTGCATAGTCCTTCTAAAACACTTAACTGACAGCCGTGTGACTGAGCTACTTTGTACGGAATAACAAACACGAAATCGGCGAAAAACGACGATAGATCGTGTTTGTTTACTGTCCCATCATCGTACATAATGTACCGTCACCGGCAGCTCGTTCCACCCGCTACAGGGCATACGCTACTTTCGCTTGCCAGTCACTTTCCCGAAACGACGATATCTGTGCAATTTTTGACTAGCTTGTTACACAAAATACAGTTACGAAACGGTCACACCAAGGGTTCCGCACCGGTAATACAATGCATCTATTGTTGATCGTCGCCTTTATCGCTGTCATCGACGTAGTCAAGGACATCGTAGTCAATGCGCTTGTCCGACCTTAACTGTCAGGGGCGGCCTATCCGATGCTGCATCCTGGCATTATCGACGATCTCCTTGTTGTGCGACATGACTTGCTCCTGCAGCTTGGGCGGCAGCGCGTCTAGTGCGAGCGAGGTGCCTTCCTCGATGTCGGTGCGCCGGTAGAAGAGTACGTACGGCGTGCAGCAGCGGTTGAGTTTGTTGACCTCGGCCTCGGTGGTGTCGGTGACCTTCTCGTCGTTGTACGCGTGCCAGGAGTCCGTGTCTTTGCCCAGCGTGTAGTAGTGGCCAGAGTCGAGGGTAGTGCCCGTGTGCACTACGGCCGCGTATAACACGTACGCTGAATGCACCGCCTGCGAGCGCACCGTGGGCAGCGTGATCGTGTAGTTGTGGTGCATCTTGTGCATCAGCTTCGTCTGCACTTGAAGCTTCGGCTCGAACCTGCACATATCGCTTTTATTTATTCGTGAACGTTAACAGATGTCATGCTCGTCTTGGCATTTTCTATTTATAAAAATATAAAAGAAGGCAAAAAAGATGTGTGCAATCGCAAGAAATTGCACAGAAGTTTTTTGAAGAGTGGAGTGATTGTTTGTTATCCGTGTTAGTTTCTGTTTGATGATAATAATTATTATTATCATTACTTTGTAATATCATGACCACATATTTGTAATTACTATTTTAAAAAAAAACAAGCTTGAATTAAAAAATGCTCTCTATCAAAATATTACCTAAACTCTTTGATTTTAAATTTGAATCTATAACCCTAGTTTCTCAGCGAATAAATCATGACATAAAAAAATCATATATAAGAAAGTAAGTATGTACTCACTTAAAATTCTTGAGAACGAGAATCAGATACTTGGGCGTGGTTTCGACCATGACGCTGCGTTGAGCGTCGCGGAGCACGCCACATTCGCGGCACTCGTACTTATTATCTCCGGTGAGTTTTTCTTCAGAGCAGTAGAACTCGAGCAAATTCTGGACCGAGAACTGCCATCCCTCCGGCTTCTCTGGGAAAGCGAGCTGTAGGTCGCGGAAGACGTCGCGAGAGAGAGACGAGGAGTGGCATTCAGTGCATTCGACGCGTGTTAGCAGGACGCCACCGAACATGCTATCGACAAACGAGTCACGACGTAGGAATGGCTCGGAGATGCGTATGCGCTTCTTGAACGGCGCGTCACCTGACTCCACAGAGAGCCGTTTGTTTGCGCCTGAACTCGACTCTGAAAAATTTATCACACATAAAATTATACACGCGAACGCTTGTGAGTGTGAGTAGGTGAATTTCTGTATCCAGAACAAGCAAACAATGAAATATTTTTTCTTAGTACAGATATAAAGTAATAAGATTAGAGATGAGATTATGATTTCTAACGAAAGTCTTGTGAGACCTCACTTCAACTAAAGATTTATGTACATAGTTAACAATAACAATTTTGTTTTTATACTGTATTTTTATTTATTATATATTTTATATAATTATAATGCGTACATACCGCTCCCGCTTCCTCCTGGGCGCGGAGACACAGAGCGTCGGTTCGTCGCTGGCTCGGCATTGTCAACCTCACTAAAAATGAAGTAAACATGTGTCATGTGTTTACTAAGATTTTTATAGGTCTATGATATAAAATGACGCCCTAGTGCAATGTCTCTGTCTGCTGAGTCTCCCAGGTTTAAATCCTGGTATGGGCAAACATCACAAATTCTTTTTCATAGATGTGTGACATATTTTAAACATTGTGTTATATTTTACATCTTACATGATAGCATTTGACCACAAGTCACCTGGTGTTAGCTGAAGAAGTTTAGTGGTGTCAGGCTACACCTGGACAAGGACCCGGATCTCAAGTCAGGTTACCGGAACTCACCAATAAGTGCTTGGCGACAGACTCTTAACTTGAATCTACCAGGCGAGCGTTCCAAAATACCTTACGACCAAGTTATGGTTTCATGACGATGTTTTCCTTCACCAAAAGCACAAGCTCTTTGCAGAAATCAACGAGTCGAAAGTCGACGTCACTTATTATTAAAGTTTCGTCGTCTAATGAAGATAGGGGACCGCATCGCATGCTCTCTTACCTTACAACTGTAGATGTTGACTGGCTGGCGACACAACGCCAACGGTTAGCAGCATAGTGTGAAGTATTGAGGACTGCCGGCTTCGAGTAGTCGAAATTGACGTCGGAACAATGCTCGAATGACTGTAGCAGTTCAAACAGGTAACTGTAAAAAATATATAATCTAATATTAACGGTCGCACAATCACATACATAGATCACTCTGAACCCTACCGATTTATATTTCTGTATCAATAAATTAAATGAATAATTTCTAATATCGCCAACAACTCTAACTCTACCAACTCGCCGGGAAGATGGCACGTGGAGGATCCGGAAAACCCAAGCGATCGAAGACTCATGGCCGGTTCCAATAATCGGTCTATCCACGGTTTGCCACCCTGGAGATAGAAATTTGACACAAGATCCATAGAAGTAATGTCAAATTTCTGTCAAACCGTGGATAGATCGGTTATTGAAAGCGGTCACGTAGTGCGCATGGGGGAGGATCGGGCGGCAAAGCGTTCTTATATGGGACGACCGAATGGCCGTAGGCCGGTCGGACGACCTAGATACCGCTGGAAGGACGCGGTGGATGCGGACCTACGCGAACTCCAGACTCTGAACTGGGCTAAAATCGCTAAAGAGAAGAGTGACACTCTCTCGTTTCGGAGGCCAAGACACACTTTGGGTCGCTGAGCTATCGGAGTTAGTTTATATTTACTATCGGTTCCGAAACACAAATCCTAGCACATGACGTCATACGTTTGTAAACAAATAAAATGAAACGTAGCGTAGTAGTAGCTTCACGTTGGTTTAGATACGTCTAACGTCAGACGCTCTAGAACCCATAATGGAACGTTTGTGATTTTATAAAGCCTAAATGATTAATTTACAAAACTTTCTGTTGAAAGTTTTCCGGTTGCTTATTCTACATAGAGCCAAACATACTTACCCTAGGAACTCAGAGCTATCGTGTTGATTGTTGCTAGTGAAGAACGGCGGTTTGAACACCTTGAAGAATTCGTCCGGGTCCAGCTTGTTAGTGATCGAGTGCATCATTTTCGCGAATAGCACGCCCATCTTGGCCCAGTATGGCACTGAGTTCATTTGCAGCATCACGTGTGTGCTGAACCTGGAAGGAATTATGTAATTATCATATATGAAAATCATTTACAGACACAAAGTTGGTTGCTTAAGATTTTTAAATTGCTGTAGAAAGATAAATTAATCTATGGTTACAAGACTCGTTAGCAGAAAGCAACGTCATATGCTAAGAACACGTTTTCTTGGAATATGGAGATTATATGAAGAGAAGCTTCTTTTTTGTCTTTTTCATGATTGTAACATCTTTTGCTCGTCATCAACAACGCGTTTTTATAGTAGTAAATTGACCAAAGCATTGTAGTGGCTTTAATTTTTTAAACACCCACGCAAACCGAGAAGCTACGATTTTAAATAAGCCGTCACATTTTTTTGTAACCTTCTATCAATACTATAAAAAGCTGTAACTAGGTTGAGCTATTCCTGTAAGTCCTACTAATGTAACTAATATTATAAAGTTTTGTATGCGTGTGTGTGTGTGTGTGTGTGTGTGTGTGTGTGTGTGTGTATTACTCTGTTCCGTAATGGCTGAACAGACTTGCATCTTATTTGATTTAAAGTTACTTTAGTGTCAGGATTATTGCGTGTGTATACACGGATTAGTTTTCATTCCGGAAATATGTAGGTACTATGGGAAAGCGGGAAAATCTCGGGTGTAAACGCAGCGCGTAGCTTGTTACATATATTTTGATACTAGAACACGAGATCAAGAAAGCCAGGCGCTAAGCTGACTTTTGTAGCACATCTCCCAGACACGGCAAATTGCAACTATGCGATATGTTTCCACGCATTAACTGGAAGAATAAATTAATTCATTTTGCAATTGATTTATATTTTTCACTAAATAAATCAGGCAATTAGCCGTATTAGTTAAGCACGATTATGATTATGAATTCGTAACAGCTTTGTTTTCGTTTGAAGTTACAAGCGGTCCATCACACTAGGTATTATAAATCTCATTTACCCAATTCGACTGCTTAAATCTTTTCAATATATGTATACAATCGCGGCAGAGTGCGGTGGTGGCTGAACGGTAACGCGTGCGCCTTGCAAGGTGTTGATATCACACTCGAATCCTATTTCGGCCGCGAACTTTAATAAGTTATGTACGGATTTCCCATCGCCCGAAACGGCGAAGAAAAACATCGTGAGGAAACCGGCATATCTAAAAACTACAAGATTCAAAGGCGTGCGGCACCTAGCAACGTGGTATATGATATAATCGCGGATGGTGCAATTAACAATCTTCGCACGTCATCTACAGCATGTTAAAAATTATTGAAGAAAGCTATTGCAAATGCAAATAAAAATTAAGCATCGAAATAAAATTGCAAGTCAATCAAGAGCTAGCAAAATAAAATTAAAAATAAAAATAAATATGTAAAATAAAACATAAATTCGCTGGTGCATGCGGGTTGCTATAGAAATAAAAACAGCAACGTTACATAAAAAGCATCAGCTATGTTATTACTAGGGGTCGGAATAGGTGAATTTTAAAGTGACAAATGACGTCAATTTCCCTACAAAATATTAATATGGATATACCCTTTATAATCTGAATCAGAATATAATATAAAACTGTCATATATAACATTTCTTATCTACGTTGAAGATAAAACCGAGTAGCTTAACCAGCTGGTTCCTGGCCTTCCCTAAGGGCCAGTTTTATAAACATCCGTAAATTAAATGTCAAATACATTATGTCAAATTTCGGTAAATTTGATGTTATTGTCAAATTTTAGTATGGAAAACTCGACAATAATGTCAAATTTACCGAAATTTGATATGACGTTTAACTTACGGACGTATATAAAACCGGCCCTTAGTCGTTGGCCACACAAATAGCACGCTGGGTACACGTGCAACATCAAATACTGCTTTCTGACTTAGCGGGCCAATAACTTTTATATTCTCGTTTAAATTTGATAATTTATGTATAGAAAATGTAACTAAAACAAATACTTCACACTTCAAATTCCACGATCCTGGCATTTCCATTGGCATATCCACGTTATGATCAACATAGCTAGTTGAAAAGTCTACCTATTCCGTCCCCTGGTTATTATTTATTACTGAATCAAATAACACATAACAAGCGGCCACAAGCGATCAATACGGTCGAGCCATTACTGCCGGTCGCTGATATAAATTTTAGATTAACAAGCATCAAACCCTGACGCCATTGAGGCGCATACGATGTTTAATAATGAATATATTATGAAGTAGTATCGACGATTGTATGTGTTTTAACGGTATATTTTGTTTTGATATTAATTTCCTAAGGCGTTGGCTAGCGTTCGTTTCGTTTTCACAGAGCTTTGTTTGAAGAAACTTAAATACTTTGACGTTTTAAAGTGATCACAAATCACAATGTATCCACCTGTTGAACAAATTGAATTGACTTTTGACTTTTACTATTTTTTGTACTTTCGTTTCTACTGCTAGATATAAAGCCTTCTCAGGGACAGCGCGTGGAACATAGCCCACCACACAAATTAAAATAACGACAGGACACTACAGTAATGTGAACATTTTATCATGTTAGT
This sequence comes from Opisthograptis luteolata, assembly GCA_931315375.2. Taxonomy (NCBI): domain Eukaryota; kingdom Metazoa; phylum Arthropoda; class Insecta; order Lepidoptera; family Geometridae; genus Opisthograptis; species Opisthograptis luteolata. Next base: position 6,949,494 of record OV928033.1, read on the forward strand.
GTACTGTGTGCTACCAATCAAAACTTTATGTCCTAAAAATTAATTAACAAACATTAATTTGATAGAATTAGGTAATGAAGAAGATTGCTCTCTCTTCCTCTTTCTCTTTAACACGCGCACAAGAATAGCTCAGCTTTTGAAGACGACTATAGAGAAGCAGCGGCTCCAATTGACAAGTTGTTACTTGCTGCCACACTTAGAGACGTCAATTAACTTATAACTAGCATTAAGTTATTATTTTTGTAAAGATTTTTACAGAAATCAATGCTAATTAACGTTAATTGGCGTCCCTGGTACGGTAGTTACATAGCCTTAGTACAGCAGTCAGTACTTGAAATGTATTGTAAGTGCCAGCTTTAGATAACCAACCTATAAGGCGCGTCGCCCACTGGTAAGTCTTGGTCTCTATATAGGTAGAGTAGATGCACGAGTGGTTATGCTTCCTTTACACATTCCAACTCATTCGACTTGCCAGCGTCAGAAGACGAAGACGTACTTGCACTCATACAAGTATATTTTAAATGAGAGAAGATATTTTTCCGCCTCGCCCGTGCCGCGGTTCAAGTATGTGAGCGCTGATAAAAACATAGAAGAGCCAGCCACTCGACGCCGCCTCACATCGATCGGCCTAAAGACGAGGCGCGCAGTTTGCGCTATGATAAGTAAGACACTCACTGTCTAGTCAGCAGCAGGGCTTGCATGACGCTGTTCATGTAGCAGGTGTTGCCTAAGTTGAGCAGGCCAACCTTTCGCAGCGGCTGGCACGTGTTGATGGGCTTAGCACAGACGCTGCGGGCACGCCACGGGGGTAGCTGCAGGAACGTGCAACCACGCGATACCATGTGACGCTCTAAGCACTGTATCTGTGGAAAAATAGACTTGAGCTATAGCGAAAAGAGATCTCAATATACTGGATATCAAATACTTTCGGGGAGTTTTTATTGAGCAATCGATGATGTGAGTTACTAATGTATGAATCCTCCACGCGGATGAAACCGCGGGGAACAGCTACCTTGTAGTTTTCACATGTCTAAGAGGTCTTAGACACACAAGAGTTCTTAACTTACCACATCTATATACTTGTTCTTGAATGCTGCAGTGTCTGTCTTGATGCTGGCGAGCCCATCCACCATTTCAGTCAATATGTCAACGATATTCTGCAAAAGCTGCCGGCTGAACTGCCCACTATCAGATGCCAAATTTGTGAGCACCCTGTCCACATGTGGAGTAACCTGTCGGCCGATATAATATTATCATATTAAATACAAAGTTCAAGTACAGTAGAAGAGCATATAGTATTCTATATCCAATCCAGGTGTAGCGTAACATCACTTTCGAAAACAATGTCACTTAACATCAGCTAGGTCAAACGCTGCTGTGCAGCATGAGAAAGAAAACCGTCTTGCTATCTCTTTTCTTTTTAACTCAATGAACAGCTAGGATCTACGTACCACATCAAGAGCCTCCTTTGACTCGCGCAACGAAGAAAGCACGTGGAAAATGACATCGGCGCTGGACTGTCGTAGTGCGCCAGGGTCGTCCATAGCTGAAAATAGGTGGCCCAGGTTGTCCACCGATACTTCCATCAAAATGTCGAAGCGCTCGTTTTCCTGAAAAAGAGTTAAAAGACATTTACTTGTAGGGCATATGTATATGAACACGGGTTTATTAGGTGTACTATATGAACTATTTCATCATATAATTCCAGATCAGTATACCAGTAGTTGAACAATTAAGAATTCCTATGCATACCCAAAGAGAATGCATCAGTCATACATCTATACTAATATTATAAAGCTGCAGAGTTTGTTTGTTTGTTTGAACGCGCTAATCTCAGGAACTACTGGTCCGATTTGAAAAATTCTTTCAGTGTTAGATAGCCCATTTATCGAGGAAGGCTTTAGGCTATATTTTATTTCCAAAAAAATTAGGGATCCGTAAGAAAATTGCTATTTTGCAACCCAAGGTGTGAAATCGAAAACCTATTTTTGCGTGCGCTGCAAAAACTATTGACACTAGAACAAAATAATGTACGACGGGTTTGTAGGTCTCATTAAATCTACAAAAAAGTCCGCGAGAGCATATGTCTAACTATTATAGTTATGCCACAATAAGTGATCTTTTATTTTAAAAATTTAATTTTTAATGCCGCTGCTAGAAAATGCTCTTTATTTGTATCTTGGTATTAATCCTTATCAAAATAAATTACTTCTTATTCAAAACTGCTTTAATGCCTTTAAATAACTTTTTGAATCATTCAAGTCGGACATTCCATTCGAAAGATATCACGAGTTTAAAAATGTAAGTAGTAGTAGAAAAATAAAACCGCCGCACCGCAGCGCAGCGGGAAACCCGGTGAAGTGAGGGGGGCACCGGGAGAATCTATGAAATAGGTAAATACAAATACGGTAGCGGACCAGGAAGACCTTTAGCTGCGCGGTCCGAAAAAAATTAACTTAGAATTAAAATAGGATAATGGATACCTACAGCAGGTAACGCGGTGAGGGGGCACCGAAGTGCGGGAATAATGTTGATGTATACGGAATATATACGCTCTTGCGCCTAAACTACTGAACCGATTTAAATGAAATTTGGTATAGAGATCGTTTGAGCTCCGGGGAGGGACATAGAATACTTTTTATCGTGATAAACTCTAGCCCACGCGGGTGAAACCGCGAGGAACAGCTAGTACATAGATACATGACATACCTAAACAAAGCTCTAAAAACTTTTGCAATGGTCTGTGGTAGCTGTATCGTTGTCGTACTCCTACTTGACACGTAAATTAATTAAAGGGAATACCTCGAGAGCTTTTATGAACGCCATGACCCAATCCCCAAGGCTGGGTGTTCCGTTCCACTGGTACATCCAGGTGTAGAGGCAGGAGAGCGAGGCGCGCAGGCCGGCGCCACCCGGGCCTTCGCCCTGCTGCACCAACCAACGCGCGGTAGACTGCGCAGCCTCATTGTTGGAGTTCAACACGACCAGAACGACCGACGTAGCAGCACACGCATCTGATTCTGTATGAGAAATACCAGAGTCTTGAGTAATAACACATTTTGTATCAATATGGAGATATTTCAAGTAATAAATTCAAAGTGCAGTACTGCACATAAGCGTCCTAGTCTGAAGTATACCGCTGGATGATTTAATATTTTTAACAGTTTCAACAGTCCACTATTACGGCGTGCTGAAGCCTTCTGCGGTATATATACTCAAGTCAGAAAAGCTGACAAGTTCAACACATCACTGCCTTTTCTCTTAATTAAACCCAATTTTTACATCAACTTACGTGGATCAGATATGTACTCGTGGAACTTGTCCAAGATGGCGGTGATGATCTCGTGACGTACATCTTCTTGTACAGAGTTTACCACTCGTACAAGGAAGTCTTCCACGACCTGCAGAGACTCCCACATCGCACTGTGTGGCCCTTGGGCTCTCGCTACAAACATACAAATATGGTCTTCTTATAATAATGTACAATAAACGGTATGGCAACGGTAGCATTAGAGTGATAGCAGCTCAGTGGCATTTGCTATCCACAGGTAGTGGTATTGAACCCTGCAAATCAGCTTGAGCTTTTGGTAAAGGAAAACTCAAAACATTGTGATGTAGCTATAGCTTGTTGGTAAGATATTTACTAATACTCTCCTAGCTAGGTCTCTAGTTATGTCACCAAGCATACAGCAGCTCTACTTGATAGCCATTGTCCCGTCCAGGTGAACCGGCACCTTCGACCACATTATATCTTAACATAAATAAATAAAGCAAAATAGCGTTGTAATAAATTAGATACAACTGCAGGATGCAACTGCAAGCAACAGATTTACAATTTGATGTACAGGGTGAGAAACGTCTAGCCAGATTAACCGCCCGAGTGACCTGGGTACTAGAGAGGAACATGCACAGATGCAGATCAATCTAATGTAATAAAAAAATAAATCTTTGTTCCATGGCTAATTGTACAAGAAATTACTTACCCAGACACTTGACAATGTCCTGGCAGTTCTTGATGAGCTCATTGGGCGACAAATAATGTGTATGGTCATTCATGAGCTGGAGGTAATTAACCAGGGCCGCCAGGTCTAGCTGACGCGGGTCTTGAACCAGCTCGTGCTTTTTTACAGCCATTGTTTCTCTAAATGATAGAAGGAAATAGTGTTATCAATGATAGTATATCATAAGTACTGTGTTTGTACCACAATAGTTTAATCGAGACTTAAAGCTGGTTTCTGGTAGGCTTGTCACATATATACATAATATATTATTTAAAGTTGCTGTGTTTGTTCCGATTTACTATTTATCTCAATAATACCGCAATATTTTGATTGTAACCTACATTTGGTTTCTGGTTCTCTTGTCACAACTCAAATTAGCTAACAAATTGTCATATTTTACAATCTTGCTGACTGTTAATCTTTCTTAGAATGATTATAATTATGTATTATGTTCCTGGAGTTACCAACATTAGAGAATTGTATTTGCAATGGGTATAACAATCTTACACTCTCTCATACTTACGTGTCTGCCATTGCTGTGTTTTAGTTTTGTCTCAGTGAACGTTCCATCCACCTTTTTTTTCTATGTCCATGATTCTGTATTAGTTCAAAGAACTATTAGGTCACTGAAGAGATCTTTTCACTATTGCACTATTATTGCTTAATGATTTCAGAAAATTATAATTTTTCACACTGCAAGTTTATTGATTTCAAAGGAAGGAAGGTTTTCTGACAGCTGGAATAACGTAGTTCCCAAACCATCGATAGATGGCGCTAGCTATACATGAATATTTTTTTATTCTCATTTGTTCAATAAAAAAGCAAGGGTATTCACAATTGTTCATTAAAAAAAGCAAATTAGCAATGGAAGCTCAGAAATTAAAAATATTTGTCTGTCAGCAACAGCATTTGCCACTTCACTTCACTGTTTTACTTAGTCATATTCTTTTGATAAATAACAACAAAAACAAGCATTACAGATTGGAATAATAAAATAAGTTCTTTTATAATAGAATTTGCTTGCTCCATTAAAAAAAAAAGTAACTTAATTATTTTTTTCGTATGCGATCACCTTATGTTGTTAACCGTTGCAGTTTTGGCATTGTATGGGTTACAAAATTGTCACACAAGGAATCATATTCCCCAGAGAGGGATGAGAACTTTAACATTCCAATCCACTCCTTTCATCTTATAGCAATTTTTCTGCCACTCTGCTTATATTTCAAAAACATCTCAGTACTCGGATGTCATGGAATGACTTGATAAAATCCATGATATCCACATTACAATCACTTAATCACTTTTTGGATGTCTACAAACAAAGTATCAAACAGACAGACAACCACACAGACAATTAGACAAATTTTTCTTAATTTTGATTTCCCAACACTAGTCATACTTTTTTTTCAACTTAATATCTACAATTTTCAGTATTTTGATACTAACTCTTTCATTACAAGTGTAGAGAACAAAAAGCTATCATTGATCTAACCATATAACAATTACAAATTATGTTTGAACCTAGGACATTCCTATGTACTAATAAATGTTAGGTCTTTTATGCTTGCTATCAAAATTATGTATTACATTTCAAATATTATATCAATTGACCTACCACAAAGGTACTAGTTAAACACTGCTCATGTGCTCAGCACATCAATGAAGACTATAGGAAAAAGGTAATTCTCAAAAATTACAAACTGCAGTAATCACAATTTTTTCAATACTAAGCATTGACAGGATATGCACATGACGTGACCTGACAGAAACTATCGACGCATGTTCAGTAGTATTGACTAGGGGCATATATATTATGTATAATGTATGACAAACGCTCCTGAAACGGACGTGCCGCGTACCTGCGGGCTCAAACCTTTCGATACTGGGGCAGAACATAAAATGGCTACTTAGATAGAAATTGTTCATGAACTACTAACCTTTTTAATATAATTCTGCTATGCAAGTCGCAGCACTTAACTACACGGAAGCACTTGTGTTCGCATCGATAGTCACAATGTACATCGTCTTTGTCACGCCTATCTTTTGTACCGATGATGGTAGCATGACAAAACTGACTGCATTGTCGCCTTTTCCCTTTTTTAGCGATTCTGAATAGTTTTTTGCACTCGTTGCTGATTAAAAGCACATTTCATCTCGTCAACAAAGTGACCACTGATATTCCCTGCTGATATTGACTGCGCTCCACTCAAATCGATCGAATGTAAAATCACTTTGACCTTTTGCTTAAGGTCACAGAGAACTGTTTTTAGAGAAGTTTTATATTAACACAAGAGTATAGGTTACAATTTTGTTGATTATTTCCATTTACTTGTAAATGTTTGCAGATTCAGAAGGTTTTTAATTCTAATAATTTTAGCTCACCTCACCCATTATTACTAAAGTCACAGACAGCAGTCTTAGGCAGTCACAGAGTACATACTTATTTCGGTAAAGCCAACAGTGTTACCAGTATCAATTTCCAATGAGGTAACTCTGAATCTTTGTTATACGTTTGGCTTACGAACAAAGGCCTAGCAGACTTTTTTCGTAGAGGAGTGGTAAAACTTTGAAAAACACGTATTATAATGTAATTAAAGTACATGATGTGACATATCAAATGAAAGGTCTCGTTATGAAGAATACGAATATATTATGTATACTTTTTAAATGTATGGTCTAATAGTATATTATGAAATAAGTGTGCCATGATGGTAATTAAACTCTCGGCTCCCTTATCGCACTCGCCTAGAGGAGTTAAAATCGATTTAAGTACATTTATAAAAAAAATCGAAACTTTCCGGAAATTATATAGAAATGAATGTAACATAATTATAATATACTAGCGGCCCGCCCCGGCTTCGCGCGAGTATATAACAAAATTTCAAAATTAAAAATTACACACACCTAAACATCTCCTGTACGGCCCGTAGGTCCCATTGACGCCTACGACCTACATTGCCCAAGGTGCTGCCTAGCTAGCCGAGCAGGGTGAGCGGCTACCTAGCAACTTTTTTCTAATATCGTGATATCTTTCGAATGGAATGTCCAAATTGAATATTTCAAAAAGTTATATAAAGGCATTAGAGCAGTCTTGATTAAAAAGTTATTTTGATATGGATTAATACCAAGATACAAATAAAGAGCCTTTTGACATTTCAATACATTTTTAAAATAAAAGAACACTTATTGTTTTAGCATAATAATTAGTATGCTGTCCTGACACTTTTCGAAAATAATGATTTATTTATTTATTTATGATGTGTTCTGCAAAGTCGTAGTACATTATTTTATTCCATCATAAATAGTTTTCACAGCGCACGCGATATAAAGAATATTTTAGGTAATTTTTTTACACCTTGGTTTACTTTATTGTAGCTTTAGTAAGGATCCCTAATTAAAAAAAAAATAATAGATAGCCTATGTCCGCCGGAGATTACTTATGTTTTGTGTGAAGTACTTGTTTATTAAAATAATATGTTCAACTTCATAGTTTTTATAAAAACAATTTTATTTGAACTCTCATTCTCTATGTACGTACTTTGTACGCGATAACGCGATCCAAACCCTAGCTGTGTTCCACTGAATTGCACAGTAGTCTGTGAACATTTTTTAGTATGGCTTTGACACTTGTAAATGTAATAATTATGTAATCAAAGGAAGGCACAGAGCGTCACATGAATAGTGATTATACCTCCACCAATTTAAACTTCAATAAAATTGATACATACCCCTACTGTTGAATAAGAACTTAACTGTTGCTAAAGAAACGGAGCACTCCCCACTTTGCCCGCGCAATGACATGATGGGTGTTCTGATGAGCGATTATAATAAAACGTAAATTTCGTTGATTTGAATAAACATTCTCTACTCCAACAAATACAAATTTGACTTAAATTAAATATATTAAAAAGAAGAGCGATGTGTGAGCCATGGTGACCGAACGGTTAGATTAAATATATTAAAAAGACGAGCGATATGTGAGCCATGGTGACCGAACGGTTAGGCGTGCAACTTACAAGACGCCGACACCGAGTTCGAATCCTCTCGGCCCCGCACCTATGACTTACTAAGTTATGTGCGGATTTGATGATGATGATTAAAAAAAACTATATAGGACAAATAAAACCGAGTTAAATCACTGCCTGCAGGTAGCATGCCTAAAAGACCCCCGACATCACTTATTTGGATAGCCACAGTCATGCCAGACTGATTCGTTGTTCTTATTTTCACCCATGGTGTAAACAACGTGCAAGTTCTTTTAATACTTAGTTTAAGTGGCAGGACCCCACAAAAAGCGATGATGGCTCAGTGGTAGTGACGTCGGTTTGCGATTCGTAGGACGTGGATTCAAATCTTACAATGAGGTTGAGCTTTCGGTATAGGAAAAAAAAATTAGTGCTAGATGAAGGGATGAAGATAGTGTTTAAGTAGTGGCGCTTTACTTAAACTTTACACGGACTTATTTGGAACAACCAGAAAAGTCACTTTCACAACTTTATTTCAATTTCCCACACTCGTACACATTAACGAACACATAACGGTTAATAATCCACCAATATTACATATTATCATGCGGAGAAACACAAGTTTAGGAAATAAGAACAAAATTTTCACGTTGACAATTCGATTGCCGCCAAAAAAGTCGATATCGAATTTTTTTTTCTTTGTTATGGCGTCACACGATTAGTGTATTTGCCAGTGTCAAGTATAAAAGATTTCAAACTCAGAGAGTTGAATCAAGTTTAAATGATGATGATGATGAGATGATGGGATGAGGATAGTGTTTAAGTAAAGTAGTGGTGCTTTACTTAAACTTTACACGAACTTTTTTGGAGCAACTTGAAAAGTCACTTTCACAACTTTATTTCAATTTCCCACACTCGTACACATTAACGAACACATAACGGTTAATAATCCACCAATATTACATATTATCATGCGGAGAAACACAAGTTTAGGAAATAAAAACAAAATTTTCACGTTGACAATTCGATTGCCGCCAAAAAAGTCGATATCGAATTTTAAATCTGTGGTTGTTTTTACAGTCGGCTTTTAGTGCACTTAACCAACTCACGCTCTTTGTGAAAATTATGACGTCATTAGTGTTGATAATATCTCGTTCATGAGAGAATAACAACGCAATAACAACAAATAACAATAACAACACCAATCCCGGTGACAATGCAATAATTAGGTACCATCGACCTGATCTGATGATGCATCCAGAAGGTTGGCAGAGTAAACCCCTCGATATGAGCCAAAACTCAAGAGGCTTACTAGTAGCCAAGCCACTGAAGAGATCCACTATCCACCATCTGTTTCCAATCAGATCAAGTCGATGATACCAAATTATCGCATCATCATCAGGATTACAATAATAAACAACATTTCATTTTGATCCTACAGTTAGAAATAGGTTAAAATTATTTCTAAGAATTTATTACATTGTTACAAGTAACAAGTGAAGCTAATGTCTGCTAGTTTTTTAATATACTAAGATGTTTATTTTCGTAAAATTATGTTTGTTTGGTAGATTTATTTTTTTCAAATGGCATTTTTTCTTTTATTCTGTATTACTTTCCCTTTCTGGGAATTAACAATAATCCCATCATACATCATACGAGTCAATGTAATTATAATGCGTACTTTAGTGGTTTACTTACTTAGGTGTTTTTAAATTTTTTGAACTCTATATTAAAACTAATGCGCATCTTAAGCCGTTGAGTAAGGAACCATTTACACAAGGTCAATATCCACAGAGACAATATATATATATTTTTTGATAATGGATTTTCTTCTTTATCAGAATTTGTAGCCAATTTTCCATTGGCTTAATGCAAGCTTAGTGTTCTTCCTGTCTTGGATTTATGTGTATCCTCAACAGTTTTCACCTTGTGTAAATAGCATTTTACTCTGTCAGAGACAAACATTAGCAACTGTCAAAAATGTCAAATGTCAATACATATTCGTATAAAATGAAAATATGAAAATAAATAAAAGTTTTGTAGTTTGTGTTTGCATCAAGCTATAATTTAGAAGAATGAAGTTTTAACACGTAGCATATGATATGCAGTAAAATTCTAGTTCTCAATGCAATGGATGCTTCGGCCTCTCCTAAAGCTGACGCCGACATCAACGACCTGTTCGCCTTATTTTTAAAAATAGAGAACACCGAGTTTCCTACACCTTTGAAACAAAGAAACACTGTAATTAAATACACAAAACTTCCAGAAATTGATTTCGAATCTAAAGGCAAGTAGTCTTGCAGATAAATATGTTCTAAATGCTTACACAGTAACAGTCGGAAAAGACAATAGGTATTTAAAACGTAAATATCTATGGCAGTAACACAGTTTAAACATACATATTTTTAGAACCATTTCAAAAAATATTAACCCTGCTATCGGAATTGTCGAGCCATCAGAATGCTTCTGACGTGGCTTAGCGATTGTTAGTCAGGATCGTGTCGTGCCTTTCGGACTCTGGGCTTATAGAATGTAGAGTTTTGTTGCAAATACCATTATAAATGTTCAAAGATCACTTAGTAGATACTGTCATACTTTCCAATTTGTGGTGTGCTTACTATGAATACCCCAAGAAGTGCAGTAGGGCACAATGGTGTGAGGCAGACTTCCTCAAAACCAGGTTATGGAATAGAAAACAGTTGTAATACTGTGAACAGTTTCTTCCCAAAATGGTGACCAAAACTCTTTTGAGGAATGAAATTTTTGCTATTTTCATATGTCTCTTTCGTAAATAAGTAATTAAACTGTTTTCTTTATTCCACCCATGTAGAGATACCGATATAAACTGTATATTATTCCGAGATACAAAGCACCATAATATGCCACTATCGAGTCAATAAACCATAGGTAAAAAATCACTGATTGGTTATTTTGTGGAGAGAACAGACCAACAACAAACAATTTCGCTTTTATAATTAGAGCGATAGCAGGAATAAGTTGGTGCTCATTTTCGGATCATTTTTTCCATCATAGTTCGATCGCAGGAAACTTTAGGTATATTTTAAAACTAGAAAGCTATTTCCTACCAAGATAATGAAATTGTACTATAAAAAAGGAAAAATATATGTTAGCTGTGAGTGGCTTATTTCAAAGGCTGCCTACCCGCCATCAGCTGAGTTGCTTAGGCATTTGAACTACCACAAAACAATTACTGGATTCAGCTGATGAACTAGAATTACATATTGTTTTTTTTCCTTTATAGGGTCATGGCCACGGCAAAGCTATTACTTACAGCCTCGGCTGCGTCGGATCATCACTCTCGAAGAACCAACAACCAATACCAGTAGATCTTTGAAAACATCAGTCTCATTAATGAAAGCCAGAACTATGGCCACAAATATAAACAAGAGAAAAATTGTTACCATCAGTGAAGATGATGAGAACGACCTTCATCCTAAATTCTGTATGTAAATGATGTATTAATCCATTGATTAATAAACCCTCAGACCCTAATGGAAGTCAAACATTAATCCTTACTCATTTTAACCTCAATAACTGTAACTACGCTATACGACAACTATATATCGTTGTAGGTTAGTCCTAAGCCATTTAAGTTTTGAAAATCACATGAAAATCAATGAATTGAAATGACATTGATTGTCATAAGTTTTTAGTACAATTTCTTACACCTAGTAATCATAGTCTTTGGTCAAAAGTCAACTTGTTAATGGTGAATGAACTGTTAAAACATGTTAGAACATGTTAAAAAAAGTAGTATCTATCTATCTCATAAAGTATTATTTCATTTCCAGCAAAAGATTCGAAGAATTCCGCTTTGCTAACATCAAGTAAAGCAGTTGAGACTGAATTAAAAAGAGAAGGGAAACAAATGGCATTAAGATCTACATCTCATCTAACAACATCAGCGAAATGTAAGTCTTCTAACCCCCGAAATTAATAATCAATCCGATCCATTATTCACAGTTTTGGATCGATATGTCATGTCATAATATGTAATTTTAGTAGAATTAGTCTAGCCATCCAAAGGGGGAACGCTGCCAGTATCTTCGGTACCTTGCCTAAAGGGACTTCTTTTAATAATGTATTTTAGTTATTAGTTTAGGTTTATTTGTTTTTATTTCTTTGTTATGGTATATTATTTTTAGTTTTTATTTTAGTAGTAATATGTCAAGCCCTAGCACTAAAATGACATATTATGACATGACATATCGATCCAAAACCGCTGATAACGGATTGGATCGATATGTTATGTGTATTATTAATTTTGAACGTAAGAAAATCAGTCTATATAATCTATAGGTTCTCAATTTTCAAAGTCAGATCATTATTTCTAGATGTTACCCAACAAACAACTTTACCTATTGTAAATAGATATTACATTAAAGTATAGAGATAGATAATTTGAATCTCAAGCTCAAATTATATTTGTTATTCACATTGGTGAAAGTTTAATGCTGTTGTTGTGTGTTTATTCTATTTTTGCTCTTGTTTAAAACGGGCTCTAATGAATTCAGTTACAACAAATCAAACAATATTAAAACGTTTCAAAGCAAGCCAGACATTGTAACTACGACTACTCATTAGGTAATGTAAGATATGATCTCATCCACATACACCATTTTCTAGTCTTATCTTAGTATCATGTTTGTATTTAATCTCATCAAATAAGAATCTTCATACGGCATTACTCAAACTATACAACAGCTGTTCTATTAAATTGCAGCCATAAAGGAAACTAAACCTGGTGCCAAACTAAACAATGTGTTTAATAGAAATGAAATTGTGTCTAGAACTAATTATAAAAGTAAACTATCCAACATTGACCAAGCATCAGTAGAAAATATTAAATCAAGAAATACCAAGGAGAAAGGTGAGTCATAAACAAATAAAAAATGGTATATTACTTTTCAACTTGATTTACATTTGAAATAATTATTTTCCCGTTTTTTTAGAAACTGCAAGAAAAACCAAAAGTGTTGCACTAACAAGAAGTAGTTTAAGTAAAAATTTGATTACTGCCAGTGATAGTTTAAAAGAGTTGTCACAAGTGAAAACTAAGTTGTATGAGAATTTAAAAAGCAACACATCTTCTAAGAAATTTATTGAGAGATCTCGGAGAAACATATCATCACCAAACAAAAGTTTAATAGAGCCACATAAAATAAAAACTCCTTTACAAGTAATACATGTACCTTTAGATGAAAAATATAGCAAACAAAAAGTGATAGAGACAGAGTTACCAAGTAACTCTGCAAAACCCACAGTTGTAGTGTTCGCTAAATCAGATGGTACTGTTGACACAGAAATTGTTCTACACAAAGATACAAACACAGAGACAGAACCGTTGCCTAGAAGAGTAGATCAAATAACAGACATGGAAGGTTTTGAACCTGAGATTATTTATAAACATTTTGAAAGTACTGATGTACAGACAGATCCGATTGAAGAAACATATGATAAACTTGATATACCAAATGTTTCGTTAAGGAAAGATAATAAAAGTGAGCACAAAGAAGGACAGCTGTTGGAGCAACAATGCAAATCCTTACCAGATCTACAAATCCCACCAATGAAGATCACAGATAACAGGACCGAGAAGACTTTGCTCGACGCTCATTTTTGCAAAAGTACCTCCTATGTAATCAGTAGATCTACACTTACATATAGAACCAAGCAGAAAATTAATGTTCATTTAGTCGGTGGTAACGATAACGCTTATTCTAATCAATCGCCTAGTCCATTAACATATCCTATGAGTGTATTGTCAGTTTATAAGGAACAGATGAGTTCTAAGGACGTTTGTAACAGTATCTCGCTGGAGAAGACACATGAAAGTAATTCAAGCAAAGATTTAAAGAACTGTTTAAACGAAATAAAGTCGCGCGATTGTTCCTACGTCCCTAATAGCAATAAATTAATGAAACCTTCGGATATAATTAGCACAATAAGAGTTCATGACGGCCTATTGCATAGTGTGTATTTGTGTGAGCAGTTCCAGAGAGAACTTAATTTTATAGATTCGTTTTTTGAATCACTCCAGTATTTGGAAAACAGCTCACTGGCGGAAAAATGTTTTAATGATAATGATAATATCGATCAACTAGTCAATAACACTGCGCTATTTGATTCCGATTTTGCTGTGAAGAATTCAGAATACGACAGTTTCTTGACAAAGTTAGAAAATGGCGCAAACAGCGACGACTCCGAAACAATGGCATCCAAGAATCTTTTTCTGGTTAGTGTTATTCTTTAGTTTGTAAATATTTTGAATGGCTGCTCGTTTGATTAATTCATTGCGCATCGCTGTTCGCACTTTAATGCCGTGCTTTTAACGATAATGTGGTGAAAGTTAACCCATAATTTACTTTGTTTTAATTAATTTAGTTGTAAGTTACTGTTATTCAGTACTAAGTGGTCGACAAATATTTACAGCTCAACATACTCATCCGCGATGAGCAGCGACGAGCAAAGAATCTCTTAAGTGTATTAAAGAGACGGGAAGATGCCCTGAAGGACTTTACGAAGTCGCAAATATTGTATCTGGAAAACAAAAAGAAACAGGACAATACAGACATCTCGGCGCTGAAGAAGAAACAGCGCGGCGCACTCCTCAAGTTGCAGCACGAATGTGGTGAGATGCAGCGTATGCGCAAGGCCCTTCTCACGCTCTCGGAAAAAAGAAAACTGGCTCTCATGAAGACCAAGAAGGACTTGGAGCTGAAACTAAAGAACAATGTCGATGTCGAACAGATTATTCTTGGAAAAAAGAAACTGAAAAGAAACACAAGCTTAGACCGAGCAGCTTCGGTTCCTCTGAAATGTTTCGACCTCTCGAGCAGTGGCTGTGAGGACAGCACCTCGTCGCGGTACACATCCGAGGGGGGAATTACACCTCCAGAGGCAACCGTGCCCATCCTGCCCGTCACTAACGCCATAACGCCTCCTGAAACAGCCGCGCCCCTTGCACTCGTCTCCAGAGTCGAGAAGAGCATTCAAACCGGTGACGGTACCCTAGAAGCGACGCTAGTCAACAATTCGACAGACACAGCGGCCGAGAACTTCGTCGTCGTCGACGGCGGCTACCTCAACATACTATTCCACAACTTATCCCTGCCACAGATATTCAGTGGAGGTAAGCAATATGAGGTGAACGAGGAAGCGTTAAAGAACATCGTCGACTCCACCAACTCGCTACAAAGCGCGAACTGGAGCGAAGTTATTGAAAAACTCCTGGATCAGGTGAAGAATGACGGAGACAAGTCGAGCACTCCATCGACGGCCAGGAGCCTTGTAGAAGAGTTCGAGCAGTATTACAGGACGTTAGAGGACGGAGATGCGTCACCGGAGGATAAGTACGATTTACGGGGGACGGTGTTCGAGCCCAGCGATGCTGAGGTGAAGTTTTCCATTGGCGAGGCCAGATACAAGAACCAGGGCAAGCAGTGTACGGAGACGAAGATTGTCGGCAAGGAGACAATCGAGGATTGCATGAATGGGTCGATAGCGGATGAATCGTGCGATTGCGCACTATTGCAGCTAAAAGACACCAAGGAGACGGGATCGACGGGGCCCCTACCAGTAGTACCAGCTGGGGCCGCTGCAGTCGCTGACACGCCAGTTATGGATATTCTTTCGTGGCCCTCGCCGAAATCTTCTTGCATGACTTTTCATGGTAAGTTTTAACATTGGCTGCTTGCTGGTTCATATTCCGCAATGAACTTCCGCAATAAAAAATTCTAGCCAATTTCGTCTAAATCCGTTCGTCAGTTATTTTAGCAGGATTGGTATAGCTTAGCACTTTAGCACTCATATATTCGAACCTTTGCTTTTTTAAGTAAATAAAATGGTATCTGCATCATCATGTTTTCACTGCTGGGAGACAGGTATTCTCCCAGATAGAGAGGTATGGGTCGTAATCTACCACGCTCGCCCAGTGAGGGTTGGTAGATTTTGCATGCCCTTGAATGGTTCTTTTCTTGGACATGCCGGTTTCCACGGCATGTCCAGTCCACACGATGTTTTCCTTCACCGTTTTGAGGTGCGGGGCCGAGAGGATTCGATCTCGGTATAGAAGCCTTGTAAGGCAGAGGCGTGACTGTTTGGCCACAATCGCTCAGTAGAATGATATCATCGTCATCAGCCGTAAGAATCCCACTGCTGAACATAAGCCTCCCCGTTTGAACGCCTCCATGAACGGCTGTTAGCCATTTGCATCCATCGGCTCTCTGCGACAGTTACAAAAAATTAAAATGATATAAAACAGCTATCTATGATGTTGAGATAGCAGAATTTATGGATTATCTGATTCGCAGAGAGCTCCAGTGCAAGCAGCCAGCCGCCATGCGATCTGGCATCCGTCACGTCGCTGTCGGAGCCGGCGCGTGCCGAGGCTGAGGAGCTTCGCCGCCAGCAGCTAGCCATCGAGAAGGAGGTACGCTCCTCTTTACACCCCGTACCAAGAGATGGACGTCGGACCATTCGCTCAAAAGCGTCCAGCAAAAGAGGTCTAAAACGATGTTTTTCTTCACCGAAAGCGATTCGAACCGACGACCTACGGATCGCAAGCCGACGTCACTACTACCATCACTACTGTCTTCGTTTCAATTTCTTTTTTTTTAATTCACTAAAGGCAATCATTTGACCACAGTTTCACCTGGTGGTAAGTGAAGACGAGGCCGATGATGGTGCATGCTTTCCTAGAAGATATCTAAATTCACTCTTGATTTGAAGGCTTCCGAATTGTACTTAATAACGAGTACGAATAGTGCTTATACAACACGGTATGGGTTGTATTTATTTCAGACTAGCTGACCCGGCGAACATCGTAAATAACAACATAAATAAAACAAAGTCAGTTAGCTTATTTTAATTTTCTCATCTACCCTGAACTTACACAAATATATCAAGATCAAAATTAGCCAAATCGGTCCAGCCAGTTTTGGCGAGACTAACGAACAGCAATTGATTTTTATATACAAGATTATATATATATTCAAATGAATTGCTGTTCTTTTGTCTCGAGACTGGCTGGTCCGATTTGGTTAATGGTTTGGTTAATTGGTTGAAATGTTTGTGGGAGTTCAGGAAATGTTTAAAAGGTGACTTTTATTGGCGCTACGAAGTTCGCCAGGTCAGTTAGTTATTTATATTTATTTCAGATAAAGGAGCTAGAGCAGCAGCAGTGCAGACTGCTAGTGGTACGCGAGATCCCGGACAAGCCGCCGCCGCCGTACACGCCGCCGTCCGAGGCCCGGGGGCCGGTCACCCCGCGCGCCTTCCTCCTAGATGACGTCACTCGTGCCCGGATACGAGAATATGTCGCCGAGCCGGATGCAGCTGATTACGATCCCACGGACGCGTTTCAAGTGTTAGTACGCGTTTCGTTTGGTGTGTGCATATAGCTCGCGCACCGCCCTTTCTACCTAGTGTAGTCTATTATCCTCTCGACGTTAAGTAGACCTTCTACTTGTAATGTCATCAGATTGTATAACTAGTACTAAAACTAGTTCGGAGCTTAGCGTAGCTTTCCAAAAAGTTTCTTCTTATATTTATTTGTTGCGTGGCGCCGCAGTCCTAATAATGTCTTCTTATACGAAGCTGAATAGAATAGAAACACTCAATTCTATTGCAGATTGGTCCACGATTTCTGTCAAGAGAGCCTCGACCAGCATAAGTTGGAACAGGGCGACAAACCGTGGGACTCCAGTAGCCAACTGCCCCAGAAACCGCCGCTTGACCCTACACAACTGGTTGAAACCGTTTCCGCGGAGCTGGCGGAAGTCCTTACGGCAGTCGCCCCGGCGGTCGTCTCTGGTGAGTACATATTCAGACGAAGATCAAGTGACGGCGCTTCAGATGACTAACGGAAGAAATTAATAATTGATCCTGATCCGTTATCCGCGGTTTTGGATCGATATGTCATGTCATAATTTGTCATTTTAGTAGTAATGTGGCAAGCCCTAGTACTAAAATATCAAATTATGACATGACTTATCCAAACCGTGATAACGGATTAGGATCGATTATTAATTTCGGACGTTAGCGTATCCGTGTATTGTTGTCTTCTTCATAAACTAGATTTAAAATAAACAGGAACACAGCGCAGCAGAAAGGTTAAACCCGTTACAGTGGGTTTGAAACGATGATGGCTCAGTGGTAGTACCGTAGGCCTGCGATTGGTCATGGGCTCGAATCTACAATTAGCTTGAGCTTTCGCTGAAGGAAAACATCGTGATGAAACTATAGCTTGGTGGTAGATCATTTTCTAGTGAGCGCCTAGCGAACTACCACCCTTAAGTTAAGAATCTGTCGCTAAGCACCTGTCGGTGTGTTCCGGCAGTCCCACTTGAGAGCCAGTTTTCAAACCAGGTTTAGCGTGACGCCACTTTCGACCACATCGTCACTTACATCATCATGACTTCGTCAAACGCTACACTGTAAGAAGTAAAAAAGAAAAAAAGACTTCTTTACAAAACAACATCTGTCACACTTGTAACTTTGACCGCGTGCAAGAGAGACAAAGAGACATTTCATGATGCGTATGCTATGTACTAGTATGCAGTGCAATCGCACACGGCGTCGTAGCGTAAGCGTTTCGCAAGACGCGCATACGACGCGTTGTCGCAGTAAAAAGTAGGAGATATTCATTGTTATTACGATGGTCGTAGCGCAAAGGCGTAAAAAACTTAAAAAAAATTATTCTATATCTGTAGTCCGAACGATATGACTACGCTACGAATGATACGATTCGTGTGTAGAATTCAGCAGGTAACGCTTACGAAACGACTACACTTACGACTCGTGTGCGAAACGCCTAAGTAATCGGAGCAACCGTGCTTATTTCCAGGCGTGAGTTCGCGACGTTCGGACCACATTGATGACATACTGTTCGCGGAGTGGCGGCGCGTCGAGCCCGACTGGACCGCACTGCACAGCGACGAGATCATCGTCAAGAATCAGCTGTTCGAGACCATATTCCAGCGGATACTTACAGAGACCGTCGACGAATACAAACGGACTGTAATATCGACACCTGTCGACTAGTTAACAGTTTTCCCGCCTAGGTCAATCGTGACGAAATCATTGTGCTAACCTTAATAAATTATGCTGTTTATATAAGAGTTCTGTTTTTGTTATTGACTAACATTCTGCGTATCCGATATTTTGCGTACCGACATTCTGCGTCTTTATTATCATATTGAGATGAAATCCATCTGTCAGTCTAGCGTTCAAATCATTATAAACCCTCATAGAGTTTTCCGCGCAAATTCTCACGACTTTATTATAACTATGTGCATTCCGATGTTGTATTATTGCAGCAGATGTTGTGACTCACATACTTTAAAGCTATCTTATAGCATTCAAATCCTTACAGAAGTTTCAGGTCTATGAGTAACAAACAAACCAACAGCCCTTTCGAAGTAAAAAAATGTTCTAAGCATGAATATTCAGTAGCTAGGCCCTCACTAGGTCGACCGTCGACAATGTAACAGTCGCGGAGAGCCAACAGAAAGCACCATAAAGCAGTGTGACCAAGAAAAAGAGAAAACTGTAAAAGAAATGTCTCCTTAGTGGTTCCACCAGTTGATTCAAAATAGTGGGTCCACGAGAAAACTGCCCGTTCAATTGGAGAGGCCTGTGTTTAACAGTGGGCTTCTTACGGCTGAAGATGAACCGGAGTGAAAACCTCCTCAAAAAACCAGCCAAGTGCGAGTCGGACTCCCACACGATAGTACATTGATCACGACACGACGTTAATTAATTAATAATATCGTTAAAGTATATAACGTCAATATCTTCAAATTGTTTGTAACTTGCTACCATGGGTGTCAATAATAAAATACAGTACATTGTTAGTTTAATATTTTAATTTGCAATTAATACATAGGTACTTATAATGAAAAAAATATCACATAATTCCTACATTTCACACATACCTACTTCTTATACAATAAAATACTTTTATGGACTATCCAAAAAGCTAAAGATTGTATTCACAAAGGTTTTTTGATTACAAAATTTTAGCCCGATTAGATTTTTAGGAGTTTAATTGGACCTAAATCAATATGGCACGATAAAATGTTAACTGAGTTATAAATATCAAGAATGTGTGGAGAGATTGTACAGTCATTTTACTTATAGGCGAATTAAATGCATGTAAACATCAGGTCCGGGTGTTTTGTTAGATCAATACTTATACCGGTGTTATAAAATATTCAATAGCGGGGGTTTGGGACAATAATACACTTTCACTACAATAATACTATTGTCATAAACCCCCGCTATTGAATATTTTATAACACCGGTGTAAATATTGATCTAACAAAACACCCGGACCTGATGTTTACATGCATTTAATTTACAATGATTGTTCTTGATAGGATGGCTATTAAAATGGTGACCTATTCTAAGTGGCTCTGATTGCCATCCTCGATAGAGCATGTCACGCGCGACCATGGTTGGCAATCAGTGACGTAGCTAGGTGACCAAAGGCCCTGGGGCAAAAATAAACTAGGGCCACCCACTAAACTAAAGCATTTAAAATCCTTTGTTCTGTATTCGTCGTGTTCTGTATTCGCCTTACTCCAGATTTGTCGTAATACAGTCAACTCCGAAGGGGCCCCTGAGCTTGGGGGCCCCAGGGTTCTCCCCCGTCGTTAGCTACGCCACTGTAGGCAATAGGTATTATTACTGCGTCCGTCACAAAAAGTTCAAAGTGCGAATGCTCACAGCGATATCGCTAAACATAATACTTCACGATGCTATATACGATTGTCTGATAATAATATAACGGAGCTATTATTCTATTCGTTTCACGCGCAAAATGCGCAGACGCACGTAGAAACCCAGCAAACTTTGGCAAGTTACCTGAGTATCTCGCAACCACCAGTAGTCATAAACTCACACCAAACTAACTTAATCCCGTCCCGCAGGCTTTGTTTTGGACTTGGCTCATTTTGTAAGCATAAGCCGTGGCAATGAGTTACGCATCGAATTTATAGTCATGCCTCCCCTCGTGCTAAATGTCATGAATGTCGTTTTGTGGACTATTACTATATAAAAGATAAAATTAAGTAACACAACACTGATTAACGAAACAAGATTTATCCAGACATAAATTAGATACTACGTGCATTATGACCCTCCAAAATTAGTAACTAGAAGGGGAAAAAATGAATTTGACAGGATTGGTGCGATTGTACCATTCCAAAGTTGGATTGGAGCCGCAAAAAACAGTCAAATTCATTTTTTTTATATCAGTAGTGATCTCAGCAGATAAGTTCGCAGACTTGAACATTTTTTTGATCTGCATACACTTACACAATGCAACGTCGATGCTTATTTCCGTGTCGGATTAAATTATAAGTAGGTAGGTAATAGGTAGTATTAATATTAAAAGACTAGCTATATTAGTACATATTTAGCCTAAAACATCTTTTAATAAATAATGCTAGAACCTATTACATATAATAAAGTCGAAACTAAAAAAAGCCACAATAATAATTTTATAATTTATCTTTGCAGTAAAATTTGCTCACTTTAACATTTATCTTCGACTGACGAGACCCTATTATGAGACATTATCTTATATTTTTTGTTGGATAGGTCATTACTCGTTTTTACGTTATTATTTAAAACATTATAGTGCAATATTAATTTTATCTGATCTAGTAATATTACCTACATAATAAAGACTAGCCAAGATAGTACATAATTACATATCCAGCCTAACATAAATATGTATATTTTAATAAATAATACCTACTATTAAAACTACAAGAAGCAACTTACTTATACTGTAAAGTTTTACTCACTATGATACTAACTACTCGCTATGAAGCGATAGGTTACCTAATAATTCAAACTACTTCTATTACTACGGCAACGATAATATTATGACAATGATTATGGCAAATTATTTAGTTATCAACACTTAACTAGGGCAATCGGGTTGTTATTATGAAACTACCTAGTTAATATGCGTAAAACTACCTAAATATTATTCAAACTGAAGATCTCACAGAAACTATCAGTCTGTTAACGTTATAATAATATTCCCACACAGAAGATATACATATAATGTTATACTCATAGCATTTGATCGTTAATATAATATGATCACAAAATAGGTATTGCAAAGTTATACATTGTTACGTTGTTACCATGTTACATAATACATAGTTTTATAAAAAAAAATGTTGTAAGTACAACAACCTATAACACGAAAGGAAATTATGACATTTATTACATATAATGTAGCCAAACTAGCTGCTACTACGTTATGCCTCCAAGAACATCAAATCCTAACGAATGGTAACAAAATGACAGATCAATATTACTGTGTTGAATGTTAAAGTGTTAAATAACATTATATAACTGCTGTGTTGGAGCATCATTAACAGTTAAATGGCTTTAAGTTTAAAACCGATTTCCGTGCCTTTCACCACATTTTCACATCACTAGTATCATTAGAAGCACGTACACGGGCACATCGATGTGTTATTGTTCTTTGTCTAGCTAGGAGAGTCAATTCATTCATTCATTCATAGTTCTGGGTCCAAACTTAATCATCAGCCTTCAGAAATGATTCGAGTGGATTAGGTCCTTTCCTTCTTGGATTGTGTGGTGCTTTCACTGATTCCGCTGAAAAAGATGACACTTTAATTTTTTTACTATGTATGGTAGGTAATGTCAATACGAGTACCTACGTCATAAATCATTATGTGATCTTATCTTAATTATTATCTCACTTTTTTAGTAGGTAAGTATAAAAAATAATATTTATTGCGTATTGTACTTTTCTCTATATATCAGTAGGCTCTACATAATATTACCTGAATGAAAGTTGTGAAGTTACCTGATAACTTTAACTAAGATTGACTTATCGCAGCCAAATCTGTCAAATGTAAACATACCTTAGATTTTCAGGAAAATAAAAAAAGTTTAGGAAAATGTAGACAATAATTATACCTATATGGCTCAAGCATTCATCATTAGTTCAAAAAGGGTAGAGTTCCAGTTGGAAAACACGCGTGGTTGGCGTCTCGATTAACGCTTTACTCCAGGATCTAGGACAGTCACGTCTAGTCTAGTTTCTTATCTAACCGTGTGACCTTGTTGTAGGCCCGAATTAAGTATATTATGCATTTACGTCGCCAAGCGTAGACATGCTAGGAATTACATATGTACCTACCTACGCAGCGCTTCGTCTGCTCAGTTCTAAGTGTAATGTAAACTACCTACTAATTGTGCTCTACGAAAATATTAATGTCTAGTTCGAATGCCATCGATCGAAAGAATGAGAGTTGCTTTACTGTCTGATAACTAGATCGAAGCGACGAACTAACACATTTTGTATCTTGCAAATTCTGAACGGCCCAAGTCCCAAAGGTTGTTATCTAAACCATAATCCCTATCCGGCACTCTCACTTGAGAGCCGGTTTCCAATCCAGACGTAGCGTGGCGTCACTTTCGACCTTCGACCACATCGTCACTTAACATCAGATGACTTGTGACTATGTAGTGTGTTTGAGCTGGTAACACTTACTTGTGGAGCCTTGTGCGGCTTGAGTGACTTCGAGGCAAGCCATCCATTCGGTAATACTGATCTTGGTGTCGTGGTTTACGTCGCAGTACCTCGGCAGTTTCCGGCCACATCTCTTGAGCGACTCCACGTTTGATATCAGCTGATGATAAGCTTTCCATTCGCGTCGCTCCAAGACTTTGTTCTTGTCTTTGTCTAACATGACGAAAGTCCAGGTCGCGGCTTGTTCCTCTTTTGATGCTCCCCATTTAACCATCTCCCTAAAATATTTCATTATTATTTAAACATAGTATAGCAAAACAATAGCTACAACCTGTAGTTTTCCCGCTATCCCGCGGGAACTTTTTTGGGTTGAAAAGTAGGCCTACCTATATGAGTCGTTAATTCAGCTATCTCCATTCCAAATTTTACGTCGCCTTAGCATAAAGAAGTTACAAACATGCACACTCTACTCACTCACTCACAAGCTTTCGCATTTATGATAGGTACGATAGTAAGTGCATGTAATGTTCGGGGAACACAAAATTATATACCGTAAATTTCTACCAGTCATACTAAAAGTGCAAGATAAGGTACCTACCCATAGGTAGTTTATGTTTATTTGTCCATTCTAGGTTGACATGCTAAATACATAGGTATATATACCTATGCATTGTATGTATATTATTGTTAATGTTTACAATGCCATGGATCAACTGTTATTTCTTTTGTTACAATAAATAGTAAGTTATCGACGATTAAGTTATCTTCTAAGATCGTTGTAGGTATAAAGAGTTGTATGCTCTATGCTCTATGCTAGCAGGTATTAAACTTACCCTGGCCCTGTGCCGTTGGTGGACGCTGACATTTTTGTTTCAAAGAAGCTTCTTAAATCTCTGAGGAAACTCGACTTCATCGGCTCTGGACATCCTGTGAAACAAGGGAAACAATGTTCATTTCGGAATAAACACCAATATTTGTTTTTAACCTCGGTGTTTGTTAATAGATTGGATGGTAGAGCTATACTTTATGGGCGAAGTCTAGGTACGTTAAACGCCATATTGTACCTACCAATTTCCGTCCTCAGCCTCAAGCTTATTGCCGGATGTGATTGTAGGACCATCGCCCATCACTACCCGTCAGTAGCGTATTTTAAGATTCAGTGCCCTTGGCCTCGGGGTTTGCTGCCTCATAAATTAAGGGAAGAGAGCAAAATATTTGACGAATCAGGAACAAATCTTTTAAATTTCTCCGTAAATTGCACCGCTCCTCGCGTCTTGCCGCCCCGGGCCATGGCCCTTTTGTCCCTACGGTAAATACGACCCTGCCACCCGTCATTGCTTAAAATATGTATACTCGTAAAATCAAGTATATACGTATTGTAACATTGGCCACTCACCTCTCATAGGGCTAGCGTGCTGCGGCGCAGAATCGCAGTCAGGCCGGCGGTCTTTCACTGACGATCCCGGGATCGGTTTCCCCGTGTCCTGGTGCACGCACCAGCAGTAGCCGGTGGACCGGTAGCACTGCGCACGCGCATAACGTCCGTCGCCCGTGCATTCCGGCACGTATAGCGCGGCATCGCCAGCTTTCTGAACAATGGAATACATGAATAAGTCATTGTACTTACACTTTAATACCCGTGACTATCGTATTCTGCAATTTGAGCTTCTCATAGAGCACGCGTACAATCGTTAAGGTACAAAAAGCATTTCGACACGTCATTGAGCCAACGTTATTGCAGCCATGCATGCACATAATGTTTGTAGAACTTAATGTTTTCGACCAACCTTATTGCACAAAGCCCATAAAAATAAATGGAATAATTATGTAGGATGATAAATGTAAATTTTTCGCAAAAAAGTAAATCGCTGTGCAGTAAAAATGTAAAATACCATCGCAATATTAAAAAATATCTGTAAAGGACAAAGGTTGGACAGTTTAGAATAAATTGGATCTTGATCAGAGTCCTTTTGATTCAAAAAATTCAGTATGGTACTTGAGGTTTTAGTTAAAAGTTGAGTTGGGGAGAGTAGTATAGAGTGATGAGATGAGACATAATATGAATGCGTGAGACGTCATGCCTAGGACAATACATGAGTCATGCTGATACTACCTACATAATTTACGCCATAGTCTAGTTATTGTTTAAGAAGCTTGTTCGAGGAACCGGCTAAGAGCACGGATGTCAGTCAGTCAGACCTGTTCATCCAACACTGCCTGTCTGTCGGTGAGGCAGTCGTTGGCCTCGTCTTCCCGCCGGCTGTCTGCGTCTGGGCCGTCCGGGGCGAAGGAGTTCCGCATTATCCCAGGCAACACTGCGCATGGAATTATCGGTAAACATCAAATACATTCATCAATTTAGATTCAACGCATTTTTCTAGCCAACAAATTATATTAATCGGAGCATTTTTACGAGCGTTTATTTTCAACCCCTTTGCACACGGCGGCGTCGTAACGTAGATGTGCGTATCGTAATACGCGAGTAGTACGAGAGCAGCACGAGCAAGTAGGTAGGTACATGTTTATAAAACTCTTCAGACGTATAGCGGTGTTGCAGCGAAGCGACAGAAGATTTTCATTGCTCTGCAGGTCTTGTACTCGTTGCGTTTTTACGATACGCTTACGACCCATGTGCGGAAGCGGAAGCCCCAAGTGCTGGCAACGATATGGTATAATTTTATATAATACGCGCTAAAATACCGGGGTACTATTTCTATAGATGTCGCACATAGTGTATATAATATTTTTCCCTTCTAAGGTCCGCATTCTAGAATGACGTTGAAACGGTGTTCCATACTCTAATCAGTAGGTACTGGAGCACTGATTTGATTCTGCCATTTTATTAACATGCGTTATTCAAACGCTACTCAAGAAGCTGATCATAATTTGAGGTCATTGCATCATTCTAGAATACGTTAAATCTACCGCATATTTCTAACTAACCATATTCCTGCGGCATTTCAGTGGTGCAGCTGCAGTCTTGGAGCAGTACAAGACTCATGTTGTATTTAAATTGAGAAAGCTGACAGCTTCACCAATACTGAAATGCCACCACTATTCTGTTGCGATCTAGTTTGTAATATTATTACGTAAAGGTGCCTAGCCTTTAAAGTCGGCTTTTAAAGTTTCATTACTTTAGAAACTCGGATTAGCAGGAACGCCATTGTGACTGAAGATAGGTTAGCCTGCATCAGGTCTACATGGCATGGGGGTGCATCGCAGAGCATTATGGCCCTTATAATATGTAGTGTTGGCATTCACATTGACACACCATTTCCATATTATAATTAGTAGTGACCACTTAATTTGAGCAACTAGGTATTGACAATCAACAATACAGTGCAACAAAATTCGCATATAACATTTTAGTACACTGAGAAAAAATCCTGACTCTCCTTCTGAGTCTTACCTTCTTTTACCGATTCCTTCTTATTTTACCTTAGTTTTCTTTCTGAATCAAAAGTCCTTCCCTATTGACTCAGAAGGGAAATGTTTCTCCCTGTAGGTGTAGCATTGGAGACTTCAGTATAACAATGTATCCAACTAGCAAAGTTGATTAGGCCAATATGGCCAGAACTCTTGTCTTGTATTATTTTACCGGAACAAATATAAAGTAATAACTTTAAAAAATTGCTGTGTTATTTTGCTTTGTTCAGTATAAGCACGTAAAGTTATATTAAATAAAAAAAAATGAAGAAGGTATGTGTTTCTATTAAAGGTACCTGATCCCGGCTCCGGAGGCGCCTCCTCCTCTTCCTCGTCCTGGTCTACTTCCGGCCCGCTGTCCTCGTCTGCGTTCAACGACATGAAGAAACGGAGAGAGACTATATATTATTATTATGTTTGCACACAAATTTTCAATGAAAAAAATCCAATAATTACAATTTTAATAAAATATTACAACTACACTGAGAATAAATTCCTGACTTTCCTACTGAGTCTTGGTTTCCAAAACAGATTCCTTTCAAAATGTAACCTTTTCCTCCCTTAGTTCAATTTCCTTCGGAGTCGAAAGGGAAGGAAATTCTTTCTGTATTTCGGAAGGTCCATTTTCTCCGTAAAGGTTGCGTTCGCGGGTTTTGTCGTTTTCATCCTGTCATAATGATCAACAATTCAGTGCAACTCAGGTGACTCAGGATGGATGAAATGGCGACAAGTCACAGCAACAACTTGCGACCCCCTCAAGTTGAAGGGCAAAATCTACAAATCCTTAGTAAGACCTGTCACCATGTATGGATCGGAATGTTGGGCTGTGAAGAAGACGGATGAGTGGAAACTCCATGTAGCGGAGATGAGAATGTTGAGATGGATGTGTGGAGTGACGAGACTGTAAGTAGGAAGTATGAAAGTAGCACCAGTGACAGATAAGTTGAAAGGGAATCGTTTGACTTGGTATGGACATGTTATGAGGAGGGATGATAGTCATATTACCAAAAAGTGATGAATATGAATGTTGATGGATGGAAGGGAAGAGGAAGACCAAAGAAAAGATGGATGGATTGTGTAAGAGTTGATATGAATGAAAGGGGAGTGAATGAAGCGATGACGCCTTATAGGGGAGAGTGGAAGAAGAATACATGCTGCGCCGACCCCAAATAGATGGGACCAGGGCAAGAAGAAGAAGATCCTGTCATAATGAGAGACGTCAATTCACTTTTAACTATCATTGTGTCATCATTTTTGTATGGATATTATTGATTTTTTTAGCGTGACATGAACTGACGTCTCTAAGTGCGGCAGAGAGGAAAAGCAACTATAAAACAGCAGGACCTTCCTTAAGGGGTCCTTTATTTATGCATTTACATACAGATCCTGAAAAAACAATTCGTACACATTTGGTAACTTGGGCTTATTCAGCTAAGTACTTATGTATGACTGACTATATTATCGCTTCCTCATTCGACTTATGTTTCCACTTCTGCAAATCTTCTGTTTACAGCTTCTGTTATGGTTATGACACTAATTTTGTTGCATCACTTATAGAAGCTAGATAAGTCAGACATACTCTAGCACAAAATATGAACGTAACGCATGAAAAAATCAAACTAATTATAGCTATGTAGTTTTTTATACATACTTACTGGCCTCTAGAAACTAAGAAAATAAGTGTTTTGATTTCCGGCAAAATAAAATGATTTTGAATCCTGGAATCAACTCCAGCTTTCGGTGAAAGTAAATCATCATTGGTTCATCGTGATGATAAAACCATAGCTTAGTGGTAAGGCTTTTTTTGATGCTCGCCTGGCTAGCAAAAATAGTCTGTCACCAAGCAACTATCAGTGTGTCCCACTTGTGAGCCAGTTCCCAATATAAGTGTAGCATGGCGCCACCTTTGATCATATCGTCACATAACAACAGGTGACTCAAGGTTAAGCGGAGTAGGAGGAGAGGATGTAAGAAAAAATGTTGGTGGTACTCACAGTCCGGTGCGGGCGGCTCCGGATTGGCGAGTAGGCACTCTACCCACTCGGCGCGCGCGATCTCTCCATCGCCGTCGCCGTCGCAGCCGCGAGCCCATGCGCGTGCGCAGCGCTTCGGTTTCACTACCTGAAGAAAATATATATTTTATAAATTCAGCAAATCCTTCAAAAGCAAGATTTGTCGGTTACAATTTTTTTGCTTTGACTAGACCTGAA
Source organism: Opisthograptis luteolata (assembly GCA_931315375.2). NCBI lineage: Eukaryota > Metazoa > Arthropoda > Insecta > Lepidoptera > Geometridae > Opisthograptis > Opisthograptis luteolata. The sequence goes on from OV928033.1 coordinate 6,978,643, forward strand.
ATGGTTTTAATGGGCCAAAATTTTGCTAAGGTAAGTGTATTGACAGAGGTAAAATTAGGTACGCGGCGTGTATACTACTAATATCAAATCAGAAATCATGGGAAAAAAATTTATCTGCTTCACACGGTATTTTGTTTTGTCACAAAACACTTCTTTGATAAATAAACATAATGATTATGTTGTGCAAATCATCAATCACAAAAAAATAAATAAAGGTGATGTTTAGAAAAGATAACTAACTGAACAAGGTTTGATCTACAACTATTGAAAATTCACGATAGAAATATAGGGTCACGGGACAACAGCAGGATAAAGGTCGCACCACAGGGTCCACAGGTCACTGATCGAAGGCATCGGCGGTTCAATGCACTTTACGCCGTTGACCCCGTGCCCTAGCCCTGCGACTTCAACTTCAACTACATATATATATTCTAGAGGAGTTATTAATAAGTAATAAGTAGTTTATTATTCCAAAGTTGGTATCATAGTGTCAAGAAATGTATTCTGTCTGACTGGCCAGCGAGCGGTTACACGTCAAAAAAAAAAAGTTGCGTGCGAAATGAGACGGGCCGGAGCGGCGGTCTCAAAATCGTTTTTCTCGTTGGCTGCTCCGACGCGCTTTGTGAACATGTGAAGCGGTGATGTGCAAGCGTGTTCGACAGGTACGAAGAAGTTGTTAATTTTATCGTTGGTTGTTTCTAATCTAACAGTGTGTAAACATTAAGAATTATTTCAATCGCCTGCGCAATTGCACTGTGCGCCCTTACCACAAGACATCCGCGCCAAGCCACCGATATGCACAAAATTTTTCACAAATAGGCTGAGTCCCTACTGATATTATAAATTCGAAAGTAACTCTGTCTGTCTGTCTTTCACGCCCTAACTACTTAACCGATTTAAAAGAAATTTGGTTCGGAGATAGTTTGAACCCTGAGGAAGGACATAGGATACTTTTTATCGCGAGAAACTGGAGCCCACGCGGGTGAAACCGCGAGAAACGGCTAGTCACCTATAAAAGTTGATCACCTTTTTGACTAGTCTCCTCAAGCCTCTGTATTCCGACTTCTGCAGCGAATCGCTGCGGTCGCGGTCGAGTTCACGAAATTTCCAGTTAGCAACGGCTTCTTGCGCGCCGGCGCCGGTGGCGCTGGCGGCGGGCGGCTCTGAACGAGCACGCTTGTACTCGCCGCCGAAGATCTTCATCAGATTCCCGTTGAACAGCACCCGGTCAGCTCGTGTACAACCTGGAAGATGACTGTGAAATCAGCATGACTGTAAGCGTTGAAATCGGAGCAAGGTTCTATGACGGCCGAAACTTGAGCTGCCAGGTGGATTGCTAGTTGGCAGTTATAGTCAGCTTTTAACATACATATTAGTCGAAAAACATATCAGCGAGTGGGCAATTAGTGGGAGTTGCACAATTTAATCCCTCCATCTCATTGAAAACTAGCTTCCTTTTTCTTTTTCAACAATGTTTTTTGTTTGTTGGCAGATATCCAATTTGATGGGATTTTCAGTGTTTAGCTTAGTTCTCCACTCAAAACTGAGGCATTATGTTTAGAAATGTTATTGATTATAATCTAATCGACCATCAAATGTTATGGTTTATCGCAAAATAAAATTATGAACCGAATGCTTACTCCTTTTATTTCGCTGGCCGCGAACTGAGGAGCGCCGCCGTGTGTGGGATTTACCTGCAATCAAGAAACAATATTTATGTGAAACCTTGTTTGCAAATTGTTTCTTTTTGTTTTTACCCAAAGGCGGCAAGTCCAGGAGGGGTATACTATAGTTTATAATATACATACATGATTGTTTGTTCGTTTCCTAAGGCATGCATGAATAATTATTCTTCGTTGATGATGCAGTGACCTATCTTATAAAAAGTCAAATATGAGTTGAACATTCGAAAATATTTCTGATCTTCTGATTTATGTTATCGCAAAACAACTTTTACTAATTCAATAATCATATAAACCAACTAGTTAATCCCTGTGGTTTCACCCGTGTCTTCCCGTTATTCCGCTAAATATTTGAAATCGAATCAAATCAAATATTTATTTATTGACATAAAAGGTCACCATGACACGACGAACACGAGAATCGTACCGAATGCCAGCGACGCATCTTAGTAACAATTAGTAATCTATCAATAACTAAACCTAGGTAAGAGTAGGTACAATAAGCAATAATAACTAGGTACATAATATATACCTAACGAATGAATAATAACAGCAACGATTGATAAATGCCGAGAGTATAATCATTTTTACGGGTTATCAATAACTCCCTAGTGAGTAATAAAAACTCGTGATCGCTAATTGAGTAAGTATAGCCTAACTGCGAGAGCAGTCAGGGTCCACAAATTAATATTATAAACAACAAGTCCTTGTTATTTAAAGAATAGAGTAAAAATAGCTGAGAGCACTAGACATTTTTTCACATTTTTTAAGGCACGGTTTAATTTTTTGAAGTGTTGAATCGTAGAGCCTTTGCTATTCGTTTACTTCGTGTAGGTTCGTAATTAAGATATACAATTATACATATACATACATACATATATATGTTAGCCACCAGAGATGGCGGAGATCGTTTGTAGAAACTGGGAAAGGACCACCCATTTTCAAGAGAAGTAGGTACCTAAACGCGGTAATGAGGTAGAAGTTGACGGCATATTACGAGTATAACACTCGTAGAAGCAATTTACTGCATTTAACACATCATGCAAAAACTGAACTGTGAAATTAAAATAATAGCAGTCGTCTCCTCTCATTATCACGTGCAGCGCTCTGCAAATGCATATATTATCTTCAAAGTACACGCGTATTTAGCATACGTATAATTTAGTCCAGGGTTTCCTAACCGGGGTCCGCGGACCCCGGGAGTCCACAGACCCATCTCAAGGGGTGGAAACGAAATAAAATTTTAAAAATTACGAAGGCATAGTTGAGCATAGCGTGGCTTACCGAAGGCATTTCAGTACCAAAATGGTAACTCCAACCTCGCCATCGCTTAAAACGGTGTAGGAAAAATTCGTGTGGAACCGGCGTATCCAAGAACCAACACATTCATGGGCATGCGACATCAACCAACCCGCACTAAGCCAGCGTAGTAGATTATAGTCCATACTTTCTTTGAGAGAAGGCCTGTGCCTGTGTCCCAGCACTGGGGACGTAATACACTGATAATGTTGACGAGGTCGATGACAAACATCACCTTCACATTTAAATTAAACATAAAAAACTCATAAAAATGATATTATTGTTAAAACACTTGGTGTTGAAGTAGTTGTGCGTAACTATTTCAATAAAAACAACTATTAGGTATACATAATGTTTTTTTTTTTAATGTAATAGATTAGCTAACAAGCTGACGGCCCGCCTGATGTAAAGCGGTCACCGTCGCCTATGGACATCTGCAACACCAGGGGAGTTGCCGATGCGTTACCGACCTTTAAGAACTCTTTTCTTTTTTAAGGGTCGGAGTGATTTTGGTAGAATCTTTTGTGGTCCGCCGTTAAAATAGTTGAGGAAAGACTGGGTCAGTCGAAACGAGCACCTTTCTATGTGTGATGGATCATCGGGTTAGTGTTAGTGAGGTAGTTAGTGGTTTATTTTTGTGCATGTGTTTGTGTTGTGATTGTGAGTTGTGTGGTGTGGGTGTGTGGTGTGGAGTACACCTAACCAGTTCGGTAGTCGATCAGTGAAGCACATCATTCTCCCATTTGGAAACCGGTAAAAATCCACCGGCTGTGTATTTTATTATTGGAACCATTCAAAATAAACGAATTGGTACTAATGGCTCAATAAAATCGTGAAGGTTGAAAAGTCTGTAAATTGAAAATACTTCGATAAGTACAAACCTTTCATTCAGGGGAATAAAGCACGCAGTCATCTGTTTCGCTCAGCATCAGATACGGCGAATATGTAGAGCAATACCTTTTTTTCCAATATCTCAGTAATCTCAGTACCTACTAGCTTTTGGTCAGTGATTATTTAATTTTTGGGAGAACAATAGTTTCTTAACCCTATAGTAGAGTTTTTTCACTCACCGCTCCATCTCTATATAGCTCTACCTAGTCTATAGATACTTGTGTTTTCTCTCTTAGATCATATTTATTATGTAACTAATGTCTATGTCCTAATCTATCGCCAGTTCTCACACTTTTTATTAAGTATCTAACTCTACAAGTACCTATAATGGCTTATCTAACGAGTCCAATGGCCATAGATCTTTTTAATGGGATAACAAAAAATAAACCATAAGGGCCAAGGGCCTAAATCGTGTTTGGTTGCCGGTAGACATCGCGGCGCCCGACCCAAATGTGAAACCGTGTCATTAGAAACATTCAAACGCAGATGTGGAAGAAAACACCATTCAGAACCTATTAGAACAAACGAATTACAATACATATACTTTAGAATCAGCTTCAGAATTCAGATCATAATATGATTACATATTTATAGTTAGAACCGTGAATATTGTAATAGTTTTATTACCTACTTATTCCTATCTAACCCTTTTTACTTTAGCATATTAGGTATCGCACCGATTCGCACGCCCGCTGGTTTAATCGTACTAGAATGGTATCAATTCGTTATTTATTTTAACTCTTTTCAAACGACTTCATTTAAACCTGTAGCCAGGTACCTACCCAGGCCCCGCGTCTAAATATAAAACATTAAAGGTGCGAACGCAGAAGCCGACCACTGTTCACAAACGATGTCTGGAGCATTTTTTCTATCATGGCCGAGAATCGAGACGGGTTCTCTTTGCCTTTGGCAGACACAAAAAAACTTAGACTCTATTGTACTTCGGCGTCGAGCTGTCTGACTCGGACGCAGCGCTGTTTCTTAGAAAACCACCTAAAATCTGTCTCGGCTTTAGAAAAAGATAATAGTTTTATGATGCGCATCACTTGATAAATTCAGTGAGATCGAATTTAAACGGCTGCATACAGGCAAGAGGTAGTAGGTAGTAGTGGAGTAGACCTATTAAGTAATCTGAGCCCATGGTTCATTTGGCATTTGGCGATATGCGCAAAGCAATTCGTTTGCAATACTAAGTAGCAGACAAAGAGTTAGGAGTGTGCACAGAGATGTCAGTTAAAATAATATTGATAACAAGCGGTTTCACCAATCTGGAGATTCCTACAGGAACTGTGCATTTCCTCAGAATATGAAGTACCTAGTTTATATCACTCTCCAGCCAATAAACTAGCAAATATTCACGACAAGAATAAACTGTAACAAGAACACTTTCGCATTTATAACAGTAGCGATTAGTTAGTCGGTTTCTTAATGAATCCTCGCAATCAAGCCGATAGGCGTCATGAGTGGTAATACGCGGACATACATGAGTAATTAATTGGCAGTGGTTCCAGGCGCCACTGTCTAATGGAATAGAGTTGAATTAATAACTGGCAAATAAACCAACGTAATGTACGCCCAGTGCCTACTAATGTATGCTATGGACACTGGACATAAAATTAAATCAGCTATCAACGCGCCATGCGTCAACAGCTCAGCGCCGCCGCCGTCGACAGATTTCAATTAGTCAATACAGTCTTCACTGACAATTTCTCACTTAAACATGCATATAGAGCTTGCAGCTTGCGCCTCTGTAAATTGGTTTATTAATAGTAGACATTAAACTAATGACCTGTTACCACCATTCGTCTTCCGAGGGCCGACTAATCGACGCGATGCCACTCTCTTGTGCAATGCTCCTAGCATAACAGAAATTGTACTTAATTGACTTTTTAGTTCTGTTACTGATAAGCTTGCTACAAATATTAAGTAATACACGTACAACAGTTATATATAAGCATCATATAAATAATAAAGCGGTTTAGCAGAATTGGTTGCTGGCTGCTAATGAAGTGCAGATGAAATATTGACCAGCGAGTCGTGAAGGCATTCCGAGAAGGTTTTATTTTTATGGCACCATTCACTTACTGCTTACGGTCAGGTTACATGCGGATAAGACGCGCCACTTCATGTGCTAACGCTTCAAGGCGGAGATTACAAGATCAAGCAAAAGGCTTATTAATTTATGAATTATTTTTTATACGAATATAGGCTTGCGTTTATCTGTAGGTAAGCGAACATGCAGTCTAAGGTGAAACACGCTGAACCATAAAGTAAAACACATAGTGCACTGAAACAATAATATAATTGTTGTAGGTAATATTAGGTAATAACATTTTTTTAATATCGAGCTACCCGTATAAATCGAAACAAAATATGCCTTTTTATAGTGGTTTCGACCGTTTTTCTATACATAACAAGGACTTTTCAATACGATCAGTAAATTAAATAATAATAAAACAAGAGGACTCTCGAGCTATCTTTCACAAATATTGCCACGATCTGTTATTTACTCTGGATGAATGTAGTACGGGTAAGGCTACTGAGCCCGGGCCTTAAGGAAATGCTAAGTGCTACGTACTAGTTTCTAATAATTAAATAGTGGGACGAGTTTTAAAAATAACATAAGTGAAGATGTTAAGTTTTCTTTCAGGTAACCTAAGAGTAGAATGAAACCAATACAGGTCTTGAGTTAGTGACTCAACCATGCTACGTTTTTACCTGAGATTATTTTTACAACAAAAACCCTTCCCCTTGGCTTTTTAAACAAACTGAGTCTGACTTTATTTACGAGTCGTCGTCGGTGGATATCTAGATATTTCGGTGCGTACCGGTACACCTACCTATAATCGAGTTTCGAATTTTAGGAGATATGCTGTCAGAAAGTTATAAATCAAGTTTTTTTTCTGCAGTTTTTGTTGTTACTTTGTGCGCGTTGAGACGTTCTCAGCACAGTTCAATTAAAGGAGCGGTGGAAGTTATCTTCGATCGCAAGCTTGATCGGATTACCTGCATCGAATCGGCAGAGGCGGCGGTTCGCTTGAACGCCAAGGAATTAAATAACGTGTTTCGTAAATTTACTGCCATGTTAAAATTCGATCACGCGAAGATACGATAATGCAGATTGGAAGTCGTTGGGTAGCGTACACGTCTGGAGAAGAAGGCCAGAGAACAGTGTGATTAGGCCAAATAACGGGCGATGTCCTGCGTAGGTCGACCCTTTGTCTGATCTCAAAGGTACCTATCATTCGAGAGTATAACCATTCATTGACTCAATGATTGCGTAAGCTATCTACACCGGAAGCAGAGGCTGAGGTCTGAAGGCGAGTGGTTCCGTTATCATTTTTAACGAAAGTACTAACTATAGGTGATAACTAGTATTGTATAACTAGTATTGTATGGTAGGTAACAGCCATTCTTACAGATTTATTATGATTGGATCATTATTGCCTATCGTAAAGTTAAACGGTTTGAATGTTTCTTATAAAGAGTTCTGTCAATTTGATTACATATTATTATATGAAAAAATCTCAAACTGTTATAACTACCAAATAAATAAGAGAAACAAAACCTACAATATTAGGGTGCCGTTAGGTGCGCGTAGAACTTATGCCACTATTTTCGTCAAAAACTATAAATAGACTTGACTAGGTATGTTTTTGTTTCGCGCCTTGTGTTTTAACTTGGTTATTTACTGGACCTTATGCATTTCAATACGACAGATTAAAGTTATTCCTGCATTTCAAAATTGCAACAACTTCGCTGAAGTTTTTGTTTCCAGTCACGAGTGTCCATTGAGAATTCACGTGGTGGCAAAGTCAATATCATCTGATTTGATGATAGGCACCTGTTCAGTAAACAAGCTGAGATTGGTGCCTTCCGTATATATTTTCGGGCCCCTAACTCTCCCCTTCACCTAGAGTTTACACTACACTTACATTGCTCTACTGAGCTACAAGGTCAGGACCAAAGTGCCCTGAACCTTGAACAACTATAGATACCTACATAGCTATCTTTTTTACATTTCCGTACTTTGAAAGGAAAAATGGTACTTATATCCTTACTGACGTATGTCTCACAGTGTGTTTGTTCGTCTATGAAGGTTTATCGTCTGGGACAAGATACTTTTCGGTTACAGAATCCTACTTTCTCTTGATCCACGACTATCATTTGAGTAATAGAGCGGTCAACACAGACTCGACGAGGTGGTATCGTTGGACTGGTATCAGTCTATGTGAAATGCGTGGTGATGATGCTGCTGCTGATGATACTAAAAAACGATGATAAAACCTTAGTGAAAAGTTGGAGGACCACGTGTCCAAGCTGTGTTCGAGAGTCAACGAAAGGTAGCTAGCAGATTCGTTGATTGCCAGTTGCTTACCCTTTGATTATGACACTAATAATGATTGTGAGCAGAGTGAGATGCTACAAATCGAATGCATGTTGTATATCTTTGAATTCTTCTTACAATTTTATAGTATTTACCAACTAAACATTTTGCCATGTTTAGCCGATCAAGTTCCAAGTAGGTAAATGAGTCGTAGATTACTCATAATTTAAACCACATGAATTCTCGGAACCGCTTTATATCCAAATACTTAGAAAACTAGAAACTAATATAGCGTTGGCAGTTAAAAACTAGAAATTACGAGAAACTTATCGGTTGCTATACCTACCTACTACTATTCATAAGGTATAGCTCCAGCAGCTTTCATCTGGATCTTTGTTTATGAACCGCTTCGAAGTATTTTCAACTCGTATTTACAACACGGGGTGTTTAGGTAAAACAGATGTTTTGAATTCGGCAAAGAAAGATATTATCCCAATTGATGAGTTAGGCATTAGAAACCAACCTGTACTATGTATATTATTAGCCTTTAATACGGTAGCTGCGTTCGTCTTTTCGTTTTATGTAAGAATATGAAATAAATTATACTTTTTTTTTGTTTGAAGATCAAAGTGTTTTGTTTTATTAATTGTGTCTCTCAACCTGGGCAATGAACAACCCCGTTCACAACTTTAAGATTCTGTGCTTTAGGCTCTTGATTACACCTACGTCATACAGCAGAGCGTGGATAGCTTGGATATATTACGAGTTTGGTATTATCACAAAGTCTCTGTGACTGTTAACGAACTAACGAACACACCACATTCTACCTTCCATATCGAAGGGGTCAGATAAGAAAATGCGCTTGACGTCGTCTCGCTTGGTATATCAAGCTAACAACGAATCATTTGCTGTGAGAACTTAGCATACAGCTAGATCCTTATCTATCCCTAGTTTCTGTTGCGGTCCAATAAAATTAATATTTACGCATTGCGCATACCGCGACGCAGAAAGCAGGCTTCGCGGCACTGGCGACAGACGCGCGATATGCCGCACAGAATACAGATTGAAGTATACAAGGCCCTCACCAGTCTTGGTGCAGTCCGGCTTGCCGTTCCGCACCGCCGTGTCGGGCAGCGGCTTGCCGCCGGGCGTGACGCACCAGCAGCCGGCGGCGGGTGCGCCCGCCGCCGCGCACTGCACGGCCGCGTACGTGCCATCGTTGCGGCAGCGCGGGATGTACGCCGACCGCTTGCCACTGTGAGCGTTCAGTGCATACCGCAAGGTGGCGAGGCAAGAAGACTGCTCTTCTGCGGACAAAACTCTTTTGATAAACGAAGGAAATTATTATGAGCATGCCGCTGCTATAATTTCATTCGATAACGAACGGTAACAAATTGCTGGTATTCGAATTAATTGGTCCGCTAGGTGTCCGAGTTAAATGATTTGAAATTTTAGCTGTTCCTAGTGGGTTCACAGTTTCACACGCGTGGACTACAGATTATTGCGATAAAAAGTATGTCCTTCAAGGTATCTCCATACCAATTTTCATTAAGATCGGTTAAATCGTTTTGAAGTTTATCCGGAATAAAAAAACAATCAAATCTTTTCTCTTTTCGCATACTTATTACATATTTAAACATTAGTTTACTAGCTGCGCCCTGCGGTTTTACATTGATAAATAATTATTTGACCTACATATTTGTTTTGCTAGGACATATTATTATTTTTATTAAGGTATGTGATGAAACCGTACTGATTATTAAATTAAATTAAATTACTCGCGGGGACTACACTTTACCGAGATAAAAAAACTAGAGAGGGCCATCCTTATTACCTACCTCAAATAGCCTACGACCTATTCTCAGACTTACCAAATATGCACAAAAAATTTGATACAATTTTGTCGGTCAAGCCGTTTTGGAGGAGTTCGTTATCAAAGGCTTGGACATTACAATTTTTATTTATTAGATTAGATAGATATAGATTTCAATATGTTTGTAATGATATCAATATTCTATTATCCTATCCTGATATTTCCGGACGATTTATTTATTATTGATTTCAAGATAAAAATATGTGAAAACCTAAGATATCTAAACCTCCTCCTCTAATACCTATACCTCCTACATCTTAATTTTGGTTCTAGCCTTCTGGTTAATCTCGTTAATGATGAATTGCCTGTTTGTTTATCGTATCTATTATATACAAAAGCTTCGTAGAAATTGCTGTTGTGGCGCATGATGGTGGTATTGGTGGTGGCGCAGTAGTAATCCATATAAAGTGAGATAAAACAAATTCTATAAGTACTGTTATTGACAGGTTTTTTTTATTTTATAGTGAATACTATTCAGCAAATAGCTACTCATTAATATTCATGTTCCCGTATCCCAATGTGTACAACCAAACAAGAGAAATCTTATTAGTAAAGCTAATTAAAAAATATCGGACTATTAGATGACAAAAAAAAGCTTGGGATTTTAGTGAACTTGCTCCAATTCAATCAATTAGTAATAAGAATAAAATTGTCAATGTGATCGCGCCAAAAAAATTACCTGCCGGGCGTTTCTTGCCTGTTCTTTTGCGGCGTAATGAGGTTGGAACAGGCGTAGCTAGTTTTAAGTTTGACGTTTTAAAGTGATCACAATGTATCCTATTGAATAAAGTACCTTTGACTATTGACTACATATCTATCATTTACATCCAAAATTTAATTACGAGTTCACTACTCTTTGACTATAGCTACATGATCAAAGAATTCGTTACGGTGAGTGAGGACTGGACACACCGCCATTTTGGCGCTGAAAATCTTTTTACTTTGTCTTTGGATTGAAGTAACCATTTCAGGTCAATAGCGTATTATACTGGGTTCTTGGCCAAACCATAGTGGTTCATTAAATGCTTATCACGTTTTCTGAATACCCTTCAGTATTTACCGTTGTTTATAGAACACCCTATCCTTTTAAGGATATTTTGGAAGGTACTCCAAAATGAAGGAGTTGGGTAAGGTTATGGTTATGAGCTATTATAGTACCTACTCGTAAAGTCATTGCTTATAGCCGATAACTGATTAGCTTAATGTCTATTGTGTTCCTCACCCACTATTTACCTATGGTGGATGCTGGAGCCTCCGAACTACCAAGAGTACGAAGTAGTCAGCGCCCCTGCCCTGTATCGTCTTTGTTTCCCTATAACTATGATTTGTGAGCTTTCTAGTCAACTGTGAATATATAGGTATCTTGTAGGCAAACGTGCTTCATCATTGACCTTGTCATCACTTCCCATTTGAGTTTGTCTTTTTATTATTTTTTACAGGGCAGTGTTTGACCACAAGCACCTACGGTCGCGACAGTACCATTTCGAATTTCTGTCCATGACTGTACTAATGTTAGGTGAAGATGTGGCCGATTGGGAACTAACTGGCTTCATGTGAGGCTGCTGGAACACACCGAGCGGTGCTTGGCATTAGTTTGTGTATGTGTGTGTGTGTGTCTGTGTGTGTATGTGTGTGTGTGTGTGTGTATTAGCGTATGTGTTAGTATTTGTGTGTACGTGATCAAAACTTACGGCAAATAAAAAAGATACACAACGCAAGTCATGGATGGAATTGCCAAATAATTGTCAGCAATATCCTTACCCGAGATAAGTTTATTAACGCTTTGAACTTCGGGTGAGTGAGATTAGTGATACATACCAACAATCACCTTTTATTAATACAATGCAAGTATTATCTCTAACAATGAACTATGATTAAATGAAGAACTAGCTTTATTGTCATCTATATCTTCAGTGAATATGAATGGATCAAACGTGACACTATTGTGCAAGATTAAATACATGATAGTCGGTACATATGCCCGAAGCAGAGTAGGTAGATACATACCTATATTTATCTAGTTATGTATAATGCAGGTTTTCACGCCTGTCTTTAAACGCAACTATCAAGCAACAAGCTCTTCTATATATGTATAAGAAATTATTAGAGTCTAGATGCTCACTCTTTTATATTCTTTTGATAATGACAATGATAAATAATTAAAACTTAATTACTTTTAAGGTTTGTCAATATTTATCATATATGAAACATTAGCTATGATGCGCGGCGCATCTTTGAGTTGTTATGAATTGCCATAAAATCATATCCCTTTTGGAATTACCACTGAAGATATAAACTGGTAAAGATTGTTTTCTTAACAGATACTTACAAAGACTTAAAGTTTTCATCAAATTATTTGTGCTTGTTAAGAGCCTGAAATATATTTATGACAAAACAACAAAATATATACAATTGGATAGAAAATTAAACTAAATACTAAGAACTAAACTACCTATATAAAACTAAACATCTACTAATAAAAAACATGATTTAGGTCGCTGCCTGCAGGTAGAGTGCCAAAGAGATTGGCGACATTACCTCAAATTCAATTATTCTATTTTTAACATTATGTAAATTTACTTTTTAGGAGTATATTCCAGCTACACCTATTAAAATTATAATTATAATTACCTATACCTTTCTACAATGCGGAAAGATGTTTATCTACCGATAAGTTGTTTAGTTAAGTTACTGGTGCACGTGCATGGATTGCATTGTCACCAATCACTTGCGCAAGAATCGATTCTCACAATAATGTAATCCATCTCGATATTTTCGACATATATCTAGATTCCCCCGAAGTTCTTTCAAAAGAAACAGCGTTCAAGGGAAACTTAGATTCATAACTTTTTTGCAAAATCGTGTAGACTGAACTCTCAATTGGATGAAATAAATCTTGAACGTGGGGAATTGGTAATATTGGCTGCAGGATCTCCTTTTTTCTCAGCAATTACAAAACATACAGAGCTAATATTTATGTTCATTAAAGATCATGTTTTTGACATCAAATTGTAGGAAGGATAACACGATTGCTTAACTTTCATAGCAGAGAAACAAAGATCGAAAACTGCCCTCTAAAAAAAAAGATTTTCATTTTACAGGCACATTTTTTTTGTATGATATAAACACATTCTTCAAAGAACTACAGGTTTAGTTCTATATAATTAACAATACTTTCATTTTAACGAAAAAAAAGTTTTTTTTGACGCACACGACCTTACGGCATTAGCCAGCTCGCTTGCGTTTTTGTTTGGAGCTGATTTCAGATTCATTGTTAATCACGGCGTGCTCTTATTGATTGAGAGGAATTTATCATTGTTCTTGTGCGAGAATCGATCCTGGTGGCACTTACCGTCACAGACTCCTTTTTTGGCAACGGCGACGGGTTCTCCGACGCACTGCGCCTTTATCAACTGGCATCGGCTGGCGTACGAGCGACCGTCGGTCCCGCACACAGCCCTCTTCGCCACGACCGGGTTCGCTTCGCAAGAAGCCACGCGGCCATTGCAAGTGTCACTACTCCTTGTGCTGGCCTGCACAGATAAATAAGTCGATTCAATGTGAGGACCGTAAAAACCAGATATTGTGCTTCTTCTGTTATTCTATACTAGTTGCACCCCGCGGTTCACCCGCGTCTTCCAATTATCCCGCAGGAACCTTTTTCCGGGATAAAAAGTAGCCTATGTGTTAGCCAGAATATAAGCTATCTCCATTCCAAATTTCATTCAGATCCGTTTAGTAGTTTTCGGGTGAAAGAGTAACAAAACAACAAAACAAACATCCATCCATCCATACTCACAAATTTTCACGTTTATTATATTAGTAGTATAGGAGGTTACAAGTAGGCTTGCGATCCGTAGAACGTGGCTTCGAATTCTACAATGTACTTGACCTATCGGTGAAGGAATACATCGTGATGACACCATGAAACCATAGGAGCCATTTCTTTATCATTCACTCTGTAAAAATATTCTGTTACAATACGACAGTAGCTGAAAATTTACGAAAACGACCAAATTTCCAAATATATTTATTTTATTTATTTATTTATGCAAATTGTCATAACAACATGACCCTGTTAGGGTATAGCATATAGAATTTATTTTTATATAGGTACCAGAACCAGAGAGAAGGAAGAAGAAATTTACATATCAGACGAATGATCACCGACCGATGTTTCGTGTAACTCAAGGTAGCGTGCTAGGCTAGGACCACTTCTTTTCACAATCGAATTTAATTTATATGTCCGATCAAGCTATTTATCAACCCTTTTGCAATATTAACGAGCCGAATCTCAACCAATGTAACGTCCCCACGCTAAGGGGAAAAGGGGGTCTCAGAAAATATCACGTAAAAAATTTCCCAAAAGAAAGTGTGTAAAAATACGAGAAAACTGTGTGAAACTATGTCACACTTAAATTATTAAGCAAATTATGTTTTATTTTAAATAAATTCAAAGCAATCAACCACAGAAAAACGTATTTATACTAAAACACGCATTTAGTAAAATGTCAGGCGAATTAAGGGGGTGAGATATTGGTAGAGCAAAATCTCACGAAATACATGTCACTAAAGAGGTAGAGGGGGTCGAAAAATCGTCAAAAACATTTCACGTAACTAATGGACACCCCCTAAATAAGTACTAGTAGGTATTAGGTACATAATAACTAAGTACTACGAGTATTAACATTAACAGGTAGGACCTAAAATAAGTTTTACTCTACTCTACCATGGATTGGCTATTATTAAACTTTTAAGGATATCTCATTCGGATTTTTCAAACTACATATTATATCATTTGATTTGAAGTTAGCTTGACGGACTAGCATTGTACAAATACAAACCTCTGCAGTAGCGGTGGCGGTGGCCACAATATCAAATGAATGAAAACACCGAGGAACAAAAGGTTCATCGATAGAGAATGTAACTACATATAATTTAAGAAGGTTACCTACCTGGCATTTGTAATTACTTACCAATGTTTCATAATTTATCAAAATTAATGATATCATACATTTAGATAGAAACCTTTTAACAGAAACCTGTTACGTTACAAATTTTATAACTACATTGCGAGATGGACCTCGTTCTCTTCCTGTTCAAGTTTTTTGACTTAGTTACCTGCCTACATCTAACTTGGGTACGTATCCTAATAAGCCTCTGATACCTAGTGTGTTACTTACAAGATACGGTAGCTTCAAATAAGCAAAATTTTAATAAAGTACAATTTCATATGATTAATTAGGAAAGATTAATATTAGTAGTACTAAATACACAAGTAGGTAAGATTGAGCAATAAAGCGCTAAAACAAATCCAAAATTTACCTTCACATCTGGTGTAGCTCCATTGGCAAAGTAAATAAAGTTGAGAAAAAACAAACAGATCACAAACTCATTGATATGCATAGTGACTAATTTAGCGATATATTGTATAAACTTTATACAAATACTAAAGTTGATATTTAATTAGCTACACTCTTTCACAAAACAAAACAATACGTCTGTCGACCGGTCAAAGTGTAAATAACTTTTTACCATCATATTGGCATAACTTTTAGGAACGTTAGTGTGTTACGAACGGGCTCTGTTGCAACAAAACGTCTGGGCACTACAAAGGGATAGGTAGGCGGGACGTTCGCCGGGACAGAAAGCTAAGAACAGAATAAAATACAATAAGGATAAAATCCCGGTGTGGTGCCACCGCCCGCACCGCGCCGCGCTCTCCTCGTCTGCCGGCTGCCTCACTGCCACGAGCAAAAAGCGCTGCATAGGCCGGCCGCAGCATGCCGGGTTGCCGGCGCTCGCGCACTCCACCTCTCCTCTCCGCGCCCGCTGGCTCTTTCATATTTCAATTCAATAGCGACCGCGTGCGCGGCGCGTCGTCGCACGCACGTCTGCTATTCGGTCCACATCAACCTGCTAACTGCGCTGCGAGACTGTCCCAATACCAATAGCAATATCCATCCTACCAAGTCTATTGCTTCTGCAGGCATTTTTTGATACCTGAAAAATTAGGCTTGATTAAACGCTCATAACACTAACCACTAAAATTAGTCATCATAAATGGCTTAATTTGGTCGCATTTAGCAAATTCGCGTCCTAAAAAGAAACCTAATTAGAAAAAGTATGGTCGTTAGCGCAGGTAATCCTACTAATCCCTTATTAGAAAAGGGTTCAGGAAAGTGTTACTTATAACAAGAAGCAGCTAAATTAATTTAGTCTAGTGTATTAAACACTTTATTAAACGCAAATACATGGTGATTCAAATTTGTTTTGTCGTTCGTCACATAAAAACTCTGATGGGGTGTTCTCACAGTCGGTACCTAACGTAACGACTAATAAAACGAAAAGCCATACCATATTATGGTGTAATACATAATTATGGCCATACCCTCGCTGTGTTCAAGATTCTACTTTTGAAACCCTCACTGCGCTCAGGATTCTACTATAAAATCTTTAGCTCCGCTCTGGATTCAAAGAAACACTCATATAATGGTTGCTTGCTTGCTAAACCTTGCTAAACAATCTACTATTTTCAGTGAGAGCGTTATTTTGAAATCAGAGTGGAACGAAGGACTAACCGGATCGAGAGATTCAATTGACTGTGAAAAAATGATTTTCTGCCAAGTAAGTGACTAAGTGGCCAGTATCTTTTTTTGTTATGGCGTCACACGATTAGTGTATTTGCCAGTGTCAAGTATCACATATATTTCTAACTCAAAAAGTAGAATCAGGTATTAATGATGATGATTATGATGATGATGAGATGACGGGACCCAGCAGCAAGCCGGGTCAAAGAGGATAGTGTTTAAGTAAAGTAAAGTAGTGGCACTTTCCTTAAACCTTACACTGACTTTTTTGGAGCAACTAGAAATGTTGATTTTGTGAAACCCAACCTATCGCATGACACCTTTTGCACATACAGCTGATATTGTGTTGGGTCTTCTGGATGACGACGCGAATTAAATAAAGTCTTCAGGAAATGAAGACTACGGCAACGGCAGACTTCCTTCTCG
This sequence comes from Opisthograptis luteolata, assembly GCA_931315375.2. NCBI lineage: Eukaryota > Metazoa > Arthropoda > Insecta > Lepidoptera > Geometridae > Opisthograptis > Opisthograptis luteolata. The sequence continues at coordinate 6,995,731 of OV928033.1, forward strand.
ACCTTGTTACAAAAACAGTTTTGGCTCTGGGTGACATCTGTTAGTAAGTAGCTCCGTCCTATAAAAACAATTGACAACCAACATGACCATTCTCTCGCCAGCTTTGCAAGAAGTTCAACTACTCGACAAAAGGTGGCGCTTTTGTCAATTTCATAAAGTTGATAATTGTGATCTTTCTACGGTTGTGATGTAAAAATTATATCATAGATCTTCGATAGATGTCACTATATGCTGTTCGAGTATGTACCTCATAAATTGTTGTTCTCTATTTTTTTAGCCTATAATTTAAATAACATATACAAATTTTTAGGAAAAAACCAGGTGGTGGAATCGAATCCGCGACCTCACGCTGATAATGAACAAATAGCATTCAATTCAAATTCAAAGTACTTTAGTACGGCCAACAATAATCTATGGGTATGTATAAAAAATAACTTAAAGTACGTTAATAAATTAAAACTAAGAGTAAAACAAAAAAATTACGAATTAAAAACAAACATCATCAAAAGCAACGAAAGTAAAGCAATATATAGCCTAGGGCCTAGACTAAGGATTGCTGTCACGCAAGGCGCAAATTGCGCAGCAGGGAAACAATCCCCAGTCCAAGATGTTACGGTAGGTAGTCAATATAAATAATAAATTATCATGAACCTGCGAGACACCTCCATTGTACTATGCAAATACCAACTAGTGACAGTGTAAGTCTGAACCGTGTCGTAAACGAACAAATATATTTTAGGTATATATACCTACCTATATATACCTAGGTAGGTGGCTATAATTCTGACAAAATCATGTTGTATTGGAGCTATAAATTTTTATTGTTTTATGTTATAAATTCGATATCAGAAGAAAGTGTTCGGTACCACAAGTAACTCGTGATGGTATATTCAAAATGGCAAACAAAATATTCAGAAGAGCAACATTAATTATTATTATTATCCAATTGATAATAATACTCACTGTTTTATCTTCATCCGGAAACAGGAAAAGAAAATCCCATTACAAGTACGATGGAAAAAGGACGACCTCGAGGCTCCATACAAAGACTATATGCATGGATATATCCAGAACCCTCCGAGGTTAATTTTATGAAACAGTTTCAGAAAAAACATTCACATTACTTATCTTAGCTGTACTTCTTTCTGGCACGATTTTGTAGGGTAGCCGGTAGGTGTTAACATAGATTAGATGTTAAATGTGTTAACGAAGATTAGATGTCAAATCTTTTCACTAGAAATGTTAATGTTAATTGTCACCCGTCAGCACATACCTCCGTTACAGATTCTGAAGAGTCTCGAGTCGTTTCAAGCGATGCCAAGATATAAATCATGAGAGCGTGTTAAAAAAAAACAATGATTCTTTCATAGTGCATCTCTACACTAAAAAAGAAAAGCCGAAAAATACCATGTCTTTAAAACCAGCGGTTGAGGCTTTGCATTCGTTTGAAGTACATACACACATCCCACTATATAAGTATTTATTTATCTATATTAGTATGTATAATATTGTTGTCTAGTACCCACAAGTTTCGAGCTTAATTTGGGGCTAGGTCAATTTGTGTGCAATTGTCCACGAAATTTGTTATTTTTAGATTTCAATTGATAGCGTTTGTTACTCAACTAATAACATTTCAATTTGTAGGTAGGTACATGTAAATATCTTTAGAGATATCGTCATAACTGTTATTTAACTATTCCAAGTTGGACAGTGCGTTTACCTCAACGCTTCACTATATACCGCAGAAACCTATGCGCTTCAGGTTGGTTGCAAATCGCAGTGAAACATCTTGTCATTTTCTGGCAATTCGATTGCATGCCGATGCAGAGAAGTGCTGTAGTATTTTTTATAGTTATAGTATGGGCTTTGATAAAATATGAATTCCAAAAGCTTTATGGCAATACTATAGGGGGGACACTCCCTACTTTTGCCCCTCCCAAAAATCCCTCTCATCCACATGCACAATATCTTAGTGAAGTGCGTTCAAGAAATGTTTTATAAGTGATTTGTGTCTAATTCATATTTATTCTTCAATCCCAGCGCGCCATAAGTCATGTTTCTTGCGAGCGGACACAGGCCCATGCCGGGCTGACATTCTTCAATGGTATTTCGATGTGAAGCAGAAGAAATGCTACCGGTTCTTCTGGGGAGGATGCCAGGGTAATGGAAACAAGTTTGAGACCAAAAAGGAATGCTATGATTATTGCTTTTTGAATCATTCCAATGCAGAACGTAAGTCCATTCATATTATTACCTACCGACAAAGAGAGCTGAAATAAAAATACCGGCCAAGTGCGAGTCGGACTCACGCACGAAGGGTTCCGTACCATTACGCAAAAAAAGTCACGTTTGTTTTATGGGAGCCCCATTAAATATTTATTTCATTCTGTTTTTTTTTTGGTATTTGTTCTTGTAGTGGCAACAGAAATACATTATCTGTGAAAATTTCAACTGTCTTACTATCACGGTTCATGAGATACAGCCTGGTGACAGACGGACAGACTAACAGACGGATGGACAGCGGTATCAATAATAGGGTCCCGTTTTAGCGTTTGGGTACGGAGCCCTAAAAAAGCCAGCTAAATGTGAAACCAACCACACAAATTACTAAAATATAAAATATTGAATTGCGATTGAGGTCCTAAAAGACGCCTTTGTTCTGTGTTCGCAAGATAAGTTTGTTCGCCTTGACCTTTACTGGAAGCCCCAAAAGTCTTAATTCTAAAGTTTGAGTAAGTAAGGAAGTACCTAAAGATGTATAATTTTCTTCCGAGAAATCTGTTTTCAATATTTATTAGCCAATCGCTGGAAAATTTGCTTTTGCAGATTTGAATATTATGTATCTGACAGCCGTGTTCCTACTATTGTACTGATTGGCGTTGAAATAGAAACACTAGGTCCGTCCTTATAAGGACCACATTGGGATGCATAACTGAGGGTTAGGTGATTGATAGGCATAAGATATCTGCTCTAAGGAGTAGGTTTAGAACCACCATCTTATTGGGTTCATTATGTTTCTACAGCAAGTGGGCTTACTTACTTTTAATAGCCTATTACAAAGTTTGGTAAACAGTAAACTATACTCATTTTATTTTTTATTTTCTAGCCACTGCAATACCACATTTCTGCTCACTGGCGTTTGATTTTGGCACTTGTTTTGGACACTATAACCGATGGGGTTGGGACACGTTTTCAAAGTAAGTTGGTAAGCGTTATCACTATTTCAGCAAAACTGAAAGCTTTTAGCGTAGATACTTATCGGAAAATGTTCAGGATTACATGCAAATGGCACGAACAATTTCACGGATATGCTCGGCCATACAAGTAACGGAATAGCATCACTTACCTCCATATTTTTAATTCAAATACAGACAACATAATAATGCCAACACAATCACAACCACAGGCTCTGACCCTTTAAGACGAGGAATTGGCAATTTTTTTCTCAGCAATTACAAAAAAAATACAGAGCTAAAATTATGTATATTAAAGATCATGTTTTTGACATCAAATTGTCTGAAGGAAAACTGGATTGGTTAACTTTCATAGCAGCGAAACAATGATCAAAAACTGCCCTCTAAAAAATTTTTTTTCATTTTACAGGCATAGAAATCCGATTTAAGAGTTGAATATTTTTTTTGTATGGTATATAATGCACATTCTTCAAAGAACTACAGGTTTAGCTCAATAAAATTAACGATAGTTTTCATTTTAAACGAAAAAACCTTTTGTGACGCATACGACCTTACGGCATTAGTCAGCTCGCTTGCGTTTTTGTATGGAGCTGATTTCAGATTCATTGTTTATCACGGCTAGGATTCTCTGTACCTAGGGTATCAGAAAATACGCGGATCGGGGATCTACAGCACCTAAACAGCAGACACAGAACAAATACTTGCGCATTTTTTTCAGTGCACAAATATTGGTCCTGCCTGATACAACAGGCAAACGAAATAAAAAATGTAAATGTACGTTTGGTAATTAAATAGGTAGTAGTATTTTTTCACAAGAAAACGAGTAAATTTCAGGTTTTCAATATATGTATTTGCCTCTAATGACAGTGCTAAGCATGGGCTGAACTTTGACTTATATATATATTAGGCTACCGCTACATACTTTGCTTGGTATAAAGTTAACCACGACTCCAATCCTATTCTTATTTGAAATTAATTATAGGCATACAAGTACCTAGGTATAAGCAGGTGAAATGAAATTAAACTTTTCGGGAATCCGCATTTCAAACGGATTTATCAATCCCTGATATTCCAGGACGTGCAAACGACGTTTGTACTCCGGATGTGGAGGCAACCAGAACAACTTCGAGTCACAAGCTGAATGTATGAAAACCTGTCTCACGCCCCCCAACAACACCATGAACGGGTACCAACAGTTCACCACTTGCTTTCCATTCGATATCGATATGAAATAAAATTAAAATTGTTTTTAAATATACTAGTACTTTTATTCAGGCGCACGATTTAATAACTAAGATTCTTATTTGTATCTTTTGTATGTTAGTTACCAAATAGGTATCTAAAGTTATCTGTTTAGTTTAACATGAAATCAATCATGCAACTTTATGTATACCTATGAGCAAACTAGCAATCACCAAAGGTTTTATATATATTTTTGCTAGGTACGGGTGTGGTAGTCGTAGTTGTTTGTGAAAGCTAATCAAAAAGAAAATACTGTAACGCGGTTCACGTCGTTATAAGATCTGTCATCTCAACTACAAAATTGATATAAAACGTTTTCTATCTCTAACTTCTAGAGTTAAGAAAAAAAAAAATTTAAAGTGTACTACTTTTTTTTGCAGGCCACTGTATTTTTTAGAAAGCTCTTAGTAAAGCTCTCTCTTTTGTGATTTTGTGGTGTTTTCAGCATTGTTTGTGGTACTGTGGATAAAGTGACACAAGAATGATCATTTGATCAGTGACGGTAGAGTCACAGATTAACCAATGTTGTGCCTATCAAACTAAACAAATGTAACAATCTAAACATCTTAACGCTACTAACCGCTACCATTTGGCAACGTTCCCAAAATGTTGGCTTCATTGCCCCGTTGAATTGCAATGCTTAGCCTTTGTGCAAAATAAAGCCCATTCTTGTCATCGGTATACATAATTAATAAATTTAGCTATACACATTTAAAAATTTGAGCGTGACTGTAGAAACAAACTGTAGGCGTTTGTTTCTAAAGTCACGCTCAAACTTTTGATAAAAAAGTTATTGACTCGTTCTCACTTGGAACATAAGTTGGGATATTGTACATACTATGAATATCCTAAGTTATGTTTTGGAGGGACAGAAAAAGTGAAAGAACAATAAATACTGTTGAACCATTTTAATTAATTCAAGAAAACAACGTTAATGGATCGAACTTCACGATCTTCTACACCTAGCGCAAACAGCCGCAGAAGTAGTGGTGTGAAACATTTTTTTCATTTGTAACAACAAAGATTTATACATTGACTTGTCGTTTAATATCTTGCTATCCTTTAACTGGGACAGTATTAGTTGTATCCGAGGTGACACCGTCGTGGTATGAGATCGTAACTTTGAATGTACAGCTGCCGGCGCTTTTACTCTTTGAGTGAAGGGTGGTGCCTGTCAGATGCAATGGCTGTTATTATCACTAAAATATTCAACTGTAGTATTATAGGTAATCTATGAACTTGCAAACACTGCGCTAAGTCGCATTCATCGCTTTAGTACGGGGAAGTAGTGTTTTTTACACGATAGATGTATTTTCTCTTAGGCATTACGACTTTAACCATTTTGGCTTGAGGGCGGTGGCTGTTGGATTGGGCGGCACACACAGTACACTGAAAATAATACAGGATAGCGAAGCCTTTTTTAGTTGGAAATAACATTACCTAGTAGAATGACTGCATTAAATTCCATTTAGTCCGTGCGATTATGTTTTTTAATGTGATATGAAAATTATCCAATTCTTTTAGTACTATCGAATCTTTTTTTATTTTTTCTATTTGTTGAAAAGGATGTATCGGTTGAAATGAGTTCATTTGTTGATTCGGATATATTATTTGTTGATATGGGTATACATTTTGCAGCCAATAAGGAGTCTTAAACAAATATTAACTTTACGGCGTATACATGTATAAAAGCAAAGCAAACTAAGAAACCATAGAAAAATAAAAATTAAGAGATTTATGTATTAAGGATAGCAACCGGTCAGTACCATATTGGAGCAGCATATTAATGGAAGCTCGAAAAAGCACTGGCTGGAACTTTACATGTTGATGATGGTAAATTTTACATAGAAGAATATTACCCCCTGTACCTTTACTTTATAAATAAATATAACTGCATTGAAATACTTTAGAAAACCGTTTTTTTTCCAGCAGGGAGTCGAATAGAGAAACATGTCACAAAATCAATCAATAGGTTAATGATGAATATAACATTATAACGTTTTTAAGAAAGTTACATTCCACCCTGTTTCTTTTTTACTTTCGAAAAGAGTTTCGCTTTTAAAAACTTTATTATTATGTCGAAAAGAATATTTTACTCACAGCGTTAACGAAATAGATGATATAAAAAAATATTACGAAAATATACAGCGATTGACCAAACACCTTCATATTGGCTTATTTCAATTGCGAAAATAGTTAAAGTTATAGTGTAGCCAATAAAAATATGACATAAAAAAAATCGATGAAACTTATAGATTTATTTTTTACTATGCTATATTTTTTTATACATTTCTTTAATAATATTAAATGTAAAAGTGTGTTTGTTTTGTTCTTCTTTCACGCCGCAACAGAGCAAATTATCAACGTGGTTTTTTGCATAGAGATAATGTATGAGTCGGAGGGAGTGACGTTAGCTTAATTTTTATCGCGGAAAATGTACGGTCTATGGGAATATCAACGCAGGTACAATTTCTGTAGGGCTCAGCTAGTCTATTATATAATAATAATTAAATAATAATAATAGTATAACCCTTTTTCTGTACTCATTCTGGTAGGTATGTAAATATTATGAAGCATTATAAATACATTATAAAACATAATTATTTAAAAAGTTAAACACATAAGTTTGTATTCCTAATTTGAAAAATTCAAGAGTTGCATTCAACTTCCTTGTTTACTCGAAAATTGCACCTTACGAGCTACCACAGAAAACATCGCGAGGAAACCAGCATTCAAGCCACATCATTGAAGGGCATGCGATCCGTTCTGTGCCAACACTGCCAACGTGGTACATAATGGTTCAAACTGTCTCTCTCTGGAAGAAGGCATGTCTTCATCATCATCAGCCCATTGCTGGGACTCTGGCCTTCTCTCAGAGAGAGAGTATGACGGTTATCTACCACGCTGGCCCAGTGCAGGTTGGTAGATGTCGCTTGCCCTTGAATGGTGCAGTTCTTGGCTCTTGCACTGAGAAAAAAAATCTGACTTTCCTTCTGAGTCTTTACCTTCCAAGACCGTTTCCTTCCTTATTTTGTATTAGTTTTCCTTCTGAATCACAAGTCCTTCCCTTTTGACTCAGAAGAAAATAACGGTATTTCGGAAGGTCTTTTTTCTCCGTATGGACACGCCGGACATGTCGGCATGTGTCTTAGTAGTTAATATCACCATCATCAGGACACATCTATTTGAGTGCTCTGTCAAGGAGTTCCACACGGCGCGGCGACAAAAACTAAAAAAAAATTTGTTCCTTGTTACACTAATAAATAAGGATGAACCTCGGATGGCGAATTGAAAATCTGTACTTAATACGCACCTGGCGGTATTATAATATTATGTAAATAAATAAGTCGTCATCAAGATAGTGATATAAAAATATTATTAAGTACTCAGTGCAATGAACCGTTAGAAAAATCGTCAGATAGCTAATTTCGTAAACTTCTGTGTTGTTTTTGTTTCTTGCTTCCTTGTTCAACATGAAGTTACCCAGTAAAATTGCGTTCACGATAGCACTTATCTTGTCGACATTAAGGTGGAAATGGGATTATTGAATATACCTAATCCAAATTTTGTTTCGCCACGGTAAGACCTGAATAAGTACATGCCTACCACGTTTATCTGATTTATCGTCTTATCAGGCCGCAGTCAGCACGTGAATGATGCTTTAGTTTATAACCTAATTCATAATAATGTCTATAAAATTACTGCAATAATGGAGATGGAAGAAATAATAGAAGCATATGACTTATTGGGAAATAGAAAGAATTCAGAGGTATGCCAGTTTATTATTATTTTATTATGTACTTGTACTTAGATTTTTATGATGCCGTTGTTTATTCTACAATATAAATAATGTTTGTTTATCTACTGAAAGGTATAAATTTATTCCTTCGTCCTTTCAGTAAAACATTTGACTGAGACGGTTTAATAATAACAATCCCCAACAAAACAGAGGTGATTGATAAATTTAACGTTCCAGGCAAAATGTAGTAGTAGTAATTAATATTCTTCATACATTTATTTCTTTAATATTCCCGTCGTTTTAATATTCAACAAATCAAAGTTCATAAAAATCGGTGCAGCCATTTTTGAGTTTTAAATGGTGAATCTAACCCGACTTTTTTTACATATATAAAGACTACAATTCATCTACCTACAATGCCATTGTTCCAAGAATAATTCAAGGCTCTTCAACACGTCACTATGTAACTACCTACCTACTAGATATGAATATAGCTGCAAAAAACGGCTAACTGCAGATCAGACCACGCACTGATGTTAAGGATTCCATTGTACATTAAAGTACGAGGTCCACTAAACTCTTCTTTAAGTTAAAGTTATTTTTGAAGTGATTTATATCATCTTGTTGGAATTAACGAGTTCTAACGATTGTATATTGCAGATATCATAACCAAAACATTGTTTATAGTATAATTACATCGTCATCATCATCAGCCCTTACTAATCCATTGTTGGATATATGCCTTTTCCTTAAATCTATATATTATGGCAGATAACGAATTACCTCATACTGTACAATAATGTATATTGATGTCGATTCGGTATTGCATTCTCTAAAACTAAACTAAGTTTGACAGGTCTAGTAGTATTGCTGTCTTTTCTAACCACTAAAGTAAAAAAAGGACAGCATTACTATTAGACCTGTCAAACTTAGTTTAGTTTTAAAGAATGCAAAACCGAATCGACACCTATACCTACCAATATATTAAGTACTCGATGCGCCCCACGGTTTCACCCGCGTCTTTCCGTTATTCCACAAGAACCTATTTCCGGGATAAAAAGCCTATGTGTTAATCCAGGATATAAGCTATCTCCATTTCAAATTTCATCAAAATCAGTTTAGTAGATACGGTGATTTGTGGTACAAAACATTCACACACACACATACTTTCGCATTTATAATGTTCCCTAGTAGGATATACGTATTCCGATGCTCTACGTCTGAGAGAATGCCAGAATTTCAACAGCGGGGGCCAAAATGTTGGCCAACGTACGAGTAGATGGGAAAATGGACACGCAACGCGTTAGCCTGAGTGGATGGCGTAGAAAAACGTATACGCAGTCTCATTGCTCATTGTTCATTATCAGCCTAAAGCCTTTCACGTTCCCACTGCTAGGACTCTGGCCTTCTCTCAGAGAGAGAGTATGGGCTGTAATCTACCACGCTGGCCCAGTGCGGGTTGGTAGATGTCGCATGCCCTTGAATGCTACAGTTCTTGGGCATGCCGGCTTCCTCACGATGTTTTCCTTCACCGTTTTGAGTAATGGCAAATCCGCACATAACATATTAAGTCATAGGTGCAGGGCTGAGAGGACGCTCATTGTACACTTTTCATACTATAATTATAGCTTCCCAACGACTGTTTTGGATACTGGAGGGTTAATTTTAGGGTGCCAAGTGCCTGATAACTGGAAGACGTTCTGTAGTGAGGGGTCACTAGGTGGACCGACGACATTGTAAGAGGCGCAGGGACCCGATGGATGCAAATTGCTAATAGCCGTTCATGGTGGCGTTCAAGGAGGGACCCCTATGTTCAGCAGTGAATTTCTTCCGGGTGATGATGATGATGACGGAGAAGTGCCTTTTATTTAAATATCGACAGGCCATGCTATAATTATATCATTAACTAAATTTTCCCCGCGGCTTCGCTCGCTGTTCGATCCTTGCAAGAATAATGAAGGGTAGTCCAGGTGTAGCGTGGCGCCACCTTCGACCACATCGTCACTTAACATCAGGTGACTTGTGGTCAAACGCTACCCTGTGAGAAGTTAAAAAATAAAACCTAGGAAATAAACTCCATCAATACTTTATATTCTACTTCCGTTTATCGGGCTGAGTGTATATACGTTGCGCCCAAAACCTGCCGTTCCCTCGACATCTCCCGTCGTGAACCCTCTTAGAGCCTCCCTTCGGTCGTAACAGGGGTGCTGCTTGCTTGTGAAGTTTTTTGAAATATAGTGAAACTGAGTTCGGGCTTGGATGGAGGTTTGGTGGAGTTTCTATGGTTGAAATGCATCAGTTTCCTCACCTCAGGACGCACCTCATAAACTAAAAAAATTACCTATCCTAGACTGTGTGTTTACCGCACACCCGCTTTGAAAGAGACTGTATATTATCTCAATCACAAAGTTTTAAATCTAGGTGTGACTGACACACAGTTTCACTACTGTTTATCACGATGAAAAGTTCAGATTCAGACCAATGTGCTTCCGCTGGGCTTAAACTATCTTTATACCAAAATTCATCGAGCTTTATTCAGCGGTGAAGGCGTGAAAAGTAACAAACAGAAAAAGGGACAGAGTTTTCAAGACGATTATAGTTCTCTATTGTATTCACTAACTCTATTTATAAATCTAGGTATCATTATGAGAACGTTCTGCATGTTTTGACTACATAAGTGGCTTTTATTACCAATTTAGTACTTTTCTAAATGGAAACCAGCGTCTCTATTTGCATTGTTGATTGGCGTTAAGACGCAATCATAGTTATTACACTTATTACGAACGCAAGGCGAGTTTTGATAGTATCGCATTACCTACACTTTTATGTTCTACCTTCTTACATTAACTTTATATCAGGTATTTTATTAACAATTATTTTACTTATTTCATTTTTACCACAAGTCACGTGATTTTAAGTGACGGTGGTGGAAGGAGTTGGCTCTCAAGTATGGCTGACGGAACACACCGAAGGGTGCTTGGTGGCAGTGTTAACTTGAGGGTGGGTTTGATCTTATCTTAATCTACTCAAAAAGTTAACAGCAACAATATTCCTCATTTGAGTTAGCTAATATAAAAATAATTGAATACGTTTTCCATATAAATATATAAATAATCTGTATTTAAAAACCAGAAAGACAATGTTGTCCGTTTGAATCGATTGCAACGGAACCCTAAAAATAAGACAACCATTTCATTAAAGCCTTCATGACAAAAAATACGTAGGTTGCATCCATTGTAACGGCAATTATTATATTACTAGCTGTTCCCTGCGGTTTCACCCGCGTGGGCTACAGTTTATCGCGATAAAAAGTATCCTATGTCCCTTTCCCGGGGCTCAAATTATCTCTATACCAAATTTCATTGAATCGGTTCAGTAGTTTAGGCGTGAAAGCGTATATATTCCGTATACCTAATCCAAAATTATTCCCGCACTCGGTGCCCCCTCACCGCGTTACCTGCTGTAGGTACCCATTATCCTATTTTAATTCTAAGTAAATTTTTCTTGGACCGCACGTTTGAACCGCGCAGATATAGGTCTTCCTGGTACGCGACCGCACTTTAACTATTTCATAGATTCTCCCGGTGCTCCCCTCACCTCACCGCGTTTCCCGCTGCGCTGCGGTGCGGCGAGTTTATTTTTCTACTACTACTTACATTTTTAAACTCGTGATATCTTTCGAATGGAATATCCGAATTGAATGATTCAAAAAGTTATATAAAGGCATTGAAGCAGTTTTGAATAAGAAGTAATTTATTTTGATAAGAATTAATACAAAGATACAAATAAAGAGCCTTTTCTAGCGGCGTCATTAAAAATTAAAATTTTTAAAGTAAAAGATCACTTTTTGTGGCATAACTATAATAGTTAGACATATGCTCTTCCGGACTTTTTTGTAGATCTTAATGGGACCTACAAACCCGTAATACATTATTTTGTTCTAGTGTCAATAGTTTTTGCAGCGCACGCAAAAATAGGTTTTCGATTTCACACCTTGGGTTGCAAAATAGCAATTTTCTTACGGATTCCTAATTTTTTTGGAAATAAAATATAGCCTATAGTTTTCCTCAATAAATGGACTATCCAACACTGAAAGAATTTTTCAAATCGAACCAGTAGTTCCTGAGATTAGCGCGTTCAAACAAACAAACAAACTCTGCAGCTTTATAATATTAGTATAGATTGGTAGATTAAATGATGGGACACACAAAAGTAAGTAAGTAGGTAGATATTTCTATTTCAAGCCTTCCGAGCAAACATGAGAATACACGCCATTTAAAACAAACAATTTAATTTGATATTCCAATCTTAACTTTAGTACTAACATATTAATTCTGACATTGTATGTACCTAATTCCTTAATACTGTTTATTTTAAATTTAAGTTGACATTCCACACCATTGCTAAGCTAGAATGTATAATCTCATTTTTATATGTTTAAAAAACATTCTTGGAATAAATGAGTTATGAATTATGAGCCAAGTTTGAACGCTCGAGTAAAAAACAAAAGAGAAACGAAACTTTTTTGAAAAGCTCAGCGTCTTTTTTATATCTCTTGATCGGTATCAATAAAAAGGGCGTTCAATAAAAGTGAGAACTATGGCCGGTTCTTTATAAACGTCCGTAAGTTAAATGTCATTTTCGGTAAATTTGACAATAAAATCATACGCCATACGCGGTATGCCATTTAACATACGGATGTTTATAAAACCGGCCCTTAGTGTCACTGGTATTCCTTATATATAATGATATTAAATTTTTCGATAGAGTCAAATACCTTTTTTCTTAGGTTAAAATCGTCATCCTAATTACCTAGAAATTCCGGTAATATGCACTTATGCAGCGATCACTGCTGCATCTTCTTCAAATCTCTGTTCTATCAGACACTTGGTTACCCTCTGAAGCACATAGGATTCATATCCTATGGTCCTTGGTGATCCAGAGGCAAGGTCTGTTGGATATGGAGGATGTGACCAAGTGTTCTAATTTTCTCTCTCTCTCTTGGATTGCAGCCATCGCAACAGCGGACTTGGCTGACCGCTATCCTGATAGAACAAGACAACCTTTCCGAGATTGCCTTGCCGTTTTTCGCGGATTTCATTGCGCATTTGTTTTGTTTATATCACGTGCCATAGAGATGGATTAATCAACAGTCTGCGCAATTTGAAGTTCGACAGCTTGCTCCAGCTATTGATCAGGGGCCGCTCTCTCGACTCCGAAACGCAACCACGGACTAAGACTAAAATTGTATGTAGGTATGCCAGAAGTAAAGAGATTAGTTTTTCAGTATGTTTAATGGCCAAAGAGAAACTAAAAAGAAACTAGTAATTATAGGTCGTCGAGTAAACAAAAATTTCTGCCGAATCGGTGGGTTTCCAAATTATTTTGCTATTTTCTGGAAATCAGTTGTTACAAATTCATAAAGCAACTGTGAATGATTAAAAAAAAAGGAAAACAATGTACGTTGGAATGCAACATATATGTAAACCTAGTAAAAAAAGTTTCTGCATAGACGCCTTCAATACTACTGCGGCGGACGATCTGAAAGTACAATTAATTATCCAAAGTTCAGCAAACGCATTGTTGTAGCAAATTCGGTACTATCTATTCGGAGAATAAGTAAATCAGCCAGCTATCACAATATTTTAATGAAAATAAGAAATTTGTCTTCTGTGACATCGCTTACACACCTACCTCCTTACATAGGTGTTATTTTCTAGCACAGCACAAATAAGTTGCATATAGCTACTTGGTGCGACCACGTGGTTACAGCAGGCTCCGTGAGTAGTACTGCACTCAAGAGTTTCTGAGTCAGTAGTGCGCGTTCTAACATATCGCGCGCCCGCCTCTTGCGCTCGCGCACATTTATCAGCATCACCGCTATTATGAGACAGAACCACTTTCAAATACTAGAGTAAACATTATCGACACGACAACCAAATATCTACTACACCAGACACCATGGAGGACAAATTGGAGGTTTGCATATATTTTTTTTTAAATTTCTTTATTGTTGTTACTTGATGCTATTTGTAATAAAATAATGGACGTTAATTTTCTTAAATGATTTTGCCGTTTCGAAAACCTATGCAGACGAATTGTATTTACCTACCTTCTAATTTCTCATTGCGAATATTCTTACCTACTATTTTCTTCGTTATATACGTTGGTTTTTATTATGATCAGTTTAAGATTTGTTAATATCTACAATTAAACTAATTAAGTACTTTTTTATTTGGTACTTTTGTTTGTTATTATTTTTTGTGTGTGGGTACACTTATACCTGTTGACACGGCATGTATGCACACACGCACAATACTACTTGTATAATTACTAATTGCGCCCCGCGGTTTCACCCGCGTCTTCCCGTTTTCCCGCAGGAACCTTTTTCCGGGACAAAAAGTAGCCTATGTGTTAATCCAAGGTATAAGCAATCTCCGTTCCAAATTTTACTCAAATTCGTTCAGTCGATTTAGCGTGAAAGAGCAACAAACATACATACATACATACTCACAAACTTTCGCGTTTATAATATTAGTAGGATTTGCGTATGTGTTCTCTGAGAGAAGGCCAGAGTCCCAGCAGTGGGAACGTGAAAGGCTGATAATGATGATGATGATGATACGTATGCGTAAATAATGGCTACTTTTATTGAAGAAATTTGAACCCTGGGGAAGGTTACAGGTATATATACGCTCATTGGATACTTTTTATCGCGACAAACTAGAGTTCACGCGGGTGAAACCGCGGGGAACAACAAGTGAACAATATAAACCATCGTGTTCCCTGTGCCCGTGCATACCATATTATTATGAACTTAGTTAAATGTCTTTATGAGTTGATGTTCTGCTGGCTATGTCATAGAAGTCATAACTTACCTACGCCCCTAGACTGTTATTAACCAAGTTGAATAATGTTGTTAACGCATATTATTGCATATCATTTTAGTTAGTTCTTAATACTAATCTATCATAACATTATTCTCACTAGATGCTATACCTACTAAATATGAAAGTTTGGATGTTTGTCAGGATACTCTACATCCGATATGAAAACGGAATGCCTAGAGGACCACTACTGTGTCTGTCTGTCCGTCAGTCACAGTCACGGGTTATTTTCTCCTAATGTATCTACAGGACGAAAAGTACAAATAACTGCATATAGTGTAAATAAACGAATTCTGATTTATGCGAAACTACTGAGCTTCACATGGCATATAGATGGGGTTTTACTTATAGTTTACAGGAAAGCTAAAAAAAAAGAAAATCAAAAAATTAAAAAGAAAAGAAATTCAAGAAGTTTAGCTAGAAAATCTAAGTCCTCCATGCATTTCGATTCACACTTGCCGGATTTTTCTCGTCAAAGCGTCTAAAGTTTGGATGAACTACTGCGGTTTCTACACACACAGCTTACTTTTATCGCATTAAAAGGAATAAAACTAAGCTAGCTATATATTATTTTAAATGACAACCAATAAGTTTACGGAATCATTAGTGCAAGCTCATTACATTGTACAAGTTAGTGAGTTCTTCGTCCCACTGCTCAAGTCGGATGAGTTTAATTTGCTGTTACTCTTATCGGGCACTGTCCCCAGTGGTAGTACAGTCCGTCACAAAAGTAGCTAAACAAGTGACCACGCTCATGTTTCCAAATGTGTGCCAGATTATGCAAGTTTGGTATTGAAAACGCTCAGGAAAATTTTAAAAATGGTCATGTCGCAATTTTTGTCTTTGACTGTACTAATGAATTGCATTGAGTATATATTTTGTATGTATTGGTAGTTGGTACCTACTAATGTTAAATCAGAAGTAGATATCTATTAATTTAGAGTAGGTTTCTATTTAATTCTTTAATTTTAGAGACACTAGTATATTTACATACCTACCCATTTGAAACCAATGACCTGTCGATTGATGTCATCAAATTACAAGATAAAGTTTTTTAGAGTTCAACTTTTCTCGGATTAAATCCTGGCTGAGGACAGCAAGATTTCTTAACAAAAATCAAGGAAAAATTATCAATATTTAAGTTAGCTGATTTTCCTCAGTTTTATATCTTGTATGTTTACCTCTTGCCTCTATGCCCCAAGCATATACTTACGTGGCTGTCTTGCATAGCGTAATCAAAGGTCATGTGCTCATGTGACATAAGATTATAAGGCTGGCATTTTCGAATGACGCTCAAGTATAGATCAAAGCTTGAGTAGCGACTTATAATCATCATCATCATCATCAGCCGGAAGAAGTCCATTGCTGAACATAGGCCTCCCCCTTTGAACGCCACCATGAACGGCTATTTGCATCCATCGGCTCCCTGCGGCTCTTACAATATCATCGGTCCACCTAGTGGGGGGCCTACCTACAGAACGTCTTCCGGTCTTAACGAGTAGCGATTGAGTGACATATTTGTATGAAATGACAGGACAGACTCAAAGCTGTGCTCAAGTAGAGATTACTGCTTGACCGTCATTCAAGAATACTGGTCTTAGTATCCTTTTCAACTTTCTTACCATATTTATTTCTTCAAAAAAAAACATGTAGTGCGAGAGATTTCGGAAATAAGTTAATCAAGATCAAAGTAGTTAGTTTTAGGTTTAGTATCATTATCTCAGTTCAAGGGAGTTTACATTGTGTTTAGACTTTTTTGTTTATTGCGATCGTTTCATTTTACAAGAATTAAGTTCTTGGTGTGGCAAAGTGGAATAGTTAGTAAATATAAAAAGATGCTGTCTCTGAATATACTATACGTCTACAGCGAGCCTCTTGCTCTCGTCATTCAGTTGCATTTAAAAAACTGTGATGATCGAGGTCAAATCAAAGTTAGCTTCAATAACGATCCGAATTCTTGGAAGTTTCAAAAGTTTCAACGTGACGACTTTTGACCTCTTTTTCCAAATAATCGATATTTGGACAGAGGCTACAATTTACAAGGAGAATACGATAAGTTTTTTATTACAAAAACTTGTTATTAAGCAAATGTTAAGAAATCTGCGTGGTACAGGGTTTATCGCGATAAAAAGTATCATTATTGTTTTTATCCAGTGTTCAGCGTTTGCTTTGCGGTTTAGCCGAGAAAAGGTAACAAACAAACAGACAGACAAAAGTTACTTTCACATTTACAATATTATTGACGACGCGGTAGCCGAGTTGGTAGTGACCCTACCTACGAAGCTAGCGGTCCGGGGTTCGAATCCCGGTAAGGGCAAATATATGTGTAAGCACGAATATTTGTTCCTGGGTCTTGGGAGTTTCTATCTATATAAGTATTTATTTCCCTATACATATAAGGATGTTTATCGTTGTCTTACTAGATGGGTACTCCCATAACACAAGTTTCGAGCTTAATTTGTGTGCCATTGTCCCCCGATATTAAAATTATTTATTATAATAGTAAGAACAGTAGGTATGAATTTTCTTTTCAACTTAACCAATGCATTATCTTCGGCGCAGCTAGTCAATTTATGCAATTTCAATATCATATTATAACTGTGGAAGTTTCCCTCGATGTGAATAAATCGATGTAAATTTATAATAAGTACCCACCACGTGTTAATTAAATTACAATATATAAACTATCTAAATGTTGGAAGGTACAGTCAGCTACAAAAGTAGCTGATCGTTCTCGTTTTTCCAAATGTGTTTCAAATCAGTAATTATTTTAGTTTTTTTTTACATTTTACATGGTATCATTTTGACCACAACATAACACACCTGATTTTAGGTGATGATGAGGTCAAAAATTGGAAAAAAGTGTGATTGTTCAGCGACTTTTGTCGTTGACTGTACTAGAGGTATGTTAAAATAAAAGATAAGTAAGTAAGTATCTCACCTTCAAGATGGGTGTAAAAAAAGTTCTTCAGGGTTGGCTGCGCACCGGCAATGCCCAATGTCCATTGGCGACGGTGACTGTTTTTCATCAGGCAGGTAGTCTCCGTGTTTGTCATAGGTACATAGAAAAAATAACATGAACACAAAATAGAAACGCCGTCACGGTAATCCCCACCTTATAGTTAAATGTATCTACTTTCATTATAAGTACCAACAATAATACAATCACTTGAAAAAGACAAAGGACTACTCCAAACAATGTCAAGTTTTTCTTTGTTTCATTTATCTACTTTATTTATTTATTTATACTTCATCATTGATTATTTCTGATTATTATTATTCCTGATTATTCATACAAGTTTTATAAAATGTTTACTAAATCATAAGTATGTAGTAATGTACCTTATAAATATACATAAGTAAACTATGCTTCTATAATATCGTAGCTAATGCGAATCAATTTATTTATTTATTTATAATGCACACCAACTTAGTAAACAATTTAACATAGATTTACAAAGATCACGCTATAGTCAGCTCAATTCCAATTAGGCGTAGACTACATGCAAAAAATAGCAGAATAATTTAATATTATAATAATTAATAAATAAATAATTTAAAATGTCCAAAAACTAAGTGCAATAAATGATTGCAATTGAAATTGAGTGCAGAATTTATAAGCAATAACATTATCAATATATTTAATTATTTCATATTTTTTGTGCGTTATAAAAGTGTGATTTTTAGTCATTTTTAAGCTATATATTTTTGTTGACCTAGTACTGGAAGGCTATATTTATTTTAGACATATCATCGACTCCAATCAACCCAGTTAGCCATAGAATAAAAATAATTAAACAGTGTATGATAATGATGTTGGGATAATATTCGTGAGAACCTGTAATTGCCTTTCTATTGTTTATTCTACTATACATTATTTGTTATTGTAAAAATCTGTTGGTTTTCCAATAAATAAATAATAATGTAGCTCCCGAAAGTTGTGAAAGTTTTCGGAATAGGATCAGTAGTTTAGGAGTTTTCCTCTGTATCAAAACAAACAAATGTTGCCTCTTTATAACCCCACAGTTTCACCCGCGTCTTCACGTTATCCCGCAGGTACCTTTTTCCGAGATAAAAACTACCATAATATGTGTTAATCCAGGGTATAAGCTACCTCCATTCCAAATTTCATTCAAATCGGTTTAGTAGTTTTTTGCTTGAAAGAGCAACAAACATCCATACATACAAACTTTCGCGTTCACAATATTAGTAGGATACAGATTATCACATCAGTATTCAGTAATCAAAGTGTTCAGTATGCACCACACGGCTTCAGTTCCTCGGTCTCGGTCCTTCGATGACGGCCGTGTGAAGGCAGAAACTCACCAGTCGGCATACATACGGTGCTACGTATAGCCGTTCCACGTCATACAGAAGCACAACAACCCGATTACTGCACAATAGCCTTATATATTTCTGTGGCTGGTTGCAACAACCTCTGTTGGAAAGTGAATGTGACAATACAGCACGCTCTCTCTTCGCAAGGCTCGGAACTAAAGTCACTCGTAAATGTTAATAAATGTATATGTATGTATGTAGATATTAAATAAATATCTCTCGCTTGTTTGTCACAGAATTCCGTTATTTTAAATTAGCATTTTTACAGCCACCAGCATACATGTGTTCTGAGAAGTGGCCTATAAAATACTGAAAACTGTGTTTATTAAGTTTTAACTTGGCCGAATGAATTTCACCAAAAACCGACACAAAATTGCTGTTGTAAATATTCAGATAAATTTCAAACGTAATCATCGTATGCTCTTTCAATTATTTACGGTGACCAGATGGAGATTATTTGGATACAAGTATAAAAAATAATTAAAATAAAAGTTTTGACATGAAGCCGAACATTGTACCTTCTAGAATATAAGTAGTAGCTAAGCATATGTAGACCTCACACTACACACTTACTTTGCGCATACTATAAAACGGAAATGACATAGAAAGGAGAATAGTTATGGCCTGCTGAGCTGACAATAAATATTGATATAAAAAAAATCAAGTACTATTTTCGAAATTCATTTATTTTATTTTATAATTACATTTAATAAGTAAGTAGGATATAAATAACAAAATAAAAACAATTAACTAAACCTTAAATTATAAAATAAAACTACATAATAAATCACTACCCGTTGGCAACGTTTATAAGTTATATTTTATATCAATTAAGTTAGGTAGGTACAACAACAGTTAACAAACTGTAGAACTTAAGCTAACAAATAACAACTACGTAAATTTAAGTCTACATGATACAAAACAGAGGGTATGCCTCGTTTTAGTGGTTTTGTCATCCTATAAATAATAAAGACTTGTTATCGCGTTCAGTTTTAAGAAAATGCAATAGTCAGAGAGCTTTCCAATTTATTTTTTCGCAACTGGTGCCTTGATATTTTGCTTTTATTGCTCCGAGATGATAGGCAACTGGTACTTCCTCTGTCGGCTGCTGGACGAGGCAGGCGTTTACTCGTAGGTTCTGGAAATCAGTCGAACATTTCCTTATAACAACATGCGACATTACTAAGGTATAATATATATATGGAAATCTTTCCAGCACCAAGCACACGAGCTGCATAATATTTGATAAAAAGTTTTTTCTATCATAACCCAGAGATTTTTGTATCACATTTTATAGAAAGATGCGGATTTTCTTCTCATTTGCAATGAATTACCGTGGTATTCACTACCTCACTTGTTCTCAAAACGACGTTCTCTGCTCTCAGTCTATAATTTACGAAGTTTCTTCACCTTTACAGGTTTAAAACGGATAAAAAAATATTTTGGTCCGACAGCCCTCAGCAATTTTATTAACATGTAGCCGCAAATTTTATATTCGAAAACTCCAAAAAGGACTGTCTGTTAAACTGGCGACGGAGCTTAGAGATTTTTGGTTATCCTAATATTGATGTTATTTGGCCGGTTACCACGGTTTTTTCTTTGAACTACTTTACCACACACAGATAACAGTAAGGTGGTGATCTTAGGAATAATCGTAGTGCAATTAGACCACATTATTATCATGCAGACATAGCATATTAAATCCTGCAATATAAAAAAGCTATGATAACAAACAATAACTGGTTCGAACTCGAAAAGATTGACATTTTCAAACATCTTTACAGCTTAATGCTTATAATTTGACTGCTAACATTAGAACTGTTATAATGCTAGCTTAGATAGCATATACGAGTACATTGATAAATCATGAACTAACAACTACGATCACTTCGCACATTGAAAGGCGTGGAAAAGTCTTTATTAATCCCGGCCTGGAATCAATCTTAGCTAAAAGTTCTTCCCACATTTTTAGATATCGTTAGTTCATAAACTATTCTATCAGGAACCAGTGGACTGACACAGACTGATGATGGTGATGAAAATAACTCTAGGATTCCTTATATCTAACCCTAGGGTATGTTAGAAACTACATCGATCAGGGAATCTGGGACCCACAACACCCAGGCATGGCAATTTGACTTGCAGTGACACTTCACAAACTAACCTTTTACTGCAAAAAATGGATATAATATGAGCCATAATATGAGAATTAAGAACACACCATCCAAGCTTTATCACTTAGTAATATGTTATACCTAATTAATGCACAGAACCTTAGTCGCCGTGGCCGACATCGGTTGGGATGACATCATCATCAGCAGCATTTACAAGCTACAATATATAATGTGTCAGAAACATCAATAATAATTTTATTACGTCAACACTTATTTGGGTGCTAAATAATAGGTTTTTTACGTTATGCCTTGACTACTAACTAGACCTAGCACAACAACGAGCCCAGTTCATTTTATGCCTTGACCTAGTTCTATTGCGATGACGATTAGCCAACTGGTTGTGATTAAGGTTGCGACACACCGTATTGGCATTTGGCACAAAAATGGCCACTTAAAAAAACTGACCACCCACCAACTACTACCTTTAAACAGTCAAAAAGCGATAACCTTACCTAATCATTATCGAACCTAATCGGTCATTGATATAACTGCAGTTTAGATGTTTATGATGTAAACATATCAACAAACTTGGTTTGGACCGCCTTTTAGATCTACTGTCTATGGAGTGACTTCAGATTTAAAAGGCTCATTGGCAAGGCTTCAGAGCCTTGGAGAGTTTGCGATGGGACTATCATAATTGGAACCATGATAGGCGTTAACAATTCCACCGTCCGGCAACAAGACCATACTACATCCGTACTTGACCGATCCCTGATCCACATACGGAGTGGAATACCCTGCAAGTGCTTTTTATCGATGAGTTTAATGTGGACGTATTCAAGTCAAGAGGAAATAGGTATTAAGACAAACATGCTCCATCATCAACCTCATCATCACTGCTTATTTAAATATGTACTTACATTAAAAATTCACATATCACTTTATTCAGTTCAACGACGACCACCTTTCAATGTTTCTGACAATCAATATACATAGTTCAAATGTAGTCGCTTCCTATGTCTCTTCAAAGATCGAAATGAGGGGTTAATTAAAGCTAACTGGAAGCGCTCAATTATGGTGCTACATTTGGGGCACGACATGTCTTGTTCTCAGTTTTAACCAGTGAGACGAGGTCCCGAAACTTGTATGAACCGGGTTTTAATTCAATCTTTGGCAATGCCGCCGGCCGCAGAGTAATCACTGTCGACATAAGTGATCGTCTGACTTGAGCGTTTGCCGACACGACTAGGGATTTCAATTCATAAGTAGGTAATAGGTATTTCTGTCCATCCAGAGGTTGTAGGGCAGAAATCGCTCTAAGCGACAAGAACATTCATTGTAACGCTAAAAGCTAAAAAAAAGCTAGCTCTAAGATCTTTTCTTTTATCTTGTATTTTGTTAAATTTCCGTTGTTGCGATGAAACAATAAAGCGTTATCCTATCCATCATCTACATCACCGATTTCAAAGTTGATTAAAGATCAACTTGCTAATCCAGCCATTCTTCAGTGTATAATCCTGGTAAATAGAACTATTAAAATAGAACTATTAAATATTTCAAGCTATATTTCGACACTGACTAATATTCACGGAAACAAATGGTCAAAAAGTAAAGCTAGTCGTCTGCGAATGAACCTCTATGATTCTAGGAAAATGCTATATTATAATAGGAATTGAATTGTGCAGAATATAAATACAGAATAACGGTGTAAATCAAAGGTGGGCTAAGTATTCATTTCTTGAAATATTAATTGACACATTTTATTTTGTTTCAGAAACTACCATATCCAAAGGCAGTCGGATTCATTATCACAAATGAATTCTGTGAAAGATTCTCTTATTATGGAATGCGAAGTAAGAATTTTGCTCTGTAAATGTTTGATCAAACTGCATTATGACATACATACCTAAACAGTTACACATATCTACTATTATCTACAACCATAGTGAATTCAATCATCGTATTCGCTCATTGAGAAAAAATCTCAATGACACTTCATTCTAGCAAAAGCAAAAATTTAACATATTATATTGACCACATCACAGCGAGAGAGTTTCCACACGATCGTGTAACATGTAAAGCACTGTAAAGGTACACGGAAAATGACGTTCAATGAACTCACTCACATCTAGCGCTGAGCGCAGAGACGGACTGGACTGCGCTGACGGCATTGTGCCCTGCGGATAACAACCTGTGGCATCTGATGTGTTACGTGTATAATGGATTATCGAGTCGATCTCTCGTTCGCATTTTGGCGGGCCTTCTCACTTGACGCCTAGACGGCGGCCACTGCTCTTGCTCTACCCCTAGGGAGTCATGTAAATCTGGTGCATACCTTTTTCCACGAATTTTTGTACCTTTTAGAGTGGCGGCACGTGTTTGCTTTCATATTGGTTCCAATTTCTACATACGACTACATCAACATCAACTTCTAACTTGCAATGCACCAAAGCTTAGTTGACGTTTTAAAGTGATCACAATGTATCCTATTGAATAAATATATTTTGAATTGAATTGAATTTGAGCTACATTTTCAAGATTTCCAGACATTTTATCTGGATTAAGTCCAATCGCCTCAAAGACTTCTTGTACAGCACAACGGCTAATATGTGACCTCAGAATTTTAACTTTACTTCATCAACGTCATCAAGAGGCTTGCTATCTATTCACTTTCCAGCTTTCTTTTGTGGGCGTTAAGTACAGTATCATATCAACGGAATCGGCTTCAACGGAAGACCAGCGCTGATCAAACGACCAGCACAACGCTGAGTTGAGGCCGGTTTGCAACAATACATTTTCTTTTTCTTCTTATTTCTACATAATGTGTTTGTCTTGTATAATTTGTTGCAAATAAATGATTCTTATTCTTATATACGATACGAGTACAAACGTAAATTTATTCATACAAAATAGGGTTGAGATTCAAAAAAACACAAAAGCCCAAATGTGTTACATATAAACACAATCAATAGACCAAACAGTACAACAATAAAACTATAGAAAACTAAACAAAACTAAATCGTCAAAATGAAACGGAATGAACCCACGGCGCGGCATCAGCTCATCTAGATCACGGTCACATCCATATTGCTCTTCGGATAATCTAGCACGCTAGCACCTATTATTTCATCATTCATTCACTCTCGGACCGATGGACGCCGACGGCTACGTCCGGCAATAATAAATCAATGATTGCATTAGAAATCACAATTCGGACTGCTTTGAAGTATAGGAGGCGGCAAAAGCCGAAATACATATGACTACTGTTATAAGACATTTCTACCCAGTTTTTTTTTTCTGTCAACGTAGCATATCTACCATTGCACCACGTTACAGTGGGCTTGTTCAGCGACTTTTGTCACCTGATTGTACCTACCTCGACAAAAATACTATCCCTATGGGCCAAATTGTAAAAAAGGAACGCCCTCGTTTGTCAGGTCTTATTCGTTGTTGGACACATAAATATGATTCATACTTTTATTGAGGAAACTCAAAGCGATAATCCTTTACTCAACATTTATCTAACAGAGAGCAGAAACGCGAGCCTCAAAGTAAAGTTCTTAGGAATCAACAAAAATACACGAGCGTGCTGATATAACTACGTAGGAATACGTAATATCAGTTAATAGTAATGCGATCGTAAATAGCTAAACTATAATAGACCATTGTGTTCAAAGGCTATTGAAACAGATGCCTTTGGTGTAAAAACATATTACCTCTCTTATAAGCGTTGTGTATAATTTCCATATTCGCTCGAGCCACTTCTGGAAAAAATGTAGTAAAAGTATGCTTAGTTGCTGAAAGGTGAATGCACTTTATAGGCTGACTGTTTTACTATTGATCGTCCTTTCCACAGATATAGATAAAACTAGAGAATGCGAGATCACCTACTTTGCGTGTCCTTAGTTTGAGCGAAGCTCTAACTCTTGCACAGTTTAATTCAGTCATCTCTACAGGTTTCGCATAGCACGCATAGCGTTTTTCTAGGTTTCTATCGATGTTATATTTGCAAAATATTAGGTAAGGTACCCAATCCATAGTGTAGCGTGGCGCCACCTTCGACCATAGTTTAGTGGCCTGTGGTCAAACGCTACCCTGTAAGAAACGAAAATTTGGTAAAAAGATAAGTAGTTAACACATGATAATGAGCTGTGGTTTACTTTGATCATACAGCAGGCTTGCGCATGTTGTGGGGCCATCCAGGGGAAGCACAATATGTATAAAACCAACACTAGTTTTCGTTACCGACTCGGCAACATATGAGAAGATAGGAACAGCTTAAAACTGACAAATAAATGATAAAATAGTATCGAATAAGTAGATACCGCTATGAGTGCCAACACTCTAGGTTTGCGTTGTTACAATCGTCGTTCATCATCACCTGTTGTCAGCTGAGATAGATATAACAATCCTTTTACAGACTGTCAGCAAGATGACCAAATTGGGCCAGCAATTCAAATTATAATTTGGGGCGTTAATTCTGAAGTAGGTATATGTATGTTTAGATATTTTAGAAGATGAGACTGGGAAGCCTCTTCTAAAGGATTCCGTTGCAGTTTCCACTACACCTTCTGGATTTATTTTCTTACGCTCTAGATTACTTATGGAATGCAGGCATTGGAGTAATCATCACTGGATAAATGTAGGTATTTTGTAACTACGTTATACAGTGACATAAATATCTGAATGTTGCCACATATCCTCCAGATAACAAATACACCTTGTTGAGTTGTCGAAGATTAGCGCGTCTTTATCTGCCGAAGGCACTTTCATGATATTTCTATAAGAAATTCGTTTACCCTTGGTTTCAAGTCCTAGATTTATTTCGAGGTATCAACATCCACTGAAAAAGAGATATCTGATAGACCACAAAAAACCCAAATTTTATACATGGAAATAGAAATTTGACATCACTTTCTATCGCAAATTTCTATCTCCATTAAGGCAACCCGTGGATAGATAGGTTGTTATTGAAACCGGCCGTAACCGAATAACTTAATTTGAGCATTTTATCCAATCAGCCTATTATGGTCTTTGTAAAAATGGTAACTTCATAGAAATACGAAAGCCTGAATGCAGAGTAGACTTGAACTTATATAAAACTAAATCGCCGAAAAAACTGAAAAGAAAATACAATAAAACTGTTTTATATAACCTTAATAACTAAGTTCTTAATCTAATGCAAGTATTCATTTTGAGTCAGCAATGCAATGCCTGCAATGGAGTTCTAAAGTTTGTACGACACATCAATTCCTACGCGGGCGAAGCCGCGGGTGCAGCTAGTAATAAATACACTTGACTCGATGTGTAGTCTAGTACAATGATACGTTCCTGCCAAGCGAGATATTGTAGCGAGATGAAAAATTTTGCACTCGCGGGGTTTTCAATTCTTCATGGAAATAAGAAAACGGGTAGCTTCGAGATGAGAATCCATTATTATGTAAGGATGCTCACAGCTGTGCCGTTCAGGTAGCAGGATATTCAAGTCTTTCTTTGACAATGTCCTGAGTTCGGTATAATGTCGTTCAATATTATACAATGTCGTCGCGCAGCAGAAGCTATTGTAATTGTATTTTATCTTTCTGTTCTTGCCATCCTATAACTAAACTAGCGAAACCGGGTTAGACAAATTAGGCGAGCTTTGAGTGAATATTACATTTTTTCGGTGGATTTTCCAACAATGTCTGTTATACAAACCTTGTCCTGACAAATATAATTAAATTACAAACACAACAAAAAGAAAACTATGCACATCGGTCGAGTCGTGTTTAAGTGATTATCTTACATACATGTGGCTAGATTGATCATCATCATCATCATCTGCTGAACATAGCGTTATCGGTTCCTCGAGAGATGTGGCCTGCCCATTGACACTTCAACTTGCAAATGCTGCGAGATAGATTTAAAACGTATGTTTCATATCGTACCTTTGTTGTAGCAATCCTCGTACTGTATCTGCGAGACAAGTTGGGATACACTGACGATGGTGCCACCATCATCTACCACGTGTTCACAATGTTCGCATACTTCTTCCCGGTGGTGGGTGCCATGATCGCGGACGGGTGGCTGGGAAGATTCAGGTAACAACCGATCGTAAATAGAGAGTATGTACATAAGTCAAAATAAAAAAATATAAAAAGGGTAGAAACTAATACATATTTATGCATAGCAGCATATTGTGGTTCTATGTACAACACTGTGATGAAACAGTCTGATTTAAAAGTAAATTGTTTTTATGGCATAGCATATTTATGCAGCGGTATCACTGTATTTATAAAGGCAAGGCTGAAGACAGTGATATAGCTATACGAATTCGCTACGCGCCCGCTCATTACTCAATTTCAATTCAATGTTAAACGGTACAATTTAATTTATTATTTTTATAGAAGGCACTAAAAAGTGAGTAGGTATACTGTACATATTTTCTCAGTGCAGGATCTTATTTTAATTTTTGTCTTATAGTTGACCCTCTACTTTATTTAAGACTAGCTGTTCCCGCGGTTTCATCCGCGTGGGCTTCTTTTTATCGCAATAAAAAGTAGCATATATCCTTTCTCAGGCTCTAGACTATCTTTGTACCAAATTTTATTTAAATCGGCTACTTTCACATTTATAATATTATAGTAGGGATGTTACGTGCATTGTTTCGATTAGGTACGTTTATGAAGAATAGTTTTAATTTATAATGTCGAAATGGTCGTCGCCTCAATTGAATTAATTGTCTTGCAGATTTAGAATTGAGTTGCTGCATGTCTGATAGTACCCGACCGCAGTACCTACAACATATCAGTGACAGATGTAGATGTAGTTGAATATCTAAATTAAATAATATTTTACAGTTATTATGATTATAATACCAAATGTAGACTATTTATGAGTGAGTGATGAGTGATAACGTTATACACCACATTGAACATTACTTTTTTTGCAATATTAATGTGTCTAAGAACGTAAAATTCGTTTTACTTATTCTAAAAGAACTGACGGTTGCAAGAGATTAGGAAATTGCTTTTAAGTTTTTGCTTAACAAACCCATACAGTAGTTCCACCATGATGATGTGCCGGTAAGCGAACTATTATGTTAATAATATATTCATGCTTAATTTGTCTGCAGGACCATATTCTACTTATCTCTAGTATATGCAGCGGGAAGCATTCTAATTTCTGTGACAGCTATGCCGCCAGTGCCACTACCGTCGCTGTGAGTATAATTAGCTTATCATATCTTACAATACTCATCTGTCGATTTTGTGTGTTATATAACTACCTATAAAACCGCCAAATTTATAAAACTTCAAGGCTGTCTGTCTGCAGGCGACGTGATTTGATTCCTTGTACAAAAGTATCTGATCATACTCGTTTTTCCAAATGCGTATTAGGTATCAGTAATGTTTGTTTTTTCCTTACAACTAATTGGAATAATTTTCAGAGAATTTACAATTATAGCCCTGTTGTTAATATCCTTCGGGACGGGCGGAATAAAGCCGTGTGTGTCAGCGTTTGGCGGGGACCAGTTCAAGCTGCCAGAGCAGGAGAAGTACCTCGGCTACTTCTTCTCGCTATTCTACTTCGCAATCAACGCCGGCAGTCTGATCTCCACTTTTCTCACGCCGATACTAAGAGTGAATGTCCACTGTTTCGGAGAGAAGGACTGTTATTCCCTCGCGTTCGGCGTGCCGGGGATACTTATGATTGTTTCTATACGTAAGTTCAATCACACAATTCGAATTACCTACAGTAAGCACTGGACGAATATTTGCAGCAATGGGCAGCAATAAAACCTGTAGAAAGTTACAACCAATATGCAAACTACTGAGTCTTATCAAACTTCTTTGAATTCTATAAAGTAGTGATGCCCTTTATGGTTATTTATTTGTAAGCACCGATTGATATATTTTTAACTTGTATTTGCAGTGTGCTTCGTGGCAGGAAAAAGACTTTACGTTAACAAAAAGCCTGCGGGGAATGTGTTGGGCAAAGTGTCCACTTGTATCGGTGTAAGTACCATATATATCTAACTATGTGGCAAATAAATGATAAACTGATTTCAGAACATAATATCTCAAGTCAATTCAACATCTCACGTTTTATATATATAACGTTTACAATATATTTTCTAACTACTTCTTCATACTAGCCCTGCCTCTCCAAGCACGGCGATATACTCAATAACAAGTACAGCGTATACAGTTGCTACTGTAAAGATCATTTATCGTAATATTTCAAAATATTTATCTCATATGAAGTCGTTTTATCGAAAACCACTCAAACAATTTCGATTACATAATCAGAGATCAGGATTTCACTCATATAAATTGGATTTAATTTATTTTCAATTCATCCAATTCGGACTGTCAGTTAAAATGAGTGAAATTCCCGACAACCTAAAAGTCAAAATTAATACATTGGTATTGTTTGAAATTAAAATCAAACACTGTTATAATTTTGAAAGCTACTGACAATAAATCGCCAGAGCAGACTTGTGCCCCAGGGCATATATTATACACAATCTGTCCTATACTATAAAACTATCTAGTTATGTATACGCCGATTACGATGCTATTGTTGTTTCAGTACGCAGCGGTCCAATCTTGCAAGAGCAAGGAGAAGCGCAAGCATTGGCTTGACCACGCTGACGACAAATATGACAAGACAATGATCGATGACGTCAAGTCTCTTCTGAGGGTGCTCGTGCTTTTCATTCCACTTCCCGTTTTCTGGGCACTTTTTGATCAACAGGTATAATATCAATAGCTGTTCACTTCTAAACTTCTATCTATGTTTGGGGTAAACCGGTGAACGGAGATAAAGACCCATACAGGGTTGCCAGATTATTCGTTGAGCTAGTCGCGCAAAAGTGGCGCTCAAGTCGCCCAATGTCGCAATCACGAGCTGACGGTGGAAGTCGCCCAAAATCGCACAATCTGCCCAAATTGCGATAAATCGCCCAATCTGGCAACCCTGGACCCATACTACAAAATACTAGTAGTAACTCACGTCACTCACGTGTCAAGTGATAAAATCGTTAATTAATTAATTATTGTTGACCGCAAGACAATATAGGTAGGTACAGATTGATATCTAGGTACCTACCAGTTATCTTGATGACCGTGTAGGAAACAATGGGAAGTAAAAAAATCTGATCTACTGAGCATTAGATGATGGCAGGAACGATTTCCATAATATGGCGATTGTATTTTCCGGTTAGATAAAAAAGGCGAAAGAAATTCAAAGATTTTACTAGAAGCGTGGTCGGCATATCAATTATCCAATTGTCGACGCTTTTGTTTAATTTACTTATCATTTAACTAGGTATGTAAAATATAAAATCAAAATACGAGTAGTGTAGGAATTATCATGGAAACTTAACATTTTATCTTTCTTGATATTTTCAAAAATGTAATGGGTGCTATAACTTTTAATCTCTTTCAAAAACTTGTAGCTGGTTCTCTCTTTGAAAATTTAGATCACTGGCAACGACTAATGTTTTTTTTTAATTAAAAAAACACAAAAATAATTGAAGTTGTAAGTAGATAAGTTTATGTTGTCTAAGTAGTTCACAATAACAAGCGTGCATAATATTTTTAGTCATAGAGGTGTTGGACAGAAAGGACATACTATGTTGCTCACGAAAACTTTGTTGAATAAAAATGAAACTTTGCAGGGTTCAAGGTGGACCTTCCAGGCTGACCGAATGGAGCAGGATATTGGTAAATGGACCCTGGAGGCGGACCAGATGCAAGTGCTCAACCCACTGCTCATCCTTGTCTTCATTCCTCTGTTTGAAGTTGTGAGTTACAATTTCCTTGACTTTATTTTAAACTATTTACAGGGTAACGTTAGTCACCTGATGTTAAGTGACGATGTGGTCGAAGATGGCGCCACGCTACACCTGGACTGGGAACTGGCTCTCAAGTGAGGCTGCCGGAACACACCGAGGTGCTTGGCGACAGATTCTTAACAAGAGGGTGGTAGCTAGCCAGGCGAGTATAGCTAGCCAGGCGAGTATTAGAAAATACCCTACCACCAAGCTATGGTTTCATCACGATGTTTTCCTTCACCGTAAGCTCAAGCTCATTGTAGGATTCGAACCCACGTCATACGGATCGCAAGCCGACGTCACTACCACTACAGTAATAAATAAGGTTATCGTACGTATAGCACAAACTTCGCTGGCTCGGCCACGTTGAAAGAATGGGGGAGGATCGTGCGGTCAAACGAGCATACAGTGGACGGCCGAGTGGCCGTCGCCCTGTCGGCCGTCCCAGATATCGCTGGAAAGACGAAGTCACGAAGGATTTGCGCGAGCTCCAGGTGGAGGACTGGCAGGAGGTGGCGCAGGACAGACCGAAGTGGCGTCTTTTGTTATCGGAGGCCAAGACTCACTTTGGGTCGTTGCGCCATCTCAGTTAGTTAGTTAGTTAGTTACGTATAGCAAATACAAAAAACCTAAAAGAGATAAATAAATATTTTGAATCTTTCAGGAATTCAATATATCTCTGATTAAGAAAAGCAAAATGATCTAAATATAATTACGAAAATTTAACGACTACTACATCATACATTAATTTAATTCAGATTTTCAAAAATTATTTCTTACTGTATGCCCCAACACCACACAATGTATTTGTATAAAAATTCCAAGTTTTATGTTTCTGTAACTAGCTGTGCGTTAATTATAACAGCGACACGATGCCGACGCGACGACGACGACGGTTCCATTTATTTACATTATTCACTTAGTGAATTAATGTCTACTACACAATGTAGTATATTAGGTATGTAAGAGGCAGATTACAAAAAAAAAAATTGCGCTCACTATGTTAACTTACCAGGTACTTATGTTACATAAGATATTGATGACGCTAATAACTCAATTATTTATTTCAGGCCATATACCCGTTCATGTACTGGTGCAAGCTCATCAGTAAGCCCTTACACAAAATGATCTGGGGAGGTATTTTCGCAGCCGCCGCGTTTGTGATATCAGGAATCGTGGAACTCCAATTGCTGGTTTGTACATATTTGATTTGTGTCCGAGTGTCCGTGATGTAAAGATAACTCGCAGCCGTAATGGAAGGAAAATACATACTGTGACACAGCAAGGTCACGGCAGTGTTTAAGTGGGAGGCTTTCCGACAGCTAAAAAAACATAGTTCCTAAACCATGGATAGATGGCGCTAGCGAAACATGAATTTGTGCACAAAATTCGATATAAATGAATACAACGTTTTATAAAATTTTCTAACTTAACCTAGAAAATGAAAATGTCCTTATATACGACAATAGATATCTCTAGTTTTTATGTTAAGAAAACTTTAGATTGTCAAAAATCTTTACCTAATACCTATCCGTGCGAAGCCCTGAAGAGTCGCTGCCTGCTGGTAGAAATAAAATCAAAACGGCACAGAACAATGCTGCTACCTAAGGACAAGAATAGTTATGGTGATATAACTTTCTACAACGAGCTTTTGATGATAGCTAGTACCTAAGTAGTAAGTAGGTACTTATTAAAGTAGTAAACCACCGTTGTTAACTATACATATATGTACCTACATATGTTTATTTGCAGCCTACCTACGGCACGCCATTAGTAGAAGGTTTCTCGCAGCTGAGAGTGTACAACGGATACAATTGCAACTTCACCCTGAGAAGTCTCGATCACAATAACAATTTAACAGGAGATATCCAGATCGGTCCCCTGTCGATGTACGAACACTTAAACGTCGATGTATTGGAGTTTGCAGAACTGCCCTACTCGCTCATTGGAACCAACGGAGATTGTGTGGACGTCGCGTATAGTAACCAATTTCATTTAACAAGCAAAACTGCCAATTCTTACTTCATCAGCAACCAGGGCGTTAACAATATCACTGACAACAACAACAAGCCCACCCGTGGTGTCAGTATCAGGTACAGTCACCTTCCATACAAGATGTAAAGCAAGAGAATTACAACTCGTCGTGTTCGTTGCACTGCTTTGCGCTGTAATACTTGCGATAGACATCATTCCAAAATGTATACATTCTCTTCTCCGGTTTAGTATTCAGTATTTGCATAACCTTGCTTATATACAAAATGTTATCATCTGTTATAGTAGTGGGCGGCCATGTAACATTTGCCTTAAACGTGTTTGGCGTAGGATCCCCGATATTTGCGAAATTGGCCCACAATTTCGTTATAAGTTTTATGAACGATCTGTCTTTGTTTTGTTCGCGGTTCATCTTTACATAACTATCCCATATCGGTTCGCATCTCATCAAATAACATATTTCGTCACCGCTCGCTGCACCCCGCACTTTAAATTTCACTCCGGTAATCGAACTGGCCTTCACTGCATTCAAGTTTCCATTATAATTAAACTTGTAAACGAACATTTTACTCCCATTTATCTGCAAATAACTTTGAATGAAATGATAAACTGGATACTTTGTCAAGTCGGACATATATCTCAAGAAATTTTCAATAGACTTCTCTGATATGCCTGCTTTGAAATAGCCTCTTTTTATTCTGTCTGCAACTTCAAGATATTTATGTGATGTGTGTTTGTGCTTGCATCCGGTTATAAAAGGAACTAGGAACTTAAAATGAGCAGCCAAATGTTTGAGATGGTGTGGGTTGTGCAGAAACGGAATAACTTCTGATATACTTTCTTGAGTATTGAATCCTATTAAAATTGGTTTACTCTCTACATCTGAATTTTGAAAATATTCTGCTGGATGACTTGTTAGCAAAGACTTGTTCGATTTCACTTCAAGAATAGGTAAAAAAGGAATAAGGACTCTTTGACTGTTCATCACTTCAATACTTGTATAAATCTTTTTAGAAACTTCTGCAATAGCTTTTGCAGGCGCGCTTAATATGCTTTTATAGCCTTTTACTTTAAGAAATTTCTCAAGTCTACTCTTCTCCAACAAATGATCTCCTTGAAATAAAGGCGAAGAGAACATAGCACCACTTTGTAATATCATTTTATTAAACAACTTGCTTTGTTTCGTGGTCAACAGCAATGTCAAAAACGTGGCTGCGCTACCGCTTCCCATTACAATTATATTATTTTTGTCTCCACCGAAATGCTTGATGTCCCTTCTTATCCATTTTAAAGCCATAACAATATCCTTTAAACCCATGTTTGCGTGTGAATCAGTTTCGTTTAATTTCAAAAATCCGAAAACTCCTATTCTGTGAGTTGCGGTGACAAAGATCACGTCGTTGTCTATAAAAAAATCAGGTCCATAAATGTGGCTGAAACTTGAAGTAAACGCGTATCCATGAATCCATAAAATCACTGCTTTTGGTTTACTGCCCCTTTTTGGGAGGGCTGGAGTAAAAATGTTGAGACGAAGGCAGTCCTCGTATCCATACAAGCCATACTTGTGAACCACATGTGCCTGGGCGCACGCTCCATGGAACTCTATCTTTGCATCGAAAGGATGCTCCCATTTCTTTGGTGCCTTAGGATCTTTGAATCTCATTTTTCCGACGGGTGGTCGTGCGTAAGGGACGCCATAGAACGCAAAGTAGACTCTTCCTTCGAAAACAGTCTGTGCTGTTGCGCCCAGCAACTTCCCTTGTCTGACTTTTACTTCGATATTGTTAGCATGTTCGTGAATTAGTACGAATATAAATACGACTGCTCGATACATAACCCACTTTATAAAATGGTTTTAATTATTTTTTTCTTTTCGCTGCGAGTATTATTGTAGATATTTTAAAAATGGAAACAAATGCCAATTAAAATCGCTCAGCTGGCAAATGTTTATAAAAGTTCGATAAAACTGACCGAGTTTTCACTACCAACAGGTAATAAAAAGTGAAATACTGTTTTTATTTTATGTATTTACAAGAAAGAAATCAAGCTTTAAAAAACTTACAAATAAGGATAACTTACCGACTAAATAAGTTATTACAATTCAAATGAAGTTGTGATAGGTACTCATTCTTTTATTCTCGATGCGCTGTGAACATTCTAGTATAGATAAATTTGTATCCACCAGTTTATTTCAGACACCTTTCTGTTATTATAACTCAACGTAATAATAAGTAGCCTTGCGTTTCCACTCATGATCCCACAGACCTTCAAAACTGTTATAAACCTGTCATCTTCTGGATATGGACCATATATTTTTAGTTATTTGTGTAGCCTACGCCAATTCGATACATATTTTTTTTTGTGTCCATTTCCTTTCCTGGGCTGGTCACATCAGCCGCCAAATCGATAACCGTTGGGGTAGATGACGTGTTCTTGAGTGGAGACCGCGACTTGGCAAACGTAGTGTGGGACCTGCTGCGACAAGGTGCAGCGACGACTTGCGCCGAGTGACTGGCAGTAGATGGATGAGAAGAGCCGAAGACCGGGCTCAGTGGCGTACCTTGGGAGAGGCCATGTCCAGTAGTGGACTGATACATGTTGGTGATGGTGATGACTTTCCTACAGGGTAGTGCTTCACCACAAGTCATCTGATTTTAGTATAGAATCCTTTGAAAGGCAAGAGAAAAAAATTTATCAGGTTTTAGAGAAATTAAGGTGCTAAAAAATTTAAACCGATGAAACCGACTTACCCACGATTTCGTAAATCTGATTTGGACGAATATGAAAGTAAATTTACGGTGTTATAATTATGTTTTCAGATT
Source organism: Opisthograptis luteolata (assembly GCA_931315375.2). Classification (NCBI taxonomy): domain Eukaryota; kingdom Metazoa; phylum Arthropoda; class Insecta; order Lepidoptera; family Geometridae; genus Opisthograptis; species Opisthograptis luteolata. Next base: position 7,031,879 of record OV928033.1, read on the forward strand.
CCTAGTAAATAGCGAGAATGAAGCAGACATCTTACTAAGAGATTCCAAAATGAGAATAAACCTGTCTATCAAAAGCAGTAACAGATCGCAGATTAAAATACCGAAAGGCTTTGGCGATGTTTTAATAGATGGCCAAACAGTACTAAGTAATTTTATGTTTAAAGCTGGTGCGGTCTACACTATCAACGCTTACAATGACACTTACGGTAAATTCGTAAGTACTATTTGATTTCTAGACTAGACGACGTTGTAATAAATGTTGTAATTGAACTAACTCGTGAACAATTCGAAACAAAAACTACATTGTTCCACACACCAGTAACTGGTTATCTAAACAATTAAACGCATCACTATTTAGAAAGTACGCTAATTTGTCACGTTTTCTCTTTGAATTCCTATGGCGATGAGATTTATTTCTCATTTGTGTTGTGTTAATGTGATTAAGTATGTGCATTAAATTTTCTCTTACATATATCCTGGTGAGTTTGTAAGGTTATACAAAACATACAGATGGTAACTGTTCCATAGAATGACCTTGTTTTAGGCTATGTACAAAACTGATTATCGCTAATTTAAAAATAAAAAAGCACTTTGACGATAGTTGGTATTGTATTGCATTTAAATGATTTTGCTTTGAAATTATACCACAGACTAAATCAAATGAGTGTGGACTTCTAAATCCTTCTACTGTTATTCCATAGTCGAACCATGAGTTAAGTGATAGATTTCGCACGAGTTTATGCTGTACAAGCCTTCCGGAAATGTGAAGTTGACTAAATCAAACTAACAATACAGTATAGTGATGAAACAAATACCACATGGTAACTACACGGCGCCGGTGGCAGGGCCGCGGCGTGTGGGCGCACTGTGCGTTGACCCGTCGGTGTCGGTGGTCAGTGACCTGCGGCATGGCCATTGACCTTTTGGAGTCGCTTGATGAAATTTGGAATGGAGATAGCTTATACCTTGGATTAACACGTAGGCTACTTTTATCCCGGAAAAAGGTTCCTGCGGGATGACGGAAAGACGCGGGTGAAACCGCGGGGCGCAGCTAGTTGTCCTCTATGTCTGGAACACCTTTACAATTCCATATAACTCTATCTATTATTTTAAGTTTCGCTGTGGTGTGATTCAGTGCTCCTCAGGACTTACTTACACTGTATTAGAGGATTCGATCCCGGGATCCCGAATCTCGGGACTAGAAACTTAAATTTTCGATAAAAGATTTTTTGTAAAAGATAAATAAAAATTGATTTTGATATTTTTTACTGTACTTTTGGTACCACTTTCCATTATTAATACAATCCCGGGATTATCCCGGGATCCCGAGATTAACTGTAGATAATCCCGAAATCCCGGGATTGGAAAAAATTACCGGGAACGAATCCTCTACACAGTATACTCTCTTGATTGCATTGCAAGACTCATCATTAATTATTATGAGAATAAGTCAATACTGGCTACCTGTCTTACATAACGCATGTTTGTACATTTTTAGGTGGCAAACGCGCTGATGATAACGCCTCCGAACAGCATCCACATCTTATGGCTGGTGCCACAGTACGTGGTGATGACGATGGGTGAGGTGATGTTCTCCGTCACGGGCCTGGAGTTCTCGTTCACGCAAGCGCCGGCGACCATGAAGTCGGTGTTGCAGTCCGTGTGGCTGCTCACTGTCGCCTTGGGGAATCTGTTGGTCGTGCTCATTGTTGAAGGAAACTTCTTGGATGCTCAGGTAACCTTACTTCTTCTTCTTTTATTTAAGAGCCGAGCTCTTGTCGGTGGAGTACTTTCCATCTCGTCCTGTCCTCAGCTATCTTTTTGACCTCTTTCTACGACATGGCGTCAATCCTTTCTTTCGCTTGGTCTATTTATGTTCTTCTCGGTCTACCTCTCCCTCTCTTCTCTTCTACTTTTCCTTCTAACATCTTAGTTATCATATATTTGTCATGACGTACCGAGTGGCCAAACATATTGCCTCTTCTTATTTCTATTGTTGTAAGTAACGTTCTTTTTTCTCCGACTATGTCCAGAACTATGTCCACCTTACTATGTATGGGTAATTAAAATCTGGTATTAGATTATCCGGCGTGACGATGCGAACACGCGTTTGTCTTAAAATTATGTTTACTGCAATATTCTATGCTATCAATTAAAAACAAAAAAGTAATCCAATGCAAAGCGCGGCTATCGCCACATACCTAAGCAAACACAATCGTCAGTTTACTTAGATTAGGTGTGTTCAAACTTACACCTATACTCAGACAGGATATTGCAAATTTGTCAGCCTCAAACGCAGTAGATACGTGTATAGTGACAATACTGTGTTTGACACGGGTGTACACGTCGGCGTGTCACCAACACAATGTGTCTTCGCTTGAAAATGGAAATGGTAAATTAAATTTCACTATATCGGGGTCGAAATTTCCAGGCTTTATAACCAGTGTTATTTATGAAATTCATTCACCATTACAAGCCTAGCAAGGCAATATTTTTCCAATTAATAATACGAATATTAACAATGGTAATAATTACCCAATTAGCTCGGGTTTTGCACCGTTTAAAATAAAAGAAAAAACAGGTACATAATTATAAAAAGTAAATGTACTGTAATACCAAGAAAGAAGCACTTTCAGTTAAAGTTTACCAATTTTTTACTGATAAAAATGACGTGTATTTATTTATTACGTGTGACCATAACTTTTTACAGAGTAGTCCAATTTTAATGATTATATTGTTACGGCTAAGTTTTCAAAGTTTTCAACCTCTTATTTGTATATTCTGTAATAACGGAAATTAAATTATCTAGCCAAATCGATCCAAGCGATGCGCTTATCAATATGTACTATAGATAGTTATTAGAAACAGCTTTGTAATCTTAATTCACTGGTAAGCAAACGATGCTCGATGGCGTTGATTAACCATCACAATAGTCAGGCTTCAGTCCGAGCTATTGACACGAGTTCACATCACGTGTGTGAATGAGCTATCTAGGTTCGATGGCTCGGGGCTAATCACTTTCGATTTCCGAAGAGACGATACTGCGACAGATGACAGGGTCAATGTATGTGTATCGAGACTATCAAGAGCGAAATACGACAACATCTTGCGAAAATCGAAAGTAATCTACGTGTTCTGGGGTTGAAACTATAAAAATGAATATAATATTATGTAGATAACAATGGCTCAAACTACTTTTCAGGTTTCTAAATGCCTCATTTAACATAGCATTTTTTACAAGTAGAATGTTTCAGGCGCAACATAATAATATTAAATTATACTAGCTGCGCCCCGTGGTTTCTCCCGCGTCTTCCCGTAATCCCGTAGGAACCTTTTCCAACCTTTTCCGGGATAAAAAGCATTCAATGTCCGTTTCCTGATTCTAAGCTACCTCCCCACAAATTTTCAGCCAAATCGGTTTTCCGTTCTTGAGTTAATAAATAGTGTAGGTAACTAACACGACTTTCCTTTATGTAGGTGTAACTAAATAGCGATCTGCCTTCGGCAGCGTCAAAGTTGTTTTCTCTTTCGTATACAACAAACCTTCATACCCTTTTGACTCCCTTAGAGAATGATTTCCTAATAATCCTCTCATAGTGCCTTCCTAAAATAACAAAGGAAGAATCTCTACTCACTTTTTCTTTTTTTTACTACTTTTTAAACTAGGACTCTAGGACTGTTTGAGAAAACTTTACATTTTAAATACATATATTATACATAATAATAATATTTAATATATAATTAAAATGAGAAAACCCGGTTAACTTCGTTCCATGTGGCATTCCCATAAAAAATGACAAATTAGAATTTTGGACTGTTCTTTTCAGTTTTTCTTAATTTTCTTTCCTTTATTTTCAGTGGAAAGAGTTTTTCCTATTCGCTGGACTGATGGTGATCGATATGCTCATATTCATGGCAATGGCATTCCGCTACAAGTACGTGGAGCTGCGGTCCAGTGATCCGGACCTGGCTATCGAAGAGATCAAGCTACCGGAGAAGCCAGCCTCGGAGGCCAAGTCTAGTTAGATATAGATAGTAAAATAAACAGAAACTGATTTGTTACTTATTATTAAATTGACTTTTTACCACATTACAGTGTTGCGTTATTTTGACCACCCAAACGTAGCTTGGTTATTCATCTGTTACGAAATATTTACGGCCGGTTTCAATAAACGATCTATCTACGATTTGCCCTAGGTACTGGAGATGGAAATTTGACATAAGCTCCATAGAAGTAATGTCAAATTTATGTCAAACCGTGGATAGATCGGTTATTGAAAGCGCTTCCACTACTGGTACTGATTGCTTCCGTGGTTCTGTCGTGGTTGTTGTCTTAGGATGGCAGTTATTAGGCTACGTCAGATATCGAAGCCTTCGGATGGTCTGAAAACTACGACATTAGGGCTAGCCATTAGGCTATCCGCCTAACCACACTGATCCCGCGTGGTAGATTGTGGCCCATACTCCCTATCTGAGAGACGGTCTGTGTCCCAGCAGTGGGAACACAATAGGCTGATGACGATGAACTAGCAGCAATAGTTGCTATGGGCAGGCGTGGCGTTTACCATAACGTGTACGACTTAATCGCATCGTTCATTTGAACACCAACATAGTGCCGAGAACCAGACTTTTATTCATTTAATAATAGGTAGTGTTTGACAACAAGTCATTCTCCCCTGATATGTGGCGATGTGGTTGAAGGTGATTCCACGCTACACTTGGACTTGGAACTGGCTCTCAAGTGAGGCTGCCGAAACACGCTGATAGGTGCCTAATAATTGGTGACGGAGCTTGGTATCATCATATTGGATTCCTTCATCGAAAGCTGATGCTAAGTAACTAAACTACAGAAAAACTATGTCTGGTTCTTAAGGTCATCGGACACTTAAAATAAGAACCTGCCCCATAAATTAATTTATACAACGTCGATTCGGATGCTCGCTAGTCATTGAGTAGGTTTTATAAGCTGTCAGTGGCAATAAACATATCCTACTTACTATAGCCGCGACGGCGCCGGCGCGGCGGCGGTAGTTCACAGGACATTTAAACCATAAAAATTCACTTGAAAAACTGCAACCATTGCGTCACCACAATATGAAACCATTAATTATGATCATTTGAGGCTATTTGTGAGTATTTCCCACACAAGCAACGCCACGGCGCGTGACAAGAGCGTATCTGCGAAGTGCTCCGCGTGACGACAGTACACATCTACAGTGGTGTGACAGCGGTTAACCCCCTGTCACGAACATGAGTATGGGGTCGTTTTGTATGACGCTCAAAGTTTTCTCATCAAGCTGCAAATTAGGGTTAGTTTTTTTAAAACATTTTTCTCTGTAACATGTAATCAAAAACAAGCCGAAAATAATAATGGTACTTCATAATTATTATGATAACTAAAAACTATGAAACATGCCCTTTTCATGGGGTAAACTATTTTTCTTTCTGATCTAAAAACAGCAAGAACTCGATTAATACGATAAGTAAGTTAAAATATACTAATAATAGTCACTTGCTCGGACTTCCTCGGCTAGACAGTTAATACTGATTTAATAATTATATTTACAGCCACGTGTGTTGTCAAGAAATTATATTACTAAAGACCGAAAATTACGAAATGTACCCTTAGGTATATTCTGGTTTCGGCATAGTTGTTAACAGGGTAGCGTTTGACCTCTATATAAAAATAAGGCGTATAAGTGTATTGAAAAGAGATAAATCTTCGATAGCAATATAAATTTCAATGCTTTGATTGATCAATTTGAATTATTTTTTCTTTCTGGAACCGTGAGCTAGAGCTACTAAATTATATTATTTCATTATATAACAGAGAAATAAATACACGAGTAAAACCTTGTCATTCTTGTCGCTATTATGAATTCTTCTAACTCAAAAGTTGATACGACATTATATTTTAGTTGGCCCTTGTTGAATATCTATATTTGAGCACCAGTGTGCGTTGATCACCGAATCTGTTCACGACAACTCCCTAATAATTGCGTAGGCATAACAAATGATTTGAACACAACAAACAAGACAGATACGGGTTGGGGTGATTTCAATGGAGACGATTCGGTTTCCAGGCTATTGACTCAACAAGACTTGGGATTGGAAAAGTCTAGTAGGTAAGTGTAGTAAATATGTACCTACGAGAACCGGTGACACATATTAAAATAAATAGACTGATTTTTAATAAACTGTAGGTATACATGCAACATGACCATGGCGTGTTCATGTAACATCTCTAATATACTTTACTAGATCAACAAATAAAACTAAAAAAATAGTGTGGCCCAAAAATATCTCACTACCTACCTAATAAATGGGCTTACAACTTTTATTGTAGCCCAAGTCGTACCTAACACACTATTAATTAAAAAAATGCACAAGTTTCCAAGGTAGTGTATGTTTGTTCTGTTACTTCTCCAAGCTGAAATGGCTCATCGAATTTGAGTGTAGTTTAAAATTGATATAGCTTAAGCCCTGGATTGGACATAAGCTGTTGTTTTATCTCGGAATGAGGTTCCTGTCTGATAACGGCTAAACCACAAGAGCAACCACGGGGCGCAGCTAGATTTAAACAATTAATTAAAATTTTATTTATTCGGTATTTTAAAGGTTTCGCGATTAAAGTCCCACAAGTTTTATTTTATGTCACTTTGTAGGGAACGCCGGCGCCACCAAAGCGATTACTTTTATTTAAAGCACTATTTGGTGACACGGAATAATTAAGTGCAGTCAGAAAAACAGTTTTGAAGGAGGCGTCCTCGTGAGCGCGTCACTCGTCCATTTGCCGGGTACTTGGCGGCGCGCGGCGGGCGCGTGGCGTGGCGAGCGCGTACGCGTCGCGGCCGCGCCACAAAGGGCCACGTGCAACTCTCCGGATAATCTCTCCAAAGCATATGCACGCAAATAAATTAACCAAACACAACCGTTTTAATAAAAAATAAAAACGCGTTTTACTTAATCTTGTTTTCGAATTTAAGACTCATGAGAAAATTGGTAAACGTAGAACGCCCTGTGACAAGGTGAGGCGAAGACTTGCGCTGAGTGGCTGGCAGTGGTTGGATAAGAAAAGCCAAAGACCGACCGGGCTCAGTGGCGTATCATGGGAGAGGCCTGCGTCCAGCCGTGGACTGATACAGGCTAATGATTATGAGAACATTGAATTAGTTCACTAGTGTAGTTCTACTTATTTCATTTTGAAGTGTGTTCTACCTATCCACTATTTTTCCTTAGTGTAATTATTAAATAAGTTATACCCAGCACCTAGGCACGTTACATAATTACTATTTTTTGTGAAAACGTCACCAGCTGTGAGTGTTTTGATTATGATCTATTAATTTCGCATGGTCTCAGTAGCCTCACCTCACCCTAAAAATAATTAAGTGGGCAACTCATGCTGATATAACAACAGGTCGGTATTCGGCACTTATCAACTAAACGTTTAAAAATAACTAAACTAATAAATATGCATATCTTTATTTATAAAAGAAAGTCGTGTTAGTGTAACTAACACTACTTATAACTCAAGAACGGCTGAACCGATTTGGCTGAAAATTGATGGGGAGGTAGCTTACGACCAGGAAACGGACATAGGATACTTTTTATCCCGGAAAAGTCTCCAACGGGATAACGGGAAGACTCGGTTTCACCCGCGTTTCACCCGCGTTAACGTTTTCCGTACCTACTCCCTGAGCCATTTGAGGAACCTATACATAGCTACTTACCTCCTCAGTGACCTGCAGGATGATGACCTACTGAGACATCAATCATTCATCACCTAACCATGATACTCACAACAATAAGTAGTAGGTACAAAAACTGGCAAAATTTGAAAAAAACCCCCAAAGTTTTGTAATATCTAGTTTAAACATTTTTATTACAGTATTTCCCGTCATCTGTCCCGAGGATGCACTCAGCTGCGTAACTTTGTTAAACAAGTCTGCACTCAACATCAAACAAACCACAGTACAAATGCAGCTGACAAGAGATCTCACGCGAAAAGCCATAGAAACGGAAATTTATCAAACATGTTCTTAGTGGGGCGGAGCGGTCGCGTGGTCGACGCGTGGCGCGGCCGGTGCCGCGCGCCCCGTGCGACCCGTGACAAATCAATTACAGGGTCGATCGAGGCCGCGCTTCCGAAACAAAATTAGCACCAAATTATACATTTCGCCAAATTACTTGTTTATAGCATGAGGGTGATTCGCTAATTTATAGACGTGACCGGTTTAGTTTGCTCGAGTACAAACAAAAATTACACGCTACATAAAATTGCCAACATCACAATGCTAGGTTGCTTTTTTAAACTTATCTGGGTGTTAGATTCTCACGCTTTGTAATTGCTATTCTTTATTGGCGGATAGATGATATTGTGGTTATTATTTACATAAGTAGTTAATATGCAACTGACTATAGTACATAAGTACTTAATACCTACTTAATCTACCTTACTATACTTACATCGGAAACCAGCCTACACTACACTTCGTCGCGATAAAAAGTACCCTATGTCCTTCTTTAGGGTCAGAGCTATCTCCACCAAATTCCAACAAAACAAATGAAAATCCTAGGTCTCACTTCTCACTTGCATTTGACCGGTTTTTATCATTAGTTCAACATCGTTTATCTTGATTCTGGGAAAGGAGAAATTATAAATTCAATTCTTAAAAGTTAGCACCTAGATATATATCCATTAAATTTTAATTTATCATTTATTTCAGATAACTCGACCCATATTTGTGTATAAAAAAATCACGCTTGCCCATGAGGTGCCTATTTACTCTAGACAGAAGCCCAGATTATAATCTTTCAGTAATTAAAGCAGAAGAGAGCAAATTCCAGTCCCTAGCAGTCCGCAAAATTAAGAAGTCAGCGAACTTGATGCGGTACGTACGTACCACATAGGGATAAAACGACTCCCCTCCCCTGCAGTCCTGTAACGGAATGGGGACGGCGAAAACAGTAAGTATTTAAATATAATCATCATCATCACCAGCCGAAAGAAGTAGACTGCTGAACATAGACCTCCCCCTTTGAACGCCACCATGAACGGCTACCTACAGAACGTCTTCCGGTTCGTGGTCGCAACTCGAGAACCTTTCTTCCCCATCGGTTATCGGTTCGTCGAGCGATGTGGCCTGCCCTATTTAAGTATAGGTAAGAATAAAGTTTTTATGAATTCACTGAATATCCTTTGCACAAGGAAGCATCGCGGGAACGGTGCTGGTAGCCAGGAGTGTATTTTATGGGACCTGTCAGCAGCAGCCTCTCGCAGTCCCCGCCAATACAAGGGACTCGCAGGCCGTATTTCTAAGGACAGGCACACCCATTTTAAACTACTGATTTAGCGAATACGGGCGGATTTCGTATTTTGGTCTATGTATTTATTTATTCAATCTCATAATATAGGTACACCAATTGTTAGTAAGTACTGAGTAATTAGTTATAAAGCCATATCGGAGGCCTTCAGGCGGTCCGATAACTCCGACTATAAAGTTGGCTACCAATCCACCAACTCATACAAAAGAAGATGAAATGATTTTTAGACACATTATAAAAGATAATTTAGGTACCTAGTTAGAACAGATATTTACACATTTTAGGCAAGTCCAAGTCCTACCATAAGTTTACCCATGGGCGAAGAATGGTGACAGGGTCTACAAGTTAAGATTTTTTGTAATAATGAATACCTGTCCAACGAATCATAACATTTGTCCTGAGAAGATTTTACTGAATAATCTTTACATTCTAATTTAATTTAGCACTATTCTAGCGCTAGGTAATTTGCAATCTAATTTGGTGAGTGTGCTGTATTTTGTGTTACACAAATAGGTACACATCAGTTTTCGTCACGTATGGTGGGGCGAGCAACTTGCTCGTCTATTTAGTGGCACAAAAATGTATACATACTTCAATAACAATTGTATCTAGTGATGCCAATTTATAGTACCTAATTACCTAATTTACCGCACCTTTACCTAATTTTTATTTTAGGACCAATATATGGTTTAGAAAAATTTACTTGGTAACGTATTTTTAGTACAAAATACTTGTGCGAACTACAACAATTGTAGGTCCAGTTTTTGCAAACAATTGCGGTAAAACGCGTAAGCACAGAGGGCTTGCTTGGTGCCACCCTGCTGATAAGTTTATTCCCAAATTATTCGCATTTATTTATAATATTAGTAGGAAGATTTATGTTAAAACGCAACGTATTAACTGAGTTTTAAAGGATGTTGATCAATACTGACAATAAAATATTCAGCAAAAAAATATTGAAAAAATACTACTAAAATCATAAATGCGAAAGTTTGTGTGTGTGTGTGTGTGTGAATGTTTGTTACCACGTATCACCGTAACTACTAAAACGATTTATGGAGATAGCTTATACCCTGGATACTCTACTTACTCTACTCTACATAGTCTACTTTTTATCCCGGAAAAAGGTTCCTGCGGAATAACGGAAAGTCGCGTGTGAAACCGCGGGGCGCAACTAGTAGAAATATAAACTTGGGTTTGCATACAGCCCTCTGCGCCGCGACCGACGCGGAATAAACCCCGCCCCTTTCACCCCTGTCTCTCTGCAAGGCGCCACCTATATCAAGGTTGAAACACACAGACAAACTACCCCTCATTTCGTAGCAGACTTATTGTGCACTCTATATCGTCCTAACTGCGTATCATTTCAAAAGTTTGTGAGTAGGGAACTCACTTTCTGGTTTTGGAGTGAATAAAATAAAATACCACCCCTTTGTGGTATAAAATTATATTGCGCTCATCGGAGGTGCTCAGTCCACTTAGCACGGTGTCATCATCTGTTTATGACCAGGATTATTTAGTGATATAATAGTGTTGATAATGTCCGGGACGCGAGCTCAGTTAGCAGATTCATCGACTTCACCGCCACTCAGGTAAGTACATTATTAAACCTTTTTATTACCATATCACGTAACCATTGTTTTGCTATCAAGTTTTCGACTTTTGTGTACATGTTCGCTACGCGTTTTATTATCATGCTTTTATATAACATAATGTGACGTAACTTCTGTGATCGTTCAAGCTATTTATTTTCGCTCCCATATTTTTTGGTTTGTTGGTATTACATATACATAATATAAACAATATTATTATCATTCACATTTAGATAATAAAAGTTTTATCTCTAACTCGCTATTGTAATTCTGTCTTGTATAAATTCGTATTCTAAATAAAAAATGAATAAAAAAAGTATGACTGCGCGTAATGACAAAATGAGCTAAAAATTAGAGACAATGAGACAATTAATTTTTTTTTGTTTAATAATTGTACGGGCTTTGCGCCTGTAGGAGCAAGATTTGTAAGGGAGGGAGGTGGTTATATCTCGAAAGGTCACCCACACCACCTGGCGAAGTCGGACATCACCAAGGGCCCGTGCTCTTGGTATCCATGAGAATTTCCCCCGCCCACGGAAAAATCTTTATATTAAAGCTAAGACTCGAAAATGTCTGGACTGATTTGGATAATTTTGATCTTGAAATATTTGTGGAAGTTCAGGGAAGGTTTAAAATGTGAAAAATAAATAAAAATATGTGATATTTATGTAACTATTAGCTGACGTTATACAATGGCTTTAATAAGTAGAAACAGAAAATTAGTTTCTTTCCTGAACCTTTAACGCACCGATGTCTTGCTATCTCAGCTAGTTCAGATACATATTGACATGCCCTGTAGGTACTACTAGGTACACTTCATGTGCGTCTTCTGCTGCAGTTTTGACCAAGCTTGTCAATCGATTTTAAAAAAGATGTCAACGACGTTTTTGGAACATCACGGGACCCTATTACTAAGACTCCGCTGTCCATCTGTCCGTCCGTCTGTCTGTCTGTCTGTCCGTCTGGCACCAGGCTGTATCTCGTGAGCCGTGATAGTTTACAGACAGACAGACAGTTGAAATATATTTTTTTCTGGCATCTGGCAATATATGTAGTACTAAATGCGGCCTGCGGTTTCGACCGCGTCTTCCCGTTATCCCACAGGAACCTTTTTCCTGGATAAAAGTAGCCTATGGGTTAATACAGGGTATAAGCTATCTTCATTCAAAATTTTACTCAAATCCGTTCAGTAGTTTTTGCGTAATAGAGTTGCAAACATCCATCCATTCATCTATCCATCCATCCAACCATACTCACAAACTTTCACGTTTAAAATATATAAAAATATAGGATTTGAGTCTTATATTGGACATGAATTCCATAATATTTAAATCTTGCACTCGTATTCTAGAAACCATAGAAACTTGGATATACATATTTTCAGTTTATTAATTCGATGCAACTCTCTCAAAAACCTTTTTACTAACTACCTACCTTTTTACTTTTTACTACCTACGTCACGGTTATCAACAATACTTACCAGCCAGGCCAGTTAAATAATTAACCTTGTTCTTAAAACTTTTTCTTTTTTATTATCATTACCTAAGCGTTTAAGTCACACAGATTTAGATCGATAATGGAACATACTTGCCTACTTGCGTACTTACCTTGTACTTGCTTACTTGGTATCGTCATACCTATTCACTCTTGACTTGTAGGCTCCCAAATATGTAATAGGTATCTATCTGGAAACAAAGATGCTGGCAGGGTGTTCTACTCAGTTACTTCATTGGCCATTACCAACATTAAAACTTATACTCTAGGTCACCCTTTGTCTGTCTTTTAAAGTACCTACATTCTCTTAAAGTCATGCTCATGCCCAATGTCGTAGTAGTTTGATTTTATTTATTTTAGATAAATTAGCTTCCCATTAGTATTTAAATACACTTAAACCTATGAAGTTCACAGTACAGTACAGTACACAGTATTTTTTTGTTTTGGTGTAGCTTTCGTAGTTGGCTAGATGTTACATTAGAAAGTGGAAAGTGCACGGACTCACGGACCCTCGCGAAAAGAAAATCGAAAAAATTCGCGTGACGGGAACTGGGGCGCTAGGTCCTCTGTGGATAAACAAACAAAAATCATGTAACATTGAGAGTATGAATTGGGACTTTTTGGCGGCAATTGGTTCAATTGCAAACGTCAACATGAAAATTTTGTTTTTATTTCCAAAACTTTCGCTTCTTCGAGTGATATTTGGTGGATTACTCGTATGTGTTCATTAATGTGTACGAGTGTGAGAAATGGAAATAAAGTTGTGAAAGTGACATTTCTAGTTGCTCTAAAAAGCCCGTGTAAAGTTTAAGTAAAGTTCCACTACTTTACTTACACTATTCTCTTTGACCCGGCTTGTTTCTGGGTCCCATCATCTCGTCATCATCATCACCATAATTACTTGATTCTACTTTCTGAGTTAGAAATATTTAATGCTTGACACTGGCAAATACACTAATCGTTTGATTCCAACACAAAATAAAAAAGGATGAACTGTGCAAGGCCCAAAGTTAATTCAGATTGTTTATTTATTGTTCTTCTATATTGTTTAGCGAAAGCCGTCGACTTGACTACTCCGGGCTGAAGTTTACGTACGCAGAGGGTTCCGATGACGAGGGCCAGGGGCTTTCCACCGAGCTGCCGTCATGCGTGTATGCTGCAGCTCGAGGACGTCTGCAGCTGCCTTTAGCGGCATACGTGCATCAACACACGCGCTCCTTGCACACTGGTAATCATTATCATCACCTATACTAATATTATAAAGGGAAAACATTTGTATTTTTACATGTTTGTAACGAATAAACTCAAAAACAACTGAGCCGATTTCAATAATTCTTACACCATTACACCTTCAAACTGCAAAATGACAAAACTTGGTAATGTCATAAACTAGCTGCTGATTACACCCGCGGTATCCCGCAGGAACGGTCAACGACAAAAGTCACTGAACAATGACACATTTTCCTACTACCCTCATCATCCTAAACGACAACCTTTGACCAAATCATCACTTAAAATCAGGTGTCGTATGTTGTGGTCAAAACACTACCTTGTAAAATGTAAGAGAACCCAACCATAAATGATCTACACATTGGGAAAATCAACTATGATCAGCTAGTTTTGTCGCTGACTGAACCAAGATAAAAAGTAGTGTACCTATGTGTTAATCTCTAAAATATAAGCTATCTCCATTCCAAGTTTCACTCAAATCTGCGGAGCTTTTTACCGTGAAGAATTAACAAACATACAGGCTGACTCAGCCTACTCAATACTCATTCACAAACTTTCGTATTTAAATACTTATTCATATAAGCTACAGTTAGTGAGGTTTATGTGTGTTTGTTGATCTTCGCGCTAAAACGTCTCAGTGGATTTGAGTGGAATTTGGAATGGAGATAGCTTATATTCTGAATTAACACATAAGCTACTACTCTTCATCCCGGTTCCTGCGGGATAGCAGGAATACCGCGGATGTAACTACGGGGCGCAGCTAGTCTTCTGATAAGAAAGAAAAATACTAAGCCATTTGACGATAATGGTTGATGCTTAAGCTGCTATGAAGAACTTGCTTTTTTCTTAGTACTTGGACGCTCTAAAACTCTAAACAGTCTCAAGACAAGCGCTTTTCTCTTTCCTCACTTTGGTGTGTTCTACATAGATGTTCTTCTGGAGACCTCAGTGGAACCCGACCAGTACCAGTGTGGAGGCTCCCCGTACCGCGTGCAGCGTGCCGCAGCCAACGTGCGCGAGCGCAGACGCATGCTGAGGTCCGGACCCAATGGGTATCGCTCTTGTGGCTTACATACAAAGCATGGCATATATTTGTTTTTGTTGACAAATGAATCGCAGGAAGCATGCTCATGGCCTATCTATACAGGCTGAGTAAGTTCGTTGTAAACGTTGACGTTCTAGTTCTCAAACAATTCCAAAGTTGCAATTTTCACAACGCATTCTTCTTCTTCTTCGTATGACCTAGTGGCCAACTCTAGTGACGAAGTTATCAGGCCGCGCGAAGGCCTCCGACGTGACTTTACTACTAATATAGCCGGGACCGGCAGTTTAATGTGCCCTTCAAAGCACGATAGCGCTCAGTTTAAAATGTCATTAACGTTCACCCATTCAAGTGATGATTGTGCTCATTTGATGCTATTAACGAGCGCTACACCACCGTACTAGTTCAATTTTAATTCATTACATTTTTATATAGGTATGTGTGCATGTATAGTCGCCACTGTCCGCAAGAAAATAACATAACATTAGCGTGTCATATTATATAATGCTGCTTACATGTCCGTTAAATTCGGGAGTAGAACACATTGCTACGATACTCACCTACGCATCAGCTGCGCTCGACTGGTACAAATAATTCTGCGAACTATGCATACAACCTACCCGGAAGATATTCTCTCATAGAATGCATTAAAGCTAAAACGTGTGCGTTATGTTGTAATTTTAGCAGTATAAACTCTGCGTTTGACGAGCTGAGAGTGCACGTGCCGACGTTTCCCTACGAGAAACGGCTAAGCAAGATCGACACGCTCCGCCTCGCTATTGCGTACATTGCGCTGCTTAGAGAGGTAAGTGAGATTTATTTCAGATAGCACAAACACTTCCAAACGTGTTAGTAGAGGCATAATATTAAAAATTTGTAACATACTATGTATTTCTGGACAGCTAATCGTCAAATCTAACGTGACAACGAGACAAATTATTTTCAGACAATGTTTGAACATTATCTTCTGAGACATTCAAGTATAACTAGGCCGTTGGCCGTAGGTTCTATCTGTAATACCTAGTAATTACAACTAAGTATGGCAAAAGATTTGTCTCTTTTTTTTGTTGTTTTTGTTTTTTTGTTTTATCTTTTGAGATATTCCTCATCATGATCAGCATGTGTCAGTCCATACATAGGCATCTTCCAACGTGAATGTGAATGTAATATAAGGTGCCATATTTTCCCCGAAACCTGGCCATTGGATATTTTAATGAAATTATATTGTTACAGGTTTTAGATGCCGACTACGACCCTTTAACTTACGTAGAGAAGTGTCTCCGTGGGGAGATCAAAGCCGATCGCGCACATTGGAATACCAGTGGTAAATTGCTCCAGGTTCACTAACGCCCGACATTAATAATCGATCCTGATCAGTTAGCCGCGGTTCTGGATCGATATGTTAAATCAGTATGTCAAACTTGACTACTAAAATGACATGAAATATCGATCTAAAACCGCGGATAACGGATCGATTACGTGAACCAACGTAATCTAAGTTCTTTTAGTAAATGATTGAACAGGTGTCCACTCCAAGCTACACAGCTTTATTTTCTTTAGATGTAAGAAAATAGTTTGTACCTATAAGTTTTAGGCCGGTATATTAGAATGACGCTCAAGCAGTATAGCACAGATTTGAAGCTGTCGTTTCATACAAATATTATGTCACTCAATCGCTACTCAAGCCTTGATCAATGCTATGTCGTTCTAGAATACTTGCCTTAGTTTGGTTTCCCATTTTCCCAACAATGTGTCAACGATTTTTCTTTTGCAGACCTGACTGCCCGTTTGTCCTGGATTAATTGGGAGAACTTGGGCGTGAATCCGCAGCGACGCAGCGTGCTCACCTCTCTCGCACTGAGTTCCGATAACCTTCAGTACACTCACAACTAACGCTCGAATAAGCCCAGACTTCTCCGCAAAACGCCCCGACTGCCAGTAACCAAACGACGATGTTCAAAAAAAACAAATAAGAGAAGCTAGCTGAATTATAGTCAAAAATCAAATGTAACTACTAGAATTAGTCTACTAGAAGTGTCTAAACGATGGCAAACATTAAAACATTGCTCTAGGGTACGACTTTGGACGGTGTAGCTTTACCAGGTTGCACTCAAATGACGCTGGATGTATTATCCTGTAATGTGAATTCTTACAAAACTTTTATAATCGTTTGATTTTGTATTCCTAGTGGGGTCAATGCAGTGGTAGGTCGCCTGGGGGTTCACATGGTGATTATTTCGAAATTTGGTTCTGACAATAAGTTGAAGATTAGGTAAATACAAAAATGAATTAGACAACTGATGGTTTCCTTACTATGTATTGGAATTTCAACTCTGTGAGCTAATGGCCTGTAATAATATAATATACTCTACGGACCTCGCATCAGGCCCATTGCCACAGAATAAATAGGTACAGTGCGTAGGAAAAGGGTTGCAGTTTTTTTATTCATACATACCTACAGTAGGTGGCAGTTCATGCAGGTACAGTACAAAACATCAAATTAAACGTATTATGCAAAGATATAGAGGGAGACAAGAAGGCATTATTATTTATTTATTTTTATTGCATTCATGAAAGCTTTTTTAATTGTTTGATAAAGTAAAATGATGTCTTCTTTCAGTAAAATGTTCCATCTACAATATTCAAGGCACTTTCCCTCCATGTAGCATAGCCGTGCGGGACGCCCTGTACTTAGGTACCTACCTATAATCAGAATATGACGTCACAAATCAATCAATCAATTGATCAATCAAAGGCATTTTTGACACAGTAACATTAACAAAGTAATTATGAAGCCTCTGGTTCCTGAGCTAGTGGGAACTGTGTTTCAGGAACCAGGTGCTTCTCCCATTTTTGTGTGCAATTTACATGTCAATAAAGTTATACTTAATATTTTCCACTCATGCTTTTCAAATAGAAGCGCTAGAATTGATGTTTTCTTCTAGTCAGTAGATTAGATGCTAAAAGACATAGTTAGGAACCTATATAGTATACTTAGATACTAATAAACGATTGTCTTAAATTTTACCTCAATTTACTAAATCAGTCAATTTATAGAATGTATATTCGGAGAGTTATTTATTCGACGCCGACCGATGTTACGGTATAAAATTTGTATACTTACACAATAATACCAAATAAATGTTATGTGCCAAGAATAAAACATATGACTATATAGTTTAAGTAGTTTTTTATCTTTTGAATACAACTGGATAAAATATTCCATAAAATGTATTTTAACGGGTGCAATATCATAGATTAATAATTCATTTAATAATATTTTAGATGTTAATGTTTGTTAATTTCATATTAGGTAATAAACAATTTTTTAAAGTTGTTATCAGTAGTATGTTATATACTTAAATAAAATTACCAATCAATTATTACGTGTTTTGTGTTACACCTACTTCCTGCTTTATTTAGGTAGTAAGTACCTACTTTAAAACATTGGTGTATGTAAGAACTTAGCAAATAGATTTACATCAGTCGCGCATCGACATTGTAGGTGAACTAGCTAAAAGGTACTTACAACATGAATGTGAGGTACAAGTCAGCGACAAAAGTAGCTGATCGTTCTCGATTTTCCAAATGTGTTTCAAAACAGACATTACTTCTATGGGGCTTAGGTATGTCACATTTCTATCTCCAGTAGGGCAAACCGTGGATAGATCGGTTATTGGGAACGGCCGTTAGTGGTAGTAGTGAGTAGTGAGTTAGTGACGTCGACATGCCCGTTGGTCGTGGTTCGAATACTGTAATGAGCTTGTGGTTTTGTTGGTGTAATTGGTGGTAGGGTGTACCTACTCTCTAGATGCCCCTCTAGCTGCCCCGCCCTCCTCTCAATCTGTCTCCAAGCTCCTATCGGTGTGTTCCAGCAGCCTTACTTGAGAACGAGTTCCCATTCCCAATCCAGGCATATATTATCGTGGTGCCACCATCGAACACATCGTCAAAGGCTAACGGCCGAAATTGATAATCGATCCTGATCCGTTATCCGCGGTTTTGGATCGATATATCATGTCATAATATTTCATTTTAGTAGTAATCTGTCAAGCCCTAGTACTAAAATGACATATTATGACATGACTTATCGATCAAAAACCGGGGAAAACGGATCGGATCGATTATTAATTTCGGGCATAAGAAGTAAAAAACGGAATATTATGAGATTCATACACATAGTGACGGTAAGGAAACATTTAGAGAAATCACGCGTCGAACATATTTTTTCATCGGTTAAAAATAAAATACACCAAGGGCAGGCAACTATAGTTATAAAATATTAAATCCTGTTTCAAATAGTACTCGTGGCGACATCTCTGTTACTTTGAATATACTAGTGTCACGTTCACAGGTCTACGAATTGAAAGGAATGGAGGGAAGTAACTGTTTCCGCTACTCGCCGGTAGATGAGGATATAATAATTTTATTACGTCACTAGCTATACCCCGCGGTTTCGCCTGCGTGGCGAAACTATAGTTTATCGTGATAAAAAATATCCTTCGCCAGGGATCAAACTATCCCCGTACCAAATTTCATCAAGATCTATTCAGCGGTTTAGGAGTAAAAAGCTAACAATCAGACAGAAGGACCAGCCATTTATTTATTTTTTATTTATTTATTTATTTGGTAATAGGCGAGCAGCCTGAGGCTGATGTACCTATATATCATGCTGTGTTGAATTATAGCAATGTCCAAAAGTGCAGAGAAAAGTCAATTCTGTAGCAAGGAAGCATTGTTCGTTCGCAACCACTTGTCCAGTCTGTTTTTAAAGAAATTCACTGAAGGTGCTGACACAACGTCTTCTGGTAGTCTATTCCAGTTGTGCACCACTCTAGAAGCCAGGAAGTGGTGTGCAGTGTTGGATTTAGATGGTGCGCGTATTATATTATCTACATATTGTTTCCTCTGGTAGATTTCATGCTCTGGCTTTTTTAATATTAATAGCTGCGACCCGCGGTTATACCCGAGTTTTTAAAGTAGCCATTAAGTTAATCCCGGATATAACCTATCTCCTTTCAAAATTACACTCAAATCCGTTGAGTCGTGTCGGCGTATGAAGAAGTAACAAACATACACACTCACAAACTTTCGCATTTAAAATATTAGTGTGATCATTATCGTAGCTATAGGTCAATGGTTGTGGTTATTAAAAATGAAGGCAAGTAATATTCAAGAGCATGCACATCTACCAACCCGCAATGGGCAGCGTGGTAGATAACGGCCCATACTCTCTCTGTGTGAGAATGCCAGAGTCCCAGCAGACGGAACGTAAAAGGCTGATGATGAAGTAATAATTATAGAAGTTTGAATTGTATTGTAACCTCAAATTCCAGTATCTAATGCTAACTGCTATGCCTTCTGTACTGTTATGCGCTACCATAAGACGGTTGCGTACCTACCTAACGACTTCAATGAGTCATTAATTAGAATTTTATTTAGAAAGCTATCCCAGTAGACTGATTTTAAAATGGAGGCGAAGCTTATCAAGTAGATGTAGTCGTATTGAAAATAGTAAATACATAGCGATTACATAGCGATGCCTTCCGCTCTACTTTACGCTCCGCTGCACCTAAAATGTTCTATAGATACATCTCTAGGTTAAAAACAATCACACGTCCGTAGGGATGAAAGAGACTTAGTCTACTAAGGCATATTAATAAGACTCGGTCCATATTTGATACCTAATGAACCTTTAACCTTTCGAGTCATACTCATAAGTCATAATAGCATAAGACGAAACTTAGTTATGTTAATTTGAGACATATTCTTTACTTCCAATACTGTTACATTTTTTTCTAAAATAATGTCTTTACTTACTACCTATTTACAGGGTATCATTTGTCACAAGTCACCTGATGTCAAGTGACGATGTGGTCGTAGATGGCGCCGCGCTGGGAACCCAAGAGAATGTAAGGTTTACTGGGAACTGGCTCTCAAGTGACAGCCGGAACTCACCGATAGATGCTTAGCGACAGATAAAAGGGCAGGTTGAGCACATATAGTTACTTTAAATGACGTAATTTCAGGTGCGGAGTACTTTTAGAAAGTGTTTTAGTCTAACTAAACTTATAACGAACCTCCAGTCTCCTGTAAAATGGAGGCGATAAAAACGACTAGAAGACTCACAAGGCTCAAATGTCGTATGTTCTACGTATCGAAATCTACCTCAAACTCTACCTATTCTTACCCCTGATAATGAAACAAAGAGTTCAATTCAAATGTAAGTCATATATTTCATTTATAACTTAATACCTATGACTAGTATTATTACATCTACAAGCGAAGTCCTAAAACATAATTAACTGTAAAATATTCCTCATTGCTATAAATGCTCAAAAATATGGTACTATAGTAAATAAAATTGTAGTCAGGACACTTTAATTGTTTCCCAATCACAACACGGTTACACAAGGTCTACTATTTATTAAAAACACTTTTTATAATTAGATGCACGACATTTAGATCTACAATTCGGTTTGTCAAAGAGTTACAGCCTTAAATGTTTAAATTGACACCGATTATGTATTTGGACTTGTTCACAGAAAGCCCATACCTAGAACCTACATTAGTGGAAATATCAGACAATTTTTTTTCTTACAATTTAGATAGCTTTTGACAATTAGTCACCTGATGCTATATGACGATGAGGTCGAAGGTAACACCATGGATTAGGGACTGGCTCTCAAGTGAGGCTGCTGAAACACACCGCTAAGTGCATGGCACTAAATCCTTTACTTTACCACAGAGCTATGATTTAATTACGATGTTTTCCTTCACCAAAAGCTCAAGCTCATTGTAGGATTCTCACCTACGAACTACGGGTTGCAGGTCGATATCTTTACCACTGAGCTATCATCGCTTTTAACATATGAAACAAGATATTTGAAATTCAAAAATTTCAATACAATTTGATAAAATACAGATATCAATAGGTTGATATAAAATTTAAATACAATTAGATAAAACCTACACACAATAAGTGTTTAAGTACATAATAAATACTAGTTGCACCCCGCGATTTTACCTGCGTCTTCCCGTTATCCCGCAGGAACGTTTCCAGGGTATAAGCTATCTCCTTTCCAAATTTCATCACAGTAGTTACAGTGACACGTGGTAACAAACATTCACACACACACACAAACTTTCACATTTATAATATTAGTAGGATACTACGTATCTGAGATCAAAAACAACTGAATCAAGGGCTTCGCCACCGGAGGTTACAAAGAGGGGAGGAGCGTACAACTGCACTCGTTAGAGATTCGAAAACATTTAATGAAATGAATGCGATGTTATCTGAAACGCACAAACATCCAAGAAGGTTATGTTTAGGGTATTTTTTATCTTCATTTTGGCTGGCGTCGCCCAAGACCAGGATCATATCAGTGGAATGAAAACATCACATAAATATTATGCATAATCGACTACCAATTACCTGTATTTCAAGGCCATTCCTCAACGGTGAGTTCGTTATGAATAGTGTGGAAAGTGATTCCATTGCCGGTCGGCGCATGAGTGGATGGGAAGAGCACGTGACGCAGGAAGGTCCTCCCCTGACTCAATCCGAGGAACTGCTTCCAATTCTTCGTCCTGCCAAAGTCGTACGGGTTCCTGAAGTACTGTTTTTCGATCACTCGAAGTTTCGCGTTGGTGTGCGACTCGACGCTCGTCTCGCCTCTGGCTATGTTCTTCGCGTGCATCAAGGTGAGCGTTCCTAGTGCGAACAGAGTGGCGACGCAAGTGATGGCCATGAACATTACGGCCCGGCGCTTCCAAGGGTGCGCGGCGATGCGCTGCGCCGCGGTGTCGGCCGGTAGCGGGAGGTAGTGCTCTCTCGGCGCGTTAAACGCGTCGTACTCGACTGACTCCTTGATGGGGATAATGGCGCCGCTCTGGTTGATGCGGACCGGGTGCCCAATCAGGTCCGGATCGTTGTTTGGCAGAAGACCGCCTGCAAACCGTTTAAAAGCAATTCAAAAACAGCGTTTTTTGTTGTTTTTCATATACTTATAAAAACGATGAGGTTCTCAATGCCATTCTCTATTGATCACTAGTATAATAAACGCGAAAGTTTGCCTATGAGTGAGTGTGTATGTTTGTTACTTATTCACGCTGAATCGGTTGAACGTATTGGGGTGTTTGGAATGGAGATAGCTTATATCCTAGATTAACATATAGGCTTATCTAGGAGAATGGGAAACCGCAGGTGGAACCGCGGAGCGCAACTAGTTATGTTTGGGTAGAACTTCTTTATATAAAAACCAAATTCAATGATGTTTTTGTGTGTTGGCTTCAGTATACCTAGTTCCAAGGTGGTACCATTTTAATTTAATTGTTATCGGACCTATACTCAATGGAACTTCAATGTTTATGAATGTTGTTACAAAAAAGTAAAAAATAAGTACATTTTAAAAAATATCAAAACAAGTCAATTACTAGCAAATATACTTTCCTGCGGACCCAGCAAAACATCTCTACCACTACAAAAAAAAGTCTTGTTACATACTTGTACTGTTTACCTGTATCATTGAGCCATAGGACCGAGTGACCCAAGTCGAAGCCTGCAATGATGATGAACGACACCCCGGCCAGCATGTACACCATATACAGGTAGAAATACCTGAAAACACAAGAAGCATAATAAGTATGTATGTAGTATATAACGATATACTTTTTTTAATTGCCATGGTTATTTAAGAGTTAGGTTTTGAAACGGGATATTTTATTTGTTCCGGATATTTCAGCACTATTGCATACTAAAAGTTTCTGAGGGTAGGATTGATTATATTATAACGGGGCAGATCTATCTATCAACCCGTTTCAAAATAAGTAGTAAGTATAAGTAGGTATATAGATTTTTATATCGTTTTTAAGTGATCACAATGTATATTGAATAAATATTTTTTTGACTTTGACTTTCATTCCATTACTACTTACGCCTGCGGTTACACCTGCTGTGAAGTGCTGTGGACCCGTTAATTCACATTTCCCAGGGTAAAAAGTAGCATATTATGTGTTAATCCAGGGTATAAATATAAGTATTTTAAATTACATTCAAATCAGTTCAGCAGATTAAGGCCCTAGTTTAACTCGGTCGCATTCACTTTTTACTAATTAAATGTACACACCTAGCGTTGAAGTAGCCGACGCAGTTGTTGAGCCATGGGCAATGATGGTCCATTGCAAGCACGCAGCGGTCGCATACGGAGCAGTGGTGTGCGCGCTGCGGCTTTGGCATTATGCACTTGCGGCAAATACTCGCCACTTCTGTGATTTGGATGCCCTGAAATAACGAAAATGTGATATATCAGCCGAGGTTCTTTACTTCAATGACATCAAATCGCGTGAGGATTATTTAGTGAACTGCATAGTTAAGTTGGGTCAGTAATACAATAGTAATATCTAGCAATGGCTACAAGCTGCAGATCTGTGGCAGTCAAGACACGGGTAAAACAAATGGAACCAAATAAATTTTTGCAAAAATCTTGAGTTGAATGTTAAGGAAAATACTAAAGAGCTTTATAAACTTACTACAGGGGGTGATCCAGGTGGTGTCGCTACACCCATGTAGTAATGGAAGACGATGTTCATCAAAAGCCAGTTTCCAAAGATCACCAGGAACATGGTCATATATGGGTCTCGCTCCCACCAATATGGTAGCCCCACCCAATAGGCTACGAACACCACCATTGCAGTTAAGGTTGTTACACAGAACACAAACACCTGAAATAAATCAATGAATGAAGAGAAAATTGCCAGTATGCTATTTGTTGTACACATAAGCTTAGTATGAAGCAAGACTACTGTGAGTGTGTTTTATGACATGCTGCAATTTTGCCCTGCATCTTTGCCACCCGCAAGTTACAATCCTCACGGTGCTTGTTATCTGCACATTGCATACATAGAAACATTGTTGTGAATAAAGTAGACAAACTGTTGTGTAAGTTTAAATAGGTGGGATTATTTATAGTCTTGTAATGTAAGTAGGTAGATTTATGGATTTCTTTCTTCCCACTTGTGAATGTTCTTTATAATTGACTTGTTTCTTACCTACTTAATAATGACTGATTGTGTAAACATTTTTTTTATTTTTTTAAGAAGTTTCTACATATATGTGGATACTTCTATGGTATTACAATGTAGGCTATAATGGCTAATAAGTAATTTAAATATAATGTAAGTTGCTAGGTAGAGTATTATAAGTAAGAATGTGTCCATTAGCACTTTTCTTACTGTCTCTATTAGGGGGATTGTGTAAACTTGATAGCATTGTATTCTTTTAACTAAAATGAGTAGGCAATATGTATGTCTCATGTTTGAAGTAGCATAAAGTACTCACTCTTCCCATATACTTTGCAAAGTTGTCAACAAACCAATAGAGAGGCTCGAATAAAAAGTCAATTGCATAGTTGGTGCTCATATGCATGTTGTATGTGAGGGAGCTTATTACAAATGTGATCCGAGATATTAATAATTGTATTTTTAACCTGAAACACAAAATCTTGTTGTTACTTAGCAAAATTCAAAGCACAGGTAAAATTTCATATATATGTATATACTGTAAGGTTTTATGGAAACATTCTTGAGGCAAAGAGGAATAATGGGCCAATAATATTACCAATTTGTATCTAAATATATATATAACTCAAAGGTCACTGACATAGTGATCTATCAACGCACAGCCCAAACCAATGGACGGATCGGGCTGAAATTTGGCATGCAGGTAGATGTTATGACGTAGGCATCCGCTAAGAAAGTATTTTGATTAATTCTACCCCCAAGGGGATGAAACTTTGTCAATTTTAAGCCGATCGGGCTGAGACTGCATGCATAAAGCTGTAGCCCACGCCGGTGAAACCACGGGGAACAACTAGTTCTAAATATTGAGCTTGGCCTCTAACTCCATAATCAGCTGGCATGCATTAAGTTGCACCTAATTTTAGGTACTAGCAGTAACCTACATCAATATCTATTATTATATACTACACAATATTTTAATTTCATACCAAAACCGCTGAACCAATTGATAAATAAATAAATATCGGGGTACCATTGCACACAAATTGACCTAGTCCCAAATTAAGCTCGAAACTAGTGTTATGGGTTAGGTACCCATAGACAACTAGACAACGATAAACATACTCAATTAAACAAATAAATATATACATATAGATAAAAATAACCAACACTCGTGTATAAAATTTTATATGGAGATAATTTGAACAAGACTCATGTATACAATTTGATATGGAAATTTTGAACCCTGGGAAAGGTCATTCAATACTTTTCGTCGCAATAAACTGTAGTCCCCACGAGTAAAACTATGTGGCACAGCTAGAATTTTATGCATTGAAAAGAGATTATAAGCTTCCTCTTAGGTCCCGTCTGATTGAAGTTTCTGTAAATCTGAAGTGCCCATTGGCTTATATTACCCACCTTGCCGCGTTATAGAACTTTCGAACTCTTTTGCAACACCTTCTTGGTCCACTACCTCTGTATGGAGTTTTCCATTGTATAATTACCATGGTCGCATTTATATATCAGTAAGTATACACTCAAAACTAATTAAGTGTATTCTATTTGTACACCAAATCTTTGTTAGTTCGACAATCCGCCTTGTATCTTTATATCACATTAACAACGGGGCACGGGGCCCCCCCAAAAACTGAATCCAAGGAGTATAGTATACTGGATCGATCGACTCGACACCTCGACTGGTTATTTCATTATTTGGTTATCGGAGCCCGCTGAGCCGCAGCGTACAACTCAAGTAGTATGTAGTACTATCAAGGAAGGACGACCGACGATCCAGTTTCAACATTCCATCCAACTCTTCGACTGCTTTGCCTGCTTGCTTCTTGCACTTCTTGCTGGAAATTAAGGGGACGATAATGTAGTATGTAGTTAATGTACGACCTAATAAATGCACAGCCAGAATATATTTTGTATAAAAATTTTTGTTTCTGTCAATGTCACTTGACAGTGACAATCAATTTGCTAGTACATAGATTAAAAAGGTTAGTTTTTGTTCATATTTGGTTGTTGATTTTAAAGGGTCGACTTCCAAAGCGTGAAACGGAATAAAAAAGAAAATGCGGAGTGCGTTCAAAACATCCAAGCCATAGAGTTATGATCCAAGCATCAGTAAGTTTTTTTTTTTTGTTACGGCGTCACACGATTAATGTATTTGCCAGTGTCAAGTGTAAAATATTTCAAACTCAGAGAGTTGAATCAAGTTTAAATGATGATGATGATGATGGTGGCGATGATGAGACGAAGGGATGAGGATAGTGTTTAAGTAAAGTAGTGGCGCTTTACTTAAACTTTACACGGACTTTTTTGGAGCAACTAGAAAAGTCACTTTCACAACTTTATTTCAATTTCCCACACTCGTACACATTAACGAACACATAATGGTTAATAATCCACCAATATTACACATTATCACTCGAAGAAACACAAGTTTTGGAAATAAAAACAAAATTTTCACGTTGACAATTCGATTGCCGCCAAAAAAGTATCATCGTGTAAGTTAAAAATGTCTAAGAAACTTCGAAGATAAAAAGTCAATAATTTTTTTTCTACACTTTCTCTAACATATCGTTTGTATAAATCATAAATTTATCGTATACTAGCTGTTCCCCGCGGTTTCACCCGCGTGGGCTACAGTTTATCGCGATAAAAAGTATCCTATGTACATATTATTTTAGCCCATGTTTACAAAAACTTAACAAATTATATCTTAAAACTTTCCTCGAGAACCATTCTATCTATTGGTGAAAACAGCATGAAAATCGGTACATTAGTTTTCAGTTTTTTCAGTTTCAGTTTGCATGAAAAAAATATAGAAAAGACAAAACTAAAAAAAATTGATTCAGTTAAATTGACGTCCCTTACAAGTACGCGCAATCCGCTCCATTTCGGTGCAGTAGTTTTTGAGTTTATCGCAAACAGACAGACAGACAGACAGACGCGGCGCGGAGGACTTTGTTTTATAATAAGTAGTGATGTAAACATAGTTGAAACAAAGATTGAACTGCAACATCATTGATTGAAACCATAGGAAGCGAGATTTGCAAAATAACGATTTTTCTGATGTTTGACTTGTTTACTGGACTATATACCTACCTACCTATTAGGTACCTAGTACCTAGACTGTTAGCTATGCGATCAATGATGCTACCAACGGACGCTACTCACTCGCTCAGTTGTATATGGATTCATAGAAAACATTATTTTGCTGACAATAGACCTACGAATGAATCTACGATTGTAAACTCGTATTATATTGTTTAGACACTATCAAATAATCTATACTAATATTATAAAGCTGCAGAGTTTGTTTGTTTGTTTGTTTGAACGCGCTAATCTCAGGAACTACTGATCCGATTTGAAAAATTCTTTCAGTGTTAGATAGCCCATTTATCGAGGCTATATTTTATTTCCAAAAAAATTAGGGATCCGTAAGAAAATTGCTATTTTGCGACCCAAGGTGTGAAATCGAAAACATATTTTTGCGTGCGCTGCAAAAACTATTGACACTAGAACAAAATAATGTGTTACGGGTTTGTAGGTCTCATTAAGATCTACAAAAAAGTCCGCGAGAGCATATGTCTAACTATTATAGTTATGCCACAATAAGTGATATTTTATTTTAAAAATTTAATTTTTAATGCCGCCTCTAGAAAAGGCTCTTTATTTGTATCTTGGTATTAATCCTTATCAAAATAAATTACTTTTCATTCAAAACTGTTTCAATACCTTTATAAAACTTTTTGAATCATTCAATTCGGACATTCCATTCGAAAGATATCACGAGTTTAAAAATGTAAGTAGTAGTAGAAAAATAAACCAGCGCAGCGGGAAACGCGACGAGGTGAGGGAGAATCTATGAAATAGGTAAAGTGCGGTCGCGGCCTATAACTGCGCGGTTCAAACGTGCGGTCCAAGAAAAATTAACTAACGATTAAAATAGGATAATGGGTACCTACCTACAGCAGGTAACGCGGTGAGGGGGTACCGAAGTGCAGGAATGATTTTGGAGTATACGGAATATATACGCTATCGCGCCTAAACTACTGAACCGATTTAAATGAAATTTGGTATAGAGATAATTTGAGCCTCGGGGAAGGGACATAGAATACTTTTTATCGCGATAAACTGTAGCCCACGCGAGTGAAACCGCGAGGAACAGCTAGTCGGATATATAAAGACGTTTACCTTCATACTTTGATGAAACTGCAGGCCGACCGCGGTTGCGCTGTCGCAAACCTTTCATTTACGTTAGCGATTACAACCGACCATTGAGACAGTATTAAAATTGGTACCGGGGTGGTAAACTATATTGTAATGGTTAATTGAACCAACGAAATGTTGAGTCGTTTTCAACATGGAGTATAGAGAAAATAGATGACGTAAAACAAGAACATCTCTATGGTTACAAAGTAAAAAACTGTCAAACTCAGACACAAGTCACACAAGTTGACTTTGTTGCTTGTTGACACAACATTCAAAATTGTTATTGTTGATTATACCGAAACGTTTTTCTCCACCAAACAATCAATCTCCATCGCTTGTTTTCGCTTTATCCACGCGTTATTGGCAAAATTGCGGTAACGCCGCAGTAGTTATTCAAATAAAAAGTGGAAGTTGAAGTTTAGAAAGTAAGTAAATCTTTATAATTTTAAAAAAAATTCATGCTACTGTTGAAACATAGTTCGATGTTTTTGTTTAAATGTTGTGAGAATAACTATACCTACCTACCGATGAATCATTCAACATTAATAAATTTCAGTGCCTAGACCTCGTGCACTGAGTGAGGCCCAACTTCAAAAACTGTTGTCTTTCATGGAAGACAACAGGGACCTCGCCACGGGCCGCCTGGTTAGTGCACCTCTAGGTAGCCAAGTGATCGCAGCTACCTGGCACGATATTGCCAGGGAACTAAACTGTTTCGCTGAGGGATGCACTAAGAGTGTGGCTGCATGGAGAATTGTAAGTTCCTATTTTTTGTTTTGTGTAACTGTAAATTAAGTACAGCTGCATGATACTAACTGTATTTCTGCATGGTCTGTGTGGGTGCTTTGCATTTAAGGCATTTAATTTACTTTAGTACTGGAACGAATTAAAATATAAGGCGAGGAAGAGGGCTGCATGTGTGAGGCAGCATGCGCTGGGTACTGGTGGTGGCCCACCACAAAAGCTGGTGGTGCTCAGCGTTGTGGACGAGAGGATACTTGCCTTGTTGGGCAGAGAAGCTGTGTACGGGAATGAAGAGGTTAGGATCCCTTTTCAAGTAAGAGCTGCTTCATTCTGTTGCTAACATTATTTATTTATTTATTATTATAGACAAGCAGCTCTGATGTGTCTATTTCACAGAGCTGCTGATGAGTTTAGAGTTCACTTAATGAGAGTCACTTTGTCTGTAGCCACTTATCTACATAGTTGATTTTTGAGTATATTGAGGTTGCGGAAACTTAACATAAATAAAAGGGTGTTGTAATAACATATAATTAAGACAAATAAATAATAATGCTTGCGAGTGTATGTAATATAATTGGCATGTGTATTATTATTACTGGCCTTACACAATGGATCATAAATCCCACTTATTGTTACCAGTATCACAATAATGTTGGCTAAAACCCAATTTTATGTAATCTATAATTATTATGTATTTAGCCAATGGAAGCTTCACCACCAGCTGCGCCAACCCTACAGCTCAACTCAGCACCACCATCAAGCACGCTACTAGGTAAGTAATCCTTTAACTATTATGCTTAATAATATTATTTATTTATTTATTAGTTTTAAGGTCACATTAATATACACATTATGTATACTTTTTCTTTTAATACAACTTGCTGTTGGAACAAGCCGATGGCCCCTCTGATGTCAGCGGTAACTCTCACCTATAACAGAGCATTGCCTCGCACGTCACGCACATTAAGAATGTGCCCTACGATACCTGCCCTGCATTCACTACCCTGAGGCCTCATGTGCCTGTAATTTCACTGGCACCCACACCTTTAAAACCGGAACAATGGTGGTGGTGGTAGTACTTTAGCCCGGAAGAGCCCTTCACAAGAGCTCTACTACTACTACTACTAAACTGTACATAAATAATTTTAGACCAAATGCATCTGCCTGAGCCGCCTGTAGACGAGCTGCCTGAGCCGCCTGTAGACGAGCTGCCTGAGCCGCCTGTAGTCGAGCTGCTTGAGCCCTTGGAAGACCCCTTAGGCCAGCCGACAAGAACTCCAGGTCAACAGCGACGTGGAACACGAAGTGAGTGTTATCTATTACGAACAAGGTTAAATCAGTACTATTCTTAGTCTTTTTGTCCGACTGCCGAAGGAGGGTTGTTTTTCGAGAGTATGTATGTTTGTATGTATATTTCTTTGACACGGCCAGTAGCCTAAACGGGTTGACGGATTTTAGATTATAAGGTGTCATTTGATTCGTCTTAATTGTGGGAGTGACCTACGGTATTTTGGTGCAGTTTGGCTTTTTGTTTCACTTTTTTAAATGATTTCTTGTTTATTAACCTACTGACCCTTTTTGTTACAGGCAGACTGATGGTTGGCCCACCAGAGTGGGCTATAAACTTGGAAAACAGAAGAATAGCTGTGGAAGCCAAAAGTGCTCATGCTCTCACAGCTATTTCTTCCCGTTTGGAGCAGATCGAAAGTCACAATCGGCACATGGGAGCACAATTAACTAAAATCTTTCAGGGCATAGCAAACACCCTCGAGCGGATTTGTGAAAAATTAGGTTAAAAAATGATCTACCCTGGTTTAGTATGCCCATATACTAGACAAGAGTAGATAATTTTTAAAACAAAAAAAAATAATAGTAGGATTTAACCCATTGGAAAAGGAAGAGAATATTAAGTGTTTGGTTTTATATTGTTATCTTTTACAAATTTTTTTTTTTTCCACACAATTTGGTGAAAACTTACCTTTTTATGTCCCAAATACTCTGTAATTTATTTGAATTGAAATATTTATTTTTTTCAGCCTATTTTGACTAAACATCGAAAAAGTACCCTAAATTTCAATCGATATCACCCGTCAAAATATCAGCTTTTTTCAAAAAGTTGGTGGGTTTCACCCTACTATTATTTTATTTCATTTTTTATTATTTTTAAAGGCTACTCTGGTCTATATCATGTGCAATGTAATTTATGGTTTGGATTGAAGCTCCTTTCAATCTTATTGTAGGTATTGGGGCCGCCTTACGAATGACTGATGACTAAAAGACTTATTTGATTATATTCTAGAGTTATTATTTAATTTTGTAATGTTTGTTTTGTTACCTAAGTGTAGGTAGGTATGACCATTGTCTGATTAGAATTTATAAGAAAAAGTTTAATGTTTTTGAGTTGATTTTTTTATACATATTTTATATAAGATTTTATGTTTTGGTTCCATTTGTTTGATTTTAAGTACCTAAATAAATAGAACATTTTAGTATATTTATTTAATATTTTTATACATGTCTACATGTTAGTATATTTAATATTTTTATACATGTATACATGTCTACTAGATAGAATCAAGATAAGTACAAATGAAAGATGGTGTCCATTGTAATGACAGTCATTTTAAAACAAAGGAAACTACAAGACTGATGTATCTCCTAATTTATTAAATGATAATTAATAATTATAAATGTCCTAGATAGAATTAAGATAAGTACAAATGAAAGATGGTGTCCATTGTAATGACAGTCATTTTAAAACAAAGGAAACTACAAGACTGATGTATCTCCTAATTTATTAAATGATAATTAATAATTATAAATGTCCTAGATAGAATCAAGATAAGTACAAATGAAAGATGGTGTCCATTGTAATGACAGTCATTTTAAAACAAAGGAAACTACAAGACTGATGTATCTCCTAATTTATTAAATGATAATTAATAATTATAAATGTCTTAGATTGAATCAAGATTAGTTCTAATAAAACTAGACGATAACAAGTTGATTAATGATGTTTAGTTAAGTATTTAGTACTTGTGTCATAATATACTGTTTTAAACTACCACAGTCAACAAAATTGGAATAAGGTTATGAAACATTATTACCATGTAATTACCATGTATTTGTGTCATAATTTAAAATGATGTTACCAATACAGCTTCAAAAAAGAAACAAGTTTTTTATTTGGTTGTATTTTAAAATCAAAATTTTTATTCAGTAAATGCACAAAATGTATATAGACTTAGTCAGTCAAAAACACTCAACAAAGTTTGTCAAGTCAAAAAAAAATCTCAAAGAGGTCACCACAAAGGCGTCTTTCCTCGAAGGTGGTGAGGCGCAATGAGCGGAGCCTGTCCTCATAGGGTCTACGTCTTAGTGTCCGTGGTAATTTGGTAGCCCTTCGCTGCACACTTTCAATAAGGTCAATATCTTTTCGGAAGTAAGGACTCCAGACTTGGAAACCGTACTCCAACAGGGGTCTTATATACGTCTTGTAAATTTTTAAGAACACCTCGACTGTAATTGCCTGAAAGGATCTGCGTACCACATATAAGAAGGAGTTGGCTTTTTTGACCACGGAGGTGATGTGTTCTTCCCACTTTAAGTTTGAGGTTATTAAAATACCAAGATCTCTTTGGAGACTTACTTCTTCTATAATATTTCCATCCAAGTTATATGAAACTCTAGGGTTTGTACGACCGAGGTGAAGGACTCAACATTTGGATATGTTCAGTTTGATGATCCAGTCTTGAGTCCAGACTTGCACACGGTTGAGATCGTCCTGCAGCAAACCAGAATTAATGATGGGATTTGCAAAAAATTTACCATCATCAGCAAAGAAGGCTGATTGACATTCTATTATATTAATCAAGTCTGTAATGTAGATTCCAAATAGATAAGCAGAGAGCACCGACCCCTGTGGTACCCCACTTAGAACTTTTTTCTTCTGTGACATTGAGTTACCAACTCGCACTTGGAAAGTTCTATCTGTAAGGTAATTAATTCTCTATCCATTTCAGAAGTTTACCACGTATGCCAAAGTGCAGTGTATTTGGAGCATTTTCCCTTTAGTATTCCTCAACAATGTCTAGCTCAACTCCGTCAGGAGCCACTGGTTCCAGAGTAAAATGTGAACATACATAGTCTTGGTTTCATCCAAGTTCATTCGGAGGCTAATGCATTGATAAGAATGAGCCAAGTCATCCAGCATTTACTGAAAATCCTGCTAGGTTCCAAACATTGTGACAATGTCGTCTGCAAATCTCAAATGTGAGATATACCCGCTGTTAACTTTAATACCATGTCCACGCCAGTCCATAGTTATTAACATATCCTTCAAAGATCAAAAAAATATCCCATAGTATATAAATGCCATACACATACGCTGATTATGCTCTTAGGCTCTGTATAATCTGCCATATTTGAATTGGGTGTATGGTACCTTATTCTCCTCGAATCCAGGCTTGCTTCAATTGTTTGTATTCGTGAAACCTATGGGCGGGACGATGCTAGAGAAGAGTAATTTCGATTTTCGATATTCTCTTTTTTTATGCACGACGGCTTCTCCACAGACGAGCAACAACGGCCTCTCTGCCTGTTGGCGCGCGATCCGCTGCATCTACCGCAATCTGTCTCGAAACGTCAGGACGCCGGTCGATTTTTTCCAAATGGGGCACCGGAAGGCGGGCATGGTTGGCGATGTTGTGCAACACCGTACAAGCATTTACAATTTTTCCCGATTTTATCGGTGTATAATGCAGTGTACGGTGTGCCAACAAACATCTCCACCGCGCTTTCATGACCCCAATACAGCGTTCCACTACATTTCTAGCACTGCAGTGCTTCTTGGTGTAATAGTCCTCGGGAGACCCTGGTGCTGCATGCAGTATTGGGGTCATCAAAAATGGTCTTTGAGCATACCCGGAGTCACCTGAAAGAATTGAAACTACCATTAGTTATGAAACAATTGAAATAACTAGCTGACGTGGCATGGCATGTGAAGTGGTAATTCACTTATTTAAGTATAGATTAGCTACTGCTCACAGATTCTTTCAGATAAATGGGTTATCATTCATTGATCATGATTTACCAATGCACTCAGATGCAAAATAGGTTTTTGACAATTGATCAGCATCTGCTCGATCAATATAGATACAAAAACAGTAAAGAGACTAGAATTTATACTATAAAAAAAATATTAACATCTTTACACAAGAATAAACATTAGAAACAGGAGATCAAATGTTAATTCTTCAGTGACCATTTAAAAAAACCATTGCATTAATGTTGACATACCCAATAACCAGCAATTTTGCCCTTCCTCATTCAATTGTTGCAGGTGTCCCCTCACTGGCGATAAATTCCAAATATGGGAATCGTGAGAGGCACCTCCAACAGATGCATCCACATGCAATATTTGCAGATCTGCATCACATATCTGTAAAGAATGAAACAAAATCAATGAATAAGTGTACAATAAAATTACTAATTGAGATTGTAGGCATAGCATACATTCGTAATGTTGTAATAGGTACTTACAACCATAACATTTATGGAATGATACAGCTTACGGTTGAAGTATGCCTCTTCGTTGTGTTGAGGCCGTATGATGGCGACATGTGTCCCATCCACACACCCCAACACCCCAGGAAATCCATGCAACTCCATGAACCTAAAAAATATATAATATATACTAGCTGTTCCCTGCGGTTTCACCTGCGTGGGCTACAGTTTTCCTTGGGGGTAGAATTAATCAAAATCCTTTCTTAGCAGATGCCTACGTCATAACATCTACCTGCATGCCTTTCAGCTCGATCCGTCCAGTGGTTTGGGCTGTGCGTTGATAGATCACTATGTCAGTCAGTCAGCCACCTTTGAGTTATATATATTTAGAAGTAGGTATATTATAATTTATCAAAATCAAAATGTAAGAAGATAATTATTGTGTTAACAGTAACAAACTTTTGACTTTGAACATAATATTACTAACCTTCTCATTGAGGCATGTCGGTCTTCGTGTGTTGCAGGAAACTTGATAAATTTCCTCAAAATTTCTGGGGTGTTGAGGGCCGTTGTTACCTCGGACACGCAGTCACTGAGGCTGGTCTGTGACATGGCCAAATCACTGTTCTGGCACACGCTTTTCTGGTAGCTGCCTGTAGCATAAAATGCTAAAGCAGCTAGCACCTAAAATAGTAAAACAACATGTGGTTAGGTTAGGTAATTACTTACTTCAATCATTTGCTTTTGGTTGATAATTATATTTCATTTATGTAGGTAGGTTTAGTAATAGGTGGTTGTGGCTTATACCTTTAATTCCGGCCGAATTGCGCTGGACTTCGTCGTTAGCGGCAATAGTGGAGTGAGCTCCTCGCACAACCTCAGAAACGAATTTTGGTTGAGGCGGTAGTTTGCCACAAAATCAGTCTCCGGCACCTCTAACGGGTTACTGAGGTCGCGCAAGACTCTTCTCTTTATTATTCGTTGCCACTTTTGACATTCCTCTTCTGCAGCCCCGAGGAAATAGGCTCTTGCCGACATAATGTTTCTAAAAATTCAACATTTTTTAGTTCTATTGTAACAACATTATGTGATTAGGTGTACATCATTTTTTGTATATATTATTAGCACAAACGTATAAAATACTATCCAATATACAAAGCTTGCAATTTACACGTCAAATCACTATAATAATATTATTCTTACCTCACTTTCACTCTGTTTATTTCTCAATATTTGGCACAAACGCAAGCTAATATGGCGGACTATGGTGAAAAACGTAACCCGAGACTTACCTTAAACTATGCTAACCATTACCATAGTTTTGAAATGTCAAAGTAGTTCCGCGGTACGAAATTTAACGTCTTTTGTTTTTTTTTGCTCAAACTACGTACCTTTTCGTTCATTCAATTTAGCCATAATGGAAATGGCTAGTCGATGGACCACGTGATAGTTCGGCGGTACCAATTGTGTCAAATTATAAGAGTTTACGATAATGTTTATGTCGTTTTGTGATCCGCGGTAAGCCCGCTGATTCATTTTGCTAGATTGTGAATGGCTTATTAATAATATATATATAACTAGCTGACCCGGCAAACTTCGTATCGCCAGTCACCTTTAAACCTTCCCTGAACAACCACAAATATTTCAAGATCAAAATTATCCAAATCGGTACAGCCGTTCTCGAGTTGTAGCGAGGCTAACGAATAACAATTGATTTTAATATATAAGAATAACGTCCCTCATTCAGCAGCAGTTACCTACCTACAGATTTATAATAATAATCCATTTTTAATTTATACGTGAGAAATAATACACAATTTTTAGAAAATACACGTATTATTTATTCATTTGTTTAGGTACTAATGTTACAAGACTAAATTTTTTACATAGATAGACGGCTCTCTTAACACAATTTTATAAAATTACTTATCATGAGATTTTACAAATATAACTCTTAACCGACGCAACGAGATCATAATATTTATATTAGAGGCCATTTTAAATTATACACACTTTTTGCAACAATGCTAAAAAGTTATCTGGGTATTTTTAGCTGAAATCTGGTCTATGGGATGATGAGATTATTATTATATTAGATAAGAATACGAATACAAGAAAGACATTAGAAATCATAAGGTATAGGACAAAAACCTTTTTGAAAAGTGACATTAGCAGCGTTTGTGCTTATGGCATAGGCTTATGGGATCCCGAACGCCAATCTCTCGGAGGGCTCGGAGGTATGGTGGCTGTGGCAGTCTTATTATTGTGACAAGAGTGCATTACATATTAAATGAGTCTTAAATTTGACTCAATATAGTGACGGTAAAAAAACCACGAAATTTTAACTACATTGAAGCTTGACAGTAATAGAACACCAAGCGCAGTTTGCATGAAACAAAGTAATGAATCTTGATTAAACTTTGCTCCAATGAAACATCAAATCAATGTATCAAACAACAATATGATAAACATGCGAAAAAAAACATACTTCTATACTATTTAGAACTTAAAACTACTAGTTTAATGAAATGGCAGCTTAACATAATGGAATGTGCTGATTTTCATCACAAGTACATACTTAACGATAAAAATAAAACAGTAAGCTGACAATAGCACTGATCACGTAGTATTTGCAGAGGCAAGCCGAGCAGGACCAGCCCGCGCTCATATGATAGTTGAGGCTTAGTGTGATCGTTTTGTAACAAAATCGAGAGCGAATGGAGGCAAATGATTGCCGCTTTATAATAAATAACTATTTTACTGGTAAAACTAAAACAGGGTCCTATCTATTAGGACTTGGTCCCAACAACTTATAGCTTATTATTTTAACCATATACTCATTTGATTTGTAAATATAATATGTAGAGTAAACAGCTAGAATATTCGTCTATTTGGCACATTTACACAGCAGCATAGAAAATTTAGAAAATTACATATTACAAACTATCACTTAGTCTTGACTGATTAATTATTAATTTTATTATTATCTTAATTCTAAACATAATAAATCGAGAAGGTATTAACATTAGAGATCATTATTCTAAATAAATATTTCGAACGAATTTATATCGATATTATTACGGGACCTTTATTCCATGGTCCTCCTAGTTTCCAATCCCCTAAATATAAAGTATCCAAGTTTATGTTCAAAAAGTAACAAATGCTGCTTCAAATGGCGCAGAATGTTACTTCCCGTTTGTGTTTTCGATACTTACTGAGTAATGAGTGACAATTAAAAATACATGAGACTACATTACTAAAAATCTATGGTAAACTTGATGTTGAGCTAGCTGCTAATGTTTCATCACAATTACGACCCTGCAGTGAGTAAGTTATGAATTCTCTATTATTATCGTTGAAATACTGGTTTAGTAGGTATACTATAGTTTTTTTTTATCAAAAGTCTGCAATGCTAACTACATTACATTAAACACACATTACATTAAACCTATTTATTCAAAATCTTATCGACTTCGTAGTACACAATTTAACAAACATCTAAATTCACCTTCCTTTACAACAAGAAACACTAGTGTCCCATTTAAGGATACTGACTGCACATCAACTACGAGGTAAGCCCCTGTCAGCCGAACGAAGTTCGGGCTCACGTATACATATTTTCTTTATCGTGTGGTATAAAAAACATGGCGAGCTTACTGGGCTGAGATGAGACATGATCGTAAATGCTCGACCGACAAGAGCTCAGAAAACAGTTAGTATTTTAAATTAGAACAATGAACAATTTAGACCTTTTTTGTTCTTTAATATAATTTTTTTTATTTTTTTTTATTGCCAGTGGCTTTGCAGCTGAATAATTAATTTAGAAGTGATTGCAATTTCCATATCTAAGGATTGTGAACGCTGCACTGCAACAAAACGATCGTTTAATATTCGAACTGATCGTCCAACCAATATGTAGGGGGTGGTTCCGGCACATTGACATGACTTCGATTGAGTTTGCTCGAGATCCATCTGGACAACTTGACGAAATCATACCTCTACGCATCAGAGAATATATTCGACAGAAATCCAATCGTTTTGTACCAGCATTAGACAAACATTTTATAATATAAGAATCGTAACAAGGAAAAAAAAATAAGGACTCTGAGAAGTTACAGATACATACTTAAGTTAAAATATAGCACATAATTAATAATAGAAGACAGACTTTATTAACTCAAAATTCTCACTAATAGTACATCCACATCCAATACTAAGCGACATGGCATGGAGCCATCCTTTTTTGTTCATCCTTGATTACAATAATTAAAAAACTAAAAAAAAAACACTTTAAAAACGCACTCAAAAATATAAAATAATTAAATTGACTTCTATTAGTTACGATATAATGGTTAATTCAAAAAGTGTGTTACATTGTTAGTTAGTTAGTTAGTTAGTTACAAGTCAAGCTAATAAAAAGTGTTTTAAAAAGTGTTTTAAAAATTACAGTATGATAAAAAAAACATAAAAAAATAAATCTTAAGCATGCAAACTCCTAATCGTGCAGTGTAAGAACTTTGACACATGTGTTTATTCCGACATAACTTTTCGTACTAAATCCTTTGTTTTTCTTGTTTACGTCGCCGTCAGTTCTTCACGTTCGAGTGTCGCTTCAAGTCGCGCCAAGTAGCTGGGATCTAGTTTGCATGAAATCGCGCCGGCACGTTTCAAGAGTCCCAGTGACCACGAGTGCTTAAGTTCTTGTACTGCGCGATTAGTAGCTATTTTACCTTGTATTACGTTATAATGCTGGGGCACTAACTAATGCCGTTAAATAGCGCGATGATTGACGTTTGACATAAGTGTGGCCACGAAATTTGACAACGGCATTCACGTTGACCGTTCAAGTGTAGTTAGCGCAATTTAGAACGCGATGATAGAAATTGACATTGCTCTTGACGTTGACCTTAGTGTGGCCCCAGCATAATTGAGGAGACAGTATTGCGGTGAAATTGACACAGGTTTTCAAATGACAGTGATGACAGTTACAATGACGAAATACTGATTACAACGTTTATAGTATGATTAAAACTCCCGCTCAGACTTGGTATCACTATACGTGCAATTAGACCTCTTCTCTTGTAGGTCGGCTCTGTGGGTAGTCGAGATATAGCTGGAGGTCGCAGGCGGGGAGCAGGGGTTCGAATTCGAAATCCAACATTAACTCTAGTGTGCGTGCCACAGCCCTCATTCGCTTCAGCAAGTCACTCGTTAAATGCATTAAAGTCTGAAATATTCTACTTGATTACTATCAGGTATTATTTATCTATTCATATACAGTTATTGTCGACCTTTTACAAGAGGATGCCACATGTGAGTCCTAAAGACTTGTAAAACTAATCAAATAGGTCGAAACCTGTGCTTGGATGAGCTTCTTATATAAGCAAACCATAGAACAGATCGTGATAAACTGCGAAATACGGCATGAACTTCAAATTAAAAAAATATAATATTGATTACTAATATTTATAATAATGATGTATAATAAAATTAATTATTAGAAAATAAATTTTATTAATTTTTTAAGGTATGTTTTGTTGGAAAAAAAGAAATGAGATTACGGTATTGCTTTTTCATGGAACATACATCCCAAACCAATGATTTAACCAAATACTACTTCCTACTAATATTATAAATGCGGAACTTTGTGTGAATATTTGTTACCACGTATCACTACTACTACTAAACCGATTTTGATGAAATTTGGAATGGAGATAGCTTAAACCCTAGATTAACGCATAGGCTACCATCCCGGAAAAAGTTCCTGTGGGACATGATATGGATTACCTTTTACTGGTAAGTAAAAAAAAAGTAACCCTCTTCGTCCATTGTGCGGCTCTGAATAGACCCTCAGATATTATTTAAGAAGACAATAATGTTACAACTCACTTGCATTTCAATGGTCAGTGGGCTAATGGCAATGAGCCACCACAACCAGCGAGGGCCGTTTGGTTTCGCCCACCAGTCCTCCTCGAGATGTTGATCAGGAAACTGCCCGAATGCTTCCTCGATGTTGACGACCACTTGCCTATCGAGCGTTCCCAGCCAAGTTAGTGCATAATTGGAGATCCGCCGAGCCAAAGTCTGCATCGCGTAAACTTCCATGTCCGTGCAGGGTATGTCATCTTTCAATTCTTCGATTTGCGCCAGGTGACATCTGAAATAAATTATTTAAAATTGAAAAGGTTCTTGTGTATTCTGGCGACATAAATGCAAACGATTAGTAAAAAAAACCGGCCAAGTGTGAGTCGGACTTGCGCGAGAGAAGGGTTCCGTACCATCCTATTCTTACAAATATTATATATGCGAAAGTTCGTGTGTGTATGTTCCTGTTGTTACCACGTATCACCGTAACTACTAAACCGATTTTGATGACATTTGGAATTGATATAGCTTATACCCTGGATTAACACATAGACTTTATATCCTGGATAAAGGTTCCTGCGGGATAGCGGGAACACGCAGGTGCGCAACTAGATATCTATAAAAACGGCAAGAAAAATTACGTTTGTTGTATGGGGGGCCTTCTGTTTTTTTAAAACACTTTTATTAGCTTGACTTGTAACTAACTAACTAACTAACTAACTATCTAACTAACTAACTAACTAACAATGTAATCAAATCTTAGAAGTCAATTTTCACCCACTTCTAATTGTCGTATCGACTTGAAACTTTGTATGTGTATGTAATCTCGGTGACAATGCAATAATTTGGTATCATTGACCTGATCTGATGATGCAATCGGAAGGTGGGTAGGGCATCTCTTCGCTGGCTACTAGTAAACCCCTCGTGTTTGGGCTCATATGAATCGTCTTGATGAGTACAATAGATTGGACTTGGTGACGAGGGTCTGATGATGCAACCGGAAGGTGGGTAGGGCATCTCTGCAGTGGCTACTAGTAAACCCTTCGTGTTTGGGCTCATATGATTCGTCTTGATGAGTCCAATAGATTGAACTTTGTGACGAGGGTCTGATGATGCAGCCAGAAGGTGGGTAGGAGATCTCTGCAGTGGCTACTAGTAAACCCCTCGAGTTTGGGCTCATATGATTCCTTTTGATGAGTCCGATAGATTGGACTTGGTAACAAAAGACTAAAAAGTAAAAAAATAAAAATATATAGTTTAAAAAACTAAAAAAAACACTTTAAAACGCACTCAAAAATATAAAATAATGAAATTGACTTGTATTAGTTACGATATAATGGTTAATTCAAAAAGTGTGGAGCGCTTTTTGGTTGTGTGTTTTTTAGTATTTGTTGTCTAGCGGCAACAGAAATACATCATCTGTGAAAATTTCAACTGTCTAACTATCATGGTTCATGAGATATAGCCTGGTGACAGACGTGCAGACAGACAGACAGACGGACTGACAGACTACAGTTTATCACAATAAAAAGTATCCTATGTCTTTCAGGGTTCAAACTATCTCCATACCAAATGTCATCAAGGTCGGTTAAACAGGTTAAGTACATCCGGAACAAACAGTCAAATATCTCATTATAACTAGTATAGATATTGTTAGTTAAAGTAGGTACATAAATACGCAAAATAAAAATTAGAAAATCAGTGCAGTTTAAAGTCTGAGGAATTTATCATCGAGCTATGTTAACTGGCAGTGCAGTGACATTTCGACAATCCCACGGACAAAGTCGACAGACAGACAGACATGTATTGCTAGTAACTGTGATTAATTATTGTAATAGGCATTGCCGTGTTAGTTGAATTTAAAATTAAATCAGTGCAGTACTATTATTTAAAAGGTAACACAAACCCGTTGCTGATGGTTCTCTTAATAATTTTGAACCGCGAAACACCGACGGTAGACAGAATCGAACGGCCGTCTTCAAACAGCACGCAGTCTCGCACTTCAACCAGCTATATGAAGCAGAAAAAATATACACAATATTACAAAAAAGCACCCTAAAAGAAGTAGCCACTAAATTATAGAAAAAAGAATGTGATAGTAAATATAACGGTTCAGTATCGCCCACACACTTAGTTTACTATACTCCGTCTTTTAATTCGATTCAGTAAACTCACAGGATCCGCTATAGTCCGGTCAAATTAGACCAAAAAATAAGAGTAAAGTTATAATAAATTCCCACCAAGCTGAAAATCGGTAAGATTGTTTGAAATATCATTAAAAACAAAATTTGAAAGTTCCTCATCTTTCCCCTGTAAGGTAAAAAATTTATTCAAGGTCAAAGGTAGAAAAAATGAGTTTTTCGCGATTTTCAGCAAAACGGTAAGTTTTATCATAAAAATATTTCAAACAAAAATTTTAGATCATAAAATTATCTACAAAAAATTAATATACTTTTTTTTCTACGTGCCGCCGTTTTTGAGATATAACGATTCAAAAAGTTGTAATCGTCATAATATGCATGAGTACGCCACGTATATATACTCGTACATCTCTATAGTTGTAATTTTTTTTTCTTTTTGAATCGTTATATTGAAGTCGCATCACCTAGTGTTTAATAAAAGTTGATTCTTACTTTTTACACAAAAATCTGTAGTTTCAATTTGATTTTATAACATAATTACAAAGATGCGGATCCCGCGCGGGATTGAGCAATCCCGCGGGATTGAATAAGCTGCGGGATTGCAA
Organism: Opisthograptis luteolata; assembly: GCA_931315375.2. NCBI lineage: Eukaryota > Metazoa > Arthropoda > Insecta > Lepidoptera > Geometridae > Opisthograptis > Opisthograptis luteolata. Next base: position 7,075,662 of record OV928033.1, read on the forward strand.
TCCCTAGTACCAACCCAGTACTAGGCTAGTAAAATAATCCACATATAACAATGGGGTACGAAATTGGATGATAATGATGTAAATGGATTCTCACCGTGCCGTAAGGCGAATCTTGTTCCATTCCTGTGTTTACGATGCCAAATGTTCGGGAACCAGACTCCAAGACCTGATTGATCATCACCCGGTAGCGAGGATCAAATATCAACAGCGGACAAGCAATTCTGTAAGAACACAACAGCGTTGTAAACCAAAATGTTACATAATAGTACATTATGAAATAAGCAGAGATGTACAAAATGGTTTAAAAAAAGCATTTATATACAAAATGCAAAATACTTTTCAGATTAACTATTTCAAATGCAAAATACCAAACAGTTTTGCGTTTTGTATTTCAAATGCTAAATGCAAAACAGGTATTTTCAAAATAAAATATCTTTTGACCAAATCTAAGATATTTTTATTTATTTTTAGTATTTATCATGAGAAATAGAGACAATGCCGAGCCGAACAAAAACATCTAATAACATGGCACCGTATGCATGACATTTTGGTCATATTTATCAGTACGCGTATCAATAAATTCTGTTACATATGTTATTAATAATAATAATACTCACTTAAAATTATGTAAAAAACTAGACTAACGAAAAAAGAGCCATGGCTCCATTTTGTAAATTGTTCGTTCATTTCATTTTGTTTGACCGGTAATGTTGGCTAAACTTTATCACAAAGTTTTTTGCGTTTTGAAATGAATATTAGAAATGCAATATACCTCTCGAAAGGTATTTCAAATAAAATACAAAATGGTTTTTACTGAAAAGCATTTAAACGCAAAATACAAATTAGGTATTTTGCATTTTGTATTTGCATTTTCAATAGAAGTATTTCAAGTAAATCGCATCTCTGGAAATAACTGTGTTTAGTGACACGTTTCATACGATGTTTTTAACACACTTACGACGAAAAAAAGACTCATTTCAACATTTGCACTTTTCAAAGTCGGAAAATACCCTTGAAGTTACCTCTGATTAGAGTGAAACGTAAAATATTACCAGTAGACGTTGTGTCGGCACCTTTTTATACTAAACGAACCGGTATTGGTCGATAAACAACGACGTGCTTCTTTGGTTACATGTTTCAATATAAAGATTTAACAATATGTAACCTTATTACTTTTCCTTGTTCTCATTTCTCTTTCGTTTTTATTACTTCAAAACAAACAAACTTTCTATAGCCCTTAATGGTTATTTCATATTCTTATTGTTTTGGTAAAGTTAAACTTAAGATTTTGTTTAGGTAATGACGTCGACATGTTACGCCGTCGCCATATTAAACCCATTGTATATTTTCCTTTGTATAAAATATATTACGTCACCATAAACAATATGTAATGAAGTTGTTTTGTTTCATGGTGTTACTATTTTGGAATTTTATTAGAAGAATGTTATCCACAACATCATGTTGTGTTGTGTTTGTCGCTTGCTCTAATGTAACTTATGAAAAACTTGCCAGAGTGTACTAAAATGACATTTTATGACATGACATATCGATCCAAAACCGCGGATAACGGATCAAGATCGATTATCAATTTCGGGCGTTAGGGACAGTGTAGATTAATAATCTATCTATACTAATATTATAAAGAGGATAGATTTGATTGTTTGTTTGCATTGAATAGGCTCCGAAACTACTGAACCGATTTGAAAAAATCTGATGAAGGTGGTAACCAAATAACAAGCATAAGAATTACAAAAATAACGATATTCGTGTATCGTTACTTTGTTAGGGTCGTCCTGGAATCTGAGTATAGTGCGATTGGAACTTCCTTTTCTCACATTACTGCAATGTGCATACAAGGCACTAACCAAAAACGAAATATATGTGTGTGGAGTGGAATAAAGTTTTAAGAATCTACTGCTGAGTAGTGATCAGCAAAAGCCGGACATCTTCATCTAGTTCTTGAGCCGAGCAACTCTACTACCAGTATATGTATTACATAAAATACTGCAGGGCTACTCTCGCAGTTACATCTGCGGTTTTCCTGCTATTCCACAAGAACTTTTGCTTGGTGGTTGGGTATTTTTTAGTACTCGTCTGGCTAGCTACCACCCTCTTGTTAAGAATCTGTCGCCAAGCACCTATCGGTGTGTTCCGGCAGCCTCACTTGAGAGCCAGTTCCCAGTCCAGGTGTAGCGTGGCGCCATCTTTGAACACATCGTCACTTAACATCGGGTGACTTGTGGTCAAACGCTACCCTGTAAATAGTAAAAAAAAACACTAAGTTTTCGGAATGAAAAGTAACGCATGTTTGTTTTCCAGAACCTAAACTACACAGGATGGTGCTCGATGATGGGGCATTAAGTGTTGTTATGACTAGATAATTAATTCTTGTAGTAGTTTCATAATACAACATAGTACTAGCTGTTCCCCGCGGTTGCAACTGCGCATGTTTTTTTTTATATCACAATATAACATAGCCTGTGACTAAGACACTCAGATATAATAGCTTTCTAACATTCAAAGACTTTTACATCGAATTTAGTTTCCTAGATTACCTCTTACGTTCAAGGTCACCAACTTTATCTCTCTACAATATCAGTATAGATAAAATATAAAAAACTTACTCAGGAAACGCGACTGTGCACGGGACTATCGGTATGAAGTCGGGCTCTCTTTCCCCAGACGCTTTGACAGCCTCCAACGCCAATAACGCAGAGCGTATAAAGAAGTTATCTGCAGTCTGTAATGAAACGTTAACAGTTGTTTGGTAAACGATTTAATAAATGGCACGGAAAGCGTTTGGACGAATAAAGAGATCTCACCCTTTCCCCTCCTACGAGCCTGAGCTTGGGCTGTCGACGTCACACGTACAAAGGGATCGGTAGAGAAGCGCCCCGGTATACTGATTAGTAATAAATTAATTAGTGCTCCTTTGAATGTTTTCCATTATTGGCTATTTTGAGAGAATCTAAAGGTGGAAGGGTCGGGACGGGAGGCCCTAAGCCCAACGTAGTACATATCATCATACATTTTATCAGGTAACAGATTTTGACGCCCATCGGGAATTGGAGAACCTATAATTGTGATAATACCTTATTTTTATTATTTTCTTATTGATTGTACTCGTATAATCAAGCTGTCAAGATAGACTAGCAAAAGAGAAGTTGTACGTTTTATCTATTGGCAACATTGGTTTACAAATGACATTAGTCTACCTAATCAATTAGCAGCTCTTTGCTATACCTAGGTAGTTCAGAATGGTCGCCTCGGAAGGGTTTTGAAGATCATTTTGTTTTAGCTGTTGGCCTGTTTATTGTGTAGCACGAAACAAATACCATCTGTTACATAAACGACCTTCATCAGGCGTTATGATGCGGATGGCTAAATATTCCGTTCCTTATCGTAGGTTTCTTTCAACATCCAACAGACCAATTGTTTTTGTTCCATCCATTTATCTCTGTGACACTTTTCTTTTTTAAAACACTTTTGTTAGCTTGACTTGTAACTAACTAACTAACAATATAACCAAATCTTAGAAGTAAATTTTCACCTACTTCTAATTGTCGTATCGACTTGAAACTTTGTATTGTATGTAATCTCGGAAACAATGCTATAGTTTGGTATCATCGACCTGATCTGATGATACAGCCGAAAGGTGGGTAGGGGATCTCTGCAGTGGCTACTAGTAAACCCCTCGAGTTTGGGCTCATATGATTCATTTTGATGAGTACTATAGATTGGACTTGGTGGCGAGGGGATGATGCAGCCAGAAGGTGGGTAGGGGACCTCTGCAGTGGCTACTAGTAAACCCCTCGAGTTTGGGCTCATATGATTCGTTTCGATGTGTCCAATATATTGGGCTTAGTTACACAAGACTAAAAAGTAAAAAATAAAAAGAATAGTTCAAAAAATTAAAAAACACACTTTTATAACGCACTAAAAAATTAAAAATAAATGAAGTGTGGAGCACCTAAAAAAAATTAATCAAAAGTACTATACAACCAAAACGCGCTCCACATTTTTTAATTAACTATTATATCGTAACTAATACAAGTCAATTAAATTATTTTATATTTTATAGTGCGTAATAAAAATGTGTTTGTTAGTTTGTTTTTAACTAGTATATATTTTTTGATATTATTTTTCCCACCCAACCATTCAAATTAATTTCAAAATATTACAATTTACTTCACTTGTCAAAACGGTACAGCCGTAAAGCTCGCGCGTCATGTACGGTACAGCCGTTGTGACAAGTGCTGTTTTGCAGGTCATATAGTTACCGCCTGCAGGCAATTACATACATGGTTACATTTAAATCTTAGTCGTAATACAGGTATTGAAGGAAATTACCTACCCTATATATTTTAAAGTCGTTTAAAGAGCAAGAGCAGAGAGGGCAGAGCTTCCTAAGGTTCAAGTTCCTTTCCATGCAGCGGCGGCAAAAGGTGTGACCGCAGGGCGTGGTGACAGGCCCCTTTAACACGTTGAAGCAGATGACGCACTCCAGGTCGTCCGGCAGCAGCAACGCCGGAGACGCCGTCGCGCGCACAGAGCGGCACAAATCGCGCATCAAGCCTTGCGGGTCGCGGTCCACCTTCAGGTAGATTAAAGCCTGTGTACCAAGCAAGCTCTTTACTTTTACACCGTACTAGCTGTGCCCCGCGATTTCACCAGAGTGGACTGGCAATTCCAATTTTTAATATGTACCTGGCTACTATGTATACTAATATTTCTCTTTGTAAGAATCTTCCTCGGACGAACGAATAAACAATTAAATCAATTGATCAATTTAGTGCAGTCGTTCTCAAGTTATGGCGTAACCAAGGAAAGTAGGGATCCATTTTTAAAACACTTTTATTAGCTTGACTTGTAACTAATTAACTAACAACAATGTAATCAAATCTTAGAAGTCAATTTTCACCCACTTCTAATTGTCGTATCTACTTGAAACTTTGTATGTGTATGTAATCTCGGTGACAATGCAATAATTTGGTATCATCGACCTGATCTGATGATGCAACCGGAAGGTGGGTAGGGGATCTCTGCAGTGGCTACTAGTAAACCCCTCGTGTTTGGGCTCATATATTTCGTCTTGATGAGTCCAATAGATTGAACTTGAGGACGAGGGTCTGATGATGTAGCCAGAAGGTCGGTAGGGGATCTATACAGGCATTGATAGTAAACCGCTCGAGTTTGGGCTCATATAATTCCTTTTGATTAGTCCGATAGATTGGACTTGGTAACAAAAGACTAAAAAGTAAAAAAATAAAAATATAGTTTAAAAAAACTAAAATATAACACTTTAAAAACGCACTGAAAAATATAAAATAGTTAAATTGACTTGTATTAGTTCCGATATAATGGTATTAATGGTTAAATCAAAAAGTGTGGAGCGCTTCTTTTACTGGGTAAATAAAAGTACACACAACCAAAAAGAGCTCCACAATTTTTGAATTAACCATTATATCGTAACTAATACAAGTCAATTTAATTATTTAACATTTTTCAGTGCGTTTTTAAAGTGTTTTTTTTTAGTTTTTAAACTATATTATCCCAGAAAAGGGTTCCTGCGGGATAACGGGAAGACGCAGAAACCGCGGGGTGCAGCTATTATTATTATATATAGATTAGCTGTGACCGAAAGAGTAACGAAGGGTCCTTCAAACCCAAAAGAGGTCTAAAACGTGAAAAGAGGTTTAATTACGTGCCAGCCTCCGCTTGGTCGCGCGTGTATGATTTCGTCAGTAGAAGCTGCACAAGCTTAAAAATTGTCGCAAGCAAAATTATGCTGTAACTATGTTATTGACAAGTCACATAGAGTAGAGTAGTTAGTTTGTTTATAATGTTAGACAATACATACATGAAACCTCGTTTATAGGTTAACCTAGTCCTCTTCACGTTTGGATTAGATCCGAGGTCCATCCCTTTGTACGTTAATGGATGTACCCTACGGTTTTATACGGAAGGACGACGGTTTATCCTGATAAAAAGTATGCTGTGTTGTTCCCTAGGGTTAAAACTACCTGCGTGAAAAGGTATCAAAAAGACAGAGAGATCTCAATAATAAAATTGTAAAATGGCGGTGTGGGCAAAATGTCTTATGCCCGAAAGTGATAATCGATCCGATCCGTTATCCGCGGTTTTAGATCGATATGTCATGTCATAATATGTCATTATGGTACTAGGGCTTGACAGATTACTACCCGCGGATAACGGATCGGATCGATTATTAATTTCGGGCGTTAGTCGCAAAGACTGAATTGCAGAATGGTGTTTAGTGTATGGTTATACCTTATAAAGCAAGACTCGAGCACTCCTGAACGTAAAGTGATTGGATGCGGCGACATGCGCCAGATGTGGCGCGGCATCACGATACTTTCCCAAGGCTATCAGCTCCTTGGCATACATGAATCGCTCCTAGAACATAAACAATAAAAAAAATTTAAGACAACTAGGCCAACTACCAGTTTTTATATAATACTAGCTGCGCCCCGCGGTTTCACCCGCGTGTTCCCGTTATCCCGCAGGAACCGGGATAAAAAGTATTAATAGTATTAGTCGTTGTGTTATTGGTTATTGGGGGCTTTTATCAACGCAATAGAACCCAAAAACAATTATTGTTTGTGCGTGCTAGTCTCAGAAAATAATGGCTTAAATTTGGGTGGGGTTTTCAGTAATTAAAAAAAACCAATGTATTGTGGTAAGCTTCACATAAGACGGGTTTATGTTAATTCAATCGGTTCATAATTAAAATAAATATGTATATCAATTTTATGAACTACGTCTATAATTTGTTCTGGATATTCTGGAATAAGCACATAGCCTACTTGTTGTCCCGGAAATAGATTCCTGCGGGATAGTAGGGAAAACGTCGGGTGTAACCGCTGAGTGCAGCTATCCACCCAATACCCACACTTGTATAAATGCAAAAGTGTGTTTGTTGGTTGGTTTGAATGGCTTTGACGGCGCGAAAAAACCACGGAATTACGGATCGACGATTTTATTGCATAGATGTAGATTATGGAACGGAGAGTAACATTGGCAACTATTTATCCCGGAATAATGTACGGTTCCTGTTGCGAAATCTTTTACATTATTTTTAGGCAACAATCTGTTGAATTGTTTACACGTCAGGAAGAATATTATTTCTGTGCTACAACGTAACAATTTAGCGTAGCGATTTATCTGCGTGATTACTAACTGATCTGCGTAGATTTATCGCAAGTGTGTATGAAAGTCGTTGCAGGTTTTCTGGTTTGCACAGATGATCGGCGGCACTTGCATTTTCTATGCGATAAATCATTGTTGATTACGTTTGCATCATTCAGTGCTGTGCTGCAAGAAAACTGGCTCAATTTGTACAGAAGTTCATCGTTGAAAAGGACATTTAATGCTTTATATCGCGATAAACTGTAGTCCTCGCGGGTGAAATTGCGAGGCGCAGCTAGTCTAAACTAATATTATAAAGAGGAAAGATTTGATTGTTTGATTGTTTGTTTGCATCGAATAGGCTCCGAAACTACTGAACCGATTTCAAAAATTCTTTCACTGTTTTGAAGCTACACTATCTCCGGCGGACATAGGCTATTATATTTTCAAAAAAATTAGGGATCTGTAAGAAAATAGCTATTTTGTAACCCAAGGTGTGAAATCGAAAACCTATTTTTGCGAGCGCTGCAAAAACTATTTATACTATTGATAAAACTATTTATACTACTGAGTTACTACTATATATTCCTGTAAAGATGACAAAATATGCAGGCACAGTAAAGTAAGAACAGAATGTTAGCTAAGGCCGCTCGACGAGTTAATTGCCTACTCTTGCGGTGATGCATAGGCGGCGCGTTCCGTACTGACTAATATTGCCGTTCATTGTTATTGTTTTTTTTTTTGTGTTAATTTTGAGTTCGTTTGTTATTGGTTCTTTTGTCATAAATAAAAATTGATAATTTCGTTTTATTTTTCTACCCCCTATAAACTAATTCTTTCACATGATCAACTTTGTATAGAAGTCGTTTTTTTCATGCACTCATTTATATAGGAAAGAGGTTAATTTTGAATAGTAAAACAACCTGTTACGAGCTATGCAAAACTTTAACATTAACTATTAAATTCATGTTTGCAAGCGCGACAGTACTTAATATCCTCCACGTTACGCTCAGTGATAGACTAACTAATTATTTAAATATGTTCCTAATATTATTTGGTTTTATCAATTAAAGTTATAATTGTATCATGTTCGCGACTGTACACATGCGCAGATATCCCCTCCACGTTTCACTCAGCGCTAAACTTCCGTGCCGCTACCTATACTGACAATCAGGCCAATGACATGCTCGTCTCTTATTCGTCACCTATCTGATTGAATAAGGGCCCCGGTTTTATAAACAATGTACGTACCTTTTTTCGGCAACTCATTAGTAACATTACGACTCGTAAATGACACGTTAGTATCTTTTACTGATTGTGGTACATATTATAAACGCATTTTAACTGTCCGTAAGTGAGACAAATTAACCGAAATAAGGTATGATGACATTGAACTTACGGACTTTTATAAAACCGGCCCTTACTTGATCATTAAACTAAAACTTACCTTAGGGCAGGTCGGCTGACAGGACATCGGGCCCGTCTTTACAGTTTTGACAGGCTTTAAGCTAGTGAAACGCATCCGCCGTCGATGTCTCTCCGTGGTCTGCAGAGATTCGGGCTTCCCATCTGGAAAGGCAGGTTAATAAGCAACTTGAGGAAGCAATAAACGACCGGGTCACAGCACCCTCACCCTGTAGGTGATTGAAGTGGTAATGCCCGAAATTAATACTACTAAAATGTCATATTATGACATGACATATCGATCGGATAAGGGGTAGGATCGATTATTAGTTTTGGGCGTTACTCATGCTGACTTGTGTGTAACAAAAACTAAAAATAATTAATCCAATATTTGCGAAAATAGCTAATGGAAGCTACCTTTCAAATTTCATATCTTTCAGGTCAGTGGTTGACGCTACGCGTTTATATGCCAGATAATTAGTCAGGACTTTGAATATAATACATAACATATAAGATCACTTTCTTTAAAGACACACAAGTTCCATTTTCACGGTTAAAATAAAAATCTCGGCCATGATTATGACACCCAAGTCCTACAATACGTGTTGATACAGCAAAGGATGCCAATATATCTTGCGGGCTGCGAGTGACATTTAATTCGCATCACAACATAATAACTAAATTATGTAACCTAGCAGCTTGTTTCGTTACGTAATAAACTATATAACGTGTCGAGTTACGAGCGACACGCGACACAACCACTCAACCGGGTTAAGGCAGAGATTATAAGATTATGCTGAAATTGGTGTTATATACAATTATTTTTCTCTGTAACTGTTATCGAAAGAGTAACGAAAAAATATCCTATATATGTATTAGATATATACTTATATTTGAGTAAGTGTGGGTAAGTGTGTATATCTGTTACTTCTTCAGGCTGAAAAAGCTATACGGATTTAAGTGAAATTTAGATTGTATATATGTATACATATAATACAAAAATACAAAATGCACTACGCGCTCAAACACGCGGTATAAGCTATTTCTATTCTAAATTTCACTTAAATCCGTATAGCTTTTCAGCCTGAAGAAGTAACAAACTACAATTTATATATGGCTGACTGTTATATATACATTAATAAGGCAATTACAATACACGGACTTAATTAATATTGATACAATCAGTACATTAAAATATATTCAGAGGCCCTTCCAGCAATTTCTCCCCAATACTGTCTTGATTATTATTAAAAGTTTTCGTTACTCTCAGATCGGCATGAGGGCCCCTCAGTCGCTGCGGAGTGAGATCAAGGCCTTAAGTCACAAATTATAATCACAATAGTTTAAAATTGAGTTACAAATGACATTATTATTTCTCAAATTTTATTTTCGTAATGGTAGTTCGTACGATTTTCAAGGTTAAATAAAGTGTTAACATAACAGTATTCACGTTACTGTTGTTGACAACTCAACGGCTTGATTATTGAGTGCTTGTGCATTAATTACGCAACAAACGCTACCAGCTTGTTGTTTGTGCTTCAACTAATCTACACATTCAAGTTCGTCTTTGTCTACGGATTGGTAGCCTTATACATTTTCACGATCAAATATTGCGCACATAGGACAATGTATGTTTTATTATAACAAATTCATTTAAGTATATTATGTAGGGTTCAACTAGTCTGAGTTTAATACCATGTCTAGTAAATAATGCTGGAGTGCTCTCTGTTAAACGACATAATCTTCCTAAGTAATCTTGTACCTACCTCTGTATCAAGAGGATAAATAATGTGAATGCGAGTAAAATGTAAAATGAGGTTAAAGGAAATAAATAGCTGGTTCTTAATTTTTACTGTTGACGTCACCAGAGCGAACCCAAGCCATAAGTATCTATGAGACCTTACAATAGTGCGGTTAACGTAACCTGCGACCCGGCGGCGCGGCGCGGTCTCCATTGCATCGCCGACATTGAAGTTACATAACCGCAATGTAACAAACAAATGGCCGATTTACATAATAGCCTTGTCGGTGCGATTATCGTCGCAAACGCCTACGCGATACCGCCGTGGCAACAGTTTAACGGCACTTTGGTCGATGGTTTACTCATTGTTATGAAATATAAACTTACATAATTTTTTGTTTCCGAAACTGAATTAGAAAAAAAAATGGAACACTTATGTTGTCAATTGTGTCTGAATTCTGTACGTAACAGCCTTCCAGAGATAAGTGTTTCAATAAAAAAGTAAAATTCGGTAATAAAATTAAAAGAAAAAGGTTGGTACGACCTGACTTTAGTAATTATTATATAATACTAGCTGTCCCGGCGAACTTCGTATCGCCAATAAAAGTTCTTTTTACCTTTTAAACCTTCCCTGAACTTCAACAAATATTTTAAGATCAAAATTAGCCAAATCGGTCCAGCCATTCTCGAGTTTTAGCGAGACTAACGAACAGCAATTGATTTTTATATATAAGATTTAGCGTAAGTTAATTATGAGACCTCCTCTGACTCCATGCAGTTATTTCTGGTTGCTGCCGCAACAAGAGGTGAACAGCTCATCGAAGTGAGTGACGCAAAAATATATATACATAATTATTACATATTACAAGACAAAGTCCTCCGCCGCGTCTGTCTGTCTGTTCGCGATAAACTCAAAAACGTTTTCACCAATAGATAGATTTGTTCTTGAGGAAGGTTTTAGTATATAATTTGTTAAGTTTTTGTAAACATTGGTGTCTATTCGGTTTTGCATTCTTTAAAACTAAACTAAGTTTGACAGGTCTAATGGTATTGCTGTCTTTTTGTAACAACTGAAGTAAAAAAAAGGACAGCATTACTTTTAGACCTGTCAAACTTAGTTTAGTTTTAGAAAATGTAAAACCGAATCGACACCATTGGCTAATATATAATGATATTTGTTGGAGGTGTCGGAAAAAAATAAGCCTGAGAGGTTTTGACGAAAACGCTGCTTAAACCCTTTGCGATATAAAAAATATGTATGGTAGAATTGTGCATTTTATATAGGTATTCAGAAAAGTCTGCAATGACATATGTCCTATTAAAGTTAACAAACTACAACTACTTTTTTACATTTTAAAAGTTGATAGTAATGGCGACCAGATTACTTTTGGAATTGTTCAAATCGGACATTCTATTCAAAAGATATTACGAATTTAAAATATCAATCTAATCCTACTAATATTATAAATGCGAAAGTTTTTGTGTGTGTGAATGTTTGTTACCACGTTTCACCGTAACTACTAAACCGATTTTGATGAAATTTGGCATGGAAACATCTTATACCCTGGATTAACACAAAGGCTACTTTTACCCTGGAAAAGGGTTCTTGCGGGATACCCCCGCGGGTGAAACCGCGAGGCGCAACTAGTAGAAACATAAAACTGCCGCGCGCCCGCTCCCTGCCGCCTTGGCCAGTGGCCGCAGCGCAGCGGGTAACCCGGTGGGGGGCACCGAAATGCGGGAATAATTTTGGAGTATACGGAATATTACGCTTTCACGCCTAAACTACTGAACCGATTTAAATGAAATTTGGTACAGAGATAGTTTGAACCCTGGGGAAGGACATAGGATACTTTTTATCGCGATAAACTGTAGCCCACGCGGGTAAAACCGCGGGGAACAGCTAGTAATATATATTTTTACTAATTTGATAAACGTTTTAAGGAAGAATTAAGATTAAGATATTCGTATATTGAAACGAAGAAGCAAAGCCAACACGATTACGGACCATTAATTTATTTTAATAGAGCGCTTGTACACTTGACCGAGATTAATCTACCTTTTGTTAAATTGTATCATGGCAATTCATTTGCAATGAAGATGTATTTTTTTTAATTTAACTAGGATGGACTAATTAGGGGTCACTGACCCTATATCTTTGTCCGAAATAGATTGATTTAGTAGCGGTGACGACATACTGCCGTTCCTAATAACCGACCTATCCACGGTTTGCCCTACTGGTGATAGAAATTTGACATAAGCTTCATAGAAGTAATGTCAAATTTCTATTTCTAGTAATAGGAAATTTGACATAAGCTTCATACAAGTAATGTAAAATTTCTATCTCTAGTAATAAGGCAAACCGTGGATAGATCGGTTATTGGGAACGGCCTTTAGTATCTCATCGCAGTGACATTGGAGTGCTGGAAGTCGCAAGGGAAGGGTGCATTCTATAGATCGCAAGAACAGCTCTTTCTTCCAAAATTTGTATGTGCTTATTTATTTACTTGCAAAGCATCACAAAAAAAATTATGAACATAACTAGCGTAAATAAATGATTTAACGACTTACTGTACAATACATAATAAAGATAGTAAACGAGCAGTATTGGTGTGTAAACAACCAAAAATGTAAAGTTATCTAAGTAGATGATATGATGATATCGTAACTCATATTATATATTGGAAAATAAGTATCTTATGAAACAAAAATCATATCATACAATAAGTCGTTATTACATGCCAATAAAATAAACGAAGCGATTTACACATTGCGGTGGTAATTTTGGTTACTTTATCGCAAATGTGCATATTGGGCATCTCTTCGACCCAACAAAAACATTTTATACATTTATTATATATAGTCTACCATCGCAATAAGCATTCAGAACAAACAAAAGAAAGCAACAAACATAAAACAAATGTGTGGAGTAAATAAGGAGTTGCTAAACAATCACTACACTCGCCAATGTTCATAATACACGATTTTGCGTGATTGAGCGACAAACAACCAAAATAAACAAACAGACCTATAAAATAATATGTAAATACACACACACAGCACAAGAACCAAAATGATATCGTTACAATGAAATTGACATATCAGAGTGTGAACAACATTTTGCGATACAGTGCTTACGGTTGGTGCCGTAACCAAACTTGAGTCTACAACAAAGCTTTGAAAACCCCTGACGTTCGTTATTATTGGAATGACGAAGTTCCTTATCGCGCGTTGCGAAAGAGGGCTAGACGGAAAAAATTAAGACCAAGAGTTGTAACGACACTTTTTGCTATAGTTGTAAGCCGGCGTGCGCGTGTTTCTCTGTCTGTCTCTCTCTCTCTCTCTCTCTCATAGAAATCAAGCCAGTTATTTTCGTTTCGTATTTCTAAAAAATAAAATTAAAAAAAAACAAATAAATATATTTAAATTTTATTTATTTTAATTTTTTGTATTGAAATATTTTTTTCGTTTTTCTCTTGTATTAATCGAAAGTAACTTCGTTCCATACGGGTGTCCCTTGACACCTATAAAGTTTTTGGAATTACAGCAATGGCAATGGCACAATGGGCGAACAGCCGACTGCGTAGCGTAAGGTCACGCGTTTGATTCGCACTACAGGTCAAGTGTTTGTGCATTAAAAGTAAAAAAAACGCAATTATTTTTTACGTCTCTGGATGTTGAGGATGCCCGATCCATAACTACTAATTATAAAACAAAGTCCTCCGCCAGGTCTTTTGTCTGTCTGTTCGCGATCAACTCAAAAACTACTGCACCGATTTTCATGCATTTTTCACCAATAGATAGAGTGGTTCTCGAGAAATATTTTAGTATATACATATATAATTTGTCAAGTTTTTGTATACATTGGCTAAAATATAATGATATTTGTTGGAGGTCTGAAAAAAATAAGCCGTCTGGGAGCTTTCAACGAAAACGCTGCCTAAATAAACCCTTTGAGATATAACAAAATGATGTAAGGTGGAATTGCATATCTTATATTGGTCTACAGAAAAGTTCGCGATGGCATATGTCCATCTTTTAAGGATAACAAACTATAACTACTTTTTTACATTTTAAAAGTTGATAGAAACGGCAAAAAAAATCAGACCATGTTATCCATACTTTTATATTAATCCTTATCCAAATAAATCACTTCGTATTCACATAGTACAATGTATTAAAATTTTTTGGACATTCTATTCAAAAGATATTACGAAATTAAAATGTCAATCTAATGGAAAAATAAACCCACCGCGCCGCCCGCGCCCCACCCCGCCATCCATGGCCAGTGGCCGCAGCGCTGAGCGCAGCGGGTAACACGGCGGGCACAGAAGTGCGGGAATAATTTTGGAGTATACAGAATATATACGCTTTCACGCCTAAACTACTGAACTGATTTATATGAAATTTGGTACATGGATAGTCTGAACCCTGAACAGCTAGTATATATGTTCCCCGCGGTTTCACCCACGTGGGCTACAGTTTATCGCGATAAAAAGTATTCTATGTCCTTCCACAGGGCTCAAACTATCTATGTACCAAATTTCATTTCAATCATTTCAGTAGTTTAGGCGTGAAAGAATATATCTGTATACTCCAAAATTATTCCCGCACTTCGGTGCCCGCCGCGTTACCCGCTGCGCTGCGGCCACTGCATGGCCAGGGATGGCAGGGCGGAGCGCGGGCAGCGCGGGGATTGTCAATCTAGATATATGTATATAACTCAAAGGTGACTGACTGACATAGTGATCTATTAACGAACAGCCCAAACCATTGGACGGATCGGGCTGAAATTTGGCATGCAGGTAGATGTTATGACGTAGGCATCCGCTAAGAAAGGATTTTGATTAATTCTACCCCCAAGGGGATAAAATAGGGGATGAAAGTTTGTATGAAACTTTGTCAATTTTAAACCGATCGGGCTGAGACTTTGCATGCATAAAGCTGTAGCCCACGCGGGTGAAACCGCGGGGAACAGCTAGTTAGTAATAAGAATATGATTGTCAATTTGATCGCGCCGATAAAATTACCTGCCGGAAGTTTCTTGCCTGTTCTTTTGCCTGCGTTAGGAGGAACAGGCGAAGCTAGTTTAGGTTTGACGTTTTAAAGTGATCACAATGTATGCTATCATTCCTATTGAATAAATTGAATTGACTTTGACTTTTTAACTTGGAACGGGTATCAATAGCCGTATTCCCATTCCGCAGGCGCCTGCGGGGATAATATATATATACCTCATAATAAAAATAAACGCTAAACTTAATCAAGCAATATTTACGAAAAATAGCTCAGGCCCCCCCTGAGTATTATTTTTAGTGTTTCGTATCTCAAAAGGAAAAAAGAAACCGCCTGTCTGTCTGTCAAGACCCTTTTCACGGAACCCTCAGTGCGCGAGTCCAACTCGCACTTGGCCGGGTTTGTAATTTACTGATCGTATGAACAAGTCTTGTATAATACTAGTCTGATCGTATGAACAAGTGTTGTATCGCTTTTATAAAATTCGTATTAACATACAGACGAATATTCGTTTAGGTTTTTTTTTAGCTATTGAGAAAAATTACCTCTATTTTCAGTATAATCTTGTAACCTCCGCCTTATGTATAAAAAGCGAAATTTATCTTGGAAAATTTAGGTCCATAGATGAACCGTGATGCTGGGGCCACACTAACGGGAAATGCCGTTAATCATAGCGATGATTGACGTTTGACATATGTGTGGCCACGACTTAACGCGATAATTTGACAACGGCATTCACATTGGCGTTTGACGTTAGCCGATAAGTCAAGAGGCGGTACATCAAATACATTAACGCGAGAATTAAAGTGCTGAAGCTGCCACACTACATATTAAAGAAATAGAAAAGAATGTTTACGATTGAATTTTCGTTGTATTCACGTTGACCGTTCAAGAGTAGTCACTCACATAATTGCGTTAATAATTAACGTAATATTTATCGCGATGATGGGCATTGACATTTCCCTTGACGTTGACCTTAGTGTAGCCCCAGCATTACAAGGTCAATATTTATGTCTGCTCTATAAATAAAGTATTTACTTACCCCTTGATGTGGACGGCATCGGTTCTTGACCTGGGGAACTAAAAAGTCTGATACCTCCGATGGCAATCCTGTTAAAGAGAACAAAATCATTAACTTGGACAATGTCGGGTTGGCGGTTTTTTTTACATCATTGTTTTGTGCCAAATAAAAGTGAGATGTTATTTGTATTATATTAGGATTTGTAGCTAATAGCTATAGACCCTTGTGTAAATTGGCAATTTTTAAGGGCCTGCGTGTTGGATTATGGCCCATACTCTCTCTCTCTAAAAAGGCCTGTGTCCCAACAGTGGGAACGTAATATGCTGATGATGATCATGACTGTCCTTTTAACCAGCAAACTTCTTGGCTGCCATTTCATAAAAACTAATAACTAATGCAATGCGGTTGGACTGGTACAGTTGGACAGGTTTACCTCACTTTGGGAGTTGTTCAACTTCATGTCTTATAACTAAAGTACGAGATCCTTATGTCCTTGAAATTATGTTGGAGCTCCATTATGCTGGAATTAGCTAGCTATTCAAGCTGATCACTTACCTTGGTGTAACATCTGGTAACATTTTTTCAGTGAGTTCTTGTATCAATATATCAGTGTGCAAATTACTTGGCGCTGGAGCTTTACAAGGGCAATCACCGTTTTTTACTATACACCTGAATATAGATAAATCATTAAACAAATTATAAGAGTTCCGTTTACCTTATAAATGGTTGTTTTACGCTCGATCAAAACTACTACTAACCAGGAAGGACAAGAGTAACAAAAAGTTTATCCTTACTTCCCAACTATTATAATTAATGTAATTATTATACAATTAAAAAAAAGATAAGTTGTCTGCTTATTTCTCGGCAAAACGGGGGACCGATTCTGTTGATTTTTTGTAAGATTGTATTCCTATTTATTTTTCGTAAAAAATTAAAACTCCGTCATTCTAAGTGACGAATAGTGGGGTATATTAACTTTTCTCGTTGAATGTTACGCCGTTAATTTATTACTTCGAATAAATGTCTCTACGGCTTTTACGGCTTCACTGGGCCTCCAGGGCGCAGGTGTCGCTAAATGGGGGAACTTTGAAGTCTTGAGTGTGGACCTTGGTTTTTGGTGTCTCCGGGATGAAAAGATCGGTAGAGAGAGCCTGAGGTTAAGTATATAACTCAAATCTTATTTTAAAATAACCTAAGAAGGAGCCATACCGTTAAGGGCTCAAGATTTGACATAGTATCAGCTATCTGTCGCCAAGCACCAATCGATGTATTCCGGCAGCCGCACTTGGAGCTTCCAATCCAGGTGTAGCGTGATACCTCCATTGACCACATCCCCACTTAACATCAGGTGGCTTGTAGTTAAATACTAACGTATAATAAATAAAAAAACCTATAAAAATGTGCACAATTTACATAAATCTTAACTAGCAAAGAAACCGAATAGAATATAAAATGATCTATCAATACATACATTTTACAACGCGTGTGACCGCAAGCTCCAGTCACCGGCACCACGGGGAAGAGTTCGCAGTCGGTACAGTAAAACTTGTCATTAGAACGACTGATTACCCGGGCATGATTTATGACTTTATTCGCCACTTGCTTGACGAGAGAGTTCTCCATAAATAATTGTTTCTTACGCAAGGCCCTTGTAAAGCATGCGAATTTTTTCTTAATTATTCTATTATTTTCGGTTTTTTTGGCAGGGTGCTCGTTTTTTTGAGGCATCACTGGCGTCCGATAGGAACTTTCAGGAAATTCCGACATTTTTGGTCATCGAGAACGAATCCTGAAACAAATTTGATCCTGTTTAAAATATTATTCTTATTTTCAATTATCCTACGCGTTTTTATGAATTATTTATTACGAAAACATGGGTTCTATATTCACAATTAGATAAAAGATATTAACTAGGTAAACTAACTGCATACACCCCTAAAAACACTTATCTTAATCTTTACTAAAATTACTATTACTACTAGGTACTATTACAAATGCGATAGTGTGTTTGATGGTTTGTCATTCCTTCATGCAGCAACGCCTCGACGTGATTTAACACATAAATTGCCGGCCCTAAAACTTTCAACTTGCTCTGCTCGCGGGATCTATAATAAACTAGCTGTTCCCTGCGGTTTCACCCGCGTGGGCTACAGTTTATCGCTATAAAAAGTATCCTATGTCCTTCCCCAGGGCTTAAACTATCTCTATACCAAATTTCATTTAAATCGGTTCAGTAGTTTAGGCGCGAAAGCGTATATATTCCGTATACTCCAAAATTATTCCCACACTTCGGTGCCCCTCACCGCGTTACCTGCTGTATCCATTATCCTATTATAATTCTAATTTTTTTTGACCGCGCGTTTGAACCGCGCTGCGAAAGGTCTTCCTGGTTCGCAAATTGCGACCGCAGTTTACCTATTTCATAGAATATTCTCCCGCCTTCGGTCCCCCCTCACCTCACCGCGTTTCCCGCGGCACTGCGGTGCAGCGGGTTTATTTTTCTACTACTACTTACATTTTTAAACTCGTGATATCTTTCGAATGATGTCCGAATTGAATAATTCAAAAAGTTATATGAAGGGATTGAAGCAGTTTTGAATGAGAAGTTTTTATTTTGATAAGGATTAATACCAAGATACAAATAAAGAGCCTTTTCTAGCGACGGCATTAAAATTAAATTTTTAAAATAAAAAAAACACTTATTGTGGCATAACTATAATAGTTACACATATGCTCTCGCGGACTTTTTTGTAGATCTTAATGGGACCTACAAACCCGTAATACATTGTTTCGTTCTATTATTAATAGTTTTTGCAGCGCACGCAAAAATAGGTTTTCGATTTCATACCTTGGGTTAAAAAATAGCAATTTTCTTACGGATCCCTAATTTTTTGAAAATAAAATATAGCCTATAATATATAAAAATAAAATAAAATAATATAGCCTTCCTCGATAAATGGACTATCCAACACTGAAATAATTTTTCAAATCGGATCAGTAGTTCCTGAGATTAGCGCGTTCAAACAAACAAACAAACTCTGCAGCTTTATAATATTAAAAGTATAGATAGGTACTCAGTATTAAAACAAATGTTGCTAGAGTGTATCAGCGCGAAAAGGTAAACGACATTTTCAAAGATCCATACATGTACCGGATTTCAATATGGCGCTCGGAAATAAAGCTAAAAATTGAAAACTTGAAAATTTTATGCGTCCGAAGGTTATTTTTTTTTATTAAGTCTCCACACCGTTACGCTATGTGTATTTTGCCAATGTTAAGTATTAAATTGTTATGTAATGAAAAATTAAGATGATATTATAACAGGTCTTCTTTAAGCAATGTTTGCTTTCAGACCGAGCTTTTGGAAACTGTACAGTTTACGTAAAATAATACAAGTAGCTATGCCAAAATATTGTAATGTAATATACGTGGTACCGGGCCAGGTAGCCACGGCACCGACGAATAACACTTTAATGGGACGCGTTGCCGGTAACGACGCCGACGTATAGATACCGCACTATGGCAGCGGTGTGCGTCTTCAGAGCACGGTACACGAGCGACGCAGCGTGTTGTGATCGATGATCTTGGCCTAGTGAAAGCGCAAACTGGTTCGTAAAAGGCTTCCGAAGCAACCGGCTGACCGATATGCGGCGCGCTGCTCGACGACAACGACCGAAGTCAGTCAATGTCGCTAGCTGGACTGAAGATAATAAATATGCAACTAACAAAGCCCGAACCGATTGATACTGTACAGTGTGTACAGCAATCGTGCTAATATTTTCCTTGCTCTATATAATCCTTAGCTGTATTGAACATCTAGAAGAACATAACATGGCTAAGTTTGGTGATTGCCAATCGATCGATTGTAGCTTAGCAGACATTATTTTAAATCATAATACATAGATGCAATTATGTATATTATACATTATATTATTATTGGCCTGTTTCGTTATCTATTCGGTCCGGTCCATATCATAGCTAGAGTAGTAGTTTGTACGGCGAATAGCGATAAGCATAATAAGGTCTTCGTACAGCTTAGTAGCCGTTTTAGTAATTTTTATTTTATGCCATTTATTTTGGCCCCATATGGTGTATGTACATTTATCAGTTTAGTAGTCTGATAATAAAGTTTTGTTGTTTTGATTTTGAGATGACAGAACCTTACGTTAATGGACTGTATCTTGGTATGTACTCGTACTATCTACAGGTCAAAGGACCGAACCCATACCGAACCAAACGAAAAGAGAACCCGATTTGGCAGTATTTCACTGAGATCAGAACTTTATGGAAATAAGAGTCTTATAGCTTTTATCAAACAAGTGTCATGTCTGGGTGTACTAATAAACATTCCAAGCGATTATTGAAGTTTTGAAGGACGAAAACCGGTCTACTGATAGTGGCTAGCAGCCGATTCTATTTTCAATGATTTTAGGCTGTAGGAACAACAACTGTGTCGCTGGACAAGAAGACAAAGCTATGTTGTCTTGTCTGTAGCTGGTTAGCTACTGCATGTGTAAATTGATAATATTTAATTTACATGAATTGAAATGTTGAGTTGTTCTTTTTGTAACGTACATGCATAGAAAAAAAACCTTTATTCCTTTTATCTCGTAAAAACGCACGGTCCGTAAAAATAAACACGTCTGAAACCGCGAGGCACACTAAACACCAATTTAATTTCTTACGTCGATGCCCCCGACAATGATACAATCATTAGTATAGATAAGAGAAAATGTAATCAAGGTGAAGTAGCATACACAAAGAAGGATACAAAAGGTCACTGACGGATAGGACACTGAACTATTACGAACAACAAAATAGATAAGAATACTTGATGAGGTGTCAGTGTCACTAATGCAATACAAGACTGATAGTGATAACAAAAATGACAATAACACACCAAAAAAAAATGAGTACTTATACAATCAAATTTGTTTGAAGATTATCAGTAAGTATGAAAACACCGGCGGTTTGCAGACTTACGGCCTATCTATCCACGGTTTGTTCTACTAGAGATAGGATATTTACGTAAGCTTAATAGAAGTAAAGTCAAAATTCTATCTCTAGTAGGACAAACCGTGGATAGATAAGTTATTGAAACTGGCCCTTAGAGAGCAGGGAAACCAGTGCTCCAGTTTCAGTGAAGGAACAAATGCATAGATCATATCGCCACTCGTGGGTGACGTCGTTCTGACTCTGACGGAAGATCTGGTTGAACCCAACCAGCATTATGCTGAGTTAGAACTGGAGTTGTGGCGAAAACGGTATTTGTTAATAATCTTTGTTTTCCACAAATAAAATTAAGATCTGGTTGAACCCAACCAGCATTATGCTGAGTTAGAACTGGAGTTGTGGCGAAAACGGTATTTGTTAATAATCTTTGTTTTCCACAAATAAAATTATGCCTATGTCTATAGAAAACAATTTTTTTTTTACTTGGCATGATTGACTAAACCATGACCAGTCATAATGAAGATTTGGTCGATGGTGGCTTCACGCTACAACTGGATTGGGAACTGGCTCTCACGTGCCGGAACACACCGATAGGTGTAAATTAGTTAAGAATCTGTTGCCAAGCACCTATCGGTGTGTTCCGGCAGTTCCACTTGAGAGCCAGTTCCCAATCCAAGTGTAGTGTGGCGCCATCTTCGACCGCATCGTCACTGAACATCAAGTGACTTGTGGTGAAACGCTACCCTGTAAGTAGTAAAAAATAATAACTGCAAGCCGTTTTCAGCCCTGGCGTACATTCAACCCAACCCAAGTTTCACCCCGCACCGCGCCCTTACATAGGTAAGGCATAGTGCTCATGAACACGAACTATTCTATACTAAATAAATTAATCATCATTACTGTAGTATTGCTTGGCACAGTTCTTGCGCAAAGCGAAGTAAGCGGCGCGCAGTTACATAACCTGACCCACTGGCACACTGACTCTGTGCGACTAGCATGCAATGGGTGGGTACTGGGTACGGTACCTACATACATTTGCAGTGCCATCGTAATCAGCTAATGCTCTAAAAATGTTTCACTTTTTATAGGTCTCAAATCGATTCCTGAAAGGTGCACACATTATTGTTATTAGTTTAAAAAATGTATGATTACCGGCCTCGGATGTTTGCGAGTTGTTCGTATGTCTGTGGTCCGTGCGATCCGCGACACCGAGAATCTTGCTGCGGGGGTGTGACTTTGTTAACGTTACGATTACGTTACTGTTGTCTGTTGTCATACCATTTATTAGGTTTTAGCCGTGGAAGTAGAAAATAAGGTTTATATAAGATGTCGGCAACAAGGCTGCTAAGTTTTAATAACACCCACGGAATAAATTACATGGCTCTGACCCTTAACAAGAATTCCCCGTATTTAAGATATCAGAAACTACATGGACCGAGGGATCTACAATACCCAAGCATAAAAAATACTGTGCTTTTTTTCAAGGCACGAATATTTGTCTCGTAGCGGGAAAACAATCAGCTGACTAAGCCGAAACTCTTCTAGTGCCGGGTGAGTGCAATGGAAGTCGGTATATGTTTACATTTAATAAAGTAATTACGGGCACCGAAGAAACATAGTAAGTAGTGGTAACTAGCACGTTCCGGGTAGAATGCATGGTCAGTTGCAGTTCTGAGAACAATGGTTTTGGAGTGCCGATGCCGGGCAGAGGAATTGAAGATCATCAACGCCGCCGACGCCGACCGTGAACGAAGTGGGGTTGATCTAAATGAGACGGCCAACTAAACCAAGAGTGCTACGAAGAGCTTGCGCAGGAGAGACGCATGGAAAGACTTGGGAGGGGGAGCCTGTGCCTACCAATGTTACACTATAAACTAATTAATAAACTATTAAAATCTCTTTTGTTTCTTGTTATGGGGTTGTTATCTACCAGGGTATCAGAAAATGTAAAAGGACACGAGGCTGTCTGTGGGCGCTAGGTAGGCTTCCCGTTCTATAACAACCTGTCATCAGCACTGGTGACAAACGGGAACAAATCTGTCGTTCGTAGACAGTGTTCACACCTAGGTTCACACTTTTGATCTATATAGTTGTTGATATTCGGGAAAAAATCCGTTCGTTCGCACACTCACACAACACTGAACGAATGAAATGACGTTTAAGTTTCGGTCCAGGGAAACTTTTTTTTGCTATTGTGATTGTGACCGGTTTTGACGCCAGGGTGTTTTTGCTATTGTGATTGTGACCGGTTTTGACGCCAGGGTGACCGACCTCAATCTGTCACAGTACACTGACCGTCCGATGTCTATATGTGCTCTAGATTATCTACTCAGAATCTTGACTTTAGGATATCTCGACGCATTGTTGTCGCAGTGCAATAAGACATAACTCAGTTTTTAAGGTAAGTAAGATCTTTCGAAACCGAATTTCAAAAACACAGTCTATAGGTATAAAAATAAAGGCGCGGAAACAGGAGACACAATGGGTCCACCGCCGCACCTGGCCGCTAGTACCTACCGTAGGTTGTTTATCGTAACCAATAATATACATACTACACATGGTGGCGCCAATTACGACCACATCGTCACTTAACATCAGGGGACTTGTAGTCAAACTATGTGCAACAATAAGTAAACAAAAAAAAACAACTTGGTCAAATAACGTATTTTTTTTTTACTAAAAAACCCGGTCAAGTGCGAGTCTAAGACCCGTGGAGGGTTCCATACCATTCCATTTTCAGTCAGATCCTTTAGACCTTAGAATATAAGTTTAGGTTTCCTGTAAACTATCATGTAAATCGGACCAGTACTTTTCTCTAGTTATATGAAGTAAAATATTTGAACAGCTGTAGACATACCTAGTATCTCAAGGTAAAATGAGTAATTATACATGCATACAATTAATATTATTTGTATGCAAGTACATAATAATATAATAGATATTTATATTATATATTATTATGATGAGAATACATATACTATATATATACTACATATTCATATGATTATGTTATGTTTCAATTAGAATTTCAATATTGCAGACAACATTTTAAACACCTACCAGTGTGTTCCGGCAGTCTCACTTGAGAGCAAGTTCCCAGTCCAAGTGTAGCATGGCGACACTTTCGACCATATCATCACTTAACATCAATTGACTTGTATAGTAAAAAAAAATAATTAAACAATCAATAATACTGGTTTTTTGAGTTTTTGGTTACAAACTTTAAAACATCAATATTCTAAGCCTATTATATGCCTATGTTATATGTTATTATAAAAGATTTATCACTATCATCATTAGTTATCTTTTTGAATTAGCAACCAGGTACCTATCTACCTACCTCTGTTTTTTTTAAACTTGTCATTTAATGTGACAGATTAGTGGTATATCTAAGTAAGGAATTAAGATGGCTGTATTTGAAAGAATCTAATATCTCTAATTCTGACCAACTTGTATACATCCACAACACAAGAGTTTACTATTCCAACTGCAGAACAGTTCATAATCAGACATTAGTGGGTTATTAAATGTTAAAGGTTAATAAATTAATGTAAAAAGCATTCCACTCAACATACCTATTTAGAATTGTTACTTATTATATAGAACATAAGGGTAAATGTATCAAACAAATCTAATAATTAAATACCTCCCTATTATCCTGACCAACTTGTACATCTACAACAGTTAACATTTCCACTGCAGATTCCATCACAATTCATTATCCAACATCTTAGTGGGTAGCTAAATAAAGTAGGTAGGTAATGTAAAAAGCATTCCACTCAACATATTATTTGAAATAGGACAAAAGGTAAATGTATCTACTACATGTTTAAATACCACCCTCTATCAGTAAAATTATGTGCTTACTACAATATGTAAAGTATGATAACATAGGTGGGTATCCTAATTTTTTTATATAATATGCTCATTTGGGCAGGCATAATACACAACCCTATAGTCTAACATAGATAGGAACATATCATAAGCAGAGCCACAAGTACATTTTAAGTTATTTACAGTGATTCTAAAAGAAAACATTTTTACAGAAGTTATAAATGTGGGTAGATTTGAATAAGATGTCCGTTAAGTGCTGAAGTGGCAGGATAAGGGCGACGCGACTAACGGACGCCGTCTTGCTTACATGGCGTGTTTACACGCGCTACCGCCGAGCGTTGTTATGAACCGCCCTAAACAATACGATTACGAATTTTCACGGTCGCCTGACTTAATCATCCCTTTAAAATACTACCTTACATAATTTTCTTACGTAATGACCGCATGGCGATGTAATTCTTGTTCTCATTCACCGTTTTGAGCCCTCTGACGTGCAATTACATAACATCGGCTACAAATCCACAAAAATTGTTTCAAACCCGATTTGTAGATACTATTGCTCACGATCATACCGGTGAACAAAATATCTGTTGCAAAACAAGTAAACTTTTGCTTACCTGTATAACTATAGAAACACAGCCAGGCTCCGCAGTCCGCTCAGTCGAAGCCGCTTAGTCCTTGTTAACCGAAATAATTAATTAAAAGTACAACAAAAAAGTCTAAATTCACTTGAAATAATATAGCCGCTATCTCCCGCGCTATGAACGCAACTGATAAAATACTGAATGAAATTGAAATGTGAAAGTGAAGGCTGCTGTCTATTTATGAAGTAACCAGTGATTTTTTTTTAATGGCTTGAAAGCATTGTCGTTTCTGACTAGTATTGCCAAGTCAAATTTTAATAGTCAGCCAAATAAGCTGTAAAAGAAGTTCGTGTACTAGTGGAAATCGTGTTTCAGTACCTATTTCTTCAAATAATTTGTGGCTCAATCTTTAGTATATTAAAGTACTAGCTGTTCCCCGCGGTTTCACCCGCGTGGGCTACAGTTTATCGCGATAAAAAGTATTTTATGTCCTTCCCCAGGGCTCAAACTATTTATTTTTCAAATTTCATTTAAATCGGTTCAGGAGTTTGTATACTCCAAAATTATTCCCGCACTTCGGTGCCCCCTCACCGCGTATCTGCTGTATCCATTATCCTATTTTAATTCTAAGTTTATTTTTTTCGGACTACGCGTTTGAACCGTGCAGCTAAAGGTCTTCCTGGTCCGCGACCACACTTTACTTATTATAAAACAAAGTCCTCCGCGCCGCGTCTGTCTGTCTGTCTGTCTGTTCGCGATAAACTCAAAAACTACTGCACCGATTTTCATGCTGTTTTCACCAATAGATAGAGTGGTTCTCGAGGAAGGTTTTAGGATATAATTTGTTAAGTTTTTGTATACATTGGCTAAAATATAACGATATTTGTTGGAGAGGTCGGAAAAAATAAGCCGTCTGGGAGCTTTCAACGAAAACGCTGCCTAAACCCTTTGAGATATAAGAAAATGATGTACTGTGGAATTGTGTATCTTACACAGGTCTACAAAAAAGTCCGCGATGGCATATGTCTATCTCTTAAGGATAACATATTAGAATTACTTTTTTACATTTTAAAAGTTGATAAAAAGGCCGACTAAAATCGGACCGTAATTTCAATACTTTTATATTAATCCTTATCAAAATAAATCATTTCGTATTCAAGATTGTTCCAATAACGTAGATTACTTTTTGAATTGTTTAATCGGACATTCTATTCGAAAGATATTACAAAATGTCAAACTAATCGAAAAATTAACCCGCCGCGCGCCGCACCGCAGCGCAGCGGGAAACGCGGTGAGGTGAGGGGGGCGGGAGAATCTATGAAATAGGTAAAGTGCGGTCGCGAACCAGGAAGACCTTTAGCTGCGCGGTTCAAACGCGCGGTCTGAAAAAAAAACTTAGAATTAATATAATGTGAATGGTGAGAGGGCACCGAAGTGCGGGAATAATTTTGTAGTATACGGATTATATATACGCTTTCGCGCCTAAACTACTGAACCGATTTAAATGAAATTCGGTAAAGAGATAGTTTGAGCCTTGTGGAAGGTCATAGGATACTTTTTATCGCGATAAACTGTAGCCCACGCGGGTGAAACCGCGGGGAACAGCTAGTTTATGATAAACCTTTCCCCCTGCATCTCAATCGATCTTGTTCTATGAACTGATTTTCAATTTTTATTACATTTTCACAAGATTTTCGCCATTCATCGATCCCTATTCGAGAGAAAGCTTCTTCAGTTCACACGAAAGATGCAATAAACCAAAGTATCAAGACTTGGCATTCCTACTAATTTGTAGCCAAACCATAAACAATTCCTCGAAATTTCAGTTGACAGATGACATTTTTTTCGTTGCCATATGGAAATCGCTATTTATTAAACTTTTTTTTTGCCATCAGATCCTGGTAGACCTATATATAACTAAC
Source organism: Opisthograptis luteolata (assembly GCA_931315375.2). NCBI lineage: Eukaryota > Metazoa > Arthropoda > Insecta > Lepidoptera > Geometridae > Opisthograptis > Opisthograptis luteolata. The sequence goes on from OV928033.1 coordinate 7,103,286, forward strand.
AATGTAATCAAATCTTAGAAGTCAATTTTAACATACTTCTAATTGTCATTTAAGCTCGAAACTTTGTATATAATTATATGTCATCCTGATGACAATGCAATAATTTGATATCATTGACCTGATCTAATGATGGAGCCAGGAGATGGGTGGTGGAACTCTTCAATGGCTATTATTAAACGCATCGAGTTTGGACTCATTAGATTCGTTTTGAAGAGTCCAATGCGTTGGTTACGAGGGTCTGAGGATGAAGCCAGGAGGTGGAAAGAGGAACTCTTCAGTGGCTACTGGGAAACCCCTCGAGTTTGGGCTCATATAATTCGTTTTGACGAGACCAATAGATTAGATTTAGTTACATAGACTAAAAGGTAAAACTAAAAATATCACTTTTATATCGCACTAATAAAGATTTAAATTGTTTTGTATTAGATACGTTACGATAGTATAATAGTTCATTCAAAAAGTGTTGAGCGCTTCTATAACTGGGTAAATATAGGTACATAATTATGTACAACCAAAACGCACTCCACATTTTTTGAATTAACCATTACATCGTTACTAATACAAGTCAATTTAATTATTTTATAATTTTTGGTGCGTTAAAAAAGTCATATTTTTAGTTTTTTAAGCTATATATTTTTTGAAATAATCGCACTGGCAAGCATGATTGCATGAAACAAAAACTTTTTTTTTTGTTTTGTTATGGCGTCACACAATTAGTGTATTTGCCAGTGTCAAGTATAAAATGTTTCAAACTCAGAGAGTTGAATCAAGTTTAAATGATGATGGTGTTGATGATGATGAGATGATGGGATGAGGATAGTGTTTAAGTAAAGTAGTGGCGCTTTACTTAAACTTTACACGGACTTTTTTGGAGCAACTAGAAAAGTCACTTTCACAACTTTATTTCCATTTCCCACACTCGTACACATTAACAAACACGTAATGGTTAATAATCCACCAATATTACACATTATCACTCGAAGAAACACAAGTTTTGGAAATGAAAACAAAATTTTCACGTTGACTATTCGATTGCCGCCAAAAAAGTCCAAAAAAAAAACAAGTTATTTTAGTTTTTCTAGCGCTTATATAGTATTTTCCTCGCCGTAGTGAGGTAAAAAGTTGTGTGTTTCGCTCGGCAGCAAAGTTATTCTGCGTCTCGTACAGTCAGCGACAAAAGTAGCTGAACGTTCTCGATTTTCCAAATGTGTTTTAAATCAGTAACTATTATTGTGTTTTTTACATTTTACATGGTATATTTTTGACCACAACATAACACACCCGATTTTAGATGATGATGATGAGATAAAAAATTGGTGTCTAAGATGATGAGGTTGATAGAAAAAAAAAAGAGTGATTGTTCAGCGACTTTTGTCGTTGACTGTACCTTTATAGCCCTCGCTACGATCAGGATTCTATATTTGAACCAAGAGCGAAGCGAATCCTAGAATCCTTCACTTGCTTAGGTTTCAATACAAGTACTTGCGCCAAAAAACAACTTTGCAGCCATGCATAACAAAAAACTATTAATACGTTGAAGTGAAAACTAATGCAAAGGAAAATCTATTTTTGTACTTTGTAGAAAAGTTAAAAAATTGTTGGACAACTAATTGATTTGCTATCTAAATCATTTTACTTATTTATATTTTACGGAACCTAGCTAAATAACTCTAAATTGGCAAGACTATGATTAACTTGAAATGTACCACATGGCAACTTCACAAATTACTATAGAATAATTTATTCTTTGTATGTTTAAAAAAATCTGTACTGCTATGATGATCACAATAATCTTATTATTAAATATATATGTATTTACGTTTTTATTTTTCTCTTTACTTTTAACTAGACTATTTTGGAGGTCATTATATTGTTGAAATTATAGTGATGGCAGTGGCAGCACTGTAGAGTCTGTAGATGAATAAAATCAGTGCTGCTAACGTAAAGTTTATCTAGCTAGATTTAGCTATAAATCTACATTAGCTAAATGGCACTGTTTTAAGGTTTTTAATATTTAAACGTTTAATCAACATGAAATAAACGTTTTCCCTTTTTTTAAACAGTGACATTGCACACCATTGGTTTTTTTTCCATATTTAGACGGCTATTTTACATTACTAACGGGCCCACAGCCGACTAAATTTTTTTTTGGCAACGCTGTTGGAGACTTCTTTAATTTCCCACTGGCCACCCACTGATCCTCATCTCAACAATTCACATTTCACAATCACACACAACTCGATCTCGTTATTGACTTGCTTGTGTCAATTCCATTCCTCAAGTGCCATATACAATTCAGTCTTACAGCTTTTTGAGATTCGTTTGGTAATTTCGGTGAGTTTTCCTGTTAATTCAATTGCTATACAAGAATTTACTTGCAATGAACTTAGCTTGAGTCGTTGTTTAGAATTATTTTCATAATGTGACAATGGGAAGTGTTGCTGTGAGCATTGATTGACAAATTGTTGTATCTAAAGGTATAATTTGTAATCAGATATTAAAGACATTGTAGTGGCAACAGAGAAAATGAATCTGACGCAGTACCTATATTTTGTAGATCAGGAGACTAACTATTTTTTCCTTTGTCGTAACTCGTAGTTCATATGAACAATAGTACTAACTGTTGCTCACTGTCATTTTCACGCTGCGCTGTTTTGTAATCAAAACAAAATTTGTGCTTTTAAAAAACACTTCTATTAGCTTCAGTTGAAGAAGTCAATTTTAACCCACTTCTAATTGTCGTATCGACTTGAAACTTAGTATGTATGTATGTATACATATGTAATCCTCATGACAATGTAATAATTTGATATCATCATCTTGATCTGATGATGAAGCCAGGAGATGGATAGTGGAACTCTTCAATGGCTACTAGTAAACCTATTCCGTCTTATTACAAAAAACGAAATAAACCTAGGTATAATCCTGGCTTAACAAGTCCAGGCTTATCTGCAGAACCATGGTCTAAGTTTATCTGTATTACAAAACCTAAATAAACCGTGGTCTTCTTAGTATCGACATTTGAACCATGGTCTATAAATCAACCACAGATTGATGCAAATTTTATTCATTCACCATGATATCTTTCTTATGTAATGTTCCGTATGCACAGAAAAGAAACCTTTTTTTAATACGCTAATTATTATTATGATGATTAGGAGTGTTAAAGTATTTGGACTTTGTTATTTTGCATGGAACACAGTTTTTTTTTAGGTTTAAGCACATTACTTAAGGCTGTATTAGTAAGGTACTAATAATAATAGATCTGAGTACCTACATGTAACGAAACGTAACATTCTCGAGCGATGAAACCTTATCAATCTCTACTATTCCCTACTACTTAATATTATTATTATAAATATTTATATTTATTTTTTATTTTACTACTTACAGGGTAGCGTTTGACCACAAGTCACCTGATGTTAATTGACGATGTGGTCGAAGTTGGCGCCACGCTACACCTGGATTGGGAACTGGCTCACAAGTGAGGCTACCGGAACACACCGATAGGTGCTTTGCGACAGATTCTTAACTTGAGGGTGCGAAAGTAATCGTTTTCACGTCTAAACTACTGAACTGATTTAAATGAAATTGATTTAAATGGTACGGAGATAGTTGGAACCCTGAGGAAGGACATAGAATACTTTTTATTGCGATAAACTGTAGCCCACGCGTGAGAAACCGCAGGGAACAGCTAGTAATAAATAAAACCATCGCAAGTTGAACAATGCACAAACCACTTGTATTTCTGGAGACACAGGGCATCCTAAAGCATCTCTAGCTAGATCGTCTCTTATTAAGTCCACTATTTTCATCGCATAACGTGTATTAAACCTATACTTTCGCCTAAAATGTTTATTGGATAATTCCATGAAGAGATTGATTAGATCACGATTTATGTTGTGTCGTGGCGTTCGCTCAGTAGCTTCAATATCTTCAATGTCACTTCAATCGATCATGTTAATATCCATCTTCAGCTAAATACAACACAACACAATGAAAAAGATGCTATAACCTAAAAGACAGAACTTTGACAGAGGCGACATAAACCATGGTTTGATTGCTTAAACTAGGGGCCGTCGAGGTTTAGCGTTAGACCATGATTTGGTCTATGGTTTTTCGAAAAACCATGTTTCGTAATATCATTTTTGTCAAAACCCTGGTTTAATAGAGGTTTAAACCTGGGATTTTAGTTAGACCATGTATTGTTGTAATAAGGCCGAATGAGTTGGGCTGATTCGTTTTGTCGAGACCAATCAATTGGGTTTGGTTACATAGACTAAAACATAAAAAATAAAATATATTAGCTAAAAATAAAACTAAAAATCACACTCTTAAAAAGCTCTAAAAATATAAAATAATTAAATTGACTTATATTAGTATTACGATATAATGGTTAATTCACAAAGTGTGGAGCGCTTCTTTAACTGGGTAAATAAAAGTACATACAACCAAAAAGCGCTCCACACTTTTTGAGTTAACCATTATAATAATATTGTCACTAATTCAATTTGATTATTTTATATTTTTTAGAGCGTTTTATATGTGTAATTTTATTGTTTACATATTATTTATTCTTGTGTTGTAGGTACTTGAGACACTCTACAAGAAGTCATCAGCGGACTTATGCTCTGGACATTCTAATGAGTAGTAGTTGGATTAGCTGTAACAAAATGGATGAGGATGGTGATGATAAAGATGATACGAAAAGGCAAGTTGTTGTGCATTTTAGTGATTGAAAACCACACAACATAACCACATAAATAAAATGAAACTATTAACTGCTAAATGCATTTTGCAATTAAAAGTGGTTTTAATGTCCAGAGGGTAGTTTGACTACAAGTCATCTGATGTTAAGTGATGATGTGAAGGTGGCGCCATGCTAAGCTTGAACTAAAAGCTTTTACCATAACACATACACGACACTTCTCAATGGCGTACTGGTGCACATCCTTTCATGACTGATGTGGTGCAAATATTTGTTTTGTGTCTGTTTGTTGTTTGTTGTGGTACAGGGAAAGTTAGGGGTCAGAGGGTATGTGATTGTATTATTATTATCAATGTTGAACTCAAGATCTATCTTATTGTTGGCCCATATCATCATCAGACAGTGTCAGACACCTTACACTTCTGCTGCTCGTTCTTTGACTCAGTTAGCGTCTTGCTCCATTTGTCTTTAATCTGACTATCAACATTTCATATCCATCGGAGTTCAAAAAATGTCACATCACTTGCTATTTTACTCCTTTATTATATGCTAAATTTATACATTTCTAACACTGATTAAATATAATTATAGTTTAATATAGATCCCTAATTTATTTAAATAATGGTATGTATTCTGATGTACATTCTCTATAACCGAATTAAATTTAACAGGTGTTTAAGTACATTATTCTGCCCTTTTTAAAACACTTTTATTAGCTTCACTTATAACTAACAATGTCATAAATCTTATAAGTCAATTTTAACCTACTTCTAATTGTCGTATCGACTTGAAACTTTGTATGTAATTCTGATAATAATGCAATAATTTGACATCATCAACATGGTCTGTTGATGGAGCCAGGAGATGGGGAGTGGAACTCTTCAATGGCTACTAGTAAACCCATCGAGTTTGGGCTAATTTGATTCGTTTTGACGAGTGTAATAGATTAGGCTTGGTTACGAGGGTCTGATGATGATATAACTTAAAAACTAGAAAATCACTCTTTTAAAATGTATGAATAAATATAGAATAGTGCATTATAAAAGAGAGATTTTTTTGTAACAAACACAAGAAAAGACTTTATTTTATTCTTCTTTCTATTGTTTTTAGACTTGTCAGTTTATTTTGGTTTTAGAGAATCAACATCATTCTTTGCATAAAATTCATCACCTGTAAATTTATGTACATATTTAATAAGAACTTTGGTTGTTCTACAGAAAAACTCGCAACTTAAGTGAAAAAAAAAGACGGGATCAGTTCAATGTGTTAGTTAGTGAACTAAGTAGCATGTTGTCCACAAGCAGTCGAAAAATGGACAAATCTACTGTTCTCAAGTCAACAATATCCTTCCTTAGAAATCACAATGGTGAGTATGAGAATTGGGTTTTAAATGTTGCCAAGATTAATGGTGAACAATTGGTCAAGTCTCCTTTTGTTAAAAAAAAGAATCACAATCAATATTGGTTCATCTTTTTGGGAGCTACAATGCCACTGACAGATACACAGATAAATATGTTAAAGTTATTACACCCATCTGTTTTTGGGTTAAATTAAACAAGCAGTAGTGAATGTATTATACCACAGCAGTGCCAATATACATTTTTTTGTTTATGTTCACTTATATTTTACTCACTAATTAACTGATTTTCAGAAATCACAGTTCGGTCACGAGCCCATGATATACAAGAAGATTGGAAGCCAGCATTCCTGTCTAACGAAGAGTTCACATATCTGGTGCTTGAAGCTCTAGAAGGATTTGTGATAATCTTTTCATCATCAGGAAGAATAAGCTATGTTTCCGAGAGTATCACTTCAATACTCGGGCACAATCCGGTAATTATAAATTAATCTTATGTTTTCTTATTTATAGTAAAATTATGCTTGTTTAAAACTATTTTACTCTAGCAGCAAATGTCAAAAACATTGTAAAATACACAGTAAGATTTACATAGTGTTTATACAAATTATTATAGTTGATGTTAGTATTCATCTGCTTTACAGTAATCAGTTTACAGGATCTATCTATCTATCTATGAAGTTAATTTTATTATTAAAGTATTAAATTCAGATTTAAAAAAAAAAACTAGTTTCCAACAAACACATCAACCAACTTCAATTTCAACCATAGACAACATTAGGTTTGGCTGTCCGTTGCCATTGTGTTTTGTTACACCATGTCAGTTGCGTTATGTTATACCATTTATAACAAATGAACAGCTACTTTTTAATTCATGAGTATCTTATTTTAATACTTAAACTTAACTGCTGTTTCAGGCCGATGTAGTGAATAAGAGCGTGTTCGACTTGACTTACGAGGAGGACCGGCCAAACTTATACAGTCTATTGCAGAGTAATGTGGCAGCAAATAATCAGATGCAATCAGTGCCCTCAGGTAGGTCTCTTTTTTACTACTTACTGGTTAGCTTTTGCCCACAAGTCACCTGATGTGAAGTGACGATGCGGTCAAATATGGCGCCACGCTACACCTGGACAGGGCTCTGGCTCTCAAGTGGGGCTACCGGAACACACCGATAGGTGCTTGGCGATAGTTTCTTAACTTGAGGGTGGTAGCTAGCCAGGTGAGCACTAGAAGATGGCCTACCACCAAGCTGATTTCATCACGATGTTTTCCTTCACCAAAACCTCAACTCATCAGCTCAGCTCGGCTCATTTACTACGTGTTTTTACTGTACAGTTGTTTTATTTGCTTATTTTTATTGCGAAGTTCGACACATTCAGAGTGGTGTTTATTGTCTTGTATAACTAAATTAACTGAATTCACGAAGCAGTTGACTAATTAATTTAAACTGACTCTATAATAGCTCGTCAACATGGCAGTGAGTCAATGTATCAACAATGTGCGTGGAACAGAAAATAACATTTTTATAAGTTCAACTTAATTTCCAAGGGTTCCAAGGAATTATAAATACCAGTCTGATTGTTCGATTGTACATAGCTTATTCCATTTATTTTTATACTTTATTAAACGCCGCATCGATATTTCGTGAAAGTATCCTCGGGAGCTAAGGTTGAATTGATGCATTAAATTAATAGCGTTTACATCAATCAAATCAAATAGTTGTTAATGTTATATTAATAAATTATATTGATTGATTGCCTTGTAAAAGATTAGTAGGGTAGGGGATCAGTGCCGAGTGCACTGTATTTATCACTTGGACGACATGGTCACGTTGAACCGGCTATAACATACCTATGTACAGCTGAGGACGCCTTTGAAGTACCTTCGGGTGCGGGCTGAATATCAGACACCAGAGTGGCAAACAGTTTGAATTGGACCTTGTGAACACTACAGTATTCTTAGGTATAACTTTAGATAATAAATTGCAATGGGGCCCACATGTTGTCAGTCTATCGAGTACAATTAGTCCTGTAGCATATGCTGTAAAGAAGATCCGTCACCTTACTGACGTTCATACAGCCAGACTAGCCTACTTCAGCTATTTTCACAGCATTATATCCTATAGGATTTTGCTATGAGGAAACGCTGCTGATATTCAATGACAAAAAGCTTGGTACTGTAGTGAACTTGCTCCAATTCAATCAATTAGTAATAAGAATAAAATAGTCAATGTGATCGCGCCCAAAAAATTACCTGCTGGACGATTCTTGCCTGTTCTTTTGCTGGCGTAAGGAGGTTGGAACAGGCGAAGCTAGTTTTATGTTTGACGTTTTAATGTGACTACATGTATCCAACAAAATAAAAATATTTGAACTTTGTTCGGGTAAGATTGAGTTAGCAATGATTCTGGATTATTGAAAGAAATGAAAAAGTCGAAGCGTAAATGTGGAAGGGGAATTTGCGAAGCTTAGTTAATAGCAATATGCAAAATACGCACCTGAATTTGTATATGAATATTACTCTCCTAACTAACGCAAATGCCTTTATTGCGTGCCTTTTTAACGTTTTCGTTACTCTCAAATGCGATATCGGCCTGATAACGCGTACGAAGCTGAAGTTACGTGAAGACGCTGTGATATTACATGCAGTGCAGGGATATGCGGGATGTCAAAGTTTAAAACGGAGAATCTTATTACCCGTTTGGACACTAATTTCGTGTACCCAAGCGTAGCCGCTGGCAATCGCTGGTTAGCATAATTATGTAATACCATGCATTTCTGCCACGTGCAATGGTGTTTTATTCATATGAATAACAGTTATACGCAACATGTAGCTATTGAACATTGGATGCGAAAACTAGGTCAATATATTGCTTATTGCCTTTGATCAATTGAAGCAATAATAACTTAGTAACAGTGAAGGTTGCTTGCGAGCCGTATATAGGTTGTGGGTTCAACCATGCAATGAGATTGAGCCTTCAGTGAAGGAAAACATCGTGATAAAACCAGTTCTCAAACCAGGCGTAGCTTGGTGCCATCTTCGACCACATTATCACTTAACATCGTGTGACTTGTGCTCAGTATTACTGTATATGCTGCACTTTCTCTACGATGGGCTTAAGATATACGTGTGACTTCAAGCGACTGTTTGGCGCAAGAATACGGAAGTAGTTTATAAAAACAAATTTGAAAATGTCGTGCACGACATTATTTGTTTTTAGAATATACTTACGTAATTTTAGAATTAAATAAATGTTTTGTGTTTGTGTAGCGAAAGATAAAATTTCAACTATTTATTTGGACGGCTTCTGCGACAGAAATTTGTACAAAACTCCCAAAATATGAATATTAAAGCTATCAGCGACGAATGCATGCTTCGTTCGTGACATTATTTGCTTTTCGCTCTATCCACACGACATTGGCAAAAAATTGGCAATGTCGCTTAGGCAATTCAAATAAAAAGTTGAAGTTGATTTGTTTCTAAAATTAATTTGCGTGATTTGAGAATTACGCAAACGAATTACGAATTGCATGGACCATCATCATCAGCCTATTACGTTCCGACAGCTGGGACTCTGACCTTCTCTCAGAGAGAGTATGGGCCTTAATATACCTACCACGCGGTGCGCCCAGTGCGGGTTGGTAGATGTCGCATGCCCTTGAATGTTGCAGTTCTTGGACATGCCGGTTTCCTCACGATGTTATCCTTCACCGTTTTGAGTGGTGGTAAATCCGCACATAACTTATTAAGTCATAGATGCGAGGCCGAGAAGATCCAAACTCGGTGTCGGCGACTTGTAAGGCGCACTACACGTGTTACCGTTCGGCCACCATCGCTCCATTGCCATTGCATTGGATAGCGACAAAAATGTAAACAAAACTCCTTATAAACTAATGTCACAGGTGTAGTTGACATTGGTAGCGACGAATGCGTGCATCGTTAGCGACAATATTTGTTTCTCTAATAAATTTAATTGGTTTAAGATCTACGCAAATGTATTGCAAAGATAGCGACAGAAATGTAAATAAAACTCCCAACATAAAAAAGTCAAAAATGACACTGACAGCGAGGAATGCGTGCGATCGCTGCGCAGGCGCCGAACTATTTTGATGGCGAGCTAATAGCACTTATCAACCTTACTTGGATTGAATATCAATTGCAACCAATATCTCACAGTGCTCGCAGTGGTTTCACTAAATATTAAAATAGAAATACAAATGCGTATCTTATACCTTTCGAGAAGTAAAAAAATAACCATAGGAGTTTATTTACCTACGGTTATTGTAACATTTCACTTTCGACAAAAAGCTTGTGTTTACGGTCATTTTCTCGAGCCCAACAAGTCAATAAAACAAAGCAAATATACAGGTATATTAAGAATTGATACCGGATACAACCAATCAATCAATCTAATTTAATAAATCTTATTTTTGCCTAAATACAAACCAAGTACATAATTATACCGTTTCTCTTCTCAAATCCAGGAGCGCTTTGAATTGATTTCAGAGACATATTGTGTAGGTAAAGCATCAGCTCATTTTTTTCGATTTGATTTATATTGGTTTTGTATCTATTAAAAAATATATATTATATATTGAAACTTGGTATAATTAGGGTTAGAACAATTTGTCAACAATGTTTCAAATTGGCTGAGTAGTTCCAGCGTTACTCTCTTCAAACATAAATACACATAATTATTATATTAGCTACCCGCCCTTTGCATAGGTGGTAGGTCTTTATAAATAACACATATCTATGGTACTCGAGGATAGTGTACCTTTTTAAGAAGGAGATTATTTTTGCAATCGTACTACTAGACCCTAAAATTACCCACTACAAGCATTCATACATGCTCACTTTTATGATATTTGTGTAGGTGAGGATCAGGGGGCAGACCCAACACAACATCCTTAGGCACGCCATGTTTCATACTGCCAATATCAACTTAATACTTAACTAACAACAAACTATAAGGAAATCTCTAACTTTCGTTCTTTAATTTATTTTCAGATCTAGATATAACCATGTTCGAGATACACTTGCGACGTGGGGCGCTCGACTTCAGAGATGAGATCACGTACGAACTTGTGACGTTCAATGGACTTTTAAGTGAGTATCTATTTATCGTCATTCAATATAATAGTCCTGTAGTCATAAATCCATCATGGCAGGCTCGGAGTGGGTTGTGTGTTGGTAGATATAACTTGGCCAAAAAGAGTACGAAACAATCGCGGTGCTACTGTGTCTCTTATGGCCACCCGCTGCAACCCCTATAAAACAAAAAGTATTCTTTATACTTAGTTGCGTATATCTGCTATGTATACAAATCTTTGTACATATAATAATACATAGTTTACAAAACATTGTAAATAGTAAAAAACTGTTCCTGACCTGAACACAAGGAATATATTATACTCTAGAAAGTGAGCGGAGCAGGTTGTTGTTCAATTGTTTCCATCTGACAGCAATATAGAACCAGTGAGTCAGTAATGAGCCTTCAGCCTAAATAGTAATCTAATCAAATATATAATATTCAAATTAGATCGGTCAAGCCGTTTGTGAGTTTTAGCGAGCAAACAGCAACAGACTTTTATATGTGAGAAAAATTAGATAATTTAATTTTTTACAAATTTAAATATTTGATGTATAATTTAATGCCTGGTACATTTATAGTATTTACTTTTTTAACTTCTAAAGAGTTTATTGTATTATTAACTGCATTCTCACTTTTCATTAGACGCCTCTCGATGGCCAAGTATGGGGCAAGTATCAATAAAGCCAATTTGCGCTACAAGTACTGCAAAACAAACGTAATCATCACATAGTATTATCTATGTGTTCGGTGTTTATCGAACAATATTCCACTCATACCGTAAGCAAGAATTTCAAAATGAGTAGTCAAGGTTCATCAAGCTCTTTTAATGTCCTAAAGGGATCCGCAATGTTCAACATTCCATCTAAAATAGATACTGGGGCATTATAGTAAAATGTAGCTTAATTATTTTCTATTATGGTTTTTATATCCACTCGGTAACCATATTTTTTCTTACTGTTTTACAGAAATGACCACGGAACCAGTCAACAATCACGACATGGCTTTTTCGGATGATCTGGAGTCAAAGTAAGAGTGATTATAATTATTTATCATCAGTATGTCTCCACTGCCCTTCCGGCCGCTTAAGCAACTGTTTGACAACCAGTTGTCCAATAGATAGAACCGCGGGAAATAGTTAGTGGCGCAGTGAGACGGAATTTTCTAGTGCTCGCCTGGCTAAATATCACCCTCAAAAATCTGTCGCCAACTACATATTTTTGTGTTCCAGCAGCCTCACATGGGAACTACTTTCCTATTCAGGCGTAGCGTGGCTACCATCGACCAAGTTTTAGTGTTAAGTGCCCCACGGATATATGGGATTAGTGCCTGGTTTTTGCATCAGTTAAAGAACTTTGTGAATCGGATCAGTAATTCTAAAGATTACCTCCTACAAATAAACCAATTGAGAAAGGATTTTACCTCTTTGTAGTATTAGTGTAGATTGCTGGTGACCTCCTTTCACAGAAATCAAATTACAAGTGATTTCGTGTTTTTAGGGTCTTCGTGTGCACGGGGCGGCTGCACACGCCGCAGCTGATTCGCGACGTCTCGCTCGTAGACTCCAACCACAATGAATTCACATCACGCCACAGCCTGGAGTGGAAGTTCCTCTTCCTTGACCACCGCGCTCCTCCCATCATTGGCTACCTGCCATTTGAGGTCCTGGGCACTTCAGGCTACGACTACTATCACTTTGACGATCTGGAGAAGGTCGTTACTTGTCATGAAGAATGTGAGTACTCAATATGTTTGAATGCAGTTTTGTTTCTTTTTTAAAATAAAAGTATGCATGATTATTTTAAGTAAAATGATCTATGTTAAGGATTTAAGGTAGGTCCTGGGCCCATAATTTCTTTCCACCCTCTATAATATTATCGATTTTTAGATACTTCGAGAACCTCTTTTGTCTCTCTCGTTTTCGCCTATTAATAAGTTTAGTATTTATAACATGCAATGAGATACCAGTGCCGAAACTACTATAGTTTCAGTTATTCTCATTGGGAGGAGGAAATTATAGTACAGAATGCAGTACATAATTATAAGAACCCCCACTAATGATTAGTTTTGCGATACTTTTCAGTAATGCAAAAAGGAGAGCTGACGTCGTGCTTGTACCGTTTTCTCACGAAGGGACAACAATGGATTTGGTTGCAAACAAGGTTCTACATAACTTACCACCAGTGGAACTCTAAACCGGAATTCGTGGTGTGTACACATCGCGTCGTTAGGTGAGTTTGCAAAACCAGCCTTGTTATATGCAATTTTTAAAGGCATAAGTCAATTTTATTTATTCAATAGGATACATTGTGATCATTTTAGAACGTCAACTTAAAACTAGCTACGTCTGTTCCAACCTCCTTACGCCGGCAAAAGAACAGGCAAGAAACGCCCGGCAGTTATTTTTATGGGCGCGATCACATTGTCAATTTTATTCTTATTATTACTAATTGATTGAATTGGAGCAAGTTGACTACAATCCCAAGCATCTAAATAATTCGATATTTTATAATAAGCTTCACTAATAAGATTTCTCTTTATATGGACTTGAAATTTTGGCATCGACGACTCCTGAATTTCAATTGGGATTTTGTACAAAAAACGTATTTTTTTATTTACGAATTGCTTAATTTTGAAGCCTAGTAGTGGGAACAGCAATGTGTGAGAAATCACTCGGTTAAGTTGATATGTATTATATATGTAGTTACATACAGCTAAGTCGTTTTTCTATTGTTGCAGTTACACAGACTTATCTGAAAGAACCAAAGTGGAGGATATTGCAGTGGACATCGCCAACGAGATAGAAGGGGGAATAATAGATACGCTCTCCGAAAACGCGGCTGCGGTCCTGTCCCCTTCATACATGTCCGAGGCCAGTGACCATTTCGGGAGCAGTTCATTCCAAACACTCTCGCTGGTATGCATAGGTTCACCCAATTTTATTGTCGTTTTCATACTATGTCATTCATTATTGAATTCCGTTACTGTTATTATTACATTGTTACGAACTGGGGTTCGTGACACAACAAATGTAATTCCCCCGTGTAATTATATTATATTCTGATCCAAACTATGGTTTTAATTTGTGAATGAAACAAGATTTTGTTAAAAATAAATTATGTATGCACGGGGCACAATGTTATGTTTTTTCATACTGTTTAACCATTGATGTACCAAGAGGTGGATGTCGGGTCCTTTGCTCAAAAGCGTCCAGATCAAAAGAGGTCAAAACGCTAAAAAAAGGCTAATCACATGCTAGTCTCCGCTTAGTCGCGTGTTTGTGATACGGTCAGTTAAAGCTGCCACAAGCTGATAAATTATTGTTACAAGCAAAATTATGCTGTATATTATTGACATATTATGATGTAAACTAAATGTTTTGAGTTTGTTTATCGTCATTAAGTAATTTCAATATCTTGTCAGGTTGTACCCAAACCACCGGCCGTGAAAGACACGCCATCTGATGGCTTGTCTATGAGGTCCACGTCGCCTTCGTACATGCCTGAGGACAGCGCTGCTTACAACTCATTCCGAATGCACACACAGGTATTTATTTGCCACTATTTGCGCCCCGCGGTTTCGTCCGCGTCTTCCCGCTATCCCGCAGGAACCTTTTTCCGGGATAAAAAGGTAGCCTATGTGTTAATCCAGGGTATTAGCTATCTCCATTCCAAATTTCATCAAAATTGGTTTAGTAGTTACGGTGATACGTGGTAACAAACATTCGCAAACACACACACGCAAACACACCACACACAAACTTTTACATTTATAATATTAGAATTAGTAGGAAAGCACTTTTAACTGTAAAATTACGAAAGTAAATGTTACCTATTGAGCTATCGTAAGATCATGAAAAAATTGCTACTAAAGCTTTATGATTTATGATAGAGTTTAGGTATCTTCGAGACCGATTTTAGAATGTATGTGTTTCATGGCACGAATTGGCATGCAGTGTTTATCTTTAATAGGTTGTGCATTTAGCATTGTGTAGTATTTATCTTTTTAAATAAGCAAGAAATATTGTAACAATTGCTGATAAAACCAAATAAAAAAATAAATAAATTGTAAGAAATTATGACTGCAACTTCGTAATTACGTTACATGGTTGACCAGCAGCTCATAGCCGTTTGTCTCCTCCTTCGGAAGAGCTCTTTCGCAAGAATGTCTACTACTACTACTACTAAATAATATTAAGATTACTAAATTATATGTCATTCTCATGAATCCCTTCATGTTTTGGCAGAGCGGGTCCAGCCGTCGAGGAAACTCCGACGCCGCGGCAATGTCTCGCATGTCGCCTTCGTTTTTGTCAGATGGCAGTAACTCTTACAGCTCATATCGCACTCAATCTCATGTACGTTTTGTTCTACTCTATTGAATCAAACCAAAACCAACCAAGAAGTATTGGACTAGTAGGAGAAAAAAGAGAGATATTAACAACAGTAGAGATAAGAAGAGGAAAGATGTTTGGCCACTTGGTACGGCATGACGAATATATAAAAATCATATTAGAAGGAAAAGTAGAAGGGAAGAGAGGGAGAGGTAGACCGAGAATAACATATATAGATCAAGTTAAAGAAAGGATTGACGTCATGTCGTACCAAGAGGTCAAAAGGATGGCCGAAAACAGAACGGCATGGAAAATATTCCACCGACAAGAGCTTGGCTCTTAAATAGAAGAAGAAGAAGATTGAATTATAAATTTTTTCGGCCTATAATACCTGATGGTAAGCGTTGATGGTGAGCATGCTATCCTTTAGAAATTAAGTATAACTCCTGAAATATAGTACATGCTATCCGGACTGCCGGCACCCAGCATTCATAAAAAAATGTGATGATTGCGTTAAAATCGGTTTTCGGCCGGTTTCAATAATCGATCTTTCCACGGTTTGACATAAATTTGAGGGAGCTTATGTTAAATTTCCATCTCCAGTAGGGCACATTGTAGATAGATCGGTTATTGAAAGTTTATTAGATCAATTGCTTCAATAATGCGCGAATGAAACTGTCTTGTTAACTAATTATCCATTATATCGTAACTAATACACGTCAATTCAATTATTTTATATTTTATAGTGCGTAAAAAAGTGTGCGTAATAAACTGTATATTTTTATTTAATGTATCCGGTGGTACGTTCTAGCCGGCACTCGTGAAGAGCGTATCAGCGAGCAACAACGCGGGAACGAGGAGCGTGTGGTCACGCGTGCCATCGCTCTACGCAGATCTAGAAGATGGTTCCGTTAATGGCGAATCTCGCTCTAGCACCCGCCACAAAGAAGTATTTATAACTAGCATATTTAGTTTAAAAAATAAAAATCTGACTATTGAACTAAAGTTACACACGGACACATGTTATGGCTAGTACGCATGCACCTAGGTTTCGGTGGCAAAATCTCCAAATCCAAGTATTACTAGGTGTTGACTATCCTTACTACTAATATTATAAATGCGAAAGTTTGTGTGTATGTGTGAATGTTTGTTACCACGTATCACTGTAACTACTAAACCGATTTTGATGAAATTTGTAATGGAGATAGCTTATACCTTGGATTAACACATAGGCTAATTTTGATCCCGGAAAAAGGTTCCTGCGGGATAACGAGAAGACGCGTACTAGTAGATAACAATGTAAACGCCTAAAATTATTCTTATTTATTTGTCTGTATTT
This sequence comes from Opisthograptis luteolata, assembly GCA_931315375.2. Taxonomy (NCBI): domain Eukaryota; kingdom Metazoa; phylum Arthropoda; class Insecta; order Lepidoptera; family Geometridae; genus Opisthograptis; species Opisthograptis luteolata. Next base: position 7,120,118 of record OV928033.1, read on the forward strand.
TGAAGTTTGTTGACGACTGCTATGTGGAGATTATGTTTTGGTAAACATAGTGGTACATGGTAGTGGTACGGCGCTCTGCTATCAAGCGGAGTAACGACCTACTGCTGCGAGATGTAAAGGAAAACCGAAAGAAGACTGAGAAAAGTTGTTGCGCCATTTTAGGCTCATAAGACTGGGAAAAAAAAGAGCTTAATTTACTTGGAACTCTTTAATAGCCTGATAACACGTAACGACCTACTAGGCAATAAATATACCGAGCTTTGTTGTTTATACTCACAGAGCACTCCGGTAAGAGCACTACCTCGTCTGTCTCTGTATGCGATACGTTTCATAAGGCTGTTTTTTTTTGTGCAACAACGTGCAGCTTATTTCGTCTTTTAGAAAAAGGGCCATTTGGTCGCTAATTATGAGCGTGGTAACCTGGTGATCTACCAGCCAGAGCACAAGGTGTCAGAATCGATGCTGGCGCCACAACACAGCATTGGCGCGCAGTTCCTAAGCCCGGCACCGTACGTGAATGCGGTGAGCGTGCCCAGAGTTCTGTCGGTGCCAGTCATCATTCCGCAAGATCAAGCTCAGATACAGGTGAACGCTCGGATCCCACCATTCACCCGCTCACTATACTACAAACACACATTTTGCCTTTGCACCGCATTAAATAGGCGTCCTGTATTGGTGTCACTTTGCTATATCGTATCACTGAGCATTATTACTATACGGAAATAATTGGGATTGTCCAGATTATTTTGATATGATGCCCAAATTGTCCATTTTCTAAACATACTACGATACGTTGATACGGTAGCGCATAAGATGCCACGTGACAGTACACATCAACGTACAGGTCGGTTATCTAAAGTTGACATGTTTACAGTACTCACTCCAAAGCAAGAAAAAAAATAAAAAATTGTAAAAACGCAGTAAAAATCTATGCCATGCTCATAACCTTGATCGCGTGCGAGAGAGACAAAAATATTTTTCATGATGTAAATGCAGTAGGAAGTCATGCCGTGCGCTCTTTCACAGACAAATGTGTGAATGTGTATACATGCCAGCTTTAGATAACCGAACTGTATCTGATACGAAGGAAGTCTTAATACTCTTAACTCCACGAATTATCCTGATCAGATCCATACCATTAAATTTGCTATTTCCAGGGTATTTTTGAAGTTGAAACCGCAATTTGTTTTTAACAACTGCAATAAATATTGCGCTTAGTAAATGAGCAATGGAAACGGTAGGAACTTTTAAATATAAATGCGCGTGCTCTTGGCAAAACTTTATTCATCTGTCTACGCTATGTTTGCATAGGCAACTGCGGTAACATCATAGTGGAGTTAAGGAATTAAGCCCCAGCTTTGTCATGAATAAGAGTAATGCAATCCAACACGCCCTTTTGATTTCTTCTTATAACGCATGCAATGCCGATGATGTCGCAGTTGTTATGCAATATTTATTTTCATATCTCCATTCGATATCTTTTCCTGAATCCTGAATCCTGTACTAGTTGTAAATCCTATCCGCTATAACGTGATGAGAGTTAGTGGCCGTGGCAGGAGCAGTTGCAGAGGAGACATGAAGAGCTCCAGCAGATGATGCTGAATCAGCAGGAGGAATTGCGGCAGGTGAAGGAACAACTGTTGCTGGCACGACTCGGCGTCCTCCAGCCGCTTATTAACGTGAGTACTGTTCGCCTGAGGCTCTAGGGCTTTTACAAAGTATATAACTGTATACTCAACGAAGGATCAACTGCAGAATGCGTTAGCCTGCGAGAATTATATAACATAAAAGATTATCTTAGCAATGCAAAACTAAACGCAATTGTATGTGGTGCTCCGATGGTGGCTAGAGTGAGCTTACTGGCGTGCTAGTTAATTTCTGATATAATAATGTTAGAACTAATATTTTGATCACTGCACTACTTCCATTTTGAGCGATGTTATATCAGTCACCATTCATGTAACAAGCAGAAAACCTAATGCTAAATTAGTTACATTGTAACTAACAGATCGCTTAGATTAGTGGATTTCCCATTTGTTTACGAGTTTATATATGCAGACCTTACAAAAACAGTACCTAAGTCTTATTTGAAAAACCTCTAAAAAAATCTAAACAAAAAGGTGGATTGAACCAGTTTCTCAAAGGAGGCGCTATTACAATCACGGGACACCTAATAAAAAACTGTGTATGAGATATAATTCGTTGTAATATACTCTATAACAGGGGTGGCCAACTTGGTTTTACCCAAGATCTACTATTTACTAAAGACACCCCATGCGATCTACCAACTTCAGGCTTCATGGAATGTTCAATGTATACATCACATCATCATAATCAACCTGTTTCAGTCCACTGCTGGACATCTCCCAAAGTACGCTACTAAGCCCGATCTTCGGCTCCTATCATCCAACCGCCGCCAGCCACATTGCACTTTTTGTTCAGTATATACGAGTACAAATTTGTAGTATTTCATTGTGAACAACTTTTGCTAGATTAGAAAAATCATGTTGTTCTGTCTGTTCTACGTATTTTTTACATTTTGTATGTAAATAATTATGACCACTAGGTATATTAACTATATGGTATATAACTCATGTTTTTTGCCTTGCCACGATCGACTGAACTAATAGCCAAGATCGACTAGTCGATCGCGATGGACCGGTTGGCCACCCCTGCTCTATAATATACATACACGTGTATAGAAGTGTATAGAATTAGAAACTCTAATTCTATCTGTATATTTAAAAGAAGACTAGATTATTTCTGCTAGATAAGGCTTACTATTCTATTGAGTTCCTAAATGATAAAACGATATTTTGAATTGCTTAAATGTAAATATTGTTATTTATTGTTTTAAGTAATGTAATGAATTTATTTAATAATTGTAGATATGACATAAATATTAAATGTAACAAATTTTGATTTTCCACAATCAGGGTAGAATGTTATAGAGAACTATATTTTTTATGTAACATTGCCCTAAGAACCTATATTGATGCAATAAATGATTTTGATTTTAGAAATGAGAACAAAAAAGCATTTAGCTGCTCTAATAGGACTGATTTGGAGTTGTTCGGAATTTAAGCGTATGGTGAAATACCTCAATATCGAATCACTTTCACTGAACTAATGCGCGGAACTAATACACTATTAATCGTTCACGCCTCGGGCCACTTTCACGCTTAGTGGTTTCGATGTGTATTTTTCACTGTAAACGCGTTGGAAGTCTCGGAACTCTAATTTGAAAAGCCTTCGTTTTGTTTTTGAAAAAGTATTAGAAGGTCGACGAGCATATTACTGCGATCACGTGTGCCTATCTTAAAATCAATTCTCTTTATTGTGGCTGAACGTATTAGAAATCTGTAATTTTTTTTCGTTGTAAGTACTTATTATTCAGTCTCTATTAGTCTAAATACCACGTAGTATTTTATTTTTAAAACACTTTTATTAGCTTGACTTGTAACTAACTAACTAACTAACTAACTAACTAACTAACTAACTAACTAACTAACTAACTAACTAACTAACAATGTAATCAAATCTTAGAAGTCAATTTTCACCCACTTCTAATTGTCGTATCGACTTGAAACTTTGTATGTGTATGTAATCTCGGTGACAATGCAATAATTTGGTATCATCGACCTGATCTGATGATGCAATCGGAAGGTGGGTAGGGCATCTCTTCGCTGGCTACTAGTAAACCCCTCGTGTTTGGGCTCATATGAATCGTCTTGATGAGTGCAATAGATTGGACTTGGTGACGAGGGTCTGATGATGCAACCGGAAGGTGGGTAGGGCATCTCTGCAGTGGCTACTAGTAAACCCCTCGTGTTTGGGCTCATATGAATCGTCTTGATGAGTCCAATAGATTGAACTTGGTGGCGAGGGTCTGATGATGCAGCCAGAAGGTGGGTAGGAGATCTCTGCAGTGGCTACTAGTAAACTCCTCGAGTTTGGGCTCATATGATTCCTTTTGATGAGTCCGATAGATTGGACTTGGTAACAAAAGACTAAAAAGTAAAAAAATAAAAATATATAGTTTAAAAAACTAAAAAAAACACTTTAAAGCGCACTCAAAAATATAAAATAATGAAATTGACTTGTATTAGTTACGCTATAATGGTTAATTCAAAAAGTGTGGAGCGCTACTTTTACTAGGTAAATAAAAGTACACACAACCAAAAAGCGCTCCACACTTTTTGAATTAACCATTATAGCGTAACTAATACAAGTCAATTTCATTATTTTATATTTTTGAGTGCGCTTTAAAGTGTTTTTTTTAGTTTTTTAAACTATATATTTTTATTGATAGCAAGCTTAGCAGTAATGTCGTATTATGTATGCTATATCTTATTAAGCTTTTGGCACCTGCATGCCCTGAAAAGGTTCTTTATGCATGTCATACAATGCAACATCATGCATCTGCGTTGGCCATTCGTATTTGTACCTTCTAGCTGGCTTCATTTTGTTTGATATTGGTGTCGATTCGGTTTTGCATTCTCTAAAACTAAACTAAGTTTGACAGGTCTAATAGTAATGCTGTCCTTTTTTTACTTCTGTGGTAAGAAAAAGACAGCAATACTATTAGACCTGTCAAAGTTAGTTTAGTTTTAGAGAATGCAAAACCGAATCGACACCATTATCAGGTAAGTTTATATTTTAACAGAACTCGTACATATTATTTATTATATGTATTGTTGTGAGTTACTAGCGGCCCGCTGTGGCTTCCCGAGAATACCATTGTAGTATGATATGCAATCTGATCATACAAGAAGACGATATGCCCTCCTATTCAATATATTTAGCATGTCTTCGCGAACCACTTCGTGTTCTACCATACCTGGTAGAACACGAAGTGGTTTGGTGGTCCCCTGGTACCAGTGGCCGGGTTTTTATAATTTGTATTTCCATGCTTTGAGCGAAAAACTAATGAGTAAATACAATTAGGTGCCGTACGCGCATATTGAGAATTTCCAACAGCAGCAGCAGGGCGGAGAGTTGCGACCCCAGATCATGTACGAAAGCGGCGTGACGTTCCCGACACCGCTCCTGATGCACCAGCCGCTGCTCCCGCAGCCGCTGCAGCCGCTGCAGCCGCTCATGCCGCGCCCGCCTCTCACGCCGCAACCACCTATAACGCCGTGCCCGCCGCAGCCGCCCGGCCCACACGACATGCCCCAGTGAATCCATACAAGCATCAACAAAATTTCGCCGTCAACACACCATACTCACATACTATTATGTTAACCATAATAACACTTGGCAACTTCGCAACTGTCCTTTCTCTTCTACTAAGCAAGAGATCCATGAAAACAAACGACTAATCGCAAATAAAATAATAATTGTACTGTTTTTGCTCAAATAAACTCCGTTGAGCGCCACACATGTTCGAAAGTTCTGAGTTCTGTAAGTTAATTCAGCTACGGATTCCTTGATGTTTGCTCTTTGTGTTTTTTCTTTTTATCTTTAACTTGATACAATGCCCTGGTTAGGGCATTGACGGCGTGCCCGAGAAACTTCCATAAAAATACGTGTCATATTACTATGCCGGGCCACCTTAACTTTGATGTGCCATCGAGACACAAACTTATGCCAAGTTAAATAAAAGAAATGAGTTTTCAGTGAAGTAGATAAACACAGGCAAATGTAAAAAGTTATTATTTGATCTGTTCTATCAATAGTTTTATGCACTTACATTAAAAGTTAGTAAAGTACCTGAACTACTTCATAAATTTATGAAGAAATTTTGAAAACAGAAAATTTTATTTATGACTTTACCGATGAAATGTGATAATTTAATATTTGTTATCTTAATTCAATGTCAAAGATTTTTGCTAATGTTATATTTTTTATTAGAATTTGTTTTATATTTTTAAAGTTTATTACAATTAATTATTTATTATTAGGAGCCAAAATGATATGGCTCCTAATATATAATATCTCATGTATATTCAGGGCTGTGCAATTTCTAATTTAATTTCTTATTATAAATAAAATTGAGACGTAGTATAAGTAATAATTGTTACATGTGTGCAATTTTAAATAGACAATACATTACTTATTCAATTATCGCACTAAGTGGCCATCCATTCATTACGTGAGACGTTCAGGAGGGGAAGGGAGAGGACGAAGGGGGTCGAGTCGAGCAAATCTCACCAAAAGGAGAGAGGGCTCAAAAATTGCCAAAATCTAATCACGTAATTAATGGAAGTCCCTTAATTGATAATCATGATGAAATAGCTATTATACATTCTGTATTTTTTTAAATTATGTTTTAGTTAAATTATTAATCTATTCAAGGCTGCTGAAGAACTTTATGGGGATGATAAATACGGTGCCCTTGCTTACTCATCATTTAATAACATTATATACATATTTCATTTTCTTTATACATTGTGGACTTTATCAAAATGCCACTGATTATGCTAGATTGAATTATTAGAACTTATTTAAAATGATTGATCGAGTTATGGCTTGCCGTAAAGGCTTCTATTATTTTATTGTTTGGAGTGCAAAATTGGTTTTATATTTTTGTCGAGTGTCATACTTATCGAGCCTTGAATGTTATTAATGAGCGAAGCAGCGATGCGTGAATATGAATGATCCCATTCGAATTATTCCGAATTCACAAATCATTCGACTGGCTAACCTAAATTAGTAATTAATGGTACCAACTCCTAGTTGCCGTTAACCCTGTCGACAGCTGACTGGAGCCGAGTTAAAACGAGGCGCCCGACTCGGCATGACTCGACTCCATTCGTTGCTAAGCAAGCGCGAGGGGCCATTGTAAAGTCGACTGATTAGTAGTTACCGGATCATTCGTAATCGAGCATTTACGCAGAAGATACCGAGTACATAATTGTATTTTGATCGTGCCATTTTTATTTTAGTGTAAGAAACGTGTCACAGATTTGTATTGCATAAATTCATGAAATAAATCTTGTAACAAACGTGTTTAAGTACACATTTTTCGTTATTTCGTTAAGTTTAACGTTTTTTCGTATAGTTTTCGTTAGTCTTTAGTTAATTTCATTGTTAAACCGAAGAAACGTCTTGTTGTTGGTTTAATACAACAGACATTTTGTGGTTTTATTACATCTCGTTGTATAGGTACATAATATGTTATCATATATGTATTTTGAACGTGCTATCACTTACTTACGCGTACAAAATTTTCACTTTCGACATATTATTATTTACCTTTTTATATTTTCATTTTGTCATTTTATTAATGTTGTTAAATTGTTATTTAAAATCGCTTAATCAGAATTTATTTAGATATTTATAAAGCGTTAATTTTACAAGAGTTATCCACCGATCGGCGCCTATTTGACGATCTAATTTCGTGAATGACGGACTTTATTCCTTTGAGTTCTATTATACTACACGATAGGAAATGATACTCTAGTAGCACTAGGAAAGTAGGTCTAGTAGAGATCATCTGCTGGCGCTGGCTAGAGAATAACATGTAAACGAACCTAATATGTGATGTACCTGATGAAAGGTATACCTATGTTTCACAGGTCGGGGTTTGTTTGTGTAACATTCGTGTCTCCTTTAAACTAGAATTAGATAGATTGAAATCGTAGCTCGCTTTAGGTTCAGAGAACGCGTCATTTTCATTTAAATAAAATCAACTTACACTGGACTAGAGAATTTCTAAACGCAGAAAAGACAAAAGCAGCAGTCCGTGCAAAGAAAAAAGCTTGCCCGTGACTTTCTTATATAAAGTCGGCTCAATTTGCACTAAATGAGAAACTGAGCGAAAAAAAAAACCTATTTACTCTGTGGAGCAGAGGAACGATAATCTCAAGCCATGTTATTGCGATATAATATAATAATTATTTCATATAATTAGTTGTAGGTATAACAATTACAAATTTAAAGTTGCATCCCACGCATATTGCTTTTAGTGTATTCATAAACAATACGAGTATAACGTTCGTCATATGATATCGTAATTTGTGATGTAAGACTCGGATCGATATAGCTATTTACCTACATAATTTAACGATACTTTAGGATTATCCGGTATCTGTGTCTCTAGAAAATTGAATTAATTATAAATAGTACTGCATCTGTAAAGGTTCGCGCACATTACAGGCCGTGCCGCGCCGCGATACTACATCTCTTTCAAACATTAGATGAATGACAAAGACGCATGTTTTGCGGTACCGCCCAACAGTAGCGTGCGCGAGGCTTAACCATTTTCATGCAACACTGTTTCATGTTCTTGTTTTTAAATATGTATTTAGTAAAAATTTATATACATATTCTATTAAATGTTAATGTCGTGTGTAAACAATAGTTTCACTAATAGTTTAATGAATCACCGTATAAGGGATATACTTTATACGTGTTTAGAATAAGTACAGAGAGAGTATGTACCTGAATGGTTTTATTTGTTTTAAGTTATCAGATATTTTCTTTTGATCGTGTTATGTTTAATGTATTTGTTGGAAAGAGATCAGCGCCTGATTGATTGCCTGTATGAACTAAGATGAAAATTTCAAATTTTAACAAAACTTTTCAATTAGTAAACTATGCTTTATAGCCAAGTATTACTGTTCAAACGTGGATAAGAAAGTTGTAACTTGCAACCCCTCGGTCCTTTACATGTGCCAACATTTGTGAAGTAGAAAATAACACATTTATACAGGGAAGCAACGATTTCTTTAAATTAGTTTATGTTCATGTGCGAGACTGGAGTGACATAACCAAGGAAGAATGAGTATGGTTTGATATATTTAGACAGTATGTAAATGAAACTAGAAAAATAATGATGGGATCGTGTATTGTATACCTTAATGGACATCTTATTTTTAACAGCAGCTTTCGATCACATAATGTTACCTGTAGACATTGTATTTCCCTTTATCACTCTAATTCGCAGGGGTAAAGTATTGTAAGATACAGGGTATTGCCAAAAGGACTGCGCGAGTGATTTTGTGAGTAGGATTATGACTACTGATGTAATTTTACTATTTATTTTATTATTGTACCTACCATTAATTACTATATCTTTGAACATCTTAATGGAAAAACAAATAAATTGATACCGTTTAATGCGTATTTCATTTAACAGCAACGCGACATTCCTACACTATAATCTTTTAAATATAGTAGGTACTAGGGATGTTCTGTCGAGTTTCCGAAGACAATGATGATCAAAGAAATCAATTCTTTACCATCAGGTTAGCGCATGTGGCATAGCTGGTCCGGTTGGTAGTAATAGATCAAACTGCAACATTCAGCGCGGCCATCACTTGGATTGGTGACCGTTTAGTAACATTTAAAAGTGAGCGCGTCCGTGCTTTCTGACCCGGCTATATCAGTCGTATATTATGTCGTAGGAAGCCTCCGGGCGGCCTGAAAACTCCGACACTACAGTTGGTTTGGCCATTAGCTTACGTAAGATCATCAGGGAGTCGTACGCTCGTTCCAGTCCCATTGAAACCGGTCTAACATTGTCAGAAACATATTCGTAATAAAACTATGTCCCATAATTACGCAACTTTTAACAATAAATAGATCACAATCCAGAATATATATATATATATACTTTACTAAATATCACATTATAGATAGGTACATATCAGTATAACATTAATTTGGTGAGTACATACTGATTCTTTCTTCAACATTTTAATGTTAATTACCCATGTTCTGTCCTCTGCTTAGTTTCCAATAATAACCTTTGAGGCTTATTAGTTCTGCGTGTGTTCCTTTTTCAACGATTTTACCTGTGAAAATAAATATGAAAGTTGAAAATTGTTAAAAAACTTGCACGTGGACGACTACTACTAGGTAACATTTAGAAATAGAAAAACGCAGTGGACGATGGATACTGTTTATAAAAACATATCTCGAACCACGAAGGTAAATGTTAACGATAGTCTATACCAAATTAGCTAATTTTGCTGATTTCTTCAGCAAAATTCAGGCGGACAAAGCTACTTTCGCATTTGTGAATATTAAGTATGGATTATACGTATACTGGCATAACAAGTACTGTAATAAGTATGAAGATAAGGCTATCTACCTTTATCTAATACACAAATCAGATCAGCGTCTTTGATGGTGGATAGTCGGTGAGCGATTGTAATGCAGGTGCGTCCCTTGGCAGCCGTCTCGAGCGCTTCTGCAACGACCTGTGAAAAGAGAGGGTGGTCGGTTAACCAATGAGAGTCGCGTAGTGTAAGGCAATGAAAAGGGAACAGTACTTACCCGTTCGCTGTTGGCATCGAGTGCGGAGGTGGCCTCGTCGAGCAGCAGCAGTCGCGGCGAGCGGATCAGTGCGCGCGCGATGCACACGCGCTGCTTCTGTCCGCCCGACAGCTGCGCACCGCCCGAGCCCAGGTTGGTCTCGTAGCCCTGTGTATGGAGAGAGACTGAGGCGGGGCACTGACGTCCAGAGCTCAAAACAGTTGCGCCCAGGTTGGTCTCGTAGTGTGCGTAGGAACAAATTCAGATTATGATGTTGCGAATTACAGGTAGGTAGATACGTACCTTGGGCAGCGACACGATGAAGCTATGAATGTTGGCGGCTTTAGCAGCAGCGACGATCTCATGCATGGTGACCTTGCGATTGTTGTCGCCATACGCGATGTTCTCTGCTAGCGTGCGGTCGAACAGCACCGGCTCCTGCTGCACCACGCCCAGCTGACGCCGCAGTCGTGGCAGTGTCATTTCAGTGCGGATGTCATTACCATCAAGCTCCTGTTCGCAACCAGTTCGTCTTATTTAGGGGCTTAGGATTTTAAGTCACAGTAGCTAATTCTCTAATCTCTACCGAACCTCATTTTCTGAATTTATTTTTAACTTACGACGGAACGTAGATGGTATATGCGTTTAGGGTGAGGATGTTTGTTTGTTATATAGATTTAAATTTAAACAACGACACCACAGAAATATGTGAGTAGCATAAGGGAGAGGTTACTTATTATCTATTATACATCGAAAGGTATATATTAATAATATAATTGTTAGGTACCTACATCTACTACGTGCATAATGGAAACCCTTTTGAAGTGAAGCCATAACGTGTTTAATTAATAATACCTAATACTTTATTGTCAGCAGCTACTTTTGTCGTTGACCGTACACAAATAAGCCTAAATAATTCGTAAGTTAGTCATTCGTATTAGGGTTTCTTGGTGTCAGGTGGACACTTTGGGGGTGGAGTAGGAGAACAATTTGACTTTTCTTGTTTTATTCTTATTTCTCGCTCTCTGAGTCTTCGTTCTCTTTCAAATTCCTTCATCCTAGTCACGTAGTCGTATTGCTCGCAGTTCAAGTAGCTGTGCTTCTCGTGCGCGCATCTATACACGAAGGGGAATTCCTTGTATCTGCAGACATGGTAGTCGAGGAGGGCGTGCGCGCAGTAATCCCGCCACTGTGGCGGAATCCGCGCTGAAATCAGGTGATCTTCGCATACCCACATCTCTCGCTCTTTCCGCCTACCATGAAACCCAACCATCGGATCGAACGTCGTCTTATCGTCCATTTTCAAGTCGAGGTGACGGGTTTTTGCTGTACCAAGTATTTGTCCCATGATTATTTATTTTTCTTTAGATTAAAATAGGCACATGACACATCTAATTATATTTGTTTTATATTATTGCTTAGAAAAGTGGTTTGACTTGGTTTGACCCTGTAGTTAAATTATCGAGACGATACTAGATACAAAGGTACTCTGTGACAAAGAGAATGTAAGGTTTACTCTGTGATACTAGTCAGGAGCGTCAGTATTTTTTTTTGACAGACGAGAGCAAAGAGTTTCGTTAAGTATAGTTCGATTGCATTGACAATGTTCGGATGGAAAACGCAATTTATCGATCTGTGTATAGATCAAATTAACCGAAATAAGGCATGACATTTATTTTAACTTACGGACGTTTATAAAAGCCGCCCTAAAGAATCTATTGAGTAAACTGAAACTTTTTTGTATTAGGTACATCTATGAAAGTGGCAAATCTTAGCTCGCGAGCGACGTACCAATTATTGGCCATACCTGACCTACAGTATGGTGAATGGTTGCAACCTGGGAATGTCACCGTGCCACCGTTTTATAAATACAACAGAGGTTAGTCTGTTGACATGAACAGAGGAGACTCACAATGTTCCCGGAGTCAGGGTCGTAGAACCTCTGCATCAGCTGCAGTATGGTGGACTTTCCGCAGCCTGAGGAGCCGACTAACGCCACCGTCTTGCCCGCCTCCACCTTCAGATTAATGCCACGCAGGACTTGCTGGTTGGGCCGCGTCGGGTATGAAAATTCGAGATCTTTCAAGCTGAAGTTTCCTGAGGCAATCTAGAAAGAAATCACACTAATATTAAAAACTAGCTGCATACTCAGAGATAACTACACTTTATCGCAATAAAAGTATCCTATGTCCCTCTCGTGGGTTCGAATCCTACAATGAGCTTGAGCTTTCCATGAAGGAAAACATCGTGACGAAACCATAGCTTGGTGAAAGAGAATTTGTTAGTGCTCTTCTGGTTAGCCGTCAAGTTAGGAATCTATCGCCAAGCACTTATCAGTGTGTCCCGACCTCACTTGAGAGCCAGTTTTCAGTCCAGGAGTATCGTAGCGCCACATTTGACTTCATCGTCACTTAACATCAGGTGATCAGGTGTACGTATAATGCCTACTTGGTAGGTAGGGTTGGTCGGTACTTAAGGTTGCTATGAACGCTTACCCAATCCAATTTTTCTTTAGCCGAGGTTTCAGTCTTAACAATCGGTTCCCGTTCGATGATGGAGAGAATCCTAGCTCCACATTTCTTGGCTGAGTTGAAGCCCGGTGCGTATACCAGCGACTGGCCAAGCATGTAGGCTCCATACATGACAGCTTGGGTGATACTACGAATAAATTATACATACTAAATTTTATCCTAATATTTTTCTGTGAAGACATAAGTTGAGCAACACGCAGCACGGCCACCACATGGATGAAGCCATCTTCGACCACATCATCACTTAACATCAGGTGACTTGTGGTCAAACGCTACCCTGTAAGTGTCCTTTTCAACTGAGGGTACCGTGCTTCCGAGGGCTGTCGATCCCAGCTGTATCAGTTGTAATAGTTCTGACATAACTATTACGACTGATACAGCTGGGATCGAAAGCTCAGGTCTTCGAGCGACCTGAAAACTTCGACAACAGAGATTCGAAAGAAGAGGAAGATGTTTAGCACTTACAGCAGCACGATCGTGTAATCCAACTCTCCCCAAGCCACCAGCACAGCTCCGTAGACTGTGGCGCTGCAGTACGAGATAAAGGGCACGTAAATACCAAGGCCGAGGACCAATCCTCTGAGGCGAGACTTCTTCGCGACAGCTTTACAAGCCTCTACCAGTGATACGTGGAATTTCTCTAGAAATAGCTTTTCCACACCTGGAACACGGTAGAAACGTATGTACTTATATTACTGCAATATTGTTGATTTATTTTAGTAATATGTACCTACCATGAGTGTTGTTCTTTCAAATGAACATAGGTAGATATATTCTATTATATTAGCCTGAAACCCTGCCATTTTGTACAGATTATCGTAACTGGTTATTTTCACTGTAGTTAAAGTGATATTGATTTTTTTAAAGTTATTTGCCAAACTACAGAAAAAACTATTCGCTACCATTACAATACAGCAAGAAAAAAATGTCTATAGGTAACCTTTGTTATCATTTCCCCAGATTAGGAAAAAATCGTATAAATATTAAATAGCCTTGAAAGTAGGTATGTTATAAAACGAGGCGTAGGTAAGTAAAGTCCTATTTATACATCTGTTTTAGTTTAACGACGAATTTTTACCTAAACTTTGAACAGTTTTGATACTGACGACAGCTTCGGTTGCAATAGAAGTGGCAGCTTCCATAGCCGCGCGTTCATCAGCCTGTGATTTCTGAGACACGATGCCTTCCATCCAAATACTGCCAACCATCTTTAAAATAATTTAAAGAAATATTTAATATTCATATCGTCATTCATGACGTAGGTAGGTACATACCCACAATATAGATACAAAAAGTAACAAATCACGATATAATATAAAAACAATGTAGGTACTGCCTAATTTTACGCAACGTCAGGCAACCTAGACTTATGCAAATCGTAAAATAATTTTATTGATGACGTGAGGTTTATTCTTACAATTGGCAAAAATGCGGCTGAAACCAGTGTTAATTTCCAGTTGTAAGAGATAGCTATGATAAAGCCGACCGTCACAGAACTGAATCCCTGAAGAATCAGGCCTATCCTTAGCCCTGTAGCGCCCTGGATTTCCGCTGTATCTCCACTAAGCCTTGAGCAAACGGCACCCACTGTATTTGACTCTTTGTCATAGAACGCCATTTCCTGCAATGAGAGATTAAGCAAGCCTGAACTAACATTGATAATAAGCATAATACAATTAGGTATAATTCACAGTTCTCGCTGCAATTTGAGGCCTATGGCTAGTAGTGAACTGATACATGCTAATGATGATGATGATGACTGCAATTTGATGAAGTTACCTATGTGTATGTTGATACTGTTCACAATACTCTAATGTACATATTCGTGCTCAAACTCAAGATTTCCTCGTACAGACACATGCTAGCGTATATCTTCTATTTCTATATTTATAAAAGAAAGTCGTGTTACTTATAACTCAAGAACGGCTGAACCGATTTGGCTGATAATTGGTGGGGAGGTAGCTTAGGACCAGGAAATGGATACTTTTTAACCCGGAAAAGGCTCCAACGGGATAACGGGAAGACGCGGGTGAAACCGCTGGGCGCAGCTATTAAATGATATATTTAGGAGCGAGAGCACCTTTCTGTATTGCTAGATTCGATAAGGTGCTTAAAATTACAATATATTTTACAGACATTTATACACAAATCTTAATAATAATTATTATAAACGTGAAAGTTTGTAAGTATGGATGGATGGATGTTTGACACTCTTTCACGCAAAAACTACTTACTGAATGGATCTATATACCCTGGATTAACACACATATGCTACTTTTTATCCCGGAAAAAGGTTCCTGTGGGATAACGGGAAGACGCGGGTGAAACTGCGGGGCGCAACTAGTAAATAATAATTATTAGGTACCTGTCTTAACAAAGCTGCGAAATACTGATAGCGGAGCCTAGTGGTCATCTTGAGACCGGAGCTTGTGAAGGTGATGCTCTGGAGACACATTGAGATGCCCGCGACGGCAGCCACCACCAGAAACAGGCCAGAGTACATATCGGCTAGGTTAACCATTTTACTATGATCTAGTAACACGAAGATCTGAAAAAGAAAACAAGACATGGGTTAGCTACATTTAGGTCTAGGTACTTCATGACAATACTTCAAGAATTTTCAAACAACTAAAAATATTTAGGTCACTTACTACTTACATCGTTGTAGGTATAAGGCAAGTGAAAGGCAGTAATTCAGTATCCTATTCTAACCTCAGCGATATTATCATTCCGCAACCAGGTGATGTAGTGGCTAAACTAAATCATATAAAATACAACTTACTCCACTAGAATATCCAAATAGCATTGCAAAAGCTGGAAAGCAGGCACCTTGGATGAAAGCAGCGATTGATCCTATTGTTAAAGAAATCCATTCCGGTGCATTCAGCTTCATAAGGTCGCAGTCGCCTATCGGTTTTATTTCCTGAAGAAAAGTAAACAAAATAATCCTATTTGATTTGATTTTGAAGATCAATCAGGGATTTCTCGAGATTAAACATAACCTTAATTTTTTTTATTAATGTACCTACATACTTTTTTTTACAGTTTTCAGACTTTTTGCTTTAAATGTGCTACGTTGCTTCATGCCAAATTGTATGACTCTAGGTCAACGGAAGTATCCTATAAGTTTTAATTCCCGTGTGATAACGCAAAATATGCAAATTAAAATATAAACGGTCATAGCTATTGAACGGCTGAACCGATTTCACAACCTTTTTTGTTGTTTTTTTGTTTTTATTACTTACAGGGTAGCGTTTGACCACAAGTCACCGATGTTAAATGACGATGTGGTCGAAAGTAGCGTCACACTACACCTGGATCGTTGTGTTTGTTATTGCCAGGAGAAGGTTATTATGAAAGAAAATATGGAAAAAGTGCCAGGAAGGTATTAAACTTTTGATATTACGGAATTGTATAAACTGCAGTCCACGCGGGTGAAACCGCGGGGCGCAGCTAGTTTTATATAAATTTCAATAGTTTTATATAAATAAATTTCGTTCTTGAGGAACGAGAGTTTAACAGGCCAAACGGTGACAGGTGAAATAATGCGTAATACCTCTTCGGGGTCGTTTTCTTCTTCAGGCACATAACCGGTGTTATAAATGTAATTCCGTAGGCCTGTTGACATGACGGAAGAAAAGGATCCAAGAGGGGTGATCCAATCATGTGACTCTGTAAGGACAATTATAACAATTGTATTATTGTAACACGTTTATTTATTCAAAATAGGCTCACGTACGAACGACCACTATTGCACAGAATAAACAAATGCGGTCATAAACCTCGTGTATGACACAAATGTCCACTAGCGATCATCGAGTCTATTAATATCAGAAACGATCTGAGATTATTGTGGTTCCAACAGAATTTCGAAAACGTTACGTTTCGAATCCTCACGGAAAGTAGCATTTCGAGCATTTACTGAAAAGGGTGCAACAATGGCCCCAGTGCGGGATATCGTGGTGAATGTCGTGGTTCTTGGACATGACGGTTTTTTTTCACGATGTTTTTCTTCACCCATTTGTTCTATGGCAAATCCGAAGGTGCAGGGCTGAGATATAAACCTAAGTGACGTAATCATACCTTATACTTCGGTCACCAGGCTATTACCGCGCATGATATTTTATTGCATTGCAATTTTCCTCAGGAATCTAAATTCCATATAATGTCGTTTATCGGCATTATATGCTAATTATCTTATTTCATAATGGATTATTATATTACAAGTTTTAAAAGTTACCTCTCTTCGAAGGATGCCTATGTACCCTCCGGGTGGATGGCCTCTTCTTCTCGACCTCTATTTGAGGCAGTTCTGTTCTGTCATGCTCATCACCGGCCTCTTCAATCAAAGGTGCGATCTCTTCAGGTTCATGGCTTTCATTGCCTCTTGTCACCAACGTAAAGTAAAATCCTAAAAGTAATACAATTCAATTTTTAAATTATACTTACAACTGTTCAGTATCATGTAGAGTTTCATAGACACAAGTTAGTAAAATAAATACACATTTTGTCTCGAATGATCAAGATACAGCAAAATACTTTATAAGCAAGCTAAGCTGTAGTGCGATTCTAATTCACTCGGAAAGTTTCCGTGACGGATTCGACGTCACTTTTGCTTCACGGAAACGTTTTCCGGGAGCAAATAGGTGGCGGAAACTTTTCCGTGATTGAGCAGCTGGTTTGTCAAATAAAATAACAGTTTCCAAATTCAGATTTAATTAATCGTGCCAAAAAGAATCTGAAGCAAACTTTTCCAAATCCGTGGTTGGAAGAGTTTCCGTGTGAATTAGAATCGCATTGCTGGTCGGTGCAAAGGCTTTACATAAATATACCTAAGTCTAGTCTTTTCAATGTTCTTTGCTACCATTACAGAAACCTTGATAAACGGTTATTACGTACTGATGTTTACCTCTCGATTTCATTAGTTCTTCATGTGTCCCTTGTTCAACTATTGCTCCTTGATCCATGCAAATGATGCGATCCGCGTTAACGATTGTAGATAGCCTAGAAATGTGAAGAAGCGGATCAGTAGTCATTTTAATATCATATAACAAGAGCATGTCATACATTATTCTAATTGATAAATAATGTGGAAAGAGCATGAGCACACCTGTGTGATACAGTGATTGTGGTGCGTCCAACGCTGGCCCTGTCGAGCGCGGCCTGCACCTGTCTCTCAGAGTGAGGGTCGAGCGCGGAGGTGGCCTCGTCCAGCAGCAGCACGGCTGGCTCGCGCAGCAGAGAGCGCGCGATGGCAACGCGCTGCTTCTGGCCGCCCGACAGCGACGCGCCGCGCTCCCCTATCACCGTGTCGTAACCCTGCATATTATACATCCACACATCACACTCTCACTCCACGTAATCCTCGCTCAGCAGCGAGTGCGTTACAGTCACTCGCTGCTTCTGTGACACCTAGCGTACACACATTTGATAAACTCACGTTAGACAGTTTGGTAATGAAATCGTGCGCGTACGCGATCTCCGCAACACGCTGGACGTCCTCACGAGTTGCCTCTGGACAACCAATAGCGATGTTGTCGTGGATGGAACCGCGGAACAGCACCGGCTCTTGCCCTACCACGCCTGCCAATCAAGTGAATAATGTGCTCATTAGATCATAAATTAATATCAATATACTCATTAGAATTAAAAATTAAATCCACATTTTTTAACCCTTGTATTGTCTCACTGCTATAGGCAAAAGTCACCCGTGTCTATCTGCTGATGGTGAGACTAGTTGGATTGGTATGCAGCTGAATAAATGAAATGAAATACGAACCTACAGATGATCGTAGCCAACCGAGATTGAGATTCTTCAAGTCTTTTCCATCGAGTTTTACGGAGCCTGCGAACGGGTCGTATAATCTTTGCAGAAGCTGAAGTACGGTGGACTTGCCGCATCCTGATGACCCCACTAATGCTACGCATTCACCAGTTTTGACGTGTAAAGATAAGCCTTTCAAAACCTGAATAAATAAGTTAAGAAGTATGATTACTTCGTAATGGTTTTTCGTGTAAAGCTAGATACTGATGTATCAATCATACCTTCGTGTGAGGTCGCGATGGGTAGCTGAAGAAAACGTTTTCAAGAGATATTTCCCCTTTGACTCTTCTAGGTGAGAGTCCTCCTTCGTCCAAGCTGTCGATCTTGGGTTCCCGATCTATAAGTTTGAAAATACTGGAAGCGGCGCCGCGCGCTGACGCAAACGCTTCCGCGTGTGGCACGCACAAGGTAATTGATTGTGTTGCCATGTATGCGCTACTCAATATCTGGATTTCAAACAATTTTCATTAATCATATTATTCTCAATAAAGCTCAATTGATAACGATTAGAATGAACTGAGAGTGTACGCTTTTTCTCAGTATTCGTATAATTTTGCTGCGCCCCCCGGTTACGGGCGAAGTACCTACTTCCGTTATTCCACAGGAACTGGAATAAAAAGTAGCGTTTGTGTTAATCCAAAATATAAGCTATCTTGACTCAAATCCATATGAGGAAGTAACAAACATACACACTCACAAACTTCCGCATTTATAATATTAGTGTGATAGAAATTAATTCGGAGACCACCAAAAGTGACAAAAATGTTAGGTATATGTGCGTCGTTATTACATAACATTGGGTTCATTAACGGCCGGTTTCAATAACCCATCTATCGATGGTTTGCCCTGTAGATAGAAATTTGACACAAGCTCCATAGAAGTTAAGTCAAATTTCTATCTCTAGTAGGGAATACCGTGGATAGATAGGTCAATGAAACCGGCCCTAAATGAAAAACACCTCCAAAATAACAGTACTTTGTATTCGTTCTGTGGTTGCAAAGAGATACTCACACTGATAACCACTCCGAAGATATATTTTCGTTCTTCGTCTGGCTTGTAGAAATCATTTATGATGAGTCGTGTGCCGTAACTGAGTCCGATGGCGTTTAGAGAATAGGTTAGAACCCAATTAAACCCATTGCCCAGGCCTGTGAAAAGACCTCTTTTACGTCCGTAACTCTCTGCTGGCTCCAACAGCTCTTTATACCTAGAAACAAAGTCAACCATTAACAGCAGAGGGCTTCGACATCTTATAACCCATTAACCCAACATAGGAAGAAGTAAATAAGTTACAATAATTTTGGTACTGAAATAAAATTTGAAGTATTCAATTTTGCATTCAGATTTCAATATACCTACATGTGCTACCTTTATGGTTAGACGACCGTAAAGGTAGCAGTTGAGGGATGTTGATGCAAAACATCTAAATGAGGTCTAATAGAGGTTAAACGCAGGATGAGCTGGTTGATATCGTACCTGTCTGTCTCCTTACACTCTCCAGCGAAAGCAATGATCGTCTTGACGGACTTCAGTACTTCTTCGGCTTGTTTGCCCGCTTGACTATATGATTCCAATTCCCTTATTGACGACTTGGTTTGGTACTGTAACAGAAAACAGTGAATGTCTTGAGTTTTAGTGGATAAATCAACAAAGCAAAATTTTTCAAAATGTTTTGCGAATACTGTCCATATACGAGTTTTGGTTATAGCTATAGGCACACCGAATTAAAAAGATGACCTCTCTATTCCTCTCTATATCTAAAAGTATGTACCTAAACCACAGTAATCTAAAACAAACATTATTAAAAAATCCAAGTCGTAACAACAACTAAGCGTCGGCGTAGTTCTATTACCCAAGATCGTCTTTTATTGCTATCACATCTTCCTTAATACCTGATAGTACAGTGAGTAACAGTCGTAAGGAAATTAACTGTCTGTATGTCTTGATAATCATATAGGTAGGTATAGCTTTGTCAACATGATGGAATGATTATCAGGTTATTCCATACTTTATAGTTTACTTAAGTTTATTTGCTGATGTGATATAGATACAGCTTTTTTTTACTATTTACAGGGTAGCGTTTGACCACAAGTCACCTGATGTTATGTGACGATGTGGTCGAAGGTGGCGCCACTACACCTGGATTAGGAACAGGCTCTCAAGGCTGCCGGAATACACCATTAGGTGCTTGGCGACAGATTCTTAAGAGTGCTAACAAGAGGGCTAGCCAGGCGAGTACTAGAAAATACCCTTCCACCAAGCTATGGTTTCATCACGATATTTTCCTTCACCGAAAGCTCAAGCTCATTGTAGAATTTGAACCCACGTCCTACGGATCGCAAGCCAACGTCTCTACCACTGAGCCATCATCGCTATTGTTATTGTTTAAGATGTCATTATTGTTTATTATTATTATATGTACTTTCCTGCATTACTTGAATAATTTGCACTCACTCCTCAGGAGTTCTTGTGGAAAGCTTTTACCACAGTTCCAAGAAAGTTCTGAGCTGAATTTGTAGTTTGGATATGTACACATAAGATAAAATAAGTGGGATAGTGTTTAAGTGGAAGGTAAAGAATACCTACCTATTGACATTTTATTTCTAGATGGGATTGCTCCAGATAATTTACTAATAAGAACAATTGAAAAAAGTCATAAAAAGCATAAGTACTCACGTTAGACATGGCAATGGAAGCTAATAAAGAAAACGGCAAGATAGAGATGCAGGCTAGGGTCAGCTCCCAGCCTAACGGGAACGATGTACATAGACACAGGATTGATGTGCCCACTAGGTTTGCCACTACACCCAATTTCTCGCCCATTCCGTCCTTCAGTTTCATTAAATTTCTGAAACAGTTTATGAGGAACTAATTGGTATGGCCAGAGGAAAATTATCTCCGCATCAACACCTTCAAGTCTTCTTTTAGTTTTTATTTTATCGCAATAAACTGTAGACCACACGGGTGAAACAACGGGCCACAGCTTGTTACAATTATTAAAGTTTTTCGGCTGTTAGGGGTCTGGCTAGAAGACTACCTATTTGGTGAAGTATGAGAAATAATGATTTATCTGCTCGTACTTACTCGGACATTTTAGAAGCCAAGTTGAATTCATTGTCGGTGTCAAACCAAGTCATGTCTTGCCGCAAAACGGCTCGGAGAAACAGCATACGGATTCTAGTAATCTGTATTATAAAAAATCATTGAAACGAAACTCAATACTGGTTTTATTCTGGTCAGCTGTATGTCCATTTATCCCAGCCATACTATTAAAGCGACGAGTGAGAAACCTCTGAGCTACTAGCTTGCGTATCTACACTTCAGTTAGCTCATAGCTTAGCTTGATAGCCAGCTTTTTAGGTGGTCTACCAGCAAAAGGCGACAGTAAAATTATAGTTAATAATTAAATTAATTTAAGTTTTCTTTTAGCTAGTACTTATTTAGGGCTTTTTTTTATTACTAATAGGTGTGCGTTTGACCGCCATCCCGCCTGTTGCCAAGCGATGATGCGGTCGACGGTGTAGCACGCACACCCAGAAGGAACCTGTTCACTCTTGCCTTGATGTTTTGGTTTCCGTGATATTCTAAAAAAATTAACCACTAGTCATTTGTGTTACAGATTTTTGAACCTGGTTTTAGTTGGATTTTATTCATACAATGCATGTATTTAATTAAAAACAACAATCAGAAAATTAATGTCAACTATATTTAGTGAATTAAGCTGCGAATTTTTCCCGGAGTAGAAATTTTACACGATATAGTTGGCACTATAATAACTAAAGCATTGTATTGTTTTTGAACTTACTGACCTGCCTAAGTGCACTCCACCCGATGAGGCCAACTGAGACCACATTTAGTAATATCGATATTGCGATGCTCACGAACATTCCTATGGCCATCGATTCCGCATCTTCCACCAAGGCTGCCATGTTCTCTTCGTGGGATGCATTGACCCTGGCAACACAAAATGTTTGTTGAGATGATAGAATTTCTTTTTTTTTCTCCCGCGTCTTCCCGTTATCCCGCAGGAACATTTTTCCGGGATAAAAAGTAGCCTATGTGTTAATCCAGGGTATAATAGGCTATCGCCATTCCAAATTTCAGATCCGTTCAATAGTTTTCGCGTGAAAGAGTAACAATCATCTATCCATCCATCCGTCCATCCATACTTACTCACAAACTTTCAAGTTTATAATATTATTAAGTAGGAAGTAGGACTAGGAAGCCCACATCTGTACATTCTAAAATTTGCTATGGAAAATTGGGAAATGGTAAAATTGCAGCCGAATATTCACAGCTTTGTATTAGAACTAAGAACCAAGTTAGCAACGTGTTAATAATATCCATTGATGATTATGAACAATCGTTCATATCCTTCTTATTTCTCTATATTATATAAAAATCGATTGTTGTTCGTTAGTCTCGCAAAAACGCAAAAACATCTTGACCGGTCTGAATTATTTTTTGTCTCTTTTGTTCGCTTTAAATAAAGGTGTGGTTTTTAAAAAAAGATAATATCTAAAAGATTATGTATAAATTAGTAACGATTATATTATTATTGTATTAAAAATACCTGTTATGAAAATGAAAATGAAATGAAGGTACCTGCTTAGATTCTTCTGCTTTTGGGTTGTCTGGAAGAGATCGCTTTGAGCGATAAGACCACCCGTTGTGCCACTTACCATTAAGTTTTATTCTTGTTCTAGTTTTAATTTTCCTTGTATTGGTGTGCCAATAAAGAGTTAATCTATCTATTTATCTACCAACGTAAACTAAATTCACTTACAATCTTCGTCCACCTCCGAAGAACTGTGTGAGTGGTAGGTAGCTGGAAAGTCTGTCCTGGTAGGAAGTTCTCTCCACAAAGGCAGTGCTCAGCTCTCCCACCTGCACCAAGTTGTAACATACCCCTCCACCACTCAGCAACCCCAGGAGTATGCCTACTATAGTAGTCGTTATCTCCAGACATGTTCCGTGGCGAAACTGTAAAATCACACTAATATTATCACATCACTATAAAATTATATATGCGAAACTTTGAGTGAGTGAAATTTGGAACGAAGTCAGCTGAATTAACAGATAGGCTACTTTCTGTCCTGGAAAAATGCGGGATAGCGGGATAATGGCGGGTGTAACCGCGGGGCGCAACTATAATATATAATGAATAGATCAAATATAGTTAATACTAGTTGTACCCCGAGGTTTTACCCGCGTCTTTTCGTTATCCCGCAGGACCCTTTTTCAGGGATATAAAGTAGCCTGTGTTAATCCAGGGTATAAGCTATCTCCATTCAGATCCGTTCAGTAGTTTTTGCGTGTATGAAAGAGTTACATCCATCCATCCAACCACCATCCATCCACCCGTCCATACATACAAACTTTCACGCTTATGATATTAGCAGGGAGGACGATATTTAATTTTTTTTACTTTTGTCACTTTATCTGTCTAAAATTATATAAGCACAATTCAGTCCTGAGTCCAGGGGCCCAATTCTCGCGGCGTGATATATTATCACTTTCGATAAATATCGCAATAACTCTATCAAAATGTATGTATTGAGTTCTGACAGTTATTGCGATATTTATCGAATGTGATAATATATCACGCCGCGAGAATTGGGCCCCTGACTTATTTACTGACACATCAACGCACAGCCTGAACCGCTGTTCCTAGAAACCTGAAATTTATCGTCTTGGTAGTGTAAAATAACTGTAAGATTTTGTGAAAGAAAATATACACTTCCACGCGTGCGAAGTCCCGAAGCATATATAGGTATTTTCACTCATCAACGTGATATTTTGGCCGGAAGTTGTATTAGAAGTGAGAATTATTTCTTTGTGGATGATGCGTTGCAACATTTCTTGGCATCGTAGCTCTTGACACAGAATATAAACCAGTATGTACCAGCGCTGGTTAATATGGTGTCAGATATACTAGACTAGATTTTGCTCGCGACTCCACCCGCGCAGTGATTAGATTATCCGCGAATTCTTACACGTTTTCAAGGATCATCTCACTTTCTTAGTTAAGACATGATATAGCTATGTCACGTCATGCACCTATTGTATTTACAATGTGCAGTGTATATATTCTAATTAAATGTACACAGTAGGTTTGTTGTATATCGTGTATATATTGTTTTATCAGATGAGAAGTTACGAGATAGAAAAAGGTAGGTACTTACAATCGAAAAGTATGAAATTGATAATTCTTCAGAATTTCTGCAAAAAATTAGATTAAAAAAAATCAAAATAAGGAATACCATTAGATACTTACACATAACTACTTAGATAAAATTATAAATTTAAATCTTGTGCAGCATAACAAATGCAATTAATGTGTCTAACACGTTAAAATCTGCTAAAGCAATTGCTGTTTAATATTTAATTGATTATATTAGCGTATACACGTCGTAAAAACTCATAAAGTTATAAACGGTGTTTTAAGTAACTGTACATCGAAACCTAGCACAAGCGTACAGTTAATAAAATAAATATAGTTTTATGTAGTTTCATAACACATTATCTGCATCCAGACCTTAATAATTATTATCGGTATTACGAATTCGCATACAGGCCCACTTGTAGATGGTAAGGGGTGCTGCGAGTAGGTACGTATATTTACGATAAAGTGTTTTAGTATTTATTTTATTTTAAGCCAATAGGCTTGTAGAAATCACATTTTTTTTTCAATAGCAAAATATCATGGCGCTAACATAAAGTTAGTACAATGCCAATGTATGGAATTCGCAAAATAAAATGCAAGCCAGCGACCTTGTATTAAAACACAAACAACCAAGTACATCTATGAGGCTTACCGACATTTCTCCTCTTTCAGTCTCATCGTGGAAGGAAACGACAAAAACGTTTTGTAACAAAATGTTTCAAGGAATAAATTCGTGTCCAATTTTACAATATTGCTCAAAAGCATGTGCGGTGTCACGTCAGGGTGAGAGCGCAACGTGCGACTGAAACGACGAGCTTACAGGCGCGACATTCAAACCACGTGTGTTCCCATAATAAACTGTCTAGTTGTCTAATACATAACCGACTGATATTTATACACTTTACATAGGTAGGAAGGTACTACACGTTATCTTGATCAATGAAAATTATGTTTGCGATTCTTAATGCATGTTTATTAGAGGCCGTTTCATGTTTGTCCTCATTGTGTCTAAACTCGTCTTATAGTACTCGAGTACAATATTATATATTCTGTGATATAAGTACTTGTATGATTTACATTATACAAGGGTGGCCACTGGCCAACTTGATTAGACCCAAGATCGACTGTTTCCTGACGAAACCCTGTGTAATCTACTAATTACACACTTTTTAAAATTTGAAATGAAACTGTAGTTAATTAACGGTTAATGTATTTTACTGTAAGCATTGCGTCTGGCATCTTCCGCTAGACCAGCAAAAGCAAATCGTTCTGTATGTTTTAGATATGTTTTATAAAACTTTTACACGTTTTTTGTTTTGCCACGATCGCGATCGACCGGTTGGCCAGTGGCCACCCCTGATATACGGAATATGGTATGTTGTATGCACTAAACATGGAGACAGTGATTTTTTCCATAATGTTTACACAATAATTTCACGTATGAGTAAAGCACTGCTTTATAAGGCTGTTATTCAATTGCCTACTATTGGACATAGACTTCTTCCAGAGCATTTCCTGAGCCTGATCCCCGGTTCCTCTCATCCAACTGCTGCCAGTCACCTAGCCGCAGGACATCCTACACTACGTATCACATTTGCAGAGTCACGGCGTGTGTAGGTGAAAATGTAATGAGCATCAAAAGGCATTTTTTTTAAAACACTTTTATTAGCTTGACTTGTAACTAACTAACTAACTAACTAACTAACTAACTAACTAACAATGTAATCAAATCTTAGAAGTCAATTTTCACCTACTTGTAACTGTCGTATCGACTTGAAACTTTGTATGTGTATGTAATCTCGGTGACAATGCAATAATTTGGTATCATCGACCTGATCTGATGATGCAGCCGGAAGGTGGGTAGGGCATCTCTGCGCTGGCTACTAGTAAACCCCTCGTGTTTGGGCTCATATGAATCGTCTTGATGAGTACAATAGATTGGACTTGGTGACGAGGGTCTGATGATGCAACCGGAAGGTGGGTAGGGGATCTCTGCAGTGGCTACTAGTAAACCCCTCGTGTTTGGGCTCATATGAATCGTCTTGATGAGTACAATAGATTGGACTTGGTGACGAGGGTCTGATGATGCAACCGGAAGGTGGGTAGGGGATCTCTGCAGTGGCTACTAGTGAACCCCTCGTGTTTGGGCTTATATGAATCGTCTTGATGTGTCCAATAGATTGAACTTGGTGACGAGGGTCTGATGATGCAACCGGAAGGTGGGTAGAGGATCTCTGCAGTGGCTACTAGTAAACCCCTCGAGTTTGGGCTCATATGATTCCTTTTGATGAGTCCGATAGATTGAACTTAGTAACAAAAGACTAAAAAGTAAAAAAATAAAAATATATAGTTTAAAAAACTAAAAAAACACTTTAAAAACGCACTCAAAAATATAAAATAATAAAATTGACTTGTATTAGTTACGATATAATGGTTAATTCAAAAAGTGTGGAGCGCTTCTTTTACTGGGTAAATAAAAGTACACACAACCAAAAAGCGCTCCACAATTTTTGAATTAACCATTATATCGTAACTAATACAAGTCAATTTTATTATTTTATATTTTTGAGTGCGTTTTTAAAGTGTTTTTTTAGTTTTTAAACTATATATTTTTATTAATGTAATAGATTGGCAAACAAGCAGATGGCCCGCCTGATGGAAAGCGGTCACCGCCGCCTATTGACATTTGCAACACCAGGGGAGTTGCCGATGCGTTGCCGACGTTTAAGAATTCTTTTCACACCCATCTTGAAGGATTCCAAACCGTAGCATAGCGGAAAGACTTGTGGGGGGAGCTCATTCCACATTTTGCAAGTATGCGGGATAAAGGAGCGCATAAATCGCAAGGTGTGTGATTTCCAGGACTCGATAGTGTGTGGATGAGCTTTGTTCCGATGACGAGATGATTGGTGATAGAATATAGGCATATAATGAACTCGTGCAAAATAAAGCATCACTATTGATTTATTTTTACTTCATACTGAGTACACCTGGATTGGGAACTGGCTCTCAAGCAGGGCTGCCGGCACACACGGATAGGTGCTTGGCGACAGATTCTTAACTTGAGGGTGTAGTAAGTCAGGCGACCACTTGAGAATGCCTTAAACCAAGCTATGGCTTAATTTTTCACCGAAAGCTCAAGTTCATTGTAGGATTCGAACCCAAGACCTACGGATTGCAAGCCGACGTCACTACCACTGAGATTCATCGACTTGACAGTGTGAAATGTGTACCTACTTACTTATGGTATGAGTACCTACTTATGTAGATATTTTTAGGATATTTCAGTTATTTTGTAGCCTAAAAAAAGGTATAGCTGGTATTTTTAAAATGACTTGCGTCACCTTAATTTATTATGTTTACAGTGTTGAAGATTGCGTTTTTGGGGAATTCTACCTTTCGCGAAGTACGAGTAAGCTGTTTATTTTGTCTGCGACTCAACTCTTTATGGCCCGTATTCTAGAATGATCCTCAAGCGATAATCAGTACTTGAGCACAGATTTGACGCTGTCAGTTCATACATATACGTCACTTATGCCCGAAATTAATAATCGTTCGGATCTGTTATCTGAGCAAACAAACCGATTGAAGGGAAAAAAGATTAAGTAAACTTTTGTTTTTATATACTCGTAGCATTGAAAAAAATATTGGAATATCTAAAGAAAATAAAGCTGTGTTGGTTGTGTGATTGTGAATATTAATACATATTTTTACTTGTACTTACCTAGTTTTCTTTTAGGCCTAAACATGTCATTGCGAAAACAATCGATGTATGACATCGGAAAAAACATCGATGTAAGTATATTTTAAGTGTCCATCCCTATCACACACACTATGGTAAACAATCATACACGGACTGTTCATAGTCAGATCGGAATGCAAAATATTGTAATGTCCTTTTCCTATAAGAGTAAAGCTTCAATATTCTATTCCTTTCTTGTGGGAAAGAGACAACTGTATTTCGTAGTGTAAGATTTTATAATTGTGTCGGATCGGATGGTATAAAATTTTAATACCTCTATTTGATTTATGATACTCTAGTACACGAAACAGAGGCACGATGTGAAAACTGGTATCTATCACCTAATCTATGACAGCAGCGCCCGACTGAAAAAGTAACGGGGAATGATGACTAGAGGGTTTCGAGTACTAGGGTACCATAAATCACTATGAGTTAATTTTGCCGTTGCTCGAAAGATGTGACTTGGTGCCAGCGATATAAGAAAAGGAAATGATATGGCATATATTTAAAAAACTATTCAAATGGTAGGTGCCTATATTTAAGAAATCGATGAATTTACATGACTATAATAAAATAAAATATTATGTACGTCAGTAGGAATCATAATGTATAATTTCGAGTGAAAATATATTTGCTCCTATACTTTTACTACCTACATTTCTACATATTTATGTATTGTATCATGTAAATTTTCATAATAACCCTGTTATATATTGCAAATAGAAACATACATTTCAAGTTAGGGACAACACATACGTACACTAGAGAAATTATATAAGTAGGTAGGTAGGGGGACAAATTTTACTACAGGCCTCGTCCTCTCCTTATTTCTTACGTCTATGTTTATGTGCATCCCTTTTCGACCCCTACAGACGAGAACTCACACATTCACACTTATCCCACTCATACCATCCGACACGACTCGACAATCAAAGCAAAGTTCAAAATAAGATAATTTTATTAGATTACATATTGGATTTACATAAATCTTCTTCAATAAGTGGAACAATAAAAATACCTTAGATTAGGTTCACTCTTGACTTTTCACTCAATCGCCGTTCATCTTGTCAATTGTTTTTGTTTGCTTTTACTACAAGTTAGATTTGTTGTCTATTTAATTATTATCGAATGTAATGAAATATATAAATAAGTCTATGTAATAAAGTGAAAAAAAAACCGAAAAGGTATATTCATTTTTAAAGTCCAGTTACTTTTTGGCTTTGTTTTCATGTCACTTTTTATAAAATGCAACTACTCAATATTCATGCTTATATTACTAGTAATAAGTACCTATATGTAAAATTACAATACAATCAGAGCTCTGAAAGAAAGACAAACAAGCAGACAAGGTATGATAATGTTTTGTTTATTTTATTCAATTTGTTAATTTTAGTAACAGTACAAACCAACAAACAATGGATGTCATAATTATTATTTCACCTACATTGTTTGACCACAAGTCACCTGACGAAGTTGTCATACAGCTTATTATATAACCTACTAGCTACGCCCCGCGGTTTCACCCGCGTGGACTATAGTTTATCGCGTTATAAAATAATTCTAGAAAGGGCCACTCTTATCACCTATAGGGTTCTCGATATTAATATTGTATATCTATTAATATCAAACCAAAACAAACAAATGGTAATTAAATCCCGTTTTAAACCCCAATTCTAATGTTATTGACCATGGTAGTTTAAAACAAAACATTAAGGGACTATTAAATTAAAAAGCACATATTATATCTTTATCGATTATTGCGTTCTTTAGGACATCACTAACTTTGTCAATCGTCGATCTGTCAAAAAACCATTAATAAGATGGACAGAGAGAAGAGATACCGATTCATATTTTCATATTTAGAGCTGCGCACATGCGCAGAATGATGTCTACACTCTGTGCGGTTGCAGGGGGTGTACACGTTTCATGAATGTGGTACCAGGCGATCATAACCCACTAGGAGCTTTAACTCACAGCTTCGAAAGATACACTTTTCGTAGTGCGGAGCCCTCTGATTTTCCCGTTAGAAAAGTGCAGTGATAACTCGTTTTTTTCCACGACAGAGAGCAACTAGGCTCCTTACAAAATTATATCGCGCAATCTACCAAAGTTCTTACCAAAGTGAGTGCTTAGTTCTGAAACTTGTTTTTGTGACACTTAGGTACCAAATCAATTTTGCTGCACCCTTGTACTCGTTTTAAAACCATTTTTTTATTTGTTATTTTTTGACGTAATTATTATTAACCGACGCGACGTAAGGAGAAAGTTCTCAATTCAGCTGGTATTTTTTTTTATGTATGTACACCGATTTCGCCGAGGTTTCTGAACCCATTTAAATAATTATTTTTTTGTTTGATGCGGAATAGTTTCGTTAGTCCCATAATTTGATTCAGGTAGGCCCAGTAGTTTTTATTATATGAGCATTTTTTATTTACTTCCACCGATGTTTGAAATCAAATCTCGCAAGTAAATTTAATCCACTTCCCGGTTACCGATTGAGCTGAAATTTTGAATACGTATGTAAATTGGATGACAATGAAAAAATATTATGACATAGAGCTAATCTGATGATGGAATCGGAAGATGGCCATAGGAACTCAGTAATTAAATGACAAAACTATCGAGTTTGGGATCGTTTCATCCGGCTTGACGAGCACTTTGGTGCTTGGTGGTAAGTAGGACCCTCCATGCAGGGTCCGATGAAGGAGCCAGAAGGTGGCCATACAAATTCAGTGATTACAAAAATCACAATGATGAAAATGGTGACTTCAAGGACGTAAATCATGCGGTAATGCCAGTTTTTTGTACAGTATTCTTCAAAACAAGTCTATTGACTTGTTGTATTCAACAATACACTAAAAAGTATTAAATAAAAATAACTACGTTAAAAAAACCGACATCAAAAACTAAAAATAAAAAAATAATAATGAAGACTTAATATTAATTATATACTACCTATTATTTAACAAATAATACAAGCCTTAAACAAATAATAATATTTCAATATCACTTAAATAAATACGAGCAAATTAATATACAATGAAATGCCTACTTTAAAGATTACTACTTTTAAGATTACTTTTAAGATTAGATTTGATTGATTGATTTTAGATTATACGTTACTACGTAAGTATTAAATTGGCTTGGCACCGACTTCAAACCTATTGGTAAAAATAGCACATATAAATAATAGGTAGTATTTTATTAATATCAAATCTATATCATTTTTTACTTTTTAATTTTGGAAGTCGGATTTTTAACGTACCTAGTTATTTTTATTATACACGTATATCTGACGGGTTTGCGTTTGACCACAAGTCACCTAATGCTAAGTGACAGTGTGGTCGAAGGTTGCAGACAAGCGTTATTTTATAAGTGTTGTGTTAGTTCCTCGAGAAAAATAGTAACTCCGAAATTACTCAACTTTAGATCCTTCTGAGATCTGAATAATGGAATTGAAGGATTCACCGTAACAATTCCTGGAAATAATACTAGAAATTTTTATTTTTAAATATGCATAAATTCTTAGGAATAATTTATTATGTATTCTTAGTTAAGCCTAAAATTGTTTTTATGCAGCAAATAAATAATTTTCATTTTTTTTTCATTATGTACTTGACACAAATTATATTGACCTACCTACCCGTGATCAAAATGCTGGCCGTTATTTTGCGCAACGCATTGCCGTTCAACGCGGCAATGCGGCCAGCATTTTGGGAACGTTGCCAACTGGTAGTGGTTTATTAGATTAAATAGTTGCATTGTTTAGTTTGATAATTATTTACTTAAATTGTAAATACATTATCACAGCTAGCGTATGCAGGTAAATAGGGGTAATTTTAATAAGAGATGTTTTGTTTATATACGCGTTTAATCATTAAAAAAATTAACAATGTTAGCCTAGGCATATTTCAATAGACAGCCAAAAAATTATGAAATGTCTTCAGAAATAAGCAAATTACATGTAAAAAGTAATGTAAAAAATTATGCTACATTATACTATACGATAACTTTGGTTTTCAGACTCGTCCCATCGATTTAATAACGTAGCCGTCATTTGGCTTTCTAACTAATAACACTAGTAGTAGTTCTCAAGGATTATTATTCTAAACAAAAATATCGTCGCACGATTACGATGCGATTACATAATCTAAAGATGATACATTCATTCATTGTTTTAGGATACATTTTGTCCTTTGCACATCTTCCAGTAGCGGCCCTTCAAGTTGGTCAACTCAGCATGCGTACCTCGTTCCATTATTTTACCTGCGAAATGAAATAAATCCGTATTAATAATTATTGTAATTCGATAAATCTGTTTGGAACTACTGATCGATTGTGAAAAGAAAATTCTAGAAGCTACCTGCTACTCTATTCTCGAGTGAAATAGAATCAAAAAACCTGTGAGAATGTTCACGAATGTGATACAGCGGGTAATTAATGTTAGTTATCATTGACAGTTCAATTGACGCCAAAAAAGTAAGGCTTATCGTTATTTGCTATACAGAATCATTAAAAAATAATTGAAGACAATAAATGCTATCAAGAGTGCGACGCAGGCAGATATACCTAAGCTTACGCCGCGGCTTTCGTATACCGGTGAGATCCGTATAATCTTACGATGGAACATTACTGAGTTATGTGCTCAATATTAGATACCATAACTGCATTTCTACGACAAAAATATCGCTCGACTAAAAAACACGGTGCGTGCTAGGCCAATTTACCTTTATCTAGAACGCAGATAAGATTAGCGTCTTTGATAGTGGAGAGACGGTGTGCGATGGTGATGCAGGTACGGCCCTTGGCAGCCTTCTCGAGTGCTTCTGCTACAGCCTACGAAGGGTGAAAGACTGGATTAGTCGCTTGAGTTACTAAATAAACTACTACCCTATCAATAGAGATAGAGGGATATGATCATAATTTCTATGTATAACTGTGATATTTTTACAGTTATATAATATGTGTGGCTAAGAGTGACCCAAAATGTAATGTTTACCAGTAGCTTTAATTCAGATGTTGTTGGCTGTTGAGCACCTTTTTAAAGCTGTTAACTGCCTCTAAATACAGCTACAGATTCCACCACATATTCACACATGAAAAAGTACACAGAAAATATATTCAGGTTACCCGTTCACTGTTGGCATCGAGTGCGGAGGTGGCCTCGTCGAGCAGCAGCAGTCGTGGCGAGCGGATCAATGCACGCGCGATGCACACGCGCTGCTTCTGTCCGCCCGACAGCTGCGCACCGCCCGAGCCCAGGTTGGTCTCGTAGCCCTGTGTATGGAGAGAGACTGAGGCGGGGCACTGACGTCCAGAGCTCAAAACAGTTGCGCCCAGGTTGGTCTAGTGTGCGTAGGGACAGATTCAGATTATGATGTTGCGAATTACAGGTAGGTAGATACGTACCTTGGGCAGCGACACGATGAAGCTGTGAATGTTAGCGGCCTTGGCGGCAGCGATGATCTCCTGTGTGGTGACCTTGCGGTTGTTGTCACCGTACGCGATGTTCTCTGCCAGCGTGCGGTCGAACAGCACCGGCTCCTGCTGCACCACGCCCAGCTGACGCCGCAGTCGTGGCAGTGTCATTGACATCCGAGTGTCACGTCCATCCAGCTCCTGATTGTTTTTGTTACAACACAACTTACATTAATTTAAGAGTTTAAATCCAGAATGTTCTTTCACATTCATCTCCAAACTAGCAATAACTATTTTTAGACGCTACTATTGCTTGGTAAATCCAGCATTGTCAGCCTTATTAGGGCAGAGTCAAGTGAAATTTTAAACAGGTGTAATTTGCCCAATCACCGAGATTACAAAGTGGGACAGAGTGGACTGCAAAATTTCAAGCAATCCATTTTTCCCCACCAGTCAGGGTGACTTGGCACCACTTTTTAAAAAGAACTGCAGCTGTTGGAACAAACTGAGGAAACTCACTATGTTCCCGGAGTCAGGGTCGTAGAATCTCTGCATCAGCTGTAGGATGGTGGACTTGCCGCAGCCTGAGGGGCCGACGAGCGCCACTGTCTTGCCCGCCTCCACCATCAGGTCGATGCCTTGCAACACCTGCTGGTTCGCCCTTGTAGGGTACGCGAATTCCACGTCTTTCACTCCAAAGTTCCCAGTAGCAGTCTATAGTGGGATAACAAGCCACTTAATTAAATTTGATTAAATTTTAAAAGTCAGTAAAATGTTGTACTTGTCATTAAAATTAGTAAGTACAATATTTTATGACTTACTAGCTTTTCATGGAGTTTCACACGTGTCGACGAAATTTTATCGCGATAAAAAGTATTCTATTATATGTCCTTTCCCAGGGTACAAATTACCTCCATACCTAATTTCAACTCGATCGGTTCAATAGTTTAGGCGAGAAAAGACAACAAACAAACAGACAGAGTTAATTTCGCATTTATTTGGGATTATGAGTTGTTTTGATCCTTACAAGGCTTACTTGTCCCTTGAGCAGTTTCGGCAAATACGATACTTAGATTTGAAAAGAAGACATTGCATAAAACATTAGACTCAATTCTTGATTCATTCCCACTTATTGCCATACGGTGCTATCCCATATCTCATTATTTATTGCCTTACCCAATCTTTTCTATCCCTGACGCCATCTTCCGTCTTAACCTTGGGCGTCCTGTTAATGATGGAGAGGATTCGGGCTCCACTGGACTTGGCTGAGTTGAAGCTCGGTGCGTACACAAGTGACTGGCCCAACATGTATGCTCCATACATTATAGCTTCGTTTACTCTAAAAATATTATTAAAGAAGTGTATGTGTGAGATAGTGTGCATGTATAATAGTACATTATGGTATAAGTGTGCGTTGGTAATTGCACTTGAGGTTAGCGTGAGCAGCAGGCGAGTGCGATAAGGGAGCCGAGTGTATAATAATCAAAGCACACGCGTTTCCTACGATGATATTCAACACACTTGCTCAGAGTGAAACGTCAAAAAATTTAAAACCTAGGAAGTCACGGAAAATGGCGCGCTGGTTTTGTTTTTTCCACACGCCGCGTTTTTCTTGTAGCTAGGCTGAAGTACAGGGCATTCAACTACAAGTAATAGAGTATACTTACAGTAATACGATCTTGTATTCGATTTCGCCTTTGGATACAAGTATAGCGCCATACACGGTAGCGCAGCAGTACGCCATGAATGGCACGTACACTCCAAGGCCGAGCACCAATCCACGCCAGCGAGTCTTCTTGGCCACTGCATCGCAAGCTTCTTGCAACGCTGCTTCGAATCTCTCTAGAAAGGTCGTCTGAATTCCTGGAAGAGTGTTATCGGCTTTACGAAGGCGACATGCAAATGTTTGATATTTTTCCATACAAATAGAAACATGTTTTTATGTTACAGAGTGACAAACAAGCACATAGGCAGCCTGATGGTAAATGGTCACCGTCGCTTATGGACATTTGCAATACTAGGGGCGTTGACGATTCGTTGCCAACAGCCATCTTGATAGACTGCAGCACTGCGGAAAGACTTATGGTGGGAGCTCGTGCCACATTCTGAGAAAATCAAACATTCGGCACTGACAAAAAAGATATAAGGTGAGAAAAGATGCTTGGCCATTTGGTACAAACATAAATTGCTGATCAAATCCAATTATCTAAAAGCAACAAATCGAAAAGTTTATTTTTGCGGTAATTTTTAAACGTTATTTATGTTGATCATTACCTAAGCTTTGTACAGTTTTGATGCTCACAACTGCTTCCGTGGCTATGGACGTAGCTGATTCCATGGCAGCACGTTCGTCTGCCTGTGACTTTTGGGATACTATACCTTCGAGCCATATACTGCCTACCATCTGCAACGTAAAATATAACAATGTTGGTATATCGACTAATAAACAACGATGCACTTACGTTGTCTCGATCTACCATTAAAGCTATTATGTCAACTATCATGATTTTTTATTTATTTTACTTCTTACTGGGAAGCGTTTGATCACAAGTTACCAGATGTTACGTGAGAATGCAGTCGATGATGGTGCCTTTTTGGAGCCGTTCCCTGTCTTCGGCCTAGGGTTATAGACAGGTGACCGTTCTCTCCTCTAGTGTGATGTCAGAAATTTTTCAATTTAAAAATATATTGATTTTTTTTAAATGTTATACCATGAAGCTTATGACTCGTCCACTTTGCTGACCCCCTCTCTCCTCCTTAATGTGTGACGCATTTTATGGATAGCCCCAAACTCACCAGCGGGAGAAATGCAGTTGCCACCAGAGTAAGTTTCCAGTTATAGCAGACAGCCATAATAAAGCCGACAACCACGGAGCTGACTCCTTGCAGAATAAGACCGATCCTCATCCCCGTTGCGCCTTGAACCTCTGCAGCGTCTCCACTTAGGCGAGCGCATAGAGCTCCCACCGTATTTGATTCCTTGTCAAAGAAGCCAATTTCCTGAAAAGATATTGGACTGGATAAAGTTTAAAACCAAAACGCAAGTCTGATGAACAGCCCGCGCCTTAATCGTTCATCAAAATGTATGTAGTCATCGCTTATTTTACCTGTCTTAGCAGTGCTGAAAAATACTGCAACCGCAGCCTTGTGGTCATCTTTAGGCCAGCGCTGGTAAAGGTGGCACTCTGGAGACACATGGAGATGCCTGCAATAGCAGCCACCACCACGAACATGCTAGCGAACAAGTCGGCTTGGTAGAGAACTTCGTCGCGGTTCGAAAGTATGAAGATCTGGAATAATATGTACGTCAATAATTAAAATTTAACAAACTGATTTGAACTAAAATAAATTATTATTAGAAATTACGCTGCATAAACATATAGATGGTAGAAAAAAACAACAATTCTAGAACCATTGATTTTGGTTCTGTGGATCTATAAGTAGTTCCTTAAAAATCTCTGTTGTATCACCAACATAATATTTAAAGCTCAGTTACATTATACAGTATAGTGCCTATTTATAGTTCAGAGGCACCCAGAATGATAAAATACAACAATTCAAAATCCAGTGCGGCGATGCACTCAACACCTGTGATATGTAGATGTTACATTTCTTGATGCCCTGTAATTTCACTTTATTCACTATAGTACAGTAGGTAGGTATAGTTTTAAATATAACGGTATTGATATAGATGTAATTTCATATAATAAGGTTACTTACTCCACTGGAAAATCCGAAAAGCAGCGCGAAAGCTGGGAAGCAGGCGCCCTGCACGAACGCGGCGATGGATCCGATGGTGATGAGAGGCCACTCCGGCGCGTTAAGCTTCAACAGCTCCCAATCACTGACAGGTTCCACTTGCTGGACATAAAGGATCATAACATTAAAACCTATTGATATGGAAGCCTCTATTCTTCGCTCAACAAGTGCCAAACCGGCCGTAGAATGTCTCGAAGATGAATTTTATATAGGATTTTTAGCATTAGCAAAATTAAAAAAAGGTCTAACGAGGAACTGTGCTGATGGACTTTCCATGGCATCAGAAATGAGGAAAACGCAATTTATATGTGATGGCATCAGCTCTTGTTGAAGATTCATACAATGAGTTTGAGCTTTTGGTGATGGAAAACATCATAGTGAATAACTTGGTGTTATAACATTTTTAGTGCTCCCTTGGCTAGCTACAAAGTTAAAATTTACCAAGCACATGTGTGTTCCAGTAGTCAAATTTTTAGAGCCAGTTCTTACTTTAGGTGTGACGTGGCGCCACTTTGATCACGTCGACAATCAACATCAGGTGACTAGCGGTCAAACGCTACGCTGTAAGTAAAAAAAAGTTGTCAGTTGTGATGACATTAGAGGGTTGACAATCACTGTTTTTGCTGCAAGCTTGTCTTATCTTCACCTCATCGTTAGCGTCGTCTTCCTCAGAATCAAGGTCGGCATTGTACACGAAATTGTGCAAGCCAGTCGATATCACCGAACAAATGGAGCCGCGTGGAGTCATCCAGTCATGGCTTTCTGAAACATCAACAAGCGCAATTAGTTTTGTATGCACTTCTGCCAGCCCCAGTTGTATGTCCAATGGAAACTAGATAATTCTAAAAAAAAATTTAATATAAATATATTTTTTTTAACCCCTTTTTAATGAATGATGTCTGTGAACTTTTCTATTGGATCTTCTCTTTATATCAATTCTGGGTGCCAAGAAATCCTCTCCATTTTCCGCGTCTTCCCCTTTGATCACCGACTCGATCTCTTCCGGTTCCTTGACCTCGTTGCCTGCCGTTACCAGTTTGTGGTAAATACCTGCGGTTGATAGAAATATTTTGATTTTACTTGATGTTACCTCGTACATCTCAACTTGCGGCGTTCCTTCACCGGAGCAATTATGTAGGTACGTGACTACTATATTGGAACTTAAATAGTATGTATGTAAAATAAAAAAGTGTTTTAAAAATAAACTATTACGAAACAGTTGCCAATTTCGATAAATGTCAAATACCTCTAACATTGGTACGAAAACATTTCTTAAGATTTAAAGTAAATTAAAAGGAGCATCAAAGTAAAATAATGAAGTCATTAAATAAATTTCTTGACTGACCTTTCGCTCTCATGAGCTCATCATGCGTTCCGTCTTCAACAATCGCACCCTGGTCCATACAAATAATGCGATCAGCGTTCACTATCGTCGATAGCCTGAATGCAATTGATAATATTATAAATATAAAGTATTGTGTAGCTACAGACAGACACTGAGTAGCAATTTTCCAACCAATTTTCCAATTGTATCCCAGATTGGCAATTTTTTGTGTTAGAGATGCTTAAAGTTAGGTATGTTCAGCGATTTTGGTAGTTGACCGTATTCAGCGATTTTGGTACTTGACCGTCTTCCGTGTTCAAAGTGTGGTGGTACCATTCTGGAAAGTAACTACTCAATCAAAATTATTGGAATTAGAACGAAGATCTGACTAGTGTAATATATTTTTTTCAGAATCTTTTGATGTAAAGTCTTTCTTTATAGCAAGTGAATTAAAATGAGAATTTTTGTGAAGCTTACCTATGTGAGACCATAATCGTGGTGCGTCCAACACTGGCCCTGTCGAGCGCGGCCTGCACCTGTCTCTCAGAGTGAGGGTCGAGCGCAGAGGTGGCTTCATCCAGCAGCAGCACGGCTGGCTCGCGCAGCAGAGAGCGCGCGATGGCAACGCGCTGCTTCTGGCCGCCCGACAGCGACGCGCCGCGCTCTCCTATCACCGTGTCGTAACCCTGCATATTATACAATTCATCATGATCATCGTCATCAGTCCATGGCGTACACCACTGAGCCCAATTTTCAGGTCTTCTCATCTGACTACTGCCAGCCACTCGGAGCAAGTCATCGCTGCACCTAGTCGCAGAGCGTCCTACACTACCTTTGCCAAGTCACAGGCTACTTACACTTAAGAACACGTCACATCAATATATAATAATGATATCCACGCAACACTAAGAGTCATGCTGGTCCATACCGTGATGTACACACATCTCCCATCATTGTATGCCATAGGCACTTGGCGCTTACGTTTGGCAAGTTTGTGATGAAGTCGTGAGCATACGCCATCTCCGCAACGCGCTGAACTTCCTCGCGTGTAGCTTCCGGATACCCAATAGCAATGTTCTCGTAGATGGTGCCGCGGAACAGCACTGGCTCCTGTCCCACCACACCTGCCGTTCATTTAATAATTAAAATATATTTTTTATTCACAATAAATTAAGGCTGTTAAAAGTTTCAAACAGAACAAACAAACCCAAAGATGATCGCAGCCATCCAATATTGAGCTTCGTTAAGTCTTTGCCATCGAGTTTAACCGATCCTTTGAGCGGATCGTACAGTCTCTGAAGCAGTTGTAGTATGGTAGACTTGCCGCAGCCTGAAGATCCCACCAAGGCAATACATTGGCCCGCTTTGATGTGAAACGAAAACCGTTTTAATACCTGCGAAAGAAAACATTCCAGCGTTTACAATCATCACCGCACTATATATAACTGAAACAGCTCAGGATTGCTGTCTTACCTCGGCCTCTGGTCTGGACGGGTATCTAAAAGTAACATCTTCGAACTTGATATCTCCTTTGACTCTTCTCGGAGCCAATCCCTCCTGTTGCAGGCTGTCAATCTTCGGTTCTTGGTCAAGCAATTGGAATATGCTCGCTGCTGCACCGCGCGCCGCTGCGAATACTTCAACGTGAGGCACGCAGAATGTGATCGATTGTGTCGCCATGTACGAATTAAACAAAATCTGTGAAAATCATCATTATAGTTGTTTTTGTAATCTGAGATAAATAGTGACATAAACAGAATAGAAAATTTATTTTCCTTAATAGTTAAGGACTTTTGGCTAGGTACATCTAAAGTCCTGCGTCATTTAGTCTGCAGTTAATTGTTGAAGAGAAGGAAAAGAAAAGATGATTATTTTACTTTTACAGTGTAAAGTTTGACCACATGTAGCTTGATGTTCAGCGACGTTGGGGTGAAAATTAACGCAACAGTCAGGATCAACTTCTTCAAGCTGCTACTGCATAGTGAACTACTGCAACTGCTCGAGCGGTTCGTGTATGTACGTATGTAGAAGTCGTAGTTCACTATGCAATCACTTCAGGTGGTCCGTGCATGGCCAGTCTTTGGGCTAGTTTTTTGATCGGTAGTCAAAGTTAGACAAAAAGTACTTACAGCGTACATCGTGCCGACGACATAATTGGAGCTTGAAGGGTCATTGTCAAAGCCTTTCATCACGAGCCTGGTACCATAGGCGATGCCGATGGCGCTCAAGGAATACGTGAGGACCCAGTTGAAACCGTTGCCAATGCCAGTGTAGAGACCGCGCTTGCGACCGAAGCCTTCCGCTGGCTCTAAGAGTCGCCTGTATCTAGATGGCAGAACTCAGGAGTACATACAAACTGCACCTTAGCAGTTCACGAGAATGTTAGAAATCTTGATTAAATACCAGATAGTATGAAATTCATTAGTGAGTACAGTTTTGAGGGAGAGAAAAAATTCTGTTTTCAGAGTATTAGAAACTACTTGGGCCAAGGATCCACAACACATCACATACATATATTATTATTATAAGCTAAGCTAAGCTCAAAATTTTACAGACATATTATATGATAAGCATTAAAATAAGCTAAGCTAAGTCTGTAATTTTGAAAGTAACAACGGACAAATTTTTTATAATGTTTGTTCTGATTACCTTATGATATGCTAATTATTA
Source organism: Opisthograptis luteolata (assembly GCA_931315375.2). Classification (NCBI taxonomy): domain Eukaryota; kingdom Metazoa; phylum Arthropoda; class Insecta; order Lepidoptera; family Geometridae; genus Opisthograptis; species Opisthograptis luteolata. Next base: position 7,161,758 of record OV928033.1, read on the forward strand.
CCTTTCACTTTCTTTGTTCTCTCCAGCGAAAGCCACAATTGTTCTGACTGACTTCAACACTTCTTCGGCTTGTTTTCCAGCCTGACTATACGACTCCATCTCTTGAATGGAAGATTTCGTTTGGTACTGTAATTGAAAACGCTTTTAATTAAAGCCCACTGTAAATAGCCAGCTGGGTACTGTAGTACGTTAGTCAACTACCTACCAATATAGTGTGCAAACATAACTGTATTCCGGATTGAAGGGCAATGTTTCCAGTGAAGTGACGTGACGGGGTGAAATACAGTGTTCGCGCTAGTTTAAGAGTCTACGGACTCATTAAGGTATATCAGGCGAGCGACTTGCTCGACTCATCACTCAACTACTTAAGGTAATGCCCGACCTCCGAAAGATGGTTTCACCACCGTGTTGTTTTCGTTCACCAAAAGGGCAATCGCAACATGATTCAAACCTGCGACCTATATATACATCGCGAGCCAACGTCACTCAACAGAGGTATGAAATTGAGATAATTCTCAAGAAATTACTCAAGATAAGGACTAACATTTGATAGGGCGACTGCTGCAGCGACTGAGAGTGGCATGACCGACACGCAGGCTAGTGTCAGCTCCCAGCCCATAGGGAATGAGCTGCCTAGACAGATAATAGTGGTCCCCACTAGGTTCGCCACCACGGCCAACTTCTCACCCATACCCTCTTTTAAGCTCATGAGGTTTCTGAAACGAAAGAAGTTACAAGGCACTCATTGTTATTGATGTTAAGTCTAGGTCAAATATTGTGAAAGGTTATGGACTTTATGGAAATCATAGATTTATTCTTTATATCATGTCGTGAACATGTTGCTTAAAAGTGGATCTTTACGTACATTATTTATAATTATTCGTAATAGATTTAAATTATTACGTGCCACTGATACAACCTTGAGGTACGAAAGTAACAAGATAATAACCGTATTAGTTAAGGTTTTTTAGTTCATTGTTATAGTATATATTTTTGTTATATTTATATCAAATAAAGAATTAACATTACATATTGTAAAATAACCGTAATAAGTGCATATCCAAATTTTTGAAATCATGTCTTATTGATGAGTAAAAATGATTATCTTTCAGATGGAATTTGTTTTGTTTAATGCATATTTATTATGAAGGTACTTACTCTGCCATTTTGGACGCTAGGTTGAAGTCACTGTCTGTATCAAACCATGTCATATCCTGGCGGAGTACTGCCTTGAGGAATAGCATACGAATCCTTGTGATCTGAAACATTATGTATTCCGTCTGGAATCGTATTACAAACAAACTAAATACTTTTAAGTCTAAACTTTAGACTTTTAAGTCTTTAGTTTGCTTGTAATACGACAAACTAAAGACTTTTAAGACTTCAACTAAAGACTTTTAAGTCTTTAGTTTCTTTGTAATACGATTCCAGACCATCAGGGTCAGCTTGTTGCATCAGTTGTTCTATCGCAAAAATATATATTAAGTACATACTTACTCAAAAAATTATTAGAATGAACATTATTTCGAACGGTAATGTATGTTACAAAACGCGAATATGACCTTTTCATTTATTGTTAAATGTAGTTCGCGAAGACCACCAAAGATTTCCTGTGTCCTACGTTGGGCGCCACGTCATTTTAGCAGCGCGAACGGTACGGGATTATATATTATAAAAATATATGTTATGTAGATTATTGTAGATGGAGCATTTTGGCACAGGATAGAGGGTAAAGGAATAAACTAATTAAAATAGAATATATTATTGTAAACAATACATGAGAAAAGACGAGCTTAACCTTAAATATGATTAATTTCAGTAAAGTTTTGAGGGAAGAGAACTGTAAATAGATAAGAAATGTTTCAGTGTACATACTTGTACATTATTTATTTATCATCTCTAATATAATTATACCGCCGTTTACTAAATCATTCAAAAACCACTAATCAAGACATACACATAAACCGTAGTACATTGCGCAGATCTTTCCACGAAATAAATAAATAAACATTCGTCGGATGTAATTAACTAGATAGCTAGCGCCACCTTGGTTCCTCATGTGAAAATTGAGCAAATACGATGGAGTGAACTACCATAAGTGAGCCTACCCTAGCCTGATATTCTGGGTGCATCATTTTGAATTATTTTACCCTTAACAACTTTCATCGACGGTACTAGATGGCGCTGCTATAGAAATAGATCGTTAAAATTTAAGTTTCTTCTCAATCTTTGAGACGTCGACGGTCACTGATTGTGATTACCATGATTGTACGTACAGTAAGTAAGTAGGTACATATTAATTAAAAGATGGAATGGAATGAAGTGCCTCAAGATTTATGACGTGGTGTAAGTTTTAAAGCATAGATTTATACATCGACTACTTATCATTGTATAACTTCAAAGAAGAAGGTAGCTACATACCTACAAACACATAACTTCTCGACCTAATGAAGATTTAGAAATAACTATTTTGACCTAATTTTAATCGTTCGCCAATCATACCACCCGCAACGCCGCTGGAAACATTGAAGTGTTTCAAGCAAAATTATTTATGTAGGTATAATATTCGTAAAAAATACGGCGCTCCAGACGCATAGGTACCTATTATGAAATTTACACGCTAATATATCGTAAACGTTACAGCAAAAAATATCGTTTTTATTTAATCGTTTATAATCTTTTTTCTTTTTCCATTCCACCTACGAAAAAGGTGAGAACGAGGTTTAAACAGTTTATTAAAACAGGTTCTAACTATCAAACATCTGTCTCTTGCGTTTAAGTATAAAAGTGAAAAAAAATGCTATCGAAAATCGTCCTATTTTTTATTGTGACGTAGTGCGACTAGTGCGCTCTTTGTCTTATGGTCGAAAGAAAGTCAACCGTAGGACAGACGTGATCTTTGACCAAATAAATATCTAGTTCATTGTTTTGGAACACCATTACGATTACTATAGTTACCTATAAGTATAACCCCTCAGACAGTAACAAAGTATCAACTTCTGAATTATTTACCTACTGATGGCAAATCAATTCTGAAAATTAAGTGCCATGGTCACAGTTATCAAAGCAGCTTTTTTGTTTAGCCTACCTACGTAAGACGCGTCTGTACTGTAATAAATAGGAAGGTCGTCAATTTAAATCAATTGTATGTTGTGCTATATTTGAGCAAAATCTTTCAGCTCATTATGATCATCATTGATATAACGTTGAACCGAATGCAGGTCAAGGAAGCTTTGCGTGTTCTGTATTATTTGTCATGATTTTTTTAACAACAAGGAACATCGCAAATAAATCTAAGTTAGAAAAAAACGGTCCAGTGTGAGCCGAACTCACGTGGCGAGGTTTCCGTGCCAATCCGGTTTAGGTGAGAACTTGTAGACTAGGCTAAAACAACAACACATTTTCCCATTTTTTTCAAAATTGTCTGAGTAGTTTCAGACATCAGGGGAGGAGATGCTTGACTTTCATTTAAAATGCTTTTATTATCTTTCAATTCTGCGAGTTAAATTTTTTATTGAGCTCTTTCATTTCTTTGGATTTGTATTTCGGAATAGGTAAGAAATATTACATTTTAGAAATTTATATTTATTGATTAAAAAAATATAAATCAGTTTTATTTTACAAAAATTACGCTTGTTTGATAAAACATTAATACAAACTATATTTTCGTTTTTTTTATTCCTGTCCTGTTGCCTACTCGTATTCTATAAGTTCGTTGAACCGTCGCAGATTACTATCTTGCAATAAGTTCGACAAACGATGTGCGATGAACCATTGTATTACCATTTGAAGGTTATTAATTTTATTATACTATACCTACATTAGATAAGAATTTAATTACTACATAAACTTTAATGCAAACACATGCTTGTGTTGTGCGACACAACGCCTTGAACGTAGTCTGCAGATCAGGAAATATATTGCGGCGGCAAATAAATATCAAATCCTTTGAATATAGGTAATATAATGGCTAACCACGGGTAGGTAAAGATTTAGATAGCGTAAAGGTTCCCGCTATCGTAGATCCTAAGATTAATAAATAAATCGTACTGTGTTTTCTGGGAAAAGCCTTTCCTTGTTCTTATTTGTCCATCAGCTGTTTTGGCGTTGAAGATGGGCAAATAAAAATAAAAAACAATGAATAAGTTCAGTCTAAATGCCTCACTCTTTCTAACAATTTATTGTTAATTTACCGTTACTCTTGTGAATTCTATTTTTATAGTTCTTTTATATTTATGTGCAAATGTAATTTTAAGGTAATTTTTCTTGGCCATCTACCTAATTGAAAATAATACTAAATGAACTAACAATGTTTCACTTTATGGTAATCCAATAATACCACATAATCTCACTCTCTCTCTCTCTGAGATAAGGCTAGAGTCCCAGCAGTTATGATGATGATGATGAGTAGGTACCTGTCTCAAAGCACTCCAGCTGATCAGCGCCACCGACGACATACAGAACCCGAGGGCTACCGCAATGCTGACGAACATACCGATGGCCATAGCTTCGGCGTCTTTTCTCAGCGCATTCATATTTCTCTCGTGGGATGCATTTTGCCTAGAAAATAAGATTAATATATTATTACTAGGAATAATTACCGCGCAAAAACCACGTGATAAAAACGATGTACATACTTTCATAATCTTCGTTCAAATCAATAACAGAAGTAGAAAAAATACTTATAGTTTTATACTGCGTAAGAATTATTAAGCAACAACGCTTAAAAATGCGTATACACAATATTCATAACCATTAAAGTCCCTCCGTAAGATTTCCCTGAAAGTCTGCTAGGTGCAACAACATCAAATCGAGACTGTCAAATAAGTAGTCGTAGGTCGTGGTCATGGCGCTTACAACAGTGACGAAATATGGAGAGTTAAAAAAACAATCAAATCTAGACATATTTTATTTATCAATAAACATTAATTTGCTATTGCATTGTTCGTATTTTGCAGAATAATAAGGAAGAAACAATGTCTTATAGATAACAGTTCTTTAGCTAAAATGCAAATATACATGCTTATCTTAAGTCGTAGTAGCATCATTATTTAAACATATATCATAGTTTGTAGGACTAATACGATTCGAATAGAAAACTGCACTCTACGTAGAAATGATGTTTAACAACGTTTGCACCTGCTCATCGACAACATACGAGAGAGCATTTTCAATGTTTCAAAGAAACATCGATGAAAGAGATCGCGTGGTAGAAAGAGAGGGGATTTTAGGTATTTCCTCTCTTACGCCGCGCCGGCGACTCTCCATCCGTCTTACGAATTTTCGATCCGGTCACGTGTCCTGACGCGAGTTTAAGGGAACTTACCCATTCCAAAAAAAAACCCAACGCCGCTAAAGAAATTTTCACTTCAAAACCACTTACAGCATTTCGCCACCACCAAAAAAAGATGTCAGAGGCAGGTAGGTTGAGTTCCGTTCTTGGTACTTGGTGCGCTCCACGAAGGCTGTGCTGATCTCGCCCACCTGCACCAGGTTGTAGCATATACCGCCGCCGCTGCACAGTCCCAGGAACACTCCCAGTATTGTCGCGAACATCTCCAAGCATGTGGCGTACCGGAACTGGTGGAAGTAGAGTTCGTTATTTCTAACATAGTTGGTAACAGACTACTGCATGCCCTTTTTTAACTTTTCACTTCCGGACCGATCTTGATAAAATTTAGTCTGGTGATAATTGGAACCCTGGGAAAGGACATAGGAGGTTTTTTGTTGCGATAATCTGTAGCCCACGCGGGTGAAACCGCTGTGACAGCTAGTAAAAAAATTGTTTGACTATGTCCCATATTTTGTCATCATAACGACGCTCAAGCGATAGTCTGTCATTTCATACAAATCGGCACTCAAATTGATCAACACTTGAGCGTCATTCCAGAATACCACCAGCCTTAGAAAAATAATTAGGATGGCAAAACCTTACTACAAGCTATAAGACTACTGCGGTAAGACTTGATAGTGTGTTTCATATTAATTATTTGTTTAACTCATTTCCTATTGATAGGGACAAAGTTAATTTTAGACACATTTAAAAACTTTTGTTCGAAGATTTTATATGCGACTGCTAGCTAGGTCTAGGCACCTACTATTTTGAACGTTACATAGATAAGTAATAATTTATTTTTAAATTGTAAGTAATAATGAGTTCTTAAAGGTTGGCAACGCATCGGCAAATCCCCTAGTGTTGCAGATGTCCATAGGCGACGGTGACCGCTTTCCATCAGGCGGGCGGGCCGTCAGCTTGTTTGTAATAATAATAATAAGTACCATTTTAGATGATATCTTTAGGTACCTACCTAACGATTGAAAAACCAACGCCAGCTTATTTATCTTTACATTCATATCATATCTCGTTTCTTCTACAAACTAACAATTACACTCATAAAATAATACGTGATTATAATATGTATCTACATGTGTATTGTGTATATATTACAGTTTGTGCGGAGTACATCTCCGCGATAAACTTAAATATCTGTATTACGAGTTTCATCAACAAACTGTATTCAATATCGATGACATTTTAGAATTTTTAAGTAGTTACCGCTAGGGTTTACTGTGCTGGTTTTAATACAAAAAAAAATGTACTGTACTCGATGAAACTCGTAAACTAGACGGACCAAACATTGTGGTAGTTAAAATATAAAACACACGACCTCATAAAATTAAACAAAAAAAATCATTACATTGTATAAATTATAGCTAGCCCCCTTCCCCTTCCAACACATGAAAAGAGACCCTCAAATCGTGCGTATTCCTTGCACCACCCATTTCCCAGGTGTTAAAAACAATCTTGATGGACCAAGGTTAAATAAAAACACTTTATCCTCTTTTTGGAACAGTCGGGTGTAAATAAAACAAAGAATAACTTACGATTTGAAAGTATGACAGTTTCGGCAATGGCGGCACAGCATTTTTAATTTTTTTTCTGTAATAAAAATTATACTATTATAATAATTGTTTGTAATATTTATTTTTTATTTTATTAAAGCTCTTGTTTAGCCAATAAAAAAGCAGTATTAATTTTACGATAAGTTATATGTTTTATGTAGACCTTTTTTATTACAGACTCTAGCTCTTCTTCTAAGTTTGTTTACATTTTATAAGTTATTTAATGATCAACAAAATGTTAACGCTGCAAAACAGTATTTTACCGGAAACAATAAATTCACAGTTCAAAACCTACTTTTGTGAAATGAATAAATTTTACTATAATTAATTGCTAGTGAGGTATACATATATAGCAGCGGGGTAAGCTTTCAATCGAACAGTACGCTGGTAACCTAGTTAAAAAAATCAGAACACATTGCAACATGGAAATCGGTAACTTACTCTGACTTCTTCTTCTTTTGTTTCATTTTCAAAACTTGTATTGTGTGACCACTGAGACTATGCCAGAAAGTAACAAAGTTACGTAAATTTTTAAAGAGCCTTCTGCTTAGAACCGGAGCTAAGAGCTGAGTGAGTTCCCTCAGATCTTAAAGCTTTTATTAACCATCATTGCCGCCGCTTTGCCGCGTACGTCAGTCTGATACCCAATTGAGATCACTTCAGTCAATTTCAGGCGTGTACGTACCATAGGCGTTACAATATAACTGAAGATCCACAAAGTACGTACAGCTTTTTTTAATTTATATATTCTAATCAATCATTGGTTCTTACAGGGTAGCGTTTGACCGAAATTCAACTGATGTTAAGCGAGGAAGTTATCCAAGGTGGCGCCGCGCTAAGACTGGGTTGAGAACTGGCTCTCAAGGGAGGTTGCCGGAAGACACCAATAAGTGCTTGGAAACATACAAACTATATTAACAACAACAATGTTTTTATTATGTTTTTAACTATTTTTAACATACGACCTTGAACATGAAACCACAGCCGATATATATCTTTACTTCCATCTCAACAAAGGTCAGAGATTAATTTAATTTTTAGGCGTCACAAAATAATATTACTATATTTATAAACAAACACATTTCACGCTACTGAAAAAAAAAATAAGTTCTAATGTATGGTATTTTTGCATAACGCAATGTGTCCGATTCCCTGTTGGGAAGTGAATTTTTGATATGGCTTCGGATTTATTTTGCCCATACACACCTGAAAATTCCACCTCTATAGGAACTGAACCCTACTTATACGTGTATCTTAGATAGGTAATGTAGCAAAATAAGAAAACCTTGAATTCTAAGACTAGGTACGAAAAATGTTGCCATGACAACAAACCCTACTTTAGACAAGCGCAGTGTCTCTGTTTATAGACTAGTTGTTTAGCTCGGTCTAACATGGACTGGACGCGTCCCTCAAACTAATTTGTAAGATGACGGGTGACGGCCCAATAATGTGAAATCAATTGGTTGGCGACAACGTGCACGCACTTGCCTCAATTACATATTTATATATAATATATGCATAACAAACTTGTGTTCATATTTGCATTGACCATTACGGCACCGTACATATTAGTAGACGGTGACCTATTTTTATTTTTTGTCAAATTTAAATACGTTTTGTAGTTGTTTTATAGCTACAGCCTGGCTAGTATTACGATCACATGTTAGAATTATCTTTTGCGGCTTTATTCTCGGGTCGGATCTTTGTTAGGTATTAGCGGAGGTATAGCCAACGTCAGGTCATTTTAAATTAAATAAGTCAAACAAATACTATGGTGCAGGGAAGGAAAGGTGAAGTGAACTATTGTAATAATGCTAAGAGTTATCTATCTGGGTTATTATTCTGAAATGAAATGTTAGCCGAAATCTGGTCTATAGGATAATGAGACTCCGGCACCTGCCAATTTAGTCTCATTGAAAAATATTTAGGCAGGTGGTGACTCGCCACTCAATAAACGGGCCAATAATAAGTGCCACCATTATTGGCGACATAAGGGGCAACGTTGGTATGAATGGCTAAAAGGTGTAGAAGTGTGCTGCAGTTTCACTAAACGCTACTCCCGGCTTTATGCCTATAGCATTTCCACCCTTGGAGCTTAGATTCTTAGCTCTTGCATCTCCACCACTGGACAGCCAGTTAAGGCAAGTCAGGGGGCAGGGGTGAAGAATTATACCCCAATTATCTTATATTATTATACAATTAATAATGACACCCTATTGACACTAGCTAAAGTATTCGGGTATATGACGATAGATTTGTTTGCGTGGGGTTCCGTAACTCAAAAGGTAAAAAACCTTAAGGGATCACTATGTTGTCCGGCTGTCTGTCTGTCAAGACCATTTTTTTTCAAGAACGCGTTGAGGTATCAAGCTAAAATTGGTATGTCAAATACTCGGCTCTACGGTCTCTTTCAGCTGTGAAACAATCAAACCTGTAAGCCAACGCAATCAAAATATATGACCGACCGTTTTTGTCTCATATTTTCACACATTTTGCGATTTCACACGGGAATCAAAACCTATAGAGTAGGTACTTCCCGTTGACCTAAAATCATGAAATTTGGCATTAAGCAATGTCTTACAACACATGTAAAAAAAAGCTTAAAATACGTAAATAATAAAAATAAAAAAATAATGAAAAAATTTTTTAATTTTAAATAATAAAAAAAACAAGTATGTACGGAACCCTCGGTGCGCGAGTCCAACTCGCACTTGGCCGGTTATTTTTTGTTTAAACTGACTAGTTTAAATTACCTACCTTACCTAGGGGCTAGCCAATTTTAACTAGTCAGTTTTTATTATTGTATATTACTCGTGAAGCTTACTTACTGTTTGTATATAAATGTAGTACTAACTTGTCCTATTGTAAAGTTTAATAAGCTTGTTTGTTTAAGTGGGAAGATAAATTGGTTTCAATACCTATTTATTGCCAATGAAAACAGATAGGAGAAAAAATATTTTTCTCGCTCTGTATTGCTATGATAGATAAATCGGAATTCTCTGGTCACAAAACTGCTGGTCAACGGTACGTGGTTATTATAAAAATATGTATCTCTCGTTTTTTCTGAAACTGTAGTGTTATTTCAATAAAATGAAAAGAAGTGTTTGGTATTCTGCTGAAGTATTGGGCCCTTAATAAAACCTCATATATTAACAGAATTCGTCCGATTCTCGTCACACTATAAGAACATTAGGCGCACGCGGAAAAAAATATAGGTACATGCAATAAAATATTGTTACATTTCTTTTGATGTTTAAAATTACTAACTCATTTGAACATCTGTGCATTGCTTGAAAAAGTATTACATTATATGTACCCTCGGTTAGGCATTAGCCCACATTTTTAAACAACAAAAACAAGTAGGAGGTTCTCAAGTCAACGCGCATATATAAAGAAAAAGTGAAGTACTTAGTAATAAGTTTTTTAGTTTTTAAATTTTGTGACGTTTCACTATGATCAGGTAACATCAAGCGTAGGTAGGTACTCTCAGAGTTTGAGAAATGAAAAAGCTAATGAGTCCGTTTTTGACCTCGCAAGTTTGTAAAAAACGTGTGTTTTGGTCATTACATACAAATGATAGGACCAATTGTAGGAGATGTGATGGTAAACACGGTAATGTCCAAAAACTATTATGGAAAATATAAACTTTCTCGTTAACTTGATAACTTTGGTATAAACGCGCGATAGATTTGAAATACAAAAGTAGGTATTGCATAGATTTTATTGCTGGTTGAGTTTGATTCCCTGTTAGCTCATGTCAAACTAAACCATGACCTAAATACGATATTGCTATAGGCATAGGCATTTCTATATCGTGGTTCAATGTAAGTATATAGATAGTTTAATGTACGCTAATGGGTGACACGATACATTCCCGATTCTATCACGGTCCGTGAGCGTGTCGTCGGTATATACACACGTCACCTAGTCGCTAGATAGAAGTGCAAGGTCCTTAGCCATTAGTTATTTCTGTACTTTATTTAAATTTCCACATAACCCAACCTATTAAATTGGCCATCATCGTCATCATAATCAATCTATTACATTCCCACTGTTGGCACACGGGTCTTCACTCAGAGAGACAGTGAGAGTATAGGCCACTAACCCGAGTACTCCTGTTGGTACTACGAGTGAATAAATTTTGTTGCACCAAAATTTCCTTGATAGAAGCGGTGGCTGGACGTGCTCTATTATCGGCCGATTTCAATAACCGACTTATCCACAGTTTGACATAAATTTGACATTACTTCTATGGAGCTTATGTCAAATTTCCATCTCCAGTAGGGAAAACCGTGGATAGATGGGTTATTGAAACGCGACTTATATGATTTGTCGATTGTACAATTTTCAATATTATCACGACAATCGATGATATTCTTCTATAACAGCCTAATACGTTCCCGCTGCAAGGACATAGGCCTTCTCTCAGAGAGGAAGAGAGAGTACTCCACCAGTACGGAATGTATCATATCTATTTATTATGTATAGAGTTATTTAACATGTCATAGCGAAGGGTACCCAGAAGAGATAAAGTTGTATCGCATAAGAACGTGAGGAATCTTCGAAACTAATCTGAATTCAGCTGAGAGCGTTAAAATAATGTAAAGACATTACAAAGGATCAAAGGTATCAGCACCACTCTGATGCCTCCTTTAAAAAGTGGACGCTGGTCACTTGTTCATAAACCATGAGCAAAACGCAGAAAAGACATTTAAAGGCATATGGCCACTACCTATGGCCATAGTTGGCGTGCGGTCCAAAATGAAATGCCTTGTATGTTCGACAATTATTGTATTGTTTCAATTTCAAGTTAGACAAATTACAGAGTAGAGATTGCAAAAGCGGTGCGTGGGACAAGTATATAAAGTTGAATGTGATGTGACATATTTTTGGAGCGAATGATCGAAGATGTCAGCAAGTTTTGACATTTGACGTTGACGTTGATTGGCGCTTGGGTGCTTGTGTTTTGGCCAGAACATTGTCCGCCTCTACATTTTTTACATATTTACGCTGGGGATCTCTAAATTAACTTCTTAGCAGCAGAGCGCCAATACATTTATTTCGTCTTGCTCACATAAGTTTACAGGCGTAGTATGGTTTGTACTATTTCTACTCTTGCTTGTATTAAGAGTAATGTATTTATGTTTTGGCCTAAATAGTCTTCCCGCTAACGTGTGAATGCCTGCCAGGGCCACCAAGGGCGTGGCTGACAGGTTAAGGAGTTTTATTTCATAATAGTTAAGCCATTAAATAAATGTTTGCAATGAGTGCCATAAGCATTTGCTGTTAATTCTCGAACACTTTTGCAAGTATTGTTTTCAGATTTTTTTTGTAAGGAACCGTAAATTTTAAGTTTGAAGTCGTGAGATGGAAATAGTTGAAAACGACTGTACCTTTCAAATAACTGTCTATTTTTGATCCACTGATGAAATCTAGTGGTTGTTCAGGTTTTTTGGTTACGTCCCTATAATTGCATACAACCCGGCACTTACCTGCTCTATCGCAGTAACAGTACCTACATTTATGTCGCAGCCAGCAGTTCAGGCATCGATGGATGAATATGAAAATGTGGGTCGAGGCGTAGCCAAAACACACATTCCATCAATGCCCAAGGCTCCACTAGTAGGTACTTACTTTTCTCAAATACAAACATTTTTGAAGTATAGTAAAATTACAAGTTAAAAATTACTTAGGAATTGTTACATTTTTGCAACTACAAGCAAGAAGAAAAGTAAATAAATCTCCTGAACTCAAGTTTTCGAAACAATTTTTGGATTTTATACAATATTTGAAACCAAACACCACATTTCTAGAAATGAGTACTTTAAATCAAGAATTAATAGGCACCTATAGTGCCAGCGTGATCCACCCTCGACTGCATCGTCACTAACCATCAGGTGAGATTTGGTACAACGCAGGCCCAATCGTACTAAAATAAAATTGATTGAAGAAGTCAATTTGCACCTATTTCTACTTGTCGTATCGAAATAAAACTTTTTAGATGTATCATATGATGATGTTTTTGGTGTATGTGTGTTATCTCCATGACAATGTAATAATTTGTGTTTATAAGAAGTATACTTAAATATGATATCAACGAGGGTTAGCTAAGTAGGTAATATAACGCCATCTAAAGCTAAAACTAAAAAAAAATCTATATTAGAGAGAAGAAAAGAAGCTACTTCTTTTCTTCTGTTTAATTCATCATCATCATCATTACCAGCCTTTCACGTCCCCACTGCTGGAAATCTGGCCTTCTCTCAGACAGAGAGTATGGGCCGTAATCTACCGCGCTGGCCCAGTGCGGGTTGGTAGATGTCGCATGCCCTTGAATGTTGCAGTTCTTGGGCATACCGGTTTCCTCACGATGTTTTCCTTCACTGATTTGAGCGGCAAATCCGCACATAACTTATTAAGTCATAGGTGCGGGGCCGAGAGGATTCGAACTTGGTGTCGGCGTCTCGTAAGTTGCACGCCTAACCGTTCGACCACCATCGTCGTCTGTTTAATTAAAAGCTACCAACCTAAAGTAACACAGTGATTTTACGTTTGAGGACTATCTACTGCTATTATACTATTTAGTTTATTTCCCGTGTAGGTAGGTAGTAGTAGGTACTAGATAAAAATAAAATTGAAAATGAATTTTTATGTCCGATTTCTACCGATCCAACATCTTTGTGCTAACCTAATATGTTCATGGGAGGTAGGTACACGTACCAACACAAGCACAAGTGTGACGTTAAAACCTATGAAAAACCGCTAGTGGCAGCGTCCAGTGAAAGCGGACACAAACAGACGACCCTGTATGTGTGCCTATGCCTATCGATCGGGCCCGGCTTCTCACGATTACAAGCACGTTCACAAGAGTCACCAGAATTAGTGATTCCCTTAAGTGCTTAAGGCCCGAGTTCATTAACATTTGATCCAGCGCGTAATCTGCGTTTCAAATAGAAAATTTACTCAATGTAGAGTAGACCGTGAAATGTAGAGTTGTACTCAAAATTTATAAGAAAACAGAAGTGTCTCGAAACTATATTATATCCGTAAGTTTGGGAGTGAGCGTGTATGTTTGTTGCTTTTTCACACTGAAACGACTCTTCAGAATTGAGTGAAATTTGGAATAATTATTGGTATATTATAGGTATTTTTTCCTGGAAAGAACATTGGCCACTTTTCATACTGCCCTGGACCTGACCGCAATATATTTTGTAAAAAAATTTTCGTTTCTGTCAATTGACAGTGACTGTCAATTTGCTAGTACATAGATTAAAAAGATTAGTTTTTGTTCATGTTTGGTAAATAGCGTTGATTTTAATGACTTAATTTAAGTAGTACCGACTTCCAAAGAGTGAAACGGAATGGCAAATAAATTGCAGATTGCGTTCAAAACATCCACGAAGTTAAAAAATCAATATCTTTTTTCTACACTTTCTTTAAAATGTCTTTGTATAATCTTAATAGACAAAAAATTACAATTTTTATCGCACATAGATCGTTTTCATACGACCTCGAGTCCGTTTTGGCCATTGTTCTTTGGTTTTTCGGGGTAATGTAAAAGCGGCGAGTGTTAACTTACCACGGGGCGCAGCTAGTTTATAATATTTTTCATATCGATCTCAAAAACCCAACATTAATCTATTTATTAATATACTTCTATCGACCCTATTTAAAAAATCTCGAAAGATAATTTAATAAAATAATCAAATAAACATAAACTTAAGCAAACTTCACTTTTTGAATAGGTACTAGGTACCTACTGATTGTGAGTCTGATCAAAGCAGAAGACATTGAGAGTAGAAGACATAATACATATTCACAATCTTTCTTTTTTCTTAAGAATACATCGATGTATTATTAGACTGGCCCCTTATTTAGATTTTTTATTTTTCAGGCTAGTGTTTGAATTCATGGCACCTGGATTGGGAACTGGCTCACAAACGAGGCTGCCGAAAGACACCGATAGCTGCTTGGAGACTGTTTCTTAACTTGAGGGTAGTATAGCCAGCCCAGCGAGAACTACACAATCCTCTATAACACAAAGCTATGGTTTCATCATAATGTTTACCTGCCTTGAAAGATCAAACTGATATGGTGCCTGATTGAAGCTAGTAGGTACAGTTGTTTATAGAGATGGGCCTAAATTAATTATGTAGATAATTTTGCTTTAAATATTATGTAACTGAGTCATTCAGTTACGTTTGCTCAGTACAGTTCAGTGCCACACAAAATTTTGAGCTTCAACAGTTTATAATGTTGTGCGGAAAAAATGCGCTCGTCGCTCTGAGATATGAGATGATAAATCTCATAAAGCCTTGTAATTTCATATATTGCCACGTGTAGAGTCGTATTAATTCGCAATCATTTCTAAAATATTTAGCTTTCCAGTTCTTGTAGCTTGTAAAAATAGGTCTCTAGTCCACCGAACCCGTTCTTTCCTGATAACAAGTGATAGTGTGTTCGAAAGTGATTTAGATATTGTGCGCATTGCCCGGTTATAACTTGTATCTGCCTATCTGAGACTGCCATCGAGAATCGCGTGTAATAGCTTAATTTAATTAACTTTACGGCTGTTATAGTACTTTAGTATATAGTTTTTTGTACTTCAGCCGGAGCCGCTGTCACATTTATTGGCGTTTATTTTTCAGCTACAACCGCGGTTCGCCGTACTCATATACTTATATATTTCAAGAACGTTTGCTTTTTATTTTATAAATGAGAAGTGCGTATGTTTATGTTTGTCGCCACTCAGTTTCATAATGGATGAATAGATTTTCAAATTTTTTGGCAAATAAACATAGTTGTCTGGAATGAGCCACAGGATAATTCAAAATGCAAAGGCATAAGCATTCAAAGCAAAGAACAATCACAGAAATATAGATATATACAACAACATACCAATAATTGTAGTTAGGGAAATCGTTATAAAATCGCTGCATCGCTGCACCACTTGCCGAGGCAACTATGTACAAGCAGGATGGCCTCGCAGCAAATCGGCGCACTTTCCCGCACCGTTCGGGAAACGGGTTCCAGCCCTCGTTATCAGTAGCGCAAGAGCCTAATCACTTTCGTTGCAACCCCGCAAAGAGGTCGGGCCGTACCTATCGGCTATCGGGCAGTAAGTTGCGCGCAGTGGGTGCGCGCAGGCGTTCGGACGTGCGCCACTCTGCCGGCCGCGCCGCCGCCGCGCCGCACTCCGCACTCTCGGGTATGGAGCCCTGCTGCACCCTCCAACCTGCCGAGGACCTAGTGGGCGACCAGGTACCTGTCATCTCCCATATCTACTGTGACAAGTGAAACGCCGAGTGCCCTAACTATTCGCAAGTGATTTTTGCGCTTCTAACGGTGACCGACGGAATGTGTCAAACTGTTCTGTACGCTCCAGAGATACAAGGCGATTCGGTTTGTACAATGCAGATATATTTCCTGTCGAAAAATACTGTCCTTGTTTTATTATTATGAAGGGATTTTAAGAATTTTTTCCTGTAAAAAAGTCTGCGATAATAGATATTAAAAACAATGTGTTCGTAACTAGTATAGCATTTTCTAATAATGCTCCTTGTACTGATAAAATTTCATCATATTTCATATTGATAACAAACATACATAATGTATTTTGAGCGTGGAAATTGCATTGCGTGCCGTCGGCATTGTTTACTATAATCAGTACATGGTCATGATAAATAAATATCAGTAATAGGTTAGGTTTATGACAAACAAGTGTCATTTGCAGGTAACATACTGCATAAATCTTTATTTAATTATTCTAAAGCTATTTCAAAATATTATGTACGTTATTTTTTAATCATAAAGCTAAAAAACCATACATTAATTGTTATAAAAATGTATACCCAATCAACATGTACTTTTTAAATCTATATTCCATGTTAAAACAAATATTAATCGTATTTTTGGGCAAACATTTTTTACTGATTTTTGTGAATTAAAATTGTTTCTAATTCTTGTTTATGTTAGTCTATATCAATTAATTTACTAAAAAATATATTAGATATACGCTACAAAAGTGAGTCCAAAACCACCCCGTAGAGCTTGGGTGAAAAGCTTCAAACAAAAGACATCAACGTCGTCGGCCGACGGAAGAGTCGTTTTCATATTTTCTTACTGTGAATTTTATTATATATTCTGTACAATTTCCTGTCTATATGTCTAACTTGTTTCAAACAAAAAAATAACAATCAAAACTAAAAAACAAACTATTAAACTAATAATAAACTATTTAATCCCTACCTATAAGTGTAAATCTGGGAAAAAGTTATCTCGATTCCAATTCTAATCCGTTGTGTCGTTTCAGCGTAAAGATGTAACGAACATACATAGGTACTTACACTACTTACAAAAATTATCGTGTAAAATTTTAGATTTTATTTTATGCCGTCCCTCTTTTACAAAAGTTAAAGTCTCATGGTGGACTTCGAAGATATGGCATAGAAACTACGTAAACTTAGTTTAAAAATTACAAATTCTTGTTCCCTTCTTCATTTATTTATTGTTTAACAACATCCCAAGATTTATATGAGTCAGTTTATCGTGATATACACTCACATTATACTGTTATATATAAATTTTACTGTTTTCATAGATTGCGCATTCACTTCTGCAGTACCTACAAGTATATCAAATTAATTCACTTTTATACTAAAATTTAACTCCTATTAACTAACTTTTTGAAAGTAATTATGTTTAGTTACTTTAATCATAGACATAAATACCTAAGTAGAATAAATTTTAAGCAAGTAATCTCTAGATCGTTATTTTGCGTAATTAATTGTGTGTGTATAGTTAAAAGTTTATGTTAGCATAAATATCTATGAAAAACTACACCTTTTATATGTGTGTGATAGGTACTCGTAGGTATATATATAAATATAGGTTGATTAGAAAAAGGGATTCATTATTAAGTAGTACTTAGTTATCAAGTTTCCTTGTCTAACAAACAGACATCATTTCTTTACGTGCCGCCGCGCCTGTCTATCCGTACGGAGTAAACACAAGAACTACCAAACGGATTGTCATACTGTTTTCATTTTCATACGATAATCCATGATGATGATTAAAATTAATAATTCACTTTCTTGATGTGTAAATTGGCTGACATATAATGTTGATTGTTGAAGAAGAGCTTTACTGTCGTGCGCCGCGTAAGCCGTAGTAACGCTATATGTCTAGTCAATAACAAAAAATAATACCGCCAGAAAATAATTTTAAACTTATCATAAAATGAAGCGATTTAACGGTGTTGAGAAATTTTCTATCAGTCCTCAAAATCTTTGCTCATCCACGTGAACCCGGGGCGGGTCGCTATTATAATAAGTGAACAACTGCCTTTCAAATACTTTAGAATTATTGAATATATTACACTTTATTATGCCGCAGCATGCTTTGTGAAAATTATTATGAAGATCTTCTCTAAACCGAAAACCTGTACAATGTATATTATGATACAAAATATTGATTGATGAATCTATATAAAAAATAAATGTACAATTATGCAAGATCTATAAGAAAATGTTAGTGAGTGGGTTTCATTCAATTGCACCTAGACATTATATTAGCGATGTATAGGTAGGTATATTTATAGCAACATACAGCTAAGATGTTTTATTATCCACATTTACGATACATTATCTTCGATTCATCAAATTAGCATATTAAATTTCGAATGTCTTTTAAAATGTTATATCTCTGGAAAAGAATGATATTCACGGCACTATATATTATTATTGAGTACAGTTTTTTAAAATATAGTCTCAGGTGGCGGTTGTACAAGTGGAAAAAAGACAGTTAATTTGAACTTGTATTTTTGTACGAAGCTTTATTGCTTGTTGCGAAGATATTCTAATCTGTAGTTAAATCTTTTGAAAGCTTGATACCTATCTAAAAAAAATGATGTAAGAATAGTTTCATCGAATCAACTGTTTGTAAAGGTAGGTACTAAAGTTCGAATGGGTCAGAATGGAAGCAATGGTGGCAGTACGGTAAGTTGGTCGTTTACAGGTCTTATCATTTAGCCTATCATTTATGTCTTATCTATTATATGTATTGATGTATGGATATTTTACCATCACAGCTTAAAATATCCTATGAAAATAGTCATTTTGTGGAAAACGCCGAGTTTAAAAATCTCAAAATTCTAGGGCATGTGACATTTTACCAACACGTACCTACTGGGTCAGCCTGGAAGCAACGCCAGAGAAGCCCTGAGTCGTTAGTCGCAGCAGTGGAAACGTCATCATTTAAGCATATACCTAGATTATCATTTAGTTATTGTATGGCCGATATTAATGTAAGGGAGGGGGAATGAAATAAATACCATGCCGACCCCAGATAGATGGGACCAGGGCAAGAAGAAGAAGATTCACTAGTTGTCTTCAGAGCGTTAGCGATCGAATACAAAATTGTCGCTCGGGCGAAAATATTCACCCCTCTTAATTAAAACCCTCGAAAAAACGGAAGCATATAACATTGTTTATAATATTCCCTACGTGTAACTATATATTTGCTCATAAATACCATGCCGACCCCAGATAGATGGGACCAGGGCAAGAAGAAGAAGATTCACTAGTTGTCTTCAGAGCGTTAGCGTTCGAATACAAAATTGTCGCTCAGGCGAAAATATTCACCCCTCTTAATTAAAACCCTCGAAAAAACGGAAGCATATAACTTTGTTTATAATATTCCCTACGTGTAACTATATATTTGCTCAAAACAAAGGCCTGTGTACACACTATTTTTATAAAGTTTTACAAGAAAGAAGCCTGTTAAGTACAAAACGGGCACGCATCACCCAAGATTTCCGTTAGTTGTTAGGTTTTACCTATATATATAATATAGTTATATCAACTGTTTTGCCTGCGTTATTTCGTGGCTGTGAAAAGGTCATAATGATAAAGACTCATCTTCTCATTGTGGTATTGCACAATATTAATTGATGTGGCCGTATTGTCTTACCTTAATTGCCTGTGTGGTTACAGATTGTCCCTGGCGGCGGTCGCTGGGGCGCTCCGCACGCCTCCGGGCTTCTCGACACGTGGCTTCAGATGCAGGTTAGTACACGGAGAAAAAATACCTTCCGAAATACCGTTTTCCTTCTAAGTCAAAAGGAAAGGACTTGTGATTCAGAAGGAAAACTAAGGTAAGACTCAGAAGGAAAGTCAGATCTCAGTGTAGAAGTATTAGTAATAGTATCTCCTACTAATACATTAAAAAGGAGGTCCTCAAGACAATGCGTATATTTTTTCATGTATACCTATAGACTTAAAAAAAGGACAAACCTATAAAGTATGGTTTAAGCTAAGTCCCACAAAAAAAACATTAGTATGGTTAGAAAATAAGAGAGAATCAGAGAACAGTGGAAATACTCTGTTTACTGGAGAGAATTGGTTGTTCACCCACTGAATTGTTAATTGTTAACTGACTCTACCATGCATTAATTTATGCTATTTTTAATTATAATTTAATATGTATAAGCGGATGCAATGTAATGGGGATTCAGGTGCAGGTTAAACACATTTATTGGTAGTCCAAACCCCAATCACCTCTTGTGGGTAAGCTTACATAGGTAACCTATGGATCTGAAATAACTTCAGAGAGATACTTTATAGTGAGTACTGCCGTTCTAGAGACTACGTTTGTGATGTTAATTCTTTAATTAAGAATGCAAATGGGGAAAAACGCGAATGGGACTAAACATATTGGGGAAAAATAATTTTGGGTAATTAATCTATACAGTCTTTAATATAGTGGTTAAATTACGCGCGCGCAAGCGCTACGGATGACAAGCCGCATTCTGCATCTGTACATTATATTAGGAACCTGTGGACTACTACTACTAAATAAAGATTTCCTTGTAATATCTATTACTTACTCTTCGAGCGGTGTGTCCAGAGGCTAATTTGTATGCAGTATACGAAGATAACAGTGTATCGTACAGACGCATGTGTGCATCTATTTATGCATGTAGATCTATCACAATAAATATGTGTGTGTTATTTGTTATGCGTCACAGTATGGTACTGTTTATTGAAAACATCTTGTTCTATAATATATATTCACATAGAAAACTTATGGCTCGATCCATTCGTGGTTTTGGATCGATATGTCATGTCATAATATGTCATACCACGCGGGTGAAACCGCGGGGGCTACAGCTTTATGCATGCAAAGTCTCAGCCCGATCGGTTTAAAATTGACAAAGTTTCATAAAAACTTTCATTCCCTATTTTATCCTCTTGGGGGTAGAATTATTAATCAAAATGCTTTCTTAGCGGATTCCTACGTCATAACATCTACCTGCATGCCAAATTTCAGCCCGATCCCTCTAGTGGTTTGGGCTGTTCGTTGATAGATCACTATATCAGTCAGTCACCTTTGAGTTATATGAAGTATATTTAGATATACAATTTTAAATATTCAGAACTTGCAAACTTCATGGTTTGTGGATCACAAGTGGTTCCTGGTAACACCCGAAGTGGTCCGCAAGGTCTGATAAGAGACAGCGAGTCGACACAACGACGAGTCGCACTCCAAGTGTGATTCAGTCGAGTAGCAGAGGGAGCAAGCCCTCTTATCAGTTAGTTTGTATATTACCTTTTCACGCTTCATCATCATTATCATAATCAACCCGTTTCAGTCCACTGCTGGACATAGGCCTCTCCCAAAGTACGCCATCGAGCCCGATCTTCGGCTTCTCTCATCCAACCGCTGCCAGCCATTTTGTGTATGTCGTCGCTCCAACTAGCCGGAGGGCGTCCTACACTACGTTTGCCGAGCCCCGGTCTCCACTCAAGAACATGTTAAAACGTTTCCATGCTTAAATCGCTTAAACGATCTTGATGAAATTTCATAAGCTGATAGTTTAACCCTGGAGAAGAACATAGGATATACTTTCAATCTGATAAACTGTTGTTCACGCGGGTGAAACCGCAACAGCTAGTGCGTTACTTGAATGAAACATTAATTGTATCAGTTTAACCCAATTCAAATACTTACCTAGCCAGTGTTCCAGCTGACTAGATCGAAAATCGTATGAAAGCCCAAATAAAGGGGTGATTACACCAATTTACACGGTACATAACTTGCGAAGAGACCATTGTCAGGGGGCACGGACCGTGTCGACTATGGGAATTGGTTATACGGCTATACTTCGATTAACCGAATTTGTACAAGTAGGCCTGTTCAGCATTTAGCACAAAAAATGTATTTGTTCTGAATATTTAACAGTATTGTGTAATTGTACGAGTATCTAGGTAGATACATAAATTATTATACAGTGTCATCTTTGTAACTGACATCAGACATATTATTATGATAACCACGGAGTTTTGAGATCTTCACTGACTTTGACTCTATTACAGGCAGTTCCCAATCCAGACGTAGCGTGGCGCCACCTTCATCAATAAGCATCAGATGACTTGTGGTCAAACGCTACTTTGTAAGACGTAAGAACATGAACTGGCCGGCCGCCTACTTCAAATGAATCAAATGTAACCAACAATTGCGTTCAATAGACCTAGATATACCTACCTAAGTACATAATTAACTGAAACTGCCAGTTTAATAGACGGTTACCTGCTTAAAAATACTCGCTACCGTTCATCGGATATCATTATCAGTAAGGGAATAGAAGACAGACCATGTTTCCAATCACATTCCAATAGCTAAAATTTAAAACCCACGTCAGTTAAAGGTTTCTACTGCAACAACCTGCATAACTTCTACAGCTCTTCGAATATTGAGGGAGAGATCTAAATGATGTTACGCAGAAAAACATCTCTGTCCTGGCTTTATACTTGGCTTTATGAGAATAGGTACATGCTAAATAATGTGCTCTAAATTGCCAGTAGGTACGCGGCCTGGATAATTTGTCAAAATAGCTCAATATGCGAGTTAATTTGTATGCATCGAAATACAAAAATAAAAACATCTAGTCACTAAAACCCACTTTCTGCATATTATGCAGGTTAATTTAAAACATAGCCTACTTAAAGAAGTATAACGTGATAAAATGGTAAACTAATCAAAGTAAGTTTAATAATCTTTTCTTAACATCTGTACGTACATGTTGTTGAACACTCTTTGCTAAATAAAATGTACCCTCTACAAATCGTGTCAAGGAAATAGAACGCGTTATCAGTGATTACTCGTGTACCGGGTGAGCGTTGCATTTTTTGCTCCTATATTTTGTTGTTTGTAATAACGTGCATTGGAAAGTTAGTATACGATTGTAACGTAAACGTTCTGATTACTTAGTTCTTATAAACGGTGGATGTTTTATTTTAAATGCACTTCGAGGGTCATGCTAAAAGAAACTAGATACTTAAGCAATATAATATTCATTGTTTATTACTAGTATCGATATTTTGAACACGTTATCTGCACTTTACCATGCATCTAAACTAATACATGGAAAATTTATCTAACCTTGCCATTATATTTTATACGTTTGCTCTAAAATCTTTCGCCAACTTCCCGTAGAAATTTCAAAATTTAAAGCAGCTTCTGCTGCATCTCATTTGCTTTCCAATCTCCATTTGAATCAAATGTTAAACGTAAAAATAAACCTTTAATTTTTTTTTCTTTGATATTCGGAATCAGGTAAATAGTCAACATTTTACTTTGTCCTTATCTGTTAGTCGGAATAAATATTAAAGGGAAAGGAAACATTGGACGTGTTGCTTGGAAAATTGGAAAAATTAATACACTGAAAGTGTCTTTTGCATGGGATTTTTGTATGAGGTCAAAACCCACTGTATTTGCCTACCAAAGCTGGGGCTAGTCACTATCATGGATTCATTATCTAAAAACTGAATATATACCTACAGCAGGATACATGACAGTAAAATCCTCTTAAAATTAAATAAATGATGTGTGGATACCCTTCCAAACTCTCTGGCGTAAAAAAAGATCTAGAAAAATTAGGCAAAGCTATGTAAATACGAGTACTTCGGTCGGTACAATAGTTGTGTGGATTTTCGTAACTTAGCTCTACCGGTACCTTCTATGTGTAAAATAATATTGAACGCACCATTAGAGCTGCACGCACTGTGACATCGGCTATTGTTCTGTTTCCTATTCATTAATCTATGATTTTAGCTGCGTTCGGCAAGTCGACTTGTTTACCGTAGCGTTATGTACCTATATTATGTCGGTGTTACCTGTTCATCATTCTCTCATCCCTGCATACTTGCATGCATCACCTTATGTTATTAAATTAGCCTACTACCTGGTCTCTAGTAAAGTTGCACTCGGGCCCCAAAATACAGGCCTCGTGCTTAGTTTGGGGTCCATCGTTAAACTTTTCTAAGTAGAATATATTGTTTGCTGATTGTGTGATTGTTGTTGATTGTGTGATTTTCTGTATCTGTTACTGGTAATTACTTTTTGTGAAATAAATTTATCTTATCTTTATCTTATCTTATTTTCCAACTTACAGGGTAGCGTTTGACCACAAGTCACAACTCTGGATACAGAATAGATAATTACAGTACTAGTATCTGGATTCATTATTTTGTTTTTTTATTTGATGAGTCAGAAATTCCATCCCTAAACCAAGATATAAAGTGAAAATGTGTTCTAATATGAAACCATGATACTCCTAGATTGGAATGTGAACTTAATTGAGACAGCCGGAACACCTCGAGCACATCTTTCTATACTTAACCTTATTCATACATAAATTGATATTAACTAATACCTAAGACTTCTACATAAACTACTTATTGGTTGTGTGTGAAAAAAAAATTCATCATAACTTCTTGAATTGATTTTTGACAAAGCTCATCATGTCTAAATTACCCAAATTACCGACCAAATCTAGTTTGAGCACGAAAATGTCAGTTCACCCTTACCTTAAACAACATTAGTAACATTACACACTTCAGTGGGTTTACTCAGTTGCGTAAGCGCACGTAAATGAGATTCATATGAGGGGAGAGGAGTATGAGGTCCCTGCAGTAGGTGGGGAGGGGGGAGGAAGGTATAGTGACAGGATTCACGGTCCAACTGACGAACACAATGATCGTGCTCAATACGTGATCGATTATGCCATTATATTGGTAGGTATGTATGTTCAAAGTACTGAGTGTTCTAGTTGAAAATTTGTGTTGTATGTTTTCCTCTCCGTTTACTTACTCACTTTGGGAACCTAACGCCTAAAGTAAAGTAAACAATTTTTTTTACATAATTATAACTTTAACTAGCTGTTCCCCGCGGTTTCACCCGCGTGGGCTACAGTTTATCGCAATAAAAAGTATCCTATGTCCTTCCTCAGGGTTCAAACTATGTCCGTACCAAATTTCATTTAAATTGGTTCTGTAGTTTAGGCGTGAAAGTGAGACAGACAGACAGAGTTACTTTCGCATTTATAATAATAGTAGGGAGTAGTAGCTTTGCGCCATCTTCAACTACTTGATCACATAACATCAGGTAACATGTCAAAAAACTACCACCACATTTTTTTAACGTCACAAATTTACTATATCTCTTCTTCTACTCTGAAAATTCGGTCTGAAACTGGTCATAATACCTATGTTTTTGTCTTCTTGTTTCAGAACAGATTTGATTATTTTCATTACGCGTTTCACATCTTTCTCTTGCTAGAGGGTAGATTCCATACATTGTTAAAATCGGGTAGCAAATGCTTTGCCTCATTTGCCGTTTCACAAGCGCGTGGACTGCTGGCTTGTGTCCCATTTCTCTTTTGTAAACGGGAAGTTTTATACATACACTATGGAATAAAATCCGCAAACTTATGTCGAAGCATTCTGCTGATAACAGAGTCAAACGTCCAAGTTATCAATGCATATCATAAAGTAAACTGAAGTCAGCGTCGGTTACTTAGAATACTTATCGCTACGTGCGAGTACGTAGAGGTACGTTTATTTTTTGTACTTTATGGCTACGTGATCTGGGTTCTTTGTCATATTTACCTTCATTTTAGTCGATTGCACTTAGAGATAAGTACACAAGTAGATACTTTTCTTAATATCTAAAATAAACAAAAAGTAATATTATAATACTAAAATTCAATATTGACACCCGATGTGGCGCAATGGGTAAGCCGATTGCAAAGCGTGAGGTTCGCGGGTTCGATTCCCAGACACAAATATTTGTACATTGGACGAAATTGCGCAAGTATTTATTCTAGGTGCTTATTACATATTATATATTACACGGGTGTTGTGGATTCACATTGTTTCCGATACCCTGAATATGTAGATTTGGTGTTTTTTCTTTGATACCTATGAACCGAATAAAACATTGCGATAAACTTACAACTCTTCTCTAAAGAACCAGTACACTATCGTAAAAAGTTAATTCAGAACAATCATCATATTATCAATATCAAAACGTCAATGACTTTTCTATTATAATAATAATATAATTAAAATTTCCAACTCTAAACTTACATCATCTCTTGTTGAATGAGTCATTCTAACATTCATTATTTTTTACATTTTATTTTGGGGTTCCGTCTCACAATATAGAGGTCTAATGTAGATTAGCTAGTCCACACTTAGCTTGATGGCAGTATAAAATAATTTATTTAAATATCTTTAGACGTGTAAGTTATTGTTAGAAAAAACTTTTAGGTATGTTAAAATAGAACAGTTGAACGTTATCTTTTTAAGCAAGTGAGTGACACGAGTGAATCACTCGCTTGATAGTAAGCGTCGTGCCCATTACAGTTCAGAGTCACTTAGAATTTTGAACTTTATCAGTCCCAAATCCTGCGCGGTCAAGCACTACTCTTGTCAATCTGAGATGCTAAAGTTTTTAACTATCATAATGCCTTTTAACTTCACTGCTATCTCTTAAACAGTTTTCTCAAGCTATATACTAGATTTTGGTTTTCTGTTGTATAATAAAACTAGCTGCGCCCCGCGGTTTCACCCGCGTGGACCCCACTTAATCGCGATAAAAAATAGATGTTGGCCGATTCTCAGACCTACCTAATATGCACACAAAATTTCATCAAAATCGGTCAAGCCGTTTCGGAGGAGTATGGCAACGAAAACTGTGACACGAGAATTTTATATATTAGATGTACTAATAATTTCAGTTTCTATCACGGTGTTCAAGAAATTAATCGCGACAACCTATTTCTATATAGATAAATAAATTTGATAAAGTTATGAACACGGTAGGTGTTTTTTTAATTTGATTTAAATTAAATACAGTATACAATACTCCAATATCATACGGAACCCATAATAATGCGTAACTTAATTCAAAAGCGTAATTTTTGTGTCAGGACTGTCGGACTCGTTTTTTTTTTCGCATACGTTTAAGTAATAATAATAGGTACCTATGTATCTACATTTATATGCATAAACTTCCATCCAATAGTAGCCAAATAAGTTTGTGGTTGGGTAAAATTCTCGCTTTTACCGCAAAAAAGTGATACAAAGAAATAACATATTTTTTACATGTTATACAGAGTAGCGTTTGACCACAAGTCACAAAAAAAAGTAACCATGTAAAGTAACGATGTGGTCGAGGGCGGCCCTACGCTATACCTGGATTGGATTACAAATTTCATTCGTAATTCATACTTTTCCAAGATGGTTATACCATTTCTAATTACAAAGTAAGTAATAGCGGCATCAATCTAATTAATATAGGAACGATGCGGACCATCGCTCAAAACTGTGAAGGAAAACATCGCGAAAAAACCATATTATTCAAGGATTTACGATCTAAGAACCCGCTTTGGGCCAACTTAGTAGATTATGTTTCTATTCTCCCTCTGATGCTAGAGCCACACTAACGGGAAATGCCGTTCAATAGCGCGATGATTGACGTTTAACATAAGTGTGGCCACGACATTGGACAACGGCATTCACATTGGCGTTTGACGATAGCCGATAATTTAAGTGCATTCACGTTGACTGTTCAAGTGTAGCCACTCACATAGCCAGGCGAGTACTAGAAAATATCCTACCACCAAGCTATGGTTTTATCACGATGTTTTCCTTCACCGAAAGCTCAAGCTCATTGTAGTATTCGAACCCACGTCCTACGGATCGCAAGCCGACGTCACTACCACTGAGCCATCATCGCTATAAAATGTGCGTTTGCTTCACAATAATTTTAGTAAAAATAGTACTTGTAAAATTATTATAATTATAATAATACCGTATGTTTTTTATTTCATCACGGGGAGCGTTTGACTACAGTAAATGTGATCAAATATGGCGCTCGCTACGCCTGGATTGGAAGCTGTGTACAAGCTTGTCAATGTATTAACCACTAAAACGTATTATACGAGTTTTAAGGACCTATACGTTGAAGAAGAAAACAATATGGACCGTCGGTTCACGTAACCCGGCCAGTCTGGTCCAATATGTGGCTGGCATTTAAATCAATAGTCAAGCGGAATGGTACCGCTATGTTAACATTATTTTCTTATTCACGCATTGAATTTAATTTACTCATAATTTCCTTCTTCTATACAAAAAGCTATACATAATGCAAACACCTAAAACCCGGAATTTAAAAAAACAGGCATACTGCTCAATGCACGCCGTTGTCGGGTCATAGTTTAGAGATGAAAATTGTCTTCTAAATCAATATAACGGGAAAAATTAGTGACCATTTATGGTATGCATGACAACATGTTTAATTTGTATAGATCTAAACAGCATAGAGTTGTTGCGTCCGCGTCGGCAGCATATACTTACAACGTCCAGGCAGGCGGGCAGGCTATATTACAAAGTGTAGGTACGAGCGAAGACAATCTAGGTTAGGGCGACGCGACCCCAAATCGATCTTGCAATCTCAGTCGTGGGCCGCGGGTGCGAGCGAGATGGCCGCCGCTGACCTAGAGTAGCAGGTTGGGAATCCGGAAGGTTCGAGCAAACCGGCTTCACGGTGCATTTTTCCATTCAATGGAAAGCTCTGCGGTACACGTTGCGAACCGTCACCTTTTTTGTTTTTCGGTAAATTTACCAATTTAGCTTTTTTACTTTTTGCGAAAAATGTTACATTCTGTCCCGATTATCTTAACTATCCTCAAGGGAGATTAACTTTGTTAAGAGGTATACTATTTCTTAGATCATTTATAATTACAATTACAATATACAGTTGGCAATTAAAAAGGTATCGGTCTCATATCAAAACGTCAAACCAAACCAATATTACGCAAACGCCTTAAAAGTCTAGTTGTCTGCCACTTCTTCCAAAAAACGTCACACGTCTTCCAGACGTGTCGTGGGAAATGAAGGAGCCCATCTTACTATCTGACCGTTACCACTTAACCAAACAACAGGTGTCCGTAAGACCACACATCTTCCGGTTAGTATCTTTAAATGGGTTACAGAGTCGCCACGCGTTGATATAAACGGCACATCGCGGTCCATCGCGGTACAAAGGGCTGTTCCATTTGGTCGCGTCGCTTTCTACCCCGAGGCGGTGCTCTCGCCGCATTCCGCGCCCGCGGCGGCTGCGTATGCGCATTGCGCACGTCCACGCTCGGAAACAGAAGCGGAAGCTGTCACGTCTGACAGACACTAGTTAGGTTACAGGTTGCTACAGGCTATGCAAGACGTTTTGATGAGCTCTATATTAAGTGCTTGATAAGATGTTTGTTAGAATTTTGTTTATAAAATAGTTTCAGTATATAAAAAGTTAGTATTTTTTTTTTTTTTATGTCTAGTTACATAGACGTTCGATCCGCTCGATGAAAGCACTAAGACTGGCTACCTTTATTTTTGTAGTAAAGTGTAAAGGTAACTGAATGATCAGATGTACACAGTCCACACACTTTTTTTTAACAAAAATGCTGCTTTTCATCAACTGTATCTTTTTTCCAAAACTTATATTATTATTTTGAAGTGTACGGCTAGCTACAACCTTAACGTTAAAAACTGTTGCCAAGCATCTATCATTCTAGTACACAGTCATATACTTTCATTATATTATAAATCGTCACATCTTTATAGATTGTACGAGTAGCAGTATACGAAATAAAGTGATGATTTTAATTTTATGACCTCTATGTACAAATTTCTCGATCATAGCTTCACTTGAATTTAAAGGATCTGTAAAGTGATTGTTGCATGGTTATTATTAATTATTTAGTGACAATATAATTATTATGTCTTGGCTAGTTGTTATTCTAGATATTTAAAAACATAGAGCTTCAATATCCATCTATGGTTTTGGTACTTTTGGTTATCGCGTGTCATCGACTCTACGCCTTTACGATTAGGTACTACTCTTATACTTGGTTATCTTATTGACACTTCCAACAACTTATCGGGCGAAGAGTTTGAGAGTACATTATCTGTTGCAAGCAATTTTTCGGGTCACCGTAAAACCGATTATTTTAACTCGTTTCCTGTGGGTGTTTGTTTAATATTATTGCAAACTGTGCGTAAAATATAAAAATAAGCAAATATGTTTATTATTCAGATTTTGAGAAATATCGATTAGATACATAGATACTAATACTAAGTATTATATATTATTATTATATTGGGGTGCCAGCAAGATCACTCTTAAAGATCACTCTTTTGGGAGAAGCTACCGGTGGTAACTCGCACCTGGTGTACTTTTACTAAGTAACTATTATTTAACTATAATATTTTTCCAGATAATTGGTATAACCTTAAGGAAAACCATAAATTACTAAAACCAGTCCTAACAAATCGAGCACGGTTTAACTTAACCTGCTAGATAATCTTAAATATAAAGACTCAAGCCTTTTAGATATAGCTTTTAGCCAACGAATGGGAAGGGCGATACGATGACTTTGGGAAAGCACCTAAACATTGTGCAATTGTGGCACGCCGTTAAAAGTGTAGGTGTCACTGAGAAGATAGTGGTCTTGGCTGATGGTGTCTTTAAATTCCATTAAAGGCAACCTTATTTAAGTGATTACGACACTGCATGTGATATCTATTTTCATTTAACGTAGCGTTTTAAGGTACAACTGTGAAAGATTTCGCTAGAGAGCTACACTCGTTTACAGTTAGAAAAATAAAACTATAGGTACTGCTCGGCGGTAGAATAACAGGCATGTGTCGTGGGGTGAAGCGGACTCTGCGAAAGAGTCCTACCACTAAAAAAAACATTTTCAAAACAAGCTGTGCCCCGTGTTCCTGCCTCCGTGAACTATGGTTTATCACAATAAAAAGTCCAATGAACTCCACTTTCAGTTTTTCCTGACTTTTTAATTCTTAAGGCTGGCTTATCTGATTATTCTCTCACTAAAAATCTTTGGTTGCCATACAGAGTAATGCCAATTCAGCCGTTCGCAAGTGATGCGCTTATCAAAAAATAGCATTTAATTTTTATCTATATATTATGTATAATTGAAAGGTGACTGACGGCTGACTGACATAGTGATCTATCAACGCACAGCCCAAACCACTGGACGAATCGGGCTGAAATTTGGCATGCAGGTAGATGTTATGACGTAGGCATCCGCTAAGAAACTGTAGCCCATGCAGGTGAAACCGCGGGGAACAGCTGGTTAATTTATATAGAATAGAAAATAGATTTATTTGGACTTCCAAACCGCAGAGATAATTCGTGCTTAATGTAATAATCCCAAAAGTGGTAATAGCAAAGTGATTATTTTATACACAGATAAAACCGTGGAGTTTTACTAGTTAGAAATCTCGCACAAACGGCCACCAGAGCCTGCCTAGAGGTGTTTGCCTGTCCAACTAGCTAAAGGTCAAAGCTTAAGCGTTTGTGGGATAACTTACGGTAACAGATAATCTATTTACTCGTACTAACAAAACTGCACATAAATTTATGTAAAATAATTTATATTAGCAAATATTGTACGCAGTTCCCTTATGGTAATGAGTCGTGAAACGTGAAAGTTAGGTGTTTAGTATTTGATTACTCAAGTACTCATCGGACCTTACAAGAAAAGTGGATTGCCAGAAATCGTCCCTGCTTTTTTTCAAAGAGAATACTGCCAATACAGTATACCTAGTGCATCATCATTATTATACAAAATATAATTTAACTCCTCACAGTCTAAAATAATAGTTGCAAGGTCCATTGAGGTCAACCTCCAGTTAACAAGTCTAGTATTTTACATAGTTATATTACAGTTGTTTAGAGTTACGTAATTTGCTATGCTATGATGGTATCATTTCTTGAAATTCCATCCATTGTCGATGATAGATGTCTGTAGCGCTACTTCAGCAAGCGAGGATCGAATGGCGTGTGACACGTACATTGCCGCATCAATGAACATACAGACACGCGTCTGAGATGTGTCGGCCGGCATTCGGACACGCTGCGTCGAGAAACCTTTGCGACCGAGTTTGCGGTTGCGACATCTCACTAGTACCAGACAGCTTGGCGCGCCACTTTTTTTAATATGTAACGTCTTTTTCTTGACTAAAGTCGGCCACCGAACTGGGTGGGGGGCTGAAGAGGAAACCGTTGACTTTCTTTTTTATAGCCTCTGAGAGTAATAAATTTGTTGAGTGTACCTGCCAGTGCAACGTCTCTGGTGCACAGTTTAGGATTACATTGTCTGCCTACTACAGAACTTCTTCCATGTGCAAGTCGTGAAGAAAGTACTTAAATCAAAATGAATTACTGTTTCATAAAAAAAAAGATATTGTCATACCACAGATCAAGGTGTTTGATTCCATAGAACCTTTCACTGGAGAAAAAGTAACTTGATGTTTGTAATTAATACAATTCAATAATACCACCAAAATAAATAAATTAGGTATACATATTTAATATTATCAATTTAGCAATGTTTAGTTTAAGATATAACGTATATGAATATATTCGGCGGTGACTCACCGTGATCATAATGAATTACGCAATGGCCAATACTAGTTCAATAATAATAGCTTTAGATTATAATGATGCTGACTCATAACTTAGAATAAAAAAATTACACACGTGCCAAAAAACCTCTACCTTAAAGATATGCTATAAATTTTACGATTAAAAATATAATTTTGTGAATGTATTCTAATGTTGGTATTTCCATATAATCGGAAACTTTATTTGAATGTAGTATGTATAAAGATAAATGTACAGTAGGTACATTAGTCACAGATCTCGTTCCCGTCTAACGTTAGACTTCTTCTGTCGCTCGAGGATGCCGGCCTGCAAGTGGTATTGGCGGTACATGTACTCCTTGGTCATGGCCTGCGCAGAGAACATGGCGCGGCTACGCAGCAGCACCTCGCTGCGCGGGCCCCACGTTGGGTCCATCTTGATCGCATCCATAAACTTCTTCTTGCACGCCGCCACCGCCAGCTTTAGAAGTGTGATAAGTATAATCATCACTGTCAAAGCAGCAAGAGTCCATCTACCCAACAAGTCTCCGAAGCTATTTGTCGGTTGATAAGCAGCATTGTGTAACTCGCTTATAAAGACATATGCCAACAATGCGCTGGACATCACCCACGCTAACTTCATTAAAGATTTCGGTTGTACCCCTTGCATAAAGTGAACGTCTTCAGAAAATTTTTCTAAGCCGTACCACACTACGAAAACCAAACTCTCCATCATTGCTATAAAAACAGTGATGTATGTAACATGACGTCTGAATTCAAAAATCGTGTACACTCCAACACTACCGAGCAAAGGTGTGGTGATTAAAAATATAAAAACAGAAATTGCAAACGTAAAGAAACCAGTATATTTGTTCACTATTGCACATTTCGATGCCAATGTTTCGAGTAAACTTAGTATGATTATAATCGTTGTGCTAAGTGCTAAGATGGCGTTACAGCTGAAACTTAGTATGAGCCAAAATGAACGGTGATCGAACTCTTTGAGCAACCGGGGTATCTTTTCGAAGATAAGTGAGATCCGTAGGTTCATGAGAGCAGAAGGCTTGCTGTTGTACTCGAAGGCGTAGGGACAGGTCATCATCGTCATCGTGCTCACAACGAGCACCGCAAAAATTGCGCAAATCACCACTGTAATTACAATGTTAGAGTAGCATGGCGCGCGAAATGATGTGCTCGCGCCTAGGTTGAATGAAATACCTGATCCTATGTTGAGCGTGTATAAAACTTGCTGTAACATGTTCGGAATTCTAAACTTCCGTGTAAAAATGCTAAAACTTGTATCCAACGCCTCTTCGAACTTCACCACTAGACCTTTCTGCATCATAGAACCAACTAACAATATAAAGTATCCAATAGTTGGAACGATACTGAAAAAGTATATGAACCACCTTACTGACGTTATCTTTTTAAAGCAGCTTAGAAATATTAGTATGCAAGCAATACCGGAAGCGAGGCAGACTCTCCAGGCTACATAATAATAAACTTCATTACCCCCGAGTATGAAATACCTCCAATATTGATATTCAGGAAAGGTAACGTAGAGTTCTTCACAGTAAGGGTACGGTTCCTTTGATTTGACGCAATCTTGGTTGATCGTATAGTTATAAGTGGCTATATTGCAGTCTACCGTGGACCAGTATCCACATATGTAATACGGTATGGGATCCTCAAAGCTTATGAGGAAGTAGTGAATAATGAAAGATGTTACAGTGTGATTGTAAAGGACGTAAAATATTTGCCAAAAGACTTGTATGTATCCGATGTGAGAGAGGCAAGCACGAGCCTTCCAAACATCAATGCAGTTCCGCGCTGTGAACTGGCTGATGATGAATTCCATGTAGAGGAGCGGGATGCCTATGAATCCGAAGGCCAGTGCGAAGGCCAGCATGTAGCCAGTGGGTCCCTGCGAGATGGCCGAAGTGGGCAGCGACGTGATGACTGACGTGCCGATTGTCTCGCAGAGTAGCACCAATAGATATAACCGCCGGGATCCCCAAGAGCACTTGTCCTCATAGCCAGCCGATGACATCCTTACGTATTTTCTTTGTATCTATAAAACTGCTTTAGTAAATATGCACAAATTGTAAGAAACCCTACGAAAGGCGTGACCATCTCGAGATTTTGTGACACGAAGATTGACATTGTCGTTTGCTCTTGAATACTAATAAATCCCATTGGTTCCAAAAGAAAATGATTATTATAACTATTTAAGAATCTTGATAGCTTGTATTGGCACCTGCCAAAAAGAGAAAATAGAGTGCTGGTAATGGCGCTTTGGTCTATACCATATCTGTTTCATTAATGAAATATCTATACCACACTTGTCTACTAAAAATAGGGATAAAACTTTTTTGTTTCTTTGGATGTAAGTAAGTAATAATTAATCGATCCGATCCGATTCCAAAAATATATCATTAATAGGGAGCTTATTTATGCTCTATGCTTTGTTTTAAAGTAAAGCAAAGTAAAACAAGTCGGAGAAAAATGTGACTACTGCCTGTATTTTTACAACCGGAGTCAATACCTTTCGCTATAATATACCCGCGCAAAGCCAGAGCGAATCAGGAGTAAAGAAATAAATAAACAATTAAATCGTATATATTATATAAGAATTATTTTATATTTCATCATTTTCAATGACATAAATATTACTATGCAGAAACCAGGTCCCAGCTAATGAAGCATTCGTCTAGACCTGCATCATAGGTAATCTATATTCCGCAGAATATAGCTCTCGGGCAGGTGTTTGCTAGATAATGAAATTGCAACTGATAAACAGCTCTGTGCAGTTTCACTTTATGTATTCGATACGAGACTAGGAGTAGGACCCGTTCTTCTTGTAATGCGGAAAAAACTACCTTATCAATTTGAACCTTACAGCCTTGATATAAAATCGACTTTTAACACGATTAATTTAAAACTAATACTCGGTATGCATACAAATACATATAATATGCTCACGGCTTTCTTGTTCCACACTACACTGGTCTGGTGTGATCGTAACTGCAAACCCCTATCTCAGTTTATAATATTTTAACGATGTTCTTTACACATAGATGACTTTATTTGTAGCGCCGTATCTTCTATATTCGCAATTACGTTTTGATGGCTTTTGACAAAATACCTACTATATAAATGGAAGTATAAAAGCTTTCGCTTCTTGTTTACTTATTATCCCACATAGATTTTAAGATTATCAAACTTGTATGGAACAAGATAGATACAGAAAAAAAACTAGCTTCGGGATAAAATTCAGGTAAAGATCTCTTAGTACATGGTTATCGCTCTAAAATACTGAGTGGTACATTAAACTAGTGCACGTATGTATTAGGAAATGCAAAAGTTTCAACTTCTTTCGGCTTTAAAACGATATCAGAGAAATATATGCATCTTTTATTTACACTAGCATTTTTATCTCTCATACATTATCTTATCATTATTTTCTGCAATGTACCAGCGAACAGATAAGTCGAAAAACTATTTATTTTGCCAACCCCACCTTTGTTTGTTGACCCACATACAAGTCTTGGTTAATTTATTTTTGTAACCAAAATTGGTACGTGACGGTTAGGTTAACACGTGACGTGCATCGTTGTACCTATCGGAATTCACCGGGCAGATAAGCAAACAAAAAGTTCTATCTATGTATATTTTATGTATAATGAAAATTGACTTCTAAGATTTGATTACATTGTTAGTTAGTGCGTTAGTTAGTTACAAGTCAAGCTAATAAAAGTGTTTTAAAAATGAATCTTTATTTCCCTTGGTCATCGCATCACGCGTGAACGGTTGGAACAATTTCGCTTATTCTTTTTGTTGTGTTCGTTGAAGTCTAAGAAAGGTTCTTATGAAAAACATTGAAAAGTTGCCAGGAAAGTATTGGATTTGGATAAAGCAGAAAGTGCTTTTTCTATAAGCTTCTTGTAAGTTACGGTATATTGCGATACACTGTAGTCCACGTGAGTGAAACCGCAGGGCGCAGCTAGTTAGATAAGAAATTTAGTTGGTAGTGTTGATAATGAAATGCAATATGCTTTAAATTGAAAATTTAAGTAAGAGCTGTGAAATAATATCCATTTGTTGCCATAAACAATAATACCTATAACAATTTTATAATTAAGAAACAATGTGTAGAATTCTCCATGCAGTCTTGCCTCGGAGGCTGCACACATTAAACATATAATACCTGTAAGGAAATTAAACCAATAAAATAAGTAAAGTATAGTTATTGTACTGTATGCACTTACACATTTACTATACTACTATTGAGAAACTTAGCAATCTTGTTTATAGAATCTCTATAAATATAAATATTACACACAAATATTTTGTAGCGTTTATTTATTATTAGCTCCGGTTTCTTTATAAATAAAATACAACTTAATATGTATGTGGAACGATTTAGTATATGTATTATGATAATACATTTATTGTGAATGCAGTACTGTTTAAATTATACGTTTTTATTATGAAAGTAACGGTATCTCCGGTATCACATGTGAGTATATGACGAGTATTGACGAGACTCTATAATAATTAATATTATGTGGTTACTATAACTTGATTATTTAGATTCGCATGTACAGTCAACGACAAAAGTCGCTGAACAATCACACTTTTTTCTATTATCCTCATCATCTTATACACCAATTTTTGACCTCATCATCACCTGTAATCAGGTGTGTTATGTTGTGGTCAAAAAGATACCATGTAAAATGTAAAAAAAACAATTACTGTTTTGAAACACATTTGGAAAATCGAGAATGATCAGCTACTTTTGTCGCTGACTGTACCTACTACTTACTCAAAATTTGTGAAGTGATGATGGGTCAGTGGTAGTGACGTAGGCTTGCGATAGGTCATGGGTTCGAACCCTATAATAAGCTTGAGTTTTCGACTGTATAGGTCAATTACCCAAAACTATTTTCCCCCAATATTTTTAGTTCCATTCGCGTTTTTCCCCATTTTCTTTATTTTCCGTACGATACTGCGACCGATGTATAATTTTTTCACACGATATAATTTCTACTCGTTCTTTTCGCTACACGCCTTTTTCCCTATCCATTTTTTTAACCATTCCGGATTATTCATATACATATTTATGTTTTAACTGTATTATAAGTTCTCAAAAGTCTCTTTTTGTCATACGTTTCAGAGTTTACTCATTATTTTCGCTAGCCGCATCTGTGCCGATGCATAAATACTAATAATAAACCATTACCATCTTTTAACTTTGAAACATATGTGTATGAATGATCCGGATTGGTTAAAAAAACGCTTATGCATAAATGCATGTAGTGAAAAGAACGAGTAGAAATTAAATCGTGTAAGAAAATTATCTATCGGTCGTAGTATCGTATGGAAAATAAAGCAAATGGGGAACAACACAAATGAGACAAAAAATATTGGGGAAAAATAATTTTGGATATTTGACCTATACAGTCGAGTTTTCGGTGAAGGAAAACATCGTGATGAAACCATAGCTTGGTAGTAGGGCATGTTCTAATGCTCGCCTGGCTAGCTACCACTCTCAAGTTAAGCTCTCAAATAGCTCAACACACAACGG
Source organism: Opisthograptis luteolata (assembly GCA_931315375.2). Lineage (NCBI taxonomy): Eukaryota > Metazoa > Arthropoda > Insecta > Lepidoptera > Geometridae > Opisthograptis > Opisthograptis luteolata. The sequence continues at coordinate 7,200,032 of OV928033.1, forward strand.
ATTTGAGTGAATTTTGAAATGGAGATAGCTTATGGATTCTTTTTATTCCAAAAATGGTTTCTTCGGAATAAAGAAAAGCCGCGGGTTTATCGCAGGACTCAGCTAGTAATAATATATTTTTGTACCTAATTACGAAGCCAGTAGGAGAGTGTCTACTGTATATTATACTTGACATCGCACTTAACTTAATGAAAGTATCGTTGGTAAAATGCGATCTTTCGTGCCAGAGTACAATCCTTCGGTAAATTCTGTTACCGAATCAGATATTAGTAGGTATATATAAATTTACCTACCTACAAAGTTCTTCCATATTGAATAATAACCTTAGATACACATAATAGGTATAATATAAATCTGATATTTTAAGTGCCGCCCAAAAAAAATTACACGTCGTAATGTAAATTGTTATGCCACATGTTTGTTATAATTATATAAATTAGTTGCACTCCGTGATTACACCCTCGGGTTTTCTATTATTCAGCAACTATACATTTTTCCGGTATACAAACACAAAGTATCTTAAGTCTAATTCTAGTACTTGCAGGAAAATTGGATAATCAGAGGTGTAACCTGACGGTACAGAATATAGGTACTTAACACATCATCATCATCATCATCAGCCTTTCACGTTCCCACTGCTGGAAATCTGGCCTTCTCTCAGAGAGAGAGTATGGGCCGTAATCTACCACGCTGGCCCAGTGTGGGTTGGTAGATGTCGCATGCCCTTGAATGTTGCAGTTCTTGGACATGCCAGTTTCCTCACGATTTTTTCCTTCACTGTTTTGAGCGATGGCAAATCCGCACATAACTTATCAAGTCATAGGTGCGGGGCCGAGAGGATTCGAACTCGGTGTCGGCGCCTTGTAAGTCGCACGCGTTACCGTTCGGCCACCATCGCCCATGTACTTAACACAAATCGTATAAAATACGAGTCTCATTTCTTAAAGCAAGTAAAGTCGTGCTGGCTTATCGCAACATAGTATCTTGAACAAACATTCAGACCGGGGCCCCAACTATTGATTTTGACTGATAGAATCGCATGACTCGCAGCTACAATGCAGGCAAGCTACGAGTCGCCGAGATGTCCTATCTAGCAGTTATTTTATGACACTAGATCTCACACCGGAGTTATTTAACAAACATACAGACTTTACAATATTATTAATGCGAAAGTAACCTATTCTCTGTGGCGCAGGTGAACATACTCTCCCATACTCTCTCTCTCTCTGAAGGCCAGAGTCCCAGCAGTGGGAACGTGAAAGGCTGATAATGATGAACTTTCTCTCTTCCTCTGTATCTTTGTTATTCGCGCCTAAACCATGGTTGTATAACCACAGAGTGCAGCTAGTAGTAATACTGTCATTTGTTTGACTGACATTACCAAGGACATAACATATAACCAAATCAAATAAAAAATAGGATACAACATGTGATCTCTTCTGGTTCCGGTGCATCGGTAGGTACAAGAAAGGCCCGCAGAAAATTTTTCGGGTGCGATCATATCTCTTTCTTACTAAGTACTAACTATAATAATGTTATTTAGGTAATCTATTGTTCCCATCACAGTATAGACGCATTAATTGGGATATAATCTTTCAAAACCACTCTATAGGCACAGAATACAATTACGTCTACAGGCTCAACTATCACTATCTAGATTTGCAACAAGTTTAAGCTTCTGAACTATCTTTCAGTGGTATGTGTGGAAAGCTTGCGGTTCACCGCAGCATCATAAATCTGCTTCCAGTTGTCACCCATAAGTACCTACTCATTTCAACATTACATATCACCGTTCTTTAAAACCAGTTAACTGTTCAAATGCCCTATGAAACAGTTTCATTATCATATAATAGTACGTTTTAAAGGTATAAAATGTTAATAACAAACACAATGAAGTGAAATACCGAATGCCTCTGAAGAGAATTGAAATCGTGCTTGGTGATAGTGAAAAGCAAAGTGAACCCAAAGATACTCGATTTAAAGTCTAATTTGCATCGTGCTGGTATAAGGTAACATTCCACTATCGGTAATGCTATCCTTCTCTGGTAGCGAAGGCGTGATTCGCTATTTCAAACAGAATAAGGCATCGAAGCAGTAGGAAATACAGTTGTCCTTGTTTAGCATAGGTGACCTATGACCTAAGTATCGATTCTGGTGAATGTGGCCACCGCGGTAAATCGATTAATTATCCAGTACCTACTGCTACATAGTTTTACTGAGCAGGTAATCTTGGTATGCCGTCTATGATCTTATCGAAATGTATAGCTGGGTCTTGTTAGAAGTGTCTTTAGTCAACCATCTCAATTCTAGCACATGAATTAATATAGAATAGAAGGTGACTCGAGAGTTCATAAGTACTCAAGTGCCCATAATATGCGTCATCATTAATTATTATGGTTTCTATTTATGGTTTCCAATCACGATGATCCCTAAAACCAAAAACCGTTTTCATTTTCGACTTGAGCCTTCTGAAAGTTCCTTTCAACCTTTATTTTTAAGCATCCTTGTCACTTGACTTGTATGTATTAAAAAAAAGTTATAAGATCAGTAAAACCAAGTTTTAGCAATGTTGCAACTCCAGTATCACAACTTTGAGACATCCCGTATTAAAACTATGATATGTATTATAATAACAGTTTAGTAGCTTACATAATTTACTGACTTTTATTTAAAAAGTTTGGTTTGTAGACGCCTGGGGAGAAATGGTAGTCAATCAAATGCTAAATAGAGTTCTGATCAAACCCTTAGCTCTATATATTTATAGGTCCATTCGAAAGTGAGATCTTTAGTGCGGAACCATGCTGTGTTAAATATTCCAACTCTCTAGTTAGTGCCCGTATTACGATTTATGACAAAATGCACCATACCATGATATCCACCAAGAGTGTGTTTTTATATATATATATACACATAAATATTTTAATCTATAAATTTAAAAAAAATTTAAGTATTAACAATGAACATGTAGGTATGAAAGATCATCACTTAAGAACGGCTCGACCGACATGGCTGATTTTTTTTTAGAACATGGTACCTATGTTTGAAAGGAATATTTGAAAAATCCACCAAAACATAGAAAAAGTTTGCGCGTGAACTCGTGACCCGCCTTATTTTGTCTACCTTTGCAAAACCGAGTTGGAGCTTATAGTATTAAACATGTTTTGAATATATTCAAGACAAATTTTCATTATTAGACTTCCGCATATAACAGTATTTTACGAATTTCATGCTTTGTTTTTCATGGTTACTAGTTCCTAGACAAACCACTAATACTCAATACTTACTTCCCTCAATTTAATCATGAAGGCTCTAGAATTCTAGATTTTTTTTTTTTTTTTTTTTATATTCTAGAATTTTTACACACAAAATGAGCTAAAATTTTAGATGCACACCTGTCATATAGTTTTTGATATCGAATAAAATAATATGAACCACTAAACTACTATGCGTTATTTCAACACTTCGTATATTTCATCTACTAACTGAGTAGGCAAGTTAGAACTAAGCTAGATATTATCCAACATGTTTATTCCTAAAAATTAAATATTTTTTAAAAAAACAAACTGGGCTTGACCAGTAAAATAGGTCACTGAACCCACGTCGACTACTTTGGAGCATTTTCCCCGTTTTCCAATTCAAAGTCACGCGGGAAATGCTAGTCAAGTTTTGTATAATATGGTATCTGCCAACCCTTGATAGCCAGAACATTTCTACATCAAGTGGAACGCCTTTCCAAACATATTTTATGTTGGAGCCATGCCTCAAGTTGGCTTGAGATCTCTGCCTCGGATTTATTGCAGAATAACACACAGTTATGTCGATCCTTCGCTGTTTTCCTTTTCACTTTTCAATTGTATTTTACGATTACCTTCATTTCGTCCACGTGTTAAACCACGAATTTCAATCTTATTTTAATAAGCATTAAATCTAGATACTTTTTATATTTAGTCACTGACCGATAACTAGCGGTGGATAATTATGAGATATATTAATGAAATGATTTGATTATAAAGATGTCTCGAGATATCTCGATTACAGCAATTAGTAATTTCATGATTGATTGGTCGTTCGCGTCGTGGAGTGAGACATAGTAACTTATTTACGTGACATGCTTGGCGGGTCATACACCGCGATGACGAAAGGCGAGAGTACAACAAGTTTAGGATAGTAATTAATATAAATTAGTAATGTAAATCGATTATGAAAATAAGTAAGTTACTAATTTCATTGTCAACTATCAGCATTGGTAATAATTTCGATTATAAAAAAATAAGTCTTGATCGTCACACCTCTACCGATAACCTATTTGATATGGATGCAAACCTATAGGTAGGTACTTTGTTTTTATTGTTGTCAAGGTGGATTAGTTTAATGAACATGAGTATGTAGGTATTTAACGATATGAATTGTACAGGGAAACGACGATATTTTTTTAGGATAGGTGTTTTTTGTGCGCCTTGCAATATCTACTTCTAATTCAACCTTAGGTTTTAAAATATGCAAACGAGACAATTTTTAAAATGAAACTTATATTGGGCTTTCACATTGTTACAGCTCTCAACCACTATTCTGTTTTGCACAGCTATACTTCTTTTATGTATCTCCCAGCACATTAGCTGCCAAAGCGTGATGGAAGCTTTATAGCTTAATTTGAACAAACGATGCAATGTCGATAAACTGTTGCGTTTTATAGTTCTCACGAAACACTGGTAGCAGTGGCAGTATCCCGTATACGTTTAATCCACCTTTAAATCGATCACCATTCATAAATACTCGTGAAAGCAATTATTTTTCAATGTGTTAACGGACGGAGAACCTTAAATGCGAATGCAAACCGGTTTGCCACGTGGCGGCTATCTGGCTAAGCATAAAAAACATATAAATGTGGTTAAATCTCGACATGTTTCTAAAGGCAATTCATCTGTCTGTTCGCCTGTAATATAATATGAGTTGCTACTGCCTGGCCCAAATTATTAGTTTGGATATATTTCGGGAACCTTTAGAAAAAGCAGTTAAATTATTTTGCTTTTATAAGATGGCTATCAGCAGCAGTTGAATAGTTGTGGCGAGCAGCCGCGGGCACTGGTTGGTTAACATTGTTATTATTTGACTGAGTTTGATGAGTCATTATTTATGCTGAATTTGCCAGTGAAAATACTGCAGCGTACATGCTTGAACCTGCACAGTGCACATTACTAGGCCAAACCTGTCCAAAGCAGCTGACAGGGCAGTTCTTAAGCAAAGCCATAGCATAGTCCAGCAGTCAATTTGCATATGCAACTCATATATATTAAAAACACTGCTCTGACAATCAATGTATCATTATCGTGTAGTAGGTACTTACGTGTAAGCTTCGTGCTCACCAATCATTCTAAATAATTGTCTCTACATGTGTTTGCATACCGAAATATACGAAAGTGGATGGCACCGTTGCACCCTACCCGTTACGTGAACATCGACTGTACATACCTACCTAAACAGAACAAAAATAATGAATGCACAATCCATCGTCTAACTACCATCGGACTACAGTCTAATCGGAAGACAAATGAGTTGAATCTCTATCTGGAAACATGCCCGCATGCCAGGCCAAGTTCGCAAGAAACTGGATAGTTCATCAACTATAAGGGCTTACCTACCTGATGAAATCTTAAAATGCATCAAGTACATCACGCCTTCTGCAGGCATTACTGTTAAAACATTCTGAACCCACTGAGATGTGTAAAGCCGGTTCATCAGAGTCGTCGAATGCATTGTAAAGTGAAGGGTAAATCCGATTTAGATCGAACGGATAGAAGAACATGCGTGATGCTAATTCAAAATCTTTGTTTGTCCACATACAATTCAAATTCCAAAACCACGTTTCGTTTTTAATTTTAAATCAGATTGAAAATGAGTGATGGTTTTTAAAACGTAATCTTGCGTCTTGTCAAATATATGCTAATGTATTTGGTAAAATACAAACATTAATCGTGACGCCTGTGCATGTAGCGATGTAAGTGCAATATTACTTACTAGCTGTTCCCCGCGGTTCCAACCGCGTGGGCTACTGTTTATCTAGCCTATGTCCTTTCTCTGGCCTATCTCTGTACCAAATTTCCATTAAATCAGTTGAATCGGTTGTTCGGTTGGAGTTTAGGCGTGAAAGCATAACAGACAGACAGACAGAGTTACTTTCGCATTTATATATTAGTAGGGATAGTAGGGATTTGTAAGAAATACGTTGACGAAAATTTTCCTTGATTTGTCGGTCTAATTAAATACCTACTAGGTACTAGGCGATATTGGTGGGGTGGGTGGGGTATGGTGTGCAACTTCAGAATCATCTAACCAATAAACTAAACTTACTAACTAATAAAAAGACTAAAAGCTTTTTAAATTAAGTTAATAACAAAATGAAAGTGTTTTAACATAAGGAAGAAAATATTTAATAACGTGAAGGTGATATTTTTTGTTGAAAACTTTCAGTTGAGAATGCGCACTTTGCAGTTAAGTATTTTACTGCTCGTTAATTTTATTCTTCATACGGGGACACTGAGGTAAGAGAAAAATGCAGGTGTTTTGAGTAATGAGTGAAATTAAGTGATACTTGCGGTCAGAGTGCATAGAAAGTGGCCTGCCTGAGGCTCTGCCGCGCGGGCTATGCTCCGTCGCCGTGTCGCTGTCTGTCCTGTCATGGACAACTAATTACAATACGGTGAATGACTAAAGTCGCTGAAAAATCAAAATTTTATGTTCTTCATCATCTTAAATACCAATTTTCGTCCGAATCACCAGTTAATATCAGGTGTGTTGCGTTGTGGTCAAGCGCTACCTTAACAAAAATTACTAATCTAATACACATTTGGAAAATCGAGTATGAACAGCTACTTTTGTGGCTGACTGTACTATCCCTAGTCCTAAGTAACTGATAAATTTAATAAATGTTTTAAATACTGTCGACAAATTCCCCCTATTCTAGGTAAGCTATCTTTAATATTTGACGTTTCAGAACGTCAAAATCGACGGATAGGTTATTGGCAAGCGATTTCTGTCGTTTTGGGACCAGAGGGCCAATCTGTCGATCGATGTATGGATCGTTTTATCCTCCCAAGGATAGATTGAATGTAGAAATTGCCAATTCAATCCGTGGATCGGTTATTGGTAAGATTTACTCCTAAAAAGGATAGACAAAAAAAGAAAAAAAAACATATCAATCCGAGACAGCCGAAAAGCGGAGTAGGATCGATTATTGATTTCGGGCGTAAATATATAGTAATTATGTAGCTTTTGAATGTTTTAAGAAGCAAGTAGGTCCTCAAGAGCATAGAAGATAGAAGAGCGACTCACTTTCACAACATTGTATTTTATAAAAAAGCAATCTTTGTGATAAAACAGCTCTGCGGTGTATCAAGCAAGTTGCCGTTCAGTCAGTCTAGTTACAATGACCATTAAAGAAAAAAGTAAACCAGACCATTGGTCGACATTACTTCGTTATCACTCGATCGAGACACGCATTAGTAGTAAATCTTCATTATCAACCGTTTTTTACCAATTATATTGATAGAATGTACAACATGCATGTTTATCAAGTGTTACTACGTCTCGTTCTATGCTCGGGGCGCTCTCGCATCAAATGAAACGTTCAAATTTATAAATTGTCACTGCTACCATGTTGTTAGTTGCAACATTTTTTGTCCTAAATACTTTAGTTCTAAGTCCGGAGTAGAAACGTTGAGCTAACCCATTTATGACAGATGCGCCCCGCGGTTTCACCCGCGTCTTCTCGTTATCCCGCAGGAACTTTTGTCCGGAAAAAAATGACATATGCATTAATTCAGGGTATAAGCTATCTCCATTCCAAATTTCATTAAAATCGGTTTTGTAGTTACTGTGATACGTGGTAACAAATATTCACACACACACAAATTTTTGCATTTATAATATTATTAGGAAGGTTATTAGGGAGTATTGATTCTATATTCGACTGAGTTCAATCACTAAGTTCGCAGGTGCGCCTATTTAAACTGGCGCTAGACCTACATAAACCTATCTCTTTACTCGATTTAAATACGATTGCGCAGGCTTAATAACATTAGCTAAAACATTACCCATGTATGTTACTATACGTAAAGGCACAATATTTGCTAAATGGACGCTGACGCGAGGCGTTTGCACTTAGCATACAGTAGGTAAACGCTGTAGTTTTTCTTCATTTAAACAAAGCTTGTCTAGACCTTTCTCTTTCTTCTATCGTAATTCTTATCGATGCATGGTACGTTGAGTCGTTATAACTTGTCCAAGTTCTGTTTCGCGACAGACTACATCCAAAGTCTGAGTCAATCTAAGTAGACGGAGCCGTACTTTTACCTTACTAAAACGTACCTTATTAAGTACCAGTCTAAATCCTTCTTGGTCGCATTTAATGACGTACAAGTCAGCGGTACCGACCCGTTTGATGGATAACAACTCGATGTTTTGTATTGCGGATATCTAGGGAACTAATCATGACGAGAAAACTAACCTACACTGCAACTTAGTGGACTTAACTCCTATGCATGGTTCTTTGCATACTTTGTTGTTATATTCATATTAAGTTATTACAAAAAGTGAATTATTTGTACCTTGTAACTATGTAATTGAAAAAAACAAATACGTACTGGCTGTTTTTTCAATGGTTGCACGGCAGACGGCAGCGGTCACGGAACGCTATAGGCACCGCCGTCAAAGACGCAAAATTTTATGAAAATATACGATGCGTTTTTCCACTGGACGGCACAACAACGACTCTGCGATAATGCATATTTTCAAACATTTTGCAATCCGGCTGCTGCCATGTTACCACCGTTATTGTTGCAGTGCCGTCCAGTGGATAAACGCCCTTTCTTTTGTACTGATTTTGTTGTGTTCTTTTCCTGTTTCTTGTTTTGTAAGCTTTGCCAGATGTTTTCTCGAATTACAAAGAGAGGGAGAAAAATGGTAGAAAGGACAGATACAGTCTTATGCTATCTTTACCTAAATCAGTGTCATAGTCACCGTATTAGACTATAGACGGACGGTTGGCTTTTACATTAATAGGTATACCTACTTTTGAAAAGAGTGAGTTCATTTGTTAGTGCAATAAAACTAAAAATCATTTGACCAACATGCATTTTATATCGTCAGAAATCTACATTACCATACTAGGTAGTATAAAGTGTTGCGCGAACGAAATCACAATGGGTTTGCTCAATATTATCAGTTATATAGATAATTATCGATTTCAACTACCTAATTTATTTTTAAAAATATAGGTATTTATAACAAAGTGGCAGCACAACCGTATGCCTTTCATTAGTATACCCACCTGTACCTTTTAACCTATTCCAGGACCTACGAGTAGATATCAATTATTATCATTAAAATCTGTTCACCTGTTACGGATCTAAGTGGTAACAGAACCCTAACTCTCGCATTTTAAATATTAGTAAGATTGAGGTAAGTAGTATTATATTTCATACTACTTTCATGCCTTAATAAACACTAAACATCACCGAACGTCGAATAATTTAAAACCGCCAATTTAACATTCGCCAAAAATATAAATACTAAATAAAACGATAATATATACAGGAAACTAGCATTTTTATTTGCGCTTATATCCCAAATGATGTCATGTACAGTCAATGACAAAAGCTTTGCGAACGGTAATTTTATTGATATGTTAATACACATCTACTCTACGAAATAGTCGTAAAATGTCTACAGCTGTATTGGATTTTCAATTTGTTTACATATTAAAGTTAAACCTACTTAAAATTTATTTTAAGATAAATTAACAGATGAAGACATACGAATTTTTTGAAACATTATTGGTGTTCTGTAAACACAGATATTCATGTTTTATTTTTGTTTTCTATATTAGTTTTTTCAAGTCAATAAGTATGTTTACATTGCTAAGTTTTATTAAAATCGATTATTTCACGTCTAACAGATAAAGTTCAAAAGAAGCTTGCCATCAAGCGCTTTAGTGGGTGTCTGTACGCTCACAGACAACGGTCGCGCGCGAGCCGCGAGCACGCGTGGGTGGCGTTTCCCATGTCACGACCGACAGTTATACCAATAACGTCGACTGCTCGAAGCCACCTGCAGCACATCTTCCAAAAATATTCCATTACTTTAGGCATGTTTCATTCAATATGTACGTCTATTATATTATTAAGTACGAGTAGGTAGGTACTAGGGATCGCAATATCGATACCATTTTTCAATACCGGTATTTTCGATATCGCCATTTTTTCAATTCCGGAATCCCGGGATTTTCGATATTTTCGATATTTTTACAAAAATTTTGTCTTGCTTAACATAAATCAGTTTAAACGTAAAACAAGTGTCAAGCATAAATGTTTACGATAGTTTTCGACATAAATGTCATACGAATATTAACCCTCGGTGTTAAGAAGTTAAAAGTAAATCAAAATAGTAATGAAAACGACAGGAAAGTGTGAAAAAGTTAAAATAACCTTAATCTGTATTCTTCACATTGTTTATTAATTTGAATTAACATCAACCTCTGCTATCAAACTCAAATAAATTATACAGGGTGATCAATAAAAATGGGTCAGTAGGGAGAAGTCAGAAACTATGAGAGATAGCGAAATCCGTTCTTAAGAAACATGGCTTCGATTTTAGATTTAATAATAATGGCATTCAAACTTTTTTTTGATCTCTTATACATAACCTTGAATCGAACCTGTCAATATTCCTTATGTAATCGCGTGCAGTAATTGTTTGTCTTATTGATCCTAAAAGTATAAGGACCAAATTTTGCTATGAAATCTTATGTAAACATTAGACTGAAATGCCGACAGATGAAATAATTTGCAAAATTTCGTCATTAATATGATTCCAGTCATCATTATAAATCACTTTATCTGAATAGACCACTTATGCATAATATCTTATCTGCAACGATACTAAGAATTACAAATTGCTATTATTTGAAATTTAGAACGCATTCGTTCAGCGGGCGTGCCAACTAATTTAAAATTTGAAAAAAAACTTTCCTTTTCTTGGAATGAATGTTGTGTTTTGAATCAATCCTTTTCAAAACCGCATTGTGTTAATTTTAGATAACTTAAACCTTAAACTTAACTCAGTTTTCTGTGAGAGGTTTCTACGGTGGCTAACAATCTCGGTTCGCGACTGTACCATCAACAATAACAACGAAAAATCTTTCAGATTTACACCTAACGTTGTTTACAAGACTTCAACCAGGTTCGATTCCCGGTTATGTATGAGAGATTTAAAAAAAGTTTGAATGCCATTATTATAAAATTTAAAATCGAAGCCATGGTTCCTAGGAACGGATTTCGCTATCTCTCATAGTTTCTGACTTCCCCCTACTGACCCATTTGGATTGATCACCCTGTATAATCAACAATTGAAACGAAAACAGACCTTCTAAGAATTATAATTATATTATAGAACAATCCAAAATAGATTTATAAATTTAAATAGTGACTCATAATATGACTGCATAACACACCAATGGATTTGAAGGTCAAAAAATATATCTCATAGTCCTTAAATGCCATACACAGGTGCTGGTTATATACTCTTAGGCTCTGTATAATCTGACGTAATATGTGAATTGGGTGTATGGTACCATATATATCTTCCTCGAATCGAGGTGTGCTTCGATGGTTAGTATTCGTCAAACCTACGGACGAGAAGAGTTTACAGCAGGAGAATAGGATAGGTCAATAGTTTGCAAAAGATTAATCTTCTCTATTGAAAAACAAAACGACCCATACTTTTCGAGATCTCACAGAAAAGAGAACATTAAAGAATTTATTAAGGTAAATTCAGCAGCCACTTTAAAATAGATAGCTAGATAGATAACGCTTACTTTTATACTCATTTTTTAAGAATGAACAAATTTGTCCTAGACAAAAAATATACAATAATATTAATATATAATATTTATGTGAACTTTGGTCAATGCTTTACTGCCGTGTTGTTAATACAGCAGTTGCGGACGTTGCTGTTCTTCCTTGCACCTTATTTTTATACACTCCTTACCAAAAAGTACTGGGTTACTGAATAAAATTACGTCGACCCGGCTAGTCCAGCATCTCGTATTGAAGTTGGAAGCTAGAACGCTGTCCACATACCATGTATTTTATGCAGTTTTGGACTGACTGGCCTTCTTTTAATGTTTGTTTATTGTTAAATTAGGAAACGATTAGATCAAGTTTTTAAATTATGCAATGTCGAAAATATCGAAAATCTCGATATCGCTAAATTCAATCCCGGTATTTCAGATCGACCAAAATCGTCCGATATTCCGGTAATTTCGATATTCGATATTCCGGTTTGCGAACCCTAGTAGGTACTATGGCGAATTACAGACATGTCCTGCGCTTGCGTTTTATTGTTTAAACGAAATAGGACCGTAGCATTAGCACGCTTGTCTGTTCCGTAGACGTTCTACGTTTTGCAAAATTTTAAGTAATATTAAAAGTATTTTTGCTTTAGAGCGTGAAGTTGCATACACTTAGCTATTTTCTTGCGTATTTAATAGTATTTATCCACTCTATCGACAGGGCCGTGTGAATGAGTCCGCTTTTCACTTGAAGTGAAGAGCTTCAAGGGTTCTTCATTCTTCTTCAAATATCTACGAAGACGCTTCACAATGTGAAAAATATGTAGATGCATCGGATATATTAGTATTGTACTCGTTTTTTTATTCTTTTGATCCCATCGATTTATACTTATAAGTCCTTTTTGGGTTTTATAAGTTCAGTATCCTAATTATAACCCTGTTATGGATACATTTAGCACTTAGGCAGTTTATTTATAAGTAGGTACATTCACAGAGCTGAATTACTTCTCGTGTCAGCTGCTAAAACTAAAAAATATCACTATTAGCAGGTAAGTACATAGAATTAAAATACCTTTGCGCACAGGACAGGATGTTTCCTATTTAGAGCATTATTTAAATTCTTATGCTTCGTGTTTCATATATTGGTCGTTTTTTTATTAGAGCCATGCCAGCAAATATGCAATTCTACTGGTATTTCAGAACATACTACGCAAAAACAATCACCAAAACTGTCTCACTGAATTAAAACTTTAACAAAGTTACGTCATTTCTTAATTATTATGGCTATATACAGAGACACAAAAAATAACTGGACTTTTAGGTGTAAGTAGGCTCTACCAATTTTCAAAGCTGCACTGATTTTGCGGAACGTGCATTGATCAATAGCTGTCGTTTGTTTCTTACACTTGGTATCAAAAATTACGATAAAACAGCAACTTAACATCTGCATCATCGGATCGCGTACGAGTTTGATAGACTTTACAGGGATATCATCATAATTCAGTGAAGTAAAGCGCCCGATACGTTTTATCACGAGCGATTAGTTTCGTCCATTGGCGAACAAGTCGAAGAATCGAAATGCTACGTGTATAGGTAGTTTTCGAGAGTGGTACCAGTGTCCGTTACCTCGGTGGTGACATCACCGCTCAGTCACGTTAATGCTGAACCCGACAGTACCTACATACCTGAGCAGGTATTTTCAATGAGACCACTCTAGATTGTATCAAAAATACTATGTGTATGGTGTAATATTTTGAATGAACACTTTGATTCACGTATGGATACGATTCAAATTTGTATAATATTAAAGAGATGATGGCTGGACGGCGTCGACTGTACTGGACGTCTGGAATTAAGTATCCTGTGTTTGAGTTCTTCAGTGAGCTTGAGTTTTTCATCCTGGTGAAACCTTAGCATATCATGGTGGTTAAAAGTAACCGTTAACTTTCTAGTGTTCATCTAACTAGCTCTACCACCGTGCGTCGGTTGAAAATGTATTGTCAAGCACGTAGCAATAAGTGTGATTTGGCAGCAGACCTTGAAAGTGAGTCTCATTCTAGTCTTAGCATGTTTACCATTGTCAACACCAGGTATCTTATTTTAATGAAAAAATGATAATTAAATCTTGTTTTTAATGTTGAATAGTGATGTACTCGTACGTTTACGTTTTCGTTCCATTATTTGATTTTAATATCCTCATAAAAAGGCAAATATTGAATTACATATGTCATATATAACATGAGTACAAGGCATTATATGTATTATTGTGTGCTGAGCCGGGACCTATTTCTGACAACGCGCAATGTCGTACTTGTTTCATATGTAATTGTTACTGTTTGTCTTTGTTCTTGTATTGTGCGATGTCAGAAATAAATACATTTTCATTTCATTTCATTATTTCACTATAATATCTATGTAACCTACGCGAATTATTATAACCTCATACGAAATAGCTACAAATATGTTTAACATTATATTAAATACGCTTTGTAGTGATACTTAGATACTATTAAAGTTAATAATGCGCTTTTAAACAAAATTAAAGTAAGATTAATGTCAGCCGTCAAGCCTTTCGTTCAGAGATTTACTTCCGATGAGAACACAATATAAGTGGTCATATAATCCGTAGTGATGCGGACTCTAATACCTCTCAGTTTAAGGCCCCGCCAGTAATTTATGGCTGGATGTTAATGAGGTATCAATAGTGGATATGCCGTTATGTCCATTCATAAAAATTTCGCGAACAATCAAACCGTCCAACATTTTGACGAGCTTTTCTGAAAATATTCAGTTGGTTTTGTAATTGATCAATTCCTACATTATTTCTATCTCTTAGTTCTACTATGATTTTCAAGTAAAGTTTAACGAACTTTGATGTACTCAAACCTTGAAATCTTCGTTATTAATGATAGTAGGTACTTCGGCCGGTGAACATAGGTTCCAAAGGAATGATTTTGTTAGTATGTAATAAAGTACTTACTTACTTACTACTACTACTTACTTACTTCATGTAACAAACTTATTGGTTTTCATGTTTATTTCAAACTTGCGTACAAGCTCGAACATGCTCGCGAGCATGCTGGCTAATATGCTAGTTTGTGTGTCATGTCTAGAGCGCAGATGACACACTAATACAACCAGTTATTTTGACAGCTCCGTAAACGTGGCCAATTTTATTCTGACACAAATTGGGCACAATCAGACAGTAAAACTGTTGGCCAACAGACTGATTAGAACTTTCATGTTTTGTCAGTAGAATTTTACCTAGTTTTTGTTACATATTAACATTAAAACAGCCCGGCTATAGTTGTTGGCGATTCGGGGAAAAACTACATACTGTAATTGAAGCTTTCAAAGTATTCAAACCATCCCTATTTTTATACGTTTCAGTAAAAGCCCGACGGCTGATATTGTTAAAATGTTACTTTAATGAGAAATACGGTCAGCATGCCAGCAAGAAGTTCACCACCTATTTGGCCAAGCTTTTGTCAAGTTGAAGCGCCTGACAAATAGTTTCTTGTCAAATTTTGGCTAGTAATGACGATAGAATATCTTAGGAATACCCGCCGTGATACTATCCCCACCAGTTTCAAACTTCAAAGTAAGTACAAGTTTATGAATTAGACAGGGCGTCGCAATTGTTCTCGTGATTAACCGATCAATTCTATGCTCGTGACAGACAGACAGACAAGCTGAGCACGCGCGTTACTACACTCATTGTTCAACCTCAACAACTTTAGTTATTCAACTCATTTTCATAATGACAGCCATAATGTTATATGCAGCTATCCAATTTTCATTCATAAATTAAGAAACTGTTTTAAAGGTCAACGCCCATCATCGTCGTTATCACAATTTCTTATGTAGAGGTAAAAATTCACAAGTTATTCTAATGGCAGAATCGTGCTCAGCATACAGCTTCAAGCCTAGATAGAATCTAAGCGTATGATATTTCCGGAGGCGCGTGGGCGTAAGGACAGTTTTCCTACCTAAAAACATCAACTTCGCACACTTTTACGCAATTCACTTCCTTTCCTCACAGTTGTTATCTCAAAAGTCTACGGAGAATGAGGTTTTTAAGGGGATGAGTCATGTTAAATTATAGCCTTTATGTCTAAGGTGTGATGGCTTACTTTTGTTTGATTTCACTCGAATATTTAAGGCTTTTTGGGCATTATTGAAAGAGGTATACCATTCATTGAGACAAGTAACGGGCTAATAGTGGTATCGCGTCTTTCCAACGCCATTCAAAGCAGCAGGTACAGTCGCAGACAAACCGCCCTTCTCGGTTTATAGTTTTATACTAGCTGCGCCTTACGGCTCCACTCGCATGGAAATAGAACTTTCCTATTCAACTTTAACACTCCATTTCAAAAATCAGAAAACCTAATTTTATACATATGAGCACTAGCTGTGCCCCATGGTTGCGCCTACGTGGACTAAAGTTTATTCGTTAAAAAATGTGTCTTATATCTTTCCCCAGGGATTAAACCATTCAATGAAAATCGGTTCAGCCGTTAAGTAGTAAGAAAGTAACAGACAGACAGAATTACTTTCACATTTTTAACATTAGTATGGATATGGATATTCGATATAACTAACCTACGTATCTATTTGAACCGATTACAACCGATTTGGGTAAAAATGATATTAGTATATAGGTATATTTATTTAGTAAAATTAATTAAACCAACAATTATGGAACTAGTACAGCTTTTTTTCTCTAATATTGTTTTAGGATTGATTTTTTCACATATATTAGTATTGGCTATTATTTCATAAATAATAAATAACAAGCTTAACGACAGTCGATAAATCTATATTAACTGCCGAGATTTGAATATTTCAATAAAAAAAACTTATACAGCTACTTTTAATTTGTTAGTGAGTATACAGTGTGTTTGTGTGCATGGATGCCGATCGTCTGAGTGTGTATGTGTGTATGATAGAACTCGTTTTATCTGGCGGTGTGTATGTAGGTGAACAAATGTTTGCTGTGTGCGTGAGAGCGCGTGCGGCGCATTCCTTCGCGTAGTCATTCATACAAGCTCCATGTCTCAGAGAGTTTTATTTGTCTATTCTCTTTTTTGTTTTAGATTGTTTTTATTTTTATTTACCGTAATATGCCAGATGGTACCCGTGAAAATCTATGCTACACTAAAACTGTAAAGGTTGAAAATTATGTACGTTGGAAATATTACTGTAATAAAATACAAAAGTCAAAAGTCAATTTTTATTTATTCAATAGGATACATTGTGATCACTTTAAAACGTCAAACTTAAAACTAGATGCGTCAATAAATCAGCAACTTTTTAATCTGTCTTTGTCTTTACAGCTGTTACCTTATAACTTAATGGTTACTACATAGAATTCAATAAAGTTTTTTAATTACATTGCTTGACTTATATTTTTGACTTATAAATTAGGGTATGTAGGTCATTGTATATAGGTATATTTAATTATTTTTTTCTGACTGACTGGCTGAAATGTCATTTTACCTCGATGTCATCGATCGTGCCAAATAAAAACTTCGGATTTGAACTGAGACAGTTAATCCTGTAATAACCAGTTTTCACGAGAGCGATACTGCATGTAAATGCCTACCTACCTTAATAAAAAGTCAAATTATAGACAGCCAAAAGTATAACACACTTACATTTCTTTGCTTTGAAAATAGATACAAGAATATACACACTCTCATTAAATATACAAAGTTATACCGAATTTTTTTTTTCTTGTTTGGCTATGTACGGTAAGAGTTTTGGTTCCTGTAAACCACTGAAGAAAAAGTGATGGAACTCACTGATGGAGTTTATTTTCTGATCAGGTGCTTGGTGACAGATTCTTATATTGTTAGTGGTAGCGAGCCAGGCGAGCATTAGAAAATAGCCAACCAACAAGTTATTGGGATTCATCACGACGCTTTTCTTCAATGAAGGCTATTATACCGAATACGGTAGAAGTGTAGGAAATATACTTGCTGAGTGCTTACTGGAGTACTGCTTATATACTTAGCAAGTTACATATTATATATACTTAGATACTTATATCTAAAATATGTATATTTACAGCTCACAGCGGAATTCATGATTTCGTATAAAGCAATTATGTAAAGTTATTCGCCGCTCTGTCCCATTTCCCCGAGTTTGCCCAATCACAGCGCGGGGCGGGCGGCTCTCCTAGGGCGGATTAGCTAAAACAAGATAAGAAGGTCGATAAATGCGCGCGCATACAGTTTTTATACAAGCAATTTAAAGAAGTTTCATGAAATCACACTGCGGATTGCAAATATTGCACCATCAGTCAATTAATGCGATAAAACGTTAATTAAGAGGCAATACCAGATATTTAAATTTAAATTAAGGAATGACATAATTGCGCATTTTAAAATATAATATGTATCTACCTATATCATACTTTCAAAACAGTATTTAAGTTGATATTATATCGTTAAAGTAGTAGTAGTAGCTTCGCCCTCGACAGAGATTCGAAACGATAACGATAACTGGACGATAGAATGAACAAACGAAAAAGTTAGGTTGTTTTCTTTCTCGACAGATCTGGCAAGTGTTGTCATATATCAAACTTTTAAACTGCTTGAGAATAGTGTTGCCCGGTTTTCGATGGAAAAGTTACTCTAAATTGAACAGGTATAATAATTTTATTTACTTATAACAAAACTTGCAGACAACTCGTCTTCTCGTTTGTGACTCATGCTATTATGCAAAGCAGACATCAATATTAACATTCATATCACAATATTTTATAAAATATACTTGTTATTCGCATTCGAGTGTTTCAAAGTAATTTGAATTGGAACATCGTATTTGAAGATATGTCGATAAACTATAAAGGTTTACTTAGACAACATAATGATGGGAGTATACGAGACCTATAACTATAAAATTAGGGAATACGTGTCAAAACATAGCTTATGTTGAATTAGCTATGCATCATTAGACACGTGCAGAAGTTTTATCACAATGGAACATAGCCCAGCTTTCTGACAGTGAAAGATTTTTCATAATCGGATCAGCAGTTCTGAAGATTACCTCCTAAATCTAAACTCACATTATTTACCTCTTTATAATATTAGCATAGATAAGCACATCGTGCGATTGTATGTTGTGACTGAATGGATTATAGGTATCTAGATAACATTTAAAATAAACTGCAGCAGGCCAGCGTTAGATTATAGCTAATATACTGTCTTTATCGTACTTTCTCTCTCTCTCTCCTCTCTCTCTCTGTCTTTGTCTATCTCTATATACAGCTGTATATATAAAAATGAATCACTATTTCCCTTGATTCCCCACGACATCACGCGTGAACGGCTGGACCGATTTAAAAAAATATTTTTTTGTTGTAAATGTTATTGCGAGAAGAAGGTTCTTATGAAAGAAAAAATTGAAAAAGTTGCCAGGTTATACGTTTTATTGCGATAAACTGCAGTCCACGCGGGTGAACCGCGGGGCGCAGCTAGTACCTACAGTATATAAGAAGAAACTTCTTCGTACGTCACAAAAAAAAATTGAAAAAAGGACAATACAAAGAGAGAGAGAGACACTTTATTTGCACAAACCGTGCACAATAACTGTTTTTAGAAATATCAATCTAATTTAACATCTTATTGCCAAGGAAATTGATGTAAATCATAAATTAGAAAAAGCCTGCTTAGTCACGGTTTTATTGACAATTTCGCTATATACTAACATGTAAGATACTATTGTAAATATATGACAAGAAAGTAGGGGAAACTTTTATAGCGAAAACACGTTCGTACCAACTCTGAATCTACCTATACCTATGTTTAAGTAAGTGGTGTAGGTGAAGCAATGCAAGTTGGCTATTTTAGTTTAAAATACTTGCCAAGCAGTAATCGTTTCATACTAACAGCACTCTAGCTTTACGGTAAACTACGACAATGGCCACAAAATAGACACCCATATCGAACGATGGTCTACGGGTTCAAGTAAAGTGGCACGTCGATAGCAGATTACTGCTGCAGCTACCATAACATTCGCTTCTCTAACTATACTTTATACGTTTCTGTAATCATTCCCACTACCCCATACCGCTTTACGATTCTCGACTACCTGCTGAACGAATCTAATCCGCAACCCTTTAACTTAGAACACAATATCCACTGACGAAATTCAACCACCTCTCACCTACTCCGAAAGCCAATTCAATTTGCGTCAGAGGACAAGTTATGCGTTTTTTATTACGGCCTACTATAAAACTGTCGTTTCGATTATTATGAGAAATTATTTTAGACAATATTGAAGTGAAAAACTTGGGAACGATGTGGTAACACTCCTAAACGGTGTTGGCTACCGAGTTGTAGCTACTAGCTACCAAGTTTCATGGCATATTTTGCTGTAAAAACAGTAAACAATTTATTATTCATTTAATAATATCAAGATAATAATTTCATTTTTATGTAAGAGGTACCTATATACCCCCCTAACTATGTTGGATTTGATAAGCTGTTCATAAAAAGTGCGCTATCTCTACTGCCAAATGGCATTAAAAATCTTGTCATACAAGGAACGTAGATGAAACCCGAGATGGTAGGTGACGAGGCGAGCGTGCTTCAATCCATTACGACCCAGCAGCGGGAGGTAATAGGAAGGCGAGAGGGGCAGGGGCCACGGGGGTGAATTGTATCCATTAGCTAATTAGCCGACCCCCTTCTTTCCAGATTGTTACCGCTACTTCTTCAGTTGCTAATTGTGTCGTAATTAACTGTTTCCGAGATTATAGATAGAATGTGTGATTATAGATAGTAATAGCTTTTTCGTAGAGATGTTATAATATAAGTAAAAAATAGACATTTCCACAGATATTATGTTGATTTCACCATCCCGAGTGGTATTATTGAAGAAAAAGGGCAAGTTTGAACAAAAAATGTTTGTCAACAATACTTATGTTTTGTGTAGATTCTAACATCATAATTTTACAAAATATTTGACTTTATTGGGTAAAGCACAATATAGATACTTTTTGAACTAAACCTTAAAACGTAAAATAATACTAACTATCAAACTAAACAATCTACCTAATAAAAATAAAATTTTATGTACCTAGTTGGTATTCAATTACGAATTTCAATAATATGCTATTCATGATATTTAAGCTAACTTATTTTTGCACTTAAAACACCGATATAAAATATAATCACTGTATTTTACATAAAATATTACACTAACTAATGTCATTTTTTTCTATTCTGATACTGCGATACCCGAATCTTACATTTACACGTAACAGCATAACAAAACTGCAAAAAAATAATTAAACCCATATTGTACAATAGTCCCATTTCAATAAAAATGCAATGCTAGATCATATTATGTATTAAACAAAACGACAGACGCGCGCGTCGATGTCTTTTTAATCGGCGAATATTATTCATCCATTAAAAAGACATCGACGCGTGCGTCGTTCATTTTATGCGTCTGTAAAGGAAACTTCGATAACTTCGTAATACAAAACCGAGCTCGTTAAAATCACACCTTTTCAATACGATAGTGTTTCAGTGCCGCAGGCTATCAAATTAAAAAGTTAAACTCGCCCCCGCAGTCGTAGCATCTATCTATTAATGAGGTAATGGCTACAAAGAGGGGCGACCCAAGTCCGACACGCGACCGGCCACCGTGCCGGCAATAATTTCATTATTATAATAAAATGAAGTCAAATGTGTAAACGATGGCACGTGATAACCGCGACCCCTGAACCTCTGGTGCCATACGGTTCAGCCAGTCGTGATCAGTCAGTCACTCTTTAGTCTTTCTCGTCTATCTAGCAAGCTAATGTAATATCACGATAAGTGACAACGCCATAATTATTAACAGTGAATATCAACTGGACATTAATCTGTGGTACTAAAGATAAACTTTTCGTTTCCTAAGGAGTTTTTATAACGGAATTCCGGTATCTCGTATTACCGGAATTTCCTGAATCTAATATCGGCATTAGGTACAATATTGGTATATTCTTTATATATAAAAATTTATTGCGTTTCGTTAGTCTCGCTAAAACTCGAGAATGGCTGACCGATTTGGATAATTTTGATCTTGAAATATTTGAGGAAGTTCAGGGAAGGTTTAAAAGGTGACTTTTATTGGCAAAACAAAGTTCGCCGGGTCAGCTAGTAATGAATAAAATGTTTCCTGTACAAATTAAACGCTACATTTAACAACACAGATATGTCCAGTGTAGCAGCATACTTTTCTAGCGTTGTGTTTTGTTACAATATAGAATTCACCAGTTTCGTGGGCTGTAAAAAGTTGTTTTCATAATAATTGCCATATTAATACAGGAATTTCAAGATTTGGCGCGCGACTTTGGATTCGATTCCGGTATTGTGAATGTTCTAGTATCGCACGCTCTGCAATATGTGGAATAGTTCTGAGGCTCTTTTGCAGTTTGTAAAACTCTGTAAACGTAGATATTTTAGAAAACATATTTCAATAACTTTTTCACTCAATATCCCGTAGACAGCGAGTAACTAAATTTCAAAGTAGCATATTATTGTAATTGCCAGTAATCATAAGTGCAGGTAAGTAATTATGCCTGTCGATATTTAATACGGAGCTATTGCGTTGCATCTTGGAAAATGATAATTAGTTTCGAGTTGGCTCAGAGTAGTCTGTAAACGTTGTAATTTAATTTAATTAATTAATAAGCACAGATTCACCCTCTAAATTATTATAAGTCATAACACAAAATAACAAAATAAATGTTATGGTTGTAAATTAAATTAAAGTTATTAGGTTCAATGTCTTGTTTGCATCAATATATTTTTGATGTTAGGAAAACATCAACTGGCAACGAGATGGTCATGACACTCAATTACATAGAACGATGAATTACAAGCATTACCCGAAACCGCTCAGCGGGCACAATAAACATTATGGGAACATTCATTAATAGCTGACCGGTGACCGCTGACAAACGGTGCCTTTGCCCCCCGCCCCGGCCACCATCCATATACCCTGTCTGGGGGGAAAACCCACTGCGTCCGCTCGCCCTCGCGCCCTCCGCCAGGTGTAAAACTGCCCGGTCACGGAAACATAGACATGCGATGCGGCTAATATGTTTTTATTATTAAAGCTATGCGTATTGCTCATCCCCCGACCCTCGCAAGGATGACCCATGAATATTCATGCGGTGATTTGTTAATAGCACCGCAACGCTAACTGCTGGGGAGTAATTGGATGCTCGACTTGATAGCCACCTTTTGATTCACTCTACTACTACTTTGATGGGTTTAACTATTGACTATATTAAAACAATAACCATAAACTGACTCACCGATTGTATTTATTCACTTATACCTAACACTACTTACTTAACAAATCTACAAACGAGTTTTTTTTACTAAACCTTCACAAGGATTTATTTAGTCTAACAAAACTGGCTAGCAAAAAATCTTGAAATAAACTTTTTTTGTTAATCATAGGTAACTGGCCTCTGATTATTATATATATATGTGACACAATGGTGACTCATACTTTATGGTCCAAAGGTGGTGCGTCAAATAAATGTCAAACTAAATCGCAATATTAAAATTATTACGCATTTAAAATGCCATCTTGTGTTTTAAGAAATTGTAAAAACAACATTAAAAAGTGGAACAAATCTCATGGGATTACATATCATCAGTAAGTCATATTATATTTTAGTATCTAATACAATAATCATATTAAATTAGGGAGCTCTTCAGATAATATCCTATTGATAAAATCGTTAAAAGCGAACATCAAACAATGGATGACCATATAAATGAAAACTATATAACCAATTACTTTCAGCTGTTGTTGTTGTTGTTTCAGCATTCCTCCCTTATTGCCCATATTCTAATCTTCTACTCTTCATTGCTAGAGCTTTTTCTGCTACTTCTTTATATGCAAAATCACTTGTCAGATATACATTTATAATGTAAGTAGGTGGACAGGCTATTTACACTGTAAGACAGTTTAGGCTCGTTTGCAGAGTTCGGCACTTTTCAGTTATTAACGCCAAGCTTCAGAGGCCAAACATTACAGTGTTCCGAATTAAAGGGTGAAATTAATTAAAGGGTTAAATTAAAGGTTTTCAGTGAAATTATACGGCATAAAGAGATAGTTCATCTGATATCTCAGGTGACGAGCGCAAAACATTGCCACACGGGATTTTGTTTCTATGTAGTTTAAAACTCTGGGTGGCACTGAACTGCAATAGGTAAGCCTCACGCTAACCATCATGTGAGCGACTTAGCAGTCTCGTACCTCAGTTACATAAAAAAAGCATAAATACCTAAGTCTTTTATTAGGATTTCACTGTTTGCATAGGTTTCCCACCATCGGATTGAGGCGACAAAAGTGGATTGAGATAATTCAAAAGGAACGGAAGCAGCTCGACTGGACTCCCACAAAACACACCAGAATCTGTTCAGCCCACTTTAAGGACGAAGACAAATATGTAGCCTCGGGTGACCGCGTGTACTTAACGAAAACAGCACTGCCTGTTATAAATGAAAACTTGAATATGGAGGCAAGTATGCTTTTCAGATCATGTTTTGTGTGACGAGTTGTTTTCACATAAGCAGAAAAGAACCGTAGGCTATTGAGTAAATAAATACGTTCATACATAACGCTAACACAGTAATGCATAGCTCTAACTCCTAACTAGGCTACCTTTTTTAGGGTTCTAAAAACTATGTGGATCGGGGAACCACAACATCCAGACACTGAAAAATTACTCGTGCTTTTTTCAAAGCACAAATATTTGTGCCATAACGTTTCTATTATCTCATTACTAATGTCCCAGTTACAATGTATGACGTAAATTAGGAATGTTGATTAGGATAGTATTTTGATAATAAGATTTATATAAAGATTGTATTTTTTACAAATGTATTCAAAGATTTTTTTTTCTTAAATCAATTCAAGTTCAATTGTACCTCCATGAGGTTAAAATTTGTCGTATTTTCTTTGCAGAATCAGCAAGGCAGCGTTTTTTTCACAGTTCCGTTCAGATTTAGCAATAATAACAAACTAGAATCAGAAAACGCAGCCTCTACAACGATGAAATATGCCTCAAGGCTAGAACTTCAGGGACGCATACAACAATTGTTAATACAAAAAATGGTCCTCACTGAAAAGTGCAAGACGTGGAAACAAAAATTCATAAACCTGCAAAGAGAACTGGATGTTATGACACAAGACTTGACCAATAATGGGGGAAATGCAATAAATATAAGAAGAAGGAGTCCAAAGTGGATTGTATCTGAAGTGTTAGGAATATGAATAAAGTAACTTTTCGGATTAGAAAAAGCACTCAACCTAGAAGTCTATGAAATATAATTTTGGATGTTGCTGAAAAGTTTTTTTTTCTTTTACAAAATTTATGAGAAAAAAATGGTAAGTAAGTTATTCGATAACCAAATGTGTATTTTAATGTCATTTGTATTCTAATCTGATAGCAGCAATCAAACCTACAATCGCTTTGTAACTGACTTGCTTAGGGTAACGATGTTACGTTAGCGGAAAAAGCATTTTACGTAGTCCATCACGTGTTAACTTTCTGCTATAACAGTATAATAACACGAAAGCGCTAGTAGGGTTACCCTCCACGCTATATTTTTCGGACCTAGCCTGTCAGGTCAACAACCTCCTTTTTAACCCGTCACTATGTCAAGTATAAAAACCCTAAGTACGGTCAACAGCTAAAGTTGCTGAACAATAAAACATTTTCCGATTACTATCATCATCTTGAACACCAACCTTTGACCGCATCATAACTTAATATCAATTGGATTGTGTTGCGGTCAAACGCTACCTTGATCAAACAATACTGATCTAAACACATTTGGAAAATTTAGTATGATCAGCTACTTTTGTCGCTGACTGTACATGCCTAAAACTAGCAAAGATATCTTTTGCCATCTATAGCTATCGAAGCATTATATTTGTGGTTCCATATCTACCAAGACCTCGTTATGGTAACCGTATAAAATCGTAGGTACCTATAAAGCAGGAAAACTGGCAACGTCTACTTTAGTGCCTTCCTAATGCGTCCACTTATCTTTATGCTATCAGTGAAAACTTTACTACCTACGTCGATATACTAGATAAACTACATATTATATGTTATCGGAAGTATTTACTATAATGATAATTATACATAAGGGTGCAATTACCGTGCAATTAAGTAGTTAGAAGAGGTGTTATTTTGGAAAATAAACGTAATGAAATTAATTAATGAATGAATTTGAAAGTCTGTTGTTTAATAAAATAATCATTTAGGTGTTTATTTCCAATATTTATTCTGCGAGTAGAGAAACGAGTTTTAATACTTACTTATAACCTATGTAGTGTAGAAAGTCTGGTTAATTTTTTTAAGATTTGGTTAGAGTTTCAATTTCTAGTCTTGATTTAGCGCTTTACAACAGGTGACTTTATCATAATCAACGAAGCTTTTTATTCATCATCATCAGCCTTTTACGTTCCCATCGCTGGGACTCTGGGCTTCTCTCAGAGAGAGAAAGAGAGAGAGAGAGAGAGAGTATGGGCCGTAATCTGCCCCGCTGGCCCAGTCCTGGTTGGTAGATGTTGCATGCCTTTGAATGTTGCAGTTCTTGGACATGCCTCACGATGTTTTCCATAACCGTTTTTGAGCGATGGTAAATCTGCATATAACTTATTTATTTAGTCATACCTAGATACGGGGCCGAGAGGATTCGAACTCGGTGTCGGCGCCTTGTACCAAAGTCGCACGCGTTACCGTTCGGCCACCATCGCTCCTTTATATTATAATTATATGTATAAATGAAACATACAAAAAGAAGAGGAAATTAAAACGTGAAATACGACCGAAACTGAGCCTTAGCGTGCGTATTGCTCGTGGCAGTATTACACATACCTGGGGGAACATTTACATGAAGCTTTATGGTATACTTTACCTATATAATTCTGGTCGTTTACATGAACAAAGGTCGTGTAGTATTCCCAAATTTTCTAAAGAATTACAATGTCAGTAGTTTCTATCTACGCATTATTTTCTATTGAGATTTGAAGTTAAATGTACTGAGTAACCACTAAAAAACAAAAATGCATTCATTCTAGAGTGTAAAAAAAGTTCTTAGGGTCGGCAACGCATATTCAACGTCCCTAGTCTTGCAAATATCCGTAGGCGTCTATTTCCTTAGTTTAGCTTAACGTTCGATGCTAGATGGTAGAGCATTATCTGGTGCTCGCTAGGATAGCTGCCACCCTCAAGTTCAAAATCTTTCCGGCACCCTACTTACAATTAATTAGATAAGTATAACTGGAACCTTGTATAAGTCTCTGTGTAGTGGCAATAAATTGATTTTTTATTTATTTATTTTATTTATTTATTATTTACTTGAGAGTAATTTCTCAATCCAGCTGTAACGTGGCGCCATCATCAACCACATAGTCACTTAACATCAGGTGACTTGTGGTTGAACGCTACCATGCATTAAGTAAAAAAAAAGGTAGATTCTTCATTAACGGAACCTATTTTAATAGTGCGTAAGACATATCATGAGGTAACGATTTAAAAAATATCTGACTTTTAGGGTTGCATAATAACTTTTGAATCCTTTACTAAATTGACAGCTATTGTTCCCCTGTAAATCAACACATTGCGTTATTTTTTTGTGATGTTCGACCCTTCGCCTTTCCACCCTCTACGCAACATTTACCCAAAATTACTATGGGAAATTTATGGGAAATGTAAACATTACTCGAATTACTGCGTTTTTTGTTCGTCAATTAACTGACGCCGTGGGACTTTGTGTCAAATACAATACGATGGAGCACCTTGGACATAATTAAAATGTGTTAAACATTGTCCTAGTTAGTTAAGTAGGTACTATATAAGAAATGTTACAGTAAAGTAACTACAAACAAGCTGTGTGGCCAACACACAAATGAATCGACCCAATTGTGGCGCCACAAAAAGTCCACATGAACAATTAAGTTAATACTAACAAGATGAATATTAATAAGAATCATTTATTTATTTGCAACAAATTATACAAAAATACAGAACAAAACAAAATGCATTATGCAATAACTACTAAAGATGTATTGTTGCTAACCGGCCTCAACTCAGCGTTGTGCTGGTCGTTTGACCAGCGCTGGTCTTCCGTTAAAGCCGTTTTTGATGACGTCACTCGCATGAAGATAATTTTATAGAACAAAAATTTTTCGTCCGAATTGTGGCACCACACAGATGAACCATATAATAAAAACCAACTAGCTGTATGGCTCTTTTTTAGACAATCAATGATCAAGTCGCTCTTGTCTTTAAAGGTAATGTTTAATTTCACTGAGTTATGATATTCGAGTGTGGATTAGGTACTCATATTTTATTGTTAACTAGCTGACCCAGCAAACTTCGTATCGCCAATAAAAGTCACCATGTAAACCTTCCCTGAGCTCCCACAAACATTTCAAGATCAAAATTATCCAAATTCTCGAGTATTAGCGAGACTAACAGCGAGTCTATCGGTGTGTTCCGGCAGCCTCACTTGAGAGCCAGTTCCCAGTCCAGGTGTAGCGTGGCGCCATCTTCGACCACATCGTCACTTAACATCAGGTGACTTGTGGTCAAACGCTACCCTGTAAAGTGTAAAAAAAAAAACTAACGAACATCAATTGATTTTTATATACAACAAGAAGAAGAAGATTTGTATGAACTGTCGTCGTTTTGCGGCAATCAGCAAATTCTACTAACTAGTGATTCCGAAAGTCGCAAAAACATGCAACTGTCAAAGACATCTAACTTTAATATTGAAAAAACACCTGCCTTATGAAAAGCATATAAGCCCCTAGTTGCGTTGTTACATTTTTTTTACTAGAAACGAATACATAACGTATCACATTTAAACGTATTCGTTTTAGATGCGGAGTTGTAGTCCACCGCCTACGTGGGCGGCGTTGGGTATCGATCGGCCACCCGCCCCACGCCGCCAACGCCCGCCCATAGCCGCCCAACGATAAACGAGGCTCCTGGCGCAAACGTAGCTCCGCAGCCTATAAAACGTTATTGCTATTAGTTATAGTTATTGTCGTCATAAGTTTTAGGGTAGCCACGTTCGATAAATGCTACTTTGTTTAACAAATATTAATTTGCCTAGTTATGGTAGTCTAAATTAAACTCCAAGTTATGTAACGTTAATGACATAATAATTGAGAAACACTTCAAATAAATTAACTCTTGAATTAACATTATAAAATGAAGTTTGGGACAGCGATCAAAGGCCTATTCCATTCTATTATATACTAGTTAAGGATTAAATTAATATATCACACATCACTACAAAAATTCTAAACCAAGTTGAGAGGCATTTCTAAATTGTAAAGCTCTATTTATTTTAAAATCTCTTATTGAAAAGTATCATCGATTTATGTTAATTTCTAAGTCATATGAAATCAAAACGAAAATCGAAGCCTACAGACACGAATGGTGTAGATGAAATCATTTTATCCAGACATTTTATTTTACCTTTGTAGTTAAAGAAGGAATGTATTAATAAAAAGCATCAAGAGGATTGTACTATATGTATACCTATCTAAGAAAATTATGCATATGACCTTACAGCATTCAAGACCACCAATCATCTACCGTTACCATACGTTTTGTTTGCAAATTGAACTTTACGAGTTTACTCTAAGAAAGCCACACATATTTAATCATAACGCACCAAGTCACTTAGACCTTACCACCTTGCTATAGAGCCGAAAGAGAATTTTAACCTTTTGCTACCCTGTCACAATGAACTATGTATATGAAACATTCTTCAATTGGTAGATAAGCCATAAATTATTTTACTTCGATACAGTACTAAAGTGTTCGTATTTGGTTTGGTACTATGTGCTGCGAAGAATGGTAGTGCGTGGGTAGAAAAATTATGGAAATGGAGCGTCGGTATGGCACTGAACAAACAATGCCTTAACACGTTAAGTGCGAAACAGGGCTTGAAACACCCTGTTCGTGTCTCATCTTTATAGCGGTAAGAAAAAACTTTAACTTCCTTGTCGTGCGAGAGGCATAACTTCCATCTGATTCAGAGTAGGAGAGAGATAACTATATGTTTGAGATGTGCTATTGATTCCTAGTTCTATGGTACACCAACCTTAATGCCGGGTTTGTTAGACCCCGTGCCGCACTGAACAAATAATAATTCCAACACAGTGCGGAACGAGGTAGCGAACACCTCGTACCCCCGCGCACCTCGTACCGCGCCCTACGCTAGCTTCACGCGGTTAGTGTTGTGCAACGCATTCGAGGCTGCGCGCGCGCGACGAAGTAAGACCAATTATGGAGCTAATATTTGGTACAGCCCTTATTAACGCCTGGATTGTGTTTAATTCAATTAATGATGATAGAAATAAAATGCCAAAGAGATTATTTGCGGAACAACTTATTGAAGCTTTTACAAAGAAAGACTTGGATGTGGACACAGGTAATTTTCAAATTCTAACTACTCTATATATAGTTAATAGAAACTTGAATGTGACATGTTGAGTAACTTTCTTCAAATAGACTGATGATCGTGATAACTATTAGTGTGTTTGTTTATTGAATTCAAACGGTGTCTTGCTCATCAAAATTTTACTCTACCCAATTTAACCAACTTAACCCAACTTTACCAAACTCTATCCAACTCCACCCGATTCTACCTTACTCTTACCCTAATCTACTCAGCTCGACCTTACTTTTACAGAACCTACTGCAAATAAATCACATCATCTCGAAAAGGGACCAAAGAAGAGGAGATGTGTAGGATGTTACGAAAAACTCCGCACCTTCTTAACGAGTCGTGAAGCTGACAAAAAAGTGAAGAAAATTCTCACAGAATGCACTGGTTGCAAAAAATATTATTGTTTGACATGTTTTAATGAAAAACATCCATAAGTTTGGTAAATAAATACAATTAAATAAAATCGATATTTATTTTCCCATCACTAAATAATGTGAAAACCTGCCATTCTTCAGTGCGATGCGGGGTATATTAGACCCCACATTTTATTTTACCTATAGAAACTAAACTAACGAATCTAACCACGGGCGGCGGCAGATTTAGGTTAATAATTTCATTGTTAATAATAATCACGACAAAAGCCGTCCACTTCATTTTATCTGGCGCCAAAAAAAGGATTTTGGTCTCCTACAGGCGGTGGGGTTTAATATGCCTCGTGCCGCCACAATTTCTGGTATAGGACAAGGTTTAAAACGACCCGTAACGCAGTAATGGAATGTACAGATAAATTTGTGCCGCTCGGAACGTGTTAACGGTGCGGAACTGCAATTTTAATTTCTTTCATTTGAGGATGAATAATAAAGAGTCTCTCCCTTTGGTTTAATAGGCATATAGGTTTGAGCAAATAAGGTTATAATTATGCAACATGTACACACGTCGCAACCCCCAGTGCAATGACCTCTTGTACATGACATGTCCACTCTACTTTCCAAGGTCTTATTATTTGCTATAATTATTGCAGAATTTTCAGAATATCAAAGTTTATAATAACGTATCTATCTACACATTGACCTGGAAAATAGATATTGCTCCCTTTTCATTTCCTCTGAAACTAACCCTTCAAATAAAAGCAATTTATTTTATTTCACTTTTAGCCATACGTGACTCACGTCTGTGTTTTATTCTATACTAGCTGCGCCCCGCTATTTCATCCGCATCTTCCCGTTATCCCGCAAGAACCCTTTTCCGGGATAAAAAGTATTAAACCTACATATGTGTTAATCCAGGATATAAGCTATCTCTATTCCAAATTTCACTCAAATCCGTTCAGTAGTTTTCGTGAAAGAGCAATAAACAGCCATCCATCAACCCATCCATCCATACTAACAAACTTTCGCGTTTATAACATCATAAGTAGGATAGATGTCAGCTTTCGCTTCATATAGTTTCGTTTTGGCCCTGAAAAGTAAACAAAATGGTCGACGGTTGGCAACCCAATATTGCGAAGGCACTGAAAAATATTAAAAGCCTGTAATTAGTCACTTAACCCTAAAAGTTAATGGAAAATTACAACATCACAGGGGTAGGTATGTTATGTACACTATCATAAATTCTAGGATGAACAAAAAGTGAAACAGCCTATTGTCCTATTTTATTCCAACTTGTTTTACAAATTTCGTAAGTTCTTACAAAAAACTTTAGTATATCAGCAGATACAGTTTATGGCACTCAGGAATGATGTATCTACCTATTGGTGACAAAATTTTCAAAATCAGTAGTTCTGTAGATTGCTTCTTTATAATAAAGTTACGGCCTTTTTTCTCCAGATCTATTTTTAAATAACAAAGAATATTAAAAAATACAATACCCAGAGGCTCTTACAACTACTTTTTGAAATACTGCCTTGATTATTTTCAGCGATTTTGTATAACGTTTTTGTTACTCCCAGAACGGTATAAGGCAGCGGGGCCGGGGTGTGGCTGTTGTTCGCAGAACCTTAAGTTTTTTTACTATCCTCACAAATAAAGTAAAAGTCTAATAGTCAATTCAATTTATTTAATAGGATACATTGTGATCACTTTAAAACGTCAAACTTAAAACTAGCTCTGCCTTTTCCAACCTCTTTACGTCGTCAAAAGAACAAGCAAGAAACGCCCGGCAGGTAATTTTTTCACCGCGATCACATTGCCAATCTTATTCCTAATACTAATTGACTGAATTGAAGCAAGTTCACTACAATCCCAACCTTTTTTGTCATCTAAATGGTCCGATTTTTTATTATAAGCTTTACTAATAAGATTCCTCTTGGTTGGTTGTGCACATTGGGATAGGGAAACATGAACATTATCGAGTTACGGGATTACAACCAAAGCAGATCAGACCCCACAAGCAGCACCCGTTCACAATAAATAACTCTCAATCACCTGAATAATGCGTTAAATGCCTAACTACTTATTTGATTAAAAAAGTGGCTGAATGCAAAACCAAGCAAAGCTATAGCAAAAAAAAATTTAAGACACGTAACAAATTAAATTATCTATCAATTACTATCGACTGTAGTAGTGTGACGACGTTGACTGACGATCTGGCCCATATTGGTGGGTAATTTTCAAAGCATTGTCATTAAGCGACGTCATTGGTTGTAGTAGAAGAGTCGTCGCG
Source organism: Opisthograptis luteolata (assembly GCA_931315375.2). Lineage (NCBI taxonomy): Eukaryota > Metazoa > Arthropoda > Insecta > Lepidoptera > Geometridae > Opisthograptis > Opisthograptis luteolata. Next base: position 7,233,041 of record OV928033.1, read on the forward strand.
CGACTCGCCACCACTTTAGTTATGAATGCGCTTGATGCGTCAACCTCATTATCTTGGAACCAACCAATCAGAACACAGCGTTTTTTACGTTGGATATATACCTACAGCGATGCTATTCATAATTTTGAGTGTGTAGTACTAACTTCAAATACTCAACGAACGCTAATCACATGCCAACTTACTTCGCGTCGTCTATGTACCTGTTTTAGCATTAACTATTTTTCTTTTTACTACTTTTTTATGCTTGCTTTTATACATCTAACTCTAAATTTAGGAACGAATATATTACGACTGTAAGCTGGATTAATCCCATGACTTTCAAAACACCATCCCAAAGTTCTATCTAGACCGCTGAGGCCCGCACTACTTGAGCACAGATGTGAGTTGTGACGCTGTCAGTTCCTACAAATACGTCACTTAATCGCTACTTATGCATGATCAACACTTGAGCGCATTGGTGGATTTAGCAGCAGGCTGAGTAGGCTGGAGCCTAGGGCGGCAGATTTTAGGGGCGGCAAATTTAGTGTCAAATAAAAAAAAATGTTTTAATGATATTAAAAGAGTCGTATCTATGTATTTTAATATTATTATGTGCACACAAACAATTAAACATTGTTCACCACTTGATTTTTCTTAAATTTTTGTCTGATGCATAAAAAAATGACACATTTAAAAAGGAAAGGCAGAGGCCGTAGAGGTTATAGAGGTTGGTAGGGGCGGCAAAGTTTGAATACTTAGCCTACTGGCGGCAAATGTGTAAATCCGCCACTGCTTGAGCGTCATTCTAGAATACGGGCCTAAGAGTCGAGAATTTCACTATCTACCTACTGCTACCTACCTAGCATCGTTTAATTTGCTGTAATCGTTATCCGTTTCGATTACGCGTGTAATCAATTATGGGAAGGTATCGTGTTGTATCATTAATCAATTGGCTGCTTGCATTGTATGCCTACCTCATTCGCGTGTATGTAAAGATATTGATATGTGAAGTTGATGCTGATATATGTTGATAGCTTATTATGCGACCATGCTGCACCGCCATTTGTTGCTACTCTGTATTTAGTTTTATAATACTAGCTGCACCCCATGGTTTCACTCGCGTGGGCTACACTTTATCGCGATACAAAGTATCTGCAGTCGTAGTTCTTTCTTCTTCTTCCTTTTAGTGTCTTTCTCCAGGGTTCGATCTATCTCCAAACCAAATCTCTGTTTGGGCAAGTATTAGTACGTAGGTATGTATGTATTCTGTGGTATGGCAGTTTTATTTAAAAAAATGATCTTTCAGTAAAAAAGAAACCTTATAAAACCATAGCACAATGGTAAGGTACTTATTCTAGTCCTAGCCTAGCTAGCTACCACCCTCGAATCGAACTTTTGTCGCCAATCACTTATCAATAAGTATGGGTGCGGCAGCAGTCCTTGAGAATTAGTCCCTTCGCTCAGCACTTACCATCCTGGACTAAGTATATAACGTCATTTAATAGCTAGTGAAATAGTGGCAAAACGCTATTTTTACTCGTATCGTTACTATAAAAAAGATGCTACGTTTTCTTTGACTTGAATGCCCATTCAAGTCAAAGGCAGGCCAGAACTATCCAGAATAGATACATATCAAGTCTCTTAAAATTATAAGATAGCATCGATCTTTCTCGAGAAAGGTCTGTTTGCGGGTTATTTTCAAGCACAAAGCCTTCAGAACAAAGCGAAACATTTAACCTAATTCAACACGCCTAGCAGATTACGGGCGTACACAATGCGGCCGACACTTGCTTCATTCAACAGTCGAAATAAATAACAACAACAATCTAATAGACTCGAGATAGGATCGAGTGCGTGTTTCATCACGACGGCCGGGTGCAAATCCGCGGGTGGTTCTGACGTTCTTTCATTTCACAATAGCTACGAATAATTAATGCAGTATCGCTGCAATCGATTAATGCTCGCGACAATCGATGCTTATGGTTATAGGTTGCGGCAGCTAAACACTATGGGCTGGCGAAGATTTGAGAAAACAGCGATGTAGCTTTCGTATATCTTGTATTTCATCTCATTGTGGATCTATCAATACCATATAATTCTTTATCATCAGCCTATTACGTTCCCACTGCTGGGACTCTGGTCTTCTCTCAGGGAGAGAGTATGGGCCGAAATCTACCATATTAGGTATTATAAAGAGGTAGAGTTTGCTCGTGATTTTGAGTGTAGCAGCCGAAAAGTCATAAAGCGAGAACATCGCTAGATTTTCATTTGTGTATTATCAATAAAACAGCAACTAAGCGTAGCAAATTTTCGGCCAAATATAATTGACATATAATATGTATTTATTTAAATTATTCCTATTATAATATCAATTATTTGCTAGGATCACGCGTAGGTGCCTGCGTGTGCATTGTGCGTCGGGTCACATTATCGAAACTCCTCTATTTATTATGTCAAAGTGTACGCGTAAATTGAACAACCCAAATGCCGCAAACAAACGATGATTTACTTACATCGTGCGAAATTTAAACACTGCCGCACATTGGGCATTAGCTGTCAGTTCGTAATAGCACACTGATTTCGCCCGGGTCGTAAATGAGTTAAACTGAAACGAGTACGGCACTCGCTAGCGGTCCGCCCGAGGCAAAGAGCACTAAAGTCGAACGCGAAACAGGTATGGCAGTTACACGATGCCTAAAACCATGCGAAACTACAGGTGATGTCAGACTGCTTTGCTAACGTAAATCATAGAACAGCGAACTTGACAAATGTAATGAACGGCAGTAGTACGATTCGTTATCTTTCTCTAGTAAATTTATCCAAGAGTTTTTTACAGATCTACTAAAGAGCAATGATCCAATTGTTGCAAAGCATCCAATCAGCTCATACTTCTTTGACGACGATTTACAAATAAGTAGAATGATTTTCAAATCCTGATCAGTACCTAGTTCTAGAGTTCTGCCATACAATTTTAGCCCACTGTTAGACGAAGGCTTCATTCCTTTAAGGAGGTTGTACCAACTAACAAAAGTATTTTCTAAGTTTTGCTCACGTTGAATCAACCTGTTCAACGCCAAGAAACTGAAAAAGCTCGTTGGTTTAAAAGTCACTCTACTTGTTCCAATTACAGTTCCAATCAGAAAGTTGGCACGCGGGAAACGTGTCCGATCTACGAGCGGCTAATCTTTGTCCGTGTTGCTCAAGCTCGTCTAGTCGGTGGAGGAGCTACTTCGCAATCGTTCGATCCGCAAAGGTCATGGAAGGAATTCGCGCAGTCCGGCGCTCTTGCAACACCCCACACTGTTTCAAAGAGGTTCCAACATCTAATCGTTTGCAGGTTAAGCTAGGAACAGATCATAACATTGGCGTGGCCTGTCAGATGAACAATGAGTACATCTGCGTATTGCTTCTTATCGTATCTTAGCTTACTAATGATAAAATGCAAAAGTTTATACATATTTGGATTATTATTAATCTTGCAATCACGTCGTATCGGCTGATTGGATTTGAAAGGAACTTGGTGGAATATGTCCTGCAGTGTGATTCTAATTGATCGTTTAATTAACAGTTCCGACCACGGATTCGAAAATTGTTCAGATTTATTTAGACACGATTCTTTAATCTGAATTTGGAAGCTGTGACATCGAATCTGACACGGAAACTTTCCGAGTGAATTAGAATCGCACTACTGAAGTATCTACAGGGTATCTATCTACTTTCTATTTCGGGAAAACTTTCTGAAGGGACTTTTGTATATTATTTTCGTAAGTATGTTTTATTTTAAAAATATAAGTTTGTTTGTTATGTGAAGCCGAAGCGGGGTGCTACCACGGTTAGGCGAATATAAATGTTGATATACTGCAGCAGGTCTTGAATCGTAACAAACATAAACAAAAAAGCACTCTCAGTTTTTCTCTAATTTTCCAGAAAACAACGTTTCAATTTTCTTTGTCCTGAAGTACAGTCGTGTCATAATATCGTACCTGCGATCGGGCACGGGAGGGCAAAGATTTATCGACAGCTTTAGATTGGCGTAGCACATTTTTGGTTGGGGTTGTTTAAATATTACAAATAAACCATCCATGCCACAAAGAGCAACATAAGTAAGGTTTTATCCTGGTAAGGTATCGATTCAGGATAAAAGGAAATCTTTAGGCTGTCATAATCCCTGCGAAGCCGGGGTGAACCGATGCTACAACGATAGAACAATAGAATAACAATACAATAGAACAAAACGCTGCGCTAAGTATATAGGTATCTAAGTACCTATATACTTACTTGAACAAACCAACCGAACGAAACGCAACCGTATTACACTTACTCGTATTATTCTGACGTAAACGATACCTCACTTTTTATGTGGAATAAAAATCTATCTGTTCAGACTATCTGACAATGCAAGCAACGATAATTTGAAACAATAGGTCTAAAAATTTACAATAATAGGGATTGTTAACACAGGCATCCATTAAATATCAAGTAAATATCAATACCTATACATATGCATAATACCTACTAGCTATATGTAGGTACCTATATAAAAACCCCTCCCACAGCATTTCTGATAAACAATAGAAAGGTAAATAGAGATAACACAGTGCACACGGGCTTATCGATACCTACACATATTTACATACTCTCTTATCATGAATGGACTAATAGGAAAATACTTCATACTTAGCGCTTAGTCTGCCTCTGCATACCTATAGTTTACAGTAAAGTTTCGGTGAAGCTCTTTGGACAATCAACTTTTATTAATTCTTCATAATTATCTTACTGTATATAAGGTTACATGTTTTGTGTAGCTTCCGGATCACATATTTTCAAGATGACTCTCATCTAGTTAGCTAGCCAGGCCATCTATAGAAATTGGAAATGGGGAGTCACACGCAAAGCTGTTTGTAGATGACACTTATTCACGACCCTATGTCAAATTATAGCCGTGCATGGTTGTCATTGTCAAAGAGTGGTTGTATAGCTCGGATGAAAACTGCTTTAAAATCGGACTCTACTAGTCCGATTTTGGAGAAAAACTACAACAAACAAATAAACAAACATCCTCTCACTCCATTGCATATACCGTGTCCGTTCCGTCGTGGTTAAAAAATGGACCTGTACTTAGCTACATAGGGTTGTAGAAGTTGTAGACCAATGTTGTAGACTTGTAGTTGACAGATTTAATATCAAATTAAGGTGCAGAAATATTCTAGGCACAGACAGCACAGTCGATCATACGTTAGAGTCTGAAAGAAAGTTAGTTTTCCTCCCCACTAACGAAGTACGTACTACGTACGTTATGTACTTGTTTAAACTTAACTTCAAAGCTGCAAGATGAACGCATCTTGGGCTCTGGCATAAACTTATCTGCTTAATCTGTAATTAATTTGTGTACGAGTGTAGGAAATTGAAATGAAGTTTTCTTCTAGTTGCACCACAAAGTCCGTGTAAAGTTTATGCAAAAAAAAGTGCCATTGTATACGTTCGTATACACAATATACAATATTACCCCCTACTATATAATATTATAAATGCAAAAGTAACTATATCTGTCTGTCTGTTACGCTTTCACGCCTAAACTACTGAACTGATTTTAATGAAATTTGGTACAGAGATAGGTTGAACCCTGAGGAAGAACATAGGCTACTTTTTATCGCGATAAACTGTAGCCCACGTGGGTGAAACCGCGGGGAACAGCTAGTGTTTTATAAATGATTATTATAGCTATTATTGAATTAGAATAACGTGTAAATAAAATTTATGAATAAATGAGTACTTGAGTATTTTTAAGGCTATAAATCTCAAGTCAAAGTTGAGCGATAATATGACAATACCGGAGTACAAACAAATGTGTCGCTTCGTATCTTAGGCATAAGTTATACCATAGTGACACAGGCACTAATATAAGATGAATATTTTAACCACTATTATCACTGATCACATTGTAATACTTCTGACAATATTAGTCACAATTACTTTAAATTGGGATTTATACCATGGAAATTACGTAGAAAATAACAACATACGGCAAAAAGTTTAAATTTAAGCCAAGTCTTACGTACTTACCATACATACAAAGGAAGTGTTGATAATGTATCATATAATATATATACGTCGTGGTCTTCCTGTAATACTGTAATCTACCCAAGTACCAAAACCGCAACCAACTAAATTCTACATTTTACAAGTTACAGACAAAAACTATATTAACTCAAAAACTATACTATACTATAAAACATACAATGTAGCCCATAATACTATTTTCAGATTACATTAAACGCTAGGAGCAAAATATAATAATGCATTGTTTTTAAATGTAATTAATAATATCTTAGTCATAGAGTGGAAAAAGATTTAAGTACTTAAATAATATTAAGTATCTTTATTGAAAATACTAGATACATATATAAAATCCCTACATAATATAATAAATGCGAGAGTAACTTTGTCTGTCTCGCTTTCACGCCTAATCTACTAAACCGCTTTAAATGAAATTTGGTACGGAGATAGTTTGAACCCCTCAGGCCGCGATAAAAAGTATCCTATGTAAGAACATTGGATACTTTTTATCGCGATAAACTGTAACCCACGCGGTTGAAACCACGGAAAGCAGCTAGTACTTTAAAAAGGAATGAACTATACTGCAGAACATCGTCCCAAAGCTTTGAAAGCTCGTCACCTGCGTCTGCGTGGGCCGCGCGCCATTGTATGCAAATGCCATGCGCCGCAGATCCCCACTGCTAGAGAAATTATTGAGAATTCTCTAAATTTTGCCTCCACTTCTCTATTCATCTGAGATTAAGTACGATTAATAGCGAGTTTAAATGATTCTTCAGTGGTCACAATTTGATTTAAGCCTTTTTCTTAAATTGTTATCAGATGTCGCAATGTCGTCCAATGAAACTCGACACAAATAGGTACATTTCTGATGTGCAGTGAATATAGTAAACGTATAAAGTGGCCCAGTAAGCAGTTTTGAGGTTATGAGCAATTTATGATTTGACTCATTCGAGAACTTATGATTAGCAATTATTTTCATAAACTTTATATAGTAGCTAGTTAGTATGCCTTAAAACTAAAATAGGCCACTCTGGCTTTGAACATTTAGAAAGATGAACAAATTAGAGTACTTAAGTAGTTACCTAAATAACTTGTCATTTTTGTGGATTGGGGGCCACTTTTCCGCTGAGTTGACTTAAATATAATTTCGGCTCGTTGTTCCATATTATATGAAGCTAGGATACGTTTCTCAACCTTTTCTGCTCTATTTTTAAGGCTCTGTCGCTCCGTATAACGTATAATATGGTCATTTGTGTACAGAACAGCAATTTTACACACAGACTGTAATGAAAAACATAAAAATATTTTTAGTTTACTTAAGAGTAAGTAAAGTACATAGCAAACACACACTTATATAACTTGGCCACTTTTATTAGAGTAGTTAAGTTTTTTTTCAGTTGTTAGTGTGTAATCCAAAAGTAACAAAATGGAAAATCAAAACGTTGACGGCCACTTGATCACGCGCATTGTTCGTATCGCGGTCAAATTGCTGCATGTCATCCCAAGAGATACCGCCGGCTGAAACGTCTTGAATAATGTCTCGGCACGGCGCATCCCGTCCCGTCATCGTTCTCAATCACGACAGTCACATGCGTAAAGCAAGCTATTTTAATAATCTCAAATTGTAAGCTCTTTTCTGTTGTGCTTCACGGAAGTATAAATGTGTCCTGGTCCAATGTTACGTATGCAGGTCCTGTCACACTGAAAATTCCATGAAATAAACAAACTGAGAGTACCTACTTAGTTTTAAAACCGAGCTTCCATCATTTTACCGATGGTATCCAATAAAGGATTTATTGTTTCAGACGTCTGAACTAGAGTCGCTGCTGTGCAAGCAGGAGGGTGCCGCGCTCGCGCCCGCCCACATGGATCTATTCGATGGCGGGCCCTCCTCCCGTGACGATGCCTTCCTGCGGCCCGCGCTCTGGGAGGACATCGCCTCCTCCATCAGGAATATCGACCCCGAGAACGCCAACATGCTCGCGCCGCTTGGGGCTACACATGTTAAACTCGAAGCAGATGAAGCATTGCTCGAAGAGTGCGTTACACCGCTACTCAGTCCTCTCGAGATCAAGACGGAAAGGCTGTGTGCGCCACCGGCGTACGTGCATCCGCAGCCCATGCACCATCCACCGCACCAGCAGCCGCCGCAGGTGCCCTCCTTCGCCAAGTACCCTCCCTCGCGGCTCACCTACATGTCCCCACTGACGCCGCCTGGCTCCGATCAGGGCAGCCCAGGCAACACGATACAGGTAAACTCGCCGCGAGAAGGAGCTTTGCTCATGCGATGGTTTGCGATCGCGCGACAGATGGTACCATCTCCTGCCCCGCGAACTTTCCTCTTGCCTTGTGTGTCGTTCTGTTGCAGCAATGTCACGACATTGGTGGCGAAGGACGATGATCCGACTTACGATTCAAATAACGTGATGCATGTTCCTGACGCTGGTAAGACGGACGGCCCGCATAAATGTATAATTTCATATTTAAATTATGAGCGGATACTTTTGTTTAATGATTCAGGTTTTGAATAGTTGTTTATTACGTGTTGTAAGAGCGTGCCAACATTCACGTGTGTTATTGCAGGGCGGACCACGCCGTACGCCACCGCCGCCCTACCACCCGCCGCCGCTGCTGCGCGCGCCGCACCAGCCGCCGCACCCTCATCAGCATCAGCATCAACATCACCATACACAGGTTATTATCACTTAACCTACTTATAGACCAAGTAAAGTGAGTGGCAACCGAGTAAGCGAGGTACTCAGCTCTTTTTACTCATCATTTATGGCTATAATGAAAATTTCTTCCAGTAAAATGATCACAACCTTCTAAGTTGTCACAAATTACTACCAACAAACAGCATTCAACACTTATCTCTTTATCGTGTTATCAGGCGATGCAGCAGCCGATGCAGTTGGGTCCTCCAAACGTGGGTCCGCCACAGCCTCCGCTCGGGCACGCACCTCCCCCACACTCGCGTCTCACGTCTCCCTCCTCTGTCAAGTACAACCGGCGGAACAACCCTGAGCTCGAGAAGCGACGAGTGCATCACTGTGATTTCATCGGTATGTCTCTTTGCAGCAAAGTTGTTTTATTTGTCTTCTTTAAGTGTCTGTACAGGCTTTGATTTCTCGTCTTGGATAGCCGATCAAGAAAGCGCGGTCGCATTATCATTTTCATAATTAATCCACGCAAATATCAAGTCACGAACTCTTAATATTTTTTGCTGGAAAGGGAGAAAAGTTACTTCTTTTATAGTATTTATAGTAGACTCGTCATGTCCACAGCTAAAACTAGGCTTCTCTCGTTGGTATTATTAATTGTCTGTTTCTGATACCTACGTACTTACATAAAACGCCGCTAGATCTATGTCACTAAAATGCTGATTAAATTTACAAATATTAACAACATAAGAATAAGAAACTGTACTGCACATATTGTTTTTAACTGTGTACAAAGTATATCATCAGAGGTTAGGGATATATTATGTCATTTACCTACAGTACAAAAAGTGAAGCTTGAGATGCAATAATATTACTCGTTTTAACATGGCATTGACAATCTGCTTGATAAGTCCTCTACTGCTTTTGGCTCGTCTTACTCAGTAAATTATTCGTGCTGGAATATTTGCTAAGTATGTACCTACAATTCACTTCTGACATTCTTTTCAGGATGCACAAAAGTTTACACGAAAAGTTCTCACCTCAAAGCTCATCAAAGGATTCATACAGGTAAAATATAATCAGCGTTATTACATTCCGCTTAAGCTTAGTGCGAACTCTGGCGTCGAATGAACTGTTAGAATATTAAGCATCTCTGCGAAGAACTATTCTTACTGCGTTAGTCTATCATACCCTGATTGAGATAGATTGGTTGAGAGAAAGATCGTATTAGAACTAACTAACTTGTAAAGTGTGATTACGTGTGTTTGTCGAACAGATAGGAAATGTTAGTACGATGGAAAATACCAAAAGATTTTTATAGCAGATCAACAGTACAGGTATAGAAGTTGGTTCTCGCGAAAGTAATGTGATTTTATCATAGGGTAGGGGTATAATGGCATTGTTTGTAGGTGCTTATCGCAGAATTTTACTGTAGTCATTTGCATTTCACCTGTTCAATTTATGTGACACGACGTTTTTTACGTAATCGCGCTTTCTACTACCAGCAATAACTCGAGGAAATCTTTACTGCCACTTCACTACCCACGCGAAGGTTTATTCGTAATTGAATAAGACCCCTGCCACACGACGTTAGGCATACTTATACTTAGTGAAGCTCTCAACTATACCTATTCGCTGAATATTATTTAATTATAACGTTTTCATATACGACAAAGCCATTTACACGCCCTTGAAATCACAAGAACTTTTAAATAATTGTATAATTAACCTAAAATAAATTGTACCTGTACTACGTCTATCCTTTTTTATCTGTATGGCTAAATAGCTTATTATAAATGCACCATAAAAAGCAGAAAGAATGTGAGCAGAGTCAGTGATGGCAATCATCCAATGCGTGTCATTTCGCACGTTTGCATGTCACGCGAGCGAAGGTGGTGGTGCTATATGTCCCTCGAGGAATGAGGAACGATTCACACCATGCCCGCATCGATTCAAATTTTCTTCGCTACGTACAAACAGGTTTTGTGTGGAATGCCATTCTCTTTTCATCATTGCATGTTCTACTTCAGCTTCTACAATGTATACAAGTGGAATCCACCACAGCCAAGAATAAATTCAACAAAGAGAAATTGTGTATAATATTTACAAGAAGTTAAACTACGTTTTTCTGCTTGTTGAGAAAAGCAGTTTGCTGGCGTTATGGTTCCAAGCATTGTACAGCATTGCGTTGGCTGTAATACAAGCACTGTTGAAAGGGACAACAAGTCCGGTTCGAATCACTTTGATTTCGACTCATTCCTAAGCGAGTTCGATCATGAAGGATCATTGATGGTGCGAGACATTCATAGGATTTGTATCTTACTTTGTGAGCAGTTTCTTAGCCATGCTCTAAATAATAGTTTATTCAAACATCTTTTCAAAAAGTACCTACTGCATTGGGCCCAATCAGAAAGGAATAGTTCAGTTCAAACATATTTTATGTTTAATAATAGCGGTCGATCACTTTGCGGTATCACACTGGAATAGACCAATGTTAAGACAAGATCAAAATATAATTTCTCGCTACGTCAAATATCCTTCACCGTTCGAGCGTTTCTGACTCGGCATGGTGTGATATCTTCAGGCGAGAAGCCGTACACTTGCCAGTGGCCGGAGTGCGAGTGGCGTTTCGCGCGTTCTGACGAGCTGACGCGGCACTACCGCAAGCACACCGGCGCCAAACCATTCAAGTGCGCCATTTGCGAGCGCTCCTTCGCCCGCTCCGACCATCTGGCTTTGCACATGAAGCGGCACATGCCGAAGACGTCCAAATGACACGCAAGGCGGGGCGGTGACCATCCGCCCGCCAACCAGGACGCTCAGGTAATCACGATCACTTTAAATCTTATTTGATCCACGTTTTTCTTGTGCCAAAGTGCAGTTTTTTTTAGGTAGCATTTGACCACAAGGCACCTGATGTTAAGTGACGATGTGGTCACCACGCTACACCACGACTGGGAACTGACTCTTAAGTGTGACTGCCGAAACACACCGATAGATTCTTAGTAGCTAGCCAGACGAACAATGAAATAAAATAATAATGATAGACTGGTAAAATAGAGTAAGTAGTAGGTATTCAATTGTAATAGTTCTATTCCCTGCAGCATTTTCTGCGTATCTTTTTGAAGTGAGTACTTAACAAGAGAACAACTTTTGTGTTTTTTCAGGAGGAATGCAATGAGAGCATCTTCTTGGAGTGCGACCTGGACTCCACACTGATGGACTCGTTCTACGGCGCGCTATGATCGCGCGCGAGATGCGACTTACAACTTTGTATATCTTGTAAAAGCGAAACTGAACAATTTGGACAACATTGCACACTATCAGTGTTTCCACTTCATCCGTGAAGTGACGAACACTAACAGTTTTAATGCACATTATTTTTAAGTCTACTTGTTTGTCGATCAGTTAACCATACGTTATTTGTACCTAATCTAATCGTCGTAATTAAGTCACATCGTGTACCTACAATGTTCAACAGCATTACCAAGGAGATCGCTTTACATATATACTTTCTATATTTTACAGTAAGCGTTTAGCTGAACGGAGTCATCTTTATATAAAAACTCAAAGCATCCGTAAATACATACATAAATATTAATTATAGAATAAATTTGATGAAAATGACAAATATGATATAACTGAGCGAGCTTCTTGCGACATCGTTGCTGAAAAATATATTCTACCACAACGTACCTGTTGTAGGTATGTTATTCAGTTCAATGATCGCAAAAATGAAATGTGTCTACAACATAAGATTATCTTCAGGCACTGTCAATTTATGTCTGTGTCAAGAACTGTAAAGTTTGAGACATCTCGTTTTGCGAGAAACAGGGATAAGTGGCGTAAGAAGGGGAAGTGGGTAAAACTGTTAATAACAACATACCAGCGTCCGTCTAAATTAAACCTATCAATCACGAAACTGCATGTCGATATATCAGTTTCAAATATGTACGTAACGCCGTACCGCCCAGTGTTTGGCGTGGATTTTTCTCCTCCCCACATTTGATCTAGATCTAGCACAATATCTCAAAATGGATTGACGTAAATAACTTGTTAATAAACGAACAGCAAATACGCAGGCGGTTTGAATATAACTGCACTAGTTTAGAATTCATTCGATTGCATGCGTCATCAATATTACCATTCCGCGTCAAAAGAGACTTGAACGCGAAATAAATTTGAATAACTTTTATCAATTTCAATAAACGGTTTGCTATTTTTACACTTTGATCTTCTTTGTTTACGAAACATGAGTACGTTATCAACTTTTTGGAAATACAGCCTCATGCACTAACCACATCAATCTTACCTACTTACACATACTAGTCTAGAGTTGCCGGGTGGTCGAGACCCATCGGGATTATCCCGAAACGTGAGCTCATGTCCTGAAAGCCCTCAAAACTCCCGGGTTTTTTTAAAATCTCATCGAAAACATTACTCATGCAGGTCTTTGGTTTAAATAATTTCGCGCGCCTCAGTTGTGTACGAGTATGTCATTGCGAGGCGCTGGCCAACGAACACAAAAAGATTAGAAAAAAATTGTCTGTTTTGCTGTTTCTCTTTCGCCTCCTCGTTTTTTGTATGTTTAGGAATGTATGGCTGCAGATCTGGCAACCCTACAAAGTGATGCTTGGCAGCAGAATAGTATCTGAATAGGTGCCACCCACTCACTCAAACAGACTCTCGAAGACTCTCGTTTTCCATGTAGTAGTCAGTATGGCCTTGTTGTCTAGGTCACATAGGTCCATACGTTAAAGTGTATAATAACCTTGAGAATGCAGAATAAAATCTTTGGCATATATTACGATACATAAGTAATACAATGATAACTGAAACAAAACCACTGAACGGCTACTTCTTGATCGATTAACCGTTATCTACCTTCAACATTAAAAAAGCGTTACTTATTGAGGTATTATGGGCAACATACAAGAGTGGACACTGCAAAAAGCTTTAATTATCAAATGTCATTATTTATTGTTACTTGTAACAAAGATATACATTATTTTTTCCCAAAAGTGGTCACAGATCTTTAGTTAAAGCAAAACACAAAAATTTAATTGTTTTTATCGAGGAAGCAAAAACTGTAGGCTGTTAACAAACTGTTAAAGTAACTAATCAAAATTATACAATAAAATATAGTTATCAAGTAAAAAACATAGAAACCAACAGTCAATAGTGCAGTTGCTGTCGAGAAATATAGATAAATTTTAATAAAGAAAAATAGTGCTTTGGTCGTGCGTCAGGGGACCCCCTCTGCACCCGCGCCTGAACATGTCTACTTGTCTAGTAATAGTTGTGTCGGCTCTAGTACGTGGAACATTTAATAATACCTCAATGTGGTTACTCAACATTTGCTCACTGCAGATAGCGGCGATGTCGTCCACAAAGCTATGCGCGGAAGCTCCAAGTATTTATTAGATATGATTAGAAAATAAAATATTTTAAGGTTATTTATAAGAGAGCAAGGAATATCCAAGATATTATCATTATAATATAAGTAGTTAGATGTTAGTATTTACGTACAGAAACTGTGTGGATAAAACTACCTGATTACTTAAAAAAAACTGTATCAAATAAGTGCGTCATCATAATATTTAATTTATTACATTTAGTTTGCAGATTTTGCCTTTTTAGAAAATAAGTTATAAGGTATTTATAGTGAGTACTTACTTAGTAGATCTTAGGTGGTAAGAGCACTTTCAAGCTCACGTCATTGTAGTTTTATCCATATACGTGATTTTACATTTTCTAGTCTCGATTTATTGAAGATTTACATTATCAAGTTTACCCATTATAATATCCCTTGCCTGAATGTAGTATAAAATACCAGTTAATATATGCATAACGATTGTAGTTTCCTATATTTATAATATCTTAAAAAATAGGTTTCAATACTTACATCTATTATAGGTTACGATATTCTACAATATGTAATGGCGACCTATAATGGAAATGTATTAAGCCTAAAGAGCTAGACTAGTTCTTATACTGGATGCGCCCATATCTTCAATTTTTTTCATCACCGTATCGCCCAACGTTGCTGATTTGGATTCATTTGGAACTTTGGGTATCGTTGACCAACCTACAATTTTTATATTGTTAGTCTTCATTAGGACTGCAAAATTACGCCTACTATTTAGAAAATATTTCGGAAATGTACATTCAAAGCTATTTTATAATTAAACGTTTTGCTAAACACAGTGGTGGCGGTGCGATCAACACCACATCCTCATTAAATCACAATGTACTCTTTGCTAAAACAAACGTATTGCCATGATTATTAGTCACTAGTAGGTATTATGTGCTGTTTTATGTTACATTTGCTTATATAGTAACGTAAAAGCAACTTACAATTTTAAAAGCTTCTTTTATAAGTACCTTGCTCCTCCCTATATATCAATATTATTTTAATTCCATACGGTGTAGTAACGATACGTATCTAATTAATATTATCAAGTCAATTCTACAAGTTAAATGTTTTTTTTCTGTTAAAAACCAGTTTTTACCAATATGATAAATTGATTTAACAGTTAAACGCCTGGACATAATCCTTATTTTCGGAATAGCTATACATAAATTAATTGTAGAGTCGTTATAGAGTTAGCTTCAATGAATAAGGCTTCTTACTAAAGCTTTGTACAATGGTGAAACTTTGTAAAAACTTTTTGAACTTTGTATTATAGCGATATTACACTGATGAACCATTTACAAGAGTAGGGTTGAAAGGAACAAATTATGTGTAAATTTCTCAAATTCAATTTATCAATTTGAACCGCAGCTCTTTTTAAGCCTTTTAGAAAGAGTGCCTTTAGTACCTACATCCGATAGTAAATAGGAGCGTAAGTAAGTAGAAACTTGCCGTGTTTTAAAGTCATTGAAATCACTACTAGTACCCATTGCCATCAATCCAATTATCTATTTCTATAAATCTTAAATATTGAAATGTTAACGTAACCATGTGTCTAACGTATACAAATATTTTATATTTTCATTTATTTGTTTACCTACTACTTAAATCTTGCCACACTTTCTTGCATTTAATTTGGATCTTTAAACTGATAGCTTTATCATTAATATGCCTTTTAATTTAGTTCAAAAGGTATCTTAATATTATAGTGTTTAATTCAAAACAGACAGACTGGAAAAGCGACATGTCCACATTCTCAAGTCCTGATGTACATTTTTGTAGGAAATGTATTATGTATTTAGATAACGGACTAGAATGTGGTGTGTTGCCCTTAGAAATAATATTGATTGTGCCTGTTAATCAAACGTGAAGTTAAATGAGAACTTTATTCATGAAGTCAGTTTGATTGTAGAGGTTCCTAATATTGTCACTAATTGTCATCGACTACCACAACGCCACTAGGCGTTCATTGCACCTTAAAATACAAATACTTTTCATATTGTGAGTTCCGAATAAATCAATGTGTTCGAGTCTTATTCGACAGAATAATGCCATAAACGTGTCTGTAGATGCCATAATATATTACGTTATAATTAAATAAATAATTTAACTTTAGTTTTTTAAAAAGGCTGTAGTCATAAGCTCGTCTTTCTCGTGTAGGTATAGGTATATAAAATCATACCTCACCATGTTTCATTCTTGCTTTCTCATCTTTCTTAAAGTTACTCTATTATTTGAGGTTATATTATTTCTTTCACGTAGTTAAGTATGTTGACTAAGTCACAAGATAATTTATTACCAATGACATGTTTTTAAATTCTTTTTTTTTATATTATATCTTATGTTTTTATAGTTGAGTTGAGTGTAAAAAGTTGAATTATATTGAAAAATAAGATAATATGTGTTTAATTAAATGTAAAGTTTGTAATGTTGCCAGAAGTGTGATTTACTAACATTTTGTTAATTTAATGTAATTTGTTACTAAGTATTATTCAAATACATAGGTACATAAATTACATACAAATATATTATGTGAATGTGTCTCATGTTGTAAATATGTAAATAGATTGTTTCTCGCACGACAAAAAAATTAAAATATAACCATTTGTAAGAAAAATTTAAAACTCTAAACACTTTCCACAATTGTAATGAAATGTTCAAAAGACCAACCCACACTGGGCCAGCGCGGTAGACAACGGCTCATACTCTCTCTTTTTGAAAGAAGGACGGAGTCCCAGCAGTGGGAACGTAAAGGCTGATGATGATGATGATCATAACAATTTCTTCAGAAAATCGATTGAAGTGATTGAACACATTAGAATTTGACTTCAATATGAATTCACCTGCAACCAAGAGCTTCTGTTTTTCTTTAAGCGTCAGTGTCCAAGCCTCACAGCCGTACATCAGTACAGGTCTAATGACCGTCTTATAAATGCGGATCTTAGTGCGCTTGCTGAGAAGCTTGGACACCAAAACCTTGTGAAGAGCCGCACTAACACGGTGGGTGTTTTGTATTCAAACATCTATTGCCCCACTCCTCACTTTGACGCACTTTGGGTCGTTCCGCTATTTCAGTTCAATTCATGAATTCACCTACGCCTATCGATATGATAGTAGAAGCAGCAGTCTGTTTACATAAATGCAATGATTTACTTGAATTTAATGTTTTTGCTACAAACCAGTGATGAATCACCTAATGTATTATCATTACAGTTAACTTGTACTAGAAATTATTTATAAAATCTCAGAGCAAACTGGGCAATACATTTTTGCAATTTTTGCAATGCCTTTTGATATTTAGAATCAGACCGAGACTTTCGTATTGCCATTTTTTTTCTTGTTTAAAAGTAATAAAGGTACAAGTTAATACTTCTAATTATAGGCCTTGATTTGATTATTGTATTAATATGATAAGAATATATTGCCACAAATTAGTATGCGATGTTCACATTTGAAAACAAATTAAATTTAGTCACATTCACGATTGTTTATCATTGAAACCCTTTGCTTCTCGGCTATAGGAAACTTTGCTCACGTGTCAGTTACCGAGGTATGTATGATATTCCGCTAAATACCGATCTCCGCCAAAAGAAACAATAGATGGGTGTTTTGTTAATCATGTAGATTACTTTGCCTACG
The DNA here is from genome assembly GCA_931315375.2 of Opisthograptis luteolata. NCBI lineage: Eukaryota > Metazoa > Arthropoda > Insecta > Lepidoptera > Geometridae > Opisthograptis > Opisthograptis luteolata. Next base: position 7,250,789 of record OV928033.1, read on the forward strand.
TACTACAACTTAATAACTTCAGTATGTATACTGAAGTTATTAAGTCTATACCCCTGCTCAGAAAACCGATAAATATAAATAATTAATATACATATTATGTATAAATATCGGGGGACCATTGCACACAAATTGACCTAGCCCCAAATTAAGCTGCATACCTACTATTATCATTAACGTTACATTTACCGTAGACAAATGATGTTAATGATGACTCAACAAATGACAATTGTCATAGTCAAGATTTATGTTTGAACTTTCTTATTTGATATGCGATAAAGAATATTTGTTTTGATTTTACAACGACGAAAAAAGTACGTGGACTATAATACTGAAGTGGCATTCAATCTGAGATCCGCAGGTTGTTTCATATGTAAGTGTGTCTCATATAATATAAACTACCAGTATAACAATGACCTTTATGAAACGGCAATACCTAGGTAGGCACCTACTCTGTGAAATTGTAGTAGGTAGCAATGTTGTGGTATTTCTTGCTTGACTAATTAAAGGTAACACCCAGATGTAACTATAACATTTAAATAGGTTCGATACACTAGCCACAAACCTAATGTACGACGCGCCTTTGAATCGTCGTCATCATCAGCCTTTTCCAGTACTGGGACACAGGCCTCCTCTCAGAGAGAGTGAGTATGGGCCACCAATCCGGCCCAGTACGGGTTGTCGGATAGGCTAGTGACCAGCCCTATGAGAAAAGAGACCTTCCGAAATACCGTTTTCCTTCTGAGTCAAAAGGGAAGGACTTGTGATTCAGAAGGAAAACTAAAGTAAAATAAGAAAGGAATCGGTCTTGGAAGGTAAAGGACTCAGAAGGAAAGTCAGATTTTTTTTCTCAGTGTAGTGTCGGAGTTTTCTGACCGCACCAAGGCCTACGACATAATCTAACGATCCTATGGCAACAACCGGTGCCGAAAGCTTGACGTGCTCTCCGAAGCACGGAAGCGCTCAGTTGTACGCTCAACCTACCTATAATTTTATTATTGAAAGGTAACCCACTGAAGTTACTTTATTGGTGAAAACTACTTGGTATGTCGACGACAAACTATCTGGTATGACACCGTCTCTGATGGGGCCAGGTCATCAGAGGGTGTTAAATGGTAAACGGTAACATCCCTAACACCTTGCACAAACAGGTAACCGTTATCACCCACATATTTATACATGAATGGCAAGTGTACTCGCATTTTGTGACCATACGCATCGCGATTCAGACCAGGCCAGCCAGTGCCTAGTGACCCATATTTCGTGAAAAAGTGCTAATATAATAAAAAAATACTCAGGCTAATATCTACTCAGTGTCTGTTTCTCTTTAGTCATGAACTCAAAGGCGTATTGGATTATACTTGCTGCAGTTGTCGTAACGGTAGCAGCAAATTCTATATATAATTCTGAAGACAGTTCATTGTTCGATGGCGAAGACGAGTTTGACGAAGAGATTGACGAAGAACATGGACTCAGAAAAGGGAAGATTTGTGAGTATTTGTATATAAATAAGATTTGTACCTACGCACCTAACTACACTGAGAATGTTTGCGCTATGTTGTACTTAGGTGCAAAAATGGACAAGTCACCTTGAAGTTTCGAAAATCTTGGTTATCTACTTAAATGTACATACTTACCTAATTACAACGGTAAGTACTTACCTATTCTTTATATTGAACTTGAAACTGCGAATTTACAGCTATTAATTACTATTACTAAGTAATACTTACCAAGCTGGCGTTACATAATTTCTCAATTAATATAGTTGTTAAAATTTACGCTATTATTCATATAAGCTAATTCTACCGTTAGCTTTCGGGCGACCTGAAAATACGTATAACTGGGCAAGGGCCCAACATTCAATACATGTTTTGACAGTTGATGCTGATACTTTCAAAATCGACCTAAAGTTTCCTAAGACCAGAATAGTTTATTACCTACTTACAACAAAATAGGAATCGTCACATTTGTAAAATCGAGAACGATCAGCTACTTTTGTCGCTGACTGTACCTACCTACACCCACTATATCACTACAACCACTTTTAGTGGAATAGGTAAATGGCGATAGTGCGTGCATTCTGACGCCCAGAAATTCTGTGTTGAAAATACTATAATCCTATAATACAATCACATTGTGCTTTTATTCCTAAGTAGTAAGGAAAACATTTAGATAAAACTATAGCAAAGTGGTAGGGTAAGTAGCTACTTTACATACCTAATGCTGCCCTAGTTAGATTCTGTACCCTCATTAACTCTGTCATCGAGTAATTAGTGTATTCTAGCACCTATATACACTTGAGTCAGTATATGGTTCATCACCAATCATATGATTACCTTAGCGTAGCAGCTGATGAGTTAATGATCAAGTAAAAGCCATCACACAAATAATACAAATGCCAAAGTTTGTAAGTGTGTTTGTTATTACATACTTATTACGTCACGCTGAAACAATTCAGAAGATTCGAGTGATGTTTTAAAGGAAAAACTTAAGCTTACCCTGAATCAACACGCTACTTTTTATCCCGGGAAAAACGTTCCTACGGGATACAATCAAATCAGGTAGTAGACACGAAAGTAAACATGAAGATATCATTTTTTTCAATGCCATGGGTAAGTATACCGTTTCCTTCTTGGCTCATCTAAGTATAAACATTGCATTACAGTGTTCCCATTCGTCAGCATCGTTCGATTCGCCAATACAGAGTGTTCTTCTACCAATACCATGAACGGCACCTGCCTGGCGCGACGAGAGTGCAACAACCTCAATGGAACTATCACAGGCACCTGCGCTTCTAGAAGAGGAAGGTGTTGTATTGGTAAGCCGATGTCAAAATTTCCATGAGACTTCTCTTGGAGTAGCAATAGTTAAAACTATATGGACAACGAAAGCTCACGATCTAACACCTGAACAAGATTTCCCAAAAAGGTTTTACATCATTCTAGTAAACGCATCAGACAACCTCAGCCGTAGAGGTCTTTTTGATGTATCACTTCAATTCTGATGTAGGCTGTAATTGTTCCAGTGTCGCGAACCTGCGGTGCTACTACGAACGTGAACAATACGTACTTCACCAGTCCCGGGTACCCAGCAGCTTACGCTGGAGGCCAGGCCTGTTCCATAATCGTCAACAGGTGTAACAGCAATATCTGCCAGGTGAGCGATTCTATACAACCGCATTTTGTTTTTATTATGTAACTAAGTGACGGGAAAACAGAACGGGACGGAAAGTAGGTACTCCCAACAAGAATCCCACTATTAAATACATAAAAGAAAAAAAAAGTGACGGGATGAGCAAGCGCTCGCCTAAATGACAGATATGTGATAATACGGCAATGCACTGCTCGTCATCCTAAGATTTCAGATGACAAATGTTTTTATGCCCTGTACTTTCACTGGTGACATTGTCCTAAATTCTTCTTTGTATTTTAACTCGGTATCAACTAATCAACGTAATGTCTGTAATTAATTATGTATTATTTTTTGTATTATTTAGATTTCTAATTTAGACTTGATTTTTACTTTGACATGTTATTATTTTCATTTTAATAATTGAAACATTTGCACGCCTGCCTGCAGGCTGAATGCATTGACCTAAGTATATTTTTGTAACATCTCATGTGAGTAAGTTGTATAATACATATATTTTAGCAAATAAAAGATTTGATTTGATTTAATCTTATTACTTGTAACTTTATTTCTCCTTCTGTTTGTTACTATCAAGACTAGCACTATTCAAAACCTTTCAGCTCCGCATAGACTTCTTGGACTTTGTGGTGTCGCAGCCAGACGGCGATGGTAATTGTGCGACGGACTCCATCACCGTTACGGGAGGTAACACGATAGTCCCGTTACTCTGCGGTGACCTCACTGGCCAGACCATATTCGTGGACTTCAACGGAAATACAGCCATCACGATCGTCATTACAGCCACGCTGGCTACTACGTTCTCTAGACGGTGGAACGTTAAGTTGACACAATTGGGCTGCGATTGTCCAGGAATCGGTGAGTCTTTGTTTTTTCGATCAAAGTTCATGTAAGAACATGGTGACACTGATATTTTTGCAGAGCCTGTCTTTAACCAAATCTCACCTGGTAGATCGGATTGACTGATTTGATTTGATCCTTTCTGCACTAGGTATATTAATTATATTAATCCCTGTTTTACCGACTCTGTAATAAAGAACGTATACAAACCTACTCAAGTTTTTTAAAACAACATAGGAAGCTCAATGGGTTAGGTAATCAATATTTATGATAAAACTAGCAGACCCGGCGAACTTCGTGTCGCCAATAAAAGTTGTCTGACAGAAGTTCACCTTTTAAACCTTCCCTGAACTTCCACAAATATTTAAAGATCAAAATTAGCTAAATCGGTCCAGCCGTTCTCGAGTTTTAGCGAGACTAACGAACAGCAATTGATTTTTAAATAGAAGAGAAGAGAAGATTCTTGAAAATGTCATGTCTCTAGGAATAGCAGTTGAGGGTGGGCTTTGATATGTCAATGAATCAATCGGTCAGAATTTTAAATTAGCATAGGTATATGGACCTACATAAATAACACGTAAGACTTCGTAGATCACATTTTCTTATCACAATTTACGGTGGTCAGCGCCCAACGGCTGTCTGCAGTACTACACCGGCATTACTGGCACAATCACGAGTTTCAACTACGGAACTGCTGCCAACACCGCTCTCTCGGCGTCGCTGGTGACGGGGACGCGGCAGATTGTCAACTTGGACTACGGCGTCTGCATACGGATGGAAGCGGGATACTGCGGTATACAGTACGCTCAGGTAAAGTAAATGTTAATTATTTTCGTAATGCAACCAAATCACGATACGAGACGTCACTCTCCTGGTAGTAGGCGTCACACATGCCTACTACAGTTTCGTGGCAGATAAAATTTTGAAATTCAACCCTTCAGAATACTGGGCGGCAAAGCTTTGCGCTGGTAACCCTGAGATATTACATACTAGCTGCGCCCCGCGGTTTCCCGTTATCCCGCAAGAACCTTTTTCGGGAATAAATAGCTTATGTGCCAGTCCAAGGTATAAGCTATCTCCATTCCAAATTTCACTCAAATCCGTTCAGTTGCTTTTGCGTGAAAGAGTAACAATGATCCATACACAAAAACTTTCACGTTTATAATAATAGTAGGAAGTAGCATTAAATCTTTTTTACGAATCAAATTTGTTATAACGTCTAAAAGCATTTTCGGTTTTCATAGTTTGTCTTTGTGTGACCATTTTGTTTATGTGTGTAGTAATCTAAGGTCATAGCAGATAGGCAATGAGAAAAAAGGTAAAAAAATAAGCAAATATAATATAATGATTATAACATGTTTACACAGCTATACCTACTCATTTTTATTATTCTTTCGCTTTGTTTCTCGCAACGGTTAGTAGCCGTTCGTTGAAAAGTTTAAAAGGAGACCCATGTTAATTAAGTTTTAACAGTAATATAATTCAGCAATGGAAGACTTCCACTCATAAATACCTATAAAGCAAAGGAAAAGAACTGCATCCATCGCAGTAGAAGGATACATTTTGATATAAACATACCTAACTACTGAAACTTCATAAATTTTATTTATTTATTTATTTAAATGATTTACTTTCTCTCTCTCTAAGAGAAGGCCGGAGTCCTACCAGGGGGAACGTAATAGGCTGATGATGATGATGTTTTACTTACCTACCAGACTGCGAACGACATCTACTCCTTTACGGTGACGGGAGACGTGGAGGGCGCTGACAACACTGTCCTGGGCACCGCACTGGGTGCCGTCAACGGCGCGCTTTGCGTAACCGACTTTGTGGTCATACCAAATCCCTTCGTGGTGGCTACGGCCGTGGCAGCCGGCACCGACCGCTTCTGCGGCTTAGGCTTTGTCACAGTGCAATGTAAGTACAGCCTGTCAGTGCTAACTAATCTAAACACCACAGATTACATAAAAGTAATCTAAGTAGTTAGTTCCTGGGGTGAGATAGCATCTCACCTTTCTGTTTCTTTTATTTATTACTTCTTGCATGTAGCATTTAACCACAAGTCACCTGATTTAAAGTTACGATGAGTGTGTGTGTGTGTAAATTGTATTTAAAAAGCAAAATACATATCTAAACAAAGGAAGGTCGTGAACGCCGTTGTTCGTCACACCTTGCAAGGGCTCTCACACAAAACTGCGATGCGATGCGGCGCGATGCGAGATTCTTGTGGTGCATTCTTGCGAGCTCGCAGATATTTGAGATGCGATGCGAATTCGTAGTTTAGTGTGGAGCCCTAAATCATAGAAATGAACCAGCGACTACCTGATAGATACAAAAATAGGCCTATCAAATCAGATATACTACCAGAAGCCTATGTAAGAAATTATTGAAACTCCGTTGATCTGGGGAGTCAATAACCTCTGCTAATTGATGTTTTTCTTTTCATAGCGGGCGCTAAACCATTCGTCCTTTACGTGGTGACCGACGGAAGTGAAGGTGCCACCGCGACGACGCCGCCAGACGTCGCAAATCGAGGATTCTCTCTTACATATACACAAGTTGCTTGTTAAACAAATTGCTATAAACCGCAATAGGGTAGCATGGACCCAAGTCATACTTATTTTAACTGATTTTGATATTCCCTACGATTAGAATTTGGTAGTAAAAAAGTAATTACCATACACTTTTTTTATTGTACACTATATAGGAGGTACATAGGAGATTTTGAAGAAGTGGATCAGTTATTATAACCTCACGCAACTTTGACTGCAGAAATATGGCGTCAAAAATACATGCTAAATTGTAGTGTGGTAGGCGTGTTGTTTTCAAGATTTAGTGATTAATGAGTCAGTCAGTTATGTTTCGCTTTAATAAATAAATAAATAGAACCTATAGCACATATGGGCAACGCCTAACCCGCAAAACAATTCAAAATCTTTGAAAATTACGCCTTTAAACATATAAACGTTTAGTTCCATTTGTTATCGATCAAAAGAATTAGCGTTGCATTCTACTTTTACTGATAAGTAGAATGAAGCGTCAAAACTGAAACATTTTCCTACCTATATCTACATATAATACATACTACCTATCCTACGGCACACAAACTAATACACGTCGCAAATTTAAGCCCTCGACGTCCCAAAGGTTCTTATACCAGGTCTATTTTATAGGAGGACCTATAGTAACTAATAGTAGGTAAATGAAAAAAAGAGTTAATAATTTAAATCTTTATAATCTCTAAACAAGAAATCACATTGAGAATAATCTAAAGGACCCAGTATAAACTATCAACAAACTTGGGCCAAAGTCAACAAAATACTATAACTAAATGGTACCATGGTGAAGTAACATCTTGTAAAATATACTCTGATATTACACCGAGTTTCATATTACGTAATAATTATATTGACACGTAACATTGATCTATCACATCAGAAACTAAGCACCTTTAAGATATTTTTACTGGCGGTGTGTTCGTATTTACATATAAATATGCATAAAATAATAAATGTAAGAACAGGAAATCTACTAGCTTCTAGGCGAGTCCCACGCTTTTGTCTGCGTGAAGGCATCGTGAAAGCAGCCTCTAACACTCTTCTGCCCATTAACTATCTCTATACAAATGTGAAAGGACAAACAAACTATGGCATTTATAAAGTTAAAAGAGGATATGTAATTTTAAACATAAGAATATAATAAATATATCCAATTATTACAAGACAAAACATTCATATATTTAACAAAAAAAATTAAAATCTTCTGTTTCCATCGTCAGATATTACCTACTTACATAATTAAAATTTGGTATATGAAGCAACACGTATATACGGACATTTATATTACATACCTACTATATAACTATACAAATCGAATTATTATGAGGTCGGGTAAAATTTAAAACATATAACATTCTCTACAATTATACAACCTTTAGATGTATTGCTGTCCCTCACAACCATAACATAATATGTATTTATGTTTAGCGTGTAGTGTAGTAGGATGTCCCACACTGTTACGATAGATTTATATTACATACCTACTATATAACTATACAAATCGAATTATGATGAGGTCGGGTCAAATTTAAAACATATAACATTCTCTACAATTATACAACCTTTAGATGTATTGCTGTCCCTCACAAGCATAACATAATATGTATTTATGTTGTACGTGTAGTGTAGTAGGATGTCCCACACTGTTTAGTACAGTGTTTAGTTTATTTCAGTTTTCTTAGAAACAGAAAGAAACAAGGCTTTGTTTGACATACACTAAACACTTCATAGTCCTGTTCAGACTTGTTTAGTGCGTGTTTAGCTACACAAGTGAAAGCGGGATACGAGGGAGAAAATAAAACGCGCTACTAAACACTACTTTTCTAAGCACTAAACACTAAACAAGCCGCTCTCACTAAACAAAGTGAATACCGGCCATTATTAGAGATTTGACGTCTCTTTCACCTACCCAAAATGCTTGACAGTGGATTAACAGGCCATTGCCATTGCTCTAATGTAAATCACGGATAAATTCGACAGACTCCGGCAGCCATCGCTAATGAGTTTGACAACTAGATAATGTGGTTTTACCATGCAAGGTTCAGGTATAGTGAAGTAAGGGTAATTCTATCAATCATTATTGTTTTCTATTTTTTCTGAGGGGTAAATTTTTTAAGATAATAATATAAGCAAATTTTGAAAAATTGTGATTCTATTTGTTTTTAGGAAACCCCAAAAAGGCATAAAAACGGTAGTCAAATATTAGAAAACATCTTGTCACAAAATCTGTAGATGTCCCCAAGATGTTAAATCTGAATACTAGAATGTGTCACAACAAAAGATGCCTAAGCGGCTGTCGCGTGAGCCAACACTACTTTACCCATTTTGGTTTCTACAGCATTCTTGATGCTATCGTACCATACACCGATGTCTGTGTTTTTCCGCAAGTCCTGGAAGGCTGCGCAGCCCTCGATACTGCTGAGGACGCCATATACGGTGATATCGGCGAGGTTAGGACTCTGGCCGCCAAAGAATGGAGTGCCCTTCGTCTTGATAGCATTGGACCAGTCGCGGGCCGCGTCATACAGGGACTGCCGCGCGTCTTCTATGTGATGTCTGCAAAGGTGATGACACTGTTACAAATACTGAAACTGTCTATTTTAACTTGTCTCCTTACATGTCACACCAGTATGCTAAGATATCTATAAACCCATAAGTCACAACTAAAGAGAGTATAACCACTGTTTTATTCATGGCAACAATTATAATCAATTACATTTTGATCAGGCTGCATGGCCGTAACGGCTGAAGGAATGCAGTAGAAGCGGATTTATGCGATCTCCAGACTCGAAACTGGACTGAAATTGTTCAGGATAGAGGGTCGCTATTCCGTTTCGGAGGCCAAGACACACTTTGGGTCCCTGAGCCATCGGAGTTATTTAGTTACATACTAATCTAGATTTGTGTTATAAACTTGCTTGCTCAATTGATAGTTCTCTTTCCTCCAGAGCTAAGCTCACCTATACATAAGAAATCTACGTATAAGAAATCTACATACCTCTTCTTTAGCCTTTTAGCGATGAAGTACATAGCAGTAGCGCCTCCATACACCATCAGGGCACATTCCCAAGCCGGGAACGCCTGCCTCCAGCCTCCAGCTTCAGCGAACCAGTTGAATGTCTCAAGTGCTTCTCCTGTTGTCCTGTACACATTGGGAGATAGTGTGTGGACCAGCACGCTGTCTGCCCACTGCCTCCATTTACGCTCTTCCCTAAAATTTTAAATTATCATCACCACACTACATTCCCACTGCTTTCATAATATGAATACTTTCACATATATATGTATATTCAGGATACAGGATTCAGGGTCACATTAGTATAATTTAAAAGAAGCTTACATTTCAGCATCATGATCCTTTCCATCCTTTAAGGGGGTTTGGCTCATCACAAAGTATCTGTTAGCAATCTCAGTTGAGGTCTTTCCAGAATTGTCAAGTATTTTGTTCGCTGGATAGAATTTAATGATGTCTTGGATGGGATAGGTTTTATCCAGCAAGTATGTCTCCAAGATAGATATGATTGCTGTGCTATCCATAAGTTGCTGTAACAAAATGCATTAATCTACACTAGTTTCTTGGTAGTAGGGCATTCTCTCGTGCTCATCTGGCTATCTACCACTCTTAAATTAAAGGTCTGTTGCCTTAACCTTAGCCTATCAGTGTTTCAGCTGCCTCAATTGAAAGCCAATTTCTAATTCAGGCGACACGAGACGTGGCATGTGGTCAAACGCTACTCTGTAAGAAGTAACTATATATATTATATAACAAGCGACCCGACCCAGCTTTGCACTGGTGCAATGTAGATTTGTAGATGCTTATAATATATTTCGGCTTTTCTGTACTATAATATGTATGTATTTTACATACAAACCTTCCTCTTTAATCACTCTATCTATTGCTGAAAACTGCACTAAAATCTGTTGCATAGTTTTAAAGATCAAGACATACATACAGAATGTTGGAAGCGCCATTTTTGTACAATGTAGTGATGATGAACGGCAATTTTTTCATATTTTAATTACTTATCATCTTATTCCAGACAAAGACAAATCCAAAAAGACAAAAGTCATAAAAATCGGTCCAGCCATTCTCGAGTTATATTGTAACTAACACGACTTTGTTTTATATTTATATATATATAGATTAGGTATAATAAACATGAAATTTAGCAAGAGGTTTCTGAAATATATAGCTATAATTATGTATTTGAATGTTGACCCCCACAACATATAAGAATCGGATACTAACTTGATAACCACCATCGACCTTAACTAGCACAATGGGCACTTTCTTGTAGCCTGACCACTTGATAGCCTGCCGAAGAACTGCATCAACCTCCACAATCTCATAGCTGATACCGCGCGAATCCAGGAAAGCCCGCACTTTGCAACAGAAGGGGCATGTTCTGTATTGGAACAGGACGATGTGCATATCACTAGGGTCATTGTCACCGATGATCTGAAAGCAATTTAAGGTTTTTGTTTTTTCACTTCAGTTTTCACATGTCTTTAGATTATGCAATATTATACTAGCCACGTTGCCATACTATGTAGATATCACTAAATACAATAAGTAGAATTGTGCTAAAGGAACAGTTGTCCAATCAAATGTATGAGCCTTAATATACTTTTTCAACTTGCTGTTATCAATAAAATGTACTATCTACATTATTTTTAAACAGTATGTTTATGTGCACACCAATAAAAAGGAATTTTATTTCAATAAAAGCACTCTATAGGTTTTTCAAGGTATTCTGCTATTATAAAATGCAATTGAAAGTACAGGGCCCATAAAAATCATTAAAGTAAAGACAAAAGTTACGCTACAAACTCGGTGTGAGATGTGCCAAACTAGTATTTCACCTATTGGCCATATCAACAGAAGCAAAATGTGTTTTTACAACAAAAACCAACAAAATGTTGAGAGAAAAAAATTCGTCCCAGATAACCTTCTGATTAAAAAGCAAATGATAACTGTTGTAACTCAAAATTCTAGACAAAAAATGAAGTATGTATAAACAATGATAAAATATTCGATTCCCAATCAAATATTATGAGTACATAATCTACTACTGCCTATCTACTATGACATATTACTAGCGGTCCTGGGTTTGAATCCCGGTAAGGGCAAATATATGTGTGATGAGCATGAATATTTGTACCTGAGTCTTGGATATTTCTATCTATATAAGTATTCATTTCTCTATATAAGTATGTACATTGTTGTCTAGTACCCATAACACAAGTTTCGAGCTTAATTTGGGGCTAGGTCAATTTGTGTGCAATTGTCCCCAATATTTATTTATTTGCTATATCAACCGCCTTAGCAATGATGCTCTTATAATGTTGATAAGCTCATAAACAGTTACCTCCCATTCAAATTAACTACATTCCATGCTCACTAATTCACTTTGTAAACATCTAGGCTTTCACTTTACAAGATAGGAAAAAACATTATTCAAACATGAATCTGCATCGGGGCATATTATTACCACTTGTCAAGTTTAGCTGAATACTTGTTTATAGATTTTCTGGTTGATCTTAAGTAAGAATCAGAATGACCGATGCCTATTAGACACAGTGGTGTCGATTCGGCTTTGCAATCTCTAAAAACTAAACTAAATTTGACAGGTCTAATAGTATTGGCTGTCATTTTCTAACCACTGAAGTAAAAAAAGGACAGCATTACTCTTAGACCTGCAAACTTAGTTTTAGAGAATGCAAAACCGAATCGACACCATTCAAAATAAATATGTAAAATTTTAAAAATCATTTTGTTACATGTCTGTATGTTGTGGACCCTGATCTACATAGTTTCTGATACCCTAGATACAGGAAAACCTAATTAGGGGTCAGACCTATTATGAGTAAAGTAACACCAAACTCTTCGGTGCAATCTGGAGATCTGCAAACTCCAATACTAAGGTTAGTCACTAGCTCACTAAGTAGTGGTGGATGAACTGTAGGTAGAAAGAATCTTTGGCTTAAACACAACTCTACTAATAGGACATGTAAATTTTATTTACTAGATTAGGTTACATCTTCAACCTTCCAACTAGTTTAATAGTAGGTATGCATAGTAATTGATAAGGACATTATTTTAGGCACATTTACAAATAAAACCAATCTCAATTGTTACATAATAAGACTCTGTGTAAGTTTATAATACTTTACTATGATTAAGTCTTTAATTAGCAACTTCAATAAGGTACACATGGCTAAAACAAGTAGTAGCTAATCATTTATTGGTGCCTAAACATGTTTGAAATTATAGCTTTTAAATCCGCATGACTTAACCTCTTTGACTGGGAGTCAACATAAGCAATAGAACAGAACCTATCTATAGCTTAATCAGCAAAATAGAGGAATAGTTGTAAGTAGTTAATGTGTGGTAGTACAAAAGCTTGGCATAGTTACTTGTTCTAATTGATATATTGTACCAAGGAAACATTGCTGCAGTAAACTTACTTTGTACTGAGGCTTGTAGTCAGGAAGCTCCTTCAGGAAGGCATATTCTTCTTCTTGGGTTGGCAAAACTTTCCTTTTAGAATTCACTTTGTAATGTGTATAACCTCCGTAGCCAGCGCCGACCAGGACCCCGATACTGGCGGAGACTAAAGTAAGTCTCGCAGTTGATCTAGGCCGGCTTTTTGTAGAAAAAAATATTTTACCTACATTAACGTTTTCTTTTATCGCTGGATATACCACTTTGCGTATTATTGTGAGCGTAGGACGCCACATTTTGGTAACAAGAATATTTCAAAAATGTCTTATTAATTAAATCTTGGGTTTTGAGAAAACGCAACGCTGCGCAATAAATTATACTACAACTTCAACTGAACAAAAATGGCATTTGAAAATTTTGAAATTGAAATGATCTAAAATCCTGAACATTGACAATGACAATGACATTGACAACTGGCAACTGCCACCTGCCACGAAAAACTGCGACAGACCTCAAGAGCACAGTAGAGATGGGCTTAAACGTTAAAAAATAATAACACTGCTAAATGCTAATGCTAAAAATAATTAACAGTTAAAATTAGCAGTTATTTTTAGCGACTGTTAAATTTAGTCAGAGACAGATTTTTAACATCAGTCTTTATTTAACACTAGTTAAATATTATACTATACTATTTCCAAATTCAACAGTTCGCACTTAGCAGTTAATTAAATGAACTCACTCGACCTTAACATTCTAACTGTGACTGAACACTAAACACAAAATTAGTAGTTGCTAAATAAATCGCTATGTTGAAAACAATTCAATAAAGACGGAAACGGAACACGTGTATCGTGTGTCCTTTTCTTGGTTGTTGCCGTCGCGTCAGCCTGCAGCCTGCAGTAATGGGATAAAGCGAGACAAATATATATCCGGCGTCCGTCCGGCACTGGTCTAGCCAGCAGTACGACCATTATTGTTTTGTTGTGAGTACTGAGTTGTGACTGCTAAATTTAACAGCTATCACAGAACTTATTTAACAGGTGTTGACACTAAAAAAATTTAGCAGTGTTAATTTAGCAGCTGATTAATTTTAGACCCATCTCTAGAGCACAGTAACTATTTGAGGAATAGTAGGAGAGCCCATGATGCTAAAAGTAGATTTACTCGAGCTTCGCGGAAACCTATTATCGGCCGGTTTCAATAACCGATCTATCCACGATTTGCCCTACTGGAGATGGAAATTTGACATAAGCTCCATGGAAGTAATGACAAATTTATGTCAAAGTCAAACCGTCGATAGATCGGTTATTAAAACCGGCCGCAAATTCGGATCAGAATCGATTATTTTGGGCGTAAGAATATCGGTAATCGGATAGATATATCGATCCAGTAAAACTTTAACTTTAACAAAGGAGACAACACATCTAAAACTAAACAACGACTTCAGTTATATGAAACTACTATGAAACGGACATTTGTGGAATAAGTCACAGAAGCCATAAAACCTTTTAACACTACATACTTCACTACATGTTTTTTTTTTATATTATAAATAAAATGCGAAAGTAACTCTGTCTGTCTGTCTATCTGTTACGCTTTCACCGATTTAAATGAAATTTGGTACAGAGATAGTTTGAACCCTGAGGAAGGACACAGAATACTTTTTATTGCGATAGACTGTAGCCCACGCGGGTGAAACCGTGGGGAACAGCTAGTCTTGCATAAATCACAAAATCAAGTCAAGACACGGGCCACGGGGCCTAAATCATTTGTACGTTTCTTGAGTGAACAGATAGTCACTCGAGTGCTTCGCTTCCTAGTCGATGGTGGGACAAGTGCCTTAGAGGCTATAGGCGCGATGCCATGTCTAGAATCTAGATCTCGACTGTAGAAAGATTCGTTGAACGAATATATAAATTTGTACACTGTGGTGATGGTCCATTTCATTCCAATCAATCAATCGTACAATTGCGTTAAAACCTAACGTAGTTAACGTAGTTTCAAATATTGCACTAAATAAAGCTAATATAAAAATAAATACACCATAAATTTAATAACTTATATTTTATGGTCAAAAAGAAAGGGGTGAATAATAAGCTCAGAGCAAATTCTATGCGAAGAAAGGTAAGAATCTCTTTATAGTTGGATCAATACAATAAGAAAACAGACTCACTTATATTCGAATAATACAAATGCAGTAAGAACATTACATTAAATTCACCTAAAAAACAGTAACCATCTTCTATGTTGTTATTTTGATATCTGAAGAAGATACTTGTTGCTTCTGTTTGGTGCTGCAAGCATGCGTATAGGTAGTAGTAATTTAGTAGGTACTTCATGTGAATTACGCAAGATGCCCTATAGATTTCTACTTAATGTGCCATATTATATGTTTGCCCATTATGTCGTTTGGTTTATTGGCAATATTGTTTGTTCCAACTTGATTGAAAGCACGTAATATTATTCGGTTTCAATTGGTGAAAGCACGTAATATTATTCAGTTTCAATTGGTGCCTCTAATAAAGTAGTCACAAGATCTTCGGTCGCTCTCAAAACTTAACATAAAATTCAGAGCAATGAAGATCTGATTATAATATTTTGAGCCAATGTTGTGCGAGTGAGGTAAAGCTTGGAAGGTATTAGGTATTGATTTTTCCTGTGATATCAAACTATACTATTTGGTGGAAATCGTTTATTTTGTTCAGTTCTCAGTCTCTTCGGTCCATGTGCACTTAATATATACAGGATGGCGGAAACATCTAAACATTCATAAAATTTTTGTTGATAAACTAATTTTAGTTTTAATCTCTCGTTATCGTTGGACTGATATGACACGCGCCAGTATTAAAAATACGTTGTATCTAAAGTTAGACTATTTACCCTTTTTATTACCAATTAGTGGCCCGCCCCGGCTTCGCGGATATTTAACAATAATAATCCCGTACGACCCAGCAGGGCAGGGGTACGCCCTGCCTAGCTAGCCGAGCAGGGGGCAAGACGAGCGGCTACCTAGTTAGACATATTATTATGATGTAACGACATTTCTTGTAATTAATGATGTGTTCTGCAAAGTCGTAGCACATTATTTTGTTCTATTGTATGTATTTGCTTCTCTATTTAAGTGTGTATATCATTGCCTAGTACCTACCCATAACACAAGTTTCGAGCTTAATTAGGTCAATTTGTGTGCCATAGGGTATTATTACACCCATTAAAGTATCACAGTTAGATTTTATAGTACTAGTGAACCACTAAAAAATTCTCAAAATTTTTATTTAATCGTTATGTGCCCTAGAAATGATTTAAATTTTACATTTTCGAATTTCGCGCGTAATTTGACAAAAATGCTAGTCGCAGTTGACGCCATTGCTCTGTGGTCATGACGTCAGTCGGCTGTGTAAACATAAGGTACGCTAGACAGATGACACTTTTTTATGTTTACCTATCCGTATGACGTAATAACATGGCGACTGCTATTTAAATGGTGTCAATGGTGTTTTCAACAGATTAAAAAACCTGAAACTTTTGAATTCAATTTTAAAATTTAGTTTTCTATTTTATAAACTAAAAGTATCAATTACCGACTGCTTTTTACCTAAGCTATCTCAATAATATGTTTTTAGAATTTTTCACAAATGGAGTAAAATACTCTATTTAATTTATTTATTTCTATAAAACACGCGATGTAAAGAATATAATATGATTTTTTTTTTACACCTTAGGTTACATTACTGTAGTTTTAGTAAGGATCTCTAATGTTTTGAAAATCTATACTTTATATTGTAAAAGCTGCAGAGTTTGTTTGTTTGTTTGAACGCGCTAATCTCAGGAACTATTGGTCGGATTTGAAAAATTATTTTAGTGTTGGATAGTCCATTTATCGAGGAAGGCTATAAGCTATATTTTATTTCCAAAAAAATAGGAATCCCTAAGAAATTTATATTTTATAACCCAAGGTGTGACATCGAAAACCTATTTTTGCGTGCACTGCAAAAACTATTGACAATATAACAAAATAATGTATTACGGGTTTGTAGGTCCCATTAAGATTTACAAAAAAGTACACGAGAGCATGTGCCTTACTATTAAAGTTATGTGACAATAAGTGATCTTTTATTTTAAAAATTTAATTTTAATACCGGCACTTGAAAAGGCTCTTTATTTGAATCTTCGTATTAATCCTTATCAAAATAAACTACTTCTTATTCAAAACTGCTTCAATGCCTTCCCATAACTTTTTGAATCATTCAATTCGGACATTTGATTCGAAAGATATCACGAGTTTAAAAATGTAAGTAAGTAGTAGTAGAAAAATAAACCCGCCGCACCGCAGCGCAGCGGGAAACGCGGTGAGGTGAGGGGGGCACCGGGAGAATGTATGAAATAGGTAAAGTGCGGTCGCGGACCAGGAAGACCTTTAACTGCACGGTTCAAACGCGCGGTCCGAAAAAAATAACTTTGAATTAAAATAGGCTAATGGATACAGGTAAGGCGGTGAGGGGGCACCGAAGTGCAGGAATAATTTTGGAGTATACGGAATAGGTATTATATACGCTTTCGCGCCTAAACTACTGAACCGATTTAAATGAAATTTGGTATAGATATAGTTTGAGCCCTGGGGAAGGGCATAGAATACTTTTTATCGCTATAAACTGTAGTCCACGCGGGTGAAACCGCGGGGAACAGCTAGTATCTGATAAAATTAAATGTAGTTTAGTCATTTATGTGCAGTAAGAATAGTGTTGCTGAGAGAACCAATCTCTGAGGTACACTGGCATTGATAGCCAATTGGCCTGACGAGCAGCCATCAAACCCTATTCGAAGCGATCATTCTCTCAGAAAGTCGGATATCCTAGTGCATAAGCCAGGTGAGAGAGTCCGTAAGAAGTTAGCTTACTTAGGCTTTCGTGCCAAACCCGGTCAAACGCCTTAGAGATGTCCAGAGAGACAGAAAGTGTAGCTACGCTACTACAGTCCTTTCCCACGATATTTCGTTCCCATAACACCAGAAGATAAACAAATATAAAATGCAGTTTTAACAACAATACAATTTTACTACGCACAGCAATAAAAGGAATATTTCACCGTTGCATCGTCTACGCTTCCCACCATTGAAACAAAAGAATAAATACGCCGAAAAGAACAATTGCAGTTTACGACCCAATAGCTCAAAGACCAGCCGAACTTTCCCAGCGCAATAAACAAACAGGACTCTCCGATCCTAAACACCACGTGCGACGCGCCGCCTGCCGAAGCGACCCGAGTTCCTGCCGAAGTCAAACGAAGATTAGGCTAGTTGTGTATATATAACGGAACTTTTAGTAATAAATATCATTCACTGTGAACACGCAGTACGAATCACACCACCGGCGTTTCAATAATCACACAAAAATCTCCATAACCACCACAGTACGAAGGATCCCTAAAGTGGTGACCCCTACATAAGAACAGCAACAAGCGCAAAATGCAGAATCAAGCAGAGGAAAATACGACCACGAGAAAGTTTCAGCAAGAAGTCGCCGGTATCACCTTGCCATTGCGAATCCCATCTTTTTGGCGCGACAAGGTTCGACTATGGTTTCTCACCTTTGAAGCCGCAACAAGCGATTTAAACCGTAGCCAAGCCCAGCTAGCCCAGATGGTGATTGCTCAGCTCGACAAGATGGACATCGAACAGATTAGCGACCTCTTATACAGCCCTCCAGAAGCGGATATGTACACAGCATTAAAAGAACGACTCATCACCGTCTATGAAGAATCAGACAATCGTCAGTTGCAGAAGTTGCTGTCCGACACGGAACTCGGCGATCAGAAGCCGTCCCAGCTACTTCGACGCATGAAAAGTCTAGCACGCGATAAAGTTCCCGATTCCACGTTACGTCTCATGTGGTCTAACCATTTACCAGCGCATATCCGATCCGTTCTCACCATCAGTGAAACATTCAAAACTCAGACTGCACTCGATGAGCTTGCTCTACTTGCCGACAAGATGATCGAAGATACAATTACGCAAGTTTCGGCCGTATCGACATCATCAGCATCCACGTCTCGCGGCCAAATAGATATTCAGTTCCTGGCAGAAGAATTACGAAAATTGTCTCTTGAGTTTGCCGCTTTTAAGTCGTCACAAAGACAAAATCCGCAATACAACGAGCACTACAACCATCAACAACAATACCAACACGTCCGTCGCAACCGTTCTACGAGTCGTGATAATAACAGATCACGCAGTCAATCACCGTCACCATACTGCTATTACCACAGTCGTTTTGGTGATGAAGCAAGACGTTGCACCATGCCGTGTTCATACAAACCACGAAACAATCAGTCGGAAAACTAGAGCCTGCGCTGGCTGAGGCGGAACCCAGCGTAGTATCTGAAAACTCATACCGCCTATTCGTTACCGATAAAACGTCAAAACTAACGTTTTTAATCGACACCGGCGCAAACGTATCCGTCCTACCTCGGAACAAAGGAGAATCGTCAAAACCACTCAAATTTCAACTCTACGCTGCAAACAATACTGTCATTCCAACATTCGGCGAAAAAACATTGACACTCGACTTAAATCTTCGCCGTCCGTTCAAGTGGAAGTTCGTCGTTGCGGAAGTCAGCAAACCTATCATCGGGGCTGATTTTCTCAAACACCACCAACTCATCGTTGACATCAAAAACCGAAGACTGATCGACGGCATAACAAAATTATCAACAACTTCATACGTCCGAGCAAGCAACGTACCAACAATTCGTAGTATCGACGTACAGCAATCTTATCACGACATACTAGCGGAATTTCCCGGAACTACACGTCTTACAGCAATGGAACTTAATACAAAGCACAGCGTCGAACACTACATTGAAACGACTGGACCGCCTATTCATTGCCGCGCTCGACCAGTCGCACCGCACCGTTACGAAGCCGTAAAAAAAGAATTCGAAAACATGATCGAACAAGGCCTTTGCCGTCCAAGCAAAAGTCCTTGGTCATCGCCTCTGCACATCGTACCGAAAAAGAACGGGGACCTTCGCGTTTGTGGAGATTATAGGAGATTGAACACCGTACACAACATAAGCCACCCTGGCATTCGCACGACACGCAAACTTATGTCCCAGAAGTTTTTCTGGCCATCGATGATGGTAGAAATCGGAGTCTGGTGCAAAAATTGCTTACAATGTCAAAGATCCAAAATCCAGAGACACACATCGAGCAGCATTTCAAAGTTTCCAGTGACTACTGAGAGATTTCAACACATCCACGTAGATATCGTCGGACCGCTACCCACCTCACCGCAAGGCCATCGATACCTCGTTACAATGATCGACAGAGTAACGAAATGGCCAGAAGCAATTCCCACAGAAGATATATCTGCGGAATCCGTGGCGAAGATAATCTATGAGCACTGGATTACTCGCTACGGGCTTGCGTCAGTCATCACGAGCGACAGAGGAGGACAATTCACAGGTCACCTTTTCGCCAGGCTCATGAACGCAATGGGGATCAAAATAACACACACTACGCCCTACCATCCTCAATCAAATGGAATGATAGAACGCTGGCATCGATCACTCAAAGCTGCACTAAAGACTCGCCTGTCTCAACATTCAACGTGGATAGACGAGCTTCCTACAGTCCTCATGGGATTACGTGCCGCCCCGCGCACAGACACAGGCGTCAGCGCCGCTGAACTCACCTACGGACAAACGCTACGCCTACCTAGTGATTTCTTCGTCTCACCACCATCAAACGAACAAGACATGAACTACGACTACGTAACTCGACTACGAGCTACCATAAACGCAATCAAGCCATCTCATCCAACCGAATCACATGGCAACAAGCGACCAATCTTCGTGCATCAAGATTTGCAAACATGTTCGCATGTGTTTGTAAGAAACGATGCAGTTAAGAAGCCGCTGCAACCACCCTACGACGGACCATTCAAAGTCATAGATCGAAACAGCAAAACATTCATATTACAGTTACCAGAGAGAAGCTCAACTATTTCAATCGACCGACTCAAGCCTGCTTACATTTTAAACGAAAACATTTCGGACCAGCCAACTCAAGACCACGTCATCATCATACCAACGAAACAAGATAGCGTACCCCCACCGCAATTATCATCGGAACCGGCCAATAATAACGTACTGATACCAGATCAAGATACACCAGCATCACCGCAACCAATAATACGAACAACACGACTCGGCCGCCAAATCAAACTGCCGGTACGCTTTCGCTAGGGAGGGAGTCATGTAGCTACGCTACTACAGTCCTTTCCCACGATATTTCGTTCCCATAACACCAGAAGATAAACAAATATAAAATGCAGTTTTAACAACAATACAATTTTACTACGCACAGCAATAAAAGGAATATTTCACCGTTGCATCGTCTACGCTTCCCACCATTGAAACAAAAGAATAAATACGCCGAAGAGAACAATTGCAGTTTACGACCCAATAGCTCAAAGACCAGCCGAACTTTCCCAGCGCAATAAACAAACAGGACTCTCCGATCCTAAACACCACGTGCGACGCGCCGCCTGCCGAAGCGACCCGAGTTCCTGCCGAAGTCAAACGAAGATTAGGCTAGTTGTGTATATATAACGGAACTTTTAGTAATAAATATCATTCACTGTGAACACGCAGTACGAATCACACCACCGGCGTTTCAATAATCACACAAAAATCTCCATAACCACCACAGTACGAAGGATCCCTAAAAAAGTGCCTCTCCGTGTATCTCAACAGCTCAAGTAGACCGGCTTATCGAAATCCATTTTGTCGGTCAAATAAGAGAACGCTACTTACCTAGGTATACCAGAAGCCTGTTTTTGATCACTCGCTCCATAACTCTTGCAGAGCAGGGAAGTTATCGAGATGAGTCTGTAGTTTGAGATTTCAGCACGACTTCCTTTCTTTGGGACTGGCAGCATAATAGCAACCTTCCAACTACTGGGAGCTTTACCTGTGACAAGAGAGAGGCGATACAGGCGTGTTTGAACCTAATGCATCTTACACTCATTGCTTGGCAAACACTCCCTGAGACTACACTGTAGAGGTCTTTGACGTTTAAAGCTTTGACCCGTGTTCCGTGGATAGGATACCTAGCATCATAGTCATAGCCAATATCTTGGATAGAGCATGCAATGAGACGTGTGATCACGTGTGCAGTTGATGGAGGTCTAAATCAAGAGCATTCAGCTCAGTATGAGTTTTTATTTTTTACTATTTATAGGGTAGCGTTTGACTTCAAGTCACCTGATGTTAAGTGACGATGTGGTCGAAGATGGCACCACGCTACACCTGGACTGGGAACTGGCTCTCAAGTGAGGCTGCCGGAACACACCGATCGGTGCTTGGCGACAGATTCTTAACAAGAGGGTGGTAGCTAGCCAGGCGAGTACTAGAAAATACCCTACCACCAAGCTATGCGTCATTGTGTCAGGTACCTGGACATATTGTATTGGTGCAAATAGCTCGAGATTATTCATTTATGCTGTGTTAATCTTGCTGTAAATTATAGCCAAGCTAAATCTATGAACAAAGTACTGAGAGTACATAATCAATGATAATTAAACGCGGTTATATCTACAAAAGACAAGATTGTCACCCTAGGATATTTCCAACCTTCTATCGGCCGGTTTCAATAACCGATCTATCTACGGTTCGAAACAAATTTGACATTACTTCTATGGAACTTATGTCAAATTTCTATCTCCAGTAGGGTAAACAGTGGATAGATCGGTTATTGAAACCGGCCGTTAAATCCAAGCGGGTTTAAAAAAAGCTTTGTCCACATCTGGTTAACGAACGAATGTGGTCAGTATGTGCATTTCAGGGATTTTAAACTCTTTTGTATCAAAGAAAACATGATATTTTAAAATCTGTATTTATTGGACTTTTTTGGCGGCAATCGAATTGTCAACGTGAAAATTTTGTTTTATTTCCAAAACTTGTGTTTCTTCGAGTGCTATTGTGTAATATTGGTGGATTATTAAACATTGTGTTTACGAGTGTGGGAAATTGAAAAAAAGTTGTGAAAGTGACTTTTCAAGTTGCTCCAAAAAAGTCCGAGTAAAGTTTATGTAAAACGCCACTACTTTACTTAAACACTATCCTCATCCCTTCATCTCATCATCATCACCATCATTTAAACTTGATTCAATATGTATTTTAAACTTGACACTGGCAAATACACTAATGATGTGACGCCTTATCAAAACAAAAAAAACTGTATAATTATTTTCATGGAATATCGAATAGTCGAATATTAGCCAAACTGCCAAACATGCATCAAACATTCGAACAGTAAATCCATCGACTATTTGCAAGCCCTAGTTGAAGTTGTGATTGTGAACCCTCTATAAACCTCTCTAATATACATTTATTATCTGTGGTATTTAACTATTTAGCATTTCTGTGGTCTGTCTTTGCGAGATTTTGATTGCAATTTGTTGAGTTTTTGTGAGATTACACATTAAAATGTTATAATTCAAAATTTTGTTATTTTGGTCTGATAATGAGCGCCATGTAATTAGATATTTTAACAACAATATTAAAAATTATCAGGCGCCATAAGTAAGGTAAAATAAGATTCACATTTTGTCCCGAGCGTTTGGCGCGAGGATACATACTAAATATTTTTCTGGTGCTTCCTGTTGCGTGGCATTGAATTCTGCGGTTTTGTTTGCAGAAAGGTGGTTATGCTAAAAGCATGCCGTCGACATCGCGGTCGAGGGGCTCCGGCCGCGGGCCAGACGGCGCGCCGCGGCCCCAAGTCTTAGCTCCCATGTCGGAGCGACAGCAGCTGGCTCTTGTGATGCAAATCTCATCTCAAGATGCCCCTCAAGGTAATTTATTGCTAACTTGGCCGGTGAAATACCTTTCTATAGATGTATAAGTATACCAATTCCCGCCATTTTCGTATACAGCTGCTCCGACGCCAGCTGAAGAGAGAAAGAAGAAGAGACACCAACGCAATGAACGAGGAGAAACCCCCCTGCATGTGGCTGCCATCAGGGGTGATCAAGAACAAGTTAAAAAGCTGCTTGACCAAGGCCAAGATCCTAACGTTTCTGATTTTGCAGGTGAGCTCCACAACTTTATACTTGATTATAATGTGTATTGTCATGTTATAATATTAATTACTGAAAGTCACGGTTCATAATAACAATAATAAAATATAATGCAGCTGATGAATTGATAGTAGTGCAATACTAATAAATGGAAATATTTAGCCTGGCTCAATAACCCGCATGATGAAATGTTACATGTGTAGTACACATTGATGTTATCTGTAATATGTGCAACTTTTGTGCATGATCTGTCCTTCCTTCTATTTATTTCATCTGTGTAAAACATGCTTTAATAATGTGAAAAATCAGAGTTCTTTGTAGAAGAAATTTGATAAGAAGGATTAAAAGTAGTCTGTTGAAGACATAAATGTTGATTAATTAGATAATATGAGCCAACAAAAATAGTAGTCGAGAAAAATACAATAGGTGTGATGCAAATAAGTGGGATGAAACATGAGCTATGAAAAGTTATTTTAAAGTTTAAAAGGCTTAATATTCACAATATTCGAAAATATGGAGTATCACAGCATACTACCAGCAGTGTGAATATGATAGGAACGGCCCAACAGAGCGGGATACATTACATGGTTTATTTTTAATGAAGTTTTTTCTTCATACCTGAAACTTTGAATCGCTTTACTGTAAACACCAAAGCTGTCGCTTGATACAAATAACCTTTTATCCCTCGATATTATTGCATTATTGAATATACTACAGTAACTGAGGATCCCTGAACACTTACCATAAGATGCCTTTACGCTTGGATTGTATCATTCACACAACTGTTGTAGCTTACTAATATTGTATCTAGAACATTGGTTTGTGGTGTCAGCAGTAGCACAGTAACATTAGCATATGTGTGACTATCATTACTTTTTTAAAAACTAAACAATATGGAAACGCCAACCAACTGTTATAAATCTAACAGGATGTCAATCTTATACATTTTATTTTAATTCCCAGGTTATAGTTGTCGTTGAGATCAACATTTTAGAGTTTGTCTGTTTTCTGTTGGTATTCTATAACCTTAAAATATTTTAATGCATTTTCAAGCTTTCAATAGACTGTAGTCAATAATATTTACCATATTGGTAGGAAATGTACTGGAAGAGCTGTGGGCAAAACCTAGTGAAATATAAATCGTTTAACTCTTATGTATGTTTAGTACCTGTAACACACATAATATTTAATATATATTGACTTTAGAGCAGGAATATGACACACTGACATAGCTATTTTGTTTATATTGATATTTTACTCTTATATTAACATAAATATATAGTCAACTAATATACATAATTTGTATTGTACACATTTTTTAAGAATAACATTATAGAAACTAATTTACATCATATAAAAAAGGAAATGTACAACAGCATCAGCGTGATACAAAAATGAGATGTGATGACCAAGCAGGTGTGTCCATTTTCCTGCATATAGTTTGGATATTTGGCAGTAGGTATTAAAATGATGTAAAAATATTTTATTTATTAGATTTTATGTTTCGGGATTGCACATATGTGTTGTTTAGAAACTAAAAGGTCACAACAAATTAACACCTTCAAGGATTAGGAAATGCAATGAAGTTATTTTAAGAAGAAATTAAGTTTTCAGGATAATACAATGTTAAAGTACTTATTACATGTTTTATCATATACAGAAGCATCTTAGTAGGCTCTTTTAAACAATCATCATCTTGACAATCAACATGTTCAGATACTCTCCACAAATGTAGGTACATGTTTCAATATAAATTGCTAGCTGTTAAAAAAGCCAGTACATCTTATGATTCACTTATGTGTACATAGACTATGAAAACCCAAAGTAAAAACATTGCCCTTCTTCTTCAAGCTTGCTTTCCTGCTCGCACATAGCAACATCTTAAAGACATATACCCAAGTGATGAGGTCACAGTGAATGTTTTCGAAAAATGTCTTAAGTCTATAAATAATGACCAGAGATGTTGTAGAGAAATCAGTAACTTATTAATTTACTTGCTGCTAGTCGCTTAATCCTCAAAATGTTTAAATTTGAGAGTGAGACAGCAAGCTTGAAAAGTAAGTAATTACTTACACATAATGCTAAAATCATGAGCTAACACTGTAAATGCTTTTCAATAAGTGAAACCGAATTTATAAAATACATGGTTCATGTGCGAGACTCCGTGCATGCAGGAGATGTCAGTCATGTCAAAATATAAGTTCAAAATACTTTGCTTTCCTTTTAGGATTCATCCGGATGATTATCTAGTCCAAAAAAAAGAGGAAAATTTGTTCCTTGTTATAAGATTGCACCATCTGTTTACATATTTACTATTCGTTGAAGACACTGTTTCTATACTCTTCTGAATTTCCTAGCAATGTTTACAACTATTTGGTATTATAATGGCATTATTAAATAAAAAGCTAGCTATAGCTAGTTGTCGCATATTTTTTGAGAAAGTAATTTCTTTTCAACTTAATGCCTATTATGTATGTACATTAAATTAAATTATTTGTAAATAGAAGTAGGTCAAAATCAACTTCTAAGATTTGATTATTTGCATTGTTAGTTAGTTAGTTACAAGTGAAGTTAGTAAAAGTGTTTTAAAAAGCCAGTATACTTCACTACATTGAAGCCATAAAATATAGTCTGAATATTTCTTTATAAAGCAATACATCAACGTAGCAAATTGTCTGTTAAGGATGACATGGAAAATTATTGGTTGTACAACTGTTAAATCATTTTGGCCCTGAACCATGCTGACGGACGGGATGGCATAGATTATGCTACCCGCATACATTGCATTCGTAGTAATAGTACGACATAAATAGCGGTAGGTATACAATTATTTAACATATTATATATGTAGTCGTATTATATAATCATTTGTGTGTTAACAAGCGTATTATGGCATGATAGCATTATTCCAGTAAGGGACAGGTGTAACTTTTTTTTATTAAGAATTGCTTCTTTTTTTTGCTACCGTAATTGCATAATATGTATATAAACATATAATTATAAATAGTTGCGCCCCGCGTTTTGCCCGAATTTCCCGATTTCCCAGTGTATTATCCATAAAAATCTTTCATACAAACCATGTCTTGGCAATTACGAATACAACGAAAAAATAATTATCTAATTTGGTGCAATCGTTCTGACGTTATGCGCGTACATACATTTAGGCGATTCATTTTTTTAAATAAGATATCGTTTCAGCCATGAATACAATAAAATTATAGAAATACATACATATTTGTAACTGTTCGTCGACCATCAATGCATACCAGAAGATCACCGCTGAAGAGTCGTGTCATTTTCATGGTAGCATTTTTCCTAGTTTAGTTAGATAGGTTTTTTTTACTTTATAGGTATATCATATAGGTTAACACCGATTTGTCCAAGTTGATGATTGATTCGCCAATTTAATTACAACCGTTCAACTGTTTACTATAAAACAACAAAGGTGCTTCTGTAATTTATATTAATTCTCCATTGTGTCATTTTATATTCTTGGTCAATATAATTGAATCATTTATACTCGTAGTTTACAGGTTTCTTACTCTTGGTTGGTTTAGTTGGCTTAATTTAATTATATATTTGTTTTTAATAATTTAAATGATAGTGCTACATTGATGATTTTGATTTATACAACATTAGTACCATCGTTTAAATCATCAATAATCGTTAAGACTACAAATTCTAGGGTGGACGCCTTTACACGAAGCTTGCAGCTATGGTTGGCATCAAGTAGTGGAACTACTTGTAAAAGGTGGTGCTAATCCTAATGCAAAGGGGTTGGATGATGATACCCCATTGCATGATGCTACCACTTCAGGAAATATCAAGATGGTTCAATTTCTTATTGAACACGGAGCGGAACCGTTCGTCAAGAATACAAAAGGCAAAATGCCATCTGATTATGCAGCACCAGATATTTACGAATATCTGCAGTCGCTTAAAGGTATGTTTTATTATTTTACATTATTTTGGGATCGGTAACAGTAGACGAGAAAATTTAGATATTTCTACATAATGATTCTAGCCGGTGTGGTTATTAAACTATGTTAGTTTAACTTATGTTACTACATATATAATATAGAAGTACTGAAGGCGTAATGCAACTGTGATTAAATTGCAGCTTAACATTTTCGTTTTACAATTTGTATAATATGTACAATTTTAAGCATTTGGATCATAAAAACGATCTTAAAGATAAAGTAAAAAAGTAATTAATTATACTTAATTACATCGGGAAATAAGCATTATTAATAAATAATAATAAATAAAATATATTTATTTCAGGCATAAAAAACCCATATCATACCAAAAAAAATAATAAAACTCGTTGACATTGTACACCAAAAGTAAAAGCAATAGCATAACCTAAAAAATTATAAAATATAGATGATATAAATATCACTTGTCACTTACGGTTCGCACTTTGGTGCATCGTCAGCCAAAACTTAAAAATCGGACTGTGGAGGTACTCCCCCAACGTTTTGAGTATACCATTTGTTGATTTTCTCAGCCCATCCCAAAAGGAAGCAACCCTAGATCTTGTGACGGCAAAGAAATCTGGAACCCGTGCATCCGCAAACATGCCTGACGCGCTGCAACACCGAGGTTTACGCATAAGAGTGCGAAAAGCGTCATTGTATTGCACTCTTATAGTGTGATATGATTTCCGTGTATATTTGGTCCATAACTGACAAGTGTATAAACACAGGCAGTAGGCTTTAAATAAAGTTACTTTAACATCGGTGCTGCAGCTGGAAAATCGGCGTGCGAGCATGTTGCACCTGATAGACAAGCTCCTCCTCTCTCGTTCCATATCCTTGTCGTCACTGAGATCCTCCGTAATTATATGGCCCAGGTATTTAAACTGCTTGACGATCTTCACCGGTGAACCCTTCAAGAAAATACTCGGTACCCTCTCCGGACCTCTCCCAGCTCTGAGAACCATCATCTCTGTCTTGGCTACATTATAGGTAAGACCGTGATTTGCCGCGTATCTCTCGCAAATCGTCAGAAGCTTTCTAAGACCGTTGATAGAGGGGCTGAGAAGCACCATATCATCTGCATAGCTCAGGCTATTTACGCAAACGTCACCTACATGGCAGCCAGTTCTGGTGCCTCTCAGCTCCACTATCAAATCATTCATATAGATGTTAAAGAGGTCAGGAGAGGTCAGCCCCCCTTGACGCACACCGCAGTCCAGCCTATATTCGCTGGAGGTCGAGTCGCCCCATCTTACTGCATTGGTTTGGCCACCGTACCAGTATCTCAACAGCTTCACAACATCCCCAGGTACTTCGGAGTGGGTCAGTTTGCTCCAGAGAATGTCATAATTCACTAGATCAAACGCCCGACTCAGATCGAGAAAACAAGCGTAAACAGAAGTGTCTCTGCTTATATAATATTGAGCGGTCTGTTTAACGCTAAAAATTGCCGAATCCGTTGAGAGACCGGCACGGAAGCCAAACTGAGCATCGTCCACTTTAAAGTTGTTCACCAGCGAAGGCCGCAGCAGTCTTTCAAAAAGTTTACCTATGATGGTTCCTAATGAGATAGGCCGATAATTCGCGGCATTTCCCAAATTCCCGGTTTTATTCTTGACTACCGGAACGACGATAGTTTTCATGAGATTGTCTGGTAAATAAGAATATTTACAGCATAAGTTAAATAAATTACACAATTTGCTAAATATCAATTCACTAGCCCACTGTATGTGCTCGATGCTCAGGCCATCATGACCGGGAGACTTACCCCGTTTCATATCCTTGACAGCTCTTATTACGTCACTGGGCGTGACGATGAGACCAGCGCTCTCACTCGCACGACTGGCCTGAGCACTCGGCACACTCAGCTTCTCCGGCTCGATTTTAAATCTCTTTGCAAACAATTCAGCGATCCTGCTGGGTTCCTGCTCGCCGTCAACCATCACTGGTAACCCTTTTTTATTTTTATTCAATTTCTTTGTAGCGTTCCAAAATTTACCGAAATTTTTATTTTGTCTATGTTCTGCTAATATATTCATTTTTATAGTTTCTTCGTTCTTCTGGCACCATTTTATCTTGTTTTTAAATACACTTCTACTAGATTTCATTTTATAATAAATCTCACCAGATGATGGCTTGCCGGCGACCAGCCAGCAGGAAAAGTCTATTCTAGCGGCTATATGAAACTCCCTAACGTGGTGATTCCACCCCACAATCCGTCGATTTTTATTTGATCCACCAAAGTGAGAACCGTTGCTCTTAATAGCAGCTTTTTGTAAGGTACTTACAATTCCTTCATATAAATTATCAATAAAATTAAAATGGTCATACATACGTGTACATGGGTTATTATTAAAACAATCAGTGCATTCTAAAGCATCATTAAAATTGTTCAAATTATTAAAGCAGTATTCTCCATATAAGTTAATTTGTACATTATCCCTCTGCCCCCATATTATTCCTTTGGTACTAGAAAATTTAACAGCGTTATTTAAAAGTGGTTCCTGATTTATACACATGCCTTCTATGTTGCATTTTATACATAATGGGAAGTGGTCAGACCACATAACATCATTCATAACTTCCACGGATTGTATAGTATCAATCGCAGCTTCAGTTGCGACGCAGTGGTCTAACCACCTACAACAACCATGCGCTTCACTCAGGTACGTATGAGTATTCGAGGAAATACCTAACATTGTGATATCAGCGCAGTCCCATTTCTGTTCCTCGCAAAAGATTAATAATTCAGTACCAAAGTTAGAACTGGGATGCGCGTTAAAATCTCCTATTATGTATGCAACCTGTACTTGGCTCTCCTCAATAATGGCACTTACATTGCCTAAACAATTAATGAAAACCGGTAGATTTTCAATATTATCAATTGGCATATAAACACATACCACTAAAAAGGACCTCATACCTGCCGTGATTTGGATGACAATTATTCTATCATTATTACACTCGATCAAAGACACATTGCGAAACTTCGACTTTCTCCACATCAGCGCTACTCCTCCGTATGGCCTGCCGCGCAGAACACCTGCCGCCGTGTCCACCGAGGACTTGGCTGTACACTCGAAGTCGCTATCAATTTCGTGTACGTAGTCTAGCTCATGGGGCATGAGCCAGGTCTCCTGCAACGCGATAATATCGGCGCCGCTACATAGGTCTCGAACGTGTTGAGCTGATCTTTTAATTGACTTACAATTAAAAGACATTATGGTAAAGCTTAATGAACCTAAATCCATAATTAAGAGTGTTTGTGAACACGGGCCACGACTTTGGGTATAAAGTCGCGAAATAGCCGATACCTAACGCCCTCAGGCCAGAAATCACTGCTTAAGAAAGTATGCAGCTTACTTTTCGGAACTATAACTTTGTATGAATTAAATTCAGTTTCTCTTTGCTGGGCCAATAGTTGCACATCATTGCATACTTCTCCCATCTCTTTTATGTGCTCCTTTATATCGTCGATACTTGTAGTTTTCGTTAGTCTCGATATGTACACCGCTGACGACAATTCGGCAACCTGGATCTTCGTCGTTCCCTTCGCGGTTCCACACATATTCATTTTTAAATTGCGTTTTTTACTGGATACTAGCGTGAATCCATCCTCGCCTTTATTCGCATGAGTAGTACGGCTTG
This sequence comes from Opisthograptis luteolata, assembly GCA_931315375.2. Lineage (NCBI taxonomy): Eukaryota > Metazoa > Arthropoda > Insecta > Lepidoptera > Geometridae > Opisthograptis > Opisthograptis luteolata. The sequence continues at coordinate 7,282,485 of OV928033.1, forward strand.
AAATCGGCTGAGACTGCGAGGTAGGCACTAGGATGTCACGATAGGACGGTGTATGAATAAACTCGCCCGACCTCGACCGTGAGCGTGCCGCCACAGGTGCAGGCGCCCGCGTCTTATCAGCGCATTCCTTCATCAGCTGTCGCTTGGGAGTTGTACCTATAACTTCGTTCGTGTCAGAATTTTTCTTTTCTTGTTGCGATTTAGTTTTAGTAATGCCACTGTCCAATTTAATAATTGACGTTCGCAGGCTTTTAAGGTCGGAGCTTATTTTCGCTTGCAAACTAGTCATTTCCGCTTTAGTAGCAGCGTCATTGCGTATGTTCTGCAGTTCGGACTTCATACCTGCCATATCTTTCAATAGTCGCGTCACATCCAAGCTATCCATGGTGACTGGTGGTAGGCGGTTCAGATCTTTGGCGACAAAGATAGGCTGCACAGACGGGTCATTCTCTTTAAATAGTTTAATAACTTCCTTCACATTTTTCTTGTTTTTATCTTCTCCTTTTCTGATTACATTCCGGGTCCCCGTTGGCAAAGATTTTACCAGTGTCGATTTTCCTGTTTCTATTTCACAATCCGTAAAGTTACTCGCACATATTTGCACTATACTTAGTTCATCGAGCACGTCTATTTTGTTCTGAACAAATGTTAAGAACTCGTCAATTATTATCACCGGTTCCGTCATTGTAAACTAATGTTATTGTTTACGACATGCTAAACACGTAAACCATTCGATAGTTATTTAATAAAAAACGACGCGCGCGACCACGTCCGCTAAGTGCACACTCGAGACTGGGGGATTTATAAACTAATTATGTTATTAATGTGGTGCAAAAATATCCAGAGGGTATATAAACCGGAAATCAAGTATGTGAGATTATTTGGGGGGGTTATTTGCCTTGCAGACTTGGTGTACGCCCATTGCGCCACATGGGTCGTCTAATTTGTATAATATTTGATTTTTTTTGAATGAAATACTCCTTGAAAAGGTTCCATCGCAGTTGCGTTTGCGCATTAATTTCTCTTTAAGGTTTTACTTAGTGTTATTCTTCGAGCTCACGTCGCATATTCAACATTTAGAAGTATGTGCAGGGATAAAGAAATCTTGAAGAATGAGGGTTAATTAGGACGTAGATAGAAATTAGAGAAGATTGTTTTTGAGATATTTTTAGGTACCCACTTTATTTAATGAGATTATGTGTAAAATAATCTGTTATTTTGTTTGTTATCAGTATTGCGCTGATATTAGTGAATACTAAATAGTCTTAAATTTATATTATGTAGTTACAAAATCAACCCAATGATAAAGGGCGTTTCCAACAGTTTCTTGTGGATTTAATTTTATCTAAACGTACTGGTTTCGCTTAGTATTTGTCACGGAAACTAAATCTATGACTTTTCTACGTTCGGTGAACAGAAGAAGAAATTTTAAAATAATGGCTTATATTTTTTCTAGTAGAATGGTAATTTGTCCAGACATAGACACAGGAACATAAAAGATAAAAAAAATATGAAAATATGAAGCACGTAAGAAATAAATTCATTAACATAATTTATCATTTTACAGTTCATAACGAAATAATAAGTAATAATAAATAGTGTTTCTAATAAAATAGAAAACGCATTATGAAGAAGAAGTCTCTGAAATGCAAAATAAGAATAGGTATTTTGTATTTTCCTTTCAAATACCTAATGTATTTCAATGAATTCACATCTCTGAGTCTGAATAGAATCTGTATCTGTTCCAGTTTCCAATGCATTCATTATACGTGTATAATTTCGATGCTCTTAACGGTTTGTTTGTCTCTCCGAAATTCAATTCCTACTGTGATCCGTGACGTAACATTGAGATTAGAAACATTTTCATGTACAAAGTCCCTCGAGAAATGCTTAATATCTGCGCTAACAGACTCGTACGCAAAAATTCTTGTCGATCGAAACTTTAAGGACGGAGGACAGGTCTTTCATAAAAATTATAAATAAATTAAAATAAATACAATTAACTATTTTTTACTAGAGATAACCATTGACGTATAAATATAGCGGTAACCAAATAAAATTATAGGCTGTATAATTTGGACTTGCTTGAAAGAGCTGTTGTTTCCGAAACTAGAATTAAACAGCCCTTATTTCCTTGAACAACAATATGAAACTGCGTAGCTTTAAAATTATAATTTAAAATGTAACAATTTTTGTATAGAGATACATTTAGGTCTTATTGTGTTGTGTCTAGGCGCCATTGTGATTGCGCAACAAACAATGTGTAATATACCAAATTACCTATATATACGGAAATTATAATACATTTCTTTTAATCGGTTACTCCTAACAATGCGTACAAAGTTGTGCGGGACATGCTGACATGATTATGCTCAATTTGCTGCGCAGCGCAGGCGCAGCCGCGTGTAGAATCTAATACGTAAATAGGTACTCGCATCCTCCATTTAGTTAGTGTCATGTGGGTCAGCGACGTATCTTTGACTCCGAAACGAGAGCGCGCCTCGTCACTCTATCCTTTGCATTCCTGAACGATTTCAGTCTAGTTCAGTCTGGAGCTCGCGTGCTGTAGGTCCGCTTCCTTTGCGTCCCACCAACGGAATCTATCTCGGGCTTCTGACTGGCATACGGCCTTGGTCTTCCCAAATAAGCTTGCTTTGTCGCCCGATCTCTCCCTCATGCGTACGACATGGCAAGCGTAGCGTAGTCGACGCGATAAATTTCACCGATTTATCCTCCCTCTGTCGCCGGTTTGGTCCCGGTTGGAGAATCTTCGTCGTAACATGATATTATGTGTATACAATAGTATACATTCTAGATCACGCCTGAGTGCATATCGTTCACCGATGCATTTGTATGTGATGCTTGTCGTAATAAGCTACCTATGATAAGATAAAGTGAACAATAACATGTGTTATTGGAGGATATACATATTTGCTAATACTATACCTATTACCTACCAAAGGTAAAGAAAATTACTTATTCATACTATTCGTAAATGCAAAATAGTAAATCTCTATTACTCACAACCAAACGGCTTAACCGATCTTGAGATAGTTTGAACCCTGGGGAAGGTAGTTGAACCCCTCGTCATCACTCACCATCTGGTTAGACTGGGGTCAAATGCTTGCCTATTGCTAATAATAATAAAAAAGGACAGGAGACTATACATTTTATCGCGATAAAGTGTTCACAAGGGTGAAACCGCGGGAACAGCTATTTTCTTATACTTAATTAGATTTTTACAAACGTTTTACTTGCGTAAAGTGTTGAGACATCTACCTACCTACACAACAATAACGTACATAGCTAAATGAAATGGTAACGCCAGACAAAATGCTTATTTTTGTTTCATACAAACGAATACAATATGTACTTATTAAAAAAAACATTGCCCTACAAAAATAAGTTTCACGCTTTTAAAATTGCAATAACTTTTTATGTACACAAGATTTACTTTCGAAACAAAAAGGACTCGAAAAGAGTAATTTTGAACATAAAACTCAGTCGGTAACTTTCTTCTAAGAAATGGCTCAAAAAAACTAAAATCCAAAATAATCCTGTTTAAATTACAATTTTATCGTTCAGTTTGTTTCTATTTTTTTAAATAACATTCTTGTAAATGTTGAGTTGATTACGACACTGCTAAAAATGACTATTGTTATTGATTTATCTTTTTTGACTTACAAATGTTATTATTGTGTAATTTACTATAGTTTCAAAGAAAGCTGATAAAAATTGCTCTAAAACGATATTTATTTTAAATCTCTAACTTCTATAGTTTAAAAAAAAATGAAATTTTAAACGTGTATTACACTTATTTTTGCAGGCCACTGTAGTTAATATATTTATTATGTTTTGTAACTAATGAAACCTGCGTAACATTTTTTTTCTAGCGGCTTTATATTGCGCTCTCTATGCTATGGTAGCGTTCATTAATTCTATAGAGCGGGAACGCGCTTTAAACCGACGGGTGTGAAGTCCGTCCAAGACATGACGTTGTCACATAGGCTACGTTCCTTTTCATGTAATCTGACAGAAACTAATATAAATAAAAAAGTTGCCATGTACAAATAAGCTACAAATAAAGAGTCATTTTTAGAAGCGGCGTTTATATTAAATTTTTAAAATAAAATAACACTTATTTTGGCATAACTATAATAGTTAAACATATGCTCTCGCGGACTTTTTTGTAATCTTAATAGGACCTACAAACCCGTAATACATTATTTTGTTCTATTGTCAATAGTTTTTGCAGCGCACGCAAAAATAGGTTTTCGATTTCACACCTTGGGTTACTAAATAGCTATTTTCTTACGAATCCCTATTTGTTTTGGAAATATAATATAGCTTATGTCCGTCACAGATAATGTAGCTTTCCAACAGTGAAAGAATTTTTTAAATCGGTTCAGTAGTTTCGGAGCCTATTCGATGCAAACAAACAAACAAACAATCAAATCTTTCCTCTTTATAATATTAGTATAGACAAAGGCAATATATTCTTAACTATTAAACTTTAGCTAACAAAGTACAAGTTTCAAAGCAAATAATAGATCGATACCTAGTTGTTTTCTGCTAGTTACTAGAAGCAATTAGCTAACTACCTAGATTGCTATACCCTATTCGGGTCCATATGTTCGCTAACCTTAACCTCTAAGATCTCATGTATACTAACATATGAATGCAATAAATGATTGAAATTGAAATTGAAATGAAATTGAAATTAACTTAAAAATTATCTTCCGTTATTGGTGTATTTGTGGTGTTCATTACATGAATTAAACATAACGAATTGTTTAGTTTTGTTGTTGTTTGATTATTGATGTCTCTAAACTAGGTTTTGTTTAGACAATAATAGATCTCAGTGCAGTACACAAATACACTTGTTTGTTATACTTTAATATGTACTATTAAAGTAAATAATTTAATGAATAAACATAAAAACACTTATAATTATTAAACTACAGCATAACAAAGTGAGTATAGACAATGTCGTTTCTAAGTTAGTAATTATATTTTATCGTTAAGATGAGTGGTTATATTATGTATTCTTTGGTTTGGTCTATCGATGATGCCTGATAGATTTATGAGACTATATTTTTTTCCGTGGTTATCACGTAACAGGAAATACTAATAATTCTAAGTTCTCTATAAAAGCAAACGAGCTATGAACTTTACTAGATTAGCTAACGCCATCTATCGATATTCTGAACAATTATTATTTCTTATTACCGATGCCGCCGGTCGGAAAACCTTCCGTTCTATCGTTGGACAAAATGTCGCTAGATAACTTTTTGGTGCTAAACTATGTTAGTATTTCTTCGCTAATTTTATGGAAAATACGCTAAATCTTGTGACATAATAGCTAAAATACCACACTGCGGGCGATGCAAGCAAGCGGTGAACTTATTATTATAAGTGTGATCACCGGTATTTAATGTTCAAAAACTGGTATTTATTGTACCTGCTATAAGTAACGTGATTTTTAATTAAGATCATGAGAATTTTCAAAAATATATAATATGGAAACATTACGGTGTTAGAAACAAATACTACGTAAACTGGAACGCTTTGGGGCGTGTTGCTTGAAATCGGATTGTCGAATGATGGCCGCCTTGATAGCTCACTGACAGCAAGTATAGCAACTTCTCGACGGTCTTGCGGACCGATTTAGCACAAGTTTTATGTGGAATATTAAAGTGGAGAGACACGTAGAAAGCAACAAAATAGGGGCCGCCGACGTGAAATGCAAAGGAGGACGCTCTCGCACAAACAAGGGGAGTTACGATTTGCTCGATTTTAATTATTAGAATACGTGTAAACGAAGGCGCACGCTGGACACTGTTCACGATCGTGCTATGACCCCTGCGTAAATTTCTATTAATGACCTGACTGACGTGACAGTGTAATTATTGTGCAGGATTTATTATAGTAGCACAGATAAGTACAGTACTACCGAAAGTTAGTTATACGTATGTGTAGGTGGTTACATACCTAGTCGAAATTCATAGTATAGCTGAGGTAAGTGAGTATAGCGCGACGCTGTCGCTGTAGGTGAGTACTGAGTACGTATTAATATGCTTTGAGTTTGTACAGCTGAGAGCGCAGCTCAAAGTAAATATTCACTGTTCTTTAGTTAATGACCCCTTTGACCTATCTTGTTTACTTTCCTCATTTGCATTACTGATTATCATTTTTGTGCAATGCTGTCACATCAATGTGTAGAAATAGAAACAATCAGTTTACTTACTGTCTATGCACAATGGATGTCTATATGTTTAGAATGCCTTAAAAATAAATCCTGCTACCTAAATATGTGTATAGATAATGCATCAACGAGATTAATATCTGTCATTAGGGTACCTCATAAAATATGTCAATTGTGATGTTCAAATAATAGATGCTTGCTCCACACACATCTTGAGCAAAATACACATGTTATCCATTCATATATATAAAAATTCTTGTTGCATGTGTACTCTATGTTATGTTAAACCTCAGTAGGTATGAGTGTATCACATGTTTAGACCATAAATGTATGTTGGTACAGTATTGATGTATATGCCGTTTCCTGCTTTGCTTTTCGTGTCTATATTATAAATGTTCTATGTATCTATATAGATTTGTTGTTTAAATTTTACCAAATTTAAATGTTTAATTCACACGGGAATCATATAAATACATCCTGTACAGTATACCTACAAGGTCTCTTACCTATTTACTTAAATTTTACTATTCTTCTTCCAAATCTTCACAAAGCACAACAACATTTATATTTGTTTAATTCTATGGTTAATAACCCTATCTACTCGTATTTTTCAATGGTAATTTTAGCATTCAATCTTTCTTAAATTTAAAATTGTAATTAAATTTAATCTTCAATCCCTTCCCAAGCTGTATCAGTATGAAAAGTTTCATTATTGTGCTACTTCTTGCTCTAACAACGCGTCATGTGATACCAAATATCAAAATTTACTTTAAACATAAATGAAATATATTGTGTAAATTTTGAAAATCAATAAAAAAGTGATACAATATTACTTCAAAATTATTAAAAACTAATCAAGAAATTAGTGTAAAAAATAAGTTTGGGTGTTCATATTATGCAATGCAGTAAAGAAGCAATATTTAAAAAATAAATTATTGTAATTTATAAAGGGGGTGGAAGTAATGCATCTCAAAGTTTTTATAGTATACCTAAATTACTTTTTTATCCCACTTTGGGAACTAACATTATTTTGTAATTTATTTTATTTGTAATTGGTAAAAAAATTCTATAGATTTGATTAAAATATGATTCTATTTTCTTATTGTGTATAAATTATTGTTATTATATATATTCTGCAAAGAATGCAAATATTGACAATTTTAAGCATAATGATTTTTGTATGACTGATTCAACATGATGCAGAAGTGACAAATAAGTTATATTTTCAGCATGAAAAAGACAATCTATAAATATCAATGATTTGCGATTTTCTTTTGCAGATAATAACGCGAGAGCAAACAACGTTGGACGTTCGAGGGATGACAGCACTAAGAAAGGCAATAGTAATGTCACCACAGATTGCAGTAAGAGGAACAACATGGAGACCCTAGCCCAGGGTGAGCATTTTGATGGGAAGGACACCGGCACACAGGAAAAGGGTATGTGAAACATCCTGTATGATGGAGCCCAGATTGTGCTGGTTCTGATGATTAAATCAGTGTTATACAACACGCCTGCAGTCATTCTAATGCAGGCTATGCAGCTCCATAAATAGACGTTGCTGAGCAGATTTACAGCAAAATTATACAATTACAATCTTAAAGAAATAACTATATCTAATCATTACAATGAATCATCCATATTTAAACTCTCAAAGCTAAAGGGTTTCCCTGTTAATGAAGTATGTATGTATTTCTGCCGTTTGTCGAGTTAGTAAATTTTTATGTATTCTATTGACTTGATGATGACACTTTGTAAAACACAAAATTATATACTTAAGTGTTAGCAGAGATATGTTTAGTTCTGATATTGTTTTTGCCAGTTTTACAATGAAATCGGTTTTTAATGAGTTTTAATTTTACAATGTACATGAGCTTTTGGTGAAGAAAAATATTGTAATAAAACCGTAGCAAGGTGAAAGGAAATTTTTTTTAAAGTTTTATTTAAAGATAAGGTATGCTCATGTGCCAGTTTTATTTTTAATATTTTCAGATGGACCGCATATAAGCAATGGCGTCATATCATCGACTCAGGACGAAAATTGTGGCAATAGTAAACGCCCATATCCTTCAGAGGATGGCCAAGACTCGGATATCCATGATGATGAAATCGCCAAGAGGAAGAAGCGCAATGAAGAAAAAGAGCTGATGGGGAAACCTGCGCCTGTGTCCCGCAACTCATCTGGACGGTGAGATGATAGTTAATTTTGAATTGTTAAAATCAATCTAACATGAATGCTCAAACAAACTCACATTATACATAGATATGTGATTTATGTGCTTGTTATTTTATCACAATCTTTTAGTTGGACTAATGGCAATGGAATAGGAATTTTACTGTTGGGCGATCACAACTAAAAATAGCAATAGTTGTAGTGTCTCTGTTCTGTCAGGGTCGGTGCTACTTTTTCCTATTACAAGGGTTGTTTGTTACATAACAGCGTGTTGACCGGCAGCAAGCCACCAGGGCCAGCGAGTAAGACCGGCGTTGCGCCGCTGAAGAACTCCACGGGCGGCAAGAGCTCGTCCGGCAAAGGGAATCAGGCGCAGGGCAAGGGCTCCAGTGGGAAGAGTGGAGAAAAGGGGTCCCATGCGGTAAGTTCGATATTGTCATGACGTTTCTATATACTAGATACAGAGTGCTGCCACTTCTTTTAACGCGTTGTGGAATAAACAACTAAATTACTGTCGTAAATATCAGTCTAAAGGCTAATAAATTTGATGCCACACGCAAAAAAATTGAGGTTGGTTTTTATCAGCCGATGTGTATGGACAGCTCTTTGTCGCTAATATTAGTTGCTATGTTTGAGGGTGTGACAGATGAAAACCAATTCGAATATTGTATCTGATATTAATAACAATACTAATTTGTAAATAACTTTTTTAAAATGAAAACAATATAATTCTTATGTTAATCTCCAGGGCTCGTCCAGCACTGTGATCACCTAGTAAGGATATTTCAACAAAACAATGTTACATAGATAGTCAGTTCAGTTTTATGCTCATAAGCTATTGAACAGAATTAAAATCCGTCTAGTAGTTTCCCAAGTAACAAATACATTGGAGTTACATTTTCAGTGATATCTTCAATGTACAGAAATGTTAAAATAATAACATCCAAAGAATGACATAGTTCCGACCCCTGACTAGGATTCCCTGTAATTAGAGTATTAAACTATGTGGATTCGAGATTCACAACACCCAGTTCATTGAACATATTTGCGCTGTTTTAGCAATGCACAAATATTTGTTCTGTAGCCTGTTCTGCAATTATTGGCTGTTGGCTAATTGCGTTGCAATAGTCGCTCAGTTACAGTTTTACACATTTTTATAATAATAGCATTACATGATGTACTTTATAATAATAGCATTACATGATGTACTGTACAGGTAAAAGTGTCTTAATTAATAGCAGTTGGTGTCACAGTTATGAATTTATAGTTTACGAATTTATGTTTATGTATTAATGTCTCCATGTGCTTTGTGTTGTTTCTCTTTCAATCACAATCTAATATCTTTCTACTTGTTATTGCTCAAAATTAATGGTTTTATGTTGTGTACACTGTACAGCCAACTCCATAATAGGTGAACCTAAATGTCTTTAAGTTCAACAAAAAATATTTTCCACCTCAAGAAATTTTAATGTTTGTTCTCTATGGATTTGACTTTACATATTGATGTTGTCTTACTACAATTGGCTTGGGCATGAAACAAATTGCTTAGTTATATGTTGTACAAATGAAGTGACAGATAGTGATATTGGGTGATTAATAGCGTTCTTCTCACAAGGGTAAATCATCTGGAGGAGCCAAAGGTTCCAACTCAGGAAGTAAACAGGACCGTAAGAGTCCGGTGGCTAGTCCCAAGATACATGGCAAAGACACGGGCGACGGTGACAACGAAGATCAGAAAAGTCAGGAATCTAGTGCGCCGAAAGTCCCTCCGCTCAAGATTGTCATCCCTGGAGGTGGTTCTAATAATCGTAATGAACAAGAGGGTGAAGGTGTGTATTTAATCTATACTCTAAATCATCGGATAGGGTTCTACTATTCGCTCATGTCATGTAGAAATGGTTACCTTTAGCCCTATTAAGATCAAAAAGTAGCAAAAGTGAAAATATCTTGGTGGTATGGTATTTTCTAGAATCACCTACTACCCTCAAGTTAGGAATCTGTCGCCAAGCACCTATCGGTGTGATCCGGCAGCCTCACTTGAGAGCCAGTTCACGATCCAGGTGTAGCGTGTCACCACCTTTGACTCATCGTCACTTAACATCAGGTGACTTGTGGTCAAACGCTACCCTGTGAGTAGTAAAAAAAACTCAGTACTGCATGTTACAATTTGATGCTTTGCTTAAAAATACCAATTCAAGAAAAGGGCTTAAATGGGTAACCATTAGCAATAACATTGATATAAAAATGACAAAGTGACATGTCTCTTAAACTTAAATTTGATATATTCCCTGAACATGACTTATAATGGATTGTTATTTTTTGTTTTCGCAAATAACGCGGGCCACGTCAGGGAGTTTCAAAGAACGGAAGCATCGACGCCGTTAGTATTGAAAATGTGTGTTAGATGTGTGTCAACCATGTGTGTTTGTAAATGTTGTATTACAACGAACCTTGTTAGGTGGTTCAGGTCAGAGAGGCAGCGGTAAAGGTCGCAGTAGCGCGTCGACGCTACCCTACGTGATTCCGTGCACCACCGACACTGGCCAGACATCAGACAGTTCAGACGGTAATTCGGATGATAAAAGGGTTGGGGAAGGCGGGAAGGTACGTATTCCTAAGGTATGTTGTACATAATTTGTATAACATGTCTTTTTCTTAATTTCCATTTTTTTAATTTCCATTTTGTAGATTGGTTACATTGGTAGATAGATATTGCAATATGTAGCCTTCATGTGACCATATTTATTTAAATTTGTTTCTATAATTTAAAATTATTATTTGAAATTCATTTACGTATTTATTATTTATTATCTAGTTTGGATATAATTTTTTATAGTTTTAGGGTTCCTTGAGCTTTGGCATCAGTAAATTATTTGATTTGGAAAAGGTTTTATTCATTCAATAGTAATACTCTAAAAGCTTAGCTTTCTGCGCTGATATAGCGCTGCATCCATGTTTCATTTAAATAATAATCATACTATTACTATTTCCGGTTTCAATATGTTAACAACATTTGAACTGGAAACAGCTACAGGACCCATAGCCATTTAGTATGCTTTATTTATTATATTAATTTTCATTATAAAATTTGTTATAGTAATTTAGGTCAAATATTAAGACATTATTTCATGTGTTTTCAGCCCGGGCAGAGGGTGTTGCGGTCCCACAAAACCATTGAGGACAAGGATAGAATTTCGCCAGGATCAAATGCTTTGAATTCCAATAAAAGTCCACCACCACCAGTAAGGATATATTATAATATGAATATGTATCAACAGACAAACAGGCAAAAATTCTAAAGATCATTGTTTTGGGTTCTATTGCGTTAATAAAGCCCCCCAATAAAAGATTTTCTCATTTATCTTCAATGTACAGACAGCGCTGAGTTACAGATTTATTATATGTTTAAATGTATATGTATCAATAAATAATACAAGTAATATACCTTCACTTGTTCCTAACGATACATTCGGTGTTGTTTCAGGGGCACGATGGTGATCATGTTTCTAATTCTAGGAACGACCCAGGTAAGAGTAGGTGACCTTTTTATTATTTAAAGTAACTGTTCAAATTTAGACGTATTCTACAGATTACGTAACAACACGAAGACGCTGTGGAAGGCGAGCCGCCAGTTGCAAGTCTGACTCAGGACCGAGTAAGGTTGTGACTTAATCGGCTCTTGAGCGAATTAATTGATTTAATTAAAGCTGTTTTCGGTTTTTCTCTAGAACTGCATCCGAGAAAGCGTAAGATCAAGGCATCCAAGGACAGTCATCGCGAGATAAAAAATGAGCCTTTGCAAGATTCTAACAGTACGGCACATAACATAACGCACTGTAACCCCTACCAAATGTACATCCACATCCGGAAACAGGTGAGCTACTTTTACAGTTACCATAATATTATATATATGTATTAAAAAATTATACTCAAAATTATACTTTGATGATATGAAATTGATAACATGTTTTCACGCTCGCTCCGCTCGCACTTGCGTATCGTTTGCATCTTTTATGTACAGGAAATCTTATCTTCAATGATAGAAAAAGTCGCTACGCTCGCGTTTTATAGTAGTTAATTAGAAGATCACATATTCGCAATTGCGCTAATTTACAGAGTGATACATTTTCGCGCACGTTTCGTTCGTGCGTGTATAGTGGTATTTATTGATTCCGAATAAAGCTAGGGCTGCGCAGGCCCAACCATTAGAGGTCGTGGAAGCACTGATATTAGCAGTAGAATTAATAATGTTTCACCTCTCAATCAATAAATTTATTACGTATATCTTTGCATTCAGATTGAACGCCGACAAAAGAGCTTGTTTCCCGTCAAACCGAAACCGCCAAAGGATTTCAACAAGTATTTGATGAACAGATGCACATACACCCTTCAGAGTAACGTCAATCCTGAACCGCAAGTGGACATACCTCACAATCTGCCTTCACAGATGGTCACTGAATTCTTGATGCAAGAAAAAGAGAGGTACATAAGCATATAATTTTTTTTTTGGGTCAATTGGATGCGTGGTTGCAGGAATTTCAGGTAATGTTATAAAAGTCTTAATTGTGCTGTCAAACCATTTTTTTTTTTCTTTTAAACTGTTTCTTCATACGGCGAAACTTTTAAGGCACAATTATATTTTGTTTAGAAACTTACAGAACTTATTTTCTTAGTTGTAGCGACTTCTACACTTTCTTCTGTCATTATGATTTTCTTAATCTATAGGCGAGGTTATCAAGTGGATTTGGCAATCCAAGTCCTTTTGATAACCTCATCTGTAATATAGCTTCTTTACACTCTGACCTTTCCTTTTTTCGAATGTTTTCGGTTACAGAACACGATTGCGCATACAACACCTAGTCGAGAAAGAGAAGCTTGTGCTGGCCGTCGAACAAGAAATACTGAGGGTTCATGGACGCGCTGAACGTGCTGTAGCTAACCAAGTAACTATCAAGTTTTACTAAGTCCTCTAGCAGTTTAGTAAATTAATAGTTACTGAACTGATTTACCTTGTTCTGTGCCACTAATGGAAGATTCACATTAAACCCTCGCTCACCTCAACATCATGCATCTCTATCGTTCATTTAATGTTTGAAAGAGATGTAGTAATGCGTTGCGGTGCGGTCCACCCTAAAATGCGCGAGCTATAAGCCCACTACACCGCTCAACAGACCCAATGGAAGCGCAAAAAGGTTGCGCGACTAGACATGTATGCGAACTATGCGATATACCAAAATGTAACTGAAAACGATACCTGCGCGCATGCGCTTTAGATGTTGCGGCGCCATCCGTACCCGCCATTCACTGAAAGTGCGCTGGAATCCGCGTCCATCTCAAGCGTCCTCTGAGCGACCGGTACAGCACAACTTGAATGACAACAGCCGCTAACCGGTTGGATGAAGATTGCGCGTTACACACAAAACTGAATTTTAAACAATTGAACAAATTAATCTACGTCTACTTTTTACTTCATAATAAAACGCGGTATTATGCGCGCCATAAGGTAAAAGAATGTTTCCTTTCCTTAACTATGTTGTTCGATCGCGACAGGCTCTGCCCTTCTCTGTGTGCACGATGCTGCGTGACAAGGAAGTTTACAACCTATTGGCTCCAGAGCAGGAAGAAAAACGCAACGCCCAACGCTCCCGCTGCAACGGCAGACAAATCAACTCGTGGCTACAAGAAGTCGACGACAAATGGGAAAAAATTAAGGTAAATAACAAATTATTTTTGCCCTTATTTCGTTGAAATGAAGCCATCATTATAAACTTTACAAACGTGAGATCCGATGTTTTAACGATTTTATTTAACTTCAACTGCTGTTTTGGGCGTTGGGACATGTTACAAATCGAAATAAATATATTATATACATAGCTTGAAAAAACTAAAAAACAGGCTGTTATTACGCACTAATAAATTTAAAATAATTAAATTGAATTGTATTAGTTACGATATAAAGGTTTATTAAAAAGCGTTGAGCGCTTATATTTTTTAGTGCGTAATAAAAGTGTGTTTATTTGTTTATTCAAACTAGTATCATTTTTTTAGTCGTTTGATACCAAGGCCAATCTATTGTACTCATCAAAACGAATGATATAAGCCCAAACTCGAGGGGTTTACTAGTAGCCACTGAAGAGTTCTACTGTCCCACTTCTAGCTCCATCTGATGATGATCAGGACGATTTTTTTATGTCAATTATTATTATTATTTTTAATTTTTGTTTTTTGTGTTTTTAATACACTTTTATTAGCTTGACTTGTAACTAACTAACTAACAATGTAATCAAATCTTAGAAGTCAATTTTCACCTATTTCAAATTGTCGTATCGACTTGAAACTTTGTATGCGTATGTAATCTCGGTGACAATGCAATAATTTGGTATCATCGACCTGATCTGATGATGCAGCCGGAAGGTGGGTAGGGCATCTCTGCAGTGGCTTGTAGTAAACCCCTCGTGTTTGGACTCATATAAATCGTCTTGATGAGTACAATAAATTGGACTTGGTGACGAGGGTCTGATGATGCAGCCGGAAGGTTGGTAGGGGATCTCTGCAGTGGCTACTAGCAAACCCCTCGTGTTTGGGCTCATATGAATCGTCTTGATGAGTCCAATAGATTGAACTTGGTGACGAGGGTCTGATGATGCAACCGGAATGTGAGTAGGAGATCTCTGCAGTGGTTACCAGTAAACACCTCGTGTTTGGGCTCATATGATTCGTCTTGATGAGTCAAATAGATTGGACTTGGTAACAAACGACTAAAAAGTAAAAAATAATAATATATAGTTTTAAAAAACTAAAAAAAACACTTGAAAAACGCACTGAAAAATATAAAATAATTAAATTGACTTGTATTAGTTACGATACAATGGTTAATTCAAAAAGTGTGCAGCGCTTCTTTTACTGGGTAAATAAAAGTACACAACCAAAAAGCGCTCCATACTTTTTGAATTAACGATTATATCGTAACTAATACAAGTCAATTTAATTATTTTATATTTTTCAGTGCGTTTTTAAAGTGTTTTTTTTACTTTTTTAAAACTATATATTATTATTGTTAACTGGTTTTAATATAACATTATTGTTACAATGTAAAACAAATGCGGGATGACAACATCTAAATTTGGCCATACATTATTCTCCAAACTTTCTTCTGACTGCCTCTTCTCTTATTTTCACAGGAAGGTATGCTTCGACGCCAACACACGGAGGCACAAACTCTACATGCAGTGCAATCTATGGGGTGGGAATGGAAACTGAAGGAACTCGGCATATGTGATTATAAAACCACGCCCAATATCGACTTGAAGCATGTTCCACAAATTCATGTGTCAAATTTTGACTTGCCCGCTTGAATTTAAGTTGATATTGCCTAATTTCGTGTCACAGTCACCGAGGCGGTCATCAGTACGTCGCGGCGTCATTTTAATTTAATTATCTAATATAATTATTACAACAACGATTGGTAATGAAAATCAAGCGGAGCTACAAAATTGGATTTTATGATACTAAATTCCTAAACGTTTCTTAAACCTACTAAGAATTCTTCCGCGCTCCTTTCCTCCCGGTCACCTGTGATTCTTGGCGAAAATTCCATCTTAATCGCTTATGTTATGACTCACAATTTCACCGGGGAATGGTCTGAATTATTTTAGATAATTTACATAAATTTGCGAGGGCTGACCTGACCGTCAGCTTATTTCTTTTTCCACTATGGAAGAGTAATTTACATTATTTCTTTTGAAATAGCTAGGTAAGAAAGTAGAATAAGAATTAGTACATTTACTTTATCGAGTATTTGTCTGGGTTATGATGATACCATTTATGATCATGATTGCCACATTATTGACGAAATTTTATTTTAATGTTTTCTATATCCGAATAAAATGATGCACGATTTGCAATCAATGACTCACTTCCATCTACATTTAATTTTACGAAATCACCGAATTTATATTTTAACGTTCATACTAAAACTCGCTCGTCGTGTTAACATGATCATAATTGTTACACAGATAAAAAAATATGTAACAAAGTGGTTCGTGAGTTAGATAACATAAAATGTTTTTGTTATGTACTTAGTGTTTTGGGCGCGACGTAAACTTTATATATATACCTACGTTCTTTAAAGCACAACTACAATGGTACGGTCCAATGAAGCATTCATTATAGCGATGGTGGCTCTTTGTAGTAGTGCAATCGACGCGCCGCGATAGTCCCGTGTTCGAATCCTAACTAGCTTGAGTTTTCCGTGATGAAATCATAGCAACCTCAAGTAAAAAAATGTTACCAAACATAATATGTTTCGGCAGCCGTTTTTGATAGTCAGTCCCATTCTAAACTTAGCATGTTTCCTTTCCTTGACCACAATATAATAAGTGGTAAATTTTATTCCTAACATGATTCATTTATAGGTTACTAAAGCCGGGAAAGACGAATAGAAATTTAGAGATATGTCCCTATAAAAAAAATTTCCAATACAAATATCTTGACGTAGATGAACCTATAAATTGCTTTTAATAATAATAATTTGAATATACATATTGACAATCGATTATTTCGTGAAACCCTTGTCTAGTCCTATTAATTTTATCATTTGACATTTAAACTGTAAATCAAAATGACGATTACCAATACACGGTATGCCTACTACTCTAAAATAGAATGAAACAACCCTATAAAAAAACGAATCCACGTAGTATGTTTTAGTACCACTAGCGCCACTACAATAGGAGGAAAATAACTTTTTACACGGTAGGTGGCGCATCATCGACTGTACTTAAAATATTTCTGTACCTTGATTTTAAACATAGCATCGGTCATTAAACATAGCATCGGTCAAACTATTGTTTGACAACCACAGCAGTAACTAGACACAATGATGTTTACACAAGGTACAGTCGCTCAGATCGCCATCTACAAACAGTTTTGCGTCTGTATCCCCGTTGTCATGTGTATGTTAACAACATATCAATTAACTAGCCGTTAATAAGACGGATAGAGTTTACGAACATTTTGAAAAGTTGTCGCTATTAGCATTCCACTTTACGCTATGTCGGTAAAGTATAATATTAAAGCTTAACTTTTTAGCTAAGTACGTAGGTATGGATGAGGGATACAAATACCAGGTGTGATAATTGTAATTATACGAGTAGGTAGATTTGGAATAGAAACAACTGGAACAGAAGGTTAGTGAGATAAACAAGTAACATTGTAACATCACTGTATGCTTGGCTTGTCTTATTTTCTAAATAATCGAGTATTAAACAGATACTGCTTGCTATCCATTTAACAATAAACTTAATTTCATGTTAAATACTACAAATTCTTATGTACTTATGTAAATGTAGCTAATTAACTTAATTATATTATCAGTGTTGTTGAATTTGCAGTGTATAATTGTATATGTAAGCCAAAAAGAGTTAGAGTAAATAAAGAGGTCACTCATTATTGTTCACTAACGCCCGAAATTAATAGTCGATCCTGATCCGATAACCGCGGTTTTGGATCGATATGTCAATCAATATGCCAAGTTTTACTACTAAAATGACATTACATATCGTTCCAAAACCGCGGATAACGGATCAGGATCGATTATTAATTTCGTGCGTAAGATTCTACTGTACTGTACTGTAAGCAAATTGACTTCCACCGCCTTCTAACCTAAATATTTAAGAAACATGATAAATATAAATTTGTTGGTCTTAGTCTTCCATCCAGAGCAGAATATATAAAAAAAAACCTATTATATAAATTATACCTTAATACTCTTCCACAATCATGCTCCATGAGTATATTATTATTATAACACTCATTTTTTAAAATTAATTTATGTTTTAATGTTCAATATAGTTTTCAATCCATATATTCTTAACCTGATATAAATAAATTATACCAGAATTCTCTTGATCCACAGTCATGCTCCATGGGTAAATGTTTATGCCTAGACTCAAGTTTCTTATTATTGCACTCGATATGTTTTATCCATAGTATTATGTACTATGAAGAAATATTTTTCGTGTTTTAAAAAATTATGTTTCAAATTATAAGGATCTCATTCAAAAAGTGTTTTTATTTTGTCCTTTTATATCTCAACTAGCTGTTCCCTGCGGTTTCACCCACGTGAGCTACAGTTTATCGCGATAAAAAGTATTTCCCACACAAATCACCTGATGTTATGTGACGATGCGGTCGAAGATGGCACCACGCTACGTCTGGACAAGAAACTGGCTCTCAAGTGGGGTTGCCGGAACACACCGATAGGTGCTTGGCGTCCAGATTCTTAACATGAGGGTGGTAGCTAGCCAGCCCAGGCGAGCACTATAAAATACCCTACCACCAAGCTATATGGTTTCATCACGACGTTTTCCTTCACCGAAAGCTTAAGCTCACTGTGGGATTCGAATCTACAGCCATCATCGCTTCCAAAACGTTATAGTAGGTCCCTAAACCGACACGCTTATGGGCCCACAGTGCATCGCAGCGCTGTTATATAGTATAGGGGCCTAAAACTACCTTATACCTACCCATTCCACGAATTGTATTCGAAGAAAAATACTATCCTACTAATATTATAAATGCGAAAATAACTCGTCTCGCTTTCACGGCTAAACTACTGAACCGATTGAAACGAAATATGGTACGGAGATAGTTTGAACCCTGAGGAAAGACTTATGATACTTTTTATCGCGATAAACTGTAACCCACGCGGGAAACAGTTTTATTAAAACCAGAGCAATCGCACGTAGCTAAATTTTATCATCCTCGATAGCGCGAGTCAACTGGGGCAAGACACGAGCCGGCCACATGCTAAAAAAGTAGTCCATATTGTTAACGTTTCATTTTGAGATTGATTAACGTTTAACGTGTTATTAACGAGTGATCAAGGCTTTGTTTTATTATATGTATATGCAAACCAGTGCGTAAACGGAGTTGGGTCGCTAGTTTAAAATAAAAATACATACATTCAACTATACAAAGTTTCACGAGTTTATTATTAATATGATCTTTCACATAAATACAATACTAAAACTTACAGTACAAATGCATTTAAAAACTTTACAAAATGAACAATTTATAACTATAATACACTTTAATACGAAACAATTACAACAACGGTAATTTTTTTATGAAGTAACGGTGCCACATTATAGCTGTGAACACAGATAGTGAGTACCAGGTGACGATATAGGAGAAGTGTTCATTTCTGACAGTAACTCTGGTTTGGTTGGGGATGGGCCAGCCTTCAGGCGGGTCAGGGATGCCTCTAGCATCCAACCACACAGGATGGCAGCCAATGTAATTGCTCATTTGTTCCAAGTCTCTGAAAAACAAACATTTCATGTTAAAATTAACATGCTTTATAAATGTAATTTCTTATGTTACTGATGAGGTCAAGTCTTGAGTCTTGAGTAGCTTTTGGAAAACCATATAGCATCATTTCAGTGTCCTGCAACCTTGAGGCATAAGTTATAATCTAGATCTAGAATATATCACTGACTAAATTACCACCTTTGCATGTTAATGATTACCGCCAGTGAATTAGATATTACCAAAAATCTGATAATACGGTGCTACCAAAACCAAACAAACTGTTTTTTTTTTTGACTGTGCAAAAGTCATACCAGGAGGTTCAAATCTTACCTATAAAACCAAGATCCTTTTTCTGGGTGGTTCTTTGGCATAAAGGGAGCCCGTTTCTCTGTTAGTCTAACCACACCAACAAGTTCCACCTCCTTATCGATCATAGATGGCTGCCGCTTCTCTTTTGTCTTCATGCTTTGATGCACCCAACCACGATTCACCAAGATGACATCTCTATGGTACAAAGAAATAATTTTTATTTTTTAACATGTAATTACTAAATATGCGAGCAGCTTGAGGCTGATATGATAATTATGTCCTCATACGTTTGCAAGAGATAACTGTTCTTTTTCAGAACCATCTACCCATCTGGTTTTTGAAAGATGTCACGGATCAAGCAATGACCACCTCCTCGGGCAACTTATTCGAGTTGTGGAACTACTCTGTCATATTCTATCTGTTAATTATAACTTGGTTGTGCAAGCTTTCGTAATTTTACTTGTACACTTTCAACGTTATATTTTTGACTAAAACCATCTAGTGACTGAGACCAAGATTCGCAATTGAGTAGCTGAGACAGCAAATTGTGTGAATTTTACCCAGAATCTGCCAACATGAATGGTGTGATGACTAGCCACCCCTGGTTCTTCTTGGGGTCGGACATGAGGGACCCAGCTCTTGCAGCACCTTGACTTTCATCAATAAGTGCCCTGGGTCCAATCAGGATCTCCTTGTCATGCACAAACTTGCCTCGAACCTTTACAGGATAGTATTCCATTTGATCTAATTGTGCAAAGCTGAAAATAAAATTCAACAATAATTTATATGCACCCACCCACACTGTTTTTTCATTTACCAAGGCATCTTTAGACATAAACTCACCTATATGTTAATCGAAAATAAAGTACACAATATACACAAGTTACTAATATTTTAAACGCAAAAGTTTGTGAATGATTGGGTGTGTTTGTTACTTCTTTATACTGAAACAGCTCAATTATGCCATTCTTTAGTGTAAAAGTCCGGTTAACCTATTCTTTTATTTCTAGTTGGGCTGGATTTATTACACAGCCCACAATGTGTAGTTGGCGTTGGGGACTTTTATGAGATTGACTAACATTTAGCCAGAAAGACCTTCGGACTGATAAGGATTAGCTTAATTTAAATGTTTACTCACTCAGAGGGCATCTCAATTGGGGTTGCATTAGACTTAGATTGCAGCATATCAATAAGTCCGAGCTTCCACTGCAGACGATAAACCTGCCATGAGCCAAGTCCGAATGATGTCACTGGTATCATCTGCAAATAGGATAAATAACATTTATTCAAATATACATAACCAGTCAATCTTTGTAGTAGTATTGATAATGAATACTCTAGTTATTGGAGTTATTACAACTCTGAGCTTATCTAGAGAATACTAATGCCATACATATTTACGTTGATAGGCAGTGTATTCAAATTTTAAAGCTATGGGTGGTAGTTTAATTACTTAGTAAGCTTTGAAGCCCTTAAAATGTTTAATTATTTTAAAGTGATGGTTGAAATCTGGGTGGTCACATTTTATGTAGATAAGACTTACAAGAGTAATGCATTATTATATTATGATAGTGGACCCCTTACTTGTTCTGTTATCAAAATGCAAAATTATATTATACCATATGACTCAAAGGTACAAGTAAAATTTACAACCTAGTTCAAAATGCAGATTGTAAAAAAATACTTCATCTGCAATGATACTACCGTCTCTTAATAAAGTGGCCAACGTCTTCAGGCATGGTCTGAAATCAAGGTGACTTATATTTCTTGGTGAAGTTATTATACCGCTGTTTACATTTAAAAATGCCTATTTTGTATTGGCATTACACCTACTTTTCACACAAGATTAACTCATTTTAAGATTCCATTTTTGGAAGATAGAAACTTTACACAAAGTTTATCTGTTACTGGTAAAAGCGCCCTGTAAAATAAAAGGTACTTTCATAGATCGTATGTCAAATGTAATATGAAGTACTAATTAACCTCACCAGCAGTATCCATTTGAAAACTTCCAGCGGCTCCTTGGTAGTTTTAGCTTTTGTTGATTTGAATGCATTTGCAATATTAGTATTCCATCTTACAGTAGTTTGCAGGCTTTTAGACGAAAAACACGAGGCTGGTTTTAAAACCCGTGTTACTTTACATAAGCTCCGCAACATCATTGACATATTTAAGCAGAAAGATTACGTTTTCCCAGTTCTAAATATTACTAAAATAAAATATTTGATTGAAAGTTTAGCCTTCAATTTTCAAATTCACAGAGTATTTTGATCACATCACAGTATAGTGCTGCGGTGGGCGATTCGATTCTGAGATGTACTAATGGAATCAATCATTCGATTATGAAGATGTCTCTAAATATTTTGATTATAACCATTATTAATTATGTACTAATTGGATAATTGGATAGATTAGTTGCTAGCGTCGCAGAGTGTGACGTAGTACACATAGAGTAACTTTGTATACTGGAGGTAGAGGCATCACTCAAGGATTTGAAAAGCAACGCCATCTATCGCTCTGTTACGTCAATTTGTATACTATTAGCTATTCTGTGTCAGCAAGCTACCTACTTAGGTATTAGCTAAAAATAGATTTTCTTTCTGTGTTTTTGTTGTATTGATAAAATATATTTTTATCAATACAACAAAAACAACATTACTTGTTAATAGGTCCTAATTATTCTATAGGAAAGGGGAAAAAATATCAACGCACAAAATAATAATAACAATTATGTACATATTTTATTGCTCAGGTACATACATCTTTTTCTATAATATAGTTATATGCTAGTTTTAGTATTTTATCATTTTGATCAAAGTCTGATCTGTAGGTTAAAACTACTGTAGGAACTTACGAGATATCTTGCAGTTCGGAACACAACACTTTTTAGCGGACATGTTTATCCAGTAAAAGCACAAAACAAGAGTCCAAATGAATTTGCCTAGGTCTTTATTATGCGCAGCCGTCGGAATCCAAAGTTTTGCCAGGTCAAGGAAACAAGCCGGGTCGTTGGTAAAAATCCACGTAAAGGGTTTCGCACATCTATTCAATTCGAAAATTAAAACGGACTGAGAAAAAGATGCCATCTTTAAGATGGATGCAATTTTATTTTGACAGTATTGTATTTACAAAAATTACAAATTACAGCCACAGACTAAACAAAACTATTTGACATCGATAATAATTTAGCACTTTCTGATAAATTAATTTTAATTCTTTTTGTTTCAAATATTTTTTTATTAAATTAAATATATTTAATAAAAGGGTTTTAAAAAAAATATATTTCTGTAATTTAAATCAATTTGTAATAACGCCATCTCTCGCTCTGGTACGCATGTATTATCCGTTCTAGTTAAGTAGGTATGCAAAGTATTCAGGTTTAAAGAGCATAGGTACCGATTAAAATCGGTTGGATTACAACTGCTCACTTTTGTACTAAGTTATAGCACCATGGTAGTACACTACTGTACTGACTTGACTAACTGACTTGTACTGTTACTTGACATTTTTAAATAAAACTGAATAAATGTTATTCTAACATTATGACATTAATTTACACAGCAGTAAATAAATAAATAATAAAGAACTTCAGGCATGAAGACACCACTAAATAAATCATAGTTTCATCACTAGAACAAAATGATTAGCGCCCGTACTACTCAGCGGATAACAATGATTGTGTAACTGTAACTTGTCCAAGACGGGATGGCTAATGGCCAATCCATGATTAGTAACATCATTCGATTTTGAAAACAGTTAAGTTGCTAATTTCTTAGACGATTATCGGCAATAGTAACCTAATTCGTAAATGTCTAAATTATGACATCATTTATGATCGCAGAACGCTACTTTATTGTGATTATTACTTTATGCAATCCAAGCATTTACTACGAGTACCTACGAGTACGAGTATCATTGTAAACTCCTCTAAATTGCGATCTTCATCAGTTTATAACGATCTTACGAAGTCGAACCCAGCAATTGATTTGTTATAGAGCAGCAAAGTGCTTTCCACTTTGGATGGGGTCATACTCATATTATCACTTTAAATAGTTAATATATTTTATTTGTAATTTTAGGTTATTAAAGGCTGTGCATGGATGTATTATGTATTTCGTATCTAACTGTTGAGGATTTTAATTGGCTCTTGAAATTTACTCTGTTAATACCTTTGATCTAGTAAGCCCCTAACAAAATAAAATGTTTTGAAATACATAAAAAATATATTGTCTAGCGAAATCTCAATTGTATAATGTATTAATGTATCGCCATCTGTAATTATTATTTGGATCGATTTCGCGATACGTAGCGAGTGCGAGGTATGGCGTGCAAAGGGGAGGTCACCACGCCACTACTTACCACACGTGTATGATGGACGAAACAGTTGTAAACACGAATCGATGAATTTTGGCATTTATGTTATAAGTATATAAATAAAATTAGTGTCACTACCGATACCAAACCAATAGCACTGGTACTATTAAACGCATACCGATTGATTGATTTAAACTGATCTAAGATTGGTAACGTACACAGTTGTGATAATAAGTATGTTACTAATTTTATAATCGATTAATAGTAGTAGTATTAGTACAAAAAAATTGTCTCGATATAAAATCTCCCACCACTACTTTTAACGGTGTTGTCACTGTCAGAAGTGACATCTTCTTATAGTAGATGACTGTGACAAGACAGTGACAGTGGCAATGTCAGTGTGTGTTTTTTTTTGGCTTGTCATGTTTTGTGCATTAAGCCAATAACAAGTTATATATTATAAATTGGTATTTTTTGCAACTTAAAAAAAATTAGAAAAATAAAAGTGTTTTAAAAATAGGTAGCTACGAGTAGGGCATAAATGGCACAATAATCACTAGACACAGACGGTCCTCGCGTGTCCATTACTTTTCTTCTTAGGGCGTGACCGATTTTAATGCTTTGATGATAGTTTGACCCTGGAGAAGGACATAGAATGTTTTCTATCGTGACAAACTATAATCCGCACGGGTTACAGCGCGGGGAATATAGCTATTTAGGTATATTATAGGTTGTTAGCACGTTTAAGAGAGATAAGAAAAATCAGAGAAAATATAGGTATTATTTAACTTTGAATGAAATGCTTATCCTATGGTAGGTAAACCTAAACATATAATAAAATTGACAATTGTTTATCAACATAGTTTGTATGCTAAAAGCTGATCACGGTACCTAAGTTCCTAGACTATTTATGTTCCATAATCACCTGTGAATCACAAATAAATATTCTAATTTCTTTCTGAACCTCAAATGCCATCAAAATTCTTCTGATCAACTAACTAAATCAGTATCAAAGATGGTCAACTGCTAATGCGGTGCTACATTCAAAAAACAAGATGTCAGGCCGCGGTAGTTAAAAAATAAATCTAACATAAACATTTACGGAAATTAACTCAGCATTTACGAAAAACATATCGAAATCGGCAGATAATGCTCGTCACATATTTTTTACTCCATTCATTCGAAACGACTTTGGCCGTTATTTGTTACTAGCTGTTCCCTGCGGTTTCACCCGCGTGGGCTACAGTTTATCGCGATAAAAAGTATCCTATGTCCTTCCCCGGGGCTCAAATTATCTCTATACCAAATTTAATTTAATCGGTTCAGTAGTTTAGGCGCGAAAGCGTATATATTCCGTATACTCCAAAATTATTCCCGCACTTCGGTGCCCCCTCACCGCGTTACCTGCTGTAGGTATCCATTATCCTATTTTAATTCTAGGTAAATTTTTTTTCAGACCACGCGTTTGTATCGTGCTGTTAAAGATCTTCCTGGTCCGCGACCGCACTTTACCTATTTCATAGATTCTCCCTCACCTCGTCGCGTTTCCCGCGCTGGGGTGCGGCGGGTTTATTTTTCTACTACTACTTACATTTTTAAACTCGTGATATCTTTCGAATGGAATGTCCGAATTGAATGATTCAAAAAGTTTGATAAAGGTATTGAAGCAGTTTTGAATAAGAAGTAATTTATTTTGATAAGGATTAATACCAAGATACAAATAAAGAGCCTTTTCTAGAGGTGGCATTAAAAATTATTTTTTTAAAATAAAATATCACTTATTGCGGCATAACTATAATAGTTAGACATATGCTCTCGCGGACTTTTTTGTAGATCTTAATGAAACCTACAAACCCGCAAAACATTATTTTGTTCTAGTGTCAATAGTTTTTGCAGCGCACGCAAAAATAGGTTTTCGATTTCACACCTTGGGTTGCAAAATAGCAATTTTCTTACGGATCCCTAATTTTTTTGGAAATAGAATATAGCCTATAGCCTTCCTCGATAAATGGGCTATCCAACACTGAAAGATTTTTCAAATCGGACCAGTAGTTCCTGAGATTAGCGCGTTCAAACAAACAAACAAACAAACTCTGCAGCTTTATAATATTAGTATAGACTAGCTGTTCCTCGCGGTTTCACCCGCGTGGGCTACAGTTTATCGCGATAAAAAGTATCCTATGTCCCTTCCCCGAGGCTCAAATTATCTCTATACCAAATTTCATTTAAATCGGGTCAGTAGTTTAGGCGCGATAGCGTATAATTATATTCCGTATATGTACTCCAAAATTATTCCCGCACTTCGGTGCCCCCTCAACGCGTTACCTGCTGTAGGTACCCATTATCCTATTTTAATTCTAAGTTATTCTTTCTTGGACCGCACGTTTGAATCGCGCCTGGTCCGCGACCGCACTTTACCTATTTCATAGATTCTCCCAGTGCCCCGCTCACCTCACCGCGTTTCCCGCTGCGCTGCGGTGCGGCGGTTTTATTTTTCTACTACTACTTACATTTTTAAACTCGTGATATCTTTCGAATGGAATGTCCGAATTGAATGATTCAAAAAGTTATGGGAAGGCATTGAAGCAGTTTTGAATAAGAAGTAGTTTATTTTGATAAGGATTAATACCAAGATACAAATAAAGAGCCTTTTCTAGCGGCGGCATCAAAAATTAAATTTTTAAAATAAAAGATCACTTATTGTGGCATAACTATAATAGTTAGACATATGCTCTCGCGGACTTTTTTGTAGATCTAAATGAGACCTACAAACCCGCAATACATTATTTTGTTCTAGTGTCAATAGTTTTTGCAGCGCACGCAAAAATAGGTTTTCGATTTCACACCTTGGGTTGCAAAATAGCAATTTTCTTACGGATCCCTAATTTTTTTGGAAATAAAATATAGCCTATAGCCTTCCTCGATAAATGGGCTATCTAACACTGAAAGAATTTTTCAAATCGGACCAGTAGTTCCTGAGATTAGCGCGTTCAAACAAACAAACAAACAAACAAACAAACAAACAACCAAACAAACAAACTCTGCAGCTTTATAATATATTAGTATTAGTATTAGTATTAGTATTAGTATTAGTATTAGTATTAGTATTAGTATTAGTATTAGTATTAGTATTAGTATTAGTATTAGTATTAGTATTAGTATTAGTATTAGTATTAGTATTAGTATTAGTATTAGTATTAGTATTAGTATTAGTATTAGTATTAGTATTAGTATTAGTATTAGTATTAGTATTAGTATTAGTATTAGTATTAGTATTAGTATTAGTATTAGTATTAGTATTAGTATTAGTATTAGTATTAGTATTAGTATTAGTATTAGTATTAGTATTAGTATTAGTATTAGTATTAGTATTAGTATTAGTATTAGTATTAGTATAGATTAAGGCATTGAAATTTGTAGCCATTGAATAAACCTACTACATAAAACTTACCTATTGCTTTTGTTGTCGTTTTGTAGATAGAAATGAATGAATTCTTGTCTTGGGCAGATTATTGCTGAGATCTTCACAGTTAGGTAGGTACCTATTTATGCTCTTGACTGTTTTACTAGTCCTACTATCTTACTACTTTTCTTAATTCTTATTGCAACGTGGTTGGAACGCTTTATATATTATATTAAAGAATCGATTATTTGATTATAAGTACCTACCTACTATAGGTACTTATTTTACTAAAATGATCGTCAGGAAATAATTGAAGCATTGAAACGTTGAGAATCAGAAATACCGCCGCTCGGTACCCTGGCGCAGTTTGTAGAGCGAAGTGCCACGCCCTGCCTGGCCTGCCTGGGTTAGCTTGGTGTCGCGGTGTCGAATCCTGGCTGGGGCCAATATTTGTGTGATGAGTATCAATGGACAATGGACGTTGATCTGTGTGATCATGTCACTCGCGCTGTATGGATGGAGCCTTACTGCGGGGCAAACACCTTACCTGTGTTGTGCGCCCCCACAGCATCTCGGTAAAATTGTACAGGCCAAAAGGCCAATAATATAATAGGTAGGCCCTGCTAAAAAAGGGAGTGTGTGACGTGGAGTATGCACACTCTTCTCTTCTACAATCCAGTATGAATTTATTGCTATTTTTATATTATTGAAGAAATCGATCGTAATTTGTTTTGCGTCTCAAGAAGAAATTAAATAAAGTGTAGGTAATATAATTATGTTGTTACTTGTATGACATTTTCAACCTCTACTTGAACTTATTGTTTGAACACTAGATATTGTTTACAAAATTCATTACTCGCTTGTCGCTACTTACATGTACCTAGCTCACTATCTCAATCGATAGTTCCAAATCATCAATGTATGAAACACGTCACAATTTTGTGTTACCAAATATTGCCAGCGCACGACTTCTTTTTGGTCCCTCTTTCAATTCTATGAACGCATCATAGATATTTGGAGTTTAGAGTTATCAAACTAATTTAAATAATATGTAGATAGGATACATAGAGGTAGGTACTTAATTGTAGGTAGCTTATATTCCACAGCTAATAAAAGGTGAAAAGTTACGTAGGATTCAAAAACAATTATGAGCTAAACGCATTATATTATCTTCTACCGAAAGCAATTCATCCCGTGCATAATTGGTCAGCCTTTGGCGTGGATCACGATCACGACTTTTGTCACATCTTTGCGCCATCACTTCTCCGTAGAACTCATAATATATTTGAGTTGAGCCACCTGGGTGTTGAGATGGGACCTGATAAGACTGGGACCGTGACGAACTCAAGCCTGGGCCTAGGCAACCTTATGGTGAATCATAAGCTGCTTGGTGCGCGTGTTAGGCTCCTGCACTATGCTTATTCTTATGCCAGTTCCAAGTCCAAGCATAGTTTGCACCACACCAGGAGAATTGCGCTCAAACACTACCCTGTAACTATAAAATATAATATAGGTACCTACTAGGTACATACCTTCATTATTAATGGTCTTTAATATTACCTTTCAACGTGACAGCGCCGTCAGGATCTTTAGTTGGTCTACAGGTAGCGGTTTAATTTATTTCGTGCCGAGATCGTTAATTTTTGTTAGTGTTAGTAGTACCCTACCTACTTAGATAGGTACTCAGTTTTTATTTCGAAAATTGTGGCGTGAAATATTTCTTTAAAATCGATGTGTGTAGGTATGTTTCCTATTGACTCAAAAATGGCTGGGCTGATTCTAATGACATTTTTAGACAATCTTTAGAATAGCCCAGCTGGTGATTGTTTGTGAAGTTTATCAGCGATCGGATCACAATTTTTTTTCCACGCTTCACTGAAAAATTCGAAAACAAAGAAGTTTTCGTGTGGCGACCACGTATTGAAAGACGTTCTGTAGGTAGGCGCCCCACTATCTGGACCGACGAAATTGTTAGAGTCACAGGAAGGAGATGGATGCATAATGCATAAAGCCATTTATGGTGGCGTTCAAGGGGGGACCTTTGAACCATGAATGACCATGGATGGCTATGTTCAGCAGCGGACTTCTTCTGGCTTAAGATAATGACTGGAAACATGTTTCTAAAATGATTATCATTATCGTGAATCTTCGCTACCATAAAAAATAAAGAGCGCGCTGATATATCCTACAACTGATAACGGTCCGGTCCAAACTAAATTGATGATAGAGGTTACAAACAAATACATACAATAATAAAATTATAACATTAGTGGAGCTAATGTCTCGTCTGGCAACACTGTCCAATCTACAATGCTGATAATACATGTGGATTAATATGTATCCGTCGCTACTTTGTTTTTGTGAGGTGCTGTCACACAACGTGCGATGGCGAACGCAGGTGTAACGGTTAGTAACAGCATATTATTTTTGTAACAGAAGTTTATCAACTAGGTATAACATATAAAATAAAAGTGAGCAGGCACATTTATTTAAACTTACTTAGAAAAAAATGCAAAAGTGAGTAAACAAAGAATTACTTTAAAAAATATTACTACAACTACATACTTACATATTTTGCTTTTGTAATGAATTCGCACATTATAAAGAGTTGTTAAAACTGGTATCTAATATAATAGATATCTAATATTAATTCTTGTGGGGTAAGCGAATTTTCAGAATTTACTTTTTAGTGTATTTTTTTCTATTGGCGCTAAATTCGGTTTTGTTTTATCGGATTCTTTCACAGCTATAAAATAGGTACCTACCACCTTTTAACCCTCAATACTTACTAATGTTTGGTTGAATAAGTGCTACGTCAATAAGTAGGTAGTGCAGGTATGTACTTACCTATTAACCTAAATAAATTATTAAGTACTAAACTATAATAAAAATAAAATTACTTTACATTTGTGTGCGTATCAGATGCCAACACGTATAAAGGTCCTGTACATAGTTAGTCGTTACAATATTCATAGAGGTTCCTTTTTCTAGGAGTCTAGAGTTGTACAGTCAGCGACAAAAGTAGCTTACAAAAACAATTTTTCCGATTGTCTATATTATCTTAAACTCTAACCTTTGACTGAACCATCACTTAACATCGGGGGTGTTACGTTGTGGTCAAACGCTACCATGTAACATGTTAAAAAAACGCAAATATTACTGATCTAAATCACGTTTAGAATATCGAGTATGACCAGATACTTTTGTCGCTGACTGTACCTACCTATACCTATATAATAGAAGGTATGGTTTGGCGTAAGGTAACCGATAGTAAAATACGATATTTACGTTTCTTATCAATGTTTTATCAGAACTAATTCACAGGTGAAGCTAATCAATTATCTTCGGGACCTAAACCTCACTTTGGTAATTGAAAATAAACATAAAATAAGTAGGTACTTATATAATTTTGATATTATGTTACCTGCCTTAGATGTGAATTCCCCTTTTTGCCCACATTCCGTGCCCATAAATAATAATTAACATTAACATAAATAATTGATTTCTATCCTTTACTAAAAGTATGCTGGACATACCTACAGGTAGAACCTTATGTGGTGCTACGCTCTGACGTCATTAGCTACGTTCACACGTTATGGTTACGGAGAAGGACCCCATTAATTGAAATACTTAGGTAAGAATAAGAACGTACGTGCCGCACGTGTGTAAACGGTTTGAAACCGTATTACATATTTTTGACGGGTCTAAAAGTATTGGTGTCCCTTTCTGATAGGGAAGTAAAGAAAGCACAGCAAAACTTTTAGACCTGTCCAACTTAAATTAGTTTTAGATAATGTACAACAGAACAACACCATTATGCGTAAAATCTCGTTATGCCCTGTAATTTCAATGGCAGTGGTGGCAGTGGTTGGTGCAAACCAACGACGTGAAGCAGCTCTGGGAGGCGCAGCCGACATACCTTGTATCGCAGGCTGTGTATGTACTTGCGGGTCTCATCACCTTACTTCATGGTAAGACTTCCTTGATATAGAAAAAGAACAACCTGTTGTACTAAGCCGATCGCAAATATTACGGAATCCCACTTTTCAGTTGATTCTTCTTTTCATGCGTGAATTTTGCAAATACTTAGGCTCGATTTTGTGATGATAAATTACTGATCCGATTCTCAAACAAACTAGTAAAAGAGCTGCCCATTAGGGCATCTAATCACTCGGGAATTATCCCGAGTGATTAGATGTATATAGGTACCTACTAATATTATAAACGTGAAAGTTTGTGAGTATGGATGCATGGATGTTTGTTACTCTTTCACGCAAAAACTACTGAACGGATCTGAATGAAATTTGGAATGTATAATATATAGTTTATATACTTTTATCCCGGAAAAAGGTTCCTGCGGGATAATGGGAAGACGCGGGTAAAACCGCGGGGTGCAACTAGCTATTTATATTTATTTTGAAAATCCGTGCAAAGCTGGGGTGAATCCCTTACTCTCCCTAATCTAAATAATATGTAACTTAAAGGTGACTGACTGACATAGTGATCTATCAACGCACAGCCCAAACCACTGGACGAATCGGGCTGAAATTTGGCTTGCAGGTAGATGTTATGACGTAGGCATTCGCTAAGAAAGGATTTAGATTTATTCTACCCCAAAGGGATAAAATAGGGGATGAAAGTTTGTATGAAACTTTGTCAATTTTAAACCGATCGGGCTGAGACTTTCAATGCATTAAGCTGTAGCCCACGCGGGTGAAACCGCGGTGAACAGCTAGTCATATAATTTGAGTGCAACCATCATAATCATTACTCATTTGGTGACTTATTCGTTCTCATTATTTCAGCATTTAAGAAAGGTGGAAGATGGCCATACTTCTGGTTTGGTGCACTTCTGCACGGGCTCTACGCAGATAATTTCTGGCACTTCGTACTTCCGGAATATGATAACTTTTGGCACTCGCAAACTCCCGTGATGCTGCTGGGAGCGAGAATGCCTCTTCACATCATCCTTCTATGTATGTACTCCTACTGCATCTTACTAATATTATATAACAGCGAAAGTATGAATGTTTATTACCACGTGTCAACATAACTACTAAACCGATTTTGACGAAGACACGGGTGACGTAATATATGTAATAAAGACAAAATTAAAATAATTATTGTGGATTCCGCTGCGCTTCCATTTGCGCCAAAAATAACACACAGATAAAAAAATGAAAGAAAAGATATTGATAATTTATAGCGATGATGGCTCAGTAGTAGTGACGTCACTACTCACGACGGCTTGCGATCCGTAGGACGTGGGTTCGAATGCTACAATGAACTTGAGCTTTCGGTGAAATAAAACGTCGTGATGAAACCATAGCTTGGTGGTAGGATATTTTCTAGTACTCGCCTGGCTAGTTACCACCCTCAAGTTAAGAATCTGTCGCCAAGCACCTATCGGTGTGTTCCGGCAGCCTCACTTGAGAGCCAGTTCCCAATCCAGGTGAAACGTGACGCTACCCACGAACACATCGTCACTTAATATCAGGTGACTTGCGGCCAAACGCTACCATGTGAGTGATAAAAAAAATTGGAAGCTACTCACTCATTCATTGTCTGATTGATTAATCATGAAATTTCGAAAAACACAGAAAACATTTCTTACAGAATGCGTAAACATCAACTAAGAAGTGATTTGAAAAATGTACCTCATAGAAAGTCAAGGAGGGAGTAAAATGTGTAAAAATGTGTATTTCATGCAAAAAAGTCGCAGGGAGAGTCGCTAGTTTTCAATCATGATCATTCCACACGCCTTTTCAGACCCGGCATTCATATACCAAGCGGCGTACGCCATATCCAACCTGAATCTCCCGCGATACGCCGAGCCCTTCGCGGTGGGGCTAGTAGTGGTCTTAATCGACCTGCCTTACGACATCACCGCCGTCAAGTTCGTGCACTGGACCTGGCACGACACCGACCCTAACATCTTCGACAGACACTACTGGGTTCCGTGGAACTCGTATTACTTCCACGCTGCGTTCAGTGCGAGCTTTTTCTATATCTTCCATGCGAGTCGGAGATGGTTCGCACCTAAGGTCAACCAGTGGGAATCTGCTGGGTAAGAATTAATTAAAATGTGTTTTACATAATTTAAACTATTATTTTAAACCGAACATAAGCGACGGCCTTTTTAATTTTTTGTTATATGCGAACATTTCTCATTGAAAGCGCATTGCGAATGATCTAAAGCGTAATAAAATTGCTTGATGTAATATAAAACATAAAATAAATAAATATAAATATATATATATTTTTTTTTAAAACCTCCTTGCGCCTTGTGCCGGGGCTACGGGCACGCTTTGGAACTCTTCCGCGGCCCCGACGGCGATGGTCCTCTAATGGGTCCGACCTCAGTAGGGTGTTTACCACCCCGGACTTCACGAAGGCGCGCTGATAAGCGCGCGCCACCCTACATTAAGCTCGAAACTTGTGTTATGGGTACTAGACAACGATATGTTGTGCTAATGTTTTCTACACAAAGATTAGTATATATATATATAGTTGTAATAATTATCTTGCTTTGTCTTGTTGCTTGCTGTTGCAAATAATATATAATAAATTATACAAACACACCACTTACGAAGTGGTATGTATCTGGTATCTACCTAACTAGGACACGACTTAACTTTAGCCACTGCCCGATATCTTGGACCAAAGCGAATGATTTATGAAACAATAACTCTCCAATCATAAGGACTGTAAATGTTTTACAGGAAATGGGCAGAATGGAAGTCATTGATCATCGCCGCCTTCCTGGGTATGCCTGGTGGGGTGCTGCTCTTCGTGCCCATCTACCACCCACTGCACGACATTTACAAAATCCATTCAGAAGTTACTTTCTTCTTGCTGTTTGCTATCTATGCAGCTTTTACCTTTCGCGGGTTATTAAGTGAGAGAGAGAAGACTAAAGTAAGGTAATAATCCTCCTTTTCAAAAACAATTACGAGTACACTATCAGTCACACAGTAATGCAAAAATGTTGATACGTACAGTCAGCGACAAAAGAAGCTGATCATACTCGATTTTACAAGTAAATGTGTTTTAGATCAGTAATGATTACCTTTTTTGTACAACTTACAAGGTAGCGTTTGACCAAAACACAACACACCTGATGTTATGTGATAACGCGATCAAAGGTTGGTGTTTAAAATGATGAACGTAATCGGAAAGTGTGATATTTTTCAGCGACTTTTGTCGTTGACTGTACCTACATATACATCGATAAAGAATGTTTGTTTTTCTGATAATATCTTTATGTATATAATTTTGTTCCTATCTTCTAGGTACATAGGACATTATTAATCATATTATTGTTTAATTTTTTTAAATGCTAAGGGTATATTAATATTCCCACAGAAGAAAAGAGCCACTAAGCGAATTTTTGGAATAAAATTGAACCTTAGAAATTGGATTAAAACGGGTAGCGTGGCTTCGCCGAGAGAAAAGAGTCGATTACCAGCATCAAGCGTCTTTCTTTTCTGTTTAAATTCTCAAACATTCTCCCTCATTCCATCTAACTGGGATCTACTACAATAATGTTAGTAGATTACATAACACACACGTACATTGTTCAATCTAAATCGAAACATCTGTTCAAACAATTACAAGTCAAATATTGTATAGATGTGGCTTGTTTATTGGAGATCTAAGGTAGATTATAGAATACGTTCATATTAATATTATGCAATACTTGTTGAAAATAATTCATATCGAATGAGGGACCGGCAAACAAAGTACTTACTTTAGATCTTTGTACATCTAATATTTGTTAACTTTTCGAGCGACTCCTCTCAATCAGTATGCGAGTGGGTACAACGTAGTACATTTATGCATTTTTTACTTCTTACATGGTACCTGATGTTGATAAGTAACGAATTGATCGCCTGGATCGGGAACTTGCTCTCAACCAGAACACACCAATACATTAAAGTAATTGATAAGTCTTACATTAAGCTTGCTTTCACAAAAATTTCCTAATGGAAACCAGGCTACAGACCTTGAACATCATTATAATCTTTTTTTCGGTCGAGGAGAATGACGACGGCCCTTAACCAAAGTTAGCTACGTATACCATTTATCTGACCCCCCTCGTGTTCCAGACTGACCCGCACCGACTACCTGCTCATTCTGCAGCTGGTAGTCCACTACACGCTGTACTGGGTGCTGGTGGT
This sequence comes from Opisthograptis luteolata, assembly GCA_931315375.2. NCBI lineage: Eukaryota > Metazoa > Arthropoda > Insecta > Lepidoptera > Geometridae > Opisthograptis > Opisthograptis luteolata. The sequence goes on from OV928033.1 coordinate 7,318,382, forward strand.
GTTCTGCAACCCTGAGCACGAGGTATCGGTCGGCTTGCACGAGCCGGTCGGACCTTGCAGCGAGCAGGCAACGCTGGTCACTCCGTTCGGCCAGGTTGGAACACCATTTTTTATGTAATAGAATATCAAACAAGCAGACGGCTCGCTTGATGGTGAGCGTGAGCGGTCACCGTCGCCTATGGACATTTGCAACACCAGGGGCGTTACCAATGCGTTCACACCCATCTCGAAATACTGCAATTTGTATCACTGCAGAAATACTTGAAAATTTAGCAGTTAGCAAAATAGCAGAATGTTATACACCTCGGCATCATCAATCAGCCTATTACGTTCCCACTGCTGGGACTCTGGCCTTACCTCAGAGACTTTGGGGCATAATCTACCACGCCAGCTGAGTGCGGGTTGGTAGATGTTGTAAGCCCTTGAATGTTGTGGTTCTTGGACATGCCGGTTTCCCCTTTATGTTTTCTTCACCGTTTTGTGTGATGGCAAATTCACACTATTCCACACATAGTCATAAGTGCGAGGCCAAGAGGATCCGAACTCTTGTGCCAAGCTAACAAACTTAGAAGTTTTGAGGCGCTTTTACATTTACGTTGGATGTAAAAACTGTACCTGAAACAACTTTAAAATGTCTTTCAGACTCTATACAAGCGCAAGTACTTGTGCCTTGAGCAGTACGACGAAGACTACTTCGACTTCCACTGCGTCAAACAGAAGCCAGCACACGGAGCCAAGTGGTACACTATCTGTGGAACACCTTTCCAGTAAGTTTTTTAAACTACTGATAAAAAATTCATGAAGGTGTACGTACACATTTCTGTTCCAAAAATAGTACTGAAGGTACAGTTCATTTTTAAAGTCCTAAAAAATAGAGTCGCATAGCGATCTATCGCTACACTACTATAAAGCGCCAATAGCCAAGATGCATTCTACAATCGAGTATAAAACTAAAAAAAAATATGGGCATGACATGATTTGTCATGAAATATTATTTCAACGTTACGTGGTCAGAACAAACGTCTGCAATAACGATCGCTACATCTCATATAAAATGGTAGCCAAGATGCATTAATGAGACAAACTCAAACAAAACATCACAATGCATTAACGATCCTAGAAAAAAAAACTTTTTCATTTTGGCTAGGCTCCCAGAACAAATTTAGGTTCAGGTAAGTCTTTGACTTTAAGTCACCCGATGATAAGTGACGATGTGGTCGAAGATTGTGCCACAATATACCTTCCTAGACTGGGATCTGGCTCTCAAGTGAGACTGCAGGAACACACCGATAGGTGCTTAGCGACAGATGCTTACTCGAAGGTGGTAGTTAGCCAGGCGAGCATCTAAAAATGCCTTACAGTAGGTACTAAACTTACTTAGTAACTTAAATTACCTATTACAGAAACCGCGCGGAGTATGTAACAGTGATCTCCGCCATCGTGATCCTGGCTTCCTCTGTTTTCTATGGCCTCTACTTCACTACGCCCAAGCCTGTGAATCCGCATGTGCCAACCAAAAAGCATAAATCAAAGTGAACAAGCCACATCAATGAGAGCTAACGTTGGCGCCACTGAATCTTAGGATCAAAATGTCTATTATTATTAAAAGTGTAACTGGAGTTTAACTTGTTTCATTTTCATGTAGTCTGAAAGGTACGTGGTCGATTTTTAGTTATGCGACTTATATACCTACTTGCTGCAGCGCTGCAGCCAAGAGCGCAGCGAAGAAGCGCAGGATCATATTGTTTATTCTTCGCTCTGCTCTTGGATTCTAAATAGCACCCTAGCTGTAAAAGCACGTAAAAGTATTATTTATCTTCCTTGTAATTATTACGACTCATCGACCTACAATTTCTTTCCATTTTCCTGACTCTTAGACCTTAGTACTTAATCCAGACTTAATCTATCTTTAAGTTACCGATATAGTTTGAGAAAAGGTGAGGCTGCCTGCACACTCAATCCTTTCCACTAGATCATATGATTCGTAGGCATTGTAATTGTAGCATCGGGATTGTGATGTAACAGCGTAGCGGTTGACGTAGCGGCGGCCTACTGCAAGGCCCTTCATAAAAAATTACTGTGACTCTTTAATGCCCGGGCCATACTAAGGTCAACGTCAAGGGAAATGTCAATGCCTATCTTCGCGATAATTATTGCGTTAGTTATTAACGTGAGTGTATGAGTGTGTGTCACGTAACTATGTGAGTAGCTACACTTGAACGGTCAACGTGAATGCACTTGAATTATCGGCTAACGTCAAACGCCAATGTGTGATGCCGTTGTCCAATGTCATGGCCACACTTATGTCAAACGTCAAACATCGCGCTAAAGAACGGCATTTCCCGTTAGTATGGCATAACAAATATGCAACCTAATTGAGAAACAAATTAGTAAGTGTATACTTACATAGTATAATTGTACCTACTATGTTTACGCCATAATTTACGCCATAAATTAATAATCGATCCTGATCCGTTATCCGCGGTTTTGGATCGATATGTCATGTCATACATAATATGTCATTTTAGTACTAGGGCTTCACATATTACTACTAAAATGACATATTATGACCTGACATATCGTTCCAAAACCGAGAATAACGGATCAGGATCGATTAATAATTTCGGGCGTTAGTAAGCTGCAGAAACGATGCCTACCTACCAGTAGGTACCCTACTAGATATCAGATTAACAAGTGGATTTTCTAAAATTGACCGCTAATACGTACTTATTTATTCATTTACATTAATAAAATAACTATTCTAAGTAATATTTATCACTGGAACCAAATCTGGTTGATATTTGGACTTTGACAAAGCTTTATTTAACTCTATTTTTTTGGTTTTTTATGATTTGCTTAACACAAAGATTAATAATGGGTAAGTATTATATAAATTAAAAAATAATTATGTTTTATCATTTATTTCAAGTTCAACACACAAAGATTGCATAAATTGAAGATCGGAATACCTAGGTTTACGACATTGATACATTCTAATTAAATTTTAATTAAATTAAAATAAACCACATTTATTTTAATTTACTTTTTGGAAAATGTGTTATGAGTTTATGAAATGATGCCATATCATAGAAGGTCTTCTTTGGCACTTAATTGCGCACAAGCAAGCATGAAGCATTAGTTTTACAAATAATATTGCTTGCTTTGTTTTTGTCATGACACCACTTCATTATAAACTAAACGCTCCTTTTAGTCTACAAACATCCAATAGTTTTTTAATTTGACAGTGAAAGTGCATATTATAAACTTCATTTATAAGCACTTACTAAAATAAAATAATAATATGTAGTATAATCCCAAAAAAAACACTGACGAAACAATAAAATTAAAACAAAACTCGAATCGAATACAGAGTTTTACTCTACTTTGGCTAAGCAGGTATTACACATGTCTATTGATAAAACACGTTGTAGAATAAAAACTGGATAAATAATACAAAAGTTAAGTTCAATAAACATTGCGTGTTGTGCATTACAAATAAGTGCAATAGAATACATCAACAACATCAATAGATATCCCTAAACATTAGAAGGCCCAAAATAGTACGTTCTCAGCACTAGCGATAAAAAATCACTTCTGAGTTGGAATAAATTCGCAACTCGCTTGATTGTTAAATCTAGTCAATCTGGTAGTGGCTGTGTACTGACCAGTAATCACACTCAAAATTTGCTTCTTGAGAACGCACTGCCAACTTCAGTTGACTACCTCATTAGGGGCCATTATTACGCCCGGCCTGCGATGCGATACCCCTGAAGACTTCCATAAACAGATCGAAGAGTTCAAAACATACTTCTGAAATGCTAATACCGGTGCCAGACACCTGCATCATTTATTACCCAGTGAACTCCAGCCGTATCGCATCTCTTAAAACTAATTTACTTATCAGTTAAAAGTTACATACCTAACTAAAGATTATTCGTAGACATTTATAATGGTTATTATAAAGTTAACACAGATAAGAATACGTTAAAGGCTGGCACACATGGATGACTAGACGCTGTGTTCACAAGAAGTATATTTTATTCAAATCTACAAGTGAAATCGAATAGTATAGGAACAGTTGTTGACATCGTATGAATGATTTAGTGTAATTTAAACATTCTATCTATCGTAGCCTTTTTATAATGTGAGTGTAGATTCGCTCAAAGCCTGGAAATTATCTAGTCATTTCCCCATGGGTGGCAGCTTTCACTGAGGTGTAACACTAACTCTCTACTACCTACTGCCTTTTTGTGCGAGAACAAAACGAAATAATATCACAAGCAATTCTATAAGACATTCTTAACTAAGAATAGATTTGTTGCACTCAGGGTCGTAAGATCAATATCAGAATAACTATGTTTCTCACATGGCTTTAGTCATACACATGAATAGGTGGCACAGATAAAATACAGTAGGTACAATGAATAGGTAGGTAATGCGAAGCCTGGATTGCTATCCTAGCTTATCTCGTAGCTTTCTTGTTAGACAGAATCAACATTATAGCTTGGACTGATATGTTAGTTTGGCATATTGTGGTGTAACACTACGCTAGGAAAAGGGTTAGGGCATTTTTGTATGAAGCCACTAAACCTACATATCCATCATTTATTTTATCATAATGATAAATTACTATTTACCTGATCTTATGGTCCTTAGTGTGCCCGAAATCATGCTGAGCTATTGACCGCCAAAATAGACGTTATATTTGGCATCAAATATCTTAATCAGACCATAATCAAGAATAACATAAAATTATATACCTACTTAGGTAATTGTTGGAAATAAATCTTTATATAAAATTAAATTATAGAACCTACGTAGGTAAGTAATAAATTATTAAATTCTTAAATAAGACAGCACGGAACCCAGGGCTGTTGACCGCCTCTCAAATTAACAATCACACGTTACAATTTATAATATTCAATCACAGCTGTTGCTAAAATCGTTCATGCATGTGCGTCCACGCCTGACAACATACTGTCCCAAGATAATGTTCCCCGCTCTAAATGGAATGATCATATTCAAGATAATCGATGCTAGATGCTTTTTCTAGATCGATCAAAATATATAAAACGGAATAAAAATATATAAGTACTTAGTACTAAAAAATATTTTAATATTCAGGAGTTTGTTGTGGAAGTCTTTTAGTTTGGTAAAATATTTAGATTCCCGCACGGAAACCATGCATGCGCCTTTCGTATGATCACAAAGATTGCGCTTACGCAACTTTGCCACATCGCGTTGCATGATAGCGTGGATGCCGTGGTTTGTGCCTGATTGTGCCAGTGGAGAGGACTACCTTAGTAACGCACACATTTTTTGCACCTAAACATAGGAGATGACAACCTTAAGGTCGCATACAGTATTAATATAATATTTATACGATATTCCTAAGATAGGAATGATTTAAAATAAGAGAGCCCAAATTATATTGTATATTTTATAAACCTATAAACCTATTGGGGATAAGAGGATCATGCAGAATAACTACCGTTCCCTTTCGAAATTTAAGTTTCAATATGGTATTCAAAAATTGCATTTCGATTTCATTTTCCTTTATGATTATTTTAACATGCTTTTATTTTTAGTTTTATGGTTTGAAACAACCGTTGTCTTCAGATGTACCTATTTGATACAATGTCAGTTTTTTCTCTCTCAAGAAACAAAATGCTTAAGTAAGTTAATTAAGTACCTACGCCCGAGATATTAATTACCTATGTATAAAGACAGGACGGAACGTTTTAAAATCGGATCCTGCTTAGGTTATTTATGATGTAAAGTTAAATGCAGCAAGTATAGATAAATAGGATTTCATAACATTTTATATACTTTACTAGCTGTTCCCTGCGGTTTCACCCGCGTGGGCTACAGTTTATCGCGATAAAAAGTATCCTATGTCCTTCCCCGGGGCTCAAATTATCTCTATACCAAATTTCATTCAAATCGGTTCAGTAGTTTAGGCGCGAAAGCGTATTCCGTATACTCCAAAATTATTCCCGCACTTCGGTGCCCCCTCACCGCGTTATCTGCTGTAGGTACCCATTATCTAAGTTAATTTTTCTTGGACCGCACGTTTGAACCGCGCAGGTAAAGGTCTTCCTGATCCGCGACCGCACTTTACCTATTTCATAGATTCTCCCGGTGCCCCTCACCACACCGCGTTTCCCGCTGCGCTGCGGTGCGACGGTTTTATTTTTCTACTACTACTTACATTTTTAAACTCGTGATATCTTTCGAATGGAATGTCCGAATTGAATGATTCAAAAAGTTATATAAAGGCATTGAATCAGTTTTGAATAAGAAGTAATTTATTTTGATAAGGATTAATACCAAGATACAAATAAGGAGCCTTTTCTAGCGGTGGCATTAAAAATTAAAATTTTAAAACAAAAGATCACTTATTGTGGCATAACTATAATAGTTAGACATATGCTCTCGCGGACTTTTTTGTAGATCTTAATGGGACCTACAAACCCGTAGTATATTGTTTTGGTCTAGTGTCAATAGTTTTTGCAGCGCACGCAAAAATAGATTTTCGATTTCACACCTTGGGTTGCAAAATAGCAATTTTCTTACGGATCCCTAATTTTTTTGGAAATAAAATATAGCCTATAGCCTTCCTCGATAAATGGGCTATCCAACACTGAAAGAATTTTTCAAATCGGACCAGTAGTTACTGAGATTAGTGCGTTCAAACAAACAAACAAACAAACAAACAAACAAACAAACAAACAAACTCTGCAGCTTTATTATATTAGTATAGATAAATGAGCGTATTAAAATACTTGTAAGTTTCATCCAATATGCTATATTTGAATTCGATCGGGAACGGTAGGACTACCACTTTTTTGGTCGGCAGTCAGACATTTCTGCACTTATAGCAATTAGTGCGAACGAATATCTCAAAGTCTATACCTACTTTTTATTATACACTCCAAAATACATATGAAAATAACTTCTGATATTTTAATATACATACTTATGTACTTGGAACAAAATTGTAAATGTTTTTGAAGATATTTAAATAAAATTAAAGCACATGTTTAAAAAATAATCATAATACATACATGTATATGAATTGCCGCACGGTTGATCCAAGAAAATTGCCGAATGTTGTTAAGAAAAAGATTTACGACAATAAGTAGGTACATTGAAAATTAAGCATGGTTTTGTTAGGGTATACATACCTACGTACTTTGCCGAGTTTGATGTAGTGATAGTGCGGGTAAACAAAAGATAAACTTTACAATTTTTTGTCAGATCTTTTGGTAAGAATAACGAAAAACGCCCGTGCGGCAACCTCGTTGGCCATTTACACTGGCCGGTTCCGGAAGAGGTCCTCGACTACGCCGGGGTCGGCGAGCGTGGAGATGTCGCCGACGTCCCGGTCACCCATTGCGATCTTCCTCAGGATCCGGCGCATGATCTTTCCGGAGCGCGTCTTGGGCAGCCCCGGCGCATACTGGACGACGTCGGGCGCCGCGAATGAGCCGATCTTGCGGCGCACGAGCTTCTTCAGCGACTCTACGAGGCTGTCGCTGAATTCGACGCCCTCTGCCAGCGTGACGAAGCAGTAGAGGGACTCGCCCTTGACGGCATGCGGGCGCGCCACGACTGCGGCCTCGTTCACCTGCGGGTGCTCCGTGAGCACGCCCTCCACCTCGGCAGTCGACATCAGGTGGCCGGACACATTCAGCATGTCGTCGATGCGCCCCGTTACCCATAACAGGCCGTCTTCATCGCGGCGGGCGCCTAAAAATACAATGAAGTGTAATAACAGAACTACTAACTACTGTATGGTAAGGTTTCTCGAGTGGTAACCACGAACCGAAAGAATTTATGTAGGTATAGGCCCTAACTAAGTGGATTCACGATATTGTAAGAGTCGAGTAGAAGCAAATGGCTAAAACCGTTCATTGTAGCGTTCAAAGGGTCTATGTTGAGCAGTGGACGTCCTCCGGCTGATGATAATGATGATGAAGTACTTGTAAGAAAAGGTATGTATGTAGTTACTGAAGTTAAGTATATATTATATTACGTAGGTACATAGCTTTTTGGAAATAATTGTCTCTCTGTGTGTGTCTGTCCAGAGGCCAGGGAAGACAAAGGGGCAAAGGGGGGAAACACTTGTACCCTGTTGTAAATAAATACAATCGCCAATGTGCCGCTAGCAAATCAGTACATTGAAAGCTGGTGTTAATCTATCATCAGAATTACAAAGACAAACGAAAGTGATGATACGTACCGTCCCCAGTGCAGTAGTATCCGGGGAACTTGGAGAAGTACACTTTCTCGAAGCGCTCGTGGTCCCCGTACAAGGTCCGCATCATGCCAGGCCAGGGCCGGTTGAACACCAAGTATCCCTCCCCAGGGCCCTCGACCACCTGACCAGCCTCATCCAGGAGAATGGGGTCCACGCCGAAGAATGGGAAACCCTACAAAACAAGTACTTATTTTACTATTTCCAATACGTTAATATACTATCAAGAAAGACTGAGACGAAGACTGAAGAACATAGAACTGCAACATGCACACACACTTGCAAGACAATGGTCTAGGGCCGTAATGACGTAGTTGCGGTAGTTACCGTACCGCAACTACGCCATTACCAAGACCTTCTGAAACCGGGATTTGTTCTGATGTACTAAATTTAGCATAGGTAAGTACTTAGAAATTATGCTGAATTGAGTTCATCAAAACAAACCCTTGCTTCAGCTAATTGGCATAATGACATAATTAGATGCATGAATAGTATAATTAGATGCATACGTTAAATAGGTATAGTAGGTACTATAGGTACGATATATGTAAGTACTTTAGCTTTGTTTTTGTTTCTAAAAAGTAGGTATGTAAAGAAGATCAAAAAAATGACGCAGGTAAGTCTAAAGAACCAAGGAATAAGATTGCACCGTGAATTACTAAGTATCTTATCAATTGCACGCTGTTTTACTTGTCAAGCACACATCCCAAAGAAAAGAAAGTGAATCTTGTTGTGCCGTAGACAACAGTGTTCCTATTGTCGCCTGGTAGGTATTGGTTCTAATACTTACCGCAGCTCCAGGTTTCATAGGGGTGGCACCAGGCAGACTGGTGATGACGTGACCGCCAGTCTCCGTCTGCCAGAAGGTGTCGACGATGGAAGCACGGCTGCTGCCCACGTTCTCGTAGTACCATTGCCATGCCTCAGGGTTGATGGGTTCCCCAACACTGCCCAATACCCGCAGCGACTCCAGGTCGTGCCTAAAACATGAACGGAGCATCATCAACCTATTACGTTTCCGCACTGTGTCGACGCAGGCTTCTTGGAGAGATAATGAGAGCATGATATGATAATGCGCCGACCTCTACGCTGCCTCAGGGCGTGTTTGTATCGTATATGTCTCATACTTGGTGTTTCTCTTAACAATATTTAGGAATGCGAGTACCTACGTCTTTGGTTGAGTTGATAATTTGAGATACATACAAATTCTGCATCGGTAATTTCAGAGTATTTGATATGGCAGTCAAATGGTAAATGGGTAACCGACAAACCCATACCTATGACCACGATGATTGTAACAGTGGTGACCTAATTAAAGCCGCCACTGTTATCAACTCATGAAGAGTTAATACTGCGAATCAAACAGTATTTTAAGACATCAATAAACCTAAGAGACGAGATATGGTATCAGTGTTATCGTTGGGTTTGACCTGATCACGTTATCAAAATGTGAGTCTGACTAGGTAATAGTTAAGAAGATAAGATGGAACTTAAAACTGTAAGACCATAATTTAACCGTGTCCGAAGTCGTATTTGGTTTCAACTTTATTAGCAAAGGGGATGACAACTGAGAAGACAATATTAAATAGTATAAGTTATAGGACCTAAAGTAAATTGCAATAACTATTCACAATAAAGATACCCCATATTCTTTTTCAAAAACATTTTAAGAATATGATTGAGAGTAAAAGATAAAGTTTCTACGGAACATAATATAAAACAATTAGATAAGATTGTGTAAGTAAAGCGTACCTAATTAGTTACTGTTTAATTACTCTCTTGTTTGTAACGTGGTGCGAGTAGAATCTGGGTCACTAGTGTTGTAACTAGTCAATGAATTATTTATCTAACACCTATTTGGCATTTAGGTATCTAGTTGAGTTCTTTAGCATTTTTTTAACATCTAGTACTTAACTACCTACGCATAGATATATGTAATAACAATCGGTAAAAAAGAGTTCAAAGTTCAAACATTTTTATATAATTAGGATAAGTACCTGCGTGTGATCACATGAGCTTCGAAGGAGTTGATGACTTTAAGGAGCCTAGTAGTGTGTGTAGGTACAGCAATTTTATCTTTAAGTATTCCTAGTATTCAAATTGTGATAATCACTTCTATTTTGAAACTGTTAACTTTTTTACGTATGTAGGTAGGCCACCTACATACAATTTTTTCAACAGACTGATCAAGGGTCTGTTAAACCATAGTCTGTTGTTAGATTAGTGAGATAACGTAAGTATGACACTTACCGTAGAGTGAAGCCATCCCCGAACTTCATCAGAGAACGAATAGCCGTCGGCGCCGTGTAGAACTGCGTCACCTTGTACTTGCTGATGATCTCCCAGTAGCGGTCGGCGTCCGGGAAGAACGGGGTGCCCTCAAACTGGAAAAGAAAGCCCGTCAACAAGATACTAGGAGAAAAAATTCTAAAAAATAAGTAACTGCCATTTCACAGACCTGACAGCACGGCGAATGTCAAATACACCCTGCCTTTGGCTTTCTGGCGTTGTGCGTGCGCGTTTGATCATTCGTGAGGTTTTCCAGCAATTCAAGCCGCTCCAGACCAGACGACTTACCGTGGGTGTCCGTCATTATCCGTACCTGCACGTCCTGGTCTGAGGCTATCCCTAAACATATACCCAGATAGCGTTTCTTACTACAAGGCAAACTCAAAGTAAGTTCTATTAGGTATAAACTTGACTTGACTTGTCACGCTGCCGCGTGCCTAGATACATTATTAGAAACAAATGATACTAGGTAAGCCTCCTACCGTCATAAGCACACCGGTGATAACAGAGATCAGCTAACAAACAAACGAGTGTCACTCAATGTAATTCTATCTAATTACGTAAAAGATTTGTCCTCGCAAGTATTGTTGGGTCAAAAGCACGACCTTCACTATGCAGTGTAAACATCAAATTTTACTTATAGTAATGATCACATTGGGTTACGTAACTTACATATTGTAGACTTTCAGAAGAAGGTCAACATAATTGATTGCCTTGGATACATTGCACACTTTCAAATAGGTTTAATAATGAAAGTCCAATAGACCGACTGAGTCTGTATCTCCTTCTAACTATAGGTATAAAATAAATAAAGCCAAAGGCAATCCAACAGAAAACCTTGAAAAGTTTTAATAATTCAGCAACTTTTACAGAACTGCATCGCTATACAAACTACGACAAATGGGAGCTCATGTTATACTTGCTTTAGATGTAGGTACTTACATAAGTATGTTTATAACTGCCACTGCAGGTGTATGAAAATACAACTTGCTATACCAACGATCGATTCCTTTGGCGACGTCCAAGTCTGACTTGCACTTGAGTTAATTGAGTACTAGCGTTTTTGTTACATAAATCAGTTCTCGAAACCTAGTTGTAATACCTAACATGCATTCATTGTAAGTAAATAAATATCTAACTCACTAAATGTAATTGCGTATCTAGCGTAATCTAGAACATCACCCACAAGCCCACAACGTATCACAACGAGGGATGGTGGGGTAAAAAAGCACGCACATCCTACGCAGTGATGAGGAATTAATGAAAATACGGGCAGTTTGCGTGTGACAAGTAATTCAACTGAATCCCGTAAAGGTAAAGGGTACGAGGAACTGCATTTGGCATAACTCACGAGAACCGAAGTGGCCGCATTGGCGAGGGGTGCGTACACGACGTATGTGTGTCCCGTGATCCAGCCGACGTCGGCCGTGCACCAGTACACGTCCCGGTCGCGGTAGTCAAACACGTAGCGGAAGGTCGCCGCCGCGTACACCATGTACCCCGCCGTAGTGTGGACCACGCCTTTCGGTTTTCCCGTCGACCCGCTAGAGGAGGAAAACCTTCCCTTAGCTACATTCTTGAACCACAAGCGACCTGAATCTCATCCAGCATTTATTTAAGCGATAGGAGTGCACAGACCGCTTGGAAACATGATGTACCTATATCCCAGCTTCACTTCAGTACAAGTTTTGAAAACCATAAAAGTTTTCGTAAACGTCATAGTTTACTACCGCCAACTTGTCAAAGTGGCAACTCTTACTGCCCAAATTAAAATAGTAACTCGGAAGTTTGTTGGAATACGAATAAAACGATTAAAAATAAGCCGTATTACCGATTTTAGACCCTCCAAGCATATAGGTAAGGCGCGCTGAAAAAAGGAATTTATGGAAGAAAACGAAAACTTTTATAGTTTTTGTAAACTATCAAAACCTGTACTAGTTATGTACCTACAGTTTGCTTCACGCTTTTACACATAATACTTCTGGATTAGGTTATGTACATAATAAAATTGTTAAGTAGGTACGAGTAAAATGTGAATGCAGCCATTACTAGTTTCAACGTAACAATATCAATATCAACGGTTCCAAGCAGTCCATCTTTTCCCGATATCAGGCACTTGCTTCAACACCGACGAGTATGTGACTAAAAATCAACTACTGTTGATACGTACATATTACACAAGGCATAGATATAGCACAGAATTCAAGGAAATAAGTCTTAGTCCAAAGAAGAATCAATCTATCTCTCAAATTCATAAAAAATCTGTTCGCGTTTTGGCGTGACTGAGGAACTAACATCCAAACAACTAACAAACACACAAGGTTATGTGTTTTATTTATTATTTTACTGGGAAGTAGATAAAGAAGAGTAAGTAGCAGGAAGCAGGATGTATAATATGCATGTACGAGACAGTACGAGATCTTCATCACTCTAGGTGAGTTATTCTTAAAATTTTGTTCGGAAAGAAAAGTGTCACACCATGTACTAAGCAGGTGCTTATTGACTAGACTTCAAAAGCCTAAACTTTGTTTACACCAAATAACTTAAGAACGACATAGGGCAATAGATGTCTACTCTATACTTACCTTATGTAACACTTACCTTATTATGAAGCTGTTGACGAGTAGGTAACAATCTGATCATCTACCTATGTCGTTAAAAACTGTTAATGTAATCAAAGTAGGTAATCATCACCGACTCAGCTAGTCGTCAGCGTTTGGGCAAGTGTCTGAAAAGCCACACAACACCGATGTAGCTCCCAAAGGGGTACTCCTACCTGGTGTACAGCATGAAGAGTGGGTCTTCAGCGCCCATCCAAGCCGGCGGGCAGATTGTGGACTGTTCCTCCATGAGCTCGTGCCACCAGATGTCGTGTTCATCGTCCCAACTGTACTGTTGGTTGAATCAAGAATTATTACATAGTTACGTGCTCCCTCGATGTGCCAATGGTAGCCGCTCGTGTTGATCCAATTCGTTAGATGAAACAGAAAACGTAAATGTACATGAATAAAACAGATTAGGCAAACTGTATAGGTACATATAGTCTAAACCAGGAGTTTGAACTTTGGATTCAATGCTTTTTGATCAGATGAGCACCCATGGCTGTCGTTGATGGTTTCGTGTTGGAGCTGTGCTGGTGTGACATTATTTGATGATGGGTGCGATCTATCAGCCAAGTGCAGCATGAGATCGATGTGTGATCAATATCAACCTACAGGGCACTCATCGGGGGCTTGATCTGCTCCCGGAGTAACCCTGGCCAGATGAGCGACGCAGATGCACAGGTTCACGTAGTGGTTGTACTTGATTTTAGCCTTGCGGATAGCCTCATCCACAGTGTTCTTGAGGTACAGCATCTTCTCGCCACGCCAAGCTCCATCAACGGTCACCACCAGCTTAGTGTTGCTGTCGGTCAGTCGCTCGGCCAAGGAGTCCGACGAAAACCCTGCGAACTAAATTACTAAACATTAGAAACTTTTCAGTATGTGGCTGCAGATTCAACTTAACGTTATTTGTTTAGACACAGAGAAAAGAGAAAAGTAGCAAGTGTCATGATCATGGCATGAGTAGGTAGGTAAGTTGGAGGAAAGTTATTTGGCCTAGGATAAAAACCTGGATAACAGTTTCTCCTCGAAATCTATCTAAGTAATAAAAATAAAGGGTTAGGTAATGTTAGAATCCCGCTAGATTATTAGTAGGTCCCATCTGCAGACTCCTTCTTCATATCTTCTCTTTTCTCACGCACTCGACATGTAATCTGTAATAAGGTAATACAAAAAGAAAAATGTCATCGCCATAGCTTACGCAAAGCAGTGGGCCATATTAGCCATAGAAATGATAACATCCACTAGAGACTGTTGCAAACGAAGTATCTAAAGGCATCAGGCCGTCGATCTAGGTGGACCGACAAGCTCGAAGGTTCGCTAAAGTACAAGTTTGCTATTAATCATAGTATAGTTTACCACGACAGTATGCACAGCCCCGATCCTAGCGCAGGCCAGCATGCAGACCACGGTCTCCAGGATCATAGGCATGTAAACGCCAATGCGGTCGCCGCGGTTTGTGCCGCAGTCACGCAGTCCGTTGGCGAACTGACACACCAAGTCCAACAACTTGCGGTAGGTGCAGCGACTGTAGTCATCCGGTTGGTTGCCCTCCCTAAGATCAAGAGAGATCGTTTTGAGACGAGGCCACAAGAGAAAAGTTTTCGATTGTATCGATCACGACTCGTTGGGCTATAGTTGCTCAAAGGATTAGGAACAAGGAGACTTGTTGAGATAGGCGAAGTCTTAGGCTTCAGTTATGTTATGCATATTTTTATTCACCATATAAACTATAATAATATGTTAAAACTCTCGTTCTGTTCTCGTTCTGCACCCTTGCTAGTGTAAGAATTAACATAATATCGCCAGACCCTTTTTACGTAATGGCTGATAATTTTGTATGGTTTTAAAAAAATTCAGGTTCTTAAATCTTCGCCAACAGTACGAAGCCGAAGGCGCGGGCTGGTCGCTAGATCTACAATAATTATATAGTATATGTAGGTAGGTATTAATAGTTCAAAAGTTTTTTTTACGTATCTATCTTTTGCTGAAGAACCTCAGCGCTGGTTTTAAGTCGAGACAAAGGAATTGTACCCATGACTGAGGCAGAGTTTCTTTTTATGCGCTATAATGAATTGCGAATGCAATCCTCGTATTCTTTTCATTTCTGCAGGCCTACGGTTACGGTTCTATGCAGCGATTGTAGTCCCCCAATCTCAGTAACTATAGATAGGTAGGCACTTATACTTCCCGCGTAATAGGGAAATGGCCGAGGGCAGAAGTTCTCAAAGTATGTAACTACCTATTATAGGTCGCGATCCACTGATGGGTCTCTAAAACTAAATAAATTGGACGTATCAAACTCATTGCGATAAAAAGTAATTAAATTCGAAGTTGATTCTAAGGCTAAAATGACAAAAATAGGAAACAAATGCATCCTTATCATGAAAGAATAGTCCTCCTATGTAGATGTAGATATATAAATATTAACACTTAGGATCGGAACTGAATGTTTCTTTTTTTTTGTTTGAACAGTCCTTCATTCTTAGTTATGGTTTCCTTCATAAAAACAAAAGGTGAGACCCGAATTTTAAACATTTTTGTAGGCGAGTCGTGGTCCAGTCAACTTTGGGAGCCACTGGCCTAGGGGGAATGGGATCTCGGACACTCTCTAACTTTATTCATATAACTACGGTCTGCAAAACAAAAAATGGGGATTGAAACTACTTTAAATAAAATTTAAAAAAAAGCCCCCGACAATTTGGACCTATTTTCATCAAACAAAAAAACACTCGCCCGTAACTCACCTTTTATACAAAAAGAACTAAATTGTCATCGCTTCATCCTTTCGCGAGCTACGGTGCCACAGACAGACAGACACGTCAAACTCATAACACCCCTCTTTTTGCGCCGGGGCGGGTTTAAAAAGGAGAAGATTCTAAATTCGTAACGGGTTATGAAACGATTTTGTAGATTGATTTATATTCACCTAACCACATTCAGAAAGCACCAGTTAAACAAGCATGTTTATAATAAATACTACTAATCCAACTAATATTATAAATGCGAAAGTTTGTGTGTGTGTGAGAGAGTTTGTGTGTTTGTTACCACGTAACTACTTAACCGATTTTGATGAATTTTGGAATGGAGCTAACTTATACCATGGACTAACACATATGCTACTTTTTATTCCGGAAAAGGGTTCGTGAGGGATAACGGAAAGACGCGGGTGAAACCGCACAACTAGTAATAAATATACAGTGAATCGCAACGCAATCGTCGTGAATAGAGAAAAGCAACTGAAGCAAACACTTGCAAAGTCAGTTCAAAGTGTGTGTTTCTGTGCTGACTGTATAATTTACCTTATCATGATGACTTGTTTACTTACTGATTTAAATTATGAGCTAAAAACATTTGTAGGTAATATAGGTATCAAAATATACTTTTTTTTCTGCATACCGTATCAAATCCGACCCGACAGAAGTTTTCCAGTTGTGAGGTCACAATATGCAATGAAGCTAGGTCGATCCTATTCCTATTTTCGTACATCACCTTTGAAGTCAAGACTTCGAAAATTCTGCCATGTTGTGTTTCTGCGCGGGAAATTTACTATATGTTGTTAACGAAAGAAAAAAAAACCGGAAATCTATAAATATGTATCTGCATTGGACCTATTAGACCAACGGGAAACTTCCGGTTGTCAAAATCTATAACTACGCGGGCGAACGGGGCGGGTAGGTACTTCTAAAAAGTGAAACATTATATTTTGTTGGTCGGTGTGGTGCTTTAGTTTCCTTTCATGTTGGTCTCCGTGGCCTAATTTAGATATCAAATGTTTCAATAAGAAATACAATCAAATAGTTCCAGCTGCTTTGGCACGCCATAGACAGTGAAACAAACCAACAAATAAACGCTTTTATATATGTAGGTAGGTAGGTATATGTAAAGTGTATAACTACAGCTAGGGAACCCTTCATTTTGAAAAGGTCATCCTAGGCCCGAGCGAGTGAGATGCCTCGCAAATCGCAAGTGCGACGGAAGACGAAGACATGCACCGTTATAGGGGGGTATAATTCTGTATGACGTAGTTTCAAGGAGGGGGTGTGCGGAAGGGGGTAGAAACGTCTAGAGCTCCGGGCTAAGCTCCCCGTTTCCACCTCCAGGAAACTACGTCATACTGAATTCTACTATTAGGTACTGTTCCTCAAAGATGACAAGTACTTAGTCAACAGTAATTTTTGGTCTGAAAGTATTCCTCCCTTCACCTCAGCCTCCAGTTAGCCTGCAGGAATGCAGGAAATTCCCAGGATAAAAGTATCCTATGTTTCCAGGACCTATTATTTAATCTTACAAAATAGCTTTTGACCACAAGTTACCCGATGTATTTGAAGGTGGCGTCACGCTTCTCCTGGCTAGGAAACTAGCTCCGAAAATAACAGATATACAAAGATTGTAAATTATTGTAAATTTGCGGGACTACCGGTAATCACCACTGTACTTGTACTTATGCTACTATAATAAATTATATAGTTTTACCTATAAATTATAATGTATTATATAGGTACAAATATACGACAAGTACATATTTGTATATTCTGTGCCGCAACTGTGAGGTAACTCAAGTTAGGTACCTAACTCGCAAATCTAGGTCATACAGATGATCAATAGAATATGACCTACATTCCCGATTTTTTAATACCTAAATCAAATTGCAACATCTTTATTACATAATATCAAAGGACCAATATACCGTGCGCCAACGAGAATGTCCGGAAAATCGATAAACTCGCGCACCGCTTCTGCGTACTGCTCAGCTGATGAACTATCGATTCGGAAAAAAATCCTGAAAATAAGCTACTTACCAGTAAAAAGCCACCTTTTCACCATGCCCGTTCCTCACGTGCCGGTCCAGGACGTTGAAACACACGTTGGTGACCGCTCCCTCCATCCATTTCAGGAAAATCTTCCCTTTCGTGATATCAAAGTTGTACTCGAAGAATTTTCCGGGCTCGTATTTGGAATGCCAAAAGAATTCGCTCGCGATGTCGTTCCAGAACTCCTCCGGGTTATCAATGGAGCTCTTGTGGATCTCCTTGTAGCGCTCGAACGATGGGAGACGAGACTTGGCCACAACGAACTCGGAAGGCTGGTAAACACGCGACATCACGTCGGGTTCCGGATTTGTGTCACGCATTCAGAAAAATTCGCGCGTTTGAGACGGTCGACGCGCGCTTAATGCGACTGGCGCTCGGGAGAGGTGTGTGCGATACTGAGATAGTTCCGCTCGCGTCGGCCTCACACTTGGCAATGGCTTTGCTTCACTTCGCCGCCCGACCTACCGTTCTAGGATGACGCACGCATGGACGGCGCGTGCGCGACCAGCGACCGGCAGCATGCCCCGTGGCTTCCCTTCTCGTTGGATTCAATACTCAATCAATACCTAGCTATTTTCACATTAAATATTCCTGTGCATTTTTGGTTAGGTATTGCGTTCTGAATAAATCATAATAATGTAGAAGTACTAGTCTATCAATGTGGCTAAACTAAATAATTTCACACACCTGGCAGCGCATCAACCTTTACGAAATTCAGATAATAATAAATGAATACTTGGCTTGAACATGTCTTCATCATTAACTAAGTATGTGGAGGTACCTATACCTATCATCTCATAATGAATGGGTAGATACCTACTATTAGGTACCTTCTTTCTTTTTAGGGATTTTTAGAGAAATATATATACAATTGTCGAAAAAACGGAACCCCTATAGGATCACTCTCGTGTCTATCTGTTCGTGTTTGGATCAGCTTATTTTCTTTGAATCTGCTGTATGAAAAAACTAGAAAGTTTAGAGAATATAAAGAGAATTTAAATGACTCAATCATGAATGTTTATGTAGTCTTTAAACAAATTCCGTTTATGAGGGTACCTATACTTTCTGGGAACAAACTAGAAGAGTTAAAAATATTTTTGAAGTACCTACATCATGTGACGTACATGAGAGATACAAAGACATTTTTTATGATTTAATTTTTAAAAACGACCTTTCCAAATTTGGGCGATAACACCTCCTTGTGAGCACTGCAGGCCTAAAGGGGGGACCCAGAAAAATTATTGTGGGCGCTAAAAAAATATTTATTCTCAAAGTGGGCAGTAGACAAAATAAGTTTGGTAAACACTCGCGTCGTGTGTCGGGTCGCCCTCTTCCCTCTAATATAGTCAAGGAGAGCGATGGATGGCACATGCGTCAACTCGTGAACGGGTGCTGCTTGTGGAGTCTGGTCAGATTTGGTTGTGATCCCGCAACTCGTTAATATTCATGTTCCCATATCCCAATCTGTACAACCAAACAAGAGAAATCTTATTGGTAAAGCTAAATAAAAAATATCGGACTATTGGATGACAAAAAAAAAGCTTGGGATTTTAGTGAACTTGCTCCAATTCAATCAATTAGTAATAAGAATATAATTGTCAATGTGATCGCGCCAAAAAAATTACCTGCCGGGCGTTTCTTGCCTGTTCTTTTGCCGGCGTAAGGAGGTTGGAACAGGCGTAGCTAGTTTTAAGTTTGACGTTTTAAACTGATCACAATGTATCCTATTGAATAAAGTACAATTGAATTGAATATGAAAAATAAAGTTGTAATCTAAAGTAAAAATCACGCATGCGTAATAAGCTGCATTATAATCCTAAATGCATACCTATAAAGGTACAAAGCCTTTAAAGATCACTTTACGAGCGTGTGTTGAAAATAATAGATTATCTAGGTACCCTACTTTGTTTGTTTATCTAATAGCGATCTTTGGAATATTACTTTGTATGAATGTACCATATCTACATTTTGTATTGAACGAGTTTCAAAAACATATCGCTACGTTTTCAGACGTTGCTAAGATCAGAGATTGGGTTGAATAGATTGCTAATATTGCACGTGTTCGGTTATGAATAATATCAGCTTTAGAATTCTCTAGGTAAACAAATTCAATGCCACTCTTGATCTTTTTATCATAAATTATAGGGTCCTATTGAAAAAGAACCACGTTCTTCAGTTGGGTACCGAATGAATAAATAATGAGTCATGGGTATAGGGTGAGGGAGATCAGCACGTTGTTTTATGCTCTCCCTTTTTGCTGATGTTGACCACAGGTAATAATAATTCTATGAGATAATAATAAAGTAATATGTGTTCAAGTACTCTAAAATCAAAGGTAGCCAAATTTATCTTCCGTTGGTAATCTTCAATTCGCTACGTAAATAAGTATGAAATTCTTAACTTTTATGCCATAATTCATAAAACAGCAATATTATTGTCTAATTTCTATTAGACCAAAAGTCAGCTTTAAGGCTATTTTTGAGTTAAGACATTTTAAAGAATAACACTACAAGTTTGCTAATATATTTTATTGTTAACAAAATAAATTATTCACTAACAAATAAACTTACAGAGAATAACACAGATTACCTATTTAACACATTAACATATTTCATAAAAAAGGAGCATTTGTAGAGTTACGTCCAAAAGTAATCAATCACAAAAGGTCATCAGTCACCGATAACGAGTACGTTTTAAAAATCATGAATTTCATTTTTAATACTAAACATAAATTAACAGATATATTTACACTTTGATGATATATCTCATTCTTAAGGATAAAAAAAAAAAAAAAAAAAAAAAAAAAGATAAAGATCATAATGTACATCTTTCTGCCTGGACAATGGTTATGAAACAAAGGAAAATTTTGATTTACATATCCGTTATTACAAAAGAATACAAAATTATTATATTTGGTAGTGTTTCAAGGATTCCGGACACGAGTTGTAAATCATAGCGTGCATAAATTACAAGAAATAAGAGAGGGTTGAGTACAAAACTGTAAAAGTTTAAAAGTTTTGTATGATAATAGAGTCAATTTAATAAACAAAAAATTTACAGAGACCTTATAAGTATGTAACTCGAAATAAGGTGGACAAGAACCGAGATCTAGTTTAATCGAGTGGTTGATTAAACTTGATTTAAATCAAATAGTACAAAAATAGATTAAAATATTTTTATTATTTATTTTTCTACAAATATTTTTATTTCTATACATTACTACATACAAGAGTCAATATATATATACAGGTACAAGGTAGCGCTCGATGATGGCGTACGGGGATAAGCTATTCTCGTATCAAGAAACATTGTCGATTTTGAAGATAAATAAGGTAAATTCAGCATAAACATCGTTAAAATATATTAAGTCGTTAATCGAATCTATTTCGCATCATGAATATATCCCTTATAGTTACCCCCGCGCTACAGGGAGACGTTACAAACAATTTATTGTAGACAAATGCAAAAAAATTGATCAAAATATATATGTACAATTACTTGTATCATAACAATTTAAATAGAAATTGTAACATTAATAAATATAATTACAATTAAAGCATCTTCCTGCTTTACGATTCTAATCTACTTACTTATTAATTTAGTATTTATAATTATAAAATCGTATAATTTATGAATAAGTATGATTTAGACTAGACGACGCCTAAAAATATGTATATAATTATATAATTAGCCGCGCCCCGCGGTTTCACCTGAGGGTTTCCCGTTGCCCCACCAACACACGCCACACGCACATACAGTCAACTTTCCCATTCATTATATTAAGTACGTGTAAGAAAAGATATTCTGAGATCGCCTTTTACTTTTACGCACAGAAAACCATTTTTTATTGCTAACATATTACATTTATTTAACATACACCCAAATAAGTCACACCTGCGACTACCTCGGAGTTTTATGTTGTTAGATATCTATGTAAAATAGATTGACTACAGTTGCGAACTCAGCTACAATAAGTTGCAGAAAATGCTAAGTACATATTTATTAAGAATCATAGTTGAGATAATAAGCAAATTCATTCCAGATATCATTCTTCTAAACACACTCTAAACTAAACCTTTATTAAAGGTCTCTCCACAATCTGTGATTTTATTTTCATTGCGTGAGAGTAAATATTTATTGCATTATTTTACTTGTGCATGTAGTGTTCCAAACCCAACAAACAAACAACAATGAAAAAGGTAGGTGCATAATACACACGTGCATATACATCACATAGATCATACAGTACATTTATTTAATAACTATTAATTAATTGTTTACATCGACCAAATCGAGAGTAATTATTTCAAATAGTTTTTTGAATAAAGTTTTACTTACAGAGATGAAACATATGTAGACTGTAAGTGTAAGGTTTCGGTCAATGATTAAAAATTTTACCCTTAATTTAATAAAAATTATGTATAATTTTTTTTTATTACATTTAGCATTAAGTACTTTTTAATAAGTGAAAGTTTATTTTCTTTAGATATGATTATAAGCGTGAACTAACGCTCCAATAAGTATAAAATGCTTACGTTTAAAATAATTGGTAATCAAAAACCTTTGGCACATGGCTTAATAAACTAAGCATACGCTAAGCTAAGCTCAAGTAGTGAACATCCACTACTTTCGCCTATCTCAATACAGGAGTGGCGTCGCCAAACGACCAAAGGTCTAGTTAATATTGACAGTTGGTAATTGTTGATGCCAAACAAAACGTAGGAAACCTTACCTAATGGAATCCGCAGAGACATTTCCACTACAAGTCCACCGTTGAATGGTAACCGTCATACCTGTCTCCAGGTGGAGAGCGCATCACAACACACTGTAGACTTTTCAAAGTTTTGGATGCGACTGCAATAATTGTTATAAACGGGCGTGGCCATTAGGCGAGATTCGAGAGCCGTTACTTTGTGATTAAAACACCATATTTTGGTACAGGCGCACGGATCACTTAAGTGGTGAGAGCGATGAGCCGCCGGCGACGCAGCCTGCGGCCGCAGCGGTGCCAGAGCGCGGTCGCGAAGTACGCGCAGGCGGCGACGAGAAGCAGCGTGGCCGCGCGGTGCAGGAGCGTCGAGGCCGAGGGCGCGGGAAGCACGGAGGGCTGGCCGCGCGAAGACGCCGCGCCGGCGCCGCGCCAAGCACGCTCCGCTGCCTCCGTGCCTTCCAGCTCGGGGGCACCTGCAACCAACGCCTATCATTCAACACAAAGACTACAAGAAATAACTCTCCCTCGGGCTCCCATCACCGGGCTACAAGAAAGCAAAGTGAAGCAGTAGCGGGACTACGAGAAATAAGTCCCCCGTGGTTCCATCACTGGGTTATGAATATGATGGAAGCGCCACAAGAAAGCAACATGAAACAGTAAAAAACATTTTAATTTGTGTCATAACTAGCGACCAGCTCCGGCTTCGCACGGGTACAATGTAGATTTGTTGATGGTAATAGGTATTGGGCAGTATTTAACAAATCTTTGAATTTTTCGTCTTTTCCGTTCTATATTATGTATGTATTGTGCATATTAACTTTCCTCTTGAATCACTGCATCTATTGCTGAAAACTGCATTAAAATCCGTTGCGTAATTTTAAAGATCTAAGCATACCTAGGGACAGACAGCGGGAAGCGACTTAGTGATGTCAATCACTTTAGCTTGTGCAGCTTAGACTGACCGTGTCTCATAGACGCGACTAAGCGAGAACTAGCGTGTGATTAGCCCGCTTTATACCTCTTCTAGCGTGCGAGGGGAGAGGCGCCAACACGCTCGTGTATGTAGAAGGCTGATGATGCATCGTAGTGTGTTACTTTTGTTCTGTACCTATGCTCCTGGGGTCGGTGGGCTGGCGGCGCGGCGCGAGAGTGCGAGCGGCGGGCGGGGCGTGCACGGGGAGCGGGGGGAGGGGCTCGGGCGCGCGGCACGACGGAAGCGGCCGTGGTCCGCTTCCGTCCGCCGCTAGCACGCGCGAATACGCGTACAGCTGCCCGCCCTCCGCGCGCTGGGGCAACTCTACGCATAGGAACATTAAACACATCAACACGCAGACTCAGGTTGCTATTCCGGAATGACACTTAATTCTCAAGCGATAATCACTATTTGTGCACAGATTTGAGTTTGTCATTCCATACAAATACGTCACACAAACGGTACGCAACGCAACTAAGCAAGCAGTGATCAACACCAACGACGTTACGTTACGAAATTAATATCTTGACGGTATTAATAAATCTTTATTATTTATAGATCAGGGGACAATGGTCAATACTTAGGGCCGGTTTTATAAACGTAAAGTTATATAGTAGGGGAGCCCATGAAACTAAATGTGGATTTTCTCGAGCGTCGCGGAAACTTATTAGATTTGGTAGATTAGATGTTAAGAAGAATAAATGTCTTATAATGTTTCCACTTTCAGCGGTGGGGGAAGCTTCCACAGACTGCAGGTTATAAAAAAAAACAATGACATGATATGGACTCCTGCATGTCAGATATTGATATTTTCATGCTGCAGCATGTCTCTGATATGTAATATAATGTAACGAGGGGGTAAAAAAAAATTACTCTACCGCGTCAAATTTTCAGAGTGGGGGGTGTTCAGTGAGCCCCACAGATGCTCCCATTTCTTAGACTGACGATTTGAAAGTGATACGAGCTCTCAGCGAATCTAAAAGACTACCCTGAGCGTACCCACCAATGTTAAGGGCTCATAATGACTGAAGGTGCTTATCAATATGTGAGGTATCCTCCCTTATATTAATCTGACGCGCTCGAGTAAATCCCAAAATCCCCTCTTGGGCTCCCCTACTATTATATGTCATACCAAATTGCGGTAAATTTAATCTTACTGTCTAAAATTTGACTATAAGATCAAAAATTTACCGAAATTTGATATGGACATTTAACTTACGGACGTTTATAAAACCGGTCCTAAATCCGGTCCGTCATTTTGCACATAAATTTTTCAAAAATAACCACCACGCCTAGCGGCGTGAGGTGAAGTAACGCGGATCGATAAGAGGCGGAGAGGAGCTTTTCTGTACGCAGTACTATTCTTTGCTAGAACCGTGCTCTAGGTCATAAAATACCTATAGAAGCAGTAAAAGCTTACCGGAGGGTATAATATGCACATCTTTCAGTCGGTTCTGGCGCGGCGTGGCGGCGTCTCGCAGCGAGGACGGTAGGTGACCCACGAGCGCGTACTGAAGCGCGGCCAACATGAGCCAGTGGCAATTGCGCGTCGCCCCACTTTCGAGGCACGACGAGTCTCCGTAAACGACTAAACGACCCGCCTGTTAAAAACATAGCTCTTAAAGTCTTCTTACACGCGGAGAAAATAAGCAGTCTTGCAAAATGGATAATTCTAGCAAGTATATAAACGCGCGTGCAATTTTACATAATATATTGAGTACTAGCTGTTTCCCGTGGTCTCACCCGCGTTGGCTACAGTTTATAACGATAAAAAGTAGCCTATGTCCTTTCTCAAGCTCTAGACTATCTCTGCACCAAATTTCATTTAAATCGGTTCAGTAGTTTGGGCGTGAAAGCAAGATAGAAAGCCAGACAGTTAATATTAGTAGAGAAGGGAACTGTTAAGGCCTGCGCCGGTTTAGGATTTTCACGGAGCTCTGTGTTTTTCTATCGCTCAGAAACGTCCTTCATTAAGTTCATTAGAGCGAGAGCGATAAACTGCCCGCCGGTGCTATAAAGCGCAGGCGCTAGCAAGTAGTCTTTCTCGCTTTAGCCAAGTTTGTTTCTGTGCGAAAGGATAGGACTTGCATCTCTGTCGTTCGTTTAATATTTGAAAGAGATGTAAGATTGCGTTGCGGCACGGCCCGCCCTAATTTTTTTTAGTATTTACAGAGTTGCGTTTGACCAAGTCACCTGACGATAAGCGACGAAGTGGTAGATGGTGGCGCAAATGCTACACCTGGATCGGGAACAAGCTTTCAAGTAGAGCTCTCGAAAGCACTACTAGGCGAAGACTTGCGAGCATGCGAGCACTAGCAAATGCTCTGCCGAGCTATGGTTTCATCACGATGTTTTTCTTTACCGAGAGCCAAGCTCGCCGTAGGATTCGAATCCACGACCTACGGGTCGGTTTTTTTGTGATACGTTACCTTGGGTACTTTGCCAACGGTGTCGTTTCTGTAGTCGCGCGTGGTGCCTTCGGTCTGCAGTAGCCCTAGTATGGGGACGTCGACGGTCTGCGGAGGGCTCGTGTCACTCGGTTTCTCCCCTGACATTATCTGCGAGTGTTTCACATTCATCATCAGCCTGTAACGTGCCCACTGCTAGGATGCACGCATTCTCTCAGAGAGAGTATGGGCCATAATAGATTTTTAGTAATTAACTCGAATAAATACTCGTTAATCGTATTCAGGTAAAGCCGTGAAAGGTTGCTATTGTTCCTTCTATATCTATAGTTAAAGTTTATCTTTTTTTTTTAAATTTATTTCAGCTATCGTTTCATATAACTTTACGTAGCGTTAAATATCAAAGCTTGAATCCTATTTTTTTAAAGCATTAGTTAGCCTACTGTAGTAAATGTCAGGCTCCAACAATGATCGCAGGCACCCTGAACATGTAGGGATAGAAGTGCAATATTTCCTGTGAAATTACTGGGCTTGAAGATATAAATAATTTGATATTTCAGGTAGACGCAAGCAATGCATTGCAGGATTTTGAACTGTTGAAGTTTAAAATGAAGAGGGGGATGTACTTAATTGGGACTAGACACTAGAAAATACCTGGTGTCCTTGGTCAGAAAGCGGTGCGTTGATGAGGATGCCACGTTCAGGAAAGCTGTGGATGTGAGTACCGCTCGCGTAGTACATCTGGCGTCCGCCTAGTTTGAACGCACCTTCGAAAACTCGGTCGCCGAGCGCCACCTGGAGAGAACAAAAGTGTTAGCTTCACTTAGCAACCGAAATTAAGCACCTCAAACATTGTAATTAAGTGGATTTCCACATAGACTACTTGTTATCCCGGAAACGGGAAAGACGCGGGACGCAGCTAGTAGACTTAATAAAAAATACATTCATTTATAAAGTTTACCTATGGTGTAGATGGTGGATAAATCCTATTCACAGACACTAGATAAACTTTATATCTTAACCCAAGGAGTTCACTAACCTGATACATGCTGAGCAAGTCGTTGAGAGCTGGCACGTTTGCACCACCGGTCTCTGGGGTCCACCTGAAGAGTAAATATACTAATTTATTAACGATTTTTGAAAGTGTTATAAAAAGCTATCATGTTTCCGACAACAATACGACTGGCTCAGCAGAAAAATGGCAAGGTTTATCCTGCTACCTGACTTTGAATTTGAACAACTCAGCCTTGAGCTTTTTAACCTAAGATTTCATACAAAATTCAATTGTAAATCTTACCACTGCCTAGTGTTCTCATCATAAAACTTGACATGGCGAAGCAGGGAGGCATTGTACCAGTCCGCGAACACCACCAATGAGAGACCGTTGTCGATGGCTTTCTTCAGCACCGCCATCTCTTCGGGAAAGTACTCGTCCTCCGGGTCTACCAGCAGCAGCGCACCGTAGAGGGACGTGTCAATGCAGGTCATCGGACTCCCTGGTAAGGAATAAAATATGTATGTTGTTAAAGCATTTGGTATCTTCTTATCCAAACGAACCTTTGCTTACAGAAGTTAGCAAAAGAAAAGTCGTCCGTGATTTCGCAGCCCGGCTCTTTAAATGATCTGGGGACTCCTGGTCCGACGAAGTCGTAACGTGTAACAAGATGAAGTGATTATAAATCATGATACGATCTAACTAGATCAATGTACGAAGACTTTGGTGATGGCTGTCGCCTATGTTTTCGCCTATACATATTAAATACCTACGTTATGCAAGAAATTTATAATTGGAAATGCAAAAGACCTGCTAGTAGAAAGGGTGCAGATAGAGAATTTCTATAATGAGTTACACCGAATACTAAAAGGAAGGAATGTTGATCGCACCAGTCACCTATACAAGCTGAACCAGAATTGTGATGGAGATGTGGATATTAGGAAAAAATAGCACAACATAGGATTTATTCAGCGATGGTGAGCGAACGGTAACGCGTGCGCCTTACAAGGCGCTGATACCGAGTCGGAATCCTCTCAACCCCGCACCTATGACTTTAAACTATGTATGGATTTTACATCACTTAAAATGGTGAACTAAAACATCATGAGGAAACAGAACAACAACTTTCAAGGGCATGCAACATCAACAAAACCCGAATTGAGCCAGCGTGGTAGATTACGCCCCATACTCTCTCCCTGAGAGACGGCCAGAGTCCCAGCAGTTGAAAAGTAATAAGCTGATGACGAGGATTCATTACAAGCTCACTCACCCATGACTTCGAGGTAATAACCGTGCTCCCTGAGCCGGCGGTACATGTCCCTGAAGTTGGTGTGTATGTGGTCGGCATGCCAGTCGAGGGGGTCGTGCTTGGCGCGCAGGTCGTCTCGCGGGAAGTACCCTGCGGGGTAGCGCAGGCTGTGGAACTGGTCCCACAGCAGCCGCCGCGACCGGACCGGGACTGGGATTACCCGCGCTCTGCATATATCAATTTATTTAATAACATTAATAACTAGCGAACATGCAACTACTTAAATGCTAAAGTATGGCCATCTACTTGAATTTCACGTCCTATAAAGTCTGGTGCAGCTTATGGTTTTGAAGAAGAAATAATAATATGTATATTCATAAAATAAACAAAATTGCGAAATTAGGAAATGCATCTGACCGCGGGCGCGGGTTGGTTAACGGGTGAGTGGTAGTTTTATTATAATTATAGTATTAACTGTTTCCTGAGATATCACTATAGTCTTGTTTGAAATTATATGCCACACGCCTACCAATACAAAATACTCGTATGGTTTAGTTGGGTACTTTGAATAAATCTCACCTAATCTGCAAAGAGAGGGTTGCGTTCTTTGGTATTCTATCTCCGCTGTCATCGTAGCTCGAAACCGTTACATTTATGTGGCCCTGTAACACAAGTTTAGACAATAATAATCTTAAATACATATATATAACGTTTAGAAATCCACATCCGCACACTAGGATGTAGAGTAGGACCCTTGGAGACACATTTAAGGCTCCTACACATTAGGATTAACGACAGAAATAACTTACTACTATTTATACGAGATTTTATACTGTCCCGTATTGATTTCACGAAAATAAGTCCCCTAGAGCTAAATATACCTACGGCTAAAAAATGGACAGCGCCAAATATGGTTATTGCTTTCTCACTAAATGAGGAATGGAGTAATAACAGCGGGAAATAAGCTATATATAGATGATAACCATGATTAGTTTACCTCAATGGTGCCCTCAAACTCCGCGCCCCCTTCGTTGACCATGAAACTGAGAGCAAGCCAGCCAGACCACGGCCAGAGGACGTCACTGTACTGCGCCGACACCGAGAGAAGCCCTCCATTTGGTAAATGAGGATGCCACGACACGTCAATCTACCGAAACAAAATTTGTTTTTTTTAAAACAACTACCTCTCATTAAGAAAACTAGAGCAGTTGACAGAAACGTAAAGCAGATGGGTGGGCTTCATGCAGCCCTACGTTCATATATATTATATACTTACACTCCATGAACCGATGTAGTGGTACATCTATAACTCACGACGTGGCCGGCGACGCTGCTATGATTTTGGTGATGATTGGTGGGGCGCATTAGCAGATAGACTGCGTGCAGAACCCACGGCCATAATATGTGATGACACTCCAACAGACGATGCAGTGGTACAACTGTAGAAGGTACTCACGGCGTGGCTGGAGACTCTGAACTCGTTGATGATTATGATTTAGGTGGTGATTGTTTGGGCGCATTAGCAGATGGGCTGCGTGCAGAACCTACTGCCATATGTGATGACACTCCAACAGACGATGCAGTATGCAGTAGTCCAACTGTACAAGGTACTCACGACGTGACCGGAGACGCCGAGCCCGTTGATGACGGTTATGTTGGCGATGGTCGGCTGCGCGCTATAGTAGATTGGCTGTGTGCAGTACGGCCACATGTATTGGCACTCCGTTAAGTCGATATAGTTCGGGCTTAGCGTCACTTGCGGCTCGTATTTTCTAAGAAACTGAAACAATTTAAATACATAGTTAAATACATTTGAGTTGGAGTTTTTCTGTGGCACTTGTAAAAAGGGAGACGGTACTGTGTAATTGTGCCAATTATCATCAACGCAATGACGTAAAGAAGAAAGGACAGTTATTTACTACCAAGGATAGATGACACCTAAGATACGCTGATAGGGAAGAAGTGGTTTACAACCGTAGATCCCAAAGGTAATTGACAAGTGGTAATAAATCCTAAAGATAAAGAGAAGATGAAATGCGCTTAGAACTATTTATTTTAACAGCTTACCTGATAAGCGCTAATAAGGTCCAATTTTCCGTGCCCCTGTTCGAACATGTTAGGGCCTGACAGACGCACCGCAGTGACGCACAGTGCTTGTTTTACCGATGCGGGCGTCAGGTGATGCCGCGGGACGCCACTTGCTAGCAACGCTATCGCACCCGCTACCACTGGGGACGCCACTGACGTTCCTTGAAATACAAAACCGTACATAATGACGA
Source organism: Opisthograptis luteolata (assembly GCA_931315375.2). NCBI lineage: Eukaryota > Metazoa > Arthropoda > Insecta > Lepidoptera > Geometridae > Opisthograptis > Opisthograptis luteolata. The sequence goes on from OV928033.1 coordinate 7,348,959, forward strand.
GAAATAATTAACAATGTACTATGGGACGGGCATACTTATTACAAAAACACAGACAGAGAAGCAGAGAGTTCCATCAGATCCCACAAAATGTTATTTTTTGAGGATTTAAGGTTTGGAATCTTTACAATCTTGAACACAGCATCATGTTTACATGATTGAATTGTCACACAATTAAACAGAGCTAAAGTAAAGTGCTTAATGACATACCACTGAGAGTCCTGCATCCGCCGTTGATATTAGACCCGCGAACACTGGTCCCGTACGTCACTATGTCCGGCTTCATACGGCCATAACCCTGGAATTATGTTATTAATATATAGCTACTACTAAAGATATAAAACATTACAAAGACCATAAATATGATATACATACAAGTAAGTATCTTTATCTGCCATTTTGATTTTGCGGGCGCTGTGCTACACAAATATATAAATAGAAGACTTCAAAATAGATACTGTACTGAAATTCATAGCAACACTCTTTATTATCGGTTTAAATTAAATTTAACACTGTTACTTACATGCGGTAATTCCCACGTGGTCATGCCTCTAGAAGAGAACTTTGCAACCCGGTCGTCGAACGCCATACCGCCCACTCCAATGACGTCCATCTGATCAGCAGGGTTATTCTGGGTCCCATAAAGAGGCCCGTCGTTGCCGATTGCCGAGACCATTATTACCTGAAAAGACAATCGCAGCGTAATAAGTAACTTTGACTCGGATAATGCAATGTTGGAATCTCCACTTGGGTGAAACCGAGAAGCAATTAGTTAAGTATACCTTATTAGCACTGAGTTCCCAAACTTTATCAACGAATGGATGGTCCAAGAAGTCAGGGCCGCCAATGCTCAGGTTCAGAATGTTAATCTTGCGCATTATGGCGTAGTTAAACGCGTCTAGAAACCAGGAGGTGTACGAAACCTGCAAATAATTTATTCGAATTAGAATGTCAGACGAGCGCTAGTATTAAATTTTCGTATAAAACATGCTAATATCAAAATACACGAAAATAAAGAAATCAACTGTGCATAAGAAAAAGAGAAGCAAAGAATATCCATATCCTACTTAATAATATATAAATGTAAAAGTTTGTGTGTGTGAATGTTTGTTACCATGTATCACCGTAACTACTAAAACGATTTTTATGAAATTTGGAATGGAGATAGCTTATTCCCTGGATTAACACATAGTCTACTTTTATCCCGGAAAAAGGTTCCTGCGGGATAACGCGAGTGAAACCGCGGGGCGCAACCACTGTTTCATATAAATACATAAAAAAATCAACGAAGCTAGAAAGCGTTTGATAAACATTTATAGGTAGTAGGTATCAGTTATTAATCGAATGCCCTGAACTAGAACATTTGTAGGTATTTTACCTGATTATCTGTAAACACGCGATAGATGTGCAACTCCGCGTCAGGTGCGAAACCCAAGCAGTCCTTCCTTGAGGCAATGACCCCCGCTACAAATGTCCCGTGTCCTAGAGCGTCGTCGAGCGTGTTCTCGCCCGTCCAGTCGGTGCGCTCCCGAATCTTGCCGAAGTGCGGGTGGTTACGAGCCAGGCCGGTGTCGAAAACAGCCACTTTCACGCCCGCACCTGATAGACAACACAAAATCACGTTAAATAATAATACATGGGTAATCAGAATTGTATCATTCAGGTGCACCCGAATTATTTACTCTAGTATAACACAAGTTTCGAGCTTAATTTGGGGCTAGGTCAATTTGTGTGCAATGGTCCCCTATATTTATTTATTTTAATGATTCTGCATAGTTTGATTCAGGAGTAGTTGGTAAATATCATTGCACAGCATATCAGTCACTTCCTAAATTACTCATTTCATTTAGGTATTCCGAATTCAGTGATAGACTACGACACTGCGCTGACATGTCACGGGATTTGTCATGTTCTCAAGAGAATCATTATAATAAAAATTCAGTGTAATAAATTAATCTATGTTATTTATTCCAAAATTAATATGAATTACCCATTTCTACTGGAAGCAATACAACTTATGTACTTGTGTGTGTATAAGCTTCCAAGCATTCTTAGGTTGGTATTGTAGAATGACGCTCAAACAGTATCTAATCTCTATTTTAGCACAGATTAGAGTCCTGTCTTTTTATGCAAATATGTCACTAAATCGCTACTTAAGTATTGATCTACACTTGAGCGTCATTCTAGAATACCAGCCTCAATGTTTTAAACCGGGTCTGCGTTGAATACAGAAATACATTGTCACATGTTCCTTGACGAAATTGAGGTATAGAAGTGTTAAATATGGAAGCTTTTTTATTACATGCAGTTTGTTTATCCTATGACGATAGCTAACTTACCAGTAACTCCTAGCGCCCACAGAAAATCCGCTTTCAAAACTGATGTGATCTGGCGTGGTACTGTTCTCAGCAGCTTTCTCGAGGAATAGCCAGTCTACAACAACACATACATACTATTTTAGCTGCATCATAAAAGGATATTAAAGATATTATGTACTAAATGAGAACCACAAGGAGCTTTTTTTTATACTAATAGCGTATCGTTTGACCACAAGTCACCTGATGTTAAGTGACGATGTGGTGAAGATGAATTAACGCTACACCTGGATTGGGATTATGTGCCAATTTGTTCATATCTAAAACCTAGCACTGTGTCAAGCTAGATTGTACCATTTATTACAGAGACTTTATGACAGATAGAAACCTGGATGAAACCATGTGCACTGTTCCACCAAATATAAAAAATACACTACAAAACTGAACCTTTCTTGAAGGTAAAAGGGAAGATATGTAATACATATTTTAATATTGGTTTTAACCTTTATATATATAATTCTACTGTACGTGTGTACTGTGTATGTCACTGAACTCCTCCTAAGCAACTGGACCGATTTGAATGAATTTTTTTGTATGCATTTGGTTGGCGACCTGGATGGTTTGGATACACAAATCAGCCCGGCAGATGGAGCTGCAGATGGCGCTGCAGTCGGTATCTTGGTCGGCAGGACAACGTCTGTGGGGTCTGCTAGTATTATATAATATTATTTTTATTATGATTTTTCTTTGCATTTGACATCTCTTTATTTTATACTATTATTATTACTATTTAATTTCATAGAAGCATGTCATTGTAGGTATTCAATCGGTTAATTAATTATTACTGTAAATCAATCCAATAAAAATTGTGTTGTTTTTTTTTTTTTGCATGAATTTTGTATGCCAGCAATGGTGAAGCACGCTGAGCAATAATCAAAGTTAACATCTGATCTAAACCGTGTTTCGGACAAATAAATTATAAAAAAAATATATAAAAATAATAATTGTAATATCATAAATACCTGTTGGGTTTGTCTCAGAGACCGTAACGTGCGCCCCCGGTAGTTGCGCCAGCCTGCGTACATGCACCCACTCGGGTCACAGTCTTCAGTTGGCTAGAAACAACGAAAGATCATAACATATCTATATTAATACATGCAACTGTTTTCTCATCATGCACAATGTTACTATCATTAAACTGTGGAGAGTTACGGCAGGCATTTGAGACATTACTGGGGTTTATCACCTGGCTGGCCATGTTGGTTAGTTTAACCATATAAGCATGTATATTTGGTACAACTCCATTCATGTTATTCTGAAAGAACCAAATCACCAATCAGACAGTACCATCAAAAAACAACGACAAACCACCTTATGTGACATACATATTATCTACATAGCAATAGACAATAAAATAGACTAGAAAATATGTAGATAGTGGTTGCCTAAAAGCACAATTTTTCTTTTTCATAACCTAACAGAGACCGACTTGTGACTGGTTTTATTAAACTCATTAGTGCTAGTAAGACTGACCGTCAATTTATAAATACTGCGGTATTACTCGCCAAAGGATCTGGAGCTCACCTCTTTAACATATTTGATTGACCGTATAACCTGCCTCTGTGCGGTGACGCACCGCACAGCTGGGTGGTTTTTTAGGGCATCAAACGCTTTCTGCTCCTCATCTTCCAAGATCACCACATCAAAGTCACTAGGGTAGTCAGCTGCTGGGTTATTGCGTTGTTTTATAGTCCAATTAGTAACCTGAAAATGTTTTTACCATAATAAATAATGGAAGGAGGACAAGCATACCATGTAGCATGTTAAGTAGACTAGCTAAGAGTTGCTCTCAACTACTCGAGTCACTCAAGCGGCATTATTACTGATCATTTATGGCTAAAATTTGTATATAATGAGGTTATTGTAATCCTTCTTACCTTTGTATATAATGTAGGTACTAAGTGGTAATGCATGAGGAAATTAGAGCAAAAAAATAATAACTAAAACACTTTCATAAAATTGCCTTTTAATGTGCTTTGTGTGCATGCTTCAAGTCCTTGTTGAGTAGACTACAAAATAAAGTACAATAATTACTTAGGTTTTGTAGCACAGAGCTGAGAGAAAATATTTACAATGAATTGTGATGCTCAATGATATGTGCATGCTAAACAGCATTTGTGACTGAACTTGTATCACTCACTAACCCTTTACTCACCCCAGCATTTGTGAGCGCTGCAGTCACGTATTTCTCTCTCGTTAATTTCGAAAAATATCCTTTAAACGAGATAATGTGCTCAGTGCTAACGATATCGGCTTTGTACTCATACTGGGCATTTTCAGTAGCTGTCGCGTTACACACCGGCATTGGTAGATCGTGCTCATCTTCAGCAACAGTAACCAGTATCATATTCCCGAGAAGAACTCCATACATAAAATGGGATATCCCCATGTTTACAAAATCTTGTTTACATCAGTGTTGAGAACTCTTTCTGACCTCGGACGGATCTTCTTTTCAAATAGAAAAATCACTTCTGAGTGGACATAAATTTTCTCACCTAACACAAAAGATTATTGACAGTCATTATATTTCTGTAATTCAATTGCGCCTTGCGCTATTGATCGCGATGCAGTACATAGAGTAGACTATATACTACATGCAAAAACGAGAAAAGGGGTGAGTATGAGGGTTGAGGGGCATCGGGGTAGTTTATGGGTTGTTTTTTTTTTTAAAACACTTTTATTATAATGTTACCCTAAAGCAAGCATAGAAGTAGGAAATATCTATGGGCTAAGGCTAACTAAAGTCACAGCACAGCACCATAAATGCAATAGAGCTAGGTAATTCCAAAGAACATTTAAAGCTGCGTTCACTCTGAGAGTACATTATATAACGATTATTAGGCTAAAAAATAAACATAATACTTGTAATAGTTGTAATATAGCACCTTAAATTCGAAATGTTTGAATTGAAGGGCAAGTTTCAAGTTTCTGGTGTGGTGATGGAAATTTGACATAAGCTCCATAGAAGTACCTAATGTCAAATTTATGTCAAACCGTAATGAAACCGGCCGCTTGTAGCGAACAATCAACAAAAACAGATTCGTTTTTTATTAAATACTCCTTGTTGTCAGGAAATGATTAATAAATAAATTAAAAATATTCAACGTCTTTGTTATAAATAGCTCCTATTTTAAAACACTTTTTATTATCTATGTTCAGCGTCTTTACATAAGTTTAACCTATGTTTTGTCTTAGTTTTGCGATTGAAATTTATTTTTAGTAAGTACTTATTTATTTGTATTTTCATTTATTAGTTTAAAACTACCTGCAGCTACCCACGTCATTTATTAAACAGTTATAGAAAACGTTAATGCCGTAATGCCGTCACAGAAAGGTACCTATCCAATAAAAGGGTGCAAAAAATGTATCCACTAAAAGGGTGCAAAAAATGGCTATTAATGACTAGTTTGTTTGATAATAAACAAAATAATAATAACTGAAAATTCTATTATAACCCCGTAGAATTGAATTAAAGTTTGTTTCTAGTAAGCAAATTTAACTATGGCATACAATATAGTTGATAGGTTCCCACCACCACCCATACGATATAGACTCCTTGAGCCTGGAACATATCAGAACGATGAATATTTTAAAATTAAACCCAACAAAGCATCGTTCTTGTGTAAGATGACGAGAAATGACCAAGCTGGAAATAAAATTTGGACTCATGCTATCTATAATGCAAAGTTACAACAAAAAATACCAAATTGTACTTCATTGATGTCGAAATGTCCCCGTTTCCCTTACGAAGCATTGAGTAAAGAAGACTTAGAGGCCATTTTCTGCAAATGTGGGCTACAAAACGTGTGCGAATGTTCAGAAGAAAATGAAAAAACTGACGTACCTTGTCATGCTAAAATACATAAGCGGCTTTATAAAGGTCACCCTCCAAGGTCAGTTATAACAGAAGGACATTCCGCACCTTCCCGAAGAGATCATGGTTTTCAAGAAATGCCAAATGGAACATATAAAAGAATATATAGGATCGAGAAAGAACAAAGTCCACCGTTCTATAATGCTAAGGTTTTTGAGTCAACAGCTTTTTACCATGGCTGGAAATGGAGTCAATGGAAATCAACTCGTGCGTCAAATATTCAAGAAGAATGCCCTGGACCTGCTGACTATACCATAAATAGGCAACAAACTCGTTCTGAAATATGTGCAGAAAAGTTTAGAGCTCAAAGAAGAAAAACTTCAAGGCAATTACGTTTCATTGAAAAGATTCAACAAAGAAATATATTAGAAGGATATCCAGGTCCCGCTAGTTACACTCCACAATTTCCAAGAGGCACAGACTTGCAGTATCAAGGCACAAAAGCAAAAAGATTTCAGGAGTCCATCGAGCAGCGTGCAGGACCAGGTGACCACTGGATACGAAGGGATTTTGACCCTCCCAACACTCCAATTTTTCATTGCCATGCAAGACTACCAAAACCTTCTTGTTTTGGCGTAAAAGCAACGAGATTTAAGTTACTCAAAGAAGAAGGACCTAGTCCAGCAACTTATAATCCAAGCTCCAAACTGTGTCAATTTATTCACTGTCCTACTACAGCGTTTGGATCATCTTCTCTACGATTTAAAGATACGCCACGTGAAGAGGATGAGAGTAGTGAAATTGTAGCTCTAAAAGAAATTAAGCCTGCCTCATGCTCTATCCGGACTTGGGAATTTAAATCAAAAACTATACGCATGCGTCCACTTGCTAAAAAGCCGTTTGAACAGAGTCCAGCAGACTTCTCCATGTCAAGTGTACAAACTGAGAGACCAGAGCCATTACAATACATTGCCCCTTTTCATTCATCAGAAGGGCGTTTTCAACCTTGGAACAATTGGATGTCCGTAATAGCAAGACTGAGAACTCCAGGACCTGGATACTATAATCTGGAAAAGCCAAGATGCGTGCCAGCCGTTTTTTCAGGACCACTGATGAAAGCCGATCGTTTTCCACCAAAAAGATACCAAACGCCGGCTCCCAATAAATATGATGTGGGTAGAGGAGTAGAAACTATATTGACTACTCATAATCAAAGATTAAAGGCCAATATAAAAAACCTACACAAATTTCATTGGAAAGCTCCAGTGGAGCCGAAAAAGTTAACATTAAAAGAACAAGAAACAATTTTACTGAATAAATGTATAACATTATTAGACGATGATAAATCTCCATTAACTAACGATAAGCCAGACAACATAAAAGATCCTTCCAAATCAGAACTTAAAAATAAGGCAAAGTTATTGTCTTGGTACTTGTATAGCCATTCGGTCGAGCCATATTTTTAATATTATATAAAATATGTAATTTTTTTTTTATTATTTACTATTTGGCGTTTGATCACAAGTCAGTGACGATGTGGTCGAAGATGGCGCCACGCTACACCTGGACTAGGAAGGAACTAGCTCTCAAGTGCGAGTAATGAATGTTTTTTTTCTTCATTTTTTTCTGCGATTTAATTTTATTGTTTTAAAGCTTTTTCAGTTTCTATACTTGGAAAATAATTGAATTGAAACTTGATTGAACTTGAACTTGTTTGATTTTATTTTTGAGCCTGACCTTTTTATAAAACCACTTTGTTTTGCTTACTAATATTGTTTAAATAATATTTATCTTTATATTATGTATAATTAAAAATATATGGTCGCAGCGAGGATTATAAGGAAAAGATATTTTTCAACTTAAAACGAGGTTATATTCAAAAACTATATTATTAGCTAATACTCCGACCAAAGTGAGGAATCGAAGTGATTCTTTTTATGGTGAGCCTGCGCGAGTTCGTGTTTGCTGATTCAGCTGCAGGGTCAATGCGCTGCCGGTTTCGCAGCGGTTTCGTTGTTGCTACGCGTAACACCTCCCCCCGAAGAGCAGCGAGTGAAGACGTCCTTTCTGAGCGAAGCTGGGGGTTGATTTCTATCAACCCTGATTCCAGTGTCGGGAAGGGCGTAGACCACCACTGGGTTGTCTACCTTCGTCTTCTTTGGCTTCCAATGTGTACGGTATGCCAGGTAGCCTCCAACTGTGCAGGCGATGAGTACCACGGTATACAGTACGTACAGCGGTACAGTTGTGTGGTACATGCTGTTGTCGTTGCCTGCCTTGATTTTTATAGGTTGTTGAATGGCGATCTTCGTGTTGATGGCGTGCAGGTGGTCAAGGTTGATGGAGTTCAGCTTCACCATAGTTGATTGAAGTGGGGCTGGCTCTTCAAGCGGCAAATCCATTATTCTGAGTATTTGACCTTTCAGTCTATCGTTGGCATTAGTAAGTGTAAAATTAGGTGTTTCGATGTAGCAGTTACGTGGGATGACGGCGAGATAGCTGCCCCGCAGCACCTTGTATTGATCTTGTCCACAAGACAGATGTATCTTTGTGTCGGCGGGAAAGCTGAGAGTGTAGTGCCTGTCGTCCAGCTGGTCAAAAGCGGGAACTTGGAGAGATGCTATGGTGGGCGTACAAAGGCTGGTTTTCTGTTGGCTAACTATCAGTTGTTGTATGCAGTCTTGTTGCTCCCGGCTTCGCGCGCTCTGATTCTCGCTGCATATGTACCACTTGCTGGCCTTCGGGCATTCTGCCGCTATATACCTGAATTCTCTCTTGTAAATTGCCAGGAATGGGAGTGGAGGAGTAAGGATTTCCCTATTTTTATTAGGAATGATAGATAATTTATACATATCATATACTTCGGACAAGACAATGGGAAATTTAAAAACTATAAAAATTTCATTACCTGAATAGTAAGAACCTACTCTAATTATGTCGTAATACTCTCTAATATCTAATTCGACTATTTTATCATTACCGTATAAGTTTCGCAATTTGTTAATAATAATTTTAAGCGATTTCTTGTTAATAATCGAATGATGCGGAGTAGACGTTTTAATAAAAGCGAGCACATTTTGCAATCGGAGTATCTCTTGTGCGATTGAATCAACGTTATCGCTAAGTATAAGAAATACTTGTGCCAAATGTGCGTATTTAATGAGGTCGTCATCGCGCGCGGTTTCCCTTTCATTTATTTTATGAAGCAATTGTTCTATTCTAAGTTGATTACCTGCTATACTATCTATAATTTTTGCATATTGCGACATCCACTCTTTTGACAAACTAACGTGACTATTGAACTCTGTAACAAACTTATTATCGGTGTCCTGGAGAGCTTGGATGGCTTGGTTGTAATGTAACGCGTCGGTGTAATCGAGGTTACCGGTTATACTTTTTACTATAGAACCGAGACCATCGACGAGTCCCCTTCTCATACGGCTAACCTCAAAGCTGCTCAACTGTTCAGAAATAGTATAAGCTTTATTTAATAAGTGTTTAAGGTGAGGTTCGAACAGGAATGACGTTTTGTTATTTAATTCGGGCCCAACACTTTCTACTTGGTTAATAACTGAGTTTATCTTATCTTGCAATTCCTGGAGATTTATGGGTTGAAGGAACGAATGGTAATGAGTTATAATTTTGGTAGGGCCTAATTTGAAAGGTAAAATCCCGGGGCCTTCATCTAGGTTTTCGAGGCTTATCTCCTGCATTAGCGCCACCGTTGGCAGGAGAAGAAGGAGAAGTACCAGGATCCTGTAACAATTGATTGCTTTTATGTACCTTCTTTAACCTAGATTTAGCGACGGGTCCACGCTTTTTCTTGGTATAAATATGGATGGGCAAATTGGCCATGACCTTGTCGTGCGTATAGCGTGGGGCTAGTTTTTGACGAGAGGCAAACGGATTTTTAATGAAGATCTGTTGATCGGGCGTGTACTCTATTTCTGGGTCGCGGTAGGCATTACGTTTGTAAGTTAAGTTTGCACGGAGGTCGGTACATGCCTCATGTATAACGTCGTAGGCTTTGCACATTCTATTTTTATGATCTACTATATATTGCTGCAATAAATGAGACGAGAGATTTATGTCAAAAGGATCTCGCGGGTCGAAGTGACCTGTTATAACTTCGATAGGTTTGCACTTTGTAAAGCTATGGATAGAGTTATTGTAGGCCAGAAGGGCATAGGGCATGAGGTTGACAGTGGCTTCACATTTATGCTCGAGTTTTAAAATTCGGAGGTGCTCCAATATCGTTGAATGGAACCTTTCAACGATACCATTCTCATTAGGGGTATGAGGTGCAACCCTATGATGTTGGATTTTGTGTAACCTGAGAAACTCGGCCATCAGCTGATTTACAAATTCCGTTCCATTATCTGTTACTACGGTTAAAGGCATCGAATGATGAGTGCAGTGCTGCAAAAATGCTTGTACTACACTAACTGCAGTTCCATCTCGTAAATAGTAAGCTTGAGCGTACTTAGAAAATGAGTCAACTAGGGTTAGAAATTTTTCACCCTGTATGGTTAACAAGTCCATATGAACCAGCTCAAATGGCTTACTGGCTGGTGGAACGACTCGAAGTTGTTGTTTTATTGGGTTTCGATCGTACTTAGCTTGACCACAGATTGTACATTCGTTTATAAATTTGGTAATATGTTCTCTCATTTTTGGCCAATAATACCTACGGGACAGCGCTAGGTAACATTCGTTGATACCGCGATGGTTGGTTTTACCGTCGTGGTACTTACCGATGATTTCCTGCTGACGCATGTACTCGCGGACATTCTCTAGTTCCAATTTCGCTAACATAAGGTTCATTGCTGAATTTTTAAAGGTGTTTTGTATAATAGGTATTATTTTATACATGGCTTCGTATGGACTTATAAGTATGCCGGTTTTGATTTTAGGATGCACATACTCTCGAACAGCATTAATAACGTCTTCTTCGAGGTTAGACTCGGACAATTGAATTGACGTGCGTGTATGTGTGTCAAAAGGTTTAATTGCGGTGGTCCTACCCTTAATGTCTCCTACCACTGTAAGAACTATCTGTTTCGTAAATTTGTTGAGAGGATCATCTGTAATCGGTACTTCCAAGATGGGGTTCTCCGCGTCAGTATGAACTGTGATGGTCCTGGAATCATCAGCGGCTTCTGATGCTGTGATGGTTCTTGAATCATCTAGCGTTTGCGTTTTCTCTGAGGGATTAACCACCACAGAGCTAATCTCCTCGTTGTTGACCTCTATTCGAGATAACGCATCCGCGTTAGTGTTACATCGCCCTTGCTTATAGATGACCGTAAAATCGTACTCGCTTAATTTCAAACGCCATCTTGTAAGACGCGAGTTAGGCTCCTTTAAACTCATTACCCATTGCAAGGGCTTATGGTCGGTTATGATCTTAAATTTTCGACCAAACAGGTAGGGTCTAAAATATTTGGTGGCCCAAACAATGGCAAGAAGCTCCTTTTCTATCGTGCTATAATTTAGCTCGCTCGAATTAAGAGTTCTCGAAGCATAAGCGATAGGTTTATCTGAGCCTATGGTGCCCTGAGATAACACGGCTCCAATGGCAACGTTGGATGCGTCAGTTGTTAACAGAAACTCTCTAGTAAAATCCGGGTATTGTAAAATCGGGTCGTTAGTTAGAAGTGTTTTACAATGTTCGAAACAGTTAGTATAAGTTTGATCGAGAACTATCTTAGAGCCTTTTTTTTAAACATTGTGTTAACGGTTTTGTTAGTCGCGCGAAATCAGGGATGAACTTTCTGTAGTATCCGAGAAGTCCGAGAAAACGCTTGATTTCGGTTGAAGTTTTGGGTATAGGATACTTTTCTATAGCCATGATTTTATCCGGGTTTGGCTTTACACCATCTCTACATATAACATGACCTAAGAAATCGGTTTCCAACTTCAAGAATTCCGACTTATCCATCTGAATCTTAAAGTTCGATTCACGTAATCTCGTGAACACCTTCTCCAGATTAACCATCATCTCCTGGAGGGAAGTACTGTACACAATAATGTCATCCAAATATACAACACAGATGTTGTTCTGAAGGTCTTTGAGGACATTATCCATCACCCTCTGAAAAGTTGATGGAGAATTCTTCAAACCCATTGGCATTCGAAGAAATTCGTAATGTCCGTTTTCTACGGTGAATGCAGTCTTGTGAACATCATCCGGGTCCGTTTCCACTTGATAGAAACCACTGGCGAGGTCCAGGGTTGAGAAATATTGACATTTACCTAATTTATCTAACACATCTGTGATGTTGGGGATGGGGTATTTATCATCAATCGTTTTCTCATTTACTTTTCGAAAGTCCACGACAAGACGCCATTTGGTTTTACCAGAAGCGTCAGCTTTCTTGGGGACAATCCAAATTGGTGAGCTCCAGGCAGAGTCAGATGGTCTAATGATATTTTGATCAAGCATTTTAGTTATTTGATCCTTGACTTCTTGTCGGTGGACATACGGATACCTATAACTTTTGGTATAAACAGGAAGTTCATCCGTTGTTTTAATTTTGTGTTTTATCTTATTAGTGAACGTCAGAGGTTCACCCTCAATGTAAAAGACATCCGCGTACCGTGAACACAACGCTTCTAGATTAGCAAGTTCTTCCGGGTTTAAATGATCCGTTCTAAGCCGTGATAGTACTTCAGTCGCGCGGTCTGACATAATGTGTTCAGTGCGTTCGCACTCTGAATTGAACACGTAAGCTGATACCGGTCGGTCCATGGAAAAGATGACGTCATTGGGTGAAGCGTTCGTAACTTCAACCCAGCCGCGATTGTTTTTTACTACGGTTAAGCAATCTGTTACCGTACAATTACATATAGCCTGTCTTGTAACGATGACGTCACCATCTTGAGTGTTAATGGGTAGTCTAACCAACTTAGATGAGTGAGCCGGAATGATGTCTTCGTACAAGTTCACATTGCGTGAATCGTAAATCTGCAGGGGAATCTTTGCGTTCCTAACGGTTAGTAACTTATTCTTAAGATCTATGTTAGATTCCCAAGCCGTTAATAAATCCAAACCCAATAAACCGTCGAAGTACTGGTGGAAATCATAAACGAACAAAGTCATATCGCCTTCTTCCTGGTATTCTTTGAAGCAAGGCAGCGTGATGGAATGCTTATGTATACTGGTAATGTTCGAGTTAGTCACTTCGAAAGGTTCATAGTTTAGTGATACATCATAGAAATAATTTTGGACAGCTCGAGGGCTTATGAAGGATTGATTAGCACCAGTGTCCACTAGGATTTTCAAAGGTGGATCACTAATCTGTACATACATAAGCTGTCTCTGTGTCTGCAAATTTATTTCTATTTTGGCTTTTCTGAATTCGAGCCCTTCTGAAAATTTTCTTGTTCAGGAACAATGCTCCCTACTTCCTCTACCGTTGCATTTTCGGCCTGGCCATACTCATAGCCACTACTGTAATGGTAATAATCAGGACACTGATCGTAAGCGTAATAGTATTGATCATACTCAGGGTAACTATAATCGTGGTCATACTGTATGTCGTAGTCGTAACCTGACTCATTGAAATTGAGCTCTCGCGATTTAAAGTAGTTACTCGGCGGGGGGTTACCATGCTTCTGCCAATCATGCCCAGTGAGTGGCAAAGGTCTTGACACAAAATGGCTAACTCCACTCATAGGACGTGGGGTGGTAAAGCTAGGCTGCTGGTTCTGTGGCCTATTAGGCATTCTAAAAGCATTGCCCTGTTGTTGGTAGTTCGTTGGGGGCGCACGGAACATTTGCTGAGTACGTGTAGGACCGCGGAACATCTGCATCTGATTCGGGTTAGGCCTCCACCCTTGCATAGACCCTGGTGGCATTGCCTGCTGCCGTGCCTGACTAGGCAGGCTGAATATCGGCTGCGTTGACGAACTAGGCATATTAAAAGCAGGGGTTCTCGACATGGGGAAGTTATTAAGAGGAAATTTATTATTACTAGGAGAGACCTGTGATTGCCAATCTTTTTTGCTAGAGCCACCTTCATTACGTTGTTGAATATAGAGGGTGTTAAGCTCTTCCTGAACGAACCGGAGGGCCTCCTCCATACTATCGGGACGCATACAACGAATCCTGGAACCTAATGGGTCCTTAAGGCCACGTAAATAGGCTTGCAAGGTCAACTTCTGATAAAGAGTGCGCTTGGCCTCGATGGTGGTCGGTACTGACTCGTGTAGACTAACATACGTCATTATTGTGCTAAATAGGTTCTGGCACCGCTCATAAAATTCCTGTGGGGTACCGGACCCCTGAGTTTGCAAAGATAGATCATTATACAAGGCGGTCTCGTCGCGATGGTCTGCAAAATTATTAATTAATGCATCACGTATACCATGCCAGTTCTCCGGAATACCGTTCGCGTTAATAAGCCTTGCCGCCGGCCCTGTCACTCTATTCAAAATTCCATTGAACAGCGCTAAATTAGCTAACTCATGTCCAGGCTCAGTGCTAAAATGTGTTAATACCAACTGATCGCAGAGATTTATAAAACGCGTTAACACATGAGGATTTCCGTCAAATTCCGGTAACAGTCTGAGGGACTTATAGATCACGTCAACCTGATCCGACATCCCGACGGCTGTCTCGGACTCTATTTCTCTATTTTCGTCTAAAATACTAAGCCTACTCTCTATTCTAACACTATCCCTATCCCTACGTCTACTTGATTCTCGTGGGTGAAAAATCTTGTATAATATTAATAACACTTGCACAAAATTACTTAGCCTGCGCGGTCAATGCACTTAACAAATTATACCTAACATAAACGTACTTACATAATATAAAATAGCACAAGGAAATACGAGTAGGTGTGAATATGAAATATGAACTAGGAATGGCGTTTACTTTGAAAGGTTCAAGGTACTCACATAATATTTTTCCAGCGAATCGACGTTCGGGATTCCTCCTCACTGTGACCACTTCGTAGGTTCTAAATTGATCTAGAGGGATCAATTTGCAGTTTCCCTACTCCTAAATCAATTCATACGACTGCGCCAAAAATATATGGTCGCAGCGAGGATTATAAGGAAAAGATATTTTTCAACTTAAAACGAGGTTATATTCAAAAACTATATTATTAGCTAATACTCCGACCAAAGTGAGGAATCGAAGTGATTCTTTTTATGGTGAGCCTGCGCGAGTTCGTGTTTGCTGATTCAGCTGCAGGGTCAATGCGCTGCCGGTTTCGCAGCGGTTTCGTTGTTGCTACGCGTAACAAATTCTACCGTACGTGTGTATGTCACTGCGTGTTGGAGCATTAAAAACATCAATATCTGACCCACTTGAGTATTTTCATGTCATTGTTTTATTTACTACTTTGAAAGTCTAGACGCTTCCCCTACCGCTGCAAGTCGAAACATTAAAGAACCATTTATTCTTTTTATCATCTAACCTACCAAATCTAAAAGGTTTCCGCGACGCTTCGAGTAAATCTACATTTAGTATCGAGCTATCGAGTCGGTTAGAGCTGGGTGACGTTACCTCACGTTACATTATCCTCACTCGAGGCACAACGAGGGTAACGTACTGAACGCACCATAGGAAATTAGGAACGTACCCTTAGAAAGTGTCACTGTCAAGCCTAGAAAATAAATTATGTGAGGGACTTTTTTGGCGGCAATTGAACTGTCAACATGAAGATTTTGTTATTATTTCCAAAACTTGTGTTTCTTCGAGTGATAATGTGTAATATTGGTGGATTATTAACCATTATGTGTTCGTTAACGTGTACGAGTGTGGGAAATTGAAATATAGTTGTGAAAGTGACTTTTTCAAGTTGCTCCAAAAAAGTCCGTGTAAAGTTTAAGTAAAGCGCCACTACTTTACTTAAACACTATCCTCATCCCATCATCTCATCATCATCATCATCATCATCATCATTTAAACTTGATTCAACTCTCTGAGTTTGAAATCTTTTATACTTGACACTGGCAAATACACTAATCGTGTGACGCCATAACAAAACAAAAAAAATTATGTGACACTGACAGTGTCAAAAGATGTTGTGACAACTAGCTGACAGATGCCAAATGCAATACACAAATTTACACAATTGTCAATTACACAATAAACAATAATTCACATATTTTCGCGTAGATTGTGTCGCGCGAAATATGTTTTGAAAAAACAAGATTTTGAATCCGTTTTCCTTGCGTTGCTAATTTAAAAATCGAAATATGTCTAAACTAGGGGCTCTTCATTTGACGAAACACACCGGAGCAAAACATACCGCAACGGTTATATTTTTTCATGGCTCAGGTAGAAAAAGTTGTTAGGTGATCGGCGGGAAAAGTTTTCCTCACTTACTGTTCCTCAAATCATAAAATAACATCGTACATACATACAGCTAATGTTATTATTTATGAAAAGTAGTTAAGACGCATAATTAAATTCATGTAACTGACTTGACCATGATATATTGGATAGGTATCATTATAATATTGCAGGTTAATATTTACAGCAGGTTATAATTTCAGGTTCTAATGGTGCTGACATGAAAGAATGGGTGAGGTTAATGCTGAAAAACTTCTCATTTCCCCACATAAAAGTAATGTACCCTACAGCTCCACTTCAGCCGTACTATCCCGCTGGTGGCAGCATGAGTAATGTTTGGTTTGACCGTGCTGGGATTTCACAGTCTGTCATGGAAAAACTAGACTCCATAGCCAAAATTGAAGTTGAAGTAAAAAACCTCATAAAACAGGAAAATGATGCCGGTATACCATCTAACAGAATTATTGTTGGTAAGTATTTTACTTTTCAAAGTCATTTGTTACTTTCTGAAGTGCAAGGTGATTAAATGATGATGATTAACGAGTTGACATCTGTGTGTGTAAGATACAATATTATTATACATATTACCTAAACAATATATTAATTGTTAAGCTAAATAGGTGGTATCGGCCCCACAAGCTTGCCTGTAAAACTTATTTTATGATTAAGTTAGTTGGCAATAAACAGTTGCTCAGACTATATCTTTAACTATAACAACATAACATGAAATCAGTTGAGTGTCTCTAAACAGAAAGAAAGAAAAATAATTATCTGTTAGCAAGTAAATTAAGCTTTTACTTATAAAAAAAGCTAGAGATGAAAGAGATAGAAATGCCCCCATAATATGGGTTTCTATCAGGCAGGTTTTGCAGCACTAGTCTTATTCAATTGGGCGTCTCAATAGTGTCTGTATGTATTGTTTTTAATACATTAGAATTTAATAAAAATTGCATATTGCTACAGAAAAAATACATTTTTTCTACTAATTGCTTTCAGGTGGATTCTCAATGGGAGGTGCTCTGGCATACCACACTGCATTCCGCTGGGAACACAGCCTGGCTGGTATTTTTGTATTTAGTTCCTTTCTCAACAATAAGTCTATTGTGTATGAAGATCTAAAAAATGCATCTGGAGTACAGTGTAAGTGTCCATTATACAATTTAATACTAAGTTTGTAAGTGATGTATACAATATTGTTTGCTAATTGGAGGGACTGACAGATTCTTTATAGACGATGCATTAGTATTATAAAGCAAGCATTTATTTACTAAATTATATTTAATTTGTACATTAAAAGGTAGATTCACAGTAGAAGTAAGTGGTTCTGTTTTTCATGATTCGGCGGCCACACTATGCTGTCAGTCCTAGCTTAATCTATACTAATATTATAAAGCTGCAGAGTTTGTTTGTTTGAACGCGCTAATCTCAGGAACAACTGGTCCGATTTGAAAAATTCTATCAGTGTTGGATAGTCCATTTATCGAGGAAGGCTATATTTTATTTCCAAAAAAATTAGGGATCCGTAAGAAAATTGCTATTTTGCAACCCAAGGTGGGAAATCGAAAACCTATTTTGCGTGCGCTGCAAAAACTATTGACAATAGAAAAAAAAATGTACTACGGGTTTGTAGGTCCCATTAAGATCTATAAAAAAGTCCGCAAGAGCATATGTCGAACTATTATAGTTATGCCACAATGAGTGATCTTTTATATAAAAATTTAATTTTAATGCCGGTGCTAGAAAATGCTCTTTATTTGTATCTTGGTAATAATCCTTATTAAATTAAATTAGTTTTTATTCACAACTGCTTCAATACCTATATATATATTATAACTTTTTGAATCATTAAATTCGGACATTTGATTCGAAAAATATCACGAGTTTAAAAATGTAAGTAGTAGAAAAAAGTTGCGAAGTAGCCTTATGCATGTAGGCGTCACTGGGGTATGGGCCGTACGGGAGGAAGGATTTATGTGTGTGTATTACAATTCTTTATTTTGAAATTTCTTTTAAATACCCCTGCGAAGCCGGGTTAGTCCACTAGTCAGTCATAAAGTCGGTGGCTTTTGGGCAGCTTGATAACTTCAACAGTAGACTAGCTTATACGAAAAAAGAGGAACTTAACACATATAGCATGATGACGCGTCATACTCCTGTTATGATTCTTCTTCTTATGACAGATGATCTCATATGAGTAGGTGATGGCAGTGCTGTCTGATGCCGTCGCCGGCGTCGTGACTATGGCCCCGCTTTCGATTAGGACAATGAGATTTGGCCAGGCATGTGACTAGGTACATACTTCCCCATTTGTAAATCTCTCCCCGAACACTTGTATTCACTTTCAATAACTTGTTCTTGAGAGCCTATCCTATTCTAGCTTAGTGTTCTTCTATCACCGAAAAAATAGCAAAATAGTGTAAATTCTGTGAATTAATTCCAGTGCCACCGCTCCTGCAACTTCACGGCGACAGCGACGATTTGGTGTATCTGAAGTGGGGCCAGAGCTCTTTCAATGAGCTGAAATCCCTTGGCGTACGTGGAGAGTTCCACATCTTACCCAGACTCGGACATTCTATCAACAAACCAGGCATAGCATTGATCAAAGATTTTATCGATAAACATTTACCAGAAGTCTGATAGCTGATATTAAAACCAGTGAGTTAAGTATAAGGACTTATTGAAAGTTACTACTAGGTTAATATTACATAGTACGAGTATGTAGTTACAGTGATTGCAGACAGCTATTAATCTGCATCTATAGTTCTTGGACCCTTTCAACAAAAATTTTTAATCATAGTTTGCAGTTTTAGATCGGTGCCAATTTTGCCGCAATTTTATGATTGATTGATAAATATACAAATAGCTCTATCATTAAAAAACGATAATAAAACACTTCTAAAAAAAGAAATAATTCTTTGTTTTAGAATCAGATATTTCCTCTTGCTCTTATTTCCACATGCATTAAGTTAAGTATGCATTGACTGATGTTTATAACTTCTACTTGAGGGTCCCAAGCGGCCAGTGGTGCATTCCAGTGCTGGCTTAGCATTTTGCACATCCATCTTTAAGCACATCCCATATATGCTCTATAGAATTCAAGTCCAGGCTACTCCCTGACCATTGTCATTTTCTTAATATCAACCTCTTAAAAATTTTGTTCACACAGAGAGTGACGTGTCGGCGTGTATTATCATGCATTAATTTGAGAACTCGTGTGTCCAATAAACCGCGAAAAAGACACAACTATCTACATAAATAAAGTGCAAATGAATAAAACCTCAAATCTCCGAAAGTTCTTCACAGATTTCTTTGAAAATTGATACACTTACACATGTATTTTCCATGGAGACGGTTTTTATGCTGTAGACTTTGTTGTAACTCGACACTAGACAATGCCGTACTAGAGTTAGCAATGATTGATAAATGTTTGTGATTTATAAATGTAAATGACCAAAGTTTCCTAAAAAATATGTGATTGAACCTATTAATGTATTAAATATGTAATGTGCAGTTAACTAGTTACACATGTCTTACCAGATCTCTTCATATAGTTGTTATTGGCAGATATATATGTTGGACAAATGTAGACAGTGTTCCTTACTGAGGTTTATGAAACTTAAAAAAATAACACAGGATGACGAGCTCAATGCAGTGCTACACAAGACTTGGTAACACAAAGCTCCGGGTGCAGTAAACGGAGATAAAGATATGGGTGGCACTACCATTGTTGTGGGGAGGCATGGCGCTCGTCATCAGACTCAGGCCTGTTCGTTTCATCACTCTGTTGAATAAAGAAAGAGTTTCATGTAGCTAGAAAAGAATTACTCCCAGATGTATTATAGTATAATTTATTATATGTATGTGTTATATGATCCTTGTGAAAGTAGATAGAGAAATTTTATTAATATACATAATCATTTGAGTTTATTCTGGTCTTTTTAATGTACACTTAATATTATATAGAACTAGCTGCGCGTCTTCCCGTTGGAACCTTTTTCCGGCATAAAAAGTAGTCTATGTGTTAATCCAGGGTGTTCTATCTCCATTAGAATTTTCACTCAAATCAGTTCAGTAATTTTTGCGTGAAAGACCAACAAATATACATACATACTCACAAACTTTCGCGTTTATAATATTAGTTCCTACTACAGTTATTTTTGTGTTGTAGGAGTTATTGTCTGGATTTACTGATCTGATTCTAAAAATCATATCCCTTACAGAAAGCTACATTATTACCGAGTAACATAGTCTATATTTAATTGTGATACTGTTCCCCGTTTTACCCGAGTGGACTACAGTATATCGCGATAAAAAGCATCTTATGTCTTTTTAGGGTTCTATCTCCTCATCAAAATCGGTTCTGCTGTTTATACGTGAAAAGGTAAAGAAAATTCAGAGGGACGTAGAAAGTTACTTTCGCATTATAATATTATGATAGGATTTATGTTAGTTTTTTCTTAGGCGCGTTTCTTTAAACAAAAGAGTTCAACGCGCTTCTTTGGCTAAACATAAAAATGGTTTACTTGAGATGATAATTAATGTCTTCAATATTACAAATATTGTGGTTTATTTAATTTTATTAAGAAATAATTGGCCGCATGAAAATGGTCTGTTACTATTATATTATTAACTGCAATTGAGTTGTTTTTGTTCGTAGACGACTGACGTTTGTAAAGCCGGACGGTCCACACTTGTAACATTTCACCGTGATTTCACCGAACATTATCCCGGACTGCGTGGCATCGCTGCAGGATTGTTATGTTAAATGTGGACGGTTCTAGGTTGTGCTGACACGGTCACATAACCACTGTACTGTAACCCCCACCGTCCACTCGCCTGGCACCGGTGGGCCAGGTCCTCCTTCCACCGCCCTATTAGGGCGGCCTGCGCCTGCCTCCGTATGCGCACTACCTCCTCCCAATCTGGGGGCTCCCCGCGGGCTCTTCTCGCCGAGATGAAATTATACACCTCAGCGAGGACTTCCGCTTGGAGCTCCCAAGGGGGGTCAGCGGCGAGTACGCATGCGGCCGTCGAGGAAGTTATCAGCATCTACTGCATGCTAGGGCAAGGTGGTGCGGTGGACCATCGCCTCGAGAAGTACCTGTGGTTAAAAAACCGGTCGCTTGATGTTGGAGGTCACTATTAATTTGGTAAGATAAGAGCTACGGGGTTTTGGCACAAACTGGGCTCATAGAATAGAGTGTAATTCCGTGACGACAAATACTTTATGTCAGTGCCGGTGCTACGATACCGGCATGGCGTTACCGAGATATCGCGACTGAACGCCTCATTGTGGTGAGTCGTGACAGAACAAGATAAAGGGAATGGTTGGATCTGGTTTCATAATAATGACATAATGAAGCTGCTCCCTGATATACACAAATGTTTATCCGCTGGCGCTAAGTGGTTGCGTTAATCGAAGCTGATCGGCTTGTCATCAGAACCAGAAAACTTATTGAATGTTCAGATTGCCGGCGCTAGGTCGTTGCGCTGTTTAGATATCACGACTGGAAAACTCGTCAATATTGTGATTGTGACTTTACCAAAGAAATCTAAAACGGAAATGTTTAAAAGTGGATTGGATAAAAATAAATAATTTAGGCTCCTTGACTTAGACTGGAATGTGGAAAACATTCATCAACTTTTCGTTTACGCACAATCACTATCAAATCATGATTATGGAACGTTTTAGTAAAACCATGTAAAACTTATTATTTCATTGTGACATTTTAGCGGCTAAAAAATCAAATTATTTTTTCTCATATCTATGACAGATAGCCATAGAAATATTAATTTTCTTTTCTTGAAGCTAAGTTCCATTGTATGGATTGCATTTATGTACTGAATAAAACAAATGAAGCAAAGTAGGTACGTAAACAAATATCTTAGCTGTAAATTATTCAATGGGTCCTAAGAAAGGAAAAGAGGTTTTGGAAGAAAATGCTTGGCGGGTGTCCATTGAAGATGCTCCGCTGGATGAAGAGAACTGGAAGGTTAAAGTAGTGATTATTGAAGCTGCAGGCTCCGACCAAGATAGGATTTATTTAAACAAGTTTGAAATCTTCGCAGCAGAGGAAAAAAGATTCGTCATAAAGAACATTTGCAAAACCGAAACTATCTTTATGGTCAATCAACTGGGAGGGGAGAAAAAAGTGAAAGATGATACCCTGAGAGTATTTGAAGAAGGGCAGTCTTATCTTAAAGAAAAGCAAGATATACCTCCCGACATTCAAGCGCTCATTATTAAACATTTAATTTTAAAAATGAAGGAAGAATATCTTTTTATTAAAAGGCATAGGTTAGAGGTAAAAGAAGGTATGCACAGGGAGTCGATAACGATGATAGACAAAAGTGACGTAAGAGGGACAGTCAATGTGAAGCCTCCCGAACCGGTTGAGCCTCCACCGCCTCCGCCTAAGAGCAAAGGCAAAAAGGACCTGGATCTTGCGACTCTGCTCCCAGAACCTGAAGAAGGCAAAAAATATAATACGCTTCTTAGAGTCAGAGGCGAAGAATGGAGAGATAAAGTCTATGTGGATGACTTTCCCACTGATGGACCTAACTTATACGTGGCGATAACAGGATTTGTAGAACCGCTTCTTCCGACCCACCTCGTCAGAATTGGTATACCTTTAAGGGCTATAGTACAAGTTAGGATTGATCCGAACACCACTAAAGTACCCTCTACCTTGTTTAGAGCCACAAAAAGAGGCCAAAGTCAAACTGAAATATTAACGGAAAAGTCATATCATTTCTGGGAAGAGCTCCAACTATTGCGCATTAGTAAAGACGCTGCAGATCATTTCAAAGATACTGCTTTCATTGTATTTTCTCCTCCATATTGGGATACAGAAAGCTTATCCGGGAATGCAGATAAAATTTATGACGAGTTGTGTTTTCTTATGTATGACGTACAAGATTTAACGAGACAGCATTTACATTATCTGGATAATATGAATATTATACACGTTCCTAAAGATGCAGAAGATAAACGTTACGAAAAATATTACCATCAACAAATCGCAGATCTACCAAACGAATGTGTCACAACATACTCTGTTTTAGATACCATTGTGCAGACAGTCTGTAAAAGTCAAGAAATGGATGATAAAAGCAGCAGGAGTTCTCTGTCTACCGCTTTCACAATAAGCCAGCGTCGCACCAGCTTAGCAGCAGGTGAAAAAAAAGAAAAGTCTGAGATGTTCGTAAAGGAAGTGTTCAACACACTATGCAAGACTGAAGCAAGTAAAAAATCATACCGTCTAACGTATGGCGATGAATACGAAAGTCATAGGGATCCTACAGTCATAAATTATGGTGATTTTGCTAAATACTCAACTTTTCATTTAGGGAATATCAATTTAGATCAAATAGTGTGGTCTTCACTTTTTGATATGCCTCTCCATAAATTGTGGGATAAACAAACCAGGCCCCACGGTGAGCTCGAAGCGAAAATTAATTTCCACGTTAACGTATTGCTATCGTGTTTTGAAAGAAAGGACGTAGAAACAGCTGAGCTTAACAGATTGATTCACATCCTGGCTTTTCGCAAGCTATTCAACAATAGAAGCTCACTAAAAAAGAAACATCTGCCTCCATCTAATATATCGGATTTTAAGAAAATATTTTTAAAGCGTAGCGTTCTCGCTGAACCTCTAGCGAGGTCCGCGTCTCTACTCCAGAGCTTCAGCACCGCGTCGTCCCCGCCGTCCTTTCCTTCGATGACGAAAAGTGAAAATATTTCCAAAACATCTTGTGGAGATGATACTGAAGAAACTCGTCGCATTAAATTCCTTTTTGATTGTCCTGATATAAGCGAATTGGTATCAGCGGCTGAACTAGCAAACGGCGCGCCCATCAATCATTTGATTGACGAATTTGAGTATTTTGAAGAATTTTCTGGGGTGAGTGCTTTTCAAACTACGCTCGATGCCTTCAATAAGTTTAACTGCGTTGATTATAAATATTGTGAAGTGACGGATTGTTTCGTATTGATGTTCTTCAATAGTCATGACAAGGATGGCATATCACGTGAAGAGTGGCGCTGTCATTTGTCAACGCCGTTATGCTTACAAGATTTTTTCGATTTTGTTCTTGATGAACATTATGACTGGATACAAAACGAAGAAAACATTTACGACGAAACCATTCAAATAAAGACGCAGTCTGAATATAAGGTCGTCATAGATCCTTTCGCAAATAAGTCGTGTGTAGATGACAATGAAGTTGAAATAGATCTTTTAATGGAGGGTTCTCTAAAATTTCATGATCTTGTTGAAATAGAAGAAGAACAAAGCATCGATCAGATGAATGCTCAAGTTGAACCTTCTAAAAAATCAACCACGTCGCCCACGTCAACAGATATAGGCTCTAAAAGTACTAGAAAACCAAAAACAGCCTCCCCTACGACTTTTAAAAATCGCATTCAGTCATATATAAATACGGGCACTTCCTCTGTTTCTACTGTTGATATTCCCCCTAAACCTTTTTTTGGTTATGACTTAGGTGACAGAAGAGTGGAAGTGTTTGGGAGAGATGCAATATATTTCTCCAGAGATGGAACTCGTGTGTTTAGTATGTACTCATTGATTATACCATTAAATGTAGAGTATATAATGTTGAACGTGGTTCCAGGAAATAGTTGCAATGAATTTTGGGTTTATAGAGCATTGGGAGAAACTGTAACACCTGAAATTGCCAATTATTGTGAATCATTCCGTATAACAAGCAAAGGTCGAGTTATGATAAATATAAAACAACAAAAATATGAGCTAGCACTGCCAGTAACTACGGACAACGAGCAGTTGTCTGAAATTAAAACGTATCATTCCCTTATTGTATCATGGCCTAACGGACTCATAACAGAAAGTATTCACATAAACAATTCACCTGTTATTTCACACATCAAACAATTTTATATTTCTCCCACACATGATCTCGACGAGAGTATGCGTTGCGTCAGTTTAAATGGTGAAGTCTTAATTTTTAGAACATCTGGTGATGTCGATGTACTAAAACCAGATGGCACATTCATTAAAATAATAAAATATGAAAACAAACTAATAAGCCCCGAAGTACACGAAGATGCGATAAGTGAAACTAGTTCTAATAAGGTTAAAAAAGCCAAAGGTAAAGACAAAACCAAGGATAAACCTCACAAATCTTCTTTAAAGTCGAAGGAATCAGCCAGCGAAGATGATAAAGATGAAGAAAAGCCTCCTGAATATGAGCTCATAATAGAAGAATTTGAAACTATAGATACTTCAGGCTTGAGACAAAAATGGATAAACAACAATCCATTTACCATCGAAAAATTACTCGTCCGAACGGCAACAGATTTTTGTTTAGGTGAAGTGTTCTCTAGACGAATGGATGGAACCCATATTTTGTTGAATAAGGATGGGATTCATATAGTTACTTTCCCTAATAAGACACGAATAATCACAAAATATATCATAGAAGATGATGAAGTTTTTCCAGAATGGACGGAAGAAGAAAAACAATACCTTGATATGCTGAATTCTGACACCGTAGACACAGACACGATGAAATCAAAGGGATCCATGTCACAACATAGTTATGTTATATCACAAGCAAGTATTGCAAGTTCAATTAGGAAAAAAGTTGAAATTAAAGAAAGAGAGATAGAAGAAGAAGAACAAATTCTTGATGAGGAACGAACGGACGGCTACATTTCGGTACAAATTATTTATACAATCGAACACGCCAATTTCACTACTATCACTATTAATAAGGCTAATGGAACGATTTCTGTTGAATCGCCTAATAACACGGTTGTGGTTATGGAACCTGATTATACCTTCAATATAACTTTAGATAGCGCGACGAAGGCTATGTTTAATAGTGATACTTTACATATAAACTACGAAGCGTGTCAAGAATGCGGCGCGTTTACGACGTGTGACATAAAAATAAAACCTGACGAATTGAGCAGCGTCACCAAGTTTTATCAAAACTGGTTAAAAATGAAAGATTCTTTCTCCAAGTGGATAGTGGTGAATGAAGAGGGTAGTATTTGTTTGGTCGACGAGCCCTATCAAGATGAAGCTGCACATCCGGAGGAATCCGTTGTGGCCGAAGAGTTAATGGATATTTTCGACGAACGGCAGACTGATGGGAAGTCAGAGTCTTCGGTGATGTCCCACAACAAGTGTAGGGAGACGTATCTTGCGAAGACGATGCGGTTTCTCGTCATGCGCCGGTAACATTATTTAAATACATTTTTTTATTTTATATGAATGAAGAAGTAAAATAATATATTCGTAACTTTGGCAGCGATTTGTCATGCGCGGAGTTGGTGCATAGAGCTCTGCTGGATCAGTACAAGCGTGAATGCCGCTGGCAGCCGTGGTGCTCCATCAACCAGTACGACACGTTTGGAGACCGGCGGAGCTTACTCTCTGTGCTCACGCCGGTGCACCTTACTGAAACTGAGGTCTGAAACTTAAATAAATAAACATAATTACCCTAGACATATTGCTATCATAAATGAACTTTATTGCCCTGCTATAGCAGGGGAAAAAATAGTGTTAGATAATAATCGACTGAAAGGGCTTGTTACAGGGTAATGAGATAGGGTTTTATTCTCAAGGTCTGTCAAGCTTTCGTATAAGTACTTAAAACTCTGTTTCTCATGTTTCTTTAGAAATGGTTGATGGATTCGAAATTATCCGACAAGCCTAAATATTTGACCTTCAAGGATTTAAAGAAGGACTGCGGGAAAGGCTTTTACCACTGGATGCGACCCTACGAGAGGTTCGAGCCGAAATCGATGAAACCGGATAATGTTCTTCCACCTAGACTTCCTAGAGCATTTGTGCTGAGGTATTTAAGTCATACTTCCACTTGCATGTGTTACCGGCTAAACCGGGTTTTAGGATAAAATAGATGAGTTTAGTCTTGAGTAACCTACAGTAAAACAAAAAGTGACAATAACCTTAAACTTTGCAACTATAAGGTCGTGGCAGTGGTTATTTTTAGATCTAATAAAAATTTTGTATTTCTGTTTCGGATCCCTACTTATGCTTATTTCATTTTCCCTAAGCTGAACTAGTTTAAAAAAGTGATTCGTTTTAAACTCGGACTTGGGAACTCGAACCTACAATTTGTTGTCAATTTTCGAAGTGGGTGAAGGGCGCACGCCGTGCAATAACTATGTAGGGCACGTCCCAGGTGGAGAAACCGATATGACCTACGAAGTAACATTATTATTGTGAATAACAATATACAGACATATTATGGTTACCGCCACAAGGTACACCGACGACAGCATAAGAGTCGTGGGGAACCGATGGGTGCAAATAAATGGCTATAATAGCCATTCTCTGTGGCGTTCAAAGGTGAATTGTTATGTTCAGCAGTGGACATCTTTCAGCTGATGCTGATGATGACATAGCTCTCTCCATGTATAAAAGCCTTTCTAATCTATTTTTAACTATCCTAGGACTTTAGAGCAGCAATGGAAGGAGTCTGACCGAGATATGTACAAGGGGGCCAAAGAACTCTTACGCGCCATACTCCAGTATAGACATATCATGGAGGCTGACAGCCAGTCCCTACTGCACGTCCCGCTGGTAGACCCGCGGCCGGAGGACGAGCGCCGGGTCGATGACGTCATACAAGCTCTCGCTCATAGGTTACATTGTGTTCTATTCTACTTACTATAACATCTTGTAGACGTATCTAATGGAACGCTGTATTTCGGTCTAACTGGATGCTTATGATACCTCTAAAGTGTAAACTAACAATGCAAAGCGATAAGACAAAAGCTTTATACTTAGTTCGGTTTGTTGGTTTTTTTAAGTAGGTACCTACCTATTTTTGTCAAGTTTGTTCCTTAAGTTAGCTGAAGAATGAGCGAGTCACTTGTTGTAATCTTTGCGGATTGGTAGTTGGTAGGATGTATGTGTGTATGGGCAGGGAATGGTAAGAGAAAACGTGCATGGTGTTGTAGCTTGAATAGAACCTGAATAGAACAGGCTTACTGTGATCGAAATTGACTAACGGCCGGTTTCAATAACCGATCTATCCACGATTTGCCCTACTGGAGATGGAAATTTGACATACGCTCCGTAGAAGTAATGTCAAATCTATGTCAAACCGTGGATAGATCGGTTATTGAAATCGGCCGTAAGTATAATACTTGGATACAAAAACCACTAAATATACCAATGTACCTGATGGTGCAGTGGTTTCTTACTGGTTTGGACAGCGAATGCCATAATTATTGTTACTAATCCTTAGTCTACTCACGAGCTCAAGAGAACTCGTTTTGCACATTCGTTTTTGGCTTAAAACTTTCATGTAACTAGCGACTTGACGTCCCAAAAATCCTTTCTTATTAGCTTAGTACCTACTGTACCTATTACCTACTCAAGAAGAATGCGCAAGCTAAGTCGTATTATATCGTCGTGCATTTGTACCTATATACCTACGCGGTGGGTTCCTTTTTTTTCAAACTATTCAAAATCTTCTACCGGATAACTGGTCCCTTCCAGGATATATGAGGACCTGAGGTACCGCCTCGCCGAAGATGTGCAGGGCCGCGCAAAAGCCACTATTACTGCAAAGACGCCACCTGAACTAGAAGAAATGTCTGTCGAGGGAGAATTTGAGGAAGGTAAAATCTTCAATTTAAACAGGGTAGGATATAAAGACGGATAGTTGAAGGAAACTTTAAATATTGACGATGGTAAATTTGTTTTCACCCGCGTCTTCCTGTTATCCCGCAGGAACCTTTTTCTGGGATAAAAAGTAGCCTATGTTTTAATCCAGTTTATTAGCTATCTCCATTCCAAATTTCACTCAAATCCGTTCAGTAGTTTTTGCGTGAAATACTAAGATCCATACATCCATACTCACAAACTTTCACGTTTATAATATTAGCAGGATGTATATTTTTGACGATTTCTTAGCACGCTGCCTTCTTTTGCCTTAATTGACTTTTCAATATTTTCAAAGAATCGGTAGCAAAGTGCCAACATTCTTGAAATCATTATCGTAGGTAGGTACTATACCTTTTATAATTGCATATCGAAAAATATATTCCCTAATAAAATATTCTAATAGCAGTACCTACCTTATCGCCAGTGTTTTAATATGCCAGTGGCTAACTATTGTTTTTCTGTGGTTGTTTTATAAGGCTTCCTCCTCCCGGTCCAACTACATAGTTGCATAGTCTAACCGGTTTGCCCAACAGGAATAGTGTAGGTACCTTGTGGTCAAATTGACTCTGGTGACAAAAAGTACAGCAGCGCACAATACATGGCTTATTCTGAGAGCAAAAGGTGCCGAGCTGTTATTAATTTCGGAAGAAAAATCGTAGTTTCGTGTTTACGAATTTATTTCGGTTATTTAAACCCAAGTTTATTTCCCTACATGAAATGTAGTCAAGGCATTTCGATTTCCACACGTTCATATTGTCAGAACTTGGTTCTTTTTCTGTTATCTTTTATAAAAATATAGGTAGCACTCCTTTCACCTACATCGATCACTGAAAGTCATAACTTCTGAGCAAGAGCATCCATGTTTTAGGTTCCCTACCTACCTCAATACAAAAGCAAGATCACGTATTCAAAATCATCAGTCCTCAGTGACCATAGGTATATGGTATAGAAGACGACAAGGAGATTTCAGATGACGATAATATGAATGCCTTTTCGTAAAGGGATGGACATATGCAAACCTTACCTCGACCCCTCAATGATAAGGCTACATTTTATGTCCTTGGATAATAATATGAGCTTGTATGGTCTTCACCTGCGACACATTAAAGTTCAGTCCAGCTTCAAGGTTTGCCTTCATTGGGTACGTAATAGCGTGGCACTGAATGTCTGTCACCTTGAGACACACTAGGCTGGTCAGATGGTCTATATAGTATTATAAGCCTTTGAAAGTTGAGATTTGAAACGTTACTGTACCTATCTAATATAATATCCTAACAACATCATACAGAGGTGATCGACGAGTTCAAGGCCCTCGAGGAAGAAAGACAAAGCATGATTAAGCTGGTGGAAGATGGAGATGAAATGAGCCCTAACCTGAAGCGATACTGGCGTCGTCGCGCCGAGGAGTCAAAAGAAGAACAGTTCTATAGGTAACCTCCACTAAATATAATATTTTATTTTACACATCCTATAATTGCTCTGCTACTTCAGTGTAGAAACGAGTAGGTAGGTAATAACTAAAAATCCATCATTACAGGCATTAAAAAGGTAAGCTAGAAGCTATGATAGCTCTGTTGTAGTGGCGTTGGCTTGCGATTCGCAGTTCGTATGTTTGAATCCTGCAATAAGCTTGAGCTTTCGGTAAAGGAAAATATCTTGGTGGTACGATATTTTTAAGTGCTCGCCTGACTACTAACCATCATCAACATAAGAATCTGTTGCTAAGAACCAATCGGTGTATTCCGGCCTCACTTGAAACTTTGAGAGCCAGTTCCTGATCCATGCAGGCTTAGTGTGGCGAAACCTTCACTCACATCGTCTTTTAACATCAGATGACTTGTGGTCAAACGCTACCTTGTAAGATGTAAACAGAAACGGTTTTGACAGAAACCATTAATTGTTCAGGCATCTGCTCCGCGAAGGCAGCGTACCGCCGTACTTCCGCAATGTGCTGGGTGGTGCGATATGGTGGGAGATGAACAACACTGCCGATGAGGCAGTCACCAAGGCAGAGAGGCGGAAGATGACGTGCGTCTGCTCGGCAGGAGAGGAAGGCGGGATGAGTGACGACACGGTGCCATATATGTAGACATAGATAGGTATGTACCTACCTACTTCTAAAGATTATAATTATATGCTGTGTTCGATGTTTTGTTAAAGCTCTGCATCAGCGCGTTTACGATATTATGAGAGATGCAAATACCGCAGTATTGCAACCTAAGCTGCCAACTTACATTACTTTATTTATTTGTAGATAATATTAAATAACCAATGCTGACACTTTCTTTTTTTCAGGACATAAGATCGTGCGAAGGCAACGACGCCGACGGACGCGTCAGAAAACCGCAGAAACGCGATGCGAGTAAAAACATACCACCTATTTATTTGTGAGTTGGATCTGTTTGTCACTTCACATGTAACTATATCTACTGGTGAACAAACTTGTTTGTAGGTATTTCTACTTACTATACTTAAAATTATGTTTTATATTGGGTCGTCTTATTTTTTGGTAATTAAGGCCCAGAACACAGTAGGCTCGCGCCGTAGGCGACTGAGGTGACCCACCTCACTATATCAGGGAGAAACAAAAATGTTCAAAAAATCACTAAAATAATTTAAACAATAATTGCAAAAAATGACTGGAAGGCCCTCTGAGTAAGTTCAGTTTTTTTTTAAGTTACGGTGTTATCTATAGAATAAGAGAGAAACAGTTGAAATCGCTAGGGGCACTACTTTATTTTTTGTTACTTTTTTGTTGTTTTTTTTCGAATAAATTAGATATCAATGCTCAGAGAGCCCTTAAGCCATGCAAAAAGCAATGCTTCAAGCAATACTTGCTGAAGTAACATTTTACTCGCTCGGTCTGCGACGTAAGGCTACGGATAGGTAGTATTGCACGTTGCTCGTATGATGTCATTGTTATGAGTGTCAGATTGTAGGTGTTATTTGCGGTTTATTTACGATATAGTGGCTGCTAATCGATAGGTACATATCATCACAAATCCGAATTCAGAAATAGCAAAATTACGTTGGCCTCGTTTCAAAATAATCTCGGCTTGTCGTTAGGAACGAATTGTGCGTAGGTAACTAGGTACCGTTCCGCTAATCACAAATTTAATGTGTGATAATAATATATCATCGGCAACGAGCTAATCCTTTCAGCTAATCGGCCTCGGATTGGTGTCTTTACATAGAGCGGTGTGGCCTCTCAAACCAATTTGTATGTGAATCGAATGGCGGGAGAAGACAGCAGTGTAGGCGAATTCGTCAGTTGTTTTCCCCTCCGCGTTTGCCGCTGTGACGATGTCAAGCCAGTAGAAAAGTGGCGAGGCGGGTGCCGCGATTGGTCCGCTGCGCAGCCAATGTGCGCACCGGCAGCTCGTCTGCCCTAAGCACGAAAGGGACCGCAGCCCGCAGCGAGACGCCCGGACAGTCCGTCCCGGGCCCTTGTCAAGGATTGTGTCGCTGGCGTGATTTGCACGTTTCGGGGTCTCGCGGATTGTTTATCAACAAATGTGCTTATTTGTGCGTTCAAACGTCACTCGTATGGATGCCTCAGCCGTCTCGATTCATCCTGCGGCGGCAGAGGATTTCTCACGTGAGTAATCGCAAAAAATTAGGGTTTATTGTTTCTCCGAAGTGTTAAGAGATGGCGCTGGGTGCTGTATAGGGTTGGCCGTGTCATCGAACTGGCTGTATTAAATGGATGTTGAATGAATGTCAGGATTGTGCGTACTAACAAGTGCAAGCACTTTTTAGTTGTTACTGTTATTATTCCTGTTGGAAAGGCGTGGGCGCGTTTCCAGTAATCCTCGAGATAACGCAGTGTTGCCAGAAGAGCGCTGTCAATGACATGACAAGTCTATATCAATAATAAATTCCCTGATATGTAGTAGCTAGGCACGCTGTACATGATAAATATGATAATATTGGTACTGAATGTCACTGATAGCAATGATGAAGAAACTTACTTTATTTATTTTCTTACAGTAATATATACTTATCATATTTTTCTAATAAGAAATTAACGCCTTCAAACACTAGCGCTAAAGCGCGTGAATTTGTATACAAAGTGTATATCTATCATCAATCAATGCTAAGATGATAGGTAGAGATACGGTTGGGAGAGTTTTCTTGATTGGCATAAATGTAGGTACTAGGTACTAAGAATTAATGATCTTTATTAATTTAATCCTTCAAGCACGCCGATAAAATGTATGAATGAAAAACAATGCATTCCAATTCCAGCGCACCGCCACCGGTGCGACATCCGTCCATTAGAGGTTAAATTACAATAGACTAGATTGAACTCTACTGTTACATTGATAAGATTGTTGTTCGACTGAACAAAGTTTTATTAACGTATTATGAGTCGATGAATACAACTGCTTTGTTGAACATTAGCATTTTGTAACATAAGTGGGAAGCGTTTAAACCGATGGTGAAAGGAAAATACGCAACACTTTCAACCTGCATATTAAATTATAAAACTTACTTGGTAGGTAATAGGTATAGGTAATTTTTATTAAATACCTACAAAAAAACTGCCCACGTGCGAGTTGAACTCCCGCGAATCCCACGATGAGGGTTCCGTTTTGTTATTAAAAAAGAACAATAGCCAAAACGGACCTGGGTTAATCAAAAACTAATCTTTTTAATCTATGTACCAGCAAATTGACTGTCACTGTCAAGTGACATTGACAGAAACGTGATATAGACCATTCTTAGAGATGCCTGATTTTTAGCATCGAATCGATCTTCTGGATCGTAAATCGGAACCTAGTGAATTGATTCACTACTTGAATCTTATAGCATTGAATCGATCTTATTCGATCTCGAAATATCGTATCGTAATTATGTAAAAATAAAGAAAAGTACACTATATAATTATGTATGTACGTGCAATATAATTTATCATATTAGTCATTTCGTATCGCAGTAATACAAAGAATGACAGAAATCAAATCAGAAAATGCTAACGTATGTTGCCGACGATAAATTAAACAAAATATTATCATGGTATTTCTTAGTTTCATATTTTATATTTTATCATTTTTAATTGATGTCACTCGTAACTAATCACATTCAATTTGTAGGTGAGCGATCTTTTGTTTAACTTAGTTATTCTGTCCCAGCAATGCCTAATAAGACTTTTTCATACGATCTCATAGACAAACGAATCAATCAGAGCAAAGACCGCATCTTATTTAATTTATACAAAAAATTGGGACATCGTATCGTATGGGCGTAAATCGTTTTTAGAAGATCGATTTAGATCGGACAATCCTAACCCTAACCTTTGTTTGCTTTTGCTACTACAATACGTCATATTGTATCAATTTTGTTGTAGTACATATTTTTCTTTTTCTGAACTATTCGTTAATTTCACAAACCAATAACTGTTTTAGGCCGTTCGTATAACTTTAATAAGTTATTCGTAATTTTTATACAAAATATATTGCTGTCAGGTCCAGGGCACTGGGCAGTATGCAAAGTGGCCAATGTTCTTTCATATTTACGGGTTCGAGGCTTTGTCCTTTACATGTGCTGTAAGACCTTGCTTCATGCCAAAATTCATGCTTCTAGGTCAACGGAAAGTACCCTATAGGTTTTGATTCCCTTGTGAAAATGCAAAATATGCGACATTAACGGTCATACCTATCTTTTGATCGCGTTGACTTACAAGTTTGATTTTTTCACAGCTGAAAGAAACCGTAGAGCCGAGTATTTGATATAGAGAAAATGGGTTTAGCTCTTGACAGACAGACGAACAACAAAGTGATCTTATAAGAGTTCATTTTCTCCCTTTGAGGTACAGAACCCTAAAAATATATAGTTTAAAAAAACTAAAAAAAACACTTTGAAAACGCACTGAAAAATATAAAATAATTAAATTGACTTATATTAGTTACGATATAATGGTTAATTCAATAAGTGTGGAGCGCTTTTTGGTAGTGTGTACTTTTATTTATCCAGTAAAGAAGCGCTCCACACTTTTTGAATTAACCATTATATCGTAACTAATATAAGTCAATTTAATTATTTTATATTTTTCAGTGCGTTTTCAAAGTGTTTTTTTAGGTTTACTAGTAGCCACTGCAGAGATCCCCTACCTACCTTCCGGTTGCATCATCAGACCCTCGTCACCAAGTTCATTCTATTGGACTCATCAAGACGATTCATATGAGCCCAAACACGAGGGGTTTACTAGTAGCCACTGCAGAGATCCCCTACCCACCTTCCGGCTGCATCATCAGATCAGGTCGATGATACCAAATTATTGCATTGTCACCGAGACTACATACACATACAAAGTTTCAAGTCGATACGACAATTAGAAGTAGGTGAAAATTGACTTCTAAGATTTGATTACATTGTTAGTTAGTTAGTTAGTTACAAGTCAAGCTAATAAAAGTGTTTTAAAAATGACGAAATGATAAGTTCCTAAATAGAGTCCCTCTATATTTTCGGTGTCACATAATCCTCTATTAAGGCAACGAGACTCTATAGTTGAAACTAAACGATACTACAAGTAGAGCGACATTCGGTTGCGTTTACGATGCCGTCGGACGACAATCAGTGGCTTACGCGACGTGGACGGATGGAAAAACTTCGGTAGAATCGACCTTAGGTCACCACAACACAGTAGAAATTGTACTTAGATAAAAAGTAGTATTGGTCATTTTTAATTAAGATTACAAGTACCTAGTTTTGTACGACTTAGGTTTAATCATAAACTTGAGAGAAATGATATTAATAAATCAGTCTAAATCGCAAAATACAGTGTAAATTAAAAATCAGGAATTAACACTTATACTTAAATATACCTAGTATGTACCAAAGTTTAGTATTCGTACCAGTGCGTGCAGTGATGCCAGATGGATAAAACAATATTACGGTGCGTAGTTGGTCAAAACTACCGGAAATACGGTCTTCCATTTTACGACTACGATAGATTCAAGGTGCCAAATTTTTCTGCTTTACTATCTGATAACTATTATTTTCATGTATGCACATTTTTTTGTAGATAGACGATACATGTTATTTTTTTCATTGTTATTAACAGTAGTATAAGTTTGAATCTTTCAAACTGGCAGCAAGTTGATATGTTGCTCCTATCAATCTAACTAATACTTGAAGGAGTATAGTCTTTATTGCATACGTAAGATCTGTTAATCCGTTGATATTGATATAAAAGCATTCCGAGTCAATGTTCATTGTTGCATTATATTGGCAGAAATGAATACCATAGTATTTTGTGACCATGGTCTAGTGCCGAATTGTGATACATTGTCTAGTCACATAATTAGGTGATAATCACATTGATATGTATATAAACATGCATCATAGACTGACTGGTGGTGACTGGTGACTGGACTTTTACTAAGTGTTTTGGATTTTTCTTATTTATTAGTTTTGGGATATGTTCGTTAAAATACGGTAACTCTCAGTCTTTCATACACCGTAATATGTTGCCACAGTAGATATGGCATAAAAAACTAAAGTAAAAAATACGTACCGTAATTGCGGTGCATATGGCAACACTGATTCGTACAGATGTAAGTGTAAAGGCGCCATTCCACCCAAATCTTGTGCAGCGCATTTTGTTCTCTGAACATTTTGCAAATGCTGAGCTAAAAATGTCCCTGTCCAATGGCAAAGCTGCGTATCCTTATCTTTTGTATACGTACTATTACGTACCTCGCCCTCGCACTCCAAAGAGCGCTCTACCTAGGTATATCTATTCTGTGGCTCTACCTTCCGTCGTAATCGTAATTTGGACGGACAGGAAAACGTATTGCTGTATGCTGTAGCTTGTATCTTGCTATGCAGTCTGATTACCTATAGTCAAGACGACTGGACTTACATAGTAATGGTCGTCGTCGCAGCCAGGGTCTTTTTAGACAGTGGTTCATCAAAACAATTGATATGACAACCAACTGACTGATGATACGACAGTTTGTTCATCATTTTACTTACGGTCGTTATCCAGCGTCATCTATGATAATTTTATCGAAGATAGCTCTGAAAGTAGCTCATTGTGAAATGCATGCAGGAACACCATAGACACACACACACACACACATGCATGCATGCATACATGTATAGTCAACAGTGTCGTGCCGCAGGGCTCCACAAATGCACGCTGGTGGAATGGTGCCTTTAGATTAGACTCTGCGATCGCGTCGCAACAGACAACTGTGTGGGAGGGTGCGCGGGAAGAGGGGCACGTGCGTCTCTGCCCTCGCCTGCGGTGCGGTAAGTATAGCATTATAGCTATCAACAGTGTCAAAGCACTGAAATGCTCTAACGCGTACGTAATTGTAAACGTAATTTATTATTTAATAGTAGGTAAGTATAACAGTTAATACGTTGTGTATAATGAACGACCGTATCAACAAGATATTGGATTTTTTCCGAAATTTTCTTACCTAATAAACAAGTTATGTTCTCAAAAATTAGTTAAATGCGGCAGTCGGATTATCAATTCGACAGATCGTTGTCGATTACGTGTGCGGAGTTTCAAATATATCTGATAGGATGGTATAGCTGTCTCAATCGATAGCCCAGTTAATATATTATATTGTTAATTATTTATTACTAATAATTACTGCATACGGGTAAGTAGGTTTTTATTGTTGTATAACCTTTATTGCTTCCTCTTTAGAGCCAGTCTTTTTCAACATACATGTTTCGCGGTTCTTCATTAGCTGTCGTCATCGTCGATTGTGGGTGAAATTTTTCTCCCGCGAACTTCACCAATCAGCAGAGAACTGCCGAAGTCGCGCTGATGATCGAGACATCGAGTTGAATCGCTATCGACAGAGGCGACAAACTACCCGTGGATAAAAAAAACAATTTAAAAATGTATAATATTAATCGTCTCGAGTAGTCTGCGAATCAATGTATAAGATTTTTAATTTATGAGAACAAAAGAATGGGGCAGTTCGTTGGCGCCTGACTGTTTTTTTTTGTGTAACTGCGAGATGAGCAAGCTCGCCTGGTGGTAAGCGTCACACTTGCCGATCATAATTTAGAGCCACCCGGAATTTTGAACTTCGGCAGTTCAAAATCCTGTGGGGCAATGCACTGCTCTCGTCACCCTGAGATATCAATATCTATAAGCCCCGTAATTTCTCTAGACACATAGGGCGTGCGTGTAGAGTTGTAGAGACACGAGGGTCATACGATCTGTGCAGTTTGAAATCGCTACGTCGGTAGTCGGTATCAAATTATTGTTAACGTGTGTGTGTAGCCCGCATGCAACGCGACGCATGAGTAGCGTCAGCATTTCAGAACAAACAAGTAATATAAATTCTACTAATATTATAAATGCGACAGTTTTTATGTGGACGTATACATTATACACATAATAAAATATGTGTTACAGTTTAGCTCTGTAACAGCTAAACAGATATTCATGAAATTTTGATAGTAGGTAAGTATACCAACTATAGGTACTAACTTAGGTAATAGGTAAGTACTATGCTATATAGGAAGTTAGTCGTAATATCAGTTAAAAACTCATTTGTACTACAGTTTCATTACACTTTGCAAAGAGATTTTGTGAAAATATGGATACCCTAAAGCTCAGTGACACAACACGGTTGACACTCTTGACTTGTCTTGCAGATCTAGGTGTAGTGAACAAAGTGTTGATGTTTTTATTTTCTCCCATTTGTTTATTGCCGGTATCAACCGTACATCGTCAAAGCTTGGGAAACACCAACACACAATGTATGAACATTGTTATCTCGGTCGCACTTCAGCCGTTGGTACGTCTTTCTATCTTTGTTGTTGATTACATTGCATGAGATTTGACATGTAGCTGTAAGCATGCATTGGGTTTGCGTTCAATGTAACAGGAGTTATTGAATAAGTGCTGCGCTCTAAGTCAGGAAGTAAGAAAGACTCATATTTCTCATTTGGTTACATAGTCCAGCCATCATTGTCTAATAAATAAATAAATTAGTTAGGTAAGTTCAAGTCTCTAATCTAAAATCAAAACATTAATGACATTCTCGGCTTATACCTACTTCTGTTCAAATCACAAATCTCTCTCTATCTATCTATCTATCTATCTCTTTCTGTTCAAATGTATGTCTTTGCCTTTCAGCACTATACCCTTCAGGTCTTAGACAAAAGATTAGTCGTGAGCTTCAGGTAGATATAGGGGTTTTCTTTGACTAGGTAGGTAATTGATACAGAGTTGTAGCTCAAAAACGATTCTTGGTTCAGTCATTCAGTCTATTCAAAATTGAGTGGAAATGAAAACGAATTAATCCTTTCATTCATACGAGTACAAAACACGTCTACCTATTTGTCCTATAAAACACTTAATGTAGAGTGCCACTAAAGCGAAACCTACCTAAATGATAACAATGATAACATAATGGCCGCGTACCGCGTACTGCATGAATTACTGGTAAAATGATCGTTGGAATAACTAACACAAGATTCCAATTTCGAAGAGACTACGCTAAAATTAAATAAACCATGAAGTTTTCGTCATGTATTTTTTTGTTGTTGTATGGATCAAAATATGCAATAAGCAATTAATAATTAATTAATAAAAGGCAATAGTCGCTAAACACCTCGGAATTGAAATACAAACAATGCCATGGCATTTAATTTCCCGATTTCTGGACGTTTTGGGAATGACGACTGGCTTGTCTATCTTGCATCTCTCATTTTATTAATTTTCGGACAGTGGTTCGGAAATGACAATGGTGAAACAAAACGGCGCCACGCTTGCAGTCTCTGTCTGAACATTAATAAAACGATAAAACAGACAATATAAACAAATAAATGCTGAGGTAATTGATGCTAAAACCTTAACTTTGACCCCCGAGTCGTTTTTGGAGCTTTTGACTAGAAAGTTATTTGTTTTGATCTTCTTTCGATTTATCGTTGTATGGTTAGTGGGTGCAAAACTAACAAAAAATAAATTGGCGGATTAGTTAGGAGGGCAGGGCAGCCTCCATACAAAAATGTCCTAACTCCTTTGGACACAATCTTGAATATGAGAGAGAAAGTGGACAAACCGGCCTGCGCCTTTGCCACTTTTGCAACTACGTTGAAACAGTTCAATGCACCTATTTCATACCTAAATGGCATTGACCTAAAATAATCTGGAATGTGAACAAACGTCTTAATGTAGTTAACATGACCTGCTTTGGCCCTCGCTTGCTTTTAGGCGGTTAGACAAGAATTTGCCAAGAAGGCAAGTTGGTTTTAAATTTTTCGAAGCAGACTCGCTAGGGTAACTAAAAACGAGCGTTTCTTACGCCCGAAATTATTCATCCATCCTGATAAGTTATACGCGATTTTGGATCGATATGTCATGTCATATAATATTTCATTTTAGTACTAGGGTTTGACACATTACTACTAAAATTACTTACATATTATGACTTTAAATATCGATCCAAAACCGCGGATAACGGATCAGGATCGATTATTAATTTCGGGTACCTATTAGTAACTTATTCAAATTTCCGAAATGTATGGCAAATTGTATAAGTAAGCAAATCATAATAAGTAAGCACGTAATAGTAGGGGAGCCCAAGAGGGGATTTTGAGATTTACTCGATCGCGTCAGAATAATAAGGGAGGATACCTTACATAAGCACCTCCAGCAATTATGAGCCGTTCACATTGGTACGCTCAGGGGAATCTTTTAGATTCGCTGAGAGCTCGTGTCACTTTCAAATCGTCAGTCTAAGAAATGGGAGCATATGTGGGGTTCACTGAACACCCCCCACTCTGAAAATTTGACGCCGTAGAGTAATTATTTTTATTTTACCCCCTCGTGGATAGCCACGCCACGCAAACCGGTTGATTTTTACATTATATTTCACATCAGAGATTCATGCTGCAGCATGAAAGTATCAATATCTTACACGCTGGAGCCCATATCATGTCATTGTTTTTTTTATAACCCTAAAAGTCTGTGGAAGCTTCCGCCACCGCTGAAAGTGGAAAGATTATAAGACATTTATTCTTCTTAACATCTAATCTACCAAATCTAACAGGTTTCCGCGACGCTCGAGTAAATCCACATTTAGCATCATGGGCTCCCCGCTACTGTAATCCTTCTTCGTGTGGAGACAATGACACCGACGAAAAGTAGGTAATGGAGGCAACTTTTTCCAGAAGCACAGGATACTTACAGGCACTTTCACAAAGTTCCACCACATCAAGGTGCAAATTGATTGAAAAGTATTCTTTTTTTCTCTCTGGGAAATCCTATAGCCTTTTCCGAATAAGATGACAATCACCCTGCATTGTTGTTATAATGAAAGATTGTATTAGTTCGAACTCACCCTTTGCGCTCTAAATAAATGTCTAGTCAAGCACATTTTCAGCGTTATCTCTCTGAAGTTATCGGAACAGTAGGTTTTACTTTAGACATAAAAAAACGCATCTGATTATTATCTTCTCCTTGAATCAGAGAAGATATAACTATCTTCTGGAACTACAGAAGTCTCAAGTACCTACTCACTATATAGAACTAACACTCAAAAGTAGAGTATCAGTAAATTAATTTCTCCACCTTCAGCAATAATTATACTTACCTACATAGTTACTTTATCGTTTATCGTAGCTGTATGGAATCTTTATGAGCATTGGCACCCAAGACGGTAATCGCTGAATTAGAATCAAAGGGACCTGTAACTATTTCTTGTTAAATGTACTAGTTTGGTTGGATCCGTGGCTTGAAACAAAAAACGATTATTTATTATCAAAATTTCAAAACCGAGCTTTTTCCACGCACTTCTTTAAGCATTTTAAGCTGTTGCTCATAGTTTCTAATTTGGAAATCCACTCGATTCCCTCCCGCTAAAAACTCACCTTGACATCGTTGCCTCAATACAGAGGTCTCACACTTACAGACTCACAGGGTCACAATCACATGTCACAAAAGGAACACTTTATATTCCTGACCACTGTTCCAACTTACCATGTTCGTTACCTATAAAGATGTGAATTTATAAAATTAGGACGGCGGACGTGTTGCGGCGTTGCCATCCCTCGCACCCCTAAGAAGTAAAATGACAGTGAGCGGCGTTGCCATGCCAAATAGCAGCACAAAGCCGAATAAGTAGCTAGATTTGGGATTGGCCCTTGCCGGGCCTCGGAATCCCCTTCTACCTGCTCAGGCTGCTCCACTATTGTTAGCGTCAAAATAGACGTTCCACGGTACCGGTTTTCGAATATTGATCCTTTGGAGATTATTCTTAAAAACACGCGTGTCGGATCAGTCATCCGTCAGTTAATTACGACTTTGATTTTATACACGCTTTTAAATTTAGGTAGGTATATCCTTATAGCTCTATCTATCTGAAACTTCTGAAAGTCAAATGGTTCATTCCGAAACAACGGATTTTCGAAATAGCCTATTGAGAATTAGTCTTTCAATTTGTGCCAAAATTAGACTAGACAAAACGGAAATAGCGTATTGAATAAGTAAATAGATATATCCCACATCGCAGACACAGAAGAGTTATACTTACTTAGTTTACACTCTACAGACAGATTAAATGAAGAATACAGTGTCGATGTATGAACAATTTTTACAAGAACTACTACAATCTAGGCGTCTCATTTTTATTTCTTATCTTTTTCTGTTTTTTTTTGTGTTCTTATTTAGTTCTTTGTTTGGCAT
The DNA here is from genome assembly GCA_931315375.2 of Opisthograptis luteolata. NCBI lineage: Eukaryota > Metazoa > Arthropoda > Insecta > Lepidoptera > Geometridae > Opisthograptis > Opisthograptis luteolata. The sequence goes on from OV928033.1 coordinate 7,391,809, forward strand.
TCCTCGCTCAACCCACGGTAGAATCCAATCCCAACAGTTCCAAGAAACAGACACTTCTGTTGTCACGTTGTTTGTTTACGAAACTAACCCTTATTGTTTTATCTTTATGCATTGTCTCATCTCATAGTTTTATAGTAGTTTCTTTTCTTTTTCTATATTTTAGTTGCAGTTCGACCACCAGGAAATAATTTGCTCCTATATACATATTTGCAGACAGCATTCTTTGAAGAAATGATGGCTTAGTAGTTATGATGACGTCGTCGCCTTGCGATCCGTATGAAGTTATGGACATGGGTTTGATTGAATCGTACAATGACGTTTCGGTAAAGGAAAACATTGTGATGAAACCATAGCTTTGTGGTAGGGCATTTTCTAACGCTCGCCTGGTTAGCACTTAAGAGCCCGTTCCCAAACCAGGCATAGCGTGACGCCACCTGCGACCTCATCGCCACTTAACATCGGGTAACTTGTGATTAAACGCTAACCTGTATTATCAGAAGTTTAGAAAGAAACGAATACTTACCTGTATAGGGAAGAGTGCTGTGCTGTTGGATGATTGTTATGAGATATGATTAGTCAGTGTTGATTGCATAGATGATTGTTATAATAGTTTGATGTGAACGAACGTGGCGCTGATTGCTATGCGTACGCGAAAGCCAAGAAGTCACCACGTCATCGACGACACGGTGTGGCCGGTATGGTGAAGGATAGGATCGGACCATGGGCTGTCAAAATTTGTTAGATAACATGATGATGTTTTATCCTACTAATATTGTAAACGCGAAAGTTTGTGAGTATGTATGTATGTATGTTTATTGCTCTTTCACGCAAAAACTATTCAACGGATCTGGATGAAATTTGGTATGGAGATAGCTTATACCCTGGATTAAACCATAGGCTACTTTTTAATCCCGGAAAAAGGTTCCTGCGGAATAACGGGAAGACGCAGGTGAAACCGCGGGGCGCAGCTAGTATGAATATGTATGTGTGTTATGTATGAAATATTTTTTCAAATTGACCAGTAGTTCCTGAGATTAGCGCGTTCAAACAAACAAACAAACTCTGCAGCTTTATAATATTAGTATAGATTGATTGAATTGGTGCAAGTTCACTGAAATCCGAAGCTTTTTTTGTCATCTAGTAGTCCGATATTTTTTAATTAGCTTTACTAATAAAATTTCTCTTGTTTGGTTGTGCACATTGGAATATGGGATATGGGAACATGAATATTAACGAGTTACGGGATCACAACCAAAGCAGACCAGACCCCACAAGCAGCACCCGTTCACGAGTTGACGCATGTGCCAGCCATCGTTCATTCGTTCTCCTCGACCATATTATAAGACGCGGTTTTCGAGGTACGGCAAAACTAAGTTTATTAAAGAATTTTTCATAAATTCTAGGAAGCCGCTACACAAATAATAAAAGCTGCAAGAGATAAAGATATCAATTTTTCTCAGTATATAACTGTAATAGAGAAAGTAAAAAGCGTAGGTACATAGTCATAATAGAGTCATCAAAAAATGTAACAAAAGAAAGTCATGAGAAAATATGGAGGGCGCTTTTTAATAGGTTCTGATAATGCGATCAATAAAAATACATGAAATAACTACCTCCCCTTGCCTGCGGGATGCGACTCTTGAGACCCGGGCCGAAAATGTCAGTAACCTCGGTCTATTTATAATAGAAATGCTACGTCATGTGTGTGCCCCTGTCATTACACGAGGATCCTTCGCCAAGCGAGCAACGTGGAGCGAGATGGGTGAGACAGGATGCGCGTAGGGTTCGCTCCACCCTTCGATCGATCCACTAGCACTATGTGCTCCGCGCCGCGCCGCGCCCGGAATCAGAAATTCAGAGACTCGAAGCATCATACGGTGCCGCGATGCAAAAAGATACGATGCTACAAATTGTATGAAAACATTCCCTGATGAGAATCGATTAATGTCATGTCAGGGCCATTCTGCGTTGACAATATAAATAACGGATAGCGATGACCAGAAGGCAAAAAAATGCCAAGTGGACTTGCGCGATTTACAGTTGATGAAACCCGACCGCAAGAGCTGCGATTTCAAATGAAAGCCTATCAATAATAAGTATACCTATAGAAAGCCAAGTGACTTCTTGACTCTATCGTTAATAATTTGGCGTAGAGCTATGAAAACGTGGGGCTAAAGCACAGAATATACCAGGTAGAGTCAACGACAAAAGTCACTGAACAATCACACTTTTTTCTATTATCCTCATCATCATCTTAGACACCAATATTTGACCTCATCATCACCTACAATCAGGTGTGTTATATTGTGGTTAAATGATACCATGTAAAATGTAATAAAAACCAATAATAATTACTGATTTGAAACGCATTTGGAAAATCGAGAACGATCAGCTACTTTTGTCGCTGACTGTACTGCTACACTGTGCCCACTAAACGCGGTAGCACGCAGCGGTGGTACTATCCCCTACTCAGTACAAACAAGTTTTCGTAAATGTCAAAGTTGCAACTCGTACTGCCTAAATGCAAAACGTGACTGGAAAACTTTTGAATTCGAATACAACGATTTAAAAAAACTCGTACTACCGTTTTAGGTCGTCAAAGTTTCCGTAAGGAGGACTGAAAAAAATATATATGGAAGGAAACGAAACCTTTCATAGTTTTCGTGAATTATCAAAACTTGTACTAGGGGTTCTGACGTTACACAAGCTGAGATTCGAGAGAAGTGAAAATACAAAGCTTCCAAATGAATCGATCGCGATCCTATTCATAGCTCTGCCAATGTCGAGTCACCTCGCTCAGCGACTGACATATAATCTGCAGAAGGCGAGGAAACCGAATATAAAAGGCTCCTAGGAGGAAATTGTAACTTGTATATTTCACTAACGGGATTTGCCTAAGTATAACGCCGTGGCGCCTATCCAATATTGTGTAAGTGATCTGCAATGAAAGCAAACTTTTCGTATGAAATGGGATATAACCCCGATGCATGATGATCGCGATATAGTGATTGTCGAGCAGTCTCAGAGAAATAATTTCTTTGATGTCAATAATGCTAAGTGATAGCCGTAGTTTGTTGAATGTTGAAAGGACGATGACTTCATGCTCGGTCTCTGTCCATTTGTCCAAGCATGAAGGGAAAAATAGATCAAATCGATCATAGAAAGAGACAAAAATATGCACACAACGGGAGATACAAGAGTAACAAGAATCTTAAAACAGACGAAGAATGGTGACAGCGAACAATCGTCCCAAATTCCCTATTCTTATATTAACTATGCAAATTCCCAACATGACAACATGCATTGTCATGCAATGTCACATTTGATTGGATGCACGTTCACGGTGTAGCACGAATTCCTTTTCTTTTATCATTGAACACGAACGACAAACGGTCATTTAACTAGTCCAAAATGCTGTTGCAATACAACATAAAAGCTGTAGTAGTCGTCTTACCAAGCGACCTGTCAATGGAATGACTCGGAGCTGTCCTCTAACAACATGCACAGTCTTGTAAAGTCAAATCTGTGTGTATTTCGCCCATTTTGGTGTAATTAACGTGTCAAGTCTTGATGTTACCTATATAATTATATTTATAAAATAATAATACGTATGTGGAATAGGTACCTTACCTACCACCTACCTACCTAGCTCTTGTTGAGACTAAACACTAAGCTGCTCAACTCGGAACAGACTGTCAGTCAGACGTAAGAATGGTACACCAAGGGGTTCCGTTTTTCATCGGATGAACAGAACCATATTAAAACTAATTTATTAGCACAATATTATTTTATGAGGTCGGTAATCGATATAGGTACCAATTCCTACACAATGTTAAATCACTGTAACAATTTATACCTAAGTTATCCTTGTCGCCATGACGTGTGGAATACCCTGACTTCGGCCTTATAAGGATACTAGCTGATGCCGGCGGCTTCGCCCGCGTGGATCTCGGTTATCGCGGCCACAATAAATCATGCAATTTTGATTCCGTACCCGCAACCCATGGGATATGAAGGTGTGTTGTTCGTTGTACCATAGTTACTATGGTTTTACTGACTTTAGACAGGGGCTTATTTATCTTTGGGCCAAAAGAACGTGTGAGATTTCATGCTTTTCTTCGTTATTTTCTACCTTATTTCTCTGAGGTTATTTCATTTACAGACACTTTTATGTCCCAACTTTGCTGTACACACAATTGGCATCCTTTTTCCTCTTCTAGATTTGTACAGGTATACGTCTCTCTCGCTCCGCTGCGTTGGTGTGAGCCCATCGGGCAGTGACCCAACTTCCACAGCTGTTTTGGTCAAAGTATAATAATAATGAAGGACGAATTCGTAATTAAGTTACATAAAAGGGATGTGATGTCACGCACAGTGGTTTCAATTTATCGGTGATTTAATAATTACTTACACGTTAGGTATTGAGTATTCACGGTTTGTGTAAAATAAGTACCTACCTATATAGGTAGGCGTCGCATCGTTTGCGTAGAGAATTGTTACGTGCCTTCCTATGAATATAAAATAACTGTTTAGTTTCGAAAATACATAATTAATGTTCTAGTAACTAAAAATGGTCAGTATGCAAAAGTTAATCCATACTAAGTCTTAGTATGGATTTGGAAAATATCTAATAGTAGGATTTAAATGAAATTTGGTATAGAGATAGTTTGAGCTCTGGGGAAGGACATAGGATACTTTTTATCGCGATAAACTGTAGCCCACGCGGGTGAAACCGTGGGGAACAGCTAGTAATAAATAAAAGTGAAACGTTTTCTTTTGGTTTATTTGTTTGTTTCTTTAAAACCAATACGAATGGAATTATGTCTAATGTAGTTAGGTAAGCCACTGAGACTAACATTTCTCTCGGAAAATAACAATATTGTTGTGGGAAATGTTCAAAATCATAGCATGAACGTGTGAAGCTGCAGCGTGAGGCAGGTCTTGAATTAGGTCAATAACTTGACCGGGTTGGTCCATCGCAAACTCGTGCCTCGCAATTATCGAGTAAATAAACACCAAAGTCGGTTGCGTTGTACTCATGACTACTTCTAAAATATGAAAATAGTAAAAACTCATACTTACAGTAATATGTAGTAGGTACTTCATCGTATCTAACGCATGCACACGTTCGTAATCATAAAAAAATAAAAAGACCTCATCACTACTTATTAGAAAACAAAGTCCTCCGCGCCGCGTCAGTCTGTCTGTTCACGATAAACTCAAAAATAACTGCACCGATTTTCATGCTGTTTTCATCAATAGATAGTGTGGTTCTCCAGGAAGGTTTTAGGATATAATTTGTCAAGGTTTTGTATAAAGTACATTGCCTAAAACATAACGATATTTGTTGGAGGTGTCGGAACGGAAAAAAATAAGCCGTCTGGGAGCTTTCAACGAAAACGCTGCCTAAGAAACCCTTTGAGATATAACAAAATGATATAATTATGGTGGAATTGTGTATCTTATACAGGTCTACAAAAAAGTCCGCGATGGCATGTCTATCTCTTATGGATAACATAATAGAACTACTTTTTTACATTTTAAAAGTTGATAAAAATGCCGACTAAAATCAGACCGTCTTATGCAAGCTTTAGATTAACCCTTATCCAAAAAATCATTTCTTATTCAAGATTGTTCCACCTGTAGATTACTTTTTGAATTTTTGATTACTTTTTGAATTGTTAGACATTCTATTCAAAAGATATTAAGAAATAAAAATGTCAATCTAATGGAAAAAAAGTGTTTTAAAAATAAACCCACCGCGCCGCCCGCGCCCCGCCCCGCCCCGCCAGCGCCATCCATGGCCAGCGACCGCAGCGCAGCGGATAACGCGGCGGGCACCGAAGTGCGGGAATAATTTTGGAGTATATAGTTTTGGATATTTATATACGCTGGTAAAGTAAGTAACTACTAACTACTAATACTAATCACAAAATAAAAGGCCCGTTTCGACGTAAATAGTGACTGCACCATACGACTCGGTACTCGATACAAGCGATAAATCGATTCAAGTTTGCATGAGTATTTGATCGATTTGAATATGTATTGTAAAGTCCATTGGATTAAAGTTCTGAAGAAAATTTTACATAAACTTTGATATTGTAGGTATTTTGAAATGATACAATGTTACGAAAGTTCAATTTTCTTTAATTTACTATTATTGTTACAATAACATTCACTCAATCACAAAAAAACAAAAACGTCAATAATTTTCTTTAATTTACAGCTTGGAGCTCAAAGCCCATAATTTTCAGTAAAGATCACTGCACAGCTGGTGAAATTCAGTAATTAAATAAATAAAACCGGTCAAGTGGACGGTATGAAAAAATCGTTATGGACAGCACTAGCCGAGTGGGGTAATGAATAACAATGAAAAATGTAATTACCTTCAGAACATTTAATCGGTAAAAACTAGCAAATTATATGGGCGTGAACTGTCAAAACGGGCCTCTTAATAATTTATGATTAAGAGCCCCCCCCCCCCACTAACGCCACTGGGTATAGGTATTTTGAAAGGATATTGTCACTAAATTAGGATCTCACGATACATTTGACCCGAATGTCAACTGTCTGCAGTTATTCTAATACCTACCTATAAGTCCTGCCTGCTCGATCAAGTGGCTCCATTTGTGCAGTTCAACGTGAGTTCAACGACTGCAAATATAACATAAAGTAGATAGATACTTACGTCTTATTTAGAGTACTGGTAAAGACATAAATTGTGTGACCAAAGTGGATTGGGTATTGAAAAATCGTTCCATTTTTAAATTACACGACAGATATGAGTTTACTATGTAATTTATTTGGCCGCTAAAGACGACAAATATGTATTTTCATACAACTTTTGCCGGCCCCTGCTCGCATGTATTTGGCCAGTGCAGCAGCTCCGATTTATTTCGAAGACGGTTGTCAAAACAATGCTCTTATTTCCAAGAATGTTTGAGAAAAAGAAAATTTACTCCAAAACATGGCAACTAAGAAAGTAACTAAGAAAAATGACTTTTTTGGCGGCAATCGAATTGTCAACGTGAAAATATTGTTTTTATTTCCAAAACTTGTGTTTCTTCGAGTGATAATGTGTAATATTGGTGGATTATTAACCATTATGTGTTCGTTAATGTGTACGAGTGTGGGAAATTGAAATAAAGTTGTGAAAGTGACTTTTTAAGTTGCTCCAAAAAAGTCCGTGTAAAGTTTAAGTAAAGCACCACTACTTTACTTAAACACTATCCGCATCCCATCATTATCATCACCATCATCTCATCATCATCATCACCATCATCATTTAAACTTGATTCAACTCTCTGAGTTTGAAATCTTTTATACTTGACACTGGGAAAAATCCAAGGAAGGAGAAAACCTGGAAGAAGACGTACCTCATGGCTCAAAAATCTCCGGACTTGGTTCAAAATGAGCACAAGATCCCTGTTCCGAGCAGCAGCATCCAAAATTAGGATAGCCCTAATGATAGCCGACCTCCGGTAGGAGATGGCACCACAAGAAGAAGATACTTGACACTGGCAAATACACTAATCGTGTGACGCCATAACAAAACAAAAAAAAAAAAAAACTAAGCAAAAGTTTTATTTAAATTTCGAACTGACTTGCAAATATAGAAAGCTGTTTAGTGAAAAAAAAAACAAATGAACAACGCGGGAAAAAAATAGTTCATATGATTTCAAAACAAGGTACTGCGATATAATATAATAATAAATAACCTACATTATGTAGAAACTCCAATTAGGTAATAACAACGCCTACGCAACACAATATACATACTTACCTGCTAAGTTCTCACGTAAAACGGAAGGGTACGGGATCCTATCCTCGTGAGTTCAACTCGCACTGTTTTTTTTTATTGACTATGTTGACCCTTCCATTTCCGTTCGGTTGACCACCATCTCACACCTATAAAGTAGGAAGCCACTTTCTGCCACAATCAACATAATTATAGGTACCTTCGTCCTAAGAATTTGTGGAATGTCTACAATATACGGTCAACGAAAAGTCGCTGAACATAAACAGCTTTCCGATTTTCTTTAAATCATAAGAACCAAACATTACTAATCTAGTGCATTTAAAAAATCGAGTATGAAACCACTTTTGTCGCTGACTGTACGGGTGATATCCTGCCGTTCTTCTACTTGTCCTGTTGTGGAAAGGATATGGGGGACAAGATCGTGTACTCTTTCGCCCTCTCTCCAAAATGTAGGTATCCTTTAAGATCAATAAAACATACACGCTTCCCACGCTATTTTAAACCGGACAAGTGCTAGACTAACTCGCGCATGGAGAGTTCTGTACACTCCGTACAGAATTTTATGTAAAATTCAATATATTCGAACGTTATAAAAACAAATCAATGATTTTTAGACTTTTCTTTTACTTGTGCTGGGCTGTGAGACCGTGCTACATGCCAATATGATTATAGGTCAATGGTATATTGCGTAAGTCAGTCAGACTTAGAACTTTTACAGCACCAAGATCTTAACTGGATACGTCCTTCATGCATCCCTGAAATAAAGACAGACAGACGGACAGCGAAATTATTCTAAAAAGGTTACTTTTCCTTTTGAGTTACGGAACCCTAAAAATTTATCTAAACGTGACATCGATATTTGATACCTATAACTACTCAGTCGCTGAAATCCTAGATATAATAAGAAATGACGACACGTACAATTTTTTTGCTTACAACATAAATAGGCAGGTAGGTTGAAGATATGGGTAGGTAGGATAGGTCTACCTATCTAATCTAATCATACAAATTAGGGAGCTCTACAACGTACCTACCCATTAGCGTTATTTTGAACTTAATCTCTTAAACGCTAAAAATGTGGAATAACTCACGACTCACATTGTTCCCCGATATTAAATTCAGCAAAGACGAAGTAGAACGAAGTCGTGCTTTTCTGTAATTTTGAGTTTATTTCCGAGACATAGAGTTTAACGTCGCTTAGCAGTTTTCTTTGTGGTCCCTGCCATTCTAAACAGAAGAGGGTTCCAATAATTTATAGAGGGGTCTGTCGACGCAACCCGCCATCGCCACCTAGACTCCCTAAAGATAGACCCACCTAAAAATGGGTGCCAAAAAGTTTCAACAGAAAGTTCAAAACGAAAAGTGCTCGAAATTCAGTCATAATAATTCTATGTCCTCTTCCTAGAGGTAGACAATGTTAGTGTTAGTTGCCATGCCCGAAAAGGCTACGAATTTCTTGAGTCGAGTTTAATAGTTTTACCTACCTACCTACTAAACTTATCTAAATGGAAAGAACTTGAATGCCTTACTTAGGTAATATTTATGAAACTACTACTATTTTACTTTTCTTTTTTTTACTGGGTAAATAAAAGTACACACAACCAAAAAGCGCTCCACACTTTTTGAATTAACCATTATATCGTAATACTAATACAAGTCAATTTAATTATTTTATATTTTTCAGTGCGTTTTTAAAGTGTTTTTTTTAGTTTTTTATTTGTTACGGCGTCGCACGATTATATTAGTGTATTTGCCAGTGTCAAGTATTTTAAAAATATTTCTAACTCAAAGAGTAGAATCAAGTAATGATGATGACGATGGTGATGAGATGATGGGACCCAGCCGCAAGCCGGGTCAAAGATGGATAGTGTTTAAGTAAAGTAGTGGCACTTTACATGAACTTTACACGGACTTTTTTGGAGCAACTAGAAGAGCCACATTCACAACTTTATTTCAATTTCCCACACTCGTACACGTTAACGAACACATAATGGTTAATTATCCACCAATATCACACATTATCACTCGAAGAAACACAAGTTTTGGAAATATAAACAAAAATTTTCATGTTGACAGTTTAATTGCCGCCAAAAAGTCAATACGGCTAAGTAATAGACTTGATCAATCCATTAACACAAGTTTCGAGCTTAATTTGGGGCTAGGTAAATTTGTGTACAATTCTCCCCGATATTTATTATTATTATATACCTTTATCGAAAACTATAGCAATTTTTTTAATTCAACGATGGTAACATTGTTGCTTTGACAGTTTGATTTGGAACGTTGAACGTGACATGGACAGTCTCACTCACGCAGACAACTTCAGACCAGTGCTGCACACACAGCACTGGACTTTCCGCTGTTCTGGTGGTTTTAGTGGGAGTGGGTGTGTGCCGTGAGAAGTGTCAAATACTGCGAATCGAATCGAAACACGCGACGCGTTTCTAAAAATGTTGTGTAGATGGCGTTAGTACATATCGACATACCGCCTTTCGAACTTTTCGGTAGATGGCACCACCCGTCAAATAATGATCCACATAACAAAAACAGCTGTTAACATTTTGTGATGTAGTGATGTCCACTAGTCCGATTATGGCCACCTTTTTGCTCACGAAATATGTACATTAACAATCTAATAGGGTAATATTTTGATGTTATTTGCTTTGCCTGTTACCTAGAACTTACTATTTCACGTTTTACAAGAAATAATAAAATGTTCTCATCAAAAAGTTTAGGTAGATACCTAAGTAATTGCTGTTCTCACCAACGATATAAAATATCTGTAAGGATGATAAAATATCTACAACACGTAAATAATCTTTGACCACATCCTACAGTAATTGAAGGGCTGTCTGATTGTGACTATCGCCCGAAATTAATAATCGATCCTGATCCGTTATCCATAATATGAAATTTTAGTACTAGGGCTTGACATATTATGACATGTCATATCGATCCAAAACCGCGGATAACGGATCAAGATCGATTATTAATTTCGGGCGTAAAGGAGAGACATATATATATATATATATTTGCTTTATTATAATTATGAAAAAAGTGATCTTAGTACCTAGTTATTTTTCAGGTCAGGACCTACCATTTTTCAGGTTTAAGTTATTTTATAATACATAATATTGTAGGTAGGTACTTACATTACCTATGCCTATAACCTATTTCAAGGTACCTAGTCTACTTATTAAAATAAAGTAACGTAAAGAACTATAAAATGTTTTTCTTCCCAAAAGTTTGTATAATAAATTCAAGCCATCTTGTGGTATTTTTAGGGTAACGTTTTATAATTATGGCGGCCACATTAAAGAAAAGGTGCGCGTTGATGATGACTCGTTAGTATTTTATTTGCTCTATCTCAATTTTAGTTTGAGGCTAGAAAGAGAAGGAGCGAGTGGCAATAAAAATAATCGCACAAACGCTAATTTCGTCCCTCGTCGTGAGTCGTGCCCTTTCGTGCCGTTCTTGGCAACCGGTTTTGTTTGTGGAACGGTCGTAAAACGAAATAACCAATGATCAGCTTGCATTTCCAGCGGGCGTACCATTCGATAGAAGTGAGAGGGAGAGAGCGAGTGCTTTAACGGGGAGTAGTGCGGGGAATGGGTGCGGTGGGCCGGTAGCGGTAGTGAGCGCGGCGCGGGCACAATAGACAGTCTTATTTCGCCATTCGAAAAGAAGGTTATTGTTACAATGACACGGGCACCGGACTATCGATAAAGTGTGTTTGTATGTCGTTTTCATCGATAATAAGTGTTGTGTTTACTTTCACCAGTGCGAATGTCTCGATCCTTACATTTTCGTTTGTATTTTCTTTTAATCACTGCCGCATGGGACGGCGCTTACGTTTCAGTTAACCTTTTATTTTGAAACGATGGAACGTTGTTCTTATGGTTTTTACACCAAAAGGTATTTTATGTTATTTTTTACTTTTAAATTTGCGATCAGATGGTGTGCGGGTGGACCGCGTGTGGCTAAACAAAGTGGGCGTAGTAAAAATATACGTCCGTCGCGTCACCTGGATGATATTGTAACATTGTTGTACAAAATAGCAAGCTGATGAGGACAAAAATCGTAGAAGAAGATGCTAGATCACAGGGAGTCATTTCTCATTAGTGATTCTCTATAGAGCTACGCTTTTCAATCTGAATGAAATAGCATGTAACGTGATGCAGCATTTACCAAATGGTGAAGGTTTACTCGTTATTATTATTGCAACGCTTCGAGGAAAAGCCGACAATGTAAGGCTCTCGCACTTGAGGGTCGACAGTTGTGGGGAGGGAGAGCGTCGCCGCCGTCTGTCTGCACACATGCAGAACCGGTTCGCGCTCCGGCTCCCCTAGTGGGTTTTGATCACCTATTTCAGTCATGCCACACGCGATCGCATAACTCCCTCTCGCTCGCACTTTTTCATTATTTTTTACTTCCCCTTATGAAATAATATCAAGGAACCGTTTTTATTTAGGTACCTGTCTTTAGATAGGTGTATTCCGAACTATTCTGTATAGCCATATAAATTATACATAAGAAAGAGAGGGTAAGTAATAAGAAAACAAATTATGGAATGTTTCTTCGGTGAATGACTTTTTGCTTAATGCATATTAATTATTGCATCTAAGAAATAAAACAAAGAAAGTTATAAATACATAATATAGGTATAACTTACCTACATTTTTATAACATGCAGACATAAACTAAGTAATATTTAGGGCCAAGTTGGTTAAAATAAGCCAGTTATACATTAACCAGGTTGCATCAAAACCTTGGTTTAAAACGTATTTACTGCCGTACTGTAGTTACCTGTGTACGGGTCAGATCATTACTGATTTTGAATCAGTTTATTGAACTACCCACTGCCCAAGTGCCATAATAGGTTCCGTTTTTACCTATTGAGGTATGAAATCCGAGGAACTGTTCAAAACGGTCTAAAAAGGGGGCGCCATCGCCACCTTTGATTACTAAACATAATTATCATCACATAATATTAATATCAGATGACTTGTGATCAAATACTACCCTTTACCCTTATGAACGGAAATCCTCTATTTGTTATTATTTAGATTAGCATGACATATTTATTTGTAGTTTTTTGGATCAGTCACAGAGAAAATTGGTTCCATATCTCTACCTAAGTATAAGTTTTGTGATAGTGGAAGGTCTCTCTTCATCAGTTGCTATAACGATCATTAGCGCTTTCGGGCGAGTTTCGGGCGTTCTCGTTAAGGCCCGGCGTGGCGTAAAATTTTTTGGCCTTGGGTTTTTTACGAGATGAACAGAGCAAAAGGCCCAAGATCCTACCTAGGCGTGGAGATACCGCAATATCTGCCCCTGACGAAACGAACACACAATGTAAGGGAACCTGAAGACACTTGATCCCCATTTTAAATTTTACGAATAACTCAAAGAGTGAGATTATTTAATCACTTTTTAGCTAATATTATAAATAATTTCATAGTTAATCACGTGCCACTGTTAATTACCGATAATAGACAAACATTGTTTGGTTATTGCCTTTTTTAAACTCGGCAAAAGTCTCCCTCTTGTTTCCGGTAGTAGGGTAAACTTGATAATGGGGGTCGTGTCTCTATTCATTACGTTTGAGACTTTGTTTTGGATAGATTTAATCAAACGGGAAGCCTGCTTTGTTTTAAATGAATAAAGAAGCTGTTCAGATTAATACTTTTTAATAATGTAAATCAATACTTAGCCTCATAAACAATAAAATACAACCTAAACTACTTAAAATAAAAATTTGCCGCTAAAATCAGACTTCACTCAACGGTGTGAAGTTGTCTGCGTGAAAATGCTAATTTCACATTCAACATTCATTCATACTGTCAAAGAGCTACATTGTTGCATAATATTTCGGGGTATCAAATCCCCAAGTGATCAAGTCTCCCCATGTTCCCCTACATAATTTGTTTTAAGAATTTTCTAATTTTTAGTTAAATATAATTATAAGTACTTTACCCGTTTCTCATTGTACAAAAATTTAGCCCTTTCTCCAAAACTACGTACCTAAAATTTTCGGAAAAAATGGAGACCTAAAAGTTTACAGGATAAACTAATGTAAAATCCAAAAAAATTAAATTCTTACGGAAAAGGAAATGTGAAGCCGAGGCTAATCGCTAGTTTTATTAGAAAATAATAAACTTTCATTGCCTTGAATATTAGAGCATCAAGAATTTAAATGTTGTTTCGTCTTCTAACATTAGAAGTACATATTAATTACAATTTAAATTACTGCCGGGAATTTAGGCGTTGATAGATGAATGATCGTGAAAATGTGAGCCGAGGCCTAGCCGAGGCACACATACGTGAGTCCATGACTCCCATGAGTGCCATTTTGCCACCAAAACTTCTATAGTTTTTTTTCTCAAACAATGCCCAGATATTTAAACAAGGTAGTAATTTGAAACATTAAAACAATTCCACGCTTCGCTTTTTTTTTAGTCTGACGAGAATCAGTTGAATCCTGTTGAATGAGTTTTTATACTTTTTATTACTTTTTGGCTGTATACTTCAGCAAAACCTCCGCATATTAAGTATTAAGTAGACTTTTTTGGCGGCAATTGAGTTGTCAACGTGAAAATTTTGTATTTATTTCCAAAACTTGTGTTTCTTCGAGTTATAATGTGTAATATTGGTGGATTATTAACCATTATGTGTTCGTTAATGTGTACGAGTGTGGGAAATTGAAATAAAGTTGTGAAAGTGACTTTTCAAGTTGCTCCAAAAAAGTCCGTGTAAAGTTTAAGTAAAGCACCACTACTTTACTTAAACACTATCATCATCCCATCATCTCATCATCATCATCACCATCATCATTTAAACTTGATTCAACTCTTTGAGTTTGAAATCTTTTATACTTGACACTGGCAAATACACTAATCGTGTGACGCCAAAACAAAACAAAAAAAAAAAAGTATTAAGTACCTATTCTACCTATTTGACATATTGGTTAAATGGTGAACATCTAAAGCTTTTCCATTTCTACCTACCACAATAAATTTCTACTCGTTCACATCACCCACATTTTTTAATGCCGCAACTTTTATTAATATTTAGCAAAAGAATAATAATAGTAAGTATAATAGTTTCTGGAAAAAAAAACCATATACAAATACAGAGAAAAGTTTTTTTTTGTTATGGCGTCACACGACTAGTGTATTTGCCAGTGTCAAGTATAATAAAATATTTCAAACTCAGAGAGTTGAATCAAGTATGAAATTAAATGATGATGATGACGAGATGAACGGAATAAAAATATTTCTAACTCAAAGAGTAGAATCAAGTAATGATGATAACGATGATGATGAGATGATGGGACCCAGCCGCGAGCCGGGTCAAAGATGATAGTGTTTAAGTAAAGTAGTGGCGGTTTACTTAAACTTTACTCGGACTTTTTTGGAACAACTAAAAAAGTCACTTTCACATTTTATTTCATTTTCCCACACTCGTACACATTAACAAACACTTAATGGTTAATAATCCACCAATATTACACATTATCACTCGAAGAAACACAAGTTTTAGAAATAAAACAAAATTTTCACGTTGACATTTCGATTGCCGCCAAAAAAGTCCCAGAGGAAGGTTACTTTACTATTTTTACATTAAGAAGGCAACTATTCCTACTCTATGGGAGAGAACATTCCTTTATTAATTGATTACGTCAGTCAAAGTCAAAAGAAAGGCTTATATCTAAGTTCATGTCGAAAAGGAAATAATGTTCATGTATGTATATTTGTATTTACGTAGATTGTTTATTTCCGTAGTCGGGTTACGGTTTTTAGCTTTATAAACTGTAAAAAACGAAACCGACTGAAAACGCGAGTAGTAAAAGTTGTTGTTATAAATATTACGATACATAGGAAGCGTAGATACTTTATCACAATTAAATTCACAAAATAATCAAACGAAACACAGTAGAAACCAAACTAAATACCTATTAATACCTGCATTTTTTTTTTTTTTACTATTTACAGGGTAGCGTTTGACCACAAGTCACCTGATGTTAAGTGACGATGTGGTCGAAGATGGCGCCACGCTACACCTGGACTGGGAACTGGCTCTCAAGTGAGGCTGCCGGAACACACCGATAGGTGCTTGGCGACAGATTCTTAACAAGAGGGTGGTAGCTAGCCAGGCGAGTACTAGAAAATACCCTACCACCAAGCTATGGTTTCATCACGATGTTTTCCTTCACCGAAAGCTCAAGCTCATTGTAGGATTCGAACCCACGTCCTACGGATCGCAAGCCGACGTCACTACCACTGAGCCATCATCGCTATAATATGCACCACATAAGAAATAATGATTTTGTATTATTTGTGGAACTGGCAACACTAGAGCCTGCCTCGGAGTTCCTGGACCCATTGGAGTGCGTACGCGCACTAGGGATTGTAATCCGGTCGGCGGTCGTATACGGCAGGAATTCTATAGATTCGACCGGATACGGCTGGATTAGTCACGTAAAAATTTTGTTGATTGGTGTACATGAAATTGAGTTAGAAAATATTATCTAAGAGTGTATTACAAAGTTGATATAAAAAAGTTTAAATCTCATGAAGACAAACTGTATTTAATAAACTACAAAAATTACAGATTTCTTCTTTTTCTTTCTTCTTCCTTATGTTAAAGTCAATAGCTGTAAAATTTTGTCTGGTGGTGTGAAAATCACCGGCTCACTAGCACTAAAATTATAGTACAGTGTAATTAGTACTAAATTGTACTAAATTGAAATCTTCTCATACATAAAAATGAATCCCTATCTCTCTTGGTCACGGCATCACGCGTGAACGGCTGGACCGATTTCACAAACTTTTTTTTTTCTTGTCCAAGGAAGGTTCTTAAGAAAAAATTAAAAAGGTTTTTTCTTGTGATAGACTACAGTCCACGCGGGTGAAACCGCGGGGCGTTGCTAGTCTTCTTCTCATAAACAATATATAAAAATGAATTCCTATTTCCCTTGGTCATGGCATCACGCGTGAACGGCTGGACCGATTTCACTTTTTTTGTTGTGTTTGTTATTGCCAGGAGAAGCTTCTTATGAAAGAAAAAATGGAAAAGTTTAAAAATTTGTTGCGGTAAACTGCAGCCCGCGCGGGTGAAATGGCGGGGCACAGCTAGTTAACAATAAAAATTGTCATGACGAGCTGTTACATTCAGTATTACAGTGTTACTAGATTTCAGAGCAAATGTCATCAATAAACCTATCATGTAATGTTTGTATTATAGTTTGTGATGATCAGCTTCGCACACTCTTATATATTTATCGCAAATCATGTATTAGTTTTTAACTAACCGATCCGGTTTTCCGGATTGCAACCCCTATCGCAGACGTTTCGCAATATCAAAATGAACATTTCAATAGAAAGCGTGCCGAAGTATCCGTGTTTATGGAATATCAACTAATAAACTTATTTCGACGGCTCCTTAGTCCTTAAAATAAACGTTAAAAATTTAAACATGCGTTCTAACAACTTAGCGGCTTGTAGGTACGTTCGCAGAGACGGAAACGAGTCAAATAACAGAAACGTATGCATTACCTTACTTGCTCCGTATGTGTGTGTTTGATACCTTAATATAATATAAAGCTTTCTTAAAATCATAGTGCTTGCAAAAAATTATAAAAGGCGATATTTTATATCACCCACGAACCTGGTAAGGTAATGTTTTATCCATCTGGCAACACTATTTAGGACCCCCACACGCCCCACAGTAAGTCGATCGATCGCGCGTCCGTCTGGTGAGTTTGGCTCCTGTTGAATATCGCTCTACGAAATACGAAATACGCGTTGCTAATTTTTGTAACTTGTATTTGTACAATAGAGACCTTGTGACTGTGATTAGATTCTCATTGATATCATCAAGCACTTGCGAGTGCGATGGATCGGTTCGGTTGACACCTGTTGTATAGGCACAGTATATGTAGGTACCTACCTACTACGTATATTTTGCTAAAAATATTTAATATTGATTGCCCACATATATCCACACACCCATTTGCATTATTGGGAGTGTGAATTTATAAATTTACTTATAGTCTAACATTTATCAGACTAGTAAATGTTGTGATCCCATTGATTGTCAAGAGTTCTAGGCTGCTATCAAATAATGTTTAAAAAATAAATATGTAATGTATTCCAATTTCCACCTGTAGCTATTTATTGATATCACTGTGGAAATGTGATTGTAATATAAAGCCATAACAATCAAACATAGGTTGATTTAAAAAGTCCTACTCTTTCATCTCATTGTTGCAAAATAGTTACTAAGCTGAATCCATTGTCATATTTTATTATGGTGGAGGGAAAAGATACAGAGGACTTACTCTACCACCATGTGGGATAAAAAGTCAGGAAGAGAGAGGGTGTCAGTTTGATATCCATTAAATTCTTGTAAATAAGCTCTGTTTTGGCTTCTTTGTTGTAGTTGATTTTATTGGGGTATTTACTTAGAGCGCTATCTATTTTTAACTAGGTATTTATCTTGCCATTAGCCACTTATCAGCGCCTTCACTAAGTTTTGAATAGACCAATTGCAATATTATACTTGGTGCATAATTAAATATTAATTGTCCCGAGGTAACAGCGATGGCAGATAATAAGTTTGCTGCTTTTTATTTACCTGGGTGGGTTAGTTACTTATTATTCTGTGTTTTGTCACGGCAAGACAATTAAACCGGACATAGAAACAAGAAATTAAAAAATATTCTGGTAAAAATGTAATGTGCCTAATAATGTCTGCCTGAATTGATTAAGTACCTAACTAATCATCATCATCAGCCAGAAGAAGTCCACTGCTGAACATAGGCCCCCCCTTTGACCTTCACCATAAACGGCTTATAGCCATTTGCATCCATCGGCTCCCTGCGACTCTTAAAATGTCGTCGGTCCACCTAGTGGGGGGCCTACCTACAGAATGTCTTCTGGTTCGTGGTCGCCACTCGAGAACCTTTCTTCCCCATCGGTTATCGGTTCGTCGAGCGATGTGGCCTGCCCATTGCCACTTCAACTTGCAAATTCTGATAGCTATGTCGGTGACCTAACTAATATAATTTTTATATTATAAGATTTGAACTTAAATCGAAGTTTGAGAATCAGTGATCATAAATCCTGTATTTTTGGTTTATCTTATGAAGTTTCTTCTTGTAATATATTATAGATATATATATTTAGAAATACTTATTACTATTTTTACTGGTATTGCAATTTATTATAACGGTAAATACAGCTTCATTTTTAGATATTTCTAAACTCACCTAGAGTTCTCTCAGTATTAACTCGAACATGTTGTTGACATTGAACACATTAAAAATTCTTTGTTAGGGTATATCAGTACTAGGCTTATACTCTGTGGGCATAAAAGAGGTTATTTCATCAGCAATCACTCACGCTAACAAATGAATGAATTGTGGTATTCTACAATCATTATGTTGCTTACTTCATGCCATAGGCTTTACGGTCATTCAGTAAGTGAGAGTGAGAGTGAGAGGTGTGTGTTTGAGTGCACAGTTATCACACTTGTTTTTAATACTTTTAACCTGCTGTTTGTAATACTGTCTGCTAATATCTGTATGGGATTACAAAATGATCTACTTTGAACTTCATTCTTACTTTCTATGTTTTACATGTTGTTTGTGCTGTCTAACCCATAATAGTACTAATTTTGATAATTAAGCAAATTCCATAATATTATTTGAATTCGATAATCACTTTGAATTGACTGGTCATTGTCATTAGATAAGATGAACAGTTAAACAAGAGATGGCATGACAAAGACGAGACCTGTAACAGTGAGCTAATTTGTAACAGGTCATATTGAGTACTGAACACAATTTGTAAACAACAGTTTCTTCTTTTCAGATCTGAGACTGTAGACAACACACAGAAAAAGAAAGAACAAGAGAAGGAGCCTCAGAGCTCTAGCTTCCAGCAGCTCTCGAAGCCGGCAGATAATCTGCACACTTCTGAAGGGCAGAATGTGCCAGTAACACAGCATGTGCCACCGCAGCAGCTACTCTCACCAACACACAGTTCGGGCCCACCCGTGTCTAAAGAAGATTCCAAAGACAAGTCAATAAAAGTTGCCAATTCCACTACCATCACTCTCATCGAGAACAGCACACTCAACGGAGACAAAGACAAAGACTACCCTAAAAACTATTTTACTTTGGAACCAAAAGTCGACAAAAAAGATGACAGTAACAAGAATAGTATAACAATAACTAAGACTCTTTCAAAGCAATCGCTGGGGAACAGTCAAGGTGAGAAATCCAAGGGTCAACAAAAGCCCGCTAAGAGGCCGTTGCAATACTTGGAGACTCTTGCAGAGAAGGCAGGGATTACTTTCGAGGATAAATACGAAGCGGCAAATACGTTACTCGCTT
Organism: Opisthograptis luteolata; assembly: GCA_931315375.2. NCBI lineage: Eukaryota > Metazoa > Arthropoda > Insecta > Lepidoptera > Geometridae > Opisthograptis > Opisthograptis luteolata. The sequence goes on from OV928033.1 coordinate 7,411,968, forward strand.
TAGATAAGCAGAACGCCGTCAATCGTAGACCTCTTGAGTTAAAACCACCTAAAACGGAGCCTGATAACCAAGAGGAGTACAGATACAGAAATCAAAAAGAAGAGGATGATAAATTACAGGTATATTTCACACACACAAATGTAGGTTTTAATTTTTAAGTGATATATTATTCTAATTAAACTGTTATTCAACAGATTCAGCAGCAGATAGTTCAGCAGCAACAACAACAACAGCTGTTGCAATTGCACTCTCAGCAGTTGCAACAACAGCAATTGCAGCAGCAACAGTTGCAGCAAGCTTTGCAACGGCAACATCAGCAGGCTATACAACAGCATATAAAAAATCAACAGGATCAGCAAGAACTGGTGAGATTTTAAGCATCACAAAGTTTTTATTATTGCAGATAGCAAAATAAAAATATGTATGTTTATTGTTTGATCGCAGTTGCAGAAACAGTTTCAGCAGCAGCAGCAGCAACAGCAGCAGCAGCAGCAGCAACAACAACAGCAAGTCACCCAGCAGGCTGACGCTCAGCAAAAGTTTTTGCAGGTAAGCATTATCATAGTGGTACGTAAGCATAAGCATATATTTCAGGCATAATATTGGGTATATCAATCAATACATAATGTACCTTTTTCTGAAGGCATCCTAAAGGACTCATTAGGGGTACCTTTAAATTTATATAGAAAAAAACGGAAAGAATATGGAACACCTCACTCTGTAGTAAAGCGTTATCACTATTTTCCCATCCACAAACTGTTGTTTTTAGCCCTGATTTGTGTTTGTGCAGATTGTAGACGGACAAGGACAAGTGGTTCAGCAGCAGATGAGCATGGCGCAGCACGAGCCGAACCAGCAGCACCATCAGACGGTCACCGTCGTGTCTTCCATGCCCAACTCTATGAATCATCAGGTCAGTTGTTGGCAGTTTGTGACTTTTTTTTATTGGAAATAGGCATGTCTTTGACCGCCATCCCGCCCGTTGCCAAGCGATGATGCCGTCCGTCGACGCCGTAGCACGCATACCTAGAAGGTACCCCGTTCACTCTTGCCTTGAAGATCCCTAATGTAGTGATCGGGAAACACAGAATCCGGCAAGGAGTCAGACTCCTTAGCGGTACACGCATGATGAATGTAGAAGCAAAATGCTTCGTGCGAACCGGTGGAATGTCCACCATACAATTTATTTATTTGTAATCCTGCTAAATAGCATGGTAGATTACGAGCCATCCTATCATTTTGAGAAAAAGACTGAGTGTATTTGTTGTAAATGTTGTAGGTTCAGCAGCAGCAGGCCGGTGGCGGGCTACAGCAGCAGGCGGGTGGGACTATCTCAACCATGGCGCCGCTCCAGAATATGCCGCCTGGCAGCCAGCATCCACAGCAGATCAGGTAATTGCTTATCTTTTTTTTATGAAAAATGGTGATGCTAACAAGCAGATGGCCCGCCTATCCGGGGAGTTGCCGACCCTTAAGAACTCTTTTCCACACCGACCGCTAAAACTTGTCTTATCCCAAGTTATATGCTTCTTTTCAAACTTCACCCAAATTAGTTGAGCTGTTTCAGCGTAAAGAAGTGCCATTCATTACAAAAAATTTATGGAGTTGCGCACGCGCAGCGTCAGTGCTAGCCGAATGCACACACTCACTCGATAAAGGCTATGATAGCAGAGCTTTGTGTGACAGACAGTCATCTATCTACATGGGTGAATTCCATATACCATTAGGCATAAACTAAAATAAATGTTTGGTTGGCAGTGCCGAATGGGGCCACAGTCGCGTGCAAGTGATACAGCAACCGTTGCAGAACAATGCGTATTTGCAACAACTGTACAATGCCCAGGGACCTCTGCTGATGCCGGGCAACATCGCGCTGCATCCCGGCATCAACTCGCAACAGATACAGGTAACAAAGACAGAAGCAGCTGCAGCGGACTTCCTATAAAATATTTATCTGTTTTCCTCCTAATCTCTAATTGAAAAGGAAATGTTAATGAGATCAATACATTGAATAATACAATACTCAGAGTACAATCGAGGTATTTCTCGCAAATTAGCAATATGTTTAACGTTTTCGTCGGGCATGATGCTCTTTAAACGCCTGCGGGTCGAGACTACTGAGACTCGGACCTTAATTAAAGTCCTCATTATATAGCGATCTTTTCTTGCAACAGGTCATCGCCGCAGGGAAGCCGTTTCAAGGAAATCAACTGGCGCCCCACATGCTTACTGCACAGGGAAAGCAAGTTCTGCAAGGACAGGCCGGTGAGTCACAGACATAACGCCATGATATAACCATAATGTCCAGTGCAGTCCACACTGGTAAATGGCAAAACGGCATCCAAGTTTTAATCATGCCTAAGAATTTAGTAAAAATTAATCAAATTGTTATTAATCAAATCGACAGAATAACATAAATGCTGTAATATGGCATAGTATCACTTAATTGAGCTTACATACAAGTAGCTTTTCAAAGCATTGCGCAGCCTATCAGCTAAATTAAATATAGCACTCCATTGACAGATAATATAATCAATGTACCATATTTGATGGCAAGCTATTCTATTATAATGTATCACAACACTATTTTATTCATCATATTCCATTAAATTCCACTATAATTGTAAATACATATAAGTGCCTTAAGTTAGGGTTGCCACAAATACTGTAAAACACATTAAAAACAAAGTTTAAAAAAACTTTTAGACCTATAAGTTTTTTTTTTTTAAACCTTTTGACCACAAGACACCTAGATGCTGAGTAACGATGTTGTTGAAGGTGGCGCTACGCTGTACTTAGATTGGGAATATGTTTTGAGGTTTTATGTAATACACATTATTATTACAATTAATTTTTTCAAGGGGAAATGGGATAGATAAATACCGATATTACAACTACCTGTATATTTACTAGGCAGTTAAAAATGTATAATATACTCAGTACTGCTTTCTTTAAGATTCAATAAATCCTTACTCATATTATAAATGTGAAAGTAGCGACACACAAAACACACACTTTACGCACAAGTATGCATAATATACGGAGCGCAGCTTAAGTCAAATTAGTCAAAATGCTTAACAATAGCTACAACACTTATTATTCGTAAACATGTAAAGTATTTTGGCAACCCTAATGAAACATGGCATTGCGTCATGTTTCGATTCGAACTTCCGCACTATTTAGTTTTGCAGTAAATTTTGCAGGTCTCACATATCAGGAGCAAGGTTTACCAAAAATTTTAAACAGAATTATATGTTTCGAGTCTCGTGATTGGTTGTATTAAATGTGACGTTTTAATTTTCTACTCCAATTAGTTTCAATTGATTTCATTAATTTGGGCAGCGTATTATTTGGCACTTCGTATAAATGTTCGATAAAGCTTGTTCCAAGCGATGTTTTACAGTTTAAAGCTATACACAAAGATGTGCTTGATTTCGCGTCTGTATGTAAATGTATATATATGAGTTGTATTTAGTAGCTTTTTCTATTGGCTTTTCACACGTTTTAGCTACAACGTTATAAATGCAGGTAACACTTGTTTCTGCGTACGGCATCTACGCATATTTTAACTCTAATTTTGTTCGTATGTAGAATCTAGAGGATGCACATAAAGTGAGATATTTCTTTTTCAAGTCCACTACAGATATTTTCATCTCTCACGTTTGGTAAGTAGGTCACCATCTCCACTCATCTAAAAGAGGGTTTGATCGATTGATATCGATAGTTGAAAGAGGCGCGTTTCTTTTCGAGGAATACATTCACATGTAGCAAGATGACTTTAAAAAAAAACTATAGATGCAGCCACTTTAAATTTAAATGTTGTCTAATGAATTAATAATATACGCTATCAATGATAGAATCAACCACAATAACTGTCCTTTGATACACCTCGAAGGTATCTCTTTTTAATAACATGCGATAGTAAGTTTGATTATAATATTAAATGAACTATTCGCTCTTTTTTCTTAAAAATAATAATAAGGTAACAAAAAAAAACCTCGAAAAGCAGCATATAAACATGAAAAATTAACATGCTTAATTCCATGTCCCATTATGAATTGTTATTCCTGTGTGCTAATGCCGTTGTTTCCCTGCCAGCCCCGTTCCCCGGGTATACCACGATCCCAGCGATACCGACGACGCAGAACCAAACGTTCGTGTTCAGCCCTCTGAGCGTAATCAACTCGCAGCCAAGCATTCTGCCTGCGCACTCCCAGCCTACGGTCTCTGGGATAGGACAGCAACAAAAGCAGAATGACATGCACAAGGTAAGGTATAACTAAAGTTTGTTAAATAACTAAAAACTATTAGGCGATCGCGCATGCCTGACGAACGCTAGTGTGATCGGGGCTTAGCACAAAACGTGCTCCTCTTTCACGAATCTAAAGTACCTTTTCTCTCTTGGTACGTTTTTTGTGTTGTTTCCGTAGGGTGGTAGTATTAAGAGCATTGTTCTGCTTAAGAGAGAGTTCACAATGCGTTTCGAGGCTCAGCCCCCATAAATAGAATCCCCATAGTAACTTCTCAACAAAAAATGCCTTTGTGATAATCGTTGGTGCAAATTTTTCGTTCAGCTGCGGTTGATTTAAACGCAAGCTTCGTATTTCTACATTTTATTCAATTTGATATCTTTAAAATGCGTTTTCATGTTTTGTGTATTGCCTTAATTACTTAATTGAACTATAAATGGGTTAAATATAAGCCTTTTAAATTTAAAGTTAAATTAAGTTTATATAAATAATGCCCTCTGTCTATATCTAAAGAACAACATCTTATATCTCGGGAAATACTGTATTGCTGCGCCGGATTTTGAATGAAAAAATTCTTCGAAATTCTGGTCGGTTTTGAACTGTAATCGATAGGCTTGTGGCGCTATCAAGCGAGCGACACGCTCCTCCCATAACTAACTCAGTAGCATAAAAAAATCATGTTGTACTTAGCATTTACTTGTTTTCCAGTGCGGTGGCAAAGTGTCAGGCAACAAAGTGGGTAACTCGAGCGGAGGCGGGCAGAGCGTGCAGGCGCAGTGCGTGCAGGTGTCGCAGCCCGTGCTTCCTCAGCAGCAGCAGGCCCAGATCATCAGTCCGCTGCAAGTGAGTATCTACAAGGTGCTTGAAGCTCGCACAGACAGAACTGTACAGACGCAATTTTTCACAAAAAAGGCACATGTTGTAAGTGTATAAGATAGAGGCGCAGGTACTCTATCTTCTGTACTTTATCGTCCCCCCGTCCCCGTCCTTCCTTTTCGGGAAGAGCAACCTAAAAACAGAAACTCTCATAGTTTGGTACGTAGTAGGTACGTTACTAACGTAATGCAAAGTTTGTTATACCCGTTATTAAAACAGAAGTTTCAGGACACTCGCGGTTTTGTACATTTTTATGAGATAAAACTTCAACTTCTTCTTTATGTTGTTCTTTTGTAACAACATAAATACGTTATAAAATATTCAAACTTGTTACATTATTTATTTATTTAATAGTTTATCGTATAAAATGTATTAGTAGAACTTAAAACTTAATTAGGTTTTTTTGCATTTTGATTCACACTACCAAAATAAACAAATAAAGAATTGGTAAAGATAAAAGACCTACAGTCAAATAAAAATTAGTACCAAAACCATAAATGGCGGGGCGGCTTTGTGGCGAGCCGTCGGTGCGTGGCGACACCGCGTACCCTGAGACACTCCCTGGGGATTAACTCCTCACCCCTGCCCCCTGGCTTGCCTTAACTGGCTGTCCAGTGGTGGAGTTGCAAGAGCTAAGAATCTAAGCTCCAAGGGTGGAAGTGCTAAAGGCATAAAGCCGGGAGTAGCGTTTAGTGAAACTGCAGCACACCTCTACACCCTTTAGACATTCACACCAACGTTGCCCCTTATGTCGCCAATAATGGCGGCACTTATTATTGGCCCGTTTATTGAGTGGCGAGTCACCACCTGCCTTAATATTTTTCAATGAGACTGAATCGTCAGGTGCCAGAGTCTCATCATCCCATAGACCCGATTTCAATAATTTCACAATAACAACCCACAACTTTTTAGCATTGTTACAATAGTACACTTCACCCTTCCTTCCCTGCACCATAGTTTTGTTTGTCATATTTAATTTAAAATGGCCTCTTAGCGTTGGCTACGGCGCCGCTAATGCCTAACAAAGGTCCAGGCAAAACCCCGAGAATAAGGCCACATTGAAAACAAAACTATATACATAGATAAAAAAATACGATATTAAGTTGCCATGATTAATATTGACTAAAGAAGCTTTTAGGTCATTTATTCATGAACAGGAATCCAAATTCGAAGCAATCATCGACCGCTTACTCAAAATTCATAGTCATTTCGAAATCTACGATGATTATAGCGATGATGGCTCAATGGTAGTGACGTCGGCTTGCGATCCGTAGGACGTGGGTTCGAATCCAACAATGAGCTTGAGCTTTCGGTGAAGGAAAACGTCGTGATGAAACCATATAGCTTGGTGGTAGGGTATTTTCTAGTACTCGCCTGGCTAGCTACCACCCTCTTGTTAAGAATCTGTCGCCAAGCACCTATCGGTGTGTTCCGGCAGCCTCACTTGAGAGCCAGTTCCCAGTCCAGGTGTAGCGTGGCGCCATCTTTTACCACATCGTCACTTAACATCAGGTGACTTGTGGTCAAACGCTACACGGTAAAAAAAAACTACATATTTTGTTTTCTCTCCTGGTGCCAAAATAAACTTTAGTTTTAAGATTTACCCCATCTGGTCGCTTAGTGATTTAGTCTTTAATATAGATGAGGCGGTTGAAAACGCTTTTGTCCAAATTCTTATTTGTAATCTGAATAATCTTGGAAACAAGTTTCCCTCCCGATTCGGTTAATTGTCCGTCATCAGACGTCGATTCGAGACTCGTGCGCAGCTGTTTTCTCGCTAGTTCACAACTCGGACTCCTCAGACGAATGAAAGCCAATAGCCAATATGACATGGGTCAATTGCTATATTGGTACATACATCAATCAAGCGAATAAACATCTGAATCAGAGGTTAACAAAGGTTCTGAACAATTGATATGGGTATAATTAAAAGGGGATAGTAATTGTTAGGGGTTACTTAGTAAGCATTCGAAAATAGAATGTGCTAATTAGTTTTTGACATATTTGATAGGCATTTTAAATTACTCCGTTAATATACAAATAAGGCAAACGCGCTTTATTAGTGCGTGCATAATGTAATTATTTATGTTGTGTACTTATACTAGTGGTTAGTCCATATATCTTATTAAGGCCCTACCATACGCCGTTGACCTTGCTTGATCGTCCCGTACTGATTTGAGGGTTAAGGGCGACTGAGGGGTGTACGTGCCGATTTGCGAGTATGAAATACGTAAAAAATTCGCAAAAAAAAATTAAAGCAGTATTGTCCAAAAAAAGTGAAAAGTGGCCTGAAGGGCCTCTAGGTATTATATTTCTTAATACGCCGATTATTGAGAAGTCTTTGTTACATGTATAGTTTAGGAGTAAAGAAGTATTAAACTTGTAGAAAATGGAGCACTTTGCACAGTTTTTTTTCAATATATAAATATATTTTTTGCATTTTTCGGCCTGAAGGTCCTATGCTATATATGAAGTAGATTGACATATATTTTTTTTAGACCAAAATTACACAGTGAGATAGTTTTAATTAACCCCGTTTTTTGGCTTAGCTTGGGAACCAGCGCCTTAAGTTATTATTATCATATTCTCGTTCATTCTCCGATATGTAACTGCAGAAATGTAAAATTTTCCTATAGGTGTTGCCAATTGTCATTCCAAGGCTAGTTGGAGGTCAAACGTAAATCTATCAACAATACAATAAACATTGAATAAAGTTATGCAGTCATATAGAGAGACTTAGATAAATTATCATCATAAAATGTTGTAGCAAAAAAAAAGTGTACCAGCAACCTATGGATGACCTATGGTTATCTATGTAAAGTAGTTGATGGCTTGGGTTGATCTGACAGAGGAAATACACAATATACCCCATGATAAAAATAGAAGCAACAGTGCACAGCAAAACAGTTCACCCTGAAAACAAGCTATGAAATTTTAGTACCGATATTATATAATGTGTAGATAATAAAGTTTTTCGACTAACACTACTGCTTGAAACCTTTGTGAGGATATTTTAGGAATGACCGCCCCGCTGCACCCTACAACCATTCGGTAACAAAGAATCTGACAGCAGCTACGTTGATCACGGCGAAGATCCTTTGTTAGCATTATACATGGTCGACTAATCGTTCCCACTGGTTGTGCAGACGGGCGGGCAGACGATGCAGTTTGCGCCGTGGCAGATCTCGGGCCCGCTGCCGCAAGTGTGGGCTGGCGGGCTGCAGGCGGGCTCTCTGCCGGCCGGCGGCCTGTTGGCACCCAACCCCATCTTCATCCGCGGCTCGCAGCCCGACGCGCCGCCCTCAATGTTCATCCAGCACTCACCGCAAAACAACGTGCAACATGCCAGTCAGTACACCTTCACTCTTATTTTTGTTTTTTTGCCTATCAAAAAACAGTATCAAGGCTCTTTAGAGCCCTATTCGAGGTTCGCCTTACGCTAGCCTATAACAATCGCTCTGTAATACAGAACTTGCATGTTGTCTACCAATAACGTGCTACATGCTAGTTAGTATACCTTTACTCTTATTTTTGGTTTACTTGCCTATCAGAAAGAAGAATGTAATGCAGCTTAGTGAAGTATACATACTCCATACATTTTAATTGTTATGAAACCATGCTATTTGTGACAACAATAAGAAAACAGCTCATATGTAGATAGGTTTGAATGATTCCTGTCGATATATTCTAGATTTATACGTATTTCGTCGTTTACGAAGATGCTTCTGATTTAATTTAAGTATATCGTATATTTGGTGCCTAGTAAACGGTTGTTGTAACGCCTGGAAATCTGTGTTCTAGTAGTTGTTTTTCTATACGGCGTAGATTAAAAAATAATAAAAGTGCTCGATAATATTTGTATTTAGGATTAAAGCTAGGCGTGCATTACGAGTTTCACGCACTTAACGGCAGTCACATCAGCGGTGAAAAGCCAATACAATTGAAAACTGTTACAAATTGCGACGCGGCTTTATGCCACTGCGCATTCTTGCTGCGCAGCAAAAAACTCGTGAGCGCTAAGCTTTACGTAGCGCACTAATGGATTACTTGCGTACCTTGTAAGGTTTGTGCTTTGTTATGAAAGATATACTTGACAGCTAGAGTTATCTCTTTTGTATTTTAATCTAGGAGAGTAGTTCATAATTTTCCTTTCTCCCACAGACGCGAGCGTGTCTTGCGCGACTGGGACCGTGGTGAAGCCCCGGGCTGCCTCCGACGGCATGTCGAAGGCGCCGCGTCCGCTCTCTAATATCCTGCCTTCCAGCAGCATCAGGCCGGCCTCGTCTGTCTCTACGCAGACTAACGCCAATCAGGCTCAGAATCAGGTTCTTACGTATTTTTCAAGACTATATTGACCACAACTCACTTAACTATAAAAGCCCATTTTGACGAGGAATCTCGTCGCGAACATATGAGGTTAAAAAAAACCTCGCCTCGTGTAAACTTGATGTATGATTTTCCCATGAGCCTCGTATTGAATACAGGTCAAACTGCTTTCCATCGGCGGGGCGTTTGCTTATTTACCACTCTATTAAATGAAAGAAAAACATCGCATCAAGACATGTGAGAAACTCCTGGTCTAAATGGGCTTCAATGCATTTCAATGCGAATTTTGCTTGCTCTTGTATATAACAAGTAATATATAATTGCATAAATAGAAAAACATATTTTTTATATTGTACTAATTTATTGTAAGCATAACTAATATTAGACAAGAAAGTTTCCTTATTCATTGCTGATTGAAAATTTAATCGGGCACAGCGCAAGAAAAGCATACATATTTCTCACTTTACCATTGCCTTGGTTCAGTATGGTTATTTATTTCAACGTTTCTCTCACGTCTGTCGCATGTTGGACAAACTGTGGATGGCACAGACGTTCAGAAAACGTCGCACCAGGTGCAGAAGGGAATGGCGGGACCTTGACGCTTTCTGCAAAGACTGGTCCACTCGCGAGGAAATGAAGGTGGGCAGGAAACCTTTGCCCTAATGTGGGCGGAAAAATAAATTATAGTTTCTCTGTCTAAAAAAATAATTGTCTATTGTCACAAGAGGAGCCAAGTGTTGCATGATAGAATATGTTTTACTTATCAATGTTTGACACAACTGCTGAAATGCAAAATAACGTCGATTTTGACCCAAAAGCACTTCACTCCGCCAATTAAACACAATCTTCGCATCAATGAAGCCCTAATGCAACCATCTAAGGGACGTTATCTTCTTGATATGATAAACGCCGGTGAACGTCTAACACACCGTTCGAATCTTCATGTTACTGCCGATACCGAATAAAGTTTCAGTATGTTGATGATTAAATTGCTTGTAAACATAGAAGAAAAATTCTACTATTTATATTAATCGCTGTTCCTGCGGATTCACCCGCTTGCACCACATACATATAATCCTATACCCTGTCCCTAAACAACCTGCATACCATATTTCATCTAGATCGGTTCAGTCATATAAGAGATAAAAAGTTTTTCAAACAATTATTTTAAATAGACACGACCCTTTATCGTAAGTTATTCGATAAAATTGCTGTGCCACCCTGAGCTTCTAATTGCATAAAGACTGCATTTCATCACCAATCTATAACTTACAGTTTTTAAATCTGATTGCTGATTTTAATTAGCTTAATATTGGACAGTATTGCTTGCATATTATTAGTTGTAGTTCAAATTACTCGTGGTATGGTGGTAGCCAGTCATACAAGTCCTATTTATTGGATTACTTTTAAATTTTAACATTGAGTCTAATGTTATTGGATTGCTTCCAGGCAAAACAACGCGGTAAACCGGGAGTGCGGTCTCCGGCTCCGGCCGCTAAACAGGACGCTGCTAACCAAACCAACAAGATGCAGCACCAGATGCCTAAACAGCAGTAAGTCGATAACTCACTGACTAACTGATATGGTGCAGCGACCCAAAGTGAGTTTTGGTCTCCCATAACAAAAGACGCCACTTCGGCCTGTCCTGCGCCAACTCCTGCCAGTCCTCCATCTGCAGTTCGCGCAAGTCTTTCTTGAATTGTTCAAAAATGTACCAATCGATTCAGGGTGGGAATAAAGGTTTTGTAGCGCTGTTATAGAGCACTTACCATATTACATCGGAATTGTATCTTTGAATTAGATTATAAAGCCATGTATTAATTTCAAAATAAATCTAATTTTATAGTATTAGAATAGCAATGAAGTTAATTTAAATCTATGCACATGAAATGCATAGTACCAGTTTATCGCCCCCTGAGAACTTGCAGTTCTAACTCAAAAGGCACACTATGAAGTGTTACATTATAATAATAATAATAATTCATTTTCAAAACATAAAATATATTAGGCAGTTGATGTTAAAGTTTATTTATTAAGCTCTAATTTTAGTTTTAGAACTTATGACTTTAAAAAAAGTTTAATCTTCATATAAATTTTGTAGATTGGACTGTAACATGATATATGTATATTATGTTGATTTACATTTAGATACTACCCGTATAAAATAAATAAATAAATATCTGGGTATCATTGCACACAAATTGACCTAGCCTCAAATTAATCTCGAAACTTGTGTCATGGGTACTTGACTAATCACTCTATAATACCCGTATGTATTTTGTGATTATAGTTAACGTTATATGACTATTATACAGAGGGTGTGGTAAAGAAGTTTAAAAGACGCTGCTGTACAGCTTAGGAATAATAAATAAAGTACTTGACCAGTTATTAAACAACATTGATGCTAAAAGCCAATCTTAAACGAACCTAACGAAGCCTAAATACTGTTTGTGTGTTAGTTGTTCCCCGCCTCTTAGATACATCTCGAATTAAAGGGACGCTGGCCGGACCCTTGAGTAATAGAGCGAGTGCATAATGTACAACGCCGTCGACATATAAATTATCGATGCACATTGCAAACAGATTTCAATTGGTAATAAATTACCAGCGCGGGTTGACAGCGATCCCTCGCGCTTCATACACAGTCTTAAACCGCCTGTCCAGCAGACGCGCGCGATTTAACTTTGCCGTCATCTTGTTGAAAAATAAGGTATTTATATTATTATCTATCTTCTTCCTTAATTGTTTAAATCTGACGCATTGTTTTGTAGGGATCGTGCTAAAATACCTAAAATACCTTTGAAGAGTTTTTAAACCAAAATTCATGAAAAAAAAATATTTATAAGCTGGTACATAAAATGTTAAATTTATAGGGTTACAAAAACGAATAAATGAATAATGCATATTCTGTATTGGATCAATATCACAAACCTTGAAAAAAAAAATTATACACAAGTCAGTATCTAATAAAAGGCACATCAACAAATTCTACACATCTTTTAATTTTTTTTGTATTACTTTTGCTACTCATCTATTTGTTTTGTAAATTATTATAATACGACTCGTGCGCCGCTTATTTCGATAAATTTTGAATAATAAAGCAGTTCGCCAATGAACTGTCTCAATTTGTAGTTTTTTGCTTTTTGCATTGTCATGCAATCCTCAAACCATGATTGCTACAAGCTACAATATATTTTTAAATACTGATTTTTTTTAGCAGTCATTGACCTTCAGTTAAGTACCACACTTGTCTATGGTGACAGTGTCATCCAAAGTACTTCGCGTCTTAACTTCGCGTCACTGGCAAGGAATATTTTTATTTATTTCTACATGTTTGACCCTCATTTTGCCTTATGTGACTGGGCTATCAAGACACCAGACAGATTCTTAACTTGAGTTATTGAGCTATGAAGAATGGAATTAGAAGTCTCAATTATTCCAGACTGCTGGTGATGAATTCATCCGGACAGATTGGGCAATTAACCAGCGTGCAAGACAAGCAAACTATGAATAAAAACATGCAACAACAAATGATGCAGCAACAAGCTCTGCAAGTAAGTAATTTTTACCATGTGATAATATAGTTTAAATTCATTAAATCACTACTAAAACATCTAGCTACCGTATTTTGTATCGTTAGGAAACCACTGTCGCTTTACTAAGCATTCAAAATTCACTCGGCTATAGATTTCGTTCTAGATGTTATTTTTGTTTATACACACATATCTACACAATGGGATATTAACCAATTTAATTGTGTCCAGCACCAACAACAACAACAGCAACAGCAACAACAGCAGCAACAACAACAGCAGCAGCAACAACAGCAGCAACAACAGCAGCAGCAGCAGCAGCAGCAACAACAGCAGCAGCAACAGCAGCAACAGCAGCAGCAGCAGCAGTTGCTGCAACAACAGCAAACACAACAAATGGTCCAACACTACCAACAGCAAGGTAAGTTATATCTTGTGTTTACAGCTTCTACGTCAAAATACTTATCACGAGACTCTGACCTGTGAATGTTATAAGTTAGAGAACGACCCTGGAATGGCTAATATTGAGGATACATTGTTTTCGACAGGGATGTCCCTAGGCATGCAGCAGGGTAGCCTCCCCGTAGGCTCGGTGGCTCAAACGCTGCCGATGGCTGGAATGCCGCAGACGATATCTATGGTTCAACAGATTCATCCGGTGAGAACATTAACAATACCTAGCACTACCTGATGCTTAAATTATTTCATATCAATATAGTATCATTCATTTAGTACATGTTTCGTAGTGATTATTTCTGTGAGCTGTTGAATGTTTTTAGAGTTTATTTTTACACCTGTCACGTTTCTTTATTAGTAAAGTAGCCGCCCCTGCCGCTAGAGCCGCCGCACTGCCTCTATCCGTCACCATCATTCATAACGAGAAGCATACTGCTCTCCAATTTATTCACACACTCACTCGGCGGTCCTCAGCCGCGTGTAAACTCTTTCATCTGACCTTTGGTAGTCCAGCATTCATAATAAAATCCTGGCACTGTACTATGTAACATCACGCGTTGCACAGCTCAGCGGCATGGCGCAGACGGGCACGCTGGTCGGGCAACTGAGTGCCGCACAACCAACGCAGGGCGCCTCGCTCGCTCAGGTTCAGTCGTTGCAGCAACAACCGCAGGTACACATCTCACAACCAAACGAAGCAAGAAAAATAAGCATGGAAACCTCTTTAACCTGCGAAAAACGTACGCAATCTGAATCCACCATGCAATCGGATGAACTGCTAAGAGTTGTTTCAATGTGATAACAGCATCAGTAACATATGAGTGAAGAGCGGTGGCTTATTGGCTTATTACAAAATTATTTATGTAGCATCCGATAAACTTCTGCACTCATGGCTAATTAAGCCGATCAGAGAGCCACATTACTTCTTTATTAAATAATTATAACACATAGCTTTCATTGTATAAAAATGAGCATCTTATGTAAGAATATAAAGAGAGGTTTGTTTACACCGATTTTGAAACATGGAAGTTTCCCTAGATTCTTATAGTTGTTAACTTGAGATCAGGTTTAACATGGCACTAGCCTCCATATTGTCAGATTTTATTCGGCTTCTCTAGAGTTTCAAACAGCTTCTAGTAAGTTAATTTTATGTTTTCCAGTTGGTCAGCGGTGGGCTTGTGCAGACCTCCGTTGGCATGTCAGTGCAGCCTCAGTCTATCTCTCACCAAACGGTCAGTTTTGCTCCGGCCTAACAATTAGCTTCAACCTAACAACATTGCTATAAGATATAAGAACATGCTATAGGTTACGGCCCCAATATTTAGTAAGATCATGTGTTTATAACATCGCTATTGCACAATATAACAAGGCAAATATTTGTTACAAAAAGTGCAAATGATTGCTCCGTATCTAGGAGTTCTGCACTGTATCAGTATATCACTGTATCAGTTACGAATAAACAGTTGCACCTTAATTTCGTACTTCCGATTTGCCAGCTACAAAGACTAGTACGTGATCGTTGTTTCATTTCATGTTGGTAATTAAATTTGTATTGGTAATGATGTGGTTGCTCGTCGGTGACCTCCTCAGCCGGGGATAGCAATCGAGGGTGCGCCGCTGCTGTCCGCGGCTCTAGTGCACGTCAAGCCGGCGCTATTTCAGTAAGAGGTAGCGGTAGCAACACCGAGTTCACTTCAATATACAGCGGTGCCGTATACCACATGAACGTAGGGCGTAGCGAACGCATTATCATCATCACGCTTCTATCGTTACCTAATATAGAAAAGATGCGAGGTTCGCCCAGTTCAATTTGGATAAGTTTTTAGATAAGATTGAAAGGCCTGCTCTGGCTGGAATTCAACGAACTCGTCCCGATAGATTGTAGTTGGATGTCAGGTTGACCTAGTCTTTGTTTACGTTGGGTAATATTTTCAATTTTACATACGCAACAGTAGCAAGTCTGATGGGCATGCGCATAATGTCCCATTCGCAGATTTTCGTGCTTTCGCAAAATGTATCATTGCTTTTACAAAGACATGTTCTAAAATTGTTTTATTCGCTGAATATACTATTCTAAAAACCCTGAACTGAATTGTATGAATAAATCGTCTTTATAACAGCAGTAGTATGTCTGATGGTTCGCTTAAGTCATATTCCAACTACAATCCAATATTGTGCTTGTATTTATTTATTTCATTAATAAGTCTTTTCTGTCAATTGTTTCTCTTTAATTTGATGAGTCTTGTTCTCATGTTAACTTATTAATATCACGTTTATTTTCACTAAACTACTTACTTTCTTTAGCATGCACATTTCTTCTAGCATTATAGACCATAGCATCTTTAGCTTCGTAATACCATGAATATTGTAAATGTTATAATTTTTTTCCCCCGAATATAATGTACGTTTTATCCTCAAAGAAATTTAGTCCCAGCGAAATAATGGAAAGTCACAGGTGTAACCGCAAGGCGCGACTAGTAACTTTCATTAATATTTAATTTATTTATATCTTAGCCTACGGATAAAACGACACTCCCTTAGCTTTGCTAGGTGTATACATTATGCCAGGTTTGCATGACCTCATAATATGGTTATTTTAATGAATTAGCATATATCTCGTACGACTTCGTATGTATTGACATTCATAAGGACATTTCAGCAGTCTGATAGTGCGATAAAAATGCGCTCTGAAATTCTCAGCTTAATTCTAGTACTTTTACAATAACTGGTGTTGAGTTGAGCATGATAAACTTTAAGTACTTTTTCACTTGCTACGTTTACATACATAGTTATGTAAATAAAACCTCTCTTCTAGTTAACATGACATTTTCTAAATTAAGAATTTGTTCAATAAAGAACACATGATATTTATTGAAGAAGCCAGTACAAATTACTTTGTTACGTTGTCGTTAGTAGTATACTATTATTACAACTATACTACATTTGATCGAACAAAATAGTAGAGAATATAATTACAATATCGATCTATACAATCAAATGTCTTTCAAATTAACTTTGTTAAATGTAACCGCTTGTTTACGGTGTAGGTGCAGAGCAGCAACCTCGGTTCGCCGCAGCTGACACTGCAAGCCCCCGGCTCCGTAGGGCTGATGTCGGCCCCCGTGCAGGGCTCCGTGATGCCGCTGCAGCAGCCGACCCTGTTGGCGCACGTGAAGACGGAAGATGACAAGGCAATCATGCCGCCTCCTGTCAGGATCGCTCCTGTAAGCAGACCAATATCAAATACCTTTAAACGAAATATAATCTGAATCTCGGAAACGGCTCATGAAAATAGTTTCATGAAATTTTGTATGCAGGGGGTTTTGGGGGGCGATAAATCGATCAAGCTAGGTTTCATTTTTAGAAAACGCCCTTTTATCGATAATCAACTGAAACGTAAACTGATAAATTATGGTTCCTCCTGACATCTATTGGCGAGAAGTAATACTTCTTTTTTTGTTACTTGACAATAGATTGCGTGGTTCAGCAACACTAAACCAATTTTCTAAAAACACGATTTACCAAAGAAAACTGAGTAAAGCTCGGTCATCCAAATATTTTGATTTATTTAAATTGACATTAGAATGAAGTACACATGGCGGGTGTGACATGGCCATGTACGTTTTTTACTGTAACATGTGCCATCTTCGTCACCCACGTTGTTGTGTGCAGCAAGCGCCGATGGTGCACCAGATCGCGCCGCAGCCCGTAGTGGCCGCCGAGGCGACGTCCGAAGCCTCTGTGTCCACGACGCCTGCCTTCCCTGCCTCCAGCGCCGCGCCCACCGCCACAACCTCTGGCGCAGCCGCGTCCTCCGCCCCATCGGCCACTGCTGACGCCTCTATATCCACGAGCACCATGACTGTCGGTAAGTAACCATTCATATTGGTAGTACAGCTTGTAGTAATAAGGAGTAATCGCATTGGCAGGAGATAGCGCGGGACAGACCGAAGTGCTGACTTTTTTTGATGTAATAGTGTGGCAAACAACCTGACGGCTCCCCTGATGGTAAGCGCTCACCGTCGCCTATGGATATTTGCATCACTACGGGCGTTGCCACGCTAAAGAACTATTTTCAGCACTGTGCAAAGACTTCTATTATCAGAGGCCCAACACTCACTTTGGGTTGTTGCGCCATCTTAGTTTAATTGGATTTTGTATGCCGTTAGAGAAGAGGGCACCAAGAATCTGTTAAAACGCCGTACACTTTTAGTGATGCGTGCCCTCAGTGAGGAACGGATAAGAAGTTAAATACTGGCACATCAATAGCATGCCATATGTCCTAAGTTTGAAGACCTTTATCAGGTCCCGTGGCGACTTCTGAGACGATGAAGACCAGTCCGTTGAAGCGCGAGGCTCCGGTCGCCGCTGCGGCCTCGTCCTCTGTCGCTCCCGCTGTGCCCGCGCCCGTGCCGAGTAGCGTGCAGCCCACCACCCCGGTAGCGCCGCAGGTCTGTTATCGGCGCCCTTTGAAAGATATCGATGCAGCGAATGCCCAGTTCCATAGAATAAGCGGATCCAGCACCAAAACAAGGTTGTGGTCACACGGCCACCTTAAAATCAGCCAAGTTCGAGTCGCTCACCACGATCGACACTTTGCATTCCTACAAAGGAGACGTTTACGAAATGCAAGAAGCTTCGGTCAAAACCTTGTAAAGCCGATTTCTTTGCATTTTCATTATACAACGAAACAAGTGAAGCTAATAAAAGTGTCTCGATAGCGCCCATCTATCATAGTTTTAGGACTTTGTGTCTTCAGCTGTCAGAAAATATCCCATTAGGGTTGTGGGCATGTGCCCATCTTACGCACAAAAGTGGATTCGCGCATGCGGTATACCGGTATAGCCTTTCGCATTAAATCGAATGTGACTGAAGTCTGAAAACTCCCATTCAGGTGGTAACCACAGTGGCGTCGTCTACATCATCTGCGTCCACCATGACGGCCGCGATCTCCGCTCCGGTGTCGTCCGGCGCGACTACTTCCGCACTGTTCAAGAGCACACAATGCTCCTCGCGCCACATCAGCCAGCAGATGACTCATGGTAAGTTCGTTCACCAATCAATGAATTAGTTGATGTTCACAATAGGCTAGGTTTCACAATAGACGAAGTCTTTAATTTCATATTTACTTTTACTGCCTCTTAATTTTACGAGAAGAACGTAAATTTTACATCTCTTTAGTGTCGTGTACATTTTTTACTATCAACGGAACACTATGTTGTAGCTGGATGTTTCACCTGTCCGCCTATAGATTCCAGAGAAACACAAGTGATTTTTTTTATTATTTTGTTTTTATTTGCGCCGAACAAAACTAATTTACAATAAACACTACAATTTGTTTTACATCGCGCTGATACGCTTCACACAACATCAAATTTATTTCACACAGGTCTTATGGGTTTTTCAGACAAAGGCCTACCCAAGGCGATGGTGAAACCTAACATTTTGACACACGTCATTGAGGGATACGTGATTCAAGAAGCCGCCGAGCCTTTTGCTGTATGTATTCTTTCATAAAATAATATAATTAAATAATGGCTTCTCTATACTACTTTTTGTATGTCTTACTTGAATGCACTTGCCCACAAGTAACCTAGATTAGGTGACGATGTGGTCGATGGTGGCGCCACGTTACGCTTGGCTAAAGGATTTTATAAAATGTATGTGGAAATGTAAGGCCTCTTTTAGTTCCATCACAGGAATTCACAACGTATTTTTCTGAAGTTTGACATAATATTTGTATTTTGAAAGTATAACAAGTTACTGATTTTGCTATTTTCATTAAGGTAAATCGGCCCCTTCGCGAATGGGGCATGACTCCAGTTGAGAAGGAGACTGAAAAAGAAAATAAACAGCCATCTCCAGACGAGCCACCACGTGAGTACACTCTTTAGATAAATAATGAATCTCATAAACTGACTACGAAAAAGTTTTGTGGCATTATTATTGTCCCGCAGGTAAAAAACAAATGCTAGAAGTGAGCAACTCTTCTCGCATCAGCTCTTCGAACGACAGCACTCCAGAGATGAGCTCGACTGTCACTGCCAAGGCGGAGACGACGGCGCCTGACGTGCCCGACACCGCCATACCTGATGCCGACCAACCGCCGAAGCTACCCAACGCTACTAAGTGGAGTGTAAGTTATATGACCTCATATTTGCTTAATCATTTCAGCCTCTACAGCAAAACAAGTATCTTCAATGTTGAGTCAAATTATGGTTTAGTTACTCTGTAACTGTACCCCGCGGTTTCACATGCCACAGGATTTTTGCCGCATTAAAACATAGCCAATTTCACTCGAGAATTGGGGAGCTTTCTATTAATGAAATTTCTTTTAGAAGCTGATCAGTAGTTTCAGATATTACATTCTACACACATACTTACAAACATCTTTGTCGCTGTTAGATTTGTGTCAGCATCATCACAGCTGGACATAAACCTCTCTGAGGACACGCCACTGAGCCCGGTCCTTAGCTTGTTATTTCCAACTTATACTTAGTTATATACATAAGTTACAACACAATATTTGTGTAGATAGCATAGATATCTTCTGTCGTATATAGATTACATTGTCCTATACTAAACTAGCTGCACCCCGCGGTTACACCTGCGGTTTTCCCGTTATCTCTCATTTTCCGGGATAAAAAGTAGCCTATGTGTTAATCCAGAATAAGCTATATCCATTCCGAATTTCACTCCAATCCGTTGAGTGTTTACAGCCTGAAGAAGTAGCAAACATCCACACTCGCTCACTCGCGAACTTTGTTTGTGAACATGTTGCAGGTGTCGGAGGTGTGCGACTTCATCCGAAACATCCCGGGTTGCGCGAGCTACGCGGACGAGTTCCTCATGCAGGAGGTGGACGGCGAGGCCCTGCTGCTCATCAAGCCGGAACACCTGGTCATGGCTCTGTCCATGAAGCTGGGGCCCGCACTCAAGATCGTCGCCTGCATCGACGCGCTCAAACCAGAAAATGAACAGCAACACAACAACCACGATTGAGGTATTCTTGCGTGCTTGTGCTTGTATAGGAGGTACACAGAGCGAATGCATTTTTATTCGAATTCAACACAATAATACTTTTTACCAATTAACAATGAATAAAAATTCGTTCGCTCATGTGCCTTTGTAGACGTCTACTAATGATCCGTAGGGCTTATGTTTAGTGCATTGCCATCGGCATTTGCGATTATTTGCCATTGCTGTACTAGGTATGCGATTTTTGACCTAATAATTTATATGGATTACTTTAACATCGACTGCTCTCTTTCAGGAAGTACCATTTCATAGATCAAGGACAACAAAAAAGGAGGAGTGTTTACGATATTTTTTTTTATATCATAACTAAACGTAAAATATTTACTGATTGTACTCTATTTTACATTATACATTAGACCATCGTATTATGGTCAATAATAGATGTATTTGTAGTAAAACTTGTAGCTAAAGTAGAAGTTCACTTTTTCTTGTAAAGAAATAATTCGATTTAATAAAATACAGTAGGTTAGTGATTATTTACTTGTCAATCACATTACGACAAGGGAAACGTTGTTTTGAATTATTTAATTATGTAATGACTAATCTTACAGTATTCTTATTCGTATGGACTATGAAGGTCGCCATACGAAGATTTTTAACAGTTTTGAATAGTGATGAGACCATGGATCTAACCAAAATGGGAAGGTGAGTTACCTTCACGCACCGCTTATTCAACAACTGGTCCTGCACAGCTACATTTCAAATCTGGTGTCATGAACTCATTATCAAAGAAAAAATAACGTTCTTACGGCTGCAGTGCGACCGAAACAATAATTCATGCATCCGTTATTCTGGTGTTCCCTTTGTTTGGTAAAAATACAATTGACAATGAAAACTTAAGTATAACATTCAATATCCATTCCATAAAATGTCACGTCATGTCATCCACAATTGAGAATGACGTCTGACGATGTAACGCTATTGAGCTTGCTTGAAACAGTGGAGCACAGCTAGTATCTTATAAAACGCGGGTGAAACCGCGGACACAGGTCAATACCTCAGCAATCGGTCGGTGCTGACATGTACACAACACAAGGTTAATCGTACTGAGACTGCAAGGCAAGCTTAATTAAGCTTAATGTAAGCGAGCCACTTTCGAGAAGCCGGTACAATTTGCATACTTTTGGTTAGATCTATGGCTGTGACATTATTTGTTTTATCGACAAAAAAATCAGTAGTCAGTGAAAGTTTTGCTTTTGAGTGTATCGGCAAAGGCGCATTGAACCATTACACACTCGTAAAATTTTTGTTGGCCAGATAACAGTTTTAATAATGTCATATTTCTGTTCAGTAACTTTTTGAAAACAGCTTAATTCACTTGTTTATAGACGTTTTTAGTGAGTGAAGTGATCCAAAACTGCCACCTGCATAGCATGTATTGAGCATAATATGTTTGAGTACTACATATTTAGAACGGAGGTCATCTTGTACAGGTTATGCGTGATACGTGCGACGATAGCGCTGTAAAATGTTCGCCATGATAAACATTGTATTTGAGAGGCGGCAGTAAGACCTAAAACCAGAAGATATCAATATTCGTGGTTACATTAAGCACGCTGATTAGCTGGACAATTCTCACTACAATATTTTGTCGATAAAATATGATATGTCCCTACACTATTGAACACCTTATTTATTGATAGAGATACCGAATTAGTTTATGATTGAGAAGTTCTAATACGGCCGAACTTTAATGCATATTCATCATAAGTAGGATAAATAATAATTAAATATTTAGTCATATCTATAAAATCTCGAATTTCTAAGTGATACGATTTCTGTTTCGGTACTACTTACATACTTTTACTTCGTCCAGAGAGAGATTGACGCGGATGCTGTTTGCGGTAGATTTAATTTGCTAGCATTATATAATATATTAACTGTATACTATTTTAAGTTTTTTAACGCCTATTTACATTAACGCACCTAGGACAAATGTCGAAAGATCCGCCTATATCATTAGGACATGATTTGCTTATTTTATTCAATATTTTAGCTTTAGCTACCTATGTCTTAGCTATCTATGTCTAAACTGTTAGCAAACAGCGAAAATTCAATGTCTGAAGTTAATAAAGCCTAAGTAAACTCATTGTCACTAAATATTTGTTCAATCTCTACTGCCAGTTTACTAGATATGATGATTCTTTGATACTTCGTTATAGTACATAGTTCATTAGACTTTACCTTATAAAAAATAAGTAAAAAGTACATACTCATTGATTCACGTATACTTTTTAATTGTGTACTGTAACCGACTTGACGAAAACCATAAGCTTTTATCTTAAATGGTTTAGTACTTCGCTTGTTATATAAGTTATGTTCATGTTAAATTTTAAAACTCCATTACAGCGGTCATTATCGTACGTATTTTAAAATTTTGTAAATTGTTCTGCTGAAGGCTCGCCGAGCATATCTATTTTTCTGGAATTCTTTGCAGTCATTAATGGAATAAATCCTTCTGAAACAAGGCCTAATGGCATCGCCCAAACAGTTTGGTGATAAACATTTATGATAACTTCGCTGCATTGGACATTATTCATATTAAGTCCTAGTTGCACTTTATCTGATATATCTACCCTATCTGGCTTCCAGTAAATTATGAAAATCTATTTAAATAATAACTCTGCAGCGAGGCAGTAATACTGGCATCCTCTTTGAATCCAATTTAGGCAGAGAAATCATGGTCACGCGCGTGCTGTAGTACCGCGTAGAAAAATTTACTATGCAATTAATGTGGACAGGCGCAATCCGACTTGTATAACAAAAATGATGTCACTTATACTTTATTCAGATGTTGTAAGACTGGGACTTAATATGCCTACCTTTTTATATGAATCTATTTACTAAAATAAATATTACGTTTAATACTTATGTACTGTTTTTGTCCAAGATTTTTGTAATGTTTTATATATTCAACGCTGACAGTCCTATATTGTAGTATTTTTATATGTTTGCTTTAATTTGTCGGATTATAAAATGTGTAGTTATGATGACGTCCTTAAAATAAGGGAAGTGGACACATGTGCGGACGTGTGGCGGGGGCAAGGACAAGCGTGGGCCCGCACATTGTTATTAAATGATTTAGTTTTTAAGAAAAGGCTACTCGTGCAATTCTAATGAGAAAACGTTATCTTATAATAATATGACATCGAAGGCCAAACCATGTACCTAACTGCTTTGATTACTATTTTTATTTTTATCAAAGTTTTACGTACATAAGCTATATATGATTATTATATGGTGCTACATATATACTTTGTTCATTTTATGTGATATATGTTTTCATTTACCATATTTTTTATATCTTTTACATTTTGCCATGCTTAGTGTTAAAAATAAAACATTTGGGAAACTTCCAACTAAAATTAAAAGTAGATTACCGCTAAACTTGATCCTTGTTAAATTCATCACTAATCATGACAGTTGTTATACACTGCTGTAAATAGAAGTTTACCATCTAAATTGAGTTCATGGATATCTGTTTATTCTTAATGAATGTATATAGTTATAAACGTTGTTTAGTTAAATACCAAAAAGGTCAGTTAAAGAATAAAATGTAAGAACCCTGTTCTTAACATTATACGTTATATGTTGTAAAGTAATTTAAGTTTAAAAATATTATTCATGTCTACCCGTACATTAGCCGTATAAAAATAAAGTAAATTGATGTCATTAAAAAACGTATTTTAAATTCTAATCTATAACGGTCACATGTCTGTTAAAACATGATATTATAGGTTGTAAGGATATTATAAGTAAAAACATTTCAATTTCGGGATTACAGCGATGTAGATTAAAGCTGATCGCACAGTTGTCAGCACCTTACGCGCTGTATTGAATTTTTAAGGTGAAAGGTCGATGACGTCTACGGTGAGTTCGGCGCGTACACCGTACAGTGCCGACAAGTGTGCGATCACCATAAGTTATTTTTCGTTTATTTAAACACTGATAGTTTGCTTTGTACATTTTGTATTCTCACTTTGGCTTGAGCACTGCCATGATACTAATCTGTAATCACACCTACAACTTATTAACATCTATCAATCTATTATTAAATTAGTTGTTTTTGTCATTAAATATTATGAATGTTTAGTTGTAATGGTAGAATAAAAATGCGTAATCGGTGTGACCATCCAATTTATGTGTATTCATATTTCGATGTCAGAAACTCAATTTGCTCAAATTGATACAGATGCTAACATGTTCAATGTATACTTGCGAAAATAAAGCAAATGAGACTGATATGTTCTTTCATTTATTTCAATTACATACGATATACCTACAACATATATCTAAATATAATAATTAATATGGAAAATTTAATTGATAGAAACATCCACATTTATAATGCCTACTATATTTTATCTATCTATATTTTTAAAAGAAAGTCGTGTTAGTTACTCTAGGTACTTATAACTCAAGAACGGCAGAACCGATTTGGCTGACAATTGGTGGGGAGCAGGAACCAGGAGACAGACATAGGATACTTTTTTATCCCGGAAAAGGTTCCTACGGGATAACGGGAAGACGCGGGTGAAACTGCGGGGCGCAGCCAGTCAGGAATAAAACCGAAAGGAGTCTTGGTTTTATACAATTTACAGCGATGGATAATATTGTTGACTATGTTTGAAAGCCTGTGTCCCAGCTGTGGGAACGTAATAGGCCGATGATGATGATATTGGACCCAGTGAAATGTAACATCTAAGATTACATTGGACGTCGGTGCGTCTTTACTTCAATCTAACGATTTCTCTGCGAACTTTAAATGCTAGGCCGCTGCACCGACCGCTAATCTGCACTGTACCTCAAATTATTTTTCAACAAAGCGAAACTAAACCCCTATCCTTGTCCATTTTATAAATGGTTTTTTGACAGCTCAAGTCCATAAAGTTTCGTATTGTTTAAGTCAAAAATTCATACAAATATTATTGTACTTCATGGACGGGTACCGCCCTTCTCTTTTAAAAGTGATGTGCCACGCCAAACAACGTTTACTACGATTTTGCCACATATTACAAATAATCGGTAGAAATAAATGCTAATGCTGTAAATAAGGTGTAATATTATGTTATCTAAACAGAAAGACAACACAATTTTAGAATTAGGTATTAAAACGAGATAATTTACCATTTAGATATTTGTTTTTGTCTGAGTTCTCAATATTAAATAAAAACAAGCACATGGTAATTATCCCGTTTTAAAACCTAATTCCAATGTTATTGACCATGATAGTTAAAAACAAAATTTTGTTGCGAATGACAGACTACGTCACGTGGCGGCCGGACGGAAGGTCGGTTGATGTTACCAGTTGACTTTTATATAATTTTTACCATTATAATATTTATTTTCACATTAACTAATAAAGACGCAAACACACGGATTTATATTATTTATTTACAAAAAGGTACATGTATCGATATCGATTATTGCGATCTTTAAGACATCACTAACTTTGTCAGTCATCGATCTGTCAAAAACCCATTCTATGTTGGACAGAAAATAATAGTAGTCACTAACACTCACTACTAGTGCATTGTAGTTTACTGTACCCATTAGACCAAGTTTTGAAAACTAAAAGTTCTCGTAAACGTCAAAGTTTATGACCGCTGTTTGGTAAATAATTTGAAAATAATGTTGACTCTAATGTCTTAATTAAAGTAGGAACGACTTCCAAAGCGTGAAACGGAATGACAAAGAAACTGTAGAGTGCGTTCAAAACATCCAAACATTGTGTAAGTTAAAAAATGTCCTAAGAAACTGAAGTTAAAAAATCTATATCTTTTTTTTCTACACTTTCTTTAAAATATCGTTTGTATAATCTTAATAGGCAAAAATTACCATTTTTATTGTATATAGATCGTTTTCATACGACCTCGGGTCCGTTTTGGCCATTGTTCTTTGTATATGTATATGGAAAGAAACTAAAACTTTACAGTTTTCGTAAACTATCAAAACTTGTACTAGGGGTACTGGCGAAACTGCCGGTATCATGCGTAGTTCGGGAAGAAGGCGTCGGCGTGCCCGTCCTCGTAGCGGAACTGCGAGTGGCGGCTCAGGTCGTACGTGCCCTTCATTTCCTTGGTGCGTGCGTTCTTCAGCTTCTCGTGGACGGGCTTCAGTTTCGGGCTTTCTATAAGTTTCTGCAAAGACATTAGCATCTAACAATCGCGATTTTCTGAGAGCGATCTTGGCTCATGCGATTTCTAAACCTTCCTTGATGCTACTTTAAATTGTGTTTAGTATGATGTTATTAAAAATGATACTTATATTCATTTAGTGGATTATAACAAAGCTATCGTTCATTAGACATGCAGACATAAATCTTACTAACATGTTCTAAGGTTTTGCACTAGACTTTCGACGTTGCCTTTCTGATTCATGAGTAAAGTCCATTACCCTGTTGACATCGCTATAGTCGACCGGCTTGCTGGCGGGTAGCGGACGGATCATCATCTTAGTTTTCGTCAGCGGGTAGTTTGGCCCCTTGAATGATATCCAGTATATTGACTGCCCCCGGTTCTCCTCGGCCGTCGAAGTGTATTTACCGTTTAGGTTGCTGGAATATCACAAAGAACAATTGTAACTATTGAAGACAATCAATTGCATACCTATATGTACGAGTATATGTATTGCAATGTTAAAAAACAATAATAAATAATTCATTAGTAAACATGTAAGGTATTGCGCACAATGCGCATTGTTTCTGCTGTGACATCTACACTAAACTTTGTACAGAATATCTAATTCATACGTTATAATAATCTTCTTCAAGGCCAAGCACTGCTATTGGTGTGTTCCTGCAGCCTCATTTGGGAGTCAGTTCGTAGTACCTATAGTGCTTTTTATTGGGAAAAAATCCCTCGATGAACCTCAACCACTATATAGTTTATGGCTTCAGGTCGGGCGCGGGTGAATCTGTCTACGATCCTTACCTTTCATTTTATACGGCTAGTGCGAGCGTGTGCCATCGCGTTTTCTTTTTAGGACAAGCGAGTGAATGTTCTTTCTATTCCCATTCTATTAAATGGAGATGAGCATTCTTTCCTTGGAGATTCTTAAAATATTCTCGCTAAAGCTCGCTTGCTTGGTCTAAATTGCGCATGAGCCTGCGAATATATTCCTAGAGCTTGCTTTCATGTTCGGTCTCTATGTTCTTGATTCGAACGAATTAACTATGTTTAGACCAAACAAGCGAATGCTAGTGTTCTTGTTCTAGTTCTATTTGGTATACCTTCAGACAAATCGTTTAGCTTGCTTATTATTGTTATTACCTTTTATCACACTCCTTATACCACCACGCTCCGCCATGTTCAGTGGAACAGGATCCGTCCTTCCACTCATCGTTGTCGGCATCAAACGTCGAGAACTTCTGTCCCGCGTGATAGCTCAAGGAATCTCCTGGTGAAGCCGATATATTTGCCATTAGATTTGAGAAAAAAAGGTAGGTAAGTATCTCATTAATATCAATTGGTTTACCTACGTTGCGCTTCGCAGTAGCTGATGTTACTGTTGTGCGTTTGGACAACGTTCGTTTAGCGAGGTTTTTAAAAAATAAGGACGTTTAATAAAAAAGTAAGATAACCTATAAGTAGTTTACCAACTGCGCCCCGCGAGGAGATACCCACAGAAACTGTGCTTTTTTGGGGATAGGTAATCCGTTTACAGAACATTAGGACTGATTCTCAGAATACGTTAGGTATTTCTAAAACGTCTGAATCTCAAAAATACTTCCCACTTAGGGTAACCTCAGCCCTCACTTTCGCATTTAAAATATTTAGTGGCGATCGATTGACTCAAGTCATATACCTAAAACTTAAACCTGATAGATAAGTATTAGATATACCTATGTAAGGTATTACCTACTTAACTATTTATTATAAATCATCGCTGAATACTTTAGAGTTTACTCTAGGAACTTATTAAGAGGTACTCTTCAAATAAAAACGTTTTGGAAGAACTAACCTGCTGTCCCGTAATAAGTCCCAAGCGTGCTTATCCGGAATCCCTCGTGTTCAGGCCCAACCGTGAACACAGAGTAACCAGCGTACGCCTCTTGTCCGTGCTGCGTTTCTACTTCCACTCTCAATTCGTAAAGTTTCTGGTTCGTCAAATAGTTGAGCTTCTCTAACCCCAGCCAAAATTCTCCAGCCAGGTTTCCGAACCCGTACTTGTAATCCGACCAGCCTTTGTAGAAGTCTTGAGAGCCATCGTAACGATTTTGGAACACCTGGGGTTAAACAAGCAACAAATAAGTTATTTTTTTAAAACCTAAAGTTTAGCTATAAAGTAGGTAAGATGCTTAGAATTTCGGTGATTATTTAGAGAACCTTCTTCGAGATAAATCTAAATTCTGGTCAGGTCAGAAACACGCCAGTGGCCGGTAAAGTTCATAGACGCTAACGTTAGTGCTTCATTTAACTGCGCCCGCAAAAAAAAAAAACTATTCTTACGCGGCTCTGACAATAAAATGGACAATGTCTATGCATGCATGACTCGAACTTGGTCCCGTTGGTCTGATCATTTGGCGCCGCTCCAAGGTCTGCGCTCTGTGCCTGAGCACCGCTGGCACCGCCCTAGATGCGCCTCCGGCTAAACATAAAAGGGCGTTACGTGAAGTGTAACATACCGTCCAGCCGCCTCCCGAGGTGGTGAGGTCGCACAGTATGTAGAAGGGCTCCATCTCTTCGGGCTTTATCTTGTAGATGCCGGAGACGTTGAAGCCCTGCATTTGTATCTCGTGGCAGTCTGTGGGGTATCGCTCGGCCCGGTCTACTCTTGCCGATCTTGTGGAACTACTAACAATGCACACTTAGTTATACAGAGTGGCGACGTGAAGAGTGCCAGTAAGCAAGTGATACACAAGCACTGATGGGACTGCTGCACTGCAGTGTCGTGTCATTGACCGATAGGGTCCCAAACGAATTTCTCTGAGGGGACATCCCTTCTCGAAATTACTTAGTAGTTAGTCATTTCTCTACATTTTTTTAAGAATTGTATAAGTAGGTAATATAAATACAATGAGAGTCTTAACTAAGCAAATCTTCGTCCTCATTTCTATTGGTCTAAGCATCTTTACTAAACTTGAAGGTAACAAATCAAAGCTTCTAGCTATGATAAATAATTTATTAACTAGGCACGAACCTGCATTCGCATTTCTTTTGTCTTTGATCGTGGAGAATCTTCCTAAATTCGTTGACCATATTCATTGAGTCCAATGGTACGCCGACGTCAGATCTGGTGAAAGATAAATAGCACACCCTATTAATAACAAGATATCAGTGATGAAACATTCTCATGGTCTATGTGAGAAATATTAAACAATAGCACAGGACAAGTAGCCTTCGACTGTCATAAAAGGTATCCACCACTTTTTAAAACAGTTTTTACAGTATATATAATATATATACATATATGTACATTTTTATCGGTATGAATAGTTACGTGAATCTTGGGTTTGCTTCGCAAACCGAAAGGTTCTATTCTTGTTATTTTTATATTAATATATCTCTACTAAACAAACACCGCTTTTAGTTCTTAACAATTATCAATTTATTACACTAAATATAGGTACCCAGCTGTGAGTTTAGTCCTTGCGGAAAAACAGGAAAGGTGGGGTTGGAACTACCGGCTATTCTATATATAATTATATATAATTCGTAGGTGACTGACTGATGACTGACTGACATAGTGATCTATCAACGCACAGCCCAAACCACTGGACGGATCGGGCTGAAATTTGGCATGCAGGTAGATGTTATGACGTAGGCATCCGCTAAGAAAGCATTTTGATTAATTCTCCCCCAAGGGGATGAAAGTTTGTAAGATACTTTGTCAATTTTAAACCGATCGGGCTGAGACTTTGCATGCATAAAGCGGGGAACAGTTAGTTATATGATAATGCCGGTAGCTACGAGAACAGGTACCTACTCACTTTGTAAATGTTCTTGTGGTTTGTCGGTTCTTAACTTCCGCCATAGTCGCCACGATTGACTCGACGCCGCCCATCACATTTCTCACAAGGTTCTCCACCGATGCTAACCTGGTCTCGAGTGCTGAGTTTTCTCCGTGGAATCCTGCTCCTTCCACTGAAAATACTAACTTATTTATTTCTATACTTACCAACAAGTGCACTGATAAGCAAGCAAAGCTTAATCGCCTTCTCATCGAAATAATAAAAAAATTAGGATATAATTAAATAAAATTGTAAACAGACAAAAAAACATGTTATGTTGAGTTAGAGTTGAAGGAATTTCAATTTTCTAGGTAATAGAAACCCTAATACTTAGTGACTGCGAGAATTTAGATGTATGTATGACCAATAAATATAGGTAGATAAACAGAGTGATTGACAGAGACATTCACTTTTTTTCGCACCTTCAACGTCGCATTTAACCACAAGTCACCTGATGTTAATTTAGCGTTTAGTGGTGAACGCAAAGAGGTGAACCTTTCTGACGAAGGACTCTGAACTTTCTCCGACCTTTTTTAAACATTTAGTTACAACTCGCATGTAAGGTCAAAGTTTGTCCATCTATCTCTTACACCATAATGTTGATCAAAAAGTAAACAAAAGACAATTTAGAGTCTCAGAAAATAAAAAGCATTAAATTTATTTTATGCAGTCAGGGTTATCAAAACATTGCGGATGATGGAACTGAAACAAGTAGGTATTATTAAACCTACGTAAACCTGATTGATTAAACTTTTCAAGGAGTCATTAAAATACTTTACCGGCGGTATTTTTACGCGGATTCTTTTCTAAAATGAACTTTATTTGAGTTAAGTCGATCTTCAACGTTTCCAGAACGGTTTCCAGCTTGTCCGCCAACCCTTCATCGCGAAGGGCTTTTCCGAGTTCGCTCAACTTTTTCAATATGGTATTTGTTTTCTCGTGCACTTCTATGTCCAACCGATTTAATCTAAAGTCTATGCTATCAACCTTTTTAAGATATTTTTCACTTGAAGTAATCGTTTCCATTAGTTTCTCTACAACAACCTCGTTGTCTGATATCCCGGAAGGCGATTGAGCCACTCGAGTCACGTTCTCCCTTTTTCTTGAAGACAGCATAGCGTCAGTCAGCTCGTCCTCGTACTCTTTCTTCCACAGTGATTTGTCTGCGTAATCGTTCCTATGTTTTCCTCTTTTATCTCTATTGACTTCGCAGGAGATCATCGATAGAACCACAAACAATGTATGGAGCACCGCCAATTTTCGTAACATTTCGAGATGCAAATCGTCAGGAGGGTTGAACACGACTGATGCCATTTTTTTTCATCTCACTGATTGTTACAAAAAGTTTACATAACCAAGTGGCAGCTAAACAAAAACATCGGTAGAAGAATGCATAGGCTGTGACTCCACCGCATCTGAGCGTGGGTGATTCGCACAGATTTCTTTCTTGTTTAATAAATCGCTTGTGGATTGTATTTCAGCGTCAGTGTGTATTGAACACGTTGAATGATAATATTTATTAACTGTTGTTTATATCTTCCATTATCGATAACCCCGATCAAAACGCAAAAAAAAACGTTATATTCAGAGATGACAAGAGACGAATACTTTCACATATATTTGTTTAAAAAATAAAGTAATTACCTTATGTTCAAGATAATTGTTCGTTGTCTAGTACCCATAACACAAGTTTCGAGCTTAATTTGGGGCTAGGTCAATTTGTGTGCAATTGTCCCTTATATTTATTTATTTATTTTATTAAACGTAGTTTTTCAAAAAGCGTAAAAATCCTTTAAAAAATGTAAGTAATCTCCTACCTAAATTGTAAAAATTAGAGAACTGTTCACGTTATCGGTCAGGTGCGAGTCGAACTTGCATGAAGAGAGTTCCTTACTATTCAGTTTCCCATGAAAACATTAACATAATTAAGTATACAGTTTTCTGATAAGTTTTTCTGCATACAATAACCTCATAATCGCTATTTTTTCATAAGAGTCAGTAGTTTCGGAGATTAGGGAGGGGAATATTGACATTCATTTATTTTCTTTAATCTATACTAATATTATAAAGCTGCAGAGTTTGTTTGTTTGTTTGTTTGTTTGTTTGTTTGTTTGTTTGTTTGAACGCGCTAATCTGAGGAACTACTGATCCGATTTGAAAAATTCTTTCATTGTTAGATAGCCCATTTATTGAGGAAGGCTATAGGCTATATTTTATTTCCAAAAAAATTAGGGATCCGTAAGAAAATTGCAATTTTGCAACCCAAGGTGTGAAATCGAAAATCTATTTTTGCGTGCGCTGCCAAAACTATTGACACTAGAACAAAGTAATGTATTACGGGTTTGTAGGTCTCATTAAGATCTACAAAAAAGTCCGCGAGAGCATATGTCTAACTATTATAGGAATGCCACAATAAGTGATCTTTTATTTTAAAATTTTAATTTTTAATGCCGCTGCTAGAAAAGGCTCATTATTTGTATCTTGGTATTAATCCTTATCAAAATAAATTACTTCTTATTCAAAACTGTTTCAATGCCTTTATATAACTTTTTAAATCATTCAATTTGGACATTCCATTCAAAAGATATCACGAGTTTAGAAATGTAAGTAGTAGTAGAAAAATAAACCCGCCGCACCGGGAAACGCGGTGAGGTGAGCACCGGGAGAATCTATGAAATAGGTAAAGTGCGGTCGCGGACCAGGAAGATCTTTAACTGCGCGGTTCAAACGTGCGGTCCAAGAAAAATTAACTTAGAATTTAAATAGGATAATGGGTACCTACAGAAGGTAACGCGGTGACCCCCTCTCCGAAGTGCGGGAATAGTTTTGGAGTATACGGAATATATACGCTTTCGCGCCTAAACTACTGAACCGATTTAAATGAAATTTGGTTTAGAGATAATTTGAGCCCCGGGGAAGGACATGGGATACTTTTTATCGCGATAAAAAGGCCTACGCGGGTGAAACCGCAGGGAACAGCTAGTAACACAATATGAGTATAGTTAAATTTATGAAAATAAGGATTTGTATCATTTCTTAACAATCCATTTCATATGGCATGTCACATGATGCACTTGGGGATAATTGGGTCATTGTATGCACCAAATCCAAATTCCAAGATTTTTCAATATGGACAATATGGATCTTCATACTTATTGCAATAACTATGGCTGTTAATAAAAATAACTTTGTACTATACGTGCGTATTCCCTATCTAGTCGACATTCGACGCGGTGGCCGAGTTGGTAGTGTCCCTGCTTGCGAAGCTAGCGGTCCCGGGTTCGAATCCCGGTAAGGGCAAATATATGTGTGATAAGCACGAATATTTGTTCCTGAGTCTTAGATATTTCTTCTTCTTCTTCTATTTAAGAGCCAAGCTCTTGTCGGTGGAGTATTTTCCATGCCGTTCTGTTTTCGGCCATCCTTTTGACCTCTTGGTACGACATGACGTCAATCCTTTCTTTAACTTGATCTATATATTATGTTCTTCTCGGTCTACCTCTCCCTCTCTTCCCTTCTACTTTTCCTTCTAATATGGTTTTTATATATTCGTCATGCCGTACCAAGTGGCCAAACATCTTTCCTCTTCTTATCTCTACTGTTGTTAATATCTCTCTTTTTTCTCCTACTAAGTCCAATACTTCTTGGTTGGTTTTTTTTTTTCCAGTTGATTTTCTCCATACGTCGCCAACACCACATCTCGAATGCCTCTAATCTCTCCCTGTCCCTTTTGGTCATTGTCCACGTTTCGCAGCCGTACAGTGCAATGCTCCAAACATGAATCTTAACTAATCTCTTCCTTATATTTCTTGAAATTTTTGACTTCATGAGGTGTTTTTTATTGTTGAATGCTCTTTTTGCCATTGATATTCTGGTTTTGATATCTAAGGTGCATTTGGAGTCATTACTTATTAAGCTGCCTAGGTATCTAAAGGAGTTAACTTCTTCTATTGTGTTGTTGTTTAATTTAATTTGATTTTGTGTGAGTGTGTTTCTTGCTATGGTCATAGATTTTGTTTTATTAACATTAATTTTTTTTTTTTAATTTTTTTTTTAATTTTAATTTTCTATGTATATATTTATTTATTTCTCTTTATAAGTATGTATATCGTTGTCTAGTACCCATAACACAAGTTTCGAGCCTAACTTGGGGCTAGGTCAATTTGTGTGCAATGGTCCCCCGATGTTTATTTATTTTATTTATTCGTCATCCCCTTATTGCTGACCATCATGGCATTCCTCAGAATTATAGCTTATTATATGGCAACAATACGATAACTATGACAATATTGCCCTTGTAATTTGTGCCCAAACCCACCCTTATTAGCGATAATATGGCCTATATAAGGAAAATATTTTGGGTTTAATGATGATTATATGACTAATAAATTTGCTACTTGGGTTGGCTCTCTGTTTTTTACTAGATATTTGTTAAAACATGTACCTATATAGGCTGTTGATCTATATAAAAGAATCAAAGTCCTGACTAAACCGCTGGTCCGCTAAACCGTTGTCTTGATGCATAGAGTGTACTAAGAAAGGATGTTTTGAAATTCATCCCCTAAGGAGGTAAAAATAGAAAACTGTAGCCCACGTGGGTAAAACCGCGGGGAACAGCTATATTAAATAAATAAACCTCCGGACCTAGTGGACTCAGTGGAAACGTATCTTCACGCCGAAGTTAATTTTACTAATGCGATTGGATACGAATTTCATTCATTCTTTCATTTCGAAAGGACACTCTTAAGCCATCCCAGCACCACGCTAGAATCACACCAATATATTATTCTTTCCAGCCAATACCTGAGCGAAAGAACAACAGAGTTGGTAAGCTTTGAGCTGATTTTTTATTTTCGGGAATATAATGTAGTCACACGGTGTTAGGTCAGAGCTGTAAGGAGGGTGACCCAGGAGTTGAAACGGCGCGGCGCGGTGTTCGCGGGCGCATTTTCGTGGTGGAGCAAGCCCTGTGTTTGGTCGCTTGATGCTCCCAACAGAGAAAACTTCTGCCAGGCATTTGGTAGTACCTATACCATTCGGCGTTGATGCTTCTTTGGATCCGTAAAGGAATTGATACCAAGTTGTACTTATATACTTGGTATCAATTCCTTTACCAGCCAGTTAAATTGAATAAGCTCGCGATTTAAATCTTTCCTCCGCTTTTAGATCGCTTTACTTTGGTAGGCGTTGATTCGTTTTGAAACACCTAAACCGCCGACTGGCGCTTCGTTTCTAGATCGTATTGATAAAGCCAGGACTCATCACCTGTAATGATGTCGTAAATACACCGAGACGAGCCTGCTTCAAATTTGTTTACATCACAGCACCATTGCACAAGAGTCTGCTTCTGAGCATCGGTGAGGTTGTGCGGCATCCAGCGCGAAACTATCCTCCTCACAT
Organism: Opisthograptis luteolata; assembly: GCA_931315375.2. Taxonomy (NCBI): domain Eukaryota; kingdom Metazoa; phylum Arthropoda; class Insecta; order Lepidoptera; family Geometridae; genus Opisthograptis; species Opisthograptis luteolata. Next base: position 7,447,799 of record OV928033.1, read on the forward strand.
AAAGATGCACGTGTAGCATCTCGTGAAGGCTTCCCAATCCAATCTGCAGTATGTGCTGAATCTCTTGATACGTAACTCGCGTAATAGTACAGTCATTGGGTATTTTTACGTGGAAAGTTTTCCGGGAGTTTTGAAAATCGGCAATTTTATAGATTTTGACGTGCTCTTTCCGAATTTCAATTTTGCCGCTCGCGTCGCCATATTGGAAAAATTGCGCCTAAAAGCAGATTTTTGATAATAACTCCTTTCCGACGCATTTTACAGGAAAACATAGTTATACAAAATAATTGTAGAGAAAATTTCCAAAAATTTATGGCATAACCTTTTTTTCCTAAAATCAATAGTTTCGGCGTACGAGCGCCGTAAAGTGCAGTTGAACACACGTTTCGGCAGAAATACTCATTTCCACACCACCATGAGGTAGAGAACGGAACCAAGCCAATCGCAGAGAGGCGTGAGACAGGGAGACACGAACGCATTGGAAGACGTTTGCAGGCTCTTGGACTGGAACGGATCTGGCATCAACATTAACGGCGAATACATCACTCACCTTTGTTTTGCCGGTGATATAGCTTTAAACGCTTTCTCAACCTCATCATCATCATCAGCCAAACACTGTCCACTGCTGAACGTAGGCCTCCCCTTTGAATGCCACCATAACGGCTATTAGCCATTTGCATCCATCGGCTCCCTGCGACTCTTACAATTTCGTCGGTCCCCCCTTGGGGCTACCTACAGAACGTCTTCCGGTTCGTGGTCGCCACTATAGAACCTTTCTTCCCCATGATACTATTAAAAGTTGAAAGTTATGCTCTTGTGCCGCTTTATGAATTAAAATGGTGTAATAAAGTAAAAGTGTAGCATCGTGTACTTACCGCGCATGTTAGGATGGTTATCCAGCCGAGTGGTCACAGACTGCTTTAACCGGTCTAATTCTATCTTAATCCCGGTGAGAGCCTTTTCCATCATTTCCGAGGGCGACGCCTTAATCATCCGGAGAGTCTCTGTCACGTATTTTAGTATACTATTCGATTTCTCGTGTAGCGTCCAAATGATTCAATTTCCGCTCAACAGATTCGATCATCTTCAGATATCTTTCACTGGCCATGAGCGTTTCTATGAATTTCTCCACCACCGCATCTCCAACAATGTTGCGGATTGTCGTCGTTGTTGGGACCTCATCTCTAACTTTGCTTTTTTGACTTTCTTCAGCATCACTTTCACCTCGATGAGTTCTATCTCTGAGCCGCTCTCTTTTTGCCACGACTACAATAAACAGGACAAATAGAGAGAGCAAAACATATTTTGGAGACATTATTCCGGAAACAACCGCTGGCTTCCACGAAAGGATTGACAATGACTATGGCATTCAAGTTTCATGTTTAACATAAAGCTACCTGAAATAAAACATTAAGCACTTTTACTGACTACTATTGTTAGGTGACATAACAATGTCATGTTTTTAAATATTGTATCGCGATCGGCTGCACTCGTCTACCATTGGCATTTATAAAGAAAACTTCGGTAATTCGATTTTACCGTTGCTTGCGATAATAAAAACCACGTTACACGTACGATGCAAGTTTGAATATATTTGCATTATTCCTATAGGGAAATCGTTGCTACTTTATGCTTAGAAGATGTAGGTATAATTAATGCGTGACTTCATTTATGTGGTTCAAATAAAAAAACATTAAAATATTATAGAACATTGTTATGTATTGATATTATTTTACCTCTAAATTTCGTTCTATCCCGTCTAAATTATTCTTAATCTCACCATTTACAAACTATTTAGGTACCTACCTATATAGCGCATTATTTTGTACATGACCCCAGCCCAGTCAAGTTAGACGAAAAAAGTGTTATAAAAATTCATTATTCGATCCTCCACCTAAGTGTAGAGGAATGAAATTGTTCGGAACAAGGATGTAAACCATTTTGATCTCTACGTTTTTCTAGAACCAATACCTATTTATGGAGTAGGATCTCTGGCTCAAAAACGGGGCTTCCGGAACACACCGATAGGTGCTTGGGGCAGATCCTTAACTATAACTTGAGGGTGGTATCTAGCCAGATGAGCACTTGAAAATGCCATCATAAAGAGCTGCTATACTTTTTTCGTGTTTTCAAGGAGGTCACTTTTGAAAAAATGAAATATGCGAACCTTCTCTACGCGAGTTCGCCTTGCACTTGACCGTCGGCGTCGTTTCTCTGTTAGCGAATAAAACAAAAAATAGGTACATAGGTAAGAAAGGAGAGGTTGATTACAGGAGGAACGGTAGGAGGTATGTTGTTGAAATTAAAACATGCAGGCTGGTTGGCTGTGTCTATAAGTATTTGGTCAGTTATAGTCATAATAATTCATAAATCATAATGAACACCTAAGTACTATAAATGCGGAGACGTATCTACTTTTGTGCCTATTTATTAGTATAAGGTTGTGAGTTAAGTAGACCGTAGAGGCCGATATCTGTATGTAGGTAGGTACTGGTACTACGCATGTTAATATGTGATTTTCAGTTCGGTTTACTATTATAGTAACATTCATTGCCATAGAAGAATAGACACGCGTGCAATATTGTTTTTAATTTGTAACCATAACGTACTGTATCGGTTTTGTTATGCATTTTCTCAAAATAAACTGAATTTTACAGGTCTAAAAGTATTGTCGTCTTTGTCTGACCACGGTAGTTAAAAGAGAACAGCATTGCTTAGGGAACTATCAAATTTAGTTTAGTTTTAAAAAATGTACAATATAATCACCATTGTTAAAGTTTTTAGGAGTTATTAGGCATAGGTATAAAATATACTTATAGAAACAGATATTCATCATTATAAGGAAGCAATATTTTATTTTTTAAAGTTTTAGGTTCCTTCTATTTACAGCTATTAATTGAAGGGAGATAAGGAGCCATTTACTTGCAACCATTTTTCTGTGTAATCGAAAAAGTAACCAAACATGTGCCAAAAACAAACGAGATCGAGGAGGGTTGTGAGTTTGTGACTTGTTATTTACAATATATCCATACAAAAAAAATAGAATCTAAAAGTAGTCAGTTAGGCATCCATACATTTTAGGATACTGTGGTACCTTTATGATCACGTTCACGGCTCTGCTTTAAACATCACTGTATTATTTAATGTATTTACATTCATATATAATACATTCAAACTCAAACTCAAACTCAAATGTTTTTTATATAGTAGGATACACATTGCGATCATTAAAACGTCAACTTAAAACTAGCTACGCCATTAGATTAGGTTAGGTATAATAAGACGAGGCGGAGTAGTACCCCGGGGTTTTAGTGAGGTATGGCGCGTTTGTACAGCGCGAGTCCCACACTCCCTCCGAGCCCCTCCCCTTCTGGGGGGCATTGCACCGGAGGGGTTAGTACGAAAGTGCATTTCCCCGGGACAAAAAAAAAAGTGTACTATACCGGTTGAGGATAGTGTTTATTTATATTAGTGGTACTTTATTTAAACTTTACACGGAATTTTTGGAGCAATTAGAAAAGGCACTTTCTTAACTTAATTTCAATTTCCCACACTCGTGAACATTAACGAACACAAGTTTTGGAAATAAAAACAAAATTTTCACGTTGACAACTCAATTGCCGCCAAAAAAGTCCTAGTGCCTAGTGCCATTTTATGCCAACACTTTTTTTTTTTTTTTTTTTTTCTTTGTTATGGCGTCACACGATTAGTGTATTTGCCAGTGTCAAGTATAAAAGATTTCAAACTCAGAGAGTTGAATCAAGTTTAAATGATGATGGTGATGATGATGATGAGATGATAGGATGAGGATAGTGTTTAAGTAAAGTAGTGGTGCTTTACTTAAACTTTACACGGACTTTTTTGGAGCAACTTGAAAAGTCACTTTCACAACTTTATTTCAATTTCCCACACTCGTACACATTAACGAACACATAATGGTTAATAATCCACCAATATTACACATTATCACTCGAAGAAACACAAGTTTTGGAAATTAAAACAAAATTTTCACGTTGACAACTCAATTGCCGCCAAAAAAGTCTATGCCAACACTGGATTGTTGACAATTCCAGTCCAGTATGACCAGACTTAGTATTAGTAGTTTTTCTACTTAATTAGTAAATTTGGACGCTTAAAAACCATTGAGATATAAAAAAATTGGTCAATGTTAAAAACATTTCAGTAGTCGAAAACGCATTAGTATTTTTTGGGAGAATCGGGAGATCGGCATATCTTTAGTAGATATGTTACTCATAATCGTTTTTCTTGTTCATCGCAGTAGAAAACTACTGTAAAAACATATCTACATATTATGGGATTCTAAAAAATATGGGGATATATTCTGTAGATAATGGATACAATGGTTCTAGAATTTAACGGTTCTGTTAAGTAGTTTTTTGAAATAAAGTCTGGTTACCCTACTCACGCTGTGACAGTGACAGTCAGTGTTGCCAATGCTACGGCAATTACCGTGTTCTACGGCTTTCAGACCAAAAAAATCACAACATAGCGGCCTAGGCCGCCACCCCGCGGCCGTAGCAGTCTGCTCTGCTACTAGCAGATACAACGGCTTTTCACAAATCCTAACGGTAATTAATTATTTTATTAGATTCTATGCTCAATGTACCTAAAATTTATTGAATAAGAACGATGGGAGAAGAGTTTTTAAAAAATATTAGAGTATTGTACTGGGGATAATAAGTTTAAATAAAATGTAATACTATTAAACATTCTAAATGGCTACTTGTTTTTCAAACAAATAGAGAAAAATTGCAAACATTAGCGAAATGGTGTAGTTTTTGGGTTTTTCCTTTTTTTAAGCAGTGACACGGCCCTTTGTTGGTCTCTTCCCATTTAAACACGGCGTTTTTACTTTACTTATAGTACACGGCCGGCTCGAAATTTTCATTGGCATTGGCAACACTGATTCAGACTACAGTTTTTGTTCTTCAATCGAATAGATTCAGTGGTCTCGAACCTACCGATTTTTCGGTATTTCTACCGATATGAGCTCTGTTCTACCGAAATACCGAAATGCAACGATTTTCCACGATTTCCGAGAATACATTGAAATTCTCCCGATTTTTCTACCGATTTTGGCGATTTAACATTTATAAATTGGCAACCCTTTTCATTTATGTTTAATCTATACTTATAATATTATAAAGCTGCAGAGTTTGTTTGTTTGCTTGTTTGAACGCGCTAATCTCAGGAACTACTGATCCGATTTGAAAAATTCTTTCAGTGTTAGATAGCCCATTTATCGAGGAAGGCTATAGGGGCTATTTTATTTCCAAAAAAATTAGGGATCCGTAAGAAAATTGCTATTTTGCAACCCAAGGTGTGAAATCGAAAACCTATTTTTGCGTGCGCTGCAAAAACTATTGACACTAGAAAAAAATAATGTTTTACGGGTACCAATTCGCAAGAGCATTTGTCTAACTATTAGAGTTATACCACAATATTTATTTTAAAAATGTTAATTAAATAGCCTCTTCTAGAAAAGACTCTTTATTTGTATCTTTATATAAAAATTACATAAAAAAATAAATAAAATTACTTCAAAAACAGTAAAAATATTAAGCCTGTAAGTTGATACTAAATAAATAAAATAGTTTGTAATATGTATTTAATGTAGGTAATGTAGAAATAAATAAACGAATTTGATTCTATATTGATTTTTTTATATACTACCGATTTTTGGTACACATATACCGATTTTGGAGGGCAACTCTACCGATTTCGCACTTTGACGTCCGAGACCACTGAATAGATTTGAATTTGAACTTTGAAACTTCTACATAATTGTTTGATTATATATATTATGTTAATTGTTATCTTTCAGTTCGTTCTATATAATGTGCTGATGTGTGTGTGTGTGTGTATGTTGATTAAATACTTTGTGTTGATTGCGTAATTTAAATCACTATTTAAAGCAGTGATTTCTGAAAGCTAGTTGTAGTGAACACTTTAGCATTGCTTGCCGGTGTTTACCCCTAAAAGTTTTTCCGGAATAAGTTTTCAGCACAAGAAAATATGTTTAAGGTTAGTACATAATAATATGTTAAATAATAACAAAACTCACTATTTTAACAGAATTACTATAACTTGTATCTATAGTCCCATAGTCGTAGTGTAGTACATAGTATAACGAAGTCTCAATATATGAGATCCCAGTAATTGAAGTTTTAACCTAAAATAGTTTGAAAGTATTTATATAATTATATATTATTATGAGAATTACTACACTTTTATAGTATCGCTTTGAGCAATACTAAATAAACACATAAAATAAAATATTTACATAACATAATCTAATCACTTATCTTGGTCTTAACATAATTCACTTTAGAATAAATAAAATGAATTAATTCAAGACTGAATTGTTAATGTAATGACGCAAAAATAACAATTATTAAAACAATCAGGCATTCAGCCAGCGGAGCGCGACCTGCATCATAATCTATTATTGAATTTGGTATACCTATAAAGATAAATAAATAGTTATTCCAAATTCAACACAATGAGAGTTTAGTTAGTAAGCAACAAGTGATATATGCCTTCTAATATGGTGAATTATTAAGAATAGTTAACGTTAAATAATTCATTTTGGGTGAATCCAAATATCGTCGGCTAGCAAACAACACCGCACAAGTCAAAATTTTGTGGTATTGAAATTTTAATGCCATTACATTCAGTTTTGACGTGCGCTTTTATGAACCTGTCAGTTCCAAGCATTTTTACTAAATAGAAGCCGTTGACTAAGAATTGTAACACACAAGTCAATAATTGACATAAAAACTAGACAAGTAAAACAGTTTTATGTCTCTCCTGAAAAATTCCAAAATATGACTTGCGCAGTGTTGTTAGCTAGCCGATGATATGTGAATTCAGATTGATATGTATATCTCTTTAATAAACAAAAACATATTAGATTGTGTGCAATGTTTTTTTCATTCTTCATCACAAAACTGCTGTTCCAATTTTTTTATTTAAATTTCAGGGACTGGTGGGTATAGTAACCGGTGGGGCATCAGGCCTCGGACGTGCAACAGCAGAACAGCTCATCAAACAAGGAGGCCGGGTAGTCATATGCGACCTCCCTTCTAGCTCAGGCCAAGAAACTGCCAAGCAACTAGGACAAAATGTAGCTTTTGTTCCTATTGACGTAGGTTCTTAACAGTATTTTTTTTGTGTTGGCATGACAAGGAAATACTAATTTTTTGAGCTACTGTTTCCCGCGGGAAAGTACTACCTGTTTCCCGCGGGGAACAGGTAGTACTTACCCGCATATGCTACAGTTTATAGCGATAAAAAGTATAGTATGTTCTTCTTCAGGGTTCAAACTATATCTGTGCCAAATTTTATTTAAATCAGTTCAGTAGTTTAGGCGTGAAAGCGAGACAGCCAGACAGACAGAGTTATTTTCGTATTTATAATATAATAATATATATATAATGTAATATAGTAAGGAATAAGTTTTTTTTTTTTTCCTGCTTTTTGGCAATCTGTTTACTATAACAATAATCCAATCAAGAATAAATGAGCCATTTCTTAATATTTACATTAGATATAACACTTTGAACAATTGTGTCCACAGAACGTCTTACTACAAGCCTTTCAATATTTTCAGGTAACGTCAGAACAAGATGTAAAGAGTGCGTTGCAAACTACACTCGACAAGTTTGGAAGGCTTGATGTAGCTGTCAACTGTGCTGGGGTGGCATCTGCTGCCAGAATATACAACTTCAAAAAAAATCAGCCATTTGACTTGAAACTGTTTCAGAATACTATTGAGGTATGTATAGTTAGAGCTAGCAAGCTGAACTGACTTATTATTGTTTGCTCTATATCTTACAACCACTGGAGTAGACGTGTCCTCGAGTGGTAAATTTTTGTCATGCTTAAACTCCAAGCATGGCTCTAGGTATTGCAACGGGATATTCTAATGTCTTGTTTTATTAAACGCTTCAGGTCAATTTGATTGGCACCTTCAACGTGATCAGACTAGCTGCTGGTCTGATCGGTAAAAACGCACCAGATGCAGATGGCCAGAGGGGAGTGATCGTTAACACAGCCAGTGTTGCAGCTTTCGATGGACAGGTATCATTTCAATCATTATCAGCCTTCCACATTCCCACTGCTGGGACTCTGGCCTTCTCTCAGAGAGAGTTTGGGCTATAATCTACCACGCTGGCCCAGTGCGGGTTGGTAGATGTCGCATGCCCTTGAATGTTGCAGTTCTTGGGCATGTTGGTTTCCTCATGATGTTTTCCTTCACCGTTTTGAGCGATGGCAAATCCGCACATAACTTATTAAGTCATAGGTGTGGGGCCGAGAGGATTCGAAATCGGTGTCGGCGTCTTGTAAGTCGCACGCCAAACCGTTCCTTTTGAGGTACTGAACCCTAAAAAAACATAAATTATATCACTTAAATTTTGATTCAGATCGGGCAGGCAGCATACTCCGCGTCCAAGGCCGGTGTCGTGGGAATGACGCTGCCGATCGCGCGAGACCTTGCCAAGCAGGGCATTAGAGTTGTCACCATCGCACCAGGTACTTATAAAACTACCTATACAAATGTTGGCTCATCATCATCAGCCCGTATCAGTCCACTGCTGGACATAGGCCTCTCCCAAGGTACGCCACTGAGCCCGGTCTTCGGCTCTTCTCATCCAACTACTGCCAGCCACTCGGCGCAAGTCGTCGCTCCACCTTGTCGCAGGGCATCCTACACTACGTCTGCCAAGTCGCGGTCTCCACTCAAGAACACGTCTACCCCAACGGTTATCGGTTCTGCGGCTTATATGACCAGCCCACTGCCACTTCAGCTTGCTAATGTTGGCTAGAAGCCATTCATTGTGGCGTACTAAGGCGGACTTTTATGTTTAACAGTGTACTTCTTCTGGCTGATGATGATGATACCGTTCCTGCATTTTGAAAAGAAGGAGAAAACGTGGCATGCGTTTATTCACAAGTAGAATACTATTTTCTGTATAATTTCTAATCGGGATGTGGTCAAACATAAGGTGGGCCATTAGACTCACCTATAATCTCGCTGTTTTAAAAAAAAAGTACAGCAGGGCCTTGAAATAATTAATCCGAACCGAAGCTAACTTTAATCCGAACTGTCAAAATGCCTACGCCCCCACTTCGCATATTCTAATTGTAAAGTAAACATTTTATAATCGTAATTACATAGTTTATAATGATGGTTTTCCGAGAGGACTTGTTTTTTGCGGATGTTTTGTGAATTTGAACAGATTTTTGATGGTTCGGATTATTGAGGTCCTGGGACTAGGGGGATACTCACTGTATATAATATATGCATGTTCATTTTGAAAAACAAAAGCTGTTTCTGTGTTTATAGGTTTATTCCGCACGCCAATGATGGAGAAACTGCCCGAGCCGGCTATCAAGAGTCTTGAGGCGTCAGTACCATTCCCATCGCGGCTGGGGCACCCGCAAGAGTTTGCGCTGCTCGTGCAGAGCATTATACAGAACCCAATGCTCAACGGCGAAACTATCCGCCTCGACGGATCCCTAAGAATGCAACCATGAGACTAGTGTGAGTAACTATTGTTGTAGGTATAAAGTGATGGTGATTCTTGTTGAATAAAATATGTTTGAAGTAGATTACTTGTTTTAGTTAGACTTCGAACTTAGAGTATAATAAGTATTAATTAGTTTTAATAAAGTAATAGTTTGTAGTTGTTTTAGCTAAACTTAATTTAGTAAAATGAGACCATTTGAGTGGGTGGATCATTTGTCCACTCTCGTAGATTAGTTTTTTGAACACCTATCAGAGGATTACCTATTATGTAAAAACTCACGCTGCCACCTTCGCTCATTTGGATTCAACGTTGCAGTTGCAGATGATATGCGCCCTTTCGTGCACAAGGGGTGTTGTGCAACAAAATATGTAAGCTAATCAGGATTGTGCCATGAAGATCCGCTATTCGCCACACGATGGCTACATCTTTCATTTCGTATTCGAAGAGAACTATCGAAATGTAGTAGAACTCAAATTTTGATACTAAGTGGTAAGGTATTTATTGTATTTGAATCTATCCTCACAACGTCACAGAAATAAAGACACAATAGTTTAAACGAAAATATCATTTATTTCTACAATAACGGACGGCGACGCGTGCCGCCGCCTCGTGGTGCTTTCTCACAATATTTACTGAATAGTATTCACCAAGAAATAAATACAGCGACGGTGTACTGTTTACGGACAACACACCGCCTTACATGTATCTACGTAGTCATCTAAAATAGATCATCGTGTTTAAAACTTAATGACACCACTAAACAATTATTTCGAAAATAAAATTAAGTTTATGGATTTAGCGACAACGATTACTATTACAATATAAAATGTAATGACGTTATGTGAGGTAATGACACGGCGCAGACGCGGCGGTGTTCGTGTAGCTGACTCTATTCAAACTGAACATTCTCTGATCCGATCAAATAAATAGAACACGCAGTTTAGTAGCGTCCTTAAAATAAAAGTCATTTATCGAGTCTTAGCAATTAGTGATGATAAAAGTGATGTGTTATTTAATACCTAGTCCAGTTAAAGGCGCAGCCTCGAAGGCGCCTTACATGGTGTATCTATTTAAAGCAGAATAATATGATGTAACATTGAGAGTACCGCGATCTAAGGGCCGTGTCCAGCGCAAGCGCAAGGGCGAGTTGGAGGTCGCTCACTACCGGCTTCTGATTGACTTGCAACTGTTACACGTGATGGGCCCTACGATCGAACACCGCCTCCGTTCCTCAGTCGTGACCTCACTACCACCGTCTTACATTAGAACGTATTACAATACCAAATTATAATCTATGGTACGAGATAAAACATTTATATAACAACAGCAAATGCGGCGTTGCATTGGTATTTGCCCCACACTATCAGATTCAACAGTAACCATTCAATGAAAAGTTTGCATGCATCACCATATCTATATGTACAATTGGTAGAATAGAACTAACACGACTCGCGAAAAGAAGTTAGTTTATCGCTTAGGTACTTAGATTTACAGCTAATATGAACTTTCAGGCAGAGGCCTGTCGGTTCGCTCAAATTCACATTCTCACGTAAATCAAATCGATAGAATAATTACTATACACAGACAACATCGATTAAGATTAAACCTAGCTTACCGTTAATGAACAACAAAGTGGTTAACTAACAAAACTGTAACGCTATGAAAGACGTGCGCTGCTTTGCGTTACGATTAAACGTTATTTTGGAATGTGTGCGACGCACGCCTTCCAAGAGCCCCCCGAAACCGATTTCTTATATAAAGAACACAGCTGATCCAAATACGTCGAGTGAAGCGTGTGATGATGATAGTCCATGATTAGAAGCGAGCTCGGAACACAGCTACGTCCTTAAGTGCTAGGATGACAGTTAAGATGCGAAAACTGCGCGAGCGAATCTGAGCGAAATAACAGTGCCCGATTGAAGCGCGCGAGGAGATCGCGCGCTTCTTTATGCACTTGTTATAACTCTTAGTTATAACTTAAAACCTAGAATCACTTATAATCTAATTGAACTCAAAATGTACATTTAAATAGAACACTCATTGTGTATCCTTAAATTTAGAAATACTACTAGTATTTTAATTCATAAATATAGATATTACTTACAGAAACACTAAGTTACACAGCGTCCCGCCGTACGTTACAACCTAACCTTAGACGTAAATAGTAGGGTTTAGATTTTACACGAATATAGTATTTAAATCAAATGTACCTTAATAATATGAAAGTGGTAGTTACTTATAATAAAATAGCAAATCGATAAAAGATTATATGAAGTTAATGACAATTATTATTTTAACGACGAACACTGGCACTTCAACACCAAAGCATTTACTGTCTAAGTTTAAATTTAATCGACACCAGGTTAAAGTAGTTTAGTAGCAGTTGTGTTACATTGGGTGAATAGTACACAACCCATATTCGGAACATATAACACACGCTGCGTCCAAAAACTATGAAGTTTTATAACATAGTAATTTCACGTGACTTTTTTTTGTTAGAAGAACATCAATAGTTAGTATAAGTTCGTTAATTTAATATAACACCGTTCCAACATTTACATAGATCCCTAATGGCACACTAATCTGCAATCTGACTAAGTAATAATCTGAATTGTTTAATATTATTATATTGTGTTTGTATTCAACACAGAACTAGATTGCATAGGTACACATATTGCAATATTTTACGTTAATCTGAACAATTGTCCTCAATATATGTATATATTTGATCTTGTCAATTATGCTACAATTAGAACAGCTTTAATATACTTTTATGTATGTGAAGAAGACTTTACTGACTGAATTAAACTACGGAATCTTTTCACTATTATTATTATAAGACAAGTCACCGGTAATGATAAGTACCTATATATATATAATACATGATATTTATATATATATTACCCTTACAATGGACTTTCAGAGTTTGCGAGATAAGGTCGCGAAGGAAGGCGAATATATAATTAAGTACAATAAGCGTTTAGTAACATTCTAATAAATAATTTATCTACTTCATAATAAGCAAGTCTGATTTAGTCAACAAAGTATACCAGACAACATAAATAAGCATTTTATGAAAAAAAGGAGATTGTGTCAATAATAAAACTTTACAATATGTATTGTTTAGTAGGTAAAAAGGGTTTGGTGCACCCAAATTTCGAAAAGTAATTTGCACTCGACCCCTTGTATTAGAATTGTGATTTTTTATCGAACAACATAAGTGTAAGAATAATACTGTAAATATAAGCAAATATTCAAGTACAAATACTAGTTATATAAAATGGTAACAGGTTTGGTAAAATTAAAATCACAAAACTAATAAAAGGAATCTAAACTTGAGGTATAAACGGCTTTCAAAGTATGATGTAATTGCTTTTACTGAACACTAACTCTTCGTCCAAAAATATTTTCTTTTCTTGGTATGTTTCGTAAATCGACCAGGTTCATGGTTGCACCAAAAGGAATAATTTTCGTAAGAAACTCATACAGCCTAATGTACCTAACTATGTTATATCATCACAGATCAGCTTTGCCTTTTGTTAAAACGCTTCAGCCCTTCGAAGCTTCTACTATAATGACTCCAGTTCTTCTCATGACAGTTAAAGTGTGTAAGTGGGCACTGAAGGAATACATAATGACAGCTATGATCGCTTAAATGAAATTCAACGATTTTTGCAACCCTTGGCGATATTTGTAACAGATATCGTCTGGAATCACAGATCGTAGCCTCGCATGTAAAGGTTACATATATACATACGTACATGTTTCATATAGGTATACCTATAAAAACAAGACAAGTGGGGTACCATTTAAAACTGTTTTTATATACATTTTACGTGATAGTATGAACGACATGAGTACATTATTAAAATATCTATAAATATCTGATAGCGTCAAATGATTTAAATATTATTTATTCAAGTATTATAAAGGAACAGTTGGATGGTATCCACAAACACATTCATTATTTATAATTTAATTACATTGAGTAAACATTTATCAATACACGCCTGTCAAACACTGTTATGCTGTAGTATATGCGTCATAAAAATTGTACCACAACAATATTTCAAGGAACTTTACAGTTTTTTATAATTGTATTCGGATATCATTTTTTTTAATAACTGGTACTCCTTCTGTACAGTTGTTACCTACTTATATTTACGTCTACAGCTCACCAATCCATTAATAATAATAATAATAGGGATTTTTAGAAACAATTAATTAACAATCTATTTATTTTTAACAGTAATAATATTTTTCAAATGAATTAATTAAAATCTTGTCATGAGAATAATATTACTGCTTGTCACTGGACGGTATTATACATTATACAAATTAAAATGATGCCTTTTGATAAATATAACTTTGAGAAAATTAAATTAATTAATGCGTTATAGAAGATTACTATTACACATATCACTACACGTAGATGCAGACTACAACTATCTAAATATTTGCACTTGGTGCAATGATATCAAGATAAACATAAAAACACAAACCTCTCAATCACAATATTGATTAATTAGATAGATCCATTAACTTACGTGTACTTAAAGAAGCCCATTATACTGTTCCGCGTAGGCGATTAATACATATTTTATAATATAATGAAGAGCAGCAGACCAAAGATGTATGTATTATTTAAAAATAAATATATATCTTGGCTGTACTTTCTTTTATGCCTCCAAGGATGAGTCGCTTTTTATGTTTTCAATTAAGTCCTATGATAATTATGACGACTTTAAATTGCATTCTCATTTTGGACGTCACATCAATGGACGTTTTACACTTTGATCTTTCGCTCCTCATATTATGTTCTAGTTTATATTTTATCATTTAGTCTTTCGGTAGGACAAGGTTATTGATGGATCAGAAGCCGATTCTTAGAATTCTGAGGGCAATTTGAACTACGGAATTGACTGACGTCTACGTAATAGAAAAATAAAACGTTTTCAAATCAAATTTGTAACGCCAAAATTCAAAGAAATCTATATCATATTAAATGATGTATATAATTTATTAATTTCTTTATGAATAGTGATTTCCACTTTTGAAGTAGATTTTATAATTTTATCTTCATTAGATACTCTACTATATTCATTTTTTTTAGAAAAATACGAAATCATGTGCTTTCAGTTAACATATCATATATGTTAATAAAGACAAATATGTTTTATATAAAAATACATCGCCTGCCTCGGCCTTCTGCCGGTAGACGCTAGTATCATCTCTTTAAAAATCTAGGATTTTTAAGGCTTCTTTTTTGCACGTATGTTGAGATATATATTTTACATAATTACAATTTTTAAGTAGATTAAATCACTGTAATCGTGCATAAATATGATATTTACATTTTTTGTACTGGTATGGCCGACGAATTGTTTAAATTTATGAAGGAACCAATTGAAAGATGTTACGGAACAAGTGAAGAATTATAGATCTGAATTAGTTATATCTGTTACGTTATACTATACAATATTATAATTCAAATGTTCAAATATCAACTCCTATATAATTTGTAATTTCAATGAAAGCCAGTAGAGCTAAAATTCTGCAAGGTCCGCGCTAATCGCTACCTGTCAGAGTCAAACATGCGTCATTAAAGAATCACAAACACCGCGTAGACACAGAAGCAAATAACACATTATTACGTTTAGACATATTCGGTGAAGACAGTTATGATCGATACAAGTGCTATAAAAAGAACATGAACCACATTATTAACATTAATAAGTAACGGCAATTCAAAGCCGGGCGTTGCCCGCCGGTCACCATATACGTACATACATAGCTACTGCAATAAAACTAACGATCACTGTATAGTATAATCATTATAAACTACATAGTATAATATTCATCTCAACTAACATTAAAACAGTTTTCACCAAATTTCTTCGTTTATAATCACAGACGCTTTCTTAAAATATGTATAGTAATATTTCCTTTGCTTACGCACCGGAGAAAAAGAAACCTAAGGTATTTATGTTTATGTACTTAAACAATTTTGATGTTAACGACATAGTCTGCTAAATAAATTAAAAGTAGCTACACAAGACTGGTGTATAATATTTTTGTATATTATGTTACAGATTTAGATAAATATTTGTTTTATCTGTATACGGACTAGGTACGCGCGGCGCCGCAGGCGCTCAGCGCAATAACTTAAAAATCACACACCAAGTTACAAACTTAAACTAAATAAGTAATGTTTTTTATAACTTATAAGTTCGACGATCTGATGTGGTGCAAGGGGCGCTTCGCGCACGCGTTCTCTTATTTTTCTTCATTATTCACTGGGAGCTCAAGATCTGAAAAATAAATGGCACAAATATATTAAATAGACATCAAAATTATGCTTTAAAATTGACGATAGAATTGACATATAGGTAAGATACAATTAAAGGGGTAATTAATTTTGAGTTGTGCAGGTTGCTTTCAAACTAACACCGCTTAACAAATAGCAAAATAATAAAGCAAACAATAACACCTGAAAATAAAAAAATAATGCTGCAAGCAAATAAATCTTCATCTATCTATAAAATCTACTTTTAGCGCGCGCATCAAATATAGCCAGCCCTCTCTAAATATAATTTCCCCGGCGCCGTTGCAGCTTAGTACGCGTCTCAGCACTCCCATGGACAACAAAATTAGTTAGACATATTCATAATTATTTAGTTGGAACCTAAGCTAGATATCAAACCCCCTAACAATATTAAAGTCCCATCTAGTATTTTATAATTTAAGTAACAAAACAAACGCCAAAATTTCCAAAAACTGGACATTCCTATTGAGTTGGCTGAAAATAGTTGACCCAATTAGATTGATTAATTAGTTTTCCTGCCACCTATTTGCTTAAAAGTCAAATTTCCGTAATTATTATTACCACCACATGTAAAAAAAATTGTTTTGTAACTTTATAAAAATATACTGTGAATATAAACGTAGTACTTCGAGTAATTGAAACGATGGACTGGGTTTAATTAATAAATATTATGTAAGCATTAAAAAGCCATAGAGAGATATATATTTACAAGTAAGTATATTACACAGTAAACCTTATAATTACTTTGAAAATTGACCCATAAATGGTAAATAGTTTACGATAAGATCTCCCAATTACAAGAACCAATAAAGAATCCTTTGTAAATATGTACTAATATAATCATAATTAGTTTTAGATTAGTCTGATTTGGAGAACAGTTGGTAGAACCATTGAATCGAAAACTTAATCGATATGAGTGTTTAACACAGCAATAAAAGGGAAATTGAATGTTTTCTTTGTGAATTTTGATATATGGCACTGTAAAAGCTCGAAGATAAATCTTAAGATTTTTCAGTAAAACCTGACATCTACTTTTGTTTTATTTCACGGATATACAGTGTTATCAAGAATTTACCCGATAAGTGATGCTAAACATAAGACCAAATATAAGGTACAAATATATATGTTATGCATACAAAATTACCAATAAAAATTTTTTTATAGGGTAGTGTGATTTATACAAATTTTAGGTACCTACCTATTAGTGAAGAATTAGAAAAATAAATGTTTTTGATATACATATCTTAGAAAAGAGAGTTTATAAGATCTATATATATCTTGTTGATTGATGCAATTTCAATCACCCACCCCAATCGTCCTATAATCACGTTTTTCAATTCGATGCAATTTCACATCTCCCTCGTTATTTAAACAATTTTACAAAAAAATTATGTACAGAGTAAAATGTTGATTAAAATTAGCGAAACATTTTTTTTATTAACTTTTTTTATGGACGTTGGTGACACGCAAACCTAAAGAAATATAGAAAAATAATAGAATACACTCATTGCCAATTGTTTTTTGAGGTTATAGCTAATAGGCGAGCACTGAAAAGTAAAATATAATCATGTTATAGTTTTTTCAAGCTCAAAAGCTTGCAACCAGAGCCAAAAACAGGATCTCCGTCACGGCTGTTATCACACTACCATAGAGCCATTATCACCATCGCTTCATATCCAAACTGTTCTAGAATATTTTGATTATTTACAAGTCTCAAAGTCGATCAACTGTATAGACATGAATTTTATGAATTTTCACACGAATTCAAACTAAAGTTTAATTATGCGCCGCGGAAACATTACATCCAACACATTTGGAATGGATTGTTTGTTTTATAATACGGTCTAATGTGAGTTAAACTTTTTGTGTAAATTATTTTAATATGAAAGGTGCGTGGAAGGCGTGCGTAACTTGCATATTCTGTCAGTTAGGATAGTGCAAATGCTTACTCTATATTGGCGAATGAGGCTCAATCGTGTCGCTTGGCAGGAATCCGCACCTGACACAAAGACCATTTTACTTGAAATATACATATTAAAAATTACCTATATAGTAATATAACATCTACATCGTGGTATCTTAAGTTTTACTAAAACACGTGCAACACATAAAGCGTGGTGTGTACCTAACTGTCATTAGTGAATGTTTTCTTACTTTACAATTATTATTTGAACACGGCGTGTAAGTTATTCATTTATCTGAAACTGGTTGACTGGACTCTGCAGCTTGTAAGATGGCGAGGGACCTATTGTTGTTTGTGCTACGCGGAGACTGACTAATGCTTACCTAGTTTACAATGTGCAAAAGTTTTAGTGATCTACTAAATTTTAAGTTAATAATAAATTTGTTCATTTGGAATTTTTGCTTAACAGTTCATATACAAGCTTTGGCATGTAAAATATGTAATGTAAAATATTCTGTATTTGAGTTTTAAGCCCTTTCTTTTTGTCTCTATAAATTTAATTTAAAAGAGGAGATGCAGAATGCTGTTACGTATATCTATTTTTGAGCCAATTATTTCAAAACCAATTATGATAATATGCAATATTATGTTGTTCTTATGGATCAAAGTTCAAAAATCAAACATAACATTAATTAACTTTTTTAATAATTTCATAGATACATTAATATCAATTTCGTATGTGCACATGCATCTGTTTTTCAAAATGGCATTGAATATTATAGTAATTGGGTTAGGACAATCAAACCTTACCAGATGCATTATAGCTAATATAAAGAAAGGCAGGGTATATTGGGAGCGAGTTATCCGTAAGGAATTATGCGAAGACGGTTAAAAACTCGTAGTTCCCTGGATTTAACTAGTTTCATGTCATTTAGATACGTACTGTACGTTGTATTTCCCCGTTATATAGTTATAACGAAGAACAATTCTAAATTTTAAATAAAAATTGAACAAACCGATTTCACGAACTTCGGTTGTAATCTTCTTTAATTTAACTAATTTTCTTCGCTGACATTATTATTTGAAAAGGTATTTTGCCAAATTTTCAAACATGCTTGACCCTCTGAAACCAGATATAGACAACAAGCTTAAATTGTGATTTTGTCGAACTCGGTATACTGGCGTTGAGATATGATATATGTGTGTATAGTGAATTGTTTGAAAGCTTTATCAAAACATTCCACTATTGAGGTTTAAAAATTTTATGTGTGTACAAATAGAGCTGTTTCGTATATGATGGATCCTATAACTGTAGTTAAAATCAATGTCAAAATATGGGAAACATATAACATATTTTAATAAAAAGTAGGTAAGTAATTCTGTCAAACTGTGATTGTGTTACAAAGCTGAAAGTGATATAGAGAGTTGCCAGTAGTATATTTTTGTTTATATAATTATAAGAAATTAAAACTATTGTGCAATCTTGCCCAAATACAATATCATTGAAAAAGTAGTTGCTGGCAACTCTCAGTAAAGTGAACGCATTATTAAAAGGGTGCGGTAATAAATAATGAAAGTGGCAAATAAAATAAAATTGAGTAAATAAAATGAATAATAATATAGTTTGATATAGAATAATATTAATAACATACAATCGGTCTAGAGTCGACGTGTGCTCGGCACTCCGGTTAACCATTTCGCCTCCGTTTGGCCTAGAACGAGATTATACATTGGAGTATTTCTCCAAAATATGCCTTAAAATGTATTGTTAGCTTCCATATTTCTGGTAAACTATAACTATATAATTATCTAAGTCAAATATGTATATATACATATATATATGTCTAAAAAGAAAATAAACTGATAGACTCCTTACATGTGGATGCCAGTTCCAGTATGATAGGATACGTTACGATACATTACGTTGTTATGATAGACGATTGGAACCCGAATCATTAATTACGCCACGACAACTGCGATTCGTAACAAATCGTCAAAAAAGATGATATCGGATAAAAATTTGATAAAAAAAACATAAGTCTTCATGGTGTCATTTCAACTGACTAAAAGTTTAAATATAGGACAGAGGGAATTTAAATAAAATTGCAAAGAGAGATGAAAACTAACTCATAATAATTACTTTTTGTAGCAGTGCACAGCGTTTGTAGAATTTTCCAAATTCCTTAAAATCATTAAATATCTTTCACCCACTATATTGGAAGAGATCTATGTTTTACCTATTTTCTTTGCCACTCAAAGGGGGAAAACCCACAAGCTGGCTACACTGACGCATCGTGATAGAGCTGGCAACTCTATCAACCACATCACTTCGACCTAGGTCAGTTGAAGTCGTCGAAACGCTGCACAAAATTAGCTATATTATTTAATTCAAAAACTAATTTTAAGTTTTTGTAAATTGGGTAGTTGCAAAAGGCTTAAAATACAATATTATTAGTACCTACATCTGAAGCGAGGTCTGTAGGAATTGCAGAAATCAAATCATTATGATAATTTTATGTAAAACAGATATTTTCTAGAAAGATATGTTTATAAAAGACTTCCAGTTCTCCTTGTTGTGGTTTTAGATCCACAAGCTAAGTTTCTGTATTTCATGAGGATTTTTCAGTGCGACTCGTCAGATCTAAATCCCTGAAAGAAACTATAGTTTAGATATAAGTACACGTTGGTAGACTTACTTGCGCTTGGCGTGCAGCATCTCCATGAGGAGGGTTTGCGTGGGCGCCTGGCCAGCGCAATGCCGCTGGTACAGGTGTTCTTCCCCCCGCGCCGCGAGCGCGTGAATCTCGGGCACAACTGTCACTAGTTTGCCGAATTTGTCCTGGAATTTGAAAACAAAATACACTCATAATGACGTTCCAAACGGTACGAAAGAACCGCTCCATCAGAGCTCTTTGTTCGATAAATAAATGCGGTCCTTGATAAATGTATTCACTAACTACCATTAGTAAATAAGCTGGGCGAGACAATGTCTCCTTGCTGGGTTCTGCTTTCCCTTATTGTTTTAACCTTAGGTACATGAGCTTGTCTGCGCCGCAACGATGGAGGGTTCGAGATACAGACAAGGCCTTGTGCTGGGAAGACAATTGAAAGCTCTTTCATAATTACTGACAAAGGCAAAACATATAGGCTGGTTTTATGTCTGCATCAGCCGGACGAGCACGGGTGGCATTATTAGAGGCATTTTATTTCTAGAGAAAGCGTTTAAAATGCAGTTTTTTTTTGAACTGTTAAAACCATTGAAAGTATGAGATTTAAGATTTCATTTGTAAATCTGGTGGATGATTAAAAATTGCGGGCACGTGAAATGAAAACAATGAAATGTGACTTCAAGATTCCCCTAAAGTGCGTGAAAAATAGGCACAAAACAAAGATGTAGGTCCACTAAAATCTATAAGGGTCGAATGATAAATGAAATAAACTGGGAAATGGAATTTCCTTGACAGTAACAGAAGGTAAACACAGGTTTACTTCTTACAGCGTTTGACCACAAGTCAACTGATATTAAATAACGAAGTGGTGAATTATTTAGTGGATAACATACACCCGCAAACAGAGAGAGATATGCCCTATAAATTATTTGATTAGTTTATTCTAGCCTCTGTATACGTTATCATTATCGTCTGTTATTTACACGTTTCAGATTTAAGGTCATATAGAAAAATGTTACATGCCCTATGTGAGAAGTATTGTTATTAGGTGCCTAATTCATAAAGTAAAAATCAGAAACTCTACTTGGATGCGTGATAGAAGCGATTAATAATTTTTTTGTTCATATTACATTACAAATCATATAGAACTGGAAAGTCAAGTCTTGCTTCACTATGCCGAGACTGAAACGAGGTTTGCAACATTTTTACCGAGATAATGATCAGTGATGAAATGATAGAGCATTTTGATAATATCTTTTACATGTATCTCTTGTCTGCTTCGTATGTAGTTAGTGTAAAATTAAGTAGTTTTAAAAGTATATAATATTATGTAAGCACCTGTATCGTAGGATAGCACGTGAGAGTGTAGTCAAGCAGCGCAGCCTGCACTGTTTGGTATCCGTCACGCACACACTTCACATTCATGATGCCTCTCACTTCTGAAACGCCAAGATAATTCTTCAAACAATTACAAAAGGGTGAATTTGCTGTAAAATCGTAAATAATGGCCAATTATGATACTGCATAACAAAACAAAATAAAAAAAAACAATCGCTTCAATGCGTTCTATATACAAAAAGAAATTGATGTCATCATATTATAAGGATACTAACCAGGGTTGAGTAGCAGCAAAAATTTAACGCAAATATAATCTGGCACGTCGAATTTGAGCTCGGCCAGTTTGTTTTGCAGTTCATTGAAATGGTCAGCGAGGGACGGCACGCCCAGCAAGCCCAGACACAGTAGGTCGAACTTTTGTCCGTTGTGGAGCGTGGTCTCATCCGGGAGACCATTGTGCATCCGCTGGTGCAGGTGGTCCAGCACAAGCATGTCGGACCACGAGTGCTGCAGTAGCTTCATTTGATCATCAACCTGCAACAAAATAACTGACGCATTGCTACGAGTGCAGAGCAATAAACATTTATCACGAAGCGAAACAAAGGCGAAAAGAATTTATAAACCACCGTCATAGTGCATCAAACGAATATCGAAGCAGATGTTTCTATAAAGTCCATCTCCAAGCGATTAGTCGCCTAGCCTTTTTCGTCCGAAATTAATAATCGATCCTGATCCGTTTTTCGCGGTTTTTGGATTGATATGTCATGTCATAATATGTCATTTAAAAAAACGGATCAGGATCGATTATTAATTTCTGGCGCAAGACAAAATCTAACTGCCTCGTTATTCGCTGTCTGATTTTACAATATAGCTAATCTTGTCTTACAACATTTGATAAATTCAAGGAAGCTCTATGACGGTAAAAATAATATTGAGGCGCGAAAGATAGACCGACTGTGATGTGATAGCGGTAAGCGCGCACTGACTGTACCGTCGCCGCTATAGATGATGTTGATTACTTCATACGCGATTATTTCATTACGAGTGTCGGCCATACCGTCGTTAAAATTATTTTATCTCGTATAATGTCAACAGAACATTCCGGTTATTAAAGTGGGCGCAAGCCTCGACCGAGTGCGACGTCGTCGCTGACCTACATTCTATGGAGTTGCATTAGAAAACACGGGGCGGTGCGCGAGCGCGTTAAATTTGCCGTTTACGAAATGTTACAACTGAATTTTAGAGCTCAAAGCTGTTACCACACCGCGCACTGCTTACTCAATACGATGGATCGAGATTGGGTCGATGAAATCAAATCTACTCTCGATATTTATATTTGCTTGAAAGTTAGACATGATATATTAAATTGAAGTAAATTTTGACATATAGCGAGGTTGATCGGTTAAGAACGTGACTGAAGATCAGTTAATTATTGATTTTATTGAAGTAAAATTGTCAAACGCCCAATTATTACAACAACTACGGGAAGGCCTAAAAGTAATAGGAACAAAATTGCTAACTAGCACTTTCCCACCCGACTTCTCACGCGTATTCAGCATTTCGAACCCACAGCCATTGCTAAGACCTATTGCAGTTTTGCAACGGTATTGGTATCGAATTCCGTCTAGTTTGTTAGTAGTGTATCAGTAACAAAAAACTGACAATATTAGTAAAAACTGTTTTTTTTAAATTATTTGTAATTTTCAGCATAATACAAAGTTCTCTTAAAGTAGTATCTATGTATAAAAAATTGATATGTCTGTTTGTAATGTTAAAATAGCAGCTTTTTAGTAATTTTTTTACGGGGTAGCGTAAAAAATAATTAAAGCATAAATGGTAGTGTTTATATAAATGTTTATATATACCTAAAGATATTGGTAAATTGTTGGTCTGTTTGTTCCGGCTAATCTCCGAAACGGCTGGAAAAGTTGTACCGTGTAAAATAAATTTAATTTTAAATTTGGTGAAAAATAAAGATAATATATCTAATCTATCATTTTTATGATATCCCTGTAATGTAACTACATATTTGATCAGAGTTAGTCTACCGAGAAAATAAAATTCATGGAATTTATTTTTCAACAAACTCCAATGTCTCTACGGTCATCGTCCTCACCATGTACATCATGTAGTGCCTGATGGACATTACACACACAAAAATTGCCGAGAATGATTAGTTTTTACGTGAGCTTAGAAAGAGATTTGCTGTCAGCCCTTCGGTACATCCATCTACTCACTCGACAAGTGGACACTCGAGTTTCTAGGTGCTTATCTTCTAACTCCAACACTCATCAACTCAAGATTGCTTTGAATTTAACATTTAAAGTACCTATGTAGCACAGTTCACACCGCAATTATAAAGCTACTATCAACTATTTTAGGGATACAATAACGCTGTTTCATTGGAATTTTAAACGGATTATCCGTGATTATGCTAAAAAGCTTAAAGTTCGATCACGTTGCTATTCCCGACACTTTTGAAAGGGATTGCGATATACGAGCCTCCTTATTGCAGAATCGGAGTCAGTTTACAAACATTCGAGGCAGGCAGTCACACGGGTTCAGCAACTATTTTTGTTCACACATTATTAGTAATCTATACTAATATTATAAAGCTGCAGAGTTTGTTTGTTTGTTTGTTTGTTTGAACGCGCTAATCTCAGGAACTACTGGTTCGATTTGAAAAATTCTTTCAATGTTAGATAGCCCATTTATCGAGGAAGGCTATAGGCTATATTTTATTTCCACAAAAATTAGGGATCCGTAAGAAAATTGCTATTTTGCAACCCAAGGTGTGAAATTGAAAACCTATTTTTGCGTGCGCTGCAAAAACTATTGACACTAGAACAAAATAATGTATTACGGGTTTGTAGGTCTCATTAAGATCTACAAAAAAGTCCGCGAGAGCATATGTCTAACTATTATAGTTATGCCAAAATAAGTTATCTTTTATTTTAAAAAAAATAATTTTCAATGCCGCTGTTAGAAAAGGCTCTTTATTTGTATCTTGGTATTAATCCTTATCAAAATAAACTACTTCTTATTTAAAACTGCTTCAATGTCTTTATATAACTTTTTGAATCATTCAATTCGGACATTCCATTCGAAAGATATCACGAGTTTAAAAATGTAAGTAGTAGTAGAAAAATAAAACCGCCGCACCGCAGCGCAGCGGGAAACGCGGTGAAGTGAGGGGGGCACCGGGAGAATCTATGAAATAGGTAAAGTGCGGTCGCACACCAGGAAGACCTTTAACTGCGCGGTTCAAACGTGCGGTCCAAGAAAAATTAACTTAGAATTAAAATAGGATAATGGGTACGCGGTGAGGGGGCACCGAAGTGCGGGAATAATTTTGGAGTATACGGAATATATACGCTTTCGCGCCTAAACTACTGAACCGATTTAAATGAAATTCGGTATAGAGATAATTTGAGCCCCGGGAAAGGGACATAAGATACTTTTTATCGCGATAAACGCGCTTTTTATCGCGATAAATAATGTAGCCCACGCGGGTGAAACCGCATGGAACAGCTAGTAAATAAATAATTATAAAAGATATTTTTTTCCTGCAGGCTGCGATTTATATCAGGTTTTTTAATTGTAGATGTTTAGTTTTATATAGGTAGTTTAATTAATTTTCTATCTGACTGTATATAGTTAGTTGTTATATTATAAATGCCTTATTAATTTTTCTATATTATTAAGCTCCGCTCGATCTCGTTTTACAATTTTAATCCCCTATATTGGGTCGCAAGTCGCAATTTCAGTAAAAGTCGAAACATGCGCTCAAAATTTGATCGTAAATAATATAGCTGAAAAACGGCCGCGATATCAATGTTTCACAATAAGGGTTAATTTAATTTTTAGACACAGAACCCGAATAAATAAAATAGCCCATTATAATTTGGGCAAAAAAAAAATACAAACATAAATGTAATCATTCTCTGAGGACTGTTCAGAGGCTGAGTAATGTCAGCACTGTATCAGCGATAATACTATTAAAACACCTTGTGGTACTAGATTCTATATCTCAGAAATGGGCGCAATCTATGGTAAAGTTACGTTACGATTAAAGGTGCTGACCTACTTCCCGAGCTTAATGTCGGCAGTTCGGCACTAATGTGCGATGATTTTCCATGCTTATAACTTGCGCGAAGCTTAGCAAATGTCTAGAACTAGAACGGAAAAAAATACATAGAAGTGAGTGGAAGTGAACAAATCTTTGATTTCGCCATCGGTTCTACTAAACATAAGTATCCCGACGTTACTTCATTATAACGACGTTATTATATCGCGTTTCTTCGTAAGAATTTGCGTTGATCGAATTATGCATTTTTATATCCTCATGAGACCTCACGACTACACGTATGTATATTATTACAATTTTACCTGTTTTCTTTTAATTTAATATTCTTTTGGATTTATTAAATCGAATTATTTTAGATTCCACATTGGTTCAGTATTTATTTCTATTTATATTTTTGCTACTGCTACATCTGTGCCTCAAATTAGAGCGTTGATTTAGCTTTACGTAGAATCGTAGATGTTAGCCACACTTTATCACGTTACTTTACAAATGCCATTATAAATTGCATTAGACGTGTAAAAAGTAGCAGTTTTTTTGGCACATTATTTGATTTCAATGGTGATCTACATTAAAAAAATAAAGATGAAATAATAATTTAACATTCAATGTTTCATTAAGGGCGCAGTTAGATACAGTACTGCCTTTTAACACGAGTTTTACACTTCTTTTGAAAGAAGTTTTTGAACTTTAAAATGCCACTATGATCCAACAACCTGCGATCCATGATCAAATAGCGTCATCGACCGCTCAAGTTCATCGCGCGGTGTTATGACTAATCGTAATTGTTAAGAGATTACGTAAGAGAAAGCGAAGAAAGGCCGCGCACGCAACTCGTTACGTCTCCGTTAGCGACGCGGCGCGGCCCGGCCTGGCGTGGCGTGGCGTTGTGCGGGGTGCGGCGGTTACGCGCCGAGGTAAAAAGTGCTTTCCCGCGGCAACTCGGCCACGGCCAGTGTGTCAAGTGCGCCGACGAAAGTGCAGCGTTGCCGTCCCGCGCCCGCACCGTTACATCACATCCGTCTGGAGAAAGTTCGGGTCATCAACATCATGCTCTGCCGTTCTGTTGCGTTTTGTTTTCCACGTTATAGATGCGTTCTTTACAATGACTGACTCTACTGCTCTACAAGCACTTAAATTTAAACATTGAGCTTTTTTAATTTTTCAACGAATTTTATTTTGATTTTGTTCCCGTGAACAGAGAGAGAGAATCCGATTTATCTCTATGAGCAATTGACCATCGTCTATCGTCCTAATTCCGAGATTGAATCATAAATCAGTCGTCATTTTAGTGCAAACAAAAATTATTACTAGTTGGGAAGTAGTCTCGTGCGTGCTAAGAAAGGGACACACAGATGTGCACGGTACGGCAACGTCGCGTGACCACTTGATAGACTGCGGCTCTTGCGTAAGCTTACGAAGACCACGGTGCGGCTGCCGCCGCCGTAGCTGCTTTAATGCTCCAGTAATTCCTGTTCCCATTAGATTAGCCCTCGCTGATTGATAAAATAATAACAAACTGTAACCATTTTGCTTAGTAATAATTTGTAAATATTTTTAATGTGATGGATAATTTTTGCTTTTTCCCTTTTGCATTCATAACAATGTCTTCTTAATTACGGACTCCTTCTTGACTATGTTTTAAAATAATATTTTATGTTTGGATTAGTTTGTATGGCTAAAGTCGGCGTAGAAGCCCGATAGCAATGGCAGTCGGCATCCGACACGCTTGTCATGAGAACTTGACCCAGTTGGTTAGTACGGCGCGAGCGGCGCGGCGCGTATCGATTGTCAGAGGCACCGCGTCGCCCGCTGCGTCATACGCGCCCTTACTCACACATCAACATCACAACGGAATTCTTACTATAGGTTGGAACTTGGTTCCTATGCAAACAATCGACAATTCGCAACGCGCAGATAATATTTGTATATATAAATACAACACAGCTAGGCAATGCGTCACAATCGCAATTGAATGTGGTGTACACCAGGATAAGGGTTCAGGGAATTGGGAGAGGATTTATACTTAGCTGGAAATTCACCTTTAGATACTTAAAGAAAACGGTGTTCCTCGCCCAGTCCACTTGAGAGAACAAGTTTTGATCCAGCACTTTGCACATTAATTCAAAGAGATCGACCTCACACTGATTGTAGGTTTGGCTCTGCAAGAGTCCGAAAAGAGAATTCTGCCACTCGCGATCATCAATTGTTTGAACAAATTCGCGTATCATGGGCGAGACTCGTAAAGTTTCTGTGCTTGTCGCCTCGGCTGTGCTGGACGGGGTCGCAGCGGCATTTGTCGGCGCATCGAAGGCGAAGGCGTCCGGCGATGCTGAGTGCGGTGAGTGCGCTTCCCACTTGTCGTGGGTCGGAGGGGGCAAAGGCTGCGTAGGCTGCGGTTGTGCAGCCAGCAGCGCCGGCCCAGGGGAAGACTCCGGGGACGATGTCAGCGACGATACTTGTGGTATCTGAATCTCCTGTTTTACAGGTACTGCAGCGTACTGCGCAAATCCGAGCACTATCCCTCCGCCATCGCCCAGAGAACCGCGCAGCGTCTGGACAGCAATCTGCCTCTGTCGCATCATTTGCAGCTTGCGAGCTCGGTCACGCTTGTACATGGGACCGAATTTGTTGCGCCCTCCGCGCATCCGATCCGCCCGCACGGCTGTACAAAAAAATGCAATTAAAAACCATGAGTTATGTATTATTTTTTTGGAATATAAATTAAACAATTTAGTAACTCTAGTACTAATAACTTGAATTTGAAAACTTGGACCTATCAAACTCTTTGCAAATTGACCATAGAAACTTAATAATAGTAAACTATGTACCAATATAATATTATGTTAAAATTGTTTTCAGTTAATATTGATATGAACAAAGCTTAGTTTTTATTACCTAGTATTGAAAGTACATTTTTGCATACATCATTGTTGTTTAGAAATCACCATCAACAAAAATAATTGTAGGTAGTATAGTAGGTAGGTAGGTAGGTACTAGGTAGGTAATGTAGGTATATATGAGCTTGTCAGGAAGACTTATAATATGGCAAAGATGACATACAAGATAATCGTAATACTATTGTTATTGACAGTATTAGGTAAGTAGGTTTCCAGTTGGGTACCATTCAATAAATATTTAATAACTTAGGTCTGAAATTTAGGGCAGCGGCCTCATAATATACCGCACGCGGGCTTGCCGTTCTTTATGATTCTGGCTGAAATCCAAATTCCAATGGCGGGCGCTCCTCGCGATAACAACAATTTATGTATGTTCTGATTCTTTAAGGTGGAGATTATAAGATCGAGCCGAAAATTAGAGTTAAATACATTACAACCATTTTTCTCTGTAACCAACTGAAAAAGTAATTATGAACCTACAAATTAAACTACTTTAATAAAAAATGTGTAAAATAAAAAGCTATTGCATCAATAAAGCAGCACCTCCTACAGGAATAAATAAATACACGGAGAGCCTTCGCAAATATGGCATCCAATTTTTTTCAACATTTCATCGAAGTACCTAGTTGGCCGGGCCTTAAGATATTACTACGAAACCAAATCTTTTTATTATTCTTAACAGCTAATTTTCAGACTAAGAAAATAAGCCAAAGTAAGTAATAACTAACTCACCAAAAAATCCGAGTAATGCCATGAAAAATCTTTTTAGTCATTCAAATCGATTGATCTATGTTGTTCTATTTTTCTGTTGTTGTGGTGAAACAATAAAGCGTTATCTATCTATCTATCAATCGGTTTCTTGGTTATAAAAAGTTAAAATGAACTTTTTAAATCCAACATTATCTAACAGATTAAGGGCGGTTAACATTAGTGACCTTGAGCTAGAAGTAGCGCAAATATATAATATATGTACTAGTTTTTGCCCGCGACTTCGTCCGCGTAGAAGTCAAAAATGTTTCGAATAGGGTTTTTAATATTTTTTTATTTTTTACGTTATCATTTTTGTTATAACTTAATATACCTACATTATTATGTTAAAATGTTTGAAGATATAACAATCTTCGGTCTTTGATCTGGTGAAAGTTACACGGGGGTATTATGTTTTACAACGAATTCAAAATACATACTACACAGCTACCGCAGCATTTCTTTGTAAACAATATTTTTTTGCTTTTCTTTCGGGTGCTATTTAATCACCAGGCTACTCTGTGCGTTTACTCTGGAGCATGTCACATACAACTGGCCTTGACAGAAGGAGGGGAAAGCTACTCTGCTGCTGTCACTTTGGCCAACAGTAAGTTTAATAGAAATGTCTTATGAAATGCCTGTTCCACCAGAAGCATAAAAAAAGATAGGTATCGTCTACACCTGCGTCGATACTGGTAAGTATTTTATAATAGATTTGTCTGTTCATTGGTTACAGAGCCTTTACTACTTAACACCACGTCTGATAAGGAATTGACATCGTAACTTATTTCCTTCAGGTAGTCCTGGTTATTGTGTAAGCCTTCGGACCTTTGAGGCTGAGGCAACCCGTACTACTGTAAGGTATGTCTTCTTAATGCTAAATATGCTAATACAACTTCTCCTATTGTGACCAGACATTTATTGTAGATTTCATCTGCTCGATGTTCATCTATAATGCCAGAAAGACTTTCCACTTGTCGTTTGTAGTCTTCTGATTGGCTATCCCTGTATTTTACCTAACGACTTAGTGCGTCCGTAATCAGACAGAATGCCAGCATTATAAGTATATTTCAGGCATTTTAAATGGCAACTCGCATAAGGCTGTTTCTTCTGGGACAGAACCCCAATGTTTGTCATCCTCCAGCAAGCCGAATTTCATGAAAATTGAAAAGTTGGTTAGTTGGAGGACACCGTTGACATCAAGTCATCGTAGGATTGAGTTTTCAAACATGTGACAAAATAAAAAGAAACTTAAATCAAAAGCACTAAGAAGTATTAAATCACTGCCAAAATAACTTTCTACTCTTTTTTTAACCCCCTTAAGGGATGAATTACAATAAAATACAAAAGATGTCTTTTGTATTTTATTCCATCAATTCTGTTAAAAAAGGTTTATGCAAAATTTGAAGTAGATTGGACCAAGGAATCACGTAGTACCGTACAAACTTTGCTCCCATTTTTAACCCCCCATAGGGGTAGAATTTTGGTAAATTCTTTCTTATCGGATGCCTACGTCATACAAAGAACACACCCTCCAAGTTTCAGGTCTCTACGATCAGCGGTTTGGACTGTGCGTTGATCCGTCAGTCAGTCATTAAGGACAAAGCCTTTTATATGTATACTAGCTTAAGCCCGCGACTTCGTCCGCGCAGAAGTCAAATATGATTCTAATAGGATTTATAATTTTTCGCTTTTACGTTATGAATTTTGCTATCGCTATGTATCCCATAGCTATGGCGAACAGACAGACGCGGCGCGGAGGACTTTGTTTTATAATAAGTAGTGTTAAACAAAGAAATACTGTGATAGTTGTGAAGTATTTCGATTTCGTTGTAACAAGATTATAATACCCTCGTGTAACTTTGACCAGATCACAAATTACACATAACAAAATATTATTTATTTCATTTTCATGTTTATTTACCCTTTAAATCCCTACACTATAATAACGATTGTTATATTTTCTAAGTATTCAAACATTTGAAAAAAGTAGAAGTAGAAAGAAAAAAGTTAAAAAAAAGCAGCTTAGGAATTGACATAACTTGTTTCCTTCAGGTACTTAGTCCCGGTTATTGTGTAAGTCTCAGACCTTTGAGGCTGAGGCAACTCGTACTGCTATAGCCGCTGTAGGCTTTGTCCTCCTAATGCTAATACAGCTTCTCTTATTGTGAACAGACATTTATTGTAGACTTCATCTGCTAGATGTTCGTTTATAATGCCAGAAAGCCTTTCCACTTGTAGTTTGTAGTCTTCTGATGACTTAGTGCGTTTGTTATCTGATATAATGCCAACATTATAGAAAAAAGTTCACGCATTTTAAATGGCGACACGCATAATGCTTCCTTTAGGACAGAATCCCAATGTTTGTCGCCCTCTAGCAAACCAACTTTTACGCAAGCTAATTTAGTTAAGTAATTGAAAATTTGGTTGGCGAACACCGTTGACAGTCCAGTGACAGTTTTCAAGTCATCGTAGGATTGAGTTTTCCATCATGTGTCAAATTAAAAACAAGTAATTTTAATCAAAAGCATTATGTAATTATTAGTATTAGTATTGATATCAATGTCGAATCAAATCAAAGTAGATTGGACCAAGGAATCACGTAGTCCCATACAAACTTTGCCCTCATTTTTCTCCCCCTTAGGGATAGAATTACAGAAAATCCTTTCTTATCTGATCCCTACGTCATACAAAGAACACACCCTCCAAGTTTCAGGTTGTGCGTTGATCCGTCAGACATTCAGGACAAAGCCTTTTTTATATGTATAAATAGAGATATTTGGTAGCAAAATAAACATTTTGAGGCATGTACCTATATTTTTAATATTGTTATGAAATTAGGAGGTGTTGGTACTGCTATTAGATGAAGTAAAAGTATTGCATTGGCTTATTTAAAATTAGAAACTATTCCAAAATATACGTACTTTAAGAAAAGCTGGTTAAGCTGACAACTAAATAACTATGAATCAGGTTGTATATTAAAACTTTCGATAAGATGAACTAATTGTAACTAAAATAACTCTCAACCTGGAACGGAAGGCAACTTTCAGTGAGTTGTCGGTTCGCCCAACCCACAAGTTAAAAATAACAACCAGTTTTTATTGTAACCAACGCGCCTCTGTGCGATAAAGATAGACTTACATGGCTTACGAAGGGTTCAAGTGAGACAGAGAGCGTAACGTATTCAGTATTGCTATGTGCAATTCCATCACTTTCGTATTGCAGACCAGTGGGGTTATCGCGAGTGCCTATCGTATACGCAAACGTAATGTATACATTCTTTGTGATTAACTTTTTTTATATTACTCATTATACCACCTAAGAGCTTTGACGTAGAAAACATTAGAACAGCCTAATTTGTCTACAATCACAGGAACAAAATGAGAAGTACTTTTCGTGAGATAAACTTGCTCTAGCATCTGCCAAATCAAAGCTGATAATATAATATGTTTTAGTTGGAACAGAATTTTTAACTATTTTCATGTTTGAAACATTCTGTTGTTGGGTATTTTATTACTAAAAAATAACTGTTTTCAGTTTAAGGAATGTCGCTAGGGTAGCGAGCAAATATTCGGGATTGCTACGTTACCTTTATTTATTAATTTAATGATTAATTATAATCAGTACGCCAATATGCAAATTGACACATGACAAATGTTTTGTTGCGTGTACAGAATAAGATTTCGAGCGCTTGTATTTTACATCCGCATTCAATGTGTACAAGCGTTAATACGGATCCGAGATTTTACGATTACTATGTAATGTATGAATGAAATATCACGAAAGAAAAATCTGAATTCGGAATCAGATACGAATTGGATTCGAATTGGATTTAGATGTGTAGTAGGTATACGAGCGTTCATATTCATTCATTTGTTAAGGGTCGATTTTATAAACATCCGTAAGTTAAATATCATACCAAATTTCGGTAAATTTTACATTATTGTCGAATTCTCCATACTAAAATTTGTCAAAAAGTTTACATTTACTGAAATATGACGTTTAACTAACGGACGTTTATAAAACGGACGTTTATAAAACCGGCGCTTAGGATGCTACTCTAGATCGTATTTTTACGGCTCGTATTCCAATTGGATTTAGATGCAGTGCAAAAAAGCTATAAGTACCAGTATCTGTTTCTTAGCCAAAGTAAAGATACAAGTCCGATGTAGAATGTAACTTATCACAGAATACATAAGAAGCAACCAGTACCTCTACTAGGACGAGACGTCCGGAACTTGTAAGTATAGCAGCTAGTGGTTGGCCTTGCCTTATACAAAACAACAACACAAACACAGCACTCGAAAGTACACGTGAACAACGCAACCCCTGTCTTTTAGTCGGGGAAGTAAAATGGCATTTACTTGTTGTGTGGCAAGGGCAACACGAATATTTAATTTTAACATCTAAAAATATCAAACATAGAAAAGATATTTCAAAAATTTTGATTACTTCTAGAAATTAAAAATTGAAAGATATTTAATTTTTATAATCATATTTGATTAGTCAGCCATATGTTAAATCACAAATATTTAACAATTGTCGGCCAGCATGATAACAGACACAGAAAAAAAGTGTTGAGGACGTATGGAGAAAACTAGCTGGACGGGAATAAAAATCATAATCAGCAAGACTGACATAATTTGGTATACTTACATTGACATTAATTTGATTGATCGTGTGCCCGATTCTCGGGAATGCGCAAATAAACAAAAACCGGGTGCTGAAATCCATTACAAGCTATCGTTCTCATTTTTAATGTTATTCGTGGTGTGTTATTATGACCTCATGCATTTTCCACCGCCAGCGTTTCAGTATCGAACAGTTTTAATCTTTTGCCGACACAGAGGACTGTATATAGATCCATTCTTGTGCAGATGTCTATTTATATTGCAGTGACCAGTAATAGGGTGTACCAGGAGGCGAATGTCCTGCGCTCACAACTTTAATAAGTTGTTTTTGTTTTGAGGTTGGGACCTAATTGATTAAACATTGCTGTCCGTATTCTGCTTGTTTGCAGATATTATTCACTTCTTCGTTTATGTGTTTCTTAGTTACTTCTTTAGTAATCATTTTAGGTTTGATTTCACATACATCTACTTAACATAGATGGAATGGAAACTGGAATATACCTGGAGATTCTGAGTAAATTAGGACGTTAAAACTTTAGCTATGTAGCTTGTGGTACCATCAACCTTTGTGCCAAACTTTCAACGGATTTCGACGGCCACGCAAATTTTTGTAATCCGTAAACATCTTCCCGATCTTGTGAGTTTTTATTAAATCAACATAAGGATCAAAGAAAAAGTATCTAATGATTCGAATAACACATTTATTTTGAAAATCTCGCATAAGCTTGTCAAATAATTCGCCATCATCATCAGCTCGTGAAGCTAGTGAGCATCCCCAGGTTCTTGAACGCTTTCCTATGTAACGAATTCAAATCAATTATTATTTTTAGTTTCTGTTTGCTTAGTTGGTAAGTAGGTAAATTACGATAACATAATTATTTTTGTTTGTTGAGGTACCACCTCCAACCACTGTTGTTTATCATCAGGCTAATGACCTTCTTCTCAAGTCGTATAAAAAATCTCGTTGTGTTTAGTTACTTTGAGTCAACTATCTTTATTTGCTCTATCTCTAGCATTTCAGTTTCTGGAATACTGTGGTAAGTATATACATATTATAATAAAACTAAAATAATAATGACTCCAGATTGTAGATTTTGGTGATAGGTTATTAAAAATTACCCGATAAATTATAATTTTCCTTTGAATTAGGCTGTTTTGTACAATCTTACTGCCCAGCACTGCGAATGACTGGCGACACAAGCACAGGAAGTTTAGAAAACAAGATAGCGTTCAATATTTAATGCATTTAGGAATCCAATAGTACCTAGAACCTACTTCGACTAATTGAGCACGCTATTACTTATAGTAGCCGATAATGTGGTAAACGAGGTCAGACGTTTATTACACGTCTAAACTGGATCAAGGTCAAGGTCATTTTTACAAATCAAAAACATACCTTAGTGACAAACGTTCGTTGTGCAGAAATAGCTATACATACGAGTCGGTTCACCTCGCGTTCTGATGTTATTTGCGGCTGCGTCCCACTTGTAAGAGATAGGTCAAGGTCGACCTTGTTAACAAGGTCACTCTTTAAATTATCTAACTGCAGACGACAGACTCCAAAGTCAGGGTACTCAGTTCATTTTAAAATCCATGGATTAATTCTGAAAATCGTAGCGTAAAAGATAGCTGTCACCCGCACAATTCGACCTTGAAGGATGCGTCAGGACCGTCAAATGAAGTAATCGTGTCAACGAGATAAAAAACGTATGTGTACCGAAAGGACGGGAAGAGGTGGGGATCGATCCTTGTACCGACCGACGCGACGAGTCGGTGAAACTTGGTCAAGGCTGGTAGTGCCCCTGCCGCCGCCCTCCCCCTTTAGCTACGAGCGTAACCGAAACTAACCGAGAGCCTCCGAACGCGTTGCGCACAAACGCGAGCGGGCGCTCGTCGAGGTATTTTATGTAGTGGCAGCGGTGTTTGTTACACAACCGAGATAAATCATCACCCGCAATGATCCACCGAATTGTGTCAAGATCTAATACAATATATATAATTATATATAATATGTAGTTGCAAACATTTCTCAGCTTGCGGGAATCCTATTAGATTTGATTAACTCGAACTCCTTTACACACCGATATCTTAGGTATGAATTTGCTAAAATTTACATAATAATATATACCTGCACTTATATACAACGTAAGGATCTCGGTAAGAGCAAAATCGGCCTAGAAAGAGAATACTAAAATATGCAAAAAAATGAATTTACGCATGAAACCTGTTTTCGCGAAGTGGAGGCGTGTTAGAATTAGAAGCGCCCGCGCACCGAAATCTTTTTAAGATGGCTGCGCTTGTAGAAGTGTCGTAATAATACGACAGGTAATGCCTAAAAAATAGAAAGGCCCGGTGTGCGAGGCCGCTCTGTCGAAACACTCGATTCAGGTCAAGGCAGCGCGCCGAAATAGTCGGCTGGCGCGCGCATTTTTATTGTGATCTAACATCTGTCGCGCCTGACCCTGCTGCGCGTTCCAACTTCCAAGTGGTTCCAATAAAATTCTTCAATGTCCCTACAACTGCACGTCTATCTTTGCAACAAGAGCGTCTCAGAATGCATCCTCAACAACCGGCAGAAAACACTAAATTAACTTTAAAAATAAATGATTTTCTTGATCGCTAAACTTTTTATTAGTTTCTAAAATAAGATTATATTATTATGCTCCATAGTTTAATTTTGTTCAAGAGTAAAATTTAATTAAATCTACATGATGTCATCAGCTAGGCTGTGGTCCCTTTGTTTGATTAGCTCTTATTGGAATCGCACCCCTCGCTATTTGGGTAGAAACTCGCATCATACCACAAAGTTATGATGTAGTTAGGTATATGTAGAGAAGTGAGCTCTAGGCTGACGTCATCTATCTTTGTCCTGGTACCTACAGCTTTCAAACAACTGATTCTTGGAATGAACATATTATTAATAGATAGGATTTCCTTTCGCTTTCGAAGTCAATTCCTCGACGGCAGTCCGCAGGAGTAATTATCCTTATAGAATTAGATAAGTAAATCAAACTATATACTATTCTAATCCTAGCATTTCCCGCATCTGAAAGTATATCTTAGATAGATCTCTCCGATGTCACAGCTAGATGAGGCACACTACAGTGTTTAAATTAAAACTTGAGTAAAATTTATTCAACCCCGGAAACAGCAACTAAAAAATTAAAATCAATCGTTTTCAAACTAAAAGTAATATTAAAATACAGATTGAATAATAAAAATTATGACAGTTTTGTTTGATCCTAGGTAGAATTTTCAAAATACATTAAGGTAGTTTGATAAAGTACGATTTACTCGTATGTACATATATTAAAACACCTTATTAATTTTAGTGCCCATAGCACATAACATTAAGGCTCGGATCTCAGTAGCCTTACCTCACAGGTGTTTGAAGGACATCATGCCGATCTGTACGTTTCATTTATATTTTAATATTATACCTATTACCGAGTATTGCAATTTTTAATTTACTTATCGTATAATCAAGTCATTGTTATTATTTATAGAAACTAATATATATGAGAAAAACGATTAAAATCATTCTAAAAATTTTTTACGTTTTTATGTAAACAATATAATTTATTCTTCAAAATAGTTATTATCCTTTCTTCTACTTTATACTATATCATAATGATTGAAGATATTGTTTAGTTGTTTTTTCAAACGGTTACAATGAAAAATGGTTGTAATTAACCTCAATTTTCAGCTTGATCTTGTAATCTCCGCCTTAAATGACGTAAGGTAGCGTGCACTGTGATGTGAGTACACTGTGGGCAGCGGTCCGTGCAGCGACCATTATTTTGTGCCGAGCGACCGCATCGTTTTGTGTTGACCCGAGGGAATATAATGATGTACTTACATCGTACCATAGCTGACTTTGAGCTACGTAATGCTAGTGCTCATGTTATTATTCTGTCGCAATACTTGCAAATCAACGTATCTTTCATTCAAATAATTACACAGACGTAGCCTAGCCATGAATATCTAAATCATATTCTGTTTTGTTAGTAAGGCGGGTCGTTACGATTTTTATTCCTGTCTTAAATGGCGTAAAAATATGTTATAAGTACTGAGTACTACGCCTACTAACGTAGCATCGGCAAGAAATGTGATGTGATACGTGTTCAGGTCACATTTGGGTAGTCCGTTGCGACAGGTCGACCGAACCGTCTTGTGAAACGGCGCTTGCGCAGCGTACCCCACTGACTACGGTCGATTGTGTCGAAACGCACGAAACAGTCACTGGCGCACGCCCGATACTCAACCCCCAACTCGATTACAGTGCCTATCTCATTACATACTTTTATACAATAAGTCAGTCGTATTAATTTCAGTAATTACAGAATTACGAGAGATGTCGTACGCATTGCTATATAAAAAAATTCTTATATATTAAGTGTATTTCGGACTCATCAGTCTTGAAGAAGAAGGAGGTGTCTACTTGACACCTACAGGACTATTGATATGAGTACTTACTGTGAATAGGTGGACATCCGAAATTAATTTTAATTAGGTAGTTTGTGCCTTCGTTAAGTGTGATAAATTTTATAATTGTTTTGTCTCTGCTCAACTAATAAAAAAATACTATTTACTTAAAAAAAACTGTAATTAAATTATTTTTTTTAACTATGTACTGGAATGGAGTAATAATTTATTTACAGTGAAATCTGTGATTTTTATATGACTCGTTTTTGTTTGTTTTGACGTTTATATGTTTAGATAACTATAACTACTGGACATATTTCCAGGCAGCTTTCGATAGTGTCAATTTAGTTAGGTTGACACATCATCATCATCATCGCGCTGTGACTTCGGATTACCGAGATGTTCTTGCCAATAGTCAGTTTTCTTAGATATAAAGGAATTCTTATCGTTGAGTAGGCGAAGTCATGGCCAGTTTTCTTTTAATTAATTAACTAAATTGCGATGTTTCGGTGAAAAATATTTTGTCTCGTTGCAATAATAAAATTACGAACTTTTACCAAGGAGGAAGGGCAGAGTTGTGACCTTAAAAAAAATAGGAGCATTTTAGACTTCTTGTTAATTAAGTAATCGATTGCATACCTACATCTATTCTGATTAACTAACGTTTACTTCATATAACGATAGTGGTCTTTGTTCTCTTATCATATTATAATTATTTTATTGACTATCTTTTTCTAAGATTTGCTATTCCCATTATCTGATTACGCGTCGAAGTTGATTCTCTTCTTGATTCATACTAACTTTTTAAGTTTCAACATTTTCTGGGAAGTCATTATAATACATTTTGCACGGGAGTGTTGTACCTACTGTAAACACATGTATAAACGCGGTTTTTTTAACTCCATTGTATAATGTGGGAGCCGTTTTACGTAACACATGGGTAATTTCGTATATACCTAGATAGCGCACAGTAATGAACCATTATTGCTCACGTACGAGCATGGCCGCTTCCATAATAGACTACGTGTATGGAAAAAATACCATGATTGTATTAATTATTCATCTGAGCCAGAATCCTGTTGCGATGTAAAAAAATATTGGTTCTAATTATTTTCAGGTCTAAATTTAGTTTACAGATTACAGATAAAATATCAGTTGATTTGTTATGCTCCAGGAAATGTTGATTTGGTTGAGTCAACCCAGTGGCATTGCACAAGGCTTGGTGCAGCAGGTCGGTCGGTCGGGCGGTGCGAGCCTCTCGCAACCGCGCCGCTATTCGGGTCAGCTAGCGATTTGTGTGAATTGTGTCATCTGACATATTATTATGCTTGCAATATAAAATGTTCACAGTACTACATAATTACATCTGGGAAATTGCATTTATGACTTTAATATGTAATATATTCATTACGATCAATTTATAATTTACATGTTGTATTTTTCATCGTGAAAATTATACAACTTTCTTTGAAAAATGTATGTCTGGAGTTAGACATTAAAATTAGATATGAATCATTCCATCCCATCTATGGATTCGGTAGAGCATCTAGATAAGTAATCTTCTTCAGATAAAAAATTAAAAAACTTATCCTGATAGGTACCTACTACCTATCTCTATACGTTCTAGAGCACATAAATAACGAGCATACGCCCGCCTAAAGTGGCAATGCCAAACTTTTTTTAAACACTCTTTTGTTGTTTGTATGAGGCAATGTATCGCACAAATAAGAAATACATGCAGTTTCGTTGTAGGCAAGAAACCAGAGGTTAATAATGTGTTTGCATTACAAAGATTTCTTCGAAGAAATGTGGCCTTCTTTGTTTAAATTTGAAAACAGTATGTGTTGCAAACTCTACATCTGGCGAAACGCGGAATGGCGAACGAATCTACGCATGCTAAGATAGCGTCGCGGCGGCGAGCGCTCATCAGCGGCAGCGCTCGCACGTCGAGTAATATGCACGCACAAACAGGCAGCGCGCGCGCCGCATCGCGGCCCCGCTCGCAAGTAGGTCAGGGCGCTCTGCGGCCGCGCGCGTTTTAAATTTAGAACGATCCGCACTTGAAGCTCCGCCCCACGCCATCGCCTAACTAAAAGTTAATGTGAAACCTTCAAAAGATCCACCTGTTTGAGACCACACCTAAACTAAGTATTCGTCTGTCACACGTGTTTCATTATCATTACGCATTTCGGATAGATCATCGTCATCATTGATATTGATTTCTTAACAAGAAGAGAACAGCGAAATAACCCTGCAAATATCTTTATTTATAATTTGAATGCGTGTATTAATGAATATTGTAGTACTTTGTTAATCTTATGACGAGAAAAAGAACTAGGTAGATAATAGAACATAAAATATATACTCGTGATACAGGTAGAACTTCCACCATGAAAATGTGATCTAAATGCAAATCTAACTCATCTAGTAAAAGTACCTACTTAATTACTTTTTGGAGAAAATAGAAAACAATAAATCTACTTTAAAAAATTTAACTGCCTGTGTCATATTATATACTTAAGAGTTTACTCATAACGCTTTTCTGGTATTTAAATTTTATATACAATAATATGTTATTTATTTTCTAAGAATAGGAAAATAGAAGAATAGATCTAAATCAAATTTTATCTAAATGAAACTGGGCTCTATAATCATAGAATT
Source organism: Opisthograptis luteolata (assembly GCA_931315375.2). Taxonomy (NCBI): domain Eukaryota; kingdom Metazoa; phylum Arthropoda; class Insecta; order Lepidoptera; family Geometridae; genus Opisthograptis; species Opisthograptis luteolata. The sequence continues at coordinate 7,489,036 of OV928033.1, forward strand.
TAATTACTCTAAAAGTCTAGAGTCTCCAAACCATTTGCAAAATAACGTCTATAAACATTGATCGAAATACTCATCGAGTAGTTTCGTAAGAATATGTTGTGAATTGGCTAACTTCAAGTCCAGGTGTAACGTGATGCCACCTTCGACCACGTCGTCACATAACATCAGGTGACTTGTGGTCAAACGCTACCCTGTAAGTTGTAGAAAAACCGAATTTGCGGGAAAGCTACAACGTTCATGGCCACATTCCTATCAGGACAAGTTTAAGTATTTATTAGAGAGCAGTATTTGCAGAAACTGATGGATGCCATCCTAATTATTCTAATACAACTAGTTCAGACCAACTCCCGGCATCGTGCCATAATGGCCATAGTAGAAATATCAAATAGGATGCTACAAATTGGAATGTATTTCGTTAATTAGCAAAATTGCATTTATTGGGTAGAATGATGGCAATGATAAAAATGTACTTTCAATTTCAATATTTAATAGTCTCAAATTGAATCTTTGCCGAGTCTGTCTACATGTGTTAGTAGTGAAACTTTTACACATAATCTGATAAGTTACAGGGGTTAGATCAACTTTACTGCTACTCAACTCACCTTCGAGTTTCATGCCGACATCCAGGCACTTCTGAAAGCGGCAAAATGGGCAACGTTTGCGCTGAGTTTTGTCAATGTGGCAGGCTCGTTCTGCGACGCATGTGTACACCTTCTTATTCTGAACGGTCCTTTTGAAGAAACCTTTGCAGGATTCGCATGTCAGCAGTCCATAGTGGTAACCGCTGACTTTATCACCGCAAACAGGACACAACTCCTCGATCACATCCTTGGTATCCGTTTGATCACAGACAGTGCCAGTTGCTGGCATATAGGCACCCGATTCTCCACCAGCGCCTGTTGGGAACAGATATGAAGGATCCAGATTGGCGTAACCAAAAGACTGCTGTTCAGGAGGGCATTGGTATGCAGCGCCCTGTGGCACATACTGCTGGGACGTGCCTGAGGGTCCGCCGCCCGAGCCCGAACCTTCGGGACCCGGACTAAGATCGAACGGGGACATGTTGAGGGACATGAGGCCTGTCTGCTGGTCCATCGTCATGCTCGGCCGCACGGGGCGGCTACTCTTACGAATCCCTACAGCGGCGTTCAACCGCAACAACGTTCACACAGTCACCGAGTTCACTAGCGGTCTGGCCGCAACACTTAACTGCCGCTCGCAGGTTGCACCTGTTCAAGCACTTTAATAGGAGGCACACAAATCCAGCACATTTTGTTCTAAACGAATGATAAGAGCAGCGTCCAGACAGCGAGCACCAGTGTTTAACACCACCGACCGGTAATTGTTCGTACGAGTGTTGTATGCGCGCGTTATTTTACGATCGCGTTTTGTTAGAGTATCAATTATAGCGGCTCGGCCCGCGTGCCGCTCGGTACACGTTCCGCGATCGACTGACGACCGGCCGGCGACAACGGCGCGCGTGCCGGCGCCTCCCGCATGCGCGCCCCGCTGCCACCCGCGAGCCCCCGCTCGCTCACACAATGGAAAACGATTAGGAGCCCATGTAATAAGTGAAAGTGAGTCGGTGACCCACTTTCCCGCGATCCAGGTCTATGTTAGTGCGCGTTCGCGCGGTTGCGCCACCGCGCGGGCGGAGGGCAGCGCGGGGGGCGGCCCACTGACCCAGTTGCGCGCAGTGCCGCAGCAGGGCAGGGTTGCCGCGAATACACTGCTTATGTTTACGTTCGCTCGACATTCGTCTACGATTAGCGTCCGCTATTCATTAACGTACGAGTAGTGCGAGGTGCGACACTCTCAATACTCCTTACTTCTTTTGCTATATAGGTATTCTAATGTCCGTCGTATGCTAGAATCGCAATACAAGTTTTATTAAATAATGACTGTTCACTTCCCTTTTAACGGGGAGATTGCAGGATAAACCTGGCAATTGTGGTTTAATTATAACCATTTTGCTTTGTGAATTTAACCGAAAAAAATAACCAAATTATAGATAAATGTTAATCTACAATATCTACATACATAGTACCCAGAAGACTAATTGGTCTAACATTGAAAAAAAAATACAGTATTTCTCTTCATTTATAAATAACAAGAATAAATTAAAAATAGTCAATGCTCTGTGGACCATAGAGCTATTTTTCGCAAATATTGCCTTAAATATTTTAGTCGATTTTTTAAATGTTTTCGATAATCTTAGAATAGGGTGAAGTTGAGTCATGCTGAACGAAAGATAACTTTTGTTACTCTACCGTATTTAAGGGCGAATCAAGCCTCAATGATATTTGCGAATTGACCTCTATTTCTCATTCTCTCTATCGTTGTAGCGCTCTATGAAACAGGTAGCAATGTCGAACGCCGTCTACTGCCGAATACATGTCCTTCTTTACCTTCTTTATTTGCAAATCTTTTGAGAAACATGAAATGTTAAAAACTATCATTGTTTATAAATAAAATTATCTTTCTTTTCGTACAGTTCTCTCAATTTTTGACAATTTATTACAATTTGGTAGGAGAATTACTTTTTAGGCATTTTTGTTAGACTACATTTAATTATCTTGAACATATGTTTTTTAAAATATTTAATTATGCGAGGAAAGGATTCGCCTCTTTAATCTCTTCTTCTTTTCATACAACGGTTTATTGCGTTTTGACCGTTCTTATAAGTAGCCATTAATTAATAGGTAATAATTACTAATTAGTATATTACATGCTATGTATCTTCTTTTATATTTTAACTAAAGGTATATCATAATATCATTATTATACAGGGGTTTAAACAGTCCTTGTGTTCAGTATTCGGCCTCTAAGTATCATATCAATAGTTACCGAAATAAGTGCATACTGCATTACAATTCCTAATTAATAACTCAATAAATAAGAAAAATAAACATTCTTCTTATTTTAATATTATATAAGAGGAAGGAACACAGCACAGCCTAAACCACTAAAGGTAGAGACTAGATTATATTACAGCAGTCTTGTGTAGACAAGACATTTTCAGACATCAACGGGAGTAAATCTACAGCAACAACCCTAAAGAGGCGAAAAGTACCTATACCAAAAAAAACCTTTTTCCTTGAGTTTTTTAAGCATTAAACTTGCCAAATATTGAAATGAAGGTTATTTGTGAACCGTTCGAAAATACCCTTTGAAAAAGTGATCCCAAAGTTTCCTGTTTGTGGGGGATAAATTATTACGTGATGTTATTATGTATTGAACTTTGTTTATATAAGAACTCTTAACTCTCCATAAACTTTGCAAAGAAACGTGTAATTATTTATATTTATTGCTTGAAACTCTCGGAAACATAATATTGAGAATTTTTCGGTCGAAAGAGGATGTAAAGCAGTGTTTACGTAGTACGAAGAAAAATATTAGATTACCTAATCTCGAAATATTGTATAAAAATGTAATGTAGGTATACTCCAGAGCCTGTACATCTCTTTATTTTCCCGAAATCCCCACTGAAGTCGCAGAGTTAGTGAGGATTTTGTGTTGTAAAAAAAAGACTTCAAATTGCGAAAAATACTTTTTATCTTTTATGTACGGTAGATTAGGAATCGGTTGTGAACGAAGTCACGGGTAACAGCTAGTATGGCACGAAGTTTCCATTCAGTATCGAATAGAGATGGTATATAGGTACCATCTTAAAGATATACCTAAGTAACATACGAAATCGTGATATTTATTTATACTTCATCAATTAATAAATAAATTGGTGTATCTCATTATCAAACAAATGCTATTGAATATTAAAAGTAAATAAAGATCTTGACCTGGATTTTGCTAAAATCAGTCAACGGGTCAAGAACGAGTGACTGTCTGTGACAGCCTTGTATACGTAACGTAATATGATTCGACGTGATCTAAAGCACTAAACACATCACAATCAGGCCTCGCCATGAGTGTGCGACCCCAGGTGAATTCAAATAAGCCTGAGCTAGGTCTTGTTTGAGGCCTAAGGCAGCAACTAGGATCATTATATTTTTTCTTGTATTGTGCTTTACTGGTAGTAAAGCGTCGGGTAGTCGAGTGCTGTGCCGGCGACGAGACGGGTCGATGATCTATAGATATAGATATAGTCCAGAACCAGATTGTGAGTCGAACATGGGTACATATATTGGGTATACACAGACACACAGAACCGAGATGGTTGGGGTACATAAAGAGAGGCTATCCTCAATAGTGGGCAGACACAGGCTGACAATGGTGATTATAAATGTGTTTCAAGAAGCACACAATCTAGGAGACGGTGCCATAAATAAATAGAGCTGTCGGGTACCTACGTGAAAGAAAGCACACGCCCTCATGTATAATAGGTAATGACAATGACTCAATAGTTTCGATTTCATAATCAAGACCTGAATACCGGATAAAAAGTGACAGTAACTATCCGAAGTATGTCAATTTCGCTATCGTGCAGACGCTACGGCCTCGAACGAAAGCAAGAGTTCCGACGGAGGCCGCTACGTCGCACGCGCAACTTTGCTTTCTTCGCATGCGTGCATCTGACGTCACACTTTCGCTGTGCGATGACGCATGTTGATGTAATAAATCGTAATACTGTAGTCAAGCATGCTCTATGGGACGCATAAATTTGAATTCATATAGTATATTGCTTCTTTAATTTATGAAATACACTCAAACACAGTGGTGGCTTTTTTAGGCCAATAATACTTATAGGGTAGCAAATTTATGACTTTTTTATTTATTTATGGTGTTTTTGCTAACTCATGATAATAAATAGGAATACTAGCGTCACTTCGTTCACCAAAAATCACCCGACCTTTTTTATAAATATTCTTTTGTGAGTTTTGTAATAATAAATAACTGTTCATCTACGATAGTACTTTTATAAAATTGAGGTAAAAGCGAAAAAAAAACAGCCTATAGTTGGAAAATGTGTAAATCCGTCACTACTCAAACAGTTTATGGAGGTTGGCGTCCCGCATCCGTCGAGACCCTACACGTCACCTCTGGGTGGTGCTAAACGGGTGACAATTTACTGATGCTTATGACGTGACCACGCACTAAACATAGCTTTGCCGCCAAGCGGCTTTGCCTTGTGACGGCATGATGTTTAGTGCATGGAGGATGGGTCGGGGACAATTGTGCTACTGGAGAAAGCTGTTTTTTAAACTTTTATAAATCTCAGATTTTTGATCCGTTTTGACCCTGATCCGTTATCCGCGGTTTTGTATCGATATGTCACGTCATAATATATCATTTTAGTAGTAACCAAAACCGCGGATAACGCATTGGATCGATTATTAATTTCTGGCATAAGTAATTAACGATTACCGAGAAATTGCTATGATGCTATTCTATCCTAGGAGTGCTTAGAGTGCTTACTGCTTAAGTGTTTACACGTGTGTGCAGCTTGACTAGAAATTATTAATTAGAGGGTCGGAATCCTAAGAAGTCAGTCACGTGGCACAGTGTCAACGAATACAACAAACTAAATCCAGTAGGAATGGTTTCCACAATTGGTTTATCACATTATTAAAAACCACTTAATTTAAAGTTACGGAGGTCGTGCATGAGGTAACGCCACCATGCTTTTAATAAAGAGTGCAGCTGGCAGATTACTGTCCTTAAAAATATCATTAAAACTGGTGTATGATTATAATGTCAAACATCTTTAATATGCATTTACAAAGGCTTATTCTTACAAGGCTCGGAATACAGGTCTCGCTCCTAGACTTGTTCTTTTTAGACAATACCATACCGCAGCACCTGCACATATTTTTAAAGTTATGAAATAAGAGCGTTTATCCCCATCCCTTCAATTCTGATAGTATATAAATGAAACGTCCGTTTGTTGGATTGTGCATGGGAAAAGTGGAATAATTCGTATGTTTATCTCTCACTCCTAATTTTATTTTGAATAGGAACGTAGACCAAAATGTCATCTTTTTTTCTGTAATAATTAAAAATTAACGCTGGTGCGAAAATTTACATATGTCTGCTAAACAATGCTATCCTAGGTGGATCGCTCGTTTGATATCAATTCCAAGTGTAGCTTACCTAATAGGGGTAAAAATTATTGGATTAGAAGAAGATGCTTATAAGGGTTCGTGTAAAAAGGTAACATGTCATGGTCATGGCGGCAAGTGACCTAAAACATCATAAAGGCTGATAAAGATATACAAATAACAAGTAGAAGGAGAAACTGAAACATATAGGGCTAATGGAAAATGTTACTTCACAGTAACTAACAGTTTCGATAAACTAGGCTACACATAATACATGATTGTGTATGAGTATTGACTCGCGCGTCTGCATCGTACGTTAAGCAAATAAAAGTTCTTATCCATTCAATAGAATAATATTCTACAAATCTACATACAACATGTGACGTTTTAGACTCTAGGATTTTGCTCTAAAATTTGGAGCACACATCCTTTAGTTACATAAATGTAACACGGTGTTGCCCAAGTTCACAAAAAAGACATCAACGCGTTCACGCAACAATGCCAACAGACTAATACAGCTTACGGCCGAACAGCCGCATCCTAAAGACATCTACGCAATAGCATTAAGTAATGAGTATGGAGAGTAAGTAACAAATCTTTTTTGCGGATGACGACATTTACTATTGTGAAAACCTTAATGTGACGCTGAAACAAGAGATTTGATTGAATGTTTGAACTAAAGTCGCCTTTGCGCACGATGTTTACGTATTCTGTATTTAAATGCTTTGGGACCAAATTTCGGTATATTTGATCAAAAATCTTTGGCGAATGAGGTCGCCCAATATAAAACTTTATTCTCTGATAAGTTATAAGGTCGGCCATGTACGTTATGATTACTACAAAAACGCGTACCCAAGTTTCACATAATACAAATACCTACCTACCTATCTATTATACATAGTTAAGGAAGGCAACGCCTTCGTAAATGTAACATCTAGGACCCTAGGTACATCCTACACTGTGTAAAACATATAATAAATTCCATTTGAACTTTGGTCATTTCTTTGGTCGTTCATTTTTGACGCCTAATAAAGTGGCATTTATTTAGAAAGGGAGCAAAAGACAACAATGAAGGGTAAAGTTCAATATTTTAATGCTACCGGGAGCTGGTCTGAACATAACCTGGGGACCATTGAATATGTATTGAATCTTGAGTTTTTTTTTTTTTACTATTTACAGGGTAGCGTTTGACCACAAGTCACCTGATGTTAAGTGACGATGTGGTCGAAGGTGGCGCCACGCTACACCTGGACTGGGTTATTGCGATATATTATATCGAATGTGATAAAATATCACGCCGCGAGAATTGAGCCCCTGGTTGCATAGGATCTCGTGTCTGAAACACACGTAGTGACCCTGTCATAAAGGTAGGAGGGTGTTTTGGTAAAATTCTTCCTAATAATTTAGGTTATATTGTATTTTTTTGTAAAACAGAAGACCCTGCATGAATTATTATTTATTATCGATACGAAATAATGTCACTAGATTTATAAAACAAAACACAAAAAATGAACAGCTTTGTAGATAATGTAATGTTATAATGTTTCAGATGATAATAAAATTGCTTAATGTCTCGAAAATAAAATAGAATATATTATAATTTGCTTCTATCCCAAAGAATACGACTGCAGGCGTAGCAAGTCATTTGTTTATAATGATCTCTTGACAAATATTTATTTATGTAGGTATGGGAAGCATTAAATACGTCAATTATGGGAAGTCAAATCGCAAATGGTGATAATAATTGTAAATAACGTTTCATTTTATTTAGCCGTGACCTACATTTTATATCGAACATAGCGAAAACTCTGGTCGACTGATTGAAATATAAATTATACAATACAAAATACTATAGCTATAGATTTATACATAAATACTGCTAGAGCAGAAAAGTGCCGGTTTTTATTTGCGTAAAAACGTAACAGACGTTTCTATGGAGGAAAATGAAGAAAGTAACCAGGTACTTACTTTCTTTGTTTACCTATATCTGAATCGCCCCACAGCCACATCTAATTTCCTTAACAACTTTCGACATTTATTTTCGCCATAATCTGCATTAGAGATTGCGAATTAAGTGCAATCAATAACTTTTTGTTGCCGCGCAGGCAACTATCTAGTAGGTTTGATAAAACTAAACCAGGAGGCCAAACTGTCTGACTGCCAAGACAAAGAGTAATAATGAGTCAATACTATTCACAGTCAATATTTACTCTACTTTTTATGTAGTTTGCTGTATCATGCGTTTATAATAATAATAACAACAAAAATGCATACCTGCAATTAATGAGGCCGGCATTTTTGCTTGTTCAATCGAGACTCCTCTTTTACGTCAACATGCAATTGACATTTTTTTTATTATTATGGCGTCACACGGTTAGTGTATTTGCCAGTGTCAAGTACAAAATATTTCAAACTCAGAGAGTTGTTTCAAGTATAAATGATGATGATGATGAAGATGATGAGATGAGAATATTGTTTAAGTAAAGTAGGAGCGCTTTACTTAAACAATAGTAAGTCATGTGCGCTATAATATTCACCTAGTCTGTTCTAATCCAATACTAAAAGAATGATGGCTCTGAATAGCAAAGCAGGTTGCCCAACCCAACAGTGTATTGTAATATTGTAATGGATCGGCTGGCCGACCTTATTCGAAGATGCGACGACGGTTTCACTCTGTTTCAGATACGTTACTCAATCGCTTAATTTTTAATCAATTATTATTATTATGCAACCATCTTACCGACTGACATACATATATGTGACTTTTTCTTCAGATTTACAGCTTTTCCATTCTCCCGCCGCGCTATACTAACCCTTAATGACATTTGCTCTTTCAAATTTTCCATCTCTTCACTCTACAAGTCTACGTGTGCCCACTAAGTTACATTACTAGTAACTAGTATAACTTTTCCATACATATGCATGGAAAAGTTATTCGTCGTATAGAACCGGGTAATTATTTTTTCTCATAACTTTTTCTCCACACATATCTAATATTTCACTGGTAAATTAATTGGCTGTAGAAGATCGGCATCTCACGTAACATAAGATGACTTGTGGTCGAACGCTTCTCTGTAAGTAAAAAAGAAAATAGAAGAACACACAGTGATAACTTTCAATAAAGATGTAGAGCTAAAAAAAATGTCTCTTCTCTTTACTCTTGACTGAAGGTAAAACGAATATAAGCTTAGTCACCGTATTACCTACCGGTTACATAGCAACCAAAGAAAATAAAATCAGTACATTTTCTCATATCATTATTTTCCTTCTACGCTACAATATACAATACAATATATTACATTTCGACGAATGAGTCGGAGTTATTTTGGTACACTAATTACCAATTAGTCGTTCACTAGTGAGAACAATATTTTTATTCAGTTCTGTAGTTCCAGAAATCATCTCTAACAAGCAATCATACACCTATCTCATTATAATTAAGTAAACAATACTCGTACTATCGTACTATCAGTTACAAAAACAAAACGCAACTGTTTCTAAGTGATTAAATGTAAGTATAGGTAAAGTATGCAGGTAGAAATAAGCGCTACATCCAAGCCGTCTGTCGGTTCTTTGCATTTTGAAGGGATCATTAAAAGATTACTACATTCTGCCGCCTACCTTTCCAGCTCGACCATTATTTAAATGTACCGTTTTTCCAGCTATACAAAACTATTTAACATCCTAAAAATATTGTGAAAGTTCCGGATTCGGGTTTATTATTTTATTACAGCAATCATTGTACTTTTCAACGGTGGAGTTGGTAGTTTTATGGCAAGTTGGTTCTCCTTTTACACTGCAGAAAAATCTGTGACTGCATTTTTTTACCTATGCTAGCAGACAACTTAATTTTAGCTTGTTACTGTGTGCAATACTGAGTTACTTTTATTAATCGCGAGTTTTTTATTATACCTGCTATACCTTTTAATGGGCAATTATAGTGAACTTATGACGATGTTTTATGTTATAAAATTAACCGAGCGATAAACAAGGTGCACAGCACTGACAAAATCTGTCGTTTCGGCGGTTTAGGACCACAATAAAATAATAATAATGCCCGCATAATAATGCCCGCACAATCACATACATAGGCTCTGACCCCTAACTAGGTTTCCCTGTATCTAGAGTATCAGAAACTACGAGGATCGGGGATCCACAACACCCAGACACAGAACAAATACTTGCGCTTTTTTTTTTCAATGCACAAATATTTGTTCTGTAGCGGGAATCGAACCCGCGACCTCACGCTTCACAGTCGGCTATCCGCCCATTGCGCCACATCGGTCGTCAAACAATAAAAGATGAACCAAAATGTTTTCACCGAAACATTTTGGTTCATCTTTTATTTTAGTTCCCGTTATATACTCGTGTGATGAGTAAAATTAGACTTTTAAATGATATTTTTAAATATTACTTTCGGTGACTTCACTAGGCACTGCGCTGCGAATCATAAGTCGTGAATACAATGTCCCAGCAGGCTACATCATGCATTTGCTTTGCATAAATCCATCTGGAACGACGCGTATTACTTGGCACAACATGAGGCATGATTAGGCAGTGACCCACATTATTTATCAAAGCTCACGTAGGTATGCGCTGTGATACAGCATTCGTTTTTTCCTCGGTGAATTCAATAATATTAAAATAAACGAATGTAAAATAAATAAAGTTTGTGAAAATGTAGGATGATTTGTTACTAGAGTTTGAAGTTTATTCCAAATAAACTAGCCTAATTAAGTAGATCGTCTAAAGTCAGGGTACTCATGCTCACTGAAATACGAAGTTATATTTCGTATGTACCGTATGATCGGTAGTATTTATAATTTAAGAAATCAGTTGTCATATATGTACTGTTTTTTATTACAGTAAATAGCAAAAAGCTTTACGGGGCACATTTAGAACGTGAAAATGAATGTGTAGGAGGAATACCGAACACGAGGTACGAAGTACCAAATGATAACAATAACAATACTAATAATATAATTATTAATATGCCCTAACACGTATGAGGATAAGTTTGTAGAGAGCATGCGCGTGTGATAATCCGATAAACCTGAAGCTTAGCTGTATGGTAGTCCGCGATATGTAGTTTGAATATACACGTAATTCTGTAGATATTCTGAGATTTTTAACGTATGGTCTAACGAGCATTATCCAAAGAGCATTCGTTATCTTTGAAACGTATGTAAACACATACAATACATACGCACATATATATATATATATATCATATTATACGTGTGTGTGCAGTGAGAACGCTATTTCTCACGTACATGTAAATAAGCGGGGCCTTGGCCTGGTTTCCACGATTTTAGCGGTATTACAAAATACACGAATGATGCGCGCCCGCGCCGCTGCCAACTATAGGGGTGCGACTGCGACTCTACAATACTAAATTAGCCTGATTAAAAAAAAAATGTAAGTGTCTCTTTGTGTCGGCGTGAGCAACTTTCGAGTGCTCTAAAGATTGTTTGTGACGCTTTTATTATTGATATATGATTGTAAATAAATTATTACTGTGTAACAAATAATGCAAAGTAATAAAAATAACATTTTTAAAATGTTTCAATTACATGTATGTATTGTATGTACCTACATTGTACGTGTAAGATTTTTGGGAGATGTATTTGATTAACAGACTTTTTACTTCTTTATTATATACAGGACGTGGGTTCGAATTCTTTAATGAGCTTGAGCTTTCGCTGAAGGAAAACATCGTGATGAAAACATAGCTTGGTGGTAGGGCATTTTCTAGTGCTCGCCTGGCTAGCTACCACCCTTTTGTTAAGAATTTGTCGCCTAGCACCTATCGGTGTGATCCGGCAGCCTCACTTGAGATCCAGTTCCCAATCCAGGTGTAGCGTAACGCCACCTTCGACCACATCGTCACTTAACATCAGGTGACTTGTGGTCAAACCCAGAAAGTACTAAAAAAATACAATTATTCAAATGTTTTGTTTAGGTTTTTCAATAAAAAAAAGGGGAATCGATAAAATAATTACGGGATAACGCAAATCCATGCTGATACGTCGCAGGTTCAACTCTGGTATAACTCCACTTTACAGGTGGTAAGAAACCTACGTTTTTAGCTAACTTAAACTTTTAAGAAACATAAGTGTTTTCTAACACATTACTTTTCTGTGATTGACTAGCAACCTCCTTCGGCTTCACATGGAAATAAATTTAGACAGATTTTCTTTTTCCGCTTAATGTTTATCTTCCTCTGGGATAAAAAGTAGCCAAGAAGATAATAAGAATATACAACAAATATGTAATAATTTAATACCCCTTTTTCTAAGGGTTGTTTTGAGAATATCTTAAAAAACCATATAGGTGGGTATATATTTCATTATTTACTTTTGAATATATTTTTAGAGACAGACATACGCGATAAGTTAAAATAGCATCCCTCTTCTCCCTCAGTTATACAACCTATTAAACTCTTTTCATTAACTAAGGTTAACTACAATGAAATATATTTTCAGATATGTTTAAGAATGAAGATTTTATACACATGTTACACTCTGTTTCACTCCAATGACTCCAGATAAGGCGAAATCTTATTTTGCGAAACGACGACGCACGCGTTTCATTATTTTCTTTGTAGAGTACATATTTAAATTGAGTTAAAAAGCGATCGGGAAATAAAAGTTCTTTACAAATTGTACCACCGCAGTTGCATCGCTATTCTCGGTTAAGGGTGGTTTTATATAACTTAAAACACGTTCCATTATCTTAATTGTAGAGTATTAAAAATTTAAACCGAGTTTCCATTCAAACAATCCATGACATAAAACTTGTAGGTACTCCATTCATTTTTACCCCTCTACCGCCGTCCTCAGACGTCAATTAATTTTTTTGTATGGATTTTGTCAGTATTTAATTCCGAAAATTCGAATCCGTAAAGGGCAAAAGTTTTTATTTTGCCGCGGATTTTCCCCCTTACGTTTCATGGATAAAAGTAGCCTACTCGTCGGTTGATTCAATATCAAACAAACAGACGGACGTGTCAATTTAACATATAATATTAGTACATAGGTAAGGGCATTGATAAATGAAACGAAAAAAAAATCAGTATACCTATGAGTTGAAAAATCCATAAAATTTTTTGTTCCCTATGTTTTAATCATTGAATAAATCAATAAATATGCGGCACTGAGACGATTTTTTTTAATGATCTGACTGGCAAAGCAGATTGATTTGGCACAAGATTTTTTTCAATAAGGTTTTATGAAAACATTTATGTAGACAGATTGACAGCACTTTTCCATTTCAAATTTAAACCAAGAAGATCTTTCTTCATCAGTGAGATAATTTTATTTTAAAACGGATTTTTCTCTGCATTTGTTTTAACATTAAATTTACCTACCTACTTTTATATTGGATGTAGGTCGAGGCACATTAAAGAAGAAAACGTAGTCGTGTTTGGGGCGACCAGTTGTATGTAGCATTGCCTAATTCAGCAAGGCCATATTATGAAGATAGAGTCACCATTACAATTAACAAAAAAATGGACTAATAATCTTGTACAACCTACAGCAAAGTTGCTTTAAATTTAACAACTTACAAAGGGAACGGTGAATTTATTTTACGTATGATTTAGAACTATTTTAGATCAATAAGTCATATCTAATCGTGGATCAAAACGATTGAAAATATACATGTTACTTTCACATTCTGTGTAATAAGTCTCAACGCAGCATAAAAATCCATCTTAGCATTCGAAAACTAGGTCACTGTCCGGCAAAACGAAAACTGATGGCAACCCTATTGTGATTGTGAAATATAATGAAACGTCAGAATCAGAATAATGTTGATAATCTAACATCGCGCAGATAGGATTTAATTAAGGAATTTTTGTATTATACTTTTATCATAGTACATACTTCTTGTTAGCGACGCAACTTAGATTTATGTTTATAATTAGAAATTGTAATAAAGATTAGGATAGCATGTAGGTAGTAGTCCGCCAGCAGTTCACCAGTAAGCAAGAAATATACGGAGCCTTGAAGTCAGAACCAGTGTTTTCCTTCTGCCCGCCGGCAAGAATCCTTCAAATATACAGTCCACTACAGCCCGGTCTCCCTAGACCCCAGGGATTACCTACAATTCCTGGTCCTTCGAGCCGGATCAAGGGATCATCAAGAAGGAAAATCGTACGTTCCAGATCGCCCGTCAAGACGCGATCGGGACGCACCGACGACGAGGAGAATTCCGCCGTAACGGCGACTACCACCTCCTGGTCGATCAACACGCCGGCTGAAACAAGTACTTCTGCCTCAACGTCCACCGCAGCAACAGCAGCCAACAAAGGAACAGCTCCGCTCGTGCATTCCGCCGCCGCGTCAGTAGCGCCCCGTGGCGCTGCCCCGCCCTCGGTTTCCACCGCTGGAATGCCGGCGCCCGAGCGCCCCGCCGCGACCATTCCCGCCGCGACGGACGCTTACGGTATGAGCGCTCCCGCGTCAGTTACGATGCCGATTCGTACTCGCGCCGCCGCCGCTGCCGCCGCTGCATCGACACGGACGTCTCAGCAGGCGCATGCCGCAGCCGATATGCAGGCACCCGCGAATTCGCCGCGTCATACCACCCCAGTAGACGCCGCGTATACCGCTAGACCCGGAGCCAGCGATGCCACATTGACCTGATTGTCAATACATTTATGAAAATTTAATGTACATAAGGAAAAATTTAAATAGCTTCAAAAAGAGAAGTGATTATCACAATTTTAATACTAGAAACAAAGATAAAATTGCTGTACCCACTACTAGGCTCCATAAAGTTAGCAACTCGTTCAAAGGTCAATGTGTACGCTTTTTCAACAAAATCCCAAGTGAAATTCAAGACTTATCGATAGCAAAATTTCAAGTCCGTATAAAGAGAAATCTTATTAGTAAAGCTTATTATAAAATATCGGACTATTTAGATGACAAACAAGCTTGGGATTGTAGTTAATCTATCTATCTTTCTTTCTATCTACCTATTCTCCCTATTTCCCCTATTCTAACCATTTCCGGTAAACAGCCAAAACAGTCATACTCACGAAAGTGACTTTGCTTGCGGCGGCGTCGTGTGTCGGGTCGCCCTCTTCCCTCTCATATGGTCGAGGAGAGCGATGGCTGGCACATGCGTCAACTCGTGAACGGGTGCTGCTTGTGGGGTCTGGTCTGCTTTGGTTGTGATCCCGCAACTCATTAATATTCATGTTCCCATATCCCAATGTGTACAACCAAACAAGAGAAATCTTATTAGTAAAGCTAATTAAAAAATATCGGACCATTAGGTGACAAAAAAGCTTGGGATTTTAGTGAACTTGCTCCAATTCAATCAATTAGTGATAAGAATAAAATTGTCAATGTGATCGCGCCAAAAAAAATTACCTGCCGGGCGTTTCTTGCCTGTTCTTTTGCCGGCGTAAGGAGGTTGGAACAGGCGTAGCTAGTTTTAAGTTTGACGTTTTAAAGTGATCACAATGTATCCTATTGAATAAATAAATAAATTGAAATTGAAATTGAAATTGACCGCTGGTGCTTCCGCCGCCGCATCTTCGACTGCAACGCGCCAGAGAAAAAAGCCGAGCATGAAAAAGAAGGACATTGGAGGAAATCAAGTTCCACCGTTAGCGCCTTCAGAAGCGAGCATGAAAAAGAAGGACATTGGAGGAAATCAAGTTCCACCGTTAGCGCCTTCAGAAGCCAACATGCAACCGAAGAACATTGGAGGAAACCAAGTTCCACCGTACGCGTCTTCGGGAACATGTGGTCCTCGCAGAACAGTAGTTCCGGGATCAGTCAAGTCATCAAGATTAACTTCGTTGGAAGCAAACAGAAGACTGATTCCATGCCAGATAGAAGAAGCCCGTCTCAACACCATCCTCGCTCAGAATGACGTAGAAATCGCCAATTGTTATCAGTCCGAAGATCAATTGAGCGCAGAATTAGAAATCGAACGATCTACGCAAGTAGAGCAATGGGTGGAGCATACAGCTACCTATATGGAAGAACCACTGCAAGATAACGTGTTGGAACCAATGCAAGACAACGCATTGAGAAGCGATCTAAGAGAGCTAACTGAAGCTATCAAGATCAACAACACTAAACAACGAGAGCCTGCCGTACCGCACACGTCGTTCGGTTACACAGAATTGCCCATCTTTAATGGGGCACATGAAGATTGGCTGCCTTTCAAGAGAGCATACAAAGACAGCTCAAGATACTTCAACGACGTGCAGAACATGGCTCGCCTGAGAAAAGTGGTACTTGGACCGGCTTATCAATCAGTGAGATATCTAATGTCTATCACCTGCGACCCCGAAGAAGTGATGGATTCACTAGAAGAAAATTTTGGAAGGCCGGAGCAGCTCGTCCAAACAGAACTCGAGAAAATCAAGCAACTCCCGAAACTCGGAGACTCGCCCAAGGATTTGTGCTACCTCGCTAGCTGCGTCAAAAACGCAGTGACAACGATACGTGCCCTAGACGAACCTGAGTACTTGTACTCAGCGGAATTCTGCAGAAGCATCGTGGCGAAGCTATCGCCGATTCAGTGTCCCAGATGGCTCGACTTCGAATCAAAGTGCGCCAAAGGCCCTGAATTAGTCAAACTGAGGGACTTCCTGAGCGCCGAAGCTAAGCTGTATAGAAAAATCGTGCCCGTAGACGTGAGCAAGAAAAAAGGAAACGCAAAATATCCCGTTCACTTGACCCACGAAGGCGACGAAGCCATAAATGAGCCATCCACATCATCGAAGATGCTTTGCGTGAATTGCGAAGAAGCACATTGGGTAACGGAATGCACGAAATTCCGTGAAGCCACCGTCGACGCTAGATGGGAAATAGCGAAACAGAAGCACCTCTGCTTCAGATGTCTACGTCGACGACATGCAAGAAACAACTGCAGAGGTCAAGGCTGCAAGAAATGCGAGCGCCCGCATCACACAATGTTGCACTCGGAACGAACGACAGCACCAGTGCAACGAGAAAAGCAGGACCTCTCACCGTGTCATCAAACCACGAACTGAAAACGGAGATTCAGAAGATACGAAAACAAGAAGTCGTCGAAGCAGCAGAACACGAGGGCATCCAGTGGAAGTTCATACCTCCCGGAGCTCCCAACATGGGAGGAGCCTGGGAGAGAATGGTGCGAACCGTGAAAGTCGCCCTCTCCGCCATCCTGAACGAGAGAAGTCCGCCAGAGGAAGTTCTCCACACTCTACTGACCGAGGTAGAACACACGGTCAACTCACGTCCACTCACCCACTTGAGCTTGGACGACGAAGATGAAGAGAGCCTTACGCCCAATCACTTTCTCATTGGGCGTTCCTGCGGCTCAGCTATACTGGGAGACTTCAGCGACTTTGACCTGGTCGGCAAAGCAAATTGGAAGACGGCGCAGAGACTGGCAGACCATTTTTGGAAAAGATGGCTACGAGAGTACCTACCCACTCTCATGCCACGAAAAGTCAACGGAAGAAGTTCTACGGATCCAGAGAAAGGTGACGTCGCAATTATCGCAGATGCGTCCCTACCCCGGAACACATGGCCACGAGGGGAAGTCGTCAAGACCTACGTCGGCCCCGACGGCAGAACGAGAGTCGTGGACGTCCGGACGGCGGGAGGAGTGCTGAGGCGGCCTACTTCGCGCCTCATTATCGTCGTGCCAGCAGCGTCGCGACCCGAATTAGGAGTGCACGATAAATCGTGCACTGGGGGGGAAATTGTTAGCGACGCAACTTAGATTTATGTTTATAATTAGAAATTGTAATAAAGATTAGGATAGCATGTAGGTAGTAGTCCGCCAGCAGTTCACCAGTAAGCAAGAAATATACGGAGCCTTGAAGTCAGAACCAGTGTTTTCCTTCTGCCCGCCGGCAAGAATCCTTCAAATATACAGTCCACTACAGCCCGGTCTCCCTAGACCCCAGGGATTACCTACACTTCTATTGTGTAATAAATAAA
Organism: Opisthograptis luteolata; assembly: GCA_931315375.2. Lineage (NCBI taxonomy): Eukaryota > Metazoa > Arthropoda > Insecta > Lepidoptera > Geometridae > Opisthograptis > Opisthograptis luteolata. The sequence goes on from OV928033.1 coordinate 7,506,989, forward strand.
AATGCATAAGCAAGGCTGGTGTTAAAACTGATTTTCATTTTTTAATTATTCAGCTCTATACAGACTTTCAGAAAGCTATCGTTTCAATTTATTTATTGGCTGTATTTAAAAACACGTTTCATCGAGATCTAATACTCGTTTCCAACTGTATATTTGCAGCTATTCTCTTAAGTCAGTTTGTAGACCCGTGCGGTAATAGTTTGCTGCTTAACCACCAATACGATTTAAATTGCTTAATTTGAAGTGTTGAAGTGTTGCAGTGTAAATTAGCGCGGATTTTCAGAGCGTCGTCATTCCAACTCGAACGTAAATAAACTACATAAAGTAAATAAAATGTGCCAAACTTATTTTTACGCAACATTACGTAAATCTTAGTGGGTGTTTAAAAGAATACAACAAAGGATTTTCTTCGGTTGAAACAGAGTGATGTATCCGCGAAACACATTCATTGGTGCGCTCGTTGCGCCACGTTCGCGCCGCGTCCCACTTACCAAGATAAATTGAAATTCAATTTCGCCAAAGGGCAACAGCCGTGTGCACAGCCAGAATGTTAAACGTTAATGAAGAAGGTTTGTGTACTCGACAGGTGGCACAACAGACTCGTGGAAAATAAGTAGATAGTGGACTCGTTTTGACATAGGCATATCTAGAAACTAGGAGTAGGTACTTGACTGTCAACTTTCTGCCTCAAAAAATATCTACATGAAGTCTTTACTATATTCATACGTATTACGTACACTAAAAAAAACTGTCACCAAATGTAAAATTTGCTGCAATTTGTATGACGTTGCAACTCAGTTAAGTTTCGACGCAAAATTCTTCGACACACCAACAACGTTGAGATCCAGAGAGATGACGATGACCAGGTCAGTTGAACCTAGGTATATCTTAGCCATTGTGCAAGAATCGTTTCTTGATGCAGTTTCCACGTCCACAACCTAGAGGGCCTGATGATGAACAAGTCAGTAACACCTAGATCTCAGCCATTATTAAAGATTCAAACTTCGATTTGACCTTCCCTTCCACGTAACCCTTTCTACGCGAGCGAAGCCACGGTATAAACGTATAAGTATAATATTAAAAAGCTATTTTTTTCACAATCCTCTTCAGACCGTCAACAAATTGATAGGCTCATTACGCCTCATTGGTAACACAGTAAGAGTGACGTCAATTTATTTTCGGTGCCATAATGTTCTCGTATACCTACACTATGATGGTTATATTGATGATGATCAACTTGATTGTTATCATAAGTGCTTCCCTCGTAATGTGACACTCACAACGATGTCGCAGATGCACGAATAAACTCTTAATTTGTATTATTTCAATATAATAAGAAAGAAAAGGTCGCCAATTCCCAATCCATGCATATCATGGCGTCAGCTTTGACCATGACGTCACATAACATCAAGAAAGTTGTGGTCAAAGGCTACTTCTGTAAGACGTTTTTATAGTGTAGCGTTTTGACCTGGACACTGACTCTCAAGTGTAGCTGCCGGAACTCATCGATATAGGTGATTGATGTTTTCCATTAGCGAAAGCTCAAGCTCATTGAAGGGTTCGAATTCGAACCCACCACCTAGGTCGCAGGTCGATGTCACTACCATTGAGCTGACCCAAGGCACAAAATAAATAATTAATACGCCCAAGGATCGGTTTTGCTAGACATAGCTAGATATATTAAATAAAAATTAATATAATTTATAAAATAGTAAATATATGAGTCACTTTAATGCAGCAACTGTGAACGAGGACGTATTGCAAATCCTTTGTTCCTCACCTCAGATATTATGGTTGCACATCCAAGGCGTTGATTGCACAACGGCAACCTTCATAGTGGAAAAGAAACGCGCAGCCCACACCACGCGCGGATTACCTACGCCGCGATATTTGGAAACTAACATTATCTCAAACGCTTCTAAGAAATGGTGCAAGTATGACCTCGCGGCCGTGGGTTTTTTTTTTGTGACGAGTTGCCAATTTATATTATACCAACCAAATTGGCTAAATCCATCTAGTTAAATACATAATTAAAATATACATACTAAAAAGTATAATTTTTAACGAAACAAAAACTGACTTCACGTTCCCTTCGATTTTTTTGAAGTCGCTTAAACCTAGCGATTTTTTAAAGGTTTTCATTACTTCTAGATCGGTGTGAGGTACCCTCAATCTCCCGCGGGGAGAGGCTACTGAGCCGCCGTTATATATAAGTTCTCCACATGCACGTACACTAACCTTCGGAGTTAGTTGCTACGATGACAAAAGATCTAGTAAGCACCTTACGTCTGGACTGCTCTTTTATCAGAAGGAATGAATACCCATTCTTTGTGTGACTAGATAACAATGCTAGTTAGTCTATTTTTATTTCGAAGTTGCTATGCCCTGCTGTTCACAATATAAAATTAAAAAGTATCCTACAAAAATGACATAAGCAAAAAACATTTTCACTTTTCCAAAGTTTCCTTATTTTGTGGAGTAACTTATTCAATTCTACGTTCCACACGAACATTATATAATTTATACCAAATAAAAATCAATCACATAATGGTTTCAAGAGCCAGGAATTACTTACTCAAGCTTCTAAAATTGTTGGAAAACATTTTCTCAGAATTTTGTAGGGTTGCTTAATTTTAATTTATAAAAGATTTTCTGGAATTTGGGTAAGTATAATTTGGACTTTTGTATTATTTTATTTGCATTAAAAAAACAATTTTCCTTTTACATAATAAATGATCTACTTCTGTGTTTGGGCCTAAAATAATTATGTACCTATTTGTTAAAGTTTTTGTAAATCCTCTCAAGAAAATTGCACGCTCGCCGCCGCTTTGTATCCTGTTAAACATTTTGTTGTTTCTCAGGATCTATTAATTAACGTAAATTACGTTTTAAGTGAAATCTTAAGCTTTATTTACGATTTTACAAATCAAGCCAGTCCCAAAATTAAAGATGACAAATTGCCTTTTTTAAAAGTAATTTCATCAAAATCCGTTCAGCGGTGTGGTAAGGTAGGTAGGATGGAGATAGGGACCGACATATTAGCATTTATAATATTAAACATAGTATGTACCTATGGATAAGTGATCAGGAAGGAACACTCACAGATTCAAGAGCGACATCAATCAAATCGCACGGGCGTGGTTTATTACAGATCATTCTCACTCAAGGCTCAAGTAAGTCGCCGCAGTGGGAACATGAAACGTAATACCTACAGCTATGATGATTGCAAAAACTATTATTATTACAACAATTTTATCACAAAATTAGTTAATCGAGTTAGGTAATTGAGACTTTATAATGAATTAAAAAATTCATCTGTAATTTTGTGGGTCTGAGATATTACGAATAAAATGTACCTAACTACCTACCTACGTATGAATATATTATAATGTTTATACATAATTGAACGTATGGATGACAAATGAAAATTCACGGATAGAATTCTGCGAAAGTAAGGATTGTATCTTTTATTGATCGAAATTCAAACTTGATTTGGATGCTGTGCACAAACGCTGTAAAGTACTGTATACGTACAGTTAGCCTTGGCCTAATTTACTCACTTTCGCTGATAAGATAATTATATATAAATACGATATCAAAAAATACTATTCTGTTATCGGTTTACACTTTCTGGTGGTGTTATTTTCAATGAGTTCTATTCTATCGAGAAATAACAGAAACGCTTTGCCTTCATGTTCATCATACGAACTCATTCGCTGAGTAGAACATCTTGGTACCCTTTTTGTTTCCTAACAAACCTAATATATAATGTGAGAGTTTTCAAATCGAGGGTGAACGTACAGACTAGTAAGGTTAGATACATAGTTCCGGCATATTCTGAAGTCAGACATTGATGTTGAGCCGTTATACCTACTAACAATCAATATCCTAATAATACATCGGTAGACACTGTAACCACACCGAATCACCAATGGTTAGTTAGAACCTGTAGTCCACGCGGACAAAGCCGTGTGCAGCAGCTAGATAAAACTCGGGTCTGAGCGCAAAGGTTTTCTTTGTACAGTTTGAGATCTGATGATGATTCGGTTAGTTACACCTAGAGCTTAGCCACTGCAAGGTAAAAACTTCATCTTGCTTGCAAAGAAGCGAGCCAAGCCGCGAGCAAAAGTTGTTGTTGAACAATATACACATAAATAATGTATTTAGACTAATATCTTTTTGAACATTGTTAACCATTCGTTTTTACATTTTCTCTTTAACTTTTACTGCAAAAATACACACGTTCTTAACCGACTATATAATATACTAGTATATCTACCTTAAAAATTTAGTTATTCATTTTGGTAAAGAAAAAATGTTTAGGTTCAATATTATTTGAGTAAAACAGGCACATTGTTGTCATGTGTGCCACATTCACACCACATCAGTGGTTAACATCGGGCAAAATTGTGGTAAAACGCAGGAATACATGTATGTATACAATAAAAAAGAAATACGAAATCTTAGCTGTTTCATGTGAACGTGACTTTTCTTTTCACGTGGCGTGTTTTTACAACACATTTCTGCAAAGAAGCACTCATACAAATACTTCTCACTTGTTGTTGTTCTTGTTTGCTGTTACAATAAAAGTCCTCGGGAATTTTCCAAGGCGTGTGTGGCGGTTGAGTTGCATCAATTCTTAGACCCCTATTTTGTCCTGGTTTACTCGTACTTGAAAAAAGAAGTACTAGAACGGTTGAAAATAAGGGGAAAATTTCCATTGCATTCGTTACTCGTATAAAGCGCCATCTTGAGTTTTTAGGCCCAGGTCTCAGAAGCGTCATCTCGCACACAGCGGAGATATAGCTACCTCGTTGGTGTAACCACAAAGATGATTTCCTCCTTCGATAGTGGACTGTATTTTGTGTTGCCAACACTCGTGTCAAAATAAAAGCAGCAAAAACGTCTTAAAAATAACCAAGACAATATTTACGAAAAATTACTGGAAGGCGCACTAAAATATTTATATTTTTACTTGTTATTTATAAAAAATAAGAGAAAATCTATTAAAATCACTTAAAAGAAGGTACTAACTTTGCCTTTATGTTCTTCAAAATCGAAAACGATCTAAGAGAGAGCATGGGGCGTAATCTACCTTGCTGGCCCATTGCGGGTTGAAAATAGGCCGATAATGCTACGAGTTACGTAGTTACGTAAATCTGTCGTGTTATCATGGCGGCAATTTCATTTGAAAATCCATAACTGTCGAGTTAGTTTTTTCAATATTCAGTTTTAAGAATTGCTGAATTCGTTGACGCTGAACCCGGTTCCCGTCAGACTAAAAAAAGTTTAGCTTGCCGTAATGATGAAATTGTATTGTTTTTTAATTATTATTTGAAAATTGGTGCATTGTTGAGAAAAGAACTACGATAGCTTGGTGCGAACTAAGCATTGATAGCCTCACGTACATAGTCGTGTCGTCTCGTGTTTTGACCCAAATTTCACGTTTGTAGGTAATGCCTGAATTGCCGGGCGCTATAGTACCAATTTAATATTAGGTACTACCACAAAATCCAACCTAGACCATAATGAAGAAAATGTTCGTCCGTCTCGTTCATTCGACAAGCAACTTCTTGTTCATTTTGAAACCCTTGGGTATTTTTTTAATAGTACATAGGTATCAGCTTCTTTGCACACTCTTCGTTAATAATCTACTACACGTATATCTAATTATAATTTCAGGAACCTCAGGCTCAGATTATAAAAAGGGTTATTGTGATTGCATAATGATTTAAATAGTATTTTTTTAATTTAATTTAATATTAAAATGTTGGTACAACAGGAATTCCAGGGTCACTACACCGTACTGATGATTAGATACTGACCATCATCGCATCATGAATCATGATACCATCAAAAACTTACCTACCTTTGCTGGTGTAAAATTGTGTTAGCGCAAATTCTATTTTGCATATATACATTATACATATAACCCTTTTTCCCTTATTTTGAATGAGTAGGTTTTATATTATGATATTAAATCAGCTGCAGTCTCTCAACAGGACCTTGGTGAATCAGGAGAAGGGGGACTTAGCGGGTTGCGGGAGGGGGGCATGGTCGCAGATGACGCGCGCCCTACTGGCACACTGACACACTTACCCAGTGACAGTGGTACTGCTTTTGGTCCGTCGAGGTCGACACGATGCGTTCTACCTACCTGCGATACTAATATTATATACGTGTGTACATCGTGATATACAAATTGAAAGATAAGAATATGTAAAACAAGCGTTATTGAACGCAGTCTGCGTTCATTGTAGAATTGTTTCAAATCGGTTTGCAACTTTTGCTACTTTGATATTATCAGAAAGAATATGATACATTTTGAACGAAACGTTGAAACTAAACTACACATGAATTGTTGATCTGAGATAAACTTAATTTTAATGATTCTAAAGTACAGGGTGTTGGCGTTATATATTTTTTCTTCTTATCGACATACCATTGATTGAACACACTGTACATGAACAAGGCGAGGATCAGACACGGGTGAGAACGCGATTTATCGTAAATATTACGTAACTCTCGCAGTATTCCACAATGATGGTTTTATTTTATACTACCTTTTGCTCGCTGCTCCGTCCGCGAATTAATTAGAATCATCTAATGGACTAGTTGGTGGGACTTAGTATCAAGGATATCTTTTCACTCTGATCTCACAGTGCAGTGATCAAGTCCTTAGTCTGGCCGATAAAACCTCATCAAAATCCGCAAAGAAGTTTTAAAGCAACGAATTAAGTAGGTAGGTTAGGTATCAGGTACCTACTCAACTTATTACTGATATCTTTATATGACTGTATCTACCATGGTACGGATCTAGTATGTAACAAAAATGCATTTGGTGATTCTTAGTATCAGCAAAGGTAATAATAGAAAACAATACACCTGTGTGAGATCGTATTCATACATTTTATTAGGTATGGGACTAGTTGATGAAAAGGGCTCATATTTATGGTTTCATAATGTTCTTACCTAAAATAGATGGTTAAGGAAAAAAATGTTGACGTATTTATTTCCAAGTTCCAACTAAGTAGCTTATCTATACTAATATTATAAAGCTGCAGAGTTTGTTTGTTTGTTTGTTTGTTTGAACGCGCTAATCTCAGGAACTACTGATCCGATTTGAAAAATTCTTTCACTGTTAGATAGCTCATTTATCGAGGAAGGCTATAGGCTATATTTTATTTCCAAAAAATTAGGGATCCGTAAGAAAATTGCTATTTTGCAACCCAAGGTGTGAAATCGAAAACCTATTTTTGCGTGCGCTGCAAAAACTATTGACACTAGAACAAAATAATGTATTACGGGTTTGTAGGTCTCATTAAGATCTACAAAAAAGCCCGCAAGAGCATATGTCTAACTATTATAGTTATGCCGCAATAAGTGATATTTTATTTAAAAAAATTAATTTTTAATGCCGCCTCTAGAAAAGGCTCTTTATTTGTATCTTGGTATTAATCCTTATCAAAATAAATTACTTCTCATTCAAAACTGCGTCAATACCTTTATAAAACTTTTTGAATCATTCAATTCGGACATTCCATTCGAAAGATATCACGAGTTTAAAAATGTAAGTAGCAGTAGAAAAATAAACCCGCCGCACCCCAGTGCAGCGGGAAACGCGGCGAGGTGAGGGAGAATCTATGAAATAGGTAAAGTGCGGTCGCGGACCAGGAAGACCTTTAACAGCACGATTCAAACGCGTGGTCCGAAAATTAACCTAGAATTAAAATAGGATAATGGATACCTACAGCAGGTAACGCGGTGAGGGGGCACCGAAGTGCGGGAATAATTTTGGAGTATACGGAATATATACGCTTTCGCGCTTAAACTACTGAACCGATTTAAATGAAATTTGGTATAGAGATAATTTGAGCCCCGGGGAAGGACATAGGATACTTTTTATCGCGATAAACTGTAGCCCACGCGGGTGAAACCGCAGGGAACAGCTAGTTTGTATATCATCATCATCATCAACAGCCGGAAGAAGTCCACTGCTGAACATAGGCCACGACATTGTAAGAGTCGCAGGGAGCCGTTGGATGCAAATGGCTAATAGCCGTTCATGGTGGCGTTCAAGGGGGGAGGCCTATGTTCAGTTTGTATATATTTCCAGCAAACTCGTTATTTTAATCAGAATCGAACAAGCGCTGTGTGCGAAGAGGCAGACATTTTATTACATGACCTACATTAACTCTGAAGTTTTTTTTCGAAATCAAATATAGGTTTTATTAATTTAAATTCAGAGTAGGTTTTCGAGTAACCTTTACTGTTTCACAATATTATTATAATTGCTAATGTTTATGTGCGAATGTGTATGTCTCTACCTACTTCTACACGCTAAAAGACTCACCGGATTTAGGTGAAAACTGGTATAGTGATAAAACGCATACTCGGGATTAACACAGGCTACTTTCCATCCCGAAAATGATTCTTGCGGGATAACGGGAAATCCACACGTGTCACCGCGGGGCGCCGCTTCCATGATGACAATGTTATACGATGTACCAACAGTTAAAAATAGTTAAACTAGTGAGTTAACTCAAAACGACTGCCAACAACAATGCCCACGTTTCGGTATAGAGCGTTGCCCAACTTTGAGCGATGATTGCTACAGCCTTGAAGTTTTTGCGTTTTTGAAACGTAACCTTCGACATGTATATATATAACTATAATATTTTACTGTTTAATTCAACTCACCGCCAAATACAAATCACAATTTCTATTAATTGACGAAACATTTTTGTGTCAAGGTAACATGTATTGCAGAGTTGAAAGGTAAATTTACATAGATATTTCAACCTTGCTGAATATTTATTTAGCAATTAATTATTATGAACGGGCACTTCAGGTGATATGGGCCAATCCTGTCGGGTGAAAGGGGTTTCGAATAATTTCACCAGTTTTTCGTAGCTCTTCTTGATGACTTTTTTCGATGGTCTGCTACGAGGTAGCTGACAACCAAAATTAAAAAAAAACAGGTAGGCAAATACCGTATTTTAACATACCTACCTAAACCAGTTTCTAACTTTATACATATATTTTAAATGTTAAATTCCGTAAAGGCCGTGCTGTGAAATAATTTCTAAGTACGCAATGTATATTAAACGCAGCTAGTACATAATAAAGAAACACAAACTTATTTTTACTATTCACTAGTTATCGACCACTAACCTGATTCCTGTCATTCTGCGGTCGAAGGTGGTGCCACGCTACACCTAGATACCATAGTCCAAATTCTCAATCCACGTGTAGCCCCACCTCCGACCGCATCATCACTTAACATTAAGTGTGTTGTGGTCAAACTATGTCTTGTAAATTATAAATAAAAAACAGGATATTACGAAATTTCCCTGGGAAAACTTAAAAATCTCTGCCTTCCAGTGCGTAGCCGCGAGGCGGATCGCTAGTTATATTGAAAGGTTTCATGAGGCTTACATAAGACAGCATGACGTGCTCCATCCATAGCAGTACTACCACACAATTACGCAACACTTAGCTAATAAATTATAAGATTTACCCACAATAATTTATAGTGCTTCATAGTAGAAATGCCTCCAAGGCTTCAGAAGCTCTATAAAAATGACCGAATATTGTAATTTAGAAATAATTATCAAAGAGCGTTTGTTCACTTCTTCCAAATCCATTTCAAATCCGTTCTGTAAAAACTTGCATCCGAATTTGCTTTTTTAGCAACTGTAAGTTCGAGTATATTATGCACTTGTCCATGCATACAAAATACACATCCAACAAGTATTTATTTATCTGAGCTTTTCGATCTGTTATTTCAAAAATTTAGGATCATTATGAGTGCTTGAGCACTACATTTGAATTAGATTCATATTCAATCAATGAAAATATGGATTCGAATGAATGCGGATGAAGTAAGTGCACAAGCGCTCTCATGCGAGGATCCGCGAGGGAAACTGCGTAGTGGGCGGAAAACTCATTATTTGTATTTCAGGCAGTGGGTATTTGAGTTTATTATTTGTTGGCGTTAAATTATTTGTAACACGAATATGTAAATGAAATGTATTGAACTATATTTAGCTCTCCTAGAGGGATGCGAGGACGTACACAGGTCTCGGCACTCAGTTGCATAATAAATGCATTAACATTCTATAAATAAATCTCGATCCACATGATACGGAGCTCGGGGATGGAAAACAATCTAAAGCTATAATTTCATCAATCATGTATATTTCTCTAGGGGTATCTATTAGTAACTATAGAGTAGTTCCTCGATAAGTAAGTATATTCCCATAAGGAACCGTCCATATAGATTGACCTTGGCAAATTAATACAGGGTTCTTTCTGGATGAGAGCAACTGATTATAACATTATACATACCTACTATGTTACAATTCAGTTCTAGTTTAATGTCAGCCTTTGGTCTATGTGTCGCTGGGCCAAATACGAAGGTTTTGACTTTTGACAAAATAATAGGAAACGGAGCCTACCTCTTGTGTGTGAAAGTTTATAGGTATATATTTATATAACACTAGCTGTGCCCCGCGGATTCACCTGCGTTTAATAGCAATAAAGCAAAGTATTTTAAATAAAAGTACACAAAAATCCCATAGAAAAAATCCTCTCAGTTTTCCTGAATTTCCCAAGTCGTTCTGAAGTTATGCACGTACATTTAGGCGATACATTTTTATATATACATATACGTATAAGAGATTTTATTTAGGTTATTATGAAAAATTACGCTGGTTGTAATTAGCTGAATTATGATCCTAAATGCATGGCTATACATAATTGTAAAAAATATTTTCATTACAATAAAACCTAGTAGTGAACATAAATACTAACAATACTAACATACATATTATTAACAAACTACACAATTTTACCATTTGGCTACGTATTTTCAACATTGAAACGTGAGCTGTGAGACGCTGATTGACGGAAGCGAGCGCACCCGATTATTCTCGAATCATTATTGAGCGTCCACTTAGTCTTCTTCTTTTGTATGATCTAGTGGTCACCTCTATTGTCGGAGTTGTCGGGCAACCCCAAGGTCTTCGACATGGCTTTACAATGTATCAGCCGGGATTGATAAGAAGGTCAGATGGTCGAGCGTCTACTGTCAGCCATTTGATTAGGGCACCCGCGCGCGCGCCTGCTTCTATCTTTCATGAAATATTTTTTTTAACATTCTTGCTCGTAATAAAACCTTTATGGCCATGCATTGAGGGTCATAATCAGCTTATTACACACGCGTGCTGTTTCAAAAAAGAAGGAGGTTTTTTTAGATAATGGTTGGTTTTTTCGTTACCCTTCTTTTGGTGCGTTCGAGTAAATATGTTCATTTACATAAAAAAAGCACAAAAAATGTTACGTGATATTTTCAAACGCTTCGTATTTTTATGTATAAGTGTACGTAGTACTTGGATAGGGGAAAATCTAGGCTGAGGCGTGTTGATGACTTCACAAAGCCACTGACCTAATAAATAACTTATTTAAAGGTATATATTAAGGGCGTTCAATAAAAAGTGAAAATAAGTAGGTTACAGATAACTTTTATTATTAACTTATTTTATTTTTAGGACCTTGTAATACGTGCGTTGTTCAACTTTTTCCATAATCGCCAATAAAGCTACGACAAACTGTAAACAAACGACTCCAATTTTTAATAAAACTAAATATAATTTTGTCAGCCAGTATTAATTTTTCAAACGCCGGCGCCGCTCCGCCGCTTATATGATATACTAAGCTCCAGTTTTATAATCGTCCGTAAGTTAAACGTCAGACCAAATTTCGGTAAATTTGAACTTTTTAACAAATTTCCATATTAAAATTTGACAATTAGATCAAATTAACCGAAATAAGGTTTGAAATTTAACTTACGGACGTTTACAAAACCGGCCCTAAGTATGACTTATATTTTTATATATGTACATAAAAAACAAGAGTGGAGTGGTGGTAGTAGAGTTCGTCGTTTATTAGGCAACAATAATAAAAAAAAAAACTTTATAATTTTTTTTTGCCATATAATCAAATATTATTTTTATATTATATATTATCCCCTTAGCTTCGCAATTAAATACTGAATCGGTCCTTGACAGGACAAATTCGTAAAGTTTTACAAATTAAACAAATTCGTAGTTTTCTTTAAAAGGGTCACCGATTTGCACACTTGATTGGCTAAATACCGTAAAGTTACTGACCTGAATGGTACAAAGAATATGTACAAAATGTGGTATAATATCTACTTCAATAAAAATTGTTGTGTGAAAGCATTAAGAGTTCCGCATTGAAGGGCAATGATTCCAGTTAAATTACAGGGTACTAAGAGATAATATCTAATATCTCAAGGTGACGAGGGCATGCCTTGCCTCGCAGGATTTTGGACTGTTGAATGAAGTTCTGAATTCTGGGTGGAAACTCTAATAGGCAAGCGTGGCGCTTACCATCAGGCGAGCGACTTACTCGTTTCGTCACTCAGTTAGTTACATATGAAAAAGATAAACTACATCTTGGTGAAAAGTACAGAAAGTTCTGATGTGAATAGATGCACGAGTCTTTGTGTTCTATCAGTTCGTGGAAAACAAAAAAATCCATATTTCAAAAATCTAGTGTTGGTTATATATTATCAAGGATTTACCTACGTCCAGTTTCTGGAAACTTTGTGACGATTACGAAGCATTGTTTTATTTCCATTGTAAACTAATTTTTCCTTGAGATGCTTCCTTAGCATTCTTAATCTGGTGAGACTGGGCCAAGGGCATTTTCATACCTTGTATACCTAATCCCCATAAAACGACTAATTAAACAGTTTCAATCTCTGGCATTTAACTATTTACCATTGTTTCACTGATGACCTTTCTAAGTAAGGTTGTATTGTTAAACTCAATTGTTAGAAAAAAACCAGCCAAGTAGGTAGCTTGCTTTGAACATATTAAACATAATTCCCAAACGTCATAAGTTTTAGTTTATAAATAAGACAGATAATGTAATACTAAAGTATGACGTTCATTTATCATGCACATTGAAATTAAAATAAGTTTAATTCCGAGGTTCCATTCCTACGCGAACTCCAGACTCTAAACTCGGCTGAAATCGCTCAGGATAGAGGAGTGGCGCTCTCTCGTTTCGGAGGCCAAGACACACTGGATCGCTGAGCCATCGGTGTTAGTTTCATTCCAAGGAGCTCTTTGGTTTGAGCAAGGGTCCACTTTAGTAGGCAGATTCTGTAGGGTGTACGGCAAAGGACACGTGAGTAGTCTACTGGATGCACTTGCGCGGCCCTAAACGACGGTTTTCCCAAAATTAGTTGCGCTACGGAGATACGTACTGTGCTCAATACGCGCACTCAATAGTTATGATGTACCATAGTCCCATAAGTCAACTTCAACCAATTCAACTTTAAGCAAGTTTAATATTTAAGCAGGTGCTTTATAACGTCATGGTATTAATACGAGTATAAGCATTGCCGGTTGCCGGTTGTAGCTGCGTCGAGAATATAGGCCAAGTTTATTCATAAGTAGGTCAGGGCGATTTGAACCACTGACTGGGAGAACGTTAACGATTACTCCTGAACGGATAGGTATTTTTGTACCGTGCTTTAGATGTAGATGCTCTTGTTTTGTTCTCTGAAATCTGTCTTCAGATTTTTCTAGCTAATTCATGAGCGCAGCGATAGTGCTTTAAAATAATGTATTGATTTGTCTTTTGAAGCTACAGTAGGTAGTGTGTGAGGTCAGTGTTTTTCCATTAGTATGGTGGAGCCTCAACTCAACTATTATGGAGACTGATGACAGGCCCACAAGTCATAATGGTTAATAAGCGCATCTACGATGGATGGCTGGGTTCAGCCTATTTCCTGATTATTTCCGCTTAACTTAGCTAACGTCTTTGTCCCTTTAGTTATTACACTATATTTACTTAAACAACATTGTAAACCTTGTTTCTTTTATAACGATGTGAAAAGACTTGAACTGAAAAATTGTCTCTGTCGTGTACACTACATTTACTATAATAATATTGTAAAACTCCGCAACAACGACAAGAATATTCTTAACATTCCCCATAATTTCCTATTCCTCTTTATATTAACACAGATTGTCAAAAGGATGTCATATGTGACTGACATCATATAGTTATCATAATTGGATTCCTACATCTATCACGATGTCACTGACGCCGACCTCGCAGCAAATGATACCCTATAGCATCCGCAGACCACCTGGTATGTACTTCAAAATCCGGTGTGAAAAAATCGCGGGTAATTGTGTTACCATATGTCGTATCCATGTTTATCAATTCCACGTATGACGCGGGACAGAAACTAGGGCGGGCGGGTCAAGATCAGCTTCAGAAGTAGGTCACTTCGTCAGTGGGAATGGCATTTGTGCTCCCCTCGGTGCACGGGCGTGGGACGGTGCCCGCAGCCTCGACGTGCCCTTGGCTCTACATTTCTCCTTTTTTCCGTTATCAACAAAGTACTGATTAATACTAGGAAACAGTTGTGTTCAAGGTGATGTTCTTGCTTGAACAGAGCGTAATAATCGGAGAAATTGAAAGGGTTTGTTAATAATAACAAACCCTTTCAATTTCTCTTTCAAATGTTTTGTTGATGAACCAATTAACCTAACACCTTTTTTAACGAGATGTTTGAACTAGGTATGGAACTCTGAATGCGACTAAGTAGTACGTAGTAGTTCTACGTACGTAGCCTCGAGTCTTGCTTGCCCAATTTTTGTATAAGTACCAACGTGGGCATACATTTACTATCACATCGCGGACCCTTGATGCAACCGTGAATGCAATGCATGATCACCGACTGCATGTAAGCTATTATCATAATTCTGCCGTTTGTTGTCGTTCGTGTTGCCACTTTATATAATTTACACATCCATATATCTCAAAACTGGGTCAAGTTTATATAAACCAGGACAGAGGATAACAGAAATGCAGTTGACACTAGAATGTCGGTCACGTATCTCGAATGTACGTAAATAGATATTAGGTACAGATGGGTGTCGTGGTGACATACCTGGCTTGTGTGAAACATATAAATTAGAATAGAGATAATATAGCAGGTATGAGTAATGCTACTAGCCTACAACCTACCCATAGGTGCTCTCGCAGAGTATGAGTTAATGCAAAGTATATTGAGGCGTAGCTAACGGCGGGATATTGTATTTCATAATAATGTGTTTTGAATTTCTTCATTTTTTATTGAAACTTTGAACTTGGAACTAGTTTTCTCATAATAAATTGGTTGTATATTTTTGTTTGTTGTTATATACACAAAGATTTTGGCTTTTAAATAGTACTTGAACATCCTCCACGTTCACCAAACCATGCCTATTTTACATCTATTTCGAAGAAGGAACTGAGAGGCAATTGATGATGAAACAATAAATCGCTACAATATAGGAACTTCTAGGAACTTAGAATGAAGAGTTCTTTATTATGAAGGAAATTTGAAGCGTATTGAAAAGGATATTATATCTATTGCTATGTCGAAAAATAAGGTAATCTTGTTGTTACCTGTAACAACAATGCTATTTTATTTTGTACCCTCCTCATTAATGACTTCCTTTGGTAAGCAGGAAAATGTATTAAATAATGAATATCTGCTATTTATTCTCTAAGGAAGTATTTAATTAGCGGGTATTTTCGTTAAGGAAAACATTCCAAATAAGGCATTAATGTTTGTTAAGGAAAAAAATAACAGTTATTCGAAGATTATTTGAGTAATTTTCCGAAGAACTCTTACTTTCCAAAATATCCCCTGCGAGCTCTTTTCTTTTTGTATCGTCTACTATCTTGTGTGTAAACTATAGTATGTACCTATCGATTAGAATAGTTAATTGGCCTTATAACTATGATTGTTATAGGTACCTACTGGGCATGTAACTTTACAATACGTTCACATAATAATAGAGAAAGCAAGACAATTACAAAAAACAAAGTCACAATTAGAATATCTATACGGCTTTGTCCTGAATGACTGACGGATCAACGCACAGCCTAAACCGCTGATCGTAGAGACCTGAAACTTGGAGAGTGTGTTCTTTGTATTGTAGGGTTCAGATAAGAAATGATTTTTCGAAATTCTACCAAACTTTGTATGGGACAACGTGATTCCTTGGTCCAATCTACTTTTGCATAAACCTTTTTTAACAGAATTGATGGAATATGTGTTTTGTATTTTAATGAAATCCAGGGGATGGATTTACGGGGTTAAAAAGGGGTAGAAAGTTATTTTAGCGGTGATTTGATTCGACGTTGATATCAATAGGTACTCTTTAGTGCTTTTGATTCAAATTACTTTTTTTTTGACACATGATGGAAAACTCAATCCTACGATGACTTAAAGACTGTCGACGGTGTTCGCCAACCAATTTTTCAATTTATCTAAATTAGCTTGCGTGAAACTTGGTTTGCTAGAGGACGACAAACATTGGGACACCCCAATCCCTAGAGCCCCAGAGGAAGGGGGGGAGGGAGGGGGTCCTGTCTGCCCTAGAGGAAGCATTATGCGAGTCGCCATTAAAAATGCGTGAACTTTTTTCTATAATATTGGCATTATATCAGAATACAGACGCACTAAGTCTTTGGGTAAAATAAATAAATAAATATCGGGGACCATTGCACACAAATTGACCTAGCCCCAAATTAAGCTCGAAACTTGTGTTATGGGTATTAGACAACGATATACATACTTATGTATAGAGAAATAAATACTTATCGCAGCTCTATTGATATAAAACTTTGCTATAATAATTAAATTGTATTCTGAAGACACGACGGTAAGGAAAATCCCGTCTCTCTGATTTCAATATAATAAAACTTAGGTAAGGAGCGAGTAAAATTATAAGCCAAATTAACAGGTAATTCAGCCTTCATGAAAAACATTATGAAAAATTTCTACGAAGGTTCCTCTGGCTCTGACCGGGATAATACATTGTTTACCTTCAGACTTTACCTTAGTAACGGGGTGATTGTTAGTTGGTTCGGGGCCAATTACGTGTTTTGGATATTGATCTATTCAATAATTACACCTTTTATGATCCGACTATTACATCATTATTCTGGTAAAAAAAAGCTACTAGTTGGCATGTATTTGATCGTATAATTAGTAGGTGCACTAACAATCACGAATGACAAGTATAATAAACAAAAAAAACTTCTGGTGAATACAACAGTACGACGCTGCGACGGTATTGGTGATGATAAGTTCTGGGTTGCATTGCAAAATGCTATCAATAAGACGTGGCGCTTAATTAAAAATTATGATGCAATACGATTTAAATACCCCGCTCTTCCTGTGTCCGAGACTTCAGGGTTATCGCCGTAATCTCGCCTAATTTAATGCGATTGCAATGTTGATGTATTTAGATACATCGTGTTCCTCCTATCCCCTAGTAAGATTTTACAAATCCTAGAAGAAAGTAAGATTTAGGTATCATTACGGTGACTAATATAAACTTTCACAGAAACTGGATTATGTGAATAATCATTGTGTAAAGCATAATTAGGTTGACACACTTTCATAGTGACCTGATCTCAAATCAACACCTTGAATTGGATCAAGTCATCATCTTGTATGATTGTAGTGAAATCAATTCAGTGGTTGTCACGATGTTGACATGCGAATAAATAACGAACCGTATTGCAAAATAACATGTCAAGTCTGTTTCAATTTCGACATCTCTGAATAATATGGTAGGCATTTACGGCTCCAACATTGTTGCCGTGAGTTTTCACGTCTTTACTTGTGCACCTGTATTTAAAGGTAGCGTTACGAAATCGGCTTTTAAAACGCTTACCACTCTTGACTCCAGGCTAATTAGAGTATTATAATAATGTGGGTAAGTATAAAAAAAACATATTTTGCGCATTGTGGTGAGATTGAATGCAGTGGCATTATACTCGTACCTCGGAATTACATAACATATTTGCATCGGAGAAAATAAAAAATACAGCTTCATTTGACTTGTTACAGAGCCCATTACACTTTTTACATTTTTATCACAAAGTAAAGAGGGCTTTTGTGCAGATGGTAATCTGGATAAGGGCATATAATGAGAGTACCTAAGTTAAATAGGTCATACCTTACGAGTAATATATATCCCACCAAAAACATAAATGTAAAAAAGGAGAGCCAAGTTCAATACAAAAATTATGCTTGGCTGTGGGCTTCGCCGCAAAAAGAATGGAGATCTAAATGAGTGTCAAGTTCTATTCAAAACCCAAATATGTATTTATAGGAAAATATGAGATCCTTAAGTAGGTTAGATTTGACTTGGCCAGTTTTCATAACATCAGTCATTTTATAAATTCTTTTTGCGGCGAAGCCCACAGCCAAGCATAATATTTGTATTGAACTTGGCTCTCCTTTTTTACATTTATGTTTTTGGTGGGATATCATTACTTTTTGTAAAGAAAACTAGGCAGGTATTGAGATTTAATGATATCTACTTGTAACGTTGTAACGGTTCCAACGCTACAATTAATTAAAAAAATTGTATGTGGACCCCCTCCTATGTTTTAACTTTTTTTTATTTTTTAGATTTTTTCCTATGGTTAAACACAATTACCGAGCTGGATTCCAAATTTCATCCTTCTAGGTCATCTAGAAGTAGGTGGTACCTAATACTTTAGGTCAGTCAGTCTGTCAGTGCTAAAATTTACGTCTTTTGACATTCATATCTTTATAACCGTTTGAGCTAGCTTCATGAAATTTGGGCTTCTAGATGTCCATATAGATATAATTAAACACACGTAGTTTTATGTGTTTACGTTAAAGAGGTTTTGAGTTATAGAAGGGTCAAAAGTTGCACCAAGTGGTCCGTGTAATAATACACTTGGCGCTGGCTAGCCAGTTCCTTTGCTTGAAAAATTCACACAAATATCAACTATCCACAAGTCACCTGATGTGAACTGATGATGTTATTGAAATCGGGCCTTTATTACGCTTTTATTATGAAATAGTTTGCAGTTGAGGCTGCTGGAGTTAAATGAGCCATCCGAAGTGACCTTTTTAGGGTCTTGAAGTTGTATGTAAGCAACCCTTAGCAAGGGGTAGTCGGTCTTAAATGGATCCCACAATATACAATGTCCATGGCGCGCACTTAGATGGTTTTTTGTAACCTATTTAAATAAGCATAGGTATACTTAGGTGTCTAATAATAATTCAATAACGTTTTGAAAAGATTCGCTGCTGGTCGATTCAAGCGAGCGCGTAAGGAGGCTAAGGTCAGGAGCCATTGTAGTTAGCCGGCGTGAGCGCGTTGACGTACTCTACCACGACTAGCAGTCGATGACTGTTAATAGTATTGAAACTCTTTTGGATCAGTATCCCTAGTACACGTTTTAATAGTATACGAAAACTATAAAAATATTCGTTTCCTTCCATATATTTTTTCTATCAGCACTTATAGAAACTTGTAGAAACTGAATAACTCGTAGGTACCTACCTACTACCGGTAGGTACCTACGAGTTATTTCAAAGAGTTGTTTTCGATTTTGAACAAAGTCTTCGAGTTACGTTTTGTATTTAGGCAGTACGAGTTGCCACTGTCAAGTTAGCGGTAGTAAACTGTGACGTTTACGAAAACTTTACAGGCATCACTCTGAGTCGATAGTCGATAGATGACAATGTGAAGATTTGTGCCCATGAAACTATGACAAATCATAATATCACCCGTACATTCGTGGAAATTCCAATGGTGTGTTGTTTTAATTATAGGGATAATTAAAAAAACACATCATATTGATAAAAGTTGGGCATAGCTTATAACTTTCTATTGATATTATCACATTTTCAGCGCTACTGCCCGACTCACACTCATAGTTTTTCACTATATTCTTCCCGAAAGACAATTTGGTTTGAATTTATTTTACTATTGTTTAGGACCGACGTCTGATGTCGCCTTTTTCAGGTTTTTGTTTTATTATGTAATAATAAGAAAACATTTGGGCAATTTCACATTCCTAAGAAAATGATTTGATGCGGAGTCCAAAATTGATTAGACTACTCAAACCATTGTATGGTATAACCATTGTAAGTCTTGTAACATCTACATAGGAAATTTGCAAAAGCAGGCATGAAAGTGAAGTTTTATTTTATTTTTGTATCGAAGATAGTATTATCGAAGTAGAGCTAGGAGTTTTCATTATGTAACAATTATCGTCAACTCTGATTATGCATTTCGTAAAACGATAATGTAACAAAAGTTTCTTGATATATATGAATGAAACAGTGCTATAGGTATATAAATAAATAAAAGATGAATGAATAATTTTATGAATGAATACTGAAATGTAGCTTTCTGTTTTTTTTTATGTAAACCTCAAAGACCTCAAAGACGAATGTCTACTTTTTTCCGGGAATTTCAGGCTTTTAAAGTCAGTATTAAGTTGTGTGCCCGTATGTCTCCGTCCGTTGCTAACATAATTAGCAAAACTTACTTTTGAGCCATTAGAGCTCTTTCTATAATATTCATAATCATGTCAGAGCAGCGACATTGAAACTTAAATGTTCAATGACTAAAATGTGACATAAGTGTCACAGACAAGACAAGCCTTGTATGGACCCAGTTCTGAAACTCCAGTTCTGTAGGCGGCCGAAAGGCATGGAATAACTAAAATTACACAGTTAAGTATAGAGGGTTGTTGATGGACATTAATTAGTCTAGTCTAGGTGTTCATGAGTTTCTGTAAAATAAAAAAGAAGATACAAGTAAAATATAAATTTAGCACATAACCATGACGTAATATATTTGGATTTTGGTAGGGGAGAGTAATATATGACGGTAAGGAACGGTTAGAGAAATATCATTCAATATCGAGTGACCTTTAGGGCGATGAATTAGAATTAATTAGTTTATAAGTCACAAATTTTTCTCCCGTCCATTCATAAAATAAAGTAATGTAAAATGCGGTATTTTTGTATTTCTTTATCATTACATAATATGATGACTGTGTTATACTCGTAGTGGCAATAAATTGATTTTTTATTTTTTTTCATTGATTGTTAAGGTACCTTCTCCACAATAGTAGAAAAGGTTTTTACTACTAGAAAAAATACTTTACTCTTAGCCTAAGCTAATAACAGCAATTCTGGGCGAAATAAATGGAAATTGCACAACTTTGTGATTCTTATCACTATTTTAAATCATAAACAATAAACATGTCCACAATAACAGTCCACTAAAACAACGATAATATTTGTTTTTGTGTTTTGATTTATTTACGGCGCTTCTTGCCTGTGGTACAGTTGTGATAGCCGGACGGGACTAACATTAAACATTTTTCAGTAATCGGACCACAGTAAAAAAAACCATGGTACAGTTAAGTGAATAAATAAATTGTCATCTTTTCAGTTACTAGTATTACCATGAAAGGAATAACCTTTTAGGACTCTCGATTCTATTACATCAAACGACAAGCCAAAAAATTAATTAATGAAAAGGCGCTGGTTGAGAAGAGATTGTAGAGCCATTGTCATCGACGAAAAGTAGCTTATCTGTCCATTTTCTACAATAAAAAAATACACCGGAATTGTAATTTCTATGTATTTATCTATCTGTATAGAACAAGTCTAAAGTCTGTATATAAGTATGTTATTGTATTCATCGCGCATTTAAAGTTAGGTTACTTTTTCCTTTACTTCTTTGGTACCTTGAATCGTAAGGCCGTTGACGCAAACAAATGACTTGTGAACAAACACGGCTCTTAGATATATATGTATGCAACGCAACATACGGCTGACCACACAGCCGGTCTATTACCACTGAGCCACTCGCATTCAACACCGCAATCGACTACACCGCTTGATAATTCTACTTCCATTGCCTTTTCTGTCTCCTAAAATTCAACATTATATCTGTTAAAACAGCAGTAGGTAGAGAACTGGTCCTTAGGTCGTGCAGCAGTTATGACACTGATATCGTATAGTGGTTCTCCTCGACCTAGTCTGGTACTGAGCCATCTAAGGAGAGCTATCGAGAGCAGGGCCACCGAGCTCTTAAGGGGACACTGTTGACTACGTTTTTATTTTAAATATTTAGTTGTTATGATATTTTATAAAAATTAAATTCGTTCGGGTATATTCGAGACAAAATATATTTCGTTTACCTGTATTGCATCTGCACTGGCCACAAAACATTTAATATCCAGTCCTGCGGTAGTCAATTTATACACGAATTTTTTAAGTTTAGTGAGATTTGTTTCATATTTTTTCAATTAGTAATCGATGAGTAATTATTTACCGTAAAATTTCTGAAAAGTCTTAGCCTTTTTACGGGCTCTCCCGCCCTTTGCGTGACAATGTGTCGTATAATAGGATCAGCCTTATAATTTCCTATTAACACGCTATGACATCAGGTTTATGATTAAGGTTTGATTAGAATGCCATAGCAACATCATTGCAATATAATTGCAATGGTTTTATTATGACAATCGTAAAATTCACTAATAATAATTTAAATATACGAAAAGTACGAGTAGGTATCGCTGGTTGCGACACACTGAGTCGAATTAATTACCTCGCAACCGGGCGCTGTATTAAAAAAACTGTTTGCGCAAGAGTCGATCCGCACCTTGACACAGATTCAGCTTAAACTGTCGTTTTGAATACACAAAAACCGGACGCTGCTGCCACTACAATCTTAAAGCTATTTATTGATATTATATACACAATATACTCATATTAAGAAATATAAATACTGTTTAAAATATATGACGTGTCTAAAGTAGGCTCCAAAATAATGTTATTCACAACAAGCTATAAATATCAAGAAACTAAAAACCAGACTACGATTAGGTAGTTTATAACCAACTTTCTGTAAACTAGTACGCAACGGCGGCATATCCGTGGAAATGGGATAACTGATACACATTATTGCATTTATGGATTTAGCGTTCGCCTCTTTTAAGATTTTCAGATTTCATGAAATCATTTGGAACTACTTTGCCTAGGCATGATTGGTACATAGTCGACCGCAACATCGCTTGACATCAGGCGTCATTGGCAAAATTGTAGATTGATATAAAATGTAGGTACCTATATACATTTTATAGGGTAGCGTTAGCCCACAAGTCACCTGATGCTAAGTGACGATGTGGTCGAAGATGGCGTCACGCTAAGCCTGGATTGAAAACTGGCTCTCAAGTGGGGGTGCGCACCGATTGGTCCTTGGCGACAGATTCTTAACTTGAGGGTGGCTCGGGGAACAGCTAGTTTATATAATATAGGTATAAGTTGCACATGGCCTACCTTTTTCCTGGTTTAAAGAAATAATTAGTTTAATGATTGTCAAGCAGTCACTCATCCAAAACCAAAAATTGCATGCGGTCACCAACATATGGTGAACTTAAGTGAAGCGTGGTTGCAAAAATTGTATACTAGGGGCGTTCAACAAAAAGTAAGAAAGAGCATGTTGCAGGTAACTTGCAATATATTATGTTATTTTGTTTTGCGTTATATACACCTTTTAGTGTTTACATAGGGGAAGGGGTACAAAACGTACTGTCTGCATACCTTCTACTAAATGTGATCCTAATACAGTTTAGGAATATTAATATATATATGAAACAACAACGCATCAATCTTTTCCATTAAGAACTCGCGAATACATAAAATTTAAATATCGCCATCCCTAAAAACCGTTTCACGGGTGTCAGTGGCCTCGTGACAGCATTTACCCGGTAACTAGACGGACTTCTAGTGATCAGTCCGACGGTTAATAAATTCGTAGCTTCGAAGAAAAAGTCGGTGTGCCGTTTTGTCCACCTATGTCTATTTGTACGCCGCTCCCCTACCTTTATTCTAAGCTTAGAAGGAGTTCCTAGAAATTGCTATTCTGCAGCAATTACTGCTTCATTTTCAAATCGCTGTACTCTCAGTTACATAGGTCTTCGTGTGTTGGGTCGCCCTCATCCCTTTCATATTGTTGAGGAGAGCGACGGCTGGCACGTTGTGTACGGGTGCTGCTTGTGGGGTCTGGTCTGCTTTGGTTGTAATCCCGTAACTCGTTAATGTTCATGTTTCCATATCCCAATGTGCACAACCAACCATGAGATATCTTATTAGTAAAGCTTAGGTATTATAAAATATCGGACTATTTAGATCACAAAAAAGCTTAGGATTGTAGTGAACTTGCTCCAACTCAACCAATTAGTAGTAAGAATAAAAAAGTGTTTTAAAAAATTGCAAATGAGATCGCGCCCAAAAATTACCTGCCTGGCGTTTCTTGGCTGGCGTAAGGAGGTGGGAAAAGGCGTAGTCTTAAGTTTGACGTTTTAAAGTGATCTTATTATGTATCCTATTAAATAAAGAACTTTTGAAGTTGAGATTGAATTTCAACTTCGAAAAGAGATGGAAATCACTAGGGGTCTTAAACCCATATTCACTTTCACCTCTATATGGAGAATGCTAAGTGATAAATGATTAAAGATTGTCGTATCCAGAATCATCTAGATAGGCATGGCCGGTATCCTATTTTTCTAAGTACATACTTGTTATGATTTTAACTCTATGTATGTATTTGAATAGCGGCGAAAGGTCTCAAATTAAATATAAATTCGTTTCAGAGTCGTAATGATTTTTAAAGACCATCGGGACCCAATACTTCTTTGGTTTTTCTTTGGTGTTTTTTTTCATCCTTGCCCAAAGGTCCGTGTAAAATCTATACATATAATAAATCTGTAACTCATCACTGTCTGTACATTGAAGATAAATGAGAAATACTTTTACTGGGGGCCTTTATTAACGCAATAGAACCCAAAACAATGGTTTTTAGAATTTTTGTCTGTTTGTCTGTTTGTCTGTTTGTTTGTGCGCGCTAATCTCAGAAACGGCTCAACCGATTTGGATGCGGTTTTCATTATTATATTGCGGTTTTCTCCACTTAACATTTAGTGTTTGTTTTATTTCAATCGGTTCATAAATAAAAAAGTTATATCAATTTAAAGCATCACGTCGGAAATTTGGTCGAGTCGATTAGATTATTGTAGCCCGGATAGCATATAGGTTCCTTTTTAACCCGGAAAAAGATTCTTGCGGAATAGTAGGGAATACCAAGGGTGTAAACGCGAACCGCAGCTACCCCTATCTCCATCCCCATCCCCACATTTATGTAAATGCGAAAGTGTATTTTTCTGTTGGTTTGTTCGGCTTTCACGGCGTAACAAAACAGCGAATCAGGGTAATTATTTGCATAAAGATAGTTTATGCACCGGAGAGTAACATAGGCTACTTTTATTCCGGAATAATGCATGGGTTCCGTGGGAAAAACTAAATAACCAAATTTTTCGAAATCTTTTACATGGTTGCTAGGCAACATTTTGTTGAATTGTTTACATGTCAGGAACAATATTATTGGCATGATGATGATGATTATTGATGTATACACACGTAACAATTTATCGTAGCGATGTATCTGTTCTAATTGCTAACCGATCTCCGGTTATTTCGAAAGTGTGTCTGAAAAATCGTTGCAGTATTTCTGGTTTGCGCAGATGAGCGACGGTAGTAACATTTTCTGTTCGATAAATCATTGTTGATCGACTTGACCGTATTTGCATAATTTTGAAAGTAGCGTGTGTTTTGCTGCAATAAAACTGACCTCGGACACGGGCAAACAAACAGGACCTCTTTGTAAGACGCGTTTGCGCGAAAGTTGAAAAATATTAGAAGATTTTAGACAAAGCTACAAAAACGAAAATCAAAAGATGATTGTGATTTGTGATGTTCGAAATCAAAAATCAACACACTGTTATAAAAAAATATAGAACCATCTACTTAATCCTAAGTTAGTGATTATACTATACGCTCTAATTAAACGTTTAAATATGTAACGATATATCGTTACGTGTGTAGCAGACATGATCTTATTATACCTTATTTACTTAGAACTACTTGGTATTGACGTTGATGTTGCGGGCTACAATAAGGGTAAGCGTATGTTGAGACGCAGGCGACGGAAGCGCATGGCATAGTCCATGAGCGATGCTGTAAATTACACAGATACACTGTAATAAAGTACAAAAATCGGTATCAAGAACAGTATTCAAGTTGACGAGTAAACTGGGTTTAATATTAAACTTATACAACATTTAATCACTTTAAAACGTCAAACTAATAACTAGCTACGTCTGTTCTAACTTCCTTGCAACAGCAAAAGAAAAGGCAAGCAACGACCGGCAGGTACTTTTTTGGCCGCGATAACGTTTACTATTTCGGAGGAGGTTATTTACCATCCTAAAGTTTTTTATTCAGTATTAGTGTCAGATTATGAAATTAATGAGTTATTGTTAGTTACAGTTTGTAATAGCGTTGCTTCTATGTCTTCATGCTTTTTTAAAATACGTGTTATGTATGAACGTGTGATATAGATAATATCCTACGCATTGATTAATAGGCACTAACTTAATTTAAAAAAGTAGTCATTGTTGCCGCAAAAAGAAAAGAGAAAAAAGGAACATCGTACGCTGATCTTTGCTTATGCATATATTATAATTAAAAAAATCAGCGCTGCCCCGCACTGCATCGATTGCGTCTCAATATACGCTTAGCCTAAAGATTTGGACACGTGGAGAACTTGGAAAGCAAAGAGTTTGTATAGATTTGCTTTTTTTTTTTAAATAGTTTCGATAAGTAGTAGAAAAAAGTATTAATGGTGTGGATATATAGACCCAGAGCCCACGACAGCCAGACCTTCGTTTTTTATTGTAAACTAGCTGTTCCCCGCGGTTTCACCCGCGTGGGCTACAGTTTATCGCGATAAAAAGTATCCTATGACTTTCCCCAGGGCTCAAACTATCTCTTTTCCAAATTTCATTTAAATCGGTTCAGTAGTTTAGACGCGAAAGCGTATATATAATCCGTATACTCCAAAATTATTCCCGCACTTCGGTGCCCTCTCACCGCGTTACCTGCTGTATCAATTATCCATTATCTTAATTCTAAGCTTTTTTTTTCGGACCGCGCGTTTGAACCACGCAGCTAAAGGTCTTCCTGGTCCGCGACCGCACTTTACCTATTTCATAGATTCTCCCGCCCCCCTCACCTCACCGCGTTTCCCGCTGCGCTGCGGTGCGGCGCGCGGCGGGTAAATTTTTCGATTAGTTTGACATTTTTTAATCTATACTAATATTATAAAGCTGCAGAGTTTGTTTGTTTGTTTGTTTGTTTGTTTGTTTGTTTGTTTGTTTGTTTGAACGCGCTAATCTCAGGAACTACTGGTCCGATTTGAAAAATTCTTTCAGTGTTGGATAGTCCATTTATCGAGGAAGGCTATAGACTATATTTTATTTCCAAAAAAATTAGGGATCCGTAAGAAAATTGCAATTTTGCAACCCAAGGTGTGAATTCGAAAACCGATTTTGGCGTGCGCTGCAAAAACTATTGACAATAGAACAAAATAATGTATTACGGGTTTGTAGGTCTCATTAAGATCTACAAAAAAGTCCGCGAGAGCATATGTCTAACTATTATAGTTATGCCACAATAAGTGATCTTTTATGTTAAAAATTTAATTTTAATGCTGCCGCTAGAAAAGGCTCTTTATTTGTATCTTGGTATTAATCCTTATCAAAATAAATTACTTCTTATTCAAAACTGCTTCAATACCTTTATACAACTTTTTGAATCATTCAATTTGGACATTCCATTCAAAAGATATCACGAGTTTAAAAATGTAAGTAGTAGTAGAAAAATAAACCCGCCGCACCGCAGCACAGCGGGAAACGCGGTGAGGGGGGGCACCGGGAGAATCTATGAAATAAGTGCGGTCGCGGACCAGGAAGATTTTTAACTGCGCGGTCCAAGAAAAATGAACTTAGAATTAAAATAGGATAATGGGTACCTACAGCAGGTAACGCGGTGACCCCCTCACCGAAGTGCGGGAATAATTTTGGAGTATACGGAATATATACGCTTTCGCGCCTAAACTACTGAACCGATTTAAATGAAATTTGGTATAGAGATAATTTGAGCCCCGGGGAAGGACATAGGATACTTTTTATCGCGATAAACTGTAGCCCACGCGGGTGAAACCGCAGGGAACAGCTAGTGTTACATATATACGCTGCACACTTCCTTATGGAAATCTTCGTTTGTTCAACAAGCATTCACAGTAAGTGATATATTTGGTGAATATTCTTTCAAATTTAATTTCCCGTAATGTTTCTTGTAGATCTTAATTGAATTGTTCCATAGTAAAAAAAAACCCTTTTAGCCAACACGCCAGCCTGTGCTTACGTTTCCAAGTTCTTAAGAATTTATACCGCATACGTACTCTTTATTGAACACCCCTCTGATACACAACATAATACGTACCTATCCTTGATGTCCAACGAACTTGGCGAACCCTCCACGCCACGACTATTAGAGGGGTTTTTAATTTAGCCGACATATGTAAGCTTGCATGCGTTGGACGAGTCGCTGTTTCCTTCCTAATGATGGGTTCTTACTTATAATATATACTTAGGTCTGTAATTTCGGTACAAAAGCTGCGTGAATTTGCGTAAATTATCAAATATTAAAAAGATAGAATATGAAAGCTTTACTTCAGCTTAAGAAGGCCTATAACATTTCGTGTTCTATTTATTCTTGACCTTGTTAAATTTCAGCCGTAATTTTTTGGTAAATTTGTGCCTTATCCCGTTGAAGGACTTTTATGATTCGTAAATAAATCGTTCAAGGACGAGACGAAATTGCGTGGAGAGAGTTTCGTACAAGCCATTCCGTTTTCCGTTGTTTAGGTTTTCCTGTAAACTTTTACTCTTAAATTTATTTACCTTTTTTTAGAACTACTAGTTTCTTGTAAGGTGCCCTTTTATTTGATACGTTACAGAATTGTAATGTTGAAAACTTTTAATTTCTACTATATCGCCCGAAAATTACATATAATATACCTACCTATAGTCAGAGTTCATTTAATACGCCATACCTACGTCCGTAAAAACTCAACGTTTTTCGTTCAGTACATTCGGAATTAATATGCTATGAGTAATATACGTCAGAGATTTTACAAAGGTTCCATTTTTTCATTTGATGTAGTGCGGAATCCTATAAATAATTATTTTCTTTTTCAAACCAGTGTGGAAGTAGGCAAGGAAAATAACGTTGATAAATACAAAATCAGACACGTGCAGGGGATTACGTTTCAGTATTCATCGCAATGAAGAGCAATGGTGGCCGAACGGTTAGGCGTGCTACTTACAAGACGCCGACACCGAGTTCGAATCCTCTCGGCCCCGCAACTATGACTTATAAGTTATGTACGGATTTGCCATCGCTCAAAACGGTGAAGTAAAACATCTTGAGGAAACCGGCATGCCCAAGAACTGCAACATTCAAGGGCATGCGACGTCTACCAACCCGCACTGGGCCAGCGTGGTAGATTACAGCCCATACTCCCTCTCAGAGAGAAGGCCAGAGTCCCAGCAGTGGGAACGTGAAAGGCTGATAATGATGATGATGATTCATCGCAATGGGATTTCAGAACACTATTTACTACCTACATTCGTTGAGCTTCTGACATTCATTTCCCAAATCAAAAGGTTGAAAACATATTGATGTTCTCTTCTCCCCACCTCTTACTACTTACAGGGTAGCGTTTGACGATGTTGTGATGTAATTAATATGTGGCGTTATAAATGAGGCAAACTGGAATCTAAAGTTAAATGGTCAAACCAGTCAATGTGATAAACTGCATTAGGCTGCATAACCAACAATCAATTACCTACCTGCCCCGCCAGAACATGTGATGTTAATGTAAAAAATGTAAAAATGTGTTATGTCACAGAATAGATGTACCAAGTACTACGTAGTTAGGCTTTATTTTGAAATGTTGGAGTATATGATACTGCCTTATACTGTGCAAAAGATTTCAGTGCAGTGCACACAATACGAACGACGAAGGATT
The DNA here is from genome assembly GCA_931315375.2 of Opisthograptis luteolata. Classification (NCBI taxonomy): domain Eukaryota; kingdom Metazoa; phylum Arthropoda; class Insecta; order Lepidoptera; family Geometridae; genus Opisthograptis; species Opisthograptis luteolata. Next base: position 7,536,883 of record OV928033.1, read on the forward strand.
TACGCATGGATTTTATTTGGTTTGTGCAACAGAAATGGAAGTGTTGTTCCGCATACAACATGCGTAATATTATAATACTAGTTGTCCCCACGGTTTCACACGCGTGGCCTAGTTTATCGCAATAAAAAGTAACATTTCCTCAGAGTTTCGAACTATTTCAGATCTATTTACGCCCGAAATTAATATAATCGATCCGATCCGTTATTTGCGGTTTTGGATCGATATGTCATGTCAAATTACTACTAAAATTAGTTAGTTACAAGTCAAGCTAATAAAAGTGTTTTAATGACGCAATAGACATGACATATCAATCCAAAACCGCGGATAACGGTTCAAAATCGATCATTAATTTCGGGCGTTAGCGGTTAAGGCGTGAAAGGTAATAAACATAACAGAGGGTCAGAAAGAGTTACATTCGCATTTCTAATAATTAAAACAATATTAAGTATGTGGAATTATGGATAGATGTTTTAAAAATAGGAGAGAAAATCAAAGTACAGTCTGTATTTTGTATTCAGTAATATGTACCTACTTACTTTAATCAGTTTTTCAAATGAAGGACTTCAATAACCAAACCATCGCATTTATTATATCAGTGGGGATTTTCTTTTAGCTCTTGCCTAAGAGCTATAAAGTGAACGCTTTATAGCAAAAATAGAACTAGGCATTTGTTAACGTTAGGTATACGTGGAGAAATATACATTTAAAATAATTATTTCCTTGGGTGAACTTGTCTTACGCCCGAAATTAATAATCAATCCTGATCCGTTATCCGCGGTTTTGGATCGATATGTCATGTCATAATATGTCATTTTAGTACTAGGGCTTGACATATTAATATATAATAATTTCTGGTTTTGAAACATGTTGAGATATACATTCTTGTATAAATACAGTTTTACAACCCCCTAGCTTGATATTCTTTTACACATATCCAATGCGTAGTCATCCTTGAGATGATAATACATATACGAAATCAGACTGGAAATCCAAAAACACGGGAATGAGGATTCCAATATTTGCGTGGGCGGAGCCGCGGTCGAAAACTAGTCTATTACTTATGTTACTAAACGTAACGGTTTCGTTGCGGTCGAAATACGATGTGTTTTTCGAAGGTTTTAAGTTTCTCGCATACGTTTTCGCAACAGCGTCGCCATGTTGCCAAATTCGCGTGTTACGTTTATTGAAAGCAACCGCCCGCCGCAGACCACACAACAACGCGATCGTCTCTCTAGCAGCAACATTAATATAATTAAACGCTTCAATAATTACTTACTACAACACCATCAACCTCATTTTACTTGATGAGTGACGTAATGATCTCGATTAAACGGCAAATGATTAACTTTCATAGAAAGAAAAGTAAATTAATCGCTATGAATTAGTTCTAGAAATATTAACAGTGCTCAAGAGCCGTTTATGGCGTACGTTTAAGCTATAATTTATAAATAACTCGGTATAGATGACGTAGTTTCAAATAAGCAAAAAACATTATGTAAGTAAACACTTCAATAGTCAGTTTCAAGACGTTGAGTAGTTTCAGGCCCAGGTCAAAGAAGCCCGACAAAGACTTCATGCCGATCGGGAGTAACAAAGAGTTAAATACCGCTTAAGGCGCAGGTTTCCAAAAATGGGGTTAATTAAAGCTATCTTTCTGTGTAATTCTGGTCTAAATAAAAATATATGTTAATCTACTTGACACCTTCAGGCCGAAAAATGCAAAAAATGTATTTATATATTGAAAACAAATGTGCAAAGTCCCCATTTCCTAAAAGTTTAATACTACTTTACTCCTAAACTATATATGTAACAAAGACTTGTTAATACCATCAGCTTATAAAAAAATATAATACCCAGGACACCTTCAAGCCATTTTTTGAAAATACTGCTTTAATTATTTTTTGCGAATTTTTTACGTATTTCATACTCGCAAATCGGCACGTACACCCCTCAGTCGCCCATAAAGTCAGTGCGGGACGAGCCGCCGTGCTGAACGGACCTGTGCCACTTTTCTCCGCATATTTTTGTAGCTGAAAGTCGTACGATGAACTACCTATAGGCTATAAGTGGTAGGTGTATAGTGCCGCGGCGAGTTAATTGCCTACTCTTGCGGTGATGCATAGGGTTGTCACTTTTACTTTTAGTTAAATACTAGCTGACCCGGCGAACTTCTTTCCGCATAAGAGGCAATAAATGAGCAGATTTAGGATTTTAAAATTAATTTACGTTAATAATAAATAAACTCGCATAAAACAAAAACATCTTCAATTCACAACTTCAATATCAACCATAGACAACATTACGTTTAGCTGTCAGTTGTGTTTTGTTACACCATGTCAGTTGCATTTTGGTATACCATTTACAACAAATGAATGATTAATTTTATTATTCATGAGTATCATATTTTATCTTATTCCGGACGAAGACAAATACAAAAAAATCAAAGATTATAAAAATCGGTCCAGCCGTTATCGACTTATACCTAAGTGTTGTAACTAACATGCCTTTTTTATGGATTATATTATCTGTGTATTATGACAGCGCTAGGTGTTTAATCACGTAATTTATTAAAATGTTTTACCAATTCATAAATGGGTTGCATATTAAAGACATTTTAATAATTATAAATTAATAAATACGATTTATTATAAACTATACAAATAAAATAGTCAGTGAGAGCAGCAAATCCGAGCGAGCGAGCAGTGTAGTACATACATAAATGCGCGCGATCAAACGCGTGGCACAGCCCTACTGAGTCCCAGGCCGGCCCCTGCGTACACGGTGCTCGCTACTCACGCGCACATTCAAATGGCGCGGCAGCGACTACTAGCCGTGCCCCGCGGCTTCACCCGCGTGGGAATTTATGTGTTGTACAAACTTTAGAACGCCATTGCACACCCTCTAGGGGTTTTTTTAAATATAAAAATACGTATTTAATTATTTACTTTATAGTTTATTTGTACCTACTTTTAAGAAAATCCACATAAGGAATAAAAAAAAACCATACAAACTTCAAAACTCTATGGCACACCCTCCTGTAGAATTAATACATATCAAAAAATAAAAAATGCGTTTTCAATGATTTACTTTAAGGTTTATTTGTACCTATTTTTGAGTCAATCGAATCAAGGAATGACATTTTTCATAAAAACTTATCCACCTTATTTAACCCCTTTCAGAGTTGACTTTTCAAAATTAGATTAGCTTATGTGTTAGTCCAATACCTAAACTGTCTACATTCTAAATTTCATCAGTCAAATTCGGTTCAGTAGTTACGTGGTAACAAACATTCACACACACACAAACTTTCGCATTTATAATATTATAGTAGGATGTTGCTACTGTGTATACGTAGATACGGCGGGCTCGATTAGTAGAGGTACCGCGCCGCGCCGCATGGCGAGAGCGTCGCGTCGGGCGTGTTGGCCGCAGATCGCGTAATTTTGGTGAGGGGATGCGCGGAGTGCGCGGAGCAGTTTCACTTGATCAAGCAAGGTCAACGACGTAATGCAGGGTCTTAAAATAATCTAGGCAGTCCTTGTGAATATTCATCATCATCATCATCATCAGCCCGTATCAGTCCACTGCTGGACATAGGCCTCTCCCAAGGTACGCCACTGAGCCCGGTCTTCGGCTCTTCTCATCCAACTACTGCCAGCCACTCGGCGCAAATCGTCGCTCCACCTTGTCGCAGGGCGTCCTACGCTACGTTTGCCAAGTCGCGGTCTCCACTCAAGAACACGTCTACCCCATCGGTTGTCGGTTCTGCGGCTTATATGACCAGCCCACTGCCACTTTAGCTTGCTAATTCTGTGGGCTATGTCGGTGACTTTAGTTCTCTGACGGATCACCTCATTTCTGATTCGATCCCTCAGAGAAACCCCAAGCATAGCGCTTTCCATAGCTCGCTGAGCAACTTTAAATCGGTGGACTAGTCGTGCCGTGAGTGTCCATGACTCAGCTCCGTATGTCATAACAGGTAGGACGCACTGGTTGAAGACCTTCGTCTTCAGACATTGTGGTATTTGCGACGAGAAGACTCGACGAAGTTTTCGAAATGCTGCCCAGCCCAGCTGTATTCTTCTGTTGGCTTCTTTCTCGAAGTTGTTCTTACCAAGTCGGAGCATTTGTCCTAGGTAAGTGTATTCCGGAACAACTTCGAGCGCAACTCCGTCAACAGCAACGGGCTCCGGAATGACGTGTTCGTTGAACATAACCTTGGTTTTGTCCAAGTTCATCCGGAGCCCAATGCGTTGAGAAGAATCAGCCAAGCCGTCCAGCATTTCCTGTAAGTCCTGCAAGGTCTCAGCCATAATGACGATGTCGTCTGCAAATCTCAAGTGTGAGATGTACTCGCCGTTAATATTGATGCCACGTCCATGCCAGTCCAGAGTCTTGAACATATCCTCCAAAGCGTTTGAGAACAGTTTCGGGGATATTACGTCCCCTTGTCTCACACCACGACGCAGGTGGATATGCTCAGACTGCTGGTTCTGCACTTGGACGGTCATTGTTGCGGCATCTTATAGACATCTCAGCACTTGGATATATCGCCAATCGACTTGGCACCGTTGCAAGGACTCCAGAACAGACCAGGTTTCAATGGAGTCAAAAGCCTTCTCATAGTCCACAAACGCCAAGCACAGGGGCTGATTATACTCTTCGGACTTCTGTATAATCTGCCGCACTGTGTGGATGTGGTCTATGGTGCTGTATCCTCCTCGAAACCCGGCCTGTTCCGGGGGTTGAAATTCGTCGAGTCTTCGCGCAAGACGATTCGTGATGACTCTTGAAAACAGCTTGTAGACATGGCTCAGGAGGGAAATGGGTCGGTAGCTTTTCAGCAAGGTCTTGTCTCCTTTTTTGAAAAACAACACTACCATACTCCTGTTCCATGCCTTTGGAGTTCTCCCAGAAAAGAGGACTGAACTAAATATGCATTGGAGCTCTCTCAGCACCGGCGTACCACCTGCTTTCAAGAGCTCCGTCGTAATTCCGTCCTCCCCTAGGGCTTTTCCATTCTTAAGCTGTTTAAGAGCCATCTCGATCTCGTCCAGGCTGATTTCAGGCAGGTCTTCGGTGTAGTGGCGAGTCAGAGTGGCTCTGGAATCCTCCGTAAGGTGTTCGGGTTGGGGCGCATGCGACGCGTACAGCTGGCTGTAAAAGTCTTTAACTTCCGCGAGAATCTCTGGCTTAGAAACGACGACTTCACCGCTTGATGTGGTCAACTTCGTCAGTTCGCTTCGGCCGAGCTGTTGCACGAAGACTTTAGACCCCCGATTTTGCTCTATCGCTTCCTCAATCAAGCGTGTATTGGAGCTTCGGAGGTCTCGTCTTACGAGCTTCGTGATAGATTTGCTCGAGGCTCGTTGCTCTGACGAAGTGACTGCTGGATCTTCTCGTCGCTTCTGCATAAGCTGCAGAGATTCTCGCGATAGTTTTGACTTTTTGCCTTTGCTACGCGTTTCGCAGAATCGCATGCCCTCCCCTCGAAGGATTCCTACCACCTGTTCGAGTCTCTGGTCCACGTCAACGTCTATTGTGCTTTCCAAGGCAGCGAATCGGTTCTCCAGTTTAATCTGGAACGTTTCGGAACCAACAACGGATTGGAGTATGTTGGGTCGGAGCGTGGACTTCATTAGACGGACACGTTCAAGCTTGTAGTCAATATTCAGAGTGCCTCGTACAAGTCGGTGGTCACTTCCAGTTTTGAACCTAGTGACCACGGAGACATCTCTGAATATGCGCTTCTTGTCCGTCATAATGAAGTCGATCTCATTTTTGGTCATAGCGTCGGGGCTTTGCCACGTCCACTTCCGCTGGGGCTGTTTCTTGAAGAACGAATTCATCAAGAAAAGCCCCTCTTGCTCCAGGAAGTTGACGAGCATTTGCCCCCTATGATTCCTACTACCAAATCCGTGTTGTCCTACTACCGATTCGCTGCTAGTCTGTACTCCCACTTTGGCGTTGAAGTCTCCCATGACAACGTTGAAGTGGGCCTTAGTGGTGTTATGCAAGGCCCTGGATATGTCCTCATACATACCCTCTACCTCATCATCCGAGTATGTCGACGTGGGTGCGTAAACCTGGATAATCTTAAGATTATACCTTTCGGTTAATCTAATAATGAGGTACGCAACCCTCGTCGACACACTGGAGACTTCTACAACGTTGCCAGTAAGGAGCTTATGGACCAGAAACCCGACGCCACCTTGGGATGGATGGTCTCCCTCTCTGAAATACATAAGATGGCCTGATTCGAGGGTTATGGTATCCTCCCCCTCTCTTCGGATTTCGCATAACCCAAGAATCTGCCATCTTATGTTTTTCAGCTCTTTTTTCCAGCTGTACCAGGTGCTCATCAAGCCGTAGCGTGCGTCCGTTAAACGTAGCCAAAGTCAGTCGGGTTTGGCGGCCTTCCGTAGCCCGGAGATTCTTCGCACCCCCTGCCCTACCGTAACCGTGACCGCCGCCTTGGTCAGGAATAGCAGGGCGGCCGGGAACTGGGGGCCGTTTTCTATTTGTGCCTATCATGGGAGGTTAATGCCCGTAATCGCCACGCTGGGCATGCGGGTTGGCGATCGCAGAGCGCAGCTCCTCGCACCGGTGACGCTGCTGCCCGTCACCGGACTGTAACATTTGGCTACGCTTATTTCGGATGGTTATACCGCCATCTATCGGTTGCCAGAGAGGAACGCTGACTATTTCCCCTCTATCTCTCCCTTTGCCGGTTTTCACGGCACCCGCGGGATGAAAAGGGGTGGACCTATTATAAAGCCGGGACCACACGGCGGTGTGAATATTGCCAAAAGCCATCTCAATGTTTTATTTTATTTAATAATAGTATTCATTTATAGAATAGGAGAAAAATAAGATAAAGTTACTAAAGAGGCCACGTGTAAATTTATTCATATTTAGCGTTACTTTTTAATATTCCGGTATGTTTTCTATTACAGTTACAAAGAAAATTTGTTTTTATAAACCCTGTAGTAGAACTTAAAATATGTATGGCAGAATTCATCTTAAATTGATTTTTTTTTGTTTAAGTTAAAGGTATCTATCATCACATTTTTAAAACCCGAAGATAAAAAAGGATCTAAAACGGTATGTGCTGCCATCTAGACCATCTAGTAATGAGTAGCAGCTTGACTGCACGAAATCGATCGGTTGTAATAATTTAGAACGAAATGCGTTCTGGCAGCCCCACTTGAGAGCCAGCCCCAATCCAGGTGTAACGAGACGCCTCCTTCCGCCACATCGTCACATAGGATCAGGTGACTTGTGGTCAAACGCTACCCTTTAAGTAGGAAAAAAGCCCATTATTGTTCGTTTGGATCGTTGGGAAAATGTTAATTTTTTGTACTGAATTAAAGTCCTAATTTTGTTGTTGCTGTAATTTTAGGGCTCTGTTGTCTAACAAGGAAACAAGCCTAAGTATCAACGTATGTTGTAAATTAGATCATATTACAGTGACAATTTTATATTGTTATTGTGGCATAAGTATGTAATTTTGTTTTAATCTCTCCTGGTTATGGTACAGGCAAATAAAATGGATGAAGCCGCGGGACGCTGCTAGGTAATTATATTTACCACATAATAAATCAATTAAATTCCAGCCGACCCTAATACGAGTCCCTCGGCGGCTTCACACGACTAAGCAATTTTAGTACTCTCTTCAAGCTTAACCCATTTTCCCGTTAAATAGCCTATAGTACCTATGACCTATTTACATTATTTATAAATAAATTTTACAATTTATCGTTTTGTCATAAAAATAAGACTAACAAACAGACAATGTTTCACTCATGTTTGTCCATTAGAGATAGAGAAAAGGTATATAGGGATTATTAGACATTACAATAATAATATTTTCCTATGGACTGATAACTTATTCAGTTGTTATTGAAAGGGCACACACGTGTCGGACTACGAAATATCAAGGTCACGAAACCTCAATTACAACTTAGAAACCCTATAAATCGTTATGTACGTAGGTACTGCCCCTATATGCCTAAATAGTAGTATAGGTACGCAAACTCATAAGGAAATGAACACTGTACACTGGTCATGTGATCTGATCGTAGAATTGGCCGTACCTAATGATGATACGTGTAACGTAATGCCCCATTCCATATCACCAGTATATTATATGATGAAGTCGGGCGAATTGATGAGGAGCAAACGTACATCAAAAAGCATAATAATTTTAGTAATGAATACCACATAACTTAAGCCGCTGCACAGTCAGTGTTAGTGTCAATGATGATCTTGATGAAATTTGACTAGGGGATAGTTTGAACCCTGGGGAAGGACATAGCGTACTTTTTATCACGATAAAAACTGAGGGGCACAGCTAGCAGTTATATATAGGTATAATTTATACAGGATCAGTATTTTTACCTAAGTGTGTAGCTGTCTGAAATTAGGGTGAAATCTTTCCTTTACATTGTCCTGTACGCTTACACTTCTCCAGGTTCCAGGAGACAGGGCTACAATATATTTGTAAAATTCTCTTATTAATTATCATCAAAGAAATCAATGACTCTTGCAGCTGTGCAACGCAGCCTTTTTGAAAGACCAGTTTTTATCAGGGCTTCTACATATTTTCTGACATACGGAGCCGAGAAAGCCCATCTTAATTAAAGTCGATCATTGGGAATTGGAATAAGTTGTCCTCGGCGTTTGAAATGCGGTGACAAAAAGACAGTTGTCGGCGCACTTAGCCCGCAAAATGATTACACTGAATTGGCTCAAGAGTATCAGAATTAGTCCTGTAAGTTTCAGTGCTCTCATATGATCAGCACATTAGTCGTAGAAGTGATAAACATTTAAAGACCTCCTTGAAAGGAAACCGCGGCTAGACAAATGTAGCGTACCTACATCCCTATGCTAACTGGAGCGACGATCTTCGTGTGATGACAGGCAGCTGATGAAAGTAGTCAATAGAAATTCTTCCTTTTTATTCTATACCAGTATGTTCAATGTTATTAGATTTGTGTCAGGTACACAGTACGCTGATAGCTTTGTGATTCACGGTCCCGGCTTAAGATTTTTAGTCGTGACGAGCTTCAGCTAAACTTGCACCTATGTTGTGACTTTGAGTGAAGTGACGCACAGAAACTGGAGTGAGACTATTAGTGAAGTTTTTTCAAAGCTCAATGACAGTTAGGAGCTAAATCTTGTTTTCGTCTATTCTCTTTTAACGAGACCATAATTTACATTATACAAAATCTGTTTAGGTAAGTTTATATAGATTCCGGTCAAGGTTTAAAATTTTCTATAAATGAATTATTTCAAATGTTTTGAAGTAATTAAGCAAGTAGAGGAACAAACTTTGTAACCCTGAAAACTGTGATGGTGTGGTACTGAGGTAAGACGACCTTGTTTAAGTTCTAAGCGAGCACATGTTCGTGGGTAACAAATGTTTTCGTATTCGTGAATACAATATTATATGAAGCTACACAAACTATAGGTATTATGTAAGTATACCTACCTACATTCAAAAATGGAACTGAATACTTGGAATATTGATATAATCCTCGCCTTTTAATTAACTCAAACTCTTACACTAGATGACAAGATAAACATAGTGGTGGTTCATTGGGTAAAAGCTCTTTCGGGAACGCAAGCCACAAGTGTATCTTGTGAATTTTGCCTTGAAAGTGGGTGACTGCAGATTTGTTTCCCACTACCATCATTCTGACTACCAGTATTTTCACGCGATATCTGTAGCCAAGCAACTATTAAGTTTAGCGATAGCGATAAGACCATTCATACACTTGAGCTATTATTTTCTTTGTATTGTTTCACTGTGGTATAACAATAATGAGTTATCTATTAATGATGAGTTCGCTCTCCTACCACTGCCGCTTGGATCGACAAACGTACTGACGAGCTAACTAACCACTCTGTGAAACCGCGCACGATGCTAAATTTAATCCGAATTGCATGACGCGACAACAGCGCCATCTGCGCATACGACACATATGCGATCGAGTCATGACTGCAGTTTCATTTCAGCGTCTAAGTATGTTTAAATGTATGCTTCGTGATCGTAAATAAAGCAGAAAATTGAGTTAATGACATCCACTTTAAATCCTAAAAACTAAATTCACGCGTATAATTTCAAAAATAAACGAGCGTTTTATTAAGAAATTAAAAAAGATTTTTATCACTTAAACTTACAAAAAGTAACCCTTTCAATGAGGTTTCAACCTTTTTCTCCTATTCCATAAATTATAAAGACATGTTATTGTGATGAGCTGATAAGTCCACGAACCGGAAGACGTTCTGTAGGTACCTGGGCCCCCTAGGTGAACTGACGACATTGTAAGAGTCGCAGGGAGCCGATGGATGTTAATAGCCTTTCATGGTGGCGTTCAAAGGGGGAGGCCTATGTTCAGCAGCGGACTTCGTCCGGCTGACAATGGATGTGATAAGTAGGTAGGTATGTAAGTATGAAAATACAATCAGAGAGAGAGAGATTATAATCATAAATAATCCTACTTGAATATGTTTAGTGACTATTTAAGCATGTTTGTTTCTTCGAAATTGCTTCTTTCCCCTGCTGGGCAAGACTGGGACCTGGCGCTTTTCATTACCTATCGCAGGCAGCTATTGTCAGCGGCTTCGCTCACCTGGACTAGACCATACAGGCGATTAGACTTCTATACTTTCTTTATTTCATTAGCATTTCTCTCGCTTCTTTGGACGTTTCCTAAGATGTTTTAGTACATACTTCAATGTTACAGCGCGATGACCGCAGTTATTTTTAGTTGGGAGCTAAGTTATCAACCCCTAAAACCGCTTTTGATTCGGTTCCGTAGTTTTAGTCTACAGACCAAGACATTTTGGCTAGGTCAATTTGTGTGCAATGGTCCCAGATATAATTATTTTTATTTATTTATTTCTTCTTTCCTGTTTAGTGGCTTAATTACTGCAGCCTAGACATTTGTTTAATACAATCTCCAACGTAAAATAAGTGAGGCGGGTATGTAGTAGATTTTGTTTTCGTTTTCCGAAATGTGAAAAGTATTGTATCATGTCAAAATTTCACCAATTCACCATGCATATCCATCCATATAGATAGATTTGCATGGGCCATACAAGATTAGTTTGAAAATTGTTTTTAGTTATATTTACAACCATTATTCTCTATAAATTTATCGAAAAATTGTCTATATTAATAGAAATTAATATCTATAATAATGTGTTGCTAACCCTGTTTTTCTAAGCGTAAAGCTCAAAGGACCTACAGTAATTTTTTTGATACATTCGTTTCTTATCGGCATGAGGTAGGTACCTGCGGGGTGAACCGGGTCTTAAGGTCAGGACTTTGAGATAAATCTGAACATTGGGGTTAATTACAACTCTATATTTTTCTGTGTAATTAGAGCAGCGGCGTTTTTGATTGCAAGTTACATTTTTTTTACTCTCATGCGTTTGGTAACACAAACGTCTGATAAGGTCTGCATATTTATTTCCTACTAAGTATGAATAATTGAAGCTAATCAAACCCACAATCATAAGCTACAAATACGCAGTATACGCAAACAAATCTATTACGTTGTAAGTTCCATAAAAAGGAACTCCAATCAAGAAATAATTCGATAAATGGTTGAGTCATTCTTACTATACAGTGTACCAAACAGCTCGGCAGTAGGCTCAGTGATATTGATATTTCTACTTTTTTAAATATTTTAAAAGCGTGAATAACTCTCTCCGTCCCACTGGTTATTCACCTGTTCACGCCTAAACCGCTGAACCCATCTTGATGAAATTTTGTATGGAGATAGTTTGAACCCCGGAAAAAGACATAGGACAGTATTATAGCTGTGAAATCGCGGGAAACAGCTAGTTCCTAACAACTTATAAAGTGAGTTCTATTGAATCTAAAGTTCGAGACATAATGACATCTCTCTCGGCGTTTTGAGTAAATTAGAAAATTTTCAGCACTGAAAGTATGTCGCAGTTGTTGGCACCCGCTGATGTATGTCAGGTCACCAGGCTGAGCGTCATACGAATTATTTTTATTGGCCCATCAGAATGAGCTCGTTTGACTCAAAATAGACACTATTTATTAACTGCGATTGTATGCCGCCGCCGCGCTGGTTCTTCCGCTAAACTCTTTGTTGTCTACTTCCAGGAATTTTATTGATTTGATATCTATTTGAAAGAAGTACATAAGTAAAGCTGTGGCTGAGTTTTTTAAACTTATAAAATCGTAGTATGTTATAGTAGTAAATATTAAAAATGGCAAAAATCATGCTTACGTAATAGGTACGTAATTAATGAATGGTTCCACACGTCTTTTTTGTTTGTAATTTTTCACACCAAAAGGGGCGAGAGACTAACATGGTTTTATTTTGGAAAAATTCCCACTTTTTGCAAAAAACGGGTCATTAAACCTTTGCCTACTCACCCGTGTGAAGTCGATGCCGTGACGAAAATTTCGCTACGAAAAAGATGTAATTTGTCGATTAAGAAATCTTCATTGTTTCACCACTGTTAACTTTACTTTACCTAAGTAAAGTATTTCGAATCTTCAGAATAATTGAACAATGAGAAAGAATAGCTAAAAACTTATTGTAAAAACTAGATTAATTAAATAGATAACCAATAACCATATAGTAAATGATAGATAAGAAAACCTCACATGAATGCAGTTTGTCTGACATAATAACCATTCTTACCTATTTAAATACATATAACTAATTTATCCCTTGATAATATCAAGTTGATATGCATTCATGTTAGTGTAATGCTTGCTACAATAAGTAAATTTAGTATTCATTGACGCAAACCGTTGTTGAACTCTCTCCATTCTCTTCTCATTCAACAACTTCTTTAAAGTTTTTTACTGTTTTATTTACATAATATATCTATTTATTGATACATATATGTAAGAATCAAAGTCCTGACTGACTGATATCAACGCACAGCCTAAACCGCCGGTCGTAGAAACTTGAAATTTGGAGGGTATGTTTGTCCTGATGTTACATACAACCGGGTAAAATGGGGGATGAATGTTGTATGGGAAGTTTTTTGTTTTTGAAGTTATAGTAATGAAAACTATTGAAAACTGACCTACATACCACAGTGTGCTTCCAAAAAAGGAGGATTAAGGTAATTTTATGCCGGTGAAACAAACGGTTCCTGTGGGATAGTCCACGCGGGCGAAGCCGCTGGGCAGAAGCTAGTATATTTATATACTAAATTATATCTAAATTGATGAAGTATTTCATATGCATAACATTTTTCACTTTACATACCTACATAATGTATGCGAGTATAAAACGGATAGAGAGAACCGATACAGGCCATACTTATTAGAGGAAACAGTTTCAAAACTCAACACCACACAAAAGTGTTCGTGAAATCCCAAGGACAATAAAGTAATTTGCCCGGAGATAAAATGGCCAGCCTCCAGTGAATTACCTGCGTGATTTTTAGGAATCACACTGAGAAAAAAATTCTGACTTTCCTTCTGAGTCTTTACCTTCCAAGACCGTTTCCTTCCATAATTTGTATTAGTTTTCCTTCTGAATCACAATTCCTTCCCTTTTGAGTCGGAAGGAAAACGGTATTTCGGAAGGTCTTTTTTCTCCGTGCACCAGATATTCTCAGAGTAAAAAAAGTGTTATAAAAAGCTAGGTTGTAGCTGAAAGTGTTTCATTTTTACCTCATCATCATTATCATCAGCCTTTCACTTTTCCCACTGCTGGGACTCTAGCCTTCTCTCAGAGAGATAGTATGGGCCGTAATCAACCACGCTGGCCCAGTGCGGGTTGGTAGATGTCGCATGCCCTTGAATATTGCAGTTGGGCATGCCGGTTTCCTCACGATGTTTTCCTTCACCGTTTTTCAGCGTTGGCAAATCCGCACATAACTTATTAAGTCATAGGTGCGAGGCTGAGAGGATTCGAACTCGGTGTCGGCGTTTTGCAAGTCATTTTTACCTAATACCCAGCTTTTACAATAACAAGTATAGAGGCCTGATTTTGAACCACAACATGGATATATATAATATATACGTAAGTACTAAATTTGAGCATTATGTATCCAATTAATATCATAAATATAATTATGTATAATGTTTATCTAAAAACACAAAATGAAAACGTTTTCGGTTTATTAATTTTTTTCGGGTGTTACCTAATATCATCTCTCGTAGATGGACGCAGGCCAATAATGATGACCTACATACACCATGTACAAAAAGTCTTAAACAAAAAATCACAACATACGAAGGCATGTGATCTGGCTAACGGTCACGGGCTCGAATCCCGGTAAGGGTATACTATATATATATGTGTGATGAGCACGAATATTTGTTCCTGAATCTTGGATATTTCTATCTATAAGAATTTATTTCTCTCTATGTATATCGTTGTCTAGTTAGTACCCATAACACAAGTTTCGAGCTTAATTTGGGACTAAGTCAATTTGTGTGCAATGGTCCCCGATATTTATTTATTTATATACGGTATCTAGGTACTATCTACCAACTCGTATCTGGCCAGCATGGGGGCAGCCCACACTCTCTGAGAGAAGTCCAGACTCCGGGCAGTAAATCAATAGGCGGATTATGATAATATTTAAAAAGTATTATGTACATACTTACATCAATTGTATTTAAAAATACCTTTGGTGAAAAAATACATTAATGAACAAAGCTCTCAATGAACATTGGCCACTTTTCATACTGCCCTGGACCTGAACGCAATATATTTTGTACTAGCTGTTCCTCGCGGTTTCACCCGCGTGGGCTACAGTTTATCGCGATAAAAAGTATCCTATGTCCCTTCCCCGGGGCTCAAATTATCTCTATACCAAATTTCATTTAAATCGGTTCAGTAGTTTAGGCGCGATAGCGTATATATTATATTCCGTATACTCCAAAATTATTCCCGCACTTCGGTGCCCCCTCAACGCGTTACCTGCTGTAGGTACCCATTATCCTATTTTAATTCTAAGTTAATTTTTCTTGGACCGCACGTTTGAACCGCGCAGTTAAAGGTCTTTCTGGTTCGCGACCGCACTTTACCTATTTCATAGATTCTCCCGGTACCCCCCGTCACCTCACCGCGTGTCCCGCTGCGCTGCGGTGCGGCGGTTTACTACTTACATTTTTAAACTCGTGATATCTTTCGAATGGAATGTCCAAATTGAATGATTCAAAAAGTTTTATAAAGGCATTGAAGCAGTTTTGAATAAGAAGTAATTTATTTTGATAAGGATTAATACCAAGATACAAATAAAGAGCCTTTTCTAGCGGTGGCATAAAAATAACTTTTTTTAAATAAAAGATCACTTATGGTGGCATAACTATAATAGTTAGACATATGCTCTCGCGGACTTTTTTGTAGATCTAAATGAGACCTACAAACCCGTAATACATTATTTTGTTCTAGTGTCAATAGTTTATGCAGCGCACGCAAAAATAGGTTTTCAATTTCACACCTTGGGTTGCAAAATAGCAATATTCTTACGGATCCCTAATTTTTTTGGAAATAAAATATAGCCTATAGCCTTCCTCAATAAATGGACTATCTAACACTGAAAGAATTTTTCAAATCGGACCAGTAGTTCCTGAGATTAGCGCGTTCAAACAAACAAACAAACAAACAAACAAACAAACTCTGCAGCTTTATAATATTAGTATAGATGAAAATTTTCGTTTCTGTCAATGTCACTTAGTTTTTGTTCATATTAGATATATGATGTTGATTTTAATGACTTAATTTAAGTAGGGCCGACTTCCAAAGCGTGAAACGGAATGAAAAAGATCATGCGGAGTCCGTTCAAAACATCCAAACATTGTGTAAGTTAAAAAATGTCCTAAGAAACTCCGAAGTTAAAAAATTGATATCTTTTTATTCTACGCTTTCCTTAAAATATCGTTTGTATAATCTTAATAGGCAAAAAATTTAAAATTGCATCGTATATAAATCGTTTTCATACGACCTCGGGTCCGTTTTGGCCATTGTTCTTTATGAGGTCATCGCGCCTGTCTCATCCCGATCAAAACGCTTGGATCTAGCGGGCGTGAGTGAAGTTTAAACCGCACGTATGAAGATTAACCACTGTATATAACTAAACTGTGCTACATGCTTGTGGACGATACAAACGATTGCTACTCTGAGACGCAAGTGGGTCAGTAGGTCACAGCCGAGGCCCGCTGATGGTTAAGAGCTGTTGTTTCCCGAACTTATACACACTTCTCGCGAAAAATGAGAATTACAAATAACGATTACAACGTAAACATTTCATTATAAGTGCCAAAGTTGTCCCTATGCAGTTGCTTGAATAAGTAGATGACTACGAACAAGCTGATAATGCTTACCGTAGCAATTATTTATTATTACACTTCGACGTTGCATTCTCGATATTTATTCACTTTGTAGTTTCCTATTTATTGCACAGGGCGTTGCACATAATTTTTAGAGCTGTAAAAATAAAAATCAAATCACAAAAATATAAAGTTCACTGTTTCTGAACGATACCTTCCATGTCATAGGCAGTGCTGTCATCTCCGTCATACTTCATTCCTTTTTTATGTGCGGGCGTCGCAGCTTCGACTTATCGATTAAATTCGTTATTTTATTGGAAATTTTGTGAAAAAGTTAGTTGAAAGCAGCGTTATGGAGAAAAGATCGTCATAAGTCCAAATAATGACGAAAAATAACATGTTGGGAACGCAAGATACGAAACTCGCCAACTAGTTCGGACGATCAAGGTTAGTTCGTGGTCATTAACTGTGTGTTAGTTTTATCTGTAAATTTGCCTTTGTCCCTTCCTTACTTTGGAAAATAACTGATATTTTTTCCTCATGTTTTTTGCGTAGTTTTTCTTTTCTAACTACCCACATAATTCATGATTTTTTCCATTCTTTTTTCTTGCATGATGCTCGGCTGATAATGAGTTACTCCGGTGGCGTATTGTAACCTTCAACACTGCACACGCTGCTTGCTGAATCATATAGTCTAGAGTCGTACCATGAGTGCGTACCATGACTTTAAATCATACAGTCATAGGATGTAACGTGAGTGCGTACCATGAGTGCGTATCATGACTTTAAATCATACAGTCATAGGACGTAACGTGAGTACGTACCATGAGTGCATACCATGACATACAGTCTAGAGGCGTAACGTGAGTGCGTACAATGACTTTAAATCATACAGTCTAGAGACGCAACGTGAGTGCGTACCATGACTTTAAATCATACAGTCTGGAGGCGTATCGTGAGTGCGTACCATGACTTTAAAAACCTTCAATACTGCACATGCAGTTTATGGAATCATACAGTCTAGAGGAGTAACGCGAGTGCGTACAATGACTTTAAAAACCTTCAATACTGCACATGCAGTTTATGGAATCATACAGTCTAGAGGAGTAACGCGAGTGCGTACAATGACTTTAAAAACCTTCAATACTGCACACGCAGTTTATTGAATCATACAGTCTAAAGGAGTAACGCGAGTGCGTACAATAACTTTAAAAACCTTCAATACTGCACACGCAGCTTGTTGAATCATACAGCCAAGAGGCGTAACGTGAGTACGGACAATGACTTTAAAACCTTTAATACTGCACATGCAGCTGGTTGAATCAAATAGTCTATAGGTGAAGCGTGTATACGTACAAAACCTGATATGGCGCTGGATCTTCTTGACCAGACAAAGCTCGACCATAATCATCCAGGGTCACCGACACCAGACCCGCGACAATGGTCTTCTGATGATGATAACCGGGTTAGATCCCGTACATTCATTCCGACAGGTCTAGGTACAGATACTGCAGATGCAGCTAGCATGTCCCAGCTCAAGCGAAAAGCCAATGTCTGCCGCACCAGAGTTTTTATAGCCAAAATGCATTCATAGATCCAGTACGGAAAGATGAATTATTTGGTGGGCGATTTATGATAAGGTATCTAAACGTTGGGGTAGAATCCTAGTGTAAATGGTAAAGGCAGAAGAAACCACGATAAAGGAAACCCTAATACCTGAAGACCTAGCTTACGGAGGGCACCAAGGTTCAACTTAGAATTTTCTGCAGTCTTATACACGAACTTAAAGAGTCGGGATAAACTCCTTATAAAGGCTAAAACAAGCCAGTCATTTTCTAGACTTATATCTGTGGGACATAAATCATAAACAAAAAACAAGAACACAAAACACTTGTCTTTTATTATATAACAACAAAACAACGAAATATATACAGTTGGATAGAAAATTGAAATAAATGCTAAAAACTAAACTTCTTACAAAGAAAAAATTTGAGAAAGCTCTGGCCTTCATTCAAAGTTTAGCAAGGCTGGCGTTCTACCTACATCTCTAGACATCAGGTTCATTTTGAATATGAAGGACAATAACAACTGAAGACTTTAAAATGGAAGATATTCACACAGCTAATATTTACCAAGTAAGGTTTTTTATATACATTATGTCCACATCAAGGAACCGTAATTTTAAGTTCCTATCCATAATTTAAAACTTCAAGATAACCTACGATTTTCAATGACTTCCTTTGGTTTGTCATTGGCTTCTGTACCAGTTGGTAATTATCTTAGAAACCGAGATCTGTTGTTACTTGTGTGTTATTTTGATGTCTTACTACACATTAATGACCATAATTTAAAATTTGCTTAGAGGGTTCATTAAACTTTCTCAAAAGGTTAAGATTTGTGTTAAAACAAGCAAAAATGTATTTTGATTTGGAACAAAAAACACACACATTTCGGCATTGAAATACTACATATTTACAGAAAAGTCATTATATGTGTTTAAAGTTTACAAAAAAGAAACTTAAAAATACCTGACGAAACAAAATATTTTTCCAGATTAAGCAGATTGACAATCAGGGCCTTTTTACCTTTTTAACCTTTGTACCTTAGGTTACTTTTCTCAGCGTACCCTGCAGTTTTCTTTGTATAGAAAGAAAAATTACAAACTGCATAACATTACGAATGATTTATATGAGAAGTCAGAGTCGTCTTGGGAAAAATAATGTTTTAACTCAGTGGTAAGTACCTTCTAGAAATCTTCATAGGTGCCTCCCTTATTGGGCGGGGTGTTTTTTTGTAACGTGAGTTTTTTGTTTTGGGATCACACAATCACAACTAGCATACTTTATTATTAGAATTGAAATCAGCTTACATTGGCCTTTAATGCTTTGCTAAGGATTAACAGAATAAACATGGGCAGAGTACCGCTGTTGTCTGCATTAATGAAGATGTCTAATATACTCTCAGAGATATCTTGCACTAGCTTAAGCAAAGATAGCTTAATATACGTACAAAATAATATATATTAATTAATAAAGGACCAAAACATTGAATGGGACCTGGCTCCAGGTGCCTGTGATCTATCATGATCATAATCACGAACTGTTTTTTGGAGTCCCTAAATTGATGTTTATGTACAAGAATATTTGTGCGAAGCATATAATATTAAAAAAAAAAAAAAAAAAAAACTTACATCATTAAAAAACTAAGCAGATGATTATATTCACTTATGCATGTTATACACTTTCTTATAATTCATTAAATTTCAGATTCATTCACAGAAATGGGCACCCATTTAGACCACAATTGTTTTGTATGTGAAGTTGACAACCAAACATACCATCACAATATTGAACTTGTCTCACTTTTTTCACATTTATGTTTTAGATGGTATATACATATTATTACGGATAAGAGATCCTTTGGCATAGCCTGACCTTATGGACCCTATGGTCAATGCATTCATTGGATTGGGAAACTCATTTATTTTACGTCTTCCTTCTATTCTAGTTTATCTGTATTTTTAAGAAATATTATTTTGATCAAGCCACTGCACGGGAGTCATGGTCAGCTAATAGGCCTAAGAAGGCCTTTAGTTACTCTTATTATTTTTATTTTTCCAAAGAAGATTGATCCATTTCACCCTCTCTGGTAGCATTATATCCTGGTTTCGAAGGTATTATCAACCAAACATAGTTATATTTCCAAGGGGTATCAAAATTAATTATAATTTAAACTTAGACTAAAAAAAATAATAATAATAATAATTTCAGAAATAATAATAATTGGATATCAATAATTTCAATAAGAACTCAGATAACTTTTTAGCATTGTTGTAATAGTACACTTCACCCTTAGCGTGGCCTCTTAGCTTTGGCTACGGCTCCGCCAATGCCTAATAAAGGTCCGGGCAAAGACCCGAGAATAAAGCCACATGGGATAATAATAATAATTCAAAGTATTACCATATTTTTTCCTATTTTCTCAAATAGGATTCAAATTCTCGTCTCTGAATATCATTCAGGTACAGACTCGCCGTTCGGCTTCTGTTTTAATATCAGGTAAATGTGTTATTTAGATGACCAAACTATAAGATTCACAAAAGAAGTTTACGGAATTAAACTTTGCTATTCAAAATACGTATCTACATGAGATCCTAGTACGCAATCACTTGTAGTAATTTTATCCAAACGAGAGTTAAGCTTTTGATTCCATATCCAAAAAGTTTGTGCCTTTCCTCGCGTTGTCAACTATACAACGAGTGCGAAATTAAAGTAAGTCGCACGAATGGAAAACAATATTTGGCTAGAAGCACTTACTAGAAATAGACTAATTACTGATTTCGCCTACAAATACTTTGGTGCCTAATCTAGTTATACTTTTTTACCTCACAGAGAAAACATATATCCAGAGAGAGTATTATCATTTTAGATAGATGCCATGGCACCTAAGAGCTACCGCCATCAAAGAAATTAATTCATACATCTAAGAGATAATCCATTGCTCCTACTACAAGTCACATATACATTAGACATACTTACATTTATAGTTTGGTGCAAATACTGGTATTTGCGGCACATAGTAGCCGTTACACTTCTACCTCGGCTAGTTATAAGGAGTTCTGTCCATGTTATAAAATGAACAACAGGATGGTCAGGAAGCTTATTAGTATTGCATTCACAAAGGTAATTCATAATATATTCAAGCAAGAATGCTAATAACGGTAATTGGGCTTACATTATCAATTGACTTATTGGTTTTAGGTTGAACGTAAGGTTCATAATAATGTGGATAATCACTCCACTTTTTTCGTTTATACGTGTTAATGTATCTTTTTTTTTTTATCTAGAATCCTGCCTGCCTATCTCGTTTGTGTGAAAGCGCTAAACATCTACAAAGTGAATAAATATCGAGAATGCAACGTCGAAGTGTAATTAATGGTTAAACGAACTTACCTTAAGTGATGTTCGACCATAATTATACTAGACGTTGCATTCGAAGATATTTATAGTCCCACCCGAACCCAGCTACTAAAGCCCATACAACTAACAAACGAGATAAGTGTCTCTGAAAGAATGAAGTATGACGGAGATGACAGCACTGCCTATGACATGGAAGGTATCGTTCAGAAACAGTGAACTTTATATTTTTGTGATTTGATTTTTATTTTTACAGCTCTAAAAATTATGTGCAACGCCCTGTGCAATAAATAGGAAACTACAAAGTGAATAAATATCTTCGAATGCAACGTCTAGTATAATTATGGTCGAACATCACTTAAGGTAAGTTCGTTTAACCATTAATTTCATCGAAGAACATCGATTTTTATTTGAATAGTTGTTGAGTACAGTGTATCTAGAAATATTCAATTAACTTTTCATCCTTTATCATCCAAACACGCCACATGAAATTAAGTATAATTTAACGAAAATTTACTTGACTATGAAAGTAAAACGGCGTCTGTTTGTTTGTTTCTTACGCCAAATCGGCTGGTGCATAACCCATACGTGCTGCGTGGTGGATTATGACCCATACTCTCTCTCTGAGAGAAGGCCTGTGTCCCAGCTGTGGGAAACACTTAGACTGATGACATTTCATTTGTTTTATTCTTAGTTTTTAAATGTCTCTGTAATGTGGTGTACCAATAAAGAGTTAATCTATCTATCTATCTATGATATTTCCACAAATCCGAACATAGGTACATCTATAGACTATTATTTTCCCCAGGAAAATAAAAACTTTCCGTGTGAAAATTTTAGGCTCTACGTCAAAACCTTAGCTAGCCTATGCAGCGGTTTTTTATAGAAACTGCCGGTTTTACTGATTTTATTTCATTAAAACGGATTCATGTAAGTGTTACATTTAAATAATCATTGCTACTTTAGTTTAGTGTGAAATCGATTCATATCTGTAGATGAAAATCGATTAAAAATTAAAATTAGTTTTATTTTCTAACCAATTGTATATATTTTGTTGTTTTGTCATATTATATCATATCAAAATAGGAAGTAAGTCAATGGCAACACTGGTTTGAAGAGACCAACTTTTCTAGTATATGATCAGATCAAATACTAATAAAATCAACTTTTGATAGGTTCATCTTGATACTAAAATATAGCACAATAATTTGTTTAAAAAATAAATTGATTTATTGATTAAATTGAAATTTGATGCGCATCTTGTCCGCGAAAGGCCAAGAATGGACAATGCCCTTTCCACCTCTAGTAAGTGATAGAAATTTTACTTCTATGGAGTGAGGCTGCCGGAACACACCGGTACTTGGCGACAGATTCTTAACATGAGGGTGGTAGCTAGTGGCGAGTAGAGGAAAATACCCTACCGCCAAGCTATGGTTTCATCACGATGTTTTCCTTCACCGAAAGCTCAAGCTCATTGAAGGATTTGAACTCACGTCCTACGGATCGCAAGCCGACGTCACTACCACTGAGCCATCATCGCTATCAACTGCAACTGCGACTTTGTTTTATACTATGTAGCGACGTGTATACTTTTTAATGGTTTTGATTGTTTAGCTACCTACAAAATGACTCGAAAATATGCAATCACATCGGTTTGGTCAAATTTGTACTTGCCCTTAGTTATGAAAAACGTTCCACATGTTGCATTAGCTGTGATTAGCCTCATTAAATCTGTTTTATGATAAACATGCCTTATACTTTATCATTTTCACGTTTTAGCTATGCCTCATCACTACGTGAGCCTTTAATTACTTAGTTAAAACTTAAGTAACTCCTCCGCAGCGCGCTGTATGCGTGTCTCGTGTTATTTGTACTATTTTAATGTTAGCCGAACGCGCCAACCTTGCTCCACATTCAAAAATACATTTAATTTAAGCAAATAAAAACCAGTGAAATAATAAGTTGACTTTATTAAACGGGTGGCAAATACATATTTCATTTTTAATTACTAATCGTAGTACAAACTTTCTGTTCAAGGGCAGGCGATAATAAACCAACCCGGCACTAGGCCAGGGTGGTAATTAGGTAATTACGGGCCACACTGTCTCTATGAGAGATGGCCTGCGCGTTCGTCCCAACTCTGAGAACTTACTTATTTGGCTGATGATAATGGTGAAATGTAGATTGGGACCTTTCGTGACTATATTACAATTATTGCCTAGAAGTTAATTCGCAGCATAGACCTAGTTCACGCATTTAAAGATAGGTTAGATTGGAGTTTAAATTTTTTACTTACATTAATGTCACAGTATCAACCGGAAATGATTAAAAGTGGCAGGAGGGAATAAAAAAAAAAAAAAAAATAACAAATATAATAAAACAATAATAAAACACGCAATTTATATTCAATTTTTATGGACGTAATTGTTTTCGATACACTCAAAATAGAAAGGACGGGATGCCTGTTGACTTGTTTCCATCAGATTTATCTATAGGGACCTGTTTGCGGTACAGTTATTATAGAAATATGGCTTTTTGGAACGAGTAACAAACTGAGCGGGGTAACACGTCTCTCATATAGACAAATTATCCATCAAAATCGACCGAACAGGCTTGGGAGAGATCTAGAGGTCACGTACTAACTCACTAAGCTGGGATGGTGATAGCAAGCACGATTTCCTTTATTTTTTCACCTAGGTATGTTTATATATAAATACATTATGTATTATATGTATTGAATTATTCATTGCTATTCTAGGCTGGATAGGTTGAAGGTCTCTTGGGATGAGGATCTGTCAGCTGATGACATTGTCCTTGTAAGCCTGTATTTTTGAGAAAACTGATCCCCAGTAAGCCTTTTCTAAAATGTTTAGTAACTCGATACGATAAATTCCGTTTGCGATAGGTACATAACTTGAGGCAAACTCTGCATCAACATCAATGCCCATCAAGATGTACTGATTTAACTATAGCTGCTATAATCAAAAAGGTTGACTGGTTGATGTTCATTTTACTGGACTGGACTTACAGGAGTCGTCATGATGAGATAACGTTTTCTCTCTGTCCACCGTACATAGGTAGTACTGTTCTCCGTACTGTTTCACAGCCATAATTAGTCACACATACAATATAAAACATTGCGTAAAAACTTGTTGACTTGTATAGTTTTATTTAGGATTGTGTCAAACTTTTTTTCATGGGGTAGGATGTAGCTTGTCAGTAATTAAATTATTTATATATTTATTGTTGTCATTTGCTGCATCGTCATCGGTATAATATTATGATATCAGTCCACTGCTGGGTTAAGCCCTTCCAAAGTGAGTCACCAAGACCGATTGAGTTTTTCAGAATTCCAAATTATTATGCAGTCACTAACTCAACACCATAATCAGTAGTAGAGCATCTCCTCGTAAGCCTAAGCTGTTTTTTAAAGTTATTTATTTGCAATTCATTGTTTTTGCAGTTGTTTAGTAAAAGTATTTTGAATATTTACTGATTGTTGGAAATACTGATACTGGTCTAAAGCTTGCAGGGCCAGTAACTGTACCCGATTGAAACAAGAGTTAACACGCAATCGTCAATGTATCTATTAAAAAATGTTAGGGCTAATTCGGGTGCAATCATTTCAATCAATGGCTTAACAACGGTCACGAATATGCCCCAGAGGTCAGTAGTTTTCTTGAAGTTAATAACATCAAAAGCTTTTACTACGTCTTTGCTATCCATATAATCAAACTCAAAACATAGACTAGGATGGTGTGAGATGATTTTATAAGGACCTATTTATGAGTGGTACCTTCCCAGACCCGTTATTTACAATTTTACAAGTGGTTTTCTCATTACTTGCTGATCTATTGAGCCTATTATCGTTGTTTTGATTAGATCACTTCATTCTGGATTCGATCGTTAAGTGAACTTCTGACCACAGCCCTCCCTTTCTATAGCCTGCTAGGTGACTTTAAATTTGCTAACTACATAGATGTACCGTGTTTTCACATTATGGCTCCCTATTAGTCATAATCATAACAGGCAGGACGCGCTGGTTATACAATTTCGTTATCAGGCATGTAGACGACAAAAAATAATTTACTCGACTCTATATTAATTATGCCATACAGTATAAAATGTATATATTCAAGGTCATTTTTTTTTGATCCAAAGAGTTTCACGATATCATTATCGGTAATCAGTTTGTATAAGTAGGTATTCAGCAGTACTGAACGTACTTCTTGATATAGGTCTTCAAGTCACGCTACTGAAATCGATCCCTATCCTCTCTGATAGCCACCATCAGCTAGAATCACCGATCCAAGCAGTTGTGATAATTAAAAACCTCTACATCTACATATTGATAATATCACATTCAAAATTATGAATGCCTATTTTTGGGGCGGCTAAGATTCAAGATATCAGGCAAGGTAACTAACTATATTTGAACTTGTTTTTTCAAATTCCGGAGAGAGGAGCTTTGTCAGCGTTAGAAGCAGCAACTTTTATAGGAGAAATTAAAGTTTCATTTAATTGAAAATTTCGTTTATTGGTGTCCTACCTAATAAGAGGGGACTTCTGTAGTTACATTGGCTTCAGATTCCTGTGGGAGTAAGATGCGACTTGCATGCTCTGTGTTTTATAAGTAAGTATGTTAGTTCAACAAAATATTTTTAATAGCTGCTATGCTTAATGAAAAATATGACAACTACAGTAGAAATTGACTCTACAAGGGCCGGTTTTATAAACGTCCGTAAGTTAAACGTCAGACCAAATTTCGGTAAGTTTGATCTTATTGTCATATTTTAATACGGAAAATTTGTCAAAAAGTTCAATTGTAGTAAGTTCAATAGTGTGGAAAATGTTGCTGAATATAGTGGCTGACAGTAGGGGAATGAGAAGGGCACAGTGACGTACCTTGGGACTTGAGTGTTTGAGAGAGGCCAATATCTAGCAGTGGACTGTTACAGGCTCATGGATTACGAGAAGTATATAATTATTTACAAATTACATCCAGAAGCAGACACTGTGTTCAAGGATTACGTTAGTGAGTTAGTGACAAGACACCGGAAAAGTGTTTTTTATTACGGAGTAAAGACCAACTACCTCACCTGGCGGCGTTGAGGGTTGATATCGCAAAGCTTGAATGGAACTGGCTCACAAGGATGGCTAAACCTTATTAATTTGGTTCAAGAAGTGGTTTGATTATTTTAAAAGATTACAAACTCTATAACAAATGAAATACCTAGTTGTAACAACACAACTATTACTTTGGTTACCGTACCCAATACATAATTATCCGATTTATTGATTTTTCTACCCGTAGCTAGAAAACATGCGGATTTTAGTATATTACATTTTTAGAAGTAGCATTCCGCAATGTTTTCGGCTTTCTGATAAATTGTTTGCGTACATGAATTATGTTGGACTCTTTTTCGGTATGCTTTCGTAAGTAATTGTACAAATATTTAACGAAATGTATTACTTAAATTATATTGGAATCCCGCTCATTTTTGATCACCTTTAGAAGAGAACTATCTTTTTGTTACCTATCAGAGACATTCATGTTGTATTTTAGCCCATGTCGGCACCGTATAGATATCGAAGTGTTTCGTGCAAACAGTTATTGTCTTTACTGCAGATGATGAATGCATACTTATGAATATCCCGGATAACAGTACTGTAATCAATTTAGATTCAAGTGTAAGCCGTGACACGTTGCCGTTTTTAAAGTCATATGAAGTACCTACCACACTTCACTCAGCCTACTCTTCATAAACGCCTGTAGGTATAGAGACCAACGTGAGCTCTGCGGTTCTCTAATCTATGATTTAGTCAAATCTGTAGTATTGTGTCAGATAGACGATAGGTACTCTTATGTAAAACCAGTGTCCGAGACCTATTGATCGATATCACCATGCATTAAATGCATTTGGTTTTTATTCACTATATATGCTGAATTGCTGACATGTGATTGATGTCTTGATCGATTTAATAAGAGTCTTTAAAATGACAACCAGCCACGTCCCCATCAAGAAAACTAATTTCCCTGCGACGCTATGATATTTTCTCTTATGAATATTTGTATGACTTACTTAATACTTACTAGGCCCCCATCCCAGTAGGCCCTCTTAGGAACTAAACTAGGCTATATTTATCCAAAAACCGTCCGCTCAACAGATTTTTATATATTATATGAAATTTTGTTGTTCGTTTGGGTTTTTTCTAATTATTCTTCGAAAAAAAATGTAAGGATGCAGGATATTCCGGATTTAAAACGTGGAATGGAGATGGCATATCCCCTGACTTAACAATAGAGAGTTATCACATCCCATAATGTTTTTTTTTATTTTTTATTCAAAGTGTGAAATGAGGTGATCCGACAAAGAACTAAGGACGTAGTTCTATATAGGTAGAGCGACGACTTGCGCCGAGTGGCTGGCAGTTGTTGTATGAGAAGAGCCGAAGACCGGGCTCAGTGGCGTACTTTGGGAGATGTTCATGTCCAGCAGTGGACTGACACAGGCAGATGACGATGGTAAAATGCGAAAGTTTGTGAGTGAGTGTGTATGTTTGTTCCTTCTGTACGCTGCTATCGGCACAACAGATTTATGTGAAATTTGAAATGTAATTTGCTTGGGGGATAAAGAGAAAACGGCAGGTCAAACCGCGGGCGTAGCTATTGGTAGCATAATAGGACAGCGTAGTTATCAAAGCCGTTAGCAAGGTGAGACTTAGATTTCGTACAACTCGTAGGCCTGACTAAGATTAAAACTAATCAGCCATGAATGGCGTAAAGGGCTTAATGCTCTTTGCATTTGGATGAAACAACCGATTACAATGATGATGATTTACATAAAAATGGCAAGAGAAGGATTTTTTTTTTTTTAAGATTTGTTTTTAGCTTAATCTGAATACTGAAATGAAACTTCTTACAAATTCCAGCAAATAGTATCTCATATGTTAGTGTATCTATATAGGTAAACATTGATTTCTTTATGAAGTCTAGCTTTGAAATTATTAAAAACTCTAGGCTCTAGCTCTGGGTAAATTTGCTCCATTACAAAATGCCTAGGTAGTTTGTTTTTTGGGTAGTTTGCAGTGTTGTGTTTTACGTCGAAACTATTATTTCTTATGGTGTTACAAAAGTGACGTACTCGTACCTATATGTAATGTAACAAGCGCTTACGCTTCTCGCAGTAACTGCTTACTGTTGCCCGCAGTAGAGTAAACGTGCCCTACTGACACCGAATGAAATCAAAATGCGTCGCCGCGCTGCCCACTGAATACGAAACGACAACAGTATTTGACAATACATAATATTGTGTCTGTATACTCATTCACCGCAATGTGGCGGCTAATTATACAATCAAACTATTCTCGAAACACGTTCTGTAGCCACTACTAGGTATTTAGGTAGTACTTCTCTTAAAACTCAGTTCCACAGCCTAGCCGAACGATTCTATAGCACGCAGCGCAGGATAGCGCGAAAAAAAACCAATGCGGCGTTGCCACACCGTGCAGCCAAGCGCGAGCGTACGAGCACCAGGTAGCCTCCACAATGCAAACAACACAATTTTAATCTGTGTGTATGCATTGTTATACAACACTTGTCTTCTTTTTTAATAAGTACCTAGGAAGGTAAATAATCCTATTGATTTTTTTGGCCACCTGCAACCTGCAAGCCTCATGTCCCACAGCAATTCATACAATCAGACCAGTCTTACTGGATACCAATTTGAATAACATACCAAATATTTGTAACTGAAAATAAAGTACTCATTAAAATATATAGTTTTCAAGACAGGTACTTATAACTACATATATTTATGTTTTTAACAAATTTATGACAATATGTGGATATATACAAAAAAACAGATCTCTACCATGATCTCTATCAAAGACTTATTGTCAATCAAAGAACATACAAACTTTAGAATTAAAGGTAATTTAATTTAGTCATGATCTAAGTATATAAATTAGTTTGGTACTTACCGCTAGCTAGATCCAAATAGGCGATTTTTAGATCCAGGTCAATACTTTCCGTGGACTTGGCCTCAGGGGAGCTCATGACGAACTCCGGTACATCAGTCACGACATCACTTTTAGGCTGGCTCGTGGAGGCGGCCAGACTCTGCGCTACACTCATTTTTGGAGCGTCTTCGTGCATCATGCACGATAATTGGCCGAGGCGACCTAATAATGCCACCCACAAACCCTTCAATACAGACAGTATCACCTTTACCGGTTAGGGATATATAATATCTCATAAAACACCCATATAAAGTGATTATTCGTTTTAAAAACAATATGTAGGTCTCTAGGCCACTTCACTTACACTTTGATATTCCGACCGACATAACTGGGTTCAGTGAAGCCACTGTATTCATGACTGACATTGAAATATATCGGTAAAGGGCAGTATGGAATAACCTAATTCAAAAAAAAACTATGTCATGACCTAATTATTATAAAAGTGCAGAAACCCTGTGGTAATTTTAAATTATTATTTATAAAGCGTTGTATATTATTTATAAAGTTTTGCTGTAGTTTCCATAATTAACAATGAAAACTATAGTTAGTACATTTGTATCAATATTAATAAAAGTGTTCGCTAAAATAAAAACAACTCATACATCTGATGCAAAATAACTACGTTTGCTTATGAATACGTTGAGTTGTGTAATAAATGACCGTTTCTATTGCACAATCCTTTTACAAGGGCTCCGAATGTAGGTCAATCATTATAGTACGAATATAAAGCATTACCTCAAACACAAATACAAATACATTTCAATGAATAAAACAAAATTATTTTAGATTTAATAATTAAATGTGTTTTATTTAAATTATATAAGTAGATTGAAAATCAAAATAAATGTATTACGATGAATTATATTCTTTTTGACTTCCGGCGCTGGTCTAAGTAGTTGATGACAGTTGTCAATGCCGAGCTGAGATAACCTTAGAGCGCTACTCCATCGGTAGATGCCGCTGATTTAAATAATTAATTTTAGCTTTAAAGACTTAATATTCAAAGAATAACGATCAGTAATATTAAAAAGTGTCTTGCTGGAAACTTTTAGAGTATATTTCATTCAATTCATAAAAGTTAAAATGCCTAAGTAACTGTTATTTGTTTTGTTTCAAAACTACTCATTATTCACAACACTAGTGTCGCCATCTCGCGGAATTCGAACCGGTAACGAAATAGTTTGTGTTCTAATATAACTACTCATTGATATTCGTGAGATTCGTGACAAGCATGCAACGATGAACCCATAGACTACGACTAGATAACAACTAACAACCATAACTTCTAAAAATTGTTAACGTTGTGGTTGGTACTGGTATATACGGAAAGAAAAATAAAAATATCACCCCCATTTTACATGTGTTATTTTATTGTAGGTACCTATTTATGTACACCTATTTTAATGAAAATTGTTTAGCAGAATCATAATACACCGAAGTTTACTGAAACATTACTACCAATAAGTTCGCCTAGAACCTAAATTTTTATGTGTTGTTTAGACATAGTAATACGTCGAAAAGGGCATTAGACAATAAAAAAAGCAAAACGTAGGATGGCTATGTATAGTACCTAATCTATATTTATTTCATTCTATTGGATTGCCTTTATCGTAGCTATTGTATATGAAAAAGTTTTGTAAGTACTTATGTACCTACTTCTAATATGTTATAGGTCCCTACATGTTTAATTCGTTATTCAATTAACATTCTAGTTGTTTTATATATATATCTTGGGCAGTGGGTTCCAAAGTTGACTAGACCGCGACTCACTTAGCAAAAAATTCCAAATTCGAGACTCACCTCTTGGTTTTCATGAAGGAAAAAGAGGCCTAACTATATGAATGCAGCACTGTTCAAACAATAAAAATAAATGACCAGTTTCGATTTATAGTTTTCACTAGCTGACCCGGCGAACTTCGTATCGCCAATATAAATCACCTTTTAAACCTTCCCTGAACTTCCACAAATATTTCAAGATCAAAATTATCCAAATCGGTCCTGGCATTCTCGAGTTTTAGCGAGACTAACGAACAGCAATTGATTTTTACATTTATGATTTAAATGCAAGGAATGTTAATAGTTAACAAAAAGGATGCCTTCTTTTTCAATAGCCATAAAGCCATAGATCAACTTCAATTTTAGTTACTTTTAATCGCAATGAGTTGGATATGGTCGGACGATCTGTCGTGTTATTTTTTAGGGCTCACCTAATATTCGCTCATACTTACTTTGGGAACTGATCTAGGGTATCTGAAACTGCGTGTGGATTGAAAACACCCAGGTACGAAATAAATACTTGAGCTTTTTGTACACTTTGTTCCTTAGCGGAAATTGATGTAAGATTGAAACGAAAGCTCACTATATTTCGTTGGTTTCTCTTGCAGTAAATTTAATGCTGTACTACGAGTAGGGGTGGGTAGGTACTTTATAATTTCTAAATAACTCTCAGATGAAACCGAAGTTCATTCAAGAGGTTCTAGTATTACTAGTCGTATCAATGGACACTAGCTGTTCTCTGCGTGAAGAAAACATAGCCCTTTCAAAGCTACACTATCCCCAGGTTGAAGATAGTGTAGGTTTAAAACATTGAAAAAAAATTCAAAATCCATAACATAACAAACTTTAATCTGAATAACATTAGTAAGACATTGGTATCATCATCGTCAGTCTATTACTTTCCCACTGCTGGGACTCTGGCTTTCTCTCAGAGAGAGAGAGAGAGAGAGAGAGAGAGAGAGAGAGAGAGAGAGTATGAGTCGTAATCTACCACGTTGGCCCAGTGCGGGTTAGTAGATGTCACATGAATGTTGTGGTTCTTGCTGGTTTCCACTTTCCTCGCGATGTTTTCTTTTACCGTTTTGAGCGATAGTGAATCCAAACAACTTATTGTCATAGGTGCGGGGCCGAGAGGATACGAGGTGTCAGCGCCTTGTAGGGCGCACTCGTTACCGTTTGGTAACCATCGCTCATAGATATTGGATACCTAGAAGCTATATCTACGAAGCAAGGAATCTATACTTCATCATAATTTACGTTACACTAAATTTCAGTATGATGAAAGCTAGTTAAGTAAGTAGATAATTATTTACATTACTAGATCATAAGTTTCAAGTACCTACCCTTTTCGACCTCTGCCTTATATTTATTTGGATTTGAAATCTCTTGGTAGTGTAGAATAAAACTGTAAAATACAAGTACAATATAGTTTATTGATAAATATAAAATCAGTATAATAGTATAAATATCATAATTTATCTTTTCACAATAAAGCCGACAATTCTATGAAATCATTTTAACATCTCAGCACATTATTAGTCTTATGATACGGAAAACACTCAGACTTCGACAATACACTTTTAATCTTAACAAAGTACATAGCATGTTTGCGATTTATAAAGCAGCCTCGGGAAAATATCCATCAGCTGTATTGTATCGTGTTTTTAAAGCTGAATTGTGATGTTTTAATATAGTATGATGTATCGTTTATTTAGGCGTTAGTTTGTTTGGCGGCCGTGAAAAGCTCTCTCGAGATGATAATCCTCTGGATCTGAGAGGTTCCTTCGTAGATTTGATAGATTTTGGCGTCCCTCATGAGCTTTTCTACAGGGTACTCCGTGTTGAAGCCGTTGCCGCCGAAAATCTGCACCGCGTCTGATGCGGCCTTGTTTGCGATCTCAGAAGCATGACATTTGGCTACTGACGCTAGCACGGTGTTCTTCTGACCTGTAAACGGAAACAAAGCTTAGGGGTCTCGCATTGGCCTGAATGTGACAACAACTAATCACTAACGAGAGCGCATTTCAAACCAGACAAGTTGTAATAATGCGAGTTACACATACTCGTAGTGCTATAACTACGAGGAAAATCGTAGTGGATTTCAATGAAAATTGGAATAAAGATAGCTTATTGGCAGGATTAACACGTAGGTACCAACTTTAATCCTATATGAAAGGTTTGAAAGGTTAAATAGCTTTTTCGTCAAACAAAGCACGCGCCAAGACAAAGAAAAAACACACGACGCTCCTCTTATACAAACTCTTACAACAATAATGTTAGCCGCAACTTCCTGAAAAATGATTTACGAGTTTTGTAAACACATCTCATCGACATGTATGTATAGCAGTATGAATATCACTGACAACATCGTATAAGTTGCGGCCAATGACTTTATAAGTAATGTAATATTATTCTTACCTACAGAATTTATTTTACCTTCATTTTTTCTTTTGTATAATTATGTAAATCAGTTGCGCTGTAAGGAAATACCTAACTTCGTTTTTTTTGTTGTAGCGTTTTTTCACAAGTCACCAGCTGATTTTAAGTGACAATTTGGTCGACGATGGAGCCACTTTACACCTGGATTGGGAACTGGCTTTCAAGTGGGGCTCCTAGAACATATCGAAAGGTGCTTCGTGACAGATTCTTAACTTGAAGGTGGTAGACAGGCGAGCCGATCACTCGAAAATGCCCTACCTACCAAGCTTATTGTAGGATTCGAACCCACGACCTAAGAATCGCAAGCCAACATCACATACACTGAGCAATCATCGCTTCAAAAGTTTACATAAGGACAGGTGGACTGTAGCGATAGAGCTGGCGAGAAGAAGTCGCACAGTGCCCAGAATAAACCTAAAGCGTAATTGTGTATTAATAAAAATAAGAGTTACCGTGATCGACCATCCAGGCGGCCTTCTGCCAGGCGAGTCTGGCAGTCTCAACGCCGATGGCCATGTCGGCAAGCAGGAAAGCCACGGCTTGGTGGAATGCGATGGGAACGCCGAAGGTCTTCCTCTCGAGCGAGTACTTAGTGGCCTCGTACAGAGCCCGGTTGGCCAGCCCGGTGGCACCAGCGGCCACCTATGTAACAAGGGGATATAATTAGAGAGAATGAGCACACCATGCCGACTCTTATTAGGGGTTAATTAATATAAATATCACCCATAAAAACTGACTTTTGCATAAAATTTATCAGCATCGATCGACCTAGCTCATGACATTTAATTTTGTCTACTATTATAGTTTGAAGATACAACTGCGTGCACAAATCTTATCGCAAATGCCTAGCAACGTAACATGATATCTGAAAACACACACCTCATAGCTACATCCTGACGTCGGTCGCGTCGCTCGTGACACAACTATGCCGTTGTTGATACATTTGTTTGTCTGCCTAGTATTCATAAACCTATCACAACGTTTTGATATGTTAATATTTGGACTTATTCTGTAGCAAATCGCAGCTGCGAAATAACTCTCAATATTTAAATACAATTCGCGAAATTAGGGCACAGAATTTTCGATTGTTTTGTGCAGTCCAGGTGATGATGCAATTCTAACAATTCAATTCAATTTTTTAAGATGAAGAGGCATCTTTACTTTTTTGTCTGACCATACTCTATCATCGTATACCACAAAACGTAGTAGTAGTGTAGGACTAAAAAAGAGATGTGACATCACCGCTACTACAGGATTGATCATGCGTAAATGTTTTTGTTGTCTAATAATACCATAATGGCGTCATTGTATTGCTGTCTTTTTTTAACCACTGAAGTTAAAAAAGGACAGCATTACTATTAGACCTGTCAAACTTAGTTTAGTTTTAGAAAATGCAAAACCGAATCGACACCATTGATTTGTTAACTTTATCTACCTATATTAGTCAAAGGAGGAAATTCGCCGAAGAACCAAGGTCACCGACATAGCTCTCAGAATTTGCAAGTTGAAGTGGCAATGGGCAGGGCATATCGCTCGACGAACCGATAACCGATGGGGAAGAAAGGTTCTCGAGTGGCGACCACGAACCGGAAGACGTTCTGTAAGGTAGGCCCCCCACTAGGTGGACCGACGACATTGTAAGAGTCACAGGGAGCCGATGGATGCAAATGGCTAATAGCCGTTCATGGTGGCGTTCAAAGGGAGAGGCCTATGTTCAGCAGTGGACTTCTTCCGGCTGATGATGATGATGATTAGTCAAAGGATACACACCATAACATTGGGAATTTAGATAGCAATTTTTTTTTGTGTCAGAGTTTACCAACTTTTACAACGACTCGTCACTACTCACCGCTTGCAACTCGTCACTACGTAACGCCTGCGATTCGTCACTGCGTACTTTCTTCCTAAGAAGCCTAATAATAACCTAATCAGCTATGTGATTCACATAAATTAAATGTGAAACGAAGCTGGGAAATATTTTCACATGGTGAGACCATGTCAATACTGAGCTAAATTTACGAAATCGATCCGTATAAACAAATTGTGAAACTCGCCCTCAATGCCCGACTGAAGTCTGACAAAGTGAGCAATCAGATGGCAATATATATTCATCTGGGTCACAAGCGGAGTGTTGCGCTGTGCCAATTTCACAATGAAATCCCAATTCAGCATAAAGTTAACACAGAAAACAGTGCTATAATGATAGACTAGTTAGGTACATGCATGCAACAATAAATATTCTAGGAGAAAACGGTTTCCGAATGCGCAGTTTATTACATGATCCTATTTCAAATTATACATTATTCATAAAATGACAGGAGCAGAAGAACGTTTACTTTAATCGTATTTACATGTTCAGCTCAGTATGTTTCGCCAATTTCGTATATAATGTTGACTACACGGCACTCCATATATTTGCAACTAATGCAACCTCTTATTTATGGCCGCACTTTACTCGGCCATGGAGTATATTTGAGTAGGGGTATTACCGTCTCCTTCGCTCAATAGCTTCGCACACTAGATAGAAAAAGATAGTGATACCGCTTTACGAATACAGCTAGACCAAGTGAGGACATTACAGACGGATCCATTGAAGCATCGAGGAATTAAAACCGCTTTACGTCAGCTCAGTAGGGGTGAGACGGATGGGAAGCGTTGACCATGGGCATAAAAACCAAAACAAAATAACATAATATTATCAAAATGAATGGAGCTTATAATACAAGCGATTAAGTAGTTCAGCGGGTACCTACCCGCTACTAATAGATCCAATCATTTTTATTCAATCTTTCTTCCTGACGCCAGGCCTTTTCAAGGGCACGTTTCGAAAAACAAAACCAGGTTAGATAGCAAAGACCCGCTGATGCTAAAAATCACGTATTTCTAGCAGCACAGCAAACTCGTTTTAAGCTGTTTGTTATGAATACATTAAACAAATGAGATTGTTAGTTAAAAATAATTATTGATTAACGAACACGCCAATAAGTGGTCTTGAAGGACTAGATTAATGGTCTGGAAGGACGGTAGGTATTATAGCGGTGATTCGGAGAATGTCATGCCTCCATCGCGCTTCAATCACCAACAATCTCGTCATCAGAATAAAGTTCAACCACACAAAATCGAATACTGTTTGGTTACAAGTTTCAACTCACAAGCTAGTCAGATGAGCACCGAATAGTTACTACCATGCCATAATCTAATATAAAAAATTCTCGTGTCACAGTTTTCGGTGCCATACTCCTCCGAAACGGCTTGACCGATTTTGATGAAATTTTGTGTGCATATCGGGAAGGTCTGAGAATCGGCCAACATCTATTTTTTATATTAATTTTTTTTTTTTTAGTCCACGCGGGTGAAACCGCGGGGCGCAGCTAGTCTAATATATAAAATTCTCATGTCACAGTTTTCGTTGCCATACTCCTCCGAAACGGCTTGACCGATTTTGATGAAATTTTGTGTGCATATCGGGAAGGTCTGAGAATCGGCCAACATCTATTTTTGATATTAAATTTTTATTTTTTAGTCCACGCGGGTGAAACCGCGGGGCGCAGCTAGTTAGTAGATATTTTTTAGTTACCGGTGGACGGGTCTTGTCGAAAGCGCCCATAGCAATTTTGAATCCTGCTCCCTCGCCGATAAGCACGTTCTCCTTAGGAATGCGCACGTCTTCGAATGTGATGCCGCGGGTGTCCGATGCACGCTGACCCATGTTTTGTTCCTGTTGAGAAAACAGCAAGATTAACTTTTATTGCTACCCAACAATACAGATAAATTAACAACTAGAACAACAATGAAATATCACCATTATACTTAACAATATACCACTCATTATACTCCTTCTTTGAAGACTCATTATATTGTCATATCGCAAGTTACAACTTTAATATTCGGATTTAATTGGACAACCGTGGTAAAGCAAGGAAGCGCCAATGTAAACCAATGCTAGTCTACGTTGCAATTAAATGTTTAATAGAAAATGCCTACGATGCTACTGCACGAGCTACGAAAATGTGCTAGTGAAAAATTGTAACAAATAGATGAAATAACATATCACTTGGCTTCGATACTAGGTTTTTTATCGCACAAGATGACGTGACAAGCTTCTATTAAACCTAGGTACACCTAGGTACACCGATGAATTAGAGGCATTAGCACGTCGGAAAATGTGCGCTACGTATGTCCGTTACTTTCAGGCGCCTGTAAGTTTCACTATCACCCAACAAAAGGGTGACAAATCATATCAATGCAGCTTGCTTTGTAGCAGAAACAAGTAACTTACGAAACAAGATACATTTTCTTCGCAATAATTTTACGGGGATAGCAAGCAGTATATTTTATTCTGTACCAACTACTACGGTAAATACTTTCCAGTAGTTGACATGGCTTTAAAAATACTATTCGTAACAAAATGTATGTAAAATATGTTAATTAAAGCTAAACATATGTACAAACTCGATGTCAACATATTGAAAGTAATGTAATTATGACTACTTAGTAGTACAGAGCTAATGTAATCGCATAAAGACCTGCATGGCTTACTGCAGTACTAATATGGACGCAATAACACACGATGGCTACGTAAGATAGGGTGCCTTCGTAATGAAAACGTCTAATAAGTTAAAGTCGCAACCTTCCATTTCTTTGTAATCGATCGGTTCTCGATTGCCCGTTATTACTGGACTAGCTGGGACTAGCTTCTCGCGATAAAAAGTATCCTAGAGTTCAAACTATCTCCATACCTCACAGATTGCACAGCGTTTAGGCATGTAAAGGCAGCAAACGGAGAGGGACAGAAAGAGTTACTTTCGCATTTATAATAAAGTATGGATATTGATGCACAGGTAAATCGTACAATTGACAATATTTCGTAGTACATACTTATATGATTCGATACTATAATTGTGCAGTACAAGTTTTTGATAGTTGACGAAAACTGGAAAAGTTTTCGTTTCCTTTCATATTTTTTTTCTTTCAGCAACTTGGAGGAACCAAAATTGGTAGTACGAGTTATTAGAAATCGTTCTATTCGAATTCGAAGAAAGTTTTGGGGTTACGTTTTGCATTTACTAGCAGTACGAGTTGCCACTCTGACAAGTTAGCTGTAGTAAACTTTGACGTTTACGATACCTTTTGTAGTTTTCTAAACTTGAACTAGGGGTACAGATTTCATGCGGTACCTTGCGACCAGGAGAGACTCCAGCCCACTCCCGCTCCACGATGAAGCCGGTGAAGGCCTTGCTTGCAGGGCACTTTGGGTCAGGGTTGGTCCGGGCCAGCACGAAGTACCTGTAACCAGTGAAGTACTCAATATAACCATGTCGATGAACAGCGAATTCTTTAAAACTCTAGAAAAGCTTAGCTTCGTCTCTATCTCATCACAAACGTCCGATGATGAGGCACGTTAAAGCGATGATGACTCAGCGGAGTGACGTCGACTTGCGACTCGTAGGTCGTGTGTTGAAATCCTTAAGTGCTTTAGGTTAACACAAGTGCCATCGCCGACAGCATTGCTTCCTACAGTGCACTACAGGTAGGTATTGGTAGGTAAGTATACAAATGTAGATCTACCAGTTGGCAACTCCACCGTTGGTGATCCACATCTTCTGTCCGTTGAGGATCCATTCGTCTCCCTTCTTTTCAGCTTTGGTCTTGACACCGGCCACATCGGACCCTGCACCTGGTTCCGTAACACAATAAGCCTGAAAACAAGTTGATAAGCGGTAAGATAACGACACGTTATTGCGGGATCTTGGTACTGAGATGGATTAGATTTAGGAGTAAAGTAAGTAAGTAAAGTGGGCATTAGTGCCCCCAGCGTGCTAGTTTATGAGCCAAACTCTCTTTCTATGATAAGGCCTGTCTTCCAGCAGTAGGAACGTATTAGGCTGAGAAACCTAATGATTATAGCAATTTTGTTCTGTTTTTGTATAGCATCTAAAACGTATAGATAGTTATCACAATCCATTGTATCTGATGAGAAGGTGGCCGGTGGTACATTCGCGAAAGCGATATCGTAAGCACTTATGTTATTATCTACGTCATACTCTAATCAGGAGATATATTTTGTGGACGTAAACAAAAATGCCAATCGCAGATTACATCTCAAGTCCAAAGCTCAACAAAACATGTTATCCTAATCATTACCGTAATTGAAGTAGGTACATCGGCCTAAGATTATTCTGTCAGTAGGTATAGGTATCAGATATGTCGGTCCAAAGTCTTTTTTATGCTTAAATATGAGTGAACAAGTTATAGTAATAAAAGGGTTTGTTTGTTTATATTTGTTTCTATCTTTTTACTAGCTGCGCCTCGCAGTTTCACTCGTGATTTTCTTGTCATCCTACAGAAACTGCAGTGACTTCATCGATGGATAGCATGACAAAGTATGTCTTAACTCTAGGACCTAAAGTTACTAAGTATTACGGAGCTGAGTGGTTACAACCACACACCAACTTTTCCCTTTATAATTTAGGAAGCAGGATAAAATAAAACTGTAAATGTAAATCTTAAAGTGTTTGGACCAAAACATATCTATCTAAACGGATTTTCATAATTTAGAATGGCAACTAGTATATGTTTGTTTGAATGCGCCAACACTGAGTTTACAAATTAATTTCTGCTTAAGTATAGTCCCGCTGTTTACCTCCATGGACTACACTTTATTGCCATAAAAATATCCTATGTGCTTCCTCAGGATTCAGACTATCTTCATACCATCAATATCAATACAGCAGTTTAGGTGTGAAAAGTAACAAACAGACAGAGGGACTTTATTCAAATAAAGTAAGGTGGATTATGTTTTGCAGCCAAAATCCCTTTTCAGCATAATTTCGCTTTGGGCTTACAGAAAAAAGAAATAACTAGAGACTTTGGCAGCTAATCGCATGTACAATGGGTCTGAAAATGTATAAGTACTCACGGCAACAATCGGCTCATCGATCAACCTGCCAAGGTATTTCTTCTGTTGTTCTTTGTTGCCAGCGATGATGACCGGGGTTTGCTGGAATGACGTAAAATCTAACATGTAGGTATCTATACTTATTCACATTACTGTATGCAATTAAATGTATAGTATTTTATTTACAAAACCACAAGCAAAAAGCGGCACAAGCATGCATATAATGTCTTTTTATTATTAGGTTGGTATTTAAGAGTCATAGGCAATAGGAAATTTTTCCCTTCTTTAATATAACGTTACAAATAACGGGATTTAGATAAATATATAAAAAGTTACATCATCACAGTTTAGTAACCATCGGATAAAAGCACCTAATGGAGATATTAGGTAACATGTAGGAAACAGGTTCGCACATATATATTAGTTACATTAAGCAAACATTTTTGAAGTTTTCATGGATGGTTACTTGAAATTTGACATTAATTTAAACACCTTTCGTACTGACTACATACAAATAGTTGACAAAAACGGACTACTTTGTAAAAAGTGCGTAGGTACAGTAAGTAGTAAATAAAAAAAATAAAAAAAGCAAACTCCAATCAAATTGGCTATTAAAAAAATTTGCGTTGACTTGAGAAACTCCTCTTTTTCACCGGTTAGAAGGCAGCGACATAATTCCTGGCACAGGTATTATCGAACAATGTGATCTATTCACAGGGATCCAGATTCAATTCAATCAAGATTACGAGAACAGAAAAAGTAAACAATCGAGGTTATTATAGTTTTACTACGAGCATGCATCACCAAAGCTAAGACAACACTCACGCCAAGACCACTGGCCTCCATTGCTGTCATGATGCCAGTGCATCCGAAAGCCAACTCTTCGGCCACCATACACCCATCAAAGACACCCAACTCCAAACCGCCTGTGAACGAGTGTAATGTTGATAAAGCCAAAGCCTAACATAAAAAACATGCACTATTGGTAAACTTCTTCACCTTCGTGATTCTTAGCTCCAAAGTCCCCTTAATTATAAAAAAAAACTTGAATCATAATCCTTTAATAATAATTAAACACGGAGCTTTTTAGTTTTGGTCTTTTCGTCATGGGTTAAATATTAACTTATTGATTCCTACTGTAAAATAATAAAAGGTAGACGTGCAGGGTATCGTCAAAACCTTTGCCTAATCGAGTAAAAGCGAGGGCGGGTCGCTAGTATCATACGAATTATAGATATATCTAATATCTTTAGCTCACTTTACAACAATTAATATAATAAAGATCTACCCGTTGTTTATCTATTTTCAATATATTGCATTTAAGTATTTAAGAACTGAACACCGCTTAACATTGCAAACCAGGGACCTCTTTTTTTGATATTAATAAAATAGAGCCAAAAAAGTACGAGTTAGATTAAGGTGTGAAGCTGAGAAAGGACAGTTATTTACCACTAAGTTTTTAATTAAACGATCTTCGCAAATATGACAATATGGCCATGCCTCCAAATTAGGTTTTCTCTTCTTTATAGTAGCCCATTTGATACTTCTGCTTTTCCACAGCTCAACAAACTTTTTGAATTGCACAGCTCACACTCCCTATTTTCATCCCATTCCTCTTCACTTTATAGGCCATATGTGTAATAATAACACATGGTTACTTGAAATCGATTGAAATGTTAGTGCGTGGTTGGTGGCCCCTTGCTTGGCTGCATAAGTACTTTTAAGGTGGTTTGATAGAAGATTACAGAGAGCAAGACTTAGTTTACTATGGCTTCCCAGTGTAGTAGAGGTGCTGCATGCAGGTATAGATTTAATTTAATTCCATCATGACATAGACACATACAACCCCTCCACAGTCTGTACATAACAACACGTAGACAACCATGTTTGAAAAACATTGCAATGAAAGTTACGATTCACAGAAAGCGTGGCACATTATTTATCAATGCATGGTGGTAAACATTTGGACTCACTCCAAGTCCCGTGCCGCCGATGGCGGTGGTTATGCCAGTGCATCCGAAGGCCATCTCCTCCGCAGAAAGGCATTCTTCGAAAACTCCCAAGTTCCCTACTCCCCCTGAAATTCCTCATTCATCTCAAAACAATATTCTTCCTACATCAAAAAACTTACTTCATCATCATCATCAGCTGGAAGAAGTCCACTGCTGAACATAGGCCTTCTCCTTGGAACGCCACCATGAACGGCTATTAGCCATTTGCATCCATAGGTTCTTCGTGACTCTTACAATGTCGTCGGTCCACCTAGTGAGGGACCTACCTACAGAACCGTCTTCCGGTTCGTGGTCGCCACTCGAGAACCTTTCTTCCCCATCGGTTGTCGGTTTGTCGAGCGCTGTGGCCTGCCCATCGCTACTAAAACTTAAACTTATCTACATAAATTTTCTTAATTACCTAAATTCAATGTTTAAGAGTTGGGTACTACTCGTATAATAACTGAATTCAAATTACAATATCCCGCCATACCCTTCTCCTAGTTAATATTGCATAGAACAGCCAAGGCAAGTCAATCAAATCCCCAGGATGGACAATTTACTACAAAGGAAATATTAATTAGTAACGAACGACTGTTCCGTGGGAAATAAACACATGCCATTTTCTTAGAAAGCGAGTATATAATATAGAAATTATGTTCATTATTTGTTGCAAACAGCGTTCTATTTGCAAGCCAGTTCAAAATGTAAATAAAACCTTTGCTTTGTTACCTCTGTGGTTGCCATGATTTGGAGTAAAAGATCCATTTTTTTATTATATGACAGATATGAGTTATTTACTATGTACATAATTTATTTGGCCGCTAAACACGACAGATATGGATTTTCATACAACTTTTGCCGGCCAGTGCAGCAAATTCCATTTATCTCGAAGAAGGCTATCAATCTCTTTTTTCCAAGCATGTTTGAGAGAAATAATTTAATTTCATTTCTAATGAAGAATGTTTTTGTTTAAAGTTCGGCATTAAACAACACAAAAAAGGTGTCGTACCCACACACCTAATGTTAACTCGATTGTTTTTTTTTTTGTGTAGTCACTATTTTTAAAGTAACCCATTAGACAAACCATGCAAATATCTAATTAATAAAATAGATGTTTCAATGTTGATTCAAAATCCATGTATACCATAATGACCACATCACCAGAAGATTCTGTCAAACATTGGTAAAGAACACAAAGGGCTCACGCCAACTTCAGTGATGAACAGTGCTGCCATGATGCCGGAGCAGCCAAAGGCCAGTTCTTCCGTAACGAGGCTAGACTCGAACACGCCTAGACCTAGGCCGCCTGGAAATTACCGGCCAAAATGTACTGACTACATAATCTGTTCTATTGCACTTAAATCAGCGTCGTCTTACAGCGTTTGATACACACATATATATAAAGACACATATATAAAGGACGCTACGGTCAACGTAGATAGTTAACATCGTACGTAGTAGCTACGTCGGACATGTTAGATCCATGAAAACCTCACAAATTTTAAATATTCTGGTCACAGACAGGTGCGAGTGTCGCTCATAGGCCCCTGTAAATATTATTATTATCTGGCCGAGTAGTGGGGACCCCAGGCTCGGAACAAGCTATAAAGCATTGAATAGATTAAGTGATAACTTACACCTATATTCGAGGTGAGGATAGCAGCTTTAATACCCGCGCATCCAAATGCTATTTCTTCAGATATTAGACAAGAATTGAACACGCCTAGTTCATTGCCTCCTGTAACGTTAAGCTTATTTTTGGAAAGTGAAATTTCTTCTAACACCGTCTTAAAG
This sequence comes from Opisthograptis luteolata, assembly GCA_931315375.2. Classification (NCBI taxonomy): domain Eukaryota; kingdom Metazoa; phylum Arthropoda; class Insecta; order Lepidoptera; family Geometridae; genus Opisthograptis; species Opisthograptis luteolata. The sequence goes on from OV928033.1 coordinate 7,581,013, forward strand.
AAATTATAAGCATTTTTACGTGGCTACCGTTTGACCACAACCTCATCTGGTTTTAACTGATGATCTGGTCGAGGATGGTGAACATGCTTAGCCTAGAATAGTTTGTAAAACAGACTTAGGGCAATACTAACCAACTATATAACATGTAAAATAGTACTACTTCTCTCGGTGTCGATAAGTTTTATCGGTTTTTTTAGCCTATCTATACATTTCCTTCCAAGCATCTCGATCCCCTGTAACCTCAGGCCACCGCTCTTGAAATGGTTCAAGGTCATTATGTTATCATTTTCGGGGCCTGCTTTGGCGACGTCGCCCGTCCTCAGATGCCCACTGCGTGACAATCCTTGCCCAGCGATCCGGATACCACCGGCTTACGTGTCCCGCCTACTGCCACTTTAGTCTAGAATTCTCATGCCTTACGTCAGAAATACCCGTTTTGGAGCAAATTGTGGAATTAGGAACTCTATCGATTGTTCGACTTAAATAATAGTTATTATATAAAAGTATTGGATATCATTACCGCAGTGCTCGGGGATGTGACCGTTCATGAGGCCCAACTCCCATGCCTTCTTGACGATGGGCCACGGGTACTCGCCGGTCTTGTCGTATTGCGCCGCAACAGGAATGATCTCTTCCTTGGTAAACTTGCGAGCGAGGTCCTGGAGAGCTTTCTGTTCATCGTTCAGCTCTAAAACAAAAGAACTTAGTAATACCATAAGTATGGACACTTGGTACATTACGACGATATAAAAAAAGCATCTTAAATGGAAAAGTAGCAGGGAAGATAGGGAGAGGTAGACCGAGAAGAACAAACATAGACAAAGTCAAAAAAAGGATTAAAGCCATGTCGTACCAAGAGGTTAAAAAGATGGCTGAGGTCAGTACCCTTTATATGTTAATGCAGTAAACACTGCTTTAATACCTAAGTTTGCAAATTAAAAACTCTGGTATATCTCACATATCTTTCATAATGCGTATGAAGGTCCGCAAGATATATCAGGTTAAATAACATATGAGCTCCTGAAACATTTAAAATAAAAGAGACAATACATATGTATAGGTAAATAATTATTTATTGCATAACTTTTTTTTATCAGGGTACTTAGTACACAAAGTTATAAAACACAACGAAGTTATCTATAGTATGGATTACTGGTAAGAATGGTGTAGTTTGGCGAAGATAAGACGAAACAATATGTGTATCATACCTACCTATAGTTTTTTATTTATGCCTCCTGTTACAAGCTAACTCTCGAGAAATAAGTGTAAGCTCGATGCTGTGAGGACAAGAGCTGTTATGAAGAAAGGCTTTGTTCAGCTATGTTCTCATGATAGGCGAGGACTTGCTGAATGACCTATGATAAAATAGGTTATTAAGCGAGATATGTTGAGATTTCTTACCAAAGCAGAGTCCAGTGGTTGGGATGGCCTTGGGAGCTGAAGCTAAAGCTGCTGTGGTTGACAGCTTTCTGTACATAGGACGGGTAGCCCGGGCAAGCTGTAAATTGATAAAAGAAGCAAAATTGTTAACTTAAACAAGTATTTCTATAAATAGTATAGTGTATGCTTTAGCCACATGTACATGATGCTTATTCATATTCTAGAAAATTGGTTGAGTAATTTCGTATTTAAAGAGGCAGCTCTAGGATGTCATAATTATCATACACATTAGTATAATCTATATAGTTTTAACCTTATTTTTCTTTCTTTCTACTTCTATATTTCACTTTTACCAGGGCTAAATTTTGTATCTAATACTTATTTGCCTATAGTGTATGTCCTGCAGTATGTGATGTTGTGACTAAAGGCATAAAAGAATAAAGGCTATGGGTACCGAGTGAAAATCAATTATGTTCATGCTGAGTAGAAACCAATATCATGACGCCAGGCAGTTTTGCATTTTTTGATAATTATAAACATAGTATTTGGGGAAAAACTTTTATCATTGTTGACACATTATTTTACATACTTACATTGGACAGATTTTCATGAGTTATTTTTAAAAGTGTATATCTACAATCTATTTTTTTATTACTCCAAGTTAAAAATCAATCACTTAGCACCTTGCTTGTGCTTTGGAAGCCTCACTTGAGCGCCAGTTTCCAATCCAGGTATAGCGAGGGGCCTCCATCAACATCATCAATTAACATTAAGTGATTTGTGGCCAAACGCTACCCTGTAAGATGTAAAAAAACACTCCAGCCAATTTGCTGAATGTATTTGTCAATCTCTTCAGTAGTATTACGTTTTTCTAGTCATAGAGAACAGGATTTCTTTCCTCAACTGGCATAACTTTCAATTCTCTTAGGTCCCAAAATAGCAGCAGCCCAGCTAAATCGAGAAAGCCTTTTTGTCTGTTATGGAACAGGGAGCACTAAAGGGATAATCCTGCACACCCTCATTGGCCTATAGACAATGCAGACCACAATGAACAATATAATACTATTGTGCTAAGTACTATTACAAGATTTTTGCAGTAAAACGCCAAATCTTAAAGATATTTGTCTGTTTTCCTAGCGCGGTACTATCCCATGAAACAGACTGCATAATGGAAGCTCATAAAGGTAGGTAAAGAAATCAAACTTTTTTTTGAAGTTACAATTTTGGTGCCTATTTGAGTACTTTTAGACTAGATTTGATGATTAATAATGTTTGCAGATCATATTTCTAAAGTACTTAGTTATATAGATGTAGGTGTTCTTCCCAACGTAACAGAAGTTCAGTTAGTTGTACTTTGGACTTTGGAATCACTCTCCAACATTACTTTTATCGAACTAACGCATGTCTTATCCAACGATCATTTATAATAACTTATGTTACCTACTACCTCTAAAGAAACTGCAGATAATTTATTAGATTCATCTTAAAATGTTAAATAGGTTTAAAAAAATAATTTGAAATATGCAAAGCCAAATGAGATACTTACGTGAGTTACAGGATTCATTGTAGACGACAGCAACGACTACTCGTAATTATTTTTTACCAACACAACTGTGCCCTAACTTCACTTATTGGTTATTAAATAGGGATTTACTAAACGCTATCTGCAGTTATCACCACGGACCACCGCTTACGCTTACTAGAAAACAATTGATCGCATATTGCGCTTGCGCAGGCAGGCTGGCAGTTTTTTGATAACTGTGAAATGTGAATGTGACACTGACACTGCAGCACACATACATGTCAGTTTGGCAGCCAAAGAATTTTGACAGTTGACAATGACAGTTACCTGTCTAAGCTATGGCTAACAAAAATCAAAAAGCAAGGAGAAAGCCAAAGACGTTGTACAAGTGAAAGGTAAACAAAGAATATTCTTCTTCCTCCACGGGCACGGGGTAAACATTAAATAAGTTATCGTGGTTCTATTCTAGCAGACATCTGAACTTCCGGTCCGGACTGACATTAGAAATTTAAAGTTAACATAGACATTAACATTTAGTGACATTTGGAAATCAGATCGAAACAATAAACAATTATGCATTAAAAAGAGACAGCTAGTAGAGTTAATTCAAAAATAAAAACGAGACAAAAATGGTCATTACAATAATGCTAGAAATGTGAATACGTTTCGCCATTCATTAAATTCCCCTGGTGCATGCAAACCCCCCTTTAGAACTGCATTTTGATTTGCTGACAAAGCGTACATAGTACATACTACATACGTTACGTTGGATAAAAAAGAAAACGATGCCAACAGGCAGGACTCTCAATAGTGGTTACGTGTTTTAATATTCCAGTTAGACTATATTTTCAATTTATCACATTAACGTCTGAAAAAAGTAGTTTTAGTTTATGTGAGTTGGACAAAATTATTTATGACATGATATGACAGAATGTCAAATAGTCCTAATTTGTACGTTTAGGGGCGTGATGTTTATATTGTTGTAGGTACTCACTAATTCGGTTTTCAAATCTTCATTTACTTTATACTAAAACTAAGCGGGCAGACAAATGTCTACTGTGTAGTGCCTAAAGCGTAAAAGAGTGAGACTAGGTTAATAGGTAGATCGTAAGTTCGTAATGTGGTATAACCAAGCAGTGTTATGAATGAGGAGGCTCTCTTGGCACGGGCTTCCGAGGAGAGGGAGCGAATTTTCCAGCGATACGAAAGAGGCCGTGAAAACCTTGCTGGACAAATCGATCCGTGGGAAGACCCCGAGTTTGAAGAATACCACAAAACTGACAGGTAATCCTCTCGATTAATTAAATCCACCTGGACAACTCAACTTAAGTTGAGTTCGTCTTATTGCGCTATTTTTACAAGTAGTGCACCAATATAGTTTGTGTTGTATACCTAATTTTTTTTGTTAATTATTCGGTGTGTTACGGCAGCCTTACTTGAGAGCCAGTTCCCAATCCAGATGTAGCGTGGCGCCACCTTTGACCACATCGTCACTTAACATCAGACATGTGGTCAAACGCTACTACTCTGTAAGTCATAAAAAAAATTATAAAATAAAATTAAGGTTTTATACCTAGATCTCAATGAGATGGAGAAAATCTATGCCAAAAGGCACTCAGAAATGTATTGTTCAAATCATTGAATATGAACTAAAAAAAACTATGTTATGTAAGGTGCAAAAACAAACACTAACATCAATCTCTATGAGGGTTGTACTGTCAGTATATTGAGATCTATAAATTATTTCAATTTACGATAACTCTATAGTGATTTCTATACATATTTGCTCAATTTAAAATAACCCAATTGGTATGACTATTATTATTTACTGTTAAAATGACTTAGTTGTGGTTAAATCATATTAAACCTTGAATCAGCCTATATTCCATTCTTTTTAAAGGGTATGAGACAGGTCTGTGCAATCATGATAGTTTATAACTTAGTTATTTATCTTACTATCACAATGTATCCTATTGAATAAACATTATTATTGAATTTTGAACTATCTATTTTGTTAAACCTGGCGGTCTATCACTACGACTATATTGTTGCCCTACTTGTATCAAAATTTAATTGATAAGGTTAAAGCGATCCAAGTCGACAATCGGTTCTCTGCAACATGAAGATGGTGTTTGATGTTTTGTTACTATGTCTCAATTTTATTTATGTGGGGTATGTTAAACTATCTGTAAAAGTATTTTGTTACTATATTTGATGTGAGCATGCTGGCATACTTAGGCATATTCAATATTCTGCTATCTACTTCCTGTTTCAATGTATGTGTAGTTGTGCCTAAACATTTAAACAGTGCTTGTGCTTCCTGCTCAGTTTCGAATGAGAAAGTATCAGTATATAATGTCACAAAGTGACGGATGATGAGATACTTCGGTTTTTAAGTTGAGACCTAAACTAAGTGAAATTAAAATTTATTGTTCAATTCCTGAGTTCATATGGGATAAACAAACAACAAATAGTCAAACACTCTGGATGACACGGTAGTGCAGAAGGTAATGGAATCTACCTGAGCGGCGGAGCTTAATGTTCGAATGTTAGAACATGACCAGGAAGCAACTTTATGTTATAAACAGGGGTCGGAATATGTAGAGTTCTTTTACAGATTATGTAGATCATAACTACATAAAAACACTGGATTTCATGTTTAACACAATGAAATCATTAATTCCTACAAGAATATAAAAAGATTGGTCCTCGCTCGCTAAAACATGATGCTGATGCTCCATGCAGCGCATGCGTTTCATATTTTTCTATTGTCTATGTGGCTATTGCTACAATGCGGGATATAGAAGAGTTATTTTTAAACAATCCTGGAATTGTTAGGATTAAAAAGTATATAATATGTATATTGTTAAAATGTTATATTGAAATATGTCATTTATTTGGTACTTAAAAACTTTACCTATTCTGACCCCTAGTTATAAGCGTACATTTTAGTTCTTGGATGTTTCTTTCATGTGCGCTACCTGTGAACAAAAATAAAAATTTAATTAATTTACCAAAATAGCTCATATTGTAACACATTATATATGCAAAATGACAGCAAATAATAACTATATTGGTATAATTTAAATTTGCGTGCTTTTAGCATTACACTATTTTCACACTAATCTTACTAATGTTATACAAGTAAATGTGAAAGTTTGTAAGGATGGATGGATAGATGTTTGTTACTCTTTCTCGCAAAAACTCATGAACGGATTTTAATGAAATTTGGCGTCGAGATATTTTAAACCCTGGAGAAGGACATAGGATACTTCTTACCGTCAAAAATTTTAGAAAGTGCGAAAGTTAGTGAGTTGAAGTGAGATCTTGTTACTTCATCACGCTCCATGGATTTTAGTTAGTATATGGATATGGGTTATGCCCTGGATAGACGCATATTACACCACTTTTATCCCCGAAAAAGGTTTCCGCAGGATAGCGCTAAAACCGCACGGCTATTTGTTACATAAAGCTATGTGTTTGCATGAGTAGTTCAATACGCAACTGTTAGTGTGTGTCATTGTAGATAGGCATGTAATATACAAAGTAATAGGTAATGGGTTTCCTGTATTTGAGGGCAATGGCATTCACGTTATTGAGAATTTTTTTAGTTATGCCTGTGCAATTGCAACCAAAAGCAAATTTTTCTTGTAAGTAGCTTTATATTTTGCGATTATGCTATGAAATGTTTGTGTTTTCTAGCTTCCAAGCTCTAAGACCTATGTTCTACAATGACGCTCGCCTGATGGTAAGGAGCAAGCTTGCCCATTACAGTTCAGTGTCACATAAAATTTTGAACTATAACAGTTCAAAATCCTCTGTGACAATGCACTGTGCTCGACGCCCCGTTATAGTAAAGTTGAATCTCCTGTTTGAGTGACGTCATCTTTATCATCAGCCTATTACGTTGAACGTTTCCACTGATAGATCAGTGACACAAGCTTTCTCTCAGAGAGAGACAGAGAGAGAGAGAGAGACAGAGAGAGAGACAGAGAGAGAGAGAGAGAGACAGAGAGAGAGAGAAAGAGAGAGAGAGAAAGAGAGAGAGAGAGTGGCCATAATCCATCACATGGGCCCATTGCGGGTTGGTTTCATCAACGTATTTGTATCAAATGTAAGATTTAAGTAATGAGTCCGCTTGAACGTCATTCTAGGATATGGGCCATAATGTAGGTGTAGTTTTTCTGTGAATTTCTGTAATTTATTCTGCTTATTTTACAATATTTTCAGTTATATACCTACTAGTGATGATATAGCAGTGACAATGCTTATAAAACTAAAAGTAAGCATGTTGTTAGCGGTATTGCACTTTTTTCAATCATTCGTGCATGTAACAAGGAATAACTTTGAAGTGGTTTTGTAGATTTTTCATCTCTATTTCCTTTTGTTTCATTTGTTCTAAGTGTCTTTTGCAAATGTTTGTATGGACTTGCGAGTTATTGATTGCATCCTCATGCTTCTATGTTATCTGTACGACTAGCCCGCTTTTTTTTTCCACACAGCTATTGGTATTAGATTGATTAAGTGGGTTTTTTTTTTTTTACTATTTACAGGGTAGCGTTTGACCACAAGTCACCTGATGTTAAGTGACGATGTGGTCGAAGATGGCGCCACGCTACACCTGGACTGGGAACTGGCTCTCAAGTGAGGCTGCCGGAACACACCGATAGGTGCTTGGCGACAAATTCTTAACAAGAGAGTGGTAGCTAGCCAGGCGAGTACTAGAAAATACCCTACCACCAAGCTATGGTTTCATCACGATGTTTTCCTTCACCGAATGCTCAAGCTCATTGTAGGATTCGAACCCACGTCCTACGGATCGCAAGCCGACGTCACTACCACTGAGCCATCATCGCCATAGAGGTGATAGACGTATAAACGTAGAGATGGTGGTTTTCAATTAGATCACCATCATCACGTGTTACGTTCCTACAGCTGGGACACAAGCCTATCAGAGAGAGGGTGAGCGTGGGCCTTAATCTACCACGCTGTCCCAGTGTGGATTGGTAGATGTCACATGCCCTCACATGTTAGGGCCTCGATGAATATGCCGGTTTCCTCATGATGTTTTTCATGACTGATCGTTATGAGCGATGGCAAGTTGTAGCGGACCCGAGTTGAAATTCAAACTATCAATGCCTTCAAAAGCGAACTCGTTCAACCACCATCGCAGTTGGTATGCCGAACTTACTCTAGGCGGTTTTTAAGGTCGTGTGCTAGGTAGACACGAGCGATTTAAGTAGCATAACCATAAATATGCGAATTTACAAGTACGTCATCACCCACTTAAAACATTATTATCGATAGATCAGCACACAGATGTCAAAGCGCGATGAGACATATTAACCTCAATTTTAATTATAGTGTTATAAATATATATTAGATATAAAATAGATATAACTCAACTTAACTGCAACATTGTTATGCTAAATCATCGTTTTATATAATGAAAGGAATGTGTACATTACATTACAGATATGGCTTCATTCACGATGAGCGGTTGCCGCAAAAAACGGCGCCGCAAAAGGTTAACATCGAAGTCGAAAGAGAAAAGAAATGGGTCAAAATGCTTGCATCGTGGGACCTTCCCGGCACTAGAGAGAAAATCCACAGGCGGATATACAAAGGCATTCCAAACTCGCTTCGTATAAAAGTGTGGTGCAAACTCCTCGACGTGAACCGACTTAAGTCCGATAACCCTGGGAAGTTCCAGGAAATGCTGAGGTTCGCCAAGCAGTGGTCCACAGATGTCAGGCAGATAGACTCCGACGTGAACAGGCAGTTCCGCGAGCATCAGTTCTACAGAGAAAGATATTCTGAAAAACAGTGCTCGCTTTTTAACGTCCTCTGCGCATATAGCATGTATAACTCCGAAGTGGGCTACTGTCAGGGAATGTCCGGCCTGGCGGGGGTCCTTCTGATGTATATGGACGAGGAAGACGCTTTCTGGGCCCTTGCTATACTGTTGTCGGACAAAAAATACGTGATGCATGGCCTATATGTAGAAGGGTTTCCGAAACTGACGCGGTTTCTGGAACACCACGACAAGATACTTACCAAGTTCATGCCGAAGCTGAAAATCCATTTCGACAAGTTCGGCTTAGACGCGATCCTCTACTCGCTCAAATGGTTCTTCGTCTGCTTCGTGGAGAGAGTGCCGTTCAGCCTGTGCCTACGAGTTTGGGATATCTACTTGCTGGACGGAGAAAGAGTAATCACTGCCATGGCCTACACAATACTCAAGCTGCATAAGAAAGCTATTATGAAATTGAACGACATGGATCTTATTGTTAATTATATTCAGGTACCTACAGTTGCATAACGTACATGATGTTAAAAGTGATTGCTTAGAAGACACCTGATCTTTTTATTTGTCTGCAGGTTAAGCTTCACAAAGATTTCGGCTACGAGGATGATGTAGTGATATATCACTTGGAACGTTCTATGGATGAGTTGAAGCGAGCGAAGCTGGACTACCCTGGGCCTCCGCCGCAGAGCGAACTTCCCAAGCGCCAGTTGGGTGTGTTCGTGGAGCCCGATAAGAAGGCTAAGATAGGCCAGCGCGCGGAGAACTTCTCAGAAACTGAAAAACAGGCGCGGGCGACTGTGATATTAAGGTAATTATTATTTACTAGCGACCCGTCTTTGTTTCGCATGAGTAGGTAAAAATTATGACAGACTCGTTAAATAATAAGCTCTTATTAAATATCATTGATTTATAAATTTATTTCTGCGTACTATAAATATATTTTTTTCTCTCAACAGATCTAGCGTATATTTGTTCGATAATGGTGTATAAATTAATCAATGAAAGATTTTTCAAAATCGGCCTAGTAGTTCCTGTGATTACAAGTCTCTCCTTTACCTTTATAATATTAGTGATGATTTCACCCTTGTATAATAAATAGATCGCTCATCAAGAAATACCCAGAGAGATTATTTTACTGTAGCCCTCTACTGTATATTTTTCGTTGCGTAAATGATTGCGCTTGCGCATCCCATACATACGTAGCACTGACCCCTAACTAGGATTCCCTATAACTAGCGTATCAGAAACTGATCGAGGATCCACAACATCCCGGAACGGAACATATAATTGCGCTTTAAACAAAAATTTATTTAAAAACTAGCTGACCCGGCGAACTTTGTATCGCTAATAAGACACCTTTTAAAACTTCCCTGAACTTCCACAAATATTTCAAGATCAAAATTATCCAAATCGGTCCAGCCGTTCTCGAGTTTTAGCGAGACTAACGAATAGCAATTGATTTTTATATATAAGAAGATGTAAGTATATTCATAAACTTAAACCTAACTAGAGAATATCATATTTCAGACGAGAAAAGACCGCGCTGGAACTTCAAGAGCTGCGGGTGTCACAGAGCGACACCGTATCAGGTAACTTGGACACTTCATCGTTCTCGTCTCGAGCCAGCTCAGAGGAGACCTTTGACTCAGACCATTTCACGCATTTGTAGTTATCACGGCGACGTGACACACATGTAAAGTTATGTGGAACTCGATGCAACACAACCGGACCCCATTTGAGCGCCAATGCGTTGCGTAAAGGCATTTAAAAGATTGCGGTTGCGACGCTTTTGCAATACGATTTCGTAGAATGTAATAGCATCGAGAAAAGTTATGGGTCCAATATACTTAGTAAAACCTTTTAAAATGGTAATTAAGTTTTATCTTTGCCTCGGTGGGAATTTGTCGTCAGTTAAATGCTCTAAGAAGCTGAAATTCTGCGTGCACATTCTCTTTGGGTACATCATGCTCGCCTAAGAGAATTTTTGGAAATTCATCCCCTATTGGGATAAAGTTCACGTTATAAGATGTTGATTTTCCTTATAACATAACGTGTGTGTCACTTTGTTCTAACCCTCAAAATATTTTGTGTTATTTTTTTACTGATCATTTATGCATGGTGCGCACTTAAATGTTAAATGCATGTAATGAAATATATTAGCACTCGCGTGTCAAGTGTTCTGGCCAAATATGAACCATTAGAGAAATGTGTTAATTTGTGTTTCCGCTTCTCGATGTAGTGTTAGATATTTGTTAAAACTCATAATTTGCTAGAATTTTCATACATTTCATTTAGACTTTTGAGTACAAATTCTGCCAATTATTGAGGTGTATATTAAATACATATAAGAAACATAATATGGTCACAGAACTTGTAGATATTTAAAGCCAATTCAGATAGGTATAACATATAAATATGAATACAGCTCTGTTAAGTTATTTATGGCCCATTTGTTACTTTGATATTTCAAATAATTCAAAAGAAAAACAATATAATGGGCATATTATTAAATATTTAGGGTCACACTACTAGATTCATAAACTCCGACATTCCTAGTGTCAGTACATAATGTCCAATACTGTTCGTTTAGTGTGTTATACGTTATTTGGAAAAAAATAACGATAATGTTACTGATATTTAGAATAACGATATTGTTATGGAAGTTTAAGTTTGACACATTATAAGATTATTACAGTACTAAGACTTCAAATTAATGATGATAAACAGCAAACATTATTACTATTTATTAATGTAAAATTTTTATTAATGAAAATTAATATTAATAATAATCAATGAATATTATTAATTTAAAGTAAAATGACATTTCACAATAACTGCAGTATGTTAAACGCTTAGAAAATAATGATGTAGATCAACTTATTATAGGAAAGATTAACTGGGAGCTCGAATCACTAATCAGCATTTCTTCTGTAATACACGGCTTGATTGTTAATAATAATATTATTATGTGGAGTATCTTAAATACATAGTACTAAATAAAAGAAATCATCCCACCGTTCGGTTTTAAACCTGATATTGTACAAAAGATACACAAGATTCTCCATTATCTCATGAAACATTGTATGCTTCTCAACTTTATTTGTTTATCACTGCCGCAGTCGCGCCAATTAAGGCCTGCAATATAAAGTTTATTGTAGATTTGATAGCTTGATAAACTTAAGATGTATCAAGGACGCTAAGACTACTATGTGGTAAATCGTTTGGTTAGCAATAAGGTGGCCTTTCCACGAGCAGGTATATCGCGGTCGTTTCCTCGTTCTTAGTAAGAAGGACGAATGTAAATTGCCATGTGGAGGTTGTTCCATATTAACGGTGTTGAATTGAGTAGCACGGAGCAAATACACGGCGATAGAATCGTTCATAGAAGTGGCCCCTCATAGTTCAGAAGATTACGAAATTTGGTAACAATATCAGAAACGGCATTTGGGTTGTTAAAATATAAAGTATTTCCCTGCTGAAAAAAAATGTGTGTGTGAGTCTGCTGGTGTCGAATGCTCGAGTTATCTATAATTCTATGTATTATCGCGCCCATTAACCTATCGCGCCTGAAAAACTTGTTATCAGGTACTGAATATAAAAAAAACGATAACTGAAATGCTTGAATATGACAAGGCGTTGTATATATAGTAACGCATAGTATTTAAAGTTATAACAGAGCTTATGTATCTTTTAGTATTAACATTAAAAAATAAAATAAAAAAAAACATTGCCACTATACAGTGTCAGTTATGTCACACGTGACGCCACACTTTTGATTACCTGCGGTCGAAGCAAAGCTGGTGGGCGTTACCTGTATGACCTGGCAGACCAACATTGCTATTCATCGTATGAACCCATTTCCGATATCTTTACCAAATTGGTCGTGAGTCGTGACCTCTTATAATGGCAGGCTGTTGCTTTTTTGTGTGATCGGTGACTGTTGTGTGACCTACGGCACGGATGGGCTTGGCGTTCGTTTTTCAATTGGTAAAGACGATCGTCTGATACTTTCTATTTATTGTCATAGTTTTATAAAATGTTAAATCTCATTTCCTGCACTAGCATGGTTTGGTATGGAGGTGGGTTTATGTCTTAATTAACACTAAGGAGAGGTCTGCATTTAACACGCGTTGTCTTAAGATCTCAGGAGGTTATAGTGCTACTCATAATTAGGCTCTGAAATATATATATATATATTTGGAAATATAAGTAAGCATAATATGAGTTAATGTCATCGAAGAACTACCTGTCCTATGTCGTGTCTTTTAATTATCTCCTCTTCTCCTATTTTACTTCGTTTCTACGTCCTTTACTTATAACTTACTCCGATGGCTCAGCGATCCAAAGTGTGTCTTGGCCTCCGAAACGAGAGAGCGCCACTCTTCTCTAACTTGAGCGATTTCAGCCCAGTTGAGAGTCCGGAGCTCGCGCAGGTCCGCATCCACCGCGTCCTTCCAGCGGTATCTAGGGCGTCCGACCGGCCTACGGCCACTCGGTCGTCCCAAATAAGAACGTTTTGCCGCCCTTTACTTATAAATGTTACTAATTAAATAGTACTGCGCATTGCGGTATTAGTACTAGTACTTATCATATCATCTTGCTACCCTTATTACATTATGTGGGGTCGCGTTCAGTACAAAAGTTTATTTCCCTTCAAAATGTGTCAGAATTACACATTTAAAAAACATTGTATTTTCTTTCGTCTTCCTCTTTCCTCCCTTATAACAACTATTAATTTTAATAACACTTTCTTTGCTGCAGTCATTAATAAAATTTACGTAACGTTTTTGTTTTAAGGGGCGTGTTTTTTTGTAAATAAGCTGTAAGTAATGAGCGGACGAGAAATTACTGAGTATTACATAATTTATATCTTGTAAAATACACAGCGAAAACGCGAATCGATGATATCAATTGTGCTTAATACTTTAGCCAAGTCCTCCTCCGATCTTAAGACGCATCTTCAGCTTTTAGCATCGTTTGAACTACCTTTCTTCCGACCTTTCAATTTTTGTAGTTTAACTTAGCGTAACATAATTATTCTACACCTATTTATTATTTAACACACATATATAAGCAAATCAACCGTTTCAACTTATTTTTCCAATTGATTCATATGATATTTACATTTTAGATGTAATTGAAACGAATCTCTGCTCGAGTTAACACGTTTTTGTTATTAGTACGGTTAATTTATTGCATAAACCCACCCCTATCATATTATTTAAGTAAAAGTAGTTTTCCTTAGCCGCTAGTTTTAAGAAATGTACATTAAGAACTACTACTACCTATAAAATCAGTGCCTATTTATAATTCATTAATTTGAATTTTGGTTAATATTGATTTATTTAATAAACCCACTCTAATTGAATAACGCACATTAGTTTTTTTTTATTATTTCCTAAAATTAAATTATGAAGAAACAACATGCTTATGAAACAAGTAATTTTCCATTTCATTTTTAGTTTTGCCTCCTGTGGTGCTCTGACGAACACCAATAACATACAATACGAAATGTCATATCAAAACTCGGGTATTGGTACGTTTAGAGACAATACTTTACACTAAGTAGACCACGAGCTCACCACAATAATTTATCATATCGTCAATGCTTTATTTTTACCATAGTTATCACAAGAATGTAGCATTCACATCAGTAGTTGGTCCAATTTATTTTTTCAAGCTACATCCCATAATTCAGCATCCAGTTGCAGTGTTACTTCATTTAATATTTATGTTGAATGTTGCCCAGATGATAATCCTGCCCTTGGGATTCCCCTCCACATCTCCCAAGCATCGGTCGATATCCACTTAGAGACACCTTCCTTCGGCCATGTCCTTGTCTGTGACACCAGAGAAGTCAAGACCCGCTCGAGCTACCTCATAAACACAGACAAACCTAGGAAATTAAAAAAACGAAAACGTTGATTAAGTTTTATCTATGTTTATGTAAATAATTATGCAATAAATAAGAACTACACGATTGTTTTGTTTTCTTTTTGTTATGAGCAGAGGTTTATGTTTCAATGTATAAAAATGCTCCAGCGTGTGATTTTAGTGGCATTTTATAGAATGTTCGCTATTCGCTTGAAAATGTGTGTTATTTAATTGAAGAAAGGAACGGGTAAGTACCACCTTTATATATAGAGCTTTGTTTCTTATTTTTACCGTATCATTAGTTTATGCTTGTAACTTAAGTTACTATAAATAATTACTTGTGAAGGCAAAACTATTCAAGAAGCCATAATATAATACCTTAATAACACACACAAATATGTCTCTGTGCTTCACGTCGTGTATTTTAAATAAAGGGCATAAAAACATTAAGTAATAGCGTGCTACAAAAAAAGTTCTGCTCATGTTGTTAGTAGAAAAAGTCGCAAAGTTTTCATATACCGTAAAGTTTCGATGTTAATGAAATGAGACAAGAAAACATGTTCTAAACAAATATGCATAACTTGTTAGATTTTTGCCTTCGTATGTGTATTGTTTAAGTATACTTATACTATACATCCAATAAACAAGAACTGAAAAACACTGAGAAGACGTTTCCAAAACCAAATATGACGAATTAACGGATCTAAAGAATGACCAGATCCATTTATTATGACAATGTGCTGGGAGAGAAATGTAAATTAATGTTAACTTCAGTTTTGCTCATTTGATTTATCAGTCTTTGTTTCCTTTGGGTGTAAGTAAACGTTGTTTGTCCACGCACGTATACGCGACCAGCTACGACGGCTAGTGTGCAGCCAGTGTGACCTGTAACCTCTAGTACAAGTTTTGAAAACTAAAAGTTTTCGTATACATACTTCAAAGTATATTACCGCTAACTTGTCAAAGTCGCAACTCGTGCTGCCTAAATACAAAACGTAATTACGTATTACCGCTATTAGTTCCTCCAAGTTTCCGTAACGAGGCGCTGACAGAAGAACTTGTATAGTTTTCGTAAACTATCAAAATTTGTACTAGGGGTAGGTACAGTTATTCTCATAGGCAGTCGTGAACTGGCAGTTGTGTGGCTAAGACGTGTGGCATCACACTTTACTCGAGCTTCGCTTAATGAACATCGCTCGGTTCTGCAGAGCACAGCGGCGTGGCGGGTGTGGGTGGCGTGCGGTGCGACGACTCGGTGTCGGCGTTGGGGTCGCGGCGCTCGCTGGCTGACACCAGCGTCACCAGCACCGCAGACCTCAGCGTGTTCTCGAGTGGACGCTCGCACGTGCCGGATAACTCGCTCGATGACCACAGCAATGTCTCCGACGACGGCACTGGGTCAGATGGGTGAGATGTTTTTAGTAGAAGCGGCGACGTCACGCTTGGTATCTTAATAACAGTCGGTAATTAACAGTGATCGAAATCGACGGTGCAATTTAGGGTCAACGACCTCAAACCTTATCATAGGTATGGATAAGACGTTCTAGAAAATCGCAGAATCTCGGAATTCCTAAATAATCCTGATGATTCTTAATGTTTAAATTAATTCACATAGACACAAAGTGTGACATGGACAGAAATTCATGGATTTATACTCTAATTTGAGCTATGTGTGAACGTACAGTGTCGATCAATAGCCCCATTCTGGCATTCAAAACCACCTTGTGATCCTTGTATTATAAATGAATAAACAACTTGATTATGGCCATTTAAGTCCATCGGCGGTTTTTACAGCCCCGATGTGTTTGGTTTTGTTTCGTAGAAGTTGTTACTGCAACTTTATTGGTAGCTTCGCGGCTACAAAGTGCATTTTATGCCGCTCTGATTTAGAACAATCAGCGGTGCACGCTACTAACCTAACTTTTCGAGCCGTGTGTAAAGTTCCTAAGCAAATGTATGTAAACACTAAATATCAATCGTGACGTCTGAAAAAGTCCGCACTAGGCATGCTAATTGCTAACAGCTTGAGTTGACGAAAAATATACAAGCTATCCTGTAAATACGTCATGAATGGTATAGAGGTGCTAGATTGGATTTGACATTCGACAAATCTTTAACCTATCCTCTATCCATATTACATTTCGTGGAAATTACATAATATGATCACAACTTTAGAAATACCATAAACAATTAAACATGGCATGGCAACAGATCTATTATTTGCAGTTTACTTTCGTGAGCATATTATTATGCTTGTCATAGTAATATTTTATGCAAGCTATATATTTCATCTGATTTTTTAGTTAACATTTGTGTAGACATTTATTTAGAAAATGTTGTTTTGAATATGTACTTATTCTTTATTAATAATAATAGTATTAAATAGGAAGAAAGATCACCAACAACAAACAAAATATTTGAAATTAAATGGTATATATAGCAGTATATATACTTTCTCAGTAATTATGGTTATTTTGTTACATACGCTCTTTTAATTCTTTAAAGATTTATCAGGTTTTATTGAGTTTTGTCTTCATTAAATCTTATTCCAAATATTTGTACATTTTAGTTCTGGCATATGCGGGCTAAGCATACAGCGAGCGCCGTCGACGGCGCACTCTACCCCGCGGGCCACCCCGCACCCTCCCTCCGTCTCTCCCCTCTCCGATGACGTGGTCCGCATTCACGTGACGTACAACCCACTGGCGGCAAGCCCTTCGCATCTACACCCAATAACAACAAGCAAGTATAAGTACTCGGATGACAACCACAAGCCAACCTCTCTCGGCCTCGGCTTCTACGCGACCAACGGAACCAACATGCCGTCTGACAATAGAATCAGAATCCAAGTGCCGTCTGAGGAACTCCTGACCCCCGTCGTCGACTCCGGTAGGATCATCTCACAGCGATACGTTGAATCTCACTCCGATATTTATGATCTGAAGTAGCTTTCACTCCGTTTTAGCGATGTCAACTAAGGCGTGCAGCACCGGATCATTCTCATGACCGGAATTGAATCCGATATTGAAGCCCAATCTCGGAATACCGGTATCGGAAATGATTACGAAATAAATGTTGTTATGGCATCGCTGGTACGGGCGGTTAGCAAATTTTAAGCTTTATTATTACTTAGTTCCGGCCACAACAACACCGCTCAAATCGTCGCTCGTTGAATTCGATACAAAAAGAAAACAACACCGCTAGAAACGCTTTCTGGAGTGCGGTTGTTATAATATTCTAATGACGAGATTGGATTCTCTCAATACTGCTATTGAATTCCGGAATTCACGCCCTAGACTACTAACCCGACTATGTTTTGTATAAACCAGAAAACTTGGAGCGAGTTCTATTCGTCGAAATCGTAATAAAAGAAAATTATGTTTCATTAGACTTATGCTCAATGATGTTATACTATTGTATAATGTACAGTTAATTAAATGTTGATGATATGGAATAATACAGAAACGCACCTTGCTACCTCAATTTAAGTAATACTTAAAGCAATATCTAAATTTAACGGAAATGTTATATTGACATTTAACAACTATTTAAATGTGTGTGATTGTGAAAATCAAAATTTGATTTGCCTCGTTGTTTTAGTAATTATAAATTTAAATATGGCTTTACCAAACTCTAAACAAAAATAATGTTAGCAATATGATATTGTAATCAATCTCATGGAATCTTGATTTGATTATTCAAGAGAATTTAAAATTTATTTCAATAGAGAGCTAGAAGTTGTAGTAATAAATGTAATATTAAAATGTAAACTGCCAATACACTAGCAATATTTTGGAAAAATCTACGTAATCGTTAATAAAATCTTTCAATTGCCGCCTCTTTTAATAATAACTATAGAAAATTGTAAGCTGTATCAGCAATTTTTATAAAATCTAAATAAATGAAATGTCTCATTAGCTTAATCTGCATTTGAGACGAAGTTAACGAAACTTGTGCTTATTATCAACATTTTATTAAAGCACGGAGAAGTTGTATTTCAGGCAACATATCACTTATTGTAAAACTAAAATAGTTACAAAATATATATCAGATATTATGGACGATTAACTTCTGATGGACCGGCGCAGCTGATCGGACGCGCGCGCATGCTACGGCAGCTGCCCGCATCTGTACTGCATTGCGCATAAAGCGCTGCAATGCCCGCGCATCCGCACGCATGCCTGAGCGTCTGGTAGCGTTTGCTAGCGTACATAACTTGACAGACAACTCGCGCACCAACGCAGTCCGTTAGACATGAAATGTCCATTAGAAACAAATTAAAGTTTGTGCAGGGATCTTTGCTAAAAAACAAATTCAAACCTTGAAATGACATTTTGGCATTTGGAAGCCTGAAAGAAAAACTATATAAATAAGGCTGCCTACGGGAAAACATTAAATGTATAGTTTGAATTTTAAAATTGTGGCTCCGATGCTATCGACTGTAGTCTAAAGTATATTTAGACAATTACTGTTACGATATTAATTAATTATTTATCGATTTAAAGAAGCCACAATTAGGACGATATCGTATGCAAATATTCCTGGTTTTCTCATTTCGTACTCAATACTGGTCAGTAGTCATTTGGGCGGCATGCTTCTGTTATCACTTTGGTCTACCTAATTATCTTTCTCGGATATAATAAATGTTTCTCTTAATAATTGCATTTCAATATCGATTAGTGTCTGTGTTTACTCTCTTATAGCATAATTGTCGACAGTTTAGTAGATAAATAATAAAGAGAAAACGTTAGGTAGGTAATAAATTACGTCTAAGTTTCGAAATTTCAGTGAGAATTGCAATAATGTCAGTAAAACTGCCTGATTTTTTAAGTGTAAGTGCTACACTATAATGATAATTGTTAGACTTAAATGTAAAAATCAATTTGGTGTAATAAATCTTCATGTTTATTCAGTGATTCACTGTAGGTTGTGGGATACATTTTGTATGAGTAAGAGTTTAGGCCTTGCGCCGAAAGCAAAGCTAGATCATTGTTTGTTTATTCGATTTGATTACCTTTAGACATGTTGTGCTCACTTTAGCAATACTTCATCAGCAATCATAATTATGTTGGTAAGTTTGCCAATAACATTATCAGTAATTAAAAATGTGCACTTTTTGTTAGACGTGTCTGCAGCCTAGTTATTAATTAATTATTTAAATAAAAATGCATACGCATTGTTTTTTTGAGTCTTTAAATCCTTTTTTTAATCATTTGATTATTGTGTATTTTGTACAACATGAACTTACTTAAATATTTATTTACTAACATACATAAACCACTACAGTGGTCACTCATTGTCTATTAAATGTAAATAATCTGTGATTAGTAATTTGGCATTTCTAATAAAGGTCACGTATGTGTTTGCACAAAACACATGTATAAATTCGAAAAAGTAAAGTTGTCCAAATTAAGGTACCACAAAAATCTGTGCCATTTCTAAATTAAGAATGATTTTATTAAGTCACTTATCTATTTTGTTATTTGATTATTTTGTAACATATAACTAATTTATACCGTTAAGCGATCTGTGTAAGTAGTTCTTTATCTATCCGTAATTTAAATTAATTTTTTTGTTTAGTATTTTAATGAGTCTTATTATACAATATCGTAGACGTAAGGTATAAAAATATCGACTCAAAATAAGTTGTTTCGACAAAAATCTGTCTAGCATTATTTGAAAGCAATAAGAGCTCCCATTCAAAATGCATAATGAGCAATTATGAGTAAATTTTTAATAATCTGTATAATTTTTCAATGTAAAATTTATATTAAATGTTAATATTTGTAGTTAGGTAATACATAGTAGTATTTTAAATTGGCTTGCTGAGCCAAAAAGCTGTATGACAATTTTATGAGGCGAAATATGACGCTCATAAAAGACGGCCTTCATTTCAGAGAAGTTCATATTGAATTTATTTTCGTACAACACAGTGCAATATTTTTGGTCAATATCGTAGAACGGGGCTACTAAAAATCATGAAATTATGGAAATAAAATCAGGCTTAAATCAAATTTAATTCGGAAATGAATTTATGAATGTTTAAGAGACAAAGATAAATCAGGGTGGATCTTTTCGGCCACTAATACATACAATTACATGAGGAGCCTCATTCTATGTTATTTAAGTTTATTTAAAAGTTAGTAGTCCGTCCACTGTGTTTTCTGATAAAATAGACTGAAATTGTTGTAATTGTTTGTTTTTAGAACTGTAATAAAACATTGTTTTAAATGTGCATTAGCAAAAATGACATTATACTGAGAATAAGATAATTTAACACGTTGTGACATTCGGTATTCTTTTGGTTTGTTGTATGTGAGACTGCAATTTATGTTGAAATGAAAAGTTAAATGTAAAGTTTGATTTGGTATAACTTGACATAAACCTCAGTTAAATGTATTTGTTTGATAATGTCTAAATAAATGTCAATAATTAATAAATGTAGGTACAAAATATGACTTTTTATGTCTAATGTGTCAATTGAAATGTGTTCAGTTATCAGAGTAAAGGTACGGTGAACTGTCTTCAGTTATGTATTTATCCAAAAAAATATGATGCGTTTTATATATCATCCATATTTTACGTCGTGTTATTAAAGATAGTACCTACCTACAATGTTGATGTTCGAATAAAACATAACGGACAAATGGCGACGCAGTAGGGCCGAAGTTTTGTGCAGCGGTGATTTATTCTACCTCCCGTAAATATCTACTAAAGTTTACTGAATATTTCTCATCTCATTGTCGTTATGCATCGTCTTCATTCGCAGAGTTGTTGACTTTAAACCCATTCAATTGATACATTAGACAAAACTTATTGCATTTGTAACGTGTCATTGTAAAGGCCTTAATGTTAAATGTTATCGTGTAAGCAAATAGAATTAGGGTCGTTTTTGGAGTTGTATATGTGTATACATTTACATATACATGTGACGATGTTGAAGCACGCAATACGTACATGATTGTATCGCATGAATCTAAATGTGCAGCTTACTCAATGTCGTTGATATTAAAGGAATACTTTTTAAATTCAATAATGAATCTCGCTTTAATGTTTCTTAAAAATAACAAAGAATAAACATGTTGCAGTTAATTGTTCCGTAATATTTCTCGCCAATATTTGGCGAAAGTGGTTGTAACTGAATGAAATTGCAGCTTGTCTATACTCTGTAAAGCAATACGGATTATAAGACAGGAAATACTGTGTTCAACAGCATGTTATATTCACACGTAAAGTCGGAGAAAAATACCTTGGTGCTTCCTTATGTCAAGTTTGGAAGTCGCAAGGTGAAGTTTCTTGTGGTCGGTACCTGCGGAAACGAATACTTTCATGTTTCTTATTAGAACCTCAGTGAGATTAGTGCCTGCACGAATATAATTAGCCCATTATCTTAAACCTAGTTCAATGTATATAATTCTTTTTAACAGGCGCGAATTATGTAAAGGAAATCTATTGACAAAAACTGACTTGTACTAGACATTTTTAGTATGAAGTTAGTATATTTGCAGATTGGAACGATTTCCGGAAATATGTTTGAGTGTTTGACCTTGTGTGTTATGAACGTGCCCGAGACAGGGCCGCTATGTTTGTGAAATGTAATCTGTTTTAGACTTTAACAAATGTATTTATTCTTCTTAGCTACGTAAGTATGGTAGGTCTAGTTATTACATTACAGTGACGTAGATCAATTCTGTCAAAAATAAATAAATGCAATACAATTTAAAAGGTATAAAGTTAATCATCGGCGGTGCTAGAATCTCAGTATGATTTTGTCGAAAGCTTTAATTCCTTATTGGTTTATTATGCAAAAATAGTCGACAAAGCAGCCCATATAATTATTATGGCATATAAGCGGAAATATATGCTCTATATTGACATAATTAATCTGTTTTTTGCCAGTTGCCTTTTTATTTATACAGTTGATTAAGTGAAACAATGAAAATGAAAACTTTATGTGTAAGTAAAATGCTAGTAACGTATTACTGTTTTTAGTATTAGGCCTAAAACAAACCATTTACCTACTCACATTTTAGACTATACTTTCGAGTCACTTTGTAATTTATGCGTGAATAGTTTTAAATTTGACTTGCGTGTTAATATTCTTAATACATTTTATGGCACATATATTTTTGTCGTTAAACGTTATGATGTTTTGCACGTTAATGTCATGAATTTTATTATTGGACACTATAGCAGTAGTTTATTTTTTTTTTAACTAGGTAACTGGTATAGGCTTATTGATTACGAGTACATCCTTAGGCGGTGAACCAAGAAAAACTCCGTTCCCGTTTACCTTCTTTTTTCCTTAAGAAATCAATATACCTTACAATACTTCCTATATTCACAAAGTTCAAGTAAAAGTGTAATATTTACCATGAATAGAAATAATACAGCACACTGCTGTATATTTTTATGAAAAATAGCTGCTTTGATCAACCAATATACTCTATTCTCTGGGCTGCTAAATACAGGCCCTTTGTTTTACTCCGCTAAAGTATGTGACGAAGAGCGACCAAAATGCTAAGGCATGTGTTTGTGTGTTACTTAGAAATGCTTATACTTTAGATGCCGAAAAGGTTTCCCTTCATGCATTATGTGAAATTTAAATGTTTTGTCACGGTTTCGTCTGGAATAATCATTCAAATTTAGACCTGTCCGTACTTATAACGGTGTGGACTAGCTGCAGAGGACATGTATGTGCTACATAATGTACCTCTATCAGCACTTCCGCTACCTTTTGTCAGCCATACCATACATAAATATGTTCTACTTCGGAAATTCACTTATTTTTTCGGGTACCTACGTACGTTTTTGTCTCATAAAGCGGCGACTGCGCTGCTCCTCTCGTTGTTTGGTACAGTCAGCAACAAAAATAGCTGATCATACTAGATTTCCTAAATGTGTTTTAGATCAGTATGGCGTGGGTTTTTTTTACATTTTACAAGGAAGCGCTCTGACCTCAACATAACACACCTGATTTTAAGTTATGATGTATTCAAAGTTTGGTGTTTAAGATGATGTCGGTAATCGGAAATTGTGTTAATGTTGCGCTACTTTTGTCGTTGACTGTACCATGGGAACGTTTAAATTATTTACCGAGATCTGCATTTTAATGATAACAGAGCTTTCGATTTATCTATTTTGTCTTTGTCTGTTGATTTCAGATTCTCAATTAACTTCAATGTAAGTTGACAATATTGTTTATATTTTTATACTTATTCTATTTATTAATTATTTTTTCAGTACTAATGTTAATACCAATATGATTATTTATGTAATAAAACACACGGCCAACTCTCCTTTCGGTAATACCAAGAATATATAGATAGTTACAAGATTGTAATAAATACCTACTCAATTATAATCCATTATTGCATTTTCATTTACCATTTCCAAGCTTCTATCCTGCATCCTTTTACTTAATTTCTACATAGTTAACAAGAGTGTGTTCACATGGGTAAACAAGTCGCACGCATCTCATTCTCATGCTGGGGCCACACTAACGGGAAATGCCGTTAAATAGTGCGATTATTGACGTTTGACATAAGTGTGGCCACGACATTTGACAACGGTATTCACATTGGCGTTTGACGTTAGCCGATAACTCAAGTGCATTCACGTTGACAGTTCAAGTGTAGCCTCACATAATTGAGTTAATAATTAACGCAATATTTATCGCGATGATAGGCATTGACATTTCCATCGACGTCGACCTTAGTGTGGCCCCAGCATCATGCGAAGCTCACTGGTGGTACTTTTCTTACTCTTTATACCTACAGGGTAGCGTTTGACCACAAGTCACCTGATGTTAAGTGACGATGTGGTCGAAGATGGCGCCACGCTACACCTGGACTGGGAACTGACTCTCAAGTGAGGCTGCCGGAACACACCGATAGGTGCTTGGCGACAGATTCTTAACATGAGGGTGGTAGCTAGCCAGGCGAGTACTAGAAAATACCCTACCACCAAGCTATGGTTTCATTACGATGTTTTCCTTCACCGAAAGCTCAATTTCAATGTAGGATTCGAACCCACGTCCTACGGATAGCAAGCCGATGTCACTATCACTGAGCCATCATCGCTATAAAATAGATCTCAATCATGCTCCAATGTTCATCCATTAGCAAAAGTATTTTAGGGTTAAAATAAAACAAGTGTTTATGGTTAGAGCTTGTACGTTTTGTATTGATATAATGACGTGATTCATTTCATTACAATAATAAAATTAGATAAATGTGTAAAACATACTTCTGTAGCATGATCGGTTCAAATCTTACAAAATTGATGAAAAATTAACATTAAACATCTAACAATAAATTAGAAGATAGGAACTATTTTTGCCTTTTCAGATGCTGAACCAATCACGGGCGGGGCAAAACATTTGTGGGATTTGTTCTCGAATCTTGAATATTGGTGCATCCATGCCACAGGTGACATGGAATTCTAGCGCGGGGTGTGGGTGTGGCAAACAAAAATATTGCAAAACCCATCTTCCAAATATACTTAAGCTGCAAAGTACATTAAAAGGCGCAGTAATTTTACACCATTATTATGTTTAATCGCTTACATAAGATGTCAGTTACGAATTATTTTACATAAAAGTATATTTTAAATATTTATCATGCCTAACATAAAGTTGGTTGCTGATTTCTGGTTTTGATCGATTACTGATCGATCAAACTAACACGTATTATATCTTTCGTTATCTTTCACTCTTGTTCAATGAAAATGAATTAAATTACGATTATATACCTAGTACTTAAATAGACAATACAAATATATAAAAGCTTCACTATAGATCACAGGATAGACCTGCTTAAATTCACTAAATGCAATGTGACATAAAAATGTTAAACATTGGAGTTTATCGTACTTACTACACTAAAACAAAAGCGTGACCGGCAAAATTATATGAAATGAAGGGGATTAAAAGTTGATCTTGTGGTTCATCATGGTGATGGCTTAAAAGTGTAAGATGTACCCTTGTCCAGTCTTATCCGTTATCCAAAATGGTATGGGATCTTTTTTGGTTTTTTGGAATGCAAAAAAAAACAATACCTACTGTCTCATAGCGGGAACATTTTATCTTGGAATACGTGCGCTCTGTGCGAATCGAATGCGAGAACTGGTTTTGGGATGTTATTGATTGCGTATTGGGTCCAATATACTACCTGGTAGTATTTTTTTTCTACAAATATCCCTCGAATTTATTTTTTAAGCCGGCCACGATTTTGTTACGCTCGCCAGAATAAAAGGCGCTCATACTAGTACCATGGAAAACAATTTTTGTTTATTTTCCGAAACTAGGTACCTAAAGTATTCGATTGTAATCGAACGTGGCTCTGATTTTATGTGAAATCATTAATTCTGGTGAAATTCCCATCAAAATGCATTCAGTCAAAAGACTAAATCATACAGAGATTGTAAATGCTTATATTGCTTCGAATAAGTGTTTTCTACCTCAAATAGGTATAAGTTTTATGCGTAGCACATACCTACAACGTATTTATGATAAGGTTTTTTTTCAATAGCATAGGTACAGTAAGGTTTGTTGAGTTCTTTTGTGGAAAAAAGTGGAAAGTCAGAACATAAAACTGTTTAAAACTGATGGTCTTGTTACTCGCATAAGCTAAGGTGTAGAAGGTACGTGAGTTACCTAGTATTTAATCTTATTGTTATATAACCGTCATAATATATGTATTTGGTCAGGCTTTAATACCATTAATTAATCACTTAGACAAACGTCTACTGTATTTCCTATTCTTAATAGGATCATTGTTTTCCAGATAGTTCTATTAAGCTCGAAGCAAAACTGCAATATACATATTATTATAAGTAGGTACTTTAGTGTCGCAAATTTTAGCTTACTCTATTTTTCTAATATCGACATTCTCATGCACACGTACTAAACTCATTCTTTTCGAACACTCGCTTTTTGATTCTGGGTCGGGAATGTTAACGAAATTTTTGTAATTTTAGATAGATCCCAGAATAAAATTCGTCTATTCGGAGCGTTATCTTAACTAATTTTCTTACAATAAAAAAGCTTTACAAACGCGGACCTAACATCAACGCATCAGTACTTACAGTAGCAACATTGCCTTAGCAGCGACTTGTCGCCGTTCAGTGCAATAGTTCAAACAAAAATATTTTTCATTTTATTCCACACGCGTTTTACCTATTTAAAATATAGATATTTTGTAATCATGTATGTAATAAGTAAAAATTTGCTTGGGACAAAATTCGTTTTATGTAACAGATAAGATAATTTTCCGAAAAAGGTTTTTAATTATATATTTAGTACCTACGTGGGTGTGGGCGTTATCAACAATTTTAAATTCCTCTTTACCCAATATAATGGGACATCATCGCAACTCGCAGGACGTTTAGCAACACTAAAGTGGGATTACTATTCGTGTCTGTATAACAACATACATTTTAGTTTACGCTAGACACAAAAACGTGTACTTAAAATACTTTCCTAAGCCTAACTCTTAACTATCACACGCTACTTTTAACACAGACCGTATCATAGCATGAGTTTATTTTTTACTGTATTCTTTTATTATGCTGATGACGGCATCTTTGGTGCCAAAGATCAGGGCGAACATGCCGAAGATTAAGACGAGGATGTTCTTCCAAATGAGGTATTTACCAGGACCGAAACCAATGTCCCAGAAGGTGATAACCTCGATGATAGCGGGCGCAATGAGGCCTAGAATGGAGAAGCAAAACGCGCCAATGACGCCCATGAAGGGTGAGATGGTGGGAACAGCCACGGCCAGCAAAACGCACGCAGTCACCATGATGGTGCGCGCAATGTAGTTGGCGAGGTCGGGCCGCTTGCTGAAACGCTCCTTCAACGCGTTCCACATGATCTCGATGCACACGTAAAACTGGAGCCCGAACGTGCAGTACACGGCGATGGCGATTGAAATCTTCACGATTTGAGCAGCACTGAAACAGGAAAATGTTTGCATTATCAAACAAGTCTTTTCATTCTTTTGTAATGCAAATATCTACTCTTTATGATTCTGTCTTAGCCTCGTTATAGCTTTGATCGCTTTAACTATAACTAGAGGTTAGGTACCTATCACATTTTCTAATGAAGTTACCTACAAATATCTAAATAAATTAGAATAATCGGAAGTAGGTAGGTACAGGAAAGGGTTTCCTGTTTACAGCCCTCGTAGACTTTCTAAATTCCGTTTCTTAGTGTAATTTTTCCGGTATAAACGATCTAATCAACCACATTCCAGGAAATAAAGTTACTTACATTTGTTTATTATCCAGACTGAGAGTGATTGAATCGAGAACTTCTTCGCCGTACCGCAGGTATCCGAGGAAGCCAAGGAGAATGTAGACGAGGGTGACACCTGACATGCCGCGGTTCAGGACTCCACAAATACCCAGCATCGAGCGCGGCGTCTTCATCGAGTTTTCCAAAGGCATCACGACGCCAATAGCTTCCATTGCGAAAATAGTCAGGGAAAAGAACTCGGGCCATTCACCGGGCGGCTTAAAAAGCATGTTATTGATGTTTTCCGTCTTTAATTCCTTGGTTCCAACGAGGTAGTAGAACGTGATACCTAGACCCAGCCCCATGAAGACGTTAGCGATCATGGACACGGGCGCTAGGTACTTAAGGTTGCGAACCCAAGCCATAAAAATCAGCGGGAGTAGCAGAGCGATGATTAAAATTCTGTTATCCACGTCTTCTTCTTTCACGCCTATGTTATATGCCACCACCTGAAAGCAAGAACAATAAATAAGTCCTTACATTACCTGCATATCATTATGTACCTACTACCTGATAGGTTGTTGTTATCTTATGATATACTAGTTGCGCCCCGCGGTTTCACCCGCGTCTTCACGTTATCCCGCAGTAACCTTTTTCCGGGATAAAAAGTATTGTGGTAATCCAGGGGTATAAGCTATCTCCATTCCAAATTTCATTCGGATTTGTTCAGTAGTATTTGCGTGAAAGAGTAACAAACATCCATCCATCCATCCATACTCACAAATTTTCACGTTTATAATATTAGTAGGATAATACATAAATAAGTATTTAACAAATTAGGTGCTTACTTGTAAAATGTTTTTGGCAATGATGACGGTATAGACGGAGCATGTCCCGAAGTACGTCATGAAGAGGCTGACCAGTATGAAGATCCTGATGAAAAATAGGATATTAAAGGTAATCTGTAGATATACCTAAATATACAGAAATCAAGCCAAGTACCCCGTGCGGTTAGCAACTATCACTAGGGTATTCGCGGTCAACTCTATTTTGTCACATATAATAGCCAGATTAATTTGCAAGAAATATATGCTCAGTGTCTCGATCTTCGATAGTTTGCACATGTTTCACAACCCGTCACGCTGGCTCCCTGCGGTCACATTGCTTACTTCATAAGGTGTTGCAACTGCAGATTTAGATCATGTAGTATTACTCAACTTAATTATCGTTAATTTTTACGCGTTGCCATCTGCACTGATCTCATTACCATATTGTCTTTCTTGGTAGCTTGTCCCACTGATCGCAGCTACTAACACAAAAACTTACCTAAAACTTGGGGCCCAAGCTCGTAGACTTTGGGGTCCATTTTCTAAAGCTGCTTCACCGACTTCAGGAAACGTCATTTGGGTCTTTCTCGTCTTCTTGTATAACACGTGTGCGCATTTGATCTATGGACAAGGAATAAAATGTTACACAGGTCTGCGATAAAAAAAGTTTTTTTAAATACTAGGTATAAAACGGATTCATACTCAGTCCAAAGAACAATGGCCAAAACGGACCTGAACTTGTATGAAAACGAGCTATGTATGAAAATAATTGTAATTTTAGTCCTAATAAGATTACACAAACGATATTTCAAGGCGAGTCCAGAAAAAATGAAATAGATTTTTTCGATAACGATCTCCTGGAAGATCGATTCAGATCAAGCAACCCTAACCCTTTGTTTGCTTTTGCTACGATACTATTCTACTAGTTTTGTTTGTACTCCTTTTTCTTTTTCTGAATCTGACTAAATCTCACACACCAAAAACTGTTATAGGCCGGTCGTATAACTTCCATAGACTAAT
The DNA here is from genome assembly GCA_931315375.2 of Opisthograptis luteolata. NCBI lineage: Eukaryota > Metazoa > Arthropoda > Insecta > Lepidoptera > Geometridae > Opisthograptis > Opisthograptis luteolata. The sequence goes on from OV928033.1 coordinate 7,610,685, forward strand.
CGCCGCTCTAGTTCTTGAATGGCCAACCGACCAGTGAGCAAATTTTACAGGAGATGATTTTTTTAGTTAGCTAATGATATTATTAGAAATTTACTAAAATCTTTCATGAATTAGAAACATGTGGCATGTCTTTATATAAATGTTAAATTAGTAATTGAAAATAATAATTATAATACTGATTATTTTTCGTTTATTGATGGAGATTGGCCAAAATAACTCAAACAAAATTATGCAGATGGAGATTGAGCATAATGTCATGGACATAGAGCTCTATAATGAAGTGTAAGTTTAGTGCTTGTTTGTCCAAACTACCATCATATACGCTATACAGCATGTTCAATTTTTCTATACAAAACATAACTCCGAAGAATGTTAGGAGTAGGTATAGATAAACAAATAAAAATACAACTATTAATCAAAGGTTTTAAACCAAAGGTTCAAAGGTTTTAAGGTTTTTTTTGGGTTGGGTTTTTTTTTAGGTTTTTGGTTTTGGTAGGGTGTTTTACCCATACGTTTATTTTTCTTTTTTTTTTGGCTAATTGCTTCCGTTAATACGTTTTATGATTGTATTTCTTTCCTTTTTTGGCTTTATTTGTAGCATTTTTTAAAATTTTGATTTGATTTGTTTTCTTGTTTCACAGTTACTGTTTCCTTTGGTTTTTTTTTATATATAATATTATTTAAATCCATCTAGTAGTTTAGAAGATACGAGGTAATAAATAAAATTACATACAAGATACGCGCGAAAAACATAACTCTTCCTTATAGTCAGGTAAAAAAAAACTATCAGCCTGTACGTGACAGACACAAGAAACTTCGAACATTAAAACAAAAGAATATCAATAAAATGCATATATACCTTTCGGAATCCAATTCTGTCAATGTATGTTCTTCAAATGACAATTTTGAAGAACGAAATAGATTAATATTGTTGTAGTTTTCATGTTAGCAGCATTTATTTGATAAATTTGAGAATATAAATTCTTTTTAACAAACAAAATGGCGGAATCGCGCCATTCGCATTTTGGAAAGCTTGTCCGTGATTGGTCGGTCGATGGAGATTGAGCAAACAAGAACGGAGACTGATATTTGGATGCGTTCATTTGAGCTAAATATGGAGTTAGGCTAAACAAGCACTCAAAACAAATTTTATATGGGAGCTTGGACATTTTATTTTTGATAATTAGTGCATGTTACATCCAAAAAAAATAAAAAATAAAAATATTATATAGCGCGTAATCAAGGTCGCTATAGTTTGATATAAAAATATCTATTTTGGTAAATTTGGTCCGTTGGCCATTCAAGAACTAGGGCGGCGTAATCGTAATTTTTATACAAAATGTATTGCGGTCAGGTCCAAGGCAGTATGAAAATTGGCCGATGTTCTTTACCATATAGATAATATTATAAGAGATTGTTAAGACAGCTTAAGCTGATATATCAGCGATTTTTCTCCGATTTGTTTTACAAACATCGTTATTTCTTACTGAAAACTCTACTAAGTATAACAGAATAAAACATTGTGGCTTCCTAATAGTACCTACGATAATTTTCGAAATGGGATCAGTGGCTTAGAAGATTACATACAAACAAATAAACAAACCTATATTTTATCTCCTTTTAATTTAAGTAGTTAAAGAATACAGACACTAAACGCGATGTTCATAAAACTAGAAAAAAAATCCTAAGCTCACATAAGTGTTTGGCGACATAAACGTAGGTGGCAAATATGCAGCGGTCTTTACGTTTCCTCTCGCTATCGTATCATTTTGTATTGTAATAGAGTAATTAATTCTAGTGCTTGATTACTACCAGCTTAGCTACCAATTTCAAGTCATGTTCCATACCTAGTGTGCCTACCACCTTCGACCACATTATCACTTACATAATATTATCATTACGTCTAAAGAGATAATAATAAGTAATAGTAATTTGAGTTTACCTACTGTCGGACAAATATCAATATCAAACAGCGCTGCCAGTTTTTCTTTTTATGCCAAATCGGTATTTGGAACTAAATTTAAACGAAAAAAGCGGGATTTTGTCGTCGAAAGCGGGATAAAACGTAAGTAAGTATATACAGAAATCAGAACAGGTGTTGAAGTTTTGAAATAGGTGTCTCTTTATTCGAGTTCTAATTATGTTTACGTGACAACAGATAGCATATAAATATGATATTTTAAATCAGATTTACCCTATCGTTAAATAATCCAAACTTTTGTTTTAACCCGCGCGCGCTTCCTCAGCATGCTGCACGCACGGTCGAGTTATCCCTGAAAAGCGGAACTGAGCCTGTCCCGCACGGATCATTTAATTTTGATTTAAAAATTTGGACGTCTCGCCAAAATGGTGACGCCTGGCAACGCTGATATCAAACTTCATTAACAAGACTGCTGCATAGAGTAACTTTGTATACTGGAGGCTGCTGCTCCAGAAACAAATCACAAAGTAGGGTGCTCACTGCTCAGTTGCTCACACACACACACACACACACACGTCACACTATGGAAAATACTAATCATACACGGACTGTTTATAGTCAGGTCGGAATGCAAAATATTATATTGTCCCTTTCCTATAAGAGTAAGGCTTCAATATTCTATTCCTTTCTTATGGGAAAGAGACAACTGTATTTCGTAGTGTTAGATGTTGTAATTGTGTCCAGGGCCGGATTAACTCTGTCAGGGCCCCTAGGCAATGTACTGGAGAAGTTTCGTAACCGACAATATCCTTTTTTTCTTATATGAAGTTTTATTCAACTTTAAGGGCGCCCCTCAAATAATTAAAACTCCGCAGCCAGAATTCGGCGCCTGACGCCAGAACCCTCCAAAACACAAATTAGGTATAGGTTACTACGCGCTGAAAGTACTAGAATGGTGATTCCCGCCTGGAAGTTTGTATTTTGTGTTCATATTTACGGTATCTGAAAATTAATTTGAGTAATTGTGTTGAATTGTACTTACATCGTGCTTTATTTATTTACTAGCTGTGCCCCACGGTTTAACCCCGTTGTTCTCGTTTCCGTAAAAATACTGAGACAAAATATTGCCTATCTATAGTCTTTCTCAATAAATGGACTATTGAACATTGAAAGACTTTTTCACAGCAGACCAGTATTTCCCGAGATTACCGCCGCGCCAGCCGGCTAGGCAGCGCAGCGTCTTGCCTTGTGCATAAAGCGCGCGTTGATTTCCGTTGCGGAGTTATTTTAAAAATGTATTTATAAGATTCTAATTCTTCTATTCTCTTCTAAGATCTGATAACCATAATCAACAACACATTTATTTGGATAAAGATTAATACTAGGTATTATGTTGATAAAAAAAACTCTTTGGCAAATAACTCATGGTACCAACTCTTAGCGTATTATACTCGTGATAACTTCTAAAGAAGATGTCCGATTGGGACGAAACAAAAAGTATTTTACTTCTACATAAATACCCTTAATAACATGATGCTTAATTTAGATAATAATTAATATAACGATACACATTTAACGTAGTTTCTTCCTACAGACGATTTAATAATTTTTTAACACAAAAGCTGTTATTGTGACTAAACCGTGATAGTTAGATATATGCTTTTGCGGAGTTTTTTGTAGATCTTAATGGGGCCTACAAACCCGTAAAACATTATTATGTTCCATTGTCAATAGTTTTTGCAGCGCACGCAAAAATAGGTTTTCGATTTCAAAATAGCAATTTTCTTACGGAATCCTAATTTTTGGAAAATAAAATATGGCTAACAGCCTTCCTCGATAAATGGACTATCCAAAATAGAATTATAAAAATAGAATTTTTCAAATCAAACCAGTAGTTCCAGAGATTAGCGCGTTCAAACAAACAAACAAACACACAAGCAAACAAACTCTGCAGCTTTATAATATTAATAATATTATAGCTAGCTGTTCAGCTAGTAAAATAATAAAATTGACATGTATTAGTTACGATGTGATGGTTAATTCAAAAAGTGTGGAGTGCTTTTTGTACAAAACTCACAAAAGCGCGAGCGGAGCGAGCGCGAAAATTTTTAAGTATGTATTTCAATTTTTTTGCTAATTAAATGATACTCCTACAAAGCGAGTGGCTTGCACTGCCCTTCGCAGCCGGCCGCCCGGTGACGGGGCCCCTAGTCGATGCGGGGCCCCTAGACAGTTGCCTAATCTGGCTTATGGATAATGCGGCCCTGATTTTGTCGGATCGGATGGTATAAAACCTTATAGCCCTTTTTATTTATGATACTCTGGTACACGAAACAGACCTAATCTATGACAGCAGCCCGATAGTATCTATCACCTAATCTGTGACAGTAGCCCGAATCCACAGTAACGGGTTATTATGACAAGAGAGTTTCGAATACCAGGGTACCATAAATCACTAAGGTTAATTTTGTTGCTCGAAAGATGTGACTTGAAGCCAACGATACAGGAAAAGGAAAGGATATGGCATATATTATTCAAAAATGTGCCTATATTTAAGAAATCGATGGATTTATATGACTATTAAAAATTAAATTATTATGTACGTCAGTAGGAATCATGATGTACAATTTCGAGTGAAAATATATTTGCTCCTATACTTTTACTACCTACATATTTATTTATTGCATCATATAAATTGTCATAACATAACCCTGTTAGGGTATTGCGAAAATAAACATAAATTTCAAGTCTAGGACAACACATACATAATAGAAATTTTATTGTTGGGGTAGGCACACACGACATTATTTCAGAGGTGCTGAGATTGTAACGCTTTTATCATCAATGAATTCTTAACTTGTATAATTACATTTATGAATTAATATATTACGAATATACGAAGTATTAGGTTTTGGTGAATCGTTAGTAGAACGATTTTATGATATCCTTCAAAATTCCTTATAACATTAAAAATACTAAACTGACATACGAATGTTTGTACAAGAGCATCGGGGGTCGGCGCTTCCTTATTTTATCCATTCTCTATGCTAAAAAAATAACTAATAAATTGTACTTATAGACAAATTTTACTACAGGGCTCGTCCTCTCCATATTTCTTACGTCTATGTTTATGTGCATCCCTTTTCCACCCACTTAGAAACGAAAACTCACACATTCACACTTATCTCACTCATACCATCCGACACGACTCGACAATCAAAGCAAAGTTCAAAATAAGATAACTACATCAAATATGATGTATTTACTTGCATTAGATGATATTAAAGTATAGATAAATAAGTTGGTACGAAAAAAATATCCTCATATAGTTTTTTTTTATTTATTTACTTTATCAGCTTGGCAAAAACGTCTTGATTTCTTGAAACGGAACTATTTTTTTGTCAGTTGGCAACATTCACAAATTAATGACTCAATGACGTTTCATTTCATTTCATGTAAACAAAATTCAACAATTTTCAGATTTTTGATATAAAGCTTCGAACGGTGATTCAAATATAAAGAAAGTGAATAATCATGAAATAAAACCATTAGAGGTGCTGCTGGATATAAAAGGTATACAGGCGATGTCTGGCTGAACATGAGACCAAAACCATTCATTCGGATGTCGACTATGTTTACCAAAGAACCGCTGATATGACAGGTATGTGAGAGTTTGTTTCGTTGTTTTTAGTTGAATCAAGCGTTACTTGACGACCCCAAAGCAGTTTTGAATTGCTTCCGTACGGGTTAAGTAGAATATTCAACAATAATTTGAACACAGATTATGTTTACGTTTGTTCAGCGGTACTCTGGTATAGCGCGCCTAGATTAATTGATACTTGAGCTTGAGCTGTACTCAGTAGTATGTAATTTTTAATGTATATTTGATTAATTTTAACATTGAATGTGATTACTAGGTAATAAAATACTTGTTATAGCGTTTGCATTAGAAATGTCTTAGAATGTTAGGTGTCAGTAATTAACAAAGTAAATTATTATCTTCTCATACATAATAATATATACATAATAGGAGATTATGCTAATTATTTTATGTATGTATTAATTTGAAATGAATAATTTCAGGTAACTCACGTAGCACTGTGAGAAGAATCGTGCTGGAAGGAAGGAAAGATCTCAAAATAGAGGGGTATTTTCTACACTGGAGAAAATATTGGAGGGGGTTGAATATTTATAGGAAGATTTATTTGAATAAAATAGAACAATGTTATATACGTCTTTTATTTATATTACTTAACTAGTTGCGCCCCGCGGTTTCACCCGCGTCTTCCCGTTAACCCGCTGGAACCTTTTTCCGAGATAAAAAGTAGCCTATGTGTTAATCCAGGGTATTTTAAGCTATCTTCATTCCAAATTTCATTCAGATCCGTTCAGTAGTTTTTGCGTGAAAGAGTAACTTCCATCCATGAGTAAGATATTATATAATTATATAGTTACTTAACGACTGCACAGTAGTGCACATGTTGCACCTTGTTCAATTAAACAATACTTACTGATTTAATAAACTATGCGTGGACATGCATTTTATGTCCACACAACTCAGTTGATTAAATCGGTGAGTATTTTATAATGTACATGTAACAGATATATACTTACTGCTAAATATCTAGACTATTCTGGTGCGCTATACAGTTTGAACGGGTTGCTATACGAACAGAACCGTGGCGCCCCCATTATTGTCTACTCTTTTTTGCCAAGCACTAACTTTTATACCGCTAATTCGTTATCTCTGCTATTCAGGTATACATGCGAAAGTTTGCCCTTCTTTCTTATTTACTTTAAGCAAAAATCTAAATGTCTATCAGAGATGAGAGATGATCTTTTTTAGGACAGAATATTTCATAAACGGAATCCAACGAAACGCAGATTTTTGTCAAAATAAACAGTGATTAAGTATTATTATATTGTCATTATCTTCATAACTAGTGGACCGCTCCGGCTTCACACGGGTAATTAACAAAAATTTCAAAATGAACACATAGGTAAACCCTTCCTCCCGTACGGTCCGTGCCCTAGTAACGCCTACATTGCATATGGTACTGCCGAACAGAGTGAGCGGCTACCACGCAACTTTTTCTAATATCGTGATATGTTTCGTATGGAATGTCTAAATTGAATAATTCAAAAAGTTATATAAAGGTATTGAAGCAGTCTTGAATATAAAGTAATTTATTTTGATAAGGATTAATACCAAGATACAAATGAAGAGCCTCTTCTAGCGGCGGCATTTCAGTTAAAGTTTTAAAATAAAAAAGCACTTATTGTGGCATAATTATAGGTCTACCAGAATCTGATGGCAAAAAGGGAAAAAAGAAATTGACGCTAGCAATACTGGGGGAAATTGGAGTAAAACGTTTTGATACTTTTTTTCCAAGATTTTCGCCATTCATCGATCCCTATTCGAGAGAAAGCTTCTTCAGTTCACACGAAAGACGCAATAAACCAAAGTACCAAGACTTGTCATTCCTACTAATTTGAAGCCAAACCAAAGACAATTCCTCGAAATTTCAGTTGACAGATGACATTTTTTTCGTTGCCATATGAAAATCACTATTTAGCGATTTTCATAACTGAAGAAGCTGAACTGAAGAAGCTTTCTCTCGAATAGGGATCGATGACTGGCGAAAATCTTGAGAACATGTAATAAAAATTTAAAATCAGTTCATAGAACACGATCGATTGAAATGCAGGAGGAAAGGTTTATCATAAATACTGCGTCTTCCTCGTCTTCCTCTACTGTTGAAGACTTTTTTATGGATGTGCAGTATTTGGAACCATTTTCAAGTTCTGATAGCCTTTAATTAATAAATAAACTCATGGACAGAGTAATTGGAGTTTTCATCTAAATTTCGAACCCCACATTCGCCACAGTAAGATTTTCAAAAATTATCCTTGATCATTAGATAAATTTTTATATTTGCATGTATCACACACAGAATCAGCCACTATAGGGAAAAAAAGTATCAAAACGTTTTACTCCAATTTCCCCCAGTATTGCTAGCGTCAATTTCTTTTTTCCCTTTTTGCCATCAGATTCTGGTAGACCTATAATTAGACATATGCTGTCGCGACATTTTTTTGTTAATAATAATGTGTTCTACAAAGTTGTAGTGCATTATATTATTCCATTATCAATAGTTTTCGCAGCGCACGTGATGTAAAGAATATTTTAGGTAACTTTTTTACAACTTGGGTTACATTATTGTAGTTTTCGTAAGGATCCCTAATTAAAAAAAAATATAATATAGCTTATGTCCGCCCAGAAAGTGTAGCTTTCCAACAGCGATAGATTTTTCCAATCGGTTCAGTCGTTTCGGAGCCTATTCGATACAAACAAACAAACAAACAAACATATCCTTCCTCTTTATAATATTATAGTATAGATATACATGTCGTTTGAACATAAGTTTCAAGACAACATTAACAAACACGTCAATAAAAAACCCCAGACTTAAAGTTTAATAGTTTTAGCACAGCGCAGAGTTACCTCTATGCCTAATAGTCGATTCCTTTCTCTTCACGGTCCTTAACATCATTTCACTATAAGTTTTTCTTTAGAGCATCATCAAGACTGGTTTTACAATTATATTGCATATTGGTAGCTGTTATGTATTTATAATTCAGCCCTAAGCGCACGCCGACGTTACAGTCGCATAGTTACTGCATATCTGCAATTCTGCATATCGGTAGCTCTTATCTCAGATCGGGTAGATCAGCCTTATTCAATTGACTGATGCAGACGTCACATTCGCAATGCGACTGTGACGAAACGGCTTAGTCTTATGACTGCACGCGTGTTGTTCTAAAACAACGTAGATGTACCTATGTGAAACACTATTTTTGTTTTATGCACTAGCCGTTAGCGTGTGCTTGCTCCAAACAATACCAACGTGGAGCAAATGCACGCAACGGGTTTCGACTTTCGATGCATTGGCTTTTTTTACCATAGTAGCGAGCGACTATTCTGGTGACTTTACCAGCGCGTTTTATTATGCTTTTCCAGGATTTAGAAAAATTGTCATACAAAAGCTTACCCCCTAACTTGCTCCTTTTGTACAATCCTATCCTAACGAGCCACCAGGGTTTCCATGAAAGTATGCCCAGTCGGTCTAGTATATATAGTTTTCGACATCGGTTTGTCAGTTTATTTTCGCTTCTGTATTATATATGTAGATATATATATATAGCGATAATAGCGCCCATTGTAACACTAGCTCTAAGATCTCTCCTTTTATGTTGTTCTATTTTTCTGTTGTTGTGGTGAAACAATAAAGCGTTATCTATCTATCTATAGATCATTTATGATACTAAATATGTACTTAAGAATGGTCGCTCGCAAACAACTTGAAATACAGAAAGAAAAGCAAGCCCAGCAAGATCTTATTAGTATAGGTACTTACAAGGATATAAGAGCAGTGGGTGCAGACGAACGCAACTAGAATGGTGAAGAGTATACCATTCACCAGCCCTGCGCACTTGAACGCCTTTGGCATAGCCAGGATTCCAGTGCCTAGCGACGCTTTAAGCAGATGAGTCAGCGTGTCCATGTTTCTGAAAGAATTGGCCATGGTTCTCATAAAAGCTAGCTCGTTGGCTCTTTTAAGGCCGGTTTCAATAACCAATCATTACTCCTATGAGGCCCATGTCAAATTTTTATCCCTATGACAAACCGTGGATAGAGCGTTATTGAAACCGACCCTTAATCATTCGTTTTTGGAGACTGGGTTGACGTTGAAAACCCTCAACCAAAATCATTATACTAAGATTTAGGTACTATGTAAAGTAAGAGTAGGTAAGGTAAAGTAAGAACTATACTTTGATAAAAAGAAATAGTAATGCAGTTGATACTTTCGCATTTGAAAACAGTAACCGCTTTCACATGGGTTGATTCAAGTCCACTCCATCGTCATTTTTCTTTGCTATTACAGGGTGGAAATCTGACATATGGTTTACGGAAAGTATAGCTTAGATATTGAGTGAATTTTACTCGAAGGAAACATTCCTGTATATTTGAAAATAACATATACAGCATTCAAAGATTTTTGAGAAACGTTTGCGTGTTTTGCATAGTTTTGTTCTAAAGAAATCAAAGGTCAAACTTTGAGCCACCTGCACTAGTATAATGGGAAATGTCGCAAGCAAGCCTGCATGAACTATGGACAGTCGCAAAATTATTGCATGAATAATATATTTATATTATCATCAATTTCAAATAAATTCGCAATTGCAGCGCTAGTGGCTATTGCATTTTTGTCCATGAATTTTTAAGAGGCGGTATTTATTGATCAGTCGATAAAACGACTGGTTCCTTAATTGTATACCTTTATAAACATTTCAGGTGATTAATTAGTATGGTAATAGTAAGTATAGGTAGCTACTGTTACCGGATAACCCAGAGTTCAGAGTTCAGACACTACTACGGAGAAGACAATTTTACGACGTTACCAAAGTAACTTTACCGATTCAGACGAAGATTTTATACTTTGCCTTATCCAAAAGTCTTACATCGAAAAGTAATACCTAACCTAAGACGAAGAGAAAATATAATTAAATGTATTTAAGCAAAAGCGGTACTTACGAAGTAGGACTTTCGAGTTTCCTTTCTGTGAATGGGTCGAACTCTGCAGACTCTGGATCTTTCGTCATGTTGTATCTGATAACAAAACAACGTTGATGGTTAAATCCTGCTTCAATCTTTTGTTTTTAAAGTTTGGCACACAAATAAATATGCAGCCGAAACACTGCGATTCAACGTTATATTTTTAGTGGGTGGATGGAAATAGAATTGACAGTTTGACAGCCCGTGACTTTTGTTTCGTACAGCACTGTGTTCTAATTACTGGTGGTAGAAGTTCTAGTTCTCACGCAGTTTGTTTGACGCGTGGTCAAAGTTAACTACAGTCATAAATTTATGAAACAATGTCACTATGTCTTTGGGATTATTTCTTTATCAATGACTTACAATAGCTATGAAAAAATACTGGTAAGTATACAAGAAACCAATGTCATCCATGCGCTATAGTAGGTATTAATCTCAGTCTCAGCTCTTTGTAAGTCTGGGAGTGGTTCGTGCTCCTGAACCCCCTGGCTCCGCCCTTTCTTTTGAATTTTGGCCCAGTTCGAGTCGAAGTTATCCTTAAATTGTTACTTACTTCTATGTAGTTTTAGTAGGAATAGATGTGTAAGTATAAAAGCACTTACTTGCTGACAATCTTCTCCTTACTCTTCTCTTCTGGAGACAGAAACGTCTCCAGCTCCTGGGGCGCGGGTACCCCGCCATTCGAGTCCTGTAGATACAATAACATTATTTTTAGGATGTGGCTCTACATTATCACTCATCTATCAATGGTCTATGTCATATTTTTTCTGGTTGCACACGGTTTATGTGTTCCAGTGTCAAGTATTAAATGTTTCGCACATGCGGTGTTTCAACGTCACTTATGCAACTTTTGTCATAACTGAACTGGCTATGAGAAAATACACCTAATTTTTATTTTTTAATAGAAATAAGTAAGATGTTTGCTTTTACTTTAAAAAGACGTTTGAAGTCGTAGTTTAAGTATTATCATTTTATTTTGTTATGGCAGACTAAATTTATCTGCGCATTTAAATTTGGCGCGTAATTTAAGTGTACAAGTAGACATACATTGACCATGTTGAGGCTGTGCTTTCTCCGTTAAAAAATCTCCCGGGTAGGTATTGTATCTGTAAACAAAGAAAAAAAGAATGTAGGTAATGTTACACATATATCCTGAGATCAGTAAACAGAACTCTTAAAAAGATAGCTTTATGTTTACAGTGATTAGTTACTCCGTTTTTATCAGAACGTTTAAGATAAAAAGATTATTGTACTATTCGTTCTGCAATACAAAAATGTATAGCAGCTGACAGACATTTCAAACAGTGTTTGATCATACTAAATAGTAACTCTATTTTTAATTGCAACTGGGTTAACGTTTGACTGCAGGCTCAATGCAATGATGCGATCGATAATAACTATTGTACAACATAATAGAGGTACCTACCTAGACTAAGATTTCTGCATGTTAAGAAATAAGCTATAGAAAGGAAATAAAATATTAGATGTTATTTTTATAACCTTATCCATAGCAGTAGCTAACAACAGTGCGACCGCCGACCACTAAACTGTGAATTCTGTGGCTTGTTTGTATTTGTACCCACTAACAGTTATACTGTGTGTGTGTGTGTCAACAACAGTAGACAAGGTCTTTCTTCTTTTACTATTTACAGGGTAGCGTTTGACCACAAGTCACCTGATGTTAAGTGACTATGTGGTCGAGGAGAAGGAATTTTATTACTGAAGCACAAGGGTTATGTTTGCCACATATTTATAAAAAAAAACATAGATATAGCTTAAAAAATTAAAAAACACACTATACACACTTTTATTACGCATAAAAAATATGAAATAATGAAATTGACTTGTATTATGTAGTTATGATATCATAATGGTTAATTCAAAAAATGTGTAGGTACAAGTGAAGCTAATAAGAGTATTTTAAAAATGCATCGCACCGGTAGGTTTCAACGCTTTTTTTTTGTAGTCGCCCGTTTTCCGCGAAATTCTGCTATTTTTCCGGGATATCTAAGTGCTTATATGGTCACAATGGTGCTACACGACTTGTACCTATCCCAGAAAAATCAAAGAAACCTTTAAAAAATTATGTTTTTATTTGTTTGTTTGCTCATTAATCCGATTGCGATATAACTTTGGTGGGTTGTTTTTTGTACACATGCCCGCGAAGGTTTGTGACAAGAACGAAATATTATAGCGACGCATGCCAGGAACAGCTAGCATTTTAAACATACAAGATATTATTATGGCAAATAAGAGACAATCTTACCGAGTACATCTTTATAATCTCGAGTCTAAAGGATCAAGGCCGTGCGATATGTAAAGCGTATTCAGGAAATAGTTAATAGGTAGCTGTCTACTTATTTGTGAATATAATTAGATGGTTATTACGTACTATATAATGTGGCATCAAAATTAGATGAACAGCTATATAATAATATGTATGTATAACTATGTTAATAAATTCTGATCTCCACTGGATTGTTACTTAAAATGTGTGTAGACAGAAAAACAAACAATAATAATTTCGAAACGAATGTGATGAAAGTACCCGTCAATAAGACTGGGAGAGCTTAACAGATGGGCACCCCCTAGACGGCACAATTTATAAATGAAGTAATACTGCTAATAGATTTATTTACAAGCATATGCACCTGGCAGGACCGAATCATGTCAAACAGGAGCCCCAGGGCACTCAAAGTTTGTGTGTAACCTTTAAGAAAGCAAAAGAGTGAACGAAAAGTAAAGAAGTCGTTGTAATTCGTCGTTAAATTGAAGGTAATTTCTGCCAAGCAAACCCAGTAATGTGTTGTGTTAACAATAACACGTTGAAGTACAAATCCTATACTATTTCCTAGTGATTAAATAGATAAAAATACATACACCTAGGCCTAGGGTTCCAGTTTTCGGGGCTATCGGGCTGGAGCTCTGGGCTAATGCCCCGCGACTCTGAATCTGTCGCCAAGCAGTCCAAGCTCCTATAGGTGTGTTCCGGCAACCTCACTTAAGAAACAGTTCCCTATCCCGGCGTAGCGTGATACCACCTTCGACTACCTCGTCGGCCGTCACTTAACACCAAGTGTGACTTGTGGTAAAAAATAACATAAATATATAGATAACACTTATTTATACCTACCACCTGACACGTTTTATTTCAATGCATCAATTGAATAAACATTATGCCAAAACATCTATTTATTATGTAGTACTATTAAATATTCCATGACATTATCACGTTTTTACTATCGTCACTTCGTCACCTACCGCAATGTAACGATATATGTATAGTATATTGTTTTTTTACATCGCACTGTTTATCAGTTCGATTAATTACTTGGCAGTATTGTTTTGACTTGATGACATAAACATGTGTATATTATTTTATATTATCTATCTTACACATCTGTGACTTAAATCAGGTTTTTTAATTGTATTAGTTTAGTTTTATATAAGTAGTTTTGTTCTTTGTAAGTATTGTTGTCTTGTTGTTGTTTAATAACGACAGTTTATTAAAAATCTTACATAAATAGTTAATTAATAAACTAGCGGATCTCGCACAAAATATACACGAATCTAACAGATAGTACTATTTCTAAAATAAAAAGATTTTGCTAAATCGCATCAGTAGTTTCGGAGGTCCTACATCCAACTCACAATCTATTGGTAGGTATGTGTATAGATTTGGCGAGGGATTTAGTACTAATACATATCAGGGATACCATCAATTCAGCCCTCCGATCATATGGCTCAATGGGGTAAGTTTTAGTATGGTTGTTCCATTTTAAATCAACAAAAAGTACCTGTTTCACATTAAGTAAGTATAACTGAAGATGTACCTACCTACGCAAGGGCGCGCCTTGAGACCTATTGTCCAGCAATGGACTGACATAGACTGATGATGATGAAGTATGATTTGAGAGCCTTCAATTCAAGAGTGAATAGGTACCTTCTGCAAGTAAATGACAGACACATATGTAATATCATCGACCTCGTCATTACTTACCAACAGGTGTGTTCTTACAAGTTTGAAATATACAGACGGACGAAAAATACTACATACCTATTTTTTTTATTAGAGGGCATTACACCTTCGGTTTGTGGGCTTAGTTAATCCTGATTACTTAAATCCCTAATTTACATGAATGGCTCCTTACCTGTAATCAGTCGTTTGAAAACTATTCAAAGATAGTGTTAATTTACCTTCCAAAACATAACGGTATCACGATTATAGGGCACTAATTTGCTTTTGAGCGTTTCGTACATTCGATTAAAAAACGGAACCCCTTCTGGATCACTCAGAAGTCTGTGTGTCTGTTCGTCTGTCAAACGCAGCTTATTTTCACTGAATCTAAGAACTAAACGAAAAAAGTTGGAACTTAGTAACAGTATAGAGTTAAATGACCCAATCACGGACGTATAGTGTAGACGATCACATAATTATATTATAGTCCAAATGAATTCCAAGTTTTGTGGTTTATTTCCGAG
The DNA here is from genome assembly GCA_931315375.2 of Opisthograptis luteolata. Classification (NCBI taxonomy): domain Eukaryota; kingdom Metazoa; phylum Arthropoda; class Insecta; order Lepidoptera; family Geometridae; genus Opisthograptis; species Opisthograptis luteolata. The sequence goes on from OV928033.1 coordinate 7,625,705, forward strand.
TCAAAAGTGGTATACTAATAAAAATATTATCAAATGAAAACAACGATGTTGACTTATCAAATGAAAGGGCTCGTGCTTAGAAATACTATATATACGCTTTGGTTTTTAATACATGGGTAGGTATATTTACTTTTATTTTAAAAGGGCTTTTAAGAACATAAGAGATCCATAATTACCTATGCTTAACACAGAAATTTAAAAAACTTCATTAAAAAGCTGAAGTCGTTGCTGCTTGTTTTTCCGCGAAAAAAATATTGAGCTCCAAAATTTCATATACCTACTTTAAAACGGCACTTGTTTCTTCAAAAAATTATACTTGTCAGTAAATTTACATCAATTTATCTGTTGATTAAAAAAACTTCTAAATGATATTAAAAATAATAAGCACGTTTAAAATTATAGCTTACCTATAATTAATTACGAACTTGTAATATAAACTGACACAAGAGAAGTAACAAACTGACGTGCAAACAAACTCAGACACTGCTCACTAGTGGTAAAGATAAATCGTTAGCATAAAATTAAATTACTCTATACACCCGATTTCGTCGTCTGAATCACAGATTGATAAAGATCATACACACGGCACGGCGTCGTCGCCAAATTTAAATATATATATTATGTGTGTAAACTACTTTTAAGTATAGGTACCTACTTATTTGTTTTTTCTCATCAATTCGGCGGTAAAGAGCCGTGTGAAATACTCTGGGGTTCCGTATACATTCTTAGCTAATTCACCTAAATTAATATTCTTGTATTACGTACATAAGGGTAATTTTTATGGAACTAAGTGATGAGACATGCTTCAAATACCTGTACTAGTCAAGATATAATTTCACTGCAAACCCTTTGCCCTTCAATTCGGAATACAAAAATGTTTGCACACTTCTGCTGTTATTACAATTGAATAACTAGCAAGGTTGGTAATATATTTATCAGCAATAATAGCATGCAATCATTCTACAGGTGTTTTTAAAATAAGTGCTGGCAAAGTTGTTTATGACGTACTTAGTTATATTCTGTAAGTATACAATTATAAAGGACTGGACTAACTTGGAGAAACTTATCATATATTACGACTGACAATGATTTACCATTATTGTACTTATTTATTGAAGGATATTTTTACTACGCAAGGATAAGCCTTGGTAGTAAGTAGACAGTAGTATTTACATACTTCATGCTTAACCCCAACTTTTTGCTTACTTAATTTACTTATGTAACTCGGTGATGGGTATTTTAATAAGGAAACTCACGAGGATAAGTAAGGAGTGCAACTTATTATTAGTAAACATGTTCACAGACATGCTTACACATAATTAAATAATCTTAGGCAATCCTATACCTACTTTACAGGCAATTTTATATTTATGTCCTGTTTGATAGATATTTGATATAAAATTAGGAGAAGAAATCACATTACTGAAGCAGAGTTAAAAACCAATAATAAATATTTAATTATACCGCATTAAATTAGACAGCTGAAATAATAAAAATAAAAAATAAAATGAAGAGTTGTTTCTGTTATGCTTCTTCGTATTTACAACCTTCCTCAGGGCAGTCATCATCAAACACCCTGGATTTTGAGTCTAAATCGAGATTTTTCCTGGGACGCTCTTTTCTTGAGGAAATAATAATGTGCGCTAAACGTCATTGCCGGTAGGACCGCGGCGAGGCAGTACGTTCGAACCCAAGTCATAAAGTTATATGTTATATGGCATAAGTATATACGAAAGAAACCACCAACGTGACGGGAGAATGGCATCCGCATTTTACCCGGACGGGTTCTGAGGGCCTCCCAAGTTAGTACAATTCCGGGGAAACTTGGACGGAAGGTAGCTTTAGCTTTCTTGAATTACAACTGTTTGTTATTCAAAACAAGTGTTCGGGATCGTCTGCTTGTTCGCTATATATACTCTACGTGCAGGCATTTCGCGACATTGCCCTGTCAACTATCCACATACCCTAATAGTATTTTCCCTAACAACTACCCTTCTAACTGTAAAAATAGTTCGTACCCGTTGTACCTGGTTTGGTATCCTGGGTGGACCTACACCCATGATACCAAACCCATGATGCCCATGATATGATGATCCATGATACCTAATGACTAATGTTGAGGTAACCAATTATTATATGCAAAAATCGGATTGCAAATTGTTTCAATAGTGTTTGTGTAGATATCTCTACCTAATAGTTGAGCTCTAGTTGCGCCCTGCGGTTTTACCCGCGTGTTCCCGACAGTTCCCGTTATCCCGCAGGAATCCTTTTCCGGGAGAAAAAGTAGCCTATGCGTTCATCCAGGGTACCTATAAGCTATCTCCATTCCAAATATCATCAAAATCAGTTTAGTAGTTACAGTGATACGCGGTAACAAACATTCACACACACACACACACACACACACAAACTTTCGCATTTATAATATTAGTAAGATAGATAACTACATAAATAGGTATATTTACAATCTAAATATCATTATCTGCAATGACATTGCAGATTATCTAATCAAGTGACATCTGTACATTGTACAGACGTTACTAAAATAGATTATATTATATTTATGTATTATATTATAAATGCGAAAGTTTGTGTGTGTGTGTGTGCTTTAACGGCGTGCACTGACCAAAGGGTTTGATATGATTTACACCAAACCTGCAGATGTATCTTATTCTATCGTATGTCATTTTAACCACAATATACAATGGCCTAGGAACTTTATATAATGGGCAGCTTATACCACTAATTGTAAAAGTCGTAATAGGTATAAATTATTATTTCACTGTCTTGTTATTGCTATTAAATACATTAAGATCCGTTCAGTAGTTTTGCGTGAAAGAGTAACAAACATCCATCCATCCATCCATAGAATCCATACTCACAAACTTTCACGTTTATAATATTAGTAGGATATTGAATTTTCTAATTGGTCATTTAGACAAGGAGAGTAATCTAATTTCACCATACTTTTTTTACTGCTATTTATTTAAATACGAACATAACACACACTCTTTGGTGCTCGGTGGCATTAATGACTGAATAGGCTTTAATATTTTTATACACGCTGTTTTCAAATATACTTTAAATATGTGTTTGAGATATGTATGACCTTGGAAAGGTAATCTCAACGAAACGTGATAACTACCCAACTGCGATAGTAGTTGCACCTATATTTCTTTGCTTTGACCCGAAAACGTTCTTCTAATGAGCGGCATTGGCGTCCAACTGACTAGCTTTTAATTAATAGCCTAGAACTCCAAGTAACGGACTAATTTTACCATCCGGCTCTTTCTATGTTCTGTGATCAGGGGATGACATATTTATTTAAAATACCTAAAAGCGAAATACCACTGACTGACATAATAAACTATTATCACTAAATATCGAATATTACAAAGAAGTGAAACTGAAATTTGGCATTGACATGCTTCTTTGGTGCTCGCTAAGAAAGAATTTTAAGAAAGGAGCCAATTTAGGAGAAGGTAAAAGAAAAGTTTGTATGAAAAATGGTAAATCGAGGAAAATTGATAACTTGCATGCGAGTGAAGTTACGGGGCTCTACAATAAACATTTCCCGATCTCTGCAAGAGTTTTACTATCACTACTAAGTAGTCTCAATACAGAGGTATAAAGATATCACAAGTCCATTAGGCCATTTAAAGAATTCAATTTAGAAATCGATACTTACAATAGTAAATGGCTGCAGTTTTACCGCACGTCTCATCATAGTGTTAGTTTACACAAAAAACGTTCCGAATTTTTATGCACAGCCTCTTATCGAAGCAACAGTTTAGACGCTACTGCCGCCGCATCGTCAACTAGAACGATTTTATTTTCATGACAGTTGTTGTTCAGTAAACGGACAACAGCAGAATCTCTTTCTGATCTTGATGCGCAAGAGTAATGTACTAATGATAGAATAACTCTAGAATAGGGATGGTATAAACATAGAATTATGTCTTATAATTCTATGGGTATAAACGTTCACTCGTTTGGCATATTTGTAATTCGTAACTGACAAACTGTCAAAATTCCTTCCAACCTTTTATTAATATAATTTAAACTTCTGTCCGTAATATCTTTAAATTCTAATGAAAACCTTCGTCTTTCTAGTTATTCTCGTCAAAATTACATTTTGCGCATACGATAAGAGGATCATCACGACGTCAAAATATTCAAAGTACAATGTGGCACCGACTATCGTGAACGGAAAACCAGCAACCAAAGGGCAGATGCCTTATTTTGTATCCATCATCGAACCAGTCTACAGAACGACGGCAGGGTCAACAGTATGGATGAGCCTATGTGGGGGGAGTATCATTAGCGAATCAAAGGTACTCACGGCCGCTCATTGCTTTGAAGGCAACGATTACTATTTCTCCAAACACCCTGATATCCTCAGACTAGTGGCAGGTAATACGAAGCAAAAACTAGTGAATGCATTTAGGACCAACGCAGACGAGCAGGCCCAGTGGCGGAAAATAAAGCGAGTAGCCCTGCACCACGACTTTGCATTCCCAGAATACGACATTGCGTTGATTTCTGTTGAGGAACCATGGAATTTCACGAAGTATGTAGACTATGCCACTTTAGCAACAAGAAGCATAGATTATCCAAGTAGTTGTTACTCTACTGGTTTCGGCAAAACCGGACATAACCTTTTGGCCACAATAACGCCTGTGCTGCTTCAAGCTAGGATAGATGTTATGGCTCGTTGGAAATGTTCAGCGATTTATGAAATGGACATGGGATCATTTATTTGCACGGATTCCACTGTTTCTGATGTTGGCGTAGGGGATTCTGGCGGCCCTTTAACTTGTAAGTTTACCTTAGATCCGGCGGAAGTACCAGAAAGGCATCTTTTAGTAGGAGTCGTGAGTGGTAAGAACTACGACAAAACGAGTCTGTTCACTCGAGTTTCCAGTTATGGCGAATGGATTGCGGCAGGCAACAGCATCAAATTAACGAGTAGAAGACTGCTGATCCTTATTTTTATTACATTACATTATGAGTAAATGTTTCTACGCACTATACCTACCCTGCTACTTTTATAAATTGTTCATAACTTCGTTCTTAGTTATCAGTCTCTCTAATCATATATTGGAATGTAACATACCCCTGTAGGTTAGTTAGAGTATTGGCAATAAAGTCGTGAAAACTCCATCAAATTCCGAGTTCTTGAGTTATATGGTTGTACAGAACTACGAGTTTTTATTTTAACCCTTGATAACGTGTTATTATTAGCTGTGTGTGTAACGTTTTGACTTAATATTTTAAAACATTTTTTGTAGAATAGGTGACTTTGATCGAGAGTAGCTTTAAGTAACCTATAGAACAAAGGTACCGAGTAGTACCGACTCTGAGTAGATAAACCTATTAATCATGTACTTATTAATTTATTCTAACTGTATGCATATTAATGCCCGCACAATCACACATACATACACACACACACACACACATACACACACACACATATACATATATATATTATTTCAGCATCATTAACTACGCAGTTTCAATAAATTGTACATTATGACAAGTACCTACCACGTGTTGGGAACGGCCATGACGGCATTTCCTTATTTTAGCGCATAAAACATGCTCCCAATAGTCAACAGTACTCAACGGTAACTTGTAGCGAACGTACTTTGTAACTTGTACCTACAACGTGATTCTGGAGTTGTACTGAGACTTTTCCATCAGGTGTTATCATCACCATCAGCCTATTACGGTCGATATTCCATTATTTAATTTTCTCAAAATTTGAAACTTTCCTTTTGTGTAGACGAGATTCTCGAATAAAATTAAAACAATAAATATTAGATGATTAATTAATGCTCGATTATTGTATACTTTATTTAGTAGGGACATATGTTTTAAAAATATACTTATTCTATCACACACATCATTTCTATATTATGTTTTATACGACAATCTACTGATCCGTATCAAACTAAGCAGTACGAGTACATTCTTCTTATCATGGTTCAGTTGACGCTTTAGTAGTACCTAGTTAGCTACATACTTGAAAGTCATGTCCTCAGATCGATATTGATACCCGATTATCAGAATCGAGTTTCACGTAGGCAACGAAACTTTAAGGCATAGATTACAAGATCAAGCTAAGAAACTGGAATTAATTAGCACATTTTTTCTCGGTGTCACTGTAATTAAAGAATTAACTATTATGTTAATCTACTTATATGATGTAGGTATAGTTACTATCGTTATCAGCCTTTCACGTTCCCACTGCTGGGACTCTGGCCTTCTCTCAGAGAGTGAGTATGGGCTGTAATCTACCACGCTGGCCCAGTGCGGTTTGTTAGATGTCGCATGCCCTTGAATGTTGCAGTTCTTGGGCATTTATAGCGATGATGGCTCAGTGGTAGTGACGTCGGCTTGCGATCCGTAGGACGTGGGTTCGAATCCTACAATGAGCTTGAGCTTTCGGTGAAGGAAAACATCGTGATGAAACTCGTTCTCGTGATGTGTGCTTGGTTGGTGGTAGGGTATTTTCTAGTACTCGCCTGGCTAGCTACCACCCTCTTCTTAAGAATCTGTCGCCAAGCACCTATCGGTGTGTTCCGGCAGCCTCACTTGAGAGCCAGTTCCCAGTCCAGGTGTAGCGTGGCGCCATTTTCGACCACATCGTCACTTAACATCAGGTGACTTGTGGTCAAACGCTACCCTGTAATTAGTAAAAAAAAAAATGCCGGTTTCATCACGATGTTTTCCTTCACCGTTTTGAGCGATGGCAAATCCGTCATAGGTGCGAGAGGATTCGAACTCGGTGTCGGCGTCTTGTAAGTCGCACGCCTGACCGTTCGGCCGCCATCGCTCGCTATCGATCTGATAGTTACTATACCAACATAAAAAAATGTAAATGCGTCAAATTGAGAACTTACTGCTTTTTGTATGCAAAGCACTCTCTTTGTATTATATTGGTGTTTTTACCAGTTTTCTATAAGTATACCTACCTATATTAAAAGATGTATTATAGTACTTAGAGAGCCTTCCAGCGAATTCCGCAAGTACTCTATTGAAGGTCGCGGACAACATTTGGGGATCGAACTAAAAAACAAACTAGGATTTGTTTCTTGTCTGTGTGTTATGGATCATCGATCTGCTTATTTTCACCTTAGATGCAGGGAATTCTAGTTAAGGCTCCCACACAAAACTACAAATTCGCATCGCATCGCAAATATCTGCGAGCTCGCACGAATGCACCCAAGAACTTCCGATCTGATTCGCATCGCGCCGCATCGCATCGCAGTTTTGTTGTTGTACCCTTAGACGCCTTAGAGGCTAGAACTATTTTTTTTCTAGCATAATATCACTTTATCGTAAGTATGGTACCCCTCAGTCGCTTGCTGGGTGTGGCAACTGTGCCTTAACCGTATATTAATGAAAGTAGCTGTATCGTGTTTCACGCGGTTTATTTAGGTACGAAGCCAAGCCTTGCGGCTAGTGTTACATGCGAAGGAAGCCATGTAGCTAAAGTGGTTAGTACTTACTGAGTGGCCTATAGATGTACTCTATTATTAGCCTCCGTGTATTTATTTATCTTGACCACAACTCACCTGTACCCCTAGTAAAGATTTTGATCATCATCATCATCAATAGCAGCCTTTGACGTTCCCACTGCTGGGACTCTGGCCTTCTCTCAGAGAGTGAGTTTGGGCTGTAATCGACCACGCTGGCCCAGTGCGGGTTGGTAGATGTCGCATGCCCTTGAATGTTGCGGTTCTTGGACATGCCGGTTTCCTCACGATGTTTTCCTTCACCGTTTTGAGCGATGGCAAATCTGAACTTATTAAGTCATAGGTGCGGGGCCGAGAGGATTCGAACTCGGTGTTGGCGTCTTGTAAGTCGCACGCCTAACCTTTCGGCCACCATCGCTTGTCAAGATTTTGATAGTTTACAAAAACTGTAAATGTTTTCGTTTCCTTCAAACATTTTTTTTTTCAGCGCTCTCTACTTGAAATGTCTAAAATTGGAAATACGGGTTATTTCAAATCGTTTTATTTTCGAAGTTTTCGTATTACTCTTTGAATTTAGGTAATACGAGTTGCCACTTTACCATGTTGACGGTAGTAAACTTTGACGTTTACGAAGACTTTTATAGTTTTCTAAACTTGTACCTACTAGGGGTACTGAAGTTAAGTGACGATGTGGTCGAAGGTGGCACCACGCTACACCTGGATTGGAAACTGGCTCTCAAGTGCGGCTGCCGGAACACACCGATAGGGGAGTTAAATAAATAAATAAATATCGGGGACAATTGCCCACAAATTGACCTAGCCCCAGTTCGAAACTTGTGTTATGGGTACTAGAGAATAGATAGAAATATCCAAGTCTCAGGTACAAATATTCGTGCTCATCACACATATTTGCCCTTACCGGGATTCCAACCCGGGACCGCTAGTTGTTATATGTAAGCACACATAATGTACTATTATTATACGAGTAACTTTTTTCCCTGCCGACGTAGCTGAAGCAAACCTCTTACTTGTACTGTGGCAAAATAAAACGGTATCGTTAAGTGACACATTGAATACAAATTGATAGTGCTGTTACTCCGTAACATGACAGCGTAGGATAGGGTTGCCCCTTTTTTGTATTAAATATATACGAAACGTTTGTTTTCTCGTTGACTCACTATTTTAACGCACTGATGGAACCACGAGTGGGAATTATTTCCCATTACACACCATACGGATGCAAAATTCTTTGTAGCTAAAAGTAAGGAAGATGGCAAACATGTTACGTTTCTTTTTAATACTTTTAATTTAAATCAAAGCGCAAATACTTGGTTGCAACTTAGTTTGCATGGAAAATCTCATAACTAGTTGAAAAACACCACTCATATAATACGTTACTGCAATGTAAATTATATCGTTAAATCTTTTAGGAGATTTTACATATACATAGATCTAAGAATTACTTACGCACGGGATTTTACTGAAGATATGTTATTGGATCAGTAGGCAGTGAAATATTTCATGCTTCGTCGATAGTAGGTAAGTAGATACCTACCACATTATTTTAGTACGATTGGCAACCCTCGCATAGAGACGACACAAAGGTAAAATAATTAATTAAATAAGGTTACCGAGCCAAGCAGCAAGCAGTTTATTAATCATGTGAATGTTTGTGTGTATTTTTGTAACTTTTTCACACTTAAACCACTCAACGGATTGGGTGAAATGTGGAATTGAGATAGATTATACCCTGGTTTAACACATAGGATACATTTTATCCCGGAGAAACGGGAAAACCGCTGTTGAATAATTACTATAAGGAGGTAAAGTTGTGAGTTTGGATGTAGAAAGTTACACTATCCCTGGTTATGTTTTACGAAGGTTTTTCATGTCACCGTGTTTTTCAGTGAACCACTTGCCAAACGTTATAAAATAAATTAAAAGAATACAACGTTCAACAAAAATGCTGTTCGTTAATCTTTACCTTTTATGTTCAACAGGTTTTTATGAGAAAACTTCTGGCTATCAAATCTTTGCCTTACCATGCGAAACCGAGACGGGTTGTAATAATTTTACTCTATATTTTTATGTTATTTAAATTTTAACCTAGTCTGATTGTTTTAAATTTAATATTGTCCGTACATATCTCAGGTTATTTGCTAATTTAACAGATTTTGAGGAAACTAGCGCTGCCCTTACCTACATGAACATAATTATTTTTCGTTCACGACCTCTAGCAACACATCGGTGAAAACTCCATAGATTTCAATGCAGTAGTTTTTGTGTGTATATACGAACAAACAGACAGAAATTCTAAAACTGTTGTTTTGGTTTCTGTTGCTCTAATAAAGACCCATATTAGGTTTACTTCAATGTACAGTACAATCAAATCATTCATCATTCATGATATACAGTCAGCAACAAAAGTAGCTGATCATACTTGATTTTCTAAATGCGTTTATGATCAGTAATGTTTGTTTTATTCTTACAAATTACAAAGTATCGTTAGGCCACAACACAACACAACACAACTAATGTTAAGTGATGGTTCGGTCGAAGGTTGGTGTTTAAAGTGACAAAGACAATCGGGAAATGTGTTATTGTTCAGCTACTTTTGTCGTTGACTGTACAATAACGTTCTGACATGGGGACGTACCAATTTTACTATATGTATCGATGTATCCTACGTAATAAATGTACATAAAAGTACCTACGTAAATTTCTTTGTTCCTTATACCACGACGGACAATAAAATAAATTTGGTTCGTATGTAAGTACGCCGCGTACAATGGCGATAACAAAGAAAGTTTGTTTAAAATTTACGCGTCGGACTTGGCACGTTTGCACCTACAATTATTTTTATGCGTAAGCAATAATAAAGCAATGCCAATAGATGTATTATTAACATTACAAATTTTGATCCATTTTATTTTGTCGATACTAATTACTACTTATATCTTATTGTATTGTTAGTGACAAATTATGCCTCATTTTTCACAGACTTTTAGATTTTACTGAAGTCATGGCCGGCAGTCGGCAGTCACCAAATATCTTTGGAGCTAGGGCAAAAATATAACGATTTGTTTCACAGCGGATATGCTCAAAATTTCTGGCTTCTGGTAGCTTTCCTCATCTGGACTGTTGAGCCAGCGTCCCTTTTATCTGCTTTTTAATCTCTATACTTAGCTTTGGGTTTTTATTACTCCCTATATTAGCATTTGCCCACAAAACCTGATGTTAAGTGACGATGTGGTCGAAGGTGGGGCTTCCGGAACACACCGATAGGTGCTTGACCACATACATACTTGGTGGTAGCGAACCAGAAGAGAAAATGCCCTACCACAAAGATATGGTTTCATTTGTTGAAAGCTCAAGCTTATTGTTATTGTTGTCGTGTTGTGATTCAAACCTACGAACTACGGGTCGCAAGCCGACGTCACTACCATTGAGCCATCATCGCTTCGTTGTTCGTTTTGCGGAGGAGAAGCTCTTGTAGACAATTCAAATTATCTATAGGTCATTCATTACTGTTACGTATGCACTTATGTTAAATGGCGTTGACCTATATTCACAACTATGACGTTATCACATTGGATTAGTGTACTTTTGATAAAGGGCAGACGTACGAATACTTGCGCAATGAAAAATAATACCTACCTATCTATCTATGTTTAAAGCGCATTTATTTGTTTCGCGTGTAAGTGTTGTGGATCCCTGATCCGCGTAGTTTCTGACACGTACCAAGTTAGTTTTATTATCATAGTTAAGAGGGTGACTTTTGAGATGTGGTATTGGCGAAGTATGAAGAGAATCAGCTTGACGAAAGCAAAAGCAACCACCTAGAAGAACATACATAGACCAAGTGAAGGAAAGGATCGTCATATCGTAACAAAAGGTCAACAAGATGGCTGGGGACAGAACGAGATGGAAAGTACTCCACCGACAAGAGCTCTGCTTTAAATAAAGAAGAAGATCAACAAAGTGAGTATCTATGTGAAAGAGATAAATGATGTTTCATCCACAAATAGCTCAATTAACTAAGTAAGTAAATTTCCGTTATTTACTCCAATTAGCTTGTTGCTTGTAATGACTGTCATTACCTATTCTCCAATTTCCTTGTTATCTTCTGGACAACATCATCGTAATTTTCGGATGAAAAAGGAAAGACAAATTAGGTAGGTAAGTGCTTAGGTAGTATGATTTGTAGACTTGTACGTAGTCACGTAATATGTAGGTACATAAAATGAATAGTTTATTTACAGCACACAATTGTAAAAAAAATACCAGTCATCTATTTATGCTTACTGACTCTATCTATTTGTAACTCTAAACTCTAACGCCCGAAATTAATAATCGATCCTGATCTGTTATACGCGGTTTTAGATCGATATGTCATGTCATAATACGTCATTTTAGTACTAGGGCTTGACATATTACTACTAAAATGACATATTATGACATGACATATCAAGGACCGATTATTATTTTCAGGCGTAATCCAACAGTCAGTCACAGTATTAAAACTAGAATACAGTACCGGCCAGAACCGGTGGTATGTTCGGTTTAGTTTGAGACAGAAAGCTAGTATAGAAAGTGTCCTGAAGAGAAGAGGCATTTGATCAAAATTCTTTATAATGATGAAGGTATGTAATATGTACAGAATACTACAGAAGTTAGCTCTTAAGAAGTTGTTAGCATTTTTCCAACAATTCAGTGTAGCTTCTACCGAAAGCTTAAAGAAGAGTGGCACTACTTCAAAATATCACTAACGGTCACCCATCCAAGTGATGACCTCGATGATTATTGCTGTTACGATCGACCGGACGACCTATGCCACCAGCGATGGTACTTCCTGCTACCATCACGTCATTAGTACAAAAGGCCACAAAACATATAAGCCCTTCCTAGTAGAGATATTGTTTGTTCTACATTACATGGACTAGAGTGCTACTGTATATAAAAATGACCTAAACATGCTTGGGTGTAAATGGGGTGGGCAAATTTGTTTTACACTTCTTACTTGTTGCCATCAGTAACACGCAAGCAGCACGTCGCGAGTGATTAGTTTCATCAAATACCTGATAGGTTGCGTACATCCGATGCAACAACGAAACCCTTGTCCGTCTGACTTAGCTCATAAAATTTTAAACGAAAAAAGTTGATATTTGGTGCATTATAAAAAAAAAAATAAAGTGACCCAAAAACGGACAGACAGATGTGATTGTTGTTGTCCGAATTCCAATCATGAGGATTAATTTTGGAGGGAGAATTAGAATTTTAAAAGTATATTTCCAAGTGAAATTTAACGTATCAAATAAAGGGGTTCGATATCAAAATAAATAAACAAGTAAGTAGGTTGGTTTTATAATTAAAATGTAAAGTTTAAAGGTTACATACTCGCGGTTTTTCATTTGTAGGCTGCAGGAAATTTTCCGAAAAAAATGTAAAGGTATATCAGGTATACTGATTCAGCTATCTGCATTCCAAATTTCACTCAAATCCATTGAGCTATTAAATGCGTGAATAAGTAACAAACATAGGTACTGACTCACTCACTCATGCCCGGGCCACACTAAGGTCAACGTCAAGGAAAATGTCAATGCCTAAATTCGCGATAAATATTGCGTTAATTATTAACGCTATTATGTGCGTGGCTACACTTGAACGGTCAACGTGAATGCACTTGAATTATCGGCTAACGTCAAATGTGAATGCCGTTGTCCAATGTCGGGGCCACACTTATGTCAAACGTCCATCATCGCGCCATTGAACGGCATTTCCCGTTAGTGTGGCCCCAGCATCACAAACGTTTGATTGGTGTTAAATATCGCATGACCGTTGTTTTATCGTTTCCTTTAATATCTTTAAAACTAAGTCGAAAAAACAAACAGTGATTAAAAGGTTCAGTTAAACTGTGAAAACAATACTGTCTTTAATACAATTATAATAACCACTGGCATTGTTCATTATCAATTTCCGTCGCTTCATATAGAATCATAAATAAGTACATATACCTAATAATAGAGATGTATGATGATTGTTGCGGATAGATAAGTCGATTTTGTCAAATTGTTATTAGATAAGTCGATTTTGTTAATTGTTATAAGTAAGTAGCAGATTATACTACATAGCCTTTATGTATACCTATATAAATGTATAGAATCATTAGTAAATTCTAAGTTAGAAAATGTCACGATGTGCTGACCTGTGATCAGAGAGAGACGCACCTCCCGCAAGAGCGGGACAGCGATATAGATCGCGCGCGCGCCATGCGACGCTCTGATTGGACGAGATGCGCGTCATACCCACTGGTGCCTGGCACTAGTTGCCGACACAAAAATTGTACTTAAGCTAAGAGAAATCCTGTTTTAATGGTATTGCCTCAAGGTATTGCTTCAAAGTGTTGTATCTGAACCTAAAATATACAGTCCACAAGTTTATGGAAAGGAGTCACTCAAGAGTTTCATTTCGTCGAGCACCCTGACCCCAATAGTTGTTTGGTCCATCGAGTGCCGGATACTTCAAGAAGCAGTTCCAGTCGTATACAACCTGAACGCTGTTGTATGCGACGTGAAGATCATCGGCTGCAGTCGTATACAACTTGAACGTTGTTGTATGCGAAGTGAAGGTCGCCGAGGAAACCCGCCGCTTACAAATTGAACGTTTTTGTAAGCGGTGCCACCGCTGCAGTCGTATACAACCTGAACGCTGTTGTATGCGACGTGAAGATCATCGGCTGCAGTCGTATACAACCTGAACGTTGTTGTATGCGACGTGAAGATCGCCGAGGAAAACCTGCCGCTTACAAATTGAACGCTTTTGTAAGCGGTATCACCGCTGCAGTCGTATACAACCTGAACGCCGTTGTATGCGACGTGAAAATCGTCGGTTACAGTCGTATACAACTTGAACGTTGTTGTATACGGCGTGTACAAAGAAGCTACCAACGGTGCAACTACGTCGAGTCTGGGAAGATCACCCAACGGTGCAACTACGTCGAGTCTGTGAAGATCACCCAACGGTGCGACCACGACGAGTTCTGGGAAGATCACCCAACGGTGCAACTACGACGAGTGCCGTCTGCACTGCACTTCGAGTCACCGTGGAAAAACGTAATTACGTGGTTTATCCACGGCTCGGTTACCCCGGCCACCTAACGGTGCCAACGGCCAGGGTCTCAGAGTTAACGCCGCAAGGCGGTGTGGTGTTTTGTGCAACACCACCAGTCCATCAAGACCGTTCAACGGGAACGCGGACTGAAATAGCACTTCCTCGCCGGTAAGAGTGGAAATCAGTGCGGGGGCCAGACTGTAGGCACTCGCCAAAGGGGTCGGACATTCCAGCCGACTACCGAGCACCCCGTATCTGACTCCGCTCCTCTGCTGGGTGGAACCCACCTTACCTTTCCCAAACCATCCATCCCTGAGGAAGCATATCCCGATTAAACCCGGGCCCTTCCGACGGACTGCTAGGGACAGTTAGGGAGGTAGGGACCGCTAGGGAGGTAGGCAGCGTAGGGGCGACAAGAGCCAAGAAGATGCCGACCACCAGAAGCCAAGCGGCCGAAGAAAAGAATCATCGTATATATGATGATTATCCCGCGTCACCGTCCGCACCAACGTCCGTACAACCGCGAAACACAGAAACCGTTGCCGACTTGCCCGCGACCGACCAACCGCCGCGATTAACTTCACGCGATAACGAACGTAGAACACGAGCCCCGTCGGTTCAGTCACGACGTTCTACTGCTAGCGCGATCGCGAGAATAAGACAGGCCGAGCTCGAAGCTGAGGAGCAACTCGCTGCTATTCGACAGCAAGAACTGCTGTTGCAAGCCACCTTGGTTAGGAAACGGTTAGCCGCGGACGTCGCCACCATTCGCGAAGAGACGGATCGAGAAAGCGTTTGCGCGGAGGAGACAACGGATACCAATCGTAGAGTCAGCGATTGGATTCAAAACACTCAAAAACGAGGGGAGTGTGTCGAATCAAATTTAGAAAGGGGACCGTCACCCCCACCACCACCGGTTCGCGAAAGAAGGACTGAAAGACGTCCTCCTGTAGGGAACCCGAATCAAGTTACGTTCGAAACACCGCATCGACCCAGGTCACCCACGCCTCATAGGTCTAAAGAGCGCGGGCTCGAGCGGCTCGCAGACACGCTAGAACGAATGACGCGAAGTAACGCACCGTCTAGACAAACGTACGACTTGCCTTTGTTTTCCGGCGCCGCGGGAGAATGGTTGCCTTTCAAGGTCGCCTTTGAAGTAACAACGCAGTTACATGGTTTCTCATCCATGGAGAACTTATCGCGTCTTCGAACTTGCCTGAGAGGAAACGCACAAAAGACCGTATCCGCGTTGTTAGGTACGGCTAGGGATCCTAAAATTATCATGCGGACACTAGAACAATGTTATGGCCGGCCGGAAATCATTATCGATCAAGCGTTAGAAGACTTAAAGAAACTACCGCGAGTAGGGAATTCTGCCGTAGAACTAAATTCGTTCGCCATAAATTTACAAAGTATCGTGACGGTAATCGCGGGTATAGACGACCGAGACTACCTACGAAACCAGATGTTGTCGCGTCAAGTAATAGAGAAGCTTAGTCCACACCTTAAATCGAGATGGTGCGACTACGCTGAAGATTACGGTAATAGGACAGAGCCCGAGATAATAACCTTATCTGAATTCCTAATGCGCGAAGCTGATCGCACACTGCGACACGCGTTCTCTAACCCCGGTCAGACAGGAACGGCACGAGGCGCGAGTAACTTTAAAAGAGAACCGAAAGCGAACGAACGAAACCGCGGAGCAAATGTTTACGCAACAACCGATGATACACCGTCGAAAAAGGATACGTGTTATTGTTGCGGGGCGGAGCATGCCACTCCCCAATGTAAAAAGCTCGCGGCTATGCCCATATCAAAAAGATGGGAATGGGCAAAGGAAACTCGCATATGTTTTCTCTGCTTGAATAGCAAGCACAGACGTTTTAAGTGTAAGGCGAAGCGATGCGGTGTAGAGGAATGTCGCCAATCGCATCACGCGCTCCTTCACTTAAAGCGTGAGATAGTCGCCAACGAAAAGGAAGAGTCCGTGGTCGCAGCGTCCGCACACCACGCGGAAAGCAACCAGATACTCTTAAAAGTATGTCCGATTACGATTACGGGACCAAACGGTAAAGAAGTCGATACTTACGCGTTGCTAGATGAAGGATCGACAGTAACATTGGTCGACGAAGAGATAGCCGGGATAGTCGGAGCGAACGGACCGACGCGAACGTTGCATATCCACGGAGTCACGTCGAGCCAAAAAGAACCGGACAGTCAAGCGGTCGAAATCGAGATAAGGGGCAGAGGTCAGTCACGTTACCAACCGATTAGAGCACGCACGGTTAGAAATCTCGTTCTAGGGCATCAGTCTGTGAGACCTGAGACGTTACAATACGAGCATCTACGCGAACTGAATTCAGATGACGTTTGTTACGCGAACGCGAAACCGCGAATTCTTGTAGGCGCTGATAATTGGCATCTTATCGTCACGCGTAGATTACTCACTGGCACGAATAAACAGCCAGCCGCGTCACTCACTCGACTAGGATGGGTACTCCACGGGTCCGTGACAAGACAGATCACCTCGGATAACGCGACCGTACTACACGTGAAAGCTAGGGAAACCCGCTGCGATCAGAACGACGATCTAAGCGAGCTAGTAAAAGCACACTTTGATATCGATGCTCTAGGTATTTCATCAAAGCGCAAACCGATAGCAGCAGATGAAAGAGCGAAAGCGATATTCGACGCCACCGCGAAACGCGTCGGCAATCGTTTCGAAGTAGGCTTACCATGGAATTCGGATGACGTCACTATGCCACCTAGCTACGATATGGCTCTACATCGTCTACGAGGGATCGAGAAAAAGATGGATAGATCGCCGTCTTTTAAGCTCGCGTACACGGAACAGGTAGAGAAATTGCTAGAAAAAGGATACGCGTCCGAAAGTAAATTTGTAGATGACGAGAACCCGCGCGTCTGGTACTTACCACATTTCGCGGTCACGAATCCGAACAAACCCGGGAAAACGAGACTAGTTTTCGATGCCGCCGCGCGAGTCAACAACACGTGCTTAAACGACGCACTGTTAGACGGACCTGATATGTTGCGCGCGCTGTACGGTGTCTTGTTCAGATTCAGAGAACAAGCAGTAGCTGTGACCGCAGATATCCGAGAAATGTTTCTAAGAGTACAAATTAGACCGGAAGATCGCGTAGCTCAGCATTTCTTGTGGCGTGGCGATGATCGCTCTAGCCCGCCGCGGAAATACGTCATGTCATCAATGATATTTGGAGCTCGGAGCTCTCCGTTCTTGGCACACAGCGTACGGAATAGGAACGCGTCAGATTACGAGGACACACATCCGCTCGCGTACCGCGCCATAACGGAAAACCACTATATGGACGACTGGGTCGACAGCTTCGACTCAGTAGAAACGGCAGCACGCACGATAGCCGAGGTACAGGAAGTGCATTCAAAAGCTGGATTCGAGCTAGCGGGATGGAGCTCTAATCAACCGCAGCTTTTAAATCACATTCCCGACGAAAACAAAGCGAGCGCACCGAAAGAGCTAGGCGCGAACGTAAATGCCTGTGGTAAAACGTTAGGCGTATTATGGACACCGACTACGGACGAGTTATCGTTTAACACTGCAATGCATCGCGTACCCGAGGAGGTAAAGTCAAGGCTACGAACGCCTACGAAGCGCGAAGCGTTGAGCGCCGTTATGTCTCTGTTCGATCCGCTAGGCTTACTCAGTCCGTACACTATAACAGCTAAAATCATGCTGCAAGGACTGTGGAAGCAGAAAATAGGCTGGGACGACCCGCTCCCTATCGAAGAAGCGACCATATTCAACGAATGGCAGGCCGACTTAGAGTACGTACGTGACTTACGTTTACCGCGTTGCTACGACACGAGTAGGGACATCACGCATACGCAATTACACATCTTTTGCGATGCTAGCGAGCAAGCGTACGCGACGGTCGCTTACTGGCGTTTCACTCACACGGACGGTAGCGTAAGAGTAGCTCTGGTCGCCGGAAAGGCCAAAGTCGCGCCCATGAGGTCACAGAGCATACCGCGAATGGAATTACAGGCCGGACTGATAGGCGCGCGGCTCGCGGCTGAAATTATCGCCGAGCATAACAAAGCGAAACCGGAAGTTATACTGTGGAGCGACTCCAAGACGGTCCTCCACTGGATAAGGAATGACGCCGTTAAATATACGCCTTATGTAGCACACCGATTGAGCGAAATAGCCGAGCTTACAGAGACAAGTCAATGGCGATGGGTGCCTACCGCGCACAATGTTGCGGACGATGCGACACGCACCGGTAACACGCAATTAACCAGCCACGATCGTTGGTTCAAGGGCCCGGCGTTCCTGTACGATTCAGAGGAACACTGGCCGGTCGAAGACTCGCTACAACCAGATCAGGAAGAGGTGGTGGCGCTGACGACAGTAGAACACGGTTTAATAGACATATCGCGTTTCTCGAACTATACCAGATTAGTGCGTACCACGGCACACGTATTGGCATTCGTAGATAAGTGCCGCCGACGGGCAACGCGAATCGAAGCGCGACACTTGCAAGAAGCCGAGTTAGTCCTACTAAGGGAAGCGCAGAAAGACAGCTTCAAGGACGACCTGGCGCGATTGAAAAACGGTAAAAGCGTCGACAAAACCAGCAAGTTAGGAAAGTTAGATCCGATATACGGCGCGGACAGGATAATACGGTTGAATGGGAGAATAAACGCGGCCGCAGTCCCAGTTTCAATGAAAGAACCGCCTATTCTCCACGGAAACCATCCACTCACTCGACTCATAATACGCAACGAGCACGAGAAGACTCACCACATAGGACGTGAGCAAGTAGTAAACAACCTGAGACAACGATACTGGATATTACGCCTGCGACCCGCGGTTAGGACGATACTGCGTGACTGTACCACATGCAAGATGCGCAGGGCCGCCCCTGCGATTCCCGTAAAGGGTAACTTACCCGAAGCGCGACTTAGTGCATACGTCAGGCCGTTTACGAATTGCGGAATTGACTGTTTCGGACCGGTATGGGTAACTATAGGTAGACGACGGGAGAAGCGTTGGGGAATGCTATTTACTTGCTTGGTGACAAGGGCGATCCACATCGAACTAATAGCGAGCTTGAGCACGGACTCTGCCATTATGGCCTTACGAAGAATGGCAGCTAGGCGTGGTTGGCCCAGTTTATACTGGACTGACAACGGAACTAACTTCCACGGTTCTGATGAGGAACTCAAGAAAGCGTACGCGGAATGGGACCCCACTTTAAGAGAGTACGTTATAAATAAACGCGCGGAATGGCGGTACATCGACCCAGGCGCGCCGAACCAGGGTGGAGCATGGGAACGTATGATACGTACCGTTAAATCGGCCCTCTCCGTCACCCTCCACCAGCGCGCACCGAAGGAGGAGGTACTCACCACCGTCATAGCAGAGGTAGAAAACACAGTAAACTCCCGCCCACTCACTCATGTATCAGTGAGTCCAGACGACGCCGAAGCGTTAACACCTAACCACTTTCTAATAGGTTCGGCGACCGGTCTCCCATACGTAGGGGAATGCGACCAGGCTGACAGAAAAACTTGGAGAGTGGCACAGGCTCTAGCTAACTCGTTCTGGACTAGATGGGTACGCGAATACTTGCCTACACTAACGCCGCGCGGAGAGGCACGCAAGCCAAACGACAACGTAAAAATAGGCGATATCGTCGTAATAGCGGATGGCCTTCTGCCGCGAAACATATGGCCTCGCGGGCAAGTCGAACGTGTTTTCACGGGTCCGGACGGCGTGGTGCGGAGCGTTGAGGTGCGGACAAGAGGAGGTATTTTTAGGAGACCTGTAAAAAGACTCATCATCCTACCTAGAAAATCATAGGCTACGAAGTTCTTCGCCGAGGGGAGAATTGTTGCGGATAGATAAGTCGATTTTGTCAAATTGTTATTAGATAAGTCGATTTTGTTAATTGTTATAAGTAAGTAGCAGATTATACTACATAGCCTTTATGTATACCTATATAAATGTATAGAATCATTAGTAAATTCTAAGTTAGAAAATGTCACGATGTGCTGACCTGTGATCAGAGAGAGACGCACCTCCCGCAAGAGCGGGACAGCGATATAGATCGCGCGCGCGCCATGCGACGCTCTGATTGGACGAGATGCGCGTCATACCCACTGGTGCCTGGCACTAGTTGCCGACACAAAAATTGTACTTAAGCTAAGAGAAATCCTGTTTTAATGGTATTGCCTCAAGGTATTGCTTCAAAGTGTTGTATCTGAACCTAAAATATACAGTCCACAAGTTTATGGAAAGGAGTCACTCAAGAGTTTCATTTCGTCGAGCACCCTGACCCCAATAATGATTATATTATTTATAAACTATTTGCAGGGTCACGCCTCTTGAATCAAACGCAGTTCAATTCGATTCCCGGTATAGTATATAATATATACTGAGGGTAAAAAAATTGTGAAAAATGGGTCACGTAGTATGGGTACGTTCCCTTAATCCCTAACAGGTATTGTGGCGGGTCGCAGACCTCGTAGACGGAGTAAAACCGCCGCGCCGCTGCGATTCGGACTACAACCGAAAGTACTAACATAGAAATAGTATCGATCGATTGAAAAATTGGGTTAATGCTTTACCTACAAGCCAGCAGCCTTGGCCACACTAGGACAACAGTAGTAACACTTCTACAGTGCTAGAACTAAGGTGATGCCAGGTAAGTAGCTTTATTCTGTTACTTAGTACATACTTTTAAATATTTATGCGATAAAAAGTGTTCCGAGATCTCGGGCTATATAAGGTCCATTATTTAATGCCGGTCGCGCTCTAGCCAGTTCATTAACACTGGTCACTTTAGCTTCAGTAAGAGCTGAAGAAGTGATTGGATAAAATAGGTAGTCTGACCAACAACTTAATCAGATTTTTTATAAGTTTAGTATTCTCTGAGTAAATAACAAACGTGGTCCATAATATAATAAAAAGTAAAAAAATACACGCAAGTCACAACAAACATACCATCTGTCATTTTTGTACTTTAATAAAAAGAGATAATTAAACATATTATCATACACTTTATTTATGATATTTGTGTGCAATACAGACGGCGCGGCGCTGCTTCGTGTACTTACTATGTACACTACAAAGAATGTAATATTCATGACATATAATTTAGTAACATTTTTCTCCTTGAAGCGCAATTATTATGAAAGCTTGAATAAGGTTACATAATGTTACCAGTCGTGAGCGTATGTTTTGGTTAAATTTTTGTACCCAAGTGTCTTGTGATATGGACAGCATCTACCTGTCACTTTTGTTGTTAGAGACGCTTTCGTTTACATTTAATGCACACGAACGAATTATAAGTAAGTAGGTAGGTACTGTTCTATTTTATTTATGGTTAATAAATTTAGGTAAAGCGTATAAATATTACAAGCCACATACGGAGTTCAAATCCATCAATGTAATTTACTCATCATCATCATCATCTCATAATTACTAAGTCATAATTCACTAAGTTACTTTAAATACTAACATACATATATCCCAAAAATATAAGTCTGAGTCAAGGTTTCGCAAATTAGCATTGAAACTGTGAATCTAAAATTACCTATGAGGTCGTTCTTATTTATTTATACACATTGCACTATTTTTGGCTTTTAATTTGACGTAAAATAAAGTAGAATTGTTTTTTTATAAAATACATTTTTTATGTGTAAACGTGGCTACTGCAGGGGTTCGACAAACTGGCAAATCTAAAAGTTTTGCAGAAAAACACAAATAAAATTAAATATACTACCACGCGCTTGGTATTATACCATTGCATGCAGAAAAATACGTGCTATAATGAACCCTCGCGCTATTTACAATTTCTACAACACCCTAGAGAATAATAATAATGAAGGGAGTTAGCCAGTTTGACAGGTAGAGCGGTAGAGCGGTCGTCTTTTGTGGCTTGTCTTGTCTCCAGGTTCCTTCAACCGGTTATCAAGTAAATATCAATGCAATGCACATTCATTCAACATTTCTTGTTCGCGCGATACTGATTCTACGTCAACGTCTGTTGATGAAACTAATTAGCTGCGATAACGATGAATTAGAGCAAATCGCGTAAAGCTGTCTACGTTACTAACTCAGTCACGATACGATCAACTTTAACTAACGTAAAAAATATCAATATCTTAAGATTTTTTAAAGCATTCCATCTAAACTACATAATACGTCAAAAGTAGAGGCTTGATAAAAAAAATATTGACCTACATATTCCATAGTCCATACTTGCTGCAACAGTTCGCGGCAAACTGACTGAAATGTAACGACACGAAACATACAGCTACTTTCTTTTTTAACCCACACGATTAGAAAGAGAGAGGCGAACTGACGAATAAAATACAGTGAACCGCGCTGATGAAATTATTACTTTCAGTGACAGTATCCAAAAAACTTGAGGTAAATGAACACAACTTTTGTCGGACTTGTCGAAATTGAAACTCAATCGGAAAAAAAAACTGATAATAAGAAACTCACTTGCACAGTCCGTCCGATGCGATGCCTGCAGTTATGGAGAGGTTATAAGTGACACCGTAGCAATAACCACGTGCTTAAAATTCAGCGAGTTAGTACACCCGTAGTGGATGGCGCTCCGTGCTACACGCGTGCGTCTGACTCGCGAGCTAAAAGCGGAATGAAATGAACGTTGCCTGCGATACGATACGGCTAATGCAAGCTTACGCACGCATCACAGGCAAATCCGACAAAGTGTTGCGTCAGTTTGAACTGTGGAGTGTGTGGAATGGGTGGTAGAGTGCCACTAGGCGCTTGAGTTTACCCGCCGAAATTCTAGCGTGCTCTCCAACCCAGAAATGTGACGCCAAAACCAATCCCTGTGGTTCGGTCTGATAATTGTCTACGTACGGCCGCCGCGCCTTCGCGGTGACTGACTTCCTAACTGACTTCTAAAGCTGTCAATAATGAAATCGTAAAGGCAAATAGTAGCGTCAAGTTGACACGATATTCAGGCGCTGGTAAGTCTACAAACTTAAAAGCTTTGCCATGAGTCGAATAACAGCCAGGGCAATAATAATATTGAGCGATAGTTAAAGTTAATTGTTGACACTAGTAGTAGTAACAGCGGATTGATACAATTTCAGCGCCGTGTGATTTATTGCGCTGACGTTTTGGCACAGTTTTCAGTAACACTCCAATTTTATCATCGGTGAATGACACCGCTTAATTATAGACGGCATCAGGATTCTTTACGAACAGAAACAAGTTTACTTAGAATGGTAATAGAAATATGAATGGGAAGAATAAGTAACTATATTGAAGTTGATTATTATAGTTTACAAAACAACCTGTACTTATAAGATATCAGTCAATGCACACGTTTAATTCATTATTCTGTCAATTATTCTAAATAAGAATACGTGAAAGTGTAGGTAGGTAGAGTATAATACATCTAATAATAATTTCAAAGTCATAATTTTAAAGTTATCCTTAAATTTGATTATACAGCGTACCTAGAATATTATAAATAATTCGCAGGAAGTATTCACGACCTACTATTCAATGGGTCAGATTCAAGATAATACAGTGGCATAGTAGATACAGTAGATAGTTATCTAATTAATCCGAAACGTTTCACTGCGTTAGTTGATAAGTACCTACTAGGTACCTAATTCTTTTAAAAACTGTAACCCCAATTAAGTTTAGTGAAAACAATATCTTGATCATTAATCAGACCATAATTGAGATGGTAAAGAAGTAGTTTACATTTACTTGAAAAATCGAGAGAAGGTAGTTTTTTTTTCTTTTTTACGTCTTACAGGGTAGCGTTTGACCACAAGTCACCTGATGTTAAGTGACGATGTGATCGAAGATGGCGTCACGCTACACCTGGACTGGGAACTGGCTCTCAAGTGAGGCTGCCGGAACACACCGATAGGTGCTTGGCGTAAGGTAGCTAGCAAGGCGAGTACTTACTAGAAAATACCCTACCATCAAGCAAAGTGACAATCTAAGTTACATCTACTATTTATCTAGTAGACATTTTGACATTATATTACCACTTATTTTCTACAAGTTTGATTAATACTTTACATTGAAGACGAAGAGTAAAAAAAGCGAGGATGGTTCAGTAATAATAAATAACATAGTCACAGTTACGTCGGCTATAACTTTTATAACACAACAAACGCTATCACCTGCTCCGCAGTTTTTTACATTCGCGGTTTTTGCATTTTCCGGTACCTATCTAAAGTAATCTGTTACTCGTTTCAGAAACTCTACACAAAAATATTGTCAAGTGGGGCTGAGGGGTAACATAGATATACACATACACACGCACGCACACACACACATACACATGGTTAATACAATTATTATAAACAAATGACTCATAATATTATCGTAACAACACGTATCTGTAAAATTAAGGAGAATGTATTTAGGGATGGTCCATTAATCGCCTGAGGTCG
The DNA here is from genome assembly GCA_931315375.2 of Opisthograptis luteolata. NCBI lineage: Eukaryota > Metazoa > Arthropoda > Insecta > Lepidoptera > Geometridae > Opisthograptis > Opisthograptis luteolata. Next base: position 7,650,763 of record OV928033.1, read on the forward strand.
GATAGGGGGAAGGGGGTTCAGATAACATGACGATTATCATGATTGATCACGTTGGGGGGTGGGGGGAGGGAGTGAACTATTGATATGCTTATCATAATTAATTCTCAAAAATGTATGTTTAGATACTAACTGAATTTATCTGTAAAAAAAAAATGTGATGTTCTGTGTGGAGCTTGGAACCTCACCACGTAGGTATCGCCGGTGGGGCATAGGTGGGGTATGAAAGTGGTCTGAAAACCTTACTGTTAATATGCTTTTTCTTCCATTTACTTACCTTCCGATTTTATAGCTAGATATAGGTATAGATAGATAGATAGGATGTTTATTGTGCCGGTAATAACAGCTAAAAGAATTTGTTGAGAATGGTCTAAAGTCTTCATAAAAATATTCGTGCCATGCATGCCATAGTAAAGTTAATAACATTTCATGTTTTCATTCGTAAATCGTAATTTTAACGCAATCGTTCTCTAATACTAAATGGTCACGGAATGTTACTGTAATTTTGCAACTTACTGATATGAGAAGGACGTTATGTAACATAAATGTTATGTTACAAGTTGGGTTATGGTTTTTAGTGGTTATGTGATATTTGAATTGATTAATATTTACTTAGTAATGGATAATTTTAAAACATTACCTATATAATATTGTCCTATTCAAACCTCACTTTAAAATAAAGACTCCTTTTATAATAATTCCAGAATCCAGATTTCTTGAGCTTGATTCTTGAGGAAGAGCTATGAATCTATGATCCATGGGGATAAATATATGTATATTAAAAACACAAAGCCTAGAGTTCCTTGACACCCATTAGCCATCTTCAACAAAAAACAATACATCGCCAATACCAATAAAACGTATGGGGGGCTCGTTTAGTGAGTGACGACTTTTCAACGGCCTTTCTTCAAAGCCGTGTTTCCCAGTGTCCAGATTAGACGTCAGTAAGTATTTACTGGACTTGGTCTACTCCTGGTCATACTAGTCAACTACCACTCAGACTCAGACAAACTAGTCTATCGTCGGGAAAACACCGAACAAAAATAGCAACTCCTATATTGTTTATTTATTTTCCAGAAACATACGGTTCTAATTAAAGCTTGCTTTCGTTATCTAAAATAAAAATTACTATGTAATACTATTTCATTTTCTACTATTTTTTTTAGTTTCGATGTCACAAACCTTTTAATGTTGTGGTTTTCGGACACGTCGCCGATTTCCTTAGATGTTTTCCTTCACCGTTTTGAGCTATGGAAAATCCACACATAACGAGAGGATTGCATGGAGGAATAGGATGGTTATTTTATTTATTTTTTTATTGATTCATTATCTATCTAATTTTTGTGAATAAAAAGACGAACTACTGCTACTAGAGGACAGATATCATTTTTTTTTCACTTATTATAGGGTAGCGTTTGACTACAAGTCACGATGTGGTCGAAGATGGCGCCACGCTTCACCTGGACTGGGAACTGGCTCTCAAGCGAGGCTGCCGGAACACACCGATAGGTGCTTGGCGACAGATTCTTAACATGAGGGTGCATGGTAGCTAGCCAGGCGAGCACTAGAAAATGCCCTACCACCAAGCTATGCTCTCATCACGATGTTTTCCTTCACCGAAAGCTCAGTTTTCATTTTAAAGTTATTTATTTACTTATTAGTAATTTGTCATCACTAATATTTCAATCACATTTACCTACATACTCATTTAGCATAGTCCTAAGACATAGGTATCGTCAATACATCAAGATTGTTATTGTAATTAAATAATTAAACACACATAATACTTGAACAACGGTATACATTTATATAAATACAAATAATAGTTTATTACATTAACTCAGACACGTTCGAATCCTTTTGGCCCCGCACCTATGACTTAGTAAGTTATGTGCGGATTTGCCATCGCTCAAAACGGTAAAGGAAAACATCGTGAGGAAACCGGCATTTCCAAAAACCACAACATTCCCTTGAATGTTGGGGCATGCGACATCTACTAACCCGCACTGGGCAAGCGTGGTAGATTACGGCCCATACTCCCTCTATGAGAGAAGGCCAGATTCCCAGCAGTGGGAACGTAACAGGCTGATAATGATGATTACATTAACTCGCATGTCAGGTCTGTCTACCTTATTTTTGTTGTTGGGGGAAATCTTTGATTTAGGGTAGGTACTTAGGGTAGGTTATGTAAGTATGTACCTATGTAATGTGAGGCTCGTAGAACTCTGAGGACTCATTATTAAAACACTTTTATTTATAACCCTCTTGGTGGCCTCGATGCATGTCAAAAGGCTAGATGATAACGCATAGGAATAGTTCGGAAATAGTTCCTTTGCCTGCTTTAAACTAAGTACTTGTTAGAAATGTAAGCCTTCGTTACTCGTCTGGGATAAGTAAGGATGCGTCTCTCTTAAAAGATTTCTCCAAGTAAAAATTATTCAACATATTTATAGCTTAAACACTGTCTAGCTGAGACATTTGAACTTATAGTGCCGGATAGAACTGAGATGACATATAACACTGTAACACAGAATATAATTTGCATAATTTATACGCACGAGCACAAATCACGTTATTGTTTTAAATGTTAGTATCTAGTATCTACCTACAAACTAAAGTGAAGTGCTCCATATATTAACTTTACATCTATATAAATAAGAATCAAAGTCCTGACTGACTGATTTCAACGCACAGCCTAAACCGCTGGTCGCAGAAACTTAAAATTTGGAGGGTATGTTTGTCTTGATGCATAGGGGTGTACTAAGAAAAGATTTATAAAACTTCTACCCCTAAGGGGGTAAAAAAGGGGAAACTGTAGCCCATGCGGGTGAAACCGGAGGGAACAGCTAGTATTGTTATATAATTGTAGTCGCTCTATCAAAAAGGGTCATTCGTCGCATCTTATATTGAACTTAATTGATAATAATAGGGTCGGGCCTGTACGCAGACGTTATTAGGTAGTAGAATCGTTATTAGGAATTTCAGTTTATTTCGAATAGGTTTGCAATGTGCATATTATAACCATGAGCTCAGTTGTTAAACGATAAGACTGTCTTATTAGTTCTAAGATTTTTAATTCTCTGTTGTTTTATTCTCTTTTGTTGTTTCAATGAAACGATAAAGCGTTACCTACCTATCTATCTATACTTATCTACCTATAGCATTTCCAGCGCTACCAAGAACATCTCAGCATTCCAATGTCATAATGCGATGACACATACCTATTTTTAACTTGATAAACTAACTACCTTTCGAACTTTAGAATCCTAATATAATGGCAACGAATAAAATAGCATCTATTTGCAGATAGCATAAGATATTTAATAATGATAATAATGTGTCGAACTAAGAAACTATTACTATTTATTTTATTGGCTTGCGTTATTCACAAATTAATTGGTGCATTTTCGTCAGACACTAACTCATACATGCGTATTATAATAATTATGTTAACGCCAACACTAAATAATGCATGACACATTCACACAACTCCAATTTTTATTAAAAAAGGTGGGCTACAATTAGCCACAGACAAATACGTAGGCTAATTAAATAATTGAATTGCACACTTAATGAACATGTCATTTCGTTCGACACAACCTGGCAGATCTCCAAGCATTTATTTACCTAAATAACTTTGCCCTACTAACCGGTAGTCCTATCCAACACTGATTAGGTAGTCTATATACTAAGCACTAGGATACCTAAGGCCTAAGCCCAGAATAAAGAAGTCAGCTAAAGTAACCTAAGTTGAAATATCAACGCCTTGGCAAAAAAGATGCGTAGTAGGTACAGTCAGCGACAAAAGTAGCTAATCATACTTGATTTCCCAAATGTGTTTTAGATCAGTAATGTTTGGGTTTGTTTTACAACGTAAATGGTAACGTTTGACCACAACACAATATACACCTGATGCTAAGTGACGATACGGTTAAAGGTTGGTGTTTAAGACTTAGAAAGTAATCAGAACATTTGTATTGTTTAGCGACTTTTGTTGTTGACCGTACCTATATATTAGAACGTAAACATTGGTACACAGACATATACGTGTGTATGTACGAGGTATACTGTATACCTCTGTCAATTCGTGGTATCCAAATGGTGGCTGACCAAGAAGTCAACTAAACGTGCACAAGAATTTGGTTCTATCTCATAAGATCCATTCATTAGATCCATTATGGATTTACTTTAATCAACCTTAACATGTTAATTTCATCTTACTATTTGTGAAGATAAAGCAAATTCAGAGTATGTAGGTAAGTGTACGTACGATACAATATGTACAATAGTAAACATTTCTCATGACTTGGAGTAACATGTAGGTATTAGACATGGTCATCATTATAATATATAATATACTAGTGGCCCCGGCTTCGCACGGGTTATTAACAAAAATTTCAAATTTTAAAACTATAATACGCACACATAAACCCTTCTTTCCGTACGACCCGTGCCCCAGTGATGCCTACATTGCATAAGGTGCTGCTAGCTAGCCGAGCAGGGTGAGCGGCTACCACCCAACTTTTTTTATTATCGTGATATCTTTCAAATGGAATGTCCAAATTGAATAATTCAAGGTATTAAAGCAGTCTTGTATATAAAGTAATTTATTTTGATAAGGATTAATACCAAGATACAAATAAAGAGCCTTTTCAAGCGGCGGCATTTCAATTACATTTTTAAAATAAGAGAACACTTATTGTGGCATAACTATGGTAGTTAGACATATGCTGTCGCGACACTTTTTGTAAATAATAATGTGTTCTACAAAGTCTTATTACATTATATTATTCTATCATCAATAGTTTTCGCAGCGCACGCTATGTAAAGAATATTTTAGGTATTTTTTACACCTTGGGTTACATAATTTTAGTTTTAGTAAGGCACCCTAATTAAAAAAAATAAATATAGCCTATGTCCGTCGCAGATAGTGTAGCTTTCCAACAGCGAAAGAATTTTTCAAATCGGTTCAGTAGTTTCGGAGCCTATTCGATGCAAACAAACAAACAAACAATCAAATCTTTCGTCTTTATAATATTAGTAAAGACATAACGTAAGCGGGCCACATAACAAAATACCATTCTCGCCTTTCACATAGTTTACACTATGCTAGGCTGAATTAGAATTCAATGTCAGTTCGCGAATCAAGGCGTTACATTCAAGTTCAATGCCGTCTTAATGTCTGCTCCCACGAATTTCGAGTCTGATGCAATATGTAATCATGTTCCATCGTATGTTCATCCGAATGCAGCAAAGTTGCAAGATTTAGATTGAGCGTTCGTTTCATCGTTATAGTAATGATTATTATTTATGAGTTGGGTAGAGTAAATAGTAGAGCTCTCTGATTTGTATTGTATGCAGACTTATCAATATCACACAAAAGTAAATTATGAAATGCAAGAAACTCGTAAACAAATGCATATATATTAACTATGATAAAATATTATGTCAATAACTCAATACCAAAGTAATATATGTAGTATAAAATATTGTGAGCAGGACTAGTTTTAAAATAACTCAAGCAACGACCATAAAGATCAATTTACAGTTAACCTACTGTCACAGAATGTTTTACAGACACTTAGGTATAATTTCAACAGCGCCGATGCCAATCTAGCATGTCCTAGATCACGCTTCACAAGTTTCAAATAAAGCCTGCTGCGAAAGTTTCGAAGATGTCTTTTTTTGAACGAAATTAATGTTGAATCATTTTTTGATCTGAATTCGATGAACGTCTTGTTCGTGCTGGCGAACATTTCAGAAAAATGCAAAGATTTTTGTTTCACTGTACCTATAATACTGCTTGCTTACTTTGTCCTAGAGAACGAAATTTGACATAAACTCCATAGAGTTATTGTAATTTTTTTAGGACCTAGATTAGGACTATTAAGACCAAGGACATTAAGGCAGATCGTCTTATATAGATAGGTTAACGGCTGACAGCCGGTTTCAATAACCTATCTATCCACTGTTTGCCCTACTGGAGATAGAAATTTGATACAAGCTCCATAGAAGTAATGTTTCTACTTCTATATAGTAGGTAGGGCAAACCGTTGATAAATAATTATAATTTATAGCGATGATGGCTCAGTGGTAGTGACGTCGGCTTGCGATCCGTAGGACGTGGGTTCGAATCCTACAATGAGCTTGAGCTTTCGGTGAAGGAAAACATCGTGATGAAACCATAGCTTGGTGGTAGGGTATTTTCTAGTACTCGTCTGGCTAGCTACCACCCTCTTGTTAAGAATCTGTCGCCAAGCACCTATCGGTGTGTTCCGGCAGCCTCACTTGAGAGCCAGTTCCCAGTCCAGGTGTAGCGTGGCGCCATCTTCGACCACATCGTCACTTAACATCAGGTGACTTGTGGTCAAACGCTACCCTGTAATTAGTAAAAAAAAAAAAAAAAAAAATAGATTAAAAGTATAATAATTATATAGGTTATTCAAACAGGCTGTGACTCTATCATGTCTATCTGAGGAGAGCCCTCCTTTCTGTTACCTTTTCACGTAGATATCTATGTCTATGTTCAGCGAAAACATAGAAAGGTTTAATCCAAAATGAAATACCTACTCAATCTCTGTCGAAAAAGGATGGTGTTCTGACGTTTCAATGTTTGTTTTCCAAAATTCCCGTACCACAGAAGACGTAAATCAAACAGACAAATTGAAATTCCCGTATCTATCCGCTAATTATTAAAATGTCTGATAAGAGCATTAAAAAAAGCGGTGGCAAAGGAGCCAAGGTAATAGATAAACCGAAAGTAGAGAGAAAAGGTGGTGGAGCTGGGGAAAAGAAATCGGGGCCGTGCCCGTGGCTCTGCAACCTGGTGCCTGCCAATGTCCCGGCTCCTGGGCCGGCGCAAACCATTTTACATCCTAGGAAAGATGTCTTCGTCTTGAAGGTAAGCCATAACTACGTAAATATCTGAGATTGTTTCGCTGCAAACATTAATCTAAGGTAGGTACTTACTATCAAATCTTACAAACCAGACTTAAATCAAACTAAATCTATACATACTAGTATATTAGTACTGAAAGTCTAGGTACATGAGAAAAACTATTATAAGGGGCCTTTATCAACACATTAAAAAGTATTAGGACAGTTTCGGAGATTTTGTTTCACACAATGTAAGTTGACCTCAGATCTATTGCTTTACATTGCGTTATACTGTAGTCTACGCGGGTGAATCCGAGGGGTACAGCAAGTCAAATAAATAATATTAAAGTGTCTATTTGTAATTGCAAACTAAGAGCTTTTCACTAAATGCATATAAAAGTATATATGGTAGGTGAACTAAATTTTGGACGTCAGTTTTAAAATCCCGTATTTTGGTAGGTCGCCAAAGTTGGTGCGAATGGTGACCGCCGCTGCAAAATGGAATTGGAGCTAGTTACACCAAAGGCTACTGAAAAGAAGCCTCCGGGCCGAGTTGACACAAGGGAGACGCAATGTGAGCCTGAACCACCACCATGTTGCTGCATGAAACCCAAGAAGAATAAGAAACGAGCTTAAAGTTTGAATGTTTTTTTGTACCAGTTGGGCTTTTGGAGACATTAAATAAGTATAACTACCTACCTCAATACCAAAATTACTTTTGAATAATACAGAGGCAATAGACAATATATGCTGTTTTTTTATATATCTAGTCACTTCTTTGCAGTGATCTTCGTTACCTACGTCTTGATTGGTAACTGTCGAAAAGTAAAAGGCGGTGACGACCCAGGAAAGCACTAGACAATGCTATACGTTTGACCACTATAGCCATCTGATGTAAATTGACGATGTGATCCATTGTGGAGCCACGCTACTCCTTCACTAGGAACTGGCTCTTGGGTAAGGCTGCCGGAACACACCAATAGATGCTTGGCGCTAGATTCGTAACTTACGGGCGATGGATTTGAAGATGCCCTACCAGCCTACCAAAAAATTCAAGCTCATTGCAGGATTCGAACACATGACCTAAGGGTCGTAAGTCGAAGTCACTACCATCAGCTGTCTAGCTGTCATTTAATATATCAACGCCAACTTTTGAAATTCCTGCGTGGCCATGTCATACATTTAGGAAATATCTATGGGCCATATGCGCTCGTTTTCCTGGGATATTAGTTGTTAATTAAATCTCTTCAAACACACCATAAGATATCAATATGAAACAATAATAATACATACTATTGAATACTCAAGTTCGTGCTCTGGTGCTATGTTCGTTTGGTCTAAAGTTGGTCTAAACCCGCCTATATAATTCGTTCGCTGACGTATTCTGAAGCAATCTATTGTTTTAGGTTTAATACTACCCGTGAGCCTCTTTAGCTTCTAAATAGGTACCTACCTACTACGAACCACGACAGAAAAAATTCTATGCACCAGAGCGTCAATCAAAAGCTTCAAAAGATACTGTCAAAAACTCTGAATACTTTGTATCAGAGAAAAACTCTTGGTGAAATCATAAAACCGTTTGAAATGTTTAAATTGCCAATACTGGGCAAAATTTATCCAAATTTGGTGTAACTTTTAAATTGTTCCCATATCAATTCAATTCTTCTCCAAATCAATCTAGAGTTTAAATATGGGGAAAGGAAACGAAGTACCCAAACCTCGGAAACCTTATGAAGAAATCGGTGCAATCTTCAATGGTAATGAGGTAAAATTATTTCACAACTTTCTAGAAACACTTGCGTTACACCCGTTACACCATCTGGCAAGTCCATCTGGTGTTTTCGGGCGAACAAAACCAGCTAATTGAAGAAAGAATGTTTTTGTTGGCGTCAATAACAGCTTAAAGGACGGTGAGGTTAGAGAAATACAACAGCTGTCAATACATTGTTTAAAGTAATTAACAGTGTCTAAGAACAAACCCGACGGGTTGTTTCGTTGCGTGAGAACAAATATTCTTTGTGGAACCACTAAACTTACTAAAATTTAAACAAAAATCGACTCGAAAATGTAATATGTACTTAAGTAGCTTGTGAGAAATGTGAGATAGTGAATAGATGAACATATACAAAGTGATTTAAATTAAAGAAATTACCTTCCTTTGTCTTGTCGTATGTACCTATGCAGGTAAAAAGTAAAACGGACTGATACCATACTATATATTATAATATTAGGTGTAAATGCTAAATTACCCTCTTTGCCCATCTATTTGTTACATTTTGACGCCTAAGCCACTGAAAAGATCTTGATGAAACTTGAAATGTCGATAGTTTAAACTCTGGGGCAGGATTAAGCTGGAGACCTAGCTACTAATCTCAATGTCTGAATCAAGTTCAAGATACGAGTACCCAAGAGTACATCGAAGCCGCCGAAGCTGACTCCGTCACAGTTGAAGCTCCAGCAGCAGTGCACATGCGACGAGGATGACTCAGTCTGTTCCGAGACCTGCGGATTCGGTGCCGCTGACGGTCTTGGGAATGCTAACAGGCTCAACTTCCAGGTGAACGCTGCTTATGTCATCCTTACCTAAACGGTCATTTTAAGACTCCACATAATTATAAATGTCGTACGGTAGGTATCACAGCTCTAGGGGTGAGAACAATCTTCTTTGGTAAAGAGTTCGAAAGCACCTTAGAAAAATCAACAAAGGTTTCCTTTATTTGGCTAGTATTGGTACTAGCTTGGCTAGTATTGGTACGCCACATCGCAATTATAAACAATTAAAGACAGTTTCCTGAAACGCTGAAGCCAATTTTCCACCGATAGCTAAACTAACAGTGGATGCACTCATGTATGAAAAATTGGCCTAATTTGAGTGTATTGTAGCTCGCACTAGAAAATGCCGTATCTCCAAACTAAAAAAAAATAAGTTTAAATTATTGATTTGACAAAGAAATTTATCTTTATTTCATAATTTTATTAGAATCTACTGAGTTTTAGCCTCGGCCAAAGACTAAATAAAACCTGTTTTCTTAATATCGTAGATTTGACCACCACGGTTTTCTGCGGTTTTAGACCCTGGTAATCCTACTCCAAACCCACGAGCCCTATTGCCCTATAATTAACTAATTGATAAGTAACTGAAACATAATACGATATCTGTGTCATAGTGGCAATAAATTCACTTTTTTATTTATTTATATATTTACGATTTCGCGACGTTGTAAATGCGAATAATTAGATAATTATAATTTTCACCGCAGATACCAGACGACATGTGCGAGGCGTTCACCAACCGCACTCAGCTAAACTCCGAGTTGGTCTACAATAAAAAGGAAACCCACGACAACCTTTGCACCCTCTGCAATGTCACCCCAGTAGACGCCCCAAAGGGAGTCCAGGCGCAAAAAGTCCTGCATCCTGATAAAGATGTGTTCATTCTCAAAATCGGAAAGCAGACCGATGAGCCTAATCGCACTGGAAGTATTGAAGTTAGTATAGTCCTCATCATCATCCATAGTACGTTACCACTGCTGGGACTATGGCCTTCTCTTTGAGATATGGGCCGTAATGTACCACGCCCAGTGCGGGTTGAATGTTGTGATTCTTGGACATGCCGGTTTCCTCACGATGATGAGTTCATTCACCGTTTTGAGCGATGGTAAATACTTTGACGCGTTACCGTTCGGCTACGATCGTACCTAGTATAGTCCCTAATTGTTATATTTGGTGCTGCAACCTAGTAGGTGCCTGCCATCTCATTTTCCTTCAAACAATAGTAGGTCCTAGTGCGGCTGCAAATAGATAATAATTAAGTTTAATCACAACTCTGTTGAATGCTCCCATTCTCTGTCGGTCGATGCCAATTTATTTTGCACATTATGTACTCGGTCTAATATTCTATACTAATATTATTACATAGGTAAAATTTGTTTGTTTATTTGCTTGTTGTTTGGATGTAGGGGTAATCCTAAACGACTAAACCGATTCCGAAAATGCGTCCACTAATAGGAAGCTATAAGATCTTGAGATCACACACTATGATAATTATCTTGATAAAGTACTAGAGCAAGAAATTTATAAAACAAGTCGATGAAGAACTAATCCTACTAATATTATAAATGCGAAAGTTTGTGTTTTGTTACCACACATCACCGTAACTACTAAACCGACTTTGATGAAATTTGGAATGGAGATAGCTTATACCCTTGATGAACACATAGGCTTATCCCGGAAAAAGGTTCCTGCGGTATAACGGGAAGATGCAGGTGAAACCGCGGAGCGTAACTAATGTATAATAAAAGTGCAATTCTAGTGTTGATACAGGTCATTGATATTGCATCAGCGTCACAGAATAGAAACGAGTACTAATTTATCAGCGAACACGACTCAATTTAAAGGCATGCAGTAATTTAAACTTCAATGCTCTCTATTTCTTGATTTCACTATTGTAGGCTACTTCAAAACCTAACTTCAGTTGTTAATAGGTACTATCATCATCAACCTGTGTCAGTCTACTGCTGGACATAGGCCTCTCCCAAGGTACGCCATGGAGCCCGGTCTTCAGCTCTTCATATCCAACTACTACCAGCCACTCGGCGCATGTCGTCGCTCCACCTTGTCGCAGGACGTCCCACACTACGTTTGCCAAGTCGCGGTCTCCACTCAAGAACACCTATCTATAACAATTCCATTGATCCAACTCCAAGGTGATCAGTGATCATGATCACACTCATTTGTAGGAGGAATGCTTACATATTATTATGCGACTCAACATTCTACGAAAAAAGATAGCAACATAATTTTCCACATCGATATCGCGATAAACGTGGGGCAAAGTGGACTTTAAAATTTCAAGCAGTCCACTTTGCCCCACCAGTGGGGTAGCTTGGTGGGGCAAAGTGGAACTACCCAACATATTCAACAAAATGATTTTTTCCAAGGTCGAGCTGGTGACACCGCGCGCTCCTGCTAAGGCGAAGCCTCTTGCCCATTCCTGCAAGCAGATTCAATGCGAGGAAGAAGACATCCCCTGCTGCATACCATGCAGGACCTGCCACGCTATAGTACCCAAGAAACGCAAGGCTAGGCGTCTTCCTAGATGTAACTGTTAAACAACCTCAAACGAAATATGCGCCCTGGATGCCTCTTTATTCTGTGATGCAGCTCTAGAACTTTACACGAAAATGGTGTCCTAAACATAATATTATAGGTACCTAATTCAGACCATTGTAGATCCAGCACTAAATGTTTTAGGTTATTGTTACTACAAAATTAAATCGAGTGCGTATGTGTACTGTGTTCGATACAATGTGTTAAAAATTGCAAAATAAAGAAACATTCTACACAATATTTTGCACGCCTGTAATTTACAATCTCACTACAACCTCTCTACCCTAGTCTTTCCCGATTCAGAAGAGAATAAAATAAAATAACCATATACTATAAATAAAAAAATCTTGGTAGCAATTGTGTAATCAACTACCTTAAGATTATTGCAATTTAATCACCCTTATCGTTTGAATCTGAAGAATTAAGTCAACTTGTGGAGGTTAAGGCTCGCATTTTGCTGTACCTAGTCACCTATCCCATCACTGCACTCAGATGCAATGAGTTCAGTTATTAGTTAATCTCTAAACATCATGATAAAAAAAGAATTATTTATTAATCGAGCAACAGATAATTTTAATTATGCAAAAACTTCACTTTCCTAAATTAATTATCACCATACGACCTAAATAATTATATAGGTACCTAAAATTCTGAAGGAGAAAGAAATGGCTACATAATTTAAGATACGATTACATATCTATTTTAGTAAAAATATTTTTATTTGTGTCTTATTTTATTTATGAAACCATTAATTTTCAATGTTTTATTAGAATTGTGATAATAAAATATATTTAGTGCTTTTAGATCTCTTTTTGGTTTACTGAAGTAATTATTGAAGTTTGCTAAGAAAAGGGATGCGAAAAAGTATATAAGCCATGCCATTTGCAGTCTATGTTACACCTACTACGTTTGCTGATCTTTTATTGTAGGTAACGCGGTTAGAGTATTTTACAAGAGATTTTCTTGACTATCCACAGCAAGTGGAACAGTTACTCTTGCTACAACAAGCCTTGAATGGGAATACGGAAGAGCATTTTCGAGGAGGACATGATGGCAGAGGTCCACAGCAATCATTGCACGGTCCAGGTACGCTTCGACACCGTACAACTGGACAGGTATAGGATCGATTGTAGCAAGGAGAAACGCGTTTCCTGTACGGTTTCATCCGGGGTTGGCTTCTAGCCCTACGAGGTCTTCTGCGACCCACCGGACACGGGCGAAGACAAGGAGAGCTACTGCATGGTGTGTTGCAAGAAAGCACGCCACAGGGAGACTTGCGACAAGGAGACTTGCAGCAAGGAGGTTTGCTACACAGAGGCTTGCCACAGGGAGGCTTGCCACAGGGAGGCTTGCCACAGGGGGGAGGCTTGCCACAAGGCTTTCTGCATGGACTCCTGCAGCATGGAGGTGTTGTGCATCGAGGTGGTGAACAAAGCCGAAGTCGTGGTATGGGGCAAGGCTTGCACGGTCGACATGGTTTTCCATAACAAGGTGATTTACACGATGGCATCGGAGCACATGGCTTTTTGCAACTTTTTTTGTAACACTTAGGTTTACAAGACGTAGGTCGACAAATAATCATTTTACATTTAGACGGGTGGCAGGGTCCTGTTGGAGAAAAAGGTACGGGGCAGGGTACACTGCAGGGCAGAGATCTTGATGGTGGTGGTGTCCATTCCAGCATAAGTTCATTTTTCGCAAGTGGGGCCCCATTCATTCTGCGTACAACTAATTCGAATACACCACGCCTAGGATTGGTAACAGTTGAGACTTTAACGGCAGCCTGCCGGTCTTCTCCTGAAGATGCAGTAATACATTTAGGGCCCTTACATGGTTCTTTTCCGTGCACTGGACAAGGCTGTGAAGGTCCGATGCGAATATGAGACACAGTTGCTATCATGTCTGTCTTTTGGATACCGGAGCACGGCCTGTCATCTTTGATACAAACTGCTCTTGCAGTGCAGGTACCAGTTGAGGCTCCGAGTGTCCTATTAGTTTGTGCACATGCGGGAATTGTTTGGTGTTCAGCTTGCACGGCTGCAGCTGAACTCCGGGATTCAGTCTTAACCGGTGCTGCTGTAATATTTCCACTTTTACGTAGTTTACTTCTTGAATTAGAACCTTCCATCCCCGACTTAGGTTCCTCTTTTTTTCTCCCAAAGAAATAAATATCAGAATTTCGTAAGACTCCTTTATGGGACCGACTTGACGCGGAAGTTGAAGAAAACAAATCGGATTTAGTACCGAGTCTACTAGATGAATAATCTTTTCGGTTATTGCACACTTGCACACATTTATTAATAGCAGCTGTCGCTTGTGTTCCAGATGTACGTATACGGCAGAGATCATCTAACAGTGTCATATAGACAGCAGTCTCTTTTTTACTAAACAAACCCTTACTAGTACTCTCTTTACTTCTGGTAGAAGAATGAGAACCTCTCGGTCTTACAAAGTAATTCACAAAATTCGAAAAAGATACGTTTTTACTTTTTGATGGTAGAGTGCTCATTGAGCTGGATGTGTATGTTAAAAGGGAGTCAGTTCCACGGGGTTTAGTTGAGAGCTTTAAATTATCAAACCAAATTTGTAAACATTGGGTAACTATAAGTTTAACTTCAGAATCTTTATAGGAGGGTGTCATGTTTTTCACTGCGCATCCATCAGATATGTTTTTCATTTTGCCACAAGCAGTCTTTATTACCCATTTTTGATCTTCATTCAATTCTTGGCTGAACGGCAAATTCGGCAGTACACCTACGGCGATATTTTTGTATTAGGTATAAAATCAAATTCTTGAAAAGTAGAAGTCAGCCTTATCATAAATGATGCCTAGGTATGTTAATCTAATGGAATGTCCTAAGTAAATGAAGAAAAAAAAAAGACTTTGTGGACTAAACAAACATTTAATGAATAAAAACGTTGTACAAAATACTTAAAAATATAAAATAGCTAAAAGTTCTTTTTGGATTTGACTGGGCAACAGTCTGGACAGGTGGGCACGCACTGTGCCGTGCGCGTATCACGCACCGGCACTACCTTGTCGTGCGTCACCGCTGGCGTAATAAACTGGTATTCGAGTTTGGACTTCCGGTTTGCCATTTCTATTGTCTTGCCAATGCGTAGTTTTATAACTTGTGACGGAAAGTCGTAAACTACTCCAAGATAGTCTTCTGCGGTAGGCGATAGCAACTGGCCGGGCTCGTCTCGTGACACGTCGCCTACTCCGTCAGAGGTCAAGTTAAAGTGGGCGCGCTGTTTGTGCCCCAAGCTGCAGGAGTCCGATGGTAATTGGAATATCACCTTGTTCCCCGGCGGACAGCAATCTGTACAATATAGTGATCATATCGTCCCCTCAGTAGAGAAAAGTTGCTGATCTGAGCGACTAAGTAACTACCGATATTTATGCATATAGCATATACAGTTTATTGTTATGCACACCTATATACAGTATATTTTATACTCTAAATATGTTACGAATAACATCCAACTAAGAAATTAATCTGTATATTTCCAGCAGCACTTCTTTATCACGTCTGTTTCCTGAGATGTAGAGACGTGGATACCTATTATGTATATCTAATTAGGCCCTTAAAGCCCTTGAAAAAAATCCCTCTCTCATTATAATAGGTCTTTTTTTGATTTAAGTATATGTTACCTGCTACAAAACAAGAATGTATTCTGCATTCAAAAGTATTATATACCTACTGTGCTTTTAAATTAATCGATAACTACAAAACATGACTATAGTGCCATGTTGCCCTGAAATTTAAATAATTTTATGATACCTATATAAAGGAAAAAAATCTTATATATTCTTCTATCAGAATTTTTTTTGCTCGCAATAATTTGAATGAAACCAATATCTTTTTAGATAATTTACAAGTAATCAAATAACTCAAAAAAATGTAATAGGTACTTTATATTTTCTTAGTTTAGCAGTAAGTAACAATTTCCTACAAGGGGACGATATATGATGAGAAAAGAAAATAATTGATTAGGTTCTGTCATTTATCTACATTACCTACTTGGTATTTAGGAGTAGATAAAACTATTTCATTAGATGCTTTCTACTAGGTTCAAATAGTGAATCTAATATTCAACGCCGTCTTTTTCCTTTTATCTTTTTAATAGCTCTTCCCATACAACATTTACAATCGGGATCGGATTGCATCTTAGTATTAATTTTCTTGATGGGTGCTTTCTTATCTGGTCCCTTGGGTGTAGTAAGCTCAACTTCTAATTTACATTTTCTGTCACCTTGCCATGCACTTTTTGCTACCTTCAAAACGAAGACATCTTTGTTTGGTATATCTTGTTGTTTTGTATCACCCTTTCCTAGAGCAGCTTGCTGGCCGTGCTTGGAAGCCATAGAGCAGCCCTCCGTCATACACGAGAAAAGCGTTTTTGCGGGCTGTGCTCCAGAACAACATGTAGCTTGGGAAGGCAAAGCTAAACTTATTTGATTTTTCCCACAAGGTACGACGCATGGTCCTCTCTCGTTGTTTTTCTTTCCTTTCACGTACGGACTTTGCATGGAGCAGTGAGTTTGACTGATCTTCTTTATTACCGCCGCGTCGGCAGGCACTTTGATCTTTAATTCGTTGCCCGTCAAGGTGGTTCCTATCTCTTCAAATTGTTTGGTACGACCTGTCCATTAATAAATTTGTTCTGAAGCATTCAGTTTCTGAACAACTTAGTTTTGCTCTTGGAGCTTAGTGCAATCATGCTTTATCGAGAATGTTTGTTAATTAAATTACTGCTGCTATTGAATTTGCAAAATATCTAAGTAAACCTACTATGTAACTATAATACTTAGTACTTAAAATAAGGAGAAAACCAAACTACGAATCAAAAAATGGGTACTTACTACTTAACTAATCAATTCACGATTAAAATTAGTGTATCTAAACGATTCATGTTGTTACATCGTGATTTTGATTTAGCAACATAAGCATCAGAATTCTTACCTTTTGGCACATGTAGACAGTATTGGTCAGTATTCCTACAAACCAATGGTGATTTACCAGAAGGCCTGGGGCCTGAACAATAGCATGGATCGTCCGGATCTTCACAAGGCATACTATTGTAGGGGTCGCGTACTGTAAAATATTTCATAATATCATTATGTAAATTTTCGCGACTGAACCTGATCATGTCATTGGTAATTAATCAATTGATTATTGTTAACAAAGGAATGAAATTGTAAATGTGATCGCGCCCAAAAAATCCCCTGCCGATCGTTTCTTGTCTGTTCTTTTGCCAGCGTTAAAAGGTTGGTACAGGCGTTTGACGTTTTAAAGTGATCACATGTTGTACATATCCTAATAAATAAATATTTTGACTTTTATCTTTTGTACGCTTTGGATGAAGGAGGCGTAGGTGAATAGGAACTAATTAGGTACTTCACAGAACCGGATATCTATAGGTACTCGTATGTATCTAGATTATTGCTCTAGGATACCGCGAAATGGGGAGATCCTGAACACAGCCAAGTTGAGCATTGGTTCCCATTTCTAAAATGCGTAGGTACCTACTCCTTATCTGCTCTTCAATTCACACCAATGTGGAAATAAGAGGAAAAAGAAGGCATAACTAACTACTTACAAAAGAGCAAAAGCGCGAGCATAGCGAACGGGAAAATTTGGCAATTTCGATTTGGTTTCAATTTAGCGGATCTCTATAGAAACAAATTAATAAACATTTATAAACTGCTGATATCAGTACAATTTTTATAACAGGATCCGTTATTCATAGTTGCACTGCCATGGTTAACAATAATTCTCACATTCCGTTTACTCGCGCATTATCAAATAAATTATACATACTTAAAGGGCAAGGACCGCCACCAGCACCGCCACCGCAGGGTGGTCCTACTAAAGCCTTGGTCCCCGCCGCGGCGCCCCTCGCGGTACCACAAGCGCACGGGTCCTGGGACGACTGCAATTCTTTTCGAGGATTACAAGAACGGTCTATAATTGCTGACCCACCACCACCGGCTCCCAAATTCGGTGGACTACCCGCTCCTTGAAATCTTGTAATAATAAGCTTTCCGAAACAAGATATTCTCAAAAACATCACAATATCACCGTTTTCTGCTCCATCCGGACCAACAATCCGAAAAGAATCCCTCAGAGCTTGGTAGCTTACATTCGTAGGGTCTTCCAAAAACTTTCTTCGTGCTTGAACAAATTCTTTAGTCATATCTATTGTTGCTTCTCCCATGACTATTTTGGTCGGAAGGCAACCGCAAGGTAGTGATTTATATACCGATATTTTAATCGGAAAGCTGCTCATGGCGGTGTTTATATCGGCTTCCTTTAGTGAAAAGAGACATGACTTGCCATTATTGAACGTTTTTACGAAAGGTCCACCGCTTTTAGCGATACAAGCCCCGGGGTCGTCATCACATATTTCGAGA
This sequence comes from Opisthograptis luteolata, assembly GCA_931315375.2. Lineage (NCBI taxonomy): Eukaryota > Metazoa > Arthropoda > Insecta > Lepidoptera > Geometridae > Opisthograptis > Opisthograptis luteolata. The sequence continues at coordinate 7,669,163 of OV928033.1, forward strand.
GGCTCCACGGACGGGGCTGCTATATTGACACATGTTCGAAAATCTTTATCAGAGAAACAAGGGCTTTTCACAAAAACAATTTTATCGACCAGCACTTCTAAAAGAAACAGGCCATCGTCCTGCTTTACTGCCATAGCTATAGGTATATGTTCGGGGATGGTTTTTTTTCCTGTTTTATGTTTTCTATGAAAATACTATCATGCTTAAAATTTTGACATTAGTGTTTAAAACAAAAGATGCAATAAAAGTCATAGAGTATTTAGAGGATGGAATTATTTTTTTCAACCAAGTAGGATGTAGGATTGAGGTAGGCCAAGCTGGCTACCCTCGCGGGTGGTGCTCGCGCAACCGTGGTTGGGGGGGAGGGGGGGGGCGGTGATATCCGAATGATTCTCTTGATCATTCGGACGCCTCCCAAGGATGGAAAACCGAGATGGTAGGGGGTTGCTGTAAAGGCATCAGTCCATCCAGGAGTGGGAACTGGCAGGGTGTCTAGGGGCTTGTATAGCCCCGTAGTGACTGCTGGGGGTTCCTGTGTGAGCCAGGTAACCCCTCCCCTCCCCAGGAACCTTTTTCCGCAATAGAAAGTAGACTATGTGATCCAGGGTATAGGTAAGTTATTTTTTCACATTTCACTCAAATCCGATCAGTAGTTTTTCAGTGAAAGGGTAAAAACACCAAAACTAAACATATATCCAGCTATCCTAACTTACACATTTATAAAACTAGCTTTATCGTGATAATATGTATATGTATGTATGTATGGCCTTCTCTAGGGTTTGAACTATCTCCACACCAAATTTCACCAAAATCCGTTCAGTAATTTTTGCGTAAAGAGCAACAAACATAGTAGGGTTGGATTAGTAAGATTTCACGGATTACCTACATTATTCAATAAGTATATTTTTCAGCTTGCAGCTGAGGATAATGTATGTACCTATATACCTACATATATTATGTTCTATTGCAGCTTAACTACAGACCAGAGTGGTTGTTCCTTAATTATCTACCTACATTTGACCTTCATAATAAGACCCCCTGTGGGTTGTATTAAGTTAGGTGGTTCCAGTGTTTACATTTTACCGCGATAAAAAGTATCCTATATCCTTCCCCAGGGTTTACACCATCTCATACCAAATTTCATCAATATCCGCTTCATAACAGACAAAGTTAGCATGTTAAACTACTTACTCCAAAAGTGTATAACAATGCTTCCTTGCTACAGAATTGACTTTTCTCTGCCCTTTTGGACATTGCTATAATTCAACACAGCATGATATAGGCACATCAGCCCCAGGCTGCTCGCCTAATAAATAAATAAATATACTATTGTACTTCTTTGTTAGGCAACACTGACCTTATCTTCAGTATACAACATAATCAAATTACTTATTTTCAATATGACTATGTAATGGCACAGAATAATAGTACTTACTACAAACTCTATTGATTCACTTTTTCAGTGTACACTTGTACAGCTTTTACACTATCAATTTTGCTCCGATACTGTTTAACTGGTTTCAACTCCTAATTTAGGCGCCAAAAAAACTTCATGTCTGCCACAATGGTTAACTTGACTACAGATCAAAAAACTAGGTACCTAAGTATTATGGCATGGTTGTAGTATGCATTTATGTAAGTTGTTACCATGTTGTAGGAATGTACCCTAACTTAATATGTAGATTAGTTCATATAGAAAGTTGCGAATCGACACACAAGTTTAAATAATCTATATAAAAGAAAGCTGTGTTAGTTACTATTTATAACTCAAGAACGGCTGAACTGAAAATTGGTGGGGAGGTAGCTTAGGACCAGGAAACGGACATAGGATAATTTTATCCAGGAAAAAACCGCGGGGCGCACCTAGTAATAAATAAATATTGGGGACACAAATTGACCTAGCACCAAATTAAGCTCATAACTTGTGTTATGGGTACTAGACAACGATATACATACATAAATAGATAGAAATATCCAAGACTCAGGTAAAAATATTCGTGCTCATCACACATATATTTGCCCTTACCGGGATTTGAACCCAGGACCGCTAGCTTCGCAGGCAGAGATACAACTAACTCGGCTACTGCGTCAATTCTCACCAAAAAACAAGACAAAGTAGTTCATTTACATACAATTTTTGGTCTGCCTAGGTACCTATACCTACCTAATTATTATGTCCATCTATTTGTAACTTTTCATCTCAATGTACTTCATGGTCTTTGATATGATTTTAAAAGTCTTATTATGTACATAAAATGGTTTTAAAATGAAATCTGAGTGTAGGTACAACTCACTGCACTAAAGTTTCAGATTGTTAGTTTGTAACCAAATGAAATGAGAAATGCTACAAATATGAGATTCTAATATTGCAGGCGAGCTGGGAAAAAGCTAGTTTCTGAATAAAACAGTAGTTAAGTTTTCTTTACATTATTTAATTATATGTAAAGTCTAACTTAATAGATAGGTTCTGGCTTTTGTGTGAGGAGTAGTCCAAATCTTTTCTTGATAGTCATTCTCTGTCGGGAGTATTTGTCTTCGGGAGAGAACCGAGCTGAAAATAACAAGGTTACTTAAAACTTCTTTTATACAAGAAATAAAAAGGTTCCAATTACAACGTCACTTTACAATACAGCTTGCTTGAACATCGTAACAACATTTTGAGGTTGAACTTCCATCCAATGCCTCATTTGCAACCTTCACCCACAGACAATGAACACCAGCCTGGTTAATACATTTGGATATCTAAAACCTAACTCATTTAGTATATAGGATCACTAAATTGTGGAGTGTTAATCAACAATGTAAAACGACTGATATTTTAAATTAATTTTTATGAATATCTTACCAGGATGTGCTGACAGTGTGGGCTTTCCACTCGGATCAATCATCTGAAATATAATATAAAATTATTGATAGTATCCAACAGCTAACATATTTATGAAGAATAATCCAATATTCATCAGGGAACAATGAAGTTGTATCATTGGTAAACAATAGATTGTATTCACGGTTCAATGCACATGTAAGTAGTAGGTTAAAATTAAACACTTACAGCCAAAGTGTATTGTCTTACACCTTTATTATTTAGATAGTATCGTAAGTGCATTTTTGGTGTGTTTTTAATAGCAACGTCAACTTTCTGCAGTGGAAAGAATGTAAAATTGAAAATTAAAATCTAATCTCAACTTCAATTCGGATCAATCCAGTCTACTTTTTTTTTTTTTTTTAATGGCAATTGTGAAACATTACTGCCATCATCCCAGTCTACTTGTACTTAATCTATGGAATATGGATCAATCGAAGACAAATCTGCTAGTATTTTTTTTTTATTTTATCCTTGTTCCTAGGGATGCGCGATATATAACATATACATAGATATTATCAAAAATCTATTTTGAGTTATTGATATCCTTAAAATATCTTTATGAAATATACCGAAATAAATATTAAATATATAATATCGATACATATCAGTTTATTTAAGATATATTTTAAAAGTTTCTACATAGTTTCTATCGAATAAAATCTTATAATACTTTGGGTTTTACATCAGATACCTAATGCGCTAGATAGTGGATGTATAAGACATGGATATATTTCTCTTCTCGCTGAAAATAAAAATAACAATCAGTCATTAATTTTTCAATTTGTCATTTTTTTTAGACTCACTTTGGGTCGTTGCGCCATCTCAGTTAGTTAGTTTTTTAGTCATTAATTTTCATCTAATCATTTACTCTCTGACTCTCAACTTTTCTTATCAGCATTTTTGTTGTAATTAGGCTACGTGAATTGATCTGGTGCCGATTCAGTGATGTAAAGATGTAGAGAAAGAATAAAAGTAATTAGTAAATTAAACCATTTTACTTCTTCACAACTTAGAGAAAAAACTTCTACTGACAGAATATATATATAACAAAACAATATTGTCGATGACATATAAAACCTTTATGTAGGTATATCACCTAAAAGTTCTTATACTACAACACCCCCACTTAATCCACAATGTTGTACACAGAACTCATGTTTCTGCCTAGTAACTATTAACTCCCCTAGTTAACATAATCAGCCTGTTAGCGAGAAACCGCAGCACCACCAAAAACAACCAGGCAACCCAGAGAAAGATTTCTCATCAGAGCTGTTCCCCCAATCAGCGTCTGCATCAGAGGCTAGTTACATTTTTTGTAACACAGCGATAGTTCCGCCGTCCCCTTCAGATACCTAGGAACGCGATTCACTGTCATGTGGGCATGAATTTTCTCGTTCCAACATCAAGCCGTACTTTCCGCTCTTCCCCCTTTTGAACGAAACATTCTGGCTGTTCCATTTAAACCTCCTGTATATCTCCAACAGTTATCACATTTATGTGATTTACTCTTGGATCCTTTTCGGCTGCCAGCACTTGTGCGTTTCATGGCATCTTGGACCGATACAGGGTCAGATATACCAGCTACTTGAAAGTTATAGACCATGTCCTCATCTCTCTTGGGACGTCTATCTCGAACTGGGTAGCGTCGTTCAGTAGGAACAACCACATTATTTGCTGGACTATCAATATTTGTATTGACTGGGCCTTGCAAATCTTCTGCCACAGGATTTTCTAAATCGACAGAGTCGAAGAAGTTCTCTCCAGAGTCTGATTCGTTTGTTGAACTAGATGAACCACCTTGAACATCTACATGAACAACTGAACTCCTTGGTCTTGAAACTTCTTCATCAATCAGGACATTCGGCCTAGACACCGGTACCCCCACTGCAACCGGTCCAGCTAACCTTGGTAACTCTGGTGCAGTGGTAGGACGACTAGTCCCAAGAATGTCATTTTGCAGATCTATTTCTACAAAATCATTTTTAGAAACGACTTGTTTCTTCTTCATCACGGGCACATTCTCAAAGAAAGTTGCGTCTCGAGCAGTAATTACTTTCGTGGGGTTATTATCCAAATGGATAAATCGATATCCCTTTTGGTTTTCAGAATATCCAGTCATTACCATTGGAGTCGTTTTCGCGTCAAACTTCTTCCTAGAATGATTCTTTATAAGAACCTGAGCCCTGGACCCGAATACCTTAAGATTCGTCAAGTTGACTCGTTCTTTCGTAAACATCTCTTCAGGAAGTTTGTTCGCCAAGGCCATGGTCGGAGACCTATTTTTCAGATACACCGCACAACCAACAGCCTCTCCCCATAATTTCTTGCTTAGACCAGCATCGTGTATCATGCATCTCGCCTTCTCAGTAATAGTCCGTATAGTCCGCTCTGCTATACCATTTTGCTGAGGTGTATACGGTACCGACGTCTGATGCTGTATACCATGCTTCTTTAGAAAATCACCAAATTCACGGTTCACGTACTCTGTACCATTGTCAGTACGTAACCTTTTGATTTTCTTACCCGTCTGATTTTCAACTAGCGCCTTGAATTCCTTGAATTTCGCCAATACTTCTGTTTTAGATTTTAGCAGATATACGAACGTTTTCCGACTAAAATCATCCACAAACACCAAGAAGTATTTATTGCCACCATAGGAATCTACCTCCATTGGGCCTGCTAAATCCGAATGCACTAGTTCGAGCAAATCCTTTGCTCTCTTACCTTTCCTTTTCGGAAATTTCTTCACGCACTCTTTCCCCTTACAGCAACCTTCACACGGTTCCGTGCTCACCGCTCCATATGTCAATCCATCTGCTAAGCCTTTCAATTTCTCCATCAAAGGCCCACTCAGATGACCTAACCTTCTGTGCCATAAATCGAAAGCACTCGAAGAAGCATCTGGAGGAGACGTAAGAACCATCGCTGTCTCTTTCTCTAAAACATATAAACCATGTTTCTGGGGTGCGGTTAAGAAAGCGTCACCTACTACAGTCACGTCTTTCTTCTTAAAAATATTACAGCAAGTCTTATCAAAAACTACAACAAAGTCCTTACTACACATTGTACTAACTGATAGTAAATTCGTCATCAAAACCAGCCTTTATGCTAATTAACGCTTGACTCGTGGTCTGAATGTCATTCAAGTATTCTTCAATAGTATTGAACATCGTTAATTTGACGTTGAACAGCTTCCGCAACAAATATAGTCGTCGCAGTAGTCCACCATCAGCATACGCTCGCTTCAGCGCCAACCAAGTATCTCTCGCTGTTTTGACGTGCATTATCATGGGATAAATCTTTTCCGTGCACATGAGGCAGATTTTGCTCCTAGCTTTGGCATCTTTTTTCATCGCCTCCACTGAATTCAGCTTAAAATCGTCATCAATGCACTCCCATAAATCCATGTCCGTCAAGAACATTTCCATGGCAAAAGCCCATGTGCCATAATTGGCTTGGCCAGATAATTTTGCAAAACTAGTCATATTCATACCAGCTTCCATTTTGCGAGATCAAATACTTACTCCATCACTACTGGAAAAGGAACCAAAACGTTTCTGGGCCCATAACCTGTTGTAATTAGGCTACGTGAATTGATCTGGTGCCGATTCAGTGATGTAAAGATGTAGAGAAAGAATAAAAGTAATTAGTAAATTAAACCATTTTACTTCTTCACAACTTAGAGAAAAAACTTCTACTGACAGAATATATATATAACAAAACAGTTGCTAGGCGACAATATTGTCGATGACATATAAAACCTTTATGTAGGTATATCACCTAAAAGTTCTTATACTACAACAATTTTATTAGTTATTAATATGATATATTTATCTGCTTAAAAACTGTACCTAGTCCAACCGTTGTTTACGATATCGATATCGTCATTTTGAATATCGCTCATCACTATGTCTAACTCACAAACACAAAGTGACAGTGACAAAACTGACAAATATGACATACTGAGTGTGAGATACTGAGGTACTGGGATGTGGGATGGCAAGATTATGTATGCGTACAAGCAATAAAAATACTAAAATCAAATTGAAGCTGTTACAGAATGTTTACAATTCCAAATTCAATAATAAGTGTGATCATGAACACGATTAGAATGGCACGGATTTGTTAAATCATCGGCAAACCCTGTACTCAGTCTGTGGATATCTCTGTTCTAGGACTAGGACATCTAGGTTGACATTCATACTATTTTATCCTCCATTCACTATTTCGTTCACAATGTTCACAATTACATTCACCTTCAATCAATGACCATTCACCACTACCACTCTTCGTTTCGCTTTTACGCTCATCGCGAAGCGATATTGAGAAAGAAATCTAGTTCAGAGCATTTTTGATTTAGATGACTCATTTTACTTCATTGTACAAATATTTATATAATTATGTCTAAGAACATTGTTTTTGAGGGTTGGTTGACTAAATCGCCACCAACAAAACGCATTTGGCGCACAGTGAGTATTATCGAAATTTTACAAAAAAAATACTTTTTGTTGATAAGTTTTGTGAATTTTGGTATGAAATGCGAAACTAGAAGTTTTTAGCTTGTAGTGTGATATTTTTGCTTATAACAGAATCAACTACTGCATAATATGTATGCAAACATGATTTTGTAATTTTGCTCAATAGAAATGGCGAAGAAGGTGGTTCGCCTTACGTCAATCGAGCGAGCTCCCGGGGCAGTACTTCTTAGATTACTACGCGGACCGGAATTGCAGGCGGCTCAAGGGCACAATCCATTTGGATTTATGTGAGCAAGTAAGTGAGGCAGTTACTGTGAATTTAAATAATGAAACATCAAAAGTTTCTAATGTCCAACACAAAAACACATATAATATTATTATGAGAAGTAATAATAATGATCAAACAGTGCTATCAAGAAACTAACTGTTTTCCTTCTGCAAGTACAGCATAACATATTGTTTTTGTTGAAACCATACTGCTCTCCAAAATATCCTAAGTTAGATAGCATCAAAGGTTCATTCCACTAGGTAGGTATGTTCTGTAAATTTTGAAGCTGATACAAACTTATGTTTAATTAATAATAAGTTGAATGTATCTAGTGCCAAATACATTCAACTTTATATTGCTTTTGTTATTATTATATTATTGTACTTATCTCATTCCAACTTCATTTCTTCTGCTAAAAAGATTTCTGTTAACCATCATATCAGTGCTTACTTTCATGTTAGTTAATACTTTTCTATTTATTTTTTATAATAATATTAGGTATATTATACATTTATGGAACCAACAGCAGTAGTAATATTGCCAATAACTTGGCAAATTTTGGTTGTGGTTATCAATATGCAACATTATGCTTAACATAAATTATTTACAATTATTAGGTAGATACTTTAACCTTGCAACCAATTCACTTTACAAAAGAACTTATTTAGAATAATTTAACATAATAAAGGATAGGAATTCATTCTTTCTTATGTGTGTGTGTGTGTTCTTTCATGTGTATTTTCATTATCAGCTGAGATTTATTGTATATTTGAATAAACTTTTACTAGACAAAAATCAATCAGATAATGTTACACCATTGTTACAGTTCTAATCTATGCAAGTTAGAATCAAATTTTAACAACATGCAAATAATACCATTACTTGTTTGACTTTCCTGCTTATTATATTTCTGTGTGTAGCTGAAATCATACTTTTTTAAATTCCTGTATTTATTTGCTATACAAGAGTGTCTAAGAGTGAAGTTGGTAGTGTTTGTTGTCAGTGAAATATGATGCTCTATAATGTATAAATAAAGTTTAAAAAAAAATTATTAAATAAATTCGGGTTTGTATTACAATATTCGAGAACTGCCAGACTGATTTTCATTGTTTTTTGATTTGTTGGATTTGTCTCCGCCTCAAATAGCAGAAATACGTAATCAAACATCAGAAAGCATTTTGAAACTGTTACTGGCCGATAGCATTATAAGGAGTGACAGCTAATTTTATTTTAAAAATGAAATTGGTTCCTCGCTAAAAACTAATTTATAAATGTAAAGCATTTCCTGATGTATTTATCATAATCTGGATAATCTAGCCTTGCCAATTCACTACTTAACATAAGTATCTTCTTTAGAATGGAAGGAAATTAAAGGTACATATTTTCTCCCTTTTTCGGTCTTTAAGCAATTAAGGTTTACACAGTACATATTATATGTTGTTCGTTATAATGAATTTGCTTTGTTTTGCAGGTAGATGCTGGTCTTCATATGGAACGTACCGGAAATGGTGCACTAGACCCGAAGCTCCGCGGTTCAGTGTTCACAATCCAGACTCAGTCGCGTACATACCACCTCGAGGCGGACTGCGAAGCAGACATGGAGAAGTGGGTGGATGCAATCTGCAGAGTTTGTGGACTTCGAGCTACAGATGAAGCATCCACTGTATTAGGTAAGTGATTCACACTTTATTGTATAATCTTACATAACCGTTACTTTATTAGAACTGAAATATTGCATTGTTTCCTGTTACAATCCCTAGTAGTATTATATTTTATGCTGTCTGACATCATTGTTTTATATGTATGTATGTAGTTGGGTGGAAAACAACAAGAGAGGCCTATGCTTAGTGGTGGACGAACTCAGAATGATGATGATTGATAGGCTGGGATTTATATGCTCACATGGCTGTAATATTATGGTCGGTGATCTACATACACAATGTTATTGACAATAAAGTTTCAGATAATGCCACAAATGCGTAACATACTGAATATTAAGTTATGTATTAATCTTTTGTGCAGGAAGAAACAATTTGAATAATATATACCGCCTTCTTCTATACCAAGAAGGTGCCTATCTAATATTTATTTTTTTATCAATTGTTTGGCTTTCACTAAAACTAAAACACATTACACAGCCTAAAGATTAAAAATCCAACACTTTACCTTATTATAGTGTATAGTCAATAATAATTAGTCATCAAGTTTAATGATTCACTTGTTTGTGTAAAAATAAATATTAGATATCAAGTGACAGATAGGAACATGAAACTGTTGTTTTCCACCAAGGTCATATTATGAGGCTAGGGTTTTTAGTTTTTGATATAGGCCTAATGAACAAATGGGCATGATCACTGATCAGGCCACTCCACCATTTAGCTCCTGCTTCGCTGGTTTACTTAACTTAGACTATATTATGAGTAGATAAAAAGAGAATATTATTATGTTCAGCTCATAGTAAGTGATAACTGCTTATCAAATAATTTGCACATTTGTTTCAGATACCTATCAAAACACCTTCGGTACCATATCTGCTTTAAATGAGGATTACGAGTGCAGCGCAGACAGCACCGGCCCATACATTCCCATTTCCGAATGCATTACCGGAGTTAGAGCTCAGGTATAACATTTATAACTCTTGATTGTTATCACTAACAGCAATAATTAACAGGCAACTATTCAAATTACAAATGTTTACAATGTAAAATTAAGAATTCAATTCGCAATTCATTCAGTTCTATCTATGAGCAGAAACCTGAGTTTGAGCATGGACTAGGCACGTCATTAACTGCTGATGATGATGATGATAACATCAGCAATAAAACTGTCTCTATTTACGGCAACCCAGATAGTCCTAGTTTTTCAGTAATATGGTATTTCTTTTTTCCTATTTATACAGGACCGTTTCAACATTTCATTATTTCATGTTTGTTTCAGGATGAGCAAAGAGCATTCACATTTGACCCAAAAAACATAGTGTTGAGCACACGGACACCCTTTGACAGAGTTTCAGACAACAGAGCCCAACAGATATACCTGAGTCAACCCCATATAAGGCTGCAAAATACAGATTTCTCTGAGAATGACTCTAATCTGAGCGACGATGAGTGCAAATCCTTGAATACTAGTCAGTCTAACATAAGTATGTAGCTTTTTTATGTACTGCTAAAAGCTATTTTTACCTATCCTTGTCGAAGAATAATTGATTTACCATGGCCTTTCTCTCCGCATTGTTGATTTCTATTCACAGTCTCTGACTTTCATACATTTGATGCATTTTTGTTAACAGTTCAATGCTTTCAAGTGTTTTATATTATATCCTCTTAGAGAATAGATATTTATTGATGTTTATATGGTACTAGAACAATATGAGAGTGTAATTTTTACTGTTCATAGGGACTCTATTTCCCCGATCAGAGAAAGAGTCATCTATAGTACACACAATGGCCCAGTAAAGTGGATACTAGTTGATTTTATAATTGAAGCTGCATATAATACATACACATGATTATATATTACTTTTATTGGTTTGCACTGATTTAACATTGGATCTTTATTCTGTTCCAGGGGACTGGTCGGTTGCAAAATCATTTACAAAGTTAGCCATCAACCCAAAAAGAAATGGCTTTCCAGAAGATGGTATGTTTATTACACAGTCGATGTTGAATATAGTGAATAATCAGTGAAGATAATGAATAATGTTTATTTTTATTTAAACATTTATTTCTCAAAGTTAAACTTAAATTCATAAATCATTAGATAGACCTATACTAAGTAAACTGGAAAACCTCATCATTATTTATAAAGAGTGTTAAAAATAGTGTAATAATTATTAATAATATTACAGGGCCACCAGTGCCGCCCCGGCCACCAAAAACTTTTGCCATGAGCCGGGAGGGACAGAGAGATGTCATGTGCTATCAAGGACCAAAGATTCAAGAGCCAATTGAATCGCAAGAAAATGTTTCCGTGAGTGTTTAAAAAACATACATACATACTAATTGGATGACTTTATTAGTATACAAAAATCTATCCGTGCCCTGCTCATAACACTATAACCCGCATGGATGACAGTAAACACTTTCTTATGCCCTTCCCCGGGGTTCACACTATCTCCATGGCAAGTTTCATTAAGATCTGTTCCGCAGTTCAGCCGTGAAAAGGTAAGAGGGTTACTTTCGTATTTTCATTATATTACAATGAATGCATTGCTTTTAAAACAAATAATTTAGTTCAAGGTAGGCATAACTAGAACGAATATGACCCAGTGCGAATATGACCCAGTGCGGACAGGTGGAATGCAGTATTAGTTGTAATTTGATACGAGTTAGGCATAATATGACCCAGTGAACAGGTGGAATGCAGTAGGTATTAGTTGTTATCAAACGCAAGCTAAAATTCACTTCCTGTATAGTATAGCCATTACAAAGTTGAATGGTAACAAATACACACATACGCATTTATAATAGTAAGTAAGGCATTTATAACATACCACCTTACATAAGCAATAGGTATGTACATCTAAATGATAATAGAGCGATGGTGGCCGAACGGTTAGGCGTGCGACTTGCAAGACGCCGACACCGAGTTCGAATCCTCTCGGCCCTGCTGATTTGCCATCGCTCAAAACGGTGAAGGAAAACATCGTGAGGAAACCGGCATGCCCAAGAACTGCAACATTCAAGGGCATGCGACATTTACCAACCCGCACTGGGCCAGCGTGGTAGATTACAGCCCATACTCTCTCTCTCTGAGAGAAGGCCAGAATCCCAGCAGTGGAAACGTGAAAGGCTGATAATGATGATGATGACATCTAAATGGACATCAAGCTGAAAAAAGTTAAATAAGAAATTGAGTTCCACAGCACAAGATGCAAAGGCAGACTGGAGAGACACAGTAACGAACTGGCCTAAACTGCAAGGAACAGGCAGTCTCCAATTTAAAATACTCAATAGACATGGCATACAGGGCCTGGCGGATAGATTCGCACACACAGAATGATAGTTGACTCACTGGACAAATCTATATCCATTGAAAGTAGAAGCCAGTCAGGGACAGCTAGCACATTGGATTGTTATTTTAGTAAACAGATTGCCAAGAAGCAGGATAAAAATAATAATAATTATTATTAGTAGGAATTAGAATGAGTGAGTAGTTTTCTTTTCCTCGCATTGTATTTATATTTTTGTTAGCCATTCGCGTGGTTCCGGCGGAAGTCACACGGCGCGTCGCCATCACCGGGCCGCGCGCTTATCACTCCAGCCATGATGCGGACCACCGATGATGAGGATGAATACTCCCCTGGACATTTGGTAAGCTTCTTCATATATTTGTTCACAGATTACTGACCCTTTATTGCATTTTATACGACTAACTTAAACAGCATCCATACAATAAAACAACAATCAATAAATAAAGTTTGTAATCGAGGGAATTTTTGGATGAAATTGAGTATTGTTAATGGAATTAGCAGGCACATACTTACTTGCGTAGTATAGACAAATCTATGTTCTGTGTCTTCTTTTAAAATTCACCCGTATAGCTTCTATTTTTACTCAAGTTTTGTGCAAGTCTGGTTTTTCCGGTATATCATTTCACTGTAGTCTGCTTTGAAAGAACAGAGAGGAAAAGAATAAAACACAATTTATTCAGGATATTACATTTTTACATTACAACACAAAACAAATGACAACATAAATATAATAGAAAACTGCATTTATTATAGGTTCCTTCTCCGCATGCAATTAAGGTCCTAAGATGATTTACGCTGAACTTAAACACTTGTGAAGTCAAAACGCTTGTTCTTGTATTGGCTATTGAGTTATTTATACATGTTATAGTTGTACTCCACTTGTGTATATCATACATTTAATAAATATGAAGGGTCCACTGCAATAATGATGAATGTCCAATTTTTTTTTAATCTTAACGAGTAATACCATTCGGTCACAACATTATATTTAGAAATCTTGTTAGCAAACTTAGCAATATCGTTTGCAGTCTCGTGATAAATATGTTTTAAATATTTTGGCTACACGGCTAGAACGCTCAATGTCACAGGTGTTTACGACAATAATAACATTTTATAATCTTCGGGTCTGAGTTTTTTTTACACTGTTTATAAATTTAAAACCCAATTATCTCAAAACTAAAGTTAAAGGACATTCATCATTATTGCAGTGGACCCTTTATATGATGTATATTAAAACTTCTCTTACTATTTTAATAAACATGAGGTCTGTTTGTTCACAGTCGATGCAGTACTGTAACTTGCCATCATTGCCGCCTGCTGTAGACCGTGCCCTCAAGCCACGTTATTCTAGCCACAGCATAAGCCATATAAACAGCTTTATAGGACAGGTAACATATGCAGTAGAATAAAGTTGTAATGAAAATGTCCCATTTGTAAAACATGCAGGAGTATTTGGAATGTAATGCGCTGCAGGTACTCGTATGATGCAGGCAGCAAGCAGCAGTTGCCTGAAGTGTCAATAAAATTTTGTAATTACATGTCTAGCTAGATAAAGGCCTTGTCCTAAACAAAACACAATGTGAAATAAAATAATACAAAAAAAAATATATGAAACACATAGTCCCGGCCAAAAATGACAACATGAATTACATCGCTCTTGAAATATAAATTCTAATCTCATGGCCTAATAATGGACAATGTGTGTAAATTTTGAGTCATTTGGTTGGACAACAAATTCTGTGTCATACACAACTCGCATTGCAATAAATGCAACAATGATTTTCATATTGAAGAAATATTCAACCATCGCATTTTTCCTTGTGTGATGTGTAGGGCAAGGCCAATCGTTCAGTATAATTACAAGATTCATGGCGTCCTAGTTGAGGTACTGCTCGCTTTTTATTGGTGACAGTGCTGCCATGCATGCCATGTCCACGTCGGAGTTGTACTTTTAATCACATGTTCATATATTGATTTTCCCTTTTTTTTATAGGGTGGAATGCAAGTATACCACAACGACATGAAAGCAGACACTTTGCAGTATCTCGATTTAGATTTACACATTTCTAAGCCGGCAGAATCGAAGGTAACTAAAAACATACACAAACGTAGCTGTTTTTCAGTTGCTGCCAAAGTAGCAGACCCCAGTTAAGTGTTAGGAAATGCCTCGCATTATGATAAAGTTTTAGTTTTAATACAATGTAAATATATGGAATGGATGTTATGTCATTAATTTTTTTTAAATTTCTGTTTGTCTATCTGTAGTACATTTGCTATCTTATATAACTCAAGAACTGTCTACTGTGTAGAATTAGAGTTTTCACATTCATTTAGCTTATATTTGTTCAATACAAAATAATGAAGATAGGTTAATTAAAAATACCATGTCAGTTGCACTTGGATCGCAGCTAATCAGCTATCATAGGTTAAAAACTTCGGGCGTGAGCTTAAAAGGTTATACCTCGGCATAATCTCTCTTTAAATTTTATTTTCAGCCCCATGAGTTACCTCGCAAGAAGATGGACATATCACATGGCAAGTCGCTCTCAGCTGTCGACACCGATTCTGCTTACAAAACCGTGGACTTTTTGAAGACGGAGGCCCTCAACATCACGCGACTGGACGCAGAAGCCTCTAGAAGCAATCACCATTGAAAATCAGACTTTTTCACACTCTGCCATAGCTGTGTCGAAGTCAGTTTAGGGGATGGGTGGAAAATCTTTGATTGCATTGAAAAAGCACTTTCGGGAACCAAATAGTTTTGAGAAGTGGTGAACGGACAGCACCTTGGCACTAGTAAATGTGAAAAAACTGCAATCACAACAAATCGTAAGTAGGTCACTTACATTCTGCAGGTAGAAGTAATAATTATTAAAGTCAGTAATTGTTTTTATTACCTGTTTACAAACATTATTGTTATTACTTTTTCAACGGACCACTTTACGGAGTTCCTTATGTAAACTATAGTTAATAGTTAGGGCAAATGTAGAAGAAGCTTTAAAAACCATCACAGCAGCAAGTTTTTACTGTGATGTTATCACAACTGCTAAATTATGGATTCAAAAAAACATTTACAAAGAATGTGTAATACTCATTTATGAGCATTTTAATGTGCTCAACATGTTAGTAAATCAATGCAACAAAAGTATCCCCATAATGTATAATATTTTATTTATTTTTTTACACTGCCGTAACTATTATTTTAGCCATATGAATCTAAAATATTCCTAAAATTATGAGTTAACAACTATTGTGTACTCTACCAAGATGAAAAAGAAACTGCCATAGTTCAAAGTATAGTTCAAATTGCACCTTAACAAATTTATTTAACACCGTTTGAAAGCATCAGTCCATATTAGCACATCAAATGGGAAAAGTGCAATGAGTTTATCAATATTTCTTTTAGATACCGCTATAAATAAATATGGAATCAATAATGAGTGTAATTTAAATAATTAAAAATGCAGTATTCTAAAAGCATGTATTCATAATTTTAAATAACAATTTACATTTTACTTTTTTATTCACATTTATTCAATGTGTAAGCAATAAATACCTTACGACAAGACAATATCACATTTTGGGATCATTCTTTTGCTTTGGCTGTACCTACTTAAAATAGCAATCAACAATTTTGTTACAATTTATATTATCTACTATTGTAGTATATTATTTTTATTGCATACTTTGTGTAGAATGTGTTTATGTTACCATTTAGCTCATTTAGCTCATCACTTTATACATATTTTAAATTAAATATGTTAACGATGAATATAACAATTGTAGTAAAAAAATCACGACAGGGATAATTTACATATTATTTAGTTCACAAACTTGCATAATCAAATGAAACAACAAGTGGTTTTTAGAATATATTATTATCAACTATAAAACCGTTATAAGTAAATTATTATTAGATTCTTATATAACTACAAATAATAACGTAAATAAGTAATTTACAAAACCCGCAGTTAGACTAATTGACAAAACAAGTTCCCTATCTAATGATGCAACTATTTGGGTCTCACACATCCGATTAAGGGGATTTGTCATCAGAACTACAAAACAAAAATATGTGGTTATTTATACGGTGATGATAGTTATTATTTTATAGTATCCGCCATATTGCATTGTGCTAAAATCTGTTGTATTTTCGGTTTTTCACTTTTGGACAGAACAGATTGTTAGCAATTCCTTTTAGGTAATAAGACTAATATTATATACCACTAATAACAATCGTTGTTGTAAGCTCATTAAAATACGCACAAATTATTAAAGCATAATGTTTATTAGAAAGTAGTTGTTACAAAGTGTTATTGTTGATGTTTAATTATACCGTCATAGATTCGTGCACGTTTTCTACAAAATAATTCCTACAATTAAAAAAAGTAATATTATCTGTTTGGCTTCATATCAAATCGGCTGGGTCAATTTTAATGAAATGTAACAAAAATAATGTACCTACAGTGCACCCTGAACATCATTAGCACAATTATTGCTAGCTCTTTTTATTTTAAAATACACTTTCTACGGAAAATCACAACCTTTGTTATATATCTTTAAGTTAGTTATAGTCTGCCTACTCTGTCAACTTTGTTCAGTTTTGCGTGTTGCTTAGCACTGTTGAAAACTTATTTTTCATCCCCATAGGTGTTGCTAGAACCTCAGGCGTTCTTGTACGAAGTTGATGGGCTAGAGTGCTTTAGTGTTAAGGAGTCACTTATACAGAAACTTTTTGTGTGTACAATGGTAATGAAAGATGAGAGCCTAATGTCGTGTTAATATTTAGTAGTATGGCATGTGTGCTCACTGCGACCATTCGTCGCATACGCATGTTGCAAGCTGACTTGAGGCATGTGCCGTCCGATTGGATGCAATATTGGTTCGTACTTACCTAAGGCATGTGCCGTTCAGATGTTTGTACGTCGCACGCGTCACTGTGAGGCATGCGCGGTAAGGCATTTACAGCGCATGCCTCGCGGTGTCCTTAAAAACTCTGTACATATTGTTCACATTGGCTCCCGATGTTTCATCGCCGTTGACCACCCAGACATAGCTTAGGTATCGTAGTAGGTATAATCGTTTCACGTTCCTGAAAAAATGACAATACAATTTAGATTTACGTGTGTTACCTACAGTGTTATTTTACAAGCATTAACGGTACTGTACGTGTTTTATATAACTTATATATTACTCATTTTTAAAGGAACTTAAAGAATTCTGGTTACTTAATACTAAGAACTATGTCTAGTTAATTTTATTATAATATTGACTTCATATTGTGGTGTAAGATTATGTATAAATGTATATAAATTCTGATGCATTGTTTGAAAGTTAACCCTAATACGTTTATTTGCAGAAATATCTTATTAGATAGTTTTTCAACACACTTTCGGGGAAAAAAACAGACTTATTAACATTTTACTTTATAAATTACCTGATCAGAGTGATGAAAGCAGTACCTAGTAGTTGTAACTGTCAAAATATTTAAAAACCAGAAGGCAAAAAGCTCTTAGGAAAAAAGTAAAATATTATATTAGTATTTATACTGACGATGCATGGTAGGTATTATACCTAACCAAGAACGCACCAAGGTCAAATTATAACACACTGCGGTAATTGTAGTGAAAAAACACGCTCGGCGTAATAAGCTGAATTATGAAATTTATGAACCTAAATAAATGCATGGCCATAAAAATCAACTTTACGGGGAAGTGTGTTGAACAAGTAGTAATAAAATAATCTGCTACTTCTTTTATTTAAAATGCGATTAAATTTTTTTAAGCTAAAAAGGGCAATTCAGTACAAATTAAAAAGAAACTGGGCGGAGTTTAAAAGCCAAAGCGAGATTACAACTTTTTTGTTTTATACTTTGGCGATGCAATCTGATGTACCTTACTACCTAAGTACCTACTTCAACATTTGTAAAGAAAATTGTTTGCCCACACACAAATTCTATGTTAACCATCCTCAGCAGAAAATATTTGGAATCCAACACAAAACGCATTTATCATTATTTACACAATAGGCCTAGTCCGTTCTGTGATCTTTGTAAGCCTACAATGGGAAATAGTAAATACATACGTCTAACCTATTCTTTCTATTGTTATTTATTCAAAGCGGGTACGCAATACTATGACTATTAGAGCAAACCAACTCATTTCTCCAAAATTTCTTCGTGAAGCAATTATTGGCGTTCTTTCAGAGAATCCCCACCAGCTTTGCCATTACGTGGGGATATCAGAAAAAATTAAAAAGTGTCACACTAAATCCCCATTACTTTTGCTCTGGGAATTTTAGGAATGATCCATAGGATACGCGTGTCAAATTGGATCACGTTTCGCCCTCCAAACCATTGATGCCTCGCGCCGACGCGTTGTGTCTTATTGCCAGCGTATACGCTTAGCAATGATTTAATAATACTGCCTGCCAATATTATTCTCTAGAAGATTATGTTAGAAGAGGTTATTTTTGTCTATTCACAAACTTCCGATCCCGACGGATCGCTCTGTCTCGTTCTTTTGACATTTCAATGAAAGAGCTAGGGGCACGATGTTTTTTAAACTCGTGCGGAAAATGACATTCCGAGCGTTGTGAATAGGGGTCTGGCTGTCTTATTATCTAACTAGGCTGGGGATGGGCTTGTGTCTAATTTTGACATTTGAACTCCAGACTGGGCTTTTACCATAACCACAGAATAGATGGAAGAATGGTTCAGTCTGGAGTTGAAATGTGTCAAAATAAAGCCCATTCCCAGCCAAGCAGCCAAGGTAGATAATGGTGTCGATTCGGTTTGACATTCTCATAAACCAAACTAAATTTGACAGGCTAATAGTATTGCTGTCTTTTTCTAACCACTGAAGTAAAAAAAGGACGGCATTACTATTAGACCTGTCAATATTAGTTTAGTTTTAGAGAATGCAAAACCGAATCGACACCAATAACGCCCGTAGCTGGCGCACGATCAAAGTCAAAGTAAATTTTTCTTTATTCAATAGGATACATTGTGATCACTTTAAAACGTCAAACTTAAAACTAGCTACGCCTGTTCCAACCTCCTTACGCCGGCAAAAGAACAGGCAAGAAACGCCCGGCAGGTAATTTTTTTGGCGCGATCACATTGACAATTTTATTCTTATTACTAATTGATTGAATTGGAGCAAGTTCACTAAAATCCCAAGCTTTTTTTTGTCATCTAGTGATCAGTAGTGTTATCGGCTGGCTGTTTAATAAACAAAGTCTAAATAAAAGTATGTAAATATATTTGCACCGACACGTGCTTTGTTTATTCATCTGATTTTGAATAATTATATGTAAAAAATTGTTCTGTTAAAAATAAGTTACAGCTTTTGCCTTTATGTACAAATTAAGATACTAATATTATTCATGTAGCTCACTATAATTATTAAGGTACCTACATTGTTACGTGCTTTACAACATTGTACGTTGTCTTTAATTTATATCGTCACTACTACATTATATACGCATGTATTATGTGCTAGTTTGAGGTCATAGTTGTAAGTGGAAGGTATTTGCTTGTCATTAAATACATATCTACGTGGAAGTATGTACCTATCTATTGCGTGTGAAAATATATATTGTGTAAAAGGTATCTTGTTTTTTTTTCATTTTTTATTCTAAATAGGAAGTTGGTTACAGTTATTTTTTTAATTTCCCTTCATCTTTATCGGAGGTGAAAAGTCACGTAGGTAATTTTTCAAATATTTTAGGGTAATTGTAATAGAATACACGAATTTGATATTTTTTTGGATACAATTAAAATGATTGCAATTGATCGTTCTTGGACTGCACTAGTTTTTTGGGTGATTTTAAGCTAAGTATACATCATCATTATCAGCCTTTCACGTTCCCACTGCTGGGTCTCTGGCCTTCTCTCAGAGAGAGAATATGGGCTGTAATCTACCACGCTGGGCTAGTGGAGGTTGGTAGATGTCGCACGCCCTTGAATGTTGCAGTTCTTGGGCATGCCGGTTTCCTCACGATGTTTTCCGTCTCCGTTTTGAGCGATGGCAAATCCGCACAAAACTTATAATATATTAAGTTATAGGTGTGGGGCTAAGAGGATTCGAACTCGGTGTCAGCGTCTTGTAAGTCGCACGCCTAACCGTTCGGCCACCATCGCTCTAAGATTAGATTAGAGATAGAACAGCGTTATAAGTAAAATAATACGTCTCAATGGCACTGCACGAGGACTATGTATCTCTTTGTAGTAGGTACCTACATAAATATTAAATCAATACCTAGTTTATCTCATGTTGTTATTTGATAAACAAACAGGTTATATACCCACTGCCCTCGCCTGAGCTGCGATTAGATTAAATACCGCGAGACATCGTACCCGTTGTCGAACAGGTCAAATTTAATGAGAACAAAGAAAAAGTTAACAAAATACGTAAATTTGGCTTAATCTTATTTCCGACCTAGTTGACACCTTTAACCTCTGGCTTTACGACTGATACAGCAGGGACCGACAGTTCAACGTGCCAAGCACGGTAGCGTTCAGTTGAAAATGCCATAAAAACGGTCACCCATCCGTGTTGAGTGTTGCCTAGCCTGGTTGATCTATTACAACCGGCTGGACATGCCATGAGCGCTACGCTTTTGGGTTCAGAGTTGTATCATTCCAGCTTTTGAAAAGTGCCTACTACAGGATTAGGTTTTAACTCTTAATACAGCACAGCTTTGAAATGGTAAGTATTAGGATTTTTTCCGTTTTAGCTTAAAATATTTATTCAAAGGCCAGTTGCAATATTTAAGTATACGCATATACCTACGTACATAGAAATTCCTTTAACATTATCACAAAAAGAGTGTGTAGTAATAGACTCCTTTTCAAGTGAGTATTTCACTTAGTGGAAAGTGAAAATAGGGTTGAAGATTGATGACGCTTATTATACGAAGCCCAGATGTCTATGTATGAAATTGTATGGTCTGCATACAATTTCGTTATAACACGCGTCCACGACGACGAAACCTGTCAGGAGCGACTTCCAATCCCTTTCAGCTTTGATATAAAATAAAATATAATTCCCCTTGCAGCTATGCAGTCGAAGCAAAAGAATTTTCCATAGCGAATTTACGGAAGGGAAGCAAATCTTCCACAAAGGAATGAAAACCACATCTTGACGCAACATCTTGTAGTCGGTGCTAAATGGAGACGATGAAATACGGTCATGGAATTCTTGGGCACATTCTCCAAAGTGAACACGGTAAACGGCCGACAAGCATGCCAGTATGTAGTACCTGTAATATAGGCATTCCAAATGCCAGCAAACCAGGTGTCTGTATAAATAACGTAGCTGCAGGTACAGTCATGTGAGTTACTATAGGTAAACCATAAACAGCTTAGATAATAATGAATTTTGCATCTTTCCAATTTTCCCTGTAATATTTTAGGAGAGTAGGAATAAGCGGGAGTACTTAAAAAACAACGTGCATAACCTAAATTGGTTTTCTCGTAGATTGCAGCAGCACTGTTGACCTGTTTTTATATTCACGATAAACACGGGTTTGGTTGGTATCTCAACAGAAGTTAAGATTCAATACAGGCTCAACAAAATTAATCAAAATAATTAAAAGCGTACTACCAAACAGTTACTGGCTGACTGATTAATCACGAAATTTCGAAAACTACAAGACTGTAACATTCTTTTTGAGTAGTGTGTATCTTATCTAATGGGGTTGGGCAACTTTGGGAAGCTACGAAGTGGGTCTATTGAGACATAAATTATAGAGTATAGAGTCTCATAATAGTATCCCCAGTAACATCACTGACATAAACGGCCTTATAAATTGCCACATAACCTCCATTACTACTGTAATCTGTAATAGACAATGGTATCTGATATCGATATATTTTGCCATTATAGATAGGTATATGTACCAACTTATGTATGGAAGCGATGATAGCTCAGCGGAAGTGACGTCCACTTGTGGGCCGGCCCGTAGGTCGTGGGTTCAAATCCTACAATGAGGTATGTTTCGCAAGCCTCAGCCGAGAGCTACTGGCTCCTAACCCAGGCGTAGCGTGGCACCACATTGATCGCATTGTAATCATCCGGTGTCTTGAGGGTAGTGTTTGGTTAAGTAATAAAAAAATTACAAGCACATAACCTTTTAAATTTAATAGCTGTAGCATTTCGTAGCTCGTTTCATTTTGTAGAGGCTGTAGGATTATTTTCTAACACCAATTATTGTGTTATTTTTCTCTCTCTGTGTTCTTGAAGGTTCTACTGTTTTTTTTCCAGATTGACGCTATGAGTACATCTGGATAGAGCACTGGCTCTTTGAGTTTGCCGAAAACATCTATAGCGACAGATTCTTATCTAGCCATTTAGGGGTGATAGCTAGCTAGGCGGAAAAAGCCCTAACTAGCTAAGATTTATTCACGATGTTTTTCTTCACCAAAAGCGCATGTTCACTGTAGAATTATTCGAACCCACGGGTCGTACGCGTACGTCAACATCTCTACAATTATGTTATTATCGCTTCGATTCGCTTCGGTAAAGGCTCTACAATATTTCTTATATCTTAAGGGCTAAACTTAGAGCAGAGTAGAGAGCTCTAATGTCATCAGCGGACCGTCGTAGGTTAGATGGTTGTAATCCCGTAACTCGTGTTTCCATATGCCAATGTGCATAACCAACCAAGAGAAATCTTGTTAGTAATGCTTACTATAAAATATCGGACTATTTAGATAACCAAAAAGCTTAGGATTGTAGTGAACTTGCTCCAATTCAGTCAATAAGTTTAGTAGTAAGATTCAAATTGCAAATGTCCCAAAAAAAAAACCTGCTAACCGTTTCTTGCCTGTTCTTCTTGCTAGTCTTAAGTTTGACGTTTTAAAATGATCATATTATGTATCCAATAATATTAAACCACCTATGCAACTCCCGACACTTCCATATGTCATACTTACTCACCGTTATATAAGTTAAAGGATATGGATGAAAGTATACAGCCCTGCGAGGGGTTTTTCAACATGAAAGACATCCATTCAGTGTTGATATTAATTCTCACAGACACTTAAGAGCGGTCTTAACATAAGTAAGGACGTATGTTGTTAAAGGATAAGTACGCCGGTTACCTGTAAACACACCAAAAGTCCCAATTAAGACTTTATAAGTCGTCATAAAGAGTTATTTAGTATATTTATGGTCTCGT
Organism: Opisthograptis luteolata; assembly: GCA_931315375.2. NCBI lineage: Eukaryota > Metazoa > Arthropoda > Insecta > Lepidoptera > Geometridae > Opisthograptis > Opisthograptis luteolata. Next base: position 7,692,931 of record OV928033.1, read on the forward strand.
AACCTCAGCGTTATCCTTTTCAAACAGTCATGAAAAGTTTTTAAATTAAAACAAAAGCTTTATGTATCACAGATATGCGTAGCATTACGGGGCCTCCGATGGCGATATGGCCGTATAGCATCGCGCATGAGCCGTAGGTCTTTATGTAACCGCGTCCCAATCCGAATCCCGGCGCGATCCATGGACTAACGTCCGTTAGGAAACTTTACTCATTCATCTTTTCCCTAAAAGCGGGGTGCGGGGTTGCGCTGCGCTACCCCGCGCGTTATATAACCGCCGGAGGGCAGTGTTGCCAGGGGAAGTGTTTGCCCCGTGAAATTGCTAATACAGAGCCAGAGTCAGAAACTTAGTTGCTGTATGGATACGGGAGATAGCATCTTCTACGAAGCGACATTTCATGAAACTCCATAAAGACACTGATTTGTTGTTATTAATATTAGCAACTTGTGTTCAAAAGCTGTTAATTTTTTGAAGAATTTTGTGACGAATAGTTATCTTTCACTGCGGCGCTATTAGGAGTGCCATTAATTATAACCAGAATTTACATATGAGTATATTTCTTAAACTTTACATGACACAGTCCTCAATGAATTTATTCGTCTATTAAAACAGCAGTTAGTTATTTAACGGCCAGTTTCAATAACCTATCTATCCATATAGTGGTTTGCCCCACTAGAGATAGAATATTGACGTAAGCTCCATAAAAGTAATTTCAAATTTCTATCTATTGTAGGACAAACCGTTGAGAGATAGGTTATTGAAACTAACCGTAAGTCACATAAGTAGTTAACAATGCCTTTTAGCAATAGAGAAAATAGGTAATGACATAAGTACTTAAAAGTAAAAAAACAATACATTCTGGTAAGCGAGTAAAAAATTAAAACAAACTCATTTAAAAGCCTGCTCTATTTGTTTCGTAGGTTTAGGGAGCTCGCGCATTCATCCGAGGGATTCCGGAGGATGCAGCTAGCAACACTGCGCAGGCTGACGGTTACTTTTCGTTGGACCGTTCTCGAGTTGAGACCTGTGCCAAGCTCGGCGCCCGACCGCGAAGCGCGCGCTATTTAAATTCGCCCGTCGGCCGAGCACGTCGCGTCTCGCGCCTCCTCGTCAACTATCTATCAACTATCCTGGTTAATAAACTTTTCTTCAGTACTTGCTGCTCTCACTTCACGTCAAAAGCGGTAAGATATTTGTTTATTTACAGATTTTCGTTGGCGTCTTCTCCCGAATTGCAGCTCCTTATTATATAACAATGTTTTTTTCGTCTGTTTCCTCTAATTGTTTAATTTAGGTCTTGACGTGTTGAGATAAGCTGTGCGGCGACGGGACACATTTTGCGGCCTTATAAACTTAAATAAAAATGCAAATACATTTTATTTTATTTTATCCGACTACGTCATTACATTTTTGTAATTAAAATACAGAAACTACCAAGGTAGACGTCATAAAAAACTAATTCTAATCAAAAATGTAAATTGTCTCCTTTTAAAGACACTTATTGGAATTGTTGCGTCTATAACAGCAGTCGCGTAAAACATTTTGCCGCCTAGTTGAAGCGTTTATGAGTTAGAAACACGCAAACATGACGGCGGCGTGTTCCTCTTCACGCGGCTTTTTAACTGTTTGTCGTAAATTATAGCTGACTGACTCAAACCCGCCAAACTAAACTCTTCAATCAACAAATTCGGAAATATTTTCAAACACTTAAAATACAACGAAACGATAGAATGCGGATGCGTATTTTCAATTTGCTCTGCTACGTCGTTTAGTAGCGCGTAGCATTGTAGAGCTTTCTCTCTTTATTAAAAAAAAGTTCTAATCTTATTATGTACTAGCAGTTTATCGCGATAAAAAGTATTCTATGTCCTTCCTCAGGATTCAAACCTTCTCCGTACCAAGTTTAATTTAAATCGGTTCAGTAGTTTAGGCGTGAAAGAGTAACAGACAGACAGACAGAGTTACTTTCACATTTATAATAAGTAAGGGATTTATGCTAGCCTGCAGTTTATAACACATAATATACATTAAATTAGCAGATAGAAATCACTATACTTTCAAGTTGATATTTTCAATGAAAATCAAGTGGAGGGCTGCGTAGCCCTACGACAGTTTTCATAGCACAGACAGTGGACACGTAGCAAGAATAATTTTTCAAGACTGTGTAATACGATGTTACTAAATTGGATTCAATAGTACAAAAGAAATATAAATAGACATCCAAATTTTTCTTTTTGGAAGTTATAGTATCAATATTTTACAATTAAATTTGTGTTATCAGTCGCGTAGCATATATCTCGTATACTACCCCTTGGAGGTCTAATAAAAAGACTATAATATTTGCACCTCTATGAAGCGCCTAGCTCATGATTAATGCTTTCAACAGATCCTCGACGTGACTTCACATTATGTGAATTAATATACTTTCTAAAGGATGTATTATTATTCTGAAAGCAGTCCATAGATAAGCTTAAATAAAATAACTTTGAAGACGTCGGGTTTTAATGACGTCATGAAAGACTTTTTACGTTTTGGTTAAGAAACTTGAGATATTTTGTACTAATTAGGACAAATTGGATCACATTAGTGAGTTTGTGTTTTACTATTTATTTGCTTCAAAGACAATTTAACAGATTCCGATGCGGTTGTTCATTATTAACCTTCTCATTTTGCCCACTAACAACTAGTTCCATTCTTATTTTGACTACGATAGGACTGCTGCTTGACACCTACTGTCATAGAGAAATCATTTATTATCCAAAGCAAATAGTTTACCGTTTTAGAATACACTAGCTGCGCCCCGCGGTTTCACCCGCGTGGACTGCAGTTTAACTTTTTCCCTTTTTTCTTTGATAACCTTAGAACCTTCTCCTCGCAATAAAAACACAACAAAAAAAGAATTAGTGAAATCGATCCAGCCGTTCACGCGTGATGCCGTGACCAAAGGAAATAAGGAATCATTTTTATATATAAAAAGAAGAAGAAGAAGAAGATTTCCGAGACATATAAGTCGCGCGGATAATACTAAAATCACACCACAGTAATAATTATAAACGTAAAAGTTTGTGAGTGATGGAGTGTGTCTGTTCTTTACTTCTTCAAGCTGTAACGGTTCGACGGATTTGAGTGTATGGAATGAAGATGTTTGATACTTTGGGTTAACAGCACATAGGTTTTTTTTTATCCCGGATTTGTGTGCCTTATCGAGCAAATCATAGTTTTTGTAACTGTCGAGTGCAGCGTGTTATTAATACAATCCTATTCGGATTACCGTTCGTTCACCAGTTTTAATAAACACACTTTCTACCTTACACGAGTTTGGAATGTTGATGGATGGAAGGGAAGAGGAAGACCAAAGAAAAGATGGATGGATTGTGTGAGGATCGATATGAATGAAAGAGGAGTGTATGAAGTGATGACGGGCAGAGTGGAAGAAGAGAACATGCTGCGCTAATTCCAAATAGATGGGACCAGGGCAAGATGATGATGACATGAGTTTGGAAGCTATCTTTAAAATGTTAGTAGGTATAATATTTTCGTGTACAAATGTCACAAAAACATTCGCAAGCCAAGTCACGGGCTTCACATATACTCCCTTGCATCTATTCAACTCTCGTTCAGAATATTTCTCTTCACTATTGTTTTCTCTCCAGAGGTCTAATGTTTGTGGATTTCCCATATGATATATCGTCGGGGAAACTATTATTTAGCGTTACGGCGCACCACGCTTGGATCGGAGTAACACTAAGCGTTTTTCTATGTTTTTCATATGTCGCAGGTTCGTTGTTTAGAAGAAACATTAACTATTTGTCTATTCCAAATTATATACGAGTAAATCTCGCCGCACGTTTTCAGGAATTACAATAGGAATTGTTTCAGCAAGAATTGTTGTGAAATATATCGTCGAATAAGTAACCTTTAGCCATACATTGATCGTTCGACGAGCTATTATATTTTGTTATCGTTTGTCTATTATTTTCTCACTCCTGGGACTCAGAGGTTTTCTTTCAAGGAGAGAATATGAGCAGATAAATCTTGCTGGTATGATGCCGTTTGATTTATGACACAATTTGAATTGAATTTATTGCTTTGAATCTTTTTGATTCTTAAACCTAGTGGGACGGGTCGGAAACTTACCATGTTCCAAAAGTGTTGTCTTTTTTAAATCATCATCATCATCAGCCGAAGGCCACGATGAACGGCTATTTGTCATTTACATTCATCGACTCCCTGCGACTCTTAAAATGTAGTCGGTCCATCTAGTGGGGACCTACCTACAGAACGTCTTCCGGTTCGTGGTCGCCACTCGAGAACCTTTCTTCCCCATTGGTTATTAGTTCGTCATGCGATGTGTCTTTTTTATATAGGAGTGTTAGTGTTGTGTTGTGTGTTGTTTATACAAACAAGTCGTATGGGAAACAAAGCGATGACAGCGCAATGGTAGAAATATCGACTTGCAAACCATATAATAGGTGGTAGGTTTGAATCTTCCAATGAGTTTGACCTTTAAATGAAGGAAAACACTTCTTACTAAAACCATGACTTGGTGGCAGGGCATTTTCTTCAGTTGAAAGCCAGTAGGTCCCCAGTCCAGGTTTATCCTTTGACCACATCGTTACTTAATGATGTTGCGGTCAAAAGCCCTGTAAGAAGTAAAAAATGAATACAATGGACTAATGCTAATGGGTCTATTTTACTATAGAACGGAAGCCATCCATCACCAGCCGATATAAACGTCCCTTAATTTATTTAGGCAAATGGTGAGCTCAGCATAGATGTCGGAAAGCTGATGTCTGAATATTCCAATATCGATGCTTTTAATAGTATTATCGCACCGTATCTGGTTTCGTTAAGTACAGATAGGTACATATAATATTTAGCCCACACATTTCAATTATCAGTAGTCATGTAAATCCAAATTTCATGGCCACTTTGTTCGAACAGTGTAGTGGATGTGGTGGAACATATTAAGATACGAGTCAATTTTCCTAGGAAATAGTTATGATGTAGTCAGTTTATAAGAAATAATAAAACAAAGTGAAATGACAACCAACAGCGAACAGTTAGCGACAAAAATAGCTGATCACAATAATTTTTTTAAATGTTTTCCAGACTGAACATTTTTTGTGTTAATAATGCCAAAAACTTTAAAAGTTGAGTAAGTTCAGTGTCCTTTGCCGTTGATCGTACGTTATCCAGTGCCATCTGTGATAATTTTGTGGAAGCTGGCTCTACAAGTCACTCATTTCTCTAACACAAAATGGTCAGCTTTTCTAAATGATAAACATTTGCACACGCTGTTGTTTGTTGCTTAATCTAGCTTTCATGTAACATACTCCTGTGTAGTAAGTAGGTATGTATGTATTGCATACACTGAAAAGTGGAAAAGTGCATTACGCTCTTTTAGTATTTTGTGGTGCAGTTTTGGTTGCAGATTAAAATCCTTCTTGTAGTTTGTGGAGCCTTGTTTAATTTTTTACGAGACCGCCTTAGATTAATCGTGTATTATGTAATTATTCAAAGCAATGGCCTTATAATGAGGAAAAATAACTTTGAATTGCCGGTAATCCGCGAGTCATTTGCGAGCCATTGGATGAATGGAAGTTGATACTTACTGCCCATAAATTGACTTAAATAGTTGTTTATAAGCGCCTATAGAGGTTCATCAAGTATGACATGTGAATATATTTCAGATGTCGCTAATTTCCATTTTGAACATGCACACGTAGTCCTGACTCCCATCGCATCATCCATAACGTTCACACAATCTATAAAAACCTCACACAAATTTACAGCAACCAACTTCATAGATAATCTCAAGACTTACTACCCCTCTATATTTCCCATCTCTCCAACTGCCTCATACTCAATCTCGAAGATATAATACACACAAACCTACGTCCGCCCACATGCACACACTCCCACACCTTCCCCGCTGCAAACGATTACCATCCAAAGAAAAAGATAATAACTAGTAGATTTTAGTTTTAATCGATATTGGTCTCGATACTCCTTTGACATTTTTTCCATATAGCCAATGAGGCTTCTTTGATCCATACCCCTTTCAACTAAACACGTTATGCAATATTAGTAGCTCACTTACTAACATAATAAAACTACCAGAATTTTAAAACTTGAAAACCTGAAACTTACCACATAATTTTACTGTAAGTACCCATTTTTCTCTTGTGTATGTACTTGGCATATAGGTATATATATTCACTTCACTATATTTACTAGTAACCCGCCCTAGCTTCTTACGATTACGCAAACATAAACAAAAGATAACATATCAGTGAAATATTTTTATAATTTAATCAATTTTTTTTTATTTATGTACGCGTTGATGAAAAAAAGGTCAAGTAATTGATCTGTGTTTGGGTGTTTTGGATCCCTCATCCACGTAGTATCTGATTCCCTAGATACATGGAAACCTAGTTTGGGGTTATTTATTTATTTAGATTAGAGATCACCGTCTACAAACACACTTGACCTCTGTAATATTTAAACATCTATATGATCACCAGATCCGAATGATGTATGGCTCATAATAAACCTGTCAACAGCCCAGCTCTACCAACAGAAAACAGAAAATTCCACATTATACAAAAACTTCTCTGCAAAATATTTAAATTAAGCACATAATATCGTGAATTCATGGAAATTGTGTTGTTGTTACGCTAATATGATTTAAATTAACTACAGCCTCGTTGATAAGCTATTACAAGCCTTGAAATGAATGCTATCGCAAACTATAAATAAAATTGCATAAATTACAACCGTTTCAGTACTGTTCGCAAAAATTACTATTATGCGTGCTAAATGTTTTTAGTATACAATGAACGACGCAGTATGCAGCACACGCTGACGTTGTATTACCTAGTTTCCAATCTATCTTCTTGTCTTTATCCCGCGCCCGCCTGGTCGCTAATCAAAGCCTCATTTGCATCTATATGTGTCAGTGAACTGTCAGCGTGACTGTAAAACCAGCTGTACCTACAGGTGAAAAAAACGTAAAATTTAAATTATATAATTTAAAAAGAAAGCATAAATTCAGAGAGCAAGGCCGATCATTTACATTTTGTAATCATGCCATTCGCGTCGCGGCATTTAATATTGTGTTTAAAAGAAAATGTTATTGATGAGAATAAATGGTGATAATAAAAATAACGAGTCTCACAGGCTTTCGGTCGAACGTAAACAAGTCCAATGAAAACGAAATATAGAATTAAAAGTTTGATGCAACTGAAAATAATTATATTTATCATGCTTGACTTCAACTTCCCTAGGTTGAACTTGAATAAAAATAAACAAACATTCATGTTTTTAACAATTTTTCAAAATAAATAAATATCGGGGACAATTGTACACAAATTGACCTAACTCAAATTAAGCTCAAAGGGGCTGTTAAACAATATGTATGTATAAATTAAAATTTCATGGTATTTTTGATCTCTAAAATCACCTTTTGTGTGGGAACAACGGAAAACAATGTATCTAGTTAGTTAACAACGACAGCATGTATCTCTACGTAAAATACTGATCGTAGGCTGTTACTATTTAAATGTATCATTTTCTCAACATTGACAAAGTGAGTAAGTAAGCTCGGTGTAAGTATTCAAATCCTAAGTTTGTACATGTGTATCTATAACCCTATAACATTTTTTTTTATTCTTTAGATTTTCACTATGTCAGTAATTAGTTCAGCGGTTATTGTTATAAATCAAGCGAAAAGGGTACGAAGATCCGAGCCTGTCCTGTCTTCCGAGCGGCGTGTGTACGTTTTCGTTTAATTTCAAGAACACAAGACTAATTGAAGAATCCTTTCACTAATGGATTAATAACACTCTAGATTTGCAATTTTTTTTACTTTGGTGTAAGGCAAAATTCCTACTAATGACAGCGGATAAAGCCAAAACACACAGCCCGTATTCTTAAGGATTCGACGCGATGATATCTCAGAGGTAGTAATTTCGGCTTGCAATCCATAAGTCGTATTCGAATCGCTGCTGCTCGCCTACCTAGCTACTTAGTGTAATAATACAGGTGTAGCGCGGGACCACCTCCGACCATAACGCCATTTAATATCACAGGTGACTTGTGGTTAAACGGTTCCTAAGTACTTTGTAGAAAAAACAATGTAAGCAGCTGAACGACAAGCTTTGGCTATAAAACACTTCGTGTTGCCATTACTAAGTGAGATGACCGAGTGAGTGAGAAGTGTACTCACGCGGATGACCCGGCTCATAGTGCTACGGGTCGATGTTAGTTTGTCCCTTTTATAGACCAGTCCAAGGAATTAGGTCATTATTGAAAAATGAATTAAATTTAAGCCCCGGTATATTGGTATAAAACATATTTAGATGACTCGCACGGAGTTATTATTTTCTTAAACGTAGGGCGTGAATTCTGAACTTGAGGATGCATTTAAAATTTGCTACTTATTAGCATATATTCCAACCCGCAGTAAAAATTCGCTAATATACTTACCGAATAGCCCACTAGCATGATGCACTCGACTAATCGACAAAATTGAAGTACGATTTTTGAATACCTTTTTTTTACTTTCGATGTACTAAATAAAGAACCGGCTACTGTAGGTATGTCTACAGCCTATAGGCCTACTGACTTCTTAAGTATATCGAAACAAAAACTTGTTTTTCCATATCTGTACAAAACCATAAATAATGTTGCGTCACGCACTGAGCACACGCACCGCGCGCTCTTTCTAATCTTATGATAAAACTTTGTCTCGGGGGAGAGTACTTTTATTGCTAACAAAACAATAAATGTTATTCAGATAAGTCAGCTTTATCCTGTTTCGCAGGCACCTGATGTTATGTAATTCTTGTATGAAGGATATACCTACACATTTGAAATTACTCTTCGTACATAAATCTCACAAAGTGGCTTCAACATAAGGTATTATTAGAAATTGATAATTATTAATTATATAGATAGATAGATAACACTTTATTGTTTCACCACAACAAAAGAAATAAATAACAAAATAGGGAAAAAAAAGTCTTAGAGATATATTATTATAAATTATCTAGTTACTATATCTTACTAATATTATAAATGCGAAAGTTTGGGTGAGTGTATGTTTGTTACGTATCATCTTAACTACTAAACCGATTTTGATGAAAATTGGAATGGAGATAGCCTATACCCTGGATTAACACATAGGCTACTTTTAACAGATGACACCGCAGGGCGCAAATGGTTATGTAATACATATAATTATATTACTAACTAAAGGTAGTAATTCGTCATCAGCCTCTACGTTCCCACTGCTGGGACTCTGGACTTCTAACAGAGAGAGTATAGGTAGTAATTATATAGATACATTTAATTAAAAATTGCTACAAGTTCAATAAAACATTTAAATAGTATACAACTTAGCAAGTAATCTAACAAGAAACTGAAACAAAAATAAATATTATAAAATTCGGTAGAAATACAAAACGATTTCAACTGATTATTATACGCAATAAAGCGAGGGGTGCGCTTGGCTTGGAGTGAGGGTTTGGGAGGACCCCGAAAACAAACATACCTACTTGCATACAAATCACCGCATTACTAAGCCTCCGCGCCAAGATCTACTGAATTCAACCGAAGGGAAATATCACGGAGTAGAAAGGGGGTAGAGAGATTCGAAACTCCATGGCAGGGTTACTTCGTCCTAACGTAAATCATCGCACTACCACAGAATACTTAATAGTAGGTACAGGTATTAGATGTATACGTATCACGTTACTTTTTTTTTCACTTTTAGATGAGATGATATCGAGGCCAGCTATACCTACAAGCTGGGCACGATGGTCTCCTCTCCTTTTCGTGTATAAGCAAAGCAGTGGCACTTCACTTAAACATGATTTACACGGACTTTCTGGGACAACTAGAAAAGTCACGTTTAACAATTTCGACACTCATAAACGCGTACCACGCCGCACGCATGCGTACTGCGTTAACAGACAAAATAGTTAATAATCCACCAATACTACTACACATTAACACTTGAAGAAACACAATTTATGGAAACAGAAATAAAAATTTTACGTTGCCAGTTGAATTGTTCTAGTTACAGTCAACGACAAAAGTAACTCAACATAAACGCAATTTCTGGCATCATCTTAAACACCAACCTTTGACCAAACCATAACTTAAAATCAGGTGTGTTATGTTGTGGTCATAGCGCTACCTTGTAAAATATAAAAAAAAACCCAAGCCTTACTGATCTGAAACACATTTAGGAAATCTAGGATGATCAGCTACTTTTGTTTCTGACTGTACTTACTACAAAGTACTAACTGTGGATACTATAGGCACTTAGCATAGGACTCAGTACTTAGGATTTAGAAACGTTAGACGTCACAGGTACCTGTATTTGTAAAAAAAAAAAAAAAAAAAGATGATGACTGAGCAGACTTCACTGGTGAATATAGGCCTCTCCCCCCCCTCTTTGAACGCCACAATCACACCATTTCGGGTCATTAGCAGATGCATAAAATTGAAAGTCTGGAAAAGTCGGGCTGTAAAATAATGATGCTCTTACATTAGCAAAAACGGATTTAAATTGCGGCATTCAAAACATTTCCTAGTTTCTCGCGAGCTGCATCAATCAAATGAAAAGACTGTGAGGCATCGCTGGTACCGACATTATTTAAAACTGAGCTTATACATTTTTAATTTTCAATTCCGTCGTGCATCTCTTTTGGTGCGCTTCATTTTATAAAATGAAATACCTACTATTAAACTGACGTTCACTCAGGAAATATTAGTGCAGAAAATCCGTTTGAGTTTTTGATAATCTGTTATTGCGTTAGTTTTTTGTATTAATTTATGCAAAACTAGCTGTTCCCCGCGGTTTCACCCGCGTGAGCTACAGTTTCCTATTTTTACCCCCTTAGGGGTTGAAACTCAAAATATCCTTTCTTAGTACATCCCTATGCATCAAGACAAACATATTACTTTCCGAATTTCAAGTTTCTACGACCAGCGGTTTAGGCTGCGCGTTGATATCAGTCAGTCAGGACTTTGATTCTTATATATACAGATATAGACAACGCCTTTTATATGTATAGATTATAGTAGGTAAATTTGCGATGGTTGTTAGTGTTGTTACTTCTTCCCATTGAAACGGCGCAACGGATTTGAGTGAAATTTGTGATCGAGATAGCTTATAAGTAGAGCTACATAGTATTTTGGAAAAGGTTACTGTGGGTTAAGATGAAGTAAAAGAAAGTGCCTTCCGTAGTTTCGGCAATTTATCTTATTGGTACAGTCAACGACAAAAGTTGCTGAACAATCACACTTTTTTCTATTATTCTCATCACCTCAGACACCAGTTTTTGACCTCATCATCACCTAAAATCAGGTGTGTTATGTTGTGGTCAAAATGATTCCATGTAAAATGAAAACAAAAAACAATAATAATTACTGACTTGAAACACATTTGGAAAATCGAGAACGATCAGCTACTTTTGTCGCTGACTGTACGTTCGCTATGAAACCGTCCATGTAAAGCTCTATTATCTAAGTAAGTTGTAACTTTGCTTTAACAAATTTAGAGCTGTAACGGAGGAACGAAGTTGAATGTGCGCCGAGGTTTAATTCTTACCCAGGAGTACGGTAAATGGACGGTGAAAACTACCATCAAGTGAACCAGTATGGGTCGCGCTTAGAAATTCTTTTTTATTAATTTTACTGACGATCACATTTGTTTTTAGTAAGGCCTATCGTCAGTCGTTGCTCGGCATTGTCGACGCAAAACAGTTTTGACGGTAGTTTCAATAAGTTATTACTCTGTAGTAAAAATTAAGGTATTGATACTGATTACTTCTATATAATAATAACAATAACGCACACACAATTACAGACAGTAGTTCTGACTCCTAACCAAGATTTGCTGTATTTAGAGATTAGTAACTTCGTGGATCGACCATCCACAACTAATCCCCAGACACGAAAAATTACTAGCACTTTTTTCAATGCATAATTGTTTTCATTCTGTAACGGCAGTTGAACCTGTGACTTCGCAGTTGGCTGCTCACCCATTGGCCGTCAAACAGCATAATAGTAATAACATTCAAATTTCTACAAACATTACACAAATGCAAGTTAAAGGAAACGTCATGTCATGTAAGGTTTCGTTTATTTTCATGCAAACTCTTACCCGCTTTCCGTCCCCTTCATTAGATCCTTTCGAAAAATCTGTCTTAGCGAGCACCAGACACCTAACAAGAATGCACAACCTGAATTTTGGCTTTGTAGGTCTTGTGTTTTTTGATTAAATAATAATCTGTCAGTGTGTGTGTTTATAATCTGTCAGTCAGGAGTTTCGCTTTCACAACATACTCGTATGTGAACGCATCTTCCTGCGTAGGCCTGAAGTGAGCCCCTACTGTTATTATAAGACGATAAAACTGTATGTGTACACCCTCAGATAAAGATCACGGAATAGAAGGGACGTTTCTGTAATAACTTGCCTTTTCGCTTACCTATATCATCCGGAAAGACAGCGTTTTCACGTTTTATTCTGTGAGGATTTTTCTATACTGAGGAAACGTAGGCAATCTTTTATACATAAGATGTTTATTCTATGCGGTTGTCACAGTTTAGAGCTATTTTGCTACCCATGTAAAGTCAAGACTTCGTCACTAGATAAGTTTTTAATCTTTTGCAAGATGAATTAAATTCGGGGCTAAATTATATTTTTGATATTCATTTGTGCGCAAATGGAAACAGATGTACCAAATAATCTTACTGCCTAATTATGCTCAGTTGCGAAGAAGACTTATTTAGGTACACTTGGGTTCTAATCCTAAAGAAGTATGGAAATATTTCACATTTCATAGCGACTTCACTATCACCTATTATATTGGTATGTGATTTGGTGATTTAAAGTTTTTTAAATCGAATTCTTTTATATTTTATTTTAGTTATTTTTAAGTATACACTATAAAAGCAACATCATAATATGGGCCGAGGCTGCGGTCTCTCGGTCTCTCTAGAGACTAAAAATTTTATTTGTGTGTCTAGTCACACAAAAGTCTCTACATAACCAAATATACATACAATAATTAGATGAACTCTGGCAGTTTTATTTATTTCAAATAATACGATTTAAAATACGGTTTGATCTAAGAGTTGGAAAAACTAAAACGAACTAAGTATATTGTTTACACAGCCTTAAACAGATTGGAATTTTCGTTCCAACGACAAAAGACTCGTGTAAAGAGAAATGATATAGCTTTTCTACATAAAACAAAAGCCACAGTCACCACAGTCGATGCATCTGGGCCTGAGAGGATGACATTTTTTTTGAGTTAGATAGAGCCTTTAAAATTTTCAAAGCGGATTCGTTTGAGCTATATATATTATTATTTTCTACTTCCATGCTCTGAGCACATTCGTTTGTATTTACACTGTCACGCGAATGTAGTGGGCAGAAAAGCTTAAAGGCTTACTGCATATGAAAGTTTTCTATTAATAATATATATTGTACTTCTTCTTTTATTTAAGAACGAAGCTCTTGTCGGTGGAGTATTTTCTATCCCGTTCTGTTCTCGGCCATCCTTTTGACCTCTTAGTACGACATGACGTCAATCCTTTCTTTAACTTGATCTATATATGTTCTTCTCGGTCTACCTCTCCCTCTCTTCCCTTCTACTTTTCCTTCTAATATGGTTTTTATGTATTCGTCATGCCGTACCAAGTGGCCAAACATCTTTCCTCTTCTTATTTCTACTCTCTCTCTCTTCTCTCTTTCTTATCTCTTCTTATTTTGTTGTTAATATCTCTATTGTACTAGTTATCTCAAAAAAAAAACAAATAATGACAGCGGTGCGAACATGAACTGTCGATTCAACAAACTTATCGAATCCTCAAGATATTTATAATAAATATTTTGTAGAATATTTATTATATATGTAGGTTCTGTTATGTTGTATCAACCTACCTATGTATTAAAAATGTTTTTTCTCAATATTTTTATAGACTGCTTTGGAGCTATTCGGGCTCTTTAGTGTCTTTCTTCAAGAACAAGGCTTATGTGGCCAAAAAAAATTATTTCAAACGAATTCTTTCCATCAAATCGGTAAAAAAAATTGTATGAAAAAAAAAAGAAAAAACAAACGATCTAAAAGTAAGTTTCATGCTACTGACCTGTCAGTCGATATAACCCACAATTTGAAACTGGAAATCACAGTCATCAATTGCATCAGTAATTGAGTCTACAGTTCCAGGTTCCCTGGTGACTGCACAACGGCGCACAAAAAAAAAAACTTATTTTTTTAATTAAAAAACTGTAGGTACTGAATTCACTCGATTCTGAAATGGAAAAACTTTCGCATTAAGCGCATCGCATACGTGTGCTTTTCCAATTTGTAAAATGACAGCCTTCCCACTGGGTTTTCTAATTTGGTTGTGTTTTTTTAGTTTCGCTTACGTGGCAGTCTGCTCGTGAATAAGTACTAACACCTATTATTTTTATAAACGCAATTAAGCTGAATGTTGCAACCACTGTCCCTGATTATACAAATACCTAAGAGCCCTTATGAACGTCACGCATAAAACGCAAAATTTCAATGTAGCAATACGAACGGGTGCTGCTTGTGGGGTCTGGTCTGCTTTGTTGTGATCCAGTAACCCGTTAATATTCATGTTCCATATCCCAATGTGCACAACCAACCAACATAAATCTTTTGAGTAAAGCTTATTATAAAATTTCGGACTATTTAGATGACAAAAAAAAGCTTGGGTGAACTTACTCCAAGCTTTTAGTGAACTTACTCCAATTCAATCAATTAGTAATAAGAATATTTAATTGACAACGTGATCGCGCCAAAAAAATTACCTGCCGGGCGTTTCTTGTCGGTTCTTTTGCCGGCGTAAGGAGGTTGGAATAGGCGTAGCTAGTTTTAAGTGATCAAAATCATAATGAGTAAATAACTATTGACTATTGACTAAAACTCATGACTGCATCAGAATACCTACACCTGAGTAAGTAGTTATTGAATATTTACTTGTACCTATACTACTTTAAAATGAGGTAAAGTTTGTTAGTTTATTGTTGAGTTATTCTCTGCAAAATTTATTCTCTGTACCTAAATTTGATATTAAAAAAAAAGTTGTTCATTATGTCTTGTTTCTTGATTGTTTCAATAAAACAACAACAAAAAAGGAAAAACAATGGAGTTAGCGTTGCAATCTAGCTTGCAATCGTTGCAATGAGTGATCTTATCGCTAACACGTCACACTTATCGTCAATGAGAAGTTGACATTTTATTATTTCATTGCATACAAAATTCAGCGCAATAAAATGAAACAAACATTTTTTGAAGTGGAAACGTTCTCTTTACTAACGGTTTTGTTGTTCATGTTAGGTATATTAAGTTATTTCATAAGTCGCTTGAATAAACTATGAGTAATTTTCCGAATAATAAACTGGCAGAGTAATGGTCATTCCACTGCTGATTTATAAGTTGCTATGTTATATCGGATTGTGTTTCAAGTTCGACCTTGAGGAATGGGGAGAGAAGAGAATAATAACAAGTTCTCGGTATTACTTATAAGTAAACATCGAAGAATGTTGTTATCGGATTTAAAGTAATTGGTTTTCTTGCTATTGGTAAGCTTATTAGAGCGATCATGATTGAAGTGTCAAGATAAACGTAGCAGAAATAAATCTCTCTAAACGAAAAGATAATTAAAACCCGATTGCTTTTTCGTACGTAAGTGACATTTAAAAGTCGCCACTGCCACAGTAAAGAAAGAACAGTAGGTTAGCTAAGGCCGCTCGACGAGTTAATTGCCTACTCTTGCGGTGATGCATAGGCGGTGCGTTCCGTACTGAGAGCATGGCGCGGCCCCGTCCGCGGCCCCGTTCGTTTGTGATTGTGTGCGTGAAAAGTGCGTCCGTACACGGAGCCGCTACTCTCGCACACATTCAAACCGGCGGCGGCCGATTTGTATGAAGCTGAACTACTTACTACCCTTTACTATGCCACTGCCGAGCGCTGGGTAAAGTTCATTGGAGATTGACCGGAAATGGCCCGAGTCAGAACGACGCGGCGCACGGGCCTGCCCGTGCGCTCCCATCTAGAAACCGGAAATACCGAACTTTGGGTACCTATGTATGCTGGCTTTGTTGTTCTCCTTTATTTCACGCCATCCAGGAAATAATAGACAAATATAGCAAAATCACTTAGTATATAACGATCAGGCGAGCGGCGCGGCGCGTAGATGCTACGCACGGCTTTTAACTTTGAGCCACTCAATCTAATGGAGCTCCATTGAAGATGTCATGTACTAAGTAGCTACATAATATTAGTACGCAATACCAGAAATAGAAAAGTGTTGTGAGTTTATAACTGAGCAACATTTTTAGGCCGTCTAGAAGTCCCTGCAAATCACTGAAATGCAAATGAAAATGATATTAGATGGAATATTAATTTCTGGTATTTTAGGTCAACGACCGCTTTCCCATTAATCTTAGATGATTTTTGCAAATATACCAATTTGTAAGATACTTAACGCTTATGGCTTCTCTCTTTGCTATCATAAAGTGTAGAGATTACAGCTTGTTTACTGACTTGGTTAGGCTATAGCTTGTTTATGGATTGATTAGTGGCATTTCTATTCGGCCTTCTGTTCGAGTTTGTCCTCCTTCATATCCATCAATTGGCGATAAAACGTCGCAGAAATAAGAATATTCCGATGGAGCTGTGGGTGGCGTCCTAAATAATAATAGAAGCAAAATTCTTAGCGTGTTCACGAGTAAACTGCCCTCCGGCGTTCTCCAATGGTGTTAATTTTGTTAAGTGGCCTCACAACTGCCGTCATTGTTCGGAGGGGTTTACAAAACGTGAAGAAATCAGAAGATATTCATTGAAATGTCTGTTTATAGTGTCGAGTGGCTATTTAGCAATGTTTTCTTCTCTCATGCTCCGATTTGCTGTGTATTTTTACTATCATACCACATTACTAACGGATATGAGTAAACAAGTACTATTTATTTAATGGATATTATCGGACATCAATTTATCTGTTTTGTTTGTATAAATAATCTACATTATAGTATTCCCTTAATACATTATAAAATATGACGCAACTACACAAATAATTAATCACACATCATAAAAAATCCTGTTTCCTATCCTACTAATATTATAAACGTGAAAGTGAGTAGGTATGGATGGATGGATGGATTGGATGTTTTTGACTCTTTCTCGCAAAAACTAGGTACCTACTGGACGGACCTAAATGAAATTTCGAATGGATTAACACATATGCTTCTTTTTATCCCGTAAAAAGGTTCCTGCGGGAAAACGGGAAGTCGCGGGTGAAACCACGGGGCGCTTCTAGTACAGTGTATAATTATTATATTATCTCGCTATTGGGTCGCCCTCTTCCCTCTAATATGGTCGAGGAGAGCGATGGCTGGCACATTCGTCAACTCGTGAACGGGCGCTGCTTGTGAGGTCTGCTTTGGTTGTGATCCCGCAACTCGTTAATATTCATGTTCCCATATCCCAATGTGTACAACCAAACAAGAGAAATGTTATTAGTAAAGCTAATTAAAAAATATCGGACTATTAGATGACAAAAAAAAGCTTTGGATTTTAGTGAACTTGCTCCAATTCAATCAATTAGTAATAAGAATAAAATTGACAATGTGATCGCGCCAAAAAAAATACCTCTTGTTAAGAATCTGTCGCCAAGCACCTATCGGTGTGTTCCGGCAGCCTCACTTGAGAGCCAGTTCCCAGTCCAGGTGTAGCGTGGCGCCATCTTTGACCACATCTTCACTTAACATCAGGTGACTTGTGGTCAAACGCTACCCTGTAAAAAGTAAAAAAAAAAAACCTGCCGGGCGTTTCTTGCCTGTTCTTTTGCCGGCGTAAGGAGGTTGGAACAGGCGTAGCTAGTTTTAAGTTTGGCGTTTTGAAGTGATCACAATGTATCCTATTGAATAAAGTACAAATGAATTTTGAATTTTTGAAACACTTGAGTTACTGAATGCTATTATATAATCACCCTTTTCATAACTCAAAATGCCTGTCCTAGCCAATATCCGGTAAATATTAATGGCTATTGCGCCGATCTATAAGTAGGAATTTCATTATTTGACAGTTTCAACTAAATATCAGCGCTGGTTGATTAACTAGCATAGACAGAATAAATATAGGCTGATTTGCGACACTGACATTTTTGTGTGCTCATACTTATCATGCACGAACTGCCATACTATTTTCATGTCTTAGTCATTGTTACAAATACATATATATTATATTCTTTAAACAATTATACTATGTACCTATTAAGCTGGCGTGGCGGTTAAATTTAAAGGGACATTTATTGCTGAACTAGAAAACCAAAGTGGCACTGTCTATACTCTATAGGAACCCACAAGTATTTGTGTCAGCACTACCTACATTATACCATTACTAGTGCCAAATCCAATGTTTGTTTTACCGTGGTCGAACGACGGACGTTGGACCGTTTGCTTTGGTAAGCCTCGAAACGCTATTCGAGGTAGCGATGTGGGTTGTTTTCACGAAGAAATTTGAAAGATTACCTATCGGAAGTGTTTGCCAGAAACTAGAGTCCAATTTTCTTGTCTTTCCGTATGTTATTTCAATGTCGACTTTCTTGCACGTTTGATGAAAATAAATGTTGGAAACGTGTTCATTTTAAAAATTATGGTATCTAAATGGTATTTAGGTACTTATCTGTGCAATATTATTGACATCCTTTAATTAGAACCCAATTCACTTAAAACCACAACGTAAGATGGAGAATCTTAAATGAGCATCACGATCATGTAATGTTTTCTTTACATCTTGCGGAGTATATAGCTCTTTACCACAAGTCACCTGATGTTATAATTATGTTGGTGCTTACAACGAAAACCCATATCGCAGAGATTTCGTGCATCAATATCTTGGTCTAGAATCTTCCAGGGTTGATTCATTTAAAAATCATTCAAGCGAGAATATAGATTCACTTCGTCAATTGCATCAGCTAGAGTTCCTTCAGTCAGACACATACAGAGTGTTACGAAACTAGTTTTTTTGTGAATATGAGTGCTCTAGTTTCATCATTCGTTAATTAAAAAATGTGTCCCGTATTTCGCTTCCATTCATTTTATTTTATGTTAAACTTTTTGTGCATTTATAATTGGGAAACATCTTGTTGGAAAATATAGTTAGGGTTAAATTATGTTCTAAATATGGAAACTAAAGTTAGGGTAAAATTATGATTCTACTCGTAATTGTGACAGTCACCGTGCTGTAGTGGTTCATGCTACTTGTTTCCTATTGAGTTCAATTCCTACTGTTGACAAATAACTTAAACAAAACAAAAGTGCAAAAGTGTGGTGTTTAATAAATGTTCCGTTTACGGCTGTTGTCGACTTTCAGTTTTCAAAGTTTGTGCCTCAGCAAGGACCTCTATGTATCCATTTCGCACCGTGAAAAACGCGCTGAATCAAAAATTGTTTTATATTATAGTTTTAACAGGTTACTTATGGTATTTCTTTAAAACTACTTACTCATACATCAGATCAAAGGTAAAATTTAGTTGGTTGGTTGCTTCCAAGGTAGACACTACTCAGAGGCTGATTCAAAGTCCAATACGACAGCTAAAAGGCGATGAGAGGTCGACTTTTCAAAGCTCAGAGAGGCTTGTCGGGGTCGCACGACACGGCAGTTGAGAGTCAGGCACCAATTAGACTGACTATCAGTTTTCTTCAGTGAGCGGCTTACCTTGACTGGAAGTGCGACAAATGAGCAATGACTTTTGGATGGCCTTTTACAGTCGGACTATGTGCGGAGAAACACTTGTGATTCTGCTTTGCATTTTGTAGTTGTCAAGTATACAAAAAAAACAGATATAATGTAGAGATTTTTCAATAATTGTACAGAACCTCGCGTCAAAGTCCGGTCAATTTCCCATCCCAATTAAGGATTATCTACCTGATTGTTTATTTCTTGCCTTCAAGGCAAAGTCCACTAAGTTAAAATTAAATAATATTATAGACTATGAAGTCCGTAACGTAAACTACTTTTATTCAGGATAAATACAAACTTTCTGCGAGAATACCGGGAACTTCTTTACCCCGGAGTAGCCAGGGCAGTTTCTTAATGTCTGATACATGCCACTGCCAAGTAGTAAGTACGCAAACTACGTTATATTGCATACAGTATAAAAAAAGTTGCAGCAATAACAAGTTAATCTAACTATATAGCTCCAAGTACAATACACATTATATTGAACTTTCGGGTCTCGCGTGGCTTTCGTTTATCCCTGCTATTCAATTTCGGATATAAGCATACGATGATTAGAAACAAGCCGGGATTACACTGATATGGTCACCATGCTTACTCTCAAACCAGGGCAACGATAGGGCTTTGTGCAATAAGGCAAACCCACGCAGAAAAGTAAAAAAAAATGTGAACGTGCCAACGATGACTACATTTTTTACTTGTAAGAGGATAGGATAGATATGGAAAAGTTCATCGTAGCAAATTTGCCTAAAATTACGCAAAAATAACATGTGTTCTTGTACATAATATGGCCTTCAATATCATATTTACACTTTTACTTTTTCACGTTCCATACTAGACGTACGGCGGCGCGGCATCCGTACATGGTTGATATTCCCCCAATCCGCACAAAGCGTTTCGCTTCTTCATTTATAATGCGAACAGCAAAAGATTGGAACGCCTCATCATTCGCCTCGCGTCATTGTTTCCCGATAAGTACAATTTGGGAGTCTTCAAGTCAAGAGTGAATAGGTAGGTATCTTCTAGACAAGCATGCTCCATCGTCGGCCACGTCTTCACTTACCACCAGGTGAAACTGTGGTCAAATGCTTGCCTATAGTGCATAAAAAAAAAACTATCCACCGTTGTTTCATGCACCAAATCTATCTATAATACTCGTAATATAATATATATAAATATAATCCTATGTCATTATGTTTTATTGCTAGAAACACACTTACAAACGCGCACTCATACATACAGTGAACGGAGGAACAGACTGCTTTCATACAAATTTTGCAATTAAAAAATGCAATTAAAATCATAAATAATATCAAACGCCCACACTTCATTATAAAATTCTGTATCAGGGACTATTTCAATCGTGGATTTACAATACCAAGACACGAAAGAAATACTTGTTTCATTATAATATATTTTGCTTGTGTTCATTTATTATTATGTTGCGTTAGATGGTGGTTATTTCTCCTCTACGCACGAAGCATTTTGCTTCCACATTCATCATGCGTACCGCTAAGAAGTGGAATTCCTTGCCACAGTCTGTATTTCGCTACCGCTATAATTTGAGAATCTTTAAAAACGTTCCGCTGTTGAGTAAATTATTATATAACTGGGTATTTTTATTTTATCCGCAATGAAAAAAGATAACTCATGAGTTGCAGCTCCCGGTTACATCACAGGACATATACATTTTTCCGAAGCAAAATGCATCCGTGTACTTTTGCAAGATCTCATAACATAACTATGCCATTTTTCACGATAATCCTTTCAGTTGTTTCGAAGTTAAGTGGCAACAAACATACACAAATACATAATAAGTACATAATTATCCACACACAAACTTTCTCGTTTATACTACTTGTATTATAGGATTGGATGGGATATAGGATTAAGTAGGATTTCGCTCAGACCGGAAATTTAAACTGTTTTAGTAAACGAAACTGAAGATGTATTTCTCTCAAAACAAGGAAAATAGAGATGAAAGGCTTCTTAAAGATCGGTCAGCGTGAGCTGAAAGGAGCTTTTCTCAATAATATTTTCTACGAGTGCACACTTGTGGGTTCGTAGTTATGTTTGAATGTTGCAGACCGATGTTACCCTTGAGTAGACCAATAACTTACTTACTATTTTGATTCAGGCTTGTATTGTGATGTTTACTATACGCAAGACTTTGCACAAGTAATTAGCAATTTTTTCAGAGGTATTGAAAAATATAGATAATTGCCATGTACAGATAGATACAGATATGTACGTATGGGTCAGGAGGGTCGGTCGTGAAGGAACAAGCAAAACTTAATAACTAGGTAATTAGTAGAGTAATTCGTATAACATCAGTGTTGTTCTACCGACAAGCAGTAGTGAGCAAACATTACTGTGTTGCTGATTGAAACGCAAGGTTTATGGTAAAATTACAGAGTAGCAGGGTGACGAGCACAATGCGTTGTCACACTGAATTCTTGTAATGGACTAACGTGACTCTTACCATCGGAAAAGCGACTTGCTCGTCTCGTGACTGAGTTACATAAAAAGGTAAGTCCAGCCCCACGATGCACAACATTACATACTATTTATAAAAGAGTTTGTCATCTGACTGACTGAGTTAAATATGCAGAGAGAGCCTGATCACAGCTAATAACAGAAATTTGAAATTTTGACAGTTACTAGGCACATAACTACTACGAAAAGATATTACGAAATCCCAGCCCTACAAAGTGAAATGGATTGTTAAAGTTAGCATGAAAAAAATTGTAAAGAACAGAAATAAAATCGACGCAGGTGCGGGTGATACTGCGGGTCGGGTCGCTAACGAATTATACATATATACCGATTCGCTTATTAAATTTACGTATTTTTCCCTTCCATCTTTTTGCTCACTTGAAACCGTGCTAAAGCTGTTTTGAGCCTAAGTGAGCTTAGTAGCCTCAAGAGCCCAAAGTGTTTGTGTTGAAGGGACGGAAACTATTGTGTAGGCGCACGACTCAGGCGATGCTCACACACTTATGTACAGCTATATACATGTAGGTGTAGCGTCCGGGGTCCTATGCAATAATCGGCAAGATAATGTGCACACTTTGACGATGGTGGATTTATCAAGAGTATCTTGATAGATTTATCAAGAATTACTCCAGTGCCATAAATAGATAGTTTTCTAATGGGTCAAATTTCAATTTGTAATTTTTCAAGCTGAAAATTTGGAGTTAAATTTAAATGAAATATGTCAATTTGCATACACATACATTTTTCCAAAAAACTTGTTTTTTCCATTTTTGCCATTTTTCGCAAATATTGGGTTGATTCTAGATTAGTATGAGGTCCACCCCTCTCTCTCTCTCTCTGAGAGAAAGCTAGATGAAGTACACAGTTGATTTAATTTAATTTGACTAGATAGAAATAGCAGTAGGTACGTTCGTGTGTACCTACGTGTACATGATTGTGTCTGGGATCGATTTCCAATACTTTAAATAACCGAATTTAGTATTCGCCCCTATAAAGATAAAGTACAGAATAAATTGCGAGTCCATGACAATAGTCCGATACGGCAAAGTGGGCCATTTGTTGTCATTACCTCCCTTTACAACAGAAACATTAACCTGATAAGTCTCCGCGCGGAACTTTCGACCCTTACCTTGATTTTGGGAGCAGGTGGCGTTTTCTTCGCATTAAAAGCAAAAGTCAAAGGTTAAGGAGGCCGGTCGGATGAAAAGGAAAGTTAACGCCGTCACCGCACGTTGTCAAGCGACGCACGCTTTTAAGCCTGACACATTTTAGCTTGAGAAAAATCAATGTCATCTACCAACGTAATGGCCTGAACCCGAGCCAAATAGGCAAATGCACAAATGTATACTCGTAGTAGCGATATCTATAATCCTATATGAACCTTCATAATATAATAACCCAGGTATAGGTAGGTACTACAATAGCTGCCAGTTTTGATCGTGTACTATATAATAGTGATTATATTTTAGGTTGCATGTACACAACCTTATATTGGAAATTTTGGGGAACATTGTGAAAGATTAGTACACAAAGATAACTTTGTGTAGCTTTCTCTCAAAGTTTCTGTTTTTTTTTTATGTTACCATGTGCTGGCTTTTAAGCATGTTCATGATTTTTGATGTATAAGTTGCTTTAGGTTTTACATACATACCTAAAGAATACTTTTTTAACGAAAAAATGCCCTGATGTATGAAAGCCGTTTGTGCCACTTGGTGTGCAATTTAATGCATCAGCACCAATTCATAAAGCTCGGGTAATTTTTCACAATCACAATTAATGATAAGATTCAATCATACGTAGGCCATTAGCAATTGAAGTACACTGATTCTTGCCGATGGAAATTGAACATAGTATGCTTCTAATTAGATAATTTAAAGTCGGCTCACATTTCCAAGTAATTTGCCCCTATTAGAACTAGCAATAATGATTCCATATGTTAAAAGTTTGTGAGTACCTAGGTTCTAGTATACCTATTTTAAACTAACTAATGCATTTGCAACGTAAGCATCTATATAATGAACTAAACTACCAAGCTTTGGCCAAAATTTGGAGTTTCTTTAGTTAGCTATGAATTACTGAACTTAGCACAATAATACTGAAAAGAAAATCTGACGGAAATGCGTATAGCGTAACAACTAGTACCGCACTAACATACTATTAAGTCCAGAGAATCTGTGCTGATGGTAAATCGTATAACCATCATCAGTCGTTTTAATTCGCAGGAACATAGGTTCTGATTTTGCCCTCTTACATCATACACCTCTTTATACGATTTACATGCCAATGGTTATGTCAAAAGAGAGCGTAACTCATATTCGTGTCGAGTCAGAAGAAAAATGGTTATCAACGTTTATATAAAAGAAAGCGGGTCAATATTGTCGTCAATCAAACCGTCTCGTGACGACGACAGCTTTTGCTTTCTCTGGCTGAAATGGAACGGGTGACGTATAAGTAAAATTCACCTAACTAGACTTTGCCAAGAAAATTAGAGAGTTTTGAGCAGAGAGAGGGTGGCTCAACGGTAACTCGTTGAGGTGGTAAGCACATGTGACTTGTTTTTTTGTCAAATCGGACCGTCAAAAAAAAAATGTTTCCATTAGTTAAATAGGTAGACGTTAGAAAACTATGAGAAAAAAGAGCCACTATTCAAAAAGGTTAAGACGTATTGTTTAAGTGCTGTAAAGCCATAAATTTGGAATGAATCGTTTCAGATTGCATTTGAACCTCACAAAAAAGCGAACTCTTAAGAAAGTTCCGAGATAAACAAAAGACAAATATCCCATAAACTAATTTTATAGGTGCCACATGTCGAACTATGTTTTGGAGAGAACTTTGGGAACTAGCCTAGCTTGTTCTTGGAAATTGTGGGCAGATCCTTTTGTTTTTTCTGCAGTTCTCCCTACCAAAAGAGTTTTGACCTATCAGATACTCCCGCGCATTTAAAAGTTTCAGATGACGAGAGAGGGGCGAGGGGACTTTTCTTCGAAATCGGACGGGGTGAGACGGGGTGAGGGACACTCAGCGAAGAGCCTTCGAAGCGACGAGTTGCCTAGTTATAATTAGCTCTCATAGAGAAAGTAATATATTATGTAATTAAATTAAAGTCTGTGTTGAATCTAGAATATATTATAAAGTAAAGTAAGATCAGTTAAGTGACACCGAATGCTGATTACGGTGAGGGCGAGAGATCGAGGTTTGGTAATGTACCATGTTTGTATACATTTGCATACATATATACTTGTATATAATGAATGTAATCATTATAAAATGTGATGTTAAGGAGGTGTACGTTTGGGAAAGATACTGATGTTATGTTTGGTAAAGATGCTGATGTTATGTTTGACTAGAGCCAGCAGCATATGTACATATTATAATGAATGTAATCATTATAATCGTGATGTTAAGGAAGTGTATGGGAAATGTACCGATGTTACGTTTGACTAGAGCCAGCAGCATATGTACACATAATGGATGTAATCATTATAATTGTGATGTTTAGCGAGAATTATATAAAGGAGGTTCGAGTCCTACCATATTATTTGAAGGGTTATATTATATGTTATGTACTTGCAGTGCATAATGATCCTCAGTGAGGAATTGTATGAGGAAGGTTCGATTCCATTCCAAATTGACAGACCGCTCATATAAAGGAACGAGATTGATTTTGTGTATAAATAAGGAACCGACAATGTTCGGGTTTTATTACTAATGTATATAATAAGATGGGATGCGTGTAATCATATCATAAACTTAGAGAGTAAAAGATGGATTTGTAAATAAACGCACGAGACTATGCATGTTATTAGATTAATAATAATGTACATGTATTTGAACCATTTTCTGGTCATATTTTCATAGTAGGCCGGCAAATGAGGTTTTTTATTTAGCCGTTCGTTTTTCCCTCATAAATTGAAGCCGCAGGAACAGAATGGCTGGTCGAATATCGTAAGATATCGATATCGATCTAAATAATGAAAGAGTTTCGTATTATTTTAATTTTGAAATTATGTAGATCAAAGAAATAAAATACGATAATTATGATCTACCATGTGCCGATTTTCATTTCATTAATTTTAAGTCCCTTACTAGATAAAGAAACAGCAGAGATGATTAAGCCTAAGGTTTTATCTGAGTAACCTATTTTGATCCTAGTTAATTAAATAAATTATAAAATTCCGGAGGACGAATCTCTACTGGTCTGGAAATAATACACTCGATACTCGATGATAGCTAAAACTATAAATCGCTATTCTTTAGTAAGTAGATAGCCTCAATTGATAATTACAATTAACAACGCTATAGCATTTGATTTGGAAGGAACAAGCCAGTAATAACAAATGAATAATAGAATCGAATCTTGATTATATAAAGAGAGAAAGAGAGAGAGGAGAGATTATTAGTAGTTTCTGAACCATTGTAGCTACCTGAACTTAGATAGGGAACAAGATGCCAACAGATGGAGTTCCCGTCACGATTGAACAATGGGATTTACGAGAGTGAGTAAAGTCAGAGGTTATGACTGTTTTATGTATGAGAAATAAGGATATAGGATTTTAGGAAGTAGAGTTAGATAGAAACAACTATCAGGATTTGTTGTGACTGATGAGATGAGTACATTCTTATTAAATTGAGTATAAGGTTAACTATAGGACAATGAATTATTTCGTTTCCTATATGTTATATATACATATATATACATTGAAGTCAGTGCCTATCTGTGTCGGAATTCCAGTGACTCTGAATGTCATAACACACGTCCTCTCAGAACCAATCCATTGCTTTTGTAGCTTGGCCAAGCTAATATACAACTCATTCGAAATTTATACAACAAATGGTACCGAACATGGGGAAGGGCGCTTTAAGCGTCATAAAAAAAAACCATTACATACGCTTCGCAGCGTTAGGGTAAATAAAGGATGGTTCTTTACCCCCTATAATCAGCTACGCTGAGCGGTGAGCCCCGCGGTAGGGATCCCTTGGCATTGGTCCGAGTCAGGAATTCGTCGGTGGGGGGCCCAAATAGTCCTCACAAGAGGCAATTCACTAACCCACGCCAGCTCAACACTTACTATGGCAACCTTTAGACTATTAATATACATCGCACTTGTTTTTATTCAAGCGATGATTATCACATGGTCTTATTCTAAGGTCAATGAATTATTAGACTCACTAGAAGGTAAATTAAGGCACTGTCATAACTAAAGTAAGCTTGGGTGGAATGGAAAGGTGATTACTCTTGGTCATTCAGAATAAGGCATTGACATAACTTACTTAACGATAAGGCTAAATTTGCCAAAGCACAATACTCATGCTCCGCTCTTTACTACAAAATTCCTGAAGCTGTCTAAAACTCACTCGATATACACTAACTATCATTAATAGACGATCACAACCGGGGGGCCACCACAGAAGGTGCCGCGGACCAGAATATTCCAACTACGTAATCAAATAAGATACGATTGGATTAGAACCTAAATAAAAAATAAAAAAAAACACAACGTAGAAATCACCTGTATCGAGTGTTTTATAAGTGTTTTCAGGGATACCAAAGGAGCAGAGAGGAGATTTATTGTGCATGAAATATGACTATGTGTTGTGCATGACTAGTAAATACATATATGTAATACCATGTTAAATTATGTGTACTCATAAAATGTCAATTTCACAGGATACCAACGAGAAAGAACGGCGTAACGTCATCACTTCTACCATAATTTGCAAATAATAATATTTATATAACTAAATTGATTAAACATAAACAAAATTAGAAAGTTTTACTTCTGTTTATCTCGGAAACAAATTAAGGGTTCATAGTAATTGCAAAATAAATTCTTTAGAATACATTTGTTTAAAAAACGGGCTATTATTATAACACATTGCGAAGAGTTGTAAAATTAGATAGTGTTAAAATACATTGTTTGGTTGTTGGGTGTTAGTCACTATTGTTATAACCATCTTGCAGATGTTGTAACGATAGTTATTGTTAATAATGGCTGAAGGTAGAGGCAGACGCACTTTGAAAAAACAGGGTTTAAATAAGATGAATGAAAGTGGACTGAATGAACGTAATAAGACAAACGAAAATGCGACATTAGAGTTGCTATTACAAAGGATGAATGAATTTCATGAGAAATTAGAATTGTTAGGTTCAGGCAGTAACGAAAGTAGAGTAGAGGTAACTAGCAATTCATCACGCGAAATAAACGGAGAGGCGAGTGGCAATAGAGCTGGGACTAGTTTTGCATCAGAGAAAGATATTGCGGTCTCCTCAATGACTCGTAATATATATGTGGTTCAACCTACGGTGACGGGTACTTTTGACGGGAAATCACAGATTAACCTGATCACATTTTGAAAAGACTAAAAATACATCAAATCAGTAAACGCGCACAATAGAGAGGTCGATATAGCTTTAGAATGTGTCACGGGCCATGTACATAAAGTCATGGAATTATATTCGAAAGATTGGGTCACGTTTGCAGATTTCGAAACTGATTTTAGTCGAAATTACTGAACAGAACATATTAAAAAAATCAGTAAGGTATAAATTAATTAAAGAGGTATATTCCAGTGACTCGGAGCTAACTAAGTCCGAGCATTTTATTCAAGAAGTAGAGCCTATGCAGTCTTTAACAATTGCATTTAGTGAGAGAGACCTCGTAAATTCAATAATGCGACATTATTAAGTAGAAATACAACAATTATAGTTTACAAGGACCGAAGAGGGCACTGTTATAAACGACGCAAATTTCCTTCGGGGTTAAGAGCAAAATATTGTTGTAAGGCAGCAAAAAGCATCTATAAATGTTTCAAATAGAAACAATCAGTAAGAGGTAGACGACCGATCACAGATACCATGTCGGCAGATGTATGAAGGAGAAATCGAAATTCATTCAGAGGGAGAGGCCATCATTGAGGGGGTGCTGGTTATAGGTCAAATTAAAATAGGACCGCACCATACATACAGAGGAGAGATAGAGCTAGCATAGAAAGACCCGCTATTACCTTCGTTAAGGAAATTGAGACGACTGCTTCGTCGAAACTTGTGGGGGCGGACAAACAACAAAAAACTAGTGTCCCCTACACAAGCGAGTCCTGACTATTTAGTTATTTGTGCTTGATGAAATAATGAGACTCGAAAAGGTTCTGAGAGAAATATAACTTATAAGATTCTCATAAAACAGAGATGGAAGGCAGTAGATAAATTAGGAATTAACGGGAACGGTTTGAAACGACCTTTAGACGAGACGGTGTGCGATAAATGTGATTATTGATCATTAGCAGATAATGCAGGGATCTTGTTAGAAAGTCAGTTCGATCCTGGCGTAACATGTGAAGAGGGCGGTATTGTGTGTGAGTTTTGTACGAAGATAGACAGAGTACTGTAAAACTTTAGTCGAAGAACCTGTGCTGATTAAGCGTAGACTTAGACTTAAGCGTGATATTAGGATATGACTGGCTAGGACGGGTGAAAGGTGTGGTACATTGTAAAAAAAAAAAAAAATGAACAGACCTTGACAATATAACATTTCGGAGGTTAAAACAAGCGTTAGAATAAATTCAGATTGTAAAATCGAAAAGTTAGGGGGCGCGTCGGATGCCGCTATTATTAATTCTATATTAGAATGGGACACAAAACAGACAGACCATTCCAATTCGAATACTGAGACTAACTACAAAACCAATTGGAAAGTAAATTTTGACAATATCAACTTAAATTGCAAACAGAAAGAGTTGTTATTGCTTGTATTAGAAAAGCATTGTAAGGTGTTTACCAGTAAGCTAGGGTTGACGGATAAATACGAACACGTATAAAATTGATAAATGGAAAACCGTTTGTAAAACGTAGTTATCCAGTACCCATGGGGCATAGAGAACAAGTTAAAGCGAAATTAGACGAATTAGAAAGATTGGGAGTTGTCCAACAAGAAGCGACACCATCTTGCAGTCCGCTTACTTACACAATTAGAAACGAGATGGGTCGATAATACTCTTGTTAGAACGCGGGAACTCAATAAGAAAATGTTAGGTGACGCCGCATCACCATCAATATCGTCTAACGTTCAATCATTTCATGGAGTAAATTATATAAGTTTGATTGACTGTAACGACACATATTTTAAATTGCCTTGCATGAGGAGTCAAAGAAATATACAAGGTTCTCACTTATGGGAAAACTTATACCTATCGTGTATTGCCACAAGGACTGAAAACGTCTGTTGCAGGGTTTTCTAGAGCAATGGACATTATATTAGATGAGGTACATACGGGAGCTATTGTACGAATTATCTAGATGACATCATTGTTTTACTACTGGGGACTTACCGATGCATTAAGAACATCTAGATCAGGTGTTAAGTAAATTAAAGAATGCGGAAATGACAGGTAGAGTAGAAAAGAGTCGAATTACGTGTGTAGAGGTAAAGTTGTAAAGTCGTTAAGACACATAGTAATTGTTAATGGGATACAGATGGACTCTGATGGAGAGAATGTTACAATGGGATTTTTCAGTGCCACGAATCGTAAAACAATTACGAGAGTTCTTAGCACTAATAAATAAAACTATAATGCCATCCTTATTTTTCCGTTATTGCATAAACAGATACAGCAAAGTAAACACAAAGCTTATTATATAAATCAGGTATAACCAAGAACAATAATAGTATCATATTACGGAAAAATACTTAGAATTGTATTGAGGTACGAACAACGATAAATACCATGGCAGTATTTAGGAAAGTGTGAGAGATATAGTGAAGCTGAGATAGAAAATTTTTTGACGTATAACGTTGAAATATATTTTAAAACGACGATTAGTTAAGTAATTGCTTAGAGATCGACATTTCAAAATCTATTTGGGGGCGCGTGAGGTGGTAAGCACATGTGACTTGTTTTTTTGTCAAATCGGACCGTCAAAAAAAAAATGTTTCCATTAGTTAAATAGGTAGACGTTAGAAAACTATGAGAAAAAAGAGCCACTATTCAAAAAGGTTAAGACGTATTGTTTAAGTGCTGTAAAGCCATAAATTTGGAATGAATCGTTTCAGATTGCATTTGAACCTCACAAAAAAGCGAACTCTTAAGAAAGTTCCGAGATAAACAAAAGACAAATATCCCATAAACTAATTTTATAGGTGCCACATGTCGAACTATGTTTTGGAGAGAACTTTGGGAACTAGCCTAGCTTGTTCTTGGAAATTGTGGGCAGATCCTTTTGTTTTTTCTGCAGTTCTCCCTACCAAAAGAGTTTTGACCTATCAGATACTCCCGCGCATTTAAAAGTTTCAGATGACGAGAGAGGGGCGAGGGGACTTTTCTTCGAAATCGGACGGGGTGAGACGGGGTGAGGGACACTCAGCGAAGAGCCTTCGAAGCGACGAGTTGCCTAGTTATAATTAGCTCTCATAGAGAAAGTAATATATTATGTAATTAAATTAAAGTCTGTGTTGAATCTAGAATATATTATAAAGTAAAGTAAGATCAGTTAAGTGACACCGAATGCTGATTACGGTGAGGGCGAGAGATCGAGGTTTGGTAATGTACCATGTTTGTATACATTTGCATACATATATACTTGTATATAATGAATGTAATCATTATAAAATGTGATGTTAAGGAGGTGTACGTTTGGGAAAGATACTGATGTTATGTTTGGTAAAGATGCTGATGTTATGTTTGACTAGAGCCAGCAGCATATGTACATATTATAATGAATGTAATCATTATAATCGTGATGTTAAGGAAGTGTATGGGAAATGTACCGATGTTACGTTTGACTAGAGCCAGCAGCATATGTACACATAATGGATGTAATCATTATAATTGTGATGTTTAGCGAGAATTATATAAAGGAGGTTCGAGTCCTACCATATTATTTGAAGGGTTATATTATATGTTATGTACTTGCAGTGCATAATGATCCTCAGTGAGGAATTGTATGAGGAAGGTTCGATTCCATTCCAAATTGACAGACCGCTCATATAAAGGAACGAGATTGATTTTGTGTATAAATAAGGAACCGACAATGTTCGGGTTTTATTACTAATGTATATAATAAGATGGGATGCGTGTAATCATATCATAAACTTAGAGAGTAAAAGATGGATTTGTAAATAAACGCACGAGACTATGCATGTTATTAGATTAATAATAATGTACATGTATTTGAACCATTTTCTGGTCATATTTTCATAGTAGGCCGGCAAATGAGGTTTTTTATTTAGCCGTTCGTTTTTCCCTCATAAATTGAAGCCGCAGGAACAGAATGGCTGGTCGAATATCGTAAGATATCGATATCGATCTAAATAATGAAAGAGTTTCGTATTATTTTAATTTTGAAATTATGTAGATCAAAGAAATAAAATACGATAATTATGATCTACCATGTGCCGATTTTCATTTCATTAATTTTAAGTCCCTTACTAGATAAAGAAACAGCAGAGATGATTAAGCCTAAGGTTTTATCTGAGTAACCTATTTTGATCCTAGTTAATTAAATAAATTATAAAATTCCGGAGGACGAATCTCTACTGGTCTGGAAATAATACACTCGATACTCGATGATAGCTAAAACTATAAATCGCTATTCTTTAGTAAGTAGATAGCCTCAATTGATAATTACAATTAACAACGCTATAGCATTTGATTTGGAAGGAACAAGCCAGTAATAACAAATGAATAATAGAATCGAATCTTGATTATATAAAGAGAGAAAGAGAGAGAGGAGAGATTATTAGTAGTTTCTGAACCATTGTAGCTACCTGAACTTAGATAGGGAACAAGATGCCAACAGATGGAGTTCCCGTCACGATTGAACAATGGGATTTACGAGAGTGAGTAAAGTCAGAGGTTATGACTGTTTTATGTATGAGAAATAAGGATATAGGATTTTAGGAAGTAGAGTTAGATAGAAACAACTATCAGGATTTGTTGTGACTGATGAGATGAGTACATTCTTATTAAATTGAGTATAAGGTTAACTATAGGACAATGAATTATTTCGTTTCCTATATGTTATATATACATATATATACATTGAAGTCAGTGCCTATCTGTGTCGGAATTCCAGTGACTCTGAATGTCATAACACACGTCCTCTCAGAACCAATCCATTGCTTTTGTAGCTTGGCCAAGCTAATATACAACTCATTCGAAATTTATACAACAAATGGTACCGAACATGGGGAAGGGCGCTTTAAGCGTCATAAAAAAAAACCATTACATACGCTTCGCAGCGTTAGGGTAAATAAAGGATGGTTCTTTACCCCCTATAATCAGCTACGCTGAGCGGTGAGCCCCGCGGTAGGGATCCCTTGGCATTGGTCCGAGTCAGGAATTCGTCGGTGGGGGGCCCAAATAGTCCTCACAAGAGGCAATTCACTAACCCACGCCAGCTCAACACTTACTATGGCAACCTTTAGACTATTAATATACATCGCACTTGTTTTTATTCAAGCGATGATTATCACATGGTCTTATTCTAAGGTCAATGAATTATTAGACTCACTAGAAGGTAAATTAAGGCACTGTCATAACTAAAGTAAGCTTGGGTGGAATGGAAAGGTGATTACTCTTGGTCATTCAGAATAAGGCATTGACATAACTTACTTAACGATAAGGCTAAATTTGCCAAAGCACAATACTCATGCTCCGCTCTTTACTACAAAATTCCTGAAGCTGTCTAAAACTCACTCGATATACACTAACTATCATTAATAGACGATCACAACCGGGGGGCCACCACATCGTGCGTTTTGTAAGTAGTCGATGTCGAATATAAAAGTCCATCTCGTCTCCGGACACGGACGAGATGGACAAAAATACTTGCACATTTCAACTTGCACATTTCACTGTTATTTGATCACATCGTATTTTTACATTAGCTGTGTTGTGGTCAAACGCTAACAAGGTAGCGTTTCTAAGTTGTGAAACAAATAAATCTAATATTATATGTCATGTGGCAATGTAGAAGAAATATTAGTAGTATGTATTAGTATTAAAAGTACGAAAGACCAACATACACCTATTTTGGTGAAATTAATCATTGCATTTCCTGTATGTAATTTTTCCTTCTCTATAATAAAGTTAAATATGCAGATTTAAAATCGCTCAGAAACGTGCACAAACTTGCATATCCTGGAGCCAAAAATAATAAATACTTAATGAGTTTGGGTGACAAAGTTCGCGTTTTCAAACTAACAAACTCTCGGTTACTAATTTAACTTGAGGGATGCCGTCAAAGTAGCTAATAGTGTTTAACAAGCTATTTCAATACCGGCTTAGAGTTAGGACTTGGAGGAACTGCATTTGCTGCTCAAACACACTCAGTACCCGACATTAACGCTTTGAGACATGAGCTGAAACCTAATGGCAAAGATACGAACTAGTTTTATGTATCTTTGAGTGTATAGTACTATAGCAACGACACCAGTGTAATGTGCAATGCACATGGAAGACCGGATACAGACAATGAGGTATTTACGCTTGATATATTACCTTATTTGGCTGCCAAGTAGTGCAAGCATTGCTATATTAGGGTAGGGTATATGTTCCGAGCATTTTTGTTTATTTATTTATTTATAACCTTTAATAACAAACTAAACTCTTCTAAATTGTTTACAGTAATATATGTGTATGTAGATTATGTAGCTGTTTTAATAGAACGTATTATTTAGACACCAGAAACTGTACTAAGCTTGTCTTCCGTTTCCGCAAAGGGCCATCCTTCTCCATGTGAGCCCAGCAACCTTTCGAATATCGTCCTCCCATCTAAATCGTTGCCTCTGCCTGCTGTTTCGGGTATTTAATCAGACAAACCTGATGTCACGCGGTAGCGATTTGAGCACGCTATGCGTTGGGCATTGTGCATTAAGTTTTTACAATGGTAGATAGTGTTGTAAAAAACACAAATCTAGGAGTCTACATTTTAGCATTGGACTCAAATTTTAATTTATCAGTACGGACTCAAGTCTTAAAAGAACTTGAGGCGTAAACCTAACCCGCGTTAAAACAAAACTCGACTCGAAGCAACTTCTACTGAACAAAGTCACGAGTAAGTACTACAAACAGGGTTAAATTTTACTGAAACACTACAAAATTGCCTACGATTTCGACTACGCAGAATTCAAATCAGCAGAAGTTTCCTATATATAAACTTTGAACCCCTATTTAACCATTGTAAGGGTTGAGTTTTGAAAGATCCCACATAAATGAGCACCCCAATTTTCCAACTCGAGTGTGACTCGTTACATAAACAGACTCAGGCGCACAATAGACTCGAGCGCTTATATGTGGAACTCGGTTCTATTTATGATCGGTCTTTATGAATCGAGTCTTGTAAATGGGGTCGAAAAATTAAATCTCTTTTTCAAAAACACCTGGGGAAAACAACTTTTACCAGTTATCCAACCGCCAATCAGTGTGTAAACATTCATTATCATTATTATCAGCCTTTCACGTTCCCACTGCTGGGACTCTGGCCATCTCTCAGAGAGAGAGTATGGGCCGTAATCAACCACGCTGGCCCAGTGCGGGTTGGTAGATGTCGCATGCCCTTGAATGTTGCAGTTCTTGGGCATGCCGGTTTCCTCACGAAACATTACAGGGCAAAGAGATTCATCATCTTATATCTAAGGGTGACACACACATGAGCACAGTGCATTGCCATACAAGATTTTGAACTATTGCAGATCAAAATTCTGGGTGAAACTGAACTTTTACCGTCGTCGTTTAAATAAGACTATCATTAGTCCATACTTCAAAGGCCTATTTAAATAATTACATGCGTCTATTCTGCGACTTCTGGTAGTGGCAGGTGCATTTTTTAGTCACAAGTTCGTAGCACAAGCTTGTTGTTTCATCACTACTGAGATGAAGACTAAGACTGCGGGTATTTTTTACCGCAAGTTTCGATTAATTCCAACAACACCGTTATTTTTTACAAAGTTAATTAAAATGTTGCACGTAGAAGGTTGCTGCTGTAAGATTGCAAAAATAACCGCCCTTTTACAGGTTTGATGGTCACGTACTGCACTCAAGTACTTTGGGTTAAAGTCCGCTCAATGTGGGAAAGAATAATAAAATTTTCAACGTACATTTTTAGGAAAATATTTGTTATGTAATTCTCATCTTGAATTACTGGATTTAGCTTTTATAAAAGCCGTATATCGCGCAAATATCCATCTATTATTATCACTATAGGTTTTATAAATGCGAAAGTCAAACTCTTTCTGTTCCTCTGTTTGCTTATTAAGAGGACGTACCTTTTAAAGCCTCAATCGCTGAACCAATCTTGATGTAATTTGGTATGGAGATTTGTAGTTTGAATCCTGACAAAGGACATAGGATAATTTCATCATTCTAAACTGTATCCCAAGTGGGTGAAACAAGAGGAACAGCTAGTATTCTATGTTTCAAGTGATAATTTCGGGAGTGAAATAATTTTAAATACCCTTTTTTCAAAATTAACCGTTACGTTTGTTTGTAACATTGCATGTTGCGATGCAAAGTCTGTGCAAGTTAACTAAAAGAAATCCTATTTATTTTCTGTCTGTATGGCCATCGTATGAATGAACACAATGTTATACTGGCAAAATTAACTTGAGTAAAAAATAGTACTAAAAATATATGCGATTCATCTCCATAATTGAACAGAGAAGTATGAATTGCTGTAAATTTCGTAATCCGTTTAGTCTTATAAATCAATATTTTCGAAAGCAGCAATTCGAAATAAATTTTAGTCTTGGCTTGTTTGTTCTAAAACCTTTTCCGTTGCGAGAGCGCGGGCGGTGTGCGGTCGTGGAACGTAAACAATGAAATGAAACCTCTGGAGAATGTGCTTCTGCTGTTGCAATATGCCACTTACACCTAGCTACTTATCTACCACGACTTGCAGCTTGTGACTGGCGTATGTTATCTATTATTGTACACATAAGTCGATACCTTAGTTAGAAAGTTATGTCCTTTTTAGGTTTCCGTACCTCAAAAGGAAAAACGGAACCCTTATAGGATCACTTTGCTGTCCGTCTGTCTGTCTGTCAAGACCCATTTTCTCAAGAACGCGTTGAGGTATCAAGTTGAAATTTATATCAAATACTCGGTCTCTTACAGTTGTGAAAAAATCAAACTTGTAAGTCAACGTTATCGAAAGATGTGACCGTTTATGTCGCATATTTGCGCATATTTTGCGATTTCACTAGGGAATCAAAACCTATAGGATACTTCTTGTTGACCTAGACTCGTGAAGTTTGGCATTAAGCAAGGTCTCATGGCACATGTAAAGGAAAAAGTCTGAAAACCGTAAACATGTCGTTCAATTACAAATAAAATAACAAGTTTGTGCGGAACCCCCAGTGCGCGAGTCGAACTCGAACTTGGCCGGTTTTTTATTTATTTATTTAAATCTAAAGATATATAAATCCATCTAGTTACTACTGGTAATCGACGCACAGTCTAAAGCTTGAATCGAACCTAACTAACTAAGCAAAATATGGTATGGGCTCGTAAATGACGACCGCTACATAAAACATAAGGATATATATATATTCTTTATTAAACTTTCCTCGGACATAGATCTTTACCCACAGCATATAATTTTCCATTGAATGTTCAGTGGCCTGCTATAATATACAGACTGGGAGACGCCAACTGGAGACTGTTTTTTTATTGTACAATGAAAAGCTCGTATTAATAAAAATATAAAGCATTTTATATCACATATTTTATGGAGAGAATCAGCACAAGTGGACAATATTATTTAACACTAGTTTCGGCCTTAATTTGGGGCTAGGTCAATTTGTGTGCAATGGTCCCGCGATATTTATTTTATTACTAGTTGCACCCCACCGTTTCACCCGCGTCTTCACGTTCCCACAGGAACCTTCTTCCGGGATAAAAAGTAGCCTGTGCGTTAATCCAGGGTATAAGCAATCTCCATTCCGAATTTCATTCAGATCCGTTCAGCAGTTTTTGCGTGAAATAGTAACAAACATCCATTCATCCATAAGGTTATGTCATTGAGTGGTACTATGCTTCCATAATCATTTACAATTTTTCAATAGGTTGGACGAGGACTACATAATATATTATGTATGCTAACCACCGATTCTTGCAAGAGTCGATCCCTAATCCATCTTTACAAATAGCTTCAAGCTGTGAAAGGGTGTATGAAAACCTTTTATTATATCAAACTCGATTTGTTACAAAGGATTAATAGAGTTTCGTGTATAAGAAATAAATGTGGGTCAAATATGCGAATAAATTAAAGGACCAGCAATAGAGCGGGACGCTAACAGCCCTTGTTGGAGTTAATTTCAACCATTGTTATTCATAAAGTGCCTAAACATGCTAACGTTAAATCTATTTTATTTTCATTCAGTATGGCTATTTTTATTTGTACTAAAAAAAAGAGACTGAAAAATCTACGACTATATCTCATCATTAGTTATCTACAATAGTATTGCACTTATGGGTGAGTTCTGGCAGCCTCACTTCATTGAGAGCCAGTTCCCTGTCCAAACGTAGCGTAGCACAACCTTCGACCACGGCGTCACTTAACATCGGCAACTTGTGGTCAAACAACTAAATAGCAAGTTGAGTGAGTAGTCAAAATGCAGTGTCTAACATTATGTACCTATAAATATATTTTCGGAAGGCTTCTTTATTAAGACTCAAACATGACTTAAATCTTCCATCATGTCAAAATAAATGATAAATTGATTCGATGGTCTTACTAGGTTGTGTCGCCACATCCACTGGTTACATTAAATTAACGGGTAGATTAGTATTAATATATAATATCAATTATTTAATTAACATTATGAAAATAAAATAAAAAAATAATCATATGTTTGTTTACTGACAAAATTCATTAATTAATTAGAATCGTTATAATTCTACTGTTAAATTCTTTATTCACAGTCATTTTGAAAATATATTACGAGTATTGACAGATGATACAATCAACATTTTTCAATCAAATGTTTTTCAAAAACAGACAAATACTTGCAAAAAGCATATTGTGCTTTAATTTCTATTAACCACAGACCTTAGTCTGAAAACCCACGTCCTTTGAAAACCTCAAACCAGACCACAGAAACTAAAAGCAATGAAGCTCAAAACATGAACTGACCAATGAACATTATTTTTGAAATGTATTTATTTCTTACTAAAAGTCACGCCAGTAATATTATGAAATGTTACGGGTTTAAAAGACAAATTATAACTTCTATTCGAAATGTGTTTAAGTTACTGGAACTAGATTAAACTAGAAAAAGTAATATAACATCACAACCAGGTACCTACTTATATCTCGCAGAGACAAAGCTGAGAAAATTTTAGAACAAGTGAGAAATATAAAAAAATAAACAACAGCTGATATAGCTGAGAAAATTGTAAGAAATATCGAAAAGAAAATAAAACTGAACAATAGCTGATATGTATTCCGGTCCACACAGCTTCACTGAGCCCAAATATCTACAAAAAACTAGGCATTGCGTTACTAATTTAATGACAGGCCCTACGTCCATCTTTTATTAATAGCTTGCTTACACAATCACGTTTTTCTGCAGACCTTTTTATACTTTAGGAGCTTTATAAATATTGATTTATTCATGCCGAGTTGAGAAAAAGCTTTTGTTATTGTATGTTCTTAAGATGCCTGCTTCGAGTTCACACATATTTTTAAGCTGTTGGCCTTCCAAATTAATATACAAGCAGAGTGCTACTTAGCCAAATACAAAACTTTACGCGAGACAATCTGCTAAATTCAGCACATAAACTAGGTTTCATCATCATCATCATCATCAGCCTTTCACGTTCCCACTGCTGGGACTCTGGCCTTCTCTCAGAGAGAGAGAGTATGGGCTGTAATCTCCCACGCTGGCCTAGTGCGGGTTGGTAGATGTCGCATGCCCTTGAATGTTGCGGTTCTTGGGCATGCCGGTTTCCTCACGATGTTTTCCTTCACCGTTTTGAGTGATGGCAAATCCGCACATAACTTATTAAGTCATAGGTGCGGGGCCGAGAGGATTTGAACTCAGTGTCGGCGTCTTGTAAGTCGCACGCCTAACCGCTCGGCCACCATCGCCACAACTCGGTTTAATGTTCTTCTATAACACTCGTAGTATTAGATAGGTAATATTTAAGTAAGCTGTTTTCTATCTTTGCACTCGAGAATCAACATAACAACGTGGTGTTTATCGTCAGTTTAACTTTCTCGTTAAACGCTCGTAATCTTAAATTCGTTAGCTGAGCACATACTAAGCTTTTAACGAGTACTTACTTATACTTGGACTGAT
The DNA here is from genome assembly GCA_931315375.2 of Opisthograptis luteolata. Taxonomy (NCBI): domain Eukaryota; kingdom Metazoa; phylum Arthropoda; class Insecta; order Lepidoptera; family Geometridae; genus Opisthograptis; species Opisthograptis luteolata. Next base: position 7,733,516 of record OV928033.1, read on the forward strand.
CTCGCATATAGTCCAGATAAGATTCCTATTCCTCTGGATGTTCAATACTAACTTTATCCGAACGTATTTTTCTTAAAGAGCTATTTTACTTACACCTTTATTGTAATTATATTTATTTATTTTTTAATGAGAATTTGTAATAAAATGAGTAATAACAAAACCTTACTTTTGATGACACTGTATTTTGAATAAAATATATATGAATAAATGAGAATGGAGTAGGTACGTAAAAATAACTTCATAGACTTGGGATCCAAAATGTGCACAATTCTTCCAGTGATATTTCCTACTGTATACAGGAACAACGGATCATTTTTGCAATACGCTGGGAATTCCTAGACTCACGTGATGCAAATAAATTGACGGTGCTTTTATTATAACGACTTCAAACCTCGCCCGAATTCGCCACGTTTCACGTTTCCCACTTGCACCAAATAAATCAACCGAACGCGGACTTGTTACGTGAAAGAGTGAAAATAACTCTGTGAAAATATTCTTACTTCGAATATAGTAAAAGCCGTGAAAAAGTACGAATCCAAATCCTGTAAGGAGTTTTTATCCTGCATGTATTTGATAAAGGTGATGAGTAATTTTGCAATGTTTCATGCCAAAAAATAGATAATAACGTTCATTGGCTTAGGTCTGATGACAGGCATAGAACAACATGACCTGCTAAAATAAACAGTTTTCAGCCTGGCCCCAAGAGCTCATTTTAAACCGGCATGGCGCACGCATTTGTTACATTAAACCAGGCCGGAACTGGCTGATTTTGTTCGTGTAGTTCTATGACACCCGTAAATTCAGGATCGATGATGGAGGGTGCGAATACAGCGTTACGTAACCCTTCGTAGCATCTAAGCGACCCCGCGCGTAGATATTTAATTACACTGTAATAAGACACAACATGTTTCTTAAGTAAGCGCATAAATGCTTGTATTAATAGAGGTAGGGTTGTCTAACGGGTGGCTCAGCAAAAATAAACTGTCGCTATTTCATAATCGTTTTTTTTCTTCTCTAACGAATAACATCTGATACCATCCATCGTGTAAATATCGCTGATTATAATCCAAGTCAAAGTAACAGACTATTTTTTATTCGTGTTTTTCTATCACTATAATTACAGTAGAGATATCTCGATACACTCAATGGGATTTAGTAAATAGACGCCAAATTTCAAAATAAATTTTTCAACAGGCTGAAACAAATTGCATCAATTGCTTGATTGGTTCCGAATCTCTTCATAGACATCCTCTTTCTTAATTTAGATGTTCAACTTACTCATTAGTAAGTACCTTACAAACAGCATAGTACATTTAGCATTTCTCACGGGAGACAAGATCTACCGTTGGCAAATACGCAACATTGGTATTTGGATAGTAAATTCTAGGTACAATCTGCCACATAACTCGAAAACTTTCCTAATTTCGGCGTGGTACTAAATAATAATTAAAACCGAAACATTTCAACTACATTAGCGTAATATATGGGATCAATTTAATCGCTAATGCAACACTTTACGGTTATACTACTATAATAGCCTGTTCATTTGAAAATGGAGGCAAAATTCGCAACAATACAGCGCCAATGGGAATTAACAAATAAGTTTCTTTATATGTAATTCATTTTTACTTTCCACAGGGTAGCTTTTTACCACATGTCACCTGTTTTGTTAAGTGTTGAAGGGTTGAAGAATCCGTCACCAAGCACCTATCGGTGTGTTCCAGCAGTCTCACTTGAGAGCCAAGTAACCTGTGGTCAAAAATTGAAAATTATTAAAGAAATAAACAAATTATACAATACATATTATATAATAGCAGTCAGATTGCAATGACAGGCACTTTATCATGACAAAGGAAAAGGCAGAGGAACATTATCTCAAAAGGCTTATAAGGGTTTGTCTATTTAAGGACGTAAAGAGGTACAGCTTAATTAAGGATATCTTTGAATTTTCCGGTTTGCCGCCCGCCGCACCGTCCCGGTAATTACTATGTTAAAATCATAACACCTACTAGCATTCATGTTTTAGTGATTTTGTCAATACTTGCCTAAGAATTATATAATTATTAAAGAATCCCTTTACCACGTGTGAGTAAAGATGTTGTTTTGATGTTGTTTGTTGTTTTTAGATGTTGTCTAGGCTGATGAAGTGCTTTTCAGATTTTCATATTGATAAAACGAAAAAAGTGCGTTGGTCAAATCACCTGTTTATTCCAAAGAAGGACGTCGGGTTTAATGCAAACGTTATCAGCTTGTAAACTTTGACTAACCGTGACACACATACCACACACGCGACCAAACGGAGATTGACTTGTGATTAGCAGCCCTCTTTTCCCGTTTTAGACCTCTTTTGATTTGGACGCTTTAGAGCGAAGGACCCGACGTCCATCCCTTGGTACATCAATGCCTCTTTCTCACAAAATGCAGTAAATAGTTCATTAGATAAATGAAATAAGTAAATAAATGGGTACAGTCAGCGACAAAAGTCGCTGAACAGAAACAAATTTTCCAATTCTATTTATCATCTTAAACACCAATCCTCGACCGAATCATCAATAAACATCATATGAGTTGTGTTATGGTCAAACGCAACCTTAGAACTTGTAAAGAAAAAACAAACATTACTGATCCAATACTAACTAACTAAACTAACTGAGATGGCGCAACGACCCAAAGTGAGTCTTGGCCTCCGATAACAAAAGACGCCACTTCGGTCTGTCCTGCGCCACCTCCTGCCAGTCCTCCACCTGGAGCTCGCATTGAAATATTGAGTATGATCAGCTACTTTTGTCGTTGACTGTACAGAGCTGATACGATATGTACATAGTTATTGGTCATGCAGATAGTGTTGATGAATACATTCAACACATTTCGGGCAGAGCAGTCACTTTTGTATGGTAAATGTGTTTGTCTGGTTCGTCCACGGTTACGCCTATAAATTATGACCAAAGCGAAGAGAAAACTAGTTGAGATTTTCAGCATATGGCAACCCATTCATCAGAGAGAGGTAGCCGATACGTGTGTCCCGCGGCCGTCTCCCACCTAAGTACCGCGATTAGCGCGCTCTTTCTTTCTTTGGTTAGACGTCGGTCGTCTGTCCCTTTCATGCGTCGAGAACATTCGACGCCGCTCGCGCTGAGAGGCAATCGAGAGCAATCGGCGTCTCCGCGCGCTTTCAGTAATCCAGCTCTGGCCCGTGCGCCTAGGTTCGACAACCGACGCCTAAACTACGAATCCGATAACCACACATAAATAGGCACAATAATCGCTTTAGAATAATAGTAGTAGTAGTAAACGACGACGGTGACCGCTTTCCATCAGGCGGGCCGTCTGCATGTTTGCCAATCTTAATTTTTTTTTAAATAGTAATAACGCTGATTCTGTTACATACATACTTTAGTAACAGACCCCTAACTAGGATTCCCTGGGGTATCAGAAACTACGTGGATTTGAGATCCACAACATGCAAATACGGATGAAATACTTGCGCCGTTTTTACATACGAGTATTATGTCTCATAGCGGGGAATCCAACCCGCGACTAATGCTTCGCAGAAAACAATTTAGTATTTAATTTTTCCTTGTTCTAAGTTCAACCCACCGTTTTATATTGCCAGTTGGTACTAGAAGACCAAACTGTGTGAGCTCTTGCGTAACCACCCCGCTCCTCAAGGGTCGTTGGTCAAGGCACTCAAGTGTCAAAAATGTGTTATTCTCCTTCTATAATAAGAGGAAATAAAAGCAATAAAATTGATTTGAAAACCGACCAAACATTTAGCATCTTATGTGTGCAACACATTTTGCTTGTAATCTATGTAACTTAACTTCGTGAAGTTAATTTGTTTCGTAAGTACTTTCACCAGTTTCGTGTTATTATAGCGCACGATGATCCCATTGTAATGGACAAGTTAGCGCCAAACCAGTCCCGGTACGCCCGAAGGCAAAGTTTCTGAAACCACACTTATCTTACTAACTCTTGAGCAGTGAAGACACCAGAATCGCCTCGATATCACTTGGCTTAATTTATCGAGGGAGTTTTCTTATTGCGACGATGAGCAAATCTTTGTTATTACGAACCCTAATTTTGCTGTAAATTATGCACCTTCCATTTTTATGGATGAATTTGTGAGTGATTTATCTAATCTTGAGCTCTTTGGGGAAATTAGGTACTTACAGTCCACGAAGTGCCTGTTTTTAAGATCGGAGTGAGGTCATAAAATGCTGTATGGAAAGGGTACTTCCATGTTACCTACTCTCAACAGTAAAAAAGAAATGATTTCTAAAACAGTTACCTAGTTCCTTTCTTTTGTTACATTTTACGACATAGAATCGTATGAAGTGGCCAATCACCTTCAATAAATGAATCTGAGGCACACACCATTTTAGGTATACCTACTCATAATATATATTTACGTAATGAAATTTGTCATAGGTAAATAGTTATGAAAACTATAAAAGCTTTTATGCAATGAAAAAATTAAGCTTGTTGGTATAAGCTCACCAACAATATCACGTGGATTTTATTTAAATGTAATAGCTATAAGTCAAGTTAGGTAATTATTATAATAGGTACATATATACACATAAAACAATGATATAGAGAGAAAAATTAACTAAGTGTAGCATGCCGGATGATAAAAAGTAAGTTCTTAATCCAAAAAAGCGCATATCTAAATTTCATATATAAAAACGTTTCAGAACGTAAATCGTATAAATGTATACTGTATAAAAAAATTACCTAACAAAACTAGTGTTGAAGAAGTCATCGTTACTCAAGGAACATGTCTTCTCACAATTGAATTCTATAAATGAAGAGGAACGTTCTCGAATCCCGATGTCTCCACGTGCGCGATCACTGAAAGCAACTTGATTTCAAACTACGCGACGCGTTACAATCGAACTTTTCCTTGGTATTTTCGTCTTCTCAACTTAATTTTAAAGCTCCTTTGTATACAAATATTCGTACAACGAGATGGATAAATAACACGTGCTCCTTTAAAATTTATGTACCTACCACTTTGTGAGTTAAGTAACTCGTGTTTCCATTTATTAGAAGAACAACTTAAAACTCTGGTCCTCAGAACTGTATTATGAGCAGGTTTACTCTTTTTATGTTTTTCTTAAAACAAAAGTTCGTTGCATATTTTTAATTTTTTAGTCGCGTCGAAATTATGCTCGACAAATATTTGCGAAAATGCTTTTGGTTTAATTAAAAGATTTAACACGCCTCCGTTCATAAATGTGCACGAGCACTGTTCATCTATTGTTGTTATAATACCAGCTGCGGCTATGCATCAGCTCTGCCCTTATCATCGACGCGACATTCACTGTTTAGTCGTGAATCGTGATGGATTATACGCGTACAGCGGCGACGAACGATAAGCAGCAGCTTTGAAACGGCCCGTGTCACGTCGCACCGAACGTAATTTCTCTCATTTTTAATAAACTACCGTCGTTATTCTATTCAGCTTTTTTGTAGACTTTTCCCAACGGCAGTCCGGAACTTCATTAGCATTCGACCGGCAAATTGTTTTCGTTCTTACTCTCGACGGAGTTTCTCAAGTTATTTTGAGAAGTTTATAGTAATGTGAACTTGGATCTTCTATTTTTTGTGCAATGTTTGATAGTTATTACGGAAAATCGCGATGATACTAACATGAATAGCTGCCACTACCACGCTGTGTGGAGCCACTGAGTCTATAAGGCGAGGCGAATTCCCTGAGATGCCACATCTCTTTCAGAAGGTTAATTGAACTCGAATACCGCAAAATTAACCTTCCCTCTGCCTGGGGTTTTAATGGATTAATGCTATCTTACTTTAATGGAAATGAAAAAGTTTATTCAAACCCAAATACCTACAAGTTGTGGTTACTACACTTATTTTCATACTTATATTATAAATAGAATAAATAGTATTGAATAGGATGCAGCTTAGTATAAAGCAGATCGTTTTAGTTCCACTAGTTTTCAGCCACAATCTATATAAACTATTTGAAGGAGGCGAACATTCATTCACGGCATCACTTGACCAATATCACGTAATATTAAATGATGATGTGGTTAAATGTGGGCCACGCTACGTTACAAGTACCTACTCATTATTAACTAGTACTCACTAATTGTTTCTGTTAAGATTATGCTGTGTTCTATTTTCATATTAAAACACAATTATGTGATACGAATAAGCACTAAATCGGTTCTCGATTCTCCCCTGCTCCGTACAACCCCGAACGTCACCCGGGTAACCACTCGGTGACTGCCAAAACTTCACGTTTTACAACCAACTCCCTAAATTGCCAAGTTTGTCATGAACTTTAATTATTTTTACGACGTAATAATACACAGTGTTTGTAAAATAATGCCTTCAAAATAATTAAATTTGCCGCTGCGCGTTGTGACAACAATGTGCTAATCTATTGTTTGACTTTAACAAGAATACTGTGGCTTGGTGCATAATAATATTGATGAAACGTGTGATATGCGTGATAGTATAGTCGAACCTCCCTAGTTACTTACTCACTATAAAAATGACATGGCGAGCATTACAATTATTACTAATGAGTTTTTGGGTCAACATTTACGAATAATGATTCATGTGACATGCTAATGCACATATACGTAATGTCTATTTTCTTTGTAAAAGTAAACAGAGTAATTTTCGATGGATTAAATTGTGGACCAAGCGATAAAACTTTACGATGAATGTTGATGGGAAATCGCAAAGAAATCACTGTAGAGTTTCAAGTCAAATTTGTCTTCATTTATCACACAGCTTTATTAAAGAGTTTCATAAGTACTAAAACACGATTGGCCAGTTTGAAGGTTAGGGAATAAAAGTTAATGCAATAAAGTAGGGTAATAAAACACCATGATGGTCCATTAAACAGTAATGATTATTACTGTCAAACAAGTTTTATAAATCCTCCTTATAATTTTTTAAAACGTATTTTTCGAATTTTCGGATTTTTTAAAATTTATTTTTTCGAATTTTCGGAAGAACTCTTAAAGAAGCATAAACAATGTTTGGAGTGGCAATAAGCATAACTACAATTATAAACGACAGTTAAAATAGTGTTTGTATAGGTAAAGAACTCATTCGAATGAAATATTTATCATGCCGAATTTCAAACACATGAGTATATCTAGTACATACTCGTATATACGCCCGGCCCCTGTGTGTGTTTGAGTGCAGTATCATTTCAAACCCCCACTCAACGTAATGTGCCATGAAAAATGTAATAAAAAAGTATACCGATAATAATTTACAAATATCAATTTCCTTGTGACTGTATTTCTTCGTGAAAACCCCATTTCACGATACTATGTGTGCGTAAAAATGTTTCATGTCTAACACCGCAAAATACCGCTTTCTGCTTCAGCGGACGGTTATTTTGCACGGGTAGTAGGTGGCTCAGTAAATATGGGAAATGCTTGTACACAGCATAGATGTGTCAATAAAATTTCTACAATAGTATTCAAATTACATACCATGACTATAACATTTTAAACTCTATCTAAAAATCTATGATGCTTGCCATCACCCTTCGAAGTTGCTCCATAAATTTGAATAAAAGTCAGAATTGACCTGATTGCCGCTGCGAATGCAAAGGACTCCAACAAACGAAATCGAGAACTAGTAATGGATGCTTAATGCTAACAGTCAAATAGCTTTAGCTATTATGAATGCTCTAGTTATCTAAATGCCTTCCTTATTCCTTAAGAAATTGGTCTTCAGCACATCTTTTCATAGATTTCCTTTCTATCGCTTTAAAGACGCTAGTCTCCGCGGCTTTGCCCAGTGTTGACACAATATAATGCACCGTCACTTTACAAAGGAACTTGTTACTTCCTAGATAATTTTATATCTCCTATAAATGGTAGTGTAAACATGAATTGGAAACTGACTCCCTAGAGAAGCAATTGGAACAAAATGTTACGGCAGTCTCACTTGAGAACTAGTTCCTTCTCCAGTTGTAGCGTGACATCACCTTCGACCACCTCGTAATTTCACTGGTGACTTGTGGCCAAAAGCTACCCTGCGTAGGGAGTAATAAAACACGATCGCTTTTCGCCAAGAAGTACCTAAGTCAGTATTAAGATCGCACGGACGGCCAGTAAGAGCAATATTATCCTCAGTATATAATATGCATGTGTATGTTCACTTCCTAGGAGTGCAATAAGTGACGCGGTGCAAACAACGTGCGATTTGCATACTCACAGCCAATATCGTCGCTGACTAGCGTTCAGTGAACTGTCAAAATTTGTTTGCCAAAACCTTGTCCTCTAAAATTTTACCGTACACTGGATGGCGCCAGGTCGTTTTGAAATGCACAACTTACAGCTAGCCTTTTGCATCAAATGTCAATAATAATAATCCTACTAATATTTTATAAACGTGAAAGTTTGTGAGTATGGATGGATGGATGGATGGATGAATGTTTGTTACTCTTTCACGCAAAAACTACTGAACGGATCTGAATGAAATTTGGAATGGAGATAGATTATACCCTAGAATCTAGGGTATAATCTATCTACATTCCAAATTTTAATCTAGAGCCTAGATTACCACATAGGCTACTTTTATCCCGGAAAAAAGTTCCTGCGGGATAACGGGAAGACGTGGGTGAAACCGCGGGGCGTAACTAATAGGTAAATAATAGGTAATTATACCTTTTTTATTAAAGCTTTGCTTATTATGATCGTTAGTGTCGCCGTTTTTTGGTGTTGCTACTTTGTAGTCCTGTTTCTTTTATTTACTGTGGTCAGTATATAAGCCAATTACATAAGTATTAAACAAAGAGAATCCTTAATATGACTCGATTTCCTGATGAAAGGCTTCATGCATGTAGATACTCGTAGGTAAATGTTTCATCATTTGCCTTATAATTTTGCATGTCAGCGGCGTGGCGTTTCTTTGTTTGATTGAAGTATGGACTTAATTATTCTCTGATAAGTATTGGTATATTAAATATTCCCCTTTGATGTTTTTCCCTTTGTTTACTATCTATTTATATGGTTGTCTTACTACCACTGCGATATTATTGCTGCTTCGATGAAGATTTTGTATACATAACATCCCGTGTGAACCCTTTAGCTGATTGTTTTTTAGAAACTTCTTTAAAGTGTCTATGACCTTCCAAGTTTCTAGGACTTACCGTTTAAGTAGTGCATCTACTGTCTGTCAGTTCATCAATCATAGACTTGACGCTCACATTTAATGCTCATTATGTTTAAATATCTACCATGAAGTGCATATAATTACAGTACAAATCTACGTTACGTAATAATCCCGATCGATTCCCAGCAAAATGTTTACATTTGCTGAAGCGATATCCTTCGTATTTCGATCGCCCAATTTTTTATATGGGCTGAAGGTTAGTCGTAAATTTATGGATAGCCAGTAGGGCGCGGCAAGTAGAAAGCGTGACACTGCCATTTCGCGTGAAACAATATATATATTGTTTTTTTTTGGAAGCTTCACAACTCCCTGTAGTATTCGCAGAATTTGTTAATTAGTTTTTGTAGCACATATCAAATGAAAATACAAAACGATGTTGAAATAAATAATGAAAACGTGATGTGTGTGATGTGTGAATGATGTTATTTCAATCCAGAGGTATGAATTTTCTAAGAAGCAAATTTGTAAACATAAATTTACGGATCATACAACAAAACTGCGAAATGTCAACTAAATCATTAATATTTCTTCTTCTTTCTTCATCGTTTTTCTTCTTCTACGTATAGAAATTCTCTCGCTTAAACACAAAAAAGTCTTTGTTTTGTTTTGTTTGGAGGTTTAAAAATGTTATGAAGTTCACCGGGTCATCTAGACTTCCATAAAAAAAATCACTACTTTAGAACGCCTTGACTGACATGGCGCCGGAAAGTTAAAAATTTCGGGAAAAACTGAAAGAGCTTTTTATAAGGGAATTTTGCATGACCACAAAATCCATCTTATATTTGCCAATCCGTGCAAAGCCAGAGCAGATTGCTAGTACCTTAAAAATAAAAACATCATCACGTTAAATTGTACAGGCAAAGCTATTTATAAAGAAATATCTGGGTACATCTCGTACCCAATTTACTCTTCTGCCTGAATCAGGACCCCTGTTCATTTTCCCCTCCCGTTTAAACAATAAAACAATGAATTAACATATAAATGGCGAGTGTCAACGGATATTGACTGGCTCGGATCGAGCTTGCTGATACAGTAAGCTCACAAAGTCCACGGTCAATGTTTTCGAAAGATATTTCAACCAAAGGCAACCAGTAAACATCATGATACGCTCATGTCATTTTTGCTGTTATACACAGTAAGTACCCAATTTATTGTGAGCTAAAACAGAGTACTATTAAACCTTTTTATTTGAAACTAGATCTAAGATGAGCGCAGTGACTCAAAATGAGTCAGGGCCTTCGATAATAATAATAAAGAGCAACAAACATACATACATATGTTCATACATACATACATACGTACGTACATACATACAAACAAACATACATACAAACAAACAAACTTTCGCATTTATAATATTAGTAGGATAATAGCTGCTTTTGAAAGGAGTAAGCAGTTAAGTGCTTTGATCTTAGACGACCAATTTCGATACATATTTAGAAACGCGCTCGAAACTGTCTCCGGGTCGATCACATCGGCGCTGCGGACAGCCGCTCTAAACTTTGTAGTTAACGGACTTTTCAATTTGCGATACGACAGTTCCATTTAACCGAAAACACTTTTCAGCTTGAGCGAGAAGGACAAATCATAGTGAATTGCGAAACTGAAACTTTGATTAAAGGGGTTATTTAAATTCTCCATCGAAAAAGTGCCCTCTCGTTGTTTTCAGTCATAGTCGTTTAATAGGCACCTAATGGTAACCTGAAAAGCGCACTAAAATCGATTCAGTAGTTAGTTTTGATTTGTGACAACCAAATGGATTAAAAACTGAGAGACGTACATAAAAAAATAAAATAAAAATACGGTTGGTGGTGGAAGGAAAGTACCTAAAATATTGGTGATAGTTTTCACAGAAAGGAAACTATCGCACAAAACTTATTTAGCACATAAAATGGTAAGAAGCCATTTTTGAAAATTCTCGCGCTGCATTGCCAGGTTGGAGCTAGCAAATTTAAAAAAAATCTGTTATTGTAGTTATACAGATATTTATTTCCGAACACAATGTGTTCTTTGAATATAATTTACCATCAGCAATATTTAAGATATTTCCCCCCCCCCCCCCCCCCACTGAATTTTTTCCCTCACCTTATAGGTAAGTAAAAACAACTTCCAATCTAAACTTTTTCCATTTCATTTTTAGAAAAATTCTTGTTGCATTGCTTTCCGTCATCATATTGACTATGTTATTAAAAACGCCAAAGTTAAAATCTATTTACGCGAGACAAGAGTTATGCCTTGAAACTTTAGTCTTTCTTTCTTATTATGTTTTAGCGAGGAAAACACTTTCAGCTTTAGTAATTTTATATTTACTTAGTTTAAACGTTCCGTGGAAATTTAGATGGAATTATGTAGACTGTCTGTACTAATGCTAAAATAAATAAAAGCCCAGGTAATCACATACATAGCTCAGACACCTAGGATTTCTTATCTAAGCTCTCTATGAACGAAGGCTTGTGTTCTAGCAGTGAGAATGTAAGAGGGTGATAATAAATAAATAAATGAATATCTGGGACAATTGCACACAAATTGACCTAGCCCCAAATTAAGCTCGAAACTTGTGTTATGGGTACTAGACAACGATATACATACTTATATAGAGAAATAAATACTTATATCGATAGAAATAATGATGATTACACTTGCTATATTGCATTATTGTATTGTATGAGGGAGTTAAGATCAGATAGGAGTCACGACTACTTCCGTAGCTGCTGGCTACGATACAAACACCACAAATCGCCTGCTACGGGGGTGTGCTACGCCGTAGGCATGTAGAGAAACGTGTATCACTGTAAACTATTATTTGGCTACCTGTAAAATGGTTTCGAAATACAAAGGATAATTAAAAGTATAAGAAACAGTCATCATCATCAGCATACCTATTACTTTATGACACAGGCCTACTTCTCTCATAAAGAATGTACCAACCAGCACTGGGTCGTGGTGGATTAAAAAAAAATATTTACAAACAAATAACGATCCTGTCCTAATTAATAGGTGGTGCTCTTTTTACATGATACTTTTTTATTATTTACAGGGTAGCGTTTGACCACAAGTCACCTGATGTTAAGTGACGATGTGGTCGAAAATGGCGCCACGCTTCACCTGGACTGAGAACTGGCTCTCAAGTGAGGCTGCCGGAACACACCAATAGGTGCTTTGCGACAGATTCTTAAAAAGAGGATGGGAGCTAGCCAGGCGAGTACTAGAAAATGCCCTACCACCAAGCCACCATACTATTTGTGCCTAGAGGTTTTGTCTGCGTTGAGATTCCTATAAGATTTTTTATTAAGCATAGCCTCAATTTTAAATCCGGATTAGTACTTTCGTAGAATACACAAACTTTATCTTTCATAATGAAATAAAATAAATATGGAGGACAGTTGCACACAAATTGATCTAGCCCCAAATTAAGCTCGAAACTTGTGTTATGGGTACTAGACAACGATATACAAAATTAATTTATTAATTAATTAATTAATTTTTACGATATACATACTTATATAGAAAAATAAATACTTATGTAGATAGAAATATCCAAGACTCAGGTACAAATATTCAATTATTGTGAAGGTTTGGATAAAATTAAAGTTTAAGCCGTAATGACATACATATAATTGTCAAAACTTCCGAAATTCATGCGAGCGTTGAAAATAACAGTTGGATACTAATATTTAGTATTTAATTAAGAAGGTTGTAATAAATAGCAAGCGGAAGCTTATTGAACAAAAAGGTGTTACAATAACAGTGTTTCGTGAGGCCAATCGTGTAACAAAGCCCATTAGTTTAATCCGTTGTTTCATTCATCGTGCTACCCCTCCGCGCCGCTGTCATGCCATTTGCCGATCAAACTTTCACAACCCAATTTCGTATTCATGTTTATTGCTAGACTTAACACTAGACGCTTGATTACGATGCCAATAAGATGAAAATATTTCAGATATTTACGCCAACGAATCTAGACTTCGGTATCAATATCTGTTCTTAGAAATCGATTTCAGGAGCGCCGTGGTTTCGATCGATTGTCTATAATTTTAGCTTTATGTACGTACGAAGGTTTGAGTTTGTTGGATTTGGATTCGTATCGAGGTCTATTGTTTGATAACATTTGCGATCGTCGTATCAAGTTTTAGCGAGCTCGATTTAGTTTTAGTCGTGACACACATTCTATGAAATCGCTATATATAGTTTAGATTCAAAAACAATTCTTGATGCTGACCGAAATAGGATATTAGTTTCGTTTTGATAAACCAGACTCATGTCTAGTTGAGAAGTAAACATTAAAATATATTAGAAAACTTTTATGTCTAAGCTAACATCTCAGTGCAATAATGATGCTATGAGTCTCCAATACAAAGGTTGTCTGTCAGCTTTTTGTTGACATTAGCTAATCTATTCTTCTTGCGATCTAACGTAAAAACCTGCTGACAGAAATCCTAGACGGCGCCGGCGGTTGAATGCGATAATATACGAGTAATATCCAGTTTGGTACTATAACTACTACACTAGGAATGTGTTTTTATCAGGCTATTGGGTATAATAACATTTACTTAGGCAAAAAGGTAGCTACGTGTCCAATGTCGAGACAATTATATTCCCTTTCAGGCTGCTGTTTTTTTCAGTAAGCTCCAACTTTATCTCAGTATTTTTTCACTTTCTTTCTCAGAAATTGTTTGAGTATGATGCAAATTCGTTCCTTGAGATTAAAGAGACCTAAATAAATCTTGTGATCGTTTGTGTTATGTGTGTACTGGTTGGTGGTGGGAAATATAAAGTTTTTAACTAACCTCGTGACTTGCTAGTCTCGTCAGTCAGTTGCATAAAAAAATACGGAAGTGTTATATAGGTATAAAATTGAGATGACTTCGTTCGTTCGTATGAGCTAGTAGCCAACTCTGGTTTCAGGTCAGAACAACTGTACCACAGCCAAGAAGTGAGAGTTTTCAGGCCATGAATATGCGATGGTTCTTTACTAAATATATTAAAAAAACTATTAGAATTAAGTAAGTATAAACAGGAACATAATACAAAAACACGTATAGATATATAGGCGGGTTTTTACTAGACTAGATCAAAGTGAGTCCCTGACATTTAATCACAGTAGAGCGGGTTATAAAAAAGAAGAATAAGCCGAAGAAAAAAACATTATTGATGCTTGTGTTTATGTAAGGGGTCTGTCACATATATAAGGATCTTTTTAATAGCACTCCGATTGGCTTTTTAATTGTTAATTAATTCAACTGTAACCGTTTCTTTACCGTTCACATCTCAAATCGGCGCACAGAAACAATTTCGGAAGTTTTGCTGAGTCAATTCCGTGAGCTGGCTTATCTACATACATTATTAGTAATAGTGTTTGTAAGTTCATGTTAGGTAATTGGATAGGTATCTTGGTTAACACTTTATCGTGTACAAAATAATTAAGTAGCAAATTTTCTATATTACTCGTATTATAAAATTAAACCTTGGAGTTGTAGTGAACTCGCTCCAATTCAATCTGTTAGTAATAAAATAATGTACAGTAGAACTCCAATTAACCGAATTAATGGGGACCGGGACCCATTCGGATAATCAAATATTCGGATAATCGGATTTTTTAAAAAAAAATTACCATTGGAGAGAATAAAAGCTACGTTTTGATATTGCACTATTTTTTTATTGAATTAAATGAAAGAAACATGAAATTTTCACATGTTTTAAATGCCTACACACGCGGGGGGAAGTCAGTGTAGGCACAACGGCAAGTCAAGACTTGACGCGCAAACACTGGCTTCGCGGGGGGAAGAATAATAGCGCACTTAGACTTTTTTTGGACAATTTTTTGTGATTCGGATAATCGGCGATTCGGATAGTCGGAGTTCGGATAATTGGAGTTCTACTGTAATTGAAAATGTGATCGAGCCTGCAGGACATTTACTTCCAGTGTAAAGAGATTAGAACAGGAGTAGCTAGTTTTAAGTTTAAAGTGATCCTTGAAGTAACCTACTTACTATAATTTTATAAATTTCGGTAAATTTGATCTTATTGTCAAATTCTCAAAATCAAATATACCGCAATTTGCTATGCTGACATTTAACTAATGAGGACGTTTATAAAACCAACCCTAAATAAAACACCTTTAAGTTCTAATCGCTGTAGGTACATGTCTGAAAATAGACATTAAGCCATTGTGCGCCTACTTGACAGACTTACGGAAGCACGACATCCATATATAGTTGACATTCTCCCATCTGCACAAAAGGCTTCGCTTCTACTTTTATAATGCGAAGGGCGAAGGAGTGGAACACCCTGCCAACGTCTTTATTTCCGGATAAGTATAAGTTGGAGGCCTTCAAGTCAAGAGTGAATAGGTTTAGGTATCTTCTAGACAAGCAAGCGTCATCATCGACCTAGTGATCACTTACTATCAGGTGAGACTGGGGCCTTATGACCCTATATAAAAAAATAATTAAAAAGAACGGGTAAATACATTGGCGATACAATGATATATCTCATCAAAATTTATGGCAAAAGCGTTTCATCACTAACTCTGTCGAACCTAACAATGAAATGGTCTATAAAAACATTTTCTCGTTAAAAATATTAAAAAACAAAGCTACTGTCCATAAAGAGCTAAATAAATTGTAGTTATTTAATACCAAATCTCTCAACGTTAAGTAGGGTTCGATGTTTCCCAAATTCAAATTAATTAGATATCGTTATCAGACCACCGTTGACAGTAAAATATATCGTTTCGCTCCAGAAAAAAAATCAATTAAGTTTGTTCCGCAAACACAACGTTTGACTCCTAAAGTATTTCAAGCATTTCTATATTTTCAATGTTATTTTCACATGTATAATATAATATGGCATATGGATTATAGTAAGGATGACCGAGATTACAAGGAAGTCAAAGGAATTTGTTTTCGTGTCAAAGATACACGAAAACAAAGGTAATATAATTACAAATGGTCTAGATTTTCCGAACAGTTTTCAAATGCGCGTGAAGCGAAATCAACAGTACCATCCTTACCATCAATTTATTTTAGAGAAAACTTAATTGCTATGTTTGTTTCATACCAAAAATAATTTTAGCGACGCTAAATTTTCTACGAATCATAGACTTTTGTTAACTACACCTATTAAAATACTTATAGAACGATGTTTACCGAACTAAGTCTTAAAATTTTCCCAACTTTGTTATTCTTCTTTGTTATTACCGGGAGAAAATTATAATCCTCTCATAGCATAAATCTGTGTAAGTAATTCCATTTATGTAACTTAATTAGAGAAGTAATTTGGAACAGAATTTTGAGAGATTGTCGTTCTAATAATTTCGCTTTTACGTGCACTACTAACTGTAGAGATAGAGTAATCTTTCTTTATTTTATTTACCTACAAGTACATGGACCTAACTTATTATATTATTAAATATAACCTATGAAAAAGCGTGAACTTTCAAAGTATGTATACAATTTTAACTAAATTTACTAAAATTTTCGGTTAATTTATGAAATAGGAATAACGATATAAAAAAAATCGAGTATACGTTAGTTTTTAGTTGACGCAGAACCAATCATCATTAACATCAGTCTATTACACAAGACAAGGGCCCTCTGTCAGGACAGAGTATTTAAAAAAAAGTGTATATAAACCAAGTGTATATAAGTGTATTTATAAACCATAAACTAACATTCGGGCCCAGTGCGTGTTGACGGTTAAGCTAGTGGCCCGCTCTGTCGATGTTTTCAGACCACCTAAAGGCCTCTGACGTAACCTGACGGTTGCTATCCTGACAATAACCGAGACCGACGGCTTAAATCACAAGTCAACGATAATAGCTAGCTACGACCACAATAGATTCTTCTCTAGAAAATAAAATCACGAGTAGCAACACAGAGAACAAAAGAGCTTTCCAAGAAAGTTACCGAGAGTATGTTTGGTTTCTTCTCAAACGCGTTCCAAGACAATTTGGCACACCCGCTACATTGCTCGTAATTTTGTACATTCGCTTAATTAGAATTCTGACTTTTTATGCCACAATGATCTGAAAATTGCGATTACATCCAAAAATAATGTTACGTAGGGAAACAGATCAATATAGAAAACAAGTGTAAAGTATGTACGACCCAGCCAGTAAACAAGCAAGTTGAACCAATTGTATAAAACAACTGCGAACACATGGGTTCACATAAATTATAAATAAATAAAAAACGCGATTTTATCTATAGAAGGTCGAAAGTGGGCAGTGACGGCCCGTTGCATGTCGTTCTTACCTTTACAGTAAAGACAAATGACGTGATATTTTATTTTACATTTGAGTAAGGACGCCGGCGTTCTATATGTGGTCATGATTTGATTACTAAAGTAGAGAAGGAGCTAATCTGACGCTGATCTTGATCGATTAAGTTCTCTATTTTCTTTCTCCAAATACAGAGTAAGTGTATTATGGAAGAAACCTAATGTCACAGTACTCGTAACAGTATGCTCTCGTTATTTACTGAGGGAAATTTACCAAATATTTAGACCAAATCGTATAAACAGACAATCGAATGTAAGACCTAAATGTACCTACCAATTACCATGATATGTTTATCCCAAGTGGGTCTCTAGTGGCAATAAATTAGCGCAACTGACCCTTAAACTTAAACATTAAGCGATTAATTAATTAATTATCTAGCTGATTTCAACAGAATGAGTGTCAGTAAATGCTCAAAATATATGCGGTTTCATAAATGAATAAAATAATTAATTAATTATTACGCCTTCACAAATATAAGCGGTTTCATATATAAATAATTAATTATCACGCCTTCATAAGGGTCAGGGGCTGCTCTAGAAATTCGCACAACAGGATCCACTGACAGTTACGATACGTATGAAACACGTGAAAATTAAAATACAAACGAACACCAAAGGTGGAAAAATATGCCGTCGGAAGACTGCGCAGATAAATTTAATAAACTCAATCTTTCTATAAGTAAAAACCGCGCAGAAGGCCAATTTTATTTATTTAGTGACTTGCACAAGTTTAGTGGGGATGGCTTCAGTCTAGTGTATCAATACAGTAACTGAGGACAGAATGAGTGGTCTTTTTCCATCGTCACCCTTGAGATCACGAGATTGGTTCGCTTTTCCAAGAGCCTTAATTGGGATGATTCATATTTTCTTATCAAATAAACTAAATATAATTTATTTAAAGCTCAAGGATTTTTTTGTTATTACCTAAATGACGATAACGTAACCTATTTAGTTATTACAAAATTACGTCGAATTGACGGCATGGGTCATCATTCTTGCGAGCTAAATTTATTTAAACAACTATCACAAACTTACATCAAAACTTCAAGCAACTTCTGAAGGCAAGTCAATAGATGAAAGTGCCGTGACATGACCTCTTGAACTTTGCGCCCAACAAACAAACTTCGATGTCTTCATAATATATGCTTTATGGACGTCGTTTTATCTTTATAGGTATCAATATTTCTAAGGGATCGTGGCTGCGGTTCTTTCACTCTCGGTTTTTATTCTAATAACTGCCAACATGAGACAAGTTGAGTAGGTTCTTACTACGTATACAAAGGAAGGTTTCACTCAAAGCTGAAAGAAGAACACTAACAGCATAGACCTAGAAATGTCTATGTAATTGAATCCCAGGTCTGAGTAGCTTTACTCT
The DNA here is from genome assembly GCA_931315375.2 of Opisthograptis luteolata. Classification (NCBI taxonomy): domain Eukaryota; kingdom Metazoa; phylum Arthropoda; class Insecta; order Lepidoptera; family Geometridae; genus Opisthograptis; species Opisthograptis luteolata. The sequence continues at coordinate 7,752,345 of OV928033.1, forward strand.
GCAGGCGGCTGAGGGTACCTTCTGATCTGGGAGTACTCGTAACTAAAACGTTAAGGCAATCGCAGCTATTTTTACGGGAAATATCTCGAATTACGTAGTAATTTTCAGTTGTTTTCGATTTAAGTTACAGAAAAAGAGTTGTTATATCACTTACATTTTCAGCTGGATCTCGTAGTCTCTTTAAAATTTTAGCAAACTTTTATTTAGGGACAGCAAAAAATGACAAATAATTTTTTCCTTAATTTGCTCCTTGAAGAGAGCGGTCTCTAGTGTTCTTGTTTTCTATAACACCTGTGACTATGTTTAAATCAAACGAGTGATTGCTTTATTGTTCTGGTTCTTGAATATCTGCTCATGTTCTTTCTCTGATTCTATAATCGTTGTCTAAGTCCAACCTATAGTATTTTTTGAAATTCAGCTGGCAGATACTACTTTCACCTAAGTATGTGTTAACTGTCTAAATAGGCCTTTGGGTAAACCGTATCTGCCAGAGGCCGGTCAAGGTAATGGCCTGGTTTTGCCGTAATACCTGTAATCAATTCAGTTGTTCTATCACCGGATTCCATTAGGAAACGAGCTATTTTTTTGGCTCCAGTTTTATTTGTTCTTAGTCGAAGTCCTATATGGCACCGCAAGTTGTCTATATTTGCAGTGCGGCTTTGCACATATATTCGGTGTTGATTGAGGAAGTATTTAAATCTGATAGGTTTTGGATACATGACATATTTTTCTAAAACTGGGATAGCTGCTATAGACTTTGCTTGCAGCGGCGTCATGTGTCGGGTCGCCCTCTTCCCTCTCATATGGTCGAGGAGAGCGATGGCTGGCACATGCGTCAACTCGTGAACGGGTGCTGCTTGTGGGGTCTGGTCTGCTTTGGTTGTGATCCCGCAACTCGTTAATATTCATGTTCCCATATCCCAATGTGTACAACCAAACAAGAGAAATCTTCTTATTAGTAAAGCTAAATAAAAAATATCGGACTATTAGATGACAAAAAAAAAAAGCTTGGGATTTTAGTGAACTTGCTCCAATTCAATCAATTAGTAATAAGAATAAAATTGTCAATGTGATCGCGCCAAAAAAATTACCTGCCGGGCGTTTCTTGCCTGTTCTTTTGCCGGCGTAAGGAGGTTGGAACAGGCGTAGCTAGTTTTAAGTTGACGTTTTAAAGTGATCACAATGTATCCTATTGAATAAACATATTTTTGATTTTGATTTGATTTTGATTTTGATTTTTTAAACTCTTTTACAACCTGCTGTATTTAATAACGTCGTGTCTAGTTCTGCATTTAAAAAATGGATAGCAGGACATTTATCCGGACCACTTTTAAGCTAACATGTTTGCAAAGAGTGGTGTACCTACCTATAACATATATAGTTTTATCCTTCTTATGTATAAATGCGAAAGTTTTGGATGTTTGTTTGTAGGTACAGAGATTGATCTCAGGTAGGTACATACATTGAATCAAGACAGCCTACTTTATGTCGCGGAAATCCACGCGCGTGAATAAGTTTTCCGTAAGCGGCCATATTCCTATTAGAGGAAACAATCTCATATTTAGGACAGGATTATTGGATAAATCTGTTACGCTATGTTCGACGAGCTGCATTTATCCACGTGTCTTGCAAAAAAGTTACAGAAAAAATGGCTCCAATAATATTTCTAACTAGCTGTGCCTCGCGGTGTCACCCACGTCTAGGTACGATAGTTTATGACGATAAAAATATGTTACCTATATCCTTTCCCGGGGTTCAAATTATGAGTATCTCCATATCAAATTTTAACAGGAGCTGTATTCGGTTTAGCGGTTTAGGCGCAAAAGTCTAAGAACAAAAACACAACAGAAGGACAGAGAGAGAGTTACGTTCGCATTGAATGTTAATTGCTAGCTATATAAAAAATCTCTAATATTAGGCCCTTGTCATTTTTGTTTAATCCTTCAGAGCTAATTTACACTTGAAGTTCTACAATAAGCTAACGTTCCAAATTGAGGAATGATGGGCGGAATCCCTCCGCCCGCATAGCTCAGTTATCTTTCTCCTTCAGTGTTGTTTCACTTCACCGCAAACTTTCCAAGATATTATTATACAAAAACGGAATAGACTGGATAATCTACAAATTTTATTTAGAAACTTCTTTCACACTTTAATTCGTAGTATTTATTCATCAGTCAATTCAGAAGGAACTGCCTTAGAAAAAAAACAACAAAGTCTAAAATCAAAGGTTTTATAGAGTATCAAAATTGCTGCGAAGCGCTCAAATAGATAGATGGATATTAGATTTGTATAGTAGTGTCCATCAGATCCTTTGTAACGCCTGCCTGAAAAGAAAGTAAAACGTTGACCTTACAGATAACTACAACAGCTTAATTGGCTAGAGCGCTGGGACGGTCTTTCAAAGGCGCGATCTAAACCCTATTGGTATCCTATGAAACGCGGCCGATCGAGGAAATCCTTTGCAACATTTAAATTGATTTTTGCGTTTTTTTGCTGTTACATGCAAAAATGCGAAAGTTCTGGCTCTCTGGTTTTCATTCTGTTACCTTTTCACGCCTAAACCTGAACAGTTCTGATTAAATTTAGTACGGATATAGTTTAAGCCCTAGGGATGGAGTTGGGATATTTTTATCGCGATATACGAGTCCAAGCGAGTGAAACCGCGTGGCACAGCTTGTAGTCTATATTTTATTAAAAGACCAAAAAAAGCTAACACACATTTTTTGCTGTTGAATTTAAAGGCAAATTCCGAAGAGGAAATTGTTCTTTTGTAACTTAAGCTTTTATAAGGCTTCCAACTTCACCGAGACACCTATATTAATAAAAACAGAGCCTTTGTCTCCAGACCACCAGTGCGCAGTACGCTAATGGTTTTAAAAAAATTACCGGTTGACTTCACTGAAATTAATAAGGAGAAAAGAAATCTCTGTGGACAAACGCGTTTTGTTTCTATATTGTGTATCGTTTATTACAGTTATCAGTTATTAGTGACACGAGCTGAATGAATAATCGACGACACTGATCTATTAGCAACCGCGGTATACAAAGATACACTACGATATAGATTTAAACACACATCTAGTAGCCAAAAATCCTTTACCGCAATCCGCAGTTTGTGTGAACTGAATCGACTCATGTAAATTAAATGAGCCCTTAAAAAACTTTAGGGCTCATTTACATGACTCGATTGCTATCGCCATTCGGCCGGGATTACCCGAGAGCTGAATTACTACGACCCTCTGCGTATTGTAAAAAAATTAAGGGGAAATGATCCGCAGCATCGTTTCGCAGCGACGCTCGAGGAAAGTTGATTCTTCATAAATTCTTGTGAAATAATTCTAGCTAGAAAGTATGCGAGTTGCTGAAAAGTTAGTTCGCACTGGAATTGGCTGATTGGGTGGTTAACTTACGTCATACTCTTGTTCATGCGATTGTTAAAAAAATATTTTCAAAAGGATTTATCAACTTTTGTGATCCACGGATCCTCAAGTTGAAGGGTAAAATTTATGAATCCGCAATAAGACCTGTAGCCATGTATGGATCGGAATGTTGGGCTGTTAAAAAGACGGATGAGAGGAAACTCCATGTAGCGGAGATGAGAATCTTGAGATGGATGTGTGTGTATGTGGCACTCCACATACACACACATCCATCTAATCAGAACCATCATTCAGAACCATCCAACGAGAATTGATAAAATAAGGAATAAGTATGTTAGAGGAAGTTTGAAAGTAGCACCAGTGACAGAAAAAATGAAAAGGAATCACTTAGCTTGGAATGGACATGTTATGAAGAGAGATGAAAGTCATATTACTAAAAAAGTGATGAATATGATGTTGATGGATGGAAGGGAAGAGGAAGACCAAAGAAAAGAGGGATGGATTGTGTGAGGATCGATATAAATGAAAAGGGAGGGAATGAAGCGACGACGGGTGATAGGGGAGAGTGGAAGAAGAGTACATGCTGCGCCGACCCCAAATAGATGGGAACAGGCCAAGAAGAAGATATACTTGTTTTTAATTAAAACAAACAGACCGGAATAACGCCAGATTTCAACTGACTTGCCTAAACAAACAATTTCTTGTAACTTTCATTTGCCATTTTACTTATGATTTTTATAATAGGTAATTAAAACCTACTACTAAGTTTCAAAATTTATTTCATTTATTTTAATGTGTTCTTTATCAAAATGTTCAAAAGTATTTGGCTCGTTTTAGATTAACTTATGGGATAGTTAAGAAACACCGACAGGTATAATAGGATATATGTAATACCATAGTATATAGGACACACGCACACACTACACTTCCAAAAACTAATTTGGAACAGCCTTTGATTAAGCTAAAGTTTTATTAACTTACTTGTTGGGTTCAGCATTCCTTTTTGTAATCTATAACGCAAGCTTATCTCGTTTGTTTTAAGGTCTTTTCGCCAGAATTAACTCGCCAAGGGACCTGTTGGTTTTGACATAATATAGCATTTTGCCCTATTGTATCGCTGCCAACGCGTATCGATATCGCAGATATATATGCCATCATTTTTAATACGCACCGATAGGAGTAGGTATATACCGTCTACGACTTAACTTGTTCTCTATAGAGTCAATTTGAGATGTATAATGATGATACGGAGAAAATGGGTGGTTGACATTATTTGTTATGACCTCGTATACTACGGCAATACGATACTATACTGTAACCTAATACATTCCGGCTACACGCGAAAATAGCGAAAAATAAAAATGTAAACATTTTCATTATTGAATAGGTAGATAACTCATTTGCTTGCTGTAGTTATTAGAAGCCACGTGATCTACCTATTCTTAATCACATCTGTGTCCTTGGCCACGTTTAGTTCTAATTTACGCTTGGGAGATAAATTCAAGTTTGCATTGACTTTTACAGCTGGCGATTAAAGTCATGCCTACATTATCATTGCTCAGTCTAGCGGTCACCCATTCCCGGTGGACGTTTTCCTCGTTTAAAGGGAAGGGTATTATTTTAACATCTTCAGAGTTCTATAGTGCTTATGCGAATACGCCTAGCGAAAATAAAACGGTGTTTCGAAGTGATCAGCCGCATGTATCTGGTAAGGTATATAGTATGATTGGATGGATTCTGAAACTTTTGCCCTAATAATCGATGTTTTTTTTTAAAAAAAAGAACGTACTTACTGGTTTCTATCAAATGCATCGAATCAAAACCTTACCAGGAATAATGTAATTGATACACGCAGCTGCAAATAAGTGTATTATTCGTCTGATGTGATGCGTAATACTGCGTTCTCCGGGAGCGAACTACAGATAGATTTTTATCTGTTATAAATAAATCTGTTCTCTTTTATAGACAAAAACATATCAGTCTGCATTTCACTCGGCAAAAAATAAAGACTTAATATGCTCAAAGCGACCGTGAAACCATAAAATGTCTCTGCGATTGCGCTTTTCAAAAGGATAAACGACAACTAACAAGTAACGTTTCTCGTCGTTTCAGATATTCTTCGTAAGAAAAAGTCGAGAGGCTATCGTTTACGTGTAGTATCGTATTGTGTTCACCAAGTGTGATGGAGTGCGAGTGTGCTCTTTATATGAGGGTACACACAATACTATTACAGTGAAAGGTAATTTATGAGAAAAATCGTAAGAAAACTATCAGATTTTTCAAAAACAAATCTAATTTCTGAGAAGTCAGATGTTTTTTCGGTGACTTCACTAACGGCTGTTCCCAATAACCGATCTATCTATAGTTTGCCCTACTAGTGATAGATATTTGACATTACTTCTGTGGAGCTTATGTCAAGTTTCTATCTCCAGTAGGGCAGCAAGCCATGGATCGATCGGTTATTGGGAACGGCCGTAAAGCTTTAACTAACTAACTACAAGTCATGGCCCAAGCCTAGTGAGCCAGGTTAGGGCCCAAAAATTGCATCAGACAACTAAACGTTTGAGCACCAACCCGAAATGTATATTCTACATAATGACTGATATCTAGATGCAACTGACCCGGTAATACCTAAAGGTTGTAAAAAGTTTTTAATAGTGCCTCTTTGTGGATCGTAAAAAACCAGACATGCTGTTTTTGTGCTATTGGGAATTACCTAAATTGCAACAGATAAATGCGAATTCGTAGGTACTACCTACATATTATTATATACCTGGGTAGTAAAGTCACCGCCAAACGTCGGAAGACAGGCCTGTAATTACGTTTCTAGTAACTATCACTTTAGCAGTGACGGTGGTGGTGCGCCAAAGGAACTAGTTAATACTTAGACGACAAAGAAATAACAGCCGCTTGACAATAAAAACTTCAATTCTAGTGAAACGATTTGACGAAAGAAAATTATCAACCTTTACCGGTATTCAAAGAATCGTTTCTTGAAATATTATTAGAATCTAATCAGTACTGTCAGCGAAAGAAGCAAAATAAAATGTTGGTAATAGATATTTTTCTTGCATTCTACATGGCTATTTAAAAAAAACTCTGTATACACATTCCCGTCCTTACAATTTGAATATATATTTATACAGATATGAATAGAGATATCTTGCATTTTAGATTTCAAGTGGTAGGTTGTTATGTTTGACCTAGGTTATACATCTCTCGGAAATATGACATCATCATCATCATCATCATCAGCCGGAAGAAGTCCACTGCTGAACATAGGCCTCCCCCCTTGAACGCCACCATGAACGGCTATTAGCCATTTGCATCCATCGGCTCCCTGCGACTCTTACAATGTCGTCGGTCCACCTAGTGGGGGGCCTACCTACAGAACGTCTTCCGGTTCGTGGTCGCCACTCGAGAACCTTTCTTCCCCATCGGTTATCGGTTCGTCGGGCGATGTGGCCTGCCCATTGCCACTTCAACTTGCAGATTCTGAGAGCTATGTCAGTGACCTTGGTTCTTCGGCGAATTTCCTCATTTCGGATATTACAAGTTGAAAATATGACATATTTATGATTTATTAGTCTTAGCTAGCAGTTGCAAACGGCTTCGCGCGCGTGGACAGGACACACACAGGATAGAACAGGGCTGTCACGTAGACGATTTATTAAGATCTCTCCTCGTAATCGTGCCGCGTACCACCATTCATGAAATTCCTTTTATCTCAGTACTTAGATGTCACAGCGCAATGACCGATGATGACTGATGTGGCGCAATGGCTAACATCCCTCTGCAAAGCGTGAGAGCATGCGTTAGATTTCCTCTGCAAAACAAATATTTGTACATTGAAAAAAGTACAAGTGTACTTATGCAGTATCTGAAATCCTCGTCATCTCTGATATTCTAGATACGCGGAAGTATTGTGCGGGCGTATCATTATTATATTACTATGAATGCACTATTACAAATACCGCCTTTTCAATTTGAGACCTAATATATAAAATTGATCCGAATTGGTTTAGCAGTTTTTAAGGTGATACAAACTAAAAGCAAGTCAGACACATTAACAGCCTCTAGTAATTTTAAATTAATTTCTTATTCAAAACAAGATCAGAGACAACTCTTTGTTTAACACATTTAAGTCTACTTTGTAGACGCTTAAGCTCGAATCGATAAAAGTTTGTTAAATTATACCTGATTTTCCTTTACCAGACAGACAGTAGTGAAATGTTAACTGTTCTAACTTAACTCAACTTCATAAACACATATAACTTTATCGACTTATTTTATAATGAGCTAACTAAAGAGTGAACCGTTGATTTTCAATATCATAATAAAAAATCGCCCAAATGTGAATTTAATACCTTTAAAAAAATTAAGGGCTTCGTAAAATCTCGATACCTTACATATTATTGCGTGCATTTTATTGAAATAAAGGATTATTATTATATTTATAACCAATAATAAAAATGGTCTTTTTTACACCAGCTCAAATAAATAGTGATCAAATGTAAGAAACAAAACAAATACTAAAATATACCGATCAACTAAACAAGCTCATAGATTTTCTGTTTAGTTACATAGATCTGCTTTTAAAAAAAAACAATATAGTAAACCATAAATAAAATAATTCAGATATTATTCGTACTTGGTAATTCCTATCAAATGGCAAATAGCCCGAAAATAAAAAGCACGATTGCATTGTATTGGTAGTGGTTTTAAATTAAAACGGTTTCAATGGTAGGTATATGAAAGTATAGCAAGCACTCCGTCGCCATCAGCCTATAAATCGATTTTTCATATATTATGCACGTACATCGCAATTTGCCAATAAGTATAGTTGCCTCGCTTTTGAAGTCGGAAATGACTGGCCTGCATGCATATATTGTAGGCACATTCGTTAATAATATTGAAAGGGCTTGAGTATTACATTCTCTTTGGGCTTGAGGACTACAACATGTGACTATGCTTTATGATTTATTAGCTGCTTTGTGGTTTCACCTGCATGGACAACAGTTTATTTCAATAAAAAGCATCCCCAGAATTTAAAACTTACTCGTACATATATTCAAACCAAATTACAAAATTGTTTTCCCTGTCTGCCTAGAGGGTGCTACTTTATATTGTATAACATAATCATTAAAAAATACCGGATGATTCATGTGCAGGTATTTGCCAAGGTACAGTGCGACTGCTTTCCTTGTTTCCCTGCAAGAAATAATGTGAAGTGCAGCAAACTCTTGCGAAGGACATTTATTTTATTTTAGCATAGACGACTTCGTCTACGGGAAATCCTTTGAGCCCCGGACCTATTGAAAAAAGCCATTGTGCACAAGCGCAGCAAAAGAGATTCAATTTATTTCTCATTTAGAACAAAACATCCCTGGTGTTGCAGATGTCCATAGGCGACGGTGACCGATTTCCATAAGGCGGGCCGGGCCGTCTGCTTGTTTGCCAATCTATTACATAAAAAAAACTTCTAGTGCCGTTTTTACTAACTTTTATAATTTATCCGAAAAATTGAACCTTGTTGGAATGTTTTTGAAATATTGAATTACAAATCCGACCGTATTTAAATTGGCCTTCTCGAAAACTATTTTAATAAGTCCGTTGATGAGACATCTGCAATGTCGTACTTAGTAGTCTAAGTTCTCGGTGCCACTGCAGCACTGCAACCAGAGAGCTTTACTAAGGCTTACTTGTCATGATAGGTCCTTTTGAGAGACCGCCTGGGGAATTACCACACCTTTGCCAGTTATTTTACCTCCAATCAGTAGTATGCAACTTGTAATATCTCAGGTTACCTATCATTTGACCACCGTCTCACCTGATGGTAAATATTGACGAAGTCGATGATGGCGCATGCTCAAGATACCTACCTACCTACCTTTGACTTGAAGGCTCCCAAATTAAACTTGTCAGGAAACAAAGCCACTGGCAAGGTGCATGTTCCAATCTTTTGCAGTTCGCAGTATAAAGTAAAAGCGAAGCGTTTGGTGCGGTTTGGAGGAATGTCAGCCATGTATGGATGTTGTGTTTCCGTAGGTACGTCTTGTTGTCTGATGGTTGAATGGGGATGCAAGTAGGTTTGAAATTCTGGGAGGCAATGATATGGAATGGACATACTTGACGCTTACGACGAGATCGTCTCGTCATTCAGTTGCATAAAAAATGGCTCCAACCGCGCTATACATAGATTAGATAAGATTTTCCCATTGTGTTTTAGATCAGTAATATTTGGTTTTTCTTCACAACTTCTAAGGTAGCGTTTGAACACAGCACAACACACCTAAAGTGATGATGTAATCAAAGGTTAGGGTTTAAAACGACGAACATAATCGGAAAGTTCGTTATTGTTCAGCGACTTTTGTCGTTGACTGTACCATCGAACCGTTGCCATTACAGTAGTTTGCATATAAATAAGCTATGTTTAGCTGGAACCTAACAGTCGTATAACCCGCTTTTAACCTGTCAAGTTTTTATAACGTAAATTCTACCTAAACAGGTATTTTGCAAAATGTTTTAATAATGCACAATAATATCGACGAAATTTGTTATTTTTTATGCTTGAAATGCCGCAATGCCTAACATATCTAAGTAAATCTAACTTACACCGATAGACCACTTGATTTATAACCATCTTATAAATGGCTTGTTTTCGCCGAAGATACGGCAAAATAAGTATTTCGTTTACGTCCCAACGCTCGGGCCCATTTGCTTCTTGCCTTACAATATTCAGAAGAAGGAAAACAGCTATAATTTATACAGAGAGAGACGGATAGAGAAGATTAGGAGCATTAGAAAAAGAGAGGTAATGCAGGGGGCTGTTGACGCAGCTTTGAACAAATCGTAACGCTACGTGACCATACTACCGGGGGCATAATGAAAGGAATAAAGTCACATTTGTATGAAAATAAATCACACAATTCCTAAATTCAGTTGAAAGTAAATTGCTACATATATTATGAGTTCAGGAGCCAATATAGTAGTTTGCTCCGCCATAACTTCTTTATTTATGAATATAGTTTCATTTTAATAAAACACGCCTTATAATATTTGATCTGTCTAAGTGTTAAATATATAAACATAACGTAATTACTCTCACCCGAGATCTGCCCCATTAAAACAGTTTATTTGAATATTTACAACAGGTCTAATATTTCAGCTCCAAGTAATTAAATCAAATAGTAGTATCTAAATATAACCTGACCGATTTAACAAACTAGTTATTTCGTTCGTCATACTTCAAAGAAATATAAATTTGTTATTGTTATGTTTCAGTATAAAATTGAATTATATTATGAAACAATTGTTTCTTTCCAGGTGTCGTGAAATCGCTGGGACTGAATAATATGTAATAGACACCGAGTTTTGACAGCACACAGACTACTTCAAGTGTTTGCGGCATTCGGTGTCTGAAAGCGAAAAGCCAAGATGGGTAAGAAGAATTCAAAACTAAAACAAGATACGATCGACAGGCTGACGAGCGCAACATACTGTAAGTACCCTTGCTATAACTATACATTATAATATAACTTACTGTCTGACATTGAAATTTGTCTAACAATAGATTAACTTAATTCTGGCATTGTGTTATATTGAGCGATAAACACAAAAATGTGGCATCCTCGAAGATGCCATTAAAAATAATTTGAAGTTGAATTCCTGAGAGACCTTTTGTTAAAGATTAAGTACCTAAGTGTTTAATATTATCTTAATTAACACTTTGATCATAATTTAACATTTATAAAGTAATTTCTACAAGCCGTGGATGTCGAAATGAAGAAGATTGTTAGGTACTTACGTATTATGCCATAAATGATTTGCTTTATGCTTTGTTTCAATCAGAGAACAAGTTCTCGGGTACAAGTAGGTACAACAGTACACGCTATATCTTCGTCGCAATAAAGTGGATTAAGTTGGCTGATAAATACTTCAACGATTTTATCGACGCTTCGTCTCGACGCAGCTGCGGCCGAGAAACCTCTTTGCTTTTGTTAAAGTGGCGTAGCTCTTCAGTAGAAAGGACTCTGACATTTAGTTACTCCATTTCCATTGCGACTATCTAGGCCGCAACGTTGGTGTCTTTTAAATCGTAGTTTGCAAAATTGGAGCTGATAAATGATTATAAAAAATATTTTACGTCTACACAATATACATAGACTTTAACTAGGATTCCACCAGGATATCGAAAACTACACATATCGGGGACCTACATCATCCAGATATATAACAATAACTTGGACTTTAAAAAATTAATTTTAAATGTAATCTAGATATAAATAAAAGTAAACAAATGCTAATCAACATGGTATAAAAAGTTACTATAGGCTCTTCTTCATATAAACCACTGCCCTGTTTTAGTGATTTCAACCATTTTTCTCTTATTCTGCAAATAACACAGACTCGGTTAATTAAAAAATGCAATTCTCAAAGGGCTTTAGAGAGTTGTTTTTTGCAAATATTGCCTCAATTGTTATCGGCAATACACTATTGTTGAGTGGTGTTTGACGAATTTCATTAGTCATGCAATACGTCTAGTCGTGTGGAATTGCAGAAGCATGCAGTGCACTAGAGAACATATTAATTGCTGTTCGCTGGTGGAGTTTGTTAATTAAATAACAAATCTGATGTATGGGTAAGACATACATGCATTGGGAATTACGGTCTTGTATTCATGATGGCGTCGATTCGGTTGTGCATTTTTTTAAATTAATCTAAATTTGACAGGTCCAAAAGTATGTCTGCCCATTTCAGACCACGGATGTAAAAAAAGATAGTAATCATTTCAGACCTGTCAAATTTAGTCTAGTTTACGAGAATGAAGTATAGAATCAACACGATTAGGTATCTGCGGTTCTTAATCCTACTTAAAATAATAAATAAGCCCCGTGGTCTCATTCGTTTTTTCGTTAGGTATGCCGTAGGAATTGTTACTTATTCTGGGATTAAAGTATACCTTGTCTTATTTCAAGACATAAAGTAACTATGTTTAACCAAACTAGTGAGATAGCGGTCTTGCCGGCGCAAAAGTTAATATTCTCCGAAAAATCTTTAATATCCCATATGATCGACCCTCTTTGAAAGTGATTTTCAAAAAAAAATGTTTTAGTGTACTCTTATACTTCTAATAAGAGCTACCTTGAAAATTTCACGTTAAAATAAAAATAATATTAATAATAACGCCCAGATCACACATTCCTGACCCTGCCTATGAGTTCCCTGTATAGCTTGTATCCCCTAAGGGTATTAGATTCTCTATTTGAATCGGCAAACCACAATATCTAAACACAGAAAAACACTTTAGTAAGCGACCAACACAGCGGTTTTATAAGTCTGTCATGTAAATCCGTAGCTGCGTATGAGTATGACCGGATGACACACACATTTTTAATTTAGAATTTATCTTCAAAATTATTTCGTAAACATGCGAGCACTTGTCAGCCAAGTTATATACTAGGTCTATAACAAAATATGCTTTGTTACAACGGCTGACAACATAATATGCTTTGTTACAACGGCTGACAACATAATTTGCCGATTGCTGATCGAGAGAAAGGCCTTATAACGCGGGTAATCCATTAGCAAATAAGCTCACAGTGTCACAATCAAATCCATTTAAGAGACCGTGGCTGACCCAGAGCCTTAGCTCTGTCTGCTTTCCAGGTTACAACCTAGTCGCAAGATCAATCGGCTTAGCTAGATCAAGGCTCCATTCACTTAATTAAACAGTGTAGCTTGCAGCTAAAGCCAGCCACTCCGATAAATAAATCCTTGCTGAATCAGTAGAGCGATCTCGTAAATAAATAATTGAATGAAACATGAATTAGGCTCACGTCCGCAGTGTTAAACAACGATACCCAATCAAGGATATCGACCGCAAGGATTCTTAACATACTGTGCTGGCACAGTCAGCAAACAAAAGTGGTTCTCTTTGCGAAGTTTGGTTTTCTTGATGCTTAGCTTTGAAGAATGGAATGTGCAACAATTTTTGTCGCTAACCGAATAATTCTCACTTGATGAAGCGCGTGATGAGCAATACGGACAGGCGTCACTTTGTGAGCCGTATGGTTCTAAGTTCAATCTGAAACCATAGCTTGGTGGTAAGGCATTATCTATAGAGCTCGCTACCTTCAACCTAAGGACTTTCTACCAAGCACCAACCGATTTTTTCAGCACAAGCACTTGAGATTCATTTCACAAATCAGACATGTCGTGGGGTCATTCATTATTTTTATTGGTATTATTTAGAGCCATTTATATATATATATCTAACAAAATAGTAATAACATGTTTTATGCATTCATAAGACTAAAATTGCTTAGTTATTAGTACAGAAATAGTATGATTACTTTTTGCAGCTGTGCACTACTCCCAAGCGTAGTGCGACTTAAACAAACAGAAGAGAGTATAAAAATAAATAAATTTAATTGAAATACTTATATTGTGACTGTCAGCTGTTTAATAAGCAAACAAATGAAATGAAATGAAATGATTATGTACTTTGTACTAACTTTTTTTTTTGTAATTACTATCATTATAATATGTAGGTATCTAATGACTAAGGAACGGTAAAAAAATAAATTTAAAGATCAAAAACTGACAGTTGATTGGGTGTTCTTTTATCGACGAACCAAAATTACTACACAGAATGTAAATTTGGTATTTTATTTTTACTGAGAAATTAGGTGCATTTGTATAGACGTATTTATAATCCCTTCGAAATACTTGCTATTCAATAGTGTTCAGTGACCCGTTCTATTCATTTCATAAGGCCTTTGGTTGGTTTTGGGCGATTTAATAACTCCTATCGGATAAATAAAGTAAATGCGACAACGGACGCTATAAATAGAATAACGTCATTTTACCTGTGCATGTAAAATTGTTATTACAACTTTTTTTTATAATTACTCGTACTGGTATCTGGGTTTGAACCGGCATCTTTCTTTCAGAATATATTCCTTTATCCCGCATACTTGAAAAATGTGAAATGAGCTCCCCCCACAAGTCTTTCCGCTGTACTACAGATTGCAATCCTTCAAGATGGGTGTGAAAAGAGTTCTTAAAGGTCGGCAACGCATCGACAACTCCCCTGGTGTTGCAAATGTCCATAGGCGACGCGACGGTGACCGCTTTCCATCAGGCGGGCCGTGTGCTTGTTTGCTAATCTATTACCTACATTTAAAAAAACCTACCATCTCGTGCATATGCATAAATTGAGACGAACATTTCATTGTACGAAAAATATTTAATTGTGTAAGTACTTATCTGTCCTATAAAAATTAACATTTACCTAAAAAGTTTTAGGGTGTTTTATAACTAGCCCATTATGAAATATATTTCAGGGAGGTGTTTAGTCGTACCAACAATTAATAGCGTAGCAGCTCCAAACAATTAAAGTTAATGGTTTGTCTTGTAGAAATAGCCGGCTTTTGTCCTAGTCATTTAGAAACAAATGGGTTCAAGTAGTAAATATTGCTCTTAATTCTCGTCCACATAAAGAATTGATTTGTTTGCTGGTAGCTAGAACCAATGGCATGAAAACGGCTCCACGGCATAGCTTGAAACTAGAGCGCGGCCTAAAGTTTATCGCAATAAAAAGTAGCCTATGTTTTCTCATATTCTAGACTACATATGTCCTGTAGCTTAGGCGTGAAAGCGTAACAGACAAACAGACAGATAGACAGAGTTTCTTTCGCATTTATAATATTAATATACAATATAACACATGTTTTCATTCCGAATCGTTAACATTCACACCTTATATCACCATTTCCTTAACAACTTGGAGGAAATAAGACAGGTGCCGTAATCGTGCGTGTCGCCTGCTCGTGAAGCTCGACCACGCCTCTGTCTTACGCCTTGCTCCTCGCAATAGCGCGAATTATATCCCAAGCCATTCGGGCCAAGGACAGAACTAATCTACCGTTAATTGAACAAGTAAATTATCTTTTTCCGCCACCACAATGGGCCAAATGCCCAGTATTGTTATGCCATATTCCTTTGTTACTAAAGTGTAGTTCAAGGTTCAATCTTGGTTATATTTGGTGCTTTCTGTTACTTAATCATTGCGTACTGACACAAAATGAAGTAAATAAAAAACATGTTCAAAAATGAATACTTTCTAAGCGACAGCATGGGTATTTTATTACCCATGCTGTCGCTTAGAAAGTATTCTAAAATTCTAGGTTAGTGAGCCCAACTATTGTACCATCATCATCGGTATATTTACGTTCCCACTGCTGGAACATAGGCCTTCTCTCAGAGAGAAAGAGTATAGATCATTCATAATCCACCACGCAGGTCCAGTGCAGGTATTAGGATTGCCCACCACTCTATACTAGCATGCAATTCCCATGAATTTAATTCTAATCTTCATCAGAAAGTGGCATAACATTTTTTAGTATTACAAATAAATGGATATTCGATTTCTTGCCACAGGACTGAAAATGCATAAGCTACTATTAGGTAGGTACGTATAATTAAAGGGCAATTTTAAGTATATATGAATTTTCAACCTGTACCACGTCCACATAATAATTATGCGTATTAAAACAGCCTGTGGCATAGCATTTTACTTTCATTAAAAATAGATGAAAAATCGATTCCTTACCACAGGACAGAAAATGCATATGCTACTATTATGTATAATAATAATTAAGCAAGCGCAATTTTAAGTATATATATATCAGATTCAGCCTGTGCCACGTTCATATAATAATTATGTTTAAACGTTGTTAATTGTTGCAATTTGCACAAGAACTGTTTGGAAAATAAAACTTTGAAGGGGATCATCGTTTCTAGAGCTAGGCAAATTCTCGACAATGGAAGATTATTCTTCAAATTAGTTCGTAAAGATATAATGCACCTGATTTTGCATAATTAGATATATTATACAGCAAGAGAAATGCCACCGCATCCGCCGCGCCTTCAATACAGACGCATTCGATCACCGGACATGTGTCGACATTCATCTAGATTCTTAATACAATGTCACTACATCTTTGAACACCGAAAACTATAAGGACTCATCGCCAACTTTCAACAATGGGCCGCTTTTACAGCCCAACCACTGAACTCATTTCGTGCTATTATCAGAGAATCCAATCTAATAAGAAAGACATTACGAGCTCAAGCTACATTGTTACAGAGTGAGGTACAAAGAAAAAGTTCGCGTAAGAAATGAACGGGAGTGAAGGTGAGGTCATTCGGTCTTACGGCGACTAAACTCATTTGCCGGTTATCTCATTAGATATCCATGACAGCGGCAATGTTATACCGGATTTAATTTCTGAAAATTGCCAGTTGTGAAATGTGTCTTCCAACGTTCCAAAAATATTCTGGCTGTATGTGTAGCAGTGTTTTTGTTTTCTTCCTATTACTTGAGCAAATGTGAAAACTGTAAGACTTGTTTGTTTTATACAATTATGTTTTTATGCTGTTTTTTTCCACGAAATCTATACATATAAAAGGCTTTGTCCTGAATGGCTGACGAATCAACGCACAGCCCAAACCGCTGATCGTAGAGACCTGAAACTTGGAGGGTGTGTTCTTTGTATGACGTAGGGATCAGATAAGGAAGGATTTTCCGAAATTTAACCCCTATGGGGTGAATAATATTAACGAGTTGCTGGATCACATCATCAAGCAGACCAGACCCCACAAGCAGCACCCGTTCACGAGTTGACGCATGTGCCAGCCATCGCTCTTCTCGACCATATTAGAGGGAAGAGGCGTTCAAATTTTGTATAAGCCTTTTTTAACAGAATTGATGGAAGATGTGTTTTATATTTTATTGAAATTCATCCCCTAACGGGGGTTGAAAAGGGTAAAAAGTTATTTTGGCGGTGATTCGCTTCGAAGTTGATTTCAATACTCCTAAGTGCTTTTGATTTAAGTTACTTTTTATTTTGACACATAATGACATGTTTGAAAACTCAATATGTACTACGATGACTTAAAGACTGTCAACGGTGTCCATTAACCAACATTTCAATTAGCTTGCATGAAACTTAGCATGCTAGAGGATGACAAACATTGGGATTCTGCCCTAGAGGAAGCATTATGCGAGTCGCCATTTACAATGCGTGAACTTTATTATAAAATGCTGGCATTCTGTCAGATTACAGACGCACTAAGTCCTTAGGTAAAATACAGGAATACAGAAGACTACAAACTGCAAGTGGAGAGGCTTTTTGGCGTTATAAATGAACATCTAGCAGATGAAATCTACAATAAATGTCTGGTCACAATAGGAGAAGCTATATTGGCAATAAAGAAGATAAAAAAGCCGTACGAGTTGCCTCAGACTCCAAGGTCTGAGACTTACAGAATAACCGGGACTACCTGAAGGAAACAAATATGAAGTAACTATGTCAATTCCAGAGCTGAGGCTCGCCTGTGATTCTTCCACCCTCAAGTTATCGATTATCGGTATGTTTCGCCGTCCTCACTTGAGAGCCAGTTCTCAATCTAGGTGTAGCGTGGCGTCACCTTCGACCACGTCTTCATTTAACATCAGATTACTGATAGTCAAACGCATTTCTGTAAAAAGTAAAAAATAACATTCCTAGGATTTCAGCAATCGCTGGGGGAACGCCTGAACAATGTGTACAATGTTTTGTTGCGAGTACGTCTTGAAAATAAGCGTGCCCGGTATTTGTCTGGGGGAAATGTAATTTCATGATCCAATAAAAGGGGACTCGTAAATAAAGTTTTGTTATTTGCGGTTGCTCACTGTCTGTGCATATTTTTTTATGGAACAATAAGTCTAGGCTTTACTTACCAAGGTTCGATGCTCGGTTGAGAGTCCTGTAGATGTGTATGCATTTAATTATTATTATCTATCGGCCCATACGTCCCAGATATCGCTGGAAAGACGAAGTCACGAAGGATTTGCGCGAGCTCCAGGTGGAGGACTGGCAGGAGGTGGTGCAGGAGCAGGACAAACCGAAGTGGCGTCTTTTGTTATCGGAGGCCAAGACTCACTTTGGGTCGTTGCGCCATCTCAGTTAGTTAGTTAGTTTCATACTTTCTCTTTCTGAGAGAAGCCCAGAGTCCCAGCAGTGAGAACGTTAAGGCTGATGATGACGATGATGATGATCTATCTACCGAGTTGGTATTCCGGATTCGGTTGTGGTATCGATTAGTTTAACTCGTGTGTACCTACGTGTAACATTTTAGTTTTCAAATGAAACTTCTCGTCAGCTAAACCAATTTTTTTGATGTGATCCTCGGGGTAGATTTTAATTGTGATTATTTATGAAAAAAAATGATATAGGTACTTAACCCTACTCTAGAAAGACCAACTTTTTTCTGAACATACGCGCACCCGAAGTCATTGAATATCGCCGGATGCAATTCACCGGGTACAATAATTATCCTTACAAACATTCTTAACTAAACAAAAGATACATTTCGGCGAGTGTGCCCGGGAATTGCACAATTTAATTCCTCCATCCCAATTCCATCATTAGACATCCTGACAAACAGCGAGACGCCATCGGTTTACGGATGGATACCTGTTTGTGCGATGTGATTTTCTTCCACAGTCATCATGCATAAAATGATCATCATCATGTATGCCGATGCAACTCCTGGCAGAATTTAGACTAGTGTTTCTCGAATGTTACTATAATTTGGGAATCATCAAGGCAAGAGTGAACAGGTATATCTGCGACATGCGTTCTTCACCGTCGACCGCATCAAAACTAGGCTCATTCAAAAACAACTACTCTAAACTCGTATAACACATAATTACAAGCTTCACCGCTCATCCTTTAATTCCTCTCTTCATTCCGGGAAGAGTAGAAAGGTCGTCACGCTTTCAAGGGTAGTCGCTAATGGGTAGCGTACCCTAACTTTCACTATCCAAGGTGTCGGTAAGCATTCCCCAGTTCCTGACAGCCGGAGACAGTTCACTAATGAGCAGTAGGAAATTTAGTAAGTTTTGTAGGTGACTTTCATTTTGTCCTATTTTAGTTATTCATGTGCAAAATTTCACCTTAGCTCTAATATCAGTTACATTGCAATAGAGTATCAAATAAGTCTATGGGAATTAATAATATTGCTAGCTGCACCCCGTGGTTTATTGCTATCCCGCAGAAACCTAGTTCCGTAAAGTAGTGTAAAAGCGTGTCGAAATAAAAAACTGAAGAGTATCAAAAAGCATGTAGGCACATGTTTGTACATTTTTGTAATCTCTAGTTTTTGTCCGGTAACTAAACGAAATTAGTTTACGAGCTCGATGAAAATATTATCTCACTAAACATGCGTTTGTGTGGGTAGTATATTTGTAGTGGTAACCTTCGCATGCCTTTGTAAAAAGATATTAAAAATGCATTTAAAAACCAAATATCGAAATAACACAGTGCATAGAGAATCTTTGTCGCCTACCAGTTATGGGCAGCTTGCCGACAATCGCAATATTATCTGGTGTTTATTAGTTTTCGCAAAATAATATGCAGCGGAACAGTTCATAGCTCTAGTAAGTATAAACAAAATACACACTGCAAAGCGTACTGCCAGAACAAAGCAGCTCGCTCGATGTTGAAAGCGCCGCAGCGTCTGTACCATAAACCTTCATTATTTAGATACCTATAGTGTCATAGACATACAGAGCACATGCACTACAATGCACGTGGCAAATATCTATAAACTTTCCTTACTGTTCTTATACCTATACTGCGAATCGTGTTTTAGCAACGAATGTAAGCTTTACACAACATTATTACAGTCAGGAACTCCACCCAACATACTCGTATTAGTGTTTATGATGATTACAAAAAGTGCCTTAAACATTACCATTAGGTCAGTTTTAATTAAAAGGTATGTTATTATCACCGTGCTGAATAAAAACAAAACGCTTTCCAAATATGTAATACTAATTATGTAACTAAATTTAAGCCGGCTAGACCAGATCACTAATGCCCGAAATTAATAATAATCGTTCCGATCCGTTATCCGCCATTTTGGATCGATATGTTATTTTAGTACTAGGGCTTGACAGATTACTACTAAAATGACATACTATGATATGACATATCGATCCAAAACCGCGGATAACGGATCAGGATCGATTATTAATTTCGGCCGTAAATGATGTATCATGAAATTACATCATTTGATGTGCGTAACGTAAGATGCACATACAAAGGTCAATAGTCAGTAGGTGATGACATGACACTAATTAATACGTCACTTAGTGTGCAACTTTGGTGAAGCCAGTGACAGAGGAAGGAAAAGAGAGTTGACGAAATTTGATGATTTTTGTAATAGAAATGGGTTACACTTTTAATAATCTTACCTTACATTTAGTTGGTCAAATATATTACCAAATATTTACAATAAACAGAAGACAATAAACCTGAATATAATGTAATATCTTGGAAACATTTATATTTATAATAGGCATAAGCAAGGCAGTTTAAATGAAAATTATTTAGTTTTATTAAATATTGTTATGAACGCTCGGCCAGGCTCGAATGCCTTATTGTTGTAGGCGTGACACGTTTAGGACCCTCGCACCCATCATCTTTTATGTGCTTACAATATGAGTTTAAAACCTATTCAATAACCTTCTTAGTATTTTATGAAGAGCCTGTCTGTCAACAAATACGATTAAAATGAATTCACTATGCTTCCAAAACATGCTACCAAGCACTATAAAAGATTTAGTATCACTCCTAATAACCGTCAACAGCTGCTATGCTACTTTGCTAATAGTATTGTAAACAGACATGTCACGTAATAGTTTTTGACATAATGAGGCTACGGACTTACTGCCTCATGTATTAAGTCCTACGATCAACTCATGTTCCACTGCCAAGCAGTAGTGTGCGAACTTGGAGCAAACATTACTGTGTTGGAAATTGGAGTTCCAGTGAAATGACAGGGTATAAATAGATTGATCAACAGCTGCAAAGTCTTCAGACTCATTAGCTGGACAGCAAAGAGATATAAAGAAATACTCTTAATTCAATAGCATAAAGAACAATGGCCAAAACGGACCCGAGGTCGTATGAAAACGATTTATATAATTATGATACAATTTTTAATTTTTTGCCTACATATTAAGATTATACAAACGATATTTTAAAGAATTTACTAAATATGAACAAAAACTAAGTGACATTGACAGAAACGAAAATTTTCATACAAAATATATTGCGTTCAGGTCCAGGGCAGTATGAAAAGTGGCCAATGTTCTTTAATAAACTATATTGCTAAATCACATCTGAATGCAGACTTCGAAGGTTTCAGTTTCAGAAGAAGTGTTTTTGTATGAACAAAGTTGGAACAGTAGCTTGAAAAAGTATTGCTAAGGGCGAAGCCTCAAGAAGTCGTAAGTGTTTAACAGTTTACTAACTTAATAAAATACTGGAAATAAATACGAGACAAACACGTCAAACAACTCATTAAAATCAATTATAGTCTCGAAAACCTAGTTAGAATCGTTGGTTCTTAGCATTGAAAGCTAATTAGCTGTCTTAATGTATACCTACAAAAAATAAATAGAAACGAAGAACCAAAGTCAAGCAACCAAGCTATTTTGTTCAAATTTGGAAATATTTTTACAAACGGCCGCAGGTACCAGCTGCATGGAAAAGCCATTGTTGGCTTCCCCCTCTTACAAAAAATCCTTTGAAGGCTCTTGAACAATGGAGCTGAAAACCGCCCACGCGATCCGTATAAAAGAGTCGGCGGCTAATGTCACTATGCATGAATTCTTTCATATATACTCCAAAGTTTTAATGTAACCCTAATATATTATTCGTGTTTGTTGTTTACGTACACTGGTTTATAGTCTTGAGGTTTTACTTTTTAGGTGTCTAACCCTATTTCAACAAGTAAAATCAAAGGAACGTTTTGTTTGAAACGAGGTCACGAATGATTCTTTAAATTACAACCAAGTTAAGTATATTTAGTCAAATAAATTTTTATGCTAAGTCAATAAATGTTAGATAATTTTGTTACTGACGTGCCAAGTAACTATCAGTATGGTGGCGTAAGACTAGTTTGCAGATAGAATAACAACGAAAATGTTTTGTAAATGTATTTATTTACAAGCTGTTCCCCGCGGTTTCACCCCCGTGGGCAGTTTATCGCGGTAAAAAGGTATCCTATGTCCTTCCTCATGGTTCAGACTATCTCCGCACCAAACTTCCTTTTATATTGGCTTGAGATTCCTCAACGGACAACCAGTAGAAGTTGAAAATATATTTAACAATCCGACTGAGTGTGGGTTAAAATAAAAGAAACTACACTAATACTAACTGACAGTTTCGGATGTCCAGACTATGTGGAGTACCTCCACGATGAATCCGTCTAGAGTCTAGACACATTAACAAAGAATTCCCAAGGTATGCATTCGACGAATTTGAAAACTTTAGCAAATTAAAGGAAAGAGTATCGAAGAAAATACTGAACTAAGTACTCGTAGACTAGTCGAACAAAACATCGGAGGAATCAAGACGACACGAAAGTTACTAACCCCCGTGCAATCAGAACTCTTGTTTTCCTCGTCTTTCTGTAATATTATATATCTCTAATGCCCCCTTATATTAAGGTATGATTTTTAAAAATCCTTACTTTGTGTACCTACCCTTACACTACCAAAGAAAGCTACACTGAAATTTTGACGACTATATGCTGTGCGTTAATGTCAGCTGTTTAGTTTATCTACGAGTTTAAATGATAAGTTGGTTTTATGCATTAAAAATCGCAAGTTTAAGAACGCATTTGCAGCTTTTAAACTACTATGGCACGAATGACTGAACACTAATTTAGCGACGGTTCGCACTTGAGCGCTTTCTTCACCAGTGGATGAATATGAAGGCCACGTTTTTCTGCTAATCCCTCTTTTTAGCTCCCGCCAGCGCGCTCGTGAACTGTGAAGAAAATCTTAGTCAAGTAAAAGCTGTATGTGAAGTTTGCCTTTGCATGCTGTAACATTGACCTTGTGTCGACTATAGTACAGTGTGGCTGAAGTGTCCATAGAACGTGTATGTATAATGTATATATCATCCACGCACTACCGTTCAATAAATTTGATCAAGTGTTTTAGCAGTCAATGAGCACCTATACTTGTTATGAACTATAGAAAAGGGACAATGGGCATTATTGTATGAGTTGCGTCCCAACCCTTGTCACAGGTGGCGACTAGTATAAACATGTTCATTTAAGCTTTTTTATAATTAATAATCCAAGTTTTTATTATAATTGCGTGCTGGTCAAAAGTTATTGGGCTTAAAAGATAAAGTGAAAAAAAAAAGTGTATGTATTAAATAATATTATAATCATTCATACCTACTTTATTACATTTTGTGTTACATTCATAATAATTGTACAGTAACCACAGTCAGTAAAAGTCATTTTTTGACACTTATTAATAAACGCACAGTTGAAAATATATGCAATATGTAACGAAGGAAATATGATCAAAGAATAATTGCTTGGCTAGTTTCGGTTTTTTCCACTTGATTTTATAAATCGTTTCACCCCTTTTGTCATCAAAATACTAATAAATAAAGTTTTTGTAATATTTTTGTGGATAAATCAAACCACTATAACTGTTTCCCTGCACGAGATACAGAGTTACGCCCATACAAAAAAACATAACACTGATTGAGATCTTTCAAATGATATAAGTAGGAAAATATTACAACACTTGGGACGAAACCGCCCATTGTCCTTTACTACATAATGGGTACACCTACATAAAATCCCCTGTCAATGGAGATAAATGCTATCAAGGAGACCATTCTTCTACAATATGAAATAACATATTAATAAATATAATTACTTCACGTTTATTCTAAAGACATAATAATGAACTAAAGTCCCACAGTAACGAGAATCGAACCAGTATCTTCCGGAGTCTGCGCCACAATAAGTGATATTGAAATTGTTTATATTTGAATAGGTACTGTTTGCTATAGGTACTTATCGCTGGACTAACATTGTACAAATATTTTGTCGGATATATTTTTTAGAGAAAAACAGATGCTGGCAGGCAGTTACATTATTTCGCTTCCGTTCACGTAAGAAATATAAAAGCGAAACGCTTCGTACAAGCAGGCATTATGTCCATTAGAGAGGCGCATTCTATCTGTTTATCAACAAAGAAAGGAGGCTGGGTGAGGGAACTTATGTAACTCAATTGTAAACAGTCCCGACCCAAATTTAATTTAGTAAAACACACATAGGTTCAACCTTTATTCGAAGCTCACGCATCGTGACGTGCGGAGCTACCCATAGCCGAAGTTTATGGGCTTGAAAATGTTACTGTTTTTCTGCAAGTAGGTATAGGCATTTAATAGGATTCCATATATCAAAATAATTTTGCCTCGCAAATTTTCTCTTCTGCTCGTATCAACTGCTTTCTTACGAAAATGTCGAGGCGCATGGCTATAAAACCTTTTATGCTGAATAGAAAGAAGGTAGGGCCCATGTATTAGGAGGAGAAACATCGTAAAGTTTGTTACATAGAGTTTGCATTGTGATTGGGTCGCGACCTTCACGATAGTCAAACTAACTAACAACTACACAATACTGTAAAGAACTAATAAATAACTCTACCAAGACAGTTCTTTTGCATTGTTACTAATTATGTTAGTCCAGTCATATATTATGTCCTCTACTAGCTGACCTACCCAGCCTGCTCAATACCAGCATTATAATTCATAGGCACATGTCGCCTAGCATTGGCCAGGCTAAGCTATGCATGTTAAAGTTGTAAGTTAATAATAAAAATATTTTGAAAATAACATTATCAGACGGCGCAACGCGGTCACCGGGAAGTACTTGGATGGAAGTTGCGAGAGACAAAGGAAAATGGCAGAACCAATAGCATTAATATGCAAATAAATGTGCTTTAAAGGCACGGTATTTTTAATATTCTTTCCTTTATTCATGACAAAACCAACATTTTCATCTTAAGCGCATTTTGCAATATTAAATGTAATCGTTTTAAGATATAGAAGCTGTACAGCGCATTTTGTGGAAAGGGAAGTCAAGGCTCTTCACACACAAAAAATGCACCTCCATAATGAAAACCTGCATCCTCGCGTGATAAAAACTTGATGGTAGCTTCAATAAAAATCCTGGGTCGGGGTTAGGCGTCACAACTCGATAAACCCTCTAGAGTGTAACCTCAACCTTAAAGCTAAATATTAGATTTAGCTCCCAAAGGAGATTCCGCGTATAGAAGTGAATTGAAAATAAAGAGGGTTTTAAGGTGGTTTTACCTTTGGAGAGATCTGGCTTCTGGTTCATAATTGCAATTCATACCTGTAAATTATATCCTTGATATCCAATAATTTGGATTACTTTATAAGAGTCTTCGTTATTTCAAAATATGCTAATGACTGCAGCGAACTGCTGCCAGCAATGCGGGTAATGCTTTAACCCGTAAATTCACCATCGAAAATTTTTGAGAAAGCACGTACCGTACTGTAAGTCGTGTCGTATTAATATGTACGGTTATATAAATAATTTAATAATTAGTATAATTATGTTAACAATATACACTGCATGGTATTATGTTGGTGTTATGTTATTTAAGATATAATACAGTATATTAATTTGTCTCTATATTATAAATTATAATACACGGTATATATATACGACGTACATGCAAATAAGTGGGACCTAACGGCCAGTTTCAAAGACCTGAATAGCCGCACATTTTGTTCTCTATGAAGAACATCAGTAGGTGTCACAAAACAATGCTATTGGTAACTTGATGGTGACACTGATTGTTGCATTACCTACTGCTTTGCTTTATTGACACTAAAGAAGAAGAGGATTAATTCGACAAATTGACATACATTGCTATTTGATTTAGAAAAGTGCAAACTGAAATGTTGATAGAGCCTGGAATTGACACTCGTTTACCATCATCACCAGTGATATGGCACAATAGTCACGCGAGTAAATTACGGTATATGGCGGCTCTGGGATATAAATGATTATCGTGTTTCGTCACAGTTGTCTACCCACTAAATACAGTTTTTTGCAAAAACTATTAATCAGTTAATTTCAAACAACCTTAGCGGAGACAAATTACAAGTAGACTTTTTATTTTGGTAACATTACATAACGGTCAGTTACAGGGTAGTGTCAAATGTGACATAAGTGGCTTGATGTTCAATGATGATGTGTTCAAAAGTGGCGCAGGCTACGCCTTGATCAGAAAAAATTGGTTGATTGGTGGTTACCGACAGATTCTTAGCTTGAGGGTAGTATATGAAAATTCGCTGCCACCAAGCTATGATGTGACGTCACAATGTTTTCCTTCACCGAATGCTCAAGCTAATTGGATATTTCAACCTACAACCTAAAAGGTCGCAAGCTGATGTTATTATCTCCAGCTAATGTCGCTTCAAACCGGTTTACAATTTCATCTGAACAAATACATTTTCCCGAATTAATCGGATTATACCATGAAATGAGCTGACTAGCTCTGAGTTTGAATCGCAACATATTGATTATTTATTATTTATTATTCGTCGACCATATTTTATTTAACTGTCATCTCTGCCAATCATTGCGTGACAGACAGACGATGAGAAAGCGTTTATTGTATTTCTTCAAAAGTAGCTCTTAGGTGTCGTCATCGTCATCATCATCATCATCATCATCATAAGTTTCCATTGCTGCATGAGAGGGAGGGAAAACGCAGAGCACAGCAGCTAGTGTAGAGTATATAGAGCGTAAAAGATCTTCATCGGAGAGACCTAAACCCATAGGGAAATTCTGGTAATGCACGTTTCGTTACCAAAATTCAAAAAAAGCATGATAAAACTGGGAATCTAAGCCAATCTAATTAGGTAATGGAAAAAATAGAACTATACAGTCTACACCTAGCTAGCGCTAATTTAATGCTTCGAGCAAAGTTACGAACGAATTGCTAATAGATTCTAATCTTTATTTATTTAGAAACAACATTTCACTGACTGACTGATATGTCGAAATCTACCAGACCTTAGAAAATGAAATTTGGCATGTACCTACGTTTTTTATATAGGTAGGTGTAGACATGATCTAGAAAGGATATAATTGTAAAATTTGTTATGGAAGACTGTCAGCTTTCCTGCGCGCTAAGCTCCGGGCGGCTTGTTTTTTTATATAACGTATACAACTTGTAACATAATGTCCCTATAAAGCCGAAGTGAGGGTTTTCTACACAAGAAAGCGAACAAAATTAAATTTACAAAATATATCACTCCACGCTTGACGATCCGTGGGCCGAGAACCTAATAATCATCGCAAAACTAGGGAACAGAACGTCTCAAACTTTTTATAGCCACAATCTCTTCTCCGACGCTCAATCGGATTATATATCCAACTTTTTTGTTTGACTGAAATCTTCAGATATACGAGTTGTTGACGATTAATACAGGTACTTTATTAGACCCTGACATTCTTCCATTTTCGACGACATAAATATATTATCATCGAAATAGACGTGGAATTATTTTTTTAGCTTTGACATCACGTTTATCATCCTATCTCGATGTTTTTTATGCATGTGCTCTTATTTTAAACCGACTTCAAAAAAGGAGGAGGTTTTCAATTTGACTGGTATATTTTTTATAATATCTGGACTGGAAAAGGTTTTTATTTCTAAGTAAACTAGTGAAAGAGATTTTTATTTCAGGTATACATACGGATGCGCTCTTTTAATATTCCAACATTAATCATATTTAGGTTGTCTATTGTCTTTGATAAAATACAGACTATCACAGTATCGCAGTCTATTGTTAATTGCAAAATACGCTGCAACCCTCTGATTAAAATCTCCATATTATAGGAATATACATATATGACTGCGGACAAAGTCCACAGAGTGCTCTATTTTAATTTATTTTTCACTAAAGCCTAAACGAGCGTAGTAATCCGTCATTGTTTTGGGCGGAGCGAAAGTAAGTACTGTATTTAGTTCTGGTTTGCAGCACACACAAAAACAAAAAAAAACTTAGCGTACGTAATATTACAAAATATTATGTTTCCTTGAACCAACGACAACTTTCTGTTCCCACTCAAACTAACCATGCAATAAAAACAATCGAATGGAACTATAGTCAGAACTTTACTATGCTTGGAGGCTCGTGAGGTTCACCCCTCCAATGCATTTGTGTCCATGCCTTTTAAAGAAAACTGGAACGCTATATAACTCATAAGCATAACAGATGCTTTGTGTTCCTTCCCGTTTGCATGAAAGTTGGTCAGCCAAGAGGGTTTCCCATATTCGCGCTTTTTTAAATCAAGTAGTTGTCCCGTAGCTTAAATCAAACCAGCGATCTCAGGCGTCGCGGTTGACTGTTCGCCCATTTAAATATCTACGATTTAAGACGTATTTATCAACTGAGACTTGAGAGGGTAAAATAGCTGTAAGTAGGTAGTGTAATGGATTATCCTTAAACTTTAAAGTGAGGCGCCAGTTCCAAGGGTACAATGCTATTTTTAGCAAAACCACTGGGGTACCTAATGAAATTTTAGCGATACGACCCCACGTCTATTATTAGCCCTGATTTAAGGTTTAATGTTCAGAAGAACCGCGTATTTTCGTTCCGTGCATTAGTAATGATGACATACTTCAGTCAAATAGCTTTTTCAGTGAGTAAACGAAAACAGTCTCATTTCATGTAGACTTCTTAAGTAATTACCTAGCTTCTATGAAAGCTGTCGAATTCACATAACAATCCAGTTGGACAAAGAGATAAATAAGAAAATTTTAACTCGCGTCGCCGCTGATGTTTTGATGTGCATTTATCTAAGTTTAAACGGTTTAAGGTTTAAAAGTATTGAAGTCCATATCTGAGAACAAAATAAAAAGAAAAGGTCAACATTATTTTCAGACCTGCCAAAAATAGTTTAGTTTTAGAAAATGCACATGCAATGATAATCGATACGAATGTAATAAACATGATTAAGGGATTGGATATTTCTCTGTGTTTGTATTTCGTACCGAAATACATATAGGTACACCCACTTACCAGTAGGGTAGTAAAACGTTTTATGTATAGGTAGGTACTCGGAAAAGCATAGATATGCTTGTTCTTAGAATATGTTATCCAAGTGGCACATTTCCACTGAATTTATTATCCAAGTGGCACATTTAATTTAATTTTGTTACAAATAACCATTTTTTTCCATTCTAAATTGTTAAAGTTTACTATGCTTTATATATTTATTTAGGTACATAACATATTTACATTTATTTCTTTAGGCAAACAAGTTTATATAGAATCAATAAGTGAAAACGTTTTAAAAAAAAAAAAAATGGTGTGCATGTTTGTATATATAATTATTTAATTAGTCATAACACTGTATGTTTTCAATAAAATAAATAAATGTCTGTATAGTAGTTGAATAACAGCATCACAAATAGGCAACATTGTAAACACTATTATTCTAAGAACAACGTTCAATTTCTGACCGTCAATTCTAATAAATAGACACGATTAAATAAACGATAGGTGTTGTCCTCTCGCCGGAGAACAATCATTAAAATAAGCGGGCACATAATATTTATAACCGTTGCCGAGTGTTAAAAAGCTCACATCTAGTGTTTTAAGTTATTACATGGCGTGGAAGTTTATTTGAAGTCAAAAATATTCAAACGCCACCGAAAGAAATGTCAGATTCATATATTTTTAACACAAAGAACCTAATGCGGACATATAGTGGAAATTAATGAACTGACTATATGAAAATTTTGTTTTTATTTCCAAAACTTGTGTTTTTTCGGGGG
Source organism: Opisthograptis luteolata (assembly GCA_931315375.2). NCBI lineage: Eukaryota > Metazoa > Arthropoda > Insecta > Lepidoptera > Geometridae > Opisthograptis > Opisthograptis luteolata. Next base: position 7,782,486 of record OV928033.1, read on the forward strand.
ATAATGTGTGATATTGGTTATGTGTTCGCTAATGTGTACGAGTTTGGGAAATTGAAATAAAGTTGTTAAAGTTACTTTTCTGGTTGCTCCAAAAAAGTCCGTGTAAAATTTAAGTAAAGTGTCACTACATTACTTAATCACTGTCCTCTTTGACCCGGCCTGTTTCTGGGTCCCATCCTCTCATCATCATCAATACTTGATATTACTCTCTGAGTTTGATATAATTAACAGGATTCGTGGGCAACTGAGCCCACACACGACTCATCCCGCGGGCTCAACAATACTTGACGGCTGATCCCCCATTGCGCAACATCGATTGAATTCACACTTTTAGAAATTGAAGTCATTATGATAATAAAAAACCCAGATTAGGTCAAGTCTTTTAGTTAATACTAGGTAGGTGAGCAGTAACAAACTAAGCAGTACCTACTACAACTTGAAAATGTAGCAAAAAGATGAAGGCCAAAGTTAAATTATATGTTTACATACAACATGAGCTCTACAAAACAAATAAAATACAAATATACTGTTTTAAACTACCATGGTCAAAATCATTAGAATTAGGTTTTATAACGGGATAATTACCATGTATTTGTTTTTGTTTGAGTTCTCGATATTTCGGCACTGTTGCAAGCGCCATGATCACGAGAATACTAAAAGTTTTTGCGGGTAGGATTGTTGATGTTATAACGGGCAGACGTATCATCGTGTTATAACATCAACAATCCTACCCGCAAAAACTTTTAGTATTCTCGTGATCATGGCGCTTGCAACAGTGCCGAAATATCGAGAACTCAAACAAAAACAAATACATGGTAATTATCCCGTTATAAAACCTAATTCTAAAATACAAATACTATGCAATAAATGCAATTCTGCGAGGTGTCATGATATAGGTTCCAACTCAGCATAAACTTAAGGTGTTAGTACATTAATAACTAATTCTAAGCTATTTACCTAGTGTAGGTTTGTAAACGAGCTCGTTCCGGAGAAGTACTACCTACTAAGTTATTGCTACCACTAACTGCCGCACTCAGAGATGACAATTAACGCTATTTAGAATTAGTTTTGGTCAAAGATCATACAAAAACAACAACTCAATGCTAGTTTATAGCGATGATGCCTCAGTGGTAGTGACGTCGGCTTGCGATCCGTAGGACGTGGGTTCGAATGCTACAATGAGCTTGAGCTTTCGGTGAACGAAAACATCGTAATGAAACTATAGCTTGGTGGTCGGTTATTTTCTAGTACTCGCCTGGCTAGCTACTATCCTCAAGTTAGGAATCGTCGCCGAGCACTTATCGGTGTGTTCCGGCAGCCTCACTTGAGAGCCAGTTCCCAGTCCAGGTGTAGCGTGACGCCATCCTCAACCACATCGTCACTTAACATCAGGAGACTTGTGATCAAACGCTAAGCATTAAATATGTAAAAAAAAAGTTAAAAGTTAACTGTCGTATCTCACTCAGCACGGCAGTAAAATGCCAAGTTCCGATTTAAAGGGTTGGATGTAGGTTTTGCCACCTTTTTGATGAAAATATATAGTAAATGTATAGTAGTACTTTTAAAATTATTTATTTTCAATATTTTTTTCTTTTTTGTATCTGCGCTTTGGCCATCAAGATTAAAGGAATCCGAAATTCCCCATGCTGCACTACAGGTGCATTCCATTCCATAAAAGCGCGACAGTTCAATTAGCGAGTTTGTATTTATTTTTTATATTTTGCTTGTTATATTATTATTTTATAAGAAGTAGATACCTACAATTGAATGAAATATAGTACGATACTATTTAATACAGTACGGTAGGGTGGTAACCCTAGTTGGATGCCAGATGGCCCTGTATATTACAGTCACTCCAGTTTTTTATGCATTGCGTCATTTTGTCACCCCGCCACTAATGGGATCCACCTCTTCCAACCCAAAGCACCTACTTCCATTACCTACTTTTACCTGATTGGACGCATTCCGTGAGCAGCTGCTTTTAAGGTACATTTGAGCACGTTTTCGAGATTTTCAAGCGCGTTGTTGAAAAATACCCATTGTTTTACCACCCCTGTACCACATTCTGTTTCATATTATACACTCGTTTACATGCAAATTTGGCCAATTTACATCCTACCTACGCAATTATGAACCTATTTAGTTATGTAACGCGTTTAAAATTCTTCCAACAATATTTAAATCACGTTATGATAAAGAGCAGACTGATATCACTGCTGAAATGTCAAACCTGTGGAATACAGAAGTTTTTGCGATAAAATGGGGCTGGAACTCATACAAAATTTCCATTGAAAAAAGTACTTTAAGTTTGAACAGTGCCAAGCTGTGCAAAACAATTCTAAGGTACACAACACGATTCTCAATTCTTTGTAATTAAATTCTCTTTTTGAATTATTCTTTTATGGTTTTGTTATGAGTTTGTTATATTTCTATTTTTATTTAAATATTTTCATCAAAATAACTTTTAAATTTTATTCGTATTCATATTTTTCTGTAATGTATAGGTAGGTAATTTTAGTTTTGTCAGCTATAAATTTGATGCTTCTGGCCAGCAAAATTATTTATTTTTCATAACTTCTAGGGGACAAAGTCAGGTCTTCTAAGATTTATGGCGGACTAAAATTAGTCTAGTCATTAGAGATCATTTTTGAATAGGTACATTAAAATTTTAACAATGATTTTCAAAATGTCATTGCTATTTATATAAGTTATATTCAGAAACGAGCATTTTGATTTTGTGGCGTTTCAACTCTATTGCAGTAATTGTACCAGTGTGTTGCTGTTGCTAGTACTCAAAGTGTATATTTATTCTCGCCTAAATTTTAGTATAACTTCACTATGTTCTTAATTTATTATTTATTCACAAAGGATTATTATTAGGAAACACAACACGTGTATCAACACTCAAGGAAAATACTATTATTTGTTCGAAAATGACTCGCTGATCCATTAGATTTCTACACTTAATGTTCCTGTCACGCCAGCGACGATTTGACAGTTTTATCACGCACTATTACGGGCTTCATGTAAATAATCTACAGAATGTAGTCGTCGAATTAGGAGAAAACAAATTTACCAACACGCACTGACGCATCTGTGCTTCCGTGTGTTGCGTGACGAAACTACGAAGACGTGTTTCTTATAAAGGGGGTGATTTATTGAGGAGTGTGCACTGTGCTCCTTTGCGGCTTGTAGGCTAACCGAAGGTCGTTAGTGGAATAGTAGTAGCAAGACCTCTGTCAGGATCGCAGCTCTGCTGATATAACTCCTCATCTATCTCTAAATAAAAATCAAAATTTGGAAAATCCAACGAAATTTGTAGTTTCGGTAAAAACTGAATGTACTTTTTGGGGAACTGAGAATTTTGTATGAACTCAAGATCCTGCACACATTTATTTACCTACCAGTGCGAAACCTAGGCGGATCGCTAGTCTATACTATATATATACATATATACTATATTTGCCTAAATGTTATAAAAGTAAAATACCGCTCACTGAATATATGCGACTTACTAATCGCGAAGTTTCGAAAACTACAAGAACTACAAAGTTAAAATTCTTCTAGGTTAGGTAGGTACTAGGTGCTTGCTAAGAAAAGATAGATTTTGAAAATTCTTCTTTCTCAAATTGGACGTGAAAGTTTGAATTGAAGTTGAAAAGTTGTGTACGCTTTTTCAACAAAATCCCAAGTGAAATTCAAGACTTGTCTATAACAAAATTTCAAATTCGTATAAAGAGAAATCTCATTAGTAAAGCTTATTATAAAATATCGGACTATCTAGATGACAAACAAGCTTGGGATTGTAGTTAATCTATCTATCTTTCTTTCTATCTATCTATTCTCCCTATTTCCCCTATTCTAACCATTTTCGGTAAACAGCCAAAACAGTCATGCTCACGAAAGTGACTTTGCTTGCAGCGGCGTCATGTGTCGGGTCGCCCTCTTCCCTCTCATATGGTCGAGGAGAGCGATGGCTGGCACATGCGTCAACTCGTGAACGGGTGCTGCTTGTGGGGTCTGGTCTGCTTTGGTTGTGATCCCGCAACTCGTTAATATTCATGTTCCCATATCCCAATGTGTACAACCAAACAAGAGAAATCTTATTATTAGTAAAGCTAAATAAAAAATATCGGACTATTAGATGACAAAAAAAAAAGCTTGGGATTTTAGTGAACTTGCTCCAATTCAATCAATTAGTAATAAGAATAAAATTGTCAATGTGATCGCGCCAAAAAAATTACCTGCCGGGCGTTTCTTGCCTGTTCTTTTGCCGGCGTAAGGAGGTTGGAACAGGCGTAGCTAGTTTTAAGTTGACGTTTTAAAGTGATCACAATGTATCCTATTGAATAAACATATTTTTGATTTTGATTTTGATTTTGATTTTGATTTTGAATAGAAAAATGTCAACATTCCCGCGAGCGAAATTGCAGGGCGGGCTATGCTATGTTAGTTATATAAAAGTTACGTTGTCAAATAATGGGTCGCTGCGGTTTTACTTCGGCTTCTACTATGATAATAGCTCGCTTCGTTCGAGTATTGCAACAATTGATTATCTCAAACTTTTTGACACTTTTTGATAAGGATTAGGTATATTATGCAAGTCAATATGTGTCTGTAGCGCGTTTGTTCGGGAGTAGTAACAAATGATATGACGAACCGTTGAAGTGAAAATTGGCTCCAATTTAGGATATCCATACAGATCCTTGATAACAACAGTCCAGCTTGTCATGTGTATCTAACCTACAAAAATGCAAAACAGATTGTCGCATCATTTCTTTTACAACTGAAATACATTATTTACGTGATTTTTTAAAATTAAATTACGGTCTTTAGGAAACTTTTTCTTTCGTAATTAATTTTCTTTTGGTTAAGTGAAATAATAAATGATTTCAAACTTTTTACAAGAGTAGGATTTCGAAGCGATGAAATGTTATCGTCTGCTTGAGCTGTTAAATTATTATGTTATCACATTTGCCGACAGCAAAGTTTCGATCGTTTATACAAACAAACGGCCGTTCTGTTTGTTTCAATTTTATCGCTTCCCCTTGTTAACTTCAACTATGTGTCCAACATGGCTAACAAGTAGCGATGTTACGAGTCGAATAATCCTGCTACTCGAGTAAAAATAATACTCAGGTAGAAACTCTAGTTAAATTGACTCGGTTCTCAGGCGTCAAGCGAATTACTCGTTCTGCATTTGAATTTCGATCGTCATTCGTTGCGTGCGTGGCTGATCGAGTCAGTTTCACTCGAGTTATGCAGAACGCTACTCGAGTCGACACATAATCTGTTTAACTCGAACGACTCGAGTAAAATTACTCGATCAAAAATTCAAGCGTTTTCTATATTAAAACCGATATCCAGCTGAGATAAAACACCTTATCCCATTATGTAGAGACGTACCTACTTACTTAACTGACAAAGGGTGGCACGTTCGTTGCTTACCCTCCGTATTCGTGCAGGGCCCTTTACTAGGGCAAGAGTCTACTAGCCACTCGTAGCTAGCTATAATTTTTATTATTTTCATATATTAGGCTACACCCGGTATGCTAGGTATGCTCAGTATCCCACAGGAACATTTTATGAGATAAAAAGATATCGTCATTCCAAATTTCACTTAAACTTGTTGAGTCGTTTTGGCGTGAAGAAATAACAAACATACACACCAAAAACCCACACAAAGACACCACCACCACCCACTCACTCAAAAAATACCTCATTTTATAATGTTATCAAAGATAATTTATCATGATTAATGATTGATTAAACTGGTGAAGTTTACTAGAAGTAGCGATCCGGTCTTCAGGAATTTTAAAAATGTTGAATGCATTTGATCAATCCGGGCCACTTCATCGCATAACATCAGGTGATATGCTGTCAAAAATCTAGTTAATTACAAGTGTAGCATCCAACAAGTAAACTAGTATTTTATCAGTTACAAGACTAGTAATACTGGTACTGGTATTATTCAGAAATAGGGCCCTGGGGGCCCTCGCAGGAGTGTATTGTTTGAATTTTCTAAGAGCGTCAGCAATTTGCTCTGCTCTAAGGCTGCATTATTCTTTAGGGACGCGGGACTGTTGACAAAGCTGTAGCGGGTGAAGTGTTGAACAATGTCCAAAGAGAATATAATCACTAAGTACGTATACAGTGTCTTTTAACACAGTTGTATAAGCTTCCTTAGGCGCTGTCACTAACACACTCTTTTTTATGATTTCTAAAAGGAGTAAGTGTTCAAGTCACCTGTATATAGGTCACTGTGAATGTTCGAACCGAACCGAAGAACGTCCAAGCTCATTGCCTACAGTGCATCCGACCCGCGCCCAACCCAAATATTCATCATGAATTCATGAATGTTTTTGCGTGATTCCCCAATAACATCACCGAAGAGTTTTAAATTTTGATCGATTTACTTTCTTTGCCGATTTATACATCTAGGCAGATAATACAAAACATTGCGTTACATACTACATTTGAAAACGAATTATTTTTAAACATAACGTAGTACACTTCAATACAATACATTACGTGTTAGAAAAATTAGCTATAAACAAGACCATTTTCTAATCTTTGAAAAGTTAACTCCTGGTACATTTCCGAGGTTTCCTCTCTACGGCGCGGCGGCGCGGCGTCGATAATTGTACGAGTAGGAACTAATTATCGCCTATCGCAGAATCGCTAATTTATTCTATCTAGCGATTAAGGACCGGTTTTATAAACGTCCGTAAGTTAAATGTCTTACCAAATTTCGGTAAATTTGATTTTATTGTCAAGTTTTCCGTGCTAACATTTGACAATAAAGGAAGACAAAGTAAGTAAGTAGTAGTTAGTACTTAGTTAAGTTACATGAATACGCTATGCCAACTAAAGCCTTCAAAATTTACCTACCACTCACCCGCACTCACTTTCATTGTGACTGAGCGGTAACGTCCTGTAATTATTGTTTTGCGCACAAAGGCAATTAAGATTTACGAAGAGAATTCGTTGGCAAAATCTAGCAATGATTAAACGCGGTTAAAACATGCTTGAGTTAAAATTAATCAAATTAAAGCCACCTGGCACTTTTTTTGCCGCAGGGGAACCTCGTAAATTTTATAAAAGCGTTTCATATTCTTTGTTCTAATAAGATTTTTATGGGACGCCAAAATAAAGGAAGCTTCCCCGCTTACTGATTTTATTTAAACATTTGCACTGTTATGAAGAAGTAACTGGGTCATACCATACCTGTATGTCATACATAGGTATTAAACAAACGAATTGGTTCAAACTCGTCGTTCGAGACATATAATCTTTATCTAGTTCATTAACGACCGGTTTCAATAACTTATCTATCCACGGTTTGCCCTACTATTGATTAAATTTGACATTACTTCAATGGAGCTAGTGTCAAATTTATATATTTAGTAAGACAAACGGTGGATAGATAGGTTATTGAAACCAGTCGTAGGTAAATAAAGACTCAGATACAAACAAATTGTATACTGTTTTCGGAGTACAAACGAAAGTGCATAAATTTCAACGCGCTGTGACATCGGAATCATGAGATAGATATTTTTTATAACATTTATAAAGACATGCGGGAAGTGCTATCCTTTCACCTGTTATCGATTATCTTAATTTAGTGTTTACAAATTGCATTATTAAGTAAATGAATTTGTTTAAAATGAAACTGTCCAAATTAGCCATATTACATTAATGTTATATTATTTTTATGTGTGTTGTCGCATTAAATAAATATATTTTTCATTAATTATTCTGACTAAATTTATCTAGTAAATATACTAAATATAATAAAATATACCTATAGTATGTAATTGTTGAAACTTTTTGAACGTCCTCAACCGTATATTACCGTCGTACTTGACATTTTATGCAACTAGCCATTACTAAAATTGCACACATATCATTCTCCTGCCTTTCTCTTAGAAGGCATTCACTTTGCTAATGCATTTACCTATGTATTAAGATTATAAATTTTATTGGTAACTGGGTGCCGTGCGCACGTCTCACTCCCCACTACGGTACATATTTTCTACAAATCCAATACGTGCCTAAGTTGCAACGCAATGCAACCAATTTGTACAGGAGCGGCGCGGGGGCTACATAAATACATTTAAAAGTCTAATAAACTAGCTGCGCCCTACGGTTTCACCCGCGGTTTTTCACATTTTTTCGGGATTTAGAGTAGAACCCATTTTAAATTTCACTCTTATTTGTTAAACCATTTTAGCGTGAAGAAGTAACAAACATACTCAGTACCTACACGCAACACACAAACATTTCCATTTATAATATTTGGATAAAGTGTGATTAGTGTAAAAAGTACCTAAAATTTCTAAATATAGCATAGTTGGTAAATAAGCAAAAGAAGAGGAGCAAACATACAGGAAGATACGTCATTCTAAACTATACGGGAAATAAAAATAGACCTGACAATAGGTCTATTTTTATTTTTCTTTTACCCGGTGTCCAAAAAAAGCCCGCTAGCCCAATATACTACACCTGTTCATCCGGAGAACAATATACCTACGAAAATTCGCAAGGTGGAACTGGATGGCAAACAATGCAAATACAACAATCAGTTCAGCTCCGGCTTGATTGGATTAGGGCCTATTCACACAGCAGCTCAGTTTGAACAGTCATCCCGTTCAAATTGTTGTTGTTGTCTGCAATTTGATTGTAGTCACAGAAATCCGTAGCATTATCTTGCAGATTTCCTGAATAATTAACTAAACAAGTCTTGAAAATCTTCTCTGCTTGCACCAGGCGAGCTTTGTAAGAACTCTACAGTTAAAATAATCGAATTGAAGGTCAAAATTTCCAGTGAAATTACAGGGCATAGAGAGTTTTAACATCTTGGTGACGAGCAGGATTTTAAACTGTTGATGTTCAAAACTCTGAGTAATACTAAACTGTAATAGGCAAGCGTGACGCTTACTATCAGTTGAGAAAAATGATATTTATCATTAATGAATAATAAAGTAATCAAGTTCGAACATGACTAGCCCTCTGAAGACACATAAGCCATTTCATAACACTTGCTGATTTACTAGTAACTCGATATAAATAATTCATTGTGTTTTTTACGTGAGTGGCCCACCCAAATTGAAATTGAATTCGATACGAAAGTGCAAAGATACTCTATGCTACCTAAATACACACGAACGAGTTCCAAAGACAACGCACTCTTACATGTCTGTCGCGTTACGTAATATCTCAGATTGTAGATAGATTTATTAAACTGGAATGAGAAAAGCAAGAGCGAAGAAGTGTGGCATCTTAATTGCTTTGAAAAATAGCAAACTCAGAGCGTAAAGGTAGCGTAAATGTAATAATTTAGGTAGGTAGGTATATCATAGCACGATTAGAAAGACATTTTTCTTGCTTTTTCAGTCTTTTGTCTGACCACATATCTCACCTGATGATCAGATAAGATACTGGCTCTCCATATTCTTTGTTTTATTTCTTTGTCGGCCGGTATGGCGCAATGGGCGAACCAAGCATGAGGTGAAGTCGCGATTTCGAGTAGCTGTTTTGATTTGATGTATGAGTGTTATTTTCTTTTACTTGAAGTCTTTAAATGGCAACTACTCACCTTATCTTTTCCGCAAGAGATCAAAATATCAAGCAGTATCATGTAGGTAGGTACATATATACAATCTATATTTCGATACATAATTATTAATTACATATTGTCACAATATTATACCCTTTTTCCGTATGGGTGGGTCCTCTATTTTTCAGTTTCATTACTTTGCTAGAACAAACCGAAAATACAGATGAATATTTAGTTACAGCCTGTATTCTTGCAATAGAAATCTTACTTCGCATCTCTTCGATTCTATAACAAAGGGGTAAAGTTCAAATTTGGCAAGGCAGGGTGCTTTTTAAGACTGTACAAACAGTATTGAGCGGGTTACCAAACCTCAGCCAATGACATACCCAGCGAGTTTTTCGGCACAGAGCCAAAATCATGTCATTTCTCAACGGAGGAAGGTCCCGGGACTTTATGGCGCTTCTGCAAGTTATAAGGCTTCACAACAATAGTTGTTGAGGTGCAAGTGAGAATATGTTAAACCTGTGCAGTTCTATACATTTCTAAAACACTTCGATTTATGAAGTTAAAGACTTTTATGAAAACATTGGAATAATAAGTCCAAGCAAAAAAATCGACAGTTGAAAGGAGTAAGGAAAATTCTCTATTATATATGAAGCCCTAGAAATGAATTTCCCAAATCAAATCATGCATTTGGCAAAATTTTATACAGTTATTGAAGGACCTGACACCCAAGTCATACCCTCATCAATCAGCTTACGACGAAGACTTTGAATTATAGCAAAACTTTGACCAAATCTTGAAGAAAATAATGAGATGAAAAAGAATACTGCTCTTATAACCAATTTACTAATTGCTTGAGCAGCAAGAGTAATTTAACGTTCCGTTATAAAAGAGAAATAAAATGCTGTCACAAATACAGCCCAATATAATAAATAGTGAAAAGATGAGTGTTTTCGGTGAATTGCCCTAACTAATCCATTAAATCGATAACGATTCGTTTGCGTTAATGATGTCGGAAACAGTAGTGATGTAGTTACATAACCTGTTTCTATAGTTATAAATGTTTCGTCGTTCACTAAAATATAATGAAAGTGTAATTGCACGTACGATCCATTAAGGTGAGCGTAACGAGAGCGATAGAGTGGCGAGCCGAGCGACCACGTGAGGACCGGCCGCAGCCGCCACTGCTCTTGCGTAACACTACACCCGAGTACAGCCTGCGATTATTCACAATTACGATTTTATGTAGAAGCTAACAGCAGCTCGAGCGCGAGAAAGGACCCGCTCGATCGCGATCGCCACCGACGACGCCCTCGCTCACGACACGGGCAACCTTTCACGACTACTTTCGGCTATGACGTAATTTACCATTCCAATACTCGTACCCCAATTAGGTGCCACTAAATAAACGAAGTAAGCATCACATTTGGTTTTATTATAAAAATAAAAAAGCTATATTATAATACATAACATAACAGTCGCAATATAATACCTCCTTTCGAACAACATTAAAACACTGTGCACTAATAACAAGTAAAGATGAGTGGCGATGAAGAGGAATTCGATGATTCGTGCTATGTCATATTGTAGCTCGCGGACGAACACGAGGCAGGTGACTATTTACAAGGCGTTCGGCCGCGGGCTGCGGGTGGTGGCAGGACTCAGATAAGCTTCAGGACTATCAAAGTCATAATACTAGCTCGGAATTAATAAATAACTCGGCATATCTAATGTCTTACCACCGAAGCTTATTTGCGAAACATTTAGTGCAGAGGACCCGCAACATGTCCGGGAGGACCGTACTCAGAGCTAGTAGCCCCACCGTGTCCAGAGCCGGAGCCGCTGTCGTCACCACCGCTGGTTCCGAAGTCGGCAACAATCTCAGCGCCACCATGACCGCCAGCACCGCCACCGATACCACCGCCGCCTCCACCGAGAGCGAGCGCGCCCAGGTCATCACCACCTCCAATATCGCCACCACCGATGGAACCACCACCGATGGAACCACCGCCAATAGCGCCGCCGCCGATACCGCCACCGATTCCACCGCCGATGCCACCGCCTTCCTTCTGAGTCTGGTACTTGATGAAGTAAACCTCGGGTTTTGAGGGTTGGGTTGGCACGGGAGTGGGAATGACGATATCGGGCTGCTCTTCGGGCTTCTTGACGAGCACATAGACGAGGGTCTTCTCTTCGTTCTGGGCCTGCACAGGGATGATGGGGGCGATCGGAGTAGGGGGAGTCGGGGCCTTGATGAAGATAATCTTGTAGTGTTTCTGGGGCGGAGCGATTTCAGGAATACGTGGAGCCCTCTGTTCAACGGGTTCTGGTGGGGGTACGTGTACGTAGATATGCTTTTGCACAAGGGGAGCGCCGGAGTATCCACCAGCGTATCCTCCGCCGAATCCAGAGTCACCCGCGAAGCTCAAACCGCCAGCGCCGCCACCGAATCCCCCGGAGGAACCAAACCCGCCGCCAATGCCGCCACCGGAGTGTCCGCCACCGAGAGAGAGGCCACCGCCAGAAAGACCTCCCAAGGAGCCACCGTGGCCTCCTCCGATAGAAACGGTCCTGTGGCCGCCGGAGGACGAAGAGTATCTTGTGCTGGGCGCCGAGTAGCTGTAGCCAACCGGAGGCTCGGGGCGGCCGTAGGCCATCGCCACACAGGCGAGTATCTGGAAAGATGGAGACAAATGTTCAATTTACTTCATTTCGTAGGAATACATTTATCTTTGGTATCTCCGGCGTATTATAGCACACCAGACCCATTTGATCGCGGTAAACTGAACATGTAGATTCATGGTTGGTTGAATAGGGGTGTGCGGCCATGGCCGTTCGATGTTAGATCCCTGATTACGCTGCCCCTGGGACTATTAATATCGCTTATGGACTACACATGCTGTCGACATTAATGTTCTTGTTGATCACAAGACACACACATAAGTTATCAAAGAAAGGGCTGAGCAGTATCAATTCGCCAGGCAAGGCACACAACCAGGGATGTTCCCGAAGTTTTGCAACAAATGTAACAAAGATGAGAGCGATTCTACTGAAATGTAATAAGAGATGGTATCTACACTGTCGGATGTGACGTAAGATGGATCGCACCACGCGCGATGCTCGTGAACGAGTTAAATTATTCTGTATTATGCAATAGGGTCGAGGAATTTGGGCTGTAGTTGATTTTTGAATTGGGGAAATACAAATGGCTGCTTTACTTTATCAGCCTTGTTGGAGCCTTGAGGAAATGGAGTCGGAGTCTTTTGAGGAAATGGAGTCGGTAAAATGGAGACCATGCACTTGGCTTGAATAATGATCGAGTGTTACTTTCGTGGCTTAAGCGACAATCGAGGTTTAAATTGACGCGCCCGCCTATTTTTCTATCAAATGGTTGAGCAATTACAATACTCAAAATAGAATTATTCTGATCAAAGTAATAATGAATAAATTGAAGTTTATAGTAATTTTACGAATAGTTTGCTTTGAAGTGGAAATGGCTATTTAAGCCCAAAAAAAAACAGGCATAGGAAATTGATGTTTGAATGAAACGATTTGTACCCCAGACGGAAATACCCCGAAAGTGATGAATGGATGGATAACCATAACAGCCGGTACCCACGAACTGTTTTACTCCAGTGATCCTTATCCACAAATCCTTATTTTGATGTACTATAAGCTGATTTATAACGCCACGACAAAAGACGAACGTTTAGCTTAACACTCACAAATCACTTTGATAGCACAAAATGTTATTCACTACTTGGCACACTGCGAGAGTCCATATCGTGAAATATATCTCACTCAACACTTCACTTTGGTTCCATGGTGTTTTGCCTGAAACGCTCTTAGGTACAAAGGGTACAAATCATATTATACAAATAAAGGGTGATAAATCGCATGTGCCAAATAGAAAAATAAATAAAAAGGAATACACGCAAGCGATCCTTACCACGAATGCGCGCATATTGTGCTTGGGAGGAACGGAGCCGCTGATTTAGAAGCTTACTGCTGGTACTTGTGTGTCTACCGATTAGAACAACTCCGCCGATTGGAGATGTTCATGTGTCGGTGAGCTTGTGTTAACTGATGACATTCGCTATGCCGGACCGCTCTTAAATACCGAAATGCTCATCTTGTCAGAACACTCCATCCCTACGAGCATTTCACTGGGCAACGTACAACTATCGTCATTATTTAACGAGTATACGGTCCTTTCTTTTTGGCGAGGTCCGTTGGTGGTGCGCCCGCATTCGACACGCTGCCTTAGCGACCACCACTCGCCTCCGCGCACCGGCGTTATCACATTGTCATACGAGTATAAGTGTGAACCACATTGCTTTAAGATCCGGGTATCAATGGCATCACCACGCAGGCGACCATAGAGGAACCTTATGCCGATCTTGAAATAACAAAACATTTAAAAAAACCGCTTGGATAATAGAGAACACGAGTACCTACACTTAGAGTAAAGTAACAAACTCTGAAATTCATAGGCAGATATTATTCAAAGCTTCGAAGACGAGACAATATCAATAAAACCTTATCTTCAGTTCATTTCACACTAAGTTGACTACTTAGTCCTGAATGGCATTCGATTGTCTATAATCTAATCCAAGATGTAAATTATTTGTACTCATCCCCGGATGAAACGTCCCTGTATTTGATAAAGCTGCGAGCGAATATTATTTGGACTGAAATCGTTCTCAAGTTTAGAATAAATTAAAGATTCGCATTGGAATCAATGGAAATATAAACAACTACATCGAGATGATTATTTCAATTGTGGAGCAGCTAAATTTTGTGTTTTTATATAACAGGAAAACTCTTGAGAATGCCTAATTTTTATCGAGATGCGATACTCAAAAGTAAAGATGGTAATACATTTATAAATCCAAAATGTTACAGAAGAAATGAGATTTATCTTCCAGTTCCACGAAAAAACAAAAGGAGTTTAAATTGGTGTTTTCTACTTCACTTCTCACCTATTTCTCTCAAGAGTGCCGTATCTTTTATATAACGCTCCTGGTTCAAACAAAGCGCTCTTTGAGTTAAAAACTCAAGTTCCTAGTAGATAGAAATCTTGTTGATTTTAAGAACATCTGGTTAATGAAGAAAGTCTGGAAAGTTCGTTGCTATCTCTCATCCACCCTTCACATGCAGCGCAAGTTCCCTAGAAGGAACGTTGAATACGGGTGCTGATAAGAAGAATGCTTTAGTTAATCTGTTACTAGTTTGGCATTCAAAATGGCTTGTGGAGAGGCTAATGTGATATATGAATCCGAAATTAAATTTAGACTAATAATTGCAACTTATTGAATACCTGCTATGGCATATATATATTTTTAACCAATGAAAAAAGGACGAGGATTCCGACAGACCCGTGTCAATTGTACATGTATAATTGTATAGTCTCATATTTATTACACAGATTATCATTATTTTAATATGTTTATTTGTAGATATTTAGTTCTATTCAATTTAGATTAATTTTATTTTCAATTATAGTAAGATAGTGGCTGCAGTGTATTCATATTACTCATATTTTTCAAAACATACCTTTGCAAAAGTTATTTTTATTTTTTCTCGGCGTAGACTAGAATTTAAGAGAACACGAACTGATTCTAAGCCACTGGCCTTCCAGTACTAATTCTAGTGTCAAGTTAACTTGAAATTATAATAGTACATTATAATTGATAGTCATTGGATAAAACGCCAGTAACTTTAATGAGCACGGGTCTCTAATGTAGGCGTTAAAAATATTTGAAAGCATTCCAATCGATACCTTCACGCTGTGCAGCTTATTCTTTACGAGTAAGGTCGATTGCTACACCTAGTCTAAAGACTACCGCCAGCCTTCCAGATACGGCAACAAAACAAACTGATATTTGAAATCTCCCCTTAAGTTATTTTTTTCCAAAGCCCTAATCTTTATTACGTTCTGCCGCTATGATAGATCCCACATCTAAATTTACGCAATAATATCTCCATTTAATCTTTGAATAAAATTCATTATTTTAATTAATAGCCTTTATTTGACACCTCACTCGATGGCTTAGCCTTTTTTCCAAATGACCTATATAAGTGACCTAGGTACATATTTTACTTTTTATTCATATCTGCAACCTGAAATTGAGTCATTTATCAAGCTTTGACTTTTCAGAATTTCAACTCTTTTATCTCGTACAGCTCTGGCATGCTGTAATATCCATCTTTCCATTCCAAACATCACAAAGGAATAAAATACCCTGAACTATACGACATAATGTACGCACTCCAGTAGGTAATAGCGAATGAAACTATTCATTCTTAACAGTTTTAACTCATTCATCAACACAGATTTCTTTACTGCATTAATTACCGACTGACGTTGGTAGTTTCTAAATGAAGATGACCAATTAGCTATCGCCTTGAACTATACATTGACCCGGGCTGGTGTAGTTCGGTAATGATGAATCGACAATAATGACTTAGTTATGTTCTGCCATTATTACCAAACGGAGGTCACACATCACTTAAACATTCAGTTTTCAATTCATTCAATTCTCAGTTTGCACATTATGTTCACCTATAGTCTCTTCTTCTAAGATGAGTGGACCACTTTGCTTCAAAGGAGAACCCTCCGGCTGACCGGCTTGCGTAAATCAGTATGTCATTCGCTGTGAGCATTTTACGCCTGAATGGTCACTATATAAATATAGCCGGTATTCTCATAGACTGGGTAACCCGGGCTGACTATAAGTATACTGTAATTCTTACTTTGCAACATGTTTCAATACACGCAAATAATACAAGCTACCAGGTTCAATATTTTTATGACGGATTAAATGGAACAGAACGAATAAAACATATACATGTTATCAAGTCGACACATTTCTTCCAAATTTTGTTAATTTTTAATATAGTTCGACTTTCATACATATTCATAAAGGCGTGACTAAAATGAAAAATAAGACAATGCACAGCGTCAAAAATTATATGTTGTCAAATTCAAAGGCAACGAATGGACTCGGACAAGACGTAGGTAGGTACTACGGAAAGTCGGAGAGTCGGAAACACGATATCCGTACATGTTCGACATTCTCTCGATCTCCACGAAATGCTTTTTCTTCTACAATTTTATTGCGAACGGCGATGGAGCGGAACACCCTGCCAGCTTCTTTGTTTCCCAATATGTATGATTTGGGAACCTTAAAGTTAAGAATGAATGGGTATATTCTAGTCAAGTATGCGCCATTAACAATATGTATTACTGAATTCTACGTATACTGTTAGGGTCATTAAGATTCATTGGTTGTTGACAATTTTAAAAGGTCAGTTTGCGATTATGGTAAATTTATTATTATATCGTTATTTAACGCTTCATGCAAGCAAAAATATATATCAAAGACAAGATACAACAGCTACATAAACGTAGTAGAAATACAGATGTATGTAATGACACTAAAACAACTCCTAATCAAAAATAAAATCGCAAAATAAAAGTCTAAAAGAAATGTGCAGAAAAATATTTGATTATCCTTTTTTAATCAGTGATTGTTGTAGCATCCAGTCCAGATAAACAGTTCATTGTTAATCTAAGTAAAAAAAAGAACCAAAATAAATCGCCAAAATGCTAGCATGGCAGCTCTACTTCATCTAATCCTAATTTCCTAATAGCTATCAACACGTATCCCTTGCATTGATCGCCAGCCTAGGTGGCACTTAAGTTATCCGGTGAAATTATCAACGACCGCTAAAGCGGTCTGAGCTCTCCACATATTTGAGTAGAGGTTCCCTAAGTTAAAGACTTACTTTTATTTTTAATCTAAATTTTATTTAGCGACTCTGCCGTATGATATTATGCCAGCCCCATCATACCCTAATCTAAAATACTATCACATTAGTATTTTATAAATAACCTGGAGTTTTGCAAAACGGCCTTGTCGGTGCATAAACAAATGATTATAATTATGTTAGTAATTGCTAATCGTAGACTTTACAGACTGTCTATACCGTCCGTTAAAAAAAAACACGTTTTGCGAGCGTTTTGGTGATTTTGTTTAGTTACATATCAATAAACAAATCGCTAGATACTCCGATATTAAAAATTAAGAAAGTAGCGAAGTTAATAATATTATTTGTAAATGGCTAAATACATTTTCATATGATAAAACAGAAGAAGCTTATTTTAAATTTCAAATGTTAGAGTGAGGTTCCACTAAATAAATTCATATTCATTTTTAAAACACTTTTTTTATTATTAGGATTTCTTTTTCAATATTTGAACTCTTATAATATGTTACGTAAATACTTTAGTATGATATAGTTTAAAATATCCAATATGTAATTATAACCTGAACAAAAATGCATATTCTTGTAATTTTTATTTATTTTATTTTTGTTCTTAATTTCCTATAATTGTTTTGTTTTGATATAGCGGTTATTATTATGATAGTTATTATATTTTAATATGTAGTAAATTTCGCATTTTTTAGGTATACTAAGGAATGAGGATTCTTTATCACGATGATGGTTACAACTACACTAGGCTAGGCTACAAGCGGCCTAATAAGAACAATGTGTTATGTTATATGTTCGGTAGTAAACCAGAGAGATGCTTTAGGTGTACGATAAAACTTTACTGGCGAACCACTTGGTGTTTTTGCACAATCCAATACTTGATCGAATGCCAAGAGCAATTCGAATTCATAGGGTCTACCGGGTCAAATGAATTTTCCATGAATACATACATATTTTACCAAAGATACGTCACTAAGACAGTAGTATTGTCATTTTTTTAACGTCGATTAATGTTCAAAAACTGGTTAAATGTGGATGAAATTTTTAAAAAAGCCGCTAAAGGTGCTTTTTAAAACATATATGGTTACGGCGAAATTTGAAAAATTATGCAGGATTAAAATGTAAAGCTGGCAATTAACAATCCAAAATGCAGGACGCCGCCGTAACGCGACGTGGCGCTGTGCCGTCCGCTTCACGCATAGATAAAACTCCCTATAAATACGGTCCTGCAAATCCTGCATTTAATCCGTTATTTCTGAATGCTAATTGTTGCATTTCCATTTCATATCTGCACAGCTTCGTAACGCTGTTAAACTTGACAAACTAAGCACATTTATATTTATATTCAAGCTCCAGACAGATAAAGTTAATGGCAACTACTTAGGTGGAATATTAAGAAACCGTTCACCTTCATTTTAACCACCAACTGACACAATTGAGTGGCCATCAAATGTCAATCATTATCGTTCAAACATTATATGGCGAGGATGGTTCTTTGAGAATGGAGTTTTAATAAAAGAATATGCGATCTACCTGTCCCGCGGTTGGTTCACGATTTACGGAAGAATTTTCAAAAAATATTTCGTTGCGATCTCCTAGTACCCAATAAGAACACGCATGGCAAACTCAGACTTCGTAGGTCTTGTAGTTTTCAAGAATTCATGATTGAACACTCTGTTTTTTTTTGTATATAAAGATATCTAAAAGAGTTTGTCCTGACAGACGGATTGTGATATTATCAAAACAGAAACTAAACTGATGGTCCTGGAATATTACGATTTAGATTTAGAAGAATAAGTTTAATAGCACAGGTAGGTCAACGACAAAAGTCACTGAACATGATCAATTTTCCAATTTTCAACAAGCTAAACAAATATAACTAACTGATCTAGTACACATTTAGGAAATCAAATACGATTTAGCTACTTTTGTCACTGACTATAGTATAGTATACTATCTTCAATCAGTAACTAAGAATGAGTATTTTAACAAAGGAAATCAAGAAATAAAATTATATGTACTATAGGCAATAACAACAACAATATATTCGCAAAAGATACAAAAAACAAAAACCTATTGGCAATTACGTGCTAGATATTTAGGGATTACATTTGTGCGACACATCCTATCATAATCTCCATCTATCCTATCCATCCACAAACAAATCAATATCCGGGTGCACAATGCTAAGCTTATTAAGGCACCGTTTTGAACGTGCAATACCGGATCATTTTCAATATCGGATTTAATAGTGAAATTGCAAGCTCAATCTCAATTCCGGTATTAGCAATTTTCATAAAATAAATATGTTATATAGTTGGTATAGCAGCGTCAGTAATTTATAAAGTAATAAAACTAATTGAATTCGACATAAAACAAAGTCAACGTCGCTAGAAATGCGTTCTTCTACGGTGGATAATTATGTCTATATTTTTAAATGTTATTTTTAACACAAGGATTTTTAATTCATTAATTACTGCATCCGTGGCTCCCAGATCTGTTTACTTAGCCATGAGTGCAGATGTTAATCGGACGCTACTCAAATCATCTCTTGTAGATGGAAACAGGCCAATTATGATGTTAAATTACCAATATACTGTAATACCAAAATTGAGCTCTCTCAATACCAATATTGGGATATTACGAGTATAAACATCGTCCAATGGTCTGCTGGAATTACGATATTCTTTAATTCCGGTATTCACGCCCTAGTGTTTATGCTCGTTAGACAGTGGACTGTCGCCGCGCAGCCGTGCGTTGTTGATGACCCAACTTTAAAATCCTAATGATCCATTTCAACAAAATGAGTTGCGTTCCAAGTTCCAACATCAATCAATTGAAATTAAATTGTATTTGCTATGTTGTTTTAACCCCTTGAACGCTAAGAACACGACTAAATAATAACAAAAAGTACAAGGTCTAGTTTGCTAAATCGAAGGTCATATTTCAATAGATATTTTATGTAGGTACAATGTATAAAATTCAAGTAGGTACTGACTCATTTCAAGGCACAGCCTCAACCACTGGTCCTTTAGTAGTGTAGAGGTGCAAAAATAAAGTTTTTTGTTGCAATTTACTCTCTAAAGGGCCATGTTAAAGTTTATATGAGATAATAATAATAACTCACGCTAGCAAAGCCGCGGGGCACATCGCTAATTCGATATAAAGAGCTTATGTCTTCACTTAATTAATTTACATTGAAGTTCTAATGGATTAGTTAGATGTTATCCTAGATCTGCGTTGTGTAAGCACCTGACAATGAAATGTATAGAGAGAGAAGTTGTTTTTTCTGTATTACAGAGGCAGGGTGCCAAAAGTGTGTCAGACATTCTCTAACTAACTCTGGTAGGTATAGATACAATAGACTAGATATGTGTCCAAATGCTTACTTTTCTGTAGTTGTACAGGTCAGTCAGCACCTAGGTATACTTATTTAGCTGCTTCATCCGCCAGTCCACGATTCCCATTTCACACAAAGAGATTAAATTTTGACCAGTTTGTTTTATGGCGATTTTCGTTATAGTTGATTTATAAAATGATTTTTTTCATAAAATTTTGCTAAGCATTTAGCACAAAGGCACAAAAGAGCCGATTTCATAGTGGATAATGGCTTATTAATGGATCTTTGGTTGTAGTTTCAAATGTCATCACAATGCTATTTATGTATAAACGCTTGCACATAATAATTAATATAATTTATATCCTACGTTTCTTTTACATACTCTGACGTTCACCAAACCGGAAATGTATGGAATGTGAAAAGATGAGTACACGAGTGGTATAACCAAGATTTTATTAACTTCTAAGTGTTACCTTGAAATGCGTTTTACCTTGAAATGCGCTTGTCTGTAAAGATTTATATATACTAATCTCTATATCGCTTATTTATACTTACTTTCGCTTAAAGCCTTAGGGTTACGTGGTGTTTCGGCCAAAATGGTTAATAAAACAAAAGATACAAGATACATCTATATTAATTTCAGTGACCAGTATTAATTGTTACCTTATTTTATGATAGATCAGAGTCACCAAGAATGTTGAACATTCAGAATCCTGTTCGGCGATGTACCGCGCGCTCGTCACCTTATGTTACTCGTAAATAGATGTCGTTCTAAAATTGTAACTGATTAATCAGCTGAGTGCTAGATTAAATTAGCAGCTGTATGGACATACTATTTGCGCTTCGAGGTTTCACCCACGTCTTCCCGTTATCTTACAGGAACTTTTTTCCGGGATAAAAGTAGCCTATGTGTTAATCCAGAGTATAAGCTATCGTCATTATAAATTTCATTGAGATTCGTTCAGTAGTTTTTGCGTGAAAGAGTAACAAACAAACATCCATCCATACACCCATACTCACAAACTTTCACTACCTATATGATATTAGAATATAAAAGTTACACATACCGTTACCAAATATCCCAATAACGTGTTGCGCTATTATCAAATGACCTTAGGTATAACAGGGGAACAAAGCCTAGCTTAAAGTGTTGCTATAAAGCGTGCAATTCTGCATACGAATCTGTACATCTCTCACTCACATTGTGAACTGTCGGCGGCCGACTATGCCCCTTTCAAAACAACTGCACACCCACAAACGAGACTTGCATAGTAATTATGCCATTTTGTTGATTAGGTAACTTGGTCAGTTTAGAAATCAGATTCTTTTTAAATTAGGTAAATACCTATTACTGGATTTGATGTAAGTTTAAACATCTTTACTTCATTTGGAACTCGCATGGTGTCCATCAGTTTCGATATAATTAATTTTCTTATTTTAAAGGATATTCAACGGTTCCTGATCAGAAGATGTCTTTGATTTTCGGCGTTCTACGCAATTACCCACAATGATCTAAGAAAAGCCCGTAGTATGTATTCAAAGCAAACAAAACGCTACTATTATAAGGATATCTTTAGCAATGTTTTACCTAATTCTTTAAAGTTATGGCCTTTGTGTAATATGTTCATCCCATCTACACTGAAAAAAATAATCTGACTTTCCTTCTGAGTTTTACCTTCCAAGACCGATTCCTTCTTTATTTTACCTTAGTTTTCCTTCTAAATCACAATTCCTTCTCTTTTGGCTCAGAAGGAAAACGGTATTTCGGAAGGTCTTTTCTCCGTGTAGCTGAACAAGGATCGTTCGCATGAGTGAAATGGAAACACACAAAATGTGTATCGGAATAACCTACAAGATCGCAGACAGAGATAATTCTACACATAAGACAATAGAAAAGGGTTAAACGCAACACAATCGAATGACAATTGCTTACAGCGATGATAGCTCGCGACCCGTAGTTAGTGGGTTCGAATCGTACAATCAGCTTGCTGTGCTTTCGGTAAAGAAAAACATCGTGAATGAACGATTGAAACGGTCGCAAAGTACCTATCGGCGTGTTCCGGCAGTCTTACTTGAGAGCCAATTCTCAGGCGAAACGTGACGTCGTCTTCGACCACATCATCAGATTACTTAGTCTTGTGGTCAAACGCATCCCGTGAACAATTAAATATTTATTATATACATATTATGACTAAAGTAAAAGCCAAGAAACACTGACGTTTTGCTTTGGCAATGCACCCAATCCCAGCATCATGGAAAATAACACCATAGCGTAAATATTATATTTGTAAGTTGTAGTTTACGTAAGTATCAGCTGCCGAAACATTTGGGCTGCGCAACAATCGCAAAGGCGTATGTATGTAAGGTATCGCGAACAAGTCACGCTACTTTCATTAGAACACTAGTAAGTGGAGCGACATCGGTTCACTGAGCAATTTAGCAAGATAATCTCGAGAAGCTGGACCGTGGTTTTGGTGACGTCAGAATTGTATCTTTTACATTCTATAGGGCAGCGTTTGATCACATGTCACCTGATGACGAAATGGTCAAAGGCGCTGCTACACCTGGGTTGGGAACTGGCTCTCGGAACACACCGATAAGTGTCTGGCGACAGGCTCTTAACTTGAGGGTGTTCTTAACTTGTAACATTCTAAGTCTGTAGGTTTCCATTCGCATTATTTAGCAATAATATAATTTTTAAACGTACGACTAGCATAACCGGGTATCTATTTGAATTATGAAACCAGCTGATAAATAGTTTTCAATGGATTAATTACTTTAGAAGTTTAAAGCGGCTTGTTTATGAATAGGCGGTGTGATACGCAACAAATAATGTATTTGCGCGTGTGACGTCACGAACGGAGATCAGCTACACGCGCACGAGCTTTACGCATTAACAAGCCCTTAATATATAATTGCCATTATAATAACTAGAATTTGTTATTAATGTAACATTTACACTGAATGTACCTAGTTGGGGTGGCATTTATCTATGCGAAACTTTTACAAGTTCATCTATATATATATAGCGATCACTCGGTAGTATTTTAAAACAGATCTTTAAAAAGAACTAAGGTTTGTCGTTCGTACAACATATTTGAATGCTAAGTTAGTTCCAATAGCCATAAAACAGCCTCTGGTCATCCAAAAAGTGGTTATAAGTTGCTAGTCAACTTTCGCTCTTGTTTGTGATGGCCGCACTCAAATAATAACATTATTTCGATTTCACACGCGTAAGGATTCACATGTGCGGAATATAACTTGGCAAAGCATTTTGATAAATTCTCACTGACTGCCATACTCAGACATTTCAATTAACTTTTTACTATTCGTGACAGAGAGCGATAGTGGCCGAACGGTTAGGCGTGCGACTTACAAGACGCTGACACCGAGTTCGAATCCTCTCGGCCCCGCACCTATGACTTAATAAGTTATGTGCGGATTTGCCATCACTCAAAACGGTGAAGGAAAACCTCGTTAGGAAACTGGCATGCCCAAGAACTGCAACATTCAAGGGCATGCGACATCTACCAACCCGCACTGGGCCAGCGTGGTATATTACAGCCCATACTCTCTCTCTCTGAGAGAAGGCCAGGGTCCCAGCAGTGGGAACGTGAAAGGCTGATAATGATAATGATAATGATTATTCGTAATTTATAAATGGATTTTGACAGAGTTTAAGGCTAATTGGCGTTAATTGACGTCTCTGAGTGCGGCAGTACAGTGAATTTTTTGATTAAAACACACCGCACTTTCCTGCATAAACATAAACGTCCATCGTGTAGTGTGTTTGAAAATTTGGCAAATATGCACAGCAGAGTTAAACTATGGATTTTCCAATTTCGTCTCTAATATATTTATTAGAGACGAAACGACCAATTTTTTTTTGTTTTTTTTTTTATTATTATCACGTTGCCTGAGCTGTGTATTCGCTTACAACTTCTAAACTTTCAAAATTCAATGCATCCAAGTTAATCTTAATGTGGTCTCCGCCATAATTAAAAATAAGTGATCGATGGGCCGATTGCGAGTTCGGGACAATATTTGTGTATAAACATAAGCAATATTTACTTGTTTTATCTGGGTATTGTGGGTCCCTAACCCGTGATACCCTAGACAAGGAATCCCAGTGTATGAAAGTGTATCTGACGTCGTTATTATTATTATAATAATCGTCTATAAACTGGTTTGAAAAGAAGTGTCGGTTGCCTGTTCGTTATAATTAATAAACATTTCCTATTTTACTTAGACCAAAAATAGACCTTCGACATAGGTAGGTAACTAGGTACCAAGTAATCTCTAACTAAAACTTCGAATCAAATTCGCATTAGCTTGTTGCTATTCAAAAAAATGCTTGGAATACCATATAGTTACCTGCTCCATAAGCATTAGAGCATACCTAACCTTGTAAGGTTATTTATAGACCCAGGGCAAAACTTACATAATGAAGACAAACATATAACCAACGTTATTTGTACTGAATAAACTTCTTTTGAATTATAGAAAGCTTGTAAAAGTACTGCTATGGAGCTGTAAGATGCTTTTTATGAGCTTGGTGGATATTCTTTGTTTTGCGGCATGTTACGTGCATGAAAAAGATAAAATAATATATCTGATAGCCAAATTTGATTATTAAATCAATTTCAGGTATCTCTAACACTACAGCAAGAATAACTACAATCAATCAAGCGAAAGCTTTTTCTACGATTGTAACGTCGATACCTAAAAAAGTGGGCAATAAACTGACGTGAAGTCAAACTAAAACACTTCATAGTACCTAAACATTGAAAAAGTATTTCTTTTTCTTATTTCCTAAACAAAAGGGAGAAGCTCCCACGGGACAGTTGACATTTTTGCATACAAATTCTAATTTAACCCCTTCTGACACTTTTCGAGGATGAATTTTCGTCCTCTCACCTCTACCCAATTCGCAGATTCTGTGGTTTTAGATATTTTTTCATTATTACTTTCATCAAAATGAAAAACTACATAATGATTTTAAAAAAAGTTCAATTGTTCAAAATTGCCTTGGGTTATTGATAACGATCGCACTCAAAGAGTCACGAGTCTTATAGATCTCAAACTACATTCTAACTTTATTCAAACTCAGGGACGAAAACCAAAGTCAATGGTGATTGGTGTTTTAATGCCCGAAATTCATAAATAATCGATCCAATCCGATATGTCATTTTAGTAGTAATCTGTCAAGCCCTAGTACTAAAATAACATATTATGACATGACATATCGATCCAAAACCGCGGATAACGGATAAGGATAGATTATTAATTTCGGGCGTTAATCACGAAAACAAATACTCCACCGATAAGTTCAGGTTCAGACTGTCGATTTAAAAAACTTTAGGTTCACCTCACAGATCACTAAATGCACAACAAGAAAAAAAGGACTGTTAAAACGGCGTGACGCGTCTTAATGTATTTTTTTCTTTATTTGCTCCTCGCGGTTTCACCCGCGTCTTCCATTCATCCCGCAGGAACTTTTTTCCGGGATGAAAGTAGCCTATGTGTAGTAAAGACATAATTATGAGTGACCTATCTTTCAGTACTAGCTTACCAAATACTTACCTACTCCCTCACTCTCATCAACATATACGAGTATATACATATATATTCTATAACTACCTATATACCGAATACCAAATAACATACCTCTACATTGGCGTACCTACCTATATACTACTTAGTTGGAACTTGGCAAAGCTACTTCGTGACAGAGATTAATTTATGGGACTGATTCAAGAGTTTCGTTGGGAAGTGGGAAGTAGATTAAATCACGTCTAACTCACCTATACACCAAAGATAAACTTATAAACTGGATTTAGCGACATTAGTCAGATCCTGTAATTATATAATTTTTTCTGGCTTCGGTACAATATTGTTTGTTGGACAGTTATTCCACTGATAAGTGAAAGTTGGACACTGAAAAAGAGAGATATTGTGAAAACGATTTGTTTTTGGTCAGAAAAAAAATACAGACGCTTACGAAAAAGTTAGCTTATAACGTCTGTTGCTCTGAAACGGGCCGCAATCTGAAACTTCCATTCGGCTATGGAGCTCGTGAATCCACTCACGTAGCCATTTCCATCCCTTATTATTGATTAGGTTTTGCGAACAACCAAGGAAATATTTGCATGCTGATGTTATACCGAGACGTGACAATCAAACTTATTTTCAACTTAATTTCAAAAAACTTTAAGCCGTATTGTAGTATCAGTAAAATCAAACAATATATAGGGTTCACTTGGGTAGCATTTAATTAGTCGATCCCAATTAGTTTTGAAAAATATCTTTCATTTAATGTGTGACTCGATTTTTAATAGTAGATATACGACAATGACGATTTTACAGTTGGCCTACTGTTGGATGATTGTATATTCACATGTTTCATTTTCGTTACCAAATTGAAAGGCATTATGTTTGCATATTCCAATTTCGTTGCTCCTTTGGAAAGGTATAAGCGCATTATATGTTTGGAATTGGCAGCGCGTTTTGGAAAGCCACGTGACTTCGTTTACACTGGAACCAGGTATGTCCTACGTAAATTTTTAAACGTCCGCCTTTTATGGGACCTTTTCAACGTGCCTCCACTGTCCCAAAAAATAAAATAGAGAGATGAGAATGCTCTGCGAAGGGTCCTCCGGGCCATTAAATAATGTATTGAACGTCGGACTCCCCGCATACCTACCAGGAGTCACAACAGCAACTGGCTTTATTCCCTAGGATGTTGCCCCGTCATTTTACGACATATACTATCTATGTTTAACCTGTCTTGATTTGTAGAGTTTCTCCATCAGTGAAGAGTTTTGGTCTGAGTGTATCGTGGAATACTCTCATTCATCCACCTTTGCGTAAATCTGCTTATCAAATCTATTCCTTTTCTTTTAATATTATGAAAGCCAGTAGAAATAGGTATATTCTTATCCTTATTTTATTGTATGATCAGTAGTATACATCACATCACAAATGTACCGAATTGGATTTAACTGATATATTTCACATCTCACTGGCAAAAGCTTCTTAGGGATGCCACAATTTCATTTTGCGGAATATACTGAAAATATTCCCATCTATTTTTCTCAGTTGTAGAATACATAGAGTTACTTACCCATAAATAGATTAAAGATACATTTTCAAGTTGTTGAGGTATGAAATCGCAATTTTTTTGATAGTCGATAAAGTGTGCCATAATCAGCCTAATATAACAAAATGTCAACAGTGTTATAGTCAACATTTTGATGTACTTATTCAATTCCCGTTGATTCGCTTCTCTAATTGAAGCATCCACAAGTACCTACCCTTGAATGCAGTGCCACGAGATAACTAGACGTCGAAGTCAAGTGATCTCAAAAAATATCTACAGCCCGGATATTCTGCATTGCAATTATGAAAAAATTGAAAGCAAAATAAGTAGCTAAGGCCGCGTATTGGTAATGCTCGCTCTCGATGTTACCTTTTTTATAATTCATGGCAATAAAGACGCAACTCGGTTAATGTTGATTCATTTGCCACCAGAAGATTGGAAGATTGGAATCATACTAGTAGGTATTTATAAAAGTGGAGGCATTTATGACTCCATTTTTTATTACCTAACTAAACCAATTTCAAATGACTATTACATATATGTTTCATAATAACACTTCACGTCAAACCAGATTGATCTACACTAAAAGGCAGGAAGGCAAGATGAAATCATGCAAAAATCATTTCGATTATACTACACCATTGTCATATTATCATAAAACGAAAGCGTCAAAGCCTACGCTAAAGTTCAAAACCGTCGGTATATCTAATCGGTTATTATTACGGCTTACGACCGCATAAAATGCTAGCGAGTTTTGGAATGGCAAATCGAATACCTACAATGTTTGAGTGATTTCTACCGTGAGTGTTCCTACTCCTTCAAACAAAAATTTTAAAAAAATACTTCTAAATTTCACACGGTTTTTGGTACTTTAGTTTTATGGTGGGTGGTATAGGTTAAAAAATTAATTGGATTTCATGGTACAGTCAACGACAAAAATCGCTGAACAATCACACTTTTTCTATTATCCTAGACACCATTTTAGACACCAATTTTGACCTCATATTCTCCTTAAATCAGGTGTGTTATGTTGTGGTCAAAATTATACCATGTAAAATGTAAAAAAAAAACAATTACTGATTTAAAACAATTATGAATTAATTTTATTACTGATTTAAAACACATTTGGAAAATCGAGAACGATCAGCTTTTTTGTCGCTGACCGTACAAGTGGTTCGTTGTTATAGTTCCGTCCCCTAAGAATTCTCATAGTTTGTACAGTCTGTCAGTTGAATTCAGAAAAGTATCACGACAAAATAAACTCTACTAACTCTCTAGTTCTAGTCGACTAATTTATGTAAATCTTTCATTCGTATACAGAATAACATAAATCACTACAAAAATATCTTTATATCTACCAATGCAAATAGAATACTGCTATAAATGTTAAATCTAAAGTAGCGTGGTGAAAGGGAATACTATCGTAATGACTACGGAACCTCACACTGTTCGTGATCCGATACGCACTTGCCCAGTATCTTTGTTAACAGATCGGCAAGCCGTAAAATGAAGTTGAGGTGGCGTCGCGTTATGTCATTTGCATCAGTCCGGTCTCCTCTCACTTCCTGACACATGCTCCGCTGGGGTTTTCGTATAATCTGTTTTATTAATTAACAGCTAAGAACGTATTTATCATAATAAATTACATAACGTCGACCTCTCCATCTCGCTTATCCGTGGCATGTGTTATAAACTCAGGGTCGTATTGGATCCCTAAATTATACATTAAAACGATCCTTGCTGAACATTTGGAGCACTAGTGATTGGCAAATTATTGCATAAGCAGTCTCGATACGGCAACACCACGGTATTAAACGTGTAAAATACCCCACAGAGTGCATCCCACGGAGGAAGTGGTGCAATGCTTTTATTAGTAACTTTATCATTATAAATAACCAAAACTGGAGCAGTAAGTTTAAAATTTACTTATTAAGGTCAGTACACAATTGGTTCTCGTTTTATAACTGCATTTCAGTTTATGTCAATATCTTTATACAAGACAAGCTATGGTCCACAATTCCGCCTGCAATACAAAATTGGTGGTTCGAACTCATACGTTCCTACTACGTTATTTTTCCACCCTCGAATTTTCATCCGTTATCCATAAATCCTATTCATAAAATCTCGGAGCTGTATGAGAGCGATTCTACTTCACTATATATTTTTTTCAACCGGGGCCAATTAGTTTCGAATCCAATTCATGAAAATGTGGACTGAAATTGAATAGGTAGGAGGTAGCGCACAACCACTCTAATAGTCCAGTGGTTTACCGCTGAACTTAGAGTTAATGGTGTGCATCGAGATTAGATAGACAAATAGTACCAACATCAAACGCATTTTAGTGAATATAATATCTGATAGGAATTTAAAGTTATGCAGATATCTGTTCCTTTCTACACCTAAAGAACGTAATTTTAAAACACTTTTTTATTATTAAAACACTTTTATTAGCTTGACTTGTAACTAACTAACTAACTAACTAACTAACTAACTAACTAACTAACTAACAATGTAATCAAATCTTAGAAGTCAATTTTCACCTACTTCTGATTGTCGTATCGACTTGAAACTTTGTATGTGTATGTAATCTCGGTGGCAATGCAATAATTTGGTATCATCGACCTGATCTGATGATGCAGCCGGAAGGTGGGTAGGGCATCTCTGCAGTGGCTACTAGTAAACCCGTTGAGTTTAGGCTCATATGAATCGTCTTGATGAGTCCAATAGATTGAACTTGGTGACGAGGGTCTGATGATGCAACCGGAAGGTGGGTAGGGCATCTCTGCAGTGGCTACTAGTAAACCCGTCGAATTTGGGCTCATATGAATCGCCTTGATGAGTCCAATAGATTGAACTTGGTGACGAGGGTCTGATGATGCAACCCGAAGGTGGGTAGGGGATCTCTGCAGTGGCTACTAGTAAACCCCTCGAGTTTGGGCTCATATGATTCGTCTTGATGAGTCTGATAGATTGGACTTGGTAACAAAAGACTAAAAAGTAAAAAAATAAAAATATATAGTTAAAAAAAACAAAAAAAAACACTTTAAAAACGCACTGAAAAATATAAAATAATTAAATTGACTTGTATTAGTTACGATATAATGGTTAATTCAAAAAGTGTGGAGTGCTTCTTTTACTGGGTATATAAAAGTACACACAACCAAAAAGCGCTCCACTCTTTTTGAATTAACCATTATATCGTAACTAATACAAGTCAATTTAATTATTTTATATTTTTCAGTGCGTTTTTAAAGTGTTTTTTTTTTAGTTTATATTCTATTATATTAAAACCATGCCTGTACCTTCTCACATAACTCTCGTCAGTTTCTTAATCTTTTTTAGAGCAGTAACGTCGTTCATTTTTTACTTCACTTTACACAATGGTCACTTTTATCTACCGATTATTATTTCGAAGTTATCTCGAAATCAGTAACGATCACCTTTCGAACTTTTAAAACGCCTACTGGTTACAACACGCCTTCTTAGCGTAAGTGGCTACTTTTTACATATAAATGAATACAAGCCTTAGAATTGCCTCTAAACTAACAGTAATTAAGTCTATTATAATTTAACGTACGGTTAGGCTGCTTGCAGTCCACACCACAATACGAGATGGATACGGAAATTACAGACGTTCGTTTCATTTGCTTATTTAAATGCAACACACTTTATTTAACAATCTTGGTTTGCTGTATAATTATGATAATAATAGGTACGCCCCGTGGATACACTTGTGGTTTTCGCGTTATGGGAACTACTATTTTGTTTCTCTATATAAGAATGTATATCGTTGTCTAGTACCCATAACACAAGTTTCGAGCTAAATTTGGGGCTAGGTCAATTTGTGTGCAATTGTCCCCGATATTTATTTATTTATTGGGAACCTTTTTTGAAATAAAAAGTATATTAATCCAGAGAGATGGAATTTTTACCATTAGTTATTATAATATCTAGAAGGTTCGATAAAATACATCTACAGATGTAAGTTTCGAAGCAATCAACCTAAAAGTCACTCTGAGCATATTGCACGTGGGTAACATTTCTAGAATAGTTTCAATAATCTTTAATCATGTCCTAATATGTCATTTTAGTAGTAATCTGTCAAGCCCTAGTACTAAAATGACATATTATGACATGATGACATATCGATACAAAACCGCGGATAACGGATCAGGATCGATTATTAATTTCGGGCGTCTAACATCGTACTTTCTAGCAAAGATGCCGTGTATATTTTTCAAGTTCACATATATGGAGTTAATTCCATCGCCGCTGGTTTAAAGCGCACTCAATTAAATCAAGGACAGGTAAGTGGTTAGTTACACTAGAGGGCTCTCTCGTTTACTTCAAAAGGTTAGCTCTCACATAGATGGTATGGAAATAGAAGTTGGTAGACTCTATAAAGGGTTAGCATTTTTTAATCCCTTTCAACTGCTCTGAGCTATTTTGAGGTTTGAACTGTAACGTTTTTTCACATATCAAAAAGGTAAAGGTGATACGGTACCAGAAAACTTTTCATATCATAATTTGTGTATCAAAGTCTGGGTCCTATGGGTAAGTAGTATCACAATAACCTAAAAGTACGCTTCGTCGCCGTGAACAGTCCTTCTACTGGGTATAGGAAATAGTTGATCATAATGGTTTAGCCAAATCTAACAAAGACACGAACAGAGACAGAGTTATTTTCTCATTTTTTTATATTATAATTTATGGTATGGTGCACATTATCGTCTATTTCCTAAACGAATTCAGATTATGCAACTATCTGTTGATAATAATTTCGATCAAGCTAGTATTACTAAGCATTACCTAGTACCAGAATAGGTAGACCTATCACATCTTATCTCACTTTGATACCCGGTAGTTTTGAAGTAAAGTAACAGATACTATGAAGTTGAACGCGGTTACGACATATTGAATATCTTTGTGTCTAACGTCTTTCGACCGTGACTCTGCAGCTAAATCAGATGTATATTATTTTTAACCTAAGCTGACCTTTTCTATTCCTTTTAATCTTAGGGTTATCTCCTTTTACGGTCATTAATGTCGTAAAGATTTTCTTCGTCTTTTAATTGTCAGGGTTTTTCTTATTCTCTCTTAGTGCTGATGTTTCTTGCAGTCGCCTGCTATTTTATTTTAGTGTTTTTTTGCCGTCACCTCTTCTTGCGCATATTACCGCTTATGGATACACTTAAAACTTATAGTTTTATTACGTTTATGATACTATAAGACCATATATTTCCTATATTTTTCATACTCGCAAGTATGCAAACATATACCTAATGAATCTATATATATGTTATAAGTTTTACCACTCTCTGAGCCATCACGAAATTTTGAAAACTACAAAACCTGTATAGAGCGATATTAAAATTTGGCATGCGTAATATTCTTAGGAATAATGGGCATATGGATTTTTTTAAATGTCTCTAAGCATGGTTTCTTAGTTCGCCGGTCGGACGCCCTAGATACCACTGGAAGGACGCGGTGGATGCAGACCTGCGCGAGCTCCAGACTCTCAACTGGGCTGAAGTCGCTCAAGATAGAGAAAAGTGGCGCTCTCTCGTTTCGGAGGCCAAGACACACTTTGGGTCGCTGAGCCATCGGAGTTAGTTAGTTATGGTTTCTTAAGGGGTGTAAAAAGTTGTATTAAATTGACTACTTTTCTTCGGGCTGGTCGATAAAATTGATAATAAATATAGATATAGAATACATAATAATAAATTTAACAATTGATATATAATATTGCTTATAATTTTCAAGGGCTGTTTAAAGATAGTTGTTGTAGCTATATTACGTTGTTCTCATAGGTAAGTATTTTCTTATCGTGTTTTTTGTGGATAATAGGTAAATGAAGTGCTTCACGACGTCAGTTTCCGAAACGATAAGTATAACAGGTTGCTCGGTTCTATGCAATTTGACACTTTATCCTCATGTGCAATATTGTGTACGACATGATTTAAAAAACTAAACTAACTGAGATGGCGCAACGACCCAAAGTGAGTCTTGGCCTCCGATAACAAAAGACGCCACTTCGGTCTGTCCTGCGCCACCTCCTGCCAGTCCTCCACCTGGAGCTCGCGCAAATCCTTCGTGACTTCGTCTTTCCAGCGATATCTGGGACGGCCGACAGGGCGACGGCCACTCGGCCGTCCACTGTATGCTCGTTTGACCGCACGATCCTCCCCCATTCTTTCAACGTGGCCGAGCCAGCGAAGTTTGTGCGCTTTCATCTCGCCGATGACATTCGGCTCGGCCGTCAGTTCTTCGATTTCTCGGTTCGTTCTCTTCCGCCATACTCCATCCTGAGATTGTACTGGACCCAAAATCTTTCGCAGCACCTTTCTTTCTGCAACCAAGAGCAACAACATGATTTAGGCTATAGAATTTTGTTTTATGCAATTAAGTGACGAGGCGAGCAAGTTTGATGGTAAGCATCGTGCTTGCCCAAAAAGGCTGTGTAATCAATCAGTACAAGCTCAATGCTTAGTCGAATGTTGAGGTATGAGATTAACTGCAGCGAATCAACAGAGTTTCAATTTCAATCTACATACTGACACTCTTTAAAATAATATCGAAGTCAATGGTGAAAGTGAAGCAGGTTATCGCAATGCGATCGCTGCCGATATATTTTTACTTATGTATAGTTTGAAAGCTTCACACACTCTATATATTATATGTTTTATTTTATCAATTATATGCTCGTCATGCGTTGCAATGTCACTTTTTCTTTCTTATGCTGGGGCCACACTAACAGTAAATGCCGTTAAATAGCGCGATGATTGACGTTTGACTTAGGTGTGGCCACTATATTTGACAACGGCATTCACATTGGCGTTTGAGGTTAGCCAATAACTCAAGTGCATTCACGTTGACCATTTAAGTGAAGCCACTCACATAATTTCGTTAATAATTAACGCAATATTTATCGCAATAATAGGCATTGACATTTCCCTTGACGTTGACCTTAGTGTGGCCCTAGCATTACAAATATATCTCTTCGGCAAACACTCACCAAAATTAATCGTTATCAAATTAATGGTACAGTCAGCGACAAAAGTAGCTGATCATTCTCGATTTTCCAAACGTGTTTCGAATCAGTAATTATTATTGGTTTTTTTACATTTTACATGTTATCATTTTGACCACAACATAACACACCTGATTTTAGGTAATGAGATCAAAAATTGGTGTCTAAGACGATGAGGATAATAGAAAAAAGTGTGATTGTTCAGCGACTTTTGTCGTTGACAGTGTACATAAAAGTATGAAATAGAAGACGAACAAACAATCAGATTCATTTTCATTTATTTACTTTTTTTTCAGAAAATATTTTTATAAAGTTGTGAGTGTTATGTACTTGTATAACTTGTATTCATCTATCACATTTGTGAGTGTAGTATGTCTGTTACTCCTTCGCGATGAAACGACTCAACGGACTTGAGAGAAATTTAAAAAGGAAGTAGCGTAAACCTTTTAGTCCGCAAAGAGGTTCCGCTGGGATAGTGGAAAACCCGTGGCGCATAAATATAAAAGTGAAATACCACTGCTAATACAGGTGATCTTAAAACTACAGGAAATACGAAGCTGAAATTTTGTATGCATGCTTTCTTGGACAGTACTCATTATGAACAAATTTTCTAAAATTCACGTCCGTGTGAAATCAAATGCCGTGTTAATTCGTATTGTAAAATGTCTATCTACATTTCCGCGGTACAAACCGCGGGGCGCGTCACTATTTACTTGTATATTATACATTCACCAAATGAAGTGGCTCTATAACTTAAGAAATTATCTAATACTGACGCAGTAATTTACATTCGATTTTAATCTTAGTAGCAGATTTGATAGCTCTTATATCTAATTATAATTATAATGATGGAATTAAAGTGGGTTTGAATAACAGATATCAAACTTTGTATTGAAAGTTGCAACTCTAATACTAAAACATAATACTCGTTAAACTTTTAGTTCACGTCAGTAATAATAAACAATAATATTTCGGTAAACAACATTACATCATTTTTTCTCAATGGAATTAGACATTGGTGTCGATTCGGTTTTGCATTCTCTAAAACTAAACTAAGTTTGACAGGTCTAATAGTATTGCTGTGTTTTTCTAACCACAGAAGTAAAAAAAGGACAGCATTACTATTAGACCTGTCAAACTTAGTTTAGTTTTAGAGAATGCAAAACCGAATCGACACCAATGTCTAATTCCATTTCGTCAAACGATCGTTTATGGTCATCAATGGTGTCGATTCGGTTTTGCATTCTCTAAAACTAAACTAAGTTTGACAGGTCTAATAGTATTGCTGTGTTTTTCTAACCACAGAAGTAAAAAAAGGACAGCATTACTATTAGACCTGTCAAACTTAGTTTAATTTTAGAGAATGCAAAACCGAATCGACACCATTGATGACCATAAACGATCGTTTGACGAAATTCCGAGTAGGTATGTAAGGTAAGGTACTTATAAATATATTCTGTTATATAAGTCAAATATAATAAATAGGCCGTTAAGCCTCTATACTGTCACACTAATTATATATTTTTAAATGCAACATAATATGCTTAATTAATTTATGCATATTAACTAACATTGCATACATTTTTGAAACTTAAAAAGATAAACAAAATCTTGTTATAGTGCCTACTTAAGCCTACGTTCATTTCAAAACTGTTTGCCATTCGACCTCAATGTGTACACAGAATGATTTTTAAGAACAACTTAGTAACAAGTGGTTTTGATAAATAGTGCAATCGTGCCAATGTCAGCTGGTATAATACGTGACAACTATCGGTATAAGGGAAAGCTCGAATTAAAATTTAATTACGTTTTTTTCCTTAATTTTTTAACCTTGTATCCTTGCATTGACATGTAGGTACACTAATTAGTTTACATGTAATATTAGTGTAGATACCTACTATATTACTAAATATGCATCTATACTAATGTTATAATGAGATACAATTTGTTTATTTGTTTGTATGTAGGTACGGGGCAATCTCATGACATACTGAACCTGACATTTAAAAAAAAAACAATTTAATTTGACATTCCTTCAGTGTTAAATGTTGTTTTATTCTGATAAAATAGAGTTTTCGTAAGAAATTACAATATTTCTAAAAGCAATCCGAGAAAAATAAGAAGACTCACTGCTTTATCAGCTTACGCTGGCTAGCTGGCTAAACGGTTTGCTTAGAGTTAAGCTGATTATTAAACAAATGTAGGCTTCCAATAGCTTTTGTTATTTGATATTTCGCTAGTCAGTGATAAAACATTGCTGCCATAGAAAGTAAAAATCTTGATAGAAGTTAATTATTATTGTTGAGATACCTTTTCAGCAGATCTCAACGAATATGTATGTAAGTACTTAGTAGGTTACGCGGAAAATAAGCACAACACCTAAAAAATGTAAAAACAAACCCAATCCAGGATTACTATAAAATCATTATTGACCAGGAAGATCTAATTCTAACCATAGGTCTCAATATAGAAACTAATTTTAAAAAAAGTTAGATACAGCGCTTTGGAATATGAGTACATGACGTACAGAATCATCTAAGTTATGACGAGGCAACGTTGTCTGTAATTGAAATTTATTTTAAAAACACATGATATATTTAGAAAACTCAACTCTGTAAAAAAACTTTATGAACAGGCTGGCTTAAAAATAAAATAGTAATTAGATAATACTCAAGAATTAAGCATGTTGGTTAAGGGTAGGTATCTAGCTACATAATGAAAGGTTGGTCGTATAACCTGCTTTAATGTTTGTTTGGTAGCTGATAGCTGGAGAGGAAGATTTTATTACTTATCCAACTTAGCAGGAGAGTCGTAAAATGAAACGAACAGCCTCTGACGAAGCAGTGACCCGATTTTAGAAACGCTTCTGTTTTAGATTGCATTTTCCATAATATTACTCAGTCGGGTATTGTAAAAACTGGCTAATACTTACTCACACCTACTTTTATGATAAAGAATTGGC
This sequence comes from Opisthograptis luteolata, assembly GCA_931315375.2. NCBI lineage: Eukaryota > Metazoa > Arthropoda > Insecta > Lepidoptera > Geometridae > Opisthograptis > Opisthograptis luteolata. The sequence goes on from OV928033.1 coordinate 7,820,258, forward strand.
AATATTGGCTGCAGGGATCTCCCTTTTTCTCAGCAATTACAAAACATACAGAGCTAATATTTATGTACATTAAAGATCATGTTTTTGATAACAAATTGTTGGAAGGATAACACGATTGGTTAACTTTCATAGCAGAGAAACAATGATCGAAATCTGCCCTCTAAAAAAAAGATTTTCATTTTACAGGCATACAAAACCGATTTAAGAGTTGATTTTTTTTTTGTATGGTATGTACGCATTCTTCAAAACAACAAACGAACTACATTACAGGTTTAGTTCTATAAAATTAACGATAGTTTTCATTTTAAACGAAAAAAACCTTTTTCTCACGCATACGACGTTAAGGCATTAGTCGGCTCGCTTGCGTTTTTGTATGGAGCTGATTTCAGATTCATTGTTTATCACGGCGTACGAAAATTACGAAAGTTTTTAGGCGGCAGCGTGACAAACAAATGAGACAATCAAAGAGAATGAAATCAAATCATTACGTACTTTTTTTACTGATCTAGAGCAGTGCCAGTTTGTATTCCCTGTAATGGTAAAACCCGGGACGTAACGATGTTACTAATGTGTAGTTAAAATATATTTTAGGAATATACAAATAAAGCCTGGAAAACTGGAACAGAATTTCACGGAAAAAAATAATCATTTTAATATGTAATAATAAAGTATTATCCAGATCATAATATTAATGAAATATCTATTAATATATTAGAAAAAAATAAGTAATAATGTTTTTATATTATACAGTACAATTCAATTTACTTCCAAATGACTCATCTCGGTAAATATTATTTTTGGGTACAATACTATGAGCCAATGCATTGAGGCACCGTACCCTCAAGTCAAGGCATACCTACATAGCGACATGTTCTGTATTAAATGTAGTTGTATTATATACAGATAGGTAAAATACAAAGCGTACGTATCCTGACGCCAACACTGCGACTTTTTAAAAGTTAATCTTTGCACCATATACATAAAACATGTAGCCGCCTTTTGAGCGTACATTGCCAAACACCAGGTCTAAACTAATTTTAAACACAATGTTGTCTAAATTCAACGTATGCGATGCCTAAGGCATAAAATTAGCATAATTTTGTGATATGAAAAATACCCTAGAGAAAAGTTACATTGTCCCACATTCATATTTTATGAAATTTCTTGCAGTAGAATAATGTAGGTTATACTAGACCTAGCAAAGACGATATAGACTTGTTGAGCGACATGCTAATTAAAAATAATAAGTTTTCATCTCATAGAAATAATAATTTGATAAATAATATGACTAAGGCACAAACACTAACGTAGTTATTAAAAAAAAAGTATTTTTGTTTAAGATTTAATGCTCTTAAGAATATTAATTGCAGATAGTAAATAAATTATAAATTACTAAACAATCGCAAACATTAAATTTTATTTTGGGAGCTTTAAGCTAACCTAACAGAGTAGGTATTAAATATATCTGGAGAGCAAGTTAAAGGCTTCGCAACTAAATAAGTAATAATAAAATACATGCATAGTAATGATTATGATAATTTTTTTTTAAATATACGTAATTAGGAGCGATAGATATTCCGAAGGAGAATGTGCTGCCATGCTGCTTGTGAATATGTCTATGGTTGAATAGGACTTAGTGAAGTTGTTAAAAAGCCGTAAATTTTGATTGCGATAGAGAGTGCGAGCAAATGGAACATGGTGTAAGTCTCTAAAACGATTTGAATCGTAGCATTTGGACCGGCATTTCATACTCATATAGGTATTTACTCGTAGGTATATAGCACTTAGTGCACAGATTATTATTATTATTATACTCAGATGATCAGGCCAACGAAGCGATATGCAAAATTTCTAGTGTAGCCCAAGAACTTCGTCAGTAGTGTCTCCCTAAGGTTACCTTTTTCAAAGATTAGAAACAGCTATAAAAATGAAATGACGTTTTATAAGCCATATCAGAGTCAAATGAGTGATATAAAAAAATTATTAATTACTCATATTTGAATTATAGAAAGCTTTTCGTGTGATTTGGAGAGACTTGTGTCCAATAGTAGACTGAAGTTATCACGATAAAAAGTTCAACCACATGAATTAGTTTTTAATCTTACGAGTAGTTATAATACCTATGTAAATGAGAAGTAATTACGTCTAAGGCTAAGCTTTGGCTGAAAGTTTGACGCTCTCATAAACGAACTTCAAAACTTTAGATGGTTAACGACGGTCGACGACCAGGTTTAAATACCTGGAACTTGTGTGATCCTCGCCTCAATTTAATGTTAAATTTGAAAACGCATCAGTAGTGACTGTCCCATTATGGTGATATCGTACCGCGAATCCACGACACAAATCGAAAGTTTATAAACATTGGTTACCTACGACAGTCGAGCTGCTTAGGAAAACAGCTCAACCGGGGAATTTAATGCCACAAAGCAGCATTGCTGTCTTCTAGTGAATTACAGCAACCACCTGCACCTCCCCTTGGACGTGATCTACGAGGTAGTACTAACATCAGGTTACTGCTTACATCAGGTTGCTCCTTCGAATCGTTCTGTAAACTACAACCTACCTATACGTCCTTATCACTTTTGCTCTGATTTTTACCAACTGATAATAGACTAGCAAACCTGCTTCCCACGAGGAAGTTGATATTTTTCCATGCTAAAAATACACTGCTTTTTAAATTTACCATTGCAAACTTCCATGCCTAAACCCATTCGCTTAGACTGTCCGTTGTCTGTCAGCAGGTAGAATACTTAAAACAAAAATATACCTATGGTTTAGATTGGATTAAACTCCAATAACTTCTTGTTATAAATTGCAGCCATTAGTTACGGTGACAAAAATGAAGCGATCAATCCGTATTCGAAATCAAATAACATGGAATCAAAACAAGCAGGCTTTGCCACACTAAAGTTACGCGGAAAATGTGAAACACGTGTTAGGTCTCATATAGTATCATCATCATCATTGTATTTTGTGTCGCCAGAAGTCTCAATCACATACAAGGAGAATATTTTCGTTATCCGAGAAGTACAAGGCGTATCCACTTATTATTAAGGTTTCTTTCATTGTGAAAGACCAGACACTGCAAATTAAATGAAAATAAGGCTTCAGTAATTTATGCCGTTTTCAAGATGACTGATATTGTTCGTGGGCTTTCAGGTTGCAAACAAAAACGTTTACCACGCCCAATGAGGTATATTTTTCATTTAGAAAATACGCCGTCATTTTACTTTTGGCGGCTTTGCTGATTAATATTGTTCATAATTATGCCATATTTTTATACTTACGTTAGAATTAGTATGTACGTTATTACTAATTTAGATATTTTATATTATGTGGTAGGTACCTACTAGCTTACATTTCGTGATAAAAGTAAGGAATGAGGGGAGCAGATCATTTTCCCAAGCAAACAGCGGGTAATTTTGTAAAAAAAAAAACATTTAGAATATAGATAGATTACTAATAGAGCAAGGCATCGATGTTTAAGCCCTTGTTTCATTTTCTTATCCTTTATACAAAAATACATTATGTGCGCCCTAACCTTGTTGTAAACTTCTAACAATCTCGACTATACTTATTAACATTTTACCGCGTCACATCATAACTATTACGGCTAAGAAACTTATTTTTAAATTTAATGAACTTCGCCACTTCTTTGCTCTTCAATCCAGTCACCGTGCGATTACTGTCAATGACAATGACCGGGTCGATTTTGTCCTTTTTACTGGGATCTAAGAGTCTGCCTTTGTTCTTCACGAAGTATATAGCTGGTATGTTTATCTTGTTGGAATCTTCGTCGTCTTCAGGGAACACGATGTAAACGACAGCTGGTTTCGCATTTTCTCCGCTTATCTTCATGTTCCAGGGCGCCGTAGCTACAATTATTTTGTAATCAGAAAACGGCTGAGGTATGATCGGTATGTTAATGAAATTATCGAATGTTTCCGTAGTGGTGTTCATTTCGGACAACTTTTGAGGAAACACTATCTTCGCTATTTGGTTTGTGCAGCCGACGCTGAGCTCCGAGGAGTAAGGAAAAAAAGCTTTGGTAAGAAATTCCCGCCTGTGGGCGTTATTCGGAGTTTCTTGAGGAATTTTCGCGAATAGTGCCCCGGATTGCTGTGAAGCGTCTTCTTTAACAAAGATCGGATTATGCTTCAGGCTAAACCCGCTGTTTATTGCGTTACCTTGGATGAGTTTATCTGCCATAGCGATTACTATGAGTAAAAATATCTGTAAAAAACAAATATATCAAGTTAATATTTTTTATAAATTTTTTAATAAAGTTCAAAACAATGAGGACATTTATTTTAAATTAGCCTTAAAAATCTTGATTTTGATCATTTTCTATATACGAGTACGTTATCTATACTTTCATATCGGCAAGATGTACCTACTGCTCTTTCACCTTCGGAACAGGGCTACTGAAACCCACGTTTTAGCTTAAAATTATACAATGGAACTCACTCTCTCCATAATTAAAAAAGGTATATCAACCACTACCACTGCCAGTAACGAACTGGTGTACTTGTAAGTTGTCACTGTCGCTATTGTTGCCTTTTGTTTAAAAACACAACATAGTGGGACAAGAATGTTTGAGAAAGAAACGAAAGGTAGTCTAAACAAGCCGTGAAGGTAGTAACGCTTCAAACGAGAATGATAATATCATTTACCGGTATAAGTATAAGGTTTTCATCACATACAAATACGACCATCTGTACAAAGTCAGTCGTTTCAAGAAAGCCAGTGTAAACAGCAAACATTAACTAATTAACTGTAGGCCCATCTCAAACGTTAATTTAATCGTCCGTTAAACGGTCCTCAAAACTGGGACAGCCCTAAGGAAAGACAAGGTGCCTATTCCGATTTTATTATATGATCCATGAAATAAAGCTGAGAGCAATGTAATTTGGCTTACGTAGGCTTGCACGCCGAGACATCAGCCGCTCCATAAACATGCACCTACAGGGTGTACTATCAAGATTATATTTGTTTTTATGGCCAAACAAGAAAACGTTATAGCCCTTTCAGAAACACTTATGTTATTATAATAACATGTTGTACTATATAAATCAGATACTAAATCAATTAACTGGTTTTCTAGCTAAGACAGCTTTCAATCCTTACTAATAATATTATAAATGCGAAAGTAACTGTGTGTGTCTGTCTGTCTGTGTATTGCGCCTAAACTACTGCACCAATTTAAATGAAATTGGGTACAGAGATAGTCTAGAGCCTGAGAAAGGATATATACCTATAGGTTACTTTTTATCACGATAAACTGTAGCCCACGTGAGTAAAACCGCGGGGAACAGCTAGTTAAGAAATAAAATAATACGTGTGACGCTGTAGTGACCAGCGATGGCTAGAACAAATTAACTGATTTAAAATTATCCTTCTATATTGCATCTTGGCCGATAACAATTTACACAGTATGGAGTCAAACAGGGGTGGTTGTTCTCATATTGCTTTATTATATCCCAGCTGTTACAAGTCGATTAATTTTACTCAAGTTACTCGAGTAGACTATTATTTCCACTCGAGTAACTCGAGTTGCGGGATTATTTGAATCGTAACATAGCTAATCCCAGCTGGCCAGTAGTGTCACCTACTATATTATCCACGTCAAAAGAGAATGGTTGCATTTATTTTAATAATAATGTTGGAACTTTCATCCCGTGGGAGCATCCAAAAGGTTGCTTATTCGTGGCCCTTCTTGTTGTAACGTCCAACTTCCTAAAGAGATATTCAAAGTTCTCATCCACAATTCAAATAAAAAATACGTTATTCAGTAACTTTATTTGAGAAAGTTATATCTATAAATAATTTACTACGCCGCGCCGTTATAGTAAAAAAAAATGTAATTCGTTGACTGTTATAATATTTTAACAAACTTCCAAAAGAAGGTTATTGGTTAGGAATGAATTATTATATATAAATCTATTTGGATTTATTAAATTGTACCGACGTATTTTTCATAAGTGTTTTTCATAAGTACGGTAGGTACTATAGATATGTGAAAATATAACTCTTATTTGAATTAAACATTATGTTTGAATGGATAATGACACTAATGACCAATGAACAGTAGTTCCATTGTGAAGTGTGATTTTTCTATTTTAGTTTTTTTTTTGTAAGTCGGCAACTCAGGAACAACAATATGCAAATATTTCCATGTACATAATTTAATATAAATATAAGAAATTATTTCTATCATATATTTTAGATCCAATGGTTCAAAACCTTTTTAAACAGGACAATCCTGCAATGACATCGTGTGTAAGAAAGCAAATGCATGCATCAATGCCAGAAAATCAATCATTATTCATTTCGCAAACGTGTGACGGTTGCGTTATTTAATTTCACTTGATGGATGCAATTGAAAATGCATGTCACAAAAAAATCGGAGCGAAGACCGCAATGTGCATTAATACTTTATTACAAACACCTACTATATAAAGGTAATGTTTATAGAAGACACATAGTTGTATACTGGTGGAAACATAAAGAACATTGGCCACTTTTCATCCTGCCCTGGACCTGACGACAAAATATTTTGTATGAAAATGTTAGTTTCTTTCAATGTCACTTGACAGTGACAATCGATTTGCTAGTACATAGATCAAAAATACTAGTTATTGCTCATGTTTGGTAAATGATTTGAAAATAATGTTGATTTTAATGACTTAACTAAAGTAGGAACAACTTCCAAAGCGTGAAACGGAATGACAAAGAAAATGTAGAGTGCGTTCAAAACATCCAAACATCGTGTAAGTGGAAAAAATGTCCTAAGAAACTTCGAAGTTAAAAAATTAATATCTTTTTTTTCTACACTTTCTTTAAAATATCGTTTGTATAATCATAGTAGGCAAAAAATTACAATTTTTATCGTATATAAATCGTTTTCATACGACCTCGGGTCCGTTTTGGCCATTGTTCTTTAGTTTTTTGAAATTATCGTCGATTTTAGAGTTGAAAAACTGCATTCGTAGATAAAAAAAAACTCACAATCACTTAGTGCGTATGTGCCAGCCCCATTTGAGAGCCAGTTCCCATCCAGGTAACCACATCGTCAGTTAACATCAGGTAGGTCCTTTAAAAATTTAGGTAGGTACATAAAACTGGCGGATTGATTTACTGAAATGTTTATAAGATCCAACATATATTTCGAAAACCATTAAAACTTATTCCGAGGCCGTTGAAATTCCTCGCTTTTGCCTCTAAAATTTCCCTCAAGAATTCTACAGCTAGTTTCGGAAGATGACTTGCAGTTGTGAACAATACCTAAACTCTGGCGGACCTCGCCGACGACGGGTCGGACGTTTGATCTAAAGTAGTGGCTGACTTGCAGTTACCGCACTCACCCAGTTGGCTAATTTGCGTTAGATCAAACACTACCGTTAAAGTTAAACTAAGTCTGCAACTTCAGAAGTACTCCCACCTAGTTGAGCAGTTGCTTATAAATATCATATCTATAGTACAGACGTTAAAATAGTTATTAGGTTTGAGCGGGTGGTAGGTAGGTACTGAATGGTAACACGTGCAAGTCGTCGATACTTAATGCGATTTATAAGTTTAATAAGTTACGTGCTGATTGCCAGCGTGGTAAATGGTTGCCTTTATTCTCTCCCGGGAAGAAGGCCTGTGTAGTGCAGCCCTCATCGTCAATAATTAACATCGGGTGACTTGTGGTCAAACACTATATACCCTGTAAGAAGGAAAAACGAGAAATAATAAAGGTGAAACACTCATAGTACACACCGAGAGGATAACGGAAAACTAGAATAATATATTACTTAGATATCACAGCCATTTTTGGCATAGTTACGTCATAACATCTATCTGCATGCCAAATTTCTGCCCGATCTGTCCAGTAGGACCTTCGACCACATCGCCACTTAACATTGGTACCTACAAGATGGAACATTGTGGTGAAACAAAACCGTGCAAGAAATGTGAATTAAACATGAACAATATGAACATACATCTTAACTCTTTATAATGATTATAAGTATAGATTCTAATAGTACATTACTGCAGCGGCCAACAAAGTAGGCATCGAGGGAAGAAGGGTACCTAAGTGTGGGCCGAGGCGAAGCCGAGGTACACATACCTGAGGGCCAAGGCTTTTCTCAAATAATGCGCGGAAATTAAAACTAAGTAAGTAGTACCTGGGCAGAACTTTTCTCTTTCGACTTTGGCAGTAACAAGTTTTCTATTGCGGCTCTTGCCGCCTCTTGAATTTCAGGTGGCGTTTAAGTAAGTTCATCACACTTCACACATTGTCTTCACTTGAACTCATTTTGTCAAATACAATAACTTTTCAAAACCAATGACGACCAACAAAGAACAAAAGAAATTCCCTTGTTAAAATGATCATTTCTTTTTTTTTTCAATAAACAGGTTTTTTATGTGCAAGCCGGTTCGGAATTTAAATAAAACCTTTGATAAGTTACCTCCTTGTTTGCCATGTTTCGGAGTAAAAATCGTTCAATTTTTAAATTACACGGCATATGAGTTTACTATGTAATTTATTTTGCCGCTAAACACGACAGATATGAGTTTTCTATGGAATTTATTTGGCCGCTAAACACGACAGATATGGATGTTCATACAACTTTTACCGGTCGCTGCTTGCATATATTTGGGCAGTGTAGCAAGTTCGATTTATCTCGAAGAAGATTGTCAATAATGCTCTTATTTCCAAGCATGTTTGAGGAAAATAAAAATATCAAAAATACGTCTAAAGAACATTCCGCATACCTTTCCTGCAAACTAGGTTATTTCAACCATTTTACCTAAGGAAGGATAGCAATAACAATTTTATAGAGTACATTAGATGCGAATAGCCTGTCCACTTCTTTGTTATTCAGATTTAGCTTTTGCCTTACGTTGAGGTCAATTGGGTAATGTGTTCAAATGATCATACGGGTCAAACCGTAAATAATGAATAAAGGATGCAGTAGGTATAACTTTGATGACTGCAATGTACATATTATATTGATATATAATAAATAAATATATTATTATATTATTATTATTTTAAAGAACAAACCGTTTAGCAAACTCAAAAACTCTCTGTATCTAATAAGTACTAATAGGTCTATGAGGGTTATTAGGTATGTAAATGACTAATTCAAAGAGGGAGGCTTATGTTTAGCAGTGGACTTCTACCTTCTGATGATGATGATGATGATTGGTTGAATTCTTGCCAGGAAACGTAGGTATACGTAATAATACACACCAGTTTTGGCACTTTTGTAGAACAAAAAATAAGTGGACGCAAATCATCATATTTGCGCTAGCTTTGTATTCAAAAGTTGGAAAGTCTGTAGTCGGCAGCAATTTGTCGTTAAACTTCTACCGAGCAACCCCTGGCTCCTGGGCGATTTGTTAATTATGCGTTGAAGTACCACGCCAATCAAGTTTTTTAGTGATCAATTGGATATAAAATACATAGGCCACGGGTTCCGGCATTTCAAGGCCAGATCCGTTCAGTAGTTTTTGCGTGAAAGAGTAACAAACATCCATCCATCCATACTCACAAACTATCACGTTTATAATATTAGTAGGATGAGAAAGTAACTCTGTTTATTTGATACCATTTCACGACTAAATGGCTGAACGGATCGTAATATTTAGCAAAGACATAGGTAGATTGCTTGGTGGTAGGGTATTTTCTAGTACTCGCCTGGCTAGCTACCACCCTCTTGTTAAGAATCTGTCGCCAAGCACCTATCGGTGTGTTCCGGCAGCCTCACTTGAGAGCCAGTTCCCAGTCCAGGTGTAGCGTGGCGCCATCTTCGACCACATCGTCACTTAACATCAGGTGACTTGTGGTCAAACGCTACCCTGTAAATTGTAAAAAAAAAAAAAAAAAAAGATTATAACCTGGGACAGGACATAGGATATAGTTATTATAGCAATAAAGTGTAAACCACGAGGGTGAATCCGCGGGCGCAGCTTGTATAGCAAATATAAGTACAAACCATATAATCGTGCTAAACTGCTTCAGCTAATGTGGTAATAATCGTCGTAAAAAAAAAAGTGCCTTATCGACAGGAATATCGCGATTCTTACTTACATCACGTTGCCGTTCTCTCGCATAAATTCCCTGTCACGTCTTCCATTGAATACGGCATGCCATAAAACAATTCAATATGCCGCACTGAGTCGATTGCGAAGGCAATTGGATGGTGAGGTTGATGTTTTTAGGTAATACCAGCTGCACCCCGCGGTTACACCTGCGGCCTTCCCGTTATCTTGCAGGAATCTTTTTTGGGATAAAAAGTAACCTATTCACGGTATAAGCTATCTCCGTTTCAATTTTCACTCACTCCGTCTTGCTGTTTCAGCGTGAAGAAGTAACAAACATACACTCATTTATAATTTTTCACATATAAGTATAGAAGAAAGTTTATTAATAAAGTGAAAAGTATATTAGTGTGAAAAGGAGGTGGCCTATGTTCAGCAGTGGACTTCTTCCGGATGATGATGATGATGATAATTAGTGTGATTAGTTACTGACTGAAAACTGTTCATAAAATAAAAAAGTCTAGATCATCAGCCTATGACTTTCCCACTGTTGTGACATAAGCCTTCTCTCAGAAATTATATGAGCTGTAATCTACCACGTTGGCCCAGTGCTGGTTGGTAGATGTCACATGCTTTTGAATATTCTGACTCTCGGACGTGCCGGTTTTCTTGCGATGATTTCCTTCAACGTTTGGAACGATCCGCATATACATTTATGTCTTAGGTGCGGGGCCGAGATGAGATTAAAACTCTGTATCTGTGCCTCCTAATGTGAATTTTAAATTAGAAAGGACATGCTGCTTACAATTAAGTTATTTTAGCTATTCTTACGTCATTATTGGCTCATAATCAGTCGCCTAGAATAGAAAAAGTTAAGTTTAGTAACATTTGACGTAATTCGCTATTATTTGTGATATTTCAGAAGTATGTATAATTGTATAAGCGTGCGCATTGTAACGGAAACTGTGTTTAGCACATTTATCTCAAGAATCTGTAGTGAACGACAGCTACGTGACAGTTAAAATAGTCACTTTTAATACGAATAAGCTAAATTTAGTAAAACCGTTCTGTGGTAAAACTTACCTATGTATTTTTGGTAACATTACACTGTGGATTTCGTTGTTTGTTTTGACCTAAAAAAGCCAAATGCTCTCATTTCAATATTTATATTATTTTCTACAATCCATATTGATAAATTTACATAGTCTCGAAAATCTTTATTGCACAAAGTTGTAAATACATAGGCGAAAATATCACTAGTTAGCATTATCATCCAATTATTTAAACTCGGTGTATATGATCATGTTATTTAGTAATGCCAATGCATGTTTGCATAGTTATTTCTATTCATCATATTAATGTTTGCATTCCCATCAGCTCATCAATACTTGACAGATTTTAGAGGTTGACTATCACTGAGTGACAATATTTACTATACTATACAACCTCACTGTAGCCCACGCGGGTGAAACCGCGGGGAACAGCTAGTAGTCTATAAAAAGAAGTAGGTATTATCATCATCATCTGTTCATACTCGTAGTTGAAAACAAAGTTCTCCATCAACGCCAATCGCGGAAACTACACTACACAGATTTCGCTGCGGTTTTCTTTGACCGAAACTGACAGTCGACTGCCGTACTCAGAGCCGTCAATTAACTTTCAACTAGCATTAAGCCGTTATTTTTGTATAGACTTAGACAAAATTTAAATAATACAATATGTACGTTATACAAAAACATTTCTAAATAACCTTTACTTCATCATGTTCCCATGCCGAGCCACGAGGGGTCAATAGATAACATGATCTCATTTTTAACGTAGCTAGATTATTCTAATTAAGTAATTAAGTAAATCAAATAGGGATTCAAAAACAAAAGCACGTATATATTAATTTATTATATTCGATACCTACACAATCATTGAGAGTCCCAATTACTTAATTTAATATTAATTATGTCATTTAATATTAATATTACCATGTGTATTTAACTTATCGTTGGCAGCTTTGTCAACAGTACAATACAACTTCATTTTATAATTGGCTTGTGACCTACCTGACTAAGCTTTTAACCTTTTAGGTACAATACAAACTCATAGAAAATCCACGATCGTCGTGCTCCAAAGTTGGAGAAACAGGAGAATAAATTTGCAATACCCAAGCTCCTAACCGATAATTCGTCATTCCATGTTTTGTATTTTAAAAAGAATACTTCTGGTACGGAAATCAGAACAGGGAGGCGTAGGTTCCGCTTTATTTGAAACTACGTAAATTTAGGTTTTGTCATTAATCCGCTCTTGATTGCTTTTATAAAGCTGCTGCAGGTACGAGTTGTTCGGGATATTATATGTAATATGACAGTGATATAATGAACTCCATGTTGACATTTTTCTTAGTCAGTTGAACCACTTGAGCACCAACTGGCGAATCTTCGAACGCTGGCAGTGGTACATAGAAATACACATGCTTTTGCACTACCGGTGTTACGGGGATTCTAACAAGGGGATTGTTGTATCCACTAATTGATTTAGTCCCCGCACTCCGCCTCAATGCAATGTTCGAGCAAGGAGTATTATGTATCAACTGATTATTACGGTTGTGTTTACCGTTAAGATTAGTGATTGCGGGTCCGTGTTCCGTCGGATCAGGGTTGTGCGGTGAATCTTGTCCTTCAACTTTGTTCCGGTTCAGGTACAGATAATCTCTATAAGATATGGAGTATGATACGTCTCTTTCTGGCACGTCTTTTGACGGCGTAACTAATACCTCTTGGTAGGATTTGTGCTGCTAGAATTTCACTGTTCATCGTTAAAGGGTATGGTATTCCAAGGTAAGGTACTTGGTTTGTTGAAATAAGCCACCTTCCGAGAACGTGACCCTGGCAAGGATGCACACCTCAAAACATAGTTTTCATCAATACCAATTCAATAAAGTTTACGGCAAATAAACGATAGGAACCTTTACTGACCACTACAAAAAACATTTTCGATACACGGCCCTCGTCTTAATGAGGTGCTCGTCTTGTGTTGGACAATATTTATAAACACTTCTCCGTCATTATCCTATACAGTTAGTGTGATATTTACTAATTTAGAATAAAATAACAATCGTCTGGATCACATTTCTGACACCGTTTTGGTTTAGGGTGTTAACATAGAATATGAAAAGCGATAGGGATTTTAACCTTGTAAAATTAACTCATCAAATTTAAGAAGCAACAATGACAAGTTCTTGGCTGATAAAATACGTTAGATATTTTATCTTTCTTCCAAAAAGGAGTACCTGTAAGTCTTCTCTATTCCCCTAAATCCCCGTAAACAAAAACATTCAACATACACTATCTCTCATATTTATAAAACAAATGACAAAACTTTTGTATCATCGGTCGTCCTTTAAGCATTTGATGTAACTTCTTTAATTTATGCAGTCTTTGAATAGATAAACTAATTTTACGTCTCTACGCCCCCGCTTTCGCTTATAACCCAAAAGCGGTCTAATATTGTTATGAAATACTTTAAAGTTATTTAATTCATTCATAACGTCCACATGTTTGTTAGGTCACTCACTGTGTTTACGATTATGTTACGTTATTGATCATATAAAACACCTGTGTCTCTTCCAAAAAGAGCAGCAAATTGGTATTATTCAAAATCATGCCCCAAACTAAAAATTAATATCAATGATATTATTTTTCGCAAATTGAATATCATAAAAAAATAATGACGCCCATACTCTTCCATACAAAGATCACTAGTTGCACCTTGTGGTTTCACCCGCGTCTTCCCGTTATCCCGCATGAACCTTTATCCGGGATAAAAAGTAGCCTATCCATAGCATAAACTATCTCCATTCAAAATTTCATCAAAATCGGTTTAGTAGTTACGGTGATACGTGGTAACAAACATTCATACACATCATGTATTATGTCAGAAATTATAATAATTAATCAATGCCCAATTTTTCCTGACTTGCAGCTTCGTTGAAGTAGAAAATATATTAGGAAAATAGGAATTCCACTGCTATCTACAGAATAGTTCTATGAAAACGTGCTTTTTGTCATGATTCACGTTGTTAACACTGCAATAGCGTAGCCTCATAATCTTCTCGTGTGTCACGTACTCGTTGAACCCTAACACTTGGGAACCACATAATATAGAGTCAGTTCTGAAAAAACGCGGAACGCGGTGTATTTTTTTTAAAAGAGTTTAAGCCTACTTTTACACATTAAATGCTCGAATGAAACAAAATATGATAAAAATAGAATGTACTTATCTTTCCTTTTGCCTTTCTTTCTCTGGACGTGAAAAAAATTAACCGCCTATGATCTAAAGTCGATGATTTCCTTCACAATAACAAAAAGTTTCTCAATTCGTAGTTTGCCTCAAAAAATACGCATTATGTTGTAAATACATTTCGTTTCATATATGGGTCGGAAATTGTTTTGGAACTAGGTCCCATAAGTGCAGGTAACCTTCTCGTAAAAAGGAATGGCATCAGATGTTGAAAGTCGGTTAGGGTGAAATCTGACCAGCTCTTCAAGTAACACTTTAAGTAATGTCATTTTTTCTTTTGTTACAGTCACCGAGAAAGAAATCCGGCTGTGGTAAGATTGAATTTACTACTTTGCTTTAATATACTTTCATCTCGCTAGTGGATTTTATAGTGCCTAACTACTGACTGACCCGCTTTATTGCAAATGGTACCTCCTACCTTTAAAAGCCTGAAGTAGATGAATAATGTATATGGTACAATATAAAACTACTTTGGTCTTTGACGATATCGGAAATGTTCATTAATCTTTGCTTATTGTTATAGGCATAAAGGATTCCTGAAAGACTGCCCAAATGGCCTTCTGACCGAGCAGGTACGTCTAAAGATACACATATACTATTCGCACATAAATCATCTTTCGCCATGTATATAAATCTACTATTTCGTTTCTGTAACAAAACCAAAAAACAAAGGAAGTGTCTATCGTTAAATCTATAGCTATAGGTATCTATATAAGTAATGGCTCAATGGTGGTGACGTCGACTTGCGAACCCGTAAGTCATGGGTTCGAATCCTGCAATATGCTTGAGATTTCAATAAAGGAAAACTTCGTGATGAAACCATACATTGGTGGCGGGGCATTTTCTTGTACTCGCCTTGCTAGCTACCACCTGTATTGCCAAGCACCTATTGATGTGTTGAGGCAGCCTCAATTGAGAGCCACATTGTCACCATTCGGCCACCATCGCTCTTTATCGCATCGTTTTTTTTTCTTTATTTGGAACAGTAAACAGCATACATTACAAAAAAAGAACTTAAAGAACTGATTGATAACTGATGATTGGATGATTATAAAGGAGCTTTCACTAGCTTGCAGTTCGTTTTTCCACTGAAATAATTATATGCTTTCTGAGATTTAAATAAAAAGGCCATCCATGGCTAACACGGCCAGTGGTGTCCTTTTTTGGAAAGATGCAAATGAGCTCCGCGGCTTCTGGCAAAGGAGCTATTGTTTAGAGAACAATATGTAAATACTATTTCGAACAAACTAATAGCAACAATATAATGGATGATTACCGGTCCTACAAAAGTCAAAGAAAGATAATAATAATATCGATATGTGCATCGATGTAGATAGTTAAGACTTGGCTAAACGCCATCCACAGCGTTGGCACAATTAGGGCTGATGACATAGAGCAACCACCGACAAACAAAAGAACCTGAAGAGAAAGGCCGAAGATTTGATTGCATGGCAAGCGGGGTGGGTTTGGTCTCTCATTGCAAAATCAGGCAAAGCCATGAACAGATTGAAACTGCGACCTCCCCAGCTTTACTTGGGTAGGCAAACATTTTCCAGTTTGCCGGTTTACCCGTACAAAATCTATGCTTTTCCGGGAAAAAATTAGTGGGCCAATATTAGTATGGAAGTATGGAATAATTCCGCTTACGAAAAAGAAGTGATGTTTTGTTTGTTGTTGTATCTCTTATACTGTCTTCATGACCTTTTATCAAGTCGCTCACCTCATCTTTTACTTACAGACTATACGCGACGAGAACGCAAAATTCGTGTGTATATTTTAGAATCTCAGATGTTACCAATAGTACATATGTACTCGTATAACGAAATGTACGCTGGCCTTGTATACGATAGAAATACACAGGTAGGTCTATTATTACCATTCAAACGTAACGCACGATTTAGTAAGTTAATATATAAGATTAAAATAAGACTGATTTGAATTTTGTTTCAGGGCTTCATTAAGATCTACAAGCAGTTCTTTCCTCAAGGTGACCCCAGTAAGTTCGCATCGCTAGTGTTTCGGGTCTTCGACGAAAACAACGTAAGTAACTTTGGATTATATGGCACATAATACATTATCCTCTTACGTCATTCGTTGACAGTTTTTGATGTACTTATCACTCTGTACTCAGTTGATCATCGTTTGTTTTTTATAACTAGATTTTTTTAAATGTTTTATCCCCAATTATAAGTTTGATGACAAGATCGTGTTCTTGTAGTTTCTACGTTAATAACCCGATCTTATATAACTACATATATAAATAACTAGCTGTTCCCCACGGTTTCTACAGTTTCCCATTTTTACCCCCTTATCGGTTGAATTTCAAAAAACCTTTTCTCTTTCTTAGTACACACCTATGCATCAAGACAAACATACCCTCCAAATTTCAAGTTTACACGACCAGGCTGTGTGTTGATATCAGTCAGTCAGGACTTTGATTCTTAATAGATATATATGTTTTTATACATGATAAGCCTGTTCCGGTAAACCAGAAAACGTGTAGGTAGGTAGGTACCGTAGCGCAGAGAAATTGCCCGCATAAATCACTACTGAGAGCTCAGTTATCACAATGTTGTAGACAATGGATTGCTCAAAAGACACTGGACAGTCGACAAGGCGGCGCTGTCAAAATGCCCTAAAATCTATTTTAAAAATTTGTAGTATACAATATTTCACTTTGTCTCTAAAACAATCTCGAAACCGGGCGTTAACTATTTTATATCTGCACAACACTAATATTATAATGAGACAAGTAGATAGTAGTAAATATTTCTATGTAAGTTTGTATATTTGTACTTAGGAGGTAATATCGGAAACTATACTGATCACACTCTTAAAATTCTTTCACAGTCTGCTACACTATTTCTTGTTCACGCGATATTGTTAATTAGATAAATGTAGTTATAATAGTCATTTTTACAAAAGAAAAATAAAAAAAAAAATACGAGCTGTTTGTTGGATGCTTGAACACAATGTTTTGGGAACATTGTGTTCAAGCATCCAGTAGTAGTAGTTAGTAGTTCTATAAAGAGTTCTAGACATTGTATGATATATTTTAACTCTAAGTTAACTATATAGAAATGCTATTTGACTTTTTTCAAACTTATATAATTATACGTATATACAAATAACTTTAAAAAGCGATTTTAATATTAGGTATTCATCTACTTTCAGGATGGGTCCATCGAGTTCGAAGAGTTCATTCGGGCCTTGTCGGTCACGTCACGGGGCAATCTCGATGAAAAATTGCATTGTAAGTACCCATCGATCGCATTCGTTAAGCCATCAAGAAAATATTGATGATGCAGCAACTGTTGCACCGTCGGGTAGCGTTGCCAGCGACACTAATAGCCAAGCCTGACAGACTGACAAAATCACTTGCAAATGTATGATATGCTATAGAAGATCGTTGTAAACAATGCTCACTTCATTGTCAAATACTTCAATTGGGACTTTGAAGAAATAGATGTGCCAAATCAAATTACGCATCCTTGCGTAACTTTCATATTAAAAGGAACACAGCTGGCGGACAGTACATAATATTCTGGGGGGGGGGCAAAAAGCGGCTAGTCATATTCTTTTAAATAGGTCGATGGATGAATATAGGTCACACAGGTTGCGTTCTCATCGTCTCACCGTCCGCAGAGTGGGGACGCAAAGGGAATCAGTTGTCCGCACGCTTCTATACAGTCAAGACTATTATTCTTTGGACTATAGTGACACAGAACCAACGTAGAACGCAGGGTTAAATCGGATAACCATGTTCATATGCGTGAATGCGTTCTACGTTCCAACGGGCAGCCTGAACCACAGATCGTAGAATTCAGCCGGTACATAATGAAATTAGTAGTCTACGAGAGAGCGAAAACTTGTCAATCCAAGTATTAAATATAAGGAGAATGTAGGAAAATCCCGGAAAATCATTGCGTGTAGATGGGATTTGAGCTTTTAGCATAGATCGGCTGGGAATGGCCGGAATGTCCAAATAGTGCGCCATTTGCCAATAGCTCTGTCTCATTTATCAAATTGACGTTTATCCTCTGTGCTTTAACCACAATGTAACAATAGTCAGCTATGAATTTTCATGTAAACTGCGCCTCATGGACTGAAAACAATTCATTTCGCTAACTATGACTATTACTATGTTTTGATCGCTAGTGACATATCTTGACACTACTCCTGTGCTCGCATAAATCTTAAAGTACAGTCCAACGGCTTGCCTTTCCACAGACCAGGTAACACGGTGAACGTCGAATACACCCTGCCTGTGGCTTTCTTGCTTTTTTAATGGAGGAGGCCTATGTTCAGCAGTGGACTTCTTCTAGCTGATGATAATGATGTGGCTTTCTGAACTTGTGCTTGTTCCTAAGGTTAATTTTAAAATAAATGACGCCGTTCCAGACCAGACGACATATACCGTGGGAAAGGGTGTCAGGTCTCGTCACTGAGGTGGCATCCTCAGCACATTCCATTCGACTATCAGCAGTTAATAGAAGATTTGTATAAAAGCTATGAGTAGCGCACCACATCCAAAATTCTTGCGTAGGTAGAACCGATGATTTATATGTACCTACTTCGTCTAGATTTCGTGATCCGAACACAGACTGTATTCAACTGAATCCGGTACTCCTTGTTTAGTGTGGCATTTGCAGACGCTACTGTGCAGCAGTATATATTATATACGAGAAAACATTTGAAGTATAGGTACTTACCTGATGGGTGTGAATTAACTGATTAATTAGATAAAAGAGAGAGAAATGTAGGTAGGTACATGATTTCTATCCTGATGAGCGTTAATATAGTAGTAGTAAAACAAGAAGTTCGTTGCGTACAACGCAGCTTCATCACTGTCTGACAGATACATTGTGATCGTAGGATTACCACAGTGAATTTATGCGTCTAGGTTTAAGTTAATTGCTACGTGTACATTGCAGGGGCCTTCCGTCTGTACGACGTTGACAACGACGGCTACATCACGCGGGACGAAATGTACAACATAGTCGACGCTATTTACCAGATGGTGGTACGTATATTTTTATTTGTAACTAGCGATCCGCCCCGGCTTCGCACGGGTATTTAACAAAAAATCATTAAAAATTATAATACACACATTATTGGAGTTTTAGTGAGGGTCCCTAATTTTATTGAAAGTAGACATCATTATTTATACGATACTAAGGTCACTCAATTGTTTTGCCTTCCCGGAACCTCTCCACTAACACTTGAACTTTATGGTATTAAAGTTCAATTTGACTCTACATTTTAGTTAGAAAACGTTTATATGGGAAAAAGGAAAGAGCTGTTTTGAGGGGGTTTCCGGCAATTATTCGATTATTTCTCGCCGTAAAAACCATTCTTAGACTTCAAGAAACATTAAAAAAAAAGAATTGGGAAAATTGGTTCAGGCGTAGTTGAGTTATGCGCTTACCAACACATTTTGCGATTTATTTTTATATTATAGATTTGGGGTAACTTAAAATTTGAAAAAAAAAAGTATTTTTTTATAATATTGACACAGATATATTATGTACATAGTTTTTTAAACTAAAATGGAAGGAAACGAAAACTTTTATGGTTTTTGTAAACTATCAAAACCTGTACAAAGGATACTGAACGGTGGCGCATAAAGTTACAGGAGAAGGAGAAACCAACGATAATTAGGTGCAACGATCCCCAGTCAGATACCATACAAACAAACAAGCAAGATTGTAATCATTTAAGCCTGACGAGATCCATTCCTATTCCAGGGCCAAACACCGCAGCCCGAGGACGAGAACACGCCCCAGAAACGCGTCGACAAGATCTTCGATCAGATGGACAAGAATCACGACGACAAGCTGACCCTTGAAGAGTTTCGCGAGGGCAGTAAGGCTGACCCACGCATTGTGCAAGCTCTGTCCCTTGGCGGTGATTAATCGATGGTCATACTCTCGCCGGAATTCACATTTACTTAGAGAGCCTACAAACAACCGCCGCGTGTCTTTATACTTCTTTATCTTCATTTTACACTATCTCCCAAACTCTTTTCTCCTGCTCCTATGTCCTAAACTTCTAATGAAACTCTATTTTCCTTACCTACCCTAGACCTAATCAATTGAACACCCTAACCCTATCCCGTCCTTTAACCCTATCCCCTGCCCGCTAACCCTTTCTCGTCCCCTAACCCTATCCCCTGCCCCCTAACCCTATCCCGTCCCCTAACCCTATACCCTGCCCCCTAACCCTATCCTGTCCTCTAACCCTATCCCCTGCCCCCTAACCCCATCCCCTGCCCCTAACCCTATCCCATCCTCTAACCCTATCCCTTCGCCCTAACCATACTCCGTCTCCTAACCCTATCCCCTCCCCCTAACCCTATCCCGTCCTCTTAGCCTATCCCCATCCCCCTAATCCTATCCCGTCCCCTTATCCTATCCCCTGCCCCCTAACCCTATCTCGTCCTCTAACCCTATCCCCTGCCCCGTAACCCTATCCCGTCCCCTAGACTTATCTCCTGCCCCCTAAACCTATACCGTCCCCTAACCCTATCCCCTGTTCCCTAACTTTATCTCCTAACTCTATCCCCTATTTCTATCCTTTTACCCAATTTACGGATCCTAAACTCTACATATAACAATTGGTATTATTGCGTTACTTGAGGTTGTACTACATTCAACATATAACGTATCGATGTATGATAGTACTAGACCACAATTTGATGTTTAACATTAATAATCTCTGTAGCAACATATTTAACCATAAAATATACTGAAGTGTAATCTTTATTATTATAAATATAATCTCTTTTAGATCTTCAATAATGATATTGTAATCAGTGTTTGAATTGGAATACTTCATCTTACAGATCATCAGAAGCACAACAAATACATATGTATTTGGAAAAACGTCGGCACGATAAGTTGAGTGCTAACAAAGCACGCGGCGGAAGTCCCATTTTGTGTTGAACAATAATAATTGCCAAGATGATACCGGGCAAAGAGCGAGGCTTATGGATTTGTTAACGAACAGTCTGATATCCGCTTGCAGTTAAAAATATTTGCTAAGGACAATTTATTTAATTCCCCGCAAAACTTCGAAGGAAATACGACTTTATTTTATTAAAAAGAGACGATTTTTTTGTTGGTTAATCAAATAGGTCCGGTATTAACAAAGCGATGTTTGCTAAATCTTGCGTTAGCGTCTAATACAAAATCATTGTTTATGTTCACAATTTTTTACAACACAAAATTTATACCTAAGTATAATAACTATGCATTTTGGGTACTTTTATGATCCTAAATATAAACTAATAATATAATTTCTAATGAGTTTTTAACGAATATATGATAACATTGTATTGGCATGTACCTACTGGTATATTGCCAGGAATACTTATATATAGTAGGTATAAGTAATAGCCTACCTATCCTCGCTGTCGTCGTCGTGTTGGCAAATATATTAAATGCTCTCTCTATAGTAAATGATGAATCGCTACTTGTGCTGATGGGTCTGCTTTTTAATCTATTAGAACTTCGCATTTATTCAGTGATGTTAAGTCAGAATTTAGTAAAACTGGGCTTCTGTATACCCAAGGACAAGATGTACCGAGCGAGAGATGACCGAGGTCTCCTGAGCCTTACTACGTATACCTACTACTACGTACGGCTACATTTGTTTTAAAAATTAATGCACAGCAAAACACGCACTTCGACTAAAAACTCTTTGTTACAATATAATATCTATAATCTATATACGTATATATATTTACATTTCACTTGTTAACAAGTACGTAGCATCACTACATTTTTTAAACCATCTATACCTAGAGAATCTTTATAAATATACTTAATATACAAAATTATAATGGGGAAAAAGGTACCTACATGTTTTACGTCAACACTTTACAAACTTTACATTAAAATCTCGATTCATTTTCAATGCTTTGCTGGCACCTAACTGTGTCTGCAGTACCTAAAGGTTCAACGACAGGTTACGTAGAGTTAGTCCGAAAATATTGTATCACTTTAATGTTATCGTTATTAAATTAATAGATAAGAATTGCGCCCCATTAGTTGAATTTGCAATAATACGATTAACATTTTGGCATACAGACGTTTTGGGTTTTTACAGCCCCATAGATATAAAAATGTTTCAAATTTTGTGCGGATTGGCATGGCCACAAAATAAGTTGAGACTAAAGTTGTTGATCATAAAAAATGATGTCTCGTCCACTTTTCGATCTTCAAGTTTGGGACGCGATGTAACGTTGTAAGTTATGTAAAATATATAATTAGGAAATAAAGGTTCATTCAATATATAAAATATTAGGTACTTTATTTTGGATAACTTAGACAATTGGAAAATCAATACCTACCTATTAATGTTTTCGATGTTAAAGTGAACGCAAAGTGACTGTAAATCAAAGAAAGAAAATAGAAAATCAGAGATCAGAATATGTATTATGAGAGCAGAAACATTCCAGCACAGACTTAGAGCATCTACGCCGGCTCTATTCGACATTGCCATCAATATGGCTTCGACATATTTAAGCTTCAAACGGACGTAGGGTCCCTTCTACGTTAAAATTAAGTATCTAAGTACCAATCCTGTGTTGGTATCAGAGAGGAGTGAAGCGATATCCGACGATCCACCCGTCGAGTTTTAAGAAGAAAAGACAATTTATTATTTTTATCTCTATCTATATACCTATATGTAGTTTTTATGGGATTATTCATGTTTTAGACCGTAGTGTGACGTAGTATGTGTATTACGATTTCAAACTTTAAAATAGATGATAGAAGCAGTTCTCAGTTTCCTGCGACCGGATGGTTTGAATCCGGAAGCACCGCTGTTCATGTCTTTGCCAAATCTTTCGTATCTAACTTCTCTCACAATCCTTCTTGGCGACTTCTGAAAAGATATATTTTGGACCACTTTTGGATATTTCCGTTAGCGACTCTCAACGTAAATAAGTTATTTTTACGTGTAAGAATCTACTTATAGTGTAAGTCGTGTACTTTTAACAGCTTTATACAAGATAATTATAATTTGCTTATGACCCAGGTTTTGGTAGCGTTAAGGAAACGCAAAAAAAATACGCTACAAAACAAGGCAATATTTGCAAAAAATACTTCGGAGGCCCTTTATGTTTTGTATTTTTAAATTACTGATCATATTTAACAAGGCGTTGTTATTTATAAAACAAAAGAAAAACGGTTGAACCCGTAGAAAAGTAACACTGCATGCGTTTTTTTTCGATATACCTAAGTAATATTTTTCTTAATTTTTTAAAGATACTCTTTTAAATACATACCTAAGTAGGTATATGATATAAATTAACACATATTTTTTAGTTACATTTTCGATTAGATTTACAAAGACAAATTGTTATAATTAACCCTATAATTATTCAGCTTGATCTTGTAATCTGCGCCTTAAAACATCTTATGATCTCGTAAATCCCGTAAGTAATGGATTTCTAAAGATAAATTTAACTAAAGTGTAGATAACTTTTCGCTATTTGTAACGTTTCAGCTATTTATCGAAGGCGATGTACGTTTGGATTTTGAAGATAAGGTTATCTGTAGTTTGGAATTGCAAGTCAATTTGTGTCTTTCGAGTGAACTATGATGCGTTTTTCGAACGAATTAGAGTAGGGAAATTTATGCGGGCTGTGCAATTCGTCTAGATTTAAGTAGCTGAAGTTACAGTGTGATAAATTCGTCGAAACGTTCTCGAAATGCAAGCGATGCTTGCTTGTTGCTTAATTGTAATTTTAATATAGTTTAGCAAATCAATGTTTGACTCGACATCTGGCGCGACCGATTTTGTGCCAAGATTGTCTGAAGGTTTAATTCAAATTTTGTAAATAAAGATGTCGCAGCAGCACCGTCAGAGGTGCTGTCAAATAAAATAAAGAACACAAATTTAAGATACTTACTTACCTAATTTCAGAACCGCCAACACTGTTTTTACTGAATCTGTAGTGGTTATTATGACTCGTAAATTGGAAATGTTTTGTGACAGTTGTTTCGTTGGTAGCTTAGATATAGGATAATGTTTACCTACTTAGTAATAATAACATACACTGTTCTTTTCATCTTCTCTTTTCACCTCTATTGCCGTTTGTAAGTTCTTTAAACCTCTTTAGATGATTGTATACCCACCGTATAATAGTGTTAACTTCATTTATTGTAAAATGTCATACCAACCCAAAGAAATGAAGACAAGAATAACTTTTATAAGTAATTGTGTAACTCATGTATCTAATGTAAACTTAGATACTTAAAGATTATTGAGAACTGTAACGAAAATCTGTTTCTTCTTCGCGATTTTGACAATTGTAACTTAACTTATACTCGCTTTACTGTTTTATTTTCTTAAGTTTGGTACCTATACCTGGTTCTATCCAAGACTATCAATGATCCTTTATACTATCCCATATATTTTCTTGTAAACGTATCGTCACTGTTTCGTCTCGGCAAACTGTTACAGTAACTTATCAGTGTTTAATGTTTTTATTACTGTTATATTATATATATTGCTATCAACTTTTATATTATTATAGATGTTCCTAATTTATCTGCAAAATTGTTTCTCCCTGTATATAGTAATATTCACCTACTTTACTATGGTATATACTTCACTTTTACTATGTAATGACGATTATTAAATAAATGAAGTTGAAACTTAAATGCGTTTTTTATTTAAAAACCTTTTTAGCACACTCCCACAATTTTTGATAAATAATAACTGAAGGATAGCTAGTTAGGGCTTGGCATGCATATATCCACATTTTTAAAACTTATAAACCGGTTTTTATAGGAAATCATTTGATTCTCAGCTAGGGATGCAGTTTCAGTTTCAAAACTAGATTCCACTCCGTTGAGCATTTCTCGTTATTTGTCATACTTTCCGATTAGGCTATCCAAGCCCACTCGAAAACTTCTCCTACGTACATATTAGAGTACGATCCTAGCCTAATTTGGGGTGATTTCAAAATACCTCGACACCAATTTTGTTTATGTACTCGCATCTGGATCTGGAAAAATGGAATGTATCCCTTGGGTTCATGGAATTAAAATAAAATTCCGAAGTAATTGATTCACAGTAATCTATTTTTGGATAATTCATCACACTTCGAATTAAAATAGACAAAGGAACTTTATAAATATTACAATCATCATTGACGTAGAAATACTACAGTAGGTACATAATAGTAGTACTTAGGATTAAAATATTGATTACCATACATCAGAACTTTAAACTCGGATAATACAATTAATTTAATGCCATTTTCATCTTGACAGCAACGGAGATAGATGGGTTAAATGTCACACATCAAAAATATTTATGAGGGGTGTAAACATTCAGTCCGTAATTAACTTAAAATTATCGCACGTTTTCAATGACCGAGATTATTTAAACGGCTATTTAATGTTGATGAAGACGCGCCGAAGAATATGATAACCACCGTTGAATAGATAAAACGTGAGCATTTTAAAACATAATTTAAATAATACATCAAAACCTAGTTTACAGCGCAATACCTATTTAATTTTATCAATAGTAATTTAAATTACCGACAAAAACTATTTAGATTAAATTTTACCAGTTCACAAAAACATAATATATCTACTATAGGACTAGTATTCGTTGGAACTTATGTTATGTAGGTGCATACAATCTAGAAGATTACTAGCACTTACAGGGCTTCCTCAACATCACTCACAACAACCTTACGGGAAGAAGACGAGATTTCTTTCGAACAATATTTTGCATGTTTCAAATACGGTCAGAAATAGCCGCACTGCAGCGTGGCGGCTAAAACTTGCCAATTACATAAAGAAAAACACGTGGTAATACGCAATAATTCTATCATTAGGTAATTGTCTTCTATATAGCTAACAAAAAATGGGACTTTTCTATTCTAAGTAATGTAAAACCATTAGTATTTTTTTCAATTGAATTTCTCCACCAAACTAAATGTTTCTGAACATATAGGCCAAAACTTAAGATTTAGATTTAAAATATAGATTTAAATATACCTACATTACAAACTAATTTATTTTAATATAAAAAGCGTAAGCAATTTTTACCGAACAGCTCGCATTGTGCGATATAAATTTTAAACTTTTGTGGTCATTACTTATCTGACAGACTGTAAGTACTCATCATTCTTTGGTTACGGTTGGAAAAAAGCAGACTCACAAAAGAAACTCAAAAAAAGTGATTCATTATTGCTCTCTTGTTATTTTATCCAAAACTTGATCTTACAATGAACAACTTTCTCTTCAGTGCAACAATCTTTTAATCTTTATCTTTTTACATCAAAAAGTACCCTGCCACTACGGTAAAAACGAACAGGCGTAGCTAGTTTTAAGTTGACATTTTAAAGTGATCACAATGTATCCTATTGAATAAAACAAATTTTGATTTTGATTTTGAATACCTACAATCAAATTATATCAAAACTGACACAACTAAGTATTAACAACAATATTTGTTCTGACCAGTATCTAAAGCAACCTACATTCCAAACACTGTGAATTACAAATTTATTGTAACCTCTATGTGAATCTCACAGTTCCTAAATTTAGAATTATATTAAAAAAATATAGCACATTTTTTTACTTCGCTGGCATTGTAGGCGTCGTTAGGATATGCATATCTGTTCCTCAGCTACACTTTGGCCACCATACGTGAGGCCATCAACGCCTAGTTGCCACCGAGGCTTGTATGTATAGTATATATACTTTTTCCAAACAATAAGCGGTGTTCAAGCCTATTATTTAAAAAAAAACTCAGCTCCTTTTAAAAGTTGTCTGCTAAATTAGATTTAAAACTTATTTGGCTGTATGTTTGCGAACATCGAAACACAACAGTAACGGATTTTCAAATAAAAGTTCCGGCGTGATAACTGATAACTCTTTAGATACGAAATTTCATATTAGCAGCTGTTTTTGACTGTACTTTAATTTCAATTTATCTTAAAGTTGTTCTAAATAACTATGGAAAATGTTTTGAAAAATATTGCTAATGTGAGAATGATCCACATTCAGCAATAATAATGCGTTACTTTTATATTTTATCATTAATAGGAACAAATGGCAAGCAAACATTTCCAGATAGATCAAATACACCTTCATGAAAAGTACATTGTAATAACTGCCAAAAACTGAACTAAAAGCATGTTATAAAATATGTGGGAGACAAATTTTATGAAAATCGATTACTGGAGAGCGTTGTGACATAATGTTTGGTTATCGAGACTTAATTTTAAGTTAATTTCATTGGATTCGAAGAGCGCAAGACCATTGCTAGTCTTATCATCATTAGAACATACATAACAACTATGTTATGCTATAATTTATTATAACTAAACAGGTATCGATAGTTAGATATGAACACAAAAAGAATTAGTGAAATACAGATTAAGTAAATATAAATGTAATGTAATGTAATGTAATGTGTGTATATGTAAATGTGTTCCAAAGAGTGGAAATATGAAAAATAAATAAAGACACCGAATTTTGAGTCATCCGTTATCAAAAGAGTTAGGCGGGACATTGCCTGAGGTACTCAGAGTCGAAGTATACAACGGTCACGGTGATATCGTCGCGGAACATGCGGCAAACGTCCGGCGACAAGCTCAGGAGGTGTGCAAGCCTCGAGTGGTCTACTCCATACTCGGTGCCCCCAATAGCGTGACGGATCAGGTGCGTCGCTGCATTTCTGTCCTTAGGCTTACTTTTTAAACTCTCTTTCCTATGCATTAGCAGCTCGTTTATATCCCCCAACTGTATATCCTTCTTCGGTAGTTTCAAGGGATTGAAAAACACTTTCCCTTTCATGTGCTCCCCAACCAATTTAACGGCTTGCAACGGGGTCATCATATCCCATAGTCCGTCTGAAGCCAGGACCAGAAACTTATCTTTCGGGGTCAAGCGATAGTGGTAAATATCGGGCTTGGCTGTCAAGTATGGTGGAGTGTGGTAATTTGCCGGGATAGCTTTCTGACCGTACAGCGGCACAGCAATATTCTTCAGCATTTCGGTAGACCATTTGTATCGGTAATCGCCGAGACTGCGCAAGGGAGCGAGCTCGCCTAGCAGGCGGTCCCTTCTAATAACGGTTTTCCTTTCGCTTTCGGGATGCTCGTTCCATATCCTCTTGAGTTCATCGATGTTTTCTGTATTGTGCTCTTTCGTAATCTTCTTGGCGACCCACTCGTCGCCTTCTAGCATGGTGCCCACGACCGCGTTACAGTCGCCGACGTTGGCGACGTATAAGTCAGGCCCGTCCACGTGGCATACACAGACCACCGCTCCAGAAAGTGCAACTGACAGAGTCTTCGGATTCACCTCACCCTTTTCTTTGTATAAATCAACCACTTCTTTAGATAGATCTGTATCTAACTTCAATATTCCTGATTCTAAAGATGTGCTCACATTGATACCTTCACTGGGTTTGTCAGCGAGTTCATTCAAATATTGTTTGAAACTGTTTTCATATTGTGTTTTAAGTTCTTCTACCATTCCAACCTGTAAAATAGAATTTTACATTCACAGAATTTAACTTAATGCTGCAGTTACATCAATGCACATCACAAAAACTTTTTTGCAACCTATAACGGTCAACATTGTAAAAAACTCACTGTGTCATTGTAAGTTTCTATAAGACTGCCTTGAGAGCCTTCTTTGATGCATTTCTTGAGCAGATCAGGTGGCAGCAGTGCGGCAGCAATGTAGCTGAGCAGTCGCTTGGAGATCACCTGAGCGCATGCCGGCCCACCGTGACCATCAAAAACACCTAGCAGTAGACCTGAAAATTTTACAGGTTCTTTATTATTCATCATTATATTGCCCTGGTATATTTGGATTTGATACAGTACATCTTTTACTTCCACTACTGTAAGGTGGTTCTTGGAATTACCCCAATTTGTATGCAAAAGAATATTATTTCTTTCTACAGCTTTTAGAAAAAAAAAAATTTCACTCATAAGCTTGTTTTAAGATTAGCATTGACATATTCTTTACCTGAAGTCAATTTGCAATGTGCCTCACTCCTTGTATCTTCAATGGGGTCGTTTGAGGCCAACTGGTTGGAATCGTAAGATTTAACCGATCCTGTGGTGAATTCTTTTTGGAACTCATTCTTACGCAGAATTACAGTAACCTGGAAATAAGTTAAGGGAATTGAGACTTATTTTAAGTTAAGTGAAAGAGTCACTGGCACAACTGTCCTTTATTCTCTTTTTAACTCCTTTATTTAATGTTTTAACAAATTAATAGATTTTGCTAACTTTAACTCAGGATGATATTGTTTTTTTTTTTTTTTACTATTTACAGGGTAGCGTTTGACCACAAGTCACCTGATGGAAAGTGACGATGTGGTCGAAGATGGCACCACGCTACACCTGGACAGGGGGTTACTAATCATTTTTGTGAGTTATACATGTACTAGAAAAAGATTTTTTGACAATTCTGTACATAAAAATTAAACTTCCACGCTGGTGAAGGCGCAATGTAGGTCGTTATTTATATTACAACATTCATAACAACAAAAAAAAGACAATTTTCACATTTGTGCACAAGATATAATAATAAGTCTGTTTTGTGAAAGTTTGTCTTATCATTGGTAAATATTTTTGAGAAAAAAATTAGGAACTTACTTCTTGTGGTGATGGAAGTACTGTAATGCCATCTTTGTGGGTCTGTGTCCTCACACCGGACGAACCAAAATAACGAACAGTCTCAAAATCAAACTTCCGAATAGCGGACAGTGAAGTTTTATACCAATTTACAAATAGTTTTTGTCTGAACCCATGTTCTAACCTTAAGGACGTGCCTATAACGAAATTAGAGCAATTCATATTTACAGCAGAAGACTACTGAAATAGCCGGGCCTCAAGAGCATGTTATGCAAGCACCGATTTTTACTATCTTTTCCGAAAGTAGCTAGAATAAATGTAAAAAAATTACAGCAACGTAATTCTTTACCTAAAAGATACTGATTTATGTGTCCTAAACCTTTTCTAAGCCACAATTATATGAATTATCGTGAATTTTTAAATCGATCGTAAATATTTTTTCGTTCGATGTAGGGAGGAGCGATATACTCATAAAGATGGTCAACTCGGGTTAACTCGAGTTGAAAACTTGGGCGCATCTGGATTTCAGATAACGTAATTAAATAACCTAAAGAAAATAAACAAGCTGCATCCTGAAATCTCACGGGATCCAGATCCATGTAAAAAAATGTGCAAAAACTACCGGTGTAAGCCAATGTATTAATTTAGGTCTTCAGCTGCCTGCATACCATGTTTCAGCCTAATCGTTTCAATAGTTATGGTGTAAAGTGTTATCAGAAAACATTTATTTAGCCTTATCCTGCCTGCTAACTCGAGTTGATATAACTCGAGTACTTGGATTTTGACTCAAGTTGAATTTATTCCGAGTTGATCCATATCCATATTACATGTCGATAATCGATATCCAAAATATCGATATATTAGTAACGTTACTGACATTCTATAATACACAGGAATATCGATATT
The DNA here is from genome assembly GCA_931315375.2 of Opisthograptis luteolata. Taxonomy (NCBI): domain Eukaryota; kingdom Metazoa; phylum Arthropoda; class Insecta; order Lepidoptera; family Geometridae; genus Opisthograptis; species Opisthograptis luteolata. The sequence goes on from OV928033.1 coordinate 7,851,120, forward strand.
TTATGATATTATTATCTTGTTTACAATAGATTTAGGAAGATATGGTAATATTAAATACAATCTTAGAATATTTAGTTTCGCTGGCCTACGTCAGATAATAACTATAACGCTGGATTTAAAATATGACTACAATTTTCTTTTCATTACTGAGCGTAAAAATGTACTTTAGCTTCAGATTTTGAATAATATATAGAATATTTCCGAGCTAGTGGAGTGAAAACTCTTTTGCACGTCACGGCCAAAATAAATATTTGAAAAACTGTATTTATTCATCGAGTAGTTTTATTTTTCATCAATATTATTCGAATAGTAAATCCATCGAACATATGCAAGCCCTAGCAGTCATTACCCAGCTTCATTTGACGTCGGACACTGACAGCAGTGACATTTACAAAACTACTATAATTACGCCGGTACCGAACCTTTCCGTTCACCAAAAAGACCGATGAGAAAAGAAAAGAAGCATTATTATTTTGTGTAATCTGTGAAAATAGGCAGCAGGCGGACGCAATGCGCATGTCGTTGTCGTTCGAACGAATTCGTCATTCGTCATACATCGTTCGGTTCGATTTGGCTGGCCGACATCGCGGAACCATAAATTTTCTTGCAATCTGCTAATTTTTGCCAACGAAATAGTACATATAAAACAAAACAAAATGCCCAACCAGGTGTTAACTATAGACCCACAAAATGAACTCAAATTCAAAGGTAAGTGCCCCATCATTTTGTTGTACTGAGATAGAACCGCATTGAAACTTGGGCAGCATACGTCGTGAGCTAGTTGCTGACAAATGGAGTTTCTATTTCCAGATTCGGCGTTTTGTCAGGGTGCGGTTTTTTACGTTTGCCTTAATTCTTGTTGTTGCAATCCATGTATTTTACTGTTGTACCTGTGATTAGAGACGAATACGTAACAATGCCTTGCAAATCTTACGGACCTTAACTTTCGAGTAAACCCTAACTACTTGACTACGAAATAAGTAAATGAAATTATGCGCTTCAATGTCGAACTATGTTGATCCTGTCCAAATGTAAATGGATTTTGAAGTGTCCCTGGTTACTAAAGGACCACGCTGTCGTTGTTATACATAAAAAGGCGCCTGTCAGTATCAGTAGATGAATGTTCAAGAAAAGGGATAATAATAGCAGATTAAGTCAGTACTATCCATTAATTAAAATACCCAAAGCATTGCCACAAAATATAGTCAAAATTTGAAATATTATTCTTGTTACTAATTGTTCAGACCAATAAACAGCTTCTAATTAAGTACATGAAAACTAATTGAAAATTAATGTTTGTATGGTAGCTACCTAAAAAAATATCAAAATCTTAAATACAGCATCATCAGAACATGGCATCAATGATTTTTATACACTATCGTCTTTAAATAGTAGGTACATTATGCTCTTTGATATTTGAAATCCATAATAAATAAAATACATAGTCAAGAAGTTATTACTTAATTCAATAATTGTATCTTTATTTAGGTTCATTCAGAAGTAACTTAACAATAAAGATGTAATAATTGTATTGGGTCCGCACAATGGAAGACTTGTTGCTTAGAGTGTGAAGGCTACAGAAATATGATTATAATTATGACAACATTATATATCTTCTGAAGTATATGAATCTGTAAACTGTTAATTAAATACTGAAATTTTACATTTCAATTTTATTTTATTTACATAACATAAATTATAATCAATTACAAACACAGTAGAACAGCTACTAGCTGACCCGGCAAACTTCGTATCGCCAATAAAAGTCACCTTTTAAGCCTTCCCTGAACTCCCACAAACATATCAAGACCAAAATTAGCTAAATCGGTTCTGCCATTCTCGAGTTTTAGCGAGACTATCAAACAGCAATTGAGTTTTATATATATAAAAGAGATAACATAACATTATAGATTTTCAAGAAAAACAATGTTTTCCCCTTTTGGTCAATTTCATAATTTAACTTCACCTCTGTCTAGCTTTATAATAGAATGCATGATTATCATGCATGATGCAACTTATTCAGAAAACAACATTGTGTAAAATAATTCTTCCCTCGCTGGATTTGGCCCGACTTCCTATTACCATATTTTTCGTATGTGCATTTCATTCTATGATGATTTAAAAACGAAGGCCTCAAAAGACAATGTTGGGTTTGTTACAACACTTATAACTCAAGAACTGCTAAACTTATTTTAATTTTTTTATAATATAAAAAAATGGAAATTTAAAAATTTATTATAAAAAGTAATAATGAAGAAAATTCATTTCATCATTTTGTATAGAACATAATGTTGACGGGACTTTTACTGGCAGATAGCTAAATGATAAATATTAGAAAAACAAAAAGAATTAGAGCCCCTTTCCCCAAAAAAAATTAAATCCATTGATAAAAGTTGGTGAACACCTCATAATTGTAATTCATTTTATTTACACTAAACAACTGTAAATTGGGCCATCTAACTCATGCAATTCCAAATTTTGCTTCTAACTAGTTTCGGAGAAAATAAGCTGTGCCATAGACAGACAACTCGAGAGTAATCTAATGGCTGGGCCTTATGGCTTGCCTTTTTACAGACCAGATAGCACGTCTTATACACCCGCCTATGCGTGCGCGTTTGATCGTTCCTAAGGTTCATTTTCCAACAAATGAAGCTGCTCCAGACCATACGACCTACTGTGGGCCCGGGGTGTCCGTTATTGTCTGTACCTATACATCCTGGTCTGAGGCTATCCATCGAGCTGTCAGTATTGTAAGGAAAACTAAAAAGGTGAAGACCGCTGTAACGAATGGAGTGACAAAATCCAAAGTGAGACGACAACTGTCTAGTGTTTCTGAAAGTGGCACGGAAAACTAAAAACAGCATGAACTCGCTTGCTAGCTCGTATTGTCTAAATTTGTGTAAACCTAGCTCCTTGTCAGCACTGTCAGCAGCAGCCTCTCACAACTTTGTTTGATGGACCCAAAATTACGAAACACTAAAACCAGTGTCCGAGGTTGATATTTGAAATCTAGTTTGCAAATTCTGGTCCCTATTTACGTCCATTCTCAATGGTCGCGAAATTCTCTATAGGTATAATTAATTTGCCTTTAACTTTTGTAAAAGTAGGACAGTTGGTTCCTGAAGTGTAGTGAACTCATTGCCTGTCGGCTGCTGGATGCATAGGCAGTAGGTAGTAGGTACTTAGAGATCGTTCAAATGACAGATCCGTGTCAATAGTGTCATCACACCCTGTTTACCTAATCGTCTGAGTTCCGTTGGTGCATTTTTAACTTTACGGCAGGTGTCAAGATGTCCGTGTTTCGTATGCGATAGGAATAGAATATCTTTGCATTCGGATATGGTGGATTGTTTAATTTACAATTTTAATTTTCCTTAGTTGGTTTACATTTATAAGCATTGAATTCTGTTGAAGCATAAGTACGTTAACAAAGGAATACATAGACTTCAATCATATTTGTGACAAGGAAACCAGCTCAAATACTTTATATTGATTTTCAAGTGACCCAATATTTAGCTGCAATGGTAATGAAGGTAATTACATACACAAAGCAGCAAACCATAATGTATTCGTAGATTTCGTAGTCTCTGTCATTAATTATTTCTCACTGTCCTAGTTCGAAAAAAGCTTCTAACTTTCAGTACTGAAGCCTCTTGCTCCATCGAAAAAGGTATTGGCATTTCATTATCAGCCTTTCACTTTCCCACTGCTGGGACTCCGGCCTTCTCTCAGAGAGAGAGAGTATGGGCTGTAATCTACCACGCCGGCCCAGTGCGAGTTGGTAGATGTCGCATGCCCTTGAATGATGCAGTTCTTGGACATGCCGGTTTCATCAAGATGTTTTCCTTCACCGTTTTGAGCGATGGCAAATCCGCACATAACTTATTAAGTCATAGGTGCGAGGCCGAGAGGATTCGAACTCGGTGTCGGCGTCTTCAGTCGCACGCCTAACCGTTCGGCCACCATCGCTACATTAGCATTTAGTCTTTATTAAATTCTTCTACTGGCCCAGTCCCATTGTTAGAGTTTCCGGTTTTCCGAGCTACAATTTATATGTTCCGAATTCAGTCCCGCGTTCGTCAGTCATCTTAATTTTCCGTTTATGATGATAGTTTCTTTTCGGTGTATTTATGTTATTGAAATTGTTAATTTCCGCCTGGAATGTAATGCTACGTACTTGATATTGCTTTTAATGTAATCTATGCAGACGCAAGTTACTGGAAGTTGGACAAAGGCAACGCTGTTTGTAGTGTCAGCTAAATAAATAAAATACCTGGATGATCGAGCTTTGCTCCATTTTATCCTTTTTACAAAATAGTGTTTTTAGAAAATTGTATTAGTGTTACTGAACAACGCCATCTATTGTCATTTAGCATAAAAAATAGTATCTATTACTACTCGCCAATAGATGTCAGGAAGAGTCATAATTTTAAGTTGATTATCGACATAAATCGTTTTCTAAAAATGAAACATCAAAAAAAAATCAAATCATCAAATGATCGCCCCTGAAACCCTCTGCATACTACATTTCATGAAAATTTTTGGAGCCGTTTCCGAGTTTCAGATTATATTTATATATAGTTACATATATGCAAGAATTGCTTGTTTATAGGTATTAGATGTTATCGATATATCTATCTGATTTCATAACTTTGATGTTATATTTAACTTAATAAAGTTTTTTGACTGTCTACTAGACACTGAAACAACAACAATGTCTAAAGCTTATCACATTTTATGTAATCTTATCTATTCTTACCACTATTCGCCATGCAAAGTTTCGAACGTACCGGAACTATCATGGCGCAATGTAGAAGGAATAGATTAGGAACGGCGTGTGTGTGATAGAGCTAAAGCTATGAGCCATCTGCTCATGGTTACATCTGGCTTTGTCCCTATGGATATAGTCATTATTATTGAAGATTTTAGTTGATTTTGCAGGGATGTTCGAGCAAGGCTGCACCACATACCTGAAGCTCGGCAACCCGTCTACTGATACAGTCCTGTTCAAGATCAAGACTACCGCGCCCAAGAAATACTGCGTGCGTCCCAACTCTGGCGTTCTCGAGCCAAACTCCAAAGTTGAAATAGCAAGTAAGTATAATTCGCGTACTTATTATCGTAACGACCTGCATCAAGGTACACATCATCATCATCAGCCTTTCACGTTCCCACTGCTGGGACTCTGGCCTTCACTCAGAGAGAGAGTATGGGCTGTAATCTACCACGCTGGCCCAGTGCGGGTTTGTAGATGTCGCATGCCCTTGAATGTTCAGTTCCTGGACATGCCGGTTTCCTCACAATGTTTTCCTTCACCGTTCCGTTTATTTTTCTAATATTGTTGTGATCAGACGTTAGTTTGTTTGGATTTGTCTCATAATATGCATCAGCATGATATAGAGACCAACATACTAGGCTACTTTTCATTCAAAGGTTTCACGAGAAAAAACGTGCAATCTAGTCACTAGGTAGTTCATACGTCTTTACCTGATATCGCTTAACTAAAAAAATAACATTTTAGTTGCACTTGCTAAATCAAACTAAGCCGCGGTATATAGTGACTAGAAATATGAGTTCGAGATCAATTACAGTACTCTGTATTGTTCCAGTCACGCCCCAGCCCGTTTACGTGGATCCGAATGAGAAACACAAACATAAGTTCATGGTGCAAAGCGTCGTCGCACCAGAGGGCAAGACTAATGTTGATCAAGTGGTGAGTATTCCTTATTTACTATTCCCATAGTTTTGAGACTACAGTATATCGTAATAAAGAATTTACGATGTCCTTCCCTAGTGTTCAAACTATCTTCAAACCAAATTTCACCAAGATTATTCAGCAGTGTATGATGGCTCGTGGAGTAGCACGAGTTGACTCCGCGATACTTTCCTCCGAAAATCAGCTCAAAATTCAAACGATATTATCGATATTTATTTCCACCAATAATGGTTGATAGAAAATAATCATTTACAAAATAATATTGCAAATGACGTCCGTAAAACACGTGATGCGAATAAGGGGAGGGGGATTGGTGTTCAGTAGCATTTAGGATTACCTTGAGGAAGAGGGGTCTGAACATGACACGTGTCTCGCCAATCGAAGGAAGCAATTGATGTAAACCCAAGTCGAGTTATACAACTGAGATTTGCCGATGCTTTATATTTTTTATAAGAGTTTAAGATTGAATGAGGTATATCTATTCAAACAAAGTAAATTTGCAAAACTTACTTGTGGAGCAGTTACATAATGCTTTACTCGACAAAATGTACGATCAAGTAACTATTTGAGGCCGTGAAGCTATTCCGAGTGACATGTGATACATTCTCACACTTAAAAAGAAGTAACTTACAGTTTATAAATTACTGATTAGACTAAATTTCAGTTGGTCGATAGAACTACCGTAGCGAGTGTACGACATTATTTTTCCTTAAAACATTAAATATTATTGTTTCAGTGGAAAGAGATCAGCCCTGATCAGCTCATGGACTACAAGCTAAAGTGCGTGTTCGAGACTCCGCGTGGAACTAATTTCAATGTAAGTATAATTATGTATACAATTAGTTGGTGAAGTGAGCAATTCATATGATGGGAAGCAACAAGAGTGTCATAACAGCTGGTGGTACCACCTGGAACTTTAAATTACAAAGCTGCGCGTCATTTCACTGCGCTCGTTGCCCTGAGCCTGACACATTCTATCTATATATGTATAATAAAACTGCCTGTCTTAACGGACTGACTGAGTGTTATATCGACGCAGAGCCGGTCCTAGAAGCTTAATATGTGCAAAGTATGCTTTCTGTATAACGTAGTCGCATAGGTACTAACAAAAGGTTTTACGAAATTCTAACCTTATGCTGGTGTAATCGGACGTAAATTTAATTGCATAAAACATAATGAATTCCGAAAAACAAACTCACAAATAGACAGGTTAATTCCCGCTACGGGCAGGATAAATATAAATAAATAATTTGTAAGTACGATTCGTATATTTCACCTGATAGCAAGTAACGATCTGGTCAAAGGTGGATACTTACTAAGTAAATATCAATTCACTCTTAACTTAAACATAGGTAGGTGTAATTACCACAGACTTATACTCCTTTGCACGCCGCATGTTTTAACCAACCTTAATCAACAAGTAGAATAGAATAGAAGAGATTTATTCATGACAACAGAACAGATAGACGAATAGTGGCTGTTACCAAAGAGTAATAATACCTCCAGTCATTGAGTGCGATCGATTTGGTTCAGTGGATAATGGTGAATCGCAAACGGTTGCTAGTGCCAAGACTGGATTAGTCTGTGGACTGGTAACTTTCTACACCAGCCAAGGCAACCAGGGGCTCTGTAGGACGCCTGAGGAAACCGAGCTCACATAACATAGATACATTTTCTTATGTTATTCTGGCTAGATATCCCTCAAGTTAAGATTCTATCGACACACAACTATGGGTGCTTAAGAGGAAGTTTCTAATCCAGGCATACCATGGCACCACCTCCGACCGCGTCGTCACGTAACATTACAAGACTTTTCGTTAAACGTCACACTGTGAGATGTAAAAAACATACTGGATTCAATAGTCTAGCTCAAATCGACATATAGTTTTAGTAGCTAGCATCAACTTATCACAATAACTAATGGGAAGACAGTTCTAGTGGCAGCTGCATTACAAATATATCACACAAAGCTGCCTCAGTCTAAATTAGACCTAGTAGTAATATACATTCGTTTTAACAGAGCTCCGTCACGTCACCTTATCTCTATGACGGGGTTCTTTGCTTTTCAAGGTTATCCTGACGAATCATTTATTACCTGCGCCTTTTTATTCAACTAAGATGACGTAACAAGCGATAGGTTTGCCCTCAGAACTGAATGACAGAACTATTTTTCTAAACAGATTACCCCATACATACAAACTTTACCTCTTCTCAATACTATGTATTTTATAAAATAGCGGTCCGTTCTAGGATGCGTTTACATTGTAAAACGTGTGCTCTATCTCTAATCGGTTATTGAACGCCGCAGTGGAATGGGCAGCACGATTTTTACACTGAACTCATACAATAGTAATATTAGACGAGTCTTCGAGACATTGTTAGCTTATATGAGGATGCCACGGTCTTTGAGCTTATTGCTCCACAAGGTCTACCCACTCACCTAGCCTATTGATGATTTGTCACTTCAGTTTGACGTAGCGTAATCGTATTTTTCATAAAGGCTGGGTAAAAGAAACTTGCAACGCCGCTACACGAATACGCTACGCTAGTCAGCTAGCGTAGTGCTGCCATAGTGTATTCGTACACGCTGCTGTCAAACTGTATGAACTGACATTTTATCATATTATCCTCCGATATAAACCAGACGCCGATGACTATTCGTTCCAGGACTCTGGTGACAATGCCGCCCAAAATGACGTCACCAAGAAGCGAGTGGCCGTCGCCGAGGAAGCGAAGCCCTCCACAAAAGTAAACCTTGCTCTTACCGCTACTAGATATCATTGACTTTTTGCACTTAGCTTTTGGTCAGTTTCGTACCGAACCCACTTACATGTCTCTGTACAGAATAATTAGTGCACGAACGTTGGCTTTTTTGATTTTTATTCGCTCATTCGTCACTCGATCAGTCAAACTAACAAATCGTTTGATATGCAAATGCTTTAATTACGTCGTAAGGTAAGGCTCGTTTACATGTATTAAGTAATTCAATAATAATAATTAAAAGGGTTACGACATATAAGGATGGAGCTTGCCCCTTCTACATGTCCCGCATTTTAAAATTTTAACGGCTTTGCGGCCACTATACAATAATAGATAGTTCAAAAGAGATTAAAAAAAACGTTCCCATGCAAAAACTCCTATAACGTCTAGAAACTTTACACTCACACACATGCCTTTGGAGTGGGACACTTAGGTCACACGATATCAAAATTTGTAATATTTATTTTAGGACATAATATGTAAATGTGGAATGAGCTTCCCCCACAAGTATTTCCGCTCTGCTACAGATTGCAATCCTTCAAGATGGGTGTGAAAAGAGTTCTTAAAGGTCGGCAACGCATCGGCAACTCCCCTGGTGTTGCAGATGTCCATAGGCGACAGTGACCGCTTTCCATCAGGCGGGCCGTCTGCTTGTTTGCTAATCGATTACATTAAAAAAATGGTTTTAACCACTACCTCACCTGTTGTTTAGTGACGATGTGGTCGAGGATAGTACACGCACTTGATTTAGAATGGGACAGGCTCTCAATCATTACTGCCGGAACACGCTTATTGAAGCGTTAAGCAATTAATTGTTAACATAAGGATGGTAGTTTGTCAAGCGAGCTCTTTGAAGTACCCATTTTGAGGTTTCATCACGATGTTTTCCTTCATCGGAAGCTCAAGCTCTTTGTAAAACATTTAGTGGAAGTACTGCTGAACATAGGCCTTCCTCTTTGAACGGCTACTAGCCATTTGCATCCATCGTCTCTTACAATGGCGTCTGTCCACCTAGTGGGCCTACCTGCAGAGCGTCTTCCGGCTCGTGGTCGCCACTCGAGAACCGGCTTACGGTCGGTCGGGGATTACCACAGAGCTATCATCGCGTAAATTAAAACGTTTTAGGTACTTACTGGTATAAACGCAAATCTCCCTAATTAAGTACCAGTTAATGACCATAACACTTAATATGTGTAATCGAGGCCATACTTGCTAGACTCAGCCGCTTATAACTATTCAAGGAAGATTAGTAACGTGCCCACGATCGCTGTTTAGCAGAAAAAAATATTCTTGTCAATATTGGATTGCTTTCTATCATCCGGGTATTAGGGCTAAAATGATAATCGCTATTTGATCAATATGCACATGATCGTAAGCAATATGAGTCCGGATGTAAACCGGTACGATTGAAACCCATTATACCTACAGGGTTATTAGGAAAAATGCTAATAACCTCTTCAGAGCAAATTCTGCACATCAGATCCAACAACTTTTGCTCTACGACTTTTAGTATATTTTATAATATTTTTTTCCCATTCAAAAATAATATGCATCATGCATACTCTAGATTTAGGCGATCACAGAATACAATAAACAATAGGATCGACACGATTGTAGTTACTATGTAGTTTACTACGAGACAGAGGTAAATAACGGCTTCACGCTAATAAATTTCCTAGTATAGTTAATATAAACGGCCTGTCGTGCACTTATTGTACGATATATCGAACTATCGCCACATTGTTCGCGCAATGCTTGATAAGAGCGTGGCGACGGTTACAAACACCGTTCGTTTGATACGCCACCAAATCCATCTTCCATCTTGGCATGTATTTTAAATTACAGGAAGCTGTAGAGCATCTTATCCAGAACGAGGCAAAGCGGCGGAGGGACGATGAGGTCTCGTCATCTATAAATCCGAGCATGGTACTTCGTTTCATTTAACATAATTTTATCTACAAATAATATTGGCTCGGTATTACTGTTGGCATCAACGGTCGCGTTCATCTACGCCTTGCATCATTCTATCATCGAAAAACTTATATAACTTACTTGCTTGTATTCTTCTTCATTTAAATCACAAAAATTAATAAAATTACCACATGCGCGTAATAATATTACAAATCGAACGTTAAAAAACACCGCTTTACGCCTTGAATGTTGCGATCTTAAAACAACAAAATAAATCTAATTTTTCCTTTACATCCTATCATTCCAACTTACCATACTCATTTTTTTTTTCAAAAACCGTTTTCAAGGTCTCCTGGAGCCTGACACAGCATGTTTATGTATAATTTGCAACCTTTTTATATTTTTGGTATATTAATACAATCCGTATTATGTACTATTATTATTTGTTTAACCTTTTTTGTTTTTATTAATATTCCAGACATCGACTTTCCCTAAGTCCGAAAATGTGGAAAGTGATCTTCAAAAGGCGTCTATAGAAGTAATTCTTTTGAGAGAGGAAGAGAGCAAACTAAGACACGAAAATCTGCAATTAAAAGTGAGTTGTATAGGCGCATTTTTTTTCTAAATACATATGCAGGATTTTCTTGTCGCGTAAAAACAGCTATAATAGTGCTGGCACTACGGCTGTTTATATTTTTTTTTGTAGCGATTGCTATGTGTGTACCTACCAACATAATATGTGTGAAATGACGAGACTATAGTTTTAGAGTTGATAAGATATTATGTCCTCTATAATATTATTATGTTCATACATTGTCAGCATTTCACAGATAGATTGGTAGGTCTTATTGTAAGTGTGGCCCTTTTTGTGTGTGTCCTTGCTTGAATGGATCTCGTAAAGTTAGTGCTCTTTCATGTTGATATGTGTTACCCGCAGCACCAGAACTGCTTGTCCCCAATGTTTAGTGTAGTTACCCCATTAACACTATATTATGACAAAATGCTTTTCGCAGCGTCGGTTCTGCCCCGAGATTCTGGATCACATCTTTTACCCTAAGCTACCGTTTAATGTAATAGCAATGACTTTTACATATTGATTACGAGATTTTGAGGGTTGGAATAGAATATTATAAAACATTGTTTTACTAATTGAGATATCTAGAATAATCTAGATACCCTAAAATAATTAACAGGCTATATGGTATTTTTTTTTTCAAAATAAAAACTGAGAATGTATTTTTTAAATGGTAGATTGGCTTAAAGGTAATATAGATGCAATTGTAAAAATGCAAATTTGCAAATTTTATAATGCTTCTGTTAGAGTACTGTAACAAAAAAATTTAAAAATAAAAATAAATATTTTTACTTTTTATAAACTCGTTGTAGGGTGGTGTTGCTCTTCCACTCATCCCCATCGTTATGTATAACCTGTTGTAGAACAGGAGCCCATAAAGCATCGTCATACTTCTAGGAAACTAAAGCCCTGGTAATTTAAAAATAGGTTTAAATTCTTAGATCTTTTAAAATTAGACCAATGAGTTTTAAAGTATCAAACTACCAAATATATTGTAACCTAAGATATTATACATAGGAACAATTATTTGACTATTGTGTGTTCTATTTTTAGCGCTACGCTTTACAATTGTTATTATTTTTATATAGATGTTGGTACTTCATTATTCAACCTACTATAAGCTTGTCTTTCCACCAGAGCTGTGTAATTTTTTGCTCCAGCACCGCTTAGCTACATCGCACATCTTTTGTGGAAAGGCAGCTTTCTTTTTTTAAGCTTTCGTGTAATGTTATACTGACTGGTTAATTTTACAACACATTTAGTTGTGTTGTGAGTAAACCAGGTAAAGGTAAGTATTAGTTGCTTATCCTAATTTGGCGCTTTTACCGATTTTGATACATTTCACAGCTGATGTTAATTGACGATATCGTAGAAGGTGGCGCCATTCCACGCCTAGACTGAAAACTAGAGTATTCGTTGGTAAACATATTGAGGGTTGTTCATAAATAAAAAAAAGTTATGAATAACAAAAAAGACTTGCTTTGGCGTAGTTAAGAAAACTTTAAAACCAAGCGTTTTTTCAATAATAGTTCTACTCCACCGACAGCGACCTCTCTTCGTCTTTTTTTATTTAAATAGAGTATATATTATAAGAGCTGTCCGTGTGTTTTTTAAAGCAGTCGGTGGAGAAGTACCCTTATATTATAATATATATCGTCTGTGAACTTCTGATACCTACTAACTGACATAATGTTATAAAATATTCAAACGGCATCTGTTGGTAACGGCTGCAGTTGAAAGAATACTTTAATCTCCTAAATTAAATAGCCGTTTGTTTGGTTGCTATTTCACCGCGAAATATCACGAAATTCGATCGAATTTTTTGCTCTACCTGTAAAATTTACCTGCACGCAGATAGAATATCTTAGTAGTTCACAGACGATATATATTTGTGCTTGCGAGGCAGAATCGGCGACAGAACATGATCTAAAAGTCAAAATTGAAAAATTACCAATTTATCAATGTTACATGCAACATTTCATAGGTTCTTGAAAGAAACTAAAATTCTTAAGAATATTAGTTACTACATCATGCGTTTACTCGTTCGTATCTACCGTAAGTCCGTAATCGTTTCCGTGGAATCTTCACTTATTAGCAACCGCATATGACTGAAGTAGTACAACAAAAATTTAGACACGTATTGAAAAAAAATATGTCTGGTGGAGGGGTACGCAATTATAATTTAGACTTTACATAGCGACATGAAAATCTGGCAAGTGGCTCCTTATTAGTCGTATTGCCTACTGAAACTAATCCCTACTTAATGTTATAAATGCGAAAGTAACTCTGTCTGTCTGTCTCTCTGGCTTTCACGCCTAAACTACTGAACCGATTTAAATGAAATTTAGTAAAGATATAGTCTAGAGCCTGAGAAAAGACAGGCTACTTTTATCGCGATAAACTGTACCAACGCGGGTGAAACCGCGGGAAACAGCTTTCATAATATAAAAGTGTACTGGAAATTCGTACTGTAATCAACAGCTTCTTCAAATACGCGATTGAAAATGCGCAGTTGGGCAGTAATAATTTTTTTGTATACTATGCGATATTTTTTGTTTCCGCGTGTCAAATGGCGAATAAACGGAACGTATTTTTGTAAAAGTGATTGTGATCGACTGCACTCAGATATTTTTGTGTTTGTATGTTTGTTTTTTACTTCTGGACGGGTTTTGATTTGATATTCAGGATTCGATAGCTTAGTTTTCAACTTAAAAACTAAAGTATGATTGTTTGTATGATCGCCGACAGCGCAGTGCTGGGATATTTTTGATAAAGTGTCGAAATGCTATAACTAGGAAATACCACGGATTCTAATCGTTCCGCGAGCGAAGCAGCAGCTATTTGATAGTAAATTTTTTTTACGCTAGCGACGTGACATATTTGGTACGGGTAAAGATACAAAAATTATTGAATATCAATTAATGCCTGAAATTAATAATCGATCCGATCCGTTATCCGTGATTTTGGATCGATATGTTATTTTAGTACTAGGGCTTGACAGATTACTACTAAAATGACATACTATGATATGACATCGATCCAAAACCGCGGATAACGGATCAGAATCGATTATCAATTTCGGGTGTTAATCTTGATCGCGACCGATGCGCTAATCATACAATCCAAATGCGAAGTTAATTTCGAGGTGCCTGTTTATATTTGCTAATAAACAGGTAACCAAAAATTTAAATTTGTAAAATGTTTATTGTACAATATTATACTCGCCATATAAATAACTAGCTGCGCCCCGCGTTTTCCCCGCAAGATCCTTTTCCCAGGATAAATAGCCTATGCGTTAATCCAGGGTATAAGCTATCTCCATTCCAAATTTCACCCATATCCGTTCAGTAGTTTTTGGGTGAAAGAGTAACAAACATCCATACTCACAAACTTTCACATTTATAATATTGGTAGGATAATCGCACATGCATTCTCACGTAATACAATAGATATAACCACTTCAATTCATTTTCATCCGGTATGAAGCTACAATTAGTAACTCGGGCTAAGGCTAAATTGCTATGTTATTTTCCTAATGCGACACGCGCTCAAATTTGATCTGTGGTAATTATTGCTCACAGGTTTTGTACAAGCGAGTGGCGACAATATATTTTAATACGCGACTGATGCAATTGTTTTGATCTATCGTGTCAGTACGGCGGCTCACCAAGGACGTGGTTGCTTTCAGGAGGAGTTGCTGCGCCTGCGCCAGTCGGTGGGCGACGGGCGTGCGCAGCGCTCGCACTCGTATGGGCCCGAGAAAAACGCGCAGGTGGTTATGATGCCGTGGATAGCCATCGCCATCGCAATGGCTATCATCGGCATCATCATCGGAAAGTTCTTCATGTGAACGCGTTGTGACCCCCGCGCGACCTCACGCCTCGCTGACACCGCTGTTACTCCACTCCCGACTACCCTCGCACGAGGCAGCTTCCAAACCTTCATAAGTCGACAATCCAATTTAAAAACTCTATAACGCAGACACTATAGATAGACAATTGGCTAATTGACAGCATTTAACGTGCGCTCATAAGCAGACCTTCGGCAATCGCCTTCAAACAGACACGTGGCTGTGCATAATGGCTGCGCGCTTACAAAGAGCGTCGCGTGAGTCGCTTCGCCTGTATTGCGTTTGTTCTCGTTGGCAACCCTAGAATACGAAGCCCAAATGTAATGTAAAAATGTCTATAGTGTTTGTATGCTCACACGACACAATAATTAGGTATGTTATATCATACAGACAAAATATTTAATTTTATATTCTTAAATACTGAAAGTTACAATATGTAGTCACATTTTTTCTAACGTTTTGACTTGTAACCACAAACAAAAGTTTTATGCAAGGAATCTGTAACGTTTTGTTGATAATCTACAGGAGATTCTGTTTTAGTTTCTCTTTTTTGTAACTTATTTAACCAATCGCGCTTTCCTGCGTGTATTAAACATAAGGGGGCTATGTTTAGATTGTCGACAACCTTCCAACCCAGCCAAACTGACTACGCTTCTCTTTAAATGTGTTAATGTTTAAAATCTGTACTTTCATTAGGTAAATGAATACAACTACATAGTGTTCATTTTATTGACGAGCAACAGTTCGCTTGGTAACTTTTGTAACTCAGACGTTGTGTAAACCCGCTTTCCTACGTTTTACATATGATATGAATTGTGTACTGTTTGTTGACGAGTTTCAAATAATCTTCTAGCTAATTATTAATAATTGATGTTAGGCAATCAGTAGAAAATCGATCTTCTTTATCTAAATAAATATGTATCTTATCAAATGAGTATTTCTCTTACCATAAAGAGTGTAAGTATTAAATTCGTGGATCCCCATGACAGATTGTTTATCATTACAGCCGTAGATGAAATAAAAGGACACCCCACCAACTAATCGATAATGTACCACTGAGCATAATCATGTAATTATTTGCAAGTTTTTTGACGATCAGCAATATAATAATACCTGCACCGCCACATAACTCCGTCCGCACGGAAATTGGCAACGAAACACGATAAGTATTTCGGTAGTTTTCCAGGATTTTAATATTACCTACTGTTGGGAGGTAACGCGTTCAGTCCTTACGAAGCTGAGTGGTACCAAACATACATATACACGCATAAAATCTTTCGCATTTATAATATTATAGTAGGATAAATGTGTGTGTGAAGCCATTGGTTACATGACCTTAGTGGCGGCGTATCCTTCAATTTTATCCATTGCCATAGCCATGTTAGGCAATTGAATGACGTAATCTTCGAATTACCATACCTAGTGTATGAAAGTGCAGTATTTATTACACTACAATATAATTATATATTCTGTAAACTTTTGGTACTTCCTAATAGGGATGGTTGTAATTTGAATTAAAAAAAAACATTAATCAGTAACCTATTTTCATAAAGGTTATGGAAGTCCGGTGCCTAGTTTAGCTTATAAATTTTAACACTGAAATAACACTAACATCGCCTCTATTGATTGCCTTATTTCAGTTATTGGAATAATCTATTATTTTTGTGTTGTAATAATCTACTTTATAATTTCGCTAAAACCGGTGAAAATCCTTTTATGTTCTATTTTTCTGTTGTGGTGAAACAATAAAGCGTTATCTATCTAACCGGAAGCTTTTCACTATAGAATTCAGACTACCTTCATAATCATTTTAATTTACAATATTCAAATGAATCTGTAAGTAATTCAAATGCTTATATATAAATTGTAATAATAATATGAATGCGAGTATCCGGCTTGTCATCTTATGCTTTCAACGCAACTTAAGTAATAATAATGAATGTTTAGCAATAATTAGCTGTAGATTTGTGTGTAGCGTATCCTACATTCAATACTAACGTTGCACGTATTAGTGTATATCTATATCTTTTAATGTGGTATAAAAAGTAGAAACAAAATAAAAGGTACAAGCCCTTGAGTGACTGAATGTGGGCAGCACCGTATAGTTTAGCGCATGCTGCCGGCAGCGCTGACGACATCACTTGACACCTATAGAAAGCAAGCAGTAGCTCAACTAAAACAAGAATCATTTAACTATACCTAACTATAATATCACACACATGATGGGATATATTATTATTTAATATTTCATGGATATGATAAGCATTGGAGTTTGTGGCGTGACGTAAGGCCGTATTAATAATTTGAGAACGACATCACATTGAAATAAACTCCTGGGTTCGTGTTCAATCTTTTAATCCGAACAGAGTTTTTCCTACTGGAGATGAAATAAACCGAGTCTAGAATTAGACTGAGGATTTAATTCTGAATTTCACCTAAATTCAATGATGCGAAAATAATTAAGTATGGGAGAATTGTTTTTTTTTGAATATTTGCAATGTAAGATTAATTGTAATAAAACTTTCTTATATTTTACGTTTTGTTTCTTTAGAAGCCTAAAGGATGGCCAATACATATGACGTGATCCGGACGTCTCGTCTATGGAGTTGATGTTGAATTCTAATATCATGACAAACAGTGAATAGGTAGGTTATAGAAGCCTGGTTTCGAGTGAAACTACTGCTTGCTAATTATGTATACAGTGTCCATTTTTATTGACACTAGGCAGCTGCTGCTGCTGCTGCCTGTAACGGACTTTTATCTTATCTTGTGTATGTATCCGGGCTATTTCATTTCCGCATAGTAAACATTTATCAATAATTCACAATTACAAATTAGCCTCAATCACTATATTCAAGACCTTATTGCATAATCATCACAATAAAAAATTAAGTCTATGATGTGTCAACGAGTGAAGAGTGGTTTTCCAATATTCACATTGGTCATATCACTCGATACATGTCTAAATTAATACCTTTAGTACTTATGTACGGAGTTATATCACGAAGATGATAATTTCGCCATTTAAACCTGAGGCAAAGTAAATCACGTGGCAATCGAAACATTACATAGAAACTGGTTGGTCCGTCGTAAACATAATCCTGTAATGTTATTTGGGCAAATTTGAGGCGTTTTTGTAGATAAATGTGCACAGGGAGTGATAAATCGGCATGTGAGGTCTATCATAATTGCTTGTAACATTAGGGTTCGACGCAGTCACTGTACTTATAGCTGAGCTTTAATTTTTTAATCATATTGTCGGTTTAATAAGTTGCAATAATCAAACATAGCTTTCAAAAAGATTAATAGCTCAGCTAGTGTCGAAATGAAGGTGCGAAATGCGGTTATATAAATAAAAGTAAATTTGTAATTGGACCGTGGGTCGTCTTATATCACCACGATTTTATTGTTATTCTATAATCCTAGGCGTCTGTATGTCAAGTTTCATAGCACATTTTAATGGTAGTTTTGTGTCAGTACTCAGTATATTAGATAATGTCACTATGGTTTAAATGCATTTTAAATTTATCGGTGTTTGGTTTGCTATCTGGAAAAGCAGTTTATTAATGATGCTAATACGTCTTGTGACGCGATTAAAAACACTTATGCGTAATAGTGAGGGTGGTGTTAAGAGAATGACCTTTCCTGGCCACTTTTTGTTAATATTAACAGTTTTGCCTGCCACTCTATTTATTACTGTCTGACAAATGGCCAAAGTGTAATTGTTTTAATCAACACTTATTCTCAATAGGTTTTTTTATCATTGAAGAAAGAAAATAAACGTATTATTAAGAAAATGTTAAAGAACACTTATTAAGAAACATTTCCTAACTTTTTGACTATGCTAAGATTCATTCATTTGTGATAAATTGCCATTGAGAATATCCAAGAGGTGGCTAGCTTATATTCATTCGGGGTCAGTGAAAATTAAAGGTTCATCGTTAGAGCTAGTATTCGTGATTTTTTTAATTTTAATTATTCAGTTAACAATGTATTATTGAGCATATAAGAATAATTTTGTTTTTAAAACTGTTGGGACATCTATAAAATATTTAAATATAATTTCTTTGTAATTAACAATAGAAAATGGTTTAAATTTAAATTTTCCTTATGATATTGTTGTTATATTAAACTATTATGCTATATTGTATCGTTTTCTGAAATAAAAGACTTAATTTATGACGCCGGACATATTTATTTATAATTTGTACACCTATGTTAGTTGAAATTCACAAGTATTTCCGCAGTGCTGCTATATAGCTAATCTTCAAAATTCAAGGGTGTTTAAAGTGTCGATCAGACGAGCAGCCATCAATAACTACTCTTATTGAAATGTATCGTGATTGCGATCGATTCGAGATCTTTAAGAAAAAGGTAATCTCCTTAGCAGTTGGATTTTGTTTTTCTTGATTTATAAGATCACTACGACTATTACCTTTGAAACAGACTCAAGTGTCAAAGTGTCATAAGCTTTACGTGTGAAGTTGCATCTAGTTTCGTTACCTAGAGGGCCGAATATCCCAGATTGCATAGAGTTCCTTAATTTTGCAATCTTGCTTGGAATGAAGTCCAGAAAAAGGAATTTCATTTAGATGAGCTGCTGGACTTCACTGTGCTATATACCTACAAAAAATGTTTGAATATCTGCGCCATATTCGATCAACGCGCTTATTTGAGTAGAATTCAACCTACCCGTTTATGGCCGTTTATGACTGTTAGAATTTGTGTTCCTCGGTTACGCCACATTTCCACATTGGCTCGCGCCAATTTTTCGTACCGTCTAAAACTAACCGGCCGTAATTTTATAATGTAACATTAATAATTTGATGTTATTTCGGTTATACACATTATTGCGGTTAGGGTCACGCTAAGATGCAAAATTTTAATGCGTTATTTGCTGGGTCACGCTAAGACGCAAAATGCGTGATTTGCTGACTCACGCGCGTGTAATTACTACTGAACTACCTAGCGAGCCGATGCAAATTTCATCTGACCAGTTTTGCAAATAGCTCTTCGTGAACACACTCTCTTCAGAGTCCTCTGTCTCACTGTACCACCAGGTGTAATGCCAGCACCAGGCTACCTGAAGAGAGACCTATTAAAATGATCTATAATCGGCATTCAAGGCAGGTCATCAAAGAAACAAACTATTATATGTGATATTACCATATTCTTTATTTACTAGATTCGTTTATATATAAGTGATTTAAAAATTAACTAAATCCTAGGTGAAATAACACATTAAAATCACAAATAGGAGGTATCTACTTACAATTCAATTAACTTTAAAGTTCATTTCATTAAAATAATGTCAATAAATTATGAATTAATTGAAACATACCGCTTAGAATACAATTATACCTCAGTATACATTACTAAATCACTATGGGCCCACTGGAGGGACGTAATTTATTGCAAGCCCAAGCAAACGTAGTTTCGTTTTAGCAACATGGATGCTAGAATCTGTACTTTACAGCAAATATGATTTTTGCTTGGTGGTAGGGTATTTTCTAGTACTCGCCTGGCTAGCTACCACCCTCTTGTTAAGAATCTGTCGCCAAGCACCTATCGGTGTGTTCCGGCAGCCTCACTTGAGAGCCAGTTCCCAGCCCAGGTGTAGCGTGGCGCCACCTTCGACCACATCGTCACTTAACATCAGGTGACTTGTGGTCAAACGCTACCCTGTAAATATTAAAAAAATATATATGATGTTTTATAAATATGTAGTTTGTTCCCATTGCATCAAATTGAATTGAATAGAAATAATCTAAAACTGAATATGGATGTAAATTTAAAAATGTATTTAATTTTTATGAGAAAACGTCGCTCCGGCGACTCTAAGCGCACATAGACGAAGTTTTATCTCAAGTACAAGAGCACACACTAAATACAAATGTTCCAAATGGGTGTATATTCATTATTACATTTCATTTTGATCCCAATAAGTACCTTTGCATAAATAAATACATAATTTAACCTGACAGTACAACTGATATTATACCTAAGCAGAGTTGATCTTATGCACAGAATAATAATATAGTAACAAATTATGTTTTCCAAATGTAATTTCAGTCATCGCAATTAAAACGAAATTACGTTTACATTTGTCGAGTACAAAAGGACAAAACGAAGTCTGCTTACGGGCGACCCATAAGCACCTACGAATTATTACAACTTGTCACACTTTGCTCCGCTAGTGGCTTGTCCATTTTTGAACATCAATTAATCACTATATAACACTTCATCATCAAAAGCTTATAAGCATGGCCGTTACAGATACAAAATATAATGGCTAAAGCAGACCAAAATGCAACAAATTAAACAAACTTGAATACTGTGCATCGCTGAGATCATATCGAAAATTAACCTACCTTAGCTTAATAACTACATAAATATACATTTACAATATGTGACTTATAAGTATTAAGCGAATAAGTATTTTTATGACGATACATTATCTGATATATAATCGATACAATAAAAGTAGGTATAAGTACTATGGCTATGTTGAAATGCGAGTCGATGCGTGATGGATTTGGATGTGAATCGAGATGCATAAAAGTAAAGCCTGCGTCGTGTAGTTACCAGCAAGCGAGCGACGGATAACTGCACCGCGGACTTAATAAATACAATTTCAATAACCTATCCGTGGTTTGTCGCACTTGATATAGAAATTTGACATAACTTATGTCATGTTTCTATATCTAGTGCGATTGGCCATGAATAAAATAATAGGTTATCGTAATCGGACGTAAATACGTAATCGACAAAATCGAGGTGTCGTACGTAACTCGTAAATCTCGTAATCGCGTATTCTCCACCAAAGCCTAAAACTTTTTTGAGGAAATTGGTAAGAAGTAAGTGTAAAATGATTGCGCAGGCTTGGCTTTTTTTTCATATAGTCATATTTTATTTAAAATGTAAGGATGGCGCGGGGCACCCAAATAAAAAGGGTTTTGGTAGCTTATAGTTTATCAAAACGTACAGATATTCTTTTATTGGATATCAATAAGATATTCAAAATATAATTGCTCTAGCTGCCAAAATCCAGAGAGGAAATAGGCGACAAAATTTGGATGGACAAAAGGTGGACCGCGATTCTTTAGCGACAGGTGACAGTGCAAGTGCCTTCTGAAAATCTAACTCATACATACAGACATAACTTTTTCTAAGTCTGAAAAGATAGTTGAAAAGTATGATATCAGTACATCAACAAAATATAATATGCATATTGCCTTACTCACAGACGTTCGTTAACTTCTAACTAGCATTAAGTCGTTAGTTTGTATACATTTTAATAGAATTTTATACTAATTAGCGTTAATTGACGTCTTTGAGTGCGGCAGTTATTAATCCTATTTTATGTTATCCATTACGTATTGAAATATACATACATAATTATAATAAAAACCATATCCTACTAAGAAAATATATTGAGCTGAGTAGGCCTACATGTACAACAATTATTATTGGAAGTGCTGTTCTAAGCTTATTACTAGCTTTAAATGTAAAATGGATAATTAGATTGCATTAGATCATTACTATAAAATGTGTAGGTACCTAGGTACCTGTACTTAAAAAGCCAAGTACAATACATCAAAGCATAATTATAATCGTTTACAGTGAAACATGTTAACATCCTTAAAATTCAATAAATATATTTCTTTCTGTTATATTATTACTACATGCATATTGCATATACCTACAGGTCGATGTGATTATTAAGTTTAATTTCTATAGAAAATCATTATAACATACATGTCAACTTACTTACTAATAACAAAAATAAACAAATACAATAATACTTTTAGATCTCACAGTCCGCTAACTAAATATTTTTTACAACTACAATACCACATATTTATCATTTATATTGTGTTTGTGGTGATTAAAACAATAAGTTTCACTTACCGAACTGAATTATAATTTTTATTTGGGACATGTGAAATATTTTTTATACTTACTCTCTCTCCGACCTCAAATAGATGGGATCAGAAGAAGAAGACTGTGTCGAAAGACAAATATATCTA
Organism: Opisthograptis luteolata; assembly: GCA_931315375.2. Taxonomy (NCBI): domain Eukaryota; kingdom Metazoa; phylum Arthropoda; class Insecta; order Lepidoptera; family Geometridae; genus Opisthograptis; species Opisthograptis luteolata. The sequence goes on from OV928033.1 coordinate 7,873,961, forward strand.
TGGGCCCACATTTATATACAAACAATATTTTAATTAATGTTTAGTGATAACGAAACAATGAAATAAATAATAAAATAATACATTATAATAATGTAAAAAAGGTAAAATATACAATTTATAAATGAACAATGCAACACATCGAAGAATAAAAGGTACGACTAGCCAACGTATATTCTTATAGTAGTATATTAAAATCAAATCAATAATATATTTAAATCTTAATCAATCATAGAAACCATAATTATCTAACGTAATAAATAACGACATGTTATAATATAAAAAAATAAGTCGGCAATAATATTATTATTATAAGTACAAACTTACAAAGCCATAATTTGGTGGTATAACACCTCTAAAAATAAATCAAATCCTTTATAATGGCAATACATTTACAAATAATATTATAATTTTCAATTTTTATATGCCGTGTTGGCAATCGCCGCGGTCTAGCAACGATGACATCATCAGAGGGAGCTGCGCGAAGTACCTGCAGGGTCCCGTTACCAGGCGACCTGTTCAAGTAGTTTTCAGGGAAAGAATAATAAGGGCAGCGTTGAGACCCACTTTAAGCAGTTGAATGTTTTAGAGTTATTCCCATTCATACTTCGGTTCGCGTAACACTGTTTAATCCAGATTTAAAATAATAAGAGTTTGTAATAATATATACGTTTCAGTGAGAAGTTATGTGTATTTAATTATTGTAAAGTTAAACTATCGCCAGACCAGTTGAGTAAGATTTAAAAAAAGTGTAGCAAAATAATTTGTTGAGAATTTAGCTTAATTGAACTGTAAATTGCCCATGGGTAAAATGTAGTATAGCAAGACTGTTTGTCTCTGTGGAAGTCTGGTTACAAATTACACTGTTGGTTGCTTATTTTTGCTAGTATTTTTTTTACAATAATATTATATAACAGTTAAAAGCGCATCAGGATAAAGACAGCATAAATGTCAGCCAAGCGAAAGGCTAATTAGGAAGACTATGCAATATCTTAATGGACAGTTGACAGCTAAATCTATTCGTCTATATCGATATTGGTGGTTTTGTCTCCGAACATGGGCTCGTCTTTAAGGAACGTGCCCGAGCGTTCCATAACGGGTATCTCGGTGGCTAGGGGCGAGCGCGGCGCCGCGAGCTTACTGCATTTAGTCTGCTTATCGTGCCTACCCGCGCACTTAGTGTTATGTGTCTCTTTCACTATCTTCGGGACAACCTTGGCCTGGCTGGACTTAGTGGCGTTCATCAGGGATCCCGAAGGTTTCCGCTCATTGGCCTTGTTTCGGGACAGCGGGACAGGCGACAGGCTGCTGGGCACGGTCCTCTCCCCCTGCACTTTGCGCTGCGCCTCTTTGGAGGCCCCACTTATCGCATTGCACGATTTCACGTTCTGGTTCAGGTACACGGGAATTTTCGTAATCTTTACTTTGACGTTCGTCACCGTGGTGATCGGATGGCACTTCGCTGATGACTGCGTGTTGATTGCTGAAAAATAAAAAATGTCGATTAAATTCGCTACGACTACAACACTAAACCGATCTGAATTCGGTAGTATAATTAAGTTGTCAGTACTAGAATTTAATAATAATATTAACACGTGAAAGTAAGTGGGTATGTTTGTTACGTCATCACGCTGAAACGGCGCATCGCGCTACGGATTTGTATAAATTTTAGAATTGGGAGTTCATACCCTCGATTAACACATGGCTAAATTTTATCTTGGTAATGGTTTATCTTGATAACGGTAAAACCGCAGGGTGCAGCTAGTTTAAATGTACAATTTTAGTTGTAAAAATATGAGGATTTGGTTTTGAAACAGCAAATATCCATTTAAACCAAATTAAAATGTATAAAATATGCTTGGGGAACTTACATTCGATAGAACCCTTGGTGGTGTGCTTAGTCTTGGTAAAGGTGGCGTACTTGTTAGAGTTTTGCGATTCGCTGAGCGAGTCGGTAGAGGGATCAGCGGTGCGCAGGCGCGCGGCGCTGCCCAGTCCGTCCTGCGACACGCGGCGAGCATCCGCGCGGCAGGCGCGTGCCGCCCGCGCCTCGATCGGGCTCGAGTTGCGAGACGATTCACTCGACGACAACATCTTAGGCTGCGGCTTCTTCAGCGGCACCTTCTTATCATCCTTAGGCGGGCGCGGCTCCAGGTACCGCGGCTTCGTGTGTTCATACGCCGCGCGCAGCGCCGGCGCCTTACAGCTCGTTCGCTCTTGCGACATGTTCGTCTTGGTCAGGTTAAATTTCGCTCGCTCTTCTTGCGCTTTCGTCGTCCTCACATTGGGCGGAAACATTTTGGCTGCTTTAGGTGCGCGCGCGTCCCGTACGGTCTGTAACTCTGCCGAGCCGACCTGCTGCTGTGGCTTCGGCGAGTAGGGGACGAAGCAGGCGCGCACCTGTTCCATGTCGAGGCTGCGGTTCGCCGTGTGATTGTGCGGCCTGGAGCTCGGTCTGCCGCCGCGAGCGCTCCTCGTCTTCCGCTGCGGCTGGGGCGAAGAGCTGACTGGTGCGGACTGCGCACCGAACATGATGCAGCCGAGTTCGCGCAGCCGTTTGCGGAGGTCGGCGGGTAGTTCCTTGAAGGCTTGCGTGCCGACGACGCGCGGCGCGGCGCGAACAAGGGCGCCTTCGCACTGCAAGCGCCAGGCGGGAGCGCGACCGCTCAGGAGGCTAGAGGGGTCGGCCGCCTTGGGCTGCGTGCCGTTGGTGATGAGGTCGGGCTTGGCGTAGTGGTTCGCGCGGAGCTCCTTGACGAGCGCGGAGAGCACGGCGTAGGCGCGGCAGGCCTCGTCGGGCGGCGCCCACTCGATGGCGGCGGCCACGCAGTCGTCGAGCGCCTGCGCGGCAGGCGGCGGCGCCTCGCCCGGCAGCGCCGCCATGGCTCGCAGCGCCGCGCACAGCCGCGGCGCCGCGTAGTGTGCGGCCGCGTTCACCAGCCGCCGGCACATGCGCGCCACCGTTTCGGACCAACGACTGTTCTGCAGTGACGCCACTGTGCACAAACAACATATCTGCTCGCACATATTTCCTATAGACCTTATCAGTGCTATTAATAAACATAGCGTTACTTAAGAATAGGTAGTTAGTTACTATGTTTTGTCTCTTGCATTGATAGGCAGTTTCAAATCAAACTTGATGGAAAAAGACAAAACACGGTGCGGAAACATGGACTCCGGCGGGAATACGCGTACCGCTCCTTGATAATGAGGTACAGTTTAGTATATAAGTTAAGCGTGCCACTAGTCGTAGGTTACACCATGTTTATTAATAGCACAGCACTATCACGACATAAACCCAAAATGAATCGTTTGACTCACCGGTGATCCCGCACCCGTACACAGTTTCCACGACGTTGTCCGTGCTCAAGTTGACGATGTGCTCCTGGTAGCACTTGTCGAGCAGCTCGGAGGGCAGCGTGGCGAAAGCTTTGGTGGGCCACACCTTGTAGAAGTGCCGCGTGATCCAGCGCAGGCACTTGCGGTACAGTTCATCGAGCCCGTACACTGACGTCAGCGGGAAACATTCAAGGACGCCCGCGGTGCATACTGGACAAGGCTGGAAACAAATTCAATTACAGTTATTTATGTAAAGAAACTATTCGTCATATTTATTTTTAGTTGTGAGTAAAATTGTATTATACAACTGCTATAAAATGACAGAATACAGTTTGCTTAGTATTTAGGATTAGACTATAGTGACGGACCAAAATACTTTACGACAATGTGGGCGACTTGCTTTGGATGACGCCGATAACAAGATCATGGACAGAGCTCATAAAAAGTGTTATAACAAGTACCTTGTGGAAATGGTGGCAATATTTAGCCTTGAGGGTAAACATGATGGCCTCCTTGAGCCCCTCCAAGCCCAGCATGTCGGCTAGAGTCGCCAGCTCCACGATGCTGATAGAGTCCGGGATCATCGACACGCCAGAGTAGATGTGGCAGAGCGCAAAGTGCACTACGCTGAATGAAAACCTGGAAACAGAAGACGACATTGAAAATAAATTGTCAAATAAAAAATAATGGTAACTTTTCAAAGAGAAGCTAAACCAAGCCACTTTCTCAGAGATCAAGTTGTGTACATGTGGCAATCTGTTGCCCATGATACTAGTAATCAACCAAACTGCTGAGCTGAATAAGTTTATAGTTAAAATTGAAAGGAAACTCACGGAGGTAGCGCTATAACATTCCCGGCACTCTCTACCCAACCACCACTTAAAATACCAGCAAAATATTGACATCTGAAAATAAAAAATAGTATTAACTCAACAGGTAGGGATCTAACATAATATATTATAACATACAGGAATCTTATATAGTATGGTTCTGAGCCATGATCTACCTAGACATACAAAAACAAAACAATTACTTTTCCTGCAGCTCTCTAACCAGTGAGCAACGCCAACGCTCATTACTTTCTCCCTGATTAAGGGACTGACAGACCGAGTGATTCTGTAACGCAGTCAGATGGAAACGATAGAACCACGTCGCACAGGCTGCTTCTATCCCGCGCACCGCGTACCCTCTAGTTTTAAATAAGGTAAATTTTTCGAACTGTCTTTACCTTGAAGATAAGATACACTTGTGTGCTTTTATGCGTCTCCCTGCCACTTCTACGATGACGTCAGGTGCAATCTCTTCCAAGAACATGCGAAGCAAGTCCTGGCCAAGTCGAGACTGGCAGTTGCTTATCAAACTCGAGGTTTGCTCAGTCTCCTCTGTTGTACTGTTTTCTAAAACATGACAATGTTAGACTATGACCATGAGATAACTAAAGCTTAGATGTTATCATAATGGACTTTATATACTTACCCACTACAGATCGACAGTAGCTGCTCTGCACGCTGCTCATTTCTGACATATCAGAAGGTGGCTCCTCAACATCACCAGGGCTCGAAGAGACACCCATTCTCAAAGGCGACCTCGTCCTACTCGAGAGAGATCCCGGCATGCTTCGACTAATATCATTTTTCAAGTGCGGGAACAACCTGTTCAGGCTCAGTGCATTTTCAGAATGAAATGAACTGATTATTTCGCTGGACCTCAAATTAACAGTTTGATTTGATTCTCTCCAATCGTTATCTGGTATAGATCTTGTCATCCTTTCCTGGCATTCCTTTTTCACAGGAGGCAAGGGATCCGCCTTTGTTGCAGGTTTATCTAAGTCAGAGAGCTTCACGAACAAGTCCAGTGTATCATCATGGCTCGGCTCTTCTTCGATCATGTTTGATATTGGTTCATTTTCTTTAAGCATGGAATTCGAAAGTACAGTTATTTCCGAAATGCTTATACTGGTATCGTTGCACAACGATTCCAGTTTGTCAAACAAGATGCTCTCATCTGCATGACCAGCTACGCATGTTACGCTGGGAGTCTTTGAAGCCTTTGAACCTTTTGAGGTTGTGCATTTGGTGTCAGCTTTGTTACTCTTCTTCGTGTTAAAGGTTGAAGATAGTCGGACAGGCATATCCTTCACCGTTGTTGATTTATCGCCTAAGTCTATAAACATAGAGAATATATTTTTCTTTTCATTACTTTCATCACCCTCGTGTTTTTGTTCTGGCGCTAATGCGTCAGGTAACGTTGATAAGTCTATATAAAATTTATGAGTGGACTTTTCACTGCTGTCAGAATCTACAGAACACCTACTTTTACAACTCTCAACGCTGCTTGTCGACTTTGAAGCAGATCTTAAAGTCATAAATGTCTTATCTACGGGTTTTTTAGTCGATGTGTTGCATTCACTGACATTAGTCTTCTGAATACTTGACATATCAACCACCCAAAAGGACGCATTAGTTGATTGTATTTTGGGTGGCTTCTCTGGATTCTCTTCGGCTTCAGGTAAATAAGCCCCTGAAACGATTGGTATATTATCAATTTTCCTTTTCGTTAATGGACTACCCGAGTGGCTACTACCAAGTTGTGGTAAATGATCTTCTACTGACGCTCCGCCGGATAAAATTGGTGATTCATTTTTTTTTAACAAATCGTTATAGTCGTCAACAAAAGTTCTCCGTAATGTTGTAGATGGTACGTCGACAATTTTGTTCAAGTGGTTACGTGAATTATTATCACTTGTGACAACTGTTGTGTAGCTTTCACTTTCTTCTGATTCGAGTTTCAAATGAGATCCTGCACCTACAACGGTAATTATAGAGTTATTTGGCGTAGAAGACGCAATATTTTGTAACACCAAAGCGTCGCTAGGATTATTAGTAACGATATTTGAATCGCGTGTCACTTGAGGTTGTTGTTGAGCTAAAGAAACGGTTTCAATTGTGTTATCGCACAGTGAATCTTCAATTTCAAATATCGTCGGCGAAAGATCATTTTGGATTGAGTCCGGATCTTTGGGTTCCGCTTGTTCCAGAGAGTCTTCGTTGTCGTTGCTCCCCGACCAGTCATTTGGACTTAGATCTCTTTTAGATGCACAAGGCATTGGGCGACTCGACTCAGGTAAATTATAGGATGTCGTGAAAGTTTTAGGATCGTTTGTTTCAATGCGTACAGCCACAACTTCATCACTTTCATCGGCTAAACTTGCGGCATCAATAAAACAAGACGTCGATTTATAAGGCGACTTTTGCACCAAGCTCTGGCAAAGTTCATTTTGTATTTCTTGATGTATGTTTGAAGTTATACGTGGCTTGATTTTGGTATCCGTTTCTAGTGCACCTTGGCGCTCACTTGCAATAAACTTTTCACAAAGGTCTTTTTCCAGAAGCTTAGGAGGGAACACTGATTCCCATGAACCCGTCTCAGAAGACAATGAAGAAGACTCTAATATTACAATCTCTTCATTTTGTCTTTGCTTTTCTTCTTTTGTAGACGTACTGCTCATTTCCGTCATTATGGGTTTACTAAATGTTCGCTCTTTTAATTCTTTTTCAGTGGATGCCCCGCTGATGGGAGAGTCCATGGAAATGCTGCGTTTTACTTTTTGTATGTGATTTTTGTCTAAATTTGTAGAAGCTGACTCAGGACAGTTAGCATCATCGTTGATCATATCATGGCAGGTGCTCTCACTTAACGAAACATCCGTTAATGTGACATCTTTGTGGCTATTAAGGCTTTCTACCATGCCAGTACCAGTTTCCAATCCAGAATCAGATTTTGTAATAATGTTTTCCATTTTAGTAGTGACTTCTCCCACATTTAATTGAGAAAACCCGCTGGAAGACACAGCTCCGGGCGAAACAATGTATGCAGCAGACAAATAATCTGATGAAGAACTGGGCTCGTCAGTAATAAGACTATCCGGCGAATAAGTCGGATCCAAACCCTTGTCAAAAGACGTTTCAGGTAAACTGCAATTTTTATAGAATGTAGCCACACTCTTATCTGTTTCTGATTTTTTTAATGTTTTGTAAATTTGACTAGGGGCGTTGCCTATTCTTTTCTCGTCTGGCTCTTTTACCTTTTTTATAAATTCAATACTTTTCAGATCAGAATCGCGCAAAATATCACAACTATTGGAATGATTATAAGTTTTGGGTATATGACTAGAATTAAGAAACAGCGAAGTTGGCTTTACACATTGATTATTTAGTTTCCCATTTACATCATCAATTTGTGACTTATTAATAGATTGAAATGCATTTGAAAGTGCGTCTTGCTCTATTAGTTCTTTATCTAGGATGTTACCGTCTATAGGTACTAACGCGTAGTACTCTTTAGTTAATTCTGTGCTTGGACTAGAGCTTTGTGTTTTCTGAAAGCTCTTTTCCTCAGGGCTGACACAGTTGGGTGTTGAGAACACGTCGTGTTCGTCTTTATCGTCAGATTTGTTTTTTACAGTAGCATTTTTCACTAAATTAAGATTTTCGTTTAAATAATTAATAATCTCTTGTTCTTGATGTTGAATATTACATTCAGTGTAGGCGTCACTGTAACGAAGCAAAAATATATTGTTTAGAACTCTCATGACTCAATATATCGAAATAGCTTTTCTGTTGATTTATCGTTGATGACCATACCTTACGAAGGAGTAAATTTCATCGAATGTGTTGCGTCCAATATTCACATGCAGGATTGTTTCAAGCTTATGATAAAATTTACGGGTACGTGCTTTTAGAATGCAAGAGTGAGTTAGTATTTTTAGTTTCCCACACACCACTTCAAGGTCAGAGTAAATAGATTCATCAAATATTCTGCAATAAATAAGACATCGATATTGTAGAGAAGTAAGGAATAACAATAATAATTAATGAGTTAATGACACACAGGGTAATTACTTAAAACATACAAATAATAACTATAAATTTAGAACGGCATGATAAAGGATAGGCTGGTAAAATTATTATTACATATAAATAATTCATTCAGAAATAAGCAGACATATTATTAGTAACATTTAGTTCTTGGTAACTTCGGCCATGTGGGGTTTCAAGTTAATATAAGAAATTAGCCGTGTTATTTTTATTATTTGTTCATTGTACTATTTCTGTAATTACAATTTGATTTATTTGACCAGCACGCTTAGGACTCCCGGTGCGATCATAAGCCTCTTTTGCAATAATTGCACGCAAAATCAACGATTAGTCGAATAAGATTGCAATCAAATCAGACCAATTAAATAACTAGATTATTTTAGGCAAGTTCCTGGTTTCTAACCAAACTGTAAAATTCTTCACAGTAGTCGTCAATTCGTTTCAAAATCAGCTTCCTTAAATATCCTGTGTTATTGCCTTTTGTAGGTCTTAGATGTTGTTTGATGTAGTTTATTATCATTATTTCTAAAATGTATATATAAGATAATAATTAGAGACAAGTGTTTCACCTGGCTACATCTTCTTCCAACTGCCGCTGAAGGTGCAGCTCCAGTTGCGAAACCTCATCCGAAGCTGAGGAACCAAAGGATTCGCCTGCCGACAACGGCTTAACCCAGGACCTCGCGCCCGGCATTAAGCATCTCTTAAACCTGCAGGAAGAAAGTCTATTAGCGTAACCATAAAAAGGAATTCAGAAAAAAAAATTGTTAACGCTACAACTACCACCCCCTTTAAATGCCCCAGCTTAAATGCCTACTGCATATGAAAAGCTTAGAAAGTGGTAGAGAAATGTGTAAGGATCTAGGGTAAGCCTTAACAGTGGGTTAAATAGGTTTACCAAAAAACTTGTAAGTGTTTGTTTACTAAAAAAAATTACAACCCAACACACAAAACTTTTTTATACCTTTATCTACATACACTATACAGTCTTATCTTTATACTTAAATATCTTCAACTATTAACCCATAAACCTGCAATACAATTTACTACACTTTTTTACTGTACAATTAAAATTTGCATTTCCATTTGCATACTTGAAACTAAAACTGTTATCATACCCTAAATTTGCCTTTACTGAACTCATAATGAATGTGTATGTGTAGGTATGTAAAAGGTTAAACAATAAAATGTCATTAGGAATGCACACCATGTTCCTATTGTCTGTCTGTATAAAAATATGACATCATTCAACCACCACAGCCATTCATTCCTAGCGCTATTAATAAAAACAAAATTGTAAATTGCTTGGCATTTTAAAGTTCCTACATATACTACATATTATATATACTAGCTGCGCCCCGCGGTTTCACCCGCGTCTTCCCGTTATCCCGTAGGAACCTTTTCCGGGATAAAAAGTATCCTATGTCCGTTTTCCAGTTCTAAGCTACCTCCCCACCAATTTACAGCCAAATCGGTTCCGTTCTTGAGTTATAAATAGTGTAACTAACACGACTTTGTTTTATATAAATAGATAGAAGATTATATATATATATACATGCTGGTGTTTGTGAGAATATGAAACTTCTTTAAAGGGAGAAGGGATAAACTAATTGATTAATAGTCATGAAACATGATATGCAAGTCTCAGTCTTTATTTACACAAAAAGACTGACTACAGAAGTGTTTCAAGTCTTATACATATTCATTCTGCTAGTGAGAAAAAGACAAATGTCACACCACATATAAAGCACAGTAAGAGTTTGCCTATATAATTGACATACCTCTCCATTTTGCTTTTCAGTATAACTTACTCAAAAACAGAACTTTTATACTAGCTACACTATTGGTAAATTACTTCCAAAAGTAGCAAGATGCCCTGATTTGAACGATACAACAGCCAGAACTAGGCTTTTCCTTTAATAATTCCAAAAATTGTCTGTAATAGAGACAAAAGTGGTTACATGAAACATTTGATATATTTAATTCAATGATCGGTTTGTACTTTGTTATAATAAACAATAGTAGAATATGCCCAGTAAATTACTTCATCACTATCAGCCTATTAGGTTCCCACTGCTGGGACTCTAGCCCTGGCCTTCGCTCTGAGAGAAAGTATGGGCCAGTGCGGGTTGGCAGATGATGCATGTCCATGAATGTTGTGGTTCTTGGACTTCTTAGACATGCCGGTTTCCTCACAATGTTTTCCTTCATCGTTTTGAGCGATGATAGTAAATCCACACATAAGTTATTAAGTCATAGGTGCGGGGCCAAAAGGATACAAACTCGGTGTAGGCGCCTGGTAAGGTGCACACATTACTTTTGGCCACGATCACTCTCATTGATGTAATTTACTTATTTGCTGATAATCCAAAACATATATTTTAAAACCTTTCACTGATGAATGTCTTAACCATGGTTTAGAGGTAATTCCAGAAAAATTGAAATTCAAACTACTTGTAATTTTGAATGTTATTGAAGTTTACATATTACAAATGTAAGTTATAGGGCAGTAATCTGAATAGTATTGAAAAAAGGTACCATTTAGCTTTCAGTCGGATATCAGATAGATTAGTTTTTATCATTTTTGTGTCTGTATACGACTAACATTAATATTAGCACTTGTTAGTCCTACATTGCAGTTACACTACCTACATCTTTTTTGGCATTTCAGTTAAAATGTTTTTGACTCCTTTAGTCTCATGTATGTCCTATGTAAATGCACAATGTGGAATCGAAAGGGCTTTGAGAGTACAACAATTTTAATGGCAAAGGTATAAGAAAATAGCAATGCCTCTATGTCTATTAGACAAGTTTGCCATTCGTAATTTTACTTCGAACATTCTAATAAGAAATGTAGTATCACAAAACCACCACCAACAGATCTAAAACCAGAAAATGATGATAGCTGAAGACAGCAGCAGTTACCTGAGGCCGGTACAGAACTAGTGAAAAGTAGGTACCGGCGGCTGTTCAGATAATATGTATTGTATGACCAAAATACCTCTTCTTGCCAACTGTATTGATATAGTGATGAACTGATGACGCAACCATGTATATTTTTCTATTACAACAAGTAGGCAATACCAGGTGAAGGAAGACTGTCGTAAAAAATAGGCGCACAAAACAAATATCACAATTCCTGACGTTCTCATTCCTCGCCATAAGCAAATCTAATTAATAGAATACCTTACCTATTAGTTAAAACGACACTCCTCACATGTAACTAGAAAGAGAGAAACCACACAGAGGTACATAATTTGAGAAGTTTTAATTTATCGATCGATTTTTCGAAGAGAAAATCACAGAAACTCTGCGTATTGCACTGAATTTCTTCACTCACATAATGTCATTCTGATTCTGTCAATTCTTGACTGTCTGTCACAATAACATTCTTTTCTTCACTTTATGCCACAGGTTAAATAGGGTTTGGCTTTGGGTCGCCTTTTTCTTGAAATTAAATTTAGTGCTAATTTTTAACTTAGAATTTAGTCTACGCTAAATTATATTAGGCCCTAGCTTTCATAAATTTACCTATGGTCCTAAGGTCTAATGCGAACGTGAATAAGAGGCTATGTGATTTGGTTACGTTACGAATTTACGATTCAACAGCAATCTCCTGCGCTTGCAGGGCTGCCATATTAGGTGACTTGAAGTGCCACTTTGCGATTGTCGCAATTTGGAGATTGCTATTTGGGTCAGTCGGTAGACTCGCTATCATGATTTTAAGGTTATATAATTGCCAAAATTTGGGCAAACGTTATGTAATAAATTTTGGCTATAATTCTGTGACGTTGCGATATAACGGAATAAAATGTTGAAACAGACACAAAATATCATTTTCTATCCGTACCAGCAAAAAAAAGGAATTTTAACCAATATGTTTTTATATTATGCGCCCCTGATAAATAACATTTTTTGCCTACAGTATACCATTTTGTCTTCTCGTAGCACAGAATTTTTCCTCATTTTTTACTACGATAACTATGTGTGTGCATAATGTTAAATAAATAAATAAAATAAATAACGCCCACACAATTATATACATATTTCTGAGTCTGACACTTCTGAGCCCTAACTAGGATTTTCTGTATCTAGGGTATCAGATAGACAGATACTACGCGTATTGGGGATCCACAACACCCTGACACAGAACAAATACTTGCGCCTTTTTTTCATTATAATATTTTTCCTGTAGCGGGAATCAAACCCGCGACGTTACGCTTCGCAGTCGGCTGTTTCATAATGATAATATGACAATGCCAATGTTATTATGGTGACAGCATTAATGGTTAGTCTGTTTATAACTACAGTGTAAACTCTATAAAACGAATTTCAGAGGACCGAGCATTTTTTCGTTTCACGGAGTTTTCGTTCTAAGAAAGAGAAAAATAAACCAAACCAATTACAATATATACTCATAATTTTTTTTATCTGCATGATATTATAACGACTTTTAGATATCATTCGTGTGTTATTTCATATCATATATTGTTATTCGTTTTTTTTTTCATGTTGTTGGTCGTTTATTTGTGTGGTTTTGGGTATTAAGGGTGGAATTGTTGGCGCGTTCGTTTATGCGACTGAGAGCGACTAAAACCTTACATTCTCTTCGGCGGGCGACCTTCAGCATCAACTCATGAATGCGATTTTAGGTGACTTTTGCACCTTCTGTGCGCAACATGTTCAATGACTAATCTGGCAACCCTGTAATCGTTTGCCGAAATTCTGATTTCCGAATAAGAATATCCGAATTATCCGATCAATTCCGATCCGAAATTCGATACTACAGTTTCAGTAGAGTTGAGTAGAGCCCTGAGCCAGTCCGTAGTACTCCGTAGTACTAGTACTAGTATATAGTCTACTTAATCTATGAGCCAGTCGAGGTAGAGTAGGGCCTCTGATATCACGCTGTGCTGTAATGCTACGCTGCGATTTCATTTCATGAATCGAAAGTGCTGATTTATTTTACGTCGTTTGTGGCGTGGCCTTACCTTCTTGGACATAGGCACCAGTGTAAATAAAATGGTATTTTCCTGTGTCAGTCATAGCGTAACGTAAGCTTAGAAAACATTGCAGGAGAGTACGTTTTTCTGGCGAAATTTTGGTATCTCCTTCAGAAAAGCCCCAAACTAGAGGTGAAGTAATACATTTTTCGGGTGATGGTTTTCGTCATTCTATATTAGTCTTCCTAATCTTTTTCATGTAGAGGACATGGATACTTCTACGGAGAAATGGGATCCAGGTACGTAACGAAGTGCCCATAAATTCTATCATTATAACGATGTGTAAAAAATATTTACATTTGGAAGCTGGTAGCGTAATTCCTTCGGATCCTCTGTATAGTTTCGAGATGCTCATATCAAATATTTGAATCGGCGTAGCTAAATAGCAAAATGCTACGTTATCGCAATCTATGCGTGAACAAATGTCTGATGGTATTTCAGTAAGAAGACTTGCAAATTTTTGCAAAGTTTGGACTAATAGCAATAATAGTAATTAATATATTTTTTTAACTATAACTGTTATTGAAGAGCATGCCAAATAATATCATAACTATTCCCTGCACCTGTGCAAAGTAGTGTTGTAAAAGACTAGTCTTTAGATTCTTTTTATTAAATCTATGTGATGAGAAAAGTTTGCCCACCCCTGCTTTAGCACCACCTCTTAGTGTCGTGTAGTAAAGCTAGAAAGGAAAGAAAAACAGTAAGGATTATATTTATTACAGCTCTCATCCGACTACTGACTTCTCTGAAGGAGGTCCAATCGGATGGAGAAGACATAGCCTTCCTCAGTGAACTACTCCAATCTAAGCAACTGCATGCTCTTGTGCAAGCTCACAACAAGATTGTAGCCAAAGGAAAAGATGACAAATTCTATCCCTTACTCTCTAACGCCATGCAAGTTACTATAGAAGTGTTGGAAGTGCTTGCAGATGTGTTGTCAGTCTCCAAAGAATACCAAGAGCTACTGAGTCTGTTACAAAAACCACATTTCCAGGTACATTTTAGAACAAATTCATCATTTTAGTAGATTAATTACTATATATTTCTATCATTTTATTATATATGTGCCTAGTATCAGTTTTTAGTCTATTTTGTAGTATAAAGCAAAAATTACTCTAAAAATGCTATGGCTATGTTCGAGAATAGCAATGTATGATCGTTGGTTGCCTCTACATGTTGTACGTTTCTGTCTTGGGCCATCTTTATGAGCAAAATGTTTACTAAAATTAGAATAAGATGAGTTCATATATATTAATAATGTAAAATAAAGTTAGCTTCTAATCTGTTAGTATGAATAATAATAATTTGGGTGAAAATAAACACCTTAATGTACGCTTAATAAATATAAATCTGAATACAAAAAAAGCTTGGGATTGTAGTGAACTTGTTCTAATTCAATCAAATAGTAATAGGAATAAAATTGTATAATGTGACCAAAAAATTTCCTGCCGGGCATTTCTTGCCGTAAGGAGCCTTTAGGAGGTTTGAACTGGTGGGGCTAGTTTGATATTTTAAAGTGATCACATGTATCCTACTAAATAAATATCTTTTGGCTTGATCAATCTACGTGGGTTTTTATATTAATCAAGTAATAATTTGGACTGTTATATAAATTGATGAGATACGCCGTGGCAATAGTTCCTGGCTTGAGATAGTATACAACTATACAATGAAGGCTTATGCCAATTTTTTTTTTGTTTATTGCATTTTATAAACCATACCATAAGTAAAAGTATGTGCCCTTGGCCAAACATCCATGCAAACCTTTTATTCTGTTGTTTTAGGCTATTTTGTGTACGCATGATGCAGTGGCCCAAAAAGACTACTACCCACATTTGCCTGACATACCACTTGACGCCGATGAAGATGAAGAAACTGTTAAAATAGTTCAACTTGTCAAAAGTGATGAACCTTTGGTAAGTACTCATTCCGTCATGACTAAGATTTCTTCTATACAGTTTACGGTGATTACATAAAAAATAACTACATGTAGAAATAGCAGCTGAGTATTAGAAGCTATTGAGCAAGAAATAAGGTCATTGAAAAAACTCTTTTGTGTGCAACTTTTTCAATGTACATTTAATAGTTGTGTAGTGTATTATGTATCTATATAGCACTGATTTATATATCTGTATTCTCGTAAGACAAAAAATCAAAATTTTCCTAACGATGTTAGAAGTGACTATACATCTATTCAAACTATAAGTAAAAGATGCAAGGTATTATTGTGATTTTTTTAGTTTCACAATCTATTTCTTGTTCTCAAACTCATGTGCGGTTTTAGATAGAACTTTGATTTAACTCTGATGTACTAACTCAGCACAGATTATCCTAACCAATCTACCTTTATAAGGACCATCCATAAATTACGTCACACATTAAGGGGGAGGGAGGGGGTCGACTAAGTGTGACATCTGTGACAAAGGGCGGGGAGGTGTCTCAAATTTTGTGACATCACATTTGTTCAAAATATAATATTAAATATTACAACAAGTATACAATTTCAAAATGTGTGACATCACACTAGGGGAGGGGAGCGGGGGCGGGGGTTGTTACCAGCTGTGACAAAAACGGGGCAGGGGTAAAAAAATCATCAAATCGGTGTGACGTAATTTATGGATGGCCCCTAACCACTAACGAGAATATTTACGTAAACTCCATGGAAGTAATGTGAAATTTCTATCTCTATAGTAGGGCAAACCGTGGATAGATAGGTTATTGAAACTGGCCATTAATAGTAACAGTAATTATAGCTTTAAAAAAATAAAGCTCCTTTGTATTCCTAGGTAGTTGTACAATGTGCAGTTAACCATTTGAAATTTGTGGTTAAGTAATATTCCTATTCCATTACCATATACTGTGGTAAATGGTACACTGACGTGGTTGGCAAGGTTTGGTCAACTACGGCACGGAAGCGGGCTGCGGTGATGTGGGTCATGGCAATTGTAGAAGTACCTACCTACTACCTACCTAGTTTCTGGGAGCTTAGATCGTTGTCATAGATAGGGGTTTCGATACATAACTGTGGATTATAAAAACAAAAAACAAAAAGAATACAGAGTACAGTATCACATACGTAATATTATATGTTACATGGTTGGATGAGAGCACAGAAATTACCTGAAAACTTCCACGATCTCAACAGCAAGAGACCTAACTTTTGTGTTGAGATCTACTCGTAAGCTATGAAACCTCGAAAACAGTTTCAAAACTGCACTGTTCGAATCCATACGGAAAGCCCATACATTCACGACCTTTAACTACAATGTCATCTTCACTAAAAATCAGATGATTTGTGAACAAATAAATGTACATAGATCTACTGAAATTCATTTTAATGTCTTTACTGTACATAAATGGCTTGATAATAATATTAGGTATAATAGATGCTTAGATGAGACACACGATCGTCTAAACATCGCATTTATGAAAAACCTGTAAATATCTATCTGAAGCGCCACCATATCATTGCCGGAAAGATACGTCTGACTTAGGATGAAAAATAATTAATTTCATTATTCCAAATACGCTATATGACTATTTAAGCTCCAGCATCACGCCATACTGACTGAGCAAATTTCAATAATTTTATTATTTCATAAAGTTAAGTCCCACACTTACGATACCGTGTCCAGGAGCTTCCATTTTGCATTTGAAACGGTGAAAAGAGGTGAGAGCTGCCAGGTAGGTTGCAATTAAGGGATTTCTATCAAAGATGCCAGAAATCAACATGCTATTCATTGCAGCGTAGTTCTGATGCATTTAATCATAATCGCTCAGGCGAAGCTGTACGCAATAACTAGTATGTATGTAACAAGAGTGACCTAGTAGAGTATTAGGATTAAACATAGTTAGTTTATTATTTGATTGAAAGAAATTCAATTTTTTATTAAAAGGGTGGAGCACTGAGTGCAGAACCGATCGTGGTAAGTATATCTATTCATAAACTGGGTGCTTAGTCCCTGACCAAGTTTCACTATACCATTGCTTAGTTCTTCATTCTTCAAGTTTTTTATCATTATAATCAGATTCTATCTATGTTACGTATTCGCTGTCGATGGACATTCTTATTCTTTACATAAGCTTGTTCATGTCGATATTAAATTTTGATACCTACCTTAAATAAATATTGTATGATGTCGATAACCCTCACTGACCTACATACGCTTTGTAAATAGTGGATATGCGTTTAGAGCTGCGTTTTCATAATGTCTCCATCGATCGCACGAACGTTTGTTTTTCAATTCAGCCCCCAGCATTACCGACATACATAATGTATATTGTTTATGCGACATGGGGGACACGGTGGTAAAGCATCGTACCTAACAAAGCTAATTGTATTCCTGACTCTGAAAATATTTTACTGGAACTAGATTTATTAATTAGAGTGGGAACTAAAACTAACGAACTGAGGCCTGAAATAAAATTACCATTTTAATGGTTTAGAGTTCGAAGTCTTCTTTATAATATGTTCTTTAAAGAAACTTGCATTGAAAGCGTAAACTTGAGTCATTAAAAATACAGAATATGTTTATATTCTCCTATAAAGATAGCAAAAGCGTAAGCTGGACTTTTAATGACGGTATTCCGCTGACTGTTCTATATGCGCTAGTGTGCGCTAGCTCTTAGCACGTTAATTGTCGCTACCAAGTGAAGTAAACGTTTGAATACGTTCGAGCACCTAGCATATTATGAGAACGCAGTTTAATGTGAATGTACTGTGCTGACCTTATTTCATTTGTCCCTTCACAATAATGTTACCTGTCATTAACCATCGGAGCAAAATTCTATAGCTGCTATCTCTAAATGTGAATGCAAAACTGGTTATACACCTACTGTCCCATCATTTCTTCTTAATCAGTTCACTATTTTGCTTACAACGTTATTTTTACTTTCCTTGCTTAATGTGTATTTAACTCAGATGAAGAAAAAATTAGATCAAAATGATTTTTAATAAAGGTGGGGGTGAAAAGCACGAACATAGGATCCTTTAAAATCGTGATAAACCGTTTTCTACTTGGATTAAACATGGGGCACAGCTAGTAAGTCAATTTTTATAAAATTAAAGATAGTGAACTGCATGTACGAATAAAAAGGGTCTTTCCGAAAACTGTGTATACTTAGAAAGACTTACGTACATCACCGGTACCAGCCAACCGGATGTTACGGACGGAATATAAGTGTAGAATATGGATGTTTATCTCGATACTATCTATAGAATAAGATATCTGATCTGTGCCTTGGTATGGCGGGGCATTCATTATTCAAATTTTCTTCAGCAAAGTTAGCTTACCTTATTGATTTTCCTGTTTTGGGACAGCTGTGTCTCTGCTTCAGCACAGTCTGCAACTTTAATAAATGGATATAAAAGTCAGCTATGTAACTGCAGTTTAATTTGTAATGTTATAGTCGAAATCTAATAAATGCAGCCTTTTATGTAAGGAATGATTTTCGCTATATATAGTGATTGTTCTTTGCATGCTCTCTATTCCACCAATGAAAGCCTAAAAACACTACATAATTTGTATGCCACTTAGGAACATACTACTAAAATAAAAAAATAGTGCAATAGAATACGATAGTCACTGTTTTGGCTTTCAAACAATAAAGCTAAAAAAAACATGTAATAAAGACAAAATCACACACATCTACTACGTAAAACTATAGATAGATCTTGAATAAGTGAAATCTCGTAAATACGTTTTATGTCTTGCAGGGTGCAACTATAAAAACGGACGAAGAGACTGGAAAGATAGTGATAGCTCGCGTAATGCACGGTGGAGCAGCTGATAGGTCCGGCCTCATCCACGCCGGAGACGAGGTCATTGAGGTCAACAGCATCAGCGTCGAGAACAAGACACCAGCCGACGTGCTAGCCATATTGGTACATATACACTGACTGTAATTGCTCGTTACCTAGCGCCTAAATCAAAGCTTGCTGCATAAGTAATTGTTTACAATTTTCAGCAAAATTCGGAAGGAACTATAACATTCAAACTGGTACCGTCATTCGGCAAGGGCGGGTCGCGCGAGAGCAAGGTCCGCGTGCGCGCACTCTTCGACTACGACTCTTCGGAGGACCCCTACATTCCCTGCAAGGAGGCAGGCCTCAACTTCAAGAAGGGCGACGTACTGCACATTGTGTCACAAGATGACGCATATTGGTGAGCATTCCTTTGTTTCTTGCGATCACTTTCTCGTCAAACCAACCAAAACCATACGACTGCTTAGACTTAATCCCTCAGCACACGTCGTCGTAGCCTACGCGTATCGTAAGATGCACGTAGTACGCGAGCACGTTGCATACGCTTCGCTGCGACACCGCTACGGATGCGGCCTTGTTTGAAGATGTACGTGCTTGTATTGCTCCGCGCGTACTTCGCGCGTCTTACCTTACGCTTACGCTACGACGCCGTGTGCGGAGGGGTTTAGAATTTACCACTTCCTAAGAAGATCAGTCGCTTAGGAATATAGCTTTGTTTGCATGGTGACTATTGCACATTTATTAAATGTTGTTGCGTTAAAATGTAACTTATTAAGCGTAAACGATAAATTGCAGGTGGCAAGCGCGCCGCGAAGGAGACCGCGTGATGAGGGCCGGCCTCATACCGTCCCGCGCACTGCAGGAGGGAAGAATTATCCATGAGCGTCAGATAGACCCCGCCACATTAGATAGTAAGTTTTCTATGGTAACCTAACGACTAGCTTATTCGTGACGAGGAATTTCACTTTCGATCAGCTGTCTTAGGTACATTTTACATCCATACTCATATTATAAATGCGAGAAGTAACTGTTTGTTTGTTTGTTTGTTTAATATCATTTCACGATTAAACCCATGAACCTATCTAGATGAAATTTGGTATGAAGATAGTTCAAACCCTGGAGAAGGACATAGTATACTTTTATCGCGGGTGAAACCGTGGGGTGCGACTAGTATTTCACAAAATTTTCCGATGTCTTGTGGGCGCTCAAACTGAACAAAAAAAGAAGGGATAGAAGGCTTCTTGATTTTTCAATGGGACCCAAAAATATTTTCAACTCATTCTTGTTATCTCGATCATCATCTATCTCTTACTTTCACAATTACCATGTAAGGGACCGTAAAGCTTATAATAATCGTAAAATATTGTAGGGAACTTGGTCCAATTTAAGCAATCAGTAATAAAATAGAATTGATAATGTAATCGCGCCCGAAAAATGATATACCGGGCGATTCTTGCTTGTTCTTTTGCCGGCGTAAGGAGGTTGGAACAGGCGTAGCTAGTTTTAAGTTTGACGTTTTATAGTGATCACATGTTGTATCCTACCCTACTCAATGAATATATTTGAGTTTGAGACAAATACACCAGTGTAACTTCTGAGTTTTGTCGTTTAGTGACCGGCAAACAAGTTAAGCTAATGACCTTGGCTGCGCAGAAACGATTTATAGATCTCTTAAGTGGATCGAAGGATGCGCGGGGGGAGTTCGCCGAAACGCGTGCGCCTAATTGGTTAATCAGTTTCCCGCGCTGTGTTCACGTCACCTTAGCATCCAACTGCGAACTCGAACGGAAGTGCACATGCGCGAACTTTCCCCTTCACCCCCTGTCACTTTTGGCTCAACTTTTTTGCCGTATACTGTACTGTTGTGAATTGTCGTCATTATCAGTTATCATTATTTGCAGGTGCAAAGCCAGGGTTGTGCAGTTCGTCGTCATCCAGCAGTGAGTGCGCACCGAAAACGCCGTGCTCGCCCACGCCTACTGCTGCCGCTCTGCTGCCCTGCAAGACGATGCCCAAGGTCAAGAAGATCATCTACGACATCACAGGTACGACTGAATAACCATTATTATGGAGTTGCCTAGGTACCAAGATGCCTAAGCATTAAAACAAAATGCATTTGTAGGAGAAGAGTCACATAAAATTTCGTCTTAAGGTCAAGGTCAAGGTTAAACGTCACAAAAATCGGTAAGACACGAAAACTTTTATAGTTTTCGTAAACTAACGAATACTTGTATTAGGGCCTTAAAGGGCAATGCTCGGCAGCGACACGGCGTGGCAGGCTATGGCTTCCTTCTGCGAATACGCAATCAAGCAGAAGGAGGCCGCGAAACGGGTCAGGGAGACAGATCCGCTCTCTAACCCAATCCGGCACAGGCAAGGGGGCAGTAGAAGGAGGCGTTTTGCCAGCCTCCTCCCACTAGTGGGGTTGTATCTGGTGGAGGTCGCTTATGAGCTGGACAACCCCCCCCCCCCCTAGGTGTTTGGAGCTGCGAGGCCCGGAATGAGGGAGTTCCGGGCCTCTCCGTCGGGGCGGGTGGGTTGACTGTTACAGTGACCCCCTCCAAAAAGGCGGTGGACTAATTAAATAAAAGAAAGGGTCTTAAAGGGTGGTTGTTTGTTTAACGCAGAGAACGACGACTTCGATCGTGAGATGATCCCCACGTACGAGGAGGTGGCGCGGCTGTACCCTCGGCCGGGGCTGGTGCGGCCGCTGGTGCTGGTGGGCGCGCCCGGCGTCGGCCGCAACGAACTCCGCCGCCGCCTCGTCGCCACCGACCCGGACAAATTCGTCACGCCGGTACCATGTAAGTCTACCCATCTATAGGTAGCGGCACGGAAGTTTAGCGCTGAGTGAAATATGGAGGGGATGGCTGCGCATGGGTACAGTCGTGAACATGATACAATTATGATACAATGACTTCAAATAATATAAACCAAATAATTTAATATATTTAAATAATTAGTAAGTCTATCACTGAGCGAAGTGTGGAGGATATTAGGTAGGTACTGTCGCGCGCGCAAACATGAATTTAATAATAATGTTAAAGTTTTGCATAGCTCGTAACAGGTTGTTTTACTATTCAAAATTAACGTCTATTCTGTATAAATGAGTGCATAAAAAAACGACTTCTATACAAAGTTGATCATGTGAAAGAGTGATTTAGTTTATAGGGGGTAGAAAAATAAACGAATTTGTCAAATTTTATTTAAGACAAAAAAACCGATATCGAACGAACTCAAAATTAACACAAAAAAAAACAATAACAATGAACGGTAATATCAATACACTTTAGAACGCGACTGTGTGTGAGTCATAAGTCTGCGAAACTAGTTTTATCATGCATGACACTAGTTTCGTAATGTAAATCCGGCTTAAAGCAAAAGAAGGAAGTGTAACATTGTTGCGCGGTGTTGTTACAGTCACGTCGCGCACTCAGAAGGCTAGCGAACAAAACGGCAAGGAGTACACATTCGTGTCCCGCGAAAAGATGGAGCAAGACGTGTCCGAGGGCAAGTTCATAGAGCACGGCGAATATAAAGGCAACCTGTACGGAACCTCGGCGGAGAGCGTCGAGTTCATAATCAATTCTGGTAAGAGCAAAACAACATCATTGTTTCACTAATTCATCTTTTTCTTTATATTTTCTTCTTGTTATTTATTCAATACCGCCTGTCGAAGGGTTACAGTTACAGTTCGCTTGGTACATCGTACTACTTTTGAGGCGATGATGACTCAGGGGTAGTGACGTTTTCTTGCGACTTTGCGACTCGTAGGTCGCGATGCAATGAGCTTTAGCTTTCGGTGAAGGAAAACATCGTGATGAAACCATAGCTTGGTGGTAGGGCATTTTCTAGTGCTCGCCTGGCTAGCTGCCACTTTCATGTTAAGAATCTGTCGCCAAGTATCTATTGGTGTGTTCCGGCAGCCCCACTTGAGAGCAAAGACGTCACACGTTATTGTCAAAAGCCCTGTAAGTTATTAAAAAAAATCTTAACTTTTTCTTGTTTTATTCAATACCAGCTGACGTAGGGTTATAGTTACAGCTTGCACGGCTCTACTATTATACAGCCATCATTGGTTCACTCCCGTTTTTGACCGATTTGACCGTATTTTTTTATGCGTGTGTGTCGCGGATATCTTCGTTGTTAAGGAAACCAGGATCTGATGATGGCATCCCAGAGAAATCGAGGGGAGCATGAAGTTAATTATTTTTTTGTTAAAAATAATTCTTGTGTATGGGCAGGTCGCGTCTGCGTGCTGAGCCCGCACTGGCAGGCGCTGAAGATGCTGCGCACGGCGCGCCTGCGCCCCTACATCGTGTTCGTGAAGCCACCTCCGAGGGATCGGCTTGTGGAGACCAGGACCGCCGCCAACGCTCGCTCCACCTTCGACAAGGACTGCTCGAGAGCATTCACTGTAAGTACTAGGTCTAATGAAAGGAAATTAACGTTAATAGTAAAAAAAAATTGGCATATAAATCACGTTTTTTGTAGGGGAGCCCCCCGATACAACAAACTATTAAATATTTATTTTAATCTGTTTTTTAGTATTTATCTTTATACCGGCAACAGAAATACATCATCTGTGAAAACTGCAACTGTCTAACTATCATGGTTCATGAGATACAGCCTGGTGACAGACGGACAGCGGAGTCTTAGTAATAGGCTCCCATTTTACCCTTACCTTAAATCCAGGTGTAGCGTGGCGCCATCTTCGACCAAATCGTCACTTAACATCAGGTGACTTGTGGTGAATACTTAAATACACTTTCTGTTTTTAGCCACAAACCGGCACCAACTGCCACCAACTTAGCATGATGCGGTTATATTTTAACCAACGTTTTTACTGTTCACAGGAAGATGAGTTCAACGATATCATCCGCTCGTCGAACCGGATCAACTTCCTGTACAGCTACATGTTCGACGAGGAGATCGTGAACGAGGACCTCGCCAGCGCCCTCTCGCAGCTCCTGAAGGCCGCGTGGCGCGTGCAGTCGGAACCGCTGTGGGTGCCCGCCTCCTGGGTGCAGTAAGTCACTCAAAGGAAACATGCGGGGCGGTCGCGGTACAACTACATTCAGAACCAGCGCAACTTTACTTCTTTAATATCTACCCTCTACAATACAAACTTTGGTGTCTCCGCGACTAAGAAATCGCGCAAACATTTTGCATTTTTTTTTAAAGATTTTTCGTGTATTTTGTGTTAGACACTACGTTCTCCATTTGTCAGTAGGTTTGTCTAACTTTACACATTGTCTCAATGTTTTTTTATATAGCTCGTAATCTCTTGCGATCCAAGTAAAGAGTCATAAGGCCACAATCTCGAATATAAGAGAGATTTTTTGGAATGTTTTACTAACTACTATAATATACAGAGGCTATTCATGGACTGCTATGCTACACAAAATGGTGTTTTTTATGTAGCTGTACTGCACCACATGTTTTGATCTCGGCGACGTTTCAGTCAATAGATTGGTCGCAAGACTGGAGCACCTCATTTGACGTTTATAGAATCATTTCCGTGGAGTGAACCCTAGCAGAAAGAAGTATAGCTTCTTGCCTGACCCCACCAACTGGATCTCTTCCAATTTCTTATACGTTAATAGTTGACCTTAATGTTTTGATCTCTTGTACACAGTTATTAGTATTTAAATTTAAATAACTACCTATTGGAGGTTATTCTCGAGGTGTAAATAGTATAATGTCAAAGGCAGAGAGCTTCTACCCTTTATAGTGGATACTCAGACATCAGGGTTGGCCACTATCTCCTACGAACATACTTCCTTAACGAGGATGAGAAGCATATTACGGACCAAGGGTATACTAACTTATCTACCGGTCTCTCCCACTCGCCCTAAATGTTTAATAATATTAGTATAAGAATTGAAGTTAATTGTTGACAACTAGCTGTTGTGCTTTCACGTTTAAAATTCCTTATTTGGATGTTTATTCCTCGTTTATTATATTGACTTATACTTAGTTAAAGCAACTGCCAACAGTAGCAAATGTGCCACTGATCTCTCAAACTTACACTCTCCTAATTAGAAACCTAACATTATTTAAATATACTTACGAATTAGGGCTAGAAATTGTCAGAAATGTTTATGCATGATCTACACATGAGTGACACGTAACGAATGGCTATTTTAGTAATAAATAGTTAGTCCATATTGACAATTTTCTTAGTTTACACTAGTTTGAAAGTCTGCTAAGAAAAAAATGAACCTCAAACCAAGCTTAAATCCCTCTATTAAAACGAGGTTGTAGTAGTTCTTCGATAAGTATGAACAAACAACTATCGCGTATCGCGTAACGATACATGTAAACTTCTGTCACGAGAGATTCGTTAGATCGCGCGAACCCTTCCATGTACTTTATTCGCGCGGCCTGACCTTGTAACTAGTCATTCTAATCGATTTCCTTAGATTAATTTAATTAAAATTGAATTCTAAAGATTATTGAATCTAAAGAACTATTGAATCCTACCGTTTTTGCAATAAGCAAAGGTGTGACAATATAATGTTATCGGCTGTGCAGTGCACTATGTCGAGCTCTAACACTCCGTTTGTGCATTAAGAATATATTATACATTATGTAAAAGTTGTATTTGCATGTATCGTGCCTGTTTATACCAAGTAGATGACGCATTATATATTTATACAAGTAAATGATATTTATAATACGTTGAATGTGTAACTGTTACGTTTCCAAGATGATAATTATTTACCAGCGCCTGTTTTGTGGTGTTCCATTTAACCAGACTTATTGTATTTTATGCCGCGGCCACACATGAATTAACTTTGGGTCCAAGCTCGGATCCAAATGGCAACCCATGTGTGGAGGAGGGAAATGACGTTGGACTTGGACCTAAGGTGTTAACCGACTCGGCTTGGGACGGCGTTGGGCATTGGACGCAAAGTTACTCCAATCTCCAAGACCTGTCAAAGACTGAACCACACATGGGTGTATTGGCGCCAAAGCTATATCTTGGTGCAAATATAGTCAACGTATGGCCGTGGAGTTACGATTTAGAGACTAAATATATCTAAGTCGTGTAACTTGTGGAGCACAGTGCAGTGTGTGAAAGTTACAGTCTACGTAATGATGATACCATGACCTTGTAACATGATGCCGAGCGCAACTTACTACAGAGTATGTATGCAAACGAATGAATCCTAAGTAAATTAGCCGGAGATAATAATGTTACAGAATGCACAAGTCTATTTTCACTATAAAGAGTTTTTAAAATGCGTGTTTTTATCTAAATCACTTATTAAACGTTGTCAATGAGATTTTAATTGTATTGATAGTTTTGTATAGACAATAAGTATTTACAAATATAAAACGCGCGTATAGTACATAGCAAAAATAAATAGTGCATTTCGGAAATGGGAAAGAGTTGCAACATTAAATTGTAAAGCTAGAGACGCTTATCTATATACAAATATATATGTATAACATTGATGAACTCCGACACAGTTTGGCTGATCACCATCAATGTTAGTATGTAATATAATATGTATTTTTCATGGACAAGCTTTTTATGCTATCCACTTTGTTGCAACTCGCCACTAGAGAGTGCGAGCGATGTCATGTGGCTGCTCGCCACTTAATAGAATTCGATACAATTTGACCGATCAATATGAAAAACGGATCATATATTTATTTTTTCATGGATAAAGTTTATTCTTGCTTTTTACGTTGCTGTTACTCGCCGTTAGATGGCGCTGCAGCACTTCAACAAATTTATACATGCCTACCCGTGCGAAACCAATTACAATTATAGAACTTACGACAGTCACAGATTTCTGAGAAAAACACCATAATTATAACATTAATTAGGTCTGTAATTCATTGTATCTAAAAAGTAATAGAAAATTAATAGTATTTAAGTAATAAAATAATAGATGTAGTATATATTCGGTGTTACCTACTGAGTACTTGAGATACGTTAACGGTGACGCTCTCAAAATATGCATAACATACAATTGAATGATAAAAATAAATTAGATCCCAAATTTTAGTGTAGACTAGTATTATGAAGCCTCAGTTTCACAATCTAAATTTAAGTGACGGATAATATCTATAGGTGAAACACAGTTATTCAATGAATGTCTTAGTAAAGTATTGAAAAGATATGTAAACTTGTATTTTATTCGGCACTTGTGCATTTGGGAAGTTGATACTGAAAAGTAGCTGTGTAATGTGTATTACCATCAATTCTGAGGCCTTAATCGCACCAAACTCTGACATACAATTAGATTCAGTAAACCACAGATCATGGGTTGCTACTGTTTGACGAGATAAAGCTAGTTATGTGAAAAATGATTATAAAATATAAATTAACGGCTGTTTTGAATGCATAGTGAAATGAGTTTAGTCAGATGATACATTATGAAAAAAGGTTAACATTTTGAATCGATACGAAATAACTATTAAGTGATTGAAACAATCTTTTGACAATCACACTATAGGCTCGATTGTCGTATAATTAATTCACGAAATGAGATTTGTTGCTGTCAGTTTACTGAATCCAATTAAAAGTCGGAGTAATCTCTACTAATAATATTTAACTACAGATTGTGAAACTGGGGTTGAATGTTTGTAAATCCCTTTTGTGCCTCGATTATAAATATCAAAAATATTCTAAAGTTCGTCAATGTTAACGTCATTTTCCGATCCTGAACTCAAGATTGTGGCGAAGGTTTTCTGAAAGTATGTTATAGAACATAAAGGTTAGTGTTCAGTCTATGATTATAATAATTGATAATTATTGATGTTACCTGCTATCGTTAGACGTTTTCCGTCAATACTGTATAATATTAGTGTCAATTCTCTTGTGCATTTCCTAAAACTAAACTAAGTTTGACAGGCTCAAAAGTATTGACTACGAAGGAACGAAAAGGACAGCACTACTTTTAGATCTGTCAAATTTAGTTTAGTTTTAGAAAATGCACAACAGAATCGACACCAATGAAGGTTTATTATTGATTATTTTTTGCTTTAGTCAATACCGTTTTTGCATTCGAAATTGTTAATTATAATGTGCAAGTTTTACTGGATGTTTGTGGCTCTAAGGTTGGCAGCAAATGGTTGTGTAGTTGCTGTATTGGGTAGAATTTGAGGCAAACGAAGGACGATGGGGACTTTAAGGATGTCTTACCGATTACCGATGTCGCATCATCCTATCTTGCTCACGCACTCGATGACAAACTGTTTCACAGGTAGTGTTTCGAGTCTCACAATTTACTACATGTTAATTGCCTTGATAACAATTTTCTTCATTTATTTATTTATTTATTTCTTTTATATTATATTTTTTCATGACTGTACATGCACAACCGTTGACAGAGCCACTAAGATCCAGTGGGCTATGAGTACCTACCAAGTTACTCGTAAGGTCTTGTGCAGTATTATCAGGCGAGCCTGTAACAAATGATGGATTGCCTCTAACGAAAACAATAATTTCTTCCTCTCACAGAATCCCACATTTAACATTTCTCTAGTCTACATGTATCTCGCTTTAATGAACTTTTGAATTCTATAGTATTCTCTAAACTAGTCCTTAATTTAGCTATGCCATACTTTGTGATCTTTAGATAATGCTTCAGTGTTCAATATTATTAATTGTCAAGTAGTTACTGTTTATATATAAAGTTAAGTAAATTACAATCTTCTAATGGTACAGAATGTCACTATTTAAAATATCACTGTTTTAAATTAGTGTAGAGAATATTGCATTTTTAGGTAATCATTCCCTTTATCCAAAAGTCTGAATTATATACAATGGGATGAGCGTCCTTATATAGTTGATAACGTGTTAAATAGTATACTAAAGCTAGGAACCCACGACCGGTCGAATCCAGGAGCTCACGGCCTACTTTAATTCACCGAGAATAAATGTATCTTCTAGGTATAAACATGCTTTATCGTTGAACTCGTCATAACTTACCATTAGGTGAGTGTGTAGTCATATGCTTATGTGCTACCAAAGAAATACTAAATACCGGTGCCGGCGCGCTGGTATTGTTCCGAATGAACGGATTGAAGTTTCGATTGTATAGAGCCGGGCCGACAACAGCTTGCTCAGATTGGACCGGCCGTGTAGTCCTGCGCTAACACATGGATGAGGATCAGACAGTTCTTGTTTCAGTTAAGAGACGTGCAGGGCACTAAGTTAAACAAATTATCGTGTTTCAATATATATATTTAGCTAAATTTACTTTTGTGTGCTTCTAAAGCATGTATCCAGAGTACGAGAAAGACAGAAGGCTAATATTACGTGACTATAATGTTGCATCTAGCAGAATTCAATACATTAGAAATTATATTCAGAGAGTTTATTAGCTAAGTAGGAACATTGTTATGGTGTCCGTGCTTGTAATTTTCCCATTCAATTGGATAACAGCGGGCCTAATGATGAATCCAAACAGTTCATAATCGGTTGGTGTGAAAAATACAAACACAACAGTTGTTTATAAAGGCGCGCCTTGCGACGGGCGCATGCGCGGCCGCTTCGAGCCGGTCGGCGCTAACGTGCCTGTCTTCCGACATTGTCAAAGAAAAGTTAGTTAAATATTATGAATAGTTTTTGTTACTTATTACTGTAATGGTGAACACGCTAGACAAGATGCAAGGTACACTAAGAGTGAATTATCAAAGAACTCTAAACACAAGATGAGTTTATGTAGATATTAATAGTAAACACTAAGATAGATGTGGCCTTTTCGGCCCGGAGTACAGAAACTCCCTTCAAAAGCAATAAATAATAAATGTAATTAATAGTACCTGGTAAATGTTGAAGTGTTCTGATTTATAAGTAATAATGCCATGTTCATAAAGCCAAAAATAATTTTTATAAATATGTATATAAGAAATATTTAATATCGTGTAAAATTAAATTTGTTATATTAGATATATATATTAACTTAGCTAATTTAATTTACAGGGCGTATTGTTGAGATGTGTTTCGATAACCAAATCCGAACTATGAGAAATAACGAACCTTGGTTAAATAATAATACGGAATGTAATAATTTTTGCTCACTTATTAGGTTCAATACACGGTAATAGTAAATTTAGTATTTATGTTAAATTTTATTCGTAACTCCTTATACTAGTTTACCTTGTCTGATTTGATTAGATTGAAACCCATCTTATAAGCCATTCTGTTATATATGTAGAAGAGCAAGAGAAAATAAGTACTTATTGGAAGATAGTTTGGTATCCAAATTGTAGACATTGGGAAATAAAAGTAAAGGAAGTCAACCGTGTAATATTATTGCTCTGCTTTGAGCCGTACATGGATGGGCTAAGTTGAATCAAGCAGTATATGGCTGGAGATGGCCGGCGACTTGACCGTATAGACTGCGATGTAAAACCATACAAAACTCGGATTTGAGTTAATATTTTCTCCTTGTTTAATATTCTCACGATGGGCAAATGCAAGCCAGTTGCGTGGGCCTAGGTCCCGGCGCGCCGGTCAGCTTTATGCGATTAATAAATGACCGCTGTTTTTAATTTCTAGAATTGTTGCCATTCAAGTTTGCATTCAAGGATTGTGACATTTGTGACCAGACCACAAAATGCCTGCGTTATGCTTGCCAAGTGAGATTTCTTTGAATCTATAACGAACGCTGTGATTGCATATCACTATGCCTACCTGTACCTAATAACGTCTCTTCGTGTTGGATCTGCTTATTTATCTGTTATGTATGTAATAATACGTATTTCATTCCGCAATGTACACAAATATAGGCACAGTGCCACCAACTTATCTGGTCAGGTGACGGTGGCGCTGTAATCGAGTTCATTTCTATAACTTTTCGTTAGTTTCAATTTTGCCCACCTGAACAGCTAAGTTGGTGACACTGTTTATACGTATTTGACATGTTACTCAGATCTAGAAATATATAAATACATTTAACAATACTACTTTTAATTAACATATTATTATGCATTCCGGTTGACAGTTGTATTGAAATATAAATAACTTCATGTGCAACAGTAGTTGCTGCAATTGCATCAGAATTATAGAGTTACAGTAATAATAGTCGCAAGAATCTTTAGAATACACTATGGTGCGGTTACACTCATTGAGGTAACAGCTATTTTAACTATTTAACCAACTGTTGCTATTTCGTTTAATTGGACTCTGTTATACATCACGTGTAAAAAATTGAGCTAGAGTCGTACAAAGTTTTTTTTTTATATAATTGATATAATAAGATAAAACCGTAGGATACTAAAGGTTTTAATCTGCTAAATTACACGTTTATAGAAAAGACATACTTGACAGACTGTCACAATTGTTGTAGAACATTATTTGAAACCATTGCAACTCTAAGGAGTTTCCATATCACCACATTCTCCCAGACCGTATAAAGGAACTAATTAATTCAAGACGTAGTCATTGTAGCGGTCTGGGGGTCTTCGAACTCTCGTAGATATCCGCTGGCTAGTAGTAGGATTCGCAGACTCTGTCGATTCAGCTTCGACCGCTGGAAGTTCTGTCGGCCCGCCTACTTCATCATTCAAACTACGAGAATCGTAGTAGTCGTCTTCACTGGTCTCGACTGACTCTCGTGTCTCATTAAGTTCCTCCGAGGTATCCTGACTACTCATACTGTCCCGACCCAACGGTGCGAGGTGACGATTCGAGACAGTGGATTCTCGTCCGTCGGCAAGGCGAACATAAGAGTAATCAGGATTCACATGTAGTAATGTAACCTCCTCAACTACTGGCTGGTATTTATTGCTTCGGTTAAACTTCCGCATCAAAACATTTTCAGATTCTGTTAACCAAGTAGGTATAGAGACTCCATTCGTAGACCGTCTCGTATGCGTAAACATCCGTTCGTGCGGCGTACAATGAGTAGCTGTGCACAGTAAGGATCGAATCGCATGTAAAGCTTGAGGAAGTACTTGTTCCCAATTCTCTATCGCCAGATTGCGCGAACGTAGGGCCAATTGCATTGATTTCCATAGTGTCCCATTGAAGCGTTCTACTTGGCCATTCCCTCTTGGATTGTAAGGAGTTGTTCTGCTTGAAGCAATCCCCCGTGAATTCAAAAAATTCTTTACTTCAGCAGACATGAAAGAAGTTCCCCGATCTGAATGGAGGTATGATGGCATACCAAATAACATGAATATCTCGTTCAAATGTTTTATAACCGTTGTAGAACTCATATCAGCGCATGGGAACGCAAACGGAAAGCGTGAATATTCATCGATCACAGTCAATATATATTTATTCCTTGTATTGGATGGTACTGGACCTTTAAAGTCAATGCTTAATCTTTCCAAAGGTGAGGTTGCTTTTATTAGAACTGGATCTGGTAAGTCTGATCGATGGAATCTAGGTTTTATTTCAGAACATATCCGACAAGAATTGGTCATACTCCTTATTTCTTCACTTGAATAAGGTAAGTTTTTTTGACTTTACCCAGTGATTCATACGCTGTATCCCTGGGTGACACAAAGCTTCATGTAATGAAATTAGTTTTTCAGATCGTGCTGGTACCGAAGCACAAACTCGTGAAAGTGCGTCAGCTACATCATTCTGCTTTCCGGGGCGGTACACTATGTCGTACTTGAATGGTGCTAAGTCCAAGCGCCATCGCTGTATTTTTTCGTTCTTTATTTTGCTCGTCAGTTTATTATCAAACATGAATGATACAGAGCGTTGGTCAGTAATGAGACGAAATGCCTTGCCAATGAGAAAATGTCGCCATTTCCTTAGCGATTCCACTATAGCGTAAGCTTCTTTCTCTATAGCTGAGTGGTTAAGTTCACTTTTATTTAGCATTCTAGAGAAAAATGCAACCGGTCGATTAGATTGAGACAAAGTTGCTGCAATGGAATGATTAGACGCATCCGTTTCCACGGTGAATGGTGCATTATAGTCGATAGCGTGAATAGCTGATTTGGCAATATCAGATTTTAGCCGTTCAAAACTTTGAACTAGTTCATTGTTCAGTGGAAATGATTGTGTATGAGCGAGAGCATGAACTCTTTGAGAAAAGTTTGGGATCCATTTGCTGTAATGTGCAAACATTCCTATTGCTCTTCTTAGTGATGGCAAATCACATGGAGGTGGCAAATTCAATAGTGGCCTTAAGCGTTCTTCATCTGGTTTAATAACATGGTTCTCCACGTTGTATCCAAGGATATTAATGGAATATTGAGAAAACTTACTCTTTTCTTTATTCAGAGTTAGGCCATATTTTTGAGCTGCTGCCATAAACTTTTGAAGATTTTCATCATGTTCCTCCTGATTCTTTCCACATACCGTAATATCATCGAGATATGCATACGTTCCTTTCAGCTTTTCGATACGAATAACCCAATCTATGGTTCTTTGAAAGCTCGAAACTCCATTAGTAACGCCAAAAGGAATACGCCGAAATTGGTATAAGTTTCCGAGTGCTTCAAAAGCGGTAAAGTGACGTTCCTTTGGCAGAATCGGAACTTGATGATATGCGCTTTGCAGGTCTATAGCGCTAAACACACAATATTTTGATATCTGTGACACCACTTCTTCTATGTTCGGAAGAGGATATGCGTCTAAATGTGTATATCTATTTATTGTTCGAGAATAATCGATAACAAGTCGTTTCTTGTGATTGGTATTCTTTGTAATGAGGACTTGGGCTCTCCAAGGTGACGTACTCTCTTCAATAATTCCTTCAGCCAAGAGTCGTGTTATTTCATCTCCAACGAACTTTTTATCATCTTCACTGTATCTTCGAGATTTTATAGCGATAGGCTTGCAATCGCGAGAAACATTTGAAAACAATGGCACAGCAGGTACAGAGGCCGCAGCAACACTGCATACTTTGATAGGACCTTTTGATCCTCCAAAAGAGAACTCGAGCGAGGAATGTTTCTCTAGTATGTCATGACCAATAATAAGATCAGCGCAGAGGTTCTTGACAATAAGTAAATTAAGACCTTCGTAATTGTGATTTCCAATCTTAGCTGAGACACAAGTTTGTCCATCTACTTGAGATGTCAGTGAAGTTGATGCCATTGAAATTATTTGGCTACAAGGTCTCTTCTTCAAACGACACAACTTGAAGAAGGCTTCATTTATAAAGCTGATAGAACTGCCAGTATCAATAAGTGCTTGGGCACGTATCCCTTGAATGTAGGCCGTCACAGTTGCATTCTTAAGGGAATCTGGAGATGCTGCTATAATACATGAGCTGTTATCTATAACTTGCTTATCAAGAACCGCAACAGTATTCAGTTTCCTGCTTCGACATATTTTAGCATAGTGCCCCTTTTTGTCGCAAATCTGACAGATGGCATCGACAGCTGGACAATCCTTTCTAGGATGAACACGCCCTCCGCAGAAGAAGCACTTTCGTTTAGTAAATGCTGCTGCTATTGGCTCTTTGTTCTCTTCTATACCTTGAACAGCACTCAAATTTGAAGCATTATAATTCTGAGAATTCGATTCGGCCATTTCCAACGATAACGCCTGATTGTAAGCTTCATCCAGTGTTAATGTCAGATTTTCAAGTAATCGTTGTCTAATTTTGTTTGATTTAATGCCAGATATAAATGCATCTCTTATACTATCACATTTATTTGTTTCGGCATCCACTTTTTCAAATTTGCAGTCTTTTGCCATTAATTTAAGGGCCTGGATGTAGGTGTCGATACTCTCTTCACTCTGTTGCTTCCTTGTCGCCAGCATGTGTCTCGCGTAAATTAAATTTTTAGGCTTGATAAAAATCGAGTTGAGTGTGTCAATGGCTGTTTCGTAAGTAGTACACTCACTGATAAACGAATAGATTCTTGCGGATACATGATTTACGAGTAAATCTAATGTAGTTTTACTATCTTTCGCATCTTCTCCACAAAAAAACAAAAAACTATTGAATGTCCGCTTCCAGTGTTCCCATTCATGTGTGGCGGAGCTGTTAGTCGGATCAATGTCCAGTCTTTCGGGACGCAAGAATCTCTCCATTTTATTTAGAACATTTAGCAGATTAAATTGATATAATAAGATAAAACCGTAGGATACTAAAGGTTTTAATCTGCTAAATTACACGTTTATAGAAAAGACATACTTGACAGACTGTCACAATTGTTGTAGAACATTATTTGAAACCATTGCAACTCTAAGGAGTTTCCATATCACCACAATAATGCACAATAGACTATGACAAGTATCAATTCGGTATTCATATAATATGTATTTATTCCAATTGATTTAATCAATAAAATTAAAAATATGTACTTCGATAGTCCGTAAATGGTAATTGCGAAAAGCAAATTGTAATCATATTGGAATGCACATTTTGTTTCAGGACCAGTGTGCCTAGAAAAAATCTATATACCGATAATGGTGTCGATTCGGTTTTGCATTATCTAAAACTAAACCAAGTTTGACAAGTCTAATAGGTCATAGGTCTAAAAGTAATGCTGTCCTCTTTTTACTTCTGTGGTTAGAAAAAGATAGCAATACTATTAGACCTATCAAACTTAGTTCAATTTTAGATAATGCAAAACCGAATCGACACCAATATTATACTGTATGTGTAAATTACTCGACCATGAATCTCATCAAATCTCGATTTTCTAAAAATTCCCATCATGTGGGATTTTAACACATCGAAATCGTTCTACTAGTCAATTTTAAAAATTGCTTAATTAATAGCTATATTAGGGTATATTAATACTGTATTAGGGTCATTATAAACGAAACGTCATTATAATCCCTAGTCTGTTACGCTTTCACGCCTAAACTACTGAACCGATTTAAATGAAATTTGGTACGGAGATAGTTTGAACCCTGAGGACGGACATAGGATACTTTTTATCGCGATAAACTGTAGTCCACGCGGGTGAAACCGCGGGGAACAGCTAGTTTAGAATAAATCTAACAATTTAACTGCATTAAGAACTTATTTTTACCTAATACTACTTTAGCACAAGAATGTATGACAGCGTCCAAATAATTAGGCCTTAATTTTGTGGTTTGTTTTTTAAACTTAATAAACTGCCAGTCACCATCATATTAAATTAGCACCTATTTTATGCAGGTAATTATACTATAAATGGGGTGACAATGCCAAGTACCATATGCTTCCTCAAAATACGGTTCATTTTTTATTATGATATGACAGATGTTTTAATTTTTGTGAATTTAATATTATATAAAGTAAACAACAAGTCTAGCGCGAAATAGTAATATGACCTACATTAGATGTGACGCAGTTATGCGCACTTTCTTCAGCGACATAAGACATTATTCTTCCTTCAGTTTTAGAAATCTTCATTACTGCAGTTTAGTGTAATAATATAAATAAAATCGGAATGCATTTAAACACAACCAGACAATGCCCGCTGCATCATCTCACCAAATGTTTTCATAAACATTGTATTTGAAAATAATATGGAAATTTAAATGGCTTTTATATAGGTATATT
Organism: Opisthograptis luteolata; assembly: GCA_931315375.2. Lineage (NCBI taxonomy): Eukaryota > Metazoa > Arthropoda > Insecta > Lepidoptera > Geometridae > Opisthograptis > Opisthograptis luteolata. Next base: position 7,910,382 of record OV928033.1, read on the forward strand.
TCCACATAAATTATTTATTGTTTTTTCATAATTACTTCTTATAGCAATGTAATCTTTTAAAACAGTTATTAATGTACCTACCTATTATCTATGTATGGAATTATAATAAAAGGAACATCATAAAAATATGCTATTATTTTATTATCATGATTGGTTTTTACGTGACCTACAAGGTGAGAGCTAAAAGCAACCTGTGACTCCTGCGTCTATGCTCCTGCGCCTGCGAGTCGTTTCATTGATTCCATCTGATCTGACAGTGTTACAAAATCAGGGTATCGTAACCGCCGTTAATCGGCCGTTAACCGGCCCTTAACCGTTATTTTGTCGACAGCATGGAAGAAGAATGGTGACATGTCGGCAGGATGCTGCATACGATCGCGCTCGTTTTACTTGTTAGTTGTTACCCCTTTCTTTCATCATTGTTGTCACCGTATGAATTCCTTTAGCTCGGGAATACACAACTGGTTATCATCAGTTTGGAACACTGATTCCTTGATCGAGGTCCAGCCTTCTGATCACTTTAGTAAACTCTTTGGACTTAACTTCTTGATTATGGCGTCTGTCAACCTATGTTTGCCAGTGTCCGTTGATTGGCTACACTGCACGACAGGATGGTTATATTTTTAAAGTTTACAATATTATCTATTTGTACATTTTCCGTATGGGGAGAAAATAACGACACTCATAAAGACAAGCTTGTTTTGAGTCCTGCGGACCTTGCAAATATGGTTTATAAAGAGAGTAATGCGCAACGCGGCTGGCGACTATATACAAAGAAATTTAATTACCACCCATGCTCGACGAAGACGCCAGGTAAATCAGTATGAAGATTCGCCTTCGTTAATGTGGGCTGGTACCTACGTATGAAGGTATGTCAATACCTATGCAACCCGAAGGAAGTTTTCTCCACTGGAGCCGAATATCCCCGCTCTCTTTTCATTAATAGGTAGGTACCTAGACCTACTTATGTTATAGTAAGGTAGGTACATATGTGTATATTTTGGTCCGCCAGGAAGCGTAAGATGCGCTCAATCGACTGAAAACGTTCTACCCGTTATTAGACATCAATTTATCGGCGACGCGGCGATGATAGATTCCCTTTGATGCAATATATTTTGTAGGTACCTATCTACTTCAGACGCCTCAGCTGCCATAGTACCGCTGTAAGATGAATCAACGCAACAATTCATTTGATGAAGTTAAATTCGTATGGGCTTCGTGGGATATAAGCTAGTTTAAAAAAGCAAATAAGTCTGCGTTTGACCGCCATCTCGCCCGTTGCCAACCGATGATGCGGTCGACGCAACGGTGTAAAACGCAAATCTTGGAGATACCTGTTCACTTTTGTTTTGAAGATTCCCAAATTAGAGCGATCGGGAAACATAGACTGAGGTACACACGATGAATAATAATAATAATAATAATGCCCGCACAATCACATACATAGGCTCTGACCCCTAACTAGGTTTCCCTGTATCTAGGGTATCAGAAACTACGAGGATAGGGGATCCACAACACCCAGAATTTGGAAGCAAAACGCTTCTTGCGAATAGGTACAATATATATCCACCATAAGTAGATAAGATACCTACTACCGATGAGGTCTCGCCGTTTGTCTGGATGTCCGACGACAAATAGGTTATAGGTAAGAGGTACCTGCCTATTGCAAGACAAGACACTGATCGCAAAAACTTCGTGATTGGAATCAGGAGATCTACCTACATAATAGTTGTGAGCCTTTTGATACAACATGATCATCAACTAGAAGACGTTCCACTGCTGAACATAGGTCTCCCCTGTGAACGTCAAAATAAATGGTTATTAACCATTTGCGTCCATCGGCTACCCGCAATCCTTGCGACTTTGTGCTCGCCACTCGAGATCTTTTCTTCCCTATCGTTTATCGGTTTTTCGAATAATGCGACCTATATATGTACAATATATACCCGTTGCCACATCAAATGTAAGAGGCCATATAACGGCCCCTTTGTAAGTCGGTGACCATTGACCAAGCATGCATTTCTCCTATAGCTTCGTTGTATTACTCTGTGCTTAGGTATTCAAAAGGGCTACAGTTAGAGACTACGTCTAGGTAGGTAGTGTAGGTACTAGTACCAACCATAAGTCTTCACTGGCAACACACACTGGTTGAACACTTTTGTTTTGGCTTCCTAAGCGGTATGCATAATTATGGTAAACGACTGGTCAGAACATCAATGGCGTTTAACGACGTATACTTCGTCAATGACGTGTTGGTACTTATGCGATTCAGAATTGAATGGAGACGAATTCCGCTTGAAGAGTCGAAAAGTGTGGAGCAGGTGGGGCAAGTGGGGCGAGTGCTCAGTGACATGCGGTGGCGGTGTTATGAGGCGGCAGCGGGTGTGCCTGGCGGGGCGGTGCGCCCCCGGAGAGCACGAGGAGCAGAGGCGGCCCTGCGCCCGCAGCCCCTGCTCGCGCGCGACGCCGGTCTTCGAAGATGTGCACGACTTTGAGTAGAAATGTAGTACTAGGTATGCTTCAGTTTTCAAAATTAGTAACTAGTATAATATTTATGCTTAGGTACCTACACTAGTATTCGTCTTTATCGCATTACTAGGTATAATTATAGGTAGTACCTAGATAATTATCTCAACTTTTACGCCAACACGTATGAATTGCTAATCGGTAACAGTTTTCTTGTTACACTGACTGAAAGATACTGCGCGCGTAAGTGATGTTTTTAGTCCCTACTAGGTACTACCTACCAACTCTATGGTTCTGCTGACCCTCTCAATCAGCCAATTCATGTCTCCCTAAGCACCTCGTATGAGAACAAAGCCTTGAATAAGAACAAGAAGGCCAAGAAGCAGGCATACTTGCACAGACCAGGTGTTCTTCTCTCTCACTGTGTAAAACCAGGCAGTCTGTTTAGTCTGTTTTATATGGCCGCAAAACACACTGTCAATGTTTTCCTTAACCTAATCGAACAATAAGGTAAGATAGCGTAATAGATTATTATAACCATTGTCTTTTGTATACATTTATAAGCATTATCTCAATTCTCATATGGAATTGTAAACAAGCGTCTCTTTGATCGTCTAACGTCTAGTAGCAAGGACGTACAAATCCCTACGGTGCCGGTGGTGTGTTCTGGGCACTGCTGGTGTTCAGAACAAATTCAAACATGAACGTGGTCAAGAAAATGTTGGTGTTGTTATGTATCATTCTGAGAATCATAATGAATGAGGGGCATGTTTTGTCATTGAACAGCTACAGGCGGGTTCCATGTGGTGGTAAACATTTTTTTTCCAAGAACGCTTGCATAAGTATCGTTTGTCATTTAGGGTAGTGAAAAACAATGTAGTTACTTTATGTTGTGAGCCGTCGACCGAGTCCAGTTTCTAAATGTGATTTCAAGGAAATACCCGTATAAAATGCGATTTATTATTTCTCTTACTATTTTTGCCTTCTTAACCGATATCGGTTCGACCGACAGTGAGTGAAAAGCGTGAAATTTCATCTCGCTATTTTACTATTCTTCCAGGCTCGTCTGTGTCAATGTTAGTTTTTGATATGCGAGGAAATTTGTATGTAACAATATCATGCAATAGCTGCATCCTAAAGAGAAAACTATTTACCTAGAAATATTTTAATTTCCAGGCTCAATGGAAATTCGGGAAGATGTTACGCAGAAAACCGTCCTGAATTGGGACACTGTGGGCTCAATCCCAATCGTAGCAGAAGTCGCGGATCCACAAATAAATGCTTTGTGGGATAATAATCCAATAGCACAAGTAAGTTTTGGTGTCACTACGTAGGTATTTCTTATTCACTTTTCTACCACACATTCGTGAAGGTGGACGTTGCGCAGCTCGAAAAACCTATGTCAATAATACCTATTATACCTGTAGGTACATCTAGAGGAGGCCTTCACCTCAGGGGGGGGGGGGGGGTTCAACTTATGTAAAATATACCTACTCAAATTTACTAAAGTTGCCTTTATGTACCTATCTTTCTAGGCAACTTTTTTGAACTGAAACAAATGATATACTTACATAATTATAGTACATACATAATGTACAAAGTTATTTATATGGGTCAATAGCAAATACCGACGTGTTATTATTTACAGAGACAACCACAGTTTGGCAACGTCAAATTGCTTCATGATGTTCCGTTTCGAAAGCCTTACTTGTTAACCAAACTTACCAAAACCCGCAATAATGGGTTAGACCCCTTCTTTAGCAAGGTAAATACAAAACTTTTCTACTTCTTACTAAATAAGGCTAAGTACTTACTTATCCTAGGGTATTTAGATTGTTATTTTTCTCTCAGCAGTGCTAGTACTGCTAGTCATGATTAATTCATATACACATCTATTAAAATCCGTTCTTTGTATTGTTCCGTACACAAACGGAATGTTTTTTTTAATACCTTGCTTCCTTGAAGATACTACCTATTCACGATTCACTTGAAGGGTCCCAAATTACACTTATCGAGAAACAAAGACGGGGTCGTATTTCCATTCTATACACAGAACGCATGCCTAAGAAACTGCTCGCTTATTAAACATTATATATTATTATATTGTACTTTTAGTAATATCAGCGCCAGAACCAAAACAGCTTTATTTACGAATTCAGAAAATAAAAGCTTCTTTTAATGCCTGACTCACTCAAATGGTCAAAAAATCATACAACAACAACAACACATATTGTACCTTAAATAAGTCGCATTGCGTTCTATATTACAGAACCAGCTTATTGACGTAGATCGTTCCAAAGCATACATTCATATTACATTTTTCAGTGTTCTGGAGGTAGTTTAGAAGACAACCATGTAAAACTTGTACTTATTCTAATCAAAACTACACGCCATACGTTTCGGACCCTTGCGTAACGGCGTTAATTGTATAGAAAGGAAAGACGCGACGCGCTGGCCAGGTGTTTCACTCCTTCCCCGTTAGCATTATAAATGTGGAGCCAAGCATTGTTCTGAGCTCTGACGCCTTACTACGATTAGCGTTGCCAAGCTGACGAATTCCCCGATATTTTTTGCGGACTGTTTTGGATGTGGTTTTTATAAACGGGATGAAAAACGTATAATAAATAGCTGACGAAATGTATCATGATTGGTATAAATCGTGGCTTTTATTTTACAATTTGAAATTCAGATTTATGACTGTTTTTTTTCGTAATTTACAATGCTAAGAATTTCTATTATTGATTATTATTTAGCTTTTAATTATAATCTGGATGAGTAAAGAAGTAAAGACGAAGAAGTAATTATACCTTTGCATTAAATAAATGAATATTGTATATATTGTCTTTGTAAACTGAACATCGCGAGATTTTGGCAAATAAACTTGAGTTAATATATGTACCTACACTTTATCACAATACTTACTTGAATTTTGAATTTACTCTTAGCACAATATCTATTGTTTAGTACAAATGTATATTATATTTAAGTGTCATTAGTCGGGGGAGCACAGATCCCTATAATACAAGCTTTTTGCTTAGCATAGGGGTTTGCGACTTTCAATCATTCTGGAAACAGCATTACAAAACTTTTTATTTGCTCATCGATAATGTGCTCTAAGTTAAGTCACAATTTATTGTTTATTTAATTATACTTAGGTTTTTCTTTCTGTTTCACTCTGTTTCTGGATCAATAAAAAATATTATTATTATTATTATTAAACAAGTATTTTAAACATTTAGCTGATTTTTTGCAGGAAAAAAAAGTAATTTTAATTGATTTTTGACGGGACACTAACAACAAACTTAGCGGAAATTCAAAATGTTTGTTTGCTACTCGACTAGAATAGATACCTACAGCTAGGGACCTGTATCTAGGAGCGCTTCTTTTACTGGGTAAATAAAAGTACCTACACACAACCAAAAAACGCTCCACACTTTTTGAACTAACCATTATATCGTAAATAATACAAGTCAATTTAATTATTTTATATTTTTCAGTGCGTTTTTAAAGTGTTTTTTTTTAGTTTTTTAAAACTATATATTATTACTACCAATAATGAATAGAATTGCCTACTTCCTACTAAGGTTGTGGGGGTGGGGTGAGCCCCAGTACCTATTCACTTGATTATAGGCCGGTGGGTTCGCCGCTGACGTGTCACCCCTAGTTTTTTAATATTTACAAATTGCAGCAACCCTTTATTTAAACAATTTTGCTGTCTCACAAAATATCAATGCGGATACGTTTTAATAATAGTCGATGTGCACCCTATCGCACAAAACTAGCAATCAGTTACGTACTTTCCCCTATAACATCATTATTCAAAAAGCTCCCCCAATGAAACTAGACTCTTAAACTAAATATTCTGACACTACACTAAGTTATTGACTTTGAACCTTAATTAATGCGAGATAAGGTCTATTTTTTATAGACCTAGGACTATTGGGTGGTGACATAAAGGGTGTAAACTGTAGTTGGTATAAAATTTATTGATGCTAGATAATAAACATAGTGTGTAATTTGCTTTAACTAACAGGCCTATGATAAAAAATATAAAATCCCTTTAAAATTTTCTTTTGACGTTTTATGCCATTCTAAAAGGAATAAGTGCGATCGTGAGTGAATTGAAAAAGAAACGAGAATGGTATTAGTAAATAACTACTCCAACTTTCGTAAGTTTTGCGTTGGTTCTGGTGTAACAAAATTATATACCTTTTTACTAATATTAATTCTTTTATTATTTATAGAGCTTTTTCGAACCATTTGAAATGCGGCGCAAACCAATTACTATAATTTCCTTCAGGAAGAATGGACTGTTGCCTCAGAAGACTGCAGTGGTAAGAGTTTAATTAGGTACCTATTATTATCCATATCCATGTATATATAAAATGTTAGTACCAAGCTATAAATGCGACAATTTGTGAGTGAATTTGTTTGTTTCTAGTTTTCTACCTAGTATATACTTCTGACGGCTCAATGGATTTGAGTAAGATGCTTATACCCTGGAATAACAAATAGGCTAACTTTCATCCTGGGGAAGGCGAGCAAACATGCGCAACTAGTATTTGGATTTAATTCCTACTAATATTACAAATGCGAAAGTAGTCTGTCTGTATTTCACACCTAAACTACTAAACCGATTTAAATGAAATTTTGTACAGAGATAGTAGGTATAAAATATTTAAAGGAAACACCTTTACTACTAATATTGTTAATATACGCATGTTTTGTGTTAAGTAGGTACATACATACATACGTAATATTCAACATTTTGTAATGTTATACAAGTACATTATATATTGATGTACAATGGTACCTAGTACCTACTATTAGGTACTTACGGCCCTTATATATTCATAAAAATAAAACGTTCAATAAACCGGACTTTTGATAAAGGGGTATATTTTCATGTTCTACAATGTTACTTGTCATATCATAGCGAATGGAAGATGATAAAAGATCCTGGTACATACCTATTATTAAGCCATTGTTGAGCAAAAGTCTCCCCTCGTTGGCCTAGTGACCCTTTCAAACCTCGCTACTGCGGCTGCGATTGCGTTGTTTTTGTAGACGCCTAGTACCTACCGATCTATATTTTTTAAGATATTTTTTTATTTACAGCTTCCCCCTATGAGGACCTCGGTTAATGTGGCGGAACTGCAGTCACCGTACAATGATATTAGCTCCTTCTGGCAAGACTCTTAACTAGTTGATGCGTAACACGACCGTTCCATTGTAAATAAAGCTATTATCAGTAATCTTTTGTAGGTATAGGCACTTACTCCAAAAGCAAGAAACCACAAAGAAAATTCGAACTGTGGAAACCATCTCGTAAAGGTGTTTTGTTTCTTAGCTCGTTTCTTTTGGCTTCAAAGATGTGTGATAATTCTGGAGAAGTACTCAAACTGTACATAATTTCTCTGTTTTTTTTGTATCAAAACTTAACACTTTTATTAGATATTTAATTTAGATAGGTATACTTACATATTTTTTATAGATTTCGTTCTTGTTGAATAAATAGATGACGTGGAACGTTATTTTGTGGGTTTATTTCGTTTCAATTGATAATTTATATTAGGTACATATTATTTAAAGTAGGTACCTAACATTTTGTTTAGCCGTAGGTACTAAATACTAGTCTTAGCCGTACGCTCCAAATCCATATAATACTATCAGTGACGCTACTTAGGTGGCCGATTAGTTCAATTCAATTCAAATATTTCTCCGCACAAACAGAAAATAACAATAGGTAGGTACAGGTCAATTAGGAGTGAGTGAGAAGTCAAGGAGAAGTCAAGTGAAACTAGTGGTGACGCGTACCTACTCCAGGCCCCAGGGTACGCGAGGATGTCTGCAAAGTCAGAAAATGTATTTTTCAATCCATATCTGCAATAGGTTTAATGTTTTTGTGATGAAACCATACCTTAGTGATGGCATGACACATAGAATTGTCTTATAATTCTATGGCATGACATTTTCTAGTGCTAGCCTCGCTAGTTACTTACTAGGTACCCAAGTTAAGAATATTACCGTTATCGATATGTTCCTGCTGCCGCTGTTCCCAATTCATGTGGCTAATACGGGACTGATTTATCTATTGCATTCGTTTTCCCGGACAAACCAAAGTCAATCCCTATATAAAATAGCAAGGTACACAGTCATCATCTTTCACAGAAGATTAGAAAGACGGTGAAAGACCTTACTTACTTGATTATGAGGCTGGCAATGTACGACATCGAAATACAAAAACTCTATGACCATCGACAACTTTTAACAGAAAGAGTTCATCATCATCGTCGTCAGCTTATTATGTTCTTATAACTTAGGCCTTCTCTCAGCGAGATAATTATTAGGAGTGTGGTGTGGACCATAATCTACTACCACGCTGGCCAAGTAACTACGTGTTGGTAGATGTCGCATGCCCTTGAAAGCTGTGGTTCTTGGACACAACGGTTTCATCAGGATGTTTACATACCCTTCTGAGCTCTGGCAAATTCCCACATCTTGTGTCGGGCCGAGATGGGATTCCGGCTCTATGTCAACGATTTGGAGGGCGCACTCGTCACCGAGAACAGCAGAACGAGTTACGATAATATTTGGATTGCATATTGAAAACAACATAAAATAAAATCAATTCACATAAAATGGTAAGTAAGTTAAGATACGGAAAATGTGACAGATATGGAGGTACGTGTCAGATGTGTTATATTTCTTGCAACTTTTTGCATAGTGCTTAGTATTGTGGAAAAGAGTGCGGGGAGCGATGTCAATGACGACGGTAATTCGGACGAAGATAAACCTCTAAAAGATGCGTTGCTATTAATCAAATTAATCAGAACTGGTAAAAGTCGACCTCACTTGATCTTTGGGTTCTATTTATTTGGTCATTTTTCTTAATTTTTCCTCTTTGTCGTGGAAAGAATATAAATGTGTGAGGAAAGTAAATACTCTTACTCTATGAATCCAATCGCATAAGAACACACTGGTTTGAGTACTGATTTTCACCTGACACCTATCACAAATACATTTTCTAAGCCCTAACGTGCGTTTCTCGTAGGACGCAATTTTTTTTTTAATGTAGGGGGTAAACATTAGTTTTTGAAAAAGAAAAATTTTTATGTTGACAGCTCAATTGCCGCCAAAAGAGTCAACTTGGGCCTTTTCTAGAATTTTCATTAATGTACACTCGGCTTAAAAAATATTGTGAAAACCAATGATATTCTAAGTTTTGTGGTGGGGAAAAGAGTCGATAATTTTCAGTTATTATTTATTATTTTTTAGTTTACGATAAAAAGTAATATAAATAAGGTTGTAGACAATTTTATCTGCAACAAATATTGTGCTAAAATTTTCTGTATGGTTGCTAGTTTACGAGATACAGCGTGAAAACCCTTTGCACCCCTTTTTCCAAGATGGCGGCCGGGGAACAAGAGTGGCGACCCCACAAACTTGAACTTAAGCTAATATTAACCCCCAACACTTCAAAAAAAATGCTAAATGTAACTTTTCAATAGACAAAAATTATAATCCATTAGTTACTCAGTCACAGTAGACTGCGCTACCCGCCCTGCGGATGTTTTTGGCAGCCCGACAGAAACATTATCTTAAAATTTTTCTACTTCTCCAAGATCAATAGACGTTACTAAATTCAAATTACGCAAAATCAAAATCTATAATTAATTTGTCGTATATAAATAGCAGTGCCTTAAACTTTACAAAATTACTTAAAGAATATTTTAATGTTATTTTTTCATAATGAAATTGCAGTTTTAATGTCTAAATTTACGATCTAAATATAGGTACCTAATCCCTGTGCACTTACAATGATGTCACTACTTCTCACATAGTTAGTTAGTTAGGGGTATTTTCCTAGAGAATCTAGAAATACGAAGTTTAACAATCGACTGCAATAAAATATGTAAGTACCTAAACCTAACCTAACTAAGGTTTAAACATAATACAAGAATTTCCATTATTTCAGGAACAGCAGTGAACGTGCCAGAGCTGGCAAATCTACTCTTTGAACATCAAAATATTTTGGCTCCGTCTGCTCCTTTATCTCCGCTAAATGTGTCCTATTTCAATAATACGTTTCAACCAGTACAGACCCAAAATGCTCAAGGGCGAAAAATTACTAAAGGTAAACTACGACTTCTTACTTTACTGTGCTACGATTTGAGTCGTAGCCTACGACTCAAAATGAGTTAGGGCCTCGGATAATAAGAGCCGCAACATATCAACAAATGTTTAAGCAAATAAATTGAATTAGGTACTGCACTTATTTATTTACCAGCGTTTTTATAAAAATATATTTAGGTATATATACCTACCTACAAACTTCTATACCTACACCGACCGTGGCAAAATTGGTTAGCCAAGTATATTTAGAGTGGTTTATATCGAGGTGTAGGTAATGTAGAACGTCGAACAAGTAACAAAGCCTAAGTAGGTATGCATTTATAGTACCTATAATTATGATCATATTTTATAAGGCCCATAAGTACCTACTCGTACCTATTTGATATGAGTTGTAAAAAATATTAAAACTTGGATCGCAGAATATTTTCTCTGTGCTTATATTTTTTATCATGATTAAAATTCTAAGAGAAACTGATAAAGCTAGAAGCATAGCATCAAAGAAGCGAAACCAAGCCAAGCTTGTTTATTTTCTATTTCGTGCAAATTACTCACTAACCTGCAACAGCGTGGGTACGTAATCCGTCCCTTTCACGGCTTTCCATATACATAATATTTATTTATTTTGCTTCATTTTTCAGTGCTACGAAGGCACGTCCTTTGAACATGATCTACAAAGTAATGAGTTAAATCTTTTGATTTATCAAATACTAGCTGTTCCTCGCGGTTTCACTCACGTGAGCTACAGCTTGACACTTTAAATTCGTAATTTTGAATAGAATGTCCGATTTGAACAATTCCAAAAGTAATCTACAAGTATTGGAACAAACTTGAATACGAAGTGATTTATTTGGATAAGGATTTATTTAAATGTACTCGTATGGATAACATGGTCTCAATTTATAGTCGCCATTTCTATCAACTTTTAAAATATAATAGAGTAGTTATACTTTGTTATCCTTAGGAGATAGACATATACCACTGCGGACTTTTCTGTAGACCTATATAAGATGCACAGTTCCACCATACATCATTTTGTTATATCTTAAAAGGCTTAGGCAGCGTTTTCGTTGAAAGCTCCCAGACGGCTTATTTTGTTCCGACACCTCCAACAGATATCATTATATTTTAACCAATGTAAACAAAAACTTGACAAATTATAGACTAAAACCTTTCTCGTTCTCTATCTATTGGTGAAAGCATGAAAGTCGTTGCAGTCGTTTATGAGTTTATCGCGAACAGACAGACACGGTGGAGGACTTTGTTTTATAATACATGTATGTAGTAATGTACCTACTTTTTTCTTTTTTATTAAGATATTTTAGAGACTTATTTTTGATTTAGAATAGGTAGTAGTTAGTACTGAAATAAAATACATATTAAAGATTTGGATTTTGCCTGATTTGTCACAAATGGGCACGAGACGAAATGCATGGGCGCACCCCGTAGCATATAGGTTCGGGATAAAAACAGAAACGTAGGTACTTTTGTCACAGTTTCTTACTATACTAATAGGTAGTTAATAAACTAAAGAATAGTTAATTATATCATGTAGTAGGTAATAATTAATAAAAGAACCTTCGCAGCTCCGATACAAGATACCTAGTAAAAAAGTAGTAGTAGTATAATAAAAATCTAAGAACGAAATCGATAGTGGAGTGAAATTATTATATTTTATCTTCTTTAATTTTTACAGGGTAGTTTTTGACTACATGTCACCTGATGCTAAGTGTCGACGTGGTCTCACAAGGTGGCATCACGCTACACCTGGAGTGGGAACTGGTGCTCAGGCGCGGCTGCGAGAACGCAACGATTGGTGCTTGGCGATAGATACCAACCTGTAGTTAAAGTTGTTTTGTTGTTTCAGGATATTTCAGGCGCAAAATGCCAAGCAAAAAACGTTATAATGGTTCGTATGCATATACTTAAATTTTTGAAATAATTATAATAGGTCGAGCCATATTACAAGATCGATTATTGAAACCGTCCGTTAGTAATGTACCAAAGTCGGTATATTTATATTCTCGCAAAAATAGGATCTTTCAGTCAGTGAAATAATTTTCAAAATTGGATCAGTACTAACCGGTAAAATACCTACTTACAACAAATGTTGCCTCTTTACAATATTAAGTAGGTATAGGTAGATTGAAATTAATATAATTTTAGTTTATTGTTGGCCTTGCTTTAGTTTCAGACATTTATAGTTTTGTGTTGCAGATAGAAAACGAGTTAAAGTGAAAAATCGCCCCGGTTAAATTTTACTATTTTATTGACTAATCTTTTTTTCACTTTGTTATGGATAGCAATTTCTAACATACCTTTAATTTAAAAATAGATACCTAATATTACTTAATTTGCATTTTATTCACAGCTTCTTACAGAAGACAAGGTTATGGAGTATCGCGTGCTGCAACCACAAGTACTTATTTTACTTTTAATTGTTTATTAGCTGTTCCCTGTCCGTTTGTCCCGCGTGGACTACAACTTTATCGCAATAAAAAGTACCTATCTTATGTCATACTCCAGGGTCCAAACTATCACCATACCAAATTTCATCAAGGTAGTTTTTGAGGTTTTTAAGTTTATTCGGAACAATCAAATCTTTTCTCTTTATATATTAAAATAATTATGTAGTAGTTATACACCTATATAGCGACCCGCCCCCCATTCTCTAGTGGTAGTAACGACAAAGCGACAAAGTAAATGTCATTAAAACCTTTTTAAAAAAAGAGCGTTATGTGCCAAGGCCAACTGGTCCATCCGTTCTCAAGTGATTTACTTACCGACGAACAACATTTTTATATATATAATCTACTGTACCTACGTGTGTATGTTACTGAACTCCTAAGCGGCTGGACCGATTTGAATGATTTTTTTTGTATGCGTTTGGGCGCCCTGGATGGTTTAGATTCAAGAATCAGCCCGGCAGAGGGCGGCGCTGCAGTCGGTATCTAGGTCGGCAGGACAACGTCTGTCGGGTCCGCTAGTTTTTTATATATATAGATAAGATATACTTACTCGTCTCCATTTATAAATTATACCAGACTTATTATTGGGTAGGTAATTTGTTTTTACGTTTTGCATGGTTGCGTTTGACCACAAGTCACATGAAGTTAAGAGACGAGGTGGTCAAAAGGCACTGGCTCAAATGACATGATGATAGATGTTTAACTTGAGGGTGGTAGATAGCCAGGCTAGCACTAGATAATGACCTTCCGCCAAGTAAACCTCTCCTGCTTTCTCTTTCTGCTCTTGTCTACCAGCCGTGTATAATATACAAGCGAATTACATATAATTTTACGTAAATTCTTATAGAACTTCTTTTCTAAGTATTGTACCTAAACAAGAGACAACAACAGTAATGTTTCACTTCAGCTATCATCATGGCTACTGCAACTGCCGTTTCTACAGCGCCGCTCCGAAGTGCAACTCCTTCGAAAGTACATTCGTTGAAATCCACAACTGTCACTTCTGCATCACAGGATTTGGATAAGACAAAACTTACAAGTAAGCACGTAGCTTTTACACAGCAAATATAAGTTCCTGTGCTTCTACCAGTAGAAACAGATGGGAGGAACAGAAATAGCTCAGTATATAACATCCAACATATTCTTTTAACAACACGAACAGGCAAAACTCACTTTAATTAAGGATTCACCCAAATTAATTGTGCGTTGTAGGTAATTAGGTATTGTATAGTAAACATAAGATAAATTAATAAACCCCACTCAGTCACAAAACTTTAAATTCTGACACCTATGCTAAGTAGGATTTTCTGTATTTAGACAGAAACTACGCGCTTCGGGGATCCGCAACACCCCGAAACGGAGCATATACTTGCGCTTTTTTCAATCCTACTATAGTATTAAAGTTTATAGCAAAGTAGTAGTTTTTAGTAAAATGATCATTATTCTTTCACGCAAAAACTACTGAACGAATTTGAGTGAAATTTGGAATGAAGATAGCTTATACCTTGGATTAAAACATGGGCTACTTTTTTTATGTCCCGTAGCGTGGGAGTCACAGACCTGCGAACCTCACGCTTTGAAGTCTCATTTAAATACGTATTTGGCGATTCAAACCAAGAAAGTTAGTAGTTACCTATAAAGATACTGATATTATAAGAGGTGTACAAAATCGATAAATCAAAAGTTCTACGACTTTAGAAAGTTAGGGAGAGAAACCCTTATAACATAACTAGTGCGTGGCGGGGATGTAAGTCAATGCCTATCGAACCGTGCGCCCGCGCTTCATGAGTTCAGCGTAGGTACCCGCATGGTCGCCCATTCACCCACCTCGACAGATGTTAATAAAAAAATGTTATAAAGATGTTATAAACCTTTCTTTTTAAAACACTTTTATGAATTTATGTTTTTTCGATCGATTTTGAATATCTTCCGACAGTATTTGCAGAGTACATAATTGGGACAACGCACACGCAGACCACATGTACTTCAGGTACTATAATAATACCTATTTATACCAGGCTATCCATTGTTCACACGATTGTTTTATTCCAGCTGTAGTTCAGAATCGGAGTACGAGAAAAAAAATACAAAAGCTCCTTTTCCATAGGAAAAGTTTTGAGAATCAAAATGCTGAGCAGAGTAATAGTTCAGAAAGCAGGTCGGAGTCTCAAGAGTTAGATCCTGTTTTATCCCAAGTACGATCCGAGTTGGAAAACGAAATGAGAGGAGTGAAGACCAAAACTATAGAGGATTCAGTATTAAAACGTAACAATGGAGGAAAAATAATGGAGATGAAAAAGCAAACTACTCTACGGATTCATTTGAAGACTAGCTCAAGATATCCCGTACCATTACCGGAGAATCACACATTTTGCTTCACGAACCCGGAAAATGGTCTTTGTCGTACATTTATTTAACCGCATAATCATATGAAATCATTATACTATACATACCGCCGAGACTCAATACAAAACTTGACTCCATCATTAAAATTGACTTGGCTACGCTAAGGGCCGGTTTTATGAACGTCCGTAAGTTAAATGTCATACCAAATTTCGGTAAGTTTGATCACTGTCAAATTTTAGTCTTATTTGGAAAATTGGACAAAAAGTTTAAATTTACCGACGTTTAACGGACGTGTTTATAATACCGGCGCTAAATCAAGTTCGTCTGCACAAGCTTACAATCTACTTTGTTCCTTCTACGGCCGGTTTCAATAACCCAGTAGAAGTAATGTCAAATTTATGTCAAACCGAGGATAGATCGGTTATTGAAACCGGCCGTAAGTACCTCTGCGGTAGACAAGTAGTAGGTCTAGGTACTCCACGATCTACATATATGTGATAAGTAGGACATTAAATTCTGGCTACTTTCATAAGTCTCCTTTTAAGGAAAGGAGAAGTGGATATATAGGCGAATAGGTATTTATAGATAGACAATCACAAGTGCGACCATTGATGACTTCCCAGCAATAGAAACAGCTGTGCCAGCGACCCGTTGCTTTACTCTGCTACATTGAGATTATATGTCGGGATGTCCGTGCAGGCCTTACGACCCGCGCGAACAATAAAAACACTAATAGTGTAAGCCTTCTTAGCCTAACAAAGTAAGCAAAACAAATAATACAATTATTACAAAATTCTAGTAACTACAATGGCTAGCACTAATAATTAAATGTCTTGAAGTGTCAGTTTGTACGTTTTGCTTTTTTATATGCTTACCTACCTACACTTGACATATTCAAATAAAACCCTTGTTTTACAAGCCCACCACCCCATCACAATAATTATAATATTCTAAGGGCCGGTTTTATAAACGTCGTAAGTTAAATGTAAACACATTTCGGTAAATTTGAGATCTTAGTGTCAAATTTTAGTACGGAAAATTTGTCAAAAACTTCAAATTTACCGAAACAAGTTTAACTTACGGACGTTTATAAAACTGGCGCTAAGGGCCGGTTTTATAAACGTCCGTAGTTAAATGTCATACCAAATTTCGGTAAATTTGATCTAATTGTCAAATTTTTGTACGGAAAATTCGGCAATAATATCAAATTTACCGAAATTGGGTACGACATTTAACTTTTATAAAATCGGCCCTAAGTATACAATTTTTGATTGTTTAGTGCAAACGGCTTGTTTAGTGTTTAGTGAATCACGGTCTGACAATTCCCGTTTAGTGTTAAATGCCTACCATAGTAGTGATTCGTAGCGCGTTGTATTTTCAGCGATAGCTCCCCTGTGAGACTGTCTTCATCCTTCACATGCAGCTTATCTATTCTGAAGAGAACTGTGAAATGTTCGAAATAAAGACTCATGTTTGCTTCAGATACCTTTTAGGAAAACTTTGAATTAAACTCAACACCGCCGCGCTAAGGAGTATGCGACATCGCCTACTGGTCACATGACAATAAACGGCGTACTACTAAACAAGACTCACTGGCTAAAGAGTTTATACCGGCCCTAACTGTTAAAATACAGATTCTTATCATGAAAGCCAAGCGGGGAGGCTAGCTTTAGTGTCAGACACTTTAAGGCCCTGCAAATTTTCCAATATCACAAACTGTAATTCCGGTTTTCGGTATGGGTAACTAGAAACCAGTGTCCACGTCTGGTTACGACGGTTTCTTTAATTTCATATTAAACTAAAAAAAACTAGGTATTTAAGACAAGCGTGCTACACCTTCAACATCGTCGCTTTTCCATCGGGTGAGATCGCAGTCAATCGCAAAATCGGACGAGGAGTACTGTGAGCCTTCAACGTCATCGATAGTCTATAAACCTTCCCACATTTAAGGATATTTTATATTAAAAACAAAATATTTCAATTTCCATCCTTTTTTATTACGATAAGAAACCTAAATTTGTTAATTTTCAGTTACGTTTAAAATAGCATTCTTATACTATATTGAAATTTCGTATTATAATTCAGTTCCCAAAAAACATGCACAAAGATAATTATCATATTCATTTAGTAATATTGAGGTAGTTATTTGTTTCAGAACTTATACCAATTATAAATGGTTCTAAAAATAACAGTAGAAATTTAAAAAAAAAGTAATTTTACTAAGGTGGACCTACAATGTGTAATGGAGTTAAAAACACCGGTTAAATTAAAGTTATAATGAATAAAAAACAATACTAGAATGTTGTATATTTGAAAGTTACGATCTGAGAAGCAACAACAACAGCTCCTCTGATAGCTAAACATCAATTGGCAGAGGCTCGCGCGTGCGCGGGCGCCGCAAACTCCGATATAACAACGTGGCGCCTGCGCCCGTCGTCGCGAGACTCGCCATATTGGTAAAGTGTCCCAGCAGGATACATAAATACACACACATACATAAACACTATTTATAGACTCGATGAAACTTCAATAATAGTAATATTTAAGAGGGGAGTGCTGTAACATACGAACTACGGAACAAGTGCTCCGTCTCCCACTCTATATGGTTAACAATCCATGGCAATGAATTATTTAACTACAATAGGATGTGTGCTTGACGCCGTAATAATAAAAGGAAATCGATTAATCACATTCCATTCATGAAACCTATTTTAAATCAATCACGCAATCAATGCACATAGACTGAAATCTATAGATTCAGCCGCTCACACTTCAAATACACAAAACAGTGGTTACACACATGAGAAAGTAATATTAAATGTAAATTAATGTAAATAACAGTAGAACCATCAAACAAGAATGACAAAGTATAGATAATTAGCGAAAATGAATGTAAGTAATGGGGGCGCGACGGCGCCGCGGCAGGGGTGTAGTTCAGTCTCTAGGCCGCGCGCCGTCCGCGCCCGCGCCTACCCTCAACTTAAACTACTTCACAACGATACAAATAATAACTAAAACTATTTCTGCATTCTAACGATACAAAACAAAATGTACCATTCGCGCATACATTAACAACTCACTCATTGACATAAGCATTCAGTAACGTTACCGAGCTGTGCAGCTGTGCAACTGAGCAGCTGCGGCAGCCGATACCAGCGGAACCCGGCGACTGTGAGCACAACTACTTGCGAAGCGAAACTTCTGGTCACTGTCGACTGTTACACAAATTTATATTAATACACATAGTTGACATCAATATTGATTAGACATAAATATAACTACCTCTACGAAGGTATGGTACGAATATATTATAACGTACTTATTTATAAACATGTAAAAACTGTAAAGACAGCGAATTCTATAAAAAATTGTACATTCCAAACGTGGTCAGTGATCAACGTCCAAAGTGCTTATTAACATCGACATATTTTATTCTACATAATGATCTTAGCACACACATGTGTTTTCTTATGGAATGTTTTAAATGCTGATGTTCATTATTTTAGATACGAGCAAAAAGGTTTTATTTGGAGCACCTAAATCGCAAATTGTCCCTACCTCCTTGCAGGGACGAATTTAGTGCCCAAATAATGTTATTCGCGTTAATTTCATTATTATAATCGCCTGCCAATCGTCTTTACCAGTTTTAGTACAATTAAGTTTCTCGTCCAGTCATGCTGTTTTGAGTAATAAGTAACTTGGTAAGTGACAACTATCTATCATTATATAATCTAATCAAAGAGGCGCGACGCTCACTGATTGTTGAAATAGTTTCAGTTTCGCGTGTACACAGGTTCACAATGAACTCTAATATACAAACGAATAACTAACTGGATGGTAATGGCTTAAATAACGCATTATTGCGTTTTCAAAACTAAAAACTCATTACTGAAACGACCTATCAAAATGTTTAAGCCGATAATTAGTGTATGTACCTAGCGCATACGACGCGTCTGTAGCGCGCGAACAGGTGAAGCTGAGTACGCGCTACTTTGGAACTAAACGATTAGTGGTGAATATGGTATACCGTTCGAGGCCTCTCTTGATTAATCGATTCAAAAAGTATCTCGCATAAGCATCTACCTATATATTTAACCGTCGGAGATATTACAAAAGAGGCCGCTGCCGGCTTACATGGAATTGTGGTATCGATGTACCTACAGATATAATGAAATTAGGGACACCAATTTTGAAACAGACAGAAAGTCAATGAATGAGTATGCAATCGGCGCCACCGATCGAGGCCTGCAGTCTACGAACACTATCTTCATGTCGCGTATGTTCTTGATGTACCGTTTGTTTCAAAAACGTGTGTGTATCACATCAGCACTCGACTGGTGGCTGCCATATTATATCCCCATTACAAAACACCTTACTTACAACAACCACATTTAAATGGGTTTATATCGTATTACAAATCCATTTAAAGCGGCCTAAAATTAATTTAAATTCAATAAATACACGATAACATCATATTATTATAATATGATTTCACGCAAATAGCAATATTGCATTAAAACGTTTACTTTGCACTTGTTTAAGTTAAATTTGTAAGTTGTTATTAAGTACTTGTTAAGTATAAGTCCACGTTACGCCTCATGCGGTGTCGCCTATCGACAGCACCGCAACGGTAAGCGCCTCGTACTGAACGAAGAGTGGCGGTGCAAAGTAGACGTTCCAGAGCAACATGCAACATACAATCACAATAGGAATGTAGATATACATAATTGGCCATATCAGTAGCCGATTGTTTCACACAAATTCATATCTTCTCTACGTGTCCCTAATTACCGTAGACGTGCGAGTTTAAGAAGCAAGTAACATTGTCGTGCGCTGCTTGAGAGTACCGTAGGTAGCCACGCGCGCGCGCCTGACTGTGGTGTGTCCGCCATCCAGACTTAACCCCATGGACACCGTTGTGTGAGCTCTTTCACCACACAACTACTATTACAGGTAGTATGCATATATTTAGCTTGAATGTCACAACTGCGCTGTATCATTTGGATGATGTTTTTGTTTTCGCGTTCATCGTAAAGGTGTAAGATGCACTTGCTATTGTTTTATCGAATTTGATGTTGTCATGTTTGTCTTTCCCTCCTTACTTGCATTGCCAATATGTGAGATTTACAATAATATGTGGAAGCTGTACAAAACCTTTGAAAAAGCTACCCAAAACATACAAGAAATCTTTTAGATTACAAAATTTTTAATAAAGTCGCGCAAGAAAAAAAAACAGTAAACAGAAAAAAGGGAAAAAAGTTTTTTTTTTAAATAGCGTATTATGTATGTACCCTTAGGCTCAGTAGTAGACAGTAGCCCGCACCGGTCGCTTCATAATGAAATGAAAATTATTTTGATGCATTTGGGACAGGGTGGTACGCGCGAGTCCGCCCGTGCCGCGGCACAGGCGGGCCCATTCACGGCCGCGGCTCGCCCGTAACCTAATACTGAAAACTAGAATGTAAACCATTCTCTAAAACATTTTTGCCAAAACTTCCATATATTATTATTATAATTATAAATATAAATACACATCTAAGGTTTCCATCAAATTTTGATATCATTCACTTAATCTTAATCTCTCATAATTAAATTATCTCACTTGGCACAATTATAACGCAAACCGCACTTTTGAACAATAAAACATACCAAATACGATCGAACATCGACGTCCGACAACGCTCACACTACGCGCCTTCCATCGCTACGGTATTGTCTTAAGTTAAATTAATCCAATTACATCCTCAAGGAAACATTAAAAAGCTAACAAAGACAAAAATACAAAAGAAAACGATCAACAAATGTCACTTACAAATTAAAACGTTTCAAGTTTTCTCCTTATTCCCCAACAATCTCTAGTATATCAAAAATATTCGTCCGCGTGTGTGTGACGGACGACAGCGTCGTGTGTTGTTGCAATGCGCAGGCGCAGTGCGCAGTGCGCGGCGCGGCGTCTGGCCGGGGGGCGGCCCTCAGCGGCGCGCTAGAGACTTTTCCATAATATGCACAAATTCCGTGTTTTGAACTCTTACTTACAAATACACTTTTGTAAAAAGTATTCATTTGTCGAATGAGCCTCCTCGTTAAAGCGATGTCGTGTACATTAACGTTCCTTATCGGTTGGTATTCCCACCCACCCTTTTTCAATAGTAGGTATGTATGTATTGTGTAATGTTTTAACAGATTAATTTTATTCTATTATTTTAAAACAAAACAAATATAATTAACTATGTAAGAATATAAATGTTGCAGTACTATAGAGGCTAGTAACATGTGTATAATGAATATAGAACGTAACAAACTATTGCAATATGTGTTAAAGTATTTACTCTATGGTATCAGTAGTTAACGGTGTGAAAACATTGTAACAATACTTTACGTTAAAAATAGTGTATATGAAAAATTCGAATATAATATATACTCAAATAGTTACTATCAACAGTTAATCGGTGATAAACTATGGATTCATCAATAGTAATTCAATAATTTGCTAATTTATGTATAAACAACAGGCTGGTTCGTCCGTCGGGCGGGCTCGGTTCGGTGCGGCAGTGTCGCGGGTGGTGCGGGTGTGCAGAGCGGGTGGGGCGCGCGGCGCTTACTGCGCCGGCGGCGGCGGCGGCTGCGCGGCGCGGCGGCGACCCGGCGCGCTCGCCTGCGCCACCATGGCGCGGATGCGTCGCTGCGCGGACTGTGCGACAAAACAACACGCCAGTTAGACACCGGCTACTCACTGCGGGCGTGGCCATTACATTACAAGAGTATTCACTCATTCAGTTACATAAACATTTCTAACAAGTTTTGCAGATCACAAAAACAAAATCGCTACAAAAATAAAAATAAACAAGGATGTAAAAGCAATCGACCCATTTCATCGCCTTTCTCGCTAAGCCTCGCACGCACGATGGTCTTCCTATAGTTGTTTAAAACGCGCATATGATAATATTATTATCTTTTATTCAACTGAGTTTCTGAGACGTACAAGTCACTCGCCTGATGGTAAGCGTCACGCTAGCACATTACAGTTCAAGACACCCAGAATTTTGAACATCAACTGCAATAATGTCAACTTACAAACTAACGACAGAGCCTAGCTTCGCACATGTATGTTAAACATGCCTATGCCACTATGTTTTGAATCGAATCTGTTATTCCAGAGATTACCACCTCCTACAAACTCACACACTTACATACAAACAACTTCAGTTCTTTATAATATGTATTAGTGTTGAAGTGTAATTGTGAAAAACGTGCCAAAATCGGGTCTGCCATACAGTCGAAAAGACGGACATCGAAGTCTCGCCATAAAGGTTCTTTTTTACCTTTTAGGTGTGGAGTGCTAACAGCTGTTGTACCATCATCGACATAACGTCGCGTCCTATTATATTTAGGTAATCTACCAACAACCAAACTATCGGTGATCTCGTACACATTTGGCAAACGGGTGATCAGTAACTTGACTGACCGTACCAGGATGATTTCATGAAAATCCAATCAGTTCAGCAGTTGAGTAACGGTGCGGTTTGTTATTTCCATAAAACTGCTAATAATAATCATAGTTTGGAATCGCACAATCGCTAAGATTGCTCATAGCAATACTCATTTGCAAATGCATAAAAAAGTAAAATATATTATTACCTAAACAACAACTATTCCACTCAGGCCAGTCACACTTCCTCCAATTTTACGCTACATGTAGTTACAAAGCCCTTAATATTAATTTAACAAGAAATTAGACACATTATGACGTTCCAAAACTTTATTATTATCACAATATTAGGCATACATTCGCAGTCCAAATATGTATTTAACTGTTAAATATATTTGTTATATTAGCACTAGTATTGAAGTTGTAACTCACCTATATAAAATCATTTTAAGGCACATATCATGTGGATAAGGCCAATGTGACGCTTTTGCGTTGGCTCACATCGCACACTGAGGATTCTCATATCCTTTATACAGGGTGTCTCTCAAGCCGCTTCTCGCGAAGGCTACAAAATGTAAACACTCATTATGCCACAGTGAGTCTCTTACTTAGACGATGATGTTCGCAAACGCTTTTCATAATATGAACTGTATGTACTTATCTTAACTTGTTAAACCCATAATCCACTTTGCGTTTTTAGAGTGTTAGAAGTAGAAGAATTTATTGGACTTGTAACTACACATTTCTGCTACACGTTTTAATACGGCCATTCCATCTCTTTTATTCAATCATCTGGCAAAATAGGTCGCGGTAGGCTTTTAAAAACAAAACAGGGTACAGTCATGTGTGTGCTCATAAATGGGTTATATTTTCAAAGCAAAATGATTGCGGCCATCACAAAAATATTTTGCTGCTAGATGTGGCTAAAAAATGTTAAATATCTTAGCATTATGATGCAACAGTATGGTCCATAATCCGTCTCCTTCAGGCCATTCGTGTTACAGCAACTTTCATACGACGAAAAGAAGAAAGAAAAGGACAAGAACGTGGACTTCACTTCGATAGGTGTGAAACTACTAAAAATAAAAAAAATACGCGGCAATACTGAAATATTATTGTATAATGCTGTCAAATTGCAGTAAAAACATAACCCGTTTAGGAGCACCTTAACATAGATAATAAATTAAACCAATCACATAAGCATAGAAAAGAAAGGAACTACTTATCGTAAGTACGTTTAAAATGAAATGTTCAATAATAATCCGATTGGCAGAGTCGTTGCAGCAAGTCGAGACGGCAACGAGTGTCGGATCTGTGGTGGCGCTGGCGGAGGAGGCGACACGGCACGTACCTGTACGCTGTAGAAAGGGCCCACGATGTGTACGGTGGTGTCGTGCTCCTGCGGCTGGCCCGGCGTGGGCGCCTGTTGCGGCTGCTCCGGCAGCTTGATCAGCGAGCCGGTGACGCGCTGCAGCTCGCGCACGTTCTGCCCGCCCTTGCCGATGATGCGGCCGACCTGCGACGACGCGACCACGATCTCCACGGTTAGCCGCACGTCGTCCGAGCCGGACATGAAGCCCTCCTCTCGCATCTTCTCGAAGATCAAATACTGTGCCTGCGAAACATAACATAATATTGTAGCAGTGTAGTGTAACGATTAAACCGGTCCTACAAACACTTTACCGAAACCATAGTAACCATTTACAGCGCCATACTTTCCGGTCACAGCAGGTGTTTCACAGGCGCTATTCGATAAAACCGCGTGAACATACGATGTACATTATAAAAAGTTATTGGATTACTTTTAATATTTTGTCCTTTAGTTAATAATAATTTGTAAAAGTTATTACATATTCTGAGACGATCAATTCGCTCGCCTGTCGGTAAGCACGCCCATTCAGTTCCACCCAAAATTGTGTTCTTTTTTGTAACGTTACGTATTACATACTGGTCGGTTATCTAAATCTGGCACGTTCACAGTACTCACTTATACATTAGTAGAAACAAAATATTGATCTCTGTCACGCTCATAACCTTGGCCTTTTGAAAAATAAATTAAGAGACTTTCATGATGCGTGCACGTGCAGTGCGGCGTCATACCCTGCGCTCGTTCAAAGACAAGTTTTCCAATTTGTTGTACTTGCCATCTTTAGATAAACGACCTGTGCCCGAAAATCTGGAAAGTACAAATTGTTTTATTTGTAATAATACCTTCCACTGGGCCTCAGGGCTGCCAACGATGGTAACCTTGCGCTCCTGCTGCGGATTAGCGGCAGCTTCGCCCTGCTTGTCTTGCTCGAGCGGTGCGATCTTCACGGAGGCGCTGCTGAAGCGAATGATGTTGCGGATGTTCGAGCCCTTGGTGCCGATTATCGCGCCCACAGCGTTGTTCGGAATGTACAGGTACGTGGTCTCCTGCGCGTCACACTAACACATTGTATATAAACATCGACGAAACGTGCCAAGCAGAAGCATTTTTCAAGGGGATCCTATAAACGTTGCTTTACATTGCAAACATTATAACCGAATTGTATTTTTCATTATTTATCTGTCTACATGTATAGAAATACAGGTTAAACGTTGTCTGTTTGTTTGTTTATCATTCACGCCAAAATGGCTGTAACGAATATGTTGACTATACTTTGCATAGACATAATGTAGCAGGTAGAACACAGAGACCAACAACGTAGGATACTTTCCCCCCCGGAAATTACAAAGTTTCCGCGGGAAACGGGAAACTGCGGGAGAGAAACCTAGGGTGGATAACTAGTTCAGATTTTGAGAAACTAACTGAAAATACAAAACGTTTTGTTTCAATCATGGACTCAAAAACCACTGTACGGCTTTAGATAGTTTTGTCCGACGTTTCAGGGTTTGATAGCTTAAATCTCAAATTACAAATGCCTCATTACGGAGTGACATCGGAGAGTCAATATTCTGAATAACGCTAACAAAATAGCACGACGAATTATTGTTTTCAATAAAAAGTTTTTAAACACATTCAACAATTTGGAAGAGTGAATCAGCAAGGAGCAATCTAAGCGTAGTAGCAATTGAATATTCGTTTAAAAGCGGTGAATAGTATGAAAATGTATATGTACTTCGGCGGGTACCTGCGAGTCCCCAGCGCCCTGCTGCGCGCCGCCTTGGCCAGCGAGCGGCGCGTATATGGGCGGCGGGAAGGGCGGCGGAGCGCCGCAGAATCCGCGCCCCGTCGACATCATGGCCATCGGGTGCAGCCCCGGGAACATGATGCTTTGCGGCGCCAACACCTGCAACGAAACGACGCACATTCAATATCTGCATCTCCCAACTCCCAAGTTTATAAACATCAATCGCAATCACTTCGGACCTCACTCACCTGCAAATCATTCTCATAGCTCTGGCGTAATTTGGCTGAAATTTGTGACTCCGCTTTTGCCATGTTTTCAATAGTTCCTTTGACGGTGATGATGCGCTCCAGATTAAAGCTGTTTATGTCGTTGATGGAGGACACTGTAATCTTGGTGTCAGTTTCTTGCATGATCCGTTTGATGGTGTTGCCGCCCTTGCCAATAATGCGGCCGATCAGATTATTGTGAGCCAAGATTTTGAGGCAAATTTCACTGCGGAGAGAGAAATTATTAAAGGTGCGTTCGACAAAATCAAAATTCAAATTACATCAAGGTGAAAAATATTGATAGTCACCCTTTGTTAGTGTTATTAGCTTCTTGCTGCATCACATCGAGTATCTTTCGGCAGGCGTTGGTACAGTTTTCCGGATTGCCGTATATGGTGATGGCTTTCTCGAGGGAGCCGACGTTGTCCTTGCGGTGCACGTCTACGCGAGCGCGACTCTGCTGCGTGATGAGGCGGATGGTGCTGCCCTGGCGGCCGATGATAGCGCCCACCATGTCGCTCTGCACTAGCAGCCGCAGCGGGAAGTCGGTGGGACGCGAGCCACCGGTTGCGCCGCCGCCGCCCCGGCCGCCACCAGGCCGCCCGCGCCGCCCCCCGCGACTATTCTGATCTGCTGCCTCGACCTTCATTCGGCAACCCTCTATTTCGACTCCGTTGAGACCGTTGATGGCTCTGGAACAAGCAATATTATCGTTAGCAGATGAAAAGACAATCCGACCCTTTCACCGCGGTAATTTATAAAAAACCAAATAATGACACACACGCATAGACTTTAAAAATTATGCGACACACAAGGCGATTTTAAACCACAAACATAAACCGGAATACTTAATAACCTAAATTTATAATCGATCCCGATGGTAAACTGTTAACCTTTACAATACAAGTACAGTGTAACGTGTTCGCAGCGGTCGTCAAACCGAGTTCTCATTCATTATAAGTGCATCAACACAAGACAGGGCTATAAATATCAATATTTATCTCTTAATTTCTTACGCCATTAATGATAACGTGAGAGAATTTAGCTCACGTTATCATTATGACGTCCAAACTGCGCCTAGTCAGTATATTCAACCATTTTTAGATTTACCTAAACTAAGTAACAAACCGAGCGATGGTGGCCGAACGGTAACGCGTGCGCTTATCAAGACACCGACACCGAGTTCGAATCCTCTCTGCCTATGTCTTAATAAGGTACGTGTAGTTTCACCAACCCAATGCTCAAAAACAGTGAAGGAAAAACATCGTAAGGAAACCGGAGTGTCCAAGAACTGCAACTTTCAAGGGCATGTGACATCTACCAACCCGCACGGAGCCAGACTGGTAGATTACGGCTGAGAGAAGGCAATGGTCCCAGCAGTGGGAAAGTAATAGGCTGATGATGATGAAGTAACAACCCTTTTACTGGTATGATACAAGTAAACGTACACAATGAAAGTTTAAACTTTTCACTAATAAAGTAAAAGTACACACAGGTTATTTCAACTCACAAAACACAAACACTCATGTCATGCTAAGAACATAAATTGGAAGAAACTTGAGAAAATCGTGAGTTGATCCACAGATCACAGAGAACGATGCTAAAATTCAATGTGTTCGCACGCACCATGCGCTACCTTACTGGGCGACTAAATTACAGACAACCATTGAACTACCCACCGGGGAATGATCTATAAAATTACGTGTTTTAAGCGAAAACGACCGTAGACTTATCTTTTATGTCGGTCGCATTCAAGCAAGCCCAACCAAGAGGTTTATAAATCGAGACAGTAACGACTCCTCAAAATATCACCGACAGGCTCATAAAATCAAAGCATATTGCGCGTAAAGTGTCATTACTAACTTCGTTCCCAACGGCCAGTCATCAGTAGTGCGAGGTTGAAGAATAGCAAAAGGGAGTAAGCCAACAGATACCATTCAGTAATGGAAACATGCAGTTGTCGTGGAGGTGGAAAAAGAAGAATAAGACGGAAGAAGCCAATCCAAGCGTCTCGGAGCGCGGCGTGTGCCGGGTCAAACAGTCAAAATACTCACTGCTGCGCCTGCTCCGGTGCCTCGAAGGTGATGAACACCGCTTGGGTGTTGGCATCGCGCGAGTTGGCTTTGTCGCAGTGCTGCACGTTGCCGAACTGAGCCAGCAGCGGCTCGATGTTGTCGAAGCGAACATGAAGGGGTAGCCCACTGATGAGTACCTTTGACGACCGGCTGCGAGAAGCGATATTCACCACTTGTACACATTTGTATATGCCTTATAATAAATGTATAATTATATATACTATATATATATATATATAACAATAATTTAGATACGTATTTCGTATGGGAAGGAGAGTTTAATTAATCTTTAGAATTTTATTTAATAGGTGCAACATTAGTTGATGGTACAATAAGTACTTGGTATTACCATTGTGTATGTTACCCACATTTTAAGTATTACAAAAATACTTTTGTATTATGATGAAGGAAATAGGTGAGTAATCTAGTATATTTTTGATTTATCATAAATCATAATATTTGTAAATTTTCTGTTCAATAACTATATTTTGTTTTGTTTGCCTAGAGTTCACATATAAGCAAATATATTTTGAAAGCCTGTGATCCGCTCCACATCAATGCAGAGCCATCTCACGAAGCTTTTTATTTTACTTGAGTATTTAAAATAGTTTTGTACCTACGCTATAAATTATGAATGTTCTTGCGTGCACAAGTATGTTAAAAGTAACCAAGATTTTCCCAACATTGCTCTGTTCCAGAGCCCAGACATAAAGTACCTACGGGAAAATCAACAAGTCACAAAGAGCGGCTGGCAACTGCCCCACGATTGGAATCAAAACACCGATATTAGTTCTAACTTCTGACGTATCAAAGACGTAAAGATAATCGAGGTCATATAACCCACTATGACATGATAGACAATATCATCCCGAAAAGCATATCTCAAAAAGAGCACCAGCGGTTATCCGAGAAAAAATAAAAATTGAACGCGGTAATGATAATAATAACAGTAGGTAGACCTTGTGCAGTCTCCCTGGATGTACCAAAATGACACAAAATCTTTAGTGCAGATCATAGCGACAAGCTAGCCGCCGAAAGCGGACGGCCGCGTGTGCTCGTACTCCGTAGTCCGTACAAAATGGCGGAGTGGCCGGAGGTGACATCATGCGGCGGGGTTCGGTGCGCGGTGCGTTTACCTCGCCTCGCCCCAGTCCGCTCCAACCCATTCACAACTGGGTTCCATTGCACCCGCCACCCGCTCCCGGCTGCTCCACACCCGGCCACCTTCCTCCACCGAGCTGTAGACAGTGAGGAAGGTCCATACTCGCGCGACTGACCTACGTCTCACGTGCTCTGGCACCGTCAGCCAAGTTACGAGTAATAGGTTGGTTACAGGGCTATGCAATCGCATTGATAAATATTATGATCGTTCTTTAGTTCATGCTCCTGCTATTTAGGAGATCAGTCTTACAATTTATTTAAGATACGATATAGCGGTGCACCCACCCAAACGGCAGAAATCAGATCAACCTACTTACTTTAAAATAAGACGGTGAAGCTATGGGGGAAAAGGAGATTTCACATTGATCCTCTAATCCGGTAGTAGCAAGTACCATGTCTAATTTTACTCTAGGTTCCTTTACATAGTATACTTATTGAATTAAGTAGGTGCGTTTATTTATCCGATTCTGATTAGTGAATATTAGTGCAGAATCAACGTTTCAATGGCTCCACACTTTTGGCATTCTTAGGACCGGTTTCATAAACGTCCGTAACTTAAATGTCATACCAAGTTGCGGTAAATTTGATTTTATTGTCTAATTTTAGCGCGGAAAATTTGACAATGAGAACAAATTCACCGAAATTTGGTATGACATTCAACGTACGGACGTTTATAAAATCGGCCCTAAAAGCATCACGAGATGCACCAGAAATGTCAGACGAGAGCGGGGAGCCGCTTAATTAAATAAGCTAGCTGATAGCTCTCGCACTGAATTTTAGGTTAACTGTAACTCGTGTGTTGCCTGGAACTATAATATTATCTATATATCTATAATATTTAAACTTTAAATCAATGGCGCAGCGAGTACGCACTTTTTAATGTTCGAATGGACTTGCATTTGACCTGATGGCGATAATAAGCGATGATCCAGACGAAGGTAGATATTATGCTCTGGCCCATGCCGTACCTGTTCTAAAAGAGTCTAGTCTTAAAGAGACCCCGCCCAGGTTGTATCCCTTTGGGAAAAAAAAAGCAGCAGGAAACTAATAACATTCCCTAGTAATCCACAAAATGAAGAGCGTATGTATGCATTGCACTATGTATGTAAATGTATGTCTGGATAAAGAAAATTTGAATTTTGCACTCCGGTGCATCGAAGCATCAACGCCGGTTGCTTTTTTTTCTGAAATGTACGTTATATCAAATCTAAGCACATCCTTTTCCCAACTAAAGTAGCAATCATTGGCTTGTCTAATTCGAATATCTTATCGAGGCGTCCCTCATACATTTCATTAAACCAGCGCATTTCAAAGTTGTGCAAGCTCAAATACTGTCCGTAATTTAATTCTGCGATCACAAAGTAACCCAAGCCAACACCCACCCCACCCCACATCCCGGGCGCCCCGGGCCCCAGGCCCCTTGCAGCGCGCTTTGTACTTTGTAGTAGAGCGCTGCTCTTAGTCCCACACCGCCCGTAGCGTGTACGAGCGACTATGAACTTTAACCTAATAACAGAACCGAAAACGTCATATACAATATACATATTACTTTTGCTGATAGTCGTAAGTATGAATAGTTTACGATTTATATTACACACTTAGAAAGACTGAAAGGGTTATGCAAAGTTAATTAATAAAGAATCTTTACCGTTCCAAAAATGCTTGTTTTGCTTGTTTTGCTTGACTAGAACCATATTTTTATTTATTGCATTATGTACCATAGACATTTGCATTTAATGCATTTATTATACTTTCCAAGGTAAAAGGCGTTAGGTGTACCTACAGTGACAATATTATTCTCAGGGTGGAAACCTGTATTGCAAGGACTGGTGTGGTGCCTGCGGTAGGCATACACTGCCTGTATCACAGGTCACATGTTACACACACTGTACTACAAAACCGTAAAACTAACCAAAAAATGACTAATTGGTATATTAAGCTATTTTGACTACGTTAGATATTGACAATACAATGCAAAATAAACAATATTTTGTACGTAGCATAGCAATATAGTTTTGCGGTTCATAATATACGTTACGGCCATTGGAATGCTGTTCATCGGGTTGAAGCCTTTAACGTACAGACTTACAGAGCCCTGAATGTACGAAGGTCGATAAAGTCGCACTTAGCACTTGGAGAGATATTAATCAAC
The DNA here is from genome assembly GCA_931315375.2 of Opisthograptis luteolata. Taxonomy (NCBI): domain Eukaryota; kingdom Metazoa; phylum Arthropoda; class Insecta; order Lepidoptera; family Geometridae; genus Opisthograptis; species Opisthograptis luteolata. Next base: position 7,941,991 of record OV928033.1, read on the forward strand.
AGTTGCAAAATTGTTATTCAACGAGAAATAATTTCAACAAATGAACAAACACAAAACTGCTGTAAGTATGAACAGTAATTAATTAGTACAATTAGTAGGTAATGTAGGCAAAATCAAAAAAAATTGTTAAAAATGAGAGCGACATTAAAAGAGGAAACCATAATATCTAAACGGATATCTTATATGTTTATGGCTATTAGCAAATTCTTTTCTCCAAGCGAAGTTTCGGTTAAGTTACGCCGCGTATCTACAATGAATGAATGAAAAGCCTGGCGCATAATATCAGCAGGCCAGCCGAGCCGCCGCTGAATGGAAAATTATAGCATACTAGTTGCGCCCCGCGGTTTTACCCGCGTCTTCCCTTTATCCCGTAGGAACCATTTTCCGGGATAAAAAGTAGCCTATGTGTTAATCCAGGGTATAAGCTATCTCCATTCCAAATTTCATTCTGATCCGTTCAGTAGTTTTTTGCGTGAATGAGTAACAAAAAAACAAACATCCATCCATCCATACTCACAAACTTTCACGTTTATAATATTAGCGTTGACGGCTTTTTTCCAACGTCCAAACAAATGCAAACCTTATTCCAATAGACAACTCAAAATAAAATCTGATTGTGGAACCTTATGTTTATAAGTGTAAGACTCAAAATAAAGATTTTATTGATAGGTGCTTGACGACAGATTCTTAACAAGAGGGTGGTAGCTAGCCAGGCGAGTACTAGAAAATACCCTACCACCAAGCTATGGTTTCATCACGATGTTTTCCTTCACCGAAAGCTCAATCTCATTGTAGGATTCGAACCCACGTACTACGGATCGCAAGTCGACGTCACTACCACTGAGCCATCATCGCTAAAAATATATATATATATATTATATGTATGTGCAATGTGCATGCCAAATTTCAGGACTCTAGGTCTCAAATAGTTGTTCAAACACTATTTTTATTAACAGCCTATTACATGCGCTAAATGAGTTAACCCTACATGCATGGCCTAAAAGCTTTTAGTAATTTTTGCATGGTATAAAACGGCTTTTAGGTCACTTAGGAAGTTTAGAACACTAATGAATAACGTTGCCCGCTGCCGATGCCGCTCTAAATCTAGTTAGCTTTTGATGCAGCCGGATCTTCCGGTAGCTACACCAACCGGTAACTACACAAGTACACACTCAGTGTGATCATATTTTTTTTTTATAGTACTAGTAATCCTATTTGTTAATATCGCAACAAAATTTCTCATTTTTATTAAAGTTCATGTTCATTAACAATAACACAGAATTAGGTTTTGAAACGGGATATTGACCATCTATTTTCGTAATCATTGCGCTTGAAAGTGCCGAAATATATAATACTTATTATATACTAGCTGCGCCCTGCGGTTTCACCCGCGTCTTCCCGTTATCCCTCAGGTATCTTTTTCCGGGATAAAAAGTAGCCTACGTGTTAATCCAGGGTATAAGCTATCTCCATTCCAAATTTCATTCAGACCCGTTCAGCAGTTTTTGCGTCAAAGAGTAACAAACATTTACCCTTCCATCCATCCATACTCACAAACTTTCACGTTTATAATATTAATTAATAGGATTAATAGGATATAATAACTAGCTGACCCGGCGAACTTCGTTTCGCTTATGAGGCAATAAAGGAGCAGATTTAGAATTTTAAAATTAATTTGCGATTATCAAGTATTTTTTTTGCATTACGGCTGTGTCGGTAAAGATTAGATCTTCTTGGTCGCGGCATTGTTAATAAATAAACTCGCTTATAACAAACACATCAACCGGTCAACTTCAGACAACATTACGTTTAGCTGTCATTTGTGTTTTGTTACACCATCTCAGTTGCGTTTTGCTATACCATTCATACCAATTAACGGCAATGCTTTTTATTGATGATCATCATATTTTAATAATACATACTTATTATCCTATTCCGGACGAAGACAAAACCAACAAAGCAAAGATCATAAAAATCGGTCCAGCCACTCTCGAGTTATAAGTGTTGTAACTAACACGACTTTGTTTTATATAAACGTTATTCAAAACCAAATTTTCATATTACTAATGTAATAAGTTTTGGAACAATACTTGTGTAACATTGTAATGGGCATAATAACATAATGTAGCAAAGTTATTTTAGTAATACAACTTTTGTTTCTAAAAAAGAGACAAGAAAGAAAAACATCGCTAATGTCAAAACAATTTTCACCGGAATCATCGGAATCTCCTTATAAATTGATAAACAACTGATTTATAGCATCATCTAAAATACTGTTTTCAGTACACATCTTCGTTTTTACTAATATGACTGACTTGTAAAAAGGATTTCGGCATAATGTATTTTTTCAGATCAGTTGAAGTCGCTGACGCTGACCTAACTAGCTTTGTATTAATATACCCCTCCCATACCAACTCAATAAGACTGACGTCAGGGTGGTATGGATGTAGGCTAGGAACACTACTATGCCCATTTTCCTTCAGTTACTCATCAATTTTGTAGCATCTTCTGATCTGCCTTTTAATAAATTTTACTACGTCACACTATCTAAGTTTAACATAAGATAAGTTATGTTGTGTTGTAACCACGTTATCATATTAATTGCTTCGGTAGAAGTCTTGGTTAGATTTTGATAGAATGGTAGGCGTTATCCTTTACTATTACAGAATTTGGTGGTATATTATAAGTTTAGTCTACCAAAGAGCTCCGCTCTTTTGTTATTCACTGCACGTGATTGTGTTACACGGCAAAAAGGTCGTCAGAAGCTTCGAGTGCGCAATAATTAATCAATAACGGAGCGCTCTCCTGTGCTTTCATTCCTGGCAATATCCGGCGCGCAACTTTGTTACGGGCGCGGGGCGGGAACGCCTCCCCCAACCCCAAACCTAGCCTAGTTCCAAGTGGGCGGTCAATCACGAGCTACAGAATCGAACTAGGCCAGCTAATAAACAGATTTGTTACTAACAGCACAAGGGCCATTGTCAGGTACACAGTACACATGTCCAAATGGTGAAGGTGCAATATAATTATAGCGCTGGTGATATAGTTCTCTAGAGCCCGCACCCGCCTATTCCTGTTCATATTTCAGGTTATCTTTTTGATTATTGTTATTTCATCAATACCGAATTGGGTTAAAATTTATTTTGCGAAAATGTTGCTAGGTGCTAATGGCTGTAGCTTTACACTTTTGCGATATATACAATATAGGGTAGATAAGTCGATAAGTAGATGAATGTAATAGTAAATTACTGGAGCGGCGAGCAATAGAGGCATTGAGGGACGAACGTGTAAATGTGGCTCGCCTTCGCCTCGGCCCACATACGCAAGTCTATCTATGCTTAGTTGCGGACGAGGCTTGTATAGTACTTCTGTAAAATAATGCGCGGAAATTAAAACTAAGTAGTACAGTCAACGACAAAAGTTGCTGATCATACTCGATTTACCAATTGTATTTTAGATCAGTAATAAACATTAAACCCGTTTGGGTTTTTTGCAACTTACAAGGAGCGTTAAGTGTAATGATGTGGTCAAAGGTTGGTGTTTAAGATGATGAAAGTAATCGAAAAATTTCTTATTGTTCAGCGACTTTTGTCATTGACCGTACCTGGGCAGAACTTTTTTCTTTCAATTTTGGCAGTAATAAAATTTCTATTACGGCTCTGGCCGCCTCTTGAATTTCAGGTGGCGTTAAAGTAAGTTCATCACACTTCACTCATTGTCTTTACTTAACTCATTATGTCGAAAAACAATATTTTTTTCCTGCGTTGTACACTAATAATTTTTTCTTCAATAAACCGCTTTCTATTTGCAAACCAGTTCGAAATTTAAATAAAACCTTTAATAAGTTACCTCCTTGGTTGCAATGTTTCGGAGTTGAAATCGTTCCATTTTTAAATTACACATCAGATATGAGTTTACTATCTAATTTATTTGGCCGCTAAACACGACAGATATGGATTTTTATATAAATTTTGCCGGCCGCTGCTCGCGTTTTATCTCGAAGAAGGTTGTCAAAATAATGGTCTTATTTCCAAGCATGTTTGAGAAGAAGTTAATAGGCAACCGGACAGTTATCACAAAAAATCTAAAATAAGTATAGTTTAAATTAATGTTTTTATTGATAAAATTATCACTCAAGCGTAATTTTTGACAAACAATACTTACTGATTTATATTTTTAAATCAATTAATAAACATTTCTAAATTCTAATCCTTTTTTCTGTCCCGGACACACAAATTCTTGGATATGACGTCTTTAGTAATTAGTAAGTAAACCAAAAAATAGGAAATTTACTAAACGCAACGATGACGGCGTATGACTTCATAAGTAATAGAATCCAAAATGGAACGATTGCGCCAAAATTTGAAAAATCAGGTATTTAATTTATTATTTTATGTAAGTATTATCAGCGTAAAATTACAATTTTACGGCTTAATAAAGCCCTAATGATTAATTACTAACACTTTCTGAAAAATTGTCCGATGGCCTATTGTGCTACATGATGCCAAATGTGGATTTACTCGAGCGTCGCGAAAACCAATTAGATTTGGTAGATTATATAAAAAGAATAAATGTCAAGGGGAAGATTCCACAGACTTTTAAGGTTATAAAAAAACAATGACATGACATGGACTCAAGTGTGTCCGATATTGATATTTTTCATGCTCCGGCATGTCTCTGACATGAAATATAATAATTATAATAAACAACCGGTTTGCGTGATGTGTGTGGCTAACCACAAGGGGGTGAATAAAAAAATGTACTCTGCCGCGACAAATTTTCAGAGTGGGGGGGATGTTCAGTGAACTCCACAGATGCTCCCATTTCTTAGACTAACGATTTGAAAGTAACACCAGCTCTCAGCGAATCTAAAAGGTTCCCCTGAGCGTACCCACCAATGTTAAGAGCTCATAATTGCTGGAGGTGCTTATCAATATGTAAGGTATCCTCCCTTATATTAATCTGAAGCGCTCGAGTAAATCCCCTCTTGGGCTCCTACTATCAGATTCACAAATCATTTTAAAACGACTTCAAATTGACGGTATTGGCGTTATCCGCGAAAAGTCACACACACGCACACAAACACACACACACACACTCGCACACAAACACACACGCAATGTCATTTATTTTTTTAAGGCATTCGAACATTCGTTCACCTCAAGAAAAGCTGCTGTGTTTCCATCCTCAAACTCGGCTTGTTGTTATACCATGACACCAGCGATTTTATAGCGATGATGGCTCAGTGGTAGTGACGTAGGCTTGCGATCCGTAGGACGTGGGTTCGAATCCTACAATGAGCTTGAGCTTTCGGTGAAGGAAAACATCGTGATGAAACCATAGCTTGGTGGTAGGGTATTTTCTAGTACTCGCCTGGCTAGCTACCACCCTCTTGTTAAGAATCTGTCGCCAAGCACCTATCGGTGTGTTCCGGCAGTCTCCCTTGAGAGCCAGTTCCCAGTCCAGGTGTAGCGTGGCGCCATCTTCGACCACATCGTCACTTAGTATCAGGTGACTTGTGGTCAAACGCTACCCTGTAAATAGTAAAAAAAAAAAAAAAAAAAACCAGATGTTTTTCTCATTTAATACCAAGTATTCCACACAACAATATATTTATTATTTTGTAAAAACATGGGTTCAACGGTTTCTATTGAAATGCCTCGTGGAGGATCGTTCGGTCTAAGTGGAAATGACGTCATTACAGTAATCACTCACGCTATCGCGGTGGAAGGAACAAACAAAATGATAAATAAATTCGGTTCACATTATACACAAGTATCCCTCCAGTGGCTAATTTTTTAGATAATAGAAGTCGAAGGTCTCGAGTGTACTGAACTGACGCTGTTGTCCCAGTATAGAAAGTGAAGAAGGCGGAAAGTAGAACACGCTCTAAATTAAGCAGCACAAATGAAGACACCAAAAAAATACAAATGATTACGTATAAAAGCGGAGGATCATAGATCAGAATTTTGCTATTTTCAAATACTGAAAGTAGTAATAATATAATCTTTACTCTTATCTTTTGTATTTCTTCTGATTATAATATTTATTAAGATATCGTTTGACCACAAGCCACCTGACGAAGTGGTCAAGGTGGCGACACGCTACTCCTGGATTGGGAACTGGCTCACAAGTTTCTATTTATTTTGGTACGACAGCTAGAATCTGAACAGGATTTGCACATTTTGGAAAAATATAAATATATGTACCACTTACAAATGAAGTACCAAAAGAATTTATTTATTTGTATTTGTTAATTGATTTACTCGTAATAACATTCAAATCTATGGGTGTTCGTAAAATCATATGAACCATTAGGCTACAGAAAGGCACGCGATGACGAGGCAATATGAGTTACACAGTTCTAGTTTTGGAAACACTTGACTGATTCTGATGGCTGATGGAATTTTCTAAAAGAAGCCAGTCAGCATATTTATAAGTCAATAAGTTTAACGCCTCGATCGATTTATTATTTTCCAACAAAAATGTTTATTCTAAAGTATGACATGACCAGAAGAGTAAACTGCAATCCTTGGTTATTTATTAATCAACAAGTCCCAAAAATAATGGATTCAACAAGTGCAAAAAGCAACAAGTAATAATAAAAGGCGATAAGTGCGATCGAGTAAAATTCGCGCATTGAGGATTTTGTTTAACTAAACGCTGAGCATCAAAAGAAAGAAAAACCGTTTTGGATATTATGATGGTTTACTTAGTTAATTTTATAATTATGTATTAAGTTATTTTTTTGTCCAGTTGGCATTATTTTCTGTGTAGAAACACTGAGCACTGTGATTAATTTTAGATATTTTGGTTTGTATGGGATGGGGGTCAATATTTTCTTGTATACCTCGGATATAACCACGGTCTTTTAATATTATGTATGTATTAGTTTAAAACAGAAATAAACACCTACTTACGTGAAAGACGGCATAAAATGAACCTATGAATGAATGATGTAAATCATGACCTTTTTTTGATTATGATTATTAAAATGTATGTGTTATTATTACTCCAATTTACTTCCAACCTTATTGTCACCAAAAACCAAAATATTTTCAATAATAACATTTTAACCTTAATATAAAGTGTTCAGTAACTAAATATCTACTTGTCGTTTTATAATTGTGACTACCAAAACGCAAGAGAGATTCCTTTTATACCGAACGTTAACAAGGTGGATTTTGTTGAAAAAAATGCTGCACTGACATAAAGACGGAAACGAAATAAGGATTATTTTTAAGCCGTTTAGATACCGAAGCCTAACAAGGTTGATTTTATTAGAGAATTTCAGCATGCTGCAAAAAAGGCTGCGAGAAAAACCGAAATGGAATAAAAATCTTATTCCTTTACCGTTTGATACCGAAACATATATAAATCGATTTAAAAAAAATGTAGGTAGGTATTTCTAGTTAGACAATATTAATGTTGAAGTAAGTTGTCTAAGACATTTTATTATTTTGACTACAGAAGTTTAAGTACTATTTAAATAGGTTACAGATATACCTTATATACCTTTTAGCGAAACAAGGTCTAACAGACTATCACACCTTTTAACTGATATATTTTTAATGTTACAAGTCAGTCAAGTGCATCTAATGCAAAAAATTGTATTGGTTTATTTACCGTCAGCAAAGGTAGGAATAGTTACGACCTAGTTAGTTAGTACCTATTGGCAATTGCTTGTTTCGAACATTATTCAATCAACACAGGCAAGTTTTACAAGTAAGTTATACTGGCTCGTCGCGACTTTTGCGACGCAATGCTTATTCTTAAGCCATACAAAATGCTACACTAGTTTGTGGTGGAGGAGCCTTAACCGCCGCAATGCATCGGATCGGACCCGTCCCGAGCGCGCATTCTCGCCTCTCTTGCCAGTGATTCATTCGCTAATGCGGCCGCCGCCTCGCCCGTCCGCCGGCTGCGCCGCCATTTTACTTTACGCACCACGTGTTCCAAGTGCATTCAATTTACAATTGCATCCTTATGTTTTCTACTACGACGGGTTTGTAAACGTAAAAACGTTCAATCTACCAAAAAAACTCGTGTTCACTAACTATTTCATAGCGCTTACTTTTTTTGGGGTCAGATTATACCTAACGCTTCCTCAACCAAATTTGTAGGCGTCTCTCGTCACTCTAAAAACCTAATTAGATTTTTAAGTGATAATAGTAGTATTAAGTATATATAACCATACCTGCTGCGATATCTGGCCATTTTGTGCGCCATAAGCCGGTTGTGAAACCACTAGAGCAGGCGTCAGATACGATGCACCGGTGGTAGGTCACCACGTAACTACCTCCTGACAGAGTCCAGAAAATCACCAAAATGCACACGATTGATAGCGGTTGCACGCGCGTAATTTCAGTTTCTTTAGTTAAAGTACCGGTTTGAAATGGCACATTAGCACACTAGCTCACTAGCTGTGGCGCAACTGCGAATGCTGCCGTGTGACTGCTGGAGTGAAGCTCGCAGTGCGGCGGCGGCGGGCGAGCGACGGACGCGGCGCAGGCATGGAGCGGACTTGCAATGCAAAACGACCGCCCGCCACCCACCACCCGCGCGCTCCTCGCCTACTGACTGATAAACACTACATATACGCATACACATCCATTCACTAATATCCGCCACTTTATTCAACGCGAGTCGAGTGAACCCTGATCATTCAAATGAGACACTTCAATCAATACGTCAATACGTCTCCAGGTTCATATTATAGATGCTGTATCTAGCTACATTTTATATCTGACGTCGGTCTGTCTAGTTAAAACACCTGACAAATAAAATACACTTCACGCTCATTCATAAACATTGGATCAGCGCAAGGTCAAAACTGTAAAATGCAAAGCTACAATCCGTTTTAATAAATAAATCAAATAACATCTACTGCACTAGGATTGTATCGCGCCATGGCAAGATCCACACACAGTATATACACTAAGCATTCAAGACCGGCAACAAAACATTTACGCTAGTTGCAAATGTTGCTTCGAACCTGAAACACTTAGCTAACCAGGCACAAAAGGCGCGCAAAATATAATTCCGCCTAAAAATGTAGCGTTATAAGAAACAACGTTGACTTGCCACAAGGCAGACTAAGGACCGTTGCTGTTTTTAATCTGCAACAACGATCTACCAAATATGTATGTATAACGTATTTGCATTTTTGTATAATAACGGTCAACCGGTTACCGACTAAATGAATTCTGTCAGTCAGTGCCGATAACTAAGTGCGAGCAAGAGCCACGTGGCCACGGCTACGGCTGCTCATTTATATTCTGAATCATGATTATCATTTATAAATATTTTATTAAGTCCTACCGTCCTATCCAATCTACCTAAAAGAAAAAAAAATAGAGAATGTATTAAATGATGAAGTGTCCGAGTGTGTTAGGTTTAAAGTGAATTTTGTACTTTTATTTGTACTATGATGGATGTGTGAAGTTCTGAACAATGGTAGGATTTCGGACACCTGACAAAACGTAATTCTTAAACTATAGATAGATGGCGCTGGCGATAAATGAATGTTTTTAGCAAAAGCATCGGAATTCGGAGCCCATACAGCAAACTACTGTTTAGCTGCGGAAGACGAGAAAAAAATAAAAGAATCTGACAGCCACGGCATATGTCACCAACCAACTGTCACATCACTTCACCGCTCTACGAGTTATACTCGTTCAACAAAAACAACAAAAACAAGCTTGGCACCATAGAATTTGTCTTATAATTCTATGCTTGGCACATTAAATAAAGTTTTTATTGAACTTGTTTGCTCCATGTGGTCGCTAACACCCTTTTTGATTAATATAGTAAAATTTAACAAATTTAAAAATTGAAAAGTTAAAATTCAACCTTAAGTATAACATCGTGACCCTAAAATATAATGATGTCATCAAAAATTATTTTATTCTAAAGGAGACGTCTCATAATGGGCCACATAACACGAACCTGCACTTTAGAAGTACAAAATAATACTTGCATAATACATACTAATATTATAAGAGGAAAGATTTGATTGTTTGTTTGTTTGCATCGAATAGGCTCCGAAACTACTGAACCGATTTGAAAAATTCTTTCACTGTTGGAAAGCTACACTATCTGTGACGGACATAGACAATATTATATTTCCAAAAAAATTAGGGATCCGTAAGAAAATTGCTATTTTGTAACCCAAGGTGTGAAATCGAAAACCTATTTTTGCATGCGCTTTTCTTTTGCAATTTGCCTTTTTTGCAATTTGCCTTTTTTGCAATAGAACAAAATAATGTAGTACGGGTTTGTAGGTCCCATTAAGATCTACAAAAAAGTCCGCGAGAGCATATGTCTAACTATTATAGTTATGCCACAATAAGTAATCTTCTTTTTTATTTTAAACTAAATATTGTAATGCCCCCGCTAGAAAAGGCTCTTTATTTGTATCTTGGTATTATTCCTTGTCAAAGTAAATTACTTCTTATCCAAAACCTTTTATAACTTTTTGAATCATTCAATTCGGACTTTCGATTCGAAAGATATCACGAGTTTAAAAATGTAAGTATGTAGTAGAATAATAAACCCGCCGCACCGCAGCGCAGCGGGAAACGCGATGAGGTGAGGGGGGTTTATCACAGATGGTGGGAGAATCTATGAAATAGGTAAAGTGCGGTCGCGGACCAGGAAGACCTTTAGCTGCACGGTTCAAACGCGCGCCGCGGTCCGATAAAAATTAACTTAGAATTAAAATAGGATAATGGATACAGCAGGTAACGCGATGAGGGGGCACCTAAGTGCGGGAATAATTTTGGAGTATACGGAATATATATGCGCTTTCGCGCCTAAACTACTAAACCGATTTAAATGAAATTTGGTATAGAGAAAGTTTGAGCCCTGGGGAAGGACATAGGATACTTTTTATCGCGATAAACTGTAGCCCACGCGGGTGAAACCGCGGGGAACGGCTAGTATATATATATGTAGGTTAGCAACAATCATTTCATTCGAATGGAACGTTCGGAATATGGCGATCGAACGAGTGTAAAACTAAAATTAAGCCATAATTCTTTAGTTAAAGTATCATATTATATAATATGTAAGTGGTAGGTAGGTAGATACCTGCGCGCAGTTACTGGCCGCACCTGCCGACAGGTGGTGCGCTCGTGCCAGTACACGCTGCACGTTGCACGCGCCTCTCACCCCTTAATGCCAACTGTTCAATATTTGATTGCTTCTACGAAATCTGCGAGCATCTGTTTCGTAATTTACCACAACGTGTTACATTCAAGGGATATGGAAAGGCATCAAAGGGCCGCGGCCGCTTATTATTAACCGGCGATATTAACCTTAGATTTTTAGTACATATATGTACCTACTGTAACAAACCTATTAAAAAAGGTGTGACAACCTGGCAACAGAGGTGGGTGCTGCCGCGATTGCCAGTCGCTTAGCCATGACCGGGGAGTCCGGGACCTACCGCACACAATAACAGCTTCCGCGGACCGCCCGCGCCCGCGCCCTTGACTTTAAATAACTTTATTTGTTTCGCTTTGATATTAGCTACTTGCTAGGGCCTTGAGACGACTGCTTCATTATTAGTTTATTGCATTACAATTATTAGCAACTTTCGTATCGACAAAAAGGACCTGCTCACGGTGAAATCGCACTACCAATTTGTTGTGAGCCAGTAAATTGCCATAATATGGCAATTTATGTAGCCTACTCACGTTGCAATTTGTCGGCAAACATCCGATTATAACAACAAATTGTAGATAGCAGCGTGAGTGAGTAGGCTCTTTTGCCAGTAAGAAACAACGGTTATAGAAACATCAGAAAGAGATTAGTAAAGATTCATGATTGGAGCATTGAGTTATATATATATAGAGTTGCGAAACGTGATGCCCAAGAGGGACAAATTAGAGGCACCTACCACAATATAAAAAACAAAATTAAAAATTTGAAAAAACCCACGACCGACGGTTAAAAAGTAATTGAAAAGGGTAAAATAATGTAAGAACTCCCGACTTATAAAGAATATCCGTCGGGGGCTGCCATTAAATGAACTAGTTTTGCAGTTTTATCGTAACGTGAATAATTGGAGATTTTTTTTAGGCCACGCCCTTACAGGGGTCCTTTAGATGTTGGTGATTTTACTATCTCTAGTTACGATGATATTTAAAATAGGTATGGCAGCCCCCGAAGAATATTCTTTGTAAGTCGGGGGTTCTTAAATTATTTTACCCTTTTTCAATTACTTTTTAACCGTGGGTTTTTTCAATTATTTTTTTTTTACTCTTTAGAGTGCATTCATATTATGTACTTATTGCGCCGCCCGAGTGTTCGCCCGAAGTTTTGATTTTGCACAAACAAATGTATGCTGCAGCGCCCCCTGGTGAGCTGTCACCGTAACACCTATCTAAGAATATGCACCAATAAAACTCGAACCCATAACTGAAAACTGCATTAAAATCGGACTCGTAGTTTTGGAGAAAAATGGCAACATATGGCAACATGGAGTTGCACAAACAAACAGCCCTAAACGCATATATACAGTCTCCGTTCCGTCGTGGGTAATAAATGTAGGTTAGCAACAACCATTTCATTCGAATAGAACGTTCGGAATATGGCGATCGAACGAGTGTACAACTTAAATTAAGCAATATTAAGCATTCAAGAAGTGGCAAATGATACTGAGGAATACAATGCATTTAGCAATTATTTTTCAAATCAGTGGATGAGAATTTATACCGATATTTAATGCCTTTACTTGCTATGTAGAAAATGTTAGAAACAATAACCATGTCCAAGGATGGCATGAGCGGCTAAACAAATGATTTTCCATCAAGCCACCATTGTATCTTTTTATTCAATTATAAATGAAAGAATCACACGCTTTCAAGATATTATATGAAGCTAAAAAAAAACAAATTGATTTCAAAGGGAAGCAGCGTGATTAAATGTTATTGCAAAAAATAATCAAATAGAAAAAAATCTAACAGCGGCATTGAACAACTATAATATTAAATATTTATTTATTTAATATTTTTTACTATTATTCTTATTTTTTCTTTTCATTTTGCTGCTCCTCTACCGTTTTTCGTGCACGTCCAGGTTGACTGGTAGAAAATGCTATCTAGCATTAAGTCCTCCTTGCACAATTTTATGTGCTAAAGTATAAATAAATAAACAACGAGAAGCGATGCTTGAAGCGATTATGTAAAGTAAATGTATTCAAAACCAAATAAAATATTTTAATTTCACTTGCTATTTTATTTACAACTGTACTTCTCCAGTCCAGTAGCTAATCTGCCGAATTGCGCATCTGTCCAACACCGAACAAAGGTTTGAGATATGATATGGTGTTGGCGACGTATGGTCAAAGTCAAAGTCAAAAAAAAAAAAAAAAAAAGTCAAATGTTTTTTATTCATTGTGATCACTTTAAAACGTCAAACTTAAAACTAGCTACGCCTGTTCCAACCTCCTTATGCCGGCAAAAGAACATGTAAGAAACGCCCGGCAGGTAATTTTTTTGGCGCGATCATTGTCAATTTTATTCTTGTTACTAATTGATTGATTTGCAGCAAGTTCACTAAAATCTCAAGCTTTTTTGTCATCTAAATATAAATAGTCCGATATTTTTAATAAGCTTTACTAATAAGATTTCTCTTGGTTAGTTGTGCACATTGGAATATGGAAACATGACATATGGAGAGAATCAGCTGGATAGAAAAGAAGACAAATCTAGAAGTTTTGGATATATAGCGGGAGAAAAAAAACCTTGATAACAATAGAGATAAGAAAAGAAAATATGTCTGGCCACGTCATAGAAGGAAACACAGAAGAGAAGGGAGGGATAGGTAGCGGCACGGAAGTTTAGCGCTGGGTGAAATGTGGAGGGGATTTCTGCGCATGGGTATAGTCGCGAACATAATACTTTTAACTGTAATGAATATAACCAAATAATTTTAAGAATACATATATTTAAATTAATAAAAATTAATTAAAGTTAGTCTCTTAGCGAAATGTGGAGGATATTAGGTACTGTCACGCGCGCAAACATTAATAAATAGTTTAACTCTTATTTATTTAAATCAGTACTTAAAAAAAACCACTTCCATACAAAATTGATCTGTCGCAAAAAGATTAAGTTTAAAGGGGTAGAAAAAAAATAGAATTTGTCAATTTTTATTTAGAACATAAAAACACAAGTTATATGGAGAAAACAACAATTTAAGTCTTTAGTCTGAGTCAGATAATGCCTGCCTGTCTTTTCAAAACAGTATTTATTCTAGACATATTTACTATCTACTAAAAATCAACTAACAAAAAAATCAATAATAACAAACGAACTCAAACTTAACAAAAAAAAAACATTAACTACGAACGGCAAGAACAATACACTTTATAACGCGACTGTCTGTCAGATGTCCGCGGGGCGTCGTATCGGGGTAGGGGACGGAATACGACGGCTAACCAACCGGCGCTACGCACGCGCACCCTTCGTCCCTGTAGCCCCCTGTGACACCTAATTTTTGACTTCTGCGCAATGACGTCGAGCGCTAGAGTTTCGTGCCGCTAGTTATAGACCGAGAAGAACATACATAACCAAGACAGAGAAAGCATTGGCGTTATGTTGGTATGCCAAGAGATTAAAAAGATGACTGAGAACAGAACAAGGTGGAAACAAGACAAGATCCCTGCTCTTAAATAAAATAAGAAGAAGAGAAGAAGATTGTATGGTTATGATAAATATCCGTCCGAGTTTGGAAGGCACCGGAGTTTAAAACAAAACTATGTAACGTAATTAATTAGGCTTCACATAATTGTTTATTTAAGTCTTATGTTAAAAGAAGACTTGGCTCAGGAAATTCAGTCCACCCTAGTTCAAGAGTCTATGGGCTCATGTAAATGTATCAACTGGGCTGCCTGTTGCCTGGTAAGCACTTTAATTTATATTTTTTTTAACACACTTCCTTGTAAAGTTGACCTTTATGGCCTTCGCTTATTACGCCACCCTGCTTTTTCATTATAATTACAACACTAATGTTATAATATGACATTGGTACGTCCTTGGTTAGATATAATATCAATATTCGACGGGTGAAAAGCTATTTGTATCTAGCGACACTTTTTAATTTCCTATCTAAAGGTTAAAAAAAGTGTTGGAAAAAAAATCGTTAAAAATAAACTTACACATACATAAATACATTATACAAACTAAACTTAACTAAAGTTTTTATCGAGAGTGCTGCTGTACCAGTGATCGGAGTAGGTAGAGCTATTTAGGTTCATTGACCGCAAACATCGATTTTAATATTATGGACTAGTTGCGCCCCGCGCTTTCACCCGCGTCTTCCCGTTATCCCGCAGGAACTTTTTTCCGGGATAAAAAGTAGCCTATGAATAATCCAAGGAATCCAGGGATATTAATCCAGGGTATAAGCTATCTCCATTCCAAATTTCATTCAGATCCGTTCAGTAGTTTTTGCGTGAAAGAGTAACAAACAAACATCCATCCATCCATACTCGCAGACATTCACGTTTTTAATACTAGCAGGATATTCCATGGGATTCCGACTATTAGGTACTTCGGGATTTACATAATTATAAATATTTTTATCATTAAGTATAATAAATGGTTTACGTATGTATGTATGTAAGCCATTTTAATTAATATTTTATTGTAAATACAAATAGTTTGGACGGTTTGATTATGTTTTGATTTTATGATAATGTTCATGCACCTTCAGAATAAAAACGTTAAATGATTGTTGAGTCTTTATAAGAAATTGTTATTGATATACTATAAAAAAATGTGGTTTAATGAATCAAGTTTCTATCTATTTATTATGTTATACCTACTTACCCGTCGGAGGTAGTGTATTCTTTCATTTAACTCCTCAAGGCGTAAATAGCTTTTTATTATTTTTCTTCTTACAAAGCAAATCCCGGGATTCGGGGAATATCAATATTATAATTTAACATATTATTATGACAAGTACACAAAATAGCTCTACCTACTCCTATCTCTGAATATCGCCACAAGTTATACTCAGTCAACTTCTCCTATCTAGCAGAGTAATTTTTCATCATGAAAACATCTTGATTTAACTATAGTTTGGTGCTGATCTGACTAGCACCTTCGAGTAAGAATCTGTCGCCAAGCACTTATCTGTGTTCCGGAAGCCTCACTGGAAAGCCAATTGGCTTAGAAACTTCTAATACAGCCGTAGCTTACCGCCATAGCCACCTTCAAGCACATCGTCAGTTAAGAGCCTGCATTACGTCGTTGACCTTGCTTGATCAAGTGAAACTGCTCCGCGCACTCCGCGCATCCCCACCAAAATTACGCGATCTGCGGCCAACGCGCCCGAAGCGACGCTCTCGCCATGCGGCGCGGCGCGGTACCTCTACTAATCGAGCCCGCCGTATCTACATATACACAGTAGCAACATCCTACTATAATATTATAAATGCGAAAGTTTGTGTGTGTGTGAATGTTTGTTACCACGTAACTACTGAACCGAATTTGACTGATGAAATTTAGAATGTAGACAGTTTAGGTATTGGACTAACACATAAGCTAATCTAATTTTGAAAAGTCAACTCTGAAAGGGGTTAAATAAGGTGGATAAGTTTGTATGAAAAATGTCATTCCTTGGTTCGATTGACTCAAAAATAGGTACAAATAAACCTTAAAGTAAATCATTGAAAACGCATTTTTTATTTTTTGATATGTATTACTTCTACGGGGTGTGCCATAGAGTTTTAAAGTTTGTATGGTTTTTTTTTATTCCTTATGTGGATTTTCTTAAAAGTAGGTACAAATAAACTATAAAGTAAATAATTAAATACGTATTTTTTATATTTAAGAAAACCCCTAGAGGTTGTGCAATGGCGTTCAGATTCTAAAGTTTGTACAACACATCAATTCCCACGCGGGCGAAGCCGCGGGGCACGGCTAGTGGTCGCTGCCGCGCCATTTGAATGTGCGCGTGAGTGAGTAGCGAGCGCCGTGTACGCACCGCCGGCCGGCCTGGGACTCAGTAGGGCTGTGCCACGCGTTTGATCGCGCGCATTTATGTATGTACTACACTGCTCGCTCGCTCGGATTTGCTGCTCTCACTGACTATTTTATTTGTATAGTTTATAATAAATCGTATTTATTAATTTATAATTATTAAAATGTCTTTAATATGCAACCCATTTATGTATTGGTAAAAAAAAATAATTACGTGATTAACACCTTGCGCTGTCATAATACACAGATAATATAATCTATAAAAAAAGGCATGTTAGTTACAACACTTAGGTAAGTCGATAACGGCTGGACCGATTTTTATAATCTTTGATTTTTTGCATTTGTCTTCGTCCGGAATAAGATAAAATATGATACTCATAAATAATAAAATTAATCATTCATTTGTTGTAAATGGTATACCAAAATGCAACTGACATGGTGTAACAAAACACAACTGACAGCTAAACGTAATGTTGTCTATGGTTGATATTGAAGTTGTGAATTGAAGATGTTTTTGTTTTATGCGAGTTTATTTATTACTAACGTAAATTAATTTTAAAATCCTAAATCTGCTCATTTATTGCGCGGAAAGAAGTTCGCCGGGTCAGCTAGTATTTAACTAAAAATAAAAGTGACAACCCTATGCATCACCGCAAGAGTAGGCAATTAACTCGCCGCGGCACTATGCACCTACCACTTATAGCCTATAGGTAGTTCATCGTACGACTTTCAGCTACAAAAATATGCGGAGAAAAGTGGCACAGGTCCGTTCAGCACGGCGGTTCGTCCCGCACTGACTTTATGGGCGACTGAGGGGTGTGCCGATTTGCGGGTATGAAATACGTAAAAAATTCGCAAAAAATAATTAAAGCAGTATTTTCAAAAAATGGCCTGAAGGTGTCCTGGGTATTATATTTTTTTATAAGCTGATGGTTATAACAAGTCTTTGTTACATATATAGTTTAGGAGTAAAGTAGTATTAAACTTTTAGGAAATGGGGCTTTGCACATTTGTTTTCAATATATAAATACATTTTTTGCATTTTTCGGCCTGAAGGTGTCCTGCTATATATCAAGTAGATTAACATATATTTTTATTAGATTTTTTTTAGACCAGAATTACACAGATAGATAGTTTTAAATAACCCCATTTTTGGAAAACTGCGCCTTAATAATACCACGTGATTTGTGGCCAATGGCTTCGCTACCTTCAAAGATGTAAAATTAGTAAACAAATGTCATTACTTGGTTTCTATTTTAAAATCATGGTTCAGCATTTTAGCTACCACAGTTAAATGATAATTAAAATAAGTAGTACATAGTAGGTAAGTATGTGGGGTTCCACATAGCAAGTTCCCAAAGGAACGGGACTCGACCGCGCCCCGGCCGACGGTGCCTGGCCGGTTACTGAAAACTTAGGCTAATTTTAGAAGACACGCCTTTCTGACGCTACCTTAAGGCCCGGGTCTCAGTAGCCTCTCCCCCGCCCCGCAGGGGACTACCGACCGAGGGGGGTGTACCCCATGCCGACCCAGGAGTAGAGAAAACGTTCAATAAAAATAGCTAAAAATAAATCGTGACTATCATGGCAACATTAGCGGAAAAAACGCTCGATGGCCCTCCGGATATTGTATATTATTTTAATCGTATTAAAACAAATTCTTTTTTGAAATTACGAGAAAAAATTGTAAAACAAATTGAATGTGGCAGTACGGCACTTATTCTCTTCGATAGAGTAGTTAGTAGATAGTTTTTCATGTGTGTGTGTGTTTTAAGTTTTAATGGTAATGAATCCATGTTTTTCATTCAAGAACCTAGGATACCCACCTATTTAGCATTAGGTTTAGTATTTAAGATTACAGCTGTTAGAAATACATGGTTTTATTTAATCCCATTCAGCTTGTATTCTCCGCTTGTTTTCTTTTCAACAAGCTAGATGGCGCTCGCGGAAATGTAGAGCATATTGTACTTTTTCTCACAATACATGGGTTTAGCTTTTGTATTTTATTATTCGGTATCTGTAGTCAGTTGTAGGTCATTTTCATTTTATTTCGACTAAATTACCGTTTTATTTTTTCTGGAATTCTGGGTGGAAGCAACCTACCTACAATACCCCGAAATTATGTCATAGAATTTAAATTAAATTAATACATAATTAGGTAAATAAATACCTAGCAAGTTTTGTCTAGTACCTATATTATAATCTTTTTTAGCTCCTCTACATATGTGCTTCATTGTTATAAAACTATAATTACAAACACTTACAATACATATAAAAAGGTATAATGAATAAATAACGTAGAGTAGGTAGGTAGCTTTCAAACTTATATATCTCTAAAGTATCACTAACCTGAGGTCGACGACATACTCCTCCTGAACAAATATTTGATCATGGTCCTCTTGAGTTAAACTCAGTTCAGCAAATTGCTTTTCCATTGCGTTAGACATTTCACTACTTCACTCAAAACAACTACCTACACACTCAATAGAGAAAACCCTCGCCCGGAATGCCTGTAGCACGGCACTTGCACCGAAACTGTGTCCGTTTCTCTAGAGATAAACCACAGGAAAATTAGGATCCACGGCAGGGAGTCGGCACCGCGTCAACGTACACGTGGGTTATTTCTGTTGTATTACATAATATTTATTTATAATAAACCTAATCGCGATCAAAAAGGTATCCATCCGCCAACGGCACGGCGTGAAACCGATTGTTTGTTTTTGTGATAGAAGCGGTGTACAGGGTGCCACTGAGCGAGAAGTGAGCAAGTCTCAGCAACGCTGTAGCAGAGGCGCGGCGGGAGGGGAGCGGATCGCTCTGGTACGAGCTGCGAGGCGGAGCTCGGGCTCGGGCACGTGAGCGCGCAGGACGACAGCGGCGCGCGCTGCGACGAGGACGCCGGCTTGACTCGATCGTTGAAATACCGACTGTTATTTCGGCTTAAAGTACCTACCTACTTACCTTGTACAAGGCGTTGCTAGGTGTCCTCATTTGCGCGGGACGTCCCGATTTCATGGGGGTCTGTGGATACGTCACGATTTAACATCGATCGAGAAGCCAAATTTGTCAGAAACGGTCGTCATGAGGAAATAAATTTGCTTCATGTAAGGTAGGTAGGTAATAATACTATAGGTATGTTATTAGATAGTATGTTTTAATATTATGCGTAAATCAAAGGTCCAGAGAAGACGGCTCAGTTATATAACCAAATACCGGAGGCCAATACCTATAAAAGGTTGTCTATGTCTATAACGAATTGAACGACATAACTATTAAGTATTAAAATTTGAAAATAATATTATGTTTTTCAAATACCCCGCTCCGCTGGCATTCATCAAAACATTCAACCTATATTAAAAGAATAAGTTATTTTTGACTTAGAATAGTTAGAATGTTGAGAAACTTCGGAACTAAGTACATATTGAAGTACTGATCCTATATTCATAATTATTTCACTGTTAGAAAACTACGCCGGAGAGTCATAGCATTAAAACCCTGTCTGTGGGTATCTTCATGCGGTGATA
Organism: Opisthograptis luteolata; assembly: GCA_931315375.2. Classification (NCBI taxonomy): domain Eukaryota; kingdom Metazoa; phylum Arthropoda; class Insecta; order Lepidoptera; family Geometridae; genus Opisthograptis; species Opisthograptis luteolata. The sequence goes on from OV928033.1 coordinate 7,962,509, forward strand.
GGTAGGTAGAGGTAGTGTAGGGACCTAACCATTTAGATATTTTTTTCCCAGCGGAATAATGTTAAAAAAATTAAAAAAAGTAGTAAATAAAACCAGCTAATCTTATGTAAGTACCTAATCTTGTTGGGCGAGTTTTCTATGTTTCAGATGATTGTAATTCGCTTGAATAAATCAAGTCTAGTTTTTTAAATATTTAATGGATCCGTTGATGTTTTGTGGATGGTTGCCCTTGGCACAGACCCTTGGTTATCAAAATGGCTTTCAATACGGCCACTCCTTTCATTTTCAAGGTTCAACTTGATGCAACCAACAATTTAGGGTCTTTTTGCGGCCCCTGTTTTTTCAAAGCGGTACAATATTGAGGGTTCAGGGACAGCGGAACACAAAGCTTCAAAGCGGGACATATTTTGTGATCAAGTTAGACTGATACCGTGGGTACCTACTGTATTGGTACAGTAACGTCCGAAATTAATAATCGATCCTGATCCGTTATCCGCGGTTTTGGATCGATATGTCATGTCATAATATATCATTTTAGTAGTAATCTGTAAAGCCCTACCTAGTACTAAAATGACATATTCGACTTATGACATGACATATTCGACTAAAGTAAGGTTGCCTTTAGGCACGGTAAATTATGTAGGTATGTAATAAGCAAAAAACCGTTTTTGTGACGTTTGACCACGAATATCTTAAGACGCGGTCACGATAATAGGGTATTACACCCATTTTTAAAAAGTGTCTTAATCAGGTTGTATAGTACTATGAACCACTTAAAAATTCATAAATTTTTTATTCAATCGTTATGTGCCATAAAAATGCATTTCAATTTCGCATTTTCGAATTTCCTGCGTAATTTGACGAAAACGCTAGTCGCAGTGGACGCCATATTGCTCTGTGGTCATGACGTCAGTCAGCTCAAGGCGGCTGTGTAAACAAATGCAGTAACGTTTTGTATGTTATTGTTAGTTGTTTATATTTTTTAGTTTACATAGCCGTATGACGTAATAACATGGCGACTGCTATTTAAATGGTGTCAATGGTGTTTTCAAACAGATTAAAAAAGATGAAACCTTTAAATTCAATTTTCAAATTTAGTTTGTTATTAAGAAGTTGACAACCACACATATTACATGCCATCATAATATTGAACTTGGCTCACTTTTTCACATGTACGTTTTGGTGGCACGACATCCATTTGAATAGCTGTGAGCTTATTATGTGTTAGCGTGTAGACTATGTAGAGTAGACCGTGTAATTTACAGTGTTTTATTTACCTAATAACTGTATTTATTAATTCTAAGTAATTTCCTTTTTTGCTGATTTCGTACTTATTAAATTACCCAGTTATACCTCCTTTTGAAACTACCAAATTTTTTACTTCTTGTAGTAAAAATCTCGTAAGTTGTAAAGCTGTTCTTACTAATTTTTATATTTTAGTATTTAACCGGTTAAAGAAACGAACAAGACGCGGATTTTTTTTTTCGTTTTTAATAACAAGCCCGCCCGTTTTTAAATAATATCACGTTCACAATACTAGTCAACTTTAGTTAAGTACACACATGCACGTTGCTTGACGTTTTTACATTCTTTTAAGTTCTATAGAGCTGAAACGAAGGTTCGATGGTTGAGTGTTTTTGCTAAATGCGAACAAAATTCAAACGTCGTCGTATGTAATTGTATGGCTATTATGTTTCGCCGTTTCGCGTGCGCAGTGTAAGTAATTTCTGAGCCGTTATCAACGCGCCACATTTTATCGTATAATATCTTGTAATCTTATTCATACTCAAATAGCTATACCTATTGCGGCTCGCAAATCGTTTATGTAAGAATGACATGACACAAATGTTCACTTCTTGTGAAGAGTGGCACCGAGCGTCTTCGTCTGTGTCGACGTTTCATTCTTCTTTGAATGTTCGATGCTTCGCGATGCTACCGAGGTAAATCAACGACGCAATGTCGGGCATGTTCGAGAGATTCATAAAGCTTTGACACTGCTGACCGCCGACTGACATCGGCCCTGCCCTGCCTATACTTAAAGAATGATATCTTCTTCTTGTGGTGCCATCTCCTACTGGAGGTCGGCTATCATTAGGGCTATCCTAATTTTAGATGTGCTCGGAACGGGGATTTTGTGCTAATTTTTTTAACAAGTCCGAAGATCATGAGATTCATGAGGTACCTACGTCTTCTTCCAGGTTTTCTCCTTCCTTGGATTTTTCCCTGCATGATAAGCTGGAGTAGCTGGTACTTTTCGTTCCTCATAGTGTGACCAAGGTACTGCAGTTTACGCATTTTGATGGTAGGTATTTAGAATTTCCACCTTGTTCAAATTTCGCAACACCTCTTCATTGGACACTATCCGTCCGCGACATTTTAATAATTCTTCTGTATACCCACATTTCAAATGCCTCTTAAAGTTTGCACATCGTTTCTGTTAGAGTCCATGCTTCAGCTCCATACAAAAGAACAGAAAATATTAAAATACGTAGCACCGTGCTAAACGCACCCTAGGAGCGAGTCTTAGGCCGGGTTTTATAAACGTCTGTATGTAAAATGTCATACACCTCGGTTATAATCTTAGTGTCAAATTTCCTGTGAACAATAAGATCAAAGTTTATAAAACCGACCCTAGAGATCTATTGCAGAGCTGATGATTTATTTTCAGAAATGCGCTACGAGCTTGTTCTATCCGACATTAAACTTCTACGCTGTCGTCACCTTGGTCATTGACGATACCTACAGCCTAGGTATTTGTAATGAAATGGTATGATTTTTAGAATAATATGTATGCTCACAATGTCGCCGCATTCGAGAGCTCAAGCAGTCCTGGCGACTGCGTAGCTAATCAACAAGTGCAACGGCGGGTCTGCCATGACGATGACGGGACCATTCAGTCAGTGGCCGCGCATATATACCATGCTAGGCATTTGGCCGATTTGCGAGGCATTTCCTCTAAGTCTGGCATTTTGAAGTATAAGCGGAGCGGGTGAATTGAGGGGTGTAACTTGCTCCACGCAAGTTAAAATATTTAAAACTTTATAATCCGGAAATTTTCGTGAAAATGAGGCGCCTATACTTTATTAGAAATAAATCTTTTTAGAAGATGGTAACCCTGCGCGCCGGAAGAGAGGCGCCTAGTAAATGAATGTAATTCTAGAGACGCAGCGCTCTGCGAGCTGAATTGCACTTTATTGTGTTGTTTGTTTTGTGCGGAGTGCTCCTTTTGTACTGTACTAGTAAGGATTCTGTGGCCTAAGCAAGGTATAATATAAGTTTATATTGTACTGTAAATTGTAATGTCACCGACATAAACAGACAAGTGGCATAGGCATATTCAACAAGTAAAAAATTATTTAATTGAACTACCGACTTCAAAAACGGCAAAGTGATAAACTAACTATAGTTTCGGAAATGCAGGGCAGAGGTGGCTTTGGTGTTGTTTTATGTTAATTTGTTTTGTTATTGTATTGCCTTGCTAGTTGCTTGCTGCCGACATACAAAGATGTATATTTAATGAAATTATAAATCCAATGCGGCTCCCTTTGTTCGAAAACCGCCTGCCATCAGCCCACCACCCTGTACCCCACTACTCCCCTCGCTATGAAACTCACATGATGGTTAGCTAACAAATAAATGGATTTGCAATGCAACTGTTGAAAGGCGGCGAAGGGTATTGATAAAACACAGTTGAACAATCTTTTTTTAAACATGTATCGGAAAAATTCGAAGTATCGCTAAAATATTCGTTTAAAATATACCTATATAATTATGTTGCCATGAATTTAATTATTATACATATATATATTACATTTTTACAATTTAGTATCCATTGGTCATAGTCCCAACAAATGTTTTTTTAATCCAATTCATGTAGGTAGTCTTCTTTGAACTGTTCCAACTGTTCGTGTAATTTAATTATATAGGTACATAAGTATAGAACTTTGTTATTAATAATTGTAACTCTATAAGGGTCGATGTGTTTTAATAAAATTATCATTAATTGATGACATTGCCTTTTTCTCACACTGATTTTAACATAATAATAGGCACGCGCCACGCGAGTTCTACTATCGACCAACCACCTCATGATTGTTACATGTCAGTGTCTTAAATGTACGTAAACAACCAGCTGCGTCCGTGGTTAGCCAAGATAAAACAAAAAAGCATTTGATCACCCTATGCACTCATATGGGGTCGTTAATTAATTACGTAAGTCTCGAATATGGGGAAAGAAGGGGTTCAGATTGATCAGTGTGGAGGGAAGGGGGTGTCGAGACATATCACGTGTAATGAATTAGCGCGGGAACCCAGAGAGCACTATTATACGTGATTGTGTAAGAAGTTAGCTAATAAACAAAAATTTTTAACTCTTATCTTCAGTGTTCCTGTGATGTTGAGAGAGTATAAAATGAGTACATACTAGCTGCGCCCCGCGGTTTCATCCGCGTCTTCCCTTTATCCCGCATGACCCATTTTTCGGGATAAAAAGTAGCCTATGTGTTAATCCAGAGTATAAGCTATCTCCATTCTAAATTTAACTCAAATCGTTTAGGATCGTTTTGGATCGTTTAGAAGTATTTGCGTGAAAGAGCAACAAACATACATACATACAAACTTTCGCGTTTATAATATCGGGCATAAGATAATAACAGCAATCGGAAAATGTGTTATTGCTCAGCTACTTTTGTCGCTGAGTGTACCTACGACCTTGGTTAGGTATAATAATAATAATATGATATTTGTTTTTCCAAAGTCTTTCATCGCAAAAAGTTTTTATGTCTAAAATTAGTGAATATTTTTGTGAATAAAAGAAAAATTTTAGGTTACACTGATAAATTAATCAACAAAACTATATAATAATTTCTTCAAGTTATACATTTTTTTACTACATGAATTAACCTTAATTTGCGTAGGTATGTATTTAATTTTTTTTTTAAATAACATTTTTGAACATTTTGCGCGCACATCGGCGTGGGGCGGCGCGTGGAAAAAACAAAACCAGCGTGTTCAATTTTTAATGTAATCTAGGTGATAATCCAATAATTTGGTATCATCGACCTGATCTGTAATGAAGCCAGGAGGTGGATAGTGGTACATGTTTATACTCTTTCCTAAATTTTCATTTTCTAATTTGAAATTGGGTTACTTTGCAATGGCAGTGTTCCTGGCAACGAGTGAATTTGTTAAACTCGTATTCGAGTGAAAACAACTTTGACTCGAGTGCGCTTGCACTCGAGACTGGAGTTAGGTAACCTACCGAGACTGGTGCGCCGAGTAGATTCGGTAAGCGCCACGCTCAATGTCACTATGTCACTAGTTTGCGTCGAGACTCGGGACTCTATTATGGCTTGTATTAGTATTAGATTTTTCGAATAGTGAAGTGGGTTCGAATCTTCGAATAGTTGGTAAACTCGAATTATTCGAATATTCGACCAAATTCTATAAAATCAAATTCTGATGTAGGTACCTACATAAAATGTTGCGCACGACGTTCAAACAGGGTTACGTTATTTAGTCAGATTCACGGTAGAGCTAGCATTCGAATATTTGTAATACATATTATCTTCTATGTTACTCTCAGGTGCCTAAACTTTGTTATCCCCTCTGTTGTTACCCTTAGGCGCCTTAACTATCTCTATGCAAATAATTACGTCAACCCGTTGTTTGGTTACGTCGTGAAAGAAAGGCAAACCAACAAACAATCACACTTTCGTATTTATTTATGTGAGGACTCCTTACCAAATATTAGATACCTACTAATTCACGTTGGTAATTTAAAAAAGGTACATTCAAAAATTCTTAATCTGAACTTAAACTTAGTGATGAATTCTTATTCGAGTTGTAAGGAGTGTAATAGTATGTAAATTACTCGAGTGGCTCGAAAACTCGAGTGACGTAGTAAAATTACTCGAGTGGCTCGAGTCACAAAATTCTACTCGAGTCGCATCATCGATGGAATCAATAAAATGGCCGGAAACGGTTTAGGCACTTTAGTAAGTGAGAAAGAGAAAGCTTATGTGTGTGAGAGAGGAGACCGGCTTCGTTCTCATCCCTACTTTGTGCTGTTTACGGGGTGAGAACACCGAGAAGTGATACGGGGAGACGCCTGGCGGGAATGTATAACTGATCGTAGGTAACTGATCAAATTATTAATATCGACCACCCAGAGTAGAAAATTATTATAATACCTAGGTACCTACCTACCTACTAAAACGCTTGTGGTAGAAGGGTGAAAATTTTGGGTAATACATTTATATATGTAGGTATTTTTAAAATGCCGAATCATAAAAGAAGCCAAATGTATTGGACTCGTTAAAACGAATCATATGAGCCCAACTCGAGGGGTTTACTAGCAACCACTGCAGAGATCCCCCCCTATCCACCTTCTGGCTGCATCATCAGATCAGGTCAATGATACCAAATCTTTGCATTGTCACCGGGATTACTCATACAAAGTTTCATTTCGAAACGATGAAATTAGAAGTAGGTGAAAATTGACTTTTAAGATTTGATTAGTAGGTACCTACCTACATTGTTAGTTAGTTACAAGTGAAATAAATAAGTGTTGAAAAAACAGGAGATTCCTTTTCGGTATGTAATTTTGACAGAAATTACTAATAAAATAATCCTATCTACACAAGTACACAGTTACACATGTACCTACAGCTACAGCACCTACCTACTATGCGTACCTATTGCGTAGGTATGCAATGCTTGTTTGTGTGTGCAGCGTGTGCAGTCACGGGACGACCGACTGGCTTGCTCAGCTGGCACTGGCAGTCATGTTGATGTCATTCATTTCAGACTTGGCGCTCGGACTGACCGCACCTCATTTATTTGTAGTACCTACGTCGAACGTCAAAATATAGGTAGGTGCAAATCTAGAGGTAATCATTCAATGGGTGTAAGAAAATCGACTCAGTACGTAGGTATACGTAGCATTTTTTTTATAACTTATTTAAATTAAGGGAGCATGAATAGCAGACAAGGGATTATGGTCAATCAGCGATAACAGTTCGTGAAGTATATTTGTTAGTAGGCCCGTGTATCGACGGCGGGCGCCCCGCAGCCCGCGCCCATACATACGTTTTCGGCAGCGCTCGGCCGGCGCCTGCGGAGGGCGGTCGTCTGACACCGCCTACTTCGTCTGGTACAGGCGTCACCAGTCTCGTGTCCCGCGAACCTCACTCATTCCGAGCATTTGAATCGTGGACACATCCAAAATTTCAAATTAGAGAAACACCTTAGCCCTTTTCCCATCCCTCATCCACAAGACTCACAAAAGAAATGTTAAGTACCTAGTAGTAAATTTTGCAGAAAGTAAATTTGCAATTCGTAAATCCGGAAGTAGCTGTACCCTCTAAGAATTAAAATAAAACTTGTGAAGTATGTATATAATAAATAAAAATAAAATTTGTTCTACTATGTACAGGGTAAAATAAAAAAATAATTTCGATCGGGAGGAGGTGGATGTGGATGCGTGCGCTCGGTCGCCGAGAGCGAGCCCAGTTGAGCCCACTAAACAAAGTTCAGTTCACCGCTCAATCCAGACCGCCTGCACTGCCGCCGCTCGCCGCGAGCACTACGTCATCGGCTGCGGTGATTCATTTTCTCAACGTCTTCGGTGCCTACACTCACACTGCCTACCGAACGGAACACGAGAGTTATTTCCTTAGTTGCCTTGGTTACTTACACTGTCTGGGTGTAGGTAATAAATACATTTACTTTTAACGTCAAAGCAGCAAAGAAATCGGCCACCACCTTTTTGCTCTAGGACGCGGCGCCAAAATATGGAACAACTTTTATCGTATTAGAAAATCGTTAACTATAGTAAAAAAAAAATAGGTAGGTACTTAGATATTATTCTTAGTTTTCTTCATTTGGTAAGACGTAAGTAGTTTTAGTATCTAACTAGCTGTTCCATGCGGTTTCACCCGCGTGGGCTACAGTTTATCGCGATAAAAGGTTTCTTATGTCCCTCCCTTCCCCGGGGCTCAAATTATCTATAAACCAAATTTCATATAAATCGGTTCAGTAGTTTAGGCGCGAAAGCGTATATATTCCGTATACTCCAAAATTATTCCCGCACTTCGGTGCCCCCTCACCGCGTTACCTGCTGTAGGTACCCATTATTATATTTTAATTCTAAGTTAATTTTTCTTGGACCGCACGTTTGAATTGCGCAGCTAGAGGTCTTCCTGGTCCGCGACCGCACTTTACCTATTTCATAGATTCTCCCGGTGCCCCCCTCACTTCACCGCGTTTCCCGCTGCGCTGCGGTGCGGCGGTTTTATTAAAACACTTTTATTAGCTTGACTTGTAACTAACTAACTAACTAACTAACTAACAATGTAATCAAATCTTAGAAGTCAATTTTCACCCACTTCTAATTGTCGTATCGACTTGAAACTTTGTATGTGTATGTAATCTCGGTGACAATGCAATAATTTGGTATCATCGACCTGATCTGATGATACAGCCGGAAGGTGGGTAGGGCATCTCTGCAGTGGCTACTAGTAAACCCCTCGTGTTTGGGCTCATATGATTCGTCTTCATGAGCCCAATAGATTGAACTTAGTGACGAGGGTCTGATGATGCAACCGGAAGGTGGGTAGGGCATCTCTGCAGCGGCTACTAGTAAACCCCTCGTGTTTGGGCTCATATGATTCGTCTTGATGAGTCCAATAGATTGAACTTGGTGAAGAGGGTCTGATGATGGAACCGAAAGGTGGGTAGAGGATCTCTGCAGTGGCTACTAGTAAACCCCTCGTGTTTAGGCTCATATGATTCGTCTTGATGAGTCTAAATTGAACTTGGTAACAAAAGACTAAAAAGTAAAAAAAATAAAAAATATATAGTTTAAAAAACTAAAAAAAACACTTTAAAAACGCACTGAAAAATATAAAATAATAAAATTGACTTGTATTAGTTACGATATAATGGTTAATTCAAAAAGTGTGGAGCGCTTCTTTTAATGGGTAAATAAAAGTACACACAACTAAAAAGCGCTCCACACTTTTTGAATTAACCATTATATCGTAACTAATACAAGTCAATTTTATTATTTTATATTTTTCAGTGCGTTTTTAAAGTGTTTTTTTTTAGTTTTTTAAACTATATATTTTTTTTTCTACTACTACTTACTATTTTAAACTCGTGATATCTTTCGAATGGAATGTCCGAATTGAATGATTTAAAAAGTTATATAAAGGCATTGAAGCAGTTTTGAATAAGAATTAATTTATTTTGATAAGGATTAATACCAAGATACAAATAAAGAGCCTTTTCTAGCAGCGGCATTAAAAATTAAAATCTATACTATCTATACTAATATTATAAAGCTGCAGAGTTTGTTTGTTTGTTTGTTTGTTTGTTTGAACGCGCTAATCTCAGGAACTACTGATCCGATTTGAAAAATTCTTTCAGTGTTATATAGCCCATTTATCGAGGAAAGCTATAGGCTATATTTTATTTCCAAAAAAATTAGGGATCCGTAAGAAAATTGCAATTTTGCAACCCAAGGTGTGAAATCGAAAACCTATTTTTACGTGCGCTGCCAAAACTATTGACACTAGAACAAAATAATGTATTACGGGTTTGTAGGTCTCATTAAGATCTACAAAAAAGTCCGCGAGAGCATATGTCTAACTATTATAGTTATGCCACAATAAGTGATCTTTTATTTTAAAATTTTAATTTTTAATGCCGCTGCTAGAAAAGGCTCTTTATATGTATCTTGGTATTAATCCTTATCAAAATAAATTACTTCTTATTCAAAACTGCTTCAATGCCTTTATATAACTTTTTAAATCATTCAATTCGGACATTCCATTCGAAAGATATCACGAGTTTAAAAATGTAAGTAGTAGTAGAAAAATAAAACCGCCACACCGCAGAGCAGCGGGAAACGCGGTGAAGTGAGGGGGGCACCGGGAGAATCTATGAAATAGGTAAAGTGCGGTCGCGGACCAGGAAGACCTCTAGCTGCGCGGTTCAAACGTGCGGTCCAAGAAAAATTAACTTAGAATTAAAATATGATAATGGGTACCTACAGCAGGTAACGCGGTGAGGGGGCACCGAAGTGCGGGAATAATTTTGGAGTATACGGAATATATACGCGCGCCTAAACTACTGAACCGATTTATATGAAATTTGGTTTATAGAGAATTTGAGCCCTGGGGAAGGGACATAAGATACCTTTTATCACGATAAACTGTAGCCCACGCGGGTGAAACCGCATGGAACAGCTAGTTATATTATAAAGCTGCAGAGTTTGTTTGTTTGTTTGAACGCGCTAATCTCAGGAACTACTGGTCCGATTTGAAAAATTCTTTCAGTGTTGGATAGCCCATTTATCGAGGAAGGCTTTAGGCTATATGTTATTTCCAAAAAAATTAGGGATCCGTAAGAAAATTGCTATTTTACAACCCAAGGTGTGAAATCGAAAATCTATTTTTGCGTGCGCCGCAAAAACTATTGACACTAGAACAAAACAATGTATTACGGGTTTGTAGGTCCCATTAAGATCTACAAAAAAGTCCGCGAGAGCATATATCTAACTATTATAGTTATTCCACAATAGGTGTTTTTTTTATTTTAAAAATTTAATTTTATGGCCGCCGCTAGAAAAGGCTCTTTATTTGTATCTTGGTATTAATCCTTATCAAAATAAATTACTTCTCATTCAAAACTGCTTCAATCCCTTCATATAACTTTTTGAATTATTCAATTCGGACATTCCATTCGAAAGATATCACGAGTTTAAAAATGAAGTAGTAGTAGAAAAATAAACCCGCTGCACCGCAGTGCCGCGGGAAACGCGGTGAGGTGAGACCGAAGGCGGGAGAATATTCTATGAAATAGGTAAACTGCGGTCGCAATTTGCGAACCAGGAAGACCTTTAGCGGCGCGGTTCAAACGCGCGCAGGATAATGGATACAGCAGGTAACGCGGTGAGGGGCACCGAAGTGCGGGAATAACTTTGGAGTATACGGAATATATACGCTTTCGCGCCTAAATTACTGAACCGATTTAAATGAAATTTGGTATAGAGATAATTTGAGCCCCGGGGAATGACATAGGATACTTTTTATCGCGATGAACTGTAGCCCACGCGGGTGAAACCGCAGGGAACAGCTAGTTTTAAAATAAAAGATCACTTATTGTGGCATTACTATAATAGTTAGACATATGCTCTCGCGGACTTTTTTGTAGATCTTAATGAGACCTACAAACCCGTAAAACATTACTTTGTTCTAGTGTCAATAGTTTTGGCAGCGCACGCAAAAATAGGTTTTCAATTTCACACCTTGGGTTGCAAAATTGCAATTTTCTTACGGACCCCTAATTTTTTTGGAAATAAAATCTAAGATCTCTTGTATACTAACATATGAATGCAATAAACGATTGAATATGAATATGAATTTCACAGAGGATAATTGATTTTTTGCGTGTAGAGAAATGACATTTTATTATTAAGGTCACATCTCACGTCAAACAAACTAAGTAGGTAAGTACCTACCTACATGAAAGAAGACGCGATCAATACAATTCTATAATGATGTGGGTATTCAGTAAATAACTCCGTCTGTGCTTCACTAATCTAATATGTTCAAAGTTATGGAAGTACTGTTATGTTACTAATGAGTTACCGAAAAAAGGTACATTGTTTATAAAACCGGCCCTAAGTGTATCCATAAATTTACGGATAGTCAAATTCTAGATTCCAAAACATATTTTTTTTAAAACGTACACTACAAATACAGATTACAGAGTACCTACCTACAGTCTCTAACTCTCTAATTACGTGGATTAGAAATTAGACGTATAAAAATATTTCTACGGCCATAATAAGCTTGCTGTAAGCCCTTTCATTGTTACGCCATAATTATGATGTACGTGAAATTGCATTTAACTTTATTTTCCCCCTCCAATATTAACCCCAAATATTTATATGCTATACCTACCCGTCCGTGATTGGGTCATGTAACTTTATGTATACCATAATGTACTATACAATGTAAGAAATTATTTGTTTCTTGCATTTGTAAATTTTGAGCTGTTTGACAGAGGGACAGAAGAAAGAGTAAACATATATAAGAATTCTGTTCTCACATCGGATACACGAAAACAAAAAAAAATTGCAATCAAGCTAGAATTCTGGAAGGGTAGAACCAGGAGTTGTATAAAAAAAAGCCCATAGAAATAACCCCGAATCAACTAAACCACCGTAAAATGAAATAGCCCTGCTGGCCTGCTGGTCATGGTCACTGACAGTAGACAGATTTAGTCCGAGGTGCGCACGCGCATTATGTAAGTATGTCTATGTAATGTAGGTACAATATGTATACTAATTTTGTTCATTGTACAGTGGAGTCTCTCGCATGATGCGCGCACGCCAATTTGGCGTCGCCAATGTGAGCTGTGCGTAGAGTAGAGGAACCTACAACCTAATTCGCATTTGCGAGTCGGTGACCGTTAATGCACTTTGCCCTGATATGACCCCTCGCCCCTCACCGAACGAGATACATACCTACTATGAAACTATTATGACGACGAAGGATGTCGATTATTGTGCACCCTCCTACTAGGAAGTAGTTGTACGGGCGTGTTAACACGAGCAGGTCACTAACCCACTCTCTCGTTTATACGAGTTAGAATTAGAGGCATTACATATTTATCACCAAGCATCTATCCGGTGTTCCGAAGGCCAAACTCGGTAGCAAGTGCCCAGTTCAGGTAAAGCGTGGCGCCACTTTCGACCACATCATCGCTTAATCCTTGTGGTCAAACAGCAAACGGTACCCTGTTCCTTATACCTAGTCCTGAATAGTAAATCCAAGTTGATTTTTCAAAAGTATCCGGAACAGGGTACAGTTTTATGAAAGTCAGTGATACAGTGATATAGAGTATTTACCTACAAATAGGTCATCATGGTACCTACGTCACAGATCGCAGTTATTTAAGTTGTGGTACTTATACTTACCGTGGAATGATTAATTTTTGAGTTAAAGTGCAGAGAAATCAGTCATTTCTAGCCCAAAAAAATATTCATAGATGGGATGATACTTAGATACCGCAGATGAAATAAAAAAAAAAATTAATCACTTCTGATTCAGCGCAAGAACATAAAAATGTTGTTATCAACTTTATACTTTAAATACAGTTTGATAATCGTGTTGAATGGAATAGAATCATAAAGTAACCCCAAAATAAAACCCATTTTTTAAAACACTTTTAATATATAATAATATCATTTATTTATAAAGACACGGAGATCCATTAATCACAATTAAAAACATCAATTAAGTAAATAAAATACAATACATTACATAGATTAAATTAGGTAACAAAATCCAATTCCGAAGTTTTCGCACCACATCCGTGTGCTGATCAATTAACATAATGTGTAATTATGTCTCTTGACCAACACCCGAATGTGGTGATTCAGAATTGGACAGTCATATCTGTCTACAATAGCTTTCAGAATGCTGTTGCCACTCGCACGTGTTCTGCACAAAAGAGACGCGACTTTTTTGCGCATGATGGCTGCAAAACCATAAGTGCGCGCCGCGCCTCCTATAAAATAAAAAAATATTTCGTCCATAAATTTAGTAGAAACAAAAACTTTTTACGTCGCGGGGTTACTTTGATTTTCCATAATACGTGCTTGTTCTTTGATTTTCCATATTACGTGCTTGTTATTTAAAAAATAGCTTGGGGTAAAATTTATAATTTATACAAAAGTCATACAGTAAGAAAACAAAAACTTCAGGAGGCGGCTGATGACTATCAATGTCGCCTCGTCCCACGTATCAAAGTCACCTCTGGCTAAATGCATGAAAAACTAAAAATTATTAAAAATTAAAGATAAATAAAAAAAATAGTAAAAAAAAAAAGGCAGCCGAAACCAAAAAACACTCTCGTTATTACTTATAAACACTATTATATAGAGAAAAAATCTTGTGCCTATTTTCAACGGTTTTGTATGTACATTCAAAGTTATTTGATAAAAATTTCTTACCTTCTTTTTTTTCTTTTTTTTCTCCGTACTGATAAACTTTAGCTAATTGAGACCGAATGACGAACGGCTTGAAAAATCAGAGAAGCCATACAAAAAAAATAAAAATAAGGCACGTTCGGTTCAATTCAAAAATATTTAAAGAAATATAACCAAACAGACCTATCATCAAATTCGCCTCTTACTTTGAAAGTCACCCCCCATTCCACGGTACCTACTTCTTTTACAAAATGGGAAATCGCAAGGTCGCAAGATTAGCCCACGTGCGAGTTCCAGGACAGGATTGCCACGTGAGCGTCAAGGTCTCTCTCTCCCCTCTACCATAAACTTTGACATTCCACTGATCGATGTTACCTACTTTCCTTTGCTTTATATTTATGATCGTGATGAAACCATAGCTTGGTGGTAGGGTATTTTCCTAGTACTCGCCTGGCTAGCTACCACCCTCTTGTTAAGAATCTGTCGCCAAGCACCTATCGGTGTGTTCCGGCAGCCTCACTTGAGAGCCAGTTCCCAGTCCAGGTGTAGCGTGGCGCCATCTTCGACCACATCGTCACTTAACATCAGGTGACTTGTGGTCAAACGCTACCCTGTAAAAAGTAAAAAAAAAAAAATGCATTTCCCGCCCAGCCCCTCGCTACTTCAATCCTACGCGTTTCCAAGACGATATCACTCGAAGGTCTCAGTCACAGCGCGATGAGACACACCGTATTTTTCCGATTGAGATGTATGCGACTATCCCCTGAAAACTAGGTCTAAAGTCTCGAAACCATATTGTACACCTACACGTCCTACAACCTACTAAATTAGTTCTTAAGTCAGTCAAAAACATTTTATACTAGGTATCCATCCATTCACAATGAGAGATACAAAGCTAGATATTTTATGTTGTAGACAGGTAGACTTTTAGTAGATCTTACAATATTTAGAACGACTCAAATCAAACCGTTTTTAAAGCGTAGATAAGTTGATAAAGCACCTAGCTATCTCATTTTTCTCAGATCGACTTGTTTTACAAATATCGTGATTTATTAATGAAAACTCTTCTTTATCACACTAAGACACAGCCCTTGACTTGACACACGGGAATGATGTAGGGCAGGGTTGGCCAACCGGTCGATCGCGATCGACTAGTCGATCTTGGCTATTAGTTCAGTCGATCGTGGTAAGGCAAAAAACATGTCCAGCAGTGTACCTACTCAAACAGGTTGATTACGATGATGATGATGATTGAAATTTCATGAAGTCTGAAGTTGGTAGATCGCATGGGGTTTCTTTAGTAAATAGTAGATCTTGGGTAAAATCTAGTTGGCTACCCCTGAAGTAGGGGGTAATTTCCTTAATATAAATTGATCCGATTCCAAAATATCATTCTATTAGAAGTTATATTGTTGAAGTTATATTTTTGTTGTGTTGTTCCTTTGGGTGTCATATGTTAAGTCATTCTGATAAAGTAGAGTTATGATTCTGACTTTTGAGTATAAATCCCTATACTATTTGTAAAAAAGTTGAAGTTAAATAAATAGAGTGGTTGCTTTATCAGTCTACGTTGGCTAAACGGTTTGATTAGAGTTGAAGTAATTTATAAAATAAAATATACCAAAACAGACGAAAATGTCTGCGACATTAAATATGTAACTTTTATATTTTCGGGATTTTAACGGTAGGTATTGAGAAGTAATTGCCTTCCGGCGCGAAGCGCGGCTCGCTAGCATCAGAGCATTGACAATATTGACATTTACACTATGTAAGATACAGATTATTCGGCGGTAGTTTTTTATTCATCACGTTTAGTAGGCTATCCTTCTATGTTATTAAGGAATAACCAATCGTGCGATTTCTTTTTAAATTTTTAGATATACAATAAAATTATTACACGCTTACATTTAATGCCACAACGCGCACCTGGGTAAAATAGTCCGAGCGAGCCGCAGATGCTCGAATCACCGATGTAAGGATGATCGAAATGGCCGAAAAATCAATCGGCAATTTCCTAAGCGATTAGTCGGGTATTCGGCTGATCGGCAAAATTCACAGGCGCCCAAACTCTACCAAATAATTCTTGATATTTCCACGTTTTCAGTACTCTCAGATCGGGTTTAGGACCCCATAAAGTCAGTGCCGGACGAGGCTACGAGATTACGGCTTTTACAAATATTTATAATCGTAGCCAGTCTCTGATTAATTGAAGTATGCCCGTCTAGACGCTCATTTCCTTTAAGCGTTCATTGACTTCGTTGAGTGTACTTCTTGCAAACGACAATATAGATACAGATGCAGAAATGCAGAACTGCAGAATTGATTAGTAAAATATAGTTTTATAATGGTTATTGAGTTAGCACATATACTTAATAACCTTTCGGCCCGATTTCTTCGGCAGTTGGTGCCCGAGTTTTGTATTACATGCTGCCACTACACTATTCTGTTCATTGCGCCCGCCGAGTCGCCAACACCTTTACGTCGCAAAAAGCTTCAACGGGTCGGAAAGCGGGTGTGTTCACATGGTGGATTCTGGATTCATCGCAATGTAATCTGACGTTAAGTTTTATGTAATCCCTCTTTACTACGTCCTGCACACCGTATAAATAATTTTCTACGTCTCACTAGTGTAGTCTCTGTTGCACCCCCTGTAAATTTTAAGCGTGGCCGTGTTACTCAGATTACACTGGTGTAATGTATGAGCTTTGTGTGTTTTGTATGTTTGCAATAGTTCAACCATTCACGTTGATATCTTGGTGACAATTAGTAGTAGAACTTAGAACTTTAGAGATTATTAACACATACGACAATTCAACATCTGTTTGTTTGTAATCGCAAGATTGTTAAAGGCTGACCCTCTTGTTTTTTTACGCATAGAAGTGCCTGCGACGCAGCTTATGAATACTCCTTCGCTTCGATGTAGAAGTTTATAAGG
Source organism: Opisthograptis luteolata (assembly GCA_931315375.2). Classification (NCBI taxonomy): domain Eukaryota; kingdom Metazoa; phylum Arthropoda; class Insecta; order Lepidoptera; family Geometridae; genus Opisthograptis; species Opisthograptis luteolata. Next base: position 7,979,446 of record OV928033.1, read on the forward strand.
CTGTGCGATCCGATACGCACAGCGCAGCGGCACGGCGGGTAATCACAAAACATCGTCTATGCTTTTAGAAGTGAACTGGGCTAGATGAGATTGGTGAACATGAACACTTTGAACTCGCACTGCATTGCTGATGGTAGCTGTATAATCAACTCGTGTCAGCTATTTCGATTTCCTGGCTCTCAAGATCGGAGGAAAATTTAGTTGGACTTGGTACAGCCACATAGTCCAAATATAGCTGATGTAAATGCTCCAACTGCTGTAAATGTGGCCATCATTTCGAGGTCAAATATCTTAGGAGAAGGAGAAGACTGCTCATAGGTCACACAATCCTATTTGCACCAAAAGAAATTGAAACCAGGACTTGCTTGAGTAAGTAATATTATTTATAGAAATAGAAAAGTAAAAAAGAGAGATTTTGTATTGAACATAGACATAGGCTAACATGGATGTCAATGTGGCCAATGTATCCAGCTGGTATCGGGTTTAGTATTTTATTTTATTTTTTGAACTGCAGCATACGTTACCCTCCATATTCACTAAATCTTGAAATGTCTGGTCCCAGTTACTACACCCAACCCGATAGTCAATTATATTAACTATTAGTTATATATATATTCGGTTTATAACGATGAATTGATGTATAATTCTATGTAGCTTGTTTAATATAGGTACATGCCCATTCTGTGTCTAATTTCTTAGAATTTGCATTGTACCTATATCAGATTGTTCAATTGTGTATAGTACTAAATCTTAATTTGGTCGATGTATAGTTGTAAGTAGCTAGTTCAATAAAGGCACTCGCCCATTCTAATTATAATTTCTTGGATTTGGATTATATTTATCAAACAATTCAAATTTTTTAAAACCCCACCTTTATTTGATTGATGTATAATTGTATATATATTGTAAATTTCCGAATCGAAGTGGTAGTATTATTTATCTGAATATAAATTTAAATATTAAAACTGGGTTTCATTTTTTTAAAACGTTAGGCTATTGAAAACACAATAGGGAATGGAATCGGTTATCGATAGTGGGTTGGGTTTAAATGTCCCATCACAACTTCAGATCGATATCGATATTTTCCGCCTGACGTTTCAAGTACTATCGTCACAGGATACTCCATAGTAACCTTCATCTGGCCCAGGTCATTTCGTTCACTTCTCTAACGATGGTGGCGTTCTATGGTTGATTACTATCTATACGTACTATAATAATTATAGTCTACTTAATCTATGCACAGCGGTAGTAGTAGTAAATGTGGTGTGGGGTAATAGTAGCATACTCATACTTAGCGAGATTTATAATAAAATTCTATGAATTGGGGGTAGGCGCGGCGCATCTAGGCGGGGTTCTGGATTGCATGTGCAGCACAGGGGCAGGGGTGTGGCCGGCTCGCTATTGGTCGCCCTTAGGTCCGCAACAGAAGTGGTACAAGTTACAACGATTGAAGATCTAATTACTTTATGCAATTTCAGTCCTTTACGGGGTATAATGATCTAAACACATAGTAGAACTGAAAAATGTGTAAAGAAAAAATGCTCGCCGGCTCATGTTTGTAACTTGATATATTAGTTCTTACTATGATTACTAACATATCTTAATTAAGAAGTTCGTAGTTAATAACGTTCAAAACAGTTAGATTATAGCAAAGGGTGTTAAAAATTCTTTATTCATCGGAAAATCAACAAAGTTCCCTTTTTTATCTTATTCTACAAAAGTATGAAAATAGATGTTTATATAATAAAAAATATATGTATATAGGCATTCGAGCTATTTCTCAGACTCTAGACTTAGATACAGGTTAGTTCTAGTTAGGGAGTCTGTAACTGTGATTCCGTAAATAATAACAATGTTATCACCTACGCAGACGCACGTTCGATTTCGGCTCGGGATAAATATTTTTGATAGATATTAAAAAGCGTAAAAATTGTCTTGTTTGGGTGGTGTAGAGATCCCCGACCCACAGTTTCTGAAACCGACACAATCACCTACATAGAGCTCCGACCCCACCCTTAACTAGGATTACCTGTGCGAACCTCACGAATTTGAAATATGATTATGTTACTTCTTAGATTTTCATGTAGTTAGGTCGCAACTTCAAGTATTGGATAAATCATTTGAAGTCTTATCTTATGATTCCATTCCGAACGTAGAGACACTGCACAAGTGCTCACACCGCCCAGAGATGATAGTTTATTCCCAAACCACACCATTATCTTGTTCTTAAAAGATAAGAATCCCACACATTAATTATCAAACTACTCGTGAGAATCAAGCAGAACTGACCTGATAAATAATATTATTTCATTATGAAGACCTTATTAGTGACGATGACGTTATTAACGCCTTGCATGGCGTGGATACAGAGTTACAGAGTTTGAATCCGTTTCGTGCAGTTGCTGATTTGCTATCGGTCAAAACAATGAAAGATAACATTTCAAGGAAACCGAATGTGGCCTAAGAATAACAATATTCAAAAACATGCAATCACCTACTAAGTATTAACCCGCAATAGGCCAGAGTGGTAGATCATACTCTCCCTGATAGAAGGCCTGTGTAGTGATTAGTGAACGTACTGTAATAAGCTGATGAGAGCTAGATGAGTGTTTTAAATTAGGTCATAGGAAAATTATAAAATACCTCGATTGTGGCTGCCCTATACTATAACACGTGCCGCCACGTGTCCTCACACGCCTCTCCCCTTTAAAATAACGTTTATTTTACAAAAACCACTAACTATCTCCGTGTCGTTGTAAACCCGTCTCTCGTGTAAATAAGTGAATTATAAGCACGACACAAAAGAGCCATGTTCATTTTGCGCGCGCGCCCTCAGCGAGGTGGGGTGCTGCTGCACACTGCACATGCATATTATATGCCGCATGAATCGTGATGAATAAATACAATTGACATGAAAAATTGGATGCATGTAGTATAATAAGTGAATAACTATCCGAGTCACCACGCCAACTATGATTGTTCCGACAACCTCACTAAAAGCCATTTCCCAATCCAGGCGAAGCGTGACCGTAATCAAACCGTTTAGATATTATTATATCAGGAGAGGTCAAGTTTGCGAGTATCTTTGTAGTCTTTAATTTATTGTGTAAAGAACTATTTAATCAAACAGATTACATAATAGTTCAAATCATAATATGTAGTTCGCCGCTGACACAAGGTCTATTCTATGGTCTTTGAGATTCTAATACTAAATAATATAGAACCCAAACTAAAATATGGTATTTTCATAGCGCTCTGATATTGGAGTGCTCTGAGAATATAATCCTTATAATGATAAAATAAATTCTCTTTATTGGAAAGAGACTAATATATTATTTCTTAATATGGCTAAATAGGTGCCTTCGGTGGTTTGAAAAGGACAGCGTTACTTTCAGACAAGTGAAATTTAGTTTTGTTTTAGAGAATGCATCAGAATTGACACCATTGTTACCGTTACACAAACATCAAAGTTGAATAAGAAATATTCACATCGTTTGCTTTTTAAAAAAAGCATGGGGTGGCCCATAGGTCTAACCTTTGATTAGATCCATGAGGGGAGCCATAAACTTGATCTTGAAAAGACAAGGTAATAATAAATAAACGAAAACAAAGTTACATACCATCATAGAATTTAGCTCCCTTTTTATCAGCTGCTGGCGAAAGAAGTATGAATACAAATCGGGTCTTAGGTACTCCTTTCAAACGATTATATTATCTACATAGGTACAAGCGGTGAATTCAATTACGTTGGGCAGTTCAACTGGATTGACACAAAAAAGAAAGACCGTTACTCAGATGAATCAGCAAGGGTACATACACATAATAGGTACATAATACACAATATGCGTATTTGAAATAAGTAGGTACAGCATAAAACTGTCCATCAAAACGGTCGCGTCTGGCCCTAGTCCTATCGATGTACGGTGGAGCTCACAATGCAGATAACTATCTCTTGGGCCTACAGTACTTACCTTGTGAAGGTTCACAGTTTCTACTATGGGGCTGTAACTGGGTTCGTTATTCTTTCCAATTCTACCTTTTTGTATCTAGTCCGCTTGAGTAATCTTGGATAAAGCCGCGTGAGAACAGGGAAAAATGAGCTTGTCCACGTTCAGGCTCTCAGCCCTACAGACAATGGTGACCTTATTGATCTTGTTTTTAAAGAATAAGTATTTAAGCATATAATATAAAAGGGAGACCAAGTGATACTTGGATTGTATCAAGATGTTATCGAGAACTTGAAAAATCACTTTCTTTTAATAACATTTTTTTATGTATACCTCGTGTCTCGACATGTGTTGTTGCGACCCCTTGGTGACCCCTTGGTAGCCGGTTCGAATTCTGCACTGAGCTGGAGTTTTCGTTGAATTAAAACAACCATAGCTTGGTAGTAGAGCATTTTCTAGTCCTCGTCTGAATAAAGTTGGCCACTAGCTCATACGATAACATAAGTCTGACTAGGTAGTCTAGGAACCACCCTAAAGGTAACAATCTTTCGCCAAGCACCTATTGGTGTGTGTTCCGGCACACTAACACCACGTGACTTGGGGTCAAATGGTACCCTACAATAAGTAAAAGCAAAGATAAAATAATCTTTACACATGGTTAGTTACGAGTACATTGTCATGTCTCTCATAATTTATTTGAACGCGTTTAAAACATTCAGTGCTACCGTGACTTTACCGAGGTGCTCGTCAACAGGTGTGCCCTTGGACATGCGGGGTGAGAGTACTTGGCGACGCGACGCAGGGAGTGTGGGGCTCCTTTTACTTTATCCTAAATTTGGCAACAGTTTGTGGTTCTATTCCGAAAACTTTTACACCCACCCACCTATGTAATATTACCGTCACCGATGTTTTGTAACAGGGCTTCGCCCACCGCCCAAAATACAATTTGTGAGGCGCATCAATTAGTAGTATTTTTTAATTAATAGTATTTTACGTACTTTTCGTAGGGAAGCCCAATATCGGAATTTACTCAAGTGCGGATTTACCTTGTTGAGTACGAGTAGCTTACCCATTGTATGTCTACAGCTTCCACACACTGAGAAAAAGTGAAATCTACATAATATGCCAACTTTTAGTCTAGGCATGTGGAATCAAAAGTAACAAAAGTCGTCAATAAATTACATAACATAAACTTTATTAAACTTTATTGCCTGCCTCTTTTTCTTTAATTCTTACGGATTTTAATTAAAGGGTATAGTTTTTATTCGCAAGCTATTTTCCGTGCATTTTTTTTGACAACCAATGTTTAACACAAAATTGTTTTATTTAAACCGTCATGTTAAGAAGACCTCCAAATAATCGTCAGATTATGGGCTAGCTCAGCACGACTAGTAATATTGTCGAGCTTTACTACTCAAATGACATATTATGACATGGCATATCGATCCAAAACTGCGGATAACGGTTCAGAATCGATTATTAATTTTGGGCGATAGACATCAAGCTAATCCATCTGTAATTCTATTAGTAGACGAGGTTGAATACCTATTTAGAAATAGTGGTTTCTTGTATTTTCAAGAAGATACGATTACGACATTGGATCATGTCCGATACGTCAGTCTTTTCAATAGGAGATTCAGGTTCACTTTGCATCGTGTCTAAAATTCAGACGCGCTCTAATTCATATTATTATTTTATTCCGATGGTTCCCCTTCCTTTACGGCCACCCCTACAAACCGGAAGATTCACATACCTTCGTCATAAACTCATCACGGACACGTGGAGCATATTATAATAAATAATACACTAATAGGGAATATGCATGTGATTTAGATTTACTTGATTTTTTTTTCCATGATACCTTATGGCCTTGACATTACACCTAAACCATTATTTTCTTAATTAATTTGTAATTAATACCTTAAAAATTTAATCAAAAAGTGCAAAATAAGCGTGGGAATTTCAAATTTGCGAATCGCTTCACCATTGGTCGATTCGAAAAATGACGTCACACGGCGCAGTCTAGCTTCGATATTCATACTAATATGAAGAAAAATTACTTAAAAATTGATTTCTGTAGTGTTTTCGATTGCCTAGTGCGGTTTTGGTATATAGTGACAGTACTAAACATCAAGAACAATGACTGAAAGTGGTTTCGTCAAAGCACAATCGGACAATTTGCCAAAAATAGATGCTTTTATGATGACCGCATATTTTGCATCAAATCCAGATTTTTCGTCCGCTGAGTTATATTTTATATGTAACAGTAGGTAACATAGTTTGATTTTAATTTTTAAGGTTTCATTTGTATCTGTATTTTGTTATTCAAGTTTCTTTAATTATTAACTGAATATGCATACCTAAAAATAAAACTGAGGAATAATTATTTCATTTTTTTATTAAAACATCCAGCATATTATTTTGTCAAACCACAGACTAACATTATTACCTACATTATTGAAATAGAGGTACATTTTTCTTTTCAATAGTTAAATTAACATTAACATCTTTACTTTTGTACTTTGATCTAATATTTACTTGCACAGCTTCATCACAGTGTACTTGGTCTGTATTACTAGAGGCTTCAATCTTCTTCATCTCGGAGACATCCATGTGAGATATACTGGGCCTTGCTTAATAATCATCACAGCCTTCAATATGAAAAGTACTGTTCCCGGCTTCATAGTAACTTGTTTGTGGAGTAAAGTATTTGTACTTCTGACAGCAAACTCAGTGAGAGCTTTATACAATAACGATATTTTTTGTCTTTCAATCGCACACATTCTCTCTTGTGGTGGTATCATTTTTTGTTTTTGGCACTGAAACATATATGTTTCACATATGAGCTACAACACCTTGTTTTAACCGAAGCATAACTTTTCCCTCTTGTTGTCTCATGATGTTGTATTTTATATTATATAAGATAGGTATCTTTCTCAATCTAAAATAAATCTCCGGAGAAAAGAAGAAAAAAAAAGACAGGAATGATAAAGGTCAGGCTGGTATAAACTTGGTGTAAACAGAGTTAGTTTCTTCCACTTGATAATCAAAATATTTATGTCTGCAAAAGTTAACTTTGACCAATTCAAGGTTTTATAGCGATGATGGCTCAGTGGTAGTGACGTCGGCTTGCGATCCGTAGGACGTGGGTTCGAATACTACAATGAGCTTGAGCTTTCGGTGAAGGAAAACATCGTGATGAAACCATAGCTTGGTGGTAGGGTATTTTCTAGTACTCGCCTGGCTAGCTACCACCCTCTTGTTAAGAATCTGTCGCCAAGCACCTATCGGTGTGTTCCGGCAGCCTCACTTGAGAGCCAGTTCCCAGTCCAGGTGTAGCGTGGCGCCATCTTAGACCACACCGTCACTTAACATCACGTGACTTGTGGTCAAACGCTACCCTGTAGTAAGTAAAAAAAAATTCACACCATGTTAATTATCCAAATACAATACACTAACATTAAAATGATCTTCACAACAAATTAAATACGATGATGGAGACACTTCATCTCTTCTCATAACCTTACACAGTTACGTATTTTCATATCACTTGGAATAGAAATAAAACACTTTATCCGGTGTACTTATTATAGTGTTTTGGCAGTCTGGTACAAGACAATGTCCATAAAATGGTTTTTTAGCCTTTTCCATAGTCGAAAAAGCGATATAAACTGAAAATTCTTAAATATTAGCTGTCATTACATACAGAAAACAGTACTGGACGAGTGATGTGACGTCATCAAAAGCGCGCGAAAAATAAGGGCGTTCAAACAGGTCAAATTTAATCGGTACTTTAAATATTATTTTAAAAATTCATTTGAACGATTTTAACAGGATTTATATTTTTTACTATGTTATAACGAAGTAATAAGTGAATTAAACAAATAAAAAAAATCGATGCATATTCCCTATTGTAGAGTACAAGTTTAGTGTAGTTGAAGAAGAGCACAAAAAAGGTGATTTTTATAGCGATGATGGCTCAGTGCTAGTGACGTCGGAATGCGATCCGTAGGACTTGGGTTCGAATCCTACAATGAGCTTGAGCTTTCAGTGAAGGAAAACATCGTGATGAAACCATAGCTTGGTGGTAGGGTATTTTCTAGTACTCGCCTGGCTAGCTACCACCCTCATGTTAAGAATCTGTCGCCAAGCACCTATCGGTGTGTTCCGGCAGCCTCACTTGAGAGCCAGTTCCTAGTCCAGGTGTAGCGTGCGCCATCTTCGACCACATCGTCACTTAACATCAGGTGACTTGTGGTCAAACGCTACCCTGTAAATAGTAAAAAAAAAACCGAAATTCAAACCGGTATTGAAATCCTTCCGTATTTGCAAGCCCTATATGGGTGTTCATAATTTTATGGAAAGGTTTTTCGCGTAAAATTTTAAGTTGCGGAGCGGATCAGAAATTCCTGTGTTAGAAAAATTTTAGATTAAATTATTTGGTTAGTTAAACGCCGTGACAGGACAGGTTGCCCAGCTCGCTCTTCATGGTTTATTTGGCTTTTGATAACCCCTCCCTTACCTTAGCTTTGTTTTAATATTCCATAAAACGTGTGTTTGCGGGAATAATTAAATAGGTAGGTAATAGACGGTAAATGCATAACTTTATCTACCTCATAACACGTGTGATCAAAGCCTAATCTTATGAGTTGGTTTGTAAGTAAATACCTATAGGTATGTTTAGCCTATACCTACTTACTAGGTCATTATAAATTAGACAGACCGTTAAAAACTAATTGAACGTAGGTATACATGGTACCTACTTAATATTACACCTATTACCTACCCTCAGCTAGGTTGAACCTTAGACTATATAATAAATATACTCAAAGAGCAGTGGGATCTAGGTAGGTAGAGGACTTATACTGGTTAGTAGGGGAGTCATACTTGTCATGGCCTTACAGATTTCAATAATAATGTGTAACGGATCCACGGTCGTTCTTTTTTATTTTAATCTAAACCGGACGGCCAAGTCAAAAAAGCAGCTGTTAGGTAGTTCACCCTGTTTTGCCCCACTCGAGTCAACGGTTGTTCTCAGAATCGTTGGAAAACTTTTGTACAATCCAATATAGCAGCAGTTTGTAACATACCTACCTACCTAGATATACGTGCACTTGTTTCCTAAGCTACCTATTTGATTATGTTAAGTAGGTACCTAGGTAATAATAAATAATTCAAGTACATAGAGTCCAACAGATAATTAGAATCTAAGTTTAGGTAGGCGTGCTAGATGCGAGTTGACGTGACTGACCTTGAAAGTGTTCAAACCTATTTGGTAACTAGGCAAAAAGCAACGAGTTAGATTAGGCTAGGTAGGTATGATTTTATGTCTAAGTACAAACTTGATTATGCCTACCTACATACATCCTGACTCCTGAGTTCAATTACTAAAACACACTATGTACCTAGATGCTTGTATCACCACCCACTCAGTTTTAAAACCACCTATTATAAAGTCTATGCGTGTATGAATGTGCACGAATAGCAAAATAATAATAATTATACATAATAATTATAATACATACATACAAATAAAATTGTGCTACATAGGTATAGTACCTATACATTTCCGATTACTTCAGAATTAGATACAACATAACATTCATTAGGTTAACTAGGACTGTAGGATAATATGTATATTATAGATTTGGCGCTCACCTGTCTTCGTAAGTGGGAGTGGCGTCGCCAGAAGCACCTTGTGACAAGTCACCGTCCATGTTTAAGCTGTTTTGGTTGGTGGTAATAGGACGGGAATTCGGGCCTCAAAACGGCGTTTGCGGTACGGAACGGAAAAGTTGGTACACGGAATAAACCGGTGCGCGCGTTTAGCGTGAACTTAGCTAGCGGAGTGGCTTACGCCGCGCGGCGTGGCCTGAGCGTCGTCGGTCGGTCGCCGGCCGTTCGTATACAAAGCGAAGCGAAGCGATGCGCGGTATACGATACGGCGCGGGCGGCACGATACGCGGTGCACGAGGTGCGGGGCTGGGCTAGTGAGCCGCGCGGGTGGCGCGGCTCCCCGGGGCTCCCCTCGTCGTCACGGCAACGCGGTGTTATAATGTTATATTATAGCGTTGGTATTGGTAAGTACTATGCCGATACCCCAGCCCGCACCCGCGCCCGCGCTCTCGCTTCGTTCTCCGAGGGTTGCCAAACTGTATATTTTACTAGAGGATACAAAATGAGTAGTACCGTAGGCACCTTTTATTTGCTTGACAATTATTTATGTAAGTATTGACATAATGCCACATTATTTGAAACAGACAGCTATAGAATTAAGAACCTCATGCCGCCAACCATAGGGTTGAAGAGGACGAGTACAACTGCCTAGGTAAATTAGTTACGCACACAAAATGGTTCCCAAACTTCATACATGTACCTATAGTGACGAGACTCAACTAGTCGTCACTTCTAATCTGATAAGTGAAAAGAGACTGAGCCATTTATCTACAGATGATAGATAAGAGGTTTAGGATTTAGGAATGCTAGATCTGAATCGATTCACTTCAATGCAATCGTTGCCTAGATCGAATAGAATGCCAAAAAATCGAAAGAAAAAAGTAACGTGTAAGTAGGTACCTACTTACTACACATATTATGTAAATACAAACTATGTAGGTACATAGTAAATATGTAGAGCAATATTACGTAGTAGAGCAAGTTGTGGTCAAATGCTAAACTGTAAACTATAAAAAAGAGCAAACATTTTTGGGTCAAAGAATTAGGTAAGTACCTACATTATTCATATTATTATTTAAATTCTTAATTAGGTTACTTACAAATAATGAGATCGTATGGGCAGGCATTTTATTGCATGTGGTAAACAATTTTTGAGATCTTTGTCGTCACTAATTAAATAATAAATATGAAGTTAGAGATGGAGAGAGCAATATACTTTGCTTTGACAAAGAACCACATAATACACCCCCAAAGGTTATGGAAATGAATACTCATAATATGTCATTTTAGTAGGTACTAGGTACTAGGTACAAAAATGACATATTAAGACATGACATATTGACCTAAAACTGCGGATAACGGATCAGGATCGATTATTAAATTCGGGCGTAAAACGTTCAAACTCATGCGATCCAGATTGTATCTTATCGATTCAACGGTTTATGATCCAAATCGAAAGATCGCGCACCCCTATTTGATGACCAGAATGAGAAGATACACCTATATTACCTACAAAACTATCAAGGGGACTTTTTTGGCGGCAATTGAACTGTCAACATGAAAATTTTGTTTTTACCCACGACGGAACGGATACGGTATATGCGTTTGGACTGTTTAGAGTGAGATGATGTTTGTTTGTGCAAAATGCAAATGCATGTTTCCATTTTGTCAATATTTCTCCAAAACTACTAGTCCGATTTTGTGGCAGTTTTCAGTTATGAGTTCGGGATTGATTGGTGCATGTTCTTAGATTACTTAGACGTTTGTTTGTGCAAAACCAATGGCATCATACTCACTTTATGGTAGGTAGGTACCTACTGCACTGTGTGTATTAGAGTATCTCAATTGAAGTATTCTATTTATATATTCTATTAAGTTTTTAAAATAAAATTTTAGAAAACAATGGACCCTTCGTGATTTACCACACACACGCATTGTGAGCTAGCATATGATATAATTATTTTTCATCATAATCGCTCAGTCCTTGCGACAAGCGATAAATGAACCACGTGATCAACATTTTGTCGTATATTCATTGGAGTATTTTATTTACCCTGTGGCGATGTGTGCCCTGCCATGGCTCGGGGCTTGCGCTGCCCCTCGTGTTCAACTTTGAGCACATTTCATATTCGTTATGTACCTTTTTATTTTATTGCATTTCCACTGGACTTGTCCGAAGAAATTTAAAAACCAGACAAGTGCGAGTCGGACTCGCGCACGAAGGGTTCCCCGTACCATTATCTATAAAAATGCCAAAAAAATCACGTTTGTTGAATGGGAGCCCCCTTGAATATTATTTTTTTAGTATTTGTTGTAATAACGGCAACAGAAATACATCATCTGTGAAAATTTTAACTGTGTGTATATATCACGGTTCATAAGATACAGCCTGATGACAGACGGACAGACCGACAGCAGTCTTAGCAATAGGGTCCCGTTTTACCCTTTGGGTACGATAACACAAGACGCGGGGTCATCTTATTGCCGGTCTGTCACCATACTCACCATCAGTGTCTATCATAGTTGTCCCACTCACTATGCTCACGTTTTGTTATCATAATGGTTGGCAGGTACAGGTAGGTAAAAGTAGGAAGTACCTACTACTATTTCCAATTTTGACTAGGTACTAAGACTACGATTCATTCACTCACATCACACAGACTCCTCCAAGAATTTCTTAGACAGCGACATAACATGTTGTTATTGCAATCACCCCGCGTGCGTATTTTTGGGGTAAAGTATATATTTAATTATTTATATAAATAACTTTACTTGCTATGCTAACAGTACCTAATTTACAAAGCCAGAAATAGCACAAAAATTTCGCGCCCATTACGCTCGCACCTTTTTTTTTTCTTATACCTTGATATTTTGGAGGACAACAGGAATGCCATAGAAATTGCACCCAGGTAATGAAGCATCCAGGGTACATTGGTGGCGCAGGTGGGAGCGCCTCAAAGTACCCTGCATCGGTGTGTGTGAATAAAGAATTCATGACTTATTCTTATTGTTCAGAAATTCAAAAACAATAAGAGATAACTGTATTAAATAGGTAGGTACCGCTGTAACACCTTCAAACAACGGACCACACAAACAAAAACGCTGAAATTTCACACAAAATAGCTTTAGAATCACCAATAAGTAGGTCCCTGTCTCTGCCTAAATGGCTCACCACCACCCTAACTGAAAATAAACAAAAGCACATTGTACCTAAAAGGTATGAAATTAAAACAGATCAAACGCGAGCTGAACTCGCGTGGTGAAGGTTCCATAATTATTATGTATTATGTAGTAGGTAGGTACTTAGGTAGGTACCATTTCATTTTCTATATAAATAACAACACTACCTATGAGTGAAGTACGCGATATATTTATTAGTGTAGGTATACTGTAGTATAATACATAGTAATATATAGTACTTTTTACCTTTTGCCTGTTTCTTTTAAAACTGTAGGTTCATTGTAGTTTCCGTTAGAATTTCCATTTTTGAATTACCACCTTTCAAAAAGAGATAAGTGTAGTGAAATTACTTTTTTGATAACGGTCGAACGGAACCAAAAGTGGACTAAAGTTCGGAAAGAAACATAGTCTACTGTCGTCAAGCTCGTCAAAAGCGACTCGCCGAAGAGTGTCGGGGATAGTCGTGGTGGAACTCTCAGCGAGAGCCAGTGCACAACTGCACACACTACATGATGTATCAGTTTTACTGCGGCTACACGCCACGGTGGAAATAGCAATTGCCTTTTGCTTTTGTGTTGTTCTGTTAAATAGGTACCTACTACATGTTATGTGCAAATAAAAACAATTCTTGAAAAAAATTAAAGTCGAATACGTGCATCCCTCTAAAGTCACTTTTTACGTAAAGGCATTCAAGTATTTCGTTCTCTTTCTGCCAAGCTGACAAAAGTAGCTCTATCTCTATTCGTTGTAAAGATACACAGTAGCATAGTCACTATCACTACTTATTATAAAACAAAGTCCTCCGCGCTGCGTCTGTCTGTCTGTTTGTTCGCGATAAACTCAAAAAACTACTGCACCGATTTTCATGCTGTTTTCACCAATAGATAGAGTGGTGGTTCTCGAGGAAGGTTTTACACCCGAAATTAATAATCGATCCTGATCCGTTATCCGCGGTTTTGGATCGATGTGTCATGTGTCATATATGAAGAGAAAGGTGAGCGAATTTTTTTTATAGACCTGCTTCTACATATATCTGTCAGATTATTAGAAAAAGCAAGCAGTATATTGTAGATACCGTACATACGGTTAACGGTAAAATATAAAAAAAAAACAAGTAAAACGATATCTCTGATAGTTATTCCGTTTCTCTAGCATAGTTCTATTCTTGAAACTCTCTTGAAAATTCGTAAAAAAGCACAACCGAATTCAACCGACGTGACCTTATGACACTAGAGTCGAGATTTATCAAGCCGTGGTGGAAACAAGGTGGTGGTCACGCAATAGAACCGACTTAGAATACATTTTATAGGTATTATTTTTATTACAGTTACAATGTTAAAACGTGAGAATACTGTATACATTCTCATAGACGCTTTCCTCATAAGAGCTAACAAGATCCTTTGATTTGGACGCAAAACCGCCACTCGAATGGGGTAACCAGGTAAAAAGCTAAAAAGTCCTGGCGAAAAGACTGATTTCTATAAAAAAAATATGTTGACATTATTGTGAGCGCGCGCAATCTTGTATTTTTGTTTTGTGTACCAACTACCAGCCATCGCACGCCGCGCTGAGCCCACCCGCCGCGCCCGCTGGGGACTCCTTCCATATTTCCGATACGGTGCGGAGGAGGGTGGTGGTACCGGCTTACCCCCGCTTCTCCATTAAGTCAATACCTACTAGAAATAAAAAAAATAACAATTACACAGTACTCACTAGCTGGTGCTTACGGTTTCACCTTCGTGACGATTTCCACAAGAACCAGCTATTCCTCTCATATTTCCTAAGTGAAATTCATAGGATTAAAAAAGAAACATCGCCTAACTACATAAAAGAATTTCTAATCAAAAGGAGTAAAATTTTACGCCAACGAAATCCTTTTTTCTTTGAACATGGAAATGGTAAATTATATGATATGGTAAATGTTAATGGCAGGAAAGTTATATATACAAGATAACACAAGATAATGAAAGAAAAGGAAGATAATAGTACATTACTGCAGCGGCCACCAAAGGAGGCATTGAGATACCTGAGTCCATCAATGCCTAGTTGCGGCGGCCAAGGATTGTATAGTAGGTACTTTTCTCAAATAATGCGGGGAAATTAAAACTAAGTAGTACCTGGGCAGAACTTTTTTCTTTCGACTTTGGCAGTAACAAGTTTTCTATTACGGCTCTGGCCGCCTCTTGAATTTCAGGTGGCGTTAAAGTAAGTTCATGACACTTCACTCATTGTTTTCACTTGAACTCATTTTGTCAAATACAATTACTTTTCAAAACCAATGACAAACAACGAACAACAAAAAAAAATCTCGCGTTAAAGTGATCATTTGTTTTTTTTTCAACAAACAGTTTTCTATGTGCAAGCCGGTTCAGAATTTAAATAAAACCTTTGATGAGTTTTCTCAGTGGTTGCCATGTTTTGGAGTAAAAATCGTTCCATTTTTAAATAACACAACAGATATGAGTTTACCATGTAATTTATTTGGCCGCTAAACACGACGGATATGGATTTTCATACAACTTTTGCCGGCCGCTGCTCGCATATATTTGGGCAGTGCATTATCTCGAAGAAGGTTATCAAAACAATGCTCATATTTCCAAGCATGTTTGAGAAAAATAAGTTTGTTCTACGTAGGTAATTACTCCAAACCTAAAGATTTTTATTCTGAGACTCGGCAGTCAAACTTTTTGTAAGATCCGATATTTTAGTAGGAGATGAGAGTACTAGCACAGTAGGGTAGTACCTCCTCTTAGGTACTGCTGCTGTGTTAGTAGCGTTTTAAGTCTGTGCTAGTAGGCCAGTGACTTGGCGCGGTGCACTCAAGGAACACTGGGTTACGTTAGTATAAAGCAGGTACCTACGTAGAGTATATTGTAGTACGTAGAGTACGTATACGTACGTAGTACGCATGCGCGTTGTGCGTTTGCGGTGTGCAGTGTGCTCACCTGGGAGTTTAGAAGGACGACTGGATGCAAAGATAATTAAATAAGGTATCCGAAGGCGTGGATCAGGTCTTAACAAAAGTTGTGGTCACGGCCACCCGAAAATCGGCAAAATGCGTGTCGGATTTCAGACAGGCTCACGATCGACACATTGCATTTCTATGGAGACGTTTACAAAAAGACGCCACAGCCAAAACGCCCAAGAACTTGTACCGCCGATACCTTTGCTTTTTCATTGAACAAAAACAGTCAGAAAACTTCCCATTAGGGTTGTGGGCCGTTTGTGGGCATGCCCACCGTGCCCACAGCGGTGAATCCGCGCTTGGGTCTCCCTTTATTCTATGGACGCCGGACGCAACTTGTGGATTCCTCTACGTAATACTGAACCCAAAATAAAGATAATACCTACCCACTTCAAAAATTGGAAAAAGTAGGTACTTGTATCTATCTATCTCATCATAATAGGTACTTAACTTTGGGTATAAGCTAATTACTTCATAGGAGAAAAGCAATTAGTACAGATTGTATCGAATAATACATTTATTGTTAGTTCAAAATGCCAAAATTAATTAATAAAAAATCAGAGTATACTCAGAACAATGTATTTTTGATAAATATCTACTCTACTGTAAGTGCATTCTTCGCCGATTCTGTGTGGGGTGTGAGCAAATAAAATCAATGCACACCGCCCTTTCAAAAGTGCGCGTTCGAAAGTGAATGCTGGTAGGTAAGTAGAAAGGTACCTATTGTTATTTGCACTGATCCCGCACACAAGATAAGGGGATGAGTGAGAGCGCCATTAAGTACCTCCATAATAATCATGTTCGTAGTAACTACAATATTCATAACGGAGTACATAAATACAAATATATGGTTATGTACCTACTAGCTTAAGCCCGCGACTTCAACCGCGTAGTTGTCGAAAATGCTATTGCTACATACGAGCCCCGATGCAAAATAGTTCGTCTAGTGTGAAATTTTCTCTGTGAGATTTTTTCTAACTTCATTATTTTGTATATCTATATAAAATATTAAGCTGTTCTACTATCACATGTCGCGTTACTTATGCTATTTTTTAATTATGAACCAACAAACTATTTTAGCTTTTTAAATTTATAAATATCCTGTTTTAAATTCGAAGAAGTTATAAGCAAAATAGTTCGTCTAATTGTTAATCGATGCAAAAGTGTTCGTCTATCGGTGAGTTAAATAAGATTATTCCTTCTTTGTACAATAATGTTGCATAATTTATATTTGTTAAAGTAATTCTGTGTCATTTGTCGAGTGAGACAGTATAAATTCTGAAAATTTCAGATTTTTTCATTAGTTTTCAAATAACAATGGGTCGTGGCAAACCCGTGTGTGAAGAGCTTTGAAAGCGAATAGTTTGTGGGGTCAATGCTGGCAAATTATGTTACCAAATATCGTAAGACTTGATACTTCAAAGGTCTACAGCCCAAGCTATCATTCAGCACTATAAAAAGAATAGAACGACTTCTTGTTTGAAGAAAACTGGTCGGCCACGCATCACAAGTGCAGTAGAAAACAGAATCCTGAAGAAAATAATCAAAAATAATAATCGTGCTCGAGCTGGAGAACTCACGGTGCAATGGAAGGACATGATTCACAAAGACGTCTCAGTCGATACTTGCAAAAAAAGTCCTAAAAATAATGGGTTACGGATTTTACACCGCTAAGGAGAAACCACTGTTGACTGCTGTACAAAAGAAAAGAGGTTGAAGTTTGCTCGTGATCATTTATATTGGACTTCCGATCAGTGGCGTAGTATCATTTGGAATGACGAGTCCAAATTTGAAGTGACAGTTAGCGATGAAAGGAAAAAAAGTGATTCGGAACAAAAATGAAATATTTCATACTGATTGTCTCAAACGCAAAGTGAAGTTTCCGGCGTCTCTTATGACATGGGGCTGCATGCCTGCACAAGGTGTTGGCGGTATGCAGTTTGTGGTTGGTTCTATCAATGCTGCAAGGTATCAAAACCTTTTGGAAGAGCATTTACTGCCCTCTATTCCGTCACTTAAGCATCAAGATTCCTTCATTTTTCAACAGGATGGTGGTTCCTGCCATACTGCAAGGACAACAAAGACGTGGCTACTGGCGAAAAGCATCCCTACAATCGAATGGCCATCTAACAGCCCGGACTTGTCGCCGATCGAAACCCTATGGTGGAAAATGAAAAAGTTCTCCGTGAAAATCCATCAAGATCGAAGAGCGACTTAAAGGCTAAACTCTTAGCTGTCTGGGAGTCAGTTACGCCTGAGGAGTGTGCAGCGTTGGTTGCAACCATGCCTCTTCGCATTAGAGCTGTTATTGAGAGCAAAGGCGACACAACTAAGTGGTAGACGAATTATTTTGCGTGAGTGACAAGGGTAGACGAATACTTTTGCCTTATGTTTTTTAGAATATTTTTTAAATTATTTATGTTATGTAAAGTCATGAAAGAATTTCAGTTATGTTAAAATAAACCTTAAAATGTTCCTCAAATTGTGGTTCACTTTTTATTAAACGTTCTTAATTATTTTACCAATATTTACTTTCTATATTTTACGCTTTGCACTACTTTCCATACTAGACGAACTATTTTGCATCGGGGCTCGTAGTATAAAACATTGTCGCAGTTGCAGTTAATACCAATGATGGCTCAGTGGTAGTGACGTCGGCTTGCGATCCGAAGAACGTGGGTTCGAATCCTACAATGAGCTTGAGCTTTCGGTGAAGGAAAACATCGTGATGATACCTACCATAGCTTGGTGGTAGGGTATTTTCTAGTACTCGCCTGGCTAACTACCACCCTCATGTTAGGAATCTGTCGCCAAGCACCTATCGGTGTGTTCACGCAGCCTCACTTGAGAGCCAGTTCCCAGTCCAGGTGTAACGTGGTGCCATCTTCGACCACATTGTCACTTAATAACATCAGGTGACTTGTGGTCAAACGCTACCCTGTAGTAGTAAAAAAAAAGTCGCTTACCGCTGTCTGTCCCTATGTATGCACTCTGTACGCTTACTCTGGAGCATGCCAAATACAACTGGCCGTGGGAGAAGCAGGGGAAAGCTGCTCTGCTGCTATCACTTTTGCCAATAGTAAATTTAATAGAAAAGACTTGCCTGTTCCACCAGGAGCGTCCAAAAAAAAGATATCACCTACACCATAAATGTATTTGTCTATTGGTTAGAGAGCTTTCACTACTTGACACCACTTCCGCTCAGGAATACCACCCATTTTTTAAAAGTGACTCAATTAGATTTTTCTCATTGGAAATAAGAGCATTATTTTGACAACCTTCTTCGAGATAAATCGAACTTGCTGCACTGCCCAAATATATACGAGCAGCGGCCGGCAAAAGTTGTATGAAAATCCATATCTGTCGTGTTTACAGGCCAAATAAATTACATAGAAAACTCATATCTGTCGTGTTTAGCGACCAAATAAATTACATAGTTAACTCATATCTGTCGTATTATTTAAAAATGGAATGATTTTTACTCCGAAACATAGCAACCGCGGAGGAAACTTATCAAAGATTCTATTTAAATTCCGAACCGGCTTTGACATAGAAACCTGTTTGTTGAAAAAAAAAACAAATGATCACTTTAACAAGGGATTTTTTTTGTTGTTCGTTGTTCGTCATTGGTTTTAAAAAGTAATTGTATTTGACAATATGAGATCAAGTGAAGACAATGAGTAAAGTGTGATGATCTTACTTTAACGCCACCTGAAATTCAAGAGGCGGCAGGAGCCGTAATATAAATTTGTTACTGCCAAAGTCGAAAGAGAAAAGTTCTGCCCAGGTACTACTTACTTAGTTTTAATTTCCGCGCATTATTTGAGAAAAGTACTATACAAGCCTTGGCCACAACTAGGCATTGATGGACTGAGGTATGTGTGCCTCGGCTTCACCTCGGCCCACATTTACACCTTCTTCCACAATGCCTACATTGTTGGCCTCTGCAGTAATGTACTATCATTGTACTAGTGAACCACTTAAAAATTCACAAATTTTTTATTCAATCGTTATGTGCCATAAAAATGCATTTAAATTATGTATTTTCGAGTTTCGCGCGTAATTTGACGAAAACGACTAGCAGTAGACGCCATATTGCTCTGTGGTCATGACGTCAGTCGGCTATGTAAACAAATGCAGTGATGATTTGTATGTTAATGTTAGTTGTTTATATTTGCATAGCCGTATGACGTAATAAAATGGCGACTGCTATTTATATGGTGTCAATGGTGTTTTCAAATATAATAAAATAGCTGAAATTCAATTTTAAAATTTAGTTTGCTATTTTATGAACTAAAACTATCGATTTCCGACTGCTTACGACATCGTAACTTGTTTTCTTCAGGTAGTTCCGGTTATTGTGTAAGTCTCAGACCTTTGTGGCTGAGGCAACTCCTACTGTTGTAGGCTTTGTCCTATGTACTAATGCTTAATACAGTTTCTCCTATTGTGACCAGACATTTATTGTAGATTTTATCTGCTAGATGTTCATCTATATTGCCAGAAAGAATTTCCACTTGTCGGTTGTAGTCTTCTGATAGCCTATCTTAGTATTTTACCCAAAGACTTAGTGCGTCTGTAATTTGACAGAATACCAGCATTATAGAAAAAACTTTACGCATTTTCAATGCCAACTCGCATAAGACTGTTTCAGAATCCCAATGTTTGTCGGCCAAGTTTCATTGGTTGGAAAACACCGTTGACAGTCTTCAACTCATCGTAGGATTGAGTTATCAAACATGACGTGCCAAAATAAAAAGTTACTTAAATTAAAATCACTAAGGAGTATTGATATCAACCTCGATGCAAATCGCCGCCCAAATAACTTTCTAGCCCTTATTAACCCCGTTAGGGAATGAATTTCAATAAAATACGATACACGTCTTCCATAATTTCTATTGGAAAGGTTTATGTAAAATTTGAAGTACCTAGATTGGACCAAGGAATCAGGTTGTCCGATACAAACTTTTTCCGTATTTCCGTAGTCTCTACGATCAGCGGTTTAGGCTGCTAGTTGATCCGTCAGTCAGTCATCCAGGACAAAGCCTTTTATATGTATAGAAGATGAGGACAGTTTGAAATATATTCAGCCTATGGTACGGTACAAATAAGAGGAACGTCGAATGCAAAATATTAAAAACTTGTTAACAAAATATTAAACCGATGTAGGTAAAGTGAATTATTATATATAGCTCTTTAACAAAATGTGTAATAACTAATATAATCGAGGGTAAACATACAGTAAAATTGTGGGTCGAATGGATATAGAATGTTGATAAATGACTAAATGACATGATGGTGAATACTACGCTGGCTGATTTCATTATGTAATTGAGCGGTCATTATGTTATCATATTTTCAGCGGGTATACGCACCTAGTACCCTGTGTTAATCGAAAAATAAAAGTCAAATGTCAACGTCAAACAACAACAATGCTTTCGATAATACATACACACAATTCTTTAAAATTTCTTCGCATTCAACAATCTCCTTCGCTTAATGTATATTCATTGATAACACAAGATAAAAAACAGACATATACTGCCAGAAATAATATATTTTATTTCAACGTCCGGTATAGGGTGTCATGGGGTCAGAGTCGAATATTGGGACGTATGCTCAATCAAAGTTCGATATCAAAAGCAAAACATGTACTACAGATCGGCATCCATGCAAGTTTAGTGCCAATACAAATTATACACACACTGAGTTTGAGCAGATAAACAAAGTACAGTAACAATACCAATACCCCTAGTATAAGTTTTGATAATTACGAAAAGTTTTCGTTGCCTTCCATATACCTATTCTTTTCTTTGAGCGAAACTAGCAGCCATTGCGCCACATCGGTCATATATCAGATTCCGAATGCCGACGTCGCGCGTCGTATAAAGATCAAAGACATTGGATATCCCATCATGAAACTGAAGAGAAATTAGCTGGAACACGTCGTCACGAACAAGGCAGTTATGGATACAGAATGACGGCCGCGCCGTCCGGCGGTAGGCATTTATCTTATAAGCCTTATAAAATATGTGTATTAAAGGTATAGGTATGTACTCCAGATCTAGAACAACTTGTTGCTCGACAAGCAGTTTATCGCGCTACGGCACGCACCCTTCGAGCCGCGCCGCTCACAGTACAGTCAGTAGTCATTACCTAATTATTATTATACTAGCTGTTCCCTGCGGTTTCACCCGCGTGGGCTACAGTTTATCGCGATAAAAAGTATCCTATGTCCTTCCCCGGAGCTCAAATTATCTCTATACCAAATTTCATTTAAATCGGTTCAGTAGTTTAGGCGCGAAAGCGTATAATATATTCCGTATACTCCAAAATTATTCCCGCACTTCGGTGCCCCCTCACCGCGTTACCTACTGTAGGTATCCATTATCCTATTTTAATTCTAGGTTAATTTTTTTTCTGACCACGCGTTTGAATCGTGTTGTTAAAGGTTTTCCTGGTCCGCGACCGCACTTTACCTATTTCATAGATTCTCCCTCACCTCGCCGCGTTTCCCGCTGCGCTGTGGTGCGGCGGATTTATTTTTCTACTACTACTTACATTTTTAAACTCGTGATATCTTTCGAATGGAAAGTCCGAATTGAATGATTCAAAAAGTTTTATAAAGGTATTGAAGCAGTTTTGAATAAGAAGTAATTTATTTTGATAAGGATTAATACCAAGATACAAATAAAGAGCCTTTTCTAGAGGCAGCATTAAAAATTATTTTTTTTATATAAAATATCACTTATTGCGGCATAACTATAATAGTAAGACATATGCTCTCGCGGACTTTTTTGTACATCTTAATGAGACCTACAAACCCATAATACATTATTTTGTTCTAGTGTCAATAGTTTTTGCAGCGCACGCAAAAATAGGTTTTCGATTTCACACCTTGGGTTGCAAAATAGCAATTTTCTTACGGATCCCTAATTTTTTTGGAAATAAAATATAGCCTATAGCCTTCCTCGATAAATGGGTTATCTAACACTGAAAGAATTTTTCAAATCGGATCAGTAGTTCCTGAGATTAGCGCGTTCAAACAAACAAACAAACAAACAAACAAACTCTGCAGCTTTATAATATTAGTATAGATAAAATCTCAGTATATACAGTAACTAGCGGCTCGCCCTGGCTTCGCACGGGAATTCAACAAAAAATTTAAAATAAAAATTATAATACACACACATAAACCCTTCCTCCCGTACGGCCCGTACCCCTATGACGCCTAAATTGCATAAGGTGCTGCCTAGCTAGGCAGCGAGCAGGTTGAGCGGCTACCACGCAACTTTTTTAACTCGTGATATCTTTCGAATGAAATGTCTGAATTAAATCATTCAAAAAGTTGTCTATAGGCTTTGAAGCAGTTTTGAATATGAAGTAATTTATTTTTTTGGATTAATACCAAGATACAAATAAAGAGCCTTTTCTATTGGCGGCATTTCAATTGAATTTAAAATAAAATAACGCTAAATTTACTGTGGCATAACTATAGACATAATATGCTGTCGCACTTTTTGACACACTTTTTGTAAATCATGTAAATCATGTTCTGCAAAGGCAAAATACATAATTTTATTCTGTCATCAATAGTTTTTGCATTTCGCAGCGCACGCGATGTAAAGAATATTTTAAGTAATTTTTTAGACCTTTGGTTACATTATTGTAGTTATAGTAAGGATCCCTAATTTTTATGAGAAAATATTATATTATTATAGCCTATGTCATCCGGGGATAACGTAGCTTCCCCGCAGTGAAATAATTTTTCAAATCGGTTTCTTAGTTTCGGAGATCGGAGCCTATTCAATGCAAACAAACAAACAATACAATCTTTCCTCTTTATAATATTTAATATTAGTATTAAAGTATATACCAGAGTCCCAGTAGTGGGAACGTGAAGGCTGAAGATGATGATGATAGAAGTACATTAGATAAATAGACAGAATAGCATAATGATTGCAACTATAAAATGAAATGTAAGTTGAAGAAGGAACGTGTCACATGATGCAAAGGAAACAAAACAATCTCAGAAAATTGCTCAAGAATTATCATTTTAGGGTACCTCAAAAGGAAAAAGGGCACCCTTTTACTCTTTATACTTATAGGATCACTTTGTTGTCCCTATTACTGTCTGTCCAAATTCTTTTTTCATGAACGTTTTGAGGCATCAAGTTAAAATTTATATCAAATACTCAAGTCTACGGTCTCTTTTAGCTGTGAAAAAATCAAACTTGTAAGTCCACCGAATCAATTAATATCACCGTTTATGTCGCACATTTTGCGATTCCACAAAGGTATAAAAACTACTTCTCAATAACCTAGAATCATGAAATTTTGCATGAAGTAATGTAAATTTGATGTAATCTACTATATAAAAATAAGTCGGGTTTTCCTTCCTGACGCTATAACTCCAGAACGCACGAACCGATTTCCACGGTTTTGCATTCGTTGGAAAGGTCTCGGGCTCCGTGAGGTTTATAGCAAGAAAATTCAGGAAAAATTTCAACAGAAAAGCGGGAAAATCTTACATAAAACGAAGCCATCTGGTGGCGAAACGGAGTTCGCCGGGTTTGCTAGTGGTTTATAAAATTAACAAAACTTTACTGTCAGTAATGTGGGGTTGGTGCAATACCGTGTGTAGGGATCGAACAGCAAAGTTAAGTTTGTTTTCGATGGGCGTTTGTACGGAAACCTTGGTGCGCGAGTCCAACCCGCACTTGGCCGTTTTTTTTACTTACCTTAATGTAGTTGCTTTGTAAAGTTGCTTAACATAATTATGTAAGTACTTATATGATGAAATCTTTTATATGGCAAGTTTTAGCGCTTACCTCCATCCTCCTCCCTGACTGGAGTCGTTGCTGCTTTCTTTAAGTTGAGTAGTACTCGCGCTCTGTAGATTGGGTACATTAACTCTGAAACAAATCGAATAGAAGTTGTAATTTACAGGATATTACAGCATATTTCAACTGGAATCAAAGTCAGATAAATAAGTGTAAAGTTAGCAACTGCCTCTAGTGAGTATACTATACTCTAGCCTGCGCTATTTAGGGCCGTGCTGCCAAAAATTAAAAAAAATAATTTTACAATATTTTTTACCTTAGTCAAAAATATCGAAGTTAGCTCATTAATTTTTTTTAATAATGGCAATCAAAATTAACCTTTTAATAACATATATGTACCTAGTTATCATTAAAAAATACGCTTATTTAATGAGCATGGTACTCAGTTTAGTAGGTAATAACATACCTAACCCTACTTTAATCTGAAAGTTGGAAAATTCTTGCTGTAATTATGTACGATAAAGTTTTTTGACTTTCACGAATAATATAATTAAGTTACTTATAAAATAAATATTTTAGTAGAAAGGTATACCTATTATGGTAGAATAGAGAAGAGGGTCTCCGAGACTTGCATTGCCTAAAGGTCGATTTACATCAAACGAACATAGAGCTAGAGCTAGATCAAGAGCATTCTTTCGTAATCTTTTAGTGTAAACGAAAGCTAGAGGTATCGATTTACATCAAACGAACATAGAGCTAGAGCTAGAACACAAGAACGCTTTTTTGATGAGACCGCTCAGTGGCGCGAGCACGTCCGAACACGCTAGAACGCTCTAAGCAACTGTTCGCGCGCTTTTGCGCCGTTTACATCAAGCGAGCGAGCATTCTTAGAATATTCTATAGAATCTTTGCGAACGCCCTAAGAACAACGAAGGGATGCTCTACGCCTGTTTACACTAGAAGAATTTGCTGTAGTGGGGATAGAATGAGCATTCGCTCGTTTGATGTAAATCGACCTTTAAGGCCTCTACAATCAACATGACTTAATATGGCCCTGCACCCAGACAATGTCGGAAGTTCGATAACTTTCCAATTGAAAACTCGGGAGAATTCGTTGATTATCCAATCGGTACAGATAATCACAGTTGTCTTACAAAACCGTCTAGACAAGGTATTCTCGTATTGGTGAAGGTGTGAGAGGCGAGATGCCGTACCTAATGGCGCGTACCCAACTGCGTACACCGACCGCGCGCTCTTATTAGTAGCTGATGGGTACACTAAAATCAAAGGCATTATTGGCTCACTATTTGGTTTTTTACACTCACCCACTCACAGGTACGTGATCGAAAACTTTGCAAGATTATACAAATTTACAGTAGGAGGGGTATACTAATAACTGGTAATTATAAGTTTTCGAATAATAAATTGCTCATTATCTGCTGATAACTGGGCCTGGACCACTTTTCCATTCAGCGCTTCGTAGTCGTAGTTACCATCACTAGTCTTATGACTGCTGTCTGCCCCTGCACTGTATAATGTATTCTCGAGTGGCTACCTTGTGTATTTGCTTTACTTAGATAATTTTTGCCCCGCCGTTTCACCCGCGTCTTCCCGTTATCCCGCAGTAACCTTTTCCGGGATAAAAAGTTGTCTATGCGTTAATACAGGGTATAAGCTATCTCCATTCCAAATTTCATTCAGATCCGTTCAGTAGTTTTTGCGTGAAAGAATAACAAACGTCCATCCAACCATACTCACAAACTTTCACGTTTACGAGTATAATATTAGTAGGATTGTAGGTAAACCTAAATATCTACACATTTTACGGTAGATGTTTTCTAGAGTAGGTATTACTTTACACCATTTTACAATGTCATCTAGGTATTCCTTCTTACCACGAAAGTCCTTGTACAATGTTATGTTTATGTGCTCAAATATAAATAAATAAATAAATCTATTTTCTACTAATCTGTAGTTTCCGTATCAATCCAATATATTTTGTGTGGCATTCGTTTTCGAATTTGTCTAATGAGTTTTTAGAGGACTTGCTTTTCCGGATTCGTGAACGTATCCGACGTTCATGAATAGTGAATAATACTGAAGAGCCCAGTATAGCCATAGCCTAGTGCCACATAATATAATGATAGTAGTCCGATGTTATACCATTCCTACAATAAACGCGATCGATCTAACGCGAGCGCTAAAAGTGTATTTTATATGATGAATTGATGAAAGCTAAGCCCTAGTCTAGTGTGTGTGAGTCTAGTGTGGCCAAGTGTGAGTTTTTTGCTAACGGTTACCGTGAGGTTACAAAAAAACCGTGTTTACGCCAGTGAAACACAAATTTCGTTGATAGTTGATTAATAGCGGTCGCGGTAGAACGCGTAGCAAAGCCTCGCAGTGAGCCTACGGGAGTACTACGCTTTATAGGTACGTAGAGCCTCAATCTATGTGCCACAATGTCGAACGCATGGCATCAGATATGACCCCGTTTTAGTTAAAAAAAATATTATTATTGCCGCTACACAGATAGCCTTATATTTAGTACCTATCTATTACCTACCTACTTCACAATAATCATTATGTGAATGCAGCCTTGTTTTCCAAACTATCCATGCTCGGACAGATTACAATAATACCAATTCAGATGATTATAGGCTATCTGAAGGTAGGTTGCAGTAGCATGGCGGTAACTATTTGATTGCGACAATTTTCTGCTACTTTATCTTTCCAAGCTCCAGCCGTTAGATCATACAGGGAGGATAATGACACTTGCCATGGCAAAATAGTGACTAAGGTTCACTTCACGGCCGATTTATTAGACTACGAGCCTCTTTCATCATCTCACGAGTACGTTTTGATTTACTATGTGCCGATTAGTTCTAGGGCGAATAAAGGTTGCAAGTAACTTCTGTCAGTTTCATCAACGAAAACGAAGTTCCCTATAACAACACAACGATTAGCGGTATAAAGGGATGAAAACCGTGAATGTTCATTCTATGTTAATATATTTAAAAAAGTAGCTGTCCGTTTTTGTGTTACTTGACATTGACTTTTTAAATTCCTTACTCGTCTAATAAACCCACTAATCGACAGATCATGTAGCACGTAAGTAACAGGCTGGTTTATGCGCCGGCTAGAGCTACTCGGACATCATGAAACACGTCATGAAACAGAGCTAGTGCGGGGAACTTTAAGCGTCGAGTAGCTTATTAATCAGCCAGTCAGCTTCGGCTCTATATTCAATACGATACGACCCCCATTGCGCCTCGATCTGAAATAATCCGACCGGCAAGTAAGTACGTCATATATAGTGAATTAGGGCTCTGGGTGGTCCGATTAATCAATATCGTATGGCGTAAAGAGTTTCATGTGACAGAGCTGTTCTAATAGCTGACAGTCTGTCACATGAAACTCGAAAAGACTATATAATTTTTATGAAATAAATAGATAGAGAAACTAGTCTGGTATGGTTCTTTAATACATACTACAAAAAATAACCGATTGGTACGTCCTAGGAATTTTTAATACCTCTTAATGTCCTAATACAACAAGTTAATATATTTTTTTATGAGATGCTTGGAACGAGAACTTTCACAAACACTTTCATTTAGATATTAATTTATTAATATACTAGATTTATGATGTAGGTACTTCTTCCATGATGTAATTTTTTAGTTTAATAATAATAATAGATTAAATACTGAATGTGTAAGGTATGTCCATGTCCAATAGGTTATTTATTACCTACACCCATTTTTAAAAAGTGTCTCAAGTGTCCATCTAGTCACATAGTATAGTAGGTATGCATTTTCAAAAGTACGTAAGGTAATAAAAATCGATGGTGTTATGTCCAGCACCTGCCTAAGTGCTTAACTGCCTACCTAGCCTGCATAGGTTCTATATAAGGTATAATAAACCATATGAATTCGCGATCACGATCATAGGTAACTCATTCCATGAGCAACGTCTTGTGTGATATTTTGTTACTGTCTTAGGACTCTATACACCAGATGAAAAAACAATCAATCGAATGTCTGTCAATCACGGTAGATGTTCTTACTTTCTAAAAAAGTGTATATTGGGCTTAACGTAAACCTAAAAATACATAAGCATAACGCTTAGCATTACATCACATCTCGTTCCTAATTTGCATAATAAAAGAAAATGTTACTCTATTTGAGTGCTTAACAGTCTGTAGGTACTTAGTTTATGCTGATTTCAAAAGCGTCCCCTTAGTATTAAATGTATTACATTTTAACTATCCAATCCACTTATTCTTATTTGTAAAAATTATGTAGTGTTCGTTTACCAAAGCCTGAATTTTCTTATAAAACCTGATGCTATGAAATTTTATATCAAGATAGCCCTTGTTACACTCGTAGGCTATTTTTATAACACACTTTTTTCTATAATTATCTCAGCAAATGTGTTAGGATACCTACATTATTTTACATAGTTTTCTTTATAAAACCCAGTGTTGTTTAATTTGATGGTGGTTAAGAGGTTGCCAACTACTGTTTGTTCGATCAAATGGCCATTGGTAGGCGCGATAGCTACGTAGACAGGTGATACTTACTTCAGGTAGGTCCAATATGCTTGTTTAGACTATGATGCTACAGACTTTCTGACACGATCATACGACACGCCCACGCCACGTAATTTTACTGTGACTGGGAGTCGAAGCTATGTTTGTTCTCATATTAAATATATATTTTAACTACATATTTCAGGTTCTGTAATGTGAAAAGTTGGTCAAAAATCATCGATTAAGGTACCTCCATTAACAAAGGGTGAGCAAAGCTAGTGAATTAAGCCAATAATACACACAGAACTGATACAGGTTCAAAACTTGAAGCATCCTTCTTTTTATCGGGATTAAAAGTTACAATCTATGCGGGTATTATATACAATAACGGTTAGCTCCTAATCTGAGTTGAGCTGGCAACTATACTTCACAGCTAGGATTCCAGAAGACATTCATGCAACAGATGTATATATCGCTACTAATAAAAAAGTGAAGCGTTGTCTGTTTGTTTTTCTTTCACAGTAAACGGCTGAACTAATTACGTAATTAAACAAAAATCAAACAAAAACCTTAAACCTCCGCTAGTGTTTGAATTTGAACTGGTATAATGCGTTACATTTTTATTTTTTGTTTGGTCATGCACATGCTCGTGACATTACATATTCAGCGATTCTGGATAGGGGAATCAAATAGCGTTGCAATCGTTTCATTTTTATCCATTGACGGCCGGTTTTAATAACCGATCTATCCACGGTTTGACAGAAATTTGACATTACTTCTATGGAGCTTATGTCAAATTACTATCTCCAGTAGGGCCAACCGTGGTTAGATCGGTTATTGAAACCGGCCGTTAATTTATAGGTAGATAGATATACATAATATTATAACCCGGGTATTTAGGTACTCGCAGGTACTGAGTATATAGATAGACCACAGTGACGATCTAGGCAAAACGCGGCAAAATAAACGTGAGAACTGCGGCAGCGAAGTTCTTGGGCTAGTCATTTAATGAATCGAACAACTAAATTATTTTTATGTACATATATGAAATTTAAGTGCCCGCCTTTAATATCAGTCGTGTTAATTCTTCCCACTCTAAGATTTCAGTCCTCTCTATTGAAATGTATATAATTATCTTAATAGAACAATAATTCTACAAATACTTACCCTTACCTTCTGTTCTTCTTACTTACTTATTATAAGTACCTACATTTTGTGGTACCTATCAGTAAATTAATAATTTATTTTATTATTATTACATATTTTATTATTAATAATTATTATTGTTTAATATTATTATAATCAATCAGAAGTCGTCAAGTGTTGACTCAGAGGGCTTTCGATCTGTTTCCCCAAATATTGACTCATCGTATTCGTTACTCACAAATCTTACTAACCTGCAAGGGAGGCTATTAAAATTAAAACACGGTGCTTTAAATTTGGCGTATTTTTCATTACGCTGTGACATTGCAATACCGAGATAGATCTACAAAAGGGAACAAGTTACGTGGGAGCTAATTTTGGCATCGGTTATTGCGATAAGATGGCCAAGTTCTAAGATCGTTGGACTTTCGAGATGTTCAAAACGCCAAAGAGCACAATTTTATTATTATTGTAGATGCGTAATTAATTACTATTGTTTATAAAAAAGTTATATCAATCGTAAGTAGGAATTTATTTATATTCTATTCCATATTACTTATAGGTATATCTTCATATAAATTTGAATAATATAACGTAGCAATGCTAGAATTTGCAAGCCTGAAATTCTCAAAGTCGTCCGATTTAAATGCTATAGGTAATAGTGACACGCATTTATTTATAAAACTATTAAATAATCTATAGAGACCAATATTTTTGTAAAACTTTTGGTCACAAGATGACGATGAATCGTTTGTTTAAATTTTTGCTCCTATCTTGTCTTTTTTATTATACCTACTAATAATATTATTATGATGTAGTTTTAATACATAACTACCTAAATATATTAAATAAGTAGGTATAATATAATATACTTACTTGATGGCGCTTATTACATAAATTCAATAGGTAGGTACTCGTTCAGAGTTGAAGAAAGATACATTCTAGAAAGTTTCAGAAAATTGTATTCGGTTCATATATCAGGACCATTGTTTCAGAAATTCACAATGCGTAGTTAAAGTACATGAGGTAAACAAACGCATTCATCAGCGATACGTAAGGTTTCAAAGAGGACTCTTTTTCAAAACTTTGGTGGTTGTGTCTAGGCTTTTCTAACTCATTGTTCGGTTCGTCCTGTAAACCATGACTTGGTTAACGCTATTGTAACGTAAAAAAACAGAGTGTTACGCAAAAAGTTAATAACGTAAATTAATGTTTGATTTCTATCAATTTGCGAACGCAGAAGAGTACAACTTACCAAATTGGAGTTTTTAAGTCAAAATACGTAATGAAAGAGGAAGCTGAAAAAATTGTTTAAAACAAATATTTTTCTTTGTCCTTATTACCTAAAGAAGATGTAATTACATTATTAGCGAAGGGTTTTCCTGACTATTGGACATTTTCAGCGATTTAGCATTTCGTTACTCACAGATCGAAGAGGCTACTGACAGTAGGTACGCCTCCAGTGCTAGCTGTGCTAGTTTTTAACGCGTTCTTCAGCGAATGCGTAAACGCGCTTTTGTATGAAGAAAAACTGATTCATAAACTACGTTTCTCATATAAAAAAAGCGAAAGTGATCCGTACTAACACAGGGCCCGCAGCTTAGGGTGGGGTCTAGTGTGACTTTTGCTAAGAGTTACCGCGTGTTTTAGCAACCGCGGGGTACATGTTCCAGCTAGCAGGAAATAAAACGCAAGTTGGTTATTGGTTCCGTGCTTGGGTATTGTAGATCCTTGATTAACGTAATTTTCGATATCTTCGATAAGGAAATCTTAGTTGTAATAAGTTATGTGTTGTAGTACTCACAATTTCTTGTTTGCAACGGATGGCTCTACAATCAGCGGTAGCCCACAGTATGAATAACCTGCAACAATGTTTTCTCCTTGTTAAATTAAGTACAATTAAATGCAGGTACTTAGATACAATAGATATGTAATGGTATACTACAGGTCTAATGTCACGGTCTCAAAATGTAAATTAAGTAAGAAACAACCTACTTATCTGAGTTAGTAGCTAGATTTAATACATTCTTGATCTTACTACGCATACCGATTTAATTTTATTAATGCAGCAAGTACAAAATTATCAGTCTATAAAGCTGGTAGGTTACCCAATAGAACTAAAGAGCTGAGTTTTCAAGTAGTTAGAGTAATATTTAATATTCTACAGTAGGTAATAACTAGTACTGAGTTTACTTAATCATATTTTTAATGAAGAAACTTTACCGTGAAGTTTATCGATAGCACGATCCGCAGCAGACTGATCTGGAAAGTCGACGAAGGCGTATCCACCTCTTTTCACTGAGATTTCAGCCACAGTAAGGTTTTGCTCTGCAAACAGCTGCCTCACCGCTGCTTCGTCAGCTTCGATCGGCAGATTTCCTATGTAAAGCTTGTTCATTGCAGAAACAGTTTTCAAAAGCTCGCTCATTTTGAGACGTGATATCGACACAATTAATCCTAAATGCAGTAAATTCGACAACAAGCAATAAAATTCATCAACCAAAGTCACTTGGGAATCGATCGACCTTCTTAATCACTGGATGTCAAAAACTACAAATTAAATTTCGAATATACTATTTCAAACTTTTTTTAACTGGATGGCCATGATCAATGCTCAATCAAGAATAAGGTAGTGAACAAGTAGGTAGGTAAATAGGTAACAGACACACGGGCCATGGGCACGGCTAAACGTGTTGGAGTCGTGTAACGCCATCGTCATGAGCACGGAGGAACACAGAAGTGATATCAAGTACTACGCAGGGACATCGAGTGAAAGCTTGTTGTCAGAAGGAGATATTTTCGTCAAGAACGAGAGAGCTCACCAAATTGGGAATGGCGCGGATAGAAAAGAATCAGTTGGAAGTTGGAACGCATTCCTGGTGTACATCAGATGATGTAACGCCCACACGTCACGCTGTCAAACGACGAGAAAGACCTCTGAGCATAGAATTATAAGACATATAATTCTATGCCTCTGAGTATAAGAGAAAAATCCTTGTTTCATTTACTCCTCATGTATTTGGCAAATACATGACGGATAATTATATGAGTACCTACCTATTCTCATTGGTGTATAATTAAGTACATTTTACTAACGTGCTTACAGCTACTTTGTATTTTGTAATATTTTCCTTGGTACAAACAATAGCACTTTCTTATGGCAAGTGATCAGAAAGAAAATGTTATTGTTATGAGAAGTTTTTAAAAATTAAAGTTCATTAATAGACCAAAAACTTGGTTTTTTGAATTTTTCACAATTATTTTGAGGTTATGGGAAAAAAGTGTGTACACAAAATTTGTAGATCTTTTTATTACCTACAACTTTGCCATATGACTTTTTTCCATAGGACTTGCAGTTTTGCCGGAAATCGAGATAAACCATTTTTACCCTTAAAAACTTACACCCTTCCCCTTCCCGACTTCAGATCGCTCTTAAATTATTTTTCCTTTCATTTTTATAATATTCTCCTCCTTTTCCAATGAGTTTCATCCTACTAATTTTTTTTTGTTGCAAAAATGTATTTACCCTGGTCTATTAATATTAATTATATGTATTGTACCTACATATTATGTACTTACGCTTTTTTATTAATTATTATCAAAGTCTCTTAGACCTTTCCTCGCATAAAAACTTACGCGAGGAAAGGTTTCCCTTGGATACAGGGGAAACCTAAACCTATAGGCTTGCCTAGTGAAGCAACAAAAAGATACTTAGATTATGTACAAACAATCAAATCTTTCATCTTAATAATATAGATTTGATTTATATTTGAGGCGCTGCGCTGAGCACAAAAGTAGCTCAATCCACAAAAATGCTAAAATCAAGTTATTTGACTTATTTGTACCAAATTGATGTTCCGTCTAAATCGTCAAAGCCTGTGTGGACTATTTTAGTTTTAAGGCATACCTAATAATAGATAGTTTAATTTTAAACCTTATTACATAATCATATAAAATAATTGCTAATCATAAGTTCTCCATTTATATATTGCTCATCATCTCAAAGCTGTTTACTCGAGAGTTCGGCCACTCTTCCGCTCAGTGTCTCAAATTAGATGTAGATATGTTGTGAACTCAGGTTTGACATAGGACTAGGTGAACTAGGTCTGTCTCTATCTAAATTATTTTCTTTAGAACAGTAGTTCCATAAAATTTGTACTCGCGCTCTTTGTGACGTTAACATGCTATGATGTGGATGTGGACATAATTCACATAATACTTGTCTTATGTGACGTTGACAATGTTGACATGCCTAAGTGACGTTGACATGCTTATTGCTTACGCCACGCCTTGCGTGGCTATTGGCTGCTGATCTCAGAACTCTCTCTACCAGCGTTGCCAGATTTTCAGCAAGCATGCTTCGTCTTAGATTTTCAGATTTGTCTATATAATTATTAACAAACTTTTGGCCTCGCCTACAGATATTGACCAAAAATCGAGAAAATGAAGTAAAACAAAACACTACTACCGTACTGACGTTGACTAAATTCTCAGATGATGCGAAAGTTTCCTTACTCTTTCTGGCCCTGTGGTTCAGTCACTGAATACTTAAATAAGGATAAGGGTTTTGTGAATGTTTTTAAATTCCCTAGGTACACGCTCGCTACGCTGTGGCAAACACTCAAAAAAAGCTATAAAAGAATCTGTAGATCTACGGATTTTTTTTAGAAAGTACCTATCAGCGTAATCTGCGAATATTCAAAAAGACGATCTGGCAACTGGCAAGATTGCTTTGCTATATTTGCACCTGGCGGTAAATTTGAAGTTATAAGGGGCCGGTTTTATAAACGTCCGTAACAATGTCATACCAAATTTCGGTAAATTTGATTTTATTGACAAATTTGAGTAGGGAAAATTAGACTTGACTTGAATAGTAGCTGCTACCTTACTGGTATAGCTGGTATACAAATATAAACCTAATATACCAGCTAATCATGATCCGCTGCAGATGTGCGTTTCATATACAAATTATTATAGGCACTTATATTAATAAAATATAATAGAGGGTATGAGAAATAAAAGGCTTCTTAGGCAGATATTTATGTATTAAATACGATATTATTTTAATCTATGCCGATGACTACTTAAAACGATTATAACAATTTTATTAAATCACATTATAATTTGTCTTATTAATTCTTTTTGTCGTTATGTAAAAAGGTGTACTTGTGTACAAAGAATACAAAGATTTTTTGTGAAAAAATGCATTACAATCATGTCTAACGAAATTTTTACCTAAAAAACAATACAACTAATAAACCAAATTATTTATTTCGGTATTGAATTTAAATTTTCTTTGAAACTTATCACTTATTACTAATAATTATCTTTATACCTAAATACACTCAGAGAATACTTACACAGCTTAAATTTACAGTAAACAATTCTTATTTCCGTAAATTATTATGAAAACCTATGCACAGCCAAATGGCGTTTGAAAGTAGGCAGGGGTCATGCTCCTTTCGGCCCGTACACTTGTTCACACTGTGAGGAAAATGTCCCCCTTTGTCCTCCTTCACTTATCAAAGTGGAGGCTAGCCTAATCATTAGCATTATCCCAATTGTCTCTTACGCCGCAGCCACACATCGACTTCAACTTCGGACCCAAGCTCGGCTCCAAGCAACCAATATGTGGCGCGGGAAATGACGTTGGAACCAAGGTGCACGCACGCACTTCCTTGTCCTACCCCTCGCCTTTGAACGTGCCACAAAAACCAATTCAGTTCGGGTTGGCTTTGGGCATTGGACGCTGGTACACCAATGTTGGTCCAAGACGGATCCATACATGGGTGTATACTGTATAGGTTCTAACGCTCTTGGTCCAAATACTGCCAATTTGTGGACCAGATGAGCGTAATTTTACTGTTAAGAGTCGCGTTTTTTGCGTCGTCGTGCCACGAATTAATTGTGTGGTCGATTTGCGTAGCGTTAATTCGTTTGAACATTTAAATTTTCGAATAATATTAGTAGGATTTAGGATAAACCTATCAAAAAGTATAGGTAACACTGTTTCAAATTACTGCAGGATCATTATATTGGCAAGATTAATTATTTATTTTACTAACAAAAAGAAATGCTTTAAAAGTAACGACTTATTTCTATGTTAACTACGTTCGCAATAACACCCATCCATTGTTAACTATTATTGTCTGGACACCAAATCAGTAATAATTCGTCAAAGTAAGAAAAGAAACCAGATACCGTTGATTCCAATGACATGAAACGTTATAATATATAACTATAAATATAATAACAATGCCTTAACTAGAGTAATAAAGAAAATGCTAGGGCCATGGTCCGTTTTCCGTCTTAAATAAATTATCGAATTTTACTATATATCCCTACAATTTAACATTACAATTCGGATTTTATGAAATTTGGCAGAACTATGGCATAAAACCCGAGGTTCGAGTGTGTAAGGCGTCTTTCTACCTCGAGAATAATTATGCAAATAAGATTTTTTTACTACATGACTAAGTGCTGGCTGCTTCCTCGCCAGGTTTCTCGAAGGAGATGTTCCCCATCACCTCCCGAAGCGTCTGCATCCTCGCGTGTATCCTGAACTGTAAGCGCGACTCTAGCGAATAACCGGAGTACTTTTTTCTGAAAGGAAAAGAAAGGAAGGAAGTGTTTTACTGAACCTTACGTTGTACCCTGATCACGGCCAATGTTCTAACGCCCGAAATTAATAATCGATCCTGATCTGCGGTTTTGGATCGATATGTCATGTCTATATGACATTTTAGTACTAGTATGTCAAGCTTTACTACTAAAATGACATATTATGACATGACATATCGATCCAAAACCGCAGATAAGGGATCAGGATCGATTATTTATTGATTTCGGCCGTATATGTGTACCAGATTGGCAGATGTTTGGTGTTAGAGTTGTCTAGAAATATCAGAGTTTTTTTTCTTCATAATTTTAAGCTTTTGACTACAAGTCATTATTACTTCTTTCAGGGTAGGTAACGTTTGGCCACAAGCCACCTGATGTTATGTTATGATATGGTCGAAGATGGTGCCACGCTACACTTGGACTGGGAACTGGCTCTTCAGTAAAGCTGCCGGAACACACCGTACATTTGTATTTGACAACACGCAAAATAATAACTTACCGTGCTTCTGTGAGCAATTCCATACACCTATCGTAGTTTTCTAACTGGAAATAGCACATAGCCATTTCCGAGACAGCATAGGGCACTAGGAAGTGATCTTCTTTAATTTCTTTTTTCAATCTGAAACAAAATACACCGTCAACATACAAGATGTCAAATAACGGGTTAAAGTATTATTATTTACATAAATTACATGTTGGGCGTTTTCTGCCTGTTCTTTTGCCGGTGTAAAATGGTTGGAACGGCAACAAGTCACCTGTACCCCTAGTACAAGTTTTGAAAACGATAAAAGTTTTCGTAAACGTCGACGTTTACCACCGCCGACTTGTCAAAGTGGCAACTCGATCTGCTTAAATTCATAAAGTGACTCAATAACATTGTTGGAATATGATTATAACGATTTAAAATAACCCGTATTAACGATTTCAGTTCCTCCAAGTCTCGGTAAGAGTCGCTGAAAAAATATGTATCGATGATGGAAACGAAAACTTTTATAGTTTTTGTAAACTATCAAAACCTGTACTAGGGGTACTGCTGTAAAGTGACGACGTGGTCGAAGGAAGCGCCACGCTATTGGATTGAAATTAAAACCGATGTGCTTACGTCACGACTTCCTGGAACTTAGCCAGCGCTTGCAGAGGCAGGCCCATGGCGAAGAGGACGCAGGCGTGCATGTAGTGCAGCAGCGCGGCGTTGTCGGCCTGGTGGCCGCACATCCAGGCCCTCGAGCCGCACAATGCCACTTCTCGCGTTGCCTCGATGCGCTGGAAACAATGCCATAGTAAAGGAGTAGTAGTTCAGCTTCATATAAATCGGCCGTCACCGGTTTGAATGTGTGCGTGAGTAGCGGCACCGTGTACGCACGCACTTTTCACGCACACAATCACATAAACGAAAGGAGGCGGCCGGGGCCGCGGCCATGCACTCAGTACGGAACGCGCCGCCTATGCGTCACCGCAAGAGTAGGCAATTAACTCGTCGAGCGGCCTTAGCTAACCTACTGTTCTTTATATGTATACTGTGACAATGCTCTCGTTCATTTATGTCAAACTTGCTGTTTCCGCGGTTTCACCCGCGTCTTCCCGTTATCCCGCAGGAACCCTTTGCCGGGGTAAAAATCTATGTGTCAGATAGCCTATGTGATAATCAAGTGTATAAGCTATCTCCATTCCAAATTTCGTCAAAATCGGTTTAGTAGTTACGGTGATACGTGGTAACAAACATTCACACACACACACACAAACTTTCGCATTTATAATATTAGTAGGACATCCAGAAATCACATCTTTTCACTGCGAGCTCTACTATTTCCCCTATTTACAACAATTTACTATAGCTTTAAATTGCTACTATTCTATATAAGAAGAGATGAAAGTGTATGAATAATTGCATATGAATACATATAGATAAAATGTGTTTGAATTAATATATGAAACGCAGAATCAGTTTACTGGCTCACCTTGAGCATGCTCTGCAATATTGGCACGTTTTTCTTCAACATTGGAAGTAAATTCCATATGCAGAGCAGTTCGATGGCAGGCAGTATCAGCTTTTGCTGTTGAAGTTGGTAGCGAGCACAACGGCGTATTACGAACTTCTCCATGGGAAGAGATTTTCCGGCGATACGAATCTTGTAGGAAGCCGCGTCCCTGTAACAGTCGAAGTGTATGTTAAAGCCGTTAATGGTAAAACAATTAGCTGATTGATTGAAATATCATACCTTAATAGTTCTCGGATTTCAACGTGGTCGGCGTGTGTTGCGGCGTTGCCTAATTGCATCAGCATTACCGCCTTTACATAGGTATATGTAGTTTTAGACCAAGCGCTTTGCTCGATCAGATGACTGGCGTAGTCACTTGACGCTCTGAAGTCCTGGATGAGACTGGAATATATGAATGTCGATTTATTTAAGAAAACCGCGTTCTATACTTTCATTTTACAATATTCCAATAAATGAAATCATTCCACAGACAATCTAACTTACCATAGACTAAAAATAGCATTTTGTGACATGTGCTTTTTTTATTGCATGAGCCTATTACGTTCCCTCAGCTGGACACAGACCTTCTCTCAGAGAGAGTATGGGCCCCGTAATCTACCATGCTTGCTTGATGCGGGTTGGTAGATGTCGCATGCACTTGAACTTGAACATCGTAGTTCTTGGACACATTTGATTTTGGAAATACCTCTCCCTCTAAAAAAACTATAAGACTACAGTGTTGAAATATGGCATACGCATTCTTCTTGAGTCCTAGTGCCCTCGAAATGAAAGAATTTTTCAAAGTTCACCCTCAAAGGGGTCACAGTTTGTATAGAAAATTGACAACTAGGGCGTGGAGTCTCTAAAAATTAATAAAACCATAAAATAATTAGGCAACTTACGCGCTGATCCACATGAGCTCCCAATAGCACAAGTGACGGAACTCCCGGAAGCCTTCTTGACCTATGATACTGGTATCCTTGTATATCGTGATGGCGTCATCAATATTTCCTTGCAAGAGCTGGTAGCGAGCTTTGAACACCAGGAACCACACGCTATCAGGATATTCCTGGAGAGAAAAATACAAACAAATTAAGCTTTTATCCCTGCTTATCCCGTGTTTGTGCCGGAATTAGTTATTTGATTCTTTGGAGAAAGCAGCATTTTTTAAGCAGTAGGTACGATTGAGGAAAAACTCTTTCATCGGTACTCTTTCGTGTTTCACTATTAGCTAGCTAACACTTGAATTGCCTACAGTTATCACAGAGCCTAACGTAAGAACCACAATGCTTCGGTGGAACTATTGTTCCACCGAAGCATTCTATCTATTACTAGCTATTCCATGCGGTTTCGCCCGCGTGGGCTACAGTTTATCGCGATAAAAAGTATCTTATGTCCCTTCCCCGGGGCTCAAATTATCTCTATACCAAATTTCATTTAAGTCGGTTCAGTAGTTTAGGCGCGAAAGCGTATATATTCCGTATAATACTCCAAAATTAATCCCGCACTTCAATGCCCCACCGCGTTACCTGCTGTAGGTACCCATTATCCTATTTTAATTCTAAGTTAATTTTTCTTGGACCGCACGTTTGAACCGCGCAGTTAAAGGTCTTCCTGGTCCGCGACCGCACTTTACCTATTTCATAGATTCTCCCGGTGCCGCCCTTACTTCACCGCGTTTACCGATGCGCTGCGGTGCGGCGGTTTTATTTTTCTACTACTACTTACATTTTTAAACTCGTGATATCGTTCGAATGGAATGTCCGAATTGAATGATTCAAAAAGATATATGAAGGCATTGAAGCAGTTTTGAATAAGAAGAAGAATTTATTTTGATAAAGATTAATACCAAGATACAAATAAAGAGCCTTTTCTAGCAGCGGCATTAAAAAATATTTTTTTAAAATAAAAGATCACTTATTGTGGCATAACTATAATAGTTAGACATATGCTCTCGCGGACTTTTTTGTAGATCTTAATGTGACCTACAAACCCGTAGTACATTATTTTGTTCTAGTGTCAATAGTTTTTGCAGCGCACGCAAAAATAGGTTTTCAATTTCACATCTTGGGTTGCAAAATAGCAATTTTCTTACGGATCCCTAATTTTTTTGGAAATAAAACATAGCCTATAGCCTTCCTCGATAAATGGGCTATCTAACACTGAAAGAATTTTTCAAATCGGACTAGTAGTTCCTGAGATTAGCGCGTTCAAACAAACAAACAAACAAACTCTGCAGCTTTATAATATTAGTATAGATAAGTATTTATTTCTCTATATAAGTATGTATATCGTTGTCTAGTACCCATAACACAAGTTCCAAGCTTAATTTGGGGCTAGGTCAATTTGTGTGCAACTGTCCCCGATATTTATTTATTTATTTATTTATTGTACACACCTAATTAAGCATAGAGATATATTTTTAATGAGCGAACCTGCAGTGCTTTCTGTAGAATAACATTGGAAACGTTATAATCTCCGTCCGCTCCGACAAACGCTTGCAGCACCAGGTGGTAGGCGAGTTGCGTCAAGTCGCAGAGCACACGCCTCATTCCAGGCGCTTTCGAGCCCTTTTGCAACTCGCTCAGGCCGTAGTTCTGTAAACAAAATGAATATGTAGTATAATTGTAATTTGCATTTTAGCGTGAAGGAATACACCCAAACGAACTTTTGGTAAATTAATGTAATTTGTACTGGAATTTTTAATAACTACCTAGGGACCGAATTTATTTCTTATTCGCACAGAGATATATTCATATTTACGGCTAAGTACTATAGGTACCTGTGCCTACATTTTTGGGGGCATTGAACATGCACTGAATCGAAAATGCCACGAAGCGGTGAGTGATGGCCGTGTTTAGTGTTGTTTAACCTGCATGATCTGTTACGATCGACCGGAGCAGCTACATCATGTGAAGCACTCACTCTGTTGCCACTGAAACCGGCAAACTCCAACACAGCTACAATCTTGGGTGGCAGCATGGATATCATCAGGTTAAACGTAGCCGTTCCGAGCCTGACTCCACTCTTGAAGTGCAGCCGCGACTCCTCGCTTTCCCAGGTCTTTATCTCCATCATCTCCCAGCAATGTCTGCAATAGACAGCATAAATGTATATGGACGGTGTGAAAGTAATTGTTTATGCAACTGAGTGGGCAAGACAAGCAAGATGTTCAACTTCGACAGTTGCACTGCGCTCGTCACTCTATGATATTATAATTAATTTTCTATCAATTCATCTGATGTTATCACTAAACTTATTATGAAAACAAAGTCCTCCGCGTCGCGTCTATCTGTCTGTCGATAAACTCAAAAACTACTGCACCGATTTTCATGCTGTTTTCACCAATAGATAGAGTCATTCTCGAGGAAGGTTTTAGGATATAATTTGTCAAGTTTTTGTATACATTGGCTAAAATGTCACGATATTTGTTGGAGGTGTCGGAGAAAAATAAGCCGTCTGGGAGCTTTCAACGAAACCGCTGCCTTTGAGATATAACAAAATGATGTATGGTGGAATTGTGTAGGTCTACAAAAAAGTCCGGGATGGCATAATGTCTATCTCTTAAGGGTAACATACTGTTACTACTTTCATATATTTTAAACGTTGATAAAAATGCCGACTAAAATCAATAGTCAATTGTTATTTATTCAATAGGATACATTATGATCACTTTAAAACGTCAAACTTAAAACTAGCTACGCCTGTTCCAACCTCCTTACGCTGGCAAAAGAACAGGTAAGAAACGCCCGGCAGGTAATTTTTTTGGGGCGATCACATTGACAATTTTATTCTTATTATTACTAATTGATTGAATTGAAATCGGAAATTCTCTTTAAAAGATATTACGAAATTAAAATCTCATTCTAATGGAAAAATAAACCCACCGCGCCGCCCGCACCCCGCACCGTCATCCATGGCCAGTGGCCACAGCGCACCGGATAACGCGGCGGGCACCGAAGTGCGGGAATAGTTTTTGAGTATACAGAATATATACACGCTTTCACGCCTAAACTACTAAACTGATTTAAATGAAATTTGGTACATAGATTGTTTTAACCCTGGAGAAGGACATAGGATACTTTTTATCGCGATGAACTGTAGTCCACTCGGGTGAAACCGCGGAGAACAGCTAGTGATTTATATAATAGTGCCTCCTATGAAGTGATAGAGTACACACGTAGTTTATTCCGATATGCATTTTCCTATCAAATAAAAGAAGTTTACATCAAGTATAAAAAGCTGTCTAACGGTAATATTATGCAAATAACACTAATAATGTAACTCGTTAGGTAAAAGCGACGTATAGGTGTGACCTGTAAGGCCGTCGATAATGTGACGTCAAAATTGATTATATCGCGTGTCAAAAAACAACCAAGAAATTATTATTACATCGAATGCATATGTATCTATCTATACTGTAATCCATTGATAGCAAAGTAGAGGCGGTTTTTACAGAGGCCGCGAGGAATTATATCCGCTTTATAAAGACAATATTGACCGGAACTTTCGAACTGTTTATTTTCAGACAGACTATCGTCTAAACTAGGTCTTGTCAAAAATATCTGAGTCTGATACCTACACCTACATAGATTTTTGTGTTTCTAAAAAATACACATACACAAATTTGATACCATATAGTATTTGAATGTGACCTGTAATATAATCGATTCCAGTTATTTACCTAGGCAAGTAGGCAAATACATATTCAAAAATATCTTAAAATAATGGGCACTTAAATATTCGATATGCCACATTCTCTTTTAGAAAATGTCACTTAAATATGTTTAGCCTTGACATTAATGAAGTTAGA
The DNA here is from genome assembly GCA_931315375.2 of Opisthograptis luteolata. Taxonomy (NCBI): domain Eukaryota; kingdom Metazoa; phylum Arthropoda; class Insecta; order Lepidoptera; family Geometridae; genus Opisthograptis; species Opisthograptis luteolata. The sequence continues at coordinate 8,023,081 of OV928033.1, forward strand.
GCAAAAAATCTTAAAACCAGTTGCGTGGTTTTATCTAATAGTGTTTTAGTATTCATTTCTAACTAATATATCGGTTAATTTTATCCTGTTAGGTATTGAAAAGCTTGCTCGTGACCAAGTACCAACCAACCCGTATCTGAATTTATAGGCTGCCCGAAAACTTCCGACATGGCTTTGCTATTGGTATAGCCGTGACCTAAAAAAACCTTAGGCTCCGCTTGCAAGTCCTATTCATTACTAATAACCGAAAACTAACTCAGAAAACTATGTAAATGTGGATATATGAGATGAAGAATATTATATGAAATGGGATAGGGAATTTACTTTGAACTATTTAGATTTTGTTTCTGCAAGCCAATATAAACAAAATCCTTACTCTATAGTCTGCTAGGCTCATAAAGATATATATGGCTGACACTGACAGACTGAGAAACCGAAATGAAAAAGTCTAGCGAACTGAGATAGCACAACGACCTAAAGTAAGTCTTGGACTCGGAGAGTAAAAGACGCCACTTCGATCTGTTCTGCACCTCCTGCTAGTCCTCCACTTGGAGCTCGCGCAAGTCCTACGTGACTTCATCTTTCCAGCTATACCTGGGACAGCCGACTGGGCGTGGCAGTCCCATTTATGCTCGTTTCACGATCCTCTATAATTATTTCGAGGTGGCCGAACCAGCGATGTTTGTACGCTTTTATCTCGCCAATGGCATTTGGTGCGGCCACCAGCTCTTCAATTGATAAATAAAGTAGGTTTAATGCTATAAATAAGTTATAACGTGAACCTCAACCTTTTCAAAGAAAACAAAATAAAATATCAGAATGCCTACCTGTATGTGTTGTGGCACGTCCGCACTTTAAATGTGCCCTTTATGAATCCGGTTAAATCCTCTCCTTCAATGATTGTTAGCGCCGCCTGTAGTAGTAACGCTTCAGCGTAGCACAGCTCGGCGTGGGCCTCCTGGTCCGAATATTGGGAATAATTTGGCTGAAAAAAAACACAAAATCACAAGCTAAACTCACAAGTTCTTGGTTAAATAAAATAAGAGCAAAGTATAGGTAGCGGCACGGAAGTTTAGCGCTGAGTGAAATATGGAGGGGGATATCTGCGCATGGGTACAGTCGCGAACATGATACAATTTTATGTAATTTAACCAAATAATTTTAAGAAAACATTTAAATAAATAGTAAGTCTATTACTGAGCAAAATGTGGAGGGTATTCGAGTTCTGTCGCGCGCGCAACGAATTTAATAGTTAATGTTAAAGTTTTGCATAGCTCGTAACAGGTTGTTTTACTATTCAAATTTAACCTCTTTTCTGTATAAATGAGTGCATGAAAAAAACGACTTCCAGACAAGGTTGATCATGTGAAAGAGTGATTTAGTTTATAGGGGTAGAAGAAAAACTAACTCAGCAATAACGCAAAAAAAAACAATAACTATGAACCGCAATATAAATTCTCTTTAGAACGCGACTGTAGAGTCAGAAGTCCGCGGGTCGTCGTATCGGGGCGGGGGCGGAACACGACGACTAGTCAACCGGCGCTACGCACGCGCACTCTTCGTCCCTCTAGCCCCCTGTGATACCTGATTTTTGACTTCTGCGCAATGACGTCGAGCGCTAGAGTTTCGTGCCGCTAGTTATACCTACACATAGCATTGCTTTGTAAGATTCAGCATCATTTTGATTCAGGGAATAAAACAGGATTTAAAGCCATTTGTTTAAAATGTAAGTCGATCATATTTCGCATAACTACACAAATCAGTCTGAATCAAAATTACCTTGTTTTTTCTATTCCACACATAATACAATAATGTAATCCGACTTACCTTCTTAATGATGGATCCGAGCGTTTCTACTATGCTAAAATGTTTTCTATTTCTATGGCAGATCCTGATACAAGTTTTGATAGCTGCTGATGCTTTTGTTATTTGATTCTGATCGAAAGTAAGAATCGCAGGAATGAATGCAAATATTGCTGCCCCCAGGCTATGGTACAGGGAACTGCCAGCGCTGAAAAGAGAATTTTGGATTGAGGTATACGCCGTGCGCGTTGCACGCGTGGGCTATAGATAAACTAGTCAGTTTCTAAGTGTGGGGGTTGTATGAAACGTAGAATAAGTTTTGAGGACACAAAGCACGAAGTTTTCTTACGTTATAATCTTATTATGAGGCTCACACCAGGCACCCCTATAACATATTATTTAAGTACTGGTATCCTTCTCGGATGCTTCTATTCGTTATAGTGCAGCCTTTGTATTGCAAAATTTCCATAACGTTTATGTGACAAACGGCGCAGTTTAAAGAACATTATAGAGGGTGAGACGTCAGACAAGACGACGCATCTCGTGTCTTGATTCATGACATGATTAATCCTAATTGGTTTCGCAAACAAATTGACATGTCCGTTTTACCGGATGCTGTCATGTTCACGGATGAGTTTCCTTCTTAGTTCCACACGATTCCAAGATATAGAACAAACGTCTACAATGACGATCGCTACATAATACATACCTAATGGTAGCCAAAGATGCATTATGATTTATGACAAGCTCAAGAGAAACATCTTGAGGTAAGGCCTCAAGATGTTTCGATTGTAGAAAAACAATGTCGCATCTTGAGTGAGTGAGAGTGAGTGTTGTTTGTGTAAATTATTGTACTTTTGCGTACGATAATACACATTGTAATTTGTATCGTACATCGATCCTGAGTAGAAATGTTTGTACGTGTACGATTATTATTATTGTCTTGTAATGCTGCGTTGTACGACTTATATTATTAGTTTGCATGCGAGATGAGACAAGTATTGTGTTGGCAGCAATTTAAGGAACGATACGCGAGACTCTTCTGACTAAGAATGTAGATTATAACTACTAACGTCTATCTATTTTATGACCATACGGACCAACCATACCAAGCTTCGTATGTTGTGCTAAAGAAAAACACACGCTTTGGAATCTGAATTTGTACGAAGGTTGTAAATACGACTCACTTGGGCAGCATCAGCAGTAGAGCCCCTTGTACATCGTTTTTGAAAAACTTATTTATTGCTGTCTCGCAATCTTTGAACGCAGCATGGAGATCCACTTGCTCTCTGTAATTTAAGTATGAAGGTAAGTTCGGGTTACATCAATCTTCTATACAATGCAAATAAAAAGATATGCGTGGTCATAAATAAAATTAACAAAATTCATTGCCTAGTCTAGTCGGTTAAATTGATTAATATAAAGTGTTTATTAAAACTCTGCAACTTAACCAATTCCGTTTTTTTAATGTATGCTGTGGTAAGCGTTTTTACCGATATACATACCAAAACTGCTGTAAGTACTAGATATACTTTGATGCATCTTGGCATAGTTTGTCAAATATTAAGCTAATGAAATAATACTATCCTCTAAAGGCATAGGACCTTTTCATTTTTTTACTTACATCATGTCATCATTAGTGGCGTCTTCGTATACATCCTGAAAGCATAGAATAAATATTACAGTGTTGTCAAAAAATAGAGAGAGACCGAAGACTCCACACTTTACTAATTTACTGACTAACAGTTGGATTGTATGTTCTGAATACATAAATATAAGTGAAATAAATTGAGCAAGCTATGGAACATGAAATTTATTTTTGAAAAATGTGTCTGTTAGTTTGTAGAAGTTGTTTATAAAATATAAAAATATAATACTTAAAAGATATTCGAGCTGTTTATCGTATTTATTGCCTATATTAATTTTAGCCATTTTTTAATGTTCGTTACGTTCATATCCGGCTCTGTCGCCTGTGGGGTGAGGTGCTACATATATACGAAGTAGCGTGGGATATGATATAAAGATAAAGTAAAAGTAATAATGGCGAGAAGGGGATCGCTTGCGAGCCAACCCATTTGTCCACGCGGGCGTAGCCGCTAGTTGTTTTAAATTAGATACATTAATAATATTCGTACGTCGTCAGAGATTTCTTCTTCCGTTTGCGCATTTCTGTCGAGTCTTTCAGCTGCCTCCGCTGTGGGGGTCAGGGTCAGAGCCTGCGCTGCTCCCACAAGCTCCATGACAGCTTTGGCACCTGTTTGCAATATAATAATATTGTTATTTATTGTACCATACAACTATTAGTATTCTAATGAGTTTCTTAATAATTTAAATATTACGTAAGTATGCTATTTTAATTATTTTCCTTATATCAATTAGATGCTGCTGGTCAGCAGGTATCATAATAGAAGACAAAATTCGAGCGAACCTAAGAGGAAATTCAGAACTTGACCTGACAATAGGAGAAACTCTAAAGATAGTGCGTACGGTCACATTCAAAGAATCATATTATGGTGAAGCTTTCCCTAGACCTAGACTTGCCAGTGACGCAACGTAGGCGTGACCACTCGCCACCTTGCTGACGGCGCGACAGTTGAAAATGACCATATATTAAATACACGAAACCGTGCTAAATTGAAAATGAAGTGAAGGAAGGCTGACTCCAACTACATACAGTAGAAGGGACCAGGAGGAAGTAGGTAATAAAACAGACAAGAAAATTGCTGAATAACAAGTAGATGTGAACAATTTAGACATGTAGGTAGGTACGTCAGCACATGTGCGTGACAGAGACAAACTTAAAATTATGATGATTACATAAAGCCATGAAACTATCGTGAAACCTCGGAAAACCAAGCAAGCAGCTCAACGCAAACTTAATTTATATTTTTAATAAAATAAATATTATAGTCATAGAGTGTAACAGCCTACGTCAGAGTGTAGCTTTCTAACAGTGAAAGTATTTTCTAAATCGGATTAGTAGTACCAGGGATTACCTATTACTAATATTACATACCTATATGCAAACTACGTATTTATAATAATATAGTGTAGATAGTGCAGAAAAAGTCCGTGTCCCGATTTAGCACTTGACACTTCACAGGCAAATTATAAATTGCTTACGTAGAAACAACAAGTTCACTCAGAATGTTAAGTACGTTTTTATACGTTTTAGTCGGTCACAAATATTAAACTTAGGCATTTTTTTAAAACCATTTAGCAGTTATCTTACACAATCATAAATGAGATTTGCCTCGCGAAGTCGAGATGCGGAGAAAGTAGTGGTCGCAGGCCTTCTATAGCACTTTCACTGCACATTTAAGTGCTCCTTTCGTGATCTCAGACCATGCTCATGTGAGATGGACTGACTGACAACTCGTCATTTAATCAGACATTGAACTGTGATGTAAAAATTACTAATGTCTAATACAAGCAATCTCTGGAATCTATTTGTTTTATACTGCGCTCGTTACAAATGAAACTAATTATTTTTTCTATGCGATCTTTCCTACATTTAGGCGTCTAAATATTTACTGTAGCCCTTCATCGAGTCAGCAAATTACCTAACACAAACTTACATTTAGATTTGTAAATTTAACTATGTGCTACTTGTCACTTTTAGTTTAGAATTATAAAAACACGAAACCGCCTAAAGTTAGACTAATAACGATATCTTGAATTAGGTACATATAAATGTCCTACTATATAATAGCTAGGAATTACCTAATTTTAGAATCATCATGTTTCTAAAGTTTCTATACGACCGACGTCACGTCGTCGTTGCTGGTTTTTATCAGTTGACAAAATGTAATAACAGAGTACAAGCAATTCGTTAATAAATTCATGAATGCATGGTCATTTGTAGTCAAGTTGCGAACCTTAGGTCATAGCTTCGAAGCCTGAAAAGCGCTTGAGTTTTCGGTAAGAAAAACAATATGTTGAAACCTTATTATCCCATCCCTAACTTATTATAAATGCGAAAGTAACTCTGTCTGATACTCTTTCACGCCTAAACTACTGAACCGATTTAGATGAAACTTGGTACGGAGATAGTTTGAATCCTGAGGAATGACATAGGATACTTTTTATCGCGATAAACTGTAGCCCACGCGGGTGAAACCGCGGAGAACAGCTAGTGTCTTATATTTATACATATTATATATAGAAAGATGGTGGTAGGTCATTTTCTAGTGCTCCCTAGCTAACTAACTACCTTGAACATAAGAATCTGTCCCCAAGCACCGCTATCCGTGTGTTCTGACAACCTCAGTTGAGAGCCAGTTACCAATCCCGATATAGAGTGGTACCACCTGCGGCCAATTTATCTTGTAATTTATTATAATTCTTTATATAACAAATACGCAAAATATTTTTCTTATTAGCTGTTTCAACAGCCTTTGTCCTATAGCAAGTAGCAAGGACTTGATAATGCGCTTTAAAGCAAATATTGCCTTGATTATTTTTAGTGATTTCTTACTGGTATGTACCCTCAGTTGCCTGCGGGGTAAAACTACTGAGACCCAGACCTTCATTGGTATTCTGAATGCAGCACCACAGCTATGATTTTAAAACTACTTATGGATTGCAAGGAGACATCAACAACAAGTAAGCTATCATCATTTCAATTAATATTGTTTTTTAGATTGTATGTGTATACATGTTAAAATACAACTGCATACACACATAATTGATTGTATTGATATCTTCCAAGTATAGTAGACATAATGTCAATGAATATTTTTGATGATAAAAAATAATTTTGCAAATAGGATTGGATACCTGAAACATTATCCAGAACCAAATCAATACCCTAAAAGCATGTTCTGTATTGTGTGGTAATAAATAATATTTAAAAAATTAGTGAAAAACTGCTTTGTTTGTTGAATGAATGAGCAGTGGAGACTTGTACATTTTTTTAAATACATTACGTTTTTTTTTTTTTTTTTACATTACATGTAAATGACATGCTTTCCAGCTGCCCTAAGATTAACATGACATAGCGTTTGAATTGAAACAGATGACATGGTGTAGAAAAGGAGGTTTTGTGTTTTTAATATTGAATTTATACCCCACCCCAATAAACTTCCGGGGCCCAATTCTCGTGGCGTGATATTATTATCACATTCGATAAATATCACAATAAATGCCAAAATTCAATACATATTTTGACAGTTATTGCGATATTTAACGAATGTGATAATATGTCACGCCGCGAGCATATAAATATTGAATGTTTTCACTGTCTTTTTTTTTGTATTGAGAAACACATACCTAGGTATCAAAATGTAAGTATTCAGTTCAGAGACTTTAGAGACATGAAGTAGCAGACTAGCAGCTGCAGTAGACATGACTAGCAGTAAGTAGGGCTGACTTGCACAATCTAATTAGCGTTACATAACATGTTAAAGTGCAGCAGGAGGTAAGCATTTTTTTTTACTTCTTGCATGGTAGCGTTTGGCCACAAGTCACCTGATGTTAAGTGACAATGCGGTCGAAGGTGGCGCCACGCTACACCTGGACTGGGAACTGGCTCTCAAGTGAGGCTGCCGGAACACACCGATAGGTGCTTGGCGACAGATTCTTAACATGAGGGTGGTAGCTAGCCAGGCGAGTACTAGAAAATACCCAACCACCAAGCTATGGTTTCATCACGATGTTTTCCTTCACCGAAAGCTCAAGCTCATTGTAGGATTCGAACCTACGTCCTACGGATCGAAAGCCGACATCACTACCACTGAGCCATCATCGCTACAGCATATTATAACGAAGATGATTTTAATAATGGAAATTACTAGTCTTTTTCTCTGACCAGTATTTGAATCACTCCTTGGAGTAATATTTAAATCTATTAAATCTGCTTAACCACAGGCCTGCTCTAGGCCAAATATATGGGCCTAGAGAACATCAAGCTAATCAGTTGAGGCCTGAAGCTAGGGAAATTAGAGAAGCTAGAGAAGGAAATTGATATTATAATAGACGTTGAAACAAGTTTCTGTAATTACTGATAATCTAACAAATATATCTGGTCACCTTACCCTTACACCTTTAGATGAATATAAAAAGAGCAAAGATTGGCAAAAATTGCCAAAGATAACTTTATTTACTTACCTGATTTTCTAAATCTCAATATAAAATAAACCAACAATATTTTTTCGACTTGTGTACCTTCTTATTTTGTTTACGCTATCAACTCGTAAAGGAAAATTGAAGTCAAACTTTTCTTGACGACATCAGCAATAAACACAACACTCAGCACTTCAACTTCAACACTACTCAGCTGTGGCTGTGTGTTCAAGTGTTCACTGCTCATGCTCAGTAATGTCAGTCAGTATATGTCAGTAGCAAAGTAGTGCTGGACTTTTTTGGCGGCAATTGAGTTGTCAACGTGAAAATTTTATTTTTATTTCCAAAACTTGTGTTTCTTCGAGTGATAATGTGTAATATTGGTGGGTTATTAACTATTATGTGTTCGTTAATGTGTACGAGTGTGGGAAATTGAAATAAAGTTGTGAAAGTGACTTTTCAAGTTGCTCCAAAAAAGTCCGTGTAAAGTTTAAGTAAAGCGCCACTACTTTACTTAAACGCTATCCTCATCCCATCATCTCATCATCATCATCATCATCATCATCATCATCATCATCATCATAATTTAAACTTGATTCAACTCTTTGAGTTTGAAATCTTTTATACTTGACACTGGCAAATACACTAATCGTGTGACGCCATAACAAAACAAAAAAAAAAAAGTAGTGCTGCCTCCAGTGTTGCCATTGCCAACGATTTACATGGCACTCACTTGTAGTATAGGTACCTATGTTGAGAGTTTGCTTCATTTTTAAAACACTTTTATTAGCTTGACTTGTAACTAACTAACTAACCTAACTAACTAACAATGTAATCAAATCTTAGAAGTCAATTTTCACCTACTTCTAATTGTCGTATCGACTTGAAACTTGGTATGTGTATGTAATCTCGGTGACAATGCAATAATTTGGTATCATCGACCTGATCTGATGATGCAGCCGGAAGGTGGGTAGGGCATCTCTGCGCTAGCTACTAGTAAACCCCTCGTGTTTGGGCTCATATGAATCGTCTTGATGAGTCCAATAGATTAAACTTGGTGACGAGGGTCTGATGATGCAACCGGAAAGTGGGTAGAGGATCTCTGCAGTGGCTACTAGTAAACCCCTCGTGTTTAGGCTCATATGATTCGTCTTGATGAGTCCAATAGATTGAACTTGGTGGCGAGGGTCTGATGATGCAGCCAGAAGGTGGGCAGGGGATCTCTGGAGTGGCTACTAGTAAACCCCTCGAGTTTGGGCTCATATGATTCCTTTTGATGAGTCCGATAGATTGGACTTGGTAACAAAAGACTAAAAAGTAAAAAATAAAATATATAGTTTAAAAAACTAAAAAAAAACACTTTAAAAACGCACTCAAAAATATAAAATAATTAAATTGACTTGTATTAGTTACGATATAATGGTTAATTCAAAAAGTGTGGAGCGCTTCTTTTACTGGGTAAATAAAAGTACACACAACCAAAAAGTGCTCCACACTTTTTGAATTAACCATTATATCGTAACTAATACAAGTCAATTCAATTATTTTATATTATTGAGTGCGTTTTTAAAGTGTTTTTTTTTAGTTTTTTTAAACTATATATTTTGGTACACGGAATTTAAAAGGTGTCATCTTTCTGTTATTCTACATCTATGACTATAATCCAATACCAAATCACTTTGATGGTGTAAACCCATTGAGATAGAAGGTCAATGGTGTAAACCAGTCTTATGGCTTTGTTTTTTTTTGTTTTGTTATGGCATCAAACGATTAGTGTATTTGCCAGTGTCAAGTATAAAATATTTCAAACTCAGAGAGTTGAATCAAGTTTAAATGATGATGATGATGATGAGATGAAGGGATGAAGATAGTGTTTAAGTAAAGTAGTGGCGCTTTACTTAAACTTTACACGGACTTTTTTGGAGCAACTCGAAAAGGCACTTTCACAACTTTATTTCAATTTCCCACACTCGTACACATTAACGAACACATAATGGTTAAAAATCCACCTATATTACACATTTATCACTCGAAGAAACACAAGTTTTGGAAATAAAAACAAAATTTCTACGCTGACAATTCGATTGCCGCCAATAAAGTCCAATAATGCTTTGTTGAACGGCAGACTACGCGACGCCCGAGGCGGTATGGTCGTTATTACATTAGCCCTAGCCGAATGGCCGAATGTTAAAAAAAGAAGTAAATTCATTTCTTCCCATTTCCCAAGTCCCACCAACCAAGTATTGTATTTGTACAGCATGTAGTAGTATTAGTGAAGTAAGTGGTTGCAGTCAAACTAATCCAAACAATTAAGAAATAATGGCTTCTCATAATGAGAAAATTGAAATAAAAATTGAGAAGTTATGCCGTACATGCTTATCAAAAGACAATGAGTTAAATTCTCTATTTGATGTGACGGTAGGAACAGTTTCCCTGGACTTCGTGGTTACCGCGATTACCGGATTAAAGGTGACCGCTCTTATTATTTTTGTTTCTATCATAGCTTGATTAATTTGTATTGTAGTTATTCTATATCACCGCGGGTTTCAACAGTTGGAAACTAGAATGCTAGATGTTATCGTTGATGTTCTTTCGTTATTGAAAGCTAATGTAAAGAAGACGGCGTCATATAGCAAGAGTCACAGAGAAGGGTTGTTACTTGCGTACCATAAATACCACTACGGTAAAATGTAAATGATTATAATTTAATATTGTAATGTTGACAAAAACGAAGAACTGTTGTGATTTAAAATGGTCACAATGTTGAATGTTGAAGTGATGTATACTTATACATCTTGTAGGTAGGTAGGCACCTCTACTCTCTACCTAACCTACATGATATATACATATACTAGCTGTTCCCCGCGGTTTCACCCGTGTGGGCTACAGTTTATCGCTATAAAAAGTATCCTATGGCCTTCCTCAGGATTCAAACTATCTCTGTACCAAGTTTCATTTAAATCGGTTCAGTAGTTTAGGCGTGAAAGAGTAACAGACAGACAGACAGAGTTACTTTCGCATTTATAATAAGTAAGGGATATAAAATTGAAACATTTTAAATGCCAATTTTAGAACCCAATTTCTCGAAATTTTACATAAATAAATGATGTAGACCACAGAGATGAACATAGGTTGACCCTATCTAATTTCTGAGATACAAGTTATATCACAAACACTTCTTTGTAGCTTTTCCAATTTGGTTGGTTTATCATTGTCGCATTTCTTGTTGGTTCTTTAATTATATCACTTTAATTATTAATTGTAGTGGCCTAATATTTTACATGTAGTAATGATAATTGAACAAATATTCTATTATATGTTACACTAGCTGTACCCCATAGTTTTACAAACTAACACGATTTCTAACAAGCGTTTATAAATCTGCCATCTACAAACAGCAATCAGGTACAGTTATATTTCATTTATAAACATTTTAATTTACCAGCTAAACAATAATATGCTCATAACAATAAATGGAATAATGTTGTGGCCGAGTCATATTGTTTTTTCATAACTCATTAATTACTTACATTATACCAAAGAAACTTGACAAGGCATTGTGTGCGATTATAATCAATGTTAGATGTTAGTGTTTAGAGGTATTTGTTGAAGTACTAGTACCCTTATTTTTGTCTTCTGAATACATTTTTGTTTCGTGTCTCACAGATGATTTAATACATATCAACTAAACTCAAATCATGAAGTTCAAGATTTTTCTGACTTGGCAATATGTGACAAAACAGTAAATTGTTTAAAACATTTTAACTACCAATATTGATTTTTATCATACGCAAGCATATTTTTTAGGATTCAACCAAATAAACTTCATAAAACTGTCCAGAATATCAAATTAATTAGTGTTTTTTTGTTGACATTGAGACATAACTAAAGAACTAAAACTAACTGAAATGGTGCGACAACTCAAAGTGAGTCTTGGCCTCCGATAACAAAAGACGCCACTTCGGTCTGTCCTGCGCCACCTCCTGCCAGTCCTCCACCTGACATTGAGACATGTAATATCATAATAGTTATTATGTCTTTGGATGAGTTCAATGGTCAGTGACATCATGTCAAGCTGTTATTGCTGCCCTCATTAAATTTGAATTGTAATGTTTTAATTTTTAAAACAAATATGTACACATATTGATTCTTACTGGTATTTGATTTACATGGTTTAATAGAGCTTCGTCACTTCTCAGTAGCCACTATAATTAAATCCTAGTTAGGGGACAGCTAGTCATTATTATAATTAAATGATATTTATTGGAACTTGAAACATTAAATTAAGGTTAAAAGTCAAAAGTATGTTCATGTTTCCTTATCCTAATGTGCCCAACCAACCAAGAGAAACCTCATTAGTAAAGCTTGTTATAAAATATTGGACTATTTAGATGACAAAAAGTTTGGGATTGTAGTGAACTTGCTCTAATTCAATCCATTAGTAATAAAACAAGAATGAAATTGTCAATGTGATTGTGCCAATGAAATTACCTGCCGGGCGTTTTTTGCCTGTTCTTTTGCCGGTCTAAGGAAGTTGGAACTGGCCTAGCTAGTTTTAAGTTGACGTTTAAAGTGATACAATGTACAACAATGACAATGTATCCTATTGAATAAAATAATTGGCTTTTGACTTTTATGGCCTTCTTAAATATTTGGATTATAATTAGAATGTAAAGTTGAACATATTGATGTAGATTCTTAAGTGCGTACTTGTACTCTAACACTAATCTACTAAGTTTGTTAATTTCATCAACCATTGTATGCTACTAGCTATAATTTTAGTTACTATAGCATTGTATGCCGTTCATCCAAGTGAATAATGATTGTATTGTATTGTTACCCAATAGATACGCAGAGGAGATGGACTGCCATCGACTATATGCTGTGAATGTAGAGACAAGGCTGAGAAGGCTTATGATTTTAAGAAGAAGTCTCAGGAAGCACACATATCACTTAGAGGTTTTTACAAAAAGGAACCAAAAGTGTTACAGAAAACGGAAGATGTCAGTATTAGAGAGGTAAGTAAAAATCTAGTAATTTATTGTTCAAAGAACTAAATGTTACAATAACCAACTTGACATAATAATATTATTATGGTAGCTAGCTAAGCTAGTAAGCGTTAGAAAATGCCTTACCACAAAGCTATGGTTTCATAAAAAGTTTTTCATCAACAAAAGCTTAAGTTCATTGCAGGACTCGAACTATTGTATGTTTTTGTATTGTGTCTGAAACCTACGGGTTGAAGACAGTGATCACTGATTATGAGAGTTTCAAATAAGATTTTATCAAAGCAATTACGAATGTAAGACCAGTTTAGGGCCAATCACTTCAAAAATACATGTACGTAGATGGAGCTCTTGATGTAATCATATAATTTTTTGATAAAATACTAGTCCATGTTGATGTTGATAACTTCACCGAAAGCTCAAGTTCAATGTATGATGTGACCCGAAGCTTCATCTTTGTGTTCCTAAAAACAATGGTGGATGATAGTTACATAATTCTTTAACCTAACCATTTTTTGTATGCGATTCTTAAGAGCAAACCAATGGGCGTAAAAACCGAGCACTCAACATTTGACAATGATAATGACTTCTCTGACGCTGACTACAGCTTCCCGCTTAGCAACAACCCAGACGATACAAATACTCTGGATTTAGGTGAGTGCTGCACTGTTGACTCAATTTAGTACCTACCAAGTCACAATAAACCCAATTTCCAGACACGACTAACTCCGTTAAAATGATTATATTGTATTGCAGGAATAAAAGTGAAACACGAGGGGGCTGATAAAGAAGAGACGGTGTCATTCTTTGAATGTAAAAAGTGTTGTCTGGTATTTGAAAATGCTAGTAAATTTCAAGAACATAAAAGAAAGAAATGTTTAAAAGGTGTGTTAGTTTTTGCTGTCACTATTCATTGATCTAATATTTAAAAAAAATATGTCTTACATGGTAGCACATTAATAATAATGGTAATACATTTAAAATCAGGGGACTTGTGGTGAAATACCACAAGTCCCCTGATTTTAAATGTATTCGAAGTAAATGATATTTTTGGCGTAAAAAGGTAACAAACCGACAAAGTTACTTTTGCATTTATAATATTAGTATGAAATATGGTTATGAATAGTTGCCAGTGTACACAAGAAAGAAATTAACATGCGTTTTTATTTTTAGTTGAGTATGAAGATGTGAACGGCACATACTGTCCCATTTGTGGCACGTGCTATGATGGTGACCACAGTCTCTCCAAGCATATGTGGGAGTTCCATGCCGATCTAATGGGGCCAAAGAAAAGGGGGCGACCCAAGAAACTCATGACCACGGTAAAAGCCAGTTTATGATATATTGCGTATAAACAATATGAATGGGATGTCATCTGTGCTTGGCCCAGCTTTGCTGAACCGACAACAGATTTTGACGTTGGTAGAAAAAAACTTAATCCTTTTTAATGTTTCAGACAATACTAAATAAGCTATCAGAAAACGGTTTGCTAATTTCGTCAACACAAGGAAAGACTTACCAGTGCTCGTTTTGTAAGAAGCATACCAAAACCAAAGAAGATTTGAGTGTTCACATGTACCAACATAAAGGTAATGTACCTACTACATTTTTTTTCTAATGTAAAAGTTGGCAAACAAGCAGACGGCCCACCTGATGGTAAGCGCTCACCGTCGCCTACTGTAATCACGACACATAAAGTGTGAAGCTAAGGTACGAAATAAAAAAAATGTTTTTTTATAATGATCTTATGTGTGTTCTCTCATTCTCAGACACAAAAGTATTATGCTGCATCTTGTGCAAGAAAATGTTTATGAAAAAAAAGTTTTTCATTGCCCATCCGTGTCTGGGTAAAAACACTACCAACACAAATGAAAATGTAAGTTATGAAATATTATGAAATTAATTAACGAAGTTGCAGTAACGTTTTATGCTAACATTTTATTGAGGTAAAGTTTGTGAGTTTGGAAATAGAAGGTAATATCAGTAACTTTTGATCTGATTATAATTCACTGTTTGAAAGTTTCATTATCCTTGTGTGGCAATATTGTATCGTAATATATTTTCTCACAGGATTCGCAATTTGATAAAAATGGGAAGTTGACATTCGCTACGGAAATGCACCTGCAGGAGTTCTTTGACCCGACTGGTGATCTGGTTTGTAATCATTATTTTTATAATTAGTCTTCGTTTTCATATGCTATCCACGTCTCTCTGTTATTTCCATTTCTTTATAACTGGCGATTTGTTTCAGACGTTGACTATGATCCAAGTGTGCACTGCATGCAGTGGCGTTTATCTATCTGAAGCGGAACTCATCAATCACCATGACACCGAACATCCAGAGCTTTCACTGCGATGCAACCACTGTTCGAAGGTATTCGCATACTTACATACTTGACAAATTCTGACACATTATGAAGTGCCGCTAGATTTGTAATGTTCCGGTGTTCGTTTTAGTTTGTATTCTCAACACCGCACCGAAACGTACTGTTCATGACGGCTCTCGAAACCAAATCGGTATCGGTAGACAGCCAAATACATTGCAATTTATTGCGGGAGACACAGGTAAAAGATAGATGCTGTGAAGATGTCACCTGTGTTTCAAGATTCGTTGATTGCGTTGTAAAGATTGAAAACCGTCGAAGGTGTTTTGGGCTCAGCAGGGTACGGTGACGGTCTTTCATGGTTGAACTATTGAACTTTTTCGTTTTACGAGGCATCACAGGATTTCGATAGTTGCATAGCAATAAACTTTGATGTTGATGTCTCATTTCATTCGCTTATCATTTTCTTTACAGTTATTCGCTTCTGTAAGAACAGCCGCTCGCCACAGAGTAGTTTGCAAGCAGATTGAGAGGATGCACAAATGCACGACCTGCGGCCTCAAGTTTGCATATAAAATATCGCTCAACAAACATATACTCAGATACCACCAGGGTCAGAGCGTGTCTGTTTCGTTCATGAGCCGAAAAGCAGCAAAGACTAACGAAAATATACAGTATCAATGCGACACCTGCCACAAAATATTCCATAGGTAAGACCTCCGCGCGAATTGGGACAAATCAGCTTGATTCATTTTTATAAAGTCAGGGCCACTGCAGTCACCACCTATATGTTTGTTTACAGGAAAGAAGCACTTGCAAAGCATGCTAAACTGCATATGCCAAACCAAAAATTTTACGAATGCGATATATGCCACAGGAAGTTCAATCGCAGCGACAATTTGAGGTAAGTTTGAACTTGTACAATATTGAAGCTGAAGGACAGAAGATTGTTTTAGCTTTTTAAAATAATAACGTATCCTTTCGACTTCTTGCTTGCTTAGGGCTCCCACACAAAACTGCGAATTCGCATCGCATCGCAAGATCTGCGAGCTCGTACGGATGCACCACAAGAGCTTCCGATCTGTTTCGCATCGCGCCGCATCGCAGTTTTGTGTCGGAGCCGTTATGGCTAGTGATACTCGGGATAATTGCACAGGTCTTGTTACCTACATGTTTTATGTTTAAGAACACACAAGAAAATTCACGACGTGGACCGTGCCAAGCCGCCGGCAAACAATTGTCTCTGCCTGTATTGCGGCCGCGGCTTCTCCAACTCGTCGAATCTGATTGTCCACATGCGGCGGCACACTGGCGAGAAGCCTTACAAATGCGACTTCTGTGCGAAAGGTGCGTCGAACTTAGGGCTCCCACATAATACTGCGAATTCGCATCGCATCGCAAATATCTGCGAGCTCGTACGAATGCACCACAAGAACTTCCGATCTGATTCGCATCGCACCGCATCGCATCGCAGTTTTGTGTGAGAGCCCTAACTCAAAATATTTTGGACGAATCATCACTTACTACTATTAAAATATTTTTTGTCCAAAACCTATGAGTAGACTAGAAGTAAAAATAATAATTTTAAAATGCTACCTAACATTCTCTTTATTTGTAAACATATTATTCGTAAAAAATAATATAGGAAGGCCAATAAAATCCTCAGTCTTAACATATATATCGGGCTAAAGCTGACAAATTCACAGTACTCACACTAAAGCAATTTCATTAAACAGTAGTAACTAAAAAACAATAACAATTAACAACAAAACTATAACAATCTGTCATACATGTGCTCATTTACAGGCAAATGTGTGAATGTGTTGTATGTCCAGCTTTACTTAACCAATCTATATATCTAAGGATAACATATTGACCGGAGTACAACTTTGCATTTGAGCTTTTTGTAAATTCTAGAAAAAAATAGAAAAGACCACAAAACATATCTAAAACAATACAATTTTCAGGTTTCCCGAGGTCCTCGGATCTTCTGGTTCACAGACGTTCGCATACAGGCGAGAAACCTTGCATCTGTCGTATTTGCGGAAAAGGTGGGTTAAGTGATACACATATTTCATTAATATTCAGCATCTAAGGTTTTATAATGTAACTCTCATTTAGCTTCTTACAAATATTCCAGGTAAATAATGATTTAACTACGGAATGATTAAAGTCGGAATGATTATAACGCGGATTACCACGCGGGTGAAACTATGGGAGTTATCCTTTGTCCTTCCCCACGGTTCAAACTGAATGTCATCACAATCGGTCAAGCCATTTAGGAGAAGAATTACAAATACATTCCGGAAAGATAACTGAATTGTGTTTTTGTTCCAGCTTTCTCCCGTAGCAACAAGCTGTCTCGGCACATGCGTGTCCACACTGGTCAGAGGCCGTACAAGTGCACCTATTGCGAGAAAGCATTCTCTCAGAGCAACGACCTGACCTTGCACGTCCGTCGCCACACCGGCGACAAGCCGTACGTCTGTGAAGTTTGCGGCGAGAGATTCATTCAGGTATGGGAAACGGTTTACACACTTCACCAAATCAAATTACCTATATAACAATAATTAAATTAGAGATAGCAATACACATGTCATATGGCATGATAATACATAAATAATTTACAATAAAACAAACATAACAATGTTATTAACAAATGGGCATGTTATGTACTCGATAACAAATCTAATATATGTAATGCAAGAATGAGTGTGGATAAATAAAAAGTTTACTCGTTATACATATTCTGTCAAAATAAAATGAAATCATTATAAATAATAAATAATCATTAATTCTAAGTATCAAAGTACAACATCAATCAAAGATTAAAACTACTCAAGTCACATTAGAAACACACACCCATGCATTATTATAATTGAGTTCTAACTGGCACTGGGGCCCAATTCTAGCGGTGTGATATATGGATTATCACATTCGATAAATATCTTAGTAATTGTCAAATAAGTAATTTTATGATTCTGTCAAAAGATAAGAATATTATGCATCTGATATTCAACTCTGCATCTAATACTTAAACAAATACGAGGGCCTACATTGCATGTATCACTGTTTAGTTAAAGAAATTAATAGCATGTTTTTGCTATTTGCAGGGCACGGCTTTGCAGAACCACAGGCGCGCGCATGGCCACTTCCCGCCACCGCCGCCCGACCTGGCCAATCTCACCCATCAGGTCCAGGCCATCACTTACTCTGTATCTAATTTATCTAGCATCAACCTTCAGCAGGAAACTCACATGCCCAACTAGTCTAGCACTGTCTATTGATCTGTAAAATTATGTTCTAATAAGTAATTTGATTGTATATTGACTACGATTTTAAGAAATCGATTCTTATTTGTAATAAGTTAATTATGTATGTGTACTTAATAAAAATCAAAATATGTACATAGTTTTTAATTTATACACCGAAACTATTATTTATCTTAGTTATCATAGATTGGGCTGAACTACGAATCGCTTTGCAAATAGACGATGAATGGATACATAATTGCTTTGGCGTAAGCTGTAATGATGTTGTATCTTGTCTAATCTAATAAATAAATAAATATGTAATACATATTAAAAAAACTGTAAGTTGAATGAACTGTCAGTACTCATGAGTTGAGTCGTGTGACGTGTCATGTCTTCAAACTCTCCTTTTATGAGTCGAGGTCATAGTTTTTTTTTTTTTTTTTTATTTGTTATGGGGTCACACGATTAGTGTATTTGCCAGTGTCAAGTGTAAGATTTCAAACTCAGAGAGTTGAATCAAGTTTAAATGATGATGGTGATGATGATGATGAGATGATGGGATGAGGATAGTGTTTAAGTAAAGTAGTGGCGCTTTACTTAAACTTTACACGGACTTTTTTGGAGCAACTAGAAAAGTCACTTTCACAACTTTATTTCAATTTCCCACACTCGTACACATTAACGAACACATAATAGTTAATAATCCACCAATATTACACATTATCACTCGAAGAAACACAAGTTTTGGAAATAAAAACAAAATTTTCACGTTGACAAATCAATTGCCGCCAAAAAAGTCAAGGTCATAGTTGTCAAAATCTATCCATCTTTCCAGTTGTCAAAATCATAGAATTTATCAAAGTCACAGAAATTGACAAAGTTGTTAACGTCATAGAAATTCAAAAATGCCAAAGTCATAGGTTTTGTCAAAGTTGTCAAAGTCATTTGTTGTTTTTTTTTTATTTGTGGCTTCACACGGTTAATATATTTGGCAACGCCAAGTATTATTTAAATAGTAATGAGTTGATATTGTGAGTGCCTGCTGTGACTTGTGAGTTTCCTATTTGTATAGGTACCTACCTATTTAAAAAAGCGGTCAAGTGCGAGTTGGATTCGCGCACGAAGGGTTCCTTACCATTTTATCTATAAAATTGGCAAAAAATCACAGTTGTTGTATGGCCCTTAAATATTTATTTTAATCTGTTTTATAGTATTTCATCACCTGTAAAAAAAAACAACTGTCGAACTAAGCATCACGGTTCATGAGATACAGACTGGTGCTGCATAGATACATGCGATGGATTGAATTATTTTTGAATACCTAAACATTGGGTTTGAGTTGAGTGTTGCGAAACTAAATGATCCTTTCATTCTTAGTATTACAACATAATTATTATGTAACTAATGATTTCAAAGAAATCAATAAAACTTCACGCACGATTGATAGGTAAATAGATTTATAATCAATTTTATGTTGTAATTATGGGTTTAATGCCATTTTTTCGCATAGAAATCCTGTGCACTGTAAGAAAAATTCAAATAAGTTAGTGTTCTGATATGGGTAGGTACAGGGACACTATATATGTATAACAATCGGCGAGACGCCATAGGTAGGTATGTGGTGGACTGGTGGATATTCCAGCTGTACCTATGCACAGCACGCTTTGATTCCACATCCATCCATCATGCGTACCGCCAAGGAGTGATGGAACTCCTTTCCAGAGTCTGCGTTTCCCGATTGCTATAATTTGGGAATCTTCAAGGCAAGAGCGACCTAGGCAAGCGTGCTACACTGTCGATCGAAAGACTGACCGTCATCATTTCTTTTCAAAGGGTGACATGGTCAAACGCAGGCCTATTCGCAATAAAAAAGTTACAATGATAAAGGTAGGAGTGAATTACACGGGTATAAATGCGCCTCATTATGGCTCACTTCCAATTTAAATTTAGTTTGTAGGTACATCCTTTTGCACATTTAGGTATGTGCAGACCACAACACAGGCTTACTGTACTCACGGACAAATTTAACCGCCATGAGTCATACTTATGGAAGAAAATTGGTTTTTCATTCCCAAATTTTACTCAAAACCATTGTGCGTGAAGCAGTAACAAACACCCGCACACTTAGGTACTCATTCAACTTTTTTAGCTTCTTGCAGGGTTACGTTTGACCACAAGTCACCGAATGTTAAGTGACGAAGTGGTGTCACGCTTCACCTGGATAGGGAACTAGCTCTCAAGTGCGCGGCTGCTGGAACACACCGGATAGGTGCTCGGCGACAGGTTCTTAACTTTCGCCTATTTTAAAGTATTAGTGTGTATCTTAAAAACCGTACCTTAGAACTGCAATCAACGCCAGTGCACTATAAAATAAGGGATTAATTCATTTCTGCAAAATCTATTGCTCCAAAGAGCTTAAAGAGCCGTCGTTTTTGATGAAAGTTTCTGTACTAAATCGTAGAAAATAGCAAACTATTGCAATGCCATGTGCAATAAGGCTATGACTTCATATTATGTATATCGCTTCGCTTAATTATTTTGTATTTAGCAAGTTTAGGTTTAATCTAATAGCTACTCGTGGCTTCACTCGTTATTGCATCTACACTTCTTCTGCTCTTGCAAGTTCATTTCAACATTCAAGAAGATTCAACACGTCATTGACGTCGTAGTGTAACATTAACCGATGTAAGACCAACATCGTCATGAAAAGAATAAATAACGGACTTCAGCCGGCTTGGTGAATGTTAACATATGCCAGTGTATCTTATGATACACAGCGCTTCGGATATTTACAGTGACATTTTATGTGTTTATCTATAGACAATTTAGATAGGTTAACAATAAACAATAGACAATAGTTAGTTACTAATGCATTATCAAAAATAGAGACGGCTTACATACATATGCTTGGCAGCGTTTGGCGCTGCACTGAGAACAAAAGTAAACATGCAAATGCATCTATAACTTCATATTCTTTTTCTCGATATTTGAAACGTTCTTCACCGGCACACTTGTGGTAGAGTAAGTAGTGACTACATTGGGCGGCGTTTTCGCTAAAGTAGTTTTGGTGGTAGGGCATATTCTAGTCTGGATATAGCTGCCACGTCTTCGAAGGTGACGCCATCCTACATACGTGATTAAGCGAATGGCTGTCATGTGGGGCTGCCAGAACACACCAATAGGTGCTAAGTGTCAGATTTTTAACTTGAGGATGGTAGCTAGGCCGGCGAGCACTAGAAAATACCACCAAGCTATGGTTTAATTACGAGACTTTACTGAAAGTTCAGTCATTGCAAGATTGACATCCACGACCTATATACGGGTCGCAAACCCACGTCACTAGGCCACTCTCTTCTGCTGTTACGAAGTTGAGCAATCATCGATGTGGTAATTTATACATTAAAAAAGGAACAAAAACCCGACTGCGCCGAAATAAAGTTACCATGTCCCACAATAAAGACGAATCAAATGACACCTTAAATGTTAAAATCCGTCAAGTCATTTAGGTTACAGGCCGTGCCAAAGAAATATACATACATACATACATACACTCGAAAAACATAACCCACCTTCTTTCGCAGTCGGGTGAATCTTCAAAATGACGTCGTACTTATTATATTTTTTGTAATCTCACCTCTGCTAAGCATCCAGGCCCATAACACTGCAAATGGAATTTAGTCTTAACTCTTAATAACTTAAATGTGGATTAATCGATTTAAGTATTAGGTACAGCGCACAGTGCTTACAACAGCCTCTAATAATCATAGTCGGCCCGGTTGACCGCAGTGAAAAAAAAAGTTAATTATTTATCAGTGTGAACGATTCATTATGTTTTTCGATCGTTACTATATTAAATTGCTTGAGGTATCTAATACGGCCACCATTCATTATCAAAAAATGTAAGTACAAAGAATCACGGCGACCATTCAAGATCCGTTGCAAGCATTGTTCAATAGCTTTTTGTAAAATAACATAACTAGTAATAGCTAGTATAACCCACCTCCGATCTACAGTTTTCCAACGTGCACTAAATATAAAAAAGATTTTATTGTTTATTTATAATAAGAGTAAATATTATATTAATGTTATGAGACGGAAAACCTAAATACCTACAGTAGGTATATAAGTTCAAATTCAAACACAAAAGTCGTGAGATCGAATGTCCGTTTGAGGACACAAAAATTTTATGTTCACGATTATATACCTATAGGTATGCATGTTGAACAAGTAGGTCATCTTCTGATCCATTTAGTCATTTAGCAAGATGTATTTTCACTTTCAAATTGAGATATCTACCTAACTGGCTAGCTTAGCTGTCACACTTCAAAAAGCGCATCAAATCCCGCGCGATGCAGTTTTTAGATACATATTTTAATTTACTAGCGGATCCGACAGACGTTGTTCTGCTAGTTCTGCTACCTAGATACTAACTGCAGCGTCATCTGCTGGGCTGTGAATCTAAACCATCCAGGGCGCCACCCAAACGAATACAAAAAAAAAAAATTCAATCAAATCGGTCCAGCCGTTTATGAGGAGCTCAGTGACATACTATACACACGTATAGTAGAATTATATATATATATATTACAAATATACAATACAAATAAACATATAAAATCACAATTCGATAAAAGGTAATACCAATAGAAAATACAGTGAGTGGCACTCTCTCGTTTCGGATGCCAAGAAACACTTTGGGTCACTGAGCCATCAAAGTTAGTTAATTAATAAAAAAAAATATTTTGACATGTATAATATAGATACTAGATCATTTGCCGTTTAGTTGTGTTACTCGTATAATACAGTAGGTTCGTACTTACGTTCGAATGACAGCCTACTCCATTGCACTAAAGAACAGTTGTTTTCTTCTGTTAGTAAATTTACAAAACGCTTAATATCTAATACATTATTGGTACGAAAACTTAATACGTACTTGAGCAAAAGACGAAATTCCTTCTGCCTGTAATAATACTTAACTATAGTTCATAGTGATCTACCTATTGGTATGTTTCGCCAACCTCTCATTAGGGCTAGTTCATTCCCAGTTCTGGAGTAGCATGGAGCCGTCTTATCGTGACGTAACATAGGGTAACTCGTAAGCAAATGCCACTTTTTAAGAAAAAATATTGTCATTTAATTATGCACTCTTCGGCTTAGAGCCCATGTTTGTGAATATTATAAAATGCTTTGACACGGTACGTGCCTGGGTTGTCTGGCTGGATCTGTATGGATATCTTGAGCTGAGTCGATAATTATATCCTACTATTATGAAAATAATGTTATATGTTTGTGACCATGCACTCAGCTTTGTAATAGCTTAACGATTTTTAGTAAGTAGTTACTTGAAATCCCGGAACGTAACATAGGGTACTTTTATCCCGGGAAAAAGAAACGTTTCTGGCGGGATAATAGGAAGACGGCGACTGATACATATTATAAATGCAAAAGTGTGTATGTCAGTTTGTTTGTTGTCTTTTCACGCCACAACCGATGTTGATGATGTGAACCCTCAGGAGGGACGTAGAATATTTTTTGTTAGAAAATGTATAAATAGTCCACGTGGGTGAAATCGGGGAACAGTAAGAATTATATTTCTTAAATAAATACTCACAAATGTTAAACATGTTGCAGATTGACACTGTAAGAGACATATGTAGTTAATACGCAAAACTAATCACGTTACAAATTAATTTGTCCAGTTGTAGAAATACATACCCGAGCTTCACTACCTCGTCCGTGAACCTACATAATAATATCGCAAGATGTAATGTCAGAGTCTCCATCATGTGTAACAGACGTAACTTGAAAGTATTCGTTCCTTAGCGAAAAGCCCCCCAATTTTGTTACATATTCATCAAATTTATTTTCTATTAAAAGCAATAAACTGTCATAGATTATTAAATTTGTAATTTGTATTGATTTTTAAATAAATATCGAAACACAGAAGTTGTTTTACCTTAGCCATGCAGACGTTCTCATAACCATCGCACTAAGAGAAAAAATTGATTTCATTATGTACGTCTCCAATTAAAACTTTGTGTATCTGAACTTTTTTTAATATTTGACCTGACCATCATACTTACACGAGCAGCACAAAAAGCTCCATAGCACTAAAAAAATAACAAGAAAAAATTTGAAACATGAGAAGTACATTATTACATCGTTGATATTATTATATGACAACACATCCTTTATCGTTTTAAGCTTGGAACAGTGTTGTCATTGGTTTAAGCCCTTTTATTTGATATATACTTATCAAGGAGATATAAAAAAAAATGGATTTTTATGTCAGTAAAATGCACATGGTTTGTGTAATAAATTTATTATGATTAAACGTGCTTGACATAAATAAAACTACGAAGTTCAAATACTACTTACCTCTGAAATAGACAATTTTCCGTATGTCTGTGAATATAATTCATCATTGTTATCATTGGTAAGGAGAACATAAAACTGTTATAAGAACTAGTTAATGTAGTCTTGTTCAATGTTACTATTATGGATTACTTCCTGCACACTGCAGATGTGTCTGTTTAAATAATTATTTATTATATTAATTATTATGTGAAAATATTAATTATATAACTAGCTGCGCCCCACGGTTACATTTTGCCTGTCCTGTTATCCTGCAGGTTTTTTTATAAGATAAAAGTATAGCCATGTGCTAGTCTAGAGTATAAGCTATACACGGAGAAAAAAGTCCTTCCGAAATACCGTTTTCCTTCTGAGTCAAAAGGGAAGGAATTGTGATTCAGAAGGAAACCTAAGGTAAAGTGAGGAAGGAATCGGTCTTGGAAGGTAAAGACTCAGAAGGAAAGTCAGATTATTTTTCTCAGATTATTTTTCTCACAAGACTAACATACAAAGTTTAGCGTTAATAATAGTGTAATTAGTTATTAGCGTGGTAACTAAATACCATAAAATAAGTTACGATAACTCAAAAAGCCATACGATTGCTGTTGCGTTAAATCCAATAGCCTGAAAAATTAAGAGTTCATTTTTCGAGAGAATTTTTTGATGATTTCATTGTGTGGAAACTTACTTCATCAATTTGTGAAACATTATTAGAATGACATTTTGCAGATATTAATTACCACCTTCGACCAAATTGTCACTTAACATCAGTGACTTGTGATAAAACGCTACCTAGCAAAAAGTAACAAGTAAATCTAAGATTTTTTTCTTAAAGAATTGTTTTTTTCTCACCACAGCAGATGCTCTTTGTCCCAGGCACTGTGAAACATTCCATTTTATATTTCAACCACTCAGGCCTTCATTTCAAGTTAGGATACAGCGTCGTATATCGGGCGTCCCATAAAACAAGAATGAATAATGAAAAATTTCGGCATCTAGTTCTCAATGAAAATCTAGCGACCTGCCCCGCCTTTAATATAAACAGTTGATGTGCTGTAACGAGTCTTGAAATTCCACATATTTTTTCCCAAACATTTCAATTTTTCGAGCAATGTTTGAAATTTTTCATATTAAAAACTTTATTCAGACCGTAAACTGAAACATTTGCAACTGCCTAATCAGTCCAGCCGTTCTCAAGTGATCTTCTGTCGAGGCGCTCGTTTTCAATATCGTTTTCATCATTGAAGTGAGTCGGATTTGAAGGTGTTGTTACCTACGTGGGACTAGGTACTCGATTAATAACATTTTTGTTCTTACAATTGAGCTGCAATCATCGCCTTTGCACTAGAATAAATATGTGTAAATAATCAGATAGACAGACGGTTTCATGTAATAATAATAAAAACGGCCACACAATCACATAAATAGCTCTAACCCCTAACTCCCAGTATCTAAACTAATTTATAAGAAACTACTTGGATCATAGATCTAGAACACCTAGACATGGAAAATATATATTTTCACCTCACAAGCTCGGAAAGATTCTGTTTATCATTAGAAATCTGAGTGTAAAACTGCATTATGCACGCTAGCGTGGAAAGTATTTTTAAATTCGATCCTTTCTATTCAATAATGTTCCATACCGTAAGTCTACTTAAAATGCAACAATACTTATTTCAGTGTGCCAACCTCTTTTTGGAATAATCGCACTGGCCAACGCAACGATTGCATGAAAAATTCTAGAATCCTTCGCTTGCTCAGGTTTCAATACCTACAAGTACTCCAGAAAGCAATTTTGTAGCATTGCATAACAATATTACAATATTATTTATACTCTAGCGGGAATCGAACCCCCGACCGCACGCTTCGTAGTTGGCTGTTCATTCATTGCGCCACATTGGTCGTAAATTCTTAGTGTTTCTTGTTTAATTTTACTTGAATAATATTATCGTAGAGGTAGGTACATACTCTCACTGTGCAATTTTCAATCTGAAATAGAAGACATATTTTCGTTGATACTTTTTTAAGATTTAATTAAGCTATTAAACTTTAAAGAACATAAGAGGTGCTATAATAACTGTCCGTGATGTTATAAATGATATAATACTCACCGAATCAACAACATTTTCATCTGGACGATGTTCATAAGAGTCTCTGGGACTAGCAGAGTTACCAATAGTCTGTAAAGAATTTCTTTTTGACTACAATTTACTGTGATGAAAGTTTCCTGCCTATACCCCCTGGGTTGAAACTATCTCCGCACTAAAATTCATCGAGATCTGTTCAACGGTTTAATCGTGAAAATGTCAGATATAGACAGAGAGACTTTCGCATACATAATAAGTAAAAGGACAATGGAGTAAGTTTTATTACAGAACATAAACATAAGATACTCACCATAATACAATATATAAAAGCGATCAACAAAACTTGCGATGGCAAAAACATTTATAATCGATAGGTAGACTGTCTTACCTATAAAACATTACAAATCAGTTCGCTACGTTGTTGGTTTGTGCGGCTTTTATCGTTTTCTTATCTACATGCCTTTTTATTTTAATTACTCAGTGTTTTCATCGTCAATGCACGCTACATTTTGTTTGCACTGACCTTTTTTTTTCTGCACCTGAGTGACGAGACACCGATGTCACTCACCGAAGTGCAAATGTCTCGCTTGCCTATCCCAGTTACAAGACTTAGGTGTACAGATCGTTGCATCTAACATCAATAACATCTAATTTTAAGCCGAGTAGCGATCTTTTGAACATAAGTAGACGCTAAATAATTTCCATAGTTGGAACCAATGCAATATATAATGCATGTGAGTTTGAGGTAGTCAATATTGGTAATTACTCGTACCTACATGGAATACTAGGCATAATTTTATTGAAAACAGTCTCTCATAAGCGTTTACTTTGGAAATGTTAAAAGCAAGATTGATAAAATGGTAAGTACCTAACCATACCTACTAGTTTAGGTACAACTATTTTAGGACCTAAGTACCTACATATAACTAAGGTCACCCGACATAGCTCACAGAATTAGCAAGCTGAAGTGGCAGTGGGCTGGTCATATAAGCCGCAGAACCGATAACCGTTGGGGTAGACGTGTTCTTGAGTAGAGTCCGCGACTTGGCAGGCGTAGTTAGGACGCCCAAAACAAGGACAAGGTGGAGCGACGACTTGCACCGAGTGGCTGGCAGTAGTTGGATGAGAAGAGCCGAAGACCGGGCTCAGTGGCGTACCTTGGAAGAGGCCTATGTCCAGCAGTGGACTGATACAGGCTGATGATGATGATGACCTACATATGCTAAAAACGATTTAATGCATGTATGAACGTCGGTATGGAGTAAAAGTTAGAGGCAAAATTGACTAGGCGGGCAAGTCACTTGCCTGATGCCACCCAGAGATTAGAACTTCTACAGTTGCACTGCGTTTGTCACCTTGAGGCGCCCTGGGATATCAGCAGATGATCAATTTTTTATGCCCTAATATTTCGCTGGAATCATTGCCATTTAATCTGAAACACATGCTGCTTGGCTGTAAAACGACTGGTCAAGGAGTGTTACTTCCCCCGGCGGACTCTGCAAAAGAGCCCTACCGCTAATCATTTCATACCTTAGTGTCTGCTTCATTCATGCTTTATTCATTTATGTCCCGTCTCTGACCAAATCTGTTTAATTTCCACGAAACAAATCGATTAGGTCACACTTCCATTACAATTTATACACACTTTAGATATACGTTTACGTCGATTGCCTATTCTTCCGTGAAATAACGATTTAGCTAGTTTAAGCTTTACTATTATTATTCTGTGCCTTTCCATACCCACCACAATAGGTCTACAATGTTTTTACAGTACACATATACCTAATGGAGTTATACCTAGTTAAAATCCATAATGAATATTATAAATAATATTACAAACTCTATTGAATATGTACCTACTTACTTGAGTAAAATTGTAGTACCTACCTACCTACATTAAGTAATTATTATGAAGGCTCCTGAACTAGTTGGAACTGCGTTTCATTCATCGATCCTTATATGTATTTAAGTATCTACATATATATTACTAATACATTAGTGTAGGTACATATATAGATTAAATATATATTCTAATGTAATATTTGTGTGTCTATCTTTTACCCTTCAGCTTCGTAATGTTTGAACATAATTTCATGAAAGAAGGTCCTAGAAAAGGGCAAAAACTACTTTTATCTCTTAAAAATGTATAGTTATACTATAGTTCCTGCAGATATCTAAAAAATGGCGGGTGTATAACAGCGGGATGCAGCTCGTAGACTATACTATAAATCTTATCTACACTATCCATACCAATAATATTACTTGTTATAAATGCGAATCACGCCTAAACCGCTGAACAGAGATCTTGATGAAATTAAATATAGATATAATTTGAACCCCGGGGAAGGACATTGAATACTTCTTATTGCTATACCTACCTACCTGCAGTCTACGTGGGTGAAATTGCGGAGAAAATAAAAGTGTGATGAGATGGTTACGTAAGTTTATTTTTATTTCATAATGTAGGTATATTTGACATTAAGTATCTATTACTATGTGAATTCAAATACAATTTCATATATTACGAGTATATCTAGATGCACAATATTAAGTAACTGGTAAACAAGACAGGATACTAATGACTACGAGTACAGTAGCTACAATTCACTACGTACATATATCATTCTATGATAAGACAGTTACTTACAGTACAGGTGAGAGTGAAGATAGAATACCTATCATCGGTCACTTCAATCGTATTATTTACATTTTCGCAATGTCGATCCTCTTATGTATAGAGATGTCCGTGGTGAGTCACGCATTCTCTTTACCTAGTAACTAATTGATCCCGCTTACATTACACAGCTCTTGTCCACCAGTCTACACCATTTCTAGGTATCTAATTAAAAAACTTATACACACTATGTGCAAAGTAGAGACTACGAAGTTGTAAAGTTCCGGGAAACAGTAGTGGCCGTAGTAATTTGGCGGTACGAAGAGAAAATTTAAATTTAACAATATTAAGTATAATTCTATACAAATGTTCTACGACCATTTGTTTCTGACTACAGAACCCATTCGTCGTCCCCACATGAGATGGTATCACACTATAGTGCCTTGGAGATGCTGCGTGTCGATCGCCGGCGTCGCAGGCGGCATCGCCGGCCCCAGCGAGGTGGTCGGCAGCGCTGCAGCCATGTCCTGGTAGCCGGTGAGCGGCATGTGCGAACCCGGGAATCGATCCTTGGAGTGTTCTTCCGGCGGGGTCACTTCTAGGCCGATGCTGCTGTTCATAGCCATTTTGATAGCGTCCGCATCCTGCTGTTGCTGCTGTTGTTGAAACTGCAGCAGCGAGTTGAAATGTGATATGCCGATCTCTTCGAGGCTGCTCTTTCTACGCCTACTTACGGTGCCGCTGAGTCCTTGACGTAGAGAGTTGGACCTGCGCAGTAGTATGTCATCTACCACACGGAGCGAGTTGGAGCGTCCTCTAAAGTCCGATACGATAGTAGGGCTATCGGGAAGCGACAAGGAGTTTGCTTTTGTCGTGGATAGAGGGGGCGCTCGTGGTTGCGGGTACGTGGCGTTGATGGTGGAGCTGCGCCGACTGGCGGCTTGCGCTTGCGCTTGGATCAGGGCTTGAGAGCAGAAACTGATGTTCGATTTGCGTCGGCTGTTGTGTCGTTCAAATGTTTTTTGAGCGGAGAACGGCGAAGGCCGTACAAGGTATCTGAAACAAAATAGAAATGACTGAGCACAGGGCGAAAAAGGTTTGCTAACTGCGTTCTGCGAGCGAGACACTAGTCTACTTTCAGACAGCTCTATCTGTCTACAGAAGATGCCAGAGTTAGCCACCTTATGAAAAGGATGTCAACTGAAACCATCCGTAGTGTCTGAAGTAAAAATGACAGGTGACTCTAGCTCTCCAAAACATGTGATAAAATCTTCAAAAAAAATACATTGTACTCACATAATATCTCCCTCTTGTAAGTTAAGGTCGCAGCTCGGGTTGATGATAACGTAGGACAGACTGTTTCGCTTCTCACTCACGTCGTCATAATCAATGCCGGTGAGATTCAAAGATTCCATCCTTGAACGAACAAGGTTTGCGATTTCGGCTCTCTCTATTTGTTGAGCATGATTATCTCTTGCTTCGTCTGCCAAACTTGTAGAATACTGTAAAAAATGAACATCATAAACAATTTTGGGCTGTGAGGCGAGAACAAAACTACCGTGATGAGGTCAAACAACAACATAATTTCATTGAGAGAGATCCAATTGTTACGTGTTTAATATTAAATTTTGTACATAGCCGATTAGTATATTAGAACTCTGAGAACATTATTTCATTGTTGACGCCTCTTGTCGTTAACAAAACAGTGATCATGTCATGCGTGATCGTTTGTTTTGTACGACGATGTATGAGTAGTGAATGACGCAAAATTGGCTACTGTTGCAATAATACTTGATTCCTTCGTTTTGGTGTGGCGTGTAAATAGCCAACACCAGGACTTCACCAAGAGCTAAACCAAAATGTATATCAATATTCGGCTCACCGCCGTGACTACTTAAAATATCGATAAACCCTTCGAAACACACAAGCACATCCGAATGCAGAGCGAAATATGCCCACCTACCTGCAGACCATCCAGAAGAACACCTCCAGCCCCTCGAGACGGGACTCAAAGCAGAAGCCGCAGGTCAAAGTCTTCTTCCGGTTGCCGGCCGGCGAACGCGCAATCGTGGTAGAACAGATCCGAAACAGTCCTAATTCACAGCACAGAACAGTCCACCACTGCACCACAAAGATCGGAGCACCTAGTTGGAGTTTTCGAGGGAGTTTCCCTTTTTTTAATAAGAATGTAAGAGAGCGAAGTAACCACTAGCGAATCGTCTTGAGAAGTGCAATGCATTCAGCAAATGCGTAGCGTCACGTATGTGTAGTCCGTTTTTGGCCAATCACGGTACAGCTTGATTGAGCCTTTACGAGACTGCTAGCGCCATCTCTCGAAGAGTATTGGCGAACTCTCAGAGGTTGACGATAGGTGGGCGTTGCATTATGCAATTGAGCGTTTTTAAATAGGTTTATCAATATAATAAACAGCATATAAAAATATATAAATTAGTAAAGCATTGATGCTTCACCATGCACCCCGCCTTGGAAGGTCGCGAGATCTTTCAAAGAAAGGAGAAAAAATGTGCGTTAACTTATGTTGCATTTAAAATTAAAACTGTCAGAAAATCTATGACTGAACAGAACTGCGATAGAGAATATTTAGAATAATTATGAAAATTTAAAATTTAATTTGCGGATTTTGCGGATATATTATAATTGGAATTTAAATAAGTATTGTTATTGCGTCGGAATAGGATATAATCTGGTGATAGCGCGTTTGTAATAACCAGATTTGGTTTTAACCATGGCAACACGAACTATATTGTCGGTGCCCTTAAAAACTTCGGTGATGACTCCGAGCGGCCATGCCAAAGGAGCTAAATCGTCTTGACCTACAAGAACGACAGTTCCAATCTCAACCGGTTTGTCTGGAGTAGCCCACTTTTGCCTGACTTGCAGCGTATGCAGATACTCAAGGTGCCACTTCCTCCAAAACGATTGGACCATGCTGTCCAACAAGTGTTTGCGTTGTACCAAATTGCAATTCTGATTAGACAGGCTAGCAGCTGGTAAGTGTTGTAAGGGCGTTGACATCAAGAAATGCGCAGGAGTAAGTATCTCAGGATGTGGATCGGAAGATACCACGCTCAGAGGACGAGAGTTCATGATGCACTCTATCTGCGTCAGTACCGTTTGTAACTCCTCGTATGTAAGAAGTTGAGACCCAATCACACGATACAGGTGTGTCTTCAAGCTACGTATATTAGCTTCCCACATTCCTCCAAAATGGGGAGCTCTAGGTGGAATCATCTTCCACTCTATGCGGCGGGTCGTTAATTCACTCGAGAGAGATGAATTGAAGTTTGCGTTTGATACAAATTTATAAAGCTCGTCCAATTGTGCTTTCGCGCCGACGAAGTTAGTAGCGTTATCGGAGTACAAACAAAATATTGGACCTCGACGCGAGATGAAGCGTTTGAACGCAGCTAGAAAGGCGTCAGACGTCAGATCAGAAACCAGTTCTATGTGAACTGCCTTGGTGACCAAGCACACAAAGAGGCAAATATACGCCTTCTGAGCGTGTTGGCCTCTGCGTCGAGCAAGGGTTATACGAATCGGACCAGCATAATCCACTCCAGTGTGCACAAAGGCTTTAGCTTCAGACACGCGGCACGCAGGTAGATCGGCCATCATTGGAGTTGGATGCGTCGGATTCACTTTGAAGCAGATGTTGCATTTTCGTACCTTGGACCTGATGACAGTTCTGGCATCTAGTATCCAGTAGCGCTGTCGTAAAATAGACATTAGAAGTCCAGGTCCAGTGTGACAATTCACAATATGATAATGTCGTATGATTAAATCAACGACGTGATCGCGCTTGGGAAGAAGGACTGGATGCTTGGCGTCGAATGGAAGGTCCGACTTAGACAGTCTTCCACCAACCCTTAGCGTTCCCTCCTCATCTAAGAAGACAGCTAAACTTTGCAGCTTCTTTGAAGGCAGTTTTTTACATTTAAGTAATTTTATGTCGTCGGCGAAATGGACAGACTGAACTGCACGGACAAGAGCGTGTTCCGCAGCCAGCAATCCTGGCACAGATCGAGGTTCAATGTTATACCTCGGACGTGCAAATTTGAGTATATATGTGATGATGCGAAGTAATTTTTCCCATGAAGAGATGCGTAGAGCCAACTCACACAAAAGTGGTGGTTCTAATTGAGTGATCACTGTCAGAACATTTGTTTTATGCTCTGGTAACTCGCCAGTACTTGCAGGAGCGAAAGGTTTGATAGGCCAGTCCACCGGAGCACAGTGCATCCATGGAGGGCCGTTCCACCAGAGGTGATGTGATGCTAGTTGCGAAGGAAGCATGCCACGCGAAAGGCAATCGCTAGGATTCTGAACACCAGCGACATGGTAGAAATTCTTTGCGTCTAGATTGTTTTGACACTGAGCGACTCGATTACTGACGAAGACGGACCAGCGATGCGGAGAGGAATGAATCCAGGATAATGCAATCGTGGAGTCAGAAAATGCATATATTCCTGCAACAGGAACGCGCGTAGAGTAAGTGTCATAAACAGTTTTTACCAGTTTGGACATGAGCACGGCAGCGCATAGCTCAAGGCGGGCGAGAGTTGTAATTTTAGTTGGCGATACCTTTGACTTTGCGCAGAGTAAGCTAACCTTGATGCCAGAGGGGTAGGTACAATGTACGTAGATCACGCATCCATAACCGCTCATACTGGCATCGCAGAATGCGACAAGGTGCACAATGCAGTCTATATAGACACCTACATGACGTGGTATCATCAAGGTACCCAGCAAAGGTAACTCTTGCGTCAGGGCGGAGAAACGCATCATTATGTGTTCAGGCGCGGGATCGTCCCAGGCACTGTTACTTAACCACAATTCTTTGATAAGAAGTTTAGCGTAAAGAATCACGGGAGCGACCAGACCAAGTACGTCAAATAGTCGAGCAACTACAGAAAGGATATTTCTCTTGGTGCAATTCTCTGTTATAGGAACAGATGTGAAAGAGAAATGGTCTTCGGAAGGTTCCCACGAGAGACCTAAAACCTTTGAAGGGCTGGTGCCCATATCAAAATTTATTGGTTTGCGGTGTGAGTCAGGCAGACTATTTAAGAGAGCTGCAGAGTTGCTGGACCACTTGACCAGGTCAAAATCGCCCGATCGGAACAATTTAACAAGCTCTTGCGTAAGTTTCGTAGCGGTTTCATCATTATGCGTAGAATACACCAAATCGTCCATGTAAAGACTGGTCTCCACAATTTTAGCAGCTTCGGGGTAATGTGGACTCATGTCGCAAGCCAGCTGTCGCACAGTGCGCATAGCCAAGTAAGGGCTTGACTTGAGACCAAAAGGTAAGCGGTTGAAAGCGAAGGTGCGCACTGGTTCGTTCTCGTTGAAGCGAAACAAGATGCGCAAATATTTGCGTTGATCGACAGGTATACCTATACGTAGATACATTTGTTTAATGTCTGCGTTCATAGCCACAGGAAACAATCTGAAGTCTAAAAGCAATAAAAACAGATCTGTTTGCAGATTAGGACCTATGTGCAAGACGTCGTTTAGGGACAGGCCAGAATTTTGCGTCTTGGCACTGGCGTCCAGGACAATTCGCGGCATCGGTTTGTCAGATCGAACTACGGCGTGGTGTGGTATGTAGTAACCGGCGTCAGATATTTCGGCGTCACTAGCAGGGCTTAGGTAACCGTTATCGATATATTCTTGTATGACCTTATTGTAATTTTCCCTTAAACTCGGTGTCTGACGAAATTTTCTTTCTAACGCTATAAATCGGCGACGAGCGGCAGCGTGTGAGTCACCAAGCTCTGAAGGATCCTTGCAGAATGGCAAGGCCACAGTATAACGGCCTACATCATCGCGTGTCACAGATGACGTGAAAATATTTTCACACTCCGTCTCCTCAGGTGACAACAAGCGTTTCGTAGACACTTCCTCTAATTCCCAAAATTTCTGAACTAGGTCGTTCAGCACTAGCGCAGTGAAAGGAGCGGTAGGTATAGCGTTATCATGCGGTTGATAGTCTCCCATCAGAACGTACCCGAACGTGGTCAATAGCGCAGGTGGGGCTCGCGAACCAGAGTCAACCCTATTTCCCAGGAAAATATATGGGAAGAGTTGAGCACCCAGCACGATATCAATATCACCTGGAATGTTCCAACTTAAATCGGCGAGTGGAAGATCATGGAAATCGTTACAATTCCATTCTATAAAATGCGACGGCAATTGGTCAGTAACGCACTCCACGACTAGTGCGTGTATGGCGTATTTATGATCTGGGTACACACGGGATTCAATGTCCAAATGTACGTATCCTATTATTGGACGCGAAGTTGAGCCAACACCTTTAACAAAAGAGTTACTCAAAGGTGTTACTGGCAAGTTTAAGGAGCGACAACAATCTGTTGTGATTAAATGATTTTGTGAACCGTTATCAATGAGACATCTAACGATAGTCTTCTGTCCCATACTACCTTTCGCGCGTGCGTATACTTGTGCGGTTGACAACAAGACAGTTGACTTCGGTTTTGCAGAAAGTAATACGGCAGATTCATGCGGTAGCGGCGCGAAAACATTCGACGGCGCGAGTACATTTGACGGCGTAAGCGTATTTGACGGCGTAAGAACATTCGAAGGCGCGATATCACTAGACGGCGGGAGCAGCGGCGAAAACGAAGACACATTGCTATTAAACCGAGCAGTATGTGTATGTGTATTCATATTTTTATTCTTATTTTCAAAATGTAACAGTGTGTGATGACGTCTTTTGCATAACTCGCAAACAGACGATGAGTTACAGGCCGTCAAATTATGCACTGTACTTAGGCAATTCACACATCCACGTTTAGATTTAATAAACTCGTACCGTGATTTAGGATCGCGTGAATTTTTAAATTGCGCGCAATTGTATAGTTGAGTATGAGAGTTATCATTGCAAAAGGCACAATGCGTTATAGTGCGCGCAGGCAGAGCCGACGCAACAGCATCAACCTGCGTAGATAGCGGAGCTTCGTTCGAAACAAACGACTTGTAGGTATGCGCACGAGAATCGCGCGACTTAGAAGCGGGCGGCTGTCGGTTGTTAGCGTTCATAGTTCGCGGAGTTGAGTACGAATGAAATGAAGTCGAACGATCTAATATTTTAGCTTGATCCTGAACAAAACATATCAGCTGTTCTGTAGTAGGTATTTCGACACCTCGAACAGAAAGTTCAAAACTCTGAGCGGTTTGCGTATCTATCTTTCTCAATGCGCAATGCACGAGAATAAAATCAGTGAGGTCAGTTATACCTAACTGTTTAAGAGCGGAAATTGAAGCGGAGTATATTTCAATAAAAGAATTTAAACTATTAGCGTTATGAGAACATGACTTCAAGTCTAAAATATTGTTCAAATAATGCAAACCTAATGCGCGTTGATCTTGGTACTTCTTCACCAAACTATCCCAAATAATTTTATAGGTATCACCCGTCGGTACAATACCGGCAGTGACCTGTAATGCGCTGTGAGTAAGTTTACCCACTAAGTATTGCACACGCTGCGAGTCAGTCAGCTGACTGTTATTATGTATGTTAGACTTGAATGATTCGTAGAAAATGGGCCAATTTTCTGTCCTACCATCGAAACTAACAAGATTCACCGGTGGCAATTTAATAGCTTGCGACGTAACATTCGTTGTTCCACTGTCACAACGTGATGGTAAAACGTTAGCGTTATTTATCTTATTCCGTACGCGTTTTACTCGAATATATAAATCATCAAAAGAATCCAGACAAGCATAGTCGGGACGCGAATCCGGTTTTAAAGATAAGTTTAATTGATTTATCTGATCTAAAATAGACTCAAACTTATCACGCATATCATCTATCGTTTCTGAATCAGTCATAAAATTCTCATTAGACCTTGATGTTGACTCGAATGAACTAATATTTTTTGATGCAACATATAAACGATTCATTCTTTTATACAACAACTCTTTCTTTTGTTCTAACATCGCCAACAAAGTGTCTTGACTTGCTTGCGCCATTATAAATTACAAAATATAATGCGTATATAAAATTAATGTATGCACAAAAATAATACAATTTGTACAAATATACAAAATGGCAAATAGCGAAAACAAGTAAAGTCCGTTGGTACAATAGGGCGGGCGAATAGCAAAATACCAATAAAATGTAGGTACTTGAAAAAAAAATATGTACACAAAAATTACCAATTAATACGTAAATTGTGAAGCGTTATGATATGAATCTTTATTTGAACGAGAATTTACCAATGTTACGTAAAAACTATCGTCAAATAATGCGAATTTATGTACTAGAATTTCACCAATATTTACGTGAAATCTATGGAGCGAAGTTAGGTGCGAAAAGATTTTACCAATAATTTACGTTAAATCTATAAAATTCACTGGAATATCCGTGACTCGTAGGACCATTTAATGGTGTGGCGTGTAAATAGCCAACACCAGGACTTCACCAAGAGCTAAACCAAAATGTATATCAATATTCGGCTCACCGCCGTGACTACTTAAAATATCGATAAACCCTTCGAAACACACAAGCACATCCGAATGCAGAGCGAAATATGCCCACCTACCTGCAGACCATCCAGAAGAACACCTCCAGCCCCTCGAGACGGGACTCAAAGCAGAAGCCGCAGGTCAAAGTCTTCTTCCGGTTGCCGGCCGGCGAACGCGCAATCGTGGTAGAACAGATCCGAAACAGTCCTAATTCACAGCACAGAACAGTCCACCACTGCACCACAAAGATCGGAGCACCTAGTTGGAGTTTTCGAGGGAGTTTCCCTTTTTTTAATAAGAATGTAAGAGAGCGAAGTAACCACTAGCGAATCGTCTTGAGAAGTGCAATGCATTCAGCAAATGCGTAGCGTCACGTATGTGTAGTCCGTTTTTGGCCAATCACGGTACAGCTTGATTGAGCCTTTACGAGACTGCTAGCGCCATCTCTCGAAGAGTATTGGCGAACTCTCAGAGGTTGACGATAGGTGGGCGTTGCATTATGCAATTGAGCGTTTTTAAATAGGTTTATCAATATAATAAACAGCATATAAAAATATATAAATTAGTAAAGCATTGATGCTTCACCACGTTTATTATTCGATATGAGATCCGTGCGGAAATGCACACATTCAAAATGTTTGAAACACGTCTAACGACTACTTTAATCTAGAGTAAATTCAAAGGGTAGCTATTCTATTGGCTAAAACCTACGGCACTACGATGTTCCTACTAGCTATATTCTAAAAATGAACGTTGCATTTTATTTGCAAGTGATTTGTATGGAACGTACTTACAGGAAACTGTGCTACGATCTGCTATCGACTACTCCTGTATATGTAAAGCGTCCTTTGCTTTCTTTTTACGTATAAATAATATATTAGTTTGACCGAAACTTATGAATTATCATCGCACATACAAGGTATTCATTTTGTGTAGCTGTAATGCTTTATTCCTAAGGTTGATGTTTTGGATTCTTTACTCCTTTATACGAGTATATTATATAACTATGATTATATGTAAGTATCTATTATTAAGTATAACATAATGTATATATTTTAATCGAATGCAATATAACGTAAGTAGTAAGAAGGTTTTTAAATAGTATTTTTCTCTGAGGGGGGATAGGTTTGCGTAACCATCAATTTACAGGACGCATATTAAGTAGGTAATATGAATTCGAAGAGTTGTCTCCACAGGGGGCTGCTACGCGCTCAAAGTGGCATCAAAGTTACAGTAATGTTTATGATGCAACATATAATCATCAAGTATGATGCTGTTATCCGCAATCAGTGGGCGCACCCAGAGCCTTGATGGCAGTTTAAGCGTGTGCCGGTGGCCCTCCTTACCGCCGGCGTGCGGTCTCCGTAGCAGCCGCCCAGGCAGCCGGTGCCGCGTCGCCTTCGCACCCCGCGCCCACCGCCTTTCTCGCCTTCCTCCTGCTGCAA
This sequence comes from Opisthograptis luteolata, assembly GCA_931315375.2. Lineage (NCBI taxonomy): Eukaryota > Metazoa > Arthropoda > Insecta > Lepidoptera > Geometridae > Opisthograptis > Opisthograptis luteolata. The sequence continues at coordinate 8,062,542 of OV928033.1, forward strand.
CTGCTGTGTCAGGCTTTTCCAATACTTTTTACATCATAAAAATACCGGCGAAAACAAAACAAAAACATAAACATCATCTGTTACGTATCCAAATGAATAATTAAACATAACTGTATTTTTTTCCAAGACTACAACCCGGTGCTAATAATATTTCTTTTTTATTTTGTGTTGTAGAGAGTAATTCTTATATGTGTATGTGTGTGCGGTTAATGTGGCTATGCTATTCAGCAGAATTTACTTTGAATTTAATTATATTTTTTTTTCATTATGTTGCATGCATTAAAGAGGCGTAAGCAGCTGCCAAGACTAGTGCATATTTTGTTGGTTTCTAAAGAAACTGTATTGATTCATTTAGCTATGTTCTATAGAATTAAGTTATTGCTAGACTAATTTGAATAATCAGCTCAAATTATTTATTCAACTGTCATGCAGCGATGATTTCGACTACTGATTCAGCTAAACACTCACGTTGTTAATATCTAATAACATGTACACCATGTTACAGATATAGTATCAGTCAATATACAAGGTGTTATTCTTGTTCGTTACTTCACGTCTTTGTAGGTAGGTATTTAGCTTCTCTATTTGGTATCATGCAAAACACACACTACAATAACATCACATAGGCGGGACTGCGATCATCGGGTCATTTATTTTATAATCTAAGAATTACCTATAATACATATTGAACACCTGTCACCCAATCATCGATTTATCTTATTATACAAACAATTATTTGTGTAAAAGCAAGACCTAATTTTCTTGGCTGTAGCATATTGCATTAAAATCAAAGCTCGTGAGTCATGTCTTAAGAAAACCAAACCAGGATTCGTGTGAAATATTAAAAAGTAAGTACATATTATGTATGCAAACGCTCCACATTTGTTAGGCTCATGTAATGTTGACTAAAGTGTGAGAAATTGACAAACAATTGACAGATTGTGTGGTGTTAACAGCAGAGACAACAAGTACAAAAATACCCAAAATACAGTCCAGAACACGGACTGATGAGTCACTAGCGTAAGATATAGATCGGACAATAATTTGAACTAAAGTGTTATAAACAGTGTTAAGTTATGTTGCTATAGCGTTCAGGCGCAAAAGTGGCAAAAAAGGACTGTATTTAAGTAGTTAATGAGAGAGTAGGAGTTGACCGACTCACCGATGGACGCGATGGTCGCATTCTCGCGAAGCGTGACCAAAACCATTTTGTTGAAGTCCGCGGCGTCATACTCACGTGGTGAGATGCATCAGCCATGCTCGTGTCTTGGGTGCGATATATCCCGATTGGGATTTCGCATGTAGTGGAACACAACTTTTGGTACAGTCGACCATAAGTGCGAATCCACATGTCCTCCTTAGCTATTTTCATCTGTCAGAAGTCCAAGATTTGTTAATGTTAGCAAATATCTACTTAGACCCTTATTCATAAAACATAAACGTTTAAAATAACCCATTTTAGTTAAATTTTGTTGTTCTTGCTTTTGCGCGAGCTGCGACTGTCTAGTCAACTGATTAGTAATTACTAATATTAGTAGTTTTCATTTTACTCTAAAAATTTGTGGTTACTACTATTCAATTTGAACACAAAAATGAGTAGTCGCTGATCATCCGAATGAACGGATCATTCGCACGCATCTTTAAGCACTAGTGTGACGAAGCACGTTCATTTCACATTAACGGCGTCCTAAGACTCTCCCAAAGAATCAACATCATGCCGTCAGTCTTTTTCTACGTATACGTGATGTGGTATTGGCCCGACAAATTACATAATTTTTATGCTCTCGTGGCGCAAGAAACGTCTTGCATTGCGGCGATAAAAAAGACCATGGTAATACAAGTAATCTTCACCAGAGACATATTGGTAAGGTGCGGTTATGGAAACGCCTAAAGCAACGGAACTGAAAAGCTGATGTTGTCTATTAGATAACCTACATAGGCTACATAATATATAATACAGTTTCAATACCTATAGCCTGTAGCCAGTAGCTCGTCGCAAGTTCCTAGTAGCAAGGAGCCCTAGCTGATGGAACAGAATTTCTAATTGACTAAATACGAAATACGATTTTGCTTAGAGCCTTGTCCCATTGCCTCAGGGAAAGGAGGCTGTCTGGCACCCTCAGTCGGACAGGCTATGCTCCAAGCGATTCTGGGGTCCAAGCCATCCACTGTTACACTGCCTGGGGGTGATGGGGTGATATGTTGATATGATTGATGGATATACTATTTTGCCTTATAGGCAAAGAATGATGAAATGCAAAACGGGAACGATAGAACAGGTCTTCTTAGGCTGTTAAAATTTGTTGCGTTGTCCTTCAATAAAAGTTTTAAAGAATGTACCACAGCTGTAGATCTAAAATGGTGAAGGAACTTAAGATTTTATAATTGGGGGCAGACGACTTAACTAAAGGAAGTATCAATCTACTTTTAACCTAAAGTATAGAGTATACTCGTACTTAGATCGTAAAGAGAAAATAGCTATTACAAAAACTTGTCACTTGAGTGACTTTTTTTTTTGCCGGACTGGGAATGATGGGAACTGTCTTTCAAATGAAGCTTCCAGAATAAGCAGATGAATGAATGCTTGGCGACCCAAAAGCTCAAGCTCATATTGTTCGAAAATCAGCTACAGCAAGAACAAAAATATACCACATTTGATAAATGTGTTTGTTTGTCGGTCTAATGTGTTTATTATCCCAGCTTATACACTGTAAGATAAAGACATCACTGAGCTTATATAATCTTTTACAATGTGAACTTCATTCGAACGAATAAAGAATAAACAAATGAAACCTAAATTGAATTGAACATAAATCGTAAAATATTATGAACTAAAAATTCGCCTTCGAAATTGGACAATAAAAAAAGATGATGATAATGTGGAACGTGAAAAAATATATGGATGGCATGGCATGATGGATCATAATTATGGCAAATAAATCGCGGTATTACATTATTATTTTACGCCTCAGCAAATAAAAACTAGGCGGATGACTTACCGATGTGAGAAATCCCGATCCCGGAGCTTGGTCTATGCCCAATAGTAATCGGACAAATGTAATGACATAATCTTTGACAAACGCTTGATAAAGCAATGTGTCGAGCATAGAGGCCGAAAACACTGAGCCGGCCGCGAATGGAAGTCTGAACATGTACGATATGTGAGACCCACGTTCCTTTTCGCGCTGCAAAAAAAAAACGGACGTATAAATGTAAAACAAGTATTCCTAAGCTGCTAACGACAACGTCAAAAAGAATGCTTCTTACCTTTTCCATCTTTGACAAGTGTAAAGCATATTTATCATGAGCGCGGAACTGCATGAATCTCATGTTCGAGGATTGAGATAGTTCCGTAATTGATTTAATTGACGGGAAAAACCTAAAATAAAAGACAGAGGAAGGTTTTCTTAAAAGTTTACTGGTGTTAACCATAACTTGAACCATGCCCATGCATTTCGCGGTTGCACATGAAATTGTATGCGCATTTGACCATCGCTATTGTTTGCAGTTATTTAATCTCACACAAGCTTCGCAATTGCTGAATATTGTAAAAAAAATTACTTGAACATAGTTTGCACTGCAACTATAGTGTTGCAATCGGCGAGGCTGTCCTCTTCTGCAGAATTAGATAATTCCTTGTTCACAACAACCACGTTCTCAGCCAATGTAATTCCAGCCCGCAACAAATCGTCTAAGCTGTAAAACAAAAACTTGATATTATTATGTAATACCAGCGACCAGCGCCGCGGTTTTGCAAGCGTTGATGTCGTTTCAAGGGGCAGATCGCTTGTATTCATCTGTAGGTATATAAATTGATTTATGTAAATATGTGTGTATTTTTATTACTTTTAATTAGTTTACTATATCTTACCTGTCAATAGTTCCGAGCATCCAATACACTAGCGGAAAGTATGATATGGCATCCAAGAACGCAATGTCCGGGCGCCTATCCAGCAGTAGAATGATCGGATTGAGGGAGGTCTTTGACCTAAAGTGAGCTCGCAACGGTATTATAAAGTTGTAAATTCCATTGGATGCGTAGTCAGCGGCAAGGATGATGGTTTTGTTCTGCCACTGATAGTCCTTCGCATTCCTGTAAGCGCAGTGCTCGCACACTTGCGCAAGTTGCAAGCAACATAGCGGCTTTTTCTCTTTAAGCAGATAGCACAGAGTGGGACTCACTCCGATGAACGGCGAAACAGGCGGGAATCCCTTTACGATCCTGAAACACCTCAATATATTGCACTTAATTGGTATTTTACCGTTCGGATTGGCTGAGGTTACATGTATAGTCCGACATTATCGCGATACTGAACAAAAACATTTCAATATATTAGTGTGCTGAAATTACCAGTTCTTCAAGTTGTATATTTTCAAAATGTAATGTAGCTTGAATCGAATGGGTATACTAAACTACAAAGTATCAATTTATCGCGTAAAGAATCATATTAAGAAGAAGTTTTATTGTAATGTCAGCCTGGATATAAAATTATTTGATAATTTTTTTGAAAAAGCCAAAGCAAAGCTTATCCAAAAATAGTTTATTGAAAAGTAATTATTAATTAAGAAAAGAAATTCAGTAAATAATATTTTAATACTTACAATTTTTAACCCATTGAATGGTAAATAAATACAACGTACAGTGTCCTTTATTTAAGAAAAAACTTAATGTGCTGTTTTTAGCTAACATTCAACTATAGACGATAGATTTGCATTCTATTAAATTAAAAGGGTGCTCAAATTAAATCTCAGTCCTCTGAGTTTTACAATCTTGGGGGATAAAATATTTCTAGTGAAAGGTAACTAGAGGGTTATCTATTTCTTAGTATCAGGGTCACAGAGAAGCTACGTTCCTAGATTTGATTTAGATAGACAAATTTTGGATTTTGTTTAATACTTATGTCGTCACCACATGGTTAAATTAGTCTGTTAGTTAGAGGGCTGGCCAGGCCGGGTCTGCCGCTGGGGCGAGACGGTTGAATGCTAGCGCGACCCCATCTCGCCCCACTAACATCTGCAGCGGCCAGTACTTCTCATCGTGGGTGGGTTAATAGTTTGGTTAAAGTCCCACATAACCTCCCTACCTCCCCGTTGGGGGGAGGGGCTCCGGAGGGGGGAGAGGGGTCATGATGATTTTCTCACGTAAAAAAGGCGTAATATTCTACGTTTAAAAATATAGTGACCAACGCTCAATTAACAGCCCAGTTCTCCAACTAACGGGTTAATTTATTCATCTGGCGACGACATTTTTATTTAAAAAAAGTCTCATTTTGAAACTGTTTAAAGCCTAAAATAAGCTAAACCAAAACATATGAAGAAACGTTTTAGATATACTTAACTGGGCGGACACGGGGTACTCACACAGCACATGATGCTTCATACTGTTAGATATATCAAACAATAATATAATAAATAAGAATACTGCCCTTGATTGATATCAACAAAATGTTTGTGAAATATCGTATTTAAACCTATCTTTGAGCAACCTAACACATTATTTTCTATAACTGTAACCGACGGTGGTCATAGAATTGCATACATATTAGTACATCAGAAGTGTCAAATGAGCAGAAACGGTTCAAATTGCTAAGGCAAAAATCCAAAATTTGATATTATTAACTTCCAAACCAGCAATATTTAAAACATTATGAGAAACGTTAACTTGTTCGTCATGAAATCTGAAACATGATGAAGCGTTAGTCTCGTGATCTCGTGTCGAATGGCAAGAGTGAGGCTCACCTTGTAAAATCATTTCGCCAGGCGCTGTGCGGGGCCTCACTGCCGGCCAGCGACGAGAAGCTGCTGGTGGTGACGTCATCACTGGAGCAGGGGACGCGCCGTGCAGTTGGGATTTACGATCAAGGGGTTTACAAATACACAATGCAAAAAATGCACAAAAACAAAAATTAAACATATATTTATTTTCTTTACGAAAACTTTGTGTATCCCTAATGGATTCTGTGTAAAAGGCGACCACTACGCGTGTAAAGGGTATGTTGACATTAGTTGCGTGTGGGTTATTATTATCGAAATTAGTTATATTAATTTAAACGAGTAAACAACTACATAAAACTTTATATTTATTTGTGGGACCTTAGAATTATTAATTTAAGATACGAAAGCTTAAGATGAAATTTTCTTACGTCAGTGAACATTTAAACTGGAAACAATTATGTAACATGATTTATGTCAACTGCGCTTATTGAGAAAGCAAACCAAATTACTACGTAAAACACTGACATACAAACAAATGACGTCAGAAACGTAAAAGCAAACTTTGTCTCACCAAAGCATAACTTTTTTTGTTGTAAACGCACTGCTTAATGGAATAGTTTTTGGAGAACTTGCCAATATCTTTTTTTAGTGTATGTATGCATGCAATGTAATGAATAAAATCGGAACTAGTGGCTTGGAGTGGAATTAAAATGCAAAAGCTGTACACTTACACGAAGTACTTTGTGCAGTATCTATTCATGCAGCTTGCGTGATCCAGATCGGCTATCTAAACAGTAGTAAACGAAAATCCTAAAGATAATAAAAAATAAGAAAATGCCTGATCAACATACAATGACCCATTTGTTGTATCCCATTTTGGAAGGACAAGACCGTGTCTTGTCATTCCATATTGATCACCGGAAAGTAAAATGCGTAGGCATTGAAGTTCTTGTTTTGTGAAATGTTTCTATGGATATAGAAGAGGTAGGTAATAATAAATAAGTTTGATGTCTATGTATGTATTTTTTCTTATTCTATAAAAAACATTCAACATCAAATACATACGCTGTCTAAAAATTTATATATCATACTTTTTATGTCCAAAAATTTAATTTTTGCTGTAAACTGATCTTTAATTTATCATGTGAATTTGTTATTTAAGTTTAGATGTTCATTATTATTACCTACGTAGTGTTGTAATAAAATATAGAAAATAAGAAGTAGTATAAAATGCGTGCATGTACACATAAAGAGATTTGTAAAAGAAGAGTAGCTGTCGTAGGCCCCTTACGCGATTTTCTCTGACGGCGACCTCCACGGCACATCGTCATCGAGTTCGTCCTCACTCTCATCCACCTCGGGCTCTTCCTCTTGATTATCTGATGCAATGTTAAGGCTGCTAGTTACCATATCGGGTACAGGCAGAATGGACGGCCGTCGGCTCCCTTTAATCACCAAACGTTATAATATACGCGTGCAAAGTCTCTAATAAATTTAACGTTTAAATTTCGAGGAAAGGCAAACAAAATAAGAGAAAAGGGAGGGAGGGATGACCAACGACTTTTACAATACAGTAGATGAAATAGAACAAAAACAGAACAAAAGGTGTCACAAGACCTATTCTCATATTGAATTTCAAATAGTTTTCGTTGTTTCACACACGGAACGCTAATTAAGTAGTTTTCCGAGAACTTTAAAGTAGATGAAGATTGAGTATCTGAATTATAAAATGGATTTTTGAAATATGCCTTTCTTTTGAAGAGTCATTAGTATTTCAAGTACCTATTATTATCGGCAGCATCGATTAATTTTGCTCTAAACATTCAAGCGGTGGATACTCGGTCCCATTTTGTAGTTTAAGTAGGTACAATCTTTTCATTTCTTTAATTGTAATATAATATTTCTCGCCTGTACACTTTTAATTCCATTACATCAGTTAGAATTTGTTGAGAAATTATCGTCAATTTTTGTAATTTTTTATCAGTCGTTCGTTTTTAAAATGCTCGACAGTAAAATATCACATTTTAAGATGTAAAAAATTAGTTTTCTTTATTTGATATACTGAAAATTCTTTGAAAATCAAGACGAAAGTAGAGAATTGCAGATCTCCTGTGGGTGGGATAAAAATAATCAGCGACAGAAACAGCGAGGCGCCTGCATTGAATTACAATTACTAATTTTAAGTTCTGTTCATGATTAAAACCATTTATATATCAAAACTAGCGTTTCGGTTTCAATACAGGTAAATACTTTGACAGCCTGAATATTAGTAAAATAATACAACTAACAATTTTAATAATGGGTGTAAGAACGTGAAAAAATCCAGATGCCTCAATGTTGAAACCGACACATAAATCAACCTTTTACAGGATTTACTAACTCATTAATGAGTATAGGTACATATAACGAACTATCTCTTTATTAACAGTTGGAGGATATACTCGTCTAATAATTTATACTTTTATATGCAGTTAACGTAAGTTACCTTTTCGCTGAGTCGTTTTGGCGGCCGGACTGAGAAAATTGCTGTTTTCTGGCTTTGGCAATAGTAAGTGACTGTCAGTTGCGCCATCGATTCCAGGAGAGTCCTTGAGGGAAAGTCTAGAGTCCGTTGTTGAGCTTTCTCCCATTCTCGCTGTACAAAACACGATAATCATATTACTATTTTTGAATGAGTATAGTATAACGAATAGATATATAATCACCACTTTATATATTTATAATATTAATAGATTATGTGGAAATAGTTCTCTCAGATTTATATTTTGAATGTCAGGAGTAATTAGTAGGTAATGCCAATGGTTATGCCGAATCAGTATGTAAATGCTGTAATGTCATGATCAGAGGTCAGATTAAATGGCTTGGTTGTATTTTATGGCAAACTGTATAACATTTTTTTGTCTGATTGATTTGTTGTGAACAATTCATTTTAAGTCTTTCTAATATATAATCATGAAATCAGCTCAGCAGCCAAGTATTTGTGACATCGACATGAGACTCGAAGTTCGTGGACTTGAATCCTGCAATAAGCTTGAACTTTCGGCGTAGAAAATCACGTGAAAAAAACATGTCTAGATGGTGGTGCATTATCTTTGTCTGGCTAGCTTCTACCCTCACACATACACACACACACACACATACAAAACTTTAGCCTGTTAATTACAAGCGTTATCATAGTACATCCAATTTGTCGTAGGCGATTGAAAGTACACTTTTCTAGCGACTGTTTAATTATCATTGTGCCATGTAATCTTCTATAGAATCTTCTTATTTATAGAAGGAATTCTTGGGATTGACTACAATCCTGTTGCTAATGTTAACGAATTAAAAATGCCCTAGTAATCCAACCTCTGGTAATGGTTAATGTAAAACAATTTGAAAAAATTTTAACAAATGCAATCTACACTATTCAACCACGAAATGGTAGCATCCAATAAAATTGAATTCAAAAACAGTTAAATAATGTGTATGTTTGTACACGTTACTTTGACATACAACACTCATTGTTAGGGTAGAACCCGGAGCAATGTTCCAACTTCATATTTTGGAATAGGTTTCAATCGACGAGCCTGCGGTGCATGTAGGTATGTAATTGTGTTCTGTAGTCAAAAGTAATAAATTAGTTAAGAGCGAATGACGCTCGATTGAAATAGAACAATGCAAGAGGTCATCGTTTGCAAAAACTCCAATATTTTTGCGTGTGGTTATTTCTGAACCGGTAATGTAGATATTTAGGTAATTATTGAGAATCAATGGCAAAAGAAAAACACGCCTTTGAACACTAGACCTTTCTGCATACGAAATAGAAACACTGAATAGAAGAAAGACCTTATCATACCTAAATGTTTTTGTGTTTTTAATCATTAATTAGTATTTACAAGTACGTTGATTTAATGAGCCTCGGTGTAAAAATTAGGCAATTGAAATGGATCTATTGTCTTTACTCGTTGCTGCGCTTGTGCAGCGATAGAACCTCTAATTATATATACATATGTATATACAAATATATATATAGCATTTCTCGTGCGACTTCAGGCGTAGGTGTATCTACTATTTATACATATATCCTACAGCTATTTAGCTTTTGACGTCAGTTTTTCGATTTTGAAATATAGACCGTATTCATTTTTATGTATGTTGATCTCGGTATTATCAGACCACGCTGTGCTACGATGCCAGTAATTGGCCACTATAGGGCCTAAAGTATCCAAATAAAAACCCAGCCGGCAATCGGCAAATATCACACCGGTCATTGAATTATATATTCGTTCGGTTGTACGAACAAAAATAAATCATAATATTAGTTATCTCTGCATATCTACACATTTATCATCTGCTAACATAGTCAATATGTACGTTCTACGTTTGGTGAATAATTCCTGTTCAGAAATATTTGAATTAAATATGTATCAATATGATTACGAATTGAAAATATTAGGTATTCTAAAGTAGTTCTTCTTTAAAATCAAATCAACAACAACACTTTAAAAATTCAAAATAATTGAATTTGCTCTATGTCTTAGTACCGCGTATGACATAAAACAAAAACCAACTAGAAAAAATAAGACATTGAGCAATAAGCAAATTCAAACAAAACGTAGACTGAACGCATGGTACGTGACTTGATTACAGCAATGAAAAAATGAGTTCGGTCTATTTTTTGCGTAAATCCAACTGTGACACTCACAGTCAGCGATAGTTAAATTAGCGGATGATACATTATTAGCTTGGAGAATGCGTGATGGCGATGCATTTGGCGTGGAACTCGCGGGAGCTTGCAGTATCACTTGTGGGAGGTCGTATTGAACGACGTTACTACCGTCTGGTCTCTGTGCAACTTCACCGCCGCCCTCTTCGGCGTCACCCTCTTTTCTCTCGTTCGAGAGGAGGCTACAAGTAGTCTGATCTTTAGGAATAGTCGGTGGTTTGGGTTCGGTTTGCCTGTCCGCTACTACGAAAGCCGAATTTTCCTCTTTTGTGATGCTCATATAATAGCAGGTGTCGCTAGGTTTCATTATGTGCCTCGGGCCGGGATTCAATAGAATAGTTTCTTCATAAAATTCTGGTAATTCCGATGGGCGCACTCCAACCAATGCTACACCATACCTTAAAATAATTGTTAATTTATTAGCATCAATTCGGGCTTACTAAACAGCCCGAGTCTCGGTAGCTTTGTCCTGCCGACAGAGGTTCGCTTAAAATAATCAAGGTAATATTTGCAAAAAATTGCTACCTCTTGTGAATTTTTTGAAGAATTTTATTATACATATTTTAGTAAAGGAATCTCTGCTATATGTTAATTACAATTACAGAGAAAATTAGTTTTAATAAACCTCAATATTTGGCTTTATCTTGCGATCACAACCTTAAGTAATACATTTTTAATCCAACTTACTTCCTATGCGAATGAAAGCTGGCATATGTGAAGCTTTTCCCCTCGTATTCTCCGAAGAATCGACTGTCACCTAGGACAATATGGTATATTTCGTTTCCAGAGCATTTGCCATAAAGCCGATGCCATTCCTCTTGCGACTGCTGGCCCTCCCTGTAGGTGTCAACCAAAACACCGTTATGTAAATGTTTTAGTCACTAATAACACTGAAAAAAAATCAAATTTATGTACTTACTGTCCGCGGCTGGTATGCAGCAGTAAGGTGACAAGTGTGGAGGCACCCGGGCAGGTGCAGTTGTTCGCCAGCAGTGCATACTTGAATTCGTCCTCACATACCACGAATTCGGCGAATTTCACATGCAATTTGTTTTCTGGTCTAAAGATCTGCACGTATTGTGGCACCATGGGCGCAAAGTCTTTCACTGCCCAAGATCTGAAAAACAAGTGTTGAATTCTTAGATTGATCTGGCGTGGCGCGGCGAGACTTGTGCTCTTAAAACTCTTCAACACACACTACGGCGAAGTCGGCGTATCCTATTAGTCTCGTTCAGTTTCGTAGCAACAAATATTTGACATTAACATGTTGCGTAATTTATTCATAATCGAAGTGAAACGTTTATGTTTTTAAAGATAGCGTGTAGCGATACATTGTGTAATAAAGTCTTATATATTATGATTTCATTGACTTAAAAATTATAGGTACATACACAACAACAATTTTGTGCAAATTCAACAAAATTGCCTAATTATATTAGAGGTACATGCTAAGCTAAAGGAACTGACGGAGAGGTAAGGGCGGGTAATATTAAACAGTCTATACTTAAAAATTGTGTAAATAAGCCACTGGTCAAAAGAGTCCAAATTACCTCAGAATAGTGTGTTCATCAGCAGCAGTCTTATCTGCATAGTTCCTGGCGGCCAGTATGAAACATGCTTCAGCTTCGCTCATGCGTGCTCTGATCAAGTCGGTATCTTTAAGACAGGAGCCCTGGATGTAAATCACGCGTTGAGCCCAAATTGGTACCTGAAAAATACCAAGCAAATCCTGGAACATGATAGAAGATTTTTGTCTTTAAACTTCTTTCGGGTGGCATTGACTACTAGTCACCTGATGTTAAGTGATGATGTGGCCGAAAGTGGCGCCACGTTACACTTGGATTGGTAACTGACTCTTAAGTGCGGCTGCCGGAACACATCGATGTGTGCTTGGCGATACATTCTTAACTTGAGAGTGGTAGCTACACAGGCGAGCACTTGAGAATGCACTACCTCGAGCTGTGGTTTCAACGCGATGTTTTCCATCACCAAAAGCTCAAGCTCATTGTAGGATTCGAACCCACTACCTACAGATCGCATGCCAACGTCACTACCACTGAAAATTAAAATGTACATATTACATCTTTTTATAAGTATTCACCTAAAGCATTTATTTACTAGTGTCAATGTCGATTGGCCATAATTAAAACATTATTAGGGCCCCGTACATCCAATGAAAATATGGAACCGTTATAGTATCACTCTCGTGTGTGTCTGTCTGTCTGTGACAGCTTATTTTCTTAAATAAACTGGACAAAAAGAAATTGATATTAGGTACATATATACATATCTACATAATTATACACTATAGAGTTAGATAACCCAATCAAGAACGAGGAGTTTTTTTTTTTTTTTTTACTATTTACAGGGTAGCGTTTGACCACAAGTCACCTGATGTTAAGTGACGATGTGGTCGAAGGTGGCGCCACGCTACACCTGGACTGGGAACTGGCTCTCAAGTGAGGCTGCCGGAACACACCGATAGGTGCTTGGCGACAGATTCTTAACAAGAGGGTGGTAGCTAGCCAGGCGAGCACTAGAAAATACCCTACCACCAAGCTATGGTTTCATTACGATGTTTTCCTTCACCGAAAGCTCAAACTCATTGTAGGATTGGAACCCACGTCCTACGGATCGCAAGCCGACGTCACTACCACTGAGCCATCAGAGATCAGAGTAAATAAAAGAATTTAGTATAAATAATAATTTTCCTAATAAAAAAAGTTACCGCGGCATATCGGGAAATAAGCTGGCATAACCGCGGGGTGCAGCTAGTTTTTTTTATAATTACGGGAAAACCAATTAGGCAAATTACTTTAGGTACATCGCGATCGGTGAAAACACGCTATACACTCATTAGTTGATAAATCTATAACATCACTTTAAATGTATTATGATAAAATACTATAAGTCTCTAACCTATTCTTGTCACAGAATATAGTACTACAAAAAACTAAGGCGATCGATTAATTACAGGTTATTGATCTCGTTTGACAAGTGACAACTAAGGGTCTGAACCATTACAGTGTGTTTTCAACCGCCATAATCGCAGTGCAAGCGGACTCAAAGGTAGAGCTGCGAGTCTCTAAAGCTGGTGTGCCACTGTCCGTTTTCCAAAAGATCATACCACACTGGACGGCGCACCGTGAATGTACCCTGCCTCTAGCCGTCTGAGGTTGTGCGTGCTCGCCTGATCGATCCTAAGGTTAATTTTCCAAGAAATCAAGCCGGACCAGACTGATGACGTTCTGTGGGGGTTCATCCGTGGTGGTATGTCCTGGTTTTAATGCGTTTGTCCGTCTGAAACCTGCTCTTAAGTTTTCGAACCTGCAATATCATCCTCATAGTAGTGTCAAGCTCCATGGGCGAGAGAAGCACCACATAGTAGTCTTGGAGCAGGGGGTGTGCGTAAAACTCATTGAGAAAGTCCATGATGGTGTCGGCGTGCAGTGTGGTGGAGCACACTACAACGTGTTTCTCAGACTGGGCGCGGTGTGACGAGTAAGAACCACCCAACTTCTGCCTCTCCATCCAGGTGTATGCCAATTGTTCGAACTGTAAATGGAAAAACGTGTTTTAACCTACTTACTGATCTTGGTTTTCAAAATACTTTTTCATTTTCTGATTGAATTTTTATGTGATGACTTGGTCCCTACGAGGAGGAGTTTTACGTTTAAAGTTATTGCAAGGGATACAATAAAAGCGAGTCTACTTTTTTACAGCAACTCAGAATTGGGGCCTCAGCACACATGCTACTTTAAACAGCGGCGACAATTATGCATGCTGCATTTTGTTCTGACGGCGCGTCAAAAGGTAATTGCCGATTTCCCATTGAACGGCACGGCAACAGCAACGGTACAGAAAATTTGCTAAAAGGGCACCAATACCGCCCACACCGCCACGTTCATGCAAACTGCTGCCGATTACAATGCAACCAGACGGCACCGTAGAGTCGTCACCGTGCCGTTGCCGTTGCTATTGCCGTGTCGTCCATTCAAAAAATGCGTCAAATATATTCATACATAATGATATAATGTGTTGCTACTCCGACTGAAGTGCCGTCGCTGTGCCGATGCCGATGCCGTTGCCGTTGCCGGGTCGCCCAATGGATAAGCAGCCCAGAGTTCGAGCAAAATCACCTTAAGCTCCTTCTAAAAGTAACACGTGTGCTTAGACCCTTAGAAGATTGAACTAAACATAGGGACTGCATTGTAGCAGAGAGACTCAAACATTTCAGTGTGTACAACAATCTCTCTTACTATATGGTGTGCTAGTTAGGCATACCTGTGTGGGTAGAACTACAAGTGCAACTCCTATCATGATGACCATGAAAAGTTGTGATGGCCATATGTCAGGCACGAAGTCACCGTAGCCAACTGTCGAGAAGGTCACCACCACGAAGTACATGGCCTGGAACAGGTTGAGGTGACGGTGCCCGGCGCGTTGGAAGTGCTGGAAGCCGCATACGCTGGAATCACAACATGGTCTGGCGTCAGGGTCCAGTTTTATTAAAATTAGCAGTTCCCCACAGTTTCCACCACGTGTACTATAGTTTATCGTAATAAAATATTATATATCTTTTCTCACTTCTCAGTGTTTAAAATCTCTCCATACCAAATTTCATCGAGATCGGGTCAATAGTTTTTATGTTTATTCAGAACAAACAATACAATCAAATATTTTCTCTTGTATATTAGTATAGAGATAGTATATAGATTGATTTGGTGTAACTGTACGGCTACTGAGAGTTGGACCTTACATTTTAGCAAATTAAGTGTAAAATAAGCATTCCAATATATCGCAACGTTTGGATAATGTATGAAGAAAGGTTAATTTACATAAATAGAAAAGTAAAGTACAGTAACGTTGTAGTGACTCAGAGTCAGAGTTCACCTGGGGAAGTACCACACCATTGTCAGTTATTCTACCACCAAGAGTAGTGTGCAAATATTACTCTATTCCGCATTGTAGCAATGTTTCCTGTAAACTTACAGAGCATAAAGAGATTTACCATCTAACATTTCAGGGTGTAATGCCGCGCAGGATTCGAAACTGGAACTATGTTGTGATAGTAAGTGACATTTCCTACTTTGTCATTAGACAAAGATAAAATTGTATCGCTCTTAAAATAGCTAGGTACGTAGTTAATAAATAAACGCTTTATGGAATTTCTCACGCGTACAACAGAACAGAATACGTGGAGAAATCGACCCAAGACTATAATTTTCTTGTCTTTTAGAAAGCCGGCCGTAGTGATTAACTATTCTAAGTAAGCATTGCAGCTGTCTTTTGTCTCTCTATTAAAACACAATTGATGTACAAATTAGATAGTCCTTTCTACTACGGCCAATCAATAATGACTAACTGTTAAGCTCGTTTTACATTGGCGAAGTGTTTAACGAAGTTGGTTATGTAAATATACAGTAAGTAGTTAAGATCAGTGGTGGAAGCCGACCGGACAGTGGAGAGCTAATTTGGATTGCAAACTGCCTTGCTATTGGATGCAAAGAGATATATATATAGATAGCTCTTTATTTTTTGGACACCGACACTTATTGCTCGATTTACATAAGCGAAGTGTTTAGCGAAGTAAGTAAAGACGCAGTGGTGTATACCGATGGGGCAGTAGATTTGGCAATTTGGCTTGCAAGCTGCCATGCCAGTGGATTCCAATAGACATAGCTTTTTAATTCTTTTGAACAGTACACTATTTATGCGCCCGCTCAGCCTCCGAGCGTCTTCCTTATCTCCAATGACGTAGGTGTAAATTTTTAAACTAGTACAATATACAAGTAATTTTGCGCAGAATCGCAGCACGTATTTGTCGACGTTGCTTATTCATTTTCACAAAGAAATTTCACTTGCACTGTCTATGAATAGAGTAAACAGTATAATTCGTGATGATCCAAATGTTGGCCACTTGCCACTGTACTTGTACTCGCCACTTCGCTAGACACTCCGCCAGTGTGAATTGGACCTTAGAACTATGCTACTGCACAAACTGTGCAAAAAGACAGGTAATTACTAATTACACTTCTGACCTTCCAAGTCTATCACTTGAAGCAAACGCTAACGTCGATATGTGCTTGGTAATTTTATGAAACACTACGCTGTGCCCGACATTCTTTGCGATGCCTTTTTCTTTTAACATATAATTTTATTGGATGTGTGTGTGTATCATACAATCTTACATACCTCGTGAAAACCAAACACAACAGCGTAACACACAATATCATCAATTGTTGTGAAAGCGCAGACTGTGATTTCTGCATTGCGCGATGGAGATCGTTCTGAAACAAATACACGTGAATGTAAACGTTTTTGTTTCGCCAATGCATTTTTCCCATATCATGTAGGTATTCGTAAGATAAATGTTTGTCCAGCCCCACTGCTAACTGATGCGATGCCCTGTTTGATATGTATACAAACTTTATTGAAAAATACGAACAGTTGCTCAGTTTGTTAATAAAACATAACTACTTATAACACAAAAATAAAGTGCGCAAGCTGGGTAGTTGAGTCTGGATCCGTTTTTTGCATTGTCGAAGTAGTTAGTGGAAAACAAACTAAGAAAACCACTAAGGGTTATTTATTCCTAACATCTTTGACTAAAGTCAACTTTGAGCTAATATGAAATAATTAACGGTCCCTCTAACGGTTAAGAATCAGCCTGGCCGATTACGGAAGAACGTTAACAACACAGCGTGGTATTCAAACTTGCGCAAAACCACTTGCAGATTGTTATAGAAGCTGATAAGTTTGAAAACATTGATGAAATACTAACTATTCCTAGCAAACGATGGTATAACGAACGATCAAAATATTGCAGGCAATTTTATCACGATACTTGCCAATCTATACCGGAGAGGAGACAAATTGTATCGATAACAGATATAACGAATGTTGTGAAACAAACCGCCGGCGGTAAGTCACCAGGGATAGGCTGTTTCACCAAAGAACACAATTTACGCTACGGCGGCCTACATTACCTTGTCGGTGTTATTTACGGTTCTTATAAAAACTAGATACTCACTAACACCCTAAAGGCACATTTAGACGAGGAGAGTTTCCCGCCGCGTGTGTGCGATCATCCTAAGAACATACAAACTTTGCCTCATGTAAACGAGGCCCGTAAAAATGAAGAAACTCATGTTAAAATGGCGTGTAGTCTATCACCAACTTGTTTTCGATGATGAACTGAAAACTGAGTTAAGATTGAAAGCGCAAGCGCGCAGTCCGTTTGATAGCGTTCTTAAGTGCACTATTCAATCTGTTTGTCATGCTTTGGAAACTGCATTGTGACACTTTCGTTCCTCATTTTGCAGAACATAAAGAAGCAATATTGTTTTCCTTTGAGATACTGCATTTCGTCTTGTATTTTCTGTGAGCCGCTATCACAACGCGGGTGAGTAAGTAAGTACACGGTCTCCAATACCGACGTCTCTTCTTTTCATGGTTAATATACCTATGTATATTGTACGTATTTTAATTGTAATAATTATAAACTAATAAAGACAAAAATTTACTTACAAACATATTTTCAAGGGAACGTTTGGCCAACCAACAATTCAAGAAAACTGGTATGAACAGGTTCCGAAGTGGTGGAAATAGAATCTGAAAGTATTACACGATTAAAAACACAAAAATTTATCTGCAAATTTATAGGCATTCAATGCTTTTATACTCACGGTCAACGCAAATGGAATCGTATTCACCATCTCCAAGATGAAATGGAAGGATAAGATTTGCTGCCAAATGTTACCCTGTTGAAAGATTAAGAATTATGTACGTGAATCTGCATTGCAGATAAATCAAGCGCAAAATTGTATTAGCTTGGGTAAGGTTTATACTCGGTAAGGTTTGTCTAATATGCTTTACAAGGTTTGCGAAGCATGAGATGGTGACAAGTCCCATTTGCTACCCACAAAAAACTTTATCTGTCACAATTAATAAAAAAGTAAATCATAACTTAATACCTTGTAGCCCAAATAGGCGAGAAGAATGGCTTCCGTGAAAGATATCATGGCCAATACACATTGCACAACCCACAAATAAAAAGGTCGGTTGACCCATATTATTCCGTCCCAGTTGATAATCGGGTGATCTTGAAATTCCTCCTCTGTCAGATTGGCCGAATAGTGAAATTCAGTTTTGTTTCCAGGTTTGCAGCCGTAACTGAAAACGTAAGTTCTATATAATTGCAGAAAACGGGCAATCAAAGCAGGTGCTCGCTTTTTTCTTTTTATATAAACTGCAAAATATTATATACTAGCTTAAGCCCGCGACTTCGTCCGCGTAGAAGTCAAAAATGGTTCTAATAGGATTTTTAATTAGTTTTTTTTTACGTTATTAATTTTGTTATCGCTACATAGTATAAAACAAAGGCGCAGTTGCAGTTGATAGCGATGATGGCTCAGTGGTTGTGACGTCGGCTAGGATTACTTTGCTCTTACGCCCCACTCGTGTATACTTTTTGTACGACGAGAGACTTTGCCAAAACACTTAGGCACAATTCTGATCAGTAATAAGCTGCTACTAACATTCATGGGGGTGTTCTCAGAATTATTGGCTTATCCCTGAGTTATATATTCTTCTGGAGAATATAATTATATTGTATGGCAATATGTATGCATGTCCCGTGTGGCATCATTCGGTTCACGCTAGAGAGATCAACTTCTAGAATAGTATTCGGACCAATAGCAAAAGACAAGTGGACTGTGGACTATGCGTAAGAAAAAAAAAACTTACAGAATATGTATACCTAGGTATACCGATAAGAGCGATAAGAGATAAGAGCACGCGGACCACGTGACGTTATAGTTTATGTGATGACAGAGTATACACATGGATATGAAATAAACTAAGTAATGTCGATATCTGATAGCCAACATAGGTAAATATAAGACAGGAATAATCAGTAGGAATAACCAATATTTGACAGGAATAATTAGCTAATCTCATATAGTAAAATATACAAAAATCAAATATTTGAGCATGGTTCAGTTAAGATTTGAAGCCCCATTTCTCATTCATTTAGTTTTAGATTACACATTTTACTGCAATTCAAAATCCGTTTAGCCGTCTTGCTTGAATAGCAAATAAAACGTCCAAAGTTTATAATTAATAAATTTCATTTCAGTATAATGAGTCCTAAAAATCATGAGTTCGTAATACCAACTGAAATGAAAAACGTGTGTTATACGACTTTTGAAAGTTTGGTATTAGTTTTTTCATTTCTCTTGTAACTAGCTAGCAAGCATTATCCTTTTTGTTAGCTAGCGTGTTGTTTCTCTATATAATATGACGTAGGTCCAATGCAAATTCAAACGGCAAATAAGCAGAATAGCGACAAAATGTTAAAAATCTAGGTCTAGGTGGAATTAGTTTGAGTTTTAAATAGATGTATCATAATATAAAATAGCTGTATTATAGTTGGATAGTAGAAAACCTCGAACAATACTGGACTTTAAATAAGTTATGACCGTATTGAGCACGGGCGGTGCGAGCTGCGATGGCTTCAAATGTAATTCAGTCCCGGGGGGAATTATCGATTAGCTACATACCTACATACATAAGTTACTATTGTGCTCTGTGTTGAGCTGCTGACAGCATTTTATTTGGACTTTTGCTAACGAGCTTACGAATTTACATATGATACGAGAATCACGGGTCAGTTGTAATACAGGTCATTTTAAAATAGCGTATCTATATAAGTAAATTTCTCGTTAGTATGCCTGCAGCCATATTGCATATATCGGCATAAAAATGAAATATCAAGAGATCTTAGAAAAACAATCTAGTAGACTACATGATCTGGAAATGTAAACAATATTAGTTAGATTATGCGAAATGCACTATGAACTGTTGCTATTATAAGTACTTTTTATATTATTAGGCGCTAAAATGTTTAATGCTATTAATGTGTAATGTATATACTGTTGGTGTTTCATAATAAATAAATAAGCCGAATGTTAGTGAAAATAATTGATAAAATATAACGAACTCTAAACAGATACATTCTATTCATAAGTTTATTCTTTCATGTACCCCTAACATATTTGCTTGGTCTTGAAAACAACAAACTAATATGAAGAGTCCTAAACACACAAAAGGGTCGAGAAAATTGAAATGTTATAAATGCCAATGCCGAGTACCTAAAGTAGGACCAATTTAAGGCCGGTTTTATAAACGTCCGTAAGTTAAATGTCATACCAAATTTCGGTAAATTTAATCTTAATTTTCCGTGCTAAAATTCAACAACGTAACTTTGTAACGGGGGGCACAATATTATTTACTTTTTAAATGATAGAACTGCACAATTGCTTGACATTTTTCATTTAAAAGTTGTTGTTGAAGCATTGAAACCTCTTTCAAAATTAATTATCGAAAGAAAACTAAAGTGTTTAAAAGGAAAGTTTATATAGTAGTTCTATTTGAGCTGTCACTTACTCTAAAATAAAACTTGATATAGTCAACATGTTTTTCCTTAAAACCTATGCTTTTTCCTAAAACAACAAAAGTACATAATATTATGTAAATAAACATAATAGTAAGAATGACAAAATGAGGCAATTTTTTGATTTAGTAAGGGCCGGTTTTATAAACGTCCGTAAGTTAAATGTCATACCAAATTTCGGTAAATTTGATCTTATTGTCAAATTTTAGTACAGAAAAATGGTCAAAAAGTTCAAATATACCGAAATAAGGTCCGTTTAACTTACGGACGTTTATAAAACTGGTGCTTAGAATAGTCCATTGACGAATATTCAAAACAAAACATAATAAACAATTTTTGCTCTAAAAAGCTGAACCTTATTTTAGGTTACGTCGGTAAACCCTATTTTCTTTTTAAACAATAGAGATGCTACCAAAAAAATCGAAGGATTGTTGAGTCAATAAGTAGAATCGAAAGATTTGAAAACAACGATCACTTGTGAAAGAATATTACCATAATTGTAAAACACATTGTGATTATAATAATGAAATAAGCTTTATTTAAATTCCATACAAATATGAAATAAATAACGCAACCGGCCATATCACAAGAATGCATGTGTCAGAAATGTCAGCGCTAATCGACCGTAAAATGAAGCGTGATTTAAAAATAAATTGGATTGCTTGTTTATGACATTCTGTAGCATACGTTAACAACTTACCACTAAAGACGCAATGTTTAAATCGTGAACAAAAAAACACAATGAAAATTATGTGAACAAATAAAATACAGGCCGGGAGACGGCAAGAGAAGCTCGGTCGACCGGCTGCGAGATGGGTCAACGATATTAGGTATAGGTAGAAAGATCGCAGGTCAAGCCCGAACCTAGAATCGATTAGCACGGGACCAAGGTCAATGACATGAAAAAATTAAAACAATTAAACAACTTCGACTCGTTTCACCAACAAACCGCAGAGAGAGATAGGTAGATTCTGCATAATCCCTTCCGAATTCCGTTTTTAAACTCTTATCGAATTGTGAACACTCTGTATGTCTCTCATGGTAATAAGTGTTCACACAATCTAATTTCGATCATGCAATTTGTGCTCGAAAATTCTCGTTTCTGTTCCCGTGTTTAGGAAAATAAAGATAGGTATTGGAATGAAACATTCAGTGACGCAGTAAAGTTCTACAACATTTCTGATATTCAATTGCAATAACTAAAGTTCTACAAAGACAGGACGTAAAATTTTCTAGTTTTTTTCTTCTAGTTTTCTAGTTTTTAAAGTACAAATTTAGACTGATTGTTTATTTTTGGGGTGTAATTAGACTAATTAATGACAAAAACATGTAAACACGGATATAGATTTTAAGAATAAATTACTTTTTCCAACCTTTGTAGCGTAACTCGACAATACGCTATAAAGTTCTATAGACGTTTGTATTATTTTTAACTATTTCGTAAGTAGCAGTATTATAGATGTAGTTGTTCGATGGTATGGTATTATCTCACTGTTCAACACTTCATTGAATAGATGTAACAATTGCCACAAGTTGATGTTTGATTTCACCAAGAAGTTCGTTGCTGATGCAGTCTACGAGAGCTTCCTTATCTTTTGAGTTGTCACTGCTTTATTGATTTCTGCAGGTATTCTGGTACTTCTACTGGTAGGTACTTCATTTTTGCCTGTTAAGTCTTTTAAGTAAATAAGTACTCCGTAATGCCTATAGAATCAACGACGCTCATGTACTTATACTGAGAAGAAAATGTTTACTCTCAAAGAAATATTATGTAAAGCATCAGTACTCTGTAACATGTCTGAAGGAATGTCAGCTGTCATTTCAATTTATCATGAGCTATTTTATTGCTACATTGTATTGAGAGTGCACAACAAAACTTTATAGGTTAGAGTTTATTTGAGAGATATTTATTACTTCCATTCCAGTTCAACATCTGTTGATATTGCATCTGCTCACGGGGTTTTGCCAAAACATACAAGATAGAAATGGACGAGCATGCTCTATTTCTCTACCTTCTCTGACATTCCATAACAAACCTCCACAATCAAATCTAGTCTCTTCAATACTAAATGTATTCAGTTTTAATTGATTCCGACAGTAACAGTTTCAGTGCCATCAGTAACTAACAAAATATCTTCTGTTCTTCAGTACACTCACAAAATATCTTCTGTTCCTAAATTATAGTTAAAAAAGTGTCATTACGTTGTGGTAAGTATTATAATTAAGGTACCAATTTAATTATTTACCTTAATTCAACTTTAAATCTATCTAAAGAAGTAAACGGTGTAACGACTACAACTATTCAACAAGTTCTGGTAAAAGTTGGCAACTATTGTGTTACATGCGCATACTTACGCACACACCACTTTCTGTATATACTCCGCTTTATTTGTTAGAGAAACAAACGTTATGCAATTTTTATTAGTTTCGGAAATCCGTGAAGCACGGTTTACTCATTAATTCATACCAAGCTTGGAATGAATCAGTCCTAACATTTTCAATTTACAAAAGAAGCTACAACATCCCATTTCTCTCTCTCTATCTCTATCTCTGTAGATCGTGGTAATGGACAACTCCAAAATACAGCTCACAAAGGGATTGTTTAATAGAATACGCTAGACTCAGAACGTCCGAATGATTTATTGATTATCGGCATATAACTTACCTTCGCGTATTTTAGTTAGCTCACATAGCTCAGTTTTGCATAGCTTGGAGTCTCACACAAGTACGAAAAACTACGCCAATTATGCAAGCTAAGCTGAATTAAGTTAGCTTAGCTTTTGATCTGCAGCCCGGTTTAATTATTAACTTTTAAATTAACCAAACGATAGCCTAGCATACTTAAATGTGTTAATTCATTTCCTGCTCCTTTATGCCGTAACTAATCCTACGAATATAATAAAATCGGGTGTTTTTTCTCAGCTATTTCAAAACGGCTAAACGGATTTGATTGAGCGTACCTAATCGATATTATATCGGGAACGTGCTGACTTCCTTGAATGTCCTGGGTGCAGTTGACGATTACACAGTCGTGTCAATAGTTTTGTCCTAGATTATTCAATAAATAAAAGAACGGTTGCAGCGGTGGTTGTCGACACTTACCAAGAAGCATAGATGGGATCTCCATCTGTGCAGACGCGGAATATGTATAGCAAGCAGGCCAATATCTTGAAAAATAAGTTCGCTATACGAATCCGTAAACCTGGAACAAAACGAAAAATATGAGTATACTATGATAAATTACGTGTATACTATGATCACAGGATATAAATGAGATGATCTGTGCCTGATGGCGGCGAGTGAGCTGCCACTGCGTGAGACGACTTATTAAATCAATTTATAAAGTACATGCTTGTCCAATGTTTAAAGGACAGACTTAACTTGCCGCTGTGTGTGTACTTCGGTGTCTGTTTTGCAGTTTAGGACATATTTGTATTTTATATAACTATTTAATGTTAAATGAAGTGACTGTGTGCTAGGATTTGATAAAATGAATATAAAGGCCATAACCAAACTAAGGCTCAATTTTATTAGTGATCAGGGGCCGAATTTTGACAGTTATTGCGATAGCGATATTTATCGAATGTGATAATATATCACGCCGCGAGAATTGGGCCCCTGTACCCATTTTGGAATCAGAATATTTATATCGGTTCAAGCTAGACGGTGTAGTGATGTTTGGCATAGTTACAGCTTGTGTGACCCAATTCCAGATGTGGCCTACACTATGAATAAATAATTCAGATGTTTAGGGTTTGCGCAACTAAAGTCCATCATGTGTCCGTACATAAATATGTGTAACACAACACTGCACAGCAACGTCATAGAAATTATAACAGATATCAGGATCTCTTTATAAATTATCTCTGAAACTATTTCATACTAGCTGCGCCCCGCGACTACACCCGCAGTTTTCCCGTTATCCAGCAGTAACCTTATTCTAAAATAAAGCTTGTATATTTGAGAACTCATTGTTTTCCCATCCCATCAATTAATCCAGGATATCAAAAGCAGTATGATGTGAAATAGTGTGTTTGTTTCTTATTGACGCTGATACGGCTTAACGGATATAAGTGAAATTTGGAATCTCACACCCTGGATAGGCTACTAAATATCCCCGAAAATGAGAAAACTATGGCCTAACTGCGGGCGCAGCGAATTGGTAAATAATGTAATGAACATGAAAACTAAGGATAATGTCTACTTCGCAGAAAACTCATCACTATATATGGCGGGGTAAATGTTTAATGACTGCTGTTTAATTGCCGCACTCATAGGCACTTAGAAAATGCATAGACTCGTTTAACGCTTAATTAACAGTAAATCGAATCATTTAATCCATATTAATGCCATTCAATTATTTTTTTTGTAGGTAGGTATATGGTGAGCCATGCTGTAGATAATAATACTCTATTATAAGTAAGAGGATATATGTATATTACCAACTACTTTTAATTGAATTAACCAGTATTTGATAATTTTAATTCTGTATTAAAGTTATATTAGTTTAAACATCGTACATGTCAATGATCGCACTACAATGACAGATCGGAAGATTTTTAATATTTCGTGGTTTTTTCCCTTGAAAAACGTGGTTCCTTAGCTAGCCGATTATTACGATAACCCTAGCAACAGATTCTGCTTCTAAACCACCACATTATACTATTTCTCGATTGAAAGTACATAGTAATGTAATTTTAGTATGATACCGCTTACCACTGTTTGCTTGTTTGCCACACAATTACATAAAACCAATAAATGTCTTAAAATATCATAGATATTAATCACACTTTATTATCGATAGCTTTTTACTGTTTCACTCCCAAATAGTGCTATTTGGGAGTGAACGTAAATAAATTTGTTTTGTATCATCAAAAATTAACGCTATATATAGGTATATTAGTAAAGTTTTATGAGTTCGGCAGACGTGGCGTTACGTGTATGTACTAAATTACATTCTTTATTCATCCGACAGCATTACTATTTAGATCCCAGGTGGCGGCGACGTTAGCTAACCGAAGCAAGTTAATTTTCTCTCTTGTGTGAGATTTCAGCATCTCTTACGTATTATTTTCACACTGCTGGCACACAGCCCTTATCTTTGAGAATAAGGGGAACCGATAACCGATGGGGAAGATTCTCGAGTGGCGACCACGAACCGGATGACGTTCTGTAGGTAGGCGGACCGACGACATTGTAAGAGTCGAAGGGAGCCGATGGATGTAAAGGCTATATATATAGCCGTTCATGGTGGCGTTCAAAGGGGGAGGCCTATGTTCAGCAGTGGATTTCTTCCAGCTGATGATGTAAGGGGATATAACACGCTGGCCCAGTGCATTTTGGTAAATGTCGCACGCCCTTGAATGCTGTGGTCATTGGACATGCCGGTTCCCTCGCGATTTAATCCTACACCATTTTGAGTGATGAAAAATCCGAAATGACATATATACTTACTTGATCTCTGGTTTTTAATAAAATAGAGTTGCAGTCTTTCTTTGAAAGTGTTCTCGTTCACGTAATACTCCACACGCACTCTGTAACAAAACAAAATTAGCGTTATTTAATGTTGTCTAAAGCTGTACATTTTATAGTACTGACACCGAATACTGCTTTGGAAGTAAACCTTTAATCTCAGAAACTTCTGGTAAAATTCTTTGAATCATTTAATTCGGACATTCAATAGTGGAAAATAGTTGCGTGGTAGCCTTATGCATGTAGGCGTCACTGGGGTACGGGGGTACAGGCCGTACGGGTGGAAGGTTTTATATGTGTCTATTACAATTTTTAAATTTGAAATTCTGCGAAGCCGGGGCGGTCTACTAGTCACTAATAATCCCCTAAAACAAACCATAGATTTCTCACAATGTTAGAATTCACTGGAAGTTCAACAGTTCCAGACATTGTCTCGTAAAACTTTACACGACAATAGAATTACAACAATGAACCATTTCCATTTATTAAAATTTACGTAAAACAAACTTAAATATAGTATCATCCTTCTTAACAATCACAATATATTAATAAACATCCACGTGTTGTTTTGATACATGCTAAAGATTGTAAGTATGTAATTATGTTTGTTACTTCTTTACGCTGATACGTTGCAACGGATTTAAATGAAATACGGAATGGAGATAGCTAAATAGGAGAAGCTTCCTGCGTTATATAACGGGAAAACCGAGAACCACAGTAATACGAATGTCATTCTCCTTCCCAAATTATAATCTACGTAGACTCTACGTCGTAGAGCATCCGGAGAGTTCCGTAGCAATGCTACGTAGCGTAGGCTAGCGTAGCCAATCGAGCATTCAGGACCGCGCCGTTCAACCAGCAAAGGACGGCTTCTTGTATTATTGTTAGTTGCCAATGAAAATTTTGAGCCGGCCGTGTACTTGAGTTAAAAAAGCCGTGTTTGTATGGGAATGAAACAATTTTCTCTATTTGTTTAAATAAAAAAGTAACAATTTATAATTTTAATAGCTTTAAATTAAATTTAAACTTAATATCCCCGGTACATATTTCTAATATTTTCTATAAACTCTTCTTTCTTATTCAATAAATTTAAGGTACATTAGTAAACCGATAAATTCATAAATTACCTGCGAAAAATTATTTGCGAAAAGCCGTAGAATCTGCTATTGCCGGTAGCATCGGCAGCACCGATTATTGTTGGTTGTGTTTTTTCACTGATTGAAAGCTTAAGCTACACTATACCCGATGATCTAGGCTGTTTATTAATTCGTAAAATTTATCTTGTTAGACTTTCTGAGTGAAGCTGAAGCGGGTCGCTAGTCAAATTATGAAACAAAAAACCCTTCTGTTACGGTTCCGTAAATTTCGTTCTACAGAGCAGACCGTAAATCTTAGAATTGAAACAATTGAACCAACCTTTATCATATGTAGTAGTTATATGATTTACATTTGAAATAATTATAATTATAATTAATAATTACGCTTTTAATGTTACATATGCGTGTGTGTGTGTAGGTTTATAATTATGTTTTTACCCACCCAGCTTCGCAATGGTTCAACAAATCTAGAAAACATAGAAATTGATGGTGTATAGAACAAAGCGTAAGGGTTTTCCCCGAAAATTTTACTTATTTACGTAATTCCTGATAAGGGGAAAACCGCAGATTGTATATTTTGATATTCTGTAGACAATAGACAAAAGAAAATATATTTATTTGAGGCAAAATACACAATACATACATTTACATCAGGCCATTAAATATTAAGTATATAAATACTGTTACTGTTTTTTGCCACAAACCGGCACCAGCTCAGCATGATGTTGGTTCTTACAAACCATTGCTGGTCTTCTTTCTGGTTCTTTATTCTTGTTGATTCTTTTTTTCTGACAATATGTAGATTTTATAATATCGGGAGTCTTAGCCCTATTTCAATAAGTTCAATTTGATTTGTAACAAACCCTAACGTTTTTCCGAGTAATGTTTCTGCTCCGCGGTATTGTGAAACACTAGAGTCGTCCTTAATTTTCTTAGTCAGACACGGTTTCAGCGATTTTCTTGCTGTCGACCGAATTGTTCCGCTGTCACTCTCGCATAAAGAGAAAGCTTTATCATATCGTATTAGAGACGAGCCGATGATTTTACAAAAGACCCGCGGGTCGGTGTTCACACAGCCTTAAGGCGGAGATTACAAGATCAAGCTCAAAATAAGGGTTGATTACATCCAGTTATCTCTTTTACTACCCATGATCGAAAAAATACTGAAAATATCACGTAGTATAATTACGTAGAAAAAATTGTAAAAAATTAAAGTTATACTTTTTTTTTTTTGAGAACGGGACAGGTATAGAGAGCATCGTGCGGTCAAACTAGCGTACAGCGCCCTGTCGGCCGTCCCAGATATCGCTGGAAAACGAAGTCAAGAAGGATTTGCACGAGCTCGACGTGGAGAACTGGTAGAAGGAGGCGCAGAACAGACCGAAGTGGCGTCTTTTGTTATCGGAAGCCAAGACTCACTTTGGATCGTTGCGCCGTTTCAGTTAGTTAGTTTTAGTTATTTTTTTTAATTTCGTACACCTACTTTTGAAACGCTTAGTTTCTTTAATGTCATTTTTTGAAAGGAAGATTACGTCACTTACGTGAGCTTCTGTCTACATATACCCTTTAAAGGTACATGAAATATATTCATCACCCCATTTAGTGGTTTCAATCGTTATTTACCCCTTTCATAAATAACAAGGACATTGCGATTTTTTTAACGTTTCGTTTTATTTATATCGGCGTGAGGTACCCGCTTGGAGTATTGAGAAGTGAGTCCACTGAGATCCGAGCCTTAAGGTGTGGAATAAGAGCGCATAGTGAACTCGATCTTCACGTTGAATCATTTTATTGTTATCCTCGGTTCAATTCAGTTTAGATATTCTCGTTCAGTTGTTCTAAGATGATGCACAATGTTGATTTCTAAGGCCGTACAGTGTTTAGTAAGTTCGCTATATAATTGATTTACACATTTGAGTAAATCATTATTTATAGTATTATAATGTAATTCTATATTTCTTGGAAAACCGTAACCGTTTTTTTTCGCTAGGTCGCTAGTAATGAATCATATATGTCGTTCAGACGGAACATATTGATTAGCCTCCTATAATCTAGCTGCATTTATTAAATTACTTAATTCAAATGATACACCATTTGACTGACGATAGTTCAATGAAAATTATTTGCATTGGATATTCTGAAAGACATAAAATAAGTAGGTCATATGAACAAGGTTTGAGAACGTTTGCAGTGGTTTAAAGTAATTTCTAGCTAACAGGTGATTGACGTAATATGCAGCCTGAGGCTTGCAATTTATAGGTAAAGCAATGAATAAATGATGGATAAACTGTTACCAAGATGGCTGACTAGATTATAGTGGTGAAGTATTCCTATCACATACTGTTGAAGATGAAAGGACAGCTACCAGCATGACAGCTCGCTGGTTATGCTGCGAACTGTCCAGATATGGGGCTGGAGACTGAAGGACAATGGAAAAATTGGCCGTCTATCTGTTTTGGTCAATATAATATAATAGTCAAGTTTTATTTAATAAAGGCGTGAAGAAATGGCGAATTAAATATTTATAACTAGTTGCGCCCCGCGGTTTAACCCGCGTCTTCCCGTTATCCTGCAGGAACCTTTTTCCGGGATAAAAAGTATCAATTTCAAATTTCATCAAAATCGTTTTAGTAGTTACGGTGACACACAAACTTTCGCATTTATAATATTAGTAGGATGGCACCTACATTTTACTCAAAGTGATATTTTTTTTATTCTTGAAGTGGTTTCATTTAAATACAAAAGTAATCATCATATAATTCATTATGTGAAGTGATGACTGGGAGTGTACACTAATGAAAAGTCCTTGTGTCCATAAGAAGGTGGTATATATTGGCAAATGCACAAAAACAGATACTCAAAGGAATAAAATCAAAGAAAGTGAGGTTATTACAAATACCGCGACGTGCGCTCTCGCTCGACTGTCCGGCGCAGCGCGACACGAGCGGGGGGGGGGGGGGGGGGGGGCACTCCGGGGCGGGGTGCGCGATTTATTTGATTGTACAAATACACTTAATTAAAGTTAATTAACTAAATGTAGTTACTATTCCTGTTATATTAAGTATATATTGCTATGAAATTGTTGGTCATAAATATATATGTGTACTAGCTTAATGTACCCTATTACACGAAACGTGCGAAAATAAATACAAGTACCGTCCTCCTATTCCTCGTAGCTAAGACGACAAATCCTTCCTTTTGACGTTCTAGTCTATCGAGACACGAGAGCACAACGAGAAACTCACCGAGATGAAGACATAATATGTCCCTAATAGCCTTGCTGGAAAGATAGCATTGCCTGAGTTAATTGTAATTGTACTGAGTTGCGACTTGTGCGTATGGGTCTTAGCTCTCCATTTGGTATGGACTCCATTCTCGTAGAAGTGAGATCAATGGCGAAAGTGAGATTTCTAGGTCGATCAAAAAGTGTCAGCTTTTTACTTTTCATTTATGGCTTAACATGGTTTGTGGAATTAGCTAATGTCAAGTATTATACATCGTTATGTAAATTATAATAATGAGTTAATGTGTGTGACCCAGCTAAAAGCCGGACCTAATACGAAAGTCCCCTTTGTGTTTAAGTAAAGTAGACTTTTGGCAACCAGAAAAGTCACTTTCAACAACTTGTAGGATATTGAATCTATACTCGTACAAATTAATTCACACGTAATGGTTAGTAATCCGAAAACCACCAGTTTAGAAAATGAAAACACATTTTTCATGTTGACAATTCAATTGCTACCAAATAGCCAGTGACAGCATTAAAGGGAAAATCTCACTTTCGAGATTCATCTCACATGAGCGAGAATAGTTCACAATGTAAGTAGGTCAACATTGCGACTTTAGAGGTATTCGTTGTCATGATTTTGAGAATCACAATGTCTGTAAGCGGTTTTCTGAAGACACGTAAGATATAAGCCGGTCCTTTTAAGTACCAAGTACCTATAAAATAGCTTTTATAAAAATAAGGCGTGTTTACGTAAACCGTTGGAAAATAACAAGTTACCATGAACAATGTAATAGTATCTATAATCTTTATCTTTTCTTTGTCGACTTTTACGTTTCAATACCAAACCGTGTACCTACCTAGTGCTATTATGTTCCATTATAATTTCGTACGCAAAACGAAGGTACTAGTCTATTAGTGATCACTGATTAAAGAAGCTGTAAATAGTTTTAATAAAAGAGCACACTCGGTTTGACCCAATATCTATTGCAAAACTTAGGCGGTCTCTAGTTCTCCAGTTTTATTTTAGAATGAATTTTCATTGGTTATATAATTATACTCCAGCATGTCTATTTATTTTATACCTAATTTGAATACGTGGAATGCTTTATGCTTTCAAAGTTATCTACATATGTGTGTTACTGGGGCGATGGTGGCCGAAGGGGCGATGATGGGCGAACGGTAACGCGTGCGACTTACAAGACGAGCCGACACCGAGTTTGAATCCTCTATGAGGCCCCGCACCCATGAGTTAATAAGTTATGTGCGGATATGCCATCGCTCAAAACGGTGAAGGAAAACATCGTGAGGAAACCGGCATGTCCACGAACTGCAACATTCAAGGACATGCGACATCTACCAACCCACACTGGGCCAGCGTGGTAGATTACAGCCCATACTCACTCTCTGAGAGAAGGCCAGAGTCCCAGCAGTGGGAACGTGAAAGGCTGATGATGGTGGTGGTGGTGTGTTGCTTATATGGTACGTTAAGGCGACATAAAAGCTAAACATTATTCAAAACTATGTATTGTAGATATTATGTAGGTACATCATAATCATTGTACTGGATGATAAATCTTATTAGTTTTAATTGACCTACCTTTGATCATAATATACACAAAAGTCACATTGCTCAGTAGGTACGATTTTTTTATTGGATGTTAGAAACATTATAAATATAAAAAACACGTTACTGTTTTTTTTCTAATTCTTACATTTTAGCGTTGGACGACAAGTCACCTTATGCTGCCAGATCACACCGAGAAGCGCTCGGTGACAGATTCTAGCTGGCCAAACGAGCGCTTGAATGCCTACTATCAAGCTCGAGTTTCATTACGATGTTTTCCTTCACCAAAAGCTCAATTGTTTGCAAAATCTCTCGACTATCTATAGCATAATGCTGCGGTGAACGGAAATACAGCCTGTATTGCTGACATTTACAGAGATAGATTTTATTGGAACGGAATCCAATCCGGGAAACCAATCGAAATCTGTTGAGATACTATATCTCTACACCGTGTGCGAGGTCTATGTGGGTTCGATGTGCTCAGAGTCAGTTCTGTTAACCTTTTTATAACTCTGCATAAAAAATTTAAGAATTTATGACAACTCTAGACTTTAGAGTTGTAAAATTAATTTTTCAAAAAATGCTGACAGAGGGATTCTTTAATTTTTGTATACAATTTAGAAAATAAACTGTAGATCAAAATACATTCTTCAACCCCATTAAGGGGTTTTCATCCATATCTGTGAGACCCTATTTTACCCACTTAGGGGAAGACTTTTGAGAAAACAGTTCTCATTCTATTGGTTCCTAATTTCAATTTGCGGTTAGGCTTGTATCATGATCTTTTTAAAAACAGCCTTTTTTATTGATATAGAAGATAGGCAGTGGTATTAATTTGATTTTGTTGTTCTATTAGTTGTAAATTATATATGGTAGGGTAGAGTTGGGAGTAAAAGCGAGCCATAACATTTGTTTTATAGTGTTGTAGTAAGTGTCGGCATTAAAGTGGCCTTACCAGCGCTTGCGTGCTCGTACCCAAGTAAGTACCTATCTCACGCCCATGGGGAAACGGCTTTCATCATGTCTATGATGTGTTCGAATGTCTACAAAAAATCTCTTATAAATAAATCATGACACACCCTACTTTTCGAATCCTAGAATGAACTTGAGCAGTCGGTGAAGAAATCATCGTGATGAAACCTTAGCTTGGTAGTAAGCATTCAAGAGCTTGCCTGGTTACCCTCAAAGAATCTATAATTAGAAGATCAATATAAATAGTTTATAATATGTTCTTGAGTTCATCCAAAAAAAACCATAGATATAACATTCAGTTTTACTCGAGTTTATTCATTTTCCGGGTAACTTTATCAAATTTTCTTTTTTTAACAAATCCTATTCCACCTTTTATTAAAATGTCGGTTAAATATTGCCAAATCTGTCCAGCCTTTCGCAAGTGATGAGCTTACCAATGTAGTTTTTGTTTATAATATAGGTTCTACATTTTAATATTGTATGATGGACCACTTGATAACAAGCTAGCCGTGTCTGGTTTTGACGGCCCTATAAGTTCGTCGTAATAATTGACAGCGGCTCTACATTGTGTTCATTTAATCTGGCGCTGGTCGTTCAGATTTAATCTCCATATACCTACGTATTCAGTTTCAGTTACGTTATGACAGATTCGAGCTGGCCCGAATGATTAATCGGAACCGTGTTGCCCGAAGCGCAAATATATTGGACTTGCCTGGTGTCTATATATATCTACCTACCATCTGTCAACAGTGCCAATACAATAGTGGCTCAAAATACTCCGATACCACACCCCAAAATAGATCATTCTCGTTCGAACTATTGCATAAATCTTTGATGCACATCAAGATTTTCATTCTTATCTGAAGATGCACTCACGATTGGTGGATATATCACTGACGGTTAACAAATAACAAGTAGTCTTATACTATCTTGTAGTAACTATCTTGTTATCTTGTTATCTATAGGTAGGTACAAGTATATCTATAATATTCATTAACAATGAATCGACCGTTTGTTTGTTAGCGCACCAATACACGTCACAGGAGCATCATTAGTTTTCAATTAGTAATATGGGGTACTAAATAGGCTGAGCTAATACATTAATTATTTATCAGAAATTAAGATAAATTTATAATCTACTAGCTGCGCCCCGCGGTTTCACCCGAGTCTTCCCGTTATTCCGCTGGAACCTTTTTCCGGGACAAAGAGTAGCCTTAAATTCAGGGTATAAGCTATCTCCATTCCAAATTTCCATAGATCCATACTCATTATTATTTAAAATTGAATTGCTGTGCGTTAGTCTGGCAAAAAGTCGAAAATGGTTGGGACGATTTTAATTGTTCTGTTGATGTATGCGTAACTGTTAGGACAAGGTTTTTTCAAAGATCTTTTGTGGAAAATCCACCGCAAAATTAAAAATTTCGGAAAATGATGAAGGTGTTTTTATATCAGATTTTTGTATGAAATCGAAACCCGGCGTTTATTTCCTTCCAGTGCGAAGCCAGGGCAGTCACTAATACTAAACAAATATATAAGAGACATCTAATCCTATAGTGTATCTAAAAGGTCTTTGATGGAGGGTAAAATATCCGAAACGCTGCCGGCTTGCCACGTTAAATGACATTGCTGATTTTTTTTTGGTCATAAAGACATCTCCATCAAACGATTTAAGTCTTTGTAGATCTCCTGAGCGGGCGGTCCTCAACCTAAGTGGCACAAATATATATCCTCTAATATCTATCTGTCTCTCTATCCTTTTCTATCATTCTACGTCGCTTGAAGTTTTTAGCTTTTTTGCGAAGTGTCACCGTCACCAACTTGAACTGGAAGATAAGAAGGGCGCCAGGGGGTATTCTCAGACTAATGACATCCTATTTGTATAACACAGCCTCCATCCTATCGTCATTCCATCAGCCTCATCCCACAGGCGGCAGAAGAGGTACCTCATGCCAATCTGGGAGTAACAAAAAGTTTAAAAAATTTCAAAAAATGAAGGCAGTTTGATTTTTTTTTCAGTATACAAATAAACATTAGATATCTGACGCTTTTTTAATTAGAGGTAAAAATGGTTGTAATTAGCTTCAATTCCTCTTTCTTCAGCTTATTCTCGGAATCGTGCTCTTATTACTAAAAATACTAAATTTCTATTTGTTCATTAGGTGTTGTAAGTAAAGTAATAATTTCAAGCTTTGCGCTTGGAACTCGTTTTGCGGTTTTGTTATATGTCTAGAGAGATGTCGATTCGTATAGAAATTGAGGGTAAATCAAAAGGGTCACAAAATAACTGATATAATAGGTTCGCAAATTAGGTATTACCAAAGTAAAGCCAATAATACCTAATATTATATGTTGGGCGTATTTTTGCTTCATAACTTTATTCTTTAGTGCCTACTATGTATATGTCACATACAATTATACAGAGTGTGACGCATCAGCCAGATCTTTTAGGAACGACGCACCATTGAGGTCAGTAGCTATTGAATTATTTCATCTAATGTACATGATAAGAAAAAATCTTAATAATTTTACCTACTTCCTATCCTCAGCCTCACATATATAACAGTGTGTTAGTTTGTTGGTTTTTTGTTTTAACCCTCTTTCCCGCAGCAGATCGGCGTGGTTTTTGCATCTACCTAGGTCGGAGAGTGACATGGGCCAACTTTTTATTCCACCAGAATGTACGGCGCCTGTGGAAATCTCTACGGGAGGGAAACTGTGTAGCAGCACGAGCCACTAATTAATATAATATTTTGGAATGTACTACATTACTGATGTCGTGTCATCGGTAAAGCAAACATCACTTTCTTTGTTGGTGTGCTTAGATTTGTTTGAGCCCAAGGGAAGGAATTGGAATACTTTTATTGCGATACACTATTGTCCACGCGAATGAAACCGCAGAGTACATATGTGTAGAAAATATACCTATAGGTATACTATGTGTCGTTTGTTGTGACCAGTAGACGAGGACAACTTCGAAAGCAGTCTTTTCCTTAGGGTTAACCGTTATGTTTGGCAATTCTTGTTGGATTGAGTTTTTATGATTTTTGAAACACTTGTTTCCGCTGAGATCAAAAGAGCTGAGAAAACAAGAACTTACACGCTTTACGTTTTGAATAATAATAATCCATAGTAATAAAACGTACAAGTAAGGATTTCATGCTAATAATACTTTCTACGAGTATAAGTCATCCAGACAGAAGTCAGAACGATTATTATCAGGATGTTGAACTTGAAGACAGGAAAAATCAGCTGCTACATTCTGGAATTGTAAAGTGGTGAGACGACAAATGTTGGTTACGCAGAATATTCGTTCCAGAACATTAAAATTAACGAATGGAAATTGGTGGCAATAGAATGATTGATGTTATGTTTTAGAATTAGTTTTACCTCGGAATTTTGTCGTAGCTATCCCAGCCGGTCAGGCAGTTGTACGAGCTGTACCGATTGACGGCCGTCATTTCGTTCTCTGTGTTCGGTCTCAGTTTGAGGGCTTTTATTCGATGGCTGATGGTCAAGTGACGGATTTAGTTTATCAATATAAAATGAACAAAGAAAAATGAGAGAAGACTGTCAAGCTTGTTCAATTCAACATAATTATGTTGATATTACTGAATTGACAAGCTTTACAAATATAAATGAAATGATTTTTAGATGTAATGACAAAAACGGAGAAATGACGCGTAGACGTTATATAAATAACTAGTTTAAAAAAATCATACTTAAACAAATAAAGTCCATTGAGTAAAATGAACTATTATTATTAATATTTAAGGTACTTTGGCAAAAAAGGTATTTATTTTCCACCCTGTGTTGTTGCTGAAGACTGGACATAAGCCCTATGTCAATGCGATTAAAAACTGTACGTTAAATCGTTGAACGTGAATTTTATAACCGGAAAAAGACAAATAACGGCTTCCGGCACCAAATTAAAAAAAAAAACATAAAAATATAGTAATAATAACAACGTTTTAAAAAAACTGTATGAGCATAAGTTATTCAATTTTAGTAGCGACGTTAACTGATTCTCTTAAGTTAATTTGCTCAAATTGTTACGAGTCTCGAGCCACTGTAGGCTCACGTATTTAGGTACACATTTTTATATAGTTTGCATGACATGTC
The DNA here is from genome assembly GCA_931315375.2 of Opisthograptis luteolata. Lineage (NCBI taxonomy): Eukaryota > Metazoa > Arthropoda > Insecta > Lepidoptera > Geometridae > Opisthograptis > Opisthograptis luteolata. Next base: position 8,099,874 of record OV928033.1, read on the forward strand.
TGTAGACTTACTGTTGGCAAAACTAAATTGTAATCTAATTTAGTTAAAAGGCCGTGGCCAAAAGCGATCTCTTTACTTAAGTAAAATAAACCGTATTTTTAATTATAATAGGTCAGTTTTAGGCCGTAATAGCTATTTTACTTAAAAAGAGTATTATTTGATAGAACTTTTTTGATTCTATTGAATGTATGATCTCTATGCCGTGAGCATTGAACAATTTTTGTTAGAAATAAATAACAGTCCATTTAAAGAAATCTCGAAGAACATTATAAATTCTTTTTTAAAGAGCACATCTTAATATCGGGTGAATTGATTTTTACACATTCAAAAGATGATAGGAATATGACAAATAGAATAGAAATGAAAATGAGAACTGTTTAACGAAGGTAGTAGGCACGTTATGAGAAGCAAAGGTTTCGGTTGAGTTAAGTTAAGCGCGAGTCGACAGAGCAGCATGCGGCACCGCTGTGAGCGACCGTACGCGACTGACTGAGTGAGCACAAGTTTAGCTCGCATTCGCTGTCTAAAAGCCTCCCGCCGGAGCCTCAAAATTTCATTATACTATGCGATTATCAGTCATTCGCAACCTCAAATTTAAATTTCGTACTCAGTATGTCAGGATGATGTTACGAGTATAGGTACAAGATTCAGGTCGGACGGTTCCTAATCAAGAAGAAAGGATGGATCGCACAACGTTCAGTGTCCTAAAAAGGAAAGTATTATTGTATGAGTATTAGGGGAGGGACGCGTTGGTTGGCTTTGCGTGCCATCCCCGACTCAGTCATAAACCCCCCCTCAAACTCCCCTTGCCCTCTCCTCATATGGCCTTCACAGGTTTTCATACAAACGTGCCATCTTCTCCGTATTATCACAGTCTCTGGACACTGATATTGTTATCGGGATATAAGGTATCATATCAATGCAAATAGCGCGATTCGCGTTTAGACCGCGTCGCAATTGGCTTGGCTTTGGTCAACTTCGCTTCAATAACAGAATTTGTGTTCACGAAAGTGACCTTTGTGGGTTAGCGAAACATGTTTCCGAGCGACAAAGGGTCGAGTTACGGGAAAATGAAGATCCAGGCGGATATTGTGGCTCGGCCTCATTTCTCTACATTACGACTCGTTGTTTGAAATCGTATGGTGTAACAAAAGCTTCACTGAAGCAGGCAGCGGTCTCGGTCACTCCATAACATAGCATAACCCAAGCTGTTTTTAAGCTACACACTAAGCCTCGTAATAAATAAACACATTCCGCGAGAATTTTACTGGGACAACTCACTTTCGGTACTTTTAGTTCATATAACATAACAATCCACCACCGCGCTGCCGGCGCCGCTGGGATAAAAAAATGTTTATACATATACACGCCTTTCCCTCTGCCGTGGATGACATAATTATGGACACTCCGGAAACGTCTAGACCTCGGGATTAAACATTTATGCTAACCACATCAACAATTGCTGCAGCCAGGACCTGAACCTGTGACGTTAAGCTCAACAGGTAATTATTTTATTTATTGCCTGTTATCATTTAGATTAACATATATGTATCGTTTTATAGATTTTTTTACCGTCATTAATTGTAGTGAAAAATGCTTGTTATTAGGCCCAATTGTCAGAGTCATGCTCTTAACAATCATAGTGATTCGCCCCGAGGTTTCACCAATAGGAAATTTGATTTTTTCCGTAAAATTTTTCACACCGCAATTTGTTAGATTCTCTTCATGAATCAGTTAGTAATTTTGTCAGAGGTATTTTGCTTTTGTACTATAATTGTATACACAGTTATGAATAATTATGGATTGTTCGTAGATGTTATTTATGTATTATAATGTTCTACGTCTTATGCTGGGGCCATACTAACGGGAAATGCCGTTCAATAGCGCGATGATTGACGTTCACATTGGCGTTTGACGTTAGCCAATAATTCAAGTGCATTCACGTTAACCGTTCAAGTGTAGCCACTCACATAACAGCGTTAATAATTAACGCAATATTTATCGCGAAGATAGGCATTGACATTTCCTTTGACGTTGACCGTAGTGTGGCCCGGGCATTACGGTTTAACGTGTTAACTTATTTCCATCGGTTAACACAATGGTAGGTACTAATGTTCATCATAATCTGTATCTACGTTTCGAAAAAAATAATACTTTGCAACAAAACGTGAATGCATTTCCATGAAAAGTTTAAAATTCACGTAATTATTTATAAATATTTTACCATTAATTATTGACTTTAAAAACATCACCGTATAATTTTCTTCTTGTCAAGCCTTTTATTTGGTAGTACCCAAGGGGGTTGTAAAGAAAATGTGAACCGCCATCTTGGAGCGACGACCATTTTTCACATTACAATATTGAGTACATTACAATACTGTGATGTGAAAATGGGCCATACTGTATTGTCACCAGAATTTAAGCCGTGTGAACAGTTTTAGTTCAATCGTTTGAGGGAAGCAGTTGCAAGATGGGGCCCTAATAGGATGACCCTCGAGTCTTTCTGTCCGTTGCAGCTTATTTTATCTAAATCTATTAAACGTAAAGGTTGAAATCCAGTACATAGATCTCGGAACAATGACAAATGTTCCGAGACATATATAGACCCAATCATAGAAGTTTACTGTAAATAAACAGATTCTGATTTTTGGGGCTAGTTTATAGGGCGCAAATTAGGAAATCAAATAAAAGAGTTCGTTACGAGAAATACTTATATATTTTTCTTATATGTATATGGAAAATCGGGCTAAAATTGCTTTCAATTATGCCTAAAATGGGAAATATACATAAGGTCTCTAAGGATACATAAACGGAATGATACCGGTTTGATAAAGTTATTATTAGGTATTTATTTTCGCAAGTGAAAAAATAACTGTATTTGTCTATAGAACTTACATCTACTCGCCAATATCATTTGGCGAGTAGATGTAAGTTATGTTTCCCACTGTTATGAAATAAGCCATGTCTTAGAAACTGTGGGTCATGATCTACCACGCTTGCCCAGTGCGCTAGATGTCGCATACCCTTAAATATTAGGTAGATATAGCTCTTGGACATGCCGGTTTCCTAACAATGTCTTCTTCCACCATATTGAGCGAGTGAAAGACTGAACCTAACTTTAAGCTATAATAGCACGTTATAGGTCCGGAGCCGCGGAGGGATTTAAAGTATATAAACTTAGTATCGGCGCCTCGTAAGGCAATTAACAATATAAGTTACCACTCTATGTCTAACTTTCTTCGTAGTTAACACACTGGTACCTAGGCGTGCAGTGGTCGTTGATTTTATTACATTCTATTAACACGCCCTGGCTTCGAACGGGTTGAGATTTGAGCATTCTTGAGTTCGTACAAAATATATCTCTTACAAAAAGTACTTTCAGTTCTTCCCAAAATTTCCAATTTTCCGGTGGATTTGTAGAAAAACAATTCTGCGGCTAACGCTCAGCAATTGATTTTTACCCACGTCGGAACGGAGACGGGGTTTGCGTTTGGGGTGAGAGGATGTTTGTTTGTTTGATATACTTAATTAAAAGAAGAAAAAGAGAGAGCTGTAAAAACTTTTTGGATTGGAAATTCAAATTAAAAAAAACCTAATTCTGGTCAGATTATAAGTATCTGGATGACCGAGCATTGCTCGGTTTCTCATTGCCTGAAAACACGAATAAAAATATAAAACAATGTTTTCTAAAAATGAAACCTAGCTAGATCGATTTATCCCCCTTCATACTAAAATTTATGAAAATCGTTGGAGCAGTTTCCGAAATTCAGATTACATAATTATATGTACCTGTAAGAATTACTCGTTTAAAGGTATTGTAATAACGTCCACACTCCACATAATTTCTTAAATTACTTAAATAGTTAATTAATAAAATTACCTAAATAGTTTTGACCTATATTCTAACTAGGATTCCCTGTGTCATGGGTGTCAGAAACTATGCGGATCGTATTATATTTTTGGTTTTAAGATGATGATTGATTTATAAAGATACGTCAAGGCCAAAGCCAAAAAAGTGCTGGTTTCTGTTCAATGTGTAGGGAATATTTATAAGAATGGTGAAATATCCTCAAGAACACATATGAAGTCGCACACGTTTTTGTAATTATAATTATAATCTAGGATTATTATGTATTAAAGATTCATAATACATAGAGGTGATTTGACTATATCCATTACTTAATTCTTTAATTAACCTAATGAAATATTTGACGCGGCTGCGACAGTTTTTCCAATAATGGTATGGCACGTTTAGGAACGTAAAGCGGATAGATACAAATAATATTATGTACATTGAATACTTTGTTGTTGTTACACGTGTAACAAGGTGATGTTTCTATTCAGCCTCGTCTTCTATATGCTTATAATACTAGCGACCCGCCAAGGATTCACACGGGCACTATGCAAATATAAGCTATTTCACTCGGGAATAGTGTAAAGCACACACGGGCAATGCGCGGCCCGTGGACAGAATGTTATCCGCCGTGAATTTTACTCCGGCCCGCATTTATAAGTTTTTAACGTCCTTGAAAATTATTGGTTACGATTAAGCCATATAGGTATTTTAAGTATGTGTGTAAATATATATTTATAATTCAATATGTATTACAAATTTATTTTTATTTGGTATTTTTATTACCCATCCATATAGTTGTGTACTATTTCTCTGCTTTTGGGTTGTCTGGAAAAGATCTCAGATTCTCTGTATTGTGGTGTAATGATAAAGAGTTTATCTATTAAAAATTTAGAACAAATGATAAAACTCAAAAACGTAAAAAAATATTTCGTGTTTCGTTGATTGTCACATCGAACGAATTAGAGTTACACTCTACTATTATAGACGGATAATAATAAAAAGAATGAAAATATATTTATTATGCATCAAACTTACCTACGACCCCGAAAATTCATGAACGTCACAAATTTCAATGCACGACGTCCTAAAGGTTTCGCATACCTGGTGTAGAGTGTAGTAATGGATATTGGGTTGCCGCACGACTCGTGCAAGGTAAGAGTGAACGTCGCCGCGTTAGAACATGGCACGTGCTAGTTTACTCGTATACATTTTATATTCAATATATTATTTTTCTAAGGGCAAGGGCGCGCCAATCCCAGCCGTCTCATGGTCTATCGTAGGGCCGAGGACGGGCGCGTTGGTCGTGCGCTGTGCAGTCTGACAATGACGCTACATTTTCAAAATTTCAAGCAACCCATTTTACCCCACCAGTGGCTTGGTAGGGCAATGTTGCACTACCCTAAAATACGATGATGGATGAGGAAAGGTCATGCATGTGTAGGCTTTGAATTAAGTTGTCTGTTTCCAAGATACTTTGTTTGTAGATTGGCTTCATATATTTCTAATCTATTTAAACCTAGTTCTAAGAAATGTCATATCTACCAACACATTTTTGTTGAGTTTCTTGTGGATAATTAGCGGCTCGTGTACATCTTAACTACCGACTATTAGTTATCTTTATTTTATATCATTTCTGGTGCTATTTTTTACGTGTTCCCCACATATTATGTCAGCATTTCGATGTCACGCGTACCTTACCTATCTATACTATTTTTAAGTTACATTATACTACGTTGTAAGAATGACATCAGTAGGTAGGAGTGATTTTCAAAATTGGCGAACTAGGTTTGCTGCCCAAGTGACTGTGCATTTCCACCTGATATTGTAAACCTGACAGTTTCCCAAGTAGTTTTGTAATCCGATGTAATTCTGCTCTATATAAGAAGGCGATAATACGGCAGACATCAAGCCTATCGCCTATCAGCCATATCTTGTATAGTATGGAAAAAAATATATGACACACATAATTAGACTTCCATGTACGTCTCTTTAATAAAAAACAGATCACCTTTGTGGATTTTACACCCATTCCAGATTTTTTTTTCTTATTAAATAGAGGTAAGCCTTTGACCACAGCCTTTCTTGATGGTAAGTGACGACGTGGACGACGACGAAGCATGCTTACCTAGACCTATTAACACGTGACTTGAAGACTCCAAAATTGTACCTATCGCGAAACAAAGACGCTGGCAAGGTGTCCTTCGGCGCTCGTAGCAAACATTTATGCAACATACATTTTTAGATATCATTTTTATTTAGTTTTCCTACTGCAAAGAAAAGACTTTCCTAAGGACCCCCATCTCCTCTTGGGCCTGCCAGTACCTCTCTATCGGTGCAGGCTGTGGAAAATTGAAGTTTCGATGCAAAGTGCAATTTTAAATGCAAATGCAACCTAATTCTGTCCCGGTAATGAACCGGCACTGGAAACGAAGTGTAAACTTCAGAATTGCCCTTGCCATATTGATAATCATAACTAAAATGTTTCATTTCTATCATCACCAGTAAATTAAAATGAAACTACATTTGTGCGAGATGGGATGGAATTGCTTCAATTTGCCTCATCTTGGGTAACCTACTTTTCCGAGGTTGTCGCATTACAAGTTTAGTGGGTTTAAGGTACCTATTAATATCCTAACTCCATAATTACACTCACTGTATACAGTCTAATGAGACTAACGGATACCTCTTGGTGACAAGCAGTGCAATGCCAAGTCTAATAAAAGTCAAAAGTTATTGGTTACATGATTGTTTTGGTTAATCAAACTAAAAATAATAAAAATACCATCAAACGCGCCTATTGCCATGTGTCACACGTCATCAGTCATCTAAAACCGTCAAGCAATGACGATATTATGTTAAACAACTGTACACCTACCATGGGCCTTTAGAAACAATTTTTACATAGAATATGCATAGTATTACATTATAAACTCGTTTACACATTAATTCATTAAATGAATTAAGAAAGGCTTTCCTTGCCTGGCTGTGAGAAATTATGGAGATTGAATCAGATAACTTAAAAGCCAACTAAGAAGTACGATTTGGTAAAACTACTAAAGCCGTAAGATTTTCAGACAAATAGACATTTCTCGTTTACTAACTAAAAAAAAAGCCGGTTGAAGAAAAAGACATCGCTTGCAATTTGGCGATGATGTGGCCCATTTTTGCCACTTTATTTATGAGTGATTATATTTTCTTTGTACTACTTATCCTTTGTTACCTCTTTATCTATGAGGGGAAATTATGTAAACAAAATATATATTATCTTATTAGAAGTTATGATTTACGAATTCATTATAGATATATTAAAAATCAGTGGTCTAGAAATAAATTATGCACTTATACAGGTTACATTGATAAATACATTTAGTTTGCTACCACTGCTTAAGTACTTACTTCTTTAGGTACCTAAGATTGACAGATATCTAAGGAAACATTCAATTTAGTTGTAATTAATAAATAACTTTATATCATAAATGGTGCATCGCATAACATTAACTAAGTGTGAAGAGAAGATAATTAAAAAATGTAGGTTTTAAAACATGCAGAAACGGCGAATGGCACTATTTTTTAATCATAAGCTAATATAATAATGCTGACGCAAAGTGGGAGTGAGAACGGTTTACGTTAATCTACAGCGACGTACATAATGAACATGTTAAAATATTCAACTAGCTGCTGAATAAATAAATGCTCAGATGAAGAGCGTTCGTAAAAATGTCAACATTTGCCGGAAACTAAATAAGATCCTAGAATAAAGTACAAAGAAAAGCACGGAAATGGGAAAGCAAACTACCAGTGAAAGAGCCAGCAATGCACAAATAATCTAATTTGTTACTAGCAACTTTCAATCACATTGCATCTGTTGCATCTTGAGTTGGAAGTCTAAATAAATATACTTTATAACTGATTAGGAAATAACGTTACCACAGAGTCTTTTAAAAGTTTATAAGACTACGTGGTGGGTCGGAATAAATTAAGGAAATTAAAACAGATAAAATGCCTCGCTGACTCCTTAAATCGTTACGGATTAAAACAAGGTAATATGAACCTGGGTATCTGGCGTTCAACCTCATCCAGATCGTCGATGGGCTCGCTGAGTGGGCGCTCGTGCAGGCGGGAGGGTGCGGTTACCATTTCAGAATTCAAGTTTAGCGAAGATTTCGTTTGCCGCTGGTGGATGTTTTCGTTATCCTCGGCTCGTTGCATATTGCGAGATCGGAAGAAGAATATCGACATGATATCCCGATTAAGTACACTTTAAATTAGAGCTGTGGCATTGTAGTTCTATAGTCTGCCCGCAAAGACGCTTTTATTGAAAAGTCAAAGTCTAATATTGAAATTAAAAAGCTAAGCTAAAAATAAGCATTCAAGATGAGTAAGCTTATTCAAAAGGTGATGCAGCTGAGATGCATAGTTGTTTGCATGAAATATGTAGCAAAAAGAATAATATTTGAATAGAGTTGTATTATTCGTATACGGGCTGATAAGCTCGGTCCTTTCCGCAAGTATCATGACCTACATTTCGTTTGGAAACGGCTGCTCAAAGGTACATAATTTATGATCTCGTTCTATTCTCAGATACCCAACTCTCCAATCTCTGTTGTTACAATAACATATCTAATAATTAGGTGTTTGATTAGAAAAATACCTTTTATTACCCTTCAACAAAAAGGTGCATCAATTTGTGCGATAAATTAAAAATATTTTAAAATTTCTGTTTTATATCGCCGCGTTATTGCAGTTGGAATTAATTTAGCAGAAGAGCAATCGTATTTTACGTAAAGGGGAGTTACACTTGTATCTTCACTTGTAGTTTGCGCTAGGTGCATTGTCATTTGAGTGGTTTCTAAAGTATTGTTGTGTCACGATGTACCTATGCAGGAGCATCTCTTAGGTTTCCAACTTTTCAAGAAAGCAGACGTCGCGGCACTCGTCTCCATTTCTCATTAGAGTGAAGCGCCGCGCTGTCCCAGGTGTGCATCCTTGGCTATTTTGGTTCGTTTGTTCGAATACTTATTTTACATAGTTATTTCGTGTTCCAACTCATTTTTAACCTCTAACTCAAAAACGACGGGGTATCGTAGCTCCCGAAAGGATGAACTGATTTAGATTTAGTTTTTTTATTTGAAAGGTGACTGGTATTCGAGAGTGTTCTTTTGTATAATGATTTTTTTTTTATAGATTATTGCTTATACTTTGTTTTGATCGATATATATATATAATATCAATCGATATTCAAGAATGCTGACGAAAAATATCATAAATAATAATTTATGTTGCTTTGGATTTGATGAGCCGCTTGCTAAATGGGTGAATGATGAACTTGTGAAAATAAAATGTAGGGAATATTCCGTTTAAACTCCATGTGAAAATATGTTAATAATTCTGGGAAATATTTTTTCATTTCTGAGCAAAAATAAGCGTTTTATAAATAATGTACAACTACCTGTTTATATTAATAAAAAGTCTTAATAATTTGAATGAAAATAAGCTAATTTAATAATTTAATTTTTAGTTACAGTAATTGCATACAATTACTGTAACTATATCATTTAGTTTTATACCTACCTTTTATCTACGAAATATTTTGTTAACTTTATTTTCATTGTATTCTTTTTTATTTATTTATTTTGTGCAAGCTTGACAGATATTTAGCAATCTCCGGAAAAACCTTTACAAGAACGTATGAATTACGGATCGAATAAAACTTTACGGAGAGAAAAAATACGAATTCAGGTTGGATACAAATGAGCGCACAAGAACTCATTCATATATTTGTTGTGAAGGATACTTCTGATCGTATTTTCATAGATATGGATTTTAATTGGATTCCTATGAAGTGCAGTGCTCTTATCTCTGCACGGGTAAAAGTGTAAAGACTGCTGGCTATACCAATTTTATTTTATCTATTGAAAAAAAAATTAAAAGTTACTTACCATACCTATATTACGAAAGTTTTGATAAATGGGATGTAAAATGATGTGTTTAAATAATAAATTAGGAGTAATCGAATTATATCAACTTTATTTAATTTTTGTGTGCCAATTACCTATAGTGAAATATGCTGTTTTTTAAGGTATTGTACCTATAATATATCGTGCAAATAAAATGTTCATTTTCATTACAAGTTTTATGTCGAAATAACTCTTAATGAAAAGTTTCTTTAAATAAAGATTTGCTATAAATGTAATTTATTTCTGGCAAACTTACAGATGGTATTTAATATACATTTTACATTTTTGTTATATTGTTATAAGTACCCACCTACGCATAGTTTAGATTTTAGAGTGCAAATCAGGTTAGCCAGCTTTTCACTAGGCAATGAATATCACAGATTAGTTTATATAAGTTAATTAAAATAGTTCACTATTTCCTATACCTACAGGGTTTATTTTAATGAACTAGAAACCTATCGACTTTCAATACTGAATTAATGGGTGTTGACCATCAGCGGTATGAACAACGACGATTTCAAAACCAATACCTATACATAAAAATCGTAACAATCCATTTATTCAGTCCTCATCGTCACTTAAATCAGGTGACTTCTTGTCAAAAGCTACACAATAAGAAAATAAACCTGCATTCCTACTAATATTATAAATGCGAAAGTTTGTGTGTGTGTGTGCGTGAATGTTTGTTACCCCGTATCATCGTAACTAATTAACCGATTTTGATGAAATTTGAAATGGAGACAGCTTTTAACACATAGGCTTTTTAAAGTCTTTTCCTTTTATAATTTTAATCTTGTCTTTAGTAAAATTTCAAGTCTACATGTAAAACAAAATTCAATCACGAAAGCTTATTATAAAATCAGACTGTTTAGTAAAAAATTCATTGTCATGAACTTGGTCTTATTCAATCAGTTAAAGTTGTAATAGTAATCGTGCCCAAAGATGTACCTGCCAGGCATTTCTTTTGCCGCTTTAAGGAAGTTGGAACGGGCGTAGCTAGTTTTAAATGTGATGTTTTAATGTGGTCTCGTGATTTATCCTACTAAATAATAGAAATGTATGGATGTTGTATGTGTTTGTAAATGTCTCTAGTAAAATATAATATATCTCTAAGTACGTACTACGTATCTACTAAATAAACATATTTATAACCTTGACGTTGACTTTTAATTTCACATACGACTAAATTCAGAAACAGGTGGTTATCTAAATACGAAGCTTTGTCGGTTTACTCCCACGCGACATTGGCGGAATAAAATTATTGTACGGCATATCCACAAATTACATCTAACCAAGTAACTAACTAATATCTGGATGTAAAGAAATTGAAAACTCCATTTCGACGAAGGAGCTGTGAAATAGGTATAGGAGACTGTTTGTGATACTTTTAAAACTGGTCACATTCGTAAGATGTTTTAAGCTGATTATGCATATCGATAATTTGGTAGTTGATAATTTGGTTTTGGTATTTGGTAATTTGGTTTTGGTAATTGATAATTCGATAATCAGAGTTACAATGGGTAATGGTATGTTTGTAACCCATTGTAACTGACCCGCCCCGGCTTCTTTCGCAAGCAAATATAGATCTGGTTCGTAGATAATTGCCATAGAAAAAAGCACTTTTAGTTTTTACGCAATTCAACAATTTTCTGATGGGTTTACCAACAAATTCTATCATTCAAATCTTTTCCTGCCAATCACGAAAAGACATAATAATAATTTAACATAATTAAAAAAATAATAATTTGCCAAATCGGTCAAGCTGTTTTGAGTTTTAGCAAGACGATTTTTTATTAATAAAGATATTTTGAAATCAATACCTCTATCTCGTACAGAAAGTAGACCATACCGATTTTGGCTCATTCGATTCTGAAGTGTAGTAAATACACACACAATTAATCCAGTTCAATTAGGTATGTGAGCATGATTAGGATACTTATTTCATAAAATCTCTTTTTATAGACATAGAGCACTTACGCGAAATTAAAAGACGCTGACTCAACTGTCTTACAATGCACCTCAAATGTCGGATGTCAGGTGGAAAACGATAGAATTTTAGTCGTATGTATATTAAAGTTTAAAAATACTGGTATGTGAAAGATTTTTCAGTTCCAAACACATTGCGAAACGAATGATAGGTTTGAAACAGCCGTCTCACAGTCCACGTCTCGTCTTCATAACGATACGAAAGTTACTCGTATGTCACACACACATTGAAATTTATTTGTGGATCATCTAGGATCTAGATGATAGAGCCATTATTTTTTGGTACAATGCTAGATAAAATTTACGCTGCTTTGTAAATCCAGTATAAAATCGACATAAAGTAAGTATAATAAAGTTATTCAAAGAAGTTAGGAAAATTAATTTCAAAAACTATCCTACCCAACCTCTTACCAGTAAAATGATAGTCCTTCCGCAAAATACCTGCTTGTCAGGTCACTTGAAAAATAGGTTAAAAGGGACCGGTTCAAGCATCGAGTCAATGAATTAAACATTAACCCAAGCAAATCGAGTAAAATATTAAATTCTAGAATAAAACCTTTAACATGCCTATAATGTATAATTAATATGTACTAGCTGTTCCTCAGCCAGTTCCCAATTCAGGTATAGCGTGGCCTTTGATGTACCTTTGATCACATTGTCACTTAATATGACTTCGGTGACTGGTGTTCAAACGCTACACCACAAGAAGAAAAAAAACTACGTGGACTACATTTTGTCGCCACAAAAAGAATCTTATGTTCTTTCCCAAGGTTCAACTATCTCTATGCCAATTTACAACCAGAACAGTTCAGTGGATTAGGCGTAAAAAGGTAACAAACAAGTTGACAGACCGAGTTGACCGAGGGGTGGCTGTTAAATTTATTTACTTTGTTAAACAAACATTCGAAAATACTACTGGCCACTATGACGTCTTATTCTTTGTTTATTCTTTACTTAAAAACGAGGACATTTATTCGTTGCTTGTTGTTAGGTTAATTTTGGTGCCTTTTTTCAACATGTCAAAGGAAAATAGTTAAATAAACAACAATTAAACAGAAATTAAAAGGGGAAAAGCCAACAAAGGGCCGACGGTAGGCAAACTGATGGCGACCATTTTTTGGGATATCAAGGGGATCCGCATGTTAGATTAGCTACCGAAAACAACAACAATGGATGCTGAATAATACGCCTAATTGCTTTTTCAGCTACGGGAATTGCCATAAGCTAAAATAATAAAGAAGAGGCAAACTTCGTAAAGGAAATTTGATTTTGCACGACAATGCTCTAGTTTATACGGCTTCTACGGCAAGGTTTGCCCTCCAAAAAAACGCCTTTACCTAGATCAACCACCCACCCGTAGTCCAGATTTGGTTCCTTGGGACTATTTTCTTTTCAGAAAATAAAGGGGGCGCAGATTTTTAAGAATAAGTGCATTACAATTGTAGGAGGTTATATGGAAAAATTCAAAATAAAATACGTGTTCGTAACTAACTAACTCCGATGGCTCAGCGACCCAAAGTGTGTCTTGGCCTTCGAAACGAGAGAGCGCCACTCTTCTCCATCTTTAGCGATTTCAGGCCGGTTCGTGTTACGTGTACTGTACATAATATGTGTTTTTTTGTCATAGTCAGGGAGAATACTTATGAGCCGCCCCTCGTACTTTCGCAATTATAATATTGAAGTAGGTAATTAAGTACTAATAATATACGAGTAAATGTAAAAGTGTGTTTGTTGCTTTATCGTTCTTTCGCGCAGCAACAGCGTAACGGACTGGCGTGATTTTTGTATAGAGATATTTACGGCTTGGTATTATATTTCCAATTTAAAAAATGTTCAGCGAATTTTGTGTTGATTCTGCGTTGGGGTAATTTCATTTTATTGATTTTTACGGACTTTTCTGTTGAAAGCAGACACAGCATGCGATGTTCATTACATTTTGTAGTAAAGAGACCCGCGACTTTTGTAAAAAACCTAGGTATATAGTACCTAGGAGTTTGTAAGTGGGGCGTGTTTATTGGTGGCAATTATATTGTCAACATGGAGTTTTTTTCCCCAAAACTAGTGTTTTTGGGGTGATAATGTGTGATATTGGTGGATTATTAACTTTTGTTTGTTCGTTATGTGTAGGAAATTGAAAACAAAGTTGTAAATAAATAAAAGGATTATTTTACATATTTCAATAGGAAATACTATATTAGCTATCCGACACGATTGCACTTCTGTAAATAACTAACGACAAAATTGTTTATGCGCATGCATAAATTAACGGAATCATAATTAATACTGTAATTTTCTCGTAAACTTTATCAAACATTGTTATATCATAATCGTCTGGAATTTAGAACTTAAGTTTTAATCAAATTTTAAAAGAAAAGCTTTCATATTTCGACATTCTTTAACAAAATTTCGAGCTAATTTCCAAACGAAACGCCGGATTTAAATCACACTTTTAAAATAGGTATTTTGAGGTTTGAAGAAGGAAAACAAAACAGGAGCCCTTAGAATTTTCTCGCATAACATAACAATAGTCCTATATTCGAGACTGTCGTGCCTAGAGCCATAAAGATACTGATGTGTATGTATAATAGGCTCATTCTACTTGACCCCAAAACTTGCAAGTTTTCATGCTCGCTCTGCGGCTGTGTAGGTACTGGTAACAATGCAGGAAAATGATGTTACGATCCCAATAAAGTAAAAACTATATTCTAGTCATTGTTATTAAAATCAAAAATTGATCTACAGCGTGATAAGTGCGAGAAATATCTACAATGTACATCGTTTCGACAAATACGAACCCGTTGCGTCCATGAAAGAAAAATGTATCGTCTCCTAATTCCATTACAGCTTTTCGAGAGCCGACCAAGTAGATTAAAGTTCGATTAGAAAAACGGGCAACTTTAAATATGAGTGTAACATATTTGCATGAGTAAATACATAGTAGGATAGCAGTTAAAGCAAAAAAGCATATACTAGGAAGATTTTAGCTGGATAAATTTTTCACTTTGTAATCACTTTTACCAGTTTAAATTATTTATTTTCGCGGTTTATTTAGTTGCGTCGAGGCGCGTGTCCGCGGCGAGAGTGCGACGTCGGCGTCGGTCGCGAGAGAGCGGCGTCGCGCGGCCGTCACGTCGGCCGTGTGTTCCTAACCGGCTGTAGTATCTCAATGAGATTTGAGCGTGAGCGGAGAGCGTAGAACACCAAAGATGCTACCCTCCGCGGGCACCCCTCTTGCCCGCCCGCTCGCCTTACCTACTCTCCTTCCCGCACCCATACTAAATCGTTCGCCAATACACTCGTACTCTTGATACTTCCACTTTACTTAATTACGTTATAATTGGCTCACTTCAGGAAAGCACTACTCTATAAAAGAACGACATTTTAACAAAGTTTTCTTACCGGGACAGTGGTATAAAAGCACTAGTTGATTTTGTAGTTTTCAAGTACAAAGTACAATTTCATTATTAAGTCGGGTGGCAAACTTTGGCTGTAGTGAATCAATTTGTTTTTTTTTTTAAAGATTTTGCATTGCATTGAGATATTTATTTGAAAAGTGCAGGAAAATTATAATCATCATAAACCTTACTATAAAGATAAGTATAATCATTATAGGGCTAAGTAAGACATGGCTTATTGTTCTAAACTGCATAATATTAGAAGTATTTGTATAAAAGTTAGTTCGAAAGTTTGTTTACTTGTAAATAGTGCCGACTCGACAAAAAATTTTTTTATGAAAATGATGGGCAACTTATGACCTTCAAGAGTTTAGGAATAGTTAGTTAGTTATTGATGCGATTTGTTTTGAACTATTTTGCCATGAAATTGTTTGAGTTGCATTATGTCAATAAAATCTGCGACGTGCGATGCATCGGCCATTAAAACAAACAATGGTGTCGATTCGGTATTGCTTTCTCTAAAACTCAACTAATTTTGATTTTCACTACAATCCCAAGCTTCTCTGTCACCTAAATAGTCTGATATTGGTAGAGCATTACTACTATAATGACATATTATGACATGACATATCGATCCAAAACTGCGGATATCGGATCAGGATCGATTATTAATATCGAGCGTCAAGGTAGCCGCATATTGTAATCTACTACATAAATATATTTTGACTTAGACAATAAAATTGGTATCAACTACATGAAGAAAGAAGCTACAATGAATACAAGATTTCGTTTAGGCGGAGGAAAGAGATTTTTTGTATATGAAAGGCAATGTCAGTATGGTTTTAAAAATAAATTAAATAGTCGCATAAAGCGAATTGGATTGGAAGGTATCTCACCATTGCTTCCCCCTGTTCTTTATCCACGCCTGTCGTCAGAGGTGTAACCAACTATTACGAAGCTGGAAGATGCTACTCTAAGCTGTACAGACAACATAAGTGTTTCTACTTTTCTAGCATTTCTCTTGTTGAGTTTTATATTAAAATTCTGTATTTGAGTTAGTTTCAGTGCCTTGTTCTTCTCCGTTTCTTTCTGGTATTAAAATTAAGGAGAGTACTATAAAGTTGAGATTAACATTGGTATGAATGCACGACGCGACAGGCTTGCTCTTACAAAATAAGATACGTTATGGTTTTTTTAAAACACTTTTATTAGCTTGACTTGTAACTAACTAACAATGTAATCAAATCTTAGAAGTCAATTTTCACCTACTTCTAATTGTCGTATCGACTTGAAACTTTGTATGTGTATGTAATCTCGGTGACAATGCAATAATTTGGTATCAATGACCTGATCTGATGATGCAGCCGGAAGGTGGGTAGAGGATCTCTGCAGTGGCTACTAGTAAACCCGACGAGTTTGGGCTCATATAAATCGTCTTGATGAGTCCAATTGATTGAACTTGGTGACGAGGGTCTGATGATGCAACCGGAAGGTGGGTAGGGTATCTCTGCAGTGGCTACTAGTAAACCCCTCGTGTTTGGGTTCATATGAATCGTCTTGATGAGTCCCATTGATTGAACTTGGTGACGAGGGTCTGATGATGCAGCCAGAAGGTGGGTAGGGGATCTCTATACATACGTTATAGTTTTTTTTTTTAATGTATCTTGTTTGTATTTGTCACTCGAGTTCTGTCAAATAGTGCAGGGAATCTCACGTTCCAGATACGAAACTTAATCTCACTTGTTAAAAACCAAGCGCCTGAATTCATATGCTGTATGCACGAACAACACAAAATAGGTCAATCGCTGCGTTCATTTAAAATCTCTAGGTAACAACTCTCTGATCAGCGATAATGATGAAATTAAAGAATGTCGTAACATTCACAGAAGTCAATGAACATCAACGAAGTACATTTGAATAGACCTCCTTTTATGCTACCTGTTACGCATAAAAATCTACTTTTCTGGAGTCTACTATCCCCTGTTTTCCTACCCTTAGGATTTGATTTTTTTTCCAAATTTATATGGAGTTACATAATTTTATTGCGTGATCAAACATAATGAATAAAAATATATATATACGCGTAGGTTTGAGAATCTCCTCCTTTTTAAATTTCTATCACATCAAACACCTGCAAACCATAATCGAAAATCATTATACAGCAAAAAATGTAATTATTGAACGTTAAATTTCTGTAGCAATTTCCGTAGCAATTTCGTAGGATATTCGTAGCATTATGGTAGCAACCTGCTAAACAAACAATCGTGATTATGACGTTGCAACAGGTATCGTGTGCACAATATTAAGGTTTAATTTAATAACACGTTGAAATTTCAAATTTTGGGAAACAGTTAAAGCCTCCAATTATCAGCTTTCTTGCACCAATTTTACTTGAACTGTGGCCGTAGAGAAAGTAAAACATCTCAATAGGAACTTCGCATATTATATGTAATGTAAATTCTACATGACATGCATTTTTATCATACATTACTTGTGAGGCTTTTTCAAGAACACGTATTTCCTGTAACAAGTTCTATGCATGTTCCGCGCTCTAATTTCGAAAAGTAGCGGAATTTTCCCCAAAGGCTAGCGTGGGCTGTAGCACTATCGTACTTTTTTCGCAGTTTTTCAGCTACTTTTCAAACATTTGCGTTGATTGAAACTTGTTGACTTTCAGACCAAGCTCGCATTGTTCATAGACGGATCAGAAAGGGCCGCCGCACATTAGAGAATTCATGAGAGAGTGTTTGACTTAAGTTTCAACACCAAAGCATTAAGTGGAATAAATATTCTGTATACACGAGTACATTATGCGTCTCCCAAATAGTAAACTCCCATCTGTAGCTGAAATCGTGTTTTGTTCGCAGCTTCGGAGGACACGTTTCCTTGTTTACAACAGGTATATGTACCTATATAGCCTATCCATAAAAACAGAACGTGTAAGAGCTATGAAAAGAATTCGTCCTACAAGCTTCGTAACTTTCGTCGAACGAAATCTTATCATGGATCTCTAAAACTGTGTATGGTTCATTTATGTTTCTGTAGTAATATCAGGTCTTATTTGCAGGTGCGGTTAAAGGGAACTTTTCCTCAAACACTGCAGAGTTGTATACCTATTCATAGAAACAGGAAGTGTAAGAACTATGAAAAAAATTTGCCCCACGAGCGTGGTTTTACTTTTGTCGAACGAAATCTTTTCATGGTTCTCTAAAAATGTATTGACCTATACAATAACGAACTATCAACCAATTTTCCATTGAATCTGAAATGATGATGAGCTATGTTACTTCAGTAGATATCGAATTCAATAAAGAACAAGGACGCTCTTTGCTACGGTCCAAGAATATTTTAAGTCCGTGTTGTTCGTGTAAATTAGTCTTAGAAAATATGGTTTGACAAGATCCAGCTAAAAGTTACGATTTATTACAAATATTTTTATCTGTAATTTATTTTATTATTTTCTACATTATATCGTGCAGATTACCTACATAATATGGTACGTAAAGATTTGCGCTAATTTTTAGTGCTTAATCCTTTTTGTCATTCTGTAAGTAGAAAATTCAGTACTAAGAGCTATTATCGGGTTGATCATTTTATTTATTTTTATTATAAGATATATAAGATAAAAAATTATTAAAAAAAAATTAAAAATAAATCAAACGCAGTATATACACTAAAAATTTGGTAAGGCTCCAGAAGACGGTAGGGTGCCCAAAATGCTGGCAGCATTGCCTCGTTGAATGGCAATGATAATTATTGACCAAAAAAAAAAAAAATGCGCCAGCATTTTGGTCACCCGTTTATTTATTTTAACATTTAGTTATTCCCAGATTGGTTTAAGGGTCAGATGTTACTGAGAAAAATAAGGCTACTCATTTAATGAATTTTTAATAGAAAATAACATAAATTTGCACATTGAAAGTACAGTCAACGACAAAAGTCGCTGAACAGTCACACATTATCCTCATCGTCTTAGACACCATTTTTTGACCTCATCATCACCTAAAATCAGGTGTGTTATGTTGTGGTCAAAATGATACCATGTAAAATGTAAAAAAAACAATAATAATTACTGATTTGAAACACATTTGGAAAATCGAGAACGATCAGTTACTTTTGTCGCTGACTGTACATATTTTTGTACATGGAAATGAGTAGGTACATATTCCAAAGATTTTTAAGAGTAGGTAAGCGTTATTTATCACAGTGACAACACGACGGAATAGTAGAATCAAAATAAGTTCCAGTATACTTAGTATTCATAAAGTTTGCGCGGATAGTTTACATTCAGCATAAATATTATAGAATAACATTTTCTGTTATTCGGAAACTACACAGTACACCTAAAAATCCATCTTTAGTTTTCTCAATAACATCACTAATATTTTTTCACCATAATTCTTGTGATGGTCAAGCTTCGATTGTTTCACGGCGATTACGAAGAAATACTCGTAAGTGTCTACAATCTGAGGTGCAAATGCCAAAAAATCGCTCGTTATTTATAATATGTCAATGGGACTATAACGTTTTTTCTCGTCCGTAAATCACATTTGATAGCGCGGTCGTGTTCATTTTTACGTTAGGGGCTCACGGTTTCTTGCCATGAGACGCTTTACTGCTACGTTACAACCAAAATTTTGCAAAAAATAGCTATTACGAATTTAAAAAGTCAATCTAATTGAAATATAAACCCGCCGCGCCCCCCGCGCCTCGCCGCCATCCATGGCCAGTGGCCGCAGCGCAGCGGTTGGTGCCCGCCGCGATCAAAGTGCGGGAGTAATTTTGGATTATACGGAATATATACGCTTTCACGCCTAACCTACTGAACCGATTTAAATTAAATTTGGTACAGAGATAGTATGAACCCTGGGGAAGGAATATAATACTTTTTATCGCAGTAAACTGGAGTCCACGCGGGCGAAACCGCGGGGATCAGTTAGTAAAGTATAATTATGTGACAGAGTTCCAGTTCAGAGTTCAGTTCCGTCTAATTTACCACTAAATAATAGAAATCCTGCTATCATCATCATCATCAATCGGAAGAAGTCCACTGCTGAACATAGATCTCCCCTTTGAACTTTGAACGCCACCATGAACGGCTATTTACCATTTGCATCATGAACGGCTATTTGCCATTTTCATCCATCGGCTCCCTGCGACTCTTACTATGTCGTCGATCCACCTAGTGGGGCCCTACCTACAGAGCGTCTTCCGGTAAGTAAAGGTACAATTCCGCTGCAGGCATCAAGGCAGCAAGAAGCGCTGGATAAAGTTTATATAAAATTTTACCACAGTATACATGAAGCAACAATACCCCTAACTTGGTCCAGACGTCCGGATCGTGTATAAAACACAAATGCATTCTGTTGTTTGATAGAGATAGAAATAAGTTAGATTGAAAAAGAAAACAGCGCCGCCCGAAGTGTCAATAAAATTTTTCATAATATTCTTTCGCCAGTTTCAGTTAGTCGAGACGTCGCTCGGGTTCGTTTAACTATACTTAGTGAACGGCCTTGTGCTGACAATACACAACGTTAGCTAAAAACAAAACAATCTAACAAACACAACGCAAAAAATATACGTAAAACACACCTACCCTCTATTTCAGTTCAAGGTTAAAAAATGGCATCTACTAGCTGTTTTGTGATATAAATGAAATAATCCCAAAAAATTAAAACAATTGAAATATAATTCATTCCACATCGGAGATAAATACGGCTTGTTCGATATTCATAGATTCGCGTAGGTATGTATTTAATTATTTGCTAAATCTATCTTACAATCGTTGTTAGAAACAAAATTAAACACAAACATTAGAAAAAACCATAGACGACCTGTGATTTTGAATTCTAATTCTTGTTGACTTAGGTAGGTACACTATATTGAAGAATTTTCAAATTATTCCATCATATTTCACATTTTAGGGTAAGCCCAATCGTTAGGTGTAGTAGTTACGTGCTTTGGGCATCTCGTGGCAGTTGACCGTGTTTGCGTGCTTTTTAGCAATGACGTCAGTGCTGCCGCCAGCAAGCGGCGCTGCCTGCATCGAACTTGTTCCCTAAGGCCAAGTTATATGAAATCACTGGAACTTTAATTAACAAGTTAAATCTCTGTAATCTTTCAAATCATTCGAATGCTGGCTGGCTTTGTATTTTATAACCCAGTTAAAACACTTACTATCTAATCTGATCTATACTACTTGGCGACATTAAATTTCGTAATTGCAATATTTTGGCTATAAGGTAGGCTTTCGGTTGGAGAAAAACTAAAGACCTTTTTGAACAAACACATTTTCACCGCGGCCTCGAATGCGCATGCCAAGATTTAGCCGAATGCCGTAGAATGCGTCAAATGTTCTCCAGGATGAGAATGGTTAGCTGATTCCGTTTGTAATGAATGGTGAGTGGTCGTAGAACCCCCGTATAAACAATAACTTTTTCTTATGCTCTCCTTCTGTGGCTAAACCAAACCACTGAGAAACTACGCTACTCATAAAATTCACTCCTCTCTCCCCTCTCTCCCCTTATTACTAATTTTGTCGCATGATTGTAATATGATTGTTGTATTTGACCTCAAAACTTTTATCAGATCTTAACTCTATTAAAAACAACTACAATTTAAATAATTCTTCTAAAAATATATAGCATAAGTTCGAATAACTAAACGAACTCAAACTGAACTGTAATAATTATACTTGTTAGAATAATTTAATTAATTTAAATCATGTCTAATAATTAAAGTCTCAAACAACCTTTAATTACGAAAAACGAATGAAACTAAATAACTGTTAGAAAAAAGATTGAACTGACCTTTCTTCAAAGCGTATGCTGGACCTACTAATGTCGCTCCAGGCACTCATGGAACGGCCACGGCCACGGTGGTAGGCAGCACTGGTGACTGCGCCAGCCGTCGGCCGACGCTCCAGCTCCACATCCGGGGGGAAGTTGACTTTAGTAGAGGCTCGCGAGGAAGGACCCTCGGCTGACTCGCCGCCACCCGACATTTCCATCTCGAATGCGGCGTACTCTGGTGCGTCGTCGGGCTCTCCGTCGCTGCCGTCGCTGGCCGCCGAGAGGGCTTCATAGCCGTATCCAGGGCGGGCGCCGCCGCCGCCACCGACAGCTGCGCCGCCCCCGCCGCGGCCGCACTCCGCAGCCGCAGACAATCTTGGCGATGATGCCTCGATACGACTCAATGACGCCGCTTTTACGCTCTGACCGCGGACATTCAATGGTGATCCCTTCGCGGGCAAATGGTGCGAGTAACGTAGTTTGCTGTGGCGAAACGTGGTGCTGCCTTACTTCTCCTACGGATTTAATAGAGTCCAACGCGTGGGTACAGTTCTAGTACCCACTCAAAGTATTTGCAGTTTTCACTGTATGACTTACAAACAAACCGAGTGTAATTCAATAAACATCCACCGATAACATTATTTTTGCTACTATAAACTACTGATTAACACGAGTATCCTGTACTTTAAATAGAAACACAGATGTTTTTAAATTTACCGCGATCATTTGGTCACAACAACAAATGCACAATGATATGTTCGGGTTTCCACTGATTGTATATAATATGTATTTTGCACAGTCCGTATCAAACCCACTGATGTGACACAAACATCTAATGAACCGAAAATACGAGAGCGAATTGATGCCTCACGAAGACAATACTAACGTCCCTCGTGCGAGTCTCTGTATAGTATTGACTAGTGACCTTAATACCGCCAAACGGTATCAAGTTTTGTTAATGGAGGTGGCTAAACAAAAAATCGTATCTATAAAATAGTACAATTCATACATAGCGTAGATATGTTGAAATGAGCTAGCGATGGAGCACCGCTGTGAAGTTGGTTTGTGCAAGTAACGGGCGGGGCAAATCGATGAGAGACCTCTACGGCGCGCTGTCCCCTTTCCTAGTTCTGATTTTCTCCGTCGTGGCGCTATTGTCTCCCTCTTCATAAATATATTACTATGGTCATGACAGTCACGCACGAGTTGCACGACACTAGATATCTATCGATATACACAATCCCCCTTGGACACTGTCACCAGAGAATTATTACATGCTCATGACGTTTATGAAGATTTACAACAATTTCATTGGATTGACCCGTTCTCCTGATTTCAATTACTTACCTATTTAGAACACATGAAGCAATTCAATGGAAAGAATCGTAACTGTCTGGTTTTGACCCAAAGCATACGTATAAAAATTCACAAAAATTTGAAATCGGCGCTGAACATTTTGATCAACCTGATTCGAGCTAGTTTGGTTTTCTTCTTTAGTTAAGATAATTTTAACGAATTGGTTACTCAGTGGTTCTTGGTCTTGACAATTTATTTTTAAAGAAATTTGATTAATTTACACATTCATTCTATGAGACTAAGTGTCAATAGGTATATCTTCAATAAGCTGTTTTTAATTACAGTATAACTTTCAAAACTCAAACAAAAAGTACAGACTAAATAGGCTTAAAGTAAGCGGCGACCGCGGCCTTAATCGCATAGCTCTATTTTCAATTTTGGAGCAAACCTCAAGGTCACGTCCTCTCCTCTCTCCCTTGACCCTTCCTTCTCAAACCCCTGTAAAAACTTAAGACATCCATCGAATGCATATTAAAAAGATCCATTTAGTTCTATTGATGCATAAGAATTAAACAAAACATTAGTCACACCAAACAAATTTGCGAGCTCTCCTTTTAGAATTTAGATTACCTGTATAGGTAGGTAAGTACTCGTATTTTCTCCGTGTGGCCGTGGCTTTAGAAAGATGATCCTTATAATGTTTACGTTTGTACCGTCAACAAACTTCCTTTGAACGAGGAATTTATTGTCATAATAACATAGTAACGACCATTTATAAGCTACGGTAATCGATATTGCTTTCAGAGAGATTATGTTCTGATTCTGAGATGGAGTGGCTACAATTCTGTTTGGTTTTGATTGTGGTTCGTGCGACAGATGTAAGTTTATTTATACTAATACTAATAATATCTATACTCTATACCAGGGTTGGCCAACTTGATTAGACCCAAGATCGATTGTTTCCTGATGAACCCTACGACCTAACAAGTACATACTAACTTCTTAAAATTTGAAATGAAACCGTAGTTCAGTAGCTTCGAAAAATCGTCTGGCATCAGCTTCCGCCAGATTCGCAAAGAAAGTTTTTCTGTCTCTTCTACGTATTCTTTATGTTGTTTCGCCACGATCGACTGGACTAATATCCTCGATCGGCCACCCCTGCTCTATACTGATATTATAAACAGGAAAGATTTGATTGTTTGTTTGTATTGAATATTGGCTTCGACTACTGAACCGATTTGAAAAATTCTTTCACTGTTGGAAAGCTATACTATCCCCGGCGGACATAGAATATATTGTATTTTGAGAAAAATTAGGGTTCGTTACTTAAACTACAATAACCAAACCCAAGGTGTAAAAAAATTACCTATGATATTCTCTACATCGCGTGCGCTGCGAAAACTATTGATGAGAGAATAAAATGTTGTAGTACGACTTTGCAGAACACATAATTTTTTACAAAAAAAAAGTCGACAACATATGTCTAACTATTATAAGTAGTACTTACTGAATTTTAACAATCATATAGGTAATATGCGGGATTTCATATGGAAACTTCCAAGATACTTTCGGGCCAAATGTTAGCCTTCATTCTGGAATAAGCTTGTTTTTTTAAAGAAGCAGTCGACATATAAACTTTGATAATTACGATCTAGTATAATTTGAATGTTCTATACAACAGCGGTTGCTGTAAAGTAAAATGTAAAACAAGAAATATTATTTAATTAGTAATTATATTATAATGTATCATTATGATCTTTGTTATTGTTAGCTATATTATAGTCAGGGAATAAAGGCTTTATCTATCTATAATTTGAATGAAGTGATCGGATACGCTGTGTACTGCGCCGTAATCTTTTTAAGAAGACTCTGAGACCTAATGGTAGTTTACCTATACCTGTGTGTGTATAAATGTTTGTTAACACGTATCACCGTAACTAATGAACCGATTTGATGAAGTATGGAATGGAGATAGTTTATACCCTAGATTAACATATAGGCAACTTTTTATCCCGGAAAAAGGTTGCGGGATAACGGGAGGACGCGGGTGAAACCGCGGGGCGCAACTAGCAACATGAAACACACCAAAATATCAATATCAAGAATAAAAGTAACTAAAATTTTAATACAATTACGGTGGAAAATATACATTGAATGATGTACCAATATCCAGTTTTATCATTGTTTTTAAAATACAATATTATCATGTTCCACAGCTTTGCACTTCCATCGGATTGACCTGATTATTCAATGACTAGCGATTCGTCCCGAAGCTTCGCGCCCGTAGTTTTCCAATTTTCAAGTGGAAATTTTGAATTTTCCTGGGAGATAAATAGAAAACCCTACAAAAGGAACAATGTCTGTTTATTTTTATGAACAGTTTCACTAGCAACAGTCGCCAAACTAAACATGGATGAGACCCAAACAACACCTGTTCGTGACCACACAATGTTTTAGATACCTATACAGAGTTAATTCCTTTATTGTTTCAGGGTTCAATGCCGGGAACATTCTTCTGGAAACCCAGACTAGGGCTCGATTTGGCCATACCAACCACGGGTAGGTAACATACCTACTAATGTACTAATGTATATCCACACAAACTATCATCTATGTACCTACCTAAAAAAATTAATTATGTAAAGGAGACGTCTCAAACCCGTTTGTTTTTAGGGTGTAGGTATATGTATCATACTTCATCTATACTTCTATACTAATATTATAAAGAGGAAAGATTTGATTGTTTGTTTGTTTGCATCGAATAGGCTCCGAAACTAAAGAACCGATTTGAAAAATTCTTTCGCCGTTCGAAAGCTACACTATCTGCGACGGACAAAGGCTATATTATATTTTCAAAAAAATTTGGGATCTTTACTAAGACTACAATAATGTAACCCACGGTGTATTTTCCGAGAAATGATTCTTAATGCTTTCAACTATTTGCAAACGAACGTCTTTAAACGTGTAAAAACAAGCCGTCACCGGAACAACAATTTTAAAAGCCTGTATTCTGAAGATATTGATGGCATTACCTACATTTATATTCTATGCGGTCTTGGATTTAGAATCGCTTCTATTTGATCCAAAGAAGTAGGTATTATTTAACTATTTTAAATTTTAAATGCTTAGTAAATATTTTTCTAATGTTATAATTACGATTTTTGTATGTTTTCGACAGATTCTTCCCGTGGAGGTAAGTATCTTGATATAAATCTAGCTATTGCTGAGCTGAATAACTGCGAGCTATTTAATTTGTATAGAGTATCAAATTACCTATTTAAAACAGCAAAACAGGTGGTTTACCTACAGCACACCCATTTTACCAATCGAGTTGTGCACAATAAGAAAATTGGGCGTGATCAGTTACTTTCTGCACTGCTACTGCATACCAGCACTTTATAGGTAACCATTTGTTTCTACTTCCAGGTGTTTAATTACTAACAAGCTATTGTAATGATTGCAGGTTTACCCCCGGGCGTTAATATGCCTACGAGGGACAACATTAAGAAAGGCTTGGTAGTGTTAGTAGAAGGATACGAGGCGGGCATCACGATTGTTGCATTGGCTGCCGGCTTATCTAATGCGGCGCAACATCCCACCATGAACCCGATATCCGCCTATTTCTACACTAACACCTATCGATGGGCTTTGCGTCATTTCAGTTTGTGAGCAATATTTTGATTCGTCATTTACAATGATACATTATAAATCGGCGAAAAACCGCCGCAAATTATCACATAATTGGTGCGCGACAGTGCACAGCGCTCGCCACGCTGAGCTAGTACGAGTAATATGCCCCGTAATTCAAAGGAAACATTACCCTTCATTCCGGACTACATAGTAAATATTTGGCAAATATTGTTTGCACCTATTCTTATTCCATGGTTTGTACAGTACTGTGGGAAATTGTATTGAAATTCTGTCCAAAACTGTCAGAGCATCATAGATAGGTGAATCCGTAGATTTATTTAATAAATCTATGGGGGAATCTCGCACATTCGTGTTGACAGTTAGGTGTTTTGATAAAACAATGATTTCAGGATGCCATTTTGGTTGGGAGGTACTTCGGGCAGCTACTGCCACACACACAAGGTATGGAAAAGACGGTTCTTCTACATGGAAGAGTTCGTGCCACAATGGATGAGATATTTATTGCCCTATGTCAAAAAAGAAGAATGGGATAAAGAAAAAAAGGAATTAAGGAGATTTAAGAAATTCTCTGAGTCTGCGTTCGGAAAGTATTACAGATACCCAAACAAAGTATTTAACGACTTCAAATCGTTTGAGACTAAGGAATCCCCAGAAAATTTAGAAAATTCCGCCTCTAGTTCAGTGACTGCGTAGAGGCTTTACAAGGCTTATTCAAGGTTCCGAACTATCGATGGCTTCCAGCGATCGCACTTCTTGTAACCAACAGGAACCAAGGCATTAGCCGAGTTGTCAGTATAGCACGAGGCTTCATCCGCTTTAATCTAAAGTACAACAATAACTACGAATATATAACGTCGGGACGCTTCATTTTAAACAAATGTTATTAAGTCTGTAGTCGTGATCTGATCTGGGAAGATGCGAAACTGGGGCAGGTCCGTTGTGGTATTTTTACTTTTTAGTTGATTTTGTTGTATTTTTTCATTTAAGTCCAGAGACACCAACATGGATAAAACTTCAGGCTAAGTGATTGCCTATATTTTATACCCGTGCGAAACTGGGGCAGGCAGGGCCGTTGTGGTAAATTCTTTTAAAGAAATTTGTACGTTAAAAAATAGTCCTTACACTAGGTCCTATGTAGTTATTAACTTTTGCCACTTATCAGACAGTACAAAACTAAAACCAATAAAATTAAGAAGAAAAGAAAAACTTCAGATACAATTTTATTAGTATTTTATTCATGACCATATTTTATCGTATTCACAACGGTACTGTTAGTAACATTTAGTAAATCTTTGGTTTCATGTAGTTGTGGAAACTCGAACTGTTTACAGTGGCCGCAGCCGCTTTACGAAATGTAAGCGACCAAGGTACATTTTTACTTCCATACTAAGTACAACAGAACGACCAAATAGCGTCGATAAATGGCGTTGAAACTATCCAGCGGCCACGCCGGCGCCGGCGCCGCCTCTCATACAATTCACTGCACAACAGCCCCACCGGATCATTGTAGTTAGGCTCCGTGAACGGTTGCGCATGTACAGTCGTGCGACAACGTTTTTCATCGAGTGTATTATATCCATAAGCGAAAGGTCCTAGGCCTCCCGCCCCTTCGCTTTCCTCGAATCCGACCCAAAAATAACAACTGCGCAGCCATTTGCTGACAACTTCAGAGCTATAAAGATCCGGTGCGACTATTGCAAATTCGCAATGCGGCTGGACCACTTGGCCGTATCATTCGAGCCTTCCACTTTTTGCTATTCTTATGTTTTTAAGGTAAGATTTTATACGGCTGAAAATCGAGCAAAACATGCGAGTTTTAGAATAATAAATTGCATTATTTGCACATTAACATTATGATTATTCGATATTAATACTTAATATTTTAGTTTTCTTAATATGAGTCAATTACATTAAACATTATAACACACCTACAAAGAATACACTAATGATTATTATAATATTAATTGTAGTAAATGCAGTATTTGTTCTTACTTATGAGAATTAGCCGAGATTTATAAAAAAACATTGTCCATTCATTTAAAAATATCAAATATAAAACAGCATATAAGGTACTATGTCCTATTGCAGTTAATAATAACAATGTAGCATTTTTGTGCACGCAGCTTGACGTGACGCAAGACAACAATAGTTGTACAGTTGACAATTTATAGAGACTAATGATACTAACAGAAACAAAAAATAATAACGCTTGCTACTTTACGCAGATATATTCATCATCAAAACTTTCTGATCTCGCACTGTTTTCCAAATGGATACCTAATTGGGCAATTCTTTGAGTTCAAAACGCATAGGAAAATAGACTTCTCTTTCTGACTATACTTGCGAATAGATGAAAATATAATTAAAATGTCAAAGTTATATAATGTTATCTCTTTCTTCAACTTTAGATTTTCACTGGCATGTTTACAAAATATCTGTTTGAAAAGAATTTAGCCTACTGTACTCGATCTGGCAAGCTTAGGTTGGTGTTCCGCGGGTGTGTCTACGGGTCTACGAAGGAGATCATGATGTAGCGCGTGCCGTTGGTGACCGGCAGCCCCTCGTGGTAGTGCGTGAGGCGCCCCGGATGCATCAGCAGCCACCCCTGCTTCGTGTTGCGTACAGAGCAGTTGTACCGCAAGAAGTGGCACCCACCACCCTCGTAGTCCACCTCTGCACACGGAAAAATTTACATCGTATCACGAAACAATCAAGGAGTAAATAAACATCATCAGCCAGTTATATTTCCACTGTTGGCACATCTCCCACACAGACCTTATTTAGATTTTCCAGAGACCTTACATTTTTGATGAAATATTGTGATGAAACCATAGCTTGGTGGTAGGGCATTTTCTAGTGCTCGTCTGGATAGCTACCAAGTTAAGAATCTGTTACCAAGCATCTAACGGTGTGTTCCGGCAGTCTCACTTCAGAGCTAGTTCCCAGTCCAGGTGTAGCGTGGCGCCACCTTCGACCACATCTTCACTTAATATCAGGTGACTTGTGGTCAAACACTACCCTGTAAATGTAAATAGTAAAAAAAAAACAAGCAAATCTTCTATAGACCATTTGAAAGCCGTTGATTTGTGTGGCACCACCTTCGACCACATCGTCACTCAACATCAAGTGACGTAAGGTTAATTGTTACCATGTATGACGTAAAAAATGTGTGTTGTGTAACTTACGCGGTGTGTTGAGAGCCAGGTTGATGGTGTAGGTGGAGGAGTCGTGGTGCGGCCGCAGAGAGGGTTGCTCGTCGGGCCGGTAGCGGACCACGAAGTTCATCACAGATTGCGGCGGCTAGACATAACACAAACAAATTTATTTACTTACACTTACTAACGCTGCTCTATCAATATAAAAAACGACACTACAGTTTGCAAGGTCGTGGGCTCGAATCCTACAATGAGCTTGAGCCTTCGGTGAAGGAAAACATCGTAATAAAACCATAGCTTGGTGGTAGGCATTTTTTTGTGCTTGTCTGGCTACCACCGTCAAGAATCTGACGCCAAACACCCATCGGGGTGTTCCGGCAGCCCCGCTTGAGAGCCAGTTCCCATCCAGGCGATGCGTGTCGGCACATTCGACTACAACGTCTTAAAATTATACACATTAAGATTCGTCGTGGCAAACTTCATTATCTACTTATATTAATCACTATATAGCTGTTCCCCGCGGTTTTAACAGCGCAGGTGCAGTTTATCGCACTAAAATGTAGCCTATGGCCTTCCCCAGGGTTTATACTATCTGCATACCAAATTTCAATACATAGTTTTTATGTTTATCCGGCACAAACAAACAATCAAATCTTTTGTCTTTATTTATTAGTATAGATATCGTTTAGCCTGTTTACAGGATGGTCAGGATCCGTTGTGCGTACTGTAATTATAGAGGACGTAAAAGGAAGTACTAACGCTGTGGTAGTATCCCAAGAAGACCATCTCCTGTAGCGGGCGTACGTAGTCCTTGAGGATGGCGAGCCAGTGTTTGTCGAGCCCCACTTGAGTCATGTGGATGTCGCGCGTCGGCACCGCCTCGTAGCCGCTCTCTAGCCGTTTGTCCTGAACAATTTAACCAAATACTTTAGTTATGGAAGTAAAACATCTTTATTTAGGACTGTGAATCCGTTCGAACACGATGAAAAAGTGTAATTCCTCGCATGCGCAGTGTGTGTGTATAATGTATATAAATAAAGGTACGTTACGTCAACAAATGCAAGTGAAGTCTCACAAGAAGGTGTTATCGCGATTGAAAATCTTAAACATAATAGTTATTAGAATTCAAACTCGATAGCGAAAGATTTGTTATTCAATATCATCAAAGAAAGGTATCCAATACGCGTGTTTTTTTACTATCCAATTTAGTATCACCTTTTCTTGCCATACTTCAATTGAATTTTGGCGTGCTGACTAGAGAAATATAATATTCGCTTACAAAGTTAGTGCCGTCGCTCCACTGGCCGAAAGCTTCCATGATGTCGATCCATTCCGTGCAGAACCGCGGCGACATCATCGGGAACCAGTACACGTCTGGACACGGCTGAAATATTAATACATAGATGTAATAATTTTCTCTTGAAAGTGAACCTCGACTCTTTGACTTATGCGAACATTATGATACACGTGCCCTGTTCAAAAACTTGCTTTTTATTTCCCTAAACATCCGTCGTAATTGTTGAATTGCTTATAAACATATCGCAGATAATATGTTGCTCCCACATTCATGAGCTATCGTTGGATTCAGTGTAAGTAGTTATCCCTGAATATCACGAGAAAGATGGCGTTGTTTTACAAACACATTATAATTATGCTGTTTTGTGCATACATAAGTTTGCATACTTGCAGGAGGCAATCTCTGAAACTGCTGAACCGATTCGGAAAATCCTGACACAGTTGAAAAGCTACTCTATTCCCGGGTGACATAATTATGCTATTGGCGTGCCCGTGGGGAGCCGGGCCGGTCGCTGGTGTGTAATATTGTGTTACTAACCACGGCGTGCACCCGATCCTCCTTGAAGTTATTGTCATAGTCCTCGTGGATGTAACGCGCCTCCCACTCGACCCGGTTCTCGAACATCTGGTACATATCGGGGTGGGTGCGACTGATGTCGAATGACTCCGGGTTCACGAGGTGCCCGAAATCATGCTCGTTGCTCACGTACATGAATATACCCTGAAAATATAGCTTTTTTAAGTATATCTATAGTCGGAATCGGAATGTACAAAGTCGACATCGAAAACATGGGGGATGGGTGCCGTAAGTTATTCGTCATTGCAAACCCTATATTGAAGCAATACTTTTTTCGCTTTCAGTTCAGTTCACTTTCGACTAGTACAAAACGCGGTGGGTGACCATGAGTCATGACCCATGAGCATTCTCTGCGTGATATTCTTCATTAAGGAGCTATATATAATACAAGATACTCGCTCCGAGGAGAGAGCATGGCCAAACTCGTGCGCCGTTTACACAAAGCGAGCGAACATTCTTAGAACGTGCGTAAAATATTCCTAGCTTGGTCTAAACCGACCGAAATTTACGTCATGCGACTGATTTGTAATTTTACGAGCTTGCGTTATTTCCTCCAAGACTGAGCATGGGCTATTTTTATACTTCTATATCATTATATTGTTTATAGATACTACGAGATTAGACAGCAATATGAATCAGTTATTTTCTGCTAGTATGTGTACCTGCCTCCAGTAGGGAAGGTGACATTTTTACATGTTTAACCACAAGTCATCACGCTGTGGTCGTCGGTGAAGAGACGCTATGCCTGTATTAGGAACTGGCTCTCAAGTGAGGCTGCCAGCCGACACATTTGCTTTGAGTTAAATTCTTAACTTGAGGACGATAGCTAACAGCTAGCCAGACGAGCACTAGAATTTGCTCTACCACCAAGCTTAGGTTTCATCACGACGTTTTTATTCACCAGAAGCTTAAGCTCCTAGCAGGGTTCTATCATATTATGCGATCAATTAATCGTAAGCCGAAGTTATATCAACTACTCAAACTCTACATATCGGAAAAACGGCAAGATATGTTTCTTTGACGTAACTCGATGAATGAGCAACTATGCTGCTTGTACTCTATTTTTATGTACAAATAACTGTCACACTTACAAGTGATCTAAGAATGGAGCAAAATGCCATGTCGGGGTCCAATTCCTTGTTGGCGTAAGTTACTGCCTTCGCCGCCGGAGTTCTGAACACGGACATCTTGAGAACATAGCAGTTGGTGATGAATGGTATATTCCAAATACCCCTGGAAAGCATAACATTTCATTATTTCACCGAAGACACGGAACAAATACCTGCGCTTTTTTGCGTGAATTGGTGAACTAATAGGTATTTGTCCAGTAGCGAGAATCGAACCCACAAACTCACGCTTCGTAGTCGGGTGGTAACTACTCGTATGGAGTGTCATATTTATCGGGCTTTAATTTCAATCGTTGATTCTACGAATTCATGCCACATTGCGAATGGTAAAGAAATAAAAATACAAAACAATTTATAAGTAGATACATAATGTGAACGAACTGATAACCTCTGACCGTTTTTTATACTATAGAGTTACAGACGGACGAGACAAGCCACGTCATTCGCTTGATGGAATGCGCCACGTCTGCCCTAAACAATCGCAGTGCCACTCCAAACTTTGTACAATTGCGCTTGCACAATAGACCTTTTCCCTTAGCGCATCCACATGGAATAGTATGAATAGAGCAAACACTAAATTCTCTTGGAAGATGGTCGGCAAAGCATCGATGGCAGACACTAGCGACAGTAATAAACAGTGAACATTTGTAGAAAATGTTTCTGTTAAACAGCTTAGTGAATTTGATGAGAGTCTCGCTATGGTGTCTCCAATGTATGACGCAGAACATTATTCTTCGAGAGACGAAGTAGCGGCCAAATAAATGAATAACTCGGAGAAATGAGTAAATCATCACAAAGGACATGGAAGCTAAACTGTATCTATGTTCTAGTTACGCGTGTTCCATTGACCCTTATGTTCTCATTCATATATATTCAATTGAAAGTAACATCGTACGAAATGCCAAAGGAAATGACGAGAGCTACATTTTAGATAGGGGAGACAAGGGCCCGCTTGAGCACCTCCGTCATTAGCCAATTGAGAGATTGGCGCGGCAGGAATCGCCGACACACCAGTTGCATTCGGACCCCCCGTAGGATCATACCAAAATACAAATATCGCATTACATTCGCTTCATTGAAACAAAAGTTAAAAGTCAACCGTAACAAATGCTGCTAATGAGGCCGAGGGTGCTCCTGGTTTTGCTGGTTCTTTACTGGTTTCTCATGAAATCAGCTGAGGCTCGGCGAGGTCGCACGAGGACCAGATCTAAATCGAAGGTGATTTTAACAATTATTTATTTAGTCGATAACACACAGTGTGCCTAGGTATATAAATCCCGGCGGATACCTAATATCGTAGTTAGTAAGTTGATTATACATAATGCTATAAAACGTGTCCTTGACCTGGCGACAACAGAACTAATAGACATTTAATAAAATGGGTAAGAAAAGTCTATCTTAACAATATGTTTGGATAGCGAAATAGTTTGTTTTGCTTCTTTTGAAAATATTAATAATTACAGGTACAAATAGGATTGCCAATCACAGGAAAATATCGAGATCCGGAATCGGATCAGTACTATAACAACAATGATGTAAGTTTACTTATTTTATTTCATTGTCTACCACACCACCTCACCTTCGATCACATTGTCACTTAACATCAGGTGACTTGTGGTCAAACGCTGCCCTGTAAATTGTAAATAAAAAAAATTGTCTTTTCAGTTCTTAGCATATTTACGCACAGTGTCATATCGCTGTTCTCTTATTCTATTTGCGACGCAAACAATCGTGACGGCATCGTTTTAAATCATCAAATTTATGTTTGTAAAACTACAAAGTACTAAGGTATACAAAGCTATCCCTGAATGTCAAAGGCAAAAGTTTGTTTTAGTGCAAAATCATAATTATTTGCTATAGAAAAATGTAGGTACTGAATCTATGCTTTATATGGGCGTGCGCCGACCAAACGGTTTGATATAAATTGACACAGCGTTTCACAAATTTTTGTCCTTAGTAACTGGATAAGGTAGTCCGCAACACTTTCAAAATAACATCGCTCCCTAGCCCAGTCCACAGTGTATGCCCTTGAATTTGTTTTGGACATGGAGCGCGATTTCATCATAAACGTTTTCCTTCCTGTTATTAATCCTTATGAGCGTATATTACTTCCAGCGTCCTCCTTATGTGTTATACCAACCTAGCGGTGTTTTGTTTCAAATATGCTACCGATAAAAACAGTTTGCGTCAAGGTCAGCTCAAAAACTAATCCTCTGATCGTTTTGTGCGGTTTTTCCGCTATTTAAGCCATGGAACACACACATAGATACCTACACTATACTAAAAATACATGTAGGAGCGTAAACCTCTTAATATTGTAAAAGGGAAAAACATAAAACTATATTAAGAGAAAAGGATTGCTATTTCACATTTATGGAATCTAAGGTATCCTTGTCTAACTCTTAGAAAAAGTCCCATAAACCGCAACCAAATCAGTCCAGTACTTTCTGTATCTAATTATAGGTAGCAAACAAGCAGACATTCTGAAAACCCTTGGGATTTCATCATTGGACGTCACCTACCGTTCACTATATGCTGGATTCTTTTCCATAAGACTCTTGTATCACAGATTGATTTCGACTAGCTTTATGATACCGCATTGTGAATAGAGGGTTGGTTGTGAATCCTGTGATCTCCGCTTACCAGAGGCCAACAATTTATTACAATTTCAGGGAGCGAAGATCCTGCTGTCGTCTCACTTCGACCTAGAGTACGTGTTGGGTCACAAGATAGCATTTCTGTGCATCGCTAAGGGCACACCGCGACCCCACATCACCTGGTTCAAAGACGGAGTAGAAATATTCGCTCATCATTACCTGCATGTAAGTATGGGGAAAACCCTATTCGAAACTACTTTCTCGGCACAGCACTTATTCAAACAACATTTGAAGGTAACCTTAAAATAATAATTAAAGTACAATTACTATTTATATGCATCCAATGACCGCGAAAAACGTGAAGTTTTTTGATAAAGCGGAATTCTAAATTCTAAACGAGAATGTAGGTAGGTAAATAAATTAAATTTTTCTTTCTCGGATAATATTTCCCTAAGCTCTCATTGAAACTAAAGGCAAAATTAAATAATTATTGTTTTATCAAAACCACATGGTGTCAACGTTATAAGCGTACGATTTAAACGTTATAAGTTCAGTTTTGATTTGAAATTCATGCTTACAAATAACATACAATCAAATCGGCTTCCTCCTCTAATAGGTATCATAGATATGGCTTCAATTGGACGGTGATTGCATCTCGCGCACCACTTGTAGTAATTAGGTACTATATGTATCAATAATAAACTGTTGAAACTTTCCGCTTGAGAAACAAAGACATCTGAGTATGTAAACAGGGTTATAGTGTCAAATTGATTAAGCCGTAAGTTAACGTGAGGTTTTCCTTATTTATAGATTGATAGTGAAATGGAAAAACTTAACAGTACTATCTCTCCTTTATAATAAACTTAGATGCATAAAACACATAGTTTCTGATATCCTAGAGTTACAGGGAATCTTAGTTAGAGTTCAAAGCTATGTGTTTGTTTGCGTGGGCGTTTTTATTATTACTCTTGCGATACTGTTTGTATTGATTGTACAGATCCACGAGTGGCCAATCGGCGACGACCGCGTCAAGTCCAAGATAGAGATCGACCCGGCCACGCAGATGGACGCCGGCGTGTACGAGTGCACAGCTGACAACATGTACTCGATCGACAGGCGCTCCTTCAAGACCGATTTCTCTATCGCATTCGATTAAAGCTCTTTTTATCAATACGACTGTCTCCACTCCCGTTCAGGTTATACAAACAGAGTTGTTGCTGTTACAGATAGTGACTAGGAGATGTCAATGCTAATTATAATAATTATTGTATGTACTCTATGAATTTGTAAGAAAATGTAGATTAGATTAATGTACAATTTCTGATTGGTCAAAACTCGCAAGCGGAACTGACACAAGACCAGTGTCCAATAACCTCGTCTCTTTTGGTAGATCGTACGTAGACTACGTAGTTCAAGATCTTTGGTTAATGTCACGAAAAAACCGACATCAAACATCAGCAACAATAAAATTTATAATCAATACGGATGATGATACTGATGTTAGAAATAATGCTGAAGTTCCTCAATTGCTGACGCTGATATTCGCAACAACTCTGATACAAACCGCCGGCCGGCATGCGGTGTGTATTATGCTTGCGGTATTGTCCTGTATAGTATTAATTTAAATTGGTAAAAGTTTTACAATATTTTAAGTTCATTAGAAGCCAGGCGGGATCGCCTTGGCTCAAGTTTTCCCATTTTCTTGCGGAGGGTTTGTCGGTCTCTGTGGTATGCATTATTTATATGAAAAATGTCACACAGGATCGGTCAAACAGGCAACTTTTCACTTTTATATAGGTAATTAATATTAGTATTAGTAGAAAGTAAGGAAGAAAGTTGTAGGCAGCAAAATATAGCGCCTGTATAGTAATTAGTTGTAATTTAGTAGGGTATTCTGTGATAGTTTATCTTTAAGCATTTTGGTAACATAATATAACTTAAAGGACTACAAATTAATGTCGTCGAATGTTGCCTTAAGTTTCGTGTAAAATTTGTTACATATTTATTACTCTTTTTTAATATTAGTTGATCATGTTGGTGATTCATTGAATCATTTTACCTATAGAGTTATGTAGACTGTTATGTTACCATAGTAATTATATTATCTTTGGCTCTAAGTGGTTTTGTTAATTTTAGTTTAATCAATTTTGTTTGCATTCAATCTCATAGTTGGGTAGACACAGCTGGGTAGACTAAATATATTTTTATCTCTCGTACACAGCTAATTGATGGAGGCCTTGACCATTTGCATAATGTTACTAATTTTTCAAAGATATATTTTTTATACAATATGAGAGTAGCTGGCACTATTAAGTGAAATTCCGTGGATACACACATATGGTACACGTGGTATGTCGATGGTATTATGCAGAGACGCCGACTACGAAGGTGCTCAGGAGCAATTAGTGATCATGATTAGACATCAATACTGATCGGTAATCAACTTTGAGTTGAGCGATCACTCGCTAATGTTTTGGATGCCATGAGGGGTCTGTTGAAATCTTTACTCTAGTCTTTATTATAACACGCTTTTATCTAACGAATCGTACATTTAAGACGAGACGATAATCTGGTTACCATAGGGTTTTCTAAAATCTGGCGCTCTTGATACTATGCGTGTAGGGGTCGCGACAGCTCATCTTTTTCAGCCCTAGTGTTATACGTCGCAGTGATTGCTAAGATACATAAGATACTTTATAGCTCGTATTATAATCAAAACTTACCGAATGTTTTCATAAACGATGCTCATGTAGTCGGTAGACCTGGCGTAAAACCCGGCAGTGTTGACGGCTCCCCAGAAATTTGACCAGGCTTCACCAGGTCTCACAAGCATGGGTGCAATAACGTCGAAACCTGAGTACATCATATACAATTAGTTATGTAAACTGTCGTATTATGAACGATGGTGGCTGAAAGATTTGATTTGTTTTAATAAGTTATGTGTGGATTTGAAATCGCTCGTGTCGCTTTGCCATCGGAAAACAACGTGAGGAAACCGGCATGTCCAAGAAAGAACCACAATATTTAAGAGCTACCAACCCGCACTGGGCCAGCATGGTAGATTAGATACCATGCTCTCTCTGAGAAAAGGGCAGTCCCAACGATGAGAACGTAAAAGGCTGACGATGACCGTCTTACAGGTTTACGAAAAGTGTTTCATTAGCTTTTAGATGTTGCTGTTATAGAATATACTATAAACAAAGATAATTTATGTAGAGTTTCCGTGAACGTACCTGAAGACAGCAAGTTTCGAAGTGACGTGCTCTCGACACGAGAAGTACTGTCGACTGAGAACAGATAGTCGCATACACTGTTCATGCATCTCTCCCTGCAAATACATTTTCTTTAAAGGAATTGTTTGTAAACCACCCAAAAACAAATTATACTTTAGAAATAGATATAAGCAAAAGTTGTGCAATAATTCACAAAGGTAAGCAGGTAAAAAATAATTGATATCATAAATTATAATAGTATTGCCTTACATAGCTATATTTCTAGCTTCCGACTCAGTAATGAAATCGCTAGGTTTAATCCTTTTTGCGGAGGCATAATCCTTGGAGTGCTTTTGGAAAAATGAATTCACCAATTTTTCGTGGTAATCTACATTGTTCCTCAAGAATAAATGTATCTTGGATTTCGGGTAGTCCAAAGCTAGAATTTTCTCGAAAAACTCCTCCATAAAAGGTGTGGGTTGTTCAATGAATACAGCCACCAAGACGCTTGGCAATTTTTCCTCCTGAAATATAAAACTGTTTTAAAAATAGCCCAGTTTTAAGAAGCATGGTAATTAATGACATAAATACAAATTAATTTACATTAAGTTTAATCCTCTTTTCTTCACACAAAATACAGCCTTCTTTGATAGACCAAGATTGGGCAAGGTAGTTCCCAAAGTGGTTCAGAGTCATCTTTGAAAGTCCATTGCCGTGTATGACAAGTGGTCTTTCTTTAGTCAGTACATTTTCTAAATATGGCCAGTCTTCTGTGGTGTTCGTCTTGAGCTCCACATCAGCTAAAACATATAAGAAACATGAAAAATCTAGCTTCACAACAAAACATAACAGTTCATGTCTCACAGCGTTTTCTGTACTTACATAGAGCTCCGTGCAAGTTTTGGAAGATAGCAGAGTTGTGATCTAATTTAATTTTCAGTTTTTCCCTCAAATCACTATCAAGATAGACCTGGGTGTAATAAAGCTGATCATCATCTTTGTCATCAATTTTTTTGAAATTCAGTATTTCGATTAGTTCTGGTAGGTAACCTATAACAAACAAAAATTACCGATAGAAAGACGGCCTAAAAATGTATCTTAGTGACAAGGAAAGATGAAATTGTTTTGACATATCAGGGTAAAGTGCGACTTACATTGCATTGGAGGGTAAGTTATTTTTCTAACGGCAAAGAACTAAGAGAGAATGTTTAGAAATTCCAACCATAAGGGGAAGAAATTAACTGTTAAAGTTTATATCGAAAAAAGCTGGAACAAATTCAAATTCCACGCAGGCAACACCACAGTGCAGTTCGCTAGTATAA
The DNA here is from genome assembly GCA_931315375.2 of Opisthograptis luteolata. NCBI lineage: Eukaryota > Metazoa > Arthropoda > Insecta > Lepidoptera > Geometridae > Opisthograptis > Opisthograptis luteolata. The sequence goes on from OV928033.1 coordinate 8,140,092, forward strand.
ATACACAAACACAAAACAACACCGAGATTAAAAATAGTTACATAATAGATAAGTAGATAGTTCTGACCTCTAACTAGGTTATCTTTTATGTGATTGGGAGGAAAAAGTGCTATTGGCAATGTTCAACACAGCAAGATATATATAGACACATAAACCTCAAACTGCTCGCCTATTATGAAATAAATGTTTAACTATACTGCATTGTATGTGAAAAGTTAATTTAACGTTTTTTCATTTAACTATCTCTCCCAGCATTTTAATCAATGTCAATGTTTGATGATTGGAAACAATATTTTTATTGAGTCAATAAAGAACTTGTATGTATAAATTAGATGTACAATTGTGTATCTGTGAAAACAATGGTGTCGATTCGGTTTTGCATTCTCTAAAACTAAACTAAGTTTGACAGGTCTAATAGTATTGATGTCTTTTTCTAACTACTGAAGTAAAAAAGGACAGCATTACTATTAGACCTGACAAATTTAGTTTTGTTTTAGAGAATGCAAAACTGAATCGACATCAATATCTTACCAATAAATCCACCAGAGTTAAGATATGGGTTAGGTCCATCAGTCTTGGGATATAGAGTGGCGAGGTTAGCATCTGGCCAGCAGAACTGTTCAGCTGAAAACACTACTCTTGTGTCCGGGAATGACTTGAACTTTTTGACGATTTCCTCTGTGCTTGCAGTAAACAGTACATCATAGCTGAAAAATGTTGTACAATTAATATCAATCAGATATCATGATCTTGCCCTAGTCTTATTTTAATTACGGTTTGTCGGAGTAGCTTAATCATACTGCGAAATAAACTAGGTAAAAGTAGGAAATAATACATTAATTATACAAATATTATAAATGTGAAAGTAACTCTTTATCTTTCTGTTTCTTTGTAACCTTTTTACAAATAAACCATTGAACCGATCTCGATGAAACTGGGTAAGATTCAAATTAGTTTGGACCCTGACACAGGATACTCGTTATTGTGGTAAACTCTTGTCCACATTGTAAAGCCAAGGGGAACAGCCAAAGGCTATGGAAGCTATGCAAAGGTCCCAGACAGCAATTTAAAGTATGAAAAATGTACCTGTCAGTAAACAATACAATTTTTTCCTTATCCCCAGATTTAACAAGCTCATTCAGCTTGTCCTTTAGTAGGTTTATTTTCTGTCCACCACCTGGGTGGTTCATGTCTCCCCCATTCCATTGCTGGCCTTGTCCAAGTACTTGTACATCGTTGCCGTAAATTTTAGCAGACCGTAAGAACCTCTGGAAGCCATGGTTGTCTTCAGTTGCAACAGTCAGTACAACGACATCTTCTGAAACAAGAAAAAAATTGGATTAAATGTTTATACCTACTGACTTTTAAACTAGAATGTGGCTATATAAGGCATTCTATAAGTATCTATTTCAGGAAGTTTTATGGAACATATTTAAGTATTGAAGTCGAGACCTAAGCTATTCAATATACAACAGATAACCCAGGTACACTTTGAAACTTTCATATTAAATATCTAAATATTATGAATGGCATCAGTTGTCCATTCATTCAAAGCGAGAGATAAATCTAGTTTGCCAGTTTTTATCCCTATATTATAATATAATTTATTATGGTTGTATTATCTATTTAAACTAATTGAAAGTCTCCAATGATGATGAAGATACCTTAGCTTTAGCCTTCAAACTATTTAAGTATAATATTAATATTATTAGCAGACATTCAGATGATCATAATAACAATGAATGCAAAACAGTAGTAAAAAACAGATTTTTATTAGGCCGGCATTGATAGCACTTACAAAACTTTGTATTATTAAAGCTCAATAGATTCAACACCAAAAATAAGTAGATATAGCTTCACATTATCGCAACAGGAAGCAAACGCTAGCGGCAATTCTTATTATTAGTAGCACTTACCTGATGCTTCGATTCTACATGCTAGTAAAATCACGACAATCAGCGATAACATGATTCTAGAGGAATCCATCAATGAATTCTAAGTTCAATATACTCCCGCCGCTAGCACATTAATCGGGAGTAGTTAAACAGCCCGCGACCAAAGAAACACTGGCTGACTGGTATACAAAACTCGCCCCAGATACAGTGTGCTCCATAGATTAAGTAGACTATATACTACGTGTGCTCGCTTCCGAGCCGATAAGCTTTTAGCGCTAGTAAACGACGTGACGTGGCGATAAGTTGGCCCGCGTCCTCCCGCTACCCAAACCCCCAATGCACCTTACTTCAGCAAATGAGATCACTCCCATTCGGGTTCGAACTCCGAGAATCTGTTTCAGTAAAACAATAACAAAGTCAAAGTAGCAGTGTTGCCTCGCGAGATCGCAGTAACTCGATACCCAAACCCAAATACTTCTCGCAAATATTAATATAGTACCTAAATTAATGAACCACAATTTCATATTAGGCAATTACATTGAAAATATGAAATTCTTTTTATTCATGAAATTGATAAACTCCGCGAAAGTTTGGTTCGAATGCGGAATTCGTTTGTGTGAATTCGCTCAATGACAGTTGTTTGACATCTGTCAATTGACATTGACACTGACGTGACTCGTGACGATATGCAATAGGACATAGGACGGTTTCTACATAGTAAAATAATAATGATTATGTAAATTTATTTATTATTTATTTTTACTTTTTACAGGGTAGCGTTTGACCACAAGTCACCTGATGTTAAGTGAATATGTGGTCGAAGATGGCGCCACGCACCTCGACTAGGAACTGGCTCTCAAGTGAGGCTGCCGGAACACACCGATAGGTGCTTGGCGACAGATTCTTAACAAGAGGGTGGTAGCTAGCCAGATTTCAGATGTAATTAGGATATAAATAACAAAATAAAAACACTTAGCTAAACCTTAAAATGTAAAATAAAACTACCTATCAAACAAACTACTTAATCTAATAAACCACTACCAATTGGCAACGTTCCCAAAATGCTGGCCGCATTGCCGCGTTGAACGGCAATGCTTATTCGTTGCGCAAAATAACGACAAATAACAATAGTACCTACACTTGACTATAACGTCGATATCGTATCGTATCACGCGCCTGTACTAATTGGTCGCCTTTACTAATATACGGTATACCCCGAATAAACCTCCGTATTCCCTAGTCCGTAACAACTACCAACGTCGATATGGATCACCGCGGGATCATGATGGGATCTAATAATATTTTTAGACGTACATAGCTAAATACCTCACGCCTCACGATTCAATTTATTTTTTGTTACGAGTTCTCGCTCTCATCTTGGCCTTATCGCTCCTTTGACTAGGTTGGTACGAAAATAAAACGCCATCTCTAAAACTAAAGAAGTCGACGTATTTGTCGACAAAATTCTCAGCTGATTACCTGATGTTTCTAGAAATATTTTGTGTAATAACATTTTAAAGAATTTTTTTCCAACAATTTATAATTTATATTTATAATCTAAATTCAATTAAATTTCTATTAATATTACTAAGGCATCTTTAAAATAATAAATTTTTGTTGTAATTTTTATATCCGCTGTATTATGTAATCATTTTAATAACACACATTGTTTGTTACTCGCTCAATTTGGTTAGCTTCTAAGAATTGTTTATTTTATAAATCTACGCATAAATATATACATAGATCACTTAGGGGTAGGTAAATAGTTTCGAATAAAACGTTTGATAATTCCTGAAACTTGTATTATTGTCATCATCATCAGTCTATTTATGTTCCCTTCCCTCTGCTGTGATCTGTGAACTATTCCGAGCCGATCTGCACACGGAAATTTAGGAACAAATTTGAAAATTTAAGTAAGTAGGTACTTATTTTAAAATGGAAATGTCAACTGAATTCGCAAAGCCAATAAAAATAAAAAAGCTGCCAGCTGAGTGTTTTCTTACCCTTTCTAAACAAAAGTTGCTTCTCGCAGTTGTTTTCCTCTGGATTTTTGGTGCAGAACTCTTGAGATAGCGTGCCGGGTTTGAGCGCTATAAATATCGCCAATACCCAAACACAGCATTTTAATGGGAAGCAACGATGTCTCAACATCTTTCCAGTAAAGCCTCCGAAGAAAGACTGCAACCGCGGCTGCGATGAAATTCATCAAATCGATTACGAAGGAAAAGTGAGAGCTATCGCTATACTTCTTTTTTTATGAATACAGAAAAGCTAATGCACCGTGAAATGAAAGTGTCAGGCCCAGTTGAAAAAGAAACTATATTATTTACTGGATTACCGTTACCACAGTTTACGTTGTACTATGCCGTTACACAAGCCAAGGGACCGCGGGACCAGCAGTTGGTATACGGTCCGGGACGTTGCTAGTGTAATAATTTGTCAGGCATAAGAATGTAATAACTAATAAATCAAGTACATGATACGTCACTATTTAGGAAAAAATTAGTCTATCCCATATATCGACAAACAACACTAGGTAGCGTGGTACTTAGATTATAATATTGTCATCTTTCTTTCTCTCTCGCTCATGCCCGGGCCACACTAAGGACTAAGGTCAACGTCAAGGGAAATGTCAATGGAAATTGAAAGGGAAATATCAAATCTTCGCGATAAATATTGCGTTAATAATTAACGCTATTATGTGCTTGAACGGTCATCGTGAATGCATTTGAATTATCGGCTAACATTAAACGCCAATGTGAATGCCGTTGTCCAATGTCGTAGTCACACCTATGTGTTAGCTTTTATTACTATTTTTGGTAATGCTAATTTGATAACATATTATTTTGTTCAGTTAAGAACCACTATTTTATTTTAATTGTGAATTTGTAAATATGTTCCCAAGACATTTCGAATATTTCCGGTAAGTACTGCTTATTGACTTCCACTGCGCAGTACTGACGTTAGAGTGCTGTCACTTAGCGTTGACATCCTTTTCCGGTTTATTAAAAAGTACTCGATCTGACCGCCACTTCTTGACGTGACCGTCAAGTGATGGCGGTGGGATATTCTTGGGAACATAGTCAGTCGAGTCGGCGCTCTGGTAGAGTGCAGACATTTGTAGCAATATTTAAATATAAACAGAGATCCATTTATTGGGTGAGTTTTACTTGAAAAACCCTCGGTCACGTAATAGATCAGAAGACGGGATAACATCAAGGTAAGGCAACATAAGGCTGATGCCTTGGTGTCACCGTACGCCCAGTTGGTATTGGAAGCAAAATTAAGGTACTGTGTAACTGTTACTTTTTTTTAATTCTATGTTTAGTAATTTATTAATTTAAATATTAGAAAATGCTTTCTGGTTTAAGACATTTATTTCTCAGTAGAACATGGTTCACTTATTAGAGAAAAATTAAAAGTAATTATAAAGTAGGGTACAATCCTGCCTTAGAGCATGCAGGTGTTACAACATTAAAAAAAAAACAATCATTAAGTAGGGTAGGTGAGTAAAAACAAATAATCATGGCAAGTCTGGCCAAAGATTATGTATTCCTACTACAGAAGTAATGATTGGTTACTTGTGCTATCTCGTATAAGATTGCCCTTTTTCCGTAGTTAGTTTTAATTGTCTTATACTCAAAATGTTATATTCTCTATAGATATTTTCAGTAGATTCCAAGAAATCGTAATTAAAAGGTAATCTGAATTCTGAGCAATCTGAATCATACTCGACTTGGTTTTTGCGGCACACATTTCTATTAGGTAGTCAAGATGAGGTTTTACGAGTGAATTATGTATTTTATATTTTACATTGCGTGTCAAGCATTTTATAAAACTTCGTTATACTCCATTATGGATTGTAACTTTGACTTTAACGATTCTAAATGGGGCTTCCAAGTTAAGCTGCTATCCAGGATTAGTACTAAGTATTTTTCACTGTTAATTTCGTGCACAATTTATCCAACTATATGTTAAGTGGCCGGTGCATTTCAATATTTTTGAGGTGTGGCGAATAGTATGTAGTGTGTCAAGCAAGTGAGTCTGAAACCACATATTTCATTTATCTAGGTCTGACTGAGCATTGTTAACTATGTCATGAAGTTTCACAATTGCAGTGTAGGCATGATAGGCATTTGTCGGTAATTATTGACATGAGATTAGAACTGTCAGGCTTTCGCTACAGCTGTAGTGTTCTCACTGCATATAGTCGACAAGACTGGAAAAAAAAAATCCATACAGCCGCTCTTGTTTATTGAAAATAGTGTGTATAATCAGTATTTCATTTGTGAAGCAATTGGTGAAATATAATATTAAAAGAAAATGTTTGGACACCCCAAAGTTTGGAGATATATCGTACAATTGAAGTCCAAACACATAATAATTGTTGTTGTATAATTTAGACAATTGTCGCACTTGTCGAGCTTGGTGTAATAGGGGACAGGTATCATCGGCATAAAGTGCCCAGTTCCCATTAAGTCCAATGTTACTGATACTGATACTTTTGGCATTCCTTATTTTACTTTCCCTTACATTAAATTATTGTAAGCATATTATATGTATAACACTTACTTTTTGAAGATTGCATCTAACCTAGTTGACTGTTTCGAACTATAGAGTAAGATTACCGATGTATGGGGGATTCGGTTGCATCTCGTAACGTTTTCTCAAATATGAATAAAGTACCTACAGTAATGGTGCCAACTCGTGATCTCAATAAAGTTCATCATGTTCGTAGGTTGCAACTCGTGATCTTTTGGACGAACTATTATAGACTTACATAAACTTAGAAATAGCATAGTTTTATGAGATCATATTTTCATTTGAACGTACCAGGGCATTATGTATTAGTAGGAGTTTGATATTGACTCTGGCTCTAAAAACGAGACAGAGCTAATTGTGTTGCTTTCAATTAAATGTACCAGGACACCATGAAGTAGTAAGAACTCAATAATACTATTTAATAATTGTATAAGTAAATGATTTGGGACTGCTTAATATGTGAAAGGATTCTTCTATATTTATCTCATTTTACAACGTTTTGTTTGCTTGTTGGCCTTAAATGCCATACATATATGATATTATTATGAAATTTAATTCCTCAATTAAAGTTGCTTTAGCGAATACTAACTAAAGGCCGTACATTCGTAGAGCGTGGACCTATAAATGGTTCTGTTCTAATTAATAACTTTCAAACATGTACAAGCTCTTGGTTTTTCTATGAGTAAATAAATATAATACTGTAAAATTCTGAAGTTTCATAAACAAAACAAAGCGTAAATAACTCCTTTATTGCATTTTGAGATGAGATAGATACAATATGGTTTTAGACGACAGTTACTTGTTTAATGTTTAACACTTCAGCAGAAAAATGCAGAGACATTGTGTGGTATGCAACCACCCTTGTGCGACGCGCTGCCGCAGGCACGTGGCGCGCAGCCGTAGCAGTGTGGCGCGCCGCCACAGCAGTCTGGCGCGCAGCCACATCAGTGTGGCGCGAAGCCGCAGCAGTCTGGTGCGCAGCCGCAACAGTGCGGCGCGCAGCCGCAGCAGTGCGGCGCGCAGCCGCAGCAGTACGGCGCGTAGTCGCAGCAGTGCAGTGAGCACTCGCAGCAGTGCGGCGCGCAGTCGCAGCAGTGCAGTGAGCACTCGCAGCAGTGCGGCGCGCAGCCGCAGCAGTGCGGCGCGCAGTCGCAGCAGTGCAACGTGCAGCTGCAGCAGTGCGGCGCGCAGCCGCAGCAGTGCGGCGCGCAGTCGCAACAAGTGCGGCGCGCAGTCGTAGCAGTGCGGCGCGCAGCCGCAGCAGTGCGGCGCGCAGCTGCAGCAGTGCGGCGCGCAGCCGCAACAGTGCGGCGCGCAGTCGCAGCAGTGCGGTGCGCAGTCGCAGCAGTGCAGTGCGCAGTCGCAGCAGTGCAGTGAGCACTCGCAGCAGTGCGGTGCGCAGCCGCAGCAGTGCGGCGCGCAGTCGCAGCAGTGCAGCGCGCAGCCGCAGCAGTGCGGCGCGCAGTCGCAGCAAGTGCGGCGCGCAGTCACAGCAGTGCGACGCGCAGCCGCAGCAGTGCGGTGCGCAGCCGCAGCAGTGCAGCGCACAGCCGCAGATGCGTTGCGCGCAGTCACAACAATGCGACGCGCAGTCACAGCAGTCCAGCGCACAGCCACAGCAGTGTGACACAACGGGTGAGTGAATTCATCCCTCAATTTAATAAAGGGACTATCGGCTACAATTCCATTACCAAATATAAATAGCCGATGTAATAGTTATTCAGTAATTTTTGTGTAATGAGTGTAAATGGCATGCCGTTCTTATCACAATAAACAAATTCAATTCAATTCAATTCAATTCAATAAATACTGAATTAGCACAAATATTAAAAGAGTTCAGACCATGAAAACTGACGGAACTAGTGAACGTTTCCCTGAATAAAAAGAAGAAAAAAAAAGGAAGTAATGAGTGATATATGTACCTGCATTGACAGTTGATTAAAAGGGGTCTCACTACTACTATTGCAATTTGCTCTGGTTCCTTGTTGTAATGGAGACTAGCTGCTCCCGCGGTTTCATCCGCGCGAACTACAGTTTATCACAATAAAAGCATTGTATGAAGTTCCCCAGGGTTCGAATTTCTAAAATAAAAGTAGCTTAAGTTACCCCTTGTAACATTAGCTCTCTGTGAGTGAAAGTCCCGTCAAAATCAGTCTAGCTTTTCAGAGTTTAGCCGGAACAGTCAGAAAACAATTAAAAAGATTGATTTTTATTTCAAATTACAAATGGATACTTCAATTTCATTTATTTGTATAGATGTACTGGTAGAATAAATCTTAGTCATAAACCGTACCAAGAGTACATAAAGTAATTCAAAGCTTGACAACTTTGGCGGATAGCCGAGGCTACGTAGTGGCTAAAGGGTGTCAATAGGATACTAATTAATAGTGATGATGGAAAGTCTGAAAACAATTAAAAATACTTCGTAAATATCTGGCTAATTGTGATAAAACTATATTTTTGTTACATTATGCGCATATGTTTAGTTAATTTAATTAATAAAGTTTAGCTATTAGCAAAGTTGGTAGTGAGCCTACCTGCGAAGCTAGTGGTACTGGGTTTGAATCCTGGTAAGACAAATGTATGTGTGATGAACGCGAATATTTGTTCCCGAGTCTTGGATATATCTATATAAGTATGTATATCGCTGTCTGGTGCCAATTACACAGGTTTTGAGCTTAATTTGGGGCTAGGTCAATTTGTGTGCAATGGTCCCCCGATATTATATATATTTTACATTAAAATGATAATGTACGGACCATAATTATTACAATTAACTTAAATATTTTGTTCAATTTTTGATGATTGAATATGAATAACGACTAAATATAATTTAGTTTATTTAATTAATCAGTTAATTAACTAAAAGTTCAAATAAATTTTAGTAGAATGATGCAGCAATATTAAGGACATGAAAGGTCTTTAGAAATTAAATATTTTGTTCATTTTTTTTGATGATTGAATAACTTATAAATATGATTTAGAGCTTATTTAATGAATCTATAATTTGTTAATTAACTAAAAGTTTGAAGAAGTTTAAGCAGGATGATACAGAAATATTAAAGACATGAAGGGTCTTTAGAAATTAAATATTTTGTTTACTTTTTGATGATTGAATAACTAATAAATATTCTTTACAGCTTATTTAATTAATCTATAATTTGTTAATGAAATAAAAGTTTAAAGAAATTTCAGCAGAATGATACAGCTATATTAAAGACATGAAGGGTCTATAGTAAAGATGTTATTGTAGATATGTAGAGGCTACAATAATATTATGATAAAATTATATTACTTAGTTGAATATATCATATAATATTCACCTTCGTGCTATAATTTAAGCAAGTAAATAGACTCAACAGCAATATGATTGATTAGTTGTAGGTATGTAGAGGTTACAGCTAGAAGTTTCAAGATTGTTATTATAGACTTAACAGCAATAAGATTGATTAGTTGTAAATATGTAGAGGTTACAGCTAGAAGTTTAAAGATTATTATTATAGACTCAACAGCAATAAGATTGATTAGTTGTAGATATGTAGAGGTTACAGCTAGAAGTTTCAAGATTGTTATTATAGACTTAACAGCAATAAGATTGATTAGTTGTAAATATGTAGAGGTTACAGCCAGAAGTTTAAAGATTATTATTATAGACTCAACAGCATAAGATTGATTAGTTGTAGATATGTAGAGGTTACAGCTAGAAGTTTCAGGATTGTTATTATAGACTTAACAGCAATAAGATTGATTAGTTGTAAATATGTAGAGGTTACAGCCAAAAGTTTAAAGATTATTATTATAGACTCAACAGCAATAAGATTGATTAGTTGTAGATATGTAGAGGTTACAGCTAGAAGTTTCAAGATTGTTATTATAGACTCAACAGCAATAAGATTGATTAGTTGTAAATATGTAGAGGTTACAGCCAGAAGTTTAAAGATTATTATTATTATAGACTCAACAGCAATAAGATTGATTAGTTGTAAATATGTATAGGTTACAGCTAGAAGTTTCAAGATTATTATAGACTCAACAGCAGTAAAATTGATTAGTTGTAAATATGTGTAGAATACAGCTAGAAGTTTAAAGATTATAAATATAGACTCAATAGCAGTAAGATTGATTAGTTGTAAATATGTATAGGTTACAGCTAGAAGTTTCAAACTTGTTATTATAGACTCAACAGCAATAAGATTGATTAGTTGTAAATATGTAGAGGTTACAGCTAGAAGTTTAAAGATTATTATTATAGACTCAACAGAAAAAAAAGATTAACTAGTTGTAAATATGTAAAGACTACAGCTAGTAGACGTTTGAAGATTATTATTATAGACTCAACAGAAATAAGATTAATTCGTTGTAAATATGTAGAGGCTACAGCTAGTAGATGTTTGAAGATTATTATTATAGACTCAACAGAAATAAGATTAATTAGTTGTGAATATGTAGAGGCTACAGCTAGTAGATGTTTGAAGATTATTATTATAGACTCAACAGAAATAAGATTAATTAGTTGTGAATATGTAGAGGCTACAGCTAGTAGATGTTTGAAGATTATTATTATAGACTCAACAGAAATAAGATTAATTCGTTGTAAATATGTAGAGGCTACAGCTAGTAGACGTTTGAAGATTATTATTATAGACCCAACAGAAATAAGATTAATTCGTTGTTACAGGCTACAGCTAGAAGTTTAAAGCTGATATATAGCTTGTTAGCTTTTATATACACTATGTAATTAAAATAGTAGTTCTAACATCGATAATGTATCAATTTAGTAAAAATTGTAATTTTCATAACCTTTTATTCTCAATGTTCACGGGACGTGACATTATCAGGAAAGGCCGACTGTTAGCTTTTATTACTATTTTTGGTAATGCTAATTTGATAACATATTATTTTGTTCAGTTAAGAACCACTATTTTATTTTAATTGTGAATTTGTAAATATGTTCCCAAGACATTTCGAATATTTCCGGTAAGTACTGCTTATTGACTTCCACTGCGCAGTACTGACGTTAGAGTGCTGTCACTTAGCGTTGACATCCTTTTCCGGTTTATTAAAAAGTACTCGATCTGACCGCCACTTCTTGACGTGACCGTCAAGTGATGGCGGTGGGATATTCTTGGGAACATAGTCAGTCGAGTCGGCGCTCTGGTAGAGTGCAGACATTTGTAGCAATATTTAAATATAAACAGAGATCCATTTATTGGGTGAGTTTTACTTGAAAAACCCTCGGTCACGTAATATATGTCAAACGTCAATCATCGCGCTATTAAACGGCATTTCCCGTTAGTGTGGCCCCAGCATCAGGGACTCAAAGAAAAGGCCTGTGTGCCAGCATTCTTGCTCCATGGTCCCAGGCCCAGCTGTTAAAACTAACAGGCTGTTGAGGATGTATGTAGGTAGTTAGATACCTACTACCTAGTACCTACATATTGTTTTAATAGTTTAAATTCGAATTGTTTCCAACGACATACTTATGTAGCTTTTTTCAGTAAAACTCTCCGAATGCACGTACTTTTGCGCTTTTTCCGCTCGCGCCCTTTGTGATTTTTGTGGCTTTTATATTAATAGTGAAACAAAGGTTTCCTGTCCTTCGTTTAGCTAACTTACAGAGCAAAATTACTGCAAAATTTCGCGCTCGCTCCGCTCGCACTTTTTTAGTTGTTGTTATTTCTATGTTACTTTTGAAATGAAGGTCTCTTGTCTTTCTGTCTTTCGTTTTGCTAACTTACAGCATAAAAATACTTCAAATTTTTGCGCTCGCTCCGCTCGCGCTCTTATAATGTAGTTATTGTTGTACTAACTGTAAAATAAAGGCCTCCTGTCCTTCGTTTCACTAACTTTCTGAAATACTCAAAAATTTCGTTTTCAAGCTTTGTCATTACTCTATTGATTGTCAAATGAAGGTTTCTTGTCCTTTGTTTTGCTAACTTGCAGAGTAGAAATACTTAAAAAAGTTTACTAGTAGTTTCCAAGAATAAAAACAGAAAAAAAAGCTCCATCGAATTGAGTTCATTGCCCTAAGTTGACCCGAGTTAGTTTCAACGTACCCACAGGAATGGCCCCGATACAGTTTTACAAAAGATAGTACCTATCCATTAGAAAATAAATAATTGTTACCTACTTCTAAGAAAATCTACAAAAGACGAGTGTCCAAAAAGTTGTCTTAGTGAAAGCTATTGAATCTGGGACGCTGGTCATGCTTCAATTGTACCGGCTGTTAATCAATATCGTGACTTACTATCTAAAGTATAATTTAGGGCTGCTAAATTAAACTTTATGTAGGTACTCCACTCACTAGTAAGTACCTCTAGGAGGAATTTAGTATATTTTATCGTATCCTATCTATCAGACGTGCAAAACTATGATGTACCTAAACTAGATCTCAATCAGTGATCCATGACAATAGCAGCATTAGCAGCCAATCATGAATATAAAATTATTCTTTGTTTTAAAATGGTTCTAAGTTTTTGTTTTTAAGAGACTACCTAAGAAGACTACGCCGTAGACCAGTATTTCAAGAAAGGAAATAGTTACAAGTCAAGCTAATACTCGTAGAAGTGTTTTAAAAAGGACGATGACTTTAGAATTTTATTATTATTAGAATATATACTAGTAGGTACTACTTACTGACTCTTTCAGTATAATATAGTACGAATATTTGCGAGATCATTGTTATTCGTGCGAGCCGACGATGCGACGCGACGTTACCTAGTACCTAGTAGCAGCTGTTAGATTGAAATCTATTCAAGCGACGCCGACGGCCCGGCTGTGACTTTTTTTCCATCACGTTTATTATGCCCTCCGTGTCTGAAAAGGTGCCTAGTAGTGATGTAAGTAGTGTAAGTACTTAGGTTTGTACGATAAGTAGCATAAACTATGACTGTCCCTCGAATAATAAGCGACGCGACGTGGTGAGATATCATTGTTCAAGAGTCTATTTCAGCGTATTTCTAGGACTACTGAAAACTGAAAATTTTTTTCAGGGCTGAATCCTAATGGTTAGAGCATGAGCTTTAGTTTTCTTGGTACATTGGCGTTTTTTATTGATGTTCCCTGCCCTTTTTATGATTCAATTTGCATTTTTTTTTCTATTTGAAAGATTTGTTAAAGCACAAAATTTCAGTAAACCCATAATGGATAGAACCGCAATTTTGAAGATTTTTCTTTACCTACACCTATGAAATTTTCAGACAACGGGAAAGATGTCCCAATCCCACGTATGGTCACGTCGGTACATAATTTGAGCAATGTGTGTAACGACCGCTTGTGCCACATATTGCTCGGTGAACTGGCGCAACTGACCAACAATGATAAGTCGTAATGGGGTGAATGATCGTGTCGTGGGGTGATTATAATTATTTAGAGGTCACATTGGGAATCTTAGCACCGGAACTATTAACGTTGGTAGTCGGTACCATGGAAAGGGATGGACGTCGGGTCTACAAACGTGACGCAAGAAACGTGGCTGAATGTGCACCGAGTAAACCTATAAAAGAGGTTCCATGTATAACAAACTAAAACATTTGTGTCACTAATATGCAGCATAATCTTAAATGTAACTTTTTATCTGGCTGTGCAACTTTGACTAAACGTCTCACATACACGCGACCAAGTGGATACTGGCGTGTGATTAGCCATCTTTACGCGTTTTAGACCTCGTTTGGTTTGGACTCTTTTGAGCATAGGACCCGACCTTCATCTCTTGGGATGTCAATGACCGAAACTGACCCTTAGTATGACACGTCGAACGTAATCCCGGTGCATTATCAATCTGCGAACAACTTTGTTGAACAGAGCTAGCTAGCAGTGACAGCTAGCTACTATGTGGCGTATACTGTCTCTCCGGAATACCTTGTAGCAATCCATAATCATCAACATATTACGTTTCCACTGCTGGGAGGCTAGGACACACCCTTGTCACCTGGTAGCACTAAAGTAAACAAAACACAATTACGCACTTACACGGCCTAGGGATTTCAAACCAGACACTAAATATTTTAGGGCTAGGTACATAATATATTTACACTTAGGACTGAATTTAAAAAAACTCACAGGAACCAAATAGTTTCTGTTTTGTGGGTTTTTTGGTTTCTTGGCTCTTCAGATATATAAGCACACTGTTTTGTTGATATAGGTACATAAGTAGAAGGTACGTACGTACATAGGTAGTCCAACGCTACGGAAACGCGGCGCCGCGCTGTCGAGGGTCACCAGATGTAGGGGACGAATCAATCTGTTTCTGAACCAGACCCGCTTGCATAGATCTATTAGGTACGTCGCAATTGGTTTTAGTGGTTCATATTTACGAGTGCTTGTTAGCTTTATTGAGCTTTGCATGCATCTTCGTATAGGTAACTCGTTAACTAGATATAAGTATATTTATTATAGTCTAGTCAGTATAAGTGAGTTCAAATATCCTGATACTGTTCTTACCTCAATGGTCTTGAGGGTCTGATAACTAATTAGGACCTGCGCCTAGATCTATAACACCGAGTTGAAGCTCAAATATTTAATATTGGTATTACTTACACCTCTATCGAAGTAGCGGTCAAGAGCAGTCTTAATCAAGATCGTGGTCATTGCGCATGATTATGCATGCATGCTGTAACAAAATCATTCTACTGATTAAAATAAATAGAACATGTTAAATTGTGTCAAGCTATTTAATTAAGGCATACTACGGAACGCAAACCAACCGCCAGCACATGTAAAGCTTCAGTTAGGTAGAAAACTATAAATCCAATTTAAGTAATGTGATTAAAAATAGCACTTGGCTGGTAACCAGGGTTAGAACTGCGGCCACCGTGGACGAGTCAACTAGTTGTGCTTTTGAATCCTAAGTGGTTAACACCAGGAACAAATATGCCTAAAGAAGATCCAGAGACAACTGCTCTCAAGACGGAACTGACAGACCTTATATCCAAAGTGAAGGTGTGTTATTCCAATACGTGAATTATAAAAATTACAAGATCCGTGTCCTCAGAACTTTCTAACGAAATAGATGCCATAATGGTATTGGTCTGGTTTGCAGGCTGATCAAGAGAAATTAGCCGACGCAAAGCTTGCTGAGAAATGCGGAGATCTTGGGGACTTACCAAAGATCAGATTCGTAACCAAGAAGACCCTGAAAGGACACATCAATAAAGTAAACTCTGTTCATTACAGTGGTGACAACAGGTAAATTAGATACGACTTTTGTTTACTCGATAAAAAATCTGTTACTAAAGGTTCCATCAGCCTTGGACGTGAAGAGGTCGCTGGAACCTATTAAAGGACACGTGACAGCCTCGATACCGCGAAGAATGTTGGCCTTAGTTCGGGGAATGATGTAGCCTTTATTCCGTGGGACGATTCGTCAAGAAAGGTTTAAGCACCTGTAGTGAAACAGATAGTGAAACAGATTTATTATTAGGATAAGTACCGATCCTAAGCGTGAGCAGAATAAAAGTACGGCATATTATTCACTATGGCAACTGAATAAAAGCATCTCGCTTCTAATTAGCAACAACTTGAGTTGTTAAGTTTATCTTACCAAGCTTGGATTATATGCTTCTATATGCTTCTGCTAACGAACTTTATCGGCGTTGATCTGTCCAAGCGTAGGGTAGTTTGAAAAACAGCGCTGTGCTCACATAATTATTGTTATGTGAATGCAGCACATGCTGAAGCTGCCCTATTGCCCTATAATTAATTAGCTAAGTAAGTAAGTGGAACATATTATTATGATGTCTGTTGTTTTTTATTTTTATTTAAATATATTGGTGGGTAGCTACTGAAACTAATCGTGTTACATTGTCAGGCACTGCGTGACGGGTTCGTTGGACGGGAAGCTTATCATCTGGGACACTTATAGCGGTAACAAGGTGCAGGTGATTCCGTTGCGGTCTGCCTGGGTCATGAGTGTCGCCTTCGCACCTTCTGGCAATTTCGTTGGTAAGTAGGTAAAGTTTTCATACCTTATCATGATCTTGTGTTAACTATAGTAGCCATGGTGGATACTACACCGGTTCGCACGAAGCGTTTAGCTTCCACATTCATCATGCGTACCGCTTAAGAGTGGAACTCCTTGCCAGAGTTTCTGTTGCCCGATCACCTTCTAGGCATACGTGCTACACCGTCGACAGAATCATCGCGAACCGAACTCACGCTTCGCAGTCGGCTATTCGCCCTTTGCGCCACATTGGACGTCAAGTGCATGGTTCAGTGCTTATAATTTATGATAGGTTCAGTTTCCTTGTTATAATAATGAACTAGATCACACAAAGTTTATAGTGAAACCGTAAGGCGGTTTGGCCCTTCTCTAAAAATATAAAATAGGGATGTTTTGAGCAAAATACGCCTCCTCCTAACATTTATTTTAGTCGGGCTGATTATTTGGAGACTTGCTATTTTGTTCCCAGCTTGCGGAGGCATGGACAATATGTGCACTATCTACGACGTGAACAACCGCGACGCCACGGGCGCTGCCAAGATGGTCCGCGAGCTGGCTGGCTATGAGGGGTTCCTCAGCAGCTGCCGCTTCCTGGACGACACTCACATTCTCACAGGTTCTGGAGACATGAAAATGTGAGCCTAATTTCAACTTAAATACGAGTGAATTACTTTTTATCCCTAAATATTATGAAAAACGACCAACATTTCCTGCGCGACGAGGATAATAATAGGCTCCTTGATAATGAACCACCTGCTTAAGTTTTTTAGTAGAAACCTTATCAATCAAACCCTGACGGAACATACAAATACTACTATAACTACGAGTATATACCTATGTAATTAGAATATTGTTGAACCTACGTCTCTATAATACAACACCAACACAGATAACCATTTGATGATATGATGACCTAAACCAGACGGTATTGCGCTGTGAAAGGTTCAAATTGAAAATATTTCGAAAATTTCCTCTTTCAGTTGCGTCTGGGACCTTGAAGCTGGCAAACGAGAAATGGAGTTTGATGCCCATGCGGGAGATGTCGTCACCATTTCACTTGCTCCAGGTACCTATTAATTAATTTTTTTTAGTTCTTTTATTTAGTTTTTCCTTGTCTTTGAGAAAACCTACTATTGAATCTACCAGACTATTACAGCCTCCAAAATATCGAAACATTTATATTCCAGACATGAAGTCGTACGTGACGGGCTCCGTGGACCGAACCTGCAAGCTGTGGGACGTACGAGACGAGAAGGCGAAGCAGACGTTCTTTGGACACGAAGCTGATGTCAACAGCGTGTGTGTAAGTTTCTAACCACATAACACATACAGTGCCAGGTGCGGATCCAGCCCTCCGAAAATATTGTGGTCATGGCCACCCAAATATCGGCAAAATGTGAGTCGCATTACAGCCTCGCTCACGATCGATACATAACGTTTACAAAATGACGCCTTGGCCAAGACACCCAAGACTTTGTAGGTATAGCCGATTCCTCCGCTTTTGAATTGAACAAAAACGGTCGGAAATCTTCCCATTATGGTTGTAGGCATGCCCAACTTGCTCACAAAGGTGGATCCACGCTTGTTCACCACCACTCTCCTACCGAAGTTAGTGGTTTTAAATGTCTAGAGAATGTAAATTTATTGACACAACAGTTGATCTAATAATGGTAAAGTGATAATGTATTTTTCTGAGTGAAGGTTCTAATAGAAAATGTAAGTAATAGCAAAGTGTATTTATTACATAAAGGGTAGATAGTTGAAACATAACATACTCGAAGGTTGATGACAGCGACGATCATTTCGTTTTTGTTTGGTTTGACTATTTTTATTGGTTTAGCTGGGAAGTACACTGCCTTCTGACTTGTTCGTTATTGTCCAGTACCACAACAGCGGGCAGGCGTTTGCGACAGCGTCTGAAGACAAGACAGCGCGCATGTTCGACATCCGCAGTGATCAGCAGCTTGGGCACTACACCCCACCCGGTGCCAGCGGATTCACCAGCTGTGGTCAGTACAGTACTGTCTTTAGAGATATCTCGCATTTTACAGTGAGTTGGTGCCATGGTCACGATATGGTATCAAAAATAGCATCAAATGGACTTGGGCGTCACTAAAGTTCCATTTCAGAAAACACGATGCCCTACTGCTATGATGTTCACAAAACGCAGCAGATACTAATTAATTTGGCGAATGCAGCTAGCTAGTACTGGTAAAGAAGTACAGCATCGTGTAAATCATGAAAATGACGGTTCGTCCCCAATCAGACAGGGACTACTGTAAAAGAAAGCATTTTAAGTTATCATTCAAATTACCTACTCTTGTCTGCAGGTCTATCTTTGAGTGGGCGATACCTACTCGCCGGGTCTGACGACAACGCAGTCCACTCTTGGGACACACTCAAAGTAAAGCACACAGGTAAACAATGATTCTAACATTTTCATTCTACACTTTTAAGTTCCTCGGGTGAAGAGGCGTACGTACTGTGTGTTATGTGGATACATAAAAAACGAACTGAGATGGTGCAACGACACAAAGTGAGTCTTGGCTTCCGATAACAAAAGACTACTTCGGTCTGTCCTGCGCCAACTCCCGCCAGTCCACCTGGAGCTCGCGCAAATCCTTCGTGTGAATATCCAAATCTGTGTGTGGATACATACATAATAAATAAACGGCTACATTAAATTGTAATGTAGCTGTTTATTTATTAGCTGTTCAATGTGGTGTACGATAGGGGATGGCTATGTTCAATAGTGATCGTCTTCCGGTCGATGATGATGAACTATTGATGTTTGTTTTAAGGGACTCTGAATGCGCATGAGAACCGAGTGACATCGATCTCCCTTTCTCCCAACGGCGTCGCCATGGCCAGCTGCTCATGGGACCAGAGCGTCAAGGTTTGGGGCTAATAACCCCTTTCCCTTCAATAACGCGATTACGCTACCTTACCTTTGATTTTGATTATAACTTAATTATGAAATGTCATAAGTGTTTCATTGTCAAGTCCCAAAATGGTTCTTAGCATTTTGTACGTTCTTTTATTTTATTATATTAGTGTCATTCTCTTTCTTCCCAGCAGCTTTGTCTCCTCAGCGAGCGGGGAGAAATGGAGAAATTGAAAGTATAATATGCCCTTTCTCTACTATCGAATAAATTATTGCAGTGGGGGGAAAGTAAACGAGCTACAACATTTTAATGTCCCACTGGACCTATAAAAGGATTTTTATAATTCCACTTTTATAAGCGGGTGCAACGGCTACCGAGATAAAACCGATAACAACCATTATTTCCCTGTGAAATTATAATTGAAAAAAAAATGTACCCATATTAATCTAGGAAGGTAAATAAGAGTATTTCCTTTTTAGGCCCCTTTCTAGTCATTTCACCTGTTTTCTCTAATCCTTTATAACACAATGACTTGTACGATCTTTAGTACCTACCTAACGGCTTTCAAGCTATTTTTCGCAAATTACCAGCAGTACCTTGATTTACGTTTTCGTTACCCGGTAAGTAGGTAGGTATACCTGTACCTACTACCCGATCAGACACTTGCGGTAATAGAGGTCGATTACTTTCAGAATGGTCGTAATTAACCCTAATTTTCAGCTTGATGTTGTAATCTACACGTTACACTCTGTGCACACATCATAAAATGACACTAGGTATAATAATGGACAATACATTTTCGATTGCAACAGCGCCAGCGCGCGGCACTACTCAATCAAGTTTCGCAATGCCACATAATTTACTGTTCAAATCGATCGCCTCCGCTGATCCAAGCATAACAGAAGATACGACACGTACCTATACGGTATGAAGATTGAAATCACAATTTTAATTGTGACAAATCGGGTGGACACGGCTATGTTTCAACTCCGACCGGCTGTAAAAATGTGCCTTTAAATTTTGCTTCTGGGCTTTCAATTTTAATTTTATTATAACGTGGACATTTGAAAACAGGATGCACTTCATAATTTTACTTTCGTTGTTGATAACCGTGCAAGGAGCTCGTCGAAGTTGCGATGGGAATTGTAGAATACCGTAAGTATCAGCTAAAGCGAGTGCATCAATTCCACAGAGACATTCCTAAAAGAGCTAAGAGCTTATAATGTAACGTTACTAGTTATGTGTTATGTACAAACAATAAATATCTATATTATCTGATTGCGTAAGTGATGCAAGGTGATGAGCTCAGTCAGCATGACCACGTAGGAATTTTGAACTGTTATAGGTAGTTCAAAATTCTGGATGGCACTGAGCAGTAATGGGCAAGCAAGTCGCTTATCATCAGATGAATGACATGCTCGTTTCGTTACAAAACAGCATAAACAAACTTTACCTCATTATAATAGTAGTTAAGTAGGGATAGAAAAGTATATACTTACTTAAATCACATCATAATAAGTAGGTACCTAGTTTTAAACTTAATAACTAGTACCTAGATAGATGAGGTTTATTTTATAGTTACCTACATAGGTGCCATACTATGTTGAAGATATAAAGTCGGTATTATTCCTACCAGGCCACCATACCAACAGGCAGGTTATTGCAAGTGCTTCGAAAAATACATCGATTGGTAGAATTTTCACCGACCAGAGAGTAGAAGATCCTATGAGAATACTATCAGTTACACACTTGTTGAAAATGTAATTATAGCCAACTTGTGGGTGTTGACCCACAAGTTGGTTATCCATTACTCCAGATAAGTAACCCTGCAGAGACACCATAGCTCAATAGCAAAGCACCTACAAACATTCCAAATCCGACTTATCAACAAAAAATCTGTCTTCAATACAACTCCATAAATACTGACCGTGAACCGACCGTTACTATGACAGTTTTAACTTTTAGCTCTGAGAAATGGCAAAAGGGCATCACCGATCACCAGCATATGGGCCCAAGAGAGGCAAGATGATGGCTGAATATTGATTACATAAATGAAGTCTAGTAGCCTGTAGTCAGAGTGATACCGCGTGGAACAGCCAGTAAATGACTAAAATAGTAATAATTACTGATACCTATGTACTTTTCTCAAAATATTTTACTGAATAATTATTATCCATCATTTCCATCATTGAAGGAAACAGTCTCTCGTGGTCGCAACGCAACGCAAACAATAAGAGTAAGGTTCGATTAAAATAAGTTGTTCTATGTAATAAAATAAAGCTTTGATTTAATAAACCAGTTTAGACTCTATCGGCTGAAATTAATAATCGATCCTTAGCCGTTATCCGCGGTTTAGGATCGATATGTCAAGTCATAATATGTCATTTTAAGAGTAATGTGTGAAACCCTAGACCCTAGTACTAAAATGAAATACTAGGACATGACATATCGATCCAAAACGGCGAATAACGGATCGGATTGATTATTAATTAGGACATAGATGGGCAAATGCGGAACCATGGGTAATAGGCACTTCGTAATACGATAATGAAAGAACCTTAAATTAGGGGTTTTTAATTTTTTGGGGGATATCTTGGGGTACATTATGGTACTTAATAAAACAACACAGAAACGCGGCGCGACGTGCGGTGCCGCGCCGGCAGCGTCTTCGCCCCGCCTTCCGACGAAGCCGTGAACGTCATTCTTTTGTTTTGTGGCTAATATAATAATATGGCAAAAAACAAATTAGTTGCCAAATGAAGTGAAAAAACCGTCGTGATTCACAGCATTTTTTTCATTCGAAGTTTTTATTTATGATTATGTATTAAGTACTTTGAATATTATCATCATATTATTCAATATGATTGTGTGTATTTCTAGACGATTATTTTTATGATTTTTTTATACTAGCAACACTGAACCATACCGCTTCTGCCATAGTGAAGGGACATTTTAAATCGTTGCTTAGCGTTTCGATTCAAGATACATAATTTAAATCATTTCGATTAGTTTTATGTATATTAAAATTAAAGGTATGTTGTTTGTGGCATAAAATTTTCAATTTATATAGCCGATCGATATTTAATTTTTTACATGGACATCTTAGCACTCCAATGACACATCACTATATTTTCAGTTTTAGAGTTCTTATTAAATTTAAAATCTAACAAGTTCCAACAACTACATCAAAATTCATGCAATATCGTTGAATATCATCATGCAATAGCTAATTCTAATACACAAAATCATTATTTCAGCTTCTCACTCCTAGCTCTAGTATATTTGAACAATGGCCAAAACGGACCCGAGGTCGTATGAAAACGATTTATATACGATAATTTTTTGCCTATTAAGATTATACAAACGATATTTTAAAGAAAGTGTAGAAAAAAAGATATCGATTTTTTAACTTCGGAGTTTCATAAGACATTTTTTAACTTACACAATGCTTGGATGTTTTGAACGCACTCCGCATTTTCTTTGTCATTCCGTTTCACGCTTTGGAAGTCAGTCCTACTTAAATTAAATGTCATTAAAATCAACATCATTTACCAATTATGAACAAAAACTAAGTGACATTGACAGAAACGAAAACTTTCATACAAAATATATTGCGTTCAGGTCCAGGGCAGTGTGAAAAGTGGCCAATGTTCTTTGTCTCTTATAACACTGGCTTACATGTCATTGTATCGTTTCTGCAGAAATCTGGTTTTTGTGTGAATAAATGTTTCCATACATCATAAGTGACGAATTTTAAAATTGTAAAATGTTAAAATTGATTATGAAAAATAATTATGTTAAAATTGTAAAATGTAACCTGGCTGTGTGACTGTTAGACTTGGCTGGGTTAGTGTATAAAAGATGCATAATAGATTGAAATTGCTAAATACTTTTAATCTGGTCAGCCATCTGCGTAGTATTAGGTAAACATATTTATTTTTGCTGTAGCTCCACTACTACCATTTTGCGTGGTAAGTAAACCTACACAATTCCAGCAATTTTTTCAGCTTCGTAGGTGTTTTGTACAACAAATCAATATTATCGCATACTATATTACCAACAAAGTTATAACAACCGTCAAACAGGGAACATGTATTAGTAAATAAAAACGTTTAACCTAACTTATACAGAGCTGTAATTTGTAATAAAATATATCATACCATGCGATAAAATCTAGTATTTTGATACGTACATACGTACCTGTTTTTGTTTTATGGCCGTTGTAAATGAATAACTTAATATATTGGTGCACCAATCAGAGTCCATTGAATTTGTTATTTTCACGATGGCCTTCAAATTATTACAATATACACGATCCGTAATGATGCTCAGCGAATTTTGTTACCGATAGATCGATGTAACATTGTCGATAGTAGTAGTTGACTCGATTTTTAGCACAACACTATACGGTATACGCACACAAACTGTCAATTGCAACTAGAGAGCAAGCAGTTAACATCGAGGAGAGGTCGTGGAGGATTTTACCATCTAGCCACCATCGCCGTTCGCCAATTACACCATGGCTGATACCGAAAAGGCGCCGCAGCCGGAGCCCCAACAGCCGCAGCAGCAACCGGAAGAACCCCAGCCGCAACCAGCTAAGCCAGCGGCCAAACAAAAGCAGGTCATTGGTGAGTGCCGCTACGCCATCTTATTTTTGCGTTCCCCGGCATCGCTCTCGTGTGAGCACATGGCGATAATTTAGAACTATAACGCATTATACTTGGTAGAAATGCCTTGCATACGCTAAAATCGTAGTTTATAATTATGAAATTAATGATTGTTAAGTATTGAGTTACATCCATGTGCCCTAAATATGATTATTGATCGTGTTGACCTCGAGTGCGGCGAATGTTCGTGTCATGCCGAACAAATTGTACGTATAGTATAGCGGGAAAATGGATGCGTTGTTACGAGAGAACTTCGTGCAGATGCTCCTTTTACAGGATGCCAAAATAATGAGAGCTATCAAAGCGCGGAAATCCGAATCACTGATTCCATTACGTTTTATTTGTACTTTTTTCGGACTACCTACAATTCCAGTTGGTATCCAGATAAGCTCCTTGGCCGGAAATAGTGATTTATAATATAATGCCGTTTTATTCCTGCACTCTGCTAACCTTAATTTTACTCACTAAATTATTTTATACTTACATGCTAGTTAAGCCGCGATTATATTTCGATAGTAAAAGCTGAGTAGAAATTTCGAATCTCCATGAGGCATCAAACAATATTTTACCGCTGATAATGGACAGGTTTAAAATATTTATGGTTTTCAAGAGGTCCTTCATCATTTGGTACTATATTTTTTTAAATGGCGGTTTTGTCGTCTGTCTCTTTATGATTATGTACAAGATTTTCAAACTCTAAAAATGAACAAAATTTGTATTTTTTCAGCTGAAAAAGTCTCGGGCACCGTCAAATGGTTTAATGTGAAGAGCGGATATGGTTTTATCAACAGGTAATGTAACATCATTTTATCTGAATGCTTTTGTATTGATAAACTTGATTTTGGTATGTAATTGTTGGTTTGTGTAGGAATGACACCAAGGAGGATGTGTTTGTGCATCAGACCGCTATTGCCCGGAACAATCCGCGCAAGGCTGTCCGTTCGGTCGGCGACGGAGAGGCGGTCGAGTTCGCCGTGGTCGCCGGGGAGAAAGGCTATGAAGCAGCCGGAGTGACTGGACCCGGTGGCGAGCCGGTTAAGGGCTCGCCATACGCCGCCGACAAACGCCGCGGCTACCAATACCGCCAGTTAGTAACATTACTATTATAGCTTTGCCATCTTTTTTCTAGTTCAGCTATCACTGATATTAGGAGTTTGTCATGAAAATGCTGGTTACATCCGATGTCTTCTATTTATAAATAAGAGGTGCTGAAATTAATAGTTCAATAGTAAAACTAGTTTGATGTTTACGCATCGTTTTTGTTATGTATAAATATGATTTTAAAAGATTTAGAGTACATATTATGCATAATGTAGGGTAGCAGGTATAAAAATTAGGATGTATGCTACCCTTCCTATTTATTTTCATAGGAGTTGCATAATTTTTTTTTTTTATTTTCCTACCCTACATAATTAATGCACACTCTTAATCTTTTAGAATATAGAAATTGAATTTCTATTTTTCCTACCCCCCTCTTTATCTTTTAAAACTATATACTACACATAACAAAAATGTACTAAAAATCACAAATCTTTCGTAATCATGGGTGCAGGAGCCTTAGGAGTAGTATTATTGTGCCCCAAGTTTAACAGAATTTATCTTATTCTTTTTATGGTGCAATCTTCTATCAAAGATCAGATATCTAGGCAATCTTTATTCTGGATGCTTTTTTATAAATTTATAATTAAGCATATGACCACAGTCTCATCTAAGTAAGTGATGATGGAACATCGAAGTTAACGATTCAATCTTGAAGACTTTCTAAGTTATACTTATTGGGAAACAATGGCGCTGGCTGCTGCTCGGAACAGGCCATAGGTCCTTATTGCTCGACAACTTCATTATTTTTAGCTTGTTTTAAACATGTAGTACATATATCAGAAAAAAACATTAATTTAAATGATGATTATCTACTTTTTACTTTCATAGTACTGTCGTTATGCAGTTCTGAGCTATGTTTAAAATCCCAACTAGAAGATGCGAAGATAGTTTAAAATCAAATGCAAGATTACTACTGAACAGACCTTGAGTAATACTGTGTTGAACTTTAGCAATGTCCAAAATTCTACTTTAATATCTTAAGGGTGTGGGGTTAATTAACTGTGGCTTTCAGATACTACCCCCGTCAAGGCGGCGGACGTGGCGGTGAAGGCGCTCCACGCAGGGGTGGAATGGGAAGGCGTGCCCCAGCAAATCCAGGGGGTGCACAAGGGGATGAAGTTGTGGAAGGTGGTGCTGCTCAACCTCAACGCAGCTACTTCCGCCGCAACTTCCGCGGAGGACGCGGTCGCGGCGGCCCAGGCCCTATGGGGCGCGGTGGATACAGGCGCATGCGCTCGCGCAACCAACAGCCAGGCGCGCCGGGCCAGCTGCCGGCCGCGCCGGGTGACGTGCCGCGCCAAAATGGACAGGAGGGCGATGCGCCCTCTGCGCCCGAGGGTTCTCCCAAGGCGCAGATCAAGGTGGTGGAAATACCTGTCGGCACCACCATCGAGGCCACCACCAATGAGAGCCAGGCCTGAGCATACCGTGACGAACACACCGGTGTGGCACACTTCTACGTAGAAAATGTCTTATATCTAGCAGTGCCACACTGCATGTGTCTCGTCCATTCATCTGCAGAGTGTTTAATGTTGTATCACATTAATGTTGTAAGATCTATGTATATCTACTACCTGAAAGAAAGGAGACGGGGATGTAACAAATGGAACTGCATAGTATCATGGATCAAAGATGTGATATTTTGATTATTATTAAATTAATATATTGTATTGTTTGATGTTTCGACATAATATTTTGGTTATATACTAGATTGTGTATAGTATTTTTGAAACAAAAATTATTGAAGTACTTTATATATAAATCAAACAAAATTATACAAACTTTATGCAAATGAATCCTAGTACCCACCACCAGCCTATAATGTGACAGTGTGCAAGTTCCAGTGCCCCAAAAATATCGTGATTTAGACAATGTTTCATTTAATTGTGTATTCTATGAAATGTTTAAAAAACGATGTACAGTTCGTGTTGGTATGTGTTATTTATAAAAGATTCTCTAATGGTGTAACAAATGGATTGTCAATAGAATATAATAGATACCTTTTATCCTTATGAACACTCGCAGAAATTATAAATTCTTTTACCTGTGTGCAAATATTATTTTATTTCAACTTATATCCCTTTTCTAACCTAAGCAGGTAGGTAGTATAGTAGGTCATTAACTCAAAAGATCATTTAACTACTAAAAAGCCGATTTAAATGAAATTTAGTACAGAGATAGTCTAGAGCCTGAGAAAGGACATAGGGTATTTGTTATTACGATAAACTGTATCCCACGCGGCTGGAACCGCGGGGAAAAGCTAGGAATATTAAAAGAAAAGATTGCTGTTGATCGGACACAGGATCACCTGTTTGTCTAATCTGCAGATTGCCTGAAAATGTGTATGTTCCCTATGGACTCCATGGGTGGTCTTGGTGGCTAGTTTTTGCCCTGAACAAACATAATTATTGTCCACGGATAATCTCTCAAAATTTGGTCGAAATCTGAAATCTATTTATAAGTACTTATATTACATGGTATAGCGAAGTAGTAGTAACAGCTGCAACCTGTAATAAAGTCTTGGTTTGACATATTGCTCACGGAATCACGGAACTCTAGGTACTCTAGACCAAGGAGGATGTACCTACTCTAGACAGGGCATGCTGGAACGAAGAATGTTGACAGGTACACGCTACGCATTTGTTGGTTTTTTTGGCGGCAATCGAATTGTCAACGTGAAAATTTTGTTTTTATTTCCAAAACTTGTGTTTCTTCGAGTGATAATGTGTAATATTGGTGGATTATTAACCATTATGTGTTCGTTAATGTGTACGAGTGTGGGAAATTGAAATAAAGTTGTGAAAGTGACTTTTCCAGTTGCTCCAAAAAAGTCCGTGTAAAGTTTAAGTAAAGCGCCACTATTTTACTTAAACACTATCCTCATCCCTTCATCTCATCATCATCATCATCATCATTTAAACTTGATTCAACTCTCTGAGTATCAAATATTTTATACTTGACACTGGCAAATACACTAATCGTGTGACGCCATAACAAAACAAAAAAAAAAGTATTACGACAATGCTACGATACGTATTCTATAATGGTTTTGAAAGTTTTACTCATGCTTTTGTGTTTTGAAAACCGTAATTCATTTGTTTTTTCCTCTTTTGGTTTTTTATTTATTTTATTTCCCGCCCGAATGGTTTTTTAAGTAAAGGGATCAATGAACTGCCTATGAGATGGGAAAGGTGCATAGATAGCAATGGTACATACATAATTTAATTAAATAAATATATTACATGAAAAAAAAACGACGTTTACGTAATACCTACGAAAGTATAGCTCTCTCAATTTAATAGAACAGCATTTCTCATCGTGACATTGGAGTGCTGAGATCCTTGATAACTCGTATGAAGTCACGAGAGATCACACTCGCTATAAATGCTTTAATAGAAGCATTAGAATAAAAGCTGAAATCATAGGGATGTTTGATCCCCACGGTGATGAGTGAATCTTATCGCCTGCGGCCCGTGTTACTATCCCATTGTCCCTAAGGATGAAGACGCTGGCGTAACACCCACATTACCTACCTAATGAACAATTCGCATTGTTGTGTAGTTACAAGTCCATTAGATACTTAAATTTTGTTGACAAACTGCGAATAACATATTATTCTTTCTGGTAGGATCATGACTACAGCATCACAATACAACTGTTGAATGTTGGATAATAGATACTTATTCGCGCAATCGTGGCGTGGCCGTGGTGGCGATTGCCTAGCACAGCCTCTAGCGCCTTGACACAGTGTGGAGACTCGAATCACAGAGTGGTTGTGGTGGTGGTGAGTGGTGCAAGCCAGCGAAGCCACCTATCAACAGTCGTGAGTAAGCACTGGCGGACACGACAACTCGCGCGCAGGTGCCGTCGCGGAACTAACAAACGCCCGTCTAAAGTGATACGTTAAAGGACCCCAGTTCAACAGTGGCAGTGGCAGACATTGAACGTATATCGATATCTAACGAATCCTGGCTGAACAGTCGCAGTGGCAGACACTGAACGGCTGTTTCACCAATATTTTGAAGGTAGGTAGGTAGTTTATTTTTATGGAAGCACGATGTGAAATTGTTTTAATTCTCGAATAGTTTTGCAAATGGTCAGAATGTGCATGTTTACAAAGCAAATATTAATTTAGCCGACTTCCAAGAGGAGGTTTCAATGGTATCCAATATTGCTAATATCGTATGTATGTACCTACCTATACTTTTTTCTTGTTAACTTGTTCT
This sequence comes from Opisthograptis luteolata, assembly GCA_931315375.2. Classification (NCBI taxonomy): domain Eukaryota; kingdom Metazoa; phylum Arthropoda; class Insecta; order Lepidoptera; family Geometridae; genus Opisthograptis; species Opisthograptis luteolata. Next base: position 8,169,351 of record OV928033.1, read on the forward strand.
CCTATTTCTCGTTCAAATATGAGCCGATTCACTATTTATTTAGTGTGCAGAGCTTTTTTGGTAGCGGTCCTTTATTTAAGGACTATCAATGCGATGTGATTATGTGATAATGGACACTACTGAACTTCTCAGTAAAGACTTTCGCTAGAGTTACTTAGCATTGTCAGGTGCTGGAGTTTCCGGCCACCTGAAGGCCTCAGATATTTTGTGCAATACAGCAGCACGGTTACCTACCTTCCTTTTTAAAACACTTTTATTAGCTTGACTTGTAACTAAGTAACAATGTAATCAAATCTTAGAAGTCAATTTTCACCTACTTTTAATTGTCGTATCGACTTGAAACTTTGTACGTGTATGTAATCTCGGTGACAATGCAATAATTTGGTATCACCGACCTGATCTGATGATGCAACCGGAAGGTGGGGATCTCTGCAGTGGCTACTAGTAAACCTGTCGTGTTTGGGCTCATATGATTCGTCTTGATGAGTCCAATAAATTGAACTTGGTGACGAGGGTCTAATGATGCAGCCAGAAGGTGGATAGGGGATCTCTGCAGCTATTGATAGTAAACCCCTCGAGTTTCGGCTCATATAATTCCTTTTGATGAGTCCGATAGATTGGACTTGATAACAAAATACTAAAAAATTAAAAAATTCAAATATATTGTTAAAAAAACTAAAAATACCATGTAATTTGTGCGGACTTTTTAAAATTCCCTAGCCGGTGTATAATATGTAGGTACATAAATATATATTTCAGGCAAAAAAAATTTTTTTCTGATAATTCTTGCGTGCATATAATCATCATTTCGGCATAGATCTGCATAACTTGGTTCCAGTTCACAGTAGCGCAGCGGATGCGTGTTTGGATAGACTGGTTTTTATAAGATCCATGAAATTACGGAAGAAATACTTTTCTTTTGCGGTACAAAGACATGACAGAAAGTATTATTGAGTTATCTAATATATAAAATTCTCGTGTCACAGTTTTCAATGCATACTCCTCCGAAACGGCTTGACTGATTTTGATGAAATTTTTTGTGCATATCGGGAAGGTCTGAGAATCGGCCAACATCTATTTTTTATATTAATTTTTATCGAGTTATATGTAGTCCACGCGGGTGAAACCGCGGGGCGCAGCTAGTATGTTATAATCTTCAAAACTAACACAAAAATCAGAAGTAAATGTTCCTTTACCATAAAACTTAAAGTTTATTAGTTGTTAAATTACGCATCAATCACTGATTTGGCCTTCTTTTCATTCCAGAACTTGTTCTGAATCTTTTCTGCCACAGATCGAATCGTCATTTTTCTCTGTGGAACTGGCATCAGCCCTTCGTCCGTCATTCCATATTCCTGTGTAAATAAGTTGTGATAGATAAGGCTCGTATGAACGGAGACGTAAAATAGGTACAATAAGGTACATATATACAATTTAAGGATCTGTAAGTTTATTATTATTATTATTTATTTATTGTTTAGCAAATTTCGAGCTGCAGCAGAATACACAGAATGGAAGAATGGAAGCTGTGAGTCGGGCGCATAACAATCTAAATATCTACTAAAGTTTCAAGGAACACATATAATATAATATAATATACGGGACAACAAGCATGCATTTGTATTACACAAGTAGGTCTGTATAGATTTATATAAATTTAAAACATAACTACAACCTAAATTGTCTTTTTTGATTTATAAGAACATAAAGTTAGTTGACAGTGTCCAAACCTCTACTGATTTAGGAGTATCTTGCGAAGTGCTCATCGATTGAATAGTTTGATCGATTATTCGTGTCCCTTCATTTTCCCTTGTCGAGGTGGATGAACTTGAAAGGGAAACCTTTAATTTAAAGAAACAAAAAGTATGTTTTTAATACCGCTTAAATCTGAGTAAGACTTAAAAAGAATCAACTTATTTTTAAATCATTTTTATCATGAGAAATGCGTAAGTAACTTGTTTTCCCTGTCGGTTTATTATCTAAACACGGATCTTGATGATTTGGACAATGGGCGGTTTCGTCCCAAGTGATGTTGTAACATTTTTCTACCTATATCATTTGAAAGATCTCAATCAGTGTTAGGTTTTTTTTTTGTATGGGCTCTGTATCTCGTGCAGGGAAACTGTTATAGCGGTTTCATTTATTCAATAAAATATTAAATAAAACTTATTAATTAGTATTTTAATGACAAAAGGGCTGAAACGATTTATAAAATCAAGGGGAAAAAACCACACGGTCCACCGTGCGCTTACTCTAACCCAACACCCCCTCTCCCACCGTGCGCCACATGCTGCCATATTGTAAGCGCAACTATCGACTTTGGCTTGTTTTGTAGACTCGTTATTGGTTGGTTTAGTACGAACTATGGAACATTTGTGAGTGCTAGACACCAGCGAAGCATTTTTTGGACGATATTAAACAACCTGTTACAAGACATAATTATAATGATACTATTTATCGCGATAAACTGGCAATAATTACCGGTATCAGTGAAGTCCGCCTGACTTTTTCAATACTTGGCGACCGATTTCCTGGAGGCTTGAACACAGGATCGATGCAAAGTCTGTTGTCCTCGTTAGCATTGAAGATAAAGAAGGAGTTCGCTAAGGGAGGAAGGCACCGCAGCAATATGTGGCCAGCAGCAAGGAGTGCGCAAAACAGAGCAGCAATCACTGCAATAACCGGTGCGAAGCCGAGTGTTTCTACCGGTAGCCCACATTCTGATTTCCGTTCGTCGAACCTAGAAAAATGTAAAATTCACCATATCTGAAGATCGTCTTCTAAACGCTAACTCTACCTACTACTCCTACTCTTTTTATGAAAATATCACTATGCACACTGCACGCAGACAAGCTATGGAGCGTGCCCTGAACTTCAAGACAGATGCTTGAATTGCTGAAATCGGAAGCAACAGGTACTAGAAGAACATTATGGGAGGTGCACAGGAGACCTGGCTAGACGCAATGATGAAAGATACCCGAAAGTCCCGGGACAACTGAATAGTGGACCGAACACCTTAGTTATTCGAGTTCTACCAAGACCGTACATTCGTACATAAGGTACACATACATAGAACATGCAAACACAATTCTTACGTTTGCATTGTCCCCTATGTATTGCGTACTAACTGGGACTCCTTCTGAACGATTGGAAAATTGCTCTTGAATAACTCGAGATATCCTGAACCCTGACCCTAAAAACGAAGCTAAAATAGCCTACACAACATCATTGATGTGGGGGATGTGATCCGATGGTGTAAAACTTGCAATATATTCTGAAGATGCATAATATTAAGTATCTACCTACGTGAGCGAAATTTAGATGATACTGATGACTGAGGACTAAAATGTAACTTATCTTCTCATCACTAAACTTATGTTCATTGGATGGCATTATTGTTAGAGTTGGTCAGTCACTAAGTTTATCTTGGACTTGAATATTGTTTATTTGGATATGTCCAAAGAAAATACCAGACTCGTTCAAATGGGATCCGGTAAAAGACTGTTCCCATCAAACAACTGATTCATTTAAAATTACCTATTACATATAAAAACGAATGTTTGTATGTTTGTTCCTAATGCGTTTCTATGAAACATCAGCTTTGGTGTGATAATGATGCGTAAGCATACGAAGGTGCGTGAAGAAAAAGGTAGAAATGGTTAAATAAAATCAAGAAAATAGTTGCAACACTTGCATTGCAATGCAACGCATGCCGGGCACGATGAGTGTTTAATATTTCTAGAATTATTATGTCCCTTTCCCTACTGCTAGAAAACAGGCCTTCTCTCTGAAAGAGAACGATGGGCCATAATGTTCCACGTTGGCCTAGTGTAGGTGAATATATGTCTGGAATGTTGCGTTTCTTGGACATGTTCGCATGACGGTTTCCTCACAATGTTTTCCTTAAACTATAAGTGCGATGGTAAATCTGCGAATAACCTACAGGTAGGTAGGTGGACCTCGATAGGGTTTATCAGCTCTTTGTAGGTATTACCTACCGTTCGGCCACCACCACTCGACAAATCGCCGAAGGTATAGGTTACGATGGTTTAACTATTAAGTAATCTGCGGTTTAGGTAGTTTGTAACGCTCCCGTCGACTGGGTACAAGGTGGTCTTTGGGAGGATGAAGAGAATACCTATTACCAGTCAGAAATGCCGCAGTTGTTGATGCCGTCGCAGACTACGCCACTTGTGAAACAGTAGTGCATGCCGCTTACTACGCAGACTGACTCGTTCCTTTGGTTGCAGCCAACCTTAGGCTCCTGTCGGGCTGAAGTGGCTGTCACTTGATACAAATTAGCCTGAAAGGAAATTAATTATTTACTTATCTATACCTAATCTATACTTATCAAATGTGTTATTACTTCGCACAGGTGGGTACACTAAGAAAAACCTTCTGAGTCTTACCTTCCAAGACCGATTCCTACCAAAATGTCACCTTTTCCTTCCATATGTTATCTTAGTTTTCTTTTTGAGTCAAAAGGGAAGGAAACTACTTCTGTATTTCGGAAGTTCTTATTTCTCCGTGTAGGCAAATTGACTTCATACAAATGATACTTATTTCGCATTTTCCGGGGTTTATTGTTATTTTTCCAACATCCCTAAAAACCTTATACAAACTTTCTAAAAAAGTGGTTCAAAGTTAGACTAATTCCGTAAATTCAAGAATGTCTTCAAATTATAGCCCGCGACGTCCAAAATGTTGCCCATACATAAGATGGATTGTAACAAAGTACCTAACAAAAAAATAAACATGTCGAGACAGAAAGAAGACTGACAAAACTGAGTATACACTGAGAAAAAAATTCTGACTTTCCATCCGAGTCTTTACCTTCCAAGACCGATTCCTTCCTTATTTTACCTTAGTTTTCCTTCTGAATCACAAGTCCTTCCCTTTTGACTCAGAAGGAAACTGGTATTTCAGGTCTTTTTTTTCTCCGTGTAGGTAACCAACCTATGTCTGACCAAAGATACATTCATTTATGTATGATATAGATTTTGGTGAAATCTACAAACCCATACTACCTGAATTTAACTTATATAAGTATAAGTATCCTCACACTTTGCTATGTTGATTTAATTTTTTTTCTTTACGCATCAACGGATCGAAGAGACGAGTTTATATGAAGAGATATTTTCTGGGACGGAGAGTGAGATAGACTTGGAGATCGGCTACTTTTTATTTCGGAAAAATGCACGGTTCCTGTGGAAATTTACTGGTGGGTAAAACTGCGGCCGCAGGTAGAATGTTACCTCTATTTCGCCTTGCCATCAACATTTAGGATCGTTGATACAAAAGACAAACACTTTTAGGAACAGGTTTGTGAATGCCAAAACTATTTTATTAATAACGATGTTGTGAGCATAGGTAGGTCACTTTTTTTTCGTATCTTGTTGTAGACTGTATTAGATTATAAGCTCGGCTCCGAAATGCGCAACAAGGAAATGTTTGATGTTAAGTAGGTAGATGATGCTTAGCAGAATTTTGGGAAAGGTGAAGACTTATTAGTCGTATTATTGACATAAGTACCTAGGTCATAGTAGTTACATACCTTACACACCACAAGTCATGCTCATGACAAACAAAGTTGACATAGAGATACCTCGGTAGTAAAAGTATCTAATCTTTCTATCTGAAGAAGAAGTAAAGAAAAGCAATAATCATGGCAGTAAAAATACTTCGTTTGTAACAGGTATTGAATGTAGTGATCGTATTGAGTGGTAGATATCTACCTAAAAATAAAAACTGAGGCCCGCAGGTAGCGTGCCCAAAAACCTGTTGACCTAAGCTGGCGACATTACCATTTTGGATGGCCTGTAGTACAAGTTTTGAAAACTATCAAAGTTTTCGTAAACATCTAAGTTTACTACCGCCAACTTGTCAATGTGCCAACTTGTACTGCCTAAATTCAAGAGTTAACTCGAAAACTTTGTTGGGATACGAATAAAACGATTTTAAATAACCCGACCCATATTACCGATTTTAGACCCTCCAAGTTACGGTAAGGCGCGCTAAAAAAATGTTTGAAAGGAAACGAAAACTTTTATCGTTTTTTTAAACTATCAAAACCTGTAGGTACTAGGAGTAGTTACAGTTATATTCATTGATTACTTAGTTATTGGTTAGTTTTATATAGATAGTTTAGCTGTAGTATTTAGTTTAATTTTTTATCCAATTGTATATATGTATTATGTTGTTTTGTTATATTATATCTAATAAAAAGTTATTGGTTAGTTTATTTAATTTCATGCTTATCTAACTTAAATTTGTATTGAGGCAAACCGGTACTTCTTCATATTATGAGTATGAGATAGTGGCCAACTCAGTTTTTGGGAATTTCGAAGAAGACTGAGGGCGAGATCCAATGATGAAAGACCTCATCATTGGCGAGATCCCACTATGTCGTGAACTCGTGACAATAGCTAGTCGTCCTGTCTATAATATCGTAGGTAGGTTTATGTAAGTATAAAATATAAATCAAGTTATTCAATGAGGGATCGTTCACATCACATGCAGTACGGCACGATCAGAAATACCTATACTTATAAAAATAGTTATAATTAACCCCAATGTTTGATTTCATATAAAATGTATTGCTCAAAGTAACCAGTCGTACCTATGAATGATGTAAAAGGAGAGAAAGTAATAAAGTTCACTATAAATGTTGATTAATCGATCTAAGTACGAGTACATACAGTCGTTCGGTTTATCTGAATTCTTTACTAGGTAATTTATATGTGCATTAAATTAGTTAATAATATGTATATATTAATGTGTATAATATCTTACGTTTATATCAGAATTGATACTGCTATTGCTCAGGAACCGAAATCGCACTCGAGAATTCATAGTCGCGATGTAGTACGGAGATAGTAGATCTCTCTCCCCGATTAGGTCGCACAGACGGAGGCACATTTTCTTCTTCAGTACCGTAATGGCGTCTTTGTTGGCGCCACAGTTAATGCCGAGAGTCGTAGGATACTTGACCACAATCACGAGGTGTGCCCAAGTTTCGGTCACTATTTCCACTGAGCATTCGTAGTCTACTTCGGTGAGCGTGTGAAAAACCTGCGTTTTTTCAAAAGATTAATTTAGATGATGACACCTATAGATACGCATCCTTGAACCTGCATGCGCTTTGATGATGATCATACTGTACATAAATGAATCATTTATGACATGTTTGCGTGTTATGGAAGAACAACAATCATCGCCAACTCAGCCTGTGGTCGCTGTGTTTACTCGTACAGTGTATCCGAATCGAATCAGCTCAGTATTAACAATAGCCTTTTAAGGGGTGTCAAATTTATATATTGACTGTTTGGTGATGTTTAAATGTCAAGGTTCCTGACACTGATGATAATGGCCGTGGTGCCTTTCTTTTACTTGAGAGCCAGTTCCCAATCCAGGTGAAGCGTACCGCCATCACATCGTCACATAGCCTGTGGTCAAACGCTACGTTGTAAGTAATAAAAAAAACGCACTTATTTAGAAAACTTGCGTAGATAGGTACATTTCCATGTTGGACACCTCTGACCCCTGTTATAAGTTTGTACTAAACTACAGCCAGCTGCTGCAGCTGCAATAGTTAGTAATCTAGTAATACATAATTATCCACACTGTAGTACTTAGGTCTCATCCTATCGAGAACTAAATGCTGATAATGCATCCTCACTTAATACAGGTCCAAACTGTTTTGAAAGCCTGTGATATAATAAGAATGAACTCAAAAAAAGCCGTAAGTTTACAGCACGTACCAAGGTGATGGTATCTGACATACCCATTCCAAAGGAGATGTCGTAGCGTAGACGTTGAGAGAAAGCACATTCATTGCTGATATCTCGAGGCCGGTAAAGAAGCAAAAGACCATGGCAATTTACTGTTTGTGTTATACTATAGAGCAGACATAAAACCAACACGCAGTGCATATCCGCTTGACATTTATAAATCCATGCACTCGCGATTTCGTTACGCAATTAATATACCTATGTATATTATTGTATATTGTAAACCTACAATATACATTATATCATGACCAGGGCTGGAAGTAACGGTATTTTCTGGCAGTTCTAATTACCTCGACATGATACCGGTATTGCATACAATTTTACATACTTATATCGGTATCAGGTTCCGGGTTTTAGAAGTGCGAACGAGAGGAGAGAGTACAATAGCAGTGGGCGGTCCGCACAACACAAGTCGCGCGCATTGTATGAAGCTAGCGGCTCGTGCGTTAGTTTGAAATATTGAATCGGTCATGATATGGTTACTTGGATATAGCTCCCATCACCATCTATCAGAGTTTGGAACTGCAACCGGCAACTTCGCAAATACCGCTACTGAGTACCGGGAGATTCAGGTAAAATACCCTTGGGAAAGGAAAGTTTTGCACCCCGAACTATATCTCTAATGAGTCTGTGTACCTATATATACCTAACGGTACCGATACTCTAGTAGTGAGATGGAAAATCAAGATACGTGCCTACTCGTAAAGTTGTGAGAGGTCTGATCTTACCAAAGGTGATGCAATGTAGAAAGTCGTCGTTCAAATATGGAGTTTGGTATTTTATATTTATTTTGGTAGTTTTAATTTATTATTTGCAATTTTTTATGGTTTTTTTAGGTTTCACATAATGGCGCAGAGGAAGGAAGCGGTCATTGGCGACGAAGATGACCACTATGGTTACAAAAAAGACTTCCGCACCGCGCTGCCACAGATCTTAGCCGTGAGCGTGAAGAATTTGCTACTGCTCGGTAAGTATACGAGTATATCTAGACACTTAGCAGCGCAGCTTGTCAAGCCAAGTTCAAGAAAATAGAACTGGTGAGCAGCACCGTGTGTAATATTTTTTTTGTTTTTGTTTTGTTATGTCACGTCACACGATTAGTGTATTTGCCAGTGTCAAGTATAAAATATTTCAAACTCAAAGAGTTCAATCAAGTATAAATGATGATGATGATGAGATGATGGGATGAGTATAGTGTTTAAGTAAAGTAGTGGCGCTTTACTTAACTTTACACGGACTTTTTTGGAGCAACTCGAAAAGTCACTTTCAGAACTTTATTTCAATTTCCCACACTCGTACACATTAACGAACACATAATGGTTAATAATCCACCAATATTACACATTATTACTCGAAGAAACACAAGTTTTGGAAATAAAAACAAAATTTTCACGTTGACAATTCCATTGCCGCCAAAAAAGTCAGTGTGTAATATTGTAACACAAACTATTTGGAGCCACTATTGACACCTTCTTAGCTCAAAGTCTATTTCATCATTAACACACCTAATTTGATTTATCTATGGAGATTTGAGACTCCCTAGATATACCTATTAGTCCCCTAAATTTCATAAACACAGCTTAAACGGTTACAAGATATTAACTGAGTGACGGCAAAAAAGCACAATGACCTTTTAATCTATGATAATGACTCATAGCCGCAGAACATTCTAATAGCATAGGTGTGCGCTGGGCCAAGATGGTATTCAAACTCGGTATCGTAGGCGAATTATTATAATGCGCACGCAATACTAAATAATTTAATTTTAGAATAACGAAATTCAAAGAGTTTCTGTATGCTAAACGAACATTTTTTTCTTTTTTAGTATTTACAAGGTAGCGTTTGAACTCACGTCACCTGATGTTAAGTGACGATGTGGCCGAAAATGGCGCCACGCTACACCTGGACTGAGAACTGGCTCTCAAGTGAGATTGTTTATTTTTCAGGTTATGGAATGACCCTTGGGTTTCCAACTATACTTATGCCAGCCGTTGAAAACCCTAGAGAGGGTGAGGTCCTACATCTTCAGAAAAGTGAAATATCATGGATCAGTAAGTATTTTGTCATCATCATCAGCCTATCACGATCCCAATGATGGGAATCTGGTTTTCTCTCAGAGAGAGATAGAGCATGGGCCATAATCTACCACGCAGGCCCAGTGCAGGTTTGTAGATGTCGCATGCCCTTCAAATGTTGTGGTTTTTGGACATGCTGGTATCCTCACGATGTTTTCCTTCACCGTTTTGAGCGATGGAAAATCTACACATAACTTTTTAAGTCATAGGTGTGGGGCCGAGAGGATTCGAAGTCGGTATCGGCACCTGGTAAAATTTTGGGATTTTCAATGTTCTTTGAAACTCGGGCTTTTATTACCCAAGCGAAAGCGAAGGTGCGAAGAAACGGTCACAAGCTCACAAGCCATTAAATGAAAAAAAAAGTGTTATTATTGTGTCAGCATATTTTTAAATTAAGTACTTATGAGTCCATAGACATTATATTATAATAGGTTACCAAAAATACAATATAATTGTAATCCATACGGCAAAGCAGCTAAAGCTGTCATCTTGTGATTGTTTCGATGTTGGTTAAGTGTTCCCATGATGAATAGCTAGTTATCAAGGAAAACAACTAGACCTATACGTTATCACTTTATGGAATGTCTTGCCAAGCGGAGTGCGGAACCTTTGATCAGTTCCTTCACATTAGAAATCATTTTGTGCTCTAGTCAGTAATTACAGTTATATGTAATATACTTCATAAAGGTGTATATTTTTTTGGACAGTTGTGACAAGCTTCAACTTTGGAATAAATATATAAGTTACACAATAATATAAATCACTGTTAGACAGTAGATACTTTGGTAAAAGGATAGCTGATAGAAGGTATTCTGATGATTTTAAATTGAGCTAGTCGTGTTTGGGTGTTGTCTATCCCCGATCGAGCAGTTTCTTGGTATCAGAGATTATACAGGGATTCTTAGTTCACAATATAAAAAAAACCTTGAACGTATCTCTCAAATAAATAGATTAAAATCTCAGGGGAGGCTGAAAAGATTTTTTAATTCGGTCTTTATTTCCACAGACTACGTCCTATAATAGGTACATCCAAACTCATAAATTTTGCTCCTTATATACATATATTAGTATGGATTATATCTTATTATATATTACTTTCATCTAAGCGTTCGTTGTATTGTAAGTAGACAACTGACTGGTATTAAGTACTGACTCACCTTCACCAGTTGGCCTCACAGATCTTACCAGACTGTTAGGAATACAAGGTTCCAGATGATGCCATGGCCGTTAAAATAACTTAATTGTTAACTAAAAACCTAAAAGGTGAACCTACAAACTTAAAACATTGGGTTATGTAATTGACTGTACAAAGTGGACGAAGCTATCTTAAGCGATCGGCTCAAGTCAAATCAAATAACATAATAAAATAACTATGGTTGAAGTTTATACTTTCCTGGTCTGCATGCAAAAATAATTTTGGCTCAGTGATCAAGAAACTGCACAGTTCGTTAATAATAATAACAAATAATAATACACATTACACTGTATCCTCAGTACAGGGAATGATTTAGCTATTGAAATTATCGGAGGGGTGAAACCGTGTAGGTTGTGTGAAGGCAAACGGGTTCACCCCTCGGATTATTTCTCAATAGTTTCACCGTGTGGCGTCCGTGTGCTTGTCTATGGATGTAGTAAAACATTTTTTGTAGGTACCAAGTTTCATTGAACCTAGCAATATATTTAAATATACATAGAAGATAATATCTCATCAGTTCCATAAAACAAAATCATGATGGAAAATGGAACTAATCATCTCAAATCCAGTTCCAAGTTCATCATCATCAACATAATCAAAGCATCAGGTTCACTCAAAGACTACTGTTCTTAGGTCTTACCTATACGAGCTAATTAAAACTAATCTTTACATAAGTAGCCAACGGTTTACGCCCGATAAGATCCACATTCTTGTAACGGTTACATGAAACTGTGATAAGGTTAAAATTACCAAATCAAAACAATTTGGTCTATTTCAGAAACAAAAGTGTGAATATTTCTTGACTCACCAATTCACAAAATTATTCCATAAACCTCCTCCAACCAGCGAGAGGAAAAGAAACCGGTAGGTAATTCAAATGAAAACTGTTTATTCGTCAAAAACTCGAAATTTTGGAGAGAGTTATTAGATCCACACCATTCCCATTTTACCTACTCGTAGGTCACAGCATACAATTACCTCAATGCTCTGTGACTTGGAAGCTTACGAAGTCAGGAGTGAAAATCTAATTTGGTCTCGGGCAGAGCCGCGGCCTAACTCTAAATTCGAAATTTGAAAATAGGATCCTTATTGTAATAAAACTTCAAAATTAAGACTAGCTACCTTTTCTGAACTCCATAAAATAAAGATAAAAGGTACATATACGTGAATTTGTTTGTTTGTAATCTAAGGAACCACTGAGCTTCGAAAATGATGATAATATGGAACACGTACAGTCGGCGACAAAAGTAGCTGATCATACTCGATTTTCCAGATGTGAAATACATCAGTAATGTTTGTTTCGTTTCTACAAAATACAAGGTAGCGTTTGACCGCAACACAACACACCTGAGGTGATGATTTGGTCGAAGGTTGGTGTTTAAGATGATAAGTAACATTGGAAAATTGTTATTCAACTACTTTTTTCGCTGACTGTACCTACCATATCAATCAAACTTTAGACTTTTCCAAAATTAGCGATTTTCTGTAATATTTATTTAATTGTATTCATTTTCTAGAGTTCATGTTGATCTTGGTGAAATGAAACATTGGTCAATGTATATTATTTATTTATTATGTAGGATAAACATAAACAGATAGTAAGAGTATAGTAGTGAACCTACACCAAAACATAATAGGGAATATGCATGTGATTTAGATTTACTTGATTTTTTTTTCCATGATACTTTATGGTCTTGACATTACACCTAAACCATTATTTTCTTATTTAATTGATAATTAATACCTTAAAAAATTAATCAAAAAGTGCAAAATAAGCGTGCTACTTTCAAATTTGCGAATCGCTTCATCATTGGTCGATTCGAAAATGACGTCACATGGCGCAGTCTGGCTTCGATATTCATACTGATATGAAGAAAATTTACTTAAAAATTGATTTCTGTAGTGTTTTCGATTGCCTAGTGCAGTTTTGGTATATAGTGACAGTACTAAACATCAAGAACAATGACTGAAAGTGGTTTTGTCAAAGCACGATCGGACAATTTGCAAAAATAGATGCTTTTATGATGACCGCATATTTTGCATAAAATCCAGATTTTTCGTCCGCTGAGTTATATTTTATATGTAACAGTAGGTAACATAGTTTGATTTTAATTTTTAAGGTTTCATTTGTATCTGTATTTTGTTATTCAAGTTTCTTTAATTATTAACTGAATATGCATACCTAAAAATAAAACTGAGGAATAATTATTTCATTTTTTTATTAAAACATCCTGCATATTATTTTGTCAAACCACAGACTAACATTATTACCTACATTATTGAAATAGAGGTACATTTTTCTTTTCAATAGTTAAATTAACATTAACATCTTTACTTTTGTACTTTGATCTAATATTTACTTGCACAGCTTCATCACAGTGTACTTGGTCTGTATTACTAGAGGCTTCAATCTTCTTCATCTCGGAGACATCCATGTGAGATATACTGGGCCTTGCTTAATAATCATCACAGCCTTCAATATGAAAAGTACTGTTCCCGGCTTCATAGTAACTTGTTTGTGGAGTAAAGTATTTGTACTTCTGACAGCAAACTCAGTGAGAGCTTTATATAATAACGATATTTTTTGTCTTTCAATCGCACACATTCTCTCTTGTGGTGGTGGCATTTTTTGTTTTTGGCACTGAAACATAATATGTTTCACATATGAGCTACAACACCTTGTTTTAACCGAAGCATAACTTTTCCCTCTTGTTGTCTCATGATGTTGTATTTTATATTATATAAGATAGGTATCTTTCTCAATCTAAAATAAATCTCCGGAGAAAAGACAGGAATAATAAAGGTCAGGCTGGTATAAACTTGGTGTAAACAGAGTTAGTTTCTTCCACTTGATAATCAAAATATTTATGTCTGCAAAAGTTAACTTTGACCAATTCACACCATGTTAACTCTCGAAATACAATACACTAACATTAAAATGATCTTCACAACAAAGTAAATACGATGATGGAGACACTTCATCTCTTCTCATAACCTTACACAGTTACGTATTTTCATATCACTTGGAATAGAAAAAAAACACTTTATCCGGTGTACTTATTATAGTGTTTTGGCCGTCTGGTACAAGACAATGACCATAAAATGGTTTTTTAGCCTTTTCCATTGTCGAAAAAGCGATATAAACTGAAAATTCTTAAATATTAGCTGTCATTACATAGAGAAAACAGTACTGGACGAGTGATGTGACGTCATCAAAAGCGCGCGAAAAATAAGGGCGTTCAAACAGGTCAAATTTAATCGGTACTTTAAATATTATTTTAAAAATTCATTTGAACGATTTTAACAGGATTTGTTTTTTTTACTATGTTATAACGAAGTAATAAGTGGATTAAACAAATAAAAAAAATCGATGCATATTCCCTATTATAGTAGTTACTTAGTGCGATCACGAATCTATCGCCAACCAATCCAAGCACCTATCGGTGTGTTCCGGCAACCCCACTTGAGAGCAAGTTCCCAATCCAGTTGTAGTGTGGTGCCACCTTTGACCACATCAGGTTGCTTGCCGCTGACCAGTAAGAACTAAAAAAAAAAAGTTTTTCAACTATAACAGGTACCTAATTTTGGAAATAAATTAACAAAATTCCTCGCTTTAGGTTCTGTGAACTTAATGGTGGTCCCGCTGGGCTGTGCCCTCTCCGGCGTGATGACGGCACCCATCGGACGGCGGCGAGCCATGCAGGTAGTCAACCTGCCGTTCTTCATCGCCTGGCTACTGTTCTCCTTCTCGACCAACACCAACCACCTGTACGGCGCTCTCTTCCTCACAGGCTTGGGTGGAGGCTTGTTGGAAGCACCTGTAAGTGATCGTGACTTAAAAGCAATCATCATCATCATCATAATCAGCCCGTTTCAGTCTACTGCTGGACATAGGCTTCTCCCAAAGTACGTCACCGGAGCCCGATCTTCGGCTTCTCTCATCCAGCCGCTGCCAGCCATTTTGCGTTTGTCGTATGTTTTGTGTATGTAAAGTAATACAAGCTGCATTTTTGTGTGTAGCATAATTGTATCATTTCGATGTTCCAATAATATTGGACATCATTGATATCCGATCTATAATAAACGATTAGGTACCTAAATCCTAAAAATTGGAAGAGGCTCTCATTACCATAAGTATTGTCCACCGTGTCGGTAGAACAGGCTATATATTATTATATAAATACGAGTAATTAGAGGCTCAAAATTAATTCTCTTTTGTGTCCCTATATCTGTTTTCGCAACTTTGTTTTCTAGGAATGGAACGTCGCCGTTGTGTCCCATTACATATTGATTCTCAGCAAAAGTAGGTTAGGTATATTATTTAAACGGTTGAAACATGTATCGATCTTCTTTGTTCTACACAGCCATGGGAAACACCCACATGGTGTCTATGACGATAGGAAACTGCAAGTGTCCTCAGTCCATCAGCACGTTCGCATCGCACGGTATCGATGAAAAATGCATTATAGGTCACAGAATGATGCCATCGATCGCTGTCCTATTTATGTAGATAATAGTTTATTCTAATAGTACAGTAGGCAAAAAAAAGTTATTGGTTAGTTATTTTTCTATTTGAACCGAGTCCGTAAGTGTAGTGCTGTCACTATCTTACCCGGCTTTTAACTGTAGGTATAGGCCAAAATATTATCTGCCGATGTCAGATATTATTTTGGCAAAATGCACTAATACGTCAGACCGTATGATCTTATTGTCAAATTTTAGTACGGAAAATTTGACAAAATGTTCAAATTTACTGAAATTTGGT
Source organism: Opisthograptis luteolata (assembly GCA_931315375.2). Taxonomy (NCBI): domain Eukaryota; kingdom Metazoa; phylum Arthropoda; class Insecta; order Lepidoptera; family Geometridae; genus Opisthograptis; species Opisthograptis luteolata. The sequence goes on from OV928033.1 coordinate 8,185,176, forward strand.
ATGAAGTTTGACTTACGGACGTTTATAAAACCGGCGCTAAGTATATTAGAAATGCGAAAGTTTGTAAGTGTGTATGTTTGTTACTTCTTCACGCTGAAACGGCTCAATATATTTGAGCGAAATTTGGTATGGAAATAGCTTAAATATAAATATATCCTGCATAAACTCATAAGCTACCGGTTCCCACGGGGCACAGCTACAAAAAGAAAGAAACCCAATTATATAACAAGTATTCTTAATATCTTGCAGGTGTTAACGTACGTAGCAGAGATCACCCAGCCACACCTTCGAGGGGCCCTAAGCGCCACCAGCTCAATGTCCATCATCCTCGGAGTATTTACGCAGTTCTTATTCGGCCTGTTCATGTATTGGAGGACGGTGGCGCTCGTCAATATAGTATTCACGGTATGAATAAGGGCTCCCACACAAAACTGCGATGAGATGCGATACGAATTGCTACGATACGATTTCGTGCGGCAAAGCGTTGTTTCAGGTGACAATACCACAAACTGCGATGCGATGCGGTTCAGATCGGAAGTTCTTGTGGTGCATTCGTGCGAGCTCGCATGCAGATGTATGCGATGCGATGCGAATCCGCAGTTTTGTGTGGGAGCCCGTACTTGAATATTTATCAACACAGACAGATCAACTTGAAGCGATGATGCCTTATGGCCGGTTTTATAAACGTCCGTAAGTTAAACGTCATACCAAATTTCGTTAAATTTGATCTTATTGTCAAATTGTTCGTGCTATAACTTGACAATAAAATGAAATTTACCGTGGTATGACATTAGTGGTAGTGACATTCCGCAGGCCATGCGTTCGAATCCTACAATGACCTTGAGCTTTCGGTGAAGAAAAACATCGCAATGAAACCATAGCTGGTGGTAGGGCATCGCCTGCCCAGCTACTAGTGCCACCCTCATGTTAAAAATCTGTAGCCAAACATATATCGGTGTGTTCTTCCTCTTGAGAGCTTTTTTTTTTTTTTTTTTTTTTTTTTACTATTTACAGGGTAGCGTTTGACCACAAGTCACCTGATGTTAAGTGACGATGTGGTCGAAGATGGCGCCACGCTACACCTGGACTGGGAACTGGCTCTCAAGTGAGGCTGCCGGAACACACCGATAGGTGCTTGGCGACAGATTCTTAACAAGAGGGTGGTAGCTAGCCAGGCGAGTACTAGAAAATACCCTACCACCAAGCTATGGTTTCATCACGATGTTTTCCTTCACCGAAAGCTCAAGCTCATTGTAGGATTCGAACCCACGTCCTACGGATCGCAAGCCGACGTCACTACCACTGAGCCATCATCGCTATAAAGCAGCAACAATATCACCCATTCTTCCTACTAACAGTGATAACACGTGTGCCCTACAAAGCACCGCGTCGACACGGACTTCGATTCGCATCTTAGCCCCTCAAGCAGGTGTGACTGCAGATTTTCCATCGCTCAGAACAGTGAAAGAAAGTATTGTAAGGAAACCGGCTTGTACAAGATCCACAATAATCAAGGGCGCGCGTCATCTACCAACCCGCACTCGGCCAGCGTGGTAGATTAGGTATATGCCGTACTCTCTCTCTCTGAAAGACCTATGTCCTATACCCCAGCATAATAAACTGATGGTCGTACACCCACCAATGAATCTCCTAAGTACCTATCATAACAGAAATCGTAATTTAGAGGGTATCTCAGATGAAACTATAGATGTCGCCAGTGCATCGACTTTTACAAAAACCAAGTGTTCCACTTTTTTGTACTGACATTCACCATAAAGTACCTTGGTACTTACTACTTAGTTACCAATGAAACCAAATCTTTCCATTCGCACGCCCAATTATTTTCGAAAAGTTTTTACATTTTTCTGACGTGCTTTTCAATCTCGGTTGCGCTTTTCTCAAACTTATAGATAGACACGCTACTATGTACCTATATGAAATCTGGTTCCGTAGTTCAATCTAACCATTGGGGGTATGTTTCCATTGGCGTAGTTAGTGAACGTGCACGTTCCTCTCCTAGCGACGCGATGTCTCGCCATATTACAATGCGTGAAAGAGTAACAAACGTACATACAAACTTTCGCGTTTATAATATTATGGAAGTAGGATTCAATGACCGCGCCACGACGCGGACGGCTGGCATATTGTGCCTACTTTTTGTAAGGCATTTTGCACGCACCCTAGTCTACATACCTATATTATTATCATTATCCCCCGGTGCCAATTTTACTTCCCTGGTCAGAAATGAACAGCATTTTAGACCTGTCAAATTTAGTTCAGTTTCAAAAAATGCTCATCAGAATCGACACACTAAATTGATAAGACGTAATAAGTATTAAGTAGGTATGTGCATTTTTTATTTATTGATTTCAGATCTTGGCAGTAATCGCCCTGTGTTTCGTGCCTGAATCTCCACATTGGCTGCTGTCCAAAAAACGGCATGACGAAGCTAGAAAGGTAATGAAAGATTAATATTGTGTTATTGATATAAAATAAGTACCTAATTATAATATTATTGAACATAGGTAGTAATATTTTAATAATCTACGTATATCTGCATCTATACCTACTTATAACTATTTAATGCTCTCTCACCTCCAACCTCACAAACTAACTTTAACGCTATAAACAAAAAAATTGTTTAAAAAGTCCCATCGGGAACGCAAGATGTAATTTAAAAAGGCGCTATTTGTATGTTTTGAAAAATAAAATAGTCTATAAAAAATAATTTCATTTTATACTTAGGTATTCGTGTAGATAGTGTAGATACCTACTATTCTAATAGGTACATTATTTAAATAGGGTAGTACCTACCTATATTCAATTATGCAAGCAACTTTCAATTGATTGCAGGTCTTGCGTGAGTATTGCCAACTCATACAAAAGGGAAGCGAAAAGGGTCAATAGCTAGCCAACAAGGGTGATAAACTGCTCTTAAAACCGCAGACGGGGCGGTGCGCGGCGCGGTGGCTCGGCGGGTTTCAGGGTTGAAGCAAATAGCCCTACCCTACCTAGTCAGTCGCGGGAAAAGCTTAGTTAGGAAGATTCTATTATTAACGCCATACGGCCAAACCATGTAAAATCTATCTATACATATTTATGGATTACTGTCATAATCTTGGAGATGCAAATTTAAACTCAGGGGTATTTTGACCCGGTGCAGTTCATCAGCTATTTATATTTGTCTACCCGTGCGAAGCGTGTTGTACAGATTTTTACTAGATTTCGCGATCCGAATAATCACTATTATCAACTGAACTGTACTGCAATCCGAACACTTGTTTCGTGTGCGGTGTTATTTACTAAAAACAATTGAATTAAGTAGGTACCGAGTACCGACCGAAATCAATAAAATTAGATAAAAACATCTAATAATACACGAGAAAGGTTGATTTGTGTCCTGAGAGCGTTTCTAGTAAAAGAAAGTTCGTTGCTGTAATATTACTTTTATTATAATATTATTTCCAGAGTTTGCAATGGCTACGAGGATGGACCACGCCACATACAGTAGAACGAGAGATGAGGGATATTCAAGCTTTGAACATGAATGCCAAAGGTACGTTTCAACAATTTCGTAATAGGCACTTTTGTACCTGAGTCTTGGATATTTCTATCTTTGTTATATATTTATTTCTTTATATAAGTATGTAAATCGTTGTCTAGTGCCCATAACACAAGTTTCGAGCTTAATTTGGGGCTAGGTCTAGGCCCTGAAATAATAAGCACGTTTTGCTCTGCGTGGTTTCTTATTCTGCGGTCTGGGCTTTCGTAGATCTCCGATCCAAATAGTTTCAAAGCCAAAAATCAAATCTTCGTTCCTCTTTCTACAAACAGTTGTACCTACTTACATCCAGACGAACGGCAAAGGGTTACAGTTAAGTTACCTATACGATACCAGTAGATATATGTTGATACCGTATTTACCTACACTTGAAGAATTGATCCACAATTCCATCCTTTCTTTGGTATAATTTTATGTTGAACGATCATGACACGTACCTACCTATTTTTACAGATTCTTCAGGAGACACAGAAGAGACATTAACTGACAAAATTTCGCATTACTCGAAAAGAAGCTTTCTTGTTCCTTTCTTTCTAATATGCCTCAGCTTCTTCGTAGGACATTTCAGTGGGATGACGACATTGCAGGTTTGGAATACCAACTCGCTAATTACTTTACACCACACACAATAAATTAAAAAAACTCTATTTGATGACTGTTCTTAGATTTGACCCTTATTTAGAGTCGACAACGCCTTCATGCATAGTTTGCAAATGCCATAGGCGACGGTGACCGCTTACCATCAGGTGGGCCGTCTGCTTTTAGTCAAACTGTTACACAAAAAAGGGAAAAGAAAATAGGCAAAAAATATTGAACACGTACCTAGGTACGAGCGTGCACTAATCACTAACGCCCGATCCTGATCCGTTATCCGCGGTTTTGGATCGATATGTACCTACATGTCATAATATGTCATTGTAGTTTTAATACGTCAAGTACTATATAACGCGCGGATAACGGAACAGGATCGATTATTAATTTCGGGTATTAGCATATCCGAATAGTGAATACCATTAAATTCAATTCAAATACCTACGTTATACGATATAGATAGGCACTTCACTGCGAATCATTTAGATATCTCAAATATGCTTGCCGTATGAGTGCAACAGTAAAAAATGGAGAAAAGGACTTTAGATAATTACTAGCTGTTCCTTGCAACTTTGAGCGAGAAGCCAACAGGAGAATACAGCTGGGCTGGGCAGCATTCGGGAAGCTTCGTCGAGTCTTTTAGGGCCTATAGGTAGCGACTTCAGGCGATTTTTTCAGGCGAAAGTTTTCAACCAGTGCGTCCTACCTGTCATGACATACGAAGCCGAGACGTGGACACTCACGGTACCTCTAGTCCATAAATTTAAAGTCGCTCAGCGGGCTATGGAAAGGGCTATGCTCGGAGTTTCTCTCAAGGATCGTATCAGAAATAAAGTGATCCGACAGAGAACCAAGGTAACCGACATAGGATTACAGTAGCAAGCTGAAGTGGCAATGGGCTGGACATATTAGCAGAAGAACTGATACGAACAAACGTGTTCTTGAGTGGAGACCGCGCCTCGGCAAACGTAGCGTAGGACGCCCTCCGGCTAGGTGGAGCGATGACATACGCAAAATGGCTAGTAGCAGTTGGATGAGAGGAGCCGAAGATCGGGTTCAGTGGCGTGCTTCGGGAGAGGCCTATGTCCGGCAGTGGACTGAAGTGGGCTGATTATGATGATGATGATGTGCCTTGCCGTTTCATCTACGAGGATTACTTACAGTATATCGCGATTTCAATTTATTCAATTTATTCATAAAAATGCATTATTGCTAACAGCATATGCCAAAACACAATACGCCAAACAAAAATATATAAACAATAAAAATTCAATCAAATAATAACAACAGACAGAACAGTAATTAATAATGATATAAAATAAAATCTTCATTTCATGTCACAATGTCCCACAGACAGATAAATTAATAATAAAATAAACAAATTCTGTTCAATTATAAATGAAAAAATCACATTAATATGTCAAATTTACATACATATATGCAATTATGCATACCTAAAGAAAATAGGTAACTTATCAATAAAAGCGCTAAAAAGTATCCCACACTATTTCCATACCAAATTTTATCATTATAGTGTCAGCGGTTTAGGCGCGTGTAAAATGGCACAAACAGACCGAGGGACTAAAAGTTAATTTCGCAATTACAGTTTTATAGGTAGTATGTATGGACTTTGGACTAGCGACCTACCCCACGGCTTTGTTTCCATTCAAAATTTAATAAGGGGGTGATTTTCAAAGGATCCTTTATTAGCGCTCCCCTAAACTACATACCAGAAAATATATCCTGCATTCATGTCTCAAGGACCAGTTGTTGAGGCTATGATGCGTTGATATGTCAATGAACGAGTCAGGGCTTTGAGTTTTTAGGTAGGTAGGTTGATTAACCTTCTGATGCACGGCCGCATTCCTCAGTAGTATCGTCATCATCTCATTAGATCCACGGTTTAAGAAAGATCTTGTGGGAAAATAAAATCTCAGTAAATCCATAATGGACTTAATGAAAGGATCATAAGATATATCTTCTCTCTTTTAATCAAACTTGATGAACTGTAGTAACAAAGAGCGGACACTGCAGACGTATGCAGTGTCGATATTCCAGATGCTAGAAGCACCGATAGACCGATACTACGCCACGCTGGTGCTAGGCATCCTGCAGATCGTCGGCACGGGACTGTGCGTGGTGCTGGTACACTTCACGGGGAAGCGCCCGCTAACCCTGTTCTCGACCGGCGCTGCCGCCGCGTGCTGTGTGCTCGTCGCTAGCTACGACTGCTATAACAAATCGGTACACCTACATCATTTTTAATCGATTTTATAAATAGGTTGCTACATCAAACTCGTCGCGTCGTCCGTCTGCCACATACAGCTGCCGCGAGGTTGCGTAATTTTTTCACCACCGACAACCTACAACCTAATCTATTTGCGGTAGATAACCTATTTTTTTGTAAGGAAAAGTTTTGGCGCGAGATTGAGTAGGTACTGATTATATAGAATGGAAGAAACAATCCGATATAGCAACAACACTCAATCGTGTAATTTCTACTTTTACCTCATTAATCGAATAAATTCGGTGTAATTTTTCAGCATGAAGAAGCTCTATTCTCCACCACATCATTGAATGGGACATCTGTTATCAGTGGCACAGGAGAAACATTTGGAAACAGTACGGCTAGTGATGTAAGTACCTATTCTACTTTTTGATAAAATGTAGGTAAAAAGAAATGAACAAAATTGTTACTGCGGACTGGTCTCCTTTTTTATAGACTCACAGAAAAGGACAGAGACAGAGAATAAGACATGACATTTTGGCTTGGCAATTTTTTATCTATATAAACCAAACAACTATAGTTTTAGTTATATGCACATATGGTGATAGGATAGGTATAATTATGGTTATAATTATGAGTAATGAATATGAATGTTTAATACAATTAGGGAATTGGAAGAACAAAGAAAATGTGGATTGATTGTGTAAGTACCTAAGGGCCGATATGACTGAAAGGAGTGTGATGTGTGACGGATAATAATAGAGAGTTATTGAAGAAAAATAAATACTGCAGACCCCAAATGGATGGAACCATTGCAGGGCAAGAAGTATGATAATGAATAGATCCACAAAAAAATGCTATACAAAACATAGTTATCACACTAATTATTTATTAATATTATAGTGAAGTCACTATATTATTCGAAAGTAAAAAAAATTTTTTTAGAGTAATTCCCACTCCTGGATACCGATGACTCTCCTCATGCTTCTGGCGCTGGTCACGCATACTGGAATACGACTGTTGCCATGGGTACTTATAGGAGAGGTAAGTGTACAAAGGAACTTAGAATAGATAATAGAGCCAAGGTAAGTTTAGTACTTGTTCTATGTCCTTTTGCACCATGTTGATCCAGACGCAAGTTTTGCCTAGTTTATTTCGAACTTTGCGCATTGAACTTTGAATAAAATATAGTTTAAAAAAGGTATGAATAAAAAAAAAATATGTACACGTCGACTTGAGAACCCCCCTCCGTTTTTTCGTCGGTTAAAAATTGATAAATGGGGCTTAGTTGTCTATAGTTCATATTATAAAGTTCAAGTAACATGCATGTGTTCGTAATTTTTATTCTTCTCCTAAAAGATTTTGATGAAATTTGGTGATAGTTAGGATCCTGGGGACATGGGACTTTTTTTTATCGCGATTATGTGCGCAGGTGAAACTTCGGGGAGCAGCTAGTAAGTCTATTGATTGTAATATATTTCAGGTTCTGAGTGCCAAGACCCGTTCCGGAGGCGCTGGGCTGGCCAGTGCAGTCGGGTACTTGTTCGGGTTCCTAACAAACAAAATGTACATCAGCATGGTAGACAGACTTGCCATATGGGGCACTTACGGCTTGTATGGTATCATATGGTAAGACTATACGTTTTATATATTATATTTGGTTGATGGTTTTTTACTAGGTCATAGAATTACAGCATAGTATCATAGCTTTTTAGTGGCAGCACTGTTTTGCAGCGTCCATCTGAGGTAGTAGTAGTACCACATCTTTGCCAGTTATTCAACCGTCAAACAGTAGTTATCCGAATTGAAGGGCAACGTTTCCGGTGAAATTAAAGGGCATCACGAAATAAAAATCACACTTTTAAAACGCTCTAAAACATATAAAATAACTAAATTTACTTGTATTCGTTACATTATAATGGTTAATTCAAAAAGCGTGTTTATTGTACAGATCAAGTCTCCCAAGGTTCCTTGATCTATTATGCAAGCGTGAGACACCTATACGACCTACGACTACGACACATATGACTTTTAACTGTTTAGTTTGATAGTGTGTTCAGTTATTCAGTTTAGTTACAAAACGAATTAACATATTAATTTTAACGTTTCAGTGGACATTCCCACGTGCAATTTTACAAATAACTACTTAATATATATATTTTTATTGCAGTCTAATTGGTTGCTGCACTTTCTACTTCATCTTGCCTGAAACGGAGGGGAAAAAATTGAATGATATTGAGAACCACTTCGCCGGCGTCAGAAAACTGACAAATAAAGTTTACCGTTCAAAGGTAGGTCAATAAAAATCATATATACCCGTGATTTATTACAGAAGCGTTTATGTATGTGTATTTATCAAAAAATCTCTAGGTAGCGTTTGACCACAATTAAATTCACCAGATGATAAGTGATAATGTGGCGCCACGCTAAACCTGAAAAAATAGATATTTAGGTATATTCTTATTTTAATGGTTGTAATAATTTACCACTAAAGCTGCTATTTTCTTGTTCAATCACAACAACAATTTCATTTAAAAATACCTAGGCTGTATGGGCACCTACCCATTGCGCTATTGTTATTGGTAATATGTACATAAGGATGAATTTGGACAGTCATTTTTGTGTCGTAGAGTAGTAAAGTTGGTACTTTTTGTATTGCAGCATTTGCTATAGCTAATCTTTTTTTTCAATGTTTGTTGTGAATATTTGATAACATGTTGTGTGGGACCTAGCTTGAGGCTAATAACTTAAACTAGCATTTTACATTTCTAGACCCGGCTTGACCCTGAGATATCGAAAATGCAAGATCTGAAGGGCGCTACAAATCTATGTTTTGAAGAAGACAACTCGAAATCATGAATAATGGATCTTGAACACTATTCAAACAACTGCAGATCTCGTTTTACCTTACTTTCTGTGATTTATTACAATTTATCAAATTTTAATTATTTTGTTTCTTTTTTGGGCGTCACACGATTAGTGTATTTGCCAGTGTCAAGTATAAAATATTTCAAACTCAGAGAGTTGAATCAAGTTTAAATGATGATGATGATGATGATGAGATGAAGGGATGAGGATAGTGTTTAAGTAAAGTAGTGGCGCTTTACTTAAACTTTACACGGACTTTTTTGGAGCAACTCGAAAAGTCACTTTCACAACTTTATTTCAATTTCCCACACTCGTATAATACACACATAATGATTAATAATCCACCAATATTACACATTATCACTCGATGAAACACAAGGTTTGGAAATAAAAACAAAATTTTCACGTTGACAACTCGATTGCCGCCAAAAAAGTGATTATTTTGTCTATAAAATACTTATCTACTCGTTTTTTTTTAACCTATACTGCACTGGTGAATGCTGGGCAAAGGTCTCCCCCATTTTTTTCCAGACATTGGATCCCCTGTAATACAACTACCACAGAATAAAAAAGTCTCTATCTAGGTATGTGTAAGTTACGGTAGTGCATATAATTTTTTTTCTATTTCGATGGTTATCTACATTTTTTTTTTACTATTTACAGGGTAGCGTTTGACCACAAGTCACCTGATGTTAAGTGACGATGTGGTCGATGATGGCGCCACGCTACACCTAGACTGGGAACTGGCTCTCAAGTGAGGCTGCCGGAACACACCGATAGGTGCTTGGCGACAGATTCTTAACAAGAGGGTGGCAGCTAGCCAGACGAGTACTAAAAAATACCCTACCACCAAGCTATAGTTTCATCACGATGTTTTCCTTCACCGAAAGCTCAAGCTCATTGTAGGATTCGAACCCGCGTCCTACGGATCGCAAGCCGACGTCACTGCCACTGAGCCATCATCGCTGTATAAAATCTAGACATACATAGATAATATGTTAATAAAGTAACTTTTTAAAATACCCGGATAAATGTAGTGCAGCAGTAGGTATAGGTATGGCTTTTCTTTAGTACTGTAGGCATATATATTCTATATCTATGACAGTATGTACGTGTATGCAAATGTGGCTCCAGATGGGAGGAGGGGTGACGGGCCCCTTTCAGCCTCGCGAGACTGAGATATACTATAGGTACGGCTTTCATTCGTATTGTCTAGAATCTAGATGTTAATTAAACGTCATTAATAAAGAACATAATCACAACGATAGGTATTGTGCAATGCAAAGTAAGGAGAAACTCCTTACTTATCTGGCCCTTGTGCCCCTCCCAGAAATATAATAATATCCACGGTCCACCCATGGGTGTAGTAGGGTGGTTTAGAGCTCTAGAGGCACGGAAGAAACACTTCTACTCTTTTTTCGTCCTCTTGTTTATGCTATTCATCTAGGTGGTGGTTTGTGGATTCGAACCCTTTACTAATCTCCTGAATCCGTTCAACTCACCTCTCAAACAATAAAAACTAGTGATGCGACGATCCGATCCGATCTTCGTTTCGAAGATCGGATTGTGGGGCATACGATCCAATCGATTTTCGGGATTTTATTGCAACCATACTGTACAAAAACTTAAAATAACTATAAATTTGAATAGTACATTTAGTCCGTATGGGCCCCAGCACAAATTAAGTAGAAGGGATTCAAATCTATTCAATATCGGATCACGGTCCAAACATTGTGGTCTGCACACAATGTAATGTAGGTAAAATGATATTGGGTGGTCAATCAAAGCACGCTCTGGGATTTTAGTTTGTTATTGACACCAATACCTATGTAATTAATAAATTTCCGGTATCTATATGATTATTACTAGCTGTACCCCGCGGTTTCACCCGCGTGGGCTAGTTTATCGCGATAAAAAGTATCCTATGTCCTTCCCCAGGGCTCAAACTATCTCTATACCAAATTTCATTTAAATCGTTTCAGTAGTTTAGGCGCGAAAGCGCTGGTCCGCGACCGCATACCTATTTCATAGATTCTCTCGCCCTCGCCCCTCTCACCTCACCGCGTTTCCCGCTGCGCCGCGGTGCGGTGGGTTTATTGATATTTTTTATTTTCGTAATATCTTTTGAATAGAATGTCCTTCTTCTTCTTGCCCTGGTCCCATCTATTTGGGGTCGGCGCAGCATGTATTCTTCTTCCACTCTCCCTTAACAGCCATCATCGCTTCATTTAGACCTTGAGGTGGTTCATGATCTCATCTAGCGTTAAATAATGCCTGGCTTACACCATCTGATGTCTTTTGCTGATTTGTGTACCTAAGTATAGGTCTACCAGGATATGATGGCAAAAAAAAAGTTTAATAAATAGCGATTTTCATAATTATGGCAACGAAAAATTTCGAGGAATTGTTTATGGTTTGGCTTCAAATTAGTAGGAATGACAAGTCTTGATACTTTGGTTTATTGCATCTTTCGTGTGAACTGAAGAAGCTTTCTCTCGAATAGGGATCGATGAATGGCGAAAATCTTGTGAACATGTAATAAAAATTGAAAATCAGTTCATAAAACAAAATCGATTGAGATGCAGGAGGAAAGGATTATCATAAATACTGCGTCTTCCTCGTCTTTCTCTACCGTTGAAGACTTTTTTATGGATGTGCAGTATTTGGAACCATTTTCAAGTTCTGATAGCCTATAATTAATAAATAAACTCATGGACAGAGTAATTGGAGTTTTCATCTAAATTTCGAACCCCACATAATTCGCCACAGTAAGATTTTCAAAAATTATCCTTGATCATTGGATAAATTTTTATATTTGCATGAACACACAGAATCAGCCACTATAGGGAAAAAAAGTATCAAAACATTTTACTCCAATTTCCCCTAGTATTGCTAGCGTCAATTTCTTTTTTCCCTTTTTGCTATCAGATTCTGGTAGACCTATATAGTCAAAATAAATGGCCGTTTATATCTGAATCTGTGGTGTAGATAGTCACTTTTTCTACGGTATATTTTTGTCCCTCTTGCTACCCACAAGTACTCCTACTGCCAACACGTGGCTTGTGTAAACGTTTAAGCTTAAAAGCTTTAAGTTCCAACAAGTTATTTTTTCATAGAAACAATCATTAGTGCCCGAAATGAATAATAATAATATGTCAAGCCCTAGTACTAAAATGACATATTATGACATGATATATCGATCCAAAACCACGGATAACGGATCAGGATCGAATATTTATCAATTTCAGGCATAAAACTATTAATTTTAGCATCTCTCATTCTCATACATTTTGCGGATTTAATTCTGGCAATACTGGGTAATTTTACCGAACATATGTTAGTTTCAAAAACGATTACAATGCGATAAATAGTAAGGGATTTTTTGATGTTTTTTTTATATTAATCCATGCTATGCGCTGGATAGAATCACGCTAAATTGATATGATTATAATTATTTTGTACTGTGTAAACTAGCCTTTACTACATCTGTCATCGAAAGACATAGCATACCATAGACATCGATTATGCTTTTTTCGCAAATAAATTCACAAAAAAAAACACCTCATTGCCTTTGTTAAAAGTTAAACAAAGTTGTTACGATACGATTACGACGTGTGACGTCATTTGATTAATAAAACGTGAACGGTTGAATGATAGTTTTAATATTATAAAAAATATTTATTGATATTGTTACATACATAAATAATATATTTTTACATATTTTTATTTATACACAAATAAAAAAGAAACTAGCTCATTAACTACGAAAAGTAAATAAAGTTCATAGAAAATTTTGGGGACTTTCAGTGACAGTCACGTTTGTTTTTGGTTAACATCCGCCATTTTGTAGTTTGTACCGTACGTACTATCGTTTGTTTAGTGACTGGCTTTCATACTTGGTGCGCGAATATCGTTTCATAGAACATCTATTATTGTGTTATAACTAGAAGCGGTGTACAATGTTTTTGCTGGAAAAGTTGCTCAGCGTGGGTATAAATTAAATCGTGTCGTGTGCTGCAGTCGGCTTGTCAATCTGACATCGGTATAATATCGTATCTATCTACCTATGTGCCGGATGTGTCCTACAATCGGTTAGGGCGACTTTACGTGCCACCTTGAGTGGTGTACGTGTCCCGATACCTATGCTGCTAAGAAAATGAGTGGCAACGGGAATCAGGTGCCTTTGGCGTCTAGTCAAAGAGGACCCGGAACGTATCCTTTTAAAAGTCGTTTATAGTGAAGTTTTATTAAATTTACGTAATAATTCATACCATTTCAGCATCTGTTTGTATGTTGCCGCTATTGCGAAAAGTTAACTTTTGTAAACTGTTGTTTAGATTTGAAGTTTCATAAAACTTTCTTTTATCGTGTACCTAGTTATTTATGTTTGAAAGTGTTCTGTAGAAAAATTATAATGCATGTTGGAAAATATGGTCTGCATTTTAGACTTTATGTGTACCTGCATCAGTGTCTTGTAAGTAATTTAGCCATAACTTGCAGAGATAGCAGCATGGTAGTGTGCATGTGTCCAAAACAGTTATATTATATATAATATGCATTAGTAGAAATTAATTTTTATCCAATGAACAATAAAATGACAGTGTAAGTTTTAAAGTTCCTTTTTGTTTTCAGAACAAACAAACTGAAGACAAGTGGCCCAACAAAGAAATTGTGTTGAATTTAATATCATCAGCTTTGCGAAAATGTAATCAGCGAAATTATATAGAAACACATGATTAGGTAAGTATATAGAATAAATAAACATTTCAACATTTATGTACCTGTGTTCAATTTAATAACAATATTAACAAAAAATCGCATAGCTATTTATCTCAGTACCTACTTAGGAAGCATATAATAATTTAAAATATTTTTATAAAATGTGTATGATTAAGTACATATTAAGTTTGTTAACTTTATACTTTGTGATTAACTTTACAAAACACAAATAAAACAGTAGCTAGTAGGTATGTAGGTTTTTTACATCTGTCCAAATTGAATGATGATATTATTATTGTTATATAATATAAAATAAACATATTATCATGTATCTACCTAGATTAAGTAACTACCTACATCAAATTAGATAACAATGTATTTGTTTTAGTGCTTAATGTTATAAATATGTTTTGTCAACGTTATATAAATCACTAATAGGTACATTATTTGCAATTTTCTTACTTAATTAACATTGTAGTAATTATGACACACTAACACCATCATAATTGTAGTTTTATTTTAGATTATTGTAACACAAACACAAATATAAACAATAGCATAAACACAAGACACACAATAGCTTTGAATTTAAATCAAGATCTAAAACTTCAAGTACTTAGAACAGTTTTCAATTAACATAGTTAAATCAACTGACATGCTTAACATTTGCTAAGACTTTTCTGATGACCTTTGCGATTAGCAATGCTTTGTTTAATTTGTTAGATAATATAAACATGAATGTTATTTTTACACTACAAATGAAAAAAGTCCTCGAGGTGCCATAACTGGCCCATACATGACATGTATTTGAATACTAGGAACAACACGTATATTGTAGTTATGTTATATATTCTCAATATACTTATTTATATAATATATATATTATAAAGTTAAATTAAAATGTTATAATACATGTCATTAGTCATTGAAGGGCTTATGAGTAAATAAATAAATTATGACATCAAGTGCAAAATCTCTTACTAACCTAACCTTACCAATTAAAGGGTGAATGGAACATATTCTATTGGGCATGTGTGTGTGTGTTTGTCTTTGGCCTTACAACTTAGTGTCAATTTATAGTTTATCAAAGCTTGCTTAGCTGTGTTTAGTTCAGGACCCGATTCTGAATTGAAATCTTAACTTGGGCTGTGCGTGGCGTTTTTATTTATTCTGACTGCCCAGCAAAGAGCATTAAATTATGTTATGCTTATACAACTACATTTTAAATAACAATGTAAAAAAATTAGGACTGCAGAGCAAATGATATCAATAAGTCATGTTGCCATGTGTTACTGCCACCAAATAATTCTTTGTATATTTTTAATTCTGTCTAAAAAATTAATAAAACAATATTAGACAGACAAAAACAATATTTAAAATCACTTTGTTTAACTTTACCTGATACAGATATCAGGATGTTTTGTTATATATAAACAAAAGTTAATCAAAATCTACTATAACGAATCATAGCACATAATATATTCAAGTTTGTTGGGTATAATTGTGACACTAATACAGTACTAACCCACTCAGACCGCCTATGCTTAATGGAAGGATGTAGATGCAGTTTTTGGGACCCCCTTAAACACTCTGTCTCAACTTAATAATAATTGAGGTATGTGTCATTGCGCTATGAAATATTATAACATTGGAATGCTGCAGTACCCATGGTAACACGTACTTACGAAGTGACGTAGGTTGATTAACGTACGAAATTAATAATCGATCCGATCCGTAATCCCCGGTTTTGGATCGATATGTCATGTCATAATAGGTATGTCATTTTAATACTATTACTACTAAAAGGTCATATTATGGCATGACATATCGATGCAAAACCGCGGATCAATTATTAATTTCGGGCGTATATGATTCTAATCGACGTACAGATGGAGTCGCGGGACGTCTACTAACTACTAACTTGGTAAGAATGGAATTGAGTTTGTTGGTTGGTCCTTCTTTTACGCAATAACTAAAAAAAAAGTTGATGTACATAATATTATATCCTAGTAAAATGCACGGTTCCTGTGGGAATCTCCACGCGGGAGGAACGCGGAGCACAGGTAAGAGTATAGTTTCAATTTAAATTCTTTTAGGTTCTTAGAATACGCAGTTACTAACGCCCGAAATTAATAATCGATCCTTATCCGTTATTTGCCGTTTTGGATCGATATGTCATTTTACCCCCGAAATTAATGATCCTGATCCGTTATCCGCGGATTTCGATCGATGTGTCGTGTTATAATATGTCATTTTAGTACTAGGGCTTGACTTATTACTACTATAATGATATATTATGACTATTTATGACATGACATAAACTATAAGGGATCAGGATCGATTATTTCGGACGTTATTAGTAATATGTCAAGCCTTAGTACTAAAATGACATATTATGACATGACATATCGATCCAAAACCGCCGATAACGGATCAGGATCGATTATTAATCTCGGGCGTTAGTCTCCAATCTAGTCGTAGCGTGGCGCCACCTTCGACCACATCGTCTCTTGTGCCAAATGACTTGTGGTCAAACGCTACCCTGTTAAATTTAAAAATAGACGCTTATCTCGCTCATAATAATAAAATTATTGTTTTGGTAGGTTTCATACACAATAGATTTGGTCTTATTAAAATAGATGTAGGTATATTTAAATACATAATATAAGATTTATAAATTCCAACGCCGCCGGCGCCGTTTGCCCTACCACCATTAAAGTTATAAAATAAGTATTTTTCACTGACAAGAAGTGGGCAGGAGCCGGGCGGGTTGCTAGTTAAGTTTGAAATCCCCGTATTTCATCACTAACGGTCGGTTTCAATTACCGATCTATCCACGGTTTGTCTTACTAAAGATATATATTAAATTTGACACTAGCTCCATAGAAGTAATGTCAAATTTCTATCAATAGTAGGGCAAACCGTGGATGGATAGGTTATTAAAACCGGCCCTAATAGTGTTGCCGAACTATCTATAGTAAAACTATCGATAGTTATCATCTGAAAACGCCAATACTATAACTATATAATAATCTACTACTATACCACTAAATACTATCGATAGTATCGATAGTTTATGCTTCACAGGCAGCAATACTATCGATAGTATTGCCTCGTTTTAAGCTATCGATAGTGTTGCGATTGGTTAGCTATCGATATACTATCGATTAACTATCGATCGGCAACGCTAATCACTTACATACCAAACATCGTACCCGCATGCAGTTGGTCGTTAGTATAAGGTCTACCAGAATCTGATGGCAAAAAAAAGTTTAATAAATAGCGATTTTCATATGGCAACGAAAAAAATGTGATCTGTGTCAACTGAAATTTCGAGGAATTGTTTATGGTTTGGCTTCAAATTACTAGGAATGACAAGTTGTGATACTTTGGTTAATTGCATCTTTCGTGTGAACTGAAGAAGCTTTCTCTCGAATAGGGATCGATGAATGGCGAAAATCTTGTGAACATGTAATAATAAAAATATATAGTTTAAAAAACTAAAAAAACACTTTAAAAACGCACTCAAAAATATAAAATAATTAAATTGACTTGTATTAGTTACGATATAATTGTTAATTCAAAAAGTGTGGAGCGCTTTTTGGTTGTGTGTACTTTTATTTACCCAGTAAAAGAAGCGCTCCACACTTTTTGAATTAACCATTATATCGTAACTAATACAAGTCAATTTAATTATTTTATATTTTTGAGTGCGTTTTTAAAGTGTTTTTTTTTAGTTTTTTAAACTATATATTTTTATTTTTTTACTTTTTAGTCTTTTGTTACCAAGTCCAATCTATCGGACTCATCAAAAGGAATCATATGAGCCCAAACTCGAGGGGCTTACTAGTAGCCACTGCAGAGATCCCCTACCCACCTTCTGGCTAAAACATCAGACCCTCGTCACCAAGTTCAATCTATTGGACTCATCAAGACGATTCATATGAGCCCAAACACGAGGGGTTTGCTAGTAGCCACTGCAGAGATCCCCTACCCACCTTCCGGTTGCATCATCAGACCCTCGTCACTAAGCCCAATCTATTATACTCATCAAGACGATTCATATGAGTCCAAACACGAGGGGTTTACTAGAAGCCACTGCAGAGATCCCCTACCCACCTTCCAGCTGCATCATCAGATCAGGTCGATGATACCAAATGATTGCATTGTCACCGAGATTACATACACATACAAAGTTTCAAGTCGATACGACAATTAGAAGTAGGTGAAAATTGACTTCTAAGATTTGATTACATTGTTGGTTAGTTACAAGTCAAGCTAATAAAAGTGTTTTAAAAATTGAAAATCAGTTCATAGAACAAGATCGATTGAGATGCAGGAGGAAAGGTTTAACATAAACTAGCTGTTCCCCGTGGTTTCACCCGCGTGGGCTACAGTTTAACGCGATAAAAAGTATCCTATGTCCTTCCCCAGGGTTCAAACTATCTATGTACAAAATTTCATTTCAATCAGTTCAGTAGTTTAAGCGTGAAAGCGTATATATTCTGTATACTCCAAAATTATACCCGCTCTTCGGTGCCCGCCGCGTTACCCGCTGCGCTGCGGCCACTGCATGGCCATGGATGGCGGGGCGGGGCGGGGCACGGGCGGCGCGGTGGTTTCATTTTCCATTAGATTGACAGTTTATTTCGTAATATCTTTTGAATGGAATGTCCGATTTCAACAATTCAAAAAGTATTCTACATATATTGGAACAATATATGTAGAATACAAAATGATTTATTTGGATAAGGATTGATATAAAAGTGTGGATAACACGGTCTGATTTTAGTCGGCATTTTTATCAACTTTTAAAATGTAAAAAAGTGTTTTAAAAACGTAGTTATAGTATGTTATCCTTATGAGATAGACAAACAATATAATATTTTATTTTTTACACAACATATAATATTTTTTGTAGACCTATATAAGATACACAATTCCCCCATACATCATTTTGTTACATCCCTTTGAGACCCTTGACTTGTTTTAAGTCAAGTCAGTCAGTCAGTTTTGTTAATCTCGTTTTCGTTGAAAGCTCCTAGGCGCCTTATTTTTTCCGACACCTCCAACAAATATCGTTATATTTTAGCCAATGTATACAATAACTTAACAAATTATATCCTAAAATTTTCCTCGAGAACCACTCTATCTATTGGTGAAAACAGCATTAAAATCGGTGCAGTAGTTTTTTAGTATATCGCGTACAGACAGACAGACGCGGCGGAGGACTTTGTTGTGATCTGACGTAAATAAAACAAGACTCGGATAATCAGAATTACGTTCCTAACCTAACAGTTTTTTTCGCTCGCTATTATTTTGCTCAACTCTCAATAACAATAAGTAAAAAATAGAATAAAATAAAGTAGGAGCAAAAAAATATAGGTACGAAGACGAGCGAAGCTAAGAGGAGCTGTTTGGGAGGAGTGAGCGTCTGCAGCGGCAGCGGCCGGCGAAGTCTTAGAACCTTAACAGCTTTATTTACTAGGTATGTAGGTATTTAATAAGTGCTTTTTTACAGCATGTATACTTCTATACTAATGTTATAAAGAGGAAAGATTTCATTGTTTGCATTGAATATGCTCCGAAACTACTGAACCGATTTGAAAAGGTCTTTCACGGTACTACGACTTTGCAGAACACATCATTATTTTCAAAAAGTGTCGCGACAGCATTATATACTAGTTATGCCACAATAATAATTCTTTTTTTTTTAGAAAATAATTTGAATTCCGCCGCTAGAACAGGCTCTTTTTTTGTTTCTTGGTATTAATCCTTATCAAAATAAATTACTTAATATTCAAAACTGCTTCAATACCTTTATGTTTAACTTTTTGAATCATTCAATTTGGACATTCCATTCGAAAGATATCACGATATTAGAAAAAAAGTAGCGTGGCACTCTGCTCGGCAATGTAGGCGCCACTGGAAGGGTTTTTGTGCGTATATTATAATTTAAAAATTTGAAATTTTTGTTATTACCCGTTGAAGCCGAGGCGGCGGTCCGCTAGTCTATAATATTTTTGATAATATACATAACTAGCTGTTCCCCGAGGTTTTACCCGCGTGGGCTACAGTTTATCGCGACAAAAAGTATCCTATGTCCTTCTCCAGGGTTCAAACTATCTATGTACCAAATTTCATTTCAATCAGTTCAGTAGTTTAAGCGTGAAAGCGTATATCTATACTAATCTATACTAATCTATACTTACTTATTATAAAGCTGCAGAGTTTGTTTGTTTGTTGGATAGCCCATTTATCGAGGAAGGCTATAGGCTATATTTTATTTCCAAAAAAATTAGGGATCCGTAAGAAAATTGCTATTTTGCAACCCAAGGTGTGAAATCGAAAATCTATTTTTGCGTGCGCTGCAAAAACTATTGACACTAGAACAAAACAATGTATCACGGGTTTGTAGGTCCCATTAAGATCTACAAAAAAGTCCGCAAGAGCATATGTCTAACTATTATAGTTATGCCGCAATAAGTGTTTTTTTTTATTTTAAAAATTTAATTTTAATGCCGCCGCTAGAAAAGGCTCTTTATTTGTATCTTGGTATGAATCCTTATCAAAATAAATTACTTCTCATTCAAAACTGCTTCAATCCCTTCATATAACTTTTTGAATTATTCAATTCGGACATTCCATTCGAAAGATATCACGAGTTTAAAAATGTAAGTAGTAGTAGAAAAATAAACCCGCTGCACCGCAGTGCCGCGGGAAACGCGGTGAGGTGAGGGGGGCACCGGGAGAATCTATGAAATAGGTAAAGTGCGGTCGCGGACCAGGAAGACCTTTAACTGCGCGGTTCAAACGTGTGGTCCAAGAAAAATTAACTTAGAATTAGAATAGGATAATGGGTACCTATAGCAGGTAACGCGTTGAGGGGCACCGAAGTGCGGGAATAATTTTTTTTCATACGGAAAATATACGCGCTGCAAAAAGCGCACGCAAAAATAAGTTTTAGATTTCAGACCTTGGGTTGCAAAATAGCAATTTTCTTACAGATCCCTAATTTTTTTGGAAATAAAATATAGCCTATAGCCTTCCTCGATAAATGGGCTATCTAACACTGAAAAAATTTTTCAAATCGGATCAGTAGTTCCTGAGATTAGCGCGTTCAAACAAACAAACAAACAAACTCTGCAGCTTTATAATATTATATAGATAAGTAGAATTCAATCAATCTTTCCTCTTTATAATATTAGTAGACTAGAGGACCCGACAGATGTTGTCCAGCCGACCCAGATATCGACTGCAGCGCCATCTGCCGGGCTGATTTGTGAATCTTAACCATCCAGGGCGCCACCCAAATGACCGATTTTTTTATGCTATATATGGCCAGCCACCAAGGATGTAACTTATCAAAGGTTTTATTTAAATTTTGAACGGGCTTTTAAGTATAGAAAGCTGTTTATTAAAAACAAAAACAAATATGATTACCGCGGGAAAAAGTATTGTTGTTCGTTGTTACTCATTGATTTTCACAGAATCGTACTGAAGAGAATAACTATGCAACAAACTTCGACCTCGTTAGAATTATCCCAAACCAACATAATGCCCGGAAAGTCCACTTTAAATTTCAAATAAAAAGTTCTGCCTAGGTAGTACTTAGTTTTAATTTCCGCGCATTATTTGAGAAAAGTTCTAGGAGTTCTAAGAAAGAGAAAGTATATTCAAGTCTCATTTTATTCTATACCACTAACGACCCTAAAAGAGTTAACTAAAGAGTTGCTGGCACATAAGAGATAGGTAGTCGTCTTAACAACTTTCTGTGACGACCTTTTTTTCTCCAAGTGTAGAAAACACGCCAATCTTCTTCTGGCACGGGTTTTCTCACAGCATTAATTTACCTAATTTGCCTAAAATTAAAATAAGCTATGTAAAATTGGCGTTGTCTGTAATGTCATTTTATAAAGGTAAATTTTATATAGTGTTGAAAGTTAGTGAGTAATTAAATGCCCGTATTTTCAATGCTAATAAAATACTTATAATAAATTAATGTCGTAGCGTATGGTCATGAGCGCAAGGGGCAAGAATTAAACTTTGCGCACCCCAAAACTGTAGGAAGAAAAACAATGTAGGTACAAATCGTTCAGACTCATAGATATATTATATATCGTTTAATTGTATAGAAATGTGTTAACCGCTGTTGAAATCAAGTGTAAGTTAGTATAAACTAATGTTTTAACATTTTATGTAAGTTCTTAATGTGGCAGTATCCCAGCGTCCGTCAGGCTGTCTGCCGGGTCTGCGAGTTCACCCCATTGATGCACCGTTGCTACGACGCTGCTAATAATCAATATTAAATTTATGTAGTAGATGACAATAATGGTCAATATTGCACAATGAATTATGGTCTGTTTTAAGTATAATGTGACATAAACCGCATGTAAAATTAATACATGATTCAACTGAAAACAACGAAACACACTTTCACATACCTGTCATATCACTGGTTCTTTGTTAAACATTGTCAAGATCAGAAAGAATACTGTTTGCTTCATATTCCGCTACACATCGTCTGTAAACATTGTAAATCACTTCTCTGACAGAAAGTCGTATAGTTTTTCCACTTTTACTTATTTTAATCTCGGTTTTAGTCCCGGCATCAGAAATTTACTAACATCTGATCTTGGATTCTTGATTAGTTTTGTGAAACGTCATTATTTGCTTAATGTTGCCAGAAACAGTAAATGTTGTCGATTTCGTGACTTTTAGCTAGTCTTGGTGACATTTTGCTTTGGCAGTAAGGATAAATGAAATGTACGACTGTACCCTATTTCTACCAGTGAATTTCATAATCTAAAGCCAAGTTAAGGCTACGACAGAAAGTTCGACACAAATGTCAGTCATAGATTTCTTTATTGATGCAGCTAGTGATACGACACTAATTATTATCACGAAGTATTTGGGAAACTTAGAAAACTGTATACGCAGCAGCTGTATATTATGTAACAACGACAAAGACATCATTCATCAGCCAGCCTTCTTATCACTAGCCTCATGGCGGCACTTCAGTTGGCGTAGGTGGTCTCGCTGTCTTCTTTATTTAAGCTCATGTTAATATACTTATGCCTATTTTATTTTACTATACTTGACCACCAGAAATTAAATGACATATAGTTTTTTTTTTTTAACTTTGGCTCCATTATTTACTCATTTATTCTAGTTTGTATACAATGCTTTCATTCAATATGACAATAAAACATACGTATAAATAGCAGTATTCAAGTTAATATTTTGTGAATGTAGTCAAAATATTTATAAATTAAGCTAGGGATGGAATATGACGCGCAGTTTTCATCTGGCAACCCTTAGCTAAAAACTCACCCCTTGTCATGAACGCGGTGAAACTATCAGCAATGTGTGCTCGACTTTATCGAAACAAAACTATTATTCATCATCCATTGCTACTTTTGTAAGCAGGTCGAATATGGGAATAATATACAAATCAGATTCACGCAGCAATGTATGCCGTGCTACTACGTTTTGTTTTATCGTATAGTCGTATGCCTTGGTAGCGGGGAGCACAGGGAACGCCCCAAAGTTGTGGCTACAACCTTTGTCTCTTTCCCTCGCACTGTCCTATGCTAAATGATTCGCGGCTTGACCTTTCATCGGGCGATTTCCCGGAGTGATTTCTTTTAGTTACTAATAAAAAGTTGTTTAAATGTATTAATTTCAATGAAATATTCGTAAAAGTTTCGTTATTATCCAACAGTTTATCGTGAATGTACCGCGTCAGCATTAATTTGCCCTCGTGTGTGAGTGTACGGCGGAGAAGCATGGAGCGCGCGGTTTCCTTATCGATTTTCTCTATGCTGCATTAAATTACAACTCGGATTGCGAATGCGGACTGCAATAATTTTAACAACATGCTTTTCTTACATTTATTGTAATTTAGAATACCGATTTTGGTATAGTGTTTTGTAATTATTGTCTTCTGTCGTACTCGTCTTTTAATTGGCGGCTCAGCGTACCTTCGTGTAAGGCTAGGAAGACTTCAAAACCGCCAGGGCCTGGATGGCCCTGAAATTTGCGTAGAGGACAGTGAAGGAATACTTCTCCTTATGCCGATGATTGTGTCGCCGTTGTTTTGGGAATGGTTCAACCTTTGGCTCACACAATTTTTGAAAGATTTGTATCATGAAATTAAAATGGTTGCTTTGAGAGGAGGGAACAGTTCTGTGCCGTACCAGCACACGTGTACGAATCATGGCAGTCAACAGCAAGCAGGAGGGATTGATATGAACCAAAGTGCACCGTCGATGAACGCGTCCCAGACAAATGGCGCCCACATTCCGAACCAGATAAACATGCAGTCTTTGAGCACAGTGTCGCTACAATTCGTGCCTCCGCCGCCGGCCGCAGTTGGTGCAAGTCCCGCGACCCACAACCATAACCATAGCCACAGCCACAACCACAACCACAGTCACAGTCACAAACATGAACATTCAGCATCTCGTTACTCCAATTCCAATTGCATGCCGTCTTCGCATTCACATCGTCATTATCGACTGCTGCCGCAAACGAGTAAGTTAATTAAATATAAATAATTACTATCATTAGCCTTAGTTAACATTATATTTTTGTAACTTTCGTTAGAATGTAGTGGGAATGCTTTATTACGCTTGGTTCCTTGAGTGCTGATTTTGTTTTATGTGCTATTGTTTCCTAATCGCGTTGTTGATAATGGTTTTATTTCGATATAAGTATACATTCGAAACAGATGCTGAAGTTTGGTTATAGTAACGTAGGCACGTGGTAAAGTAATGTTATGTTACTTTAAAAAAAAGTACCTTAATTAAGCCGATTATTTTTTGCATATGATTTCCTTATCGTGATTCAGTTATCCACGAGCGTCAACACCACACAGTGAGTATGAGTAATGTATCTATCAGTCTATCACACCAGCCTCATTTTAATGAGGGATTTTCCAGGACCTAATATTAGTTGATGGCACTTGTGACATATGGCGTTGCATCAACACAACAATGCGACACGCGTCAAATAACAAAATAATGTGTGTAACGCGAAGAGTAATAAACACTTAACAGAAATAATAATGGATATATTGTCAAAAAGAAGCAATGATCTGTCAGGAAATCTCTCATCATTATTCTCTTGCGTCTGCCGTGAATTTCACTTGGGTTGGGTTTGATCATCAGGTGTAACTTAGTTGCCCTGCCATGTTTTTGTCCAGGACCGGTGGAATGCTACCACCCGTCGAGCGCCACTGGCACGACGTACATGCCGAGTACCACCGGTGGGTCGCAGGCTTCGGCCCAGCCTACGCTGAGGGTTCAGCCGACGCCGCCGCAGCCCTCAGCACCGCCAGCACCGCAGCAGGACATGTCCAAAACCAATATGGTCAGTATTTATTTATCGCAAACCGCCCATCACAGTTCTAACAGGCGTACGATTCTCTCTAGGGACCGGTATTGACGAACCTATGTTCCAAATTTGCTAAGGTGAATTGCATGATAATAAAATATATAGCTTAAAAATCTAAATATCACACTTTTAAAACGCTCTAAAAATCACTACTTATTATAAAACAAAGTCCCCCGCGCCGCGTCTGTCTTTATGTCTATTCGCGATAAACTCAAAAACTACTGCACCGATTTTCATGCTGTTATCACCAATAGATAGAGTGGTTCTCGAGGAAGGTTTTAGGATATAATTTGTCAAGTTTTTGTATAGATTTGCTAAAATATAATGATATTTGTTGGAGAGGTCGGAAAAAAAAAGCCGTCTAGGAGCTTTCAACGAAAACGCTGCCTAAACCCTTTGAGATATAACAAAATGATGTATGTTGGAATTGTGTATCTTATATAGGTCTACAAAAAAGTCCGCGATGGCATATGTCTATCTCTTAAGGATAACAAACTATAACTACTTTTTTACATTTTAAAAGTTGATAAAAATGCCTACTAAAATCAGACCGTGTTATCCATACTTTTATATTAATCCTTATCCAAATAAATCATTTCGTATACAAGATTGTTCCAATACCTGCAGATTACTTTTTGAATTGTTCAAATCGGATATTCCATTCAAAAGATATTACGAAATTAAAAAGTCAATCCAATGGAAAATAAAACCACCGCGCCGCCCGCGCCCCGCCTCGCCATCCATGGCCATGCAGTGGCCGCAGCGCAGCGAGTAACGCGGCGGGCACCGAAGTGCGGGAATAATTTTGGAGTATACAGAATATAATTATACGCTTTCACGTCTAAACTACTGAACTGATTGAAATGAAATTCGGTACATAGATAGTTTGAACCCTGGAGAAGGACATAGGATACTTTTCATCGCGATAAACTGTAGCCCACGCGGGTGAAACCGCGGGGAACAGCTAGTTTTATATATTTTGGAGCGTTTTAAAAGTGTGATTTTTAGTTTTTTTAAGTAATATATTTTATTTTTCCTTTTTAGTCTATGTAACCATGCCCAATCTATTAGACTCGTCAAAACGAATCAAATGAGCCCAAACTCGAGGGGTTTTCTACTAGCCACTGAAGAGTTCCACTATCCTCCTCTTGGCTTCATCATCAGACCCTCGTAACTAAACTCAATCTATTGGACTCGTCAAAACGAATCAAATGGGCCAAAATTCGATGGGTTTACTATTAGCCATTGAAGAGTTCTACTATCCATCTCCTGGCTCCATCATCAGATCAGGTTAATGATATCAAATTATTGCATTGTCATCAGGACTACATATATTGCATATATATATATAATTATGTTTCAAGTCGATACGACAATTAGAAGTAGGTTAAAATTGACTTCTAAGATTTGATTACATTGTTAGTTAGTTATAAGTGAAGCTAATGAAAGTGTTTTTAAATAGCGAATAATGTTCAAAGGAGTCTTAAGCTCTATAAGTTTTGATAAAACTGCCTTTCCAATTGTTTCATTATTATCAACATCCCACGATAAATACTTAGGCGATGTTGATGCATGTCTCATCGTTCTTTGACAACTATGACATTTCTGTTTTCAGTCCGGCCACAACTTCGTGCCTCAAAACCAAACACAACCACGGCCACAGTACGCTAACTTTCCATACAGACCAACGCAACATGGGTCGAGGCCTAACTCGCATCCCAGGTTCGTACAATCGTAGTATACGTACATTGTCTTTTATCATTAGTTAAAAATTAATCATTGCAATGAAGCTTTGCAGAATATATCGGGTAAGGTAAAGCTCTAAAGTTCGGTAGCTTTGAAATCTTATATACAAGAGCTATCACAACGCTTTCATATTCGTAACTGCATCTCTTTTGACTTTATTTTTACCATAAAATCAAACTAAATCAGCTAAACGTTTCCAGCTTTCGATTAAATAAATAATTATATTTATTACATTAAAAAGATTAATGAGACAGCTCGCACCATTCTAACACGTTATTTCGCACTATACACCGCACGGTGTATAACATAAAAATATATACAATAATAAAATTAATAACAAAGTTTATGCATTAATACAATGTGCTAGTCTGAAGATAATGACTCGAAGCGAACGTCAAGAGAAACGCTTGGCAAGCTGTAGTTTTAAAAACAAAGTGGTGTTGTTTTCTTTAGCATCTAAACAGTGGTAGTGCGTAAAATGAAAGACATTTCTACCATTGGACACATATGCGCGGTCACAATGTGACGCAATATTTGTCACGCGTGGACAGCCAAGAGTGGCCAAGACGTGAGCCGCGACTCATACATCATAGTCCATTGTCGAGTATGTTACAGCGACGTGCACATACGGCTGTAGCAGAGCCTCAATGGACAATTTACAATCGCTTTCTACGCGTGCCGAGGGCGAACATCTTAATGAATGTGCTCATAATATATCCTGCAGGCAGCAGCAGTCGTTCATCCCCGGTGCAGCTACCACCGCCGGGCCTGTCATGTATCCGACCCTCGTGTTCCAACCTACACCCATGGGCATGCAGACCTACCAGCAGCCACGATCAGGATCACCAGGGTTAGTTCACTACTACCACACTCATGTTCATTATGAATATCAGAATGCTCATAGAAAAACTCATTGACTAATTCTACCATTTTTTTTCACGCGTTGGAGAAGAACTGTTTAGATTCAGATAATAAAACAATGTTCGGGATACCCCTGATATCCCAGTTACACTTACGAACGCGTGCGTACGTGCTATTAGTTAACTGAATAAGCAGGTGGGCCGCTTGATGGTAAGTAGGTACCGTCGCTTATATAATGATGCGTACATGTTGTAGATACGCTGTCAATGGCCACCCAGCAAAATTACTTTGTTAAGAGCGACGCCGCGGTCTACCTGGTGAATTTTATTCATCCAAAGAAGACAAACTGCGTACAAATTTGTACTCGATGACACTCATTTGGCAAGACTTTATATGCAAAATACCAAACTAGTGTTAATTATCTTCCATTGTGTGATTATTCTGTTTTGTTATTTTAATTTCATGCACTCGCATCAAACTATTGTGATAGTTTGATTATGAGCACCCCATATATACCCCTCTATTGCAGTAGATTTTAAATTTTTAATACAACACTGATTGTTTACCAACCAAAGATTTGCTCTCTCGTTAAAACTAACTTTCACTCCAATGTTCAACCAGAGTTTATGAATTTGAAGTGGGAATAAATGATTTGTTCCAGATGTTAATTTTGCCAATTTCGCCAGATCTAATTAAATTTTTTTTTTTAATTATGTTACGAGATAAGCAAGTTGTTCATCCGATAGTAGGCGTCACGGTTACCCATAACGATTTTAGTACCCAGAATATTGTGCCTCTTTTGTTCAAAATCCGTTGCGGCAAATTGACTGCGCTCGTTACTCTGAGTTGTCAGTGATCAATCTCTTTATACCCTGTAATTTCACTGGAAACATTACCTCTCAATCCGGAACACAATATTGTTTGCACACCATTGATTGGCGGTTGAATAACTAGCACAGGTTATTTTCCGTAATGAGGCGAAAACCCATAATTTACACATGTTGTATTCCAATGACCAAGGTGTATTATAGGTATATTGTTGTCTTGTGTTCATTAATTGGTCAACTAGATATTTTTTTATTTCATTTATAATAATTGCCAGTTTTAGTTTCTGACCAAATAAGGATTCATGACATTATCGATTAACCCACTGTCACTCTTATTTACAGATATTATCAGTACATGGGGCATTACATTACAGGCTTTAATAACCAACCTAGCCACACACAATCCTGTAAGTTTATTTTTTTATCAGTTAAGAGTTTACAACAGCAAAAACGGTATAGATACGAGATTGAATGAATGAAATGAAATGACTGTTTCATATAAAATCGTAATGCTTGTTTCTGTTTTGTGTAATTTTCTTCATGGAATGTTAAAGACAACATTTCTAGGCATTTAGATTGTCTCTTTGAGATTCAGTTTTATAT
The DNA here is from genome assembly GCA_931315375.2 of Opisthograptis luteolata. NCBI lineage: Eukaryota > Metazoa > Arthropoda > Insecta > Lepidoptera > Geometridae > Opisthograptis > Opisthograptis luteolata. The sequence goes on from OV928033.1 coordinate 8,214,577, forward strand.
TTATTGTGGGCAGACCTTCAGCATCAACACCGCTGCAGTATTTTGTACTATTTGACGGTGTACTGCAGGTTCGAACATTGCAGATTATTATTTCAAGTAACTGAATCACTTAGACTGAATTTATTTGGTTTTCAGTATTATTTTCATGACTTCGCATGTTACACTGCGCCATGGCATGTACATACCTACTCCATTTTTAAGTTGAGTCCTAGAGCACACATATGAAACCTCGACAACCGTAGTTTTTTCGTGATAAATAAAATATAATCAGTAGGACACACAGTCAAAACTTCCACTTATATTTAGTAGTTTATATAAAACCACGAGTTTAAAAAAAATGTATCTTCAATATACAGACCTTACAGCTTTATTACGAGGCGTTTTCTTGAAAATAAATAATTATTATCGAGATAATATAAGATGTTACAATCTATAAGAAATAGGTGTCAAAGTGAAAGAGTTGCTCTAATCCACTGTGATCAGTTATGGCGACCCATGCTATTACACAATATCACGACGGCACAAAAATCCATTTTAGTTTTTGCTGCTATGCCCTAAGCCTATGTTTTCGCTCGAATTTTTAATCCTATTATCCCGTATTCGATGATTTCACAACAAACGAAGCTTGATACAAGGACTTACGTACGTATACACAAAACAAGCTAAACTTATTAGTTTAGTAGTCTGTGGCTGTATGTGGGCAACTTTGACAGATATCTCTTATACATTACAACGCCATCTATTTTGGCTAATAGAAACTAATTTTATTAATCTACAAGAAAACACCTCATTACAGATATATTTTTCTCGTCGAATAGTTTGTATTACTTTGCTAATAGGAACACAAATAATATTACGCTTACGGACGCGGAAGTAAGTTCAAGTGTCTCCCGGCGCCGGTTGAACTACATAGAGAACTTTATATGAAACGATGCAAGTTATATAAAAGCTTGTAAAATCATCTTTTTCCGCTGCGTTAAACTTTTGAATTTGTGAACCAAACTAGTGAAAGCAAGCCTACGTTGCCATTCCCAAGCAGGCATGTGTAGCAGCGCTATTGTAAAAAAAAATATTATAGAGCCTTTATGAAATACTCAAGAAAACATTTACTATTTAATTTGGTAACCCCGAGAAATTAAAAACAGCCCGCTAATACAATCTATCGTTTGGAGAAAACCTCTCGGGCTTGCATATAGCTTTACAGCAAGGAGTTGAACATATCGTTTTATTTGAGTTGATTGCATTATCCATAATAGCGTATCGAATCTTTTTTAAAGTGAAAATGAAATCAAAGCATCTAAAGCTCTAAATACATGTCTCAACGGGAACGGCAATGGGAGGTTTTCAGACAGGCAATTAAAAAAAATTTCTTAAAAATCCGATAGATGGCGTTGACGATATATAAAGCAAGCAAGCGTCTGAAGCAAGGTCAATAAAAAATCATTTCATTTATCCAATCCGTCATGCTTTTTTTGTGTCTCCTCCGCCTTGTATTGTAAGTTTTTTAAAACAGAGGATAATTTTATTGCCGTGTAAATAAACACGGAGTGACAGTTGGTTAGTGGCAAATGACGTGGCAGATAGAATTTTTTTTTACTGGTCTTGCGCTTTGCTCTTTTGCAAAAAGAAACCGTGTTTGGCTGTATGGTCTCCGATCTCTTTCCGTTTTCATTGATCAATTCCGAAAAAAGGGTCATATTTCGTAAGCGCCATCTATCCATGGTTTTAGAACTTCGTTTCTTCAGCTGTCAGAAAACCTCCCATTGCATGATTCGTATTATTGTAAGTCACTCGTCCTGCAACTGCTTACTCCCGGCCTCTGTAGTAATGTACTATTGAATCGACAGATTACGGATACACGACGAACAGCCCGCAGCTGCCGACGACCAGCCTGCAGTCGAGTTCGGCTGGCGGTAGGAACAACCCCACCCTGATCGGGCCACAGGCCTCGTCCGCCACCCCCACCGCGCCAACCGTCTCGCTTCCACACCCGCAGCCTCCGACGCACTTGCACCAGTCTATGTCTGGTAATCGTCCACTTCTCTAACATTGCAATTTGCCACCTCCCTGGGACCCAAGAGAAAGTTATTCTACACAAACGAATACTAAACGAAATGTATGGTTTATACTTGTCTGGCCTTATTGAGTTGCCTATACTCCTTTGCTTTAGGTTGAGCGGGATTGTTTACCATGTCGGATCTTTAGCATACATACATTTAGCTTTTTATACGTTTTATATATAAATGAAGTGGCGCTTGGCTGACGGCTTTGGCTTCTAACTACCCTTTCGATGTTCAAATATGGACAGCCTCGAAACCAGTTCGCAGTACCAAAGTACCACAAAAAAAGTGGAACCCACGCACGATCATGATTTGATGAATTTGAAATTGAAAATGATATCTTTAGTGAAATTGTAATATAAAATAATATTGTAGTGAAATCCGAGATGAGTAATAAGTTTTTCTTCCAACTACACATCATTACGTCTCTACACATAAGTGAGTATGTAAATCTTTTACTGACGTGTAGTATCTAATAAATACAAAGCGTAACAGTTACCACTTTAGCACATCACTACTTATTATAAAACAAAGTCCTCCGCGCCGCGTCTGTCTGTCTGTCTGTTCGCAATAAACTCAAAAACTACTGCACCGATTTTCATGTTGTTTTCACCTTTAGATAGAGTGTTTCTCGAGGAAGGTTTTAGGATATAATTTATTAAGTTTTTGTATACATTTTTTTTTTACTATTTACAGGGTAGCGTTTGACCACAAGTCACCTGATGTTTAGTGACCATGTGGTCGAAGATGGCGCCACGCTGCACCTGGACTAGGAACTGGCTCTCACATTGGCTAAAATATAACGATATTTGTTGGAAAACGCTACCTAAACCCTTGGAGATATAACAAAATGATGTACTGTGGAATTGTGTATCTTATACAGGTCTACAAAAAAGTCCGCGATGACATATGTCTATCTCTTAAGGATAACATACTATAACTACTTTATTACATTAAAAAAAAATGCCGACTAAAATCAGACCGTGTTATCCATACTTTTATATTAATCCTTAACAAAATAAATCATTTCGTATTCAAGACTGTAGGTTACTTGTTGAATTGGTCAAATCGGACATTGTATTCAAAAGATATTTCGAATTTAAAATGTCAATCTAATAGAAAAATAAACGCACCGCGCCGCCATCCATGACCAGTGGCCGCAGCGCAGCGAGTAACGCGGCGGGCATCGAAGTGCGGGAATAATTTTGGAGTATACGCAATATATACGCTTTCAAACTACTGCACCGATTTAAATGAAATTTTGTACAAAGATAGTTTGAACCCTGGGGAAGGACATAGGATACTTTTTATCGCGACAAACTGTAGCTCACGCGGGTGAAACCGCGGGGAACAGCTAGTTTTTATATATAAGAAGAAGATAACCTTTTGTTTCAGATAATATATAAATTAAATTTCATTTGTGACAACCAATTTGACAGTGCAAAAAGCATGAGAGTTTATTACAATTCACATTACAATTACATAATAATAATAGAGATTTTCGTAGAAAATAGCTTCTATTCATACGATTACAAGAACCTTTTGTCTAAATCCAATCAGGATGATCATATCGTCTGTTTATCTACGTTTGTAATGTTACTCAAACACGTTCTCACTACATATTAGACATTGCTAATTGTACAGTTGATAAATTTAATGCTCTTACCATAGTACCTTTTTGTAAGCTATACGGAGTCTTTGTGTGCTGACGAACGGCCATTTTGAAAAACGACTGAGTCAAAAAACACAATTACAAAAACCCATAATGCAACTAAGAAGCCCCAAATCAAGTGTGATGTCAATTGAATTCGAACTGTTTCTTCTCTCGCCAGGTAGCCTCCATAGTATTTATGTTATTGGCTAGAACACCCCACAACTGTTCCTTGTTTAACAGTTGCTCGCATTTCAACGGCAGCCATCTTGATTTATCTGGTCCTAGAAAAGGTTGACGGTCCTGAATTTCTGAACAGTTTTAGTTCTGTCACGATCCTTGTCGGTTTAATTCTCACTTTTGTTACAAGACATGGAGGTCGTTGGGGGTGCTCTCCTGTTCGAATTCCATATTCAGATAATTTCGGTTTTTTCTGATATATACCGACCTACCTTGAACTTACCTTACCATATCCTTACTTTACCATAGTTAATGTTTACGACCTTTAACAATTGCATTTAAGAGCTTACTTCTGTCAATCAATGAGCGAGTCAATAATTGATGGTTTTGCACTATAGTGTGAATATGTTATTGTTTGCTGTTAGAAACCTACATTATTCCAGATGGAGAGATGATTTTTTTTATTTAAATGCGTACGAAGTCAGGGGCTAGTTAATGATAAATATTACCTTTAGAATGGTTTTTTGAGTCTTGATATATAGCCAATGTTTTACGGACCCTTTAAACCGATACAGTTTTGCTTGTATTGCAAAATAACATTTTCCTTGTTTTGCTTATATCAACTCATCTCCAACTCATGATCGATTGCCCATACCCATAACACATTAATTTCATGTACATATATACATATTGGCGTCTGATCATGGTGCATTAAGAATGGTTACCTTAACTGTTGTAGTTATATAGCTCTGCTTAGAATGCTTTAGGTCAATATGTCATCATCATCAGCTTGATACGTTCCCAGTATCGGCCCATTGCGGTTTGGTAGATGTCGCATGCCCTTAAATGTTACGGTTCTTGGATATGCCGGTTTCCTCGCAAAGTCACTAGCGGGGTACTAGCAGAAATCAAAAAATGCTAAAAAGTTATTCCCGTACAAATTTTGCACGAAATCGCTATTACTGTACTTTACACTGATCATTTTTACATTAGTATACTAATATAGTTCTAAATTTAAATAATACCGTAACTGATTCTGCTCAGCAGTCGGCAGTTTTAATTTATTGATGGCAACAATCATCATTAATATAATTACACAATCAGTATTCTGAACATTTGCTTTACACAAATACTGTTTTATACAAATATCGTTTTTCTACTATTTTTTTTTTTCAAAATTAAAACTGATAGTATTTTTTTAATATTAACAAAATCGACCTTAATTTCCTTAACAATAAACTATCTAACTAGAACAGAAGTGTACCCAACTTTAATGCCTCATCACCGCGCCAAGACTTGAACTGTGTTTGATAGCGCTCACTGAAAAAATATGCGTACGTATTTTATTTTGTTTTGTATGGGAAATTGCAATTTCAACACATGCAGTTGAAATAATCTATGAATTAGTGATAATTCGATGCGGTGCCGGCACTGCGCGTTGTATTTGTGTAATATGCAAAAGTACTGACTGTCGACCGCTGCGGTGAAAAAACGCAGTTTGAATCAATTGCCTGGCACTATTCAATTAGTACTAATGCGTCCCGCGGTTTCACCCGCGTCTTTCCGTTATCCTGCAGGAACCTTTTTCCGGGATAAAAAGTAGCCTATGTGTTAATTCAAGGTGTAAGCTATCTACATTCCAAATTTCATCAAAATTGGTTTAGTAGTTAACGGTGATATTCACACACACACACACATGCATAAACTTCGCATTTATAATATTATAATAGGATTAGTTATAATTTCAAGGTTTTATTAAAATGTCTTTGCTTTGAAACTGACGAAGATCATTCTCGAGAAATCCCTTCAAAGGTTTAAATGAGGAATATTATATTTATACCATTTACGAAAAGTCTGCCTCTATTGTGAACATAGAGCAAGCCCAAGCTACAAATTCATAAGATTATTTTATTTCATTTTACAGTCCATCCACTAATGACAATCTGTACTTTAAATTTGCTTTTATAAATCGTTGTTAAACTTTAACAAATGTTTAGTCGAGCCTAAAATCACAGGGAGCGGCATTTTCTACTGCGTATTCATTTCCACGGCAATTCATTTGGTTTGGTTGTATGTAATTTAATTGTCTAGTTAAAGAAGCCCTCCACACTTTTTGAATTAACCATGATATCGTAACTATCAATTTAATTATTTTATAATTTTAAGGGCGTTATTAAAGTGTGATTAAATGCATTATGTATTTTATTTTTTACTTGTTAGTCTTATACATGTAACCAAACCCAATCTATTGGATTCGTAAAAACGAATTAAATGAACCCAAAGTCGAAGGGTGTCACAGTAGCCATTAAAGAGTTCCACTATCCGCCTCCTGGCTCCATCATCAGATCAGGTCGATGATACCAAAATATTGCATTTTCAGTTCGTAGTTACAAGTGAAGCTAATAAAAGTGTTTTAAAAACAGTCATTCATTTTGACTATACTTATTAAATTTAGGCACGGATAAAACTACACGCTCCTGAATTAAGTCTATAAATTATGTAGTAATTTAAATCAATGTATGCCTTTTAACATAATTATCACAATACTAGTACTTGTGTATGATCATGCTTATCTTTACTTATTCATAATTTTCTATACCTATTTGTGTGCTATCTAATATCTAACTATAATTTATTAATGCATGCAAAAAGTTTTTGGAATGGTAACATGTTTATTTTTTTCAATCAGGTATACGTCAAACGGTTCAAAAGCGTAGTCACAGACTTCCCATTATAGATCCTATAACACGTAAGTATAGTTTTGTTCAATTACACAATGTTTGTACCTTTATTGAAATTAAATTGACAATGCTTTTGTTACAGAACAAGATATCTTCTCAGAATTATATACAAATGATAGTAGTTTTTTAAGTACGGAAACGAACGACAGACAAACTCCACAGCCTGTAAGTATAAATTTAGTCAATGTATTGGTTGTATTGTGCGGCGCATTTCCATTCTAAACAAAGCCAGAATGCATCAATAGGGAAATGCTATAGTAGTTGGTATAAATAGTAGCTGGCGTTGTTTATAAAAGAATCATCTTGTTGGCGTAGATTGCTCCATAGTATACAAACTTTAAGCGATACGTATATCCATTATATACGAAGCCAATACGCAATCACAGGATTTTGTGACGCTGATAAGAATATCGAATTTTGCGTTCTGGTTGCGTAGTTAGTATACGACGAGTGACAGAACGGATGCCAATAGTAGTAACATTGTGATCAAGGGTGGATGGTAAAGTTGGTGAGCACAACTCGCGAGCCGAGCGAGCGAAGTGACGGCCTACGAAGCGCCAGAACCTACTTAACTTCATCTACTAGGTATATGCTATCACAATGACGTACCTAGATAGTAACGGGAACGGGTAACGGGGGTGGTTTGGGTTTGTGTATTAGTGCGGTTATTGCGTACTATGTACTTTACTGATGTATAGTTTAGAAGATGTCTGCGCATACCTTGTATCGTAAATTCTAAACTACGTGCGCGATTAGTTTCAGATCCTTTGTGTAACTGGCCTTGTATTAGAAGAAAAGACGCATACGTTTACTCACCTTTTATAAAGCGGAAAGATGCTGTTATGCTTAACAAACTGACTATGTATTATCCTTTGTCTAGGAGCCTGCACCGACACATAGTATCGCTGAAGAGTTCTCTAGGATGGTCAACGAAGTGGCGAATCAGCCAAGCCTTGAAAGTACTATTAAATCGAATTTTATACCTAAAAATATAGAAACGCAAGTATCTTCCACAAGTAACAATCAACCTCAAACGAAAGCAATAAGCTCTATGAGCTCTATTAATAATAATGTCATAAAGTCTGATTTAGTGAATATAAATGATAATAGAAATCCGGGGCCCGATGCTGCCGTGGAACCTAGCGAAACGCCAGTGGTGTCGGCAATATCGGACAGTCCCGTTATAGTGCCTAAAATGACTATGAATGTTAAGGTGACTCAGAAGAGTGAAACGCCTGTTCAGCCTATAGTAGTAGAAACGTGTAAAAGCGTAGCTCCTGAAAAAGTGGATCCAAGTAATCCAGTTAAGGTGAGCACGCCACCAGTGGAACCATCAATTACGATCGCGCCGGAGGTGACAGTCGGTGACACCGTCGCCACTGCGGTTGTAATCACGACAACCACCGCTGCATTGCCCGCGCAAGCACCCGCGCCCGCGCCTACTCTTGCAGACGTTGCGCCGCCCGCGCAGCTCATCACGACAGCTGCGCCCCAACCCCAGAGGATACCCAGAGAAAGAGTTCACAAATCCGAGGAAAAGGATAAGCTTAAAGAGCATTCCCATGAAAAGGAGATTCTCCCATCCTCTGCCAAACAGAACGGCCCTGTGCCTATAGGTAAGTGCTTACATCTTATTAGTATATTCATGCGGCCTTCTTACTTATTGTGCCGTTTTCCCTTTGTATGTAAAACCAGTGTGTGACTGGAGCATACTGTGATTTTTTTTTTACATCTGCATCTGTCACCTAACCTAAACCAATTTAAATACTAGAGCAATTTTCTCGACCTCTCGTTCGATTTTTATTGCCAAGAATTTGCCGTGTATTATTTTACACGTCATCCATGATGTGAAACGGGGAAAATTTTCATTTATCTATACTAATATTATAAAGCTGCAGAGTTTGTTTGTTTGTTTGTTTGTTTGAACGCGCTAATCTCAGGAACTACTGGTCCGATTTGAAAAATTCTTTCAGTGTTAGATAGCCCATTTATCGAGGAAGGCTATAGGCTATATTTTATTTCCAAAAAAATTAGGGATCCGTAAGAAAATTGCTATTTTGCAACCCAAGGTGTGAAATCGAAAAACTATTTTTGCGTGCGCTGCAAAAACTATTGACACTAGAACAAAATAATGTATTACGGGTTTGTAGGTCTCATTTAGATCTACAAAAAAGTCCGCGAGAGCATATGTCTAACTATTATAGTTATGCCACAATAAGTGATCTTTTATTTTTAAAAAATAATTTTTAATGCCGCCGCTAGAAAAGGCTCTTTATTTGTATCTTGGTATTAATCCTTATCAAAATAAATTACTTCTTATTCAAAACTGCTTCAATGCCTTCATATAACTTTTTGAATCATGCAATTCGGACATTCCATTCGAAAGATATCACGAGTTTAAAAATGTTAGTAGTAGAAAAATAAAACCGCCGCACCGCAGCGCAGCGGGAAACGCGGTGAAGTAAGGGCGGCACCGGGAGAATCTATGAAATAGGTAAAGTGCGGTCGCGGACCAGGAAGACCTTAACTGCGCGGTTCACACGTGCGGTCCAAGAAAAATTAACTTAGAATTAAAATAGGATAATGGGTACCTACAGCAGGTAACTCGGTGAGGGGGCATTGAAGTGCGGGAATAATTTTGGAGTATTATACGGAATATATACGCTTTCCGCGCCTAAACTACTGAACCGACTTAAATGAAATTTGGTATAGAGATAATTTGAGCCCCGGGGAAGGGACATAAGATACTTTTTATCGCGATAAACTGTAGCCCACGCGGGTGGAACCGCATGGAACAGCTAGTTTTAAATAAAAATGCAATCCTAAGATCGGAATCAGCGTCAAAAACGCCCTGCGTAACCAAACAGGCTAACACCCCTCTCACCTTCATATCTGTAATCAATTTAAATAATATCGAAAGGGGACAGAAGATTCGGTGGTATTTTGTGGCTGTGGAATAATCGCATGACATGTATGTGTATGATGTGAGTATGTATCTTAGACAAAATATGTACTTAGTTTTCTCCTAGACATTTTTGAGGTCGATAGTCCAAAAACTTTATCGTTTTTACTCGAATAAACAATAAACATAAGTTTTGGAAATACATAAACAAAATTTTCCTGTTGACAGTTCAATTGCCGCCAAAAAAGTATGCAGCCTATTTTTTTTTGTTATAGCGTCACACGATTAGTGTATTTGCCAGTGTCAAGTATAAAATATTTCAAACTCGAGTTGAATCAAGTTTAAATGATAATGATGAGATGAGGATAGTGTTTAAGTAAAGTAGTAGCTTTACATATCACGGACTTTTTTGGAGCAACTAGAAAAGTCACTTTCACAACTTTATTCCAATTTTCCACACTCGTACACGACGAACACAAAATGGTTAATAATCCACCAATATTACACACATATCACTCGAAGAAACACAAGTTTTGGAAATAAAAACAAAATTTTCACGTTGACAATTCGATTGCCGCCAAAAAAGTCGAAACATTATTAAAGTCGATCGACTGGGCTAAATGTAAGCGAGAACGGACTTGCGCACAACACTAGCTCTTTTTGACCGCCCGCCTGTCCGCATGGAACGATCCATCCAACATGGCGGCTTTTACTTCACAGTCACTTTGAGCATGGCTGCGTTATAATTTCTATTCTTTGTTACAAATAACTTTTTTACATCTGAATCGATATAATTTAGCATTTTTAGTGATACCTTTTTATTTAAGTGTTAATTAGGTAATGTGGTTCAAGTGCTAAAATCAGACATTCTAGATCTTCGAGTGACCTTTTGAAAATACTTTTACCATATTGCAACGTTATCGTATTCTTAGTCTAAATTTGTGAAGTTATATTGAACATTTTTTTTGATTTTAAACCTGTGATATACTCTAAGCATCAGTGCCACATAGTGAAGTCGGATAATCAGGTACTGTGCGAGAACTCCCACGTGGAAATAACTCACGACTCTATTTTTAGAACTCGAACTTGGTTCACTAGAAGTTCTAGTCGTGATTCAAAATCTCCTGCTAATATAAATATCTACTACGTGTTCTCTTACGTTTCAATCGATCATTACACGTATTTGCGACCGACTCATTTGCCTTCCTTTTACTTTCGCGGATCTTGTCAGAGCTCGACATTTACCTCACATTCATGTATTCGATTGTCGTCATCACCATATTTGAAGCGATGTAATGTGGAAATGAGCCTATTGCGTTCAAATAATAAGGAAGATAACTTGGTCTAAAGTATAGAAAACCTATATTCCAGTACTCCATTTTCCACCCACAGAATTTTTATTCATTATGAATTTTTGTTCTACCACTTATTATAATGAATGGCAAGTGAACAAATGTATCTGTGATGTTGAAAAGTAGTTAACACTGTAGAAATACTTCAGTAAAAATAATACCACACTCACATTCAAAGTCATTACATTCTCAATGTTTTATCTGTATTAAATAGTCAATTTAAAATTAATATGTAGGTAGGAGTGCTGATAAAACTGGAACTTATTAACCATTAACTGTTTTGACCCTACACATGTTGTATATTCATGAACATTCTTGATTTTAATTATATTATAATTGTTTCTACATACCTGTTAATTTCATGTAGTATTCTTTTCATGAACTAAATCATACATTTATTTTAAATGTAGGAGAAAGTTTTATTATAAAATACCATTTCTAACATCAAACAATTAATAGAATAATACGATAGTTCAACATACTATAATATCATTATCTATTTCAATGGCCAAAAAAAAACTAAAGATTGAGCTAATACATTCTTTCATTATTCTTATATCCTATTATATATAATATGTAGTGATTTTGTAATAATGGATTATATTATAAAAACATGCGCTTGGTCCTGAAACTATTCTTTGTAACTGAGAAGTGGAACCCCATACTATGTGAGCTCTTGCATAGTGCTGAAAATACACAGAGTCTAAACCGCATCACCCCTGAACTAGTAAAAATATGCCCAACAATATGTCTAGACCCAAGTCCACAGGTAATGGTGCTTCGGGATTAACTAGATTTTTGTAGTTTAGCAATTTGACTTCTTAGGATCAATCTTTGAAATAGTGCATTAATAAAATTATAATGAAATATAATTAATGGCATGAATTCAAAGCATAATTGCTACACATTCCTCTATTTAGTAATTCCATGCTGAAAGTATTGCAATTTATTCCAGTTTTTTTTTATTACATTAGTTTGATCTCTTTTAATATACAAAGCCTGTCTGCTGTTATTAATGTACTATTTTATTATTATCTTGCAGCGATTAGTTCAGTTGATAGCTTCCAACAAGCTATCAACCTACCAACTAGTCATTACAATCAACATTTAGGTGCAGATATCACAAAAAATCTATTGAATATAAAACAAACTGTACCAACAGCAGAAACAGCACCCTATGTGGTTGCAGCTGTGGCAAAAGTTGAGCCCGTCAAAAAGTTGCCTGTACAGGATCATCACCCTACTCCTACAGAACTTTTGTCTGCAAGCATAGAAAAAGTTGCCAGGGAGCAGACCTGCATGCCTGAAGCAGTCCCTGAAAAGATATCAAGTGCCTTTGAAGCACAAGCCAAGCTAACACAGAGCATTTGTCGTACGCATCAAACTGAATCTAAAATGAAGGACATTAACCTTAATAATCAAACCACAGGTTAGTGATTGTTTTTAAAACTTTGTAAACTCGGACAATAAGTATTTATGTTTTGGGTTTATATCAGTATTGTTCCATTTTTTCTGTAATACTTATAAATGTTATAGATCCAGACACTGCCAATGGAAACACTGCCGAAGTAACTAAAACTGAGACTGTAAAAGAAGACATTAATAAGAATGAAAAAACTGTAAAAAATACAAAGAATATTAACAAGAAAGCTGCCAAAATGGCAGCAGCAGCAGCTGCAGCCGCAACAACAAACCATGAAGTAATTGTAAAGGAAACTGAGTCATGTGAGAATGGAAAAGATGAGACTGATAAAGTAGTTAATCTAGCACAGGATAATGTTTCTAAAGATGTAGAGACCGAGAGCATGATTTTGGAGGCACCTGAAGAAAAGCCTGTAGACAAGCCCGATGAAGCACCTCCTGCACAGCCCCCCTCACCACCTGTATTTGTGCCTAAATACAAATATACTGATGGTGAGTTTCCTGCTTTAGTTCTCCATCAAAATCAAAAGTATGTTTATTTAGTAGGATACAATATGTGATCATCTTAATATACCAATTTTAATACTAGCTACACCAGTTCTATTCTATTTACACCGGCAATAGAACAGGCAAGAAATGTGTGGCATGTAATTTTTTAGATGCAATCACATAGACAATTTTCTTTATTTTTCTAACTGTTTAAATCTTAATATTCTGATATATGATAATTTATTAAATTACAAATATACTCTATGAACTTTTAATTTATTTTGTACATTATTTCAGACCAATGGTCGCCATTCAACAAAAGTGGCAAGAAATGCTATGATATTGGTTTACTCAAGCAAATCAAGGAGGATCCTCTTTCTAAGAACAAGCCTAATGCACCTTTGTTAGAAGCATGCAATGTAATCAGGGTAAGCCATGGTCACTTCCAAATTAGTTATCAACATAATATTTTACTGTAAAGTACTGATCTCTACAACTGTTTTATTTTTCTAGACTGCACCAATGCAGGAACCTCTTCCCTTTACTCCCATCTTGAGACCGATGAACGACTCACTCTTCCCTCCATTTGCGAAGGCTGGTGGCCTTGCAGCAGCTAGGAATGCAACTCCACGTGATCCGAAGAAGAGTGTGCCAACAGGTGGTAAGGAAACTAGAAATTCAGCTTTGGGCTGACACATGCACTGTATATTCTATTTTGGCCAATATGTGCAATCACAAAGTGCAAAAATATTGGACCTTAAATGTGGCAGTAGATTCTTAGTACATTTTATTATGCCAAAAATGGTAATCAAGGAATGGTGTATGCAGCTTAAAACAAATTTACTCATCACTATACAGAAATATGTATATAATTTAAAACCTATTTCTTTTGGAGTTACATTATACAGTAGTGCAGACACAGTTTTTTTTTTTTACAGGTAAGGGCAGTGTTAAACTTAGTACATCAGGAAATGGCAATTCTGCCCACAAACCTGTTATACATGTGTCTTTATCTTTACGTGAAGATGTGAAACTTAAGGAATCTGATTCTGCCTGGAAACCAACTAGATTCCGGAGCAATACAGCAAGCGAAGAGGAACAGAAGAACCAGGTATCAGCAGTTAGTACCATCCACTATTTTGTGACATGAGCCAACATAAGTTAATGGTTCCAATTTATTGTTTAAAATTATTTTTTAGGAACTCTACAAGAAGTTCAGAGGTATTCTGAACAAGCTGACTCCACAAAAGTTTGACACTTTACTAGACAAAGTGAAAACTCTGGAGATCAACAACCAGAAGCGTCTGGAGGGTGTAATTGACCTCATATTTGAAAAGGCTATTGAAGAGCCAAACTTCTCCGAAGCTTATGCAGCAATGTGTAATAAACTATCAATGCTAAAGGTGAAACACATGTTTATCTTACTATTGAAATGTATACCCAATGCTGACTCGGAACAGATAAAAAAAGTCAGAATCGCAGAGTATCACATAAGCAGAATGTCATGCAAAGCTAAAAGTAATATGATCAAAGAATTGTTGTTAGGCATTGTCGAAAGCTCATCTGGCTAGCTACCACCCGAGAACCACAGTAGAAAACCTGTCCATTTTCTCATTTCTTACTTCTATGGGTGCGCTCCGGGAACTATCTCTGATAGCCATTTATCGTTCTAGGTCTAGCGTGTTTATCATCTTCGTCCACATCACCACTTAGCAGCAGGTGAGACAGATGTCAGACAGTACCACATAAAAAAATGTTTTTTTATTGAAAGAAACAAATGATGTATCATTAATTCATTAAAAAGAAAATCACAGTATCACCTAATAATACCTTTAATTCTTGCCATGTGTAATGAATAACGGTAGATTGTTATTGTTTAGTTTGATAAAATACTGAAATCAAAGAAAGATTTTATTGATATCCTCTTGTCTGGCGTCGTAATGTAATGCATGACATTGTGTGTATTTGACATTATGAGTATGTGACATTCTGTGTATCTGGCGTTCTACGTAGAGGCGGGCATTTTGCGTATTTTACATTTTTCGACAAAGTTCTCCAAACTGACGACATTCTGCATATCTGGCATTAAGCGTACAATTATTTATTATTGCAATTATAATAATCATAATTATAAGAATATTATTTTATCAATTATATATATGTATGTTATGTAATATCCACTTAGTAACAACCGCTTTGTCTAGTCGTAATATAAAAGTAAATTTCAGGTGCCTGCTGAAAATGCCGCGAACCCTGAACAATGCGTAAATTTCAGGGCCCTCATTATCAACAAATGCCAAAATCAATTTGAGGCTAGTAGGACTGATGAACAGATGATAAAATTAGAAAAAGAGTATAGTGAATGTACAGATTCTGTAAGTACAAAATGTCATTCTGTTTTTGAAAAAAGTAGAAAAAAACATTAAGTTAAAAACGTTTTTCAGGCCAAAAAGAAGGAACTTCAGGTGATGCTTACGGAAGAAAATAGACGCGTACGAATGAGATCTGTAGGAAATGTCAGATTTATTGGTAAGTAATAAGGTGCATTGTACGAAAACCTTTTGTCCCAGATGTCCTTGCATTTTCTGCTGACCTATATGCCTGAATAAACTGTCACTGCATTTGCGAAATGGTTTTATCTTCCTCCTTCACAAGGTTTACCCAAGTACTTGTGGTGTCATGCTTTAACGCCAACTTTATTTACTAAACACTTCCTAATTGCAGTCAAGTGTCTGTGTGTTTTGCGAATTCTATTAAATAAACTGCATAGCGATTTCTGATAGTTCCTTTACCTCCTCAATGAACGCTGTGTGATTCATAAGTCCTTAGTTAGCTGATATCTTTTCGGGCACTGATTGGATTCATTATTTTGTTTGTAGGTGAGCTATACAAGTTGAAGATGTTGACATGCAAAATTATGGACTACTGCATGAAGTACTTGATTGAAAAGTTGGAAGAAGAGAAGCTTGAATGCCTATGTAAACTGCTCACAACCATCGGCGAACAAATCGAAAACGAGGAGACAAGTCAACTTGATAATATATTCAAAAAGATGCAGGAAATTGTAGATCGTAAGTCTAACAAGATAAGCAGTCGTGTCAAATTTATGATACAAGATGTGATCGAGCTCAGAAGAAGGAAATGGGTAGGGAAGAGTGTAGTCGATTCCCAGCCTAAAATGATGGATCAAATTCAGAAAGAAGCTGAGCAGCAACAACGTCATATCGAAGTGAGTTCTAATATATTTCGTTGAGCGTTTGCTAATTCTACTTATTATAATATAAAAGCGAATAATTGAATCTTTGTTTGTGTTACATAATCACGCCAAACCGGCTGAACTGATTTGTGACAGATATAGATCATGTAATTATTTATACATAATATACTACTTTTTATTAGCAAAATCTTCGAAGAGAAAGGTGCGTAGAACAGCTAATGGTGTCGATTCGGTTTTGAATTCTCTAAAACTAAACTAAGTTTGACAGGTCTAAAAGTAATGCTTGTCCTTTTTGTACTTCAGTGGTTAGAAAATATCACATTAACAATATAAGTTAATATGAGCTGGATTTCATCGTTTTTATTTTATATAAATTAAGTAGGGTACAAGACTGCTAGGCTAAAGTGGGACTGGGCGGGACACGTAAGCCGGATGCACCCGGATCGAGATATCTGGAAAGAAAGGGGGGAGACCTTTGCCCAGCAGTGGGACAGTATAGGTTAAAAAGGTGATCGTATAAAGATGAAAGTAAGATAAGTTCCCAATCTTAGTGTAGCGTGGCGCCACCTTCGACAACATGCCACATCGCTTAAGGTCGGGTTACTTGCGTTCAAATTCAAACGATACCCCGCAAGGTCTAAAAAAAGATACTTGTTTAGAATTACGACCAAATAGCCTTGGTGATAAACACAACACGTAGACACAGTACAGCATAATTCCTCAGCGCTAACGATCGGCGCAACACAGGTTCTCCGACAATTAAGTAGGTCAGACTATGCATTACGTGCAGCTTTACAGATTTATACTTTAAATATTCCCATGCACTTATCCGCGATCCGCGAAAGCGATGGTGGCCGAACGGCAACACGTGCGCTTAACAAGGCGCTGACACTGAGTTCGAATCCTCTCGGCCCCGCACCTACGCCTTTATAAGTTATGTGTGGATTTACCATCACTCAAAAGGTGGAGAAAAACATCGTGAGGAAACCGGCATGTCCAAGAACTACAACGTTCAAGGGCAAGCGACATCTACCAACCCGCACTGGGCCAGCGTGGTATATTACGGCCCATACTTCTCTCTCTCTCTCTCTCTCTCTCTCTCTCTCTCTCTCTCTCTCTGAGAAGGCCAGAGGCTGATGATAATGATGATACACTTATCCTCGCATAAAAGACTATTTTAGTAGTTTTAAAAGATCTCGTATTAGTACATTATGATACAAGTGTGTTAATGATCATAACACACGCGTTTCATACTACTCTTTTTAACACACTTGCAAGGAAAAAACACTCTAGAACACTTTCATTGTAACCTTAAATAGTTTATTTATTTTCAAAATTATTCATTGTGTTTAGACATAAACACCTTCTGCGGAAAAAAGATGTAAACTATTATATTAGTACTAGCTTCTGCCCCGTGGCTTCGCCCGTGTGGACCATCCTCCAGGAACCGTTTATTTCCCGGACTGTGGGATTTAGGTCAATTTTCATCACTATAAATAACATGTAAAACAAAAAACTTAAGTTTCATCCCCCATTTCACCCCCTTAAGACACCCCTATCAAAAAATACTGAACACATTCTAAATCGATCATAATAATTTGCACTAATTTTGGAATTTTCCAGATCATTCGGGAAATTTCCAGAATATTCTCGAACATTCTAACTCGATAATATCAGATTTAGACATTTTGGAACTTTCTAGATGAAGGCAGAAATTTGTAGAACTTTCTCAAACATTCTATAGTATCGATTATAATAGTATGCACTCATTCTAGATTTTTCTAGATCATTTCAGATGTTTCTAGAACTTTCTAGAACATTCCAGATCAATTATAACCGTTTTCAACATTTTGGACCTTACTAGACCATTCCAGAAATATTGAGATCTTTTCAGAAGTCCTCATGCGCTAGAAAAGGACAGAAATATAAGATATGTTTTAACATTTTCACCACCCACAACCACCGACTTCCACCCACCGCGTCCAAACTCCCTTACTACCACCTGGAGACCAAGGGGTATTTACCACCCCAACGGGAAGTTCATTGGGGTTGGTGGTCATTGAGAAAACTGTATTTACGTACTAACAAAGCATTATTATATATACATATATATTATATTCTTATGTATAAAAATCAACTGCTATTCGTTAGTCTCGCTAAAACTCGAGAATGGCTGCTAAAACTCGAGAATCCCGATTAGATAAGATTAAACCTAATCAAGGACGTACCAATTTCATAATATAATATAACACTAGTGTGGTAAAAAGCACGCGTGCGTAATAAGCTGAATTATGAACCTAAATGCATGGCCATAAAGGTTAACTTTACGAGGAAGTGTGTTGAAAAATGTATTAACCTATTCGCGTTTTCTTACATACCTACTTATAGATATTATACTGATGAATTGTGAAGCTTGATAAGTGGATAGTTGCACATACTTAACTATATCCAACC
Source organism: Opisthograptis luteolata (assembly GCA_931315375.2). NCBI lineage: Eukaryota > Metazoa > Arthropoda > Insecta > Lepidoptera > Geometridae > Opisthograptis > Opisthograptis luteolata. The sequence continues at coordinate 8,233,045 of OV928033.1, forward strand.
ATCTGAATCAAAATGGTTGGTGGGATGGTAACACTTGTTAATTAAAAGTTTTAACAACAACATTCTTTATAAAATTAAGTTCCATATTGTGCTTTGATGATATTATCGAGCATAAATGTAATTTTAGTTAATGAACTCTGGTCCAATGGGAAGCGGCGGAGGTAGCGGTGGCGGAGGTTTCCGCCGTGATGATGGTGGACGCGGCAAGCGCGGCGGTGACAGCCGTAGGCAGAATACATTTATGGACAATAATTGGAAGACCCCCAGAACTACCACTTTCCCTGTTGATACATCTAAGTTCAAAGCGGTTTCGCAAAAGGTATGTGATATACTCCAGATATTTTCCTGTATTAAATGACAGAATAAGTACCTGAAATAACAAAATTTGTTATATCCGCTCGTTGTACATCAATTAATTTGTTTTTGTGTTGTTAAATGTTGTTTATATTATTCTCTTTACCTATATAGTGATGCTGACGCGGATAGCTTTAGCGAAGTAAGATTTGCTATATAACAAAGTTCATATAACTCACAATCATGCGATGAACACTACGTCCTTGGATGTAGGAAAACTTTGGTTTGTCTTATTTCATGATATTCCAACGTTTAAGCATTGAACTTTGTAACTCTGCTGATACTTGTTCTGATAAGTTACTCGTGTAATCAGAACGCGTGGTTACTTAATACGTGTATTATGCGGTTATGACAACCATGACATCAATTATAGCTCTGTTACGTCAAGACTTGGATAAAATATAGTTTTTATTGAACTTGTACTATTAAAGCCGAGTGCTCATTACCTAGTGACGATATTTTATCATTTACCGGATCTCATTTCTAGCTGTTCACACTGACAGAACAATAAAATTATGGTGACGTAAACTAATTTTATTGTTTGTCAAAATTATATTGTATTATTATTTTATTATTGAATCTAGTAGCCATCCGCTCTGGTTTCGCATGGATAGGTCAATATAAATAGTTGATGTGCTCCAGCGTCATTAAGTGACAAGTTACAGTAAAGCAGTTGGTATAAAATACTTCTCCATGAAAAATACATATTTAGACTCGAAAAATATAGAATTTTAATTAAATTAATGAGATTTGTATGTCTTATCGACGGTGGTTAAATCGAAAACTGAATAATCTCTGCTAAAGTGACGCGGGCAATTACTCAGGAATTTTATCGTGCGCGAGCCTTTTATCATTATACAACATTGCAATTAACTCACTTCTAAACCCTAAAATATATACTGAATAACTTGAGTAAATTTTTTATGCGCAAGAACTATTTCAAATTTCTTACAAGAATTGGAATATTTTCTTACAAGAACCCATGGTCTTGTTTAGATTTAACAAATTCACTTATGTGATACAGTTCACTTATCAATGTTATCAACAACAAGCTTAGATAAATTACGACTGCTTGATATTCCACCAAGATTCAAATTTATGTAATAAAATGTGACCAAAACAGTAATAATGACAAAAAAACTGCCCTATCATATAATAAAACCTTTTCTGTGGTACATTAATATTAATCCTTTTAAAATCAGACATCATTGTAATCGGTTAATGTTTATCAATTTTGTCCTTGTAATATACTTTTTTTTTTGCCAAGTAAGGTCAGAAAAAGTTGCTATCGTAATTATGGTTGGGTTTTCAGAACTTGACTAACATAAAACTGGCTCCACATCAATCTGCATGGAATCATGGATCAGGCACAAAACCTCAAGTTCCAGCATCTACCAACTCTCAAATCAGTCTTAGCCAAAACCAATACAGTGTTCTGGCGAATGTACAAACTGACCCTACTTCTCTTAGAGGTAGGTCACAAACAGATGTGTTTTGTAAGTATGCCATGGAATAATCGGACTTTTTAATATTAAATAACTCAAAGATATGTTTCCAGCAAATCGTGACATGATGCCCAACTATTCTAAGGGAGCGTCTATAGAAAGATCGACATTCAATTCCAGAGGAGACTTTAGTGAGTAATGTTATTTTAAATTATGTGCTATTTGGTTGGTTCATTGCGCTGGAATAATTGTGTTAAATGTGCAGGTAGCGGTGGAGGCAACCGCTCGGGATCTGTCGGCGTAGCGCGCTCAAACTCCGGCACGAGGAGCCAAAGCAGCGCATCCGCCACGCCTCCGCCGACGGCTGACGCTCCCGCGATCGTATCCGTGCCCTCGTTCGCGGCCTCGTCCGTGCCGCAAGAACCGCTCATCGATGAAAAGATGAAGAAATCAGTCAAAGCTACTATTGACCTTTGTCTCATCAACACAGACAATAAAGAACTCGTTACTGACGTCAAGCAGCTGTTCCCTCCACAATATCACGCAGCCGTCGTTAGTGAAATCCTCAATTTAGTCCTCGAGAAGTAAGGCTTTGTTTTTGTATCACTGTTTACGTTATGCTATGAGTCAGTGTTTATTTTATTTGCGTGTAATTACATGTGACACTTCTTTAGTAAAACCAGAGAAGAGAGCATAATTTTAATAAATTTGTATCTTTCAGGGCATCGAAGGATGTTGCATTAGTTGCAAAATCGATTTTGCACTTGGTGTCCACAAACACGATTTCAGCAGAAAATTATCTAGCTGGCTTGAAAGAGACGTTCGAGCTTGCTCCTGACCACTACATTGATATACCCTTGTTATATGATTATTTAGGGAAATTCATTGCTCCGCATATTGAAAAAAAGGTATTAATGGTTTGCCAATTTACTTTTTATAATAAGTAATTGTCACATATGAACATCAATTTTATTTATTTATTATCGTTTTCAGCATATCACATTTGTTCAGACGTTCAATCTCTGTGAAAGCATAATTGGGGCTAATCAAGGGCATCTGCTTCTCAAAGCAATAATAAATAATTTGAACGACAGCATGGGGCCTACTTTTGTTAAAAACAAGTGGCAAGAATCTGAATTGCAACTAAACCAATGGATGAATGAAGATCAGGTAGGGGTATATAACTGTTGCTTCATATGTGTTAATTAAATGATTGAAAATACTTAAAATTGTCATTAAATTATTTATGTACAGGTGGCGAAATGGATCGAAGATAACAAATTCGAATTTCTCAAAGGAGATGTAAATGTTACCGTTGAATGTAAAAAAGTATTGACTCCAGCCGAGACTCAAAACAGATTGCTCCAGTTAATGAACACTGATGAGAATTGTGAATGCATAAAAAGCTGGGTTCAGGTGTGTACAAATTATGATTTTTTTATTTAATGAATTATCTTTATAATATTGTGAGAAAAACGCATATTGAATATCGTAAAAAATGGTGTAATATAATTTGATGCGTTATTGACTTATGCCAAGTTTGATCAAAATAAGTTAACACTGACGAAGTCGCAGTCATATTATAAGCTAGGTATTTAATTATTTTAAATCTGCATTTCCAGGACAAGCTTGGTAACGCTTCCAAAGAAGATTGGTTTATGCGAACACTGATCCAAGCCATATGCGAGCATGCGCTGTACGGTACTGAAGGTCGCGACGTGCCTCACTTCAACCAAGATCGCATGAGCAAATACGCAAGCCTCATTAACGAATTTGGTGAATCAAAAGAAGCCAGAGAAGCGAGTTGCTTGTTTGGCATTCAGCACTTAATACATAGGCTAGAACACCCACAAGGTAAGAGTTACTAATTCTGACTAAATTGGAGATGAAAAAATTGTATCTTAGAATTTGTAGCTATTTTATAGTATTTTATTAATGTTTTATGCGTATCTGATAATTATTTTATTAAGTATTATGTTTTAAAGACGTAAACTTAAAACAAATTGTAGCATTTATACTGAGTACTTTGATAAAAATCGTTAAAAGGGCAAGTCATGTTCTCGTAGTCATCAAATTTAGTGTTTTATTTGCTGACATTACAGTATAGTATCATACATAAGACACAATAGCATGTTAAGTTCACTGCAACTTTACATGCTATTGAATCTTATCCATCCACCACTTTCGCTGTCCATTAGACAAACCCAGATGGTTTACACAGACCCTGGAGTTAGAGATCGATTTGCTTTTAAGTTAAATAGTCTAAGCGTAGTTTCATGAATGCTATTCTAATTTTGTTATTTTTTCTCTTTTCAGGGTTAACATTAGATATATTCCAATACTTACACGAACAATACTTAATATCACTAGACGGATTTCTAACCTGGGAGAAATCTGATAAGGAACTGGAAGGCAAAGGTGTGTGCAAAATAATATGTTTGTTGCAACTCAGCATTTTTAATAAGTTAATATTAATATAGTCATTGTAGTCTTATATGATTTGCAAGTCATTAAGGCTACCTAAAAAACGTGTTATTGGTTTCCTCAGTGCTGTCCTTTGATCAGATTACATAGATTGTTTTGTAACATTCGTTTTATGTTACGCTAGGTGTGATGATGATGGCGCTGACGTCGTTCTTCACAAACATCAAGGAGGCGGACAACGAAGATTCTTGTAGCGAAGACTGACGAGGGCCTCCGGCCGCGGCGGTATTCCCGCCGCGTCCACCCCCGCGACCGCCCAGACGCCGTTTGCAGCATCCCTTGCTCTTTCCGCCCCCACTACCACCTACGCGGCGCCGGCGCAATGGCCGATATTCGACTCGTCTGCATGCATCGTCTAACGCATATAATATCTTATATATTTTTATATATTAACCAATTCATATAAAAACAACTAGTGTGATTACTAAATATCCGAACGAGGGATGTCGTGTCGTTGAAGCCGATTCTAATACCGATGGTGTGTGTTAGATATCGGCAGATTCGTATACGAATTTTAATTTGAGTACATATGTATTCTATGAATTAAAACGAATATCATATACTCTTCACGATTTTACACTGCAAATTATTTTGAATTGGGGTGTTTACCTTTTCGTGAGTATTCCTACTTACAGATGTATGTATGGATGTTATGCGGTGTCTGGATTGACTAGTTAAAAGTACTGGATTTTGAAACAGACAAAAAGGACGTACATGTATACGTCCTTTACAATCCTTCTTACAGATGTATGTATGGATATAACACTTTGCGGTGTCTGGAATAAAAAGCTTAAAGTACTGCCATATATCACTTTTAATGGGGGAAGACATTATTCAATGCATTAAATCACAACATAAAATCAACATTGAAACTACTTTGCTTCTACAGGCTACAAAGACCAGAGAAAACAACGGACTTGTTTAGAATTATTTACGATTATCAATGCAGATGCTATATTCGCAACAGTCCTGATCTAATTCACATGTATTCAAAAGAATTATGTAGTAATTATAAAACATAATTACTACTGTTTTTTTATAAGATCTATTTTGGCTTCTATGCAGAACTTCGTATGTTATAACATAATATATACATACACTATAGTAATGTTAGCTATTGTTAAAATTACTGTTTTGGCTGTAAATTTCATATTTATAAATTCTAATCTAAAAATAAAGCAATATTTCATATTTTTGTATGTTATTCGTGATAAGAAATCATTATAGCAATTCAGCTTTTGAGTTATTTAATAAGATACAAAATAAAATATATTTAAAGCCAGAAAACGGCAAGGCTGGCGGCAATGCCTCGTTGAATGGCAATGCTAATTTTTTGACCAAAATATGAGCTAGCATTTTGGTAAATCAGCTTGTCATCATTTAAATATGTAATATTAAATTAGATAGTTAAAATTGTTACATGCCTAGCTATAATTATATAACCCAGACACTACTGTTTTTGTGTCATTTTGATTATGTTATACTTATCGTTGCATTCATTAAATAATTATTCAAAGTTTTCTGTTAATCTATATCACCCAGCGTTATGAATGTTATCTTAGTACATTTAATAGACAATAGTAGAAATTGTATTTTAATCAAAATACGAAGTTAATTATATAATGTGTTAAATGCAATAAATATGCGAATAGTGTTAATAATAGGAAAATGAAAGCAATAAATTAATGTTATTATGTATGTAAATTAGATTAAAATTGTATGAATATATATAATAATAATACATATGTTTTTTTATAATATACAGAATCCCCCTCAATAATCTACCTACAGTACTTACTATAATATGAAGCAACTACACGGCGCGCATTGTTGTATAGTATTTTATAGTCTGTTCATGTTTGCAAAATGGATGTTGATATAGTTATGAAATATTGGTTTGTTGGTATCTTGTATTACAAGGCAATAAGTATCGATTTAATATTATTGATAGTATGATCACTTCGTGTAGTTGCGAAACCAAATCCTTCATCTGGTTTAAATTGTTAATAAATGTAATTTAATTATTACATATTAACATACAAAGCTCAATATATTTTTTATGCAATTCTAATGTTATTAGTTAATCTTTGAAATATGATTATATTATTTTGAATACATAAATACATAACGCCATTATTTGAATGTAAACAGTTTTTATTTAAATTGAGGAAAATACCTTTATCAATAAATTGTATTTTTTAAAATTATTGTAATATTTTTATTTTATTTTAATAGACATTTTATTGTTTAGTTTTAATTATATTATTGCGAGTCTGTTAGCGTTACAGTAACGGTAGTCGCAAATGTGAATAGATATCTCGAGGGTTGGGGCACAAGTGCGTGGGCGCCGGCAGGCGGACAGGAGGGGCGAGGCGAGGGACTAGCAGCCGCGCCCGCGCAACCTCGACTTGTGTTGAACGTTTACTGGAATCGCTACAGAGTTCATTTTTATTGCTATATAGTGCATATGCATGTAAATAAACTTTTGAAAAAACAACTTAATCTTTACTGAATTTTCCTGTTCCTGGAACTAACATTAATGGTATAATATTATCAGCGTTGTGAACTTCGTACATCGTATGTGTTATTAATTATTATAATTTTAAAACTAGACAAGAGAGTATCACTATATTGTAGTTAAATATATTAATAAATTTTATAAAAAAAAATTAAAATAAATCTTGATTAGAGATTTTTGTACATAAATTGTTGTTTTAATTTGAAGAATCTTTCAAGTAATAGCCCATTCGGTAAGTACTAGGCGTAGGTACCTATCATTTTGAGTGGACTTTGAAACGAAGCTAATGCTTTTAATGAAAAAAAAGATACATTTATTGTTACTGGCTAACATTACTTCCATAGGTTCACCTGAAATGTAAAACTAATAGGTAGGCTGAAAAGTTTAATTAGTTTTTGTAAATACTGATACACAAGTTGATATCATACAACTTCATTACATCTGCAAATTCTTCCCACAGAGACTCTACTACTTTTTGCCAGTAATCTCGACTCGATTCAGTATCTTGGATTTGGATCTTTACATGTTTCAGTCCTGAAAAGAGACGTTATTACAAAATATCCCGTACCTATGATTCGACTTCACAAATCATTCAATTGTCTAACTTAAACTAGTCGATTTGTGTGCAATGGACCCCCGATAGTTATTAATAACTCGGACTGGAGCCGAGTCGGCAGGATTCGAAACGATTCATTGCCGCGCGGAGTGGACTCAATCGACTTGTGAACGTTATTGATTACTTACTAGTAGTCTTACTAGCAGTCTCATATAACCCAAATCATTATCTACAAAATCGATACACTGATTCAATGAATGAGTGATATTACTACCTTCTTATATAGCGAAAAGGTTAATTCAAGCTAATTATAGGTAAGTAGGTTAGGTATCTACCTAAGAATGCCATAGCCATCAGGGCTAGGTAGGTACTTATTAAATTAAGTAATTAGTCTACCTATATAATTAAGAACTTACTGTCACTAACTCCACATGAGAAGATCATTAGCATCATTTTGAGATTTACGTCGTCTTCCACTCGGCCTATGTAGTGAAATCGTACTAGTCGAGGCATCAGCTCGAAGACTCGACGTAAAGGAAATACGGCAAAACGCCATTGGTGAAGGGTCAACGTCACTAGTTACAAAAAAGAATGAGAATGACATACCGCCCCGGCTTCGCACGGATATTTAAAACAATCTTCAAAATTAAAAATTGTAATACAAACATAAATCCTTCCTCCCGTACCCCCGTATCCCAGTGACGCCTACCATAAGGCTACCACGCAACTTTTTTCTACTACTTACATTTTTAAACTCGTGATATCTTTCGAATCGAATGTCCGAATTGGATAATTCAAAAAGTTATATAAAGGTATTGAATAATAAGTAATTTATTGTGATAAGGCTTAATACCAAGATACAAATAAAGAGCCTTTTCTAGCGGCGGCATTAAAATTATTTTTTTAAGTAAGAGATCAATTATTGTGGCATAACTATAATAGTTAGACGTAATAATTATGCTCTCGCGGACTTTCTTGTAGACCTTAATGAGACCTACAAACCCGTAAAACATTATTTTGTTCTATTGTCAATAGCAGCGCTCGCAAAAATAGGTTTTCCATGTCACACCTTGGGTTACAAAATAGCAATTTACTTACTGATCCCTAATTGTTTTGTAAATAAAATATATCCTATAATAGCCTATAGCCTTCCTCGATAAATGGATTATCCAACACTGAAAGAATTATTAAAATCGGTCCAGTAGTTCCTTAGATTAGCGCGTTCAAACAAACGAACTCTGCAGCGTTATAACATTAGTATAGATATCTAGGTAATTGTCACCTTGGGTTGGTGGAAATCACTGAAAAAAGGAAATAAATATGTATGTTCGAAGCATTCCATCAGAAACCAATAACCAAATAGGCAGATATTAAGGTGTTTCAGGACATCTGTATGAAAAACGCACCTACCCGTTTTAAAAAAGTGGTCTACATCATCATCATCAGCCTGTATCAGTCCACTGCTGGACATAAGCCTCTCCCAAGGTACGCCACTGAGCCCGGTCTTCGGCTCTTCTCATCCAACTACTGTCGGCCACTCGGCGCAAGTCGTCGCTCCACCTTGTCGCAGGGCGTCCTACACTACGCCTGTCAAGTCGCGGTCTCCTCTCAAGAACACGTGTACCCCAACGGTTATCGGTTCTTCGGCTTATATGACCAGCCCACTGCCACTTCAGCTAGCTAATTCTGTAAGCTATGTCGGTACCTTAGTTCTCTGACGGATCACCTCAATTCTGATTCGATCCCTAAGAGAAACACCAAGCATAGCTCTTTCCATAGCGCGCTGAGTAACTTTAAATCGGTGGACTAGTCGTGCCGTGAGCGACGAGCGTCCATGACTCGGTTCCGTATGTCATTACAGGTAGGACGCACTGGTTGAAGACCTTTGTCTTCAGACATTGTGTGTTGTGGTATTCGCGACGAGAAGAATCGACTAACTTTTTAAAATGCTGCCCAGCCCAGCTGTATCGTTCTGTTGGCTCCTTTCTCGAAGTTGTTCTTACCAAGTCGGAGCATTTGTCCTAGGCCAGTGTATTCGGGAACAACTTCGAGCGCAACTCCGTCAACAGCAACCGGCTCCAGAATTACATGATATTACGTCCCTTTGTCTCACTCCACGACGCAGGTGGATATGTTCAGACTGCTGGTTCTGCACTTGGACGGTCATCGTTGCGGCATCGTACAGACATCTGAGCACTTGGATATATCGCCAATCGACTTGGCACCGTTGCAAGGCCTCCAGACAGACCAGGTTTCAAAGGAGTCAAAAGCCTTCTCATAGTCCACAAACGCTGAGCACAGGGGCGGTTTATACTTTTCGGATTTCTGTATCTGCCGCACTGTGTGGATGTGGTCTATGGTGCTGTATCCTCCTCGAAACCCGGCCTGTTCTGGGGGTTGGAATTCGTCGAGTCTTCGCGCATGACGATTCGTGATGACTCTTCAAAACAGCTTGTAGACATGGCTCAGGAGGCAAATGGGTCGGTAGTTTTTCAGCAGGGTTTTGTCTCCCTTTTTGAAAAACAACAAAAATAGAGGTACTCCTGTTCCATGCCTTTGGAGTTCTCCCAGAAAAGAGAACAGAATTAAGTATGCATTGGAGCTCTTCAATACACTACACACACTTAAACAAAACTGATGGTCACTAACCCAAAGTGCTGGCGTAAAATTGGGCAATGTGACGTAGGAAGCAGCTTATGTCTGAATCCTGCCTCTGGCGCATTTTGAGGTCTACGCCGAATTGTAGATGGGCCTCCCTGAGAGGAATGCTCGGAGTCAGGAACCGCCTTATGTTATCATAGTCACGCATCCGAACTGGAAAATAGCCGAAGAATTAAGACATCGTTTTTCGGCCTTTGCTACTTCTATCTTCTACGAATTAAGTAGGTTAGGTACCTACTTAGGTCGTGAAAGAACTTAGAATTTGTAAATATTCACTACTCTAAAAGGATCTGGTGATCCTTGTAGTGGGTGTGTGCTTCAGCACCTATACCATACTTGGACCAGAAGTAACTATAGTAGGACTAATTATATCATGGAAGCTTTATAACGATACAGACAAAACTTATGTGGATTTTGAAAACAACATGTAAGGGTCTAACTGAAAGCCATCAGCACATAAAGGTCGGGGCAGACGATGCTAACTCGCCGCCAGGCCGTGTCAGGGATATGGTAGCCACCGATTCCCAACGCCGCATCTGCGCGTCCTGGAGTCTGTTCTTCACGGCATATGAGCTGCAACATGAAATAAAGCATTGTCATAGAACACACATTGGATGTAACGTATCAAGTTAGCAGAATGACGGCTTTGGCATTTTTACCGGCTGACTAATAGCAAGTTTTTAAAAATCCGTACCCGTAACCACATATTGAAAAAAATAGAGGTAAGTATGTGGCATTTCAGTAAGTTTTTCGAAATTTTCGCGCTACTAATAATAATAATAATGCCCGCACAATCACATACATAGGCTCTGACCCCTAACTAGGTTTCCCTGTATCTAGGGTATCAGAAACTACGAGGATCGGGGACCCACAACACCCAGACACAGAACAAATACTCGTACTTTTTTATTAATTGTGCAATTAAGGTGTCTTGCTTGTCCTTAGTTTGTAGAATGGAGGTTTATTTTCTAGTTAAAGACTAGTTCAAATGAAGGAAAGTCATAACTCGTTTCTCGAGACGACAAAGGAGAAAAAATGATGATTGTTCTTGCCAAAAAGTTCTTTGTAATATGTAGGTATATGTTTAAACCTTCTGAAATACCTATAAAAAAACGAATTGTCTAGAGTTCCGCTAGTCGGCTGGAAGCAATATTTACCTAGGTACTTAGGTATTTTACTTATTTACCTACTTGTAATCGGAAGTGGGGCCTCTTTATGACAGGTAGAAGGGCTATGAGCGCGCTACCAGTGCCGTCAGCGATGTGCGAGTACTCCAGTGCGAGAAGTCTCAAGTTAAACAGCTGCCCGAGGCTTCGCAGGAAGCAAAGTTTGGTGTCTGGACGAGGGATGTATTGTCCACTGCCTGGAAGTAAAATCATCATCTCCTTATATATAGAGGCGCGAATCCAGCTCTCAAGAGGTTGTGGTCAAATGCGAGTCGGATTAGGTACAGAGTCGCTCACAATCCATGGGTACATTACATTCATTTCATGAAGGACAGATTTAAAATATGACGTCTCTGTCAAGACGCCCAAGACCTTGTAGAGCCAATCCGTTTATCAACAGGGGGGGGGGTGTCATAATAGTAGATAGTAGTAGTCTAGTCAGGACAGACAGGCTCCGATTCTATTACAATAATAATTATAGGTCCACCAGGATCTGATGGCAAAAGGGAAAAAAGAAATTGACGCTTGCAATACTGGGGGAAATTGGAGTAAAACGTTTTGATACTTTTTTTCCTTATAGTGGCCGATTCTGTGTGTGATACATGCAAATACAAAAATTTATCCAATGATCCAGGATAATTTTTGAAAATCTTTTTTTGGCGAATGTGGCGTTCTAAATTTAGATGAAAACTCCAATTACCCATTAATTAAAGGCTATCAGAACTTGAAAATGGTTCCAAATACTGCACATCCATAAAAAAAGTCTTCAACAGAAGAGGAAGACGAGGAAGACGCAGTATTTATGATAAACCTTTCCTCCTGCATCTCAATCGATTTTTATTACATGTTCACAAGATTTTCGCCATTCATCGATCCCTGTTCGAGAGAAAGCTTCTTCAGTTCACACGAAAAATGCAATAAACCAAAGTATCAAGACGTGTCTTTCCTACTAATTTGAAGCCAAACCAAAAACAATTCCACGAAATTTCAGTTGACAGATGACTTTTTTTTCGTTGCCTTGAATATCGCTATTTATTAAACTTTTTTTTGCCATCAGATCCTGGTATACCTGTAATAACTCTTAACTAAAACGATATAGAATTTTGTTTTAGGTACGTCACAATTAGATATGTAACAAAATCATTTTTTCTCTGTTGTCGTCTCGTAAAATGAGCTATGTATGACTTCTGCCATTTGAACTAGTCATCGACTAAAAATAAACCTACATTCTGCGATGGAAATGAAGTTGACTAAAACGTGAGCTGAGCAAGCGCAACATTTTGCAGAATTTTTATTTTGTAAGTTAGTAAAACAAAGGACAAGAGACCTTCTTTTCACAATTAATATAATAGTAAGAAGCGCGAGTGGAGCGAGCGTGAAAATGTTGAAATGTTTCTACGTAAGTTACCAAAACGAAAGACAAGAGACCATCATTTCACAATTATACAGAAATAAGAAAATTTTAAAAGCGCGAGCGTAGCGAGCGCGAATGTTTTGAAGTATTTCTACTCTGTAAGTTAGCAAGACGAAGGACAAGAGACCTTCATTTCACAATTTAATAGCAATAACAAAGCTTACAAAACTCAAGTGTCGTGAGCGCGAAAATTATGCAAAAATTTAAACTTGGGATTTTAGTGAACTTGTTCCAATTCAATCAATTAGTAATAAGAATAAAATTGTCAATGTGATCGCGCCAAAAAAATTACCTGCCGGGCGTTTCTTGCCTGTTCTTTTGCCAGCGTAAGGAGGTTGGAACAGGCGTAGCTAGTTTTAAGTTTGACGTTTTAAAGTGATCACAATGTATCCTATTGAATAAAGAAAAATTGACTTTTGACTTTAAAGTGTTTCTACTCTGTAAGTTAGCAGAACGAGGGACAAAAGACCTTTACTTCTCTATTAATATAGAAGCCACAAAACTAACAAAGGCACAAAAATGTTGTTTATTAAAATTGGCGTCACTTACAAGTATACGCGCGTTCCGGTCTATTTCGAGCAGTGATTCCTTACCCCCACCATTCAAACACATGAAGATAGAAATTATATATCACTAGCGGCCGCCCCGGCTTCGCACGGGTAATAACAAAAAATTCAAATTTTAAAATTATAATAATACGCACGTCGCACATAAGCCCTTCCTCCCGTGCGACCCGTGCCCCAGTGAGTCCAGTGACGCCTACATTGCCGAGCAGAGTAGAGCGGCTACCACGCAACTTTTTTTCTAATATCGTGATATCTTTCGAATGGAATGTCCAAATTGAATAATTCAAAAAGTTATATAAGGTATTGAAGCAATCTTGAATATTAAGTAATTTATTTTGATAAGCATTAATACCAAGATACAAATATACTCTTTTCTAGATGCGGCATGTAATTTTGAAAATAAAAAAACACTTATTGTGGCATAACTACATATAATAGTTAGACATATGCTCTCGCGGACTTTTTTGTATATCTTAATTGGACCTACAAACCCGTAACACATTATTTTGTTCTATTGTCAATCGTTTTTGCAGCGCACGCAAAAATAGGTTTTCGATTTCACACCTTGGGTTACAAAATAGCTAAGTATAATATAGCTTATGTCCGTCACAGATAGTGTAGCTTTCCAACAGTGAAAGAATTTTTAAAACCGGTTCAAACAACCAAGCAAACAATCAAATCTTTCCTTTTTATAATATTAGTATAGTATAATAGACAACATATTGCTTGCTATACAAATGGATGCGTTCGAAAACATACCTGGTTATTGTCTAGTATATTATTATTTAACTATTAATTTATGTTGAATTTCCCATTGCTGGAATTAACCTGCTTTTATTTATTACTCGCGCTCACCGCGCAGCCCTTCCATTATCCGCTATGCGAGGACTTCCCCGCTGATTGGCACTTGGCAGCACTGCTAGTCAACCTAGTCTCGTGGGAGGGGGCGAGGGGGATCATGATCTAAACATATACATATACCCACTGCTCTAGCCTGGAACCGAATACGTTAATTTTACAACAAAAACTTCCAATATTGAACTAAACGATAGCGTTAGTAATATGTTAACGGTACAATCTGTAAACTAATATTATGTGAAAATTTAAAGAATTTGGCTCTCTTTCTTTAGTTTTCATACATTAGAAAATGCCCTTTCACAAAGCTAATGTTTCATCACGATATTTTCCTTCATCGAAAGCTCATTGCAGGATTTCAATCCACCATGGTTTATACCGCTAGGGTATAAATAGTAGCCTTAACTTAGGACATTTTCATTGTGTTTGCTGACGAGGCTGAGGATTTCCTAAAAACAATTACCTACTATGTATGTAATTGTGATATTATTATTAGTAGTCTATTTATATTCATAGGTAGTAGTTAATTTATTAACACTGACTTTAATACCATATAAAAAATACTTTGTGAATGGTGTGTGGTGGTTGGCTTTAAAAAAAAATAAAGGTAAAAAAGGTAAATTTACATATTATTATTGACAGTTCAAGGATTAAATTTTGAAAATTAACGCAGCCAAGCCTTTAGTTATTTGAAGCACTTTCGGGATTCACTGACACCTCCAGCGCGTGGTGTGCTGCAGGTAAGATAGCAGTTGCAGTCGAGTTCTCAACTTTGCGGTACTGGAAGTTGGTTAAGTTCTTCCTGGCTGCATCCACAGTATGCCTGAGGCGGTCTGCTGAGATTGGCGCCGCTTCAAGAGTTTCTTGCCGGCACTCTTTTACCAGCTCTTTCATCTCCTCGTCAGCTAGCGGGGGGATCAGCTGGGAAGCCTTTTCCATGTGCTGTTTCAGTTCGTTGTCGATGCGAAGTAGCTTTTCCTTATTTGTGTTGGTACGCCAGGGTCGCTTTGGATCCGCGCCAGAGCGCACTATGCTGTCGGCACGTACATTTTTTGCTCTGAAAATAAATTAAACTGCTGTTGATTATCAGTTCGCTTTGTTACCAACCTATTTATTTATGTAGTACCTAATACTAGCGACTTTCAACGTTGTTTCACACGCGTCTGTGTGGTTCCTTACAGAAAGTTTTAAAAACTACCATATTATATTAAATAAGCTACCCTACTGGTCTATCAACTTTGGTTTAGGTAATCGACGTGTGCGGTCACTGTCATATTTTGTTAGGGGAAAAGGGGTTATATCAACACAATGAAAAACAAAAGAAACGAGAGTCTAAACTGAAATGGCCGGCTTACTTAGGTTCACCATAATATATATTAGGTAGGTATGTAGGTTTAAAGAATTATAGAACTTATGTATAATATATTTTAGCCGTTTGTAATCTCCTAGGTAATTAAGTAGGTAAGATCTACTACTTGTCCATTTTAAATTTGACCCTAAATTATGGGAATTCAATGTATATCTAACCTTTTGCATTCAGACAGTAGTTCTCGTATTTTTTTCTCATTTTCTTCCATCAGCTGTCGGTCTACTCGGTAAGGGTTCTCATACACTTCACTGATGTCAGCTTGTTCCTCTTCTTCGACTTCTTTATCATACTTCTTGTGAAAATCTTTGATCATGTCGGAGCATCGCTCTGAAAGCTTCACTTCGGGAACTTCGAGTCCTTGTAAAAGTCTTGCTATTCGAGACTTTTCTTCGTCCGTAGTCATGTTTAAAATATTATAAATGTAGACTAAATTGACTAACGCTAAGGTTGTCATAGCAACGGGCTTTACTGTCAGAGTTAGTAAGGGTGAGTTTACTGCACATTTACCAAAACTATCCATACCAAAATTTACAACTACAACTGTTTGATGTCAATAGTCACCACACTCAAGCTAAGCACGCTGATGACAAGGCGACTCCGACATTTCTCTGCTTAAGTAGGTATATCTACACATAAAGGACACAGGTACACTTAGATCTGATTTCCATCCTCATCAAAACGATGTCGTATTAATTAATGTGTTTATTTTTACATAGGCCAAATTATTGAGATTGCTGAAAATTCTTCCAACATACATGCCCATCATGCCGAGAAAAGCTGCGCAGGGTAACATAAAACAACACAGTTTCAGACTTGGACAAACCATGCAAAAAGGAGCACAATTGATTAACATCTCTTTTCGTTTCAAAAACTTCTCGGTTTCTTGATTTCAAAATTCCATTAAAATTTATTTTCATCGGGTGAGTTTGTTAATTTTTCTGTTTTTTTTCTATACTTATAAAGACGTAAAAAAATCTATAAACCAAAAATGTCAATCAATGTGAACAGTTTTTCCATAGATAGCTAGTTCCTCAACTAGCAAGGGAAACCTCTTTCAATACAAAAAGTTGGGCAATAACCCACCCAAACAACCCAACTATCCTATGAGAAAACCGTCGTTGAGACATGCCCTCGCGCTTTGTATTCATTTCATATTGAAAATCGAACCGATGAAAGTTGAAAGTATAAGACTACCAACTGACCATAGCTAGTAAGTAGTAAGATTTAAACGCATAAAAAAGTGCAATAGTACAAACCGGTAATGTAGCTGTAATTTATTAGCAATGGATTCTCATTGGGCAGGACAAATCGCCACAGGAACAGGTATTTGAGAGTTTCGGCGTTGAAGCATGCGAGCTGCTCGATCAGAGTGACGCCTTCCACGCGCTTGCAGCATAAGTTCTCCAACGATACCAGCTGCAGACGATCCTGGAAACTGTTTGGTGGCTACATTATCTCAAGCCCATTATTACCTGCTACCTACCTAACTGAAATTTTTAACCTTGACCTCGATTATCTAAATTCCGAGTCGTTCTAGGAGTTGTTAACTAGGGACATTTGTTCATTGTTTGTATATATCGATTTATTTCGCAAATATTGTTACATAAAACATGTGCTACAAGACGAAATCAATGCACCCACCTCAATATATTTAGCAATATCCGGAAAAACGTCTTCCTTTTGAAGAAGTCCAGACGATCGAGCTTGATCAATTGGTCGGATATTATTAAACAATCGATTTGAGTTTGTTTCATTTCCATTTTCTGTGAGCATAATTATGTAGCTAGTTGTTACATCATACAACATAGGTACAAGTTAATAAAATAATAAAATTAATATATTCAGATTAATCCCTCGTATATAATATCTAATGATTTATAATATTGCTGTTTGTAAACAACCAAATTTTATGTGATCAGGACCTAGGTAGTGTTACTTTATCATATTTTAATATTATGTATCTACTTAGGTAACAGTTGGTAATAGCACAACAAAACCTTGAGCGTGATTTCCAGCGCGATGTTAAGCTCCTTCTGATAAAGGGTAGATGGTAGTTTCATTGCAGTATTGGTCCTCCAGAAAAAGCTACCCAGTGGTGTCGGCATCCGCAGGTTTGGATACTGATATGTGAACAGCACCTGTTCACAGTGCAGGTCTGCGAAGAAGTACCGCTGGACGTCGTGGATTGACCAGTATCGGGTATCTGTGCGTCTGTTTAGATAGCAAAGCTTTAAAGCTGCATTATCTAATGAAAAATGACAAATCAACATGAATTTTGACGACGCGGTAGCCGAGTTGGTAGTGACCCTGCCTACGAAGCTAGCGGTCCCGGGTTTGAATCCTGGTAAGGACATTTCAATGTGTGATATTTGTTCCTGAGTCTTGGATATTTCTATTAATAGAATTAATTTCTCTATATGAGTATGTACGTAGGTATATCGTTGCCTAGTACCCATAACACAAGTTTTGAGCTTAATTTGGAGTTACGTTAATTTGTGTGCCCCATATTTATTTAATTTTGACTCACATTAATACATCGTCGTCAGGAAGCAAGCCGTCACAGCTCTCCACAAAGTGGAGCCAAATGTAAGGATTATCGACCCAGTCACCAAGAGAAAGATACCCAGCACTTGGCTTGTACTCTCGAGGCCACTGCACCCACCGAACAGCTTCCAGGTGGCCCCCGATACGAAGGCATTTGCAGTTCACTGATAAACAGGTGATCAAATAATAATGAAATGTGCAAGCAAATCTATTTCTATCTACATTTTCTTATAGGAAATTGTCTAGTTAAGTGATACAGTCAACGATAAAAGTCGCTGAACAATCACACTTTTTTCTATTATCCTCATCATCTTAGACACCAATTTTTGACCTCATCATCACCTTAAATCAGGTGTGTTATGTTGTGGTCAAAATGATACCTACCATGTAAAATGTAAAAAAAAACTATAATAATTACTGATTTTAAACACATTTGGAAAATCGAGGACGATCAGCTACTTTTGCCGCTGTACCATACCCAGATAGTAGATAGGTACTTAGGTAATAAGCAGCAAACATGGAGTCGAGTGGAAGTTGTATGATCAGAAGGGTTCACCTTTGCCAAATGCATCACACACATTAGTGCTTGCTTCAGGATTTTTGCCACAAATAAATAATCTAAACAATAAATACCTACCTAGCTTACCTATTTATCTAGTTATGACATGACTATGACTAGTGGAATATACATTACCTTCACTATCCATAACAGTGCCTGGCCTATAACTGAATGCTCTATAGCTGAAAATAGTTTAAAATAAGTAACAAATAAATAGTTTAGGAAAACAATTTGAGTATAAAAAAATAGATAAACTAGAAAGCAAAATGTACATTTTGCCCTAATATTGAGTGACGTACGACGCCTTGGCGACGCCGCATAAATAGTTGTATCTATGGTGCGGTACGACGGATCTAAACCACTGATTAACAGATTATTTTATTACCAATGATTACATTCTCTTTCTTTCATCATTAATCTTGACTAAACACAAACTATAGCTAGCAAGTGCCTGCATAGCACCTAATATCAAGGTGTGAAGCAGAGAGCCTTTTTATATCAAAATTCAAAACTTTTTTATTTAATAGGATACATTGTGATCACTTTAAAACGTCAACTTAAAACTAGCTACGCCTGTTCCAACCTCCTTACGCCGGCAAAAGAACAGCGTATCAGCGTTATTCCACGCGAACCTTCCTTCCTTACTTCTCTCTAAGGTCTAGTCACTTGCTGGTTCTGCATATTACCACCCTATTATGTTACCTACTTACCTAGATTTTGAATCCCTTTATCCTTTATCCCAAATGTTTCCCATTCCCTTTAGCGGAGGTAAATAAAAATCGAAGTCATCTATGGAATTTCGTTATATTTGAAAAATATACAAAGAATTAACATTACAATTATTTTGTTCTGTACAGTTTAATCATAAAATTATAAGTAGACTAATAAATGCGTTATGTATATAAGATTGATTAAATATTATATCATGGAGTACAGAATATATACAAAGAGAAAGATAAAATGTTGGTATTATTATAAAACCTCAGTTGAGGTTTATCCTAACCTGAGCAGGTATAGAACGAATAACGATTGAAAAGTGTAAAATGCAACCCGTATGCATAATGTATCCAAAAGGTAGGTAGCCTAGTTTCATCGTAGGTATATTTTACTTTCAATAGGTCTAACTTAACAAGTTTTTATGTACATGTACAGTGTTGCGATAGTTAAAACTTATAGGTACATTTTAAGCGAAATGTGCATCAACTTATAGCTTAAATTGTACCAATCTAGATACTTAATATACAGAGACCTAAATGTGTAACATACAGAATATATTTATTTCATTATTAAGAATATTTGTTTGTATATTATAATCATATGAAAAGTTAAAAAAAATTAGATAGCAATTAAATTAATTTTGTGTAGTTAGGATCTTCTGTTACACCGCCATAAAAAAATGAATGGGAACTACGTACGTAGGTAAATATCTCCGTAATTATGTACTCACGTGATCTTACTAGACGATGACAAAGGGTTGTTTTACCTAACTCATCATAGTAACCATGCAGACGTGCCGACAAACTGGTAATTTTTAATAAATAATGTCCGTTACCAAGATCTTACTGCTAAACTTTCGATAGTAGGTATGTAGGAGGTGTTCGGGCCGTGAAAATATAATGAACGTCGGGGATTGGCTGGAGTGGTAGCTCCGCTGGATAAGATATTTAATTAAAATTTTAAGTCTAATAAGTGGCTTAATTTAATAAGTTTATCTATACTAATATTAGAGGAAAGATTTGATTGTTATATATTCAAAATTCCCAGCTATTTTGTAACCCAAGGTGTGAAATCGAAAACCTATTTTTGCGTGCGCTGCAAAAACTATTGACAATAGAACAATATAATGTATTACGAGTTTGTAGGTCCCATTAAGATCTACAAAAAAGTCCGCGAGTGCATATGTTTAACATTTATAGTTATGCCACAATATATGATCTTTTATTTAAAAAAAAAAAAATTAATTCCGCCGCTAGAAAAGGCTCTTTATTTGTATCTTGGTATTAATCCTTATTAAAATAAACTACTTTTTAATCAGAACTGCTTCAATACCTTTATATACCTTTTTGAATTATTCAATTCGGACATTCGATTCGAAAGATATCACGAGTTTAAAAATGTAAGTAGTGGAAAAAAGTTGCGTGGTAGCCTTATGCATGTAGGCGTCACTGGGGTACGGGCCGTACGGGAGGAAGGATTTATGTGTGTTAGGGTGTCCCAAGACATAAGGGACATTTTTTTTTTCGCGAAATCAATTACGCATACCCTCTATTTTTATTAGGTTTGACCTCTTTGACTCAAATAATAAATATTATTGTGATTGGACAACGATAACCCGTGCCGACTTGATGCCAAACTTTTGACATGAAAATTTGTACTGACTCCCTGTAAGAGGAATTAAAAACTTAATTTTTATTACTTAATTTAGACTCCAATACACCCAAATTAATTATATTTAATGTATATAATAATGAATAATTTATTAATTTAAATTAAAGAATAATATTATTGTTCAAATTTATTTTTTAAAGTTGGTTTTTTTAAGTCAGGAATAATTTTCCGGTGTTCTTGTATGCAACGTAATAAAAAATGTTTTTGTTCCTCCTCAATAGTGATTAATCCATGAAAGTCTTGCATTAACTTAACCGCTCTTTTAGCTACGGCTTGAAATAACTATAGGAAGACGTTTTTCTTTTGATTTCCGAACATTTAATGCAGGCCAAAGCTTGCCGTCCCAATGAACAGTCACAACCATCGGTACCTTATTTTGGAAATAATTTCTTATGGCTTCAACGCGTTCCTTCTGTTTTTCTGTCCGAATTATTTAGATAAAAGACTTAATTATCGGATATTCATCATAATTATATCAAAGTGCTTAAATAGTTGCTTCAAGAATGAACACAGAATCTCTCATACTCAATTGACACCTATCTAGCGCTGCTACTAATTATGGAGTAATAAAATTTCTCCGCAGAGGTGTTTTTCTGGATTGCATGTTGTCGACAATAGGCTTCAGTACGTCCTCTTGTTAATCTAAGTTTTCATTAGATTCAGATGATAGTCGTCTTGTTACGGTACATAACATGATGTCGAAGGAGTCTGTCGTTTTTCTTCAATAGTTCTGAGGCGCGCTCTTGCCGCTCTATCAGTCAATTATTATTTTATTATCCACTCCTGCTATTGACGCTGTAAAAAGATTCTATCCTCATTTATTTTCATTAATTGAAGCGCATCGGCATGTGCAATGTCAAACAAATTATCTAAATTGTTGACAGTTTTGACAATCTTGTGTTTTTTGTGCATTTTTTTGCCAGTCCCTCCAAACTTGATATATATTTTTACATTCTTTTTACACAATTAGGCAAAGATTTAGTAGGAATACGCGCCTTTCCCCAATATATAATACATTCGCGAATAGTGAGATTCGCGCTTTCATCGACAGTAATTAAACTCACTTCACGGATATTGTAAAATAAAACTGCTAGAACTTGTCCATTAAACGGAAGTTTTAAACCCGTTATTTGATGTTCTACGTCACCTATTAAAAATATACCCTTTTAGAACTGCGTAATTGCACTGACATGTTGGCTGACTGAAAACAATGCGAGTTCTATAAAAAAAACGAATAATCACAAGCACATCGACACGTTAGGTCGCGTCAGCCGAGCAAGTACTGAGATGTATCGATGTAAGTCGGCACGGGTTACCGAGGTCCTACCTTCCTAAAATTTTATTTATAATTGTTTTGACCTAAAAGTAAAAAAATAAAAGGGTATGCGTTACAAAAAAAACACTTTAATTTTTTTGGGAC
Organism: Opisthograptis luteolata; assembly: GCA_931315375.2. Classification (NCBI taxonomy): domain Eukaryota; kingdom Metazoa; phylum Arthropoda; class Insecta; order Lepidoptera; family Geometridae; genus Opisthograptis; species Opisthograptis luteolata. The sequence continues at coordinate 8,255,344 of OV928033.1, forward strand.
ACCCTAATGTGTGTATTACAATTTTTAATTTTGAAATTTCCTTAAATACCCGTGCGAAGCCGGGGCGGTCCGCTAGTAACTATTAAACGTAGCCTTACCTATCTTTACAATAAGTATGAATAAAACGGTCCCTTGATCATACAGGCACGGATCCAGGCTCAGTTTGTTCAATTGATGGCGCATTTTTTGCTTTGTTTATACTCTGTCTCCGCGCCTTTGATCATAAGCAATAACTAAGACCATTCTCACACATTATACTACTGAATAATGAGGTATCTAATACTTTAGCATACCTACATATTATATAGTTGTAGTAGTAGATACGTAGGTACCTAATAGACGAAAAAAATACAAAAGTCAAAACACAAATTTCAGTTTCTTTTTGACTAGCGAGCGTTGTGTAAGAATGGACTTAGTTGTCGAGTGTTGCATGCACTAAAGGTGTAAGTATATTGGCTAAATGCCATGGCAACAACTTGCTTGTGAGGCCGGGGCTATAATATGATATAGGAGTAAAGGGATGTGGATAGGTTGTATCAAAAGTTATATTTTATAACGTAAGACCATTCGTCGCGGATGTGACGCGCGTCGGTTACTAAAAAGTAACTAAGTACTATTTTTAGTCCACTCTATTCAGCTATTTTAGTCAAGCCACAGACTACCTTATACGTTTTGAATTTTATTTACGACTGTAACCCTGACCTACCTACGTTTTTTACTTGATAAGACGCAGCCGAAAGTCCTACGACATTTTTCTGGACGCAATCTTATTGTCGATTTATTCAGTCTTTGTAACAATAAAGATTGTAACTGGATGGAATTTCAATACAATTTATTGACACTTATGCAACGCAAATGTAGGTATGTCAATATACATAACAAACAATGAAAATAAAGAAAGCATATTTAATGAAAGCAAATTAAGCAAGTACCGATATGTTATGTTATGGGTGTGTTATAGTAATAAGTCGGTAGAAGTCAGGAGCACTAAAATGTGAACATTTCCCAATTTTCACTTATAAGTAAATTATGTACCTATGTGCTTACATGCATTTGCAAAAATGAATGTAAATGATATGAAAAGATGATGTTTCATTATGAACATAACTTAGTGTAATTAATTTTGCAAGTACCTTTAGTGAGTGCCGGCTACAGTCGCCAAATCTTCTTACAATAACAATATTTGACATGTTTTCATCTTTATGCTTGTGACTGCACCAACTACTTGTATATGCTTTGGACGACTTAAATTATATTATTTTGATGACCAGTAAAGATTCACTAATGATACACTTCAACTAGTTAACCTATCTAGTTATAAGCAAGTTTATGTGATGAATATGAAATAAGTACTTACAGAAAAAGTTACTATTATTTTTAAGTTTACATTTATTTAAACTACAAGCTGTAACAATCGATACCTAATTATATAATTATGCCAGATGCTTCCTAAGAAACGTGAAATGAGAATATGCCTAGGTAAAATTGTCTAAGTGTATTTGTCTAATGTATATTATGTTTATGAGATTAGATACGTATAATTATTACGAATAAATGAACTAGCCAATGCTCATACCAGACAATAATCACGCTACCTAAGTATAATAATAAATACATTAGGAATGAGACACATCTATTATATTTTATAAAAAGAGAAAGACAGTTTTGAGTAAAACATTTCTATAGTCTATGAGTTTTCTTATCTAATGCAACATACATAGGTATAGTTTATGAGTTTTTCACAATTTGTTTGTTTTGTTGTTGGTTACGTAATTATGTATATAAATATGAACATTGTATAAAGTACCTAAGCAGTTGGTAGTAGACGCTCTCCTTCATAATTCGTTACATTTCACATAATATTAATATTATTATTAGTTAAAATTAAACTAGTCAGGTATTCAAAGCTTAATTTTATTTATTAGTACATTAGCTACACTAATCGTAATCTTCAGTGAATAACAACTGAAATCATAATTTATACAGAGTGGTTTATTCTGTGGGTAGTGGTCATATGTGAGTATTACCTTGTTTAGGTAGGTACCTAGTTGTTATCTAAGTATTCTGTCTTTTTGTCCGTGGACAGAAGCTAAAGAGCTATATCTGTCTGCCTACTCCAAGCGCGTACGTGTGCCTATGTAAATTCGTAAGAACATCCTCATTATTTATTGTGCATGAAGAAATGTATTCTGTATATTATCATAGTACTTAACTTATGCAATATTTCAGAGACGGAACAGTCTTCAATTTCAACAATAGATCCTAAAACTCATTTATTTTATCTTATTAGCCTCATTTGTTTTCATGAAATAATCATGCATTTTTAAATTTTCTTTGACCACTCCCGATATTTTTTCATAAACATAAATATTACAGAAAATACCCCCAATCGAAATCACAGCCCAAACATAACTAATGCTTTGCGGTTAAAGTGAGATCAGGCATTGTTTACTTTTTGTTTATTTTTCTTTGTATAGGTACATGGCACTACTGAGGAAACATTCCCGTCTAATCGGCGTAAATAGGTAGGTACAATAAAATAAAATACTACGAGTACGTACATATGCTAGATATATCTAAATTCAAATGTTGGTTAAACTTTTGTTACGACACCTTTTCGTTAAACTTGATAAGGTTTCAGAGGCAAATTACATACTCAAATTTTAAAATCTAGGTACAACATTTATCATAGCAATTACATTAACATTCACTTAGAGTGTTTAAATACTTTGGACCAGCCGAACATCCGTACATCGACTTACATACGTGTACCTATGCGCTAAAGCTCCGCTTAGGCACAAAACTCTTCTACACTTTCAATTTTGTCACGAATGATTCTTATGAAATACTTCCTGCCATCCACCGATTAGTAAGTAATGAATATAGATGCCATAAATGTCACATGAGTAATAATATAGTATTAACGTGCAAAACAGGAACATACCTAATAATAAAATTGTCTGAAATCCATCATTCTCATTTGCAAATATACTTGCAATCAATCGAGCTCCATATGTAGATATTAATTATCAGTCTACAAAATATAACTAAAATCCAAAATTGTTTGAAGGACGATCTATTACAAGCTGTTGCGAACTGAACTTCATTCTTAAGTATTAATTTTATACTCTTTCAAAATAGCACCGCCATTCAGATTAATGTTAATTTTATCATTAAAATAGACTTCATAAATGGTAAACAATTAATTATTAAGGTCAATATTGGTCTTTCAACATCAAAAATGCACACTCTCACGAATATAAACACTTCCCTTCTATTCGACTCAGAGAGCATAGAATATTATGACATTAGCAAAACTCAGTCGTGACGCGTGGTAAAGCTCGAAACTAATCATATTATTATGAAAACCTAAAACTCAATTACTTATGTATAAGTATAATTATGCACATAATTAGCAATGAATATACAAACACGCGCAAGTCTCTTAAACTTCGATCACTGAACCGTTTCGACGCCTTCTCTCGCTATTCCCACATGCGATCCAGTCACAGCACAGAACTCGTGCCCAGTATCGGTTATTGCTTACCGGCCCCGCAGGCCGAAGCTCCTCTCAGACGGTAGGCTGCGCGGCGCGCGCGATCGGTGGCGGGTGCGTCGATAGGTGCGTCGACTCGCTACGGCGCGGGGGCGCCGGCGGCGGCCGCTTTTTTATCGGTTTGGGCTCCTCCCGGCGCGGCGCCGACGCCTCGTGTCCATACACATTCTCGTAGAAAGGATCCTCGACGCCCGCACCGCCAGCGCCGTAATGCTCCTGCACCCACATGGATACGCTTGTTTCCTTATAGTCATCCGACAGCGGGTACTCACGGAAGCCCAAAACTTCATGGGGCGTAGTCGCAGGCTCCAATTTGCATTTCTGCGCCACCTGCCATTTTTTTCTCATGACCCTTTGGAGATCCTTGAGAAACTCTTTAGGAGGGTTGCTGTTCGAATCAGCCAGCTTCTTCGGAGATGAAAGACGAGTGCTCTCGTTGCGTTTGGGCGGCGGCGGTTTGCGCGGTGAGGGCGGCGGTGGGTCCATTAGATTGAACGTGATCTTTTTATTCTTCTTATCGGAGCAAGTCGGCAAGTCATCTGCGAAATTTACCTTCTTCATCGAGCAGGACCGCTCCTTTGACGGCTCGGAGCTAAGTTTCCTCTGAATTGAAGGGCTCCCATTGCTGAGTTTCTTTGTCTGCAGTTCGACGAGGCAGGCCCCGAAGGCAACGTTCTGCTGCCCTTTGAGACTCTTGTCGGAATGCAGCGAAGAGCAGCGCGAAGCCTCAGACGTAACGCTATCGAGTGAAGGCTGGCGCGGGAAGGTGCGACTAGACTCGGTAGCGCGCGCAGTGCCGCGAGCTTGGCCAGCACGCGCCGCTTGCTCTATCTGTTGCGCTGTCAGCTGACTCACGATATCGGACACTCGGCCCGAATGTGCTTCCATCGCGTGCTCGGGTGGCGGCGGCGGCAGGCTGAGCTGCGAGCCGGAGAGGTCCTCGAGAGGCTCTAGTGGCGGCGGTGGTGGGAGGGAGTCGAGGCTCAGAGTGGAGCTGAACATGGCAGCTGGTGCATCTTCAGCGGGTGGTGGAGGTGGCAGGTCCTCCGCTTCCCTGGCGACGGCAGTAGCTGTAGCGGCCGTTGGAGCACGCTGGATGGTATCATATATGGAGGTGTACCCGTAAAGCGCGGAGCCGCTATCGCTGCTGCTGTTACGGTAGGAGGGCTCGCGTGACACGGCCTCGTAATGCCCATATGTGGGTGACGGGGGTTCGGCCCGCGCCGTGCTGGCAGCTGTGCTTATGTGCCCGGAGCTTGTACTACCGTGTACGGCGCTTTCCGCGGAATCTGAGGAAATACAACGTATTATTTAATAAGTTCTCAAAGTCGTTTAACGAGCTAAGGAAAGTGCCTATGCCTTTGCTTGGTATTTTTTCAATGGACTATACAACGTAACCGTCATTGGCAGGCCATGTTTACCGCAGAAGTTCGCGTACCTATCTAACATCTAGGTAGACATACTCGTATTAAAGCTTTTTATCCCGGAAAAAGGTTCCTGCGGGATAACGGGAAGAGGCGGGTGAAACCGCGGGGTAAATCTAGTTATCTATAAAAAAGCAAAAACCTTTTTCTTTGTATGGGAGGCCCCTTAAATATTTATTTTATTCCCTTTTTTTTAGTAAGAGGCAACAGAAATACTTCATCATCTGTGAAAATGTCAACTGTCTCCAGGACAGACGGATGGACGGACAGCGGAGTCTTAGTTATAGGGTCCCGCACTACCTACCTTTGGGCACGTAATTCTTAAAAATCACCCCCTGAGAGGTTTCTGCTTATACAATCAGGTAACTTGACCCTACTCACCAATGCTGGTGCGATGCCGCTTTAACGTTGAGTCGTCCGTGCGAGCGGCTCGGGGCCTGCGTGTAAGGGTGCCGGAGTCACCCCCCTCCTCCTCTTCTTCAGGCCCCTCGCCCCCTTTCTCTACCATCTCCTTCAGCTGACGCGTCATCCACGTTAGCGGGATATTCGGCTTCATCGATGGCTTGCGCTTTATAGTACCTGGAATGAAACAATGTTCTTTAATAACCTCATAAGAACGTTTCTATGTAAGATTAGCACATCATGTATATAATCAATCATGTAGGTTAGTTATTGTAACTGCAATCTTCAGTTTTATCTCGTAATCATTGAATTAAACAAGAATATTTATTATTTACCCATAGGAAACTCGCAGTCGAAAGCGCTTTCGGAAGCGGTCCCGCCATCTGACAGGCATCCGCTTGAGCTGGACGAAGATGCGCGTGAGTGTCTGTTGGTTACAAAATCACTTCGAATTATAAAGTTGTACATTACATGACATACTACAAACATGGTGGTTTGTATGTAAATGGGAAAATACGCATCGTATCGCAGTTTCAATTAGTTTTATTAGTGGTGGTTAGTATCTTGTATTTCGCAAACGCCTCGCTAGCGAACGAGGTGAAAAGCACAATAACAATTTTAATAATATAAAGTAGACATTAATTTTAATTTTACAGCATATAGTCATGCTTTTAAAATTACGGCAAGTAAATGACCAGATGATAGTGATGATAAAATGCCTAAGTTGTTCAAATTTATTTATCCAGGTGAGACCAAAAAGAGAAACTTATACTTAGAGGCAATTGGCACTTAGCGACGCAATGCGATACGAACTAATACAAATAACAATGAATCCTTGGGATTATTACATTTTTTGTTATCTCCAAAATCTAAACCTTTGTCGATACCTAGTAGGTACCTATACTTACATTAAAACTCATAACTTATTATTATTTTTGTAATCAAGAGAGTTATAATTTAGAATGAAAACCAAAGACACAGTTTCACCTAAGTAACCTTTTATGCACAAATTATCGCCTGCTCATTTATACAATAATAAAAACGGCAATACTAACCTTCCACTACTTATATCCGAGTTGGCAACACTGACGTTACTTGAAGTGGACTGCACAGAGCTGTTGATGCCCACTGGGATCACGCTATTTGCCTTCGTGGGGATTGAAACAATCTGCACAAAACATTAAACTTGTATTATTACTCGTAATTACAACTTACTAAAAACAAGCAACAAAATGTAACGAAGCAAAGAAACAGTTTGTTCGCCCTTAGGTTCCGGCCGTAGTTTACAGCTGGATCGTGGAAGACAATTAAAATAGTTTTCTTTGAATAGGTACAAGGTATTTCACCAGATTTATGTGACACTAGCGACCCAATGGTCACACTTATGACCAAGGGCTAAGAATAGTTTACGCATCCAAGTGCACATTAATAGTTTTAAAAAATGTTTTTGCAAGTCGGATCCTTACAACCAATGCATGGCATACAAAATATCATAGTCTCCTGGCTATCACTATTTATTAAAATCAGTGATATTCATTCGTAGAGTCGCATCTAGTATATATTTGTCGGATGATTATTTCGAGAAATGCAACAGTCCTATTGCGACGCGTAATTTATAATTACTCGTAATATCACAATACATTGTCTCAAATATCTTACCGAGCAGGAGCGAGCATGAGCCAGATGGTCAAGATCTTCTTGAGTCAGCTCTTCCACTAGGGATCGGTGATTCTCTAGCAATTGTCTTCCATGCTGAAAAATTGAAAGAATTTATATTATTTTGAGTCAGTTGCAAAAGCAATATTTATTAGAGCAATATACAATAGCTGAAATATTAAGCAACTTAGTAACCAAGAATGGCAAGGTGAGCTTATTTCTAAGTTAGTCACTGTCATTGCATAGAGTATCATCATCAATGATTTCAAAATATACACAACGTAGTTTATAGTTATTATCGGGACGGTCACCTTATTCGTTAACCTTTACTATGTTGACCTGATATATTGAATTAAATTGCCGATAACTAGCTACTACAAAAAGCTATATAACTGCAAAGCAGCCGTCTTAAACAGATTGAGTAGTCTACGCACCTTAGCTATCCGCATGGCCGTGACCCATCTCTCCAGCGTGCGCTGATCATCCGCGCAAAGGAACTTTATAAACTTAACACTCTTTGGTTGCTGCAGCCTCGGGTGCTTGATCGCAAAGCAGAAATCAGTGGGAGACTTGTATTTCTTCTTCCAGTTAAGGCCTATGTACACCTCGTTGTTGTCGAACGTCGCCAGGCAGACCAGTTCCTTCAAGGTCTTCACCTTATCCTTAGGCGAGTAGTAGAGACCTATGTTAGTGACAAACGAAAACATTTATAAAACACTAATATAACATTAAGAACAGCAAGGAAATCGCTGGGGCCATTCGCAATGCTTAAATCTACATTTTCAGGAAGTGTGGCCACACGGTGCGATGTTTTTTTACTGACCAGAAGGCCTCAACACGCAGTAGATTTTCTTCCATCCCTTCTTGGCATCGTGTTTGAGATATAGAGAACCCTCCATGGGTGGCACTGGGTGTCCTGACACCGATGGCGCGGTGGTGGCTGAACCGGTTTGCCCAAAGAACTCTTCTATGATCACTTGCCTTGAATGTTCGTCATGTTCACTTGACCATCCTGTAAGTATAGGAATATTGGGTATACTAAGCGTATAAAAAGTAATCACGTGATGTCAAAATAGCTTGAAAATCGAAAATCGAAAGCCTCACCTCTGTCATCTTCAGTCAAAAGAAATTTCTCTGGAGTTTGGAACAAGGAAATTTTGTCGGACCTCTCAGCAAACAATATCTTATTTTTAGACTCCCTCGTCCATAACATTAAATTGTCGACCAGCATTTCATGGTCTTCGTATACACGCTCTGTAAAATTAAATATATATTGTAATTTCATCCATATCAATATAATATACACAAATTAGTAGGAGACAACAGCTTGATTGACTTATTCGAGTAATTTTTCTATCCTAACTGCTTACCCATGTGAAGATCAGGCAAGTGTTCCACGATCGCCCATTTCGGCTCCATGGTCACGTGGTTTTTGTCTGCAAGAAGCCTGATTACGTAGCCACATGTCATCTTTTCATCAACCAGCAGACTTTTAGACGAGCCGTCCATAGAGAACGCTTTTATAAACAATTTTTTTATGTTTGCTTCGCACATTCGCTCTAATGCCAACTTTATTTTGTCCGCTTTTTGTTGAAAACCCGCGTCCTGTGAAAGAAGTATTGTGATAGAGACTGTTGGTACGTTTTATGGAAGTTAGCGAAACATTTCATACATATACGGTGTTTGATTTTACCTTTTGGGTCTGATGCTGGGATAGTTTGTGGGCTTTACATTTAGAACTCGCGCTGCTGGATGCAGACGATTCGCTAGAAAGCATGGACACCTGAAAAATTAAGGTAAACAAAGATGTCAGTCAGATAACTCTTCAAAATGTTTGCTCTGTCGGTAGAATATTCTAGGTAGTACTTACAGTATCACTAAATGCGGAATCATTATCGGGGGAGTCCGTGCGGGTGATGCCGGAAGCTGCATCGCTGGAATCCTTTTCTCGTCTTTGACCCTCGGCAGATCGTTCTCTTTCTGCAAAGTACAAGCGCACTTTTGACTTTCTAAGCAGTAGGCATATAGTAAGGTAGGTATGTATATAATATATATGCAGTAGGTTCATATTTCATAGGGAGCGATAATGATCGCCGCCACGACGCGGCGCGTGATTACGCCACGAGATTCATGTTTTGCTTATCTTTTAACGAGAAATTTCGCCAAATAACACAGAGTCGTGTGGTGTATCAGTTTAAATGAGAACCAGTCTTGTGATCATAATATAAATGTACTCCAAGAATGGGACGGAAGTGACAATGATGTCTCAGGTCACGTTTCCTCGACTTTGTCTATTTTAAACTGTAGTTACGGTAAGGCATTGGATACGTTTCTTATAATAATTGAGTTACTGTGATGACAGAAGTATATGTAATAAAATGTTTTAAACATTTCACAATATTATCTGTGCCGAATATTTTTGTGGAAGTTATCAAAATGTGTTCACTGTTCAATACTTACTGGAAGACACTCTAGATATCTCTTCGTCGTACTCCGAGTCCAGGGCACATAGCTCGCCAAGGATTGCGTCCAGGTCTGCGTCCTGCGTCTCTTCAAGGTTCGCCATTGAGAACCGATAACTGTCAATGCGAGGGGCCACAATCTCTAACGGTCTTATGGCTGACGCAGCATCATTGGAAGAGTTCAAGCCCTAAAACAAAAACAAAAAATTGCATTACTCAGAAAAGTATAGTACAACATACAGCAAAACATGGAGGGGGCTTTTACCGGAATAAGATGATTATTTATGATCGTAATATGTTTTACAATTTATGTTAGCATCAATTTGATAAGTTTAAGTTTCTTATCGGAAGACTAACTGTACCTACCTAATAATCACCTTTCTTATGTTATTGAAGCATGTTTTATTTGAGGATGAATGAAGTTATGAGAATTTCAACCGTCGTCGCTCGTACGAGGTAAATATTACGTATCATAATATTATTGTAATCGAATTTGTGAAAACGTTTGTCTGCTCTGCAAATTCCAGGTATGTAGGCATTCACTAGTTCTCAAATGTCGGCAGTAGGTACTCTTCGTAGACTTTGGAAACAACATGGATACCTAAATGAAGTTAAGCCGTTTCGTGCCTAATTGTATCCCTAGAAGCAACCCTAATAGGCCCCCAGATATTAATCCTAATCCATATACGTAGCTGTGGCTACAGTGTGTAATGAATATGAATTGGTCTCTTTAAAACGTACGGCATTAATTACTTATGCACATACGGGAACACATCCCAAAACATAGATGGGAATGCATTGTCTTTCGAAACAATGAACTCTGGTAAGTATGTGACAAGTCATTTTGGGCACATATTGTACCTACTTAGCCGATGCTTTAAAATATTTAATACTATACGATAGGTCATCGATCAAAACGACACATACATATTATAAATAAATAAAAATTTATACCTAAAAAAACATTTCCCTTTGTATGAAAAATACGAAAAGACTTTTGCCCCGACCTAATATTTGGCTGCGCTGCCCAAGTTCGATTTATCTCGAAGAAGGTTGTCAAAATATATATTTCCAAGTATGTTTGAGAAAAAACTTATTACACAAACGATACAAACTATGGAGGCCTGGACGCACACCACCGCGCCTGGCCTGGACTAGTTTCCATAAGTAGCAAAATGGAATAATTCAGTATGATGCAGTATCTTTGAAACACCATGAGTATCATAGTGTTGTTGTCTTCTGGAAATGAAGTATCTATTTCTACCTACAGAGACGCAAAATGGTTTGTAGTATATTATGGATCTATAAACTTGAAACGGCATAAACTCAAATATAAAACTACTCTCGAAAAAGGCAACAGGGTGCCAGTAGCTCATTACTTTTCAAAAGGAGATAAATAATAATAACAATAATGCCCACACAATTGTGTAATGTGTATATGTAATTACATATACATATATACATATACATAAGCTCTGTCCCCAAACTAGGATTACCGACACGGAATCGAACTCGCGACGTGACCTCACGCTCCGCAGTTGACTTTTTGGCCATTGCGCCACATCAGTCATTAAATTGTTTTGATGGAATATCGATTACAAGCAGTTACGCATGCTTGACGTACGTGATCCATCTGTATAAAATACACAATTAAAAGTTTCTTGAAACAATCTTGAAAAGACGCGGAATAATTGAGTTGTTGAAGTTTCTTTTGGTAAATAATTTAAGTATTTATATGTTAGTATTTATATATATACATATTTATGATGAAGCATGTGTCCCAAAATAGCCTAATACAGGGCGCTTTCCTTCAAAGAAAACAGTAGTTAATGCACGAGATAATAATAGCATAATCTACGGGATTCCTAAAATAGCACTATTCAAGCGACATTAGTTTGTATTGTAGAATATGTATTATCAAAATTCTTACAGGGACCGGTTCTTCCAAAAAATAATGAAACAATGTTGATTTAAGTTTCTTAAATCTTCCCCATAAGAAGGGTGTGCATAGAGATGTTAATAAGTTTAAAGGGGAGAATCTAATTGCGTAGGGAGATCGTATTGAAACTTGGTATAAAAAACTATCTAAGGTGTCTAGGGTTGGTTATCACTTATCACAGAGAAAACTTTTCACCTACTAGGTAGATCTTTGGAAATCCCACGCGTATGAATTCGTGGGTAACCAAAAGGCCGTAGACCTATAGGTAATGCGACTTCAGAATTACTATGATCGTGTGGTAAGTACTAAGTACTTAGGGGTAGAAACCACCCTAAGGGTTACCATAATATCGTAGTTACATACCGTTGTAGACGTTTCTAAACTTTGTTCCATTGTTTTGTGTTCCGTAGGAGAGTTGTTTACACTTTTTGACTTCCCTGCGGTCAATCGAAAGCTTCTGTTGAGCGATGACAGAAAGCCTCCGCGCTGCCACTTGCTCGGCTCGTTGAGTTGCACATCCATCATTTCGTTCGTTTACATTGCAGCCAGCGTGCAGTGACTCACGAACCAGCACTTCACGCTATTAGCAAAGTGTGCCAAAAGGCCGGCGCCACACGTTGCGCATTCTACTCAATTTTTAATTTCAACATGATTGTAGGTAGGCCAGGCCTATCATCATGCTAGCCAGCGCACTGCAGATGAAACAAACTTGCTCTCTCCAAACTGAGAGATACCAAAACTGGAAATTAAATTTCCTAGATGCGTTTATATTATTTAAAGTTCACTAAAAACGCAAGTACGAAAACGAGTTTGTTATTTCCACCGGGCTCTTGTATTCTGTGCAGGACTGCGACACAAACGCGCCAAACGTGTATAAACCTAACTATAAATATGACGGCGCGGCGTGGTAACCTCGTCCGTTCACTAAACTTTAACTTTGTTTATGCGCACACAGTTTAAGTTTCAAGAAATAATGCTAAGGGCGTTATCTATATTAGCACTAAATACGCGTCGAGCTTGCGGGGTCCCGACCACTATACTAGCTAGTCGTCGCAACGCAAGTCGCTCGGACTAGAGCAGAGTGAAGTGAGCTGTATTACAAAATGAGGCATGATATGAACGCTTGCTTGGCATTCGGCAGGGGCAGGCAAGCGATAGCCCAAGCAGGGGGGACCGCGAAGCACCCGCGCCGCCCGACCCGACCATTGTGGATCGCACGTGTGTGCGCCCCGCGCTTCCAGAGACGCGGTGGTGTGCGTGCTATCCCCTCGCCACGCTTGCGACTTCGGCTCGGAACCCCTGCCACGTCACTTGGCTGTTGCTGGCCGATGCCCGAAGTGGTTGAGTCCGCATCCGCACCCACGCGCCTTTTTCTTACTTGACAGGATGACAAAAACGTATTACACCGCGTCGCAGACCGTTCCTATAATATAGCCGATATAAGTTCAAAGGTCATCATAAACTTTGCTTGTCAATAGAAACTCATGAGATCAAACACGTACACGTGTGATCTATTAAGCAGATCATTATAATGATACCAACCTACACCTACCTACTTAGATTATTATTATTATCTAAGCCTACATACCTACATAATAATTCGTACTTCCCTAAATGCAGAATAACATCTCTTCCTGTGAATCTCATTAACGAATCTTGATAAAATTAAAGTTCCTACTAACAAGTAAGTAGGCAAAGACAATGAGTTTTGCTTTGGGAGTGGAGAACAGATATTTTTTTAGATAAAGTGACAAGTGGGCGGCTTGGTGATTTTGCTTTTGAGCGATGAAGGGGACTACATTGGCCTACATTTTTATTCATTGTGTTTGTGTCCTACTTTTCTACCGTAAAACAACCGCGCCCACTCTTACTTTTATTATTTCACATGTTCCATGCACAAGAGTGGGTGAACAAGCAACACCGAAAGTTTAATAATTTCTCGGTAAGAATACCACCTGCTCTTGCATATAGAATTTTATACGATCTTGAACATTGAGTTTTAAAATCATTACTTCCGTAAGTATTCATGCGGTAGTATACGGTGCCGGTCGATCAGCGGTCGAAGGAGATATACACAAAAAATGGAAAACAGGTGGTGGCAGCACAACACCTGCCGCAGCGCCAATCGACACGACCGACAGATGTGCGAGATACATATTATTGATCTCGAACTGGCTGTGTTCGATTACTGCTCGGGTCACAATGGAAAGGTAATGGGACTCTCGAAATAAAGAGTGCATACCGAAAAAAGGCACAATGTGGTTGAAACAAAATAACAGCCGGATTGAAAATAGAAGGAAAATTACAAAACAAACCATTACCTATCAATATGAACTAGAACTAGAGATCTGATTAAAAAAATATTTCACTGATAAAAGGCTACGCTATCAGTATCAAAGCTATGTTTTACTGTGATTAAAATCCTCCGGGTGACCTGGCACAGCTAGTAAATATAGGGAAATGGCGACTTCTCAAGATTCCGTTTATTTCCATTTAACTTTATTTGCGACTTATCCTTATCATAACTTGTAATCATATATTAGATATTATAGATTCTTCGGAGATATTGTGGGGCGGGTGGCATCACACATATTTTGAGTGCCTACCCTGCACCACACGCCTCTACGTGACTGGGAAATGTGATGGGTCGGATTCATTTAAACGCACAGCTGCATTGATAATGGTTGTAGGTTGCAAGAATAACATACTTAATGAGGTGCAAAGCTTTCTTTGGATCAAATAGGTATATAGGACGTGTATTTTCTAAAAAGAGTGTGACATTGAATGAACGATAAACGGAATTAAATACAAACACAATCTACGAGTAGGTATAATACGGTGTTCGTAATTGAGTTCGGTGGTTATACCGTTACTATTAAATTAATATATTAGATACACTTTCAGGCCCACACGAAAATCAATAACATGTGGTGGATGGTGGTGAACAAAGAAAATTAAATCTTCTATAGCAACTAGGTTTTATGAAATTTACCTTGTTGGCAACTGGTTGCGTAACAAGAATAAATATTATTCTATCACAACTGGTTGCCATGAAAGACTAAAAAATCCTCGTAGACAACTGGTTGCGAAACACAGTTGCGATGGCGGCCGGTAGGGGATAATCTGTCGAAACAGGGAAATCGTCGGTCAGTTCGTAGAACAGCGAGTTGACGCCCGCTTGTTGAGATGCAATTTTTCCAATATAAACCGATATAATTGCATCGTTAGGAAAGAGTAGAGAAAGAAAACTCTGAAACCACGGAACATGAAGTCTCAGAGTCTAGATTCTTGTTATATGATACCGCTAAGAGATGGAGTTTCTCGGAATCTAAGTTGAGTTCTTGATTACGAGTAATAAATAGTCAAAGTTCAAATTGGAATTTAGAGTAGCTCAAGGTAACAGTTATCGGTATTGATATTGACACATCCAATACAATCACGTTACCAAAACGACATGAAACATTTGACTGATAAATAATAATTACCTAATAGATTCGATTATAATGTACCTACCAATATAAACATTTACTTAAATAAAACTAAAACTAACTAACTTTTATTAAAACTTGACAGATGGAGAGTTCCTAAAATATTTCATAGTGCCTTTCATACAAGAAACATCGACAGTAGATTTTAATGAACGAATAGGTACTCAAATGTCAATCCTTAACGTTTGCTAAGATAATAAATGCTTTTATTTATAAATCTTGATGCTCGGATTCGAGGTACAAGAGCATATGGCGGGTTGCACCTGTCCACATGGGCCTTCGCCTCAGGGCGCCCGTGCCACACGCCTTCGGTTCTCGGCGCCGGCTGCAAGCGCACATGTGGTCGATAGATACTATAGATAGTCCTGGTGCACGAGTGGCAGCTTTCCCATCATACCATTTATTTATTTATTTAAGATAGCATTATTAGGCTGCATTGGCTCGTGTCGTGCTGTAGTGCAAAGAGGTCATCATCATCAACCTAGTACTTTCCCACTGCTGCACACTGAGAGAGAGTGTATGGGCCATAATCTACCACACAGGCCTAGTTTAGTTTTTTATACCTATATGTCGCATGCTTTTGAATGTTAGATTCTCTGTTGGTTTTTTATGATGTTGTTTGTCTTCACCGTTTAGTGCGATGGAAAATAGGATTGAAACTTGGAACTCGGTATTGGTCCCTTGTGAGGCGCACGGTAAAAGTTTGGCCACCACCGTATTGCGGGAATATATTACTTCTAATTATCCAGATGCTCACGCAGTGTAGTGTCAAAATATGTTACTGCTGTGTTTAGAAGCTTCGGAAGAAAGATTATCACTATCACTACTTATTATAAAACAAAATCCCCGCGCCGCGTCTGTCTGTCTATCTGTCTGTCTGTTCGCGATAAACTCAAAAACTACTGCACCGATTTTTATGCTGTTTTCACCAATAGATAGAGTGGTTCTCGGGGAAGGTTTTAAAATATAATTTGTTAAGTTTTTGTATACATTGGCTAAAATATAACGATATTTGTTGGAGAGGTCGGAAAAAAATAAGCCGTCTGGAAGCTTTCAACGAAAACGCTGCCTAAACCCTTTGAGATATAACAAAATGATGTACTGTGGAATTGTGTATCTTATATAGGTCTACAAAAAAGTCCGCAATAGCATATGTCTATCTTTTAAGGATAACATACTACAACTGCTTTTTTACATTTTACAAGTGTGTACGTGTTATCCATACCTTTATATTAATCCTTATCCAAATAAATAATTTCGTATTCAAGATTGTTTCAAAACCTGTACATTACTTTTTGAATCGTTGAAATCGGACAGTCCATTCAAAAGATATTACGAAATTAAAATGTCAATCCAATGGAAAATAAAACCACCGTGCCGGTCGCCCGCGCGTCCGCGCCCCGCGCCGCCATCCATGGCCATGCAGTGGCCGCAGCGCAGCGGGTAACGCGGCGGGCACCGAAGTGCGGGAATAATTTTGAAGTACATATACAGAATATATACGCTTTCACGCCTAAACTACTGAACAGATTGAAATGAAATTTGGTACATAGATAGTTTGAACCCTGCGGAAGGACATAGGATACTTTTTATCGCGATAAACTGTAGCCCACGCGGGTGAAACCGCGGGGTGAATCGCAAAATGTGTTGGTAAGCGCATAACTCAACAACGCCTGGACCAATTTTGCTACCAATTCTTTTTTTAAATGTTCTTTGAAGTCCAAGAATGGTTTTTGCGGCGAGAAAATTTCGAATAATTGCCGGGAAAACCCCAAAAACAGCCGTTTTCTTTTTCCCATAGAAACGTTTTCTAACTTAAATGTACCAGTCAATTTGAACTTTAATACCATACCATAAAGTTCAAGTGTTAGTGGAGAGGTTCCGGGAAGGCAAAACAATTGAGTGATTTTAGTATCGTTTAAATGTCTATTTTTTTAATACAATTAGGGATCCTTACTAAAACTCCAATAATGTGTATATTATAATTTTTAATGAATGTTTAGTTAGATATCCGTGCGAAGCCAGGGCGGGTCGCTAGTAGATTATAAGTGAGGTTTCGAGCGATCAGTAGTTTCATCACCACTGTCATGTTGGGGGAGGAAGAAAGAGCATACTAACCGCTGTGAGGACCGTGAGTTCTCCCAGCCACTCGTTGAGGAGGGCCTCCGGGTCATCGGAGGTGGCGACACCACCCGTCTCCTCTACCAGCGCCATCTACAACAAAATAGGGTTCTAATTAGCCTTAATCGACTGTTTTTTCATCACAACTCAGGTAGGTAAGTATAAGTACCAAGTACCTAACCTACTGTTGCATTACTCTAAAGTTGACAACCTTTGATTATAACCGAAATCCACACTGACCATCCTCACTGGTCGTAAAAAAAAGAGTTTGTAGTTGTAAAATCATAAAAATACAACCTTTTTTTATTCTGAAATTCTATGTAGTTTAATATAATTATAGTAAAAAAAAAATTTGAATGGGTTTTGTGTTTCATCTTTCCCTACAATAGTGAGGTACAAAGTGTGCAATTTAGCGTAAAAGTGTGTTATAGTTTATCAGTTTACCATATGGCCATCGAAATTAGGATCCGCCAAACCACAACCGTTTCACTGGCACTTATTACAAGTTCATATTTCGCACGCATGTACGGAAAATAATTATCTGCGGTACAATGGCACAATAGTCGACATTACGCTTCTTTCTCCCGTGATTACAACCCACAGCTGGTCCCACAAATGCTACGACATATGCGTCGAAATTACTTTGTGGTTCTTTTTGTATGAGGAACATCTCTCGGAAAACAAACGGGTGTTTACATAAATGGTGTAGGTTCGTGTGTGAAGTTTTTTTTTTGGTGTGTATTTAAAGAGACACAAAAGGGATGATGAGTTACCTTCTCACATCGTATAGTCAACAACTAACTAGCCTGCTACAACTACACGCAAACGAGCTCACATCTATATTTCAAATCTCTTGCAATGTATCGTAATCAATCACAAAGAGTAGCTAACGCATGAACGCCAGTTGCATTAAAACAGGTCATACTCCTAATTGCGCCTATAAAGAAGCTAGTACCTACTTCATTAATCTTCCCTTTTGTTTACATCAATTATATAGATAATAATGTAGTAAATTAGTTATACTGTAATTTTTTTAGTGATTTCTTTTTTTACCTTTGAATGTGCCTATGTGAACTGTGTTTAATCTTCATAACAAGAGCAAAAAATAGTATAATTATGTTACTTTTAATTAAACTTACACTTTTATATATGTAAGTATAAATATATTTGTATATACAAGTATAACAAAATGTCATGACCGTCAGTTAGCCGGTATCACATTGCAACACGTTTCCTGCTTTTAAAATTTAGCCGAACCATAATCTTGATTTTTGTAATCGGTTAACGGATCAGTGCTGAGAACTAAGGCCAGCCGACACGGGACTGATTTGTGAATTCAGGATTTCTTGGTAAAACCGGGTAATTGTTCCACAAGCATGACTCTAGATTGTTAACGCTATTGTAACGCTTACTCAGTAAAGGAAGTTAATTTTTTCTTATCAGTCTATTTGTTTAGAATATATTTTAAGCCTAGTCATAAAATAAACGGTCTCTGATATACTTTATATAGTACATCTGTCCTTTTCTAAGCCCCAGGGATTTGACAAAAAAGTGATAAGCAAATCCGTTGATCTTTAAAATCTGATGGATTTATACAGTTCGTGGAGCTGTAGCTACCTACAGTTACATCAAAGTCATGTTGCAACTAAAAATCACACTTCACTTAAATTGACTTTTATTAGTTATGACATGACATATGTAAAGGTTAATTCTAAAAGTGTGGAGCGCTTCTTGAGCTGGGTAAATAAAAGTGCAACAAAAAGCGCTAAAAAAACGGAATAATTTTGAGCCCCAAAAAGCTCACGGATATCAAAGCTCACAGGATGGTTGAATTACAAAGTGACACCAAAGCCGTTTTTTAAATACGCAATATTTTTTAAGCATCTCCAAAAAACTACGTAGTGACATTTCGATTTAATCGGGGGAGCTAATTTGTAGAAATATCTGCATGAGTATTTTTGGTACAAATATAAAATTTGTTAAATTAAACTACAAACATCAAATTAAACAAACTTTATTTTACTAGGTCCTGATGTAAAGTCTCCTGATGTAAAGTGACAATGTGGAGGCGTCACGCTATACATGGACTGGGAACTGGCTCTCTCTCGTGAGGCTGCCAGAACACACCGAAAGGGGCTTGGCTTGGCGACAGATTTTTAACATGAGGGTGGTAGCTAGCCTATGGTTTCACCACGATGTTTTCCTTCACCGCTCAAGCTCATTGTTTCGAAAATAAAAAATGTTACGATAGATGAATGCCACGACTGAGTGACGCTCGTAGACGTAAAAGCGTATGGATATGCAGGGGTAGGGACCCACACTGCGCGCACATGGCCAGAGCTACCTGGCCACTGCATATTTATTATCATTAACAAAATCGTATTAAAAAACCGGTCAAGTCATGTGCGAATCAAACTCACGTGGGGAGGATATCTGACATTATATTTGACCGAGTAAAACTTTCGTTTAGGTTTTCCTGTAAACTATGAGCCCTTCCCTTGTTTTTCAAAATATTAGGCTCGTTCGCTTCAGGGATAAAAGTGCTGACGCTCGATTTTAGTATATTTTCTTCAATATCTTATTGTACAATGCATTTTTTTTTGTATTTCTTCATGCTTTTTAAATCACCTTTGTATAGTGAGTTTTTTTAAAGATATCTCTTATTTGCGCCCCGAAACTAACCTAGGTATAGGTGGTACCTATATTATAATCAAAGTAGCTCCTAGAGCTTTGAGCAAGAATTACCATCACGACGTTAGTTGTTTATTGCACAGATCTCACAATTTCTAAAATTTCAGTTAGGTAGGTACACTTTGTGGGGATTTTTTAAATCATAAAACACTTTGGAGAAATAATGTAGGGAACCTACATTACCAACCGAGAATAAGAACGTGCATTACTGATCAACAAAATTTTGTAACAAGAAAAGTAAGCAGAAATTTCGAAATTTCTACCTAACCTCTCCACGAAATCATATGTATATTAATTTGATTAGGACTAGTTTCCGTGTACCGGCACTTATCAGTAAAATTTAATATTAATTGTTTTTTCCTTATTATTTTTTAATTCAGTGTTTTATTTTTCAGAATAGTGGCTGTGTTTTGTGTTTGCTGAGTGAAGTGATTCTTAAAGAATGTCAAGAAAGTGTAAAAATGATCCTGACAAGTTCTGTTACATTTGTGGTGAAATTACTTTTACATCTCAACGAAGAAATTTAACACCTTTAATAAAAAAATTGTATGAAAGTTATTTTGGTTTTCCTGTTGGCCAGCAAGATAAAGTGTGGGTTCCTCACATCTGTTGTGTTACATGTGTAGGACTTCTTACAGGATGGGAAAAAAGATCTCGATCTATGCCTTTTGGAATTCCGATGATTTGGATGGAACCGACAGACCATTTAACTAATTGTTATTTTTGTCTAACTAATACAAAAGGCATTACAATTAAAACTAAAAAAAAAATTACGTACCCTGATGTGTCATCTGCTAAAAAACCGATTCCTCACAGTGAAGAATTACCTATACCAGAACCACCTCAACGCTCTGATCTTTCAACTGAATCAGAGGAAACAGATAATAAAAGTACTGATCATGATTTTCAAATTTCTTCTTCATCTATCTGTCTCAAGGAAGAAACGCCACACCTACTATCTCAAGGAGATCTTAATGACTTAGTTCGTGATTTACACTTGTCTAAACAACAAGGAGAACTTTTAGGATCTCGATTAAAAGGATGGAATTTATTGCAACCAAACACAAAAATAACTTTTTTTCGGCATCGTGATGAAGAGTTAAAAAGCTTTTTTTCACAAGATAATGATTTAATATTTTGTAACAATGTCTGTGGTGTTATGAATATTTTGGGAATACAGTACAAAATTGAAGAGTGGCGTTTATTTATCGATGCTTCAAAAACAAGCTTAAAGGCAGTTTTGTTACACAATGGCAATAATCTTCCTTCCGTACCGGTAGGTTATGGTGCTAACATGAAAGAATCCTATGAAACAATGAAATTTCTTTTAGAAAAGATTAAATATGACGAACATAAATGGAAAATTTGCGGAGATTTAAAAGTTGTTGCCCTTTTATTAGGATTGCAACTTGGGTATACAAAATTTTGTTGTTTTCTTTGCGAATGGGACAGTAGAGATAGGAAGAATCATTACGTTAAGAAAAATTGGCGCGAAAGACAATCTCTTACTCCAGGAATAAAAAATGTAAAACATGCTCCATTAGTACAACCTAAAGATATATTTTTACCACCTCTCCATATAAAACTTGGCCTGATGAAAAATTTTGTGAAAGCAATGGATAAAAATGGCGCTGGATTTCGATACCTAAAAGAAAAATTCCCTAAAATCAGTGACGCCAAGATTAAAGAGGGTGTGTTTGTAGGTCCTCAAATCAGGCAAGTGATAAAAGACGATATATTTAAAGAACAACTCGATGATTTGGAAAAACCAGCTTGGGAATCATTTATAAAAATTACTGAAAATTTTCTTGGAAATCACAGATCAAATGACTATTAAACTATTGTCGAGGAACTTTTAGAGAATTATAAAGCCTTAGGCTGCAATATGTCCTTAAAAATACATTTTTTAGATTCACATTTAGACTTTTTTCCTCCAAACTTGGGTGCTGTTAGTGATGAACACGGGGAACGATTCCACCAAGACATTTTTACCATAGAAAAACGATACCAGGGAAAATGGAGTCCAACTATGCTGGCAGATTATTGCTGGGGATTACAGAGGGATGTTCCTGACGCAAAATACAGGAGAAAATCATAAAAATGTACTCATATTAATATTATAACATTGATAATAATTTAATTCTTGTTAAAATAACTTGTAATTTAAGAAAAGTTAAAAACATCATTTTACAATAAAACTATTCGTATCTGAAATACTAGACTACTAATTCTACTCTACTTGACCTTATTCCTAATAGAATCAGCCAAAATTTTTCTTGTTACACAAAAAATAATTTTTTTTGTTGATCAGTGTATCGGAGAAATTCAAATAGATCGAGCTAATGATTGAATTGAAAGCGCAGTCTATTTAAGTCGAAAGTCGTTACTTAGCTATTGATACTCGCTAAGGCACGTCGTTTGGCTCGTTCGCATTATGTCTTTGTTATCATACTTCATAAACGGGAAGGAAAGTTATTTTGATGCAATGTTTATGTAATATACACAACAATATCACACACAAAAGGCTGTTCCGTGACTGGCGAAATCCAGATTAAAGATAGAAAAAATCGCCTTTCACCTACTTTTATGAAATTAAGTTGTGACATTTTATGCGGTACGTTTTGTTAATATTTATAGGTAGTTAGGTACGTCCTACTATTTTATATATATACGCTATTATAAAACTGTACATTTTGACATGGAAAACTAACTAGGATAGTTAAATTTAAGATTTTAGTTCTTGATTTTAAAAGAAAATAGTACTAAATTACCGATATACTTATTCAACCTTCACTGAAAACATTACCTTATTACAATGAGGTTAATTACTTCCTATTTGTAAGTATGTAATTATGTATGTATGAGGTAATCTCGGGATTTACTGACCAGATTTTGAGAATCATTTCATTGATAGAAAGCTACACAATGCTCGAGTCACTTTTAAATACTAGCTTCGCCCCGCGGTTTCACCCGCGTCTTCCCTTTATCCCGCAGGAACCCTTGTCGGGAATAAAAAGTAGCCTATGTATCGAGGGTATAAGCTATCTCCAATCCAAATTTAACTTAAATCCGTTCAGTAGTTTTTGCGTGAAAGAGCAACAAACATACATACATACATACTCACAAGTATATTAGTAGGATTTGTCTATATTCGCGCGGAGCCGGGTTTTTTTTATACTTATAAGTAGTAAGAAGATATAAGTGACGTTTGACGTCTCAACACTCATATCACATTATGTAGTCGAGGATGGTAAATAACCACTACCAGTGGTGACAGTTTTAGCGGTGGCCGTTGTGAATAAACCATATAAAAGGGACTGACTGACTGTCAAAAAGTGCTGATATCCCTATAAATATATTAATACACATTTGATGAAGATTTCACAGAGCAACTATAAAATAACAGCAACAATAATGCATATTGGAGTATTGTAGCTTTCTCCGAAAACATCCACGCTACTATTATATTTAGTTAAGCGAAAGTGTATAGAGCAGTGAAGATAAATTAACTGCTTCAATTTCTACGAGCGGTCATCAATACAGCATGCGGGATGCGGGTCTTGTCAATTCTAGTCAAGAAGCGAGGTCATTGCGGAGCTGGCAGACGTTTGTCTGGCAAACCGGCTGGTGCTGGTTGACAATGATTTTGTGTAGTTAATAATCCGTGCCGGTTCTTGGAGGTTGGAACTTGGATAGACGTAGCTAATTTTAAGTTTGACGTTAGTGATCACATGTTACCCTATCTACTCAATTTCAAATTACTGTTTGTTAATATTACTCGTTATAATAATTACTTTTCAAGCTATATGAATAGGTAGATTGGTAAAAATGCAATTATTTCAGCATGAAGAAATTGTCTAAAAACTATGATAGGACTTTTGCGTAGAGTAACAGCGCCACATAGCTAATTAAGTAGTGCATGTTAACAAAACGATTAACTACTCACTAAACTTGGTCGAAACCTTTGAAACTCTAGACTTTCTCCCATGAACCATGCAGTTAGCTTGGTCGGCATAATGCATGAACACGCACTTGTCGGTTGTCGGTTGGTTGCAAAGTACGTGGTCGGCTTCGGCGTAACCTGTTTCAGTTAGATTACAGCTTAGAAATTGAAAGGTAGATCTAGACGTGCGAGTTGATGAACCTCATACCGCTCATACGTACCGAGTTACCGACTCGTTCATATTCTACTTGCTTTTTACTGTCAACATAATTGGCATTTGTAAATGAATCAGTAGGTACAATAAACACTGTCTCAAGGCCTTTTAAGTTATGATTATGCGGCGCCCATGCACTTATAGGGTTGTAGGTACTACCAGACAAAAATTATCATAAAACGCAACGGAATGTTGCTATACATAAAAATACATCATAAACCCAACTATTTACACAGTATAGGAACATACCAAATATGCTAATTCATTTGCAATACTCTCCAGTTTTGCATTTGTTTGGAGAGACACTGGTATACCTAAGCTCTTCGTCTATCTACGAGTATATCAATGGATTTGACCAAAAAATCGGAGGATAGACGCTGTTTTATAAACTATACACACATACAATTAAAATTATTATTTAAAAGTTTACAAATAAATATATATGAAATAGGCGGCAAATAAAAAAACGTCTAATAATGTTTAACAATACCAGAAAAACTCTTGTCATCGTAGTAGCTTACTCGTACCATTTCTAAAGATGTAAAGTTTGTTTGTGGGTTCACAGGTAGGTTGAGGTGGTATTCTCCGGAACTACTGACCGATTTTGAAAATTCATTCAATATCTACACTAACTTGGTGTCACTAAGCCACACCATTCCTGAGTGTCACCTCATTCCGTAGGAATCTCCACTCGGGACACAAGTAATCAACTAAATTATGAAAAACATTTTTACTTCGAATATACCTGGCTTCGACACTCCGGTTCCGTCACACACAACACAACACTAGGCACATTTACAAGCCCTTCGTTTAGCGGTAGTACGAACCAATATCTGCAAATCACGGCACTTTACAAAATTACTGGATTCATAATATTTCTAGTTCACCTAGGAAGGTTTCTGCGGTCATAGTCCGATGTGCGATCACTTAGAGTATATTGCATTGTAATAATATAATATATGTATCTACTCTGGCTACTCGTAAATGACTGAATAGTCTATGAGAACAAGCCAGTGACTACAGGTTTTTCCATGATAAATTTACTAAAAAAGGAGCATTACGTCATGCGAGGAGACGTCGTCACTATCATCCACGCAAAATAATGAATTTCTCATAGTTTGTTATGAGTATACTACCATTGTATAATATGATGTATCTTTGTTGATAATACAGCTCTTTTGTGTGCCGTAGCGATCACTACCCTACATATTATGGTTAACTGACTACCTCCTACTCGAAGACATTTGTACGGATAACAATTATTACACCTACTAATATGTAATTTTAGTCACCAAAAATGAATAGGTACATTAAGCTTTAATGTCATTTGTGTCAAATTTACTCGAAAAACACTCAAATCAAAACCAAGGTTGCAAATTTTATCATGTCAAAAATGATAAGACGATTAGATTTCATTAATATTTAGAAAATAGTTTAAAAAAATGTATATTTCCTCAAAACAGAACTTAAAAATGACAGCTCAACGTGACATGCCTCAATTTTTTATTTTGAATTGCACCTCCAAAAGAGCATCGAAATACGTCCAGTAGTTTCCGTTCCCAAGACGTATTTTTTAAAACAAGTCATTTTATTAATCTCGGGCGATTGGCAGCACTACGAAGGCGTGAACATTTTGTTTACAATAGAATATCCGATGAGTGTTCGTTCGCTGAAAGACTCGTTCGTATCGTGATTCATTTCGTTTCAGAATTCTGAATCGTCGGTTTTATCTCTAAGGAAACATGAATCAAAGCGGTTAGATTGTGATAAAGGGCGCGCATAAAGATCAAGAGAGATTTGTGATAGTGATTTTTCTTAAGATTTGCGATCCTCGCTTATCGATCTCTAATGTAAACTAAACAGCACCCGCGCGTGCGCAACAGTACTCATGCTTCCATAACGCAACGCAAGTTATATTAGTGGCCACCGAATAGTTCATGATGGTTATATCCGCTTTAATAAGTCTGTTCTCCGAATTTTCTTATAAAGTATCAAATGGTAGTATTTAGCAATCAAACCACGGATAAACTTATGACCGATTTGTTTATTCGTACCTAGTCCTAGTCTAAATTAACTGTAGTCAAACGTAACTTATGGTTATCTTTTTCTTTTTCATACAATTTTGGCAATTGTTAACATTGATTCAACAAAGAAAAGTTAGATTCATCGATAAAATCGAGTTTCAATCACGAACATGATGAAATTCTTTCCACTTGTATAGCTATTGTTATTATATTCCTTGTACGGTTTTTTAATGTTGAATGTTACGTACAGATTGTTTTTAAAACATCTGGCGGTTAAAGAAACTACATAATATGGATATACTTTAGTTCACTCACCATAGAACCGCAGTTACCTATCTCATCGTGAAATTCACATTTCGATGTAGGTAATGATATCAAATTGACAACAGAATTTTGCAGAATTTGGCTCTACATATAAAGCGACGGATTGGCTGTCTTTAAATCCATAACTTATTTACCTCTATTTGACACAAACGCGAGCTTTGAATTGTTTTTTTTTTTTTTTGCTTTTGTGCTTCGCTCTTGTAGTTTTTCCGATTCCCCACGGAAATTAATGTATTTCCACGGGTTAAAAATGATTTGGTGCCTATAGTCTGGTCTGGATACATGATATTATGTATATGAATAAAATCGGCCTATAACAAAGCGATCCTACCGTTTATAAAAGAGAGATAAACAAATCTCTCCATCAAATGCATCAAATGCAAACCATCAAATGCAAAAATTAAATTTTTAATTTCCATTAGTAAATAACTTGTACCTACCTGCGGTTTCGCTCGCTTGTAAAATTATAATTTTAGCTAGGGTTTATGTATTATAAGATGCGTGACAACGCATATTTTAGTTCGTCCAGTGACACCATAAGCACGACCCTTATTGCGTATTCACGTGAAATTGTATGTGCATGTATGTACAATGTATATGCATGTCGGAGAGAGAGGTTTCGACACCAAGGTTAAGTGAAGTAACAATATTTTTGTGAAACAAGCCTGTTTTGCAAATATAATATAGTAAGTACCTGCGTAGGTACAATACGAGCGGGGCAGGTACAAACACGGATGTATCTTTCGTGTTGTTCGTGCATAGGAACTAATTTAGCATTGTAAAGTTTTATATACTAGAAAATTTAAAAGCTTGCCCAAGTAATTGTTATTTCTCAATAACTACCACAAACCGCGAAACAAACTTGCCCAGGCATCGTTTCAATTGCTTCATCTGTAACTATTGTGAAAACGCGACCAATTTACAGCGTTTGTCCATTTGTCACGATATGGGCAAACTTAGGTTTACAGACACGGCGTTTTTCTTTCAAGGTTCTATTTCGCCTTGTCATTGTTGCGACGTACATAACTTCTTTTCTCCGTATCCATTCTATCAATAGCAGGTATTAGAAACAGATAGCTGGTATAGAAGAAGTTAAATTGCACTCTCCTCGTTTACGTTTCGATTTAGACTCGGGATGCAATATGAAACATAAATTACATTAGACATATGAAAGAGAGAGCTGAGAGACACGTGAACTCTGGTTCGTTTATTTTGCGACTGTTCACTTTACAGTCCATCGCTGCATGAAACTTCATCTTACTTTTTAACCGACTTCAAAAAGGAGGAGTTTTCTCAATTCGACCGTATATAATTATGTTTTTTATGTTTGTTCGCGGTTAACTTCGTCGTTAATGAACCGATTTTGATGATTCTTTTTTTTGTTTTGAAAGGAGATATCCCAAGGGTAGTACCATGATAAGGAAACCAGGATCTGATGATGGTATTCCAGAGAAATCGAGAGGAAAGAGAAGTCGTTATTTTATTATTTTTTATACTTGTATTACATCCATACAACTGTTATAAATGTGAAAGTTACTCTGTCTGTGACCTTTTCACGTCTAAACCATTTAACAGATCTTGATGTAAGTTACTATGGAGTTAGTATGAAACCTGGGGAATTGGGGAAGGACATAGGATACCTTTTATCTAGTATAGCTAGTAAATAACATTGTATTTTCAGAAAGATCAAGGCACAAATAGCTCTCGCAAGCTTTGTAAAACTAATAAAAGGACGTTGAGTTCTTGATGTTACAAAACGTTCCACCACATTTTTACTCTATTCGATTTGATTTTAAAATTATTCGTTAGAAGAGACTTTCAGGCCATGGATTCTGTCGCCCATCGAAAAGTTATATCGATAGCGACTAGTTTTCAGTATCAAATACAGTCCCTGGGGTGGGTTCGATTCTCGCAAATAAATATCGAATGTAGAAATGTGGTTCTGAGCTCTATCTGTGAAGTGACTGTAGTGTGAACGCGTTTGAAGCGAATCTCATGCACCACAGATTCATATAATTTTTGCGAGAATCGAATAAGTTAAAACTACTTTTGACTAAAAATATTGGACACACATAATATTTAGGTAGATAGAATTACCTAACGAAATAGATCTATGATACTTTTCAACGAGCTCAACACATTTTCAATCTATAGGTAATTTGAAAGTTAAATTGAATCTACGTTTAATGTGGAACTGCATGCATTTCTCCGGGAGACGCGATTCCTAAGTTAGCATGAAATTGTCGATATACCCATAGGTAGACGTTTCAAGCATCCAGTTAGACTGGAGCACCCTCAAGCGGCTTAAGCAGCACCCCACATATATTGTAGTATCACGTAATACTTAGCCATACTTATACCTAGCCATACCTATACCTAAGTAATCCTTTGGTATAAACTTTTGGGTAAGCGGGTGGCATGACTCATGCACTTTCGTATATTGTTGCAGACTGCTGAAACGGTTATAGGTATTAGGTCTGATACTTCAGATACCAACATTACTTTATACATGAAATAAGTGATATTATTATACGTAACATTTATAAATTTAGACTTTTACTGTCGCCGCCCGTAAAGACAAAAGGTACGTCGTACACTATTTTTTATATAGCCAGTAGTCCACGCGGGTAAACCGCGGGGCGCAGCTAGTAATATAGTTGTGTGGACATACCCACAACATGACGTAAGTACTTTCTATCTATCTAATATAAAAAATTCTCGTGTCACAGTTTTCGATGCCATACTCCTCCGAAACGGCTTGACCGATTTTGATGAAATTTTTTGTGCTTATCCGGTATCTATGAGAATCGGCTAACATCTATTTTTCATCCCCCTAAATGTTAGGGGTAGTCCACCCCTAAATTTTATTTTTTATTTTTTAGACAAAATTTTTAATTTCTATATTTTTATGATGCAACATACAAAAATACATACAATCCTCAATTTTCACCCTTCTACGATCAACCCTTATTTTTTAATAGCCATTAATTATATGGGAAAACAACGTTTGCCGGGTCAGCTAGTTTTTTATAAAAAAAAAGTTTAAAAAAACTTTTATAAATTTCACTTGTAACTGACTAACAATGTAATCAAATCTTCGAAGTCAATTTTACCTGTCGTACTTCTAATTGTCGTATTGAAATTAAACTTTGTATGTGTACGTAATCCTGGTGACAATGCAATAATTTAGTATCATCAACCTGATCTGATGATGAAGCCAGGAGGTGGATAGTGGAAATCTTCAGTGGCTACTACCTGTGGTATTTTTGCACACGATTTTATAATCAACCAGTGACCCACCCCGGCTTAGGCGGTTCTTCATTTCATAAAGAAAAAAAGTACCTTCAGTATTTCCCGAATTATTCAATTTTATGGTGGATTTCCCAAAGAAGTCTTCTTGAAATTCCTAGCCCAATAAAATCACGAACACAATATTTAAAAAAATTAAGAAGAAGAAGGTAATATTACAAAACGTAATTTATTGACTGCTTTGGTGATTAATTTGGCTTTTATGACGTTATTATTATCAAGCTTACCATCAGTTCCAGCTTGCCTTTTAAAACAGTTTAAAAACAACAGTGCTTATCATTTTATAATAGAAAAAAAATGATAGCAAACGTTGATTATTATTGCTTTTGCCCACTAAACTTGTACCTACCATTCTATATTCTGTGACTAACCACAGCAAACCTATATCCATCAGGTCTATCAAGTTTTCAGTTAGTTGTGAACACTATTATACAAACTACGCCCCTTGTTCAATACCAAATACCAATGGCGCGGCATAAGTTAGTTTTAGACTTGTACTAATTCTATATTCAGTGGTTTTAGTTGGTAGTCTGGGACTGAAACTAAGTTAATTCTACTCTCGTACAGCTAAATTGCAATGTTTGTTCTGTGAAGTAGGGTTATAGGTATACGTACATATTACTTATATTTGCGTGCTATCTACAATAAATTACTTTCTTCAATAATTTTTTTGTACGCACCAATTTGGACTAACCTCATCAAAAATCATAAGTATCATAACCGATGTGGCGCTATTGCGCGAACAGCTGACTACGAAGAGTGTCACGGGTACGATTCCCGCTACAGGACAAGTATTTGTGATGATTTTTATATAATTTATTATGGGATTTAAATTATACGAATTTATATCATTTATACATCTTTTATTTTATTTTTGTAGTATACCACCGACCATATACATATGTATATATGTAGTTTTGTAGTAGTTCTAGTTTTAAATTTATCTGTATTGTTGTATACCAATAAAGAGTTAATTGATCCATTTAACCATCTGTATATTTTAGTGAAGCGGCGTAGTTTTTAGTTTTTATCCCGAAAAATGCACGTTCCTGTGGGAATCTCCATTCAGGCGAAACCACGGGGTAAATCAAGTCACAGAATATATAATTAAACCAGATGCAAGGTGCGGCTCCAATCCAATATACACGCTCAACCAGCTCCCGGTATCGAATGATTGAGATAACAAGATAACGCTCGACATCCGCTACTGTGCCGATGAATGTATAGCGATATTGCGGGTGGTGGTGGTTGTAGTAGAGGGGGTGGTGAGGAGAGGCGGGAGGAGGGGTGAGGGGTATTGATCGACGTGGGAGGGGCAAATGGGGTGGTTGCACCACCTGCTATTGCAACGCAGAAAATTCGCATTTTTAGCTTTTCTCGTGATTAAAATAACTAACCTCCTCAATAACTCGATTTTCCGCGCCCTCGGTCAACAGTAAACGACCATAGTGGCGTTCACGAACGATATATTTTTTTACCTGTTTTTTGCGCTTTGAAAGGATTTTTATGTAAGGACGTTAATGGTATTTTCGCATGCCTCTCTCTAGAATTTATTAATTTAGGAGCGATTTAAGCGATTGGGTTTGCGTCTATTACCTACGTCTACTAAGAGAGGATTATTCGAATTCCACCCCTAACGGTATTAAATGGGGTGTTAAAGTTTATATGGGAAAATGTCAGCGTCTACGCGGGTGAAGTGGCGGGGAGCAGTCAGTAATAAATCACTTTAAATTATAGAATAAAAATAAAACGCGTTTTTTATCACACTATATAGTTCTAACTAATTTGTGTAATTCACTTAATTAAAATTAGTTGAGTAGCAACTTTGTTTTAAGTGACTTTTGATCAAAAGTTGCCACGTAAACTGTAATATTATTTTTTATTTTGTTGTTTACTTACAGAATGACTCGTTAGCCTAAACTTTCGATACTAAATGTCATTATTATTTAATTATTTGATTTAATCCAGGTTGAGTTTACAATATCCTTGCGTTCCCTTAATTTCGCTGCCCGAAGTACTAGGAGCGTACCTCGTACCTCCAAGCACTTATTTGAGGTACATAACTTAAATGACACTAGCAACGTTATCAGTATTATCGCTTTTCTATCTTCGATCCTCGTCATAACAAGTTTGAACATATGACATTATGTCTCACTTTTATTGCATGTGAAAAATAGAAAAGAAAAAACAAAACAGTTTTTTTTGTTTTAAAAGCCAATAAATATAATATGTTCCAAGCACCTTAGGGCCAATATTTTACCAATATTATGTAATAAAAAATAATTTTAATTGACTAGCAATTGTATGTTTCTAATAAAACTAGGTGGCACTCAGACTCTTTCTATATATACTACATAGAGACAATAAAATTCTATTCTTAGGGAACTTAATGTCAATTATTTTTTAAAGATATAAAAAAAACAAACATATTTTGTTATTATGAAAAAAAGACATAGGTCGTTCGTATAAAAAAAACAACATTAATAGACTCTAATTGACTAGACGAGAGGTTTTCCCTTGAAGTAATGATAATAAATCGAGAAAAATATAAAATAATATTTGGCTGTACACACCCCACCCCACACATATTAACTTTCGTATATTAATAATGCGTATAAAATATGTATAACAAGGATAAGGTTTTCCTCACGGATAACCGTTTTCCTTCAAAGATGTTTTATATTTAAAGAAATAAATATTTTCATTGTAAACAAAATTGTGCCTATACCGTGCTATTTCATGGTTCACATATGTCAGACTTTTCTTGACGTAAAGGACATTACTGCAGAAGAGAAGCTAAGGGAAGCGAAGCCAATTTTCAGACAGAAATTGTACATAGAATTCCGAACTATATCTCCTTTTTGATTGTGTTATGTACAAATTTATGTATTATAAGAACGAGAATTCCTGTCACTGCTGAAGGTGACTTCGAGAGAATCAGTGGCAAGTGAGGCGAAAAGAGGTGCTGAGAGGTGCGGCGTTATGCGTTGTCATAGTGTGTAAAATGAATTCGCGAGTATTCTCGTCTCCACGCACCCGCTTGCGCATCTAACCGCATCTTCTCATCCATAGCTATATTTTGACCCTTATATCTCGAAAACTGGGAGAGACTTGTTGAAGACAGGGTAAAGTTGAGGAAATTGTTTAGAGATGACCGGAAGTATCACTATGAAACCTTCGATCAAATTAGGTATTGGCGAGCAATAGAATTAGAAGGGAATAATATGCACGCAGTTCCATAGTCTCTCACGATGTTATAGTTTCAATAGTGTGGTTATGTAACACACCTGTTTGAGATGTATGTTCTTGCCATCCTGGTGTATAAAGAACTTTAGATGACTATAGTTTACTAAATCGTTTTGAAACTGCTATTAACTTCTCGATTGGATACCGCTTGTGCGAAAATTGAGGAGCAATCGTATCGTACGAGCGTGTTTAAAGCCAGGTGGTGGTGGGTTGGTTTGGTAGGTGGTGGGTGTTGAAAAAACTAGGGTATGGGTAGTTCGGGTGAGGGAATACGGCGGCGGCGGTGCGGCTGCCGGCCAAGACCTTCAACTAACGGTGCTATTGACCTGCCTGATTCGGTATGATGGGAGGCCGGGATACACAGTATTAAAACTCTTGCCATTTCCTTTTTTGGATGTAATATTTTTGGCATCTGATTCTACCAACCCCTGTTGTATCTCTTGGATGCCTCTCACAGTTGTTGTTCTACTTATTTTATATCTTTTTGTTGTTCTATTTTTTTTTCTACTTATTAATCTATGAAGGTAATAGTGATTGTTTTATGAATCACAAACTACGCTTATAACAATTATCCGTTTTCCCACTACAAGATCGATATTCGCAAAATCCTTTCTTTTTGTACGCATTCCGTTACTTATAAAACATACTGTTCAAATTTTAAATGTGTACCTCATTTATTTGGTGGACCTGTGCGTTGATTGTTGAAGACGACCTGGTCATATGTATCTACCTAAGACATATAAACCATTAATTATATGATTTCTAAGGATTATTTTATCTACGATGATCACTTAGTACTTGTGCGAGTTTCTTTAAGGCCCTGAAGAACTGTTTGGAGTTTGGACTCTGTTTATACTGAGAAGTGTGCGTAATCAAGCGTTAACGAGGCATCAGTGAAGCAGCCAAGAGTGAAGCCACAGATTATGTGACAGTCAAGTGAGAGTAACATATTCCATCGCTCGCTGCAGTTCTATACTATGTTCATAAAGGTACGAGTCGGATATGTGGCAAGGCAGCAAGCAGCGATTCCTGAACTGAAGTGTCAACTGTCAATACAATTTGTCACAGTATACTTAAAAAGGCAGCAGTACCTCCACTAGGCTAGGATGAGACGGCTGGGTCATAGCGATTGGCCGTACCCTAAACAAAACAGAACCCCCTATTTTGAACACCAATTACATATTATACATCACATTTCAGCATTGGATTAAAACAGTTTTATCACTAACACCGCAGCCTGCAGCTAACTCGGACGTGGTTTGCGATCGATCCGCTTCCACAAAAGCCTTCAATTCTTCATCATCAACTTTGGTCTCCGGCCGTCCACGGAGCTTGTTCTGCAGGTCGAAATTTCCAGAACGAAAACGTTGGAACCAAAAACGCACTGTGTTTTCTTTGCGACACCGCCGCCATACACATCATCAATCCTTCGAGCCGTTTCTGCAGCACTGGTGCCACGATGGAACTCGTATTCGTAAATAACGCGATATTTCAAGTTTTCCATTTTCTAAAATGAGTGACGCAAAGAAAAATCCAAAAAAAAATAATAAATGAATTACGGGTTTCAAAACACAAAAGCATGAGCAAATAGCTGTTTTTTACACTGTGGGGTATCGGGATGGAATTCCGAAAATATTATTCGCCTTACTAGCTTAACTCAGAAATTCCCGAATTTGATTTTCTACTAACTATTGTTATAAAGGCTGTCATGGACACGAAGTTTAATGTAATTGTAGGTACTCGTATTATATTTGGAGTAAAGCCGAGCTTAATGTACTCTGTATTATTATCATATATTAAACTTAACGTTATTAAAATTAAGGAACTAAAAGAGTAATTAAGTGAGTACTATAGCGATGATGGCTCAGTGGTAGTGACGTCGGCTTGCGATCCATAGGACGT
Source organism: Opisthograptis luteolata (assembly GCA_931315375.2). Lineage (NCBI taxonomy): Eukaryota > Metazoa > Arthropoda > Insecta > Lepidoptera > Geometridae > Opisthograptis > Opisthograptis luteolata. Next base: position 8,290,045 of record OV928033.1, read on the forward strand.
GGGTTCGAATCCTCCAATGAGCTTGAGCTTTCGGTGAAGGAAAACATCGTGATGAAACCATAGCTTGGTGGTAGGGTATTTTCTAGTACTCGCCTGGCTAGCTACCACCCTCTTGTTAAGAATCTGTAGCCAAGCACCTATCGGTGTGTTCCGGCAGCCTCACTTGAGAGCCAGTTCCCAGTCCAGGTGTAGCGTGGCGCCATCTTCGATCACATCTTCACTTAATATCAGGTGACTTGTGGTCAAACGCTACCCTGTCAAAAATAAAAAAAAAAAAAAAAAAAACTATGCTATAATGCAAAGTGATATCATTTAAGTGGAATCGTATTTCCAATAAGGGTTTAATACTGTGAGCGGGTGCTCGAACACTTCCGGTTTGGATGCGCTCGCTAGCTCACAGGATATTGCCGTGCGCAATATTTTATCGGAAAAGAGGCGACAGCTCCTTTAACATAGATATTGGAAAAGCTCCAAGATTTAATATATTTTCGATTAAAGATGATAAAAACAAAAATCATTCATTCGTATTTTATCCTCGACGGAAAATAGGAAGAAAGTGTTGGTGGGTCGAAGCCAGTTCTCAGACCTCATCGCGGCTCGTCGAGAACCCGCATGGTGGACAATGATGCGAATTGGTAGCGCCGGTCCTTCCGGCAACGCGCACAAGGTCTGGGTTGGACGGGTCGACGCCCTGGCACATCCCCGCGCTGCTCCCCCTCCCCGCCCGCGTCCTCGCCAGCTGTCTCTGCACGGTTATATTTAGACCGGATGGTGAAGCTCTCACTGAAACAGTTTCTCCCCTCTGTTTGCATAACGCACGAAGTTGTTTGACAGAGTGAATCCTTTATTGCAGAACAATGTCGCCAAAAGTGGTCGCGGTAATGGTAAACTCGATTTATGCCAAAGCCACCGGCGCGCCGCCGCTTACCTCCAGCTAGGCGTCGTGTCAGTCGTAGTAAATGGGCAGCGATCGGTATAAAGCAACTGCGAAACCATTTCTAGTACAACCGTAGAAGATACCCATTAACGAACACTATGTATTCTAAAGCTACCTACCTACAAGCTATTCAAACCTAAAAAGGGAGATGTACCGTTAGCCAACAAATGCAGCAAGATGCAAACGACTTGCGACGTCTGCGCCTGCGCCGATGCACAGTTAAGCACACAATACATCGTGCCGTGACATATCGACATGAATCCGCCGACCGAAACCGGGAACTGCATTATAGAAAGCAAACATGACTTGAAGGTAATGATTATGTTAATTTGGATTTTTACGACCTCACTGTCTAAACGACACTCGTCGAGAAAAAACATAGAATACAAACAATATGCTTGATTTAATGCTCGTAACGAAGTTCAAACGGGAATGTGAAGATCTCTGGCATCAAACGGTTTCAACGTTGAGATGATGTCGGCCGGTCGCTCTCAGTGATTATTGACTAGCATTCATCTCTGCTTTAGACTCTACAGTCTAGACTTCAGACTAATTGGCAACATCGAGAACATATTGTTTTGGGTTCGCATTGTCTACGATTGTTCAGTTTGTAAAGCTTCATTTCAGCAACGTCCACTTGGAGTCGATTAGTGAATATTGTTATTGTTGTGAATAGAACCTCTGCTTAATTAAAAGAGAGTTCGAGTAGCTCAGCTCAACTGGCAGTAACTTAAAGATTTTTCTGTATCGCTTTTAAAACGTTATTTATGTAATGTCAGTCAGTCAGTCAGTCACGGTATACTGTTTTATAGGTGTGGAAGTAGACCTTTCCGGGAACTTAAATTCATTCAAACTATAACAGCTCATTTTGATCTCGTCAGTGTTGGAATTTCGATGAAAATTTGTAATAACGTGTCTCCCATTAAAAGTTTTTTTTTTATTAATAAGTTGTCCTTACTGACTGACTGGGTAAAGTTATATAATAAAAAATATATTAAAACTCAAGTATTTGCCTTCTTATATACGATTGCAAAAGTTTGATATAAGTAGTTTCCGACCCCGCATCCTTGTCCACAAGAATATAATATTCAGTTCAATGCTCTGCCAATACGATTCAATATTTCGATGTAATAAAAGCTGAGTGGACGAAGCGAGGACGTCGGTCCTAGAAGGAAAACAAACTATGACATTCATAAAATCATAACATGGCTATTGAGACTTTTTAGTGCTCATCTAGCTAGCTAAATAATAGAAATGTATTAGGTACCTACGTCCAAACAATCACATACATGTCTCTGACTCCTAATTTCCTTGTATATGGTGACTGACATAAACTACGTAGATCGGTGATCTACAATACCCAGGTTTATATTTTATAGCAATAACTGAATATCCAAGAGAAAATATAAAATATCTAAATAGTCAGATATAAAAAAAACAAAGATCAAAGAGAAAATTTCGAGATCGAGTCCCATCTCGCTTCGAATGTGCAGATTTGCTATCATCAAAAACGCTGAATCACATCGTAAGGAAACCGGCACATTCAAGGACATGATGATGGTGACGATTTCGAGAGGGAGGGAGAATTCTATAGATGTTGCTGTTGTTTAGAAGCTTTATACGTAGATGTAATAATTTGATATTGATAATTATTTGGAACACACAGATATAATAAATAATTGGACTGTATTTTTAGTTAGTTAGTTACAAGTCTAACAATAAGTTCACTTTCAATTATTGTTTAGTAAACTGAACATTTCAGGTGCTGTGTCTACAACGTGGATGTACACAAGCCATTGCAATTAGCTTCATTGTAAACTATTAGTGTTATGTAATTCGAAACGGTAATGCTTCCGTTCTGATGATTAAAAAAATTGATAACGTTAATGAGTAGAGTAGATTCCTTTTAAAATTCTTTACGATGAACTTTATTTTTAGCACTACAGCAGTTGCAAATAGATTCTTTTTTTCCCTTTATAAACTGTAAGTATTTGTCTCATTGCTGGGAAAAAGTACTGCTCCGGAGATAAAATAAAATGAAACAGTTTTGTGGCCAGTAAGTTGATGATTTCATTGCGAACGACAGGTATTTAATAATAACGTGTATTATACCATAATTCAAGGTGAATGAGTCACGACAACCGATGTTAGGTATGATCTGTTGACATCATTGCCTCCTAATGCAAGCGAGGCAAGATATCTATGATCGTGTTGTTTAGAGAGAGATTTATCTGATAATAAACGGTTATTTTCAAAATCGGAGTAAAATATCTGTTTTTAGTGGGAGTCAAATAAAAACTAGTTATCGCTGCTCCAACCTTCTTACACCGGCAAAAGAACAAGCAAGAAACGCGCGGGAGATATTATTTTGGACGCAATCACATTGACAATTATTTTCTTATCACAAAGCTATTTCGAGCTATGGTCAAATTTTATATGGACTTTATTTTATTTTATATGAACTTTAGCTATATCGACAAGTCTTATTGGATTTCTTTTGATAGGCGTACATATACATATTGACAAACATCAATTTGTATACTTTTTCAACTCCATGAACTCGTTCCTAGGAAAAGGAGTTGCGTAGGAGGAGTTGGAGTTGACTATAGAGGGCCTAGAAGTGGGTATTATTATATTTGTTCCTGGTATTAAAATTGTGAAAATCGGATCTTTTTTCGCATTGAAGACATTTAATATTTTTGCATATTACCTATTTAGATAGGTAATTAAATAGTTGACATTATCTATTTCTTTTTATACAACGTTCTTAGATAATCTCTAGAGTTCAAGCAAGAAAAGCTAGCTAGCTCCTTTTGCAACACACATATTATGGTGTTAATATCTACACCTTTAACCAGATACGTCATGATGGTGAGTGTAAAATCTGACAGCATATTATTATGCGTATTTTTAAATGTGTAGTTATTTAGTTATGTTACTGGATGTTTGTCGATGTGACCACTGTTGTTTCCGATTTCGACCGCAGGCGCCATGCAGTGCATCAGGCGCCCACCGTCAAACTGATAACAACTATTAATAATAATATGACAGTCCGCATACATAGTTAAATTCCGTTGAGTTTCAATATCCCTCCATAATCCCTACTTCCCTCTTCTGCTCATACATACAACAGTGAAAATTGTGAAACGGCTAAGACCAAAATTGTTGCACATTTTTTATGTACATAATATAGGGGATAAATTACTTTTTTCTTTTGATAACCAATAAGTAGGTATGTACTACTAAAATAAGTCTACTTTGTGCTATCAGTTATTTTTTTACATTTTACTAGTTTGACTACAAGTCACCTGATATTTTAGGTGACGATGTGACCAAAGGCACCACGCTATGCTTGTCTCGAAAACTCGAAAAGGCTTTACTGCCGTGAAAACACCGATCGACAGGTGCTTGGCTTTTGGTAGCTAGCCAGGAGCACAGAACACCTGAAAATGTTCTGTAACAAGATGTTTTTCCGTCACCGAAAGCTCAATTCATTGCAGGATTCGAACCTATAACCTACAGGTTGCAAGTCGACGTCACTAACACTGAGCTATCATCGCTTCGTATAATAATAGTAATCGTTCTATATACCTATTGTCCCTGACTTGTTCGGTATTGTATGAAGTAGACATTAGCTACAATTTTAATAAAATGAATTATGTACTTAAGTAGTTTAAATGACATGCAAGAGTTTATTATTTTTAATGGCTACAGAAGAAGGTCCTTTGCGTTATGGTAAGCATACAACCACACCTGTTTAAAACGTTAGTATTACTAATGAGAATAGAATTTCTACCTAGCCAGGTGAGCACCAAGAAAGTAGGTTATGCTACGGTTTAATCATTCATCGTTCGATGTCTTTATTCACAGAATGCTCAAGATCATTAGAAGGGTTCGAACTCGGGATCTTCGTCGCGACTTCGGATTATACTACCTAACCTATATACCTACTTACTTAAATACAGCTGTCGCTCATCATCGCTTCAATAGCGTTATCTAGGAGAGATCTAGCTAATGTTATTAGGTAGGTACTGCTTGATTACCTCCATTACAGTTACAGAGAGAAATGGTTCTAATTAACCCCAACTAGTAGATAATCAAATATGCTAATTAAGATCTGCATTTAAATGGCATAATGTTTGAAGCAATTGAGTTTGGATAATTTGTAAGTACTATTCTGTTTGTACGACCACTTTATAATGAAGCAATGTGACAATACACGCGAAGGAATGGATATAAATAACAAAAACAAAATGCTCTCTTATGAAATTGCTTTCCTGGTAACACGAATTGTCATTTTCTTCATTCAATTTCGATAAATCGCCTGCGTAAAAGTAATACTTTTTAGAAATGTGAAAAAAAAGAAGCTGCGAGAGTTCCTTTCTTTGCGTATTATGGAAATGGCTTTCGTATTTTCACATTTTCCAAATGAGTTCAATATATATTATTCTAGCACAACTAAGTTCTTAACGGAGGTACCGTATTTGCAGGATTCTCGTGAAGCCATCCAATTAAAGTAATGCGTTATTTGTGCCCGACCTCCTTTGTTGGGTTCTGCGTTCACCTGGTTAGAGTTGCGCCAACTCCCAGAGGTTTTTTTTACAGTCACTCTTTGGTTCTCAAACGAAGACTTCATCTTTGTTATTTAATTTTTTTCAGTTCCATTAATTCCTGCCCCACAACATATTCAGATGATCATAACGCTAGGGATTATCTCGCGAGTGACAGTATTTATACGCAATGTTTGACCGGCCAAGATTCGAACCTAGAAGACTAAGCTCGGTAAGACAACAAAAAAACATAATTATGTACTAATCAAGCCCTAATCACACTGAAATAGCGGTGGCCGTTTTCTAAAAAACGATGCCAAATAACGATGCCAGTACCCGATGCCGGCATCCGATTCCTTAGGCATCGAAAAACGGATGCGCATCGAAACGTCTCGTGCGTTGCTCGGCATCGGCACACATCGGCATCGGCATCGCCGCACGGCATCGGCAACGAAACGGCGCGTCGTTTCGATGCCGATGCCGATGCCGCATCGGCATCGGGCATTCGGGCCTCATCGATATCGTGGTCTCGGTCGTATTCGGTCATAACCGCATAGTATCTTTCAACGCCATCTATTGTATTTATATGTAACTACTATGTATAGCGGATTTTATATTTTTCTTACTCTCGATTAAAAGTTTTGAAACCTAAAAATCTATATAGATGGCGTGACGTTACTTATCACAAGGCCGAATGTAGTAATTATTTCCCGTTTTATACTTTTTCACCATAATATTTATTGTGGGATGACATAAACTTTTTTAACAATCTGAAATTATTATTCTTGATTCTATCACACAATCTTATCGCTCACGCTCGCACCAGTTTCTATTATCATAATATCTTGATCTACGCAACTCTAAGGATGTGAAAAATATTCGATTTTTATATTAATCGATTATTTTTTTCTTTTAATCGATTTTTAATAATCGATTATCTAAATTTGAAAAATCGATTTTTTACTTACTCTCTAAAATTAAATTGATTTTTTATAACTTTAGGTAATTTTATTACAATGTACAAAAAATGTAACTTTTCGAATAGTTGGGAAAAAAATATTGAATAAAATCGATTATTTTTTATTTAAATAATCGATTTTTTTATCTCCTAGTCACATCCCTACGCAACTCAACACTGTTACGATGCCAAATAACGATGCGGGCATCGGATGCCGGATCTCCGATGCCGGTGCGGATCGATGTCGTAAATATCCGAAAACGCCCATCGCTACACTGAAATTATAAATGCGAAAGTTTGTGAGTTAGTGACGATATGATTGTAGGTGGATCATATTCTGTGGTGGAGCCAATTGCTACATAAGTATAGTCCGCGACAATTCTCGATTTTCCAGATTCGTATTAGATCAGTAATGTTTGTTTTTGTTTTGCAACTTACAAGAAAGCGTTTGACCACAACACAACAACAAAGGCCGAAGGTTGGTGTTTAAGATGATAAAGAAAATCGGAAAATATGTTACTGTTCAGTGACTTTTGTCGTTGACCGCACCGGTTAAATATTATAAATGTAGTGCTCATACGTTGCTTCAAAGTCGCGGGTACCTTAGCTTTTGGTAAAAAAGATGAACAATGACAGAAGCATTAGCGCATGAAGGGTAATCGTGCGTGAGAGCCATCTCTTTGTCTGCACGCTGTTTCACGGAACCACTTCAAAACACCCTCTCGCTGCCTGTGTGGGTGTAGCGTACTTGTCCAGCCGTGGTCCAGGAGCTTTTGAAACAGTTGAATTTTTGTCGCATTCAAAGAAAGAATTTTAGTCAAAAGCTTAAGGTCGCTTTTTACAATTTTTGAGTAGCGTTCGACCAGATAACACGAAATAACTTAACAAAGGTTTATTCAAAAGAAGATTGGGTGATAGTCATTTTACCTATTTTGTGTGGTTTTCTTTATATTCGTATCGACCGTGGTTGTAAAGTAATAATTCTAGTCGTGACAAAGAAGCTATAAATCGATTTATCATTAGTTATTAGTTAATTTAACATATAGCACAAGCCACAAATTCCGTTTCCTTTTATACAATTTCAAATTTATGTTTATTGTGAACTACTTACGAGTATACTGACGAAACAATTTGCCGTTGTTAGGCCGAAAAATTGTCATCCATAGAATTATTGTATTAGACATCAAATAGTTTGCTTGGTGGTAAGATATTTTCTAGTGCTTGCTTGGCGAATAACCCTCAAGGGAAAAATCTGTTTCCAAGCACCATTATTTTTGTTTTGTTTTGTTCCGGCAGTCTCACTCGAGAGCCGGTTCCCAGTCCAGATTTAGCTTAGCGCCTCTTTTGACCACATCGTTACTAAACATCAGCTGAAAGATGCAAATAAATTACATGCGGTCGCCTGTTGTACATTTAGGGAAGTATTTATGAGTTCCATAACTGACTAGTGTGACCGCAAATCAATGATCCCACGTGGGTAGTGATGGGTAGCTATGATTGGTAGGTAGGTGTCTTGTATTCCAAACACGATGGTAAAGTCATAAAATTAACAAACTCAAGAGCTTTTAAGCCCATGGGAATGGAGAAGAATAAAATGTCTTGTCACGTATGTATGTTACTGTTTGTCCATCGTTATCTGCGTCGGTACTGTATTGAAAAAATATTATATAATGTAGGTACTAACCACTCACCAGCTGTTTTATGTAGTTCACTGCGCCCGCATCTCAAATTGAAACCTGAAAAGACAAGAAAATAACATTAGGTATGTTATTGTAAGTAACAATGGTTTATTTTGCATACGAGTATATATCAAGTCAATCTTATTTCAACCTCAATCAATTCATTGTACCTACTACCTTCAATATTGGCATAACAACAAAAACCCATCACCAATACGATTCAACCTCGAACACTCAGGGGTTTATAGTTCGAAACCAAACAATCATTGATTCATGTTTATTTCTCTATTAAGTAATAAGTTATAATTTTTAACATGTACAACAATTATAACCTAAAATGTCCGGTAACTTCTCGTCTTGTACATATTTTCTCTTTTTTTCACTTCTTACAGTATAAGAGTTTTTTTCTGTGATAAAATGTAATGCAATGTTGAATGTAGGTAGTATGTACTTACTATTAACAAGAAGAAAACTTATAATTTTATTGAATAATTCAAATTGACATACAGCCTCTGCAGAGCCCTTGTCTTTTCAGAGTTGATTCTTCTCTAAAGCGAACGCTGCACTGGGAAAATAAACTTAATGCAGTCAAGTCGCATTTATGGTAAGACGAGAGGTAGTTTCCTTTCATGGCAGGCAGTCGGGCATCCAAAGCGTCTGACTAGTTCTTTAGACGTCGCCGCTCCAGGAAACTTTAATAAATGAAGCACACGTTTGTTATCAAGATTTTATTTTCCTACTAACTTATTATTATGTAGCTTCCTTCTTTCAGCCTTTTCTCCTTTGTTAGTTATAGCTAATGAGCTCGGCAACTTTCCACATTGCTATATATATATATTTTTTTTTTTATTAGTTACAGGGTAGTATTTGACCACAAGTCACCTGATGTTAAATGACGATGTGGTCGAAGATGGCGCCACGCTACACCTGGACTGGGAACTGGCTCTCAAGTGAGGCTGCCGGAACACACCGATAGGTGCTTGGCGACAGATTCTTAACAAGAGGGTGGTAGCTAGCCAGACGAGTACTAGAAAATACCCTACCACCAAGCTATGGTTTCATCACGATGTTTTCCTTCACCGAAAGCTCAAGCTCATTGTAGGATTCGAACCCACGTCCTACGGATCGCAAGCCGACGTCACTACCACTGAGCCATCATCGCTAATATTATATAATGAATGAATAATTTTGCATGCATGTTGTTATTGTAATTTTCTTATGAAAAGCGAGAAATAAAAGGCTTTTTCATTTATTTACCTATACCTAACAGTCGAAAAACGCCTAAAAATACTTTTTTATTTTTTATGTCGCTTGGATTATCACATTAGTGAAGGTCACAGTCACAGCTTTAAAGGACATCCGTTACCAGTGTTACCACCAGTGAGTAGTGAGATAGTAAGCATCCGTAGTACATACCTATTCCATAATCAATATGGCGTAAACAGTCATGTGGTACTATAATATACGTACCTACTACCAAAAAATAGAAAAATATGACTAATTTAATTATAGTTGGGTAATATCTGGTACTAAAACAACATAGGTAGTTTATGTGCTGAAGTTAAAGTAAATCAGTAGGTAGGTATGAATACAATAATTTGTCCGAAATTTTCCGGGGATGTTCTGATTTTCAGCCTTCTGTCCGGTTTTTGTCCAGATTTACAATGAACTGAAATTAATACATACCTAGGTAAGTATTAAATCAGCATCAATGTTTAATAAAATATGAATATTCGACTAGTTATTCTGTATTACCTGAGCATGGGTTTTATTATGTTATTTTGGGATACTTTTTGTCAAAACCTAATTAAATTGCAGAATACCTTGTTGAGGGAAAGTCGAGATTACCATCATTACATAATAATAATTACAATTACTTATTTCCGATTCTTTATTATATGTTTAAAAAGTAAGACGACAGATTCATGAAAATTTCCAAAACGGAATTGTACTTAATTCCACACACACACTACACACTCTTATGTCAAAAGTTACATAAAACACTAATTTACCAAGTTAACATCTTAATCAATTTGGAGGAAAGCTCATCATGCGTTCGAATAGACCATGAAAGCATTTGTCTGAAATATGTACATTGACGTATATTAATTTATACGTTAACTCTGATATATTGTTAAAAAAAGTACCCAATAGCTTTTGCTTTGACATGTTGGCTGTTAGCTAAACTATCTCCATGAAATAGGTTTGACGTAGGTAGACAGTAGTCTAACGGAAATGTCAGACCTACACAACCTGCCGTGACGCCCGCTGCGCGCTCCCCACAGGATTTAGCATACTCAGGGATAGCGTAGACTTCCAAGGAAGAAATAATCTTCAAAACAGAATCAGTAGTTCCACAGATAACCTTCCTACATCCAAGTGTATTTGGAAGTACAGACTAAACGCAGTATAATTATTTTTATGCAATGTTGAAATATCAATGTTGATGAATTGCAAAACTTTATTAGCATTCATTATGAAATAATAAATTATGACTAAAGAATTTGAAACATTTCGAATAGATGTTTCATCATTCTGTTTTCAGAACACTTATTGCTGGTGAACATAGATAAAACACTTGCAACTAGATGACCACTTGCGAAAAGTGCGGAAATGGAAATGACTGACAGGGCATCTAAAAATAATACTCATATATCTATTTAGGTTTTGATTGTTACTTCTTCCCCCCAACAATACTACAAAATTCAGTCTTTCAAAATGGGTGTAAAAACGCATTACCAACACACTTAGTTAGTGTTGAAAATGTCCATAGGCGACTGTGACCGCTTACCATCAGGCGAAACATCTGTTCGTTTGCCATATATTACATAAAAAAGTAATGAATACGGCATTGTTTCTGTTGGGCAACATTCAGTGTAAATAATGATTACACAAAGTTACGAACAACACTGAGACAGCTATGTCAACTCAATTGTAGTTACTGCAAGTAACCTGTTGATAGAATAATTACTAGAATGCGGCGGCGTAACAATATTTTCAAGAAAACATTGTCTATACCTAAGTACTGTGTACTTATATATTTATCGGTATAATATACTACATATTAACATGTATATGCCTAAATCAATGTGTGCATGTTCCCTATGGATTACATTTTTAGGTAATCTTCAGATTAGCTAATCGGGTAAGTTTGGTAGCGATCGGAACAACCGTTTCATTGTTTTTTTTTGAATGACTAAGTTCTCTGAATTCATAGTTTGTTCATTGATAATGTTGGGCTGTTTTTTATGTGTTTCTTATATATAATAATTATATAAATATATATATATAATTAAAATATATATATAAAAAATAATTTTAATTTTAATTAATAATTTTAAATATATATATTATTATATATACTGAACGGATTTTGATGTATTTGAGTTAACAGATAATTGTGACTGTCAAATAATAACAGACAAATAATTAGCAATAAATTAAAATTGCGACTATAATTTGAGATTTAAACTATCCTATCTCTCAAGTTGGATCGAACTGCACATGGTGTGCGAATTTTATTATAATCGGTTAAGTGGTTTAGGAGTCCATTGAGGACAAACATTGTGACACGAGATTTATATATATTAAGAATAAAATAGGAAAGCTGCTGCATAATGGATATTGGCATAACTATATCTACTAGAAACGGTTAGAGCTTAGTGTTGCCGCACACATCGAAACGATAGATAAATCGGTTAGCTTACATAATAAGGAAGTGGTGGTTCCTTTCGAGCGAGAATAAATGTATTTTATTGTTATCTGTAGCGGTATCTGACTCTGTCAAGGAATGCAAATAAAGGTGCGATTCGCATTTATATCGCGTCCTACGATTGTGCATATGTGCTCGCCGCCGCCCGCCGCCGCCCGCCGCCACCGCCGCCCTCGATTTGGCGTCTTAGTCTGCTGTGACGCCGATGTGCTTCGTAACATAATAATAATATTATAATGAACAGATTTTGTATATAGGTACGCTATTTTTTATAACGGCTGTGATCAATCAGAGCCATGGAAGAAGAAGAATTGGACTTGGAAGACTATATTATACGCCCACATAATTCCATACACAGTTTGACACCTGTAACTAGGACTACTTCCGTCTAGGGTATCAGAAACTATCTGGATCACAACACCCTGACACGGAACAAATACTAGCGTTTTTTAATGTAAGTACTAAGTACATAAAATTTGTCCCGTACCTTTACGTTTCGCAGTCGGCTGTTGTTCGCCCATTACGCCACATGTGTCGTCAACTTTGTTTCTAGTATTATTATTGATCTAGTATAGGTTTTTTTGTATGACATACGACTTACAGTAAGTGTTTGGCCGCAAGACTGTGGCGATTAGGACGAAGGTAGCGCCACGATCCACGATACGCTTGGATTGGGAACTAGCTCTCAAGTGACCACACAGATCCTTGGATAGCAGCTTAGCTAGCCAGGCGAGCACTTGTAAATACCCTGCCACCAAGCTATGGCTTTATGATTTTTATCACCGAATCCTCAAACTCGGTGATGGATTTGATTTTCAAACTCACGACCAATGCATTTACTGTATTATATTATTCTAAGATCTACTGCCTATAGATATTTCATGTCTAGTTTATTTTCTTTCGTTCGCGGGATTGCATTTGATAGTAAGTAATTGTGTTGTAAGAGTGCAGTGGGCGGAAACAGGTAGGTGCCTAACCTACGCACTCGTTAGTTACGAGATTCGTGATTTAAATGTATTCTTGTCTATCTATATCTGATAATATGAAGCAAGTCACGGAAACTACTTTATAAAAGAATTGCTGATAAAGACGAGTGTCTTTAAGCGGTAAAGAATAATGCATCATGCATCATAATCATCAGTTCTTTTCTTGGACATGTCAATTTCTTTACGACGTTTTCCTTCAACGTTTTGAGCGATCGAATTATTAAAACATTTTAACTAACATGTATCTATATAATATAGATATTTTGTGCTGTTATACATAGTATTTGTCTATCAATCTAAGTATTAGTAACTCTTCTATTAAATTATGTTGGCTAATTGTAAAGGATATTGTGTTGCTTTGTGGTAAATATAATTATTTACGTAACTACTAAGTAATCTGTGCTAACGCAGCCTGTCAGACAGGTCCCATCAAACATTTTGTTCCCGTTTTGGAAACTGCATTGCTCCTGTGGGAATGTCACTGCGAGCGTGGTCGTGCGTGAGAATCTTTTTTAATATCTAATCCTACTAATTTTATAAATGCGAAAGTTTGTGCGTGTGTGTGTGTGAGTGTTTGATACCGCAACTACTAAACCGACTTTGATGAAATTTGGAATGGATATAGATTATACACTGAAAAAAAACCTTTTAGAGTGCAGTTTTCGATTATTGTTTCTTTGCTATGAAAGTTAACCAATCGTGTTATCCTTTCGACAATTTTATGTCTAAAACATGATCCTTAATATCAATATACATTAGCTCTGTATGTTTTGTAATTGCAGACAAAAAAGGAGATCCCTGCAGCCAATATTGCTGATTCGTCATCTTAACACATAGGCTACTTTTTATCCCGGAAAGGAGTTCCTGCGGGACAACGGGAAATCGCGGGGCCCAATATCTAATGAATAAGTATCTACCTCTGGCCTCTTTGTTTTATCACATTACCGCAGCTTGTTTAGACAAACTCTTCGCGTTACGAGGACGTAACATTATTTTGTAAACAAGCAGTAAGTATTCCCGCTAGTGATTGATTGTTTAAACAATCTGATAAATCTAATGCTTGTCATAACATATTGTAATCATATAAATAAACAATCATCATCGACATTAAAATCAGAAACGGTAGGACAAACTAATTTTTAATATACTTAGGTACATTTATAGGTATTTATTTCTCTATCTAAGGATGTATATCGTTATAGGTACCCTTAACACAAGTTTCGAACTTAATTTGGGACTAGGTCAATTTGTGTGCAATGGTTCCCGATATTTATTTATTTCTAGGAAGTATCCAAATGTTTTTGGGATACTTAGTGGGTTTTTTTATTTGAGGTAATCTCTATTAGGTACCTAAAATATTATACAAGTTAAAATTGTCGATTCGCAATAATTTTTTTATATAGGTTGTTGTAAATAGACGTAAGTTAATATCCAGCCTAAGATATACTTATAATTAGTAGTTACTTTGATTTGACATTGTATAGACCTAATAACTTTAAAAGCCCCCTCTCTTTTATCAGTATGCACCGTGGTCCAGTGTACCTACTTAATTATGTTGACGTGACGTTTTTAATTAAAGTAGTTAGTAACAATTCGTACCGTCGCGTCCTTGTAACAGATAATTCAGTGAATCAATTGAGCGTTCGCCGCGATTATAAACATAAAACAGAAGCAGATGGCGATTCGATGCTGACGTGGGTTCAGTTCATGTGATGCTGTGAGGACTCTATGAGAACAAGGCTATGTTTTGATTGCTCTACCAGTTGCTCAATATGTGCATTTTGTGATAGTTGGAATGGTTTACGTCATTTTTGTGATGTGATTGCAGTCAAAAGCGAACCTTATAACCTCAGATAATGAATGACTCTCTGAAATTAAAATTGTTTTACTAACATGTGTTTACGTTTTACAAGGGTATGTTGTAGGTAGAGCAAAATAAACGATTCAAAAACATAACATTTTAAATCTACCTACCATTAATGATTTATTTTGTTAGAGTTGATTTTATAGGTTCTTACATAAGAAGTTACATTTAGTACTTATATGAAAAAAGTAAGTATCACGACGTTTAAACATAAACAATGTTAGGTACTATATTTTAGGGCCAGGGCGATACCAACACGGAATAAGAAAATTGTTAAAAAATCGCTAAACATATTTATAGCAATACGTGACAAAATAGCGTAGAAGCTCTCTTGGCGTAGAAGCTTCTCTTGCTCTCATATTTTTTAATTTACTGTTCGAAATAACAAGTCCCTGTTATGCATAGAACAGAAGAAAAATTTTCGAATTCACTAAAAAAAGCATTTTTTATTTTTTTACCATTAGTTTCTTATTCGGAAGTGCGTTGTCTATATTTTTAATTACACTTACGCTCTTGTAATATCCACCTTCATATAAACTAAATGTTGATTTCGTGTGTGTGTGTTACGCATGCCTGTCACGAGCTAACCGACTGTCAGCGCCGAAACAGCCGGAAGGATGTCCCGCGTGAGGCGCGTGCGCCGCCTCACGATGACGATCATGCTCATTTAACAGTTGTTAACCGACGGATTTGTGGGCACTAACTACGTAATCCAATGGGAAGTAACTGGACTTCGCAGCGTGACGAAAT
Source organism: Opisthograptis luteolata (assembly GCA_931315375.2). Taxonomy (NCBI): domain Eukaryota; kingdom Metazoa; phylum Arthropoda; class Insecta; order Lepidoptera; family Geometridae; genus Opisthograptis; species Opisthograptis luteolata. The sequence goes on from OV928033.1 coordinate 8,305,481, forward strand.
CAAATCTTCTTCTATACTTACTTGATGTAATAAAACTGTAGAACAGTCGTGTCTGTATACCTACATTGACAGTATTAGACCAAAACTGTATTAGAAGAATATTTTAATATCATTAAACGTGTGTCTATAAATAGCATCGTTGGTTCCAAACGGATAAATCGATTTTGGTTTAGGTTCATTATAATTGAAGGTGACTTGATCGAGAGTGTTCTAAGTTGTGATTGTGGGGATTTTTACTAATCAAGGTTAGGTTTTTAAAAATTAAATGTACCTAGTAAAAGGCTCTAAATATAAAAATGATTAAATAAAGGGTCTGTGCATGAAAATACTAATGTAGTAGATAACTAGATACCTAGAGCTTTCCCGAAAATAATTCTAATGCATAAACAATTAAAAGAGATCACGAGAAATTATCACCTATTCTGAATTCTAATGTGGCCAAATGTTATTTAAAAACCCGTCGGTTTCGTCAAAATGTAAGGCATTATCAATTTAATTAATATCTAGGACGACGGCGTCCTCCTCGCGTCTGAAGAGGATCGCTATAACAGCTTCAATCGAATCGAACGTCATACTCAGTAGAATTTAGCACTAGTCTCTCTCTCAGTTCCGTTAATGATTCTGCATATCTTACATCCATTTTGGTTAATAAATCATGAGAATTAATGGTTAAACGAACTTACCTTAAGTGATGTTCGACCATAATTATACTAGACGTTGCATTCGAAGATATTTATTCACTTTGTAGTTTCCTATTTATTGCACAGGGCGTTGCACATAATTTTTAGAGCTGTAAAAATAAAAATCAAATCACAAAAATATAAAGTTCACTGTTTCTGAACGATACCTTCCATGTCATAGGCAGTGCTGTCATCTCCGTCATACTTCATTCTTTCAGAGACACTTATCTCGTTTGTTAGTTGTATGGGCTTTAGTAGCTGGGTTCGGGTGGGACTATAAATATCTTCGAATGCAACGTCTAGTATAATTATGGTCGAACATCACTTAAGGTAAGTTCGTTTAACCATTAATTACACTTCGACGTTGCATTCTCGATATTTATTCACTTTGTAGATGTTTAGCGCTTTCACACAAACGAGATAGGCAGGCAGGATTCTAGATAGAAAAATAAAAAGATACATTAACACATATAAACGAAAAAAGTGGAGTGATTATCCACATTATTATGAACCTTACGTTCAACCTAAAACCAATAAGTCAATTGATAATGTAAGCCCAATTACCGTTATTAGCATTCTTGCTTGAATATATTATGAATTACCTTTGTGAATGCAATACTAATAAGCTTCCTGACCATCCTGTTGTTCATTTTATAACATGGACAGAACTCCTTATAACTAGCCGAGGTAGAAGTGTAACGGCTACTATGTGCCGCAAATACCAGTATTTGCACCAAACTATAAATGTAAGTATGTCTAATGTATATGTGACTTGTAGTAGGAGCAATGGATTATCTCTTAGATGTATGAATTAATTTCTTTGATGGAGGTAGCTCTTAGGTGCCATGGCATCTATCTAAAATGATAATACTCTCTCTGGATATATGTTTTCTCTGTGAGGTAAAAAAGTATAACTAGATTAGGCACCAAAGTATTTGTAGGCGAAATCAGTAATTAGACTATTTCTAGTAAGTGCTTCTAGCCAAATATTGATTTCCATTCGTGCGACTTACTTTAATTTCGCACTCGTTGTATAGTTGACAACGCGAGGAAAGGCACAAACTTTTTGGATATGGAATCAAAAGCTTAACTCTCGTTTGGATAAAATTACTACAAGTGATTGCGTACTAGGATCTCATGTAGATACGTATTTTGAATAGCAAAGTTTAATTCCGTAAACTTCTTTTGTGAATCTTATAGTTTGGTCATCTAAATAACACATTAACCTGATATTAAAACAGAAGCCGAACGGCGAGTCTGTACCTGAATGATATTCAGAGACGAGAATTTGAATCCTATTTGAGAAAATAGGAAAAAATATGGTAATACTTTTCCCAGGGTCCCTGCCCGGACCCCTATCAGGCATTGGCGGAGCCGTAGCCAAAGCTAAGAGGCCACGCTAAGGGTGAAGTGTACTATTACAACAATGCTAAAAAGTTATCTGAGTTCTTATTGAAATTATTGATATCCAATTATTATTATTTCTGAAATTATTATTATTATTATTATTTTTTAGTCTAAGTTTAAATTATAATTAATTTTGATACCCCTTGGAAATATAACTACGTTTGGTTGATAATACCTTCGAAACCAGGATATAATGCTACCAGAGAGGGTGAAATGGATCAATTTTCTTTGGAAAAATAAAAATAATAAGAGTAACTAAAGGCCTTCTTAGGCCTATTAGCTGACCATGACTCCCGTGCAGTGGCTTGATCAAAATAATATTTCTTAAAAATACAGATAAACTAGAATAGAAGGAAGACGTAAAATAAATGAGTCCCAATCCAATGAATGCATTGACCATAGGGTCCATAAGGTCAGGCTATGCCAAAGGATCTCTTATCCGTAATAATATGTATATACCATCTAAAACATAAATGTGAAAAAAGTGAGACAAGTTCAATATTGTGATGGTATGTTTGGTTGTCAACTTCACATACAAAACAATTGTGGTCTAAATGGGTGCCCAGTTCTGTGAATGAATCTGAAATTTAATGAATTATAAGAAAGTGTATAACATGCATAAGTAAATATAATCATCTGCTTAGTTTTTTAATGATGTAAGTTTTTTTTTTTTAATATTATATGCTTCGCACAAATATTCTTGTACATAAACATCAATTTAGGGACTCCAAAAAACAGTTCGTGATTATGATCATGATAGATCACAGGCACCTTGAGCCAGGTCCCATTCAATGTTTTGGTCCTTTATTAATTAATATATATTATTTTGTACGTATATTAAGCTATCTTTGCTTAAGCTAGTGCAAGATATCTCTGAGAGTATATTAGACATCTTCATTAATGCAGACAACAGCGGTACTCTGCCCATGTTTATTCTGTTAATCCTTAGCAAAGCATTGAAGGCCAATGTAAGCTGATTTCAATTCTAATAATAAAGTATGCTAGTTGTGATTGTGTGATCCCAAAACAAAAAACTCACGTTACAAAAAAACACCCCGCCCAATAAGGGAGGCACCTATGAAGATTTCTAGAAGGTACCTACCACTGAGTTAAAACATTACTTTTCCCAAGACGACTCTGACTTCGAGTTTGATACATTTCTCATATAAATCATTCGTGATGTTATGCAGTTTGTAATTTTTCTTTCTATACAAAGAAAACTGCAGGGTAGGCTGAGAAAAGTAACCTAAGGTACAAAGGTTAAAAAGGTAAAAAGGCCCTGATTGTCAATCTGCTTAATCTGAAAAAATATTTTGTTTCGTCAGGTATTTTTAAGTTTCTTTTTTGTAAACTTTAAACACATATAATGACTTTTCTGTAAATATGTAGTATTTCAATGCCGAAATGTGTGTGTTTTTTGTTCCAAATCAAAATACATTTTTGCTTGTTTTAACACAAATCTTAACGTTTTGAGAAAGTTTAATGAACCCTCTAAGCAAATTTTAAATTATGGTCATTAATGTGTAGTAAGACATCAAAATAACACACAAGTAACAACAGATCTCGGTTTCTAAGATATTTACCAACTGGTACAGAAGCCAATGACAAACCAAAGGAAGTCATTGAAAATCGTAGGTTGTCTTGAAGTTTTAAATTATGGATAGGAACTTAAAATTACGGTTCCTTGATGTGGACATAATGTATATAAAAAACCTTACTTGGTAAATATTAGCTGTGTGGATATCTTCCATTTTAAAGTCTTCAGTTGTTATTGTCCTTCATATTCAAAATGAACCTGATGTCTAGAGATGTAGGTAGAACGCCAGCCTTGCTAAACTTTGAATGAAGGCCAGAGCTTTCTCAAATTTTTTCTTTGTAAGAAGTTTAGTTTTTAGCATTTATTTCAATTTTCTATCCAACTGTATATATTTCGTTGTTTTGTTGTTATATAATAAAATACAAGTGTTTTGTGTTCTTGTTTTTTGTTTATGATTTATGTCCCACAGATATAAGTCTAGAAAATGACTGGCTTGTTTTAGTCTTTATAAGGAGTTTATCCCGACTCTTTAAGTTCGTGTATAAGACTGCAGAAAATTCTAAGTTGAACCTTGGTGCCCTCCGTAAGCTAGGTCTTCAGGTATTAGGGTTTCCTTTATCGTGGTTTCTTCTGCCTTTACCATTTACACTAGGATTCTACCCCAACGTTTAGATACCTTATCATAAATCGCCCACCAAATAATTCATCTTTCCGTACTGGATCTATGAATGCATTTTGGCTATAAAAACTCTGGTGCGGCAGACATTGGCTTTTCGCTTGAGCTGGGACATGCTAGCTGCATCTGCAGTATCTGTACCTAGACCTGTCGGAATGAATGTACGGGATCTAACCCGGTTATCATCATCAGAAGACCATTGTCGCGGGTCTGGTGTCGGTGACCTTGGATGATTATGGTCGAGCTTTGTCTGGTCAAGAAGATCCAGCGCCATATCAGGTTTTGTACGTATTCACGCTTCACCTATAGACTATTTGATTCAACCAGCTGCATGTGCAGTATTGAAGGTTTTAAAGTCATTGTCCGTACTCACGTTACGCCTCTTGGCTGTATGATTCGACAAGCTGCGTGTGCAGTATTGAAGGTTTTTAAAGTTATTGTACGCACTCGCGTTACTCCTTTAGACTGTATTATTCAATAAACTGCGTGTGCAGTATTGAAGGTATTTAAAGTCATTGTACGCACTCGCGTTACTCCTCTAGACTGTATGATTCCATAAACTGCATGTGCAGTATTGAAGGTTTTTAAAGTCATTGTACGCACTCGCGTTACTCCTCTAGACTGTATGATTCCATAAACTGCATGTGCAGTATTGAAGGTTTTTAAAGTCATGGTACGCACTCACGTTACGCCTCCAGACTGTATGATTTAAAGTCATGGTACGCACTCACGTTGCGTCTCTAGACTGTATGATTTAAAGTCATTGTACGCACTCACGTTACGCCTCTAGACTGTATGTCATGGTATGCACTCATGGTACGTACTCACGTTACGTCCTATGACTGTATGATTTAAAGTCATGATACGCACTCATGGTACGCACTCACGTTACATCCTATGACTGTATGATTTAAAGTCATGGTACGCACTCATGGTACGACTCTAGACTATATGATTCAGCAAGCAGCGTGTGCAGTGTTGAAGGTTACAATACGCCACCGGAGTAACTCATTATCAGCCGAGCATCATGCAAGAAAAAAGAATGGAAAAAATCATGAATTATGTGGGTAGTTAGAAAAGAAAAAACTACGCAAAAATCATGACGAAAAAATATCAGTTATTTTCCAAAGTATGCGCCTTTTCCCTAAAAAGGAAGGGACAAAGGCAAATTTACAGATAAAACTAACACACAGTTAATGACCACGAACTAACCTTGATCGTCCGAACTAGTTGGCGAGTTTCGTATCTTGCGTTCCCAACATGTTATTTTTCGTCATTATTTGGACTTATGACGATCTTTTCTCCATAACACTGCTTTCAACTAACTTTTTCACAAAATTTCCAATAAAATAACGAATTTAATCGATAAGTCGAAGCTGCGACGCCCGCACATAAAAAAGGAATGAAGTATGACGGAGATGACAGCACTGCCTATGACATGGAAGGTATCGTTCAGAAACAGTGAACTTTATATTTTTGTGATTTGATTTTTATTTTTACAGCTCTAAAAATTATGTGCAACGCCCTGTGCAATAAATAGGAAACTACAAAGTGAATAAATATCGAGAATGCAACGTCGAAGTGTAATTTCTCCAAACAAACATTACTAAATACAGTAGTTACATGTTTTTTGCATTTGTATTACCTACCTACATTATTTTGTGTTGGCACTTCAGCTGTACTAAACGCGATCTATCCGTAGGATCCAATTTAGTAAATTGATGGTACTGTCTCAGACACTCGTTGTTTATTCTGTAATGAAACCATTACATTTACATCAGAGATACACGTCAGTATATTCTACATTCCTACATCACAGAATGAGACGAAGACAATTCCGTCGACTTTATAAATTGGGTCTCATGAGAATGTAAACATTTGCTTCTCCGACGGGTACATTGACTGTGATGTTGCTTTGCTTGCTTGATCATTACCATAATTATTATTCACGCATATTTTGTCAATGAATTGGGCAGATAATCATGGCAGATGGCAGATAGTCCATGACCTTATACAAAACTAGCTGTGCCTCGCGGTTTCCTCCGTGGACTATGGTTCCGTGGACTATGGTTATCGCGATAAAAAGAATCCCATGACCTTCCCCAGGGTTCAAGATATATCTATACTAAATTTTATCATAAAAAGGAGAGACAGAAAGTTACTTTCGCATTCTCAATATTAGTTTGGATCTGCTATAAAATATTTCCGATCAAAGTTGGTTGGTTATATATGGCAGTAAGCAAGAAACTTAAGACATTGGTGTGGTAATAGATAAATTTTATGACAACTGGCGACCACACGCATGCATCGTTTGCCTGCTCGTAGTTCGGCGAACCCATACTTATTTATTTAGTCGCTGACACGAAATTTAGGCTCGGCTCTCAGTAGCCTTACCCCGCAGATGCCGAACGTTGAAAACAATCGCCAAACTGTTCAAGGCAGTACCTATGTATTTGGAAAGAAAATTGAAGGCTTTTTTCATATATGTATGTAATAACAACAACAAGGCCTTGTTACTTATAGTATCGGAGAAAACTAGTTGAAACCAAAATAGGAGAGACACTGCACATTATGTGCACATATAAAAAAAACGTTTTATGAGTTCAAAGTTATTTTTTATCTAAATATCTTTAATTTTTAATATATTAGGGTGAAATTATTTAGTTTACAATAATATTATTTTACGGAATTGATAAAACGCTGCCAAATATTTGCTTAGTTCGCTAGTGCGTATAATAATTTTATTCGCGTGAAATTAGGGTTAGTTACAAAAAAACACCCTGTTATGCTGGGGCCACATTAACGGGAAATGTCATCATTAAATAGTATTTAATGACATTTCCCGTTTTATAAATAACATTTAATAAATAGCGCGATGATTGACGTTTGACATTTGACAACGGCATTCACATTGACGTTTGACGTTAGCCGATAACTCAAGTGCAGTGTCATAGGCTACTTTTTATGCACAGTTCTTGTGGGAATCTGAAGCGGATAAAACTGCGGGGCTGCAGGCAAATAGTAATAACTTAACAGCTAGTTACGTATGTCGCGATCGTGACTTCGTATAGGTTCCTCCACTTGGCAAGCGATCGCTCGGAGTATACATTCAGATAGTATGATAAAGCATGTCTGCATACTCGAGACACTGATGACTGACCAAGTCTCAACGACGACGACGCGACGCGACGAGATAAGGAGCTGACCTATAAATTTAATCGATACTGATAATAAAATTATTAGTCGCGAATGCTACTTTATTACATACCACTAGAATTAAACAATTTAAATTATAAAAACGTCCTATATTTAATTGTCATTTAAGTTTACAATTATTGTTTTTAATAAAATCCAAACGGCTGTATAATCCGCCGTTTTTAATCGTTGGTCATAAAACAAGCACTTATTTTATATTACCTCTACAGTCACATCTCATAATAAGTGCATTCAAATGCTAAGGATTTTCATCGAAATTGTTTTCGTTCGATAAAAACGTACCTATTCTTTGAATTCGCGAAATTTGCACAATATTAAATTTGCACTCAGAATAAAACGTCTGGTTTCGCTCGCCTTGTTTAGACTAGGTTAAGCTTTTGTTTGAAAAATATGTTTACAGAGCGGGTCGGTGCACTGCACCGGAGAATGTTATTTGAATATTTTATAGTTGGCCAAGAAGTCAAAAGTCCACGGTGGCCGTACCACAGCCGCCAGCCCACCACCCTCGCGCGGAGCCCGCGACGGGTCCTCCCACGCCAGCCGCCGCCGCAGCGCCGCCGCGGCCTACGTTGCCACGACTGCACTCAGCTGCACCAGCGCAGCGTTCCCCTTCACCAGAATCAATGGCGTTTTACATAATCCATACATAACGTTATAAGGTCATACAATCATTACAATATTAATCGTGCCCATGCGCGCCATACGTATTGCGTATCATATATACATACTTCTACGTACTGTATAATGTTATTGTAATCGTGTACCTTTATATTAGGAACATGATTGGAATTAGTAAGTAAATATACAGCCCAGTAGGTATAGTTTACCTATGTATTTATTCAGTACTGCGTAGATCGAACGCGCAATTTATTTCTCAAACGATTGTATCGTTATCTTTGACAATAATGTTTAATTAGATCTGAAAGTTCTGTTGATTTTATTTGTGTTATATAATTTACTCATTAGTATACCTCGTTTCCTTGTCCAAATAAGTTCATTATCGAAATTATGCAACAGATAATAGTGTTGCAACATTGGCTATTTTATTTATTAAATCAACTCGAACGCCAAACAATAGGTAGTGCTTATTGTTATTGCATAACCTTTTGTTTCACTCGGTTTGTAGCATGCCTCAATAGGTTTGATCAGTCTTTACTCATTCTTGTGGAAGAGATACAAAAAGGCAATCTAGTCTCTTTTTAAAAATACGCTTGAAACATTTTCAATCCCGGGTTGCAATCCACGATCGTTTTATTCTCATGCAGCATTTTCGTAGCCCTCGGAAATTGTGCCAATCTCTTCTTGTCATCGCATCGTACCCAACTTCATCTATGAGTGCATGGTATATATGTTATAAGATTATCGTTATCGTTATATAGGCATAACGTGCCATATTCAGACCTATTAGAGATGATGGACTTTCACAATTTCCTTGTGCAGTCTGTTAAGTGTCGTTCGCATGCCCTTGAGTTTTGTGGGTTTTATTAGGCTGGTATTCTAGAATGACGCTCAAGGCAGTAATCTCTACGATTTGAGTCTATCATTTCATACTGGACCAAGTCCAGTCGCACAATGTTTTCCGTAACCTCGAGCGATAACAGACCCACACGCATCTTATTAGTTATATAATTCATAGGTCAAGATGGGGATAGAACTCGGTATCAACACTAGTCCCGGCTTTGGCCGCGGGAGAGTTGGCAACCCCCTGTTCAATATCTTATGCAGTTTAAGGTTAACACGAAGGTGAAAAATTTGTATTTACTGGGATCAACATAAACAACTAGAAAAACAGCAATTGAAGTCACGTTCTATCCAGGACAGATCATTAGCTTCATTAGTTAACGGGGATTGTAACCGCAATTTGATCACCAGATGCAATCGTTAGACACCACAATTTGATCCAATACTTGATAGCCTGGTGTCGCATAGATTTATTTCCGGCTCTGTGTCCGGCGGCGGGCGGCGTGTCAGGCGCGGGGCGGTCAACCATTGCGAAATTGCCCCCACTCTTCGCATCAGATCATATTAACGACCCCTTTCATCTCCTAGCACTTTATTTTGCCCAGAGCTCAACGCTCAGTTTGCCACTAAGTGGTTATTTGAGTACCTAACCCTAAATAGCTTTGGTTGATTTACCCGGACGGTTAACTTACAATACAACATGCTGGGTAAAATTTTGTCTGTATCTGAATCCAATTTGAGTTCCGGATCAGTGATAACTGAAAAGTTTCCTTTGATACGTTTGTTCACTGTTTCACAGAGCGTAACAAATCATTCGAGCTGTTATATTCTTGTTTTATACGAATATGTTGACATCAAGTCTTTGATTTCGGTCTGAATTTCTAACGTTTTCATGAATCGTTAGGTAGTATAGTACCAATTTAAAATTGTAGGTATGGTTTGGTTGTGTTGAGTTCCAAATATTAGACGTATTTTGTATCGCCAGTAGTAAAACGATGCGATGAATGCGTTATGTACACTGTTTCATTACAATCTTCCAAGTGAATCACTTGGAAGAAACAGTGTACATAACGCATTCATTTATGCTATATTGTCGGCATACCTTAACTCGGCCAATCGGCACCATGCACTGGTCCAATGCGGTCAATAAAGTCAATGGAATTGTAAGGTGCGGTCAGTTTCAGGAATTGACCACCCCCCTCCCTAGCACCCTTTCAAGCCGTTATGCCTCCACTCCATATCTGGGGGTCATATCTGTCACGATTGAAACGCCTGATAGCTGCCGTGTTATCGCTCATGGCTTGACAGTGATGCGATAGCGTCACTTGATTAACTGAATACAGTTTCATTCAGTTCAAATATTACATACCTACTTAATTGCAAATTCGAAAGTTTATCGACATCGGCCTTTTGAATTGATAGCTTTCATTCTAGTATTAACGACGACCAAATGGTAGCGAATCAAAAAAAAATCTGAAAAACACGACTTGTAGCGTAGTTCAATACAATAATGGCAAAATTTATAACAGGGATCCTATGGATCTATTTTTTTTTCTCCTGAAATAGGAAAAAACACGGCATTTGTGAAAAGTGCCTATTAGATGATACGAAGTTTATTAAGTGACCGTAAGGCGTGACGAAATTGTAGTGGATGCAAGGACTGGACGACTGTCGGTGATAATTTCAGTGGAAATATCACGTGATCAACCCCAACAGAGAGAATTTGAAAACACTTTAAAAAAATGATGGTCAATGACAATCATCATTTATTTGCAAGAATACATAATATATACATAATAAATCTTTAATTAAAATTTGGTAAAGTATTCAGCCTGCATGTGTTCGTGCAAATGTTAACAAATATTTTTGTTGTGCATTGGTATTGCACAGTATCCCAGTTCATGTTAACCTTTGAACAGCTAATAGTTTAGGCAAAAGTGGCGAATAGGGAGTCTTATCTCCAAGAAGGAACGTTATTCTGGCGCGACCTCGTTCGGCGGTCGACGCCCTTGGCTATCGTGAGACGCTGGCTTATCTCAGCGCACACATTATATAATTGATACACATTACTTGATAGCTTAATATGTATCGTTTGATCTTATTGTATGATACATATTACTTGGTACAGATTAGCCTGCTTACTTGGAGCACAAGCCGGCTTGAAGTTTAGAGATTTTGTGTAGCGGTTAGACTTTCGCTTGGCGGTATGGTGATTAGCCGTCCGATTGGCGATTCATTGCTTCGGGAGTGATTAAAGTTTGGTATTTTATTACCTACTACACAAATGGCGTGTTTCTTTTCAACTACGAGATATCTAGGTTTTATGACTATTTTCGACACTTAAATAAAACATTTAATTGTTTGTGTCTTCTTTCGGTTCGGCTTCATTTGTACCTATTCAATAAAAATCAAAAGTAGAAGATACATTTAATAGGTATTGTAAAACACGGTGTTACTTGAAATGGTGTTTAACTAATTACTCAGGCGGAGTCCGCGAATTATTCCGGACTCCGAATTATCCTACCACCGCTGTACCGGTTCTAACTCTCGCTATCTGAACGGCACATTACATCCCGTCGTTCTAAAGAGGACAAAATTAAATTATAGCCCGAAATAAGCCAAGCGGGCATTCCAGTGTGCGCCATTGCGAACGGAGCGCGACTCACGAGCGCTAAAAATAGAGAGTGTAAAAATAGAATGAGTTCAACTTCCGCATAAAGTTAAGGGGCTCCAATTCTAAGTCATATTTTTTGCATCTCTTACTTCTCTGCACTTTTTTAAAGCCGTTGTGTGTGTAATTTTTTGCTCATACAATTTTTGCTCGGCATTTATGACGCCCGCTAACTTTTATCGACATGTCATTATATTTAAATTCACTTATCTTACTAATATTATAAACGCGAAAGTTTTGAGTATGTATGTACATTATGTTTGTTACTCTTTCACGCAAAAACTACTGAACGGATTTGAGTGAAATTTGGAATAGAGATAGCTTATACCCTGGATTAAAACATAGACTATTTTTTATCACGGAAAAAGGTTCTTGCGGGATAACGGCACGATGCAGGTTAAACCGCGGGGCGCAGCTAGTGTAATTATAATGCTGTTTTGCCCGACATTTTGGTTACATCCCTACGATTTTTCATAGTGAATCCTGCACTAGGAACACGAAGAAACGTTGCGGAACGTTTGCAATAATACTCAACCGCGAAATACGCATGTCTTGTTGTAACATTTGAAATTTGAAACATAATGCTTTTATGTAATAAACTCTTGTAAGTATATAATTGATTAGACATTTGTTTTGAAATTATAATTTGTATAGTATTGAAAACAATGGCAATATTGTAAGAATTCAATTCAAAATATATTTATTCAATAGGATACATTGTGATCACTTTAAAACGTCAACTTAAAACTAGCTACGCCTGTTCCAACCTCCTTACGCCGGCAAAAGAACAGGTAAGAAACGCCCGGCAGGTAATTTTTTTGGCGCGATCACATTGACATTTTTATTCTTATTACTAATTCATTGAATTGGAGCAAAAAGAAACCTCCTGTAGTAATAAAATAACTAATAATAAGTTATCATCGCATCACCTGTTTGCCCTCAATATTTGAAAACTGAATTGACATATCTAGTCCGTTACCATATTGCAGTTTGTACGAGTATAGGCATGAGAATGAACGTCTAGGAAAACTTGCCACCTAATTGCATTTCTATCGTTTTCCCTCATCATATTTCCCGGCAGGCTTCCTAGAACGACGGCGACTGAGGCTTTAAGGCAGGAGCTTCAATTCAATTTAAAAGTCAAAGCAACTTTAACGAAATTAAAAGCTCGTTATTATTGGCTGTGCATTTACTGCCACCCAGGGGTATTACAGGACAATGACCCGGCCTACGTATTTTATATCAATCTCATCATCATAAGCCCACGTTCCCACTCCCACTGCTGGAATTCTGGCTGACTGAGAGAGAGTATGGGCCGTAATCTACCACGCTGGCCCAGTGCGGGTTGGTATGTTAATATGTTCCTTATTTTACATAAGTTTTCCTTCGGACTCAAAATTCCCTCCCTTTAGAAGATAAATGTATTTCGGAAGGTCTTTCTTCTCTGTGTACATACAATACATACACCCGCGTGGACTACGGTTCATAGCGTTAGTAAAATATATAGTTAAAAAAACTATTAAAAAACACTTTGAAAACGCACTGAAAAATATAAAATAATTGACTTACTCTTATTTAATTGACTTTTTGAATAAACCATCATATCGTAACTAATATCGACAAGTCAATTATTTTATATTTTTCAGTGCGTTTTCAATATGTTTTTTTTTCACTATATATAATTTATTTTTTCCTTTTTAGTCTATGTAACCAAGCCCAATCTATTGGACTCGTCAAAACGAATCAAATGAGCCCAAACTCGAGGGGTTTCCTAGTTGCCACTGAAGAGTTCCTCTATCCACTTCCTGGCTTCATCATCAGACCCTCGTAACCAAGCCCAATCTATTAGACTAGTCAAAACGAATCAAATGAGCCCAAACTCGAGGGGTTTCCTAGTAGTCACTGAAGAGTTCCACTATCCTCCTCCTGGCTTCATCATCAGGCGTGAAAAGGTAAGAGACATTCAGGGTTACTTCCGCATTTTTAAGATAAGTAAATATGTATTTTTATGTCTTACGTGTATGACCTCGAGCAAGACTCTATTTATCCTTTTCTTGACATGCCTTTGGTTTTCATATGACTATACTTTACATCTTAAACCAAACCTTGAAACAGCCGGTCGGTACACTCAAATATGTATATTAATCTAGTAATATACTTAGTTCATAAAATATTGTTTACAGAAGGTATAATGTAATACGGATTCTCTCACAAATTAATGACATAACATATTTGTACCTAATAATATAATTATACATGGACTAGTTGCGCCCCGCGGTTTCACCCGCGTCTTCCCGTTATCCCGCAGGAACCTTTTTCCGGGATAAAAAGCCGTAAGTAGTCTATGTGTTAATCCAGTATATAAACTATCTACATTCCAAATTTCATTCAGATCCGTTCAGTAGTTTTTGCGTGAAAGAGTAACAAACAAACATCCATCCATCCATCCATACTCACAAACTTTCACGTTTATAATATTAGTAGGATGGATTCTGTGTTTCTGAGATGCCCTACAGAATAGAGCTTTACATTAGATCTAATGAGAACATCCAAACACGTAGTAGATTGTTAGTTTAAAGTGTCCTCCTCTCCGGCACGGTCTGGGTAGGATGACGTCTGTTATATATTATTCCCTAGGAGCAGTTCAAATTTGAGCTTGAAGAGCATCTTATGCTCTTCGTTACATAATGGGGTTATAACAAGCATTCAGGTAAGCAGCTAATTACTAGGTTGAAAATTTTAGCTTTTTCAAACAAGTTTTAAGCTATGGTAAGGTGGTAGTATTGCCAGTTCTACTCTTCATTCTTCAGATTGCTCAAAATCAAGATTAAGCCATCTAATCCATTAAATACTAATTTTCTAGATTTATAATTAAATTAAATCGAATATTTATTTATTGACTTAAAAGTGTGACATATCAGAGTGGTAATCCTTAGAGAAAACCAACTTCAGGTTTCTCTCGACTTATCTAGGATGCCGTCATCAGATCTCGGTTTCCTTATTATGGTACAACCTTTGGGAAATCTCCTTTTCAAAAAAAAAAAATCATCAAAATCGGTTCATAAACGACGAAGTTATCCGCGAACGCACCTTTTTTTGAAGACGCTTAAAAATCAAGAGTCCGATTTTGATGATTTTTGCCTCTGGCACGAACATTGCTAAGCAGACTCGCTTGAGAGCCAGTAAGAACCCAATCCAGGTGTGGACTGATGTAGAATGGCGCAACCTTCGTCACTTAACTTCAGTGACTTATTCTGTAGGTAGTAACCAAACCGAAAAAAAAAACACCTGAGTAAAAGTATGGGAAACATCTCATTTTACTAATCAGCACTGCGCCGCCATGTACCGACAATCTGACACAAGGAAGCGGAGAGTAAGTAGTTTCGGCATTCGTCCAAGAAAGTTTTTATTCGCGGGGCGTGTCCGAGCCCGTCCGTGAGTCATGCGGCGGAAGTGGCTTCCGGCCGAGGACATGCGAGCGAGAACTACGTGGCGCGGTAATGTACTGCCCACGGCACGGGTCCGGTAGTCTATTCATTCATGTATCTGTTGTATAGACTGGCGAGCGGAGTGGTGGTGGCCGAACGATGCGTCTCGGCCTGCTCTTATGACTCTAACTTTGGGGGTGTCCATTAATTCCGTGAGGCATTTTTGAAAATTTTTGACCCCCCCCCCTTCTTGGTGAGATATCGTAAGATTTTCCTCAACTTCCTCCCCCCTCCCCTAATCTCACGCGAGATTCTTCAAAACTTCAACGTGTTGGATTAATAAGAAAAAAAAAACAAAAAAAAAACACGCAATTTTACACCGTTTCCTGCAAGACAAACAATTACGTAATATTTGCCAAGACCCCCCCATAAGTGAGATTTGGAAATATTTAACTTGATCCCTTCCCCCTGGAACACCTCACGTAAGTAATGGACGCCCCCTTTCCCATCACTCGAAACGGTTGAGGAAACGCATGTCCAAGAACCACAAACAACATTTAAGAGCATGCGATATCCACCAGCAGCAGCAATCCACCCGCTCTGTCTAGTGTGGTAGATTAGAAGGCACACATTACGTAGTATGAGTTACCAACAAGTGTTTTTTTGGATTCCTTAACTTCTTCTACATCATCCATTTTAAAAGTACACGTATCTACTTTTTGCGCTAAATTGATTTGAAACCGTGCGATTGAATGTTCTTAGTGGTCACAAAAAGATATTTGCCGATAAAATAATAAATTACCAAAAATTTATCTAATACATAATAATTATGTATCTGTTTAAGTAATATTTTTTAAGTATCTAACAATGTTTAGACATAGTTATCCTATATTATTTAAGACATTTTAAATAACAATGAGTTACTTAACTAAACTAAAGTTAGTGTTTAAGTTGAGTGTAGTTTTTAGTGTAACCTTTTGGTTACATCAATTTTTGAAACCTTTATTTGAAATCCCAGTCAGACATACCTACGCAGCGGAGGGACTTTCTTTTATAATAATATTATGTAGTGATAAAGATTACATTGCACGAGATTCTTACTAATATTATAATTGCGAAAGTAACTCTGTCTGTCTGTCTTTCTCGCTTTCAAGCCCAAACAAACTACTGAACCGATTTGAACGAAATTTGGTACGGAGAAAGTATGAACTCTGAGGAAAGATACTTTTTATCGCGATAAACTGTAGCCCACGTAGGTGAAACCGCGGGGAACAGCTAGTTTGAAATAAAGGTCTGTGATGTGAGTAGGTAACTTATCTTCCTTTATATGTGTATTCTAAGGTTTCAACTGTTGTAATTTGATGTTGCGGTGCGGTGAGGCTCGCGGGAGAGCAAACACGTGCAAACTAGGAGCGCGTGAGTTGCCGGGAGGTGCGTGTGTTTGTTATGAAACCACTTAGTTGCCAAGATGTGTATATATATTATACTAGCTGCGCCCAGTGGTTTTACCCGCGTAGACTGCACTTTATCGCAATAAAACGTAACCCACAAACAGCCTATAGAAAAATATCCTATATATATAAAATAATAAATCGGTGTTCCGGCAGCCTCACTTGAGAGCCAGTTCCCAGTCCAGGTGTAGCGTGGCGCCATCTTAGACCACATCGTCTCTTAACATCAGGTGACTTGCAGTCAAACGCTACCCTGTAAAAAGTAAAAAAAAAAAAAACAAATCTTAATACATTACTGTCAACTTTTAAAAAATCAATACTATTATAATGTTCAAGTACTTTGGTAACGCAATGGTATTGTTAAAAAGAAAAGAGTTCCTGCCTTGTGATTTACCATTTTAGTAATACATATATTTAGGTTTTAAGTGACATGTTATCTGACTGAAATGCCACTTCCATAAATAAAATTATATTTTTGTAAACAAATAAATAAACGTTTGTTATATGATATTTAACTTTGCCAATTACCAGCAGAAAGAATATGCTCATATTTATATCTGCAAACATATTGCTGCAACCGCTAGCTACATAGAATAATCAATCACAATGCAAGACATTTGACAGAAGTAGTAAACCAGAATATTGATATTGTAGACCGTTCTTAGCAATTGTACATGAGGTTAAGAAGGCCCTTAAAAGAAGAATGGCCTGATGGCGAACACAGTAATAGGAACCTAATCTGCACCTCCAAGAATGCTTATCACATTCTCGATTTGCAATTGCTAACCTTTCTTTATTTACAGTAGCAAAACGACGAGGACGGAAATGAACAGCTTTTCTGTATCATGGCAAAGTTGGCGATCCATCATGTATAGTGACGTTTTAACGAATACTTAATGGCGTGCTTCCGGCGCAGCGGACGCATTTGCGCGTTTGCCGATACCCGGGTCAAGGGTTGACCTTTTATTGTTCGTCTATCGATAAGCAAGGCGCCTCTGTCATATATACAATGTACTGTATTATACACGACTAGAGAATGATGCAGTTCCGGAGATACTTAGCACATTACACTGCGGCGCCGCCGGTGCCGGTATCACTCCGTTCCCGGTGAAGCGACCGTTTACTTTATGAACTTAGGTACTTTGCGAAACTATAATATTAGTTGTTTATTTTATGTCAATTATAGTTGGACGTAATGTACAACATTATATAAAATTTACTTAAGTCGATCACGTAACAACAATGTTATTACTGTAGCAACTTACTAAACACAACACTAAACTGTTTGATATTTCTTGGTGCTGTTTCAGGCATAAGCTATTATTGTACCAAAGGGGATGATGAAGTTACCTTCTCACAGTGTGACAACACTCATTCAACATTGTTACGAGTACACGTAAATCCACACGCTCAAAGCTACATTACAAATCGCGTATAATCAATGTAATCAACAACAAAAAGGGAAGGACGTATCAAAGGTTTCAGTGCGACGGAGATATCAATGTTAATCTTGGCAAAAACGTTAGTCATGTATTTCATACATTTTTGTCAATCATAGCTAGCTAACGGCCGGTAAGCAAGCATAATGAAGCCTAATATATAAGCGGTTCACGCGAAGCCAGCTAGCTACCCGTCTACCCTTCGGGTTATAATTATGGGCATAAGGCTTAATTGAGTACAACATTGAATTAATATATCTACATATTAGCTTAATCGAGTAGAAGTGTTTAATTAATTTAATTGGAGACAGTCCATAAACCGCAACTGGTTAATCAATCATTAATTGTTGTACCCACAGCATTGATTAGGTAGGATATTAAATTACATTATGTAGTTTGACACCTAATTACTGTGTTTATATTTTACAGTGCACCGCCGTCACGCACATCACTTATGCTGGAAGAGTGACGAATGATCATCACATACACTCGTTTGTAAAAAGGAGAAAGTAAAGTTCATCTCGATAGATGACGTGCACGTCCACTTTATTTATTTAGGTTCAAAAGGTCCCGCGAACGCCTTGAGGCGCTTTGCCTATGTGTGAGCAGAGCATTAGCGCTTCGAATATGTTGCAAATCGAATATAATTATAGCCTTTTAAAAGTTAATAAATCGTACTACATATTATGTAATATACTGATCGTAGGAAGCTGCAGGAAAGTTGACGATTCCCTTAGAAGAGCAACTGTTCAAAGAGTTGTACACAAACAATACGTTCAACTAACCAAAAAGAATATACAAAAATTTGTTTACAGGTGCGTTAAAAAACCTCCTACAAGATGATATGAGATTTTTGTTTTATCGGTCGACATGCCAGAAAATTACCTTTTGATAAATCAATTCTAAAAACAAGGTTTTTACTAGTAAGTTTTACTTGAACGTAGTACTACTATATATATCTATTCTGTGGTTCTATCACAAAAATCCCTATAGTCTGCCTATTAGCGGTTACTTTGATCGAATATTGTCTATTTATATTTCAGTTCAAATATTGTAACTTTATTCATTTATTCTCATTTAGTAACACAAAACCTTTAGCGACGGTTTAGACCTTTAGACACGGCTGTTTGTATTTACATCGAATCATTCTGTTGTAAGCTAGCATAAGAGCAGCATCGCTTTGAATAAACAATTTCAAAGAAGTATCGTCTGTGATGGACTCTGAAATTCTTACATATTATTTTCATTAATGTAGAGTTAGAGAGCTAGTAAGGTCCACTTACTTGCACCACCGATCAAATCGTGTGGAAAATTTAGTAAAATCTAGATTTGAACAATTAACGTGTTGTGCAAGCTAGCCTAACGCCAGAAATTAATAAACGATCCTGATCCGTTATCCGCGGTTTTGGATCGATTTGTCAAGTCATAATATGTCATTTTAGTACTAGGACTTGACATACTATGACACGACATTTCCAAAACCGCGGATAACGGATCAGGATCGATCGTAAGACGCAGACGAGACTGGTAGAGCACCACGCGTAGTCTGTTTTACTATGACCTGTGTCTCGCCGGAACTACACGAGCAGTGCGGCTTGTCGTTGTATGGCAACCCTAACCCTCCCTTCACCCTTCAAGACTCCCCTCGCATCTCCCGCGAGGTGAATGAACGTCTTAACAGCGGATTTCTATTACGTATTGGGCACGCTTATTATATCAAACGAAACCATGTAAAAACGCCGTGGCCATTAGCAATCGCCTGCAATCATTCTGTTATTTGCTGCTCGTTATCTACGCGTTGTAAAACCTGCGACTTTCTAATAACTTATTAAATTAACATAAGAGTTATTTTCTGCTTATGGAACGGGTCGACTCTAATAGGCTTATTCTGTATTTTATAATAACAATCTTCTGTGTAATGTAAAGTTCTAAGTCCTGACTGATTCATTGGCATAATATTATAGACGCACAGCCTAAACCAGAGGTGATACAGACGTGGAATTTTTAATTTTTTTTGTAGCTTAATGAAATTATTAGAATTAGGTTTTGAAACGGGATAACTACAGAAGAATACTACACTACACATATGTATATATATGTATGGTAGTTTAAAACAGTATTTAAAGAATTTTTTTTATTCAAAATCATTTTTTAAAGAAGTCATTTAGGATAATAATGTTTGTATGGAGAGATATATCAAGTTTCACTCGGGCGAAGTCGAGGGTAGGTCGTTGTACATAATAGGTAGTATTCAGTTTTTGCTTGCAAATGTTATAATCTAATTATGTTTGGGTTTGGGGTAAGGCACTCCCTAAGCACGCTTCCAACACCCGGTGTGAAGGCGGGGTGGGGCCGCGACCCGCGACGTCATGCGCCAATGACTCGGTGACTCATCTAAACATTATTTGTTTTTGACAAATCACTCCAAAGCTAAAGCAGATGACCATAACCGTAGACATTCTAATTTATTTTACATGCAAAAGTTTCCATCACCAACTTCTTATCTTTCAGGGTAACCTACCCTAGAACGTTTGACCATAAGTTATGCATCATGTTTAAAATTCATACAGCGTTGAGTTATGTAGTTGAAAATAAAATAACTGCTTTATTAACTTTTTTAATCTGACTGTAGGACCTACTTTTTATTTACCACGTCTAAAACAAGAGTTTCGATAGTTCTTCAAAAAAAAATGTTAGTGTATCATCTCAGTTTTTACAAAACCAGGTGTTATAGGGCGAACGTACAATATACATTATATCATCATCATCAGCCTCAATCGGGAAGAGAGTTTATGGGCCGTAATGCACCAGTGGTCAGTAGTCAGTTCAGTACAGTAGTATCGGTATTATGGGTTTTGGTAAGTATGCTCTTATTCTGTGGTATGGTGTTGTAAGTTGTAAGAGTTGAGTGTCGGTGAAATTACTGGCACATTAGGCTTTTGAATTGAATTTTTTACATGGTGTCAACGGACGCAAACCTGGGATTGTGTGTTCGGCCATCTTTCTTCCAGTTCGTAAAAAAATCGTGAACCGTATTTACGTAGGTAACTTACTAGGTATGTACTAGTGTGTAGCAATTAGGCGATTATTTCATCAAAATTGTATGTAGGTACGACGTATTGGTTCAAAAGCACGTTCGTCCGTGTACATATTGATAATAATATACCTACTCTTATATTGTGTAATTACTAAACCCTTCTACATAATTTGTTATTGATTGATCTTCCTGTATTATACAGCAAGGTAAGGAAAAACTAGGTAGATAATAATATCGCGGTCGCGGTTATAGTAATCCTATATTTGCGGATCGAATGCTGTGTTATACAAGCTTGCAGCTTTTCACAGACACAGGGCAAATTGTGAGCCTATTAAAATACCTAACCAAGCTATAAGTTTGTACCTACTTACAAGGATTTTAATGCACTGGGCCAGCGTGGTGGAATATGGCATATACCTGGGCACAGACTAGAAGATGAATGTAAGCTGGTCGTCTTATGCTGTTCGTTGGAAAGCGCATAGCTTGTGAACGGCTAGAACGATTTGGCTAATTTACACGGAGAAAAAAGACCTTCCAAAGTACCGTTTTCTTCTGAGTCAAAAGGGAAGGAATTGGGATTTAGAAGGAAAACTATAGTAAAATAAGTCGGTCTTGGCAGGTAAGACTCAGAAGAAAAGTCAGATTATTTTTCTCAGTGTATATTTGAATTGTTTGTAATAGTTTTGAAGGGAAAAAAACATTGGGATTACCCGGGAAATTGGAATATTCGGAAAAACCGAACGTGCTTTTTCTATGATTTATTTTATGAACAAGACCCCCTTTAGCACTTTAATTAATTATATATATTCGCTACACACGGAGAATAGAGACCTTAAGAAATACAGAAGGAATTTTCTTCCTTTTTGACTCAACAGGAAAACTAAGGTAAAATAAGGAAGGATACATTTCGGAAGACTCAGAAGGAAAGTCAGGATTTTTTCTCAGTACGAAGCCAAGGATCGCTAGTACTATAACAAAATAAATATAAAGCATCACTTGAGAACAGCTAGACCGATACCGAATAAGGTATTAAGAAAGAAAAAATTAAAAAGTTACTCAGAAAATTCTGAGAAAACAAAAGTTCTTTTTTGTATGAACTCTACCAATGCGAAGCTGGAACGGCGGCAACAAGGTTTGTATACTCTAATCCAAGATACACATGCAAGCTGCAATCCCCTTGATCCCCTTGGCTACCTCTGCCTTCGTGACGCGTTATTGACTTCTGAGTTACCGATCGGTTTGCCGTCTCTACGACTTGCGCGAGCAATCCAATAACCTGCCCTGCTGCGAGCAATACATGTATATTTGGATAAAAAGAAACATTCATATATATGTACGTTTTCACGTCTTGCATAGTTATATTTTTCAGAACAACATTGTGGTTGCTTTTTTCCATCTTACAGATGCGTTTGATCAAAAATGGCCTCATGTAAAGTGACGACGTGGTTCAAAGTCATCACACTACTCCTGGATTGGAACGGGCTTTTAAGTGTGGCTGCCGGAACTCAGAGACACACGTATATTAAGAGTTTGGTGACTGAATCCTAACTTGAGGGTGGCAGCTAGCCAGGCGAGTACCAGAAGAAACCATACCACCAAGATATGGTTTCAACGAGGCGTTTTTCCTTTACAGACACCTCAAGCTTATTGTAGGATTTCAACTCACGACCAAGCGGAGGTCACAGGTATCATCGCTTCAATATGGATTTGTGAGGTATGTTAGTTATTTTCGCAGGAAGTCAAAACAAGCATAGGTTAGAACGTGCGTGTTTTTTTGCTGGACATAATAGAGGGGCCACGAATCCTGTGCGCTTATACGGCCTTAGCGTAACTTGATAATTATCGATATCGTCCGCTGGAAATTATATCCTACTACTCGTCATTACTGCTTGCTGCACATTATACAAAAATAATGATTTCAATAGATTTTACGTGAAAATTTACTCAATACGAATGTTTATACATGCGCGTGTGGAAAATATTAATCTGATATGGATATCTCATTGTTTCGTATAAAAATTTCATTCTACAAGTTCAATTTTTTAAAACACTTTTATTAGCTTGACTTGTAGTAACTAACTAACAATGTAATCAAATCTTAGAAGTCAATTTTCACCCACTTCTAATTGTCGTATCGACTTGAAACTTTGTATGTGTTCGTATCATCGACCTGGTCTGATGATGCAGCCGGAAGGTGGGTAGGGGATCTCTGCAGTGTTTACTAGTAAACCCCTCGTGTTTGGGCTCATATGATTCGTCTTGATGAGTCCAATAGATTGGACTTGGTAACAAAAGACTTAAAAGTAAAAAATAAAAATATATAGGTAGGTACATACCTAGTTTAAAAAAAACATACAAAAACAAAAAAAAACATTGACTTGTATTAGTTACGATATAATGGTTAATTCAAAAAGTATGGAGCGCTTCTTTTACTGGGTAAATAGTACACAAAACCAAAAAGCGCTCCCCACTTTTTGAATTAACCATTATATAGTAAGTAACTCATACAAGTCAATTTAATTGTTTTATATTTTTCAGTGCGTTTATAAAGTGTTTTTTAGTTTTTTTTAAACTACGTACTAGCTCTTTTCTTCAATACTCTAGGCGTTTTTAAGTCATCTGAAATACTTGCATCTGGCGTGCTGTCAATTGGTCACGCGGAGCGGTAGGTAGGTTCGCTACGTGTCTACCACCATTGCGACATCGAGGTTAAACAGCTGTTTTATTCATACCAGTTCAGTCACTACATCTTGTGCCAGCAGTAAAGTACATAGGAAATATAATATATCTGCCGACTTATTCTTCTGGTTCATATATTTAATTAAGAAATATTATCTTCAAATATAGCGTCTTCTGTTTGAATTAAACATTTATTAAATACTAGAGCCCCGAGCCAACGTTTGCAGTTTTCTCCTATTATCTTGAATTTTTTCCAGGATAAAGGATAGTGTGCCATTCCAGGATTTAAAATTTCACTTAAATCTGTCCCGCGGTTTTTGCGTAATTGAGTAACAAACCCAAACGTTCCCATTTATTATATTTAGTGCGAATAGTGTGATGTGATAGCTATCTGCAGAATTGCAGAGCACTCCAAAACAGCAAGATCAAATTTTAGATTCTAAGATATAGATGGTGAGATGTGTACTGTAATTTAGTTCTGGTTATTTGAGCACCAGCCATTAATATTACAATTTTTTATACATTTTATCTAAATTTCGTTTGGGGTCCAGTGACAATAATATCATTATGTATACATAATATCATTATCGCGATAACGGAAAAGGCATTTTCATACTTTTGGTCTAGAAACCAACCTATTTTTGTGACCGTTTGCTGTTGGACGCGAGTAGTTTAAAACCGATTAAAATATCATAAAAGTGATTCATAAAAGTGTGTGTTTTCATTTTTACGAAGTGTCTAAAGAGACCGTCTCACAATGAAGATTTCGATTTCATGTTCATACCTATGATAGTGGGAAGTGGGTACATACATACGGTACATACATAAGGTACATACATACAAACTTTTCATTATTCCCGTGTCAATCTCCATAGTACCTACAGTACCTCACTACCTACCTATCGCATGGCTTCTAAAAAGCAATCAAGAAAGGTAGCAGCTACATGGGTATCTTTGACGAACAAAGGGTGTGTAAGGGTATGTAACTGGGAATCTATTTGGTGTGAGGTTTATACTATAGGGTTAATAAGGTTATATCTCAGGATTTGCCCTCGTGAGCACGCCCTAAACTCTCTCAATATATTTTTTTTACTTTACAAGTTTTAATAGCAATATAAAATCTACCTACCTAGGACCTCACTCATTTTTTACAGGAAGACCTACACAAAAGTTTGTGAGAGAGTCTAAGAGTTCTCTCGGAAGACAAAATGTTACCGACGAAAACATCCTTACGCGAGTTTTACTCGCACTTCACTGGTTTTTTTTAAACTTACGCTGTAATGGTGTAGTAAGTATATACGTATTACCTACCTATTTACCTACCTCGACAATCATCATTCAAATGAAGTATGAACCAGTCCAGTTCACAATCTACTTAGGTGTAGCGCTACCTTCGAGCACATCGTCACTTAACATCGTGATTATTTAGGTACCTACCTAGTTCGTTGTTAAGTGATCAAGGATGGATAATTGGATATCTACTTCAATACTCCGATGTACCTAGCACTGGGCTAGCTTGGTAGATTAGAGACCATTCTCTTTCCTGAAATCCTGAGAGAAGACCTGTATCCTAGCACAGTCCCAGCAGCGGAAACGTAATAGTATCTAAGCTGATGATAAATTAGGTACCAACCTACTATGCTTCAATCATACTTTTATCCCAATTCATAATGGAAAACGTGAAAACCACCTAGGTACCAGTGGTTTAATCATGGTTCATCATCAACACCAGCGCGTTGCTTGTCTGGTTGGCTGCTGCTGGTGGTGGTTAGAGGTTGATAACGATTGGACACCACAACTTGTTAGGTACCAACTTACCTTACCCCCAAACAAAGTAGTAAAGATTACTCTTGTTGTCACTCTGTAAACATCGCAACGATGCTTTACACTGAATGACTCAAACGTATTCTTGTTCATAGATGACTGTAGTTGAATAAGAGTCATACGTAAACGCCTTCCTCCCAAGTTTCAAGACCAAACATCTGAAAAACACTTAGACTAGACTAGGCATCCGAAGAAATCACTTACCACAGGAACCGGCAATAGCACACCTACTTTAAAAGTACAAGGCTCGTAAGTCAGCTCACTTTTATGTAAACAATAAATCCAAGCACTTAATCCAAATGTTATGTTCACTTTAGGGTTGTCAACACAATTCAGTAAAATTGTTTATGAGAGTGTCTGAGGGCTGAAGTCGCGGGTTCCGTCAATACGTGCACGACACGATACGAGAGTCGCAACCGTAGGATGCGTACGTCCGCACTCCGTGGCGTACGGGGCGTACCACTCGGATCGGATACCTAATGTGTAGGCGGAAACGAGTACAAGCATTAGTACACACATAGAAACCGGTACGATCTCACCGAGCGGTGCCATCTCTCGGCAGCCTCAAGAACTACATTGGTTATCGACGGTATGCCGCTGATGTTAATTTTATGCTTTTTTTAAGCGCCACCTATTGAGTATCAACAGAACTAATAGTGAACACAGCCGACTACAGTATTGGATACATACTTTACACGTGGACCGCAGAAAATCTGTTTTTGTACAGTGCTCCGACTAACGTCAGATGGCAGAAGAGGCATTTTACCTAGCACAATGTTGCGTGACTAAACTGTCCATTGTATGTACCTATATTCATATAATTATTGCTAATTGCTCTCGTAAGGTCTCGTGTATCTTGTAAGCATTTACTTTACGCCATATCAATGACCAATAAAATATTTTATTTTCAAAAATAAGAGTTTATAAGTAATAATGTCTGGGCTAATGCTATTGAAAGCCCTCAAAAATAATCGAAAATGCTATTATTGCTGTCAAGGAACCTGCATAAACATTGATTTCTTATTTTGACACCCTTAAAATCTGCTGCCCTAGGCTCAAGCCTAGGTACTCAGCCTGCTGGTAAATCCGCCGTGATAACAAAATATGGTCTTGATTTACACGATTTTGTTTTTTTGCTGTAGACGTAGATGGCAAATAGTAGGTACGTAAAAATTATATATTGTCCTAAACATACCTAGTTCTATATTATATTTATATTTTTAATTTCATAGAAACTTTAGCAAGTGTTATCCCCTTTGAAACATACTACACCAGACTAAGTTGTGCAAAGTATGAAAAAAAAACAGCTGGTGTATCTACAAAAATAATAATCAGTTAGGTGCTTTACCGACGGGCATTCAAGATTTTTATGTACATGGTTGGTATTAAGTAGTAGGTATACATACCTAAGTAGCTAATTAGCCAAATATTTGCCTACTTACGATTCGGAGAGTGATGACGTATAATCTAATATTATTCACCAAACTACACGGAATATTTTACAAACCGCACAAATTAATTAGTATGCTCTAAGAATTTTAGTCGTTCGATGAACTTTCTGCAATACCTACCCGGAGATTTGGTAAATAATGATATAATAATAATCATATTTAATAAATATTGAATCACATCACAAACCACCAAAAACTATTTTAGCAATCATGTTATTCCAATGACACTACACCTAGTGCGTAATATGCTAATTACTTACTTTTTTTACATAAAATTATTGTATAGCGATGATGGCTCAGTGGTATAGTGACGTCGACTTGCGATCCGTAGAACGTGGGTTCGAATGCTACAATGAGCTTGAACTTTCGATGAAGGAAAACATCGTGATGAAACCATAGCTTGGTGGTAGGGCATTTTCTAGTGCTCGTCTGGCTAGCTACCACCCTGTCCCTCATGTTAAGAATCTGTCGCCAAGCACCAATCTGTGTATTCCGGCAGCCTCACTTGAGAGCCAGTCCCCAGTCCAGGTGTAGCCGGGCGCCACCTTCGACCACATCATCGTGGTCAAAGGCTACCCTGTAAGTTATAAAAAAATTAAAAAATTCTGCTACAAACAAACACCATACTTACAATACAAACAACTATGGTTCTATACCTCTTTTGTAATTTAGATTAAAATATGCAAAATTGATGCATAGATTATACCCAAACATTTAGCTGTTTACCGTTCATATTTACGACGCACATCTGGTTTTGCAACTCTCCTTCAATAATAATTGAATTAATAAGGCACTAAAACTTCTAGAGTATTTTCAACTCTGCGTGTAGTCTTATTTTATTTGTAAATCACTATTAATAGAGATACTGCGAATCTATTATTAAAATTAATTGAAGACAGACCCCGACTCAAACTCACTATATTTTGTGAAACTACCTTGCATTACAGTATTACACACAAACTCAAACTCAAAAAACATTTGGTAGGAAGTAGGATACAATATGATAACTTCAAACCGACAAACAGAACTATAGCTACGCCTGTTGCCAGCAAAAAATGATTGAATTGCAGAAAGATAAAAGTCTGATTAAATAAGACTTACTTAGTACCTACGTGTAACGTACACATAGGTACACATGTCTCTTTATAATTTAATCATCATTTATTTCAAACTAAAAATAATTATACCATAAAAATGAAATAAAAAAAAATAATAAACTAAAACCTAAACTAATAACTAAAATACATTATTAAAAGAAGTCCCTTTAGGCAAGGTACCGAAGATACTGGCAGCGTTCCCCCTTTGGATGGCTAGACTAATTCTTTGTCCGAGGTAGCTGCCAGCTCTTCGGTCTCCGGTGATGTCGACTAACCTTTTTGTTATTTCCTTAAAAAGGCAAGCGCTAGGACCCCACGGACCAAGGGTCTCGACACCGAATGGGACAAAATCATATTCGGAGCCTAGACCTTATACATAATTACATATGTAGAAGATATACCTACAGCTACGAGCATTAAATCTAACAGAAGATCAGCAATGAAAGCCATTTTTTAATATGAAATTTCGGTGGACATTACCGTTGGCCGTTCATTGTTAAAAGTCATCGGCTTAGCCACACCCTATGGTCTCAATGAACAGTAGGTGTGTAGGCGTTTTAGGTGTTGTCAGAGTTCAATGTACTAACGACTACCTGAAAAAGCTCAACCTGTATCTTGTTGTTGTTGTTTGTTGTTGTTGTTGTTGTTGTTGGTATTTATAAGAAGATTAGCTGTGCTCCGCGGATTCGCCCACGTGCAGGTTCCTACAGGATTTATGTAACAAAAAAATAATTTAATAACTAAAAATTACACTTTTATGACGCACTAACATATTATAAAATAATTAATTTGACTTGTACCTATTAGTTTAGATAATTACTATGATAATGGTTATCTAATTCAAAAAGTGAGGAGCGCTTTTTTGTTATATATTATGTACTTTTAATTACCTAGTTACCCTGATAGCTTTTATTCTAACAATAGAAAGTTAACGTGCATGTATGGGTACGTTAGTTTATGTCAATGAACATAGCGGAAAGTGCAATTATTAGATGAGTAAGTAGGTACTATACATTTCATACTGGAGAAATCAAATGAGCGATGTCGCGAGGAGTGACCCAGGAACTAAAGTGACTAACTGACAAGTGAAATTATGTGCAGTAGTTTCACGTTGTATAGCTTGTTAGATGTACGATTTCCGGCAGCGATAAGTATAATCTTGGACGTGCCCCCGTCATCAATACGGGATTCTGATTGGATGGAATTTGTAACAGCAATCGGCTTACGGCCGAAATTAATAATCGATCCTGATCCGATATCCACGGTTTTGGATCGATATGTCATGTCATAATATTCATTTTAGTACTAGGGTTTGACACATTACTACTAAAATGACATATATATATTTCTCCGTAAACTAAAAATAACAAAGAAATAAAAACAAATAAATCTAAACTAATAACTAAAATACATTATTAAAAGAAGTCCCTTTAGGACAAATTATGACATATTATGACTTGACATATCACATTTTGATATTTTGGCCCTATCCAGCACTGGACTGAAACAGGACGATCGTGGTGATGATATCAATAAATCCTAAACTATGAAGTAATTAAACATGCATACGAAAGCAACAAACTAATTATGTCTAGAAAGATACTATCTATACATACCTATGTAACTGCCAGATCTGCGCGGTATAATATGCAATAGGACTGCGCAATACTTTACTAATAAGTATATTTAATGGGATTACAAATTATGTGATTTTATAACTACGTATATTTATGTTACGTTAAACGTTAACTGGTGCGCTATTTATTCATAAAGCGGGTTTTTTTCCTACAGTCCTTCCAAGTAGAAGCTAGTCAAAAAATCATTCATTCCCAACATCTCAACCCACCGTTCGATTCCGCAGTCGAGTGATTCAAGGGAAATGGTAGGATGAGTACCTAATCATGTGTACGAGGTGTACGTAAGTGATTTGTTTCCGGTAATGGCGGAGGCAGTAAACGAGTTTATATTATTATGCAGAGCTCATCGGCATGCCACGCGCGTCTTGAGCAACGACCTCGGTATACCTACAAGGACCATGTTCTTCTGTAATTAGTGTTTCCATTATATTTGTTAGGTACAGATATAGTGAGAAAGCTTTTGGCTGGGTGTCGTGGAACCACTTCTGTGGAGTTTCTTACACCCTAGAGATTCAGAAAATGCTAGCTACGGTTAGAGCTATGTTGTGCGGGCGTTATTTTTTTTTACAATGCCTAAATATAAAAGAACAGAATGTAAAAGAGGATAGACTAATTTAGAGATCTAAAAAGAGAATTTAGCAGTCTAAAACCTCATTTTCTGTAGTCTCAATACTATGATTACTATGTACCTACCTAATTACTTTGATATCCACTAAAATAAGGAAAGCTAAAACAAAGCTATTGAGACAACGTTACGGTATCGTTTTATTTTCAAATATAAATAATTATATATCTTGGTAAGTGGTACCGATACCAGACTGATACTATAAATAATTATATATCTTGGTAAGTGGTACCGATACCAGACTGATATTTATTTATCTGAAACAACTCCCCGGCTCATACGGTTGGTGTCATTTCTCGCATGGGGGCTGTCGCCTGTCATGTCCAGCAGAAACCGCCGCTTGTCAGCCGTGCGGCGTACATCCGGCGTTTTGCCGGACATGCACGGCTACCTACGAGAAAGAAAATACAATCCCATTGAATCTGAAACCATTTGAAAAGAAAATCAGAACACACGTTGTTTATATGATCCATTTTACATGTTGACCGTGAAAATCGTTTGATAGTCAGTGACGATATGGCCGAAGCTGTACCTACCACCATAGAGTCCGCTACTCCTTAAATCCAGGAGGGATGTCGGATGACACATTGATGATGTGAATAATGGTAGCCAGGGTGCCTATAGTATTTAAACTTATGTATTTTTTACCTTGCGTTGATCGACTGGACTAATAACCGCGATCGACCGGCCGATGGCGATCGACCGTTTAGCCACCCCTGCACTCAATACAATGTGTGGTTAATGTATGGTATTGCAACGGATTTTATTTTGTTTTGTTTAAATTAAAGTTTACTAATATATACACATTAGAAACATACAACAACTCTGCGGTCAACTCCGGATATGATATGATCATTGATCACAAATAAACGTAGCAAAAAATGAATTAGCCAAATTAGGTGTTGTTTGTTAAACGTTTCTATATTTTCTTGAGCCGATGCCTGATAGCAACAATTGAAGATTAGTATCGGACCCCACGCTGATCTCTTCGCTCACGTGAGGTCGTTCAACTTTTATAAGCGAGAAATAAGACCTCTGGGAATGTAGTAAATTTTATAACACCTACTCGTAGTGTGTTACTAACAGTTGTCTCAACTTCCTCTATTTGTAGTAATTAGATACATTCTGAACACAATCATGTATTCCAAATATTGGAATGTTATTAGAATGGTAGACTAAAACACGTTTACCGTATTTGTAGAATTCAACAATAACTAATACACGCATTTCCTGGACGTTTCTGTTTCTGGGGTTACAAACGGACTTTGAGTGTGAATTTCAATACCAACTGATACACTAAAAATATATTAAAAGTTTAGGTTATCATCATCATCAGCCTTTCATGTTCCCACTGCTGGGACTCTGGCCTTCTCTCAGAGAAAGAGTACCTAGAGTAGGTATGGGCCGTAATCTACCACGCTGGCCCAGTGTGGGTCGGTAGATGTCGCATGCCCTTAAATGTTGCAGTTCTTGGACATGCTGGTTTCCTCACGATGTTTTCCTTCACCGTTTTGAGCGATGGCAAATCCGCACATAACTTATCAAGTCATAGGTGCGGGGCCGAGTGGATTAGAACTCGGTGTCGGCGCCTTGTAAGTCGCACGCGTTACCGTTCGGCCACCATCGCTCATCAAAGTTTAGGTATTTTAGTGATATTTATAAAGGGAAAAGGAATATACATATGCCAAATTCTAGGGGTTTTCAGATTTCTTAGCCTGGAAACCCGTTCCGGAACAGTTCCTGTGTACCTACATACTATGTACAGAATATTGGACGGAAATATAATATTTAGAAAAATGAATGAATGAATGAATGTGAATGTGTTAGAAGTCTTGTTTGTTGGACGAATTATGTGGATGTGGACATTATGGGATAATAATAATTAATTATAGGTAGGTAAGAACAATTACTCTTTTTTCTACTATCCTCATCATCTTAGACACCAATTTTTTACCTCGCCATTACCTAAAATCAGGTGTGTTATGTTGGGTTCAAAATGATACCATGTAAAATGTAAAAAAAAAAACAATAATAATTACTGACTAGAAACACATTTGGAAAATCGAGAACGATCAGCTACTTTGGTCACTGACTGTACAATAAGCAAAAAAGTAGGTAGGTTATATTTATAAATTTTTGCAAATATAACTAGACATGCAGATTGCAGATGTATGTCGTTATACTAAAAGGCGTACAATATACATAGATAGATAGGTAGGTGACATCTGGATGCATACTTCCAGATGAACCGTACCTACCAAACTAAACTATGTATTATGTGACTTAATCTTAATAAATAGGTCTCTAAAGATAAGTCAGTAATAGTTGTTTTTATTTAGATGTCGTGGTGTGCAGTAGCTCACAATAAAATATATCATCGTTTTCTTCAAATAAATGCTCTTACGATTTTAGCCGTTTACATAGTAGCAGTAAATGGTGGAAGGATAGATTGTTATGGAGACTTATATAATGTATGTGTAGCATTCAAATTTATTGGAAGACACGTACGTGTATAAAACATATTTGATATAGAAATTGATATCTATAAATTCAAATAAAAATTCTCTCGAATAATTCCTTAGAACGTCCATTTTTATATAGGCCTTAAAAATTAGTTTAGTTAGGAAAATTCGTTTATTGATGGTGGTGGTGGTTGCAAAAAAATGTAACGACGCATCTCGCGAATAATTATGTAGGTATGTTTAAACTCAAATGCAAAAAACGATGCAAAGGCTAAACCCAAAAAATTGGTAATTATGACATTAGGTGCTTAGGAGTTACTTTCTAATAACGACACAGCTCCGAATGACAAACCATTATGCGAGTGGTTCTATTGAAGTCTGGATCACAGTGTACAATTGTAATTGTACCTAATTATAATAAATAGTACTACATACTACGCCTGGACGCAAAAAACCGAAGAAATGTTAAAAACGTCGCGTGTACATATTTAAAAAATCTATACAGGTTAGTTGCATTTTTATTATTATTTAAATGCTTACCAAATTTTTTTTACAGTTATGTCAGAACCGCCATTTGATTTTTCATTGAACTACTACATCCCTATCCATTGTTTGTCACAAAATTATTATGTTAGGTATACAACAGTAACCGGTACCGTTACGATACAATATTTATTTAGAAATACTGTTTTGAGATTTAGCTTTAGAATAAAGATCCTTGTGCTATTCATTTACTAACCCGACATAAACCGGAAAAACTGCTTTTATCGCTGCATAGGTTTCTTGACCTTTCATATGTTATACATACATACTAAAAAAGCGTTCACTTTGTACGTATCTTTATAAACTTTCTCTCGGAAATGTCATAGCTGCAGTATTTTATTACTACATTTATATATAAAATCAATTGCACAAAACTCATGGCTCGAGCGATTTGAATAATACTTTTTTGTTGCGTGCGCAATTGTCAGGGTTCGTATGAATTTTTTTTCCACCGAAAAATCCACCAGAATATTGGAAATTACGAAAAAAAATATTTGAAAAACCTTCTTTTAACTCAAGACACACATTACATCTGCCTATTCGTACGAAGCCGGGGTAGGTGACTAGTTAAAAATATTTTTGTCAACAACAGGCAGATCAACTCGCAGAAATAATCACCGTTCACCGCTATATTTTGAATAGGGTGCAATTAGGGTGCTAAGTTTATATCAAACTTTTGAATTGAGTTCATTGACTTAAAACTCGACAGTGAAATAAATAAGCAAGTTATTAGTAATTACAATTATTATAGTTTTTTAGTCGTTCATAATGAACTTGTACTGGAAAACTAACTGAGCTATCAAGCAAAATTAGTAACAGTTTAAAAGTTTTACTACATAATATTATTTCTTTAAGAATCTATGACGAATTTATAAATTTGATACGACCTTCCGGTGCCACTGACTACCGTTTCAGAATCTACGTGCCGCGCGTAGCTCGATCATAAATATTAAGTTAATATTTCAGTTTTTTAGTATGAAATACAGTATTTTTTGCCAGAAAAAGAAAACAAATTATTCCCGTTACGTCGCCGCGCCGCGCCATCGTCGACTCTACGTGGAGCATCACTTGGTACAACTAATATAAAAATATGCAACTTTTTGGGTAAGTTTTGAATTTGTAGTTGTGTCATCTTGACATCAAGTAGGATCTGTAAAGGCCAGTTTTAAAAACGTCCGTAAGTTAAATGTCATACAAAATTTCGGTAAATATGATCTAGTTATCAAATTTTAGAAAAAAAAAAATTCGGGCTCTTGGTGTGAAAAATAACTAATAAAAAAGAATAGGTACATTTCTGGAAGAAACTTTGCAGAGCCTTTCAAGTATGAAATTTTTTAAATATTATTTTGTGATTTTATGTTACACGCTGTATAGTGCGAGAATCCTAAACCTTGCTCTGCCGGGTAAAATTGCCCAGGAACACAACGATAGGCGCTTGGTGACAGATTTTGTAAACTTGAGGGCGGTGGCAGCTAGCCAGGCTACATAGTTCAAATAATTGCGCATTGTTCGACATGTACATGATTTAGTTTTCTAACTTACAAACCGAGGCAAACTATTAGTTTCACACCCTTGCGTACTATATCTTGTATTCAGAAGAAAAACTCATTGTCGACCTCCTTTTCCAATTGTTTCAGTTCTAGTTTCAGTTTTCTTTGTATACACTATAGTAGCTTTTGTACTACAATACGTAAACTCCATAAATACAATTCTCAAAATGAGGTTTTAAAAGAAATACAGTATAGCCCACTTAAGATGAGACAACTGATTTCAATAAACAGAGGAAATGAGGTTCATAATTGGACTCGCGTAAAATTTCTTTTCAAAGACTTATTGGTCTTGGTTTGGAATTTTTAGTTCAAAATTCATTTGTTTCGTATGTTCTACTTTATACTTCTTATTGTTGTTGCGTTGGCTACTTTATTGTTGAAAAATAGGTGCTTTATTGGCAAAATATATCTAAAATATTAACATATATAAGTATATTCCATTAAAGTAGATAAAATCAAGAGTTGGTAAGGAACAATATGCATTCCAGGTGTAGCGTGGTGCCACCTTCGACCACATTGTCAGTGCCATGTGGTCAAAAGCTACCCTGTAAGATGTAAAAAAGAATTTAAAAAATGCCCAAAGCCAAACCCAGAAGAATAATGTACCCATAAGTTAATAAATATTTAGAATCAAACTTATATATTAAGAAATAGCTAAATAGCCCTCTGTAGAAAGAGAAAAAAAGAGAAGCCTTTGTCTGATTTATGGACGAATAGAGTCGAAGACAACAAATTAATGAATGAAACAATTTCTACTGCAAAGGATTGCGTCAAATTCTCTGGCGCCCATTACACGAGTATATAGTATCTTCCATAAAATAATATAACCCCACATTCTGAGAAGGGTTTGGGGGTCAAAATACTCATACCTATACTTTGAGTTGAGAAGGGAGTCAAACAAACATAAGCACTTACTTCAAACAGAATTTGAAATCAATTTCTAATAAACTCTATTAGCAAATAGCTTTCGGATAAGTTTCCACGAATTATCAGCTGTTGGATGGAATTAAATTCTGAAAGTTTTCGATCACGGAATAAGGTTATCTGTTCCGATCGGAAAATGGGGTTGTTAGGTGGGTGTCATGTTCGGCTTTAGTGATATTCTGGTTTGGTCATAAATTTATTCCGATTTATAACGTATCTGGCGGTTTCCAACGTCTGTAAATAAGGGTGCTGAGCCTGTATAGGGGTGGACTCTTCCCGTTTATTTGGTCGCACGGAGGGCATTCCCACAACCCTAGTCACTAACTGAGGTCGATAGGCTGATTTTATAAGAAATTCCTTAAAAAAACACATTGAACTGTGTGTGATTCGGAACGCAGCGCCGCATACACACACATTATGAGCAGATATAGTATATTGGTATGTTTTTCATGCTGGTATAGCTCAGTCGCTGCGACCAGGGAATTTTTGTCGTATATATTCAGTGGCGCAAGTACAGGGTGGGCCAGAAGTTACTGACGGTTTTTAGCCTAGTAGGGCTATCTATGGCATGGGACTGACTGGCTTGCGTTGATGCCCCTCGCGTTCATCATAATTATACAAATTTCATATTAATGTTATTGCTTTTTGAGATGACTTGCCCAAGAAAATTTAAATAGCCTACACCTAATTAACAACAAAGAATAAAATTCATTGTTTGGTTGATAGCGCAAGTCACAACAAGACTCGGGGTCAACTTATTGACGGTCGGTGTGGTCCCACACACTTCATTCACGTTTTGTTATTACATACATATTATTATATATCTTGAATATTATTTCCAATTTTGACGAGGGAAACAGAGTTCATTTCTATTTCAAACATCCGACCAAAGATTAAACATTTAATTGATTGGGACAACTTGGTTTCATTTGATTACAACTGTGGACGGCGCCACTGTCGGGCGGTGCTCAAAACAGTAACATCAAAACAAGAGGGCCATAATATTAATATAGCTCTATTTCCTATTGATGCATTTAAATCTTATTTTATATATTTTATAGTCTTTCCTGTTATTATTATAAGAAAATTAATTACAATATTGACGTTGAACAAAAATCATTTTGAGGAAAAAAGGCCTGATCTGTAAGTGTTTTTACGTTTACCCATGTTTACATCTATTTTATCAATTAAAAAATTGACGTAAGTACACATTATAAATTTAATCGACGAAAAAAAGGCGGAGGTTCTGAAGTCGACATGTATATTTTCTTATTTGTTGAACAAACAAATTGAAACAAACAAAAATAAATTGGCAAACCTCGGCAAGCGCTATTCGTTTAAAAGTGGTTGTGCTTGACCTGTCCAATTTCTAACAAACAATGTTCTAAGGCCCGGACGACGGCTGCACGGTGCAGGCGTTCCGGGTCAACGATATCCAGGATCCGAAAGAAAAATTGATGTCGTACCCCTGAGTAGGGGAAGTGTATAAAAGCGAAGGTTGACGGTTCGCGCGATTCAGTCGGACCGCGGTCGTGCAGCGACCGCCTCGACAGCTATCACTCAGGTGAGCGCTCACCGGCCGTGTGCACGTATTCTTGTGGTCTCCCGCTCCCGTGGTGGCCGCGCAGCCACGACCCTCAAGGCACAGGCCACAGAGCCGCCCGTCGCGACTTCGTTTGCCAGTCACTCGCGACCCGCGCGCGTGCCCCGCCATACGCTCGCGCCGCATGCCGCCCCGGTTCCTCTAACTTTATCGCAATATTTTCGAAAACCCCGAATCAATGAGGTGAGTATTAATAAAATCACTCCATTATTTTCTGTTGCTTGCGATGTGCTTCCTGTGACCTTTGTCGATTGTCTGCAATCACCATTATTATTTTGAACGGAACACGAATTTCGTGACGGGTCAAAGTTAAAATGAGTCTTCTTTCGTACAAATCTCGTTCTTTATTTTCGTTCGTGTTCAACAAATTTAAGTAATTGTTTTTTTTTAGAATAGTAACCGATGGACGTAACTTTTTAATTTGGTTGCCACAGTAGTTGAAGAGAATGGGTAATAACAACGTAACTATCAAATCCGACTGAAGTATTGTTTCGTGATGCAACAAGTGCTCGAATCGGCTCTAGTGAAATGAAACGAAACGATCAGATCGTTCAGATAAGATTTTTCATCAAATTTTCAAGGAAACAAAATTTGCGCAAACATGTAGATAATAAAACATAGAAGATGCAAAAAAAAACAAAGGCATGGATATAAAAAATGTGACAAATAAAAGATTGTAATTGAATTGAAGTACTTTACCGATGTTAATAATCATTTCTTTTAAAATCTAATACGAAACGGGGGGCTAGGAGGCCATAGCAGAACATGCAATGTTATATATGTACAATTCTAATTGCTTAACTACCCACAAATTGTAATTAAAATATGTAAGACTAAGTACTACTGTAAAATGAATCCCTCTAAGAACATTGTTGCGAAATTAAAAAGCACCTACAAGCTAGTTAGGTTCTGCTTTTACATTTAGTTATATTTCTAAACATATTTTTATTTTAATCATTTTACGCTACATAATTTTCTTCTCTCTCCATTTACTGCTAAATGGATAGCTTTGGAAGTTTTTGTAATTTAAATTGCTTATTTTGACTAGACGCATAAAATGTCACGGTAAAAGTAGGTAGGTACTTATATCGTTAACATCTACGGAATGTACTTATTTTTTTACAACATTTATACCTAAGCCAAAGCATCTACAATGAATGTCCATAGTACATAATCCCTTAAAGAACGACCTTTACCGAGCACTGGTTAATGGATAAAAATTATTTTATATCAAATTAAATATGTATGTCAATAAATATATTGCAAATGGGTTGACTACAAAATTTCAGACGTATGGAGAAAAATTAACTGAAGTATATTTCAGTGGGGGGCCTACCTACAGAACGTCGTTTTGTAGGTAGGCCCCCCACTAGCTGGACCGACGACATTGTAAGAGTCGCAGGGAGCCGTTGGATGCAAATGGCTAATAGCCGTTCATGGAGGCGTTCAAGGGGGGAGGCCTATGTTCAGCAGTGGACTTCTTCCGGCTGTTGATGATGATGATGATGATGATGATGATATTTCAGTTAGGTTGAATGTATTTTAACGTAACGTTTGTATTTTAATAAAGAAAAGGACAAGACAGCACGTAATCGGTGACGGTACCTGTCTCTAGACAGAATACTTTTTGTACATATTAATTTTAATATATTATTAAATATTTATCGTGATCTTAGTTGTAGACAAATTAAGAAAAGTAGGCAAGGCGTCCCTGTTCTGATTGATAGATCTGTTGCTAGGAAATGTCAGGTCAGTTTTAGATATCGTAAAACCACTATCATGAAATTCTTAAAACGACAATAAGGGGGTCTGTATCGACTCTCATTTCCCAACAGTAACTATTTCCCAGTATGTAGTAGCACATAAAATTACTAGCAGAAATAGGGAAACACAAAGAGCGGATTTGAGCTCCAATGTAAAGTTTACTGGTGCAGTTCTCAAACCGCGCGAATAAAGCCGTTGGCAAAACTAGTCATTGTCAAATCAAACCAAAGTTTTGTTATATTTTTCTTTAAAACCCTTTCTAATCATCGGGACTGAACCTGGAAAATATTATCTATACTTATACTCATTATCAGCCTTTCACGTTCCCACTGCTGGGACTCTGGCCTTCTCTCAGAGAGAGAGTATGGACTGTAATCTACCACGCTGGCCCAGTGCGGGTTGGTAGATGTCGCATGCCCTTGAATGTTGCAGTTCTTGGGCATGCCGGTTTCCTCACGATGTTTTCCTTCACCGTTTTGAGCGATGGCAAATCCGCACATAACTTATTAAGTCACTAGCTGGTGCCCGCAGCTTCGCCCGCGTGGATGTCGGTTATCGCGACCAAAAGTAATTAAGAAATTTTGATCCAGTTCCCGCAACCCATGAGAACCTATTCCAGGAATAAAAAGTATCCTATATATTATTCCGTCCTATTATCTATTCCTGTACCAAATTTCAGCCAGATGAATTTCTGAAGTTATCCCGAAGAAGATTTATTTATTTATTTATTTACATTATTTTAGACGGCGAAAGCCAGTTACCTAAATAATTTAAAACATTCAAAAAAAATAAAAATATAAAACAATAATAATAGAAAAATAAAATTAACAATAGTAATAAATAAAAAAATAAAATAAAAGATATAAAAAAATTCAGCTTTATACTTTAACGAATTTAGGGTACTAATTTATACACCTGCACTTCCTGTTATCTGCCCAAGTAACCACAAACCAAACTCTATATTCGCAGGATGTTCTTACATGTACTATATAGGGGGCATGCACAGAAAAACTTTCAGCTTTTACATTAAAAAACGAAGGTCTGGCTGTCGTAGGCTCTGGGTCTATATATCCACACCTTTAATACTTTTTCTACTACATATCGAAACTATTTCATAAAAAAAAAAACAAATCTATGCAAACTCTTTGCTTCCCAAGTTCCCACGTGTCCAAATCTTTAGGCTAAGCGTATATTGAGACGCAATCGATGCAGTGCGGGGCAGCGCTGATTTTTTGTAATATATATGAATAAGCAAAGATCAGCATACGATGTTTCTTTTTTCTTTTTGCGGCAACAATTACTATTTTTCTAAATTAAGTTAGTGCGTATTAATCAATGCGTAGGATAGTATTTATATCACACGTTCATACATAACACGTATTTTAAAAAAGCATGAAGACATAGAAGCAACGCTATTATAAACTGTAACTAACAATAACTCATTAATTTCATAATCTAACACTAATCTTCTTATATATAAAAATCAATTGCTGTTCGTTAGTCTCGCTAAAACTTAAGAACGGCTGAACCGATTTGGCTAATTTAGGTTTTAAAATATTTGTAGAAGTCCAAGGAAGGTTTAAAAGGTGAGAAAAATTAGAATAATTTCCGGAAAACCCTAAAAACAGCGCTTTCCTGTTTCCCATATACACGTTTTCTAAATAAAATGTAGAGTCAATTTGAACTTTATTACTATTCAATAAAGTTGATTGATTTTTTTTATTTTTGATAGAGGCAGTACGAAGTCTGCGGGTCAGCTAGTACTGAATAAAAATCTGTAGGATGGTAAATAGCCTCCTCCGAAATAGTAAACGTTATCGCGCCAGAAAAAAAAGAGAAAATCACCAGAAAAGTACCTGCCGGTCGTTGCTTGCCTTTTCTTTTGCTGGTGCAAGAAAGTTAGAACAGACGTAGCTAGTTATTAGTTTGTCTTTTTAAAGTGATTAAATGTTGTATAAGTTTAATATTAAACCCAGTTTATTCGTCAACTTGAATACTGTTCTTGATACCAGTTTTTTGTACATTATTACAGTGTATCTGTGTAGTTTACAGCATCGCTCATGGACTATGCCATGCGCTTCCGTCGCCTGCGTCTCAACATACGCTTACCCTTATTGTAGCCCGCAACATCAACGTCAATACCAAGTAGTTCTAAGTAAATAAGGTATAATAAGATCATGTCTGCTACACACGTGCTATATCGTTACAAATTTAAACGTCTTGGGTTTGATTAGAGCGTATAGTGTAATCACTAACTTAGGATTAAATACATGGCTCTATATTATTTTATTACAGTGTGTTGATTTTTGATTTCGAACATCACTAATCACAATCATCTTTTGATTTTCGTTTTTGTAGCTCTGTATAAAATGTTCTAATATTTTTCTTCTTTCAATTTTCGCGCGGACGCGTCTTACAAAGAGGTCCTTTTTGTTTGCCCGTGTCCGACGTCAGTTTTATTGCAGCAAAACACACGCTACCATCAATATTATGCAAATACGGTCAAGTCGATCAACAATGATTTATCGAACAGAAAATGTTACTGCCGTCGCTCATCTGCGCAAACCAGAAATTCTACAACGATTTTTCAGGCACACTTTCGATATAACCGGAGATCGGTTAGCAATTAGAACAGATACATCGCTACGATAAATTATTACGTGTGTATCCACACCAATAATTGTCATGCCAATAATATTCTTCCTGACATGTAAACAATTCAACAGAATGATGCCTAGCAACCATGTAAAAGATTTCGAAAAATTTCGTTATATTAGATTTTCCCATGGAACCCATGCATTATTCCGGGATAAAAGTAGCCTATATTACTCTCCGGCGCATAAACTATCTTTATGCAAAATAATACCCTGATTCGTTGTTTTGTTACGCCGTGAAAGCCGAACAAACCAACAGAAAAACACACTTTCGCATTTTCATAAATGTGGGGATGGGGATGGTGATAGGGGTAGCTGCGGTTCGCATTTACACCCATGGTATTCCCTACTATCCCGCAAGAATGTTTTTCCGGGTTAAAAAGGAACCTATATGCTATCCGGGCTACAATAATCTAATCGACTCGACCAAATTTCCGACGTGATGCTTTAAACTGATATAACTTTTTTATTTATGAACCGATTGAAATAAAACAAACACTATATGTTAAGTGGAGAAAACCACAATATATTAATGAAAACCGCATTCAAATCGGTTAAGCCGTTTCTGAGATTAGCGCGCACAAACAAACAGACAAACAGACAAACAGACATACAGACAAACAGACAAAAATTCTAAAAACCATTGTTTTGGGTTCTATTGCGTTAATAAAGGCCCCCAGTAAAAGTTTTTCTCATTTATCTTCAATGTACAGACAGTGATGAGTTACAGATTTATTATATGTATAGATAGGTGCGGGGCCGAGAGGATTCGAACTCGGTGTCGGCGTCTTGTAAGTCGCACGCCTAACCGTTCGGCCACCATCTTTCTTATATACTTATAATATTATAAAGAGGAAAGATTTGATTGTTTGTTTGTTTGCATTCAATAGGATCCGAAACTACTGAACAGATTGGAAAAATACTTTCGTAGTCTACACTATCCGCGGTGGACATAGACAATATATTATATTTCCAAAAAAATAGGGATCCAGAAGATTCAGAAGAATTCGGAAGTTCATAAACCCTAAATATACCAGAGTTAACATTAACGGTTACAAAATTAAATAGTAGTCAAGTAAATAACTGATCGAAATCGATTCACTGAACAATGCGTTGATGTAAGATAATTAGAAGCAAAACAATAAAATATCGTGGACGTTTCTATTAATGCCTTCCACTTGAGCAAAGAGAGAAGCGTCCTTGTGCGTGTATCTCAGACAGCTCCTGTGCGGTCTGCGTCATCACTAATACCTCTATTCGATCATAAAAATCTCTATATTTTCTGAGAGTAATCCATCCCATCATCATAAAAATGACGTGCGGCAGTAAAAGCATCCGTGTCCTATAAAGCATCTTAGCAATGCATTATCCGCTACCTCTATTGAAGGTTTTAGCCATTCGATGCGAATGGGATTCATTCAATAGGCGAACAGATGATTGATTATGGGTGGCAAGATTATAAAATTATCACATAGGTAAGGTAAGGTAAGGTATGGTAATATAAGGCATGGTCAGTCCTTAGACTCAAATAGGTATAAAACAGTCAGTAAAACAGTTGATAATACGTAAAAACAAACCAAAAAAAGATGCTTGTAATTTTTTGTCATTTTGAAGAGGGTTATGGTCTAATATATGAATCAAAAATGAAATCTATAAACAAAGTTACGAGACTGTGTTATTAATACCTACCTAATTATGTAAGCCATAAGTCCAATTAGCTTCTTATTAAGCATTTATAATGGTTAATGGTTAATAGAAAAGTGCGATATTGTAACTATTTGTAACGGTATATATAACAAGGCAAGTTTTATAAGAGTATCGCGTAAAATAAATGAGCCTGTATGTAATAAATGACTAATTAATAAATGTTTTCATACAACTACAACTTTGACTATACCAACGTATCAAAGAACCGGGTCTAGGCATAAGCCATATTTCTCGCAGTTCCGTGATTTTTTTAAACACCTCTGTAAATTTTCGAGGTTGATTTATTATTTCATGAAGTTAAAAGGAAATAATTTTTCTTCCTAATTTTTTGAGCAGCCCGCAATGTTCACGTGGTTGTCCAACAAAGAAAATTACAAAAGTAACATACCTATAAATGTTCAGTAAAAATGTGTTGGTAAATTTAGCCACGAGTGCTGGGAAAGAAAACCAAGTTGCAAATCATAAAATGTTTAGTGTAGGTTCACCACATAAATAGAAGAGGGATTTATGGGTTTCCGTTTCTACTTATGGTCATTAGCGGAATAAAAGAAATAAAAAAGTCATATTAGTTCAATACATTTTAGTATAGGTACTCGCAGGCTCAGCTCGTAAAGGTATCTATATTTTACAACTCGTATGAACCATAAAAAAGCAAAATGATGCTATTATATATTTTGTAATAACAACTATAGAAAACAATGCAAAATTTTCGTAGCACTCCTAACCAGAATTTATAGATAATTAGCAATCGTAATATAGAATATACAGCGTGAAATTATGAATTAAAGTTATGGGGGGAAAACTTCGAAGTGTATGGTAAACCCACTTTGAGTTCAGTATATTATTAAGTCTCATTGTGATGGTAAGATATCAAAATATAATGATTTTTGACAACACGAATCACTCCGACATAATAATAATATAGACTTGGATTTTTTTTTTGTAAAATGGGTAGGTAACTGATTGATTTGGTCATAATTCTAATCATTACCCAAGAATATAACAAAAATAATAAATATATAAATGAAACGTACGACATAGAATAAATCTAAACTCTAATTACATATATTTCTTGATCATTTATCAACAAATATTCCATTCCTCAAAAATCTGGAATTGAGTTTCAGCACTTGTTTTTTGACA
The DNA here is from genome assembly GCA_931315375.2 of Opisthograptis luteolata. Lineage (NCBI taxonomy): Eukaryota > Metazoa > Arthropoda > Insecta > Lepidoptera > Geometridae > Opisthograptis > Opisthograptis luteolata. The sequence continues at coordinate 8,350,147 of OV928033.1, forward strand.
GAGCAACGAGTATGTTTGTTAAGGAATATGTTCGCCTTACATATTACATGCGATCTAAATATAGATAGGTATTCAATCAATTGAACTGTGCTAGGTCGATTGATCTTCGTTTGCCAATATTGAGCGCGTGAAAATATTGATAATGCACGGGTTTTCGTTCGAGACACGTTTATGTGTGTATTGGAGATATAAAGCCTATTAATATCGGTAAACAGTGTGCAATGGTGACATTTGCAGGACCGATTTATGGGCCTGCGATGCGATTACAATAGCAAACAAATGAGAGTTTTGATTGATTGTGATTTAATCATGTACTTTTGAAAGGTTCACTCAAAAAGATAATTATATCGTTAGATCCATCTGACGAGAACTTAAACATATATTAGACTCTCCCTCACTCCCTGCGATGTCATAATAGACTACGGGAATGAGCCCGGTTGTAGCTCAACTTCTATCGACCCCAATTTTTCAAAGCAAGAGATAAAACATCTTTAGTCCATTTTGATAGTCCCAATACAATAATTTGTGCAGCAAACTGTGGGTCTAAATAATGGAACTACCCAAACTTCGGCCTAATCTTAACTTAGTTAGTTAACAAGTTTTGATTCGGCAAACTTGTCCAAGTTGTACATTAACGAATTTAACATGTCTTGGGCTTGGGTTGAGAGATGAGCAATATCCCTTGCGCTGAGTTGAGCGCTTATTTTATTCAGTTGTTGTTCACAGTACCAAATATTCTCGTGGGATTTCATACGCTTCCGTGCGAATACCTCACACACCGTATATACGACACAAAACACAAAAGCAATCAAAAAATATGTTATAAGAACCAAATACCTAGAGAATAATTTACAAATATAATACGTTGAGAAAAATAATTCCACAAAGTCCACAGCATAATTAATTAATGATATACATTAACATAACAAACCTATGGACTACGGATGTAGGATATATTAAAAGAAAGCTTAGTTGTAGTAACTCACTAATTCTTCACGTGAACGCTAGCGCCCAACCTATTAGGCGTAGCGTAGCACCACCTTCGGCCACTTCTCTGGTGCCTTATGGTCAAACGCTACCCTCAAATATGCACCTTTCCCGGGATAAAAAGTAGTCTGGATGTGTTAATCCAAGGTATACGAGTAAGCTATCTTCATGCCGTTTCAGTGAAGAAATAAAAAAACATACACACTCGCACACCCACAAACTTTCGCATTTATAATAACAATAACTAGCAACCCGTCCGTATTTCGGCAATTGCAAATGTTTGAAAATAGAAGAAAAATTTAAAATATGTAATTTTCTAGGGAAATGTAGTACGCCAACAATAAAAAAATATGTTGATCCAATCGCTACCAAACTTCACAGGATCACCCACTGGGCTGATAATTACGAAGATTGCCTGAAAATTTCATCACAATCGGTCCAGACGTTTTGGAGTCGATGTGCAACAAACATACCTACATACATACATAAATCAGTTTTTACAGAAGATATTTTAATGTGTAACATTTCAGACTAAAAGTAAAGGCAATTTCGTAAATGGTTTCTAAAGGTGTGATTTCTTAGTTAAGAATTGTTTTCAGGCGTGAGTCCTCAACCTTTAAAAGTTGACGAAGTTACTTTACTTATTTTGATGTATGCTTGATTTATTGCAAAGTTATTTTGAAACCATTTCGCAACTTTTTCTTCGTCTTTACAAATACTGGCACATACACGTCGTGTATATACTGAATAACTTTTCCTCCGACACATGTTTCATAAAGGTTTTAAGCGATTCGTTTTTCCTGTTGCCGTGGCATGACCTTGACCGTATACAGGAGGTATTACTCATTATGTGAGTTTCTTTTATGAAACAAATTGAGTCTTTGAAGATAGTAAGTATATATGAACCTATAATCCTGTGTGTGATTGTGTTCATAATATTCCTAATTGTGTGCTATATTTATTATTGTAAATGCGAAAGTCTCATTGATCTCTCCTTCTTTCTCACAGCAACAGAGCAACGAACGGATCTATTTAAAGTTAAATATTGTAATAAGTTTATAGTAATTTATTGTTCAAACATTTATAAACTATGTTTGCGTTTTGTGTTTGTAAAAACATAAACATATTTGTTCTGTTATAAGTATTTATTGGTGTCGTCCCTTGTTTCCACTTTTGCTGTGTATCCCATAAATGCTAAATTTGGAGAAAGCCCCTAACCGCCCAATTTTGTTGTTTGCCGATCAATCTCTACTCTTTATTTGTGCTTGACTTGAGTCTTCTGTGGCTCGTCGTCGTGCTATTATGCTCCCACTGCTAGAACTCAGGCTTTCTCTCAGAGTAAAGGAAGTATGATAGTTACCATCACCGTATTGAAATTTTTGATGGCAAATCCGTAGGTGTGCGGGGCCGCGATGGGAAATGAACTGGTAGTTAATGAATTCTTTAATACTGGTAAACTTATGTGGAAAGTAATGACGGAGGTCAGTGCTGTAGTGCGACTCTAATTCACTCGGAAAGTTTCCGTTTCGATGTTACTTTTGTTTCACGGAATGGTTTTCCGAGAGCAAATAGGTAGCGGAAACTTCTCCGTGATTGAGCAGCTGGTTTGTCAAATTAAATATCAGTTTTCAAATTGAGATTAATGAATCGTGTCTAAAAAATCTGAAGGAAATTTTTCCGAATCCGTGGTTGTAAAAGTTTCCGTGTTAATTAGATACGAACTGCTGGTCGCGCAATGGAACGGACATTTGGAGGGAACATGCTGACTTTAAAAATAGGATACAGCACTCTATTTGTGTGAACACTGACTAGTCAGAATTCAAGCGACCATAGTACCGAGTATATAAGCGCTTGTTCACCAAAGAACTTACGCCAGTAACTTACCCTATGTAAACCTGTTATAATCTGAGCAGTAATAATAATTAAACACGCATTAATGCTCTGAATCTAGTTATGTTTACTGTGATGCCTTAATCCTTCGAATTAATTATTAACAAATTACATTACACGTGGTACCTAAAACGTGTATTTTACAGACTCATGTAGAACAAATTACTGTATTACACTAGGTTAAACAAGTTGATGTCGATTTAGCTCAGACTTACACACTTTAAATGTACCTGTATTATAATTTTATTCTTCGAAACATGATGTTTATTTGATATAAATACTCGTATAACAAAAATATATACTACAACAATAAACTAAAAAACCTAAACTAAACTACAATATATTATCTATGTATGTGCCTGTTTTGTTGAGAGAAATAAATACATTTAATATTATTATTATTAAAAGGAGCCTTTAGACAAGGTTCCGAAGATACTGGCAGGCAGCGTTCCCCCTTTGAATGGCTAGACTAATTCTTTGTCCGAGGTAGCTAGCTGCCAGCTCTTTGGTCTCCTGTGATGTCGACTAACCTTTCTAACCATTCTTGTTTTCCATATCACGTTACGTTTTCAATACTCAACCTACGATAATCCTACTGTTTTTCTATTTATCTTCTATACTATTACAAAATTGTAACCGAGCTAATTCCGTACATTGAAGATAGTTTTGACACTATATTATGACATGAATACACGACTTTTAGTTTTTTTTTGTCTGTGTATTTGTTTCTCCTATATGATGATGATGATGATGATGATAAATTTGAAAATCGACGATTATAATGCGGTTTTCAGAGTTAGATGGATTCAATTATGACCATTTTAACTTTCACTGCACTGTGACATCGCCATGCTGAGCTGTTGTAGAGTAGAGATGGTGTACAAAGTCATGCAGGATAGGCGAATTTTTGCTTCCGCGAGTGTTAATGAATTTTGACTGAGACTATCGGGATCGGATGGCCACGCAAGTTATAAGAGCATAATTTGAAAATTAATATTTATTAACGATTTATATCAAAATGTAATTTTATTACCTAGTGGTATTAGGTATTGTGTAAAATTGAGTGCAGTTATCTGGAGAATCTTTTTTTTGTTGTCTACGCGAATAAGTTACGGGTAAAAGCTAGTATGTAGGTATTGTAGGTATTACTTTAACATAGTAGTGCTTTTGTAACTTTTTTTTATTTCTTCACTTGATTACTCTTTTTCTTCTTCTTGATTATTCCTTTGTAGTTCGTTGCAACAACTTTGTCTCGTAAGCACTGGGTATAGGGTAGACTAAGACTAATATGGCTAGTACATTAAAAGTAATTTAGTAGATATTAGAAAGCGCAACAAGATCTAGTGTAAAAATATAAAAAAAATGGCCGCTAGTTGAACGGCACTGTTTAGTAAGGGGGGGGGGGTTGTTGTTTTGGACGTCGGTATTTCAGTCATAGTTATTATGAAATTTCGGGATTTTAATACGTACCCGTCACAATATAATAAACACATAAATCAATCCAAATACAATTAACTATTAAGAGCCGGTTTTATAAACAATGTGTACCTTTTGTCGGTAACTCATTAGTAACATTACGACTCGTAATTGACACGTTAGTATCTTTACTGATTGTGGTAATAGAAACGAATTTTAACCGTCCTTAAGTGAAAGAAGGTACATGGTTTAAAAAACAGGCCCTTATTAATCAATTAAAAAATCATCATCAAAGTAATGTCTTAGTCTTTTCGACACTGTAGTGTACTAAGTTTTTATCTCTTACCATTAGGTACTTACTAAGTATGTCCAGACTTGCGTCACTCTGGTTTATCATTTTTGTGCAACCACTTGTTTTTGTACATTTAAGGCGGGTTATATAAACGTCCGTAAGGGGATTATGGATTATTAGTCTGAACTAGTCGTAAATAAAAGCACAACGCAATTATTTTTTTACAATAACAATCCAACGCGTTTACGTAAGAAACCCACTTACGTAATAATTTATAGACGGAGAACTAAATAATTTACTTCACACAAAGGTGACTGACACACCATACAAAATAAAAAAAATATAACGAATTATCAATTTGCACTTTGGTTATAAGATATTATACACATTAATTTGCAACCTACCATTAGTGATATGTTCCGGGTAGAATAGAAACTGTTTAAATATTACTTGATCACGTTTGAATCAACTTCTTTTATTGGAGGTTTATTTAGTTGGCAATAAAATAATGTGCAAAATTGATTATTTTTATGGTTACCTGATTTTCACAAAAAGATTTATTCCTAATCTTCTATTTAAAAAAACCTTTATGTTTATGGTTATAAATAAGCCTCTTTGTTCAATCTCATTATTACTTATGCATACTTGAGAAAAATTTCGAACTGTCTAGCAATCCCACACAACTTGACACAACTCGGGTGTTATGTTAGTTAGTAACGTGAGTTAGGTAGTAGTAACGTTAATCTTACGATAAGCATTATTGGTTCTGTAACTGTTTTGGACACGGAACCCTGGTGTTAAAGATTGTACACCAACTTCATTATCCAAAATTAAAAAGTAATTGAAGATCCGACTCAAAAGTGAGACATATCACGAACTAACGAAGGTTTAAGATTTTATGTTTTTTACTAACGATGCCTTACTAAGAACACCCACATATTTTCAAAGATGGCTAAGCACCAGTTAAGTATTAGGTGCTTAGTAGTTCGTTCCGTTTCTCGTACAGACAACTACAAATCGCCGGCTATAGATACGGAACCCTAAGGACGTAATGCGATTTCCTGAATTAATCAAGTCTTGAAAGAAACTAACCAGACAAAAAGATGGATCGCCTCGCTTTGTACCCAAGAAAGGTATTTTTGTCACAATCCACGCTAGCTCGGTCTACAATGGGTAGAAGTGGCGACAGGTAGTCAATCGGTCGTCGAAGCGGCGCGTGTCGGTGTGCCATTGTTTTCCCTAGTAGAATAATAAGTGGATATTGCATTCTAGTTAACTGATACCGCTCATTTTGTATCAGCGGACGCGATGGCGGCCAACCATGGCACGCTAAAAGTTAATGAATGCGTGTCAAATTGAAATTGGGATACTGTTTCCGCATGTTTAAACTAATTGTTATTTAACGTTGACATGTGGTAAAATGTTTTTTTCTTTGTTTCAGTGGAGACGCCGAATATAGCCCTACAAACTATAACACCATGAGGAACAACGTGAAGTAAGTACCTATTCCAGTCCGCCCTAGCACCTGAATTTGGAGACCGAGATTTAAGAATCTGTAATTTTCTCGTTTTCCCGTGCATTTTGTTTCCTTTTTTGAGTAGCTCATGTTGGTGGATTTCATTAACTAAATGCAAAATTTCACAAAAATCTGTCCATCTCCTTTGTCGTGAAAAAGAGACAAGCAAACCAACAACAGATCTTTGACTTTTACCATCTTGTATCTCTCATTTTTTTGTATTACAGAGACACGGTTATTTATTTAGCTACGAATAAAGTAGAAACAGAACCTGAAATAGAAACAGCATTAAAGCAAACTGTGAAATTAATAAATAGTCGTAGAATTAAATCGATGTTGATAAATCGAAGATGGCATCTCTAAATTGAAGCGTAGCTGCGTGCCCGTCAAACCAGTTCAAAGATATGGAGCCAGATACATTTTTTTCTCATTTTCTAAATAGCAACGGTTAATAACGCGCATATCACAAAAGGTGAATGCGAAATTGTATTCGCAAATAGCCTACAATGATTAGATACTTGATTAATCTTCACTACTACTTATTTGTTTCTAAGACTCAAGAAAGTGCTGAGCCAGTTAAGTATTTTATTAATTTATTGTGTTTTATCGCATGCTTTTGCAGGTTATACTTATATTGTTAAACGAAGTTTAAAAATAAAAACAAATAGCTATTAGGGTTGTCCAAATTGATCTATTAATGATTATGATTTTATAACATAGTTTTAACCTTGCACTTAAATATAACACAAGCCAGTGACCAGATATCCACTACAACTATCAATATGAAGGCAAATGGGCCGAAGCAAACAACATCAATTCTCAGCTGGCATGTTAACCAACTATATGAGAAAACTAAACATTAAACCGTTGCGTCACTAGAGACGTCTCTGACTGTATATTTCCTTAAAGTATAATATAATTAACCAATTTTCCATCAAGGACCATTTAATTAATAAATCAAATCAAATGGTTTATTTGTTAATACATTATTATTATTATTACAATGGGTCTTAAAAAAATACACGTAGATACAATGTATTCAGCCTGCAAGCAGGCGTGCAAATGTCATAGTTACAATTTATAAAAAATAAAAAATTAGAAAAACATATCAAGTAACAACCGATACATGCGGCGGAAAACAGGATTTTCTTGTTACTACCCCCGTTTGGGCGATACTTACGTAGGTAGGTACCTAATAGAGCGAGTGAACGTGATGGTAAAAGCAGGCCAAGGAAAGAAGTAAATAACAGCTGTCGGCCCCATAGTCTTCCCATTAACAAATTTAAGGTAATGTTTATGCTACAGTGAAAACGAAACTTATTAAAAAGAAAACGTATTTTCCCTGATTAAGACCAGTTGTTACTGAATGCCTTAGTTAAAACTAGAATTTTCTAGTTATAAACGTAGTTCTTAGGTTCTGGCGCTTTCGCCGGTAGTTACCGCGGCAAGTTTACTGTGGTTTGTCAATTTATCAATTCCTTCTCGCTTCGCTCGACGTCGCACTCGTCGTCGTCGTTATAAAAAAAAAACTCCTATCTAATACGTTAAACGATTTTAATAAAATTTAGTATGCAGAGGGTTTCGGGGGCGATAAATCGATCTAGCTAGGTTTCATTTATAGAAAACGTCGTATATCCATAATTAAATTAAACATTAACTGAAAAATTATGAGTCTTCCTGACATCTATTGGCGAATAGATATTTATTAATTTTTTTGCTACTTCAGAATAGATGGAAAATTGGTTTAGTGTAGTTGTTCAGCTACAATTAACCAATTTTCTAAAAACATGATTTACTAAACAAAAAAATGAAGGTCAGTTATTAAATAGAATGGATACTGCTAAGTGAGAAAACGGGCGCGCGCCGAGCGAGCGAAGCGAGCGTGCTTTGTGAACCAGCTAGCGGCACTCCAGAACCAAATCAGCATTCTTTACTAGGTATTTTTCTAATTAAGCATGTATTAATTTATTTAAACTTTCACTTAGCTCACTCTTGGATCTCAATGCGTAAAACTAATATTAAATGACATTAATTCTAGTTGTAACTAAGGCGTCCACTAAAATTGGGTTCAAATATAGAGAAATCGTGACTGCTGTAATATTATACAAAAATATATGTTTTCCTTATTTCGTGAATTGCAACTACATGGAATATTACTTAGCGATCCAATTTTATTGCGGTTGTGTAGTGACCCTTTCTCAGAAAACATCTCGTTAAATTATTCAGTTGACTTTGATCCGTAAGAAATATAGGTCTTTACATATTATCAAACTGCCATTTTTATATGAAAAAAATCAAACGAATTTTATTTCTTATACCTATTCTTTATTTCTATTAATCAAAATAACGACTTGAAATTAGAATTCTTAGCCAAACAAAAATATTTTGCTGTGAAATGGCCACTACCGCTGAACGGCACTTTGATGGTCGAGGAGAGCGATGGCTGGCACATGCGTCAACTCGTGAACGGGTGCTGCTTGTGGGGTCTGGTCTGCTTTGGTTGTGATCCCGCAATGTTCCCATATCTCAATGTGTACAACCAAACAAGAGAAATCTTATTAGTAAAACTAATTAAAAATATCGGACTATTAGATGACAAAAAAAAAGCTTGGGTTTTTAGTGAACTCTCTCCAGAATAAAATTGTCAATGTGAACGCGCCAAAAACATTACCTGCCGGGCGTTTCTTGCCTGTTCTTTTGCCGGCGTAAGGAGGTTGGAACAGGCGTAGCTACATAGTTTTAAGTTGACGTTTTAAAGTGATCATAATGTATACTATTGAATAATTCTATTTTTTTAATTTTGATAGGTATAGAAGACCTTGTTTGTACATATTTATAAAAAGGTTTATCCGATATTTTATCGGCACCCAAAAAGTGCACATTCGTTTGCACGTGGTTTTTTGAGTTCGAAAACCAGTCGGTGACGAAGGTCAGTTCAACCGGAGACTATCTTCAGCGAATTGAATAGTCTTAATGGAAAAACCTGATCGCAGCATCGCATATTATAATACCTACGTAAGCAATAGCAAACGTGAGTGTACGTAAATAAGTAATCGGTAATTGGGTTTTATTTTTATTGCGGACTATGTAGAGTTATTTATAGATTATTATATACAATAGACTAATGTACATAACAGTCTATACCTAACCTAACCTAACATAAATCGCTAAGCATTTCATTTGTTCACGTATAGTTGTCGACGCACTATGTATGGGTAAATAACTAAGCCAGTAGTTTGACAAATTTCACGTTTACTGGTTTGGCCTTCATTCAATTATAACTTCATATCTACTTCAACAGAGATTTGTTGTCGTCCACGAAACGACTAAACAAACTTTGTAATGAGACAAAAGCAAAATATCAAGTCTAATTGAAAAATAAGTCTTACCTCGTCTGAGCAACGCTACTGAGTATTTCTTAAAAGTCTTCGAAATATTCGGCATAATTTGGCATAATCTTGTCACCAAAATTGTTTGTAGTACATATATATGTTGTTGTTGTAGAATGTTTACCTAATGTCATAGGTTATTGAACTTTGGAACTCATAGTAGCAACTTAGTAGCTCGTAACGGTGTGTCTGTGCAGTCCTGAATGATAGGGTTGCCAACCATAGGTCGATGATTGTCAACCTTACATTGATGGTTGCCAACTTGCAATTGCCACTGCTCCACTGGCAGTGATGCAGAGAACTTGCCTAAGGCTTGAAAATGGCTCAGATAAATTTTGAAATCTCTTATGCTGGGGCCACACTAACGGGAAATGCCGTTCAATATCGCGATGATTGACGTTAGACATAAGTGTGGCCACGACATTGGACAACAGAATTCGCATTGGCCGATAATGCAAGTGCATTCACGTTGACCGTTCAAGTGTAGCCATTCACATTGACATTTCCCTTGACGTTGACCTTAGTGTGGCTCGGGCATTAGACATAACATACCTCTGTAATAAAGTTACAGTTTACGAAATACACGAACAAAAGCGAGGTTTAACCTTATGCCTATTAAAGAGCATTCTTCTTTCATTCCTTTTAGCAAAATAATATTTTTTTAGAGAAAGCCTTTTTCATGGAGAATTGTTAATGTAGCAGATATGTGAACCGTATAAGTTTCTAAAGTTCATTCAGATAAAAGTACAATTGTACTTGACATGTAAAGTGTATTTTTTATGCGGCATCTTTAGGTCATTAGTGATTAGTGGTAGCCCTATATTCGAGCCGGTCCTGGCTGACCTGCGCAGGACCGTTACCTCCACCTACAATCACATGCCAGTTCTTTTGTTATTAAACATTTGTAAGTCCTTAAGTAGAAAGTTGTTTACCATTGTGTCTTTTGGATCACTTCCAATCATTGTCAATATCCAGAAAGCGCTAACCTTATTTAGGTCAGGCGTCTTAAACAAATCGTAACGGAAAGTCTGAAAACCCAAACACACGAGCTGTAAATAAAAGTAAGAGTTATTTACCTTACTTTAGCTTGACAGGAGCCCAGTTTAGATACCATAAAAGATAATCGAAATGGTTTGTTGACCTCGCTGGAGACAATGAACTTGGATGAACAAAACTGGTTTTGCAGTGACAGAAAAAGAATTATAGTAGCCCGACAGATTGTAGTTGCATAACGGCTATTGCAGCGAGTGCTTGGACTGGTTGTGGCAACACGACGGACGAGCCAGCTCAATTAGCCTCTAGTGATTAGGTCATTAAAGGTAGCTTAGTTATGGCCAGGACACGCTTTCATTTTAACGATGGAAAATCTTTAAAGATGCTCTGTTGCTCTCATCGATGAAACCGTTATACAGCTGCTTCTATAAAAGTTTATTTTGGCACTATAAGGCCATAACCGCAATGGTTCTGACGAGCAAATCGTTGCGGACTGGTCGCGTGTCTTTCGACTTTCGACTTTCGAGACGCGCTCCTGCCACCTTTCGCTCCTTCGAGGGACCAGTATTCTCGGTCACGCGGCAATCAGTTGAAATCGTGACGATAGGCCGACTGTATTGTTGCGATATCCTCGCCCGTGGAAATACTGCCTTAAATAAAACCAATAATCATATAACAAACTTTTTTCCTCGATGGAGGAATATCAACCGGGCTGTCGACATATTCGTTATATTTATAAGCTCGTTTATCGAGTTTTACCTAGTAAATATTCAAAACATAAATTTCGAGCAAAAGCTCTTCAGAACATCGCAAAAATATAGCAAAAACTAAGATCAAGCATTCTAACAAAACACTTATTACCTACTAACTATCAAGGTCTTCTTACTCTATATCCCTAAACCAAACAATCTTCTACGAGTAATGATTGCTTGTTTGAATTTAGTTAAAATGCAAATTAATCCGCATCTCGTGACAGTTTAGTGATTCATTTCCCCGAATGACTTCCTCCCAGCGAGGTACCTTGAACTGCTCACTCGAGAATTTTATGTCGAGCTACTTTGGCTGACAACAGTTTATTAGGTACAATCGGATAAACAAGGCCATTGGATTGATGACTTCAAAGTTACGGGAAAGAAATTCAATGTCAAATGGAAGTGTTGTGATTGTTGAACATTTGCCAGCGACGCCCAGCTCTAGGTGCGTACGATGACCACCGCTAATCATCATTATCAGCCTTCACGTTCCCACTGCTGGGACTCTGGCCTTCCCTCAGAGAGAGAGTATGGGCTGTAATCTACCACGCTGGCCCAGTGCTGGTTGGTAGATGTCGCATGCCCTTGAATGTTGTGGTTATTGGACATGCCGGTTTCCTCACGATGTTTTCCTTAACCGTTTTGAGCGATGGCAAATCCGCACATAACTTATTGAGTCATAGGTGCGGGGCCGAGAGGATTCGAACTCGGTGTCAGAGTCTTGTAAGTCACACGCCTAATCGTTCGGCCACCATCGCTCCCACCACCCCTAATGTGCGCTCATTTTAAGACCTAAAGTACCTCCACTGTTATTTTGTTTAATAGGGGGAATATAAAATCAGCCACTTTATAAGCTACTTAAGAAACCCACCCAATTTTGTTTAAGCCAAGGTAAATGGAATACACACAATATAATAAAAATAAATGCCTATCGAGGTTGAACTTGTGAACTAGCCTTTGTTCATATAATGACTATAAACATTTTGTGGGAGAATCAATCTCTATATTTTTTTAAATAAAAGAGACAAAACAAAATATAAGAGAACTTTAGATTGCCCATATATTATATGATATGTGAGTCTGAAAAACCATATTAAGTGAAAATAAACAGAGAATGAGCCCAGATTTGCAGAGACTGCTGAGGGTCTTGATCACTTTTCGTCTCCATCATTCGATGAGTACCACAACTCTTTATACTTACGCGGACAGTCAGCGCCAGGGGTTTTATATCGAGCAAGATTGGTACTAAAATGCTAGGAAAAGGTGGAAAAATGATCACTTCCAGCCACTTTTGTGATTTGAAGGTAAAAGTTTTGTAGGTGTGTGCAAAATTGCAATGCATTTGGCTAAGTGAAAATTCAGTTACAAGTTACAAATGATTCTTAGTTATCCGAGAAAACTATTGATAAAAATTTAATAATCGTTTTACTGGAGTGACTTTTCTGCACAAAAAGACCTTAATTTTTCCAGACATGGTATCATACATGAAGAGTAAAAATGTTAAACATGGACGGACGGTTGGATTTTATTCAATTTTATATTGGCTACGTCGTAAAACAACTCCAATGCCGTAAAGGTACCTATGTAAGGTTTGAGGTCATTGTTTTATGGCTGACCTCAAGGCTCCAACTGTAAAGTTCCGAACCAGTTGATCATCTGCCTTAAAAAGTTATTTCATTTGCTATAAATGTAAACGATTACTACTATGTCAGGCTTGGCTATCTAGTATGTACTCGTAGCACTCTCGGATCTGTTGCCAAGCAGATATCGGTGTGTTCCGGCAGCCTCACTTGAGAGGCAGTTTCTCGCCTAGGTGGAGGTAGCGAGGCGCCACTTTCGTTCAAGGGGACTTGGCGTCAAATGCTTTCCTTGTGACGTTAAAAATAATATGTTGTGGCTAAAGAGAAGTGCTGATAACTTCAATTCTAAAATTAACATATAAATAGTGGTTTACCTTCTTTTCTTCCAAAAAGTGACCGTGTTCTTTGTCTTGGTCTGAAATATTTATCAGTGTTCTATAGTTAAACAAAATTGGAAGGTACATTTTGTCTTAAAATTATATTTATGAATGTTTACTTATCTGCCAGTAAGCTGGTCAAATTACCTAGGTTACCTTGCTAATAACACACTCGAAACAACACTCTTTCGCAAAATGTTCGCTTCTATCTAAGATATTATGTAATTACATAATACGTCATACACAATACACCATGCAATCCACGCATGTTTGAATGTTATTTATTACGTTATTCAATGGATTTCCCATCGTAGCCTTCCAAAGCGTCTATTGTTTACAAGAAAATTCATCTCACATTGATAAACTTAATCCGTATTGTTGGATGTTGGAAACAACAGTCCTCACCTTTGCCCCCTTCCTACATCAATGCCTTCCCTCACCTGCCCCTTGTTGGGTCCACACGATAAAATAAAAACAGTAGACAATTTGGGAGATGAATAAAGTGGATAACAGGGCTCTATACATCCATTCCACTCTGGGATAAATAAATGACAGTTTGAGCCTTTGGCCCAATACTCATGATCTTCAACAAAATTAATGCGCTGCTTGTATGTAATATAATGTATACGATACAGAATCAAACAGCCGATTCATTTATTTCAAACGAATCACGTAGTACTTACATACATATCTGTGAAAGAAGATTGATTTATAAAGAAGTAGTTATTTTTAACCAACGAAAAATCGGAGTCGCCATATACATATGTATATATTTTTTATTTATGTAGACATGACCACGCGTAACTTTTTAAAGAGTAGCCCGATTTAGATAATTCTTTTTACTGGAAACTGCATACCCAGAAGGTGGTCTAAAACTGACCCTAAGGGTAGGACAACCGGGGATGATTGATTGTTCACTCACTGATTGTAATATATGACCACGCAGAATTTTTTACAGAGTAGTCCGATTTTGATAACATCAGGAACAAATTTGTTTTCTGGAATTACAAGTAAGTAGGTACCAGACAGTCCCACTTGAAAGCCGGTCTCCAATCCAGGTCTAGTGTGACGTCTACCTTGACCGCACCGTCACTTAACATCGATTGACTTGTGGTCAAAATCTAGTCTCAAAGAAAGAAAAAATACTTAATTAATAACAATACTTAGTAGGTATAATTAATAATACTTAATAATATCACTGTATGCTTAGTGGGATCAAAATTCACTCAGTAATTTCAGCATCAAGTGTGTATAAGGAGGCAGACACAACTAGAAGGTCAAAAATTTCAACAATATTTATGTAAGAAATAATATTGTTTTGGCCTCTACATATTTATTTATTTACTCTACATATATATTATTTTATTGTTACATTATGTATAGGCACTTCGGTGATGATAACTTTCTAAGTATGAATGTACAGACGTGGTCCAGTTACAGTTTTATTATTATGTAGGCCTTGCTAGCCTTACTAGATGCTAGTGGATCTGCCAATACATATTTGAAGTCCGTAATGCACGTAGAAAATTAAAAAGCTGATTTACTTATTATATCGCATTTGGCCTTCAAAGTTACTCTGTATAATTGTCGCCTTTGCACGCGCGTCCTTCGTTGCTAATGGCGAGGGTTATGTAGAGACTGCATTTACCCACCCCATAATTGTGTCAGTTAACACTAATCCCCTTAATGAACCACATACCTTAGTTTTTTTATAATTAATGCCAGTACGTGTGCATTACTCATCTAGTACCTAATAGGTAGTCCAATATCCTAGACTTTGTGAAATTATGGCATTTTCAAACGTTATTCTGTTATTCTCTACAATCCCCAATGTTACGTTGGTGCTCAAACCATTGTTATACTTTACTGGTTGTTCACCCTCGTTCAAATTGATATTTGCATACAAAATTTCAAGTTTAGAGGTGGAATTCGAAAAATCCTCCTTTATTACGTGCCAAAGTAACAATGCCCTCAAAAATTCAGTTTGTTAGGGCCAGCGGTATAAATATGACTTTATGTTGATAAGTCACATGGTCAGTCATTATTTGTATGCCATACATATATATATATATTACACTTATTAAATATTATAAATGCGAAAGTTTGTGAATCAATGAGCGTTGAAACGTCTCAACAGTTTTGATTGAAATTAAAAATTGCAAGTTTATACCCTAGATGAACTAATATAGGCCACCTAATTTTGCTTTTTCATCCCAGAAAAATGTGTAGTAACTAGTATTTAGATATAGCCAATCATACAAGATGCTGTATTTTGTTTTAGGGGTCTAGAAATAAGCCAACAGATCGGTAAAAAGCAGTTAGCTATAGATACTTTCTCAGTAGGTACAAGCAGATAGCCGGAAATGAATACTATAATATAATATCACGGAAACATGGGCGCGTTAGACGACCAACTGCCACTGTAAATATATTAATCTATCTATTTACATCAGTTTAAAAACGTGTAAAAAAATATATTGCTTCTAATGAACAATCTGTGAAACATTTGGATGTCACCCAAAACAGTGTCGTCAAGACCAATTTGTTGAAATTTATTTCTTTTAGCGGTCGACTTTCATTGTCAAGGATAGTTTAGTAGCAGTTTACTATGAGCAATCTTGTTTATCGCAACTTCATACGCGTCACTCCAATAATTATTACACCGCAATGAGACGAGTCTCTGCCCCAGATCTTCAGAATCATAATCAGCCTGTTTTATTTACATGCAACGCCTGTGAGGCTACCGGAACACACCGATACACGGAGAAAAAAGTCCTTCCGAAATACCGTTTTCCTTCTAAGTCAAAAGGGAAGGAAAACATTCGATTCAGAAAATTGTGATTTTTTGTGATTCAGAAGAAAAACTAATATAAATAAGGAAGAAATCGGTCTTGGAAGGTAATGACTAAGAAGGAAAGTCAGAATTTTTTTCTCAGTTTAGGTGCTTTCCGACAGATTTCCGAGCACTAGAAAATATGGAATAACTTGTAAGTTGACGCAATTAAAGGATATGACCTTATAAGTCGCATATTTTCGCATGTTTTGCGATTTCAAAACCTATAGGGGACTTTTTACTCGTACTTACCGATGACCTAGAGTCATGAAATTTGGCATGAAGCAAGATCACAGCACATGTAAAGGAAAAAGCCTGAAAACCGTAACATGTAGTTTGACGAAAAAAACCAGTTTGTACAGAACCCTCGGTCATCATTACCATCATCATCATCAGCCAGAAGAAGTCCACTGCTGAACATAAGCCCTAGACCAACACCATGAACGGCTATTAGCCACCCGACCCGTGTCCAGCTCCCTCTTAGCCGGTTTTTTCTTACCAGGCTATCCCAGTGATCCCTGGGGTGGAAGCGTGAAAACTTTATGTTCGTAACAATGTTATGATTTACCAATATTCCTGAATTAAATGCGTGTGATTAGTTTCACACGCAAGATTAAATAAATGAGGCAATTATGCCAGACAGGTTTCTAAATCGGATAGGTACTAAAGTGGAGAAGATCTATATGAGGCGGTACAGAAGATAAGCCAAGTCATTTATATTAACTCATTCCATGGTAAATTCTCACATGAGGTACACAACACTGGAATATGTAAAACTCGTTTATTTATTAACAGAAGGCTGCGCTATCCTTGATAACACGCACGAAGTTTTAGTTACTGAATGGATGAAACCACGGGTATAAGCTACGAGTAGTTTATTGGTTCTTTATCCTATCCTACTAATATTATAAATCCGAAAATGTTGAGTGTGTGTGTGTGAATGTTTGTTACCATGTATCACCGTAACTACTACTACATTTTATTCCGAAAAAAGTTCCTGCGGGATAACGGGAAGACGCGGGTAAAACCGCAGGGCGCAACTTGTTTAAGGCCGATGATTGAAGACCTTTACCTTTTAAGGATAGTTGTAGTAGGTAGGTAAGGCTACTTACTATTAACTAATCATAATTTCAATTATATAAATAGCAAATACCCGTAGTTGTGAAAACGAGCCATTGTTTAAAATAAATTGCATTATAACAATATTGCCTTTCGCGATCACATATACGAGTATAATATGCGGAAAATTATGTATTATCATAATTCGTCAAGGGGTTAATATTTTAAGAAACTGATGGTGACAGTTAGGTATTATGTGAGCGGATGTATTTAATGGTTTCAAGGAAGTAATAAAATATGTATTTGATGTGACTGACAACATAACTAACTCTAACCAATAACTACATGCTATTGGTATGGCTTGAACACAAGTCACCTGATGTTAAGTGACGATGTAGTCGAAGGTGTCTCCACGCATCACCTTGATTGGGAACTGGCTCTCAAATGAAACTGCTGGAACACACCAGTGTTTGGCGACAGATTCAGACACACGTCCAAATAAAATAAAAAAATATTAGACGGTCTGTACCTTTCTAGCAACACTATTATTAGGGGCCCATGATACTAATTGTGGATTTACTCGAGCGTCGCGGAAACCTATTAGGTTTGGTAGATTAGATGATAGGAAAAATGAATGGTTCACAATGTTAGCCACTTTCAGAGGTGGAGGAAGCGTCTACATAATTTCAAGGTTGAAAACAATGACATGAATATATTCAAGCGCCTCTGATTCTTTAAACCCTACAAATACTCCTATTTCTTAGACTAACGATTTGGAAATGACACAAGCTCTCAGTGAATCTGAAGGGTTCCCCTGAGCGTACCCCCCTATGTTAAGGTCTCATAATGGCTGGAGGTACTTATCAATACGTAAGGTATCCTCCCTGATATTAATCTGACGCGCTCGAGTCAATCCTAAAATCCCTTCTTGGGCTCCCCTTCCATATGTATACGAACCCCCGTTGACTGAGCGGATCCTACCAGAGGCATTATTGTAGTTTGTTATAATGTCATACTTTTGTATGTAGGTACATTTAAAAGTCTATTTCTCGCTTTATTTATTGAAAATATATTATTTTAAGTAATAGTAGTAACAACCTACCTATCTCATTGCTTAGATAATAATAATAGTAAATAATAAATGTAATTATTTCTCACAACAAAACAAGCACATAGATTGTACCTACCTACATACAATAACATAATGCATCCTTACAAAAAGTTTTTTTTAACTAGATTCTATTATTTCCCAGAGCTTTTGTGAAGATTCAAAGAATGTTTTTGAATTCAAAAAGTTATAAAACAAACGTAGAGTCTTTCTTTCTTATTTAAAAACAAAAAAACAAAAGTAACTGCGTTTTCTTCTACCTATATTGAAAGCAATTTTAAATACAATTTGATCTTCTTTAGTTTTTACGTTTAGGCAAAAACAAGACTGGCTTTATCGATCATAGTACCTAATTACCTATGTGTGTGCTCGTATACCTATACATTTCATTTTTTTTTTACTATTTATAGGGTAGCGTTTGACTACAAGTCACCTGATGTCAAGTGACGATGAGGTCGAAGATGGCACCACGCTACACCTGGACTGGGAAATAGCTCTCAAGTGTGGCTGCCGGAACACAGCGATAAGTGCTTGGCGATAGATTCTTAACAAGAGGGTGGTAGCTAGCCAGGCGAGTACTAGAAAATACCCTACCACCAAGCTATGGTTTCATCACGATGTTTTCCTTCACCGAAAGCTCAAGCTCATTGTAGGATTTGAACCCACGTCCTACGGATCGCAAGCTGACGTCACTACCACTGAGCCATCATCGCTATACACGGAGAAAAAAGACCTTCCGAAATACCGTTTTCCTTCTGAGCCAAAACGGAGGACTTTTTTCTCAGTGTAGAAGAACATGCATAGTACTTAGGTGAAGCTCTTATCATGGTCGTCATGAAAGTAGGTAATAGGTTTATTATGTAAGTAGGTAGTAACTACCTGGCAACACAAAGAAGCGTTTCCATGAAATGGAATTCACTTTTAAGAGTAGTCGTAAACGACTTGTAGTAAGTAGGTACTCTTGCACATTATATAGGCTGAGTTTAGACGGACGTTGATGGCCAAATCCAAAATTATGAAAAGTTAGCTGCGCCCCGCGCTTTCACCCACGTCTTCCCGTTATCCCGCAGAACCCTTTTCCGGGATAAAAAGTAGCCTATGTGTTAATCCAGGGTATACGCTATCTCCATTCCAAATTCCACTCAAATCCGTTCAGTAGTTTTTGCGTGAAAGAGCAACAAACATACATACATACATACAAACTTTCGCGTTTATAATATTGGTAGGATACCGAAATACACAACAAAAATCAAATCCGAGCCGGTGACGCAGACTTCATACACAATTATGATAGAAGCTAAAAATGCATTATTCGATTTGTGAAAAAACACTTCTATAATATAGCTAACAAACAAACTTGTTGAAGTGGCACAAAAAAAAAAGAATCTGTCACATTGAACCAAAACTCAATGTTGTTGCTGATACGGGTAAAATCCTGTAAACTATATAACATCATAATTATGGCGTTATAAAGGAAATAGCTTATTTTATGATTATTTATTTTTAATTTCATTCATAACCAATCTCTGTAAAAAAAGTAGTCCCTCTAAAATTTATATAGGTAGGTAAAAGTACTTAGTTATTTTTGTTTAGCCACCAAACATTTTGTAGAAATTATTTTTGAAAGAAATATTATTCATCAAAGCTCTTTACAACCACAGTAAAAGAAAAAATGTTATGTTTCTAACAGAATGTCGTTGTTATAAGAGTCTTAGAAATACATGAAATTAATGAACTAGTTCTTTATAGTTTGCCATGTGATGTTAATTTACAGGATTTGACATTTATAAGCCACATTATCGATGTTACTTTTTTTGTAAAATTGTGGATCAGAAGTAAGGTACCAAAACTTCATTAAATTTAGTTTTTTTTTATCAAATCGTGCTCTCGATTCCCTTGTGCATTTTTCGCTATTTCACATATTATCGAATTTCTCCAACCACGTCCTTTAAAAATATCAACCTGTATCATAGACTTTTAGTCGTTCACGAGAACACTTTAAAATAGGTGCCTGTATATTGACTACTATTTACTGTAATGTAATCGAGTATTGTAGATACGGTTACACATTGTTTTGTACAATTTTGATTTTACTTCAATACAGTTCATTGTACACAGTGAAATAGTTTTATCAGACTATTTTTAACGATTTGTTCGCCATTTTCACAAAAGCATTTTCATAGTAGCGAATCTAGTTACGAGTTTATCATGTTCTTGAACAGATGACAACTTTTCAGCGTGGTCAATAATAGTCATCTACTTTTTTTACGAATTATGTGGGTCAGTTTTGCTCGGTGTTCTAGAGCTACGTACTCACCTATAGCGATATTAATTTATCAAAATTTGTGGCTCGCTGCTACGAAGAGTTTACAACTGCGGTCGGAGGTGATAAAAGAATGATAAAATAAATTAGATTGCGGCACCTGTTGTCGGTTTCAGTTTATTTCTAGCCACAATTGTATTTGTACGATTTATAAATAGCAATAACACATTGCCTCGAATTCACAAAGTATTAATGAATGCTCGTTGATGAATAGAACGGTAGGCATTCATTAGAATTATGTATGCGAGTTGTTTAAATAAGGTACTATATAGAAGAGGTAATTAAATTCAATTGTGGTAGGTAAGCAATATGCATATTATATAAGTATGGAATAGGTACAAGGTACATATGATTCGAGCAACAATCATTTTATTATTGATGCTTGAACTATATAGTACTTTTGCTACGTAAGGTTTAAAAACAACCTTGAGTACAGAGTACAGACCCGTTTTGGACGCACAAGCACAATTGGAAATAATATACCTACTTGTATTCTGCTTGTTCGTAATTTATCTGTCTACTCAAAAAATCTTGGTAGATTAACAAAATATTTTTTTTAGATTAATATACATTTATCTTAAAAAAAATGTATAGCCAATTATATATTTTTCTGACGTCATACGTTTTATGTATTAAGAAAACAAAATTAAACGCCTTTTTCTATTAGGCTCAATGACAATAGCTGGAGCCAAGTTCCCCCGTGATTTCTTTTCGTTTAGCACCAAGGAAAAATTAACTGTACAGAAAATTGGGTTACAAAAACAAATTGAAAATTTCGAGGCAATTTTCTACCTCAAAGCTTAACTGAAATTTTTAACAACTGAAATTTTTACTCTTACATTTTTTTAAATATTTTAATTTGAAATTGTATCAGGTTTAAGGGCATAGTTTTTGTTAACAGTGAAGATTATGATATGGGCTGCTATAGTCTAGGAACTCTAGGAACTTCCGGCTCAAGAGAAGATGCTCTATATACGATAACTAGAAATCAGTATCAAAGCTGGATTTAGAAAAGAGAATGAGAAATCACTCCCTATGTATTATCCCTATTGTTGTATTGTATTGTTCCTAGGTAATGTGTACCTACTTATTTTTTTTGCTCTTTGGTTTTGGCATGGTAAGCCTAAAAGGTCCCGAAGTAACTCAATATTGTTGTATTTGCAGTAGATATTTATTTTCTTAACTTTTGCAGGCCATCGTTCTGGAGCAGAAGGACCAAGATGGAGAAGAGACTGGTGTACGTAACAGTGGTAGTATCAGTACTAGCCATCGCTTTCCTCGTGGCCTTTTGTACTATTCTGATGAAGACCACCGGAGACCCAAACGGTACGATACACCTTCTTTATTAATTTTATATGCCTGTTGATTGATAGTAATAGACAAAGTACAATATCCTAAACGAATGATGTGAAATGCCTTCCAGAATTTGTTTTGTTTTTTCAAGTAAGCAGTGAACTTATAGTTCATATAACTTTCTGCTCGCGTTATTGAGATATCATTCAGTGTGCCATTGCGTTACATTATGGCTGAGTCCTTATTGTATAAATTTCCCACTGTTGAGTTTTATGCACCTGTCAAAATAACATTCTAATATCAACGTAGGCGTGCATTTTACTTTTTACATGGAATATAATAAATAATGCCCGCACAATCACATACATAGGCTCTGACCCCTAACTAGGTTTCCCTGTATCTAGGGTATCAGAAACTACGAGGATCGGGGATCCACAACACCCAGACACAGAACAAATACTTGCGCTTTTTTTTTCAATGCACAAATATTTGTCCTGTAGCGGGAATCGAACCCGCGACCTCACGCTTCACAGTCGGCTATCCGCCCATTGCGCCACATCAGTCGTCAAAATATAATAGCAATGTCAACTGAACAATATGTTTAAATGTACCATTTGACAATCATCGACGATGGCGACGACGACGCCGACCCAGATTCACAGATACGTTACGCACATTTTATATACGAGTAATATAATCACGCACCACGCTGAAGTCACGTTTTGATATTTTGTTATATTACGCGAAATTATTTATTTCTAACACACGGCTCGTGTTACATCGCAGTTTCACCCCGAAATCCAACACGAAGTGTGTATTTTTCGAGACAATAAAAGCTAAAAGCTAAAAAAAAAAGAAAGCAAAGCTTATCTAAGTCACTTACTATCTTAATGCAAAAAAACACGTCGATCCGTTGTTCCATTGCTGTGTGAAAGAAGAACACGCCAAAAAACTTAGTTACGAGTACAATGTAGGTAACATTGTTTTGAAGTTTAGTTACATTTTGTTTCATAAAATAATGATTTGTCAATTACAAGTAAGTTTATAAACATGGTATGACAGAAAAAATAAATTAATATCCATAATAATACCAATATCGTAAGCGTAAGATCGAAAGATAATTAATTATAAGTGTCATGAATTAAAGATATTATTTTGATGCATTTAGAATATGTAAGTAGAGAAAATGTCACTTTTGATTTTCACATTGCGTTCTTTGTTTCTAATATAAAAGAATGGGTATTGAACGTATTTTAAGTAGTGGGTTATTACATTTTTGAACAGCATCATCACCATCTTCGCTATTAAAATGAGAAAATGAGTTACCAGTCACATTATAGGGCAAGTGATTAAGTATCTAAAAAGGCTGAGACGGTACTGGCACTAAACTGTACATGGTCAAGCGTGACGTTTATATACTATCAGACGAGTGACTTACGACTTACTCGTATCATTACTTAGATTAATTATATAAAGCAAAATTACTCATACATTTAGGAGATGTTTATTATAGTACGTATATAGGTACACACTACATATTTTGGTAAAGTTTTGTATAACATAAGTACAGGTCAGCAGTCAACAGCAAGCAGTTCAGCAGTTTTGAACGGAAAAACATTCCATAGAGATTCAATTTTTTTAAGCAGAACAAACAACAGAACATTAAGTTTTTAAAACACCACGGCTATATAGTAAATATCATAAAGCAACAGGACTACTTATGTGGATGCCATTGCAAAATTTATGTCAGCAGATTTATACTGACGGTCATTATAAAATTCAAGACTAAGAAAATCGTCACCGATAATAGAGTTAGAAATAAATAATAATATTCATAACCTAAGCTTGTTGTGAGAATGAAGATAGCGGATGAACTAGACCGATATTTTCTCATTGGCAGCTTATTTATTTGTTTATTCCATTCACCTCCTCTCATCCGTGCGGAAACCATACGGATGTACCTACAACGCGGAAGCGCAACCACGACACGACATGATTGAAATTCGCACATCAATGCGCAAGATTGCTCAGAAAACCACTTACTGATGCGAAATCCAATTAGACAAAAAACGCGCTTATCGAAACGATAGCTGGCAAATGCACGTTACGAGTGAGTTACAAAACACTAGATCACGTTATGTTTTGCAACTTGACACGCACGGTCGCACTCTCTCGTGTCAAGTCGACTAGAATACAATCTTTACAACACAAGAGTCTACAAGAGGTCTTTGCGCAAACGTAATTGAGAAAAATCAGTTATAACGTTATGACAACCAGATACAATAGAAAACGATTTGTTCAATGGACCGCAATAATTGTTTTCCTGCAATGTGCTGCGGTACATGAATGCTCGTTTGTAATATTATAATTAATAACTGACGTGGTAACTGGTATGGGCCATGTGTGTTGAAACACAGTATATTATACTTAGATACATTTGCCCTGAAATGTGACAGAATAACATAGAAAAAAGTGTTCATAATCAAGCAGAAAATATTAAAATACATACTTGGTTTTAAGGCCAAGTTCAAAATTTTAAACTTGGCCAATAACAACCACATACCTACTCAAAACGTGAGAGGGCAATAAGGTACTTAATATATTCATTATATTATTTATTTTAAGATATTTCGATGAATGCATTACTTACACGATTACTTATCAAATTTACGGTTCTAAAAAACTTTCACAGATACGATGATCATAACGGTCTACAAAAAATTCAATAGGACACATGAAATCGTTGAATGATTGTTACGCCACACATGCACATCATTATTGAACTTGTACGACTCCTTACTTTCTCTATGCTTGAACGCTACGCTCACGGACATAGAAGCGTGATTTTCTCCACATCAAAACACAATAGGCTCCATATATAAAATATAATGTACTTCAAAACAACAGTCTAAAGGTCTTTATGCTATTGCCGCGACATTAGAGTACTGATTAATAAGCACAATGCCAATATGGCGCAAAATCACGTAAGTAATTCTGAGTCCATACAATTGCTTGTAAATTGATTGGCAATTGACGTAGTACCAATTGCTCAGTTATAGAACAGCGTTCACGTGTCACAGGCGTAGAGCATATTATAATTATTTTCTCATATTCTGTGGCCATGATAGTAGGTAGCAAAAAAAATAACTACTGTTTTCTACTGTGCATAATATATATTCGGTACGAAGCTTTATTTGACACTCAGGGATAATGCAGTAGTTATTTACTTTTCATGAATTGGATCAGTAGTTTCATAGATCAGCCGTAACATACAACATTCTTTATCTCGTGCATAAGGATAGATACTTATGCCTAAAGTCTAAACTCTTATTTGAAGTGCGTAGTTTTAACATGTCTAAAAGCAAAGCAGTCCTACTCTGAATACGAAAGTAAATTAAGGACCGAATGATT
The DNA here is from genome assembly GCA_931315375.2 of Opisthograptis luteolata. NCBI lineage: Eukaryota > Metazoa > Arthropoda > Insecta > Lepidoptera > Geometridae > Opisthograptis > Opisthograptis luteolata. The sequence continues at coordinate 8,375,366 of OV928033.1, forward strand.
TTTAGAGCTGTCAAAGCTAGTTTATTTTTAGAGAAAGCACTTCAGAGTCGACAGGGTATGGATTCTTATGTAATGAATTATACCTCTAATAGCATTAATGGGTCAAGTTATAACATAGTCAATTACCAAATAACAATCACTACTTACTGTCCATTTACTGGATACGTTGAATGTGGATTTCCTGCTGGAAAAATCTTTAAAAGTCACCGTGTATAGAATTAAAGAACTTTTTTCTTTAATATAATTGTAAAAAAACAGTTGCCAGTTCCCAGCCCTCGCAGCAGTTGCTGATTGGCATAGTAATTGAACTACTATACCAACTGCACATACCTGTCTGTATTTTAATGGTCCGTGGCACAGTAAGTATAGCCGTAAAGAAAAATTGTGCCCATGGTAAATTACAAAAAGACGGCATAATTTGAGTTCTATTTTATATCGTGGGACATGAAACACATGGAACAACTTGCTTCCATTATCGAAGAAAGGGTATCATGTTCAACCATTACTATCGATAATGATATCGTTATTAAGGTTTTAAAGTCCCACGTGAGACCAACTTGGTAAAGAAGTTAGTAATATTCAAAATGTACAATCATCATCATCATCAGCCCAAGGAAGAGTGACTAATCTAAACTGAGGCGTTATTTGGGGTAAAGTGATCTATGTTCGGCTCGCATAGGCTGTCGCTTTCTGGGAAAACGCTTTTGTCCTAGAAATCGAGACGCAACAGGATGATTTGATTGCTAACAAATATTTTTATTTAAGAACTATTCATAATTTTTTAGTATTATATATAGGTACTAATGTACAATATTATAAATTTGAAAAGGCCTTTACTCCTTCCCTACCTTAGTAAACTTTATTTAGGTGAAGCACAAAGAAGCCAAAAAAAAAATGCCTTCCACAAATAGTTCAAACAATTGAACCCAAATCGCACCGAACGTATTGTTTGAACGTAACAAATTCATTTCGAAAACTGTGCTTGTATGTGATGTGATATTTTAAGTTCCACTTGCTTTATTCATGAGTAACATTGAGCGGCTTTGTTACGTCGTTTTATCCAAGCGTTGCCAGGCGGCCGCCGGCGGTGCGGCGGAGTCAAATTAATTTCATTCCGTATTGAAATTATTTATCTCATGTAGGCAGGGAATATTGGAAATTCAGATTCGATAGGGTGTGAAATTGCACAGTGACATTTTAAACTTTTGCTTTGTGTTCTCTTATCATACAATGCAGCCAACTGGCAAAAGCTGTATCATCGCTTAATTGCAATTTTTAACTCACGTTTATTAATAATTTATTTCACTTAGTTTTGTTCAATGTTCACATTAATTTATTGTACTTAGTCGAATTGCATGTTTCATTAAGGCACTATATACGTGTTATTCTTAAACACCGCATCAAGCATATCGGAAGATATTCTGAATAACGTAGCATTGAGTTTCATTTTGCTGTTTTTATTGTGTTTATGCATTGTGTATGTCCTGCATTTTGCGCATTCAGCATGTGTGTGTATCTATATTTTAGACATGCCACAGACTAGTGAACTGAGACTTTCTTCGTCCATGCCTCCAGCGGAGTTGGCCAAGAGTGGCTCTACGGATGCCATCTGCAATTATCCGGGATGTATCCATACAGGTATTTTACTGTAGAATTATTTTTTATTCACCTTCTTCGGGTTATCTGGGTTATCGGTCATCAGGTAAGCCTACAGTTTATTAAGAATGTACATGTACCAATACCTAACAGGAAACCATATACGTAGTAGTGTACGTAACTTAAAAACTTTTTGTTCATTGGAACACCACCACCATTTTACCATTGGGTAGAGTCAACTAATTTATGCATGTGCAACTAATATTTATGAAATAACTACATATGTATTAATATTCCATTAAGCTAGACTAATTTTAACACTGCTTATATTTATACTTCTTTCTCTTTTTTTTGTATTTTATTTCAATGGATTTTGGTAGGTTTGTTGGGTGTTGTGTATTTTTAAAAAAATATTTTTAATTCAGGCACCAAGTTAAGAGTATGCACAATGGCAATATGGTAAATATCGCCAAGTTGACGATATTTACCATATTGCCATTGTGCATACTCATACGTACATAATTTTAATATTAAATTGTTTAAGTAAATTTAATATACTGAGGCTAGAAATCTTGTGATCCGCTCTTTCAAGGCGTCATGCCGTTTACGTCCAAAACCCATTATCATTTTCTGAGTGTAGATACATGTAAATTGTGTGCCAGCGTTAGTGATAGGTATTAATTGTAAATATCAAGGTTCTAATAGATTAAATTTGGTTTAGCATCGAAGCTGCTACAGAACATGGATGATAAAGTGGACCCCTGCGATGACTTCTACGACTTCGCCTGTGGTTCCTTCGTGAAGAACACTCGCATCCCCGACGACAAAACGTCCGTCAACACCTTTTCCATCATTACGGACCAGCTTCAGGAACAGATACGAGCGCTGTTGGACGAGCCCATCGCTGCAGACGAACCCAAACCTTTCAGACTGGCCAAAACGTTGTACCAGGCCTGCATGAACAGAAGTAAGTAATCATACCTGTGATTCTACTACCCATAGATGAAAAATATACATTGTATTCCCTTCAATATGATAACTAGTTGAAACAAAGTTTTCCTATATCCACTTTCATGGCTGGATTGTTAAGCTAACTCAATTTTGTTTTCATTGTTTAATGGAATACGATTGTCACCTACAAACATATTTCCGAGCCCGCCCACGCTCATAAGCTCGTATTGTGCCTACAAATTGTAATTAAAACTTTCTCGTCAGAGTATCAGTCGATGCATAAAACAAGTGATGTTGTTTTAACTTTTTCTATCCGTTTCCCCCCGTCGCGCGTCGATGTGTCAAATCATTGTAGCGTGCGATATTTTTTTCTGCCATTACAAAACATACAGAGCTAATATTTATGTACATTGAAAATCATGTTTTTGACAACAAATTGTCGGAAGGATAAGACGATTGGCTAACTTTCATAGAAGAGAAACAATGATCGAAAACTGCCCTCTAAAAAAAATATTTACCTTTTTCAGGCATACAAAACCGATTAAAGAATTGTTTTTTTTGTATGGTATATACACAAGACAGGTTTAGTTCTATAAAATTGACGATAGTTTAAACCTTTTTTGACGCATACGACCTTACGGCATTAGTCAGCTCGCTTGCGTTTTTGTATGGAGCTGATTTCAGATTCATTGTTTATCACGGCGTCCTTTAATATGTTTATATGTGTGTAGATATCATAGGTATTCTGGAATGAGAAAAGAAATATATCATAAAAGCAAAACCTATTAAGCGTCTGTGGATCTATAATAATAAACTTATTTTGTGATTATTCGGAACCTCACAGAAATTCTCGCAAGACAACAAACTTTAGTCAGGCTCTTCGCGGAGGGCGCAAGCAAGTTTAATGAATACCTAATGTTATTAATGTGAAATTAACTCTGTTTGTCAGTTACTTTTTCACGCTTAAAACACTGAACGTATTTTGATGAATTTTAGTATGGAGTTAATATTTGAACCGTGGAGAAGAAAATAATACTGGTTTTTCTGTAATTTTGAATTAAAATATTTTTTATTGTTTCTAACATAAATATATAATTATAGATACATAGGTATATATGTTTTTTTTTTATTTTTATTGTTGTTTCTTTTGTTATTAAAAAAATAGTCTAATACTAGCTGCAACCTGCGACCACGTTCTTCCTGTTATCCTGAAGAAACTTTTTCCTGGATAGACAATAATTTCCAGGGTATTAAAATGTACCCTATCTTCATTAAAAAATATATAGTTCATAGAAAACTAAAAAAAACACTTTAAATAGCACTCAAAAATATAAAATAATTAAATTGACTTGTATTAGTATGATATAATGGTTAATTCAAAAAGTGTGGAGCGCTTCTTTTACTGGGTAAATAAAAGTACAGACAACCAAAAAGCGCTCCACACTTTTTGAATTAACCATTATATCATACTAATACAAGTCAATTTAATTATTTTATATTTTTGAGTGCTTTTTAAAGTGTTTTTTTTTTAGTTTTCTATGAACTATATATTTTTATTTTTTTACTTTTTAGTCTTTTGTTACCAAGTCCAATCTATCGGACTCATCAAAAGGAATCATATGAGCCCAAACTCGAGGGGTTTACTAGTAGCCACTGCAGAAATCCCCTACCCACCTTCTGGCTACATCATCAGACCCTCGTCACCAAGTTCAATCTATTGGACTCATCAAGACGAATCATATGAGCCCAAACACGAGGGGTTTACTAGTAGCCACTGCAGAGATCCTCTACCCACCTTCCTGTTGCATCATCAGACCCTCGTCACCAAGTCCAATCTATTGTACTCATCAAGACAATTCATATGAGCCCAAACACGAGGGGTTTACTAGTAGCCAGCGAAGAGATGCCCTACCCACCTTCCGGCTGCATCATCAGATCAGGTCGATGATACCAAATTATTGCATTGTCACCGAGATTACATACACATACAAAGTTTCAAGTCGATACGACAATTAGAAGTAGGTGAAAATTGACTTCTAAGATTTGATTACATTGTTAGTTAGTTAGTTAGTTAGTTACAAGTCAAGCTAATAAAAGTGTTTTAATAAAATTTAACAGAAATCCGTTGAACCGTTTGAGAGTAAAGAAATAAGAAACATACACACTCACGCACGGACTTTCGCATTTGTAATAATTATTGTATTAGTGTGACTAATAAAATATAGATAGTTCATTATCAGCCTTTCACGTTCCCACTGCTGGGACTCTGGCCTTTTTTCAGAGAGAGAGAGTATGGGCTGTAATCTATCACGCTGGCCCAATGCGGGTTGGTAGATGTCGCATGCCCTTGAATGTTGCAGTTCTTGGGCATGCCGTTTTCCTCACGATGTTTTCCTCCACCGTTTTGAGCGATGGCAAATCCGCACTTAGCATAAAGATAGTTACATAATATAATAAGCTAAATATCACGGGCTGATTAATCACGAAATCTACATTTCAAGTGACATCTTTACTTCTATAGTTTTCATAATCTTTGGCCAGACTTGCGATGATTATTTGTTTAGTTTTTACATAACTACCCTACTTACTAATCGTTTTTTGTTGTAACGCCTGCATGCTCTAAGGCAAAAATGTACCCTACTTTATAATTATTTTTATGTTTCTCAAATAGGTGAACTATGTTCTTTTAAGAAATAAATGTCTTAAACCAGAAATCTTGAACACCTCCAAAGGCCGAGCGCATGCTCCTTCGAGAAAAATTAAAGGGGAAAGACTCCTGCAATTATTTCAACTTACACGTGGATGAAGCCATGGAACGGGTCGCTAGCTACATAAATAAGAACTTACGTTAGCTAGTTAAATTACCTAGGTAGGTAGTCTAGGTACCTAGGTTGCACTACTGAAGTAGGTAGGTAATTGTGGCATGCTTAACACCAAGTGCTTAGGTAACGCAGTTAGAAGTTTACAGTTGACTTTAATTGGATTCAATTAAGTTAATTATTTATTGTTTTGTTTCTGAAACTTGTTATGGAGCTGTAGCTAAATGCGAGTGAAAGTGAACTGATTATGTCGCCTCCGCCGTTTGCACAACCTACCTACGTGACGTAAGGTGATAGCGAAATGATCGCTGAAGCCTGCCTTTACAATCTTTACTAGTTAAAATTTGCTCCAATTCAATTAATAAAATGTGATCGCGCCTAGAAAATTACCTGTCGGGCGTTTCTTGCCTTATCTTTTGTAAGAAGGCTGGAACAGGCGTAGTTATAGTTTTAAATTTGCTTTTTTAAAGCGAAGACATGATATTCTAAAATAAATAATTTTGAGCTTCAGTAAAAGTTACCTTTGAATTAGGACACATAACTGGATCGGATTGGCAATAATCTGAAGTTATGTTCATGGCTACCTAACTACCTACTTATGCCACATTGATCTTACTGTTATGCTATATTCAATATTTCGCCGTTTTCAATCAGCGTCAACCTACGAGTATATAACGCTCTTATGCTGGGGTCACACTAACGGAAAATGCAGTTAAATAGCCCGATGATTGGCGTTTGACGTAAGTGTGGCCACGACATTTGACAACGGTTTTCACATTAGCGTTTGACGTTAGCCGATAACTCAAGTGCATTTACGTTGACCGTTCAAGTGTAGCCACTCACATAATTGCGTTAATAAATAATGAATGCAATATTTATCGCGATGATAGGCATTGACATTTCCCTTGACGTTGACCTTAGTGTGGTAGAGAGTATGGGCCATAATATACGCTGTACGGGTCGGTAGATGTCACATGTCTTTGAATGTGGTGGTTCTACAACTACTTAATCCGTCGCTACTTCAAAACTACGACAGTAGACATACATCGTCTTAGCAGTAGACAAGTAAGGTCGAGTTGATGGAAGTTGCCAACATTGAGAAATTTTCCCACGCTTTTAATGACCGCAATGTGCAATGGCCGCTATTGACCACCCTATACAATTCACACCTCCAACAATTAGTGAGGCCATCTATCCTCTTTCCACCGAGAAATTATGTAAGTTTAGTGGTTTTTTATTTAAGCACAGCGCATTTTATTTAGGTCTATCGCGTAAATCGTAGTAAATAAAGGCTTTATTCAATGCAAACCGATCATAAACCTTCATAACTAAGCCGTACAATCAACATAATCTGTACAAACATTAAATCCAGTCGTCCATAGAATTTGCAAATAATAATGAAAGCACGTTTGTTTGTATTGGACTTGGTCGCCCCTGGATATTATTCGCAGTAGGTGCAATTAAATAACAGAATTAAAGAACTTTACTTAATTACGCATATTTATTGAGTTATTTGCTTCATAATCTAAGGAAAGTTTCCAAATAAACTTGGACTTAGACTTGGCAATAAGCATTCACAAAAAAAATTGTTAGGGTAGGCGACCCTATTAGCCTTATACAATTTGTTTTACCCAGCGACAATTTAATTTCGTATACCTTACCCATGCAAGCCACAATTTCAATATAGATACTTGTCACCATTTTGGAAATTGAGGCTCCTTTTAAATTAGGTATATAGTTAGATACATAGCCTCTAATGCAAAAACTAACATTTTTCTTTTCCATAATGAATACAAAGTGGATGTAGTCAGAGTGACTCAATTGGTACTGCCCCTACCTGCTGATTTACGGGGTACTACAAAAATGTGTTTTGTTTTATGAAGACGCTATCGAAGATCGCGGTGTCAAGCCCCTGCTGGAGATGATAAAGAAGCTGGGAGGCTGGCCGGTGCTGGAAGGAGACAAGTGGGACAGCAACGCCTTCTCCTGGGAGCAGTCAGTCTACAACTTCAGGCAGGCCGGTTACTCGGTGGACTACTTCCTTGACTTCTCGATCAGCGTTGACGTCAAGAACTCCACCAAGAGAATCATTGATGTAAGAGCATGCGCATTTACCTCACCATTAGTTCGTAGTTAGTTTTTTATATTTTGTTGTGTGTACTCATTTCATTTTAGCAGCGAATTTACTGCTCGGCGAGTTCTTATTTTGTTTTATTATTTGCGAAGATTGCGATGTGTGGCAGGAGTGAATAAAACAATCCCACAAGTAACTCCCTAAATACTTAGCACTAGGCGATATCTGTGTCAGAACTCTGGGTGCTTGAATTAATTAATACCTGACTGCGAGCAGGGTTTAAATCTGCGTTTCTGCCAATCTCCGTCTTTACGTGATTGAAAAAAATCTAAATTCTAGCTTCTTTTTTTAATACAGTTTCGCACATAAATAATTTTGCGGCGCAGATGCTAATGCTTGTAAACATCATGTTGCCTGCAATGACCCATCTTGTCCCCAACAGCTGGACCAGGCGTCCCTGGGCCTGAGCCGCGAGTACCTGAACCGTGGGCCCACTGACAAGCTCGTGCAAGCTTATTATGACTACATGGTGGACATCGCGACACTCCTGGGTGCCGACCGCGCCAGGGCGGAGGTCGAGCTCAAGGAGTCACTCATGTTTGAAATTGCTCTTGCCAACGTGAGTACTCCGTACACATTGTACTTTATGCCAGTTGACTAGGACATTTTTTTAGATGTTGGATATGGATCTAGTTAAAGTTGAAAACCGCCAGTTGTCTCTCATGTATCAAGTATGAATGATTTATTAATTATGGCTGGTTGAGAATATACAGGACACGTTCATGGCAACTAAATCTTTAAAGTAGATATACCTACTTACCTAAGTATAATTAATTGTATGTTATACTAATTTACAAAGACAGTGAATATCTAATCAAAGTATTTTTAGTGTAAACAGCAAATGCATAAAAGACGTTTTGAAAGAATATCACGCTGATTCCAAGTTTATATTCTACATACTGTGTAACATCGTGTTTGAGAGCTTTCGATGCCTATTTTGTGGTAAAATAAAGAACAAATATCCCCACTTATAAAATTTTGTAGTGTCCCGCTCCGTTTTTAATCGGGTAAGAAAATGAAATATATGCTGAATATACCTTTTTTCATCAAGAAAGTTTAGACTACATACGAAATATTTTTTAATCGCATCAATAGTTTCAGCTTCCAATATCGCCATACTTTACCGTTAATCAATACAAATAGATTTGCTAAATTTACTTCTTTATTATATTAGTGTAGATGTATGTAGTGTTTGTTATTTGTATTTAGGTACATATAAATGAAATAACAGTGCTTCTAATAGCCTAACAGTTTGAGTACTTACCTATCTTGAAAGTTACTTACTTAATTCTTAGCCTAGTCTTATTTTAATTTTGTAGAGCATTTTGTAGTTTAATTTTTGAATAAGTCTAGGTACAATTGGTTTGCTATGTCTACACTTTTTTCTTGATTGTTTTATTTTGCCTATGGATTTCTGTATGGAACTACAATTGGTAAGATTATTTGTATTGTTTCATTTTATCATTTTCATCTTCATTTTGAAAATGTATCTGTGTGAAACTGTTTCCATTAACGAACCATCTAGAACTACATCCGATTTCCATGTTATAACGTCTGCTGAAGATATTTAAATCAACCCTTCTGGTATTGTAACCTATAAGATAAGTATATTTACCCCACGTCAATGTTTTAGACTTTCTGTTTGGTTTTAGTTATCTCTTGAAAAATGTTTTTAATAGTTTTTGTAGAGCACAGCCTTTAGCATGTTACTTTACCTTCAGCTATATGTTTGTTTTGCTGATCGTAAAAGAGGATTGGGGGTTCTTGAATACTTCTTCATTATGCATTTGATTTTTCGTGTGCAATAATTCTAATCAAGATATCAATTGTACCATCGAGCCTCTTACACCTGACTTACGCTTTGTCTTGCCTGTCTACATTGTTCATCCATGTTTTGTATTGACGTTATCTGTATTTTATCCAACTGGTAAACATCTGATGTGGGTAGAAACGCATGTCAGTGCAAACAGCAATGACGTCATGTCTCCTATAAAAAGCAAGCAGTACGTAGTTAGATTAGGACGTAATGCCTGAATCATATAACTATACCTACCGATTGGCCTTACCTCATACATCACAAAATTTTATATATTATTTAGCACTTAATTTAATATTCCTTCAATATGAAAACCATCCTAGCATTCGAGCTTATCACTTACCTAAGTGAATTATTAGAATTAGAATATCAAATCACAGGAGTACCTATCCCTGCTGTCGTATTTACAACATTCTACTGTTAATACTGGGACAGTATGGAGTATGGAATACGACGGCTGAACTTGAACTCTATACAAAAATATCCAAAACACCTATTAAGCGGGAACAACTGAGAATTAAAATGTATGAGAATTGTGAAATATTTGCAATTTAATCTGTGACTGCTTTATTGTATTTTGTATAATAGTATTTCTTTTTTTTATGGTACTCCCTACTTTTAACGTTGTTATATGTTGTTGAATGAAAATCATAATTTTTCCATACAATTTTAAACAACCCTTTAGCCCTGGAGAATAAATTTCAAAAATATTTTTTTAGAAAACGTCTAGTACCTCCTACTCAGGAGAACGCGCATGCCAAATTCTAGCTATGTAAGTCTTGTACTTTTTGAGTTTTTTTTGAGATCAGTGGGTTGTCAATAGTTTGCATTTTGTAACCCCCGACTATATAGGCTGTGGTTGTGTGTAGGTACTTTTTTCTGCACTATTTATTTTAGAGCAATGCCATCCGCTAGGTATTAGTTGTAATGCGGTCCGAACGTCACGTTCTACTGAAGGACGTCTCACTGTTTGTTATTTACAGTTGAACATTTTATTGACACATCGGTCAGCGCTACGTGCTTGCTACCTTGCTGCCTACATCGGACTTGTACATTTAGTTTCTCGTCTGTGATTATTTAGATCTGACAAAAGTACCTTCCTACTTATGTATGGGAGGGTGTCTGAAAACCGAATACATGAATAAAATCAATAAACTTCTTGCACCTTGTGAAATGGGTAGAGTAAAACACGTTACAGTTTTAAAACTAAAATCATCTCATTCGGGCCTCTCGTTACAACAACAGCTTTATGAGCCCACAAAGAATTCCTTTTTACGACCATCGTTGACTTTGATGTTAAATAAATCACCCTGAAAGCTATGAATTTTTTTACGGTCACCAGTTGATCACCATAATAGGTTCTATTCAAGGTCTCAAAACATCTACTTGTCAATATTGACCTAATTGTTAACACGTGTTGCGATCGCCAATCGAAAGTGACACTATCGGTTCGAGTTGGCAGTTTGTTGTCTGGGTCTTGAAATGCTTTGATTGTATCCATTTGTATGTGTCCTCCCTTATCGTTACTAAGCCATCAACCTCATCAGCTTGGTGAAAGCGGGGATCTATATAGATCAGACAGTAATGTCGGAAATTAACTGTCGGTAGAAATTGTATGCGTAGCGCAGTTCAACTGAATAGTCTACTAAAGTACCTTTAGAAATCACTGTTTTTTTTTATTTGAGACCAATCTAATTTAGTAAGTAGTAGGTTCACACATTGATCTGAATTATAAGTATACATATTATGTTGGATACTATAACTAGATTTTTACTCGTTTACAAAATATCACCAACGAGGTTGATGGGCGCAAGTTTATCTCTATCCTAATATGTTACTCTGTATTTCAGATATCATTACCTCTTGAGAAGCGTCGTAATGCAACCAGCCTTTACAACCCTATGACCATTGGCGAACTGCAGAAGACGTTCCCTAAGTATGTACACGGATTTCTATCATTTCTATCAATCTTGTATAATTATACAGTATATAGGATCATAAAACTAAGGACCAATTTAAAGTATGATAGGTTGAATATTTCCAGTGAAATCATAGAACATACAGAGATTTACCATCTGATATCTCAGGGTGTCGAGGGTGTACTAATAGCTGCAAAAGATCTGGGCGGCACTAAACTGTGATTGCCAAACGTGACGCTTAGGTACCCCACTCGCACTTCTCTCATATTTTTAAGTCCAAATACCGAAGTTGAGGACATAATTCATTGAAGCCTCAAAACGAAATAGGATAAAAACGTAATCTAGGTATATTCAATATTCATAGGTATTTATTTATACTTAATAATAATTTTGTACAGGATCCCATGGCTGAAGTATATTAACCGTCTTTTGGCTCCCCACGTGGAAGTGGGCCTGGACGAAACCACCATCGTTAGCGTACCCACCTATATTGAGCAGCTCGAGGTTAGTTCCTTATTCTATACGATTTAGTTTTAGACCTGATATGTACCTACGAATTCCATAATTTATGACACTGTACACTGTACTGTGAATACATCTATCAAAAAAATTCGAAAAAATTCGATTTCGAAATTACGTTCGTTCTGTTCTGATTACTAAAACCTAGTTTCCCTGATCGCAAACTTTAGGTACAATACATAATATATTCATATTCGTTTACAAGTCAAATAAAAGTAGTATAATAAAAATAACAATAATAATAAATTATTGCAATTCGCCCAAGGGTTAAGTTGCAATACAGCTTCGTTAGCGTTACTTATTTACCTTTCACTAAATTAGAATCTTAATAAATCAAACAATTAGCTACCTGACCCTTTCATCATTACGTTCCCACTGCTAGGACACAGGCCTTCTCTCAGAGAGAGAGCATCGGCTGTAATTTACCACTCTGGCCCAGTGCGGGTTGGTAGATGTCGCATGTCCTTATTATATATCTGAACACTGAATATCTTAGATCCTTCTGGAGACGACACCCAAGCGCGTGCAGGCGAACTACGTGATGTGGCGTGTTGCTGGCGCCTCGGTGTCGTACTTGACGGACGATCTGCGCCGGCGGCAGCTCTCTTACGTTACCACGCTCTCCGGGAAGACTGAACGGGAGAGCCGATGGAAGGAATGCACCGATACCACCAGCGTCAGGTCTGTCATAGTTTGGTCTTTTAGAATTGGAATAATCTCGCTGCCTGTCATGCGAGATAAGAGTCAATCAACTGTTCACCTGTGTGTTCATTAAGAACTTCTATGTAAATAGTAAATTTATTGCTCGACTACATCGACTCATCTGTTTTCACCAGATTGCTCACAACTATGTTTTTTTCGCAGTATGTCAATTGCCGTGGGAGCCCTTTACATCAGAAAATACTTCAACGAAAAGTCCAAAGCCAGCGCCCTTGAAATGGTGAACGACATCAAGTATGTTTTTTTTGATGATATTAATACCGTGCAACCTATCAGTATATCTTATTTTAATTTATTTACTGTAGTATCTTGTATTTGTACCTATCAATCAAGGACTTTTTCAAAACAATAACGAAACAAAGAAACAATTTATTGTATTGTGTGTATATATGTTTGTAAAAATATCTAGTTGAAACTGTTCTAACGTTAATATCAGAATCATGACTTTAGGGTTGAAACGTCACCAAGATCGCGCAGAAATCGAAACATAAATTGAATTATTGGTTCTTAGTTCCATTAACTTAAATACATACCTACTTCCCCAGGCAACAGTTCCGTAAGACCCTAAACGAAGTGGATTGGATGGACGACAAGACCCGTAACGCCGCTTTAAACAAAGCTGATGAAATGGCCTCCCATATTGCTTATCCTAACGAAATGCTCAACAACGACAAGCTGACCAAGTTCTACGACGGGGTAAGAATTTTATTGTTACGCCTCTATGCCCTATACCCCTATATCCCTTTGTGGCATCAGTGGATCAGGAATCTACAACATCCAGACACGAAGCTTGTGCTTTTCTTCAGTGTATCTACATAATTATATTTATCGGGGCATCGTAACCGACACCGACGCGGTTCAGTCGGCTGTTTTACAATTGCGCTACATCCACCGTAGTTTAGGATGCAGAGGTATTCTCGATTTAACTACATATCCAATTCTAACGTTGGCTAAACTTGTTTCTTTTCCCTAGCTGGAGATGTCATCGGACAAGTTGATGGAGTCCGTTCTGAACCTGACTCTGTTCGGCACCGAGTATCTGTTCGGGAAGCTTCGTGAGCCGGTAAATAAGACCGACTGGGTGTCCCACGGTAGGCCCGCCGTCGTCAACGCATTCTACTCCTCTATCGAAAACAGCATCCGTAAGTAACAGAAATACTATGCTAAAGCTACTACTACAACTATGACTCAGATACTGACGTATCAACTGTACCTAATATACCAACTTATTTGTCTCAATTTCCAGAATTCCCAGCTGGAATTCTCCAAGGCGCATTTTTCTCAGCCAAACGTCCCGCTTACATGAACTACGGTGCCATCGGTTTTGTCATCGGCCACGAAATCACCCATGGATTCGACGACCAGGTAATCTATTTTAAGCGCAGAATGTTTAGGGTATTAAATAGCGGTACACACCAACTGTGTGTCTATTAATATCTAAGCATAAAAACTATGTAAGAACTGATAACTGTGAGTGGTAACCATTCTTCGTCCATGGTGGTACGAGTAGGTAACAGTTCTCACACAGTAAAAGTCAATCAATCTGAAAACGTCAGCCATTATATTAATTACTACATTAAGCACAAAAACTAGTAGTACATAGTATGTATTTGTCTTACTGTTAAATTTACTGTTTTATATCGCAGGGTCGCCAATTTGACAAGAACGGAAACCTAGTGGACTGGTGGCAGGAGTCGACCAAACAGAAGTATCTTGAGAGGGCCAAATGCATCATTGACCAGTACTCCAACTACACCGTGAAAGAAGTGGGCCTGAAGGTGCGTTAGCCTCCGTTAGAATATTGCGATGTTACCAAGCTAATTAACTCATTTCGGGCCACTTTTGTAAAACCAGTCTTGCTAAAACTTTAAGTAAACACTTTACTTAGTGGTTTTGAACCAAATGATTTTTTTGTTGTCATTCAGATCAACGAACTAAATGGTAACTCCGAATAAAACTCAAAAATCATTGCTACGCTGTCGATTGCATATTTTGGATTTTGTATATGTAGTTAAATAACTTTTTGTTTCTTTTCCTGAAAATCAACTGAGGTGGCAAAGCTGGTGGTGATGTTTAGAATGACCTTTAATATACCTTTAATATAATAGTACCTATTTTGGATTACAGATAATTGTTAAGATGGTTTAGTCACAACAAGCCTTCCTACCTACGTTAGATCTAGTGCAGTTAGTACCTCCAGTTGTTAATGTCTGTTTTTTTGTCTGCCAGCTGAATGGCGTGAACACCCAAGGCGAGAATATTGCGGACAACGGCGGCATTAAGGAGGCTTACTACGCGTACCAGGCCTGGATTCAACGCCACGGTGAAGAGGCCCGCCTTCCAGGACTTGAGAAATACACACCACGACAGGTAAACTACTTTGAGAACACGACAAGCTTTGCACAGACAAAAATGTTCATAGCTAGATAACCATTCATCATTAGAATCAGCTTGTTTCAGTCCACTGCTAGGCATAAGCATATCCTAAAGTACCTACGCCACTGCGCCCGATCCTCGTCTCTCTCATCCTACCGCTGCCAACCATCTTGTATGGAAGGATATACCTAACGAATATATTGCTAGAGCTATCATTTGCACTGCTGGAGATAGCGCTTTCTTGAATTTGTTGAAGTTTTGTACGCGCTGGTACCTATATGTACAACGTATATAACCATAGGGTTCGAGTTAACGCCCTATCATTTATTGACTTAATTGTGTTTAAATTGCAGCTGTTCTGGCTGAGCGCCGCCAACACTTGGTGTGCCGTGTACCGCAACGAGGCCATCAAGCTGCGCATCACCACCGGCTTCCACGCACCTGGTCGCTTCCGCGTCGTCGGCCCCATGTCCAACATGGAAGAGTTCGCCAAGGACTTCAAGTGCCCCCTCGGATCCCCCATGAACCCCCTCGCCAAGTGCAAAGTATGGTAACTTCAAAACGGAACCAAGACCCAACGAGCCATCTCACTTAACTCCTCACAAAAGCACCCAGTTTTTAACCGGTCTCAGTACTCGGAAGGTTTTATTTTGTGGCAGAGTTATTTTACATAATGCAGTACAAGTACGAAGTCAGCTAGCGAGCCTATCAATACACTGCAGCTGCTTACTGCAAGCTTGTCCAAGTATAATCGATCTTTAGTATCAAAAAATATTTTGATGTTGTTATGTTGTATATAGAATAGTTGAATTTATTGTATATCTAGGTACTTAGTTTTGTTTATTAGCGCAGATCAAATTATATTTCCTTGGGTGAGATTTTAGACTGAGCACGAAACGTTAGGTATTCGACGGGTATAAAAATTACTTATGTGTAAGCTTGTACATGGGAAGTACAAACCTTTTAGTCTACTCCGGTCATCATTGAATTTAGACGGAACAAGCCATGTGTGGTGCACTTTGATAGATAACGCACTTCACAGTAGAATTGGCTTTTACAATTTTAGTCTTTCATATTTATTGTGTACCGCAGTCACAGTGCATCTACTACTTGTACTCGAATTTAAAATATTTATAATTCTCTTCAGACATTATTAGTACACACCTTATAACACACACGGGTGAGCGCACTGTTGTTGCGGTTTGTAGTTATTAAATTTTATCTACTTAATAATGCTGTATCGAATCTCACGGTAGGTGAATAAGAAACGAGCAGTGATATTTAACTTTAGTATATTATTGTAAGCTTCTAGCTAAGAGACACTTTTGGATACGATTGTATTGTTGTAAGCCATCAATATTATAATCGTTTTTATCGACTAAATGGAATGTTTTATTTGTATCCCTATTTTATTTTATAAGTTGGTGAAAAAGAGAAGTGGCATGGTTTCATCACGATATTTTTCCTCACCGAAAGAACAAGCTCATTGTAGGATTCGAAGCCACGACCAAGCAAGCCGATATAACTTCAATTAACATCTACGCAAGCTCAAATCCATTATCTTTTAGCAACAATTTCAAGAGGTATTAAAGGCCACGATTAGTCAACCTTAAAAAGGCAACTAGGGTGGATTTTTGCTAAGCAATTACTACTAAAAACTTTTTAGGAATGACCAAAGCCATGATTTAATCAAGACGTAGGTATGTACTTATGAAACAAAAAAAAAACATCTAACGTAAAAATATCCTTCTTTCATATCAGACATGAAATAATCAAAACAAAATTTGAAGACTTTTCTTTATTGAATAAAATCACATCTACATACATTGAAAACTATATTGTATAATAAAGAAATGCAACAATTTGATGAATATAACTAGTACAAGTTCTATGTCTAAGAAAAATGCTAATAATACATGTACTTTGAATAATACGATAGAAAACTTACTTAATTCTCAATATGTCATAACTCACTGCACAAATATTTGTCCCATTGCGGGAAATGGCGGGAATACAATCCGCGATCTCACGGTTGGCATGGGTAAAGCTAGTAGTAGCGGATAAAAATAAGAAACGTCATATGTACGTCAAACAGATAGAATGAAAAACTAAAAACGGGCGAACTAGTGATACATTACATTGGTTGCTAGTAGCAACTTGCTACTTTTTGACGAAATAATAGTGATGTGAAAAATGATCCAATATATAAACAGATCTTTTAGAAGAATAGTGAACTAATCAATCTAGTCAGATTGTGGACATTGATAAGTATTGTTCGTTAATGTTTATAATATGTAGCAATTCATATAATATGCTACCTAATCTTATTTTGAATTTATGCGTAAGAAGTATTTTGACAAAATCTTTTTACTAACTTATCAATGTAATACTGAATCGAATTAAAAGTCTGAGTATACATTTATGTCACTTTTATCTTTCGTTCGCGAACTTCGTGTTTTGTGGAAAGATATTATAAGCTACTAACTTATTCGAAACGTATTTAAATATAGCATAATACGACCTTTATTTTGTTAGCGCTAATCGCCATTTGCATTGGAATTCTAATGGCGACACAATTTATCACCATTCAATCGAAGGAATTTCATACATGGATATACATATTCTTCGACAAATACCATTAAAAAATGCATAATAATTAAGTTACTTTAATATCATAATAATATCGATTATTTCAAAATGATGTCTGCCTTCTTTTAAATTATCTAAAATAATATGCGATATTTTTATATAAATGAGATCAAACAAATTAAAGCTTTTATAATCTACAAATTTAAGAAAAAAATATAGTTGTATTACAAGTAATGACTAGAAATAATTATTATTGGATATATTTTAAATCTTTAGACATTATGATTACGAATAAATACGTATTATTAATTTAAAGAATCGTAGAGTATTTATTCATGTCAGCTAATTTTACATTATGTGTGACTTCTAAATACCAGATTCCAATATATGAGCTGCGCATTAGTGTATAGAAATCGGCACAAGTCGTGCATATAGACCGTGGTGAGGAGCGAGCACCTGTCACCGACTGATAAACCAATACATCGCGTGAAGCGCCCGCGCCGGCGCGGTGAAGTCACAAACGACGTCGTGTCAAACCGACCAATGAAGAAAGCTTACGGCTCGTACCGGTATCTGTACAGTAGCACGTTGCGTTCATGATTATTATAACTATTTGATTAAGTTTTACTTACAACTAGCAATGAATATCTTTGAAATTCAATTAGAAACTAATATACATCAAGCTACGTCACATTTCATTCCTAAGTACACCAATTCTTTTAAATGTAAAAAATCTTACACATAGGCAGCTACAATACATCAAGATACACATTCATATTTCTAGCATATCCGATTTATATAACTCATCAATTCCGGTAGGTGTAAAGTTAGGGTGCATCCACATTAGCGATCATCGCTTTCGATTTCTTAATAGCGACGCACCCTACTTCAAGATTTCGACAGTCGTAGTTTCCAGCAGTGCGATTTTAATTCCCTCGGAAACATTTCCGACCACGGATTCGGAAGTCTCCGCGAGAAACTGAAAACAGGCATTTAATTTTAAAAACCAGCTGTTCATTCACGAAAAAGTCACCGACACCTATTTGCTCTCGGAAAACGTTTCCGTGAATATTTCCGAGTGAATTAAAATCGCACTGCAGGTCATGTGTTTCCATACCGTGTCTCCCCTACTTTACAGCCGTTTTCATTTTGACGACTTTGCGGCCACTGTAATTTGTCTTCCAGTGTTTTATTAGTCTTTTGTATATACATATAATAATAAAAATAAAAGTGCCAGGCACAAACTTTCAAAACATTTTGGTACTGACATAATAGAATTTAAGATTTTAAACACTAATATCGATTATACAACTTCCAATATGTTTTAGGACTTTTTGCCGAGGAGCATTCTTTGTTTTGACATCTTCTCTTAACTTATTGGACAGTGACCACACAATCGTCAAAAATTAAAGTGGCGCTTTGCAAGGGGGAGGGTAGGCTAGTTTCCATACGAAAATGTCCTAAACCCTTTTTATTTCAATAAAATCAGTCCAACCTTTTTAGCGTGGCGTACTGAACAAACCAACAAGTTACATACTGTTATAAATATCTTTCGAAAAGGGATTAGAACGTTATTGCGCGTACATGTGTGCGCATAATCATTATCATGTAGATAGGTCATTATTGTATTTGCTTAGAGCTTAATCCTCGAAGCTCAGTGGGTCTACGTTGTCTTCGTTTAAAGTCATGTGTGAGCGCAGGTAAATCATGTAACCCAGAAGGCGATCGTTGGCAGGATCCGCAGCAGAGCTTAGAAAAAAAGAAACTTATTACAGAATATCGCTAAAAATGTACTAATGAATGCTATGTATGATTCAGCGATCGACAATGGGTGTTTGGATCGATATCGTGATTACGTCAGCAGTTATTATTTACTCTTTTACACAAATGGCAACCCATAAATCGTTAAATTCCTCTCTATCTTATGCCAAAAATGCAATTACTTTTGTAGGATAAGGCCATTTGATCTCCCTAAAAGCTATTGTAGCAAGATTTTTTTAATAGTCATATATATTTTACTTACCCCAAATCGATATCCAGAGCAATCACGGTGTGATGCGGTTTGCCCTCCTCGTCAAACCAGCTGTAACAGAATAAACAGAATACACGTGAAGGAGAAGTAATAATATAAATATACTATCTACTAATTCTCAACTAAGTAAAACGAATGTAAGAAAATATACGGGCTTGTTCTTAAAAAAAAACTGAAAGACTAACAAACTGTCACGTCATCAGTCAAAGTCATGTGTTGGTTGTCATTCCATTCAATTTTGTTTTTTTCCGTGCAATATCAAGCGATTACCTAAGTTTTTGCGTTGTTTGAATAAAAAAATGAGATATTTACTACGAGCCTGGCTACGTCATTTGGACGCAATGTGTGAAGCGCATATTTTATTTAACTCATGTTCGTTATGCAGTGCCATCTATAATAATTCTGCGGAAGTTGGCTCTGAAGGTAGCTCATTTACCTAGTAAATCAATGAGATTGGCCATCGTCGTGAGCGCTGTAAAAAGTTATCATACCATTAAAGCTATGAGAACTTACATGTCTGCAGCAGATGGATTAGTGCAGGGCTCTTCGCCGAGCACGCCCGGGCGTCGGGCCTGCACGCCGGTGTCGACCGAGAGCGCGGAGGCCGACACCAGCGTCGAACGCAGCAGGTGCCAGAACATGTGGTTCGAGCCCTCGGCGTGTGCGCGCTCGATGCGAACCCAGCCTACAAAAGATACGCACTAAATGTATCAACTAATTATTTAGTTTCGCATTTTAGATGTTCAGGCACTCAAGTGAATCGTGCGATGCTAATATCTATTGGGAAATGTATCTGCATATCAGAAGTAAAGAAAAAGTAAGCTATTAACCTGCAAACTGTGGTTCGGCGTCAGGTTGGCAGTTGTTGCAGTAGCAGCGGACCTGTCCGCTGGCCACCACCTCACGCATGTCTGGATACGGCAGAACAAGGTAGTTCCAATACTTTAGAGCCAAGTGCATGTGTTCGCAGTTCCCGTTGGTTTCAGAGTAGAAGACCCATTCGCGGTCGGCGAAGCGCGCTCCGGCCTCCTCCGGGTTGTATCTGATAATGTTGTTCAAGTAGGTCAGGGTTTCGATGTGCAGTATGCCATCGGACCAGATGTCGTCGCGGCGCGTAGACTCGTCAATCGAGGGGGACTGCTCCTCGGTGAGGTCGGGCAGGTTGCCAGCATCGAGTGTAAGGGCGTCCATGATCTCGTTGTCGAGAAGGTCGGCGTCGCTGGCCTCCGGGTACCGGTCGTTGTGCCGTATGTTAGTGTCGCAGATCTCCGGAACGTCTAGAGAATCATCGTCGTCGCCCATACGCGACCCTATGCTCAGAGGATTTATAGGAGAGTCTTCGTCATCATCCTCGCTCTCGTCGTTCTCCGGCGGTTGGGCAAGTTGTGTCGACAGGCTCCTCCGTATGCCGAAAATATGCTTCGCAGCTTCATCATTGTCTGACACGATCATGGCATTGCTATTGGGGAGAATCAGGCTGTGATAAAGAGATTTTTGGTAAGCGGTATTTTGGTTGCACTTAATTTGATGGTTTCGAGCGTCTTTTGCATTCGGCAGACTGCGACCGGGCAAATAGTCGGGGCGCCTGCTGGGCCCCGGGCGTGGATTGTTAGTCCCAGATTCATCTGTGTAACTTTGCAGGGATGCGTCCGCTCGTCTCTTGTTCCTCCAGTGGTTGTGGCCGGGCTTGCGACCCTTCTCTGGTGTCTCGTTGTCGTCGTCGTCGTCGTCGTCCTCGTCTCCGCCGTAGTCGTCTTCGTTCGGTGGCTCCTGCGTGTCTTCGGGGTTATTCTCCTCTATGATCGGCAAGTCCAGTGAATTTCCTCCAAGTAAGACGTGGGGATGTAACAGAATTGACACCTGAAAGCATCGTGTGTTAAAAATGTGTTTTACTATAATGTATACTATATTGAATTAATTATATTATGTATTAAGGATATACTATTAAAATATAGTAATAATCACTTAAAGTTGCATATTGGTTGGAAAGTATTATGCTTAATAAAAAATCAATCACCTGGACAACTCTTCCGTAGAGGTCAATGGTGGGATAAATGTGGTTATACGTTTTGGGAATTGTCCCAATTACGCCACATGTGATACCGTCGATCTCGAGCGTTAGTTCACTGTTTAATTTGAAGTGCAGAGTTAACACCGAATTTTCGGCGACTTCGTCTAGATTGCGACCCACGTCGCTGGTCGTCTGAAGCAACAGAAGAAATGTTTATAGTAAAAGAAGACACACCTTTATGAAATTTCAATTTAGTTTGTAAATGAGTTACAAATGTTAAATAAGACATTGTAATTCGAAAGGTTTTAATTTTATATAGTACAATATACGATACGTCTCAGCAAGTGCATAGATACTTACATAACAACCACTGATCATTAGCATATCGTTAGCTAGCACCCAGGCGGGCATTTCAAAATGTAGCGCTGAACTCGGTGGCACTTCATTGGGCAGCGCCGCAATAGCTCCGATGCACATGGTACCTAGCCACTCATGTGTGATCTTGTCTACCCGGAACTATCGATGGAAAAACAAGACAAAGCTATAGTTCAGAAAATATACAGATAACGAGCAAGATCTTCCTAAAACATCATTTAACACGCACGATGTACACACTCGGTTTCTGCGGTGCCATTGCAAATTGCAATGCTATGACTCGAATTGACGTCCTGCATTTTCTCCTTTCTCGCTCGCTGCAGCAATGTGTTGCTATTGCAATAAGATGAGTTTTGATGGCATTAGCTTGAATTAGCAAGAATTTAAAACAGAAATCGTATGACGTTGTGTCCAAACGTCGCGAGCAAGCCGCATTTCACTTAGGTGACACATAAAGCTCATGGTATGCCATTTTTTCTGATTTCGCCATCAGAGTCTAATGCATAACTGAATGACCTCACCACTAACTAAAGCCAATAAAAAATATTTCATTCCATAGATCGCATTAGCGCTCTAGTCGTGCCAATGTTCATCCTTCACAGTTTTGAAACCTGGGTTTTATTGCGCAAGAAGGAAAATGTGTGCATCGAATTAACTGTTGACAATAGCAGCAAGTGAGTAATTTAATTTTAATTGCACGCGGAAATCTCACAAACTTTAACTTAAATACCCTTTGTTCGCACGTCTTTAATCATCATCATAATCAGCCTGTATCAGTCCACTGCTGGACATAGGCCCCTGAGCCCGGTCTTCGGCTCTTTTCATCCAACTACTGCCAGCCACTCAGCGCATGTCGTCGCTCCAGCCTGTCGCGTCCTACACTACGTTTGCCAAGTCGCGATCTCCACTCAAGGACACGTCTACCCCAACGGTAATTGGTTCTGCGGGTCATATACGACCAGCCCACTGCCACTTCAGCTTATGTCGGTGACCTTAGTTCTCTGACGGACCTCATTTCTGAGTCGATCCCTTAGATCAGAGGTCCCCAAACTTATTTTGTCTACTGCCCACTTTGAGAATAAATTATTTTTAGCGCCCCCCTTAAGCCTCTACACAACGCCTCCATTCGCCCACTTTGGGAAAGGCTGCCTTAGAAAAACACCAAGCATAGCTCTTTGCATAGCTCGCTTAGCAACTTTAAATCAATGGAATAGTCGTGCCGTGAGTGTCCATGACTCGGGTGAATCAAACCTGCACCTGTGCGTACGCTCAGACAAGCACCTAGCCGTAGACGCGGCTCGCCGCTGTTCCATTCTGCCAGCCTCCACCACCACACACATTCGTTCTGCGATCCCAGCGCACAAGCATGCCAGCATAATACATAGTAATTAAATGCCTACCTGCTATACTACTTAGTACCTACATATTAATAGCATCTCGTTCTTATGTACTTTCTGTTAAAAAATCTGTTTCAGTCTTTTTCCAACGAATTTCATGCGCGCTAGCTAAATTTGCGAAATTGTATAACATTTCACGATTAGTTGGTTTTGAAGCTACTAACCCACCTGATGGAAAACTAAGGCTGGGTCTGAGGTGGAACACACTTACGCAAATAATATCGCTTTACTGAATATCGCAGCTTGCAAGGTATTTTTTCGTTTCTCATACTTGGAAAGTACTTTTACCTGATAAAAAGTATAAAACAGTATCAGTCAAAGATTTTAAAAACTGTGGGAGCCATGATCAACTTTTTATTAAGCCACTCTGTTTAATCACGACGTTAAATTATTATTTATAAATACGGGCTGGTAGAATGCCATATATAGAATAAGAAAAAAAGGTGGGAAAGTGGTAATTTGATATTTTTACCCATGTGTGTATAAAAAATAATATTATTTAAACCATTCAAAATAACAGTAACTAACCAGGGTTTTATTTACTTTCCTCATATTCGAAATGAAAAGCAGATTGTTACCCTCGGGTGAAAGACCTATTTAGGCACTCACACTATTGGCGCACGAGCGTACGTGCCAACAGATAATTTCATCCCTTGTGTAACAATCAACTATTACAAAGTCGATTTCGTAATAGCAGTTTCGCAACGTATAGAAACCTATGCCATTTCCGTATAAATTTGCCTTTGTGCAATGCTTTTTCGACATAATTTTGCATACATTACTTTACTCTGTTATTTAGTGTAGACTAGAGATGCGTCGAATATTCGTTAATTTTCGTATCCAGCATAACTTTATATGTTCGGTATTCGGCCGAATGTTCGGTGGTAGTGCTGAATTTTAAATAATAAACAATTCATTTAATACGAGCAACATTTTATTATAAATAATTTGCTTACTCCATGATTAGCTAGCGTCTAGCGCCATCTATCGGACATTTTGGAATTATTGTTTTTGTCCGCCAGAAAACCTTCTGTTGCACAATTTACACTAAGCTTTTGTTTTATGACTTTAACTAGCTGCACCCCGCGGTTTCGTCCGCGTCTTCTCGTTATCCCGCAGGAACCTTTTCCGGGATAAAAAGCATGTGTGTTAATTCAGGGTATAAGCTATCTCCATTCCAAATTTCAACAAAATCGATTTAGTAGTTACGGTGATACGTGGTAACAAACATTCACACACACACACACAAACATTCGCATTTATAATATTAGTAGAACAATTTCACCGAAATAAGTCCAAACTAGCGATCTTTTACATGATTATTTTTAAATGATCACGCAGCATTTTACAACCGGTTTCCAAAACAATAAGGCTCTTTGTGCGTGTGACAGTGAGAACCACTATCAGAGTAAGCGGTAAGCGGAATGGCGCTTAATCAATAATTATTCGGTTCGGTTCAGAAATCCAGGTTCGGCGCATCTCTAGTGTAGACAGTATTCTTCACTATTTCGGTTGAAACTTGCCCTTATCGATTTAATTATGTATTTAGTAATATTATTGTTACAATTAAATTATCTACTGCAAACCACTAGCTATGTCATTTGGAAATAGTACAGCTTTCTATCAGTAAAATAATTTAAAATATCGGGTCAGTAGTTCTTAAGACTGCTAAGGTTTAGATTACAATGCTGATATCGGCCGGTTTCTATAACCGATCTATCCACGGTTTGACATAAATTTGACATTACTTCTATGGAGCTTATGTGAAATTTCCATCTCCAGTAGGGCAAATCGTGGATAGATCGGTTAATGGAAACGGCGTATATCTTCGACAACGCGTACGAAGTCGGCCTGGGTCGCTATAACATAAAGTGTATGTAGTGTATGTTAAAGTTTAGAAGAGATAATCCTATCACTAGTGTGTAAATCTTGATTCCACGCGAGCCGCAACATCTAGGAGTTGCCTATTGTGACGTTAGCGCATACGCGTAGGTCATGAATAGTGTGCATCTGAATTACTTACTCTGAATTGGTTGCCTCGTCTCAGAGGTTGACTGGCGATGGCGATCCCTTCTGTGTAGCCACGGCAGCGCACTGCAACTGTATCTGAAAACATTACGATCATAACTTTAATTTACAACTATATAGCTGCACCCCTCGGTGGCGGTTGGCTACTAGCTTAGGAGAATTATAATAGAAGTAGGATTATAACAGAATTTGCTTACCGGAGCTGCACAAGCGTATATTCTTCCCATGCATATAGTGGAACGTGTAAGGCAAAGGGCGGTATCGCCGGACCGGTTCTGGTGGGGAGCTCTCAGATGCTTCGCCATCGCACTGGCTGCCTACTGCTTCTCCTTCAGTTGGAGTCGTAGCGGCAGCTTCGGCTGCCTCCTCAGCCGGCTCTGAACTAGCGGACGTTTCTAAAGCCGCCATAGTAGGAGCACTGGGTTCATACTCCTGTGTCTCACAGGTATCGCTCGATTTAGACGGGAGCTTTTCAATCAATGTGATCGGAATCTCTTGGCTGGTTCCGGTTACGGGTATTGTGTTTGAGCTTGATGAAAGAGTCATCTCATTAGCTGGCTGACCCGAAGCAGCATCCGCGCAAGCAGCCGCCAACGCCTTTGAAGTAACTACTCCAGATGCTGCGTGAATAGCTGCGCTTGCGCTGATCACTGTATAACCGGTTGCGTTATCCGTGGCATTGGCGTCATACGACAACACACTATTTAGTGGCATTTCCGTTATGTGGTAGTCGTTTTTGACTGTAACAATAAAACGAGTTCATATACAATTTTATAATCACATCAGTATTTTAAAGCTGCAATGAAGATTTGGATGCTTACTCGTTTGCTGGTTGGGCTGTACAACGGGGAGGCCACGCGCTACTGACTTAATTACAGTAACATTACCTCCTAGCTCGCAGACAACATACACTTTCTGCAATGAAACAAAAACCAATCAATTGGAAAATAACATCAAAATTAACGTATCTGCATTAAACAGACAGTCAAATAAACAATGAGACAGATGATTCGTTATAAATGACCACTAATTCTTCTGTAGATAATATACACAAACTATACTTTGTTGCAGGTTTTGCACATCTCTAACCAATGTATTACTCAGAGGTGTCATGTTAGATTTAACTGGCATTAAAGCTCTATAAACGATGCTTAACTTTAACAAACGTTTTTAATAGTGTCCACACGAGGTTTGCTTTGATGCGTTATCGTTGTATGGATTTAGACAGAATTTAATGCTATTAAGCGTTAATTGGCTTCTCTGAGTGCGGCAGTAAAAACAAAACTAGGAGTGAAAAAACTACAGCTTGTACTTACATCGGGAACATTCTCGATTGCCGAGTCCAGTAGTTCAGAGTTATAGTAGATGAGCACCCTCGAGTCAGCGGTCATCTTGAGGCCGAGCCGGTCGCCTGGACGTAGCCATTCGAAGGATGGCACGAACGAGTAGATCTCCTGTTCCCGCGTCCCAGGCTTCGAGTACTTTAAATATCTTCCTACAGAAAATATACCAGATCGTTATGACGTATGAAACCTAATTAGTACGAGTGTCGCTTGTGTGTTCTAAGCGAATTATTAATTCTTATAGACTTTCACCCATTATTTACAGAACCTTCATTAAAAATAAATTGCTTTTATTGTCGAATTTTCAATGTGCAAAGAAATTTTATTACTTTTTGGGACTAAAACGTTATTAATGAACTTGAAAATATCCCTATGTTATTCCAAAGGTGCGGTCTAACGCGTCGTCTTAGATAGCAGAAATAAGTACACACAAGATCGTACACGATTAGTATTCTCAGAAATGTTCGCTTACCATCAACGTAAGCAGTGAAATGCGGCAATAACGCGATGGTATGAGGGAAATGTCTATTGACGTTAGCATTTAGTATGTTTACGTCGGTGACGCCCATACGAAAACTGCCAGCGTAGATGTGCTTGCACTCATGTATCTGGATCTGCAAATACAGAAATAAGAATTTTTAAGCCAACGTCACCAAGGTCTATTCCAATTTTCAACCAGTTGAACAGTTTGGAGGATTTCACTAGCCTTTTTCAACTTCAAAATAGTTCTAAAGAAAGTGTTTCATTTATTCAAAATAGAAATAATATAAACAAGCATTTGGCATAAATAAACATTTTATTTTCAGTCTGACTTGGTATTCTAAAAGTTATCATGGATTTATTATACAGCATTGTGTAAGCATTTACTTCTCAAAAGTAAATTAAATTACCTCAAATATTTCATCAACAATGAGTTGATTTGCGCTGAAGACTATAGCGCCCGATGGGTCTGGAACCATGCGATTGACAATTTTGTAATTCTGACGAAGCACTATGTTGTCACCGCAGTACTCTGAGAAGCACCTGTTCAAACAAAATAAAGTTTTTTATAATATTGATGCAAAGCCCCATGTTTATCCTATTATATTACCTAGATTCGAATTATTATATTTCGATTTAAAGTCATTTCGTAAAGGAAAGGGGTCTCACCAATAAGGAGCAGGCGGCGTAATGTAGCCTCTTCGCAAGCGTACGCCTTGATCGCCGGGTAAACCGTTGTAATTGTAGTTTCTGTCACCTGTTTGCACTATTGTCACCTAATAACAAAATTAAAAGTTTTGATCAGTGATGCATAGTAATGTTGCATTTTGATCAATGCAGATAAACTTTGTTTTATGAAGCTCTTGCATCGGTTTCACTTGTTCTAGATGTTGGTACTGAGCCCCTAGTAAATAAGTTTTACTAGTAGTATATTATATTTATGCAGGTTGGTCAAAAAGGTGAAGTCAACATTTTTTATTCCTCACACCTGGGTGTATCCGAAAATACCCCACGTATTCTGCGATTTTTAAACACTTTTATTAGCAGTTTAGATGTTATGATTTTTAAATGTGTTTTTTCTAATTTTAAGCCGGACCAATTAAAAAAAATCATAACTTGGTTAATAGAAAGATTGTTTTATTTATTTTTCTCGAACACGATTGTCTTGAATCACTCTTTTATAAGTAATAATCAACTAAACAACATAAATTATATTTTGGAAGGAATGGGGGACATTCACTCGAAAATGTATGACAAGTAAAAACAAATTTAGGTTGTACCTGAGCGCACTGGCCATAGAGGTCTACCACTGCGTATATGTTGAGGTGCGGCACGTACCACGCCTGACCCATGTCCATACCGTCCAGATAATAATGTAAGCTGCGGTCTGCGTGCCACATTATACCTGAAGGAAAATGTACTATTAAGCTACCTTTCTCTGTAAGTAAAATGGAACTTCCTTTACATTTCTTTTCCTTCTGGTTTATTTTTTACAACATTTATTTTCATCTGGCAAATGTTTATGTTTATAAATTCAATTAATAATACTTAAGAAAAATGTGACGAATATTACTATTGCTTTTTTCAAATTAAACACTACTGTTTTAGACGATTTTGAGATATTATAACAGTTATTCACTATGTGACAACTTACCGACTCGGCTGCCCTCAGTCAGAGTGTCAAGATCCAGAGGGTACCCGCTCCTCACACACTCTCCGTCCTTCATCATGGCAGCGCCACTCAGAATGTAGGTGTCCCAGGTCAAGTCCGTGGCGGTACCAGCGATGGCACCCACGCCACCGTTCTCTTCCAGGTCGTCAGGACATATTGCCGTAACGCCTGCAGCAAGGAAGTTATAAATTTAATAGGATGATTCGAAAGCTCGGACAGTAAAGCACAAAACACTATTGCTATTATGTATTCTTTAAATATTTATCAGTTTTTAGAGCATGACTTGCAGTCGAATTACTCTTTGTAGGCGTTGTATCTTTACACGATAGCAGTTAAGCTACAGAAGGATATACTATGATGTAAATCCCATTTATTGAATTTGGGACTAGAGTGGGCTGAACTTCTGAATATTAAGAGCTAGGGTTTTTGTCAGAAATCTGACTCTGAACATAATGAACAATAGAATGAATGACATAATATAAGTATTAGTGTTTTTTTTTTAGTATTAGTATTGAGAACGATGGCCAAAATTATGTACCTATCTCCAAGCTTCCGATCCAGCAGTCGACCATCTTATCTATACGTATCTCGAACATGTCGCACTCGCGCAGGGGTCGGGAACTGAAGAGCACAGCATCGTTGAACTCAGAGTAGACTGTTGCCCGCGACGCCGTCAGCCGATGTTTACTGAGGCGCGCATTTTCCCCGTGAACGTGGTGGAAGCACATCTCTCTGTAACGTTTAAAATGGTCAATATTACACGAATGTGGTACTACGTATAAATAGTAGTAGGGGAGCCCAAGAGGGGATTTTGGGATTTACTCGAGCGCGTCAGATTAATATAAGGGAGGATACCTCACATATTGATAAGTACCTCCACAAAACATGAAGCCCATATATAAGGCCGCCCGTGAAGGATACAGGATCAGATTAGTAAAAAAAAATTGACCATCAGAAATTCTCGAGCGCGTCAGATTAAGGTAGGGTGAGTTAATTACATCCTAAAAACTGTATATTCCACTAATCTGACAATTTGAGAGTGACGTAAAAAAAGGGGAGGGCAACAAAGTTGTAAAAAAAAACGTCATCTCGACATTCTCGAGCGTAGCTAAATTTTTTTTTATTTTGAAGGAAATAATTCAAGAATAATGAAAAATATATAATCTGACGATTTCCGCAAGCCGAAATATCAAAAATTCGTCGATAAAGTTAAATGCGTGCAGCTGCGTGATGCCTACATTTCCTTCTCCGCGTTTCTATTCCTCTCTCACTCTTTCTCTATCTATTACTCTCTCACTTCGTCCCCACTCTGGTTTCTGTTGCCATGACGCCATTTTTTTGCTATTTTAATATTATTTGTGTGAATTAAAGTTTATAAATATTTAATATGAGTGATATTAATTTAAAATGTGTATTTTGTGGTGAAAGTACCTTACAAAAAACAATCAAATTTACGGTAGAAACATTAAAGAAATGTGTAAATATTTTGGGATATCGTCGGAGCAAGCCGGTTATCCGAAAGTCTCGAGGAACATATGATAACCTCCAATTATCGATGGAATCATCATTAAATGATTTATATCACGCACAGTGCTATACATTATTTACTGCAATTAAAATACCGCGAGACTTTCAGTATTTACAAGATCAAAGTGTAGTGGAACATGACAATACACCGAAAGTTTCGGGAAATAGCTCCGAAACACATGCTGATCAATTAAAATTGCAAAATTACTTAAGAGGATGATAAAACTGCGTCGAATTGCGCCAACCGCGTGAAAATTGGTTGATCCATTCAAAAGTTATTGCGGTTTGAAAATTCCAAAAATCGTGTTCTATGAAACTTCTATCAGACTTTCGAGCTGGGAGAGCTCAAATGCATAGAAATATTATTTTTTTGAACTCAGCGAGCTCAAAATATCACATAAATTATATTTTGAGCTCAGAAATGTCATAAGTACAATTTTAAGCTCCCAGGAATGGAATTAGCGGGAAGTTGCAGGGATGGCCTTTAATGTGAACCGTTTTTCTAATTTTTTTTTGTCAGATCAGGCAAATCCCTCTAGATAATCGTCAGATTATGAGACAGTACGTTTAGAACATAAAGATGAACCATATATATCTTAATCTGACGCGCTTGAGTATTTCAAAATGGCGAATTTTTTTTGCACATTATGAAAATGGCCGCGAGTTTGCGTCCCATCGAAATCGTCAGATTAGTGAATGAGAGTTTTTTTTTGGTGCACTTAACACTACTCCCTTAGAAAATCTGACGCGCTCGATTAATTTTTTTTTTTTTTCATTTTCAACCCTTAAATTCAACCACCCCCATCATGCAAACGATCAGATTAGCATACGTACATTATTAAAAATACGTAGGACATTGATGCTATCAATATCTGACGCGCTCGAGGATGTCCATGCAACAGTTTTTTTTTACATATTTAAAAATCTATAGCCGCTTCCCCCACCGATGTAAAGGTATATATCATATAACATTTTTTTCTTCTTATCATCTAAGCTTTGCATCCCAATAGGTCTCTATGACGCTCGAGTAAATCCACATTTAGCATCATGGGCTCCCCTACCATAAAAACCATTTCTACATGCAATTTCTACCATAAAGAAAATAAATAAAAACAGTAAGAAAATGACATTGCAATATTGTTTATGCAATTGAAACAAGTGACACGGAGATCATCATGTTTGCTTACAGTTCACAGCTGCTTCACTTTGTGTAATACAAAGTCGATTTTTTAATGACAATACAGGTCTATTAAAAATAAAATACGGGTACGAATATTAAGTGTAGGGTAATGGTTTAGATCGGGACGAGATAAGTACAAGTTTGCTTACGGAAACACAGTAATGTTGGACTCGGAAGAGATGGGTGATTCAGGCGTAATGGACAGCGGTGGCATGTACATGTCTACAATAGTCGCTTGCGCCACCCGTCCGTACAAATCTAGAAACAATAAACTACATTATAATAATGCTGTTAATAACCTATCTACATTCTAGACTGGAATTTTAGAGGCAGGAATAATACAATAGCCAAGACTCCTCAGCTGTCCATGCATTAGTCTTACTGGCTGCCCAACGTTTATAACCGACCGTGGCTTTGCCTTTATATTGCAGGCACATTTTTCGAGAAAAATAAGCAGCCTTATGTCTGTATCCTGGTTATAAGCTATCTCCATTGCAAATTTCACTCAAATTTGTTGAGATGTTTCATTGTGAAGAAGTTAAAAACATACACACTCACTTACAAACTTCCGTATTTATAATATTAGTGTGATGTGATGTGATTTACTATAACATGGAAGTATTATCTCACCAATGATACCAAAGACATGTTCTGGTATGTTAAACGCTGCCGGCCCTTGATCGACTCCATTGACGAAGAAATGAAGGATGCCCAAGTCTTTACGCATCACTCCAACAGTATCCCCTTCCTACACAGAAAAGATACAAATTGTTAGAAATATTATAAAACAAACCATATAATATACATCCTAATAATTGTGTTTCTGTTTTATGAACAAGTATCAAAATACAATTTTGAACAACAAATAGACATTGTTGAAATACTGGTAAGGCAACAAATTGGGCACAAACTCTAGAATAATTTAACCGATAACCTCAAGTCCAACATCATAGAATCTAAAGTGTGTGTATATTTACTTCTACAAAACACACACACCTCTTGTATCTTGGAAGAAAATTTATGAGTTTATATGCAAACATAGAATATGACTTAATTTATGTACTCTATCGAATCATGGTTGCACTTTGATCAAAACTCAAACAAACTACTCACCACTAACATATTGAGATTCGGCACATACTGAGGTATTATAATGGTGCCATCTCTTATCACATCTTCTCCAGTTACTGCCCAAGTACCAGATCTGCAATACAGTAAAATAATAACAGTTATTCGCACGCGACTTCGTATGCGTAGATTATAGTCTATATATTCATCTGGATAACGTAGCTTTAAAAAACATACTCTATAGGATTATTAAAATAGCTTCCAGAAAATTTAGTTGTCATAATATTGATATCGGTTCACAAATTATTATAATATGCAGCGTAACTGTTACTGTATTTGTTTATATTAGATATTGGGTTATCACAACATGTTTATTTAACGTATAAGTAAGTAAGGAACTGTCTATGGATTGTTAACATCTTAAAAATTTGTTGGGAATGCCATAGATTTAAAGTTACATAAGGTACTAACTGTTCACTGCTCATTTTGAATGGTATTTTTATATCTTTTGAGGAATGCTGCGTGACTCCAATCTCAATGCTTCCGGCCCACTTGGGAATGACTAGGTCCAATCGCACTTGAAACAATTCGTTTGTTTTCAAAGAGCGATTCGTCATTACGATGCCGTTGTTGAAGAACTCGAAAGCACTGGAAAAACAATAATGATTGTAAATAGTGAAAACAAGAATAGATTAATAAGAGATGAAAGGCTAATCTATACTGATACAGTTACTGATGTCAGTGGGCATTATACTGCCTAATATTTAAATAAATATTATTAGCTCCACACTCAATTACTTCTTTATGTAGGCCATGAATAAAAAATGGCAACAAATGCAATGAACTGGATTATCTTTTTGCGTTTTTAATAGTGTGTATCAGTGTAGATGAGCTACAAATTATGCTGATACTTACTTAGGCCTATGAGCAGTCTTACCATCATTAATAATAATAACATTCGAATCACGCAGCGTATGAAATAATAAACTCTCCTCGTCTATAGCCATTCTATGTGAACCTGTAAAAAAGAAAAATTATATCTTTTTTATTTAATAGAGTGGCAAACTAGCAAAAGGCCCACCTAAACGTCACGTCACTTATACATTTGCAACATTAGGGGCCCTACATACAGTGAAACAAAAAAGTGTTTTAAAAAAAAACAATCATTCATTTCAAGTGCATCTAAGAAATATAATAATTTGTCAAATTAACAGGCTATTGTACTTTTGTTAAAGTTACACAGCTGTATAAAGAAAAAGGTAGACTTACTTGTTATCGGCAGCTGAGGAGTCTGTAATACCCTCGTTGGTAGAAGATTTATGTTGCTATCTAAATCTTCGCAGGGATCTATGATTGTCACCTGGAACATAGTCATTATTATTAAAAACTGTAAGCGTATTGTAAACGAGGTTGGCGAAGAATATACTTACTGTATTGTTTGCGGTACTTACTCTAACGGTCATACCATAAAGGTCAATGACACCCCACACTTGGGAGGCAACTTTATCAGTAGCAACACCTTGATCGATCCCGTTGATCAAATAGTGTAGTTTCCCGTTACTTTTCTTCATCATCCCTACGGTGTCACCTTCCTACAAACAAAAATGTTAATATCAAAATCAGATTTAATTATATAAAGATAATTCAATTTTTATTCGGCCATTTGTTGCCTGTTCTTTAACAGCATTAACAGAAATGGCCAAGGAAAAGCTTCTGACAGGATTGAATGGTTAAGATGACAGATTGATTAGTAGAGAGTTGATAAAATATGATGTGATGTAATTAACTTACTCTAAGCTCGTCCAAATTGAAGTTGCCATACTCCATGCATGTCCCATGGCCATTGAGTAAGACCTTGCACCCCGACATCATGATGGTCCCAGAATCCATGTTTGTCATTGTCGATGGGAACCTTATCGTAGCAGGATTGTGCGTTGTCACACCCACCTAGAAAAGAACAAATTATAGGCTCATAGAAATGTAATCAATGTAAATGAACAAGTGAAGGTTGCACGAAGTCCTAGGCGGTATAGCTACAGTGAACTGTGTTGCCAAAGAGATCCTATATGACTACCATGACGTAATATTTACTTTAACTGTATTCAGAATTCACTAGACCTTCGCCGTAACATCTCAACTCCACTCCACTCCACTCAGAACTTTAGCATTATAATGTCTTGCAAGACATTATAATGCTAAAGTTATGAGTGGCACTGCTTTGAATGAACTTAATTATTGTTATCTATATAACTGAGAAATATAAAATCCATAAATGATATTAATACCTCTATACTCCCGCTCCATTTGTCAACAAGTCTGTCAATACGTATCTCAAACAGCTCATTGTCGTACAGAGGCCGATGCGTCATGACAACACCGTTGTTGTAATCATCTAGAGGACGAGCTCTCTCTGCAGTCCTGGAACAATTAAAACAATACATTTGGACATTAACAAATGCTAAAAACTTCCAACTCTCTTCTTTTTATAGTGGTAATAATAATACACCTACTTGTTATTAGAAGACAGCTTAACTAGTATTCCACATCTGGGGTGGAAACGCAGATGGTCTTGTGACACTGCAAAGAAGATGAAAGTCACTTGAGTTACTATCCATTATGGTTAAAACAAACAGTGCAGTTATGAGCAGTCTTACCTAGCGGGCATACTATAGGCATTTGAATGTACGTATCGCGAGTTTCTTTTGGATCAACCCATGCGGCTGCCTCCCCTTGTTGATGGTCACTTTCATCTTCCACATATTCCTCAATCTAAAAAAAATATTTTTTGTATATATTAGTATGCAATGAGTAGTTCAACTTTTTACACACAAATTCTCTTTAAAATAATAGTGTACACAAGCAACAGTACCAACCTCATCCATGGAGTCCATTATGGGCCTTGGAGTTGCATAGCTGTGCATGATAGAAACCTGCACACACTGCCCGTACAAGTCAATCACAGCAAACACTCGACAAGGCAAATCCTTTGCAGCAACTCCAAGACAGCGGCCATTTATAAAGAACAACAACTCCGCCTACAGAAAAGATACAAATGATATAATTATGATAAGTAAAACTTTTTCTGAATAAATCTATTTACATATTTTTAGTATGTATGAATAAAGAATTTCTTACACTTTATCAACCTATATAAATATAGCTTTTGCATAACACCATCACCAGTGAATTTGTCACAGTTCCAGAGAAGCTCCAGAGCAGTCTCGGTCGACAAATACCAAGTACAGGGGCTGAATGTACTCTTTACACTTCTCTACATATGTAACTAATTAACTTACCCAAACACAAAGTTAACTGCTTACCTTGCTAGTTCTAGTAATTCCCACACAATCACCTTCTCGAAGCGAATCCAGTTCTGGTCCGTATTCATTGATTAGAGTTACACCATCTTTTACTATTGAGTTGCCCGACAAAATCTGGAATACAAATTAACTAGGTCAGTATTCTTTTATTTGACTCTTTAGAAATTATAAATTATTCATATTATATGTACGGTTGTAGTACATTAGTTTTTGCCCAGTGCTTGCTGTGCTCAAGTACAGTTAAAATCTCATTATCACGGCATTTCATGTGCAACTTTTCACACTTCACAAAACTATATATGTGATTCAATGTCAACATATGACTATACAATAAACTTAAGTTAATAGACCTCAAAAGCTATATCCAGTCCCAGATTTGGATATAT
This sequence comes from Opisthograptis luteolata, assembly GCA_931315375.2. NCBI lineage: Eukaryota > Metazoa > Arthropoda > Insecta > Lepidoptera > Geometridae > Opisthograptis > Opisthograptis luteolata. The sequence goes on from OV928033.1 coordinate 8,411,624, forward strand.
GATTTTGGGAGTAAACATATAATGTGTGTTATATCATTTTCAGTATTTTTACCATCACATGTACAACCCCAATCAATGTTAGTGAAACTGGATATTTGAATGCCTGAATGCTGCAATTAAAGGGATTACAATAATGCGTAACATGATAACTGACCCAAGCTGTGTTCCGTAACTTGGTGGCTGTTGCTGGGAGCTCCATAAACTCAGGGTCCAGTGTTGTAACACCAATCTCGAGGCTGCCATTCCAAACATTCACCTAAAATGATAGAAAGATACTAGGTATAAAAAGAAACACAAAATAACAAAGACACAACATTTCATTGGAAGTCAAGTGTGAGTGATTTGATTCATGGAGTGGTACAAATATTAATATATTAATATGTAGGATAAAAATGATGATGGCCGAGTACCTAGTAGTAAAAGATAATGACCACAATGCTATGTTAAAGGGACTACCAACTGGAAGTACTAGTGTTTGTTGCCTAAGTAGTAAGATTCTGTTAGACACAATGGTTGAGACTTGAGATGGATTGGACCTCATAGAGAGAAAGGGCTGTACGAAGAAGGTATAAGCAACAGGAAATAAATGCTCACCTTTCTATCAATTCTCACTTCAAACATAACATCTTCAATCAGAGGGTCTGCACCCAAAATCAGCCCATGGTTGAATTCCACGAAGTTTCTTATTGCAGTTAAATTGTGATTTAGTAAAGTCACCCGGTCACCACACCTTCTATGAAACTTAATCATCGTTTTATTTGTCTAACAGGGCGCCATAGTGGAAAGAAAATGGGCACCGCGTCAGAATATCTTCAATCAAACAATGAAAAACCTTCTCACTCTCATCCTAAGTCTCGCATAATAATTTTAGTGCACTATCGCCGTAAATATACTGTAGTAAGTGAAGTACACTGTACTCGAATTCGGAGGAGTGTAGCCCATCCGATTGGCAAAATCAATTACATTACAAATTGATCATGGTTCACTCCTGTCTTATACAGTAGGTAAACAAACAATAATTACGCTATTTTGAGTTAGTGCTCACGGTAAGAAATTGAGTGTTGTAAAATTACGTTTGCAACGTTTTTTGGAAATTAGAAATTGAACTGGACTAGTGGTGCGCGAATACGAATAAGTAAGGTATAAATGATTCCATTCGAATCATTCGATTTCGTAGATTGTTCGACTCATTCTATGACTGCCCTAAATGAAAAAAACGTATTATATATTGTTCATCATATATAGCTAATTAACTATCGAAAACTTAAAATATACAATACAACTACTCGCTAAACTAAACAATTTAAAATAATACCTGAACCTGGTACACGTTCGATTATTTAAAGGCAATAAGCACCAGATCGTTAAAAATCTCTTTTAGGCTCCCGGCCCCCCATTGGCCACACTCTATCCCAAACGGCACCAACAAAATATCCTCAACAACAAAATATAATCAGCACCTTTGCGGCGAGTAAATGCTTTAATGGTGAATAATTCAAATCATTCAATCATAAGTTTTTAACCCAGCGACTCAAGAGGCGAGAGTCGCAAGTCAACTGATTACTACTGATTAGTAGTACCTAAAACAATATTAACGGTCATCATTCGGCTGGGAACATTAGTCGGTCAACCAATATCCGAATAACCAATGGCGCATCTCTATACTGGACTAGACGATCGATCAAATTTTTTTAAATATTTGTTACGTAGCCTTTTAGCTTACGTCATAACGACCATACAGCCTCTTCTGACGTTGCTTTTTTCATACATTTTTGGTGCATTTTATACCAATTTAATTTTAAATAAATGTCTGCATGTGCAATGCAATGAATTAAATAATTAATCAACGAAACGAAGCATGACTTGCAAAACATGACATTTTAGCATTAGCTTTATTATTGTTACTGGCAATTGAGTTTTCTAACAGCTGAAAAAATGTAGTTCATAAACCATGGATAGATGGCGCTAGCCGTAGAGCGTGGCGCAAAGATTCAAAAACTGCAAACAGTTGAAACTGAACTTTTATTAAATACTTATGCTTTATTAGTGTTTCTAAGCTCGTAGTCAAAGTTATAATAACTATTGTTAAAAATGTTTGAATCCAATTGCATAATTCTGATATTTTTATATTTCATACATATTTCATATTAATTTTTGTTTTAACTAGTAGGTGGGCAGGTTGGCACAAAACCGGCAAATTAAAGGAATATACCTATGTAAACTTAATTATTATATTATAAGCTTAGCCATCGTCACAATCGGCACTCACTGCGATCTGACATGCTGGATTCAAACTGTTCGACTATCCGCCATATTCTCCGGACTTGGCTCCTAGTGATTTTCACATATTATTCCCGACATTAAAGAAGCACATCCGTGGAATAAAATTTCGTGATGATGATGCCGTAGTGGATGCTGTGAGGAGCATTTCGAGACCCAAGGAAAATCTTTTTTCTATGAACTAAAAAAAATATAGAAAAGCCATACTTAAAGTGTATATAGAAGAACAAAGAGGCTATGTAGAAGTAAAACATTAAAAAAACTATTTTCTTTTGTTTTTCACCCCTAATCTAAGAACTTTTTGATTTACCCTCGTACATATCTAATAGCTAACAGAAACCAATTGTAAACAACTCAGGTAAACAACAACAATCAATGGTGGCTTGTGGCTCACTCTCTGACAAATAAGCAAACAGTAACTAGACTAGAGCTAGAGAATCAAGGAGAGGTTAACCCTAATTTTTATTATTTTTCTTCGAGTTTTATTTAACGTTATCAGTATATTGCGTTCCCTTTTCCCACTGCTGAGACAAACACCTTTTCTCGGAGAGAGAGAGAGTATGGACTAAAACTTAGCACGCTTGCCGAGTGCGTGTTGGTAGTTGTTAATTTCAGCAATAACTCGTATACCCTTGAATGTTGGTTTAGGTTGTGGTTTTTTGACACGTCGCGACGTCGGTTTCCTTACGATGTTTTCCTTCGCCGTTTTATGTGACGGAAATTCCATCGGGGTCGAGATAATATTCTATCTATTTATGTATTTATTTATCTATATATGTATGTAGATCGTTGTTTATTACCCATAACACAAGTTTCGAGCTTAATTTGGGGCTAGGTCAATTTGTGTGCAATTTTCCTCTGATATTTATTTATTTATTAAATTTGGTAAACTATTTTATTAGTGTGCATACCAATTCTTATGCGCATAAGGGTTACATATTATAAGGATTACTTACTTACACTTGGTTATAATCACATGAAGATGCATTTTTCCGGGGCAAAACGTAGCCAGCCAGCCTACAAATGGCATTCTCCAACCCGAACAATGGTTAGGTTACCTACTTATTAGGCACGATAAGCATTTAGCTAATCCATCAATACGTTAAAGATTTTTTTTGTTGTACTTAATCTTTAATTTTTATATTGAGTATCTAACTCGAATTACTGTAGGAATATTGTTTACGTAAAAGTTTCCACCATGACCTAAGTCGTGATCAATTAGTTAGTTACAAGTCAAGCTAATAAAAGTGTTTTAAAAAGGTGCACATGTTTATTTAAATATGTAGGTACTACCTAGGAAATCATTATGGCTAGCATTAAATAAGTAGAGACCTTCGACTGGAATGTACATAGTTGTAGGTATGGACTTACCTACTTATTGTAAAGATCTTTGATTTTATCTTTTTTTAAAACACTTTTATTAGCTTGACTTGTAACTAACTAACTTTTTTGAAATCTCGTTAATCCAAACAAAATATGTTAAATATAAACAAAATATGTTATTTTTCTTCATAATTGTTTGCACATATTACGTTTGTTGCTCTCACAATTTAATATAGCTTACAAGCGTACTGTTTTCCTCTGAAGAGTTTTAGCTATCGCATTCTATGATCGCATTCCTCTGTGATCACATCGCTGCGCTCGTTGTACTTAGTAAAACAACGGCGTTTTGTGACATCGCGGTTGGCAATCCACAGAAAGTTATCCGCAGAATTTTTGCTATAGGAATATTCTCCTGCACAATAATTTTTATAGTGTAGGTTTGCAGTCCGTATTTTATTTACAGGGAATTTTGTTGCGCGATATCAATTTGGTGTGGTTTCCAGGAATATTGCGTTCCGGTTCGTGTTGGTATTTTGTTAACAAATTGCCATCGAAATAGTTTCAGTTTCAATCATATCGTACCTACCATCGGCATTGGATGGAAAAGCAAAGGTAGATAGATAAAGCTATGTAAACAGGTATGTGCGTATATATGTACCCTACCATACGATTATGTAGATATATATTATGTATTACATTAGGTAGCGATGCATTTGATTTGATCTTGTCTGTAAATATAATATCTACATAGTCAAAACAACTTTATCCACATGGAACATGTTGATTGTTTTATGCCAAGTCAAATGGGTCAAGTCTGTTCAAATAGGAATATTCTTGATATCCTCACTGCCTCAATAAAATCTTCGATGCCTCAATTGCGCAGTGGAGATTTTGTGTAATAATAATTTCAATATCTTCAATGTGTAGCGAATCTAAATACTAGGTAGGTACCTATTATTATTTAGTTTGGTAGGTATATATGATATTTTTACAAATAGGTTTGAAGTCGGTGCCAAGCTAATTTAATACAAAAAAAATCACGTAAATCGGTTCAGAAACCTCGGCGAAATCGGTTATACCGACGCGTCGGTTAAAAATAGGTAGGTATACATAACATGCAAAAATATAAGGTGACGCGCAATCCCGCAGTATTTAACTATCACCTATCTATTCATTAGGGAAAAACACGCTATTCTTGAACTTTTTTGATGTTAAAAAGTTTGATCAGAATTTTCTATTAAATAAAATGTATATAGGTATGAAGACTTTTTTGGCGGCAATCGAATTGTCAACGTGAAAATTTTGTTTTTATTTCCAAAACTTGTGTTTCTTCGAGTGATAATGTGTAATATCGGTGGATTATTAACCATTATGTGTTCGTTAATGTGTACGAGTGTGGGAAATTGAAATAAAGTTGTGAAAGTGACTTTTCAAGTTGCTCCAAAAAAGTCCGTGTAAAGTTTAAGTAAAGCACCACTACTTTACTTAAACACTATCCTCATCCCATCATCTCATCATCATCATCACCATCATCTCATCATCATCATCACCATCATCATTTAAACTTGATTCAACTCTCCGAGTTTGAAATCTTTTATACTTGACACTGGCAAATACACTAATCGTGTGACGCCATAACAAAACAAAAAAAAAAAATTCTAAAAGGAGACTTTTTTGGCGGCAATTGAACTGTCAACATGAAGATTTCGTTTTTATTTTCCAAAACCTTGTTTCTTCGAGTGATAATGTGTAACATTGGTGGATTATTAACCACTATGTGTTCGTTGCCGTTATTGAACAAAAAGTTACCAGTGTTTGGTGTTTGGCGACCGACGATAATGACAGATTTGACAATGACGTATCTGGGCTGCCATCTTTTATTTTTAGTGGCTATCTTTTTTTATCTGTAGACGAGGATTAAACCTTACATTCTCTTTGACGAGGATATAACATCAAAAAGATGCAATGTAATTTTTAAACACTTATTATACCTCAAAAAAAGGCAAAGCGAGCACGTTCCACGTAACAAACAAATCTAAATGTATCTCGTAGAAATATTGTAAAGAGGGGCTTGAGTAGGCTTGAGTTCATTATTTATATATTGCCATTCCTTTTTTACCACACATCTATAAATTAATATTATATATAAATTGTTTTAAAACGGTAGGTTAATCAGAATTATGTAACTTTGGAATAAAATCTACAAAAGATATACGGGAAAATGGCTGTCAAAAAACAAATGGTGCGATGCCGTTGAGGCCTTGGAAATAATACCACCTTTGTTACTAAGGCCACTATTATTGTATACTAGTTGCGCGCCACGGTTTCACCCGCTTCTTCCTGTTATCCCGCAGGAATCTTTTTCCGGGATAAAAAGTAACCTATGTGTTAAAAATAAGTGCTATCTCCATTCCAAATTTCATAAAAATCTGTTTAGTAATTGATTACTAGTCAGTTTAAGGTTTCCAGTCATGAGTTGTTCAAAAAGTTTTAAAAGTTTCAACGAAGTAAATACTATCCAACTACAATAGTTAATTACTTCTTCTAGCATAGTATCATTTCAAAAAGGTGCTAAGGTACATTATTTTGTCACCACAGCCATTATCAAAGGACACGTGAGGCATTTAGTTCTAAAAAATCGACTTGTAAGTAGTACCAACTTTTGATAGCGACTACGTTGTGGCATTAGATGAATATTTGAGGGTGTTATAGAGTTGTTAGAGTTTTCAGGACAATTATTAAAGTTTTTCGAAGTGGAGTTAAGACGTTTCGAGACGCGGCTCTGAAGTTCGGATGTGGGTGGGTATCGATCGACGCGCGGCTGCGTGCGAGGGCTTAGAGAGGTAGAGGGAGGCGGTTCGCGCGCCTGTCACCGTAGGCAGTAAACAGAAAGCACGCTCGCGGAGCTCTCTCCCTCATTGTCGAGTGAACTTGTGACGATGCACACGTTCCTTGCGCTGATGCTGGTCGCCGCGGCGGCGGTCGTCATCGCCCGCCCACCTGGTAACTAACTTTTAATATTCGCATTAAAACTTTTTAACTCATTTCAACTTCGCATGCATGCTCATCCACATTGTTTATCTCGATTGATAAGGACTTCCCGCGAGAATAACGTCATCGTGAATATTTTCATTTGGTCGAACACCGGCAGCCGAACAAATGTTTTATTTATTGCTATTATAAAAATCTCGAAAATGATTTCAGTGAATATGAATACAAACATTTAATACACAAGCAGCTTAATTCAGGCTTTGTAAATTACAGCCTATCTATGGGTAAATGTCGTAAACTATTAGTTCCATCTGGCTAATTACAGCAAGATAAATTAAGAACTTGTGTGATAATTGTGAAGAAACGAGGGTACATTTAAATTTTACTAAGTGCCTATGCCTATGTGAAAAATAAACTCGTCAGAAGGGCAGAGGCCACCTGTTACACACTCCCCGTTTAGCTTGTTTCCTTCCGGTTTTTGATGGTATGTGTTCAATTTCGGTACCAACGAATGGTTTTTTTTTAGTATAAATTTACTTATCACCGTGAGCAATGTCTTATCATTAAAAATAGCCAGTCACTATTATTTCATACAGCTTTAAATCGCCAGAGCTTAGAAAAAAGTGCTTACTTGTTCCAGACTTTTTACTGGTTTCTTTTTCATGATAGTGTCTATCTTTTTTCTACTGTCTACATAAATTTGTACTTAAACGGGCTCGATAGCGCTCCGTGTTCACCTCAAGTTCTTTGACCGCTAGATACCAGCTGTCTCGTTCAAATGATCAAATAATTTAAAGCCTTTTAAGGTTATTTTTATTGAACATGCTAGTATGCTAAAACTCAAGAATAGCTGGACCGATTTCGCTCATTTTGATCTTGAAATATTCGTGGAAGTTTTTTTTTTTTTTTACTATTTACAGGGTAGCGTTTGACTACAAGTCACCTGATGTTAAGTGACGATGTGGTCGAAGATGGCGCCACGCTACACCTGGACTGGGAACTGGCTCTCAAGTGAGGCTGCCGGAACACACCAATAGGTGCTTGGCGACAGATTCTTAACAAGAGGGTGGTAGCTAGTCAGGCGAGTACTAGAAAATACCCTACCACCAAGCTATGGTTTCATCACGATGTTTTCCTTCACCGAAAGCTCAAACTCATTGTAGGATTCGAACCCACGTCCTACGGATCGCAAGCCAACGTCACTACCACTGAGCCATCATCGCTATAAAAGTTTCAGTTCAGGGAAGGTTTAAACTTTCAGACGACTTTTATTGACGATACGAAGTTCGCCGGGTCAGCTAGTGTTAAATATAAATTATGTAGTTACGATACTTTTTAACTGCTGTCAGAAAATAACTAAAAGAGTTTTTTACATTACACCTACTCGTTGCATAACTTTCGGGGTTTGCATTAGTTGCTTTTCGTAGACTTTGTTACTGCTCCAGAATAAAAATTCATTAAAATAATAATTGTGCTGTATTGCAGTTTGCAATAGATATAGTCCGTCATTCCTTTTCTTATACATTGATCCCTTGAATTATGAATTTATTTAATATCTACCTACCTATAAGAAGGTTAGTAAGTACCTACATGGAAAATAGATATATTTCCAGGTCATTACCGTTGTAAATTAAATAGTTTTACTTTTCGGGATTTCAATTATGCAAACCGCATCCTAAAGGCATACAACTGATAATATACGGACTATATCATGTCATTTTTATAACTTCGTACCTGTCACATATTTTAGATAGTTGGGAGAAAATTAGCCCTTGCTTAAAAACTGCTTGGACGTCTCCAATTTTATTTAGACATAAGTATTTCTAGTTAGGGGTCAGAACTATGCATGTATGTGATTGTGTAGGCGTTATTATTATTATTATTATTATTTCAGCATCATTTAATTCAAAGATCTAAAATCAAATCAAAGCAAACAAATAAAATCAAGAGTGCTTTTAAGAATGGTAAACAAATATTTTACTTACAACTTATTTTTACTATTAAAATGTAAACCACCTTTTAAAAATACCAGAGGTAGATAACGAAGTCTCGATCTTTAAGCCTCTTAGTTATCTAGTGGTATCAATATTTGTATATATATATAATTATCTTCCTACGCTTTATTTACCTACTTATGTAATGAAAAGAACAGCAGAAGAAACAATGTTTTGTATTATAAACCTCTTAAGTTAGCTTTGTAACATTTGTGCTGGTAGGTATAACAGTTTGAGGGGAAGCAAGCGGGAAATTTTCTTGCCTTAGCTGGAATTTCATTTGCCATTTTCTCGGAATCTAGGTAAACCGGTTTTCAGTGAATGAAATTTTAAAAGAATTTTCAACATTGAATGTGGTTTATGATACTTTGTGGTGTCAATAGCTCTATCTTGGCTTGTTTTGTTAATCTTCAGTTAAATGACAGGACTCTTATTGTTTTGAATTTCAAACTGTTTTGATAACAATAAAAAAAAAATACATTTATTATATATTATATTTCAAAATATTACTCTTTATTCCCATGAATGATTACGATAAATGATGATGATGATATACCTAATGAACGAACAAACCGGACAATTACCTTCGTTTATTTTAACCAAAGAAGAAACTATATAGCATTATTTCGAACCCTTTTCATTATATGTTATAGCGATGATGGCTCAGTGGTAGTGACGTCGGCTTGCGATCCGTAGGACGTGGGTTCGAATTCTACAATGAGCTTGAGCTTTCGATGAAGGAAAACATCGTGTTGAAAGCATAGCTTGGTGTTAGGGTATTTTCTAGTACTCGCCTGGCTAGCTACCACCCTCTTGTTAAGAATCTGTCGCCAAGCACCTATCGGTGTGTTCCGGCAGGCTCAATTGAAAGCCAGTTCCCAGTCCAGGTGTAGCGTGTTGCCATCTTCGACCACATCGTCACTTAACATCAGGTGACTTGTAGTCAAACGCTACCCTGTAAATAGTAAAAAAAAAAAATATGAATGGAGATACAATTACAAATACAAATTCGTGCAATTTATTTCATTATATCTATCAACAATCATCTTTGTCTGATGAAGAAAAACATTAGCAATTAAATAGGAACATATCAATAGGTAGCTTTGCCGATTTAGATGCAGTTTTCTTATAAGCATGATACCAATGTTTCACATCGCCGTTCCTCTTACATCAGAGAGCTGAAATAAAATATCTCTAAGACTTTGTGAACTCCCGCTCATTATATTCATCACAAAAGACTTAACGACGTTCTCGTGTATCAAGCTTGTAAAAATATACAATTATGCGAAAATTTTGTACTTAAACCACAGAGATACCACCTACCTATTTAACAAAAAATATTATTAGCGGAATACTATATAGGTATGTTTGGTTGTTAAACCCTTATTAATAATCCTGTTGTTAATTTGCACTGAATGCACATTTTTATATTTTATAAATGGTACTCATTTAATGTAACGACTTGCATAAAAGTTATATAGTTAAAGAAAGACGTTAGAAAAGAAATAAACCCGACTTTCCATTATTGATCAAAGCTCAAAGAGGCTGCTGTTTGCTATTGTACCTTTTCTTTGTGAAGTCCCGGGTGCTAGTAGTTCCAGCTCAGCTGGCCCCTAGGGCATTTCATTTACGCTACATTCTACTGAAACAAGGAACAAACATTTTAGAAGGAAATTTATACCTATTTGGAATTTCTTTTTCTTCATTTTATGCAGCTTTTTTACTCTAACTGATGTAATTAATTTTAAAGAAAGAACTAAACGACATTTAAACAAACGGCATCCTTTGAGAATTTTTTGTAAGCTTTCTGGCATAATATACATGAAAACAAAATAAGGACCAACATTGCAACTATTTATTTATCGTTAAACAGGCACAAATTTAACAATTTACACCATAGTTGACATAATTATAAAAAATAACGTACGTTTTCCTTTTTAATGTGTTAATGCAATTTCAGTAAAACACTTACACGGACGGTGGGTTGCGGGATCGTTGGTTATTAAATCTATTACCGCAGACCGTCTTTGTTTAGTGCCAGACGTAGACAGTAATAGATTAATCAGTTGTCAAAGTGAACAAACGTTCTAGAAACCTGCTGTTAAATATAAAATGCCGTCGAAAATAAAAATGCACCGCGTAACGTGTTTATTTTTTTCATTTTAAATCGCTGTGTCCTCCTCTTTTCTGAACACGTTCTTGTAGCCTGGAGGGCATACTACTCTCTATCAGCGATTGCACTGTAGAACTATTTGATCCCAGCTCTATTTCAGAACGTATATTTATAGCTGTATTTCATTGTGCACTAGAAGCTTTGTGTTACAGACGCTTCTTCTTTAGTTTTCACATTAGTATTTATCAATTAATTAATAAGCAAATTGTACTTACATTTCCATAACTAATTTTCAATTTTCTATTGTTCTTCAGAAATTAATTAACTTGTAGTATAGGTATTATTGGAGCTCTTTGTATGAGAGCTTGTCCGGGAATGTACTCGTACTGTATCGATACCATCATAACTATATTATCTACCGTATTTCTGCCATTGTCTAAATCATATAGGTATACAAAACAATAGATGTGAAATATTTAATAGATGTTGAATGTTGGCTGTAATCATTGACGTACCTACAGTTGTAATAATAGGTAGGGGCAAAAGTATTTTCGTATTTTGAATGTATTATTGGTAATCAAACCTCTTTGGTTGTGCTGAATGTAACTGGCTGATTTTAATACCATTAAATGTTGACATTCTGAAGATGCAATAAATTAAAAAAAATACTAGTTCCCGCCATTTTTCAATTGTTTTTCAAGCAAGCAAAAGGAACGTATGTGACGAAGAAATTCGGTACATTTTAAAGTTTTATTACAAAAAAGGTAAAAATGCGACGAACGCCGCGAATAAAATTTGTGCGGTTTATGGACCTAATGCGGTATCAATAAGAGTAGCACAAATGTGGTTCAAGCGTTTCAAGTCTGGAAATTTTAGTGTGAAAGATGAGGTTCGCTCTGGACGCCCTGTCACAGATAAAATCAGTGCCATCTTTGAAAAAGTGGATCAAGATCCACATGTTAGTAGCTACGACATTACTGAAGAACTGGATGTTGATCATAAAACAGTTTTACGTCATTTACAAAAGTCTGGGTACAAGAAAAAGCTTGACATTTGGGTACCACATGATCTCACTGAGAGAAACCTAATGCAACGTGTTTCCATTTGCGATTCTTTGTTGAAACGTAACAATGACGAACCATTGCTTAAACGGTTGATTACGGGAGATGAAAAATGGGTCACTTACGATAAGAATGTGCGAAAAAGATCGTGGTCGAAGCATGGCCCACAGCCCCACAGAGCATGGCAAAACCCGGCCTGACTCGGAACAAAGTGATGCTGTGTGTATGGTGGGATTGGAAAGGAATCGTCCACTATGAGCTTTTGTGTTGATGCATCCTCCGTATAGCCCTGACCTTGCTCCATCAGATTTCCACCTGTTTCGGTCACTTTAGAACTCTTTAGGAAGCATAAAGCTAACCTCAAAAGAACACTGTGAAAACTACCTGTCAGATTTTTTAACCAAAAATCTAAAAATTTCTACAGCAATGGGATCATGGCACTACCCACAAGATGGCAACAAGTCATCGATCAAAACGGCACATACATATTATAAATAAATAAAAATTTATACCTAAAAAAACATTTTCCTATGTATGAAAAATACGAAAATACTTTTGCCCCGACCTAATATAAGTACTCGTAACTTTACAAGAGCTAAGTATACTTAATTTTGTCATCAAACTGCTAAAGCATAAATTTACGTTTATAAACGCTATTGGGGTCAGGGTGCTCGACGAAATGAAACTCTTGAGTGACTCCTTTCCATAAACTTGTGGACTGTATATTTTAGGTTCAGATACAACACTTTGAAGCAATACAATTAAAACAGGATTTCTCTTAGCTTAAGTACAATTTTTGTGTCGGCAACTAGTGCCAGGCACCAGTGGGTATGACGCGCCTCTCGTCCAATCAGAGCGTCGCATGGCGCGCGCGCGATCTATATCGCTGTCCCGCTCTTGCGGGAGGTGCGTCTCTCTCTGATCACAGGTCAGCACATCGTGACATTTTCTAACTTAGAATTTACTAATGATTCTATACATTTATATAGGTATACATAAAGGCTATGTAGTATAATCTGCTACTTACTTATAACAATTAACAAAATCGACTTATCTAATAACAATTTGACAAAATCGACTTATCTATCCGCAACAATTCTCCCCTCGGCGAAGAACTTCGTAGCCTATGATTTTCTAGGTAGGATGATGAGTCTTTTTACGGGTCTCCTAAAAATACCTCCTCTTGTCCGCACCTCAACGCTCCGCACCACGCCGTCCGGACCCGTGAAAACACGTTCGACTTGCCCGCGAGGCCATATGTTTCGCGGCAGAAGGCCATCCGCTATTACGACGATATCGCCTATTTTTACGTTGTCGTTTGGCTTGCGTGCCTCTCCGCGCGGCGTTAGTGTAGGCAAGTATTCGCGTACCCATCTAGTCCAGAACGAGTTAGCTAGAGCCTGTGCCACTCTCCAAGTTTTTCTGTCAGCCTGGTCGCATTCCCCTACGTATGGGAGACCGGTCGCCGAACCTATTAGAAAGTGGTTAGGTGTTAACGCTTCGGCGTCGTCTGGACTCACTGATACATGAGTGAGTGGGCGGGAGTTTACTGTGTTTTCTACCTCTGCTATGACGGTGGCGAGTACCTCCTCCTTCGGTGCGCGCTGGTGGAGGGTGACGGAGAGGGCCGATTTAACGGTACGTATCATACGTTCCCATGCTCCACCCTGGTTCGGCGCGCCTGGGTCGATGTACCGCCATTCCGCGCGTTTATTTATAACGTACTCTTTTAAAGTGGGGTCCCATTCCGCGTACGCTTTCTTGAGTTCCTCATCAGAACCGTGGAAGTTAGTTCCGTTGTCAGTCCAGTATAAACTGGGCCAACCACGCCTAGCTGCCATTCTTCGTAAGGCCATAATGGCAGAGTCCGTGCTCAAGCTCGCTATTAGTTCGATGTGGATCGCCCTTGTCACCAAGCAAGTAAATAGCATTCCCCAACGCTTCTCCCGTCGTCTACCTATAGTTACCCATACCGGTCCGAAACAGTCAATTCCGCAATTCGTAAACGGCCTGACGTATGCACTAAGTCGCGCTTCGGGTAAGTTACCCTTTACGGGAATCGCAGGGGCGGCCCTGCGCATCTTGCATGTGGTACAGTCACGCAGTATCGTCCTAACCGCGGGTCGCAGGCGTAATATCCAGTATCGTTGTCTCAGGTTGTTTACTACTTGCTCACGTCCTATGTGGTGAGTCTTCTCGTGCTCGTTGCGTATTATGAGTCGAGTGAGTGGATGGTTTCCGTGGAGAATAGGCGGTTCTTTCATTGAAACTGGGACTGCGGCCGCGTTTATTCTCCCATTCAACCGTATTATCCTGTCCGCGCCGTATATCGGATCTAACTTTCCTAACTTGCTGGTTTTGTCGACGCTTTTACCGTTTTTCAATCGCGCCAGGTCGTCCTTGAAGCTGTCTTTCTGCGCTTCCCTTAGTAGGACTAACTCGGCTTCTTGCAAGTGTCGCGCTTCGATTCGCGTTGCCCGTCGGCGGCACTTATCTACGAATGCCAATACGTGTGCCGTGGTACGCACTAATCTGGTATAGTTCGAGAAACGCGATATGTCTATTAAACCGTGTTCTACTGTCGTCAGCGCCACCACCTCTTCCTGATCTGGTTGTAGCACGTCTTCGACCGGCCAGTGTTCCTCTGAATCGTACAGGAACGCCGGGCCCTTGAACCAACGATCGTGGCTGGTTAATTGCGTGTTACCGGCGCGTGTCGCATCGTCCGCAACATTGTGCGCGGTAGGCACCCATCGCCATTGACTTGTCTCTGTAAGCTCGGCTATTTCGCTCAATCGGTGTGCTACATAAGGCGTATATTTAACGGCGTCATTCCTTATCCAGTGGAGGACCGTCTTGGAGTCGCTCCACAGTATAACTTCCGGTTTCGCTTTGTTATGTTCGGCGATAATTTCAGCCGCGAGCCGCGCGCCTATCAGTCCGGCCTGTAATTCCATTCGCGGTATGCTCTGTGACCTCATGGGCGCGACTTTGGCCTTTCCGGCGACCAGAGCTACTCCTACGCTACCGTCCGTGTGAGTGAAACGCCAGTAAGCGACCGTCGCGTACGCTTGCTCGCTAGCATCGCAAAAGATGTGTAATTGCGTATGCGTGATGTCCCTACTCGTGTCGTAGCAACGCGGTAAACGTAAGTCACGTATGTACTCTAAGTCGGCCTGCCATTCGTTGAATATGGTCGCTTCTTCGATAGGGAGCGGGTCGTCCCAGCCTATTTTCTGCTTCCACAGTCCTTGCAGCATGATTTTAGCTGTTATAGTGTACGGACTGAGTAAGCCTAGCGGATCGAACAGAGACATAACGGCGCTCAACGCTTCGCGCTTCGTAGGCGTTCGTAGACCTGTCTTTACCTCCTCGGGTACGCGATGCATTGCAGTGTTAAACGATAACTCGTCCGTAGTCGGTGTCCATAATACGCCTAACGTTTTACCACAGGCATTTACGTTCGCGCCTAGCTCTTTCGGTGCGCTCGCTCTGTTTTCGTCGGGAATGTGATTTAAAAGCTGCGGTTGATTAGAGCTCCATCCCGCTAGCTCGAATCCAGCTTTTGAATGCACTTCCTGTACCTCGGCTATCGTGCGTGCTGCCGTTTCTACTGAGTCGAAGCTGTCGACCCAGTCGTCCATATAGTGGTTTTCCGTTATGGCGCGGTACGCGAGCGGATGTGTGTCCTCGTAATCTGACGCGTTTCTATTCCGTACGCTGTGTGCCAAGAACGGAGAGCTCCGAGCTCCAAATATCATTGATGACATGACGTATTTCCGCGGCGGGCTAGAGCGATCATCGCCACGCCACAAGAAATGCTGAGCTACGCGATCTTCCGGTCTAATTTGTACTCTTAGAAACATTTCTCGGATATCTGCGGTCACAGCTACTGCTTGTTCTCTGAATCTGAACAAGACACCGTACAGCGCGCGCAACATATCAGGTCCGTCTAACAGTGCGTCGTTTAAGCACGTGTTGTTGACTCGCGCGGCGGCATCGAAAACTAGTCTCGTTTTCCCGGGTTTGTTCGGATTCGTGACCGCGAAATGTGGTAAGTACCAGACGCGCGGGTTCTCGTCATCTACAAATTTACTTTCGGATGCGTATCCTTTTTCTAGCAATTTCTCTACCTGTTCCGTGTACGCGAGCTTAAAGGACGGCGATCTATCCATCTTTTTCTCGATCCCTCGTAGACGATGTAGAGCCATATCGTAGCTAGGTGGCATAGTGACGTCATCCGAATTCCATGGTAAGCCTACTTCGAAACGATTGCCGACGCGTTTCGCGGTGGCGTCGAATATCGCTTTCGCTCTTTCATCTGCTGCTATCGGTTTGCGCTTTGATGAAATACCTAGAGCATCGATATCAAAGTGTGCTTTTACTAGCTCGCTTAGTTCGTCGTTCTGATCGCAGCGGGTTTCCCTAGCTTTCACGTGTAGTACGGTCGCGTTATCCGAGGTGATCTGTCTTGTCACGGACCCGTGGAGTACCCATCCTAGTCGAGTGAGTGACGCGGCTGGCTGTTTATTCGTGCCAGTGAGTAATCTACGCGTGACGATAAGATGCCAATTATCAGCGCCTACAAGAATTCGCGGTTTCGCGTTCGCGTAACAAACGTCATCTGAATTCAGTTCGCGTAGATGCTCGTATTGTAACGTCTCAGGTCTCACAGACTGATGCCCTAGAACGAGATTTCTAACCGTGCGTGCTCTAATCGGTTGGTAACGTGACTGACCTCTGCCCCTTATCTCGATTTCGACCGCTTGACTGTCCGGTTCTTTTTGGCTCGACGTGACTCCGTGGATATGCAACGTTCGCGTCGGTCCGTTCGCTCCGACTATCCCGGCTATCTCTTCGTCGACCAATGTTACTGTCGATCCTTCATCTAGCAACGCGTAAGTATCGACTTCTTTACCGTTCGGTCCCGTAATCGTAATCGGACATACTTTTAAGAGTATCTGGTTGCTTTCCGCGTGGTGCGCGGACGCTGCGACCACGGACTCTTCGTTTTCGTTGGCGACTATCTCACGCTTTAAGTGAAGGAGCGCGTGATGCGATTGGCGACATTCCTCTACACCGCATCGCTTCGCCTTACACTTAAAACGTCTGTGCTTGCTATTCAAGCAGAGAAAACATATGCGAGTTTCCTTTGCCCATTCCCATCTTTTTGATATGGGCATAGCCGCGAGCTTTTTACATTGGGGAGTGGCATGCTCCGCCCCGCAACAATAACACGTATCCTTTTTCGACGGTGTATCATCGGTTGTTGCGTAAACATTTGCTCCGCGGTTTCGTTCGTTCGCTTTCGGTTCTCTTTTAAAGTTACTCGCGCCTCGTGCCGTTCCTGTCTGACCGGGGTTAGAACCGGGGTTAGAGAACGCGTGTCGCAGTGTGCGATCAGCTTCGCGCATTAGGAATTCAGATAAGGTTATTATCTCGGGCTCTGTCCTATTACCGTAATCTTCAGCGTAGTCGCACCATCTCGATTTAAGGTGTGGACTAAGCTTCTCTATTACTTGACGCGACAACATCTGGTTTCGTAGGTAGTCTCGGTCGTCTATACCCGCGATTACCGTCACGATACTTTGTAAATTTATGGCGAAAGAATTTAGTTTTACGGCAGAATTCCCTACTCGCGGTAGTTTCTTTAAGTCTTCTAACGCTTGATCGATAATGATTTCCGGCCGGCCATAACATTGTTCTAGTGTCCGCATGATAATTTTAGGATCCCTAGCCGTACCTAACAACGCGGATACGGTCTTTTGTGCGTTTCCTCTCAGGCAAGTTCGAAGACGCGATAAGTTCTCCATGGATGAGAAACCATGTAACTGCGTTGTTACTTCAAAGGCGACCTTGAAAGGCAACCATTCTCCCGCGGCGCCGGAAAACAAAGGCAAGTCGTACGTTTGTCTAGACGGTGCGTTACTTCGCGTCATTCGTTCTAGCGTGTCTGCGAGCCGCTCGAGCCCGCGCTCTTTAGACCTATGAGGCGTGGGTGACCTGGGTCGATGCGGTGTTTCGAACGTAACTTGATTCGGGTTCCCTACAGGAGGACGTCTTTCAGTCCTTCTTTCGCGAACCGGTGGTGGTGGGGGTGACGGTCCCCTTTCTAAATTTGATTCGACACACTCCCCTCGTTGTTGAGTGTTTTGAATCCAATCGCTGACTCTACGATTGGTATCCGTTGTCTCCTCCGCGCAAACGCTTTCTCGATCCGTCTCTTCGCGAATGGTGGCGACGTCCGCGGCTAACCGTTTCCTAACCAAGGTGGCTTGCAACAGCAGTTCTTGCTGTCGAATAGCAGCGAGTTGCTCCTCAGCTTCGAGCTCGGCCTGTCTTATTCTCGCGATCGCGCTAGCAGTAGAACGTCGTGACTGAACCGACGGGGCTCGCGTTCTACGTTCGTTATCGCGTGAAGTTAATCGCGGCGGTTGGTCGGTCGCGGGCAAGTCGGCAACGGTCTCTGTGTTTCGCGGTTGTACAGACGTTGGTGCGGACGGTGACGCGGGATAATCATCATATATACGATGATTCTTTTCTTCGGCCGCTTGGCTTCTGGTGGTCGGCATCTTCTTGGCTCTTGTCGCCCCTACGCTGCCTACCTCCCTAGCGGTCCCTACCTCCCTAACTGTCCCTAGCAGTCCGTCGGAAGGGCCCGGGTTTAATCGGGATATGCTTCCTCAGGGATGGATGGTTTTGGGAAAGGTAAGGTGGGTTCCACCCAGCAGAGGAGCGGAGTCAGATACGGGGTGCTCGGTAGTCGGCTGGAATGTCCGACCCCTTTGGCGAGTGCCTACAGTCTGGCCCCCGCACTGATTTCCACTCTTACCGGCGAGGAAGTGCTATTTCAGTCCGCGTTCCCGTTGAACGGTCTTGATGGACTGGTGGTGTTGCACAAAACACCACACCGCCTTGCGGCGTTAACTCTGAGACCCTGGCCGTTGGCACCGTTAGGTGGCCGGGGTAACCGAGCCGTGGATAAACCACGTAATTACGTTTTTCCACGGTGACTCGAAGTGCAGTGCAGACGGCACTCGTCGTAGTTGCACCGTTGGGTGATCTTCCCAGAACTCGTCGTGGTCGCACCGTTGGGTGATCTTCACAGACTCGACGTAGTTGCACCGTTGGGTGATCTTCCCAGACTCGACGTAGTTGCACCGTTGGTAGCTTCTTTGTACACGCCGTATACAACAACGTTCAAGTTGTATACGACTGTAACCGACGATTTTCACGTCGCATACAACGGCGTTCAGGTTGTATACGACTGCAGCGGTGATACCGCTTACAAAAGCGTTCAATTTGTAAGCGGCAGGTTTTCCTCGGCGATCTTCACGTCGCATACAACAACGTTCAGGTTGTATACGACTGCAGCCGATGATCTTCACGTCGCATACAACAGCGTTCAGGTTGTATACGACTGCAGCGGTGGCGCCGCTTACAAAAACGTTCAACTTGTAAGCGGCGGGTTTCCTCGGCGATCTTCAAGTCGCATACAACAACGTTCAAGTTGTATACGACTGCAGCCGATGATCTTCACGTCGCATACAACAGCGTTCAGGTTGTATACGACTGGAACTGCTTCTTGAAGTATCCGGCACTCGATGGACCAAACAACTATTGGGGTCAGGGTGCTCGACGAAATGAAACTCTTGAGTGACTCCTTTCCATAAACTTGTGGACTGTATATTTTAGGTTCAGATACAACACTTTGAAGCAATACAATTAAAACAGGATTTCTCTTAGCTTAAGTACAATTTTTGTGTCGGCAACTAGTGCCAGGCACCAGTGGGTATGACGCGCCTCTCGTCCAATCAGAGCGTCGCATGGCGCGCGCGCGATCTATATCGCTGTCCCGCTCTTGCGGGAGGTGCGTCTCTCTCTGATCACAGGTCAGCACATCGTGACATTTTCTAACTTAGAATTTACTAATGATTCTATACATTTATATAGGTATACATAAAGGCTATGTAGTATAATCTGCTACTTACTTATAACAATTAACAAAATCGACTTATCTAATAACAATTTGACAAAATCGACTTATCTATCCGCAACAAACGCTTTACTGAAAAAATAAAATCACTAAGGTTGATTCTAGTAAACATAATCTATATGAACAAGCCAGCTCTCTCCAATAAACAAGACGATCATGTCAGAAGTCTATTAACTAGCTGGATAGAATTTATAACTGTTTAAACTCGAGATTTATCAATGGTGTTTGATCACCGACGCGACGCCCGACTCGGTAGTTAAGTCGATACCATGGAAAACTCCGTCGTGGGAAAATGAAAGGTTTTATTTATCAATAGATAGACAAAGTAGACGTCCAGAAGTATTGTAGTTACTTTAGTTTTGAAACCTTAATACCTATTAGTAGGCTGCCTCTTCTGGAGTATATATTATGAAACTGTGAGTTACTAATAAAAACTTATTATCGCAGCTTGCCATGTGCCACGTATCTTTACCAGTCTATAATTAATTGCTTTGCTCTCGATACAAATAGTATCCAATAGATAGGGCATCGCTGGGTTAGCTATCGATCCACCGAGATGACCGCATTAATATACATAGGCTTTGATGCCGTATTAAGCATGGATATTGGCAATTAGTGGAGTACTGTAAGCTGTCCTTATGCGTGATAATTGCTGCGTTAAGCTAAGCATAATTCAAATCTAAGACCTACGTCATAAAAAAAGAAATTGAACTCACACGACATTATTCGATAACAAAGTCACTTTAGCATAAATAAAACGATTCAATCAAATTAAAATTTGTTTTAAATCATTTTCACCGTAATGTATTTCCGCGGCATTCGTCAAACAAATATAAAATTAATTGATTTTTTTGACACCGCTTTAAGCTCGTTATTCAGTAACGTTGCTGGTCATTTTCAATTAACGAATGCAAACGTAAAATTATATTAAAATGTATTAAAGTGAAGGTGACTTGCATTCGTATAAACGTAATAAAATTACAGCTGCAAAAGCCGGCGGGCAAAAATAGATACCTACGTAATTATCAGGTAGAATATCGTTAGATGAATAGTTTAGTGATTAAATTACATATCTAAACAAGAAATAGCTCACAAAAATACGTTCCTGAGGTAAGAGATTTTTATTTTGCCGCCAACTTGAAAATGAAAAGAAACTGTGAATTCGAAATCTGTGATTTGCTCGTTTCGTCTAGCATAATTTATTGTTTATGCCAATTTCTTAGAAACAAACCTACACATTACTATCAAAAAGTAGAAACATTGACCAAATATAGCAAAGAGAGAGAGAGAGAGTCTGGTAGGGAGTTCCATTTTTTAGCCGTACGCATACGCACATTAATTAAACCTAGCAAAAATATGTGGAAGCTGCAAAAGGCATCATGCGTACATAGAGATGTAATATCCACCATGTGACTATGCCGTTCTGCCGGTTGTCTCGTTATCCGATTGTGGAATGGGGAAAGAGGAAATAAATTATATAATTCCCGGCTCATTCGTTTAAATTTATCCGATGAAAAATCGATAGAGTTGCAGCTTTCGATGTTCACGGCTCTGAAACCTTGCCTACTACTCGTACTAGCAGAACAGTTTACAGTGAGCTAATTGACACGACTCTCAATTGCCTCTAACGGCTCAAACTGGTTCTCAGTAAAGCTATCCTAAACATGAGAGTAGTATACACTTGGTATAAACTGAGCAGACGTCTTGGAGTGATACTGTCTCACCCTTGAAAAAATGCCCAGGTTTTTAGAGACCAATTAAACTTCAGTCCCAATGAATGACCTCAAATCGAAATTGGCCGTTAAAATGTGACCCGAGAGCTCGCGGTGCTGGGCAGTAATTTGCACATATTACAAAAAGAGTCGGAAGCAGCTAGGATTAGCTCCGTTGGGCAGAGAAAAAACATGCCTTGGTTTTTGTGACATTTAACTTGACCAAGTTGGGATTTCCCAAACGGTGAAGGACTACTTTCAAGTACAAGTTCAAACGTTCAACCACAGACTATCTGAGAGACTGTATCTACGCTCCACTAATTCGTGCATTAAATACACAAGTTATTCTTTACTATCGTTCTGGTATCGTAATATTTTAAAGTCCGGGCTAAAATAAAACGATTATAAACAAGCGGATAAGCGTAGCAGAGATCGATGGACCCTTGAGAGACCGCCGGCGTTAATAACCAATTGATCTGCGAGCAACCATCAGCAACTACGTGAACCAATCGATCCCTCCGGAAGTCCGATATCCAGACACATAACACAGGAGGCAAGCCGTATGATGGAAGCTAGTTAATAAAGCTATCCTACCCAACCCAAGTGTTGAAGGCCTTTTAGATCTCTAGAAAAAAGGGGAGCGCCACTCTATATATTTCTGTAAGGCCTTGCTCCAGATGTGAATAGCATACACTAGAAGATCTCCAGTTGATCGGTTTCAGCAAAATCCATAATGCTGGGTTATAAGTAGTATCCGTAATAATTTGGAATATAAATAGGGGACGATAGAAAAAGATGAGGTAGGTAATATATTTGCGTATAATATGATAACGTTTTTAGTAAGTTGCTTATGTATTTTATTTATCTTAAAATAAATTAATAGGGTTCCCCGGGTTTCTTCGTTTGTATTCTATGAGCTCAAAAATTTATATAAATTTCAGTCCTCGTAAAACCAGTTATGTTGTGAAAGATGGAGAAAATATTTTTTAGATGTTGTCAATATTTAATGTATCGACTATTATTAGTTGTGTTCAAAACCAATTAATAGGTAAAAAAAAAACAATCAAACTTAGCTACCTCGTTTAGCCCTACCCTTATCTTCTTGATCTGAAGCCAAGCAAGTAATTTTACAGTTTATATTAGTCTTTATGTTATCAATTATGACGATAGTTAGCAGCACGATAGGAAGTAGAGCTGCTATGAGAAGTCGATTTCTTTACCCACTTGACAGTCCAAGCCAGTCTACCTCTTGTTTGTACCCTTGACACTTTTGCTGGTAGCTTTAGTTACCTCGGACTGTTGAATAGTTACCAAAATTACGCCATCCTGCATAAAAATAGATTTCATATTTTTATAGATTTCACCTTATTTCGCTTTTCGTTGCATACAACATCAGGTCCGAAATGTTAAAAGCTTGTAAAGTTACAACTTATTTATTACCAAAAAGAAGTCGTGCTGACAATAATAGAATTATGGACCTATCTCAATCAAATTTATTTTATGCAAAAGCACGAGATTTGTGCTAAATAGTTCGTTCCCTAAGCAAAACCAGCAAAACGGGTTACACTGGAAATTGTTGTGTCTCTTGGCATCTCAAAGACCTTTGATTGTGTTCGACACGATAACCTTATCAATAAGCTCCCTTCATAGGGGCTACCTCTTGATAACTGATTCGCTCACTTTCTAAGGGAACGATCGATACGAGTGGTCGTTGACGACTACTCATCCGATCTATTAGCGATCAATAGCGTTGAATCTCAAGAGTTTACAACTCTCTGCAACTCTATAATGCTAGACTTCAATGATTTGCTTACATCTGGTATTTTTGGTTACGCCAATGACATTACAGCTGTATATCCAGCCCACGACCCAGTAAAGCTGATTGTGTTATTTCGCACAGGGGCAGTTGCTGAACCTCTATCTAGCTCAAGTTCGATCGTTTGCGGAGTACTGTTGTCACCTTTAGGACTGATCGGTTCCAGCTCGCAGCCATAGAATCGCTAGTTTGGGATATGACTTACCAGAACTGGCATCTAAGTTACTTGGTCATGTGCGCCTTCGTTTTTCGTCTTCGTCTTGTGCGCTTTACTAATTAATGTTTTAGGGGAGACATTTTGGAGAGAAATTGTT
This sequence comes from Opisthograptis luteolata, assembly GCA_931315375.2. NCBI lineage: Eukaryota > Metazoa > Arthropoda > Insecta > Lepidoptera > Geometridae > Opisthograptis > Opisthograptis luteolata. The sequence continues at coordinate 8,435,224 of OV928033.1, forward strand.
TTTAATTGACAAACACAAAATGACTAGAATAAATCTATATGTTCGCAAATTTTAATCAATGTATACCAAATATGAAAAATATTAATAATAAATAATTGAGTATGTGAAACAATTATACGATCTTGTCTCAACTTATAACTAACACATATGATACTTTTTGTTCATATTTATAGTGATGTGAAATAAAAGTTATTAATATGCGCGAGTTAGGATACAATAGAAGATCTTTTGAGAATACTTTCTGTAGAATCAAACAAAATACAGATTTTATCTGCTTGTTAATTAAAAAACCAGAAGAGTACTGGTTACTTCTGTTATAGATTTCGGGGCCCAATGGCTAAGGACGAAGCTTAAAAAATAGGCTTTGCCTCGTTGCGCTGTGATATTGGAGTGCTGAGATATCACTAATAACGTGTGAAAAAGCTCTTATGAGAAACGAATTTCAAGCGCTTCACGGGCGGAGCAACGATCGAAAGGAGAATATTTTATCATATAACATTATTAAGTGTTATTTAAATACATAAATTACTAAAACATTCTCTATAAGAAAAGATAAAAAACTAACATATTCCACAAATCATTATGACTATTGTCTTCAGTAGACAGTAAACTAAGGTTTAAAATGGCTTTACTGTTAAAATAAATCGGGAATTTTGTGACCTGACCTAGATAGATTCTATACATGGAAATTGGTGTCAATAGTTAAGGGCGGAGCTGGTGTCCATAGTGCATGTACTACATAAGCGGTGTTGTATTGGCGATTGCACCGCCTAGATTTCCCACCCAATAATTACACGAATAAAGGTAGGAAGGTCCAGTTTTAAAAATATATATTTTTATCAAGGTGTTCTTAAGCACCTTTTACTAAGAAACCTGGACAAGCAAGGTCCTGTCTATTCAACCATTTGAATGATACGGTATGATGGCCGGACGTAAGACCACATTAATTGTAATTGAGTGAGTGCATACAATTAAGCTCCTTGTTTGCTGCGTTTCTTTTTACTTTTTCGTCAAATAATTTACAAATACATTCCAAAGTGATCAAAAGTACTTTTGAATGAATGAGTGAAGGTGTCTTTTTTAGGAAAAAGTTACGTTTACGAGTACCTACTCGTACCTTAAATTAGCAGAAAGATTCAAAACGAAACTTATAATGTCCTTTTAACATCTTATTTCATTGCTTGTTAGTTAGTTACAAGTGAAGCTAATAAAAACACAAAGAACAAAACCTTTCCAACATTTTTCCAAGTAGTTGTTACATAATATATTAAAGCTTTGAAATGGAAAAATGTCGACCATGAAAAATCTAAAACTGTTCGACGTGCATAAGTGAGTGGTTTTAATCAATATTCTTTGGTATCGAGTACAGACTTATAGCATGGAGGAAAAATGGACTTAGAGACTATAGATTTTACTTTGAAAGAGTCAGGCAAGTCACGATGCAAATCTAATTAATTGAAGAAGTCTTTCTTGAAATACTAGATGTTAGACCGGCACTGCGTGTGGAAGGCTAAATTACGTGAGTGCTAAGCTTGACAGATTCGTCTTTGAGAGTTACAGTATCAAGAGAACAGGTTTCGTTATTTATCGTTGGCAACAAATTGTTATTTAGGATACAAAAACAAATATGTGTCACTTGAGTCTGGTTTATGGGTAGTTGCAGAACTTTATTATTTTTTGTATTAATTCTTGTAAGGTAGATTTTCTGCAAGAACACCACCAGTCGTTTTATAAAAATGCAAACTTTAAATTTATAAATAGGCGAGGTTTGGTGTATCCTTACTTTAAATAATATAAATAGTATAGCGATGATGGCTCAGTGGTAGTGACGTCGGCTAGCGATCCGTAGGACGTGGGTTCGAATCCTACAATGAGCTTGAGCTTTCGGTGAAGGAAAACATCGTGATGAAACCATAGCTTGGTGGTAGGGTATTTTCTAGTACTCGCCTGGCTAGCTACCACCCTCTTGTTAAGAATCTGTCGCCAAGCACCTATCGGTGTGTTCCGGCAGCCTCACTTGAGAGCCAGTTCCCAGTCCAGGTGTAGCGTGGCGCCATCCTCGACCACATCGTCACTTAACATCAGGTGACTTGTGGTCAAACGCTACCCTGCAAATAGTAGAAAAAAAAATGTGGCGGAGCGACGAATTAACGTGATTTTTAATTGTTTTTTTTTTGTGTGATAGTTATTGAACTGGAGAGTGGATTAAATTACTTTTCAACACACTTCTTTGCAACGTTCACAACTGTGGCCATGCATTTTAAGATCATAATTTAGCTAATTAGATTATATAACATAACTGCGTGCACTCCAAATCTGTGACTGCGTGTTTTATTTTTACCTTGGTACGACCTTGGTTAGGTATATAATAATACTAATATCATATTTTACATTTATTTTTCCAAAGAGTCTTTATCCGCAAACAGTTTTGATGTCTAAAAACAATGAATATTTTTGTGACTAAATAAACTATTTTAGGTTACAATTATAAATCAATCATCAAAATAATCATCATTTCTTCAAATTATATCTATACTTTACTACATAGTTAACCATAATTTGCGTATTCAAAACATTATTTAATGTTTATTACATTTTTTTAAATAGATAGTTATTCAAGTTCCCAATCCAGGTGTAGCGTGGCGCCATCTTCGACCACATCGTCACTTAACATCTGGTGACTTGTGGTCAAACGCTACCCTGTAAATAATAAGAAAAAAAAATGTGACACCTGAAAAAATACCTGATACCATTGACTTCACTGTAATCGTCCTCTTTATTTTTTACCTATCATTGGCGCACAAACATCATCTATAATTTAAAATTAAAAGCAAAACACGCCTGACATCAAAAATATTCTGTAAACATGCACTTTATGTTAGAATATTTATAGAGTAGCGTTTGAAGTCAGTTATTACCCACGATGTAAACACGTCAAGCCTGGAAACTGGAAGGAAACTGGTTCCCAAGGATTGCTTCCGGAGCAGACTTATTGCTAAAGCTGCATTCAAACTAGCGTCTGTTCACTGCTTACGTAACGTGCACGTGACTTTAGCGACGCGTTTTCGCTGGCCAAATGCGCCTTCGTGGCAACACGCCTGGTAGTTCAGATGGCACGCGACGCGTACAAAAATTAACATACACTATATAGTGTGGAAATTCGGTTGGCGCTTAAGACCTGGGAAATTACATAAGTTACTTTTTATTGCGATAAACTGTAGTCAACGCGGGTGAAGCAGCTATATTTTTGTGATTAACCAAAAAGATAAGAAAAATAATTATATTGCTATGATTATATTAGCTGTAGGTAGCAGTATTGATTGTTGTGTACTAGACCCATAACACAAGTTTCGAGCTTAATTTGGGGCTAGGTCAATTTGTCTGCAATTGTCCCCGATATCTATTTATTATTTTATAAAATTCATACTTGTTTGTGAAAGTGCAAGCCAGTAAAAATTACTTTTTCCAATGTGGAACGTGCCTTAGAAATTTTTCATATCCGTTCCTTCAGTTACCGATAAATCGTCATTTCCAGGCTACGTCTATCGTCATAGCTATACATAGGGCAGGCGTGGATCGAGGGTAGCGCTAGCTAGTCCATGGGAATGACAGACAACTTGACAAATGTGTCACTGCGGAAATGGCCAATACAACACGGCATCTGTGACATCAAATTAGCACTGTTTGCCTTATTACGTGATTAAGTTTGCTCCACAAATTAATATTGGCCGATAATTTCTGGCTTGTATTTCCAATATAGTTAATGTAAGAGTGCCTTCTTTTTTAGTGTTCTTTGAGTGTGTGGGAATGATCTTTATGTCATTGGTTTTTTTAGAGCGAAACATTCGTCTAGAGTGGATGGTTATGGAATGTTTCGGTGCATCGCTCTTTGTCAAACTGTTCAATCGATTATATACACATTTCTGGGCAAGTTTTTTGCTCTAGTAATGTACGATGTACAGTCAAGTTTGAATAGCACTCTCATATATTCCTAGGGATATTCAAATAAAATATGTATATCGGTCTAATTATGTTTTATTAATTAATATTATTTTATATCCTACCTAGTATGAACTAATAAAATTACAAACAATAAAACAAAAATGTAAATAACTTGCAGTGACAGTTCAAAGTTTAACGAGATAGAATTAATTATTTCCCGCAATCTGTATGCATACTTTTCAATGCAGCGTAACTTTCATTAATTGAAGTAGTTTTGTCTGGTCTATTTGTAGCACGTAATATACGCTGAGAAGTTTGACTTTTGGGTGCATCCGAGTTCAGTTATTATGGACAGCGAAAATTCTAATTAAATGAACATTTTACTAATTTGAATCTTTGTTGTCATATATTGAAAGTTACAGAGAAATTCAAAGTTACCCAACTTGACTATTGACAGTTTTGGATCGATATGTCATGTCATAATATTTCATTTTAGTACTAGGGTTTGACACATGACTACTAAAATGACATATTATGACTTGAAATATCGATCCAAAACCGCGGATAACGGATCAGGATCGATTATTAATTTCGGGCATATATGTACTGACAAAATCCAAATAAAAAACTAACAGACGTAGATACTATATACATTAAGTTTTTAGTTAACAACCTGCACAAAAAAATAATTAATAAAATTTTAAAATTACTTTTGCACAGCTGGATAATTTTTTTAAATGACCATAACTCTACGAATGTTTCCTTTGTCCAAGGTCAAGTGGCTACCACCACGTCCCACGATGAATCAGCACCGAATTCTGCGCCCCCTCGAATGCACCTGAAGGACTACCAGCTCCCGCGGTTCCTGTGGCCCCACTACTACGCGTTCCACGAGTCACCCCAGCAACTGATCGATCAACCGTATTCAGAGCTGCAGCATCAGCCCCCGTTGCCTGCTACTAAATGGCTGAACAAAGTAAGTCGTACTCATTGTTGTCGCGCCTCAACACACTTGACATTTACTTGGATGTATCTGGAAGATTACCTACCTTCGAGATAATAATGTGAACACACTACTTCGTTAGCATTCGGAATTAGTGTTCGTTATTTTTGCATTTATATATCAAGAGATGCTTGCTGTATTTTCTCGATGGTTGTCGAGTAACGTCATTAGGGAAACGTCATGCTACAGAAATGCTACAATGTGCTGCTATGAATATTCTACTGTATTGCTACGATGGTGCTACGAGATAGAACGCTACATAATGTCGTATATTATTACTTTCAGTATAAAATAGGCTATCATTAGATTGTAATTAAATATATACAAATATATATATTCAAGTTACACTAATAATACACACGCAGCGTTGATACTTTGGTGTTTTACATATCTCAGGTTTATACTTTGACCTTTGAGAGGTGAAGCAGTGCAATTTTAGACACCTTTAGGAAGCCATTCGAGTCGAGAAAAATACCTTTGAATTGAAAAGGCAGGGAATAATGAATTGCTTACACCGACTTACTCAATGTAAATATATTTGGTTATCGAGTGATGTTTTATTTAACTGATCGCCTGCCTTTAACACTTCCAACTTTGGACCTTTGGATCTCAACTTTTATGTTAATCCCGACCTAAATTGCAAATTTTTAAAGCCATAGCTCAAAAGGCAATTTACCTCTTTAGCAGTTTATATTTTTTATGTTTCTAAAATTATTAAATTAACTAATTTGAAAGAAGTTAAACATCAATTTAAAATACTAGTTAGCATTAATTGTTGCGGCAGTTTCACTTGAGAGCTAGTCGCCTGTTCAGGCGTAGGTCGTCACCACCTTCGACTCCCTCGTCACATCAGGTGACTTATGGTCCAACGCTACCCTATGAGAAGTTGAAAAAAGTTCTTTGCAGAAAAATTGCGTTGGTATTTGTTCCACATCTGGGTGGATCCGTGTAGTTTCTAAAACCTTAGACACAGGGATTTTGCTTAGAGTTAAAGGTATGAATATGATTACATATTTATATAATCTGTTTAGAATAACTGCGCCCCGCGTGGACTACACTTTATCGTGGTTTAAAAAACCTGGAATGGGCCACCCTTATTACCTAGAGATATAAAAAAACTATCTACGACGTATTGTCAGACTTACCAACTATACACAGAAAAATCATAAAAATCGGTGAAGCCGCCTCAGAGGAGTTTGATAATAAACACGAGATTTTTAAATATTAGAAGATATAACTATAAATCCTACTTCCTACTAATATTATAAACGTGCATGGATGGATGGATGGATGTATGTTTTTACTCTTTCACGCAATAACTACTGAACGGATCTTAATGAAATTTTGAAATTTGCAATGGAGATAGCTTATACCAGGATTAACACATAGGCTACTTTTTATCCCGGAAAAAGATTCCTGCGGGATAACGGGAAGACCGCGGGGCTCAACTAGTTAATTATACATCCATGGTTTTAAAATTGTGAATATTATGAAAAAAAATTGTTTCATTTTTAATTGCAATTAGTAGCGTTCGACACCGGTTTTCTCACGATAATCTTTTGTATTATTCCGGGAAAGCCTATGTTGGTTTTCATTCCATGCATACAAACATTCATTACATGATTTCTATGCAATATTCTAAAAAAATGGGTCCTGTTGTTTCGGCGTGAGAGAAATACAAATGAACAAACACACATCGTCACTTAACATCAGGTGACTTGTGGTCAAACGATACCCTGTAAGAAGTAAAAAAACCACTTTCCCTTGGGAAGTAATAGGGAATCAAAACTAATAATTATTAGAAACAAACGTAATTAAGAATCGGCACATAGTAAGGATAATTTATTTTATAAGTAACTTAGAGTAGCTACTGGTTATATATTATATTATATAGGCTTGTATTATAATATAATTTCAATCTTGGATGCGTAGTAAAAATAACACCGTTGTAAGAGCTGTGGTTCTACCAACCTAACCTATTTGACAAAGAAAACCCTACTAATAATATTATAAATGCGAAAGTTTCTGTGTGTGTGTGTGAATGTTTGTTGCCACGTATCGCCGTAACTACAAAACTTTTTATCCCGGAAAAGAGTTCCTGCGGGTTAACGGTGAGACGCGGGTGTAACCGCGGGGTGCTACTAGTAAACAAATAAAGTTAAACTAAGCAGCATAAGAAAGTTCAGTGTTAGCCCTTGCAGTGACTTTCTAAGGAGTTCACAGGTGACCTCTAAACATTCAGTTCCTGCGTATCAAGGTTATAAATAATAGACTTCAAACAAGGCTAACTAACTGAACTAACTGAGATGGCACAACGATCCAAAGTAAGTCCTGACCTCCGATAACAAAAGACGCCACTTCGGTCTGTCCTGCGCCACCTCCTGCCAGCACTTGGAGCTCGCGTAAATCCTTCGTGACTTCGTCTTTCCAGCGGTATCTGGGACGGCCGGTAGGGCGACGGCCACTCGGCCGTCCACTGTGTACTCGCTTTACCGCCCAATTCTCTCCCATTCTTTCAAGGTAGCCGAGCCAGCAAAGTTTGTGCGCTTTCATCTCGCTGATGACGGTCACCAGTTCTTCGATTTCTCGGTTCTTCCTCATCCGCCATACTCCATCCTGAGATTGTACTGGACCCAAAATCTTTCGCAGCGCCTTTTTTTAATTTCTTTCTGCAACTTCTGTTCTTCTCCAAGCGTCAGTATCCAACCCTCACAACCGTACATCAGTATAGGTCTAATGACCGTCTTATAAATGCGGATCTTAGTGCGCTTACGAAGCTTGGACACCAAAACCTTGTGAATGGCTGCACTACAAGGCTGGTTCGAAGTAATGGCTGTAACCTGAACGCTCGCGTCCAGCTGTCCGTTCGTAATTATATTAGAAACAGTCCTATTTAGCTTTTACCGTTGTTGTACATTGGAATCAATATTGGGTCAAGGCTACATCGGGTTTTCCGTAATTTGCAGAAACACGTTTTCCGGTATACATTTCTTTTCTAAGAAATAAATAAATAAATATTATTAAGTTATTTATTTCTTCTTAAAGAAAGATACATATATTGGGTATATAAATAACACAAGTTAGAAAGTATCTAAATACTAAATTTCATAAAAATCTCTTCAGCTGAGCTGAGTGTTAACAAGCATACACATAAACACACACAAACTTTCACATTAATAATATCAATAAAATATTAACGCGTTCAAAACAAATATGTGTATACGTTTACACAGGAATTTGAAAGTTTACGCCGCATGCAGCAACGTGCTGCCAATCCATTCCCGCCAGATGTTTCTCGGCAAATGTCGCACGATCCCATTTACTTCAAACGCATGCTCACGGCCAACCCTAACGAGATGCGGGGCTACATCCCGCCTCACCGCGCCCAACAGCCCTGGCCAGCCTGGAGCCTTCTCTCCGAAAAGCCACGTAAAAAACAACATGCTCGGAAATTGAAGGACATAACCCTGGAATACAAGACGCCCGTGACTAAACCAATCATCAAGGAAGAGACAAAGAAAGAGTTCGCACTAACTCCTCGCGACCAAGGTTACTTCAAGGCCACTGAAAAAGACAACTCAGGTAGGTTTACGTCTAAAAAGGTATACATAGTGACTATACTCGTAGAACATTAAGTTTCATAATTTAGTGTTTGTTGTAGCCAATATAACGTTGCAAAGCCTAAACGATGACAGCAGCAAGCCCTCGATTGACCCGCAACTAGAACCAGAACCCCCGCGTGCTATCCGGCAAAATCCAATTTACAGCAGGAAGAAAACGCTTGTAGCGGGTGACATTGACACGCTGAGACTGGGACTGTGAGTATCCTATCTTACGTATTTATTAATATGAAACTGTGTTACTAATTGGAGCGTAGGCTTATGTACAAACTAATTAAAACACAAATTCTGAAAATTTAGCTTAATTGACGAAACTTCGATGTCGACAGTTTTGTTTCCCGAGCTTCCTCCGTTTACTTTGAATTCATAGAATGGTATTCTGTTTTATTAGATAAGTACGCAGAATATTACAATGTGGCATGCTCCGAAGCTTGGTTGAAAATTTAGATTATTTTATCGTGACAATAAGGCTACGTGTATCTGTTTTTTAATAAATCAATGATATGAGATATAATTTACCTGTGTGTTATACACACACAACACATTACAAAATAATATGTTTAAGTATACATATACATGTTAGGCATAGTACGTTGGTATTGTCTGTACAAGTATGTGATCTGGCAGGATCACCATTGCGTAGGTGTATGTTACATTCGTATTACATTACGTAACAACAGCTGGATATTGGACAGGTAAATCTCTATGTATTCGGCAAATATGTAATTAAAGTGAAGATTTATGTAGAGTAACATTTATGTAAGAACATTTGTTACATAAATCAATTCATAAACATATCAAATACAATTCAAATTTAAAAATTCAATTCAATTTTAATATTTTCAAATATATAAAGATTTACCTGCCTGGAGAATACCTATATAGCTCATAGGTTTTTGACTATTTGCATGAGATTATATATATATATATATGTATATATACATCTAGAAATAAGGTAGGTAATAGGTAATCTATGAAACATCCAACCACTTGAACTATCTAGATATCATCATTTATGTAAATAGTATGGTTATAAATGGTATATCGATGTCAGGTTGTATTTGATTTATATTTTAACTAAACTGTGGAAAACAACTGACAAAATGCATATTTTTGTAATGATTTATTTTTCTGATTACTAGACAAATTAATAAAAATTCTTAACAAAAGAGACACAAAAAGTTCATCGGAGTTACATTTTAAGTGTACAGGGATGGTTCAATTACTGATTCGGAATTTATGAAATCATTACAACCGTTCTTTCATAACATCGGTCGAAATTTTGAGAAAATATAGACGGAGAGTCAACAGTTTCATATAGTGTACAACTGTACACAAAACGAGATTACCAATAATTAGAAATGGTATTCATAAAAGAAGAGCTGGCTGGAAAATAGTAGCGCAAAGTACTGATAAATAATGTTGTGTATATTTTTCGGGTGGGAGTTAATTTGGGTAAAAAATAAAAGTACTGAACGTCTAACCTAATTTAAGTTTTTTATGTTGTATCAATACACTACTTTAGTTTACTTTATACAAGGTCTGATAGGAATGAATACATGTACAGCGATATACATATAGTCACTACTATGGGTGTTAAGATTTTCTGAGATAGATCTGCCAGACGCACCGGTCGCATCTTGAAATTGAATTTTTTCCACCTTGCTCTACTCGAATTTCAAGGGGACGATCTGTTGCCTTGGATTAATATTAAGGTAACTGAATCGTATTAAATAGACGCACTAATGTTAAAAACACAGTCGATCAATTCATGTTAATTACAGGTCTAATAAGGAATACCGATTACCTGTATCATTACTACCCAGTGACCTGAGCTGGTTGAAAGTGTCCAAACCCGAACAATTTAATTCGAGGTGAAAACCATGTCATACCATTATAACATTAATTAGATGATACCTAACTTGGGCGGTGGCTTTTCTCATCCGCAGTGTCCAACGAAAGGCCTACGGAATCACCTCATATGATTGATTGAATCAACCATACATATTAATATTAAATACTTTGGTAACGTGAAACTAATTAGAAAAACAATGAGAAAGTATTTTGAAATATAATTTGTCTTTAGTTCCTGATTCTCAAGGCATTATAAAAGAGGCCAGGGCTGTGTAGGTAATCGTTGAACATAATATCGTTCTCATATTTTATTGATTAAAATGTCAGCCTTCAATGCAATGCATTGCATGTGAACTTTACAATATGGTTGTCAGTCGATATCTATTATACGGAAACTGTCATACGTAATGACTGCTTAATGTATGCAATTTGTGGAAAAAGAAACCACTGCTTAGTCATTGATTTTTTAAAATAATCTATTATTCATACATATTTATATTGAATTGAATACATACTTTGGTAAAGCGAAACTAATTAGAAAAAAAAAGATAAAGTATTTTGAAATTTGATTTGTCTTTAGTTCTTGATTCACAAGGGATCACAAAATAGGTCAGGGCTGTGTAGGTAATCGTTGAGCATATTGATTCAAATGTCAGCCTTTAATGCAATGCATTGCATGTGAACTTTACAATATGGTCGTCAGCCGATATCTATTATGCTGAAACTATCGTACGTAATGACGGCTCAAGGAAGCAATTTGGTATAATAGATGCAATTTGTGGAAAAGAAACCACTGCTTAGTCATTGAATTTTTAAAATAATCAATTCTATTACTCATAAGAGGTTGTCCCTTGGTCATTCGTTACCAACTACCGGCCAGAAATATCATCTTTTGCCTTAACTCATCCATGAATAAGCCCTTTAGATGCGCTTGGAAATTAAATTATTGTCTTTGCAAACTTACCTTTGATCTTTCCTGCTATAGTTAATATAACAGCATTCACCTTCCCTACCTTACTGTTCAGACTCAAAATGACATTTATGTGTGTCACTTGAAGTCGCCTCCCCGAGTCATTGAGCAAGCCTGAGATGTTGCTGCACTGAAGCTGCTTTCGCAATGATGTGACACCCTCACCTCTCTCTCACACCATCTTCATTCAGATGATAAGAACTTGATCAACATTGCAACTTATCGATCTATATGTTCGGCATAGAGTCTCAGCAGATGTTTGATTTCCGCTCGTCGTGTGAAATATAAATCGTATGATTGAGAGGATACGGCCACCGTTAATATTATAAAGTAACAATATGTAGTCAAAACAATATCAAAAGATTTAAAGCGACTCTCAATATGAATAATATTTTTATTCAACTTTTGTCAGAGAATACTGAAATCAATTACTTTGCCTAGGTACGGTATATTTGACAAAATCTTAGCTCATTGGCCAAATCTTGGGGCAAATAATTCGCGCGCGGAACTTACTCGTATGCTGGGACCCTGACGCACCCGAGGACAGTAGGTTACTTATTTCCACGAATAACCCAAACACCTAATTGTCAAAATTTATCGAAACCATTTTATGTCGCGGCGACCGATGTGTCATCTATTGGCTTTTAAATAGGTGAGGATGTTTTCGAAAACCTACCTACCTTGTAAGTACTATTGTTAATAAAAAGGATATAAATAGGTTTAAAATCAGACAAATTTTAAACCCATAATATATTACCATAGTCTTTAATAGATAAGTGTTTAGGAAATTATGTTGTGTGAATCATTTTCAGCTGCATGTGAAATTGTGCATCATTCTACGTTTAAACTTAACGCCAAAAAACCGACACAATTTAATTTTACGTATTGCTTTGATGGCAGTTGTAGCCAGACAATTATTAAGCATTGACTGATTGCAGTGCAGTGCCGCGCAGAACTTTGTTACTTTTTTGGATGGCACTCCAACTTTTGACGATGAGGTGAGGTCTGGCCTAATAAAATTATGATAACAGCTACTTAGTGTGTGGTGCAGTTTAAACGTACTTTCATAGTAGATTGTAGATATAAGTAGATAAACTGAACCCAATTTATCTTACCGAGATCCGAACTGCCTATAAAAGTTCATTGAATGTCCCGCGTCGGCGTTGACCATAACTGTGTTCTGTGTTTCTCACTACCCTGGTCGGGCTTTTAAATCAATTTCTTATCGCTTTTCATTTTATGGTTTCATTCAGACACCGAAGTGCTAAATATTTTCTCTATACAAGAGACTAGCTCACCAGAATTCGCTTCTATCATATAGCTAATTTCGGAGGTTTCTTGGGTTCAGCTAGAGATGTAGTAAGTAGTAAACTGAGCATAGCAGCCTCAGTATGTGTACGTCAGGTAGCAATAGTCATTTATCAATTTGCGTTGTACGCGAGGTCAATTGCAAAGTCCATCAGTCTTGCCAATATCGATATTGCAATATTAAAAGCCCTGCCGGGATAAGGTACGAATCCAGTTTAAAGGTACCTATCTCGTATGTATATCAAAATAAATTTGCTTTAAAACGAGTGCAAGTTCAATTTTATGTTGAAATTATTATGTAAATATGTAGTTCAAAACAGATTGGGAACGACCCATGTTATTACATACTTTTCAAAAGGATACATGAGAAAAATATTGTCATGGCTTACTGGCTAGCATTGGCCACGTGTCTATCATCTAAGATTAATGAAGCATATTGTATAATTCATGGCTATGTTTGTAGTGGTCCCGAGGGGCTGGCACCGATGGACAAGCAACAAGAAGGGAAGACTGTCGTCGGCACTTCTATCGATTCATTCTACGCCGTGGCATTGTTCTCTGCAATTGGAGCCGCCGCTTTCTTGGCCGTGCTGGGTTTCATAATTGGATGGTACACGTAAGTATTGCTAGAACATGTAAAGTGCATTTTCAGCTGTTTTTAAGGCTCCAATGAGAAAACCGAAACTTTATAAAATCACTCTCGTGGCAGTCAGACCGTCCACAGTTTATTTCCTCCGAGTCGACTAAACGTATGTATATTTCAAGAGTTAAATGACGGACGTATAACGTACATAGACTAATTCTGATTGTAAGAGTTAGTTTTGGGGGAAAATAAGAAAAATATTTAACTGCCGCATTGTTTATTTTAATTAACATCAAATGAAATGAAAACGGAATGGCACAGAACCCTCTACAAGCAAGTATGGCTTGAAATTGGCTCTACAATACCACACATGACATAGAGTTTGGGCTAGCGAGCGGTGGCCATTATGAGATATACCTACTAATGAACTTATTCCATTGCAAAGATGTGTCGAGATATCTCAATTATAGCTATTAGTAATTATTAATTTACTAAGACATGGTAATTAGCAAGTTATTAGACAAGCTTCATGACGCGCTTGGCGGCGCATGGTGCGACGGGCGCAAAGGGGGAGAGCATCACGATGACTCAGACGGGAGTAAAATTAACTACAGATAGGTAAAACAAATCAAGAACGACTATGAAATTTGTTAGTTAGTAGTTATTTCTCGCTGTCTGTACACAAGTGACTAGTAGTTAACTCTCTCGATAGGGGCAATAGTCATAATCGCGGACCGCTAGTCCGCTACTTCGAGCATTCTCTCTGTTGTACGTTGCAGTTTGCAGCTTGCACTGTCTGTCTGTAAAAACTAAATAAATTTTCTTTCTTGATCCCATATTTAAAGACATTATTACATTATCTTACAAACGGTTTACATCTAATTGGCTATATTGTATAAAATAAAGGTACACAATTGGCTAGCATCGAAATTCTAGACATTTGGTTAAGTAAATCCGTTGACATGGGATGGCAGATCAACAGGTGGGTGGTAAGGAAGGTAAACTACCCCTCCCATGGAAATTTTCTCGCATCTAGTGACTGCATTAAATTACCTGTTTTAAAAGACCGTTTAATCTTTTGACTTCATAGATCTCTATAAATTTTCCGATATTAAAACCTTTGATAAAAATTTTAAAAAAGTAAATTAAAACGCACTGAAGCCGAGCCTTTTTATGAAGTGAGGCGATAAAAGTTCCTTTTCGATTCAAAGAGTTGAGAGATGTTGTTTTCATTCATTTTATACTTACTATAGTTTTTTACTGCTTTTTTAAGCGACTTACGTACTTAATTATTATTGTATCTATTTAACACGCAGGTACACAAATGATTAGATATTTTCTGTTCCGCGCAATGGTCACTTTTGAAATTGCTGTGTTGTTTATCTACGGCTATAAAGTATTTTTAGTATGCTAGTATTTTTTAAATTTGTTGCTAAATTCAACATTATTCGTAGTGATGTGGTTTCTGTGGAGGGTATACTATAAATTCGCTAATATAACTTACGAGACATAAAATTAACATCAAACAATTGACGTTATTTGGGACGATAACATTGTCTGGTGATGATTGATGACTTGAGTTCAACCATCAATTTCACACAAAAGCAACACACAACAAGTCTTGCTAAATAAAATACAATAGCAAAATATTATAGAGACCAACCCGCACTGGGCCAGCGTGGTAGATTACAGCCCATACTCTCTCTCTCTGAGAGAAGGCCGGAGTCCCAACAGTGGGAACGTGAAAGGCTGATGATGATAGAGATATTTTCTTTTTATGAATAAAATTATTAGTTTCGCTGTGGATTTAAAACTAGGCGTCCCTAAACGGTTCAAACCGATTCCTTAAGGTTCTGTTTTTCCATAATCATTGTTACGCGCAACCCGTTACCGGTTCTCCTCAATCTGAAGACTATTTTCTATCTCCTAATTAATATGTTCCATTATTAGTAAATACCTATTCACTTGTATCGCACATCAGTCTGGAAACTTCATTGTAATGATGTCCTAATTAACCGAGGGTGATAAAAATGGTTCGGTAAATACCTATGTCAACTCTGTGCTATGACATATAAACCACTCACCCAAATATTACTGTCCTATTTTTTCCTTTTCTTTCTTTACATTGTGGTTTTATTGTGATACCTTACATGTAATAAATTAATCTTGAAATAGATTATTTATTGAGTCTTCTTTGTACTCGGATATAGTAACCAATCCCATTAATATATAACATAATTTATTATTCATAGTCATAATATATTTTCGTAACTAACTGTAGTAATCTGCTTCGTGGCTTTGTCCGCATTAAGATTTTTTTATAATCCACACAATCTGCTTACATTCAAGTTTTATGTCTAGGACTTACCGATTAAGCTGTGCGTTGATTGTTAGTTAGTTAGTTAGTCAATCAGCGACACGACGATATAAAGAGTAGAACAAATTTGGGACCCGAAGGGGAACTACCATAAATCCTCAAGTTAGATCATTTTACTTACAGGAAAATTAATTTATTTAAAAATAAAAGAAACGAAACTGCATTCAAAGATTTTAATTTCATCCATGTCAGTTCATATGTGTCTTTTGAATTAGTATTATTGATAAAATAAAATTAATGTTAGATTTTACGACCTTTTCTTTTCTAAAACCAAATATTTATTATATTCTGAACAATAATTCTATTGATTAGTAGAATAAAATAGCGAGTGGTTATTTTTTTTTTAAATAAGAACGTTTCGTTTAAGTAAAATGATTTTACTTAAAGATTTAAGGTAGTTCCCCTCCAGGGCCTATAATTTTTACCACTCTATATATTCAAAGATACAATAGGTATATGCTTTCGCGCTAGCGTTTTGTCTGGGAAGCCGCAGTGCGCACGCGGTGCTTATACGAGTCGGTACATACTCAGTTGTAAGTACCGCGTGCACACTTCATCAAAAAAGACAAGGAAATGAAAGTAAAATTGTGAATACTACGTAAGAAGTATGCATCTGCCATGTTCTTATATGTAGAGTGAACTAGTTTGACTCTGTGCGACTTTTAACACCTATAAGCTGTATCACTTAAATAAAATATTTCAAGCTAGGAGTAAAATAAAGCAAAGGCGCAAATATAAATAAAAAAAAACACTAACAACAAAAACAAAAATCAGACAAAAGTGTAATAAGTACTAGGAACCACTTAATTCTAGACAACTTTACTACACTAACATTGTAAAAGACACAAAAACCGTATGTATGTATGTAGGAAATTAAACATCACTACCTATTTAATCACACGAAGCTATAAAAACACTAAGTAATTGCTTCGCATAAATATTTAGGTTATATGTACACGCACACAGACTCACTGCACACCCCCCACGAACTCACTCATACACCTCCATACCTACACATTAAACTTATACACTCTTAAATATGCTATTTTAGCATTAGTTTAGGTGCATAGTTAGGCCTCACGGTTACAACCGTTTTATTCCCGTAATTCTGCATAATCCTATTTCTAGGATGAAAAGAATACAATAAGCTATCTCTATTCCAAGATACGAAAAGTTTCATTCACATCCGTTCAGCTGTTGCGGTGGGCGTAATAGACACAAACACACCAACTTTTACATATTATATAAAATTATCTGAAATCAATACAAATCATGATCAATACCTGAAGACCAATCTGTCAAAACTAGTAGGTAGCTCATCTGGATGGCACGATGCTTTGCCACGTAACGTAGCCTGCCCGCGCAACGTGCCGCGAACTAAAATTGTTACTGCCAATAGATCATTTCCTGAATGCCATAAGCTGTTATACCGTAGGTACCTATTGTAACAAACTGCACAATAAATCCTGCCCTAATAAAATTTCTTGACGTACTATAAAACACAACGTCTCTCTGTTGATCTCGTTTTAGTGATTGTATCTCGAAAACATTTGGTCCAATTTTTTTCGATGCTTTGCCACCACTGTCCGTCACGCCGCGATGGTTTTCCGACATTAACTATGCTATGGCCATATTATCGCGATGATTTGAAGATTTGCGCTGTCGCGACATCTCTGACCATGCAATTCGCCCTATAGCGATCATCATCGCGAACACGAATGCCTTCGCGCCGGTGCCTGTCAGTAAATTGCCACAAATCAAAGGGGTTTATTGCGACAGAGTTCTTGTGGTTGGCTACACTGTGTCTTTTTTACTCTTTTATTTATGTTCTTCAGATAATAAAGATGCTGTAAAAAGTATTTAAAAGAAATAGCTAGAATCGTTCAAACGGGACAATCGGATAAACAAAGAAAAGGACGTTGTGTTTTATAAAATGTTACGATGACGTTGGTTGCCTGTTTTAGTCCAAAAAAAAAAAGATTTTATTAATTCTGGGTTCTCTACTTTGCTTACCCTACGGCCACAGTATCGTGATAATACAAAGATTTGCGCTGTCGCAACTAATCTGGCGAATCATTTGGTCCTATCGCGAATCATCATCGCGAACACAAATAAGCCCTTCGGGCCGCTACCGCTGTGGCGACAACGTGACACAAATTATCGCCCGAAAATGTCACCGTAGCGTCGGCAAGTATTCGGAGCATAATCATATTCAACAGGCTGTCAAGACGCGCTAAGGCCGCGGCCGACGTGGATTACCCTGCGTACGGCGTCACCGGACCCACCAACGAGACTTCTGGTGACAGGAAGCTTGCTCACTCCGCCCACATGTACCACTACCAACACCAGAAGCAGCAGATCATTGCTATGGAAAGGTATGTCCTACGAGTATATATACTATAAAATAATTTTACGTAAACAAGTTTATCATTCTTACGTAAATATCACAGCAAGGCAAGCAGATAACTTCATTTTACTAACCTTAAAAGAGTTATGCATATATATGCGCATGTGATGTCAAAATATGATATGAATATTAATTTAAATTATGAAAGTGTATCTACTCTTCGTTTGATAAAGTAGAAGTAGTTTGATATTGCCTTGCAAACTTTGTCCTGCACAAACTGAATAATTAATTATGTCAAGATATTTACTAGGTTTTCATGCAGCTTTCAGAGATACTTTAATTTTGTTATTAATAGATAATTGAAACGTTTGCGGTGGAGGAAAATTCTGCTTGCCTCCTTTGATATTTCTATGATGATACGGTTTCTTAGAATATCATGGTTTGCAGAGCAGCTTTAGTTTAATATAAAAGTCAACTACTCGTAGGTATGGTTGGAATAAAATTTGCAATAATACTCATTCAGAAAGTTATTTCTTCAAGAAATACTTACACGTCTACCGAAGAACATTAGATATTATATCAGCCTACGTACTAATTATTTAGTTAGTTAGTTACAAGTGAAGCTAATAAAAGTGTTTTTAAAAATAGGTTGTTTGATTTTGACAAATGAGATTTGTAGTATTAGAATAGAATAGAATAGAATAGAAATATTTATTGGCCATATAACTTTGGCTGTTACACAAGGCAGGTCAAAATGGTACATATTAAATTAAAGTTAACAGCATTGATTTAAATTAAGGATCACGTACAGGACAGGATATAAAAATAATAGTAACATTAAAATAAAAAAAAAAATTAAAAATATATCAATCCTCCTTAGAACTAAACGAGAATTCTGTCAGACGCATAGACATAAACTCATTAAGCGAGTAAAATGGGTTAATTTCAAAAAAGTCTTTTAATTTTCGTCTAAACTGGAGCAAATGTAGTTTTGTTAGGCTAATAGGCAGTTTATTGTACATTACAATTTTATTATAAGTACCTTGTTTCTGTACTTTGGCTAGTCTTGTCTTTGGCTGGTGTAATTTTTCTTTATTTCTTAGATTGTAACTGTGTTTGTCCATATTTTTATCTAGACCATCTTTATCTGTATGTATTTCTACATATTATTTTGGAGTGTTATGCTATCTCAGGATGACGAGCCCAGTGCATTACTACGTATTTTGACATGTACAAGTACAAAATTGTCGGTGACATGAACTATAATGGGATTAATGGGCAAACAAGACATTAACTATCAAACGAACAACTTGCTCGTCTCGTTCCACAGTTAGATAAACAAAGCTAGGTACTCACAGTGGCGTCAAATTTAGTTAGCGACCATAGTAATATAAGTTTAAGAATAGATATAAGAAATGTTGTTATGTTGCGTTTAGGAACGGAATGGACCAGCGCAACGGCTCGGTGTCCGACCCTGAATCCGACGACGAGAACGAGGAGGGAGATTACACCGTGTACGAGTGTCCAGGACTAGCCACGGTGACCAATCTAATATTCTTGAAGGAAATATATCCGTTACAATTGTAAAATGCCATGCTTTCGCGACGTGAGTGGCACGAGTTTCCCGTAGGGTATATGCACGCTACTTTTATTTAGATACAAAAAGTCAAAACGTCTTGCACAAAGAAAATATTTAATGTCCTAATTTAATGTGTTGGGTAACTTATGAAATAAATAGTAACAGTAATTTGTTTCGAATGTTACGAAAAAATCATGCATTTACCCTATTATAGCACAAAAAGACGAGTGTTAATTAATACAGTAATTAATATTTATTTATTTCAGGCACATATAATATATAAGCTATAAAGTAAAACTGTATGTTACTGCGGTTTTCGCTCTGGTCCGCTATTCAAAAATATAACAACACACATTCTTTGAAATGCGCGCTAAAATAACTTTGTTGATCTTCGTCCGTATGATCCGTAGTACATCGATTCGATATCGCATTATAATGAAGAATGAACAAATCCGAAACCCGTGCATCAGATAACGTACATGTCTTTATGCGATTGAAGGGGTTTGCTGTTACCTATGCTTTATCCAAAGCTTGTATATATCTAAATACGCGCAGTAAGTCTTGAACGAGGCTACATTTTTTTCATTGATAGATACTGACAAGAAAAGCTGAATAAGTACGAAATCACTGTTTGTAAATACGAGTATAAAATAAAGTCGTAGTAAACGCGCTGCCCAAACGGTTTGAAATAAATGAACACAATGTATCGTTGAAATGTTGATCTTTAGTTGCTCTATATAAAAATCCACGGCAATTTACAAAAAAAAATCATAGGATTAAAAAAACAGTCTTGTAAAATATTTGTCTACCCGTGCAAAGTCGAAGTCGCTAGTAGATAATAAGATATTATCATCATTATTTGCCTATTACGTTCTCATTGCTAGGATATAGGTCTGAGAGAGAGTAAATGCTAAATAATATAATATGCATAAATCGGAGAGGAAACTTTCCTTTGTCCTTAATCCTTTGCTTTCAATTGCAATACGATAACAATTTCCTTTGAACTCTTATTTGCTCGCAATCCTCCGCACATAAAATAAAACAAAACAATAAAGAGATATGTTTTTAACACTCGTCTAATTTGTGCTATGAAACTTTTGTGATTCACTACAAATATAAAGCCTCAAGCAGTTTTAAAGAAAAACCGTCGTGTGAAGTAATGCTATAATAACCAATTTTTTTTCTAGGCACCTTTGTAGGCACAAAACACGTTTCTCCTTTCCCATTATATAACAATCTATGAAAATAGAAAAAGTAGGTATTTCTTACTTACGTCAGATGTATTTTATGAAAAGATTGGATATTGTTGTGATCAATATATTTATAAATAACTTGAGTATTGAATTCATGCTATTTTGAAGGTGCCTGCCCACGATGTAAACCTTTGGGAATACTTACAAAGAGAGAGGCATAGAAAGACATTATATAAATTTAGACTTCCCGGAGTCACACAGTATGTCGTGTTATACGTAAAAAAAACTTTATTAATATATTTAAACAATATTTTTATAGTCTTCTATCATATTTATCGTAGTAAATAGGGCAAAGAGATATGAAAAGTTTTTAAAACCATAATGATCTATTTTCCTGTAAATATATTGGTATATAATACAGCTTATCTATTTTTGTGAATTTTATTAATATGTTAGATATTAGTGTGTGGCGTGTGGCAGCATTAGCTGCGTGACGTCATTGCACCCATTGACTAGTCTCCTAATGCCATGTCTGCAAAACGACTTACAACTCTTATCAAATAATTATCATCGATTTTCACATTGAGTCATTGTCATTCCGTGCGTGTCGTGACGTCACAGTCAAGCGACAAACTGTTTTAACTCTAAATTTAGATAGAGTAGAGAAGTTGGTAGTTTTACCTAAACTTAATCTTTAAAAAATTATATATTTTTATTATCTGTAGATTGTAGATAATTAGGGAAGGGACGAAACATTTCGCATATAAAACATATGTTTTCAAAATTGTCGGCATGTTAAGTTTACTAATGTAACATTTATGACGTATTTGTTTTACCTGTGCTTCATAATTTATTTAACTATACACATTTTATATAAGTTTGGGTAAGAGTATTTTATTTTTACGTCAGTTTAGGTAAATTAGTTCCATTAGACATCAGCGAAGCATTTAGATAGAATGAGAAGTCCTCTCTTTATTTTGTTCTAATATGTACCTCGGTTTGATAATATAGACACAAGAAATGAGAAAGGAGGTACTGTGATCAGTTTCCAACTGTATATTGCACGGAGTGAACCTTTACTTCGAAGTAAAGTGACAATACAACTGACAGCACTATCTGTTAATCGGCGCCGGAGATTGCCGAGGCGAAGACACTGACGGGACTAACTTTTCTGGGATTTAATTTAACTCAGTCATCAAGGCTTTTAAAAGGTTCAAATCAGTAGGGCAGTCTTAGACGTGGCGCCATAGCTTTACACAACTATGATTTTAATGCTGGTTACGCTTTATCGATCTGTTACGATGTAGTTAAGTACTTCTACTACATTAAATGCGTTATTTCTGTAAAATTAATGCTCACTTGTGTGACTTGTTGCTTGTGATATGCGAGTGGTTTTAAGTTGACCTTATTACACACCACTGTGGAACTACAAATTGCTTATAGAAATTGGCTCTAGTTTTTTAATAGCTATCATATCTCAATGAAGTAGGTGTATTTGATTTAAAATATTTAATTTAAATTACTTATTTTAAAGTTTGTAGAAAGACACTTGAATATTCTGTTTTTACCAAATTATGACAGTAGTTAATCATGTTAAAAAGGTTAAAAAATGTTTAATTTCAGGAAACCACCTTTTCAACGTGTTAAGCGCAATACTTTATGGATTATATACATACTCCGTTAACCTAAAAACTAGAGTCAGTCTGAAACATTGAGGACTTTATTGATAATTGTAAAATTCCCACAAAGATACCAAAAGCAACAATTTTTTTTTGTTTTGCTTGTTTAGATATAGGCCACAAAACTGTAGTTTTTAACATTTTAGCACGTTTATTTCGATGTAGAAAATTCTGATGTTCTTTAATGTAGGTTTTAGTACGAGTATTAGATAAGCTTAGGTCTCAATTGAGAAACTTAGGTTATTTGAATGTCTCATCCTCTCTGACATCGGAGAGTGCGAAGCTCGTAAGAGTAGGCCATATTCTCTTTGTTAAAGCATTGATTAAATGAGATGTTCAAGTTACTGCTTTTTGATAAAAAAAAATGCAATCCACTCCTCAATAGTATAGCGCACCTGACGACAAGACAAGTAGATGAAGATCAGAATAAATTAGGTAATCATAAGGATAACAATAATTGAATCCAGGTTCACTGCCTGATGTCAAAAACGTCAGTCTGCCAGTTGCCTTATCCATAGGTACATTGCGGCAGAACGGCTCGTTATCATGTAAACAAAACGATAAGTGAGATAAATGGCTGAATCTGGGTGTAAAGGATAGAAAGCTGCTTTCCGATGACATCGTTATTCATTGACCAGAGCTAAGCAGTTGTCTTATCAAGATAACATGGCAAAGCAAGTCTTCTTTTAAACCTTTATTGTCCCAGAACGGCACGAAGGTTTCCTCCATTACCTTCCAGACATCTCGATCACCCGCAACCGACCACCACTGGGTTTACTACAGCAGCCAAACAAGACGTCACCGTGGTAAAAAAACAAGCATAGAAATGGCTGAAGCTCAGTTCATATGCTAGACTGCAAATCTTTATGTCAAATATATTAGTGCACCGGAGCTAAACGGTTGCAATTTTTATTTATGGCAGCTGACCGACTCGCTATCGTGACCAAAAAAAACGATAAGGGAGAAGGCTGAACCTGGATTAATAGAATAGAATACTACTCCCCAATTACAAAGGTATTCATCCGATTGGTCAGTGCTTAAGTTGGATTATCGACATATCTTGTTTCTTATTTAGCTGTTACTAGTAAAAAAAATCTTCCACTAAACTTATAGGTTATCGATTGTGGAGATTATCAATATCTAATAATAGAAGATTGAGGTCGCCTACTTTCGTCTCTTCTTTTTGTCTGTTCAGGCAGGTTAACATGTCCGGCAATATATCTTTAATCCATCTACGCCAGTACATGTTGGCTAATCTTTGCGAGATTGTATCCGTAGGCCTGAATAATCCAACTTTGCTGAACGCTTAGCTGCACTCAAAGGTTCACTATATTGTTTTCATTTGCAAGGTCTCATCTCGAGGTGCGCGTTCTTTCAGTACTACTTTCAGATTGATTTTTACTCTCCAAATAACCAGTCGTTCCCAGGCCAGTGTGGGCTAGCGGGTGGTATAAAATCTATTTAGGGTCGCGGTTCAGGGCTTCATTTCTCCACATTTTTATCTTGAATTGACGTTTTGAGTTCTGTTTCGGCATTCAGGTTTGTTCCATTGTTAAAAAGGAGAATGTTTCTCGTGGCCAACGGCTGTAACACTACGAGTATTATTAATAAGCCTCAGGTTAGTGAAGCCACAACTTTTAGGTAACCTCTACGAGGCCAACTGACTCCAAATGAGGTAAAAATGGGATTGTAATGCACCAGTATTTTTGTTGTTCATTAAGTTCACTACCAGATTTAAAAGATTTTTTATTCCATACAGAACTCAAGAACCTACCTACTTTTACCTTATTGGCTTCCTCTAGACGTAGCCACAGACAGACGCGCAAGACCCCCGAGTTGATCGAGTAATACGATAACAGGGCAAACAGTTCACTTGTTCTTAGTGTTTTCGATTTTCTCGCCAAACCCTGTACCTGTTATTTAGTCAGTAATAGTACTTTGGTTCATTTTATGGTCTCGTCGCAAACCTGTCAATAAACTTCTCACATTTAAGTAAGTTTTAGGACCATGGAATTAGCCCAAACTAACTGAAACCAAGAAGAAAATTGAGAATCGTCATATACAGGTAGGTCCACATCTTTGTTTTCTGTCCATATAATATTCATGCATTTTCTTTTTACCTTTTATAGAGTAGTGGTCATAATCATCATCAGCCTAAAACGTTCCCACTGCTGGGATACAGGTCATCCTTTAGAAAGAGTGAGATAGTTTGAATCATAATATTCTGCGCTGGAGGGTTAGTAAATTTTGCATGCCGTTGAATGTTGAGCTTTTTGGACACACTGGTTTCATCACGATGTTTTCCTTCACCGTATTGCGGGGTGGCAATAACTTATCGTTATTAAAGTCATAGGTGTGGAGCCAAGATGGGATTATAACTTGGTATTAGCCCCTTGTAAGGTAGTCCCATTTTCTTCTATTTCAGTTTCCAGAAGCAACAAACTGCGAGACCACTGGTCTTCCTCGCTCTAGAGAAAGATAGTCTTCCTATACATATACATACCTAGCACAGAACAATCAGAAACACTGCATTAAGGCAATGTCACTGACATTCAATATCGTGTTTAGCTATTTCCCATCTTTTAAATCAGATACTCGTATATGCCACCGTGCCGGTATCCGACGTGTTCGCAGTCACGTGCGATATTTCGTATCCAGATGAGTCCGGTAATGCTAGAACCATGCATACTTTTTCTGGTTTCTTTTTTATTCCTTTCCATACTATTACTTCAGCTAGACTGCCAACTTATTATTGCTGCCTGAAGTTCCAGAAAAGGTAAAGAAACTTGTTTGAGTGGTGCGACTCGGCAGCGGCTAGTTTTAAATGCTACGTGCACACGATCATTGTTTTTCCGATGGTAGACACATTGCTGTGCTTGTGTGCTAGGTGTAGCTTACAGGTATGCATAGCTATGTATCCTGCTTCACGCTGCAACTCCTGTGTCAGCTGTTTGGGAACCGATTCTATTTATGTCTTGCTCGGCCACACAAACTAGGTTGCGCTCAGATTCGAATAGCGTCAAAATAGGCCTACGTGTCGCACCGATTTCTACAACTTACAGAACGTCTTTTTAGTGACTTCATTAAAATAAATATTTATCTATAATATTTCTGAAAGATACGTCAAATATTAAGGTTTCATCCCACAGGTTTCAGGCAAGACAGAGCGTTCGTTGGCTGTTGTGTTATTGTCTATTATATAACTTTGCAGCCATTATTCCAGTGCATAGTTTCGTTTACTATCTACAGGTACTTATTGACTTTCATGGTCTAGTTGCGAATATGTTTTTTATTGTTTTTCTCTTTGTTGTTTTGTCTGTATGTTATGACCCTTAAGAACATTTTATCTCCTGTTACGGCTATCGGATTATCTGAAACGCAACACATTTCCAAACAATGAGCTAAGTAAGTCGGGTTCTTTCAGTAAATATAACTATTGAGGAACAATCCGTTTGTTTTCACAGCAGCATCGAATCGAGTTGTAATTTTCTTTTGTTTGGCTTATCGACCCTGCAGTACCGAGTCTTTAGTGTATTTTCTAAGACGCTAAGTTTTATACCATAATCGTTCTCACACAAAAGTTTATAAGTTCCATAATTATGTCTATGTTCAATATGTTCATACTCCTTGTTTACTCTCTGTTTGACTATCATGAGTTTAGATATGGCAGTTGGATAGAAAAAACACATTACGCACCCTTTATCCTTGCAGGGAAGCCGCCACAACATCAACTAAGTAAGAATAAATAGAAGCACTTTCTAGATTTTTTTCGGCGTGTAGCTCTTAGGAATTCTATTTGCCCTTGGATGATACGTATATGGATTCGATGGCGAACGGTCTTCGTACTTCTTCCTGGATTTCACACAGAATTGTATGAGTCTCCATCGTGACGAGCAGTGCACACAACTAGGTGAGACAGTAGGTACCTTTCCTTGCAGGCACCAGTCCAGAGTAGTTCGGTGGTTCATTCGCCCCATGTATATCTTTGTCATCTTTGAATTTCTTTACATTATTTGTAGTTAACACAGGTTCACTAGCTGAGTATCGCACACTTGTTGAGCATTTTCCCATGCTCCACTAACATGAAGACATACCTGACGGCCGCGCAGCCCCACCCCAGTAGGGAGGTGTTTATCAACGACACAATCAAACCGTCGTTAACAAAGCGGTCGCTGGTTCGATTCCACGAAGTCTGTGAACGTTTCATTTTCATTTTCAGTGTAAATGTTTTTAACCACTTGCAATGGCACGGATTCAATATCGTCCTTTTGCAGTTCATAAAGTAGTAAAGTGAGGCAATGGGATGTTATTTCTCCAAAACTGTTTAGAAATGCATTGGGTCATTAGGATGTATGTTTAGGACACTGAAATGGAAATAAATGGGCATAAACATTAACGGCGAGTGTGACATGATCACACTTGAGATTCAATGGCAACGTTTTTCTGAATCGGACTTATTCTTTCTTACGCATCGTATCTCACGAGCACGAACGTGAATAATAGATACTAAGGTTATGTTTGACAAAAATTTGTCCCGATACAATGTTCTAAATGGTAATGAGATTGTCAACTATTGTTTACATCGTAGCTAGCAGCAGGCCCTATATGACACTGCAAACTAATACCGAAGCGTTTCTTTGTTAAATTTGTTAGCATCTGTCCGCGCGTAGTGTTTTTTTAAACTTTTTGCAGTTTCGTTGTTTATAAATTTGTCTACGGTAACCACGGCTCTTTTGTTCATTTTGTTCGTTTGCATTAAAATTTTGACTCTGTTAGTTGTTTACATTATCATATTGTTTACATTTATACATATTCATATATATAACTGAAATCTGCCTATTTGGACAGTCTAGTATTAAAAAGCTTGGATAGCATAATGATATCTGCTTCCATCTCTCTTCACGGTCAAAGGTCACGTACCAAAGCCACACAATTCATTCTTTTTCTTGAAAATTGCACTAATTTTCCTCCGCTAAGAAATGTCTCATCTTTTAAATCTGTCATTATGTGGAACTAGATGGCATCAGCATTTCCAAATTATAATGTGTTTCACCAGACCAGACCTGACTAGCTACCACCCTCAAGTTAAGAATCTGTCGCCAAGCACCTATGGGTGTGTTCCGACAGTCTCAATTAAGAGCCAGTTCCCTGTCCAGGTGTAGCGGGGCGCCATCTTCGACAGCATTGTAGGTGTAGCGGGGCGCCATCTTCGACAGCATTGTCACTTAAGATCAAGTGACTTGTAGTCAAACACTACTTTGTAAGAAGTAAAAAAAATAAAAAGTAACGTAGAAAAACATACAAGTAGGCAACGCACGTCGTAGCGTGGATGCGGACATACGGCAACTACTATTTTGCCTGGGCAATGCGAGCTCCACTAAGTTCTACTTCAAGACGCACCCTACATGTGTTGTTCTCATCAGTTGTATAGTTTAAAGATGACTTGTCGGATATAAATGGGATAAAAAAGGCGCGCTTCGCTAACAAGGACGACGGTAACTACATAGATGGCAACTACGGTGACGTCTGCAAGGCACAGTGAGCGTAGCAAAAGACGAACCTGCTGCTCGTAATCTAGAAATGGAAAGATTTAATGACATCTGTTGTTCTATAAATTGGAAAACTAGTCTTTTCTACAAGGCAAGATAGCGAATAATTAACTTGTGGTTTTCAACGAGGTTTAGACGTCCTATTTAATGAAATATTTTGTCTCTAACCTTTTGTTAAAGTAATTAAGTTATTGCGATCTAAGCCTTGACTGTCTAATCAATTGACTTGCAGAAGTTTGAAGTTATTTCATCTACCATTTTAACCATTGCTTACGATTCGCAGACTGGTGACATGGAGGTGAAGAACCCGTTATTTGACGAAGAGCCGACCCCGCTCACTCCCGGCAAATGCGAAGTTGTAAAACCTCAACCAAAGGATTAATTTGTTCTCAACACGCTTAGACCGCTTTTAAACGCCAGCACAAAATATGTTGTTTTGTATTATTTTCCCACGTTAGTTTCACTTTTACTTGGCTTTATTAATTTATGACACATTAACAAACTGTACACAAATTTTGCGCGAAAAACCATCCCACTACAGAGGAGAAAATGCAGTAATAGTAAAGTTCAAAATACGAGCAATTATAACACCTAATACGTTAATTGAAACAATAATTTATATTATTTTTACATTACCCAACCAAAGAAAGAAATATACCAAATAAAAAATACATTTAACTTGGGGATATCTGCAGCGCACCGTACATAATGAATGGTAAATTTTAAATGCATTTTTTACCTACGAGGCATAATTGAGAAATTATTAATAGCGCTAGAAGTGTATTTTCGGATCGATATTGCGAGCCACGACACGTTGCTGTTACGAAGTCTTACTTATTAAATAGCTTACATCACATTAAGCCAAGAGAAACTGCGACGAATTTAAAAATATCGTAGTTATTGACACCGAAAGTCTTAGGAAGTGAGCCAAAGCTCTCTCTCTCACGTCAATAGATCTCTACGTTTTATAGAAATCAAAGACCCAACAATTTCAGCAATTTACACAGCCCTATTTAATAAAAGTGTTTTAAAAATAATAAGTATTCCCAAAATTATACACCTATAAAAGTCATAATATACTCGTAGATAAATAATTGGGTATACATTCAGACATCACGTTTCAACAAATAAAAAGTTACAATTTTGCATATCTCCCATATTTATCATAAAAATAAGACCCTGTAACTGTACTTTTTTGATTTTTTTATTTTGAGACACATGAGGGTAATATTTTTTAGTTTACACCTTTGAAAATAATGAATTTATTAGAAATTGCCAAATTATATACCTACCTATAAATTATATGTATACACTTACGTACCATATCTATCTAAATCTTAAGAGGTTTATCCACCAGTAGAAGTAAATCATAATTGGTATATAAAATTATATGTAATATGGTAGTTAGATTCACTGTCGTAGAAATTATTGGAATTAATACTCTAGAAGTATAAATGAATAGCAACATTTATGTAGAAACAGTTGCAACGTCAATATACACTGATAAATAGAGCTAACTATCTAATTGCAAACTTAATTAATCTAACAACACGCTGCCGCTATGTAAAAACTTTTGTCATATTATTTATTTAACGCTTGTGGACTAGTCATTTTTTTATATAATATAATTTCTAGTCATTTTATTTACCGTTATGTTATGTTCAGAAGCGATGTAAATTGGGTTTCAACATTTCGACTGCATTGTCATGTTTGAGTAAATGACAAATGATTACGAGTAAACTAAAGTTTTAGCAGATTGTTTTTTGTTCAAATTTTAAGCAAACGAAACAAACTACTAACAACAGAGAACAATAGCTTGGGTATCTCACGTTATATAAACACAGATTGTGCAAATACACACAGATGTGTGATGTGCCTCTGCAAGCCGTCGGTGATTGAAAAACGGCATATTCTACATGTCACGTACGCCAACTTACACAAACCAAACATATGCACAAGAGACGCCTCTGCAAAAATGCAAAAGCCTTTTTCCCTTTTTTCAACAGGCTTCCTACCCTATTTACGTCAACTTCAATTACATTGTCACATAACTGCATGTGACTTGTGCCCAATCGCTAAGCTGCAAGAAGTCATAAAAACCCTTGACGAAAAATAATAACATATTGAAGATGTAACAGCAAGATCAGTAGAACCAGTAGAACTGTCAGTCTAGCACCTAAAATAGACCAGAAAAGACCTAGTCAACCTCCATCTTCGTTCACACCTAAGTCAAGATATGCTAAAGGGAGACGGTGCAGCGATGGCGCATTGGGCTGAGACGAAACACTTGAGAACTCGAAGGAGATTCGTCTATCCAATGGAATGCAATAGCATCTCTTGTGACAGGGGTGGTTTAACTATTATTCTACGTGAGGAGCATCAATACAACTTGAACAGTTTTGGTAGTGACAAAATGCAGTTTCAAAAAAGGAGAGATGGTTTGAGAAATACATAATGCACCCTCTAACGGATCGTCATAGAAGGTCTTACCACCCCCTGCCTCACGTAAAAATACCAAACTCGTTTCTGAACATAAATATAATATTAAATATTTTTATTTTTATGTCTGGCAGACGAAAACACCTAAATACGAAAATTTAAATAAATGATATTACTTAATTCAACTTTAAACCATTGACATAAGATGTACCTGCATCATATTCATTAACGCTTCTTTTATTTTGTAACGCTTTTCAGCTTGAGTCAATGTAGAACTTGTTACCTATAAACCTTCATTATTGTTAAATAACAAGTGGTCATGGTGTTAATGAACCCATTCAATAGGAGGGCTGATCTAAAACATAATTCAATATTGAGAATATTAAATAAATGTTATATTACACAGCAAATTGTTGTTATTAATTCATTCCCTCTTCCACTGAAACTACATAGTTTAATGTTTTCAACTGTATTTCTTTTATTATAGGTAGGTACTTAAAACGATGGTTATTTTTACGACGTCAGACGTTTATGTAAATTGTGGTAGCGTCGCTTACAAATACGGCACAATAAGTCGGTAAACATCAGTCTGAACCTGAGCTATGGAATATCACAGAAGCCTTCAACAGTCCCCAGTGACAAATCGACAACCTCGCGATGGTTGAGAACTTTTTAAAGTATAAATGATGATGATGATGAGATGAAGGGATGAGGATAGTGTTTACGTAAAGTAGTGGTGCTTTACTTAAACTTTACGCGGACTTTTTTTCACGTTAACAATTCGATCGCCGCCAAAAAAAGTCCTCCTACCTTTCCTTTCGGGCATAGCATCGATTGATCAAATCATCGGAACTAGTGTCGCCGTTTCTATAACTACTGCATTTAATTAAATAAAAAAACATTACATATTACTGAAATAAATTACTTGTCAAGGAAAATGAAAATTAGGTAATTCTTTAGGTAGTAGATAATAATTACAAGTCGCAGAAGTTTTTCCGCAGTTACAAACTACAAAGGACTGTCATGTTTATTTCTGCTGTACCTGTATAGCTTAAATTTAGTGAAAACTGGTGACGAAAATATCGACTCTCCCCACTAGTTGAATAGATATTTTTGACACAGTATTTCTAATGATTTGAAAATGTTGTGACTAATGGGAGTAATCTGTTCTCACTACTTCTATTAGATATATACATTAAATTTGTTCGAGGAGTTACATTGATTTCTGAAATACAGTATCGTTCAAAAAACAATTTAATAAATATACGATAAGCACGGAATGATTTTTGGTTTTTCGATATTTAACTGAGATTTTGCTTAGCTACGGTAACAAAACTCTTGTGGATATGATATAATACTCAGACTCGGAACACATACTGAAACTTTTACGAATACAGAAACAGCTGTCCCGTGGCGGAAATTGAAACTGTGTTACCACGCTTCGCAGTTTGCTGTCCGCTCATTGCGCCACGTCGTGTGTCGGGTTATAAAGACTTGCAGCACACCGCGGTTTCACCTACGGCTTTTCATCTGCTGTCCCCAGAAACAATATTTTTCCGGGATAAGAAGTGTTATTTGTTCTATTATAAAACAACAAACAACAAAGTAACATCAAAATCCGTTGAATCGTTTAGTATCAAGCGCACACACACGTGTATTGTTTCGCATAAAATAAATACCATATTACTTTATAAATTGAAACAGCATATATAGGGCTGAAATATCTTCAAAGCATTCCTCGTAATTATAACTTCTCAAGTAGTGAACCTACAACACGGTGCAAGTTTACAGGTTGTAGCTTTGAGCAAACATTGACAGGTCTGGCAGCTCTGCGCTGGGGAGTCAACTGTTGATATTAAACTTAAACTTGAACACAATGTAGCTCAAGCTAAAGTATGGAAGCAGACAAGTAATTTAATTCTGAAATTTAACGTCCTTTTACACCAACACGATAGTTCGTGAACCTACGAGACTTCAACTGCATTCGGCGTTATTCATAAATTATTATGGTGGCACTCCGTCAATGTCTACGTTGGTGTAACAGATCATTAGTTGAAACCACTTTAAGCGTTAGACAGTTCAGTAAAATAAATATCCTGGTCCTGATTGGTGGTACCAACCAGGACCAAGATGGCTTGTCTTTCGTGCACTCAGAAATGTAAATTCTCTGCTAAAAAAGTAACGCTATTTCCAAACGAATCCGAGATAAGGTACCAAACTATTATATTACGAGACCAGCATTTCATATTATAAGGATTTCTTTTTACGATCTACAATGATTCAGAATTAGAAACTAGATAAACCGGCGACGAAAAGGAGGAGGTCCTCAAGTAAACGAATAGGTTACTTTTAACCTGAAAAAATGTCTAGTCCTGTGAGATGATGAACTTAACTAAAACGTGACTACCTAGCTTGATACAACTTGATGTATATTTTATTTGTTCTAACCCGTTTTCAAAAAGTGAATACTTTCTTCATCCAAGTAAAAATTATACAAATTTTGTAGTAAAAATGAGTTACTAAAATTTCATCATGTTTTTACTAAACAGGTATAATATTTATATCTCTAAAGCATATTTAGTGGCGTTGTCACATCAGTTTACCTTGTCGCCATTATCGCACAATAATTCTATTATAGGCGCGCGTGGGTGTGCATTCAATTTACAAGTTTTCAGAGTGACACTTTTGTAAGTTTTATTTATTGCGTATTTGTTTTTCTATTGCTATTATTTTGATCTCTTTTTTTCGATGACGCTGTTTACGCTAGACTGCAAACGGCCCGGGTGTATGTGTTTTGACCAACTAAATATTTACAGACTTTTCAATTAGGTACCTACCATCGGGGACCAAATAAATATCGGGAACCAAAAACCATCAATCTGATGTAGTTTTTTTTTGATGTTGAGTGTGACTTCCAAGCGACTACACTTATGACAGATTTTTCCTTTGCTTTTATCCTGATGTCGTTTTTCGATGGTGTGTGGTTTGCTGGGTTCCAAGCGAAGCGACCCACGAAAGTTACTTCCGAGCGACTAGAGTTAAGCCTTCTCTATGCTATGCTATCTATTTAATATCGTTTTTTAATTTATACAAAATTAAATTTTATCAATATCTTACTAATATTATAAACGCGAAAGTTTGTGAGTATGTATGTATGTATCTTTGTTGCACTTTCACGCGTAAACTACTGAACGGATTTGAGTGAAATTTGGAATGGAGATAGCTTATACCCTGGATGAACACAAGGGCTCTTTTTTATCCCGAAAAATGGTTCCTGCGGAATAACGGGAAGACGCAGGTGAAACCGCGGGGCGCAGCTAGTTAGGTTATAATATGGAAAAAGTCCATTACATTAAAAAAGATCAACGATATCAACATCATTCAAGGAAGCACTAAGTTGATTGCAAGTAGGTACGATACATCTTGGTATAGGAGAAAGAATATCGAGGGAAAATCAATAAAGCTGTGAATTCGTTTGTAAATAAATAAAAGTACTCGATTTTTCCTTCCGTCACACAAAGTATTAATATTAAATAAAGATATGCGTTTTGCATATGGACTTCAGTGGAAACTCCTACACTAGAAAATGCCATCCATCATCATGTGAAGGCTCGTTGAATACGTTGAGAGTGCATTGAGTAAACAGTGCTCCAAGTCACGCTAGAAAATTCCAGGCATCTGCGCACTATAAAATTGTATTGTAAAATTTTAGTTGGATACCTATGATTTGAAACTTTTGGAATTTGAATAAAGTCAAGTTGATGGGACGAATTCTTAGCCACTGAGTCAACATGACAATATTTACTGTAGGTTTATAGCGATGATGGCTCAGTGGTAGTGAAGTCGGCATGCGATCCGTAGGACGTGGGTTCGAATCCTACAATGAGCTTGAGCTTGCGGTGAAAGAAAACGTGATGAAACCATAGCTTGGTGGTAGGGTATTTTCTGGCACTCGTCTGGCTAGCTACCACCGTCTTGTTAAGAATATGTTGCTAAGCACCTATCGGTGTGTTCCGGCAGCCTCTCTTGAGAGCCAGTTCCCTATCCAGGTGTAGCGGGGCGCCATCTTCGACAGCATTGTCACTTAACATCAAGTGACTTGTAGTCAAACACTACTTTGTAAGAAGTAAAAAAATAAAAAGTAACGTAAAAAAACACACAAGTAGGCAACGCGCGTCGTAGCGTGGATGCGGCCATACGGCAACTACTATTTTTCCTGGGGAAAAACACATCTCGAAACGACTGAATAAACGAAATGGCACTAGATCTGTGTCTTGGTTAAATTTAATCGCGTTGTGTTATCTGATTCACTTGATGTTGTCATGATGTACAACAACAAGAAAAACTTGAAAACTTGTTACTTTTACACTTAAAACAGACAAGCTGTTCTCCGCGGTTTCACCCGCGTGGGCTAAAGTTTATTGCGATAAAAAGTATCTTATGTCCTTTTTTTATTCAAATCAGTTCACTAGTTTAGGCGTGAGAGCGAGACAGACAGACAGAGTCACTTTCGCATTTATAATATTAGTAAATAAAACTAGCCACATTGACTGTTAATTCAATATTTTTACTGACTTCCATAACGTTTTATCAGGAAGTCATTTTCGCAACGATACAATAACGGAAAAAAACAGTTTTTTTCCGATGTGATGGATACTGTTATAATTGATATTGGCGTATAGCTCGAAATGGCAATAATGCTTTGCTTGCATAATATTGAACCGGAAAAATCCTTATATTGTCAGAAGCCGTTTTGAGTTTTAATTTTTTGTTTCGTGAAAGTTGTTGCGCAATGGGCAAACAGCCAACTGTGAGGCGTGAGGTCTGGCATTCGATTCCAGCTACGAGATAAATATTTGTGCAATGAATAAAAGAGCTAGTACGTAGGTAGGTATCACTTATTGCTCCGTGTCCGGTTGTTATGCTTCCCCGATCCGCGTAGTTTCTGATACTATAAATACAGATATCATATTGTCTAACTTGTTTCGTTTCCCTCCTATACGTCAAATGTTTTAATTTGTACGGACTCCGGCTTACATTCTACGCTTGTTGAATAAGGCTGCCTTTTGATGCAGTTTGTAAGTTAAGACTGGAATGTTGAGAATTTCTAATCTACTGTGTAGTCTGTGTGTTTAGTATAACTCCAGTGGACGACTGGAAATACCAACACTTTACAATTGGAACGCTCTAATGCGGATGATTTTTCATTGTGATTTTATCTGTATATTGACTATTGAAGTAGTTATTGATAAATCCGTTTTTTTTTCTGTATCAGTTCAGCTCTGAGTAGTCAGTGCTAAAAAAGCCACACTTGAATGATGCATAGGTACTAAACGATCAACGTTATTGCTAAAACTACCTTTGATACATGATCGCGGTGAGTTGTAATCGTAGTATCTGACTGTATCTGATACCCTTAATACAGGGAATCCTAGTTAGGGGTAAGAGCTATGTATGTGATTGTGTGGGCGTTAACTATCTATCTATATCTCTGGGGACACGGCAGTGCCCCCGCCAAGTCAAAAAGCAAAAGCAAAAAGCAAAGCGAAAAAAAAGCATCACCAAATCAAAAAAAAGCATCACAACCGTTACCATCCTTTTCCCGAAGCCGTTCTCGCCATAGTACCTACACGTAGTAATGAAAAACATAAGGAGGAGGTTCTCAAGACATTTTTTTCACACGGCAACCTCATTACTTTTTACAGAGTAGTCCGATTTAGATAATTGTTTTTTGACTATTTATTTTGCACCAAAATCACGAAAAAAATATTGATGCTATAATGATACTGTAGAAGGATTTTTTTCTATAGAAAAGGCACCAGTAAATAAATGAGCAAACATCAGTTGGTATATCCGCTGAAGTAGTATAACTTATAACTCGTTTTAAGATCTTTACAGAGCACTAAGACGGTGTAGTAAAAACCGAGTTTAAAGAGTCACTAGACGTTGAATTGCCAATCAGAAAAAGTTCAAGTAGATTTATTTTTTGTCGCGAGATGAGTTTATTACGAATGAAAGCTAAATTCTTGTATTTTCTTCACACTTTTGCAAGATAAACATGAAACATGCCAAAAAAGAGAAAATACATATAACTTATGACAACTATAATAAAGCTTAAACTTGGTTACATAAAGTACTTATTATAATTTACTAACACTGGTAGTTTAGAAGCATCAAAAAGGTTTTACGAAAGTTACTCGTATGTTGCTCTGATATAGGTTTCCGAGTATAGATTTTTCCCATTGTATTTCCAACTAGCTGTTTCCCACGGCTTCACCCGCGTGGAGACTACAGTTTATCGCAATAATAAATATCCTTTACCAGGGCTCAAGCAATTATCATAATACATACTAAAGAATCAAGATCGGTTCAACGGTTGTTAAGTTTATCCGGAATAAACAAACAATCGATGATAGCGATGATGGCTCAGTGGTAGTGACGTCGGCTTGCGATCCGTAGGACGTGGGTTCGAATCTTACAATGAGCTTGAGCTTTCGGTGAAGGAAAACATCGTGATGAAACCATAGCTTGGTGGTAGGGTATTTTCTAGTACTCGCCTGGCTAGCTACCACCCTCTTGTTAAGAATCTGTCGCCAAGCACCTTTCGGTGTGTTTCGGCAGCCTCACTTGAGAGCCAGTTCCCAGTCCAGGTGTAGCGTGACGCCATCTTCGGTCACATCGTCACTTAACATCAGGTGACTTGTGGTCAAACGCTACACTGTAAATAATAAAAAAAAAAAACAAACCCGAAAAAAAAAATATGACTATTGAAGTAGGTAGATGTTATTTAATTCATTTAGGTATGTACCTACACGTGGGTAAAATTGTATTAAAAAGAATTCTGTTACGGATAATCAAGGCTTCATTTCACACTAGCTACGTCTCACGGATACTCCTATCATTTCTGATATCCCGCAGACGTAAAATCTGTGTCGGCACCTTATGCTCACCAACAACAGTGCCTGCCTACTTCGTGGTATATTTTAATAATAGCTGTGTTTCTTTGTTGTGTTTCAGTAGTAATGTAACGATTTTTAATACTATTTTATAAGTTTCATTTGTAACAACTAATGAACTAACTAACTAACAATGTAATTAAATCTTAGAAGTCAATTGTAACCTACTTCTAATTGACGTTTCGACTTGAAACTTTGTATGTATAATGTACCTATATACTTGATGCTTAGATTTTATGTCCTTTTCTTGCCTAAAACTTAAAGATTACTGTGTAGATTTTGATGAGATTTTCAGGATTTAATAGCTTAAATCAATACTGTACTGTCTTGATTTGTAATCTCATCATGCAAAATATCATTGATAACTCATACGAATAGAAGTCGTATGGGAAATGTTGTGTCTATATAGGCAATTCTAACAAAACCAAAGAATTCATGCTAATAAAACAACACAAACGTTTTAAATATTTTTATTAAGGAAGAACACCAACAAGAACTCTAACCATTCCTACGGTAAAACGATTATTAATTTTCTAATTAGGCAAAATGTAGATAGAGCGATTTATGAGCGTATGCGCTGATGCACCTGCAACGCCGCTTCATTACAATTGCAAGGATTTTTTTAACATCAAATCTTTTTAAATATGCATAGTTTCCGAATTATTGCTAGCACAACAAAATAGCCAAAAATAAATACGGAGATGAGACGTTGCTGTGATATGCGTTCAAAGTGTCGTGATGATATCGTTTGTTTAGTGCCTACGCTCAAAAATAGCTTAGTGCGCTAGGACTTTAATATGTACTCAAAATAATGATCTACTGACACATCGCATTATGTATTGTATTCATTCATTTCATATTTCATTAATGGACTTGTCTATGTAACCATGATTAATAAGAAAATTTGAATGAATACGTTTGACAGTATTTTTTCATTTGTAAAATAAGGGACCTACTTAATTAATAGATTATTACATTTATATCTTCAAACGGTACGTGGGACACATAGCTTGTGACAGCAGCGGCCGCAGGCGGTGTAGTGACGGAAGCGCAGCAACGACCTTTTCTTGAATTCCTGGTAGTGAAGCGATTTGCAACGGTTGGAGCTATAGGTACGAGTATATTATAAATAGTACCAATATAAAACAGTAACAGCATCATTTCTGTAGACAGATCAGATATACTTTATATACTAACGAGGATTTATTACAATAAAATGAATGTAATAGTTAATAGCTCGGTTATCTAAAGCTCACACGTACAATACATTCGCACAGTCTGTGAATGATTGCACGGAATACGCATCATGAAAATTATCTTTTCCTCTCTCGCACGCGAGCATGTTATGAGCGAGACAGAGATTGTTATAGTATTGTTCTATAAAATGAAAATATGCTCGGCTGTGAACGTGTCAGCTTTACATAACCTACGGATTAGTATTGTACAACATCAAGTCAAAGTAAATTAGTATACGACTAAGTTACAATTACTTAATCTCACGTTTTTTACAAATGAAGTGTTATCGTAACACAAATAGGTAATAATTTACGTAATAACATTAATAAGTATCTCTTAGGTAGGAATGTACTTAAAGTAAATAAAAACATTTACTTTTAGTAAAATTTAGAACTTTTGATGACAATAAAATTATGAAACATTGAAGTAGGTACTATTATAAAAGAAGTCGGTTAATAATCTTAATTACGTAGGTCCTAGTATTGTCAATTTCGGATAA
Organism: Opisthograptis luteolata; assembly: GCA_931315375.2. NCBI lineage: Eukaryota > Metazoa > Arthropoda > Insecta > Lepidoptera > Geometridae > Opisthograptis > Opisthograptis luteolata. Next base: position 8,474,358 of record OV928033.1, read on the forward strand.
CTTGAAAAAACTAATACAGTGAAACACAATGTTATTGATCTTAAAGTTTATTAGTCCGATTTCTTAATTAGAATAATTGAGTTACGGTTTTTTCCAATTACAGTTAACGTTTGTAATGAAATCAGACTTAAATCACCACTTATAAAGACAGACTGAAAATACAAATAAAGTGTATTGTCTCAAAATCTCGAGTAACATTACCTGCTTACCACAGCCATTTGTGCTAAAACTAATAATAAATGCAGAGGATAAACACCTAAAAGGAATGCAGAGATAAGATGCTGCCTGCAGTACCTATATACTTCGAAACTAGGTAATTAGCTACTTCCTAAGTTTACAATCACTATAGGAGAATGACCAAATGACCACATATATCGATATGAAATGTTAGATTTCGATTGAACCATACTACGTGAACCAATTAGTATTATTTTGGAACAAGAGTAATTTTTGTATAAATACTGCCTCGACCCGTACCGAGAAAACGCCTGTCCGAGTCCCAGCCATCCCCGCAGTGATAACTTGATAGTTTGTTAACAAGTTCGTATCAAAATATCAAAATTAAAAATACATACTAAAGTTTAAAATATGTAGCTTCTGAATAAATGTATATTTATGAATTCTACACACGTATTTTAACGTTATGTATTTCGACCATTACATATATAACATACTTTAAAGATTTTGAGTATAGACATTTGAACCATTAGGAATCCATATTCCTTTGACCACATCGTCACTTAACATCATGTGACTTGTGGTCAAACGCTACCTTGTAAATAAAAAATTAAACGTATGAACGTTTTAAATGTACTTAAATATTATGGACCACTTCGAGACGCAAAGGAGAATGATCGCAATATACTCTACACGAATAACACCTCAAAATATGTAGTGGAGTAGGTACGGTTGAGCAATCAATAATCAATAAATCTATAGTTACCATTAACTATAGATTTAGAACTAATAAATTCTAAGCGTATTTATTTATAATTAACGAACACTAATTACGGCGACACCAACTATAGGTTTCGAATCAAAAATGCCTTCTATTATCACACCATATTGCTCAACCGTACCTACTCCACTACATATTTTGAGGTGTTATTCGTGTAGAGTATATTGCGATCATTCTCCTTTGCGTCTCGAAGTGGTCCATAATATTTAAGAACATTTAAAACGTTCATACGTTTAATTTTTTATTTACAAGGTAGCGTTTGACCACAAGTCACATGATGTTAAGTGACGATGTGGTCAAAGGTGGCGTCACGCTACACCTGGATTGGAAACTTTTTTTTTGTTTATTTATTTATGCACATCTACGTATATATTTTAAAATGCTCAAAAGACAGCTTACGAGTACTATATGGAACACCTACCAGCAGCGCATTTCATAAAAAACTACCTGTGCCCCGCGGTTTCAACCGCGTAGGCTACAGTTTATCTATATCTTATCTTCTGTTATCTATATATATAAAAATGAATCCCTATTTCCCTTGGTCACGGCATCATGCGTGAACGGCTGGACCGATTACACAAATATTTTTTTTGTTGTTTTTGTTTTTGCTAGGAAAAGGTTCTTATGAAAGAAAAAATGGAAAAAGTTGGATATTGGGTATCACGGAATACACATCATGAAGTAGAATATACATCTTCCTAAGTATAAACACATTAAAACATAAGTGCGTTCCACTTCAATTTAGATAATTTTAAGTGAAATAAATACCATCTCCGGATAACCGATTTCCAAACATTATTTTACTGATCACGCCGAATAATGATTACGTATAAATAACAATATTGAGTAGGTACTTAGGTTTACTGACCATTTTAGCAATTACTTATACGAAAGTATAATCTTATAGTTTATAGATAAACCTATGAATTTAGAATTGTAATCCTTATCGTCTAGTTTTATATTTCAAGCAATCTTATAAAATAGAAAAGATACATTAGTAATAAAGAAAATAGGCAAATAACCTTTTTGTATTATTGACAAGTTGTTGAGGGTGTATTAGGATATTATATAATAGATATTGTATCGATTGCAGATAGATATTTCACAACCATTAGGGATGGCAGCTGTAAATAACTTTTCAGTTCTTTCATAATACGATACAACAGATACAGTGATACCTAATTGCCTCGACCAAATTCAACACTCTTTATCTAGATACCTTAAAAGCTATACATTTTTTTTTAAATATTTATTCAAGTAAATATCCCAAAAGTGGTTAATTTTCATTATTTATATATTCGTAATTAAGCTTAAAACCCTTATCACTTACAAGGTAATATATATATTGCATTATAAGTTCCTCCTTAGTTATTTTTCGTCATAAGATTATTTTCTGAAAGCGTCTTAGTTCACAACTTTATAACCTTATTACGTAATAATAAAATATTTAAAATGTTATAACGTTGCATCATTCATAAATATGTTTATTTATAACAACATTTTAAGTCTATCTAAAGCAGTAGATACTACTACTATATTATAAAATATTCTAACTACTAAATAGGTAAGTATATTTGTTTATGGAAGTCAATATTAACTTTAATAGAAAAAGCATTTATGAAAAATTACCATTGACATTTTTTAATACAGGTCAGCCATGTAGTGGACAGCTAATAAATATAAAAATATTTTAACACAATCTAAATTAAGGTTGATAGGTGCTAGGTACTCTCTTTTGAAGCTCCTATGTAGTAGGATCTTCGAAAGAGAATAAAAATAAAAAATTATATACCACATAGTCATTTTTTTATTTGAGAATCACGCAAGGTAGATGATGGAAATTACTTATACCTAAGTTAAAACATATGGATGCAACCAAAGATAATAGTTTATTTCAGAATCATTTTAAATTATTCTGATTTGTAGTGTAATCCATGTAATTAAAGGTATCAATGCAAAAAACGGCTAGGTTAAGTTTGTTTACTGTGTTTTTTTAAACTTTAGGTACCTGCTAAAGTAGAAACATTTTGCATGCGTTGATATTTTTCTTTGTAAACAAACATTTCTGTCTCCTGCCATCATTTCACAAAAATATACGAGAAAGCTCTCTGTGTAGGTACTGCATCACTTTCAAGTGTACAATTAAATTTGTTTCGCTCGCTTTCGCGCTATTTTCTCGCACCAGCTACTCATTTACTGTAGCTTTTAATTACTTATTTTTAGATGCAAATAATGATTTCTGGAGTTTTGTGAAAACAACACACAACAACAACAACAACAATAACAACAAACAACAACAACAACAATATGTTTTAATAATCTCATAAAACTGAACAACACCATGTTATATAAATTACTTATCTATTACTTGTAAAGTTACTACTTCTAAAGTTTTTAACATATTTTTTTATGTTTTATTGTTTTCTAATGAGAACTACAAGAAAGAAAAAAACTGTTTGAAATTCATTTTTAAACGACGCAATCTCAGAAGGTTCAATCTCAACGCGGTGAATTTAAATGCAATCTATCGGAAAGCGTAAGCCTGAAACCAACACAAACGATAAGCTCGTAGTCATTACAGTTAGTCACTGCTATTCCATTTCCCAGAAGCCGTCAGAAGCGTCACAACGGGCTAACACACTAAACTGTGGTATGTTCGTCAGAAATACGCAGTCAATAATGAACGTGTAAATTTATTCGGACGCTTTAGAGCTTAGTTGAAAACTATTCATATTCATTTTCCCCTTGTGAAGTTCTGCTTGTACTCAAATAATAATAAGTGATATATTTAGGGCCTGTTGTTGATTTCGGTTAGTACAATTTTTGCAACTCTAAAGTTTAAAAACATATGGAATAGAATGGAATGTCTGTTGAAAACTAGAATCAATTGAGCCCCAACGATTAGTGTCGATTTTCCTGATTGAACCTTTCTCAAAATATTATAATAATAATGATGTTTTCGCTATCAACTTTAAGTTTTCTCAGATCAGAAGAGTCTTAAAAACGGTAGCCTCAACGCTACATCATCAAGCGGTATCGATTATACGTAGTGGTTAACTAACATGCAAATAGTGGTACGTCAGCTTGCAAACAAACACCGACACACAAAATTAGGCCACATTTGAAACGAAGCCAATTAAAGTGGCTAGATTGATCGCTGTCAATAATTAATCCTTGCTAGTACACCAACACTGGCTTTTATCCTAAGCTCAATATATTTTGTCCGAAACCTCTATCGACGTTAACATGGCGAAAGCGCTGTCAGTAGCGGTAGCTACGAAGATATTCAATATACTCGTAGTATGCAACGTCACCGGGTCTGACGTTGTTATGGACAGACGCTCGGTTTTCATGGAGAATTTCAAAGGTAGGATGTTGGAAGCTGCCAAATTGATCGTACCATAGGGCTAACAAAGACGGAGTAGCCAGTTCCAATTAGCGTTCGACCAATTAATACAATAACGGAATTAGATTTGTGATAGGGCCAAGTTAATGGAGCCATAATGTATATCAATGAGTTATTAAAAAGAGGTAAAGTTATTTGTACCGATTTTGAAATTATTTCACTAGCAGGAAGCGCCTTCTGGGTGTTTTATGTTGACTAGAAACACTAGTTCTTAGAACCAAATTAGATACTAGTTAAACGAATAAAAAAAAATGATCACAGGGCTGGCCGTTTGACTTGAACGATCACCATTTTTTTCAATAATAGGTACCAGGTATGTCTCTATTCATATAGTTTCTCATTATGTCTGTTAATTATCTTGCTGTTTTTTTGTGTTAGTAGTAGGTATGTAGTATGAAAAAGTCCGCGACACTATATATTCAACTTTCATATGGCAAAACCGAGGCAGGTCGCATCTCCTTTTGTGGCCAGTAAAAATAAGATCTCTTTGTATCACAACTCACATATTATCCAAAATACGTTGTTATTCTTTGATTCAGGTTACCGTTTGACCACTATCTCCTGGTATTGGATCGTGTAGGTAAAATCAAAAATGTAATATTGTTTATGTTATGATGTCTGAACGTAAGTTTTGAATCTGCTTTACGTTTACGGTCTTATCTAACCTATATATATAGTAAAATAGGTATAGTTTATTGGATATTTAATAGTGAAATTCTACGAGCGATTTCGTGGAAACTTACGTGAATGATTCATATATATGACGTGGATTTACAATATTAAATTTACAACATGTTGTGTAGCACTCCTGGCAAAGCTTGTCTGGTAGGTCAAAATGTCGTAACATATCGATCGATTATTACTTGAATGACTGACCGTTAGTGTCATTTTCAACTGAGTGCTTCCGGGCATTGCTCGGTCCCCTGCTATATCACTCTTAAAATCATGTAGGAAGGCCTTTGGGCGGCCTGCCACCAAATGAATGGCCACAAACTCATGTATGCAAAAGAACGGACAAACATGTAGGTACAATACATACACTTTGTTGTCATTGTGGTTTGTCGTTCCTTCACGCAGCAAATTAACAACAGGTTTATGGAAATGGAAAGTGACATAGGTTTTTTTTCATACCGGAAAATGCACAGTTCTTGGAAAAATTTCCACTCGGGTAAAGCCGCGGGGCACAGCTAGTTAGTAATCGCTCATTACTATAACAAACCCGAGATTCAATTACCGATAAATTCCATCGTAAGTTTTTGTTTTTAATTCCTCTTCAGAGTAGGTATACAGTTACAAGCTGCGTTTACAAATTATATTCATTCATAATTAGTATTCAGTTCAACGGGAATGTTAACGTGAAAATATTATTCCACGAATTGTGGTGATACGGACACGTCGAACCATTCATTATACCAATAAGTCCGTAATGTGTTAATTTTATTACGAAGTAAATACGAGATGAAATAAATATTGTGAGAATTCGATTTCCATTGAATTTGTATCAGATATCGGAATCACGGAATTTGTGTCAGAATTACGGAAATAAATGGACTTGTAGAACGATAGAAATGACCCAACAGCATGTTGATAATTATTCTATATCGTTATAGTATTTTGTTTATATTTGTTGTTTTTACATAGAATTTCTTGCACGGCCGTACACTGGTACGTACACCTACCAAAGAGTATGCCAGGTTCATGTATTGTTCGCGTAAGACGTCCATGTCACAGGGATAGTCCATGCTACGTAACCGTGCGTATACGTAATTCCATAATCTACCTTGACGAAAATATCATTCATAACTATAAATAACTACTTAAGTATATAAAAACAACAAGGAATCGCACCTAAATCTTGGCACTAGTATTAAGTAAATGTGGTGTATTTTAATAATACCTACAATTAACTATATCAAAGGAACATCGATAAATGTTTAATGGCATAACAAAACAAGCAATGTAAGCATGTTAATTCACAGCCATTTTATATTGAGTCAAGCATTTGCGCATCTTCTATATAAGTACTTACTAATATAAAACTGTAGGTAATCGAGACATTACCATTGTAGATGTTTTTTTACAACTAACTGAGATCGATTATTAATTAAGGCCACTATATTAAAAAAATTGTTTGCTTTGCATGTTTGTTCCGTCTTGAATCGAAATCAAACGAGAAATAATGGTTAAAAAAGATATATCTTAACTCTTATCAAATTAATAATAAAATGCAGAAATTACACCGCTTTTGTGTGCGTTTAACATAAATTGGCTCTATAAACATAACGATACTTAGCTTAACTGAATGTAAGTAATATTTAAATATAAGTTATATGTAACTTTAATCACCTACAGGGACCTAAAGGGACTTTATTTCTGCTTTAATCTACAAAAATATATAAATCTTCTAGATCAAACTACGTATATACAAAAGATATATTTTATGACATAATTATTTGTTACAAACTTAACTTTTGAATAGAATATATAATAGAAAATATTTTTTTCCTTCAATATTTTTTTTCATTACATTACAATTAATGTTATTATATGTAGAAAATTGAATAAATGATGACTTTATTTTGAAATATTTGCCATAAATAGACTAATGAATGCATTTATTTCTGGTTTAAAAATGATATGATTTATTTATTGCACTTAAATATCTAATATTATCAATTAAACTAACGCAGTTATATTAATTACCAACATTTTACTCGTATCTAAATCACAAAGCTTGACAAAAAGACAAGCTTCAACACAACTTTGTACAAATTAACACTCTTAAAACACAACTAATCAACAAAGTAATGATTATAAGTATTAGTATTTACAAATTATGTCTCTTTTCTAATGACACGAACCAATGTTGAAAACATTGATTTAACTTTGTTACAACTTTATACAAACGTAGTATTAACGGGAAAATAATTAAGTTGTTCAAAAATTCTTAATTCTTATCTTCTTATTTTGTGTTCAGCCATATTGTTAACTAATGGTTGGCACCTACAACACTCATAGTAAAGTTTCTTTTAGTCACTTTAGATTACTATATCATGCACTTAAAAACGAATAGAAACACCACAAATTAAACGAAGGCTTCACGGACGTGTCTATTGTTCGATTTAGCGCTATCGTGATTAATCTCTATTAATAACTGTTTTTTTGTGTCGCTCTCATTCGTTTTATTAAGAGCATTTTTGTAGTCCTATAAGAATTTCAAACGCATTCGGGCCCACTGATCTCAGTCATCATTATCCATGCCGATGAGCTCCGCTTGCAGGCGCCCCTTCGAGCGGCAGCACGCCGTCAGACACAGGATGCGAAGCGCAAGCCGGAATTGAGGGCTCAACGAAATCAGGATAACAATCTTCCAAAACGAGTTCATAATGCCGATCCACACGACGCCGAAGTGCAACATCGGGACTTTCACCTCTTGGTCGTTGACGTACTCGTAGAACCGTACACCTGCGTATGGCGCCCAACTGAGCCAAAATGCCGTCACCAGCACGAAGCTCATCCAGTGGCTGGGGTTGGCGAGGTTCTCCGCTAATGCTGTCGCGTACTCCTTATCGTGTATTGGCACTCCGCTGTTTAATTTGCGCTTCATTGAGAAAATGTACCAATAGTTGTACACGATGGATATGACGCTGGGGCCTAGCACGAGAATACCTAACGTGGCCGTGTAAGCGTAAGTAGTGCCCCAATCAAGCATACAAATGAACGTTTCCTTGTCGAAATTAGCCTCTTTCTTGTATCCAAGCAGTGGCGGACAGCAAAGCATAGCTGCGGATATCCAAGTGAACACCATCCAGCACTGACTGCGAGTGCGGGTTTGTACCTGCCCAAGAACATCCCAGACAAAAAAACACACGCATTAATTCTAAATAAACAATGTATATGCCTAGCGTACGTACAAAGAATTCGAGCATTATTTATAGAAAAGATCGTTCAGACTAGCTACGTTTTTTTTCAAATCCACACGAAAACTAGCATGCTAAATTAACAGAATAACAATGAGGTGGATAAGTACGGTCCATTAAATGTTAAAAGATGAAAGGAAGTATTCATCTAAGTAGCTGGGTAAAGTTATATCATAAACGTCTACATGTTATGTAAATAGGAATCTAGAGAGCTTTTGCTCTGTATTATGGGAATGCTCTATCAAGTAATGTTCGATTACGTACACTTATGAGAGAAATAAAATGTATTAAAAAGATAGCTACCGTTGCACTAACCGTCTCATATCGGAGAGGCTTTCTGACGGCTAGATATCTATCGACGGATATCCACATGAAGGTGTAGACGGAGACGGACCAGAGCGTGACTTCAACGTAGCCGGCCAACCGGCACATCAGGTCGCCGAACATCCACCGACCGGTGATGGCGGGGTACACCGACAGCGGCACCACAAACAGTCCGCACAGGAGGTCCGCCACCGCCAGCGACAGGAGATAATAGTTGATCACCTCGTTCGACAGCCCTGCAATGTGCATGCCTGATCACAACGTAGAAATTCCCTTATTCGGATCCAAAGTTTAATTAAATCCCTACCTACACCTACTCCGGGCACATGGCCCTAAAATGCTAAAAACACTAATCCGCCAAAATCCGGATAAAGTTAAAGAGGTTAAGTGAAACCTATCAAATTAGCTTATGACGGTATTTGGTACGGTAATCTACTTTTTATGCTAGCCCAAAATAAGTTACACTTATACTTAAGATCTACTTTTATACCTGATAATATTATACCTAAAGATGGGATAAATTAACTAAAATATGTAACATTCAAATGGCTGTGCACGTGAAACTCACGAGCCGTCTTTTTGATCAAGAATGTACGAGAATGTTTTGGTTATAGCAATTCAAAATATATTCCGGAGAATTTCAGCCTTTGCATATCGGGGATCGGAAACGCTTCACAAATTGGAGTTGATAGTAACGTAGGTTTTAAACGAAGTCAGAAATGAATGCGTATATTGTACTAATATTTGTATTATAAGTGTTTAATATTTGTGCGAAATATGAAGTCAATTGAACAATTTCATTTCATTTAATTTTAGAATAAGCCACTTAAAAATAATGAGCTTTATCATCATCATAATCATCAGTATATTATTATGTTTCCACTGCTGGCCTTCTCTCAGAAAGGGAGTGTGGGCCGACAGTGAAAACGCTGACTCAGTGCGGGAAGGTACTTTAGGCAGATATCTCAAAACATTGATTTTGGGGTTCTTGGACATCCCAGTTTCTTTACATCTGTTATAATATGTACAAAAATAAATATTCTTTGGTAAAAACATCCGACGACGATGTAAATAACGACAAGTCCAGAGAGAGAGAGAGAGAATTTTGCCAAAAGTTGGAAATTAAATGGGTTATATGAATCGTTGCCTGTATTACTAGCCACCTTAATGTAAAATACTTATAGTTTTATTTATGTGCGACATCTAGTATTCTTATCTGTGTAGAAACCTCAAGACGAAGCAAGGTAGCAACTTATTTGCTCTATGTCAAGTTTCTGGAACGTAGTCCCTCGCAACATGAGCCTCGCAACGTCAAGCTTGCTCCAGATTTAACCCGCAAAGTTGAGACGAGAATTTAATTCGCGAACTTCGTGAGTCGCAATCGGTTTTCTATATTGGCAACTGACTTTAAGTTGCAACGTTTGACGTGTATAAATTTGAATAGACAACCCGGGCAAGTAAAGTCAAAGGCTAGGCGTCAGCGTTTGAAAGCCCGTGCCTTATATGTGCCCAGAGCACAAACTCAGTATAATGTATGACGAATGACAATTCACAAAGAGAAACATATTACATTATATTAAGATGCACTCCTACATTTGTAAAGGAGACTAGCTACTTCATAAAACACAAGAGCATGCACAAAGAGCTTACAAGGCATCCAAATCTAATTACAATTTGACAAACGCTCTTGTGCACTACATCCAAAGTCATACCTATTTGCTGTTCCTGAATTTTCATCCTTTACCTTTACATCAGACATCATATGCAGATTTCATACAAACCCAATCCATAAAATTGCGGATGTATGTATGTACCTACACAAATGTAGTGCACAAGCGCTCTCACAAAGTTATTTTCACAGATTTCATTTTTATATTTATTCGAACTACTACGTCAGGTTTTTGTAGTGGATGATATTTTAATATAGTATGTTGGTTTTTAAAGCCTTTTTAATTTTTGCTACCAATTTATTTTCATTTTTCTCCACTGGGCCAGCGTGGTAGATTACAGCCCATACTCTCTCTCTGAGAGAAGGCCAGAGTCCCAGCAGTGGGAACGTGAAAGACTGATAATGATGATGATTAAAATAACGCGCTGGCAACCACTTTTTTTAGCTAAATAAAACAGTATAAAATAAGTAGTCCAATCTAAAGTAAAAGGGCTAGTGAGTATGATTAATTTCGCGTCGAGACACTATCGAATGTTGAGTTTCATCCTTACCTTATTCACATTGTACCTAAATGTAAGGCCTGGCGCACTTTGGCCGACGGCGACGGTCTACGAATTACTGAGTTTAAACACTGCATTTTGGGGGACACCACAGGTTCTCTCAGCGTTCACCGCGATCCGCTTAGGGATGAATTTATTGAATCTAAACTGCATTAATGTGCCATCGGCTAACTTGCGCTGGTCTAACATATCGGTTACCTTTAGTAATGATCATTATGTTTACCTTTGAAATTGAGGAATGCAGCGATAATGAGCAGGTTGGAGACGACGATAGCGATTCCCATGCACGCGATCACGGTAGCCTGAGTGAGTGACTCGAAGGTGGCAAGCGGGCTGTCCGCCACAGACACCTCGGTGCTGCCGCCGCCGCGTGCACCCATCATCCGAGCAGGCATCTTGGCTATGAATAACAAAACATTTATAATTTCAACATAACACCAACCTTATGCCATCGCACAAAACGGTGAAACATCGTGAGGAAACCGGCATGTCAAAGAACTGCAACATTCAAGGGCATTAACCATTGTACATTTTGAGGTTAGAGCGTATTAACCCAAGTACCTACAATTAGACTTCTACTCATTCATGTTCCCGCGCGCATGCGACATCTACCAACCGGCACTGGGCCAGCGTATTAGATTACGGCCCATAGTTTCTCTCTGAGAGAAGGGCTAAATCTCAGCAGTGGCAACGTGAAAGGCTGATGATGATGATGACCAACTAATTCTGTTGATGAACGATGAAATAATCAAAATTTTAATGTGCGCAGTTTTTTTTAACTTGGATATTTAATCATTATTTAAAGAGACAAATTGAAATTCTTACAGTTAAACACCTACGGCTTAATAACACTCTAGTCAGCAATGAGTAATAGAATTTTGTGAAATAGGTTAGTAACTGTGATGACATTGGTGGGAAATGAATAAGTAATTGAATTTAGAGAATGAAAATCCTGATACAACCAAATGACCGCGGTTACAGTAGTGACAATGGTATTATTTGCGACGAAATCGGCTGTTCACATTCCCGGAATTTATCGGTTCGAGGTTTATTTGAATTATTAAGAATGTATTCAATTTATCAATTGCCTAATTTGTTGAAATATTCGACTGCAATATCTATTTATTCATGACGTCAATGACGTTATTTAATTTATCCGACAGAAGGTAAAGTAAAACAGATTTAAATCAAAATGCCATTACAATTCACGCAAGATGAAATAGAATTCATAATCCATAGATATTGTGCTGACTATCTAAAGCTACAGCTTTCAGAGATAATCTTGAACTATATAAAAGCGCCCTATTTATTCGTTTCTCATTCAAAGCAAGAACCATCACTGCCAGTCTACCAGTGAAAGCAACAGAGACCTACATTTTCCTTATGCAGATGACCTTATTTCTTATTGAAAAGGTGGCATAATTTGGTTTAGGGGAGGAATCTTTTTTGCAACTGATGCTTTTATCTTCCCCGTTTGTGTGGTGATTGCTTGCGATATCGTTTCAAATGTGACGCGCAACTCTCTTGCACTTTTTTTACGCCTTGCTTGGATGTTCTATTCGGTAAATCGATAAGTAACTTTAGTTGCGCAACTTCACATATAACTTAATCGTTACAGATTATCTCTGTGTCGGACATTGATTTTATATAAACCATTCTGTTGGGCTGGTATATGTCGCATAACTTTGAATGTTTTATATCTTGGGCATACTAGTCCTGCAACATGCAATAGAACTGCCATGGAACACAGTTGACAGAAAAAGCAAATAACGTACGTACATGCAATTTGAATCGAAAAGCATCTCGAATTACATCACGTAATGAGGAAAGTCCCTTGCATGGGTATCATTTATAATTACTATATTATAGCAATGAAATCTCTATATGTCTGGGAATGAAGCAATGTCAAACACAAACAAATTAACATTATGAATATTTATCACTTCAATACATTTTCGTTGATATATTCATGAATAGTAGGGTGATATCAAATCAAATATTCATTTATTGAATACATTTACATTTTGTATACACTTTAGTGAATCCATAGTGAACTAGTGTTAACACTGTATTTCAGGAGCCAAGGCTTTTCTCATCATTATATGATTATGTTAGTGAGAAACTTACATGTATAGTTTATTCCTAAATAAATGAATGGAATTTATTTCTAGTTCATTTTGATGGAGCTAATTGTTTACTAGGTGGTTTTTTACAGCATCAGATTAATTTACTTACTGTTTATTGGTTATATTTTATTCGAAGATACAGCCATGCTTTTCTACCGCGACGGGATCTGTAGAAGAAGAAACGTTTTATACAAGAACGTTGCACAGGTTGTTTTATTGATACCTATATTTTCTTTCTTTAAACATGTGTCATTGTCATAGGTCATTAGACTATGCCTGTCTCGCTATGTCATTGCCACCTTGTCCACTTATAGCTATCGACCGTGCTGTGCAACAAGGCATTTCGGCAATAAATAATATATATTCGTGGAAGTGTTATACCTGTTATATGTATGTATACATACTGTACAAGTCATTGTAGACCTGTTGCTTCCATTCATTACCATTACTGTAGAATTGTTAATTTCCTACCTATTTTTTTACTATTTAGGTACAGGGTAGCGTTAGACCACAAATCACCTGATGTCAAGTGACGATGTGGTCGAAGATGGCACCATGGTACATCTGGACTGGGAACTAATACCTAAGGGCTTTATCCTGAGGGACGGACGGACTGAACCCCTGGACGTAGAGACTCGAAATTTGGAGGGTATATTTATAGTACACTAGCTGACCCGGCAGACTTCGTACTGCCTCAATCGAAAAATCAAAAATTCAATCAACTTTATTGAATAGCTACAAAGTTCAAATTGACTCTACATTTTATTTAGAAAACGTTTAGATAGATGAAACGATTTCGGAAAATTCGTAACTCAAGGGGGTCAAATGGGATATTAGGGTAGGTATGTATGGAAAAATTTCAACCACGTGAAGCCGCGTGGAAAATCGCTAGTTGATTTATAAAAGAGAGTCAAGGCAATGCTGCTTTTTGTACAACGAATATCCCTCAGACTAGTTCTGAAGCATTCATTACCATAATCTCCTATTATATTTTTAATTAATTTTTCTTTAATGTTGGGGGTGAGACTAAAATATATTTGACGACCATTGTTCTTTATATTACTTAGAGAGACTTAATAATACACATTATACGGTTAAGCACCCTGCATTGTTGTCCAATAGTATCGGGTATCACCTGCCATTTCGGTTCAAGTAACTAAGGGCCAGTTTTATAAACGTCAGTAAGTGAAACGTTGCGGTTGATCTTCTCGTCAAATTTCAGTACGGAAAACTTGACAAAAAGTTCAAATTTACTGAAATTTGGTATGACGTTTAACTTACGAACGTTTATAAAGCAGGCACTAAATATGCTAGTACATATCGCGTGCCACGAGCCACAAGTTCCTCGGTCAAATTGTTTGAAGTTCAATGAAGGACGTTGAAACTTGCTTACGTTTGCTTTTCTATTATTTATACCTACTGTTTCGAAACTACAACGAAGTTAATACCATGCAATGTTTTTAACTATTGATATTTTTTTTAAAACCGTTATTTTCAAATGACTTACTAGTCGCACCTCGCAGCTTTTCCGCTATCCCGCAGATACCTTACTCAAGATAAAATGTAACCTATGTACTAATCCACGGTATTAGCTCTTGAGAACGGCTAACCTAAAACCGCTTTAGCTTTTTTATTGTGCTGTTTTGCAGTGTTAGTCAGACTCGGGTCAGATATAGCTAACAATACGAAATCATGCCGTACCTCGGCAAGGGTTCAAATCACGTGGACACTAAATAACGTGACTAGCATGCGCTTGCGAATCGAAAGCGCCTAGCGAATATATAGGTTGACAATATAACAAGACAAGACTAACAACAAGACAAGATAAGACAAGTGCAACAAACAAGAAGACAAAAAGACAAGACACAACAAGAGCAACAAGACAACAAGAGACAACAAGACTAGTGGCCCGCTCCGGCTTCGCACAGGCACATATAAGGCGGGTGTTAATTAAACTCAAACAAAAATCCCATAGAAAAATGCACTTTTATTTTTCCCGAATTTCACAATCTTCCAGTGGATTATATTATCCAAACATTAGCTGACCCGGCAAACTTCGTATCGCCAATAAAAGTCACCTTTTAAACCTTCCCTGAACTCCGACAACAAAATTAGCCAAATCGGTTCAGCCATTCTCGAGTTTTAGCGAGACTAACGAACATCAATTCATTTTTATATATAAAAAGAAGAGAAAATAAGATTAATAAAAAGATAAGAAGATTTTCTGTTGTGTGAACATAGCCTGACATTTATAAACACAACGAAAAGAAAATCAAATCGATTCAGTCAGATTATATTTGAGGTTTAGCGAGACTAACGAACAGCAATTTATTTTATATATATGAAAAAGAAGATGTATAGGCTGACGCAATAGTATTTTCATACTGTAAAAAAATATTTCATTGAAACTGACTTTATATTTATCAATGAATATAATTTATAAACAGACCACTGCCGCGGACAGCATTTTAGACATTGATGGATAAACGTGAAACTAATTAAGAGTTATAGATTTAGCACAACTGATTTGGATTTTTGTGGAGAATAGCCATCTCGTCATTCGGTTTCATACAAAAAGGCAGTTGGTGCCAAAATGAGTTGAAAATTCAGTTGAACGTAAAATGAGCGATCGAAAATACGCTCGTTTGGCTTCAGCCTTATGGTCAAACTCAATAATGTTTATTATATATACTACAACTGCATTTCAACTTGGATGTGATAGGCACAAATATGATTCGTAAAAAATACCGAGCGAAAATACTTTTACTATTTCTTGTTACGTGTGACCACAGCGACATCAAAACACGACAACAAAAAAACAGCACACAGATGAGTTGCCAACAAAGCCCTATGCATTTAAGGCAGCCACAAAAACAATCTGTAAAAACTGGTCAAGCACGAGCCGAACTCGCGTGGAGTGGTTTCTGTATCATTCCGTTTTCCGTGTCTTACGATTTTCGTACAAGTGAGGCCTTACACTTACCTTACTGCCTTTATTTTTGTACATTTTCTTTAGTATATGTACCAAGACAACAAGCTGTGATAGATGGGCATACAGATACGAGAGTGATCCCATAAGGGTTCTGTATTTTATTAGATGTACGGAACCCTAAAAAACTCCAAACTTTACCTTGCACGTGACAAAGTAAAATCCGTAGCATCTACTACAACGCTGCTACGGCGCTCGTGCATTTGTAGCATTAACGTAGCAGTTGGCTACGACGGCTACGCCTCTATTAAGTTACGTACCGTTCGGTGTTATTGCGAGTACTATTTATTTACTTATTTCTCAGAATATACGATAATTTTGTTTTTTACTTGGTTTAGACCTTAAACTATGTTAAGTTTGTATCGACTATAGTGTTGTCGATGTTTTAAGTACCTGTCCTATAAAGGTCTTATGGTGTATCGGTGAAATGGGTTTTCCTAATTACACTTGTATTGACAACTATACCTCAGTATCTGTGGTTGTGTGCATGCGCAGCTTCTAATTCTTCTAAGGAATGTTCTATTTCTAGCCATACATTAGATTTTATATACTATCCCTTTTAAAAAATACTAGAAAACTAATACTTGGTGGACATGAAGTCACAACTGAATATTTATTTTATTTTGACGATTTCACTGTATTCAAATTGGGCATAACACCATGGTTAGGTGTAGTGACCATTCTATAAAGCAAACTTCAAATTGTAATAGTGCCCTTCTGCAATATGCGTTACAATTTCGTTCTATAATTCGATCTAAAACTACTTAGGCGTTCTTTCTAAGTGCTCTTGTTCACAGTAAACCTACTCAAGTTATCATTTTATATGACCCAGATATCTCCCTCTTACCGTTACCGTCCAGTGTAGGAGAAAACGAACTGAAGCACCCTCTAATGTCGCAAGCTAGCCACTCCGCATAAATACATATCAGATCATTATAACAAGATAATAAAACGTAAAGTCGCAAAGGTTGGAGAGCAACAACGAAATATAATAATCTAAAGCACTTATATTATTGGACTTATACTGAGTGTTAAAGAACTGTTATTAAATTGAACTGTGGATAAATTAATTAAATGAATTCTGGTCTAATTTAACATCTCACATGCCATTCATTTTCATCTGAGGTCAGCAGTGTAGATACAAAAGCACTAATGTACTTTCCAAGGTCGCAACCTTGTAACTGCGCAAAACGAATGTCAAGACCTTATAAAAGTAAAAGATAACCTCAACTCACAGGGACTAAAAAGCAGCTAGGTAATAGAAATATGTGAATCGGTAAATGGATTTATATTAAGTGATAAAATACTTGATTTACATTAAATTTGAGCCGTGGATCTTGTAAAAAATTGATAAAATAGATCCAGTTTGTAAACAATAAAACGCACCGCGCAGCTGCGAGCGAGCATCGCCGAAGCGCCAACCCAGCTAACTCAAGGTCATGGGCACTTCGAATCAATAACGTTTTACGTTTTATTAAATTTAATTAATTATTAGTAATTTATTGCAAAATACACTGCCACCATAACTATGATACCTGACCACTACTTACTTGTAAAACAGCTTCTTCGCTCAATCATTAACGTACATAAGACAGATAAAACATAAGGCACATTATTAAAACAGCTGAAAAAACGTAACAAAATTATGTACTCACTCGTTATAATCACATGTCACACGAAATCCTTGTCCAGATCACCAAATATTGAGTATTTCCTTGTTAAATAGGTTATATGAATACGCAGAACGTTTTTAGAAGAAATATCACGGAACACTACACAGGAACGCGGGTAAGGGGCGACAGTGCGGGGTGTTTGTGTCACGCGGGGGTGAGACTTGCGCCGCGTTCAGGAGTCAAGGGCACGCTGTACAAGAGGCTACGTCGCATATCACAAACTAGGTAACGTAAGCTCAACTACCGCCGTTGTCGTTGAGAATGATACACTGTAATAGCAGCTCTGTGATCAAGGCGCGAGCAAATTTCAGCCTATCCGGCTGGATGGACTGCGTACTTAATGTTTGCGAGCAAGGGTGGCTAGCCTGAAGGCCGCGCACAAGGGCAAGCGACGCCGACGCCGATCGATGCGCGCATCTATTACTTTAGATAACGTTACTGACACTAGTAATGTCTTTTTGTTTTTAATTGTAATGGGTTTCATTTTATCAACTTAGTTCTTTCTGCTAAAGTTAGGTTTTTTTTAATTTTCATTGGCCAATCAGTAGGTACTACACAAATTACAAGCAATGCTAATTTAAGAGTCAGTATTAATGATAAACACTTGTGCATTATACGAATTAACATGAACAAGTACTTATGTGTGTTGTGTGTGCATGAGTGAGTGTGAGCGCGTGTGTGTGTGTGAGCGCGTGTTTATGTATGTGCGCGCGTGTGTGTGATGTGTGTGTGTAGGGGTTTTTTGGTAGAAGTTATCTTGTTTGACCCTCAACAATTCTAAGTGGGATAATCCAATGAATACATATATAATATATGTATATATAATGCAAATTTGTTCACTATTAACTTAGGGAGTAAAGTATAATATACTGACACTGACACCGTTGATAGATAATTTACACCCATACGATTACCGATAAAATTGAACTATGTAGCACTTTATTATATTTTACTCATTATCTTATCAAACGCATGATGATAATTTAATTGCTTTTCCATGTTGGATTAAGGTATTACAACGAATATGCAGTTACTGCAATGCTATACAGAGCAAATACCTATATTGTAGTTGCACTAGGAGCAGTGCCAAATGGGTCATTTGACTCATTTGAATCGTATAACCTGAAACTGCCTGCAACATATTATAAAGGTCTGTTTCAAACGACGAATATCTTCTTCATTCGAATATTCAAATAGAGTAACCACGACAGCCATTATTTCAAGTAGACATATCACCATCATCGGTTGCCATCTTTCTGTTGAAGTTTTGAAGCAATACTTCTTGCGAGCCTATGAAGCTAAATATTGAGATAGCTTAGTGCTCTGTAAGAAAATGTTTTATTTTTTCTTACTGTCCGTTAGTTACCTGGTAAGCGACGATAAAGTGCCATCGCGTTACACCTTTGAAAATGGCTCTCAGGCTGCCGGAAACGCCGAATAACTAACAAAAATAACAAATTAAAAATATTACACACAAACATTTTTGTTTTCACAACTGTTTCTCTCAATGCTGAACTGAAGTGCTGCGTGTCAGTCGCTCGTTATTTACAAACAAGCTTAAAAGGACGATCTCATCGTAACGTAGTCCTGCTTTCTATTTTAAAACCCAACACTTACAACAGAGTAAGCAAAAGATGCGAGGTTAAAAACCTCTCCGTGTCTGCATGTAAAAGACGTATTATTGAACGGCTACTCTGACTTTCTTAGAGACTAAAGATCTTACAAAGAGTACATACACATCATACAGTATACATACCTAACTAAATAGGTACTAGATAGACATTCAACCCTATACCTCATACTCGCACAGTTACTCCCTAATTTTACACATCACACTCGCTTACTCAGGGCAAAGAGAGATTTAATCTTATATATGTATAATATATATATAATTATATATCTTCTCTTCTTCTTCTTCTTCTTATATATAAAAATGAATCCCTATTTCCCTTGGTCACGGTATCACACGAACGCGTGAAACGTGACGGCTGGACCGATTTCACTAAAAAAATTTTTGTTGTGGTTGTTATTGTGAGGAGAAGGTTCCTATGAAAGAAAAAAATTAAATGAAATATTTCCCTTGGTCATCGTATCACGCGTTATGGATGGACCGATTTCGCTAATATTTATTTTGTTGTATTTATCGAAGTCCAAGGAAGGTTCTTAAAAAGAGAAAAATTGAAAAAGGTGCCAGGAAAGTATTAGCGTGTATCTAATATAATTATTATGTATCTAATATAATTATATGCGCGTTACTTGATGGAGTAGGGGTTTTGAACTGTTGAAGTTCAACATTCTTGGTGGCACTGAACTGTAATGGGCAAGCGCGACGCTCACCATGAAGCGAGCGACGAGCTCGTCTCGATCCTCAGTTGCCCATAAATAAGTTTAAGTCTTACAGTGAGTGTCCGAAGAATATAATCAGCCCCTGTGCTTGGCGTTTGTGGACTATGAGAAGGCTTTTGACTCCATTGAAACCTGGTCTGTTCTGGAGTCCTTGCAACGGTGCCAAGTCGATTGGCGATATATCCAAGTGCTGAGATGTCTGTACGATGCCGCAACAATGACCGTCCAAGTACAGAACCAGCAGTCTGAACATATCCACCTGCGTCGTGGAGTGAGACAAGGGGATGTAATATCCCCGAAACTGTTCTCAAACGCTTTGGAGGATATGTTTAAGACTCTGGACTGGCATGGACGTGGAATTAGCATTAACGGCGAGTACATCTCACACTTGCGATTTGCAGACGACATCGTCGTTATGGCTGAAACCTTGCAGGACTTGCAGGAAATGCTGGACGGCTTAGCTGATTCTTCTCAACGCATCGGTCTCCGGATGAACTTGGACAAAACCAAAGTTATGTTCAACGAACATGTAATTCCGGAACCGGTTGCTGTTGACGGAGTTGCGCTCGAAGTTGTTCTCGAATACACTTACCTAGGACAAATGCTCCGACTTGGTAAGAACAACTTCGAGAAAGAAGCCAACAGAAGAATACAGCTGGGCTGGGCAGCATTTCGAAAACTTCGTCGAGTCTTCTCGTCGCAAATACCACAATGTCTGAAGACAAAGGTCTTTAACCAGTGCGTCCTACCTGTAATGACATACGGAGCCGAGTCATGGACACTCACGGCACGACTAGTCCACCAATTTAAGGTCGCTCAGCGGGCTATGGAAAGAGCTATGCTTGGGGTTTCTCTGAGAGATCGAATCAGGAATGAGGTAATCCGTCAGAGAACTAAGGTCGCCGACATAGCTCACAGAATTAGCAAGCTGAAGTGGCAGTGGGCTGGTCACATAAGCCGCCGAACCGATAACCGTTGGGGTAGACGTGTTCTCGAGTGGAGACCGCGACTTGGCAAACGTAGTGTAGGACGTCCTGCGACAAGGTGGAGCGACGACTTGCGCCGAGTGGCTGGCAGTAGTTGGATGAGAAGAGCCGAAGACCGGGCTCAGTGGCGTACCTTGGGAGAGGCCTATGTCCAGCAGTGGACTGATACAGGCTGATAATGATGATGATGATGATGAGTGAGTAACTTATTTATATACTTACTTATTTTTGGGTACGTCCTTACAAGTACCTATCCGCTTTTGTTGGTATTTACATACCTTACATATATCATGTATTAAAGTTGTATTCAAACCAAGGGTGTTTCTGCTACCTCCCTGTTTTTTATTACCTACATTTACTACTGTCAGTGACTACCGTTAGGTATGTCCACACTATGCATTTTCATCTTAAATTTTCGTCTTCATCTTTTTATTCAACTTTCGTTTGGCGCTTTCAATAATTGAATGCGTTAACGAACGCAACGCCGGTATAGTCATTTAGTTTGTAGTTTCTGTCAGCTTTTGGAAACATGTGCGACGAGAATATCTGGTCATAAGAAATTCCAGAAAAAAAAGAACCAAGAGAGAGAAAAAAAGTTATTTGTGTAGAGTTTATTATTTGGACCCCATGGTTGTGGGTAACTTCTATAACCTTCAATAAACTTCAATGTATTATCTTTTTCTTCGTCCGTCATCTTGTTGTTGAACACTTTGTGGCACAGAAATTCACCCGACGCGGGAAAATGTGTATCACAGCGTGCGCTTCGCTTTCACCTGTCATCGCGCATGCGTTAAGGGCATGCTTCATGTGCTCTGTTGACTGACGAATGCCATTGATGAACAAAAAGGCACAGTGTAGACATAGCTATAAGGTAGCTTTGCATCTACAATACAAAAGTTGTCGTAAACACGATATTCTACCAAGTATTTCCACGTAGTTTCATGAGTTTTATTGCGAATTTCTGAAGAAATACAACTCATCTGCGACTTTCTATCTCAGGAGAGTTTTTGGCGTCGACTATGGCGACGAGAATAAACTAGGGTTGGCATGAGCAGCCTGTTAGCAATTTTAAGTTTATGGAAAATTATATATCTTACATTAAGTCTACATTTGTGAAATAAGCAGACACTTGGAATATTTTTGTTATTTATAGCTACTATACAACGAGATGACGAAGTAACCCATTGAACCATCACATTGGATTGGACCATCACTATTGATCCACTACGCTGCACTGCATAGTTTCCACCATATTGAGGCACGAATCTCATATAAATAAAACCTATATGTCAAAATAGAGATGAATAAATATAATGATAAATAATTTACTTACCGGCAAACATAATTTCACAACTTCGCCTTCAATCTTCATGCCACCTGGAATCGTAGCTAATCAAGTGAACGGTTCCCTAAATATGTATCATGATTTATATAGAGTTTTTATTTACTCTATTTATTAAAAGAAAGAGATTAAAATTAGACTAACCTTAAGAAAGTTATTTATTTATTTTTTAATACTTACAGGGTAGCATTTGACTGCAAGTCACCAGATGTTAAGTGACGATGTGGTCGAAGGTGGCGCCACACTACACCTGGACTGGGAGCTGGGTCTCAAGTGAGACTGCCGGAACACACCGATATAGGGCGATAGATTCTTAACATGAGGGTGGTAACTAGCCAGGCGAGTACTAGAAAATACCCTAGTTATAAGTTGTCATACATAATAATATACTCGTAATATTGGTTTGTGAATTGAGAACCTCCGCCTTTGTTTTCTCGTACCTATTTATAAATAATTAGTTATATTAATACACATATTAGAAGTTTAAAGGGCGGCGAAGCATTTCATTTTATTTATAAAAACTTAATGTGTGTCAAATGGGTTGAACTTTTAACTAATGAGTCGTCATCGGTCATTACGCTATTTTTACAAAAGCCACGTTTTGTGCTACTTTTATTCATTTTTAAAAGGTAATTTTTTTGGTAGATGTTATTCTTTGGAATTACTGATTTATTTACCAGTGTGAAGCCAGGACGGGCTAGTGCGATAATAGTCGAGATTCGATCCTACAGAAGAAGAATCTGTCCATCATAAGAAAAAATGTTTGCGAGACTGGCCTTTGAAAAATCTTAAACTGCCCATGCGAATGGACAATAATAATAAGAAACAGAAACATAAAAAATAATGTGCCTGTATTAAATGCCTGTTCCTTGGTATAGCAGACGACAGACGTGAATAATAAACGTATATTATAACTGCTCCCAATTTTAATCTACTACAAGTAATCATTAATCATTGAAAATGATTTTAATCAGTAAAACCAATTTATATTCCACAAGCTGTGCCCTGCGGGTGAACAGTTTATTGCGATACGCAGAAACGTTTTACAGAGATAGAATGTAGCCTGTTTTTAATCCAGGGCATGACCCATCTTCAATATGTCTGGTCTGGCGTCATCACGGGGGGTTATATGTAGGGTTAGTTTGTAGGGCAGTGGAAGGTATTGGGAGAGAGGCAGTGTGGAGGTAGTGTGTGTAGGGTAGGGTAATGGATATTGTGGGGTAGTGTGGAGGATCGTGTGGAGTATTGTGTGGGGTAGTGTGTAGTATAGTGAAGGATAATGTGGGTGTAAATGGGGAAGTCAGGGTAGTGTGGAGAACAGTCTGGGTTTAATGTGAAGGATAGTGTGAGGGTAGTGAAGGTAGTGTAAAGAATTGTGTGGAGAATAGTGTTTGAGGTAGTGTGGAGAATAGTGTGCGGAGTAGTGAAGATGGAATAGCGGAGGATAGTGTGAAGGATAGTGTGGGGATAGTGTAGAGGATAGTGTGGAAGATAGTCTGGGGTTGATGTGAAGAATAGTGTGAGGGTAGTGAATGTAGTGTAAAGTATAGTGTGGAGGATAGTGTGCGAGGTAGTGTGAAGAAATAGTGTGGAAGATAGTGTGGGGGTAGTGTGGGGTAGTGCGGGGGTAGTATGGGGGTAGTGTGGGTGGTATTATAGAAGGTAATGTGGAAAGTTGGGGGGTAGGGGGGGGCTGTGTGTGTTTGTAGATAGTGATATACGTTTACACATTACATAGCAGCCAAACCAATGTTATAAAGAGAATCACAAAGACATTCTGTTTTATAGACGGACAAATATAATTATAATAGCCGTCTCTCAGTGTGATATGTAAAATGTGGGTCAAGTTCCCTTTTACACATCGTTGCGAACAACAGCTAAAAGGTATCATTAGCGAGAACCTCGGTAGGGTTGGCGCAATGAAATAAGTGTAGTTGTAATTATCAACATAATTGGGGGGTAAAATTGTAGGGTTGTTTACTTCATCATACTTACAAATAAAAATACTTTTTACAAAATAAAGATGACCTTCGTCGTACAACCTTAAACTCTACCGTGTGTATAAAGTTACGACAACAATGCAGATACCTTATTACAAGTTCTATACTAAAGTTAAAAGATTATCAAGTAACATACCTCGTAGTAGTCCGACGCTGCACAGGAGCCCGTTTAATTTCGAGGTCAGGAGGATAAGGGATGAAGGCAGTTAAGAATTTCAGACAAGTGTATCGAACCCGCTACGCAACGCCCGCATAGTACAATAGCAGCAACTGTGCCGTCTCAGCATGAGCATGACCGAACTTCGCTGCAGTGTAAAGGATCGCGCAAGCGCCCGGACCAAGTCACCCCTCCCTTACAAAACATTTACCATCGATTCAAAAAATTTTATCATCAAAACTAAAGCTGTGTATAAATTGGTCCGCTTGTCATTCACGCATAGTAGGCAAGGAGGCAGTGGTATAGGTGAATGCGCGGCGAGGGTCGCATGCTCACTGCCGCTACTAACGGCTCTCACCGTTACTACGCGTAGTATTCACTCTCGACTCGTATTTTGCTGTCTCGGCGTTTATTCGTCTGCTGGCTTACCGCTAGATATCTTATTTTTGGTTTTGTTTTCTAATATGTAGGTTACCAAAAATATATAAATTCAGAAAGCCGTTGATTAGTATTATGCTTAGTTCTTGTTTCAGGACAGCTGTAAAATGGCTCTCTAGCTCTACTAAATTCTATAAACTCGGTTTAACCTATAACAATATTACGGAGAGCTTAAGTTTGTTTGTGAGTCTGGTTATAGGAGATGAGGTAGAGTCCGGAACATGTTTGTTGAATCAAATGAAATTCCGCTAGTCTAACTTCTGTTGTTTCTGTCTAGTAGTCGAATAATTCACATGCATTGTTAAATAGCTTTAGACTAGGTTTTATTCTAATAAAAATTCTCTGTTCTCCGCGCGAGTGAAACCGCAGGACATAGCTAGCTAATTCTTCATAATAATCATCGATTGCCCAAATTATCAGATGCAGTTACACTAGCATACCTAAAGCTGGGCACCAACGGTCCGTTTTCCAACAAGTAAGCCCCCCCATACCGGACTACGCACTGAGGGAACATCCCGTAATAATATAACATCCACTAAAAATCAAAAGTGCCAACGCCAATTGTATATCGCCAATTGTATATCGCACAATCAATATCAAAGAAAAATATTAAAATAATTTTATTTCCATAATGTGCTGTAAACCTGTACCTGTACAAATTGCTATCATGAATTATTAGAATAAAACATCATAACAAACAACTTTATGTAATTCTTTTCTCTCAAGTTTCTCCCAAAGTAATAAAATAAAATTGATCGATCTAAATTCAAAATTCAAAATAAATTTATTGAATAGGATACTTTGTGATCACTTTAAAACGTCAACTTAAAACTAGCTACGCCTGTTCCAACCTCCTTACGCCGCCAAAAGAACAGGCAAGAAACGCCCGGCAGGTAATTTTTTTGGCGCGATCACATTGACTATTTTACGCTTATTACTAATTGATTGAATTGGAGCAAGTTCACTAAAATCCCAAGCTTTTTTTGTCATTTTTTTTAGTCTGATATTTTTTAATTAGCTTTACTAACAAGATTTATTTTGTTTGGTTGTACACACTGGGATATGGGAACATGAATATTAACGAGTTGCGGGATCACAACCAAAGCAGACCAGACCCCACAAGCAGCACCCGTTCACGAGTTGACGCATGTGCCAGCCATCGCTCTCGTAAATTAACTTTAAGCAAACTCTAAGCGGGCACAGAATAAATAGCTAGTAGGATACAGTACCGGCGGCGGCGGTGCGGTTGTTGTTTTTATTTCGTTTACTACTAGACAGTGAGCTAAAAAGTTACGGTAGGAGCTAGAAAAACTTTTAAATTGTCTATTGTGTTAACAGAAGTTCCTCTTTCCAGTAGCCCTCTTTGAAAGTCAAACGTTACCTGCTTTTAGCTTTGTTCGTCGCAAGATTTCTACGAAACAAGGTCATGTTTTGTTTTCATTCATATGCACACAAATTCAACACCTAAGATATAGGACTCACAACTTTGACAAAGACAGCCACAAACGAGTATCTCATTCACACAGCGGCGCAACCTACTCTAGAATGAGGCCACACGCATTTTCATTATACGGTAAAAAGTGGGGCCTCACCAAACATATTCGCCGCACTGCAGTCTCTGAGACTTAATTTCCAAAAAAGTAATATTTCTTTTTTTCATTAGTCATTAGTGTAATTTGTTGCAGCCCTTCTAATCGCATTAAGAAATGTGAACTTAATATTCATCATTAAATTTCATTGGATTCTCCTCGTGTTGATCGCTTTTTAGGCCAACAATATCTTCAATTGGCACGTAATTATACAAATATATAGTTACTATCTATGCATGCATAGCATAGCCTAAATTACACTGAATTTCCCCACAGAAAATGTAAATATTTACATACTGAAACGGTATTCTAATTTTTCCGGTTCCAACTCCTACCAACATCGTATAGCTATTAGACCTGAAGAGATTTTTCATTTTAAAAGACTGCATTTAAAACATAAATCGTCGCATAACTTTCAAGGCAATATTTAGAAAACAAAACAGACATTTAGCATTTTACTCTGTAATTTACGTTCCATTCCTGCAAGCATTTCCAGAAAATTATTCTCCACTGTTGTGCTATAAACTGGTTTATAAACGGAAGACCATTAGAGATAATGCTGCATTATCTAATTCAGATTTAATAGCAAGCTGACTGCAACTGGTTAATAACTTGATAAAGCTCTGCTATTCCGTAACCGATCCAATTGACTAATTAATCAATACAATATCGGTCAGCCTTATTATTTAAACATTTATCACTAACTGCGGATACACACGCGGCTTTCTCGCTATTCTGCAGGAACCTTTTCCGGGATATAATTAGTCTAGATATGTGTAAATCAAATGTATAAGCTAACTCTATTCCAAATTTCACCTTAATCCGTTAATCCGCCTTTACAGTGCGCTGTAAAGTCTCAACGGACTCACTCACAAGCTTTTGCATTTATCATAATAGCGTAAATTAGTGTGGTTACTTCATCGTAGTTGATATGATTTTCTGTCGACAAGAGATTTAAAACATTTCTGCATAACTCAATACTTAAATTAAACAGAGTGCTATATTATATTGAACGGAACGAGAACAAATCGGGCGTATGAGCAACGTACAATTGGAAGGGATAATTCATTCCACTATACCAAGCAATTGATCTGTGCAAACAGGGTAGGTGGTTAAAATTAAGCGGCCTCAAATTTGACGACTACAAATATCTACAGTCCCACAGGTCCAGAGGCCAAAATTGGAACTTCACTAATTCCAGGCATTGATTGTGTGAAAATATTAAATAGACAACGCCGCCGACACCGGGCCAGATAAGTTAGTGGCATTGTTTTTATTAGTTTTTTTTGTTTAAAGATACTTTCTACCTTTGGCCTTTCGGCCTTTACAACTTTACCGTACTGCATTCACGTTCATAGCTATATTGACTTCAAAGCGAACGTCTGGAAAGTCAACTACGACGTCTTCAGAAGTTCTCGAGTTATTAAAATGTCTGGCGTTCTTTATAAATATTGCACTAGTTATTTAATGATACACTTTGGATATTATAGAAGACTTATTTATTTTATTTTCAATCCAACAATGTAGGACCCTGATTTTACCTATGAGACATAATATATATTTAATCTATATAGTGTATATGTAGGGACCTACCAAGTTACCTACCTATATATAAGTACCTACATTTTATCATAACTTGATCTCATAAATGATAAAATCAAAAGAACCTTGTTACCATTCCAGAATTAAAGGTTGACGTAATTTTGTAACATTAATTCAAGTAGATACCTATTATAATAATAATTATGCCGACACTATAACGAGTACTTATTAGCTCTCGGCCTTACCTTGAGTACTTACTTAGATGTATTATATCTAATATATAAAATTCTCGTGTCACAGTTTTCGTTGCCATACTCCTCCGAAACGGCTTGACCGATTTTGATGAAATTTTGTGTGCATATCGGGAAGGTCTGAGAATCGGCCAACATCTATTTTTTATATTAATTTTTTATCGAGTTAAATGTAGTCCACGCGGGTGAAACCGCGGGGCGACGCTAGTAACTTATAAACAAACTTAGTGTCACCGAGTCGGTTTCCTCAAGTTACACAGAGTAAACTGCAACAATGTAGGTATCGAACTTTGCAAAATACCTTGCTAATAAACACGGTATTCCAAACTCCATGAACTTACAACTTCGCAAAACTTGCATGCATATTTCATTATAAGCTTTCATTAGAGAGCGGGTCTTAATTAGTTAGTGCCTTGAGACTTGAGCTTCAAAAGCCAGAGCTCAAATTATACAACACGTAGTTCACGGTACACGACGGATACAAGACAAGAATGCAACCTCGCCGGGAATTAAATGCCTAAAATAATTGGAAATGAGCATGTAAATAACAGTGCATTATTACTACGCTTACTGTTTTGACTTTTAAAAAAACTCGCCTAAGACTTCTTACATAAAAAAGATCACGATCCATTAAAGGCATATTGTATTTTTGTTATTATCAATACGTTTAATTGGAAAATCAAACGAAGTTTGCTGCGTAGGATAGCCTAGCAGCGCGCATGCAAGGCTTGCCCGAGCCCCAATTAGTTAGGTATGAATTGCCGGCGTAATCTGACAGACATGGAATTTCACACTTATTGACCGATAGTTGGCGTAATTTTGACCAGTAACAGAATTTCGGATTATCTCAGAGGTTATTTAATATTCTTAATCAAATATTGAAGCATGTTTCGGAAAAATAAGTTAAATAAGATACGAGTCGTTTTAGCTATGCGTAGGATGTTTGATAACATTCGGGAAACATAATTAAGAAAGTACCTACATTCACTCAAGAATGAGAGAACACCTAATACTGCACTTATTTAAAGAGTATTATTATTAGGTACCTTGCTTCAGCGACATAGTAATTAATGTTGTAGTTAGATCTTAACGTAGTTACGTGCACATTAATGCAGTTAGTATGTAAAAGCAACATCAAAGGATGGCTAGGTTGTGTATAACTCAATTGGGTTGGTTCCGCCGGCTGCGGTGCTCTGGTGGCCCAATTTTATAGGCTTATTATATCCCACGTTTCACCCTGATTTTTGCTAACAAAAATAGAAATTTCAGTATGTCAAATGAATTTATTTAACTTGTTTCTCTTTTTATTTATCTTGCCTTGCTTCCTAAACATAGAGATTACATAAGAAGGAGGCAATTGATACAAATTATAAGTCAACTTATTTCCTTATGCTTTTTATTGAACACGAGAGCACAGAGTGCTGTAATACACTTATCGAGTAGATGTCATACAAAGCCTTTATATAATAAATGTAGGTATGAGCCGTTCGATATGGAAAAGCTCAAGCCGATAGACATGCAACACGGTTGAATACAGTTTTTAATAGGACCCATTAAAAAAGCCATATCTAGTATTAATAATTACAAAAGAATACGACTTACCTATGTATTTAAGAAGATATAAAACATGGCATTTAAACAATAATAAATATGTTTCGTTCGTAGTTGTAAGAATATATAGATAAGGGCGCGTTTAAATGAGATTTGATTGGATAATTGGGAGTTAGAAATAAATTTGTGTGTTATAACTCGCGCGCTTTGAAATTCCAACGTAAACGTGAAATTCTACGAAGTGGCCCCGCTAAACATGAACATTTACACATTACGGTTTAAACTATTTTAAACCTGCCCCTATTCCCTAAACTAATAACGAAACAAACTTAAAACTACTTTTTGACTTGCATCAAAAATATTTAACAATGACTGCTTTGTCGAAATACCAACAAGTTTAATATCAGTCGAATATCATAGCCTGACTAATTATACAAAAGTAAAACGATTTAAAGTTAGGTACAAAAATAGTTTTACATAGCTTTGGCAAAGTTTTAAATAAGTAATTGTTCATAATGATGCATTTTCGTTCGATGTATAAAGCCACGGCGATGATACAAGCTTACGTATCCCTGTGCCACATTGAGATGCAACCTTCCAATACCCAGATAAAAGTTATCCAATCAATAAAACAAAACAAAATAAAACAGCGAAACACAGTAAATTGTGTACAAAAGAATAGGTAGTTTCATCGATTTTTATATAACGTGGTTTATAATATATTAATGAGATAAATTTTAACTGGCCATTGAAATGTTAAGACCGGCTACCTAAATCGTGCACAAGCACGCTACATCAAGATTATTATTATATAGTACAATACTATAGCTAAGATTGAGCTGACCGGTTTGTTTTATTGTAACAGTTAATAAGGAAATACAAATGTATCGAATATGTATATAAAAATCCATCAAAATTAAATGACATTCCAGCAAACTGAGTTTTTGTTTCAGAGGTAAAAAAATTCAGAAACAGCATTCTTCAAAGTTACAACAAAGTTCTTGTCAAGTCGCAGTTCTATTGTATCAAGCCTTATTTACAAATAACTGACGGTGTACTTTTAAAATGCTATATTAACTGCGTCTCCACATAAGTATGAGATTATAAATGTGAGATAAATACATAACTATAGATTTATATACCTATGGGTGATTAACGAGATTCCGTCCAGAGTTTCGACCTATATCTAATAAACTAGCGGCCTGCCTGACCTGCGATTTACATTTTTTCAAACCACATTCACACCCCATTTCGCCCCCACTATGTCTGCGTTTTCGGTGGGCAGCGGAAATATGGGAGCGTGGCGGGAATGGAACGCTCGTTCACTATATTTTGTACGAGATGTTTTCAGTGAGGGCGCGGATATCGCAATCGGATGTTTATCATTCCACTTCGCTCATCCGTTGCCAACTGAAAATGCAGCTTTAAAGTAGGAATTTCAAAAAAAACAATTTTTGATACACGCCTACATTACAAAAACAATATACACTCCAAATTTTCGTTGCCTAGGCCAGCGGTATAGGCTCTGCGTTGATATGTCACTCAATTAGTCAGTCAGGGCAAACTCTTATACTATGTATTTCTTAGATTGAGTTACGCATTCAGAAAAATTCCCCTAAACCTTGTATTATGAGATTACTCTTTTAGATCTCACATTTACAAGTATGATATTGTTTGCAAAATAGGTATTTACTTCATACATTTCTATGTGTTACCCATTAAATAACAAAGAAGAGTGTTGAATAACGTAGGTATAGAGATTTTTCGACATATTTATACCTGAATTTAATATTATAACTTTTCAAGTTAACTATGACTTTTAGCGCTAAACATTCCTTGTAACAAATCACAACATCAAGATCTAGTGCAAAGGGGTATTGGTCTCGGAAGCTTCTACCCGCAGGGGACTAAAGGGATTATCACCTCATGCTGATCAGGGAGTAAAACAAGTTAAGAATCGCTTGGAACAAGTCAATAATGGAAAATAGCTAGATTGCCCGGGTATTGTATCTATTCTGTGATATTGTTGTTTTGTTTTTGAATTGACTTTACATTTATTTTGAATTGATTTTTCAATTAACCGATCACGTTAACAAGCCCATGTCATTTTAGGAAAAACGACGAAAGACCTAATAATGGTTGAACGGTTTTAATTATTCAGCTTGATTTTGTAATCCCCGGACAAGATCAACGTTCGGTTAATGTTATTTGGATGTAAGCGAGACTTTGCGCTCCACGAACTTCACTTTGCTTTGTCTAAAATGACACCGGGCTCCGCTTTGCGCTCACGAAATACCAACAATGTTCGGAGCACTTTCCGAGGAACGCGCAGTATTGCACGCTTTGTACTTCGCGTCAAGTCATTCAGTATTCGAATAGTTGTAGTTTCAGGTGCGCGGAGCGCGTTATATAAACCTACCATGCGAGAATCGGCAATGCATACACTGATAGGCTCCATTTAAGCAATCGATTCGATTCTCCATTTAACTATTAATGTATTATTAGATGATTGAGACATCGCCTTTGTAAATTACACGCTACCGCTTTCACTTAAGCACTAATTAACTAATTAATATCTATTGTATCTATTATAAACATCGACGGCTGGTATGAGACGGAGCGCGGAAGGTCCAAACATGGCCCATGCAACACTATATCAAAACCAGCCTAGTCGTGTGAAGTGACTCAAACCAACAAATAACTGTAGAAACGCTATATTTTAATATCGTCCACAAGCATTGACCAGTTTAGAAAATATCACGAGCATTAATATTGTATTACACGTGTTCACGGTAAAGTCGTATTACAAAATCGCCTTTCAATCTTTTATCCCTCCATTGCACCGAGTTTCAAATACAAAAGATAAATAAGCGGCACTGCAGGCTGAAAGGGGCTTCAATTTGCTTGAATCCCACTGTAAAATCAGCTCCGCTTTTGATACTTGGGTTGTCTAGAGATAAATTCGCTTTCTATTATTCTCGGGGAATACTATTATTTCCAGATAAATTGTAAATGAGTAAGTAAGTAAATTAATAATAATACCCTGACAAATAATTACTCAATTTTAGATTTCAGAATTTACAACCTTTATGGTTAAAACGTTGCGTTTTACAATAATTCATGTAACTGTCCAATCCGACTAGAAACGTAACTACAAGTGTGCAAAGTTTGAATTTTTACTCGCCCACATCTATCATCTAAAAATTAACTCGAGGTAATTATATCAGGTAATTAAGTAATTTTAAAAACATGTCACCAATCATTCAAAAGCTTTCAAAATTGTAGCCGAGTTCTTCTTAAGATTTTTAGACTTTGCGTTACGTTAAATAAATACAGAATAAAAAACTTGGATGAAAAAGGCTGCAAATAGTCCATTGAAATGTTACATGAGCTTTGCATTTATCAGAGTACGCAATTTTATTTTTGGGACATGTGTCCATGTGTCATTTGTGTTTTTGGGAGATTGATTTCAAATATGACTATGTCGAAGATTACCTTGTCGGCAAGATGTCTGTGGAGTAGGCCTACTGGGGAGAGATACTATTAGATAACACGTAAAAAAAACGCGTCTACAGACTCTACCTCAGTGGCGGGGAAAAGAGTTAGCAATGAAGTAAAGTTGTAGGTAGGGATTTGACAAAAAAAAATTATGATAGTACTTACAATAAAAAAAAAGATCATAAAACTAAGTTAAACATTTCGTTTTCACTGGATTCTCATGAGCATTGACGAACCCTGTCAACTTTGGAGCGCTGTAACAGCGTTTTAAATTAATGAAATTAAAAAAATTATAAAGTAATTTTTCCTCAAAAGATTATCTACAGGATTGGTCTGAGGTATTTTTTTTGTAAAATGTGTATAAAAAAGTGAAAGAGAAAAAAATATTTTTTTTATAGGAATTTTCTCACTTTTTTTGCTTATAACTACATTAATTTTAAATTTAGGGCAAAAAGTTATATGAACATATTGTAAACAAAGTAATTGCTGCAAACCCCCTTTTTCCCAAGATGGCGGCCAGGGGTCAAGGGCGGCAACCCCTCAAACTTGAGATTAAGCTTCTATTGACCCCCCCCCCCCACACATGTGCCAAAAATAAAATTGCGTCCTCTAATAAATGCAATATTAAGTCCTTCAATTGTAACATTCTAATGGACTAAAAAGCTAATAGCGGTTCTTAGAATCGCTCTTATCAACCATTCTGTTGCTATTTTTATCGCATTAATTGTGGGACGATCTCTTTTATAAATATCAAACTAATACTAAAATAAACGTCGTCAGTGAACGTGTGGTTTGGAAAATTGAATCAGTAATTCTAGTGTACCCAAATACAAAAAAATACGTGCTTAGTGTAGAAAGCGTGTAATTATGCTTACACTCGGCTCAGTAAAATATTTTTTTCTCGGATTTAGTGCTAGCGCAAATTTCAAAGCTCGCTCGTTCTCTAATATATTTACGCGACCAACGACAGACACGAGCAAAGTGAACACAAAAGGCATTGCAAAATGTGTAAAATTTGACTTTATATTTTTTGTATTTAATTTACACTCGTCTCGATCGGAGTTCGACGTATTCAGTGGGTTTGTGGCGTAAATGTATTTGAACGAAATGGAAGTGACTTTTCCGATTTTTCGTTTCCATTTTACAGATGGTTTGATTGTTACGTGGTTGCACGTCGTCCGATGTTACATTTTTATGCTGTAAAGATAACTGTGTACTCCAAAAAGTGGTTATAAAAATAACCTGTTATACGGTAGGACTTTTGTACTTGAAACCGGCATTAAGTACTTTTTTTTTATTTACTTAGAAAGTATCGTTTGTCTAATAGTCACTTAATGTTAAGTGACGATGAAGTTAAAAGTGGCGCTACGCTACACCTGAATTTGACACTGGTTCTCAAGTGGGGCTGCCGGAACACACCGATGCTTGGCGACTGATTCCTAACTTGAGAATGGTGGTTAGCCATTCGAACACTAGAAAATACCCTACCTCCGCTATGGTTTCATGAAGATGTTTTCTTCATCGAACACTCAACACCATTGTAGGCTTCGAACCCACAACCTACAGTTCGCAAGGTGACGTTGTAACTACTGAGCCATCATCGCTTCAAAAAAATATACATGTTAATGTGTATATACGCACATCGTTGTTTATTGACGAGTAATAGATATTGTTCAAAACATAATTAATGGTTTAAACGGTGTATTTTTAATTGTTATTGAATTGTCTTGTTTGAAGTAGTTTTCAGTAAGCCTATTTTTATTCAACAATCTCTCTCCTTTTATTTTTAATAGATAAGTTTTCGAAATGTATGAAATAAATGTATGTTTTATCGAAATTATAAAAGAATGCGTATCTCCATATAAGCTTTGATAATATTATTTTCAACACACTTCCTCGTAAAGTTGACAGTTATGGCCATGCATTTAGGATCATAATTCAGCTAATTACACCCCGCGTCATCTTTTTAATTATAATAACCTAACTAATGCACTTATTTCACCTTGGTACCTTGGACCTTGGTTACCTAACCAACCTATTTTACTTTTTATGAGTCTGTTTTTTCCCTCGAAAGTGTGTTGAAAAGCGTCGTATGAAACGCATGTGCTTGATTATTAAACTCTCGACTCCCTTAGCGCACCTACTGCTCGCGAGCCTAATACCGCCTCGACTTTAATAACCATCATAGCAGACTTATTTCATAATATACTATAATATTATGATTACAAGCTATTACATAAAAATATATTATCCTTATTAGGTATTCAAAATTGAGTTCAATAAAATTATTGCTTTATATCGATTCACTCCAGCGTAAAAAAATAAACTAATCTAATTTATGTACTTTCAGGAACAAGTAAGAATAGTTTGAAATGCGCTAAGGTTAAAGTAATGTACCTAATATTATAATTAATTTATTAATATAGCCATTTGATATTTTTCGATACAAAATACGCGAATATGGCCTAGCTAGATATGTGAGTACACTGACGAACATGTCTTGTGCTACTAGAAAGGATAATGAAATATTTCACAATAAAAAAAGCTCATGCCTGGAATTATTTCGAATACAACTATGTATTCCAATAAATATAAACCTAAGTATTTCCAATAAGAAATATTGTACAGCAAATATTATTTACAGTAACACTTGACACGAATATAGAGCGCATTGTGGGCTTGTGGGCGGTCACAAGAATTGAAAGCACTTACCGTCTCGGCTCATGTTATTGTGATTCTGTACCACAATATCGACAAATGCGATATTTTAGCTTTTTACATTGTACAATGGAATTTGAAACAGCTTTGAAGTTTCTAGTGGCGTCGGTGCTATTTAAAAAAAATCGCAAATAAGTTATTTATTTAGCCGAAAGCGGATATATAGATGAACCGTTTAATTAGTTTCTTCAGTGTCAAAGTAAATATATATTAGTAAAAAGGCAATCAATGATTTTAAAACAAGGTTGAATAAGCCTTAATCCCCTTTGAACGTAATATATTATGTATGCAGATATTTCTATAAAGTGCCTCTGTAAACTGCAGTCTATAATCTAGTTTCGACGGTACACCACTAATTCTACGTACACACACAGAGTTAATGCCGTTTCCAACTAACAGAAACATTGAA
The DNA here is from genome assembly GCA_931315375.2 of Opisthograptis luteolata. Classification (NCBI taxonomy): domain Eukaryota; kingdom Metazoa; phylum Arthropoda; class Insecta; order Lepidoptera; family Geometridae; genus Opisthograptis; species Opisthograptis luteolata. The sequence continues at coordinate 8,510,810 of OV928033.1, forward strand.
TTTTTTCACAGAAAGCTTGACTATCATGCAATGTACGAACCTGGCAGAAACATGTTAACGAAGCACAGAAGAACATATAAGGAGAAAAGTATACATACTACATGAAAACAAATAAAAATAATGTTCGCTATTGACGAATACGCTGATTTGTTCGACACTTATAATATTTCAATCATATTTTGTTTAGCTTCTTGAAAATAGTTAATGATATTATGACATCGTGGCGTGAACTGCCTTGACATAATGGTCCACGAATCAAAATCAGGATTATTAAATTTGTTGAAAAGTTATTTGATAAATACTTTATACCAATATGTAATTCCGTTGTTATTACCAAAGCATCATATTCCTCACCAATAATAGTAAACATGAAAAAGAAAAAAAAAACAAAACAATACCTATTAAACGGTACAAACACAAAAAATAAATTGAGAATGGTTCGGGACAGCATCGATCGCTACGTATACGTACGGCGAAATTGCCTATTCGAACGACATGAGATTGGCTGGCAGCGGTTTCATCACTTTCATTGACACGTCTTCTATCTTCGTCACCCACTGTTTCGCCATACTTTCTGATGGAGTTCTGAAACAAAGTCCGCGCGTTAGTACGCTAATTCAAAACACAACTATAGCGCACCAAACCAAAGGGCGTCGCTTAGAGAGCCGAGGCTACAAAGAAATTAATCAAATTACAAGTTATTTACTGTCCGAAATATAATTAAAAAAATCACAAGAAACCCAAGGTGTCTCATATTGTCTTTTTTACAGTAAAAACTTGTAACTTGTAAAACAGATCATATTTATTTGTACCCTCTGTCCTGTCTATTATGCTGTATAATATCACCTCTGCCCCTATTCCCCCTTGCTCCAAAAGCTGTATATGTATAACACAATTTGGTTGCAAAACACACGAGAGCTAGCTTGCGGTATGTTACGAAAATTACGGCCCATTGGAGCGCACAGGTCAGATTAGGCTGCCCCGAGCAACGTTGATTATTCCGACTACGATGTATTGACATAAAGCCGGCGCAAATAGCTGGTGATTAATATGCTAGTGTTATGTGTGGCTCGTTTTAAACGCTGGACACACCGTCACTGTCATTATCATCATCATCACCATTGTCAGCCTATTACGTTAGAAGCACATTTAGGTATTCTAATTTCAGCATGAGATTATTAGTTTATTTTCTATGGTTTGCGGGATATGTAATTGTATAGTAGGTACCTACTACATATATAGCGATGATGGCTCAGTAGTAGTGACGTCGGCTTGCGATCCGTAGGACGTGGGTTCGAATCCTACAATGAGCTTGAGCTTTCGGTGAAGGAAAACATCGTGATGAAACCATAGCTTGGTGGTAGGGTATTTTCTAGTACTCGCCTGGCTAGCTACCACCCTCTTGTTAAGTAAGAATCTGTCGCCAAGCACCTATCGGTGTGTTCCGGCAGCCTCACTTGAGAGCCAGTTCCCAGTCCAGGTGTAGCGTGGCGCCATCTTCGACCACATCGTCACTTAACATCAGGTGACTTGTAGTCAAACGCTACCCTGTAAATAGTATTAAAAAAACCCTAGTAATGCAGTGGGCGGAAACAGGTAGTTACCTAACCTACGCAATAGAAATGTATTCTTGGCAATCTATATCCGATAAAATGAAGCGATTCGTGGAAATTACTTAGTGAGAGAACTGCTGATATAGTCGAGTGCCCTTCATCGTTACTTATGTGCTCGTATTTCGTATTACAGAGGTGGCCCATTACCAGTTATTTAATAAATTCCAATCATTATTAAAAATAGGTCTGTAGGCAGTAGTTTTATTACGTTTTATTACGTTGCCACTGCCGCAACACGAGGCATTCTCTCAGACAGTGTAATCTACCACGCTGGCCCAATGCCTAAACACAGAAACCTGAAACTTGGACGGTGTGTTTTTTGTATGACGTTGGCATCCGATTAGAAAGGATTTTCCGAAACTCTACCTCTAAAGGGGTGAAAAATGGGGACAAATTTTGTATAGGACTACGTGATTGCTTGGTCTAATCTACTTAAAATATAAACCTTTTTAAAACGTATTTTATTGAAATTAATTCCCTAACGGAGTTTAAAAGGCCTAGAAAGTTATTTTGGCGGTGATTTACTTCGAAGTTGATATAAATACTCCTTAGTGCTTTTGATTATTTATGTTACATTTTATTTGGCTCATGTTTGAAAACTCAATTCTATGATGACTTGAAGACCTGTCAACAGTGTCTTCCAACCAACTTTTCATTTTGCTTGCATGAAACCTGGCTTGCTAGAGGACGCCATTTAGAATGCGTGAACTTTTTTCTAAAATGCTGGCTTTCAGCTTACAGCTTTCTGGCTTTCTGGTATAGATGATCATCAAGCAGATGAAATCTACACTAAATGTCTGGTCACAATAGGAGAAGCTGCATTTGCATTAGGAGGACAAAGCCTACAGCGCGCAGCGCTCAATAATTTTTGTTTGTGTATGTATGTGTATAACAAAATACACATACATACACAAACATAAAAATGTGTATACCTATGTGTATAACAAAATTAATAACATAAATAAATAGAAAACCAATTTTAAACCTAATAAAACCATTTTCGTCTTCTACGCGGACGAAGTCGCCATAAGAGGCGATAAAATAGATGCTAAGCCCTCAAATCACCTCTGCCTCTTACATGCAGCGGCTAGAACTAGGGCGTGCAATTTCCGACCATACACAATACTTTGCAATTGAATCCGGTATTGGAAAACCAATATCGGAGTTCCGGTATTGACACCGGTTCTCACAATTTGTATGAAAAATGTTTTATAGCACCGGAAGCGGCGATCGGTAAGTTTCAAGATTTATTATTACTTAGTTCTTGACACCAAAATATGCATTCGACTTACGCGAGAAATTATTATTAATTACGGGCGTTCATTGTTACAATGTTTATAAATTAACGGCTAATATCGTATTACTCAAATTAGACTCCCTCAATACCAGTATTGTAATATCGAAATTAATAAGAATAAAAATGTCGATGTGATCGCGCCAAAAAAATTACCTGCCGGGCGTTTCTTGTCTGTTCTTTTTCCGGCGTAAAGAGGTTGGAACAGGCGTAGCTAGTTTAAAGTTTGACGTTTTAAAGTGATCACAATGTATCCTATTGAATAAAGTACTACTGCACTATTTATTGAATTGAATTGAAAACATATTCCAGGGTTCCGATTTTCGTGCCCTAGCTGGAGCACAAAGTAAAAGCCTAGTACATTTTAGACTTTTTGAATTATTACGAATACATCACGCGACTCGTCAGTCATATTTTACTCCTTGTCACTGTCAGTCACTAACGAGCCTTAAAAGCATTTCAAGTTCAAGGAAGTATATAGAGTTGCTTATTTCTGGAAACCACTACAAATAAATAAGTAGATAGATTCAATGCTATAAGATTCAAGTAGTGAATCAAATCACTAGGTTCCGATTTACGATCCAGAAGATCGATTCGATGCAAAAAATCGAGCATCCCTAAGAATGGTCTATGTCACGTTTCTGTCAATGTCAATTGACGGTGTCAGTCAATTTGCTTGTACATAGATTAAAAAGATTAGTTTTTGACTAACCTCAGGTCCGTTTTGGCCATTGTTCTTTCGCGCATTAGAATGGATAATTATATTATTATTATTGTGTTGTAACAGCTCTAGATTAAATATCACATTCACGCGCACGCGTGATATTTCCGAAAAGACAAAAACAGATGGATGAAATCCAAAGTTGCCGAGGCACATGGCTTAACTTTAATCATACCAATGTAAATTTATGGTTACAGTTTTTCAATTCGAGGATAAAATCAAACAAGACTAGAAAGTTCTTTAGCTCAATCTGATTGCAGGGTTAATCAAGACTTAACAACATCTGACAGAGCGATCATCGCTACAAAAAGTAAATTATTCAAACAAAACTATTCTCAACCAGTTGGCTAAACCATGTAGACATTATGACTGTCTGCAACTGACTGTACAACGTAAAATATACAGAATTCATTATCTTTTGCACTATTATCATTATAATACATAATATATAAGATTGCTAGGTATTATATTTCTCGGCTGCTACCGATTCCTAGAATCAACGCTAGGTCGCCTACTCCGAATTCAGGTCTGACTTATACCGAATAAAGTAACATTAGGTAAGCTATCTTAAATTCTGGGTAACATGTAATAAATATAGGTAATTTTCTTGAGAAACTAAATATCTATAAAACATGATAAATTTTATTTAAGAATAAATTACTATTACCAACTATGTACATAAAATAAAATACTAACTTGAACTTGTAGATAGTGCCGAGGTGGTGGTTTAGCAGCTGGAACGCGTCAGGCGCATCGGCGTCCCACTTGGCACCCCACCCGTCCAGCCGCAGAACCTTGCAGCGCTCCGATCGGAAGTCCGTCCGCGCGGACCTGCACAGACCATGAACACTTATCAGCATTAAGACATCATCGCTCCGCTAGAAGTCTAGGAGCAATAGGCTCCAATAAATTCAATAAGCCAAAAGATATACCTTGAATAATACTCTAGACATTACCACGTACGGATCACAGTAACGCAAGCGCCTTTCGAGTACCGATGCCCGATACCAAGGTTTGAATCCCGTACGACACACTACCAACGACTTATTAAAATGTATGAATATTACTCTTGAAAAAGTTGAAGGCTAGTCATAATTATATTTCCAGTGACACTTCATACACTTTATCAAAGATATATAAAGCGAGTGACTTTTTACTTCGCAAGCTTACCCTTTGAACGATTTCGAAGCGTAAAAAAGAAGAATATCGGCGGACATTTGCATCCAGTATCGTTGCCACGACGATAGAGATATCTTCCTTCCATCTTTGAGTATTGTCTTCCGCCTGACGAAACCTTGGAAGTCACATGGCAACTCTTCCGGTTTCGATAGCACACTGGAACAAAACACGGCTGTGAGATAAAATAGCAAAGCGTCAAATCTACAAAATCTGTAATGCGAGTTCTTGCGCCGGCAGAGTAGAGATAATGGTGTCGATTTGGTTTTGCATTCTCTAAAACTAAACTAAGTTATACATGTCTAATAGTATTGCTGTCTTTTTCTAACCACTGAAGTAAAAAAAGGACGACAGCATTACTTCATCACAGTTACCTGAGCGGCAAGGCTTGTGAAAGCTTGTCCCCGGCGACGGAGCCGGGCGACTCCAGCAGCGTGTCGTCCAGCAAGTTCACCGACCCCGCAGGAGTTTTCTCATTCTTTTCGTCTGTATGACACTTGCCGAAAATGCTACAACATTACGGAACAATTAACTGATGTCGTTCAAACACCACTACTAACTATTTAGTTTGAGATATTTTGTAAAAAGTTATAATCTGCTTATTGTTGTAACTGAATGTTCGAACAACTGCAGTTTTTAAGAGAGTCAATATTATTGTCTTCTAGTATGCACAATTTTACATTGTAACTACATATTAGATAATATATTCATTTTCTTAATCATATGTACATGTCATTCACACCAAAATCATAAGTGAAGGATGCCGAAAACCAAGCTGTACTAATCTGTCACGTGTATACATTATGAAGCTTGTGCTCAAAGCCAAACCCAGTCGTTTTTTACCCAATTGACATTGCTTTAAATACAACCGAATCAACAAGGCGGAACAAGCCTGCAGCGTAAAATTTCGATCCTTCCATCTGTTAGAGAGTTGTGTGTGTTATTTTGACAAGATAGAACATCCATCCTTGCACCTCTATACAGGAGTTTTGATCGTAATAGTCGTACTAGTTTTCTGATGTTTTTAAAGCTCAACTCATCTCACTCATAGTAATGCATATTAGTTGATGCTGACGTCGTTAATGGTTTCGATCCATGTAGAATTTATACAATGATAGGTAATGGACTAGGTTTGACTCTGTATTCTGCATAGACCTGCGAGTTAAGAATGAAGTGAAGAAACATGAAAAAATCTGCATTCCTAATATGGAAATTGTGCGTGATGTGTGGAAGCCAAAACATGCAAGCGTCAATTTAGATTTTATACTTTATATGAATCCGGCAGACATAATCATCTTTGGTATCCTTAATTTGTATGTCCTCCTTTGTAACATAATTAAATAAAGTAGGTACGTTTCGTGTTATTGACAACTACATAACCTTAGATATTTCATGAAGATAAAATAGTTCCAATTCTTTGGACATTGTTTTCATATTTCTTCCTCATTTGTTTATCGCTAAGATAAACTCCATGCAAGGACAACAATTATATTTTAGCATTCATATACCAGTTTATCACAGATCCGAAAGGATGTTGTGATTTTGTGATAATACAGTAATAAAATAAAACTATATACTTATAACTAAAGAGGTTATTAGACTTTACTAAATTCAGTCGTCTAAATGATTCAGTTACTAAATTCAGGCAAATGCAATCGCATTTAGGAAGGTAGCTTTCTAAATTTAGGAGAAAGTACGGCTACTGACTCACTAAATCATTTAGGAACCTAATTAGAATCGAATTTAGGAAAGTGCGATCGCGTTTAGTCGCTTCAGACGCCTCAGTCGGTGCGCAAAGAGAATGTAAAGTACGACCGCGAAGATCGACCGTGAGTGCGTGATGATGCAAGAAATCAGCCCCTATTATCTTCTTTTATATTCATGTTTGATAACTTGTCGCGCAGTAATAAATATTCCTTGACCCACGTCTTTCTTTTTTTTTTCTTTATTTTGATTGAGCCAACAGCCATAGCCACGGCGAGGCCCATTTTTTGATTTTTGGACAGCACTGGAGCCATTGTATTTATAGTAGTAAAACGTGCGCCTTTGTTGCGTTTCAGCAGGCAACTGATTTAGTAACTATATTTAGAACAGTGTGATTAGAAGCTTCTAATTTCGTTCCTTTTCTGAATTCTGATTTAGGCTACTAAATTTAGTAAAGTCTAATAACCTCTTAAATACTAAAATAAGGATACACTATACATATTCTATGCGAAGCTTGAAATTAATAATATAATATTATTATCTCTTGTCTTACCTGCCTGGCTATCATGTAGCAATTGATACTGATAAAGAACATTTTACATCTTACAATACACAACCATCATGGCATATTTTAGTTATTCTAGTATACACTATGACAAAGGCGAGACTAGCAGAGCGTCTGAACAGCCAGGTTTTACTTCACTTGAAGCTTTTCTGTTATAAACTGACTTGTCGAGTCTAGTTACTCATGTGTGCCCGTATTTACAAAAAGCGCAAATAAAGTATATTTCTTAGTTTCCTGCTTACTCATAATAGAGAAGGCAATTTGAAATATCTGATAGTTTTATTCAAGTTGACCAATAACGTGCACATTCTCATTTTAACGTTAGTAGTTTCGAAATAAAAAGTGCAAGTCAGTTGTTAAAACTAAAGTGCTTGACAGTCCAATATGCCTTCTCATGATCCAGTGAACATTATATTTTGAAAACGTACAATAAGCATGCTCTTGTAACTGTCAATTATTTTCTATAAATATATTCATACATATTTATATGCTTAGGATAATATTCATCTACATAACAAGTACAAGCCGTTCGTTCTCATCAACCAAAAAAGGACTCACCCAACACCGAAATTGACCTTGTGAAAATTTCTTGGCAAGCTCGCACTACGAAACCTATGCATTAATTCCAAAATATAGACACCGTAAATGATTAAAACATGATTATGTCTCAAGGATTATAACAACGCCAATGAGGCTCCCAATATCGTCAGTGTTATGAGTCGATAGTGTAGACGTAAACAGAAGGAATATGTATGGGAGAACTCAAGTGAAAACCCAATTAAGTTCATGTGTCGGTGTACTGTGACTTAATTAACTTTTCTTACAGCTCAAAAATATTGAGCAATGGATATATTAATATGGGTGATGAACATAATATTTATAGTACTATCTTCGCATTATATCATTATTTTAATTAGTATGTTGCATTCATAAGCTTCGAGCACACGTTTAAATCCCGAACCGTCATTACTTACATATAACACACACGTTATAAACAATCCCATTGCTCAGTATTTTCAACCTCAGGACTACTCAAGATTAGCGTTGAATGTTAGTATTAAATCATAGACATTATAGAGAATAGTACTCACTTTGATCCTAGAGATCGACATTTTCTGTGGGTAGGTATGAACCTGCCCTGATGGACGGACCCTTGCAACCTCAAGGAGCCCGATCCAATTTTAGACGGCGAGACACTGATGTGGCCCGCAACTGTTGGCGTCAGGATCTCTTTTACTGATTCTTTGGAACCAGTGCAACTGCCAATTGGTGATTGGGGCTCAAGCTTCAGAGACAATCTAAAAAGAATAGAAACGAACACCAATCAGTCACGCGGGGAAATATAACGATAAGCCTAAAAACGCTTATACAGATATAATTAAAATAAATAACTTTCTTTTTATTTTTTACTCCTTACAGGTCAGCGATTGACCACAAGTCACCTGATGTTAAGTGATGATGTGGTCAAATTGGCGCCACGCTACAACTTGATGGGGAACTGGCTCTCAAGTGGGCTGCCGGAACACACCGAAAGGTGCTTGGCGACAGATTCTGGTGGTAGCTAGCCAGGGGATCCTATCACCAAGCTTTGGTTTCATCATGATATTTGACGTCACTACCACTGAGCAATCGCCGCTTCAAAAACTATTTATCAGATGAATGAGGACTACTAACTTGAACTGGTCGTCTTCGAGAAACTTCTGCAGCTCTTCGATATACCGCACGCTGTTGAGATAATTAGCGACGTGCGGCAGCGGCGCCATGTCGTACTCCGATGTCTGGTACCGCTCCAGCGTTCGAAGCACCACCGCCATCTTGGCGATCCGGTGCGGTGAGCCAGCCGGGTGTGCGATGTCGATGTACACGAGATCCGTGAGGAATATGCCTGAAACAACAACGTTCTAAAGCCCAGGTGACAAGTTATGCGCGGATTATGCTTTGCTGAAAACGGTCAAGGAAAACATTGTCAGGAAACCGGCAGTGGGAACGTTATAGACTGATGACGATAATGAAAGCCCAGATGTCACACAGATCTTGTAGTAAGGAAAATGTTTAAAATAATACCATAACATAATCAAGCCAATATTTTCTAAAAATAGCTCGAAGGACGTTTTAGTATTATATGTTTTAAATTTCTAATTTACAATGAACATGTATAAATAAAAATATTGATTTCATTGAATACAATTCATACGAATATGCATGGAGTTATAAATAACTGCAGAAACGATGACAATGACATAAGCTGATCAACACAGCATGATAAACATGACCCCGAGTAAAGATAAGAAATACATAATAGGGCTGACTACGTCGAGATGTATTCAGCAGCAGTAATGGTAGGCAAAATATTAACTCATAACCATTATTAGCCTGTTACGTTCTCAATACAGACTTCCTCTCAGCGAAATAAGCTATTGCTTTAGATTGAGGTTGCATCTGTACTCTTTGCAATATAGTCTACAACTAGAATTATGCGCGATACTTTGTAGAAGTTCATGATAGATTTTTGAGAATAAAACAACCCATTTTCATATGGAACAAAAAACTGTTTAGCTATTATTTTAGTAGCATTAGTTAGAAAGGGACCAACATAATCGCGTAGGCACTGCTGACTTACCGAGATATGGTACGCACGGTAAAGATATTGATCTCATGTACTCTCTAAGAGCAGTCCAGTTGTCTTTTTCTCCAAACAATTCTGCTAGTTTATCAAATTGCTGCTTATCTTTTTTTGATAATACAGCCCATGTTTTCGTCAATCTGGAAAAATCATAATATCATGTTAGAGCAGTAAAGAACAACTCTCCTTGGCATTGAATTCATGATCTAAAACAGCTTTAATCAATCCCAAGGCCGGGGCGACTATCATCATCATCATCAGCCTGTGTCAGTCCACTGCTGGACATAGGGCTCTCCCAAGGTACGCCACTGAGCCCGGTCTTCGGCTCTTCTCATCCAACTACTGCCAGCCACTCGGCGCAAGTCGTCGCTCCACCTTGTCACAGGGCGTCCTACACTACGTTTGCCAAATCGCGGTCTCCCTCAAGAACACGTCGGGGCGACCAGCCGGGACAGAATTATACAAGCATCTTACACCAAACGACCAGGATTTATAAAATTCTCACCTGTATATGCTAGCACTCTGAAGTGCTGAAACCACTGCAAACAATGAGTGCAAATTGTTTAATTCATGTAGTTTTTTCGCTACTTTTATGAAATGTGTCAATATCTCTGCTCTGCCTTTAGCGGATTGTCCATTCAATATTTCTTGTACAGTCCAGAAGCTCACCTGTCAAAGAAACATTAATATGCTGTCAAATAGCTCGTCTCAATTTACATTATGCGCTTGCTTGCGTTTAAGCTGACGCCTCACGACGCATTTGTCTCAGCACGAACGTGAACGAAAAACCATACTGTACATGATACAAGGACTAGTATACGTCAGAGGAATTGGGCAAGAGTATTTATTTCTTGGAAAAACATTCAAGCACTGATGATAGCTTGGTGGATATCAGTTTAATATGGCAACCAGATCATACCAACCAAAACATTCAACTATGTATGTAATATATGTAGTTTATTTTACAATGATTACTCACATCATAATAGGTATTTATAGCTACTTCCTCTCATTGGACTTTAGATTTGATAAGAGAACATATGTAAACATATTTATATTATGTTGCATACTTATTTTTTTTAAGGACTTGCACATTAATTAATCATGTTTTAGTGATCCCCAGCTTTGCCCAAGTAGACAATTGGGGTAACAAATTATTTTTTCATACCTATATTAATAGTGTAGGTAAATCTTGTTTTCACATACCCTGTTAAATCTTTTGGTAAACGCTACAACATTTGGCGCCACTGTCAATTTGTTCAACTTATTCCATCCGCATGTTGTGAGCTCTTCAGGTTTTATATTTCTAAAGCATGGCAAGTCGAGCAATGTCAGTTGGTTGGCGATGTCTTCCGCAGTTAGTCTTAGAGCTGAGCAAACGATTTCATCCCAGGACTGATTCATTGAGGATGCTGCAGGCAAGCTGCTAGTTTTGTACTGGTAGATGGGGTCATTTTGTCGATTAGTAGTGGTTTCACCATGCCTGGAACATGACAAGTACTATGCTATAGAGGCAAGGATATTCCATCATCATTATTAAGGTTGATTTAAATCAAACAAGCAAATACTTATAGTACAGCCACTTTATCAAATTTGCTTAGTGTAAACAGAGCAAGAGCATATTTGTTCATGGGGATTCTAAGAATATTCTAGGTATGTTCTAAAAATAGTTGCTCACTTGTTATAGAAGTGTCACAAGCATGTTAAAAGATTCCTATAGCGTTTCTTAGTTCCAGTGAGCGTTTAGTAATTTAGTATGAATTCTAGTCCTATTGTTTTTGTTTTATTTGCAGCATAATTACGAGCACCAAATGATCAAGAACATAATGCAAATAATGTTAGTGTTCCTGCTGAGATTCTATGTTTGTTTGGTCTGAATCAATCTTTGTACAAAGCCAAATTGAGAAATATTTGATTATTGCTGACCTAGATGACCCCTTTGGTAAGTCAAAAATAATAATTGACCATGGTAAAATTCATAGGTAGCAGATGTCAGGGACAAATTTATTATTTGCAGATGTGATTAATTGCTTGCAAACAATCTTTGATTTTTTCACACAAATATTTTGTTGTTTTAGCATTGACTCTTTAGTTAGTCAGGTGTTATTTTTTATTTATTTTATAAATTATAATAACTTTGTTACAGCCAATTCATGTATTTTATTTGTATGTATTTTTATACGGGGTGCAATAAACCAATGGGGAGTTAAATTTAATCACAATGCGTGAATAAAAGTAAGAAAAAAAATATATTAATGCCATGTCTACTTATGACCAATCAGCTTGACAATTTACTCACGCATAGTTGTAATAGCAGGCGCAATCATCTTTTGTGTATGATTGTTGGCTATTCAAAGGAATGTTGGACTGCTTTTTGTTGTTTTGTTTGCAAGGTTTCTCATCAAGAGGCCAGTTCTCTTCATCTTCATGCTAAAAATTAGTTTTAATATAAGTTACTAACTGGTAACAACATTAAACAAATTAAAGCAAACATAAGTAACTAAACTAAATAAAAAATTTCAATTACAATACAAATTTAGAAAGGAAAAGTTATATATATATATATAAATATGTAGTGTAAACAATCTAAAGACTAAAATGAAATAGAAATGTACCTCAACAATCCGCAGCACAGCCAAACTGTCACTCAAAATGTCTCTGGGCATGTTGCTTCTCGCTATGGCACATTCTTCAATCAATGTTCAGGAACTGTATAGGATAATTAAATATAATTAAGGATAGGTGGCCCCAATCTAGATTAGATATATGGTGTTCTACTAAGAACAGCACGTAAAATGTCTAACAATAATTGCAAAGAAAATCATGAGTTTATGTTCTAAAACTACCATTATATTATGCTCTACCAGTAGAAACCCCTATGCCCTAGTGGAAACCTACATAATATTATATAGTTCAGAATATAATCAATTTCCGTTTTTAATTATGACGTTACGACTACAAATTTTTATAAACCTGATCACAATTCAATACATCTTGACTAACCCAGAGCTTTTCAGTCTTTTCACACTGCTGAAATGAAAATAAATTAAATTTAAATACACTAAGCTCATTCGCGGACTTACGATCGAATGATACACTGACTATACATAATATGGATTGGTTTCGCTACATGTTTATGTATTGTTATTAGAAATAACTTACGCTTTTTATTTGGTTAAAAGAAAGTAATCGACTATTAAGAACTATGATAATAAATCAAAGGAAAATCAATTTAAATAAATAATTGAAAACACCAGTGAATAATGACAGTATGACAGATAGCAACAGGGGAGAGAGAAGATGAGAAATGCAAATGAGAATGAGAGAGGTTGAACTCAGTGTTGCCAACGCTTTACATGGGTACCCAGACCGGCCAGCCCTTATAAAAGTTTTCGTAAATGACAAAGTTTACCTACGCCTACTTGTAAAACCAATATTCGAATGGTGAAATGGGTTCAAATATCTGAATAGTGAACTCGGATCGAATATTCGACTCATTTCCAATTATCAAATTCAAAACACATATGTACATAAAACACAATGTTGCGCAAAACGTTTAAAGTCTATCCTGATCTTAAGGAAAATCTACTGCGTTAGCAACACTGATCGAGCTTGGTTTCCCATAGGGATGAGCGATATTTATCGGTATTGATGTGTTCAAGTTATCGATATTTTAGGCTATAAGTTACAATGTGAAATTTTGGGCATGGTTATCCATCTTACTGGAATGGGAATGGGCGACTACCCTACGATAAAACTGAACGCAGCCTTGAAATTTGAACCACAAAATGTAACTGACACTGGCTTCCAGAATCAGGGCCCTTCAATAATTTCAAGCAGCAAATTGAATGACATGTATCATGCCCATGCATATAAAGATTCTCGATAGATACCATATTAAGTAATCTTTATCTGTGGCTTATCTCGGTATTCAAGCAGCGTCACTATACTCACTAAACAAAACTAAGTTTAAAAAAAATTACTTCCTCTTTGTAACCCAATCGTTTCATTTTTAATAATTGTTATTAACTGTTACCGTCAACATTTAGACTCAAATGTTGTGTTTTTATTAATGATAATAAATGTTAGAATTACTGAAGTTATCTGAATCAATAAATATCTACAATAAGAATTAGTAATAATCTAACGACTTGTAGGTAAACTGATTATTGTACTCTGTGACTGTTATGGCGTTTGTGTCTCGTTATACACAACGCATATTGGTATTATCATCTTACCAAAACAAGAAATCACGCATTTATTTATGAATTTGTTACAAAAGATAGCAATAAATATATACTAAAGTTATTTACTCATGTTGACGCGGTAATCGCAGAGAGTGTAGAGTTTTAAGGTTATGTTTCCATCTTTTATTGGTATTTTAGGTGGGATTCTGTAAATCTGGATTTAGTTGCTGGATTTTTCTCGAGGATACTATAGTTGCAAGTGATGTCTGAATGAATTTCTCACGGTTCCGGTATGGTGATATTCAGTCATGGTGGGAAGTGCCGGGGATCGCATACTTTTGTTCTCTGTTCAGGACTGCATTCAACCTTCTGGATTTTGACATCGAAGTGAGTGGCTACAAATAACGCTATCGAAATTAGTTTCCTGGCACTATATCGAGCCTGGGCCACTAATTGAACTTCTAATATTGCAGGAACTAGAGGAAGCTTTGCTAACAGACGGGACTGAAGAATCGGCTAGTTCTCTCCTTACAGAATTGATTGTACGGCTTCTAAATGGTTGTTTGGGCAACAATGACATCTCGGCGTTTAATTATCAGGTAGTTTTTAGAGATTTGAGAGACTAAATTGGTAACAATAACAAGTACTTACTATGTTGGCTGTTTACAGATGTATTTGAGACGACTATTTCGTCAAAAATGTCAAGAAACAGGACGGTACAATCCATTCAACACAGACATAGACTTTCAATTTCTTCCACTACGTACCAAAGTTGAAATTTTATATGCCTTGTGCGATTTTCGATTGGATGCTGAAGATGTGTTGGATTTATTTAAAAACCTTGAAGCTGAAAGCTTGAGGGTAGAGCCACTTGGGTAAGAATCAGAAACTAGAAATCAGTGCTTGTAATATTTTTTTTGTAAAAAGGTTAAGTTAGTTAACAAAACTAACATTTTAATGTATTGCAGTTGGGATGACAATTATTCAGCATATTGGTACTTTTACGGCACGAGATTATACAGGGAGGATATTATAAGGAAGCCAAAGGGCAAAAACAAAAAGAAGAAATTTAAAGAGAGCAAGAAGCGCAGCTGTTTTTTTGGTGATGTTTGGCTTGATGAAGGAGAGGCCGACCGTGTGTGGCAAGTTGTGTGTTTCACTGAGGAGGACTGGACCCACCTGACAGAGAAGTTCAGCAAGGCCACCAGCAAGGTTGAAAAAGAGTTGTACCGCTCCTTGTCACAAAACTTTCTACCAGAAATACCAAGACTTTTTCAAGAAAAAGAGAGATTGCAGCGTAAAAGGTATGATTTTATAACTAAGACCTCACATCCTGGTATGTACAATGTGACAGGAATGTACAAACCAGGTTTTCTGACCTGGTCTTTGGCTGTCCCATTGCATGTAGCAGGTGTGGTAACAATATAATGTATAGTAGCTGTGCCTGGCCAAATGAAAAGCAACACCTTAAGGCCCATGCCCCGCAACAAGCAGTGCCAATTTTGATGTTACTTTTGTATGAACTGTACCAAGTTGGCATGACTCCTGAAACTTTAAATTAAGATATCATCAGAAATAATAAAATAGCATGTAACTAGCTCTGGTAGTAGATACTGGTGTCAATTCGGTTTGACAGGTCTAAGGGTAATGCTGTCCTTTTTTGTGTTATTTACCAGAGGTAGTTATGCGCTGTTGTGTTATTCCCTTTGAACATTGCGTGCCACCTGTTTTTGGCAACCATTTAAATGTAAATACACATTGGCTTGAAAGTTTTATCAGATTGATAGATATACACATAATACCAAACAACTCTTCTCTCTATTATTTCCAAGGTAGGCTTTCTACTACCAAAATTTGATTCATATAATGGTAACAAATATAGAATCCTTATAAAATTGAGAAAACTAATAGTCTTTTTTAAAGTTTCATTAATAACGGAATCTCTTTGAATATTCCTTTTGATATTCTCAGCTGTAGCGTCAACGAAAATACTTCTAAATTTGATAGTTGTATAGAGAGAGTATGGGCCTATCACCTAATAAACGGTTCCAGTGCGGTTGGTAGATTTTGCATACTATTGAATGTAGTGGTTTGAGCACATACTGGGTTCCTCAGGCTCTATTCCTTCACCGTTTTGAGTGGTAGAAAATGCGCACTGAACTTATTGAAGTCATTTGCTATTATTATACAAACTAGTTTTAATTAAGAAATAATAGTACATTCCATTCATTGAATTCATCTCAATGAATGGAAAGCTTGTCAACCTATTGTTTTCATACTAAAGAACTGCTGAATGTATATTATGTAAAGCTGAGCAGTTCCATTTTCACAGCTAAAGTAGCTAGATCCTCGAGCGCTGTAACTTTTATTACAAAACATTTTAACGTAACCATGCTCTTTTCTTCATGTAACATTATAGAATAGCTATAATTTTTGAACATATTGGTGCGGATCTATGCATCGATATATTTGTATAAAAGTACAAACTTAGGCCCTTTAACAAACAAGATGGATACGATGTTATGATCTACCTTCCTCAACAGTTCATTGTCAATATAACGATTGCTAGGATTGAGACTCTGGTTTTGACACACCAGCATTTGGCATTGGTTTTGCTCTGTTTTTCTATTGTATTAGAACTGTATCTTTATTTGCGAATTCACGCTTTGTGCTGATTTGTTATGTATTTGTTTTGCCTAATGCGATCTTTATATGATAGTATTTCGTTCCACTGCAGGGACACAGGCTTTCTCTCAAAGAAAGTATGGGCTTTTTAGCTACCACCATCGCCCAGTGCCTTGAATTTAGTGGTTCTTGGTCATGCCGATCGATGCCAATTTCCTCACGATGTTTTCCGTCACCGTTAATTAGCAACGGGAAACTCGCACATAACTTATTAAATTCAATGACAGGTGCGGCTGATAGAAGGATTTGAACTCGGTATCGGAGCCTCGTAAGGCGCACGTATTGCGCTATTTGGCCACCGCCGCGCCTACAATGTAGGTTTCTTATTTTCAATTACGTATATATGTGTTATAGAAATGCTTATAAATGTATTATTTTTTAATGTTTTACTTATTTTCTGCTTATTATTATTTACAAGTCTGTTCAGGTGGAAGCTGATTAAGACCAGAGTCTCAGTAAATTCACCCGGTAGGCGACTGAGAAAGTCTCTAACGCCAATCCTGGCATAAAGAAAACGTAAAAAAATATCATAGATAAGATTTGCAAAAAGTACTCGGAGAGCCCTTGAGCTATTTTCGAAATTTTGCTTTTATCTGCGTAATCGCAAAGAACTTGTTAATTCCGCGTTAAAGTTCAGATGTTGCTAAAAGCCGTTTTTCTTAGGTAACTAAACCATCTTCAGTCATTTGTCATAATTTACGGATCTTAAGCGTATCTAGTTTTTGGCTTGGTTAAGAGATTTTCTCAGCTGACACCATAGGCTGAAGATCAAGTCTGAAGTATAAATGTACTGATAATATACGAGTCTTAGACCTTAGCTGCAGCATACGCAATTACCATATCATTCAATTACTTCTGACCCTCGCAGTAATTGAGTGGTTGGTATAGTAATCCCAGCTGAGATTTTTCTATTGTGTCAGTTGCAAAGTTAATTTGAGTTTGCACATCGCGACGTCCACTGCTGTGTTTTTGTCAAGTTTGCGTTTAATCGCACTGCTTGGTTAATCTAAAGCGAAAATCTAAGGCGTATATAGGTATAGTTAGCGGCACGGAAGTTTAGCGCTGAGTGAAATGTGTAGGGGATATTTGCGCATGGGTGGGTACAGTCGCGAACATGATACAACTATAACTTTAATTAATAAAACCAAATAATTTTAAGACCAGAATATTTAAATAAATATTAAGTCTATCACTGTGCGAAATAGAGGATATTAGGTACTACCGCGCGCGCAAACATGATTTTAATAGTTAATGTTAGTTTTGCTTAGCTCGTAACAGGTTGTTTTATTATTCAAAATTAACCTCTTTTCTATATAAATGGGTGCATGTAAAAAACGACTTCTATACAAAGTTGATCATGTGACAGAATGATTTAGTTTATAGAGGGGTAGAAAAAAAAACGAATTTGTCAATTTTTATTTAAGACAAAAACAGCAATAACAAATGAACGCAAACTTAACACACAAAAAAACTAAAACAATGAACGGCAATATCAATTCACTTTAGAACGAGTCAGAAAGTCAGAAGTCAGCGGGTCGTCGTATCGGGCGGGAGACGGAATACGACGGCTAGCCAACCGGCGCTACGCACGCGCACCCTTCGTCGCTCTACCCCCCTGTGATACCTGATTTTTAACGTCTGCGCAATGACGTCGAGCGCTAGAGTTTCGTGCCGCTACTTATATACGTAGGCGTAGGCTCGAACCTCCTGTAAACTGAATTTTGTGATTGATACCTGCCTTACTTTTTGACGGCCACATATATCGCATCAAATGTCCTGTTTTTCTACATTAGGGATGCTTTGGTGGGGTGCTTTGATTTCTGACAAACATTTGAGTGCGTTTTGCGCACAGATCAATAAGTACCCCTTCCTTCACTACCCCTACTGGGTACAACCTAGAACATGTTGGGTTAATCACTGCGATTTTGAAATTAATTCTATAGGTGCACGTTAACTACAGAGATAAAGTTCTGGTCTGCACATGCCTGTACAAGTGTACAGGTACTCAAATCAGCGACTTTTCTAGAGCTAGACGAAATTTTTCTTGAATTTTTTGACATTGGTGGTTCTGAACGGTCATGACAGTTTCACAACTAGAAAGTTTACACCCTCTAAGTAACTGAATAATTTGGCTGCACTGCTGATTGTGATGACCTTGACATTTTTACAAAACTTCACACCCTGGTCTGTAGCGATAGTATACATGAATAATGAGAATAACGATTACATAATATTATCGTTGATATAATTCATTGTATAGAAAAAGATAGTTGAGACGACGACGCCTTTTTGTTTTTAAGGTTACTGGAGTTAGCGCCGCGCCGAACTTCCAACCGTGTGTTGCAAAAGACAAAAAAAGAAGAGAGCAAGCAAAGCCCAGATGACATTAAAGAGGAAGAAGATAAGAGCAAGAACACGCCACATCTTGCGCGGGAAAATAGAGCCAAGAGAAGGAATTTGTTGAGGTAAAACAAGACCAACTAATGTAAATTTTACGCTATCATGACACCCTATGCGTGGTCCACTCTTGACCGCATCACTTAACATCAGTTGAGATGTGGTTGAACATATTTAAAAAAAAACATAATATGTTCGACACTTACTATTTGGCAAACATTCTGTAATATTCAACTTGAGTTTGTAACTAAAAGTGTTATATTTATATAATATGAATAGTGTCTTATATTTATTTTATATGTTTACATAGTAATTTTGCAATCATATTATCTAATTTAGTTATCTAACCTATTATTTCATTTGATTTCAGATCGAAGTCTGCATCATCAGATTCTTCAGCACACTCAGAACAGACAAAAGAAGAAATGCCCCAAAAGGAGTCCAAGCGGTCGAAGAGCTCAGATAAGCGTTCAAAAAACTTGTCAGCCACACATAAAGGCGAGCCACCCCCGGACCAGCCCATCAAGACTGGCAGGAAAACTAATAACTCTCTCGCTTCAGCCACTGGGCAAATACTTATACCAGACAACGATGAGCCTGTCAATAGTACAAGAAAGAAGCTTAAAACATCTCAAATGTAATTACCATATACATCAAAAGTATTAATAAATCAATTTTCGTATAGTACATAGATAATTGAAAAACTTCTCAAAAAAGGAAGGTAAAACTATCATTGTGATTACCTTTACACAAACAATGCTTGCTTTTCAGATTCAGTCAAACTGAAGAAGACCTTCAAACTGATATGTATAAAGTTCTGGAGCAAATTACCGCCCACGAAGACGCCTGGCCTTTCATGGAGCCAGTGGAAGAAGAGTATGCTCCAAACTACTATGCTGTCATCAGACGGCCCATGGACCTGAACAAGATGGAGGAGCGCCTTGATAGCGGACACTACACGGATTTCTCTATGTTTAAATCTGACTTCAAACTGATCGTCAATAATTGCCGTCTATACAATGGGCAAGACAATGGTAAGTTAAAATAAAGCAATGTCATAAATAACATGATTAAAGTAGGGTTAATCTAAACGAAGAAAACTCATTCTCAACAGTGATTTGACTTCTGAGTAGGTAGAGCAATGGAGAGTTCCGTTACATCTCTTATTGAGTTTGTGGTTTGCAACAAGATGAACGGGTGATCCATTCCGATCACTCACATCAACGGCTCACAGCCCATATTACTAAACTAATTCTGGTCACTCTTTGGTATGGTGTTGCAAATGTCCATAGGCGACGGTGACTGCTTTCCATCAGGCGTGCCGTCTGCTTGTTAGCTAACCTATTACATAATTGAAAATAAATTTTTTTAATCAAAGTCAGCGCAGAGTGTAAATTTTTTTAAGAACTTTAACAGCAACAAGTGTGTCTTTGAGTTCCGCAGGATAGCGTGCGTGGTGCTATCCTGTATACCTAAAGAATTAGTGCCACTATAAAACTTTTTGCTCCAATAACAGCCTGTCAACACATTCACTCTAATAATGTTTCAAATAAATGGTTGTGAATGTCAACTGAATTTTAAAAAGACTAGGTTTTTTGTTCATCGCATATTTAAAGACTAGGCAGGTGATGGTTTTCTCGTTATTTACTAAACAGGTGCCTATTAAGAGCAGCTACCAGTGGTATAAAGATATATTGATTAGGTCGACTGAAAGATGCGCATTATGCGCGTATAAGCACATGGCGTTATTCTCCAATAACTATCATATATCTCTTTTTTTACCAGATTAAACAATAACTTCTTTCAGAATATACTACAATGGTGGACAACTTGCAAGTAGCTTTTGACAGATTGATAGAAAAGTACATGCATCGACTATCCTCTTCTGATGAAGAAATAGCTGTTGAGTATCAGATACCGACCCCATCAAGAAAACATAAGCTGAAGCCCGATGAATCTCCAGAACATCATAAACGGAAGAAGAGAAGATCTCATTCTGATGCAGGTAAATACAATTTAAGAATCTGTCGCCAAGCACCTATCGGTGTATTCTGGCAGCCTCACTTGAGAGCCAAGCTAGCTTCCCGATCTAGGTGTAGCGTGACGCCACCTTCGACCACATCGCCACTTCACATCAGGTGACTGGTGGTCAGACGCTACCCTGTAAGTAATAATAATAAACTTAAACAGTCTTTTTCTTCAATAGGAATCTGCCTTAGCTTCAAACGGGTAGGATAAATAAAACATCACTACTTATGATATAAAAGTAACTTGTGTGTTATTTCCTTGCTTCAGGCGAACCCAAATCCAGCTCTTCAGACCTTATACCCGAAGTGAAAATAAAGAAAGAAAAAGAAGAAATATCCAGTTCAGAAAATAGAAAATCTAAAGAATCTCATAGAAGTAAACAGGGGAAAGTAAAGAAAAAACGCAAGGGACATCACCGCCACGGTAAACATTCCAAAAATCATAAGAAAGCTTCACATAAAACAGGGCACAGTGAATCCAAGGGCAAACACAGTAAGAAACAGAAGCATAAACAAGGTAAAAATAGGGAGGGGAAGAAGTCGAAGCAAAAGAAAAAGAAAAGTAAACATCACATAGTAGTACCAGATGTACCCATCATAAAGACCGAGGTGCCGTCGTCCCCAGAGAGCTCGCACCGCAGCCGCAGCGCCAGTCCGCTGCCCTCCATCCACACGCCTTCACCGTCACCCTCAGAGCTGGAGCAGACCTCCTCCCCATTGCCTGAACCCTCCGACCAGCTCTCCGATCCGGACTTCTTCAAAGACAAATACGACAAAATAAAGGAAAGGAGAAGGCATGCAGCTAAGGATGCCTTTGAATCACTGTTCGATTTGAAACAGAAAGTTGTTGAAAAACAAAAACTCTTTGTACCTGATAAAGACAAGCATCAAAAATTGCGTGAAACAATAGAAAAATTAAAAGCCAAAAATGAAAAGTATAAGGAGACCTCAAATGTCAAAGGTATATATTCTCCGAGTAGCAGTGGGACAGACAAAACGCCTGATTCAAAGAAATCGAAAGACGTTGGGGCTAAAGATGCAGATCCAGATAAAGAAGATTTAATTAAAGAAAAACAGATACCAGTTAAAACAAAAGCTAAAAAAGGTCATAAAAAGAGTTGTGCTAAAAATGAATCTGCTTCAGAAGCTTTGGAAGAAGCCGTCAAAGATATAAGTAAGTGGCTAGAAGAACCTCCCAAAAGTTCCGCAGTAAGTTCTCCGTGCGACAGCCCGGCACAAACTACGATATCTACTGAAGAACAAGATAGCCGCCAAGATGATGAATTTTCTCAAAGTGAGAAATCTGTATTCAAAAAAGAAGCGCGTAAGCGTCCATCTTCGCGAGAGCCTAAGGTTGTGAAACGAAGAGAAATACAGAGAACTATAGAAAGGCTCCAACCTGGTAAAAGCAAAGGCAATCTACTTACCAATATAAGCAACAAAAATACTGATAAAACTGAAGAAACTGCCAATCTCGGAATTATAAATAAAGTTCGAGAAACTGTTAAAGTAGAAGAAGACAGTCCCAAACTTAGTTTGGGTTCTGTGTTACCCACTGTAGACTTTACACTTGGGAAAGATCATAAGTTTAGCAACAAAGAAGATTCTAAGGTGCAGGACACAACAGAAGTCCTTAAAGAACCGGAAGCCGAAAGTAAAGTAGAGATCATAGAAGAAGAAAATACGGAAATAGAAAAGAAAACCGAAGATGCGCCTGCTCCAGTTACAAAAAAAGATGCTGAAGTTGAAACTGAACCTCAAATACCAGCGAAACCTAATCAGGAAAAAGCTACACCAAACCTTAGTGCTTGGTTTAAAGCATTTGGAGCTCCAAAAAACCCAACGCCAACGACCACTATAAAGAAAAAAGCCGAGGATCCTGAGGGTGAAGATAAACAACCAGAACCAACACCAACAAATAATGAACATAAACCGATAAGCCCTAAAATCCCACCTAAATTCGACTCTCCAACCGATGTTGACACTCCAAATCCGGAAGGCGGAGAGAGTCCTGTTCCGGTCAGCGCCACTCCGAGGCAAAGAAGAACTAGCACCGGCAGCTCTGTGTCCGAGAGGTCTTCGTTCAGTCAAGACTTAGACTCTCCGCGGCACCAGATGTCGCACAATTCGCCTTTACTACGTTCGCCCGCCTCTCCTAGAAATGAGGAATTCCAAAAAATTACTTACCCTATAATCAATGGGTCTGTTCGGGCAGGATTCTATCAAGACACGACATCTATCAAAAGCAGCCCAGAGAAAAGTTGCAGTCCGCGTGGGGGACCACAATCTCCCTACTCTGCTTACCATCAGCATGTTTACGCAAATAACAATCCCGCTGGTGCTTCCACCCCCAACTATTTTGTTGATCACAGCAAAAGTCCATTACCTACTTATACTCACAACCCTCCTCCCTATTACGATACGGCTAAAGCTACGGTCGTAAACAAACCTCCCCGTGCACATGAAGATTACACCAACATAGGTCCAGAATCTTTTCAGCAAACCCAATATGCCCGACCTTACTCCCCAGTATATTCCCCCTATACTCAACCACCGTCTACACACTACCCCCAAGGGCAACAAGCTCCACAGCCGCCTGCGGCTAATACTCCTCCTAATGTGCTACCAATGACACCTGAATCCAAAACTGCTCACTTTCCAGTCAAGAAACGAATGTACAATGAGCCGGATCAGTCTGTCGTTTCCCCAACCAAACAGGTCGAAACTAAGGATGCTGTAGTGACACAAGTAAAAAGTGATTTTCCGAAAATTCCACAAACACTGCACTCCATGCAGCCGCCAATGACTACCCCTCAATCAGTAGACGATATTGCATTAGCTCTCAGTGAAAAATCAGAAATAGCTAAATTGCGTGAAAAGAACGCTGTCGCTTACGTTACTAATGAGCGAAATATTGAAGAGAAAAATAATCAGAAGGTTGACCTTGTTGAAACTGCGCATGATCTTAAAAAGGATATAAGCAATATTGATATTAATAAACCCATAGGTATTACGAAGAAGGATAATATTGACATGGTGAACATGGGTTACATGAATCCCGAGATTGAACGCAGAAACAGTGGTGAAATCCACGAGGGCGACTTCTCTGTTGTAAGAGATGTTGCTAAACCGATAGCAAATGTACAGCAAAAAATATACGACGTGGATGCCATAGCCTTGAATCTCGGAATAAACAGTCAACCCTTACAGAAAACTTTGACGAAATCTAATCCTATCTCAAGCAACATCCCGCCCGCGCATTCACAAGACAGAAGTCACAGTGATATGACCATTAACCACAATGTCGCTCATGCGCACCATCCGAACCAGTACGATCACATGTCGGGTGGACAAGCGATTAGCAATTTCTCCATGAGCGATATAGAATTGGCTAATAAAAAGTTGTATACTTGCAATTCCCCTGCAACATCAGCTATTGACTACGGCAATTGGAAGCCCGCAAACCAAATGCGCAAGATAGATATGCCATCCGACTATTCCACATCTTATAATGCTAACAGTGCTGAAAAACTTAAAAACGAAATCAATGCAGCTACTTCTAATGCAATAAATTATAACAAGAACATACAACACCAGCAGTACAACATGTTCAATGTCCCACGGGCTAATGTACAAAGAGCGCAAGATAAACCACAGAGTCTTCCCGCTGAATTAAGAATACCTAATCCACGTGGACTCATCAAGAATGATCACATGAATGTGTCATCAATTAGTGATACAGACTCTGTGACGAAAACTATGAACAGTGTAGTAAAATCACAAAAACCCGAAAAACTCGTACAAAATCATCCATTAGTATCATCTAATCCATACAAAACGCCATATTCCAATTCCAGTCTTCCACTTGATACTTTAAGAAACTTACCTAATATTCCACAAATGTTGGAACGTTATACAAATGACGATAGATTTTTGTCTTCCTTCGCCAGTAGTAGCTCATCACTTTACCACGACAAGCAGTACCAAATGGCTCAAATGTTTAACAAGAGCTTGCCTTCCGACATACCCGCCTCCAGCGCGTCCGTCAGCATATACTCGCAACCATCAATATCGTTAAGCAAGGATAACGGCATTTATAAGACCACAAATGTTACCACTTCACACCACCCGGAACCTAAACCGAAAACTAAACGGAAGCGAACAGAAAGTAAACCTGCGCAGATTGCGAGCAGCCAGGCGTATCACGGCTCACCTTGCACCTCCGACGTGCTATCATCGGTGAAATCTGGCATGATACCTGCGAGTGCGTTCAACTTCGGCACGTCATCTAATATGGCGACGAACATGGCGCTCAGCAGCGGCCTGTACGGCGACAGCGCGGGTTTCTCGGCGAACCAGCTAATGGCGGCGAACTACATGGTGGCGGCTGTGGCACACCAGCAGCGGAGCACGGAGGCGAGCAATGACAAGCTGGCCAAGCCAGCGCACCAGAGCTCGAGTGGGCACGCCGCCAGTTCATTCCCGTTTATAGGGCACGGACAGGTGCGTGGCGGGTACCCGTTCGTGGGCGCTGACCCTACCTCTCCACTCTACCAGCAGTATCTGCAACGCCACCAAGAGGAGCTGCTCCGTCAGACAGGCGCGCAGATCATGTCGCTCTACCCCGGTGGCTACCCTGCCTCGCTCGGCGCGCGGCAACCCTACGACTCCATGAACAGGCACTGGCTCTAATGTCTTCTTAATACAACCCTTCCACGTTGTTATACAATGTAATTAATCGTTAATGTGACTATTGTTATAGGAAATTGTAATTTATATTGTTTGTAGTTTAAATATTATACATAGTAGAATTTGTGGAGATATTTTATCAATATTTCTTATTTACATTCATGACAAGATTATTGTTAAAAAACTATTGATAGTTATTCATTTTACAATTGTATTATTCAATCATAGCCTGTGATCTTTGTAGATTGGACTGCTTCTTTACACATGTTGATGTTGTGTTTATATACGATACGAGTTTATAGTGCAAACCTCCCCTCAAATACATTTTTATAGCTATATGATTCTTTAGTTACACTTGATAGAATATTTGTTGATGATACATATTTTATCTAAAAGTAGCAAATTATATATATTATTATGAACAATGTGTTATCATATCTCATAAAAACAATTTCAAATATTATATTATATATATATTATATAGGTACATAATTATTACATAAATGATTATTATATATTACGCTTACAGATTCTTGAGGCAGTCTGCGATATCACTCACTAGCTATTTTTATACATAAATGTTAATACTATGTATATTAAATGACTATTATTATTACGGTTTCATTTTTATTAGTTTTAATTTGGAGCTATTTTAAGCTTATAATTAGCTTTAATTTACATAATAATATTATTATTACTTTGTTTGTTAAGGTCACATGAAATAATAAATAATATTTGTTATTTAATCATTACATTTTAATCTACTTATTTAGATTGTTGTGTAAATATTATTAGTATTTTATTTACAATCAGTGTTTAGCATTTTTAAAGTTAAGATTTAAAATTATTCATGAAAATAGTATTAAGAGATTCGTTTAAGAGATATTGAACAGTTCTTCTTGTGTAAAAATGGAAATAAAGAATTTCGAAATAAAAGTAATCAAAGTATTTTTATAACAATAGTATTTCATGTTGATGACCCTAGTCCCATATCACCATTTTTGCTGAATTTATAAAGATTTTAATTTATCTTTATTGATTACTAGCTGACCCGGCGAACTTCGTTCCGCGTAAGAGGCAATAAATGAGCAGATTTAGGATTTTAAAATTAAACTATGTTATTAATTAAACTCACATTACGTATAGCTGTCAGCTGTTTTGTTATTATACCATTTATAACAAATTAACGTCTAATTTTTTTATTGATGAATGTCATATTTTAACACTAGCTGTGCCCCGCGTCTTCCTGTTATCCCGTAGGAACCTTTTCCGGGATAAAAAGTATTAAGGTCCATACTCTCTCTGAGAGAAGGCCGGAATCCCAGCAGTGGGTACGTGAAAGGCTGATCAAGTGTTGTAAGACGTGGCCCACATACGTAAGTCCATCAAGGCCTAGTTGCGGCCAAGGCATAGGATAGGATATATGCATAGGTATACTTTTCTCGAACATGCTTGGAAATAAAGAGTATTATTTTGATAACCTTCTTCGAGATAAATCGACTTGCTGTACTGGCTAAATATATGCGAGCAGCGGCCGGCAAAAGTTGTATGAAAATCCATATCAGTCGTGTTTAGTGGCCAAATAAATTACATAGCAAACTCATATTTTGTCGTGTAATTTGAAAATGGAACGATTTCTACTCCAAAACATGGCAACCAAAGGTTTTATTTAAATTTCGAACTGGCTTGCAAATAGAAAGCTTAGAGCGATGATGGCTCAGTGGTAGTGACGTGTCGGCTTGAGATCCGTAGGGTAGGACGTGGGTTTGAATCCTACAATGAGCTTTAGCTTTCGGTGAAGGAAAACATCGTGATGAAACCATAGCTTGGTAGTAGGGTATTTTCTAGTACTCGCCTGGCTAGCTACCACCCTTTTGTTAAGAAACTGTCGCAAAGCACCTACCGGTGTGTTCCGGCAGCCTCACATGAGAGCCAGTTCCCAGTCCAGGTATAGCGTGGCGCCATCTTCGACCACATCGTCACTTAACATCTGTTGACTTGTGGTCAAATGCCACCCTGTAAATAGTATGAAAAAACCTGTATATTGGCCTTTTCTACCTGCTACCTGCCCTAAAAATGTAACATTTCAATGAACTAACTAGGCAGGGTGGGAAAGCAGGTTTATAGGTCTTTCTTGGCCTTGAGAGCTTGAGTGTTGTTTCTGGGAAGTGATGAATTCTCTGAAGAGGATCTTTCCTTGTGGCAGTTATGGCTCTGAGAAGAGTCGTTTTTAGGGTTAAACGGGACCCTATTACTAAGACTCCGCTGTCCGTCCGTCTGTCACTAGGCTGTATCATGAACCGTGATAGTTCTACAGTTTTAATTTTCACATGTGATGTATCTCTGTTGCCGATAAAACTAAAAACCTGAAATACGGAATAAAAAAAACATTTAAGTGGGCTTCCATACAAGACATGATTTTTTTGCAGTTTGTATAGATAATGGTACGGAACCCTTCGTGCGCGAGTCCGACTCGCACTTGGCCAGTTTTTATATTGAATTGAACCAATGTCTAACAAATCATGACGACATACCTAACAAACAGGCGCGCCTTCAGAATTCCACTTCCTCTTGCTAAGTCTCTTCTAGCAAGACGTAGCCCTGCTTATGCACTACCCAACACTTTTAACAAAGTAAACAAAAGATGTTCGAATTAAAACCTCTCAGTATCTGCATGTAAAAGAAGAATTAGAGAATGGCTGCTCCAACTTTCATATGTCCAGCCTGAAGATCTCATTTAATTAGCGCCCACTACTTTCACAGCACCCACTACAAAACATCCAACTTAATAAATCACACTCTTACATTTATTCCCAGTATACTCACTTTCCACAAACGCACACTTACTCACCTCCTCTAACACATATTTACACATCCCCCCACACTCACATCCAACAAAATTTTTAAATTTACTTACTTTTATATTTAGTTTCTTAATTAGTCTGTTCTTTGTAACTCAAACCCACTTGGGGTCTATAAACAAATTGTAATCACCATAATTATGTTGTTAAATAAGGCTACCACCTGGTCTCTAGTAAAGTTGCACTCGGGTGAAAAATGTAAAATTAGTTTTTAACTAACAGTAGATGCTTGATACAAAAGATGGTTATTATTCTTTGAGGTTGATTCATCTCATCCAAATTCTAGTTATAGGTATCTAAATTAAACACATTTTAAAATAATTAGTATTTTATTGAAACCAATTTAGCTGACCGTATCATTGGTTCATTGGATGCTTGGCCTATATACATAGTAATTTTTATATTTATCATTGTGACTATGATGTCACTTTCGGTCCATGTTTTAGGTAATACACATTGACAAGTGTTTTTATTATAATGCAACACAAGTACATAGTTATTTAATATAAAATTGACTCTAAAAACATAATTTACGCAACGCATGACATGTTGGATGCTGTTCTCCAGTGATTTTCATAAAAGTTTAATATTAGTGAGGTTATAATAAAAACAGTGTAAGCAATCGTAAAATACTTTATGATTTCGGTTCAGCTTGATCTTTTCTTTGTTGCACCATTTCTCTAATGTTGTTTTCGCTTTCCTTCAAATTTGTTTCAAGATAATCTTTCTTGTCGGCCAGATCTTTGATACGCAGCCTCATTTCCTCTTCGCGGTTCACAAATTTCTTTTTCATTTTGCTCAAGTCTTGGAGAAGGAATATACGGCCCACAGCCTCATAGCTTTTTGTTTCATCGGGTATATCCGAAATAGCATACGAATTTAGAGCCGCCTGTTTCAGAACACGATCAAAAGCAACTATTTCAGTGTCTATCTCACGAATTTTCTTTTTCGTTTCAACCATTTTTACTTGCAGTTCTAAAAACGCTTTCTTTAATTCCAAATCCACGACAGGTTTCGTCATTGTTTTTCTTTGGTTTATTAATTCTTCAGAAGCCAGAAAACCACTTCAGCAAACAAGGGAACGATTCGGAACGAGTATTGACTGTAATGATGATTTGATGAGTAAAGTAATTGAGTATTGACTTATTGAGTAATATGAGATATGAGTATTAGTTGATTTGCTCGATTTCTCTTGTGAAGTTGTGACACATTTGATTTGTCATTTCATTTGTCAAATATCTACAACTTTTTTTTGTTTTGTTATGGCGTCACACGATTAGTGTATTTGCCAGTATCAAGCATAATATATTTCAAACTCACAGAGTTGAATCAAGTTTAAATGGTTATGATGATGAGATGAAGGGATGAGGATAGTGTTTATGTAAAGTGTTGGCGCTTTACTTTAACTTTACATGGACTTTTTTGGAGCAACTCGAAAAGTCACTTTCACAACTTTATTTCAATTTCCCACACTCGTAGACATTAACGAACACATCAAAGAGCATGTAAGGTAGAACACATAATGGTTAATAATCCACCAATATTACAAATAGCAGCATTCAAAAATCAAATGTTAAAATCCATAGATTGTTTAAATTATTCATTGGTCAACGAAGTTTTTTTTTTAATGTAGTCACGCTGTTTTTCTTTAGAAAACAATGTTCAATCCAATGCTTTTCTTCAGCTGATGACACACCTTGGTATTAGAAATTTAATCTATTTACTCGCTGTTCCTCGCGGTTTCATCCACGTGGGCTACAGTTTATCGTGATAATTTCATTTTAAATCGGTTCAGTAGTATAAGCGCGAAAACGTTTAAATTCCGTATACTCCAAAACTATTCCTGCACTTCGGTGCCCCCTCACCGCGTTACCTGTAGGCTGTAGGTATCCATTATCCTATTTTAATTCTAAGTTATTTTTTTTGGACCGTGTGTTTGAACCGCGCAGCTAATGATCTTCCTGGTCCACGGCCGCACTTTACCTATTTCATAAATTCTCCCGGTGCCCCCCCAGTATTGTCTCGTATCTAAGCTATCGATAGTATGTCATTTTTCAGTGCTGCCAAACTGTCGATAGTTTTAACATCACTAATGGTGGTTTGAAAAGAGTTTGCTTCAAATGGCTTCAATTGACATTACATTTTTCGTACACGGAACTTGAAATGACTCATCTGTACGTACCTCACTATGAATAGTGAGGTCCTCACTATTCTTACTCCATGGTCGTACGTTCCTGCCTGACAGTCCGTAATATAGTCTACTTAATCTATGGTCCTGACACTAGATGATGCAGGGACTGCAGACTGCAGGGTCGTAGTGTCGTACATTAAGACGATGTCATACAAACACAAACAACATTTTTTTTTTTTTGACCCGGGGAAATGCACTTACGCACTGACCCCTCCGGTGCAATGCCCCCCCCCCCCCAGAAGGGGAGGAGCTCGCAGGGAGTGTAGGACTCGCGCTTACTCAAGGCGCCATACCCACTAAAACCCCGGGGTACTCTCTCCGCATCGTCTTATGGGGGAGGGCTGGGTATCTGGCACAGCCTCAACTTCCGGCCCCCCGCCGACGACCGCCCGCAATGACAGCAGGGACTGCCGCCCCTTTCGGGACTCGGGAATAACCGTGAGTACTCAGCATTCCCGCCAGCTACGGAGCGGCGCCACAAGAGGTTCCTCCCGTTGCGCGCTCCGCCGCCTCCTTTTGGGGACATTACGTCTTTTGGGACATAACGTCAACCTCAAACGGAGACAACCGCTACCAGGCTGCGAAGCAGCTTGGTTGGGAAAACAAGCTCAAACCTGAGCAATATATAAGATATATATATCGCCTCATGAGGGTCACTACTATCGACGAGCGGCGCCAGGCGCCCCCGCCCAGTAAGACCCTCCAAACGGGGACAGTGCGCGAGCCTTTACAGCTCATACTCGTGTCCCTCGTTCGAGGAGAGAACGAGTTTTCCCCAGGCTTTGCATATAAATATACATCGCCACGCGTTGAGGGTTTTACTGACGAATGTGGCCGCTTGGGGGAGCGCCCTCGCCCTGCGTAAAACCCTCCTAACAGGACAGTGCGCGAGCCTTTACAGCCCACACTCATGTCCTCCGCGATCCTAGGCAGACAGACAGAGCGCGAGCCTTTACAGCCCACACTCGTATCCATCACAGCCCAGGCGGACAGTGCACGAGCCTGTACAGCCCATACTACTGTCTCCGTATCCAGTTATCAGCCAACGCTCAACAAGAACCCTAGAAGGAGAAGTTATTGAAAGTTGTTACCGGGGTGCACCGGCCTGATAACTGCTGTTCCCCCCCGGCCGAGACCGAGACCCAAGGACCAGCAGCGATCAGACACACGAGGAGGTTACTGGAACTAGCACCCCTTGCCTCATATGCCTATCCTATCCCTTAGCATCAATTCAAATTAAATTCATTGTGTTGTGAACTCGTTGAACTAAGGAGAAAATAGATCTCTACACACAACACGCAACACGGCCAGCCACAGACAAAAAATTGTGATAGTCTGTGCGGCAGGCAAAAGTAGCCAGCCAGTGTCAAGCTAAGACCAAAACCATAGCCAATAAAAATAATCTTCGATCGTGTATTTTTGTCTCTTTCGCGCGTCTATTGACTCTTTCTTGAGTGTCTTGAATTGAATGTGACATGGCGTCCATCAAGATTTATCACGGTCTTCTGTAAAACTGTTTTAGATGACAGTAGTCTGATATTGCAATTTATTAGTGAGGCCGTTACAAATCGTATATTTGCATTGATGGTAATGCATGCAAGGAAACCTCTAAAGCGAATAAGCGATGGGTATGAATATGGCTTCAGATGCTTCAGCTAACAATCTGCACCTATATGGCGGTCGCCGATTCGGTTTTTCTGAAACATCTTTTTATAAAATAACCATTTTTTTCTCATTTCAGGTACTTTGAGAAGCATCAGGCCCATCCGTATCAGGTAAGAGCAAATATAAATATTTAGAAATAGGTAAGCTTGGCCTCATTGCATACTCAATGACTATTGCTAACTGTGGCTCAAATTAAGGACTTCTCTACGTAATACCTATTTCTGACTAAGTTTTTCCTGTTTTTATCGTTTTTAGTACATAGATAATGGTCAAAGTAAGATTAGGCAAGCATAATACACTTATCAAAATATTATTTTACTCTTATTTTAACAACACGAAGTTTAACATACTGTTAGCTTATTGCAGGATAATTTTATTGTATTGTAAGTCAATAAAATTAACACCCAATTTTAGAAAACATTTAGAATACATTTATTTCTGTCGTGATATTTTTGTGTAGTTATCAAATTGATATTGCATGGGAGTTATGAACAACATTTAAATTGTTTTTGAACAGAAATATTCCAAGAGTGATAGGAGAGCCGCAGCTGAGTATGGATCTTCTGACAGCCGCTACACCCCACTGCGGTCCCCCAATGGCAATGTTTCGCATGGGCACAGTGCACATCCAAGCCTGTCAGGCCATCATTACCATCATTTTAGCCACCATGAGTTGGATGACAGAGGATATCCTTTGTACAGACATACCTATATGCAAAAAGGATCAGAAAAGGAGAGAGATAGAGACTACAAATCCTCTAGGAATAAGCACACAGGTATGAATAATTTGTCAGCTTATTTTTATTACCCTGTGTTGTGTTATGTTTGTACATTTGTGCAGTATACATTTTATTGTAAACTATTATAAAACTGTAACTAAGCCAGAAATGTATTGTGGTATGGTTTAGTTCCACTTAAAAATAGGATTTGTATATGTTTCATCAGTTGATACACTTGGTAATGCTTGCTTTTCTTTGTAAGGTTGTGCAACATTTTTCAAAAATATCCAAGTGTAGACTAATATTTGAATCTTCAGATTTAAAATACTCGTAACAAGCCCAAATATATGAAATATATACATTTTCTAGTTTATAATTTGATGGGTTACTTAGGGGAAAACAAACTGTAAACATGATTACTAATATGTAGGTATCTAGGATTTTCTTTAAAAGTAGATAAAGTTACTGTGATGTATGCATGTCGTGTCACTCTGCCACGTAAGACAGGACAAGGTCTTAAATATAGCGTTTGCAATGAGTTGTGTTCATAATGCTGCCTGCCAGAGTAAAACTTCAAATCTAAATTGACATTTTGTTGGCAAATAACATTTTCAACACATTGAATGTTTTTGTAGTCTGCTTAGTCCAACCAGGGTTGAATGAAAGGCAAAGAAAACGTGATCCCTAGCATAAAGTAATCATATCCCATGTAAATTGACAATGGAACACTTTGTACACAGTCAATGATGTGTTTTATTCATTTGTTGATTGAATAATATGTGCGCATTAGTACCACCTCGTATATGAATAGACTCCACTGATCTGTGGGTTTTTATATTTTATAAATGTATAAATGAAAATACTGTGGCCTTCTCTCTCTCTGAGAGAAGGCCACGTCTTAAATGCAATTTAGTACAGAGATAGTCTAGAGCCTGAGAAAGGACATAAGCTACTTTTTATCGCAATAAACTGTAGGCCACGAGGGTGAAACTGCGGGAAATAGCTAGTTAAAAATAAATTCAAAAATAGGAGTTGGTTATGCTTTCTCATATTTTGACTTAAATTCTCTAGCATGCATGAATTCAACAACATACACAAACAAAAACCTATCTTTGTATTGTACACTTATGACACAAGATACTGATTAAGATTTATGTAACTTTTACAGAAAGTGTTCGATCACCAAAAGAACGCAGCAAAGACGTTGAAAGAGAGCGGAGCAATCATGAACGAAATGAGAGCCAACTGGAAAAAAAGAGTAGATCTAGTGGCATGAATGTTAGTGTCAGTAGGAGTGGTAAATATGACAAGAGGACTGCGGCCGTCGGATTGCCGCCCGGCAGTGAGTGGTCGGAACACATTAGTTCACTTGGCAAAAGGTATTATTACAACTGCCTCACTGAAGTGTCGCAGTGGGAGAGACCGAGAGATTACGACTCGAGAAGGACTGTATCCAAAGATTCAACATATTCATCCAGAAGCAGTGAGTAATTTATAACAGCTTAATTATGTCATACTGCCTTAAAGGTGAGATTGACATGGCTTATAGATTTAATTTATTCTTCATCTTGACTATACAATCATATTCCATGAAGCTGTTGATAAAATATAACTACATTTCTTTATAAGCACACATAAAATAAAGATGTGATGGTGCATGAAGAGATAATGGTGTCGATTCGGTTTTGCATTCTCTAAAACTACACCAAAATTGACAGGTCTAATAATATTGCTGTCTTTTTCTAACCACTGAAGTAAAAAAAGGACAGCATTACTCTTAGACCTGTCAAACTTAGTTTAGTTTTAGAGAATGCAAAACCGAATCGACACCAATGCCTATTGTTTTTAAAAGAACAATAAAAAGAGAAATCTTGTACTACTGCAATTCATATTATGACTACCAATGTTAGTTTGATGATTTTAATTCTGTTATTTATTATTAATATACCAGACATATTAGTCCAAGTGCAGGTCAAACGCTTCCCAACGTTTCTTCCTCTCTTAATTTCTTTCTATTCAATTGGATTTGTCTTATTTTGCTTGATGTGGCCAATAACTTCCAGTGGAAGTCTATCCGCCATCTCTGTCTGGACCTGCCGTGACGCTGTCTTACGTTGCTAGGGATCCACTCAATAGTATGTTTAACCAACATCTCGTCTGACATGCTACAGACTTATCTAGCGTCCAGCCCAGTTCCATTTCAAGCTCCTGGTAGTTAGACCCTCTTCTCCGACCTGAGTTTTGGAAAGCTGTAGACTATAATTTAACATGTTTTGCCATATTAAATTGACAGTGCAATGCATCCTTTCTACTGCGCCCACACATCCCTTTTTATCGCAGTTTGGATTTGCTACCTATATTTCGCAAATAGCTGCGCTAATTTTTAATCAACAATGACTTTCCCTTAGCAATTATGGCACAGTTCATTGCTTTGGCTATGTAGACCTAATTGATTTAAAAAATGTGATAACACTATTTACATTATTTTGTAATATGTAGTACCACCTACTTATCTTTGGCTCTGCACATGCAGAGATTGGAATCCTATTATATTATTCATATATTCTGCGTATTCCCCCAATGTTGGGTGCCTATATATACTGCTGAGCCAATCCCAAGGCCTATTTTTATCATTTCATCTCACTTACATAATCCTTTACAACCAACTTTATGTTTAACAGACGAAAAGAGGTCAAGATCCCGATCAGGCAGAAGGGAAAGTGAGAAATCTAGCAAAAGAACCAGTAACCCATCAGACCGGTACTGGAACAATAGCAGCAACTGGGATACTAGAGACGAGGAGGTCCATGAAAGGACAAGACCAAAACATACTGTGGTCACACATGATGTAAAAGGTATGTGAAAAATGAATAACTAGACCTACACTAGATCGATTTCCTCTTTGTGAGGTTTGAGTATAGTGTACAGTTAATCCTTGCAGTAAATATGATTTTACAGACCACAGATTATTATTCTTACATGTATATTATTGTACGATTGTCTTGTTACCATCCAAGCTTGCAGCAAAAGGTTGTTGCATTCTATAGCATATTTTCCGTTTCTAGATAGCCAGGCGTTACAAGATATGGATATATCGCCGGACCGGAGTACGCCGATCTCTGAAAACTCTTACGGAGCGCGTGAGGCAAGCGCAGCGGCGGCGCGCGCGAATGCGGACGGCAAGGCGGTGCCGCCCGTAGTCGTGCTAGACAATTCCAATCAGAATGTAAGTAAACGGACTTGAAACGAATGCTGACGAAACATCGTCACGTCGCCGTGCTATATAGTTAGAGCAAATATTTCGATTTGGTGATTTAGTCTTTTGATCCTTGTCGATTTTGCCCATACATTCACTTAATGTTAAACTTGTGGAAAATCATACTCCTAATAACGTTGATAATTTGGTATACAGACCGGTTCTCTGCTGGCGGCGGCGCTGCCGCGCATCGTGGCGACGGTCGTGCCGGTAGCTGGCCCAAGCACCAGCAATGGTGGCCTCATGCCGATGGTGGTGGTGGACGGCGGCGAGACGCCCACGCGGGACGCTGGCCCGCCCACTCCCACGCACTCTGAGAACACAGACCCGCACGCCCCGCCGCTGCACCTCGAGCACACTCTACCCAGGAAAAGTAAGCAACCACTGAAACATCTATCCGTTCTACAATACCTACTGTATATATATATATTTTTATTTTTTATTAACCTATACTGTCTATACTATACTATACTCTATCTATACTCTCTAATCTATCTATACCTACTACTGTATATAAGAGACATAAAAAAGAGTGTGTTCAATTAGGTCAAAAGAAGGCAACACAAAAATGGTAGGCCGTGGGTATATCTGTTTTCACAGCTCACAATGTAAGTATTGAAAATGTAAGTATTGAAAATGAACCTGGTACATCTAGTATCCTTTCTGGGGCACCACCGGCCCCAATTTAACAATATCAGCCTGCTTTGAACTTGCAGGAGTACAGTTGGGATGGTGTTCATCTAGGAGTGGAGTAAACAAATGTTTTTGAATAAAGAAACTGAAGGCAATTAATTACAATGTTAATGCAAAAGCAGTATACATGTAATCACACGATAAAAATAGGCTTAATCAAATTATAGGTGTTAATGTTTTTAATTAATGTTCCTTGATGTAACTAACATGTATTTGATGAGCTGATGTAGTTGTGTCTACTACATATCATACTTATAAAACATTGCAATCTAAATTGTCCCAATAGCTCCATCTTGCTGTGTAAGATTTTAATATCTTTACTCTTCTATGTTATCCTAGTAGAAGTTATAATTAGTTTATTATTACTGAAATATATAGTTATTCTTAGCCCCTCCGCACACGGTGTTGTAGCGTAAACGTATCGTAAGACGCGCGTAGTACGATAGCAATACGAGCATGTACATGCTCAAACAAGTCCGCAGACGAAGCGTCGCGATGAAGAGTATGCATGTTTTTTTTATTAACTCCAAAAAGCTCAAATAATCATATGACAATATTTTGTGTCAAATTATCGCTAATTCGTGTTTGTAGTGGAGTGCTTGGGAAGCTACGCGTCGGTGGTGGGCGGGATCCTGCACCACGCAGCGCCGATGCTGACGCCGTCGCTGCAGAACTACGTGCGCGCTGATCTCACAGCGCACGTCACCGGCTGGCCGGCCGACATCCTTGAGAAGCAGGTTGGTGTGCTCAAACTTATTGCTTCATGTTATTATAAATATAACCATATGCATCATAAGCCTATGTTGGGTCAAGATGGAATTCCTCCCATTTCCCATGTTTGATTAATCAAGTTTCATTTAATTTGGGTCTAGGTCAATTTGTGTGCAATGGTCCTCCGATATTTGTTTATTTATTTTTATAAATCGGCTAACCGGTATTGCTGAATATGGATTTCATGTTAGTTAAATTTATTTTTATCCCTACTACTTTTCTGCATGTAATGTAAAGATTTCCGACCATCATAATTATGTAGTTCATTATAATACACATGAAAATAAATTATTCTCTCTCCCCTATGCATTTTTATACATAGCACTCATTTGATTGTGATGGAACTTGGAAGGTTGTTGCGTGCGCCAAATGAGGAAGAAAACATGCCAATTTACTTATTTATTTAGTATTTAATGTGTTGAGTTATAGCAATGTGCAAAAGTGCACTGAAAAGTCAATTCTGTAGCAAAGAAACATTCCTTCGCAACCACTGGTCCAGCTTGTTTTTAAAGGAATTCACTGAAGGTGCCGACACGTTTTCTGTTAATATTTTGACATTTCACTTTGATCAGGTAACTTCAAGCGCACTTTCCCAGTTTGAGAAGTGAAAATGCGAATGAGTCTGTTTTGTTCCTCGCAAGGGTGTTGAAAAACGTGTGCTTTGATCATCACACTCGGCTCCCTTTTAGCACTCGCCGACGGCTCGCGCGACAATACCGCCTCGTGTAATGACCATCTTAAACACGCTTATATCACAATGTACTAATAAATATACTGTTATAAATATAGTGATCATATTGCAGGCTATCAAGTTCACTGAGGAAGCTTACCAGCTCGGCTGCCTTCAGTGCACGCGGGTGTCGGCCGAGCTTAAGTGCTCGCGGTCGCTGGTCCGCCACACAGAGATACAGGCCACATTACAGGAACAAAAGTAAGTCCCGGCGCTCCAAACTAATATAGTAATGCACATCACATAATGATGCAAACCAACAATAGCTGTATGTTTGTGTTATTAATATCGCAATGGAACATCTTTCTCTTAGAAATTAGAGAATAGCTAAATCTGTATCAGGGTATCATCTGTATATGTAACATAGGTTTCATATGAATGCATGAATTGTAAAATTGCAATATCCTGTTCTGCACTTAGTTCGCGCACGAGTTGTTGTCGCTAACGGGTGCGTGGATGTTGACAGGATAATGTACCTGCGGCAGCAGATCTCTCGGCTCGAGGAGCTGAAGTCACAGAATTCGTTCATGTCGGACGAATAGGAGTTGTGGTGGGGCGTGCCGACCGCGCCCGCCGCTGCCGCCGCCGCTAGTGCGCCCCCCGCCGCGCCCGCGCAGTCGCCCGCCTCGCCCTCCAACCCACGCGATATATTCCCTTCGCTCGAGGGAGAGTACTCACACCCTAAATCCAAATATTGTTCATTCCGTTCTTTTTCTATGTAATTTAGATCAATTAACTGTTGTGTTGTGTGATTTGATGTTAAATTTTAAGGATTGATTAACGTTACATTCACTTGGATTGAATGATTTGATTTTAAAGCGATTGTTCGTACTTGCTGTATTTAATTGTTAACTTGT
Source organism: Opisthograptis luteolata (assembly GCA_931315375.2). Lineage (NCBI taxonomy): Eukaryota > Metazoa > Arthropoda > Insecta > Lepidoptera > Geometridae > Opisthograptis > Opisthograptis luteolata. Next base: position 8,550,234 of record OV928033.1, read on the forward strand.
ATGAATAGTTAGTTCATGTTATAGAGGAAGTGATGCTGGATTCGTTGAAATTGCAGTTGTATGTAAGTAGAGTTAAGTAGCAACGGAGCAGGTGCGAGCGCACGCGCACGTCGCGTGTGCGGACACGAGTTTAGGAACAATTATAACAGTTAAATTAGATGTCTTCGAGTATTGATGTCGGTTTACCTTTTTGTCTGTAACTTCTGTGTAAGATCACATCGATTAATAAAAATGTGTAATTGTATTAACCTGTGAGTCAATATTAAGCTATTTTTTATTTGAGTGTTTTGTAATGTGTTTATTGTAAAGTAAATAATTGTCTTAAAACTTTCTTAGCAAATTTATTTGTATAGTTGTTATTGTATGTCCACGGATGTGTTATGTTGGGTTCAGCGCGGTCCCTGGGACTCACGCAGCGGCGTCACGCGCTCAGGGACCCCACGCACGTTTACTTGTTTGTGACCAATCATTGTATAAACTTTGTAAAGATACAGGTGTTTTATGTAATAATAACCTCAAATAATTCATGTAGCATATTAGTTGATTTATTCAGAAATCATATAAGCTTAAATAATAATTATTACCAGAATAATTATGTTCGAGACACTTCTTTCAGAAATAACTTGTATGTTCACTTTATTAATTATAAATGTTAGGAGAATTGTTTGTTAGGTAAACAAATACCGGTTCTAGGTTCTTAAATTGTAATATAATAATGAATTGGAAGGTGATGAATGTAACGAACGGCCGTGATGCACGAGTCACCAGTCCAGAGGCACCTGAAGCGTATCCCACACCACACATCACTCGAGGACTGCCTATGTGGGCTGTCACTCGCACCTCTCGTATGTTGTAGAACGTAGAATAATTAGTATTTTCTGTTTAATATTATGTGTCAGGCTATTAAAAATTTATTTGCCTATTGTATGTTATTATAACGATGGGCTTGTAAGCATTTAATACTTGCCAGTGAACTCTGAGCGATGCTCGGCTAGCAGATTATTGTATAATATTTTTTCAGAAATCCATTATGAGTATTTCGAATTGTATCTTAGCAATCATTCTAGTAATAAATATAACCAGGGTGGAGAGGAAAGTAGAAATAACATGGTGATGTCAATACACATGTTAATATGTAATACATACAACTACAGAATTACTGTGATATTCATTGGCATTTCACGTAATTAATGTATGACAGCTCTGCGTGGAGATTATTTATTTATGTAATATAATTAAATTAGAAGCACTCTGGCAAAGACTAATCTATATTATCTATATTCACTTGCTCTGATGTGAGGCGCGAGAGCATCAGCACTTGGCCACCTCGCGCCGGCGCAGCGCCTTGCTTCTTCTTGCTGTAGTATGATATATTATTACGTATTTACAAATTCTATCTACGACAAGTGTCATAATCACCCGCCGTCATTAGTTTATTGCAGGCTAGGCCCATGAGATCACTATTGTTATTCTACTAACGTAAAGTAAAAGTATTCCGAAACAATTCATTACTGCAATACCTGTCACCAAAGACAACTTTTAATTATCATGTGTTAATGTATTACAGACCAGGGATGTTGCGAATGCTGATTTTTTTACATCCGCGGATGCGAATGCGGATGCGGAGTTTTGAGGGCTCACATCCGCGGATGCGGATGCGGATGTTTAAGATATTATGTAAACCAGCATCATCATCATCATCATTTCAGCCTTTATTATGTAAATAAAGTCTATTAATGAAGAATTAAAACAATGATAACTTAATTATTAATATTTTGATTGTAATTAAATCAAAAATTAGTATATATTAAACACCTATTGGTATATTAGTAATTAAAATTAAAAATAGGAGCATTATACATAATGAACAGGAGTGTTGCCGCCTTTTCTGGTTCAAGGCGATTACCCAGAGGTTCATAAATTAAACCCGCGCTACTAAATAATTGTTCGCTAGGAACACTGCCCGGTGGAGAGGATAAAAATCTTCGAGTAATAATTTCTAATTTAAAGTTCACCCATAAACCTTATTTTGTAAACTCTTTATTTAAGTACACACAATGATCACTGTATCACAATATTTAAAATATATATTTATACGATAAGTAGTCCACACTCCACAGTGCAAACAAAAACGTAATGATTTATTTACAAGAAACAATAAATTATGATGCTCCACAGACCACAACAACAAATGTGTCGAACCGACTCGAACCTTATCACCAATTTCTTCGCTCCCATTGGTCATTGTCACGTGCGACCGGCACGCGCCATCCGCCGGGCCCCACCCATTTCTTTCTTGTCGCTACTTGCATGATATTCGCATCCGCATGAACATCCGCACTGATTTAATGCGGATGCAGATGCAGATGTCCAAATCTACGCGGAAGTTCCGCATTTGCGGATGCGGATGCGAATGTTCGCAACATCCCTGTTACAGACCATGCATGATCTAGTGATATGCGAACTAAGATTGCATTTCATATCGTGTGTGATATTCGACGTAACAATTGTTTCAAAAGCGGCATGTAGACGTCGCCTCCACTCAGAGCTAAATTTTGAAATGTTTCCATTCTCATGTTTCTGTTTTTCAACGATGTTCGAGGTGTGTATTAAATCAATTTCAATAAATCCGTTTCCGATATATTTATTTGTATTATTTAACCTGTCTAGAAGGTGCGACGGGATCGAAATTCAACCTAACCAAGTTTGTTTTAACCTTGTTATTTTTTTTTGGATTTACCTACACCTAATTGATTTCTGTTCTACGGACACAGCGAGTGTGAAGACATCCACTACCAACCAATAAACGAAGCATCCCTTCGACGCTCATCTTTTGCCTAAATGCCTAATGCCTACCTAAGTAGGTAGCTAGTTACCTACTATGTAATAAGTAATGTCCGACCGAAATTGGTTTTTCAGCCGAAACCGAAACCGAAACTTTTGCAAATAAGCTTAAAATTACGATTACATACATACTGAAATTGTTTTATTTTTACGTTTTATATAAATACATTGTATATAATATGTATCTTATATAAAAATGAATCCCTATTTCCCTTGGTCACGGTATCACGCGTGAACGGCTGGCCCATTTCACTAATTCTTTTTTTGTTGTTTCTTATTGGGAGGAGAAGGTTCCTATAAAAGAAAAAATGGAAAAAGACGTTTTAGTGCGATAAACTGCCGTGAAACCGCGGGGCGCAGCTAGTATATTATATATACAGGAAATCACTATTTCCCTCGGTCACGGCATCACGCGTGAACGGCTGGACCGATTTCACTATTTTCTTTTTGTTGTGCCATTGCGAGGAGAAGTTTCTTAAAAATGTGAGATCAAAGTAGGTTAGATTTGACTTGGCCGGTTTTTATCAGAATTAAAATATAATATATATATTTATATTTATGTAGAATAACTTTATAAAATAACTGATGTAATGAACCTAGCCTCAGGGGTGGGGGTCAATTATTTAACAGACGAAAAAAACGGATGCGGGTCTCAGCCTCTCAAGTCAACGTTTGTTTTATTATATATTTTTACTAGCTGTTCCCTGGGATAAAAAGTATACTATGTCCTTTCACAGGCTCTAGACTATCTTTGTACCAAATTGTATTTAAATTGACCCCATAATGTACAGCCATTACTGCACGGCCTGATAATCCAATTTATCAGGCCGTGCAATACGGGCTGTGCATTATCATCACGGACCGATTTCGACATTATCATTACGGCCCGTTTAATCTGTGCATGATTAAAAATAGAATTTCATATGCTCCATGCTTGATGCTTCGTTTGAGCTAGGTTTACAGTACGTAGTATATAGTCTACTTAATCTATGGTTTACAGTGCCGTTTGACCGCAGATAAAAATTAAAATATTACCAGCCCGCCGCACCTTAACCTTAAACCTACTGTTACACTATGGTCATATTATATTTTATTTACATATTACATACTATCAATAAAATAAAAGAATAAGCAAAGTTAAATACTGATAAAAACATATTTCTATCAGTCACCTATAAACGAGGCATCAATCAAGCTTGATTGGCAGGAGAGGAAATGAGGAGAGAGAGGAAAGTATCCGGCTTCGGATTATCAGGCCGTTTTTACTGGCTTCTGTACATTATCAACACGGACCGATTATGTACAGCCAATATTCCCGACCTGATAAAACTCGACCTGATATTTCGAATAAGATGTACATGGATTATCAGGCCGTGCAATAATGGCTGTGCATTATTAGGCCGTACATTATCGCCTCCAGCCAGTGTCAAGTATTTCAAACCCAGAGAGTAGAATCACGTATGATGATGATGATGAGAAGGTGATGGGATGAGGATAGTGTTTAAGTAATGGCACTTTACACTGACTTATTTGAAGCAACTAGAAAAGTCACTTTCACAACTTTATTTAAATTTCCTACACTCGTACACAATATCGAACACTTAGTGGTTAATAATCCACTAATATCACACATTACATAATAATATTATTTATATTATCACTCGAAGAAACAAGTTTTGGATATAAAAACAAAATTTTCATGTTGACAGTTTAATTGCCGCCATAAAAATCATTTTTTTTAGCTTTGCGCATGTGTGAACAGAACAGAGTAGAGGTGGGCATTGAATCGACGAACAATGTAACTGATTTCCATTGCATAACTTTAATAACTGAATATGCAATAGAAATTAATAATAATTAATAAACGAGAAATGTCTCGTTTGACGATTCTAAAAACTGAATCTGAAACGAAATAACTGTTTTCCATTGCATAATAAATAACCATAGATCGGAGCATGTAGAGCTATTTAGGTTCATTGACCGCGAACATTGATGTTAATATCGATATTCCATGGGATTCCGACTGATACTATGGGATTTTATTGGACATAATTATTTTTATCAATAAGTATAAAAATGGTTTATGTAAGCCAAAAGGCGCATGAGCTACGTTGTAAATTTTACAGCAGCAATACGTTGCCAAACTTTTTTGCCGTTTTGTTGAAACTCGTGCTAGCGCCGCATTAGGAAACAAACGAAAACAATAGCGGGGTGTTTAAGAATTCAATTATTCACCGACCGTCCCGGGATTCGATGCATATCCATATTATTATAACTTGCCATAAGTACACAAAATAGCTCTACTTCTCCGATCACTGAAAATAACAAGTTCACAAAATGTATTTCCTAATAAAACAACTGGTTACGAATCAAAATTGGAGTTTGTAGTTTAATTTTTTTGATTAAAAGTTTTTTATGAGTGACCATATTTCTTAGCATAACGTTAATGATAAATAATTGTTAATCTTTTAAAACCTCTTTAATAATCGTATCAAAAACTTCCACTGTTATAACTTCTAAATAAAAACTCATTGTAAATGCGTTCATAGAAAAAGTAACGAATGACAAATCGCTTAGGTTAAAAAAACGTTTTAAAACGTGATGAATAACGAATATGAAATACGTTTTCGATTCAACACCATCTCTCAATATAACGAGCTCTTCTGTCTTCTACATCACTGTTCTCAGCTGACAGTTTGACAGCGACAGACAGTTCAATTCAATCTCATATTATAATCATAATCTCAATTCAAGTCAATTCAAATTCAGTCAGTTCAGCAGTGGTCTCGAACCTACCGATTTTTCGGTATTTCTACCGATATGAGCTCTGTTCTACCGAAATACCGAAATGCAACGATTTTTCCACGATTTCCGAGAATACATTGAAATTCTCCCGATTTTTCTACCGATTTTGGCGATTTAACATTTATAAATTGGCAACCCTTTTCATTTATGTTTAATCTATACTTAATATTATAAAGCTGCAGAGTTTGTTTGTTTGTTCGTTTGTTTGAACGCGCTAATCTCAGGAACTACTGATCCGATTTGAAAAATTCTTTCAGTGTTAGATAGCCCATTTATCGAGGAAGGCTACATTTTATTTCCAAAAAAATTAGGGATTTGTAAGAAAATTGCTATTTTGCAACCCAAGGTGTGAAATCGAAAACCTATTTTTGCGTGCGCTGCAAAAACTATTGACACTAGAAAAAAATAATGTATGACGGGTTTGTAGGTACCATTAAGGTCTACGAAAAAATTCGCAAAGCATTTGTCTAACTATTAGAGTTATACCACAATAAGTGTTTTTTTTTTTATTTTAAAAATGTAATTTAAATGCCTCTTCTAGAAAAGACTCTTTATTTGTATCTTTATACATAAATTACATTGAAAAAAAAAAAAAAAAATTACTTAAAAAAAAAAGTAAAAATATTAAGCCTGTAAGTTGATACTAAATAAATAAAATAGTTTGTAATATGTATGTAATGTAGGTAATGTAGAAATATATAAACGAATTTGATACTATATTGTTTTTTTTTATATACTACCGATTTTTGGTACAAATATACCGATTTTGGAGGGCAACTCTACCGATTTCGCACTTTGACGTTCGAGACCACTGCAGTTCAGTTCAGTTCAGATCAGAGTGTGGAATTGTCCTGTTCAGTCGAAACTATTTTCGCGTGCGAGAACCACTTGTGAGAAATTTTAGTGCGCTGCTTCACACAAATAAATAAAAAAAGGTAAGACTTTTACTTTTTTTATCACTTTATTAAATGGATTTCAACTTGGTGGATATGTGAATTTACAGTTACCTGTAGAAAAAGTAGGGTACATTTGAAACTTTTACTTTTTGTAACGAAATCTAACAATTTTAACAAGTTTCTTAATGAGTAGCTAACGAACCAATAAGTTTATTAAACAAAATAAACAAGCAGCGAACTACTTGTAAACGAACTACTATTGAAATTGTAAATAAAATAAAGTTAACTTTTTTGAGGCAAGCACATGTAGCAATAATTGATTTAAATTTTTAGCATAGTAAAATTAAAAAAGGAATAATAGACCTATGTACATACATATTTCATAATTTAAATAAAACACAGTTGAATAATGTACATATTCTTTTTGAGGTCAAATAAATATATATGTAAATATTTATACATCATAAGACAAATCAACCTGGCACATTTTCTGTCGTAATTTCATATCATTTTAAGAAGAAGATTAATATATAATAGTGGCTAAGTATGTACCACAAATTTGGCGTAAATAAAGAAAACATATTTTTAATTTTGTTTTATAATAAAAAATTGCAAAAATTTAGCTACAAACAAGAAATGCTAAAACAGTTTCCAGTTTGCTCCAAAATGAGCAGCTATATACTCTGTCGCCTCAATCCATGAAACAAGTGGATGGGTGAGTGCTAGTCGCACAAACAAAGATGAAATTGTAAACTTGTAGGATATCCATGACTAGATAAAAGCTGTTGTATATGATTTATGTGCTCCTTGTTCAAATCCACATTAATTTCTCCTACAGCATGTTACAGGTCTGATAGGGAAATGTTGAAAGTTGTCATATATTAGCTATGGTACTTGTCTGCATTATTAGGAAATAATGTGTATAAAGTGGGTAGGTCAAATATACTTCACTTGTTGTATGGATGGCGTCTACCTAGAAATACACATTTCACAACAGCAATGTCTTTTAATTTATTTCTGGACTTAATAAAAGTGTAATTAATATAAAATAGTACATAATTTTTCTTTGTAAATTCTACCGACACTAAACTAAATCAAGCTCTAAAAACAATTACAATTTTTGTTTTATCTTCAGCTCAAGATGGCCACTGCAGCTGACCCTTCACACTGGCCGCCCTTCATGCTAAATAACAACATAAGCATGCCAGCGGTGGGATGTAAGTATATTGTGATATATATGACATAAGAGTTAATTGCTAGTCATATAAGCCACAGAACCGATAACGGTGTTTTTGAGTGGAGACCGCGTCGTGGCAAACGTAGTGTAGGGCGCCTTGCGACAAGGTGGAGTGACGACTTGCACCGAGTGGCTGTCAGTAGTTGGATGAGAAGAGCCGAAGACTGGGCTCAGTGGCATACCTTGGGAGAGGCCTATGTCCAGCAGTGGACTGATACGGGCTGATGATGATGATAACTCACAGTTAATTGCAATGTCTGACTCTTTGAAAACGTATTAATAAAATTACTATATTTCAGTGGGCACCTATAAAATCAGGAAGGAGGGTGATATATTCTGCGCCGTAGATGAAGCATTGGGCGCTGGATATCGGCTGTTTGGTAAGTATTATTTTTAAGATAATGTGGTATATCTAGTCAGAATTAGGGAAACATGCAGGAATTTTATCATTCTGTGATTGATTGATTGAAGTAGGTACCTACATTTTTTAAAATATTATTAAGGTTTATAAATTCGCAATTAAGTGTGGTGTATCTTTTGCAGATACAGCAGCTGTTTATGGTAATGAGGAGCACTTAAAACGGGCTTTTAATATGTACATGCCCAAATATGATTTGGAACGAGATGATCTGTTCATAATGAGCAAATTGAGTAAGCATTTAGAAATACTATCTACATATAATACTACATAATACAAACACACACATATACCATTAAGACATATAACACAATGATTTAATTGCAGGTCCGAATGAAATGTACTCAAAGAAGGTGGTGATGGACGCTTATGAAAACAGCTGCAAAAATTTGGGATTGGAATTCTTGGATTTATTCCTGATACACTTCCCTGGTGTCCCCAATGTGGATCCTACTAATGCCAAACACAAGATATTCCGCAACATTGCATGGTCAACATTGACACAGCTCTATGATGACGGGTTTGTAAATGCAATTGGGGTTTCCAACTTTACAGTAGCCCATCTGCAAGATTTGATGAAGGAAAATCATAGCGTCATACCAACTGTTAATCAGGTGGAGTTTCATCCTCGCTTTCACGATGATGAATTGTTCAGATTCTGTCATAAAAATGACATAGTGATGCAGGGCTACTCTCCGTTTGGCGGAAAGAAGAGTAAAGGCGCCGTGCTGATGGAACCGACGGTGAAGGATATCGCGTCAGACCTGAGCGTGACGCCGGCGCAGGTCCTGTTGGTGTGGAGCCTGCAGAACGAAGTGGCGACTATACCAAAGTCAATAGATCCAGCGCACATTCGCTCTAACTTCCAGTTAGATTTCAAGCTAACCGATGATCAGATGAAAAAGTTAAATAAACTCCACACCGGGAAGAAATATGCTTGGAATTCCTATTCTTTTGTTTAGATCAAACAAATTTAACTTTGTTTCAAGCGTGATAACTAGTACGTATTATTTTTTTAACAGCCTTCATTTTATCTGTCAACAAAACATCGGTCAGGGTCAAATATCAGGTTATGTGCGCGGCGGTAGCGAGACCAAGCCTCCGGGCTACACTTTCTTGGCACTACTACTGCTCCGCTATCTGTTAGGCAGCGATATGATACGATTTGAAAGGAAACTTATTAAATACCTACTCCACAATGGTGACGTACAGACGAATGTTTTAATTCTGTACATGTGTAAAGCATAAATATGTAACTCCTTTGATCGGATGTTCAAAATACAAACTGTTGGCCCAAAATGTACACTCATGTGGAATGTATCTTAATATTTGTTGTTTTTTTTTAATATTTTATTATTCGTTTATGTTGAAGTTTGTGATATTATTTAACTATAAAGAATTTATTTTACATAATATGTAAGTAAGCATATAATCATACATTTTAAAACTTTATTATATAGCACAAAATAATGTAAACGTAATGCACTTCCTAGCCCTATATCCTTGTTTCCACATACCGTACAGTACATTAAGGTGACACCTTCCTCCAAATCTTGTTAGTAGCTAAGTGAAGTAATACCTAGTCACGAATATTTAAATAAAATTTTATTGCTACACAAGTAATTTATATAATACGTCTTGTTGCGAAACATTTGTAAATGTTGTTTGTCACACATTTAAGTATCCGCTTTATGTTATGTAACCTAATTTAAGATTTAAATAAAAATACTTATCAACCCTTTATTTTTCGCTTGTTTTTTATTTTATCCTTTATCCATCGCCATGTCTTTTTTTCCCTCAAACTTATAGAAAGTAGAAGTTAGCATCCGCCCTTGCTCTCACTCTTTAGTTCGTGTCCTGTGATTATAAACTACCACTTGTTTAAAGATGTTAATTCGAGGAAAACCTATAAGCCTATAAGTAGTAAACCCACCAAAAGTAAGTAAGTAGTATATATAACCTATAAGTAGTCAAAAAAATAAAAGCTAAGAAATTATTTTTTGTGATATTTTTGTTATGTAAAACTATAACTAGGTATAGGGTGGGTAGGTATCATTTTGATGGAGTTTTCATGTGGTGTTCAAGTTTTTCTTTATTATACGTTCTTGTGTTTGATTAAGAACGAAAATTATATTAAATAGTTGTACCAACGACTTATAAACTTCAAGGATAAATTAAATTATAATATTGAAAGACATTCTAAAAACGAGTACGTATTTAAAATGTCTGCGAACAATCTGAGGCTTCGTCAGTCCTCAGACTGTGCTAGCGTTGCCGATCGATAGTCTATCGATAGCCAACCAATCGAAACACTATCGATAGCTAAAAACTTGGCAATACTATCAATAGTATTGCTACCCTCGAAGCATAAACTATCGATAGTATCGTGACTCGATAGTTTTTTATTTCACGATCAGCTACTTTTGTCGCCGACTGTACAAGCGTTGCCGATCAATACGTGACTTTAAAATTCGCCTGTTCCAACATCCTTACACCGTCTCAAGAATAGGCAAACATCTGACTGGTCATTTTTCGGGTGTTATCGTGACAACTTGTCACCATTTTTCCTCCAAGTTGCTATCCTATCAACTCGATCCAAAGCATTCTTGTCATCCGAGTAGTCTGATATTTTATAATAATTACTTTATGTAACCTATTAGTGGGTAGGTAGGTACAACAATTTTAAATACTGGGCATTGACGCTTGGAGCTAAAAATAGTTCAAAGCCCTGATATTATCACAAGAATCAGTAAAAACAAATTACGTTATTATAAAAACAGGTATTTACCTACCTACCTAAAGCGATAGGTAAATTAATAAGGTTGTTAGTAAGGCAATAGTAGGTAAGTGTGTAAAAACGAACAACAGACAGATGAGATTGGTACAATTTGTAATCAGACATGTATAGAATTGAGAATAATTCAGCGAGCCTAATGAAAGTTAGCCAAAAATGTGTTTTTTAATCACACTATTAAATATGTGAAGCAAAATGTGGTTTGGTAACATGAAGGTGTATTAGCGTAGATGAAGAACAAGTCACGTATGTTGTTTTCTTGCTGTGCAGCTTTTGGCCACAAGTCTCCAGATGATAAATGACAATGTGACGGTGACGGTAGGTTGGGAATAGGCTCTCCAGCAAGGCTGCTGGAACACACCAACATAGATAGCCCGGCGAGCACTAGGAAATGCCGTACCACGATGCAATGGTTTCATCACCATGTTTTCATTCACCGAAAGCACAAGCTCATTGTAGGATTCGAACACACGACTTATGGATTACATGTCAGAAGGCGCGGATACAGCCCTCAAAAAAATCGGTAAAGTGCGAGTCGGATTACAGACTCTCACACGAATCACGATCGATACATTGCGATGAAATTACTTACAAAATGACGCCTTGACCAACACTTGTTTTTATTGAAGAAAACAGTCAGTAAATTTCCCATTAGGTGTGGGTATCGATGTTACTGCCACTGCAATGACGAACAGAAATAAGGATTAGTCCGAGATCTGCGTGAGAAGCGCCGTACCGCGAATGATCCAGTAGTCTGGTGGGTTCATGGCGGGCAGCAGTACGGGAAGCACGAAGTTGGTGCTGTGGCCGGTGGTGGAGAGGACGCCGGCACGCTCGGCCGTCTTGTACAGCGGCGCTTCGTAGCGTGGGTCCGGCCGCGGCAGCTCCAGCACCGGCCGGAACCACACCACGGGCAGCGGAGGGTTCATCTGACCTGAAAAACGACAAATGTGCATCGTCATCGTATTGCTCTTTTCGGAGTCAATTGAAATGTTAACATAACTCGTTTATCTAGTCACGTGGTAGCGTGTCAATCCAAGTGCAAGAAGAAAGAACTGGTGAGCAGCACCGTTTGTAACATGACACGAACCATTTGGAGCTACTTTTGACACCTTCATAACTCAAAATCTATTTAATATAAACACACTTGTTGGGATTGTTATTTCCAAAAATGGCGTTTCTTCGGGTGAAAATTATTATTATGATATCGTTGGCTTGTTAACCACTATGTGTTCTTTATGTGTATGAGTGTAATTTGAATAAAGTTGCTAAAAGTGACTTTTCTAGTTGCTCTGAATTTACTCAAAATGTTTGTTGAGCAATAGTATGCACAATTTATAAGCTAATGAATGCTCAATATATAAGACTATAACACAGGATATCACTATTCCCTATCTATTTCAAACGACCTCCTAACAAAAAAGCAGCAGTTAAGCCTAATCAGCCTGCTGGTAAATGCGCTACTGTATCGGACCTGCGATGGCGTCGACGAGGCAGTTCTGGTGGGAGTCCCAGCGGCCTGCGTCGATAAACAGCCCGTGGATGTTGATGCCGTCTGCCGGCAGCTTGAGCTTGCTGTACACGTCCAGGTCTTCATCCTGGCAAATATCAACTATTGCTTCAAATCACTAAAGATTTATACAAACGACTAGACCAGCGGCCCGCAGTGTTCCCGTGACTCCTCAGAAACCTTTATATCGATGTTTTTACTCCACAGTAAAATTATCGATATTGTATAAAAATAGTTTTTTTTTACTTGCCCATCCGCACTTTGAGGTATTAGAATCCCACTGATTATATCAACATCATACTAATATTATAATTGCGAAAGTTTGTAAGTGAGTGTGTATGATTGTTACTTCTTCACGCTCAAATGCCTCTACGAATTTGAGTAAAATTTGGAATGGAGATGGATACCCTGGATTAGCATATATATACGCAACTATTTTTATTAAAGGTTCCTGTGACATAACTGAAATTAGTCTAACATAATTAAAAGAGAATCTAAATATAATATCCAGATTACAATAATAATCGGATGGGGCGGGGAAAGACGCGGTTAGGAAAGAAATAATTCTCAATTGGTAATTGTTCTGTAGTCGAGTCATAATATAGTAGATGGGTATAAGTGATGAATAAAAAAATAGCTCGAATTAGCTTGTAACTTATCAGATTAAAACGTCTTATGAATGTACGCGAGTTCAACTCGTTTACACAAAAGGAGTGATTTCTATTCCTTTGTGTTTGTTCACACGTGGCAGCCTAAGTAACTACCAGTACCAATATTACATTGTAAAAAGGCCAATATATTTTTCACCTCAAAAGGTCGGAAAGATTCCGTTTATCATTCGAAATCTGAGTGCAAAAGTACTGTTTGCACTCAGACTAGCGTGGAAGGTATTTTTAAAGTTCAAACCTTTCTATTCAATAATATTATTTTCCATACCGTCATTTCACTTAAAATGCAACAATACATATATATTTCATGTTGGTGTTCCAACCTCTTTTTTGGATAATCGCACAGGCCGACACTACGATTGCATGAAAAAAAAACTTATATTATCTCTTTTTCTTGCAATTTTCCTCGCTGTAGTGAGGTGAAATATTGTGTGTTTCCCTTGGCTGCAAAGTTATTCAGCGTCTCATACCTTTGAAACCCTCGCTATGAACAAAACACCTATTTTATCTCTCGCTCGCTTTTGTTCTATCATAAAGTAATTCGGGTTTTATGTACATAGATTTGTTATAATAGGTAATTATATCCTAAACAAAATGTTTTCCGTTACTAGGCGCCTCCAAAATATGATGTTTTACTATAGTGTAGTATAAAATATATGTAAAAAAATTGCATATCGTCACCGTATAGCAAACATTGAAAGAATCTGAAACTGCAATAAGTTTTTACAATTTCCTGAAGTACCTACTACTTCGTTTACTTTTCAGAAAAGCATAAATTGGAACATTCGAGTGTAAAGACGTACCTTTTTCTTTTTGTTTTGCTTATACACGTCTTCCTGGGAGAGGAAGAAGGGAATAGGCATGAAGTCAAACATGAGTGCATCGATGGGAACGCGGTAGCGGCGCGCGTACGACTGCAGAGAGCCCGTGAGTAGGCCCTGCGGGAAGAACAGCCCCGACACCCAGCTGCTTGGCTGCAGCCCGTCCTGCAGCCATTTCTATAGGAGATAAAAAAATAAAAACACCAATTTAGAGCTCATGGGAAAATCTTTAACATATATGCGTCCAACATTAAACTGTAAAACATAATACAAATATTGATTGTTTTCGTCGCGTCGAATTAAGGTTTTTGCGGTAACAAAATTAAATCCGTAGCTAGTTAGTAATAAAATTGAAATTGTTAATGTGATCACGCCCAAAATGATGATGTTTTTTTTTGCCGGCGTAAGGAGGTAAGACATGCGTAACTATAGCTATCGCTTTAAAATTTTTGAAACGATCACAATAAGTATGTTGTAATCTATTAAATAAATATATTTTGAGTTTTTGACCATTGCGTAGCAAATGATTCTGTCTGGATTGAATACTTGTCAGGAAAACAACAAGCTAGCTAGTTCTTTATTACCTCCATGAAATCAATCCTGAGGACCAAATCGTGGATCCAGCTGCCGAGTGACTTCAACGAGTTGTAGCCCTTTTTGTGCCACATCACGGGTACTCGGTTGTTTATGAATGCCGTGAACACCTCTTCGTATGCTTCTGACATTACCACTATACCCTAGAAATGGACTAATATTAAAATTAAACAAAGAAAAGCTAGCCTACTGAAATGGAAATCCCGGAATCATTTGACATGCATCGAGGCTTATAACAGGGTTTTAGGGAGGTGTTCTGAGAACCTCACATAACTCCGTTACGCCTTAGGAATTGTAGGGGAATATCTTATTAAAGATTTCCCCCTCGACAACAAAAAAGAGGCAATTGAAGGCTACTTTCTCAGGCTGTTACTGTCCTTTTTCATCAATGCTGTTATCACAGTGCAAGTAAAAACAACTAACGTCTGCGTACGTAAGAGCCGACATCAAAAGTCTCTGACACACAATTTTAACAATTTTTTTATCTTAAACGGATTGCATTTTTTAATGTATATTTGTAATACCTTGTTATATATTTTATGTATTTTTGTAATGCTTATAAGACTATTATAAATAATGAATTTCCAAATCAGCAAATTCCATATCATATTATGGTCAATTTCGGTTTCTAGATTTAATCGATGTCACATTTCGGGTCAAAAGTTATAGCATTTTACAAAAATTCTACAGGAAAAAACATACACAGCTTCCACTTGAAGACTGTATGGAGTATAAAGACTGTGCTGTTACCTTGATAGCCTTCTGCAGTTCGTTGAGCGTCGTGTGTATTACCCTGAGCAGCGTGTTAAACCTCTCCGTTTCATGCAACAACACAGTGGTTAGTGAGTGTAGCTGCCCCATTTCGTCTGGTATCATAAGATCGGGGTTGATCTGCGACTCGTCTATGTGGGCCTGCACTGTGACTCGCGTCTGGTCGCAGATTCGCCAGACGATCTGGTCTGGTGTGTCGCCGCCGCCGCCGCCACCCGTGCGTGGTTGCACGTCCACTATGGTCTGGATGAGGGTGTTCGTCTCTTTGTTCTGTTGGGGCAGATAGATACTTATCCTGTTTGTTTTATCTAAGGAATTGAGTGATAGCTTGAACTGTATAGAAGTACGGAATATTAGTCAAAAACTCGAAACCTCTTTATAGAGAGTACGTCAATACGGGTAACAAAAAATTAGGCCAATAATATTAGGTCCTTAATATGAAATTGGCGTTTTGTCGTACTGGGCAGTTTGATCTCAAATATCTCCTCTTTGGTTAGGAATACCAATTTCAAATGTATACAGCTATTTACTCATTGCTTTTGTGTTTTGAAAACCGTAATTCATTTGTTTTTCCCCATTTTGGGTTTTTCTTTGCGTCAAACATTTTACAAAATGGTAAACTTAAAATATCGCGTTATTTACGTGTACGAGCACCAGTGCACCAGTGCTGCAGAAACGGCTCGAATGATTAATGATGTGTATGGCGGTGATGTCGCAAAAGAAAACACAGTGCGTTTTTGGTTCCAACGTTTTCGTTCTAGAAATTTCTACCTGCAGAACAAGCCCCGTGGACGGCTGGAGGCCAAAGTTGATAATGAAGAATTGAATGCTAATGTGGAAACGGATCCATCGCCAACCACGGGACCTAACATTATATCTGCCTACAACAAAATACTCTGTGAAAGCATTATGCCAGCCTTATAACTGTCTTTATTAAAAGACTAAGATAAATTAAAGGTAGATCCTACTTCTCTATATAAATGCGAAAGTAACTCTGCCTGTATATCTGTCTGTTACGCTTTCACAACTAAACTAGTGAACCGATTTAAATGAAATGTACGGAGATAGTTTGAACAATGTGGAAGGACATAGGATATTTTTTAGCGCGATAAATAGTAGCCCACGCAGATGAAACTGTGGAGAACAGCTAGTTGTTTATATATAGATTAAAAAAGTACTCACCTCAAAAGCAATGTTCGCATTTTCATGCATCCCAAACACTTCTGGGTTTTCAATGACCGGTAGGGTCTCAATATATTCTCGGACAGCCTCCAGCTTGTCCTCTCTCGGACAGTAATATTTTCCAGAAATCGAGTACACGTATCCTTCCTCGAGAGTTTGTGGCGAGAAGAATAGCTTTAGTATTGTGGTCAGACAGCGCTGGTCCCACATATCAGTTACCCTACCGCCATATGTTATGGAACCTATTAAAATAAGGTATGTTTAAAACAAACAAATTAACAGCTACAAAGTGACAATTGAATCAAATAACTGGTAATTTTAATCGCTCGTACTAGGCCCAATTTACATCGCCGCGGAGTGGAATGGAAGCGATTTTTTGCAACGAAATTGTACATAATGAACTTTATGTCAATTGAATTAGATACAAACTGCGCCGTCACAAAACATCTTCACTTTCATATATACTAGAACTTGCTGAGGCTGTTGTTGAACTAACACGCATACTAACTAGTGATGTACTCGAGCGCGTCCCAGGGTATGTGTCCGCCTTCACAGAACATTTGCAGGTTCATCATGGCGCACTCTCGGTCACTATTGTTAAACTCATATGTGATGTTCCAGCCGAGCGGGCCGAACTTCTTGCGCTCCTGGATGATAGCGTGGAACATCATAATGCCAAACAGCATCGTGCGCCAGTCCTGCCCCAGAACTGCAGAACGTCAATTGGGACTGTTTAGTACCTAACTATAATAGGATACCGGTAGACTTCATTAACGTTCGTATGAATCTCTCATAACTTCCAAAATTATATGTTTGATTACTTTTTTATTTGGTTGGAACTAAACATGATAAGAAAAATTTTATGTAAAAAAAACTGTATTGATGAAGAAGTTATTGGATTAAAAAGTACCACAGCCCCCTGTAAGATCAATGTGAAATATGGCTGTTATTATACCAAGAACGACATACCATTATTCTCGTAAAAGTCCTCTTCCATTTCGATAAGTGCTCTTTTCACGTTAGCCTTAAGACCCTTAGGCGGCTCATTGGTGACTTTCACTGAGTTCTGTAACACCGATACAGGAAATTTCGCAGTCGGCATAGAGCTTAGATATAATCGGAACTCTGGATTGGGAGCGCCGGACTCGCTACACAGATTGGCAACTATTAACTCCAGGCTAAGCATCCATGACGCGGCCAGGTGACAGTTCTGAAAGGACGCACTAATTAATGGCTAGATCTTTATTATATGAACAAATAATGGGGCAAACGGAAATTTCAATCAACGTCGATGTTGGTGGCAATGTTGAAAACATTGCACATCATCTTCTAAGAAATAACACATAAAGTCCAGTCAAATTTAACCACGGAATGTGAGATAATAAGCTGGAAACTTGTATACGGCTTCGTTTGGTCACTCTTTTAGAGGTTGGAGTACCGAGTCCGTAGGTTTACCCTTAAGACCCTACACGTGACCTCTGTGTCAGCATCTGTATTGTTTATAGATTATTTTTAGGACTATCGTAATGAAGTGCACAAATCCATGTTTCAGTTTTGGATAAGTGTGGCCATTGTTCGTACTCCAGCAGACCCGAAATTTTGTGAGTAAGGACTCTTGTGGTTTCTACCCTTAGCACGCTCCCGCGGCCAGTCTTTGGCTGCGGTACTGAATTTAAGGGACTTACTTGTAAGAAAATCCAGTCTCCCTTTGGCTTGGCGCTGTTGATCATCTTCTCCGCCACGGGACCTTGTCCTTGTCCGAGGGAGATAGAGTGCACGCGATCGCGCATACCCATCTCTGTCGCAAACTTCTGGAACGCACCGAACGGATCCGAGCCGGTGCTCAACACGAACACAAGGGGTATTACGGACGTTGTGTCTGCATATCTGGAAGACAAGCTAGTCTTCTAGATCCCAAAATCTTTTGATCTTTGTTTCAATATTAAAGTAATATTTAAAAAAAATATATAAGTGGGTACAAGAAACAAAAAAATTATCGATAATAGTCGCTGTGATGGACGATATTTATTATGTCATCAGCATATAGCAGCGTAAAACTAGATGATATACCCATTTTATTTAAATAAGTCATTAGCATCGTCTCTTTATTCACTCAGATACTTTTATAATACTTTATTGTTAGGAGTACAAACCCTGCTTTAAATCTATGACTATAAATTTATTAGTTAAAAACAGAACATGTCAACTTAAAAAGCTTAAATATTTTAGCTGTGTTAAAAACAGTGTCCACATTCTCTTATTTTAAAGTGGATATTTGACATTTGAACATAGCTTCGCAACGATTATATTATTGTGCTATATAATTCACTAGCTGCGCCCCGCGGTTTCACCCCCGTCTTCCCGTTATCCCGTAGGAACCTCTTCCTGGATAAAAAGACTTTTAACACGACTTTTTTATAGATATAGATATATAGATTTACTTGGTTTAGGTGGTTAAAATATGTTTTAGACATTGCTCAATAACAATTTGTCGCTTCTAGGATTTTACGCAAAGTTCACAATAACACTTTTCAACCCATTGACCTGAAGAAAGCCGGAGAGCCATTAGCATGTATTATTAAATGCCAAAGTGGTGGTGCATCGGGGCTAAACTTGAATAAATCATCGCCTACGCCGCCAGGTCACTTGTAATCGATAAAGACTATTACGATACCTTGTCTCTGCATTAATTATACAATTAAATGAAAAATCGATGGTAACTTAGGAACTAGAAAACGTATATAGGCACCAGTAAATACAATAATATCAAGGGCATGCGACAAAAACCAACTTGCACAGATATTAGCTGATTATTTACTTTGCAAGGAGTCAAAGAGGTATGATTCCCAGTAGAGACACCGTAACGGCCGATGATGATGATGATGAAATTTATTTAGCCGAACTAGACAAGTTTCTCACGGTCCTACAGCAAATATAATAAGGAAAAGGTCAAGAGCATGCGAAAAGAACCACCCCGCACAGTGTTAGACTACGCCGATACTTTTCTTTGTGACGAGGTCCGAGTCCTAGTATAGAGGGAACATAACAGCTGATGATGAAGATGTTGATGAAATTGATTTTGCCGAACTAGTAAAATAGGACACGATGGCGTAGTATGTCACTGTCTTGTTCTCTACAAGAAATGGAACTCATCACTCCATTTGCTCTTACAGTCAACGGCAAAATTTGTTTTATGGACAAAAAAAACTGGAAAATTGGACGTAATCAATAACTTTCGTTGCTGATCCTACAATAACTGTTGTTGATAATATAAGTAACCAAATATAAATAGTTAGACAAAAAGCGGAACTATAGCTGAACTGACAGTTATAGGTTTTCCTATCAATCTATTCGATTATTATAAAGTCTCAGAATGAAATTCAATTGAAATACAGATGCTATTTTTACAAAACGTAGACTTGAGACCTTACAAAAAGCGGTCGCTAAAAAGTAAAAGACCTGGGTACTAATATTAATTTTGTCGAGACAGGCGTTTTAGGTGCTTCACAACTTTATTCTACAACAAAGTAAAGAGATGGGTAGTTGCCAGATGCTATGCGCACTATGTCTACACTCTCTCTGAGAGAGGGTTCAGAGTCCCAGCATTGGGAACGTAATAGGCTGATGATGATGATGATGAAACACGACTGCTTGATGACTTCAAAGTCCTGTGCAGTTAGGCATATTACATTTTACCAGATCTATAGGTAACTTACAACGTGTTAAGCTGGACCGTAGGGCTCTCGATGAAAACGGCACCGAGGCTCGTGCTCACATACTGAGCGATCGCGAATACCAGCTTCTCTTCCTTCAGGCACTTTATGATCATCAGTTTTTCAAACGTTGTCAGTTTCATGTTCCAGTCCGTTTTGGGTGGAGTCCTGTCAGTTTTATCTACGTGTATTTCCTGTAAATTGAAACGGACAAATAATAAAACTTATTCAACGTAAATTCGACTAATCAAGCAAACCATTTACCTGAAGGTAAGCGGCACTTTGTGATCCAGCCAATAATATAATCAGTCAGTAAGTTCTGTACAACGCTACTTTGAGCTCATAATCCTGAGAATTACGCTTTTCTAATTTA
This sequence comes from Opisthograptis luteolata, assembly GCA_931315375.2. Classification (NCBI taxonomy): domain Eukaryota; kingdom Metazoa; phylum Arthropoda; class Insecta; order Lepidoptera; family Geometridae; genus Opisthograptis; species Opisthograptis luteolata. The sequence continues at coordinate 8,570,860 of OV928033.1, forward strand.
GCCCCGGTAGTAATTTTACTAACCATGCTATGCATAAATTAAATACTAATTTACCATCCCGGTAAGGGCAAATATATGTGTAATGAGCAAGAATATTTGTTCCTGAGTCTTGGATATTTCTATCTATATAAGTATTTATTTCTCTATATAAGTATGTATATCGTTGTCTAGTACCCATAACACAAGTTTCGAGCTTAATTTGGGGCTAGGTCAATTTGTGTGCAATTGTCACAGATATTTATTTATTTATGCTGCCAAATAATATCTAGCAGTGCAAGTTGTACCCACACAGATAATTTTCAAAAGAGTAGCTTCTCAAACAAGTTCAACTCTCCTTTAATTTTCTTTTTTGGAGATCATACTATGGTATACGAAAACTGCACGAGACGAAAAAAAAACTACAAACCCTGGCCTAGATACTGAAACTGTTCACCATTCTGAAACATTTTGAGATAATTACGGATATTTAATCATAATCCAATTATTTATAATGCCATTTAAAATGGGGAGAGGTTGATAGAATATTACGTCACTTAATCAAATATACGAATTGCTACGATGAGCTACGTTGCTACGCTTTGGTGCTACGAGACGAAAATATTGTATTTCTACAAGAGAAACTAGAGTAAACTTTTTGAAAATGCATACATACCTAATCTCACTAAAAAGAGTTTGAATATATTTCAGAATAATTCATTTTTTTCTTGTGTGCACATCGGGTGTTATTTTAAGACGATGAAATGCTGTGGTTCTACGCTACAATATCATCAGAGCGCGGAACATTATGCCTTTTATACTTTCTAAAATGTGCTTGCGTTTAAGTACAATAGATCTTTGTATGTTCATTATAGTCCGATAATAACTTTCAATCCGCTCTGATGCAACCTTCATGTTTGATGCGCAGGTCTGTTGTGTTTGCAAATCTAGATAGTTATAATAACGAGGTGAGCTGAATCGGTCCGGGGAATGTAGCAGTATAAATATCAAGCCAGGTCAAGGAGAGCAACAACATGAAAAAGCTTTGTTTATCTTAACGTGCTAGTTTATGTATTTATTTTGTTTTTAATTAATAATTTTCTAATTTCTTATCCCGTCTTGAGACTGTAAATAAAAATGGGTGCGAAAGTTTGGGGCCGGTGCGAACCATTTTTGTCGTTGGAAATGGAACGTATATAATATAATATTATTGTATAAAATAATATTATTGTGTATGAAATTATCGGTAAAATAGTTTTTTATAAGCTAACAAGAACAAGTGCAGCTAATAATAAGACAATTTTATGTTATGTATTTGGTAGTCACACATTAGAACATCTAAAGCAGTGAGGGATTTGCACCCTTCTATCATCGTAAAAAAATTATATATCGCATCAGTACTTCTAGAGATTAATTTCTATCCATTATCTATCTATATCTATTCATCCATCCATACTCACAAACTTTTACGTTTATAATACGAGTATTAGTAGGATAGGATACAAACATTATCTGTCAGATAACTTGCTGTATAAGTATTCATGAGCGATGGTGGCCGAACGGTTTGGCGTGCGACTTACAAGACGCCGACACCAAGTTCGAATCCTCTCGGCCTCGTACCTATGACTTAATAAGTTATGTGCGGATTTGCCATCGCTCAAAACGGTGAAGGAAAACATCGTGAGGAAACCGGCATGCCCAAGAATTGCAACATTTTCAAGGGCATGTGGCATCTACCAACCCGCACTGGGCCAGCGTGGTAGATTATAGCACATACTCTCTCTCTGAGAGAAAGCCAGAGTCCCAGCAGTGGGAACGTGGAAGTCTGATAATGATGATTTGGTAGTCTTCTTTCATCTTTGATGAACTGACAGAGCAGTGGGGAGTCAATGACCTAGATATGTATGTGTAATAATTATGTACATCAAGTGTCAAGGATAATCGATGCAGCCGTAGGCTGTGCCCGGGTCTATCGATTTAACGCATAATACCTGGAATTCTGAATCTAGGGCTCTGCGGGGCCGCCCGGTTCAGGGCAACGTTATTGGTTAGAGCTTATTTCTGTTGCTAGTTGTTTTTATTGGCGTAATAATTTTAATGGAAAAAGACTTAACGTTGTAGAGGCCCGCCTTGAGTTACTATCGAAGCGACTGAGCAGGTCGCATAAAGATCTTGGCTACAAATATATGTCAAGACCAACTCTCTCCCCGAGTGATATAAGAAACGCACCTAGTTATAGCAGGTCACACGCTAGCCCAAGGTTATCCTGCACATAAAAGCATATAGTAAAAAAATAAAGTTAAACGTTGATCCAAAGTTTAAAATAAATTGCCGTTACATTGAACATTTTGTTTACTTTTGAAAGAGTTTCACCTACCGAAAAGCTAAGAATTCTAGCAGACAGGTATCGTCAAGACGTAATCTTCTTCAGATTTTCGTGCTACCATTGGTTTTTTTGATATCAATATTAGTTATTTCCTGCGTAACTTCTTTCTTATACGTATAAATATTCTTACCGTGCCATTGTTGCATCTCAGTTTATAAAGTTCAAATTTAACTTTCGAGTTTACCGAAAAACTTAAGTACTTGATATTTTCTAAGTCTATTTGGATCATCTAGAATAAGTTTATGGAACAGATTGATGAGACGAACAAGTTACTCGCCTGATGGTAAGCGTCAAGTTTGCCCGTTAAAGTGCCACCCTGAACTTTGAACTTCAGCAGGTCTAAATCCTGCGCAACAACGCAATGCACTCGTCATCCTCAAATATTAGATGTTAAATCTATTTAAGTCCTGTAATTTAATTATAGGTCTAGGAATAATATAAAAATAGGATAGAAGATATAGATACCACAGAGAAGGAGCCAAGCTGTATGTAAATGTTCCGCATGCTGTCTTCGGCTAAGCCCTTAAAGGTCTCATCGTTCTCCGCGAGGTGGTGCACCGCCAGCCACATTGTATCTGTCATCGGTTCCACCAACGGCTTTTTAGGTGGCACCTAATTAAGCACATTGGTTTAGTTATAACCAATATTTGTACATATATCTAAGGTCCAGCAAAAATAGGTCGACAGCATGGACACAGTCCATTTCGTAAATATTTTTTACTCCAAGTATTAAGTTAATTATCAATCAATTAATTAATGTATAAAAACTGCACGCGGAGTAAAGTTAATCCTACTCTAGTGTGTCTAGTGGTTTATAACTATTTGTGAAAAAATAAACAATAGTAGTATAATTGGTAGCTCGCTCAACCATATTCATATAATTATTATATAAAAATTCTGAGTATTCCCTGTATACCAAACCAAACCAAATAAACCACTATCAAATAAACCACTATCAAATAAAAGTTGTGTTGGGAATCAACAACACCCAGATACGGAACAAATAGTTGCCCTTTTGTTTTCAATGCACAATGCACATATTTGTCCTGAAGCGCGAATTGAACGTTTTGCAGTTCGGCAGTTCGCCCATTGCGCTATTTCAGTCACCAATTTTATTATTGATTTATTTTATCGGTACCTAGTAGGTGTGCCGGTGAACTGTGGTGGAAGATGTGAGACTTTGTGTCATCATCGTACAAATATTATTACAGCAGAACAAAAGTGCAGCATTCAAGATTTTACATCAAAGGAATTTGAACAATCGATCTAACTTAGAAAACTATGACACCTGCTGCGAACAATGGAATCATGTTTGTTTCAAGATATTATTATTATGATTCTTATAACTCACCACTGTGGTCCCGGCGGGACCGCGAAGTATGAAATTCCACTGGTCGTGTGTGACTAACCCCGCATTGAGAAATATCGCCATGTTTAGCAAGAAACTAAACACAAGCTTGTGCCTCTCGAACAAGCCTCGAGATACGTTCCGGTACACGGACAGCGTGATCTCTCGATGCAAGATGTCGAGGCGTGTATCGAGAACATCACTCTTCTCGCTTTTTTCTATCACTAAATTGAAGACCTGTGCCATTGGAAACAAGGTTCGGTTACCAAATTTTTTTATATTTAACTAAGCTATCTAAACGTATATACTTATTCAATTCAAAGTCAAGTAAACTAATCCCGGGGGTTTACGAGTATATCTAAGAGCAAATTTTAAAATTAAACAAATATTTTCAAGTGCATCTTGTATAAACTAAAAATTAAAAAAAAATACTGGATTGGAAAATGATAAAAAGTACATAATTTTTATAACTGTAATATTATATGTAGTTTAAGGAATAAAAAGAAAAAAACATACAAAAAGTTAGCAAGCCATATCTCCAAAACTACAGGCACTTTAATTTTGAAAAAATCAGGTATATGTTTCCACTACAAGTTTACAGGAAGATTTAAATAAAAATCCTAAGTCAAAGTTCTCATAAAAACAGAAAGGTGCTCTTTAGTATACAAAAGTAAGATAAACTTTAAACAATTGTCAATTAATCCTAATCTATGATTTAAATATTTATATTTATATCGAGTGTTATAGTGTTATGAATAAACAAATACCTGGTTGAAATACTTCAAGGAGAACTGATACATGGGGTCTATGTCGGCCAGTTGGGCTACTGCGAAGTATAACACGGCGCCTCGCGTGGCCACCGTGCGGTACTTCTCTCGAGCCGCAGATATGTTGATCTCTGTAGCCTCGGTCTCTTCTAGGCGAGCGTTGATTATTTCCGACGTTTCCTAAACAAAAATAGTCATACAACATCCCAGTAATATGTTGACGAAGAGACCTGATCTGTGTGATTGACGATTGACGTGACGCGCACGGAAAGCGTACGATTATGTCTTCGTACCTACAATGGTGCCTATACGTAGGGAACATTGCGGACAAAGCCACGGGAGTGTAGGTATTTTTAAACATTATGATTTATTTTAACAGTCGTAAACGTGCTTGGACACACGTACAGAGAGTATGAACCTAGTCAGTGGTCAGTGCAGGTTGGTGGATATCGCATGCCTTTGAATAAGCAAAGGTCTCGGATATCCCAATTTCCTCTTCGTTATGTTTTATTCAAATTTTTGAGTGATGGCTAGTCCACATATAACTTACTAGTTGCACCCGCGGTTACCTATGCGGTAGCCTGTGTGTTAATCCAGGGTATAAGCTATCCTATCTCCATTCCAAATTTCATCAAAATCGGTTTAATAGTTACGGTGATACGTGGTAACAAACATTCACACACACACACACACACACAAAATTACGCATTTATAATATTAGTAGGATTAAGACACAGGTATGGGGCCGAGATAGAATTCGAACTCGCATTGGCGTCTCGTAAGGCACGCGCATCACCGTTCATCCGCCATCGCTCGAACAAAAAAATATAGAAGTCAAAAACATCGACTAGAAAAAAATGCTTACTCAATTTTATTTTTATTCTTACCTTACTCTCATTCAGAGTCTCAATAAGTTCCTCATCATCCAGAATATTCCCGGACGAGGCGTACAGAAGCCTAAGAATCTTGTCTTCAATCTCGAGCAACGTCGCTTTATCGGTGTTGATGCGGATAATCAGCTCGGTCCGTTGAATTTCGAGGTCTGGCCGCTCCAATCTTACCACATCCCTATAACCGTGGATAGTTTACATCGGAAGATTTTGTATGAAATACTAAATACAATTTTACTATTCTACTAAATGCGATGATTATTAGGTATTATTCCCGGGTGATATTCTGATTAATTACATCAGGCCCTGAAATAGGGCATATCGAAAACTGCGGTTGTAACCGCGAGCCGCAGCAAGTATATACTTACCTACGTGTAGTTTAATACTAACCAGTTGTACATTTGGCATTTGGTTTTATTTTTTGCAGTTGTGCGAATGTTGCTAAATTTGAATAATTTTAAAGAACATTATTCAGTACTAAATTTTTCTCAGGTTCCAGATTATTGACGACCGATGTGGCGCAATGGGCGGATAGCCGACTGTGAAACGTGAGGTCGCGGGTTCGATTCCCGCTACAGGACAAATATTTGTGCATTGAAAAAAAAGCGCAAGTATTTGTTCTGTGTCTGGGTGTTGTGGATCCCCGATCCTCGTAGTTTCTGATACCCTAGATACAGGGAAACCTAGTTAGGGGTCAGAGCCTATGTATGTGATTGTGCGGGCATTATTATTTAAAGAAAACAAAAAAAAAATTACTTTAAAATATGTTATCCAACTATTCATACTAAATATAAGATTTATCAGAATACTTCTAAACAACGTTCTATGCAATACATTTTTCTCAACTACCAGATTATTTCCTTAAAAAATATGCTACATTATCATAATAAATAAAATATTTAAGACTGAAATTAAATAATGATGGTAGAGAAGAAGTCGACCCATTTTGCTTAAATTTTCTTAGTATTAAAAATGACATAATATGACAAGATCACTCCCATGTAATGAAAATATTAAATGCCTAGGTTAGTATGATTTGATAAAGGTACTTCTTCTTATTAAAATAGTGGTTTGTCGCTACGAACAGAAAAATAGAAACAGTTGGCAGAAATAACAAAAGAGCAATAAATAATTAACCACTTTTGTGAGCTTCATAATCGGCTTTTCTTCCAACTACTACTTTGTTTCAACGCAACAATAGCAAGGAACAGTCGTAGAACTAGTGCTACAATGTAGTAGTGAAGCGTCGATGATAATATTCAAGAGTACTAAAGATATTATCTCCTAAGCTACTTACAAGCGAATACGAATTGGAATACAAATTGAATTGTTATTATTATATTATCATTAGCTGTTCCCCGCGGTTATACCCGCGTGGGCTACAGTTTATCACGATAAAAAGTAACCTATGTCCTTTCTCAGGCTCTAGACTATCTCTGTACCAAATTTCATTTTAATTGGTTCAGTAGTTTAGGTGTGAAAGATAGACAGACAGACAGGGTTAATTTCGCAGTTATAATATTAGTAGGGATTAATTAAAAATAGACTCGTTATGTTCAGTTGAATAAGGCTCGGATTTTCTTAATTTATAATATTCGTGCACTTTAAAAAGCATTTATCTTGTTTGAGCTCTAATTGGTACACTTATCGTCGCATGCAAATCTCGTGTGCATTTTAATTAAAGCGGCCAGTTTAAATAGGACGTGTTGACGCCAGGATGCGGTGCGGGCGCCCGACCGAACTCTGATGCCTAGTTAATTCACTTAAAATCAACACACCCCTCCGGCATCGATCTACTAAAACCTACTCAGTTATGCGCTACCACGCTAGAAAAACGAACAAAAAATATCAGGGTAAAATATCATTACCTACTTGATTCACGCCAATCAATTTGAATCGCACAATAAGGATCTCTTTGATGAATACCTATACCTACTAGCTCATCAAAGAGATTTTAAACATCATCGCTTAGTGCTTTCACTTTGCATGCAAAAATAAAAATATTTAGGTCACGGTTCCAATTAAAAACAAAATAATTGATACAAGAATGCAGGTCAGTAATGGATTAACTTAACTTACAAACGCTACTTAGCTAAAGCCGAAAAGTACCAGCATATTATTATGTTAGTTGTATAGAAAAGTAATGCTGAAGTTATTGCGTAGTTGGAAGAAACAAGCACAACTTGTAAACCTGTAGCTTTTTAAGGTTTGAGCTTTGGTTAGAGTTGGATGTTACGTTGTTACGTAACACGCAAGGCTGCAACGGATCCTGAAATATGCCATATATCGTCAAGCATTGGTGGTTCAATGGTAGAATGCTCGCCTGCCACGCGGGCGATCCGGGTTCGATTCCCGGCCAGTGCATACATTTTTGTTCTTTTTTATTTGTTTTGATTGTTTTTACTTAGAGGTTAAGTTTTTTTTCTCACATTTTTCAGTGTAGCGTAATTCTTTTGAAGTTAATGTGTTCGAAGTAAGCGAAAAGCTTCGCTTGGATTGCGAACTAGCTTTTAATTTCAACTGGGTTTGCTAGATAGAACACATCGATAGGTTCTTAACAACAAATTATTTACTATGTGGTAACACTAAAATGCATTATCGAAATACATACATACATATTATATAGATAGAAATATCCAAGACTCAAGAAAAAATATTCGTGCTCATCACAAATACATATATTTGCAATGAGCATCATCCTTATAATTGAGTTGTGACTTTTTACTTACGCCAGCAGCTGATCCTCTAGACCCGACAGCGTGACGGTGAAGTTGACCAGCGTCACTTGGATACAGATCTCGGGCAGGTAGTGCGGGTTGGCAAGTTTAGTGGTGAGGTACAGCCGGAAGTTCGTGTCGTATTCTATGTCACTGTCTCCGAGGTGGATGAGCAGACGACCCGCCTGTGCATATTATATTTATTTTTTAGTAAATAGCACAGAAATACAACACACAACAACAAGCAAGCAAGCTTTACAGCATTTTCGACAAGTGTTTCTTGATGTGCAAGTTTTATGATCCTGATTTTCATTAAAGTTAAAGTGAAGTTGCCCAATTGTATTAGGTTTCATTGGCTGATTGTTTTATGTCAGTTATTCTGATTTTAGTTTTTAATTGTATGATTGGTTGAAATTACATTTGAATACCAGTAATGTTAGTGAAAAAGAGAGAAAATTAAGAATAATATTGCAACCATCTTGCTAAAAAAAAAAACAATCGTATAGATGCGATAAAATACCTGCAGGAAGGTTTGTTTCAATAGAACAGGTGCAAGGGTAGCCTCAAGAGTTTCTCCGAGGTCCTCAATAAGCATGGGCCATCCTAAGCGAATGCAATTTTCTAATATTCGGAGATAGACTGGATCGTTCAGCTTCGTTATTTGAAGGCCGTTGTGTCTTTCCATGTTTTTTATCCATCTGCTGGCCTGAAATTGAGAACTTGTGCTATTTCTGGGATGTTACTTTGTGTAAGTCACGTATTTAGCACCCTTTAGTGACGACCGATACCTATGTATCGGTTCTTGTCCTAAAGTAATAAAACGTATCGTTCGCTGCATATTAAAGGAGGCAAGCGTTTGATAAATCTCAGACAACTAAATAATGTTTTTAGTACAATAACAAATAAACAATAGAATCCATTTTGCGCGCCAGAGCATGCAAGAAAGATCTTTAGTCCGACGAGAGATGAATGAATTCTGTTTATAAACGTTTCATTACGTTTAGGTATATGGCTGTATGTTCCAGCTTGCAGTTGCCGGTGCGATAAATCGAGAGTTATCGATTTCTATACTAGCATTACCGACCACTGGTTGGCATGTTTTTGCCCAGTACTAGAAATGGAAACCAGGACCAGAATGTACCTACAATTTAATAAGAATAATGTGCTCTTTTTGCAACTTCAGTGCATACTAAGAAAGGATTTTTGGGAATTGCTACCCACCCTTATGGACTTAAAATTTGTCTCAAAAATAAAGAAACTCCATGCGGGTGAAACTTTGGGGCGCAGCTAGTTTTGTATATAGATAATACCTTTAGAGTTAGACCGCAGAGACAAACACTAGACATCATTTTCTCGAAAAATACATAATCTCCGCGGGAATACTTCAAGCTGTCAAAATCTTTATCTATCAGAGTGGAGGACGTCGCAGGGCTGTACCTATCGCTTCATCAATGCCAGCATTAAATACGATAAGGGGAAAATAAAATGGTAGGTATCTCACTTGTTCCTGTGGATCGATAGTGAGGGGCCACCGTCCAGCCCTGGTCACTAGGATACCGTTCTCAGTGGAAATGGCGTCGCGAGGCAGCCCTTGTGAATTCCACGTGCGGACCGTGTAAGAGTCAGCCATTATGTCGATTAAACTACAAGGTGAAAGACAAGATGTAAAATCATATACTAAAATACATTTCTACGTTATATGTTTATAGAATAACAAATATTAGTTTCCATAGGAAAATATGGCCGTGACCGTCCATCCGTCTGTATGCTTGCCTGTCACTCCCTTGTAGTTTATAGGTAAGTAAATGCAAATTTGTCTGTATTATAACAGTGATCTCATTATCGTACCCTTAAGTAAAATAGTCATTATGCTGAGTTGAGGCCGATTTTTTTGTGTGTGTGATTTGAGTTATCTATCTATATTAATAAAAGAACAGAGCGTTTTACACAATCACGATACAGCCGAAACCGCTGAAGCGTAGAAACTTGAAATTTGAAACCAATATTTCTCAAATGGTCTAGGCGCACAATAAGAACTGATTTTCCGAAATTCCACCCCTAAGTGGATCAAACAGGGTGTGAAAGTTTGTATGGATTTTTTTAAAAATAAAATAATGCTGCTTGGTTTTCCAAGTATGTGTTTTTACAAATAAACTTGTTCTATTCTTTTCTAAGTGAGATAAAAGACTTACCACACTTAAGCATCTGAGATCACTGTAGTAAGCTCTTTAAAGTGCTTCTCCCCATACAAGGTCTCACAATAGGATTACCTTACAAGGGTGTGACATTCAGACACAGAGGAGCCATGACGAAACTAAAAATATTATATTTTGTAATATATATTTACGGAACCTTACATACTCATAGTTCGGTTCTTTTAGAAGTAAAAGTAATTACATGTAAGTATCTGAAAATGCAAACAAAAATCAATTGCTATTGCCTTGTTGGGTGCACAATGCACATGTTTCTGGAGAAGAGATGTAACGAAGAACTAGTTAATTTTAGTTTACAAAAGTTTAAGGTAGATTAAAAACTACCACGGTCATTAAAAAAAATTGACTTTGAAACGGGATATTCACCATGTAAAATACCACTAAAAACGTAAAGTACGGTCAACGACAAAAATTGCTGAACCATAACAAATTGCCCGATTATCTTTATCATCATTACCAACCAACCTTCGACCGGATCATCACATAACAACATGTGTGTTATGTTGTGGTCAAACGCTGCCTTGTAAGTGTTAAAAGAAAACAAACATTGCTGATCTAATACGCATTTGGAAAATTTATTATTTTCAGATTGATCAGCTATTTTTGTCGCTGACTGTACTATTGGGTACTTTCATGACACTTGAAACAAAAAAATAATGGCGAAATAATGAAAACTCAAACAAAAACAAATACATGGTAAATAACCCGAATGAAAACCAAATTGTAACGAATGCAGAGTTTTACAACAATAGACCCTTCAATAAGTAGAGCATGATAGATATGAATAGTAGACGTCATATTGTTAAAAGAGGTGAAGGTTGTATGTTACAGCTCATCACCGGGAATACTGAATTGATTTTGAATTTTTTTCACTGCTAAAAAGCTACATTGGCTACGTTTTATTGTGATAAATTTCTAGTGAAAACCTCCATGCTACGCCGGTGACTTAAAATTATTTTTCACCCAAGACGAAATAAAAAATAAAATGTAAATTATATTCATGCATTGAGGGCAAGGAGAGGTTGAATGTAAATTCATGTTAGGTTAGGTTACATGTGTGCTATTTTTATCACAAGCAGCGATGTACTTTTAGACAGTAGTGTATGATTGTATAGTTTACTAGTTGCGTCCCGCAGTTTAACCTGCGTCTTCCCATGCATTATCCCAGGAACATTTTTCCGGAATAATATGTAGCCTATGTTTTAATCCAGGGTATATATAAGCTATCTCCATTCCAAATTTCATTAAAATCGGTTAAGTAGTTACGGTGATACGTGGTAACAAACATTCACACACACACACACACACAAACTGTCCCATTTAAGTAGGATGGACTGGTGACCTTTATAAGGCAACTGAAAGGTATAAACGCAGCAGTTGTACACAACGTGTTTATTTTGTTCTCGATCTAGAGCTGAAATTAAAATTGTTCTTTCAATAATAAAAGGTGTTTTGCTGATGGCTGCTAAATACTTACTCAAAAACGTCGGAGGAAGGTATCATGAGGTTGGAACATTCCTCTATCCACTTGAGCTCGAGCTCGCGGCGGTAGTGCGAAGGAAAGGCGCCGAAATAGGCGATGCAACCAGACGCAACGATGATGTCGCCCGTGGTGCAGTACAGCTGCTTGGTTGCTAACTGTTACCAAGCGAATAAATTAAATTACAGACGCGGAGCATTTTTTGTGTGACAACTTAACTTTCAGATTATTTTTTCTTTATAATACTTTTTTTTTACTAATTACAGGGTAGCGTTTGACCACAAGTCACCTGATGTTAAGTGACGATGTGGTCGAAGATGGCGCCACGCTACACCTGGACTGGGAATATATATAGTGTAGCAACCAATAGTGCAGTTACTGTCAAGAAATACACTTGGATTTAAAAAATGAAATGCCGCAGCTTAAGGGACCTTGTGCACTAGTTGTTTAAGTTCAAGACTACCAGCCGTTTCTGATCATGTTATATAAAAAAGCCTTAGTTTCTTGATGGTAAGCGTTTTCCATGTGTTTGATTACTTGATCAGCTTGACTTCCCCACTGCTTAACATGGGATAGTCGAGTAGTGGGGAACTCGCGGGAATTCTCCACTGCTAAACTAAACAGCATTACCAACTTTGAATAGCTGAACCGTGAGGAATGATTATAACCTCCCCACGTTTCAATTAAAATGCCCAACTGGTTAACCGAGTTCGGCCGTTTATTTGAATAGTGGGGAAGACATGTTTAAACAGTTACATTAGTCAATGCAGTGGTCTTGATATGAAAATGATAATGGTTGTGACGTCTTAAGAAAACTTTATTTTCATTATTTCGATCCTACTGTTCAACGTAAGTCACGCTGATAAATGATCCAAAAGTGTATTATAAACTTGACTGACATAGGATAAATACCTTTATAATTTAGTTGATAGGACATAAATAAAAAATGACCATCAAGCCGTAGTGTGCAAATATTGATGCGTTTCTGTGCATTGTTTTCAGTGTATTTACATAATGGCATAATGAGATTAAAATCTCAGAGTAAAAAACGCAGCACACGGACATCTGGCTTTGAAGTTTTAATATGCAAAATTCTTGGTGGCATTGAATTGTAAGTAATGGGCAAGCGCAACCCTTACCGTCAAGCGAGCGACTTGAGCACCTTGTCACTGAGTTACGTAATGACCTACTTTCAATACTGGTGATGCAATGCAAATGTGTTCCCTATTCGTTTTGATTTCCCATGCGGCCCAAGCATGCGTGCCGTACCGAGTTCATGGAGCTTTGCAGTTTTATTGGATGTGCACCAAAATAATATGCCATTTTGTTCCTTTATTGAGTATGTAAATTAATATAAGTACCTGTTCTGACACATTTAAAAACCTTTTAGGACCTGTAACTATTCATAAAGTCCATCCAGTCCTATATCAGCAATAATAGTTCTAAAGTATAGAAATATAATTAATGTAGTGGCATTAATGCGCACCATTGCGAACCCCGTCCAAACCAGTTACGGTAATAGATTTTCTAAAGAATAGTAAAGCATCTTCAAAGCGAATGTACTTACCTACTAGTTTCAAAATATACGTTTTAAGTACCTTGACGCTGTCTTCCCACCTAGTCTGTTCATCAGCAAGCGCTTGGGTGAGCTTCCCGGCACGATAAAGACGCGCTGCTGCCAGGTCCACGTCGGCTTGCAACTTTATTCGCTCGTCTTCCACCACCTGCAGACGAGAGATATATTGATAACGTATCAGCAACGGATCAACAGAAAATGACCTGCACGAATATAGATTTTTCTCAGACGTAGGAACTAGAATATTCAGTCACTACTAAGTGATATTTGAAATAAGTTTTAATTCCAGTTTTTTTTCCAGAAATATTTCCGTCGGGTGTTTGACCAGTCAAACACCCGACGGAAATATTTCTGGAAAATTAATATCACGTATCAAGCTAGCACGCCAGCTATTTCATTTGAAAATTAAATTGTGTTAATTAAAAATGCAAAGAGGTTTTATTCGTTTACTCGTCCAACAATAATTTCAATGGTCAATGACTTCGCACTGAAGCATACAGCCTCAAAACGTAAAAAAAAGTCATTGATGGAACCAATTTTAGTTTTATCAAATCAAAAATAATTAAAATGACAGATCGCATTCGCGTAGCGTAAAAATTCATTGTTCTATTTTTAACTTTTTTGATAGATGCGCTTTAAAAGGATTTTAAAAGCCTGTAAAAGCTTTGGCGGCCACTAGGTAATTGATGGATGGTGAAGTAACGCGGTGCGCACACATAATTATAGCTATAGTGGTCGCCAAATATTTATTATGGACAAAGCACTAAGTGCAAATGATGTGTTTTTATGTGTATATCAGACTTTGCTGGTCGAGCCTATTTTGACATTATAGGTTATGTTACAAGTGTTTAATAGAATTAGGAAAAATCGCAATAAGTAAATAGAAATCAAATCAGCTTTTCTTACATCATAAAAACTTGAAACTTCGGTTCTTTCATGCTGACGAAAACTTTCCAAATAACTACTATTTGGAATGTTGAATTCTAGTAACTACTAGAATACGAAATAACAAGCAAGTATGAACTATTTTAACTCCTCCAGGCTTATTTTGCTTTCTGGTGTACCTACAACGAAATCATTTCAGCTTTTGTATGACCTCGTACGTATTGCCTGCGGCAGATGGAATGGAATTTAGATTGACCTCGGTCTCAGCGGAAAACAGGACGTATTACCATAGAGAAGAGGTGACACTTTGATGTAAATTGGTGCCTAGAATACGAATACTTTGTGACAGATACCAGCCGTGCAAGTTTGTAGTTCTCCCCTTTCAGTAAAAGTAGCTACTTAACGAGCAACTCTTCCAAAGAATATTGCTTCCAGTGTTCAGTGAATGGTCCTTGATTCTGACACAAATACCTACTTTGCAATTGATCTGAATTATTGAATGGGTCCCGTTTAGATATGTGACTATTCTTTTATCATCTTGCAGAATTATTTTCCTAGGTTTTTTATTTGTGGGCACATTTTCAATAGACTCATTCGTTTTGAAATATTGAGACACGTTGAGGATCACTAATTTGGAATTTATCGCTCTTATCATTATCGAACAGAAATCGGTATCAAAAACTACGTGGATCGGGGATCTACAACGGCCAGACATGAAACAAATACTTGCGCTTTTTTTTCAATACACGAGTATTTGTCCCGTGCGTAGAGAGAATCAAATAACATAGGTAAACTCTATTTTCTGAATACTCCTTTCTGTGCATTCTATGTTAGCATGTCTTACTTGCAATTCATTCAACATCTTAGCTAGCATAGCTTCAATTGCTTCGACCTCCTTCTGCTTTGCTCTGAGTACTGCCATCACTTGTTTCAGTATACCAGCTGCTTCTTTATGCCTGTTAAAATGTTCACGTATTTAGTTAAACGGCTATGTACATTTATATTTTAGAGACGAATTAATTAATTAAGATTTCTAAATGTTATGCATCTATATATGTATAACTCAAAGGTGACTGACTGACTGACATAGTGATCTATCTACGCACAGCCCAAACCACTGGACGAATCGGGCTGAAATTTGGCATGCAGGTAGATGTTATGACGTAGGCATCCGCTAAGATGGGATTTTGATTAATTCTACCTCCAAGGGGATAAAATAGGTGATGAACAGCTAGCAATATAATAAAATATAAATAAATACGGGAATCATTACGCACAAATTGTCCTAGCCCCAACTTAAGCTCGAAACATGTGTTATGGGTACTAGATAACGATATATATATACCTACTTATATAGAGAAATAAATATTTATATAGATAGAAATATCCGACTCAGGAACAAATATTCGTGCTCATCACACATGCCTTTACCGGGATTCAAACCCGGAAAAATAATGGTCATGATGTTGTCTAACGAGAGCCTAAAGAGTCGAGAGCCTTCGTGCTGCAAGGCGTAGGCGTGCGAGAATTACTACTTAAACCATTTTCAGGGCCTAAATCGACTGTCAAATTTCATGAAATCCTGTTCAGCCGTTACGTTACGGATCTCAGGATAGTTATTATATTTTTCTCAAACGTGCTTGGATATAAGAGCATTATTCTAACAAACTTCTTCGAGATAAATCAAACTTGCTGCACTGCCCAAATATATGTGAGCAGCGGCCGGCAAAAGTTGTATGAAAATCCATATCTGTCATGTTTAGCGGTCAAATAAATTACATAGAAAACTCATAACTATCGTGTAATTTAAAAATGGAACGATTTTTATTCCGAAACATGGCAACCAAGGAGGTAACTAATCAATGGGTTATTTAAATTCCGAACCGGCTTGCACATAGAAACATGTGATCACTTTTACGTAGCAATTTTTTTGTTCGTTGTTCGTCATTGGTTTTGTAAAGTAATTGTATTTGACAAAATGAGTTCAAGCGAAGACAATTAGTGATAAACTTACTTTAACGCCACTTGAAATTCAAGAGGTGGCAAGAGCCGTAATAGAAAACTTGTTACTGCCAAAGTCGAAAGAAAAAAGACCTGCCCAGGTACTGCTTAGTTTTAATTTCCGCGCATTATTTGAGAAAAGTACTATACAAGCCTAGGCCACAACTAGGCATTGATGGACTCAGGTATGCCCACATTTACACCTTCTTCCCTCAATGCCTCCTTTGTTGGCCGCTGCAGTAATGTACTAATACGTAATAATCACACGGCCATACAAACTATTTAGTTTTTGACAAAGAAGTATTACTAATCTATTACTCACGCGAGAATCTTCGGTTCTACAACTCGGAACACTTTGGCATACATGTCAATAGCTTGTACCCAGAGGACCATCGATTTGCACACCTGGAAACAACACTTTTTTTATTAGTATAGCGATGGTGGCCGAACAGTAGTAGGTAATGCGTATGCTATATACAAGGCATCGATACTGAGTTTGAATCCCATTTCGGCCACTTACCTACAATTATAACTTGATAAATTATATACGGATATACCAATGTACAAAACGTTTAAAAAAGACCGTGAGGAAACCAGCACGTCCAGATATCAAAATATTCAAGGGCATGCGACATCTGCAAAGTGCAAACCCACACCGGAACAGCGTAGCAAATTATAGCGCACGATCTCTCTGAGAGAATGCCTGTATCCCGGAAAGTTATAGGGTGATGGCATAATGTTGGAAAAAAAATCTTAGTGTATTACAAACAACAAACTTGAGTTGTGTAATTCTAAACAGCTAATTTTTTATATGTGTCCATATTTCAATAGTACCGAGCCTAAATTGGCAGGCTGAAAAGAACCTTTATGAATTTATCTATGGCAGGTATGATTAGACGACGACATAATTATGTACTTGTCACATCAAATACTCTCCCGTTCATTGGTACAATCTAGGGTATAATAATAGATGAAAATGACGATGTTTTCACCTTTGAAACTTTAACGACAGTTTCAGGATTGAAATCCTTATGAGTCAGGTAAACCTTGATTTTTTTCAAAGTGGCATCGGGTATATGATCTTTGTCGTATTCCTCAAGTTTACCAATAAAATTTACATCCGCTAATAGTTTCTTTGTAGAATCCCAGTCGGGCCTGCAAAAACAACATATATAATTATAATACAATGTTAGTTTTTTTTTTATATTTGCGGAAGCAGAGTTTGAAGCCTATGATCCTTGAGAGTTATGATGTTTCATAATTACCATCTACTTATGCCGTTTTTGGACTCGGTGCAATGCGTTATATATGTCGTGTTTTTGTCGTTGTTGTTACACTGAGTCAGACTATCGTATAGGCGTTGTCTCTCGACCCCCTTTCTTTTTACTACAAGTTTCACAAGGTGGTCGCAGAAGAAGATCCAAGTCTACTAATTTTGTGAACATAAAATTCTGTCAAGTAAATACCTCAAATTTTAAAGGTAACCACGTCATGTAGAAGATAAATCAATCACTAGATTTTGTCACATAATTTTCTACATATCTTACGCAGGAAGTTATTTAACTATGTAAGTTGACTACTAACTTATATGAAAAGAAAGAAAAATAGTGAGTTAACCTTGATCTAACATATTATACATACTTTTTATTTAAAATCTCACCAAGGAGGTCGGTGGGGTCCGTAAAATCGTTTTAAAGAATATTCTATTAAAAATACTTTAAGTAAGATGACTGATTACATACTTGGTCCCCATAAGAATGCAGACCGGTTCCATCACGAACCGTACGAGCACCGGTGGTTTCTGGAAAGCTTTGAGTTCATTAATGTCAGCTTTGTTTAAAGCCTTCAAAGCATTCTGGGCAGCTTCCATAGCAGGCATAGCGAGAGCCAAGTCGGCCTTTGCTTCATCGGCAATTTGCTTCACTTCCTCCGCTTTCACCTGGTTGGGAGCAATAGGGCTAGTGACATACATAATTTCTACAAGTAATAACTTTCAATTATCATTATAATTGCAGTTAATTTTATCATTATAATGATATGGAAAAACAAGATCGGTAAAAAAACCGAACGCTTCATAACATCATTGACGCTCCAACCAATAAACTAAATTGATATGTTACCTTAGCAGCCGCTTCGTCCTTCATCACCGCCTGTTTGACTTCATCTGCGGCCTTCTGTTCTACTTTCAGTCGATTCACGAGGGCGTGGCCTTCTTCCGCTTTCTTGGCAAGTATCGGTTCCATTTCTCTAACTTGTTGCTCCATCACGCCTACCACTTCATACGTTTCATACAGTTTCTATGCCAAAAAAATGTATTTTGTAATTTTTTAACAGCAGTTTTACATAAATATTTACTTTACTTTTAACTAGGTAAGCATTATTAACCTTGTCATCTCCTACCATTAGGTGAGACTGGCTGGCCATACACTACGCAGTCGCAGCTTGAAGTAGTCGATTTCTGACTGCTTCAGGCTCTCCGTGTATGGCCAGCCTATATAATCTATGAATGCGAGTCATGAATTTCTCGTTGCTCGTGGGTGGGGAAACCTGCAATGAGCTTGTGCTTTGTGGTAATTTAAATTACTCTTACTTGCAATCCGCAAGAAATCCTGTCTCTGCCACGGATGATCTGCTGCTGTTTCTTATCAAGCAGTATAAGGTACAGTTTAAGCAGATCCAGGTAGCTACTAGGAGTCGTGTAGAAGTATCTCCTCATTTCGTTGTAGAGTCGATCAGTCATCTCGTCCACGTCCTGTAGTAGGCATGTTAAGCAATTTAAAAAGTGCTTCAACTAAAACGCCATGAAAGACTTTTTTCCGTGATGCTCCTCCTCCAACTGCCACGTTATGCTTTAATTAACATTATGATTAAGTCAACGCAGATGGGACCAATGTTTTATTTTATTTATTTATGTAGCGAAATCATTAATATATTTTAAATAAAAAAAAATACAAGTACATTATTTATTTATATGTTTTAATGAGTTGATTGAGATGCTTCATTGATAGTGACGTTAAGGCTTAAGCTATAACACAGAAACTGTTTCACTAACTAGCAATGGCTATGGTTGCATTTGTGAACAAATCTATCATTACATCGGTTTAAGATAGAAAAGAACAGTGATATACCTTATGCATAGTGACGCAAAGGGTGGCTATTTTGCTGATTATGGCTTGGTCGCCGAGGGGCTGCAAGCACTGTTCTGCGACTGACAGTAGTGCCTCTGGCGGCCACTTGGTGAACCAATCTATAGTACAGCAGTTCACGAGAGAGGGGAACATACGGCAGCGACGTCTAAAATCAAGTAAATTAATAATAATAATAACACTTACCCAAGTACATATCTATATGTATGTGAGGTTAAGGGGCAGAGCTATCTCTGACCCCCTAACTAGGATGACAGTAAGGTGTCAGAATCTAATTGCATCGAGGACCCACAGCACCCAGACATGGAACAAATACTTGCGCTTTTTTTTTAATCTACAAATATTTGTCCCGTAGATAAAATTGAACTCACGATCTTACACTTCGCAGTCGGCTGATTGTCCATTGAGCCACATCAGTCGTCATATTCATAGCTGACTTTTTTCATTGATTATTTTTAATAAACAAAGGAGGATATTTAAGTGTAGAGCAAAGTGAAATTTGTACACGATACTAGCGTAGGTGTATACAATAAATTTAGCTACGAACATTTGTTATCAAACATAAGGGACTAAAAGAAGTCATAATAAGTGACCATTTTTATACACTTAATTTCACGCTGGAGCATACGAACTTTTATATCTGAATAAAACGTACCGTACCGTAATTTTAAATTCAGTTACAGATACATAACTTTTAGTTAACAAGCTTTAGATTTTGTAATCAAAGAGGTAGTTGGGTCCGTGGACCGTGACAGCTCGTCGCAAAATAACTCAAATTATGAACTCCTTTTGTACGTCCACGTCAATCTACCTTTTTAGGAAATTATCAAGCGCTGGATCATAGAGCCAGTCTCTACACGCATCTACTTATATTTTAATATCGTCATTTAGTAACACACGGCAGAACTGTGACCACATTTTAATTACATTGATACCTGAAAGCTTCTCCCACGGGGCTCATGCAAATACACAGGTGCAGTTTGCCTCGTACTCTGTTGATAAAGAAGTAGTAAACCGCGTCTCGGTCCGCGGGATTGATCCCGAACTTGGCAGCTTCAGGGCGGCATCCCGTCTGAACTTCCTCGTAAGTGTCACCCTCGAACAGATTAGGGACCTCACCTGCACGAATATAGCTAGATTACCACTACCACCCATATGGTACTACGAGTACATGCAATGGTGACAACAACAAGGTACGAAGAACATAAATGGATTTCTGCACAACAATGTGCTCGGAAATGAAATTCATCATAGCAGCCCTCGTAGCTAATTTAGTTTGTGAACACTTCTGTTACAGGGGACCAGTGATGCTCTCAGTATCATTTTTTTTTCTGTTTTCAACTGCCTATAACAAACGGCCTAAACGAATTAATTGGGCCTGGCGTGCCTGCATGCATCAAGCCGCGCCGTAAAATAAAATTTCCATGAGAATGCTGTGAGCGTGCATGTTAATAGGATAGAGTGGAGACTTTTAACGTGCATAGGGTTACCCCTTCCCCTTCGCCCGGTCACAAAAATCCACTCAGCGACTCGATATGCGTGAAATAGATGCCGTCGTACTACCAGTAACCTATGTCGCGAATAAAGACCACTGCGTACTATTAGTTTGCATAGTATTATATCTTCATAATCAGCCTCTTTCAGTCCATAGGCGAACATAGGCTTCTCCCAAAGGACGCCGCTAGACCCAATCTTCCTCTTCTCTCATACAAGCACTGCCAGCTATTTTGCCTATGTCGTCGCTTCATTATATAGGCAAGCTAATTCTGTATTTAGACATAATTTGACATCTCGCAGTAAAAAGAGTAAAATATGCAGCAAAATTATGTGCTACTGCTAGTCCGAGGTAACTCAAGCACCAAAAGCAGCCCTAGACCATTAGCAGTACTTAGAATAAGTGAATCAAAAAAAAATAATAATAGTGCAAGCATTTGACCCCAGAGTTGAATGACGGAGCATGCTTGCCGAGAAGATACCTATTCACTTTTGATTTGAAAGCTCCCAAATTATACTGTAATTATAATGCTGTTAAGTTTTCATTGGCCGGATTTCACGAATAAGTGTAGGTACAGTTTACAGCTGTAATTACACTCAGAAGTTTTGGTCTGAGCCTCAGAAGTACGCTTAGTCCTTTCGCTGATGCACACTTCATATTATTTTATTCTGAAACTTGCTGGTACGGTCAGCGACAATATACGCTGAACACGCTCAATATTAATTTTTTTTTAAGAATCTTGACCACCAAATATTGATGGTCATGTACCTACATATTTGGAAAATTGAGCGTGATCAGCTACTTTGTCGCTGACTGTATCATGCATGAAACCTATAACGAATTTACTATCTATCCATCACGTTGTCCCCCAATGTTTGAGTGGCAATTATCTGAACACTGACAAACTTTTGATCGATATGTGAAACAAAAATCGCATTGCATGTACCCCTACATTTTAAGAGCCACAAACATTTTCAATTCTAGGCATGTCCCAAATAAAGTACTTTATAGTTGCAAGACTAAAATTTGCAGGAAGGGTTTGTTGTTTGTAATTTTTATTTGTTTTTCAAATGTCTACTTTGCCGTTTTGCTTTCTAATGGATTATATATCCAACTGCAGCAGGTAATCCCTGGAAGCTAATAAGTGTTTTGTCTTTTGTCAACGAAGTATCCAAATTAAAGACAACTAAGGAAATTTAGAAATAACTACAAACATATATAAAAAATATAAAATTAGGCTCATTCTGAATTCTAACAATTGTAGTATTGTATTTGTAGTAGAGGTTTTATAGCTGTACAAAGAAGAGACAAAAATAAATATATATTTCTAGTGGTACCATTTGAGGAACAATTTAAAGGGATCAAAAGAAAACCGCAATAATTTCGCTAACCTAATCCCAGAAACAAACTAACCGGAATTCAGCATATTGTTGATATCTTCTAAAAATTCTTCTTTTGTGATTTGAGTGTCCGTAAACAAGAAGACAGTGTCTTCATTGTTAACTCCAGCTCTCAGGTACATCTTACGCAAGTCGTCGTGAAACTCGGGGGTGTCGTAGTTGCGTTTCAATTCCATACCCATACATCTAAAAACATACATGTTTATGATGGAAAAAGAAAATGTAAAAAGGTATAAGGTGTTTTCTAGTAACTATATACTAACTTGCACTCATTAACATGTCCGGCCAGTGTGGCAACGCTCCTACGACCTGAGCCGCCGGGGCCGACCATGAGGCAGTGACCTCTTTCAGCTCGCAGCACCCTCGCCACTCGGACAACGTGCTCCACGCAATCTTTGAACAGCACCAAGTGCATTTCCGCGCGAGCTGTTGAGTTGTACTCCTCGAGGTATTCCTAGAAGAATTACTCCGAAAAATTACTACAAGGGGAAGCCGCATGCAGTTATTTGTAACTAAGTTTCAGCCAAATTATGCTTACTCTTATTCATATGCCATACACAATCTGTACTACCATTTGTATTGCATTTGTTCTGTTAGAAACTCAATTTAATTACTCTATCCTCTATTTAATTATCCAAACAAACGACGAAGTGCCATCGGTATATATAGCATATCGTATGCTTGAAATCAGGCAAGACTGCAGTCAAACTCAAGCCCAGAAAAAAAAAACTTGTCCCCAGCGGAAATATGTTTTTTCATCATTAAACACCTTTAAGTACAATCATCTAAAATTGTGATTGATCTCAGAGAGAAAAAAGGTACAACTACATGTAGTTACCTAAAATAAATTGCACATAAAAATGAACTCTTACCTTTAAAACTATCATTAATTTCGACATATCTGGTATTTCCGCATACACCCTATTCTCTTTCGGAATAGCCGAGTTGATAAAGTCTCCATAGAGCAGAACCGGTGGCTGCTCGATAATTGGATCGTCAGGTACTTCCAGTATGGGCTGCTGGAAGTTCTTTTGGCAAATCGTACTCATCAAATGGAAGAAGTAACTTTTGTCTTGAATGTTTATAAGCCGGTCGTGAAAAACACGCAGACATTCGTGGTAAAACAGTCTAAGAGGAACAATAAGTAATTATAGATTTTGTAGCATTAGTTGGTACATACATTTAATAGTTGACATCAACTAAAAAATAGAATGAAAAAATGTAAGTTAGAGTAATATTATGAAACAGTCATATTACTGGCCACTGCATGCTGATAAGAAAGTTAGTGTGAAATGTGATGTTATATTAAATTGTATTACATGTATAAATATTGATAGTATAAACTTAAATTGTTGTGTGAATTTCTGTGTGTATGTTTGTTACCGATCCGCTCCGTAAAGGCTGAATGGATTTTCATATGGTAGGTGGTAGCAAGGTACGCAAGGTGGCGACGAGGGGACATTAACGGTTCCTTTCACTGTTACAGTTCGGGGTTTTGGCGACCGTAGGTTAATTTTAGAGACACTACATAGATTTGTCGTAGTCGGCATAAAAATCGACATTATATAAAAATTAAATGGGGCTATCGACTGCGTTCATATTTTTACATATTACTGAATTAGTTTAGCAATTAATAAGTTTTAAGTCAATAACTTACTGTACGGCTAACATCACAGGTATTCTTGTACTGTCGCCACGAAGATATCTTACCGTAGACGTCAACAGCTGTATGCACTATTTTTACCTGAGCATGGCTTGCGGAGATCGCATGTACGCAGCGTCGGCCTGCAGCACACCTTGCATGGACTTGGACAAATCTCGCAGATTGAACACGTAGTGAGACTTAGCCGGCGTAGGTAGTAATTCGGCACATATCTTGTTGTACACATCAACAGCTGCGTTGACAATGGAGTCACCAAGAACGGATACCTCTGTGACAAAGTCTTCCATGTGTCCTTTGAGAATCGCCTGGTCAGTCATGGAGTTAAATTAGGTAGGCTCTCACACATAAATTCACTTTGCTATTTTTTTCAATATTCGAATAGGTTATTTGAAAGTTACTCTTTCAATCGATTCTCAGATTGATCTTTACGGCCGTTCCCAATAACCAATCTATCCACGGTTTGCCCTACAAGAGATAGGAATTTGACATAAGCTCCATAGAAGTAATGTCAAATTGCTATCTGGATAGATGGGTTATTGGAAACGGCCGTAAAGATCAATCTGAGAATTGATTGAATTGATTGCACATTAGATGCCTCGTACAGATTATTTTTGTAATACTTGCCCAATGCTGGTTGGCAAATAAATAAGTTGTTATAAAACTGGCTATTTTCAATAATTAATTGGAGACATTTAATGTGCAAGTGAATGTGTATAAAAACGAGTTCAATAAATTTTTATTTCTAATCTTACGATCTATTCATATACTTAAGGACGGTGGTTTAATGGGAACATTATTTCATTTATCACAAAGACAGACCTTGAATATAGTCTTCATAGCTTCAGAGTTGGGCGCGGATATGTAGAACATCGCGAAGTGGCGTACGAAACGTGCAGAAAGCGGGTTACGGCCTCCGCCGGGCGGTGCGCACGCGCACGATAGAACCACGTCTAGGATGTCCTTCCAATAGAGCTTATCTCTATCGTAGAGACCACCGAAATCCAGATATTGCCTATTTTACACATAAAAAAAACCTTTTACAAGCTGAAACTAACTGGACTGCGGTTTCTAATCAATTTTACAAATAAACATCTCAAGTCATTACTTAGAACATTTAACGCTCTATGAGTGAACAACATGCGTTATCAACCAAGTTAAATCATTTCCCCCATTTACCTCAGCAACTCAATGGTCGGTTGCGCGCCGTACACATCTAGTCGAGGCATGTTGACGTCGTCTATGAAGATAATTACTTTCTTGCCAAGAGGCGCGCCTATCGCCCTCCGAGGTCGCTTATCCAATCTCAATTCTATCACTTCCTACGCAAAAAGCGAAAAAACATTATATTATTGGTACGTAGCTTACTGAAAATGCTAATTTGAGATTAACTTTTCTTTCTTATACATGCGGGATAAAAGTACTCTCCGATCCATAAGTAATCTCATTGCAAGTCATGTTCCGTTAATACGTGAGAGAAGGACAAACCAATAAACAAGCTTTCGCAATTATAACAACATTAGCAGCACAGAGGTGTTAGCTGAATGCTGTAGATGTAGTAGCTATATAGTCGTAAGGCTAATCCCGGACAGCTCCCTTTGTATTAAAAATCCATTAGTCAATTACTAGAGAATTCTCGGTAAGCCCTCGTCAGCAAATTAAGCCAGATGGGGGTGAACGTGAAAATCTTATTGCAACAGGAGTGAATTAAAAGTGTTTGACTTTACCTACTTACTTCTTTTTAAGCGAAACAATGATTGTGTACGCGAAAACTCTTATGTTCCATCTAAGTTTCATTTTTATTAAAGTCTACTGTAGCTGATGTTTTCAACAATTTATTACATAATATCATACAACGGTCCTTGGGGACGGAGAAATGAAATACCTGCGTCCGAGAACTGCTGGTCTGAGCCGAAAAATTCAATATAACTGGTATGTAATGCCCAGTACTGGCCATTCGATTTAATATTTCCGCAGCAATGCATGTTTTACCCACACCTGAAAAGTATCTAGTTTAAAAGGAAGGATTGCGAACACATTTTTTGTTTAGTTTGGGTGACTAAACCAAATAACTTCTCCTCAAAAATTCTCCTTGTGCATCTTTGAAAAATAATCGTCTTATTATTGAGAAAGTAATCGGGAATCGAACTCAATCACAACAATATTCCATCAACATCTTTGTCAATCATTAACATTAAGTCCCAAAAATGTAGCTAGCTACCCGTAAAAGTTATAGATATGGAAGCAAAAATGCAGCGTGCAGTCCAGCGCCATACTAAACAAAAATAACAAAAATTAAAGCGAAGAAAATATATTCATTACATACACTTTACGACAGCGGAGAGTGAGGTCGCGGGTTTGATTCCCGCTACGAGAAAAATATATATGCATTGGCAAAAATGGGCAAGTATTTGTTCTAATACATAGTTCCTGATATCTTGGGCAGAGCGATACGTATAATGCACACGTGGTTGTGTGGTCGTTAATATGTTCATAGCATGGGACATAGAAAACAAATGACAAAAAAGAATGCAATATTGCGCAATGTCTGACTCAGTATGCAATTAAAGTACATAATACTCGTGACGGTACAAAGCGCACTTACCGGTGTTGCCAGTAAATATGACCGGTTTTCCAGCGCCGAGTAACTTTTCAAACAAATATCCGTAACGTACGGTGTCTATGGTAGGCACTAAGGTCTCGAAGAAAGGTCTGTTGCAATCATAAAGGAACTCCGGTATGATATCTGCCCATACTCTCAGTTTGCGGTGCTTTGTGTCCATGAACATATCGAAAAAGTTGAAGCCTTGTGGAAAACTGAGAAGAAAAACAGTGTCATAAAGTTTATTCACCTCTCATGCTTTTAAGATTCTTGTTTTCTATAATATCTGTTAGTTGAATTTGTGTAGTTAGAAGGCGAACTTTGTTTCATACAAACTCTCGCTACAATCCGTGAATGTTGTTCGTAGTTTCTCGATGATTTTATAAGTTGCTAAAAGTTAGTTAGTTTAGTTTTCTATGGTCTTCTAAGTAATCTACAGACTTATAATAAATAAATAATCAGCTACATTGAATTCTTCCACACAATGCTACGTTAGTTTTTGCTACGAAAATGTAGAGAACATAACACGACGTAGCATTGCGTAGTTCACTGACATAGTAGATAAGAGGCGTAATAGTGCCATAACGCATAAGTGTATGGAACAAAAATAGTCATATTAACAAATTTAACTGAGTTATTATTATATTCCAGTCAGTGACTATAAGCTAGGGAGGTTTTATTACAACGTTTTTTTTAACAAGACGCCAAAATCTCATTTCTTGTGAAAGTGAGCATAATCAGGAGATAAATGATCTAAAAACGTACTATTCAGCTTCTTCATACTCTTCAAACTGTCTCTTGACCACCTCTTCGAAAGCCTTTCTGTTAAACTCAAGGATGTTGCCACCGATGCTCCACACGTAGCAGAATATGAAGCAGTGTGCTATGTACGTCTTGACAGCGGCCTTGTCTGCGAACCGCTCTCCTGGTTCACTGAGCAGAGCACCCAAGAGGAAGCAAATAGCTGACACTTTACTGATATCCACCTTAGAAACCAATTTCACAGTCAGTTATGGTAAGAAGGTGGAAACAATATTATCAAGCCGATATTAAGTTAATCCCCGCACATTAGTTGGCCCAAAAGTGAATGTCAAGATGGCTGTTATTCGTAAAGGTGTTACGTCCGGTTTCAATAACCTGTACAGTTTGCTTTCTGGAGATAGAAATTTGACACAAGCACCATAGAAGTAATGTCAAATTTATAGCTCTAGTAAAGCAAGCCTTGGATAGATAGATTATTGAAACTGGCCGTTAGTAGCCACGGCTTATTAACTATCTATTTGGGTATAGTACAGGTACTAGTCCATATTTTAGTGGCTTAATTTTTGAATGGCCAATATCGTACAGGATACATCGGGTTTTTTATGGGCACGTACCACACGCGTGCACATCTGGTCATGAAAAGCTCGTAGTACAGTCAGCGTCAAAAGTAGCTGATCGTTCTCGATTTTCCAAATGTGTTTCAAATTAGTAATTATTATTGTTTGTTTTTACATTTTACATGGTATCATTTTGACCACAACATAACACACCTTATTTTAGGTGATGATGAGGTCAAAAATTGGCGTATAAGATGGTGAGGATAATAGAAAAAAGTGTGATTGTTCAGCGACTTTTGTCGTTGACTGTACATGCAGAATAATTAAAATAATTGGATCACTCCTACTACTTCCATCGTGAATCACTTTTTTCAATGGTGTCATTGATTGCTAGGTTTCATGGACCTTGACTAGAGAGATAAAAATCTCGACAAATTCTTTCAGAGGATAAATCTGATCATGTCACCTGTTTGATTCCAACTAGGCATTTTTTGTTCACGTGAGCAATGCCGATGTCTAGCATCTTGAACAGCTCGTAAACAAACTCTGAGTTTTCCAGATTAAAAAGATTTTTTTCGACACCTTCTTCAAGCCACGTGCGGACATAGGGCAAAAACTTCATTTCGTTCGGGTCTATGTATACCATGCCGCAGCGCGAAACGGTGGCTGGCGATGCTTGTGCTAAGTCCGCTACCTACAATAACAAATCAATAAATACAATAGGCCATCTACATTATTGTTCCTTTGCTGCAATACTACTTATATAGACAACTAGCTGTTATCTGCGGTTGCATTCGCTTAAACTACAATTTATCGCAATAAAAAGATTTCTATGTCCTTCCACAGGGCTCAAAATATCTCCATATCAAGTTTCATCAAGATCAGTTCATTAGTTTTTATGTAAGTTTAACCAGAACAAATAAACAAACAAATCTTTTCTCTATAGATATTATTCTATATAGAGTATATAACCTCGTACATAGCGCATATTATTACTTTTTCACGCTAAAACCACTTACGCCCAAAATTAATAAATCGATCGATCCTTATCCGCGGTTTGGGATCGATATGACATGTCATATGTAATTTAAGTACACCCAGATTCGCTCGGTTCTTTAGACAAAAAACGTGGTGTAAAAACGAATAATTAATTAGCATTTCATAATGAATACCTCAAATAGCATGTGTACATAAGGTGTGAGTTTGATTCGTTCAGAGTTCGAAAGACACAGCATCTTATTGTCGTCAAGTACCGTGTTCATGTTCTCAATCCACACAGCATCCACGGGACCATCGCAGATT
Organism: Opisthograptis luteolata; assembly: GCA_931315375.2. Lineage (NCBI taxonomy): Eukaryota > Metazoa > Arthropoda > Insecta > Lepidoptera > Geometridae > Opisthograptis > Opisthograptis luteolata. The sequence continues at coordinate 8,600,023 of OV928033.1, forward strand.
AACCATTGGTGGTCTGGTTTCTCACACTGTAAGATTATTATGGCTAAATGCTTTAGTTGATTTTTTTCCTAGGCGTACTTATATTTCGCAAGGATCAATTAGGAATTTTTAGTTAACACTCTGACATTGCATGATTTCTGCTTTGCACCGCATTTTACACGCAGGCGTATTAAATGAGAGTTCCCAGTAAAGATCTTTGTAAAAAAGTTTGATGATTGCAGGCTTCATTCCTTTGTGCATTAACCCTCCGCAAAAAGCAAAGAGCCTGATAAACCTATTTCAGCTGAAATTTCCTTTGTTTACTTCTGGCACGTGTCTTTTTATGTCAGCAAAAACAAGTGAAAGCAAATTTTAACTAAAATGGGTACGTATATATAAATATTTTTTTTAAATGAGGCCTATATAGATTGAATATAGTAAAAAAACAATGTTGTATTTACGTACTTGTACTGCGGTTCGCAAACATAGTGGTAAGATTCCGTCATGCCACTCAAGCGTCTGCAGATTTACCTCGCCATACAATTCACCAATGGTAAGACTCTTAGGGTTCATTATGTATTTATGTACGATTTGGTTCTGAGGGCCAGGCACTTCATTTTCATGTAGCCGTGTATAAGTATCGCCCAGAGCCTACAAAATACATAGCATTCATAATTCTAGAACGATTGTGGTCAAACGGTAACGCATACGCTTTACAATCCTATGGCATTGCCATCCCTCAAAACCGTAAAAGAAGACATCGTGAGGAAACCGCCGTAGACAAAAACCAAAAAAATAAGTGCATATGAGACCTACAAAACCACCCTGGACCAGCGCGGTAGTTCATGGCACATACTCTCTGAGAAGGCCCGTGTTCCAAGATTGAGAACGAAATAGACTGATGATGAATATGAATATTTCTAATTTAAAGGTTCTTTATTTCTCAACCAGAAAACAGACTAAAATCAGGTCACGGCTAGCGTTGTGACCTAGTTTTGAATTACGATTGCACACCGAAAGGTCAAAGTAAGGCAATCTGACCTTTTATAGCACCCTGTAAAGTCGAATGTCCATAATTACATTGATTGATTGAAGTTCTAATTGCCACTCAGTCACTTAAAAGTTGGTACTTACATGCAAGACAACTGTCTTTCCCCCTCCGGTGGGTCCTACGAGCATCACACCCCACCGTACTATCATCGTCTCGTGAAGTTGTATCACTTTACGAATCTGACATGACTCGATCTGGAGTTTCTTTTCGCGAAGAACTATTTCTATCAAAAGTTAAGATAATTGTATGGTCATGGAAACAAATGATATAAGTAATGGGTTTATCATCATAGCCAACGCCAATTCAGAACGGAACATATCGATTTATTTTTTAGGAAAATGTGTTTTAATATAACGCCACTTTAATTATAAGTACGCACAAGTAAAGTCTACGTACCTACGTATTAATTTTGAGATTATCAAGTCTATACTACTACTTTTAATTTTATCTAGGTGTTGTGATACTTTGCATATAAGGAGTACCAAGTTAGGCATCAGACCAGTGTATGTAGTAGTGTGGCCATTATTATTATTTTTAGTTCAACAACAACTCAGATACTTACTGATAACATCCTCCATGATCCCATAGTCTCTATCGGGCAGACTGACGCCAGGAAAAAGATCGGACAGTATACCAGCGAATAGGATGGCATCTGCTGCTAGGAACTTTGGTAAGTTGCTATCATTCAGAGCGCATAGAAGCGTCATCTCTTCGTGCTGGTCAGGGCTCGCTCGCTTCAGAGCACCCGCCATTACCTGTAAATGTTACCATTGTAGGAATGCTACCTTGGTGTTAAGGTAGTGAATAGGGTTACAACTAAACACTGGAAATATCTAAAATACAGCAGTTTTTTTTGTTAGTTAAAGGGTAGGGTGACCGCAATTCACCTGAAGGTAAGTGACGATGTAGTTGAAGATGGTGGTAAGACTGCCGAAACACACTACTTAGCGACAGATTCTTAACTAAAGGGTGGTAATAGTTAGCCAGGTGAGCACTAAAAAAGGCCGCACCACCAAACTATGGTGTATTTTGATTTAACTAAACCACGAAATAACTTTGCGTAAAATTACCAAGACGCTTTTCACTGCGCGCATGCCGAAGTCATAATGGTCCTGTTTAGAAAGCTGCTCACTAGATAGTTTGTACATTTGCACCATCTTTTTCGCTAAACCTTTTGACGATTCGAAGCCTTCAGAATATAAGATGACCTCCGCGATTAGCGCTAAAATATAACCACAGATAACAGATAAAAGATAATTTATTGTCAAACATCAGTAAATTTGAATTTGAAAGATGAAGGTGTTAAATTACGGAATAAAATGCTTTAATTTTCAATAGAATGCATGCTCTTTTACACACCTGCACTAGGATTTTGTGTTGCATGTGGCATAAACGCACACCTTAACTCACTACAAACATACAAGACCCAAAAACAAGCATTTACGCTAATCTTAGTTTGTTAAAACTATTCCTATGTGAAATAAGCTATTTTTTTATTAACAGTAATGAAATGAATCAAATCGACCGTCACGATCAAATACCAAAGATCCTACTTAGTAAATTACCATAGTCCGGCACCATCATAGAGATGGGTCGGAACAAAGCCTTCAGGTTGTCTGGTAGCTCGGTTCGACCCGCGTATCCAGGATTCATGGTGATGAACGCGGCACAAGTACGGACTAGTTTGATCTCACGTCCTTCGAACATAAATCTGCAAATTAAACAATATCTAACTTAACAATAAGCAAATGATTGTTTGGAATAAGCGTTAAAATTTTATTTTATATTTTCAATTCGTAGGTATATTATGTATGGGCGATGGCATAGCGTAGTAGATTAAGGTCCATACGTTCTCTCTGAGAGAAGGCCAGAGAGCCAACAGCGGGAACGTAATAGGCTGATGATGATGATATGTAAAAATCAAAATCCTAACTCATTCGCTGACACACCAAAGTTCTTTGGTATGATAGGGGGCACTTCAACGAAAAGGTTTTTTCATAATCACCGTTTTGGAGAGGTCTAATGAGATTTTAAAGTTTGCGTGGAAAAACATCACCCTCCACGCAGGTATAAAGCCGGACTGGTCGATAGTTCTGTAAAAAATTCCGCAAAAACCTACTTTGCAAAGTATCGTAATATTATCAGAATCAATAAAAGCATCCTAGGTAACTTATATTATATCTGTTACCTGGCCTGCTTGGCGACCTTTGCGTTTCTGATAGTAATGAGCTGCTGAGCGATGACAGACAGCACCTCGATGTCGATTCGGTTAAACTCGTCGAAGCAACACCATGCACCGGACGTGGCGAGGCCAGAAAAGAATCTGCCCATCATCTTGTAATCCAAACCTGTTCAAATTTCAGCACGTAGTTGGTTATTGAGCGAATGTAATTATACATATAGACAACATAGTATAGTCCAATTATTTTCAGTTTTAGTCTGGAAATTCAGTTGAATGTTGCGTTATCAAAAGCACCCACAAAAAGCCTTTCCTGAAAAGCTTTCCGGTACAGTTAATTTTCATAAAAGTTCATGTTTAAAATATTGGACACATTTTACCAGGAATATTTTAATCTGTTTGTGTCCTTTTGATACGAAAATATAAAAGGTTTCCATCGGCAGCCTCATATTTAACTGGCAAAGCGGCGGCTCTACGAATCGAACTCAATATATTTTTTGTACATGCAATTTTTTTTAATTCGATAACCGTCAAAGGCTTCTGTGAATTTGTTTCTGGTTTTTACTATAATAAACACAAAAAATAAAGTAATAATATCAGCTTCTGTTGGTTTGCAAATTTTCCATCATAAAAAAGGTGAAAAAAAAAACATGGTGAGAAAATAGGCACATACCTATTTTTTTGTTGTTTTGTTTTTTTTTCTTCGACATCGAAGAACCACAACATTCAAAGGCTTGCAACATTTACCAACCGGCACAATGCACAAGGTCAGCATGGTAGATTACAGCCCATACTCTATTTCTCTCTGAGAAAATGCCTAAGTCCCATCAGTGGGAAAGTAATGGACTGACGATAAAGGATGATGATAATTTCAAAACGACATATTTTATAGTCTTGTTGAGCATAGACTATGTGGAACCGCCACCTAATCAGAGATACATAACTATCGTACCATTAATGTCTAAAGAAGAGACCCCAGTTATTCGCACCTTCTGAGCAGTTGAATACAACGCATTGTATAGCGAGGGACTTCGCCAAGTCTTTCGTGGTCTCGGTTTTGCCAGTGCCGGCAGGGCCCGCGGGTGCGCCGCCCAGGTCAAGCTGCAGGGCCCCCATGAGGCAGAGGTAGCAACGATCCGTCAGTGGCGTTATTACCAGTACACCTTGATTAAAAAAATGTGTTATAATTATGATTTTTTATTTGATTTTTAATACTGACCGGGTAGTAGCGGGACTTGAGTTCATAAAAAAATCACATAGAAAAAAACACAATAAAATTTTCCTACACATACCATGTTTCCGTGGGATTTTCCAAAAATATTCATTCACTTTAACATTACCCTGACAATTAACAACAATCATAATGTCCGAGCCGTTTTCAAGTTTTAGCGAGACTAACAAATAGCAATTGATTTTTATCGATAGAAGAAGAAGATAAGAAAAAAAATCGCATCTCACAGGCCGCATCAATTTCATCCTGATTAATAGATGTCGCGCTTCCGTGAAACTTGATAGTGGTATCGTAATTAAGTCTTCATAATGTAGTTTTGCTTATTTGGATAGATTTCAAACAATATCTATGTGAAACTAATTCCAAAAGGGGCACGTAGTAAATCTTTTAACAGACTTCATATTGTAACCAAACATACAAAGCGAGGTGAACTTGTTGCGCTTTTGCTTTAGCTAAAACATTCCAACGGTTTGTGCGGCCAGCGTGCCACTTTAATAGTGTCGCCGTATTGTTCTAGTATAGCGGAACCTGGGGAGACTTGACCGCCCCTAGATATCAAAATCTATAGAAGTCTTTAAAATTCCAAGAATGCAACAATGTAGCTCTTTGACAGTTTGTAACGTTGAATATGACATTGGTAGTCTCAGGCCGACCACTTCACACCGTTGAGTGAAATCTGATTTTAGCGGCAAGTAATGTTTTTTGGTAAGTATTTTATTCGTTTTTTAACTGCTTCTGTTATAATATATCTAGTATGGTGTAAAACAAATAGCTTACGGGTTGAGTGAAGAAGTATTGTCATTGTTTGAGAAAAGAAAATCTTCTCTTTTAAAAACACTTTTCCTAGCTTCATTAAACTTGTAACTAACGCTTTTTGAATTAACCATTATTTCGTAAGTAATACAAGTCAATTTCAATATTTTGAATTTTTGATTGCGTAGAAAAACTTTGTGTTATTAGTTTTTTTTTAACCAAATATTTTTAAAGTTTTTGTCATTTATAAATTTACTAAACAATGGGGAAACTTGTTCCTTGTAAATTATTTAGAATATTGGCCCAAAAATGTTTTAGTAACCTCATCTTTGCGTTATTTGTAAAATAAAAAAAGGGATCTAGGATCATATTTCATGTCATTAGAAGTAACTTAAATACTGCTTGCCTCCAGCTCCCAAGTACTCGTGCCCGTAAATGTACAAAGCGCTGGACATCCGTGCAACGCAGTTGTCGATGTCTTCCTCCCAGTAATAGCGAATCATTTTCAGCCATTCAAAGTCGGCTCTATAAAAGAAAGAATTTTTTCTTCGGTCTATAACGTCAAAAATTATAAAGACTTCACATTTTTCTAAGCCTCTATAGCAAACAGCAACACAATTAAATGTTACGCGAGGATGAACAATATGAACATGAATTAGAAAGTGCGCATTAAGTGCCCAAATACTGCCAGCATTGGTTATAGGGTAGATGTGCGTGGCAATAATGGGCCATCCGTAGAAAGGTAAATACAAGCACCCAGTCAACTAGATCCAACCAGCTAACGTGTGTGGTTTGAAAGTGCATATTTTGCACCTTAATGGGTAATCTTAAATCTCCATAATCTTAAATATCCCGCGCATGAATGCTCAATTTATTTTTCATGCATGAAAATGTGTCCCATAACCATGTATGCCACGACTTAAAATAGGTAGAACGTGGTGCGGGGTCGCAGTCGGATTAGGTTTTTTTTTTAATTATTCAGATAGATGACATAAAATAAATGTGGTGGTGCATGAAAAATCGATATAGCAATTCGTAGTGGTCAGCGTTGGAAGGGTGGGCTGAACATGCTGATGGGGGAGGGTGAGAAGCGGGAATCGCAGAACTATGAATTTAAATACTCCAGTCGAGTGACGATACTAACGCACGATGCACGTGTTTTTCGACCATCTGTGAAATTGTGTCACGCGCGTGGACATCGATAGTAATCAGTGCGCATAGAACTTTTCGAAATAAAGAAGTTATATCCGTCCGGGTCAAGGCAGCCAAATCATTCAGGTCAGCTATGCAATTCTTCTCGTATTCTAAGAGAGCAATGTCTATTCGTAGCGGTATTTCCAGATCAAACACTGCGTGAACTCCTTTTGCCCACATTATTTGGGAGACCGTTAGGACAACCTGAAAATAATTAGCTTTTAAAAATATATTTTTTTTTTTAAGTTTTGGGGTTTTATTAATAGATACCGTATTTTAAAAAGTGTAAAGGTGTTTGCTTTCTTGCTGTTAATTTGCTCGATTACGTATCTTTTAGATTGGAGCAAGGAAATGATAATAATACTTTTTTTTAATAACCCATTTTAAATATAATAAATAATAAAACCTGATTAGAAAGGTTGTTGTTGAATTCATTTCATAATGGCAGAGTACTATTTATGAATTCTTTATTTGAGTTTTTGTATGATTTACCTCTTCAATACCACGAACCCGACATAATAGAAAAAAAAACATATGTCTGGTTGACACGGTCCCAAACAATTAAAGAACTTCATTTATTAATTTCATGGGGGCTAAAATTACGAATAGTGATCGCACATATTTTCAGCTTTTCTCTCTTCAGAAGAAGCGGACGAGATTTTTCACCAGTATTCGTTTTATGAACTTATGTTTTTATTATCTTTTACAGTTTAGCGTTTGATCACAAGTCATCTGATGTTAAGTGAAGGTGCGGTCGAAGATGGTACGCTACATCTGGATACTGGGAACTGGCTCTCAAGTGAGACTGCCAGAGAGTGGTAGCTAGATAGTCGAGCACTAGAAAACGCCCCAAAAATTACCAAGCTTACATTTTTATCACGTTTTCCTTCACCGAAAGCTCATTGTAGGATTTGAACTATGGGTTCACTGACGGCATATGGGTCGCAAGTCATCGTCATTAAGTACCACTGAGCAATCATTGATTAGAGTTATTTTTTTTTATTTTTTACAATAAGCTAGTCTAGCGTTTGATCACTATCTCACCCGATGGAAAGTGACGATGTGGTCGAAGGTGTAGCACGCTTGCCCAGTAAATACCTATTCACTCTTGACTTGAACACCCCCGGGTTGTATCTTTCAAGAAATACCGACCATGGCAGGGCATTCCACTCTTTTGCAGTTCTCACCAACAAAGTTGAGGCAAACCTGCTCGTGCGTATCAGTGGCATTTCCACGATGAAAGGATGGCGCTTATCGGAACGCCTGGTCATTTGGTAATGGAATGGTGCTGGGGGATAAGGTCGTGCAGTTCTTGTGCACACTCTCAGTAGTGTAGTCTAGTTATGAATGAACTAGTATTATTTCAAATAAAATTTTACTTGTAGTATAAAACGCATTTATTGCACAATAGTGACCCGTCCCGTCTTCGTATGTGAAGATTTTCACAACAGGAAGTTTTCTAAAAACAGTTTATAGTAAAATAATATGAAATAGATTTACTATCATTTTTTTCCAGATTAAAACTAAGAACCAACAAAAACACAATATTCAGTGGGCCATTTGGTTATTTTTTGGCAATACTGCTTTGACTATTTTTTTAGCGTTTTTTTACTTTTTCGTCAATCCCTGATCTACATGAGGTACCTCGCTGTCGCCGTCAGGGTAAGGCTGTTTATAGCAGGGCCTCAAGCGTTGTTTCTTCATTTTTAATCCACAAGTTTCTAATGATGGGCATCTTTAAACTGTCCAAAAACCCCGAGTTTATCGAAATTATAAGTGGAAGCCGTTGAACAATTATTTATTTGTTCCTTGACACGTTTGATGGCCTGATGACTTAATTTTAAGTTGTGTTTTTTGTATCGCTTATTCAACGGATATATTATATATTTATTTCAAAATATGAACTTTCCGTATTAATTTATTTAAAAAATCCGTACATTTTTTTTTAAACAATCCATCTACCGTTATGAATTAAATATTGTGTTATACAATTTATAAAAAAAATTACTTCTTTGTAATATAGCTACGATAGAAAAAAATAATGTCTAACTTGGTTGGGATGTAATTGGACCCATTCCACTCGAGGGCACGTCAAAAAGTTTTTGAGCGCGTATTTCATGCACCGCTTCACCGACGCGAACATTGCATCTTCCACCTTACCCAGCCAGTCCTCTACGTTGCCACGGGCTTTCAGACCCTGGTGATAAACAAATTACAGTAAAGAAATAAGTTTATCTATTGCTGCTGTTTGTTTTTATTATTTGCGTTTGACCACAAGTCATCTGATGTTAAGTGACGATGTGGTCGAAGGTGGCGCCACGATACACCTGGTTGGGAGCTGGCTTTCACGTGGGTCTGAATGCCCTGCTCCAAAATATGGTAACATCCCGATGTTTTCCTCCTTGCTCGTTGTTGTGAGTATACAATGTATATACACATATATATACTTACATATACAGGTACATTTCAGGTCTTAAACTAAATCGCAATAACAGTAGCTGGTAGACCACTAAAGCCGAAAAAAAAGACAGTAACTAACCTAACCCACTTGATTAGAACATAGCCATAGCTCTTTAATGATTAAATTAGGTCAAAGTTCCTCGAGCTGGTATGAAACAAGCGGTTCAATTTGATATGCAGATAGCGCTATTTCGTTTTAAATTTTATATTATACATGCTACGACAAGCAAGTCCAATGAGCTGTAATCAATTCTGTCGTACGTGAAGGTTCTTTTCCATTTGAAAACTCTGTTGCACACTGTTAATAAGATTCTGGAGGAAAATGTAGTTCCAATAATGTCTTCGAACATTCACAATTATTTATCATTCTGTTATGACGTCCAATATATATTATATTAGACGTAGTATATTGGACGTTGGATGTAGAATATACATATTTACGTGTACCTTTCCCAAATTGACTCTCTCAGTTTCCGGTGAGAGCATAGCAATAATGTCTGTGGTCAACTCATCTGGTTTTGCGGTCTGGGCCAACTTGGCCTGGAGCATATCCCGGGTCTGGAAGGACATCTCCTTTTCTACTAATGTACCTATAAAATGAAATTCAGATTTCAAATGGCGACCCAATTTATATGGAAAAAAAACTCTAACATATAAAACATCTATTTTAAAGGAAATTACATAAATTGGATCAGAAATAGTTGAAGGTTATACGGTAAAATCACAGGCACATGAAGCCTAGGACTGAGGTACCCAGTTCCAGATAGGGTATGTCTTTTGGACGTGATCTCTGTGACGTTGCATTGGTATACAGTCAAACCTGGGTAAGTGAGAACTGGATAAGTGAGAAAACTCTTATAAGTGAGAGTAATAGCCAGGACCCATCGTTTTAATCTCCCAAAACCTCTATTAGTGAGAAACAGAATCTCTGTAAGAGAGAGTCGTTTTTTCCTCATGGACCTCCGTAAGTGAGACTTAACAACCTTAAAAGTCTGTGGAAGCTTCCCCCACCGCTAAAAGTGGAAACATTATAAGACATTTATTCTTCTTAACATCTAATCTACCAAATCTAATAGGTTTCCGCGACGATCGAGTAAATCCACATTTAGTATCATATAGGCTCCCCTACTATATAGCTACAATGAAAATACATACATACATAAAAGATACACACATACAGTAACAAATGACAAAACAAATTACAAATTTAACATCTGCTATTTTATGACTCATTCTTAACTTTCGCGGAACTTCCTACCATTGTTTTTAGTATTGTTTTCTCGCCAATATTGTACCTATTCTATTTCGTGGAACTAAATAACGTTGTTATTCTATCGTATTCTTTTCGAATGGACACGTGTACCTGTGAACCGTCCTGTTTGTCGGACTTACTCAGTTTATAGTAAATCAATTGCGAAGGACACCGGAAAATCGCGAAATGAAATTCAGAGGGAGTTTAATTTACCAGAATCCACCTATTATTATCTATCTATCTATACATCTAAAAGGCTTTGTCACACGCGAGTGCCAGCATATGGACTTGTTTGCTGACAATCTAAGGATAGTTTTTATCATTTTATCATATATATAAGCCACATTTAAAATAGTAAGCGTGTTGGTGTAAACCGTAAGCTACTATTTGTTTTTATAAATAAATAAATAATAATGACTGACGGATCAACGCACAGCCTAAACCGCTGATCGTAGAGATCTGAAACTTGGAGGGTGTGTTCTTTGTATGACGTAGGGATCAGATAAGAAGGGATTTTCCGAAATTCTACCCCTGAGGGGGTGAAAAATGAAGCCAAAATTTGTATGGGACTACGTGATTCCTTGGTCCAATCTACTTCAAATTTTGCATAAACCTTTTTTAACAGAATTGATGGAAGGTGTGTTTTTTATTGTATTGAAATTCATCCCCTAACGGGGTTAAAAGGGGTAGAACGTTATTTTGGTGGTGATTTGCTTCGAAGTTGAAGAAAGTGATGGCAGCAGAGCAGCTTTCCCCTGCTTCTGTCCCGGCCAGTTGTATGTGCCATGATTCAGAGTACCCTGGTGATTCTAGCTCCCAAAGGAAAAACACAAAAACATTGTTTACAAAGAAATACTGTGGTAATTGTATAGTATTTCAATTTCGTTGTAAAAAGATAATATCCCCGTGTAACTTTGACCAGATGGAAGACCGAGCTTCGTATTCACAAAATATAACAAAGCTTTTCATTTGCATGTTTATTTACCCTTTAAATCCCTACACCATAATAAGGATTGTTATATTGTATAAGTATTCAAACATTTGAACATAATAGTGTTTATATTATGTTACTAGCGACCCGCCCCGGCTTCGAATGTGTGCAATGTAGATTTGTAGATACATACTAATATGGGGCAGTATTTTACAACTCTTTGAAGTTTTCGGTTTTTCTGTACAATAATATATTTATGTATGTGTTAAGTATATAAATCATCCTCTTGAATTACTCTATTGCTGAAAACTGCATTAAAATCCGTTACGTAGTTTTAAAGATCTAAGCATACATAGGGATAGACAGCGGGAAGCGACTTTTTTATTTATTTTTGCTACTTACAGTTTGACCACAAGTCACCTGATGTTAAGTGACGATGTGGTCAAAGATGCTACACCTGGACTGGGAACAGGCTCTCAAGTGAGGCTGCCGCAACACACCGATAGGTGCTTGAAAAATACCCTACCACCAAGCTATGATCACGATGTTTTCCTTCACTGAAAGCTCAAGCTCATTGTTGGATTGCAACCCACGTCCTACGAATCGCAAGTCGATGTCACTACCACTGAGCCATCATCGCTATCAACTGGACCTGCGACTTTGTTTTATACTATGTAGCGATACCAAAATTAAAAAACAGAAAATATGTAAAAATTAATTAAATCCTATTAAAACCATTTTTGACTTCTACGCGGACGAAGTCGCGGGCTTAAGCTAGTAAAATTATGAAATCAAAAGACTCTATACTATGGAGTTGCATAAAAATAGAATTCAATGTTACCGTCTTCTGTGATTTCCATCTCGCTCTCAGGCAGCTTTACGCCAAACTCGAGCTTGGCGATGGCATCGAAACACTTGCGCAAGTGGGGTTGCACCGCGTGAGGGTTGCGTGTCTGACCAAAGGTTTACCAAGTTAAATTATGTGCAATCTCAGATTTATATGTAACTGTTATAAAATTACCCACCCCGTGTTTCCACCTACGTCTTCCCGTTATCCCGCAGGAATATTTTTTCGGGATAAAAAATAAAGAGTAAGCTATCTTCATTTCAAATTTCACTCAAATCCTTTCAGTAATTTTTGCGTGAAAGAGTAAAAAACATCCATTCTTCCTCATAAGCTATTATTACAAAAAGAGTTACTTTTATATTTATTATAGCATCACTATGGATTATGGAATGGACAACTTTTCAAACTGATTGTCCTGATTAATACATCCATTTCAATGGTTACCATGCACGTAGTTTAATTTGAATTTGTATGTCAGAATCAGAAAACACTACATTTTGATTCCGAACAGCATTTCCTGTGTTAAGCTAAAGGGAAATAATCCCAACATGAAGCAGCCGAGCACGGAAGCAATACGAGTATCCGCCTGTAGCGAGTACTGAAATGTACTCGCAATATCCGTAGTTTCCGATTGCATTTAAGCTCCGTATTGATGGAAACGTGAGGATGCATAATTGCGTGACTAAAATACGCACTGTTATGTGCGTTTTGAAGCACGCAGTGTTTGTCATCGTGCGCTCGTATAACGAATAGAAACTGTACAAGGACATTAACGACTAGTTCAGTTAGTTCCGAGATCTAGTGCACATGGAACGGGTTGCTTGGGAGTTTATTTTTCTTCATTCGTATGAGCTAGTGGCCAACACTCTTTTCGGAGTTTTCTGGCTGTCCCAAGGCCAACAGCTTAACGTCCACTTTCAAAGCACGGTAAAACTAAGTTTAAATGATCACACATCCAAGTGATGCCGTGCTGAGTATTACTGCTTTGGTTGATCTATTACGACTAACTGGATCACCTATGCCGAGAATGCTACTTTGATACACTATGATTGGAGGTAAACCACCTGAAATAGCATTCCCAAGGGGTTGTGTCAAGCAAACGGTTAACAGTAACTTTGCAACTGCTAAGATAAAGATGTGATAGAGAAGTTAAAATTAAGTATTGGTTTTCACATGTAGTTATAACTTAACTATAGTGTAAAATAAGATACTGCTATTTTATACCTGAGCCAATATCTCCAGTAGTTCATCATTGGATAAGAAAAAGAATCTTGGGAAAGCCACTCGCTTTGTTTCTAAGTATGCCTCGAGGCACTTCATGATTTGATCCAGCAACTCGTTGTTTCTCACAAACTCCTCATAAAGTTTGGGTTGAGTAGCCGCTGGCATGGCTAAGGGCACCTAAAATAACAAAGTGAAAATGAAACTGTCAACCACATAATTTATATTTATATTTCATAGTTAGAAGTTACATAAGTCAGTAACTGACTGACTGACTTGTAACAAAGGTGTTATAAATAAATAATTTGTATTTGTAATACAGGGAATATTTTTTTTCTAATTAAAAATATTCCTGAGTTAATCCGATCAAAGTAAATTAATCTGGTATTATCCTTATTTTGTTAAGCCGTTACCAAGCACCATTAAGACGATTATGACGTATTCTATTCATAGAGACGACAAAAACAACGATGCTCTATATGTTTATTCTTACCTTAGCTAGTTTTCTCATGATATCCTTCCACGATTTGTCCACAATTGAGAAAAGCCTGGTCTCATTGGGCAACTGCCTCTGGATATCGGGAGCAGAGAATATTACTTCCAGATATATCCAAGTTTGTTGGCAGGTGTACCATTCCTCCTGCATATAACATGTTTTTGTAATTCTTTCTTGTAACTTTTACTTATTTTAACTTAAAAAGTCCACTGCTGAACACAGGCTTGCCCCTTTGAACGCCACCATGAACGGCTATTAGCCATTTGCAACCGTTGGCTTCCTTCTTACGTTTTTTTCAGTCCACGTAGTGGAGGGCCTACCTACAGAACGTCTTCCGGTTCTTGGTCGCCACTCAGAAACTTTCTTCCCCATCGGTCATCAGTTCGTTGAGTGATGTGTCCCATTGCCACTTCAACTTGCAAATTCTAAGAGCTATGACAGTGATTTTTGTTCTTTGCCTAAACACCTCATTGTAATAAAATATAAAACTTAACATATAAATTGTCTTGTATAAACGATGCTTATTACAATTGGATCATTAATAAGAAGCAGTTGCAATAAGGAAAGTTTTATATTCAAGTTTTGAACAACTCTTCCAAGTGTGAAACTTTATTATTGCCTGCAGCTACTTACAAGAGTCCTGGAAAACAGATCCAAGTTTTTAGCCCATTCCTCGACCCTGCTTTTAATAGGTCCACAGTTTCTCGAACTAAGGATCGTGCTGACATGAATATTGCTTTCGTCAAGAGCTGCCTGGATCTCATCGAGCCCTCCCAAAATGTACACGTCTTTGGCATCTTTATGTAGGAGTACAGGAAACTCGAGCGCCGCCCACATTTCTTCCACCTTTGGAAAAGTGTTGAAGTTTGATATATATCCATATGGACGGAGATTAGTTATGTCATTCCTTTTTAACTGACTTCAAAAAAGGAGGAGGTTCTCATGTATATTCGGGCATAACTCCGTCAAATATAGACGGCTTTGCAATATTATTTTTTTGATGGAAAGAAGATATTTCAAAGGTGGTCCGATGATAAGGAAATCAGGATTTGATGATGGCAGACCAAAGAAGCCGAAGGGGACCTGAAGACGGTATTGTTTTTTTTTTTTAATTTAACTTGATACGATATATTATATTAATTTATTCATGACTTATGATCAACTATCAAGTTGTCGATATGTATTTTTTATTAATATTCATATTTATTTATTACATAAACGTCAATTTACAAGTCAGAATAAAATTAAAAGTAAAAAAATAATAATAAATTATTACAATTCACGTTAAGGAATTAGGTTACAAAAAATAAATTATTTTAATTTAGTAAATTCATTAAAATTATAAAATGAATTTTCAATAAGCCAGCGCTGTAGATGAAATTTAAAGCCTCGCAGGCTAGAAGCTGTGACTAATTTAAAGCCTCGCAGGCTAGAAGCTGTGACTATGTGGCCTGGCAATTTATTATACAATACTCTATTAATAATACTCTATTATATTACACTTTAGTAGTATACGGTGCCAGTATTGCCTTAAGCCTTACGTATTGTTGAAATGTCGCACCATACCACACCATGAGCTAAAAATACCTGCACTAAAATCAATATTTGTTCAATTATTTACTAGCCTTTCGTAGCTGAGCTACACCGTAGGTTTCTACACCGAGTTATTATTTCTTCTATCGCGTAGATACTTATTTCTAACCTACTTCTTCATTTGTACTGTAATAAATAATGGGAAAAATATTGATTACTGGTACAAATGAAAAACAAGGTTAAAAATAAGTATCTACGCGATGTAACAAATAATAGCCCGGTTAGAAACCTACAGCGTAGTTCACTACGAAAGGCGTAGCAACGAGCTTACACGTTATGAGTCGAACTACTATTGCATAAGGTATAGAAAGTTAAACTAGTTCATTATTAACGATAACTGACCAGTCCACACAGTACCTCTACAATCTCGCAAACTCTCCGTTTAATATCTCCAAGCAACAAATTTGTTGAATAGGTACGCTGCGCTGCATTTAGAGCGTTCTCGTAAAACATTACCTTTTTGAGCAACTGTTCAAGGCCAGACTCAGAGCTGGCCTGCCCCGCGACTTCCATCAACTCATCGGCATGCTGGAACGCATGGAGATCCTCCAGCATTTTTAAAGTTACAACCGTTTCGGGTGTAAACCTTGTGTGCAAGATCTCCTCGATCTTGACCCAGTGACGAGGCTTGAGGGCTGGGTTGCGGAGATACGACATCACGGGTAGCTATCATAAAAAATGACAGTTATTTCTTTTTTATTAGACAAAATGTAAATAAAACTAAAGAAATAGAAAAATGAAATTGTATGAGGCAACTAGATAATGCGGGGTTAATATTAACAGGTTCTTTACAATATGTTACAAGATATTTTGTATGCAGGCTAAAATTAAAAAGGCAATTTCTTTGTAATGTTTTATTATACCAATACAGGCTTGTAGTGCAGACTTGAAATATGTATATTAGGTATGACAGTTTTCCATCTACAAACTAAACTTTATATCTTGGCTTATTGCGTCATAACAGAATATATTTTTAATATCTCATGTAGCACGCGTTTCCTTATTTTCACGAGAAAAATACGACCTGTATTTTTCAGATTGCTTTTTAAAAGTAATAAACTCAACAACGCTCGACAAAGTAAAGCTAGCTTAGCTTTAGCTTTTGAGTTTTACTAAGAAACGTGCTTTTATACAAAGCCGTAAATTGTTTTGCCATACTAAAGCCAATTCAAAATAGCCAATTTTAGACCTATGAGCTATCAATTCCAGTTGGCGTTGAGGTGGGTGAAGAGTATTATAGACGAAACCGATATTATAAGCAAACATAAACTATGTAGAGATAATTCACTTATATCTATTTATAGATGAACAAAACGATGAAATTAATATCCTAACACAGTGGGTTTATTATCATGATTTAGATTTAAATCACCTTTTCTTTGACGATATCTATCGTACCCTTACACTTGGGTACGATTTTGTTTGGAGGGAGGCCTTTGTCAAGCTGGTTAAATATCTTGCCATAGTTGATGGTGGTATTCTGAATGTCATCGATATCCAGTGTGTTGAACGGGTTCTCGTACCTAAATTCAGAAAGGTGAAATAAATCCACGGGTTAGGTTCCCTTGAGCGTGTTCCCGTCTGACTGGGTGAAACTAGCACTAGTAATAAGGTAAAAACTATTCAGCCGTCAAGTAGTGTACGGTCAACGACAAAAGTCGCTGTACAATACAAATTTTCAAACTCAAACTCAAACTCAAAAATATGTTTATTCAATAGGATACATTGTGATCACTTTAAAACGTCAACTTAAAACTAGCTACGCCTGTTCCAACCTCCTTACGCCGGCAAAAGAACAGGCAAGAAACGCCCGGCAGGTAATTTTTTTGGCGCGATCACATTGACAATTTTATTCTTATTACTAATTGATTGAATTGGAGCAAGTTCACTAAAATCCCAAGCTTTTTTTTGTCATCTAATAGTCCGATATTTTTTATTTAGCTTTACTCATAAGAAGATTTCTCTTGTTTGGTTGTACACATTGGGATATGGGAACATGAATATTAACGAGTTGCGGGATCACAACCAAAGCAGACCAGACCCCACAAGCAGCACCCGTTCACGAGTTGACGCATGTGCCAGCCATCGCTCTCCTCGACCATATGAGAGGGAAGAGGGCGACCCGACACATGACGCCGCTGCAAGCAAAGTCACTTTCGTGAGCATGACTGTTTTGGCTGTTTACCGAAAATGGTTAGAATAGGGGAAATAGGGAGAATAGATAGATAGAAAGAAAGATAGATAGATTAACTACAATCCCAAGCTTGTCATCTAGATAGTCCGATATTTTATAATAAGCTTTACTAATGAGATTTCTCTTTATACGAATTTGAAATTTTGTTATAGACAAGTCTTGAATTTCACTTGGGATTTTGTTGAAAAAGCGTACACATTGACCTTTGAACGAGTTGCTAACTTTATGGAGCCTAGTGGTGGGTACAGCAATTTTATCTTTGTTTCTAGTATTAAAATTGTGATAATCACTTCTCTTTTTGAAGCTATTTAAATTTTTCCGTATGTACATTACATTTTCATAAATATATTGACAAATAACTGTCATTATTTTGGTTTCTGATAACCTTCACAGTCTTAAACCGTATCATCACTTAGCATCCGGTGTATTGTGTTGTGTTCAAACGTTCCATGTGCGTTATAAAAAAAAACCCAAACATTACTGATGTTAACTACATTTGGAAAATCGAGTATGATCAGCTACTTTTGTCGCTGACTGTACAAGCATTACAGCCATTCAGTTCAAGAGCAACGTAGTCGTAAATCGCTGTGATCGCACAACATTTCAAACTTAAAAAAACTGATATACTAATATCATAAGATGACAGACAAATCTCAAGGAACTGGGTGTAACTGCCATTCGTTGGATGGACCGTATTTGAATTCTCAACGGCACGCACCTAAATAAATTGTTTAAATCGTATTAATTAATTTTATTAAATACATTTATATTTAATGTGTTGCAATTTTAAAGTAGTTTAACTGAAATGCCTAACTAATTAAGATAAATAAATAAATATCGGGGACGATTGCACACAAGTTGACCTAGCTCCAAATTAAGCTCGAAACTTGTGTTATGGGTACTAGAGAATGATATAGATAATACTTATATTACAGAGAAATAAATACTTATATAGATAGATATAATGTGTTTTTAAAAATTAATTACATACCAAGAATTATACATTTCAATCCATTCTTTTGAAGCGCGCCATAACATTTGTCTCAATTTCACATCATTTATGGCTTCATCCAAAGCTTCCAATCTTGCTGGAGGTATCTATAAAATAATCGAAAGTAGGTACAAAAATCTAACAGTACAAAATAAGATCGTTCACTAATTGAAACCTTTTTAATATTTTAGGAACTAACTAACATTCATGACTTTTTTCTCGATCTTACTCGTATGTCATATAGTGAAAATGCAACTGTAAAATTAATTAGTTTCTATCTTAGGTCCTAATTTACCTATGAACGCTCGAAATTTTCGATTAATTGGCTAGCAAGCGACCACAATAATTAAAACATTTTCGACGCGTTCGTTACGATAGCTAGTTTGGTGATAATGTTTGTTTAACGTGATATTGAATATGAAGGTTCACCTGGCCTTACGTTGCTTGCATTAAATGCGAAAACACAAAGTCTATGATATTGGTTATTGCATTTTTGCTGCAAACCATTTTTTCACAAACATGGCTAGCATTTCACCTGGATTTCAATGGAAACAAAAGCAATCTAAGTTAAAAATCGATAGCGTATAGCGTATGATATGATGACCGTCAAAATCAGACTTAGTATTTATTTTGTTTAATTATATTATCGTTATCATCCATAAATAACTTACCATCATCAACCTTAGAGAGAGCATATATCAGTTGCTTATTAATTGGGTTTGTGCTATTCGAAGAACAGAGAAAATAAACTAACATCTTAGAAAAATGCTTCATAAAAATCGAGCTCATTAGGATGAGGGGAACCAACCTTAAATATTTTTTGCCATTCCCTAATCTGCTTGTCTCTTGCAGAGCAGACCATCAGCTTCTCATTTAGCTCTTCAAGGGTTTCCATCACTTTTTCCATATCAGAGTTCTCATTATACAAAAATGGTTGCTGCAACAATAAACAAAGTAGTTACAGAGTTTCAGAACTAGTTTCAACTCAATCAACGGGATTGTATTGTGCCCGTGAGAAAAATTGATCATTTTTATTCATACTTCTGAAAGGCAATTATTTCGATTCAATTCCTAGTAGGTACTTCAACGGAGTTTGCTTCGTTTATGTTTAAATTTTTTCCGTCAGTCAGTATAATTGTTTCCAGTGAAATGAACATAAATATTATTTGAAATAAAATAATGAAGATTTTAAACACAAGCGCAAGGTAGCGAGCATTACAATGTTAGCTATTCATGTTGAATACAAGAACACTCAAGCCACCATGCGACTCGCGCGCCGCCTACCCATATCACACAATAATGAGGGTCATATTTGGAAAAAAGGGAACATGTGCCCGCTTTTTAGTGTTTTTTAGTTTTCTCCTACTCTACAAATAACGAGGGCAAGGTTAATTAAAAATATAATACTAAGAAGGCTTTAGTGCAATTTTTTGTATATGCCTTGATTATTTTTAGTTATTCTTAATAATGTCTTCGCTACTTTCAAATCGGCATGAGGTATCCCTTCAGTCCACTACGGGGTGAGGCTACCGAGACCAGAGTCTTATTAAATGTTAAGCTTGTTCTTAACCGTCACAATTTAGGACGCAAGTATACTTCCCGAATCATAAAACCACTCGCTGGGTGCTTATTTTGAGTGAGCAGTAATGGTACATTTAGCCTAAAGTTAAAATCTTAAATCTATGGCCAACTCACAGCAACTTCATCCCTGAGTTTGTTGACGTCCAACATGAGTTCCATTATGTCTTTGCCGATCTGGCTCGCGAATAGACCAGCCAGCTTGCTGCGCGTCTCAAGGCGAGCATCCACATTTGTGCGCAGTGTGCCGAGGGCCACGCTTAGACCTAAAGAATACATTAAATAAAATAAAATAATAGACCAAGTCATTACTAGCTTATCCCCACGGTTTTCACCCGCGTGGACTACAGTTTATCAAGATACTAGATATCCTATGTCCTTTCCCAGGGCTTGTAACTCCATATCAAATTTAATCAAGACATTTTCAGCAGTGTGAATGTGACAAAAGAAACAAACAAAGGAGCAAAGTCGCATTTATAATTTTGTAGTATGGATAAAAAACCAGCTCTTAAAGGAAGTTAAATGTACTATAATGCAAGTTACCTAAGTATTCCGTGAGATCATCTGGTGGTATTAAGATGTTGAACTCCCCCATGAGGTCGTACAGCTCCCGCAGATACTCTAGCCGCTCCTCCAGATACACTACCCGGGCCTCCAGCCCGTCCATCAAGGAGTTAAAGGCCACCAATTCTCCTGCTGTCTCGGGCTCTTTAGTAATATCATCCGTTATACGTATTATTCCAGCCAATATTTCATCGATACATGCACGACCAATACTGAAAATAAATTAACATTGTTTCAAATTGTAAAAGTTCTTTTTGTAAATGGGCAAATTAATTTTCTTTGGACATGGACATTCCATTGACTACTTTTGGACTCCATTTTAAGACCTTATTCTACTATTCCTACTACTCCTAACATGATTAATATACTTCTTCACATAATATACGAGTAGGTAGGTATACAAAGCTGCGAGCTGGAAAAGTTATCACGGAACTAACGCCGGACCTTGCAATTATTTTACAAGCAATCTTTCTGCATTACTTTTCTACGGTTGTAAAACTACATCAAACATAAGCTTTTTCCCGCAACTCCAATTGCACAGCGAATACAAGGTTCTAATCGTTACATACCTCGCCCAACATCGCTCGCTTTCTTATTTGAAACTACCATTCCGGCGTCATATTGTAATGAGCACATCTCAGATTTTAAGTTGTGAATATGTGTGTGTTTTTTGGCCTTATTGTACTAGAGGTCATTGCTGCCAAACTATAGCCATTTAAACTAAATAAAAATACATCTTACAATTCATACAAAAGTTGTCAATATAAATAGCAAACGAACAGTAAAGAATTCAAAACCATAAAGCTGGGCAAGTAGTTAGTAGATTCTAGTAATATCCCAGATGTTTATTATTATTAAACGTGGTATACAGTCAGTCACCGCAAGGTGGTACTCGCAGTGTGGTGTTCGAAGATGGGGCATTAAAAGTAGCTCTATCTTTTTTTTGTTGCTAGGCTTCAGTCGTATAAGTCGATATTGGAAATTCTAATCACGTTTTTTAAAATAGGAGTACAGGCAGCATAAAATTCTTCTACAATGTATCTTTACTCACTCGGGTGTAACGTTGACAATTACTTCAAACAATCGTCTGGGCTGCGGTCGAAACAACTCTTGGAAGGGAGATAGACAGAGGAACAATAAGCCCAGTGGCTGATAGGGGACTACTTCTTCTATCTGTTCCATTTGCCTCACAAATGTATCGCACAGCTTTTTGAACTCGAGCACGTCTCTCTCGTTCTTGATTATATTGGTATCCATCTCGTTTGCATCTCTAAAGTTGTCCATAAAGCCTCTCATACGTTCAAGGAAAATCCATACGGTTTCGAAACCGTTCTTTATAGAGAAAGGTATGAACGCAATGTCATCTATCATTTGCTTGTCCTGGTTCATGAGGAAGTATAGACTGGGGGAGGCTCCCGCCGACCACTCCACTTGTTTTCCCATTATGAATGGCTGGACAAATATTTGCAATGTTTCTTCATTAAGGTAGTTGTGGAAGCTGCGAACGTATTCGTCCCAGTAATCAGTTATCTTTTCTATGTAGCTCGATATGATGCTCTCGCTAGGATTGAGCTCGACTTCGCCATTGGGTAGAACGTATGCATCCACTTGGAACAATGCCCACTGAAAATTGACTTCCGTTTTCAATCACGAGAAAGTTAAACAAGTCATTAAATTAGGCATGAAAAGGTCTTCTTTTATTGTTTTAATTATGTGTATAAAAAACGCAAAGGTAAGACCACGAGAAAAAAGAAACTAAAGTAATAATAAAGGCAAACGGCCATAAGCAGCTCTCGCTTTACGGTTGGATCAAAGGTACAATACAAAAGGCAGACATTGTCAAGGGACGTATTGTTGTAAGATCAGTTGCAGTCTTAACCACTATATATACGAGTAGCTAGAATCCTGCCTTACTGGGCACTAGCTTTATGTTTTCATGGCAATTTTGTAATGTTGTTTTGATGAATTTATAAATTTATTGTACATAACATAAACTGATGAAAGAAAAGGCACAGTTTAGTGCGATAATAATAATAATTATTTGTAGCTGACATGAGATCGAAACGAGGTTATCGTTCAGGTAGTATCGAGCAGAAATACGCCAACTTTATCATCTCCCTGTTTACCAATTGTTTTGTGATCCCTTACCTTGCAAGTGTCAGTCTGTCGTGGCACTACTTCCAGCACTTCGTCGACTTCTGGCCTCATGAGAAGTTCCTTCTCGGGTGTGAATTGGTAATGGTTTCTAAGCAGGCCAGCCATCATCGCGTTTGATCGCTTCGTCAGCCGGTAGAGCATGTAGTTCGTCATGTAGTCGTTAAGCTTTATGTAACTGCAAATAACAATGAAGCTGTGTTCGTAAAAAGAGTCTTATTTGCTTAGCCATGTATTGTCCATACAAAACCAATCTTAATGATTTTAATATAAAAGTTTGTGCGTCTGACACTCGGCTCCTTGGTCAAATGGATTTTCACGCTTTTTGCCCTTGGAATTTGAAATAAAAGCCTTTTTACCCCGAAAAATGTACAACTCCTGCAGGATAACGGAAAAAGGCGGGCGTAATCATGAGTCGCAGTCAGGCATATAGTAAAAATTACCTTGTCCAGCATACATGGTCAAAGCATACATGGAACTCATAGAATCAATAAAAAAAATGTCTCTTTTGACGCTTCGTCTGTTTTGAGAATTGATACAGGTATATGTAGTTTTTAATATATGCATGTTAGAGACTGAGAGTGACATTTTTTAGATCGAGTGGGTGTTTTATAATATTACGGTTGCCAATATTACTAAATAGATGGTGATACACAAATGCAGCCTTTTCCGCGAATTACCAGGCGAGTCTCTCGCAATACTTCCTCTTGTTTGCCTTTTCGGTGTAGGACATGCCACCGGTGGGTTTGCCTCGAATTATTTGGAAGGGTGGTACGTTTCGGTCGTCGAACATGAATCCCTGGTTGTAGAGAGCAGTGTGACACGCCTGAGTGATGATATCGAGGACAACCGTTCGGAACTCAACGAGCTTCTCTCGTATGTATTCAACTCGTTTCAGCTACGGGTAAATATTTGTGAATTAAAAGCTAATTAGTGAAGTAACATACAACTAACTTTGTTTGGTAAAGCTAGGTCTGTCCATATTTCCGTTTAAAGCGTGTAGACGACGCAAAGTGTGAAGTTGTGACTATGACGCCGCTACAACAAGCAACAAAATACGAAAGGTATTTGGGAAACCAGCAAAGCTACGCAAAGTTGACGCTGGTTTGCAACAAATTCGTTTTAGTGAGTTTGGTGCTTGTTATGATTCTCATTAAATTCATTCATTCATTATACATTTGTTGTAAGGTACATATATATTTATATATACTTAAAAACAGACAGACAGTGAATATTAAAACAGCGATGTATGAAAAAATCAACGGAACTTACTCAAACAATACGAAAATATTCAAACAAGGCTGCATTTACAAAGGGGAGCGTGTGAGCAGAAACGGCATGAAATCCACACAATCAGCTAGAAATATTCACGCTGTATTCCAAAGTTTTCAAACAAAATATTGAAGCTTAGTGCCTCCGCTTTTTCACATAGGTACACTGCAAATGCAGCTTAAGTGAAGTGTAATTAACATCTTACATCAGGTGACTTGTGGTCAAACGCTACCCTCAAAAATTTTTACTTTTTAGTATAATAAAGTTAATAAAGTTTTAGTTTTATAATATGTTTGTTTTTAATCAGATGAGCAACGATTAAATCCTGTTGAACGCTTTATTTTTCTCCACTACTTTACACATTGAAATTGTCGGTAGTTAATCCTTGTTTACGAAAAACTTAACAAGATAGTTATGGATTTTCCAGAGGTAAAATAATGATCGATGCTCTTTGAGAAAAAGCACTTTATCGTGCAATTTTGATTGTGATGAGTTAGATACGTATTAGCTCCGAGCAATAGATACGTACTTGTACTTCAATGAAGTAGAAGAACGCCGTGTCCATATCTCTACTCAAATCAGCCCAACTCTTAATGTACATCTCACAGCACATAGATTGCATGTTCAAAAGTGCTTTGCCAAGCACTGGGGTCAGAATAAACAAATTTTTGGCAAGCTTTGTCCTTAATTTACTGTACTTTCTAAACAGTATAGACTTCCGCCATACGTAAAACGCTTTCCAATATCTGTAAACTCTGAAAAACTTAATCTGAAAATGTTTTTGTGAGTAAGTTAAAACAGGTAATTAATAATTATAGGAAAAACAAAATTAATTGTTAGATTTGTTAGGATTACATCAGTCAATTTGACAAAAATTGTATATTCTTGTTCCCATTCTCCGAGCTTTGTGAATACCATCTCGTTCGTATAGTGAGTTACGCCGCATGGGCTGATTGTTAAATAATTTCTTTTATCAATCCCTTCATAGGGCACAACTCTGAAATATAAACAAAAACTTTTATACAAACCTACAACTTGGACTAGGTACATTTGATTCGTAGGCCGTGCTAAAAACCAACGCTAATGATAAAACAACAAGCATATTGGTAAGCCACGCCCTATTTTATTGTCATTTCTTCTTTCGTTAGTTTATAAGCGGGGTTAGGTCTTGATTACACGTGTTCATGTTCGTTTTAGCCATTACTTTAAATGGCATAGCATATTCGCGTAGCGGTAACATTTTCTTCTTCATAAAGGCTAGTTACAAAAAGACTGAGATAGTGCTACAAGAATATACGCTACGGAAACTGTACCACCATTATATGATTCGAAAAATATACATATTCGTAACTGATGAACACATTCATTATAAACCTATAACCTAGTCGATCTACCAACAAATTAATTTTTACAGCAAAATTTCTTCTGTCCATTCAAAAATTATCTGGTAGAAATCGATTAAAGCGACAAGACTGCCCTTTGGTTAGACTTCTTGATCTTTCCTTTTATATTACTCTATTTGTTGTTGTGGTAAAACAATAAAGCATTATCTATCTATCTATCTATTTTCTTCTATTCGATCTTTCCCCATCCCATCATTCTAGTTAAGTCTAGGCCACCTCTCTCGATGTTATGACAATCTACAATATTGTGTAAGTACATTATATATACTTACTTAAGATAATAAGGCGTAAAGTACACGTTCTCTGGATGGACGGCGTATATCATGTACAAGAAACCACATCCTGGAGTTTTTCTTACATAGTCAATGACTTCCTTCTGTGATGCGACTTGAGGTTTCACTTTCAAAGGATCCGTGGTAATATAATCCTTGCTAGTGAGTTGCGAGCTGCTTCGCACGCGGATTTTAATAGTTTTCTTCTTTCTTATGGTACCTAGATAATTATATGAGACGTAGGTATAAAGTGGTGGATGATTCAACCTACCCGTAGGTTACGCGTACGGCAGGAAATAAAATTTGCGGAGATGGTAGATTATTCTTTACATGATCTCGTAAAGATATAACCAGACAACGCACCTATATTTGTTCATTATAAAATACAACAAATTTGATTAGGAACCAATATACGTAATCCGGTGCATCAATGTTAAATATCTCTATCATACTAATATCATAAATGCGAAAGTTTGCGTGTGTATGTGTGTGTGTTAGAATGTATAGAGCTTATACCCTGAATTAACACATAGGCTACTTTTTATCCCGGAATAAGATACCTGCGGGATACCGGAAAGACGCGGGTGAAACTGCGGGGCGCAACTAGTGAGATAATATGAAAAATAATCTACGATTCTCACAAATTCCACGACAATTTACAAAATAGTTAAACGGCTTAGTTCTAATAACTATAAACCGCTTGAAAATTTGAATTTCCTTTCTTTTATTGTGTATCATTCAAATATTCAATTGACTGATAGGTCCTTGGCCATCGATTTTTATATAAAAGTAGAAGCTGGTCAGGCAAGTACTACAAAAATGCCTAGTCACCAAACATCACGCTGATTTCCTTCCAAAAAGCTCAAGCGTCTTCAAATTAAAATCCACTACCATTGACCTATCTTCACTTAAAGGCTAATGATAACTAAATAATTAGTTTAGGTATTCCTGAAAAAGGGGCGTTTTCAGCATAACAGCAAGCTGGCTTTGACAAGTTGAATAAGTTAATTTAAAATGGTGATAAAATTAACGAACAAGTAGGACTAATGTCTCACTAATATGTAATTAAAATGTTAACAAATAAATACTTTGGCTTTCTTCCAAATGCAAAAGCGGCTCCAGTTTGTTTAGTTTCCTCTCCTTTCGGTATCGCTCTTCTTGTGCGGCTACAAAACCTGTCTAACAGAATAGAATAAACAAATAAGTGCTGACTGCTTTCTACAAAATAAAAAACAAGACAGCTGCGAGTTGAACTCGCGCGGAGAGGGTTCCATACCATTCCGTTCTCGTAAAAACTTTATGACATAGTAGGATATTTATTTAGGTATCCATAATATTATTAAGCGATATTTTACCCATGCGGTTTTAAATCTTTCTGTTCGGCAGTTTCATAATTAAGGAGTTTCATATTTAATTATTTTCAAATATTTTGATAACGTAACCAGCGTTTTCATTTCATTTATGGCATTCTTGAGTTGTACAAAATTTCAACATTCTTCGTTTAAATAGATGCTTTGACGAAAATATAGCTGCGACAGACGAACAGACAGACACCTATCAGATCCTATAAAAATTCCTTTTTTCATCTGATGTATAGGTTGTGCTACCTTGTCCTTCTGTCTAAGGAAGTAACTTAATGGAAGCCGTGCACAGGTAACAGCAATTACGAGTAGGTTGAGCACAAAACAGTCGGAAGAAAGGCACCTACCAAAGGTTCTGGTTCCATTTTTACATATTCTATTTTTTCCAGTAACTTTTTATGTGGCAAATGAAAAGGAATGTCGCGGGCCTTTCTGCAAAGAAAAAAACTGCCGATGTGAAATCATCGCTTAGACTGGTGCTAGAACCTACATTTTTTTACTACTTACAGTGTAGCGTTTGACCACAAGTCACCTGGTGTTAAGTGATGATGTTAGATGTTAGGTGAAGATGGCGCCACGCTGGATTAGGAACTGGCTCTCAATTGAGGCTGCCGGATCACACCGATAAGTGCTTATTTATCGACAGATTCTTAACTACGGTTTTCTAATACTATCCTCGTTCATTCAATAATAAAGACTTGATAATACAATCAGCTAATTAAAAAATACAATACTCCTGGGGCCTTCAAGCTTGATTACTTATATAGCCTTTTCCCTCAGGCTAATCAGGAGAAGTAACCCCTCAGTTGCCTGTGGCGTTACCTGGTCATTTTAATAACTCATTAACCTCCGACGCAAAAAGAGGGGTGTTATAAGTTTGACGTGTCTGTCTGTCTGTGGCTCCGTACCTCGCGCCCGGATGAAGCGATTTCAATTTAGTTTTTCTGTATGAAAGGTGAGTTACGGGCGAGTGTTTTTAGCTATGTTTGATGAAAATCAGTCCAAAATGTCGGGTTTTATATTTTAAATTTATATCATCACATTCAAAAACATAACTACGTACAGCGCTTTGACTCTGCTAATAGCTTTAGAAAGTAGGTACCACACCTTTGCCAGTTATTTAACCACCTAGCAGCAGTGTGCAAATATAAATACTGTGTTCCGGTTTGTTTCCAGTGAAATTACAGGGCATAAAAAGATAGACTATCTGTTATCTCAGAGTGACGAGCGCAGTGCATTGACGCACAAACCAGAACTGTTCAAGTTAAAAGTTTTGGTTGGCCCTGAACTCCAAATGCAAGTGTGACGCTTTCCATCGAGCGAGCGACTTGCTCATCTCGCACTCAGTTAGGTACATAAAAAAGCTAATAACTTCAGTACTTAATAACGCTGTGGCATTTTATTCTGTGGCTGCAATACCGCACCGCAGCTATAGATGGTATAGGTATTTTATAATAGAGATGATAGCGCCCCGCGTGTCTTGCACCCCCTATAATTGATTTGTAACGATTGCCGAGTGTTACAAATATACACTGCCATTTCTCTACAACCATACTGCGCTATTACGTTTCTGCTACAGAAACTCAAGCTTTCTCTCAAGGATAAGAGAGAATAGAGACCATGCGTGTAGGTATAGACTTCGTATTTGACGTAGAAACTAAAGGTTTTGATTTTTTTCTAAGTGGGTAGATTTTTGACTAGTAGGTTCGGAAGAAACAATACAGCCTTGTATTTATGTGCATTGTTGAATCATGCACGATTCGGTCCAGTCCGTCCGAGTAAGCAACTAGGTGCGTAAACATTTTTTTTATCTAGTTACACAGGGAAAAACGATTTACTTAGTTCGATAAAGGTATGTTATCATGCAAAAAAATGTTTGTAGGTCAGAGTTTCTGCGTCACTGGTAGAATAAGACGAATACTTAGATACTCCATAATCCTATCATATCCTACTAATATTATAAATGCGAAAGTGTGTGTAAATGTTTGTTACCACGTATCAGCGTAACTACCAAACCGATTATGATGAAATTTCGAATGGAGATAGCTTTTAATCCCGGAAAAACGTTCCTGCGGGATAACAGGAAGATGCGCGTGAAACCGCGGGGCGCACCTAGTATTTATCTATACCCATAGAATTAGTCTTGTAATTCTATGTCTATACCTATACGTAAGTAGGTAGGTAACTAATTTAAAAAGGACTTGCATTTACATATTTGCATAGGTATAAATAAGTATCATAAAAATAAATCATCTTACCTATTATAGAAAGTTGGTACTTTCCGCACATTTTGCTGCAGTGTTTCAATAGCTGGTAGAGTAGAAGACATATTTGCTTTCTTCGCGTTATCATTCATTATTACACGTACAACAATCTGCAATCACATTTACAAAATGAAAACACGTCTCGAAGTGTAAAAAAGTTTGATGCACTAGGATAGATCATGTCACAAACAAAAATATTTCAATAAAGCGGTTTCCAAGGAGACAACCTAATTACCTATTTCAAGTAGGTACCAATGAAGGTTGGTAGGTACAAAGAAGGTAAGTAGGTATTTTGTAGGTAGGTAACCAATACTCTTTGTGTACCGTACCGATACCGATACACATAAAACAATATAAAACTTTCCTGCACCGACTCTGTTTTTTTTTTTTTTATTCTTTATAAAGAGCTTTTTCGCACATGCGAATATGTCGCTCTATGATTATAAGAAGTTTTTCAGAAGGTATAAAAGATTGGGGCATTGAGGGTCATTTGAAAAAAGTTACGTTTGGAATAGTGATTTTATGACAAGGGAGCAAAATAATATTTATAGATAAGGGCGCAATCTTAAGCCCTGAGCGAAGCGAATGACTTAAAGCACATCGCCTGAGGGAAAAATATTTTTGCTCTCGAGTCATAAATACTCTACTTTTCACATTTGTCACTTTTTTATTAGTAATAGGCAAGCATTTGACCCCATTCTCACCTAATGCTAAATGATGACGAGGTCGAAGATGGAGCATGCTTGCCTAGAAGGTACCTATTCACTCTTAACTTCAAGGCTCCCAAATTATACTTATCGGGAAACAAAGACGTTGGCAAATTGATCCAATCTTTCACCGTTCGCATTATAAAAGCATAATTAATGAATAAGTTTAATTAAAATAAGGACACGAATGTAAAAGGGTCAATTAGAAATTTATATTTATTTACCGCACCTCTTCGCACCGTACAGCCAACACTTACAACCAGTAATTTAAACAATTTGCGTTTGATTTCAATGTACAATTCATGTTCCAAATTCAAATCTCATTACTGCCCGCTAAAAGGCTAGTGGAGAAAAGATCTACTTTGCTCCCGCTTGTTGAGGATCAAAACGACACTTTTCGAATAGACTCGATGAAAAAACATGTACCTACCTAGTAGGTAGGTATATATACTTAGATACTTTTGTAAGATTTGTGCTACACTATTATATATATTTAAATATACTAACCTACTAGTACTACTACACAGTAGGTATTTATGTGAAGAAAGTAATAGTTTATTACGAGTGACGTTACGATATTGTAAAGATTCATAAAACAGAAAAACGTTACGTGTATGACCCATTTTCAATTAGGTACATCAATTAACCATGGCATCATAGCTTATGGTTTATACATGAGTATCCCTATAAATGTAAAATCGCGCGGTCGCCGCCCAGCCCCTCAGTTGATCAGTTGTATTCAAATGAAAGAGCGCATCATCGAAAATAATGGATAGACTACAACGAAATAAATTCTAACTAGACTGAAGTGCAGACTGTATGTCTGTGCTTATATTATTCGCAATGAATTTGTTGAATTTAGTAGATTAATGCCGGAAATTAATAATCCATCTGATCTGATCCGCTATCCGCGGTTTTGGATCGATATGTCATTTTAGTACTAGGGCTTGGCAGATTACTACTAAAATGACATATTATGTCATGACATATCGATCCAAAACCGCGGATAACGGATCAGGATCGATTATTCATTTCGGGCGTTCAACTCACTAGTCTTTTAGTAGTGGCAACATTACTGCTGTCATGTTATTCTGTGATAAGGATGTTGCATCTGTGGCAAAGACGTGTTGTCTGTGGCGTCTCGTCTAGTCTGTCTGTGGGTCAGTGTGATCTGTGGTGACTGAATAATTGGGTTCAGTGTTGTGTGTATTCTGTGGTAATTTGTCCTTGCAAATGCAATGCAAGTTGCTGCTGTTGCTGGTTGAGTGGTTGTGTACGCAATTGGCGCTATTTTGCGTTATATTTTATTTCCAAAAACGCAGTCTATATGAATTATAGTTACTATTATCTCAAGTGAACGTGATATAATATAGTTACGCAATACATTTCGTAACTAGTAACTACGCGACAGCTTAAAAAAATTCTAACAAGGTACAAACTACTCGTCTAAATTGAAAGCTACCTTTCCTTTGGAAATATTAGAAAAGGGTATATGACATGAAATTTAACTCACAATAGCTTTTATTGATTTATACTAGTAAAGTTAATTTATTACTGTTGGTAAATATGTTACGACAAATTTTATATATTATATTCTCATTCGATCTATATTTCCCCATTCGATTTAGCAATAAATCACAATTCTCTCTTAACATTTAATGCGTTCAGCATATTTAAATACTTATTACACGCTAGTTACGCATTTCAAAGACATATCTCTAAAAATTATTAGAGCATTAAATCTAGGTACTTTATATACATATATATTCATTCTTAGCTCAGTGAATTGTTTGTCTACCTACCAAACTGGCTGGTGCCCAAATTAAACTTAATCAATTGTCATGATAATATGTTTAACAATAGCAATATCAAAATCAAACAAAGGCATGCCAAATCAATTGTTTAATTATTATATTCAAATTGTTTGCAGATCATCTGATGGGCTTCTTGGCTTGAAACTGACCAGTCAGCTTCAGCAGAAGCCATTAAGAGTCAGTTGCTACTGTGAAATTGAATGGCCATGTATTACTATGCAAGTAAACTAAATGAGGCCTCGTGCAGCTCCAGCCACTGCAACATGAGAGTGCCGCCAGCTCCAACAGAACCGGCCCCGGCTCCTCCACCATCTGCTGAGCAAGCGCCCATAGTAGCGGACCCAGCCCTTCTCCGGGCTGGAAATGTACTATCATACTATGATGTATGTTTTTATATTGTTTTGTTTCTTAGATCTCTTCACTTGTGTCCTATAAATCTATTACCAATTTTTTTATCCATAGCTTTTCAATGGATAACAAACATACACACAAAATTTGGTGTTTATAATACTAGTTGGACTTAACCACTGCCTTATCTTTAGTTTGAATTACCAATTCAATTTAGAAAAAACCTTCATATTGTAAGAAGCCTTCTTGAGCGCGGCAAAGGCTAAGTTCCCTGGGTTGCTAGTTAGACATTTGTGTATAGTGTTCTAAAAGTATGTAAGCTCACTAGTTATTTATTGATTTCAGAATGACGACTACTACTCCATGGTAAGAGGCAACAAATTCATGACAGACAACGCATGCCAACACATCGTAATGAGTGGTGCCATCAACTTTGTGCCTTCTCAGCAAGTTGATGCACAGCAGGTATTGCAGAAAACTTTTTAATTGGCTTTCTATTCAATTAAAAAATAAGACTACTACTAATATTGATATGCTTAACAAATGGCTGGTTTGTAAACTTACAAGTTTATGCGCTCCGCATCAATGCTAGTTTAAGTGTCAAAAAGTATAAGTTTTAAATATTCTAGCCTATACCTAATATATTTCCATCAACTGTCATCTTCCATGCTGTAGACACATGGAAATGAAAGGTATGTTTTAAAGCTCCAACCTGGAATCATAAACATTTTGATCATTACAGCTACAGGCAGTTATAGCTCCAAGGTCTTTGGCTGCAATGCCCTATGTCAGCTGCGGGGCAGAGAGACCTGACATTGAGTACCGTGATGGTGTGATAGTCACTGGTACCCTGGATGCACTGGTGGATATGCTGCGTCCGGGAGCCACCAAATCATTCAAGTTCACATTCATACTGTGCTCGCGTCTCTTCATAAAGCCACACGAGTTGCTGGGCAAGCTCTGCAAAAGATACTTCAAGAACTATGACAGACATGTAAGTTTATAAAATAAACTCTCAGTTAATTTCAGTTTATTAGTCTAGTAATCAAGAGTGTGCCAGCAAATTCCAACACTGCTTACCACATCCTCAGCAACAGAATTGTTCACAACTAAAACAGGTTGCCTGAGGTCACTGCAAGATCTGTAAAACATTTGTCTCTTGCAAATCTATGAGAACATAATATTATAGTGAAATTTTGGACATTGCCAAAGTGCAACATAGCATGATATAGGCACACAGCCTCAGGTGCTCGCCAGTTATTATTATTAAATAAATAACTAAAGAAACTTTATATCTGTCTTGTTTATTATAGTTTTTTGTTAATAGCGGGAAAGGGGAACTATGGATCCGGAGTTGCTTCGCAGAGAGTTTGAAGATATGGTGTCGCTGGTAGCAGTGTTCAGGGAATGGACCATTATGTTCCCGTATGATTTCCGCGATGATAGAGTGATGGCTTTGGTGCGGAATATCACTGAAAGGTATACATACAATCTCCATATTAGCAGAAATAGGTAGATATTCAATCATGTAAACATTGTCTAATTACTAATGCATAGGACCAATAAACCCACACATTGTTTGTGGGTCAGACCACTGTGATTCGTTGATTCAGTTTCTGGAATTGTGTCATACTCGTAAGAAATTCATCTTTACAATTTTGTATGTTCAATAACCTTATTCTGTTCTAAGCTTATACATCTTAATTGCACACAAATAAAACATTATAGTAAATGCATAACAAAAAAAAGTTTACATAACATAGCATAATGATTCTACATAGATATGTATTAAGAACCAAAGTGTAATGATGACTGATGATCATGTTTTTAAATCAATTTAATATATAACAGATGCGCTTCACATCATATGGATGAGGTGAGGGTTGAGATGTCCCCAACTTTGGAGAAACTTCTTGACAAGTTGACCGCTTTGGAGCAGTACGAAGAGACCTTGACGGAGGTCCCACAGATGTTGTGTGTAGAACATTTGGGAGCGGTAAGGATCATCAACTTTAGAAATAAGTTAACATGAAGAACCTGTGACTATTAATTGACATTTTTGTCTCCTACTTTCGTAGAACTCAACGATTCCATAAATTAACAGGAGTTTGTCCCGCCATTAAAGGACGTGAATGTCAGATTCCATTCCGGAAGATGCGCCAGAGCCGTCATAATTAGGAGTCTTATGCAACAAATTGCTAAAACATAGAAAGTGCCTCATGTTCCAAATCCTGCTTATTAATTTTATGCGCCCAAGCATATGCTTCAGACTCCTATAATACAATACAATTATAATTATCTCTAATCCTTTTTCTAGGGGGATATATTAACGCTGGGCCTGACACCGTTGGATCTGGCCACCCAGCTGACGATCGTGGAGCTCCATAGGCTCTCATTCGTAGGCCCCGAGGAGTTTCTGCAGACATTTGCCCCCCACGCGGCCATGCAAGCAATCGCTGGATCCGCCATAAACTCTATCAACCTGCATCACATGGACACCAAGTGCACGCGAAACTTGGAGGGATATGCTGATTGGTTTAACAGGCTGAGCTACTTGGTCGCCTCAGATATTTTGAAGGTACATTATATACATTTTTAATAACATTACATTTACATTTTATTTTTTTGTACAAATGAAACGGATTACATAAATAAAATAAAAAATAATTACGCAGCGGTTAGAATCCCCTAGTCTTAGCATTTCCCGTGTGACTTTGGAGGTGTTATCAGGGGATTCTCAGTACTGCTTTTTGCTGCCCAAACAAACAACACACAAATATAGAAATCTAACCCACAAAACCACATCAAAATTAATTCAGTAGAATCTTTTTTTATTAGTAAAGTTATTAAGTCAATATGTGTTAAGTTTTTCAGCAATATGTATATATCTATAATTTTCAAGAATGGTTCGGATATTGTTATAGAAAAGACCACCCACCATTTTGTTTCAATAAATTATTAAAAATTTTCTCTTGCCAGTCGGTGAAAAGTAAATACCGAGCCCGCGTGATCGAGCAGTGGGTAATGACAGCTCGCGAGTGCTTCAACCTTGGCAACTTCAACTCTCTGATGGCCATCATCAGCGCTCTGAACATGTCACCTGTCACCAGGCTTAAGAAAACGGTATGTACTTTATTATTATATCTTCAAGGTATTTTTGTTTTCTGGGATCCTTTCCTGGAGGTTTTGTAGCCATAACAAATGTTTTATGGGTTCATACATTATTCGTTAAATAAAGTTAACCGATGAGTGCAATAAATAATTGAGTTTATGAGCTAAAATGATTGTTAAATGTTTTGATAGAACTGTGGTCCTGTATAAATGCAAGCTTCGAAGCGACTAAACAGCACTTAGTCTCTGTAGAGCTTTGATTAATGGACTTGCTCTCAAAGATATTGTACTTTTAGTGGAGCCGCACATCTGGTGTTTGCGGACAGCAACTGCGTCAGCTAGAGCTCTGCGTAGAGCCGAGCGGTAATCATGGCAGGTAAGTTAATTGCTTCTAAGAAAAAGAAGAAATAAAGTCAGGGTATTATGTGTTATCCAATTAAATCAAGTACACATGGGTGGGTGTCCGTTGATGGCATTTTCAACTTAGTGATACCATGTTTGGGATGATTAATCGGTCTATCCCGATTTGCTTACCCCTCTCATTTGATTGCATGAGCTGCTTACATATAAACTTAACTTCAAGGTCTCAGTGAGCCGAAATTGATTAGTGTACTGTTTATAAGCAGTAAAAGTAAATTTGTTTGTATTTTATTCTCATTTAGAGCCAGAAGTATTGAATTATTTGGTTTTACAGGTACAGGGCAGCCCTGGCGGCTGCGCCTTCCGACACGGCAGTGCCGTTGCTTTCAGTTACCTGCCGTGACTTGCACTTCACCAACCAAGGCGCGCCGACAACGTAAGATTTTTGTTAATTAACCGATACCTGGACACGGAAGAGATTTATATAGAGCTGTTGTTGCCAACACGTAGAGAGCCTGCTTTGAATATACATTTGCTTTAGGGAGATGGGATGAGATGATTGGCGTCTGCCAATTGTCTCATATTTGGTTAGGATAAGGGTCACCAATGTAGATGGCCTGAAGAGCCGTGCTGCAGTTTCAACAACTCCTGGCTTAATGTCTGTAGCACTACTGCCCCTAGACCTCACGATGTTAGCTTTTGATTTTCAGACCACTTAAAGCATATTTCAGGATCAGCCCCTTAACAGGTTTCCCCTTTAAACAATAAACCTGACTTTACTGGTTAACAAAAAAACCTTTTATAGGTTGCCGGGCAACCGCGTGAACTTTGAGAAGTGCCTGCTTCTGGCACGCACCGTGGATAACCAGCTGGGCTCACGGCGGCTGATGACTCCTGAGCCCACTGCGTACGCACCGCCACCGCCGATGGCGCACCGCGCCGTCTGGCGTTACCTCAACGACCGCCCCACGCTCACTGAGACCGGTAAGACGGCACACAATCTTGCTTCACATCAGGAATCTGCTAGAAAACTGCCGGTTTCAGCAGTGCTTCAATGAGCGCAGTCAGATAGTTCATCGACCTCTGTTCTCTGAAGCTAATAACTCTGACAAGACCGACAACTTATTGGGATAAATACATAATTTGTTCAAAAGAAAAGGACTAGTTTTTTGCAGTAACGTGTCCTATGACAAAGCGTGCAGCCACATGAGTAATCGCCCCTCGCTCTCTGTACATTAGCAGTGAGCCCCATGTGATGATTAACCGCGATTTGATCGCTGCACTACCCCTGAAATTAGTAAGATTTGTGTGAAGGCACGCTTACCTGAAGACGTGCGTGGCCTCTGACTAAACTGAACACCATAGTTGTTCAACTTTGGCACTAATTTGAATCCCAAGTGAGAGCCTCGAAAAGCCAATGAGGTTTCCAGGTGATATCTCCGAAACGACAAATCGATATAAAATGCTTTGGCTTCTTAAATCACAGCTAGGATATATTTGTAAATGTGTAAGTATCACACCTTCCGTTATAATTTTTTCAGCTATGGAGATGACATCGTTCGAGCGCGAGCCGCCGGTGGACAACCTCGAGAAGGAGCGCTTGAAGCGTTTGCGTGGAGCTAGCTAAGGCTACGTTTACCTCGTTGCCAACGCTACGGCACCGCAAACCTTCAACCCAGATCGGAGGAGCCATTGTTTGAAGGATATGTTCAAATTCTAAATCACACCCAACACCGTGATTGTCTCACCAAGTGCAGGTACATAAAAAACACTAATAGCTCTGGACTACAACACATCGTAATTATAAACACAATGACAATGTGAACACAAGTGAATGAGACACTTATATGAATGTTTTAATGTTTCATTTTCTCAGTGTTGTGACATGTAGTGACGTACATATAACATATACTACTTCAGTGTATTAGTTCCGTAATCCGTGTCCAAAATTATAGTGTAATCAGAGTAATCAATGAAAAGAAAAAAAAAAGTATTTTGATGTGTTAACTGTTTTAGAGTTTTATCTTGTAAAACATCGTGGAGTTGTCGATTATGCTGTGAACTTGAACACAAACAATGTATACACATTCGGCTGAACCTCACCGAATTTCATAGATAGGAAATATACCACCAATCACACCAAACTTAGTATCGTTTACTCTCATCCCTGGAAATGCTGAGTTTTTGCTGGTACTGCGGGTGTAAACGAAGTACGATCTAAAAATTATTTTAATATACAGATAAGCATGTTTCATAGAATTCAAGACGATACGAGACGTACCTTACATGTGAGGGGACAGCGCTACCCGATCTATACTTGAAATTATGTTAATGACGCGAAGTACATAGTTCACCCCCTATTTTCAACACAACTCTACGATGCTGATATTTGATATATTATATGTGTCTGTAACTGTACTCGCGCCCGTGAACGTGGATACCTAATCACTTTACATATTAATTAATAATACGGCGTTCGTGGATTGATCAAATTTATTAGACTTTGCTGTGTGTTTTAGGTAAATAAATACTATTTATTATTTGGAATAGATTGAAGAGGTCATCTGAATACAAGTTCCTTACGCAACAGTATTTACATTTTGAATGTTTCGCCATGTTAATGAATCTCGTTATATAGGGTAATGAATTATTATTATGTTTAACAATCGTTTTAACTGTTTGTACTCAAAAGCTGATCTCATTTAGAGTTGAATTATATTTTGTCATGTTTGATTTGTGTTTGCTGATAATGTGTGCGATTATTTACTACGTCAATTTATAGCAGAGTGTAGCTAGCTTCCACCATTGGACGATTTAATTAATATTGGTACAAAATAGCGTTTGACTAAGAAAACTAACTGGAGTATAAATAAAAAACATTTTGAAAATAGGTAATTATGATTCCGGTCCTCTTCGATATAATACAAGTTGAAAATATTGTTATTTTTGCATCAAGTGCATGTTGTGCGGTAAAAATGTATTAAAATCTAAATATTTGTGTCAGAACAAAATAGATTCGTAATCGGCGTAAAAAATTACTGTTGTATAGCAAAACTTGTTTCTCGCCGCCTGCAAAAGCCGTGTACCGTCTATTAAAATATGTTTAGTTTTGTTAAAAATAACTAAAACTGAATATTTATTAAGTTTATATAACTTAACGCTGAACACCGGCACTCCGGCACACTAACTACTTAATGATATATCACACAAACAATAGCAGTCAAGTACCTGGCGCATTATTGATTGTAAAAGCTCTCTACTAGCTTGATTTTAAAATAAAAACTCAATAATAATTGCCAAATAAAGCAAAATTTGAACAAATAAGTATCGGAAATAATTTGTGATATTGGAGAGTTTTATATCAATGCAATGACCTCAGAGAGTCTTTAAAAGGCATGTAACTAGTTAATAGTTCAAGGAGTAGCTGTAGACATATTTTGCCTTGTGCATCAACATGCTAACTATGTATATAATATATATAACTAGCTATTACAATATTATTTTATCAACTGTATTAAAATATACTTTCTCAGCAGAATAATGTACTTAATTAGTTTACTGAAGTTATTTGTATGCTTGTTATTACAACCATGTATTTATTTGTGTTTAGGTTAGTTATCTGTATTGTATCGAGATTGCCATGTTATTTTTAATGTGAACCTATAGTTAGCGTCAATTTCTTTGCTTTAGTATATAAGAATAGTTATAGTTTTCATAAGAACAATGGATTAGTCTTCTGTTATAAATAATATGTAATGGTAGATCACAATATATTTCCCTTGCCGCGTTACAACCTTTGTGGGGCTTGGCCTCTTTCACGATTTTCCACTTTGTCCCTTGCCTCTGTTCTCCATAGTAAAAACCTTTCCCTTCGTTGGAACTCATCCAGCGCTTTCTCAAAGGTGTAAGATTCAATTGTTATTAAGGATTTTACGGCTCTGCTATCTTTCTTCTCTCTAATAAACCCGTTCATCTAGGCTGTGACGAAGCTATCGTCATAATATAAGGTACACATGTAATCGACATTTAAATGTCTGTACTACTTTAGTGGCGTGTCTCTAACATTATTATTCGTTATTCACAATGTGCTTAGAGAATCGTAAATGTTGTATGTAATATTATAATACAATTTGTCGTGACAATTTTCTCATAGCATATATGATATTGTAGTATGTAATGATTACTCATAATATACTGTGGAAAATCATAGTTCTTAGGTTTTAATGTTCTGTATGGCTATATTGGATGCCATTATTAACTTAGACTCGTAAAACTAATCAGTAGGCGTTGTAAAATCTGTGTGTGGAAAATATTCTCCGTAAAACTCGTTATGAGAAGTAGTTAGTATTCTTGGTATTCTTACCAATATGTAATATGCATGTGTGTGCGTTTATTGTATTGCCTGTAACAATGCAATATAAAATTAGCTAAGTTCAAGATAGAACGAATGCTCCTTTCATAATGTAAATGGAGACTGGTCCATTGTTCTAGAATATTTTAGTCGGTATGATTCACCGTTTACTTAGGACTATACAGTGTTTTAGATTTGGTGTCTATTCGCATTGTGCGATATAAATATTGATTGTATTTGTGTCTCGATGTTGTACAGCGGTCCCAAGCTGTTTTTCCGCCGATATTTGCATGATATCTAGCGTTATTACGCTAGCGCACCTTTGAATTAGTTTAGCGTGTTACATATTCATAACTTATGTACTTGAATACATTCCATTCTGTTTGGACTGAAATGTGTACTTAACTATTGTAATGTTTATTTATTTAAGTACTTATTATGTAGTACACTCAGTCGTATTCAAATTGTATGTACTTAACACTGAAACAGTATTGATTCTTGCTTTAATTATCTCCAAACCACTGTAGCTCTATTTTTTAAATAAAGCACTACCTGCTATGACCTAATGATTTAGATGATAAGGATGTATACCACTGATCTTGTAGTTCAAAAGTATTGTTTTTGAGACCCATCGACTTATGATAGATATTCTAAAATCGTTATTCTTATGAATTTCAAATGTTTGTTTTCTGTGTGACTGATCTTTATCCTGTGATATACGTTTGATGACCTAAACTTTCAGCATTCCTAAATGTATGTTATATATAATCCTAAAATCCAACTCAAAATACAAAATATGTATAATGTACTCACAAGTTGAACAAATTCTAAAATTTACACCTACACAATTATTTCATCTAATTTACTAATTAAATATTGACTTGTTATTATATTGAACTTATAAATTAATGTATTACTTTATTGAAGTATTATTATGTGTAACTGTCATAAATTCTAAATTTATCTATTTGGAAAAGTTATCTGAGATAATAAACTGTCATTTTAAACTGACATCATTGTTTTGATCGCTATCCCATCGGTTCTTAGTTTAGTAAAGTTCAGTTAGTTAGTAAAGTTTAGTTTAGTTTGTTAGCAGTGAAGATCAGTTCTTATAGTACATCCAATAATAATAATTATGGAAACTATACACTTGGTTTTCGAGTACACTTCCTTCCACCCCTCCAGAGATAGTCATAATTCAGGAACTTGTAGAAAAATAAAAACGGTTTTTTCGAGCTTTTAAGCCTTACTTACATATTTTGTTGTGTGAGGAAGAGAAAAATTCATTGGGATTATTTTATTTACCTATTTTGACCAACGTTACAACATAGTGTTCATTCAAGTTATTAACAAATAAAAGCACGACCCGAAGTTTATAATTTATTTATTATAATACATTAAAATCACATGTCATAGAGTAAATTGAACTTGAATAATGAGATATAATATGTAGCACACTACGGTGTTAGCTACAACTATGCAGTTGCAGGACAGTTGAAATCGACATTTAATTTTAATTATGATTATATAGCTTAGAATTAAGTACATTTATAACTAAGAATACTTACTTATTAATTTTTAATTAATAACGCAGGATCCAGATATGTTATGAGATTATTTTAAAGGGAATATGTGTATTTATTGAATTCAATCACTTAGTTGCAATTATTAGTTGGCGAACAGGAACTACAGAGTCAAGTTTACTATAATAATGAGTTAACACCTGATTGGACTTCCATCTGGGTTTGTGGGCATCTTTGGTTTGCAGACTTTCTTCCGGCCCTCCGCGCTGCTGACCATCGTGCAAGTGAACGTGAAATAGCCGCATGACGACGACTTGGTGTAGTAAGTGTGCGAGTACTGTTTTCTAATATTGTTCTTGTCGTCCAGCGAACGCGTTACGGACTTGGATACAGACATGTATCTGTTGTCGTCAGGCTTGTGGCTGTAGAGAGACCTTAAGTCTTTCGGATGGACGCTTTTGCCGTGCGGGATAGGATATGCGTACTTAACTTTACCTTTTCCAGGAGTCAAGGTTACGGTTTGCGCTTGTGATGGAGAGTTTTTCGATCCTACCACGTAGGTTTGCTCCTTTGACGCAACAGATTTGACGCTGCCCGTGAAACCAATCGGTATAGTGTAGCCACCGGTGCCAGGAATACGTTCTCCAGCTTGATAAGTTTTGCTTTCGTCCGGTCGTTCAGAATTTTTCTGTGTGATTTCTGCATCGTGGTCGGTTAAAGATCCCAAAAGTATATGTTGCGTGTTTCCACCCGTTGTCTGTCTCACGTCTAATTCGCTTCTTCTTGGGCTATGTAATGATTGATGAGTCGCTCCTGGGTCGCGCGAAATTTCATTGTAATTGTACTCGCCTTGTTCTACATCTGGATCCCCATTGGCTTCTGGCCCAAAGCCGTCATCGACATCGTAGTCCTCAGTTTCATCCTTGTCAGTGGTATACTCGTAGTCAGCGTTGTTTGTACTGTAAGTTGGCTGAAAAGATCGCCTGCTTTCTATTGGCGGGGAAAGAGTCGGAGTGGTTTGTTCGCTGTCCGATTTGTGGTGATCAGAATGCGTGTGACTGTAATCAGCCTCGGGACTTTTTTCACTAGTTTCGTCATTCTTTTCCGTGACAAATTGATTCAGTGGTGTATCAGTTGAAGGGATCACATCTGCCGAAGAAATTCCACTGCCTAGATTGATTTCAGGTGGATTTTCTGTGCTTAAAAGATCCACGTTTATATTTTTATTTCTTTCATCGTACACATCAATTTTATCGAAAGGTAATTTGTTAGGGAACACAGCATCTTTATCCAAACTAGCTCCTGATTGTGCTGCACCGCTATATGTTATTCCGTATTTGAATGTACCACGAAGCTGCGATTGGGACATGCCGGTTCTACCACTTGACTGAGCCGACGAAGTTCCTCCTCCTACAAAAGGAGTCTTTTGTAAATCATGTTTGGACTTATCTTCATCTTTGTATGGCGTGAACCCAATTTGAGCTTGAGAAGAAGTACTGCCGGGACCTCTTGCTTGTGAATCAGCCATGCCTCCCTTAACGCTGCCTTGGACCTGCGCGTTTGATGAGTGCATAGCACCTTCACTTTGTGATCCTGTTAGTATAGAACCGGTTTCAGAACCCAGTTTGACGTTGGCTTGGGACTTGTTGTTTCGGCCACTTCCTTGAGCATTGCTCGATGCCCCTTTTTTATCTCCAGTTACTTCACTGTTGGCGGCTTTATTTTCACCAGAGATTTCAGCTTGTGCTGAAAATGATCCACTACCAGTATAAGCTCCGTGAACGTGAGTTTGAGCACGACCCTTGTCGTTACCGCCTTTTGATGCCGCTGTAGCAATTGTACCGTTGAGCCCTTGAGAGACGCTTGCTTCAGCTTCAGAATCATCTCCATCTA
The DNA here is from genome assembly GCA_931315375.2 of Opisthograptis luteolata. Classification (NCBI taxonomy): domain Eukaryota; kingdom Metazoa; phylum Arthropoda; class Insecta; order Lepidoptera; family Geometridae; genus Opisthograptis; species Opisthograptis luteolata. The sequence goes on from OV928033.1 coordinate 8,643,370, forward strand.
CTGCTGTAGTGTTTGGGTCGATTACATTTTGTGGTACACCTAGAAGAAGAAACGATTACTTAGGTAAGTTACATTACATACATTAATTAGAGTTACTTTTTTATCACGATAATGATAATTACCTGAACTATCAGTGTTGAGCCCCAAACCCTGCAATAAATGAAACATTTTTGTTACATAAATATCCAACATATAAAAAAAATAAAATCACTAAGTCATTTTTACAGTTTTATGGTTAGATATATAAAGTGAATATGAAAAATAGGATAATAAATTATACTGCCCAACGGCTGACGCCGGATATCTACAATAATAAATTAATGTTAAATATGAATTGTTATATACACTTTTCAAGTCAGTATTTTTGTATACAGCATAATGTTACATTTTAGCATACCTGCCGCAAAAGTAGAAATTAAAGTAAAGTTTAGCAAATAATGATTATTACCCCTTGATTCTTAATTCCGTTGGACCCAGTGCCTCCATATCCACCATACACTCCGTTTGGTCCACCATTAGTTGTTCCAGTTCCGCCATATGGTCCGTTTGGTCCTCCACCGTCACTACCGGATACACCATAAGGTCCATTTGGTTCTCTTCCTAGACCTGTACCACCATATGGAGTGTTTAGTCCTCCGTTAGCTGTCCCAGTTCCACCATATGGTCCGTTTTGTCCATCACCACCAGAACTCTTTCCATCATAAAGCCCATTTGGTCCAACTCCTCCTAGTCCTGGACCACCAAACGGAGCACTTGGTCCTCCACCACCAGTACTGGTACCACCATATGGTCCATTTGTTCCTTCGCCTGTAGAACCGGTCCCACCATATGGTGCACTTGCTCCACCCATTCCTGTTCCTGTAGCACCATAAGGTCCATTTGATCCTCCACCAGTAATTCCAGGTCCTGCATATGGCCCATTTGGCCCTCCACCACCTGTACTGGGTCCACCATAAAGTCCATTTGGTCCTCCTACAATTCCTGTACCACCATGTGGAGCGTTAGATCCCCCACCAGAAATTCCAGATCCACCATATGGTCCGTTTGGACCTTTACCATTTGCATTTGGACCACCGCCTGTTCCGGTACCACTGTATGGCACGTTTGCACCTCCATTAGTTATTCCAAATCCACCATACGGTCCGTTAGGTCCTTCATTACTAGTTCCAGCTCCACCATACGGTCTAGTTGCGTCTTCTTCACTTGCCCCGGTTCCTCCATAAGGTCCATTTCTTCCTCCACCAGTAGAGTCAGTTCCAGCATATTGATCACTAGGTCTTCCTCCACCTATTCCAGTAACACCATACGGACCGGTTGGTCCGGAACCAGTCTCACTATATGGTCCGTTGGCTCCTCCACCAATTGGTCCTGTTCCAGGATATGGACTATTAATTCCTCCACCATTTGCTCCAGTACCATCGTAAGGACTATTTGGTCCACCACCTGTTCCTGTTCCACCATATGATCCATAAGGTCTCCCATTTGATCCTATTCCATTATAAGGACCGTTTCCTGTTCCACCGGTGGTTTCAGTTCCACCATATGGAACGTTTGCCCTTTCGCCTGTTCCGGTCCCACCATATGGTCTGTTTGGTGCTCCAACACCTGTAGTGATTCCACCATAAGGTCCACTTGTGACTCCACCGGTTGTTCCAGTTACGCCAAATGGTCCATTAGGTCCTACACCAGATATAGTCGGGTTTGTTGGACTATATGGTCCATTAGGTCCCATTGTTATTCCTGTTGCAGGACCCGTACCTCTTATATCATAATGCCCAGGCTCCGAGGCTCCACCGTTTTTGTATGGTGTTTGTACTCCTGTACTATAAGGTGTATTAGGACTACCTAATGTTCCCGATCCATATTGCATCCCTGGTCTGCTGACGCCACCAGGCGGGACGTTGGAACCTCCCAAGGAGCTAGGTCCATTCGTTCCAATTCCATTGATAGATTCTATGCTTGGTTTTTGGCCTCCACCTCCACCAAGTCTCAAGTACTGAGGATTGTTATTGGGATCTACAACGCAACAAATATAGCTTAGACCTCCAGGTCCTTGGAAAGGACCATGTACACCTGGAAGCAATCCACCACTCGGAATCCCTGGAAAACCACCTGGTGAATTACCAGATCCGATATTACTATTAGAAGGACCAAATGCTCCATTAGCATAATTTGGGTTTCTCGATGCTACACCTTGGCCGGGTTGAAATCCTCCATCAGATCCACCTGCTTGACCTGGACCGTATACGCCTTGACCAGGTCCATACCCTCCGTTAGTTCCAGGAGCCCCACTCCCTTGACCAGGTCCGTATCCTCCATTAGTTCCAGGCGCCCCACTTCCATGACCAGGTCCATATCCACCGTTAGGACCAGGAGCCCCACTCTCTTGACTAGGTCCATATCCTCCGTTAGTTCCAGGAGCCCCACTCCCTTGACTAGGTCCATATCCTCCGTTAGATCCAGGAGCCCCACTCCCTTGACTAGGTCCATATCCTCCATTACCTCCAGGCGCCCCGCTACCTTGACCAGGTCCGTATCCTCCACTAGTTGAAGGAGCCCCACCCCCTTGAGCAGGCCCATACCCGCCGTTATTTCCAAGAGTCCCACTCCCTTGACCAGGTCCGTATCTTCCATTAGTTCCAGGCGCCCCACTCCCTTGACCAGGTCCGTATCCTCCGTTAGTTCCAGGAGCTCCACTCCCTTGACCAGGTCCATATCCTCCATTAGTTCCAGGCGCCCCACTCCCTTGACCAGGTCCGTATCCTCCATTAGTTCCAGGAGCCCCACTCCCTTGACCAGGTCCATATCCTCCATTAGCTCCAGGAGCCCCACTCCCCTGACCAGGTCCATATCCTCCGTTAGTTCCAGGTGCACCGCTACCTTGACCAGGTCCGTATCCTCCATTAGCTCCAGGAGCCCCACTCCCCTGACCTGGTCCATATCCTCCGTTAGTTCCAGGTGCCCCGCTACCTTGACCAGGTCCATATCCTCCATTAGTTCCAGGAGCCACACTCCCCGGACCAGGTCCATATCCTCCGTTAGTTCCAGGAACCCCATTACCTTGACCAGGTCCGTATCCTCCATTAGTTCCAGGAGCCCCACTCCCTTGACCAGGTCCGTATCCTCCATTAGTTCCAGGAGCCCCACTCCCTTGACCAGGTCCATATCCTCCGTTAGTTCCAGGCGCCCCGCTACCTCGACCAGGCCCATACCCTCCGTTAGTACCAGGAACCCCACCCCCTTGATTAGGTCCGTATCCACCGCCTGATCCAGGTACTTTACCACCTTGACTAGGTCCGTATCCACCGTTAGTTCCAGGAGCTCCACCCCCGTGACCAGGTCCGAACACTCCGTTAATTCCACGTCCCGGTCCATATTCAGCATTAGTTCCTGGAAGCCCACCTCCTTGTCCAAGTCCATGCCCGCCATTAGTACCAGGTACCCAACTTTCTTGGCCAGGTCTGTATTTGCCATCAGTTCCAGGTGAACCATGTGTTTGACCTGGACCGTATCCTCCATTAATTGCAGGTGTTCCACCTTGTCCATATGATCCATGCCCGTTTCCACCAGGTAAGACGGTCTGTCCGTGGCCGTTTACGCCCGGACTGAAACTACCATAACCATTTGGCCCGTAAACTTCTTTTCCAGTTCTGAAAACATACAATTGTAAGTAGGTACATACTTAAATTATTATATTAGCATACTTATGTCATGTGCAATTAGTAATTACGCAAAAATATGATTATATGTGCTGAATGACCGTGACTTACGAAACGCTTGGACCTCCAGTTTGGTGTGGTGAATGAGACGGTCGCTTTAAGTTCTCCGCTTCCTGGACATCGGACCTACCTACACATTCTTCGCAACTTGGGTCATACATTGTTTGACTCTGAGCTTGTCCCATTCCGCTGTTGCCACCTGTGGAGAGAGGTTACATTATAGACATTGCGGTAAATATCTTGGAATTCTTTATTGGGAACATTTTATGTGAATGGTTGTTGTATGGAGGTACATACTGACGCTAGCCCGAGAGGAGTCAGCGTCCGAGTGAGCTTCAGCCTTTCCTTCGTCTTTTCCATTGCCGCGATCAATCGCCAGGTACTGCGACTGCGTCTGTCCACGGTACCGGCCTCTGGGCGAGTATCCCGCCTGGCGCCGAACCCGTAGTACCGCCTGGAATTCCTTCTCATACGGCATCTCGTACTCATCCTTTACTTTGACATCGGCAGCTTTGCAGAACGTATTGTTCTTTAAGTCATTACCATTGAATGATTTTACCTGTTAAAATAGAATAATAAAATGAATTGTTAAAATAATGAACATAAATTCTAACGCAATGTGTCATGACTACATAAGATTACCTTGACACATAAGTTTCCATTGTCCCATTTATGATAATGTACAAAAAATTGTGAAACAGGCCAAGGAAACTAGTATAACCTTGTATAAAAGAAGTTATCTTTTAAATAATGAGGGAACGATAAACAATGTTTTTATTACGCTCGTAGAATTTTAGATTTCTTTTACTAGTAGCCAAGAGAGCTCTTCAAAATATCTGGAAAATTTAAGTTCTCTCAACTTTATTTTTACGCAACTATTACCTACTTACCTACTTCGAGGGCAAGATCGGAGGAACGTATAATATGATTTTGTTTTGCTAATGTGTCATATACCAGTAAATAAATAGAAAACCACTCGAGTTCGCCCTGTATCTTCGTGCACGGAAAAGTTATATGCACATATTTCAGCTTCGTACTTCTTGTCATTTTTAAGATTTCGTGATTGATCAGCTAATGTTACTTCGCTGTATATTTATATATTTATTTTAATATTGCAATCAAATACTCAAGAAGTGTAAAATCATATCGCAAAAGAATATTCGGCGCATGCAGCCTTTTTGGTGCTAATAGGTAAGAAAATCTCTACCTATTATAAAGTTATAAATTTTAGCATAAGCAATGAGATTAATTCAAGCAAATGAGAAGGTACTTTGGATTTTGTCAATTTTATCTAGGTAGGAAAGTATTCGTCCCTATTTATTCATACCTACCCTAAGTACATAATAGTCTAACCCGAGACATTGTTCCTAAGTTTTATAAAATGTAACCTAGTAAGTAAGCTGTTTTAGTTAAATGTGCAATAAAGAAAATCAAAAAAGCAACAAAGGAATTCTCGCACATTTTGTGATTGATCAACTGTCAGTATGTCAGCCCGTTGATACGCGCGGACATTCGAAATTCTAAACTCCAATCCTGGCCCATCAATCAATCCTGTTTCACTATCATGGCTTAATCAAAACGGGGCGCATTTAAAAACCATGGCTGAGTACCGTAAGTCATCATTTCATTCAATATAATCAAAGGATTTAATTAGACACGGAACCAACGGCTAAGGACACTCACTATCATCCTACTTTCGACTAGCCCATACATTATTAAATTTAATATACTTAATATGTTTGTGCACGGTATATTACCGCCAAAATTTTAATACAAAGCAAGCTACGCAAACTTTCTCTGTAATCTATTCGCAGCTAAGGGCTGTAACCCTTATGGCGCGCAGCACGTGCACGCATGCGTAGCAATTTCTAGGCGTTTCCCCTGTCTAAGTGTCAGGTGTACCCATAATATATTATATGTCCAGGGCTATCGTGGTGCCACCTTTGACCACATCGTCACTTACCCTCAAGTGACTTGTGTTCAAACAATTATTTGTAAAAATAGAATAAAGTTCACAAAACCTGACGCATTGTACAATACTCGTACCGTAATAATTGGGGAAGCACCACATAATATAACTTTTTTTGTAGTTTTGGTTAGATCTAATTTGTAATGGTATACATAGTTCCACCCGAATACAGCAGACAAAACTTAGTTAGACACTGTGGCCGTTAATTTAAAGGCTACACTTAATAATGACCGACTGCAAGCGACCAGTAACACCTAGTCACAGCCGGCTAAACTTGATACGTTTAGATCACGATCAGCAATATTAATACGCTCTGTAAAGTTATAAACATTGACCACATGATAAAATAAGAATTCATAAAATCCATAAAGTCAAGCACGCTCAGCAACGCTTCATACTGCAGACAAAGATGACTAAAGTAACAAGAAAGAACTTGCCTTTATAAACTTGTGCCTAGGTGGTAGAGGCTGCAAGTCGCTGAGGCCACAGTTCTCGCTGAGGATGGAGCCCGGCAGCAGCTTCCGCGATAGCCCCTGGGCCAGCTCGCGCTGCACGGGCCACGCCATGCACCCCTTCGAACCGGGAACTTTGCACGTTATGTACAGCTGAAATCAATATCGGACCTGTAATATGAACACTAACCAACAGTTGACCCGCCGGAACTAGGTCAACCTATGCACACCCGGGTGCAGCGAGCTTTACAGTAACCTACATATTCTAAGAGATTATTCAACTTAATCAATTATACGTAAAAAATGATTTTTAAAAATTAAAATTTAATTCGGTTAGTTTTAAGACATGCTACTTTCAAAAGTAAAATATATGAAAAAAATAAGGTATTTTTAAAAAAAAGTTTTGCTTATTAAAATTATTTTTTAATAACTTACTTGTGGTGGTGGTGAGGCTGTGGTAGCAGCTAAGAGCGTGAGCAGTAAGCAGGTAGCTCGTAGGACGCGGTTCGCGTGCGGGTGCGGCAAGCCCGCTCGGAGCGCGGCGGGACTCATGCCGATGCGGTGGAGCGCGGCGATGCTCTGCCGCGCTGCTGCCGCGCCCGGACCAGCGCCCGCCGTCTGACCCGGCCCCTGCCTAACCCAAGATGAACTCGCACCAGATATAAGTTCACCCACCTAATTTCAGTGATAGCTAGCCGATTCGCCACATTTTGACTGCAGTATAAGGAAGTATTACTTGCTTAGATAACACCAAGTTCATATCACTAAAAGTTTAACCCATATTTCTTTTATTATACCTACTCGTATAAAGAAATCTCGACGTCACAAAAATACGATTAGCTTTATTTTTTACTTTCAAGGGTAGGTTTGACCACAATTCATAAATGCTAAGTGACTATTATAAAACTAGAGATGTCAAGAGGACTGTTGTACATCATAAAAACCGGTCAAGTGCGAGTCGAACTCGTGTTGAGAGAGCTCCGGTTCATTCCGTTTTATGCGAAAACTTAAAGTCTGGTTTAATGTTTCGAAAGTTCTTGTAAAAAAGAGCAAGAACAAAGCAAAGAGAGCAAGAACAAAGAGCCTTAAATTCCAAGGGGAATTAATTTAGGTGTAACTTGATTTCGCGACATACAGTGGACGGCCGAGTGGCCGTCGCCCTGTCGGCCGTCCCAGATATCGCTGGAAAGACGAAGTCACGAAGGATTTGCGCGAGCTCCAGGTGGAGGACTGGCAGGAGGTGGCGCAGGACAGACCGAAGTGGCGTCTTTTGTTATCGGAGGCCAAGACTCACTTTGGGTCGTTGCGCCATCTCAGTTAGTTTTTTTTGATTTCGCAGGTACCCCCAAAAATATCTTAATTATTATCTCCAAAACTGATAGAAAACAGAATGCTCGATCTGAAAAAAATATAACATATGATTTTATTTCTCTAAACAAGGCCTTTTTGTTTTATACTACGCCACAATAATGAATTTGAAATGAATTTGAAAAAAAAAACTTGTTTACCCGTTGAAATTAAACCCTGAAATAGGAATGCGCACAGTACTTTCATACGGAACACAAAAACGGGTGCGAACATAATGCGTGTCTGAATTACTACTGATTAATAATATAAATCTTATTAGTAAAGCTATTTAAAAAATATCGGACTATTAGATGCCAAAAATAAAGCTTGGGATTTTAGTAAACTTGCTCCAATTCAATCAATTAGTAATAAGAATAAAAAAGTTAATGTGATCGCGCCAAAAAAATTACCTGCCGGGCGTTTCTTGCCTGTTCTTTTGCCGGCGTAAGGTGGAATAGGCGTAGCTAGTTTTATGTTGACGTTTTAAAGTGATCACAATGTATTCTATTGAATATATATAATTTTTTTCAATTTTAAATTTATGGCCTTTATAATCATCTAGTTGCGCCTCGCAGATTCATCTGCGTCTTCCCGTTATCCCACAGGAATCTTTTTCCGGAATAAAAAGTATGTATGATTTAATCCAGGACATAAGTTATCACCATTCCAAATTTCATCAAAATCGGTTTAGTAGTTACGGTGATACGTAACATTCACACACACACAAACTTTCGCAGTTACAAAATTAGTAGGATAAGACAGGATACTGTAGTGATATCGTAAAACATCCTTATAAATTGACGCCATTTGATTTCCACCGGGGTTGCAGACCTAAGCTTCAACTCTAATTAAAAAAGTTATTTAATTAAAAACTACAGCACACCTCTATTCATACCAACGTTGCCTCGAAGGTACTGTCGAACCTACTGTTTTACTATGAGACTGAAACACCGGCTTCGTTCCTTCATGTTATTTAAACTTATTTTCTACACATAAATTCTCGCCATCAACCGCATTATCCAACTAACGTGAAAGTTTGTAAGTGTGTAAGCATGGATGTTTGTTACTCTTTCACGCAAAAAATACTAAACGGATCTCTAGATTATTTTTTTACTATTTACAGGGTAGTGTTTGACCACAAGTCGATATATAAGCAAGATATATTGCGGTCAGGTCCAAGGCAGTATGAAAAGTGGCCGATGTTCTTTGTAATATAGATTGCTTACACCTGGATTAAAGCATAGACTACTTTATATCCCGGAAAAAGGTTCCGACGGGATAACTGGAAAACGCAGGTGAAACCACGAAGCGCAGCTAGGTCAATCATATTAATAAGTGTGAAATGATGTGGTAATGTGAGGGTGATTTCACAAAGTCAAAGTTTCTTTTCGCTAATATACCGACGCACTGAGTAGGTACTACTTACGAATACGATACAAACATCCTAAAGGCGTATCGGCCCCTTGACTCGCGTGATTGCACTGGCTTCTTCTCTTCTGAAGACAAACTTTAGAGAAGATATGATATTCTGTCATTCCAAGTAATATTAACACATTTAGACAAAAAAATTGGTTAATCCACCCAATGTGTAGTATCAAAGTGAATAATTTTATTATTCTGTAATGAAGAAGCAAAGTGCCTAACTATTTGCTAAACAAACAGGTGATCCGTAGAAGTAGGTACTTACTTACCTACGATATTTCTGCCAGTAATAGTAATTTTTTTTTTCTTTCAACAAACAGGTTTCTATGTGCAAGACGGTACGGAATTTAAATAAAACCATTGATAAGTTACCTCCTTGCCATGTTTCGGAGTAATATTTTTATTTCCAAGCATTTTTGAGAAAACTACATTGTTGTGTACTAGTTTGTAGTTTTATGTGCTGTTAAAGTTACGAGCACATTGGTAGAAACCTCTCATTGGAGCTTCTTAGCCTACTTTGCAATGTACTCGCTAAAATGTGCCGCTTTATACAAATAGTGCACTTACGAGAGTTTTTTTTATAATGAGTTTGTTATCTTATTATCAAACGCTTCTTCTGTCTTGTAATAATTTGCAACAATGGACGCAAGGTAAATAACCACTGATTTCAATTCAATTTCAGGCCCAAAAAATTACCTGCCGGGTGTTTCTTGCCTGTTCTTTTGCCGGCATCAGGAGGTTAGAAGTGGCGTAGCTAGTCTTAAGTTTGACGTTTTAAAGTGATCATATTATGTATCCTATTAAATAAAGAATTTTGAACTTTGAATATTGTACTTTTAAAAACTACTCTTGCCCTGTCCGCATCGTTGCATTGCGCATACAGTTCGGCGCATAGAGTTATTATCATTTACATTTTATAGCCACTATTAATTTTTTATATTGTATATACCTAATACCTAAGTATGAACTTGTAGAAGTTGTGACAAAAATTGGAAAGCATGACGCCACAATCTGCAAGATCAAACCTGTAGGGTTTGCTGGCTGGTACCCCGTCTATAATACCTTGCACTTGCTCAGCAATGCTCACGTATTCGGTATCAGCTCCACCATGCACTCTCGCCCGCGGCTCTCGTCACAGTGATGTTTTTGCTAACCAATACAGGAACACACGACACGAGACAGCGTATGTATGCTATAGCGTATACACTACACTTGTGTCACCTGGACTTTAAGTAACGATGGTGCCATGCTACGCGTGGACTGGGAACTGGCTCTCAATTGAGAGTACTGCAACAGACCGATAGGTGCTTGGTGAAAGATTCTTAACTTGAAGGTGGCAGCTAGCCAGACGAGCACTAGAAAATGGCCTACCACCAAGCTATAGTTTTATCGCGATTTTTTTTCTTCACCAAAGGCATAAGGTCGCTGTAGGATTCGAAATCTCGACCGCCATCATCGCTTCAAAAGTATCATGCCCTTAGAACAACAAAACTAATAATAAAATTAATGTCGATGGCTCAGAGACCCAAAGCGCGTCTTGGTCTCCGAAACAAGAGAGCACCAATCCTCTGTAACCTGAGCGATTTCAGAACGGAAAAATTGACAATAAGATCAAATTTACCGAAACATTTAATTAACGGACGTTTTTAAAACCGGCCCTTAGAAATTCAGTAGGTAACCCTATTTTCCTACCCTCAGGGATGGTAAGTATTTGTTTATTAAAAATTCGACATTATATAATTATACCCTCTTTAAAAAATTAACAATCAAAATCGGACCACTCTCGGAACATTTATGAGAGTCATACTCGTAGTACATAAAAAATAGTGTAGCTTGTTTTTACAAAGAACAGTTCCTTTACGTATATCAGCAAGTAAGTTTTAACCATGTAATCTAAGGGATTTTATATTTTAATCATAATAAATTAACCTCAGGGTGACCGTAACGGACTTGTCAAATTAAAAATGAAACAGTGTTGATTTATTTCGTTATAACTTTATTTTCAAAACTGTAGGTTAACAAGAACATCCAAAGCATTAAATAGAGCGTAACCTAAATTATATTCAGCGACTAAAGTATAAAAAAGTCTAAATAATTACTAGTCAACTTTAGGCCTTAGTATACAACAGCTTTTTGAGCGACGAATTTTACTAGCTAAATATTACAGCCTTGTTATCTCTGAGCTAACATTGGAGTCCTTCTTCTTGTATGTATGCGTAGGGTAGATGAAGTGCTGAGTGTAGTAGGCGCTGGCGTGCGCGTCGGCGGAGTTCTTTCCGGACGACACGCGGCGGTAGTAGTCCACCGACTCGCCCGCGCAGTCGCACGCCAGCCGGCTCTCCGAGCCACTCGTCTCCAGCTGGTACTTGGGAACCATTACCAAACTCTCCGTGGATTTGGTTGGTGGACAGTGGCTATGGCTTCTGCTGTACACCGAGTAGTGGTGAGCAGCGCTGTTCTGTCGGTGCGAGTGCTTCTCTTGGGGATGGTGCTGATACTCGTGATGGTTCTGTAGACTGCGCCCGCTGTGGCTGCGACCGTGGCTTTTAGATCGGTTGGCGTGCTTTGTGTTGGTAGTAGTATCGAGGTAACCATACCCAAAACCGTACCCACCGAAAGCTTTTGTTGTAAGATTGTCCCAGGATTTTGGTTTTACGTGCTGATGAGCACTCTGAAACTGTATCTTGGGCGAAGTTTTAGCTTCAGAGCGTTCATTATCCCAGAAGAGAGTATCGCTGCTGAGGGACGTGCTGTAACTTGAGGCTGAGTTTTCGCACTGAACGGTCGCATTGCTTGTCGCGTACGACTGCAGGCTGCACTGGCTTGTTTGAGTTGACTCTGTCGTCAGATAGCGGTAACGGTTGGAGCAATGTCCCGATGAGCATACTTTCTTGACTCGAGTGTGGGGTATGCTGTCCGGTTTTTGTGTTGACTTGTCAACCTGTTGGCATTTATCTTTGCGCTTATGTTCTTTGGAACATTCTTTTTTCCTTCTGGTTTTCTTCCTACTGTTAGGAACGCAATGTGGATCGCAACAAGGACTAGCTAGATCGTAAGCTTCGAGGCTGTTAGCATCTTGATTGTTGTACGCTGGCATGCACGGCGTACAGCTGTGACTGTGGTTGCTCCGGTAACCTTTACCATGCTTTCCACTGCTGGTCTTGACATACTCAGATGCTCGATGGCACTCGCCTTGTGCTTTAACAACATAATGATGGCAATCACGGCGATTTCTCGGGGAACCGACGGTAATCACAAAGCTACCTGTGCGTAAGTTAGGTTGGATAAGGCACGTGCCATACCGTGGATCGAGATACTGATACATAAATACGTTCGGCTGGGGTGGTTTGGCAGCTGTGACATTTTCGCTTGAGAGCGTCGGCCTGCAGTAAGCGTTGTTGACGTTTTCACCAATGTTGTTTTCTTCGGAGTCCGAAATCACGTCAGACGGCGACGTTTTCTTTTTCTGCGACGGAAGACTGTGTGTTTTCCAGTTAGAATCGAAGAGCTGTCTTTCGCGGATGGTAAGTTGTTCGAATTCTCGCATTTTAGACTGTAGAGTTCTTTGGAGATTTATGTACTTGAGATGAAGTTCGACTTTTCGGACGCAGTCTTCGAATATGACGACCATGCGCATGCGGGCGTCGCAGCGGTTGATAGCGTCGACAATGGCAGCGTGGTCGGCGCGCTCGACGTCGGTGCCGTTGATGGACACGATGACGTCGCCCTCGCGCATGCCGGCCGTCGCCGCCGCACCCTCCGCCTCCACGTGCTCCACGTACGTGATCACTTCTATCTCTTGCTCCTGGAATGTTTTCCAACTAATCAATGACGACCGATGTGGCGCAATGGGCGGATAGCCGACTGTAAAGCGTGAGGTCGCGGGTTCGATTTCCGCTACAGGACAAATATTTGTGCATTGAAAAAAAAAAAGCGCAAGTATTTGTTCTGTGCCTGGGTGTTGTGGATCTCCGATCCTCGTAGTTTCTGATACCCTAGATACAGGGAAACCTAGTTAGGGGTCAGAGGCTATGTATGTGATTGTGGGCGGGCATTAATATTCTTGGAACTGCAGGAATTTCAACTAAGTATTTGAAACTAAAAGTGTCGGGCAATCCAACACTTTGGACACAATGCGTGGAAATCCACCGATAACCTACAGAAGCTCATATAGTTATAGGAAAAGTTTAAGGAAAAATAGAAGAGGAAAAGTCCAAAAATATGGTCTGCATAACAGTTAGTCACAAAGATGAGTGATGCTATTTACATCACATGCCACTGAGCCCTACGACTAAATAAATTTTGTAAAAAAAGACAGGGCGGAAATATCAGTTTATTCAGCAGTGAGCGAACGATTAGAGAAAACCTACCATCTAAAATATTTAATAAAGATTTATAAACCTACATTATAGTTACTTAACGCATTTCTCCTTAGTATTGCTGATATCTAAAAGTATGCTAAGTAGTGTAGTTTAATCAATAACTTTTATTACCTTTTTGTAATGAATCCCATAGCTCTGGAGCGTGAACCCGTAGCTCCCTTTCTTTTTTTCAACGATAATAGTCCTTCGCCGCCAATCCTCCTCACTTTTTCCTGGCCTTTCGGATTTTAGTGACTCCCTGATCTAAAACATTTTAAATTTCAGTATGCGCGAAAATAACAAGAATACGCACTTCACAACTTTTGTGATAGTTAATTTGAATTAGAACTAAATAAAAACTTACCGAATTATCTAATGAGTCCTCTTTCGAATCACACGTGAAGTGTTTCTTGCTGTTGTGTATGGTGCTCGAACACCTTTCATTTAATTTGGGTGAACTCATTTCTTCTGTTTGTTAATCTATTCGTTGTTTTCTAAATATAATATATATATTCTATAGTTACGTAGATTAGCCATATGATGGCCATTTTATTTGAATATACTGTGACATTAGTAATGCCTGGAAGTATAGTTGAGTACAGACTGAAGCGTTCTCATTGAGTTGGGTGAAATCGTTAATTCGCGCATGCGTACCGCCTCGCACATGCGTAATCCTGGAGAGGGATCAGGTTACGGTGGAACACGCGGGAGCATATAAATAATTTTTGAAAGTACGTGCTAGGGAAAGGCACGCTCTACTTCATTAGAGCAATATTGGATACGAATACTGATTATGTATAAAAATGGAAACTAGATGACGCAAAAAATTAAGTATAGCTATATAGGTGTAGGCAAATATCTAAGGCTTTTGAACTAATGTATTAATTTTAGCATACTGCACCACTGAAGTGTTAGGGATGGGTACAGGAATCTCAGAAAAGTTATTGTGGAGGAACAAAAGAGGGGGCAGTCCGATTGACTGAACACCGGCTTCAGGAGGAATCACGGCGGAACCATTCATAATTTTTATTGGAGTGTTAGCTTTAGTGTCTCTTTTGAACAGTCGAGAGAAAAAATTGTCTAGCGACCTCTTGGTTATTGACCCTTTTGAAGGTTCGTCGGCCTCATGTACTGGAACATTGACGTTTTCTGTAAATATTATCGAAAGTTAGGATTTAAACATCGAATTTACAAATCTTTCTAAGTATTTTTGTTTAGATATATATTATATAATAATATACTCGTATAAGTTTAGGGCGATCATCAAATCAATCAACAATTTGGTTATGAAAATCTGTAGGTGCCCATAACTAAAACGAATGTTTTTTTTTTGCTTCTTACAGGGTCTACAAGTCACTAGATGATAAGTGACGACTTGATCAAAGGTGGCAACACGCTTTAAACGCTACATCTGGATTAATAAGGGCTGTCTTTTTTTTCTATTAAATTTAACCATCACGGTGATGGTAGCACAATTGTAGAGACATCGAAGTGTGATCCTTAGGACTTGGGTTCGAATCCTTCATTAAACTTGAGTTTTTGGTGAATGAAAAAAAAAATCGTGATGAAACCATAGCTCGGTATAAGGGCATTTTCTAATGCTCGTCTGATTAGTTACCACCTTTAATTTGAGAATCTATTACCAAGAACCGAACTGTGTGTTCCAGCAGCGTCACTTGAGTGCCAGTAACCATTTTATGTGTAGTATGGCAACCATCGACAATATCGTCACTTAACATCAGGTTAATTGTGGTCTTACGTTATCCTATAAATGTAAAAAAAGTTCACTATAAAGAGTACACGCTATACAGCCACCATACATATTGGTATGCCAGTGCACCTATAAATAAACATAATAATTCTAAGGTCTAAGAAAGCGGCATGTCCACAAACAGCAACATTCAAAGGCATGTGACTTCTACCAACCCGCACTAGGTAGTAGCGTGGTAGAGTACGGCCCATACCTCTCTTTTTGAGAGAAATGGCTAGAGTCCCTGCAGTAGGAACGTAAAAGGCTGATGGTGATGATGAAGGTCTAAGAACCTACTCGTACTGACCTAATGGAAGCATTGCAGGATGGTTTAATGCGCCCCAAGTTGGTGGGACGCTGTAATTGCCATTTGTTTGTGAGACAGGAGCAACTCCGACAAGGCTTTGGGCAGTCACATTCGTTAGGAAAGGTTCCGGTATAGCACTCAAGTCTATGTTTGTACCGTTTGTGTGGTATAATGTTAAAGATTCTTGATTGCCTCTAAAATGTACGGAAAAGATTATAATTATTATAATAACACACTTTGTATAATACAGTATTTGCTGGTTGTCTATAATATTGCTGATATTGTAAATACTTTATATTTACTCGTATATCTAGTCAACAACCACTAAAAGGTATTTATAGAAAAAAGGATGGGACGCGCACACCCCATATGGATAATATCCCCATACTTACTCTCGTAGACGTTCCCAAATTTACTCGAAGAGTGCTAGGGGAAGCCTTTGCCGATAGACAACCTGAACTATGAGACGTAATACAAGTAGGTAATAGATATAATTAATTGCTTATAAATAATATACATTGCACAAAACTTTTAAGTATGTACTTACGTAGAGTTAAAATCGTTTGTCATGTTATCGGTTCTATTAGTCAGAATACCAACTTGATAAACCGTAGCATGTATCACGTACCTAGAAATAAAGACAAGTATACTTTGATATTATTATAGAAGCTCAACCAGTTTATTTTTATTTTTCTACAGCTATTAAGCAGCATGATAAAAAATATCATTATACGAACAACCTTACTTAATAATTTTCAAAAAATTGTTTCTGGTCATTAACTAAGATGTTTATTATCGACCTATTTCTATAGTGTTAGCAGTTTATCTTCACATCACAAAAACAAACGAATTTAGGGTAGCTTATTAAACATTCATTTTTAGACTTTTACTGTTTCATTTGTTTTGTCTAGGAGTTCTAGGATTTATTATAGTTATATTTCAAAATTGACTTACATATCTTTATCAGGGTGACTATTGTTTGCTGAAGAATCGGTGTAGTTACCAACGTCAGTGTGCACCCCCCAAATAAAGCAGGATGTCAGTCCCAAGACCAGAACCTGAATTAAATATAATAAAATATTAAATCAGCATTATGTAGTCGGTAGTTATTAAATTTATCTGTTATTTTAGCAAAAAAGGCAGGTTAGCGAGCAATATATAACGTTTTAATATTTTTATTAATGTTTTCGCAGGCATTTTAGTTTTCAATAAATAGTACCTACGAACAAACAAAGACAGATTTTTAGTGCGCTTCGTGATTTCTCAGATCATCTTAGATAGTTATTTTTAGTACACGTAATAGCACGCATTTCGAACGTATGGACGACAATATGTAAAGATCTGGAAATCTTGAAAACACCTAAAATGTACATAATAATATACACTATATATTTTTATATATTAAGTAAAATTTAGTAACATAAGTACTAACAACCTCCACAACAGGTATATTTTTATCAGATTAATTCACCCGCTACAGGCATCTACATTTGAAGACTTACCAGTAACTCCATGATAAATGAGATCGCAGAACATAAATTTCAGTGGTATTACAAGTATCACTGTAAGAAAAGGCACTAAGTGGCCTTTATATATATGAAGAACTGCATTCATTTAACAGTGTAATGAGACAATGCTAACCATAACTCTTAGGATAATTGACACTATATTGTGACATACATTCTGAATTAATCCCTGCTGCTGATACATAACAGAACCTAATTAGATAGGTAGTAGGCATATATAATTATATCTACTGATGTACATCGCTGGCAATGATTGCAATTCAATTTTATAACAAGTAGCTACGTGAAGAGATAGCGGCCACCTTTAAAGGCGTTACAGTATTCGAATCCCACCTCGGCCCCGTTATGTGCGAATTTGCCATCGCGCAAAACGGTAAACGAAAACATCGTGAAAGAACCGACATGTATTACAAGAATCACAAGAATAAATAATAAATAAATAAAAATAATATGATAAAAAAAATAATAAACAATGTAATATATATATATTATTAATATGAATATTCAAGGACATGCGACATCTACCAACCCGCAATGGGCTAGCGTGTTAGAATGTGAATCATACTTTCACTCAGTGCTGGATTTACACATTTGCCGCCCCAAAGCTATAAATTATTTGCCGCTTCTTCTGATTTCTAAAATTAGATTCACTGTTCACAATAAAGTAAAAATCAAGATAAATTTTAAGATAAATATTTTGGGAAAAATCTAGTTTCCAGATTATTTTTACAAATTTTTGGGTATATTTTCAGCTAAGATAAGCAAAGCTCTACTTATTTTCAGTACCAATTTTTTTTTGGTGCAATTTTGCCGCCCCCCCCCCCCCCTATTTTACCGCCCTAAGCTTCAGCTTCTTAGCTTCTATGGTAAATCCGGCACTGCTTTCACTGGGAGAAGGCCTGTGTCCCAGCAGTGAGGACGTTCCGTGGCTTCGCTCTCGGGGAACAACCCTATTTAATCCCCATATAGGGGATGAAATATCAAACAATATTTTTAAAAGGTAAACACCTAACCCCCAAGAAAGCGAATAACCTTTTTCAGTTTCATAGTTTTCAAGAAAACAGTCACTGGTTTTCCGCTAATAATATAGATTTTAGCTTAGAGTTATGTATTGTTAAATTAATATAAATATTATTACTGACGATCTGTAGATATAGATACAGTCAGCGACAAAAGTAGCTGCTCATACTCGATTTTTCAAATGTATTTTAGATCAGTAATGTTTGAGTTTTTCTTACAACTTACAAGATAGTGTTTGATCACAAGACAACACGCCTGATGTTAAGTGATGATTCGGTCAAAGATTGGTGTTCAAGATGATAAAGGTGATTGGAAAATTTGTTATTGTTCAGCGACTTTTGTTGCTGACTGTACAGAGAGATGGGTGCAGGCATAATTCTAGTCTATTTCTCTAAGACTGGCTTAGAGCACAGCCAACGCTTTTAACCAACAACATGCCTTGCTTAAATGATCAAATTCGTAACCGAATATATTGAACGCTCCCATCTAGCACTATCAAATCAGCCGAATAAAATGTCAAGTACCTACCGAAACTGTCTCAGTAATATCTGAACAGGTATCAATGGTGTTATCTCTAGAAAGGTTCCGCCAGCTCCGACCAGTGTGATGCTGGCCCGTGATAGAGCAGGTCTCTACCTCTTTTAACCGTACTGGTAGAGAAGGTACGAGAGCTCTCCCCGCTCACACTCGGTTCTTTTATCGGCTTCAAGATGGCTGTAAATATGCCTATGGTTGTCGCTGGGATCTGTACCTTGGTAAGATATTTTTCTTTTATAAATGTACCAGTGCAAATTTGTTGTTTTTTTATATTATTGTTTTGTGACATAATATGTGATTTTTCATAAAGAGTCGTAGATAAATCTATGCATAGCAGCGGTGGTGGAGATTTTTAAATATAAAAATCAAAGGTCAGCTAGTCAAGTGGGTACCTATTACCTTTCCTGCGCAACTATGTACCTATGTATAAATCTACATGCAGTGTATTCATCAAAAGAGCGGTTCAAGTCTTAATTTATTCTAACATCATGCCCCTCGGCTTTGCCCTCGTGGTAGTTGATATTTTTCCTTTCAAACTTTAATATAGCCGTGTTTAAAAAAAAGCTTATTGCACTCCTACATTACCAAAGTAAGCTTCCAAATTTGATGTATCTAGGACCATTGAATGATGCTGTGCTTTGATATAAATTTGAAATAATATATACTCGTAAAAACTTAACCTGGCGAGCCCATATCGTGTTGAAACTACTCAAAAGACAGTTTCGTAAACAGGGCATTTCAGACGAAATAAACACTATAGCACAGAGACTTAAATATTTGTACTATTAAGTAATACATGTTTCCTTTCTATGAAAAGTTGCATAGCGAATTGTTTGCATTAAGTGCCAATTTCAACAACAATGAGTAGTTTGTAGTTTTACTATCATTGTACCTACACTAACATAGAGATAAAATAGGTCAATCTTCGAGCTATTCGGAAGTGGGACATAGCTAAGCAATAATTTCGTCAATAGTAGAGAAGATAGTAAGGAATAATCAGCTCGCGCTATCAGTTGAGAGTCTCATGTCACTGGTAGATAACGATACAGTTCCTTGCGTGGACGCGGCCAGCGACTAGCTGAGAATTAAATACTTAGGTACTATGTATATACCTTTGCAGGCGATTAAAATTAGCTAAAACTATTGTCTGATTGTAGCCCTAATATATATAATTCTTTCTTTACAATGATTTCTTTGACCGTAACATTTAAAACTACATCTTACTAGAAAACTAATTTATAAGATGACTAGCTAACTTCTTGACTCACGGCTTTGAATTTGTAAAAATTTAACTAACTTAACATCTGACCCCATACAATCTTTACTAGATACATTTCAAGTTTCATATTTGAAGCCTTACCGTTTAGGCTGCGTGTTGTCTGTCTGTCAGCCAGATATACATTAAATTAGATAAAGACGGGTACAGAAGAATGTCAATGTGTAGAATAATTTAATCTATCAAGCAGCAAACGGTTGAATTCGACCACTAGTATAATATAACTCCTAGATATCAATAGGTACAATCAATAGGTAGTCATCTTACCTTTACATTACTGGAACTATTGATATTTTATATCCCTACTTATATTAATATTATAGCTAGCTAGGCAGCTAGGCAGCACCTTATGCAATGTAGGTGTCACTGGGGCACGGGCCGTACGGGAGGAAGGGTTTAAATGTGTGTGTATTATAATGTTTAAGATTGAAATTATTGTTATTACCCGTGCGAAGCCGGGGCGGTCCACTAGTACTTTATATCGCGATAAACTGTAGCCCACGCGCGTGAAACCGCGGGGGACAGCTAGTTTGATATAAATGTATGACAGAATTGTTTATCTTACCTTTATCTTGTGTTCGTCACTGTGGTTCCACTCTGCGGATACTCACCAAAATTCTTTGGCGATAATATTTGCTATAGATACTTGTATATATCTGTCACGACATTATTTACGTGGGTACAAACAATTTGATGTACTCGAGCAGATAACTTTAAAGTATAAGTACTAGGTAGATATTAGATAGGCGTATCGCAACACCCAAGCCACTGAACATGCTCGTACCATCGTCCTAAAGATATATAAATGATCCTTACAATATCAAATTATTTTTGCTTGGATCGGACAGTTCATCCTGGAAATATGCACGGTTCCTGTTGGAATCTCCGTGACTCACAGTTAGTAGTTGGTATTAAATACAATAAAAACCCTACAGGCTTTTTTTGTTTCTCAATTTAGCTACAAGCTATGGGACAGTTAATCTTCACAACGCTTGGTATAACGCAGCACTTCTGCGTCATTGACTTCTTAAAAGAACTACCGCTTCTTATTTACATCAGGATTCTATATTTTCACGGTAAGTCAACTTTTGATGGCTCGTATAGGTACTAAATGTTCCTAAATTCTGAAAAAAACCACTACACTTATTATTTTGATAAATCATTTAGTTTCAATTAAATCTGTACTTAGTTTTACATGGATTTTTACAGTTTCCTGGGGTTTCCAAGTAAATACTTAATTTTACCATGATAAAAAGTAGCAAAGTAGAACGCTATCTTTCTGCAAAATTGATCTTACTTCACACCCTGCAGTTTTAGAGTAATTAATCATGATTACGAAAGTACCACCCCTGTACCTTCGTGATCATTCATGGTGCTTGCAACAGTGCCAAAATATCCAAAAGTTAAACAGAGACAAATACATGTCGAGAACTCAAACAAAAATACATAATGTTAGAGCATTAAGCCCGCATTAGTATTTTGTCACTTTACCTGCACGTATTTTAATTTTTGAATGTTCTACCTATAGATCCAAGTGGCTGCGGCTCTCGGATTAACATAGGCCAGTCGATCGATGGCATCGCAGACCAGGCATTTGTGCTGCTGAATCGGGAACCCTTCACAGCCTTCCGGACCTTAATTATAAACTGCACAGGGCTCGGTTTGAGCGTTTTATGGATTATGACCAGTATTATTATCATGAGTGAGTATTATTCATGTTTATAGTCCATGCAGTAGGTACCTAAGTGATTATGAATATTGTAGGTACTCGTAATGACGTCGACTTTCGACCCATAGGTTGCTGGTTTGAATCTTGGAATGAACTCCCGGTGAAAAAAAATATCGTGATGGAACTATAGCTAGGTGGTATTCATTTGTGCTCGCCTGGCTAGCATCAATCGATGTGTTCTGACAGCCTCTCTTGAGAACTAATATGTTTCCCAATCAAAGCAAAGCGAGATGTTAAAGACTGCCCTGTAAGTAGTTAAAAAAGCATATTTTATTTTATTCCTTTTTCAGTGGGAGGAGCAAATGACAAGCTCTCAAAACACGTGAGGTGGCCATGGATTATAGTGACAGTTTCTCAATGCGCCGTTGACTTAGTGGCCACAGTCACATACGCCAACGACTCTTTCCATACTCGGGTGAGTGTTAATAGTTACATAAACAACTATTATATAAACAAAGGTAACAGGGTAATAAACCCTCCTTCAAATGCTATTTTTCAATTCATTATCCAACGTAATACAATTTCAAAAAATAGACACAAATATGAAGATAAAAATTGAAAATCTTGTAATTTTAGCAATGGAATCAACTCCATTTACCGATTTTTTAATACCTTACTTACTCTGATGAATTTGAATTAAAGAAATCAAGGCAGTAGCTTTAATACGGTGATGCAAAAGCATATAGGTACTTTCTAAAATCTACCTACACTTAGTTCTAAAAATAATTTCAGACATTGTCTGATGTAATGGACTTCATCAGTGGTACCGTCAGCGGCATCGGCAACGTGGAGCTGAACACCGCCTGGGCAGCGTGGACCATGGTTCTCCTATACTCGCGGTTCGTGGTATTCTTCGTGCTTAACGTGTTTCTCGTCATTATGATGGTTGTGGAGTGCAATATGAAACGGGAATTTAAGAAAAGTACTTCTGTGGTAAGTTTAACTAAAACGAAAATAATATTAGCAATATTCGCAGCAAGAAAGGAAAACACCGAAACCGACACGTTCTACAACTACAACATACATCAACCCGCACTGGGCCACCATGATTCATATTCTTGCTCTCTTTCTTTCTGGGAGAAGGACTATGTCTCTGCGGTGGGAACGGCTGATAAATAATTATGGTTTACTCATTTTGGCTGAAGTCTGACTACCTACTGCCCATTTTTTCATATATAATTTTGAATGTTTCTAGACTGTTGAGTTATATATGATTGGTATTATTGGTCGGTTAAAAAATAGAGTGTACGCTTTAAATGTTTGCCTAGCAAGTGGAAGCTCCGACGCCTGAGCCGGCACCCTTACCTGCAGCACCAGTGCTGGCGTCTGTACCAGGCCCCGAAGATAGAGAGGATAGCAGTGAACAGACGGAAGGAGAGTCAAGCACACCGAGTGCTTACCGTGCCGCAGCCAGGATACCGCGGGCTGGACTCAGTCAGTCTTTTCGGAGAATGAAAGCCTTTCTGTTCAGAAGGTCACCCACTCCTGAACGTCTTAGATCACACGCTGACTCGTTGGATCCTTCTCCAGAAAGGTGAGATACAGTTTCAAAAACAGCTTTATAATGTACATAATATATAAGATACAGCAGTAACTGCCAATATATATATGCTTCATGTTGAGTGGACTACGTTTGGTTGACTTTGAACTTTGAAGACTATTCTTGGAAAACCCTTAAAATCTTTAAAATCTCGTGAACGTAAGTAGATATTTCGAGCAACTATAGATAGGATACGGTAGGTACATTCATGCATATATCAAAACAGATCAAATATTACGGGAAAGAACACTTGTGAACACATTGTGTTGTGAAATTTGTTCCTTCTCAATATTTATCTACCTACCTACGTAAGTTATCTTCACCGTACAGGTCACCCAAAACACAACACATAGAAATGTTGGGAGACAAGAAGCGTACCGTAAACTTCCCCGAGAACCTACTATCTCTGCCGCAACGCCTGGAGAACATGATCGCAGAGCAGCAGCGGAGACTGGACCAGGCTGTCATCGACACGGCTGGACGGCAGAGCCCACCACGAGCCACGCAGTCACTACCCCAACTTGACTCCACAAACCTCACAGATGCACGCGGGTAATCATCATTTGAGCTTTCGGCGAAGGACACATCATGATGAAACCATTGATTGGTGCGGTAGGGCATTTTCTAGTGCTCGCCTGGCTACCATCCTCAAGTTAAACATCTGTTGCCAAGCACCTATCGGTGTTTTCCGGCAGTCACTTGAGTCACTTAACATCAGGTGACTTGTGGTAAAACGCTACCCTGTAATTAGTAAATACCATTCTTATTTTGAGGAACAAAAAGTCGCATGGATGCATCTATATTATATTATTATAGGTACCTACTAGCTGCGCCCCGCGGTTTCATCCGCGTCCTTTGTTATCGCGCAGGAACCTTTTTCTGAGATAAAAAAGTAGCCTATGTTTTAATCCAGGGTGTAAGCTATCTCAGCGAGCTATGGAAAGGGCTATGCTTGGGGTTTCTGTGAAGGATCGAATCAGAAATGAGGTGATCTGTCAGAGAACTAGGGTCACCGACATAGCTCACAGAATTTGAGAGGTGAAGTGGCAGTGATCATATAAGCCGCAGAATCGACAACCGTTGGGGTAGACGCCTTCTTGAGTGGAGAACGCGACGTGGCAAACGTAGTGTGGGACGCCCTGTGACAAGGTGGAGCGACGACTTGCCCCGAATGGCTGGCAGTGGTTGGATGAGAAAAGACGAAGACAGGGCTCAGTGGTATTATGGGAGAGGCCTATGTCCAGTTGTGGACTGATACAGGCTGATGATCATCATCAGCATCATGCTGATAAGCTATCTATATTCCAAACATCACTCTAATCCGTTCAATAGTTTTTGCGCGAAAGAGTAACAAACAACCACACTTCCATACATCCATGCTTACAAACTTTCACGATTATAATAATTGTGACAGTAGGATTTTTTAACTGTGTCTCATTCTTTTTAAAGTTAATCCTACAATGGTTGTACCCTAGGCGTCGCGGCACTACCGCGGAACTTCAAGGCCAAATGCCCTGGGCATACATCCCTGCGTCAGCCCACCGCATGCGCGACCAGCTGCCCTCTGACGAAGACCTGCCTCCAGTTCCACTCCCAGATTATTCCGCCATACCTTCGTTTAGGAAAGCTTGTGAGTATAATCATTCGACGTTTTTGCCGTTTATATGATAAAATGATTACTATTTGATTGTGTTAACTTTATATCTTCAGCTGTGCATCGAGCCGCTTCAAGTCTGAGTTCGTTGACGCAAAAAAAAGATTACGCATCACACTCCACACGACGTAAGTGCCCCTCAGTATCAACTTTATAATAATATACCTAAGTGCTATTTGAAATTGGGTCATGTCAATAGGTCATTTGTGCCAAACACTATATCTAACTTGCACGCTCTACGGAATTCATTATGGATCAAAAACTATAACATTTGAGGCCGCAATCGGGGCGATTTTCTTACATCACACTGCATAGGAGCTATCATTTTGTTTTCAATTATTTTGGAAGACCTCAATTATTGTAATAACATGAATGAATTTAAACATACTTTCAGAATTAATTTGATAGTCATAAATGTGTAACTGCGTTGTAATTCCTATCTCATGTAGGTGAATCCAAATGTATATTTAATGTTAACAGAGCACTTTTGTATTGTCTAGTAATCGACAGTTAAGGAAGCTGTTTCGAAACTTTATTTTTATCATAAAAAATATGTACCCCAGCTTCCACTACCAGTGGTGCCAGTTTTAGTGGGAATCGTTGGAAGTAAACCCGAATTTTCCATTGCTCAAAAGAAAAACAAAAAAACATTAAATTCATGGGCATGTGATATCTACCGACCCGCACTGGGCCAGCGTGGTTACATTATTCCCATACTCACTCTCTCTCTTTTCCAAGAGAAAGCCTGTGTCCAAGCATTGGAAAAGTAATAGGCTGGTTAATGAATATGATGATGATGATTTATATTTTCCAGTGTTCAAGAGATCGCGCTTTGCTACCACTGGTTGGCACCAGCTAATATATCATAGGGAGTAATTAGGGTAGGAATCTCACTTACAAATGTTTTTTTCTATTGCTTTGTAGCAACGTTTTAAAGAAGTCAGAATATACATTTCTACTTTGCAGCGCCACTAACTCGGTCTGATGTGTTGTACTAGAGACGGACGCCGCCATCATCATCGAGCCTTGAAGCCGACACTCACACGACAAACATGAACCTACCGGTAACAACATTAGGGCACCTAGATTCATTCAATAGATATCTAAAACTGTAAATATAAGAAAGGTATTTAAGATAATTTTAAGTATTATACTAGGTTAAAATATAAGATGATGAATGTCGCGCAAAGTTTTTCAGACGAAACTGCGCCAGATCTAATGTTTTTGTTTATTATTTAGGTACTATTTTTTCTACTTACCTGTTATGAAAAATAAAACAATGATAGATTCGATTGCATCAATTGTCGTGCACGCTATAAAATTGTACACATTTTTATACGTTTGTCTGTGTTATAAAAGTTAGCTTTAAAATCTCTGTGCAGAGATTTTGTTAAGCTTTGTATAAGTGCACCTATGCTTTTTCTCTGTTAGACTTTGTAACTGTAAATAAATTTTATACTTAACAAAGCTGAAACTCTATTTTACTATTCTCCTTCTCTCATTACAAAATCAAATGCATACAAAAATATGCAATGGTTTCGAACAATGCCTTACCTATTCTAGAAACAATACAAAGATTACAAGAACAGGTCAAATCAGTCTATTTTATGCCAATCAGTGTGAATCATGTACAACGTTTCTATGATAGAAGCTAGGGTCACCAGGCTGAGACATACTGTGGTCCGCGTACTGTCAAGAATAGGCGCCACGTAACCGTGCATGAAGTACATGCTGTTGATCTGCGACGGGATGCTCAGAATCCTATTTGCGAGACTGAGACGAGGGTACTCTCCAAGCGGAAGTGAGTGCAGAAGTAAAGTACTGGCCATCAATGAAGCAGCGACGACAAACTTCCCGCGGTATCCAACACACGACGGCGTAACAGTGTCAGAGACCCAGTAGCTTGAGTACAAGAAGCTTCCTATTCGCCATAACCAAAATATATATAATAAGCCAGATAAGCAAGCTTCAAGATTCGACATTATATTGCATTGCAAGAATATTTCAGCCTATAACCCAGAAGATGTTACCTTGAATGATAGAGCATGACCTTTTTTTTGCTTAATTTGATTGTTTTTTAGATAGGTAATATTGGAATTAGAACCTACATTGACTTTCTTGATTTACGGCTTCTGGTTCTGACAAATTCTAAAGAAATACATTTCTACATTGAGATTGAGACATTGGATCAAAGGTTATACAAAGGTACTCTGTGCATTGGATTGAGACAGTTTTCTATTTCATCGCACGGCTGTCATCATCAAAATCAACTAGAGATGTCAACAACAATATACAACAATACTCAATCTATTTTATGTATCAAGGATAGGTACAAGAAGTTTACATACTTAGTTAGCACCACGATGCAGATTCAAATCTTTTTATTTCTGCGTGTGTCGCAGCGTGTTGCGATGTCTGTGGCCATAAATTGGATCTTTTAATATGCCCAACAATCACAACATTCAAAGGCAAACTGTAACTACCAATCCGCACTGGTCCTGTGTAGTAAATCATAGCTAACTCTGCCTCTCTCTGTGTCATTAGGACTGAGTCCCAGGAGTGAGAACGTATTAGGCCAGTACTCTCTGTTTACCGCATCATTCTCTTGCAAGGGTTTACACTCAACGTACATGTTCCATAACATACCTGTTCCATTGAGCGAAACCTGTAGGTAAACTTGCTAATTCTATCAACTACTCGTACAGATAGTGTGGACATTATTGCCGATAACAATTATCATGGCGCGATTAACGCCGATATCTTGTTTAGTTCCTTCATAAACTAACACTAACTCGGCATGACGTGTATTCATTATAACAAATGATATCACCTGTAATTATACAAAATGAACAAACCCTATACTGAAATACCGTCGAATCTGATCCTGACTGCTCTACTTTCTAGTGGGATTACTAATGTAAGTACATTTTCAATTTAATTTATTGCTAAGTAGATTTTCCAATGATGTCTATTAGTATTTTTGTGATGAAAATCGATGCTGATATTTATATTTCTCTGAGGTTTATGATCTACTATGGACATAACCATATGGGCTGGTGATGATGTGCGAATTAAACGTGAACGTTATTCTGAATTATCATTATGTTCGGCGAAAGATTTATCTAGATATCGATTGGTCAGTCCATGATACGTAGTAGTAAATACCTACTCTACTACGCGTTAAGTATCGTTTATACGTACTAAACATTTAAAAATATGATCTTCGCATTCTGACTTTGTTTCTTAGTAGTATTCTTAAGAAAAATAAAAGCCATGGCAAAGCAAAGAAACTGCTGTCGCGTAAAATGTCAGTTTTCAATGTTATTGATGCCAGTAAGCTTAAGTGTAATGATAGTACTCTGTACCTACTGTCACCATTCATCGTCCTAGGATAGTACAGTTAATGAGTGAAAAAATAAACGCAAACGGGCCAATGTGGATGAGTAAGGCCCAAGCGCATCCAAGCATAAGTAAAAGAAGCTTTACGTTTGTCATGTGTACCTTTTTTAAATATAATTTTTCTCGCCTTCTTGTGTGGAATACCCTCGCTTCGGCCTTATATGGACATTATGTTACAAAATATTTGGTTTTATTAATTAAAGTTATAATAAAAATATATACTATAACAATGAACTAAAAAACCTTAACTATTAATACAATATATTATTAAATGGACTCCCTTTGGGGAAGCTTCCGAAGATCCTGGCAGCGTTGCCCCTTTGGATGGCTACGAATTGTTACAAATTGTATGGGTAATTTAATAAAATCTATCTAAATACCAAATATAACCTTCACTTATTATCATATTTCATTAGTTGTATTATCTATAAGCTGCAAACGCAAAATCTAATTATATATGGCTTTCTTTTGAGCATTACCCTTTTGTCGTTAATTTCAGGTGGTGTCAATTTGCTACATAGTTTTGAGTATTTTAGGGTTGATCTACCGTTTCAACTGCAATGCAGTCGACCCCGAGTCCACGGACACCTCACAAATCTTCTGGAGCACACTTTATAGAGTCTACATACAAAGTAAATAAATTTGTTCAGATTTATATGTATACAAGGGGAAATTCTTATTTTTTTAGAGTGACTAGAATATTATGCTTTCATTCATTCAGTTCGCAGCATCCCATGGAGCAGTTTCTCCTCCCTGTTTCTGTATTTCACTCTTATCTCTACTAAACAAAAACACAAATTGATATTTCACAGTTTGGAACATGTGTGTTTATTTTAAGGATATCCGAACTACCTACCAAATATCACTTCATGATACGCAAATATAGGCTCGGTTTTTGATCCGCAGTCAAAGTAAAACCAATACCTTTTTAAAATAGAGTTAAAAAAGTACCTATGAATAAATGATTAATTGTTCATGTTTCTACTAAAGCTGCATGCTAACAACCGGCCCTTAGAGATGCTTCATATTGAGTTATATTGCTCCAGAAAAATAAAATTACTGATATCGCACTTTCAGGTGAAGATTGTGAGCATCACATTAAAGTCGAAGGTTTAACCCAGTCTCACACTGTGTTTGTCTTTCTGGCGATTACCCTTAGCTTCTCTACACTGACCCTCGTCACGGGCATCATCTTAACCGCTCGTAAGTAGTCAAATATTTTTACTAATGCATCTGGTTCTAGACTATTCTAGAGTAAGATAATACCTATAATAAATACAAACGTGACAATAATAATATTTAGTATAGCATATTACAGAAGAAGAAATATTACCAAATCACTTGAAAACATGCTACTATACAGCAATGACTTCCTCATTGACAACTTCGCAAAATGACTAGAAAGGATCGCTCTGCTCCTTCTACATTGCTATACTCCTTTCGGGGCCATATTTTCGCTTATTTTAACCACTAAGTTATCATGTGTAATTGTGTATACTAACATATTATATGAATGCAATAACTAAAGCAGTATTGACAAAACTTTGAGCAAATAAAACGTAGTTACCTAAAACGATCTTATTTCTTGCAGTGATAAATAACAAGGAAATGACGCGGTACATTAACGTGTACGTGTACGCATATATTAGCTCTTGGGTGGGTTCGCTCGTGGTGGACATAACCTTTGGAACCCACCTCGGCATGGATTACACATACTTGACGGACATGATGGTAAGCCAAAGGATTAATTATGCTTCAAATAGGAAAAAGTAGGTACAACATCCTAGGACATGCGACATCTACCTACCAATACCAACCCACACAAGGCCAGGGTGGTAGATCATGGCCCATACTCTCTCTCTCTCTCTCTCTCCCTCTGAGAGAAAGTCTCATATTTAGTATTAGATTTTAAGAAAAGCTAAAAGTACCCTTTATAGATTACTAAATACAAAATTAGTTTTAATTTAACTCATTACTACTTATTTGATAAAGGGGGGTTAAAACCCCAACTTCCATCAAGAGATATGTTACCTACATATCTCTTGATGGATTATGTAGATAGCCGATTTTGAGCCCTTTTTTATTTCACTTTGTGAATGCTCGATTATTAATATTGACCTGTATAATATTTAAGCATCAATCATCTACTTACTCTTTCAGAACCAAGGAGCAGACTACCATCCCATTTACGATTTAGGTCGACTAGGTGCATTCTACCTAATGGCGATATCCTTGAAAGGCTTCGCAATCCATGCCATCAACTTGGTGCTTGTCCTGCTGATGATCGTCTACCTCTGCGACTACCTGGATATCGCTAAACGGGACGAGGTATGAGGCAATTACTCTGAATGATGTACCTAAGATGACAGAACAAGCCGATGGCCATCATTGGCCAGCCTGATTATATTATAATTATTGTATATATTATTGTATTATGTGTAGAATAGATCGCTCTTCACGATAAGAATAACTGTTGCAAAAAGGGCGGCACGCAATTGAAGTAAAGCGTTTATTATTATTTTATTTCAGCATTCTATCCACAAGATTGGGGCGCTTAGTGCTTTTGAGTAAGTTGTCATTATACTACTGATTTTGAACCTTACTCCCTATTCCCACTAACATAACTAATGCAAAACGTATTGTATTTAGACATTTTTATTTTGTCCAGAGTCCACATAGTTATTACATATTCGATGACTTGTCTCACCGCAGATTAGAGAATCAGGTACTGCATTCTGCATCTGACCATTAAAACTGTAACTAAGTAACCTTTGCCATTGTTCCAACTGTCGAACTAAAGTAGAGTCAGATATAACTTCAATATTATCTTGATTTCAGGCAACCACGTAGACACGAAGACAATTGGGCGAATCCTGAGATGTATTCAGGGCCATTGCATCGCGGGTAGGTTTTATTGATATACTCGTACCTACCTAACAATAATAGTTTTGGTCCTCGAGTTGAAATGTCTACTGAATGAAGGAAATTATATAATCATAAATTAAACCGATTTACAAATTTTGGTTAAAGATATTGTATTGTTTTGCGCAGGCAATTGAACAACGCCTTTATTGATGAGGAGCCACGCATGCCACCCCGCAATGATTACTCAAACAATTCGTAAGTATTTAGGTATTTAGTATCCCTTGACTCTAAGCAACACCCTGTTTATTGACGTGCATAATGGATAAGGTGGCAGCATTGAATAAACAAGGAATTAACAAATCATTGGTTCTACGACAAGATATTGTAGGAACATATGACATCTACCTACCTCAATTTTAGAAGGAACCACTATACCTGTAGTGCAGGCTGTGCAGGGGTGGCCAACTTGATGAGAACCAAGATCGACTATTTGCTGATGTTCCTGTGCGATCTACCAATGACTTAAGTACTTCTTGAAATTTTAAATGAAACAGTAGTGTAGTATACATTAATGTAGTATTCCCCTTTATGCATTGCGTCAAGCATCTTCCGCCAGATTAGCAAAGACAATTTGTTCCGTCTGTTCTACGTATCTTTTTACGAGGTAGCTAATCGGTGCAAACGAATACTCACGCTCTGTGCAGTTTTGCAGAAAAACAGCTTAGCGGAGCGAGGTCTTTCTTTGTTCAAGCAAAACAAGCGAAAGGGGACACGAGGCATTGAGTACACTGCTTCCTCACTTCACTCAACTTCCTCGCAAATCTCTGATGAAAACGTATCGTCAAGCTCCATAAAACACACACTCATCAGTAATGTCCTCACTAGTATTTTAGGCACGGTGCGCGTTTCTATAACTGCGTCCTTGAAAAATATTTTAATCTAACCCTGACTCCGACAATAGAATGAACAATGTCTATGCATGCATGCCCCTAAACTTGATCTTGGTTTGGTCATTTCGGCGCTCCACCAAAGTCTACGCCTTATGCTTGGGCACCGCTGGCACCGCCTTAGTTACGGGCGTTACGGCACTGCTCATCAGACAACTCTAACTTCAAGTTTGTTTCCCAGCCGTGCCCCGGGCAGTTTCCGTCGTTCAGATTCATGGAACCACCAACAGCCCGCTACGCAGCCAGCATTCCAATCCATGCCGTCGAGCTCATCATCACGGCCCTTCTCCTATCTGGAGGACGTGCGTCGGCCGGCACCAGTGAAGCCGCTGCCCTCAACCACCGCGGCCGACGGGTGGCGCGGCGCGTGGCCGCCGCCACCGGTGCCGGCGCCGGACTACAGCCCGCATGGGCCGCGCCGCCTCAAGTCCGCACTCAAACCAAATTACATGTAGCATGCACGCCCATGCAATACAAATGCATCACGATAAAAGTAATAGTCTACAGTCTATACTATCACAAAGTAATGTAAGAAATATGCCCTCGTGACATTTATATGATCAGATGGTACTAGTTAATTCCGCAAAGCTTTACGCATCTACTCAGCATCCTTAACGCCTATCTAAGGTTTAGATTATTGTACCAGTTGTAAATAAAAATATCTTTGAATTGAATTATTTTTATTAAAATCGGGGTAAATACATATAAACATAGGTAGGTATATACATATTATACATCCTTGCATTAGATACACGACTTAACTTATTATAATCATCTGTATTATAATTTACATCTAGGCATACAACAGGAAAATAGTAAAATTACTTGCATACATTATTAAATTATTATCATTATTAAATTATTACAATTCTAAAATCTTGTTAAATATAAATTCGTAATTGAAGTCGTAAGTAACGAAAAATATTTAATCAGAGGCTGTGCGGGTATTTTATAATCATTATAGTTTGCGCATAGTTTTCACACGATACAGGGAGACTAGAAATGTACACTAAAACAATCTAAGTGCCAATTCGTAATGAAGTGATTTTTTGTATTATTACTAGTATAACATGCATGAATTATAGTAAATAGTTAATAGTATTTACTTCAATAGGATACACTGTGACCACTTAAAAACGTCAAACTTAAAACTAGCTACGCCGGTTCCAACCTTTTTACGCCGGCAAAATAACATGCAAGAAACGCCCGGCAGGTAATTTTTTTGGCGCGATCTCATTGACAATTTTATTCTTATGACTAATTGATTGAATTAGAGCAAGTTCACCACAATCCCAAGCTTTTTTGTCATATAAAAAGTCAAAATATCGGACTTTTTATTTGACAATACTACTAAGATTTCTCTTGTGCACATTGGGATATGGAACTATGAATAATTAACGAGTTACGGGATTACAACCAAAGCAGACCAGACCCAATAAGCAGCACCCGTTATACATATCATATCCATGATATTTATTAAGATCCAATCATAGTGATCACAGAGTATGATTCCTATGATTGTCTAAAATAAAAATATTTTTGTTTAAGGTTTAAAAAAACAAAAATCTATCAAAACACTTTAAACATGTTTCTCAAAATTCAAACCAATAGGCTCTACAAACACAGAGTTAAGTTTTGGTTAGTAACGAGCCCAGGCTTTTTTAACTTTGCTCTATTCACAAATTTATATCAACATTTGAAATATGATATTTTATAGCATTATATTTTACTCGAACCTGCTTTGAATATCAACGTACAAAAGAGACGTCTACAGAACCCAACTATAATAAAATGTTTTAACCTCAAAAGCTTCAAACAGTCTTTATATAACACACATCGTCACTTAACATCAGGTGGCATGCGGTCAAACGCTACTCAGTAAGTAGGAAAAAAGTAAAAAAAGATGTTGAAGTAAACTCAGCAACTTTTTTACAAATAATTGGGCCCTGTACATAACACTCGCCAAAGTAAGTGGCCGCAGATATCTTTGGCTTGTTCTTAATTTTTTATCTTTCTATCTAAACTATTCTCACACTTAAATTACGCCCATAAAAATAGCATGTACAAAAACTGCACTCAAATATATTAAATAGCTGTGAATACATACCCACAATCACAATTATTTTGAATCTGCACATAGTCGAGAATTATTAATCATTGGCGCAACGATTTATATCATAAAGAAAATTTTGTTTTATTTTTATTGCTATTTCTGTGAATGAAACATAATATTATATACAGGTATGGCTTGTAACACAACGTTTATTGCGTCCTACAGCTAACATCATTTGGCTATTACGGAAACTATTGGATATAATGACAGTGGCAACGTCTACGCCGACGCAACAATGAATAAATCGAATACTTTCCAACTTATCATCACTATCGTGGAAATAGTCAATTTCTATAATCATTATAAGTGTACATAAAGGTTAAAACTTCCACCACAAGGACAAACAATAAAACGATAGATCAGTTTCTAAAAATAGAACGAGAACTCGAATTGTCTAGGTTCCTTCGCTGGAAGTTTCGCTTTTATGTGTTACTAAATTATTCTATGACACTATTTAAAGTTCTCAATTATAAAAAATAATTAAAGTAGCTACAAATGTAATAAATATATTTATTGTGTATTTTATTTGTAATTAAAGATGTTAGTAATGCTACGGCCACATTGTCGCGCGATTAATTAGTGTTGTCGCGACATGCCGTATGGATATTTACACATTTAAACATACGATAAGAGGACATTATATTTAGAGTAGGCAACAACAAAAGAAAGGCGAACTACATTTCATGTAGTTTTATAAAATAGCTTGTATATCTTTTTTTCTCAAACATGCTTGGAAATAAGAGCATTATTTTGCCAACCTTCGAGATAAATCGAACTTGCTGCACTGCAAATATATGCGAGCAGCGGCCGGCAAAAGTTGTATGGAAATCCATATCTGTCGTGTTATTTTAGTTGTTCGATGAGCGTCATTGGTTTTGAAAAGTAATTGTATTTGACAAAATGAGTTCGAGTGAATACAATGAATGGAGTGTGATGAACTTACTTTAACGCCACCTGAAATTCAAGGGGCGGCAAGAGCCGTAATAGAAAACTTCTTACTGCCAAAGTCGAAAGAAAAAGTTCTGCCCAGGTACTACTTAGTTTCAATTTCCGCGCATTATTTGAGAAAAGTACTATACAAGCCTTGGCAACAACTAGGCATTGATGGACTCAGGTATGTGTGCCTCGGCTTCGCCTCGGTCCACATTTATACCTTCTTCCCTCAATGACTACTTTGTTGGCCGCTGCAGTAATATACTATTATGCGACAGTATTTTACAATAAATAGAAATAAAGTTTAAAACGTGACACACTATAAAAGCATAACATGATAGTCTTGAAATAATAGTTCAATTTGGAAAGGCACAACCCCTCAATACTTTGAAATCTCCAATATGTACTTGTACCCTATTTTTATATAATTATATATACATTGATAGTGAAGTAGGTAACGATGCCTCATAGATTCGTCATAGTATCCAATCGAGTGCCAGCTAGACAGCACCGTGGTGAGAAACGACGCAGCGGCCCCATTGTACTAGATTTTTTCTTATATTCGGATACTATTTTTACACGTCAAAGGTTAATCATCCTCTTTCGCCTCGTTAACAACAGTCTTCCCTTCGCTCTCGGGTTCGGAGCTCGCGGGCTCTTCCTTTTCAGATAGTCGCTTAATCGGGCAAACGTCTGAGTTGTCCTCTGATTGTCCAACGCGTTTTTCACTCAGGAATTTATTGCGAGTTAAGTGTAGTTCTGATGTGGATTGAACGTGCCAGGAGCCGCGCCCGTTGTCATCTCCGGCGAGAGACAGCTCGAACTGCGCCACCAGCTGGCTCAGTACCCGTTTGAGGTGGTCGAAGGAGTCCTTCTCGGCAGGCGGGATGGCAGGCTCCGCGAGGGTCTCTGACTCGCAATCGGAGTCACTCTCGCATTCGGCGGCGTCTTCGCGCCGCATGGCAACGAGGTTTCCGACCGTGATACTCAGGTCGGGGTCTGCGTCGAGCATCTCGTTGAGCAGAACACCCTCCGTGCTGAACAGGAACACGGCCGGGATGGTAATGTCGTCCTTGCCGTCGCCGGACATGGCGAAGATGGCGGTGCTCTCGTGCGACGACTCCGCCACGTTGTCCATAATGATGGCCAGTTTGGCGCCCGCCGACTGCATGTTGCGCACCTTCTGAGCGAACGTGCAGTGGCCCCTTACGGCGATGCCGAATTCTCCGTCGACTTCTTTAAAATAAAAGTGGTGACGTTTTAAAAGTGAATGTGTGTGTGTGTGTCATGTTGTATCTTACTGAATAAATATATTGAAGTTTGTGGCTCACCTTCCTTGTTGGCGAGGGGGTGGCAGGCGTCGAGCGGCGAGGCTCGCACCGCGGTGCCCGTGTGAGTCCCGCCCGCCGCCAGGTCTACGCCGAAGTGCGCGGGCCCGGCCGGCAGCAGCCTCCCGCCCGCCCGCACGCCGCACGCCACCACGCCGTTCTCCACGTCGCTCAAAGAGTTCCACTTGGACATCTCCCGCATGAACGTCAGACCCTCCGCAGCGTCTTTCGGCGACTTCGCCTGGGAACGACAGTAACGGTGATGGCGTATTTGAAGCTATGGTAGCTCAGCGGCGGAGGCTTAGGTTAGGCGGATTAACACGTTTTTCAAGTAAAGGCTATTTATACTTTTGGTGTCCTTACAACTGCATTGTCAGTATCTTAATTTATTTTGTAACTAGCTGTTCTCCGGGGTTTCATCCGCGTGGGCTACAGTTTATCGCGATAAAAAGTATCCTTTGTCCTTCCTCAGGGTTCAAACTATCTTCGTATGAAATTTTAATCGGTTGCACAAACAATAGTTCTTTGGGCATATTTCTGAGTTAATAAATACCAATCAGTTGAAATTTGGTGAACCAACTTATGCTATCATTGCTATAAAAGAGTTTGCAAGAGATGGATAGAGCAAGAAAAAAGTTCGGTCTCTAAATTTCCCACCAGCCTGCTGGTAAATCCACCACTGGTTCGGATCCTACAATGAGCTTGAGTTAAGGAAAAACATCGTGATGAAACCATAGCATGGTCTTTCGTCTGGCTAGTAAAGCATCTCTCGCCAAGCACCTGTCGGATGTGTTCTGATCACTTGATACAAACTTCAGAGCCACAAAGATCCGGTGAGACACTATTGTATACACATGGATATGTTTTTTTACATCTTCGATCATGAAGGAAGTAATAATATTTCATACTGCAATCTTTATTTGATATAAGGATATAGTCTGCAGAAACATACGTCACTTACTGTAGATGTCGTATACAGCAGCTGCACTCTGCCGTCAGGTAGTGTCAGCACCGATATGCCCATGTCGGAGAGTGCGTGGATCTGGCGCGGGTCGTTGAGGGGGCGGAGACGCGCGGGGGGGCGCGCCGCTGTCGCTCCGAGAAGCTTGCGCATTGGCTGGCGGACCTTCGCAGCCACCAGGGACGCAGTATTGGGGCATGTTCTAGAAAGGAAAGTTTGAATAAAACAACGATCTTTTTTAATGTAGCAAATAAGCAGCCATGTTAAGCGGTCACCATCGCCTATGGACATTTGCACCACAGGGACGTTGTCAATGCACTCTTTTCACGCTCATCTTGAAATACTGCAATTTGTAGCACTGCGTAGACATGTGAAAGAAACTCATTCCACGTTTGCAAGTATGCAGGAGAAAGGAGCGCATAGACCAAGTGGTGTGGAATTTTCAGGGCTCGATTGTGTATGGATAAGCTTTATTCCGATGACGAGATAAACGGTAATAAAACCGCGATGGAGGGATGCGATTGAATAACTCTTTTCTGAGCATTCCCAATTGCATATTCGGTAGTATATACAGAGCGAAGCAATATTCCTACGAAAGCTATAGATGTCATAACGTTTTTAATTAACTAGTTTTACAACTCTCTCGTGCATGCTATCCCCTTGTAGGAGGCGTAAACTAGAAGAATAAATGTTTAAGAATAAATAAATAACATTAACAACTCACTTTCTGAGTTTATCGTCGTCATCTTCATCGATTTTCATCGTAAAATACGTGGCATTCTTGCCCGTGGTGGCGAGAGATAGCGGCAAGAAGTGGGCTTCGGTCGTGAGCACATAGTTCTCCAGTTTCAACGGCAGCTCGTGGTCTTCACTGAACAGCATGTAGAGGTATTTGAACGTTTCGGATAGTACGAAGGAATCCATCCTATCCTCGTGTTGCCGCGTGCGCACGTCGTTGACCGCTGCGTAGCCGCACGGCACACGCGCGTGTTGTTGCAAAGATTTGAGCACGGTCTTGCCAACTTGCAAGTAGTGGTCATCTTCCGTAGCACGGTGGAGGAAATACGTGGACTCTAGGAACTCGGGACGGAGCGGGTGCTGGCCCCAGAGCACCTGCGAAGCATTACGAACTTTAATTCAATCACGTACGCTCACGCAATTTAGGGCGGGCTGCGCCGCAACGCATTATTTATTACCTACAGTAATCTCTTTCAAACATTAAATGTAAGACAGATATGCATGATGTCCTGGGTCTCAAGTAAAGCTGCCAGAAAACAAAGATAGCGGTTCTAGGCGAAAGGATCTTAACTTGATGAATACAGCCACCAAGCTATTTCATCACGATGTTTTCTTTTACCGAAAGTTCAAGTTAATTGCAAGATTCGACAGTATTTCATTAAATATTTTTTTTAGCATCTCTTGATATTTACATTTTAAATTTTGAATATTGAAATAGCAATGTAATATTGTAGTTCATGCATGAATTATACAATTGAAAACGTGCTATCAAATCAATTAACCTTCAATAATCAGATAAATACCGTGAATTGATAACAAAGACGTGGAATCAAATATTATGCGTCTAGCCTAAGGGTATTTTTAAACAAAATCTGTTTTCAAAAAAGAAGGACAGATAAACTAAGTTTCTTATCAAAGAGGTAACAGGTATGAGTCGTAATTATTGTTGTCCAACTGCTTGCCTTACGATTATACGCTGACTCATCACATAGCCCTAGCACCACGTATACCTACTCCATGTAGATCTATACTGTCCGAACACCAGTCAACTTTTTCAACTCAAGAGTGTACGCCGTTGAACAATTACCATAACGAATACGTCCATTTTAGTTTCTATAGTTTTACGAGTTCTTCTTTCACTAACCTGGAAGTCTGATGTGAACGCCTCTGGTAGGAAGGTGTGTCGCTGCATGACCTGATACAGCATCTCGTGTGTCTCTACCGCCGGCCGCACATCTCCCAGCAAAACCTGCAGCCCGGGCCAGAACGCAAGCAGGGCGTCCATGAAGTTACGCGACTGCAGGTGCGGCCTGGAATAACGTACCACATTTCACATGCTACTACTAACGTCGAACTAATTACTTTTAATAGATGGGGTCGCTGTAAACATCGTTGACTTATATAGAGCTCTCCTAAACTACTGAACCGATACCGAAAATCCTTTCACTAATACGAAACTACATTATCCCTGAGTGTCATATAGACTATGTTTTATTCCAATAAAGTAGGGTTTTAGAAACACGATATTTGTAAAACAAGTCTGATAAGACTATGTTTTGCACTATGTCTGCAGAGAGCAGCTAGTAGCATATATATTGCATATTGCAAGAAATTAGACTAATCTCTGAAGTTACTGTAACGATATTTATTTTAATGCCAGCTTTTTCACATAAATGTGACGCTAACTGAGCAAAATAGGCAAAAACTAAGTATACGCGCATAGTATGTGAATGAGAACACAACATGACGACGTATACGCATCATAATATAAAGTCTGTGCCTCTCGCTCGCGGTCAAGGTTATGCGCATGACAGAGATTTTATTGTTTTGTTTTTACTACTGTATAGTGAAATTGCTTTGGTGTGAGTACGTGCCAGCTTTAGATAACCGACGTGATTCTTACAACAAAATTTCGTTATGCCATTGCATTGGTCAATTGAATTGTCATTTCGCAAAATTTCACACAAGCAGTCTAAAGAACCTAATATATACTAGCGACTAGCATGGGTAAACCGAGCGAAGCCGAAGTGGATATATATAAATGTAGAGTATGTCACTCAGAAATAATGTAGCTTCATACAAACTTGCATAACAAAAACAAATAAACTTGCACTTGTTCCCAGTCCAGGTGTAGCGTGACGCCATCTTCGACCGCATCGTCACTTAACATCAGGCGACTTGTGGTCAAACGCTAACCTGTAAATAGTAAAAAAAAAAAAAAAAAATACATACAAATAACTTTGCCCTTTTAGAATAATAATAAAAAAGAAATATTACCAGAACTCGTATATACTTATTCGAGTCTGTGTGGATGGGATAGTATTAGTACGTCATTTACACATTGTATTCTATTGACAAGCAATACATAATGTGCAAGCATGCTTAATTTTTGTGTGCAATAATCACTGGTTTATTTTATTCATGGCCCACTGCTAACATCAATGTACTATCGAGGTCGGCTGACAAAAGCAACATACAGCAATACAACAAACGCATTCGCAAGCATTTTAAGTTCTATCCACACACTAGTGCAGTGTCATGAAATCAAAAATATAGATTACATACATTTGAAACATTTTTTAAACACACGTTAGATCAGTGCCAGTAGGCTGTCACGTTACTAATG
Organism: Opisthograptis luteolata; assembly: GCA_931315375.2. NCBI lineage: Eukaryota > Metazoa > Arthropoda > Insecta > Lepidoptera > Geometridae > Opisthograptis > Opisthograptis luteolata. Next base: position 8,683,889 of record OV928033.1, read on the forward strand.
TGTTTGAACAAAGAGCCCTTGCAGGGACACGGATGCACGACTTCGGCACTGACACGGCCTTGACAGGCCTTTGTTCCTACACTGATATGTGTGGATAGATCTTAATTGTTAGTTCTACGGCTGGTATTATAGAATAACGCTCAAGTGTTGATCAATGCTGGAGTAGCGATTAAGTGACATATTTCTATGAACTGGCAGAATCAAATCTGTGCTCAAGTACGGATTATCGCTTGAGCGTCATTTTAGAATACCAGCCTTAGTTGTATGGATCCTCGCGCACTAAGTAAACCAAGATCGACACTATTAGCTGAATAAAAAGTATTGTGTAAATGATAATACAACCGCACACTTGTTACGTAATTCATTTGTAGTACTTGTTCGTGGAGTGGGCAACTATAGGTTAACCAGGATCTGATGGCAAAAAGGGAAAAAAGAAATTGACGCTAGCAATACTGGGGGAAATTGGAGTAAAACGTTTTGATATTTTTTTTTTCTTATAGTGGCTGATTCTGTGTGTGATACATGCAAATATAAAAAAATATCCAATGATCAAGGATATTTTTTGAAAATCTTACTGTGGCGAATGTGGGGTTCGAAATTTAGATGAAAACTCCAATTACTCTGTCCATGAGTTTATTTATTAATTAAAGGCTATCAGAACTTGAAAATGGTTCCAAATACTGCACATCCATAAAAAAGTCTTCAGTCGTCGTCGTCGGTAGAGGAAGACGAGAAAGACGCAGTATTTATGATAAACCTTTCCTCCTGCATCTCAATCGATCTTGTTCTATGAAATGATTTTCAATTTTTATTACATGTTCACAAGATTTTCGCCATTCATCGATCCCTATTCGAGAGAAAGCTTCTTCAGTTCACACGAAAGATGCAATAAACCAAAATATCAAGACTTGTCATTCCTACTAATTTGAAGCCAAACCATAAACAATTCCTCGAAATTTTTCGTTGCCATATGAAAATAACAATTTATTAAACTTTTTTTTTGCCATCAGATCCTGGTACACCTATAGTATAGTGCGCGACCTCCCTATAGAACGCTACACACGCACAATCGCATCCGCATTAACAAGCTAGCAGCAATTTCGCGAAATCACCAATAGTTTTTTGAGTACAGGTCGTTTATCCAAAGCTGGCACGTTCACAGCACTGACACAATTAAAAACAAAACAATAAAAAGCTCTTTACGCTCATAAACTTGGAAGGCGTGCGAGAGAGACAAAGATACTTATCATGATGCGTATGTAATGCGACGTCATTCTGTGCGCTCATAAACAAATATGCATGTGTTGTACGTGCCAGCGTTAGATAACCGACCTGTAGTGCGCGTAAGATACATTTCACGACCTAATTTTTTTATTGGCAATTTAACCAGTACTGTGTTATGGTTGTGCGTTAAATTCGTAAACAGAAAACTGGTTGCGTCGCACGCATACTGAACTACTGACCCAAAACGTGAGAAGTAGTTATCATTGTTTGCGGTCGTCCATTCGCCTTTGTTGGAAAGCAAGCCGACTCTTCATCCCACAATCATACCTTATTAAAACATTTTTTATATGACAAAGCCTACTATTCAATTGACGGATATTTAAATGAAAATAAAAATTAAGAATTGTATTGACTATTTATGATTTAAAGACATTAAGGAATTCAACGTCCCCCTCCCTTCTAATTGGTGCTGTGCCTGACGAGGCCCATACGGACTAAATGTACCCTTCAAATTTATAGTTAAGTTCTTTGTACAGTATGGTTGCAATAAAAATATGAATATGAATACTCGCGGGTCAACAGCGATTAATGTAACACCAGCGGCTTCGCCAGGCAGCGTGGGAAACGGATTGTGACACGAGGGATATTCTCCACTATAAACTTAACAACCCGATGCAGTTGATCTCATCGAATTATTACAGGTTTCGATGTTAGTTCCTATTGCAGACTAATCGCATAAATTCGTACGCGTAAACAAAACTATTTAGGCACTTCCATAGCACAGCTTCTTGAGACATATAGCATTTTTAAAGTTAAAGCCTAAGCTACGCAATCCGGAAAACTCATGCAGTTTTTGTGGATGAAGTAAAAACAAACGGACAGATACATGTTTTTTCTATCTGTCTATCTATCTATCTGTGTGAAATTTGTGGCATTCCCAGTAATTCGTTACGACGTGTCTCACCTGTGCATATGTACTGCCAGCATGACCGGGCCCCTGCTGATGTACTTCATGATCGCGTTGTAGTGTCTGTTGAACCTGGCCAGGTACTTCTCGTCGCCAAGCAGAATGTAAGCCTTGAGGCAGTACTCGTAGTAAGAGTCGATACCGGCGCCAACGCCGGAGTCCTTGCGCACCCAATCGCCATTGTGGATGTTTATCACTGTGCCCATGAGATCCGATGTCCTGGAATTGTTTCATCATCATTAGCCTATTACGTTGCTACCTTTTTAAAACGCTGCTGATTAAGTCATAAGGTGGATGGATAGTGGAACTCTTCAGTGGCTACAAGTAAACCCCTCGAGTTTGGGCTCATATGATTTGTTTTCAGGAGTCTAATAGGTTAGGCTTGGTAATAAGGGTCTGCCGATGAAGCAAGAAGGTGAATAGTGGAATTCTTCAGTGGCTACTAGTAAGCCCTTCGAGTTTGGGCTCATATGATTTATTTTGACAAGTCCAATAGATTGAGATTGGTAACGAGTGTCTGGTGATAGAGCCATGAGGTGGATAGGACTCTTCAGAGGCTACTCTACAAGTAACACGGAAGAGAAAATAATAAAAAGATGTAGTCAAAAACAAACTAAAAACACTTTTATTACACACTGAAGAACATAAAATAATTAAATTGACACGTATTAGTTACGATATAATGGTTAATTAAAAAAGTGTGGAGCGAGAGGTAAGCAAGCAAGGCCTTTTACTTTCGTCGAGAATCACCACGAGTCTCAGCAGAAATCTTCTAATATATAAAATTTTCGTGTCACAGTTTTCGTTGCCACACTCCTCCGAAACGGCTTGACCGATTTTGATGAAATTTTGTGTGCATATCGGGAAGGTCTGAGAATCGGCCAACATCTATTTTTTATATTAATTTTTTATCGAGTTAAATGTAGTCCACGCGGGTGAAACCGCGGGGCGCAGCTAGTAACCTTATATAATTCTATTAACTTACTCAAAAGCATGTAAATGAACATACCTATGCCTAATTTTCCAAAGGCGATCCATAGCTTTGTGCGCCTTTTGTTCGTAGATGGGGTTGCCAGTGAGTCGTGACAGTGCTGCCATCTCGAGAATCATCGTTCCGGCGCACGCGGTGCATGTCTCGCGCGAGTCCGTAAGTTTTTTGATCCCGTGGCGAAGATTTATCTAATAAATAAAAAATCTGAATAAATCTTCACGAAGGTTCAAGGTCCTCTAAAATAAACAAGTTGACTACAAATGAATCCCTACTAATAGTAATATTTGCTTGGTGGTGTTCTGCTTTCATGCTGAAATGCCTAAACCGATTTTTCTGAAATATTTGTAGATCAAACATTGGCTTATATTTTTAAATCTAAAACTGCATGCACAACGTGGAAAATCGTGAAACTCTAGGCTGTTAACCTACGCCTGTAAAGCCAAGGTGAAAAGCATTATTGTAATTTAAGGATAAAAGAGGTAAACGACAAAATATTGTAAAAGCACCATCATAATCTGCCATTATTTACTGAGATATGGGCATTTTTTATTTTTGAAACGCCCTGACGCCTTTTTTATACCTACTTCTTTTTTATGTAATAGATTGGCAAACAAGCAGACGGCCCGCCTGATGGAAAGCGGTCACCGTCGCCTATGGACATTTGCAACACCAGGGGAGTTGCCGATGCGTTGCCGACCGCCAAAAGTTTGAACCAAACTTAGCAATACTACGACACAATTAAAATCATGACAACATAATGATTATATATATACTACTAGCTTGCTATCGCGCTGAGAACAACATTGTAATTTTTGATACAAATTTATCGTAAAAAAGTATGTAACGTAAAAAGTATCTGAAGCTTAAGAAATAAAAGCCGATAAGCCATACATTACAAGTTGTGTTTCTTTAAACAAACATCTTGTTTTTTGTGACGAATATTTAGCTACTTTATGATAAATCAATAAAATAGTCACCAAACCATTTTTAATAGACGGTTTCAACAGAAACTGCGGTTCAAGGACTTTTCTTTAAATTTATTTGTATCTGATGCAATTGTATAGCACCGCCGAGCAATCAAGCAGAACGCGTTGTAACTATTAATATAAGTACCTATACCTTACTAGTAACCCGCCCGCGACTTCGAACGCTTAAGCCAAGATTTTACCAGCCTGTTCCATTTGTCTGTGTTGGTATATCTGTGTTCTTAATTAGTACAATATTTCACAGCACGGCCGAGAAACAGACAACATTTTACCTTTATATATATTGTTGGCGCGAGCCGAGCGCCCGAGCAAATATAAGGCGGCGCGGACGCGCTTTCGCCCACTTCTCCACCGACCGTCGTCGAGGCAACACCTCCTACCTGACGTTTTTTTATTAATCGATGATGTCATCCTGTCAGTTTTTGCATTTTGTTAAATTAATTGTTTTGGTTGTTTTTGTTTGTCGAGATTTGTTTTTAAAAAATAAATTCGTGTCAAAAATACAAATTCAGAAGCGGGATAGGATCTATGCGGTTCTATCTTACTGTCCACTGTTTTTGTCATCTTTTCGTCGGTTAAAAATAGAAAAAAGTTAGACGGTGTATGCCACGGCGGTAGACATAAAAAAAGTAATCGTGAAAAAACCACGAAGCAGATGGCTGTGTTTGTGCGTTTAATTGTGTGTGTCTTAGTGTAAAGTGAAAGTGTGTGTGTCTTAGTGAAAAGTGAAAATGTGTGTGTCTTAGTGAAAAGTGAAAATCGAATACATCGCCTTGCTCTCGGTCTCGTGAGAGGCGCACATGAGGCCGGAGAGTCTGGGGCTGTTGTTCATGAAGCTGATCGCGTCACATTGCGATAGTCATCGCTGTCGTCGTGACCGCTGCAGCGGGCGCTTCCGTGCTTAGCCGGCGCCAGCGCCAGACCGGGAGGCGCCACCGCTTCCGCTCAGCGACACAGTCGTCGCGTCCGCGTCGTATCGGCGAGGCAGCCGTGCGTTTGGTTTGGATGACGCTGATGGGTCATGCGTTGCAAGTTTGAACCTGTCTGAACCTATTACTGAGCCTGAACGTCGAAATGGTTTTGGGTGAGACTATACGAGTCAACACTGCTATTTTGGTAAGATCAAACCATGTCTATTTCTAATCCCGATGTCTTAGGATGATGTTAATGTGTGATACGGTGATGTTATCATGTTCCTACGTGCAAATAAGTGTGACAATTGCCCACTTGCTTAACGCGCATAGGTAATTGCTGAAAAAGTGACTCATAGTTGTAGTTAAGTGAGTTTCGAATAACGATCGCAGCTGGCCTAGTATCTAACTCAAGTTCAAAGCGTTGTGATGGCGTACGTAGTTTAGACATCGCGAATATTTTATTTGATGTTTAGAAAATAAATTCTGACACCTACCCTACATAGGTCGGTTGTGTCCGATGTTTTCTGTTTCGCTTACTCACGTATTGTTAGCTAATGAAGTGACGAGTTCATTACGGTTTTGGTTAGTGCATTACTGGTTTAATTACGCTCACATTCGTGCAGATGGTCTTGTAGACGTTTTGTCCATTAATGCGGAGTCTGGACAAATCACCCCGTCCCGTGCCGAGCTACGTTTTTACGTAAGCCGTGTGCCTTTCCTAAGAATGGTGTTCAACTTAATTTAAACGTAAACATGAACCTGTTGATGTTATTAAGAATCCGATGCTTTTATTTTGTTGATGTTGGATGGTGATTTAATGATGCTCGTTTCAAGTTCACGCGTCTGCCGTGAACGACAAGTTATTGCCGGATGATTTCGTATACTTTTGCGATTAACGGGAGGCCTGTACAAATTACGCTGGTTCGTGCCAGGCCACGTGGACCGTGGTATGTTTCAGATCTAGCACATAGGATGGACGATCAGTAATGGTCAGGTGAAGCCGAGCGGTGCATTGCTGATGCAGTGCTACCGCATTGCTGTTGTGGTGCTCCTGCATTGCTAATGTGGTACTTATGCATTACTGTTCCAGTGCTACTGTATTGCCAGAGAAGTTGCTGGCGTATCGCCTGTGTACTGCTGGCCCATGCCGGTGCAGTGCTGGCGCATAGCCGGAGTACTGCTGGCCCATGCCAGTGTAGTGCTGGTGTATCGACGCGTGCCGATGTGGCCGTGCTGATGCAGTGTGTCGATGCGGCATGCATGCTGCGTGTGTGCGCTACTGCTGCGTGTGTGCGCTACCGCTGCGTGTGTGCGCTACTACTGCGCTTGTGCGCTGCTACTCCTGCGTGTGTGCGCTACCGCTGCGTGTGTGCGCTACTACTGCGCTTGTGCGCTGCTACTCCTGCGTGTGTGCGCTACCGCTGCGTGTGTGCGCTACTACTGCGCTTGTGCGCTGCTACTTCTGCGCTTGTGCGCTTCTACTACTGCGTGTGTGCGCTACTCCTGCGTGCGTGCACCACTGCTGCGCTTGTGCGCTGTCGGCTGCACATGTGCGCTGTCGGCTGCGCATGTGCGCTGTCACTGCTGCGCTTGTGCGCTGCTACTGCCGCTGCTGCATCGCTTGTGCGCTGCCACTGCTGCGCTGCCGCTGCTGCGCTTGTGTGCTGCCATTGCTGCGCTTGTGCGCTGTCGTTGTTGCTGCTGCATGCCGGTGCGCAGCCGATGGTGTGCTATCGCTGTCGTGCTGCCGATGGCTCTTGCGGCGAGTCAACAAGCCACGAGGGAGCACATCCCGTGATGAAGGGAGTGGACTACTGGTATTGTTTGTGTTGTGTTTTGCAATTGTTGGAACACGCCTCACGTTGTGCCTTCCGCGCCACGTGCGTCGTCGTTCTTTAAATTGCAAATTGTGATGAGGATGTTAAAGTAAGCGTCACGTCGTGCCTCTATCTTAGCATCCTGGCAGGTTACGCATCACGTAGTGCCTCTGTCCTTGTTTGTAATTGAGAGCGCGGATGCGTCGTGTCACTGTCATGATCTAAAGGGTGTTGGGGATACGCGTCACGTCGTGCCTCTGTCTCGGCACCTGGTTAAGTTAGGCATCACGTCGTGCCTCTGACTTGCCGTCAGGATATGTGACGCGTCGTAGCCCTGTTTTGGGGGTGTTGAGAATGAGATACGCTTTATGTCGTGCCTCTTTCTCAGCACCCTGCCAAGTCATGCTCGTCATGCCTCTGACTTGATTAGGTGGTTGTTGTGACACATGCCACGCCGTGTTTCTGTCCAGGGGTGTTAAGAAACGCTTTACGTTGAACTTCTTTATAGCACCTAGCTGGGTCAGGTTTCGCGTTGTGGTGTCTGTCGTAACGATTTCACTGTGTTCTTTCTGTACATCTTATCACACATGTTTGTATGTTCGCATACGTATTTGTGTGGCGGTTTTTTTTTGTGTGTTCTGTGCAGATGAAAATAACAGGAGTCTATCTTGGAGCTGCAGAGCTGTCTACAAGTTGAAGAGTCGCCTACCAGAGCTGCTGAGCTGTCTACAAGCAAGGAGCATCAGCCTGGTTCATCTGGGACGCAGAGACCTGCTGACGCCTACTTGAAGTGCAAGAGAACGCAGTTTCCATGAAAATGGTGGCTGATCTTCACGAGTTTATGGAGTCCGAGGACGGTCTCCTGTCAGGAGAGGCCGTGTTGGCGCGAGCCGAGCGCCCGAGCAAATATAAGGCGGCGCGGACGCGCTTTCGCCCACTTCTCCACCGACCGTCGTCGAGGCAACACCTCCTACCTGACGTTTTTTTATTAATCGATGATGTCATCCTGTCAGTTTTTGCATTTTGTTAAATTAATTGTTTTGGTTGTTTTTGTTTGTCGAGATTTGTTTTTAAAAAATAAATTCGTGTCAAAAATACAAATATATATTAATTGCGATAGGGATAGAGTGTTTCTTCAATGAAGCACGGGTATATAAGTGGTTTTTATGGACTGTTTAATTATCCACAACAATTCAACCTGTATGTCTTTGATTCCATATGGTAGGCCCAAAACAACCGGCATATTGGTAATTGAAAAAGGTACAATGGTACAATTAAATGTACCTTTCCATGCGGAATTCCCGTGGAGGTGTTGAAAGCGGGTAGGAGCCTCTTGCCAATATCTTCAGCCATATTCAGTAGCTGACCATTGTACCACTGCAGCACGGGGATATCACCCATCAGCGAGGTCGCCAGGATATGGGCAGATAGGAGACCTCTAAAATTTCCAGAAAGTTGTTCATATTAGTATTATAATACTGTTTTTTTTTTGTTCGAGAGACTCCTGTCACGTGGTGCAAAAAATACTTTCCTTCCACCAATATGAGGGTTTAATATTACACACTACATAGTTATAAAAAGCAAATAAATATTCTAATAAATAGAATAACCCGAGCTAAGGGTACCCTATTACAAGAACTAAGCCCAACCCTTTGCCTAATCATAACCCTAGTTAAGACTAGACACTTATGGCCAGTTTTATAAACGTCGGTAAGGTAAATGTCATACCAATTTTAGAACGGAAAAATGGGAGAATAAGGTCAAATTTACCGAAATTTGGTATGACATTTAACTTACGGACGTTTATAAAACTGGCCCTAAAGGTTAAGCTTATTGGATGATATAGGATGTCAATGTCAACTCACCCTAACATTCGTATATTCGTCTCGAAGACTGAAACGACGATGTCGTGGTCGAAGCTCACATCTTTTATGACGAGTTTCATCGCTCTGCTGAACTCTGAGAAATCTCCCATTACCACCAATGTGTCCAAACTGTCCACCAGCGTCAGCGAAAAACTGGAACAAAGCAGATATAATTATATTATATACTACTAATAACGGTATCATTCCAGAACGGTACTTAAAAATATTGATTTTCAATAGAAATTGTACAAATTTAAATTGGAATTGGCTAAATTGGAGTAGAAGCTGACAGAACCATAGAAAAGGATCGAAAAAAGAAGAGGTGAATGCCAAATCAATGCGAGCTGAAGCTATGATCACAATACCTACGTAAAACCATTTTATAAAATCTTAGAAGGTCAACAGGGGGCATAGAGTGAATGTGGACAGATAATGAGAATAATAAGGGTTGTTCTCTGCTTACATATTCTACTAAAAACCTATCTGACCAAAGAAATTTCACCAGATTTTTAGGAGAACGGGTACTTGAGTACTAACTCTCATTGTTCGCTAAATTATCAGAGGCTCGGGATTTTAACATTGAGTACAGGATAAAGCAATCTCAGCGCAGGACCAAGATGTTGATATGTAGGCCACGCTAACAAGAGTTCGCCGGAAACGCAGATTGCGTACTGCAAATTGGTGCCGTTCGATATAGCTGCTGCTAGGTGCTATTATAAACGCGAAAGTGTGCTTGTTAGTTTGCCTATCTTCCACACAGCTACGGAGCAATGTCTCAACGTAGTTTTTTTTTTTGCATAGAGATAGTATATGAGTGACTAAGGCCACTATTTATCTCGGGAAAATGCCCGATTCCTATGAGAATCTCCACGCGGGAAACCGCGGGGCACAGCTAGGCTTCCATAAGGGGGTACAGTCTTAAAAGATGGCGGTTGAATATAGGGCAAATGACGCACGGCAACCACTATGACTGCAATTGTTCAATATAACATAGACGGATCGAAATAGCACAACAAACAACTAAGGCGCGGTTCCTCAGAATAATTGTTTTCCTCATAGGTACTATTAGTTCAGCACGACTAAGACGTGAACGTATCGATAAATTTAATATAGATAGACATGTACTAAAGAAAGTAATATATCTTCTTATATTATATATATAAAACAAAGTTGGATTTGTTACAACATTTACATCCGAAATTAATAACGGATGAGGATTGATACATCGCATATGGTATTTATTTTACGGTTTGTAACAATTATTCTTATCAGTACTATACTTCACACATTCAGCCAATTAAAGTTTGATAAGAAAAATTGTGAACCTTACATGGAATGTAGACAAAAAGCAGTTAACAGCTAGTCAGAGCTGGCTAAATGAGTGTATGTCACACTCATTATACCTACTACCTACACCTACCTTTATTACCTTGGCAATTAAAACTAAATACAGAAAAGGTCTAGCAGAGTAGCGCCCACTTCAAGCAATTGTTAAAATAACAATAAAAAAATAGAAAAACGTACATCCCATATATTTTCTATTAATAGACCGTAGTCTGCACATGCCACAATCAATGTACTTGATATTGATTCTTAAGTATTTGTGCTCAATAGAAAAGCATTTACCTACTTGATTTATGTAAACATACTGCATGCAGCATATATATTTACGAATAGTAGAAAAAGCCTAAGGATGCCCTTTGTCTAAGATATGAACCTATGCAATCAATTACACAGCACTTCTTATTTCAATAAAACGTTAGTACTTTTTTATTTCTATATAATTATTCGCGTATTTTAATTAAATGCATTGATTTGAATGTAGATTAAAAACAAGCTAAATGGACCATTACCAACTTAATTCACGTAAAAAATTTACATATATAAGCGATTGTTTAAAAAAGGCATGGATTATGCAGATAAGAATGAAAAGAGTGAACCAATGAAGGCTGACAGAGGAGAGTTGAAAAAAATCTATAGCGCTGACCCCAAATAAGTGGGACCAGTGCGCAAGATTGTGATGATTTATACTTACTTCCCAAGTGCATCATCCATGTCGCCACGAGACGGTGTGATACCCTTCCATCGCCCTTTGCAGCTTAGCGGCATCAGCTCATCAGCAGGGTACGCATTATCCATGTAAGCGTTGTAAGCATGATAGAACATCTGCCTTGCTTCTTCCCTGCATGGATAGATGACAATTATGTTTTGTAGCTTTCCCTACATTCATGAACATGAACATCTCGTGGTACATAGACAAAAATATGTTTCTTAAATAGAATAAAACATGTGATCACTATAAAACCACAAACTTAAAACTGGCTATGCCTGTTCTATTCTCCTTATACTGGTAATTTTCTTATTTCAGTCAGTTATAGAATTGGAGCATATCTTACAAATGAATTTCAAATGACTAATGTTCACATATCGTCGGCTAGCTAACAACACTGCGCAAGTCAAATTTTGCAACTTTTCAAGAGAGACATAAAACTGTACTTGTGTACTTGTAACGTGTTTGTTTTTTATGTAAATTATTGACTTGTGTGTGTTACAACTTTTAATTAACGGCTTCTATTTAGTTAAAATGCTTGAAACTGACAGGTTCATAGAAGCGCACATCAAAACTGCATCTAATGGCATTAAAAGTTCCATATCACAAAAATTTCACTTGTGCTGTGTTGTTTGCTAGCCAACAATATGCTACAAGATTTTAGTTGAATAAGGTTCATGAATCAGGTAAAAAATTTATATTATATCATCTTTTTACCCGAGTTTCTGCTGCATGGCCCTGCCAGTGTCAACAAACCATTGGTGATTAGGTCAGTATACAGAAGTTGTATTGTTGGGATACCGTTTAACAATAACCGAAAGTAGTCTACTCACTGTGCACTGTCACTTAATACCCATTATCCAAATGCAGGTAATTACATAAAAAATGTTGTGAAAAACATATTTTTTTAAATAGCAACTATAGCAGCTTGGTGGGGCTAAGTGGAAATACCCTGATGTGAGCCAACAAATTGTAATGTAAGCAGACACATTTTGGCTAAATTCACATTGCAATTTGCTAGCTCACAAAAGATAACAACATATTAGCAATCAAAATGGACAGTTATTCATATGTACCTACTACAAACAAGTTTTAAGTATATCAAATAGAAATGCAATTATAGAAATCAGGAATTTTATCTGCCAATAAGTCCTGCTGGGTGGATGGAATGGTTATACAAGGATTAAAATGAGGAATCCTTGGGCACACTGCTCAAAATATATCTAACTATACCTAACTGATAAAAGACCAATAGACAACTGTATTCAAGGCTCAGAAAGCTTGAAGTAACTTGTAAATCTTCAACTGAGCTTCTTAGCAAGTCTCTCAATTAACTTCAACACCTCAAGCTGGTGTTAGTGCACTTGGTATTCCTGGTAAGTTAGGTGGGAGTGATTTGCCATATAATCCCTATTAAAAGGGTTGCTCATCCATTCCAGTAGCAGTTCTGATAAATTAAGTTGCAGTGCCCAGTAATAAGGGCGACCGCTGCAGCTTTAGTACACAACATTACAGCTTGGTAAAACTGAAAAACACAAATACCTGTTCATAGGAATATTCTAGTTCTACATAATATTTAAACGTCTTCTCTTTTGTGTGTAACGAAATCTATCTAGGAAAAATGTGGATGAGGTCAGTGTCACCTAAAACAATAACACGTCAGTGCCTTTTACCTTAAATTAATTCTCTCCGACTTCAACATACGGGATCCAGGACCTTCTTCTTCAGTTTTTACTGATATTATTGCTAATATAAAGACTAATAAAACTCGATATGCCATTATTAACTCCACTATCACACAATCTTCAACAGATTAACACTTTGTCACAGAAATGTTCCCTTTAGAGTTATGGTTGTAAGTAGCACATTTACGCATAGTATTTTCTCTGTCAAGAAGAATAAACTAAACCGTGAAACCAAGAATAAAGAGTGATCAATGATACGATTTCACTCATCTCATCAACATCGCTGATTTTATCACCTCTGTCCTCTGTCTGTGTGACGTGTGACTGCTCCACACAGTGTTGCCAAATGCCAATGAAAATTTATAGGCAGCCGATTTATGTTAAAAAGTCGTGTTTGTATGGGTAAGATTAAAGGAGGGCCGTGTCACTGCTTACAATAAGAAAAAAAAACATAAAACAGTGCCATTTGGTTAGTATAATGTTTGCTTTTCTCTATTTGTTTCAAAAAAGTAACGATATATAATTTTTAATAACTTTAAATTTTATTTAATCTCGATTATTTTCTATGTACTTTTCTTTCTTCGTTCTTATTCAATAAATATTTCTTCTTATCTCTAATTTTTTGGTACATTGAGCATAAATATCAACCGTTTAATTATAGCCCGGTCAAAATAGACGAAAAAATGTGGTAACCTTACAATAATTCCCAACAACCTAGATTTTGGTACAAGTGTTATACACCTCATTATCTATACTAATTTTATAAAGCTGCAGAGTTTGTTTGTTTGTTTGAACGCTCTAATCTCAGGAACTACTGGTCCGATTTGAAAAATTCTTTCAGTGTTAGACAGTCCATTTATCGAGGAAGGCTATAGGCTATATTTTATTTCCAAAAAAATTAGGGATCCGTAAGAAAATTGCTATTTTGCAACCCAAGGTGTGAAATCGAAAACCTATTTTTGCGTGCGCTGCAAAAACTATTGACACTAGAACAAAATAATGTATTACGGGTTTGTAGGTCTCATTTAGATCAAAAAAGTCCGCGAGAGCATATGTCTAACTATTATAGTTATGCCATAAGTGATCTTTTATTTTAAAAAAAATAATTTTTAATGCCTTCGCTAGAAAAGGCTCTTTATTTGTATCTTGGTATTAATCCTTATCAAAATAAATTACTTCTTATTCAAAACTGCGTCAATGCCTTTATATAACTTTTTGTATTATTCAATTCGGACATTCTATTCGAAAGATATCACGAGTTTAAAAATGTAAGTAGTAGTAGAAAAATAAAACCACCGCACCGCAGTGCAGCGAGAAACGCGGTGAGGTGAGGGGGGTACCGGGAGAATCTATGAAATAGGTAAAGTGCGGTCGCGGACCAGAAAGACCTTTAACTGTGCGGTTCAAACCTGCGGTCCAAGAAAAAATAACTTAGAATTAAAATAGGATAATAGGTACCTACAGCAGGTAACGCGTTGAGGGGGCACCGAAGTGCGGGAATAATTTTGGAGTATACGGAATATATACGCTATCGCGCCTAAACTACTGAACCGATTTAAATGAAATTTGGTATAGAGATAATTTGAACCCCGGGGAAGGACATAGGATACTTTTTATCGCGATAAACTGTAGCCCACGCGGGTGAACCCGCAGGGAACAGCTAGTAAAATGATATATCAAAAGTACCCGTTAATCCCGCTGGCGCGTCACTTTTTATTCAAGGTCAAAGGTCATCATTTATAGTTTTTCACGTCTATCAATGTAACGGCAGAAGTTATCGAAAAATGGTTCAGGTAAAGTTTATATATCGTAACATTTTCTACAAAAATTGCCTTACAATATTACCCTGCAATACACCATTCTTGAGATATCCTGATATAAAATTTCGGAAAGTCATATTTTCACTAATTTCCCTCATTACCGCACCACCTCTGAGTTAATGTGCTTGGCGCTTTTTATTAAAACACTTTTATTAGCTTGACTTATAACTAACTAACTAACTAGCTAACTAACTAACTATAGGTCTACCAGTTCTGTTATCAAGTTTAGTTGATTACTCAATAACTACTAATCCGATTTAGACAAATTAAGTACATGTCATGTAATTAAATGCTTAATCAAAAATGTTTTAGTTTTGTTGGCGTAGATCTTACTATATAGATACATAGTTTAACTTTTTATTGATATAATATGGACTAGTGAACCGCAACGGCTTCTAGCTTAAGTTCTAATTTTTCTAATTGGCTACTTTATCAGCGTAACTTATTCATTTTTGATCTGAATCTGAAAATTTAAATGTATAATAAATCTAATAAGTACTATTACCTATCATATGATACTTTATTTGTATAAATCGGATTAGTATTTAATGAATAATCGACTAAACTTGATACCAGGAGCCGCCATCTTTATGACGTCATAGATAGAGCCTCCACCAACAGGCTGAGGATACGACTACCGGTTCCATGGTAATCTACATTATCCCACATAGCACGATGCTAACGGTTGTCGCTTTAATATTATTTATCACCAACATTGCAAGATTAGCACTGAAGTAGCAAGCAATGGGCTGGTTATAAACCGCAGAACCGATAATAATATTTGGGGTAGACGCGTTCTTGAGTGTAGAATAATCATATTATGTAAATGAATAATACAATAATAATAATGCATATTATTGATAATTATCATTTGATTAGTGATTAATTAACGTTATATGACGTATTGTTTACCGGGATTCAAAGTTGGCCATGGACTAAGTCACATGACCTCGTGTGCCTGAGCGCTCTCCATGCTCTATTTTAAAAACGGTTGGGCGTATAAAAAAATGTTGACGCCAAAATTTGTAGAGAATTTTATGTTTTACAATTTTGTAATATATGTAAATATCATTACACCTATTAACCGACAACCGATGGGGTAGACGTGTTCTTGAGTGGAGAGTGGAGACTGCGACTTGGCAAACGTAGTGTAGGACGCCCTGCGACAAGGTGGAGCGACGACTTGCGCCGAGTGGCTGGCAGTACTTGGATGAGAAGAGCCGAAGACCGGGCTCAGTGGCGTACCTTGGGAGAGGCCTATGTCCAGCAGTGGACTGATACGGGCTGATGATGATGATGATGATGATTACATCTATAGGAAGCGAAATATTTATTTATTTTAGTGACGTTTGACATTGAATGTGTGTTATTTTATTTATTTATTTGGTATAACAACAATATTTCTTGCTTATGTATATAAAAACTTAAATAGTAGGTACTACACAGTGCTAAATGCACAACTTAGTATAAAATGATTATGACTCGAACATTGTGAAAGACTTTTTATAGATCATATTTATTGTGTATAATAACAAAATGTATATAGTTTTAGACAAGTTTTAATTTTCATTTCGAGGTTGACCCCCTTTTTGGCATTTTGGAGTTGGTACAGTTGGCAATACATTGGAGAAGACGCCATATTGGATTGGAGTATCCCCCCGCCGCCCTCCTGTGTGAAAAAGTGAGTAGTGAGTAGCTAGCTACTACTAGGTTGCGTTAAAGTCGGCCAGGGAAGATTCACAATATTTTCGCTCATTCTGGACGTAGTTACGAAAAATATTAGCGAAGTTTTTGAACCATCAAGCGAATTAAAGGTTTGTCTTTACGATTGTGTTAGTGTTTGATCGTCTCAGGTCAGCTTGTAATTAGAAAAATGTTGGCTCCTCGTCCTCCATTGAAGCCGAGCAGGTAGACAGCCCCAGTTCGAAGTCAGCGCAGTCACCGAAATCTGTAATTCTTCGAAATCATTGAAAGTTATTGATAAATGGTGAGCGCAAAAATATACTTTTGTTCATAATGTGAGGGTATCAAATAGAGTGCCGGTATCCAATTTGTTTACAAACGAAACATTGGAATATTGATTTTTATGAAACCACTTTGGTAGGAATTGAAGATCAAAGTCTAAGGTATTTGTATGACTGTGTGTAGGTAGTTTCGCTCCATGTGATTGAATGTTTTCGAGCAAAAGAACGAGGAACCCTTTTATTTTTATGTGTTACACTCCTACAATAACATATCTATTGATGTGTATGTTTGTGTTTGATGATTGCTTTTCTATTAATTTTAAAAACATTGTGTTTTCAATAACTTCGCTATTAGTTAAGTTAACATAGAAGACGAAATAGGTATCTAGTAAAGTACACGTAGCTAGGGAGATGTAGGTACCATGGAACCGCCATTTTGATTCTCAGCGCCTAGTCAGGTAAGGGGGAGAGCGGGGCTGGGAGGGGGGGTACTGTCTACTAATATAATAAATATTACGCTCAGAAATTTGATCTCTCTCATAGTCATCAGGAGCACAAACCAAATGTATTCTTTATTTTTTTCAGGTGTATACCACATGGATTGTGATTAGTCAAAATGAATGGTGAGAATACTGGAACCATGGGTGAATCTATGGATACAGCTGTGCCAAATGGACAGGACAGAAAACCTGACCATAAGGAAGTGCATTCTGAAAATTTACAAAATGGTATAAACTGTGAAGCCAGCAATAACACTAAAAATGGAAACCGTGAAAGCAGAGACACATTGGATCTCAAAGACAATCATAGTGATGATGGTCTAGATAACTCTCAGGATAATGGATCTAATAATTTTGATGGCCCTCCAATGGCCTCACATGCCAATAAAATCAGTATTAAAAATGAAAGTTCAGCAGATATGCCTCAAGATATAAGTAATGATGGCTCCTTTGTTGAAAAAGACTTGCATACAAATGAGGAAAGTAACAGTGATGAAACATCAGAAGATCGATCACTTGGTGATAAGGACTCTTTGAATTTCCATGGTGTGGAGACCATTAATAGTGATGACACTCCACTATCCGAGCATGAAGTCAGTATCAATGGCATAGCGTCCAATCAAAATATAGATGATGAGTCAAGCGAGTGTGGCGAGGATACTTTGGAGGATACAATGTCGGGCGGAGAGACCGAGAGTGAGAGGCACGAGATTGTTAATGACAAAATAGACAATGATGATTCCAAATTGGAAACATTTAAAATTGTCACCATTAATAGAAATGTAAGTTACTCAATACTTATTAATTAGTATTTTAGTTGTAAACAAGCACACAGCCCTCCTGTTCAGTGCTTACCTGCACCCATAATCATCAGCAACACTAAGGGCGTAGATGGTGCAATACCTACCCTTGGTAGAGAGGATTATTTTACCCTTCTCCTGAGGGCCACTTTTTTAAACGTCCGTAAGCTAAATGTCATACTAAATTTCGGTAAATTGACCTTTTGCCAAATTTTTACAGGGAATATTTGACAATAGGATCAAATTTACTGAAATTTGGTATGACATTTTTTTGTGAACGTTTATAAAACCGGCCCTGAAACTCTTTGATATAATTTAGAAGAAAGTATCTAACAAAAGATAAACTGACAATATTCAATGTTCATCATGTTTGCAGGTGGAGCGATAATATTTCTTATGTGACTCTAATATAAATAAATGGTTTAATATTCTCTATGTAGGTACTTATTAATATTATGTAGTTACATAGATTATAAATATGGACCATTTCAGCGTTCAGATGATGAAGATGGATCAACATATTCAGACTATGCTGCTTCAGAAGGGGACCCCAAAGACACTGTGAGCATTCATTCTGACAGTGACGACCACGAACTAGGCAAAGAATTGCATAATAAGGGTGAACTTGACAAGAGCAATGAAGTAATTTTGTTAGAATATGAGAGATCCGATAAAAGCAATGGAGCGATTAAAACTCTTGAAGTACATGAGATAGGCAGTGATAATTCAGATTGTGTTTTGACTGCTGTAGATAAAGTTACCAGAAAAACTGACTCAGCTGTTAAGACGAAGAAACAACCTAAGGTTATTGATACTAATCTAGAGTTACGTCGTAGCAGCCGCACAATAAAACGTAAAAAGTATGATGATGACATACAACCTCTTGATGAATCTGACATAGAAGAAGTTTTCATGGAGGATCCACTGAAAAGCAAATCAAAGCACATTGTTATCAATAACACTAAAACATTGGTAGAAATGGCAGCAAAGCATGTCAAATCTAACAAAACAAATCAGAAGAAAAGGACCACTGTAGTTATTATTGATTCACCTGCTGCACCAAAATATCGCACTCCTGTTAGTAAAGCAGCTAGTGCAATTATAAATCAGAATATTTACCAAAGGATTGTATCGCGCGGTACTAGCGTAACTCCAGTCACTACTAAGAATATGACGACGCAGGCTACCCAGGCCAGCTCGAATATTGCACCTATACTTCCCACATTGACAGATGAAATGTTTGTGGTTGAAGCACCTTCATTTATAGTTCCATATGTTTACGAGAAACCTCCTGTCGTGCCATTTAAAGAGTTTGTAGATAAGTGGGGAAAGGAGATTGAAGAAGAAAAAGAGAGAGTGGATAAGGAACAATTAGAAAAGAAAAAAGAAGAAAGGGCTAAACGAGAGCAAGATAAAAAAGAGAAGAAAGAGAAAGGTGAAGAAGTTGAAGATTCAGAAGGTGAAGTAGATTCTGATGAAATTAAAAAGAAGAAAGCTGAGAAAGCCCAAAAAGCTGAAAAGAAAGGTATATATTGTACAAGTTTCACATTGTTGATTATTGAACTTGAAATTAACTAACAATATTATTGATTTCAATTATGTGCTAAATCCTTTATTAAACTTGATGAACTCAAGTTAAACTAGTGTTAGCCAAATTTATAAGTAAACCCATCAATTTAGATTATTTATGATTTAGTATATTCACACCGGCTTTACATTAGAATATGATATATAGGTAGTTAAGGCTTTCGATAGCTAGCGGTTTTTTTTACGTTTTGCTGTGAAAAGTTAGACTTAATGTTAATTTCTTTAGTTTACAGTTTTTACATTTTTTTAAATGTATTTACATCATCAATTTCACCCCTATGCATATCACCCAAACACGCACGTTGTGTCACGTATCAAGCACGTAATATGCTCGTTTTCCAGAAAGGCGACGTCGTAAGAAGGAAGACGACGATGCGTCATGGGACGGCTCCAGCTCAGAGGAGTCTGAAGATGACACCATTAGTGATGAAGACAGTCAGACAACCATCCTGAAGGATAAACCGGATATCATTGACGAAATCAAGGGAATTGCAGATGTCACGACAGCCCCCTCCACCACTCAAAGCAAGTCTGAGAGCTATTTTGACCTTTGTTTAGGAAAGTTCTTCATGAATGTTGGCTTAAACCTTGTACAAGAATATGTTCAGACTGATCTACTAAGTCAACAAAACCGTAAACTTCAAAGGGAGAAAAGGGGTGGACACGATACTAAAAACAGAGAAATTTCGATAGCTCTTTTGACTAATAATCTAGAGCTGAGTCAGAAAGCCAATGCCGGTCTCAAATTTGAGCAGAAAACCTGCGAGTTTTGTTCTTTCAAAACAGAATCTGCTTTGGCAATGGCTCATCATTTGGAGACACCCCACATGAAAAATAATATGTACAACTGCAATTTCTGCGCCTTCGAAACACGTACTCAACCAGATATATTGTATCACATGGACAAAGAGCATAGTGTAAGGGCCAAACTTGAGCGCACAATGCCTCTGCACCAGTGCCCTAATTGTCCGTTCGAGGACCATGGTAAGGGGAAACTGGCGCGCCATATGATTACTTGCGCGAAGAAATTCAAACCTGAAAGCAATCTGGCCCCGCCTCTGGAGTGGGAACACCCTGCTAAAATTGCTAAAGTGAGTGTGCTATTTATATTTTAATTTCCCTCAGTAATTGTTTCGTCCAATCACAACAGACTCGATTTTCATCTTTTTTCTGATGTCAATTCATACCAAAACGTGACTCGAACTGCTAGTCTAGACTAGAGATACTTGATGGTAATTTATCAACGCAAGCCATACTAGCGTACTCAGAGACGTCAATTAACGCTAATCAGCATTTAATTCTGTCAAAATCAATGCAACAATAACATAATGCTTGTTTGAAGATCATTTATTTCAGTCATGTATATTATGTTATGGTAATTATAGATCTTATAATGTATGATAATTTTACAGTTTATGCGAGCTCGCAACAACATGGCGTATCCTGCACAGTTTGGGCGGAACCACGTCGACGGCAATAGTTTCAACGTGCGGATCCCCATCACGAACGCCATGCAGCCGATGGGTTACAAGGGCCGTCCGTCGTTCGCGGCCCCTCCGCCTCTCCTCGCGGCTCCGCGTCCCTCCGGCCTCCTCATTCGTCAGGCCACTTCTGCGCATCCCTCTTACCCCATGGCTGTGAGTCACCCTACATAATCATTATTATAATCCTAGCCACCATCATCATCTAGCCTTACTTGTCCACATGTCAGGATTTGGCGTTAAAACTCCCGTTTAATGGAGTTAAAAAACTCTTAAAAATAAAAAACTGAAATATTTTGTTTATTGAAACTGACTAAATGCATATGCTGAACGAGGCAAAAGAAATAACAACAAACTTGTATCAATTTCCAGAATTCTAAGAAGTCGCATCATTCAATATCGATTACTCCTCTGCCCCGGCATGCAAGCTCCATGCAACCTCTACACGCTGCCAATGCAAAGGGTTTCGTAATGTGCGAGATCTGCGATGGCTATATAAAAGATCTCGAACAGTTACGCAATCACATGCAGTGGATTCACAAAGTCAAGATACATCCCAAGATGATATACAACAGGCCACCGCTCAATTGTCAGAAGTGTCAATTTAGGTAATTGGTATTATTACTGGCGAGAGCAAGTATGCAAGTAGATGCGGTCACTGGACAGGATGTTACAGCTTGTTTTATTATCCAACTAATTTAAATAAGTCATAACTCAAAAGGATGCAAACAGACCGTATTCAGCAATTTGATAAGTCAGATAAAAGATAGATAAAAACATTTAGTAAAATATGGTTACTGAGGAGAGATAGATTGTTATAATAGTTTTTTGTTGTCTTATCAATCAATACAGTAATTGTGTGTTTCAGGTTCTTCACTGATCAAGGTCTAGAAAGGCACCTCTTGGGCTCACATGGTCTCGTTACCAGCTCCATACAGGAGGCAGCAAATAGAGGCAAAGACGCGGGCCGGTGTCCAGTCTGTGGAAGGGTATGTTGCCTCTAACATCTAATTTCCATCGTTGCTCATTAACCAGCCTGCAGTACCGAATTGGGCTATACGTCCCAAAGTTGTGACTAGATGGCGCCATCGTCACATGTGAAAACATTTCTGACATTGTGTAACGCCGCACATATTTTTTAAATAGACAATAGTACTGGTAGCGCCAAAGGAAATTTAAAATGTATCTTTGTACAACATACTATAAACGTTTTGTATGATATATTTTTTTTTATAAAATATCTTATACAATACACAACAAAAAAACATCATGGCAGACAGGGCGGTAATATGTCATGTTAGCGTCAAAAAAAGTAGTTTTCTAAGGAATACTAGATGGCGTTATGTTATAAAACATCCGTGACGACGGTAGTGAACGTAGGGATGGCCCATTTTGAAATGTTTTCTTTGGTAGCCTTTTTCTCCAGAGTATTACTAGGATCCAAGTTAATCAAGACATTTATGGATTCCAGGTTTACCAATGGAAGTTGCTTGGGCACGTGTCTCGCGATCACAACTTGATCCTGAAGCCTGCACACCTTTCCTACAAATGCACAGTGTGCACAGCTACGTTCGGCATGTACCGTCAGTTTGAAAACCATGTTTACTCAGCGCACAGTGTCGTCGCTAAGAAGGTGATAGACAAAAAGTCAAACGCAGCAGCGGCCAAAGCCAATGCCAATGATAAGGCAGCGAAACGGCTGAAAATCAATGATGAAATTACTATTACACCTCAACCAGTTAGGATGTATGGCCCCACTAAAAGGAAATAAGGTAATTATACATTCTTTTTTCAATATTATAACACAGTAAAGTGGACATTTATGCACATTGAAGATGCTTTTTTAACAGGGATTGACTATCTAGGGGTCACAGAACACAAATTTATAGTAAATTACATTTTTGTTTGTTTATTTTTACTCATAGACTCTGAGACTAATAAAGTGATTTGATGCAGTGTTCGGAGATTGATAAACCAAGTATGCCTCATTGCACTGTGACATAGAAGTTTTACTTAAGTCTATGACTATGGAATTAACCTAATCGCTTTGCGGGCGGAGCCGTTAGCTAAAGCTAATGTTTAATTAGATATTAATAATAGTGTCCGGGCAATAGTTGAGATGTAGTCTATGCGCTTTCCAGCAATTATTATTTATTAGCTGGTAATGGTTGAATGGTCGGTTTATAGTTAGACAAGCTGCGCCCGGGGTTACACTATCGGTTTCCCGCTATCCCGCTGGATCCTTTTACCGGGATATAAAGTAACCTTTGTACTAATAAAAGAGCTAACTGGAACCCCAATTTGATTCACATCCGTTAAACCGTTTGAGCATTATAGAGTAACAAAAGTGGGTCGTGCCGTAAAAGAACGCGTACTTAGAGCGAGTCTCGGCGTAAAAGAAAGCATACCTACCTAGAGCGAGCCGTCGAGTAATAGAACGCGTAATAAAAGTGGGTCGTGCCGTAAAAGAACGCGTACTTAGAGCGAGTCTCGGGGTAAAAGAAAGCATACCTACCTAGAGCGAGCCGTCGAGTAATAGAACGCGTACTAAAAGTGGGTCGTGCCGTAAAAGAACGCGTACTTAGAGCGAGTCTCGGGGTAAAAGAAAGCATACCTACCTAGAGCGAGCCGTCGAGTAATAGAACGCGTAATAAAAGTGGGTCGTGCCGTAAAAGAACGCGTACTTAGAGCGAGTCTCGGCGTAAAAGAAAGCATACCTACCTAGAGCGAGCCGTCGAGTAATAGAACGCGTACTAAAAGTGGGTCGTGCCGTAAAAGAACGCGTACTTAGAGCGAGTCTCGGGGTAAAAGAAAGCATACCTACCTAGAGCGAGCCGTCGAGTAATAGAACGCGTAATAAAAGTGGGTCGTGCCGTAAAAGAACGCGTACTTAGAGCGAGTCTCGGCGTAAAAGAAAGCATACCTACCTAGAGCGAGCCGTCGAGTAATAGAACGCGTACTAAAAGTGGGTCGTGCCGTAAAAGAACGCGTACTTAGAGCGAGTCTCGGGGTAAAAGAAAGCATACCTACCTAGAGCGAGCCGTCGAGTAATAGAACGCGTACTAAAAGTGGGTCGTGCCGTAAAAGAACGCGTACTTAGAGCGAGTCTCGGCGTAAAAGAAAGCATACCTACCTAGAGCGAGCCGTCGAGTAATAGAACGCGTAATAAAAGTGGGTCGTGCCGTAAAAGAACGCGTACTTAGAGCGAGTCTCGGGGTAAAAGAAAGCATACCTACCTAGAGCGAGCCGTCGAGTAATAGAACGCGTAATAAAAGTGGGTCGTGCCGTAAAAGAACGCGTACTTAGAGCGAGTCTCGGCGTAAAAGAAAGCATACCTACCTAGAGCGAGCCGTCGAGTAATAGAACGCGTACTAAAAGTGGGTCGTGCCGTAAAAGAACGCGTACTTAGAGCGAGTCTCGGCGTAAAAGAAAGCATACCTACCTAGAGCGAGCCGTCGAGTAATAGAACGCATACTTAAGAGCGGGTCGTGGTGTAAAAGAACGCGTACTTAGAGCATTGAGTTTAGTAGCTTTGTTTTAGTAAATGGCTTCGAAATACAGGCGTGCTGAGTCGATCATTGCAAAGGATTATTATTCGTTGAAGCTGCTTGTTAATTATATTTTGCGAAGTTTTTTTTTTACTGTTTTTTGTTATTATGAACTGCTTTTCATATCATTTCTGTTATCATATTCAACAAATTTATTATATATATTTTGAATTACTAATTTTAATAAATGCGAATGTTGCTTGTCAATTATTGGCTGTTTATTTATTTGCGTTAGCTGTTGATTGATTGCTTGTTTGGCTTTATTTCGTACAAAAGTGGCTAGATCGATTTCGGTGTAATCTTGCATAATATAGGTATAGTCCACAGAGACCAATATAGGCCATATGTTTCAACATAGGCGAAAAAACTTGTAAATCCATGCCAACCCGTGTGAACCTGCGCGGCGAGACGTTAGTTGTAACTACAAAACCTACGAAGCAATAGCATGCGCATTCTTCTTTAAGGCTAGGTGCTCGCTAGACAGAATTTTTTTTTTTGCCTCAATGGGTGAAATGGAGTTTTTTTTTTACTATTTACAGGGTAGCTTTTGACCACAAGTCACCTGATGTTAAGGGACGATGTGGTTGAAAATGGTACCACGATACACCTGGACTGGGAACTGGCTCTCAAGTGAGACTGCCGAAACACACCGATTGATGCTTGGCGACAGATTCTTAACTTGAAGGGCTAGCAAGACGAGCACTAGAAAATGCCCTACCACCAAGCTATGGTTTCATGACGATGTTTTCCTTCACCGAAAGCTCAAGCTCATTGTAGGATTCGAACCGACCTACGTGTCGCAAGCTGACGTCACTACCACTGAGCCGACATGGATTTAAAGCTTGGATGGAAAAAAAACAGGTGTTTGTTGTTTTGGATACTTGCGACAAAGAGGCGGACGGACTTCTAAAGCATCATGATAGATCCGTTGGCACAATATAGTTCGAAACAGTATAGTTGTGATCTTTAGCTAATCTTAAATCTCTGCGTACGCTACTTATAACACTATATAAGCATTAGCAAAGTTATTGGCAAGAAAGAATGCATTTGCTGTACAGGATGTGATGTAAAAAATGATTAAATTTTCTAAATAAAGCCAGTATTCTTATATGTATTTCATAAGGTCATTTACCTACATTCCGTGTAAAAAGTTTTTAGAATGGTTTGTTCCGTTTGGTTTTACTAATACCTTTAAATAATACGAGCACATTTTTATACACGAACATATTATGAACAGTGATAATACCAAGACCGAATTAGACTGTTCTGAAAGGGGTGTCAACATGATGTATTACAGACAAGGAATTATGATATATATATGGGAGAAAATAAATTACAAACTATACAACATTAATGCAAGTTTGCATGTTTGTTCCTCCATACGCAAAAACTCATGAACAGATTTGGATTACTTTGTGTAGAGAGATAGATCATAAGTTGGATTAACACATAGTGCTACTATTTGTCCCGTAAATCAAAGAGACTGCGGAGCGTATCTATTGATATTATTATAAATGCGAAAGTTTATGAATGTGTGTGTGTTTGTGGAGAGGCTGTGTGTGTATTTTATGTAGATATTTCTACAATGCAAATTGTATTGTATTGATAGAAATAATAACTCTTAAGTCATCTAGTGATATTATTACAAATGCGAAAGTTTTGTGAATGTGTGTGTGTTTGTGGAGAGGGTGTGTGTGTGTATTTTATGTATATATTTGTAGTGCAGTTTGTATTGTATTGATAGAAATAATAACTCTAAGTCATCTAGTGATTTTATTACAAATGCGAAAGTTTGTGAATGCGTGTGTGTTTGTGAAGAGGGTGTGTGTGTGTATTTTATGTATATATTTGTAGTGTAGTTTGTATTGTATTGATAGAAATAATAACTCTTAAGTCATCTAGTGATATTATTACAAATGCGAAAGTTTGTAAATGGGCGTGTGTTTGTTGAGAGGGTGTGTGTTTGTGATTTATGTATATATGCACAAACACACAACACAGATTTATGTTGTACAGTGTAAATTGTATTGTATTCAATTTATAACGAGACCGTAGTAAACATAGCGAAAGTTCACCGCGCCGTCATGACATCCACTATTATTTACTATGCATTGTTTTTACCTCTGCAATGCAAATTATAAATCGCGTGTGATTTATTCGATAGCAGAGTCATTTGCATTTTGCATTGCATTAATGCAAAGGCATACAAATATAATACATTTTAAGAGTGTGTAATGCCGTGGCTACGTTTTTAGAACGATTTATTACATTATGTAGCTAAGCCTCGCGGTTCTCTCGTCATCCTGCACAAATATTTTTCCGGCTATGTCCATTGCAAATCTCACTTTAATTCGCTGAGCCTTTTCTGTTAGAAGATGTAACAAACATACATACTCAAAAACTTGCATTCATAATATAATATTTGTTTGATTGGACTATTAAGATAACAAAAACGCTTGGATTGAAGTGAATTTGCTCCAATTAGATGAGTAAAAACTTAATAAACAAAAAATTGTTTACATATTTTCAAAATTATTTGCCAGGGGTTGCTTTCCTGAGCTTTTGCCGCTGTAAAGAGGTCAGAATAGGCGTAGCTAGTTTTGAGTTTGACGTTTTAAAGTTATCACAATGATGTATTCCATTAAATAAACGTATTTTAACTTTAGCGGACGAAATCCCCAGCCGAGGGATCAGGGTTGATCAGACATACTTATTAAGCAAATTTACGTCGCGGCCAGTATTGCCATGAGCCACTAAAAACTGCGTTGAGGTCCATACGTGTTAATTTAGTGATTTCTAGTGGGTGGAATAACGTGCCAAAGATTATCGGTTGAACTCGCCTGATGATAATTGTAGTCGACGATGGCAAGCTTGCACGGAATACCTTGAGTACCGACTCAAGCTCGACTCGTGCAGCAACGATATTTATAATAAGACTGGTTGCGCCCGCGGTTTCACCCGCGTCTTCCCGTTATCCCGCAGGAACCTTTTGCCTTTTTTTTATATAAGTTATAAGCTATCTCCATTCCAAATTTCATTCCGATCCGTTTAGTATTTTTTGCGTGAAAGAGGAACAAACATCCATCCATGCATCCATAGTCACAAATTTTCACGTTTATTAGTAGGATTATAGCGTAAACAATAGCTATAACCGCTCATTGTAACACTAGCTCTGAGATCTCTCCTTTTATGTTGTTCTGTTTTTCTGTTGTATAGCGTTATCTATCTGTAACATCTAAAAAATTTATGGATAACGTGGACCGTGGACATCTCAAGTACTTAAATTTTCATTACAGTCATATCTGTTGCATTTATACATAATAGAAATACAGTCCTCACATTGTTTGGACATTCGTGCGACTTGTAACCCAGTGAAATAACTTGTTTCAGGAGTTGAGAGCATGTCAAAATTAGAATGCGGCGGATGCTTCGGGCTGCAAGGCAGCTCCACCGCGTCGCAAACAGGGACACGTGACGGGCCCGTAGTGTACATTCCGATACCAAACAGAACTTAGAACGTAAGGATTTAGCCGCATATCTTCATTCCGTCTCAATCATCTTTCAACTGTTCCTAAAGTCCGAGGCTTACAATGTTCTTAATCGCAACAATATGACGCATACTTATTTATAACGGGATAAATGTTAATTCTTATAATATATTACGTCTTCACATTACATATTGTAATCTTTTAACTATAATCACAAACCGCTTGGAATGTATACTACATCTGGTTATTAGAGAGCCCACCCCACGCTGAAGTGTACCTCAACAAATCTTAGCTTTGGTAATATTGTGCAAATGAGAGTACGCGTTACAAGAACTTATGTTTATGTAGCAAGGACTATGGCTGTAGAGCCTATATTTACAGTGTAACGGATAACAGATTACATTATTGTATTAAGAATACTTTCTTATGGCTAGAAAGCCTATATTTATAGTATCCTTTTACGGATTACTTAGTATATATTACACGATTTAAGAGATTTTTCCGAAGACTAAGTCTATTATACGTTTGAACCAAAATGATTGTAGTAATTGCACTATGAAACAAATACCGATTAAATTCTTCGCTTATAGTAGTTATTAAGATATTATTATATGGTCGACTTCGTGCTGGATACACTCTGGCGTATATTTATCACAGTAAACATGTCTTAAGTAAGGTTTTATTGATATAAATAAAATACTTTAACACATGTCGTATGTTGACATGTTGTGATAACAGTGATTTCTCAGCAGTTAGCGGAATATATTTTGCATTGCAGCCAAAGTGTTTATTTTTGTGCTTTGCTGCTTATTCGTGTGAAATTGTAACCTATTGTAATGATAGCTATAGTAAGTATTTAATAGTTTACCAATACTTTTATTTTACATCATATATTTATTTGTAATTAATAGATAAACCTTTGCCTGTATAGTATAAAGTGGCATTTGCCATTGGAAATGCCTACATTATAATTTATAATGTAAAAGAAATGAAGCTCAATTTTCTTGCCGGACTACAAAATTAAACGCTAGTGTCTTTAAATTTGATGTTATGGGGGAACAGCTTCTACCCAAATAAGAGTAACACTTTAGACCGATTCGTGGCCTAAAGATTAAAGATTAGAGCGTTTCTTGATGAGCTTTTTACATTTTCAGTCAAAAACAGTATATAGTCATCATACTATTCTTATACAAAACAGCGCATCTCTATATAATGTTAGGCGTGTTGTTTGTGTAAAATCAGTGGTAGTTGTTTGTTGTTCGTTGTAATGAGGCACTATTTCCCTTTCTATTATTACGCACGATTAGCGCGCTGACATACTCATATAATGCAGAATTTAATCATAGAGTAGTAGATACTGATGTCGATTCGGTTTTGCATTCTCTAAAACTAAACTAAATTTGACAGGTCTATTAGTATTGCTGTCTTTCTAACCACCGAAGTAAAAAAAGGGCAGCATTACTCTTAGACCTGTCAAACTTAGTTTAGTTTTAGAGAACGCAAAACCACTTACTGTATTACAACGCTTCTTGTTGTAATATTTTGGCGAAAGTTGTCTGAATAGTCTTACGGCTAGTTTTAATAACCTATCTATCCACGGTTTGTCCCACTACAGATAGGATATTGACACAAGCTCCATTGGAGTATTGTCAAATTTCTATCTCTACTACAGATAGGATATTGACACAAGCTCTATTGGAGTAATATCAAATTTCTATCTCTATTACAGATAGGATATTGACACGAGCTCCATTGGAGTAATGTCAATTTTCTATCTCTAGTAGGACAGACCGTGGATAGATAGGTTATTGAAATTGGCCGTTAATGATTACAACGTTGGTCGCAGTTTGTTGCCATCAATGGCATTGTAGAAAATAAGTCCGCGGCCGTGCCCGTGGATCATTATTGTCAAAAAAGTATTGTAACTCTCACTGGCATGCACTTGGTGTATATCTTGATTATAAGTTGCAATAGGAAGATAAGTAGGTACATACTGGTATTTGTGGCATGGTTATTTTTAATTAGAATTGTAACTGATGATAATCTCGTATCTTCTTTGTTAGTATGGTGCATAAAGATATCAACACGCTACCTTACAATCGAGGTATCCGTTTTTAACCAGTTCCAATGAGTTTGCATCGCCACGTCCAAATTGTCTTTATTTTACTGAAAAAATATTTCGTTATATTATGTTCTCCAGAAATGTATCGTTTTTAGCTTTAAAAATTTATACGTATGTTTGGGCAATTATATTCTATAGGCGATAAATCTAAAACTTAACTTTTCTCATATTCGTATGTAAGTACCACCCAATTGTTATGCCCTGTGCAGCAAAGCACTTTGCTCGTTACCCTGAGACAATAGTACCTAGATGTCTAAATTATTCCATAAATATTAAAAGGTAAACTTTCTTGATCTTTCTTTGCTGGATAAATTATTGTACAATTTTAAGTTTTGATTGTGTGTAATTAGGTGTTGTCTTTCTAAAAATTTATTGAGCATGTTTTATCGTAATAATAAACTCCTTTTTATTTATATTTTTGCTAAAGTGTTCCCAGCAACGATTTTCTTATCTCCTACAAGGTATTTGTAGGGCTACATTCCTTACTTATTTCAATTGTCCCTGTAGTAGTAGTAGTATATTTTAAGACTATTGTATTTTATCCGTGGATGGGAATATTTATTCGTTGCTATAAAAAAGTAAAAAGAAAATACTCGTACAAACGATTTGACTCTAGTTTATGTTATATATTATTTGAATGTTTAAATTGACTGCGGTTTATGTACCCGAATTATTATTTTACAGATGTTGAAGAAAACAAAAAGTATTTGATCACCTTCACTAAAAAAATCAAGTGTTTAGAAGTTTTTTCATCATCATCTATAAATAAGTAGGTATCATTTGAAGTACCATTTGTAATAAAAAATACCTTACTGTGATGGATGTTTTAATTTATATGTCATTTATTTTTAAATAATTGATAAGATTTAGTTATTCTAGGTCAGATAGAATCGTCGTTTGCGCATTTGTAGTTAATTGTACTGCAACAGAACCAAAAAAAGTGTTTTAATTTTTGTGCTTGTTCGTTTCGCTTCTGTTTTAAAACGAAAATTATTTAATTTTACCGACTTGCAGTCTTAAAAATATATATTCAATATATGCGTCGTCAAAGACATTATTATCTCCACACTATAATATTCTAAATAAAATTTTTTTAAATGATTAACCTTAACTTTTATACCCACACTGATTACATTTTATTACCTTTTACCTCAGCTTTTTCTTTCAAGAGCACATATAAAATACGCATAACTTTCAACGCTATCGCTATGCCTAGTTGCATCAAAGTTCTTGGAAGAAGCAAAAACTAAATTAAAAAAAATGTTTTTGGTTTTATTTACAACAACTAACAATTATTCATCACAGTTTTAATAAATTGACTTGGCTCAATGGACAGTTCTCATATAATATGTAGAAAAGTACTTAGATATTATATAATAAAGAGTATTAGAATCCGCTCCTGACCTGTAGTATAACCGAATACTGTAGTTAGTCGATACCATTCGGTCTAAAATTGCAGCGAATGTTAGTTAGCTTGCCTTTTTCTTAACGCTTCGGTCTTCCGATGAAGTTGGGCAACACCAAGATTATGTATAACGAATATGTTACTCCGCATTCGTTTCTGTTGACGGAGTTGCGCTTGAAGGTATTCCGGAATATATTTACTTACCTAAAATATAGTAGCTAATGCTCCAACAGGGTGAGAATAACTTTGAGAAATAATCCAACAGAAGAACTCACACTAGTGCCCTGGGCTGGACAAGTATTTGGAAAACTTCGCAGTCTTATATGCGAATACCGCTATGAAGACAAAAGTCTACGGAGGCAAGTAGAATTAAAAGTGGTACAGTCAGCAACAAAAGTAGCTGATCATAGTAGATTTCCTAAATGAGTTTTAGATGAGTATGGCGTGGGTTTTTTTACATTTTACAAGGTAGCGCTCTGACCACAACATAACACACCTGATTTTAAGTGATGATGTGGTCATAGGTTGGTGTTTAAGAAGATGCCGGTAATCGGAAATTTTGTTATTGTTGAGCGACTTTTGTCGTTGACTGTACGATGACTACCACGGTTAGTAAAAAATCATGCCTGTTCGGTCAACTGTACCTACTACCGAAATTATTTTTAACGACGTACCATCAGAACTGTACCACGGGCATGAAGCGAAATTTTTCTTACGATTTTTTTCATACGTTAACACCTTTATTTTATAAAGTTACAATTTCGAAAAAATCATTCTGATGCCTACGCCTAAAAAAAGGCACTTCTAGTTTCAGTTTTCTTATAGGTACACCAGCGGTTGAGGGTCGGCCTTAATCAACTCAGGATAGTTTATAACATTTGAAAAGACACGGCTTTATATAGTTTGGGTATACCTAATTGTACTACTAGTTGCTCTAGTAGATTTTCATACAACTTCGATATATTCTCCTAAAAATCGTCTTGATTCACCAGTCTTGAAGCGCCATCCACAGCGGCGCGTCAGCAGTAGAGGGGCTGGTGTCGGCGAGGGCGACGACAGCACGTCTAGTTGTACAAAGATGTGGCTGTGGTCGGTACTGTGGCGGGCCTCCGCCCTTCTCCTCGTGAGCGGGACCCTAAACATCGGGTTCTTATCGCAGAAACGGCAATTCATACCGTCGCCAACGACGCAGGTAAGTGGCATACAATTCTGTTGTTTATTTAGATTAAATTTATATTATTATCTCAAGTTGTCATTCTCTACTAATGTTAATATCACAGCAATTTGGTTCAATCTCGCTTGCGTTTTAGTGCTCCGATTTGAACGTAACTGATTTTGCTCGATGATAAATACCCGGCTGTTTCAATTAAATGAATGGTGTCTATCTGCTGGATCACATGCTGAGGAAGATAATAGGAAATTCTAACTAGGAGGCTTGATTTTTTTATTTTACATTTGATAAGGATTGTAAATGTTATTTAACTCAAATCAAGCAGAAGTTAAAAAAAACCTTATAATGAATATTCAAAATCCTATTGCAGTAGTTTGCACTAGTTTGGACATGAAGGTGCGTTCTAATCTTTTAATCTAGTTCGTAAATTGCTAAGGAGCTATACAGCTCCAAATACAAACTTATTTGTATCTTAATTAAAGTTGTTAATACTGAATCCGTAGGTAGGGTTTTAAAGCAATTTAAATAATAGGTGGGTAAGTAATTTGTTTTAACATTGACATAATGCAGTCATTTTACCTCAAAAGTATCAAAACCAAAATTTGGTCTGTTTGAAAATACTAGAGAAAATGAGCTTTTGGCACTCAAGCATAAAAGTCATTCAATAAAAGCTAAATATAATTTGTAAAACGATCACACTTCTTATGATAACTTCAAGTGCCCTTTTGTAAGTTGGCGATGTCCCCTTTTTGGTATGGGGATTATTTATTGGTGATCGAAGGTAAATGGGAGGCTGTAATTATTTTAGTCGCCACTCCTGATATTTACAACTGCGCGCTTCCGGGATTTGTAGAACACGTCAAACCGTCGATCCCGGTTGTTGTCTTCGGATAGCAGTCGTTAGACTATGTCGGAGACCTTGAGGCGGTCTGAAAACAACGACGTACCTACTGGTCCCGCGTGATGGCCCAAACTTTGCTCTGTCTCTTTGAGAGACTGAGAGAAGGCCTGAGTCCTAAAAGAGCGAACTTAAAAGGCGGATGATGATGATGATAGTGGTGATGAGTTTGAGTTTTAACAAGCATTTTTACATTTACTCTCAAAAATCCATAAAAAAGTAACAACCATATGAATTTATAGGTTTTACTAGTGTTCATCTTAAAACATCTAGATCATATCACCTCTGAAATACATCAGGTTACACGTAAATAACAAAAATGATAGATATTTCATTACTAAACTAGCTACGTACCACGGAAGCAGTATATTTGAATGTGAATGAAAAAGCTAGTGGATCGCGTGGATAAACTGATAACATGCCAATTTATTACTATTTTAATTACTAGTGACAAGCAAAATTGAAGACCGCAATACGTGCTACATATGTCCATGATATGATATAAGTACGATAGGTAATTAAGATGGCCTTTTCAGGAAAATTAATCAGAATTCACACGCTACGCTTTGGTTGCATGATATAGGCAAATGCCTGATGTAGCTGTTTTGATGATCCGCTTTAATACCCTCATTAACTAGCGGTTTTTTTGTGATAGTTGATTAATCTAGTAGGAACATTCGCGAGAACCCCGATATTTAAGTAGGTTGAGAATCGTAAGATATTATTACCTGCCTGCTGATCACATTTGTGTCTAATTGTTCACTTGTTCACTTTAATTGGCTAAGCTACGAGTATATAACATCTATTGTTATAGTTGGCTGTCATGCATTTAAGCGAACTCATACGCAGCGAAAATGCATTGTTTACACGCCCGTAGCGTGTTAATGAACTTAAGCATCATTGTTAATAATCTTGGACGTAGATTGCAATCTCTTTTTACCAGCAATGTGCAATACAGTAGGTAGTTATTATATTTACTTTTTATTTTCAGATAAACTGCTATGAGTACTCAAAATTCGGCACCCACAGATTTGGCAGAGCGTATAATGAAGGTAAGGAACGAACGGATGAATTGTTTGATTTTAATCATAATGGGTAAAGCAACTTGAGTGATTCTGAAAGTAATGTTAACTGTTGTTTAGAATGGCGCTCCCGCAAACCTGCAGTCAAAACTAAAATGGCCGGATACTTCTCCACGCCATATCCGATGTCCGTTCTCAACACGAACAAGATGATTTCCAGAAGGTTGGACAAGCTGTTTCCGAAAGAGGATGATCTTGTTAAAGAGCACGCAAAGCTTGTGCAGGATATCAACAGTTTGAAACAGGTGGTGTTTATCGCTCCTTTTGACGATACTAGAGATGAGCAGTATGATGAATCCATTTTCCACGAGATTATAGAGACATACTCGACGACGACGCCGAGACCAACCACGACGCGAGCAGTGCGGCCGATCAAATCGAGCTCTTTTCCTATTATCTTCCTTGGCGGGGAGAGCACGCGTCAGGTCGTCAGGAGTCAACCGCTCTCTTTTCCAAAGTCCACTATCAATCTAGTGGGTACCACAGCGAGTCCGCTATTGAGACATCCGTATCCATTCGTTATGCAAGGCACTGCCGAAAAACCTCACAGAGTGTGCATATCTCATGTACCTTCTTACTCTACGACTACCAGACGACCTGGTCTATGGGAGCGATTGATAACCTCAATTTTACCAAAATCCAGGTAGAAACATTAAGTATTGAGTGATATAGATACATTTATATAAATTTTATTAAAGTATTATACCTACATATCTATCTACATGTATAAATTTGGTGGACTTGAATAATGTAAATAAATGATTACTTATTTACTGCATTGCGTTCACCCATTACCTACCTATCGGTAATCATACTAGATTTGATTGGTGGTTAAAATGTGTGTGTAATCTTAAAAGAGAAATTATATTTGTAAAGTAGAATTCTCATTGTTTTTGTGACAACACGGAAGGCGCATGTTTCCCGTTGTTATTTCATCGTGTTCGGGCCGTACGGGTGCGCGAGCGCAGATGTGACGCTGGTACATAGTCTGTGCTACTAACGAGATTACGAGATAAGTTTACGCGTTTAGCTGTGCCGTTACTTGCGTGTCTTGCCTTTAATTACCGACGTCGATTATGTATTGTCTTCTTTTTTACACTTTTACGCGTCGGAATGGAAAAGTTGAACGTCTTGTGTGATGACGAAAGAATTACTTTTCGATGTAGCATATGTCAGAAGCACTTATTGTTTCAATTTTAAACTAAATTCTAATTACAAAAATAACATTATTTATCATAAATGTTATTTTCGACTTGGGAGATATACGCGTTGACTTGAGAACATTCTCCTTTTTTTCTCCGGTTAAAATATGTTTTGTTTTTACTGAAAGAAAAGAAGAAGCTTGGCAACAGTTTTTAACTTGAGTGTAGCTAACCAGGCGAGCAGTAGAAAATGGATAGATACCACGAAACTATGAATCCATACATTTCGTCTAGATGTTTTCCTTTATTCAAAAGTTTGGTTTATCAGATTATTTATCTAATTATGGACTAGCGATTCGCTCCGGCTTTGCACGGTTGCACAGTGTGTGCGACAAAGGCGCCAAAAATGTGTTATTACGACGTCATTACATAGCATTAAAATTCTCGGCTCTTCTATACCTAATATGCTTGCCAATAAATGCAAACATCCGGAAAAAATATCGAAGTATCGTAGCGAAGAAACATACAGATGAAAGCAGTGCTTTTACATATTATTATTATTTATTTAGGTAATCCAACAACGTTCCAATTATAGAATTTAAATGTTTTTTTATTAGGTAATGCCAAAACAGGATTACACAAATTACAAAGAATTTGCTTAGGTAGGTAGGTACAAGGTATACCTACTAACTATATTTGGAGATAAGGGGATTATTGTCTATCTCAACTACTTCTACGAATTTTTATTTTTACTTTTCTACTCATTCTTTATTTTCTTGTTATATTCCTAGAATATCACAAGCCCGACAACAAGAGAAAAATAAGACGCCTGGGACTACGAGAAATAGGTCGGGAGACTTTATTAATAAATTACGAGGAATCGTGGTAACATCATTAGGATAATAGTAGATCCATGAGAAAACAGCCGATTTTACTGTCTTCGATCATAAAATAGAACTAAAAAGACTAGGCTAAAGATAATCATGAAACAACGTGCGTGATAAAAGCGTGTTTTTAGTTTTTTTTCAACTACAATTTTTTATTTTTACTCTTAAGTCTTACTAGAAGCTACTGACGAGTTCTATTGCAATCGATTGGATTCGTCAAAACAAATAGTTTGGGATCAAACTCGAAGTATTTACTAGTAGCCACCGAAGAGTTCCACTATCCACCTTCTGGCTTCATCAGAAGACTTTCTTTACCAAGCCAATTCTATTGGACTCGTCAAAAGGAATCATATAAGCCCATTAACACATCTCAGTTATAAAGTACTACTATTATTTTAGAACGCTACTCATGATATTTATTGATCTATGAAAACCTTAAAACTTCATTAAAATATGTCCATTAGTTTCTGAGTCAAACTCATTTTACAGTTCCCTGAAAGGCTCCGTAGACGCGAGCAGCTATATGCAGGGTAGGTACATGCATCTAAAATAAAGCAAACCGAGTGCAAACGTATTGATCGGTCGGAAAAGGGAGGAGTCCGGCAAACTAGAGGTCTATGCATCTGGACGCGGCATTTCGTGGATATCTACAGATATAGTTGAATGACATCAGGCAGGTGTAAGGGCTCTATGATCAATACTAGCACAGTTGCGCACTAGATCAGGACCTAAATGCATCGTTCTATTGCAACAGTACATAAGATTAACAAATTCGCTTTACGCACACATCATTGCACATGAACGTAGTAGCTACTCTGCGGCAGCAGTGCCAGATTCATCCTAATGAATACCCTTATTTTCATACTACAATTTTGCTCACGCAAGGAAACCCAATCAATGTTACCTCTCGTGCTGCCATTTTTCATTTAATTTTTGAAAGTCGTACTGAGTTTAGGCATTGTCCTTGGATCTAGTGATTTCCCTGAATGATTATATCTATAGGTATACGACCTGTCTCGCGCGCTCTAGAGCGTCGAGTTGCGTCATATTAAATATGGGAACATCGCGTTATAAATCAGCATTGAGTGATATTATATTTCAATGCATCTAACTAACTTTAGTTGTAATAAAAATATGCTATGGGGTTGCTTGGAATGTATTTAGCTGATGGGAAGTGACGCTTGAGTAGCCACAAAAATTAGTGGTCCAATGAAGACAGAGTTGACAACTTGAGGCATGAAAAATAACTTATAGGAAGAGTAACTTATACACTAATATCTAACAAAATCTATATTTACTTAATCTTTTTTATATATCTGTTTTTGTAAGAAATTCTTTTTTAAGAGTATTTGTTAGATACGTTATTTGCTATAGAATTACTCATTGCTTACCACGTCTATAAAGATTGCGGCTAGACAATACCTATAATGATTGATTGTTGTCATCTGCTAATAACGTTCGTCGGCTCTTCTCATAGATCTGAGCTCGCAGTGAAAGTGCAGTTTTTGCGATCACAATCTTAGCAAAATGGTTCATTGGTTTATAGATGCGAGTAGGTAATCAACTTTAGTTTTAAAGTTGGGTTTCAGTAACAAACTACAAGTTCAAGCTGAAAATTTGGGTTGGACACAATTTTTTCTCAGTAACTGAACCTAATTGAAAATATAATAATTATGTTAATTTGTCCTAATCTTAGTTTTATGTGTATATGTATATGGGTTTCTAGGTTTCTCCTTTTTGCACGTAGCAACGGAGCATCGGATCGACATGACTTTTAGCATAAGTAGGTTTGACTTTGGACTGAATCTCAAAATACATTGTTACCGAAACGTCTCAAGAAGGTTTTTTCCCAAAATCAGTGAGTTGATGGACCCGGCCGGAGTTAGGGTTTTTTCTATTTTATATCTATTTATCAAGGACTTTTTTATACAATTCCCAGAAGGGTTTTTCCTATTTTTAGTAAATATTGCCTGGATTTTTATTTTACTGTTAGCCATTTTTTGAACGTTTTCCTTAATCCCAGATTAGCACACATATGATTGATTCCCTTTCAGTTGCCGATGGGATGAGGCTCTTAAGTCCCAGACATTAGGGGACATACCTTTGTATAATACAACTAAATTTCACATAAAAAATGAAGCTGTCGGTTAAATTGTAAAAACCAGTTGAATTTTTTACCAACATGTTGTTTATTAGGTATATATAATTATTTATGCTGTATTTAGGTATGTACTTTGTTACCATACCATCGTCTCCGCCTATGAATTCACAGGAAAGAGCCTGTTCCAATCAATGGTGGGTGTGTTATCAAATATTATATTGTGTTATTTATTGTTAATAGTACCACCTATATCATTTCATAATATATTAAAAAATTAACTATTAATAGAAACTTACAATAATAACGAAGGTACTCTTATTACACTAGCAGGATCACACACTTATCAAAACAATATTGGACCTAACTACTTCAATATTTTGAACTAAGGACTTTAATCATAAAAAAGTGAAACGTTAAGGTTTAAAAGAAGACAAATTACATTTTAACTAAGCCATCGGAGTCTATATCTTATGAATAAAGGGGCTAGTATGTATATATCTAGTTATACTATACCGCTGAACGGAAAGCTTTATAAAGATTAGGATCTATTAAGCGGTGACCCATATTCGCAGTTGGAGCAACACATTCAGTGAGGGCAAACAGGAAGGTTGACTACAAAGAAGACGTTCAGCTCAATCAAAGCTGCCAGCGTGAGGAAGCCGACGTAGACCAGCGAGCACGTGAGTCCGATCTTCCAGTCCAGTTGGAACTTGTTCAGAGCCAAGCTGCCATACAGCGCAAATAACGTCGAAAGCAGGGAAATAGCGCTGTAAGACAACCCGCTCGAGTTTATCGTCACCTGAAAAAAATTGAAAGAGAAAAAAGAACAGTATAATATCTGAATAGAATCACTAGATACAAAGAAGATATTAAACATAAAAATAACATTACAATAAGTATGTTATTATCACACAAACTACCGTACTATATAAGTCCTGATTTTAGTAAAGTTTCAGGATTCAGTACATAGCATATATTTCAATATGCTGCTACATCGAAATTGTTAGAAAGATCGCGCAGGAAATTCTATGACCTCATACTATACAGGGAGTAGTAGTGCATCGGCCGGAGATAAACTCCATTCATCGGCATCGGGAACATGATTGCCACGCGTGCTAGTACACTTGAAAATGATGCTCTCCATATTAGTATTTATTTCTGTTGTATAAAATAATACAATGCAATGCGCCATTCTTAATTCCAACCGATATCGAGTTCAATTCATCCAACTAGGCGGCAGTTTTGACATATGACTAGCGGGTCGCTGCTGGTGGCGTCGGTATACACTTCCCATAATGAGAAGATTGCGTTACGGATAAACTGAATAGGATAATAAGCACAACGCAGATGAGTCCGTAGTTTCGACGATCTGAGACTCGAGCAGGGTTGTGCCGAAAATAATTTGCAATTGAAACATTTTTGCCTCGTGAAACTTGCATTTATGCGTAGCGGCGCAATCTACTAAATAGAAATCCGGTATGGGACGTAAATTTATGCAAACTCACGTATGGTACGGAGAGCCGCCAAAACAGAATTGAAAAAAATTTAAAACCTAATCCCAGATTTTACAGAAGCACTTAACACTAAGCTTTCCACTAAACTTCACCTATGTTGCCTCCGATCATTTCGGGCTCATAGTATCTAAGCATTACAGTGAGTAAAATAAGTGGTCGATTTTACTAACTGATTAATAAAACTGTAAACAACAACAGTGATTTAGCTCTGTGTAATTTTACACAAAACCAACCATAATAAAATAATATGTTAATTTTTTTTTGGTGGATTCTGTTAAAGCCCGTAGCACACCTCCGCTGCGAAACTATAACAGCGGAACCGCAGTAATTTCGCCATGTCATGTCCGTATGTAGGAGAAGCGGAACCGCCGCGGAACTGCCTGTTCTAACGCATAGATTTGACTATAAGCGCTAGTTCAGACATGCGGGAATCGTGCGTTTACGAATCGCGCGGTTTCAAACCGCAAAATTGTGATGCTATTCAGACACGCGCGGTTAGTATGCGATTTCGTGCGGGTTAGCGTCAGTTTCAAAATGGAGGTCGACGAAGAAGTGTGTTTACTGTGGCTGCTCCTTAAAAAAAAGAAAAGAAAAAGGCGGTATTGGGTGCATCCAATATTACGTGACCGACTAGTACATGGTCAGTTCGTAACATTATATCCCAAATTAAGAATGTATGATAACAAATTTTTTGACTATTTGAGAATGTCAATAAAATCTTTTGATGAACTAATTGAACTGATCAGGCAAGATATTTCATGCTCTGAAACGCATTTGAGGCCAAGCGTGTCACCGGAAGAGAAACTCGTAATAACTTTAAGGTAAGATTTATTTATTGTTCTTCAAAATCAGCATAAATATTTTCTATAACTGTAGAGGACTGAGAGCCAGGACTAAATTGCGATGGTGACGGTGACGGTGCAGGAACAGGAGGAGATGATCCAGATGTAGTAAAATATCCTTGCGGGCTTGTATACTGTTGTCCTTGCCAATACGTAGGTGTGATCTGCTGAGTATTGTAGCGAACAGGGTGTGGTAAGCTTTGTCCTTTTTGTATCACTTGAAGTAATTCAATTTTGGTTGCTAAACGCCTATTTTCTGGTACTTTTCTGAGTTCTTTATATAACGACAAACAAAAGAGTTTGTCGTCATCTTGCTTGGTAATACTATTTTCTTGAAGTTCATTCTGAAAATGTTTTCGTGACTCGATACTTTTTTCTATTAAAACAGCTATTTTTTCTTCTGGCACTTGTGTTTTCTTACGTTTAGGGGGACGTATTTCAGTGGCTTCGGTTGCATTGGCGTTTAGTTCACTTGTCTCCTCCCTTTGCCTTTCATTCTGTTCTTCAATATTAGTTGTAGTGTCTTTATTACTTACACTATTCTGCAGGAAAGATAATCTTGAAAAATACATATATCGGGCTCCTTTACGAGCACCTGAACCAGAAGGAGTTGTTTTTTCTTTTTTGTATTCTTTATTGTAGCAATCTCGTATGTTTTTCCATTTTTTTTGGAGTTGTGTACCTAAAAATAATAACATTATTAATAATATTCTTGTTTCAGATATCTTAGTACGGGTTGTTCATTTGGAGAACTAAGCTACAATTATCGCCTAGGAAAATCGACGATTACTGGAATTGTCCGTGAAGTATGTAAATCATTGTGGAATAAGTTGGTAAACATAGTCATGCCCGAAGCGACTGAAGATATCTGGAAGACAATAGCACGAGACTTTGAGAGATATGCAAATTTTCCAAATTGCATTGGTGCTATAGACGGCAAGCATATCCGAGTTATAAAGCCTGTTGATTCGGGTTCTTTGTATCATAACTATAAACATTACTTTTCCATAGTGCTCTTAGCACTTTGCGACGCCAACTATTGCTTTACTTATGTTGATATTGGGGCTTATGGCAAAAGCAGTGATTCTGCTATATTTAAAAATTCGGTTTTTTATAAACGCCTGACAGAAAAATCACTAAACATACCAACACCTAAACCAATATCTAATGTAGACCTAACACCAATGCCTTATGTTATAGTTGGAGATGAAGCCTTCGGCTTAGCAGAAAATTTAATGCGCCCATATTCAGGCAAATGTTTACCATATGAAAAAAGGATTTTTAACTATAGGTTATCGAGAGCCCGACGTAATATTGAGTGCACTTTTGGTATTTTGGCGAACAAATGGCATCTTTCATAGGCCTATAAATGTAAACATAGATTTTGCCGAAGATATAATAAAAGCTTCTTGTGTTCTACATAACTATGTGCGGACTAGAGATGGTCTGAAATTTAAAGATACTTTATATAATGCACCCATGACTAATCTCAATACCTTGCATGCGGGAAGCCGTCATCTTTGAATATCAGAGATAAATTCGCTCATTACTTTGTGAACGATGGGCGTGTTCCATGGCAAGATACAAAGATATAGCTGCAACTAACATACCGTACTTGTAATGTTTAGGTACATAACTAATTGTAAACAAACGAAATATGGTAATACCGTTGTGACCTTCGTTTCAAAAATGCTCGAAATGTCTGCATAAAGCAGCCGAAGTTTGTTTATATTTATTTAAGTACCTAAAGTATACGGAGAGTATAATATACGCTTCATAACAATAATTATAACATAATTCTGTCAATTATTTTTTGGTGAATAAACCTACTTACTTAAAATATTCTTTTTTTCCACCGTGTCTTCGCAATTTCCAAATATCTCCACCAACTCTTGCCAAGCTCGGTTCTTGATAATTTTAATTGAGTAATCATCACACTGAATGTCCCATATTGCAGGTCTCTTCTCCACCTCATCAATAAATAGTTCAGTGTCGAAACGATCCATGGCGAACTCACGAACAGTGACGTGCTCACCGCGCGGTATCCGCAAAGCAACTGAACGCGAAGTAAAGACTCCATAGTAATAGAAACGCGCGGGAGCAGCGCGATTCTATTTTCTGGCGGTTGGGTTGCGGTAACCGCGCGGCTTGATTAACCGCGCGGTTATGTCTGAACGATTACTAACTAACTCATATAAATAAGACCCGCGCGATTTCCATGCGATTCTATAATCGTGCGGTTCCCGCCGTGTCTGAACGAGCGCTTATTCTATCTCTTTCCCCGCGCGGTATTGTCGATCTGCTCCGACG
This sequence comes from Opisthograptis luteolata, assembly GCA_931315375.2. Classification (NCBI taxonomy): domain Eukaryota; kingdom Metazoa; phylum Arthropoda; class Insecta; order Lepidoptera; family Geometridae; genus Opisthograptis; species Opisthograptis luteolata. The sequence goes on from OV928033.1 coordinate 8,727,050, forward strand.
CCATCCACACTTCCGCGCTCCGGCCGCCATTTTGTTGCAGTGCCGCGTTGTTTTCGCACGTGTTTGTGGAAGTCGACAAAAATAACAGGCGAAACTACATTTTTTCATATAATGGACGTTGATTTTACTGAAAAATTAATTCAAGAGGTCAGAAATAGACCTATTCTATATTTACTAAATCATCCAGACTACTCTAATTCTTTACATAATCGGTTTTCTCCTAATTTCTTCCTTTTTTTATTAATCTTGTGCACCCAAATTCTACGAGTTTTACGCCTTTTCAAAGTTAAGTTACTGAAGTTAAGTTACTAAGTTACTGACCGAGCACAGGGGTAAACTGAAAACCAGCGCTGTGTGCACATGCAAATGTAAACACAGCACAAGCTGAGTTTTACCCCCTTTGCCGTTATATTGTATATGTGTCTTTTGTTTTTCTGTAAAATGTATGTTTCTTTTTTTAATGGCAACAAAATTGATTTTTTTTTTTTTTTTTTAACTCCACAATAATGTTTCTTCTTTCTTTGACTCTGATAACGACGACATTTCGCTCCAATTGTCCAATTGGAATTTCTACAGCGGTTTCGCGATTGAAGTTTCGCAGCGGAGGTGTGCTACGGGCGTTATGCCAATAATTATAAATTGGGAACTTATAAAGCATGCGAGATTATGGAATTACCCCTTCCGATCTTTCGTTGCCGTGTTACTTTGCACAATAAGTATTATCTGCAGTAAATAATATTGTATGTTTCACACTACCCTATCTTGTCTCAACGCTATGAGTTAGGTCAATTAAGAGCGGAATTGAGTCTATTCAGTCTCATTTGTTCAGAGGCTTGATGAGTGTAGTGAAAATATGTAATCAAATTATAAGAAGGCAGGAAGTCGACCTTCCATTTTATTATCTAGATAGGTTCCAGCTTCTTACTCATGCCTTCTAGAACTTACGTACGCTAAGAATAAACACAGCTGTCAAAGTGATTCGGCGCTAGCATCACAGCTCAAAAGGATGTAAGACCATAATAAAGTCTAGTCTAGAGCTTGATAAATATTAAACACGTAGTTAATTATGTGTAGTATATAGATTGATAAATAAAAAAAAATATATCGGGGATAATTGCACACAAATTGACCTAGCCCCAAATTAAGCTCGAAACTTGTGTTATGGGTACTAGACAACGATATACATACATAAATAGAGAAATAAATACTTATATAGATAGAAATATCCAAGACTCAGGTACAAATATTTGTGCTCATCACACATATATTTGCCCTTACCGGGATTCGAACCCGGGACTGCTAGCTTCGCAGGCAGGGATACTACCAACTCGGCTACCGCGTCATTAAACCTTGATAACTAGTACATACCACTTCTTTTACAAAAAAATAATAATAATAAAGTGTCATGTGTCCTCTGTTATCCGGAATGGCCTGGCATCTTCGACGCTTACTTTCGACTTATTAGCGAGGTCGTGGAATTTTATATTGCGTGTTAGCTCGGCGCAACTCAACTCTTAAACGTTTACAATAAGGTCTAGATCTGGTGATTTCGAGAGGTCGATCAGCAGTAAATAAAGAAGTTACTTCCGAAGATTATCATGTCCCAGTCACTGCCTTTGTTATCGTACTCAGACCCCTTAGCACGTCAATGACCCCAGTCATCCTTTATTCAACTAGCTATTCTCAATGGAGTGGTTATTACACTACTTTGTAGCTGAGATATGTTTTTATTTGGTACTTTTTCTTCGATTCTTCTCGTTCAAAAATAGTTTAATTACCGTTTTAATAATCCGTTTGTCCTTTAGTTTTATTAACGAACCTTTGCAACTAGAACGCGTGACATTTTGGATCCTTTGGGATGTAAACAAGGAAAAGTTGCCTCATATTGTGAAGTATTCGCAGTATAGGTACTCATCTCGGGAAGCGAATCCTCGGTGTGAAGCGAATGCTACAAGTGATTTCCTTTGTTGGTAGTATATTGAGAAAAATATGCTCGTATTTTCGTTCCGCAAAAATCTCTTGTATATTATATTTTTTGCTTGTACCGGTTACGTTTTTGTCAAACACAAAAATATCTAGTTTAAATATTATACATTAGTGTACAAGAGTATATTCAAATTTCTATCTAGATATTACAGGATATAAAATATTTTGCTGTAATGTTTGTTCATTCACTGGAAGGAGATTTTACTAAGGCAAGTTAATGAGAGTTAGTTCGTCTGAAATGAGTGCAATACAGTGCCGAGCCTTTGCGATGCAAAATCGTTAGGCGACAACTGTTCCAAACCTACCAATCAGTTCTACTAGTCAGTCGCTTAAAGTCATTATCGGTGGTAACTTACCCAATGATTGCCTGGTGACGATGGGTAAAACAAGGATTTGATGAGCCATGGCAGTCCCAAACACAGTAGGATGTCGAATGTGTTTGAGCCAATCGAGTTGCTTATACCCATGGTGCCGTGCCCTAAAAAGATGAAGCCATCATTTAAATAAGATGACCACTATATATCATTCTTGATGGAAAGTTCCGGTGCGGTTGAAGATATAGGACACATTAGATATTTAATTAGATATACAATAGAATTTCTGCCTTTCGGCTTATGAGTAAGAAGTATATTTTCCAAAATGGATCATGAGAGCAGTTCTTTACCTTGACTGGTGACCAGTACGCTAGAGACTGCCTCAGGGAGGCTCGTCCCCGCTGCCAAGATCGTAAGCCCAGTGATGCTATCTGGGACGTTCAGGGTGTCACCTAAAATAACAGAAACAATCAAACGTTTCAGAATAGGTGAACATTTGATTAAACAAAATAAAGAAGTATATATGAATAAAGAACATACGGAATCCTCTTCCTACTAATATTAAAAATGCGAAAGTTTGTGTGTGATGTGTGTATGTGTGTGAACGTTTGTTACCACGTATCACCCTAAATACTAAACCGATTTTGATGAAATTTGGAATAGAGATAGCTTATACCCTGGATTAACGCATATGCTTTCTATCCCGGAAAAAGGTTCCTGCGGGAAAACGGGAAGACGCGGGTGAAACCGCGGGGTGCAACAGGTTTATTATATAAACCGCCTGCAGGGGTGGGCAGAGATTTTAAAGTCGCGGAATAGGCTTAGTAAACCTACAGATTTTTCGTACACGATATGAATTTTAAACATACTTTTAGCCAACGTAAGCTAAGCAGCCAGTCGTCTTATTTCAAACTTGTTTTACAAGCGTGGTGATTTCACACAGAAAACTTTCCTTTATCAGAATAAAACATAGCCTAGGGATAATGTAGTTCGGAATCGGTAGTTTAGGAGATACAACCCTAACATATAAACCTAACGAACAATCAAAATGTACCTCTTTATAATATTAGTAAGTATAGAAACTAAGTATGTATATCATTATGCTACTTGTAATTGTTCGCCTGGCTACCTCCAAGTTGACACAAAGCATTTATTGTCCAGTTCCCAGTCCAGACGTAGCACGCCACCTTCGATCATATCGTCGCTTTACATCAGGTGACTCGTGGTCAAACGATACGCTACAAGATGCAAAAAAAGTGACATTTGTTGGTATAAAAACTCCGTAACTGTATTTTGGTTCTCTCTAGGCAGCGAGCGGAAGTAGTAGAGCAATGACGTAACTGAGCTCCCCTCGAGACGGTAGGTATTGAATCATTGCACCGCCATTATCGCGTCATCGCCCTATTTGCTGCTCGCTTGTTGCTTGCTAGGAGCTCTGAACTGAGATTAAAGAAGTATTGTGGCACTACTGACTGCTCTTTTCAAAACAAAAGGGGGACGGCAAAATGGCCAGCATTATACGACAGCGAAAAGCTTTCATTGACTTTTTCTTGGTCAGAAGTCAGAAATCTGTGTTTTTTTTTACTTTTTACAGGATAGTGTTTGATCACAAGTCATACACCTGATGTTAAGTGGCGATGTGGTCTAATGTGGCGTCACGTTACACCTGGATTAGGAACAAGCTCTCAAATGAGGCTGCCGGAAACGGATAGGCGCTTGGCGACTGATCTTTAACTTGCTAGCTATAGCCAGGCGAGTACTAAAATATACCTACTCTAGCATCAAGCTATGGTTTCATCACGATGTTTTCCTTCGCCAAAAGCTTAAACTCATTGTAGGATTCGAACCCACGACCTATATACGGATGGCAAGCCAACGTCGCTAGCACGAGCCATCATCGCTTCGAAAAATCAACTAACAGACAAACATGATTAATAAAAGTTGCAAGAACAAAAGGAATTATACAGTGGGTATAAAGTATATATGCTTACCTAGTATGGTTATTATCCAAGCTACAAGGTACGATACACCACCAATCCAAGCGATGCACATGATGAATGTCACAGGGTACAGGCTTTGGTGGCGCCGACAGTCAGGAATGCTGGCCCACAGAAGAAGGCTTATGGGCCAAGTTATAATCCAGAACAGTTTCTTACATACAGACATATTGTTACTAGGCCAGGACCACAAAGAGCTTGCACTGACATCTTGAAAATAAAAAATAATTTCATATACTAATTACACCAAAAAAATTCGTCTGGGTGTACCAGCGTTTTGCAAATGTAATATACTGTCATGATATGTTTTTTATTTAGCTCATTATGCATAAAGTACAACAGTTACAAACCCTTTCTTTACCAGAGTCTTGGATAAATAAATACGGAAAAATTGCAGGTGGTATTTTTTTTATTAATCTTGTTGGTAGCTAAACCGAATGAGAGCGGCTGTAATTTTCTAAAAACAACTATTGGCTGCCTGTATAAATGTTTTCAACATCATGATTTTTGCAACATCACTACCCTGTACCAAAAAAAATATCTCCCTTCTTTTTAATGTAATTTAAGTTACCTGAGCTAGTAGAGTCGTGTCGTCGCATTTCAATTCCCTTTTCCGAATCATTTTGCAAAGCAGAACGACTCATACGCTGATTTGCGTCCAGTGGATGAGGTTTATCTAAGTAAAAATGAATTTTGAAAAAAATTTCATTAATGGTTAAAGCTTTTTTTCCTGGTCGTAAGACAAACTAATGACGTCCATGAGAGTGCGTATCTGATGCAAACAGATATTTGAATTATGAATGAATAATAATTACCTGTGTAAAATATATACCTTTTGTAAGTAGTGGGGTGATTTCTGTGTATGCTTTAGGTTTATTGAAGTAACAGCAACCGCTTCTGACGAATTTGCCCAAAAATCCATTGAACACCATCGCTATTACATGAAAAAACAAGAGTAAAAACAACAAGAAAATAACAACAACAACACAATAACAACAAGAAAATTTTACAAGATTACCTATATTCGTTTAAAAAATCCATTGGCTTTTAAATTTTTTTATGAAATATTTTGGTGGATGGTGACGATCAATCACTATTTAGACCACGATCACAACCATGCATTTGCCCGCAAACTTGAATAAGTTGCTTAATTCTCAGCCTGAGGCGCATTATATCCACTTACCTAAAATATAAAACGTGTACATAAGTACCAGCAGCAACGCTTCGTGCCAGTAAACCTTGTCGTCCATCAGCGTGAGTATCAGAGCCACCACTGCTACGGCGTACATCATGCAGTCGCGGGAGACCGACCACCAGTCAAGGTCTATTGCCTGGAGAAAGTGGTGCAATCATCATGATCGATGTGAGCACGTTACAAGTCGAATATTCGGCATGTCAGTACAGGAAGAGGAGCAGCTCGATGACGAGCGCACCCGAGCGTGCTCCACCCGGCTGTCAGTTTTTTGGAGAATTTCTTTGAATGTTATATTATTACAAGTCAGCCACTACCACGAGCGTGCGCCCGAAATTTTAACTACAACTGCTGGGAATGGAGCACAGCCGAGCATATATTCGTTGCGAAGATTCAGGTGTCATGAGCATTTGCTCGCCACGAACAAACTCTCCATGCGAATATTCACATCGAGTGAATGTTAAAAAATATAAATAAAAAACTAACAAAAAAAAGGAGGTTCTCAAGTCAACGCACATATTTTTTGTTTTGTTTTTATAAATAAGATTTTGTTTTTTTGGTTGTGGACGTTGTGGTTGATTTAAAAATAATAATTAATTAAAATAATCTTGTAGAGAAATTTCAAAAGTTCGAGTTTTATATTTGTACAACTCATCATACACACTGCCTTTTGAGGGTCTCAGCTAAGTATGTACATAATAATTTGACAAAGTGGCGAATAATAAAACTAGTCGTATAGTTATATTATATATAAGTATAAATATATATATATATATATTATATACCTTATAACAATCAATGAAAATGTTTTCAGTCAGAATATGACATGGTGTGCACAAAGCAATCAGTAGGAATATGAAACATATCTTCTTCACATTTGTAATTAGATAATATGACTTGAGGATGTAGCGTTATCTAGAGTTGTCTATTGCTGATTCAATGAGCTAGATGCATGTAGTGCAACATTGTAGTGGAAGAATAATACCGGTAAATGACTACCTGTTTCCTCCAGTAAGTACTATATCTACAAGCTCTTTGTCGATTATGGTCACGCGAGAACCTCATTTGTAAATTCTTCCTGCCATACCACCGACAGGAAAACTGGTTGGCATCAGTTCTTTAGTTCTTAAAGCTTTCTAACTCTAGAATAGTTTGACTGAATTGCATATACCTACTTATAGTAGAAAAAATGTGGCGTGTTTTATTAGCTTCTGGTTACCACCGATGTGACAAGACGACGAATCGCTCGCTGAAAACATTATGCTTGCCCATTACAGTTTGATACCTCCGAGAATTTTCACTTTCATCAGATCCTTCGCGGCAATGTACCTACTGCGTTCATCGCCTTGACAGCCTTGTAATTTTTCTGAGAACATTGCCCTTTAATCCGGAACATAGTAATGTTTGCTACTGTTTGGCGGTTGAATAACTGGTAAGAGCCTGTCCAGATGAGGCGTAAAACGCCAAGTAAGGGAGGGTAAGAGTGTGATACCTCGGGCGGACTGTATAAAGAGTCCTACCACTACAATTACTACTCCTTAGTGCTTTATCTTATTTGAACGCTAAGATTATAATTAAGTCACTTCACTATCTGCAAAATTACAATAGAGGACATGTTTATTTACCTCTTACGAACAATATTAGGAAAGTAGTGAAACCTTTGTATACTTATTTACTATGTATATTGTATATAATAGGTTTTCAGTTTATTTTGTATTCTTAGATTTAGTTTATACAAGTACATGTACAGAGGTTTGTTAAGCAATAAATCATTTCTATAAGTATTTGATTTTTTATTTTGGATCATGACTTAAATTTGACTGGTAACAATCTTTTTCAGTCAGAAGTGAAGACGTACTTGCACTAAAACAAATTATTAATTTAAATAAAAAAAGATATTTTAACTGTAAAAACAAGTCTATATACAAGAAATAAAAGGACAAAATGATAGTAAAGTCGCGACGCGGTCGGGCACAGCGCCTCGACCCCAGCCGCCACCGCTTTGCCCGTGCCGCGACTCAAGCATGTATGTAAGCGCACTGCCATACATTTTAGAAGAAAACGTAAAAGCGGCCGCCGCTTGTGCGCCCGCGCCTCGACGTCGCGCTGCCGCCGCGTTGCCGCCGCGCCGCATCGACTCATGTGGGCGTTGCATCTTACTTTCGTGGTTTGCTTACCCGTTTAGCAATGAGAGCACAACAGGCTGGTACCGCTAGGACATTGAAGACAGCAGAGCCGACCACGGCTCCGACTCCTAGGTCTCCTTCCGTTACGAAGGTTCCAACGCAGTTGATGAACAGTTCAGGGCTGGAGCTAGCGGCTGCCATAAATGTAGCCCCGGCAACGTCGGTCTCCATATTTAGTCCTACGGCCATAAAAATGTGCTAAAATCACACCACACAAAAAGTGAGTGAGTGCGTATGTTTGTTACTTCTCTTTTAGTTGATACGGCTCAGCGGATTTCAGTAAAATTTGGAATGGAGCTTTAACTTTGACTAAATTTTAACTTTGTATCACGTATGGAACCGGGGGGCGCAGATAGTCTGTTAACAACTTTGCAGGTATTTTTATATGTACTTCGACATGGGTAAAATAATTGATTGTTTATGCAGAATTAATTTATTTTATTCAAGGTATGTACATCAAATCCTGTTATTGATAAAAATACGAGTATATACTACTACCTATGCCAGTCGCAAAATTTAATTTTTCCTTGGCATTTGAGTTTTTAATTTTAAATTAGCAACAAGTTACCAGACATTAAGTAAGTACTTACGCTCGCATATAATTTCGATGGCTGGAACAAAATATTGCTCGCACACAGTTCCTAACAGCACGAAGCAGTAAATGGCTAACACACAGTGTATGAGAATATACCCCTGTTGAAAAAAAAAAAAACATTGTACATGTACCACAGAAAAAATAGGCAAAGTATTGAATATGTAAGAGTAACTTTAAAAAATAAATGTCCTTACGTACATACCACAGTCTCATGTGTTGTAAAGCGATGACGAGGTTATACTCTTCACTTTTTATTTGAGGGCTTCGAAATTATACGTATCCAGATATGTAGTCGATATGTGGTCGATATGTAGCATGCATGCTAAAGCCCGAAATTAATAAACGATCCGATCCATTATCCGCGGTTTTGGATCGATATGTCATGTCATACTATGTCATTTTAGTACTAGGGCTTAACAGATTACTATTACTAAAATGACATATTATGACATTAGGTACATATCGAACCAAAACTGCGGATAACGGATCAGGATCGATTATTAATTTCGGGCGTTAGAAGGTAGGCCTCTAGCCTTAAAGATTCCCCAATCAAAGAGATTGGGCAAGATAAATTCTAGCAAGGAGTTCCATTCCTTAGCAGTTCGCAGGATGAATGTGGAACTAAAACGCTTCGTGCGTACAGGTAAAATATCTAGATCAATAGCAGCTCGCGCTTGGTCTGAAAGTCCGATTAAAGAATAGAACTTACATGTTGTCTTTGGAATCTTGTGAGTCCATCAGATGGGAACTCCAGGATAGCAGCAGACGTGCAGTTCCTTTCATCATTTTCGACAATCGCCAATAGATGGCGATGCGGAAAACCTTCTATACCTACGTAGTGAAAAAAGCAGGTTAAATGGAGTTCAGTGTTGTTGTGTCTTCTTCAAATAACAGTATATACATCATCAGGTGAAACGAATAGGACTCGTTAAGACAAATCAAATTGGTCCAAACCTTGGTCGAAACTCTATGAGTTTACCCACCTAGTTGATCAAAGATTCCTATTGGTACCTGCCTTCGAAGTTCAACATCAGATCAGCACGAAGGTACCGTATTAATGTGCTGTTAATGGAATTATTTACATTTACAAAGTTCAAAAAGAATACAACCGCTACATGTGAAAGAAAGGAGAAGTTGATTTTTTAATTATGACGCTTTATATTTTCACGCCCGACTCTTCCTGACTTCGATCAATATTTAATGAGACACAAATAATGAGACACGATGTGTTTCAATAATTCAGCTCCTAAAAATATGGAGAGTTTGAAATTGGATCGTTGGATTATAAATTTAGAAGCGTTGTTATTTGTCTTACTTAATATCGTATATTCTGAATAAATGATTACTAGCCAGTGAAAAATGTTATCTCAACTGGTGTAGTTGTCACCCTGGTTTACCTGCATTAGATTGAAATTCTTCGACCTCTCTTTCAATCGAATCCCCGCCAGCCGTGAGCAAATAAACAGATGGTATTGCGAAAAACAACAGCACTCTCACGGCTATAGCCACTTGATACTTATACGATTCATCTCTAGTCCGTATTAACATGTTTGCCATTAGTTAACACAATAACTTAAAAAATAGTGAGTAAGATGTGAAAGTTTAAACCGAGTAATTACGGTTTCGCAAAAAGCCACTATCAAATGAAGAAATCGTATAACTTGCTGTAGACACAGCTCGATAGCATTAGAACAGAAATATTTAGAAGTAGCACATAGACTGGCATGGGACGTACTGCTGGCTCTGAAGACGGAAAGTTACTGCAACGGAGGGTTTCTTACGACACTACGAATACAGTAGGTATTTATCGACATAATATTATTACTATTACAACGTTTACACTCATATCGATGTTATCGAAGGTAAGGTAAATATTGTTGGCGCTTTGGATCATTACAGGTAGCTTAGAACTGATAAAGACATTGTATAGATTCATCAAAGATAGCACTATTTACTCCGTCTACGTCTATATTATGCTGGTAGTAACAATCGCCGGCTGCCATCTGGTCGTGGACTACATTTGGACTATCTATGCAAGCCTGTGGCAGCAAAGGTACCTACCAAGTGTTTTGGAGTAGCATATAAGGTTTTATTTAGCTATAACGAATGTGCTCTCTATATTTCGGCTGCGCTGCACACACCATGGTTACGAGATTACGAGTAAATTAAAGTTCCTACGGACCACAACAAATAATTTTCTTATGTTTATGGTCAAATTTTGATATAGGTATTCACCTGTCTACATATTTTAATCTGTGTACTGTTCATGCCTATATAGTTATGTTTTTGCAATTTTTGCTTCCGGAGATAAGCATATCTTACAATGCGTAGTATAGGTACACGTATGCACTACATAGTTATTAGTTATAGGAAAATAATAAATAATATGTAGGACCTAGGACGACCTAGGTAATATGTTCCCTGGCGCTGATGGTGTCACGAGGGTGGCAGTGCGATGAATGAAGAGACCCCCCCGCGCCGCGCATCAGGCCCATAGCGCTTTAGCGCTCGAACACAAGTTGAATGCGAGTATTTTACAATTTAAACTGAAATTGTTTTTATTGTCATACTTAAAACATAAGCAAAGTGTTTAATAAACACTTGTTTATTAGCTATTTCGTTCTTACTGCTGGGACTCAGGCCTCTCAGAGAGAGAGAAAAGCCATAATCTAAAACGCTAGTCCAAAGCGGGTTGGTATATGTCACTTTCCTTTGCACGATTTTCTTATAACATTAAATAATACTTGTAGGTATATTATTGGGCTTTACAGTTTGAACCGTACCTACATCCTCGCGAAATTTTCACAAACTTATTAGAAACAAATGAATCAATGCAAGTTTCTTAAATATCAATGAGATTCGTAATAAACAACTTCTAATGCAACAAAATACCCTGAAATGAACAATGTCAATAACACACTTAGGTAATTTTAGTTCACGGTTATCGATTAAAAATATTCCACCGAATTCCTTAATCTCTAGATTATGTATAGTGAGGAACTTTCCGTCATTCTGCTGTTGACACTCAGTACACACGGGCTCAGTACTCATACCATGCTTTATCAATATATACAAACATTTATCGATAGCACACTAGTGCAGTACGAGAAGAAATATACGCAGAATTATATCTAATAGACGTTCCTCTTTGTAAAAATTGACTGGTTTAGGAGGAGTTTACAAGATTATGTTGAAGATTGGTTAGTCACAATCTTTTAGGTATCTCTTTAGGTGTTCGAAAAATTATATAAAATATATACTTATTCCAATGTAGGTAGCAATATAGTAGAGAAACGTTTGAAAATATTAAATAAAAATGAAATGGGTGAAGTGCCTTCTTTGATCAAAAATATTGCTTTAATTAATGTTCAGTGCCTTTTAGAAAAAAAACATTTCTTAAATTGGCATGCGGTAATCCTTTAGTCGCCTGGTGGCTACTGGGCTACTAAAACCCGGGCCTTAATGACAATTTACAACATGTGACTGATAAAAATGTTTTGTTGTGTTTATAAATACATTCTACCTATGCCTATCCCAGGTCCCAGGTCAAACATTAATCAAACGATAGAAAGCAGAAAAAATTACTCATCGGACTATATCTGATTTGTGCTTTCACAAACTTCCAAAAAGTCCCGGGACTGAGAAAATAACTTGATGTTGAACTTATTTCATTTCAAGAGATTTTGTGTCGCGACTTTTTGTTTTATAGTAGGGGAGCCCATGATGCTAAATGTGGATTTACTCGAGCTACTCCAGCGTGTCAGATATTGATACTTTCATGTGTAAAAATCAACCGGTTTGAGTGGTGTGGGTGGCAATCCACTAGGATGTGTGGCCTTTTTTTACCCCCTAGTGACTAGGGGGTTAAAAAAAATTACTCTACCGTCAAATTCTCAACCCCACAGATGCTCCCATTTCTTAGACTGACAATTTGAAAGTAACACGAGCTCTCAGCGAATCTACAAGATTCCCCTAAGCGTACCCATCAATGTTAAGGGCTCATAATGGCTGGAGGTGCTTATCAATATGTAAGGTATCCTCCCTAATATTAATCTGACGCGCTCGAGTAGGTAAATCCCAAAATCCCCTCTTGGACTCCCCTACTATTATTTTTGAATATTGGTCGTCAAATCGTTGTAAATTAATGTGACTAGGACTGGCTCCATACTAGAATGTCCTAACAACATAAATACAACATCAAAGTATTTGTCTTGGCGTGCGAAGCCGCGGGGCGCAAGTAACACAATAGTAACGAGGATAATGTCGGTATCTTTGTAAGTAAATATTGATTAAAGACAACATCTTCGTCGTTACAATTTAATACAAACTAGCGACGCACCCCGCTAATTTGCACAAGTAGGTAAATATTTTCATGTTTTCCTGCAAAAGTTTTATAGTTTTCCGGAATAATAGCATAATATATTGGAATTCACTATCCATATGGAAAATTTAAAAAAATCAGTCAAGATTCAGGCCATTTCCGTTCGAAAGAGAGACAGACATTGTTAATTATTACAGAGAAATAGTATACCTACTACAACATTAAATAGTGGTAGTAGTTCTTATGGCGCATCCACACATGCCGCCGGCACGCGCATCTTCATTTCAGTTCAGCGTCAAGGCAGCATGAAAGCCGGCGGCATGTGTGGATGCGCCATTAAGCTCATTATGATGGGGCCACACTAACGGGAAATGCCGTTAAATAGCGCGATGATTGACGTTTTACATAAATGTGGCCACGACATTAAATTTGACAACGCCATTCACATTGGCGTTTGACGTTAGCCGATAAATCAAGATCTCAGACAAGGGCTTACCACTATTAACAGTATAACCGGTACCGACAGCTTAATGTGCCCTCAAAACTATGCCTCCAAAGTACGGTAGCGGCCAATTGAAAATGGCATTGAAACAGAAATAAAATAAATGGTGCAAAGAAGAAGATTATTAATGAAGACTCCAAAATCTGTGCCAACCACGCATGCCTAGATGATGTTCATACCTACTCAGTTAAACACCAAAAAAATATACTTACGCATCGATTTGAAAACCTACTCTTTTTTAAAAAAACATAGACATTAGACATATAGACTAAAATAACTAAAATAAACGAAAAAAAACATTATTCCTAACACATTATTAACGTTATAGAAATGAAGTGAAAATTAAGGTAATTTTTATGATAGTAAAAATAGATCAGGAGAGGAAAAACCTCTTTGGAAAAGGAAAACAACTAAAATAAACCCTTTCTCATAGTATTTTATGTAGGTAGGTATATGTATTATGTAGGTTTTTTATGTAATGTGTTTGTTATTTGTCAATATACTTGCATAATATGAGAATTAAAATTAATTTAGGAATGTAATCACGTTACAATAAATGTGACCAAAAAGAGTTATTGAGTTCAAGACATGTTCAAGGGCGTATACCTAGAGATTTATTTATCTCAGTTTGTTTTCCACCTACTTGAGTTACCGTGTTGAAAGCGGTAATGATCATGAATCATAATGTGCGATATGGTTTACTACGAAGAAACGAGCTTAAATCCTTTAATTGAGACTAATTGTAAGACTCGCGTGCCGACACCGGCGCGCTGCCGCTGGAAGGGTCGCTAAATTGACACTTGACCCCACGAATTATTCAAATCAGAGCTCACAGGATCTTTTACATTCGGATGGATGGATTACATCTCAATTTGCGTCATAAGAACCATTATACAGAACTGGAGCAACAAAACGTGCTTTATCTTCAAGATCTCTGTAGCGACTTCTTCAGCAGATGAAGACTGAAAGATTGAAATGAGTAAGCAGTGAAGCATTTGGTATTTAAGAACATTGACCTCGATTATTGAATAAAGTATGCTATTTGTGTGTATCGTATTCATATATATATTGTATGATCAAGCGAGTGCAATTAGGTGGGCTGTAGCAGAGTGGACGATGCTCGCTCTGGGAGTCACTCCCGCACTGCGCCCGAGCGCCGACCGACGTACGCGTATTGTATGGAGATAAATAATTGGCCCCCGTATTCTTCTTTTGACAAGCTCTCCGGCTGGTCCATTATGTTCGCTTGAGCGTGAACTGTGGCATTCGGACGCCTGTGGCGACGTCCTCGGTAGCCTGCGTCGCTTCATTCAGCACTGCGTCAATATGAACGCCTCCGATCGAGGTACGACACATGTCTTACATTTTGAGGAAGGTCGTGTGACTTTTTAGATATAGTTCTAGAGATCCTGCTACCAGTTGAAGATGGGTGAAGCACGCGCGTACTCGCCCAATAAGGTTACTCAGAAGGAGGTCGAAAGTGCATCCATACCCGGTCAAACGGCTCGGTCACTTTTGCTAAGTGAACCAGATGAAGCCGCAAAGAAGATTATCTACGATCTGAGTGTCGGTTATAGATAGTGAATGATGTGCTTGTAGTCAGTGTGGTCCCGCCACCGTGCCCACCACCATCGTTTGCTCGTAAGTAACAGAAAAATGACTTGGAACATCATGGACAGTACACCAGGTACGATCTTGGCTTCAGTTATAATTTTCACTTATCGTTCAGTAAGTCTTGCCTATAATACACACTGGTATCAATATATGCACAATTCTTTCACTATTTACTACAAAATAAAGGTAAGGCACACATTTTGCTGAGTTGTTGTTTTGTGAGTACTCAGCGAACCCTGTTGTCAATGTTCACAAAATACGGGCGTGGCTGGTGATTCTTCTCATATACCTATTATTAGCTAACTATAAACGAATTAGTGCAGTTTACAGTTGACCACTCTGTGGTTAACCACACCTATTTGAACAACAATTCTACCTAATGACTGACCTGCCACAACAAGATTTAAAATCAGTTTTGACTGCCTGCAAGCGAGTGTGCCAGTTATTATGTAATTACCACGTGTAATAATGTTATTATAAACTGGTGTAAAATTTACAAGGTTCAATAAACATCGATAAAGCCTTAGAATACTTCAAACGGATATCATTAGTAAGAATTAGGAACCGTATTATTACGACATCTATGGTACTAGGCCTTCATACGCAGGCACGTGGCTCGATACTTTGCTTGGTCATTCATTGCTATTCAAATTTCAAACATAATGATCGAGGCACAATCGATATCGCCGAGAATTGATCAATTGTACCTATCATTACAAACTTGGAACCTGCACCTGTTGCTATTTTTAACCTACCTAGACGTTCCGGTTTCACTCGGTAATTGACGATATTCTGCAAAAACCTCCAGTCCTGAATCATAAATCGATTGAAAGAGCCAAGAGCGTGTGACCATTTCGTTCCTGGATGAATACAATGGGTTACAATATAAATGTTGCGTAACCATTCGGATTAGTCGTCAAGGGTTTGGTGAGGTAAATTCGCCGCTGTACCCATTCGCCGCAGTTAGGCCGACGTTCCTAAAGTTAGAAGGGGGAGGCATGAGCTCCGACTCGGCGCCTCATCCGGTCGGTCCTCGCACAAATTGACAATTGGCCGACGTCGTCGACTCAGGGCTGTCAGCGTGCAAGGTTGAACGGCCATCTTCACGTGACCTACCAGTGCTATTGCCCAAAATCATACCTCAACACCGCAAACCATGACAATCATCTTATAAGTATTATTATGTGATGAAGTTTTATCTGAGGAGGCAAATTCAGGATGCCACCAATATTATTCCAGTTAGTATACGCTCGACGTTATTCGAGTGTTCAAAGTCTGTGAGCGTCATCGTGGGAGAGAGCTCTCAGATCGAAAGACGACATTATGCGACGTTTATCTGGACATCCTGTCTTTTTGATCTGTACATTTTCTCATAGTGCATTCGATGACATGTGGGTCTAAACGAGATATGACACGCACAATTTGTCTCATGATCTTGCATGTACGACTGTACGTCGTATGTTCTGAATTAAGTTAAACTGTTTAAACAGTTGCAGTCGTTGTTAAAGACAATTTGCTCAAGATTGGCTTGTTGACTTTGCTATTTGTTGGGCACGGTAAAAACAGGAAGAGCGCCTGCTGTAATCTACGCCATGACACACTTGACACTTCTTGGGAAAATATCTACATCTTCTTCTCTTATATATAAAAATCAATTGCTGTTCGTTAGTCTCGCTAAAACTCGAGAACGGCTGGACCGATTTGGATAATTTTGATCTTGAAATATTTGTGGAAGTTCAGGGAAGGTTTAAAAGGTGACTTTTATTGGCGATACGAAGTTCGCCGAGTCGGCTAGTACTTAATATGTATTCCCTTGTGCTTTAGAAACCGATACCATATCAATATTTGTTTTAGATCTATGATAGATGTTTATTATGCACTTGAACATGAAAAGAGCATTTCTTACCTATTTTTACCTATAGGTTAATTGATATTAATAATAATAAAAATAGAACACTATCATTCAGTGAAGTGCTCTTTATCATAGTTTGTACGGTCTTATCCAACAGACCAAGCTACTTGCAGCATAAAGCAGTTTCGTTTCGATAAGTACCTGATAGTGTAATTTTCTGCTTAGCGTTTCCGTGCTTCTGAGGGCACACTAAGGCCCGTATTCCAGAATGACGCTCAAGCGATAATCAGTACTTGAGCACAAATTTGACGCTATCAGTTCATTCAAATATGTCACTTAATCGCTACTCAAGCAATAGCTATATCCACACTGTGCCTTATTTTGTTCAATGTTCGTCTTCATCTTTTTATTCAACTTTAGTTTGGTGCTTTTGTGATAATTGAATGCGTTAACGAATGCAACACCAATATAGTCATTTAGTTCAGTCTTAGTTTCTGTCAGCTTTTGGAAACATGTGCGACGAGAATATACTTGGTGGAATATGTGCGGCTTACTTGGTTTCCAGAAAAAAAATAACGATAGAAAGTAAAAAAAAAATATAGGTCTACCAGGATATGATGGCAAAAAGGGAAAAAGAAATTGACGCTAGCAATACTCGGGAAATTGGAGTAAAACGTTTTGATACTTTTTTTTCCCTAGAGCGGCTGATTCTGTGTGTGCAACCGATACATGCAAATATAAAAATTTATCCAATGATCAAGGATAATTTTTGAAAATCTTACTGTGGCGAATGTGGGGTTCGAAATTTAGATGAAAACTCCAATTACTCTGTCTATGAGTTTATTAATTATAATTATAATCAATAATCGTATTCATTGTTTTCTAGCACTTAACTCTTGCCATCAATATGTATCAATAATTATGTTAAATCGCTATACCAGAAACTCCAGCTGGAGTTTATTTACTTGTTAGTAATCGAGAAAATTTATAACTTCCATAGTCTCTGTTTGTAGACGTTTGGGGAGGTTTTATTTAAAGGTTTTCGTGTTTTTTTGCTGATAAATAATAATATATAAAACAAAACAGCGCCATGCAGCCCATAGATTAAGTAGACTATACAGCCACTGTCCAACCATAAACAAAACGATAGAAAGCGGAAACTGAAAAGATTTCAGGTAGAACCTTCTTCTTTTACCTTGATTGAAATTCGAACACGTGCGGCCCGGCTTATTCACACTTGACCTGCGCTAGGCCGTTTATATAATAACGCTTTTAGAAAAATAAACACAAAAGACTTCAAGTAGAAACTTCTAAATTTAACTTTAGTCGTGACTTTTTTGGCGCAATTGAACTGTGAACATGAAAAAATTTCCAAAACTCGTGTTTTTTCGAGTGATTATGATGTCGATTCGGTTTTGCATTCTCTAAATCTAAAGTAAGTTTGACAGGTCTATCAGTATTATTGCTATATTTTTCTAATCACTGAAGTAATTAGTTAGTTACAAGTCAAGCTAATAAAAGTGTTTTAAAAAAGGACAGCATTACGAGAATGCAAAACCGAATCCATACCATTACCATATTGGTGGATTATTAACAACCATTATGTGTTCGTTAACGTGTACGAGTGTGGGAAATTGAAATAAAGTTGTGAAAGTGACTTCTCTATCATCTTATCATAATCATAATCATTAATACTTGATTCAAAACTCGGAGTTTGAAATATGTAATAAATAATTGACACTGCCATTCGTGTGACGCCAATATAAAAAAAAAACTTTAGTTGTGATTAAAGTTTGAACACATGGGGCTTATTCAGATAATACCATTCATTACGACAATGCTCTATATAGACCGTTTATTTTTGACTGCTGTGTTAATTGTCTGTAAAAATTTACGAAAAAGGACAGTTATCTTACAAACCTTGCCCAGATAATGAGGATATGAATAAGATAACGTTGGATGTACTAACTGGACATATGATAATATATTAATAACTCCAACGTAACACGTCTTCTCGTTATTCGTTTTCAGAAATTTGACTCGAGGCATGTTGTTCATGTTATGAAGAAATTTATCGACCCTTTAGTCATAACGTTCTTCAGTGGCTCAAATGAAAATTGTTTCTGTTGCTGTGTCCCGTGTTGAAATACAATGTTTCCAGCGAAATTACAGAGTATTTTAAAGATTTTTTATCGTCTAAGTACATATATGGAATTTGAACTGTAGAAATTAAAAATCCTGGGTGGTACTGATCTGTAATGGGCCAACATCACGCTTACCATCAGGCAAGTGACTTGCTCGTATTGTCAGTAGCTTATAGAAAGAAAAAGAAAAGTTGGGTTCCCTAATGCGAATTTGTCACGCGATCAGACCTGCACAATGCACATGGCCGACTACGCGGCGCGTGGCGATTCATTCACGTTTCCCGGCTAGATTACGAGTACCTATATATAGCATCATTCACAACTGGCTCGACGTCCAGCTACTACTTCCGCAACAAGACGCAAACCCCTAAGAATCTATACAATACAACTATTAAGTCACCGGCTACACCAGATGCAAATCTATCTGTAGTAATGTATGAAGGGAAATATTTGGTTGTTTGTTGGTTCTGGATTAACTTAAAAACTAACAAACCGATTTTGATGAAATTTGGTATGGAGATAGTTTGAACTTTGAGGAAGGACATGAAATACTTTTTATTGCGATAAACTGCAGTTTCCACGGGTGAAACCACGGTGAACAGCTATTATTAAATTTAGATATGGCCTAATAGTTTATCGGCCTGTTTCAATAACCGATCTATCTATCCACGGTTTGGCAGAAAATTAACATTACTTCTATGGGGCTTGTGTCAGAATTCTATCTCCAGTAGGGCAAACCGTGGATAGATCGGTTATTGAAACCGGCGGTATGTATATTGCTGTGTCATACTGTCTTCCCAACTGAGTACTAATCATTATTTGAGATTGTTGAATTGACTATGATCTTTATTATGTAAATAAGCACTTTTGGTATTTTATATTACTTAATATAAATTTTACGATATTTTATGTTTGAAGATGTATACTTAGGTACTTATTTTATCTCGCTGCTGGGTTAAGAAAAGGAGGCCTTTTTTCAATTACCAGCTGATTGTTGTGTACGGAGATATTACGAATATTGGCATAATATAGCATGGCTTTCTTGGTATAACTTAATTTTGACACACGTACTTGCACTCAATATTTAACTATAATATGTTTAGGTGTGTATTGTGTGCGAGAGTAGCGTTCGTAGCAATTGAGTTCGGGCCTCATTCTGTATTGTACCGACTCTATTTCTCTATTTCAGACCGTTGGACTCCTCTAGACTCAACTATGTCCGATTTTCCCTTAAAGGCGTGTAGAGGGGCGCGCTAAGCAGCTTTTTGTATTAGGAACAGAACGCGACATAGTACTTCGCTAAGCACTAAACACTTCTCACTACACAGGAACTGTACAAACTTATAAGCCGCTTGCCCTAAATAGGCAGTATACGAGTACAACAAAAGTTGCTTTTCAGTCATGTGCATTCTGTTTAATAGCTTTTGATCCAGTTTACAATAATTTTCAGAATAAAAGTATTTTATACATGCATATATCCAATGCAAGTAGGTTTAGTAGGTATATCATACTTTCGCATTGATATACATACGCATAACGGGAAGATGCGGATGAAACCGCCGGGCGCAACTTGTTAGAAATATATAAACCCCGTGTAAACGCGGAGTTGGGTAAAGATAACAGAGCTAGATTTCGCGTCAGATCATCACTAAATAGCAAATATGTTAGAAACATGCGTCTTCGCGATTATCTCTACCCAAGCTACTCTTAGCTGGGTATAAGCCTCTTCTCTGATGTGTGACTGGACTCTAGCTGACGTTGGTCATGTCACACCTTTCTAGCGATAGCATTTATATACGCATATCATATTGCTTTGTATTTTCAGATGTGTACCCACGGAACTGTACACCACCCGCCATCGATGACTTCCCCGCGGGTATTTTCACAGAGCAGCAGCGTCAGCATGGAGCCATCGTGCTCCACGCTTTTATATCTATCTATCTGTTCCTGGCACTTGCGGTTGTGTGTGAAAAATTCTTCGTACCGGCTGTAGACCGAATATGCCACGGTGAGTAATGGTTACATCAATGTTAAATAACGATATGATCGAAGGCCCTAAGCTACACCTGGATTGGGAACTCTAAATGAAACTATATTTCAAACCAGATCCTTCAAGTATTTGCTTCCTTTGACTAAGACCTTTTGGTGCAATGAACCTTCTCGCTTGTTTTTTATATATAATATTATTTTTGTAAACTTTGATTTACTTTTCTAGATTTGTGTGAGGGCACGCTACGCTATCGTAGCAAGGGCTACGTTTTCGTAGCACTGATTATTCTTCTTCTTTGCCCTGGTCCCATTTATTTGGGTTCGACGCAGCATGTGCTCTTCTTCAACTCTTCCCTATCAGCCGTCATCGCTTCATGCACTCCCCTTTCATTCATATCGATCCTTATACAATCCACCCATCTTTTCTTTGGTCTTCCTCCATCAACATTCATGTTCATCACTTTTTTGGTAATATGACTATCATCCCTCCTCATAACATGTCCATACCAAGCCAAACGATTCCCTTTCAACTTATCTGTCACTGGTGCTACTTTCATACTTCCTATAATATACTCATTCCTTATTTTATCCATTTTCGTCATTCCAAACATCCATCTCAACATTCTCATCTCCGCTTCATGGAGATTCCTCTCATCATCCGTCTTCTTCACAGCCCAACATTCCGATCCATACATGGTGACATGTCTTATTACGGATTTGTAGATTTACCCTTTAACTTGAGGGGCATCCGCGGATCACAAGTTGTTGCTGTGACCTGTCGCCATTTCATCCATCCTGAGTTGATCCTATGCGCAACGTCCCGGTCGATCTCACTCTTCCCTTGCAAGAGTGATCCAAGGCACCGAAAGTCTGAGCAGACCGGTAAGGACATTCCGGCAAGACTTATCGGCACAGGACTGGAGAGACCATCGAAATCGCAGAACATATATTTAGTTTTGGTTCTGCTTACTTTCAAGCCAACACTCTCCAAGTCTTTGCCGCCATTCCTCCAATCTGCTCTGGACCTCAAGACCACTCTTGGCAACTAGTACAATATCGTCAGTGAACAACATGCACCGTGGAGCCTCTTCCTGAATGTTCACCGTGAGGGCGTTCATTATCACCAGGAAGAGATACGGGCACTATTTTGTCGCGTAATTAATATTATGCTCTGTATTTAGCAAAATAAATGAATTTTGAATAAGTTAAAGCACTACGCAAGTAAGAATATGAGTATTTTTAGTTTTATTTTTCATGTTCCCTTTGTTTCTATTTCCAGCGTTAAACATGACAAATGACGTGGCGGGCGCGACTTTCATGGCGGCTGCTACATCAGCACCTGAGCTGTTCGTGAATGTCATCGGGACGTTCATCACTGAAGGTGACATCGGCGTTGGCACCATTGTCGGATCTGCGGTCTTCAACATCCTGGCGGTGGCAGCTTGCTGTGGTATTGGGGCCGGAATGGTAGGTCTATTAGACTCTAGGCCACTGTGTAGTGATATATAAGAAAAATGATAGATTTCAGTTATAATGTAGGACTACGACAGCCCAATGATCTAGCTAGAGCATCAAAATCAAAAAAACATTTATTCAATAGGATACATTGTGATCAGTTTAAAACGTCAATTTAAAACTAGCTATGCCTGTTAGAGAGATATTCCAAAAGACGTGTATTGAAGTCCCGCTTGTAATACTTCTGTTCCTAAAATGGTATTACCTAATAAGAGTTATAATGAAAAATGACAAAACCGGATTGACCAATTTGTTTTTTGTTTTCTTTTGTTCGCTAAAATAAGGGGTGGATAAAAATAAGGAGGAAAACTCCAAAGGAATTTTACGAAGTACGAAGTTCACCGGGTCTATTGTAGAAAGAGAGAGATAGAAGATACTAAAAATAACAAAGAAATAAAAACAAATAAATCTAAACTAATAACTAAAATACATTATTAAAAGAAGTCCCTTTAGGCAAGGTACCGAAGATACTGGCAGCGTTCCCCCTTTGAATGGCTAGACTTATGTAAAGACCTATGTCCAGCAGTGGACTGATACAGGCTGATGATGATGAACACTTAGAAGTTAGCGAACAATTATAGCAGAAACGTATCAGAATACGAGAGATAACAATAATAAGACCTTTTTGTATCATTATTGGCTGAATTGTATGGTTATAAGCATGAAAAGACGTCTGACGAAGACGAAGTGTGGGACTTAGTTTTAGACCAGTTATTATATTAATCAATGATTTAGTTTAGTTTTTTAGATCTCACCTACAGGGTGACGTTTAATTGACAGCCACCTTGGTGTTAAGCGTAGATGTGGTCAAATGTAGCACCTGCGCCCTGACTGAGAAGTAGCTCTTAGGAGCCTCCCAAAAAACACAAATAGATGCTTGGCAACATATTCATAACTTGATGGTGGTAGCCAGTCAGGCGAGCATTAGAAAATGCATAATAACAAACCAAAACATTATGTAATAACTAATAACAGTATGCTACAACCGATTTTCAGGTTGTGCCGTTAGATTGGTGGCCTCTGACTCGAGACTGCCTCGCTTACGGCATTACCGTGTCCATCCTGATCTGCATAATGCACGACGAATACGTCCTCTGGTACGAAGCATTATTCCTCGTCATGCTGTACGGAGTCTACCTCTGCATCATGTACTACGACAAATCTATCCAAAACTTTGCTAAAGGTAACTTGCATCTACCTCTCTTACGTTTTTCGTTTGGATTTTTTATTTATAGTGTTTCTGTTTATTAGTGTTATGCTGAATATTATGTAATTGTTTTACAGGTAGCTGGGAATGCGTATCAAACATGTTGAAAAAACAAGAAGGGAAACACGATAATACAATAATTGGTAACGACAATATTTGCTTAATTATGATAACTTAGGCTGGCTTGCACAACACGCTAAGCCTTGTTTTAATATGGATTTAACTGAATTTGCCATACGAGTTGACAAGTGAATTTCCTTAAAATGAGATTTAAATCGGTGGTGCAAGTGGGCCTTAATCAAGCACACGCACCTCAGTTTTTATTAGTTTATTGAACGGTAAATGTGAGATACTTTTGTTTTGCAGAAGTAAAAGAAGTCAGGCCAGCGGTAAATTCAAACAAAAACGACGTCCTGCAAGATCATCATCAACTTAACGGAAACGTTAAAAGTCCTTTGCCTCTCCATCAAGATTTTATTGATAAAACCATTGCAATTCCTGGAGATAAACTTTATGAAAAAGATAAGAACATTAACATTGAAATTGAACCGAAATCAAATGAAGTGGATACTACAGAGGGAAATACTAATGAAGCCGTTCCTGATGACGTTAATAAGGAATCTGTTGATGAGTATCAGCATTCTCTCTGGAAATGGCCAAGCGGAAGAAGCTGGCTGACTAAGGTATGGAAACTATAGTAACAAATATGAATTTTTGACAGTTTTAGAGCTTGCTTTTATATCAAAAACATAAACGTTTCAGACTACTTGGATAGTAACTTGGCCTATCCACCTTGTGTTCCTGTTCACGATTCCGGATTGTGAGAAGCCTCGCTTCAAAAACTGGTTCCCGCTTACATTCATGATGTGCATCGTGTGGATTGGATCGCTCTCTTACATCGTTGCGTGGATGATCACTATAATTGGTATGACTTTGGTATATTTAGTCATATATAAAAGGTTTATAGTTATTTTTATACAACGTTTCGTTCAACGGATTTCAAAATATAGAACGCAATAATATATTTTGTTTTCATTTATTTGGAGTCGGTCCCGGTTGATAAATAATTGTTTTTAATACTCATCGTTTTTTGTAGGAGACACGTTGATGATACCAGACTCTGTGATGGGAATTACATTTTTGGCAGCTGGTACTTCGGTTCCAGAAGCAGTTTCAAGTGTTATAGTGGCTAAACAAGGTATTGTTGAAGATACACTTTTATTTGCTTTAGTTGTCGATTCGTAATCCTCTTTTATTTCAGTTTTTTTAAACTACTTTTCTATTTCAATAAACTGGACTTTTCATTGAGCTTTCCTATGATAACTCGGTCACTAGGACTGACCACTATAACCAATTCACCTACCAACACTGTATAGAATAACTTAATTTCAAATAACAAATTTCGAAGGAGAATGCTAATTTTTGTAAAAAACTATTAAAATTTGTTTAGAAATTCTGGAAATGTGAAAGACAATAATTGATTGCCTACGGCTTGCGCGATAATACCGCCTCGTGTAATGACTATCTTATGCACACTTATATATCAAAATGTACTATTAGATAAGTCCATGGTCTATCTCCGAAGTCCTAGTTTATGTTAATGACCAAATAGGTCCAATATTAATGAAATTAAATTGAGACCATTTTTAAGCTAATATGACATTAACGTTTCATATCCTTGACCATACATAAAAAGTATGACAATTTGCAATCTAATTATTAGCCTCCTCCTTTTTTGAAGTCGGTTAAAAGTAAATTGATCTTTTTGATCATTACACAGACTGAAACCCAATTATTTAAAAAATTTTTATTTTTTTTTATTATATCATCGTATACTAAAATCCGTACCTGAAAAATAATCATAGCAATTTATTTCTGTTGGTCGCTAGTTTTTGATATTGTACGAATGTTAAATTAAAATAATCTATGTTTGTAATTCTTTTTTTTCCTGGCAAAGGTAAAATAAATTAGGTAAAGAGAATACGAATATTATCATTATCGTTATGTTGGAAATCTGCACCTATGTAATTATGAGCATTGTCTGTTCAAATTATATTATTTAATAAGATATAGCATTTGTGGTCACTTAAAACGTTAATCTAGATACGCCTGATCGGCCAGGTAGTACGAAGTTCACCTATACTCACTCTCTCTCTCTCTCTGAGAGAAAGCTAGAGTCCCTGCACTGGAAACGTAAAGAGCTGACGATGATGATGACGAAAGTCACCGAGTCATCTAGTATTCATAAAATTTTCATAAATAAAGTAATACCTATTTGTTGTTGCATTGTTTCAATTTTACATGTTTATAATCTACTAATTGATGACAGGGCATGGGTCGATGGGGATCAGTAACTCAATCGGTTCCAACACCTTCGACATCCTGCTGTGCCTCGGGCTGCCGTGGCTCATTAAGGCATCGCTGACTCCTGCAGAACCAGGACACTATTGGGTTAGATTTTTTTTTTATAGTCACCTATATGACATGTTTGCGAATGCATCGTATGCGTATGCGAATTGAAATCGATATAGTGAAAAGCTGGTATTGCGATGTTTTATCAGGACATTTTATAAATTGTGTATATGTCAACAGGTGAAGATAAATTCGATGGGTCTAGAGTACTCGGCTATATCGCTGCTGTCGACTCTGCTGCTGCTGTACATGACGTTCTGGTTCAACAAGTTTAAGCTGGACGCGGCGGTGGGGCGCGCCTGCCTCGCCATGTACGCCATGTTTCTCGTACTGGCGACTCTCATCGAGCTGAACGTGTTCTTCCCCGTCAACGTGCGCACGTGCTGGCGAAGTGAACTCAAATCTTAAACGGTGCACGGACACGAAGTGGACAGCAGCGGTCGCGGCGCCACCTGTACCTAAACCTAAGAGTAACTCTTTTATGACCATCATTGTGTGTTGTCGTTTGTAATAAGAGTGTTTTTGAACGGGTTCTTCATACTAAGGTTTAGTTGCGCGTTACTCTAGCAATTTTTTATAGTTTGGTTCGCTTTCTTTAGACATATTAACTAGATACTACTTATTTTTCAACTTTGTATGATCAATTTCTATTTTGAAGTTTGAGTTTATGAATAGTTTTACGTATATTAGAATAATTATTATCGTCATTATCACACTAACGTAGGCTTCGCGTTTATTACAACCACTTGATGTAAGAAAATCTCATTTTGTAATTTTGCCTGAAGTTGTCCAATGTCCAATGTAAGAATAGATATGACAGTTAAAGATAAGTATAGTACAACTGTTCAATTCAGTATATATTATGTTTTGATGTGTATGCAATTTGAATAGTAATTTGAGGACGGAGACCTATTAGAGTACAAAAGTAAAAAAAAACTTATTAAATGTTTTTGTGTAATATGCTGACGTTATACAATATAATTATGTCCTCACCCGCGAATCTCATCAGACGTGTAAATGCATAATGTATGATGAAATGTTACGTGTCTTTAAGAATAATTAAATAATTTACCAACAGCTTTTTGTGGTTATATTGTTTTATTTCATTCATCCGTCAACCATCGAATTTCAGTATTCATTATATTCAGCATAAAACCATGAAATAACGTGAACATGAGCAAATAAAACGCACCGTTCACGCGCAAAGGAGTAAAGGAAGTAATGAAAGATTTATCAATACCATTTCATATATTTGTAAGGTGTCCATTCAGTGGACGGCGTCGTCAGTCACTATGCACATATACGTACATGTATTCCACTCACGCTAACTGAAGCCGAGTCTCCCTTTCGTGCAGTTCTCGCGTAACATGTTCATAACGTGCTATTAGTCACAGGCGTTGGTATTCTGCAGTAATACAGTACTACAGTAATAATAAGTAATATTAGATACAAAATCACCGTTTACTAAAATAGTCGTTAATAATTGTAACGAGATGGATGGACCCTCGGCAAATCAATCAAGCACCAGTGTAGCGCAGTGGCCGCGATGTGTTGGAATCCAAGAACCAATAATAAATTTTGGTTTATGGTAAAAACCATAAACGAGACTTGTGCTGAAATACATTACTAAAAATTACTTTTTTTTTTTTTCACTATTTCCAGGGTAGCGTTTGACCACAAGTAACCTAATGTTAAGTGACGATGTGGTCGAGGATGGCGCCTCGCTACACCTGGACTGGGAACTCGCTCTCAAGTGAGGCTGCCGTAACACACCGATAGGTGCTTGGCGACAGATTCTTAACAAGAGGGTGGTAGCTAGCCAGGCGAGTACTAGAAAATACCCTACCACCAAGCTATGGTTTCATCACGATGTTTTCCTTCACCGAAAGCTCAAGCTCATTGTAGGATTCGAACCCACGTCCTACGGATCGCAAGCCGACGTCACTACCACTGAGCCATCATCGCTATGAATCTACTTTGAAAAACTCAATTTTAATTTGCGTAGGGGAGGCCGGGGTTCGACGTTCCGATTTTGGAGTCGGAGGCAATATAAATGTAATAGAAATGTTTAAAATCAACGATTCCTATATAAAATGGTGCATAATTTATCCTTGTTTCAAATTGTAAACTTAAGTTCTTTGAAATAAGCATATATTATTGCTCAGGATATTTTTTCTGTAAAAAGTCGACAAGGAACAACTCGCCCCACAAAGGGGCTGGTTGTTCCTCAGCTGAGGTAAGTTGTTCCGCATCAACTCCAGTCCCTAATAATGTAGTATTAGTTGGAAAGGTATTATATAAAATAAATTAGGTATATGTAATTGAATATTTATTAGAGTTTTATTTAGAAAAGTACAAAATCTTAATGTTTTTTACAAACTTTTCAACAAAATTAAAAAATGTAACGAACATAACTGCAAACATAAAATAATAACAAGCAATAACTACCAGTTAATGGTGTAGTACAACCTAATTAATAGATTTAAGAATAATAAACATTTTTAATATTACTCAATCTACTTTGACAAACGTTTGCTTGTCAAAAAAACATAATTATTTCTTTTAATGAAAACACAAAAAATAACAAATTTTAACATTTCGAGTTATAGTTTCTTAATTCAGTCTTATAGCAATGACTTTACTGAGATCAATAATCTAAACTTATAACCTACTCTGTAAAAAAGATTCATTTCAGTAACTTAAAAAAAATTATTCAGAGTCGTAAGAATGAACATCTTCAGATTTCAGGCATTTTGAATGAGCCCAATTCTTACACATGACGCATTCAATCCATTGTTCACCTGGTCGTGAGTTGGAATATAAATCGCAACATATTAGACAATACCATTCCATGGTCTCTTCTTCACTATCACTTCCATGATTATCTTCTTGCAGTAGTTTCCTCGGAACAACTAGCCCCCCACCAGAGGAACTTGGAACCCCAAATTCCATTTTCTAAAGTAACATCCAATTATGATAGAATACGTTTGAAAAAGCCAAAAACGATATTAAAAAGTTAATCACTGTAGTTTGCTCGACAGATAATAGCAAGTAACACACAAATAGCTAGAAAATTGATTGAAATAGACCAAAAAGTATGATGACGAAAAAATTTACTTACGTGATGTTTGAGTGTCACCAATCGACTACCACGCTAACACGCGGACAGACCGTCACTAAAATAACTGACGCAATGGCGCGATGATATGACGTTTCGCGATGCACTTCACACTTATTGCTATTTATTTTCTTTGCGGAGCTATTTCAATCGGAACAACCTACCCCCGGCACTTTGAACCCCGGCCTCCCCTACGTATTTTTACGACACAATTAAACTTAGAACAGATCAAAGGCTCAAAAGAAGATCAAAGGAATGAAGAAAACAACGTAACGATTAAATCATTTATTTTATAAAACAAAATGTCTCTGTAATATCTATTCAATGAAATAATAAATTCATATCGCGAGTTGCCTCTGCAGATCTATTAAAATAACTCTGTCATCGTGTTAAATAAACTTACACCATACAAACACAGGTACATACTAGATAGATAGGTAACGTAGCGGCATTGCCCCGGGCCCCTATTTCACCAAGCTTGATAAGTGCGACAATAGTCTAAATTATACAACAACAATTATTATATTATACTCCAAATGTAACGATATATCTCCAAACTTTGGGAGTGTCCAAACTATTTTTTATTTAATTCAATCAATTGATCAACAAATGAAACACACTATGACTACATATACACACTATTTTCAATAAGCAAGAGCGGCTGTATGGATTTTTCCTCAGTCTTGTCCACTATAAGTAGTGAAAACACTACAATTGCAACATTACAATAATTTTAGCGAAAGCCTGACACAGCTCAAAATTCAAAATTCAAAATTCAAAATTCAATAATGTTTATTCAATAGGATACATTGTGATCACTTTAAAACGTCAACTTAAAACTAGCTACGCCTGTTCCAACCTCCTTACGCCGGCAAAAGAACAGGCAAGAAACGCCCGGCAGGTATTTTTTTTGGCGCGATCACATTGACAATTTTATTCTTATTACTAATTGATTGAATTGGAGCAAGTTCACTAAAATCCCAAGCTTTTTTTTTTGTCATCTAATAGTCCGATATTTTTTATTTAGCTTTACTAATAATAAGATTTCTCTTGTTTGGTTGTACACATTGGGATATGGGAACATGAATATTAACGAGTTGCGGGATCACAACCAAAGCAGACCAGACCCCACAAGCAGCACCCGTTCACGAGTTGACGCATGTGCCAGCCATCGCTCTCCTCGACCATATGAGAGGGAAGAGGGCGACCCGACACATGACGCCGCTGCAAGCAAAGTCACTTTCGTGAGCATGACTGTTTTGGCTGTTTACCGAGAATGGTTAGAATAGGGGAAATAGGGAGAATAGATAGATAGAAAGAAAGATAGATAGATTAACTACAATCCCAAGCTTGTTTGTCATCTAGATAGTCCGATATTTTATAATAAGCTTTACTAATGAGATTTCTCTTTATACGAATTTGAAATTTTGTTATAGACAAGTCTTGAATTTCACTTGGGATTTTGTTGAAAAAGCGTACACATTGACCTTTGAACGAGTTGCTAACTTTATGGAGCCTAGTGGTGGGTACAGCAATTTTATCTTTGTTTCTAGTATTAAAATTGTGATAATCACTTCTCTTTTTGAAGCTATTTAAATTTTTCCGTATGTACATTACATTTTCATAAATATATTGACAAATAACTGTCATTATTTTGGTTTCTTTAAACTTAATTCTTAAAGATTCTCTGGGGCCCATGTTATAAATCGCACGAACAGCTCTCTTCTGCAATACAAATATGGTGTTAATATCAGCAGCGTTTCCCCACAGCAATATTCCATAGGACATAATGCTGTGAAAATAGCTGAAATAGACTAGTCTGGCTGTATCAACGTCAGTAAGGTGACGGATCTTCTTTACAGCATATGCTGCAGAGCTAAGTCTGCTCGATAGACTGACAATATGTGGACCCCATTGCAATTGCTATATTCTCATGTCAAATCTGCAAATATGTTGACTTGGAAATATTGACATTATTTCACAACATAATTGTCAATAAATTAAGGTGTGGACAATTGTCAAAAGTTGCCTTGCTTACACTATAATTTTGTAGACAATTATGAATCATACCGTACAGTAAAATGTTTGAGAAACGGATTATTGTCAACTAAAACATAATATTTCCATAGAAATAAAATTGAAAATTTGTCTACTTGTCACCTGTCACTTGATTATTATTACTTATTGTCGAATTGTCTGCACACATAATGTCGTTGACATTTTTAACTTGGTGATATAGGGCCGGCTTGTTTGTTTGCTGACAAACTATAACTTTAAAACAATAAACAGAAAAACGCTTGGCGTTTTGGCACATTGCCCTTAACATTATAAATAACATCTAACGCTTAATTTTGGCTAAGGTACAGTCAGCGACAAAAGTAGCTGATCGTTCTCGATTTTCCAAATGTGTTTCAAATCAGTAATTTTTTTTTTTCTACATTTTACAAGGTATCATTTTGACCACAAAATAACACACCTGATTTTAGGTGATCATGAGGTCAAAAATTGAGAATAATAGAAAAAGTGTGATTGTTCAGCGACTTTTGTCGTTGACTGTACGACCTTAGAGCCAATTATATTTTATTCTAAGGAGAATTGTTGTTGTCTCGCTGGCCAAGGAGATCACATCGGCTACTGCTTGTAGATTTCTGCGTAAATAACATTAATTCTGCTTTTACATCTTTCGTTTATTTTATATAACTACTAGCTGCGCCCCGCGGTTTCACCCGCATCTTCCCGTTATCCTGTAGGAACCTTTCCGGGATACAAAAAAGTATTCTGTGGCCGTCTCCTGGTTTTAAGCTACCTCCCCACCAATTTTAAGCCAAATCGGTTCAGCCGTTCTTGAGTTATAAGTAGTGTAACTAACACGACTTTCTTTTATACACGAAGAAAAAAGGCCTTCTGAAATACCGTTTTCTTTCTGAGTCAAAAGGGAAGGACTTGTGATTCAGAAGGAAAACTAAGATAAAATAAGGAAGGAATCGGTCTTGGAAGGTTAGAAGGAAAGTCAGATTTTTTTCTCAGTGTATATATAGAGATGTAATATTTGGTAATGGGAGGCTAACAGATGGCTGGAAAAACTGCAACATACAAAAATTCATTTTAATATTTATATGATAAGCCACCAAGGAAGCTTTGTTAATTTATGAGTAATAACCGACCAAATAATTCTATAATTGCAGTTAACTATTTTAATAACATATAAATTACTCTTTTTTTACTACTTACAGGGTAGCGTTTGACCACAAGTCACCTGATGTTAAGTGACGATGTGGTCGAAGATGGCGCCACGCTACACCTGGACTGGGAACTGGCTCTCAAGTAAGGCTGCCGTTAGGTGCTTGGCGACAGATTCTTAACTTGTGGGTGGTAACTATCCAGGCGAGCTCTAGAATATGCCCTATTACCAAGCAATAATACCAGCATGGTAATACGTGGCTTGTCGCCTTGTCACATCAGCTTCACATCAGCTTGATTTCTTTCATATAAAACGTTATCCACGTAAAGGCCGAAGATAGCGGAGACAGTAATGATAATATTTAGGGTTCCGTACCCAAAAGGTAAAACAGAACCCTATTACTAAAACTTTGCTATCCGTCCGTCCCCGTCTACCTGTCCGTCTATCACCAGGCTGTATCTCACGAACACCGTGGTAGTTAGACAGTTGAAAATTGCACAGATGATGTATTTCTGTTGCCGATACAACAACAAATACTAAAAAACAGAATAAAATAAATTTAAGGGGCTTCCATACAACAAATGTGTTTTTTTTTGCCGTTTTGTAGATAATGGTACGGAACCCTTCGTGCGTGTTCCTTTGTCCGACTTGGACTTGACCGGTATTTTTATTTGGCATATGCAGAGTTGCTACTATGATACATACGGCGTAAGGGACACGGAGAGGAGATCCAAGATGGTCCAGTTCACGCGCGTGTACCTCGATGTCGTGGTGCGGAAGTCTAGGGCAGACGCAGTGCGGGTGCTGTACTGGTAGGAAGCGATGGATGATCGGCGTCAGAAGGTCGCGGTGCACCTACATAGAACAGTAACGATCTCAGCAGGCTTGTTAAATGTTATACAAATATAAGTGATAAAACGATATATGTTTCACACAGTTAAGAATCTGACCCCAAGCACGCTATTGGTGTGTTCCAGCAGCTTAGCTTGAGAACCAGTTTCGAGTGCAGGCGTAGCGTGGCGCAACCTTCGACCACGCTTAAACTGTAAAATATGCTACCAATTTTGTTCAAAATACATCAATCGCCATCCATATACTGGCCCCAGTCCGGTCCTCGACTCTTCGCACTTTAAGCTTGTCCTTATTTATTTTGCCCACTTTTCAGCATGCAAACTTGCAATAAGTTTGTATGGTGAACAGTGAGTATCATGTGGTCAGTCTAAGTTGTTGTTGGTATTAAGCATCAAACGACATATC
The DNA here is from genome assembly GCA_931315375.2 of Opisthograptis luteolata. Taxonomy (NCBI): domain Eukaryota; kingdom Metazoa; phylum Arthropoda; class Insecta; order Lepidoptera; family Geometridae; genus Opisthograptis; species Opisthograptis luteolata. The sequence continues at coordinate 8,760,432 of OV928033.1, forward strand.
TATCTCCACTTAGGTACCACAGGGTATGGCCACACCTGCCAATAAAACTAGCAGTGCCAATCAGTCCTTTGAATTGCAAGTCCGAGTCATCTCAGAGATAACGGTTATTGAGAGGAAATCGTTTTGCGACGCTAGAAGTTATGAACTCTGAGTTAGACTCATACATATTTAACCCACCTTTGTTGGATAGTTAAAGAAGTAAATTCGTAACTCCACTTTAGTTATGCGATGTCAAATATCCGTCAAAAAGGCCATAAATACTAATAAATTACCAGCACAAGGTATAGAATTGTCAATTTAGTTAATATTGAATACCACAAGAAATTGTTTGGGCTAGAAAAATGAAATATTAACTGAGTTATTAACCTCTGTGTTTATTACTTGCACTGCATGCACTTTTGCTGTAGATAATTATTTCAAATTTAACGATCACACAAGCTTCGAGTGCAAGTGGCTTTTGCCATTGTCATTTGACTTGCCTTTTAGCGAATGGACACATCACAGGTGATGATCCTGAAAGTAAAATGATGCGGTACTTACCATAGAGGGATCATTCGGCTGTGTGAAATACGATACGGTGACACCGACAAAGACGCACACGACCATGCCCACCATCGTGTAATACAAGTAGCTCAGCCGGTATAAGAAGAACGTGCCTGACCTGTTCAAACGTAAACTTTGTCACTAAAATAAAGAGAGCGTTACTTCGCACGGCTCGTAAATGAGACATATATGAAAAGTACGTCCTTTTCGCACTGATATTGCGAATTGCTAAGGACTCTTAATTTGTTGTTGGTTGCTTTTCTGTGAGTCTGAGTCACACCCTGTTAAATTATACCCAGATGATACTGCAATGTCTATAACCACTGCATATGTGGGCGTATTAAGTAGGACATGTCTGGGAAACAAATTTCTCGATGAATCAATAAAACTAAAATCATTAATTAAGTCTACACCTATGCATATGAGCTAATCTACATGTTGTGCGATGTAAAATTGTGACTTTTTTGATAGAAGCTTTGAGAATTCTTTGATATTAGAAATAACGCATTTGATTTTAAAAAACGAGCCTGCATTTCGTTTACTGCCTACATTTTCATACACGATACAATTAATTAATTATTGGAACTTGGAAGGGTCGATTGAGTAAATTATGTTGTATATCGACACACCTACCCGTGCGGTTACCTATAAATGCACATAACAACATCTTAAAACTTGTGGTCAGTATTTTGAACTAATTGCTATTTACACAAACCAAAGTTTTATTATATATAAGTGGCCGACAAGCTCATGTAACTTTATTTACCTACCTTACCTACTTATATGAACAATGTTTGCACGTATCATTGGTGAAGTGTGCAGGTACAACCAACGTTATGCCACGGCTAGACATTGGCTATATTATTTGCAATGAGATATAGGATTGGAGCCAACAAACTCGTATATGGATATATATTGAACATTCATCGATCTTTGCCTCCAATGCCTAAGAGCAAGCTTCAACACGTCGGGTTTTGTAACACGTTGAAAGGAGAGGGGAAGGATCAGGATAGTGCGTTCAACCATGGGTTCAACGTCCCAGTTTCCGCCCTACATGTTGGTCTAGCTTGGAGCCAAGTTTGGACCCAAAGTTCAATCCATTGTGTAGCTGTGGCATCAGCTGATAATTTATTTATATGCACCTATCGAACTCGACAGTGTAAATGTCAGAAGGGGCGGTGGGCAGCGTGAAGTTCAAGGAACACCCAGTCACTGACACGGGTTTGGGCATGACCACGATTTCGCCGCGGATCATGGCTGCCTGGGTCCCCAAAGATATCCACCCGACGAGAACTGTTGATGTGATGCCTCCCACTAATGCACCCTGGAATGGAAACACTTGTAATTGTTCTGTTTAGTTACTTTAGAAAGTAAGGGCTTGGTGGCTTCAGTACTGTATCAGTAAATTTAACTAACGACCTTCCCCTTGTTAAAGAAATCAAAGAAGCTAGGTATACTCTACAATATTTTAAAATGAATTACTCTGAAAAAGTAAATAGGTAAGTACATATTTTGCTAAATATACGTAACATGCATAACTTTGATCCTCTACGTATTTTCCCTCACGTTTTAGCCTGAGGCCACTTTGGTCACGTGGAAAGGAATTATCTCAAACCCTATGTTTTTATCATGCATGAAACTGATCTAAAAATTGTTACTGCTAGTACCCTAACTTACCGATAATAATATAATAATAATAAATATCTGGGACAATTGCACACAGATTAACCTAGCCCCATATTAAGCTCAAAACTTGTATTATGGGTACTAGACAACGATATACATACTAATATAGAGAAATAAATACTTATATAGATAGAAATATCCAAGACTCAGGTACAAATATTCGTGCTCATCACACATATATTTGCCCTTACCTATCATATGTACTTACGTATAACTTAACTACTAAACCCGAAAGATGTAGCGGTTATGTTTCCGTACAATAAAACTATGACAAGTGTCAGACGGGCACGCGCCCCGGGGGTTCGTAAAAACGCAGCAAGGGAGCAATGAACCCACGTGATTTTTGCATAGATGATTGAGCGGAGAGCGTCATATAAGTTTCTGTGGAAATATCCACGCGGGTTTAACCACCCGTCTTTATTACTACTAAAACATTGTATTGTAAATATGTATATTCAATATTGTTTACGTAATATAACCTTCACTTGAGCCTTTCAAAATGAAACTTCATTAATTTTACGACAAAGAAAAATGTTATTAACTCGAAATTAAAAATTCAATAATACACATTAATATTAAGTTGACTTACTGAGGACCTTAGAGTGGATTTGGATCAAAATTAAATTTTTCTCTAAATATAAAAAAATACGAATAAGGCTCGTCAAATGTACGGCTTCGTTATAAGATCAACTAATGAGTTAAAGTGACCTAAAACTTACCAATACTTATTTAATACACTGGTAAGACCAAAGCTAGAGTATGCTTATAAAAGTTGGAATCTCTATTATTATAGGTATATTATAAAGCTATTCAATAAAGTACATCTTATGTTCTTCCGGGCTATCTACTACAGATATTCCCAAAGCTATCATCCATTTATACAACTTCTTAAGAAATACAGAGTTCTAGATCTGAGACGTCTACTGTTGGGAGTAGTTGTAGTTGGAGGTCTTACTAAGTAAGATCTCATCACTCAATTTTGAAAAAAAGTTCTAAAACGAGGATAATGGTTACATAAGTAACAAACCATTTCCAATGGCTCAGTGACCCGAAACGAGATAGCATCACTCCTCCCAATCTATCCATCTAAATAGTTACCAATTTATTTTTGTGTTATAAGGTAAGTGTAGGTACAACTATATTTTATCTTCAATAAAATAATATAAAATTTATTTACTTACAGTAGCGTTGACCCATGGTAAGAAAAGTCCCATAGAAAACAAACCAAGCAGACTTCCAGCTGTAATCCCCGCTAAGCTTTTCCCTGCTTGGATCATGGCTCCCATTTGCTCCACTAAAAATACTAACACTACGCACAATACCCCTGAAAACAATCTCAATTAACTATTTCATAAAATGCGACAAGGGTTTTCTGGGGCTTAAGATAAAATGCAAAGGTTAGGATAAGGTTATCTAATAACAAATTTTGTTATTGAAAGATTGTTGAAGTGCTTGAATTTTATTGGTATAGGTATGATCTGTATGCAATGAGTTTTTTTTTATTAGTAAGTTGTTTCAATAATCACACTTAGCAGGTTTTTCTTAAAGTAATAAAATACATCTCATCTTATAAAATTCAACCAAATCACTTAGCTTTTATACATTGCTTTATGAATAGAAAACATTGTAACAAACCTATGACAACAACGATTATCTTCATAATGAGGCTGGCGGTCCTCTCGGTTATTGGCTTTTTATATGCTGGCCTGATCAGATCCTCGAAAATAACTCCACACATTGAGTTTAATCCAGTTGACATGGAACTAAAGCATTAGTCTATATAATTACCTATAGCGTAGTAATAAATCGTATAACAAAGTAATGCACCGAAAGATTGAGGCCTAACATTCCAAATCTCATCTTTTTAATCGAAAAAAACTTTTCCAATTTCAAGTGCCACATTCAATATCAAAGAAATGGAACTTGAAATATGATATCTAATTTCCAAATTTAAGAGGGGTACGTACCTTAAAGCAGCGCTAAAAACTCCACTCATAAATATTCCTGGCAAAGCTGGGATGGACCCTGTTATGGTCATAACGAAATATGGCAGTAGCTGGTCACTTTTCCTGATCGAACCGGTGGTTAAAGGGTCACAATCGGCAAAGGTTGCATAAATAACCAGACCAGTGTAGCAACACAGAGACACGATGATGAAAATACCAGCTGCCATTATGAATATCGTTCTAAAATATAAAGGATTTATTTTAGCTTCAAACTTGGTAGGGAATGTTCTATGAACTGACGATTATTTAACTTCTCAGACTTACGCTCTCGCTCGTCTCAAGGAAGACAATGCTAAGCATCTCTGCACCATGGCCTGGTTAACAGAACATGAAGCCAGCCAGCTAAAGTAGTTACCGAACACAGTAGACCAAAATGTATGCCGGATTGTAGGATCAAAGTCCATACTGAAAAAATTAAGGTAATTAAAAATAAAATGTACTTATACGCGTTGACTTGAGAACCTCCTCCTAACGTGTGGAACTGTTGAAGATGTCCATCATCTACGAGTATTTGTAGAATATTTTAAAGGTGCTAGCATAGAATTACAAGACATATTCTAAGGGTGCTAGCAAAAGAAACATAATAATAGATAAATATAAAATTAATGAATTAGATATCTACTGGAATATATATTTATTTAGACTTTTAGACATTTTAGAGTCCCAAATCAGTATCTAACGTGTTTAAGTATATTGTTATTATTAGAAGTTTAGGTAAGGGGCTGGCATGCCGCACGGTAATACTCTAAATAAAATGTACACAAAAAAGCTCCTTCTTTTTTACGTAGGTTAAAAATAAATAAGGTACAAAAAAGTATAATAACAATTATCACGTACTTGAAAAACTCAAGTCGTTCTCCTCTTTTGTTTATATGAAATACTTCGTGGAAGCCGCCGAGACGCCAAGTGCCATAGCCCAGGACAAAAATTACACCGAAGTACATAACTATTGTCTGTAGAGTGTCAGTCCATACTACGGCTTTCAAACCCCCCTGGATATCATACAACATTTTATAAACCATGTATGTAAGTGGAATAGTTTTGAAAACAATGAGCCTCTATTTTCTTGACCTCGCTCCGAAGAGGTCTAGACTGAGTATAGCAATTTATTTGTTCTAGCTGGGAATAGAATAGGGTCATACCTGATATGATATACATACCTATAAACAGGGAATCATAGAAAGGGGTCAGATAGCTATGAATGTGATAGTGAAGGTGTTATTACTATTGACTTTTGTTGATTTGTTTTTACCACTTACCAGTGTTGTGTAGAAAATGCATACGACACACACTATTGGTGTTATTAAATGTAAGTTTATACCGGTTACTGAAATAAGATACATTGAATTTTAATATGAATCTGTAATTATTCCTACTTATCGTCACCTCAAAATAATAACCTCTACTTCGTCTTCGCCGAAATCATCATCATAATATTCTATATCATCGGTTTTCTAAGTAGTATACATAAAGTACCTTGGCTAAAAGCTAATGCTGGCACGTAGACGACTATTGGAATGTATAGTAACATTTTGATGATAAATATGATAGATCCAAGAAGTCTCACTTTTTGATCAAACCGTAGGCGTAAATACTGAAAAATATAAATGGGTATTACCAGTCAAACAAGAACCACTTTCCTGTATCTAACGTCTCGATAATAGCCCGGGAATGTAAGTAGGTAGAGCACATGTGAATGCTACCCAAGTTTAATAAAATTGATTACCTCATACGTGGATGTAATTTGCAAATTGTAGAATACGGGCAGGTATACGATAGCGATTGTGAGTGACACAGCCCATTCTGAAAGGACAACGGTCCACAGTTGTGTCCCATATGTGTACATCTCTGCTGGAAGCCCAAGCAATGAAATACCCGAAATATAACTGAAAGTGCAACAGGAAGCTATGGAATATCTTGTTTATTAAAGATCCTAACAAATTTAGCATTCTCTCAAATTAATTTGGTACTAAACAGAGAATTAATAAATAATACCTGGCTATCAGCGACATAGAAATGGGGAATATACCCATCGTCTTCCCTCCCATGAGGTACTCAGCCGTAGTGTTTTGTTTCTTCTTCGCAAAGAAAGCAAAGTACACTCCAATCAGGGCCGAGACTAGAAGCATAGCCCCGAAGACGACGTAGTCCAGCCAGTCAAAGTATACTACCGTCATTTTGAGACTTTATTTGTCGGGCACAGATATCGCGCGTCCGTTCACTGCGACACTTAAACTCCATCTCGGAACACAATAGCCATTTACCGAGCGGGAATGTACGTAGCTGGACGCAGTTATATTTATCCTTGGAAGGATCTCAGTGAGCTATTGGAGGGATGAGGCTGACTAATTGGCCAGTTACCGGTGCCGGCGCATCTTGCGCTCCGACACTCGACGTATGCTATACTCACGTGTGCCTATTGTGCTGACCAACATTCCACATGAATAAGTTATACGGGATTAGCGAAGATAAAAAAAATACAGTTTACTTGTTTGATATTTATTTTCTAACAAAAAGATTTTGGTAAACATCAATGATATTAATGTGCTAGATTTAATCAAAATTGTGTGCTTGTGAGCTAAAACTATTATGAGTGACAAATTGTTATAAACAAACATTATAGTAAATATATAAAACCTTTGCTCTAATCATACATGCATTATTTTTTGGTTATTTATTTGTTTTGTTTTCAATTATGTTTTAATCACAACAAGGCCAACTATTTGGATACAAGATTATTTTAAAGGTAGTTAAACGTTTAGATACAATATTGAATATCATATTAAATTGCGTAACTTAAATGAAATATAAGCAAGAGCGTATATTATATTGGGAAAAGAGGGGGCATAGAAATCGGATCGTTCCCTCGCTGAAATGCTTTTACTTAGCCAACTTTAGTAGAGGAACTATTTACGTACGTTTCACTTGCGTATGACATGATTGGGAGGTATTCAAATGTATGTTTTATCTAACTCCGTCCGTACGGTTATAAAATTTACAAGTTCACCTTGCTCAAGTTTTATGCTTTATTAAACATTTTTTCTCATTTTACGTTATATTAAGAATTAAAGAAAACAAATATATTTTATACACCTGAGCCACACGTTTTGGAAAAGCAGGTTATGAGTTCGAAACCTCCCCTCGGATAGCATAATTATAAATAAGGAAATAAGTTACGACGTGGAATAGAGGTAAAATTCCTATAAACTATATAACGAGCACACATACTATCTAGGTTTATGAAACTTGATACAATTCATGTAGCTTAATAACAAGTCTAATATAACCATACGTAGATAATAAAAGCTGTACCTCTAATAACGATGTTAGATTTAGTATTCAAAAAAGGTACTCGACTCTGAATCTACTTCTAGTTTCTAACAATTACACATAGATCTTAAAAAATCTTTTGATTATTGGACAACAAAGTGAACATAGAAACAACACCAACTCTAAAAGTTATTATTAGGTATTATGTTATTATTATACTTTTTTTCTTACTACAATGTTTGTCATATATCTGCGAGCTGGAAGAAATAAAACTACTTCAATTATTTTATTCTAAACTTTGATACTGGCAGTTTTTGACAACTGTTACAAATATTACTGTTGCAATGTTAAACGTAGGTACATTGCGTAGGTACATCAGTCAGTTGCGTTGCGATAAAATCGAACCGCATTTTCGCGTTAGTTTGGTTGGTTGCGTCGGTTGCTTTGCAATCTTTGCATTTACAGTAAGTTTAGAATAACAATCTAGTTGTAAATTAAATAAGAAGCTATGGGTGTGAACGTTGAAACTATCTCTCCCGGAGACGAGTCAACTTACCCCAAGTCGGGTCAGACAGTAGTAGTGCACTACACTGGCACTTTGACAAACGGCAAGAAGTTCGACTCCTCCCGCGACCGTGGCAAGCCTTTCAAATTCCGCATCGGCAAGGGAGAGGTCATCCGTGGCTGGGATGAGGGTGTTGCTAAGATGTCCGTAGGCGAGCGTGCCAAGCTGACCTGCACTCCTGACTTCGCATACGGCCAGCAGGGTCACCCCGGTGTCATTCCACCGAACTCTACCCTCATCTTCGACGTGGAGCTTATTCGTCTTGAATAAAACCACACTCCATACATTTTCATACACTACACCCACCTAACTTCGATGACTGTTAGATGTTACCCTACTAGGACCTTAGATGAAATGTTCTTTGAAGTAAAGCATTGTGTACCGCCGTTTTAGTGCTTATGTCGACACTGATAGGGCCTAAAATGTGCGATTAGTCTGCCCCAAGTTACCTTGACATAGTACTGTGTAAAACAAAAATACTGTATGCATAAACAGTATTTTGGATGTGTGTGTAGTTGAACTATACTATATTTATGTGTGTAGTTGACTTTAGACTAAAGAATTTAATAGTCAATTTACAGTTTTTCCGCTAATTCCCACATTCGCATTTAATGTACTTATTTGAAAAAATCTCGTATAAAATATGATCTTACAATAGCAATGATAAAATTATGCATTTATTTGTGTATTTTTAGTGTTTATGTTTATGCACAAATGATTATGTAAAAAACAAAACAAGGTGTTTTTGTTTCTAAGGATTCCTTTTTGTAGGTAATGGTGATTTCATTAAAAGCTTTATCACGAAACTAAATTTAATAATACACAATTATCTACTACAAATACATAACTTTTATAAATATAAACCTCTCATATAGCTACAACGTGCATTACAATGTAGTCAATGTAGTCTACACGATAATACCAGTGTACACTGTAACTGCGAGAATATGTTTCCATGCAGTGTCGTAGGTACTCTGCACCCAAGGTTATAAACATTATGGCGATGTGAACAGTGGCAATATTCAAACACAATGTCGTATTAGATTGATACAAAGTAAAGATTAATTCCAAATCCATATCACCTAAAAATATTTGCTAAAATACACTAACTTGCAAAGTAATTTTAACGAGAAGATATGGGCACCACAACGGTCAATGACACGACACTGCGCGCGCATAGTGAGCGGAAAGCGCTAAGCGCGAATGAGATAGCAAGATAGTCGTAGCTTACGCGCGGCTCAAAAAAGTAGGAAGTATGAAAGTGGTGACTGCGTTGTAGCAATAATGGATATTTTGTTCATAGTGGGAGTTAGTGCGGTTACTTCATTTTTTTATTGAGTCGTGTTGTAATTTATTTGTACATTCACCTTCTTAACAACTGACAATGTTCACATCACTCTGTATAACGACCCGGGTTCATACAAAGTCGTGCAGGACTGATAAAAATTTCGATTGCATTTATGGGTAATCCAAGTTAAGACCACTGGCCCTATAATACATACCTTTTATGTAGCAATCTCTGCACTACAGCGAGCAGTAGTGTTGGAGAGCACGATTATATCAATAATAATTACTATGTTGATAAATTATTCGTTTTTTTTATACAATTGCCTATCTAAGAGTTCTTACACTTTTTGTCGGATGTGTATGATGGAAACACGCTCATAGCATTCTATTTGTGGGATCGACGTATTACAGCCGACATGACACAAGCATTGTTATGCCCAATATAAAGGTTATTCGTCGTCAAAAGGATCACAATAGATGTTACAGATGACGAAACTAGTGCTATAGCAATAGCTTAACTATCTATTCACTATCATCAAGTGCGAATCATTTGTCATACTTAGTACATATTACATTAAATGTTAATGTTATCTACAGCATATTCTTAATGTTCTATTAAAACATTTATTAATACATTGGACATATAATATATAATGATCTATGTCCTAAAAGATTATAAATTTAAGTCATCTTCAAAGCGGGTGCATTATTAGGAAAACTTTAACAATATTCAAGCCAGTTAGTTGCTGAAAGATGTAAATAGTGTTGTTAGAAGCAATAATAAGATTATAATAGAACTTCAAAACCTATTCATCAAAGGAATCATGAATCACAGGACTCTTCATTTTTGTAATCAATTTTAGAGGACTACTACTGGCTTGCCTAGTTATAGAGTGAAATTGAGTGCCTTGGTAGTTTATAACATACAATTTGGATTAAAGTTTCGTGCTCCTGGAAACATCTACGAAGATGACGACTCTACTACCTACAAGAATACCATAGTGTAATTGTATTTACTCTAACGTTACCATACATTCCTATCTCACATGTGTAAGTACTTACATAAATTGGTTTTCTCCGTTTCTCTACTTTAAATTTTTATTCATAACGTTTACTTTAACTAAGGAAAGAGTAAACACATTAAACTAGACATGGTTATTTTATAAGTTTACAGTGATTTTATCAAACTACCGACATCCTTTTCCAAGCGGCTTTTCAATCGATCACAGAATTGAATCACTGTGTCCCTTCAGAGCACTTCCTTCGCTTTATATTTGTAGCACTTCCTTTTACTTTAACATTTATTTACCTTTATGTTACTCACGTGTACTTCTAATCTAAGGCTACGGTGCCATCTCTACTCATTTGAATTTGCAATAACACAAATAGATATATATTCATATCATGTTTTATCAATAGGATCAAACGATTTTTCTGCCAACAACAATGTCAATGTCGTCAACATCGGTTACAATGTTAAAATCCAACTCCTTATTACTTCGTGCAAAAATCGTGGCACAACAGTTTCAATAACTTTTCGACACGTACGATATATATCACCATTTACAATAAAACTGATTTCACTATTTTCAACTACGATGTACCGTCTCAAAAGTCTTTGGTCCATTGTTTCACAAATTAAAGATCTGAAGGAGAAAGGTCGAATCGAGAGCGGCGTCGATCTCGGCTGGTAGATGGCATCTGTCCAGAGGTGGACTTTTGCATCGATGCAGATCGCGGCCGGGCTGCCAGCTCAGCTTTGTTTTTCTTAGCTTGCTTCTCGGCAGCAGCTGCTTGTTGCTTACTCTTTAAGGACGAGATTGAGACGACGACATCAGTGCTCACTCCATCGTGTTCTAGGCAGTGGAAAGTATATTTGTAAGTCATAAGGTAATCAACAGTTAATGAATCAGGTGGATGAGCCCTATTCACAAAAGCTGCTCGGATTTGAAAGAAAATATTGGTATCTCTGGTCTTGGCATGTACCTGGATTATGAAAGCAGTGGAAAATTGATATAGAAAATCAGTAATGGTAACAAGCAAGTCTAGGTTTCATTACTTATTATTATTACTTACCGGTACGTTTGATAACTTCGCCAGCGTTGTTAAGGAAGAACTTAGCCTTAGATTCTTTGGAATCCTTGTCGTCCTTTGATTCCTGCGGAAAATTATATTTATGAATGGTAATTCCATTTTTAAAACCAGCTTGACAACACAACAGTATACTTCTGCAGAATTTCTAATGTTTATAATTTTCAAGTGCCTCTAACCTTTGATTTAATAGATTTGGAAGCAGAGTCAGTGCTTCCGCGCCACCACAGTCACTGGATCTCACAAAAGCCCCGCCCGGGCTCCTTACCGGGGGTCGACGCCTCACCGTCAGCAGCCTCACCATCTAACTTGGGAGAAGCACTTCCAGAAGTGGCACCCCTGTTAAAGATGAAGTTAAGTCAAGAACAAGTGACACGTTAAATACTACCATTGCATGTTGGATATGTATGAGAATGTCAGTAGAAAACTCACGTCATGTCCACGCGGACAGTATTGCTATTTGCCTGATTGCGCATGGCCAGTGTGGAGACCATGGGTGGACGCACTGGTTTGTTGGCCAGCACATGCTCGATGTCAATCATCACCGATGGTGTTAACTGTGGTACAATCTGCACAAATGATATTTTCTCAATAAGATACATAATGCTCTTCTTTTAGACCTATCAAACACTGAACGTAGATTAAATACATTGTGGAGGGCAATAACTAAATCAAAGATATAACAAAATAAATCCCAAAATAACCATTGTCTACTGTAGGTAGGTATATGAACAGTGAAAAAGAAGAAATGTGAAGCTAAGGTCAACAGAGGTCTTACTAACCTGCAAAGCATGAATATTTTCCTTGAGCTGGGCTACACTGGTTGCTCCTAGCAAGAGACAGTTAACTGACTCGTTTTTAAGGCACCACGCTACAGCCAGTTGACTCATGGAGCAATCTGTTTAAACAAAGTAGTATGTGACCCACAGTATGATGAATAGTCATAAAGGCTGTATTTCAGTAGAACATCTAAACATACCAAGAGAGCTGGCTAAAGTAGCCAGATCACGTAGTTTGTCACCATATGTACGGGGCTCTTCTCCAGCTATCTGTTCCTTGCTTCCAGAAGTTGGCAGTTGCTGTAGAGGTTATGATTTAAAGTTTTAAAACTATCAAAGAAAAGAGTCAAATCCCAACACTAAGCTATTGTACTTTAAACGTGTAAAAAACTCATTCATCAACATCATCAGCCTGTATCAATCCACTGCTGGACATAGGCCTCTCCCATGATACGCCACTGAGCCCGGTCTTTGGCTTTTCTCATCCAACCACTGCCAGCCACTCGGCGCAAGTCGTCGCTCCACCTTGTCGCAGGGCGTCCTACACTACGTTTGCCAATTTGCGGTCTCCACTCAAGAACACGTCTACCCCAACGGTTGTCGGTTCTGCGTCTTATATGACCAGCCCACTGCCACTTCAGCTTGCTAATTCTGTGAGCTATGTCGGTGACTCTAGTTCTCTGACGGATCACCTCATTTCTGATTTGATCCCTCAGAGAAAGCCCAAGCATAGCCCTTTCCATAGCTCGCTGAGCAACCTTAAATCGGTGAACTAGTCGTGCCGTGAGTGTCCATGACTCGGCTCCGTATGTCAATTCATTCAAATTACTTGAATAAGTGTGTGATAATTTACATAAAAATGACATGGTAATTTTTAACATGATAAGCTACTGTTTCTTGATTTAAAAGATGTCTGTTTAGAAAATTATGAGGTTCTAAATTAATACTTCAGGTACAGCGAGGTCCTCTTCACACCAACTAAAGGTGCTATATTTTCGGTTGAAACGAGATTTTGCGAATAGCGCAGTGACGTCCTCCGGAGCAAGACCCTTGCCTGTTGTCAGAGCAGACCAGACCATCATCCCTGAAAATATTTCCAGGTATAAGACATGTTCTTTACTTGAATCTGAAGTGTGTCAGCCGTAAAATTTAAAGTACTGGAACAATCTAAGTATGACCGAAGGAAAGGGCGTAAGATAACCACGTACCTACTCCAATTTTGTGGTAAAGTTCCGGCATGTAAAGTTCTGGCTTCTCTCGGCAGAACATATGATATTCTGTTTGCTCCACTATGGGCGTCACACAATTGAACTGTCTGCAGTTTGTGTATGCATCCATTATCTAAAAATCAAATATATTACTTTTTAAACCCTGTTTAAAACGGGAAAAATAATATATTTTATTTACCTCTGAAGGAGACCAACGTGCGGTGCCCCAATATGAAACCCATCCTTTGTTAATGACAAAATTCATCGCGCGTACTACCTCTGTCAAAACACATTCATATTAAAAATGGCATTACATACTTAACACATATCCATTTTAAAAGCAAAAAGCTGATGAAATACAACTGACCTTCCATAGGGCATAGAGGATCTACCTTATGCAGTAATACAACGTCAATATATTCCACCTGGAGCCTGGCCAGAGATGCTTTCACACTCTCAAAAACGTGCTTACGAGACAAACCTCTCTCTACCGACCTATTAATAAAAATAAATACATTTAATAATGGCTTTAAAATAAATTGGAAGCTATTCAGCAATAAGCAATAGATTATTGTTGATTTTATTATAGTGCGTATTATAATGCAACTATGTATTTGATAGAGCGTAGTCAATTAGGAGATATGCGCGTATACATATAGGAGATATGCATTTCAGACTTTACAATGCTTACGACGTACACGAATCTCTTAAAATTTAACATCTTCTCTTCAAATGTTGACATGGCCATATCAATAATCATATAGAAGTGAAAATAGAAAATCAGCAAAAAGCAAGCATAATAATGATGTATGCATGTTTACGAACGTGCACGGTGGTGGTATTGACGGTGGAGCGTCTTTCTCGGGCTTAGGGCTTCTGATTACGAAATGATTATGATATTGTTAGTTTTATTAGTATGAAAGGAAAAAGATTAGTTTTAAATATCTAATAACAAAGAATAAATATCTAATTATTTTACTTATAATAATATATTATTATTATGAAACACATCAGTCCCCTTTTTGGATACCTGTATGTAATCAGTGTTATTGTTGTCTATAATAATATGTTGAGTAGTAGTTTTGGATATACGAGTATATCTAATAAACCTGGACACTTCTGAAACTGTTATTTTACCCATTGGTTTAGCCTTTCCTTTCTCCGTATCTCGATATTGTTAATATATTTATGAACAAGTAGTTGTAAATATTACTTGGTACATGGTACCGACATGCATTGGTATACCCAGACGGCTTTACTGCGTGATTGACTGTAGCTTCTTTTTAGCCGTCGTGATCATTGTTGCATAGATGACAAGAAAGCAAATTCACAACCGAGTAAATTTTTTGTACAATGTAAAGCATACTTTACAGTAGAATTCACGTAGTGATTTAAAGTATTAAGTATACTGGGAACTAATATTAATTATTTGATTAAAATGCCATTAAATAACATTGATCCACTTTGGAACCGTAGTAAAAATGTTAACCAATATTTTACTAACATCATAACATGGTTTTATAAGTTCTAACGGGAATTCTACTGGAACTTTAGTATCTTAAGCATTATTAATTTACAATGTCGTGGTGTTAAATTTGCAAAAGTAGGTAAGTATATTTATTTTCATTAAGCTTAAAATCTATTCAATTAAAGATGAATGTCTGAAGAAGATTTCTTTTTCAACATCAGGGTTTTCAAACATACGTTTTAGCTAATTCATCCTATTATATTATAGTAATAATTTGTGTATAACTCAAATAACAGAGGTATGTTCACATTTAGGGGCTAATCAATAATGATTTTACACTATCAATAAGCATGTACAACAATTTCCAGACATTCACCACGAAGCCTCCACTCTAAAAATAATGCATGTACCCCTTTCAACAAAATTTGCAAAACGCAAAATGGGTAAGATGGTGAAAGATCGTGACATTTTGCTAAAAATTAATTATAATCCATGTTGTTTGATCATTGAAACGGTTTACGTTGCAAAGAGTAAATTTAAAAACATTTATACCATGTCCTTTTGCATTAATATATTATACCTGCATCAATAACTCCAACTTGGTTCAATATAAGCAATAACAGTTAGGTCTTTCTGCTTAATCTTCCACCATCCTACCTTACAAAATGTGCATAGCGGCATCACTAAGTATAACAAAGGCGTTCAAAACTTCCAAATGTTAGATGCTTCATGTGTCTATGTGATATCTATACTTAGACCCCGACCATACATACTTTGTGCTCCAATATATTTTTGTAGTTATTATAACACTGGACCTCCTTACGTTTCTCTTTTTTAAGATTCTACCAAGCTCAGCTTCGCCTTTTGCTGTGGAAAAATTTAATTTTGAAACTCTTAAATATGATTTCTTACATGCTATTTAATCATTAAATAGAAGGAAAATTCTGCACTGCACAAAAAAACCGTACACAAACGAACGAGATGCTAATTAGCATTTCTTTCAGTTTACCTCTATGCAGTATGGCTTAGGTAGAGCTTAAAATATTGTCGGATGACAATATTGTAGAAAACTCTATGTACAGATCACACACGAAAACTTAAAGTTAGACGTAACTTACCGCAATGAGCTTCAGATAGATCAAAAAGATTGATTCCATTTTCGAGAGCCGTCATAACGACTTCTTCGGCGTTTTCCTCGTTCATCATGGTCCATATACCGAGACCCACGTTGGGTACGCGCAGGCCCGACTTGCCGAGGCTCTTGTATCGCAGGCCCGGGGTCACTGCCGACGCCACGGCCGTGTTGTTGCTTACGTAAGATGGCATAATATGGCGAGACATCGCCATTTCACCCGCTGTTATATAAGGTTTTGATTATTTATCTTTGCAGGAATCATTAGTATTTTTAAATGTTACGGACATTTTATTATGAAGTCTCCTGTCTCTTGTCCGCTATTTTATTTCTCTGCGGCTATGTACTTTCCAAGATAAATTGAAAGAGGAAACTAAAACTAGCAAAACTGTTTCGCGGCAAAAAATTCCCAATCGTCTTAGAATTGAGGTAATCGAGGTCAAATTTATTAGTTTCTTTTTACCTTATCTATCTCTGTCCTGGGATGTTTTAAAGTATTGTGCCTGAACTTGTTTATTTTGCATTTTTTTATGGATTTGTTAACGTTTAGAAAGTGGATATTAAACAGAAAAATAATTTAAAAAACACGGCAGCGGCGCGGCGCCGCGTTTAGATAATTTTATCTCGAAATATTTTTTGTTTAGTTCATTGTCTCAAAATGGTATAGATGGGCGAAAGAGGGGATACCTATGTCACTTGGTAATTTTATCAATTTTAATATCATTTTTAGATCTCACGGAGTAGCGTTTAATAATTCACCTGAATCTATGTGTTTGAAGGTGGCGCCATGGTAGATACACATGGATTGGGCACTAGCTTTCAAGTGAAGCTGCCAGAACACACAAATGGCGGTATTGTACGATATATTATACTGTTTATTATTATAGCTATTTATAGCAGTAGAAATAGGATTCAAAATAATTCTGGGTAGGTTGTCAGGGGGGACTTCAAATCTAAAATTGATAATGAACCTAAACGTCGCGAGCATGTTTATATTTTGCAGTCCACTGCGAACTAAGTACCGTATTTTTATAGGCACGAGGTGGCACACTAAGCATAGCGTTGTCGTAGTCTTGTAGCGGGAATCGAACCCGCGACCTCACGCTTCACAGTCGGCTATCCTCCCATTGCGCCACATCGGTCGTCTATGTTTGGCATATTATATTTAATTTTGTCATCATAATATTTTGACACAATTGTTTTTGGCATACTATGTATTTCAGTAGCATACATATATAGTTGTTTAGGATAATGGTTTTTGCCCTAATTTTGATTTGCATAAAGTTATTAGGTATATTGTTTATTCGTCTAATAGTTATTAGGCATAAAGTTCAAATATAATTTGGGTACCGTAGTGTAATAGTAGGTTAGGGTGCAGCGGGGATGGCCAAAACTTATACGAAAAGTATTTATAAAAAATATGCTGTGTAAGTAAATTTAGGTTTTAGAATGGCATGTTCCTCTTTGTTTTGATGTTTCATTAACAATTTATTAACTTTATGCACAACCCGTTGAATACGAATAATTACGTGATATATTCTCACGTTTGTTCATTGGTAAATTGAGCCGCAACAAGAGTCAAATGAATGATAATGGGTCCCCATCACTTCAAGCTGGGTACGCACTCAGAGGTGTAGCATGTAATGTATTTAAAATAATGTGAAACACAAGTCCGCAAGCCTTTCAGCAGTGCTACAAATTACAGTTCTGTAAAATGAGTGTGAAAAGACTTTTTAAGTGTCGGCAACCCATCGGCAACTCCACTGGTGTTGCAAATGTCCATAGGCGATGGTGAACGCTTACCATCACCGTCTGCTTTTTAGCCCTAATAATAAATTGAAAACATTAACAAGACGCTGGATAGTTCAAGTTGTTGGTGCAAGCTCAAAAGCAGATTCGGAGGCTCATATTTATGTAGATACTCGTTAACAATGGACGAGGCGAACGGTTATTACAGTATCAGATACATCACTGGCTACACCTCTATGTGAGTACCCCTTAAGGACACGTACGTAAATCGTTAGATACAACGCGGTGATTATTTAAACTATCTAGTTGGTGCATGCGCGATGGTGGCCTTACAAGGCGATGATAACGAGTTAGAATTCTATTTTGGTCCTAAATAATAAGTTATGTGACATCCCACAAAATGGAAAACCAAAACATCTTGAGCACTACGATATGTCGAAGAACCATAATATTCAAATGCATGCGACAATCAGCATAGAAATCCACAACGGTCCAGCGTGGTAGATAATGGCTCATAAGTTTTCTTTGGTGATCAAACGTTGTTATAAATACTCGTTGTATAAAAGACCTAAATCTCTTATATTATTTTATATACCACTCGTACTTTTATAATATCAGATACTTTTGTAATGTTGGTGGGATAGCTATAATGTGACGAGAAGTGTGTTGTATTACGCTCTTTCCACTTAGATAGTTACTTTGTGCGTTTTAAAGGATATAATGCAATATTCGACGAGTCAATTGCAGCTGAACACCGACAGTTTGATAACTACGGGATACTGATAAATGTGAAAACGTGTAGGTAACAGCTACACTGCGATGAAGATGCTATTCAATCTAAGATAACTAGGAAAAACTATTGTCACATAGTAGGATTTATATTTTTCATTTTTTAGACTAATTTATTCCGTTTTCATGTGCTAGATGTGTAAATTGACAGTTAACTGAGTGCTTACGCAACACCTTACACAAAAAACACATGAAACTACGTAACAGCATATAATACATATAGTAGAAGTGGTATTTACAATAATGATACAATCTAAATGAAATATTCATACAAATACGCACTGTAAAGCCGCGAAGACAACTGAAATATCATCGTGGTAAACCTCGTAATTGGCCTACGATTGCTATAGGTTGGCAAATTTGAATTGGCGGTTGGCCAATAAGGCCAAGTGACACTCAAAGTTCACTAACACATCGATTTTTAACATGCTTTGCAAGGTTGGTAGATTTGCTCCGACTAAAGACAACAACGGTTTCTTTTCTCTTTTTCTGTTGTTTAAAAAGCCATAATTGATGCATGAGAAAGTTAATAACAGTTTGTATTTAAACATCAAACCTCAAAATCACGTGTTAGCAGCTTCAAAAGCACATAAAATTTCACAATCATATTTTTTTTACACCGCGGCTGTGGCCGCTGCGTATAATAAGCAATATAAATATTTCTTGACTCACCTTGATCTAGCATCTGCTGGGAATGAGCACTAAAATCGTCCATACAATCCAACGACGCGATCGGAGCTCGACATCTAAACAATACAGATATTTTTCTATTTTAATAACAGATCAGTATTTATGATAGCTGCTCACTACTGGAAACTGGGAAGTATACGGGTACACTTCATATTTTTATTAGAATAGGTATACTCGTAATGTGAACGCCTCATAATTTTTATTCTGCTAAAGAACCAGCCTTATTTCTGTTATTGTTGTTTTAGTTTAAAAAACATTCGTGATATGAAAATCTATATATATGTACCTTTATGCAAGATTTTCAATATATAATTATTATCTAGCAAAGTAATTTTTTAAAACTCTTTCTTTCAAATAGGGATCATAAAATTTAAAAAGTCATTAATAATACTTATACTTATACTAGTTATTTTATTTTATATATAATTATGAAATAGAACAAGTAATACCTAACTGCCAACAAAGTTTCAAAAATCTTGATCTAAATTAAAGCTAAAACTTCCTTGTAGATCTATAAGACGTAATAAAACGAACAAGCGTCATATTTGGCTTACTTTTTGTTTTAACAAAATATTCTAATGGGACTCTTTCATCTATTTTGATTAATTTAAGTGTTGCTATATTTTTTAGTTATCCTGTAAAATCGTGAATAACATAATCGTCTACATAGCAATCAAAATGCTTACCCCTGTACTTAATATAAAATTAACGTTGTGAGAAGGTTTGGAATCTAATTTTATTAACTATAGTTCGTAAATTACATTATTCTATGGAAAGGGTAAGGTTAAGGACCTGGTTTTAATATTATTTACAAAACTAATGCCTTTCAATTCTAACTAAACAAAATATAAAAAAACAACATAAGGTTCAGAGATAAACATTACGATAAATAAACTATATTCCTCTAAAATTCTATTCTAAGGTTAAAACTAATGATGCCTGATGTTTAAATAGAGGTGCTACAGCAACATGTAGCATTATGATCTGTTGTATTAAATTTTGACTATAATTATGCTGAACATTCTACTGTGCAATAAAATGTCATGCTATTTCATCGAACTCGTCATTTCCTTGCAGGAACTTTTATATATACGTATATTAATAAACATAGTGATATAACTTATCAATTAGTATCTACAGTTAAATGGTATCCAATACATGTAATGGAAAGAACGGCGTGTAAAATGAAGCAGGTTTCAATTTACTACACAGAAATTCTTCATTTCCGCCCTATATTTGTAAAATAATAGAATTTGCTAATAGTTTTTTATTTTGTGGCAGAGTGAATTCAAATTCTTCCAATTTTTGTTGAATAAAGTAACCAGAATAGGCCAGGATATTTAGTTACACTAAATAATAAAGTAACTCTCTTCTTTTTTCCAATTTTTGTGTGCCATACTTTCACTTAATTGCAACAATTAATGTATGACAGCAACCACCTCAAGTCATCGGGATATCAAGGTGCTTTAGGGTAACTATTTATGGTGTGGTTACGTTGCAGGAGGCAGGTATGTTTTTGTCAACAGTAAGGCAAAAGCGGGAAAACGAAGAAGGTGAAGAGAGGAAGTGATAAAAAAATTAGACACACAAAGTACATCTGATCACCTTACCTTTTTTCTGCAGGCGACTGAAAATCTCCGATGATTCAGCATGTCACAAGCCAAGCGGTTGGATTCTGATAAGTACTCTGTAGCTAGAATGGTTGTGAAGTTTGAACATTATAGTGATTGGATTAAGTAATCTTTATTGAAAAAAGAACGAATCATCGAATGCTCCTGAACTACATACATACATAAAGTTGTCTCAGAACCACTCCAGCTATGAGTTGGTAATAATAATATACTGGGGTTGATACCTATTCACATGCGACGACCGCAGTGCGCGATGCGTGCGACGTAGTGCGCTTCTGCTATACCTACTTGCCGTGAGGAGGAGACGTATCCACATAGCTTTTATTCAAAATCTGTATTTGGTCACACTTATCATGGATTAACGAACCGTTCCAAAGTTTCGCCATAAGACACCCCCCCCCCCTTCACCCCCCTTTGGAGTGATGTAATCTCTAAAATCCTTTTTTACCTGATATCTACGAGTAGACTCAGTAAAAAACGTACATGTAAAATTTCAGTTTCGTAGGTCTTTTAATTTAATCATTTCGTAACTATTTAGTAGCCTCCCACACTTTTTGAATTAACCATTATATCGTAACTAATACAAGTCAATTTTATTATTTTATATTTTTCAGTACGTTTTTAAAGTGTATTTTTTAGTTTTTAGTCTTTTGTTACCAAGTTCAATCTATTAGACTCATCAAGACGAATCATATGAGCCCAAACACGAGGGGTTTACAAGTAGCCACTGCAGAGATCCCCTACCCACCTTCCGGTTGCATCATCAGACCCTTGTCACCAAGTACAATCTATTGAACTCATCAAGACGAATCATATGAGCCCAAACACGAGGGGTTTACTAGTAGCCACTGCAGAGATGCCCTACCCACCTTCCGGCTGCATCATCAGATCAGGTCGATGATACCAAATTATTGCATTGTCACCGAGATTACATACACATACAAAGTTTCAAGTCGATACGACAATTAGAAGTAGGTGAAAATTGACTTCTAAGATTTGATTACATTGTTAGTTAGTTAGTTACAAGTCAAGCTAATAAAAGTGTTTATACGGAACCCTCGGTGCGCGAGTTCAACTCGCACTTGGCCGGTATTTTTCATATTTTTTACAAGCTATTATTTTTTGTGCAAGGCATTGAAATAATAAAGATATACCTAGTACGATTTGATTTTAAAATATACCTATCTTAAGGCCTCTGAAATAGTGATGGCTACTGTATAATCACCATTAGCAATAGGAGTAGTATAAGACTACTCCTATTGCTAATGGTGCATGATGGATGACGGACACAACTTGTTAAAAATGTCAGTTGAGCAAAAACAATGTAACTGCAGTAAATTGACTTATAAAAGTCTGTTATTATATTCTCGAAGAATATCTCGCCTCCACAGCGACCCAACAATCATATAATTGAATTGTGGAGGGCCTCATACAACTTACAAAAGTTGTAAAAGTTTCAGGTGCTGCTTATATGTAATGGAATCGAAAATAACTCTCCGTTTCGATGTAAATGACTGCCCTGAAGATGCAAGCGATGCATGGGTGTTCGTAGGCAGTGTGAATACGTCTCCTCAGCGGCGCGGGGCGCCAGTTACCGGTATATGGTGGGCATGGGGTTGGAGTCAACGCTGACGCTGTCAGGCAGCCCCAGTGGCGTGTGTGGTGTGCAGCGGCTGATCGTGGACTCGCTTCGAGACATTTGCGAGCCTTCTTTGCCGCCCTCGCCCTCCACATCCACACCCTTGCCTTGCATCTCGTGTCTCCGCATTCCGCTAATATTTTATGACGGCATCTTATCTCCCTATAAACATCTTATCTGTAACGAACGTTCACAATCCACCGGACCGCGAACCACCGGAACCCACACTACGAACGCGTTGTACACGGTATCATTCACGAAGACAACAGGGAAACATAGAAAAGCATGCTGGTGACACAACCTAGGGGGACATCCCTCTAAAGGAATGCGGTACAGAGCGATTCAATTCACGTCCATTAGGTAACACAACATACAGAAAACATAACTAAACATTGATTAAACACACGATGGAAGTTAAGAAAGTGGGTAAGAATGTCTTAGGGGCTTTAGGTATACACGGAGGGAAGGAATGTGTGATCAAAGAGGATGATGTGGCACTTACCGAGAAATTTGATGAAAGAAGGTATTTAACTCTTTTTCACTTTGTATTTTTAACTTGAGAAACGAGACGCAAATTGGTGACTGTATTGCGGATGGCAGGCGAGCGCGGGGTGCAGTATAATACGCAGGGGTGAGGAGTAGCGCGCAGGTTAAGTTGTGCGCAGCCGCGTCTACATGCTACCCTGTGACCTAGTTTACTATCCCTCCTGACGTACGAATATAAATATAGATTTTTATTGATTTATTTTTACTTGGCTTGATTGACCTTTCATTAAAGGTGGCCTAGCATAACTGCAGCCACGCGATGTTAAGCTCGCGGTTAAGTTCTGCGGAAGCATCGAAATACAGGACATGCTCGATTATGGGGAATTTAATGATTTCCACCTTTTTTTAACCACTTGCATGGTACCATTTCACCACATGTCTCTTGATGTTAAGGAGCGATGTGGTCGAAGGTGACGCAGCGCAACACCTGGATTACGAATTGGCTCTCGAATGAGGCTGCCGGAATACACCGATTTGTGCTTGGCTACAGATTCTCAACTTGAAGGTTGTGTAGTGAGCCAGGCGAATACTAGAAGATGCTCTACCACTAAGCTTTGGTTTCTTTAAGATGTTTTCCTTCACCGAAAGCTCAAGTTCGTTGTATGATTCGAACCTACGACCTACGGATCGCAAGCCAACGTTACTACCACTGAGCCATCATCACTTAGAACTTCCTATTACTTAGAGGGTACATACTAAGTGGTTGAATAAAACTTTTATCCATCTTTGAGGATGTAACTGCAAATATTACTAAGAATTAATAATTTTATTAACTGAGCGCTATTATCAGTTTTTTGAAGATACAGGGTGTCATAATGACTCTTCTTGACATATACATGCAGATATAAATAATTTATTAGTCAAACAAGTAATGATAAAATATGGATATCAATTCTCAACTAATATTAAAATAAATCTAAACAATTTAACCTGATATCTATACCTACTGGTAAAACATTACAAGAAAGTTGTATATACGTTAATTTAGATAGGTACATTTTCAACTAACTGAAGAAGGTCTAAAGATAGTACAAACGATCCTTTATCCGCGGTTTTGGGTCGATACGTTAGGTCATAATATGTCATTTTAGTACTAGGGCATATCGATCCAAAACCGCGGATAACGGATCAGGATCGATTATTAATTTCGGGCATATATCCATACGGTAACATGCCTAAACTATTATATTATTTATTTTTATTTTTTACTTCCTAGTATATCGCATCCGAACCCAATATATATTAGACTCATCAAAACAGCCCAACCTCGAGGGGTTTACTAGTAGTGACTAAAGAGTTATCTATCCACCTCTTGGCTTCATCATCGGCTCAGGTCGATGATACCAAATGATTGAATTGCCACCTAAATTACATAAACATACAAAGTTGCATCCTGATATAATATAAAGATATTATATAAAGTAGGTTTAAATGTACTTATAAGATGTTAATACATTATTACTAATTAGTTAGTTACAAGTGAAGCTATAAAAGTGTTAATAGATAAATTTTTGTTTCCGTAGTTTTATTTCGACCATTAAAGGACAATGAGCGGTTTCGTCCCAGGTGTTGTATCATTTTTGAAAGATTTCAATCAGTGTTACGTTTTATTTGTATGGGCGTAACTCTTTATCTCGTGCAGGGAAACTGTTATAGTGGTTTCATTTATTTAACAAAATATTAGATAAAACTTAATTAAATAGTATTTTATAGACAAAAGGGTACCTAGGTGGCAAAAGGTGCCCGTAGATGTCGTTATTTATCTAGCGGTATGTATAAGCAGTGGGTTTCTTGTAGCTGTACTGTACTACCGTGTTTTAAATGGTTACTCCGCTGTTTATTTATTGACGTAGGTAAGTACCTACGCATTATTAATAAAGGACCTCTGGTATTTCTACATTTGCAGCTATCAACTTTGACTTGTTTTGTCGACTTGTTATAGATTGGTTTGTTACGAACTATTCGGCGTTCGAAGTTTCAAAAATGATATTTGAAGCAAGTCCGCATTTCACCGACCGTTTTTTTCACTTGAAGCCCAATATATAAGCTCAACGTGCGATAAAAACAAAATTATTTGTTTCGGTCGTACGATGTACGATGCCTGAATGCGTACACCGATGCCGCCACGCACGCTGCTCTGAGCTGTGGCCGCCTCGATACTCGCTAGTACATTTGTTTCACTCGCACAGCCCATCGCCGCCGCGTGCCGCGCGACGTTTCACGCGCCGCAGGTCGCGTCGCATACTTCATTCGTTGTCAACCATTTGTTTTCGTCGCTCACCGCTTGCCGCGCCTCACGCCGCGCCGCAATCCACACCGCTCATGGCTGTGGCCGAGCGGATAAGGTTAGACCAGGGTAGATAATATTTAAAACAAAAAAAAAATAATAGTAGTGTGAAACTCACTGGAAAAGGAGGAGAATATTATTAAAATCAAAGGAAAAGTTACTTACGGGTAATCTGAGATCGGGAAGGGGAAGGGGGGTGAGTTTTTAAGGGTATGAGTTTTTAAGGGGGGTGAGTTTTTAAGGGTAAAAACGGTTTATCTCGATTTCCGGCAAAACTGAAAGTCCTATGGAAAAAAGGTTATAATAATATGGCAATGTTGTGGGTAATAAAAAGATCTACCTACATCTTCTGCAATTATATACACTTTCTTCACATAACCTCAAAATTTATATGAAAAATTCAAAAACCACGTTTTTGGTTTTTTAGTTTTATTTTAAGGTACTAATAATTTTCTTTCTACGAGATTTGGTGAAAACTTACCTTTTTATGTCCCAAATACACTGCAATTTATTTGAATTGAAATATTTATTCTTTCAGCTTATTTTGACTTAATATCGAAAACGTACCCTAATTTTCAATCGAAAATTCACCCGTCATAACATAAAAATATTGTTTCAAAAAGTTGGTATCGTGCTTTTTGTTTATTGAAAACTCTACTTTCTGATGGTTGATACAATAGGTTCATTTTGATGTTCTAGCGCAGCAAGACCATTGTATCAAAGCTCTTAATCTTAGTGGTCCATGTGTATTGTAGTGTAGGCTACAAATTCTGCATTTTTTACTAATAATAACGAGGTTTTCTTCATCATCTTCTTCATGTATGGTGCTACAAGAAAATATGTTTCCAGACTATTCAGACTTGTATAAATGTTGTTTTCAAATTCTAGTCATCACCATCCAGCATCTTAGTTTGAGACGACCGCTCCTTCTGCAACCATCTCTGATCATCTTGGTTTCCTTTAAGGAGGCGTTGAGGTGAACGTGTCTCCTCCATGCACTTTATATGGCTTAACCAGCAGAGGAGGCCAATTCTCACTATTTTAATTATAATTATGTTTACTAGTCATTTAGTTCAAACAGTTCATGGTTGTGTCTGGTCCACTAAAGTAGTCTCCATTCAAAAATGCGCTAAAGATAAGTCTCAACAGCGATGCTATTCGTGGTTCCAATCCGGCGGAAATTAACGAACATAAAAATTTTAATTTCAGACCGTGGGAAAAAATGTGTTATTACTTACTAATTTTTTAATATTACAGCAAGGCTAGCATAGGCAAAGGTTTTCGAAGAAGCGTTTGACCAATACAAATGCAGAAAAGTAGTTTTCACCCCACAAGCTCGGAAAGAGTCTGTTTATCATTCGAAATCTGAGTGCAAAAGCTCATTTTGCGCGCTAGCGTGGAAAGTATTTTTAATATTCGAACATTTCTATTCAATTATTTTCCATACAGTCAGTCCACTTAAAATGCAACAATACTTGTTCATGTCAGTGTTCCAACCTCTTTTTGGAATAATGCCACTGGCCAGCACGGGTCGCCCTCTTCCCTCTAATATGGTCGAGGAGAGCGATGGCTGGCACATGCGTCAACTCGTGAACGGGTGCTGCTTGTGGGGTCTGGTCTGCTTTGGTTGTGATCCCGTAATTCGTTAATATTCATGTTCCCATATCCCAATGTGCACAACCAAACAAGATCAATTTTATTAGTAAAGCTAATTAAAAAATATCGGACTAATAAATGACAAAAAAAAGCTTGGGATTTTAGTGAACTTGCTCCAATTCAATCAATTAGTAAAGAAAGAATATAATTGTCAATGTGATCGCGCCAAAAAAATTACCTGTCGGGCGTTTCTTGCCTGTTCTTTTGCCGGCGTAAGGAGGTTGGAACAGGCATAGCTAGTTTTAAGTTAACGTTTTAAAGCGATCACAATGTATCCTATTGAATAAAACAAATTTTGACCTTTGACTTTGACTATTGCATGAAAAAAAAACTTTTTTATCTGTTTTGCTTTGGTACATCTAGCATTTTCCTCACTATAGTGAGGTGTAAAGTTGTGTGTTTCACTCGGCTGCAAAGTTATTATGTTTCTCGTACCTTTGAAACCCTCGCTACCCTCAGCATTCTATATTTGATTATTCGCTTCGCTCATGGTTCAATCCTAGAATCCTTCGTTTACTTAGGTTTCAATGCAAGTACTCGCGCCAAAATACAACTTTGCAGCCTTGCATAACAAATAACTATTAATTGAAGAAAAACGAGCCATGTTTAGAACCGTCAAACTTTTTCAAACTGACACGAAATCCATTTCTTTGAAAGTATAGCGCTACCCTCTACTGCGTCACGTGGGTGCGTAAAAAACTTTTGTTCATTTTGGCGAAGCTTAAATGAACGGTGAAACTTTAGATCAGATTTTTTTTAACCTAAACCCGAATTATCATAATTTCTTCAAATTATGTATAATTAACCTTAATTTGCGTACATTGTATTCAAAACATTACTTTGTATATGTCACTTTTTTTTAAAATAGATAACCTGTTAATCTTTTTTGAACATGTCTGCGCACGCATCGCTAGCACGGTGCGTGGAAAAAATATAACCAGCGTGTCATTTTTAAATAGTTTATACTTATTTATTTAGTCCTAGCTGCGCCCCGCGGTTTCTCCCGTGTCTTACTAATATTATAAACGCGAAAGTTTGTGCGTATGTATGTATGTATGTTGCTCTTTCACGCAAAAACTACTAAACGGATTTGAATGAAATTGGGAATGGAGATAGCTTATACTCTAGATTAACACATGGTTACTTTTTATCCCGGAAAAAGGTTCCTGCGGGATAACGGGAAGACGCGGGTGAAACCGCGGGACGCAGCTAGTAATTAATAAAAAATAAAATTAAGTAAATACTATAGTTCCCGATATATTTTCCTACTACAGACTCGCTGAAGAAAGAGCGTAATTGCACGACAGAGACACCGATCGGACGATTGAAAAAGTCTGTCATTCTCTATTGGTTTGTTCAGTCACCAACAAAATTGTCCTTTGACATGGTTTAAATCGTCTGTCATGGATGTCGTCTAAGGCCACATGGAGAAAAAAGACCTTCCAAAATACCGTTTTCCTTCTGAGTCAAATGGGAAGGATTTGTGATTCTGAAGGAAAACTAAGGTAAAATAAGGAAGGAATCGGTCTTGGAAGGTAAAGACTCAGAAGGAAAGTCAGAATTTTTTTCTCAGTGCATGTTGCTTGAAATCATGCAACAGGACATGGGGTAAAGATATTAATTAGGTAAAAGCGGACCCGACAGACGTCAGTTGCAGTTTAATTATATAACCTAGCTACCGACTGATTTATGAATCTAAACCGTCCAGGGCGCCACCCAAACGCATACAAAAGAATTCATTCAAATCAGTCCAGCCGTTTAGGAGGGGTTCAGTGACGTGTGTACGTAGAATTATATAAATAAAGATTATGCTTATAATACTTACCCTGGGCATGAGGGTGCTCGAGGCATTTCGATCCTTGGTTCACGTGGTGTGGGGCTCACGTCACCGGCGGAGGCGCGCCATCCCGCGCCGGCCACACTAGCGCAGCTGGCGCTGCCACCGCCGCAGCCGTCACTCTCTGACTCATCTGCACGGACGCTACTGTTACAACATCATCAGTTTGTGTCAGTCTACTTCTAGACCTAGGGCTCTCCCAAGCTACAACACTGAGCCCGGTCTTTAGTTCTTTAACTGCTAGTCGGAAGGCTTCCTACACTATGTTTGCAAAGTCGATTGTCGGTTAATTAACTTTGAGTTACATCTATTTACAAAATGGCGGGACTCTTTTACAAGATTGCCAGTTAAAATTCTGCCGGGAAGCAGTGCAAGTGCAGGAAAAATAACCATCAAGAACCTTTTTTGTATAAGTCTTAAGAATTGGTACATTCGATGAAAAATCGGAATCCTTAAAGAAATTCTCTCGTGTTTGTTCGTATGTCCGTCTGTTCCAGCTTATTTCGGTTAAGTAAAGTTGAAATTTGGTACATATTATATAGACTAACGCTGGAAATTAATTAACTATCTACAGTTTGCCCTACTAGAGATAGATTTTTGACGTTAGATATGTAATACTTCTATGGAGCTTGTGTCCAATTTTTCATCTCTAGTAGAGAAAACCGTGGATGGATAGTTTATTAATAGGGGCCGTAAGACGATTCAATCACGGACTTATAGTAAACAAATACGGATTGTGATTTTGGGGGCAAGTATAACAAAACAAAATAATAAATTCAAGTGCTTCGTGTGACATACTCGAAATCATCACTTACACAGGTCGTTGCGAGAAAGTCAAATGTATTTTATTTATAATTTATGATCCCGTACATAGTTTGAAGAAATTTAAGAAATCATTTTTTTTATTACAGAGCATAAAAAACCTAACGAAAATCTTGAATATGAAAGTTCACACGGAAAACGGAATTGCATGTAAGCCTCTTCACGTGAGGTCGTCTCTCACAAGACCGGTTTTTGACATCAGTAAAGTTATAAGTAAACATGTAGTTTATGCATATAATCAAGGTGCATAGGCATTCTTTAATTATCTTACCTCTTTGCGAACCCAATCGCGAAAGATTTATGAATATTCCGTCGTTGTCGCCGATGCTTTGACACGAACATGGTTTGGTCAACTGTGCGCTACAAGATTTCTTGATTACATTTTGCTGTAAAAAAAAATGATAAGTATATTGCGCTGTATATACCACTAATATCGTTTCAAAATCCTCGCACTCGAATCTCAAATGGTGGGTGAAACTGTGTCATACAGTTTTTTTTTTATTGTTGACAGTAGGTACCTACTGTACTAGATGGTATAATCAAACTTTTTATCACATCTATTTTCTATTTGAAAAGGTCTAGTTCCGTAGACAGGTAGTAAAACAGCTCTTCCCTAGGGAATAAAGGTTATTTGAATTTGGAATGTGAATATTATTTGTAAAAGTTCGTATCACCAAAGAGATCTATCACGAAAATTGTATGAAAAGTAATAAACAAAACTACGCGCGAGTAAAAGGTTTGTGAAGAAAATAAGAAATGCGCGAAATGCGTTCCACTTTCCAGTTTTGTTTGTAATTGTTCACTCAGATTCGGTTTAGAAAAAACTAGCCTGGGCCTCGCGGTTTCAACCGCGTGGACCGTACTCTATCTCAATAAAAAATACTATATGTCCTTCTCCAGGGTTTAAGCTATCTCTAAACCAATTTTTATAAATATCAGTTTAGCAGTTTAGCGTCGGTTTTATAAACGTCCGAAAGTTAAACATCAGACCAAATTTCGGTAAATTTGAAATTTTGGACAAATTTTCCGTTCTAAAATTTGACAAGTCGTGAAAGCGTAGCAAACAAACAAACAAATTGAATTACTTTAACCGCCCCAACTACGCAAGGATGGGCGAGTAAGGGCTAGTTTTGGGTTCATATACAAAATTCCCATACAAAAAGCACTCTCAATTCCCCATTTTCCCGATTCATTTTCAAAATTACCATTTTCTAAAAAACCTTGTCTTGACAAGAACAAATACAACAAAAAAATAATTATCCAATTTGGTGCAGTCGTTCTGAAGCTATGCGCTTACATACATTTTGGCAATTCATTTTCTACACTAACAATCTTATGATCATCTTAAATGCAAATACTCGTACAGGTCTTATACTCGTTCCTACGCTAATTCTCGGTGGGAATCAGAACTTTGGGTTTCAACTGAGTTGTCTAAATCTAACTGTAATTGTATTGTTTTTTTTATTTCTTACAGCGTAGCGTTTGACCACAAGTCACTTGATGTTATGTGCACTCACTGATGGGTGCTTCAAGACAGATTCTAACTTGCAGGCTAACCAGACGAGCACTTGAAAATGCCCTATTACCAAGCTATGGTTTTATCACGATGTTTTCCTTCACCGATAGCTCAAGCTCATTGTAGAATTCGTACTCATGAACTACGGATCGCAAGCCGTCACTACCACTGACCCATCATCGCTAGAAAACTTTTGGCGAGACATTACGATGATGATGTTATACTCACTTTTATTTATACAGTAGATACCTACACATACGCATACCCTCTTAACTTTTAATTTATCAATTTAATATTGAATGAATATCATCCTAACTTAGCGCTTGCGCGCTACCAATGTATGCTTGCTACCAACATAACACGTAACTTTACAGCTTTGATTTAAATTTTTCTATATATAAACTACAATGTTTGGCACAACGTACGCCATCATGGTGCCTCGTTCACGCCGCTTGCCGTAAGCGCAGAGACTATGAGGCATGCAGTTTCTCAGCAGAAAGGCTTTTTATATAATTATGTATTAGGTAGAACAATAAATATCCTTGTGACGCGCTGCAGTGCTACAGGTGGCATCACTGTATTCCGCCTACCCGAACCTAGTGCGCCTTCCCCTCCGCCCGCCTGTTGGAGCTTCGGTCCATCCTCCCCGGCGCTCGGCAAAGCCTCTCCATCAGTCGGTAGCCGGACGCTGACTTGTGACGTCGCGACTGATTGGGCCTCGATTCATACGAGATTAAATTGCCCGCATCTCGAGTTGCATCCGCCGTTGTCTGATAATACATACAAATGCTGCGAAATGACTTTGCGATGACTCCAGTGCAGTAAAGTTTTTCTTGTAAAAGTTAATATACTCTAAAGTTCCACATTTCCAAAAATATGGCAGAACCAACCAATAACGAAGTTTCCATGCAAAGTCTTGCAGAAGAACTGCAATACCATATCAATCAATTGGTGACGGACCAAGAAGCGGGGGAAAGAGTTACCCAAAATGATGTTTTCAATACTCAGGAAGAAAATGAATACGAATACAAAGGCTTGAAATGGCCTAGTTTACAAATAATATCTCCAATAGAAAAAAATGAAACGGAAATTCAAAATACAACAAATGAAAGTAAACAAGAGGAAACCGTTGACAACGATCTATTTGACTATTCGGCCGTCATGGACATACTTAATGCAGACTTCGACCTGGAAAATTTGGACGTTGATGAACAGCCCTACATAGAATTACAAAATCAGAATGAGGTTCGTTAATTTTTTTACGACTCTGTCCTAGGTTTGAATCCTGGCCGGTACACACATTTTTTTGTAGAGTACGATGTTTGTCTTATATGTTATTGGTGTTTAAATGTGTGTCGATACCACCTGCACCATACCTGAGGATGCAAGTGAAGATGCGGGTGAACATTGCAATAATTGATTATTTAATTCAATAACTTCAAATGAGTAATATTTTTACAAATATTTTTCAATGGATACCTTTATCTTCTCATTACGTGTCTAAAAATAACAGCCGGTTATTAAAATTGACTCGATCAGTCACTCTTTCCTGCCGTTTATTTATTCATTCGCCTCAGCCAGCGTCACAGCAATTATTTGCTGGAAATACTACAATAATTGACTATTTTAACTTTTTATTCAATGTTTGTCTCATAAAATGAAAAGTCATGCAATGCAATGCATTTATCGCGCCCGCGTTGAATGGTAGGTAGTGTGAGGCGCGAGGCACGTATATTTTTCGCGCTATAATTAGCACAGATTACGTACCTACGTCTAAATATATCCTACTGATGTGATTGATACATTATTATTATTATACCTACTCATAAACTATACATACAAATTACAATTTATAGTCTTTAATTTATATAGCTAAATTAAAGAAACCTTTGAGCACACGGAGAAAAAAGACCTTCCGAAATACCGTTTTCCTTCTGAGTCAAAAGGGAAGGACTTGTGATTCAGAAGGAAAACTAGTACAAAATAAGGAAGGAAACGGTCTTGGAAGGTAAAGACTCAGAAAGAAAATCAGAACTTTTTTCTCAGTGCAAAGTAAAGTTATTTGGCTTTCCTCTAGTTCCCAGATTTTCAAATGATAACTTCGTGATTTCCAATTCCGAATGTAATTATAAACTGCGATTTCATCGCTACTAAGGTACCAAATCTCGTGGCACTGCTCTAGACTCAAGTATTGATCAGAGCTATTTCCTGGAATAGCTCAATTTCCTGTGTTACCTTGTAAGGTCGTGTGGTGTCAGGTATAGAGGGCCGACTGTGTCGCCAACGTGCTGCTTGTTGCTGTAAGTCACATAGTCTGTGGTGGGACCAGGACGTGTTCATGCCCCGAAGTTCTTCCACGTACTCTGCTATCTGAAAGAAAAATAGAATCGATATATTATATCGTCGAGACAACTGACTACGTCTAGTCAATCAATGAGTAATAACAATAACAAATTGCAAAGGTGATCGCGCCCAAAAAATCGCTTCCCGGGCGTTTTTTACCTGTCTTTTGGCGGCGTAAAGAGAATAGAACAGGCGTAGCTAGTTTTATGTTTCAATTTTGACTTTCTAAAGTGATCACATGTTGGTACTTGTTTTTTTTTTTACTATTTACTGGGTAGCGTTTTACCACAAGTCGCCTGATGTTAAGTGACGATGCGGTTGAAGATGGCGTCACGCTACACCTGGACTGGGAACTGGCTCTCAAGTGAGGCTGCCGGAACACACCGATAGGTGTTTGGCGACAGATGAACTTGTAAATATATGCAGTTTGACTTTGACTGCTAAAATCACCACAGCCTAAACATAAACACATTATTAAACTCGTAAATGCCAAATTTTGTATTGTAAACGAACGTTTGTTGATTTGGGTCAAATTTGGAAAGGAAATAGCTTAAACCTACTTTTTATTCCAGAAAAGGGTTTCGGTAGGACAATGGGAATATCGCAGGAAGAATCGCGGTACGCAGCTAAGACATCATATTAATCAACTTTTGTTCTACGACTTTTACCAATACCTCAAATCAAATATGTCACATTCTTTTAGTTACACTTTTCAGGTTTAGCAACAACGCCTCCCGCGAGCTTCGTAGCTCAGCTACGTGGCGTAGGCATCCGTAGCCAAGCACAACTCTGGGAGCGCATATTGGCGCACATGCGCTGCGCCGTTTATCCATTGTCTATTGTTTATAACCGACTTCGTCAAAAATACCCGCACAATCACGTGCATAGGCTCTGACCCCTAACTAGGTTTTCCTGTATCTAGGGTACACGGATCGGGGATCCACAACACCCAGACACAGAACACCCAGACAAATATTTGCACTTTTTTTTTCCATGCACAAATATTTGTAGCGGAAATCGAACCCGCGACCTCACGCTTCACAGTCGGCTATCCGCCCATTGCGCCATATCGGTCGTCTGATTCTAATAACATTTTAATTATTTTTATATGTTTTACATTATTAATTTTGGTATCACTACATAGTTTAAAACAAAGTCGCAGGTCCAGTTGATAGCGATGATGGCTCAGTGGTAGTGACGTCGGCTTGCGATCCGTAAGACGTGAGTTACAATTCTAAAATGAGCTTGAGCTTTCGGTGAAGGAAAACATCGTGATCATTGCTTGGTGGTAGGGTATTTTCCAAGCACCTAGCCTCACTTGAGAGCCTTTTCCCAGTCCAGGTGTGGCGCCATCTTTGACCACATCGTCACTTAACATCAGGTGACTTGTGGACTTTAAAAACGGATTTTAATGCAGTTTTCAGCAGTAGATAGAATAATTCAAGAGGATGGTTTATAAGCTTAACACATACATACAACATATATTATTGTACAGAAAAGCCGAAAACTTCTAAGAGTTGTAAAATACTGCCCCATATTAGTATGTATCTACAAATCTACATTGCACACATTCGAAGCCGGGGCGGGTCGCTAGTAACACAATACATACATTATTATATGTTCAAATGTTTGAATACTTATAAAATATAACAATCCTTATTATGGTGTAGGGATTTAAAGGGTAAATATACATGATAATGAAAAGCTTTGTTATATTTTGTGAATAAGAAGCTCGGCCTTCCATCTGGTCAAAGTTACACGGGGATATTATCTTTTTACAACAAAATTGAAATACTATACAATTACCACAGTATTTCTTTGTAAACAATGTTTTTGTATTTTTCCTTTGGGAGCTAGAATCACCAGGGTACTCTGAAGCATGGCACATACAACTGGCCGGGAGAGAAGCAGGGGAAAGCTGCTCTGCTGCTATCACTTTGGCCAACTTGTCTGTTCCACCAGGAGCATAAAAAAAAGATATCACCTACACCATATATGTCTTTGTTCATTGGTTAGAGATTCTTCACTACTTGACACCACTTTAGCTAAGGAATTGACATAGTTAATTTATTTATTTATTTATTTATTTGAACATCAACACAATGTACATTAATAAAGTTAAAAAAGTAAAAAAAAAACATTGATGTATTAAGCTAAATGCCATTGCAGTTATAGATGCAGACTGCTTGTACAATATGGCGGCGAATAACATAATTATAACAAAATCAAAAGATATAAATATTGTAAAAAATAAATTCATGGCAAAATGAAAATAAATTCATTAAAATAACAACCAGAATTAAAATAATAGCAATTAAAATTCGTACAAGTAATAAAACATATTGAACTAATAAAAATTATATAAAAAAAATAAGGAAAAAAATTTCAAATATAAAAAAAAAGTAATAAATTAGTTTAAAATATTGTAAATAATGTAAATAAATGATAAAAATCAAAATAAATTCATTCAAACAACATTCAGAAGTAAAATAATAACAATAAAAAATTCATTCAAAATAATAAAACATAAATTAACTAACGTAACTTTATACTTGTTTCCTTCAGGTAGTCCCGGTTATTGTGTAAGTCTCAGACCTTGGAGGCTGAGGCAACTCGAACGCTTTCCTTTATATAACTTTTTGAATCATTCAATTCGGACATTCCATTCGAAAGAAATCATTGGTTTAAAAATGTTAGCATAATTATAAGAAAAAAGTTGCGTGGTAGGCAGCCGCTCTCCCTTCTCGGCTAGCTAGGCGTCACTGGGGTACGGGCTGTACGGGAGGGAAGTCAATGTCAAGAAATGAAGTGCCGTGGTATTATAATGTGTGTATTATAATTTTAGAATTTTAAATTTTTGTTAAATACCGGTGCGAAGCCGGGGTCCACTAGTATGTAATGAAAATGATTGATTGAATGATTATATTCATGAATTTTTAAGGGGGAAAATGATTATGAAAAGACGAAGCACAATGTGTTGTTTGTTATGAATTTATGATGCACAGTTATTAGCACTTTTTCAATAATTTTGGATAATTTATACTTTAGGTTTTAATAATTTCATAAATTTGAATTAGTATTACCTAATAATTTTTTACTAATTTTGATTGCAGTTGCAGTGTACAACTATATATATGTTGAATTCTTGCTGTTGTAATAGCTGCCCTTATAGGATAAGCCGTTAATTCTGTCTGAGTGGTGATTAACCGTAAAGGGTGCGCTCCTCTTGTTTATTACCTATTGAAATAATCACTTTCGGTCTCTTTAAAATATCAATTAATTTAATTACAATTTTTACTTACTATTTTTATGTTTGAAAAGTAAATTTTGAGATAATGAATACTTATCATCATCATTATTATCAGCCTTTCACGTTCCCACTGCTGGGACTCTGGCCTTCTCTCAGAGTGAGAGTATGGCCTGTAATCTACCACGCTGGCCCAGTGCGGGTTGGTAGATGTCGCATGCCCTTGAATGTTGCAGTTCTTGGGCATGCCGGTTTTCTCACAATGTTTTCCTTCATCGTTTTGAGCGATGGCAAATCTGCACATAACTGATTAAGTCATAGGTGCGGGGCCGAGAGGATTCGAACTCGGTGTCGGCGTCTTGTAGGTCCCACGCCCAACCGTTCGGCCACCATCGTTCATGAATACTTATACAGCAAGTTACCTGACAGAGAATGTTTGTATCCTATCCTACTAATACTCGTATTATAAACGTAAAAGTTTGTGAGTATGGATGGATGAATAGATATAGATAGATAATGGATAGAAATTAATCTCTAGAAGTACTGATGCGATATATAATTTTTTTACGATGATAGAAGGGTGCAATTCCCTCACTGCTTTAGATGTTCTAATGAGCAGTACAAGTCCTCTGACATAATATGTTCTGGGGATTTTAGCTAAAAAAATCATATACCTACATATTATATACTCTTAGAAAAGAAGAGAAGAGAAGGAGAAAGAAAGAGAAAAACCTCTCTTTTTGTTGTCAATTATTTTTCTAAATGTTATATCATGTCTTGGTAAAAAAAATTGTCACTGGCACGAGTTAAAAATGCAGTTGAATTATCCTGACTAATAAAAGCATAATTAAAGGAAACCATCGGAAATAAAAAAACGAACCTCTCGTTTTTGTTCCTCCTCAGCTTCAATTGCTCTCTGATGCAGGAGTTCTATGTCCAGCGCTGCCACTTCCTCAGCCTCTCTCGCTTGGCACTCCTTTTCCTGAAATATTTGAACCTGTTAACTTTATAATTTAAATAGTTGCAGCGTTATCTTGGACACTTCCTTACCAAATAACAAACATAAATTTGCAAGGCAAAAAAAAAACTTTCAAATCAATAAGGCCCTCTCACGTTTTACTAACTATGACGACGATATTTTTAAACGGCTTCTTCTAAGAAAATTATTTGGACTATGAATGGCAAATTAAACCGATTCCGTTTACCTAACTAATTAAAATTTATTGACAATGTTGTCTTCTTAAGTATTTTTTGTATTTATAGCGATTTTATAGCGATGATGGCTCAGTGGTAGTGACGTCGGCTTGCGATCCGTAGGACGTGGGTTCGAATCCTACAATGAGCTTGAGCTTTCGGTGAAGGAAAACATCGTGATGAAACCATAGCTTGGTGGTAGGGTATTTTCTAGTACTCGCCTGGCTAGCTACCACCCTCTTGTTAAGAATTTGTCGCCAAATACCTATTGGTGTGTTCCAGCAGCCTCACTTGAGAGCCAGTTCCCAGTCCAGGTGTAGCGTGGCGCCACCTTCGACCACATCGTCACTTAACATCAGGTGACTTGTGGTCAAACGCTACCCTGTAAATAGTAAAGAAAGAAAGATTTATTACTAGGAACCTACCGTATGGCTTCGTTTGCGTGGAAGTTGATAGTTTCCTATGCAAATTTTAATATCCATTTGACCCCCTTTGGCGATGTGATATTCAAAAAATCTCCTGCACTAGTATTAGAAAACTATCCTGAAAACTCCACGCCTCTGTTACCTCTGGTTTAAGCTGCACGTTGATTGTCAGTCAGATAGTCAGAGCTACACAATGGTATTTTAATATATAAATATATTTTTTCTTCTGCTACGATAAGTACCTACCTTTTCAATACGAGTGGCGTTCAATATAAAGTTAAAATTCTGTACAAACTCTTTGGAAGTTAAAAACGCCTCGGAAAAGATCATAATCTCAACTCTTAAGAAATTCAAGGTAATTCCATCTACCGGTAAGATCATGGGCTCTATTTTTGGGAAAGGATGTAGCGATGGTAACGGACACGTTTAAGAAGGATCAATAAAAAATGGATTATGAAATTCGCAAGAAACGGCGAGATAAACTTGTAAGTTTGACTTTGCAGCGGCTGCGATGCTCCAAGATACTGGTTGATTTTTAAGACAATCTTTTTTCGTAACGTGATTCTTTACGTCACTATCGTTCGTGAAATTTATCAGGAAACCATCCGCTTTCAGTATACTGTAATATAATTATAGTTTATAGTATTCTATTCGATAGAATAGAAGTATGTCCACGGTAAATACCTTTAGGGTAGCTATCCCTCGGAAAAATACTTTGTTAAGCAATGTTTTGTCATTGTTCCGAGAGGTATCCTAAATATTTATTTACGTAAGTAGACTAAGTACTTATCTATGGTTCTTATTCTTAGTAATTTGAATCGAAATAAAAAATATACGCTTCTTTTGCGGACAAAATGTTTTTAAGATGATGTCTTTTTATAACGTGTTTTTTTACAGTGCATGGTAAGTACCTATCTACCTTGACGACCATTTTTCTTATCATCATCTCTTAGTAGTTTTAGAAAAATAAAGGGTTTTTGCAAAGAAAAGGTTTTATTATTATCTCTTTTCGTGACGTAATCTCTTGTAAACTTTGATGAGGCTTTACGTTACTATCATTCATACCAAATTGTTTCGAAGACTAGACGCTTTAACAATAGCCTAAGCATGTCTTAAAGAAACGGTAAATACCCTGTCAGTATTCAGAATATTTTTCGTCTTTTTTAACTTAATATGATAAATAGAGGGTTTTTGCAGGCAAATGACTTTTACGACCATCTCTTTCAGTAACGTGTTCCGTTATTAAATTTAACAATGAGTAAGTAGGCATATGTCACTATCGTTCGTAGGTACACTTCATCAAGTTTTTACAATAGACTAGGCTTGTTTTAGTACATAGCGTAATAAAAATATAATAGATAAAAGATTATTGCGGCCAAAAGATTTTTAAGACCATTTTCTTTTTATGACGTGAGCGTGAATTACCTATATTACAGTGCACGGTAAGTACCTTGACAGTATTTTACTAAACATAATGTCATAGTATTTTATGAAGAATAAAGGATTGTTGCGTACAAAAGATGTTTGTTTCTATCTCTTTTTGTAACGTGATCCCTACGTCACTATTGTTCGTACAACTCCTTTAGAAAACTACAATTTACAATAGCCTAGACATGTTTTATAGACCACAGTAATTACCTGCTTACAAGTATAAGATTGACATAATTCAGAAAATACAAACACTCTCAGCTCGTGTAGGTAGGTACTATACTTTTTCAATAAAATGATATTCGTTAGACATTCCTAGGTATGTTTACTTATAATTGTATTAATATTTACTGTATATTGTTATTTTTTAAATTCTAAGTACCAACTTCTACATTTTACAACTTATACCTATGTATTATGACATAGATGTGTGTTTTAATATCCGAGGCTTCGTTCGCATCGAAACGAGATAAAAAGTATCATGTGTTTCTTATTTCAGGTCTTAATTTAGTTGACGATTGTAATAATTATAAAAATTAGTAGAGATATTTGTAACAATAAATAAATAGAGACATATCTAATTGATTACCTTTTGTACTTGCCGCTCATGTTCAATTTTCTGCTGTTCGAGCTCTTCTTCCGGAATTGGTGGCGTTTCATCGCCACTGGAGCCGTGTTTGGCTCCTAAGGTCCAAAATTAGACATGCGTTTTAATCAAACTAATGAACAAGCAAATATTTGCATCATGTCAAAGAAATGTCATTGCGTCTTAAATGCATATTTTAGGAAACTGATATTTACCAGTAGGTGGGTGGTACGAAATCCAAAATTGGTGAGCCAGCTTTTATAAACTGTTATTACACTAAACGCGACTAATCATATAGTACTCGTAATATAGTAAATGCTAAGCGTTAACTGAAACACGCATACGTACACCGTGAGAATTTATTCATAGATGTTTATTTTCATGGTGATTCGAAGTGAAGTTGCGTATAGATGCTCTGGCAACTGTCCAAAAGATTATTTCTCCTCAAACGTTGTGGATTTAGCGGAACAACTCGTTCAAACAAACCAAGGCTTTTTGCTAATGTGACACATTATTATCTAACCTATCAATTTGTAACCGACCTACGTTTTCCTTAAATATTAGTTATGAACCTATTTGATTATTTTCATGTTATTATATCAGGTAGTTAGGTACTTTGTTAAAGACTATATCCACGCCTCGTCCCCTGAAATTTCATTATGTACATCATTTACATCTGAGTTGCTGTTGGTACCTACTCTGGTTTATTTTCAAACCTTCTACAAAATGATTAGCTGTGGTTTTATCAATTTGGAGTTGTATATAATCAGATGACTAGTTATTATATAGGTAGGTACCTACCGATCGATTTCACGTCCTGGGTTCGAATCCTTCATCGAGCTTTACGTCTCGTTGAAAGAAAATTTCGTGCAAAACAGTTTTCATAATCAAAACGCTCAACATCAAAGGTATGGCTCACAGTATGGCATTAGTCGTGGGCTACTCTAAATTATAGGTAGTTAGTAAAAAGTGTCATTATTGTCTAGATCATGAGTAAAAATTAAATAGAGTTAGATGCTGGATAATTTCGAAAGAAATTCGAGTATGTTTGTATGGAACGAATCTCAATACAAAAAGAAAAAATACATTAATTATATTATACCTATTTCAAGTACCTAAAAGCTGATTTTCTGAGGCAATAAACGTTCCGCTAGAGCACTTTGCTGGACGACTAAAATAATATTCAAAAGCGAGACGTCGCGACAAATTCGAGACATTTGGCGCGTTTAACTGTGATATTACTATCAAACTGTGCCTCGTCGTTACAGCCGCGGTTGCCCTGTTATCCCTGGTGCTGTTATCCTATATGAACTTTTTCCGGGATAAAAATTAGCTTAAGTATATACCAAAGTTAATCCAGGGCATAAGCTATCTTCACTTCCAATATCATTTAAATCCGTTGAACCTTTTCAGCGTGAACAAGTAGGTAACAAGCATACATACTCATTCAATCTCTCGCAATCTTTCGCATTTACAGTGTAATGAAAGTAAATGTTATTGATTACAAGCCCTAGCCCGGGCAACGGGCGAACGAGCTGCTATGTAGCTACTTGCATTACCTAGAACTTCCATAGTTCAGCTAAGGGTACCTACTAAACATGCGCGAAAAACGCGTCTGCGGCTCTGCGCTCCAGCCAACGCCCAGTCCGTCTCCCCGTCCCCCCGCCAGGTATCAATTATCTCATCATAGAATTTGTTTGCATAATCTGTCTCCCATACTGTGGCTGCACAGATTGACCAATCATGTCAGTGTCAGCTTTCATAAGGCCGGTTTCATCTATCCACAGTTAGACATAAATTTGACATTACTTCTAAGAGCATCGAAATGTCAAATTTCCATCTCCAGTAGGGCAAATCGTGGATAGATCGGTTATTGAAACCGACCGCTTGATAGGAACCTACTCT
Source organism: Opisthograptis luteolata (assembly GCA_931315375.2). NCBI lineage: Eukaryota > Metazoa > Arthropoda > Insecta > Lepidoptera > Geometridae > Opisthograptis > Opisthograptis luteolata. The sequence continues at coordinate 8,802,757 of OV928033.1, forward strand.
ATCCCGTATTAGAGGACCCAGGGCCCAGGACTCTTTTGTCGGAGTTACAGTTGTCGAAGTGAATGTCTAGGAAAAATACAAATAAATTACATTATCGAACAATGTTAGAATCATTCAAAAACAAAGCATGAAAAGTTACTGATCATCGTCATCAAAAAAATTCCACTGCCGGCATTGTGTCCGCTCCAGGAGAGATATTCGAAGCATCGAAATAATCGGTCGAGCCGGAAAAAAATAAGCCATCTAGCTTTCAATGAAAACGTTGCCTAAACCCTTTGAGATATAAAATGATGTATGGTGAAATTGTGTATCATAGATAGGTCTACAGAGAAGTCCACAATTGCATAATATGTCTATCTCGGATAGCATAATAAAACTATAAGTACTTTTTTACATTTTAAAAGTTGATAGAAATGCCGACCAAAATCAGACCATACATACTTTTATAGTAAAACACATTCAAATAAATCATTTCATATTTCAAGGTTGTTCCAATACCTGTAGATTCAAATATTTCAAAAAATATTCAAAATTTTAAATTATAAGAAAAATAATGCCACCACGCCCCCGGCGCCGTGGCCGGTGGTCGTAGCGCAGCGGGAAACGCTGCTAGGGGGCACCGAACCTCGGTGACCGAAGTGCCGGAAAATCTATGAAGTAGGTAAAGTGCGGTCGCGGTCGCGGAATACTAACCACGCGGCTCAAACGTGCATTCAGAAAAAAATTAAAATAATTAACAGAGATTAAAATAGCTACATAATGTTCAACATTATAAAAAAAAATATTAAGAAAAATATACCTACATAAATAGTGATAAAAAACAACGACTTATATTTGCAGATACAATAACTTCAATCCCTAACTATAATTATGATTTAAAAATAATAGTCCACCCATGCGAAGCTGTGATGGGCCGCTACATTGACCTATGAAATATATATATATTTTTTTTTTGTTATGGCGTCACACGTTTAGTGTATTTGCCAGTGTCAAGTAAAAAATATTTCAAACTCAGAAGTTGAATCAAGTTTAAATGATGATGGTGATGATGATGATGAGATGATGGGATGAGGATAGTGTTTAAGTAAAGTAGTGGAGTTTTACTTAAACTTTACACGGACTTTTTTGGAGCAAATAGAAAAGTCACTTGCACAACTTTATTTCAATTTCCCACACTCGTACACATTAACGAACACATAATGGTTAATAATCCACCAATATTACACATTATCACTCGAAGAAACACAAGTTTTGGAAATAAAAACAAAATTTTCACGTTGACAGGTCAATTGCCGCCAAAAAAAAGTAAAAAGATTTTTTTTTCTACTACATAATCTATGGTATACGACAAAAATGTTTTGGGCATTATCTATGGACTATTGACCTTCTCTCCCTCTACCGTAGCGAGAAGTCTGTGCCGTAGAAAGAGAAAAGTATTGTTACTTTGTGTACGTCAGTAAACGTCATGTGGGAAAAAAAAGTATAATAAATGTCTATGGTTGACGCCTTGCCTTCGTTCGTTATTGAGCTGAAGATTGAAGGATATTATATCTGCAGTTTTTAATTGATTTTTAACAATTTTATTCAGAATCTTATTGTCTCATTTGTGTCCTAGTGATCATTGTTTAAATTATAATATTATCTTACAAATGCATCATTTCCGAAGTGGATTTCTATCTATTATTTATGAGCTTAGAAAAAATCGAATGCATCATTTCCCATGCGCATGAAAGAAATGTCAGAATAGATTTTGTCAGAGAAATAATTTTGTCGTAGGGTATCGACAATGTAATGCTTCCAAAATGAGTGATTTTATTGTATAATTGTGAACGTTAGTATGCTAAAGAAAGAAAATAGCCATCTAGTTGTAATGATACGGACAACAGTGCAGTGATACAAGAGTCGTTTTATTGACAGCCGGCAGGCTCGTCGTCCAAATAAAATCAGAAGTGTTGTAAAAATGAACAGTCGAAGTGTAAGCGATAATCTCGTGAATTTCTCGACTGAGTTAACAACAACACTGAATCAGTTAGATTCGAAGGAACCTTTGTTGAGTTTTCCATTCGATCATCTGTATGCTTGCCACTCGGAAAGCGGTGATAGCACGCAGGCTTTGCAGTTGGATAAAGAAGTTGAAATTTCAGCACACTGTATTGTCTCGCAACAAGAAAAGCTATCGGCACAAAGAATTGCTTCTTTAGAAAGTCAAAATAAGAAGTTAAAAGATCTTCTTATCTACCACCTTGATTTGATACAACAACAAAATGAAGCAATGTCCAAAAGAGAAAAGGCCTTACAAACATTGAGACAAGAAAATGAAACAGTAAGTGTGATGTGCAGAAAATGTTAACAATTTACCACATTCATAAATTATGAGCAAATCTACTTAAAAAAAGAAATGTTCTAAATAGTTTTTAACCATACAACCAATTTCAGAATTTGCATATTAGTGTTTTAAGCTAGGCCACATAATAGTGATTAGGTATTGGAAATCAATCTTCATCTACCTTTGCAAAGTCAAGGTTGCAATTAAGTAATAGCAATAATTATAGTAGACAAGCCAAGTGGAAACTGACTAACTGTTAACTGACTGTTCCTTTACTGTTCATTTTAGGTACATTTAATATTAAAACACAAACTCACACTTATTTTTGATAATTATCAGGTATATTTATTAAACATATTGTGATTATTGTTGAAAAAATAATTAGATGACATCGTTAAACATGTGGGAACTAAGTCAATGAGACTTGCCTATTATATGAAATAACTGTCAGAAAAGAGAAGATTGGTTGATGCAAACTGAATAATTAAGGGTTAATTAATCAATTTGTATTGATACTAGGTAGCTAAACCATTCGACATATGGATGTACCATGCATGAAGGTAGACAAATAAACTCAAATCAACCTACCCACACTACAACCATACTCAACTATACATATGCATGCAACACATTCTATCTGAGCTGGAATCTCTGAATCTGAATCTGGGTAGGCATAAACAACTAAATCATAGTCTAAACATGACACTCAAGAGTGATGTAGATTTCTATTTTAAGGTATCTAGGTTTAGTAGGTAAGGTATTTTCAAAATTAGCTAAGTACTTTTGTAAAGATAATTAATGCCATTTTTAATGACTTATTAACAATTCTTGGTGAATTATTTCAGCTCAAGACAAAGGTGACACTTGCTGGTTTGGATCGCAATGTCCCTGTAAGTCACCACAGCTTCGTTGCCCCACCTATTGGGCATATACCAGTCACATCAACTGTCACTTCTGCTTCATACACATGTGATGACCAGTCTTCTGCATCACATCAGGTAGGTAACTAACATCGCAGGCTTATAACCTTACATCTATATAAATGACATAGTGGTTTCCATTACAAGTACTGCATGCCACAATTGTAAGTTCTCTGGTGTAATTTTTATAATCATGTTTGTTCTCTTTGTCAACAGAGCTTTTTCAATAGCTTAAATGAACTGCTTATGGGAGAAGATCAAAGTGGACTGCAAAGCTCATATTTGTTCAACACCGATCTAAGCACAACCAAAAGCTTAGACCCGTTTGAGTTAGATCGCTCTGGTGAATCTGGTAAGTTACTTCTTTTGTTTTTATAGCTGTTATGGGATGTGCATTAATAATGGGAGCTTAAAATTAAAAGGAAGGCTAATAGTCCTGTCAAAATTCTTTAGATGGAAGTCAAAGAGGCGGAGTTTAACAATCTCACAGCAAAATTTCAAAATAAGTTATTAAAATATTTAATATTTAAATAAGTTATTAAGAGAAATAAGACATTATTTAGTTTTGTCTTTATTACCTTTGACTAAAAATAAAAAATTGCCTTTACAATACACATTGTTACATTAGCGGGTTTCTGAAATGTTTGTTAACTTTGACTGTAGATGAAATCTATTGCTATCTTAGTCTGGCATTAAACAAATGACCAAGACAACAATAACTAATGACTGTTGGCAAGAATCCTGCCATAAGCTCAAACAGTTTTATTGTTAAACTGTCCTAGGTGTCTTACAGCATTTTATGGTCATTACAGATCTCCAAAATTATCTGGCATCTGATCTAGAAGTTACATCAATATTAGAAGGAACAGCTCTGCCTTCCGAGCCTTTACCAGTCGCAATGATTGACAACAAGCGCCTCAAGAAAGATCCAAAGCTGGTAGATGTAAACAATGAACCCAAATACACAGTGACCACAAACAGTGGTAATCCGAAAATTCAGCGGAACCGTAAGCGGCCAACAGGTATCGGCAGTTTTAGCCGGATGCCTAAAACTAAGCCTACTCCAAAAACAGAAGCAAGTAAGTTCAAACAGTTATTAATTATAATACATATATATAAAGAACATAGTTAGGTTTCTTAAGAACATAATTATTGATAGTTTCATGAAGCAGGTAACATAGGTAATATTTAAGTCTCCATCTTTTTTGGGTTTGTTGATCTATGTAATTTTTTTGTGACCTTAACCGTTGAATTATTCTGTTTCGTTACAGGCACCATCTACGACAACGATATATTCAGCGTAAACAAACAATCCAAAATAAATACGTATGGAAAATCTAAGTCAAAGTATGGATACACTGCATTACAAGAGAGGCTACGGCTTATTGATCCCACTCCAACTGGGGAAGATCCATACCAAATCGGCGAAGCAGAAATGCGAGCGCAATCGCCAATACCAAAATTGATGCTGCAGAAGACGAACCATGGCCGAATGAGGATATGCACTGACCCAGCTAGTGGTGTGACATCGACAATTACGTCAGTCACACCCACCCGCCGGATCTACGACACCATGAGTACCACCACTACTACTAGCACAAAAACAAAGCGCGCTAGAGTCACAGACCCCTACAGTGCATCAAACATGCATGTTCAAAGTAAAAGGGACACTGCAAATATTTCGTTGGATGATGAACCCGAGTTAGATGTTGAAAAACCTGACAATGACATAGATTGGCGTTTGTTTACCACAAACAAACCTAAAGAAACGAGCTTATGTGATTTCTCTTATGGAGAGACTTCAGCTAATCTTATAAACATACCTTTGGATATCACCAAAATGGATTTTCCGGACTTTTTTGAGCCGGGCCCTGTTAATGCAGATAGTTCCATTGTGACAGAAATGGAAACAGTCCCAGAAAAGCATTCTTTAGAAAAGTCGAATAAGCAAGGGGCTAGAACTACCAGCTTAGCAGGGCCCCTTGAAGAGGTAAGTGTTCTTACATGGCAGTTGTAATTAGGGAATACTTAGGGCCCTAGGGTATTCTTACCCCTTGTTAGAAACCTGCTCCGGCTTCGCACATGTATAGCATAGATAAACAAAACGTAGCCAGTCTCAGTGTGTATATAGTTCTATCAGTGCAAGAATTTGTAAATCAGATTTATAGTTCCTTAACTTACCTCCTACAAACTTACAATATTAGCGCTAATTCCAAAACTGTTATTTTATTATTTTGGACCTCTCCTCACAATGTCTACATGTAAATAATAGATGTTACTAATATTACATATCCACATCCCTGGTCTGTCACTCTCAAATAAATATGATAATTTATATTGAGTACTTACTACCATAATAAAAATGCTAATGCAAGTCTTCCTCGTACAATGATATGTGCTAAAGTATAAATAAATAAAATAATATCATCATAATCATTTCTAAAATCTACAAGACGTTTCATCCGCATAGAGCTATACACAAAAATTGTGACACAACTAAACACAGCCACACCATGACATAAATAGCTCTGTCCCCTGAATAGTTCTATTTATATGACATTCTATTTATATTTAAACAACTTAACATATTACATTATTTATTAGTGCAGACAGTAATTGTTCCTACCCACTGCTACTAACATATAAAATTTGATTTCGATTTTTCTTAACTTCTACTCTCTTATTTAAATAATAATATAATTTTAGGACTCAAGCTCAGAAACAAAGAAGGGATCTGAGACCAAGCGCGGGAGAAAACGAGCACTTTCGACGGCGGCCACATTAAAACGTGGTGAAAACACTCAACAAAAAGTCCCAGCTAAGCCTAGGGCCCGTCGAGGTAATAAGAAGACCTAAGTGGAGAAACAGACAGTGGTCTTTTGTTTTTTAGTGATTAAAGTGACTGTATATAGAAAAGTAGAACAAAAAAAAAACAAATGCCATCACCCACATTTTTATTATTAAAGCGATCCGTGCTAAGAAGACCCCAGTCCCAGGAATGACGACGAAGAAGCTTTACTACACCTGCATGGGTGATCCAGACCTTTCGTGGTATCTCGGCCTCGACCCTGATGTTAAGAAAGAAGATTGTGAACCTATGGACACCACTTCTTCTAATGTCGAGGTAAGTTCGAATATACATCGGAGGCACGGTAGCGCCCCCGCTAATTCAAATTTCACTACACTCTTCCACCACTTGTTTACTTCTAGAGCCTGCACAACTGGAACAGACTACCGTATTCTACGTTGTGTCGGCATCTTCAGTAAATTCTTTTAAAAATAAGCTGGACAACTGATTGTGAATGAACAATTGCTATATCAATGATTTTTCACTGAACTTTTGGATATTGCTATAATTCAACACAACGTGATTAGGGACATCAGCTTAAAGCTGGTCGCCTATTACTAAATCAATAAATAAACAAATAATAGATTATCCATCAAAATTAAACGTAGTTCCTTGGGTAGTGCAGCACTTGAAAACGTCTGCTGGACTGTAAATTTTATTTTGTAAAATTTTCGTATTAAAAATAACGTTTGAATACGATGAACCATAAATATTGATATATAATTCAGTGAGTCACATTTATCAAAAGTAATAAGGCGAATTTCACCTTTTAACTTGTATCGTTATGGTTGTTTCCAGGTACCACGATGGCGCGAGAAACTCTACGCCAGCCTCTACAGTCTGGAAGGCACAGAGAATCTGGACGACAAGGTTTTCGAGAAGCGACACCAGAAGCTGGAGGCTGAGGAGCGGAGGCAACTCAGGTCTTTTTCAAAATATACATATTTCATAGTGTCCTTATGGTTTTCATAATTTTTTATTTAGTATAGTTTTCTTTATCTTATTTTGTTGCTTTACTATAAACTTGCTTTGCGATGAGACAGGTTTGAAAAGTTTAAAGTTTTCACGCTGAAATATGTCGGAGAAAAAGTATAAGTAGTATTTATAGTCAAAATTTCAGCAAATTCCACTTTTATAAATCTTACTATAAACAACAAGTAGGCAATAAAAAATACATTAATCTATATACGCCTTCTTACACTAAATCCTCGATTTATTTAGCTTACAAGTGGTTATTTTTGTTAGAGCAGTCCGGCCCAGCTTCTGTCTACTTTCTATAAATCTGCAAAGTATTAACATTAATTCGCGGTTACACTGGGGTTTTCCCCGCTGTCCAAAAATAATTTCACATATTCTGGGATAACATTACCCTACATCCTCTTCTGGGATCTCAAGTATATATATTGTACCATGTATATCCGTTCATCCGCTAAGGAGCTAAGTAAAATCACACACATATAATTATTAGTAAGGCCTAGCGACCAAGCACACTTTAATTTTTTTTCGTACTGGCGAAATTATTTTCTTTTCATCATTCTGTTTATTTTTGTGTCTGTTTTTCTATCCTTACTATCCCTACTTAATATTATAAATGCGAAAGTAACTCTGTCTGTCTGTCTCGCTTTCACAACTAAACTACTACCGATTTAAATGAAATTTGGCACGGAGATAGTTTGAACCCTGAGGAAGGTCATAGGATACTTTTTATCGCGATAAACTAGCCCACGCGGGTAAAACCGCGGGAAACAGCTCATACGATCGCAACGTATACATGAAACGGAAGCGTAGCGGAAGAGTGGCCCAGGCCCAGTAAGCAGCTTTAAGATGAGCAATTTATGAATAGCAGTTATTTTGATCTATAACTATACATTAAAACCAAAATAGGCCACTCGTAGATTTGAAGATTTAGACGGATGAATAATTTGATGTCAATAACTTGATTTTAACATGTCTGTGAATTGGGCAACTTTTCCGCTCAGCGCCTCATATGTGCCGGCATTTAGCAACTTCAATTAAATGTGTTGTAGCCATTGATGTACAAAGGGATAGACTTTGGGTCCTTCGCTCAAAAGCGTCCAAACCAAAAGAGGTCTAAACACACGTATGGACGCGCGTGTGTGACACGGCTAGTCGAAGCTGAACAAGCTGATACATTGTTGCAAGCAAAATTTTGCTGTATGTTATTGAAATATGAAGTAAAGTAAAATAAATAACTAACTGTGTAGAATCTTCTATATGAAACCTGGTTTATAGGTTAACGCAGTACTTACTCATAAATTTTTTTCACGCTTGCATTAGACCCTAAATCTATCTCTTTGTACGTTCATACTTAGTTGTAGCACTCATTTTTTAAATCTGGGTCCCCAATGTTTTGTTGGTAACATAACGATTGCAAAGTCACCCAGTACGCACAGCAGAGACCAAGCGTTCGTCACCTTGAAGTCGGTTTTAAATCTCGTTATCTATTTCTATTCCATTAATATATGAAGAGAAAAGGTTTGATTGTTTGTACCAGATAAACTTAAAAACTATTGAATCGATGTGTCTGAAATTTAATTTACAGATAGTTAGAAACCTGGAGAAGGATATAGGACATTTTTTATTGCGATAAACTGTAGCCTACGTGGGTGAAACCGTAGGAACCGCATTTCAAACTAGAAATCGATAATGCTTGCGTTTATATTTTATTGGTTTATCACCACACATACACATACACTACATTGCGCTCAACACCCTGAGGGCTCAGATGCCCAGTAATTTTAAAACATTTTATATAATATCTTTGAAGCCAAACAGAGCAGTATGAAATAATCGAGTACAACAAGCAAAACAAGCAGTGTGTTTGTAAAATAAACTTGTCAATTTGTATCTTTATTACGGACATTATACGGACATTTGCGAATATTCTAGCGGTTGCCAGTAGCTTCACTCGCCTTGGATATAGGAATGTCACTTGCGATAACATTCACTCTAATCGAACATTCGGATGCCCTCTCATTTCTAACAGCCTCGCGTCAATTTTTTTCAGCAGTCTGTAATACTGCAGTTCTTAAGTTAAGCCCAAACTATTAGATCCTGAAACTGCGTTAGAATCGGTTCTGTTGCTTTTGCGTGATGAGGTTACAAATTAACACACAAATCCGCAGGTACATACGAAATTGACTCGGACATTTGCGAAGCTGCGACTATTTTAAGCAAACTTGTGTGTTCACATTGTCGTAAAATATATAATTGGTAACTTTTTGAATTTGTACGCATATCGCAAATATTATTTATAACAACGGCTAAACTTGCGTATTAAAATCCTGTAACTAATTCGACCAACCGGTTTCAAACATTAACTCGATGCTCTGCCTTTGGCAGGGTTTGCTTTAACACATTTGAAAGCAGAGCAAGGACAAAATCACTTTAACTAACAAAATAAGTAAAAGAGTACCTACTTTAGGCGAACATTGTAAAGTTATAAGTGGTTAAGTGTGAGTGTGTAAGCAAACATCATTTGCGACGTTGCAAATTTTAAACGAAACTTTCTGTCTGCGTTATCCTACTAATTATAAATATTATAAATGCGAAAGTTTGTGTGTGTGAATGTTTGTTACCACGTATCACCGTAACTACTAAACCGATTTTGATGAAATTCGGAATGGATATAGCGTATACCCTGGATTAACACAGACTTTTATCCCGGAAAAAGGTTCCTCCCGGATAACACGGGAAGACGCGGGTGAAACCACGGGGCGCAACTAGTAAAAAATAATACATAAAGCGCGTGCCGCATCGGCTGCTATTTTTTCGCAAGATAAAAGAACTTGCATTTCTTCTATACTACTTAGCTTAAAAAGCTGTCGCGTCCAATAATAATAGAAGTACATATATACAAGGTGAGAAAGCATCAAGACAATTCTTAAAGAGATAACAAATTCGACACATTGTCCATCGAAGGTGACTACACAATTCCATTCGGGCTGACTCGTTAAAATCGATATATTAAGCTATTTCTATCATATCGACCGCAGATATATTCCGCTGCATGTTCATAAATAGCCATTGCAGTTTGGAAACGCTTGCGTCTAGATTTCGCATTGCATAAACGCGATTAGACTGCTCGAAGTGATAGTGAAGTACAGTACTTAAATCTTTGAAAAATGATAATTTAACAATTTAAATATTTGTGATTTATTCCTTATTAAACCCAGTTCATTGGCTCGCATAGCTAGGCGGTACGGCGACTATTAGTAGAAACGAATCAAAGAATGCTGGTGCAAGAGCGGCCAGCTGTCAATCGCTTGTTATAAATACCGGCTATCACGATCTGTTGCCGCGACTGAATCGACTAATACGCGAGTGCTCATAAAAAAACGTCTCCAAAAAGTATAAAAGTTACTAGTTTCCTGGCACACAAGACTATCGATCTAAACAATATATTTTAACATTGAGTCTAAGCTTTGATAAAAAGCTTTTGGGTAAAGCACGTATAAAAACCTGGTTCTCGAGGAAAGGTCCAAGATTTTGGGACAGCTGGAAATGAGTGTGTATTTTCAGATGGCATATGCGGCGCATCCGCGAGCAAAGGCACGTCGAGCGGCTACGGCAGCGCCAGCGTGATACCTGGGGTCTTACCTCTTCGCAAGTTCATTCACGCGGCGAGTACACAGTGTGGCCGCAACCCATCCGCGACCTGGAGTATATAGAAATCACTGACACTCTTCCGGTCATCGCTTTCGGCGAGGACGTTCCAGATCTTCCAGAAAAGTCAGTATTCTTATTCCGGGGCGCATTCCATGCGTCGTGGCCGCTGCGGCTCGCGCTGCCTGACGGTATCCGTTTGACTAGCAGTCAGTTGCATCCCTTGAATACATAGGTCATCAAAACCTGCCCCCTAGTTGTTAATAAATCCATTGTACGATAATCAAGATCGAAAATAGAATTGAAGAATATCGCGTTACAATTAGAAGTCCTTTGGAATATGAAAACGTCGTCAGCGCCATTTCCAGGCGTCAGATTTTAGAGAAGTTCTTCGTTCATAATAGTGGCATTTTATCATTATGCTTATACAGTGCATACGTGTGTTTTTTAGTCCTCTTTCACGCAGCAGCAACGGATCGACCTCATTTTATTTAATTCTTATGTATTAAACTGATGCCTTTGTTTGAAACCAAACTGGAATGTGACTACAGCACTCATAGTCGTAAATTAGCGCTAATTAGAATTAAGTTCTGTTACAATTTAATTGACCTCTCTGCGTAGGGCAGTAAAACTCATATAGTTTTCTTATTGATTCCGTGAATACCTGTAAAATAATCCCACATCAACACTCAGCATAAAGTAGCAGCCAATAATAATAATAACCCTACTTTCTCTGTGTCCCAGCAGTAAAAGGTTTGATACTTTTAGTGAGAAAAACACACAGTATGGTGGTGCGTGGTTGTTGTCTAGTGCTGGCCTGGCTTGCTATACAGATAATATTATAGTTAAACTCATTGCTGAAACCTATAAATCTGATAATTCAGCCACGTTGTTTAAGATTCTTACATTACACAATAATTTATGGGCAGGTATGTAAGCTGCCATCGGCGCCATGACGCATGCTGTAATTATTACATTGCTCGGAAGTGTAGAAGGTTGCATTGTGAACAAGCATTAAAATTAAAGACTAGAAGTGTGCACTGCAGAACTTTGCCTTCTAGTCATAGGTGACCGTGTAATCGTTATAGGCAGGTGTTAACATCAAGCGAACGACTACATTTCACGGCAAAATGTATTTTTTAATTAGTGCCGAGATCTAGACAATTAATTTTTGCATTTGCTCCCATAACTAAAATAAGCTAAGAGATTTAGTAATGCCCGTCAACCTGTAATAATTCGTTTATACTATTAAAAAAATTACGGAGAATGTAAAAAAAAAACATTGAAAATACCAAATACAATTAACTATTTGTATTTCACCACCGATGTAGATTATGACAACTAAAGAGCGTCATCCTATCTCTGCACACGGTCGCAAAAATTTGTTCGCGGCTTAATACCGTATATTTTCTATTGCAGAAACTTCGTGCTTCCTTGGGTGCGGATTTCGAAGGCGCTGAAGAGATCAAGAAGATCGAAAACGCTTCACTGACATTCGGCCCACACTCCGCTTGCGGACGCGCCAACGAGCGCGCCCGCAGGGGATGTGTCGGTCATTAGTTCTTCTTCCACTACTTTAGATTTAACAGAAAGCTTATCCCTAGATTTACCTCCATGTACAGAAAATGAATCCAATAATATATTTAATGAAGACCTGTTTCAAGGCACCTCTTACGCTGATTTATTTCAGACTACACCTGATGTCAGCATGAGCCATTTTAATGTGGCAGATGACGAATCATTAGATCTTCCGCCAATGCTTCCAACAGTGATGCCGTCTGAGCTATCACCTTCGGACGGTTCTGTAAATGTTTTGGATATGATTAACCAAGATATAATGCTTGGAGATAGTTTGCAAAGTACATCAAATACCGATTGTACTGAGGTCACTTTCGCGTCCCAGTACGCTGCCGCTTCGGTGGCACCATTCACTTCAGCAGGTGACGTGTTTTTACCTTCCATACCGATAACCACGATTTCAAACACATTTGTGAAACCCACGCCTTTTACCCGAACCGCGAAGACCATCCTAACGCCAAACCCGAGATCTGCTAACCCAACTCCTTCAAATTCGTGTTTAATCGATCCATTATTACATAGTCAAAGAGAATCACTGAAAAATCCATTCGCTTCAACGTCTCTCAGTCAGCCGGCAATATTTCAAAATACGTCTGCGAAATCCCATAATACGCATGAAAAATCTCGAAACACGTCTGCAAAATCTCGTGATTCGTCTGATAAATCCCGTGACACGTCTGCAAAATCCTGTGATACATCCGCAAAATCCCGAGATACGTCCGCAAAATTAAGTGGTGCGTCCGCAAAATCTCATAATCCGTCTTCAAAATCAGGTAATACGTCTTCAAAATCCCGTAATACGTCTTCCAAATCCCATAATACGTCTTCGAGATCTTCATCTAAGAAATCGTCAAGCCGATCTCATTCACATTCGCATTCGGCCACTAAAAGTTCGAGCTGTTCAAAATCAGCGAGACGCGAATCTTCGAGCGCTCGTACTCGGACAACTGAGAGAAGTTTACTCTTAAACTGTTTGCCCACGCAGAGTGCGTTTGTACCGGCATCACGTCATCATCATCACCACCATCATCATCATCATCGCGGCAATACCGTAAGATCAACCGCAGTAACACATACCGTTACGCGAGCTGCAGATACTGTGACTAATTCTCCCGTCACTTTCGCTACGGAAATGGATACATACACAACAACAACGGTAGTTGGGACGGTCAGTGGACGTGTGGCTACTGATGCATGGAGCTCTTTAATAACAGGAACCGTAACATCTAAATCGGCTACTCGGGCTCAATCTCCGGTAACAGGAATGCCGGTTGCATACGCCACAATTGTACATTCGGATTCTTCAACGACTTCTTCGTTAATTCATGCTAGGTCCCGAAGACCCATGACCATTATATCGCCAGTTCAGAGTACATATACTTCTCTTCCTGCGAGCATGTTGTACTCAACGCCAACTATCATCTCGCGCACTCTGCCGGCCGCTGGCGCTAGAGCGCGGCCTGCTGAGGTATCGCCAGCCTCTGGGAGACCTTGTGAACAATTTGCAATAATTCCTCCACGTACTGCATTCGTCATTCCAGCGGGCGCCGCTGCTCGGACATTACCAACTACCATATCTGACGCACCACCTCAGTCTCGAGGCCGGTTACTTGTTCCTGCCACAAATACTTACGCCGCATCATCTGGGATGTGTATCGGTACTACAGCAGCGACGGCCGCGAATACGACTGTCACTAAAACGCGCGTCGTATACTCAACGGTCACCGCTCCCACCACTGCTGCGTCTCGGACAGTCACTGAGAGCACGTTTCCTACAGCGCCTGGAGCTACTTTGTTGAATCCGAAAATGTTCCCTTCCGCGAGAGCTAGCCGCTCCCGAACTGTGGCAGCAACGACCGAACCTCAATCATTCACTATTGTAGAAGAAAAGGGCTCGTATACTACGCTGATTTCATCTGATTTAACCTCTACCACTTGCTGTTCTCTAGTAGTATCGCAAGCGCAAATTTTAACTGATGTTAATGCAGGAGTCGGTTCTCATCCGTCATTGATAACATCGGACTCCATGAGCCGGTCCCGAAGCCAATTGTTAATACCGATTCCTAACAGTCAAACTAGCACTAGCCTAAGCTATCTCGTGACTTCTCCAATAGGATCCGATGTAATATACACTCGTAGTTCTGCAGGCTCAACTCAGAGCGTAACGACTTGTATAGGCTCACATACGATAGCGACGATTAGTTCTGAAGCATTTAATAGAATTCGGAGCCGTTTACTGATACCTGTATCTAATAATGCACCCAGTACGGCAGCTGATTCACTCCCGGCATCAACAATCGCCACTGATCCCAATAGAACCCGGTCTTCGGTCACAATTGTAACGAATAGACTAATATCGTCGGGAAATCCACGCGATGGTTCAGAGACTTCGACAACCCCTTCTCCCGTAACTACTTCGACTCGGACTCTGTTTTCCAGAGCACCGATGACAAATCCTTTCGCTATTACCTCGAACTCGTCTTCCAACCGGTTATTACTACCCGTGATGTCTAACATCCACGCCACTTCCAATAGTCAGAGTTCGGCTCAGACTGGTGCGGTTACTGCTTCTCGTGCGTTTTCCGCGACTCCGACTCCAGGAACATATATTATAGCAACAGGCATGCAGGGCTCGTCGACGTCACCAGTCAGAGAAATGACAACTAGACCTTCGCGTGTACTTTTAATGCATAACTCGAGTATCGCCACAGCTGCACTGACTTCAACGACGGTTGCGACAACCACGGCTCGTGCATACCCGGGAGCTGCCAGCGGAAGTACGTCGTCGATAGGCCCTACCGAACCACATTCTATGCTTCGGAGTCGGTTAATCGTTCAAGAGAGCTCAATACCCGATACAACTACCTCGCATACCGCTTTCGCGATTGCTAGATCTTGCGCTCCTCAGAGCGCCTCATACGCCTTCCCTGCTGGACCCTCCTCATATACGTCGTCGACAAAATCCTCCGAGGTCACAACTAGAAATCCGTCAACGATTACCTTGTTTAAGTTCGGCCCTACCTTGATCACTCCTGCGACGACAAGCGAAGCTCGCAGCCCTTTGGTAGTTCGCGGTGACTCGCCCTCGACTTTATGTTCAATGACTACTGCAACACCTACACTTGCAAATACCGGGAATCTTTGTGTTATCAAATTAGCTACTAGTCCGGGTGCCTCGACAGCAACTACCGCAAGTTCAGTAACTACTGCCCTTACGACGCCAATAACAACAGCTGCGCTTAGTCCATCTGAACATCACTTTTTGGAACCTCATCCTGTGTCGCGGCCTCGGACCTTCCCGGGACCGCGCACATATTCTCATCGATCGGCCACAGGAAATGCACAGAAACGACCATCCCCCGTGCGCAATGTCACACGTACGACGCCTAAACGAGTTGTTACAAGTCCTGCTCCGCTACAAATTTTTGCCGATGTAGTATGCCCGCCGACGACCGCTCAAAGCCAAACTACCGCTACCATGACACTAGGTAATTCCAAGCCGCAGTTTACGCTTTCGCAATACAAATCATCTGCAACACATACTAACCCCCAACGACATGGTTCACGATGTTCGAATCAGCGCATGTCTTCTGATAGGCTTCTGCTCAATCGGTCTTTAACGATGCCTTCATCCAGGCGTTTGTCATCTGGCGCCCACTCTGTGGCCCAAGTGACTCCGACGACGAGCACAGTAACGCAGCGTGCGTGCACGCACGCTCAGCCAGAGCCAGAAACATACCGTGAAGAGCGCTCTCAGGCGAGTCGCGCCACGCCCATAGCCACTGACTCTGATTTTGCCTCAATGATTGCCTTACATAATACAATTTCGATTGATGACCTGGATGACGAAAGTAATTAATTGGCATAATCATTTTGAATGAGGTCACTGATATTGTTATTTAACTTGAGGGTGATATCAACTTTTTGTCAAACACCATCAAGTAAATTTTTTTTTATCGGGCTGATTCAGGCGTATATTTTACCACGGTTATATTCAATTTAGCCTTGGCTGGTAACCAAAATAGGCTTCTTCGCTGCTCGGTGACTAAGGCGTGGGAATCAACATGATTTAATCAAGAGTTAAATCAAAATTACTGTCTCGTAACATTAATTAGAATCACAAAAGTTTATAGTTTACGAGACAGTCATTTGATAAACGACATTGTGATCAATTCAGCCCTAAGACAATTCTTCTTTTTGAAGATGTATGAAGTTGAGACGTAAATATATTATCGAAGCTTTGAGGCGACCGAAGGTCACAGATATGACTTAACGACTTACGGCTAGTTTCAATAACCTATCTATCCACGGTTTGCCCTACTAGAGGTAGAAATTTGACATGACTTAAGGAGCTTGTGCCAAATTCATATCTCCAGTAGGGCAAACTGTGGATAGATAGGTTATTGAAACTGGCCGTTATACAACAGGGATTGACAACGTAACGTCCGAAGCACGGTAGTGCTTTGTTGAAATTGTCACAAATCGGACTCCCCTGGAGGTCTGACGAATAGCCAGCGACCACGAGCGCTACAAAGAAAGTTTAAACAAACTTATGTGTATCGTTTAATTTTATTGTCATGTACTATAAAATATGACAATCCGCTACTAACTCTCAAATGCATATTTATATATACTTGATGTGGTTGCTCAGACTATTTCCAAAGCATTTTTACATAACTATTTATTTTGTTTCGCAATATACTGGATGCAATATTTATAAAATATATTTATGAAATAATTTTTTCTGTATATTTAGCGTTATAATTAGGGTACCTGTAGTGTATGAAATATTCCTCCATTACATATTTTATGAATTTATATAATATACTTAACCTCATACCTCGTGTTTTTAAGAATCAAAATGTCAGTGAAGCGTATTAGTGTAATAAAAATGTGGAAGACAATGCTCGATTATAATAAATATAAGATAAGAAACTTTTAAAAATATAAGTGAGTGTATTGAATCGTTTTCGAAAGGTTGACTAACCACCAACTAAAACGTCGCAAACGAAAAAATTAAAAATGGCGTTTTTGCAGTTTGAAGAATTGGATCCGTATGAAATAGCCGACCTTGTAAATACAATCAAAAAATTATATTTATAACCTATTATTTATGTTTTACTTCAGAATTTCAATGGCAAACATATTTTTTTTAATTCTGTGTTAAATAAATACTAAGTATATTTATATTTGAATTATGTAAAGTAACGATTATTTAAATACTGTATAGTTTTACGGTATTATAGTTTACCCAATTTAGCGGTTTTAGTCAGTTGTGTACTGCTAAATAAATGGTAAAAGTAACGTCAGTCAGTCGTAGTCATGAAGCATATTTTAAAATTTTATTATAAAAATATTAGCAGTTTGCGTATATAAGTGTCTATGTATATTCGAAAGTTTATTTAATAAGGTTGTTGTTAGTTGGCTGTTTAGTAATTCAGTGTTGAAGTAGTTATGAATTTCAAGTAGATATTTACTGTATATTTCGTTTTAGTGATAATATGAAAGTGAGGTGAACTGGACAAAGTGTAATGTTATGGATAACTTACTGATGAAACTTGGTTTTAAAGCCCGGATGAGGAAATGAACTTACGAGTAGATTAATCTCTAAACTAGTTATGTAAAAGTTGGAGCCTTGTAATATTTTTTAGTTGAAAGACAATTTGCTAATTTTAATATTGTCTAGATATAAATTGCCAACATTGTCTAGCTAGACGATAGCACGTCTATTGTTTTTGAAATAGTATTTAAATTTTTAATTTGTATAAAGTGGATATAGGTCTATGAAATAGGATTATAGTAATAATATTGCTGCATGGTCTTTGTTTGATGCACGTTTCTCTTCTTTGATGTAAATACATTTTAACCGTTAATATTTAAGTTTTAATGTATGTATGTAATGATAAGTAACGATTGTGGCTATGGTGCGTTCGATTTTAGAACTTCTTTTTGCATGTGAGGATAAAGTTATTATGTCAACTAAGAATCATTGTAGTAATAACTTAATAACACTTTATCTGTTGTACATAAATTTGAAACTTTAAACGAATTAGTGAATCTGTCACTATTTTAATCAACCTTCTTATTTTAATTGTTTAATTAATTTTATTGTGTGCAGATAAAGTGTCGTGCACGTTTTAGTAATTTTATTTTTTAAGACTGATTATTTACGGCTCTAAGCGTCGAAAATGCGTTTATATTGTTATTGTTTATGCACGACACACTTTTTCTTTTTTCGTATTGATAAACTTTAACTTAGCTATCAATGTAAGGTCAAATACCAAACTTAAACGTAAACATAAACATGTATTAGATAACTTTATTTATTGTAATATACAATAAAAATGAAATGAAATGATAAATAATCTAAACATAATATTCACAATATATAATAGTTGTAGTAGAAGCAGTTTTAACGTAACTTTACTTATAAACTTGAATAGTGGATGTTTGATGTTGTTTTACAATTATACCCGAAATGGAAACGTTAGATGTATTGTGTAGTTGTACAACATTATTTGTTAGATGACGGAATTAGTGTCAGTAAATATTAATCCATGTTAGATTTTTGGTATAAATAAGATCTCATTACTTAAAATTATTATACGATACGAAGTTATGATACGTGATGGGAGCAGAGGCTCATATCGCCGACAATACTAAGAGTGCATAATATAATTGTTGTTATTTTATAGTTTGGTCTAATTTTACAGACATTAGGAAAAATTACGATTTCCATGATGGTGAAAAGATTTAATAATGCCCGGGATTATTAAAGAAATAGATGGCGTTACGTTTCTGAACAACACTTTGTACACACAAATGAGGCAAATTACGCATTTTCTATTAGATATTGTCGTTGAAATGAGACTTGCGGTGGCTCTGGACAGAAAAGCGTGGATGGCGTGGCCCGGCGTAGGCACTAGACATCTTGGACGCTAGTTTGTTCACGCCTATATACAATGTAGGATTGTTGGCACCTTTCTACACTGGCTATCAGTGAAGGAGGTGTTTTGAGTTGTCTGCCACCACGCTCATGTGCTTGTTTGCTGTATAAAGAAGATATTAGTATAACCGCTTGTTTAGAAGCCCAAGGCGGACTGTGTCATTTAACTTGCGGCGTAGTTTGTAACGCCGATGTAATAATAAGAGTTTATAAAAAAAAAATATAGATGTGTAAATGTACCCGCAGTTTTAAGATTTGTAATTGTTCTGCATTGATGTTAGAAACAGTTGATGTGTAATGTAATAATATAATTATTGTCTTCGCACCTACGTGTACTAAATAAACTCGCCTAGGTACTGTCTCTCCTTGGATAAGATCAAGAATAAAGTTCTGTCACTGTGTTTGCCACAATGGGATATCATTGATAACGATAAAATTATAGAAAACGTTCTTGCGTCGATATACAAGTGTTTCTGATAAATTATCAAGAGTAATGGAGTAATAAACAAAACCACTTAAATATAATAGCTTGATACATCCGAAAAGTTACACACAAAAGTTAGCAGTACCTACTCTAGGTCACTATTTGTACGAGTATCTGTAATTTATTGTTTACGTACTTTCATCTCCGATATTTGAACTACAAAACAGTGAATTTCACCGTTCTTGAACTTATCCATAGAAGTAAATACGCAGTTGATAACTACATAATGGTACTAGGCCATTGCTACGCACAGACACGCTACACACAGTTGCATGTAGCTCGATTTTGTATTAGAATGGTTTTTAACCCACAGCAACAAGTGTACTTACACGCCAAGCACGGACTTAATGTGTATGGGTGTACAGTGCGTGTGAGCGTAGCAATTGGTTCCCGGCATTTTGTCTATGAAAATGTTATTTTACATAATTATAATAAACTAAAGTTCACACTATATGGATATATCCGTACCAAAAGTAATGTGTGCAAATGATTTCTAACACCCTGGTTCCCCCGCAGGATCCTGCGGTTATGTCCGATTCCGTCGAAGCGACCTAAGGACTATAACCCTTGGGTGAATATTCTATGGTTTATTCGGGAGTTGAGAGATGGCACTAAGCGCTTCTCTTAGCTCGATAGACTTTAACACTTCCACCTGTGTAGCTAAGATCTGAGCATATTCACCCGCCGACCCATCGGACGGTCCACATGCATTTCAGTAATGAATGACTTTGCCCTAGTTGCGACAAACGGCGCACACCCACGCCCTAACGACTTGCTTTTGGTGTGGATGCATCTCTTATTTAATGTTTACTGAATAAAAAATGTAGTAGTGTAAAATTACGCATTTATTAAATAATCTCAAACATCTGTAGTAGTGTGTAAAACACTGTAGAAAATTTAACTTTTTTCTGTAACATTATTATTCATATAAAAATAATGTGATACATTTTAAATAAGTACATATTACTTATATGTGAAATAAAAACTAAAAATAAAGTATTATATTTATTTCGCTCCCTACGATATATGTAAAATGGTAACAAGTCGTGTACGTTAATGATTTTTATTGTTCCGTCCCCCAATCGGTAAAAACGAAACTCCTCGATCACTTCGTTTTCCGTCTATGAAATCTATTTTTCTCACGTACAGATATTGGCATCAAGTTATGTATTTATTTCTTTTTTACCTAGATAGTCGTGAGTCACGTATTTTCGGTCGCTCATTTTACGTTCAACTGAATTTCAACTCATTTTACGTCATCGTGTGGCACCAACTGCCTTTTTGTATGAAACCGAATGCAGCAGAATTTATGCTACACTAGCTAAAACTCAAAACGGCTTGCCGATTGTTTAGCTGCTTTAATAAGGGTTTAAAAAAATGGAAAACCCAAGAGAACATTTGGGAATTGCCAGGTGGTACGAAGTTAGGGTCCCCGCAGACTGGGCAGCCTGGCCAGCTGAATATTTGCGCAAGCAGTTATAGCAGCCAATTGACGACTATACGAGATCCTTGCGTCGAACGATATGGACTTGAAATAACTTCTATTTATTGTCCGGAACCCAAAATACATCTGGCTGCTGCCTGCTACTACTAGTGCGGGGAGACTGACGGCAGCCACATACATTCGCCTACACACGCTCTATCTGCGCGCAGCCAGCTGGCTGCCGTGCAAACAGGCGCGTTGTATTGGCTGTTTTACTGGTTGCGCAGCCAGGCTGCCTAGTGCGCGGGGGGTCTAAATCTTGTAGGTATATCACATTCTATATGAAGTAAATTAACCCTCACGACGCGTGTCAGACGTGCACTTGTCGGTTTTTTTCTACTTCAGAGTATAAATTACATATCCAAACCATGTGCTCGTGTAAATTACCACTGAAGGTCTAGTGAGTTTTACTTAATCTTTTTAGTGTTTGAAAAAAGTTGATTCATAAACCGGTAAGAGCTCTGAACATTTCTTTATATAAAAAAGTATTTACGCTCTCGCGGGAGAACGCGTTCACCTTAAAATCTTGCACCAAGCATAGGTACTGGTATGGGGGGTAATCATGGGCTTCTAATGTAATAAATAAAACAACATAGTAATTTATTATGAGATTACAATTTAATAACAATAATGACTAGTAGTAACGCGTACTAACTACGCTTTAAATGATCGCACTCTACGTGCCAGACCAGCCATAATCGAAAAATCAATTAATATTTAAATAATTTAGGTATAATGTTCGTAATAATTCGTTTATATTCGCATTAGTAGCGATTTTAAGTATACTAAATGACAAATTTTTCGATCTTAAGAAATAAAATGTATTGAGTAGGTGATATTAAGTTTAAGTGGACATGCCTTTTTATGTCTAATAAGTAGGTACTTAACTAGGTATTTAAACAGACTAAAATAAAAAATCAAACTGTAAGAAGACAAACTGCAAAAATGCACTTTAACTTTTAAGAATGGATTCTACATCAGTTTCGTTTACAGTATTTTGTGCTGGGTATCGCCTAGAAAGCAACAAATGAAGCATAGTGAAGACTTCTGTACAATGTGAGATCAGTGTGCGCGAAACTAACACTCACGTCCGAAGAACGCTAGTGGGATCAGAGCTTTATACGTTAAACCTTCTATATTTCAATTCATGTTTGCAACATAGCCCTAAATTCTATTGTAGACTGAAAGAAATCAAAAGCCTTAGTTCCTTGAACTTTGCAGAAAATACAAAGACGCAATCTTTTAGAGTTTTATCCATAAGTACTACAATCAGTCTTCACTGTCATAATTATATTTTTTTCGCAGTTGAAGGAATGGAATAAATTCATTTATGCTTTACATTAGCAAAATCTTATATCTATGATATTATCAATCGTAACTACTTTTAGCAGTTTAAAAAGCATCTTAATGACATAGCGTAGTGTAGGTATAAGTTCAAAACTAATATTGTAGTTTGTTAGCAACATAACATACAAAAGATATTTCAACTACTGACTACACTCATACAATTATAAAATGCTCGCCTTAAAAACGTACAGTCAGCGACAAAAGCAGCTGATCATACTCGAGTTTTCTAATGTTAAGGTATTAGATTGCTCTACATCTTACAAGGTATCTTTTGACTACACTACAATACACCTGATGTTAAATGCTGGTTTGGTCGAAGGTTGGTGTTTAAGATGATAAAGAAAATCGGAAAATTTGTTATTGTTCAGCTGCTTTTATTGCTGACTGTACCACCTGACTTAAGAAAAGTACTGTGAATTTACTGTACCAACCAACTAGTCTGCCTATGGTTTAAGGTACATAAAGATTCAGTTCGGAATGGACGCAGTTTTTCATCAAATAGTCAAACTCCTTGAGAGTTGTCTCACCAGCTTTTATCTTCTCTTGGATGTACTCCAAATCATTAATGAATTTTGTTTCCATTTCATGTAATTTTCCAAGTACATTCTCTATGCGGCCAGCCACCCGGAAATCTAAGTGCATTTTGTACAGCAAGTGCCAACGTTGCTGCTGAAAAATTAAATATAATTATAGTTCTATCGTTTTCAATTATACTACCCTGATAGGACTACTAACACAATATATTTTTGTAATGAGATATCTGTTTTTTGATTCTCACAGAATATTGTGCCTGCCATTCCCTCATCGGTATTTTTTTAATGAAAAATATTTATTTTCCAAGTACACTACACACTAGTTATACACTAGTTGCCTAGTATCAAATGTGGTCAAATAGCAAAGATTGCAAATAATTGTTATTGCAACTGTTAACCATTTTTGATTAGACATCAAATCATGCATTGTATAAAGTATTTCTTGGAAATGCCGATTACAATTAGAGTTGGTCGATCTATGGCGGTATCTAAAAGTATAATATGTGTGTCAGTGTATCGTCACTTGCCATGGTCTAGCTGGTTTCTCTGCGCGTGAGAGAAAGCCATATTTATAGAATGACTAGAAGGCTAATTGACATTTGTTAAAAGCTCACCTCATTATGGATCACTGTGTGCTCAGATATGAAAGCGTTCGGAGTGAAGATGAACGGCTTGAAAAAGGAGATGGTGGGGTCCGTAGTGGCAGTGAACCAGTGCACGCTCACCTCCATGTTCAGGCTAGAAACCTGGTAAATAACAAAATATCATTGTAAGTAATGGGACCGAAAAATAAACATTCGCAGGCAGCACTACAAGCATGTAATGCTGACTGTAATCTTGAGGTAAAAGTTAAAATAACACAGTAAATTTTATTTTGTTAATTTATTTTTGATGTTCTATGAAAATTTTTCAATGGGAGCGTCTACCATATTATGTTATTGATTTAAACAAAATATTATATAATATTTCCATAGCAATGAATAAAAAATGCATACCTGACTGCCTTGAGTAGGGAAGTTATCTTCGGCAGGGCGGCAAATGCGGCTCTCTTTGTTTCGCAGAATGTTCATCATATCTCTAACATCAAAGCCAGATGAAGACTCTCGCAGCAGTCTTTCACCTTCTCGCTGACGCATTTCATCACCCCCAGACGAAAAGCAGAGTGTAAAGTTGAATGGACCCTGTTAAAACAAAATAATTAATTAGATGTTCATATTATTAAGTGCTATATTAAGTGCCTTGATTTCAAAGTATGACACGGATAATAAATTTATATTATGAGAACAACATACCTGTCCATCCCATAGCCCCAGTCGGCAAGTTTTTCCCTGCAAGTCTTGACATTGTTTATCAATCTTATTTGTTATGGTCAGGCCATTGGAAATGTTCCTATAGCCAGACTCAATTCGCTCAGCTGCCCATAGCTTTCCGCTTGTCTCAAGGACCCAGGCTTCTCGTGCATCAGCAATCAGGAACGAGTTGTGATAGCAGTTGCCGTCGTCATCTTCAGCACAGGGACCTCCCTGGCCATGTAGTTCTAGGAGTGACGTAATGACATCCAATGCTTCTTCTGCTGTGTTTCCTCTTTCGAGGCCCAATCTGAAAATAATTTTATTTGATCTAAATTGTCCTGTCCAAGGAATTATAGCTTTATTAGTTGCTTCAAACCATTTATTATGTTGCTGTGTACAAAGTGTATCATTTTAGACAATTTAACATACATTTCTTGTATGTACATATTTTAGAGGTTTCATTGTCTATGTATACAGATCTAAGGTACTACTCACCGAACTAAATCCATTCCTAACAGCCGTTTGACAGTAGCATCACCATCACCATGGACATTGTTGGTCCACACAGCTTCGTTTCCAATAGCTACATTCTTGTTGTTGGCACCCATTTCAGCACCCCACATCCAGGCAGGCTTGCTCAGGATCACATCATTGATTGGGGCTGAGGTCTGATCAATGCTTACATAGGTGCACTGATTGAGAAAGAGAACCAATATAGTTTAGAATGTTACAAAATTATAACTTAAATATGTTACGGAGTTCTGTGTCAGTGGAAAATAAAGACTAATTAGTGCTATTCCAGAATTCAGATGGGTTTTCGACAACCTTTGTACACCATTGTACAAAACATTAATGGACAGATTATATTCTAGACACCAACCTGAATTTTGGGATTCTGCCTGAAACCGCCTCTGATGAAGACGACTTCTTGAATCTCATTTTGCGGCCGATCTGCGTTCTTCCCGAAGATAACATCTCCGGTTTTAGTATACGGCGGCAGTATCACAAAAGTATCGCAGGATCGCGGGGATATCATTTTGCCGTCTCTGAAATTCACAACCAATATAGTCCTTCACTGTGCAATGTCATCGAGGTTTATTGATCGGTGCGCGGCACACCTATTAATTATGTATGAGTTCTATTGTAGGTACATTTATAGCAATAGCAAAATGGTAAAGAGGCATAGGAAAATGAAGATTGAAACATAGCTCTTACTTCAAATCACTGCACATCAGTACTCCTTCTTGTCTTCAAGAAAAAATCTCACAATAATACCGGACAGCACGAGGACAGCAAAGCAAAATCACGGGCAATGCAAAAATCAATCAATGTATCCACGCAAATCTATCACACCAAACCAGGGTTGCCAGATTATTCGGTGAGCTAGTCGCGCAAAAGTAGCGTTCAAGCCGCCCAATATCGCAATCACGAGCTGAAGGTGACAGTCACCGAAAATCACCTAAACGGATGCGCCAACAATTCGGAATTTAAAAAGTATAAAGATAGAATAATAGAAAATAGGAGACAACAAACTTTACACTAAACAAAAATGAAAAATAATTGTTTCAAGATGTCGCCATAAACCTTCATGTTTTACCACATTGAAAAAAAAACTAGCCAAGTGCGAGTTGGACTCGTGCACCGAGGGATTGGTAAGAAATTGTTTTTTTTTGTTATTATAAACTACATTCGGTTCTCAGACTTTTGCCTACCTTGCTTCATGCCAAATTTCATTAGTCTAGGTCTCTAGGTCAACGGAAAGTACCCTATAGGTTTTGATTCCCTTGTGAAATCGCAAAATCCGACATGGTGTATTTAAAGATTTAACGCACCGGGCTAGGGCGGATTCACAGCCCCAGGGCAAAGCTGATACAGGGGGTACAATAGCGCGAGCGAAGCGAGCGCGAAATTTATTATGTTTGTATTTCTACTCTGTAAATTAACAAAATGAAGAACAATAGACCTCCATAGCTCAATTAATGCAATGTTACAAACATTCGAGCGGAGCGAGTGCAAAAATGCGACCATCGCAATACCTCCAAATTAAGTCGCAAAATGGGACTTCGAGTAGCCCAAATTGCGATATATCGCCCAATCTGACAACCCTGTACCAAACCAAAGCAAAAGCAATAGGTATCTAAAGCAAGTCTATAAGACTAAGTGTTGCCAACAATTTACAAGCGTGTCCACTAAAAATCTGACCGGTGAAACCACCAGAAATTGCTAAAACACCATATTTTATCTCCAAAAATTATCTGTAATACTTATGGATTTTCATGCCAAGCTTTTTTGTCATCTAAATAGGTGTTTCTCTTCATTATATTTAAGCGATACCTTGGAAATCCATAATTATATCAAATCTACTAATTACTATTACTTTTATTAGTAATTTTATAAATTGGTTTCAATTCTGTTGTGCATTTTTTAATGTATTCACAATAGACTTAGAGTGCAACAATTGAACAACATTTGAAATTTTATTAAATGCAACAGAATTTTAATGTTTTATTTCTAGTTTTAGGAACGTTACATTAGCAGGGAAATATTAAGTATTTTTGTTTTTACTATAAAAATACTTAATATTCAGTATAGTTTTTACTATTATGAAATGCATGAACTCATCAGAGTGATATAGGAATTCCGGGATTCCACGATTTTCCAGAAAGTCTTATGTATACATAAGATAACGTTTGTGATCGTTGACCCTAAATTGCAGCCGTCGATTCCGATCACTGGTAATGAAATAACCGAAGAAAGATGGTAAGTGAAAGAAGATTTTCTAGTAGTTGGCAGGTATTGGAAGACGCTCTGAACTTATAGCTCGCATACAACAGCTCTTCCTTCACGAAGTTAACCAAAGAGAGAAATTAACGAGAATGAGAAATTGTTTAAATAAACCAGAAATTCTAAAACTCACCATGTTGAAGAAATGTCGCCCAACCTGACAACACTGAAAACAAAATTGTCATTGTCATCATCTGACAGCAAAGTGTTTTTTTTTTTTTTGTTTTGTTATGGCGTCACACGATTAGTGTATTTGCCAGTGTCAAGTATAAAAGATTTCAAACTCAGAGAGTTGAATCAAGTTTAAATGATGATGGTGATGATGATGATGAGATGATGGGATGAGGATAGTGTTTAAGTAAAGTAGTGGTGCTTTACTTAAACTTTACACGGACTTTTTTGGAGCAACTTGAAAAGTCAATTTCACAACTTTATTTCAATTTCCCACACTCGTACACATTAACGAACACATAATGGTTAATAATCCACCAATATTACACATTATCACTCGAAGAAACACAAGTTTTGGAAATAAAAACAAAATTTTCACGTTGACAATTCGATTGCCGCCAAAAAAGTCCCAGCAAAGTGTTGCTAATGACAATAATTTCTAAATTTTCTAATATCTCACGTTCCCATTATACCTAGCTAAACGTAAAATATAATGCCAGTGGTAAAAACATAATAAAATTAAATTAAATTGACTAGTATTTACATAATTACGATATATGGTAAATTCTAAAAGTGTATTTATAACTCAAGAACGGCTGAACCGGTTTGGCTGAAGATTGGTGGGGAGGTAGCTTATGACCAGGAAACGGATATAGAATACTTTTAATCCCGGAAAAGGGGATGACGGGACGACGCGGGTGAAACCGCGGGCGCAGCTAGTATAATATAATGTTAAAAGGCGTGGAGCGCTTTGTCGAAATTACCTACTTAGAATATTATAAAAGTAGTAGGTAGGAACTTTACCTACAATCATGATTCTCAAGGAATTAATTACCTAGTTATGTAGGTGCCTACTTATATTAATTAAATATTTAATATATTTATTTATTTATTTATTTATTTATTTATTTGGTAATAGGCGAGCAGCCCGCAGGCTGATGTGCCTATATCATGCTGTGTTGAATTATAGCAATGTCCAAAAGTGCAAAGAGAAGTCAATTCTGTAGCAAGGAAGCATTGTTCGTTCGCAACCACTTGTCCAGTCTGTTTTTAAAGGAATTCACTGAAGGAGCTGACACAACGTCTTCTGGCAGTCTATTCCAGTTGTGCACCACTCTAGAAGCCAAGAAGTGGTGCGCAGTGTTTGATTTGGATGGTGCGCGTACTATCTGCATATTATTTCCTCTTGAAGATTTCATGCTCTCCTTGCATATATACAGGTTGTGGATGTCTGGTAGGTTATAAAAACCGCCTAAAATCTTGTATGTCTCAATGAGGTCACCACGAAGGCGTCTTTCCTCGAGGGTGGTGAGGCGCAATGCACGGAGCCTGTCCTCATAGGGTCTACGTCTTAGTGTCCGTGGTATCTTGGTAGCCCTTCGCTGCACACTTTCAATAAGGTCAATATCTTTTCGGAAGTAACTAAATAAGACTTAAATAAGTACATACTACATAAGCAAGTAGGTATATTAATTATATATCTACTTAATTACATACTATAAGTCTGTATTTATTGTTAGATCAAATATACCTAATAGTACATAGCTGATATACCTATTTATTATACCTACCTACTGATTCAATAACGGTGAATTATAATTAGATTCTATGGTGTAATAAAATTTTTAGTATATACCTATATAAAGTACAGTCAGCAACAAAAGTAGCTGATCATACTGGATTTCCTAAATGTGTTTTAGAAATAAGTGTAATAATGCGTGGTTTCTTTAAATTTTATAAGGTGGCGCTCTGTCCACAACTTATCACACCTAATTGTAAGTGATGATGTGGTCAAAGGTTGGTGTTTAAATAAACCACCGCGCCGCCCGCGCCCCGCCCAGCCATTCTTTTTTTTTTTTAAATATGGGGACAAATGCACACAGGTTGACCTAGCCCCAAATTAAGCTCAAAACTTGTGTTATGGGTACTAAACAACGATATACATACTTATATCTATACTATAATAATATTATAAAGCTGCAGAGTTTGTTTGTTTGTTTGTTTGAACGCGCTAATCTCAGGAACTGGTCCGATTTGAAAAATTCTTTCAGTGTTGGATAGTCCATTTATCGAGGAAGGCTATAGGCTATATTTTATTTCCAAAAATTAGGGATCCGTAAGAAAATTGCTATTTTGCAACCCAAGGTGTGAAATCGAAAACCTATTTTTGCGTGCGCTGCAAAAACTATTGACACTAGAACAAAATAATGTATTACGGGTTTGTAAGTCTCATTTAGATCTACAAAAAAGTCCGCTAGAAAAGGCTCTTTATTTGTATCTTGGTATTAATCCTTATCAAAATAAATTACTTCTTATTCAAAACTGATTCAATGCCTTTATATAACTTTTTGAAGCATTCAATTCGGACATTCCATTCGAAAGATATCACGAGTTTAAAAATGTAAGTAGTAGTAGAAAAATAAAACCGCCGCACCGCAGCGCAGCGGGAAACACGGTGAGGTGAGGGGGGCACCGGGAGAATCTATGAAATAGGTAAAGTGCGGTCGCGGACCAGGAAGACCTTTACTTAACTGCGCGGTTCAAACGTGCGGTCCAAGAAAAATTAACTTAGAATTGAAATAGGCAGCAGATAACGCGTTGAGAGGGCACCGAAGTGCGGGAATAATTTTGGAGTATGTATACGGAATATATACGCTATCGCGCCTAAACTACTGAACCGATTTAAATGAAATTTGGTATAGAGATAATTTGAGCCCCGGGGAAGGGTCATAGGATACTTTTTATCGCGATATACTGTAGCCCACGCGGGTGAAACCGCGAGGAACAGCTAGTAGAGAAATAAATACTTATATAGATAGAAATATCCAAGACTCAGGTACAAATATTCGTGCTCATCACACGCATATTTGCCCTTACCGGGATTCGAACCCGGGACCGCTAGCTTTGCAGACACTACCAACTCGGCTACCGCGTCGTCATGGCCATGCAGTGGCCGCAGCGCAGCGGGTAACGCGGCGGGCACCGAAGTGCGGGAATAATTTTGGAGTAGGTATGTATACAGAGAATATATTATACGCTTTCACGCCTAAACTACTAAACTGATTGAAATTAAATTTGGTACATAGATAGTTTGAACCCTGGGGAAGGACAGGATACTTTCTGTCGCACGCGGGTGAAACCGCGGGGAACAGCTAGTTAGTAATAAATTAAAAACTTGGTGCTGCCAGGCTTAAAATAGTGTCATGTTTTTTTAGGATTCAACAATGGCAATTTCAGCCCACGTAGGTATAATTTTTGCCCCATACAAGTTGACGAGGGCTGCTTACAAACGTTTATAAAACCGGCCGTAAGTGAGCTTCGTTACAAGCGCATCACTGAATAGATACAAAAAAAAAATGATATGGCACAAGTGGGTGGGCTGCTAGGTATATTCTTATGCAACAATTTACCTCATCAATTTCGTGTTTTCGCCACTCCCAAAGAAGCCCGTTCTCATAAATCATTTATGTAAATAGCCCACCAGCAACAATGAGCTAAAATGTTATAGACGGCGCTCTATAGGAACTCGCACCGGATGTACTCGCGACTTTCCGTTGGTTTCAGACGGTTTTACCTCCTTTTCCGTTTTGGTGTGGGCTCCTAACAAAACTGCCTTGATTTTGGGTTGTACAGTCAGCGACAAAAGTAGCTGATCGCTCTCGATTTTCCTAATGCGTTTCAAATCAGTAATTATTATTGTTTTTTTTACATTTTACATGGTATCATTTTGACCACAACATAACACACCTGATTTAAGGTGATGTGTGTCTAAGATGATGAGGATAATAGAAAAAAGTGTGATTGTTCAGCGACTTTTGTCGTTGACTGTAACCGCTGCGCTCTACTAGGTAGGTACAACTTCTTTGAATTTTGCAGGAATGTTTGTGGATTCAATTAATTTATTTCAGTTACAGTTGTAGTAAGAATTAATATCATCTGTTGATTTATTCTACATGTAGGTAGTAGTTCATTATTTATATAATGCAGGTATATTTAAGTTATGTTTTTAGAGTCTACCTCACAATACCGAATAAAGTCAGTGTTCATCTAACTTGCTTGTTTTACTACATGGTGGCAGCGGTAATTACGTAAAAATACAGTTAAAGTGTATTTTTTAGCAGTATTTAGTAACTGGCGTTACACAAATAGTGTTGGTGAGCAGGAACAGTCATGGAACACGCTCGTCCACCACCAGAACTGCAGGTCGAAGGCAGTCCTGCGGTGCGTGCTGACGCGTGGCGGAAATGGTGGAAGCAGTTTGAGGTGTTTTTGAAGGCATCCGGCGTCAACAAGGAGCCGACGGACGTGCAAGCAAGCTTGTTAGTGAACCTCATAGGAGCGGAGGGTTACGAGATATTTTCAACGTTTACTTTCACGAAGGAAGAAAAGGCCGACAGCTTGGCGTGTCTGAGGTCAAAGTTCGATGAACATTTTGGAACAAAATGTAATGTGTCGATGTTACGTTTTAAGTTTTTCACTCGTAACCAACAGGCAGGCGAGACTATTAGCCAATACGTCACGGCGTTGAAATTACTCAGTCAGAATTGTGAGTTTGAGCATTTGACAGATGGGCTGATAAGAGATCGCATAGTTTGCGGTGTGTTGAGCAATGTTGTCAGAGATCGTATGCTACGAACGGAGGAGTTAACTCTGGCGAAAGCTGTACAAATCGGCGAGGCGGAAGAGTTGTCGAGAGAAGAGGGTCGCCAAATCGAGAAGGTGAACAGTGCGAGTATGCCTAGTGTACAAATAGACGCGGTGAGGGACCGGAACGCGGGCGCAGGCCGAGGCGGAGGTGCGCCAGGTGGCGGAGGCAAGCGACGCGGTGGCGTCAGCGCCGCAGGTCGAGACGGAGGACGTCGCGACGGCGGCGGCGCGGCTGGCCAGTGGCGCCAACGGGATCAGTGTCCGCGTTGTGGAGGTCTGTTTTGTGCGGATAACCAAAAGTGTCCGGCTATAAATGCTATGTGTTTTGTATGCAATAATCGCGGACATTTTGCGAGAAAGTGTCCTAACAAAGTAGGTAAAAAAGTGCATGATTTGAACACGTCTCAGCTTACGGATGAATCGGGGGACGACGACATGTTATATGTTAACGTTGTGAAAGCGAAGGACAGCGGTTCACAAGGACAATGGATAGAAAACCTAGAGATTAACGGTATGCAATTTACTTTTAAGTTAGACTGCGGGGTCGGAAAAGTATCAGGTGCGCATAACATTTGTATTGATAATTCCGTACAGCCCGTTATCTGTCCTGCACGGAAAATACCGCTAGGATTACGTGATAAATTATGTAACGAGTTAAAGAGGATGGAAAAAATAGGTGTCGTGCGTAAAGTGAACCATCCAACAGATTGGGTGAATCCTATTGTTATAGCGGCCAAGAAAAATGGTGATATACGCGTATGTTTAGATGCACGTGTGTTAAACGGCGCTGTCAAGCGTTCGCATTATTCTTTGCCTACAGTAAGCGAGATAGCCGCACGGTTACGCGGCGCGCGGTTTTTCAGCGTTTTAGATGCGCGTTGCGGGTTTTGGATGTTGCAGTTAAATGACGTCAGCGCTGACCTGTGCACTTTCAGCACACCTTTTGGGAGGTACCAGTTTACAAGGTTGCCGTATGGAGTGAGTTGCGCACCAGAAATGTTCCATGCAAAGGTAAGACAACTTCTTGAGGATTTAGACGGTATTGATTCGTTTTCTGACGACATCATTGTGTGGGGTTCTTCAAAGGAGGAGCACGATAGACGTCTAAAGTTGCTTATGATAAGAGCTAGAGAGGTTGGCATAAGATTCAACAAGGAGAAGTGTAAGTTTGGAGTGAGAGAAATAACATATTTGGGTCATGTGTTTGATGAAAGGGGAATGAGACCTGACAGTAAGAAAGTACAAGCTATTGTTGAAATGCCCGATCCGACAGATAAAAAATCGTTAGAAAGATTTTTAGGTATGGTAAATTACCTATCCAAGTTTATACCTCACTATTCACAATCTGTGTCAGTGTTAAGAGGTCTATTGAAAAAGAATTCTGAATGGATTTGGGAGAATCAGCATGTTGAGGCAGTAAAGAGGTTAAAACAAAAAATTTCCTCTGCACCTGTATTGTCGTTATATTCGCATAGTTTGCCTATAATAGTGTCGGTTGACGCGAGCGCGTCTGCGCTGGGGGCAGTTCTAATGCAAGGGGGTCGCCCCATTGAGTTCGCTTCACTGACTCTCACTGATACACAGTGCCGCTATGCTCAAATTGAGAAAGAGTTACTGGCCATAGTTTATGCGTGTGAAAGATTTCATCAATATATTTTTGGACGGACAGATGTGACAGTACAGTCGGACCATAAACCGTTGGAAGCAATTTTCAAAAAATCATTGTCATGTGTGCCGGCTAGGTTACAGCGCATGATGCTACGCATCCAGGCTTATGACATAAAGGTGACGTACACTCCAGGTAAGTTTATGTATATATCAGACACACTGTCGCGTGCTGCTTTGCCAGAGTTGATGCATGAACGAATGAATGAAGAGGTAGAAGCGCAGACCTGTTTTATGATAGAACAGGTACAATTTAGTGATGCGAAATTAGATTTAGTGAAAGAGTGTACGATGAAAGACGAAGAGGCAGGATTGTTAATTAAATATATTGTACAGGGATGGCCGAGAAGTAAGTATGAAATTGAAAAAAGTATTCGTATATATTGGTCGTACAGAGAATGTCTGCAATATGTGGAGGGTGTAATTTTTAAGGATAGTTCAGTTTTCATCCCGCAAGCATTACGCGGTGAGATGCTGAATCGCATCCACGAGGGCCACCTCGGGATAGACAAGTGCAAGCGAAGAGCCCGCGGCGTGCTCTTCTGGCCGGGAATGTCGCGCGACATCGAGCGCTGCGTGCGCGGCTGCCGCACGTGCGCGCTGCACGCCCCCGCGCCGCACCGCGAGCCGCTGTTGCCGCATTATATACCCGAGGTGCCGTGGTCGAAAGTAGGTTCGGATATTTTCGAATATAGGAAGAAAAATTATTTGATTTTGGTAGATTATTTTTCAAACTTTGTTGAGGTTAATGAATTGGCTTCCATAAATAGTAAATCGGTCATTGTAGCGATGAAGGAACAATTTTCGAGACATGGGATTCCGAACCAATTAGTTAGTGATAATGGACCAGCGTATAATTCAAAGGAATTTAAAAAATTCTTGTTGGAATGGGAGATAGTACATTCAACATCATCTCCAATGTATCCCCAGTCGAACGGGAAAAGTGAACGAGCTATCAGAACGGTTAAACAGTTGTTAAAAAAGTGTATAGATTCCGGTCATGATTATTATCTCAGTTTGTTAAATTTTCGTTCCACGTCTAGAGATAAGATAGATTCACCAGCTCAAATATTGATGGGAAGGCGACTGAGTACTCGTCTTCCTATGCAGAAACAGTTATTGATGGAAAAGGTCGATGTTAAAAAGAATTATGAGGAAATTTTAAATCAACAAAATAGACAAAAGATGATGTATGATAGCTCAGCGAAGAATCTCCCTACATTACGAGACAATGAAGAAGTAGTGATAGTGGATGGTCATAAGAGGAAATTCATGAAAGTGATTAAAAAATCGAGCGAGCCAAGGTCTTATTTACTGCAGGACGCAGTAGGTAGAAAGTACCGTAGGAATCGGCGGCACATTATAAGTCGACGCAGAGGTGCAGTTGAGCGTGAGTCAGAGTCGGATGATGCACAGTTAGGGAACGATGATGATCCAAGTGAGGATTCAGAAGAACCTTCTGGCTCTGGTCTCGCGGCGCACAGTGAGCCACCGCCAAGCGAGTCGAGGGGACAGGAAAGCGCAGATCAAAATAAACTACTTACCACAGATAGGTCTAAGCTACATAATAGAATAGGTCCGATAACTAGAAGGAAAGCTCGAATGTTGGCTGGTTCACATGCTGTACAGACTGATAAGAATGTCAAGCCTTAGTTATAAGTTTTCATTTGTATAAGTATCTACCTACCTATATACCTAAATACCTAAAAGCTTAATTAAGCTTACGTATTAGTTTAAATAATAAGCAAAATGTTTTCTACAGTTGTTTTTATATTTTCGTAAAGTGCCACGGTGTACCTTTAGCTACTTACAATTTTTATTTTTGTAAAGAGAAAAAGCAATAAGTAGATGTAATTATTATATATATTATTGTACTTTATAGGATTAAAAACTATTTCTTAGTTTAACTTACGTTTTCATTGTATTTACTTTGTTCAAGAAAAGGCATCTATGCTAGATCTACTTATGTTTAGTTTATATACCTACCTAAAGACCTACAGGTCATCAGTTGATTGTTGTTTTGATATTTCTATAAAAGGGGAAAGATGTAGTAAGAATTAATATCATCTGTTGATTTATTCTACATGTAGGTAGTAGTTCATTATTTATATAATGCAGGTATATTTAAGTTATGTTTTTAGAGTCTACCTCACAATACCGAATAAAGTCAGTGTTCATCTAACTTGCTTGTTTTACTACAACAGTGTAGGTATGTGTTTTATATATAATCATCATCATCATCATCATCAGCCTGTATCAGTCCACTGCTGGACATAGGCCTCTCCCATGATACGCCACTGAGCCCGGTCTTCGGCTTTTCTCATCCAACCACTGCCAGCCACTCGGCGCAAATCGTCGCTCCACCTTGTCGCAGGACGTCCTACACTACGTTTGCCAAGTCGCGGTCTCCACTCAAGAACACGTCTACCCCAACGGTTGTCGGTTCTGCGGCTTATATGACCAGCCCACTGCCACTTCAGCTTGCTAATTCTGTGAGCTATGTCGGTGACTTTAGTTCTCTGACGGATCACCTCATTTCTGATTCGATCCCTCAGAGAAACCCCAAGCATAGCTCTTTCCATAGCTCGCTGAGCGACCTTAAATCGGTGGACTAGTCGTGCCGTGAGTGTCCATGACTCGGCTCCGTATGTCATAACGGGTAGGACGCACTGGTTGAAGACCTTTGTCTTTAGACATTGTGGTATGCGCGACGAGAAGACTCGACGAAGTTTTCGAAATGCTGCCCAGCCCAGCTGTATTCTTCTGTTGGCTTCTTTCTCGAAGTTGTTCCTACCAAGTCGGAGCATTTGTCCTAGGTAAGTGTATTCGGGAACAACTTCGAGCGCAACGCCGTCAACAGCAACCGGCTCCGGAATGACATGTTCGTTGAACATAACCTTGGTTTTGTCCAAGTTCATCCGGAGCCCAATGCGTTGAGAAGAATCAGCTAAGCCGTCCAGCATTTGCTGCAAGTCCTGCACGGTTTCAGCCATAATGACGATGTCGTCTGCAAATCTCAAGTGTGAGATGTATTCTCCGTTAATGCTAATGCCACGTCCATGCCAGTCCAGAGTCTTAAACATATCCTCCAAAGCGTTTGAGAACAGTTTCGGGGATATTACGTCCCCCTGTCTCACTCCGCGACGCAGGTGGATATGTTCAGACTGCTGGTTCTGCACTTGGACGGTCATTGTTGCGGCATCGTACAGACATCTCAACACTTGGATATATCGCCAATCGACTTGGCACCGTTGCAAGGACTCCAGAACAGACCAGGTTTCAATGGAGTCAAAAGCCTTCTCATAGTCCACAAACGCTAAGCACAGGGGCTGATTATACTCTTCGGACTTCTGTATAATCTGCCGCACTGTGTGGATGTGGTCTATGGTGCTGTATCCTCCTCGAAACCCGGCCTGTTCCGGGGGTTGAAATTCGTCGAGTCTTCGCGCAAGACGATTCGTGATGACTCTTCCGATGAGAAGGTACTCGTTTGGAAATAAAAAGAAACTGGCTAGTCTGGTGCTGAAGTGGTAGGTAATCATGTAACATTAAAGAAAACAGATTTAACTTATTTTTAAGCCACTTACGAATTTATGTTAATTATACCTATGGTAATATAATAAATAACTAAAAAATACGCATTTTAATTGATTGGTATATAATAAATTAGTTTAAAAAACCAACATCATTTACCTAATTACATCTTACTAGTTGCACCCTGCGGTTTCACCCACGTCTTTTCGTTATCCTGCTGGAACCTCTTCCGGGATATAAAGTAGTAAGCTATCTCCATTCCAAATTTCATCGAAATTGGTTAAGTAATTACGGTGACACGTGGTAACAAACATTCACACACACACACAATTCCCTTCTTCCCCGGACCCCTGCGCGAAGCAGACGTGTTTAGCTAGTCCCCGTACTGATATTTCTTTTTTTTGAAATCTTATTTATTAATAAATAAAAAGAAATTACCCGTCAATAACAGTGTACAAAAATTAGGAGCGCATAAGGCGTGAGGAGCTCAACGGTGAGTGCACCCCACACGTCATTCACACTCACTACAAGAGGCGTATGCACATTGCCTAGCGCCGCTTGCTGCGCACGGTACACATACACACTTTCGCTAGTGTGCGACCTGCCGCTTGCGCGCACCGCTTGGGCCTTCTGCTTGCCTGGTATCTAAACTACGTAGCGAGATGCCGCTTACTAAACGCTCCCCACCGCCCGCTCCCGCTGCGGCTGTCACTCAGCCCGCGCTCGCGCCGCTGACGCATTGTCAATCGGACTCGGATTTAAGCGGCTCGCCCACTATGATGTCTACGATCGCCGTGCCTGCGACTATGCGCGAGCTAGCTACGAGTGAACCCAACATCTCACTGCGGAAGCGTAAGAGAGACAACGATGACATTAGTAGAGTGGAGATATTAGAGATGTTCTCCTCGCTCCAAAAAAAACAGGATGAAATTACAACGGTCCAGAAGAGGCAGGACGAAAAATTCTCTGCTCTTATGAACAAAGTGCAAGGTGGGATTAACACACATACCGAGCAAAATAAAGACATATCCTGCTCCATCGACTTCCTTGGTCAGAAATATGACGAGATGGTAACGAGAATAAATTCTTTAGAACAGGATAAGGCAGCGGATCACAAATATATACGGTCGCTGGAGGCCAGAATGGAGCTTATGGATCGTAACCTACACAGCTCGAGCATTGAAGTAAGGAATGTTCCCAAAAAAGCTGGTGAAACAAAGGAAGACCTTCTTAGTCTTATCAAGAAAGTAGGAAACGCAGTCAGTGTGCCGGTCCAATCGATGGAGGTCCGCGATGTCTATCGTATTAACACCAAGAATGAGAACAACCAGCCCATAGTTGCAGAATTGTCGACAGTGATCCTGAGGGATAAAATTGTTGGATCAGTCAAGGCCTACAACAAAAAATATACCACATCTAAATTTAGCACTTCTAATTTAAAGCTTGAAGGCCCGTCTATGCCGGTGTTTGTATCTGAGAGTTTGACTATGGCGGCGAAGAA
This sequence comes from Opisthograptis luteolata, assembly GCA_931315375.2. Taxonomy (NCBI): domain Eukaryota; kingdom Metazoa; phylum Arthropoda; class Insecta; order Lepidoptera; family Geometridae; genus Opisthograptis; species Opisthograptis luteolata. The sequence continues at coordinate 8,841,442 of OV928033.1, forward strand.
ACTATTCTATCAAGCTCGGGAGTTTGCCAAGAGAAATAGCTTCAAATATTGCTGGACATCCCGAGGCAAGATATACCTAAGGAGAGCTGACGGAGCTCCACTGTCAAGAGTAAACAATGAGAGCGATTTGGACAATCTTATTACGAAATGACTAAATAATGTTATTAATTTGTTCTGCTTGCTATTGGGCCTGTCTATTTGCATGTTATTTTTTGTAGGCTTAGCTAACTTACATAAACATAATAATATTACTTTGTATATCATTATGCGATCACTACAACAACAATTCAAAATACAATACATATTACACATCTATACACATACACAATACACCATGACAGCATATCTATACCGTCTACACATTAACACATACACTCAAAAACAAAAGTTTTACATTTATACCATTGAATCATTTAATAATATTATTATGCATCTATCACATTATATATATTGCGTAAATATTTCAGTAAACTGTATTTTTTCTGACATTGGAATATACATCCATAAACTCACGCTATCACGTCTTAACTTAGCTAAAAGTATTATATGCTTTATGTACGTAATGCACCCGGTTACTTTATATTTTTTAAATAATGGATGATAACGCCTTAATTATCACAGAAGTAGATGAATCGCAAGCGATTGAATGTTTTTCACTTAGCGACTCCAATGGATGTCGAAGTGTTTTACAACCCGACTACAACAGTGACTACTCATTCCTAATATTAACAGTGAACATCCGAAGTATATTTTGTAACTTTGATTTATTTGTAGCATTTGTCTCTAGCCTTGACATCTCAGTGGATGTTTTCGTTTTGACAGAGTGCTGGTTAAGCGGCCGCAGCTCGCCACCTATGCTTGATAATTATAATATGTTCTGGACTAAAAATAATTTGAACCAGAATGATGGTGTGGTTGTCTACGTGCGACATGGAATTGATGCCTCGGGAACAGAGCCTATTTGTTCTGAAGGCAATTGTCTTCTAATTACCACTTCATCAAATTACACCATTGTATGCTCCTACCGTCCCCCTAGTTTTCGTAATGTTTCTAATTATCTAGCATCAATAGACACTATTCTAAAAAGTTTAGCTACTAAAAATGTAATTTTTACTGGGGATATCAATTTAGACATCATAGCAAGCAATCTTTCTGTTGGTTGTCAGGACTATTTGACATTAATGGCTATGCACGGGCTAAAGCAGGGAATAAATCGTCCAACTAGAGTAACAACCTGTATTGACCATTTCATGGTTAAATGCCATGGTGCCTTTGAAACAATTGTTTTTGAACAACAGCTCACCGATCATTCCCCTATTTTACTCTGTATAAATAACGCTAAAATCAATAAAAAACCGCCAACATGTAATAAACTAATAGTCGACTACGAAGGCATCAAAACCTTACTGATAAAGGAGTCTTGGCAAGATATTTTTAACTTTGATGATGTTAACTTGGCAACTGAACTATTCACCACAAAAATGCTTTCATTTATAAATAATAATACAGCAATAAAACCTATCTCAAAAAGAAACCAGCCCATTAAGCCTTGGATTACAAGAGGAGTTGTTAGATGCATAAGAAAGAGAGATAGGCTTCATTTAAAGGTTAAAAAGACTTCAGATAATGATATACTAAAAAATAAATACATAAAATATAGAAATATATGTAATAAAATTATTAAAAGTTTAAAACAAGATTACTATAGACAAAAACTGTTAAAGAGTCAAGGTCATATAAAGCAAACTTGGAAAATAATAAAAGAAGTATGTAATTTTACCCGACATAATATAGCATCTAATGATCTTTTAAAAATAACAGATAACGCGACTCAATCACTCAACACTGTAAATACATATTTCACATCAGTCGGTGGCATGCTCGCTAATGAAACATTAAAAAAGACGAATACAAATGAACATGCGCTGGCTGCACTCGCAAGAGCACGAAGCACACCAGTTGACTCAATGTCTCTCTTTCCTACGGATCCACATGAAGTAAAAAGCATTATTTTTGGACTAAAATCACATAGTGCACCAGGATGGGATAAGATTACTGCAAAGATACTAAAGCAGTTTGTATTGTATGTCGTTGAACCTATTACACATATATGCAATTTAAATATGCAGAATGGAGTATTTCCGACTGCTTTCAAGAGAGCCGTTGTGTGCCCAATTTATAAAGCTGGTGACAAAAGTAGTCCATCTAACTACAGACCGATTTCTCTTCTTTCGACTCTATCCAAAGTGCTCGAAAAATTAGTTAAAAAGAGAATGATGCGGTACCTAGAGAAAAACGGTCTCTTAAACAAGAACCAGTACGGCTTTAGGGAAGGTAGGTCAACTGAGGACGCAGTACTGAAACTCGCGTCTCTAATCACGTCATATCTTGATGGAGGAGATAAGTGTCTTGCTGTCTTTTTGGATCTGCAAAAAGCTTTCGACACCGTTTCCATTCCCATCTTGCTGACGAGATTGGAGAACGTTGGCGTTAGAGGAATAGCTCACGACTGGTTCTCAGATTACTTATCGGGTAGAACACAACGAGTAAGAGTTGAAAACAACGAGAGCGATGGAGCAGTGTGCACCTACGGTGTGCCACAGGGTAGTACATTAGGTCCTGCTCTTTTTTTGATATATATTAACGACCTGTGCAGTATTACATTGCCTGGCCTAGACTTGCTGATGTTTGCAGATGATACCGTGCTATTACTTCATGAAAGAAATTGGCAAAAAGTAGTGGAGCTAGCTGAGGGTTGTCTTTCACAAGTAACCAGCTGGCTTGAAGATAGCCTCCTCTCACTAAACACTAACAAAACCAAATATATGTGCTTTAGGAAGACCCACTCGCGTCTCACTGGAGAGAGTATCAATGTTAAAATACACACCTATCCATGTAATCGTAGTAACCCTCGACCAGCCCAATGTAAATGCGCAATATTGTCTCGGGTTGACGTAATCAAATACCTTGGAGTAACAATTGATGATAAGCTCAACTGGAACTCTCATATAGAAACATTGGCCCCACGACTCAGAAAAATGATCTATGTATTTAAGACCCTTAGAACAGTTGCAGACTCTAAGTTAGTCTTGCAAACATATAGGGCTCTGTGTGAGTGCCTCATTAGGTATTGTATCTGTGCATGGGGCAGTGCGGCTAAAACTCACATCATAACAGCGGAACGTGCACAACGTGCTGTTCTTAAGGTGATACTATTTCTACCTTTTAGTCACCCCACCACTGATATCTATGAGAGAACTGGTGTCCTCAGTGTAAGAAAACTGTTTATTTATGAGAGTATTCGCAGATATCATAAAACAACTGTGCCATCCTTACCTGAAAATACTAAACGTGTTGACCGGTGCCCTGTTCCTAGAGTTAGGAGTAGGTTTGCTCAAAAACAATACAATGTTGTTGCTCCCCACTTATATAACAAAATTAACAAACAACACAATATCAAAAAGAAGAGTAACAACGAAATTAAAAAAAATATACAAGTATGGCTTAAACAGTTTGATTATAATGGTATAGAAAATCTTTTACAGGGCTTTTATTTTTGAGGTTTTTACCATCATACATAAACACACATACACCCATACCCACCCACACGCACACACACACACACGCGCACCCACCCACCCACACACACACACACACACACACACACACACACACACACACACACACACACACACACACACACACACACACACACACACTCACAATTATACTCTCCGCATATAAAAACTTGAATTTATATTTGTTTTCTTTTTGTTTCCTAATATTATATACTACTTTATTTAACTTTTCACATTCTCATTTATGTACATCTGTAGATTTAACTTTCATTTGTATTTTATTTTATTTTTATTATTAATACTCGTTTTGTAAAATTTGATATATATTTTGTAAAATTTGATATATATTTTGTAAAATTTGATATATTATGTATAAAACTACCTTGTACATGTAATTGTTAGGTTTGACATAATTATTTGTCATTTGATGGAAGAAGCCTTGGCTCCTGAAATACAGTTTTAACTAGTTCAGGAGTCCATGGACCCATTTATAATTGTATCCCACTTTTATGTCAATAAATAAATATTTGATTTGATTTGATTTTTGAATATTAGACCCACCGTTTGGCGTGAAAAGACAAACAAACAAACATTTCACTTACCTATATAAGTAGGTGTACCTAATAATATAATTGTAGTTATTAGTTTAGGGTTTTAGTTAGTATAGCCTATAGCCTTCCTCGATAAATGGACTATCCAACACTGAAAGAATTTTTCAAATCGGACCAGTTCCTGAGATTAGCGCGTTCAAACAAACAAACAAACAAACTCTGCAGCTTTATAATATTAGTAGCTGTTCCTCGCGGTTTCACCCGCGTGGGCTACAGTTTATCGCGATAAAAAGTATCCTATGTCCCTTCCCCGGGGCTCAAATTATCTCTATACCAAATTTCATTTAAATCGGGTCAGTAGTTTAGGCGCGATAGCGTATAATTATATTCCGTATATGTACTCCAAAATTATTCCCGCACTTCGGTGCCCCCTCAACGCGTTACCTGCTGTAGGTACCCATTATCCTATTTTAATTCTAAGTTAATTTTTCTTGGACCGCACGTTTGAATCGCGCCTGGTCCGCGACCGCACTTTACCTATTTCATAGATTCTCCCGGTGCCCCGCTCACCTCACCGCGTTTCCCGCTGCGCTGCGGTGCGGCGGTTTATTTTTCTACTACTACTTACATTTTTAAACTCGTGATATCTTTCGAATGGAATGTCCGAATTGAATGATTCAAAAAGTTATGGGAAGGCATTGAAACAGTTTTGAATAAGAAGTAGTTTATTTTGATAAGGATTAATACCAAGATACAAATAAAGAGCCTTTTCTAGCGGCGGCATCAAAAATTAAATTTTTAAAATAAAAGATCACTTATTGTGGCATAACTATAATAGTTAGACATATGCTCTCGCGGACTTTTTTGTAGATCTAAATGAGACCTACAAACCCGCAATACATTATTTTGTTCTAGTGTCAATAGTTTTTGCAGCACACGCAAAAATAGGTTTTCGATTTCACACCTTGGGTTGCAAAATAGCAATTTTCTTACGGATCCCTAATTTATTTTGAAATAAAATATAGCCTATAGCCTTCCTCGATAAATGGACTATCCAACACTGAAAGAATTTTTCAAATTGGACCAGTAGTTCCTCAGATTAGCGCGTACAAACAAACAAACAAACAAACAAACTCTGCAGCTTTATAATATTAGTATAGATATATTTTTTTAATAGGGCTAGTCATATTACTACTAAAATGACATGTTATGACATGACATTTCGACCCAAAACGGCGGATAACGGATCGGATCGATTATTAATTTCGGGGGTAAATAGTAGGTATAGCAATATTAATAAGACTACTTAACGAAATTATACTTAATACTACCCACTTACTTACTTATAAACGTACTTAAGGCCCTGCCATACGCCCGCCGTTGACCTTGCTTGATCAGGTGAAAGCATCCCGCACTGACTTTATGAGAGACTGACGTGGCAATTTGCGAGTATAAAATACGTAAAAAATTCACAAAAAATAATTCAAGCAAAAAATGGCCTGAAGGTGTTTTGGGTATTATATTTCTTAATACGCTGATGGTAAGTCAAGTCAAGTCTTTGTTGCATATATAGTTTAGGAGTAAAGTAGTATTAAACTTTTAGAAAATGGGCACTTTGCAAATTTTTTTTCAATATATAAATATATTTTTTACATTTTTCGGCCTGAAGGTGTTCTGCTATATTATATCAAGTAGATTAAAATATATTTTTATTAGATTTTTTTAGACCAAAATTACACAGAGAGATAGTTTTAATTAACCCCGTTTTTCAGCTTAGTTTGGGAACCAGTGCCTTTATATAAAATCCTTATACAATCTTCCTAGGTAAATAATCATTGTTTGTTAATTTTGGACTTCGGTTGGTAAGTTTCAGTGATCTAACTTATTCTATCTCCATCCATTACGTAGACACACGTGTGTATTGGGTTCTAGGTAGTAGAGCCAAACTTAAATGCGTTTCAAACGAAGTTAGCACACCACACCTATTGGGTTCCTAAAATTATGCTCAGCGCAGAGCAACTAATATCACAAACTGACGAACTTTAGAGACACGTTTAAGTTAGGTGTAAGACCCATTCGTGCATCTACCTCAGACTTCCTGGTATTGGCCGGCACCTGTATTACCTGGAGAGTTGAGAAGTTTAGTTCCGAACATCATAATACTTAGTCCGTTGCTTGCCTACATTGTATACCTATGAGCAATATTATCGCTCTAAAATTTCAGCTAATGCTGCCACCTTCGACCACATTGTGGTTAGAGCGATGATGAGATCAGTGGTAATGACGTTGGCTTGTGATTTCGGTCGTGGATTCGAACTCTAAAATGTAAATTGTAAATTGGAATTCAGCTTGCATTCTGTATTGAATAAAATATATTTTATAAATTAGAAACAAAACTCTTCACCCGAATTATTATTTTTGATTGGCACCGTGGTTTGATAAAGCCAAAAACTCATCATGCCCCCTTTGAAAGGCAATAATTACGATTTTCGCGTTGCACTGAACTAAATGAAAGCGCGAATATAGGAGCATTTTTTATGAATGTACTGTGTTGCGTAAAATTACACTTGAAAAGAGGGCGTGTAGTATATGATAGGTAATTTGTTTTTATCAAAGCTAGCTGATCATCATAAACCGTTAAACTTTATGCCATTAGCAGACTTTTTAACGGATCCGATTTTATTTGGCATCATTTATCATCCCCCAAGTTCGGATTGAAGATTTGACATTCTTGACGGCACTCATTTAATCTTCAGTGTCTGATACACGCCTGGATTAACTTTGAGGCGAATCAGCATATTATACCTACTGATTCAAAAATTCACGACTACCATAAAATCATTAAAAAAACATACATAAGTGCATAATAAGACATCGTGTTGAGATACATCTAAAAGGTTTTGCGTTAGTTGCTTATTAAAAATACGGGTGGAGATGTCTCTTCGCAAATTGACCATTCCAAAATATAGCTATGTAAAACTTTGTTACATATATGAATACTTAAACGGCAAAGTTAAATCAGTTTTCGTTTCAGTTTAACAGGTTACCAAGCTTGCTGCTCTCATGTCCGCAGTATTAAATTACTTGAGTTACAAAACAACCTAACTACTTAAACATCACTGAAAGCTCATAATAGATTATTTTTAAAATTATGCAGTGGCCTATTTCAAAGAAAAACCTGGAGCTAGCAAGAAATATGGAGGCAAAACAAAGGTTTACTCAGAAAACAGTTATAAGTAAGAAGTCTGCCAGACAGTTAACCTAAGCTTAAAATTAAAACTACAATGACTTAATTATACCATGGTACTATATACCGTATATATAGGTACACTATGTGATGTGTACACAAAGTATCTATGTGATTTTGGGTGCATGGGTGTCTAATTGTGATACGATAATAATTAAGCCCCATTCCAAGAAGAGAGTTACTTGCCTCGATCGTGCGAGTACTTATGGACGTTAAAAACTTACGTCATGTAAATGAAGCCCGTTTAGATGAAGAGAGTTTCACGTCTAGAACATGCGAGGATATTAAAACATTTGCCTAGTGAAAACTTAATGTATGATATCATGTGGAATGGGCGATTATTTCCTCGCCTCAAAAGGTGAGTCTCGCATTCAAAGCATTTCAAACCGATTTGTAGTCACAAGCATATCGTGTACTATGTTACTCTAAAGGAACATCTGGAAACAAAATCTACACAAGACAAGTATTTATGTAATGTTTCTCGTTACAGTCGTTTTTCTCTATCACTTGACTGTGCTAGTTATAATCATTTTATATACATCCAGTAATGGTGAACCAGTAAAAGCAAAAACAAGTCGATTTTAAACAGACATACAATCATCTTATACCTACCTTCCTACGTTAGTAAGTTAGGGAAGTTTCTTCTTATAAAGTAAAGACGAGAGGTATCCTTTGATGTTTTAGGACATGTACCTACCATTAAGATGGACAAACGAAAAGTCAAGTAGGCAGGCCCATTTGCTTAGGTGGGCCCATTTGGATGCGTACCTTTAAAGATCCTATCGTATCTGAATTTAGTTTTAAATCCGTAAGCCGACAAGAAGTTCGTCCGTCTGTGCATCCCTTAAACAAGGGGTACGTCTCTGTCTGTTAAGTAAGAGGCTACTGATATAATTTTTTTTACATCTTCCTACCTTTCAACATTCTCATGTGTGTGTGTATTATTTTGTTTGGATGCGACCGAGTAACATTGAGTTTATACTCGAAGCAATTTTGTAAACAACCACATTTCTCATTTCAAATGAATAGATGCCATAATAGAGTGGTTGTCGCGTGGACAGGCTAGCCGCGCTGCGGTGAGCGTATGGGATTGTGGAAACAAACATTGTATAGCTAAATCTGATGTGTTTACTAAATGTATTCAGTGCAGTAATCAATGTTTTCCTTTCTATCTGATGTGTTTACTAGATGTATTCAGTGCAGAAATCAATATTTTCCTTTCTAAGTCGTAATACATAGAATGCAGCAACACTGCTCAGAAATTAATTACAATTCATGAAAATGTATTCAGCAACATAACTATTTTGTTTAGTTATGTACCTACAGGGTAGCGTTAGACCACAAGTTTGCCTAATTTTAAATGACGATGTGGTTGAAGATGGCGTCACCCTATCTGGATTGGGAACTGGAGCCTAGACACGTTATTGATCTGGGTGGACAAACATAATACACACGAATATACATATACGAGTACATACCTATAGGTATTATCATGTTAGAAGTTGATGTTTTATATTTTATTGTTTTGAGGTTTTCCTCAAACAACACTATTATTTATTTAGAACCTGGACTTAGTTCATGATGGCCGGTTGGTGTTTCGAGGGTCCAGTGTCGGATATTACAGAGGAAGTCCCGAAGCCATCGATCATCGTTACTGTCAGCTGAACGAACCGCCTTTTAACGATGTAGGTGGGCGCAGCTCGCGGTAGATGGCCAGCTCGATCTGCCACTTCCCTGGAAAAGCAAATGACAACAAGAGGTTCCTGATAACAAGTAGGTACCTACTGCAGTCGGACGATATGGAAAACTGTTATATCAGCTGCATGCTTCATTTACCCCGTCTCGTTAATTTTGACTGTAGGGGATGGTCCTATTGTGTATTTTTACGAATGAAATAATTTACACAATTAAGTTCTTATGTGCCATACCAATTGTATTAAATTATTATATTTGTGGTTGTAGGTAGGTACGTACCTATGGTTCCTAGTTCACAGTATCACTCTATCGATATACGAAACGGCTCAATGGATTTAAATGGAATTTGGAATGGAGATGGCTTATACCCTGGATTAACATATAGGCTACATTGTATCAAGGAAAAAGGTTCCTGCGGGATAACAGGAAAACCACGGGTGTAACCGCAGCTAGTTAGGTATGAAATAAGGGTAAGATAAGGTATTTTACTCAAACGGGTACCGACAAAAAGTAAAAAGTTCTTTAGACAACATAGATAGGTACTAAAATATACATACGAGTAAGATTAATTTGATATCTTTTGTAATGTTTCACTTTAGTTAGTAACACTACAACCAATTTCTCAAAATGCGAAGCAAATAATTTTGGTGCAAAATTTACAAAACATTAAATTAAACTACCTATGCCAAATAAATTGTGTCATTCGCAGGAGCGTAACTTTACACAAGTCTTATCAATATCGAACTTCAGATCACTCTCTGTTGGACAAAAAAAACACATAATGTAGGAAAAAAAACAGCGATTAATGTTTGACATTATGTTACTAGGCATTGTTCTCAAAAAAGAGCCACATTTATTTTAAAATATAAGTAGACACACATTTTAAATCTTTAAACTCATTCGAACTGAGGCTAAATTCAGCAGGCAGCCAAGTGCGGCACTGTATTATCTGCAAGTTGAATAAAAGTAGTGGCTGTCACATCGACTGCAAAATGACTATCAAGCCTCTTGACGTCATCGTGCAGCAGTCCGTTCGGTTCTAGGATTGATAAAACTGACAAGGGCCTGACGAACGATATCATTCAAATTGGGGTGTCGAGAAATTCAACCTGCGTATCTGCTATAAGATAAGCCGGGGTGGCCTCGACGATGCTTCATTTCACCATAATGGCTGCGATGAGGTACTTTGTAAAACGGCCTATCGCAAAAAAAAAAAACAACTAAACGCAATAAGTTTTTATCAACTAGGCTTCCAATGTATTTTGATTTATTGGACGTTGATATTTTTCTTTTGACCGGCGATTTTTGGATTATGAGGAACGTCTTCTTCCACGTTTTAAGAGAAACACTGTAACAAACATATTACAGCTAAATTACCTATACAACTAACTAATCTAGTGCACTTAACAGTTTCACAAGAGACGTTTTCTAACAACAAACATCTTAAACGAAAATTGTTCAAATATTCCGATAGATGGCGGTAGCAACACACAGAACAAGCAAGTTGTATGAAAAAAACTTTCATTATATTTATCCAGTCAGTTATTTCTGTTTTTATTGTTATTTAACGAACGCCTATGTCTCAGTAAAGCAGGAGGAGGAAGTTCGCTGCTGAACATAGGCACCCCCCCTTGAACACCACCATGAAAGGCTAAGTTAATATTTTTTTACTCTTTTTACATGAACTAATATGAAACATGTGGTTTAGGAACTTCGTTTGTTCAGCAATGAGAAAACCTTACATTACAATACTAATACAAATGATTGGAATGATTATTATGTCTTGCATTGCTAGTACATAGATAAATGCTCATGCTTTGACGCTCGATCACAATAAATTATATCTAATGAAATTTTTTTCTTATTTCTTTTCATTCTGCTAAATGTTATAGGTACCTATGAATTTAATTTTTTACATTGTAATAATGCACATTGTGTAGGTATTCAATACATAAACTGCAACATAAACTTTTCTTGATCTATCTAATTAAACATTTATCATGCGAAAAGTACAATTTTTGTTATCTGCTTCCGATTAATAACAATGTCGTGAAAAGAGCCCTAGGTAACTGTAGGTCACGTTAACGGGTTAACTCAATCAACGCAAACTTTGCGACAATAGGCTGTCCCTGTGGGTAAGCCGTAATTAAATCGAGCCCACTCATGCGGATTACGTGAACTTACGTTAATAAACTTTTAATTTCAATCGTCGGACAGCAGTGTTGAAAAATAGGTATCTACGCTCTTACTACGTGCTTCTTATTATTACTACTTCTAAAAAATTTTGGATTTATGATGAGGAGGAAGTCATCCCTGCTCTGCTAAACGTAGCCTAATAGATTTGCTAGAGCGAAAAGTATATAACCTTATTAGGCAAACTTGTAACAAAATAGATTCACCAAAAAAAAACATGTTTTTGCAACAAGTCATTCGCAGTTAAAATTTTAAAACCGTGAATTACAGTGTCTTGGAAGACGACCACGCAATCAATTCATACTATGAGTTAGCAACAGATTTTGAGTTTATCCTATCCTACTATAATATTACTATACACTAGCTTTTCCCCGCGGTTACACACGCGTGGGCTACAGTTTATCGCGATAAAAAGTAGCCTTTCTCAGGCTCTAGACTAATTCTGTACCAAATTTCATTTAAATTGGTTCAGTAGTTTAGGCGTGAAAGACAGACAGACAGAGTTGATTACTTTCGCATTTATGATATTAGTAGGGATGCGAAAGTTTGTGTGTGTGTGTGTGAATGTTTGTTACCACGTATCACCTTAACTACTTACTAAATTAGATAATTTCAGAATATGTGGCAAGCTGCTCTAGCTTATGAACCATTGTCAACGGTCTGATAAAACAAAAAGAAGTTCTAACTGAACATGCAAAAAATCTATAACTTAAGGTTTTGCAGATATGCAAGAACTTCTTTAAAGACCACATCAGCTGAATTTCCTTCATGAGACATTCACCCACAGGATGGAATTCATTGAGCGTAGATAGTACCTACTCAATTAAAATTTAAAACGATTAATGGACTTTAAAATTTATTGTAAATTCAGTTCAAATACCACCGGAAACGAGTAATTGTAATTTAGAGCGACCGGAAATTTCGTTAGCAAACTAGGTAGACTGTTACAAGAGTTTCGCTCTTCCAAAAAATCAAATTTCAACTACAACAAGTAAAATAACACAGTCCTACAAAAACAGTTGAAGGGTTACCTATAGGTTCCAGCCACTTCTGCTTAAGTTCTCAAAGTTGCACAAACGAAGAACGCACCTTGTTACACTGATATTCAATTCAAAGGAAGCCAACTTGCCCCTTTTGCTTTTATGAAAAGAACTTGGAACTTCGGAAACAGTTAAAAAAACTATGGCAAATTCAATTCCAACATCTCGAAATGGGTTAATTTACTAATTGAAGTTTCAATTCAGAGAAGGAATACTTGTTTGGGTTTAATTAGTTTGTTTATAACTACTACAGGTAATGTACCTAAAGCCAGCCCAGCCCGTAGGGCGGATATTGCTCGATGGTTAGGCATAGAATCTCAGTACTGTTAAGTAACTTATTTTCAGATATTTAAAAAAAAATAGTGGGGTGCGACTAAATAATTCGAACCCACGTCCTACGGATCGCAATCCGACGTCACTATTACTGAGCCACTGGCGAACAAAAATCAAACTGTTATCTTTATATTATGCAGATTTTAATTTCATTGCGTACTGTAGTCGATATTCTCCAAATATGTACCACAAACTGAGTGCCGTGTTATAACTGCCTGCCTCTCTGGTGTAATTGAGTCCATACGTATCAATTATATTAGCTGCTATTTGACCGTTATTACATCAACATTCCTGCTGCCTGCCATCCGCTCCACTCCAAATCACTTGAATACAGTATAGATAATAAGACAGTAACGGACATCCCTTGGCGCTAATAAATTAAAAAAAAACTGTGTTCTACAATTAACTAATAATTTCAATTTCAATTTATTTCAATTTCAATTTATTTATTTATTCAATAGGATACATTGTGATCACTTTAAAACGTCAAACTTAAAACTAGCTACGCCTAGCTACGCCTGTTCCAACCTCCTTACGCCGGCAAAAGAACAGGCAAGAAACGCCCGGCAGGTAATTTTTTTTGGCGCGATCACATTGACAATTTTATTCTTATTACTAATTGATTGAATTGGAGCAAGTTCACTAAAATCCCAAGCTTTTTTTGTCATCTAATAGATTAATCTCTATTGCTTTAGTTTTTCAATTTTATTTCTCCAACCTCAATAAATCTAATTATACAGGTGCTTATATTATAGTCACGGACCACGGTGTTTATTCACGCTGGGTGTTGTGGAACGATCGTAGAAATAGAAATAGCTACTAAACTCATTGCAGATTTCTAAACCTATGTTTCAACGATATGTCATCTGTCTATCTGTCATCAATATTATACTTACAAATAAACTTGCTTTGATATGTCGTTGCACAGTTTTAATTAAAACAGTGTACATTTAACTTCTCAAGTAAATGTTTAGTAAATATTAGAGCTTATTTCCCTGTGAGCAAGGTTTATGCGGGCTCTTATATAGAATCTTCAACTGTCTCAGTATTAATTTACTTATTTACTGTTTGACTGTAGTAATATAGCAGATTCCTCGTCAGACAGCTTTACTCCACGTGCCTTCTCACTATAGTTTTAGCGCCAAACGTGCGTGACAAATAGATTCATTATTTGAGGATTGTTCACTGTCTAACACTAAGTTTGAGTCGTTAGCAACGCAATAACGTCGTCAGTACCAAGCAGAGGGACAATGGTATTGTTATAGTTACAAGGGCTTCCTCTACCCATAAACAGTAGCACGGAAATCAATGTCAACGTCGTACTGCGTTGTGGCTTTGTTTTTCTTATTGTGGAATTGTTCATGCTGTTCAAAAGACCCGGTTATTTTGTTTGGCTTACTTTGAACTGTGTTGGGATTTACTACTGTGTAAAGGGGTTGTTGCGAAGTCGGAGGCCATAGCAAAAAATGACGCCTTTACAGTTTTAATAAACCATGGCGTTTTTTTTAATTTATGAAGTGATATGGGTCAAATTCAACCAAATAATAATAGCTCATATGTTTACAAAAAATGTTATTACACTACCTTAAATGCACCTGTCGGTGTGCTCCGACAGCCCCACTTGAGAGTCATTCCCCAATCCAGGGGTGACGCCACCTTCGACCACATCTTCACTACACAGTCATAATGTTCATCATAGCTTAGGGGAAAATTGTGCCAGTTAATTGTTATCCCTTTTAAGATTGTAGCCCCAATCTTCCCTACTCACAATCAAGACATTTTCAATAATTGTGATATGAATTTGTTATGTTGTAAGTACTTAATAATATATTCTGAGTGCTATCGTAGCTTATTGCATATCGCAAGTCGCGGCGTAAGTAATATTTACATAATTCTCTCGGTAAAGAACCTCGAAAGATTGTATCCCAAAATAAAACGTTATATTCTTTTAAAATTTTCAGCTTTGTTTTAACAAGCGTAACCAAAACAAAGAGGCCTTTTCAGTTAGAGTTAGACGCAATTTTAGTTTTTTGATTTGATAGAAATAAAGTTGTAGACAACCCTTTGCACTCCTTTTTCTGAGATGGTGGCCGGGGACAAGAGTGTCGACCCCATAAACTTGAACTTAAGCATATACTAACCCCCTACGCATAAAAGAACTAAAAAAATTAACATTTCAATGGACTAAATATTAAAAAAAAATCAAACGCTCGTGGCACAGTTGGTCTGATTGGTCGACAGATCTAGGTTTTTAAGCAACATTCAACCCGTCTATTACTTGGATGGGTGACCGTTTAGTGCCATATTCAACAGAGCGCTACCGCGGTCGGTCCCGACAGAATCAGTCGGAAGCCTTCGGGTGACCTGAACACTCCGATATTAGTGTTATCCAACTAGGTCATACGAAAGAAAGAATTGTAAACTTTATAGAAGTATATATATGGAATGTATGCATGTGGAATATATCCCGACTTATATTTTATTTAGTAAGGATAGATCCATTAATTTTATAACGTAATGCTTTGCTTTTGGTATGTACTTACAAGATATCTAAGACTAGATTATTTTTTTTTTTTTACTTTTTTACAGGGTAGCGTTTGACCACAAGTCACCTGATGTTAAGTGCAGATGTAGTCGAAGATGGCGCCACGCTACACCTGGACTGGGAATAATCTAATCCAAACTTGATGTGCAATGTGCTTCCACGTTTCTCGTTATAAAGTCTCCTTCAACATTTCAGTACTTTGTAGCAGTAATACAAATTCATTTTACGTGTACACATACATTATCTATGTATTAGCTGAGTAATATCACATCGCAAACTGTTTCAACGTGACATATCGCTCAGAATTCATGTAGAGTAAAGATATGCTAAGTGCCATTGTTTTGCCTTTTAATAATTGATTTGGGTAGCGAACCTCTAATGTGTTATCGTACGTTATATGAGCACATATAATATGTAAATTTCACTGTCCTCTCGCTTTACAATTAATTATGTAAAAGATCAGAACTGAACCTAGGTCATTATTTACTGGCACGCGGTGCTTGTGCCCGAATTTCTGTTTTAAACTAAACGACACTGCTGCATTTTTTATTTGTTTTAGCTGCGAAAGCGTCATAATGACTGTCATTAATTCCGAGCTCAGCAATCCCCACAATTTTGTTAGCTCTTATTATATTTGCCCGAAAGCTGAGGCTACGCGGAAAAAACATGTTTTTGTACCTTCGTCGTTTTTGTGTCATTACTTTTGCTTTAGATATTAAGTTACGGTGACGTAATGCGAATGAAGTACTAAATGACTAGAAAGTAGTTTCATGAGTTACGGTGAACGTTCTGTCAGATCAGACAACCATGTAATAACACAAGCTAAGAACAAATTGCCAATAATATTATTATTAGTTATCGGAGCAATCAAAATCGGATAGTTATTAATGAAATTTGACTTCTCAAATTTGGTATATTTAATTTCATAAACTAAGGCCCACTTGCACCACCGATTTAAATCTCAATTTAACGAAATTCACTTGTCAAATCGTATGGAAAATTTAGTTAAATCCAGATTTTAGCGTGTTGTGCAAGCCAGCCTAAATTTACTTTCTTACCAGATGCAGATAATAATATCTAGTTGGTATAGGTGTGTGAAAGAGCGCCAAAATATCCGTGAGAATGGGCATAGCCAGTCAAAAAGATAAGAAAAGACGAAGAGTCGACGAAGCAACCAGTAATTCGGGCCTATCAAATCTATGCTACGTGATCACAGAAAAACCAAAATGGAAATATTTTCGTAAAAGATAAATTTTACCAATACAAGGTTACCAGACGTCACTGAAGCCTGAAAAAGGTTGCCCGTGCGGGCAATGGCCTATATATGCAACTAAAAAGTTACGCCTAAAGGAGTTACCATACATTACCTGCAGATAAAAGGAAACACTATCGTTTAATTCCAAAAGAAACGTCAAGAAACCAGATAATGGTTACTATACTACCAGCCCGAAAGGTGGCACTAGGGTCAAAACGGTGAAACAAATAAAGTTCCTTAATCGGACTTACCTTCATACAGACCATACGGGCTCAAAATCATTACACCGAGGCCTTATTATTGAAGTGGAGAAGTTAATCTGACAAATTAATTTACTATAATAATCTGAATAAAATGTCGTGATGGTTACAGATAGTTAAAGTTAATGTTGTTGATGAATCTACCCTTTGTTTACTTGCTAGAGGCTGTCTCCGGTGGCCAGGCCGGTGCGGTGGTGGCGAGAAGGTGGGGCCGAGATTCGAAAATAATTATTGTCTGAGAGCGCTGAGCGCTGTATTTTTTGTAGCATCAGTTGCATGCTCTGAGAGAGTATTGTCTGTAATACTCCCACGGAAGATTTAAAGTAAAACTCGGAAACTAGGGATTAATGATTTCAGCATAAACATTTTCAGCCTCAGCAATCGGGTACTGCATAGAACGCTGAATCAGCTCACCAATATTCTATTTCGCGATCTGAAAATGAGGTCAATAGGTTTAAAGTGAATTTTCAACTTCTTGAAAAAACTGGACAAGCGCTGTTCATATGCGCACTGAAGGTTCCATTTTTACTTAGTCTTTTGTTGAACACGTCAGTATTACAGTTTGTGAGATACAACTGGAACAAAAGTCGTCGAAATAGTGTCAGATTAAGGGTTTCAATTATCATCTATGAGGTCAAACTTCTTGATTCATTTTTGGTTTCCTATAGATTAATACAACAAGACATTATCTGCAAAATTTCTTCAAGCAAGGTTTTAATTGAAAAATTGTATTGTAAATTGTGTGTATTTAATTGTATTGTATTGGACAATTGTATTGTCGGTAATTACTTAAATAGAACTTTGATAGATAGACAAACGTTATTATTGCCTGTTCCTCTTTAGGTGTGGATCCCTAAAAAGTTTAAGAAGTGGTTTATTTATGGAGGTAATTATAATATTGAATGCGTGGCTGAAATAATAATTACTGAAACCGGAGCGCTGCACCCGAGAGATTTTATTGAGAACGTTGGCTGAAGCAGGGCAGATCCAATTATAGGTTTGCCGACCCTTTGGATACTTTCATAAGAATATTATTTTACGATGTGCGTCCGCTAATTGAGCTTCTTAATTCACTGTGCGAAATAAGGATCAAACAAATATTGAGTTTTATTTACTTTTTTCGTGTTGTCAATATTACGTATACAACATAAATATACAGGGTGATCAATCCAAATGGGTCAGTAGGGGGAAGTCAGAAACTATGAGAGATAGCGAAATCCGTTCGAACCATGGCTTCGATTTTAGATTTAATAATAATGGCATTCGAACTTTTTTGAATCTCTCATACATAAAGTTGGAATGCTATTATTATGCTATTTGACCAATGGATGTAATTATGCTCTTTTGTTCAATAATAAATTAGTTCACATGTTTTTTTTCACTCTTTTTAAATGTGTGACAGGAAATATTTATTTTGATTTTACTCTCAACTTGGACTCGTCCAGAGGTAAACTAATCGCGCGATTGGTCCAGGCACTGGAATTTGCCACTCTACAACATTATTTAGCTTTTGAAAGTATATTTAACTACCAAGGTACCTTTGAATATTTAAGCATCGAGACTGGCGAATATTCCAACAAAGCTGATATTATATTAAGACGCTATTTTGCAGAAATACTAATTTTGTAACATAAGTGTCTCTCGTTCTAGCACTCAGGATGGTAAGAGCTTCTTAAGATAAATAAGCATCGAAAATAGCATAAACCTACTCCATGGAATTATAGACGCTATTTAGCGGAAAACCTAATTTTGGATGAGATTTCTTTCACGTTGCTCTACTCAAGGAGTCAAGAGCTTCCAAAGATACACGTCGGCCCTTATCTTTGCGTGTGTGTGTGTTTGTGTGTAAAAGCGTAGCGAAAAAATTAGTGACCCCATCCCTCGCAACACAGAAACTTTGGTCGTATGAACGCATGGACTAGCATGAGGTAGCACTGACTCAACACACAGCATACCGTGTAATGTCTTAATATTAAAAAAATCATTTTTTATGATCCATTGCAGGTAGGTAACCCCCCTCCCTTTCCCTCCCCCCCCTCCCTTTCCCTCCCCCCCCCCCCCTCCCCCCATGAAGTATGGTTACGGTGGCATGACGCAACGCGACGCCGCAATATATAACAACGCTAGTACTAACATTAGCGTTGCGTCTTCTTGTCGCAACGCAAAGCTTTTATTATATAGAGAAGTACAGTCCATAGAAATAATTAAGATCGGCAACACGTTTTTCGCTCGAGCCATTTTCAAGTTCTTGCGAGACTAA
Organism: Opisthograptis luteolata; assembly: GCA_931315375.2. Lineage (NCBI taxonomy): Eukaryota > Metazoa > Arthropoda > Insecta > Lepidoptera > Geometridae > Opisthograptis > Opisthograptis luteolata. The sequence goes on from OV928033.1 coordinate 8,860,399, forward strand.
CACACGGAAATTTATTTTTACATATTATATAAGGAGATATAATACACGTGCCTTTTTATTCCATGAAGCATCCTTAAAGCAGAAATTCAAAATGCGAGCGAAAAATACTGAGATATTTCTGAGTATAGTAAATTAAGGAAACGTGAGCGTTGACGTTCACGTTAAATTTGAAGTATTTCTGGCAACATACTCATTAATAAAAATAACAAATGATCGATTAACTCGTTGTATTTAAGGTTTTATTTTCGCTAGTTTTCGCTGGCGTAAAATATGGTGCACTAGAAATAGACGACAGACACTTTCAACCGACGATAAAAAAGCAGAAGATTCTCAAGTAACCTAGGTTATGAAGGAATGTAAAACCAGTCTAGACCACGACTTATTTCTAAAGATTCACACATATCGGAAAAAAATGAGCAAGGTGACTGTATAGAATAAATTCCAACTAGAGGTCAGCGTAGGTTAGGTGGAAAACTTTTCTGCCTAAACTGTTTGGAATCTACTGACTTGTTAAATTTAATACTTTATTTCTTATCAGGGTAGCGTTTGACCACACCAAAAGTCATCAAATATTAAGTAAAGATGTGGTCGAAGGCGCCGCACTAAGCCTGAACTGGAAATTGACTTAACGAGAGATGGGATAGCTTGCCAAGCAAGTATCAATTAATGCCCTACCATCAAGATATTCAAGTTTCATCAATGTATTTTCCTTCTCCAAATGCTCAATGTAAGATTTGAACCCTCAGCCTATATACGAGTTGCAAGTCGACGTTACTACTAGTAAGCTAATATTCTTTTAATTTTTGTGTAAACCCACACATAATCAACCATATATTTGGCTAAAAATCTCACTTAGTATTATTTAATAAGATCATTATGATAGTGAACACTCTATTTGCGGTGATCTACTTACATTTATTTACGATTTTGCTTTAATATTACGTTTCGTTTGATTAAAATGTATATGTTGTGCATTTGTGTATATGCGAAAAGTTATTATGTTTACAGTACTTAGTGATTACACGCCAGCGATGTAGCACACTGCACTAAAATACTGAAGCGCCCACATCCCACACATACTTTAAACTTATGAAACCTCCAATGCACTCCAAGTTACGAGACTTACATGCCTCATTCCGCATAAATACCTTTCTAATACGTAGGACGTAGGTATATAAAACACAAAGTTCTGACTGATTTATCGACATTTATTAACGCCCAGACTCGGAGCAACCGTTGATCTTAGAGAAATGATATTTGGAAGGTAGCTTACTTTGATTCACCAAGAAAGGAGTTAAATATTGTATGAAAAATAAAAACAACTTTACACAGGCGTTACAGCAGCGCAAACAAAAGAAAAACAATTTAAAATGAACACGTTTTTGATCAAACTAACGATGCATTTGGGTATTATGGTATATTGGCATTTAATTTTCTTTCGTGCCTGTTTCGATACACTTCATCTTAATCCGCGACGTCATCGCCATGACATATCCAGTGACGTCGATGAATACTCGTCATGTTGGGCGTCACGGTCTTCCCTGTCACGTCACGTCGGGCCCTCATACTTGGGCCGTCATGCCGCGTCACTGCTACACGCGTTGTTGACTTACCGAAACCGCCTCGTTGTGATGAGCTTGTGGCTTTTTAATGTAAGCCTATTTTCTCCTTCTTTGGAATCTCTTTTATCCTCACGCGTGGAGCCATTAAATAAGTAGTGAGAGCGTTATTTTATAAAGTCCACCTGGGTAAGTACCACCACAACTTTGTACAATATTCAAACGCCAGTGTTCAAACGTTATGGTGTTGTGGATTGAAGGGGAATTTTTGTAGTGAAATTACAGGGCGTTAAATATTATTCTTCTGATATCTCAGGGTGACGAGTGCAGTGCATTGTCGTACAGGATTTTGAACTGAACTGAACCGTAATGGCCGAGCTTGATGCTTCACCATCAGGTTAGCATCTTGCTGATCCCATTATATAAAAAAGCATTTTGAACTCAGAATGAAAGCGTTTACGTTTTTGTAGAAAAGCCTCTTGCAAGCACAGATTATATCTGTCTGTCTGTCATCTTCAGAAATAGTGATTGGAAACTCACGCATAATATATTTTTTTTTTCTCATTGTAAAGAGTTTTATGAGTAGGTACATCATAATTTTTATTTTAGTATTGAACGGACTTACGATTGACTTGTATAATTACCGATTACTTTGGTCAATTACTTTTCTTCAGTTACAGCTCTTTTCGGGGCCCTACATATAAGATACGAAGGACATTGTTAGGCATTTTCTATTTGAAGGAAAATAGAAAGGTACAGAATATGAACATCCTTGAAAATGTTACTAAAGTGGATACGGGGATTGGAAAGAAATTAGCTTTCAACGAGAGTGATGGTTTATTGCTTTGACTATGCAGTCCTTTGACATCGTTTGACGTGGGGCATCACACACCGTACGTACCTCAGTTTTGCATAGTCCACTGAATACAGCTTTTTTACTTTACCTTTCACTTATTTCTAAATTTCCGCTTCTTTTTTCCCTTGTTTACTTGGAACTGAATTATCCTAAGTTAAAACCCCAATCCAGTTGATATCAATCAATAAAATAGTATCTATACGAAAAATTTATAATACTTGTACATATAACTAAACATATTAAAATTAAATGAGAAACCATTGTAATTGGTAATTATAATTTTGGTTTATTCCCGTTATTTTTCACAAACATATAAATGGCATAATTATTGTGAAAAATAACGGGAATAAACCAAAACTATAATTACAAATTCATTCAGGTATCCTTGAGAAATTTGCTCACTGCTGCACACTCAACTATGTATTTAAATGCAGGTAGTTTATATTCTCTCTTCTTCTTCTCATACCTAGCTTATTGAAAAGTTTCGTTACCGTAAAATGGACGCTATAAACAAAGGTAAATTTTAATTAAAATACAACAAAAACGTTCAGTTTTAATCAGTGTCTTTTTAATATTATTGTACGGTCGTTCACTAGAGGGTAAAGATTTCACCCTCCCACTCCTCTTTTCTCTGTTCAGTGTTTTCTCCGCGACCAATTATTGCAAAAGTAAGATAATAAAAAGGAGAATTTGCAACCTAGGTTCAAAAAGAAGCCAAGTACTAATGAGTCAATTATTATAAACTTATACCGCCATCTTCGTCTGGGCGCGATGTCATCTTACGTGGAACTACCTCACAGAAAATGAAAAAGTAAGCAACCACTAAAGCTATTTTAAAATACTTTTATTAGATTCACTTGTAACTAACTAACAATGTAATCAAATCTTAGAAGTCTAAACTATAATACCCTTGCCAAGAGGAGGCCGGAAAGATAAAATTTCCAATTGACAATTTAAAATCGACGGATCGCTTTTATACGCGCATAATAAATACCATTTGATCTCATTTCCACCGCAGATTTACAATTTGAATGAATTTAATACAAACGAAATGAGTCACTAACCAAAATAATTGTAGACTGGCTAACTTTATATCGAAATACGCACAACGAATAACGACAAGACCATATAGTTTCAAAATTGAAAACTGGAATAGTATCACTTGTGTAAAAACATTTGTCGTGTGCCGGGAATTGAACCCCAAACAAGGGGGATAATATGCCACAATGACAAAATCAAAGACATTGCTAAAATGTGTCAACACAAATTATGCGGCGTTTTTGTTTCCAAACGAACAATAAAACAAACACAGGCCGAGAGGAAATCGCATTAAAATCCGTAGAACGAACGTTTAATTAATATAAAGGTTCTGGATTTCTCCAGGAGGTACACATTACAACGCCAAAGGTAGCAATTAAAGAGATATACTGTTTTTCTTTCCCATTTAAACCCTCTTAAAACAATTGGGAGCTAATGAGACGTTATATTTTCCAGCTTTTTTAAGTTAAGTCTGTTAATAATTAATATGTTAGTTCTTATTAATTTTATTACTAGTTAAAATTTTAAGTTACTAAAATGAGTGAGTGCATTTTAAATAAGATACTGAGAAAAGAAAAATCTGCTTCTACCTTTTTGCACATTGAAATAGCATGTGACCTAAGAATACATTAACTTAGCACGAGAATTAATGATTTTCAAATGATAATTCTGGCTTCGTGTATCAAGCAAGCAAGTTTATGAAAAAATATTGCATGTCCAAGAACTACAATTGTTCAATGGAATACCACATTTACTAGCCCAAACTAGGCCAGCGTGGTAGATTTAAGCTCTCTCTGAGAGAAGGCTTGAGTTTCAGCAAAACAGGCTGATGATAATGTAAATTTATAAATAGATAATCGCTTTCCATCAGGCGGGCTGTCAGCTTGTTTGCTAATCTATTACATAAAAAAAATTTAATGATATGACATTAAGAATGCATGGAGGCCATTACTCGTTATTTTCACCTAAAAGTAGACTTTCAAAGTCGGATTAATCATGCATATCCATATCAAAAGGCGCGCTTCTAAGGAAAATGTCTCCTTTACCGCAATGTTTAAAAAGAAAAAGAAATTCTTTAACCTATCTAGTTTGATGTGATTAATACGTGAAACGTAAGTTGGTGACAGCTCTGTTGAATAATCAGTTACATTTTCACGAAAATAACGTGCATATTTCTGCATATTCAATCAAAAGCTCGAAAATTTTAAATATTCACAAGCGCAACACGTACTTCCATGACAATGAACGTTTCGTCGAATGATAAAGTTCATATTCGAAGTGTTGGAATTTAGGAATTTTTGTTAACGGAACAATTATAATTATTCCCTTGTGATATATCATGCATATTTATATATTGTCCATCACATTTCAGTCGGAAATTCTCGCACGTTTATTGTCACAAATAAAAAGCGCATACATTTCGCAACTTTATGCAATTGTTTTCCTGAAAATCTCGATTTCATCTGGCAGTAGTATTCCACGAGTTTTAACGAAAAGTTTTACCGTGTAAAATGTTCGATAAAAAAGTTTGATGCAATTTTATTTTACGAAATATGGACATATATTTCTGTATATTTTTTTTTTAATAAACGTTTGGTTGGAATGCAAAGGGTTTTTGTTAGCAAACCCGCGTAGTTGAGTAAAAAAAATGTTAAAAGAAACGAAAAAAGACATTAGTTTTATTATAAAAAATGTTTTTGTTTAAAAAAGGTTTAAATTTATTAGTCATGATCATTGACATCATCTTCGTACGTTATATCTTCTTTTTTGTTCATATTGTTTTCTTCTCGTACCTACAAAAAAATCAATTGCTAGTCGTTAGTCTCGCTAAAACTAAAAAACGCTTTGGCCTATTTAAATAAAATTTCTTTTTACCCACGACGGCACGGAGACGGTATATGCGTTTGGGGTGAGATGTTGTTTGTTTGTTTGTGCAACTCCATGTTGCCATATATTGCCATTTTTCTCCAAAACTACTAGTCTGATTTTGTTGCAATTTTCAGTGATGAGTTTGGGTTTGATTAGGGCATGTTCTTAAATAGGTGTCACGGTGACAACTCACCAGGGGGCGCTGCAGTAAACATTTCTTTGTGCAAAATTAAAGCTTCGGGCGAACACCCGGGGAGGAGCATTATGTAAAGTTAAAAAAATATATTTATACATTTTGGAGAACCCACGACGAGTAAGAGCGATGGTGGCCGAAGAGCGATGGTGGCCAATCTGTTCAGTAGTTTCGGATCCTATTGAATGCAAACAAAAAAACAATCAAATCTTTCCTCTTTATAATTATAAGTATATAAGAAAGATGGTGGCCGAACGGTTAGGCGTGCGACTTACAAGACGCCGACACCGAGTTCGAATCCTCTCGGCCCCGCACCTATGACTTAATAAGTTATGTGCGGATTTGCCATCGCTCAAAACGGTGAAGGAAAACATCGTGAAGAAACCGGCATGCCCAAGAACTGCATCATTCAAGTTGCTTGCATGCGATATCTACCAACCCGCACTGGGCCAGCGTGGTAGATTACAGCCCATACTCTCTCTCTCTGAGACAAGGCCAGAGTTCCAGCAGAGGGAACGTGATAATGATGATGATGAGTTCCTAAAAGGAAGTTCCTCTAGACACTGATCCATTTATTATTGTAGTCTTTTTTTATTGTTTATTTAAATAACTCTAAGGGAAGTTGATTTTTTAAGTTTATTGTGATCGTCACAGAAGTGCCTAGTTTGTTTATTTAATAAGAAGGTATATATATGTTTACACAACTTAAAAAAAAAATGTTTTTGATATGTTTTACTGTTTTTTTGGTACCACTTTCCATTACTAATACAATCCCGGGATTATCCCGGGATCCTGAGATTAACTGTAGATAATCCCGAAATCTCGGGATTAGAAGAATTGACCGGGATCGAATCCTCTAGTAGTACGTGTCGTGCTTTCCGCGCGAACGCACGCGCTGCATCGAATTGGAGTTTGCTACATGTCAAACAGCTACCAGTCAGCGCGAAAGGTCAAGAGAACTATTTGCGACGGTCTTCCAAAAGCTTTAAAGCTTATTTACTAGTGTAGGTCTTACATACAAATTATTAGAGCAAAAAGTAAAAAGTACAGATGACAATAGTTACACATTCTACCTATATACTAGCTTAGTACCAACTAGCTAGATGTCGTTATCCTTCTCTCACGCATTCTACTAATAAATAAATGTCATAGTTACAAACTTGATGACATATAAAAAGAAGATAGGTCCCTTAGAATCAAGGCCATTGAAACACAACCCCAAAGGTTTAAAAAGGGATAGGAATTTCAAAATGCACAATTCAGAAATCTAAATACAAGAAAATGTACTTATGCGCTTTTGTTGTTGGTCATCAGATCTTTACTACTGGTAGAATATTATTTGAAGTAATATGAGCTACGTCGTAGCATGAGTGCTACGCCGTAGAAGTTTCATTTCATTCATTTCATTTCATTTATTCCAAAAACAAAAAATATTGTGTGGGAAAATAACAACATACAACAACATAGTAAATTAAAATTAAAAATTAAAAGTACTGAAGCGAATGGCGTAGGTAAGATTGTTTTAGTTGTTAATATAAATGACATAAAGTTTTGCTTTCCACGTATCAAAACATATCTCCAAATCGGTAACAGAGTCAGATGATCTTTATTTAATGATGTAAGTATTTTTATAAACGTGAAATGTCTTGTATTTTTCCGTATGTTTATGTTGATATCGTTTACTGGATGAATGGATTAGCCCAGCTATAAGCGTAAAGGCCACAAAAACGCAGAGATAACGTTTCAATTAGAAATGTCATAAATAGTAGCGAAATACGTAAAAATAAATTGATGTCATTATATCTGTTACTATCTTTCATTTCCAAAAACAAAAGGGCTGGTTTTATTAACAATGAACCTTTTTTTGGTAACTCATTAGTAACATAACGACTGGTAAATGATACGTTAGTATATTATTAATATATTACTGATTGTGATAATAAAAACGCATTTAAACTGTCCGTAAGTGAAACGATAAAGAGCGTCGGTAAAATGTTAATGAAATTAAACGAACAGATTTTTATGGCACGGACAATATGACAATTAGATCAAATAAACCGAAACAGGGTATGACATTTAACTTACGGACGTTTATAAAACCGACCCTGAGTAAACCGGAATTTTCCGTTTAGTTTTACTGAAACTGTCCTCATTTCTCTCTTGCCTGGGAATGCTTTCAGAAAATTCTTTTTTTGTACTGTGGCTAATTAATAATATAAATTCTTGTAGTCTTTGGTTTATTGTTTTTATCTTTATGACATTTCTTGTTGCATTTGTAGAAATATTTTATTTAATGAGGTTGCTATCGCGGGGTTGGACCCGAGGCACTTAATAGATATAATACTGCCCGAGGTGCTTATGGCTCGCTTTATATGGCATTCATTGATGTGTTATCTTACGGCGGTTTCTAATAACCGATCTATCCACGGTTTACCCTACTGAATATATAAATTTGGCATAAACTCCGTAGAAGTAATGTCAAAAGAGAATGGGCATTATTGTATGAGTTGCGACCCAACCTTTGTAACAGGTTGCGACTAGTATAAACATATTAATTTAAGCTTTTCATGTTTACTAATCCAAGTTTTTTATTACAATTGCGCGCAGGTCAAAAATTATTGGGCTTCAAGTGATCTATAACAATATCGTCCAAAACATGCTTGGATGGTGTCCAGCATACACAAATGTTCCATAGTTCGTAATAATAACGAGTCTACAAAACAAGCCAAAGTCGATAGTTGCAAATGTAGAAGCCCCAGAGGTTCCCTGCTCCTGCGCTTACAATATGGCAGCATGTGGCGCACGGTGAGTGAGGGGGTGGGTGTTGGGTTAGAGTAAGCGCACGATGGACCGTGTGGTTTTTGCCACTTGATTTTATGAATCGTTTCAGCCCTTTTGTCATTAAAATACCAATTAATTAAGTTTTATTTCATATTTTATTGAATAAATTAAACCGCTGTAACAGTTTCCTTGCACGAGATACAGAGTTACGCCCATCCAAAAAAACATAACACTGATTGAGATCTTTCAAATGATATAGGTAGGAAAATGTTACAACACTTGGGACGAAACGCCCATTGTCCTTTCTATCTCTAGTAGAGCAAACCGTGGATAGATCGGGTATTGGGAACGGCCATAAGATGATTAAATGCCATACTCATAGATTTGAATAAGCGCTTATTAGCGTGAAAATTATCAAAATATGCTTGCAATTAGCACACAATTCATATAAAATAAATCTTTGTAAATTTAACAACACAAATTAATTTTTATCTGAAACAAAAAAAATGAATGTCTATATTGTATATCTATTCATTACATCAAATGAGGATTTATAATTCCAGTTTTAAGTCAAGGCATCTACATAATTTTGAACCGTACATAAATTAAGCATAATTAAGTTATTACATTAAAAATAAAGGTTGTGAAAACGAAAAAGGTGTCTTAAAGAAATAGTCATAAATATTTCGTTTTATAACTGTTCTGTCAGTAAATCTGTCTCATTAAAATGTGCATGTATTTGAATAATTTGACCACGGACAGAGGTAGCTGGCAATCAGGCTACCGTGAAAACCTAGCTCAGGTTGGGACGGGCACAAAGCATAGTCTGTAGGCACTGCGCAGCCGGCTGTTCCACAATTCTCTGCTAGCGGTTTGTACATGACCAGTACAAAACAGTACAGTACATAGACATTGTATTATAACGAAAAAGTTTGACAATGGTGTCGATTCGGTTTTGCATTCTCTAAAACTAAACTAAATTTGACAAGTCTAATAATATTGCTGTCTTTTTCTCACCACTGAAGTAAAAAATGGACAGCATTACTCTTAGACGTGTCAAACTTAGTTTAGTTTTAGAGAATACAAAACCGAATCGACACCAATATTAGTATTTTAACTAAAATGTCGGTGTGTTCAGCCTGAAGTCGATTTTAGGCCACCAGTATTGTTTCCTACAGTCAAAACCCCAGTGGTACCAAACAATACTGTCAGTTAAAAAATAACCGATTAATTAGGGAAAATTCATTCAGTTTGGAATGACACAAAAATCACAATGTTAAGGCGCAATAAAGGTGCTATAGCTCGCTTGCGGTCTTACATAAAAATATTTTTATAAAATACAAATCAATGTCTCGCGTATATAATTATAATAAGTAAGACTAACTAAAAAAACCAGTTGTTAGTATCGTGAAATGACACGCAATTACATTATTTACGATGTAACCACGATTTGTACAACATCATCAATTTTAACAAATCATTTTACTCGTAGTATGTTACATACTTATCAACGGCAAATGTCAATCGAAATGTCATCATAATCAGTATTTTATTTATCACAAAATTCATGACCCGTTATTATTGGACACAGCGAAAAATGCCAACGACAGGGAACATACAGGTTTGTTATGTTTTTGAAGACGCATAAGTTGCGTTATAATAATCTAAACTGTAAAGATAAGTTGGAGATAATCATCATGATATCTGGTTATTCATCTTGGCATCTGCCTCTCTCAACCCGCATAGCTTCCATTGTGGGATGACTATACGTATTTGTCTTGGTTCAAGTGTAGTCTCGAGCACAATAAGTTTGCATTATTGAGAGAATTTGAAAGAGAGCTGCATTCAGATCTCGTGTTTTGAGTGGCCAATTATTTATTTGCGGATCGCAGAATATTATACGAACATTACCTTTCCATAATTAGAACGAAAAGATTTTTGTTGAATTCGGAATTGATGGCAGACACTCGGTGATATTCTAATGTTTAAACTGAATATTATATAAAATAAAATCTGTCACCGTCCGCCAAAAGCGAAAACGAATGGCCACCATAAGATGGCTAACCATTTATCACGTTTATCTAGATTTCGCACCGGACCGCATCATTTACTACGCGCAGAAAAAATCTATAACGGGCACATTTCAAATACGATTAATAGTCGACGAATAAGCTTTCTGTTTCTACGCTAGCTTACCAACACTGACCAAGCCACGTTTACATGTTGCCCGCTGTTTCGTCCGTCTAACGATTGGATTTACCTAACTTATATCATTTTCCGTGCGGCGCCTTTGTAAAGCTGTCTTAGCACTCTGATGTCACTGCAATCCCTACATAATATTATAAATGCAAAAGTAACTCGTGTCTGTCTGTCTGTCTTTCACGCCTAAACTACTGAACCGGTTTAAAAGAAATTAGGTAGATACAAAGATAGTCTTTTTTTTGTTTTACTACTTACAGTGTAGCGTTTTACCACAGAGATTATCTAAAGCCTGTGAAAGGATTATAGGCTACTTTCTATCGTGATAAACTGTAGTCCACGGGTGAAACCGCGGGGAGTAGTTAGTATGAGATAAACTTCATTTCTAAGTTGAGATCTAAACTTTGAAAACGAAATAATAACCAGTCTATAATAAATATTCTAATCTATCAGATTCTGATAATAATCGATTTCACTAACGTCTCAAGTCCATGCTAGTTAAATTTACCAGAACAATCATACGATGTACAGGAATGAGACAGCTACTTTAATCGCTTCCCAACTTTTCATTAGCTGACATGAACTGCCATAATAGCTTATCGGAAAATTCAGGCACGTAGCTTCATGCATTTATACCATCTCCTGATGGACACCTCAGCATCGTAAATTTGGGAGTAGTTAACGAACACTGCGCATTTCTCGACCGACATGAAATTCCCGATATTCGAAGAGCGTGCCAGTGTTAAGTCTGTTTTTGGGTTTCGTTTCAGTTTTCCGAGGTCGTGCTGCAATGAGTTATAGCATAATTTGTTCTAGTGGGCTTCCACACAATAAGGATACGAGCCGGGCGAGAGCCTGCGATGTGTACAGTATAAGGAATGAAAATTGATGAGTGGGCATTTGTCGCGGTACCTGCTCCATCCGACACGGCGTGAACTACGATACACTTGATTCCTCTGATATCTTTTTTTACTTCTTTCACGGTAGCGTTTGGCCGCAGGTCAAGTGATCTTAAGTGGTGATACGGTTGAAGGTGGCATCACCCTACTCTCAACTGGTTCTCAAGCGTGGTTGCCGGAACACACCAATAGGATCCAGATTTCAAAAACAAATTATAGATATGAGATATTAAAGCCAATTAGCGTTCTACTGATGTGCGAAAATAATTACTTCATTTAATCTTCTTTTAATTATCACCATATATCATTATATCAATTTACTAAGAAATTATCATTCCTACAACATTTTCTAAACATCCATAATCTTTGTCACAAGATGTTAATCAGGTGCCGATGCCAACATACTTAAAACTAAGAATGGTTTATTTCTGACTAATTATTTTGGTGACATGTTCTCCCTCCCCACTGCGTTCGCGCAAAACTAATCGACTTTCTGTCAATGGCGAATTGGTTTATTAACGCGTTTTTAACGTAGTTATTTTCATAGATGCCTACAATGTTAATAAATAACATCAATGTGAGAACAGGGTGGTCGTTTGTGGTTAGCACCACACCTGCCCATAACAACTTTTTTGGACATGTCATAAGAATAATTAATACAATTAACTGCCTCGCGTTCGTCACCCTATCCATCATCACGTCAGCATCAGCTTAGTTGGTAATAAGAATCTCTTAAACTTATTTACAAGGATGGTGAACACGATACAGCTATAAGCCAAGCAGGACTAATAACAACTCAATGAAATCAATCATAATAGTTATAAAAAACAAGATACCAGAAGTTCCCTTAATCAATACATCGAGAGAGAAAAAAGTGGCCAAGTACAAGTTAGTGGTTGCATTCTTTTTGGACACAACATAACAATTTCATCAGCGTCGTATTTCACAGGGCTTTGAACATCTCAGACCCTCTCAGTTCAAATCAAGTCAGAGTCAAAGCAGAGCTGTACCGAAGAGTAATAATGGTGATGATTAGCGCTAGTGAAATTTTTGTGCGGACACTGGTACATAAAAAAGTCCTGACCTGACCTGTAAAATATTCCCCAATATCTAGTATTACATTAAAGGGACCATATTGGCCATCAATAAGACCGAAAATCTAACGAGTTTCACTCACCTGAATAACTTGAAAAACTTCTGTGCTCACTGAAAGATAAGAAAGCACTATCCTTGGTCTAGAATGTATAAGATTCCTTATAGACTGTGGAAAATCCTACTAACATTATAAATGTGAAAGTTTGTGTGTGTGAATGTTTATTACCACGTATCACCGTAACTACTAAAGCGATTTCGATGAAATTTGAAATGGAGATAGCTTATACCCTTAACATTAACACAGGCTACTTTTTTTATCTCGGAAAAAGGTTCCTGCGGGTGAAACAACGGGGTGCAACTAGTGTTACATATAGACGAGACGCAGCGAAACATTTCTACTAGGATTTCTGAGCACATTAGAAGTACATTAAGAACGTGAATACCAACCGGTTGGCAGTCTCATGAGTTCTGGCCGGTGTACAATAAATAATCTATTTCGTGTATATGTACTAACTACAAAGCTAAATGGGTACTAATGTAGTATTATTTACGTAGTACGCAGGCGTATGTTCAACTTAAATATTAGGTATCTCTTAACGCACTGCGACAATTGAAACATATTATGTGAATTAAGGGATTGCATCAGGGAGTTAAAGTTTTAGGGGGAATAATCAGTTGGAAGCAGCTGGTCATGGTCATGAATGTGCCAGCTGTTGTTACATAGAGTACCTACGAACCGGCAAAACATGCAATTATGTAATGCTAACAAAGCTTCTACGCCCTTGACAAAATGAGCTGAAACATATTTCATCGAACACAATAATTATTTTATTAATAACTACCTACTATGATGGGATTAATGCTTTTAATCTGGGGAACTAATAATACACTTTATAAAATAATTACCATTTGAAAACATAGGTAAATGGTTGTTTATTGAGAATAGTTATTAAGTAGGTTTTGCATTTAAATAATGTATAATGCCGGGGTCAAATTATAATTTTTAAATACTTCGGAGCATTAGGTTTAAACTAAGAAACACACAATAAACTCATCATTATTTTATGCTATAGAAAGTAGATATGGAACGAGAAAAAAATGTGTTTTATTGATGAAGTGATGGCAGTTTTTTGTCGTTAATAATTATAACCTAACTTCCAATCCTGGCTTATAGGTTTTCAGTTAGAACTGATCAAATTGAAGTTAATGTAACTGTAGTTAAACCAATATATTTACTGCGTACTACTACATTGTGAACAGTGAAAAGATGTAGGTGAATACGTGTGGTAGAAACTAAAACCGTGAATCTTAAAAATATTTACAGTTCAGTGATAATGAAAGAGCAACTATTTTTTTATTACTTACAGGGTAGCGTTTGACCACAAGTCACCTGATGTTAAGTGACGATGTGGTCGAAGATGGCGCCACCCTACACCTGGACTGGGAACTGGCTCTCAAGCGCTGCTGCCGGAACACATCGATAGGTGCTTGGTGACAGATTCTTATAACATGAGGGTGAGGGTGGTAGCTAGACAGGCGAGTACTAGAAAATATCCTACCACCAAGCTTTGGTTTCATCACGATGTTTTCCTTCACAGAAAGCCCATGCTCATTGTAGGATTCGAACACACGTCCTACGGATCGCAAGCCGACGTCACTACCACTGAGCCATCATAGCTATCAAACATTTATGGACCTTGTGGAATCAAACCAGTGACCGCTTCGCTCTGCGAAGGTTTCACTGTTGGTAGTGCATGTTGTGATAATAACGACACTCAGCTGTTAAACTTTGCTTGGTCTGACGCTTTCAACACATGAGATGAACAAAGTCGCATTGCTAAACTAATAGTAACATATTATCACCACTACTACTGGTAAGCAACAGCAGTGTAAATGTATTTACTGTGTGAGAAAATAATAGATGAAAACTTACGATGATTATGTGATAAACATGAAAAAGCTAAAAGGCAATTGTAAAACCAACCATATTAAATATGCAAGAGTCCCTGAATTCAAAAGTAACTTTTCAAACCGTTTAACAAAGTATTAAATATTACAATGGATCATATACACATGATACGCTTGTTGTTTATCCGTATACACTTGTAATTTAGATAAGCTAAAATTGCATTTAAAAAACATTGATATCATACCATAACTTTTTACATAGAAGACTCGCAAAACAAGTAAAATAATTCAATTCTAACAAAATAATGTCAACTAAAATATTTTAAGTAAGTTAAACCAGAGCAGAGTAATATCATTTTTCCTTAATTCTGAGGTGCTCCTTTTAAGATTTGCCAAGTGGCTGGATACGGTAATAGCCACACGAACGACGCGCAATCAATCATCGATGACTATCGGTTAAAGGGGAGGGAGAGACTCATTTTGCCATTACCCGTAGATACTTCCCTGGAAAAATGATAATATTCGGCAAAGTCGAGCAGAAGAGTCAGGCCTAATGGTATGGCAAAAAGTAACGGGCAGACAAATTAGTTAATTAATGATTATGGTGTATCCGTAGAGACCCTTGATCTAGTAAACATCAAAATAAGCTGTAAAAACAATAGTTTATTTCTTTGGTTATTTTATGATTCTAGACGAATAACGATTGAATTAAATCTAAAAATTATGTTTTTATTAACGTCAACTGATCAAGTGCGATTTGGGAATATTTCGTTTGATGAGTCGGCAGAGTTCGAATCTGGATTCCAAATTTCATCAAAATCGGTTCAGTAGTTACGGTGATACATGGTAACAAACATTCATACACACACACCCACATACACAAACTTTCACATTTATAACATTAGTAGGATAGGATTACAAAGTTTCAAACTGATAAGAGTTGAGCTAGTGCTTACACCTTTAGCTCGGAGGCTGGGGACCGAAATAGCAGAAACTGGTTAGCCATAACACTTCAAATAAAATCTGCTTGATTTACTTGACGTTTGCGAATGCTTTTAAACTTTTTAATATATTATGATCTCATAGTTCAGGCTAGGCGCCACGCCGTCTCCATAAAAGAGTTTATTGAGGCGATTTCACCGTACGTGCACGCTGTTCTCGGCCTCGCTAAAGAAGCCCTTTGCTGGAGATGTTTTGAAGAAATATACAAGCAAATACAATATGACTTTTTACATGAACCAATTCATGTAAAGTTCCGGAAGAAAAGCAATCTTATTGCTCTCTGCGAAAAAAGGTTACAGCTTTTTTATATTTAATAAGTCCGCTATACGCGCAACATATTAGTAAAACGCGTGTTTCATGTACGGTGAAATGTGTGTGATCAACAATTTATATACAAGCTCTTTAGAAGCCTCATATCACTATTTCTAAAACAGAAGCGTGAAAAGCCTCCATGGATACCTTTAGACTAGGTCTACAGAATACAACTAGCATTAAAAGTTTGAATATATAGACCGAGTCTATTTAAGGTAACATAAGCCGTAGAAAACATAAATCAAGAAATCCAGTCAAATCTAGAACTATTTCCAAGTTTAAATTCTCATATCTTTAAATGCAAGCCGGTGCATCCTCTAGACTGGCATCACAGAGGCTAAAATGGCGGCCAGTATTGCCTTGGCCGGTTTCTCTCTCGTATCTCTTCTATTTCATTTTCCTTATTGAACCAATGATTATAGATATTATGTGATGCAGGCATCATCATAGAACTGAGAAGACTCTGGACCATAGGAATTAGAGCCACAAGAACCAAAATTACGTACACGCAGAGGTTATAAACGTGTGGTGCGTTTTCCGCAGTAATTACGTTATAATTCACTTTCATTCGAAAATCCTCGTTGCCTATTTTTTGAATTTGATGTGCAGTAAAATAACAATTGTTATGCAAACTATGAAAACAGCTTTCACTTGCGTTTAGATATAGGTACATAACAGTACATAAGTATCCAATGTAGTTTTATCAAACTTATTTTTTTGTGACACACGAGTTTTTCCGCAGGCTACATATTCAGACACACGACCAAATGAAAAGAAAAAACCAACGAAATTTGGCATGGGGCTAGCTTAAAACTGAAAGTGGTCGTTTTAGTGTACCTTTTACCCAAAACTGTCCCACACTCGAGGGCCGCAATACCTGTTTAACTAACAGCACCCGAGATCTGAGCTGATTACGAGGAGAACCATTTTCAAGGAAAATCATTACAATAAAATAGACGATATAAAATAGTAGGTACAGAACTCCTAAGAGAGTTGAATTTTATATATCTAGCTTTGTAGATTTCCTTTTTACCCGCACCAATTTGATATGATACTTCGAAAAGAACTATGAACATTCCGTTTCTAGTTTTATTTCTGAGTGCCTACAAATTGGACGAAGTGAATTCAATCATAGCTTACGATTTATTCCTACCTATCCGTGTCCAGATTCAATACACTGTGAGTGGTTATGAAACTAGCTCCTATTAAGCAATATTTTAGAAACAAAAATGTAGTACATTTATGTCATATTCTGTATGAATGAGACGGACATTTTGTTAGGTCGTTCTGAACTTGCCTTGTCAATACCAAACACATTTGGGAACATTTATAGCATAATCTTTTGTTAGTTTGCAACGGTTGTATGGTACAAGGTATTTCAGCACTCAAGCAATTATTCATTTAAAATCGATATAGGCAAAGCGATTAATATTATGTATTTATGGTACATCTTAATTTTTTTTATAACTTATATAGTTTTAAATTTTCTAAAGTCAGATAGTTCGTTTAAGACGTTTTTTTCAGCTAGCTGGTAATACCTGCAACTAATCATAGATTTTATCCAATGTTTTTGTATAGGTAGTATTATAGTACTATATATTTTCTACATATCATAAAACACATCGTCTCTGTCTGTATGTCTGTTTGTGTTCTTATAACTCGAGAACCACTGGTCTGATTTACATGGTTGTGTGTAAATTACTTCAGAAAAGGAGCAATTGCAATGCATGCATTTTTAATAAAAGATTACGTAATCCTACCCGATTATAGTATATATACATTTAGGTATGACAGATAACATAGGGTATTAGCAGAAACAAACTTAGTTCATGTCGCAAGAAAAATCGCGGTCGCCCGGTCAGTCACACCTTGATTTCAGCCTAGATAAAAACTCTGAGTTTCAGATAGTTCTTTTGTACTCGAGTAAAATCCCAGGCGAAAGCCAGTCTGCTATATATTTTTGTAGCAGTTTGGTTCAAAAAAGGCAGTTGCCTAAATTTTTACCTTAGAAAATGTATACATCTAAGTAAGATGTCAAGGAGGCTCTTTCATGCTATGCCTTTTGTGTGAACATTTACGCCGCCTGTTACTATAGCGCAACGGGTGGTACGGTGGTGCGGCGATAATGTTACCGTTTCTTTGGGTTTTCCATACAAAATCAGGGGAGACGAGGTGGCGGCTTATAGAAAGTAGAATACTAAGCGTATTCGAAATGACGGCAAGAAAAGAACTTACGTTTTCTCTGTTTAACGTATAGAACTCTACTCTCAGTATCAATTTTGTCTTATCGCACAGATCTCTACCCAAGCGTAGCGTAGCGCTATTTTCAACCATTTCCCCACCTAACATAGGCGGCTTGTGATCTAACGCTACCTTGTAATATGTAAAAAAATCGTGACATCAACAAATCTTTGACCCGCTAAATCACAGTCAATATGAATTGCGCAGAATGTGTTTTATTCTGTTTCCACTCAATAATTCAACATATATACAAAAATATTAACAGAAGAAGTTTAACGCCAACCCAAAAAACCCATACAAAGAACCATGAAAAGACATTTTTTGTTCCAGATTTCTTTTCAAACAAAGGCCAGATTCTTTCGAGACAATTTTCTACTACGTTTTTGGGTTCCATACCCAAAGAGTCTAAATAGAACCATGATTCTATGCAACACTGCTTGTTTTTTGTCCATTTGTCGCTTGTTGTAGGCATTGTAGTTTAATAGTGCAAGTTTCTTTAAAAAGTTAGGTTACGTATTACTTATTATGCATGTACACATGAATAATAAGTAATTTTTTTGAGTAACTTATCCCTTTTTATTGATTTTATTTTGGGGCAATGGTAATTACATGCACACAATTTTACATAACATATTTAAAGTAAGTAACCTAAAAAAAAGTAAGTAACTCTAAGTATCCATAGGAAAAAAAGTAAGTAACTCTAAGTAACCATAGGATTGGTAAAATAAAAAAAGTAAGTAACTCTAAGTAACCATAGGATTGGTATCATAAGGTTGTGGATGAAAATCCTAGGTAATAAGCTCAATAGTTAGCTACAAATAGCTAATAATCTACACTAATATTGTACAAGACCATCAGATATATTTTCATCTTGTTACCTTCGTTGCTAGTCCTTTGTTTTTGTACCCTCGGTGACTTTACGTGATACAAATGCAGGATTGAATAGCTCTAGCGTTTGATGTTGAGATTAAGCATTGCCATTCGAAGGGGCAATGCGGCCAGCATTTTGGGAAAGTTGCCAACTGGTAGCGGTTTATTAGATGAGGTAGTTTTATTGTTTAGTTTGAAAGGCAGTTTTCTTTAATATTTTCGTCACACGATTAGTGTATTTGCCAGTGTCAAGTATTAATTATTTCAAACTTAGAATATTAAAGTTTAATAAAAAATACGAAAAAAAGGAAATTGTTGAGATTTATGTTACACGTTTTTACAGGCATTCAATAACTATTTAGTGAGTGTTATAACACAAGTACATTATTCTTTTTAGGTTTGTACTAGCCTGCGAAGTAAATGTTAAGATAAAATAAAAACAGGATTCAAACTGCAAAAAATTACTTCAACATGCTAGTGGATAGGAGGTCGAGCTTGTGTTTATTCACCTGTATTTTGTGTGATGTGTAGGGCTGTGTGTATTTATTTTACTGCAGACTCATCGAAATATTCGTTTTTATAAACGTTATTTTAACGGGCTATGTTGACAAATGACAAAAAATACTTGTTGAAAGTTCGGGATATGTGAAATGAAATTTTTATTTGCGGAGGTTGCTACTGGAAAAAATAAAGGCCGAGTTCGATATATGGGTGCACAGTTGATTTGCAAAAATATTTTCAGATACTGATACGGTCTGTCTACAACAACAATAAATTTTTAGTATTCAAGCCAAATGATGGTTATTGTATATAGTAATTACAGAGATAGCTTTACTTTTTCATAAAGTAACAACGGATTGTCAATGCCAATGGTATAAAGTTCGTGACTCAATAAAATAATTTCCTAATATCTCAGGGTATTTCACATTACATTACAGGTGAATGATATTAAAAGTTCCGGCTTTTACTAGAAGTTGGAATTTTATTATATTCTTTGACAACAGGTTCAAGGTTCAGTGATAAGAACAAGTAATAAGAAATTGAATCAATGTAAGCAGTAGCATAACATTACCTACCTTTCACAGCGGTAACGTGTACCTATCTAAGCTAGGAAATTTGGTAGTTTTTTTCAAACTGGCCCGTGGTGATATGAGCCTGCGTTGATTTTTACCAGGAGTCCATTTTAATCGGACTACAAACTTTAACACACAATTGGTAGTGATTTCCAAACAATATTTGCTTACGGCTGGTTTCAATAATCAATCTATTCACAATTTGCTCTACTGCAGATGGAAATTAGACATATAAGTATAAGCTCCATAGAAGTAATGTCAAATTTATGTCAAACCGTGGATAGATTGGTTATTGAAACCGTTAGTGTACACAATCTATTACTCACTAATCCTACTAATGTTAAAAATGCGAAAGTTGTGTGTGTGTGAATATTTGTTACGACGTCTTTTACCCTGGATTAATACATAGGCTACTTTTTATACCGGCTAAAGTTTCCTGCGGGGTAAGGGAAAGACGCGGGTGAAACCGCGGGGCACATCTATTTTTTGGTAAAAAGTATTTAAACTTGAAATCATAGCTTAGCTTATGGTTCAGAGATTGTGTAGGTTTTTAACAGTAGTGAAAATCGGAGCAGTAGTTACCACCTATTATACAAACTAAAAAAAAAAACTTTAACTCATTATAAAACTAGTGTACCTAGATGGCGTAAGCATAGTATTGTATCTCGGTGAAAAAAATAAAGTTTTGTGACATTTTTGCAGTTTTTTTATATAAGCGATGGGTGGCGAGAGGTAATTCCAATTCACGAAGCGTTTTCTAAAATATGGAATGTCATATCGCACGTGCAGGGCCGAGTCGGATCTTTTAGCATTCTGAGGAGGATATGAATATTACAAAGATTCGTATATTTAATCTTTTTGCTCCCTTTTATATTTTTTTTCTTTTAAGAATCTCAATTACCTACATAAGATGGAAACGTTTCTTTTTCTAAAATCGTTAACCCTATGACGTTTCGTTTCAGCTTCTCATTATGGCTACCATTTTGTATGGGATGTAACAACCATATCACCATTCATCGTCTAGGATGGATTTGTTCCTGATTCGTCATACTCCTAATTGGTCATATTCCTAATTCGACACTTTCCTAACTATAGTCATCATTATCAGCCTTTCACGTTCCCACTGCTGGAACTCCGGCCTTCTCTCAGAGAGAGAGTTAACTCTAGTACCGATTGTTATTGTAGACGTTGGTTCTGAACACGTGACTTATCTTTGAAGTATTATGTCATTTTCATACGTTAATTTTAGTTTTCTACTAGTCGTTCCCCGCGGTTTCACCCGCGTGGGCTTCAGTTTATCGCGATAAAAAGTATTCTATGTCCTTTCTCGGGGTTCAAACTATCTCCGTACCAAATTTCATTTAAATCAGTAGTTTAGGCGTAAAAACGTTACAGACAGACATACAGATAGAGTTACTTTCGCATTTAAAAATAAGGAAGTAGGGATTAGCGTTCACTTCTTTTTTAAATTTGTTTGTAGAATGCATCTTAGCTAGGGGCACTGAACAAGCCAAGGTGGTTACGTACTTATTTTTAATCGACGTAGAATTGTATATACATATTTTAGATACATTTTACCTTACATTTTAGAGTAGATGTTACATTTAGCTTCCCTGGCCATTTAATACCATTGTGCATTACTAAATAATGTCCCAACTGCAGAACAAAAGCTCTTCCTCCCGTCCTTCATCTTCTTAGGCTCTGACATCAAAGTCGTGCCGCCATCTCATTGTAAGCTTGCCGCAGCTTCATTTGAGCTAACGTGAGCTAATAAATAATTGGCCAATTAGTTGTAGTTTTGCCTTAAATTTCCTCCGGCAAGCGCCTTACGTGTCCTGGTCAGTAGGTAATATTTTAGCTGCGCAGCTTCTTGTGTTGCATAAATTAGTTAATTTTATGGCAAATAAATTGGTCATGGCTCTATTATACGAGGAGAACGTAATAATAATTATAAAATTAACTAATATAACGGGACAGATTTTAGTCAGTTGTTATAAAATGTAGTGTTGTTATTCGTACAATCATAATACAAACACAAACATACTTATATGTGATTTAACTAATGAAACAATAACATTATTAAAGTTTGTGAATAGGCACATAGGTATACAAAAATAACACATTTAAAAAGATTGGCCTAATCTATCTCCAAAGATTTCAAACATGGCTTTACGACAGATAAAGCCAGGACCGACTGCTTAACGTGCCTTTTGAACTACGGTAGTGCTCTGTTGAAAATACCACTAAACGGTCACCCATCTAGGGGATGACCGTGCTAACTCTTGCTTAACCTGATTGATTTTAATGAGGGTTATGACCAACCGGATCAGTTATGTCACAAGATTAATTTGGCTTAATATGGAAAATAATTGTTTTGTTGTATGTACTCAAAATCCACTCCGTGTGTAGTTTATTGTAGTTGTTTCGAGTGTCAAGCAGTGTGTTAGAATCCTTTGTTTTGAACTACTTTGTTCTTAAACTATTATTTCGGAGTGCGAGTGGCGGGTCTGGCACGAGCCCAGCACTAACGTGCTACATAAGTCGCGATGTCGCTACGTCAATATTGTGCTACGCCGTCTCGATGCTACGACGCCGCCGGCCACTACGCAGCTACACGGCTACAAACCGATGACAGTGTGACCACAGACAGTATCAGTATCAAAAAGTACTTAAAAATAAGAGAATCTTAATGAAAGGAATAATAATCCAAGTGTCATGTTTTAGGACTTTTCATTTAGGCCGTGCGTTTTCTGTCGCTGTCAAAGTTATATTTTGTAGAAGATTTGAGTTGACAAAACGTGTTAGGTAACACCATTCACGTCGCCTGTATTTTCAACTTTTACAAAGACTATTTTATTTTTCCATCAATCTAGAACGTTCGCGTGATATTGAATGTTATACAAAAGATCGAGAAGCAAAAAAGTCCTATGAGAAACTAAAAGCGATGATAGCTCAGTTGGTAGTGTCGTCAACTTATGACCCGTCGTAGGTTTGAATTCTAAAATAAACTTGAGTTTTCGGTGAAAAAAAAACATTGTCATCTAACCATAACTTTGTGTGGTGTGGTCTGATTCGTTGGCAAAACAGACCCACCCCAACTTTGCATAAAAAAATATTTAATTGCATGCCTTCATTTATTTTTTTACATCTGACGGGCTACAAAATACGAAATTTTACAAATAAAACAGCTAAAAAGTTAGGTTAGTACATTTCAAGCGTAAACTGAATTGCAATAAGTAACGCTGGTAGGCATTCGTTCTGTCTCTTAGAGGCTGGGTTGATAGAATGTCTTCTTCGTATTTAGTTACACTGTGACGCCACCACAACTATCCAAACATTTCCAACTATTGATAAGTAAACTTACTTCCGATAGGGAATTACATGGCACGTTAAGAGCCAAACTTGCGATGAGAGGCTTGAACGTTGAGGGATGAACTTTACTTGCACACATGATGTGGAATTAATAATTCCAGTAATGTTTGACTTTCATATGTATTCTTCTTATATATAAAAATCAATTGCTGTTCGTTAGTCTCGCTAAAACTCGAGGACGGCTGGACCGATTTGGCTAATTTTGATCTTGAAATATTTGTGGAAGTTCAGGGAAGGTTTAAAAGGTGACTTTTATTGGCGATACGAGGTTCGCCGGGTCAGCTAGTCTTATATATAAAAATCAATTGCTGTTCGTTAGTCTCGCTAAAACTCGAGGACGGCTGGACCGATTTGGCTAATTTTGATCTTGAAATATTTGTGGAAGTTCAGGGAAGGTTTAAAAGGTGACTTTTATTGGCGATACGAGGTTCGCCGGGTCAGCTAGTCTTATATATAAAAATCAATTGCTGTTCGTTAGTCTCGCTAAAAGTCGAGAACGGCTGGACCGATTTGGATAATTTCGATCTTGAAATAATTGTGGAAGTTCAGGGAATGTTTAAAAGGTGACTTTTATTGGCGATACGAAGATCGCCGGGTCAGCTAGTCTTATATATAAAAATCAATTGCTGTTCGTTAGTCTCGCTAAAACTCGAGATAGGCTGGACAGATTTGGATAATTTTGAACTTGAAATATTTGTGGAAGTTCAGGGAAGGTTTAAAAGGTGACTTTTATAGGCGATACGAAGTTCGCCGGGTCAGCTAGTATCTCATATAATCAATTACTTTTCGTTAGTCTCGCTAAAACTCGAGAACGGCTGGCCCGATTTGGATAATTTTGATCTTGAAATATTTGTGGAAGCTCAGGAAAGGTTTAAAAGGTGGCTTTTATTAGCGATACGAAGTTCACCGTGTCAGCTAGTCTAAAATAAATAATAATTTATAGGGACTAAAATATTGATTTAAACTTAAGTGTTGAAATAATTTTACAATAAAAATATATAGTTTTAACTGGGTAATAAAAGTTCACACAATCCAAAAGCGCCCCACACTTTTTGAATTAACCATTATATCGTAACTAATACAAATCAATTTAATTATTTTATATTTTTCAGTGCGTTTTTAAAGTGGTTTTTTTCAGTTTTTTTTAACTATAATCATATGAGCCCAAACTCGAGGGGCTTACTATCAATGACTGCAGAGATCCCTACCCACCTTCTGGCTGCATCATCAGAACTCGTCACCAAGTTCAATCTATTGGACTTATCAAGATGAATTATATGAGCCCAAACACGAGGGGTTTACTAGTAGCCACTGCAGAGATCCCCTACCCACCATTCGGTTGCATCATCAGACCCTCGTCACCAAGTTCAATCTATTGGACTTATCAAGACGAATCATATGAGCCCAAACTCGAGGGGTTTACTAGTAGCCACTTCAGAGATCCTCTACCCACCTTCCGGCTGCACATACAAAATTTCAAGTCGATACGACAATTAGAATTGGGTGAAAATTGACTTCTAAGATTTGATTACATTGTTAGTTAGTTATTTAGTTACAAGTCAAGCTAATAAAAGTGTTTTAGAAAGAGATGGTAATCTTTAGAATTTGGTTACTTTATTATAACTCAGAAGTATGTAAGTGTTCATGCAGAATACTTTTTATGATATTGAAAAAGGTTTCTATATATAGGATAACGGGAAAACCAACGATTTAAACGTGGGTTGTAGGTATCCGTCCTTAATTCCATAATATTTAGAATACGAATACGTACTTGTGTTGTGTGTATGTGGGTGCGTGTGTGTTGTTACCAGTTAGCTTCATAATGGCTATAGTTACTTTAGATCCTGTAACGAAACATAATACTTCTTATCCTGGAAAATGTATAGTTACTTGTAGGGAATAACGCGAAAACCACAAGTGCAACCGCGGCGTGCTGCTAGTAAACAATATAATTATAACTGTTGATTTTACTTGGAGACAATCCGCTTAGCGCTTGAGGTACTTTAAAACTTACAATGTGCAAACAAAAGAAAATATTCTTATTGAACTTTTCTTCTTTCCCTTTTAAAACAACGCTCTATAGGTAGGTACTAGATGGACCAACGACATCGTAAGACTCGTGGGAAACAGATTGATGTACAGATATAAATATATATATATTCGTTGTTTGCAGCATTCAAAAGGGGAGGCCTATATTCAGCCGTGGATATTTTCCAGTAAACGATGATGATGACTTAAAACATATATCCGAAATGTATTCCATTTATAATATCATAGATGATCAGATTTTTCATTCAACTATTACCTTGAATAACACCATCGATCAAAATAGTGAAGGAAAACACCGTGAGGTAAATTACATGTTCAAGAACCACATCAATCGAGGGTCTGCGACATTTACCAACCCACACTAGGTCAGCGTGGCAAATTTTTATCCATTTTTTTTTTATTAGGACAGTGCTCTTTTTTGCATGTTATGTGATGTTAGGTGACAATTTTTTTTTAAATGTATGTATTAATGAGCCTGCGTTTGACCACATCTCACCGGTAAGTGACGATGCAGTCGAGCGTGAATCACGCTGGCCCATGAGGTGCCAATTAACTCTCGACTTAAAGATACCCAGATATCCTTCAGAAAACAAGGCAGCAGGGAGCAAATCCCAGACCCTAGTCCGGCGAAAAAAGAACTCGTCGAAACGCTTGGTGCGGAAAGAAGGTCAAAGTGGTCGAAGGTGTTGCCACGCTACACCTAGATAAGGAACTGGCTCTCAAGTGAAACTGCTGGAATACACCGATAGGTGCTTGGCAACAGATTCTTAACTTGAGGGTGGTACCTAGCCAGGCGAGCACTAAAAAATGCCCTACCATCAAGCTATGATTTCATCACGACGTTTTGCTTCACCGAAAGTTCAAGCTCATTGTAGGATTCGAACCCTCGACCTACGGATCGCAAGCCGATGTCACTTCCACTGAGTAATGCTTAAAATGCTCTCTCTCTCTTTGAGAGAAAACCAGTTAGAAGGAACATAGTCCTAGTAGTAGGAACGTAGTACGCTGCTGATGATGTTACCTTATTATGTCACAATTGCAATTGTTTCCCATTGCAATTTTCTTTGCAAAGGAGACAATGGTCCTACTTTTACGACTCTGACGATATTTTCCCAAAGGACAAGTGTACAAACAATAAAAGAGTTTATACGATTTCAATATCGGGTAGCCGGAAGGTTTTAAATGCCGACCCTTGGTTGCCGCCATTTGCAAATAACAGAATGGTAGAACGACCAAACACCTTAACATTTCACTTAGGTATATGAAAATGTATTGTGGTTCTCTAAATACGACATCATTGTGTAAACTCACAAAAACATTTTTAAATATATAGCAAAATCGTGGGTAGTGCATCAGTCGTAGTGCACTATTGAATCAAATACATTATTTGGTCACCAAATAAATAATCATTCTGGCCAGATCTTAGGGTTCATATTGTATTTTTCTTGTCTGTGTTGTTGTAATTTTAGCCCTGTCAAATGCATGTAGTTTTATTTGATAGAGCGCATTTCGTATAATAATAATAAATCGATCATCCATGTTTAGTTACCTACTTGACGTGGTTGGCGAGTGTTAGCAATGGACGACGTTATACAGGCTATATTGCGGTTTATAAATAACTATAGCTCGCCGCGTCCAATTTTTATATGGGAATGACAATGTCATAATGTTATGTCATTGATGATATACACAACGAAGTTTTCTTTTACTACCTACATGGTTGCGTTTGACCACAAGTGCTAAGTGACGACGTAGTTTAAGGTTGCATTATGCTACACCTGAAATGGGAAATGGCTCTCAGGTGGGACTGCTGAAACACACTGATAGGTCTGATAAGACTGATGGCGACAGATTGGTACCTTACCACACACATGCACCCATGCCGGTCTTGGCTCAGTTTTCGAAGCGTTTTGAAAAACAAAAGAGACCACCCACGTTTCAAATTTTACGTGATATTTAATGTTTTAACTATGTAACGTAATCAGTGTTAAGCAGTAAAATATTTAAACTGTAAAGTAAGTGATTGAAAAATGTTGATTCATTTGAAAGCAATCACAGTAGATCTGGCATTCTACATAGTACGATCATCTCGGTGAGATAATTAATTGGTTTTAACAATACAATCAGGTAGTAATATTATTAAGCCTTTATTCCGAAATAATTTAAGTAGGTCTGTACACAATTTACACTATCCTATTTTTGAATTTTATTCAAAACAATCCAATAGTGTACAGTCAGCGATAAAAGTAAATGGTCATACTCGATTTTTCAAATGTGTTTTAAATCAGTAATGTTTGGGTTTTTCTTACAAATTAACAAGATAGAGTTCAAACGCTACACAACACTTCTGATGTAAACTGATGATTTGGGCGAAAGTTGGTGTTAAAGTTGATAAGGAAAATTGGAAAATTTGTTATTGTTCAGCTACTTTTGTCGTTGACCGTACTTCAAAATTTGTGCGTACTAGATAGATTGCAAACGTGTAAATGTAGTGCAAACATAGTAACAATAGGAGTGCAGCCGATGGCAGCTGGCAAGCGTAGCCGGCTGCAAACTCCATTAGGGCCTCGACATTGAGATATGCAGATTAGCTTCTACGTTCGACCCCAAAAGCAAATAGATTTGTGCACACATTTGAATCACATACTCTTACTATAGAGCGATGGTGGCCGACCGGTAACGCGTTCGACTTACAAGGCGCCGACACCGAGTTCGAATCCTCTCGGCCCGCATTATGTGTGGATTTGCCATCGCTCAAGACGGTGAAGGAAAACATCGCGAGGAAACCGGCATGTCCAAGAACTGCAACATTCATAGGTATGAGACATCTACCAACCCGCACTGGGCCAGCGTGGTAGATTACGGCCCATACTATCTCCATGAGAGAAGGCCAGAGTCCTTGCAGTGGGAACGTGAAAGGCTGATGATGATAATGATGACTCTTACTAAACCATACTCTTACATTTTAAGTTTGACGTTTTAAAGTGATCACAATGTATCCTATTGAATAAATAAATAAATTGAAATTGAATTGAAATTACCACGAAAAAATAAGCATTCAAGTTAAACTGAAAACCGCATATAAGGAAGAGTAGTTGGCGTGATTCCAACATTAGACAACCGTAAAGAAATTTAAAAGAAACACTAAGTACGCTACTTTGAACTTGTCGCTTCAGAGATAACCACCGTTTCCACCGCCTAAATGTTCAACGTAATTTTTGAAACAAAAACTACACGGTTACTAAGCTTAATGTTTTATTCCCGTAGTTTAGCAAAGTATCCGCTGTTGAAGTGGTGGCTTTGCGGATTTAGAGACCTACATACATAAATATAGCCACAAGCCGCTAAAGTCACTTTATCCACGTTGTTCTGAACAATCAAAATTAATTAAATTTAAGTGCTAAGGAGTGATCAGTTTACCAACAGCTGACATTGAAAAAGAATTAATGTTAGTGTGCGATACAAATAATAATGAGCAAAAATTTGAATTGAAGTTATGTAAGTGGTCAACGTATAACCATTGTATGAAACAAAACACAATACAACAACAGTCTGTAAATAGTCAATATAAAAACCTTATTTTTTTCTAATCTTGTCAACAACAATTAGTAAAAAGTTGTAACCTAAAATTCTTGTAATTGATAAGATAAAAAAAGAAACATGCAGAAGCAAAAGGTAGATAAAAATAATACAAAATTAATTTGTATCGCAAACTCATTTCTCTTTCTACCTAAAATCTAAATACTATATTGTAATCGTTCCAATTACCACAGTATATAAGTCGTAATACTAAGCCGTCTAGAGAGGGCATCTTGCAGGGCGTGAAGGTGAGACGTGGGTATTTTTTACATTGCGTTTTTTACAAATAAACAGAGTAGGAGTAGGTAACAGAGTAGGAGTAGAGTAGGTAGAAGGTTGAGTAACATATAAGTATCTTATACCACAAAAATTATTATAATTCAACATTCGTTAACGTATGGCGCACCCGACCCGAGTGTAAATAGGGTGGGTGCAAATTGATGGATCGCACATAATTTGGGCATAGTTTATAGTAGCATAAACACAATCTAAATGATAAGGCATACAATTTTCTCCCATAACAGCAGTATAACGATAAAGAAATCCAAAATAATAATAATAAAAAATTCTTGTAATAAAAAATATGATATTCAAAACATGTTATGGCAACGTAAGTTGAACCCAAAAATTATGCGTTTATGAGCGGAAAATAATTATTTACCACGTCAATACATAATAGGTATACGAGTACTTGAATTTCTTGAATAACACATGTCTCCTGTCGTTTATTTAGCAACAAACATCCGTGAATTTTATCGGAATCGAGCCATAAGATAAATAGGTGGGCGAGGAGAACAAAATGTGATTCATAACTAGATTTAAATTTTCCAGGGCATCTTTCATCGGGCTTTGAGAAAAGTAGACTTCCAGATGCCGGCATACAACTAAAACAATATTAAATATCACTTTATAGCTATTCTTCAACAAAGCGTATAGATTTGTAATTACGTTCACTAAAAAGTACTTACATCATCTCTCTTTGTGCCAAAATGTTTAAGGTATTTTGCATAAAAATCAACATTTTTTTTTCCTTTGTGAAGGTTTTTTTAACATTTCTTACGCAGTTTCGGTTAAACGTTACTAACGAATAAATAATTGTCACTGTTGTATATCTAGATATAATATATGTTGATATATTTTGAGAAAAAAATCATTATTTGATGATGATTATATTTATCTTTGCCTGTGAGTGCCTACACAAGTTATTCTTCTTCAAGGGGTTTGAAAGTTATCTAACAAGGTAGGCTGCAACCTTGTTCGTTCTTTCCCAGATTTTATTACGTATCCATCTCTACGCATTGTTACAAGATGTTTTTCGGGATAAAAGTTTCACTGCAGTAGTTAAGAAGATAAAATATACAATGTAATTCATACAGTAAAATGTTTTCTTTTTTCATGCCTACTGCTTGTAGCTCGCAGATGTCATTGTTATAACTCAAATTTAACTCGTCATATTTCGTTGCAAAGAGTTTGCAAATTCCGAAAATTGTCTGCAGGAAATTGTTTTAGTCGTCGACAAGTCATGCTCTGGCAATTTGCATATGTATTAACCAAAACCTGTTTTGCTATCACAGGGGTATTGTCGAGCACTGGAGCATAGGTATTGCACTTGGAACCTTAAGTTAATGAAAAGTGTTTTATTGTGTGCATGTATATCATATTGTATGATACTCACAATACAATTTATAAAGACGCTTGTTTGAAGCAAGTGTCAAAAGTTCAAAACCGTATACCTACCTACTTTTTGTGGATACGAGTATTACCAACCATACAGACACAATATTTTTGTTGTTTGATTATGTCAATGTAACTTGAAATCAGAATACAATATAATAGTTAATTTTAGCCCTGGATCTACGATTTTTTCGAACCGGGATGAAAACCTTGCTATTGGTCCCTCTTTCCAGCGTTTGAGATAAATTACATTAAAACTCATAAATATGTAATGGTTGGCATTTTACGTAACGTTAGGTTTAAAATTGTCTTTAAAGTGACGCCAATTTTCAAATTTAGTTATTATAGCATAAAAATGTCATAAAAAATCTGCACAAGACAAGCACTCAATAAGTTGTACCTAATTGTCACAAAATTAAGGGTTAAGATATAAAAGACCATTTCTTTAACATAAAACTAGGTTTAAAATCAAAATGTGTGAAGCGTAAATACACGACTACGGGCTACGTCCTATGGCTACGCCTATTATCCTGAATTCGAACGGAAGAATGCTTTGTCACTATCCAATGTTGGGTAATATTATTTGCATATCTTTTCTCTACGTTCCCGTCAAAACAACTGTGACGGAGGGAAATGGTAGCAGCCAGTTGTCGTTGATTTTTTGTATCACCATGTCCGCAACTCGTTTCCGTAGGTTTCGAAGTACGAGTACAGTGGAGCTCGTGAGGAAATATTGGGATCTCAATCTTCAGTCGACTAACAAATAAGATTATTGAAGCGTCCAGTGCAGGTCGAGCGACTTGCTCGTTTCGTCACTCAGTTATAAAAAACAAAGTCAAATTTTGTCAAATGAGCTTTTTGTACGAACATTGAAATACCGCATTGTATTTAGATAGGTACCTACTAACAATAATAATTATAATTTTTCCTCAAGAGGTACTAATATCATAATATATTGCTAGATATTCAAACCTTTCCTATCAAATAATGAACTAATGAACTTTCCTATAATGAATGTGACTAAGCAACATTGCTTAGTAAAATAAACATAAATGTGAACCGAGCACAAAGAGGTCTCTATTACACAGTGAATCTGCTCGGTAAAATATAAAAAGAAACATAAAACCTACGTTTATTTCGCAAATCAAACACTGCAGGCGAAAAGCGCTGGATGCTTAAAACGGAAGTATTTTAACTGTAAAGCTTATACGTTACTGTATGAACAAAACCAACAATTTCAAGTGTAAATTGCAACAACCACAGCAGCATGAATTTGCTTTCTGCATATGTATTCTATCCATCTCTACTTCGTTTTATTACCTTAAACTTAGACCTATTCTTAGACTTAGACCTATTCTAATTAAATAAGTCTTGAGCTCGAAATAAACCAGAAATATATTTCTAAATTGCTCCCCAGTACGAACCAACCAGCTATGTGAGTGCCATTAAAATTTGCTTAGTATTTGCGGCCATTTCAAATGGCATGAACAAGACTGAATAGTTAAATACGAATTAAGCATTGTAATTTACTACGCGAGTATTAAGTTGGCACACAAACAAAAGGATTTCACTTGCTTACTTTTATACAAAAGCTATTTTAATTAGGTACTTACCCTTCTAAGATATAAATAAGGATGACCTCTTTCATATGAAAATGACCGCGTCGCTAAAAGGACGCTTAGAAATTACACATTTAAAAAAGATACCGGCGGAGACTACCTACAAAAAGGGACGGGAAACGTAAGTAAGAAGAGATTGGTACGTTTCTTACAATACCAAAACAAACATAACAAGTACATAATTATATAGTAAGTAGACTGTATCTTCTAGGTAAAAATACACATTACCTACAGGAAATATCATTTTAGCCCTGTGCACAAATTATTGGAAAACTGTCTAGCACGCGTTGGCGTTCGGTATGTAGCTAATATAAACTTTTGTAGTGAATCTGAAGTGGGTGAAGATGTATGCTTTATGCTTGACTTTGCAATTTACTTGATACCTTGTCGACTTATTTCTAGAACCTAGCTTCTTACTGAACCTGGTAGAGCTCATCCAAGCGTTAAAGGCAAAATCCATTTGTCGGCACGTGCGGGATAGGTACCTAACCTTAGGTATATTAGGAATAGGAATATATATGAATAATTGTCGCGAATGATACGAACTTTTTTGTCTGCAGTCTGGCGAATTTCACTGAAGCGGTGCAAGGGTCTACGAGAACTACTTACGATGATTTATTTTATTTTTAGTTACTTTAGGTTTAGTATCGTCATGATTGGAAATGTAAGAATTAGGGATGATATTAATGTCAGTCAAATAAATAAATATTCATAGAGGTTCTTGTAAACCAATTCTGCAAACAAACTTTCAATATCTTAAAAATAAATCCATAAGTATTATAAATAAGGCCATGGTAACACCTATTTTTGAACGATTTAAATAATTATATCTTTATTCTATTAGTTGGAGCACAGATTAATTTAAATCAAGTCATGTATTTTCTAGAATTCAATTTGTTATGAGGTTTTAAAATAAACATTTAGGTCAATCTATTTACCCTGCAGGCAGGCGTGCAAATATTATAATAAACTAAATGAAACAGTTTTCATGCAGTACAATAATCATAAAAAACATTAACAAAATGAAATATTCATCTATAGGTACTATAAAACACATCACTGCCTTCATCGTCAAGGAGTTCCTATGCATACAGTACCTACCTTCCTAAGTCGGTATACTGTCCCTTGACTTGAATCCTCTTCATCAGTGATAAGATTAATACCAGAAAAAATATTTATTCATTGGATGCCGTAGCTACATTACATACGTCAAATAAAAGACTTGCTCAATTTCAGGTCATATAAAATAACCACTTGTAATATGTAGAACGTCAAATCAAGGGCATCATCCCTTTGCGAATAGAACCTTTAACCAGTTTTAGACAGATAAGGGTTGATTTGAGAATGATAATTTTGTGTAAAGTGAGAAAGACGTAGGTAGGCCATCTGTGCGTAGTGCGTACCAAAGTTCAAAACACAAAGTTTGAGATTCTTTTAAAATATATTCGGAAAACAAATAACATTGCGTCTTTGATTATTTTCGTTGAGAGATGTAAAGTATTGATTAACTCTAAAACACGAAAATATAGGTTTGTCTATTTATTACCATTGCATAGACAATTTAGATATGGGTG
Organism: Opisthograptis luteolata; assembly: GCA_931315375.2. Classification (NCBI taxonomy): domain Eukaryota; kingdom Metazoa; phylum Arthropoda; class Insecta; order Lepidoptera; family Geometridae; genus Opisthograptis; species Opisthograptis luteolata. Next base: position 8,894,161 of record OV928033.1, read on the forward strand.
TTTTCAGATTTCTACGTAAACGGAAATATATTTGAAATCAATATATAATCCGTTGTTTACATATTTATAGTCTATAATAGTATGTGAACGATGGTTTGTTGAATTTTTCTTCGTATCATCGGCTATAATTATTTATTAGATACCGTTTTTGTTCGACCTTATACCAAACGCTTGCGACCTTCATTTTGTTTTTTAGGTTTGTGAAATCGGTTTGTCTAGTTTAGATTATATTATCGATACGAAACGATTTCAAGTTAAAATCGGATTTAAATACGTTTTGATATATGGTAGGTACTCATGTCTATATTGCATCTGTACATATTTGTGTGGCATGCCTCATTTTATAGGCGGTGCCATCGCATCGCATCGCAGTTTTGTGTGGCTACCACACGATACGATACGATGCCACAACGCAGAAACTTGTGATGCGAATTGCTGCGATTTTGTGCGGCAAAGCGTTGGTTCAGGAGTTTATACCGGGCTCCCACACAAAACTGCGATACGATGTGATTCAAAGTCAAAGTCAAATGTTTTGTATTCAATAGGATACATACAATAAAGCATTATCTATCACCAAGCGGTGGGTATTTTTAGAAGTTATATTTTTGTAATACCTACCTACGACTATGTTAGATTTTTTCGACGGACAAATTCAAAGTAATCTACAAAATGCGTTGGATAATTCCATTGCGGTAAGTCATGTGCAAAAATATGATGATGCCGAGGCAAAGTTTTTCACCTAAATGGAAAAAATAACTTTTGTTTGGCATTCGGCAATATTGTCGCAAAGACGCTGGTTGTACGCGTTGTCTGCCCCTGCCGTTTATGTACAGGACATTATCGGCAGCTGGTTTCTATCCTGATATCCTCCAAGTGTTAGTGATTTTGTATTATTAGCTTTCTTGAACATGTTATCTGAATGAGTAGCTTTTCTGTTCAGGCTTTTTGATTATATCGTCGCCTGCTATGTGGGAAAATAAAAGGTACCAATGGGTTCTTTTAGAGCCCTTCAGGTATATTTAATGTTATTATGAGGTAAGCATTTATTTATGTGATAAGTTTTTATAACACATAAACCTAGTTGATTTTTGGGGTATCGCAAAAATTATACGCGTAATATATTTCTATTAACTAATAAACTACAAAATTTATTTAGAGTATTAGATATAGTTTTGTAACCTGGATATTAGCTATCAGTAGTATATATATAACTTTAGGTATAGGTTCTCCTTACATTTAAAATATTAAATTTTCAAAGTATTTAATTTAAAATGACCGTTCATGATGCCTACTGCTAATGCCAACAAAGTTTCGTTCAAAGACCCGAGAAAAAACGTGTCAAAGCAATAATAATAAAAAATATAGTAGTTTAGCAGTGAGAAAATAGTTACTCCAGAGTAGAGTAATTCTATCTCAAAAAGTAACAGAAGTGTTTCCGTATGCGAAAATGTGATTTGTTACATGCATTTTCCGATATATTTACTTGTTGTTGTTAAATTTTTAGCTGCATCGCATAGACACATTGCAACTAGTATACACTATTCACTTGAAGTTCACATAACCAGCTAACAGAGTTATTCTATTCATGCCACTAGAACAATCTTAATTTCACATTAGTAATATAGCTGGTCGCCTTGCGTTAAGGTCATTGACTAAAACTTTGAGCCTATTGAATAGCAACTCATAGAGGTCGCCGAGAACTCAAGGGTCTTCACAATTGAAGAACTTGCCGTAAGTTAATATTTCTTAAATTGGAATCGAAGCAAAATGTTTTAAAGGTTTACGTAAAACCTTCTTTTATTCTGAGTGGGTTTTATTATTAAAGATCTGTTGCTGCGCGCAAGTAGTTATTTCTATTAGATATTTATTATATAATATGTATAGATAGTACGCAATTACTTCTGTAAAAATGTTGATGTGTTTTTGTTACCACTCAGATCCGTAGGTAAATATGGCCGAACGGATTTCCATGACATTTAATATAAAGTTACCTTAAATCCTACGGAAGAAAATAGGATACTTGTGAATAAAAAATGGAAAGTGTATTTCCTTTAAAAAAGGATATAAATTTAGGTATTTGCACAGTAATTAGTACTGTTAGGTTTCTGTGTTAAAAGTTCAGCAACAAAAAGCGTGCCAATAAGTAAACTTAACAAACTCCGATTTGTCCTATAAATAAAGGATTGTGTATTTGTACGTGACTATAGTTAATCTGCAAAGAGGATTAACGGCTCATCTGGGATCGTGAGAAATCTGGTGGGAACCCAGCGGTGGCATGCGATCCTCAATAATTGTTAGCCACAGACAAACTAGTTAAAAAGTATATTAAGAAAAATACGATTCAGGGTTTTTGTGACTAATTTAATATAACATATTTTACCTTGTCATATATAAATTGGGAATGTATAATTAAATGAATGAGTAGATTTTATCCCAGTGTTTAAACCTGAAACAATTTGTTGTCCCAATTGAAAGTAATAACGTTTCATAATTCAAATTCATACCGTTTATTTTCTCTAATTACGGACCCGCCATTGTATCTATTAATACTTCTTACATTGCAACGTTTGTTTAATTTTCTTTATCATATTGAAACTGTTCCATACCGCACTTAGAAGTGCCGTTTTCCACAGAATACCAGGATAATGAACGGGATAAAAAGTGGCCTATGTAACCCAGGTTATCATCTAGGAGTCTCTCTATTCCAACATTTAAATTAGTTGAACCGTTTCAACGTGGAAGAGTAACAAACATATTCCCGATTGCATTACCCTTTAATAAATAAAATCATGTTGCTTTATGATATTAAAAATATGTATCTACTTAACTAAACTATAAAATAACAATTAAAAGTACATAACAAGCTTAAAAAACCTACAATTATTTATTTATGCGTTCATATATATAGGCATATATTATTGGATCGTTTGAACTAATTTAACTAAAGCAGGACTCGAGATAGTTCAAACTATCCTTAATATCTGGCAATGTGCCCAGAATGCTAGCGGCATTGCCTTGCTATCCAGCATTCACATATTAACTCACATACTACATACAGGTACTCACTCACTAAAATAAGAAGAAAAAAATAAATGAGTGTGATTATTAATTATAATTTCGCTTCTCAGTACTTACCTAATTCTTTAGTAAGGTTGGTAATAGGATGATGATCTGTGATTATTTACTGTCTGTTTTCTATAACTTTGTCCGTATTATTTTATATTCTGCATTAGTTCGTAGGAGTAACTTAGAGCATTAGGAGTAAACAAAGGGGATACGTTAAAATAAGTTTGTCTATACCTCCCCAGTCCCCACATACTGTGAAAAGGTTTGTAGTTTAAAGTAGTTTAGAAATTACCCTTATTAAGCTTATAATTGTAACAATTGTTAAGTTAGATAAAGGTGGTGGTGCTACCAAATCGTCAATATTAGATAACTGTCCCAATTCCAAAGCAACAAACTGATTTGTTTCTAATAACATTAGTTAAGCAACGTCGTGATTCTGAAATAAACTTTCTGGAAGCTCGACGCGTTCGTTTTACTTTTTTGCAACGGGTACCGACAGATGTTCGGAAGGAAGGTGACGTAATATTACTTAGGTATTCGCAATTTTCTCGATGGAGCTGAACGAATTCAATAATAAATTAAGTAATCATGTTAGTAGGTAGTCAGTAGGTACAAGCTGGCGCAGCGGCAGCGCGACGGCGGCAATCAATACAAAAAGAAACCTGGCGAAGTACATACAAACTTCACCAACCCTGTTGGAAGATGTAGTTATTTTGACGACGCGCCGCGTCAAACAGGTTCTCCTTACAAATAAAACATTCTAATGCTGGGGCCGCACTAACGGGAAATTCCGTTAAATAGCGCGATGATTGACGTTAGACATTAGGCCACCCACGACATTTGACAACGGCATTCACATTAGCGTTTGACGTTAGCCGATAACTCACGTTGACCGTTCAAGTGTAGCCACTCACATAATTGCGTTCATACGAGTATATAACGCAATATTTATCGCGATGATAGACATTGGCATTTTCCTTGACGTTGACCTTAGTATGGCCCCAGCATAACACCCTGTTGGAACTTTAAATTTACAGTGGTCCGTAGCTTGTAATAAAACTCTGGTATAATTTTAATTACAAATATTACGTTTTAATCATTGCTTAATACAGATTAGAACCTTATTTTTCAAAAGCAACATTTTTCGCTGACTTGTTTCGGAGAAAATAAGCTGTGACAGACGGATAGACTGACACGAGAGTAATCGCATAATAAGGGTTCCATTTTCATAATATATAAGGAACAATATATATATATATAATTTATAATATACATATAAAGAATGTAAGAATATACTTAATGTCAATTGATATATTGGTGATGATTACGATGTGCATTTGATAAAAAATTAAAAATGACCGTTTTTGACCACTAATGTAAAAAAGTGTTTAAACAAAGAACAGCACTCTTGTATAGACCTATCTAATTTAGTTTAGTTTTAGAAAATGCACATTAAAATCGTCACCATATTAATGTTATTGGTAAATACCTATTAAACGTATTTTAATAAAAATGGGTATCAGTTTTACAGTTGATTTGAAATATAGGTATTTCATTACTACTTATATTATAGAGCATGTGTAAAATAATAGGATAGGACTAGATTTATAAATACTTACATACCTATAATTTACTATGGCAAACTTAACGTAAATGATTGTTCGTCAATTTTTTCCTGTGTGTGCAAATACTTTTATCTATCCTGCGAACCCTTTAGTCTTACTTTATTGCTTCTGAAATTACAGAACCTTTCGGCCGTTAAACCCTTTTGAGGTCACCATTATGACCACAATTGACACTAAGCAATGTATCTCAGTTTGTCTCTCGGGAAATCAGAGGTTTAAGATGAACCCTCTATGTGTTCCCGCGTGCAGAATAAAACAACAGACTCTGTAGGAGTGCTGTATGAACTACTCGCATGTACCACCGTGTACTATTCGCAACGTCTTCGAAATCCCACTTCAGACTTGCAGATCATAATCATAATCACGAAGTTATGGGTATTTTTTTTGTACATATATTTAAACTAACGACCTGCTTACAGCATAGTAGCTAAGCTTATAGCATAGTCATGGTGTATTTAAAACGCACCAATCGAATACTATCAAATATTATCATTTTAAACACACATTAACCTCTAATAAATCGAAGCTAGTTTAGTAAAATCAGTTTAATATTCACATTAATAGCTACCTGTTTCGCAGGTTCACCCGCATGGATTTTGTTTTTTTCATACATACTACAATATCCTATTTAACCCTTTTAGGCGTGATTTTCAAAAAAATACCTTTCTTGGTGCTCTCTTACACTATCAAACGAAGCTACCATGAAAATTTCATGACTGTTAACGCGGCAGCTAAGTATTATAGCCGAGCACGTCTCCAAATAGCGGGGGAAGGATGGCTGGTTAAATAAGGGATGATGACGACTAACCTGGTCTTCCACTGGCACTGTACAAGGCACACTACAATCACCTCGGGTTAGGGTTCCTCCTTGTAGGTGGCTCGGTCTCCAAATAGGAAGTTCCAGCCTTGGAGCGCTTCTTCACGGCTTCTTCAGGTTTATCTCTTCACCTGAGCGGGCTTCGATATGGATGGTAAGTGGACTGTATTTGCGGTACGGCGCGGCGCGGAAGTGATATTCTAAAGCGGAGCGGTAGTCGCAACGGACGAGGGTCGATCGCAGACTACTTGTCGCGGCAAGCAGCTGCTTGTGAGTACGTATGTGACGACACAGGTCGTCGCCGAAAATATAAGGGAAGATGAGGGTAGGTATAATAAAAGTGCCAATGTAAGAGGCACGAACAATGACTTTAGGACCAGTAGGCCAACCATGAAACGAAATTCCGAAATTTCGTTACGAAATCGTGTGATACGTACCTATACTATGAAACATATTTATTCCGAAATCGGTCTCGAAGATACCACTTGATGTAGTATACATATAATGTCACTTTGGCAGCAGTTCTTTCATAATTTTAACCTTTTAATTTCGGCCCGAAGTTTCGATGAAATATTTTCAAGGTAGGCTACAGAGGTTGTGAGTCGATATGTCAGTGAATGAGTTAAAATAGAACTCTAATTAAGTAGGTACACTTACATTGATATTACAAAAATAAATTTCTCCACCGTTTGAGTTTTGATCGGAGTGATTCCGACATAAAATTGAATAACTTATTCGTATCAATGGCGGATGTTCTGACAGAAATTTAGATCAATATTTGGCACTTAGTGTCTCTCTCATATTGTAAATGTTGACAGTGAATATCATAAACGGACAAGATATACTCGTACTTAGGTACAAGGACATGTTCCAGAGTAAACTCAAGGTAAGAAAGGTACGCCCATTAGTCGGCCATACTTTAAGCGTTTCTGCGAGTAATAGCACTAAATTTCTTTGGACGTTGGATGAAATGCGATGAGGTATAAGTACAGATCTATTTTTTTGACGTCTGGAATTCCTCACGGATGTCCCTAGCCCTAAACCTACTAATATTATAGTATAAACGTGAAAGTTAGTGAGTATGGATGTATGGATGTTTGTTACTCTTTCACGCAAAAACTACTAAACGGATTTGAGTCAAAGAACAATGGCCAAAACGGACCCGAGGTCGTATGAAAAAGATTTATATACGTTAAAAAAAAAATTTTTGCCTATTAAGATTATACAAACGATATTTTAAAGAAAGTGTAGAAAAAAAGATATAGATTTTTTTAAGTTCGGAGTTTCTTAGGACATTTTTGACGTGACAACGTCTTATAATTTGATAGAGCCGGCTGCACGCACGAAAAAACATGACTCATGCGGCGTTACCTCGCTCTGCGGCGTTACCTCGCTCTGAGGCGTTCCATGTAAGGCTTGAAGTGCAAGCGAGAGCGCGGAACGAGCGACAAAGAAGCACAATCGGCCAATCGACGTTGTCACGTTCAACTATCGTCAGTAAACCGACTTTACAGACAACCAATTTTTTTAACTTACACGATGCTTGGATGTTTTTAACACTCCGCATTTTCTTTTTCATTCCGTTTCACGCTTTGGAAGTCGGCCCTACTTAAATTAAGTCATTTAAATAAACATTATTTACCAAATATGAACAAAACTAATCTTTTTCATCTTTTTACTAGCAAATTGACTGTCACTGTCACGTGACATTGACAGAAACGAAATTTTTTAAACAAAACATATTGCGCTCAGGTCCAGGGCAGTATGAAAAGTGGCCAATGCTCTTTGGAATGGAGATAACTTATACCCTGGATAATTGTCACTTTCCAAATGAATTGTCACTTTTTAATCATTGTTCTGTAAAGAATAGTTCTGGGAGCTTCTGTTAATAAAATGACGTAGAACTGTTTCAGATTTTCCATTATACAGACAGTATTGAATTACACTCTTTGAAAGCGATTCTCGCTCAGACAGTTCATTTTCCTAAAATAGCAAAACGGTTTGCAAAACTTCACTGATGGGCATTCAACGTGATAACAATTTTTTGAGTTCCGTACAACAAACATAAAAGCGGAACCGTAAATCTATATACATAAGAATCAAAGTCCTGACTGACTGATATCAACGCACAGCCTAAACCGATGGTCGTAGAAACTTGAAAATTGGAGGGTATGTTTGTCTTGATGCATAGGGGTGTACTATGGTATAAATGGATGAACCTTTATATGAAAGTTTATTGATTTTGAAGCTACAGGTCTTAAATTTAGTATTTGAATAGTTTATCCAAAATAAAAATAGATTACCTTTTGGTAAAAATTAGATAAACTTGAACCTCACTCATAGTTTACAACAAAGTCAATAATCCTTAGTTTTATAGTTCTCAAGGAAAACGGAATGGCACAGAACCCTCTCTATGCGGATTTGGCTCACATTTGAAAGATATTTTCTTTCTTTAGAATGTATCATCCACATTCTTATATATATTTTGTGAAACCAAAGCTAAATAACTAATAGAATCTAACCATATTTTTATAATGAAGAAGCCAGTTAACCGTACGGGAAAGCCGATATAGCTGCTCCGATAGGTTTTCATTGCTGCCACCCTCAGTATTTAGGTAGAGCATACGATGACTACATTCGACGGAGAGAGGTAGTTATGTATATATACAAAAATCAAAGTAGCATACTGAGGCTTGCTCCCTAAATATTGGAAAATGCGTCTAACAAATCTATAAAATACACTGAGAAAAAACTCGGACTTTCCTTCTGAGTCTTACCTTCCTAGACCGATTTCTTCCTTTTTTTACCTTAGATTTCCTTCTGAATCATAAATCCTTCCTTTTTGACTCAGAAGGAAAACGGTATTTCGGAAGGTCTTTTTTCTCCGTGTATGCTATAACCAAAACGAAACAAATGAACAATTATTAAGATTAAAACTTTTTTATCGTGTTATTATACGATTGCTGAAATGCTTGAATAATGTACGCCACGTAGTTAAAAGTGCTGATATGAAAATGTTTTTAACGTCAGAAGCAGTGAATTTCGTAAGCCAAGAAACTAGTGTTTTAGCGCATACACGTAGGCCAAACAGATCCTGTTAACTTAATCCTGCAATAAGAAATCTAAATAGGCTGCTTCATTGATAGTTAGAATAGATTACAATGGACTCCCTAAACCAAATCTTTTGCATACTCCGTCGCCCGAGATCATTCGACGTAGTCACAGATATAGGTTGAACTAGATACCATAAGCTTACACTTTGTTTGAAAACCAAGCGTGTTACATATTTGTTTTTAACTAGAGTACTTACTGATTAGGTAAACGAAACATTTCCATTAGCACGGCCAATAGCTTTCGAAGAGTTTTTACAGTTTCCTACGAAGCCGGCCGAACCGAACCGAATACGTGGTTACCCAGACTTATACACAAATTAGGTGAACTCTAGTTATCTAGTTTAATCTATATCTGTGTACGCAGTCGTTTAGTGGGATAAACTGTGTAAGTGTAAACGGGAATATAGAGTGTAAGTGGTCCAAACGGGTTCGATTTAGAAGTTGTATACGTGCGGTTAGGTGGTATTAGCGAAATAGAAGACGCTCAAACGCGGAATGTTTAGTGAAATAGGCCGTTTTACCGGGACCCGGGACCGTCCGGGATCGTCGCCAGCTGAGGCTGCCAAATCTTCTTTGACACCGGACCGCGAATTTCCTTTACGGTCCTACGGATTCGGTTAAGTCAAAAATTATAATGATATTATCTTATTCTGCATACAATCTTTAAAAGATCAAATGGTCGACCTGTCCGAGACTTCGAAGACTCGATTTTAAATATCAAAAGGCTCATTTGCAACGATAAGTTAGTGAAGGAAATAAAGGAGAGTGATGTGCGTTAGAACGACATAACCTTATTATATCATCCCCTTTTCACCACTGGAAAACCGGATGTACCTGCGACATCACGACATCTATACATAGTTGACATTCCCCCGATCCACACGAAGCGTTTCACTTTTACATTTATGATGTGAATGGCGTAGAAGCGGAACACCCTTCCAGCTTCATTGTTTCCCAAAAGATATATTTTGAGAGTTTTCAAGTCAAGATTGAATAGGTATCTTCGAGGCAAGCATGCTTCATCAATCATCGATATCGTCGTTACTGACCATCATGTGAGACGGTGCTCAAATGCTTGTCTATGACAATTAAAAAAAATGATAAAAAACCTTATCAAATTAAATGGGAAACAAAAGAGGCAAATAATTGTCAATGCATAAATATAGGTGTATTTTCCACATTACGCCACAGCCAGGCTCAAATTAACTAATGTTCAGTAACTGCTTAATTGATTACAAGATCCAATTAGACAATCTGGGACCGTTGGGGCGGTGAAATTCCATTTCTAAGTGTTGAGAAGTTAAATGGGATCGAACAGGTAAACGCTCCTGCAGAGTGCGAAGGTGCGATTTTGTTTATCGTCCAATTATACTAATTACACTAGAACGACCGTAGGAAGCAATCGACTCTGACCACACATGGCTCCGCGCCTGTTCTCAATGGCCCATTATTACATGCAAACTAAAAGGTACGGTACGCCGCAGCAAATGACTGCAACGCTCGCAGTCGGCTCTCGGTGACCACGGACTAATTACGGATACCTACTATACCTACTCGTCTACAGTATTATCTATCTATAGAAGTTAGTGATTTAAAAAAAACGAAATTGCTTTTGTATGTCTACCGGGATTTTGCTAATGCGTCATTACCGTTCGAGATTAACAAAAGATACCTAAAGTTTTAGGATAATTATTACGTTTTCTCTAAATTGTATCATCATCAAATTATTCAGCCGAAAGAATTCCACAGCTAAACATAGGCCTCCCCCTTGAACGCCACTCTAAACGGCTGTTAGCCATTAGCATCCATCGAGTCCCGGCGACGCTTACAATGTCGTCGGTCCACCCAGTGGTGGGCCTACCTACCAGAACGTCTTCCGGTTCGTGGTTACCACTCGATAAACTTTCTTCCCCATAGGTTATCAATTCGTCGAGCGATGTGGCCTGCACTGAGAGCTATGTCTAAAATATAAGTATTAGGACATATGTGTACACTATTTTTTAATTGTTGTATTTGCGTGTTCAAAATCCTATCTAGTAAAATAGTGGTTTATGCGTTTTCGCTAGGTTTATGTCCCAACTAAAAACCCGTCTTTCAGAAATCTGTTGAGAACCAGTATAACTAGCACGTACTGTGCAGAGCGAACGTTATAATGGGGAATCTCGTACCAAACATTATTGAAAAAGCATTGAATTACGACTCAAACTCGTGTGGGGAAGGTTCTGTATTGTTTCTTTTCCGTAAGAACTTTATGATTTAAGAGTTTCGTTGAGGTTTTCCTGTAAACTGTGAGAAAATTATTGTCAGCATTATTGGATGACCGAGGAAAATTGTTATACCTAAAAAGCCCTTTACTTATGTATTGTAAGATTTATTTTAAATCTTATGCTTTGCCCACGAAACTAACCAGCAAAATCTGAACACGTATTAGCACTGTATGACCGTGATTGGGTCGTCAATCTCTTTATAATAATATGTAGTTACATACTCTCCTTACAACTTTATTCATCTACTAGTAGAAAAAATAAGCCTTGACAGATGAACAGGCTCTAGAGTGATCCTTCATCAGTTTCGTTTTTCATCAGATGTACGGAACCCTACAAATAATTGGATATTCCTTTCTGAAAATTTATGTTATCCCTGGAAAGGTTTCAAATTTTAATTGTAAGGCGGAACAGCAGCCGTCAACATCAGATGCAATTGGAGGGATTTTGAAGGTAGTAGTTCACTCGAAGTAATTAAGAGCCGGGTTGTAGCCTCGGGTCTTCGTATCTACGGCACAGTATTTATTACAGAATAGCTATTGAAGCATTGTTCGAAATATACGGAATCATCTTCCTATGTTTATGTATGATATATCTTCCTATGTTTATAAATTAGTAATGGCGGCCCATTACTAATTTATATATACACTGTAATATTTTATGTTGTATACGTGTCTTGTGTTGGAATTTAATTTAATTAATAAAAAGAATAGCCTGGTACTAATGGGGTATATATGCAACATTTTTGACAAAATCCGTCCGAGAACCTTTTTTAACTGGGAAATGGTTGATGTCAAACAAGTTTTTTTTTAATAAAAAATACTTAATTTCGCGTGTTTTGTTACTTTATTCAAATACCAGCTGTTCTCGCTGATTCACTCACATATTGCGTATAGACCGCTTTAGCACCGGTTGAGTCATGCATCTATTTATCTACCTATACACAATCGACGTCAATCGAAATTCTGTAGGTAGGCCCTAGGTGGTCCGACGACATTGTAAGAGTCGCAGGGAGCCGATGGATGCAAATGGCTAATGGCCGTTCATGATGGCGTTTGAGAGGGGAGGCCTATCTTCAGCAATGGACTTCTTCCAGCTGATGATAATGATACAATCGATATGTGTATGTTCCCCATGCAAAAGTTATAACTTAACTACATTTTCGTTTTTATTCTAGGAGTCCAACAATTGGATAAGATATTATCACTAATTTTGTAACGGCTTAATGCCACTTAATTCTCAGTGTTAACTAAGGACCATCAAGTTACTTAATGTACGCGAACCATTAACGTCGACGACCGGCCCATTATATGAGAAAACTTTGCCTAGAAGCCAGACACAATTTATAGCCTTGATGGCTGATGGCCGTGCCGCTATCGAATCGAATACGCCTTACTATCTTTGTATATTGCAGAAGCTCTAAAGCAAAATAAAGTGAACTAAAAATACAATTGCACAATAGATAGTACGGTTCCCATGTTCAACGCGATTCAACTGCGTAATGTTAACATTATTATTTTTCAATCTCTATTTTAGTTTTTATTTGGAATACCAGCGATTAAGTTTTGACAAACTCGACTTTCTGGTGGCTAACTATTCAGCTACTACGCTTTTAAGAAACAATTTCCACTGATGCTACTTAAAATATGAAATCAAATCATAGCAATCAGATTAAATCACATTAAATACTTATTTTTTGGAATACAAACTTAACCTGATTTAGTCTTACAAATTAAGTCATTGGTTCTTCAATAGGTCTGAGCAAAGTAAGTCTTATACCAAGAGACATTTATAGGCTTTTGAGTTCTGAATCGGGAATTTAATAAAGTCCCTTAAATAGTCAAAGAATTGCGCAACCCGAGACATGAAACGAAAATGTTTTACGAAAAATGTTACTGGCTGGTATTATTTTTCACATAGAGGGAAATGAAGAGGACAGTAAACACTACTCGGTCGCAAAATTATTTTACCTCGGGCAAAGTATCTAGAATCCTTTGCCCCGCTCTGAAGTCAAAAGAGAGCTCTCGCTGTAAAAATATTATTTTGCTACCGTTATTTTTAAAGTGAACACGAAGCGCAATACAAGCAGATTTGTTTTGATTTGGGTACAAAATTAAACAGAATGTAAAGTCAGTCAAAGATATACTCGCGACGCACGTTAGAGATATTACGCTCACGCCTGAGACAAATGCTCCTGGTGTGCACTTGACACAGGGTTGTAAAAATAAATAAAGGGACCGCCGTGCCAACACCGCCTGCCATAGCACAACCTAGGCAGTACATGAGACTTGACGAGACAGCCCATTAAGTCCTCGTCTCGAGCCTTCAGCCTTGACATTATAAGCTTTTTACAAGCGAAGTTGAAAAAATAGACACTGTTTTTCTTGCCAACATATATAATCAAAGTGCGCTTTAATATCATAGAATATGCGCAGAGTTGGGAGATTTTGTTGATATGCAGCTATAATATATAATAGAGTTTAGGAAGTTCGATGAACCGGCCACATAAGACCAGGTCGCAGCATCGGATGCACTGTTCTAGTTATTTTAACGTTTGTTCCAAATTTGGCAAATACTATTGGAAAATGAGGGGATGTCCTGCTACGAGTATCATACATTATATTATATTACGCTTGGAGCTAAAATAAATCTATCGAACTTGCTAATTGCCGGAGGACAGTCTTTGACAATTTATATTTTAAGACTTGTATATACGACAGGAATAAGCTTTTAAATTACCTTAGCTTTTGTACAGTGTGCGTGAATAATTTTAAGAATTTAACCACTGTAAACACTGTGTTTGTTCCACTTGATGTAATAGGACTGCTTAAAGTACAGCAAAAGAGACACACCAGCACGCCAAGTGTTCCCCTAGCTACCTGCATTTTAACGCAGCTTGTTATGTTTTATATGTTAGCCCATAAACCAATCTCGGAACTCTTTGAGTTTCTTGTACGAACGAATGCTTATTTTGGCTCGAATGAAATTCTACGATTCCCTTTTGCGTTTCCATAAACGGAGTTCTTTTTTGCACCATTAGACTGTAGAGCTGAAAGCTCGGACATATTGAGCTAAAGCTTTGACGGACGGGCGCATTGTGTAGCACACACTTGAATGAATCTTTTAGTGTGGAGCTTATAGTACAACATTAGTGGATTGAGTACCTACGCATCAATCAAGATTATCACTTGAAACGCGTTTTGGCGAACTAGTTCAGCAAAGTCAAATCAGTATTTTTATCTATTAATAGCAACCAGCCCCACGGCCTCGTCCACGTCACATTTCCATACAAACTTTCACACCCCATTTAACCTTCTTAGAGGATAAAATCTAAGAAAATTATTTCTTCGTAGTGCATTCCTACGCTACTGATGAAAGCAACACTCCAAATTTCATGTCTTTGGAACTACCTCTAGAGGTTAAAGTTGTGCGTTGACGTGTCAGTGAGTTAAAAACTCCATCTAATGCTATATAAAGTAATCGTTAACTCGACAATGTAAGCCTCTTTATCTGCCTATATTTTTCCACTAGACGTAAGCTTCACCGTCTAGGGTGTTTCTAAGTAAGAGCTCGTGTAAACAAAATGATGTTCCCTTTGATCAAACACATCTTCGACCGAAAGATGACACGAAGTCAATATAAGGTCAAGTCAATTAAATCGATAGATAGTTATAATCTAGTTATGTCCATGGTTTTGCCCACAGAAAAATTACACCTTCCCTTTTTTCTTGCACGACTATGTTATCCCAGCACGTTGCCACGCAATAAATCTTGTGTACTTTTACATAATCTACTTTGAATTTAAAATACTTGAGTACGATTAGTGGTTGCTGTAAACAGTCGAGAGTACGTTAGATGCGGTCGCAGTCAAAAGCCAGTATTCGCTATAACAAACGGTTGAGCCTAATAAGGAGCGGATAACTCAAAGGAACTATCGCATCAAAGGCTCCAAATGAAAACCAAGCGTGTATTCCGGAATTATTTGCCCGTTATTCGTAACTACCAGGAAACCACAATACCGTGAATTTAATACGTCGAGTGTTTCTAATTTTACTCATGGTATTTATTTACGTCTCATTTAAAGATTTTAGATTTTCGATCTTAGTATTACGATTTGTATTCGTAGTAAGTACGATTTGGATGGTTTCATCTGCAAATATAAAATGAGCAAATAGTTGATGAAAAGTTCAATAAAGTATTGCAATAATAACATTAAAGTAGATAATTTTAATATGTATTCTAATTACATTAATAACTACCTACATACGGCCTATATTATAATTAATATTTAATGCTAAAGTATGTCGTGTCTGGTTAAAGTATTAATTTTAAACATACATGTATTACCAATGTTTATAAATGTAGTTATGTAGAGTATCGAGTGAAATAATATGTTGCCAGGAAAACACGAAATGTCGGAAATACGGTAAAAGCACACGACGGACGCGGCGCGACGTGAAGTCAATTTATTTCTCGATGCGCCCATTTTCCCTGATTATACCAATTTATGCAGTCTGCCTGTTCATTGCTCCGAAAAATTGATATTCTGCATTCATTTATATCTTAAACGTGTGAATAACCTGTATTTCATATTGGATCGGATGAATGATACAGTTTATAATGATTTCATTTGTTTGAGTGTACCTACCGTAAAACGCAGGCCGACATATTGTTTTTCTTTTCTTTAGTCGGGTTCCGTGCAGTATTATGAGTTTATGACCAGTCGTTAGAAATACGGTCTGGCGTGTGAATCCTTCGAATGGCTTAAGCATCCGTGATAAAAAATTGTGATGAAACTATACCGTGGTGGTTAATGCCACCTCATTTTGACATTAATCACTTTGATCAGGTCATTGACCTGCAATAGGGGCAATGTATCCCAGTAGAAATCCCTGCAAGCCTTCCATTTTAGACCTAGTGTGTTTACCATGACTTAAATTTGCTAGTATATATAGATCCTTACATTATAAAGAAAGCACAAACTGCACAAAGTGAGATTTTTCAAATTATATTGAAAAAATAAAATTAGATAAATGTAAACTGATTTTACATGGAAATAAGATGTTATTGATATATTTTGTCTATACGATGTTGTGTATCCCATAAAAGGAGGCTTATTATATCAGCATCACCCAACATTATTATGTTACTCGTTCGAGACTGGTTGTTTGCTGTTGTTATATATATACGGTTATTAAGTTCATGTTATTGTGGCTTACACACATCGAAATTACTATGAAGTAAATTTTGTGTGTTATTGAGTGTCCTCTTGATATAAATAACTTTGCCATAGTTAGTTAACTACATATCGGTTGTTAGAGAACCCCATTACCAAACCGTACCGTTATGTTAAATGTTAAACAAGTCTCGTGTAAATAATCAATTTCAATGACTTCATTACAAAGGCCACGTTTATGCGTCCAGTGCTTATTATGCCTGGAATGGGAATCCTTTGTTAACAGGTATCACAGAATCCCCAATGCTCAGTGATTATAGGAGTGCATTTCAGATTGAGAGAGAAATGTAAGCTTTCCAATGTACCGTACAATGTACTGTGGTTGTATTGCAACTAGCAATTCTATACGCATTTCCAACAACACGAGTCACCACTACTCACCACATACTTAGAAGAAATCTGTTTTGAATAAGCAACAAATAACCATAAAACACAATAAAATACTCTTCATATTAAACGAATGTAAGAAGGAAATAACATTTACAAAAGTGATTCCTTTTTTTTTCATTTATATCTCAAATGCCAATTGAATAATACGAGAGTCGTCTTGTGCTCTTCACTACGACAACTTTGATCGTTATTTTATTTCAAACTACGTGTTCCAAGAAAAATGCAACTTAGAATGCGTTGAATTTGAAACTTTGAGAAAATATTTTATTTTCAGTCAGCAAACTAAAGCAGTCTTTGAAAAAATAACATTACTACAGTTTGAGGATCTTCAAGGCAAAGGAACAGATGAACATGAACACTGAACAGATACAGAGAACAGTACTTCTAGGTAAGCGTGCTACACCGTCGACCGCATCATCACATGGCAATGGATGGTGGTCAAATGCGTGCCTAAAAACAAAAAAAAATTAACAATGATCCCAAGTAATCTTCTTATACATAAAAATCTCGTGACACAGTGTTAGTTATTGAACTCCTTCGAAACAGCTTGACTGGTTTTTATGATTTTTTTTGTAGATATATATTTGGTAGGTCTGAGAAATAGGTCGCAGCCTCTGTTTTTTGTTTTTTTGATTAAGGTGTCCCTGTCCCGACATTTTTGCTTTTTATCGCGATGTAGTCCTCTCGTGTGAAGCCGCCGGGCGCAGCTAGTATAAAACAGCTCTAAACTTTTGCAAAGTTCCGGGTGTTTATGATGCAGTGTTAGTATAGTTGTTTGTAATGCAGTACTGGTACAGTTGTTTATGATGCAGTGTTGGTACAGTTGTTTGTAATGCAGTATTGGTACAGTTGTTTATTATGCAGTGTTGGTACAGTTGTTTGTAATGCAGTATTGGTTGTTTATGATGCAGTATTGGTACAGTTTAATCGCAATGCTTTCATCGCTAATGCGGTGATACCTATGGTCTAAGTTCAGAATCCAAAAAAGGGTACAAAAACTTAGTTGCCTGTTTGCCTCTACGTATGTCATGATTATTTTTGTATTTGCCCGTTGATTTCCCATGTGTGATTTCCAGTGTTATCGATAAAATCTAAGAAAGATGTAATCACCACATATTAATAAGATCACTGCAATGTTAATGTAACAAACATTTTTGTCACGGTAATGTCACTGTCTTATAAATAAGAGATCAATAAAGGTGAAAAACAAATATTTATAAACCAAAAACATTTTAGGCTCGTGACCTAATGCTACGCACGCCTACGCTCCACACGTAGCGTCTACGGCTGTACGCTACTACGCATATTGCTGTGTGTTGTACCACCAAATTACAAAAGTAAGCTAAGTAAACGTGCGTAGCGTGTCCGGGCGTAACAAAGGGCTGGTACCATTATTCAAATTTTTCAGTTTTACATAACTTCTACAGCTACATTCAAATGAAATTTTATTTTTAACTTCTTACAGGGTAGCGTGTGTCCACAAGTCACCTGGGGGTCTAGTACAAGATTTGATGACTACAAAAGTTTTCGTAAACGTCAAAGTTTACTACCGCTAACTTATCAAAGTGACAACTCGTACAGCCTAAACTAAAAAACTTTGTTGTAATACGAATAAAACAATTACCGATTTTAAACCCTGCAAATTTCGGTAAGGCGCGCTGAAAAAAAATGTATGGATGGAAACGAAAACTTTTATATTTTTTGTAAACTATCAAAATCTTGTACTAGGGATAAGTAACGTTGTTGTCGAAGGTGGCGTTACGTTACACCTGGATTGGGAACAGCCCTCTAGAGGGCTGCCAGAACACACCGATAGGCGCTTGACGACAGATTTTTAACTGAAAGGTTATAGATAGCTAGCCAAGCGAATACTATAGAAAAGGCCCTACCACCAAACTATAGTTTAATCACGATGTTTTCCTTCACCGAAAGCTCAAGCTCATTGTAGGACATGGATCGCAAGCCGACGCACTACTACTGATATCATACGACCGACTGGTGACTGAGATATAAAACATGTTATCATTTATGGAATCTTTTTGCGTCCAATTACTAGGATATAAACGTACAATGGGATGCTTCACCTACAGCAAAATTTCATTACACGAATTCGTGTTGTTTAAAATAAATAACAGATTTTTTTAAAGCTTGGACAATAAGGGTTTGTTTTAATTAGCTTTTGTATTAGTGTTAGAATTTAATATTTTATATTAATTTCATTTACGTTGAACTATAATAATAATATTGGAATTGTTGTATACCTAGCTTTTAAATAAATGATTTGATTTGATTTGAAAAATAAATTAACTAATTGATTAATTAATATAAATCAGTACTTATACCACAAACTTTGTCAAGAAACCTACTTGTTACCAGGAAAAATACTTTCAGCCGTTATTATTTTCAGAGGAAACAGAAAGGCGTAGAGATATTGTGCCGAAATTATATTACGGTATAATTAAATCAAATCTTGATTGTTTGGTTGATATTAAACGCGGTGCTGAAATGGTTCCTCAGAAGAATTACACTTATTTATAACTTCGTTCAAGTATTGTTAAAAAAGCATACCGTTCAATTTTACAATGCTGCCAGTATTCTGCGAACGAATAGTCAGTTTTTCTTGTAAACTTTTTTATTTGCACAATAGTGTTTAAATGACGTCTACCAACTTGTTATAATTTATTAAAAACATGAACAAACTGAACGAACTTTCAAACCCAATGTGCTCGCATTGAGTTTTAAAGTCCCTTTGATTTGGTCCGCAAACCTTAATAATAGTAATTTGTTTTAATGTGCTGCGCAAATGCTATTGTGTAGAATTTGTACTTGTTATGATTCCCTCCGTTTGTACATTTTGTAAATAATGTTTTAAAGATCCCGTATAAATGCATTAACAAAGAATACATACGATAGGTGTAAACAGGTAGGTACGCTACAGCAAAGAATACCTACTTAGTAACTTACTTAGGTTTTGTGAATACCCTTTGAACACTCACTTTATTGTGTACAGGAAAGGTCCAGATTATCATATTTCTTAAGTAGGCCATTTATTTTCAATGTGTCTATTTTATCTCGTTGTCAATATATTTGTAATACTCATAAACATTAATTAGATGGGTTATTGTTATCATTACATGAAAAGTGATGGTGTGCCTGTAGATGGAGTATGGACATAAAAAAAGGTGTCGAAGTATTTTTCACGAAGCAGGAAATGTATCAGGGAAATGTATTCTATCTTACCATTATTCTGCTTGTCCTGTTGTGGCAGAGTAACTGTTTTATTTTACAGATTTTTATCACCTTTGCCCTTAATATTTATTCTCGTTCTTTGAAAGCAATTAGCAAACGTGGTGGGTAGCTACAACGAACAACAAAATTATTTCCTAAACAAATCAGTGAAGAAGTTATTCAAAAGAAAAACAAGGAAAAACATTAATAACAAATTACCTTTATTCTGCGCTTTTAATTTAAATGATTAAATAATGGAACGAGGTAAGTACGTGGTGACTAATGACTTTAGAATTGAAATTTGGGACCTATAAAATGTCGTCTGTTCGGTTAGTAAATGGTTGTTGGTTGCCGCCATAAACGTATTAGGGTAGTTCCTTAGTAAATCTTAGTAGATCTTACGTATTTTTCATCAGACACGAACAAGGAGAAACTGGGTCAAATGCACCACCCCACTTTTGTTGGACGCTGAAGCAATGAGGTAAAATTTGCGATTATTTTTCTCGATTATTATTTTACATTAAAGTTTCAAAGAAGTTTGGTAAACCTCCGCAGCTTTCAGCTTTTCAGTATCAATAGTGCAAGCTCAGCCAATTGCGCAAACCACGTCTTAATTTGAGAGTGTTACCATTATCCAATAGGAACTCTTTTTTCTGCAATAAAAATATCCTTTGTTTATAATCCAGCGCATAAGAAGCTATCTTCGCTTTAAATTTCACAGAAAAAGTAACGAATACCCACACACTTATTAATTACTTTCACAATTTAAGTCTGGTTCCATTTTAAGGGCTTGGCATTAGGCTTGTAGTCACCCAGTGTGGAGTTTTCAGACCGCCTCAAGGCCTCCGACATAGTCTAACGACTACTATGCTAAGACAACAACCAGGGCTGATAGCGTCACGTAAAGTGTGAATACAGAAAAAATAATAATGTATAAAAAAACCATATTAAATGGTGTTAAAAAGGCTAAAACAGTTTTTATTTTATAAATAATCGTGTATAATATGAATGTTTCTAATTACGAAAAATGTTGGACCTCAAAACGTTCACCAAGTTGACGTCTCTTTGGTAGCAGCAATTTACAGGCGTATTTTATGCCAGCACTTTCTCATTTCGCTTCGCGGTGACGAAACAGCGGGCATATTGAGTAAACAGCGAGGTTTTTCCGACTAAAAGTTTATGAATACATTATCGGCGTAGGATTGAATTAATGTTCTCCCTCTTTCCGACACCTAATGGTGAACCCTGCCTCACCTGCCGTCTCAAAATCATTATTTTAAAAGGGAAAGTCGAAGCGGCGATTTACTTCCGAATGTTTTGCCAACCTAATCATTCCGACATTCCTCCATGCCCTGTGTCTACAATAAAGTGAATAATATTTTAAATCGTCGACACTTTTGTCGCCCATTACGATACTTAAAAACACTTTTTTCATGTTAAAATAAACACTTAAGCACATTTTTTATGTGGTAGCTCTTTTGTTACCGAGGTAAGGTTCACATTTTACAAGCATTCAGCCCTTGGCTTCACCCGCGTGAATGTTGTTTTTTTTTTCAACATATATTCATTTCTCCTTTTTTAAAATATGTTCATTCCTAGTTTCTGTTTCTGTTTCTTGCCATTTAGACTGTGCGTTAGTTTCCAGTCAATTAGTCATTCAACAAGACGATGATTATATAAATTTAAATATTTTATTCTATAATGTTTTTTATTAAGAGGAAAGATGTTTGGCCACTTGGTACGGCATGACGAATATATAAAAACCATATTAGAAGGAAAAGTAGAAGGGAAGAGAGGGAGAGGTAGACCGAGAAGAACATATATAGATCAAGTTAAAGAAAGGATTGACGTCATGTCGTACCAAGAGGTCAAAAGGATGGCCGAAAACAGAACGGCATGGAAAATACTCCACCGACAAGAGCTAGGCTCTTAAATAGAAGAAGAAGAATGTTTTTTATTTCATTTTACTCTCTTCGGAAAACTAAGAGCTATACATTCACATATATAGTATAAGGACCTTATTAAACAATTTGAATTGTCATTACTATGAATATTGTCTCATTCCGAGTAGTTATAATGAACAAGACTACCTATACGCCACACAGAGTTTACGAATTTATATTATCTATAGTGTTGTTTAAGGATTCTTTCGTATGGTATCCGCATTTTCAAATTCAAAAACCTCCAAAAAGTCCAAAAATCCAAAAATCTAAGCCTCCAATTCTTAACTCATTGCTAGCAATTACGATTTTAAAGCTTGGAATAAGTACTTTATTTGCTTTGTGGTAACTGGTAGAAAGCCCGATTTGACAACGTGCCAAAAAAGTGAAAACTGTTAGCCCCCTGCTAACAACATTTAGATAGAAGATTAAAATAGGGCTAAATACCTATATCCTCGTCTGTACTTATATGCATAGTAATATCTTTTTCCAGCTGTTTTACCACGAACTCTGGTTTTCTTTCTTTTTTTAAATATAAAACTTTGTCAGCATTGATTTATTCTGTACCAGTCACAATCAATGCCATGTCTTGTTGAATTTATTCAAAGTAGACTAAATATTTGTATATTCCTAAATCTTCTCTCCTATCTACAGGCGTTAAAAAAAGACAATACATTAAAAGCAAGTAGCTAAAAAAGCTTTTAACGAATAACGAGATTAATAGTACAAATTCTGAAACATAATTCATTAAATTAAAATGGAAAACTGCGGCACAAATATTTAATGCAAGAGATATTTCAGGCACTTCCATGAATTTTCTGGTTAGTTAAATCCAAAGCAGCATGCGTCACGCTCACGCCGATTCGTGGTGACTCTCACCCAAATAGGATGGGACCACGTCTTTGCCATTCTCTTTAAGTGTCAGCATGCAAAAACAATTATTTATTGCGGCGAGAGAAGGACGTCCCACGACGCCTTACTTCCGCGTAACTTTCCAGATGATTTATATTCGCATATCTGAATAGATAACTTTCTAACTTTAAAAGAGATATAAAATAAGCCGTTTCATACAAAATGTATAAAAAGCAACTGTTTGCATACATTTTTTCCGAGAATTTTTAAATGTTTCTGCTATTTGGGGCGGGTATAAATTCAACAAATCAAATATCATAAATAAACAACCTAGCCATTCTTGGAATGGTGTAACTAACCCGAATTTGTTTAATATATATTCAGGCAAGAAGCGCAGATTTTCTCCAAATAGTGTTCATCAAATCATCCGTTCAAATAGTGTTGTGTTAACATTTTGTAATCCTGTTGTGAGATCATTTTTTTCTCCGGGGTCTAAGAAAAGATGAACCTAGCCACAGAATAGATATAGTACTACGACCCAGCTTATGTACAATAAAAGACTGTATAGGTGAAATACCCAAAATTATTTTTCTCTAATATTTTTAGTCCCATTCGCGTTTTTCCCCATTTGCTTTATTTTCCATACGATACTGAAAGCATAACTGTCAGGGGTTTTGTGAGAAAGGATTGTGCTGACATAATTATGTCAATAAAAAAACAGTGTTTACCTACTACAAATACCTAGTATTTGGCTATAATTTACACCATTACAGAAAAAAAAACTATACAAAGATAAAGCTGTCCTACTTTCAAAAACAATTTACTCTTTGTGTTCCAAACTATTCACATATCGTAGCATGCAAAATTTTAATAAGAACGAATAAGGGCACTACATAACTGTATTTAAATTTCTAGTATTTTAGAAGGTTTACTGTAGCTGTTTATAATATGTTATTATACCTAAGTTTTCTTCACTAATTATTTGACAACTTTCATGCCTTTTTTAAACCATCCAGCCCCAAAACCAGTTATCACGTTGGCAACACTAGTTCTACCGTTTACGTTAATGAATGTCTTTGTGTAGTATTTCACAAACGACAAAAGATTTTCACTAACAGTTAATTAAGCTAGTAGGTATACGAATACGAGAACATATTCGTAAGGGTGATTAAGCTAAACGAAGTACCTACAGTGTGAGCGACGGTGGCCGAACAGTAACACGTGGGCAATAAAAGGTACCGATACTGAGTAAAATCCCATCTTTGTCCGGCAATAAGTGCTGATTTGCTTTTGCTCAAAACGGTGAATGAAAATATCGTGATCGAACCGGCGTGTTCAAGAAGAGCATGTGA
Source organism: Opisthograptis luteolata (assembly GCA_931315375.2). Lineage (NCBI taxonomy): Eukaryota > Metazoa > Arthropoda > Insecta > Lepidoptera > Geometridae > Opisthograptis > Opisthograptis luteolata. Next base: position 8,918,044 of record OV928033.1, read on the forward strand.
CATTACCAACCTGCACTGGGTCGCTGTTGTAAATTATAGCCAATACTCTCTTTTTTTCTTATTACAGGGTAGCGTTTGACTACAAGTCACCTGATGTTAAGTGACGCCACGCTACACCTGGACTGGCAACCTGGCTCTCGAGTGAGGCTGCCGGAACACACCGATAAGTGCTTGGCGACAGATTCTTAACATGAAGGTGGTAGCTAGTCAGGCGAGCACTAGAAAATGCCCTACCACCAAGCTATGGTTTCATCACGATGTTTTCCTTCACCGAAGGCTCAAGCTCATTGTAGGATTCGAACCCACGTCCTACGGATCGCAAGTCGACGTCACTACCACTGAGCCATCATCGCTATAAAATACTCTATCTGAGAGAAGGCCTGAGTCACAGCAGTGGGAACGTAATGGACTGATGATGATGATGAAGTACTTACTGTATGTGTAAACTCACGTGAATTCCATAGCTTCGTGTCGCGGATGCGGGGCAAAAACACAAATCGTCGGGTGCCAAATCAGCAGTGAGATTTATCAGCTTTGGTATCGCAACTGCACTTCAGCGAATGTAACGGCAGAACTGGGCACTGGCGTTCTGCCATAATGAGGAGACTCGTGTTTGCCGTCACCGTAACATGCATATCACGCATAGCATGTAAACTGTTGTTTTGTGACGGTTTGATTTCACGAATTTCGAAAATTATTCAGTACGGCTTGAGAACATAATAAGATACATAAAAAGTATTTGAGTAGTAACGTCCTACTAATATTATAAATGTGAAGACTTTCTTCACGCAAAAACTACTCGACGGATTTGAATGAAATTTAAAATAAAGATAGCTTATACCCAGGATTAACACATAGGCTGCTTTTTATCCCGCATATTCTTTTGCATTATTTTTAACAGTTAGTAATCTTTGCTAGATGCTGTATATACGTTGATTAATTAAGTATTGCAATCAAACATAAGCTAGTAATGTCCAAAGACAGATTTTGGGTAAGATTCTCAGTACTTACTCAGTCACTTGTAGCGTAAATTTTACATTAGACCTCTTCATTTATCTGTTCGTCACTTCGTCTAGGTACATAGTCAAATATTTAATGACAGCGATGGGTCGTTACTTAGGTGTGAAGTAATAGATAACAATAGAATTGATTTATTTTATTGCATAAACCTGCGTTATATCAAAATCACTTTATATAACTTATCTATCTTCCGTTGGAGCCCAAGACATCTTACAATCGCGGCACGTAGCACTAAATCTATATTTCTCGCGCAGAATGAATGTAAGCAAGTTTATGAACTTCTGCCGGTGATGTTTCCATCGAGACGGAACGACACTCGATAAATTTCAATATGATGCGTTGAGCATCGAGCTCAACGCGCGTATTTACGTATTATACAAGGTGAGAGCGAGGGTGTGAAACTAATCGCGTATTGTTTAACACACAAGTTTTGCGTAGTTCAAGCTGTACATCGACCATGTATACTACGTATATAGTCGTATATAGTCCCCCAATATATTGCGCCAGAACTTATAAGGTATTTAGGTAGATTAATGCTTTGATCAGTCAAGTGAGTCTGACTTTTGACGTGAATTCGATGAACGTCTTACGTTTGGTTCGGAAGTCATTTTAGAAAATAACATTGCGACAGGAAATCCTTGTTCTTTTGAAGGCTTCGTGCTACTAAACTTTATGAGATACATAAATAAAAATTAGTTTGATCATTTTAAAGACTACACAGATATGTATGGTGACTTATTTTTTTGTTGCATACCGTGACGTCATAGCTTGTGCATGTGTGTCCGAAAAAAACGTGTTACTCGCGATAACTGCTCTGCGCAGAGTGTGATATCGGTGATACTGTTAACTTTATTGTTTTATAATATTTAAATTGTATATATTTATAGTGTTAAATTATTTGCTAAATCACCAAGATAAAAAGAAATAATTCTAAAATTGAAAGGTTAAACATCCGTTTGTGAACCATACCCACTAGTCCCGCTGCCTACTTGTGAATGCGAACATGTGTCTTGCATGACTATCTAATCAAGATGAAAGAAGCTCCATAAAACTATTCCACCTTGATCAAACATGCTCAGCCAGCCATTCTTAAAAATCATCAATTTTAACTTCGCGGCCTTCTGCATCAGGCGATTTTTTAATTTCAAACTGATTCGAATTCGAATGTTATTCCAATTCATTTGGATGACCCTATGAAATTCGTAAATATAAAAACTGCAAGTATTTACATCTATAGTGACGAGTAGAATTTTAGTGTATCTATTTTTCAAATAAATCATCGAATTAAACAAATTAGAAGTTAAAAATAAACACATACGGCGGACACAAGCGATGTTGAATAAACCCTTTTATCCATAATAAATTTGCTCTGGCCATAACAAAATCGACCAAGCTTGAACAAAACTCTCTAAACGAGGTTATAACATTTCCCGCAAAAAAAATTAGTTGTGTAACTCTGTTGGTTTTCTTTTATTTTCCTTTACAAAATATGCAAATTCTACCATAATATAAAAGCGGCGGCGACTTTTAAAACGGCTTAAAAATTTTGTTCGTTTGTTAAAAAGTTCAACGCGGCCTAAACATCGAATAAGAAATAAACTTCTATACGATACACGAATCTACGATAGCTCATTGTTTGAATTATATGCACATAATAAAATATCAAACAGTAGCGCCTTAACTTGTTTGGCAGCTGCATGGCTGGCTTTGAATTAACTTTTAACATATCAAGATAATATAAATAGACTAAATAGACTCGATCCAACGGTCCACCTCAAACGGCAGCAACCTAGATACATTGTTGCCTTAAGACATTAGATATAACAATATGAAGAAAAAAAACGTGCTAGAACTTCTACAGCTGATAGTTGCTTTATGATGCAATATTTCTTATAAAGTTCAATAAATATACATATATATTACGAAAACATATTAACCAATATTTACTCAATTTCGTCGTCTGATTTTTGTTAAATTTTTGCTTACTCACATTAAAATCTTGGTGCAGTTAGAAATGTGACGGTGAATGTAAGTATAATAATATGCAGGTATAATATTGTGCTTGTTCGATTCGGATACTAAACGAAAGCATGCGAGCAAAAAAAATCATGTGCGTATACTCGTAGAGTGAGATGATGCTTTCAATTCGCGTCTCCAGGGAAATAACACGGCAGCGCGATCTTACAAAATTATCTTCGGCATCCATGCGAGCTAAGATGAGCGCTTTACACCAACAATGCTCTCGGGGCGGGCCTCTCATCATATTATTATTGTATTCATGATTTAGATTCACAGTTTAATTATCTTTACTGTGAAATGCTTCAATGTACTGAGTATGGCATTAGACTATAACTAATAAAAATAGTCAAACTATTTATGTAAGTATATAGTTATTTATATAGTTTTAAAGTGATTATATTATAATGTATCCTATCAAATAAAGAATTTTGAGTTTTGAGTTTTTACAATTTTTCTGTATTTCTCTCGATTCATTCTCATTATTTTTTCCAATGAAACCGCCGCTCTTGTTGTATGTTTTACTAGTAACAAGGGTCAAATAAGTAGATTCATAACTTCATACTAGTTGATGGGCCATAAAAGTTCGAAGAATTATTAGATATTATTTGTGCGAAAGTTACCCAATTACGATACAATGAAAGCGCAAATGGCCCCTTCTTGGTAATGAATGCTGAGTCTGAGAGCCTCCGAGGGTGCCGTAATTAGCATAAAGCTTTTCTGGATAATTGCCAAATTAAAGGAATTGCGAACGGACTGCAAGATGACCGAAATACGATTGGCGCAATACTGGTTTTATCATTTTATGTCTTTGGCAAAGTGGCCATCTTGCATTTTAGATCGGAGCATCTTATCATTTTACATTTGTAAAATTACGGAGTGTCTGAAACAAAGTAAAAAATGAGATCGGCGCAGTGAGATAAAATCCTCGACTAAGTAAAAACAATTTTATAGGTACCTCAAAACGTAAAATTTCAGGATATAGTTTCTTCACCACAAGCAGTGAGCTTATGAGGCAACTGATAAAACATTTATGCATCGCCAGTAACTTGCCCCAGCCACGAATGCCTATCGCATAGATTTTGTTAGCCTGGAGTTTTGTCAAAGCCGTTTCAAACCCATAGCTCTATACTAAACACTGTTAAACTGCTGCTACTGCTGTTGTTGTTTTTATATTTGCCATCACTTAAAACAGTGAGGAAACCGGCATGTCTAAGAACCGCAACATTCAAGGGCGTGCGATCTCTACCAACCCGCACTGGGCCAGCAGGATAGATTACGGCCCATACTCTCTCTAAAAGAAGGCCAGGGTCTCAGCAGTGGGAAGATATCGATGATGAATAGTCTAATATGTAATCAAAATAGTCTGACATTTTAGAATATTATTTTTACTACCTAACTACTGTTATTTTTGCCGTCTTTCATCTAATTAATATCGAAGAGTAATCATGATTTTTGTAATAAGTTTTCCTATGAAATACATTTACATTTGGTGCCTACATACCGGTTTACCTGTGCACTTTATTTAACTCAATTGCTGCTGCGCATCAGACGACTTGCTAATATCCGGTATCTTAAAATACGCCGACAGGATGGGTAGAAAAGATCACATCCTGCTCACGAGCATGTAGGGCGGATTCTCACTTTTCCGCAAAGCACTGCACTTGTCGCTTCGCAAAAACTATACAGGATGGAGAAAAATTATGGGCCCTGGAGGGGAAACTAAGTTCCCCTGCAGGGTCCATATTTTTTTCTATCCTGTATGACCTCGTACACAAGTAAGTTGTCAATTCCCAGAGATTCGTTCTGATAGAAGATATTAGGTGTAAAATGCCGGTATGCCGGTAGCTTGGTGGTAGACCAAGCTATGGTGGCAGGGCATTTTCTAGTGCTCGTCTGGCTAGCTACCCTCCTTCATGTTAAGAATCTGTCGCCAAGCATTTATCGGTGTGTTCCAGCAGCCTCACTTGAGAGTCAGTTCCCTGACCAGGTAGCGTGGCGTCATCTTCGACCACATCGTAACTTAACATCAGGTGACTTGTGGTCAAACGCTACCCTGTAAGTAGTAAAAAAAAGGTAATTTAATGAGATTCCGTATGTAGCGTTTCTGCATAGGAACACTTTATGCAAGTTCTTGGTGCGTTAGCACCAAGTTAGCATTCAGTATTTAATAAAGGCTGAAATAATGTGAATGCAATTTGCGGTGATATGAGAGAGAGAGAGAGAGAGAGAGGGAGAGAAAGACTATTTGAGAAAACTGCACACAATGACAAGAGAAAGAAACGCACAAAAATACAGTAACATTATGCATAAACCATTAATATTATGTGATGGTGCGAACACTGCTGCACTGCTACAGTGCATGCCTCCCAAAAAGGATTTGGCTCAGCATACGCTATGGACGAATCCACAGCGCCGATTTTCAGCCAACACCCTGTTGAGTGACGTGCGGATATTAATTTATAAGAAAGAAAAACATATCAAAGCGTATATCTGATACCTGTCAGCAAAATTGCTACACGCATCGCGTGTTATTTCACCGTTTCATGCAAGCGGGCGGTCATCTTTGTGTGCATAAATAGATGCTACCCACACGTTTATCATTATTGAAGTTCATAATACCCACAGATTTGGAGTAGGCGATAATACCTTTGTTTACTTCAAAGAGGTGCATTACAATTTATGGAAAAGGAAAACTTTACCTACTTATGTGTTTTTTATTAATAGTAACTATAACTATTTAAAACTGTGATTTAATTTTTAATTACACACAGTTTTGAATTATCTAAATTAAATTAAAACGGTATGTATTATTAAGATCGTATACTCGTATATTAAGGAGGTCAATGAACGAAAACCGCTGAGGTTTTTTTTGTTTATGTTTTTCTGTTATACTAGCTGCGCCCTGCGGTTTTCCGAATTTCAGTCCAATCCGTTTGGCTGTTTCAGCGAGTGTGAAGAAGTACTAAACACACTACTATACATACAATCTCACTCACAAACTGTAGCATTTATAATTATTAGTGTGATATCCCACAGAGGGACATTCAGAGGTTCTAGTTGTTGATCGGAAATGAAATTCTATTACATATCGTGTTTTTTTTAAATCGAGTACCTACGCTGGCTTAGTGCAGGTTGGTAGATGACGCATTCTAATGCTGTGATTCTTGGAAACTCGGTGCCGACGCCTCGTATGGCGCACGTGTTAGCATTCAGCTACCATCGCACCTTAACTTGACAAAAACATCAGTAAATAAAAATACGATATATTATGAGGCTTTTGAACTTTCTTCTGCACAATTGCCTTGATTGTTTTAAGCGATTTAAAAAAAAATTATAACACAGGAGATCGCCTGCGGAGTGTGACAACTGAGACCCGGACCTTAATTAAACGTCCACTTTGTTAATATTAATTAATTAGCACTGGCCATTGAGGTTGCGGGATGAACTTATTTCACAAATGAAGTCTCAACTTTAAGCTTTATTCACCTCTACCTCTTAAGCCAGTGTTATTTTACCTTGGGTAAGGATATGAAGGATAATTTTTATCACTTTAAACTGTAGTCCACACGGGTGAAATCGCTAGATACTACTAGTCATAAAACTGACAACATTTTGGTACAGTCAGCGACAATAGTTAATAGCTAAACAATTCCAAGTGAAATGGCTATTATCAGCAACTTTTATCGCTGACAACAATCCTTCAACTTCTACAATCCTTGCATATCGATCCCCACGTGTTGTACAGTCAACGACAAAAGTCGCTGAACAAAAACTAATTTTCCGATTCTCTTTTATCATCTTAAACACCAATATTCGACTGAATCATCACTTAACATCAGGTGTGTTGTGTTATGGTCAAACGCAACCTTGTAAGTTATAAGGTAAAAACAAAATTTACGGATCTAATACGCATTTGTAAAATCAAGTATGATCAGCTACATTTGTCGCTGACTGTACTAAGACCTGCTATTGTCGTTCGATTGGAATGGGAATTGCACTGTCCACGTGCGACATGCTGTTAGAGATATCTTAAAACAATTTACTTGTCATCTGCATGTTAAAATCACGCGCAAACATAAACTATCATAGATCGGTGCCCCACTTATATAAATAACATGTATTATATCCTACATCTTCCTCTGATACCTATTCTGCCTACTTAATACGTTGAAAGTGCATGTTTGTTACCACTCAGGTCCATAACAGACAGACGGATTTTCGTGAAACTCCCGTTACATCCTTTTTTTACGAGGTAACTTTTGACCTCAAGTCACCTGATGTTAAGTGACATTGTGGTCGAAAGTGGCTCTACACCTGGGTTGGGTTGGGAAAGAGAACGCAAGATATTTCATCCTGGAAAATGTACTCGATATAGTTCCAGAGAGATAAGGTAAAAATTACGGGTGTAAAAGGAGGGAGGGGGGGGCGAAAGCTGTGATCGATAATGAAATTAACATATCTAGAGCATCGAATGTAAATAGAAACCTAGTTCCAGATCTGTTTCAGAATTAGCTGCTTCGCGACAGTTCAGGTTGAGCTAACGGTAAAGGATATAGAATTCAAAATCCCAAAACTAAGTTTTGAAACATCTCGGGGCATATTATACTGCATAGTTGCATACCTATATTTTGTGATGCGCTTCACTTAGTTCATCAAGGCAAACGTTAATAATAAGTACGCTACTGCTTACACCTTACACATTATTTCTATCTACCTCATTGATTAACTTCGTCAGTTTTTTCATGTTCCACCATTATCATTCTGCTTAGGTAAGTTGTGACTTAGATTGTTAAAACAGCCATTAATTAAGGTCTAATCGCCATCTGCTTACACAAATTGGGGTAGGTTTCTTAACAACACATCGATAGCTCATTAAACAACACATCGCCTATAAGGAAGTCTCCAAGTGAATTGTATCGGTTGCCTTCACTACTAATTACAAAAGTATAACCAACCTGCTAGCTAGGTTAACATAGATATACATAGGCACATACAGATCACCAATATATCACTGCTGCCATCGCGTCGGTAGTAACGATCTAATAGCGAGAAAATTCGGAAACGAAATTGCGCTACGGTAGTCAGTCATTCAGATGGAACGTGTAAATGTATAGAAGTAGGTATAGGTTTGTGACTGAGCCGAGTTGTTAATTTCACATTCTCGTACAATCATTCGCTAGTCACTTTTACGAACAACTAAATTTTTGGATGCAAACCCAATTTGAAGACCGAATTCCAATTTGCTTTTGGATTTTAGTTTTACCTTTACTGTCTCTAACATAAAGGAATTTAGAGTTTATAGCGATGATGGCTCAGTGGTAGTGACGTCGGCTTGCGATCCGTAGGACGTGGGTTCGAATCCTACAATGAGCTTGAGCTTTCGGTGAAGGAAAACATCGTGATGAAACCATAGCTTGGTGGTAGGGTATTTTCTAGTACTCGCCTGGCTAGCTACCACCCTCTTGTTAAGAATCTGTCGCCAAGCACCTATCGGTGTGTTCCGGCAGCCTCACTTGAGAGCCAGTTCCCAGTCCAGGTGTAGCGTGGCGCCACCTTCGACCACATCGTCACTTAACATCAGGTGACTTGTGGTCAAACGCTACCCTGTAAATAGTAAAAAAAAAAAAAAAAAAAAAAGACGGTTACACACTATAGGTAAGTAAGTGGGATTTGCCCGTGCAGATATATTATTTTCTGTTCTGTTCCAATGGTTTTACTAAAAGTTTAACCAGTACACAGTACTGTGATATAAGTAGAATTCAAAGTATGGATTTTCCCACGCAGCTAAATAAACCTATATTATTTTATTATTCAAACAAAATTAACTAGGCGGTGTAGTAGCGTCTCGCCATCTATATAAAGAAACGCCAATTTTAATTTGGGCCGCCTAACTCAGAAAAGCACTTTATCAATTTCGCATATTTGCATCATTTGAAATAGTTACGAATATAATCTGAATTCGTTGATAATTTAAAGGTTTCATACAGAATAATTTTGATGTCGCTCGGAAGTGGCATTTATAGTTCTGGTGCTAAAATTATATCTTAATAATAGGTTTTCAGATCTACGATAACTATTGATGACTCAAATTATGCAAATCGAAAAGTTACCTATGAACTTATGTTTTGTGAAATACCTAACATGGTAAACAACTCGATTGCTGTTGCTACTATGTCGCGGCTATAAGCAGTATTAGGTTGGAATTCACTTCAAGGTTTCTGTGGAGCAATTATTGCTTCCTGACATGATTCGCCTCTGCCTATTTTCCGTCGAGAACGAAACGAGTTTGATGTTTCACAATAAACGGTTGTAATAAAGCTAAAATTAAATCTACCGATACAAATGGCTGTCCTTGATGTTGCTCGCTATCTCCGATTCCCAGCGGTCTCCATTCGTGAGGAGTTTCTCTTTGTTGTAGAAGAGTTCCTCGCGAGTTTCCGTGCTATACTCGAAGTTGGGTCCTTCGACGATGGCGTCGACGGGGCAGGCATCTTGGCAGTAGCCACAGAAGATGCATTTAGTAAGGTCGATGTCGTAGCGGATGGCGCGACGGGAGCCATCACACCTCTCCTCGGCCTCAATGGTAATGGCCTGTGCGGGACAGTAAGCCTCGCACAGTTTGCAGGCGATACAGCGTTCTTCGCCCGAGGGGTAGCGCCGCAGTGCGTGCTCGCCTCGGAATCGCGGTGACAGCGGGCCTTTCTCGAAAGGATAGTTGATCGTGGCTGGCTCTTTGAATATGTGAGCAAGAGTTACCGCAAATCCTGAAACGTAAAATAAATTTTAGTTACGCGTTGATATTCGATAGACGATTTCGATTGCAGATTCTATTGCCTATCGATATTTTGGCTTTTCAGATTATAATTATCGATAGATGTACCTACCATCGAGTTAAATCTGCCACTACAAGATTAAAGTCTACTTATGGCTTAGGTGCAAACGCCAACTTATTATATAACTAGCGACTCACCCCGGCTTAGCACGGGTAGGCACAGATTTTGATAGCCGGAAGTTTTCTTAAAACCGTTAAATCTATACATAATATATATATATATACCTAAAGAAAACATATTTGAATGTTTGTTTGTTCAGGATAAACTTAAAACTATTAACCGATCTTGATGAAATGTAGTACAAAGAATACGAGTAGGTACTTTTATTGCTATAAAATGTAGACAACGCGGATGAAACCGCGGGGAATAGCTAGAATAATAATAGAAATATATTATAAGTGTAACACAATTGTATTGCTCTTTCGTGTCTAAATTAATAATTCATCTCGATGAAGACATTTTAGCTTTACATAGAATCTAAAAATAACAATCAATTATTTCTCACTCATTTTACCTAATTATCAAGATTATTTTATCTGATATAAGTATAAATAAAATGAACTACAGATTATTGGCGCTGATCCGAAAATAATATAGCGTGATTGGTATTTCCTGGTGGTGTTTCCGTATCCAATAGCAACTTATATTCCACAACAGCGAGCGACAACATACAAATGTTTTATGAATGCCAGTAAACGAAACTGCTATAATGCCAAAATAACTAAAACTTCTTGGCAGTCTTTAAGTGAATAGAAAAACGAGAAAAATCTATTCATTATAACTTTAATGAATCTGTCAAGGTTTTCATCTCGCTAGGAAATAACTGTACTTCATAAAATATAATAAATGAAGGAATGTTGAATGTTTGTAGTATACTTAATCATAATCATTGTCGTCTGATAAGTACAACATTTGTTAGTGTTTTAGATGTTTGTCTGCAGAATTACAATTTACTAATAAAAAAATATGTATCTATCTAACTTTCATATTACTACTAGGTATCATTAATCACGCTGTTTCTATCACTAGTCGAGACTTGTAATTGGTTTTATTATTAAGAGCCTAAATTGTTTGATGTATAAATCGTCAGTATTTCTAAAGTGAATTTATGTGAGGAAACAAAAATAGGATAGACGTTCCAGACGTAGCAAATCACTACCTTTCAACACTCCGTCAAACAACATAAGGAGCCTTGTAACCTACGTTACCTTGTAAGATTCAAATGAAAAGAGCAATAAGTAAACGATCTGAGCGCTAGCAGCGCCTTCGCAGTCACACTCGCGGTGTTCTCTTTATCACGGAGAAACCTTTTTCAGGAATAAAAAGTGCTTTGTATTAACCCAGGGTAAAAGATATTCCCATTCTAAATTTCCTCTTTTCGGGTCAGCGCGAGAAGAAGTACAAACTCACTCTACTTTCGCATTACGCTAATATTATAAATGCGAAAGTCTGTAAGTGAGTGTATGTATGTTACTTCTTCATGTTGAAACGAGTCAAAGGGTATGAGTGATATTTGTATAGCTTCTACAATGGTTTACCGCTACTTTTTAAAACACTTTTTATTCCGAAAACAAGACCCTGTGGGATCACGGGAAAACCACGGGGAGAAGCTATTGATCATAATGTTAGAGCGATATCATCATTCCTATAAGTTTCAAATATTTTTTTATCTGGATGCTTAGGCAAAAGTCCCTATCATCCGTTGGATAAATAATGAAAGCAGAATTATAAATATAAGGTTGGTATACTGCGCTATACTGCGAGAACATAATAGTTTCCGGTAGGAAGATACTTTTATTGGGACGTAGAGGAGGGTGGATCGCACGTGTCACAGCGTACAGGTAAAAATCACCGGGAAGGAACTGAGGCGTGGCACGATTTAGTTAAGTTGGCGAATCTTCCACAAAGAATTTTCCTGGACCTTAATAAAGAAAAAGCAATAGCGCTATCCAAAGTAGCTATACAGGCTTTGGAGGTAGAGATCTCGAATTTTTTATCACAATGTAAAGTTATTTCACTCTTATTGGCACTTGGAGTCTTTTTTAGAAATGAACCGCTTTTAAGTTATGTATTCGTTTTGTTTTATTATTGACAAGCTGTTCCCCGCGGTTTCACCCACGTGGGCTACAGTTTGTCGCAATAAAATGAATTCTATGTCCTTCCCCAGAGTTCAAACTATCTTTGTACCAAATTTAATTTCAATCGGTGCAGTAGTTTAGGCGTGAAAGCGTATATATTCCGTATACTGCGTTTATTTTTCCATTAGATTGACATTTTAAATTAGTTATATCTTTTGAATAGAATGTCCGATTTGAACAATTCAAAAAGTGATCTACAGGTATTAGACCAACCTAGAGTACAAAGTAAAAAAAAAATATTTAGATAAGGATTAATAAAAAAGTATGGATAACATGGTCTGACTTTGTTTGCCGTTTCTATCAACTTTTAAAATGTGAAATAAGACATATGCCATCGCAGACTTTTCTGTAGACCTATATTAGATACACAATTCCACCATACATCACTTTGTTATATTTCAAGGGGCTTAGGCAGCGTTTTCGTTGAAAGCTCCCAGACGGCTTATTTTATCCGACCTCTCCAACAAATATCATTATATTTTAGCCAATGTATACAAAAACTTATCAAATTATATTATTACAACCATTCAAAACCACTTTATTTATTGATGATAACAACATGAAAATCAGTGCATTAGTTTTTGAGTTAATCGCGAACAGATAGACGCGTCGGAAGACTTTGTTTTAAACTGTACTTAAATTTATCCGACTCCTTCAACAAATATCATTATATTTTAGCCAACGTATACAAAATCTCGACTAGTTATATATGTAAACCTTTCTCGAGAACCACTCTATCTATTGGTGAAAACAGCATGAAAATCGGTGCAGTGGTTTTTGAGTTTATCGCGAACAGACAGACACGGTGGAGGACTTTGTTTCATAATGTACTGAATTTTACCTACTCCTCGAACAAATATCTTTATATTTTAGCCAATGTGTACAAAAACTTGATAAATTATATTCTAAAAACCTTCCTCGAGAACCACTTTATCTATTGGTGAAAATAACATGAAAATCGGTGCATTAGTTCTATATTTAATCGCGAACAGACAGACAGACGCGGCGCGGAGGACTTTGTTTTGTAATAAGTACTTGTGATGCGCGGATTTCTTTATACAACTCTATTTGTACCATGTGATCCATCTAATGTTTGTTTGGCCAGGATTTGAACTTAGAGAATAAGTTAAGAAATACCTAAACAGAATGCACTGCATATTTTTTTCAATACAAATGCAATACAAACGCGGAGCCGTTTTATTTTACCAATGTATTCACATATCTGGAAAATCCGGATATTGTCGGCCTCTTTAAATGCAGACTTTGCTAATGACTTCTCAATATACATATTTAACTAATAGACATGTTTCAAAAAACTAATAAGAACCAGGAGGCCTACTAGTCTCTTATTACGATTCAGTTTAAGAGGTAAAATGTGATGTTCCACAAATCCATAATGTATGGCAGGTATATTTCAGGTTGTCCGACTGAGAATTAAGGTCACTGCCCTCAGAATCGGCAAGCTGAAGTGGCAGTGAGCTTGTCATATAAGCCGCAGAACCGACAACTGTTGTGGCAGACGTTCTTGACTGGAGACCGCAACTCGGCAAACGAAGTGTTAGACTCCCTCGAAGTAGGAGGAATGACGCTTTGCGCTAAATGATTAGCAGTAATGAAAAGAGCCGAAGACCAGGCTCAGTGGCATCCTTGGGTGGGAGAGGTCCTTATCCATTAATGGGCCTACTCAGGCTGACGATAATGATGATATTTCAGGTTTTTAAATTACATAGTTTAATACATTTCAGGCCTTAAACTAAATCGCAATATGAAATGCTGGTAGGCACCCAAGATTAAGTTGCTAAAAACAATAATAACCTCGAATTAGTTCCGTCCAAAACATTGTCTGCGCCGCACGATCGACAAAATCTTTCATAGTGGTTTTAGGAGGCTTATCGTTTATGTATACGAAGCCGACGTCGTACTTGGTCCTCGGGCAGCAGGCGAAGGGCGGGATGCTGGGCGGCAAGGGCCGCGGAAGTGGCGGGTACGGCGGGCATGGCTGACTAAGACTCTGCGTAGTTGGTCGACACACCGGCACACATGGGTTCTGGGAATCCGCTTTATGTCTTGCGAATAATTTAGACCACGGTGATTCAATTAATGAACTTGGTATTCTACTCGAGTACTTAACTAGTAACATGATTTCGTTTGGAAGGACAATCCAAATAGCTCGATCTAAGTAAATGGATAAGGACTTTAGAACCAAATAATGTTTATTTGTTCTTTTTAGCTTGGAACAATGAAATTGTAATCAAAGAGAATGTATGTTGTAATGAAAGAAATTTTCTTTTTGATTTTGATGCTGTCTGTCAATTTCGTGTCAACATATTTTTATACACAAAGCACAATGTAATCCAAACTTTTTCTATGTCTGTAACTAACTCTTTTGTCATGGAAATGTTTTCGCGGCCCACCGCGACCGTAATAATCGAGTTTGAAGACCATCTATAATGCTACCAACATAAACACCGTTTCCGTAACGCAATAAGCTGACAACGTTCAGGTAATGAGATAATTAGGTTTTCATGTAAAGCGAGATTGTTAGGGATATTATTTTCCGCGAGATAGGCGCCGCTGTCACAGGGCTATTAGCATAACGACCAGTTAACGAGTCGAGTGACGCCTTAAGTGTTGCGAAGATCGCAAGCAGGTAGCAGATCTTCGGTAATCTTACTTTGATTGGTAGCAGCTTATGAGGCATCTTGATATACGCCACAATCACAACTTTCTTTGATCAGAAGTTCAGAAAAGCAGTGCGTTAGTAGTGCTTTAAAAAGAATTAGTACCAAGTGGTTTTAACCGTGAGGACTGCCATTTTTAGCTATCTCCATTCCAAATTTCATTAAAACCGGTTAGGTATTATAGTTACGGTGATAAGTGAACGGTGAACGGGGAACTTTCACTTTTATAATATTACGATATTTTTAACTTTATCTCGTGGTAGTACATATAAGTAGTTACTAATTAGAGCCAGTTTACGGGGTGCGGTTTGAGTCGTGGACCACCAAAACCATGAAGCCTCAGTGGATATACTCGTAGATCGCAGGTTAGAACCCTACAATAAGCTTGAACTTTCGGTGGAATGAAATCATATGCTCTCTTGGTTAGTTTGCACCTATCGGTGTGTTCTGCTGGCAATCTTTTGTGAGAGCCAATTCACGGCATTGCCACTTGCGGTCAAACGCTACCCTGTAAGAGGTAAAAAAGAAAAACCAGAAAAGGACGCACGTGACTACCACCCAACGTGGGCCATGAGTTGTGTAGACACAGTAATAAAATTAGGTATAACAAATTCTATCACATTGCTCATATGTAAGTATTAATGGCATTCCCCGAACCATACAAAATCTGAAAACTGAAAAACCGACTGTATTTAATTTAAGAATTATATGTAACTCTGTTGATTAGGCTGTTTGTTTTCCTAAAGAGTAAAATAAATAAAACTGGACACGTGCCCTTGAAGTCTACTTGCTGAGGAGGCTTGCTTGCATGTATATATATCGTTACCTTGGGACCACCTATGCCCCTTTATAACTATTGCATTGAAGAGTAAAGTGGTTTGATTTAAGGACTTACTTTCAGTTTCTGGATACTTAATATTTTTTGTCTACCTTTATACAATGTAGTTAGTTCTAATGCCATTGCTGCACTTTTCCATCGACCCCTACAGTAAAATTTGTATCCTTTATAGCATTCCTAGATTTGTCCAGTCTATGTAGCAGTTCGCTTGTTCCTGACCGTGTAATGGGTTTAATAACTTTTTCTTATTAGCCTAGTCATTTTCTGCTTCTCTGCATAATCTCGTAGTAGGTGGATATCATACTTCCTCAAACCTTTTAATTCGTGAGTAATGTTGTATGTTGTACTGATGGTTATATCCGATACCTACGTTGTATTATATTCCTCACTTAACACCAGATGACTTAAGGTCAAACGCTACCCTGTAAGTTGTAAAAACGGGTATTGTTTTACCACAAATCACCTGATGTTGAGTGACGAAGTGATCGAAGGCCATGGTGGTGGTTTTTAGCGATGATGGCTGGGTAGTGGCGTCGGCTGGCAATCCGTAGGTCGTGGATTCGAATCTTACAATGAGCTTGACCTTTCGGTGAAGGAATACAACGTGATGAAACCATAGCTTGATGGTAGGGCATTTTCGAGTGCTCGCCCGACTAGCTACCACCCTCAAGTTAAGAATCTGTCGGCAAGCACCTATCGGTGTGTTTCGGCAGACTTTGGAGCCAGTTCCTAATCCAACTGTAGCGTGGCGCCACCTTCGACCACATCGTCACTTAACATTAGATGACTCGTGATAACACGCTACCCTGTAAGAAGGATAAAAAAGGTAAGTAACTAGCAGTAGTTCATGTATTTTATAAATTTGTATACTCGATGCTGAGCACGATATGTTCCTAATGTATGTAATTAAAGACCTAATCTTCTAGAATCACAAATAATTCTATTTGATTTGATATGTACCTAATATGCTAATAACTACATCTGGAATATAAGGAAACCTACAGCAGGATAATTAGGAGAAGTTTCGTAAATAAAATCCCTTATTTGCCAATGAAGAAACTTTATTAGATAATAAGTAAATATGTTTTACATTAGTTAGTTAAATCTAAGTAGAGTAATATTAAATTATTTTTGGTTTACAATAAATTAAAGAAATGCCATGACATCACGTTTGACTTCAAATTTACACAAAATAACATTATTTAATTAGACATTATAATAAAAATTACATTTTTAAACTATTTCGACAGGTAGTTAACATTAAAATAAATCTTTGGAACACAATACACGTACAAAATTGGATTTTTTAAATACATTGCTGAAATAACTACTACCAAATACATAATACAAAATGGTACACGAGATATATGACATCAAATGTCTGATCACTTCATAAAACTATTTCATAATTTCGATATAATAAAATAATAACTAATGGAATAAATTAAATATCGTTTGTTTTTTAGTTTTTTAGTCTTCTGATGTCGCAAAATACCGAAATATAAATGTGAGGAGGTGGATAAATAAACGATACAAATTTTAAAAAGTAATGCGCATCGTTTCCGTACACCATCTTTTTGACTTCAGTCGTTCCAATTCAGGTGTTACAAGTACAACTTTACTTGCAGCTCTACCCACAAATCGATTTATAATACGGTAATACGATGCGAATTACGTCTTTCAAAGGTTAAGTTATGTTTTAAAAAAAGATTTATTAAGTTTTATTTTTAAATCTATACATCAAACATTTATATGAAATTTTTATATTCTACGTATATTTACTTACTGCTGAAAATAGGTCAATATGCAAAATAGTCAATTAAGTACCTATTATAGAGATTCGTGAAATGAAAGCAGAAATTCAGATAGGTTGGGTTTCATAGAAATGTACATATGAAACACTTTATTTCACTCCTACTAAGCCATCATCGCTTTAAAACTTGAGTGGCCTCTGAGTATTATATTTTATATATACCAGTTGAAGTAAAAAGAATCATTTTTTGATGTGTAGAAAGAAGATAAACAGTTAAACGCACAAGAAACACCTCCTTTTTTTTGCTTTTTTATGTGTAAAGATTTTTTTATATTTTTTTTTATGAAGTATGAATCTGCGTTTATAATTTAATGTATATATAATATATATATCCTTTTTTTATTACTATTAGAGCAAAAAATGGTGGTTACTAACCCCAAGTTTTGGCTTAATCTTGCAATTCCAACCTTAAATTCAATAATGCCCCCGAGTCTTTATTCTTCCTCCCTTGTCTTCACTATAAATCATTGATCCAAATTTTGATATTTACATATACGTGTACGCTAAATAGAATTATTTTTATAGTATAAATTCATAGTTTCTTTAAATTTCGGAAAATACTAATAGGTTTACAGTATAATCAGTCATTAAAATAAAGTTTATTAAGAAAGTGATAGTATATTTTGGATATTCTACCAGTTTAGGTAAGATACGTTTTTCTTAGATCTAATGTCACTTATGAGTGAGTAATTTTATAAATACAGTTAAATAAAATAGTTTTATCAAAAGTTTTTTTTGGACGTTAAATGTCTACAATGGGCTGTTTATATTTATGAACATTAACGATACATATTTTAGAGACGCGAACATAAATTATCTTTTTTTTTGTAAAAAAAATACTCGTTTTGTTGAAACAAAACTCTAAAGTTGATTATTAAAACCACTATCTCAGACAAAACTACGAGTTTTGCCTTTTTCATCCATCAAAAATGTTGCTAACAGCACGATTAGTACAAAAAAATTGATCGATTATTTAAAATAAAGCAAAAAAAAAAATTATCAGTAATTGTGGCCTCCTAATAGGTATTAGCGAATTTGTAGTTAGTCATAATCCTATCTAAACTTTGAAAAAGTATTGTGAAACGCGTAAATAAATTTAGTAGAATAAGATAGGTATAGACATATTTATAATTACATTTTTGCCATCAAAATATGGGCATGACTTTAAAATAAAAATTAAGTAGATATGTAATAATGTACCACCTTGGGTGGGTTTTTATAATAATTTACCAGGACTCCGTTATGTATATGGTTTAATTAATTTTGTTTGGTTTAATTACTTTGTGTTTTTAAATTTGTTTTATTTTGAAAGAAGTACTATTTGTTATTGTTTTTTTTTTACATAATCTATGTTACACCTACATCAAACGTTATATTTAGGATTTTCTTTCGTAGCCTTCACTTACAAAAATCGTAATCCCGATGTTTCCTATCTAGAACTCGTAAGGCGTTTTATAATTTATGTCATATTTAAATATGACTGAAGGAATCACTTCTTATATATTTATATATATATATATAATGTATATCACATAGCTCTATTCAATTTTTTAAACCTTAAGCCTCGTATTAAACCGCAAATTAAATATAAAATACGAGTGTGTAGGTCAAAGGTCAATTAATATTTTAATCAAGTATTATGCCTTAGGATAGTTACAAGAGCGCCTGTATACCTGCGCAACATATACACCTAAAAGATTGTTAGGTATAGATACTTACTGTATACACATAATTTTCATTGTTGGATGACAATGTTCCAAATGCGGATTTTTACGATAATAACGCGAATTTCTGACTTTGTAACTATCCAACAAAATTATACATAGTTTATTTTAAATTCGCCATAATTAGGACGCTTTTCTTATATTTAACAAGACTTGCCAGAAGAGTATCTAGAAATGAAAGATTGACAGACAACAGATGTTACATTTTCATTTTAAACACGGAGTTTCACTGTTATAGTTGATAAAATTCACAATGATGATACTATTTGAGTACACTTTATTTAAAGGTATTGTTTAATAAATAGCTAATAGATATAATTATTACGTTAAACAAAACACATTTAAGTCAATGAATCTAAAGTATATACCAACAACTAGGTAGGTAAAAAGACACGCCTACAGAATGACAAACTATTTGACGGTAATATTATTTAATAATTGGTATATAGCCACAAAGAACAGTAAAAGTTAAACGTTTAACATGATTAATTCAGTAATTCTTAACTATGTACGAATATAGTAATAAGTTGTTAATTTATGAGAACATTTAATACACATACCTGTTTATGAGATAACATAAGTTATTTTATTACTTACTATTGTTTAATAGATAGACGCACTAAAAAGTAGTATAGTTTAGCTAAAGACATTCAATTGAATACATTTATTGTAGGTATGTACGAAGAATTTTATATACATAAAGAAAAATCTCGTGGCAGCAATCGGCATCGATTCACTAGTTCCAATTGCTCCCGTCGAGAATAACGGTAACTCGTTCAGTTTAATTATTAGTAGTCTTAAATTTAAACTATTAACTGTTTAGATACCTATATAACAATTGCTACAAATATTGTGGTGCTATTTAGTGCACGTATAAATGTGAAGTGGTTAAACTGTAATCGTTATATTTTTCTATATGATTTATATATCAGAGTCCCCGTATTCCAATTCCGTTTCACGTTATTTCCTAGAAATACTCACACAGACTAAGACTTCTTAAGCTGCACCGTACTAATATTGTGCAAGACTAAAACACCTTCTTCGTATTTTCTTAAAATAATAATGTATTATTACTACAATAGAATGTATGGTTAGATGCATAACATAAATCTAAAATGTTTAGTAATGTTTATATTATGGAAGAGAGATTGATCAAAAATAAGATGAATTGTTTAAAAAATTAAGTGTTTCTTGGAATGGATCATTATAGGAACCTATTTACAAGGGTACAAGTTTGCTTTTTGTTAGAGTTTAAACCAAATGAATGCAATATGCACTACTGTTGCATTGTATCGAGTGTTAATAAATTGCCATTTTTGCTTTAATTACTTAATTTTCTAGGTCATATTGTTGAACCCTGAATACGAGAATTCAACTCGTACTTAGCCGGGAATTTTATGTAAGTACCTAAACTTTTTAAAGTTTTATACTCAGTAGTTTTTTTTGTTAAAAATTATAACTAACTAACTTTAGCAGTTCATAATTCATATACTTCAATTCAAAGTTTTTGAAATATAAATGTAAACAGGAGAAAAATAATAAAGTAAATACGTTTTTACAAAATATATTATTTCTGACATATTCATTGACTAGTTGCGCCCCGCGGTTTCAACCGCGTCTTTCCGTTATTCCGCAGGAACCCTTTTTCCGGGACACGGATTATAGCTGGCTGAAAATTACGGGTTAACTTATTATTAGTATGTTCTAAACTTGCTTAATGAAGTACAAAAAACCATAAGCTTTTCTAATATAAATAACAACGAAAGTTTTTTTTTATCGCGGATAAAAATTATTAAGTAATAGTTTTCACCCAATTTTTACTGCACTCGGAATTCTAAACTATTTCGTATTAATCGCTAAACTTTATTTAAATTGTATATCTATATTAATAAATTTTAAATGTACGATCAATTAAATAACTATTGATAATAGGTTTATTATGCTAATTGTTAGTAGTTAAACCATCTATCGATCTTAAATAATTAATCCAGATGTAATAAAGTTTTGATTTAAACTGCTTTAGATTATGATTTAATAAGGTATCATAGCAATTACCAATATATAGAAGTAAGTATGTAATTTAATGTTAGATATAATAATATTCTGATATATGTTACAAAAATGTTTTTAATTACAAACCTATTATGATTGGTGTTTATTCCCTTACAGCGAATGTCAAAATGTACAGTATTTTAAATCTATTTGGATCAATAAATGCAAAATCGACATCAATAGAAGATAGGTGATACGTACCTATCTGCTCTACTTATTGCATATTTATCAGATTAATTAAATTGTGTGCCAGTTTTGCATTGAGTGAGCCTGTTTTTTTACGGTTTTTAAATTTTTGTATAAGAATAAATTATTTACTCATTAAACTGTTACTTTACGTCTATTATTTTCACAAGCGCAAATTATATGCTAGTATGTTCTGTACTAAAAATACTTTTTCAACACACTTCCTCGTTACGTTCATGCATTTAGGATCATAATTCAGCTTAATATTAGAAGACGCGTTCTCTTTCATTTTATCATTACATATCTGCGTGTTTTATTTTCACCTTGGTATGACCTTGGTTAGGTGTAATAGATACTAATATCATATTTTACATTTCTTTTTCCAAAGAGTCTTTTTCCGCAAAGAGTGTTTATGTCTAAAAACAATGAAAAAGATTGTCTCCTAACCTTTTTTTAAAAGTGACTGCGCACGCATCGCCATTGCGGCGAATGGAATAAACAAAGACACCGTGTAATTTTTAAGTATTTACTTATTTATTTAGTATTTAGTGTGTCGAATTCGTCGAATTATATCAATGTCCAAAAGTGCAGTGAAAAGTCAATTCTGTAGCAAGGAAACATTGTTCATTCGGAAGTACTTGTCCAGCTTGTTTATAAAGGAATTCACTGAAGGAAAGAAGAAGTGTCGGCATTCTTCTGGTGATATCTTGACGTTTCACTTATATCAGGTAACTTTAAGCGTATTTTCAGTTTCCCAGTTTGAGAAGTGAAAACGTGAATGAGTGTGTTTTGTTCCTCGCAAGTGTGTTGAAAAACGTGTGCTTTGATTATCACACTCGACTCCTTTTTCGCACCCACCTATATGGCTCACGCGATAATACCGCTTTGTGTAATGACAATATTAAGCAGACTTATATCACAATGTCCCAACCGTGTCATAACGAAAAAATAATTATTTTAAAGAAAAGTAAAGTATATATTGTATTAATTATTTAATAATCCTGGTACAGAAAACCATCAAAAGCTACTTATTAAAAAATCCATTCTAGTTAAGCTGAAATTATTACAATACTGATTTTTTTATATAGGTTACATAGACAAACGGTTATAATTTTACCTACCTCTAATTAACCCAAATTATATCAGCTTGATTTTGTAATCAGCCCCTTATTTTTGGGAATTACAAGTAATTTGGCACATTGCCTATAATAATTAATCACTACATTTCTTAAAATTACTATTCTTAACTCGGAAATTATTTTAAATATATCAGTGTAGTTACTTTGATTATTGACAAGTAAATAATCAAAGTGTAGTTATCAGTGTTTTTTATGTACTTAATATAATAGATGTAACGCCGAGGAGAGACTACAGCGGCCCCGCGTGCGTACTCAGAGTCGATGTTTTTGAAATAAGTATATTGTATTATACATATTATATCACATTATATATCGAGAATTTTTTTTAAACTTAGACCTCTTAGTATCTACTTATCCACCTGCGGTCGTCACTAATTCAAAGATGCTTATTCTATTTTCGCCAAATGAATATACATACCTACATATTATGTACCTATATTATACATAATAATACATATTTATATTATTATAAATATGCCGAATTTTATAAACATATATATATGTTTTATGACCAGTTCTGTGTGTCCGTCGGAGAGTACAATCCATAATAACGTAACCTATTAAAGTACGTAAACCACTGATAACCATGTCCATAAGTCCATAAGCATGCGCCACATGTAGATACTTTTTATGATAAAACCTACACTTAGCAGGAGTATCATAATAGCTCACCATGCTTATACGAGGTCTTCCTCGTAGTAGTCTTCGTATCACATAATACGATCATAGTCGAGAAACTCCGGAGGTGGAGGCAAGCAATGGGTTGGCAGGTCG
Organism: Opisthograptis luteolata; assembly: GCA_931315375.2. Classification (NCBI taxonomy): domain Eukaryota; kingdom Metazoa; phylum Arthropoda; class Insecta; order Lepidoptera; family Geometridae; genus Opisthograptis; species Opisthograptis luteolata. The sequence continues at coordinate 8,941,261 of OV928033.1, forward strand.
TCAAAACCGTTGTCCATTGATATATAAGTTTCTGGTAACGGTATCTTGGAAACATCGATGGTCGGAGGTTTCGTATCGCTGTCGTTGCACGCAACCTGAGTCAGAACTGAGTGAACAGGTGCGTGTAACATGGCCTGGCGTTAGCTGGAGTTCCGCATTTGCTGAAAAGACGCGTCAATGGTGGCTACGCTTCCAGAACTACCATCAATTATGCACTCTAACAGCTCCACCGCATGGCCGTCTTCGCGTTCGCGGCGCTTCTCTTCGTTGGTATAGTAGCGCGCGCTGCGACGTTTTATCCAGCATATTGCGGTTACTATAACTGCCAACACTGGAATCAAAACCAGCACCAACCCCGCAATAACATTGATGTGAAAGTCATAAGTCGAGCGGCACGGTTCAAGCGATTCAAAAGTCAAATTCGCAAGCGGCACGCCGCTTAGTTTCATCGGCGTGTTGCACTGTAAGCGCCGCAGTGTACCATTCAGGACCGTCGTGTTCATGTAAACAAGCATTGTTCCCACGGAGCATTCATCGCAATGCCATGGGTTTGGAGACAATTTAATTCTGGATATTGCTTCTAACCGATGCAGGTCTAGCTCGTTGAGCTTTTCTATCTTGTTGTCCGAAATGTCTAAAAACTGTAGGTGTCTGACCTTGATGAGAAAATTGTACGGAAACGTATTCATCAGATTGGAAGAAACATTCAGCCAGGTCACGTAGTTATTATACATTAAGTAGTTTGGCGGGATTTCCTTTATGAACAGATTAGCGAGCCCCAATTCCTCTACATCGGGCATCATCTGCAAAACTGTCACAATTTCGTTCAATGATAAATTATTTCCGCTGAAATTAATAGATTTTATACATTTAACGACGGATGCGAATGTCTGCAGGTGTAACTCCTGGATTCTGTTGTTACTTATATCAAGGTGAGTCAATTGCGTGAGGTTAGTTAGGGAGCCAGGCGCCAACAGTGCGAGGCGGTTATTTCCGAGCTGTAGATTCGTCAAAGCTCGGTTATGCCTGAACACGTTATCTACTATCACAGAAACCTGATTACCATCTAACTTCAAAATCTCTAATTTTTTGAGGTACATAAACTCATCTACCATAAAGAATTTAAACAGGTTTTCACCCAAGTCTAACTCGACGAGCTGTGTTGTCAGGTAGTATACCTGGGCGTTTACAATGCGAAGTTGACAACGTCTACATTTGAATATTTCAATCTTCTGGATGTCTTTGAAAACTTCCGGATTTAAGTCTTGAATAGGGTTATAGCTTATGTCCAACTCGATCAGATCCACTAGTTTTCTGAATAGACGAGGAACAAGCACTGATATTTTATTGTGGGCAAGGAAGAGTGATTTTAATGACGACAGGTATTGAAAGGTTTCACTCGGCATTTGTTCTATCCTGTTTCTTTCAAGATTTAGCGAGTAAAGTTTGTTGAGGCCTCGGAAATTGTTCATCTTTAAACTGGTAATTCTGTTGCCAGAAAGGTTAATTTTCTCTAATCGTTCAAGTCCCCAAAATGCACGTTCGCCAATTGTCGGCACATTTGAATCTTTTATAACTAAGAGGCGAACGTTAGGAAAAGGTTCAGGATGTATTAAAACGGGTCCGATTGTTAGAAAGTTGGGATTGTCTGCAGGTGGTTTGATCACCAACTGATCTACATCTCGTTGTATTTGGCCAAGGGGCAAGGTATTCATCCCTCCTTTGTTACACTCCACTCGCACGTAAATCCCCGAATAATCCATATACTCCTTGCAGAAGCACTGTTCGGGGCACATCCGCACATAAGAATTGCCATTAACTTTCATAGCCTCCATCATTAATCCCAGCACTATCATCCAGTGACAGATGCGCCTGCAACAACGGAAAAATAGTGTTAACTACAATTGAATGTCGTTGGAAAGGTTTACACAAATCAGTAGAAGAAAATTTATTGTCTATAAATATGTATAAATATGAAAAGTCAACTAGCATTTTCACGGAACTTTCAATGGCAGATAGCTAATTTTAATAATTAAAATATATATATTATTATATAGCCCTGGGAGTTATTTTATCATTATAAACTGTAGTCTACGTGGGTGTAACTAGTACTTTAATGAAGTGTTTTTCAGCATAGTAGGTAGGTAATGTGTGTTACAAGAAACCCGACCAAATAAATACATCTATCCAGACATATATCCGCCTATCTAGCAAAGATAACGCAGTAAAATACAAAATCACGTAATCCTGTAAACTAGGAACAAAATTACGTCTTGTGAAAAATACGGCTCGCTTTGTCCACGGATTCAAACACCCTGAAAAATAACGCGCAGATAACAAAAGGCTATTTGGCGCCCTCCCTTTACAGAAATTGAAACACATCTGAGTCATCAACTTCTGTCTGATACAATGTCATATGTAAAACTTATTCGAACCAGGTGTAGCGTGATGCCACCTTCAACTAAATCGTCACTTAACATCAGATGACTTGTAATTAAAAGTAAAAGCTGCCCTGAAAGAAGTAAATAAACAAATAATATTATGTTTTCGTGGTATTAAATTGTGTTTATTGAGTCGTGTCGTATTTATTTTACTACTAGTTTCGCCCCGCGGTTTCACCCGCGTCTTCCAGTCATTCTGCAGGAACCTTTTTCCGGGATGAAGAGTAGCTTATGTGTTAATCCAGGGTATAAGCTATCTCCATTCCAAATTTCATCAAAATCGGTTTTGTGGTTACGGTGATACGTGGTAACAAACATTCTCACACACACACACATAAACTTTCGTATTTATAATATACTGGTAGGATAGGATGTAAACTATCATTTTACAAGAGTCCATGATTTATTAGGACGTTTAATTTGAATGAAAGAGGAAGCGATATATATTATAGAAGATTTGCTTTCTCTACGAGTATCGTTACCACCTATGATGTTTTAAATTAAATGTTCGTTGTTTAGTTTCTAATCAAATAAAACCAATTTTGATTAATATGTTTTAATATGAAAACATAGCTTGGTGATAGATGATTTTCTAGAGTTCATATAGATGGAGAGAGTTTCCACCCTGTTTCCTAATTATGAGTTTCCTAATTATTTTTCCTCTGTGAAATTACAGCGCATCCATCATATCATACTTTCTTCGGAGAAACATAACCATTCTATATTGAGTTTACTCAGCGGGAGTACAGCGCACGTAAATAAATCGCTGTAGCGCTGATATTGTAGGTTGTTGACGAGAAGAAAGAAACTCTCTCGAAGAAAGGTTTCTTCTCGTCTCCGAGCTAGAAAAATAACTATAAAATTAACAGCAACTTTATTAAGTTAGCCAAAATAGATACATAGGTACCCTTGCCTGATATTTTTCGTATCGCTGTACAATTGAACCTTATTAAATACGTCCGTTTGTTTTTTATAGCTTCATTCCAACCAACTTACTAACATATCTACCATAATGCCCTTCATTTTATACTCGAAGTTAAATAGAATATTACTAATAGCGATGATGGCTCCAGTGGTAGTGACGTCAGCTTCCGATGCGTAGGACGTGGATTCGAATTCGAATCCTACAATGAGCTTGAGCTTTCGGTGAAGGAAAACCATGGCTTGGTGGTAGGGTACTTTCTAGTACTCGCCTGGCTAGCTAGCACCCTCATAAAAGAATCTGTCCACCTATTGGTGTGTTCCGGCAGCCTCACTTGTAAGCCAGTTCCCAGTCCAGATGTAGCGTGGCGCCAGCTTAACTACCCAGTAAGTACATACTAGTAAAAAAAACTCGAATAAAATTTATTTTATGCGGTATATTTCTAACGGAAAATTATAGATTTCCTCTCTTCTAATTTTATTACTTTATGTAATAAAGTAACGAAGGCTAAACTGAAAATAACAAATTGCTATCATGTTTCAGGAATCACCACAACTGTCATTTAAAACGCCGATAGTAATTACGAGGGGTATGTACCTAAATCATTGCGGCAGGTAAATGTATTAGTTAAATAATTTAATTTGCGTCCCCCCGTCGACATCAAAGTTAAGATGAGATTTGGGATAGGTATTTACCGAGTGTAATTGTCAGTTGGCACTATCGCCCTTAATGAATTTGACCCTTGATAGACATTTTCGCATCACACGCGGGTCCAACTTAATAGGCTCTCAATTAGTTTTACAACTTCCAGAGTTAGATATGAAATCGCAATGAATTAGTTATTTCCTAAAAAAACGGAATATTTTAATATCCTGGACATAGTTTATTATAGAATGTACTTATATAAAAATATTTGGTTATGAGTAGTAATTTATCTTACTAATATAAATGCTAAAGTTTGTGTGTGTGTGAATGCTTGTTACCACGTAGCACCGTAACTACTCAACCGATTTTGATGAAATTTGGAATGGAGATAGCTTATACCCTGGATTAACATATTGGTTACTTTTTTATCCCGGAAAAGGGTTCTTGCTGGAAGACGCGGGTGAAAACACGGGGCGCAACTAGTGTTCCATATACTTAAAAATCAACTGACTATTCATGTAACATTTTAATGATATCCACGCAGAGCCTAAATCTGTCGTCCTATAACATGATATTTGGAAGGTATGTTCTTTTGATAACGTAGGCACGTTCTAATAAAATAATTTTCGAACTTTCATTTCTGAAGTAGTAAAATGGAGTGTATGGTAAAATTCGCACGTCGTTATTGAAAATCTTCGCTTCTACATGTAACGAAGGAGAGGAATATACTGCCAGCGTCTGTTTCCCGATAAGTATAATTTGGGAATCTACAAATCAAGAGTGAATAGGTAGATATCTTCGGCAAACATGCTCGATCATCAACTTCATAATCACTTACCATTAAATGACCGTTAGGTGAAATGATTGCCTATTGCTTAACAAATCTACATGGGTAATAAAGCCGTAAAGTAGGAAATTCAAACCTTTACAGTTAGATATGTATTGAATTCTAATGAACGTTTCGGTCCATTGGATTCGAATCAAATACTGTAGTTGCGTATTTAGGTTTCTTAATACTAGCTATTAATAACGTACCCCTGCTGGCGCGTTTGACTCGCAAGCAATCTATGCAGAGACATACGAGTAAGCTCCTGTATTTATTTACGCACACATAACTGATACATGTAAACGGCCGTTTATGTAATTAACGGATCATTTAACAGCGGTTGCGTTTCCATCTGCGCAGCGAACAGCTAATGGCGTCAGGGTGTAGTAGTGTACCTTCGTATTAATTAGCTTATTGCATATATTCCACCAACTCAACAGGACATCGCAGTCGCCCAGGGACAGGTCTACGTGGATGGACGCCCCAGGGTCATTTGTCTCAAACTCAAACTCAAACTCAAAACTGTTTTATTTAATAGGATACATTGTGATCACTTTAAAACGTCAACTTAAAACTAGCTACGCCTGTTCCAACCTCCTTACGCCGGCAAAAGAACAGGCAAGAAACGCCCGGCAGGTAATTTTTTTGGCGCGATCACATTGACAATTTTATTCTTATTACTAATTGATTGAATTGGAGCAAGTTCACTAAAATCCCAAGCTTTTTTTTTGTCATCTAATCGATATGTTTTATTTAGCTTTACTAATAAGAAGATTTCTCTTGTTTGGTTGTACACATTGGGATATGGGAACATGAATATTAACGAGTTGCGGGATCACAACCAAAGCAGACCAGACCCCACAAGCAGCACCCGTTCACGAGTTGACCGCATAGAACGACCGTGCAATATCGCAAGAAAATCGTACATTAACGTTAATTGTTTAAATCGCCTATACAATAAAGGATGGTAGGTATATGTTTTACTTATTGATACTCTAAGCTCATAATTTATAACTAGGCTTTATTGTCCATAAATGTTTTTTTCTGTAGTTTATTGTTGTTATTTGGCTTCTAATTTTTTCTTTATATAAATGCATAATTTTTCTTTTGTTTTTTGCTAAACGCCCAGCAAAGATTGTTAAACGGTGGCTAATGTTACTTGTTACTTGTTGTAATTAAAACATGCAAATATGTATGTAAAGTCTGTAGTGCATACATAAAGAGTATAGTTCTAATTCAACACTGCTTTGTTATAATTCCCGAAATTCTTCACTGTCGCAAAAGTCGCTAATAGCTGCTTTAAAAGGGTCTTTGTCCTGACGAAATTACAAATAAGAAAAGTTCCTGCCAGGTAGGGACTGAAACGACGCGACGCCCGAATCCAACAAAGATTTCGCGTCGACCCCTATAGTTTCCCGCTTCTGAAGTCGTTCAATTGAATCGGATGTAATTTAAAAATTAACTCAAGTTATTTTTGCTACCGAGATTTTCTTCATTCACCTATTTCATATTACATAGAAGTTAGCAGCTAAAAGAAATAGAAAATAGAATTTAGTTCGCTATATGTACGTGTTTTGTCTTGTGCTTGCAGAAATTTTCTAGTTTTATGTATCTATAAATCACAAATCAGACACTTTAAAGTATAAATCTCATTAAAACATACAGTCCTCAATTATGTTGTCCATGTACAACACATGTAGGTAGTTGATACAATATAAATAATCTTCTTTCCTAATAAATTAATCCATACAATTATATATTTTATAACTTTTTTCTAATAACATTACATCAATTGGTCTGTAATATAAATACAAAAGATATCTTTCCAAGTCGATAACTAGTAGGAGCAGTGGGTAGACAGAAGAGGCGGCGCTTATTATCTGAGGTCAAGACTCATTTCCGGTCACTGCGCTATCCTAGTCAGTTTATTACATTTTATGTATTTTATCTAGATACAAAAATAAAACTTCAAGTCACATTCAAGATCACGAATGAAAGTCAGCGAAATACGCATTAATTAAACTAATTAAATTTATTACTTGTTTACCAAGCTAAAGTTGGGTTGCGTCTTGTCGTCTAGAGGTTTATTTATGGAGAATAGTTATATTACTATCCTTACCTAAATCACTTTAGCTACTCCTTTAGCTCCTCGATTTAATGCTGCGTTGTAGCATTTTGGTTTTTGCCTCCTATTTGAGTATACCTAGTGCTGTAACATACAGTAAAGATATATGGTTGAAATATTATAATTAGGTGAGACTTTTGAGAATACTCTTATCCACGCTAGAATTCCCTGTGTGTATATCAATACTCCACAAGAATGAAAGTCACAACGAGCCAGTCGCTTATCTTATTTTAAGCGTCACGCTTCCCCGTTATAGTTGAGTGCCACCCACCATTTTGAACATCAAAATCCTGCGCTCGTTCTTTTCATTCCCCCGGAACAGTAATGTTTGCCTGCTATACTTGTTTGGCAATAGAAGGTGGTTCTCGCTAGCCGATGAGGTGCATATTTACTCTAGTCTTAAAGAGACCCAAGTTATAATATTTAGGAAAGAAGGCAGTTCTCGGTGCGGATTGGTGGCAAATCTACTACATAGGGACGTAAAATAGGTAAATAAGTAACAACTGTTTTCTTTCACTAAGTAGCATTGCTGTGTACTGGCATAGAATATAATTATAGTACTACGTGTAGTCTTTTACTGGTTGAAAGGGTTTGGTACCGGCGAAATCATTGGCACAACTTATACCTCAAGGTGACAGAAAAATTCAGCACCACGTAAGGCATGTCCTAGACGGACGTGGCCTATGCGTTGTGAATTATTTAATATATAAAGTTTTAATATATATTGATGAGATACTTTCTACATCACTAAAAGTGTACACGTGGTACAAGTGGAATAGAAAACACTACAAACCCAATTACTATAAGATTAATGAATAAATAAGCAGGATATTGCTTTTACGAAGTGAGAGCAATTGATCACGTGGTCATCTCTGTCAGCCGATGGCACCCTAAAAACTTCGATTAATTTAGTAACTCCTGTAGAAACTTTTCTCATTAACCAACTCAAACGCGTCCCTTGTTATTATTATGATGATGTTTTTGATCTCAATATTATTTGTCAACCTTGTTTTTTTTCTATAGGGGTGATAATACTTTACTACTGTAATGAAGTAGAAAATAGCTCTTTTAAATGCTAACTGAAATACGTTTACCACTGGTCAAAGACCTGCTTGATATAACGCCACAAGGAATAGTTATTAGCCGCTTGCATTTAAAGGTTTCGGTGACTCTCATCTGATCATCGGTTCACGTTTTTGTCTATGCTTCTCTACATGTTAAAAATTGAGAAATAACAGGATGCCATAAAAATATATGCTGTTAACTATTTTCAAAAAAAGCTCACATAAAATGTTTCTAAAAAAACTTATCTAACGCTAACAACGCTTTCATCCACGTGAACTCGAAAAAAATGCAAAACTTTTTGAACAGATTTCAAGTTCGCTCTTCAGTATATCCCCGGTTTTATGCGTAAACTTGAATACCTAGGTAACGAGCCCTAGGTAAGAGTACCTTTTCATTCTGTAGTATGGGCAGGGAATGTTCCTACACGTGGCATGGCCAATGAACTTCCGTCACGTACCAGCTATAAAATCTAGGAATCACTACACAAAGCATACTCTTCACACCGTTTATGAATAACGATGCAGGATATACCTACTAACTAATTATAGGAAACCAGCTTCATTTTATCGCCAATTGGTAATCTTATTACGTGAGATGTGTTAGTTGGTCAAACAAACCGTCCGCAAACGGAATGTGTAGTGATAGCTTTCTATGTTATTGCCGAAAGGACCTTCTATCCACCAGAACGAAGTTCTATGTAAGTACCGGACCTTTGGGACTGATTGCAAATTGTTTGGACATTATCACTGCTCAGATTCGGAAAGAGGCAAGACAATTTGCGGCAATATGATTAAAATTTTTGGACATTATACAAAAATTGAGCGTTTGATATATTATACTCATACCTACTGAAAGTCAGCGTATCCACATTAGAAAAAAGTTGTTTTTATATTATGGTAAAATATTAATTTCATGTTTCAAATTCAGGTACACCTACGTACATTTTATTAAAGTACACTTATTTTTTTTCTTAATATACTAACTACATCGTGGATCATGAAGTATAGTGAGTTTCTAGCAACCATAGATAGCTTTTAAGTAAAATCTGGTTTGAAGTAGAAACCAACGTCAAAGGCTAACTAAAATGCGATATCCTGAGAATACGACAAAGAAAAGAAAATCAACGCGATAATCAATGGATAAGATTTTCTCACATTTTCCATTAGCAATGTAATTATACTTCTTCTGGGAAACTGAAATCGAATGTTGAGACATATAGGTACCTACTAAACGAAAATGAACGAAGGAATAATCAAAGGCCTGGATTTAAAATAATCATAAAGATATTCATCATTAAAGTTAAAGTAGATAATTATCTAGTTAACTATTGTACATAAATTTTAAAATATAATAGACTAGATGACCCGGCGAATTTCGTTCCGCGTAAGAGGCAATAAGTGAGCAGATTAACGATTTAAAAATAATTTATTACTATATAAAGTTAAATTTTTGCATTACGGCTTTGTCGGAAAAGATTAGATCTTCTTGGTCGCGGCATTGTTAATAAATAAACTCGCATAAAACAAACATATCAACCGGTTAACTTCATTTTCAACCATAGACAACTTTAAGTTTAGCTGTCAGTTGTTGTTCACGACTAATGCTGCAATTGATATGAAGCAAAACCGCTCAGCTCACCTATTTACGAGGTTGACCAAGCATGAAAAATGCATCGCAAGATTTACGAGCCTTTTATGCTCAGATTCCGGGACACCGTAACAAAAATGTAATTTGTCAGACAACTCATCGGCTTTGAGAACCGATTTGCAGAAGGGATACGACTAGACGCACAATATATTATACGAGAAACACCGACAGTCTGTCTCTGAGCTTTCATCTACACCGTGAAAAATGTTATCAACTCCTGGTAGATATCACCTGCTCGCATTCACAGGATTTAGTTACAAAGGAAGTGGAATACTGGGTTACCGGCTTTGAGGCGGTTTAGTGTGAAGAAACAAATGTTACAAGACGATTGTTCGCCGTCGGTTACGCGCTTACCGATCAGTAAGTCACTTGTATTATGGTTTATATAAATATAAGTGTATCGTAGGTATGAGTTAACAAATTACATGGTTTTCTTGGACTATTAACTTCTTGAAGTAAAATCTATTAATGTAGTTTTATTTTAATTTATAAGTTTTAAATTTCGGATGAAATACCTAATGATGATTTTTCTGACTGTGAGTGTATACAGAATACTAACCCATTATAAAAGTTTTATTCTCGATAGATCTGTTTGTTCCAATATGTTCAACTACGAGAACTATTCAAACAGTTGAACAGTTCGGAGAATTTAAGATGTTACAATATCAGTTTCACTGGATTTGAAATCAGTATACCTATTTTTGATCTCCGAATTCCCCGATCTCAAAGAACTGAGCTGTGCTTGATTGCTAGTCAAATTTCTAGGACTTGACGAAGCAGACACCGTAACCCGTATACCTACACACGAAAATAAAGAAGCAATCACTACTGTAAGTACCCGACAATTACCCACGTAACAAACAACAAAAAATATTGTTTATGGAACCTCTACGAGTGATTTATTTTCCGTATTTGACCGCTTTTTGTTGTTTTACACAATAGAATAAAAAATGAAGAAAAAAGCGTAGATGCTTTCTTCAGAAAACCTCGCAGTGAGATTTGTCTCTAAAGATTGCTCGTGCTCATGGCAGATTTGGAAGGACCCTATTAAGCAAAGCCTAAGCTCGGCCGTAAGTTCTTAAATGCTATATTCTCTAGAGATAGTTTCTAAACACAAGTTGCAGTAGTTAAACGTTTGTTTGATGTGCTTTGACGGCAAACATTCCGTTTGCTTATTGTCTATCGAAACTTGCTTGCACAATTAAACTTGTATTGTTGGCTTAGTGAAAATGTAATTTGCGAGGGATCCCTTAAGAGAAAATCAGTACAGAGTCGATTTATACTTTATTAAATTACGTTCAAAAGAGGCCTTTTAAGTACATTCTGTTTAGTTATCGTCACAATGTCCACGCGCAACAAACAAAAGTGGCTCATGATATTTTTTTGTGAAAAGTTTCAAGCAGAATGCGGTCATAGTACAAAGAATCTTCTGCGCGGGTCAAATCGAGGGACTTTATCGTTATTATTTATCTTCGAAACACATTTGTAGGAGCTTATTTTATCCCTTTATTTTACATGACGAGGACGCCGTACAAATTGATTTCGTGGAGCTCCCCCAGGATAGGGGCGATGGAAACACGCACTCATACTTCAATGAATTTGTACCGACTGACTTTATTCCATCATACTGACACCGATAATCGAGAATTAGATGTAACGTCGTCATTAAGAGAGATTATTATTTACGTTCAACAGTGGTCATTATTTTGATGAATAACTGGTAGGTACGTTTCGAATGTTGTTGCTAATGCCTCGCTTTTATTGATAGGTTAAATGATTCTCGCAGTTTATACACTGTTCTCACGTTGCATTTGTGTCGTTTGCCTACTCGCTATACTTAATACACCCATATAGCAGTGGTGAGTAGGCTTGGATTACACCTAGCGTTTGTCTAGCGCACTGCGCACGCGCCGTGTGTGCCGCCCGCCGTACGTTCACGTCACCAAGACGCAGTCGATTTTTTGATCAACCGGGCAGGCCCTATCCAGTCTATATAGATTTTAACAAAAAAATTTCTTTCAAAGAAGTGATCTTTACAAATATTTCAGAAAACCAAGAACAGTATTAGATAAAGTTGTACAACGGAGTCAACATGATATGCGATATCATGAAACATCTTAATATGTCAGTGGATAGTGAGATATCTGAGCATGACTGTACCTAAGTGGCAACAAAAAAAAAAACACTGTGCCACGACGCACACGCAGCACTCGCGCCAATCGCCCCTCGTGCGCGTTGCGTTCGCCAAACGCTAGGCTAGACGAACGCGTGCGCTTGAAAAACGCTTTATAAGAGTGGAGCCTAAAATACCATTTTAAAATCTGCCATGCCGGAGTCTTTGTGTTGTTAGACTATTCAAAGAAATCCTTTGTTAACATCTCAAACGGCGCACACGAGTTATCAGAAGAGAAGGCAAAGCCGACGTCAATTCTTATTGTGTCGTTTAACGGCTTTTATTATCTGTATAATAATGTGCGATCCCATAAGTACAGTGGATATTTGCATAACATTAATAGGGCGATTATTTTATCCTTTTGTGTATAAATGCAGCTGGTCTCTGGACCGGTTATGAGGACAGATTGCCTGACTCGATATCTTCAAAAGAAGTATTCCCAGCTACGCAGCTGGATATGGAGTTATTCCCCAGTTTCGGACCGAAGCAAAACCGCTTATAGAATTATTTTACAAACTTATATGTATAATTATATCTTTAAAGAAGACGCAATTTCTGCTGTCCGACTCGTGACGTACGGTTGCAATTGTGACGCGAATTATGACTATTTAAAAAACCGCTCTATTAAAATGGTTTGTTTGAATCAATGATGAAATTAACAGCAGTTTGGGATGCGAAACGTTTTAGATTTCATATTTTAAAAAGACAAATGTAAAGCTGCAGACCACGTGTAGGGTATGAAAAATAGGGCGAGTGTTTCGTAAAGATTTATCATTACCCTTTATTCTGGCAGCTGGCAGCCTGCCCTAAACTCGCCGTAACCGACCATCATTGGACGTTTGCGTGACTATTGCAACCAATCGTTAAAATATTTTATTTGAAAATCCCCAGTCCACAAGAACATGAACAGTTATAATACAATAATTTGATATCTTTACCAATTTATTCTTATTATTAAGTAAGAGTAATGCTATATATTCTTTTACACCGTGGAGACTTAAATCATTGACTTAAAAGCATATTTAAAAGAAACAAAGATTTTTTTGTCGGAATTTCGGTACAGTCTTTGGTGCGACAAAGTAAATTCATATTTAAATATATGTCAAGAGAGCAACATGTTTGTATTTCTCTTTGTACAGGTGACAGGATTGGAAAGACTTAAATATTTAAAAGTCTATATTGTTTCAAAACTCATTAATGTTAGTGCGTTTGTAAATAGATATACGGTTTAGTGTGTAATTTACCAATCTCGCTACAAAAGAGACAGTTGAGTAGCAAGTATTTTTTAGTTTTGTGACCATGCTTCTTTTAGTTTAACCAGTAGCGATGAATTTGGCTCAGCCAAAGCATTAATAAAGCGGTAAGCAAACCGAAAAGGTGTAGATCTAGATCTAGGCCTCGAAAGGGCCAAGTTGGCGTCACACTGTAAGGACTCCTTATTTATCATCCAAATTGAAATTTATTCATATTGTTTGGTTTTTCAACACCAAACATTGAGTCTGTGGAGATCATCTCATAGGCAAACAATTCTCAGAGTGTGCCTAGTCAATGCAATGCATGACCAAAGAGCTTACTTGGCTCAACGAATCGCAATGAAATTCAACAAAGAAATGCCTCTAGCATGCTGTATATTATTTGCCAATTGGCAATCGGTTTGTTTAATTGGACTATAGAAAGAACCTTTAGCAGCAAATACGTTTTTGCAAAACTATTTTGTATAGTAGATTAACTGTAAATTTTATTATTTATTAGTATTGTATTATAATGTATTAGCAGAAACAGTGAAATGTTTATTACTGCTCACATATGTGACAATATAAATAATTAATAAATAGCACATACTTACCACTATTATTTTTTGCCCAATAATAATAAAAATGTACTTGCTTATCAACTTCTTTTTTATTTATGATCTTCTCCTTTACCTACTTATATTTTAGTTTTCAACCAATAACCATGAAACAAATGAACGCGAATACAAATAAAAATGCGTTAAGTGCCTTATTAAAATATTCTGACAATAAACGGTGTTCGAAGCGATACACGTTCCCATCAAATAAAACACATATATATTAAAAATCCATCAATAAATTGTACCAATTACTTTAGGCAGTTTGTTTTCACAATTTATTAAACGTCTATGTGAACATATTTATTTAAATTGACGAGGATAAACTCCTAACATTTTATTAAAATACTAGCATTGTTAAAATGGATTGGCAGGAATCATATTGTTTTCGTTCCGTACTCATTTACTTGCTGAAAATAAGCCTAACTAATGTTAGAAATTTGAAATATATATCTATCTATATATAAATCAATTGCTATTTGTTAGTCTCGCTAAAACGTGAGAACGGCTGGACCGATTTGGCTAATTTTGGTCTTGAAATGTTCGTGGAGGTCTAGGAAAGGTTTAAAAGGTGAGAAAAATTAGAATAACTGCCGGAAAACCCCTAGAAACAGCGCTTTCCTTTTTTTCCATATAAATGTTTTCTAAATAAAATGTAGAGTCAATTTGAACTTTATTGCTATTCAATAAAGTTCATTAATTTTTTGATTTTTCGATTGAGGCAGTACGAAGTCTGCCGGGTCAGCTAGTATAAATTATATAAATGTTAAAATTTGTATCGGTGTGTATGATTGTTACCACTTAGCTCCATAAAGGCTGAAGGGATTTTTGCATTGTTTGGAATAACTTTTCCAGTTTTTGCCGGAAAAGCCTACCAAGTACGTCGGTGGTAAAATTCTAAGTCTGTAGTAGGCACAAATTACGCCATAATATTATATCATATCATAATATAATTCCATCTCAGATCTCAAAGCTGAATCTCATCATTATTATCTCTGGTTACGAAATAAACAATAAATAGGTACTATTCGTTATAATGAAGTTCTCATTTTCAATGGAGTCATAATACATTGAAATTATAAATAGAGTACTCAAGAATTTCAAAAAAAGTGTTTTTAGAAACATGCCAAATACGTTGACAATAAACCTCCTACCTAAGTTAGAGACGTTGTGTTAGAGGCGAAATTGTATTCCGCGCCGCAATACCAACCGCAAAGTTCTTGAGCAACTTGATACAAGTGGACTCATATCATTCCTATTTCTGTAACACAGCCCAGTCGCCAACATGTCTCTACCACCACTTGAGATATAGATATTTGAATAGGTTGAATAAAAGGCATCAAGGGCCTCGTCGAACTACGAGTACCCTTGAATATTTCATTTCGGTTCAAAATTCAGATACATAATTATTATTATTTCCGAGGCAACTTCCATTTGCGTGATTGCCATAACTTCGCTTGGATACGCGTAACGGTATTATCGCGATGGTGAATAACTATTATCATGTTTGAGAGAGTATAATGGCTTAATTGTGTCGTATAAAATATGTAGGTAATGTTTGATGACTGCTGTTACTTTATAGGGTCGCCGGTCACCCGCTCGATTGACACTGAGGTTTAGACAAGGAACAGTCACTCCTACCGTTGTCCGCCGTTCGCCGTACCGTTTACAGACGCACTTACCTGCTCTGCATATTTTATGATGTCCAATCTCACGAGTATACCTGTGCCCCACCTGCAGATTTTACTTTATGCATACTAAAACATTGTACGGACACTAAAATATTGATGTAGCTAATATTAGATACGAAATATTAATACCAATTTGTCTTTATAATTATAAATTATTTCGACGCTGTTTTTAAAATAATACCTGCCGTGATCACGAGTCCAAGAGAGTTAAAAAATAAAATAAAATAGCAGATTGTTGTAAGACAAGAGCGAAGTAATATTTTTATGGCGAGGGCACTAAGGAGGCTAACCTATTTATCCAATTCAGAATGAGTGATTGAAAAGTAGTCCTGAGTGCAGCAAGAAAATTTAATATTCGTTTCTCGAGGAAAAGCTTAGAGTACACTCTACTTTTCATTTCCGTCTCTGAGAAAAAGAAATCAAGCAGTCAGTAACTTTTTTTTCATACAATATTTTCGATTGCTTTGGTTGCGGAACAATAATAGTACTCACGTATACATTGATACAATATTATATTTTCTCCTAATTCTATGCTTATTACTTACTGCCCTCTATGAAATTGTCTTGCGGAAAAGATTTACTTTCATCGCAGATATTGAAGAATCAACTGTTACTTTTATAGTGTTAGAAATAAAAATAATATTTACTAGTAGAGTTTGTCATACAGATGTTAAAAAAAACGACATCGATTAAAAAACGGCGGCTACGTCTACTAAAAACCACTTTTTTGAAGTTTTAAATTCATCAAATTAGTCAAATTCGGTAAAAGCATTTACATAATTATAAACTTACACAACACAAATAAGGGATAATATATAATGTTATTGAGGAAGATTGACAAGAATTCTTATAAGTATGAAAAATCAGGAATGTGTACTTCATAGTGAACGAATGATAACGACTGTAATGACGAGATAAAAAATCAGAGATATTCCTAGTCACATAAATAAAATTATATATCAAATTTTATCTCCTTGTCGTTTAGCAGTAGTTTATAAATGATGAAGCTATAAGTTTAAAGCTAACTTAGACATGCACATGGCGGAAGATCGAGCGTTCACAAAGCACTGATAGATACTTTTAGAAGCAGTTCCACGGTAGAAAACTCAGGGACTCGAAGATTTATTGCACACGCTTTACATCTACTTGAATATACTTATCATATTTATAGCTATATTTGTACCTCTACAGTAAAACATCTTCTGCTAAGCTTGGTTTTACAACTACGTTACAAATAGTGCTTTGCAAATTTATGTATAGGTATAAAAAAGTCGCTACCAAAATTAGATTGATTAATGTAAATATAACAATTACATAATGTTTGATCACTGAAACCATTTAATCGACTAAGAAAGTTGGTTGCACTCATTTGTCACGAAGGGTAACGAGGCCAGAGCCTTGATAACTAACAAAGAGCTCGAGATCCACTCGGCTATAGACCAAATGAATGGATCGCTGGGAAGAATCTCAGCTTTTAACCTAATCCTCTTCTTACAGACGGAAAGGACACAGATAGCCATGACCCGACCCACTAGTATCGAAACAGACAAACGAGAACTTCCCAGCCCGGGTTAAGCTCCCTCACCTATCAAAGTGGTAATAAGACCTGTTGGAAATCTCCGCACAGATTAAACATTCAAATGATTCGGCACCTGTACCGATGAAGCAGATTATCGCTAACAGACGGCTATGGAAGATGGCTGAGTTTCATTCGAAACCAAAAAGGCAAGAATTTAATTAAACTCTACAAAGCGCGACCAGTGAGTCGGAAAGATTGACAAATGCTAACGCCGTGTGTCCCTAACGACGCTTCACGGAACCCCTTAGCCACTATCATCAGGTGGCTGAAAAACATTTTACCTTGTCTATTCGCTTATCTCGCCGTTTTCAGGGTAAAACAAACCACTTAAACACAGGGAAAATTGATTTCATTAGGATGGTCTGATAATGACCTTAATGACGTTGGACAAGGAGCCAACGCGCGTTCAATCGTCTTTTAGTTGGCTTGGCGATCGGCAGGATACTGAATAATTATTTTTCTTCCCCTTTTCTTTACAAATGGGAAATCAGATCTACATTATTGCCTAGATGTTAAGAGGTAGGTGTGCACAAAAACTTAATTCAGTGTTTAGTTTCACTTCAGAAATATTTTCGCAAGGAAAGGTAAAATTAAAATATGCGGTATCTTTTGAGACAAAGGGAATTAACCAGCTGAACGTAAAAGACTTATATATACCTACCTACTTAAGAACTCTTAGCACAACGTTCATAATTTTAATTTTTCCTTTTTCTTATATTTTTAATAGCCACTCTGTTTTTGCAATTTTAACTGTGCTATTTTGTTGAAGATAGACAGCAATAATATTTTTATGGTACAGAGTGAAGAATATTTGCAATAGCATGTCACCTATTCTGCCGTATATATGACGCTATTTGGAGTTTACGTATTTTTAGAGTAGAACTAATTCCATCGTCGCACAACCATGTTTTGATGGAATCAGAGCTTTCTAGTCTAGATATTCCAGACTGAGAGTTGACGTTTGGATTGTTTTGATAATAGTATTAGGTGTATGAGACTAGAGACCAAACATTAGTTTAGCAAACACCAACCAGATATGCCAGCAAACCACCATCCTAGTACACAATCGCGTACAAATACAACACAAACGCTAGGCACTAGTAGTCCAGCAGTGCGATTCTAATTCACTCGGAAAGATTCCGTGTCGGATTTCACTCTTTCGCTTCACGGAAACATTTTCCGAAAGCAAACAGGTATCGGAAACTTTTCCGTGATTGAACAGCTGTTTTGTCAAATTAAATGTCAGCTTCCGAATTCAGATTTGCAATCGCGTCCATAAAATTCTCTCGGAAAGTTTTCCAAATCCGTGATCGGAAGAGTTTCCGAGTGAATTAGAATCACACTGCTGATATGTACGTAGTACCTATATCAAATTGTCATAAGGCCCTAAGAGGTCACGGCACGATGGAATCAATTGCCAATAGAAGTAAGTGGTAGAGAATTCGCCGTATATGTTAAATTAATATCAACTTTTTTTTTTCATTTTACATAGGTTTTAAATTTATATTTCTATAATCCTCATTTAACCTTAGCTTGAAAGTTTTCCTCTAACTGACGTCGATATAGCTCCATAGATATTACTCTTTCCTGACTGACTTGTTTTATTTCAGTTTGCTAGCACCCCTTCTAGGGCATTGTCTCATTGTTTTATCCTATTGGTAGAACCAACAGTAAGAAAAGAAGGAAGTATTATAGCAACATCAACATTCGTTCAATAAATCCTCAAATTTTTTTTAGCATATGTTTTCAAAGTATTTATTAAGTTTATCCTTATCTAGATTTAGAACAACTATTTGACTTTGACTATTACCTATAAGCCTATGACATAATGTTGGCACAAACACAGCGTATAAGATAATATTCACTATGATACGCAGTAGCTCTGCGGCTGGCTCAGTTACACATGCTTTCAAATCATGCATCAGTAATGAAGTTTGAGGCCGTTATTAACTAATATCTAATACTCCATTGTAATTTTTGATATTAATAAAGATACTAGAGACCGAATTTAACGTATCGCGCATGTTTTCATAGTTTTATAGGTGAAACAGCATGCGGTTTGTTTGACACGTACTTAATTGTTATAGGTACCTACATATTCTGTAACACCAGGGGCATTGCTGGTACGATGCCAACCTTGCTCTTATCTTGAAGCTCTCCAAGTTCATATTTGTTGTGCATTTGTTACAAAGTCTCAACACAACTAATGCCTTCAGTGCCTTTCACAACACAAGAGGATAGAAGTTCCGCCAATCGATCACTCTTGAACTTAGGGAAACTAAACGCATATTCATATTATACAGTACGTTTTTGGAATCGATTCAATCTTGCGATTATTTTTAATGTTATGTTTTTATTACAATAACAATTACGTAAACAAACTTTAAAGAAACATCAACGTTTATATCTGATTTTTTTCTCAAGTAAGTTTTTGGTTTTTTCCCTAACTCGATTCCCAAGTTTAAAGGAGCAAGGAAGTCAACACAGTTCTTTTGAGTCTCTTTAGTTACATCCTCGTGACATTTAGATGAGTTCAAAGTAACAGAGCGTGCCCTATTATCTTATCCTTACTTTGTTTAAGCCCACGTTTAACTCGATTCCATGAGTGCTTGCCTTTTTCAGACTGTCGATGTCGCTTTGGCTTGAGATTTTCTATGAGATCTTATAGATACCAACTTTTTAACTCTCCACTTTAAAAAACTAGGCGTGTGTAGTTTTGTGTGGTGTTTGTGTGTATGGGTGATTCTTTTGGTTCACAATGATGTGTGTATAAGAGTATGAACTCATAGGTCGTTGTTAAAAATTTCTTCGTCACAAGCATTGTATATGTATGAAATAATATTTAGTTTGGATTACGATACTAGCTTTTAACTACGCCTTGTGGTGCAAACTGACATGCTCAACTGAGCAAGTAACGTTTAACAATTTGTGCAAGTTGAAATAAATATTTAATTAGTAATGTAATGTAGCTTTGATCTTCGTTCTCCAAATTGGATAGATTTTTTTAATGCTAAGTGACTATGTGGTCGAAGATGTCACCACGCTACGCCTGGTTTAACAAAACTGATGGCTTTCAAGTGAAGCTAGCTGCAAGAGATTTTTAAGTTGACAGTGGTAGCGATCGCTAGAGAATGTCCTTCTGTTGAAATGAAAAATGAAATGAAGGTGTTGTTGGAGAATCCCGGCACTTTAGAAGTACATACATATACGTTTTTGAAAAAAGACACCATTTGAAACCATAAAAGTCAAATCAAGCACTTTTTCTAAAATATGAGTGCACGTAACCTAAAACGGAAACAGTTTTCACAATTTATTGCTAGGTTTTTGCAGCGATTCTGCAAGTGCTCTTTACCTATGTCAACCGATTCCAAAGTTATGACAAACGAGTGATCCCGGGGGAACGAGTTTTTCCTTCTGAAGACGGGCTTGAAAATGGTCTGAATTATATAATTGGAAAACAAACTCGAGTGAAAAGTGAACGATTTGTGTAAGCACCCCTTTTGGCGGATGTGCCTTTTGTTTTCGTTTTAATTGGTGAAGCACCTTTCATTTATTATTACTTTTTATGTTGAAACGCATCATTTAGTTCCGAGGGGAGCTTACGTTGTCCCATTTTTTTTCTCGAGTAATTGCAGAAATCACAAAGCTGACTGTGACAACTTGGAAGGTCCGCAGCAGTAATAAATTATTAAAGCCGTCGGTATCGATCGGAGCTCACCAGCATATAACGAATATAACAAAACCCTCTTACTTACACGGTGGTTACACGCAAATGAGGACATAATAGATAGGTAGATTATAGATTCAACTTTTTATTGGTAGTTGATACCTCAGAGTACATAGAAAATAAAAACTAGAACTACTCTCTCTCACTCACTCTCTCTCTCTCTCTCTCCCTCTCTCTCTCCTATTCTCTGCTAGAACAATAATAAAACTTAAAGTGCCCTAAAGCACTGTCTTATCGCTCAAAACGATCTCTTTCAGACCACCCAAGAGGAATAGTACAAAAAAAAAATCGAGTAGTTCGTGCAAGTATGACTCATGGTCCTAGCTTTTTACAAATCCTTCACTTTTTTAGTAATCATTATTATTAAAATTAAATTACACTTCTGAACCACTTTTTTTTGCATGAGTTTAATGTTTAACAGAAAATGGAAATGGTAATTGGAATATTGGCATTATTCAAAGAGAGAAACACTTGTAAGCAAATAATTACTGAGAATAATTCCGTGGAATATTCCTCTTCAGAACTGAAGCACGAAGTTTTTATCGCTGCCAGTAGCCGCATGTGTGTGTGCGTATAATAATCAAAACTGGCAAAATCCACAAATGCATCGTATTCTCTAAAGTCTACACCCTATCCAATGCAACCCCTCCGCCATACAATTGGGGTTCGATAATAACAATGAGGGAGCGTGAATTCCCAATGCTGGGGTCGCTATTCAAAATGCGTCACATACTGAGAATTGGATCAGAATTTGATAGTTCTAAACTTTGGTATCTTTCATATATTATGTGAATATTGATTATCCATCAAATAACTTGACAAAATGTATCATTATTGATGGGAGGATGAGATCGTGAAAGTAGCTGGTCCAGTAAGGAGCCGTACAGCAAAAGATAGGATTACCTATATGGAAATCCTTAGAGGAAGCCTTTGTAGGGAGACAAGCTGAAACAGACTAATCGATCCCCATAAGCTTTCCCAACGGAAATATTGTAAAATAAATGAATATAGCATAGCATTTTTAAGTTAAACTGTAATTAGTATAGAATCAAAGATACAATCAGCAATAAGAGCCTTTTATTTATTATTTATTTTTATTATTATATTTCCACTGCTGGGCTTTCTCTCAGAAATAGATGGACTAATCTAATCTGCTACGCTGGCTCAGTTCGGTTTAGTATATAGGTAAATAATAATAAATAAATAAATAATGCCCGCACACTCACATACATAGGCTCTGACCCCTAACTAGGTTTCCCTGTATCTAGGGTATCAGAAACTACGAGGATCGGGGATCGACAACACCCAGACACAGAACAAATACTTGCGCTTTTGTTTTCAATGCACAAATATTTGTTCTGTAGCGGGAATCGAACCCGCGACCTCACGCTTTACAGTCGACTATTCGCCCATTGCGCCACATCGGTCGTCAATGCCCTTGAATATTTTGGTTCTAGGACATGCCGGTATCTTCATGATATTCTCCTTCATCGTTTTGAGCGATGACAAAGGCAGTAGTATAGTTTTAAGTATTGTTTAGTTAGTATAGTTTAAGTATATTAAGGAATGCGAAAATCTATATCAAAGTTCTATTTAACTTTTGATAAAGTCAAAGATAATAAAATTAAATGATTTGTTATGAAGTCTGACCCGCTCGATAACACTTATTTAATATCATTCAATACTCATCCTTTTTTACACCTATACTGTCACCTGAGTCCTGAGATGAGTGTATGGAAAATTCAGGAAAACTGAGGTTTGGCAATACATATAGATACACACACCAACATCTGACTATGTTCCCAAAAGAAGCAGCATCTGTTAATTGCTACCTTATCTTATGCGGTAGGCAAAAACATTAAGATGTTGCTCTTCAATTAGTGGTTCAAAGAAGAGCATATGTATCATATACAGTCTTATGTCTTTTCGTTCAGCCGTGTATAACCTACGTCCATTTGCACTAATAGACTATTCGGCTCACAAATATAATTCTGAGTTAGCTGAACGTGCATATACCTAAACTATGTTACACGTCATTTTTATTATGAAGCCATGATAGCTCGATGGTAGTGTGCAATATGGTTGAGCTTTCGGTGAAGATAAACATCGTGATAAAACCATCTCTCGGCGTTAGTACTTATTAGTGCTCGCCTGGCTAGCTACAACACAAACATCAAGATAAAAAACTGTCTCCAAGCCGGTGATGATATCAGTGTGTTTTGACAGCCTCACTCAAAAGCCAGTGCCCAATCCGGTGTAGCGTAGCGCTACCTTTGATCAAATCATCACTGAATATCAAGTAACTAGGGAAAGGTACGCTTTAAAGAAAACCAACGTCAATAGATGTCCTCCAGACGCACACGTGTAACAAGCCTCAAAGCACCAATTCATTGCCATTTTCCGTTTTGATTGAACCGGTTGTAAAGAAATAGAGGTAGGTACTGAAATAGATTTTGTCATTTACCCATATGATTCGGTACACGTGCGACGATTGGTCCTTGATTTATACCCGTTTTATTTATAAATCCTTTTCACAAGGGAGCCCGCCTCAATCGGCCCATATAGCCCATACATTCCTTTGAAAACTACGCTAGTTCGAAAAGTTCTAAGAGCTATGCGTGTACGAGACTGAATAATTAATCATTTTTTATTACATATTTACTCCAGCCCGCAAACACAACTGAGGGTATTCTGGCCAAATGTTTACCAACTACTTACTTATGAATGAATTTTGTATCTACTTGGTGTTTAGCAAATAAATGGAATGTTGAAATCGTCATTTTTGTAGAACGCTTTTTACTTTTGATGGTTTGTATTCATTTTTTGTTGCTAAAAAGAAAACGATTTCCGGAGCTTTTCCTTCTTACCAAATTGGTACATTAAATAAATAATATACATAAATACACAATAGTTCTTTTTTACCATTTAGGTACCACGAGGGTACCATCCATTTTTGATTTAGTGTTTGTTTTCTTGTTTTTATTTTTATTTTTGTAATTTTGTATTGCTAGTCTTAAACTGCTCTTGACCGATACAATCTTGATGAAATTTGGTATGGAGATAGAATTTTATCAAGATCTATACCTGCACCTGTATTACGATACAGAATGGCATCGACACGAAATCTTATCGATACGAAACAAATCTTAGATTCCCTTGGTAATACAGAATTTTTAACTAATCTTACACGATAGACAGGGCTTTATTATAC
Organism: Opisthograptis luteolata; assembly: GCA_931315375.2. Taxonomy (NCBI): domain Eukaryota; kingdom Metazoa; phylum Arthropoda; class Insecta; order Lepidoptera; family Geometridae; genus Opisthograptis; species Opisthograptis luteolata. The sequence goes on from OV928033.1 coordinate 8,965,162, forward strand.
ACCAGAAGAGATCGATAAAATATAGGACATCAAATAACGAATTAATTTGTTCGCCCCAAATATAATTATAAGTAGGTACTCATAGTTTTGGACTCGGCATACAATCATGAGAAAAGTTTTACCTATTCACAATAAATAGCTACCTTTAGAAAGTAAATTTCTTACGCGTGAGCAGTAAGAAAAAATGTTGATGCTGTTGGACAACTTAGATATTAGGTTTTAGCCTATACTTGGACTAACGCTGAACCCCACGTCAGCATTCTTTCTTTAGCGAAATCAATAGACACCAGATGGTCAGACCCTACTGTACCATAGAAGTAAGAGTCCTATCGTCGCTTCAACATTCTATTGAAACCAATTTTCGTACAAGCATTGTTCTAGAAAAGCTCCGGTTTTTGATGAAATAAATTCATTTATTTTTCCTAACTAACTTCAAATTTTGACTATATTTCTCGGGATTTTTAGCCTTGCATATTAAAAGAAAAAATTGATAATTGTAATTTAAACAGTGATTTGTCCTTTTGTGATTTCTTCACTTGTAAAAATGACGTTCTAAAATAGTTAATGCGTTTTAAACTTGTTATTACCATTAAAACATTAAGAAATATTTATGTTTCTCTAAAATATATCTGGTCTAAGCCTTGGTGGCTGGTGCCCGCGTAGTGTAAAGTGTAGTAATGGCTCCGAAAAGAATTCAAACAAAGTATCTACAAAAACTCTGTAAGTGAAAATGCACTCTAAGCCACTTTTACGAGTCTAAAGATTTAAGACGAAAAGATAAAAGGTATAGAGTCCAACCTAGAATTTATATCCTCCTAAAAGTTTATAATGCGCCCAACACTGGTGGTTCACGTCAAATTGGGGTTCCGAGACAAAGAGTCAACTTTGCTCTCCCTATGAGTACTCGCGCTTATAGGTACAAAGTACCTATATACTCGTGAGTCCGTCCATTCACGAAAAGAGTAGGTCGCGAATACAGAGAGCACTTTACTTATTTCTCCGATGCCCCTTTGTTCTTGACTTATGTTGGATATAAGAAAAGTCGAAGCAAATAACGAGATTGTTATTTCTCCATTTGTTGTAACAAGTTGGCAGTTAGGTGCTGAGAAATCGCGTGATACGTACACTAGGGTGAACTGTCGATATAAAATGTAGCGGCAACATTGTTTTGTTTTTGATTCCTTTTGCTGTACTTACAGCGCGTCGCGTGCAGACCGAATGAACACAATGTTGTCGATCTCAAACTCTAATATCCTATATCCTAAAGTAATGTAGGTAGTGTAGTAGTTGGGCTCATTTCCAGAGTCCACCTGCGATGGTACCACACCTTTGCTAGTGGTTCAACCACCAAGGAGTAACGTGCAAACATGACTGTGTACCGGATTGAAGGGCAATGTTTCTATTGAAATTACAAGGCGTAAAGAGATTTATCATCTGATATCTTAGTATGACGACCGCAATGCATTGCCGCACAGAGTTTTGAACCATTAAAGTTCTTAACTCTTGGTGTACTGTAATAGGCAAGCGTGACGCTTACCATTAGGCGAGTGACTTGCACGTCTCGTCTCTCAGTTACCTAGATAAAGAATATCCCAAAACTATTCTGCCTTTACGGAGCTGAGTGGTAAAACAGTGGACAAAAAACATTTCGTCTGTGTAATATGTAATAGAATTAAATATCTTTATGCATAAGTTCGTTGCCTAACAAATTTTATTCTTCAAATAAAGCATCCAAAACCGAAATAATATTGTTCGGGCTACGTTCTAAGGCATTGTAGTAATAATGTGTTTACGTGCCTTGACTCGTGCAGTGCCGTATCAGACAACACTGTGGGAGCCGACCACTGTCTCCCTAATTATAATGCAAACGACACGATCCTGCGTCCCCGCTTGATATTATATCGCATAGTAAATACCAAGCCGATATAAAAGCCAAATAACAGCCTGTTACACAACCAGAGTAGGTATAACACACAGAGAAGCTTAATTGGTATTCGCATTTGGGCTTAATATTTTGCTTGTATTATAATAATTTATACCGTTATGATTGTTCATGTCTCAAGACAGTCTCAAAAATATTCTAACTTATTGTTTGTTATCGAGGCGTCTAGAACCTTTGTTTTAGTGTCCCCTTCTCTTTGCTCCTCCATACTCCCAGTACTACCCCTTTAGAAGCTAAATACTCCGGTTCCGCTGGATACATTTTTTTTAATTAACATGTATTTAACTCAAATAATATGATTAAACTATTTTTGTCTCGGTTTTTTTTTAAACTGAAATGTTCTGGTTTTGCATTCGTCACTCAAAGAAATGTAGAAACGGACATAGTTTTTCTTAGCGTGATTTTCTGAAATAAAATACCTACTCTAACCAGTGCACTTCTTTATAAATCTATGCCTAGTTTTCCAATGATTTTTGACACATTCATGTAAAACTTGTATAATTTGACAACTATTAACGTTGGGGAAATGAAAATAAGTTCAAAAAGAGGAGAACATTTCTAAAAGATAATGTTTATCCAATTTTGAAAACAGGGCGCCGGCCGTGCGGTTAGCGCTCTGCCGTCATGCTAACTTGAAACCGGCTGCGGTGTATAACATTTAAAACATAATGGCGTGAGAAGAAAAAATACTCTTCAGAAAAAAAGTTAAATATACATAAAATAAGCCTATTGTTAATTTATTTATCGAGAGTTTTCATTTACATTTACATTCTGTATGTCTGAATGTCTTGGCATGAAGCAAGGTAAAGGAAAAAGTCATAAAACCGTAAATAGGTATGTAGTTAAAATATACGGTGCGCGACTCCAACTCGCACTTGGCCGGCTTTTTTTTATTTTTAGGCGCCTAAGTAACGAGCAAGACACTTGCCTGATCGAAAGAGTCACGCTTGCCCAGGTGGTGACACCCAGTATTTTGAAATAATTGTCAAAGTCCCGCGTGTCAATTTAAAGCTCTAGCGTAATTTATATTTAAATTTCATTTATACCACTACTGAACGAATCTTGATGAAATTTGGAATAGAGATAGCTTACTCCCTGGATGAACAAATAGGCTACTTTTATCACCGAAAAAGGTTCCTACAGGATAACGGAACTAGATCTAGGATTCCCTGTATCTAGGGTATCAGGAACTATGTGGGTTGGACACCTGAACGCAGAATAAATAAGTGCGCCTTTTTGCACAAATATTTGTATGTACCGTATGTTGGGTATCAAACCCAAAATCTTACGTTTCGCATTCGACCGTTCGCCTACTGCGTCAAATTGCGTATATGCAGCGCCAGCTACACAAAAGAAAGAAAATCGCCGTCCTCGGTGCCCAATTTAGTCGATGCGATGTTCTCTTGCACCTAACCTATATAAAAAGGATAAAAATACGTACAAAACGACCTCCAGCATGTTGTAGAATACTGCGCCAGCTAGATTACACAAATTCAAAAAATGTGTTGCCTCTCTTTCTTTATCTTCTTTTTTTTCAAGTGCTAAATGTAGGAAAAAAGGCCCTGGTTCTGCAACCTACGGTTGCAGAAAATTATTTTAAGTCGTTATTTATTTGTAGGTGTTCATGTCGTTTTATTCTTTTTTTCAGCGACAGGATGACTCTCTCGTCTAGGTACTTTTTTAATGTACGAACATTATAATTATTCAGATAATTCAGAGAGTTTCATCCAAAAAATAGTTTTGCCAGTAATGTTAATTAGGTTCTTCAGTTTTTGAATAGGAAAATCAAAATATTTTACAATGTCATAAAAGATTAGAGGAGTATTTTTATTATTTTGCGTATTTGTGCTTGTAGTGTTTAAGCACAGTTTTGCAGCAAACTTAATACAGTTTTAGGAACGAGAAGTAAAATTTTATATTTATTTTATCCATAGATACGAAAGTCATGAGAAAATATTAATATCTCTGTGTTCGAAACAATATTTTATCTTTTAATCATTGCTACGCAATTTGTTAGTAATGAACCGATTTATTTGCTATTAAAATTACGTTCCTTCAATCTTGTCGTCTCGTGCCGAAAGCTATTAGCACCCCACCTTTACAGCGTTTTTTCTGCATGCGACCTACTCTAAATCAAGATTTAAATCGATAGATTAGCTTTAAACGCTTCTCGTTTTACAGATCAAAATTTTCTTATGTTATCACAAAACGTTATTTTTTAGGTCGAATTTTCCGGACTTTCTTTTATTGATTTTGCCTTTAAAATACAAGATTTAATTACCTTAAACAGCAATTTACGAATTGAATTACGCATTTTTCAGACTTATTGGAAATAGAAAATCAGCCACGGTGAGAAAAAACGTCGCAATTCTCGCAATATTAATTTATCGAAAAACTGGAAAAACAAGAAAGCGTTTTTATTAAAAATAAATACAAACCTGGGATACTTCATAGCTCGCCCAATCCACATTTTTCTGTTCTTCAGATAAAACGCGCAAATCTTTAAACGAAGTTCGGAAAAACTTTAACCATGGCAAGCTCAAGCGCAAGGCGAGCTCACTAGAAACGTGGTGTTTACGCGGCGTTCGTAGGCGACGAACTGTGCTTTAGGGCGAGAAACGAAAGCCTTTATAGTCAGGGTGGCGCGCACTGCGCACGCTCGCCCCGCGCGCCTCGTGCCCTACCCCCGAGCTTTTCGGCTGCACCCCACCACCTGCCTCAGCACCTCATCGCAAAAAAATAATTATATAAAGAGTTGTTATCTTAGCAATCACATTAGGTATAGTTACCTGCTTACTAAGATTTTCCACGGGACTCGTTGTGCGTTTTGACCAAAGAAAATTACAAACTTAGTCCCCATTTTCTCCCTTGATGATGGCAGTAGCGAGCTATATAGGAACCTCTAAAATTCATTAATTTCTATGTCGTCTATGTATGAAATAACCAACACTATTATTTATAAGATACCAAGTTGCTAATATTATCAAAACCGTCTAATTCTTTTTTAAGAATAGAATTGTTTTATCAAAGCAGATCAAGCGTTACTTGACGGAACACGAATGTATTTTGTCTGTACTTTTTGGTGAAATGCAATGTAAATACATAATATATGTAGCGGTAAGTGTCTCAGGAATAACTTTTTTCCATCTTTTTTCCAGAAGTGACTTATGAGAAATGATTGCAAAAAATTTCTAAGAGGAAAAATTTTCTTATGAACTGCTGTGTGCAGTTTTTCTTTGTTTGTATATTAAATAATATAGTAAATTATAACTGTACCACAACCTTCTAGTTCTAGGTCTCTGAGTAGTAGTGAGAAGTACACAGGCAAATCACTAGTTCTTTTTGATTTAAAGCTCTAGATTCTTTTTGAAAAAAAAAGCGACATTAAAAAATGCCAATGTTAATCACTTAACATTATTGCACCTAAAGTTGTGTAAACACTTATCATCACCACCAAATACAGAATTAACAAAATGACAAAGAAGACCGGACGAGACTCCAGACAACTCCGTTCATAAACACCACGTCAAACACATATCACCCCTCGTTTTCGTTAGGTTACCAAAAATAACATGCAAATGCTCGCTTATCCTACATAAATAAAGTATGTATATATTATCTATTAAAAAAAATTATAAAGTGTAGGCTACAGGGTGCAGGCGTACCTACAAGCGTTCGACTTGGAAGCGCTTCAAACTTTATACAGCTTCATAGGTTTAAAGTTGATCGATGATGCTGCTCGTATCAAGTTTAAGCAGCGGCCGGAGAGAATTGAAAACTAAGGCAAGCAAGTTTCCAAGAGTTGCAGATAAACTCTAATTTACAAGGAAACTTGGCACGTAAATTAAATAAAACGCAACTGATTAAATGTTGTCAGCGTAGATACTCATCTAATCCGTGGAAAAATGGCGGTTTTGTTTAACGTGAAGATATTTTAAAAGTTTAAACTGGATAAACCTTCCGAGTCGGTGACGGGCGTAGTGACGGGAATACCCTTGGACGGTGGCGGAGCAGAGCAGGGTGAATTATGAAAACGAAGATGGCAAATGTTTGAGAAGCCGGCAACAGTCGGCTTATGCCAAAGAAAAATTGTTCATTAATTTTCAAAGTAGCAATTTACTGTGTAAATTTTAGCAGCAACGTAGAGAATAAGAGAATTTAATTTGTGAAATTAACATTGCAAATCCGCTGCTGCTTTTGTTGTTAAGTCTCCGTCATTGTCGGAACAGACAACTGTGTAAAAAATCAAAGAGAAATAAGAAAAAAGCAATCAAGTGGGAGTAGTATTTTACGGCGCGGCGTCGGATTTACTTGTACTTACTGGTTAATGGACACTGAACTTAAATAAATTGTACTTAAAATGTTTGACTGTTAAATTAAATTATTATTAAATGTATATGTAAATAAATTTTAGCGTTTACTTTCTTTTTTTGTTAGGTACTTGTGGGCTCGATAACTACGGGATGGATTTCTATGCGTTTTCGGATCAAATATTAAAAATAAGGTAATGCGATTTTACAATGGCTTGACAAATATTATAATATTTTATTTAGTAAGTATATTTTAATTATTATGTAGGCGGTGCTGCCAGAGAGAGATTTTGTGATAAACATACCTACTAGTGCGTGGGTGGGTACCATCGTATTCTGTAAGGGTATTTTTAGCATGAACGTAGGTAAAGTTTGCACGTCCGAAGAATGTCTAGCCACTCAGGCGCTGCCGTCGCCCGCCTTACCGTCTCTAAAGCGCTGCGCGGTCGAACATATTCACCAACCGCAAAATACCGCGTCATTGTTTTTTGATATTGTCGTTTTTACTTAATTTCTAGCAAACTTATTTAATTTCTGAAACTAGTTTCAGAAAGTAGACAGATTGGGCATTACACTAGTATGATTTGTATAATGAATATGATATTTTTAAATACACATTACCACGTTAACTTTGTCGTCATGAAATTATTACGTTCATCTGTTGTAAAATGTTTATAAATTTCCGAATAGCAAAGTAAATAACAATTCTATCAAAATAAGAATTAGATAGGTTACACGTTGCTAAAAATAAATGTCAATAACTAGTTATACTGTAAAACACTTCACAATTCTAAATACGAAATTCTCCACAAGTTTGTAAAGTTGTACCTAAAAAAGCAAATTGAAGCCAGTGTCTATTTTTTTTCTACATCCATAGATGTTTTTCTTTTATCCGATAGTGCTGTTCAACTAGTAATGATTTTAGTCGATTATAATCGTGTGTCACGGACAATAGTCGATTATAGAGGCTTATTTACAACACTTGTCGTTGAATCAGCTGTGGGCTTCGATCGTTACCCGCAGCGCTTTAGCGCGCGACGCGCGGGCAACCATCGAAGCCCGCATCGCCTGAGTGGCTAGGATTTAAAATCAATCAGGGCTTTTTGAACAGTTTTTATCAAAAAGAAGTGGCAAATAATGAATAGAAGCATGCCGCGGATTTAACTGTACGAACTCAGAATTTGATGTCATGAGTGAGGTGAGTGAGTACAAGGTAGGTACAGCGCGTGCACAAATGTCAAATTACAGGTTTAAAATTTGAACTTGCATTTTTTTAGCCTTAGGTTACCTAACCTAAGGCTAGTATTTAGCACGAAACTACTATTTCACCAAGAATACAGAAGAGAATTCTCAGTATCATTTCTCCAGTATCTCCAGTAGGACAAACCGTGGATGGTTATTGAAAACGGCAGTTAGTCTGTTTGTATACATTTGACACAAAGTCAATCGTCGTTACAATCGAACGATTTCCCATACTTTATCTTTTTTGTTTTAAATCTTCTGCCAAGAAGCCTGCCTTCGCGCGTTGAATGGCCAAAGAAAACCTTTGGCCTTCTTCTTTCCAGCGAATTTTTTTTCTAAGCTCGTTTTTTCTACCTAATCTTGAGATTATTTAGAGTTACCGGATATGTCTATTTTAAAAATAGGACAACACCAACTCATACGTTAAAAGGTAAAGAAGACACATTACTGACACATAAATTGAACAATTGTAGTCTCTGCGCCGCAGATACAAAAGTGCAGTCAATTGTAAGGCAATTGAGTGCACTTTTGTGTCGGTAGGTATGAGCTTTTATTCTCTATGACACTTAACTGAGCTCCTACCATTGTAGAGATCGGTCGTTGAGCCGTGCATCTCGTTCTAGATCTACGCAATGAAAGTAGTGGCGGAACGGCGGAAACGAGCTTCAATTCAGCGAAACCAATTGAATGGTGTCGGAGTTACATTTCGATGGCATATATTTGATACTTTGGCCATACATGTAAGTTCATCGTGAGCAAAAGCTCAGTAACTGTTATTTAATTATTTTATTTTATTCTTATTCACAATGTTTATGTTGATTTCACGATTAATGTGATGCAATGGAAAGCGAGAGGTTGCGGATGCGACTCCGAATAAAAGTCGTGCATTGGAAAAAGCGCAATCTTTTGTTTCGGGTCTATGAGTGTTGTGGATCCTAGATCTACGTTCTCCTAAAACTAAAGATACAGGAAGTATTTTTAGGGATGAGAGCTATAATGTAATTATGTGGGCGTTATTATTATGATTGCCAATCACAAACCTACTTTTAACGTTAGTTAAAAGGTTATGTGTGTCAGCGACGGCGAAATGCAAAATGCACTATTCCAGAAATTAGACATTAACTACTTAGTTCGAAGCACTTGCTTTGAGTGGCACTCAAACACGTCCCTCAACATGGCCGAAATGGTATCCTTCTCTCAATTAAGGTCACTACGACAAGCTTCTGGTCATAGTATAATATTCTATGTGTCTCCATTTTCTCGTGAAAATGTTAAGCATATAAGTAGCCTATGTGGTCTCTTTGGTAAATATTACCTACCACACACAAAATGTAATTATAACAGGTGTAGCCATTTTGCCGTGAAGGAAAGATAAACAAACAAAGGAACAAACCAACAACTAGCGATCCGAAAAATACCTACTCGAGTAATATCTGAGTATACTCGATATTTTTTTAACGGTGCTGAGTATTTTTATAATTGACACTTTCTGACTTTGACACTTTCTACGATACTGAGTCTGACACGATAACACACAACACTCGATACTTTTCTTAGGTTGTCTCGCAATAGATAAACAGAAAACGATTGTAGCGGATTAAATCACTCGTTCTATTTATTATGCTCAATGGTCGCCCTAACCATATCAAGGTTAAGGAATGATTGCTGTCTCTGTCGTTTAACTTCCCAAAAAATATGGACATAGCCACATAATAGATAGTAACATAACGTTTCGTTTGGAAAATCGGAAAATGTGAAATTCCATAGTTACACCTAAAAAGTACTCGATACCATAGGTATCCCTCGAGGCAACGTTCTACATTTAAATATTAGAGTGAGGGATAGGAAAGGCAATTACTTACTGAGGATATATTATATGTCTGCACCTGTCTAGGTCATCTCTATCAGTTGTTAAACACTTGCATTTACCACGCGAAGCGTCCTTCGTTATTTGCGATACGGCATTGAGACTTGAATGATTGAACCTCTATGTTGTTATAATAATCATTTACCTGATATGTTATTTATCAATATTTCTTGTCACTTTGGTTCAGATTTTAGTGTAATTTAAATTTTTGATTGATCATTTCTTTTTTCAGTAGCTTACAAGTTACATAGCAACAAACGAATTAACAGAAAAGTTTTAAACCCATGCTTCCTATTGCTCAATTACATCACGAGTGTTCTAGAACATTCTAAAATAGTTTATTTGTTTTTTTTAATTTCACAACATATTTTAAAGTAAGGAGCCCAAGAGGGGATTTTTGGATTTACTCGAGCGCGTTAGATTAATATAAGGGAGGATATTGTACCTACCCCACCTTCCAGCATACAAAAATATATATATTTAATTCGGGAATGTATGATTGTTTTGTCATAGAAAATAAGTAAATTAGACTCTAGTATTGTACAAGTGTTTTAGCTGAGGAATGTGTAAGATAAATAGAACTGAAGCTTGCGCAGGATTGCGGCTGCAAATGTGTCGGCGTAAGGGTTTTTTTTTTGGATGGCGATGTGACTTGAAGCTTTTACAGGAACGTTTAAGTGGGGAGTGAGTTTTTGACGGTCGAAGGGTTCGGACTCTTCCGAGTTACAGTTAAGAGTCCTCGAGCGTATTCGAATTAACTAATTAATTTAAATAATTATTAGCTTATTATAATTATGGAGTAAAATATTGCTTTCTAGTAAATAATCAGTGATCTTTTAAAATATACCTAGAGTTAAAGTTGATTTTGTAATTAAATATAAATTTTACGAAATAGTAAATTTCCTAGGCTTTATAAAATAATCGCGAACCAGGCGTTAAATCTATTAATTACGTTGCAAAATATAGTGTACTTCGGCAGAGGTCGTGAGTTATTAGAATAATATATTAATTTATCTATCTATTTATTAGATTCAGCTTTTTTTTAAATTGATTGTTATAATGTTCATTAAAACATTGTTGTATTTTTATTACGTTAAAGTTATTCTTTTAATGAACGTTTTATCAATAAGCTTTATTATTTTACTTTATGTGTTTTCTTGCATTTTGATTGTTTACTATTATGTGAGTTATTTTTCTCTCTTTTGTGTTCCATCACTAGTAAAAATAAAACACAATACAGACTGGTGATGGATGTTTAGATTTGTGTAAAGACTGGGGAGAACCTAGAGAACTCTTTCATTTAACAAGTAATGTTTTATTATTCGAAAGGAAATTCGCGGAAAGCTTGATATTAAAAATCAATAAGACCTGTCTAATAAACTAGATCCTAAAGACTCATCGTAGATATCACGACTATAGGAATTGTATTTCAGTTAGAGTTAAGTATTTGTTCCTGCATCAGCGTGTTGCAGAATCTGGGATCGTTATGCTCTCCAAACTATTTAGATCTTATTTTTCAGCAACCAAAACCTAAACTATCTATACTCCAAGTTAAGAAATGAAACCTTCGACTGGTTTCAGATATATGTAAGATGTTTTGAACAGCTTCTAAGCTACTGAACTTAGTAAGGAAGAGAGATAATTATCTACTTAATGTGGTTTCGACACCATTTAAATTATCGTAAGACATTAGGAATTAACATACCTACATATACAGATTATTCTGCGATTTAAAGGATTGAAACCTTCGATTGGTTTCAGATATTTATTTACCGAACTTATTAAAGGAAGTGGAATAATACCTACCTACCTATATACATTGCGGTTTCGATACTGCTGAAGTTAATACTGGATATTTGGAATGAACATCATTACTTCAAAAATCACAGATAAAACTACTGAACTAAATATAGTCAGGTTGATAACTACATTACAGTTCGTAGATTCGATGCTACGAAAAGGAATACAAGAGTTTTGGAAATTTGTATTTCCTTTCTTTTTATTATATTTCAGCTGTTAAAGCATAACGATCCTAGGTACAAAGAAGCCATCGAGGTTTGTGGGAGTTCTTATTATTTACCCATTTTGGTTCCTAATATTTTAGAGTTAGACTTTTAATGTTCCAATATTATTTTGTTATCTCAATTGATTAAAGTGATTCAACTCTTATTATTTATAGTTTATTAGATTGCTTTACTATCTACAGAAATGGTTAAAGAACCAAAATGGAAATACCACTGTTATAATGAGTGATTTATTGGTACAGTTTTGATTTTAAATAACATAATCACTTCTTGTACAGTTGGCTTAAGATTAATTAGAATAAGTTTACTTTTACGGCTTATATTTGGTATTTTCCAAATATCCTTATAATAATACTTTTAATATTACTTATTTCGTTAAATTTGCGATTACGGTTTATGCTTGGTATTTTCCACGGCATTATTACGGAAACATTTTATTAATAAATTGTAATACAAAATTCTTATTGCGTTAAATTTACGATTACGGTTTATGCTTGGTATTTTCCAAAGCATATTTTAGAAATAAGTTCATTGTACTCTTGCGTTCATTTAATTATACACGGAAATACCTAGTTATTGATAGGTACTTTTGATTTTGCGTGATACCGGTAGAATTTGAAGTCGTACCTTGTTTATACTACAGGGGTCAGGTACGCTAATGTAGGTAGATGCTATAAGAGCACAATAGTTCGTTGTTCAAGGAGATTTATATTACACTTAATTCATCTCCTGCGCAATTCTTAGATATAGATCATTATTTACTTCATTGATGGTTCATACCATAGGTATGAGGTGGGAACGCTAGTACCTACTATATGCACACAAAGGCTCGTTATTCGAGGTGTGCTGTTTTTGTTTATAACATAAAGTACCCTAGTGCGCAACTCTTAGATGTAGGTTGTTATTCTCACTAGAGTCTGTTTATATTTTGGGAATCAGTTACACCTTATGAAAGAAGGTACTCATTGCTAACAATGGTTCTTTGATAGCGGCAATTCATATTAGATTAAGTACTCGTGTCGCATAACGTTAAAATGTATACATCCGCAATTCCGTTCCCACAGCGATTTTTTATATTTTGGGATTTGGGACCACTTTAGTGGAAGGTACTTAATGTTGACGAGGGCTCTTGATAGCGACGAGGTATATATGACCCAGGTACTTAAGATAAAGCATACAAACTCTTTAACTAGGACTGTGTATCGGATTTGCCTGCGGTATAAGGTAAACCCAGTATAGAGTCAATAACGATGCATCGTTATAGGTAGGGCATATCTTAATTTGTTAGATTACTTTTATATGGAAATGATTTGATTAAAGAATGACTTGTTGATTTATTTCTTATCCCGGTAATCCTGGTTTTGAAAGGTAAAGGTAACGGTGGTTTTCTGGTAAGTTATGAGTAAGCAAGGTACATTTACAGACGCACAACCCTGAGTACTTTTACATATAGATATGGGAGCTGATGTAGACTACTCGTGCTTATTTATGACATTCGTCTGTGTTTTACTTTAGTTTAAGGTTTTGTTTGATCGATGAAGTTTTATTGATTTATTACTAGTCCGACTGTACTGACACACTATTGAATTTCTGTGGGTTTTCATGGGTGTCAGGAATATTTGTGATTGGAAAAACTCACAACTTTTTCAATGAAGCAAGGTCCTGGCTTTAGACCTGTGATTTCTCCACTGCAAGCATATTTACTATACACGCAGCTGATATCTTTACGCACACTCTACATAGAGTTGTAAAGGCGTGTTTCACTAGGCCGGTGATTCATTACCTTATAAACTCAACCTACGACACTAAATATTCATTATGGTTAGACTAGTATCGCGAGTAACGTAGACTCACTTAGGGAAATTCCTTATTCCGTCATTCTCCTACCCAACTCTCATCCTTTCCCTTTAGATAAGTTTATATCGGGAAACTGGTTCAGTTTTAGCATAATTGGTTAACAGTGTGGTTTTGCACCCACTTAATAATTAGTAATATTAATGATTGTTGAATAGTAATTTTTTAGTTCATCTATTTCGAGCTTTCTGGTTTCTAAAGGTGAACATATGGGAGGACCTGACCTCTCCTGTGTTTGGTAACCAGCGCTGGTGGAATATCATGTATGGATAGGCATAAAAATGTCGTTCATGCATTGGGACCCCTCCGCGTACCTTCTGGCTCTGCCGGCACTTGAGACTGATCAGGATCCTAACCTAACATCGCTATACGAGATCATAAAGTCAGAAATGTCTTTAACATTATATACTGGTAGCAACCAGTTAGAGCAAAGCTCTAATCTTTAGTAAAAGGACAATGTTCCAAATATGATGTACTGGCATTCTCCAGCTTTCACCATACACTGACACAAGTCAGAAATATGTGCAACAATATATGTACTGGTAGCAACCAGATAGAGCAAAGCTCTAATCCTTATCAAAAGAGACATCGTTCCAAATATAATGAACTGGCATTCTCCAGACTAAAACTATGTACTGGCATACTCCAGCTTATACTATGTACTGGCATACTCCAGAATACATAATGTACTGGCATACTCCAGATTATTACGGCAAAGACCGATATTATCAATTGAAATATTTTAACTTCATTTTATAAGTTAACCACTTTATGTGAGATTGAATGGTCGTCTGATAACATTTATTGTTATATATAACCTAGACACCATTCCCATCCTACCCCCTCCGGTGTCGCGAGTGCGACTTGCGAGGCATGGGGTGGCTTTAGGGGAGGTTGGAGGCCATCGGGGGTTTCCCCCATTTTATCCTTTCCTTCCTTCCTAAATATAATTCTAATGTATTTGTGTATGAGATTCTCCAAACACTGCAATTTGAACATAATTTTCATTTACTATTTCTCTTTCAGCTTTCTTACACATGAACCAAGTTCTCCATTTTATTGCGTAGCAATCGATTTTATAAACTCACATGAACGAAGAAGAAACAAAGCAATTACGTTGAAATCTGCGATAAACTTATAATGCGTCTTCTCTTGTTAAAAGTTGATTATTGTTTGAAATATTTAAGTTTTCTTGTAATTAAAATTTCCATTAAATAGTTTCCAACTCTAAAAGAATTTGGGTTACTTATTTACACAACGAAGGGTTCCGACGATCATCTGGCCAAGTTAGTTTTAAGTTCGATTAAATGGTATCCTTGGGTTAGGTCTTTTCTCTTTGTTGGGGAATAGTCTTGGGGGGGGGTTAGTTACAATTTGGTGCCGTGACCAGGATATTGTTTAATCATTTAGTTTTAAGAAAGTAGGCTTTATAGCCTACAATTTGGTGTTCGTGAAATGGAAAGAGTTGAAATGGAAACTGTTTTTTGGGAGTTTATTTTAAATAATTTTTTAGACCGTAGCTAAAAGGTGGATTGTGATTAGCACAATAGACAAATAGGAATTTTCGTGACGATAAAATAAATGACATTATGTAATTAATTAAATAATTGTAAGCATGCGAGGGTATGTGAGTGAGTGAATGAGTGAGTAAGTGGGCGTGTGTGTTCGTAAATGGTTCACTGGATTTGAGTGAAGTTCGGGATGGAGATGACTTATGCCCTGGAATGGACTGGCTGCTTTTTGTTTCAGAATAGGCTCTTGTAGTTTTACAATGGGAAAGCTGCGAGTGAGGCCGCGGATACAGTTATTAATAACAATGTGTAGTTAGATGAATATTTTGTGTTGAATCGACTTTGGGAAAATAAGGATATTTTTAGATTGAGGTTGTCAGAGTTTAACACACAGAGAGAGAGAGAGAGTTACGCTTTGAAAGAGAGTTGAGTTTACATTTTGAAAGTTGTAAGAGATAAGGCTTTGGGGGGTGTTAGAATTCAAGACTTGAATGGTGTGTTAGAGTTCGAGATTTTGGAAGGTGTGAGGGCCCAAGATTTTGTCTTAATAGTAGGTCATATAGTTTGACAATTAGATAGGTGTGATAGTTTTAAAAGGTTTGGGGGGTGGTATAGCTTTAGACTTGGGGGGGTGCAAGAGTTTTATAATCAGGGGGGTGCATAAATTATACATGAGGTAATTGATGTCAATGAAAAAATAGATAGATCTACTAAAATATATATATTTTTCCACCTTCTTTTAGTTTTGAAAATTTTATTCGGTTAGACCTCTTAAAATTTTGGGGGGTGAATGTACCTACCCCACCTTCCAGCATACAAAAATATATATATTTAATTCGGGAATGTATGATTGTTTTGTCATAGAAAATAAGTAAATTAGACTCTAGTATTGTACAAGTGTTTTAGCTGAGGAATGTGTAAGATAAATAGAACTGAAGCTTGCGCAGGATTGCGGCTGCAAATGTGTCGGCGTAAGGGTTTTTTTTTTGGATGGCGATGTGACTTGAAGCTTTTACAGGAACGTTTAAGTGGGGAGTGAGTTTTTGACGGTCGAAGGGTTCGGACTCTTCCGAGTTACAGTTAAGAGTCCTCGAGCGTATTCGAATTAACTAATTAATTTAAATAATTATTAGCTTGTTATAATTATGGAGTAAAATATTGCTTTCTAGTAAATAATCAGTGATCTTTTAAAATATACCTAGAGTTAAAGTTGATTTTGTAATTAAATATAAATTTTACGAAATAGTAAATTTCCTAGGCTTTATAAAATAATCGCGAACCAGGCGTTAAATCTATTAATTACGTTGCAAAATATAGTGTACTTCGGCAGAGGTCGTGAGTTATTAGAATAATATATTAATTTATCTATCTATTTATTAGATTCAGCTTTTTTTTAAATTGATTGTTATAATGTTCATTAAAACATTGTTGTATTTTTATTACGTTAAAGTTATTCTTTTAATGAACGTTTTATCAATAAGCTTTATTATTTTACTTTATGTGTTTTCTTGCATTTTGATTGTTTACTATTATGTGAGTTATTTTTCTCTCTTTTGTGTTCCATCACTAGTAAAAATAAAACACAATACAGACTGGTGATGGATGTTTAGATTTGTGTAAAGACTGGGGAGAACCTAGAGAACTCTTTCATTTAACAAGTAATGTTTTATTATTCGAAAGGAAATTCGCGGAAAGCTTGATATTAAAAATCAATAAGACCTGTCTAATAAACTAGATCCTAAAGACTCATCGTAGATATCACGACTATAGGAATTGTATTTCAGTTAGAGTTAAGTATTTGTTCCTGCATCAGCGTGTTGCAGAATCTGGGATCGTTATGCTCTCCAAACTATTTAGATCTTATTTTTCAGCAACCAAAACCTAAACTATCTATACTCCAAGTTAAGAAATGAAACCTTCGACTGGTTTCAGATATATGTAAGATGTTTTGAACAGCTTCTAAGCTACTGAACTTAGTAAGGAAGAGAGATAATTATCTACTTAATGTGGTTTCGACACCATTTAAATTATCGTAAGACATTAGGAATTAACATACCTACATATACAGATTATTCTGCGATTTAAAGGATTGAAACCTTCGATTGGTTTCAGATATTTATTTACCGAACTTATTAAAGGAAGTGGAATAATACCTACCTACCTATATACATTGCGGTTTCGATACTGCTGAAGTTAATACTGGATATTTGGAATGAACATCATTACTTCAAAAATCACAGATAAAACTACTGAACTAAATATAGTCAGGTTGATAACTACATTACAGTTCGTAGATTCGATGCTACGAAAAGGAATACAAGAGTTTTGGAAATTTGTATTTCCTTTCTTTTTATTATATTTCAGCTGTTAAAGCATAACGATCCTAGGTACAAAGAAGCCATCGAGGTTTGTGGGAGTTCTTATTATTTACCCATTTTGGTTCCTAATATTTTAGAGTTAGACTTTTAATGTTCCAATATTATTTTGTTATCTCAATTGATTAAAGTGATTCAACTCTTATTATTTATAGTTTATTAGATTGCTTTACTATCTACAGAAATGGTTAAAGAACCAAAATGGAAATACCACTGTTATAATGAGTGATTTATTGGTACAGTTTTGATTTTAAATAACATAATCACTTCTTGTACAGTTGGCTTAAGATTAATTAGAATAAGTTTACTTTTACGGCTTATATTTGGTATTTTCCAAATATCCTTATAATAATACTTTTAATATTACTTATTTCGTTAAATTTGCGATTACGGTTTATGCTTGGTATTTTCCACGGCATTATTACGGAAACATTTTATTAATAAATTGTAATACAAAATTCTTATTGCGTTAAATTTACGATTACGGTTTATGCTTGGTATTTTCCAAAGCATATTTTAGAAATAAGTTCATTGTACTCTTGCGTTCATTTAATTATACACGGAAATACCTAGTTATTGATAGGTACTTTTGATTTTGCGTGATACCGGTAGAATTTGAAGTCGTACCTTGTTTATACTACAGGGGTCAGGTACGCTAATGTAGGTAGATGCTATAAGAGCACAATAGTTCGTTGTTCAAGGAGATTTATATTACACTTAATTCATCTCCTGCGCAATTCTTAGATATAGATCATTATTTACTTCATTGATGGTTCATACCATAGGTATGAGGTGGGAACGCTAGTACCTACTATATGCACACAAAGGCTCGTTATTCGAGGTGTGCTGTTTTTGTTTATAACATAAAGTACCCTAGTGCGCAACTCTTAGATGTAGGTTGTTATTCTCACTAGAGTCTGTTTATATTTTGGGAATCAGTTACACCTTATGAAAGAAGGTACTCATTGCTAACAATGGTTCTTTGATAGCGGCAATTCATATTAGATTAAGTACTCGTGTCGCATAACGTTAAAATGTATACATCCGCAATTCCGTTCCCACAGCGATTTTTTATATTTTGGGATTTGGGACCACTTTAGTGGAAGGTACTTAATGTTGACGAGGGCTCTTGATAGCGACGAGGTATATATGACCCAGGTACTTAAGATAAAGCATACAAACTCTTTAACTAGGACTGTGTATCGGATTTGCCTGCGGTATAAGGTAAACCCAGTATAGAGTCAATAACGATGCATCGTTATAGGTAGGGCATATCTTAATTTGTTAGATTACTTTTATATGGAAATGATTTGATTAAAGAATGACTTGTTGATTTATTTCTTATCCCGGTAATCCTGGTTTTGAAAGGTAAAGGTAACGGTGGTTTTCTGGTAAGTTATGAGTAAGCAAGGTACATTTACAGACGCACAACCCTGAGTACTTTTACATATAGATATGGGAGCTGATGTAGACTACTCGTGCTTATTTATGACATTCGTCTGTGTTTTACTTTAGTTTAAGGTTTTGTTTGATCGATGAAGTTTTATTGATTTATTACTAGTCCGACTGTACTGACACACTATTGAATTTCTGTGGGTTTTCATGGGTGTCAGGAATATTTGTGATTGGAAAAACTCACAACTTTTTCAATGAAGCAAGGTCCTGGCTTTAGACCTGTGATTTCTCCACTGCAAGCATATTTACTATACACGCAGCTGATATCTTTACGCACACTCTACATAGAGTTGTAAAGGCGTGTTTCACTAGGCCGGTGATTCATTACCTTATAAACTCAACCTACGACACTAAATATTCATTATGGTTAGACTAGTATCGCGAGTAACGTAGACTCACTTAGGGAAATTCCTTATTCCGTCATTCTCCTACCCAACTCTCATCCTTTCCCTTTAGATAAGTTTATATCGGGAAACTGGTTCAGTTTTAGCATAATTGGTTAACAGTGTGGTTTTGCACCCACTTAATAATTAGTAATATTAATGATTGTTGAATAGTAATTTTTTAGTTCATCTATTTCGAGCTTTCTGGTTTCTAAAGGTGAACATATGGGAGGACCTGACCTCTCCTGTGTTTGGTAACCAGCGCTGGTGGAATATCATGTATGGATAGGCATAAAAATGTCGTTCATGCATTGGGACCCCTCCGCGTACCTTCTGGCTCTGCCGGCACTTGAGACTGATCAGGATCCTAACCTAACATCGCTATACGAGATCATAAAGTCAGAAATGTCTTTAACATTATATACTGGTAGCAACCAGTTAGAGCAAAGCTCTAATCTTTAGTAAAAGGACAATGTTCCAAATATGATGTACTGGCATTCTCCAGCTTTCACCATACACTGACACAAGTCAGAAATATGTGCAACAATATATGTACTGGTAGCAACCAGATAGAGCAAAGCTCTAATCCTTATCAAAAGAGACATCGTTCCAAATATAATGAACTGGCATTCTCCAGACTAAAACTATGTACTGGCATACTCCAGCTTATACTATGTACTGGCATACTCCAGAATACATAATGTACTGGCATACTCCAGATTATTACGGCAAAGACCGATATTATCAATTGAAATATTTTAACTTCATTTTATAAGTTAACCACTTTATGTGAGATTGAATGGTCGTCTGATAACATTTATTGTTATATATAACCTAGACACCATTCCCATCCTACCCCCTCCGGTGTCGCGAGTGCGACTTGCGAGGCATGGGGTGGCTTTAGGGGAGGTTGGAGGCCATCGGGGGTTTCCCCCATTTTATCCTTTCCTTCCTTCCTAAATATAATTCTAATGTATTTGTGTATGAGATTCTCCAAACACTGCAATTTGAACATAATTTTCATTTACTATTTCTCTTTCAGCTTTCTTACACATGAACCAAGTTCTCCATTTTATTGCGTAGCAATCGATTTTATAAACTCACATGAACGAAGAAGAAACAAAGCAATTACGTTGAAATCTGCGATAAACTTATAATGCGTCTTCTCTTGTTAAAAGTTGATTATTGTTTGAAATATTTAAGTTTTCTTGTAATTAAAATTTCCATTAAATAGTTTCCAACTCTAAAAGAATTTGGGTTACTTATTTACACAACGAAGGGTTCCGACGATCATCTGGCCAAGTTAGTTTTAAGTTCGATTAAATGGTATCCTTGGGTTAGGTCTTTTCTCTTTGTTGGGGAATAGTCTTGGGGGGGGGTTAGTTACAATATCTTACATATTGATAAGCACCTCCAGCAGTTATGAGCTCTTAACATTGGTGGGTACGCTCAGGGGAACCTTTTAGATTCGCTGAGAGCTGGTGTCACTTTCAAATCGTCAGTCTAAGAAATGGCAGCATCTGAGGTTTACTGAACATCCCCCACTCGGAAAATTTGTCACGACAGAGTAATTTTTTTTATTTACTCCCTTGTGGCTAGCCACCCACACCACGCAAACCGGTTGTTTATTATATTATATTTCATATCAGACATGCTGGAGCATGAAAAATATCAATATCTGACACACATGAGTCCATGTCATGTCATTGTTTTTTATAACCTTAAAAGTCTGTGGAAGCTTCCCCCACCGCTGAAAGTGGAAACATTATAGGACATCAAAATGTATTTTTCTTAATATGAATATCTAATCTATCAAATATAATAGGTTTCCGCGACGCTCGAGTAAATCCACATTTACCAACATGGGCTTGCGTTCTATGGAAAGTGACTAGATACTAAAAAGCACTGTTTATAGAATATTACATTACTTGTCTTCCCAATTTTTTATTGTTATTTTTATTTATTTTCTTTCCCACAAGAGCGAAAGAAATATACTAAATAAGTGAAGAACACAGAAAGTGTACATAACACAAACTTTTATAATGAATAATAGATTTTCTCTCTGGGTACGAAAGTATTACATATACTCGTATAACAGACCGAAACTCACACTAACTAACTTTACTAGGGTTTTGATATTTATTTGGTTTTTGATACATGATTTACTTCATATTATTTGGTAAGAATAGATTAATTTATGATATTTCTCATTTCAGGAAAATGCCAAGTTCTTGTGGAAAAAACGATAGACCTCGATTGGAAGCGTAGTTAGTACTTAGGTAAATATGTAAAACTAAAACTCTCTCATTTAAATTCAGCTTTTAATTACTATATCATGCCTTTATGACTCTTCTTTTGGGAGACGCGTTTGAAAGTTTTAATAAGGGTAACCACATCTTTTTGTTCAGATGTACGCAACAAACTGTTTCTTTAAAAGTTAGGTATAACGTTTGTACAGAAAATAGATATTTTTTCTTTATTACTTATTAGTTAAAACACATTTTCCGGTTTGACACGCCGTGGTCGCAAAGGTGCAATCTATAGCAGTGAATTCAACATATCGTTTAAAAACAAGATAAGCCGCACAAAGCATGTCATGACTCATGACGTGTGTACATCAGATTATTTGTTACACCAGCACACCCATTTCGTGTGGAAACGCAATAAATGAAAAACACACAAGAGTTCGATACCGAGTTCATGAATAAACAAAATACAGGCCACCATTTGGCGGTGTTATTGGATTTTTGGGCCTAACCGAGACAACAAATCACAGCGTAACCAGAGTTTTAGATTTTAAATTACATTTTATTGACATTACCATTTTTTGCAAAAAGTAATCTAAAGCTGAGGATTAAGGAAAGAGCATGGGCCTATACGCATTGACAAATGGGATTCACGTGGTTCGTATATAAGCATCACAAATTCACAACGGTGAAACCTGAACTTTACTCACCATAAACGTAATTATGGCACCGATCAATCAAAACGTGCTCAACGATATTTAGATGGCAGAATCAATTTGACCTCTACCTAATTTAATTTACTGAAGTAGTTCATATACCACTGTTTGATGTAATAATACTGATATCAAACAGTGTTATATCAGTATATTATTATGATAGTATATGAGTGGTCTGGTCTATGAGTGAAATAGGTACTAATAAGTAACTTCCATATAGTAACAATGATATGGCGCGGCGTGGCAGACCAGTCAACTGTGACACCTGTCGCCTGTCAACTATAAAAAAAATTTACGATGATCCATTTATCAGGATTATCACAATTATACTACGAGCAAGAAGTGTAAATTATGACATTTTACTGGGTTTATTTATTTTCAATTAAAAAGTCGAAGGAAATCTCATTTCTCTTAAACAATAATAGTATACTTTTTTTTTTTTACAGGAGAGAAAAAAAACACGATAATATGCCGGTCGACTCAATGCACTCGATGATTGAACGAGAAGTGGTTGTGTGAAGAAATTGAGTGAATAGAAGTGAGTAAAATACCAAAACCGCGTATTCTGAACTGAGAACCTCTGCTTTAAAGACATTTTATACTCCCGAATCTCTCAAAAAATGTTTGTTTTTTTGTGGTGAAAAAGAAAAATAAAAAAAGTTTAAAAAAACTGGGGTGGTTAAAATGTTTGCTGCAGAATTCTCGAAGAAGAGATTGTGTAAATAATATCTTATCCACTTCCACTAAAGTTGCAAATATAAATCTCTATTTCGCCTAAATCTAGACTAGGTATGCATATCTTCTGCTTAATAAGCTTGTTAGATTACAAAATTGTTATTTTCGGTTTACATTTAACTGACGCAAAATATATTAATTTTTCACCGCATTCATGCAAAGCGATTTCCCATACGTCTTACGGAATTTTCCTATAGGTATTGTAACCGAGTTATAATATTTTGTTTAATCCCTGCGCTACACAATATCGTAAAGAACGCTTCGTCGACAGCCCACTCCCACTCTCATAAATCATCGGAAAATCTCACCTTATAGCCCACTGCAAGGCTCTTTTTTTAACCGACGAAAAAATGAGGAGGTTCTCATGTCAACGTGTATATATTTTATTTATAATCCAAGCTGCCCGCCTGGGGAACGCATTGCGCGTTTTTATACAAAGTGCGCCATCTCTGCACGTCCTAAACGATAATGTGAAGAAGTTTTTACCTACACAATAAGTTGACATAATTTATATATATTATAAAGTATACGTATTATTATTTAAATGTACATATTTTATTGGTTCCTATATGTTTTAATACCGCAGCGCAGTCTAACTCAAATGGTACGTACCTACATGAGGTATAAAGTAAAGTACAAATCTATAAAAATTAATTGTATTGTTATGCTAATGAACAAATGAATACAAATTGTAGGCAATTCCCGTAATTCTCAACTCGTGAGCTATCATCATAACAAAGTTGTCTTAACGAAGTACCTTTAGCCCAAACTACGTGACCCAACATAAATCAGTAGCTTTTATACTCGTTACATTGTTCAAAACAATTCGTTCTTCCAGAGATTAAAGGAAATCAAGAGACGAAACGTAGAAACGTGGTGAAAGTGGAAAATTGCCAAAGTAGGACGTCATTTATCAACGCCGCTTGCTGACATTTCACGCCTTCGGTGAATCTTAAATGGAATAGACACCGCAGGGCTATCTGACAAAACCACAAAACTCTAAAGTAACAAGTCTCTAGAGCAATCTTGATCAAGGAAATATTCTATCTCTCTAAACCTAAAACAAGATACATATATCATTACGATCTACAACACTAATATTGTAACTATTTTTTTTTCCTCGTCGAGTTATATATAAAACCTGAAAAAAAAGAAAGAAGGCATTTCCTAAGTCACATCTGAGTTAGCCTGCACTACGTCCGCCACTTTGAAGTAAATTTGATAACTCTTATAATATATTCCTGTAATTTCACTACCGCCCGCGTAGGTAGGTACTCGAACTATTACATCGTCCTCCTTTCAGACCGGAAAACAGCATGCATTTTAGCGGCAGAAATAGGCAAATGGTGAGTTATTCTCCGAACGAGCTTAATTCACATGAAACTCACACACACTTAAGTACTTACCTACTACTCATAGAGATACGTTATATAAGTATCCCGTCCCGGCTTTGTACGAGTAGGCAAAAATAAGGCGGGTCGTGAGTTCGTGCAAAATTCCCATAGAAAAAGGACTTTCAGTTTTTTCCGACTTTTCCATATTTCCGGTAGATGCCAAGATTTTTTTTTTCAAACTTGTCCTGACTATTACTCACACATTAAACAAAAAATATTCATATCGGTCAAGCTGTTTTTCTTAAATTTTATCGAGACTAACGAATTGCTATTGATTTTCATATAGGTACCACCTGCCTAGAAGAAGAAAGATATATCGCATCCTTAATTTTGTAGTAGTTGTGTAATTAAATTTTAAATATTTAAAAAAACGTTATGTATATGTTTAGTAGCGTCTCGTGTTTTGATAATAAGCCGTGTTCATAACAGTATGTATAGAACTGGTTACAAATTCGTCACAAAACGGCTCTGTATTCAATGAAAGCTTATCTTTCTAGTTAGCTGCCTTATCAAATTACTCGCATAATAATAATTTGAGGCACGTCACCACAAAAGAAGTGCAGTGTGCATAACTTTATCCCGTGGCGGTGGTGGACGATAGACACGGCTGGAGGTTGTCTTAGAATATATGATTAGCTGGAACCAGCTCACGTACGGCCACCACCGGAAAGGACGGATAGGGCAATCCTTTTTAATTATTATTACTGCAGTTTACTTTTGCTTTGTCCATGACAAGCAGTATTTCCTCAAGTTTAATTTGGATTAGACGCTAGCTAATATTTATATATTTAGTACTATCTTGAATCTGGTAAGTATCTATGCTAATTATTATTAGCTAGAATTAAAACTGTTAAAAAGAAGCCTCAAAAGTGTAAGTTTCTCAAGTTAATTAATAAAAGTAGGGTTCTATAAGAGAAGGAAAACCCTTTTGCAGCTATATTTCCGGACTGTAGCAAAAACTTTCCAGGTAACATAAAACTTATCTGAAGTCCGGAAAGCTCTTCGTACAAATGGCATTAAAAGACGCTATGAAAGTGGAATAAATAAAAGTAGAAATGTGTGTGTGTGTGATTCCAGAAGCACACACACACACACACACACACACACATTTCTACGTAAACTTGTACAGGTCGTATGTATAGAAGTGGTATAAAAACGAGTGGTTGAATGCGCGTAATTTATCTATGGAATGAGTTAATAACTGAATATCTATCGAGAATTCGTACAAACATTATGTTTCTTATAACGTAATGTAAAATTATCGAGATAAATTGATTTTTCTTTACAACTTACAGTGTACACTGAGAGAAATAATCTGACTTTCCTTCTGAGACTTACCTTCCAAGACTGATTCCTTCCTTATTTCACCTTAGTTTTCCCTCTATAAATAAAACCATTTTAGATGTGCATTTAGCATGCTTTGTCAAATCAGGCGACAAAATCTGTCAGTTAGCATTGTGGACACTACCTGTGCTTCGTACAGATAAATACGAATGATCTATACATGTTTCGATTTTCTCTCCTGCTTTTTGCAGAGACAATATAAATCAGTGCTTTCTGCCAGAGTCAAATCTATCAAATTGACGAGGAAAGTTAAAAAGTTACATTTTTAAGAAAAAGTTACGAAAATTTATTTCATATTCAGCATTAATAACCGTCTTCAAAATAAAAAGACGTTCACAGTCTGACCGGTCCGTTAAGAATTCGTTTTTTTTTAATTTTTATTTATAGATAAGCATACCTACCAATGATAACAGATCTAATAATAATAATCATGCAAAGGCGTAGCGAAACGAGCGAAAAATTTATTAACTTTTCAATTAAGATGACTTAACAGTTCATTACTCTAAAAATGAGCCAGCATGGTAGATTGCGGCCCATACTCACTCTCAGAGAGAAGGCCAGTCCCAAAGTGGGAAAGTGAAAGGCTGATGATGATGAAACTAGGAGTAGCGGTAATCTTACTCTAGTCTTTTCTATACTACTGAAAACAGCAAAGAAATCCTACAGCGATGGTAAAAACGTTTTTAAAATAATAGAGCAGTAAAAGGCCGAAAAAAAATCCGTTTCTATTGGTTCTGTTTACAACTGAAAACGCGACGCAACGTGACAGCGGGTGGTTGATTGTAAAAAAAAAGGATGTTAAGAAAGTCGTTTTTTTGTTCATGTGTTATGAATGGATTAAGTGACATATTTGTATGAGCTGATAGCGTCAAATCTGTGCTACTGATTATTATCGCTTGAGTGTCATTTTAGAACACAATTAATCTCCAAAAAGAGACACAATCAGATGTGACTTGCCCATATATATCGAAACATTTTCTCAGCGGATAAAGCTTCCTGACCTAGGGAAAAATCTATCAATAGAAGAGCTATAATTCGCAGGAACTATAAAAAAGAAAATATTTTTAGTAATTTAAACGTTGGTGATTTAAACGTTAATTGAACAGTTTGACAGACTCGCTCAACATATTTCCTCGCTAGCGACGGTGGTCTCTCAAACGAAGTTTAGTTAGTCATATCACATGCTGTGACGATTACCATATCGAATCAAGCTCAGTAGAGCTCAGTAATTTGATCCGACCAAATACTCTGAGACGTGTTCCGTTATTCAAAGTTCAGTGCTTTCCACACGAATATTGAAACCACAAGCAGACTTTAAAACCAAGAAACAATATCAATTAAACAAAACATTCTGCTTACAGAGTTATTTCTCATATTTATTCAATGCTAAATTTAACTAGGTAACTTTAAACCTGTTATTGCATCGTTGTACCGAAAAACATTTGAATAAGTAGGACGTATAGGTATAATAATTATACATGAGTGATACTTACATAATATTTTAAAACAAGGAAAGACAGGTCATTTTCCGAATAGTTCCACTGTCGACTTAGCCCAAATAAGGAGGAATTGTTACCCTCTTTTTAGTGTGTTTGTGGGGTAGGTTTACCTAGAGAAGAAACTTTTTATTTATGGCACAAATTATACTTAGGTACAGATTACAGATGATATTATATAAGGGCAACTAATCTTCGTGGATAAACGTAATTGACTGGGACTTTACTCGATTGCTGTCAGTGCAAGAGTGGTGACAGCCCTACGACCACTACTTATTATTCACATTTTATTATTACCTGAAAAAAATAAAATTTTTTTTTCTTAGAACAACAGCTATGAAGTAGCCTTACTCCTACATTTTTTTTTCAGTTTTTAAAACTGCTTGTTCCACACAGTTAGTTCAAGCAGTTTTACCTGACAAATGACTGATGAGTAAAAACTAAAAACAAAACCCCAACAGATTCACTTCTGATAATAATCAACAAGATATCAAGTACAAATTTTACATGAATAATTATCATTCCGCATGTTAATATTCACATGAAATTTGTACTTGATATCATTTTGATATCGAATATAATTTTACGGAAGTGGGGTACGGGAAGGGAAGGAAATCACAATTTCCAATAAAATGATGGCTTATTTTCTATGAATTGCGTCCGTTCCGTGCCTGGGCATTTGCTTATACATAATAAACACCATCTAACACTAATATAATTGATCGATTCTATCTTATACCATTTAATCACAACATACTATGACAGGAATATTGATTTACTATACTCCGCAGGCCGCCTTACATAATAATTATTATAACTGCAGTGGACAGGCACACAAATTGCATATTATATTTCTGCATAATTACTAAATTTCCCTTTCCTTAACTCGTGTACCCGAACACATTATAGCTTATACACTCTAAGGCTCACTTGCACCACCGATTTAAATCTTCATCATCATCATTCAGCCTTTCACGTTCCCACTGCTGGGACTCTGGCCTTCTCTCAGAGAAAGTATGGGCTGCAATCTACCACGCTGGTCAATGCGGGTTGGTAGATGTCGCATGCTCTTGAATGTTGCAGTTCTTGCCGTTCTTGCCATTTAAATCTTAATTTAACGAAATTCACTTGTCAAATCGTATGGAAAATTTGGTTAAATCTAGATTTATACAAGGTTTAACGGGTTGTGCAAACCAGTCTGAGTGTAATCTTCCGTTATACGCTTAGAAATGCTCGATTTGACAAACTCGATGACTGTTTTTTTTTTGCCTTGTTATGTTTTTGACTATTTTATTGACATACATACATTAAAGTATAGCAAGTATGCGCTCGTCCACAAAAAATATAAGGAAAATATTGTTTTTATACGACAACTTTGCTGGGATTACACGAAGTTCACGGATAGGGGAAGTTGTGGAAAGAAAGAAAACCACGAACGACCCGCCTGCCGACCGACGACGAAGCACGTCGCGCGTCGTTTTATCAGCATTGTTCTACCCAATGTATACCTATGCTATGTGCTCATCTGTACAGTTATCTTATCACCAAAGTAATCTGTTTTTCTTTCACAGGCTCTGTCTTTCTCTTTCTTCTAACAATTTTATTAATTCCATTTTAGGTTCACTGATTACATGTATCAATGTTTACCTTCTATACTATACGTTTGTCTAAGTTTTACACCCGTGGAAAAATGTACTGACCTTATGAGGGTATTTCACACTGTCGGCTTCAGTGCAAATACCATGCTGTACCACTTACAAAAACGATCACAAGTACAACAGATTCTATTGTAGAGAACAATACCTCATTTCGCTTAGGTCGGCAGTTGATGGATCCGCATGATGCGGTATTGTTAGAAATGGTTTTGATGCGACCTTTTTTGTAAACCTACGCAAGAATTATGAGCACTAGATACGATAAAATATCTAAGGCACAACAACATTTGCTCGCACTGCATTTACGCTTCCAAATTCCTGGCTGCTTGTGCAAACACACTGATTATAATCTCCTTGACTCAAGACTTCGTACGCAAATAAATACTTCGTAAAAAAGCTTCCAGCCTATGTACCTCCTACTTAACTTTGTACATTTAAGCTACATGATATGTAATGAAAAAGTATATAGGTACAAAACATAAATATGAAATAACTTATAAGCTATTTATAATTGAAAAAAGAAAAATGCCTTACACAAAAACCGGGTTTGGAATATGAATTATTTGTCCTCTCCCAGTGCTGGTTATGTAACTTGGTTATGTACGGGGAACAAGTGGAATTAATATACCTTAGTTACTTTAATCAAATTCTGCACTCAACCTAATAAAATGCTTTGGCAACGACCTTGCAGGGTACATGCATATTGTTAGCCACTTGCATTATGTGTCTTGTGCCGCTTGTATTGTAGGTATACGTCCGTTTTTTTCGCCGGACAACAGACTGTTTTTTTCGCCGGATTCACGGTGGTGTACCTATGTTTTATAATGAATCTGAGCACATGGTCATCGGTCCAGAAACGATTACAAAATATTACAGAGAAAATATTAATAGGCTTCCTGTGTGAGTTAACTACCGGATTCCGGAGCTCCGGAGTGTATATATATATATCTGTACCGTAGTGATTGCTCTATCCATAACGCTGCTTAGCTGTCTGTGCCGAGTTCGAGTTTCGAGTAATTGTGATTTAATTAAGAGCTATTGGGGACAAGTGAACAAGAAGCAAATATCTGGAGTTTCTCTGTAGGGTGTATCACTAGCCAGATATCTAATTTTGCATCTGCATAATGTTGAAATCTTCTATGTTGCGTGCAAGTCAAATTATTCGGTAGGCTTATCATTATACGTTAACGTCGGTATGTGATAAGATTGGATATAGGACGATGCGTTGTATGGGCAAATAACTTCTTTTTTACGTAGCTTGACGGAACCTTCAGGAATAGGTAAGTGGAGTGGAGTAGGTTATTTTGTAACATACTTATTATGTATTCAGAACTAATACTCTTATGTAGAGCCAATGGACACAAATGAATAATAACCGTTTAGAGGGGCCTATGTTCAGCAGTGGATTTCTTCCGGCTATTGATGACGATGATTTAGAACTCGGTACCCACTTTAGATAGGGATCATCATTATTAGAGATATTGTGATAGAAAGGGTTAGTCCACAAATCCCCATTGATTTGCCACATCAATGGGAATCTTTATATTGCGTATTTCGAAACAACAGACTCCTCAAGAAAACAGGTGAAACGTCGTCATCGTGCGGCGTGTGCGTATTAGGTCAAATTTATAATAGACAATAGACAATATATTTATTTGAGGCAAAAAACAACATACACTTTACAAAATAAAATTTGAAAATAAACATAAACAAAACAAATAAACTTAAATACTAATACAAAGACAATCAATTACAATAAATGTAATAAAATATTTAATATTAATAAACTAATATTTATTTATAATATATAATTTATACGCAAATAGAACAGCAAAGTGTTTATATAAGGGTTCCGTATTTCTTTTTTTGGTACGGAACCCTAAAATGGAGAATATTCGGTACAGAGGAGGACTGAAGGACATTATGTGAAAAAGGAAAACTTGTCCTCTATTTACATACCAGATGGCTAGCTTAAGTAAGATGAAACTCAGTGGATAGGTTCTAATTAATTCCTAGATCCGCTCACCGCTCAGAAGAGAATTCAACCTTCGCTTTAATGGCTGTGGATTTACGTTTTATGGTCAAAGAGGCAGTGCGGAATGCAGGACACTGTGCCAAAGTCCGTCTGAGTGAATATTGAAATACAATCAGCTACCTTTAATATGGCTTGCGTCATGTGTATTGGATGGATTTATTAATTAATACTGTACCTACACGAATTTTGGCAAAACCAAGGTTAGGATGCTTTGTAAAATTAAGAACAAATAGACTAAGTACTTTTTAATAGCTCACGTTGTTTGTACAGTTTACGCTCGTAAGATTAATAGCTAAAATTAAAATTTATGGAACAGCCCTTTATTGCTTCCGATGTGCCAATATTGAGTTGAGCCGCGCTTTCTCATAAAATACTAAGTATATTCCTATCCCTATAATAAGTATAAGAGCAAAATATAGATTTCTTTCTCTATAGTACTAAGTATATGTAATTGCTGCGGTGAATCGTACAAAAACTACCTACAGTAAGTCGGACGCGGGGGAAATAAATGTCTCTTTTGTGGGTATAACTGTCCTAACTGCCTAATTAGAGACACGTTATGTAACTGCTGAACTTTGAAATGGTTTCGTGATTCTAATAAAGAGATGTCGTTTGGGTCAGTCAATAGTGGTAGTAGAGAGCTGACGGGCTGTATTCAATTATGCACTAATATAGCGGGATTGAGTACAAAATTGGAGTTAATTACAATCAATTACACAGTCATTGTGTCCAAAAATTAACATATATAATATACAGCAAAAGATTGCAAAAAGGCCTTAAAATACAAAACTCAAAAGTCCTTCGAGCTATTTTTGCAAGTAGATATTGCTTTGACTATTTTATGCGCTCGTTTCTCCCGTGTACTTGCAAAATGTCGGACAAGCTCTCTTCACTGGTTGTTCGCATTACTATAAAGAGCAGTCTTGTAAGATGGGTGTCAAAAAAGTTATTCGGGGTTAGTAACATATTGGCAACAATCCTAGTATTGTCCATAGGTTACGGTCACTGCCTACAATCGGGCGGACAATCTGCTGAGGTTCCTAAGAACATACTCATTTAAAAAAAGGTTTTTTGTCTTTTTTATTAGGTTTGTTACTCCTAGATTGGCATGAGCAGCTGGCAGCCGGCATGGCTACTGAGAAGGTACGGTACACCCCTCAGTCGCCTGTGGAGAGAGGCTATTGAGACCCAGGCTTTAATATTAGTAAATATTCATAAGATACGAATTAAGCATAAATAAGCGTGTCTCTAACATTTGAGTTGCTAGTGGTTCTGCCATGAACTTGAACTACCAAAACCTAATCTGATCTAAGTACTTAGAAGACATCATTTAGCTGAGATCTGACTAAACGCAAAGGCTTCACTGCTTCCTTTCACTGGTCTCTACTTCCTTTCTATGTGTTTTTGGCCCCTAATGGTTTCAAAAAAGTTTGTTTTCATCCCACCATCGTCTTTATTACAGATTTTGAAACCCATTTTACATTTTACACATTCAAAGAAGCTACGCAGATAAAATTAAGCAAAAGAAGCAAAACTATTTCAGGCTGCATGAACCTGGAGAAAACTCTCTGTATTTGTTGTTTTATACATACAAAGCAGATAACTAGAAGAGTTCCTCTTTGATATTTATTATTCCTCTTCCTTTTTTGATAGCACAAACTAGTTGCAAGAAAATCTTGCTATTACAATAAAGGCTTGTATATTAAAACGTAGTACCTAAGCCACTTAACTTCTCTTTGTGTAAACAGGGTGGAAAAGGGTACCCGGTGGAGAGAAGGTTAAAAAAAATGAATGACTAGTGACATGCCCGCGGCTTTACCTGTGTGAAACTTAAATGTTCGTTTGACTTTCATAGAGGGTGATTTACAAAATAACTTTTCCTATGCACCCCTACACTACAGAAAAAGCTACTCGTTATATTTCTCTTACTCTGGACCGGTGATAGAGGCTGTGCATTGATATATCAGTAAATGAGTCAGGATTTTGAATTTTATTTTAAACTAGGTAGGTACTAGCTGTTCCCGCGCTTTGATCCGCGTGGACTACAGTTTATCACAATAAAAAGTCTTTTGTACCCAGGGTTCAAACTATCTCCATACCAAATTTCATCAAGATTGGTTCTATGGGTGTTTACTTTATCCAGTACAAACAAACAATCAAACATTTTCTCTTGATATACTCGTAGGTATTATGATATTACCTAGTATAGATAAGTATGTTGTTAATTTTACTATTACGAAGGCAAACTTAATTTTTGAAGAATTTCTTGTCTCGCCGGGTTTGACCCGGGAACATGCCAATAATAATTTAGTCCTACAATTTTATGGCATCCGTTGACAGGTTTAATGATTAGGATTTAAAGTAGGACAAGAATAACTATTAAACCTATCTACAACGCTGATAGATGTTATTTAGTTCTTTGAAATCAATCTGAATAGATGTACTTACCTATACATAGAAAGATTCTACATGCACGTGTAATTAATCTGTAGCAGAGGCCAGCGCCAATGCAGACTAACCAAAGGCCCTCAATTCAAATGCAAATTGAAAATCGACCTCCCGCCACCCATTCACTCCCCTTTATTCACCCCTTTCTCTTAATCGCCGGCTGTTTAGCAACCGACAACAGTATTAGTCATGTTTAATTTGTAAAATTTTCACTTAGATATTAAGAGCTCTATCTCATTCCTCATTATTAAACTCGCTAAACGTGAAACGCTTTCAAATTCCTGAACAATTCGCTCATCAGCCTCATGTCAGAATACGGGCACAAGCTATGAATGATAACTAACGTGAAAACAAGCAAACAATTATTATGAATGCGACACTCGGGGTTACAAATTGAGATGAGCTTGGTAGCGTCTAATTAAAATGCACCTATGCAGGTCTACACGAAAGAGATAATAAGTACCTACTTAACTACCGTGGTTGAAAAGAGGGACGGAAAGTGTCTCAAACTTGCAAGCTCCTATTGTCCACGACCACGAGTCGGCACCTTGTTGTATTTTTCCTATAAAAAGTATAAACCTATAGAAAAAAGACATCTCGTAGTTACGTCTACGAATATATGACACGTCTACGAATTTTCAAACGTAAAATGACCTTTGGAGCATTAATAAATAAATATCGGGGACCGTTGCATGCAAATTGACCTAGCCCTAACTTGTGTTATGGTATGGGTACTAGACAACCATATACATACTTATATCCTATCCCACTATAATATTATGAATGCAAAAGTTTGTGTGTGTGTGTGTGTGTGTGTGTGTGAATGTTTGTTACCACGTATCACCGTAACTACTAAATCTATTTGATAAAATTTAGAATGGAGATAGCTTATATCCTGGATTAACACATAGGCACAAAGGTTCCTGCGGGATAACGGGAAGACGCGGATGAAACCGCAGGGCGCAACTCGTAGAGAAATAAATACTTATATAGATAGAAATATCTAAGACTCAGGAACAACTTCGTGCTCATCACACATACATACCTATATTTGCCCTTACCAGGATCCGCCAAACATTATCGATTATATTAACATTATCTGAAAGAATAATATTCTATTATTCTTATTGAAAGAGGCAAATTAATTACTAACATAACGTCTTCTTAATCATTCAACTATAGGTAATGTTGGAGTTATCAGGACGCCACAAGGACTTTGAGGTGCGTTACGACTAATATAGCCGGGGCCGACAGTTTCAGAAATAAAAACTCCAAAAGAATAACTCACGACATTGCATAAGTTCGGTTGCTAGTTCTTGATTATTTATTATTGCTACTGCGTTATAATATATTATGGTGCATTGATCATAGAACGTTGCAGTTTCAGTTACCTATTAATTTTAATTGAACTCTCGATGTACGAGGTAATATTACAGTCTATCATGTAGTTATTAATGTGTCCTGGCCCAGGACTCCTGGGCCAGATGTCTAGCGTATGTAAATAATTTTGTGAGAAGAAAAACAAGGAAGGACAACTGTTATTTGACACATAGTCTTATCACGTTTATTAACCCACAAAAGTTAACACTGCTCACCAATTGTAGGTATAGCTTAATTTTTCATTTTGTTCGAAATGTTATTTATTTGGTAGGTTTCCAGCAAAACTGAAATATTTTACTTCATTCATACCTACCCCTATATTTATGAGAGATCTGATGTCAGCAAATTAAACCTTGCCTACACGACATTTTCACCTTTCTAGGGTTGTCACAAATCACAGACAGATGAGTTTGAGCATAAAACTAATAAAACGCACAGAAGTCTCATTAAAAACGTTACTACAACGTAACATAGATGATCTGTTCTATACAAGATATGGGTGGTTTGTTAATGAGGTAATTGGCGTGCGGTTTCTGGCAGCCCTGGCAGGGGAGGGTGCCAGCGAGGTGCAGAAACCGGAGCCAGTGCGCTGAGTGAATATAAATCAGAGTTTAGGTTAGCACTTCGCCGGCGCGGCGATAACACTGAGTTGGCTCTACGAGTATAATATACAGCGCCATTTATTTACTCTAAGTACTCGTCTATGTAACCAAGTTTGGTGTTATGAAATTAGTTCTCAAATCGACAAGTTCGTTAGCGATACTTCATTATGCTGAATTTATGCTACGAACAGAACTCCAAATCTGCACCACAATTCAACGAGCAAGTCGGTAGGAAAATTCAAAAACTATTACACTCATTCCGCAATTTAAATATATATAACTCAAAGGTGACTGACTGACTGACATATTGATCTATCAACGCACAGCCCAAACCATCTACCATTTGCAATAATTGTTATAATAAAAACCGTTCAGCTAATAAATATGGTGTCTGGATCTGTAATAACTAAGAGTGTCCCATACATTTCCCAGTCCAGGTGTAGCGTGGTGCCATCTTCAACCACAACGTCACTTAACATCAGGTGATGTGTGGTCATTGTTTTAACCATGATTCGTGTGATCTGCCCATAAACACATATTTTATAGCGATGATAAAAGCTCAGTAGTACTTCGACTTGCGATCCGTAGGATGTGGGTTTGAATCCTACAATGAGCTTGAGCTTTCGATGAAGGAAAAACATCGTTATGAAACCATAGCTTGGTGGTAGGGCATTTTCAAGTGTTCACCTTGCTAGCTGCCACCCTCAAGAATATCCCACCAAGCTCCTATCGGTGTGTTCCTGAGCCCAACTGGAGAGCCAGTTCCCAATCCAGGTGTAGCATGGCACCACCTTCGACCATATCGTCACTTAACATCAGGTGACTTGTAGTAAAACGCTACCCTGTAAGACGTAAAAAAAACTTAAAACTGTACTGTCTAAACAAGTAAATAAATAGGTACACTTACCTACGATACTATCAGGTTAGAGAGGTAAGATACTTATTTGTTTTATGGTAATATTAATTCAGAACAACAACAAAGAGGGAATGGAAATGTTTCTGTACAAAGCACTTCAAGGCTTCAGAGCCAGTGCCGAGGCTCGCTCTCAGAAACTACCGTTCCTTTTCAAGGAAAACCTTTGAGATACTTTTTCAATTTCTTGAGAAATTTATAGCAAAAGAAAACAAAATCGTAGCGAAATTATATTCTTCTAGTAAGTAGGTAGGTATCTACTCAGATAATATGAATCAAAATTACAAATATAGAGTTAAATAATGTTTTATTGTAGATTTATTTTATGCATATATTATCTAAATAAATTATTAAATAGGTTCTAGGTTCAATAATCTATGATTGTAAATTGGGTAGACTGATCTTGCTCCGAATCTACCCCGAATAGAAAAATACTTTCGTCTATTTGACATATTATTACGTAGCATCCCTTGCTTCAACCTTTTTGTTTACATATTTCAATGACTGGCAATCATATGATGACCACTGTCTCACTGAAAGTGGCATCGATAAAAAGTGATGACGAGGCCGTCGATTCCGATGGAGCGTAGGTATACTTGCCTACTTGTCTGTAGGAAAGGGTGCTAAATTATTTATATGTCGGGTAATAAAGGCTGACAGGGTGTTCCGTATCCCACTCTTCCATCGTTCGCATTAAACTAGTTACAAAAAAATACGAATACCTAAATAAAAACATGCAAAAATGGATTTGGTGCGCCAGCATCAAATCAAGAAAACTCCATTTTTTGGGGTACAGCACGCACATGCAAACAGTAATGGAATTGCATTTAAGGTGCACTCTGCCGCGGCTGGTTTTTTAGGCATTGATGGATGATCATAAAAATGTGTGTTGAGGTGTAGCCGAAACTATCAATTTTTCTTTTTCTAAAACAATGCACGCATTTTCAAACAAGTTAATAAGTTGAAACATTTTTGAAGTAATGTACAATGCAGGCCCGCCTGATGATAATAAGTGGTCACTGTCGCATATTATGGAGATTTGCAACACAGGAGTGTTGCCCTGAAGAACTCGTTTTTATCACTTTTCCCCCATCTTTGAACTGCCTTCTGTAGCAATGTGGATAGAAGTCGAGGGAGAAAAGAGGGCATAAGTCAAGACTTGATTAAGTACAAGTCCTGGAAATCCCACACATGTGTGTTTATGTGTGGATGAGCTTTATTCCGATGACGAGACGATCGGTCATAAAATCACGATCGTGAGATGAGATTAAATAGCTCTTCCAATCTTCAACCTTGTGTTATTATGTACCTTTAAGTAGATAAATAATTTATGTAGAAATTATGTAATTTATGTGTGTCAGGAACCTTATAACTTAAGGCACGGAGGACTATGTTTTATAATATGTTGTAGTGACAGTACAAACGGAGAAGCGGGCAAAATCACTAGCAACAGCTATCGGAAATGAAACTATGTATGTGTACTAATTTACACATTTATTTATCAAAGACGAAAATGTAGCTTTACATTAAAAATTTCTTGGTCTTTGAAAAAGATGACAATATAGTGCTTACGTTATTATGATCAGAGATTCTAACATTGTAAGGATTTAATCCTACTTGATTGATATAAATAAATTAAGAACTAGGTATCCATTTTCATTGGATTAATGGTAGGGGGGGGGCTCCTGATGACTGAATTTGTTTCTTAACCATTATATAATATTTGGAGCACCCCTACCTTTACAGTTACACACAAGGAAAAAAGATTATATCACTCATCTTACTTATATAATAAACGTACCTCTATGTAGGTAATTGATATCAATAATTTAAATTACGGGGAAAAAAATTAAACACTAAGATTACATGTTACACTGAGAAAAAGACGATTTACGTATCATCACACGCACACTTCCACAATACTGAGTGGCGCAGGCTCAAGGTCTTTAACACTGACAAAAATAATAGCCTCATATTATATAGAAAAAAGTGATTTATCATTATCACACATCTATTACACTTGATTACATGATTATATTGAGAAAAAAACTATGTAAGATTCATTTAGGCAGTCATATGCACACGGCCTCTACAATATACTGAGAGGTGCAGGCTAATGGTATTCACTGTCACAAACAATAGCCTGAAATGAAGAAAAAAGTGATTTATCACACATCTACTATTTCACTTAGATTACATAATTATTACATCAAGAAATAAAACGATTTAAGAATCATTTAAGCAGTCACATGCACACACAGCTTCTACAAATACTGAGTGGTGCTTACAGTATTACTCTGTCGCAAACAATAGCCTCAAATAAAGAAAAAGGCGATTTATCACACATCTACAATTATACTTAGATTACAAGACATAATATACTGAGAAAGAAACCATTTATGATTCATTTACGCAGCCACACGTACACACGGCTTTACAGTCTTTTCTCTGTTACATGAAATGGCATTGACTGAAGTAAAAGTGACATATCACACATCTACTATACTATTACACTCATATTACATACTACACGGAGAGAAAAAGCTATTTACGATCGGTTTACTGGAAAAAAAAAACACGCACACACAGCTAATACTAGTTACTGAGTGGCAAAGTATAGTCTGTACTCTTCACGTGAAACTACCACAAATGAAGAAAAAATATTTTAACGCGCACTTAGGCGCGTCGCTGGTAAGTCGAGGCGAGTTCGCGGCGGCAAGTAAATTTTCTTGTTCTGACGACGACATGTTGAATGATTTGGAATGTGTGAAGGAAACATAGCCGCCCGCGCCTCGAGTCTACATAAAGACCACGCCTCGACAGTGCCGCGACGCAACCGCGGCTCGCTTCGCCGACGTGCCTAACACTGATGAAGAAAATATTTATAACCCATTTACTCTGCGACATACGCACACATAGTTTATTTTTGCCACTAATTACCACTGAGGTTCACACGCTTTACAGAAGGTTTAATCTGTTACGCGGAACGGCCTCTCATAGTATGGCACAATGCCGGCATAGCCGGCGTTGTCCGCGGATCAGGAATTACCCGCAGCCTCAGCGCCTTCCTGGAAGTGGGATGGGTGGTAAGCTGGGAACGGAGCACCCAGCCCGTAGAGATGCCCGTTTGTGCTCTCAATGTTCCCGTCGAAGAAGATCTAAAACAAACATGTTTGATTAGTGATGAGACGCACAACCCGTTCACCTAATGGTTAGCGTCACGCCTGCTTTATTGTAGACTTTCAGTGCCACTCGTTTGTATACTAGGATGACTCATCCTAGTCTAGTCTAGGACCTCTAGCGTGTTCGTTTGACAACAATAACACCTAGATCACAGTGAAAGGCTGACTAGAGGTTTGATAGCTCTTAAATGGCTCAACATAAAAAGTAAATAATTTTGGTATCTGATAAAGCTGTGACACCAAAGTAGATGTTATGCAAATATGTTCGGGAATGTATACAAATTCCCTCGAACAGTCCTTGCCCAAGGCAGTACGAGTAATACAAATTTAGATTTACCTCCTTGATTTTGAAGAACGCCAGCCCCGTGAGATGTGAGTCTGAGCCCGCCTGATGCTGCGGGCCCACGCGCCGGAGTTCCAGCTGATCAGCCACTTCCTGCAGCCCACCCTTCAGATTCTTGCACAGCTTCATCAAGTACTGGAATAAAGGATAACACATCTAAGAAAAGTAGGTTTAACACAATTTATTTTTGTTAATGGAGGACATACATATAAGACTGGTATTTTTCAGTTGGACTGCGGTTGGGCATTGGTTTCTTTTATAAACAATACATATGTAACTATTTAAGATTTTTAACTTCAAAACATATATCCAGGGATATTTTTATGATCTTATTAAAATTATTTTTTTATACTGATGCTTAACAGTTTTTTTTTTTTCATTATAGGTATGAAGGGAAATTTAATTTTCATTGTAATAAAAAATAGGTGTATAGGTATATGTCAACTGAAAATTTAGAAGTTTCTTTTAGCAAAGAGGTAAAAAGTGATACACTTATTACCTATCGAAGAAAGGCTAAGGTCATCGGGCGGTAGTATTATCCGTGAAAATGGCCATAACTTACTTTGACATCATATACTGTATGGAAATACAGTCGCAGTGTTTCAAAGAATTCACTCTCCTCTTTAGGCAGGCGTTGGTCGGTCAGAAGCTTGAGCAAGTAGCCAAAATCATATCCAGCGTGAAAACTCAACCAGCTTATGTTATCCATGAGAACAATTCCTGAAAAAGAAAAATATATATGATTTTTGCAGAGCTTCATTGTGTTACTTAGATATTGGAATATAATCCTACTAATATTATAAACGCGAAAGTTTGTATGTATGTATGTTGAGTGAAATTTGGAATGGAGATAGCTTTTACTCTGGATTAAAACAGGCTACTTTTTATCCCGGAAAAAGGTTCCTGCGGGATAACGGGAAGACACGGGTGAAACAGCGGGGCGCAGCTTGTATCAGAATAAATTTAATGACAATAGACCATGTCTTTATTTGTAGCAAAAACAAGACCTACACAATCAGAATTTTAAATCTATAAATAAATATGACTCAAATACTCTGGACATAAAAATACACTGCATATAACTGCATATTTATGTTTTATATATTCGTTGCTTAATTCTCGATATAAGAATATTCACAAGGTAGTTTCTTCAACCAACCTTGTGAATGAATATTCTTATATCTTCGAACTCGACTCGACTCGTATAATATCCATCGAACTTCACTTGTAAGTTTGTTTGATTGGATTGTATTATTTATCAATACCTTTTTAAACTTATGTAGGTACTATTAGGTGCATAGCTATATTTTTGATAAAATACATGGTAAATATCTAAATATCCTTTTCCAAAACCAAATTCTGGTCTAAATTCTTAATTGAAACCGAGACTAAGAAGATTATTCAAAATAATTATGTAAGCTAGAATTAAGTAACTATGAATGAAAATAAATAGATATGAAACAAGTTAATATTATATTGGCTTGTTGATAGAAATATACCTGAAGTCATCAAAAGCTCAGCAAATTCCAATGGGTCTATGCCATGAGCTTCATGTTCTCTGAATTGCAATCCACAGTTCTGCAGCAAATCAATGGAATCCTGGGCATACATGTCTTCCCTGTTAAATAAATAAACAAGAGATTAATAAACAATGTTGTGACTTGATTTAGAAAACATTTCTATTAGAAAATCGATTTAATATAACTTCACTTTTTTAAGATTTTGTCAATTTTCAAGGTCTTTATTTTTGGAAAAGAACAGAACACTTTAATTATAATAGAATCCTCTTCTCTTCTCTTCTTTTGCCGGCGTAAGGAGTTTGGAACCGGCGGCGTAGGTAGTTTAAAGATTGACGTTTTAAAGTTATCACATGTTGTATCCTACTTTTGCCTTTAGTGTCCCTTAATAGGTCTCGATACTGACCCACACAACAATTAATTCCAATCCAACAAGAATCTTTTGAACTTGTAATTTTGGTTATAAAAAACAGACGATAAGACCGCATATATGTTATTACGGCTCACCTTCAAGATACAGTATGGCCTTTTCGGCTGAGACTGCAAGGCCGGCCAGAAATCGATTAAGTGGACATATAAATAGGTAGGCAGTCCGACCTGCGGTTTCGTACGCTATGGCAATCATGGCCTCATGGCATAGATTTTAAAATTTTCCTGAGGAGAATTTGTCATTCCAGGAAAAATGACAATCTTTGTGGGGAAATTTTGCAAATTTTTGCTATATCGGTATGAAAGAAATAAATACCAATAAACATTATTTGACTTATAGGGATTACAGTAGTTAATTGAACTTAAGTGATTAGGATAGCCAATGAACAGCCTAAAATTCAAATTAATTTTTAATAGTAGGTACTTACTGCAGATTGAATTTGAAATTGAACTGCCAAGTGTTGCAGCCAGGTGGAGTCTTTCCATTCTCATCCATGAATGTGAGCCCCAGTTGGATGAGTCTCAGCATGTCTACATTGCACCTGAAATTATAGAAATGTTAGTAATACTCAACAGCAAATCTGCGTGGACTTGTTCAATACTTCACGATTTGGACTTATTATGTCTGTATGAGCAAGTTGAATATGTTAATACTTGATAAAATTGCTTGGAAATCTTCATGGAAATCCCCACTAATATAGTTTTATTAGAGGACTAGATGACCCGGTGAACTTCGTACTACCTTGCAATTTCCAAACAAAATTACTAAATTTCGATGTTTACGATTTTTCAGCTGTTTCTTGGTTTTTCCTAAATTGCCCCGGTATTGAGGTTTTATGATCAAGATTTTGGTTTTGAACATAATACGTATTATACATACAAGTAATTGATTAGTTGAGTCAACTTAAATTTTATGTAGTTATCCGATAGTAATTACACAATAATATGCAATATATCAAAGGTAGAACATAACCCGCTGGAATATTCCCTGTTCAAAATTCACTCCAAAGGCTAGCCGGTTCATTTGCATCAACTCCAGTAGTATATTAAGAGTCGACAACTCTGTTGTCCTCTGGTCTACATGTAATTGTGTATATTATGCTTGCTTCAGGTCTAATTCGGCCTCCACTTCACTAATGCTTTAACCGGAGTAAGAAGACGATTTGTGTCCACTTCTATAACCACATTCACAGAAGCCCGCTATAATTCAATCATTCAATTATTTTATTCAATAGCATACATTGTGATCACTTTAAAAGGTCAAACTTAAAACTAGCTACGCCTATTCCAACCTCCTGACACCGGCAAAAGAACAGGCAAGAAAGAAACGCCCGGCAGGTAATAATTTCCACATATCTGGAGGGGATTCCATCTTGAATCATCAATCACTTTTTTCTTACTATGTACTTATGTTGATGTTAAGTGACAATGCTTGTTGCTTGACGAAAT
The DNA here is from genome assembly GCA_931315375.2 of Opisthograptis luteolata. Taxonomy (NCBI): domain Eukaryota; kingdom Metazoa; phylum Arthropoda; class Insecta; order Lepidoptera; family Geometridae; genus Opisthograptis; species Opisthograptis luteolata. Next base: position 9,008,009 of record OV928033.1, read on the forward strand.
GGCACAGGGCTGGCCTTAAAATATCTTGGCACAGCATCTCCACGAGCATGACAATTCCGAGATGTTGTATTCCGCCAGGTCTTATTTAAATAACTCAGGAATCTCCTACTTTAGTGATGTAACCATGTTGTCAGTCCAACACAGTCCAGCAACAGAAATATTCAAAGCGAACCAACAAATACCAATTTCTGCTCAATAAGCTTGGAGTATTAATTGCCACAACCAAGAGCTCACACGGCACTTCTATTTCTCCCAGCATTACCCACACATACACAGATCCCAGAACATCCAGTGCTTCTCTGGATACTGTAACTAATTTCACACTTGTGGGAGTTAACAGACGTAGCACTGGCCATAATTTCTGGTATGTAAATTCAATACATCTCGATGCACCAAAATAAATTTCCATTGCTAATGTTCACCTTGGTCACTATTAGAGGTTGGTATTCTTCAACACCACACATGTAAAGAGAAAGATCCATCATTCCATCTTCTGTCTTGGAATCTTCTAAACTACATGTAGTTTCTTCAAACTGGTGCACCTTTGAGACTTTCTTTGAACAAGCAGTTAGCAAACACATTGCTCAAGCAAATCAACAATATTCTAGCCATGGGTAACTCCGGACACAATTATATCTTCGGATATATATCCAAACGCGGATATGTGTCCTTCATTCCCTTTAAAAAAAATTAACATATCCCATATCCGAGACCGAGATCCCATATCCAGCTCCGGAATGGAATGCTCAAAGAGGTCGCCTGTAATTAGTGAGTGAGACAGAATGCATTAACCATTATATCGTAAATCATACAAGGCAATTTAATTATTTTGTATATTTTAGTGCTTAATAAAAGTGTATTTGTTAGTTTTTTTAGACCAATTAATAACTTTCCATATAACATAATCGTTCCGCGGATATATTTTCACTCCATGGATATGTTTTGAAACCAGAGTTATCTATCTCGAAAACATTCTTGCAATATACAGCTCCTTCACTTCCAGATATGTTAAGCGGATCTGGATATGCCAAGCGGACACATATCTTTGCTCGGAGTGAGATATATATACATATCCAATCCGGGACCAAAGTTAATTAGCCCATGGCTACAATATTCCCATGCCTTATGTTGCCCACACCCCACTGATTTTACTCAGCAAATCCCTTCACAATCACTCATAGCGTACCCCTAACACAAGCCCGTCTGTCAACCGACGTTGTAGATCCATGAAATTGCATTTCACCCCGTCATCACGGCCACTTAATCCTGCACACTTTCTTCATGTGACTGCGTGCGTCGAAGAAATTATCCCACTTGTAAAATTTTGTTTATTTATCTCCAGGTCATAAAATTGATGCAAAACTGGGATAATCTCCGATAGCGGCACATTCATAGGTCAAGCGGCAATCAACAGGGACGGGATTAAAGCCAAGTCTCCTATTCGTATTGTGACAGGAACAAAGAACGCGCCTTTTCTGCTGATATTACCCGAATAACCTATTGCCATAACCCGCCTCGTCGTACTCGTATGCACACAACATTTATCAGTTTTTGGGTTAAACTGTCCGGGAAACACATTATTTGCCACATTCGACGCGCCATTACGACACACAATTTGATTTATTGATTTTCCAAAGTCACCATTATAGTACCTACCTAAACTAATAATTGAGTCAGAACAAACAGTCGTTAATTTCATGTAGCCCACTTAAAAATTTATTAAAATATTAGAGGTATGTAGGTATTCTCTCTCTAAATACGTAATTATAAGTACATGTATTTAATACATTTTTCTATTCTATTCTGTAAAAATACTAATATAATCCACTAATATAGTTTTTTAGTGGATCTCCATGAAGATATAAATTTAATCACATATTGCTATATTCAACTTGCTCCATCAATCCTTCATAGTTGAGCTGAGTGAAAACTATTAAACAATGACAACATTATGCCAACCAAAATCTTGAAAACACACATTCACTAAGATTGCCAAGAAAACAAATGAAGTATTGTTAAATACCATTGGTTAAGTCATTTAATACGGATCCCAATTAATGTTGGTGATGGTAAATGGGATATATCTTAGAAATATGATAACAGACTTTATACCCAAGTATATTCATTTCCTTAGCTACCTAGCTTGATACAGATTTAATACTTAATACATATTTTGTAAAAGTATTCCACTTTCATATGATCTCAAATGTTTTAACCTGTTTGTAAATAGAGTTTATAAGATTCCTTGTTTTCTTCATAATTGCTTTTGTAATCAATTTGATAGTGTTTTTAAAATGACAGACTGTAAGTGGGTATCCAACTATAAATAAATAATTAGCCCAAGTTTTGGCAAATTTAATTAGGTAGGTAATGTTAACTTACTTCAGCAGTTGATACTGATAGTCAGCAGTAGATCTAAATTCTCCAATGGGCCGCGCCACCACCCCGGGAAACTCAGTATCCATTGCAACCCAGTGGTACTTCTGGACCACCTGAAAAGCACATTGGTTTGCAAAAGTCAATTTTTATTTCATTATAGAACAAGTTAGTAGTAAATAAAAACTGCTTCCATAATAGATTATTCATTTAGGTAGAAGAGAAAGAATTACCTCTCGTAAAATACGAAACTCTTCATGTAAATTGTGATCCCAAACATCTTTTATTGTACATTCTTCTACAGCTGATGAAGAATGAGAACTGTACCTAACAGCTGGCATCGGTTGACTATTTGCCATTTTGGTAATAGCTTTAAGCTATACCGAAGCGACTAAAAAAGAATAGTTTGTTAGTAGAAAGGTTAATAGCCATTGGCACCACACAAAAATCAATACCTTTCAAGCTGATTACCTACCTCGGCTAGGCGTTGCTTCTCCAGTATTCAAGTGTTGTATGTCGGCTTTGCACAAAATACGATTCAATCGTAAAAATTGCGCACAGTGACCTGTTGACAATAAGACAAATGATTAAAGTTATCTGATATTCGATTATTAAGCGTTAAATCAATGAAAATTCAATTTTAATTGTGCGAGTATCCACCTACCTGCAATGCACGACTAGACTAGACAAAGAGCAAAGAATAGAGAGAGAGAGAGTCAAAGTAAATCGATTAAATGCATTTCTTTCTCTGTCTTCGCTTTGCTTGCAGCTTGCAAGGCTTGCAAATCTTGCAATTACAACATGCACAGTGTTACCAACTGCCAAAAAATATTTACCTAGCTTGTCAAAAACCCAAGAAATCGCCTTAATTACTCGAAAACCCCCATAAATATAGATATATATACATAACATAGTATATAACATATACATAATTGTACACAAATTGATCTAGCCCCAAATTAAGCTCGTAACTTGTTAACGAGTTGTAATATTCTATAATTAACTAACACTTCAAACATTATTTCGATCACTTCTGGACCCACCTTTTTATAATTATATGATTGGATTTTATAACTGAAAAGCCTAAAAAAATCCAAAAGTTAAGTGGTATAGGTCTACCAGGATCTGATGGCAAAAAGGGAAAAAAGAAATTGACGCTAGCAATACTGGGGGAAATTGGAGTGAAACATTGTGATACTTTTTTAAATGGTTCCAAATACTGCACATCTATAAAAAAGTCTTCAACGGAAGAGGAAGACGAGGAAGACGCAGTATTTATGATAAACCTTTCCTCCTGCATCTCAATCGATTTTGTTCCATGAACTGATTTTAAATTTTTATTACATGTTCACAAGATTTTCGCCATTCATCGATCCCTATTCCAGAGAAAGCTTCTTCAGTTCACACGAAAAATACAATAAACCAAAGTATCAAGACGTGTCTTTCCTACTAATTTAAAGCCAAACCAAAAACAATTCCTCGAAATTTCAGTTGACAGATGACATTTTTTTCGTTGCCATATGAAAATCGCTATATAATAAACATTTTTTTGCCATCAGATCCTGGTAGACCTATAGTTACCCCTATAATTGGGGGGAATAGACCTAAGTTGAGAACCCTTGCTTCAGTGTTGCCAATGCTACGGCAATTACCGTGTTCTACCACTTTCAGGCTAAAAAATCTCAAAATACACGGCCTACGGCTGCTACCCTGTGGCCGTAGGAGATTCTACGGCTTTTGCAAATTCTATGGCATTTAATTAATTTAACGGTTGGTATGCTCAATGTACGTAAAAACTATAGACAAGAATAAATAATAAAACTATAGAAGATAAATAATAAAACTATAGAAGATAAATAAAACTATAGAAGAATAATTCTTGCAGGAACGAATCGTTTATAGAAAAAAAAGAGATATAATAAAAGAGATATATATATATTATAACGGGAATGATAAGTTTAAATAAAATTTAAAGCGATTCATTATAAATTATAAATTGTTACTTGTTTCTTGTTATTTGCAAACATTAGACAAATATGGCTATTTAAAGGTTTTGTCTTATTTTCAAGTAGTGACACGGCCCACCTCTACTTTAAATACCAATTTAGTCGATTTCCCATTCCCATTCCCAACAAATCTCTGTCCTTTGAGGAGATGAGGGGATGAGAGTGTTTAAGTCACTTTCACAACTTTATTTCAATTTCCCACACTCGTACACATTAACGAAGACAATAATGGTTAATAATCCAACAATATTACACATTATCACTTGAAGAAATACAAGTTTTGGAAATAAAAACATAATTTTCACGTTGACAATTTGATTGCCGCCAAAAAAAGTCCTTTCGGTAAGTGACTAAGTGTCAAGTTTTAGTACTGAAAATTTTACAAAAAGTTTAAATTTACTGGTATGACATTTTAACTTACGGAGTTTTTTTTTTTTTTGTTTTGTTATGGCATTACACGATTAGTGTATTTGCCAGTGTCAAGTCTATAAGATTTCAAACTCAGAGAGTTGAATCAAGTTTAAATGATGATGGTGAATGGTGATGATGATGATGAGATGATGGGATGAGGATAGTGTTTAAGTAAAGTAGTGGCGCTTTACTTAAACTTTACATGGACTTTTTTGGAGCAACTTGAAAAGTCACTTTCACAACTTTATTTAAATTTCCCACACTCGTACACATTAACGAACACACAATGGTTAATAATCAACCAATATTACACATTATCACTCGAAGAAACACAAGTTTAAGAAATAATAACAAAATCTTCATGTTGACAGTTCAATTGCCGCCAAAAAAGTCCACTTACGGAGTTACGGACGTTTATTATACCGGCGGTAAAAGTTACAATTTTATCTAGAAACGAGGAAACATCTCTAAAGTTGGTCCAAGTTTCCAGTTCCGACCAACTTTATTTATGATGACTTTTTATATGTTGGAAAGAAAAATATGCCGGTATATATTTTTTTAACAACTCAATTATTGAATATTTTCCATATTTTAGAAAACTAATTTATAATAATCTAGCGTGTTAACATAATAATTTTAATACCGATCAGATTTAGTAGACGGTTTCCCAAGTAAATCGTTGACAGTACCAGTCCAGGATTTTCCAGATCTGATGCAATGAGAGATAAAAGTTTGTGGTATGAAATAAGATTATTACGAATATATTATTATATTATCGATTATGCCATATCCGTTATCCGCAATTCTGCAACTCACTCCGTAACCATAATTAAGTTTAACATACGAAACTATATAAAATGCATCTGTAGATCGCCAGTCGCCCCATTGGGTTCGATCAATTTGGTTTGGTTGGCAAATTACCACTACTACCTGGCCATGTTTTTTTTACAAGAATGAGTAGAATGACGCCTAATGGAAATAGAATGACGCACCAACACGGATGTATGTATTGTTTTATAATCTGTGGTGTAAGTAAATTTTTGCCAGCTGGGCGGTTCCGATTATTTATTTTTGTAAATATCTTGCTTTCCACTTGAAGATAAAGTTAGTGAAATTTTAAATCATATTTTGCGTAGACCAGTGTGGTATTGGACCTGTTTAATATCAAGACGCTTCGGAATGTAAGTGTTGATCACGTTATATTATTTGCTGCGTGGAGTTTAATTTCTTACCTATCGAATTTTATTAGAAGTCTAAAAGTGCAAATACCATAATATTTAGATGAACCCGTTTACTCACCATACGGATGTGATTTGTCTCTAGTAAATTACTGGACTGAAATTAAGGCCAGTGCACCGTAATAGCTAATTCTCGCTTAAGTGAAACGAGTATGTGGTAGGCCGATGTTTCGATCAGCTTGACTGAACAAGCTATGTGCTTGCATACAGTAAACTAAAATTAAAAAGTTTAATAACTTGTAAAATATGTATTGCAATTAACATTAACCCAATAAGCGCCACTCGGCAATTTGCATTTGTGTCTATATGTTTCCACTCATTAACCAAATTCTTACTAAACTAACATTTCATAACTAAAAACTTAAAAATAAAAGCACCTTACATTTATGATAATTTTTTTTATTTTTTGCTTTTCGTTTTTTCAATCACAAATTGTATATATTTAAATTCTTCCTTGTCTTTTTTGAGTGATTACTAAAGAAAACAAAAATTGAACAGAAATTGATTTGTTGTTGCCCAAGAGGGCTCTACTGACATGAGTGCAATAAACCATATGAGATTATGATAAAGCTAGAGAATAAGCTCTCCAAAAATGAAACCAATAAATAACTTTGTAAAATAAAATATACATATTTATAAGTACACACATATTATATACTTTTCTATTATTAGTTTCATTCGTAAATCAATCATTGGTTGTAAGGGAATGCGAAAGTAACTCTCTCTCTCTTTCGGCCTGTTTGTTACCTTTTCACACTTAAACCACATAAACCACATACATCTTGATGAAATTTTGTATGGAGATATTTTGAGCCCTGTGAAGGACATAACTAACTCCGTTGGCTCAGCGATCCAAAGTGTATCTTGGCCTCCGAAACGAGGAAGCGACAGTCAACACTCCTCTCCATCCTGAGCAGTTTCAGCCAAGTTCAGAGTCTAGAGTTCCAGTAGGTCCGCATTCACCGCGTCCCTGCAGCGGTATGTAGGGCGTCCGACCAGTCTACGGCCACTCGTCCCAAACGCTTCGCCGCCTGATCTTGCCCCATACGCTCTACGTGGCCTAGCCAACGCAGTCGGTGCAAGATCACGCTGGTCTCGCCCACAAAGTCTTCGATGTCCTGGTTTTTGCGGATCCTTCACGAGCCATTTTGCCGGCGAGTGTGTGTGAAGGACATAGGTTGTTTTTATTGCGCTTAACTGTAGTCCACACTGATGAAACACGCACTATACTTTATATTCATCTTTATGGTTTAAAAGTCTGTTGGAAGTGCCTCAGTTTTGGTCGTATTATGTCCGATATCTGCCTAAACCAGTAGACCTTTTATATCCCATTAAAAACGATTACCACCAAACAAAAAAACCGTTCAACGCGCACTAGAGTCGAGGATATTGGCCCCTCGCGTTGCGATTATAAGCACGAGAATAAAAACGCCACAGCGAACGCCATAAAATAAAACAAGTACGGTAACGCCGCCGCCGGTCGAGATGATCTAATAAGCGAGCCAACATTATTTTTTCGGTGCTTGTCGAACAAAGTACCGATGCTGTAATGTATCATTTGTTCTTCTCTCTGAGGAGTAATTTCCGTAGTTCGCTTACTTATGAAATTAATTACTTTGATTACTTCGCAAAAACATCTTGACGATTTTGAGAATCGTGAGATGTATGCGAGCAAGCAACTAGTTTACGTAAAAATGCGCTACTTAGTTGGAAAATTCTGAACTCTGAATGGAATAAATTAGCATATTTTACCAAATACTCCAAATATCGTAATTCTTACTATGCAATGCCATGCTATACCTACTATTACTATACCATCCATTCCTCCTACTAATATTATAAATGCGAAAGTTTGTGTGTGTGTGTGAATATTTGTTACCACGTATCACCGTAACTACTAAACTGATTTTCATGAAATTTGGAGTGTAGACAGCTTATACCCTGGATTAAAGGTTTCTGTGGGATAATGGGAAGACGCGGGTGAAACTGCGAGGCGCAACTAGTAATATTATAAATGCGAAAGTAACTCTGTCTGTTTGTTTGATAACTTTTTATTTTACGCTTAACCACTGAGGGCCGGTTTTAGCACGGAAAATTTGACAATAAGATCAAATTTACCGAAATTTGGTATGACATTTAACTTACGGAAGTTTATAAAACCGGCCCTGAATAGATCTTAATGAAATTTGTTACAGAGATAGTTCAAACCCTGGAAAAGAATATAAGATTTATTGTGATAAACTGTCGTCTACGCGAGTGAAACCGCGGGGAATGGTGGCTCTATAGATGCGAACGTTTGTGTATTTTATGTTTGTTACCAATCATCTCAGTAAAGGCTGAACGGATTTTTATGAAGTTTTGTATATTATTACTTTAGATCCAGAAATGGGATAGAGAATACTTTTATCCCGGAATAATGTATAGTTTTTGCGGCATAGTCGGGAAACTCCGTGTTGCATTACCGTAATGCTAAATACTTAGGTTAATAGTAACAAAGTGTCGAGGAGAGCGTGTCGTTTACCTTAAGCGTCAGCCTACGCCTCCATCGCAGTTTAATTTCATGTACCATTTCACTGGCCAAATGGGAATACAGGTAAAAATGTACAGTGGTATTATAGTTCATATAGTAAAGAGATATTGTGTTACCAGATGAACTCTTCTCAAAAAACCACGGAGTGATAAAATGCCCGCACCATCTTTACTAAATGCAATCTCTGCTATATTAATTTTCCATCGTAATTTTAGAACATTTAATGAAAACACGTCTACCATCCCATCACCGTTTGTACTTATAAGGTTAATAGCAATACGCATTTGTTTTATTATGATTATTATAGGTCTACCAGAATCTGATGGCAAAAAGGGAAAAAAGAAATTGACGCTAGCAATACTAGGGGAAATTGGAGTAAAACGTTTTGATACTTTTTTTCCCTATAGTGGCTGATTCTGTGTGTGATACATGCAAATATAAAAAAATTATCCAATGATCAAGGATAATTTTTGAAAATCTTACTGTGGCGAATGTGGGGTTCGAAATTTAGATGAAAACTCCAATTACTCTGTCCATGAGTTTGTTTATTAATTAAAGGCTAACAGAACTTGCAAATGGTTCCAAATACTGCACATCCATAAAAAAGTCTTTAACGGTAGAGGAAGACGAGGAAGACGCAGTATATATGATAAACCTTTCCTCCTGCGTCTCTATCGATCTTGTTCTATGAACTGATTTTCAATTTTTATTACATGTTCACAAGATTTTCGCCATTCATCGATCCCTATTCGAGAGAAAGCTTCTTCAGTTCACACGAAAGATGCAGTAAACCAAAGTATCAAGACTTGTCATTCCTACTAATTTGAAGCCAAACCATAAACTATTCCCCGAAATTATTCGTTGCCATATGAAAATCGCTATTTATTAAACTTTTTTTTGCCATCAGATCCTGGTAGACCTATACTCACTCTAAAGATTACACATTGACTTCTAATTTTATACGTCTCATCATCATCAACCTATTACGTTCCCACTGCTGAGACGCTGGCCTTTTCTCAGAAAGAGAGAGAGAGAGTATGGGCCGTAATCTACCACGCTGGCCCAGAGCGGGTTGGTAGATGTCGCATGCCTTTAAATGTTGTGATTGTGCTGTGGGACATGTCGAGTTCCTCACGATCTTTTCCTTCACCGTTTTTGAGCGATGGTCAAACCACACAGTGCACGCGTTACCGTTCGGCCACTATCACCATTTATACGTCAACTACAAATGTAATTAACGTATTTTATTTTTACCGCGCGATGCATATGCAACTGTATACACATTTAGCTCTCATATTTTAACACTTACATGGTACTGCGACTTTTTACAGTATTAACAATTTCAGTTAATTTAAATAAAGGCCATGGCTAAATAGTGTCGAACGTCATTATAAAGTTATAGCACTAAAAGTTTGTTAGACGCTGCCGACATTTATGTGGTAGCTGCGCCCCTTGGTTTCTTCACCCACCGTTCCTCTTATTATTCCGCAGGAACTGTTTGACGGAAGCGTTAACCAGGAAAATCTTTTCATCCCTTACAGAGCTGATTGATAAGTTGACAACTAATAATGGGTTTTCTAATAAGGACTTGACGACTTTTTTCAGAATAAAATGAAACTTTATTATCGGGTTGAAGTACATTCAAAACATTAATGAATGGAACTCGACTTCGCTCCTATACGCTTATACGGGCACGTTTGCAGCGGTCGTTTCGTTAGACCTAATTTTCCATAACTCGGCCACACATTTCGGCCGAAACAGCTGCAATTACGCGTTCAATGTTGGCTTTGAGCTCTTCCAACGTCGTCGGCTTATTAGCATTGACCAATGATTTGACATAGCCCCAAAGAAAAAAATCTAGAGGCGTTAAATCGCACGAACGAGGCGGTCAATCGACTGGTCCATTTCTTGAGATAACACGCTCATCAAACTTGTTCTTCAATAAATCGATTTAACGTGTGCTGTGTGGCTTGTGGCGCCGCGGCGCATGAAGGGCTGGAAATCGGCTTTCATAGACTTAGGGATTTCAATTTGCAAGTGCCGTATTTTTTGCCGGATATCGCTTCTATTAGTCATACTATATAGTAACGAAAAATTTGGATGAAGCTAGTAGGAAAAATCTTATTATCTCTTAAACGGAAAGTTAAACAGGAATCTCCTTACGGATATTATAGTGCTAATTACTTATGATTTTTTGTCGCCGATTTGCCACAAAATAATATGCCGTTTTTTTTAAATCGGCCAAATATTTTTTTATCACGAACCAGGAGAAGATTCTTTTGAAAGAAAAAATGGAAAAAGTTGCCAGTTTATACGTTTTATTGCGATAAACTGCAGGCCACGCGGGTGAAACCGCGGGGAGCAGGTAGTATATTATATAGATTAGTATAGTTTGTGTGTAGTGGGTGACACACGTGTGTGTAGGCACTCCTTCAAGTTGTCATCTTAGAATGGGTTAGTCCACAAATCCACGTTGATTCATTTGGCTTATAATGGGGAGGAGCTTTATGAAAATATATTTTTAAAACGGTGATCCATCCTCTTAAGGTCTCCATGCGTGTTTTCTTACACCTCAAATGAATTAACATTGTCGTAACTATAACGGAAAATAATAACAGCAACGTCCCAAACGTTAACGTTAGATCACCGATGACTGTACGGAGCGGTTCAACGCAACTTCGCCAGGTAGCAATTCTACAAGGCATTTAGATACGTCACAAGTTCAGAACGATACAACGGTGGCTAAGTCGTGCGCTCGCGCATTGAGGTGTCCATGAGTCATACTCGTCTGCCCACGTCGTGCGCCTGTCCTCACTTTTTATCACAGCAAAAACGTAGATGAACGCGCACTGAGATACCGATAGATATACGTACATCTGTAAGACTGGCTTTTACATTGTGCCTTGATAGAAGTTACGCTACGTTTGTGCCTTTTGTGATATATATATATATATGAAATTATACTCAGTTGGTGGGTCACCACGAACTAGGTTGCTATTCAATTCGCATCTTTAACCCCCCGAGCAGAAAGCGATGATATTAAATGTTTCACGGAGTATGTGTGTCAGTCTCAGTGCGTGATTTTTTGTCTCTGGTTTTCTTTCTCTCCCTCATTTTATATAAAAAAATTGTTGTTTGAAAGAGGATTGTGTCATTGTGTCGTGTTCGTATTAGTTTATGGAAGATCAATCAAATAATCACTATGAGACAGCAAAAAAAGTATAGACCCTACAAAAGTACTACCGCTTATACTCGTAATGGTAGCGAAATGTAACACAATAGTTTAGATTATTTTATTAATACATACATATTATAAATTCAAAAGTTTGTGAGTGTGTGTATGTTTGTTACTTTTATACACACGATAGTTTTAAGTGAAATTTGATTTAAAGACCGCTTATGCCCTGCATTATAAGTATTTTATAATTATAACGCTGGCTACTTTTTAAAACACTTTTATTATCCCGAAGAAGTAAAACCGTGTGGTGTAGATTTTCGTTAAATTAACTGTAAAATAGAATAGAATTTTCTTAAATCTTTATTTCTTAATATGTTAAGAGTATATAGTTTAATGAATAACCATTATGTTTTAAATAACGCGCACGAGCAATTAAAATCAAGTTACGATACAAAACATAAACTTTCAAGTGTCCAGGAACTACATAGAAATGTAAGCAGTCATTGGGTTTATCAGCCCCAGCATCGATCAGATGACCAAAATGGCATCAATTCTAAGCTATATTTAAAGTTTATGCATAATTCTTGGATTCAATTTGTTGGTAACTCAAATCTTCCTCTCTTTTGTTGCAGTTAATGTTTGATGAGCCTGTTGCAGTCAGGACGTGTGCAACAGTTTTAACTGGAATAATCGAAGGTATTTATGAACTGGTATTTTTTTTTTATCAGGTGACTTTTTATTTTGCTATTTTACAAAATGCACCGTCTAGACACCTTTCGAGTTTTAGTTTATTTGCATTTAGCGGTTTTCGGCTTCGTTCGCGCTGCGATTAGAATCCCATATTAATAACTAGACATGAAATGGATAGCTGTTAGGCCGAACGCTGGTTATCAGTCCAACAAACCGAATATCTGGCTGATTGCCATTGACGTGATGTAGAGAAAGTTTTTCTCTGAAACTGGCCTCGTTCACGAAGAAAATTGAAACTGTTTATTTCCTTAATTGGTACAATAGAGATATGTTAGCACATCAATGTCACAGCTCACAGCACGTTGAGATATACCTTGGTTTATAAGTTAAAATTTTAGCAATCGAACCCCTTTAAACCACATCATAATTCCGCCAGGATACGTTTCAAAGCCTTCAAAGAGCAAACAAACACTTACATGTAAACAGATAACAGACAAAAAAAAACCCCATAGATTTTGTTCAGTTCGTATTTCACGAATAGCTCATTATCTGATTTAAATGTATATCTAATTTGATGAAAAATCAAATTGAATTCCACATGAATAACATAGTGTGATGTTGGCTTTCTGAGCGATATTTTGATTGAAGCCGCACTTTAGTTTCATGCACGTATCGGTTGTCGTCATGAACAATCAGCGATACTACGCTGACAGAAAACGAGACGATTAAAAGTATCTACTTTACCATTTTTAATGGGAACGTCGAAATCGATGTTACCAGGTGTAACATGATATAAAATCATTTAAAAAGCAACAAGAGGCTTATAATTATGATCTTATATTGAATTAATTTTGCGTAAACTGTGGGTTAAAAACAAAGAAAAAGTAGTGCAACTGGACGCCGGAACGAAGGTACCGGATTCAAACTTCGAATCCTACAATGAGCTTCAGCTCTCTCTCGTGAAGGATAATCTATAGCGATGGGTCGCCTGCCTGGCAGGCCTCTAACAATAAGTTCTTTCCAGCAGCAAAGCTTAAGAGCAAGTCCTATTGTAGGCATATCGTGTTATCGTTGCGACTAAACAGAATAGTCGTTAAAAACAAAACGATGAACAAATTTCAAATGAAAAAGTTTCATTCTGTCATTCGACCTCATATTTAATTATCGTTTTTCTCTTAAAGTATGTGTGTTCGATATCAATTGGGGTTGCTAGGCTCCTGCTAAATTTGATACCCACCTGGCAAGACTGCAATCGACTTATTTTTTAGTGTAATCGTTTCTAAATTGCTTAAGCAATTAAAGCATTACATTTGCTTGTAGAGCTTACTAAGTCATAAGCGATTTAATTCAAAACGGCCGTGGGTACTTGAAATCAATACGTAAATACATCGTGTTGAATTCAAGTGGCCAAACACTAACTTGAGCAACATCGTATAAGCGGCGATTACAATAATATGAAAACACTTAAGACGCTGTTATTACAAGCGAGTTAAAATAAGAACAGGGGATGGCCTCAGTACAGTACCCACCCGATCGGACGCAGTTCGCTGGTAGTATGGTGCGGTTGCAGCGTGTACTACGAAGGCCGTACATAGTGCCAGATTAACAATATCTCAATATATTTATATTGTATTTATATGTTGGCTATTGTGGATACTGAAATGGCAAGCAAAAATGAAGTCAACGGTACGACGCCGCTTAGGCTTGATTAGAATAATTATAACAAACGTTAAATGACGCTGAGGTCGAAGGTGGTGTCACGCTACACCTAGACTAGGAAGCTCTAGCTCTCAAGTTACAGGAACACACCAATATGATTCCAATAGTTCACCACTTCACGATAAAAAATATCCTCAAGGCTCTTTAGCTCTCCTCTAGTTAAACAAATAGCTCGTCGATCGATACAAATCGACTGATTGAGATCTAATCGATTTATGGAGGGCCTTTTAAAAACACAATGATATTAGAATAACTCAATTGAACTACATGATTGTAAATAAAATATTTAGTTGAAATTAAAAAAAATTATAGGGAAATGTTTTCCTCAAAAAATCATTTACAAGATTGGACTGAGGTAATTTTTTTGTAAAATGTATAATAAAATTATAGAGCAAAAAAGAAAATTTTTATAAAAATGACCTCTCTTTTTTGCTTATAACTTATAATTTAGGGCAAAAAGTTATATAAACATATTTGTAGGCAAAACAATTTTTTGACGCGTAGACGCGTAGAATCTGAGATATCGCGAAAAAACCGTTTTCACCCCTTTTTCCAAGATGGCGGCCGGATGACAAGAGTGGCGACCCCACAAATTTGAGGTTAAGCTTCTAATGACCCCCCAAACATGTCCCAAAAATAAAATTGCGTCCTCTAATAAATGCAAAGCTCATGTAACATTTCAATGGACTATAGGTATTGGTGTCGATTCTGTTTTACATTCTCCTAAACTAAACTAAATTTGACAGTTCTAATAGTATTGCTGTCTTGTTCTAACCACTGAAGTAAAAAAAGGACGGCATTACTATTAGACCTGTCAAACTTAGTCGACACTATTATCACCCTACACGCCGCATTAAATTTAAAATGCGGAAGGTCGGTGACACGCGCGAGGAGTACGATGCTGACAAGTGTGCGAACTCCATTTCACAACAATAACATTCAAATTACTGTTCTATAAATGTACGATAAAACGTAAAGAGGAACACTGTTCCGCAGCACAGATTTAGGTGCAATATCCACGACAACGCTAGCGTTTTCCCAGAAAGTAAACTATGTACCAACCAGCATTTGCTCCTCCAGTTCATCCGCTTTGCTGCATTTTGCACGCTTTAGTGCTGATTCCTCATAGACAATTTGCATTCTGCCATCCGTCCTTTAGACGTTAGGAAAACCTAGGTAAATGTCAAATCGATTCTCCGCTCACGCGATTCGACTTTCGGGTTCTACCTTTTTACGGGTTTTTCACGGGAATAATGCGTTTCCCCAGGATAAAAACGATTGTGTCTATTGGATATCTAACTCTTAACACCGTACCTACTCGTGCTTACCAGCAAAAAATAATACAAATATGTTTTACGTGACTGCCGTATTATGATTGCATGCAATATACCAGTGTTTTTTATTATTGAAAGATAAATCAAACTAAAATCATATAATCCTGTGTTGGTGCAACCAATCACAATTACGAGTAGTACCTACATAAACTAAAATAATTGCTCTACGTCAAGGCTTAATTATTAAGTTATTTAAAAATACATAAACGCCTACCTTGGTTTCTGTTACTATTATGGTTGTATGTTATGAAACTACTCTTACAATTTTTCACTGATTTCTTAGAAAAAAAAAATGTCTTATAAATCTACCGAAAATAAGTTCTATATAAAATGTTGTAAAGAAAATCCGTTGCTGAAATTCATGTTTTCTATAGGCCACTACGTACCAACAGAAAATAAAGACATGCCAGTGAATATCTTAATCTTAAATGCCAGACGAGGTCGGTTAGAGTGTGTGCATATTATAAAAATGAAGTTAACGCAAACATGCTGCTTTTTTTAGGAATATAAAAAATGTTATTCAACGTGGTGGTTGAAAATGCAGTTTCTACTTATGTGTCAGGAACTTCTAATTTAGTCCAAGCAGTTACGCTTTAAAAAAATCAATGTGCAGCAATGTCATGTTTACAGTTTGATAATACGAAAAGTAGATAGAAACCACAAGTATGGACAGAAAGTTAATGTACGAATATATATTATACAGATATACAGAGCTATACCTCTATATCGACCCAGCATCTGTTCTAATCTATATTGAATCTCATTAATTAATTGAACCAATGTTAATTAGTTTACTTGGTAACCAAATACACGTCATGCCACACCCAATTCTAGCACTGGCACACCCTTGATGATAGCACTGCGATTACCGCATGTCCTCAATGCGGCCTAATTAGGTTACCTAAATAGAAGACGTGGTTTTTGGATATTAATAGTTTTTAACATCCAGGGAGAACGTCATACCGGAAAGTCGAGTCAAGTTTAACAAATACCGTTAATATTTCGATTTGAACAAAGCCACTGAAACTTTCTGATTGCTGGTGGTATGCTCATATTAAAGGCTACCAATGATATTTTCGGTCACTTATTAATGAGTAACAATTAGTTCCTTTTAGTTAATTAAAAAGAAACTCGATTACTGCCATTACAACCTGAGCCCCGCGGTTGCATTCTCATGGGAACCATGCATATTTCCGTGATAACAAGTGACTGCACTCCCTGGCCTACAAACTCTATCTCTATCTCATCTGTATGCAAAACATCACGTCGATTTGTTACTTAGTTGCTGCGTGAAAGAAGGACAAACCATAGTTAAAATATAATTATATATTATGCTTGTAATATAGGTATAGGTACTGTAATATCACTCAGTGTAGCGACTATATACCGGCAGTAAAAAATTAAATGTATTTCCAAATAGATATCTATACCGAGTCTACGTGAGTCACTGTAACTTCTACAAAGACAAGTTATCCGTCATACATTAGTATTTTATAGGTTTATGAAATAGATTCGTGAGTGGTAGACAGCGGCAGTAGCATTTGTGTTCATTTAACTTAAGACACGAAAAACTGCGATATGAAGAACTCACGGCCTTCACGGTTAGTGAGCGGCCAGCCGCGAGCCAATCACACTGTCTGACTTTCACCCAGAGCTCCATTTTATCAAAATAAACCTATAAAACTACTCATTTCGGCTCTCGTACACCACGCATAATTGCCCATTACAATCATCACAATGCAAACTGTTGTGTGCTGTGACGTGTGTTATCGGAAACGGTTTATGTTTCATGAGCAATCATCCATATACGTTTGTGCATGATTGGTGGAAAACCCTGGCTTTTGTATTAATTTTCGTTATCGCAAGGGTTGCTTTTTTGTGAATTTTAGCTCCATACTCCTAAAATTATGATTAATCGCACGAAGTTGAATGAATTATAGGAAAAATCTAACATTGAAGTCTCATACTTTTCATAGCAAAACCTCATCTTACCGACTGCAAATACAACTTTATACATCAGGTTTCCGTGACAGTTTTCCATTACTTTAACTTAACGAAACTGCGTACGGGTGCTATAGAGCTGCAAGTACAAGTGGGGGGGGGAGGAAGAGGGGAATGCACCCTCGAGTGTGGTGCTGAGAGCGTGACGCGCGTGTCTAATGCAGAAAGGAGCGCGCGCTGTGACCGGGGGACGGGCGAAAGGAGCGCTCTATATGGCAGATCCCGAGTCACCATGAAGGTGGATGCGGACGTGAAAGACGCGCCAACCACGGTTGCTGCGGCCGTAGCCACGCCCGGGACACCCGTCGCTAGTAATACAGAATCGCCTGTATCATCCCTGGACGGTTTGTTGGTTTAACACTAACATCACAAGCACTTGTAAATAAATAAAGAGCTTAATTCATCGTGTATCGCTGGCCATCTGAACGCAGTGGCTCATGGCGTTCCGATGGCAGGCTCACCACCACTAACTACTCATCTGGTTGTTGCTGCTCCACCGGTACTTTTGCGCCAATCATTTCTTAGCTTTGTTTTCTTTGTAGATTTCGAACTTATCTCGTAGATGCTAGAAAATTATTTTACTTCTATTATTATTTTTTTTACAAAGAAGCGTTATTTTCCCGTACTCAAATACGTCAATTAACACTAATAAACATGAAATTCTGTCACAAGCTATACAAAGATATCAACTTAATGCTAGTTTAAAGTTAATTCACGTATCTGATATGGCAGTTACTCAATAAAGTCAGATTAATGTACTATTTAAATTAAGTAATATTATACTCTTAGTAATATTATTTTAAAAATTGAAAAGTATGTATCAGGTAGGTATAACGTTATGTTTTATTACATCCAAACATCTAAATATGGTATCTAAATTTTAATATTTACATGTTTTTTGTATGAACTACATAACATAACAAGACGATTTAATTGATGTTAATAAGGCGGTCATTATTCTTGACTATTTTAACTAAGTTTTCTTACGATTTTATAACCAAAATAATTATGAAATCTAGGTTTGATCAATACTGCAAGAATTTTATGCAAATTAATTTTACTTGTATGTGCAAAACTAAAAAGTTTAGGTATTCTATAACCCAGGTCCCAGATAAGAAAGTGAGTACCTGAGGTGTGAATTACCTGAGATGTTTCTTCGACCATTTTCCGTGACTCTATCATATAATTATATACTCCGTTCTCCAAAACATTCTATTGTTACCAAAAACATAAGTGTCATCTAAAGGGAAATGGCTAAAAATCTATCACAAGATGTGATTGTTACATAACGATATGGATAGTTAAACAGCTCAAGCTGTTAAACTATAGATTAAATTGTTCAAAAGTACTCGCATATTGATGCTGCATTATTTTGGCAAGTATATTCACTCTTCAGATAAAATCAGGCTTGCCAAATTTTTAAGTGTATTGTGTTTGATATTTTTTATTTAATTTAAAATCATTCTTATCGTTTACTTTTGGCAATAAATAGATAAAATTAATAACAAATAAAGTAAGAGAACATAGCAAAGAACTTATAGTGTTATTTCAAACGACATTGCAAAAAATGTGACAAATTTCTTCGTCGTTTAACTTACATCTTACTAACTTTACATGTCTTCTTTAGTTAGTAATCGTATAAAGTATATTCAGTAATTAACAAAACATACATGCAGCAAAAATATGTCATATATTATTAGAAATATTTTCTGTGTACAGTAAATACTAAATTGGCATAGTCACGAGATCGCAAGACTAATAATTTTACTTAGAAACTTTGAACTAACCGCATAATATTCAACTAAATTTACGTTGAACTATGTTGGTGATGACATAATGACGCCTCGACATAAAAAGCAAGTTCCTTACGTCATTACGTAAACAATAGAACAGCAGTAAAACTCTTCATTCCTACTAAGCCTAGTGACTAAAGTATAGAAGGAATAATTTCTACTGTATGATTAATATTAACAGGGATTTAAACAGATCAACATATATTAAAATGGTCCGTCACATTGTGGTTACAAAACAATAGTTTTAGAGGAAAGTATATTAGATTTTCCCCGCTTTGCTTGCAACGATAATCTTCAAGTTGACCCTAATCATAGACGTGGTAACAACAGGCGGAATAAAGAGATACGAAATTTCAGACAGATTAAATTGAGTTGTCGTGGTCTGATAAGCTTTTTGGTTTGACTTTTGCGAATCGACGTGTCTGAAGCTTCGTAATTTATTTCATCTTTAAATGTCGGAAAGCCTTACAATGCATGGTAAAAGCTATATGTAGGATGAGCTTTATTTTATAAAAGGTCATCTTGTCTTTTATTTTGTTTTTGTACTTTATGTATAATTCTGTGTGTTTGTACTACCATTAAAATGTTCCATCTACAGTGATGATTATTATTGTCCGTATTGGACGTTCAGATTTACGTCTGTCGGAGAGTGAGGTGATCCCGACGCCCGAACGGGCGTTGCTCGCCAAGCTGGAGAAGGAAAATAGGCGGATCGAGGCGGATGCGAAGAGCACGTCCCTCATCAGCGTGCACAGCCGGAAGAGCTCGGACACGTCTCAGATCTCTTTAGCCTCTGGTGAGCTTCGAACCTTAACACTTGTAGCCCTTCAACCACCGGCGATTCCATGGCTACTAATAATGATCGCGATGATAACTGTTACTATTTTGTATCTAGTGACATGGCCCGGCATCGTACGCGTATGCAAAGATTTTGACAGTCTATGCCCAGGCTCGGTGCGTCGATAAAGCCTCTATACGATTCCCGCGCTTTGTAGCATTAACACAAAAACACCGTTATAACTTTTTAATTATATGTCGAAAAAGAAGATGGCATCTTAAAAAACGTTTTAGGTAGACTTAGGCTTTTTGCTAGTAAATTGTTTTTCATAGGTTCAGAGATTACTCTATTAAATTAACTGTATTATACTTAAAAGTAGAAAAACTTAGCATTTTTCACAGTTCCAAATGTTAAGAGCACACTAGGGATAAAAAATAGTTTGATACCGTAAACGCAGTTTCAAGACAGTTTTCAAAGGAATGCATGCTAAGTACCGTTCTAATCGTTGGTCATACCTACCTGTAATAGCTTGAGGAAACTGAATAGTTTCTTAGCAGACATTCTCAGTGCGAATTGTTTAACAACAACGTTCTATTTACCCAGTTTTAATAATACGTATATTTTCGAAATGACTTCACAATGACTTCGTCATTTCGAGCCTTGATACCATGTGTGTTAACAGTCTACAAAAGAGATCGCTTTGAACGCATCGTAAAGAGAAATTTCAATTTATCGAAAAATCTTCGCGCGAATATACAGACCTGTTTACCTTAATGTATATTATTACACAATTTTGCCATTTATGACACGATTGCTGAGAAAAGTACAAAAATACTCACCGACCTGCTGACTGTTGTTTATAAATAGTTATGTTGTACACGGTACTGTGCATGCCAGATACGCGTTTATCTCTTATCAGTCTGTAACAAACTGTGATAGTGTAGATACGGGAACTTCTTGTTTCGTAGTGTTCAGTAAAAATGTGCGTTGTAAAAACAAAATGAACGATTTAAATAATTTGTTTAGCACGTCTAAACTGCTAGATTTTTATCGTGTAGTTGTTTTAGAGAAGATTTCGTTAGGTTTGTTTACTTTGTATTACATTAAAACTCAGCTGTTTGTCATGTAACAAGTTCTTGTATTATTTTTTGGCCCCTATTTTGTGATCCGACGCTTAAAGTTGGATTTTTATAATTCAACGAAAATGATGATTACCCTTAGAATCAAATTGATGTTTTTTTCTTAGTTGTTTACTTACAACATAGAGTAATGAGGCACAACGAAGTTTATTGCAATTTTGATAAGTTTTAAACATCATCATTCATTGTTCATCATTCATTCAGCATTCATTGTTTTTGTATCCTAAAACCTGAATCGTAAAGATACAGGCAAACAATACTAATACGCGCGACGCACGTAACCTTTTTGATGGACAAGAATGTATAAGAGCATCATGTAGCGTGTGTTCGATAAATCTAGCTTTAGACATAATAGCATGATATGTGGCGATTTTAACGTGAATGCAGACGTGACAGGAACGTACAGTTGAAGTAGTGGAAGATTTTGTATAATATATACTATTACTTTATAATATCATCATTATCATCATCTCTGACTGGCTTTACATCACATCATCCTCTTCGCGTCACTGATCCAGTCCCATTTTTAAATGTATCCACTGTTTTGCTGCCGTCTGCTAGTCTACGCCCATCGGCCACTAGTCCACTAGTCACTGTTTGTCTGCATTAGTGTAAGACTAGATAATATTAAGTCTGATTATGATTTATTATAATGTTTTAATAGCGACGAGTTCGAGCCATGAGACGGACAACCGGGGAGTCGGTGGCACTAACGGAGAAGAAGACCTGTGGGGTCAGTGGGGCCGCATCGTCTCTAACTGGGAGAGCGAATGGAGGCGTCGGAACCAAAACGTGCGCGACCTGGTGCGCCAGGGCGTACCGCACCACTTCCGCGGCATCGTGTGGCAGCTATTGGCCGGAGTTGACCACTTGCCTGAAAAGAAACTCTACGCCACGTATATTAAGGTATGTTTGTGCACAAACACCATGATTTGGGACTGTCAAGTAGTAAGCATTACTGTAATGTAAACACTGACATTAATGCGGAAATTTAACTTAATAATTTTCAGTTTAGGTGTCAAGCTCAGTGCAAGACATCTGGGTAGGTAGCTGTTATGGGCAGGCACTGACGACGCCCCTTAGTCGTGGTCGTGTAACAATTTAGATAATATAATGATAGGGACATTACTATACAAAACTAGTATTAAACTATACGAATATTATAAAGACTACGAATCTGGATTTATTTTTATTCTCTGTGGGAAAGTTACACTTATCTGTATGGAGTACATCGCCATAAGATGTTTTGTTGTGATAAAAGTCATGTGGCAATCCACGTGTCACCGTTTATGTAGATATTGACGCTGTATTAATTTATTATTTTTTGTTTTGATTCGTCAGGCAAAATCAGCGTGCGAGAAGGTGATCCGACGGGACATTGCTCGCACCTATCCTGAGCATGACTTCTTCAAGGAAAAGGATGGTCTCGGGCAAGAGTCTCTTTTCAATGTGATGAAAGCCTATTCGCTGCACGACCGAGAGGTCGGCTACTGCCAAGGCTCCGGTTTTATTGTCGGCCTGCTACTAATGCAGGTGAGCCAGCATTTTGACACCACTGACCATCTCTTTAATCTCCTTAAGTTCTAGTATCAGTAGAGCTCCTGGAAGTACAACTTCTGCCTTTTTTTTTTAATAATGTACTTAGAGTTTATTTATGCCATTTGAGTACAGTCTGTATGTGCAATAAAGAAATCTCACGCTATTTGGATATGTATTTTTCCCGCCAGATGCCTGAGGAAGAGGCGTTCGCAGTGCTTGTTGTGATAATGCAGCAGCACCACATGCGCGACATGTTCAAGCCCAGCATGGCGGAGCTTGGCCTCTGCATGTTCCAGCTGGAGAATCTGGTGCAGGAGATGCTTCCCGACCTTCATGTTCACTTCCAATCGCAGGTCAGCACCCCTAGTACAAGTTTTGATAGTTTACGATAGCTATAAAAGTACGGTAGGACGAGTTATTTCAAATCGTTGTATTTGAATTCGAACAAAGCTTTTCGTAGTAAACTTTGACGTAGAAGAAAACATCACTCATTTACTAGAAATACTCTCTTACTACCAATTGAAGAATCCCACTTGCTGCTACGTACAATAATTTGTAACGGAGCCATAACCCATGTAAACGGCTGTATATTAATGACATAGCTTTGTAGTGGTCGGAATCTTTTGTAGAGTCCGCTTGGGAAAGTACCACACCTTTGACAGTTATTCAACCGCCGAGCACTAGCGAGCAGAAATGACTGTGTTTAGGTTGTTGGTTTGATATTTCTAGTGAAATTACAGGGCATAAAGTGGGTGACGAGAGCAGTGCATTGTCGCGCAGGATTTTAAACCTTTGAAGTTATCAAATCTGGCTGGAAGTGAACTGTGGTGGGCAAGCATGGTGCTTGCCATCAAGCGAATTGCCCGTCTCTTTTCTCAGTTAAACTAACTAACTGAGATGGCGCAACGACCCAAAGTGAGTCTTGGCCTCTGATAACAAAAGACGCCACTTCGGTCTGTCCTTCGCCACCTCCTGCCAGTCCTCCACCTGGAGCTCGCGTAAATCCTTCGTGACTTTGTTTTTCCAGCGATACCGAGGGCAGCCGACCAGGCGAAGGCCACTAGTTCGTCCAATGTATGCTCGTGTTACAATAATCTTTTTATAGGTGCAAGAGTTTTGTTTCACACTACGGTTTTCTTTCTACAGAGCTTCAGCACTTCATTGTACGCTAGTGGCTGGTTTCTGACGCTGTTCACGACGTCACTGTCGCTGCGGCTGGCATGCCGAATTATGGACGTGTTTCTCTCAGAGGGTATCGAGATCGTGTTCAAGGTGGCCATCGCCATGCTCACCATCGGAAAACCTGATTTGCTGTCACTTGACATGGAGTGCTTACTGAAGGTGAGACAAGAATTGACAGAAAAAAGTATTTCCATAAACCCAAATTATGTAAGAATTTGTTTTCGCTGACTTCAATAGTCACGTGCCTGAGTAGACAAAACATATTTTAACTAAAATGGATTTATCGGACTCTTTATTATCTTTATTACAAATTAAATAGCATGCCCATTGTCCATGCACTTTTGTACAGCGAGCAGATATTGCATAGAAAATTATAAACCATTGCAGTGTCATCTAAAACTTTGCATTATCAAATGTTGCGTGGCTCTGTGCAAGCACTTTAAGTTTCATAAGACAACAGATATTGGTGTTGATTCTGTTGTGCATTATCTAAAACCAGACTAAGTTTGACAGGTCTAAAAGTGTTGCTGTCCTTCTGTGTGGCTGTCTCCGCTGGTCAGAAAGGGACGGCAACACTTTTAGACTTGTCAAATTTATAATAAGAAAATGCACAACAGAACCGATACCATTGCTGTTTTTTCATTTCACCTGCTGTTCCAGCTTTTGGCAAATGTTACCTTATTTGCAGTACATCCAAAACGAGCTTCCCGGCAAAGTGGAAGCCGACCCGGACGCATTCATGAACCTCTCGTACTCTATCAAAGTGAACCCTAAGAAAATGAAGAAGTTAGAAAAGGAATACACCGTCATTAAGACAAAGGAACAGGGCGACATCGCTGTGTTGAGAGTAAGTTCTGAAAATTTTTAGATGTATCTCGTAATCTTCTTCCTGAATATACCTTTAAATCTCACAATCTTATCATCACTTAAAATCAGGTGACTTGTCATCAAACGTTACCCTGAAAGTAGTAAAAAAAAATCCACAGAAAAATATATTTTGTACATAATATTTTCAACCCTATTTTCTAGCTATTTAAGAAATGAAAAAAGTTTTGTAAGAATATATACTTGGAAACTATTAATAGATATTATAATATTGTGATATACGTGTACCATTTTATTAGTATGTACGATTATTATACTTTCATCTATTTAATCGCATCTATATTTCACTTATTATTGAGTATTCAATTATAATAATACACGTTACAGTACCTGTAGCATGCGTAGGTCGCTTGACTATCCATTCATATAGAATTACGGTTGCAGTGTCTCCGGCAAGAGAATCGTCTGCTGAAGCAACGCGTGGAACTTCTCGAGAAGGAAAGCTCGGCCCTAGCGGAGAGACTGGTGCGGGGGCAGGTGGACCGCGCGGAGGGAGAGGAAGAAACGTTCGCGCTGGCCCGGGAAGTGCAGGCGCTCCGGCGGGCTAACGTGGACGCGCAACAACGGCTGGCCGTCGCGCAGGACGAGATACGCTCGCTTGAGATGACCATTGCCGAGGTACATACATACATTCATACACACATTTACATAACGAATCAATACAAAGAAAATTCGATTCCCGCTCACCATCATTCCCCCATTCCACCACCGGACAACAAGACGCACGGAAACACGCCATCCGTACATGGTTGAAATTCCCCCAATCTGCACAAAATGTTTCGCTTCCACATTCATAATGTTAACGGTGAAGGAGTGGAACACTTTACCAGCGTCTTTGTTTCCCGATAAGTAATTTGGGAGCCTTCCAGTCAAGAGTCAATAGATATCTCCCAGGTAAGCATGCTCCATTATCGACCTCGTCATCATTTACCATCAGGTGAGACTAATTCTAATTTCCACAGAACAACTCCAGACAGAATTCACTGGAAGGTACCGAGGTGTCGACAGCTAAAGGAGAGGAGCTCGCCCGCTGCCTTCAACGGGAACTCGTCCGGGCGAGACTCCACGCGGCTGAGCGCGAGGCCGCGGAGAGGGAGCTCACCGCGAGGATCGCGGAACTGGAGAACGAGAACAAGAGTCTGCGCAGGCAGCGAGTGGACAACAACGTCGCACATTTACAGGTTATTTGTTTAACTAAACAGGTTTCTATTTCATCATGAGCCGTTCACGTTCCGGCATCCTCTGGCCTTCTCTCAGAGAGAGAGAGTATGGGCCGTAATCTACCACGCGGGCCCAGTGCGGGTTAGTAGATGTCGCATGCTCTTGAGTGTTGCAGTTCTTGGATATGCCGGTTTCCTCACGATATTTTTCTTTCCCCGTTTTTTGAGCGATCGCAAATCTCGGTGTCGGCGCCTTGAAGTCGCACGCATTACCGACCGGCCACAATGACTCTTGTGGTTTTTATTTACTTGCCTCATATTCGATATGAAAAGCAGCGTTAGTGGGCTGGTCATATAAGCCTCAGAACCGATAACCGTTGGGGTAGACGTGTTCTTGAGTGGAGACCGCAACTTGGCTCAGTGGCGTATCATGGAGAGGTCTATGTCCAGCAGTGGACTGATACAGGCTGATGATGATGATAATGAACCTTGAGCGAAAGACTTATTTATACAACAGGTAACTTTCATCCCTTGTGTAACAATCTACTATTTTTCTTCCCATACAAAGAATAGAAAGCAAAAGCTGATTTTCTCATTTAACCGATGTTTTTTTTTGTTTTAGGATGAATTGATCGCTGTGAAATTGCGCGAGGCAGAGGCGAATCTCTCGTTGAAGGAACTTCGACAGCGCGTTACTGAACTATCTGATGCATGGCAACGGCATCTTCAAGTAAGTTTACATTGTAATGTAACTTTATGTAATTGTATAATTATGTGATAAAGACAAAGGAAACTCGTCGAACGAATGAACGCAGTTATTGGGCAGTAGGCATTATTATTATTTGATAAAGGCTACAGCTTCTCGTGATAAAATGTAGCCTACGTCGTTTCACAGGCTCTATCTCTGTACCAAATTTCGTTTAAATCGGTTCAGTAGTTTAGGCGTAAAAGCGTAACAGACAGACAGTCGACAGAGTTACTATCGCATTTATAATATTAGTAAGGATTATTATAACCATAGTTTGTGAAAGGGTAAAACTCGTTTGGATAGCTACAAGTTACAAATCTGTCACTAAACATTTAACATATTTTTTTTTCAAGTTTCTCGATACTATTTTTTATGTTTTCTTTCCTAGGAGCACAAACAAGAGGTACCCGCGGTGCCCGTTCAGTCCACGGTTGTGTCTGACATCATGGCGACGCCCAAGAAGTTGCTCCGCGCATGGGAAGGACGTTCCACAGACGTGCAGAAAATGGAGGAAGAGCTGATGTCCACCAGGATTAAGGAGGTTGAGGCGCTCACTGAACTGAAAGAGTTGAGACTGAAGGTAACTTAACATAATTATACTGCGCCTGGTTTCATATCGTTCGTGTCTAATTTAAATGTGCTCCTGAAAGGTAAATCTGTTTTTAATTGACCCATTTCCATATTCCCGTCTGAAAGTAGCAGCCTCAAATAATCCACAATTATTGTACTCTTCTTCGATAGCTCAATGTTTCAAAAATTGCTGAAGTTCTATCGTTCAATTTACAGTCATCAGAGGTGCGGATTAAAGGGGAACACTCAAAACGCATGAAGATAAAGTTATATTCCATTCTTACTAGTTGAATGATACTAAACTGAAAATAGTTGGTTATTTGAGAAGGTATATTATTCTTCTAGCATGGAAAAGGTCAATAGAAAACAACAGAAGTACCAGACAACATTTTACTATTCTTTGTTAGTTGGGAACGGATAGAGATTAAACGACAAAAGTCACTGAACATGATCAATTTTCTGATTACATTTAGCATCTTAAAACCAAACATCACAGATCTAATACACACTTGGAAAATCGAGTATGACCAGCTACTTTTGTCGGTGACAGTGTTGTACAGATTGTTGTTACTTACTCTGTAGATTGGATACGGCGTTTTGATTTAACAGGGGAAACCATAGACGTATCCCTTTGTACGTTAATGAGGGAAACGCTAGGTCTTAACCTCGCTCGTCTCCAGGTGATGGAGCTCGAGACGCAGGTCCAGGTGTCGACCAACCAGCTGCGGCGGCAGGACGAGGAGGCGCGCCTGCTGCGGGAGAATCTCGACGGGGCGCTGCAACGAGAGCGTGCGCTGCAGTCCCGCCAGAGGGAGTTCCAGCATAAATACGCAGATTTGGAGAGCAAGGTAAGGGGCCATTCATTCATTAGGTAAGGATGACTGGTGATTTTTGACCCCACCCTATGTAACTACAGATGGTTTCTAAATGGTCCCCTCCCCCCTTCTTAAATAATTATGATCCTATCTCGTTTTTTCAGAATGTACTATAATTATTATTCATAACTATAAAATTAATAAAAATGAACACATATAAGCTTTCAGTTTTCAAACAATGAAGGTTTATAAAATAAGATCGAAATGTACCTACGTTGTAAAAGGAAGAGAAACATTCGGCATCCCAATGGTTTCTATTGGTCCGCGCCTCTGTAAACTTAAATATGTTACGGTAATTTTCAGTTGTTCCTTTTAATGTTTCAGGCTAAGTACGACTCGATGCAGTCGAACATCCGAAACATGGAGGACGCTCAAAGAATAGCGGAGCTCGAAACTCAAATATCCGAATATAAATTAAAAGTATGTTCTAAATACTAATCGCTATTATATAATATCTAGTAAATACATTTTGTCACCGAAGGACTACCTAATTTATTTAAATCATACTTTTCAGCACGAAGTTATGGCAACTGAAGGAGAACTTCGGAGCGGCAACTGTGACGACACAGACCGAGTCCGCGAACTGCAGGAACAGATCGCTGAACTAAAGGCTGAGGTACTCCAAACTTACATACCTTTATTCTGTCCTTCTATCCCGTATGTTGTATCACTTCATGGCTGGTCTGAATATAGCCACAGGTCGTGTTGCAGCTATTTCTGCCATTGCGGGGCGTGCAGAAGTGAAGGGCAACCAATGCACAGGGTAATTCCCGCTCGATATTACCTGTCAAACTGTTGACAATCGGTGAAAAAAGTTCCGTTCCGTTGTCAACAGTTGAACGAACAGAACTTTTTCCCCTATTGTCAACGGTGTGAACGAATGGCACTTTTCCCCCTATTGTCAACGGTGTGAACGAATGCAACGTAATCCCCAATTATGAACAGTGTGAACGAATGGTACCTTTTCCTTAATTGTCAACAGTGTGAACGAATGTAACTTTTTCCCTATTGTCAACAGTGTAAACGAACGGAACTTTTTTCCCCGCGTGTCAATAGTGTGAACGAACGTCAACCCCGACAGTTAACAGGCTGAACAAACGAAATTTCTTTCGCTGCTGTCAACATTATTGACAACAGGGTGTTATCGACTGGGAGGCACCCACGCAATGTTTAGGCCATCAAGTTTGTAGACATACCTCTACTATTGACTGTAACTTACCATTTTTTTCCGTGCTACTAGAATTTAATATTGAGCGGTCATTAATCCAATACAAATAATTTATTTTGTACTTGGCACATACTTATAGACACGGAAGCCTACTGGACAGTTTCATATGATTATTACTGAAACAAAAAGCTTGCTAGTTTTGTCAATATACCATCAAATAAAATAGATTGCAGTCGATAGCCTGAACACAGATAAATTATTTGAAGAGAATGATGGCCTTTTTTATATTAGGTACGTCAACTCTGTGTAAGGCGCTGACATTTATTAAATTGCGATGTAACTACTAAACTAACAAATACTTTAAAATTCTCTATAATAGTAATTAATACGTTGCATATTATTATATACTATTCGATATATCAATTAAACTAAAAAATAACAAAGCATAGCGCTTCGCATTTCTAACATTTTACCTCGAGTACTACGGTACTGAGTTACTAACGCAAGCTTATTCATAGATAAAACAGCAGATGCTATATAAAAGAAGCACGTTAACCATCATTATAAATAATACTATCTTTCTCTTACCGGGGCGAGCACAGTGTGACCTGCTATAACGCTTACAGCACCCGGCAAGAACATAAGCACGCTATAAATAGTAAATTAAAGCCGTGATCGGCATTTCAGCGTAGAATCCCATAGTAAACCCATATGAACCCATTAATAATTGTAACTAGGCGTTGATGGACTCACGCATGTGTTATGTGGTTATCAATCTGATGTAGGAGCAAAAAAAGATAATTATATATTTCATGCTTTTTTGATCACATGTTTCTGGCCGAGTGGTGTGAACGTCATTGACGTGGCTCTATGCTTTGTACTCACAATCACATGTACATAAAAAACAAAAATACACACTTTTTCTGCCTACACTAAGTCATTATCGTAGTCTCGATTTATTTTATAACTAGCTGTGCCCCGCGGTTTCATACGCGTGGGCTATAGTTTATCGCGATAAAAAGTAGTATGTGTCCTTGCTCAGGCTTTAGACTATCTCTGTACCAAATTTCATTTGAATCGGTTATGTAGTTTAGGCGTGAAAGACAGACAGACAGAGTTACTTTCGCATAATTATAATATTAGAGGGATAGGAATGTACATTGGGTTTGGTTCTGGGATGCATAATTTAAAATTAAACTTAATGTATCGTTTCTTTTTTAATTGCCACCAAAGAAAAAAGAAACTCTCAACATAAAGACTGAGGTATGTTATATTTCATAGCGCTCGCTATGAAATTAGAGTTTTGAGATATCTTTGGTAACGAGTATGAAATCGTTCGGGAAGGGATGCTATAGTATTAGTATAGTATTCGTATTTAGTTAGTCTATTGGTTAGGGAATCCCAATCGTAGCGCGGATGGAGCAGTGGCATATGTAATAACATTTTTGCAAATAACACCCAATGTTAACAATGTTTCAAATGTATTTTACATTAATTCCTGTAATTTTACTGGGCTTATTTTAGGAAAAACGCAATAATCCTATGATGATTACGGACGAAGGCTTTGGTGCGGAAAGTGGGAGCGTGCTGACTGGCTAGAGGGCTCGCACCATGAGCGTTGATTGGTTAGATCCTGATCAGTTGTTTGTATGAGAGTTCTGAAGCTTCGCTGGCCGCTGCTGCGGCACGCTAGCTTTGCTTGTCCGACTCGCACAGTCTTATAATACGAATGTAAAACACACTTTAATGCTACGGTTACGCCTGCGTTTTACGCATTAATCGAAGGGCTTCTTTGATAACTAATCGAAATGTAATTTAATGTTGAAACGGTAAATTAGCTCCGTAATTTATACCATAAGACGCAGATTTATTTGGGCGTTAACGCAGTTGTAGTCGTGGCATTACGAATTTGCTTCAGCTAAAAAGGACATTGATCAATCAGTGAAGGTTTCACAATAGTACTAATAATCCAGGAAAATTGTAGTGAACTTGAAATCAATACGTATTATTGTGAATTTTGAATGATTGTTCAAAATAATCCGGTGAATAGTTAGTTGTCCTTGTTACATTACGAGTATAGCAACGAGTGGCACAGTAAGGGCTGTATCGCAGTTTGCCTTGTTTACGTATATATGCAATGCTCACTTCTAAAAATTTGTTTCTGAAATTGGTTCAAATCGTATGTTAGCAAATAAACCTTCGAGTTTCTCATCTTCTATCTGATACTTGTTGTTTGGCAATGCACAGTTTCCAACACCCCTCGCGACTCCGGAGACTGAGCCCTGGAAATGGCTCGAGTAAGTGAACTTATAGATCACATTTCACTGGTTGGTGTGTTAACATCAACACTTGCCTTGTTGCTTACAAAAAATGTTTATTATTAACTGCCTGTACCAATGAGTATAGTACCTACTATAAATTATTGGCCTACAGTTCGATCTATGTACTTGTATTAATTAAGGTATATTTCGTTCGGTAATATCTATCCGTAATGTTAACACACTATACCATCAAACTGTATCTCATGAGTGTTTTATTGAATATCAACAGGTGCCACGGCTTTTTGTCAAATAAAGAAACTGATATTTTTTGTAGCCAATATTTTAGCACCGAAAAAGTGATCGTCTAATCACTGCTTGATAATTTATTAATAGCCTTCTAGCCTGCATTATGCATGAGGTGTTTACTGTTCGTCTTTTTGGTAAGGGTGATTAATTTAACAACAATGTTGCTCGTATTGATCAAACTAAGTACCTATACATTAGGGTTCAGGCAACTCTATCGTTCCTATGCAAAGAACTTGAAACAGTGCGTGTAGCATGGTGCACGATGTTCCAAGTTTAGCGCAACATGATAATGCAATATTGTTTGCAAATTAATACCCGGCTTTTGAATGCAGCATCTTGAAGAATCTTACTGTATAAATATGTAGAAGAGAATAAAGATGTGCAAGCAGTAAAAGGTTGCTCTTTTACGACTCGGTAAGCTTTTCTTCAAGATTAACTTATTATCACCACTTTAGTTAGGTATTTTGTCTTCCTTTGTAAGGTTTTGTCTACACGGGTGAGTGTATCGCGGTGTAGTGTTGCGTAATCGCCACGTGTTTTAGGGTCTGTCGAGATACGCGACGCGCTTTCGCCCCGCTACCTTCCGCCCAAGTTTTCACGGCCATGGTCCCTTGTGACTACTTGTGAGTTGTGACTCGTCACGACACGCCACGGTGCGTACCCGCCGCATTGTCATAATTTTGATATCATTGCTTTTTTTTTTATTTAACGACGGAGGGCGGAATCGCATGCGATATACTCGCCCGTGAAGGTAGCAGCTAAGTACTTGAGGTTTTGTTTTTTTTTAACTTGCTAGTGGCATACAATTTAAAAAGCTAATTCATAACTACTTAAACGTGATATAAATGTTGGGTACTATTAGTTATGTGTATAATGTACGATTTTATGTACGTAGTTATGGCAATTTTACGTAAATAGTTGTGTTTATTTCGAATTTACCATTCAGCCTCCTTATCCTTACTTTTAATCAATAATGATAACACCTATTATTAAATATTTACAAGCCTACGAAGGATTTCTTAACATTTTTTGTTAATACATAAATTAGTTATTGATGATGGTACATAATATTAAAAAAAAACACGTAGGTACTTACATTTGTCAATCATAACACTTCAATATAGTCACTTTTCTTCAATATGATCACTTTTTTAGTATGAAAGATAAGTAAGAATATAATGGGGCTGAATAGTCAAGACTGTGCCATTTCGGTTCGTAACGTTATTGACGTCGCAGGTCATGAGGCTAGAGGCGGGGAGGGCGCGCACGCTCGGGCGCACGACGCTGAGCCGCACGACATCCGTCGAGGACGACCTTGAGGAGGACGAGAAGCTGAAGCTCACCCTGCGCCGCGAATCATCCACGTCCCTGGACTCGCCTTCCTCCCCGCGCAAGGCCTCGTAGCGAATGTCACAGGAACACCCCGCTAACTCCATGCTAGGATAGTGCTACAACTAAAAGGAGAGTATGGCTATTTTAAAAAACTGTGGTTTCACTGGTGTGCGCTTCTACAGGACACTCAACGGCTTATCTACTGCATCACGCAGTGCTTGTTGCAACGTTACGTGCTTGCAACTTACGAACATACGTATGAAACTCCTTGGCCGGCCAGATGAAGCCGCGTATGGCTGCGCGCTTGTCAATGACAAGCGCTTGCTGAAGCTTCAGCCGCCCATTCATGAAGTTTTAAATAAGCAGTAGCTCACATCACTAATTAATAAGTTGCAACAGTCTCTACGCTGTGACCACAAGGACAGGGCTAAAGTCAACTCTTTCCTATTACCAATATCTGGACCATTTTTTTTTTACTGAACTCAGCACATTCTAGCACGGGTCGAGAGGTTTCTAACGCGTCAATTTGATGACACTTTCTCCTTTTTCATGACTTCGCTTCAATTACATGTAACTTTTGTACAACTTGTTCAAGTAAACTAAAAAAGTTTTAATGAAAAAGTAACTATTATAACGGTTTAGTGGAGTAGATATAAAAATGTTTTATCGACTACGCGCAAAATTTTATTTACTATCTAAGCATTATTTTAACACGATATAATTATATGATGTTATAACAGAGTTTACAATACAAATATGCATACCTATAAATGTATATTCCTGACAAAATTAATTTTAATGCAAGGCAGACTTTGTAAAAACAAACCTATAGTAGGTATATATAAGTAGATAATTTGAGTGCATATCAATTTCTATATAATTGACAATTTAAAGTAAAGTTATGATCCTCGATCAGTTTCTTAGTTTAATTAAAGTATTCTAACAATTAATTTTATAATAAAAAATATATTTGACTGTTTACTCCACTTGACCCTAGCACTAACTCATTCTTCTTTTATTTAAGAGCAGAGCTCGTGTCGGTCAAGCACTTTCCATCTCGTCCTGCCCTCAGCCATATTTTTGACCTCTTGGTACGACATGACGTCAATCCTTTCTTGGACTGATCGACAAAAAGTCTTGTAGTTTGAATTACCCATACCCCACTCACGTACCTAACCAATGTACAAAAGTTGCAATAAAAAACCATATTCTTGTATGAATTTAGCATATTTGAAACTTTAACTTAGTCAATTCTAATATCCAGGGATTAGCAGTGTTTCTCGTTTCTCACCCGGTTTGTTCCGACTAGCGACAGTGTAGTTTTTTTTATATTTTAGAGTGCGTGCTAAACGTAGTAACAATACGCATTATTAATAGTTTTATACTGTAACTTTAGCATACGATTTCATGAATTCCCTTAATCATTCACATAACAAAATCGAACTGCCACTAAATAGGTAAAAATCGTGCCTATATTTCCGAAAAAATGTGGTCGTTACTGCTGACCAATTTACTCACGAATACTCACGATGCCAACCAGGAAATATAATGGGAGATTTTATGACAGGCAATTTAAAAAAATGTTCTTATAATTTCGATAGATGGCGTTAGCAACACATGCAACCAGCAATTAAAATTAGA
The DNA here is from genome assembly GCA_931315375.2 of Opisthograptis luteolata. NCBI lineage: Eukaryota > Metazoa > Arthropoda > Insecta > Lepidoptera > Geometridae > Opisthograptis > Opisthograptis luteolata. Next base: position 9,042,869 of record OV928033.1, read on the forward strand.
GGAAAAAATAATTTCATTATTATATCTAATCTGTCATACTTGTCTTTGTTGTCATATATTTAGCGAACACATATGACTCAGTAAAGCTGTGAAGAGAAGTAGCAGAATTGTTATTTCTGGCCTTCCGTCGCCGAACCGTTGGCTGCCTTTGCTTGTTTCAATAAACAAAGACGAAACAAAAAATTCATGTCCCGCTAGCGCCATCTATGCATGGTTAATGAAACTACATTTTTTTCAACTGTCAGAAAACCTCCCGAATGACAATTCACTTTAGAATGTAGACTTTTATAACTTTGGTAGTTGACAATTATATATTATACAGGTAGCTTTAGATGTAGTTTTTTGTCATTATAATGTAACTTGTAGATCAAGTTAAAAGCAAAAGAAGGGTTAAAAACTTAAATCAAAAGAAGCAAAGGTGGAGTGTGGATGTATTCGGATTAAACTTGCAAAAAGTTACTGTATCTACATTATCATTCACATACATTCCGTATGTGCTCAATGTAAAGGTGTGTGCGTGTGTTGAGTCAGATTGGATCGCTTCTTGCGATTGTAGGTACTCAATGTATTTTATTTTCATTGTGCTTGGTCATCGTGATCTCATCACTGCTCCCAAAATTGCTTCTACAATTTAAAAAAATCTTAGACCTATCAATTTTAGCAATTTATTTTAGATAATTATTTTATGACGTTTGAAACAATTAATAATTTTAGTTTATGCTTTTTTATGTATAACTTTCATTTGCACCCATAAGAATGATTAAATTTTACTTTTATTGACATGCATGTATATATCATGCGTCTTTAAAATATGAAATGTTTTGTATGAACTTCACAATTACAACCACAATTATGTATATGGATATTGGAGTTAATAGTATGGGGTCTAAGTATTAAACGTACCTATGTTATTCAGAAATTACAATAGTCCTGTAACATTACAGATAGTCCATTCATGACAAACATTCCAACTCGTATGTTACTATTTAATTATTTATTGATGCTATTTTGACGAGATAATATAATATAACATTCAAGAGAATAATTTTGGTAAAACATTTAATTTTATGAGGCAGGGAAAGTATTTTTTGGCAATATTAAGCGTACTTATTTTATTGGTCCTTTTGATTTTATTAGATTTTAAGGTGAAGTATTTTTGTACGTATTATTTATTTCGTGTTTAAATACTCAATGTTTCGTTAAATAAGTAAGCAGCACTGCATCATCTACTGTGTTATAAATATAAAGTATTATACAATAATATAGGATTTATACATTTTATGTTATATTTCATCCATAGCTTTGGAATTGACGCTACTCATTTTCTTTGACATACATTTCCAATGAAAGCTTGGTAAGATCGGCCAACTGTCAATTGAAATGACAATTACTAAAAACTAAAAAATCCTAAGTACGTATATACAATTTTAGGAATTTACATACATACATAAACCATATATTTATATAATATTAAAATAATTACATTTTTTATATTCTATCAGATGGTTCATGATTTGAACCTAGCTTGGTTACAGAAGTTGTAAATTTTTTGAATTCGGTTTCATTGCATGAACCAAATAGATGTGGAACAATGTGTGCAATACAAACAAACCAAAAATATTGCTTTCTGTTACTAATTATCATGATAAATAGCACTTCAGTTAGCGTATTCGCGTAGCGGTATCGCATTCTTCTTCATTAATGAAAAAGTAACTAACGATACCGCTGATGGTGATATGACTACTGTTTCACAAACATTACTTATGGAGGCGTCGGGATATTTTGATAATACAAAACTTTAACCTATTTGAAAGAAAACATGCATCATCAGCTGTAGATTCATGAAAGTTGGACTTAAGATAAATTTGGTTCGCTATCAGTGTATTTGCGAATGTAAAGGAACGGTACAATATCTCTAATAATCATTATTGCTCTATATAAATATACCATAGTATGAAAACCGTTTAAGACCTTAATTTGTAAACCAAAAATATAATATATATCTTACAATATTTTGTTAACCTTGTGAAACAGAGGTCAGAATTATCTTTATCATATCTCTTATCAAATGAAATTGATTAATTAAATAATATATAGTTTTTTTTAAATATAATTATGTCCAATTTCATCGACAGTGATACGATATAAAATACTTTCGTTTGCAAATACGTGAATATAAATATAATACTGTAGGATTGTTGTAAAGCAGGGGTGGCCAACTTGATTAGACCCCAGATCGACTGTTTCCTGATAAAACCCTACGAGTACATACATACTAACTTCTTAAATAACAAGTACATACTAACTTCTTAAAATTTGAAATTAAACCGTAGTTCAGCTTCGAGAAATCGTCTGGCATCTTCCGACAGATTAGCAAAGACAAGTTTTTCTGTCTTTCTGTTGTATGTATTCTTTATGTTATTTGTTTCGCCACGATCGACTGGACTAATATCCTCGATCGTACGGTCGATCGCGATCGACCGGTTGGCCTCCCCTGTTGTAAAATGTTTTCGTTGGCTTTATTTATTATATTAAATGCGAAAGTTTGATATTGAGCGTGTATTTTGTTACTATACTTTGTGCTAAAAAGGTTCAACGGATTTGAGTGAAGTTTGGAATGGACATAGCGTATACCCAAAATAAAACATTGCGGGGCGCAGTTACCTAGGCCCTTTACGTTATTCAACTCTTGGCAGATAGAACGCGCGGACCTTATAGACTGTCTTACAGGCGGGCAGGTTATAAGTCTCGGGAAACGAAAATCGCAGGGGAAGGATAGAAAATTACACGTTTTACAAGACGTTTCGCACGAATTTATGGAATGTACGATTTTTGGGTGATATCATGCAGTTATTTTATTTTGTTCTGTAGGAGCAAACGATCGTGTAATTCCTTCAGTCTCATTTATAGAGTGAATAATAATATTGTATAGTATTCAACTGTTTGTGAAATCGGACATTGTGTTAGTGTTACTTACTGTATTTTTACGCTATTTGACTTGATTATTTTATTCTGCTTGAAATTGTATTAATAAATAATAAGGTACATATTGGTGTCGATTCGGTTTTGCATTAACTAAAACTAAACTAAGTTTGACAGGTCTAATAAAAGTAATGCTGTCCTTTTTTATTCAGTGGTTAGAAAAAGACAGCAATACTATTAGACCTGTCAAACTTAGTTTAGTTTTAGAGAATCCAAAACCGAATCGACACCATTGTATATTAATGAAAAGCAATAGTCGAATATTGGCAGCTATGTATTTTAAAGGATTGAGACTGTTATTTTTAGACAATGTCACTTGAAAATACAGTATTTTCAAATCTGCTTGTAAACAGTCGAATTTAAACTTATATATTTCTAAATTTCATGTTACGTTTTATAATGTTACTATTTATTTATGACAGAAAATAATTGAAATTCAAGAATTATGACAATTAATATATTATGTTAATGTATAGTTTAATATTATTCTGATAGTGTTTTTACAAGAAGTACCTGTTTTTAAGGTTATCATGGCTAGATTTTTCAAAATTACTTCTAGGTACTTATCACGACTGGGCTTTGTAGAACATTATTAGTCCCTTTAGCAATCAAATAGTAATTCGTGGAAGAGAAATATACTTAGCTATGTAGGTAGAAGCAGGTACTTACTTAATATTTTTAATTGATACGTGGCTGATACGCATTAGGAGCAATTAATTGTAATAACTGTAACCGTCGCATGACCCATTCAATGTATTCTTATTCTTGTTATTTATATCACATATGCATCGTCAAATCAAATGACATATTATACACTCATCTGTTATCCAATTCTCTGGGATAACTGACGAATTTTGATAACGTTCCATTAGATACCTACTTATTGTGTTTGGTATTTTTCAGCTGTTAACAGTCCATATCACGTTGTAAAACTGCTGTGATAACTTATACTGCCTAATACGATTACTATCTATTCTGTACTTACCGACATCTTCCTTATTTATTTCATGTCATGCGTGCGACAACATTAAATAATTTTCTAACTGTGTATTAGTAATTATCACCCTTTTCTATGTAATTATAAATAATTCATACTGTAATGTCGTGTATTTAAGAAAATAAACTACTTACATTTATACATGATTTTTATTTATACGCACAGAGTAATAGGTAACGTTACTAGACCTAATTACCTACACTAATTAGTTTAAACTATGGTACATTGTAGGTAGTGCTAGTCACACTAGCACCCATAGTCATACTAGATCGCTGGTAATACAGGCAGGGTTGGTGTCTAAACTACCCTTAGATTTATCCTTCCATGGTGTGTACCTACTTACACTAATAATAAAAGTTAAACCATAGTACATAGTAGGTAGTGCTAGTTACACTAGTACCCATACTTATACTAGATCACTGGTAATACCTACAGGCAGGGTTGGTGTCATAACTACCCTTAGATTTATCCTTCCATAGTGTGTACCTACACTAGAAGTTAAACTATGGTACATTGTAGGTAGTGCTAGTTACACTAGTACCCATAGTCATACTAGATCGCTGGTAATACAGGCAGGGTTGGTGTCTAAACTACCCTTAGATTTATCCTTCCATGGTGTGTAGTGGTGTACCTACTTACACTAATAATAAAAGTTAAACTATAGTACATAGTAGGTAGTGCTAGTTACACTAGTACCCATACTTATACTAGATCACTGGTAATACCTACAGGCAGGGTTGGTGTCATAACTACCCTTAGATTTATCCTTCCATAGTGTGTACCTACACTAGAAGTTAAACTATGGTACATTGTAGGTAGTGCTAGTTACACTAGTACCCATAGTCATACTAGATCGCTGGTAATACAGGCAGGGTTGGTGTCTAAACTACCCTTAGATTTATCCTTCCATGGTGTGTACTTACCTACACTAATAATAAAAGTTAAACTATAGTACATAGTAGGTAGTGCTAGTTACACTAGTACCCATACTTATACTAGATCACTGGTAATACCTACAGGCAGGGTTGGTGTCATAACTACCCTTAGATTTATCCTTCCATAGTGTGTACCTACACTAGAAGTTAAACTATGGTACATAGTAGGTAGTGCTAGTTACACTAGTACCCATACTTATACCAGATCACTGGTAATACCTACAGGCAGGGTTGGTGTCATAACTACCCTTAGATTTATCCTTCCATAGTGTGTACCTACACTAGAAGTTAAACTATGGTACATTGTAGGTAGTGCTAGTTACACTAGTACCCATACTTATACTAGATCACTGGTAATACCTACAGGCAGGGTTGGTGTCATAACTACCCTTAGATTTATCCTTCCATAGTGTGTACCTACACTAGAAGTTAAACTATGGTACATTGTAAGTAGTGCTAGTTACACTAGTACCCATACTCATACTAGATCACTGGTAATACAGGCAGGGTTGGTGTCACAAAAGTAATCAAAACTACCCTTTGATTTTCCTTCATGATGGATTTTGAATGTATGTGATTGTGTGGGCGTTATTATTATCATCATTGATAATAATTATATCAATAAGTAAATACAATCAAAAATGAGATGTTGGAAATTATTTGTTGTACTTTGTCACCTTCTAGGCGATTCCTTTAGTATTTGAGTTTTTTTTTTTACGATTTACAGGGTAGCGTTTTACCACAAGTCACCTGATGTTAAGTGACGATGTGGTCGAAGATGGCGCCACGCACCTGGACTAGGAACTGGCCCTCAAGTGAGGCTGCCGGAACACACCGTTAGGTGCTTGGCGACAGATTCTTAACAAGAGGGTGGTGGTTAGCCAGGCGAGTACTAGAAAAAGAAAAAGGGTATGGAGGAATAAGGTCTAGCATACTCTCTTTGAAATGTATCCTGTTATTTCAGTCACAATAACGAAACGTACATCATTCTCCGTTATATTTGATTTTTGCGGAAGTTCCGCATTCGCAGTGCCGGAGATGATGTTACGTTACAAATTTACAACACCTTATCCATAACAAGATACTCGTAGTAACTATGAAATCGCACCCCCATAAGGGTTCTGTTATTTTATAATGTTTGTCTGTTTGTTACAGAAACTACTAAACGGATTGCAATGTTTTCGGGGTTTTATCGCTAACTCTTAATTTAAGTTCTAAGGCTTACTTTCTAGTTTTAATCTGTATTTGTCTTTTTAATACAAATATTTATTCTAAGACTAAGGACTAATATTGTATGCAGTAATTTTACTCTGAATAAATATGCTATGGGTATGTAGTGGTACTTGTTTTAGGATTATTACATGCTAGATATAGTCTAACCTAAGCAATGTTTCGGACTACTATTCTGTTATGAAATGAAAATCTTTTGTGTTAGTAAACAATATAGGTATTTATTAAATAATAATTATTCATAATTAATATGTAAAACGCACAATCTTCTTAAACTATTCTGACATACAAAAGGTTTATTAAATTTGTTAGCAATTAAATTATACAATGCTGAGTCGTACACAAAGAGATTAGTCATTATTATTAAGTACCTATTAAGGTTTTGGTTATGCCCATAGAATACATGCTACAAAATTGCTCCTACATTATGGTTGTAGTAACAACCAATCGCAAGCATTGTCAATAGTCCGCAATGAAATAGCATATACTCTTTAATACTTTACTCTCAAGCCATACTCTTGTATTTGGTGAAAAGATTGTACAGCACTCTCAAGGTTGATTTCAAGTCGAGATTCACAATATCTGAAACACAACATTGAATTAAATGCTTGTTACTTACACATATTATGCCTATATTAAAAAAATGTACATCATCTTGCCTGGGTCCTATTTTATATGGGATTGACGACGTACGGGTTGTTTCATTCATATGTCTGCCTACTGTAGTTGATTTGACCGCCACTGCTTGGGTGCCCCAAGGTTTTTTTGTGTAACCGATTGACGAGGCGAGCGTGTCAATCACCTGACGGTAAGTGTTACACTTGTCTATTACAATTCAATTTTGAATTTAAACAGTCCTAAATCCTATGCAGTAATGCACTGCACACGTCACCTTGAGATATTAGATGTAAAATCTCTATAAATGTAATGTTTACTGATTATCGGTTAAATAACTGGGAAAGGTGTGGTACTTCCCCGAAGGACTCTGCATAAGAGCCCTTCTACTACTAGGTGCTTGGTGGTGCGTGCACTGGGCCTCAAAACTGCCTAAGTCACCTCCTGCAACACCCATAGGGTGAGACAGGTAAGCACTATCTTTGGTTGGAGCTACACGATCACATTATAGGTTAAAAAATTATTACCTTCGGGCCTTGCTTTAGGCTTGGCTAGACCCACATCTTGCATTAATTCAAAGGCAAATGACACATTGTGAACCTTCTGGTCAAAGTCTTGAGGAGTTAGGTGGAAATCATAGAGAGGTACGAAAAACCCTTCCAACAAGCCCATAAGAAGCACCAAGTAGACACCATCATGGAACTGCGTGTCCAAATCCATAACTTCGAGATTCACTTTGCTTAAATGCTTGTTGACAAAAGTGATCAAGGATTTCTTCACCACTTGCAATTTGTCTGCTGCATGATCAAACAGAGCATCAAATGCATCCCTTTCACATTTCATACCCAAGTCATCATATGTTGTTGTAATTGTTTCAATGAATGTCCTGAAATAATGAATAAATTCAATATTGTAAGGAGAAGCTGTATTGTGTGAACAGTGAATATAATACAAATTATGTATTATGTATTTTCATATTTAAACATTTACCTACAGTCATTCTGCAATTGAGTCATTTCGTTTACACAGACTCTTGTACATAAATATACATAGATAGGTACATTAATAATACTATCCTGACACTTATTATAATAAAAATCTATACTAATAATTATTAAATAGAAAAGATTTGATTGTTTATCCCAGATAAACTTAAAAACTATATTCTGTTAGAACCTTTCATCTAGTTTCTATTATGTATAGTGTAAGTATGATATTTATATACATATACATCTCGAACTCTGAAACAGTACCTGTGTGAGAGCTGGTTAGGGGTATCTTTCTTTACAACCACAATATTGACAGTGACATTTTCCGGAAGACGTACAGGTGCACGGAAGTGACGAGCCAGCGCAACCAACAAATGTAGGATGGAAACTATGTTCTTGGAATGAATAGAGTCGACACTCCATTTTGGAACTGGTTTGACTGTTCCAAAAAGCACCTGAAATTGTAAAATTTTGTACATCAAATCACTGGCCCAATCATCATAGCATAATAAATGTTATTACAGTATTTTTAGACTAAAACAGGAAAATTAGGAAACAGGCTTACTCTATTTACAGCCCGTAGAACAACAGCAAGCTTTTGGCGTTGACCTTCTTCAGATTGAGTGACCTCCGGTACATCTAATTTGGTTTCCGTCAAAATTTCAAGGAGCTTTTGGAGTACTTGGCCATCATACAGGTCCTCACTGATATCCTTCACAATGATCCTTTGTGAAGCAAGCTCATCATTGATCCAATCAATCAGAACCAGTATTAATTCTTTTACTCTTGGATCGTCAAGGGATCTTGGCTCAATTATAGCTCTTTCTTCGTTGTCAACTAGAACCACAAATTGGAACATTGAAGAAACTGGCATAATCAAATAATTATTTCCACATTTTATTCTACTTACGTAAACTATATTCTTCGGGTGGAATTTCTGGTGCGGTGGGGCTACCTGGTGAGTCGATAGCATACTTTCCTTCTGCTTGCACATCTTGCACTAGAAAAACAACATTTTTTACTTTACCTTTTGTGCAATAACGCTTACAACAACAATATTTTTTTAATGTCATGTAAAACATTAGGGTGATCTATCTCAATATATCTCTTATTGCCTTTCATGCTAAGCTTTTTCAAAATATTGTTACAGTTATGATTTTGTCAATTTTTCTGAATGACAAGACGAAAGAAGAGAATTACAAGAAAACACAGCATTTATGTGAAGGTTTGGGAGGCTGTCAACATTTTTGTCCACCTATGTGAAGCTAGAGCAAATTGTTAGTTACAAATTACTCCCAAGTTCCAAGCACTTCTCAATGTGATGATGACTCAGTGGTAGTGACGTCGGCTTGCGATCCGTAGGATGTAGGTTTGAATCCTACAATGAGCTTGAGCTTTTGGTAAAGGAAAACATCGTGATGAAACCATAGCTTGGTGGTAGGGTATTTTCTAGTACTCGCCTGGCTAGCTACCACGCTCATGTCAAGAATCTGTCACCAAGCACCTATCAGTGTGTTCCGACAGTGTCGCTTGAGAGCCAGTCCCCAATCCAGGTGTAGCGTGATGCCATCTTCGACCACATCATCACTTAACATCAGTTGACTTGTAGTCAAAAACTACCCTGTAATTAGTTAAAAAATGTTCTGTTTTGTGAGTTTTCATGAGTTGTCAACAAAATAAACAGTATTGCAATAAGTATAATCAGGTGTAAAACACATATCAAAATATTTTAGTGGGTCAGTTATATATAAGTGTGATGCAATGCCATACTTCCAGCCCACACAAATTCACACCTGTTTACAAAGTTAAAGAAATACCTATTTAGTATTTACCTTCCTTTATGCGTTTCTTGCGTCCAATAGTACCGATTTTGTCCCAAAATGACTCTTCTTTGTCATCCTTCTTCGGTAAAACGGGAGTCCGCGGAGACTTTGGGCGTGGTGACGACATTTTGCCCTATTACTTCACTGAGGAGCTACAAGGAAAACAAAGTAAACCATAAATCACAAATATATTCTCATACTGATGCTTTTATTAATCTTGTTTGTGTATTCACTTTATACACACTCTTTAACAAAACTCTTCATCAAAATAGACAAATACTATTTCCACTTGCCTAATTTTAGATCCTGGTACAAACAATACTTGAAACTTTGATTCATGTGACTTTTACAATTTTGAGAGTTGAATGGAAATGGCAAATGGATTGAAAACTCTGTCACCTGTCATTTCAAAGACAGCCTGTCACTTTGTGATTCGTGCCTTAGAAAAAGGAAAGATATCCTAATGATTTGTGCAGGCTACAGATTTATAATCTATGGTGCAGGCTAAATCAAAATGATCATACCATCTCTGATCTAAAAGTTTTAATCTTTTAGTGAGACTATTGAGAGTTTGAGAGCCTTTATAGACCCCCTTTGGCCTTTATGGCCTTTGCATCCTGAGAGATGTAAATGTGAACTAGATAGAGTCCGTCCACCCGTGACCAGCCAGAATGCTGGCTTCTAAAATGGACAGCCGACAGAGGCTTTCGCGTCCACAGAACACTATTACTTCTACCGTGCTACCCATAGATGTAGAATCCTACTTCTATGCTCCTACCGGACTAGTGGTTGAGAAAGGCTACAAAATAAATATGTGCTCTGTGTTCGATGGATAGAGAAAGGTAGACTCGGCTCAATCAAAAATCAAATGTCTCGTGCTCTCGAATCATCGGGCTAAAGTGACATTAGTGACAGACTCTTTGCTTTTGCTCTTTCCTTGGATTGGTGATTGGCTGATTGGTACAATTATTGGTCAAGTCCTCAAGTCTAGTTGATGATTCAGTGCCTGCAACTGCAACTAGAACAATAAATTAGTTCGCGTCAAAAGCTAACTCGTGTATACATTCAGTTTCTAAATACTGGTAATGTATTTCATTTGTGTGTAAAATAAAAAAAAAACGGTTTTGTAGAATATAGTGTTGAAGTCATACCTAAAAATAGCTTGAAGAATGCATTGCATCATATCGAAGAGCTTTGGTTGACTAGCTGCGTCCCGCGGCAACACCCGTTAATTTTCAGTTGTCTCGATGAAAATTTGCATTTTCACATGATGAAATTATTGTGCATCTGGTAAGGCGTGTGTCCTTTTTACTCACAATTTATATGTGTATTACAGGTGAATGATGGATAAAGGTGGGAATCCTCCTCCATACACGTGGGGCAACTCGAACACGCTGCAGCCGCCACCAGCTGCACCGCCCAGCTACTCTCAAGCGGTTGGGGGAGTCGGGCCTTCGAGCCCTTATACACCGCACTTTGCACCCAGTGAGTATTATAATTTGAGTTGCGACCTTGTTTCCAAGGTGAAGGTGCCATAAAATCAACAGATATTCAGTCTCCTCAACAGGCTGTGATTGCCATGCTGGTCATGATAATCACTCTCTTACATTTCTTACAAATGTCTTACAAATAATCTAGTGATCCAAAAGTTGTAGGTTCAAATCCTGCGATGATCTTGAGCTTTTGATGTGGGAAAACATTGTGATGAAAATATCATAGTTTGATGTTGTTTGAGTATGCTAGGAGACTATAAAAGTGTATGTCAAATGAACAAGTGTTTGTTTATGAGAGGGTATATATTATCATTAAGCGCAAATGAGTAAGTAACTAGATACTTTTGAATTTGCATATGAGACGGACTGGGCATAGAGTGAAGACATTGATATATTTTAATACTCATCATCATCAGCCTATAACATTCCCACTTCTGGGACTCTGCCCTTCTCTCAGAGAGAGTATGGGATGTTATGTACCATGCAAGCCCAGTAGTAGGTATTGTTGCATGCCCTTGAATGTTTTGATTCTTGAACATGCTGTTTTCCTTGCAATGATAGCATGAATAAAGTACATTAACAAACATTTTTATGTAAACTAATTTGACGATTGCAATTTTAAAACAGGCTACAAAATTAGACAAACATGTAAATTGATGCAGTCATTCATGTGATGTCATACAGTAAAAAGCTCTTGACCTCAATTTATGCAGGAAACATATAAAACTGCTGCCATACGCTACCTACATAAAACTGTTCACTAAAATAATTCAATCTTCAATGTTATTAGACTTCTGGCTGTATCAACACTGAAGGTCAGAAAGAGCAGTTTGTATGCAAAAGGTTGCATGTTCCTAACCTTTTTGATTATATTAAACACAAAAACTGTAGCGGTCACATTAAAATAATCATACATTCAAAGAAATTATTGTCACTTTAGTTACATGCTCCACAGTTTGTGGTTTTACATTGTTGAATCAACAGATCAAAACAAGTTTGTCATCTTTGAGGATTTGTTCGCCATGTTTCACAAAAGCATTTTTCATAGTAGCGACTTTTTTCAATTTTCATGTTTTGTGTCATAATTAAACAGAAAGCTTGTTGCAATAAAATGACTTTGTGTTCATTGTAAAGTCATTGTTCCAGCTGGGGGGCCTCAGATAGTGACGACAGTGGTTCCAGTGGGTCCCCACCCAACTCATATGATATGCCCTAGTTGCCATTCGGAAATTGACACTGCCACTCAAACCAAACCTGGACTCATTGCTTACATATCTGGAGCTATCTTTCTCCTATTAGGGTAAGCATTTGATTTCTTTACTATTTACAACCACATTAAGAACTATTTACTGAATTTCATATTAATATTAGAGCAGCTATGTTACAGTACAATGAAATACAAGTGACTGTAATCCTTTATTTTATTTCAGATCTGAGTAATTATTATGTAGCTATTATTGTTTTTAAGATGAATCTACACAATTTGTAGTAAAGTACCCTGAACTCAGACTTCATACCATATAAGCTCTTTATAACCCCCAACCACTGCATCGAAACAAATATAACAAAATAATAAGCCAATAACCTAATCGCGAATATCTCATCAAAATCGATTCAACTTTTGCATGATAAAACCAAACCCATACAAAGACTGATTGATTCTTATTTAAAGTTACACTGAATGTTACAGTATAAATTCATATTTATTATTTTCAGTAAAACTAGATAGAGAACTGTAAAAATCAATATATTATATTTACAGATGTTTCTGCGGGTGCTGTCTGATTCCGTGCTGCATTGACAGCTGCATGGATGTTCATCACAAGTGTCCCCACTGCAGCGCCTATCTTGGACGCTTCCGCCGTTAAGTATCATCAGCATCACACAACGCAATCGAATGCGTATCGTAGTGTTATCCAAACGAAATAATATCCTCTAAAACGAATAATCTCAATGGATTAATTGGGTAAGATCTGAAATCAAATGTCATATTTTTTATAGTACATATAAAAAGTAAATGGTTACAAACGAGCAGTTAATTATTATATTTTGCAAACCCGATTGTTGCAAAGATATATTATGAAATATTTGAACCATATAACAATGCTTTGAGCCGCATTATAACTTACCGTAATGTGAGAAAGTGGTGACTACGGTGATTATTGTCTATCATAAAAGAAAATATGAAATCATGCTCGATTCTATTCTTATGAAAATATAATAATATATAGATTATGTTTACTGATTAGCTAAAAAAAAATATTTTTATTTTTCCCAGAAACATTTAGTGCCAAAAGAAACTTAAATTGTTTTACTGACGTGATTAAGTTAAGTAATTTTACTATATTATAGGTTGTTAAACAATTATGCTTTATTATCCTTAGAAAGTTGATAAAAGTTGTTACACTGCCAAATCTTTATGGCCTCGTTTTCTGAGCGTTTTTTTCTACAAAACTAATTTTAAATGTTTTTTAAGATATATTTACAAATTGTAAAATTACCAATGTTTTCAAATATGAGTCTCGATAATCATTATACAGGATTATTTTATCGACTGGGCATGGAAGCGTGAATCCAAAAGTGTATGGAACGGCTGAAATAGCTCCAAGGAATCTCGGTGGTCAATTTAGATTTAAAAAACTAACTCGCTATCATAATATTGTCTCTTCACTACAAGAAAACGAGGCTGTTGAGTTAAATCCTTACAATAGCATTTACTAATAATGGTGTCAATAACATGCATATTTTTTATATTTAATGAGAATATTAAGTTATTTACAACTTAGTTTTTGTTTTAATTTCTAGGAAATGTTATTTATATTAATACCGTCTTTATAATAATTAATTATAGAGTAAGATTAATTATTATCAACGTTTACTGTTCTAACATTGGTGTTTATACTAGTTTATTAATGTTACCAATCTACTTCGAAATTGTGACAGCATAAAACTACTTATGATATTTATGTTTATTTGAATATACAGGCTTATGTATAAATTCTATTTGGACATTCCTCTCTGGTTCCGTCGCGGTGAATTCGGGTTTATACACTGGGATGCCGTAGGTTGGGGTCGAATTTGCACTTTATTTCAATGGCATCTTTTTACAAATAAGGTAGTTTTTCGAATAGCTTGTGAGTTGAATGAACAAGGATTAGAAAAGCCTTGTCTTGGATCCTTTAAAAGAAAAAAAAATGCGATGAAATTCATGCAATCAACAATTTTGTTTACGATTTCTCTCATCAATTTCAAGATGTGTGTGTCATTTGGAAGGAAGTGGTTTTTAAGAGTCATATTATCAATAATGTGTGTGGTATATGTATTGTTTTATGAAAAATATATACTGTACAATAGGAATGTATTTCATACAGGACGAATCTTTTGCAAAAATCTTTTTACACATGGACTGCAAAAGAAACTGATTTAAAATCTAAAATAAACAAAACATATACATATATAATTATATATATTTAAGGTATATTTTATATTTGAAAGAAAAGTATTGCATTATTAGTCTTCCAGATCGTTTGTCATTATCAATAAGTACCAAGACTAAAATCAGTTAATAATATACTATGGATTTGTTTGGCCATTTTGTAATAGATGGTTACTAAAAATATAGCGAGTTAGAGTAACCTTTATTACTAGATTTATAAATATCATCTAATATAAATTGTAATATTCTCAGTTTCTTATCTACCTTATTAGATTATTATCTAACCTATATTATCACAGTTTATAATAATGCTCTACTAGTGGGCTGAGATTTCAAAAGAATTGGTAGCTAATAGTATATAGTATTGTCAAATATTTGCTCGTAGTGTCAAACAGAAGGTGATAATATTAATTATTGCTAATATTGTGTTGTCTCTGCAAAATTGTTTTTATATTATAACTAGCTACAGTAGCCTATTTTAACTCCCTTAGGAGTTGAATTTCAAAAAATACATTCTTTGTACACCCCTATGCATCAAGACAAACTCTTCAAATTTTCATGTTTCTACGACCAGCGCTTTAGGCTGTGCGTTGATATCAGTCAGGACTTTGATTCTTATATACATACCAGCTGTTCCCCGCGGTTTCAGCCGCGTGGGCTACAGTTTCCCATTTTTATCCCATAGGGGTTGAATTCCAAAAATCTTTTCTTAGTACACCCCTATGCATCAAGAGAAACATACCCACCAAATTTCAAGTTTCTACAACCATCTGTTTAGGCTGTGCGTTGAATATCAGTCAGTCAGGACTTTGATTCTTACATATAATTATAGATTTAGATAGATAGCTTATGACATTCCATATCCTTTCTTCTATTCCGAAATTTTCCTTCCATCGTCAGTTTACCTCAAACCTTATTGAGGAATGAAGTATGTATTGAAACTTGATGACCTCTGGAAATGGTTTTTTTGGAGGTGTTTGCTATGCGAAACAAAAATTTAGTTTATCTGTCCGAAGAACGAACTATTTTCCCTTGTTGTAAACAATATTCTAGTCAACTGAGTTGATTTGGGCTGCGAGCAAAATTTTGGCGTAGCATTACCTTGTAGTATGTTATATTGTAATTTAATACATGTCTATATAATATGAGAATGTGACCTTGATGTAGTAGCCTGTATGTTGAATACCGTTTCATTCTTGCAATAGTCTGCTTGATTACGTAATATAATGCTTCCTAACCTAATTTGTTGTATTTTAAACCGGCTAGAACTTTTATACGTAATCAGGTATAGGTACATTTTTAAGAGATGATGTAAAGAATATCTGCGATTGCCGCGGGTTCTTTGATTTACACGACTTAACTGGCCTTTCTCGAAGAACTATAATACCGTTAAAATTTAAATTTACCGCGTTAGGTGGACCATGTTAGCCTAGCTACCCTCTAAATAAAAAAATATTTTATTGTACTACTAATGTCCTCATGTGTGTGTATAAAACTTTTAGCGGTTCTTCTTCCCCATACGTGTAATATTATGTTATTAAGAGAAGTAGACGAATAATTAAAATGTATGGATGATAACTGTAATAAAACGAACACATAAATCAATAACTTTTAGTTTTATTCACATTTGGCCAAAATGAAAATCACGAAGACTTAGCTGTACCCACTTTTTATGTTCATTCGATACTTTTTGAGATTTTAAGCAAAATAATACAATACAACGGCTCACTCGTCCGGCAACTTATTGTTGGCAATTTATTGTTCTCTACCAAGTAGGTTTTAAGTACCTACTAGTTTTATTTGTAAGAGTTCCTGTAGCCTATAGGTAATTTTGTGACAAAAAACCATTTACCTGGCACTACAGGCTTTTTTTAAGTTATGTGCGGATTTGCTATCGCTCAAAACGGTAAAGGAAAACATCGTGAGGAAACCGACATGCCCGAGAACTGCAACATTCAAGGGCATGCGACATCTGCCAACCCGCACTGTGCCAGCGTGGTACATTGCAGCCCATACTCTCTCTCTGAGAGAAAGCCAGAGTCCCAGCAGTGGGGAACGTGAAAGGCTGATAATGATGATGATGACAGGCTTTCTGCAGAGATGGTCCTTCAGAGATCTGGACCTTATGATGATCCGGTCTTTTTCACAATGTAGTCGTTATGATACCAACCTAAATAAAAACAATTTTTATAGTCCTCAAATTTCATCAAATTGTGAAACTAATGTTTCTAGCAAATGATGATAAGTATGGTCATGGATGGGCACAAAATTATTCTAACAAGAATTTTCTGCCTACCTTTACTCCTTAAATACTAAACCGCGAATAATAACGACGCAGACCTAAAAAGAGTAGAAGAGAGGTAGAAACTTCTACTTCTCAGCTTGTCTATATTTTTTGTGCTAACGCTATGGCAACTTTGATACCATGCGCGCGCAGTTCAAAGTGAAGCCCCTGTGGTCCGCATTGATCTTCATTTCTGAGAATCGTAGGTACTACTATATGGTACATCGCAATAGGGTAGCACATTTTCCCGGCGCTTTTCGTCGAAAGGAGTCTTAACAATAGTTGATCGCAAAGTTGAACCGTAACTTCAATTGCAAATATGTCTGCTCCTTCAAAGGACCAGCCAGATGTGGTGCCAGAAGAAATAAAAGATGAAGTTGATTTAGTAAATCAAGTGAGGGCTAATTCCGAACATGCAGAAGACGCTGCCGGATATCAAAACGGCGTCGGAGTAGATGAGGATCAAGATGGCGCAGGTGATGATGATGACACCGGCTATGACGCTGCTCCCGGTGAACCTGCTGAAGGTAAGTGAGAAAGAAAGGGTAGTACTCGAAGAGCATATCTCTATAACAATATTGTGTGTTTGCCGGGTGGTAACTATGTACAGGCGCAAAACAACCTGTTGGACCAACATTTACAAAACAAAAGTGGTATGTATGTAAACGTTTTTTTTTATTAATTTGTCTTGTTTTTTCTTCAAGATTCTGAGGGGTGGTTATTAGATTAGTAGGTACATAATTATTATGCAAAAACGAGTTCCTAAAACGGCTATGTTAATGCTTATGTGTTTATTTTGTTTAATATGCTCCATAGGTCACCTATCTCGCCCGGGTATCAGCTCTATCGATCTAGTAAGTAGGTAACAAAACACTACCTAGGCGGGGAGGGCGGGTGGAAGGGTGCAAGAGGGCTTTCATTCGGTATGGTAGTAAACCTTATGCAACAGTGCATTCGGTACTCTATGCAATGTTTAGCCTGTACATAGTAACTATTAGCTAAGCTGTAGGTACCTGTCCCTCTCCTGTCTGTACCTTTCAGGTTCCCAAGTCCCCCCGCTTCCCCTTCAGACTATCCTGCCCGAGTGAGACTAACAAATCAATAACTTATAGATGAATAGTGACCCACCCCGGCTTCGCACAGGTAGGGAATCAAATTACACATTTTTACACCGCACCTACGATAAAGCATTAAAACATCTTATTTTTTTCAATTCAAATTACAAAAACCTAGATATACTGATTACATACTAAATACTAATTTTGTCACAATAAAAATAAAGACATATGACACTCTGGGAAACGCACCTATGCACACGGAATGTGAGCACGATACAAAAGCGTAAATATCGCAAGAATCCCTGGAGGATTTTATTTATTCATGAAGTATGCAACTGCAAATTCTATTTATATTACCTACAACTATTCATATCATCTATCAATTTGCTTGCCTCTGGCCCATCTGGGCGACGCTTTTGATTCTATTTCACCCACCTTGGATGACGTAGATGGTCCTAGTTACCTACTCTACAGCCATTAGATAATGATATGGTAGTAAGTAGACGATGTAAAAGAAGAGATAGATAGACAGATTAACTCTTTATTGGCACACCACAATACAGATAAATTAAAAAAAACAAGAACAACAAAGAACAGTAAGTGTCACAAAAACAAGTACAAGTCACACAAGTAATGAAAAAGAACAGTAAGGTCATAGAATTATAAGACAGTCTTATCCCTCAGAGCGATCTCGTCCAGACAACCCAAAAGCAGAGGAATATACGAAACTACTTAGACGGTGGTATACAGCGAAAATTAAATAAAAATATAATAAAAGAAGCATACTTACTAGATAAACCTACTTACATAAAATACAAAATAATAAATACGTAATACATATTATGTACATATTGAGTTATAAATATGTATAATCATATTATACACGCATACTTAAAATATCTAAGCTAAACCATACATCAATAATAATAAAAAGTAATAATTATGTATAATAAATTAGACAAGTACCCAGTCACCTAACATTTCGTATATTATTGTTACAGATGAGAAGGACCATGACGATCTTGAGGACGAGGATGAGGACCTTGAGGTTCATGAGTTGGAGGTGAACCTTGCTGAAACGCATTTGACTTACATCCCTCGACTAGATCACACAGATGATCAAGACTACTGGGATACAGATTCTGAAGCTGATGTGGAAAACGTGGCTGAGCTAGAGCAGCCAGACTATACCAAGCATGTAATGAATTTTGAAGCTGACGATTGGGATTGCCCTGAACAGGAATCTGAGGAAGGAGAATCCCATGACACTACTAAAAAAATAGCTCCAGCTGAAAAAATCTAAGATAATAATTAAAGCAAAGTACTTACACGCCTACGGATTAAAGACACTAGGTGTTCTTGTGTTCTTTTACAGCTTTTTAACATACATTTGCTTGAAATATATTCATCTGCCATTATTTATTTTTATTGGGTTTTATTGCAACGGTACCTAGACCTTTCCATTACGTGGTTTTTGGAAGTGTTGGGCAATACATAGCGCTGTGTTGTATGATTTTTTATTTACCCAGTTAAACGGTTAGGCGTGCGACTTACAAGACGCCGACACTGAGTTCGAATCCTCTCGGCCCTGCACCTATAACTTGATAAAAATATAAATTATTTTATATTTTTGTGTGCGTTTTAAAAGTGTAATTTTTAGTTTTTTTAAACTATATTTTTATTTAAGCTTTATTTTTTACTTTTGTGTCTATGTAACTAAGCCAAATCTATTGGACTCGTCAAAACGAATCAAATGAGCCCAAACTCGAGGGGTTTCCTAGTAGCCACTGAAGACTTCCACTATCCTCCTGGCTTCATCATCAGACCCTCGTCACCAAGCTCAATCTATTGTACTCGTCAAATCGAATCAAATGAGTACATTCTCGATGGGTTTATTATTAGCCATTGAAGAGTTCCACTATCCGTCTCCTGGCTCCATCATCAGATCAGGTTGATGATATCAAATTATTGCATTGTCATCAGAATTACATATACATTCAAAATTTCAAGTCGACACGACAATTAGAAGTAGGTTAAAATTGACTTGATTACATTGTTAGTTAGTTACAAGTGTTTTATTAATAACCATTAAAGAGTTCCACTATCCGCGTCCCAGCTTCATCATCAGAACCTCGTCACCGCGTGTAACGTATAGGAATCGTTAAAGCAAACTAAATGAGCCCAAACTCGAGGGGTTTGATAATAGCCATTGCAGGGTGCCACTATCAAAGTCCTAACTCCATCATCATATCAGTACCAAATTAATATACTAGCTGCTCCCCACGGCTTCACCCATGTGGACTACACTTTTCGCAACAAAAATATCCTATGTCCTTCTCCAGAGTTCGAGCTACCTCCACCCCAATTTTCATCAAGATCGGTTCAGCAGTTTAGTCATGAAAAGGTAACAAACAAACATAGTTACTTTACCCGCCCCGTGGTTTCACTCGCGTCTTCCAGTTATCCCGCAGGAACCTTTTTCCGGGATAAAAAGTAGCCTATGTTTTAATCTAAGGTATAACCTGTCTCCATTCCAATTTCACCCAAATCGTTCAATAGTTTTAGCGTGAAAGACTAACAAACATCCCATACATTCATACTCACAACCTTTACGTTTCTAATATTAGTAAGTATAAACCCCTCGAGTTTGGGCTCATATGATTCGCTTGATGAGTCCTATAGATGGGACTTGTGACGAGGGTCTGCTGATGAAGCCAGGAGGTGGTTAGTGGATCTCTTCAGTGGCTTGTAGTAAACCCCTCGAGTTTAATGATTCGTTTTATTGAGTCCAATAGATTGGGCTGTCTAAACGTAAGAAATAACATATTATAATACAGTTAAAAAAAAACAAACTTGTAGTAAGTACATAATTAGTTAGTTACAAGTCAAGCTAATAAAAGTGTTTTAAAAATATAAATAGGTAGTAATTTTTAGTTTTATATATTAGGTACATCGCAGGAAGATGTAAGATTTTATAATTGAACCCCCAACAAATAGTTCATTTTCTTTAATAGAAAAATCGGTGATCTGTAGGACCTTGGCCTGCTCAGCACTTTAGATTAAAACATGTAAATGAGATTAATATTATCATTATGTGAATAAGCATTACTCAACAAAACCATTATTTGAATGAGTGATCATTCTGTTTTGACTAAGCGCTACCATGCTTCGGAGGATGTTGTGGTTGTGCGGCCTGATACAAGCTCATAAAAAAGAAGTAAGTACAAGTGTGTGTTAATGCAAAGTGTAATAAAAATATATAGTATAAAAAACTAAAAAAAACACTTAAGCGCACTGAAAAATATAAAATAACTAAATTTACTTGTAATAGTTACGATATAATGGTTAATTCAAAAAGTGTGGAGCGCTTCTTTTACTGGGTATATAACACAACCATAAAAACGCTCCACACTTTTTGAATTAACCATTATATCGTAACTATTACAAGTAAATTTAATTATTTCATATTTTTCAGTGCGCTTAAGTGTTTTTTTTAGTTTTTTAAACTATATATTTTTATTATTTTTACTTTTTAGTCTTTTGTTACCAAGTCCAATCTATTTGACTCATCAAGACGAATCATATGAGCCCAAACGCGACAAGTTTACTAGTAGCCACTGCAGAGATCCCCTACCCACCTTTCGGTTGCATCATCAGACCCTCGTCACCAAGTTCAATCTATTGGACTCATCAAGACGATTCATATGAGCCCAAACACGAGGGGTTTACTTGTAGCCACTCCAGAGATCCCCTACCCACCTTCCGGCTGCATCATCAGATCAGGTCGAACATACCAAATTATTGCATTGTCACCGAGATCACATACACATACAAAGTTTCAAGTCGATACGACAATTAGAAGTAGGTGAAAATTGACTTCTAAGATTTGATTACATTGTTAGTTAGTTAGTTACAAGTCAAGCTAATAAAAGTGTTTTAAAAAGTGTTTTAAAAATGAAAATTGACTTCTAAGATTTGATTACATTGTTAGTTAGTTAGTTAGTTACAAGTCAAGCTAATAAAAGTGTTTTAATAAATCCTGTGCTGTCAAGGGGATGGGTGGAAACTGTTTCAAACTAACATCCACCTTGGATGGTTACTTTATTTTAACTTTATAGTGGCATTTGAGCTCAAGTCGTCTGATGTTAATTAACTAAAAAGTACACAAAAACAAACATTATTGAAGTAAATTATATATTAGGTTAAACATAGCATCCACTGCTTTTATTAATACTAAATCATACATGATACAGATTTTGAGTAACACTAACAAATATGCTTAAATCTGATAGAATAAAGTTACACACACAATGCTATAGGTAATTTAGGAGTAAGTAGAAAAGTCCAGTTAATTTAGTTTTTTCTTTGTTGCAGTTTTACTTGCAGGTTTTCTTGGTTTAACTGAATATCATTTCTTCTTCCTATCCTGCGAACACTTGGGGCAGTACCACTTGCCCTTGGGTTTGATCTTGAGGTCTACGCAAGCGAAGTGGAACCACTCTATGGGGCAGTCAGGGTTATCGCAACCAATCATCTCTCCGTAAGATACCTGATGACACAGGCAATAAGTAGGCTCATTAGGATCAACAGGCATATCCAACACATCACTAGGATGTGCCAAGCTGGGATCTAAGTCGGTGCTTTCTTCTTGCTCTTTCATAATGTTAGCCGATGTAGAGGCACCTTTACGCTGTGCCTTTTTCTTAGCAGATGATCTACTGCTGACACCCACATCATCTTCACTAGAAGCTCCTGCACGTTTTTTCTTGCCTGCATTTGCAGCATTCTTTTCATTGCCTTTAAGCTTCTTTCGGCCTTTCTTTACACTCGTGGTGTTAGCTTCCTGGTCTGCAGCAGCTTGCTGCGCGGCACGTGCATTCATCGCTTTCTCCTGTATCTCAGACTCAAAACGCGCAAGGTCAGAATCAAGGCGACGTATGTGCTTATCGACCAACTCGTAAGTCTGGATGCCGAGTTGAACTTTATCATCTCCATACTCTTTAGCTTTATTGAAGAGGCCCTGAATAGTGTTGAGTTTTTCATTTTTAGTCTCCTCGTCTATTTTCGGTAAATTCGGGAGCAATTCTTCAGCCATAAGATCTATTGTTCTCATTAGGCCATGTGCTCGGTCATCCAGATCCCTCATCAGTTTGAAATTCCTTTGCAGCTCTATTGGAAGATGCTGGAGACTGTCCAAGTAATGCTCCAGATAAAGTGCTGAAGTCATTTTGCCTAGATTTGTTTGGCAACGGCTTTATTCTTTCGCACAGTACCACGATGGTCGGTCGTCAGCGTCAAAGAGATGTATAACAAGAGCGCGCGGGTGGATAACAACACCAGATATTTTTTATGAAATACGAGTAAACTTACTTCATAAATTAATCGTAACACAGCGCTAAACTCCTTACTCCATTAAAATACGAAAAATCAATCTAAATTCTAAACCAAAGACAAAGTAAACGGTTGGAAAAACTGAAAGCAAAAGCAAAGCAAAGACTCAAAGAGTCTCTTCTTTGTACTTAGTGATGTTATGAGTTACATACGAGTCTAGTCATTATAGTCGAGTTAGTCGAGTCAAATCATATAGCGAGAGAATCAACTCGAGTTTTAGGTTTGAGCGAAAAATGTCGTGTATTAAAATTTTCATCATCCTTTTACGTTCCCACTGCTGGGACTCTGGCCTTTTCACAGAGAGAGATTATGGGCCGTAATCTACCATGCTAGCCCAGTGCGGGTTGTCATTTGATATTAATGATGTATTAATGTAACAGATATCCGACATTGACCCACATTAAAAATATACATACATAGATTGCTTCAAACACGGTTGTTTTTTTTTAAATAAAACTCTGTTTCCTTCAAGAAAAATAATTTAAGTAATCCTTGACCTTTCAAGTCGGGCATGCGGGTGACAAGCATGAATATTTGCAAGCACGATACGAACGAGATAGCGTAAGAAAAAAACGCAGTAGAGCCTGCAAAGCAGTAGCAGTCATTATACTCGGCAAAATTTACGGAGTGAGAGCACTGAGAGTTCTATGGACTAAATTGTAATTTTACACCGAATGCGATTGTTTCGATTATTTCAACATCTCGGACTGGTTAGCTCTCGCCCAGTCGCGCCCATCCTTAACTATCTATCAAGTTGTCAAATAGACAGTTCAGTTCGGTGTGAGAAATGACATCTGTCGACTTTTTTTTTGGCGGCAATTGAACTGTCAACATGGAAATTTTGCTTATATTTTCAAAACATGATTGTGTTATTTGAGTGACCATTGGTGTCGATTCGGTTTTGCATTTTCTAAAAGTAAACTAAGTTTGACAGATCTAATAGTATTGCTTTCTTTCAAAGATTCAAAGAATTTATTGCAACAACATTACTTAAAAACTAGAGGAGAGGAGGACTGCCATCAATCAACAAAAACCCCATTATTATGCCTACTAAAACCTATGTATGTCTGTCTATATAATCTAGTAAACATTTCTTGTAGTTAGATTTTGTCGTTTAGGAATTCTTGTATAGAATAATATGATTTTTCCTTTAAAAAGTCATTTAACATCTAATTATTTTTTTTTATTATACTGTTTTTTCAAATATTCCGGAAGCTTATTAAATATTTTTATCGACATCACGAGTGGGCCTGAAGAATGTAACTTAAGTCGGTTTTTATTTCTAGGTAAGTCTTCACGCTTTGTGTACAATTGCGGATTGTTACGAACAAATTTGCATAATTCGAGAATGTATATACTAGGCAAAGTAAGGATTTTTAATTTTTGAAATTGTGGTTTACAGCTGTCTGTTGGTCCTATGTCGGTCAGTATACGAATTAGTTTTTTTTGTTGATTAAAGAGCGAGGGTACGTTGGTGCTATTGCTTTTACTAACCACTGAAGTAAAAAAAGGACAGCATTACTTGTAGACCTGTCAAACTAAGTTTAGTTTAAGAGAATGCAAAACCGAATCTACACCTGTTGTAATTAGGCTACGTGAATTGATCTGGTGCCGATTCAGTGATGTAAAGATGTAGAGAAAGAATAAAAGTAATAGTAAATTAAACCGTTTTACTTCTTCACAACTTAGAGGAAAAACTTCTACTGACAGAATGTATATAACAAACAGTTGCTAGGCGACAACATTGTCGATGACATATAAAACCTTTATGTAGGTATATCACCTAAAAGTTCATATACTACAACAACACCAATGTGTGATATTGGTGGATTATTAACCAATAAGTGTTTGTTAATAATGTGGGTAATTGACAGAGCATATGTCTAACTATTATAGTTATGCCACAATAAAAAAAAGATGTTGTAGATGTTTAGTTTTATATAGATAGTTTAGCTTTAGTATTTAGTTTAATTTTTTATCCAATTGTATATATTTGATTTGTTGTATATTTAAGTACATTAAATAAATTATTTTAAAACAAAAAAAAAAAAAAAAAAAAAAAATTAAAAATGAGAGCTGTCAATGTCAATTGCCAATTGGCCAATTGCCATCTACTGAAGTCTACTGTCACTCTGTTCTGTCACATTGAAGGCGTGTGTCAATGAGTGTGCATGCAAATTTAGAAGGCAAAAACGAAAAGATACAAAATCTTTCATAACTCTTGATCCATTGTGTAGTTGAATTACTGACATAACATTTCGTGAACTGCAAAAGCCTGGATAATGTCGTGGTTGTTTGGGTACAGTGCGAAGCCTCCGCAGCTGCCATCCGATGATCCTCCAGCGGACGGCAGTGGTGCAGCCGCACCGGTAGTTAACCTCTCCAAATCCGAAAAGAAAGCGATGGAGGCTTATCGCTTCGATTCTAGTGCTTTAGAGAGAGCCGCACAAGCTGCAAAAGAACTGGAGAAATCCCGTGAGTAGTACTCGCAGAACTGATATGGGTCACATTGCGCGCTATTGCATAATACTACAGCATAACCTTTCAGCCTATCTTGTCCTAATTTATGTTCATTGAAGATATGTAATATATCATTATGTATCAAGAATCTATTAATTATATTTATGGGTATGTGAATATTGTAAATATAATTGTTCCATCATGTGATGTGACCATGACTACTATCAAAGACATACTATTTTCATAGTAGTCACAAGGAAATATTTTATGGTGTTATGCCATTTCACACAACCTCCTGAGTTGGGAAACTTGAACAGCCAAAGTTTTTGTATGCATGTTTGCTTCCATACTTTCCCCTAGTATTTAACATACAAATCAAAATACAGTCTTATATATAACTAGCTGCAAAGCTTATTTGTGCATTGGAAGTCTTGCTTATAGTGGTTCCTGCAAACATGAAGCAATACTATAAGAAAATTTTGTGATTCTCTTTCAGGACATGCAAAGGAGGCTTTGGAGCTCAGTAAGCTGCAGGAGAACACTAAGCAGCATGAGCAGATGGCCAAAATCAAGGAGTATGAGGCCGCCATCGAACATTCCAAAGTAGAACAGAGAAAGATTGATCATGAAGAAAAACGTAAAACACTTCAGGTTAGACATTTCTTGTACAAATGCCCCATTCTGAGTTTCTTCTACAGGACTTGCTGATTAGTATCTTGAAATGTTTGTATGGAAACCTAACAAGTGCCCCTAGCTGAAACTATCTTATGATACTAAAATCTTGATACAAAACTTTTTACAAAACTGGATTTGTGGAAATTTCATGAAAGAAAATGTTCACCAACTTAATAATAATTACCTAGAGAGGTTCTATTCCAATACACACTGATTCATTTTTGACGGTAAAAAAGAAAGAAATGTCATTTTGCTCTAACAAGGAATACTTTCCTTGCCGCATACTAATTTTGTATATTTGTTATATATACAGGAGGAAACAAAACAGCATCAAATGCGAGCTCAGTACCAGGATCAGTTGGCGAAGAAAAGATATGAGGAGCAGTTAGTACAACAACAGAAGTCTCAAGAGGAGATATTACGAAAGTGAGCATCAAACAAAACAAATGAAAAATATTTTTATTTAGTACTATACAATATGACCAATATGTGATGACGTTAATTTAAGATGTTATCATTGTCATCACCTTAACACTTACATTGTTGTTGATATTCTTGTTTTTTGTTTTCATTCCTATTATTATTTTGAAATAGTATTTATTTCACTTATTATAGCAATTCGGGAATGTTATTGATATCATACCAATGTAATATAATCGTTATCTTTAAAACCTAACCAAATCTTTGTCATCAATGATAGGCAAGAGGAAAGCGTTGCCAAACAAGAAGCACTACGGCGTGCTACAATTGAGCATGAAATGGATCTGCGCGAGAAAAACAAACTTAAGGCAATAGAAGCACAGGCAAGAGCACGCGCTAAAGCTGACCGTGAGAACCGTGACATCACTTTAGAGCAGATTCGTCTGAAGGCAGCTGAAAACAGAACCACTATTCTTGAAAGCATAAAGTGAGTTAAAACTTCTTTAGCAATATTTCGGACTCATTTCCGCCACCTTATACATGTATTCTGTGTGCAGCAAGATAGCGTATTGAGCGCGAGTATATGAGTCTAAAACTACAAGGATTCACAGTGGTGGTCACAGTTGTTGAAATTATTATAACACTGGGACTGAGGTCTTGTCTCCGACTCCTGCAATTAGCTTATGGTAAAGAAAATCAATGTTTGAACCCATAGCATGATTGTGAATTCGTTTTGAGTGCTTGTCTAGCTAAGCTATCGTTGTGTTGAGAAATTTGTCCGCAAACACACTATCAGAATTGAGAGCCTGAGTGAGTACTCCAATATAGTGTGCTATTATCAAAACACATCATCACTTATCAATTGTGGAGATAGTTAAGTCATTGCTTCAAACAAAACAATGTATGTATTTGTTTGCAAGTGTTGCTTAAAAATGCAATGTTGGCTACTTTTCTTTGATTCTAGTGCTGGATGTAGGCCTAATTCAATGGACTCGAAATTGTTAGCCTGCTCGCTAGAGTCAAAGACAAATGTCTCATTGTGCATTGGTGGCTGGAGTCCAAAATGTTTGTAGTACAGCGGCAAATGTGCATAGTAGTATCTATATAATATAATTCTAAATTCTGATTCATTTTCACAGGACAGCAGGCAGCGTAGTGGGTACGGGATTGAATGCCTTGGTCACAGACTGGGATAAGACCTTGGCAGCAGCTGGAGGCCTATCCCTCCTGGCGCTGGGGGTCTACACCGCGAAAGGAGCCACGTCTGTCGCCGCAAGATTCATTGAAGCCCGTATTGGTATGTGTTACTTACAACAGAACTATTGACTTATGAAGTTATGGATGTAGAGTCTTATACAAAGAACGAGTACTGAAGACCAAGTACCCTCAACATTAATTCTTTCCACTTGCACTGATCTAACTTTGTATCAACTAAGAGCTGGTAATAAAGCGTAAACAAACATATTCATTCCATCCATTTTAGGTAAACCTACTCTTGTCAACGAGACCTCAAGATTCTCCATACTAGAAGCAGTGAAGCATCCTATTCTGACTGTTTCAAAGGCAGTGGCAGCCTTTAGAAAACCTTCTGACGCTTTAGCCGGAGTGGTCTTAGCGCCTACCCTTGAGGACAGGCTGAGAGACATAGCCATTGCCACAAAGAACACTCGGCTGAACAAGGGCTTCTACCGAAACCTTCTCATGTATGGTCCGCCTGGTACCGGTAAAACATTGTTCTCAAAGGTAAGTAAAAATAGATTGTAATTATCTTTATAAATAACCTTACTAGGTTTTCTCTACTAGTTCTAGGGCTGCTGAAGTCAACTCCAAGGTAACTAATCAATAAAATATATCCAATTCTCGTCTGACTAAAAAAACAGAGAAGCATAAAAAATATATTGTTATTTATTAAAATTGGTTTCATGTTTCAAATTACCAACTACCAAGTGTAGCGTGGCACCAACTCCGACCACATCATCAGTTAATATCAGGCGACTTTTGGTCAAATGCTCCTTTTCTTTGGTCTTCTTCTTCCCTTCCATCTATCAACATTCATATTCATCACTCATTGCAGTAACATACTATTATATCCAGAAAAAAGTTAGTTGGTACAATGTTTTTTAATACCTTTAGGTACTTAAATATTTGCATGAATGTATTGTGTTTAATCAATCATCATCATCAGCCGGAGGAAGTCTACTGCTAAACTTAGACATCCCCCTTTAAACGCTACCATGAATGGCTGTTAGTCATTAGCATCCATCGGCTTCTTGGCCCACCTAGTAAGGGCCTACCTACCAAATGTCTTCCAGAACCTTTCTTCCCCATCAGTTAACAATTGGTTTAGCGATGTGGCCTGCCCTTTGCCACTTAAACTTGCAAATTCTGAGAGCTATGTCTGTGTTTTTGGTATTATGTATATGTATTGAGTAAATGTAACTGCGTTACGTATTGCAGAAACTTGCGAAACATTCCGGCATGGATTACGCCATTTTGACAGGCGGCGACGTCGCACCTATGGGCAAAGACGCCGTGGCAGCCATTCACAAAGTATTCGACTGGGCCAATACTAGCAGAAAAGGTACACTTTTTTAACAATATACAATCGCTATAATTATTTGTCTTGGCAGTATGGACTCACACTTCTTCCTGTGATAATCAAAACAATTTACAGTCAATTGCCCAATTATTCAAAACAGACCATTTTTTCATTTTTTCATTCCAAACTATTTACTTATTCATTCAGTTGCTATTTATAAATAAAATTTATTTGGTTAAATATACATTTTATTAAGGTTAGTGATCAGTCGGTAAAACCAAGTATAGTTTTTAAAACACTTTAGATAACATTTCAGTTTATTATATATTACCATAATTGCCTTTGAATTGTTTTAACTATTGTTGTTGTTGGCCTTACTATTGAAGAATAATATGATTGGGGCTTTGATTTTATGTCCACAACATTTACAGCAAGGTAGAGAGATTAATGACATGGTTGTTTCGTTACTACTAATTTTGTAGTATTTTATTATGTAGTAGCTTGCTAACAGTTTTGACGAACATATTGACTGATGACCGATGTGGACAACCGACTGTGAAACGAAATGATGCGGGCTAGAATAAAAATATGCAAGGGAATAAATATTGTGCATTAAAATAAGTTCATACAGTTTTTCCGTATTTGGGTGTTATTGATCGTCTTTCCGTATAGTTTATGATACAGGAAGTTAGAGGTTGGAACTATGTATATGATTGTGTGCGCGTTATTTTTATTACTCATAATTATTATTCATGTTTGCTTCTCTCAGGCGTCCTTCTGTTCATCGACGAAGCTGATGCGTTCCTTCGCAAGCGTTCCTCCGAGAAGATTAGCGAAGATCTGAGAGCGGCTTTGAACGCTTTCCTCTACCGCACGTCCGACCAGAGCAACCGGATAATGCTGGTATTGGCGTCCAACACACCGCAGCAGTTCGACTCGGCCATCAACGACCGCCTTGATAAGATGATTGAGTTCGGCCTGCCGGGGAAAGAAGAAAGGGAACGCTTGATCCGTCTCTATTTTGACAAGTTTGTGCTGCAACCAGCTTCAGAAGGAAAAAGGTAAGTTTCATTGTACTATTACTAACTAACTACCCACGAACTCGTACGTGTTCTTTAATAATATACATAAATCGTGATGAGATATTATGTATATTATATGTACACATATCTCAACACCAATGCTAAAGAATTATCTCAGTTGAGACATAAGCCAGCAAACATTGATAACCGCATCAAAATTAATCCCGTTGTTTCCGAGTCTTAGACAACGAACAAAGACGGCTTACTAAAACCCAACGATTACATCATGGTAAAATTTTACTTTTATTACAAGTATTTAAAAAACTGGAGGTCGGCAATTTGGTTTAAACTATGAAACCCTGCGCCGTGAGCTGACTACGGGCTGCCGGAAACTACAAATGAATTACGTTTGTTTGTAGACGTCTCAGCGTTGATCAGTTTGACTACGGCGCGCTATGCACACGTCTCGCCGAGCGCACCGCTGGAATGTCCGGGCGGGCACTGTCGAAGCTCGGCGTTGCGTGGCAAGCCGCTGCCTACGCATCTGACAACGGACGCCTCACCGAGCAAATGTGTATTGACATATGCGACGACGCGGTCATGGATCACCGTCAAAAGGTATTAACAACAGTACAGTACTTACAGACTTATCGCTTTTTGACCTACCTTGTCACTTGTAGTGTCAAGATCATCATCAGCCTATTCCTACCGCTAGGACACATGCCTGCTCTCGGAGAGAAAGATGGGCCATAATCTACTACGCTGCGACAACTAATAACCCCGTGCTGGATGGTGTGCATGCCCTTGAATGTTGAAATTGGACATGCTGGTTTCCTTGTTTTCCTTCATCGTTTTGATGGGTTGCAAATCCGCACATAACATCGATATTAGTGCCTTGTAAAATGGAAGTATTACCGTTCGTCCACCACTGCTCTATTTTCTACAATAATGTTATAGCTGTCTCTTAGAATACTCGCAGAATTCCATACCGTGCTAAGATGTCGAGGCGAGACTGATTTATGTGCTTTTCGTTACGAAAATAATAAATCACCTGTTATTTGTTAAAAATCCTCACTCAGTTAGTTTTTTGAATATGTTGTAAAGTTTAGCTATTACTTTATCCATTTGTTAATTTGAGCTTTGGTTTACACAGATGGAGTGGCTATCCGAAGAAGAGAAGAGTCGCAGCATGATGCCATATCTCTTAGATATGCTGCCTTTAGATGCCACAGATAACAAACCAAAGCCCGTAGCTGTGATACCTGAAACCAAAGATAACATCTCCATCAAATCGAAGGCTGCCTCCAAGAAGACTCCGGTGAAAGATATTGAATCAGAGAAGTGACATAGTGTTCTACCAAACGGCATGGTACTGAAACCGCCAGAACCAAACATACTAAGTTCCAATAGTAATAGCAAATACAAAGTGAAGTGTGATACAAATCATAAATTCATGTACAACTTGAAAATGTTAACGTCTAAAAAGTTTATTGTGCTCACCGATGGTGATATGGAAATACTGCATCAGATTCGAAGGAACGGTAAAAGTACAAAAGACTAATGTAGTGACGGCTTGTGAGACACATGGTGTGTCAATATTGCTCGTAAATAATATGGAATGAGTGTAGTTATCTGGTATAGTTGCATTTTGCACAAAACATGTACATTAGGTACATTTTTAAGGCATTGTTATTACTACATTAGTTATATCCAATATACCTGTACTTAAAATGTAAACTGATAAATATATCTTCTTATAGTTATAAAAAATCAATTGCTGTTTGTTCATTATGATCAGCCTATTACGTTCCCACTGCCTGATCTCTGGCCTTCTCTTTTTTTTTGTTGTTCGTTAGACAGAAAAACAAGAAAGTGATCCTATATGGGTTTCTTATGATGAATGGATCCCTAAAAATAGTAAATCTAAAAGCGCAATGGGTAATTTTGTATGGAAATTGCCAGATGGTATACAGTTCACTGACTCATCTTATAATAAACATAATTATTATATAATACATAAAATAAAAATATATACATACTTGTATAGCATGGTAACTTGAGAAACTCTTCTTTTGTTTTTTGTCGGTTAAAAGATAAAAGTAAAAGATCCATATGAATGTTGCTGAATGTTTGTGTGTTAATTTTATTATCTAAGAACATAAAATTGTATCTCTTTTATTTCATGCATATTATACTAATGTCAAATCTATGAGTCTGTAGTCAACTTTGTGTGGGTGTTTTGTAACCGTATCAAGGGCTCATGCCCTCCAAAGCATGTATAGTTGAAAGATGTCAGTAATGGTCACCCATCCATTAGGTGTGCGAGGTTGAGCAGGTCAATCTCCTAACGCTTCGCCACAAGCGTTTCATGTAATGCTGAATAATGAAGGTATTGTGATAGTGTGAATTCAAAGTGTAAAAAATTACCTTGACTCTGACTGCTGTGGTTTTGCATGTGGATAATGAATGTTTTGAAGCGATGATGGCTTTTGAATTCTACAACGGCTTAAGCTTTCGGTGAAGGGATAATGTTGTGATGAAATGGCATTTTCCAGTGCTTGCCTGACTTCCATCCTCAAGTTAAGAATCTGTCGCCAAGCACCTATCGGTGTGTTTCGGCAGCTCTACTTGAGAGCCACTTCCTGATTCAGGTGTAGCGTGGCGCTATCTTCGACCACATCGTCACTTAAGGCGCTGGTTCCCAAGCTAAGCTGAAAAACGGGGCTAGTTAAAACTCTCTGTGTAATTCTGGTCCAAAAAAATCTAATAAAAATACATGTTAATCTACTTGATATAAAGCAGAACACCATTAGACCGAAAAATGCAAAAATATATATATATATATTGAAAAAAAAATGTGTAAAGTGCCCCTATTTCTAAAAGTTTAATACTACTTTACTCCTAGACTATATTATATGCATCAAAGACTTGTTAATACCATCAGCGTATTAAGAAATATAATACCCAAAATACATTCAGTCCATTTTTTGAAAATACTTTAATTATTTTTCCGAATTTTTTACGTATTTCATACTCGCAAATCGGCCCCTTAGTCGCCCATAAAGATAGTGCGGGATGCTTTCACCTGATCAAGCAAGGTCAACGGCGTATGGCAGGGCCTTAACAACAAGTGACTTGTGTGTAAGAAGTAAAAATAAAACAATTTGATGCAAGTTAAATGTAAATCTGTTCATCTATGCTCACAATATTCTCCACGTGCAAAACTATGCAGACTATTAATCTAATTTGAATATACAAGTAGATTATTAATCTGTTAATGCCAACGTGTTCACCACTTTCGTATGTTATTGTTACTTTGAATATTAACATTTATTTGTTATCTGGTGTATGTGGAATACTGTGGTGTAATATAAATATAGCATTTAGTAAAAATAAGTGTTTTGCTTGTGTTATTAAATCGTTGCATTGATTTTTTCTAAAAGCCTAATTAATTATTTGATTTTTTTAATCCAATGGAATGTAGGAGTTAGATCGTTTCATATCAAAAGAGGCCACATAGTATAATCTTTTCTATTTACAACCTTAAAGCAGATTGATAATTGTCACGCTTGAAGGGCGTGAACAATGTAAGAAGAAAAGAAAGGCAACAGAAACATCCATTCCTTTAATCCCTAATCCCTACTAATACATATTATAAATGCGAGAGTAACTCTGTCTGTCTGTCTTTCTGTCTCGCTTTCACGCCTAAATACGAAATTTGTACAGAGATAGTTTGAAATCTGAGGAAGGACATAGGATACTTTTTATCAAAAGTGCCGCGTGCCCTAGTTTACGATAAACTAGGGCACGCGGGTGAAACTGCGAGAAACAGTATTACAAATGCGAAAGTAAGTCCGTCTGTCTCAACTTCTTCACGACTAAACGGCTGGATCTCTCGATAAATTTTGGTGTGGAGAGAGCTTCAACTCTGTAGAACATAATATGATACTTTTTATGACGATACACGGTAATCCACGCGAATGAAACCGCGAGGCAAAGCTAGTAACATGTACAAAAAGAAGCAACTGGGTCGTAGGTCAGCCTTAGGACTATCACACACATTCAGTAGGTACCGCACTTTCCTGGCGAGCTTGCAGGTCCTGATGCTCAGGAGCAGCGACCAGTTCCATCGGCAGGGGTTGGTGGTTGGCCATGAACGACGGCAGCAAAGGCGACTGCTGCCAGCCACAACGGGGGAAGTCCGTAAAAACGAAAGGTGTTAGATCTTTCTAACGCATACATTTCATTAGTACCTTGGTAATCTCTTTCCTACGAGGTTTCGGTAGTGCACTTGGAAGCCGGGTATATCTACGCGTTGGGGGACCACCAGTGGCGTATTTATCATAGGGGCAAAGGGGCCATGGCCCGGGGCGGCAGGCCACGAAGGGCGGCGCAAGCCGCCCTCGAAGGGAAGCGCAGGCCGCCCTTGAAGGGCAGCGCAAGCCGCCCTTTGCAGGAGAATGTCATTTAATTAGTAAAAACTTTGAAATACTTACGTAAAAATTTGCGCGCTCGGTACGCTCGCGCTTTTGTAAGTCTTGTACCTTTTATATTAGATGTGAAATTTTTCCTTCGTTTTGCTAACATGAAAAGTAGAAATAAGAAGTAGGTACTTCTAAATTTTCGCGCTCGCTCTCCTCTTGCTTTTCTAAATTTTGTGGCTTTTATATTCATTGTGAAAAGCAGGTCTCTTGTCCTTCATTTGTTAACTTATGAAGTAATAATACTTAAAAAATTTCGCGCTCGCTGCGCTCGCGCTTTTGTAACTTTTATATTGGCATGCGGTACCTCGATAGGTTTGCGAAGCCCGCGTCATAATGCCGTATCAGCCTGTTCCAGCAAGCGCTGGATTTCAATAAGAGAATCTGAATAATCTCTGTATCTATTTAATAAGAAATTCTTCTGTATCTTATTATACTCTTTGCCTTCTACTAGGTTGGCGGCCACGTATGCATCCTACTCGTCTAATAATAAGGCGTTATTGATATTTGAATAAAACTTATTTCCTGCGAAAAATGATTAAGTACTAATCTACCAATTTAACTAAAAATTAAATGTTGGCGTTGGTAAGCGCTCCTTTTTCTGAGCTTGAGAAAGACTATTTTTTAAATGGTCATAACAATATAGCTTTGATTATTTAAATAATCAAAGCAATATAGTTCGAATAAGGTTCACGGCTTGAATTTGGATGAGATTTGGTAGTGATAGGTCATGCATTGCATAGCAGATAGGCTACAATACGGAAATCTACGTAGGAAAAGCTGCGGGGCGCATCTAGTAATAAATGAAAAGGCTTTTATTTTATTTTATATAACTTTATTATTCTAGCCATTTCTAGCACTACATTACATTGTTCATAAAACAATAAAGCTCATTTTAGCAACATCTCTAGAGTATAGAACAGTGACAAGATTGTACTTGTACTGCTTAGCCAAAAAATCACAATTCATTTAAAATTTAGAATTTCACTTTTATTGCGTTCATAAAATTAATATCAGCAAATAGAATCAATAATACAATGTTTTGAAAAATAGAGATATAATAAACTTTTAAATTATATATTTCATATCATAGTAAATAAATAGTATTATCATTAGTTACAAAGTTAAAAGAACTAAATTCTAGATCAGCATCTATTCACAAGCATGCGAAAATGATTTTAACTCTAACAGATCATATAGAAAAAGACACAATTTTTTTAAATAAGTGCGGAAAGAGAAGTCCCGTACGTTGTGAATAGGAGAACAGATTTTCTTTTAATCAGTTCTAGATGAATCAGCAAAACAACAGATGAATAATTTTATGTTGTTCTCATCAAGCTTTTTGGCTGATCTGATTAAATAACTTAGCTCATTTCAACATCATAGCTGTTTCTTAGATACTTACTCAAATAAATCAGTGTATGAAACAAAATGCTTCAGGTTCACTTTGCATTTACACACTTACTACCTATATAAACACGGGGAGTAAATCCCAACGAATCCTATACGGACGGCGATAAATGAATGCTTTAATAATCTATGCATTTATTAATTATAATCCGCTAGTAGAAAAAGAGTGACAAAATCGGCAGTTTCCTTACATATTCTAATACATATCAAACGGATGTATATTTTTTAAAATCTGTGAAAGCGGAGTTATGAATTAGTTTTGAGTCAGGAATGACCTAAGGACACTTTTCTGTAGCTACATACAATGGATAATGTAGGTGCTTTTTAAAAGCTCAATGTTTCCATATTGTGGCCACTGGCGGTCTCCATACAACTCATTGAAAGCATAGAAATAGACATTTTGAAAGTAGAAATGTTAACTATTGAGTATTTTATGTAATTGTGTACATTATAATATAAATGTAGGTAGTTTTGGTAAAAAGGCCTCATAAGAATTACGAACCTGTTACATTGAGGTTATTCTAAAAGCATAGTGATGAAGTCTGCAAATAGACAATGAAATAGATCCGATTGCATCATGTAACCACAATTTCAATCGACACAAGTAAAACGTCTAAATGACTTAGTTGTTGAGAGAAATGAAATGAAATAGCTTATTTGTACGAAACACGGATAAAAATCAGATGACAAGTGGTTCATTGTTCAGCGTGTTTCACCATTACTGGCATACAAAATACATGCATAAAACAAATTAATATAGAAAATAATAATAATAATAGTAATTGAATAACTGATTGATTAGATACCATGAAATGCTAAGCAAATTGTAATAATAGCATACCGTGAAACAAAGTCAAACGCATAAAATGTCAAAAGAAATAAAATAAAATTACATGCAAAATAATCAAAATATAGAAATCGTCAAATCTTAATGTCAGTCTTTACAGCTAAAAAATTATTTAATGTCATAAAAACAATGATCAATAAGCCATCTATGCAGTTTGATTTTAAAATAATTGAATGGGAGCTCCCTTATGTCTTTGGGTATGCCATACTTTTACTAGCATTCCATTACAATTTTTCAAATAAATTGACGTCTTACATTTGCTCATTATCAATCGAGTAGGGTCTCTACAAACACCTTTGAAATAAGTATTTTCGTCAAATTTAGCGAATAGGGATCCGTGCTCTTTGACGAAAGTACCAATCTGCAGAATGTACAGCCCAGTTAACGTCATCAGTTTAAGTCTCTTAAAAATAGGTCTACACGAATCCAAGGGGCCTATTCCACTTAACGCCCTTACACATTTTTTCTGGGCAATAAAATATTAGTGGAACCTCCCCATAACAAAAGACCGTATCTTAGGACCGATACTACATAGTACATAGCCGTGGACCGTGGTATGCAGTGAGAGCAGTTTTCTCGCTTGACGTGCGCCGTAAGCGCTTCAAAGCGAATACGAGTCAATTTAATTTTGTACACACTTGATGGACGTGAGACTTCCAATTACAATGCTGGTCTACCACCAAACCGAGAAACTTGTACTCATCGGTTTCTTCAAGCAACTGTTCTCGACATTTTACGTTATACTTGATTTTCGCCGTGTTATACTTACAAAAATTAATGTATTTAGTTTTTTCAATATTGGCGCATAGATTATTACGATCCAACCAAGTCACGATCGTCTCAGCTGTTGCGTTTAGCTGACTGTCTATGGGACTTTTTGGCTTACCAGACACTATGACCGAAATGACACGGTTTTATGAACATACTGTGATTAGTTATAGGTATACTATCTCTACATACGCCCGGGTCTAAATTAGGTTCCTTCGCTTTGTTTGTGAGGCCTATATAAAAATTATTAAAAGCCTCAGCTACTAGACCTGGTTCACAAACCATTTTATTATTTACTTCAATGGCAGCAATCCCTTCCCAAGATTTGGTACAGTCTGATTTATTTTTTAGGTTCAGAACCTCAAATTTCTTTTTTGTTTACATGATGTTCGAATACCTTTTGTAATCCAAGTTGGTGATGAACGGTTTGCTTTTACTTTGTATAACTCAACAGGAAAACAAAGATTGTAGAAAAGACAGAAAGAGTCATGGAAGGCGTTAAAAGCCTTATTTAGATTCGTTTCATTAGTAATTTCAGTCCATTGTAATGATGATAAACACTTTATAAACAAATCCATATTTTCTTGACTATAATTTCTCTTTTCTATATACCAGTACTCAAGGCTCTGCGACTTTTTTGAAACAGGGATAGAAAGTGTCTGTCCTGTATTGTGATCAGAGAGGTACAGATTATGGAGCTCTCCTTTGGCCTCACGAATATTGCTTATTACATGATCTATACAAGATTTCTGTCGCGTGGGCTCCGTAATGTGGAAAATAAGATTATAATTTACTACAATGACAGATAAACGAAAAGCAATAGAATTATTTTTTAGAATGTCAATGTTCAGGTCAACATTGATGTCACTATTGGGAGTTCTATATATACATAAAATTATAGATTTTAGAGATCATAATCACAGTACAGAAATAATTATATTATAATCTAGGTGCACCTCAACATAACTAATCCATAGATATTTATACGGAGTAATGAGCTTAAGATAGAACAACTGAGCTTGGAGCATTTTATGGTGATAGTTTAGTTGCTCCTGTTACCAAAGCAGCAGGATGATGACTTTACAGGTACTTCGTCATCAACCACCAGGACTTGTGATGTCCTGTTCACATTTGTCTGCACATTTTTTTCAAACCTCAGAACCATCTCTTGTGTGAGCTCCAGAAACAAATCTTCAACACCTTGGTTCAATTTGGCTGATGTGTAGTAATGTTTTGCCCCAACCATGTTTGCATAGCTGAAAGAAGACATTATACTACATTATAGCAATGACATGTTAAATACAACGCTGATAATAAGTGATAAATTAAAAAAAGGTCTTTTTTGTTTTGATTGAAATAATTAAATAGCCTCCTACCTCTCGGCTTCCTCAAGTGGTACAGTACGCTCATGCTCTAAATCAATTTTGTTGCCGGCAATAATCAGGACAATGTCAGGTCCCAGCATTTTCTTCAACTCTTTTACCCAATTCTTTACCTGTAAATATTAATTTACTCCTAAGTAAGCTGATTTAATCAGAGTTATTTGTATGAGATACTAACTATTTCTTTGTCTAGATTAGTGGTAGTAAGTACTGAGATTAGATGCATAATTTTTACGAATAGCAAAAAACAAGTATACCTTTCCAAAAGAGTCCTCATCAGTAATGTCATAGACTAGAATGGCACCATTGGAATTCCTGTAGTAAATTGGTCCCAACGCATGGAACCTCTCTTGACCAGCTGTATCCCAGATGGACAGATTGATACGTTTTCCACTGATATTCAACCTTTTGTTCAAAAAAGTTGCCTAGGACAAAATTATTAAATCATTAGAAACAATAAAGTTTTATTTACTTTGTCTTTTAGAATAAGAAAGTTGACTTTTTGGGAGCCAAGCTGTACAAAGCTAAATTGCTATACATACTAAAGTTATATATTATAACAAAAGATGTCTTGTAAAATAGAAATAAAACCAATATATATCATCTAGAGCATGTTACATCATTTATATATTACGATGAGATAATATACAAATAAACCATTTCTATTGCTTTTCCACAGTTTTATTTTAAATTTCACTGTTGATGTTACAAAAATTTAAAAACAGTGGTATCCAAGAGGTAAATGCATATCTAATTAAGTTGAACTATATAATATGCAGAATATATTGTGACGCAAATACGCACCTGGAGCGTTGTAAGATGTTTATCATTGAATTTATCTTCGATGTATCTAAGTAGCAGGGAAGTCTTTCCGACGCATCCCTCTCCCAACAATACAACTTTAAAATTGTGTGTCCCTCCCGCTGCAGTCGTCATTGTTAGGAAGGAGCTTGTGAACCTTGAGTGGATTAGCTAGTAATAAACAAATTGGATAAGTGGCTGCCCCTCAACTACAGTGAACACTTCTAAAACTATTATGTTTGCATCACGGTTGAATAGTACTTGAAATTGAAAAATAACTAAGTTTATGCATATATCAAAACAACGTAGCAAATAACTTTATAATCCAAATGTTAATAAAAATTCTATTCTTTCATTTTATTTATTTGACGACTTGTCTAGTTTTATCAGATCAGTCTAGCCAATCACAGAATGAAAAAATACAAATGAAATGACATGACACACACAAAGTGTTGACATCACAATTCACAATACAGATGTCGACAGTCAAGTGTCAACTGTCAACTTGTTTTGACTTTGACTGCCTTAACTACTGTGACATTGACGGCTCGGGATTCGCCATAGATATAAGTGATTTCGCCATTTTTAGTTCCAAAAACTGCCGCAGGGAATTGACGGAGTTGCACAGAATTTAATTATAGTCTATTATATACTAAATATGTATATATATATATTATATACTTATTCTATGGTTAGCAGTTTAGCACATAGATTAAGTAGACTATATACTACGTACTCTGGCAGGTAGCAGGGTGGGTAGTCGCAAGAAGGAAATTATTTTTAGATTCTAATAAGTAATTAATTATTTTAGGTAGTCGTACACACTGTAATTTTATCAAACTATTAATTTAACCTTAAGCCATTTGGTTTGGTTGAGGACTGATATTCTAATCAAGCGCCAGTCAGATGTAGGTACCTACCTGTAATTTTAAAATGCCAGTAGGCTGTTTAAAAATAGAATACATAAACCACAAACAGAAGCTCTAAACACGGTAACGGGTTGGTTACCGGTGAACGGAGATAAAACTCAAATACGCGAGTATTACATAGTACAGACCTAAAGAGTAACAATGTTATTCAGAAAAAAATAACTTCATAAAAGCAAGGTTAGGGATAGATAAGATATCTACTAGTATGAATAATATAAAAATTGGAAAATAAACTCATGAAGAACATAATAAGTGGGTATTTTATTTGTCAAAATTATTTTATTTGTCAAAATTATTTTATTTGTCAAATTTAGTTTGAGATGAAAATCGTCACCTTTCAATCAACTTTTTTCTTTTTCTCTAAGTAGTCTATTCGTATTTTGGTTTAACCTGTAAAATAATATTGTAATCAGTTAATAACTCAGATGTAAACCTTACTTAAGTCTACCTGAATAATAGGTAGGTACCTACTACCTACTCTAAGTTTGCTAGAAATAATACCTACCATAATGTAACATCAAAGGCCGATATGCCGATATTGGACAGTTGCTTTGGTTCTGATTAATTGCTTTCTAGGATATAGTTATAGGTAAGAAAGCACTTTTTGTGCACCATGCGTGGATCCATCTCTCAAAAAAGGTAATGGTTACGGTCACTTGAACATCAGTCGAGTGTGAGTTGGACTGCGGACTTACTCAAAATCGATACATTGCATTCCTTCCTATACGTTTACAATGCTTGGTGTTAGGGCAACAGGGCAAAAAAAAAAACACATTTTTGTATGGGAAAAAAATATTTTATTCTGTTTTCTTAGTAGGTATATATATATATAATTCTTCTTATTTCTTAGTATTTGTTGCTATAGCCGCAATAGAAATACATCATCTGTGAAAATTTCAACTGCCAACTATCACGGTTTATGAGATACAGTCTATAATTCTATATATCGCCCGAAATTAATAATAATCGATCATAATCCGTTATCCGTGGATTTGGATATTTTTATTTTATTTTCTTTATTTTAATGTCATGTCATAATATCTAATTTTTTTATTTTTTATTTTATTAATAAGTAATATGTCAAGCCCTAGTACTAAAATGACTTATTATGACATGACGTATCGATCCAAATTCACGGATAACGGATCAGGATCGATTATTAATTTCGGCCGCAAAATGGCAAAAAAAAAACCTATTTTTGTATCGGTGTTTTATTCGGTTTCTTAGAAAGTATTTGTTGTTAGAGCGGCAACAGAAATACATCATCTGTAAAAATTTCACGCTTGATGAGATACAGCCCGGTGACAGACGGACGGCCAGCGGAGTATTCATAATAGGGTCCCATTTTACCATTGCGGTACGGAACCTTAGAAATCAGAGTTGTTATCTACATCTAAAAAAAGTCATACAAAGGAACAAAAATAAAAAATCATTTCAATGCTTGTCTTAGTACAGGGTTGTTTGAAACGATGCCGACTACACAAGCAATGGATGTGGCCAGGATGCAATTTCTATGTAATTGCTTCGATAGGAACACAAATGGAATGTAATTTCCGTGATGCTGTTTCCGTCTATAGAAACTAGAATTCAGCGCAAATAGAGGCTGAATTTTTCTTGTCTCTTGAATGGGACGAGTTATTTTTAATTACTGCCATTGATGAAGCAGTAACTTTTATGCAGTAAAATAAGTGCAAGTTATGAACTACTAGTTGCCCCCGCGGTCCCACAGGATACTTTTTCCGGCATAAAAAGTAGCCTATGTGTGTTAATCCAGGGTATAAGCTATCTCCATTCCAAATTGTATCAAAATCGGTTCTGTAGTTACGGTGATACTTACGTGGTAAAGAAAAATCCCACGACGGTTAAAAGTAATTGAGAAAGGATAAAATAAATTAAAAGAAAACCCCGACTTAACAATAATATCTGGGCTGCTATTAAATGAACTAGTTTTGCAGTTTTATATTACCTAACGTGAACAATTGGAGTTTTTTAGCGCTGTGTTATAAGTACTTACACCCTTAGTGACCTTTAGAAGTTGATGATGATACTTATTTTTATTTACGATGAAATTTAAAATAGTGATGGCAGTCCCCGACGAATGTGCTTTTTAAATTATTCTATCCTCTTTCCTTTTCTTTCCTTTTCCTCTTTTTTGACGACGCGGTAGCCGTGTTGGTATTGTCCCTGCTTGCGAAGCTAGCGGTCCCGGGTTCGAATCCCGGTAAGGGCAAATATATGTGTGATGAGCACGAATATTTGTACCTGAATCTTGGATATTTCTATCTATATAAGTATTTATTTCTCTATATAAGTATGTGTATCGTTGTCTAGTACCCATAACACAAGTTTAATTTTGTTGTCTAGTACCCATAACACGAGCTTAATTTGGGGCTAGGTCAATTTGAGTGCAATTGACAACCAAGTTTTTTTTTTGGTGTACTGAACTGTCAACATGAAGATTTTGTTTTTATTTCCGAAACTTGTGTTGCTTCGAGTGATAATGTGTAGTATTGGGGATTATGTGATTAACCATTATGTGTTTAACCATTATGTGTTCGTTAATATGTACGAGTGTGAGAATTTGAAATAAAGTTGTGAAAGTGACTTTTCTAGTTGCTCCGAAAAAGTCCGTATAAAATTTAAGTAAAGTGCCACTACTTTACTTAATCTCTATCCTCATCCCCTCATCTCATCATCATCATTTAAACTTGATTCGACTCTCTGAGTTTGAAATATTTTATACTTTTCACTGGCATAATATACCTACACTAATCATGTAACGCCATAACAAATAAAAAAAAACGATTAGCGGATTTTCTTTGCACTTATTACGAGCAAGCCATAGTACCTAAACCAAAAGTACTAGGTACATGATGTGTTACATTTTTGAAGGCTTTATCGTTTTATTTTTAATTGCAGGTACTTAACTGTACCAAGGATTTTTGTCGTATTTCTGTTGTCTGCCTAAGTAAGGTCCACAAATTCCTTCATACTGATGCTTCTTGGAGTGGTAGTCAGTATCAGTATCGATGGGTTCTTGAGCTCTGCTTTAATTTTTTCGAACCACTGCATCACATTAGTTACTAAAGATTTTCTAGTGCTATAAACAAATTTTGTCGTTGAAGGTACAGTTACGCCAGAAGAGATTTTTGTTGTTGATGGAATTAATACATCTATGTACGGTGACATTGTAGCATTTGTGTTACCTAGCAAACTGAGCATTTTTGTAGTTTGCTTCAATGTTCTGACTTTGGACATCGATAAATTCTGCGTAATCCTCTTGTATGTTGTTTTATTGTTTGACACCCAATCTTGGCTTGCTTTAATCGATGTACTGGTTTCATTAAATGAATGTTGTGTAGTTTTTGTATAACCAACCACCATCCTTTTTATTTCATTTCTTTTATCTGCTTTGAAAATGTCCGAAATGTTATCAGACCCTTCAGGTGCTACGTTATTCATAGCTGAAGTAATTAAATTGGATGTGCCATTTTCTTTGTTTATTGTCAAACCTACTTTATTTTGTCGATTTCTTAGAATTGTTAATTTATTTATTTTATCTTCGACTTTGTTTGAAATATTTATAAACTCGTTAGAATCAACACTATTCATAGCTATAGTAATATTATCGGAAGCAAGCCATTTGTCTTTATTTTCAAAATAACGAAACTGCTTTTTTAGTCCTAGACTATCTTTGCTCAAGGTTGTTTTGATCCATGGAAGAAGAGGTGCTACGGCTATGAATGTATTTTGAGTTAAATGATCACCACCGTTACCTGAGATTCCAAGTATGTCATCATTCAATAAAAGTGGTACCCCTTGCATGTTGTGTCCATTCAAAGATCTATCCCCAAAGTTTTTACTTGTGCAAATATGATAACCTTTCATTAGTTTACTTTGTTTGTCACAAGGCAATATCACAGTTGCTCTCAGGCGAGGCTTCTTATCATTAAGCACAGGAATGGATGTTTTAAGCCCGATCGAAGACAATGGTT
Source organism: Opisthograptis luteolata (assembly GCA_931315375.2). NCBI lineage: Eukaryota > Metazoa > Arthropoda > Insecta > Lepidoptera > Geometridae > Opisthograptis > Opisthograptis luteolata. The sequence goes on from OV928033.1 coordinate 9,087,831, forward strand.
CCACTGCGCTAAGCTTCACGTAATTTTCACTCTCTAAATTCAAAGCGATAAGTGCAATATCGTTCTCTTTGTCAGTTATATCTCTTTGAATGTTAATGTAGTTTCTGATGCGCGGATATAAGTAGGAAATGTCAATAGGTTCTTTTTTATTATTTCTTAGGATAACTTGACAGGAATTAGCGCATAGTGTGGTGGTAATTGCAATGTGTGGAGCAATTAGAGTGGCCACGCAGCATGTAATTGGATTTAGTTTGCATCTGTCGCACGACAGACGTATCACGCTGTTTACGGGAATCGATTCTACGAAACTGTTAAGCTGTAGAAGTACACCGCAGAAATGTAATAGCTTCCAGAACATACCTAATAATAAATAGCACTACGAAATAACTTTATCGCGTAGGTATATTGAAATACATTTAATGTATTTCATATCGAATTTCTCATTTCTCATTTCGATATTTCATTTGTAATCGAGTATATACCTATTGACAAAAATGCCGTGAAATAAAAATGGAACGCAGTTTTCGTGAAATTAAATGGAACGCAGTAACTTTTTTGCTCCGTTTGCAACATATTTGTAAAAGAACTAGTTGCGCACCGCGGTCTCACCCGCACGTCTTCCCGGTATCCCTCAGGAACCGATAACCTATGTGTTAATCCATTGTATAAGCTATCTACATTCTAAATTTCATCAAAAACGGTTTAGAAGTTACGTTGATACGCGATAACAAACATTCGCGCACACACACTTTCGCATTTATAATATTAGTAGGATAGCGACATGCACCGTGGATTTGCGCGCCAAGTTTGCAACATCTCATGGTATGTTCAAAGTATAATTTTAATCATGCATGTAGTAAGTATTTCAATTGCTTTGATACCTACTAATTCAATAATGGAATGCAAAAAACAAATATTTATTTTGGTCCCTTTAATGCCCGGGCCACACTAAGGTCGACGTCAAGGGTCAATGCCTAGCTTCGAGATAAATATTGCGTTAATTATTAACGCTATTATGTGAGTGGCTACACTTGAACGGTCAACGTGAATGCACTTGAATTATCGGCTAACGTCAAACGCCAATGTGAATGCCGTTGTCCAATGTCATGGCCACACTTATGTCAAACGTTAAATCATCGCGCTATTGAACGGCATTTCCCGTTAGTGTGGCCCCAGCAAAAGTTTTCAAAATTAAAAAATCCATAAAGTTTATTTAATAGGATACATTGTGATCACTTTAAAACGTCAACTTAAAACTAGCTACGCCTGTTCCAACCTCCTTACGCCGACAAAAGAACAGGCAAGAAACGCCCGGCAGGTAATTTTTTTGGCGCGATCACATTGACAATTTTATTCTTATTACTAATTGATTGAATTGGAGCAAGTTCACTAAAACCCAAGCTTTTTTTTTTTTTTTAAGAACATAGTTATACCAATAAACGTTTAAATTTAAACTGACGTACTTAAGTTCTTCGACTTTCCGTAACCCTGCGTCGTTACCGAATGTAGGTAGTCGTTTACAACAAGCAATGCAGTGCTTGTGATCTAAAAAATAAATTAACCCATAATCATTAATCATAGGATAGGATATTAGGCTGCAAAAGTACCTACATAACATAAAAAGATTGTTCCATTGCCATTGCACTAATGACAAGTTGGAATGTGGTGCGCAGGAGCTGACGTCCGTTGCTTGCGTGGCGATGGAGCATCGTTAGATTGGCGCCGGCGCCTTCCCGCCATCCGGTTTCAGACGCATCTGCGAATAGCCGAATACCCGCAACCAATCAACAAGCTCTCGCATCGCAATGCTCCATATCAACCCATCACGCACCATTGACCAGAATCGTAGTAGCTACTATTACATATACTGTGACAGAATAACAGAAATAGAGTAGTTTCATTCATAAGCAGTACTCATCGTGAATGAAATACTACTATCCCTGAATTCACTTCGTTAAAATTAATTGGCTCGGCATTCTGGAATGAAAGCATACAGCGCGATAAATCAAGATAGCGCTGTGGAGTTATGCAAATGGCTCGTCTGCTATTAAAATATCAAATAATGTACAGATTCGGATTGCAATATGCTGTAGTAGTAGGGCATGTAACAACAGATTGTTTACACGAACCAGTTTTTGATGTAGAAAAATCTGTTATTGGTTTTTTTCGGGGTTTTCCGGTATCAACCCACTGGGTCTTGAAATAGCAAATGGCACGTGAGTTAAAAAAAGAACAAGAATTATATTCACCTACGTACAAATTATACACACTTGATGTTAAACCGGGTACAGGCCACACAATATTATTAGTACTCAAACTCATACCTACTACAATATTTATGTACATGTGTACATCTGCATACTTATTATATGAAAATTTGTATTTTTGTACCTACCGACCTACTTAGAAAATGGCACCCCTTTTAAACTTCCCAAAAAATGACAAAAATTATTTAAAATTAAAATCATAATTGAAAAGATTAATAGCATAATGTTAAATGTGTTAAACTTTTCAATTCATTTGATACATACAGTAGTACAGTACCTACATGTATGAAAACCTTTACTGAGTTTTGAACGTATTTTGAAAACATCAAATTGGTGAAAAACTGAAAGTCCCAATTTTTTAAACTATGTTTTGGTGTTTTCGAGTACTCTGCAAATCGGTTTGCATGCCCTATGTAGTAGATGCTCAACGATCAGCTGGCGCCGTGTGCGCATGAGGCGGACAACAGCGTCATTAATTGTACGGTATCGCTTGCGTATATAGATAGATCTGCAATTCTAAATACCTTCGATAAGCTAAGTGCAAAGGAAATCTGTTTGCTCCAAATTATAGCAAGCTTCGGCAACATTGTACAGATTGTAATGTCAAGACAAAAAAATTGAAAATGTTTACAATAATTTGAAAATGAAAGAATGTAGAAAATATAGTTTAGTTGTGTTCCAAAATGATCGTCAGTCGCCTCGCAGCGCAAGGCTATAAGTACACGTGCGTAGCAAGCCTTATTCAGGCGGAAGTTGGCCACTACAGAAACCACAACCATTAAAGAAGGAAGGTGGTCGTTGAGTTGCGAATTGAAGAAGCACGGTTATAAATATGTAGAAATATTATAGTTAAGGAAGTCGATCTTTTACAAGTTCAACTGACAATTCTCATCGCCATGAGTGATGATAATCCCAGGACACCTTAGTACACATACGGTGGTGGTGTTCTGTAGTGGCCAACTTCCGCCTGAAAGGCCTGAATAAGGCTTGCTACGCACGTGTACTTATAGCCTTGCGCTGCGACTCACGATCACGCTACGCATATGGATACTTACTGCACTGAAAGGAGAGCATCCTGGACACCAACCCCGACTGTGATGTGTTTGCTGATGAATGGAAGGTAATTTTGTCAGAATGCTTGAAGTACTGCGAGGCGAATACGTGATAGTGGTGTCTATATATGTAATTTATTTCTCATCCTACATTTGTTTTCTATTTTACCACTGTTTTCTACTCTATTAATTTTTCTATTATACTCGTATTATGTTGTATTTTAATTTGATTGTGACTTAGATAATTATTTGACCTCGATATTTATTTTGTTATGACATGTTATTATAATTAGTGTAAGTGGTAAATCCGTTCTGATTATTATTAAATAAATAAATAAATGGATGTGTGACTAGATGACGTCATCAACATACGCATGGCCTGATCGGATGCATCGCTTACCCAGTATCTTGGCAGTGGCAGCAGGTGGTGGATGGTGGAAACGTTGTCGGTATCCGTGCGCCGCATATGCTGCAGTGCGAACGTAGATACATGCAGATAAAGAAATGGACCCACGCAGTCAGTAATGTCAATTATTGAATTTTTAACATAAATTACATGTTGAAATGTTTTCAATACATATTATAGACTTTTAGAAGTGGTCCAAGTACCTAGTTACCTACTTTACTACACGTACTGACTGTAAGACAGACAACAAATTCCTACCTAAATACTTAAACCTAATCACTATCTGTTCAATAATAGCGCTGAATTCAAGTTAACGGTCAATGATTTCTATGGCTCTATAACCAGATATAAATTAGTTACTAAGGAAGGTATCAGAAATTTACAATGATTTGTTGATTACACAAAAATGATTGTCGTTCTTTACAGATATAACCATTGGCATTATGTTGTACTTACATTTATGTTGGAAATCATTATAATCGTATAGCTATAGCTAACCCTATCGAAGTACAGTTTCTCGATCGATGGCTCAACCAAAGAGTTAGAAATTAGACATTTGTTTCAGAGTTCGGAAAAAGAGCAACGCGGCGATAAGGGCTCTTCTCAGAATGTCTGGAGCCGGGGACTGGCTTGTCGTTAGTTGCACCGTTTCGCGTTAAACTCAAATTTATCACTGATAATAACTTGCCATAGCAATCGTTACTTATATGTATAAATATTATATTGTATAGAAAACGGTCATGTGACGGTATTTAGAATGAAAAACGTTTTTTTAAAAGTGTTTTATATTGAAATTAAATTATTTATAACAAGTGCCCCAGGTTGATAAGGGCATAATCTACAATATAAAAAAATCTGTGTAGTAGATCGGGAGCAATACAGCCTGACATGAAAATTTCAGGCTTCGAAGAAATACCATGTGATTAGACAATATTCGTAAAACTTAAAATTAGTCAACCCTGAATTTGGGAGGTCCATAAGTTTCATGGGGGATTCCCTGACTAGAAACAGTGTTGAAGTCATCTAAGACGATGCTAGAGGTGGTGGTGGTGACGACAGGGCTCGAGCTGGCGAAGGAACCGCTTTGCTCGCTGCCAGCTGATCCAGAGTCGAACACTGTAACGGTGCTGGGTGTCGCATCTGTGACGAACGATTGGCTGCTGAATGAGCTCGAGGGAAACTTGGATGAGTCGGAGAACAGGTTACCAGACCCGCTGGAGAAGCTGGAGCTGCTGCCTAACTGCTCGGAGCCGCTCGAGAAACTGGAACCGCTGCCAGAGGGACTGAAGCCACTGTCTGACAGAGTGGAGCTGCTCGTTATTACGGAACCACTGCCAAGATTGTTCAAGATGGAACTGCTGGGGAATCCAGCTCCACTGTACAGATTGGAACCACTAGAAAAGCTGGTTGGACCGGTAAAGCCGGTGTCAGAAAAGACGGGAGTATATTGAGAGCCACCGGTAGCGACGGACACGGTCTGGCCATCCTTGTTGTAGTCATTAACGATGTTGTTGATCACGGCCTGAGAGTCGTCTTTGTTGTTGTATTTGATAAAGTAGACCTCTGGCTTGGTCGGGGGCTTCTGCTCAACCTTGGGAAGGATCACTTCATGCTGTTCCTCGGGCTTCTTAACCAGGACGTAGACGATAGTCTTTTCTTCGTTCTGAGGCTGAACGGGGACGATCTGAGAGGTACGCGATGAAACGTTAGGGGTCTTAACGAAGATAATTTTGTAGTGTTTCTGAGGAGGAGGTAGGACGATGGGAGTGCGGGTCTTGACAACTTCAGGTTCTTCGGGTGCAGAGTGGACGTAGAAGTGCTTGAACACCTGGGCAGGTTGCTGCACCTGGTAGTACTGCTGTTGGTATTTTGTATCATACTGATTAGCATACGTGTTGCTGTCACCGTAGAAAAATTGTCTGCTGGGTGCAGATTTCACTGAAGTTTGGTAGAAGACATTGCTGCTGGGTGTAGGAGTGACTGATGTTTGGTAGTAGCCAATGCTGCTAGGTGCAGGGGTCACTGACGTTTGGTAGAAGCCATTGCTGCTTGGTGCAGGGGTCACTGACGTTTGATAAATTACATTTCTGCTCGGTGAGGGGGTTGACGTTTGGTAGAAGCCATTACTGATGGGAGAAGGGGTCACTGACGTTTGGTAGAAGCCATTGCTGAGCGGTGAGGGGGTCACTGACGTTTGGTAGAAGCCATTACTGATGGGTGTGGGGGTCACCGATGGGTAGATTTGTCCGAAGGTAGAGCTTGGGGTCACGGATGCGAAGTATTGGGGGTATTGCGTACTGGGTGATGAGGTTACAGTTTTGTAATACTGAACGTTGATGGGACTCGCTGTAACGGGTTGGTAATATTTGTTACTGTTTAGTCCGCTTCCAAATCCACTGCTAAAGCCGTTGTTAAAGCCACTGCCATAGTTGCTGATGCCACTGCTGATGGAGCTGGCGCTTGGGCTGGCATCTGTTGAGACAGTAGATCCCAAGTACTGTCCTTCAGAACCCTTGAGCAGAGCACCACTTTGCTTGTATTGAACATTGCTGCTGCCGATCTGGTAAGACGGTATTCCGTACGATGTCTGCGGTACCTTGTAGTTGTAGCCAAGGTGGCTGACATCGGCCGAAGCTACGGCGAGCACAAGTGCTAATATCTGTAAAAAAAGAAAAGAAAGATATTAAGACTTTATTGCAATAAACTGATTCTGATCTTGCAATTCACGAGTGCGCTTGTAGCTTAATTTAATACTAACTGTGCTCCGTGGTTTCACCCGCGAGTTCATCGTAATAAAACGTAATCTATGTAATTTCTAAGGGGCTTATACTATCTCCATTAAGTAAAAATTTCTTCCATGGGCTTAGCGCGAAACAAAGGTTCAGAATGAAAGTGGCCTAAATTACTCCATAAAACATCAGTTATCTGTCAGTGAAGGACTCTTCTATTCTTCATCTTCTTCTTCTTTTAATTGGTCCAGTTGTTTAGGAGATGAGCCGGATGAAACAGATAGACAAAAAAATCAAATGGTTGTTTAAAAGAGTTATTGAAATTAGTATAAAAAACAGTTATTTTGACGTTATCAACAGACAGTTAAATTTTATTTATTTATATATAGATACTAGTTGCACCCCGGTGCATTTTTTTATCCCGGATGAAAATCCGGATAAAAAATCTAAGCCTATGTGTTATTCTAGAGTATAAGCTATCCTCATTCCAAAAATCGGTTTGGTAGTTACGGTGATACGTAACAAACATTCACACACACAAACTTTCGCATTTATAATATTAGTAGGATAGGATAGAACTAAGTCTAAGAAATAATCGTTGAATGGTGTTTGTTATATTTAGCAAAAATATTGATTATTCTTTGGTGGTCTTTATTACGTTTTTTTTGTTACTTTATATGTAATATTTTTGTACAGAAACATAGTTGACTAAGTCCTAAAACTTTTGATAAATGTCAATTTTAAAGCTGACTGTGCCTTTTTTCAATAATGATGTTAACCATAACGGGATTTTAAATTTGTTGCAACCGCAGTGAACAACACTATGTTCGTATTCGTTACCATAAAGATACGCCAAAAACTGTGACTAAGAGCAACCAAAGATAATGTTCACACTCTTAACACAACCATTTACTCTCATAAGAAAAGAAAGTACACGGGCAAGGTCAGCGATCGTGGTAGCACTGTCTGTAGGTAGGTACCCAGTACCCACAAATTATCAGTGGAAAAGCGAGTGCATTGCACAACGCCGGCTGGCCACTTTTGGTTAACTTTGAATCGAACGTCGAGGCCGGTGCGATGAACTTGAACTTGCGTGGCTTCCAGATTATTATGTAAGCAACTACATTACGAGATGTTATAGCGTGACTTGCCCAACATCCAACGCATGCCACTGTCAGTAAAACACCCAATGAATTCTGGTTAGAATTTAGAATTGCGCTTCTAAATGAAAATATGAAATAACTGACGTGTACCGTTTATCAACACTGCCTCTTCCAAAAGCGCAATTCTAACCAGAATTCATTTGGTGTTTAACAATCGATTTATCACTGGTCTAGACTAGACTTATGCAAATTACCTGCCCAGCGGTAATCAAGGAGATATGATTTATTGATTGGCGTCCCATCGTTAAATATCCTCCTCGGCAGGTAGATCGGCAGATGGGAGGAATTGCACGCGTCACCGCGTAGCAACATAATTATGGGGTGAGCTCCACTCAAATTTTTAGCCTTGCCTGTCTGGGATATGTAATGTAGAATATACTGTAACCTTCCTAGTGGATATATAGGCACTCCGCAAAGTTTTAAGACAATACTTAAAACCGGAACTAAAGTGATATTAAATATTTATTACCTAACAGAATCAGGACTTTAGAAATATACTATCTCAGGGATGATAACGCAGGTAGGCAGGCATGTCGAATGCGATTCTTAGGTCTTGGGTTCGAATCCTGCAATGAGCTTGAGCATTCGATGAACGAGAATGTCGGGATGCAACCATATATTTAAAAATAACTAGATTAATATTTGCTAAGTGCCGGATGAAAAGTCATATTTACGAGTACCTACCACCTACATATTATGTTTGCAGACCTATTAATCTTTCGATTTCGATAAAAATCATTTACATCTGAACGCTTGTCAAGTAGGTAGATTGAAACGTGTTTTTTTCCAATACTTTTCGTTCTAGCTTTTAGTTTCTTATTTTTCAATTACGTCATCTTTAACTTTGGTATTTAATTTTATAGAATGGTAGGTGAATCAATACCCGTCAACCACATATTAATGCCTGCGGTGCTTGCCTAAGAAATTATGACCAAATACGATATTTTCATCGTCATCATCATTATCAGCCGAAAGAGTCCACTATTGAACATAGGCCTTCCCCTTTGAACGCCACCATGAAGGGCTACTAGCCATTTGTATCCATCGGCTCCCTGTGACATTTTAATACGATATTTTAATTATGCTTTTTAGTACATAGTTAAATAGAATTCATAATTGTTTCCAAAAATATCCACAAATGCTTGATGAACAGGAACTGAAAATTTTAAAGCTGATTTATTTTTCTTGATAACAAATATATATTTTTTATCGAATTGCACCGAGAGCAGTCTGTTATTCCTAACTATGTTGATAAAATTATATTACGAATACTATGTTACGAATTATAACATAATATTATGTTATAATTAAACAAGTGACCAGACGACTGTGTCACGCGCGTACCCACTTAGCATATAAATCGTTAAATAACTTTTAGATTGAAAATATATATATATATATATGTAGGATTTTTATTACATGATTATACCATCTTTAGGATGGGACGGGTTGAAGGTCACATATATTTGGGTAATTCACAAGCAATTTATGTGATGTATTAATATGAGATTATGTTGATGACTTAACTTGTTTAACAACTTACTTTTATTTCTATAGGTAACTTTACCTTTTAATTAATAGGTATAATTAAAAGGTAAAGTTACCTATTTAGTTTGGATTGCTGATACAGAAGTAGGAAAAGAAGAGAATTATTTTTAGACCTGTCGAATTTAGTTACCTAAGATTTTACTCAAAAACGACACAGAAAAACCAAAAACTATATCACATTGAGCGATTTGGTGGTACTTTCCGAAAAGTACCTATATCTGCATCCAATATTAAATTATTCTAAAACAAGAGAGAAATCTGAAATCCTAGATTGCAATGCAAAAAATCTTTGTCTGAGTAGCCGAGTTAGTTAGTTAATAGTTATTCAGGCTGTGACAAAAAATAATAATCAGTGAAATAATAAGTGACCATTTCAGTGACGCTCTATCGATCTATTGGACGAATTTCTGAAATAATATATACAAGATACTAAAGTATTACAAGGTCTTAAAAAAATCCACAGTAGCAATTATGTGTTTGACAACAAGGGCAGTGTATTACCTACTAGCTGCGCCCCGCGGTTTCATCCGCGTGGATTGCAGTTTATCGCAATTACTTACAAAAAGCCTTTAGAAAAAAGCACTTTCCGTTTTATCACAATTTTAATAATTTCCTGGCAACTTGATAAATTTTTCTCTACATAAATAGGTACCTGCCCTAGACTTCAACGTACACAACAAAAAATAGTTGGTAAAATTATTCCATCCGTTCACGAGTGATGCGATGACCAGGGAAAATAGAGATTTATATATTATAGACTTCTTTTCTCTGTAATAACGACTTACAGTGCCACTAACTTAGCTGTTCAGACGGGCAAAATTGGAACTAAAAATTATTGTGTGAAGACAGCGAGAAGTTATAGGAATAAATTCGAATGCAGCGCCACCGTCACTTGACCAGATAAGTTTGTGCCACTACTGGCACTGTACAGCGTACATAGCTTTGTGCAGTGAATCAAATAAAAATTATGATTAATCTATATATATAAAAATCAATTGCTATTTGTTAGTCTCGCTTAAACTCGAGAACGGCTGGACCGATAAGGCTAATTTTGGTCTTTAAATGTTCGTGGAGGTCTCTTTTTCCCATAACAACGCTGGCGAAGTTATCAAACGTACCGGTAAGTAATAATAATAAGTAATGAAACCTAGACTTGCTTGTTACCATTATGTTATAAACGTTTTCTAAACAAAATGTAGAGTCAATTTGAACTTTATGGCTATTCAATAAAGTTAATTGATTTTTTGATTGAGGCAGTACGAAGTCTGCCGGGTCAGCTAGTATGAAATATTTGTGTCAAATTGGCCCTACTTTATAATGGCAACTAATCAAAAATACAACAACTATTTAAAAATATATTACGAAATATATTTTAGAGCTTTTTGTAGTGATGAATTATTCTCAAATGCACATTATGATATTTATGTCAATTTGGTCCTTATTTACAAGAAGATGGCGCCACGCATTTACTACACCTGGACTGGGAATTGGCTCTCAAGTGAGGCTGCCGTAACACACTGATAGGTGCTTGGCGACAGATTCTTAACAAGAGGGTGGTAGCTAGCCAGGCGAGTACTAGAAAATACCCTACCACCAAGCAAAGGGGTTTTTAAGGGTTGGCAAATATTTTGACAGGCCGAAGTTTTTTCAAAGCCATTAAAGCTAGAAATTGAATGTCTCGGATTTTTTTGTAGACCTACTGAAGGCTTACTTTAACTCTAATCAAACCGCAGAGCCTGCGGAAGCTGAAAAAGCAGCCAGTTGTCTCATTTTATTACAACTTGTTTAAAAAATCACAGATAAAAAGGAGCCTCCCCAGAATATACCTATGCTATCTCCATTCCAAATTTCAGTCAATATCCGTTCAGCCATTTCAGCGTGAAGATGTAACAAACATACACACTCACTCACTTGCAAACTTACGCATTTATAAGATCAATGTAAGATGAAGATTCTGATAATTAGGTACAAAAACGTTTTTCTCTGCAAATGTGATCGTTAAAAAATAAAATAAAAAAATTTAATCTAGGTATTGATACAAAACAGATTGACTTAAGGAGAACATGAATTTGTCAAAAAAAAAGTAAAATTACGAGCATTTTAACTATTCATCATCATCATCAGCCTTCTCTCAAAGAGATAGAGTATTTTAACTATTACTTCAAAAGTTTTCTGATTTATTGTGGATAAAATAATGGTTGTGGTATTTGTTTTGACTACTGGACCACACCAATTTCATTTACAGTCGGCTTTTTGGCCACTGTTCTCACATAAGTAAATCGATAGAAAACATCAAAATAATAAGAAAATGTACTTCGCTAAAAACTTCAAAACGTATCAGAACTATGTACTATTCAGTATTCTGTGTCACAACGGAAATAATGTTTGCACCAAGTTTGAACAGTTCAAACTTGTCTATTCTATTTATTTACCATTTTTGCCTAACTAAATGTGTGGACCAAGTTGGGCTTAGATGTGGCGAATTGGAGACAATTTTTTTATATTTTTTTTACTATTTACAGGGTAGCGTTTGACCACGAGTCACCAAAAATTTTGTATTGGATTTTAAACGTCAGAAAAAGTAAGAGTTAAGCCTGTGTGACCAGCCTTGATCAACAAAAAAACAATATAACGTATATTAACATCTATAGCAGGTATGGTCAACTTCTAGGGAAAACGGGCCAGCTACATTCATAGATACATTTCATTACAGTTTTCAGAAATAGTCAAATCGATGGCAATCAAATTAAATATTTTTGGGCCGCATTCGGCCCGCAAACCGGGCGTTATCTCAGCATTAGCTATAGGTAGCATAGGAAAGCACCAGTAGTGCTATAAAAAATCAAAACAAAAGAAAATTTTCCAGAAAAAAAAACATAATAAGGTTCGCACAGCTTTGAGAACAATCGCTTTTGCTATCAAGATAAAGGTGTACGTACCCAAGTCCCGTACATGCTTGCTTGTGTCCGGTTCACGAATCGACGTGATCCGAAGGCTGTGCTGAACAAAGTGTCGCGGTCGCACCTAGTCAGCTTCTTAAATACCCGCCTCTAACCCGCCGCATGAACCCACAAGGTTATGTCAACGGGTTCACCAAAAATTCAAATAAAACGATAGGCGCTTTACAACGCACATGTACCTATTGGAACGCGGTATCTCAACTCTCCGTGCGATTTCTGTGCTTTCTTACCTTACTTAAACATACACATTTTTACATGTACATACACATTACACATCCTCTTTGAAGAGCATGCTATCGGACACTTTTAATAATAATTAGGAAATAAATCAGACGGACAAAAAGACAATAATTTATGCAATAACTTTACTCGTATATTCCATTTGAGTAACTATTGTAACCTATTTAATTTTATATATTATGTATGACTCCTAGGCTTGGCTAATTAACTAAAAAGTTTGCACACTTATAATATATTTGCAACTAGCTAATTATTCGCCCCGGTTTATTTTATGTATTTTATAAATTTAGATATTTTGATTGCATTTGTAATTCTTGAATTTAAAGTACATACCTATTAAAACATGGAGCTGAGAAGTAACAACAAACATATAATAAAGGTGTACTTCTTGTTGGCTCCTGTCTTTCATCATAACCTTATATGTCAAATACCCCTTTAGAATTTCAAAAAAGACGACTAAACCAATATTTTGAAATTTGTTTTGTGCGAAACTTCAATTTACTATTGTAAAAAATTGTTATTTCGCCTTTGTCTCGGATATTGAGGTGGATAAGGACTGTAAATAAATAAATATTTTAATAATCAATTTTTTTCTTGTGGCCCTAATACCTGCAATACCACATCGCCACGAAGGAATAGTGAAGCTTTCTATCAGTGAAAGAATTCTCAGAATTGGGTCATGAGTTCCTCGTACATACTAACATAATATTATTTAAAAATACATACAAACTACTTTACCTCTCCATACATTAACTTAACTAGCAACCCGTCCAGGCTTTTTAGTGGTAGAAAAAGATTCTAGTGCTTTAAAAAATTCTCTAAATCGTTAAAACCGGAAATTATATAAAAGCTGAAGCTCTGTAATATACTTATAGAAATGAGACGTGGTCTTTAACTGCGGGCCTTTTGAATAAGCGCAGAGTCACACACCAAACCAAAGAGAGAGCCATGCTTAGAGTTTCTTCGCGTGATAAACTTTGAAACGAGGAAATTCGCCGACGAACTACGGATTGCCCTGCCTTACTGGAGATATAAATTTGACACAAGCTCCATATAATGTCAAGTGTCTATCTTTTGTAAGGCAAACCGCGGATAGATAGGTACTTAAAGACTGGCTGTAAGTGTACCGACAACATTGTTAGAGTCGCAGGAGGCCGATAGATGCGTATGGCTAATAACCGTCCATGGTTGCCTTCAAAGGGGAAGGCCTATGTTCAGCATTAGACTTCATCCAGCTGATGATGTTGATGATGATGATACTGTTGCGGAGTTTTTTTTATATAGCTACTAAATACACTGTGTTCATTTATGTCAAACTGTTCTCACCAGCTAGTTTTCATTTAACTTTTTGAGGCGATGATGGCCGTAGGTCATGGGTTTCAAATCCTACAACGGGCTTGAGCTTTTATTGAAGGAAAACACTGTGATGAAACCATAGCTTTGTGTTAGGGCATTTTCTAAATTTTCGCTCGTTAGGGTAGCTACCACCCTCAAGTTAAGAATCTGTCGCCATGCAACTACTGGTGTACAAGTGAGTTAGCAAAAAAAAAATTGTTCACGGTTCACGGCTCAAAATTCAACATTACGCATTAACAGCCAGTTTCAATAACCTACCTACCTATCCACGGATTGAAGTTATTGAAACTAGCCGTAAGTCAAGAGTCATCAATCCGTGGCCATAGAATTATAAGACAATGTCCGTGGCCATCGCGATTGTGATGACGTGCAGCATTGCGCGCTGCGATCTGCAGACCTTCTGGCAATGTGAAATGGTTTATTGGCCCTTGCACTAAAAACTATTGACGACCCATTTGCTTTAGATTATTATTTTAACGCACCTATGACTCAATAAGTTATGTGCAGATTTGCCATCGCTCAAAAACGGTGAAGGAAAATATCGTGAGGAAACCGGCATGCCCAAGAACTGCAACATTCAAGGGCATGCGACATCTACCAACCCGCACTGGGCCAGCGTGGTAGATTACAGCCCATACTCTCTCTCTCTCTCTGAGAGAAGGCCAGAGTCCCAGCAGTGGGAACGTGAAAGGCTGATAATGATGATTATTTTAACCAATGACATATCAAGATGGTATTATCACCTAAATGAAAAAAACTATGAATTATATAGGTATACGTATATTGGCTTAACCTTCCATACCTTACATGGATAGATTTGCATACCGCTATTATTTGCATCGTTGTGAATCAACTCTTCGCGAGACCACAAAAGAGCATTGGTAGGTTTCCGCTATTCTGTTTCGAGTCACAAAATACTTAATAATCTCAAATGAGAGGTCAAAAACTCAAAGGTTAATCGTGGTGATTAAGACAAAAGCGATGCAAAATATTATAATTCTGTAATATTTAAATAAACTATTGCGTGTTAGTCTATTGTTTAGAAACGCATCGAGAGTTAAAAAGAAAATTAAAAAACCGGTCAAATGTGAGTTGGACTGTCCGTTTTGATGATAAAATGTCAAAACGTACAATTTAGCCAAGATCAAGTCTCCCCAGGTTCTATTTACTATATTTTTTTACAGTTTTGCGTTCCTGCCGCCATGCATCTCGCAAAAACGCTTTTCCATCGGTGAAGTAAAACATCGCGAGGAAACCGGCATGTCTAAGAACTACAAAATTCAGGGGAATGTGACATCAACCAACCCACACCAAGCCACCGTATATATAAACACAGGGAACGCTTTATTGTTTCTCTACAACAACCGAAAATAAACATAAAAGGACCTTAGAGTGTTACAACGGGTGGTCTTATCGCTTAGAGCGATTTCTACCAGATAACGTTTCATCAGGATAATTGGCGGATAAACAGAAAACGCCTAACAACTAAGCTAAATCACAATAACAATGAAAATAAAAATCTTTGTGTGTTAGCTTATCACTCAGAGCGATTTCTACTAGATAACCTTAATGCGGAATGTCTTGGAAGGCTATATTGTATCAGAATTGATAATTGAGCTTCACGCTACCGCCGTGGGGTCATGCCGAAAATATATGAAGGAGATCATACATACACGGTGAGGTTTCTGCTGTAGGTATATTTAATGCACCGAACCATTTTTTTTTCATTGTCGGTTAAAAATAGGCCATTCGTTCAGTTGTTATTCTCAATAAGTAGATGAGATAACCGAATTGTTAAAATCCGGGTTCGACACATGTTTGTATCAGACCGGTTCCTGTTTCAATACCTATTCATGTTCAGAAATTTATCACACGTAGACGCAATTTGTTTATAAATAGGCGATTTATGAATAAGTGATATGTTAGAAAAACTCGACTGCGAAAATTAATAATAGGGTAGACACATACCTACTTATACGACCCATGCATATCTTTGTAATAGCCGGGTGTACTTTTATTTCCCCACTCCCTTTGATTCGCAGTCGCCTTATTAAATATTGTATTTATAACTATAACGACACCTTATATACTATGTTAATAGTACCTAATATCATAAACGCGAAAGTTTGTAAGTATGTATAGGTATGTTTGTTGCTCTTTCACGAAAAAACTACTGAACGGATTTGAGTAAAATTTGGAATGGAGATAGCTTATACTCTGGATTAACACATGGGCTACTTTTTGTCCCAGAAAAAGGTTCCTGTGGGATAACGAGAAGATGCGAGAAGATGCGGGTGAAACCGCGCGGCGCAGCTAGTGTATTATAATTATACATCCATACTCTCGAAAAATATTTAGATACACTCTCATTCCGGGACATTCGTTTGAAAATCAAAGAGAAGTAAAACTTGTTGATGTTATTGTTGTAACTTGTTGTTGTTGTTGTTGTAGTTGTTTGCTGGTGTTGTGAATTATATATATTATGCAATAATACCCCTACAAAATCTCACAAGAAACATAAAATCCGCGACTTTTCCACTGCTCAACTAAATTGCTCAAGCCACTTGAGCGGTTGCGTAGCTCAATCTATATCTGGTCCTGCCGTTTATTAACATACATGAACGTTTAAAAAAGAAGCGTAAAGCGTAGCCTAGCTTGTTGTTGGTGCCATAGTTATCTTAATTATGTTGAAGCAATGGTGACTCAGTGTCATTGGTAGTGGTAGCACCGTAGAATGTGGTAGGTATGGTGCGATCACAAAAATCGCAGATTTCATCTATTTCATTTTTTATTTTATTTATAACACTTTCTAACAGACCTAGATATAATATAACATAATCCATTTAAATCAAGCGTAGGTATATCAATAGTGTTAAGGTTATGACAATTAAAGAAAGTATTTAACACTTATTTATTAAACCTTAATGGTAATATGGTATCTAGTGCTATACCATCCTCAAGTTAGAAACTGTCATAGAATAATTTTAACTAATCTATCTCCGAAATTCTAGAAACTATCTAAAGAAAAAAAAACTGAAAAGAACGAAATACCTGCATTGAAAAACAATTCAATATAAGCCTGAAACTAATATATTTTGTCGTATACGAAGTATATTGTGTTGAATTAGACGGCATGAAATTCGATATGGATGGATATAATTAGCAATTCAAAATGAATGAATATTAAGAGATTTATTCTTGCTAGTTCTTCAAAGAGATTAGATTTATAGCGATGATGGCTCAGTGGTAGTGACGTCGGCTTGCGATCCGTAGGACGTGGGTTCGAATCCTACAATGAGCTTGAGCTTTCGATGAAGGACAACATCGTGATGAAACCATAGCTTGGTGGTTGGGTATTTTCTAGTACTCGTCTGGCTAGCTACCACCCTCTTGTTAAGAATCTGTCGCCAAGCCTATCAGTGTGTTCCGGCAGCCTCACTTGAGAGCCAGTTCCCAGTCCAGGTGTAGCGTGAAGCCATCTTCGACCACATCGTCACTTAACATCAGGTGATTTGTGGTCAAACGCTACCCTGTAAATAATAAAAAAAAAAAATAAAGATTATTGGAGAATTATTGGTAAAATAGCTGTGACCGCGATTTCCCCCGCATGAAGGTTCCCACAGAAACGGGAAGAAAGGCACTTTTTCGGGATAAGCAGTAAGTTATGGCACTGTCCGGTATCCAAAGTCACTGAGCCAGTTCCCAATCCAGGTGTAGAACGGCACCACCTTCAACAGTATCATCATTTAACAAGGTATCTAATAGTCAAACGTAGCAGTAAAAAGGGCTTTAAAAGGGTTGCATGAATTTTCATGATAGGTTTTTAATTATTTCAGTCCCAACCAAGAAAAATCACGTGTACCAACGCGTTTTTACCACTCTATCTTAAAACGGTTGTAAGAATTTTCAAGATAACATGTTGTATACATATGGTTATTCTGTTCCCAGGAATAATATATGGAGAAATGTCTCCAAGGAGAAGGTTGCTTTGTATCCCAGAACGTCTCCTACGTAATCTGTGGATCAATTTCCACGCAGAGTTACTAAAAAGGTTTTCTATTGCCAAATAACAACATTCTGATGTGTGTGTATGTATATCACAGTCGACAAAGAAAATTAGACGTTCTGTACAGGGCCGTCTGAAGTTGAAAATAATTGTTATGTTACGCAATGTTTACAGGTAGGTCTTTCGTGCTTTGGAGGGTACGCCATCGGTCCCACTTGTTTCAATTTAACAGCAGCCTAAGTTCTTCGGTGGTCTGAAAACTCCGACTCCGGCCGACCGTGGGCTGGCCACTAGTGAATCCACCAGCCCGCACTGGGTCCCCGTGGTGGATAATGGCCCGTACTCTATTTCTCTGAGAAAAGGCCTGCTTTGCAGTAGTGTGAACGTAACAGGGTGATATGAGGATGATGATACAAATAAGTATAAATGATGATACAAATATGTAGTATACGCATGGCATATGTATCGCGAATAATTTCGATAGGAATTTCTAAAAATCCGTCTTGTATTTCATTATTGGGTATAAAACTAGTTTAGTGAACTTGCCAGCAGTCGGCACCCACCTCAGCTTCCAAATCCGTAATTATGTGACCATGATATCGGCATTGATAATAATATTCTGGTATTCAATACAACAACGCTTTTTCTCGATTCCAAATCGTTACTCGATTCCGCGAATAACTTATTGGCGATTGACAAAAAATCTTTCTTCTTTATTATCCCTTACGCGTGCTACACAATCTATATTATATATTCCAAGTTTCATGTTTTTATTTCTTTTTGTTGATTATATTAGTTAGTCAATTAGTCAATCAGCCATAATTTAACAAAAAGGTACTGAGACAAAAACTTCTAAATGTCTAGGAACTGAGATTATCAAGGTTATAATTATAAGTTTCGGTTCGAAGAAGTTTCAGAAGTTTGCGCCTGAAGACGTTCTTGTACCTATATTTAGCTGCCTTCTATCGTTTCGTTAATGTCTGAACAATGGTTGCACGGCGCTTAATTTTCCAACATCTTATAATATTCGATTTTCTCTCTATCTTCTTCTTAACTTAAGCAGTAAAACTTGAAAAGTGTCGGCTATTATGCAAGATATAGTTCCGCGAGCAAAGCGCAAGATAAAAGTTAGTTATAAATGTTCCAGGAATCTTTGCACCTTACATCGTTAACCAAACGATAAACAAGCTGGCAGTTAGATGGGTGACCATTGTAATTTTCAAATGAGGCGCTACCGTGCTTCAAGCTTAGGATACGTTAGGCCCCGCCTTCATCAGTCGTGAAGACATTTTAGAAAAAGCTGTCTGAACGGTCTATGGCTCCATGGCTATGAAATCCTACACAATAATTAAAGCTTTTGTCTTTTTTTACAGGCTCTATGAGTATGTATATGACCACCAGTCAACTGATGTCTTGTGTGACTGATGTGGTTGAAGGTGACGCCACCCTACACATATATTGGGAACTGACTCACAAGTAAGGCTGCCAGAACACACCGATAGGTGCTTGGCAACAGATTTTTTACTTGAGGGTGGTCAGGTGAGCACTAGAAAATGCTCTACCATCATGCTATGTTTTCATCACGATGTTTTCCTGCATCGAAAGCTCAAGTTCATTGTAGGATTCAAACCCATGGTCTATATAGGGATAGCAAGCTGACGTCACTACCGTCGAGCCATCATCGGTATCGCCTCAAATCGCTTCATACATAGAATTATTCTATGGCTTCATATTTGTTTGTTGTCGAACCCTTATTTCTTCCGTACACTTTACAATGATGCCTATTTACAAAGCTGCTGTTATGACATAGCTAGATATTTTTTATCAATTCTGTTCAAATTAGTGGCTTGAAATGTTTATCCATAAACATAGATAAAATAAAAATTAGTAACGATTCTTTCAGCTTTCATTGACACCTCACTCGAAGAGGTTGCAAATTTTTTTGTTTTCCATAACCTGATTGACTCTCGTAATGATCCCTAATATATGAACCAATTATTCGTATCTAAATCTAGGTGTTGGTCATTACAAGCTTTGACTACACCAAACCATTCTTTATTTTAACTCTCAACTTAACTCTTTTTTCAGATCAGACTACTATTTTATTGGTCATACATAAAAATATAATATATAGGATACCTGTCGGACGTACGAACAATGGGTTTAAAGAACGTATCAATGTACATAATAGTAATAAATAACATAACGTCTTCACTGATTTATTTCCTCAATAAAGTAGGTAAAGCATTTTTCCAAACTTTACGAGACTTCATTGAAGAAATAATTAAGTATTAAAGAATGTTTAATTTATTCTCACCTCAAACCGGATCTTTGGTTTATTAATTCTTATTTTAACAGGTAGAGGTCACAAATACTGTCAAAGAGTATATGAACATTGAACAGATGTTCGAAAATTAGTTTCTTGAGTACCTTCAAAAAGCTTACCAAATTTTACGTTGAAAGCAACTCTAAAGGCAAAGCGAGCATACGGGTTGTTCTAGAATTCTAGATAACAAGATGTGTCACTGAGGCGCAGTTTGTAATATTATAATGCTCATGTAGGTGTATTCTCCTCGCCTGCTGATCCTGCTGAATTTATAGATGTGCATCTGGACTAAGGGATCAAACCTTCAAATCCTTGAGACATCTAAGAGAGATTTAGTAGAAAATTGTAAAAGCTATAATATGTGGTGGTCTAAAAATTTTTAAAACTTGAATTAAATTAGAAAACTAAAAATCACACATTTAAGACGCTCTAAAAATTATAAAACTAATACAAGTCTATTTCATTATTTTATATAATTATTTTAGTGCGTTATAAAAGTGTGATTATTAGTTTTTTTTAATTTGTATTTTTTTTTACTTTTTAGTTTTAAGTTACCAAGCTTACTACCGGACTCATCAAAACGAATCACATGAACCCAAACTCGAAGGGTTTCCTAGTAGCCACTGAAAAGATCCACTATTCGCTTGGTGGTAGGGTATTTTCTAGTACTCGCCTGGCTAGCTACCACCCTCTTGTTAAGAATCTGTCGCCAAGCACCTATCGGTGTGTTCCGGCAGCCTCACTTGAGAGCCAGTTCCCAGTCCAGGTGTAGCGTGGCGCCATCTTCGACCACATCGTCACTTAACATCAGGTGACTTGTGGTCAAACGCTACCCTGCAAATAGTAAAAAAAAAAAAAAAATTACTTCCTGGCTTCATCAACAGACCTCGTCACCAAGTACGATCTATTATGAGCGCATCAAAACAAATCATATGAGCGCAAACTCAAGGGGTTTACGTGTACTTAGCCACTGAAGAGATCAACTATCCACCTTCTGGCTATATCATCAGATCAGGTCGATGATACAAAATTTCCTTTTGATACGACAATTAGAAGTACCTAAGTAAATTTTTACTTAGGTATAAGATTGTATTACATTGTTAGTTATATAGTTACAAGTGAAGCTAATTAAAGTGTTTTAAAAATTATGACTTGCTTTTGTTTTAAACTCTATTCCATGATTGCGGTGACAATTTGATGCGAAATAATATAATTATAACATCTATGTTCTACCTTCTGCACAATGTTTTTCTACTTACTCTCTATTTTAATGATGGCGAAATTATCAGACGGGACGGGAGAATATAAGTGAACAAGCATTCTATAAATTTTTTGTGTTTTTGTAATTTGGTTATAATTGGTAAATACAGGGTTAATTTTAATAAGTAATCAGGAAGTTTTCGCTGGTAGCTTACTCACACTTACTACTTACAATAGCACGAACCAATAACATATTTTTATAGTGTTAGTTCTCAATTATCATGTCTTTCTTTCTGTAATATCATTGTCTGTCGGTCGTTTCAATAGAAACGTGAGGTATATGCTTTCCCACTGCTGGAAAAAGTTTTCCCCCATCACCTTCTGGTTCCATTATCAGATCAGGTTCATGATACTAAATTATTGCATTGTCACCAGGATTACATACAAAGTTTTATTTCGATACGACAATTAAAAGTGACTTCTAAAATTGTATTATTTTTTGTTTGTTAGTACAATTGAAGCTAATAATAGTGTTTCAAAGAACGCTACTTTACCTTTGCATCTTTGTACGTTTTGCATAATTATTCCTCTTTCCTTTTATGCTCTTCCGCCAGTCACGGATCTGAATAAAATAATATCTTTGTCAGCTATTTACACGGCGCTCAAAGAAATAACTTATATTTCATTCAAGTCAAATAACTATAATTTCTGTGAAATTCTGTTAGGACAAAAATAAACTGAAGAAACAATTTTCAATTCACAAACATTCCTCTGGTTTTATAGGAAACTCGAAATTTTTTATGTGTTTTTCCTTGATTATATTTAGTCTGCAATATTCCCCTATAAAGCAATTTCATTTGGAAATGATTCTGTTTCACACACTATTTACTTTATAAACGAATTTTCGTATAATTTTCGGAATTTGTTTTAGTCTACTGTTTATAATGAATATTACAAAATCATGCTGAAATTTGCAGTTAATGTATTAATTTGTTTCTATAACCTTTATCGATTTAAGTATGAAGCACTAAAATTATGTTAAATTATGTTAGATGATACCTCTTAAAAAATAAGAATTCAAAAAACTTAAGTAGTACTACTTATTTTGAAACAGAATATTATGCAAAGTTTTATAGTGGTTTCAACTATTTGTCTTGTATTGTATAAATAAAATCACTAAATTAATTAAGGTTTTTTTAAAACAAAGCCTTAAGTCTCGCAAAACTTGCATTTATAATTTCAAGCTATTTTTTAAATTGTTGTTTTTGTTCCCACATCAATATAATTACACATATATAATATGATATTTTTTTTTCAATGCAAACCTTTATTTTGATATTTCATTACTTATGGAATGAAACATAACATACGGCCGTAGGATGTCTGGTAGAAAATATCATTAAATCATCCTATTGTAATTTTTTTGAGTACATTAATATTCCATATCTCTTCTTATAGCTAAATATTAAATTTATTATATACAACAAATCAAATATATACAATTGGATAAAAAATTAAACTAAATACTAAAGCTAAACTATCTATATAAAACTAAACATCAACAAATAAAAACCTGATTTAGGTCGCTGCTTGCAGGTAGAGTGCCCAAGAGACTGGCGACATTACCTACATTACATTACATTACCACTTAATATGATTATATATATGTAGTATGTATAGTTTTATTCACGAGATGCACTATTAGATGCGCTTCGTGGTTTTCTCGGTAACCCTCAGGAAGTATACATTTTCCGTATGATAATTTTGTGATAATCCATTTAAGCTTCGTGCTTCGTAAGTAAAATATAAATAGGTTAATGTTTGCATGAAAATATGCAAATGGTAATAAAATAAATTTACCTACCGCTAACAAACAAAAAGGCTTACTATCGAAAATATAATTTAGTGGACATAAATATGTAGATCCGTGTAGAAATACAAGAAATACATGAGTTTTATTCATTTCAAAGATAATTACAGAAGAACAGGACACAACACAGTCTTGGATAGGTATTTGTTATGTATTAAGAAACTAGTTTGAAATCCGGTATTGTTTAGCTTATGCCGTGGTCTGTGGTCCATGGGATAATAAAGCTCAGTACCGGTTTTGGACAGACTCCGGCATCGGAGCAGTCGGATTGTCACAAAAGAAGTCGTCACTAGTGTCTTGCGCACATCAGGAGTAAGGCGTTTCAAATTCAATTAAAAAGAAAAATATTAATTGATCGTTTTATTGACTACTCGTGGTCGTGACTCCAGTGACTTCGCACGGAGAAGCATATATATCAACTGCCTAATGTTTTCCCGTGTTTGTTTTTTCCTGAGAAAAATTTAGCCTAATGCTATGCGCAACAAAATTGGTCCATAAAATATAGACAATGCTATTTCTAGCGAATATTAGTTGATATTAAAACAGCAACCGAAGCGAATCTTCCATGGTAAGTTGAAATTTCACCACATATATACCTAAATACTCTATGTAATCCATCTGCTTTGTTCTGAATGACTGACGGACGGATCAACGCACAGCCTAAACTGCTGATCGTAAAAACCTGAAACTTGGAGGGTGTGTTCTTAGTATGACGTAGGCATCTGATAAGAAAGGATTCCCCAAAATTCTACCCCTAAGGGGGTGAAAAACGGGGGCAAAGTTTGTGTGGGATAACGTGATTCCTTGGTCCAATTTATTTAAATTTAGTATAAACCTTTTTAATAGAATTGAAGAAAGACGTGTTTTGTAATTTATTGGAATTCATCCCCTAACTAGGAATTAAAAAGAGGTAGAGTGTTATTTTGGTGGTGATTTGCTTCGAAGTTGATATCAATGCTCCTTAGTGCTTTTGATTCAAATTACATATATTTTGAATTTGACACATGTTTGAAAAGTCAATCTGATTTTTTGACGTAAGTTGATTTTACCGTCCATTTTGTTGTGATTGTGACCATTTGTATGTGGGCTTTCTTTCAGTATGTATATACTGTATAACAAAACAGCTGATACACCATGGCCCTGCACTTAGAATGTATAGGCATAAAACCATCCTGTATTGTCTTTTTAGCTATTACCTTTTTAGCTTCAAATGAGGTCATTTGAATACATCTGTTGCCGTATGCCAGTCATAAAGTAATCATAGCAGCAACATAAATCCACCAAATTATGCCATGGCACCAGATGCAAGTGGAAACTTTGCATCGCAATGTTATTGACGCAACTATAATATCGACCGGTTGTTCTTGAGGAGAGTCTGTATTTATTCCTAGGATTCCCTTGACACCATCAAATTACCATTTCGAATTAAAACGAGTGCAGTTTCCCATTAAAGTCTATTTCGCAATAACAACAAATAATGCTAAAGCTCAAAAGAAAGCGGGAATAGACTTGAGGGAAAGCTGCTTCTCCCACGGCCAGTTGTGTTGTGTTGTATGTGGAATGCTCGAGAGTAGCCTGGTGATTACCCGAAGGAAAACAAAAATATTGTTTACTAAGGGAATACTGCGGTAGGCATAGTCTTATAGTTCTATGGCGGTAGGTGTGTAGTATTTCGATTTAATTCTAAAGAAAAGATAATACCTCCATGTAACTTTCATCAGATCAAAGGCCGAGCTTCAGTTCACAAAAGTTTACAAATTTATTTTTTTCGAGTTTATTTTACCTTTAAATACCATAGTTGAATTAGAGCTAGTTTTTTCTGTGCTAAAATTTACAATAAAATCAAATTTACCGAAATTTTGTATGACATTTAACTTACGGACGTCCGCAAATTAAATGTCATACTTTATTTTGGTTAACTCTAATTGTCAAATTTTAGTACGGAAAATTTGTCAAAAAGTTTAAATTTACTGAAATTTGGTCTGACGTTTAACTTACGGACGTTTATAAAAAATGGCTAAGGGCTGGTTTTATAAACGTTCGTAGGTTAAATGTATTCAGTAAATTTATCTTATTGTCAAATTTTCCGTGCTGTAAAATTCCGTAAAATATAAAAATTGACAATTAGATCATATTAACCGAAATAAGGTATGACATTTAACTTACGGACGTTTATAAAACCCGCCCTTACTGGTTGTGGTATTTATAAACGCATTTATCTGGCCGTAATGATGGGGCCACACTAACGGGAAATGCCGTTCAATAGCGCGATGATTGACGTTTGACATAAGTGTGGCCACGACATTTGACAACGGCATTCACATTGGCGTTTGACGTTAGCCGATAATTCAAGTGCATTCACGTTGACCTTTCAAGTATAGCCACTCACATTATAGCGTTAATAATTAACGCAATGTTTATCGCGAAGATAGGCATTGACATTTCCCTTGACATTGACCTTAGTGTGGCCCGGGCATCACGTAATAGTGTTAATAAGTAATGCAATATTTATCGCGAAGATAGGCATTGGCATTTCCCTTGACGTTGACCTTAGTGTGGCCCAGGCGTAACTGGGTGTTTTTTTTTTTAGTTGCTCAGATTGAAAGAAAACTAAACAAAGAGATAATTAAGAAAATACACGAATCAAAATAACATTCGTAACTTGATCAATAGGTGATCTACGAGGTCTACGATTTCGTAGACGAAAGCTCTATTGGTTGGTACTACGAGTAATTCATGGTACATAATTATTTCCTCGTGTTTTTTTTACTATTTATAGTGTAGCGTTTTACTACCACGGGCACCGTCTGTATTTAATGCAATTCTGGCAGTGATGATGATGGCTAAAAGTGTAGCGTAGCACAGGTCCAGGCAAATACAGCGTGGCCCTTGATAGAAATGCTGGAATCAAGGCCGAGAACGAAGGCCGAGACCCAATGTCGATTGTCGAGTTATAGTGCGGACAGTAAGGGCTGTACGATACCCTAGTTGGAAGGCCGCGAGCGTAGCTCTAAGTTAAGCTCGAGGGCATCATAGCGTAGCCAGCAATGCAATCATCGCAGAATAGAATCACTATCACTCAGTGGCGTAGCGTGGGTATCGGCCGCGGAGGAAAATTTTGCTGCCCTCTTATTTAAGTATTTCTATTTAAAAAATATAATAAACCGTAATTCTAGAGAACTTATTGGCAAGAAAAGTCATCATTTTTTCTCTTTTGTCGTCTCGAGAAACGAGTTGTAACTTCCTCCGTTTGAACTAGTCAGTGGTTAGAAAATAAACCTCCATTCTACAATGGAAATAATTGTTACATAACGCGCGCCGAGCGAGTTCAACATTAGAAAGTTTTATTATTTCTTCTCTGTTAGTTAGCAAAACTAAGGACTTCTATTTCACAGTTTAAAAAGTTCCAGAAATAAAAAAGCGCGAGCGGAGCGAGCGCGAACATTTTGAAGTATTTCTACTCTGTAAGTTAGCAAATAGGAGGACAAGAGACCCTAAATTCACAATTAAAAATAATCTGCCAAACTTAAAAACGCGCGAGTGGAGTGAGGGCAAAAATGTTGAAGTATTTCTACTCTGAAGTTAGCAAATAGAAGGACCACAGACGTTCATTTCACAATTACTTAATACATAAGTTAGTAAAACAAAGGATAAAAGACCTTAATCTCACAATTAATATAAAAGTTACAAAACTTAAAAACCTTAATTTCGCAACTAATAAAAATCTGCTAAGCTTAAAACAGCGCGTTGTTAGAGCCAGCGCAAAAATACTGGTGCTTCAAAATTTTTGCGCAAGCAAAAATAACTTAGGACCTTAACTTACTTACGTTAGCAAAACGAAGGACCACAGACATTCATTTCACAATTAAAACATAAGCTATAAAATTTAAAAAGCGCAAATTTTTTAATGTATTTCCACTCTGTAAGTTAAAAAAACGAAGAATTACAGTCCCACATCCCAGTTGTTATAGATTCTAGTGTTGAAGTTTGTTTTCATGTAACTGAGTGATGAGACTAGCAAGTTGATGTTACGCTTCATCACGTCTACCGTCAGGCGAGCAGAATTTTTAACTTCGACAGCTCAATCCTGTGCGGCAATGCATTACATTCGTCACCCTGAAATATAAGATCACAAATCGCTTCATATGCTCTGTAATTTCACTGGAAACATTGCCATTCAATCCGGAACATAGTAATGTTTGCACACTACTGTTTGGCGGTTGAAGAAGTGGCTATGGTGCGATACTTTGGATTCTGCAAAAGAGACCACCACTACAGTAAATTGCGGTATAATATGATGGTTTCGAGAAATACACATCGATTATAATAAAATACCACTGTATAAAGTAAGTTCCTATTGTGCTATGTTAAATATCATAGATATACTTATGATGAAAGTCTAATATGAACATAGAATATCTCAGATAAGTGAGTTCATCTTTATCTCACAAACTTGGCCCAAGGTCGATAAGGTCATATATCATGATCATATGCTTACAGAACATATTCCTTATAGCCGATACTTATCCTGCTCCAGAATAAAATGAAATAAGTGCTAAGATCATAGCTAAAATTGTCTGCAGGGGTATCTATTTTATTAACCATAAGAAGATACTATGAAGCATTAGTACCTGTATACCTCTATCTACATATAAAAGGTTTGATTAAAATTTAAATATCAGAACGTTATTTTATACAGAAAAAAGTAACATCATTAGAGGTCAGATCAATAAATATTTCTTGCAGAAAATCACAGTGTATTAATTCTTTTTCAGGTATGCGTTATTGGTGCGAATAATTTTGGTATTGGGAATCGCATCTAGATTGTTGTTGAAGAGAAAAGTGCGTCACTTGAAGTGGTGGATGATGGTTAAAGCGTCACGGGGCGGCGCCGGCGGCGTGTGAAGGCGGCGGGTGCGCGCGCGCCGCGGTGCCGGCAGCCCCGGCGCGCGCCGCACGCCAGTAGCGCGACCAGCCCCGCACGGCACGCACGATGATTGCGCACAAGCACGCGCTCGCCGCCACCGCCGCGCTGTTGTGCGCGCTGGCCGGCCCGCTCGGTGCTGAGGCTAGCCTGCACTGCGCCATGCGGAGGGAGATCTCGCCTTGCACCTGCCGACGAGAGGACACCGGCACCGGAGCCGTCCTAGTCGTCTGTCAGAGGATCAATGCTTACGAGGAGATTGCCAGGGCCCTCACCGACAAGTTCAGCCCGGAGACGAAAATCGGGCTCGACATCTCTTACTCTCAGCTGCCGGACTTCGCCAACCACAGCTTCCGCGAACTCGGTCTCTCTATCACGAGACTCAAACTCAACTTCGACAACTTAAGGCAAGTTAAGTACTAACTCTAAGCCCCTTGATGCTCTCCGTCACTGCGCCGTGTTGTTCTGACGTGCTCTCTGGTGAATCCATCTATTGTTTTATTAACGTGTACGCTCTTTGTTGTGTAAAACATAACTCTGATAGAATTGTGAATGCAATATTTACATGAAAACAATGTGAGTAGAACGAGAAAGCAACAATTATGTGATAAGGGAGCGCTTCCAGATGAGAATCGCTCGTTATCTGCGGAGTGGGCGGCGCCGAGCGCTGCTAGTCGCAGCAGCAGCTGACAGCTCCTGGCTCACGCTACATTCAAACCAAAGCAAGACCGTGTGTTTGTCCTCATTTCGATTGCTAAAAGAAGACGATCACACAGCCAGTAAATTTCCCCTCAGACTTATTATTGAAATACTGCTTATCAGTATCATACCTACTATTCATAATGTAAGTACAAACACGAGAAGCGTAAATAAGTTAAATGAGTAATATACATTGTGCAAGCTCCGACACTTTTTGGTGATTTCTTTTTTACACGACAACAATATTAGGCTGCCATGCCATGAACCTAATGTCGAATCTCATTGATATATCTTCGGTGATTTTAATTGCCAGAAAAAGTGTTGTGTCTGGTTTTCGATAACTAGTAACCAAGTGTTAGTATGTAGTTTCATAACATGACTCATCATAAATAAATGAGCGTTTCTCTTACAACAAAAATCTGAGGTCTTATACATGTGCAGTCATAAAGTGATCAAAAAATTCTCACAAACAAATTGTTGATTGATCTAGCAAATAGTTTTTTAATTAACAATATTTTATTATGAACGTATAAAATACTTGTTAAAAATTTTAGTTCGGGAAATCCAAATCATGTCGGGATGGCATCTAGAAGACGTTGATCGATAGTTTGCTCGGGTTATCATAGGTCGCTTCTAAAGCTGTAAAATTGAATGATATCATATTGGTCGTATCGTATTTACTGTATTTGCCCATTAATGGTCACAAATTACCAAATACTTTTATAGTTGTTTATGATTGTTTGAAAAGTATTCGTGGTGCTACCAACACGTAGACAGCTACCTATTTTACGAAATAATTAATACGAGCAATAGCGCTAACCAGATTCGCCAAGAATTTTCATGATACATCTCTTCAAAAAATTCAAAAGTTTTTTATTTAATAGGATACATTGTGATCACTTTAAAACGTCAACTTAAAACTAGCTACGCCTGTTCCAACCTCCTTACGCCGGCAAAAGAACAGGCAAGAAACGCCCGGCAGGTAATTTTTTTGGTGCGATCACATTGACAATTTTATTCTTAGTACTAATTGATTGAATTGGAGCAAGTTAACTAAAATCCCAAGCTTTTTTTTTGTCATCTAATAGTCCGATATTTTTTAATTAGCTATACTAATAAGATTTCTCTTGTTTGGTTGTACACATTGGGATATGGGAACATGAATATTAACGAGTTGCGGGATCACAACCAAAGCAGACCAGACTCCACAAGCAGCACCCGTTCACGAGTTGACGCATGTGCCAGCCATCGCTCTCCTCGACCATATGAGAAGGAAGAGGGCGACCCGACACATGACACGACACTCTCTTCTATCTTTCTATCTTCTCTCCATTTATATACTAGCTGTGCCCCGCGGCTTCGCCCGCGTGGAACTTGATGTGTCGTACAAACTTTAGAACACCATTGCACACCCCATTGGGATAATGTTAAAAAAATAAAAATACGTTCTTCATTATTTACTTTTAAGTAATTTTATTTACTTGATTTACTTCTTTTAGTTTATTTGTACTGACGTTTAAGTAAATCAACTGAAAGAATAATCAAGCTAATAAAAGTGTTTTAAAAAGAAATCCATACAAACTTTAAAACTCTATGGCACACTCCGTAAGGGTAGTTTTCAAATAATAACAAATACGTATTGAATGATTTTCTTTAAGGTTTGTTTGTACCCAATTTTGAGTCAATCGAAGCAAGGAATAACATATTCCATTCAAACTTTACCACCCTATGTGTTAATCTAATACCTAAACTATCTACATTCTAAATTTCATCAAAACTGATTTAGTAGTTACGGTTATACGTGATAACAAATATATTCACACACACACACGCAAACTTTCGCTTTTATAATATTACTTTTATATATTATATAAGTTTTAGTAGGATATAAGAATCAAAGCCTTGACAGCCTAAACCGCTGGTCGTAGAAACTTGAAGGAGGGTATGTTTGTATTGATGTGTACTAAGAAAGGATTTTTGAAATTCAACCCCTAAAGGTGTAAAAATGGGTGAAAACCTTTGACTGAAAGTCCTTTGATTTTGAAGTTACAGCTTTGAAAATTAGAATTTTAATAGTTTTTCCAAAAAAAAAAATATATTTACGTCGACTTGAGAACCTCCTCCTTTTTTTGTTGGTTAAAAAACGATGTATTTAATATTTTTTTAATAGTGGTGACCTAAGGGGGTAAAAGTGGAGGATGAAACTATGTGTGGGAAGTTATTTGTTTTTGAAGTTATAGTGATTCAAATTGACACAGAAAGAATTCTCAACATAAAAATACACATAATTATATATTACATACCACAGTTTTTTTCCAGTGTTGATTTAGAGGAATGAAAATGGGAAGAAAGGTTTGTCACTCTAGCATAAACCGCTGGTCACATAGACTTGCAATTTGGAGGGTGTCTTTGTCTTGATGCGTAGGGGTGTATAAAGGTAGCATTTTTTGAAATTCAACCTCTAAGGGGGTAAAAATGGGTGAAAACCATTCTATGAAAATCCTTTGATTTTGAAGTTACAGCTCAGTATTTGGATAGTTCATCCAAAATAAATAATGACGTGTTAATTTTTATTAAATGGATGTTTTAATTTTTGAAAAAGGGGGGGGGGGTTAAAATGAGGGATAAAATATGAAACTTTGTATGCGAAGTTCTTTGTTTTTGAAGTTATAGTGATGAAAATTGATATGAAGAAAAACTTTTATTACAAAAATACATACATAATATAGAAAATATAAAAATATGTAGAAATGTCAAACTTAAAAAACTAGCTGCACCTTTTTTTTTTGATCGACGCCTGCCACCTTCTTACACTTATAATATGTATAATATGATGGATACTACTCATGACTATGACCTACTAGCAGAGACGAATAAGTAAAGTTTTACTTTACTTTACTTTTATTAGTCTATGCTACTAGTATTTTTGAATAAAATAAAAGATATGGTTCAATTTACAATTCGTAGGTCTAATAATTATTATTATCTCACTTGGCAACAGGCGGAATGATGGTCACGTTTAAAAAAATGCAACAAAAAGTGTGTTTGTGTTTATAATACATTTTCTCAATAAGCTTAAACAAAAGTTGTTAAACTAATAATATACGGAACCAAACATTAGCAAAACCATCACCAATAATATAAGATGAAACAATAGCATGCGCTACGGGGATGGTGGCGCTAGTGAAAAATAATGACAGCTAATAAGTTGTATGGATCGCCCTTGGAGTGGCAATTTGTACGATTCATAAATAGGTGGCCCCTGATCTCAATTGACAGCTTTAATGAAATTAGACCAACCAGCTCACAATCACCCTGTCCTGAATATACTATACTAGCGACACGCCTCGGCCTCGCACTCCTATGCAAATATTAAGACGACGCGACGGGAAGTTTTATCAAACCCGTTAAAACCTCGTTAGATATAAAAGCTGGATATTTTATGTAGGAAACTATTTTGTAAACCTACTGGAAGTCTCATCATACTATTTTATATCAACTCTAATCAACCGTTTAGCCAGAGTAAGCTAAAGTAAAGCAGCCAGTGGTCGACGACTTGTTTTGCGAAAATTGTGATTTCTTTCTGAATACTCTACTTTTTTTTTTGATTAAAACGTAACTTATGTCGTTCAGGAATAACGTATTTTCCTATCAATAAAACCGTTTTCGGAATCGCATCGTTACTCATTAAACTAGGATTAAACAAACAAACATACCTTTATAATTGTACGTAAGTATAGATATAGATAACCTTTATTTATTTCGGTACCTACATATAAAAACAACGCGACCTATGGGGCAGAGGAGGTAGCAATTGACATTGTTGAAGAATGAAGACAGAAAGTTGTAAAGCATAAACAGGGAAATTGAATTAGCCAATGATACTGTACGAAACGGAAACGTAGTGTAGGATGCTTTGCGACAAGGTGGTGCGACGACTTGCGCTGAGTGGCTGGCAGTAGTTGGATGAGAAAAGCCGAAGACTGGACTCAGTGGCGTGCCTTGGGAGAGGCCTATGTCCAGCAGTGGACTGACACGGGCTGATGATGAAGATGATGATGGCTGTAAGAAAATATTAATAATCGTGGATCAAAATATTTTTACTGATTTATTTATTTGTTCGTAAGTCCTAACCTTGGAAGAAGTTCGTTTACATTCGAGTCATCATTTAACCATACAAAAAATGACAGGACGTGAAAACTTGCATTTTCTGTTTAAGTTACAGCTCTAGATATTTGAAACATGCTAATTTATTCAAATGATTATAATGTGCATAAAATACGAGTAACATGACAAAGATTTTTGACAAATAAAAATATAGAGCAAAACTGAATTACTTCAAAACGACAAACGCCCGCAAAATTTCTTTCATCACTATAATTACGAGTATACTTAATTTTAAAAAAAGCACAGCGGTGAAAAGAAAAACAAATGTAACGCGGAAATAAAAGATGATTATTCGATTTTTATTCTTCTTATTTCTTACTCTATTTAGTGGCCAGTACGTAATGAGAACATTATAGATAACGAACACGTTTGGCGTTCTTTTAAAAATGTTAAGTGTAGTTGATCTATTTGGTGTGTAGTAAGAGTTTCATTATTATGAGTAGAATAAAATCTAGATACGAAGCTAAGTTCAGAGAAAAAAAAAAACTGGCAATCAGCACCGTATGTTACACGAACTGATGTAATAGATCAAAAACCTAACCCACATCCAGATGACCAAGAAAGTTCAAATTTGACATCTAGTTAGGTAATTGTGTGTAAAAAAAGAAGAAAAAACAGTAAATTTCTAAGATTTTTTTTTATAATTAATATTTTATTTCTAGTACTCGCCTGGCTAGCTACCACCCTCTTGTTAAGAATCTGTCGCCAAGCACCTATCGGTGTGTTCCGGCAGCCTCACTTGAGAGCTAGTTCCCAGTCCAGGTGTAGCGTGGCGCCATCTTCGACCACATCGTCACTTAACATCAGGTGACTTGTAGTCAAACGCTACCCTGTAAATAATAAAAAAAAAAAAAATCACTAGGGATATTATGCGCGGAAGACGTTCTATAGGTAGGCCCCCCACTAGGTCGACCGACGACATTGTAAGAGTCGCAGGAAGCCGATGGATGCAAATCGCTATTAGCCGTTGGTGTTCAAGGGGTGAGGCCTATGTTCAGCAGTGGACTTCTTCTGATGATGATGATGACGAAGTGCCTATGAAAATTTTATGTTTAATTATATCTTTTTAACTAAGTTGACAACAAGCAGTAAGGGAAAAATATTAGTTTTATAAGTAAATCACTTTTAATGTTACCTACTACTCGTATAGGATAAAGTAGTTTAATAATAAAATTGTAAAACATCAAAAAACTATATAAATACAGTATTCGCATTTTTATCCGAAAAACACTCAATAAAAACGTTCACACTAACTTAACTTTCACTATTAAACGAAAAAATGTTGACAACCGCAGCACTCGGCGAGCTAGCTACCTCGTCCTACCCAAGATCCGGACAAGATACGGCAAAACAATGATCACTTTTGACGGAGCGCAAGTTTTTAATAAAAATGACACACACATTAAAAATGTAAACTCTAACGTATTTAAAAACAACTTGCACTTTATATCTTACAAAATGATTAACAAAATTGAATGCGTTGAATGGGTGTTTTGTGTTTGGTACTTATTTAACTTATCTAATCTAATTATGTATCCGAATTTTTGGCACATCTTTGTTTTGTATTTGTTTACCCAGAATTTATTTATATAACGCGACGATTAACAAAATTATATATTATATAATTATATACTTAGAATATGTTCTCATGTAAGTGACAAGATTGACTTTTTTGAGAATAAATTTCTTTAAACCTACATATCCCTAACTGCAGACTACAAAATGTAAAATGTGTTCCATTTAGACAAAACGTTTAATGTCATGATGAAGCATTGTACATAGCCAGTGGCAGTGGTAGTTCTGTATGTTATTTGTAATCAGCGACCATTTAGAGACCCAAGTAGATGGAAAACCGGTGACTATTTTCCGGCAAAGCTGCTCTAATTCAAGAAAATAATGTATCGCAAAATTGTGAAGTTTGAATAATGTAGAGCACCAAAAAATGTTACGCAGGTTTTTTAACGTTGACACGTAACGTCAAAAATCAAATGTTGATGTTATGTGACGATGTGGTTAAAGGTGGCGCCACGCTTCACCTGGATTGGGAACTGGCACTTATGCGAGGCTGCCGGAACACATCGATAGCGATGTGATAAAATCTTAGCTTGAGAGTGATAGCTAGCCAGGCGAGCTCTAGAAAAATGCCCTACCACTAAGCTATGGTTTTATCACGATGTTTTTCTTCACTGGAGGCTCATTGTAAGATTCGAATCCATGACCTACGGGGAGCAGACCTTCTTTACTACCACTGAGTTATCATTGCTTCAAAAGCTATCAATCTTGCATTAACAAATTTTTACCTAATTATAAGTACAAATAGACTAGCGATTCAAACACAAACTCTTTATATTATATGTCGTAAAAAACTATTCAAAAACTAAACTATTTCTCTTTACTCAGTGGTTTTCCAATGTACTTAAAGAGAGAGAAATGTAATATTTATCATTTGATGTAATAGAGTTAGTAAAAATTAACGCCCTTCCGGTCAACAGTACTACCGAAAACATTATTAACCATGGTCCGTTCAATCGGACTGTCAGAACTGGTACCACGGGTAAAAAGTGATAGATTCTAATTTGAGGCATTAACAACAACAACAACAAACATAACATTTAAACAACAACAACAACAAGAAAGAAACAACAACATAACAACAACAACAAACAACAAAAGAACAACAACAACATTAACATTTTTAACATTTTCAAGAAAGTTTAATTAAATGTAATGATGCAATGGAAACAGACCATTAAAAAAACGTATGCAAACCTTTTTGCACATGTACCTAAGGTTAGTAAACATCATCATTAGCCTTTACGTTCCCACAAATAACTTAGTCTCAGCCTCATTAATCTAGGTCTCACATTATGCAGTTTCAAGTTATCAAGAAAGTAGCTTTTCTCATCGAAGTTTTTACTACTTACGGGATTATCATAACTTTTGGCGACGCTAAATCCGCGATCTAACTTTAAACTACTATTAACGGAGATAGGCGGTGTCTAAAGTTGGTGCAAGACAAGCCTTAGGAAGCACCTTACTCATAATGGGAATACAGAGAACTTTAAAACTAGACTACTTTATAGCAAGCTCAAAGAAGATTAAAATATAGCGTCAATGGTCAATATGGACATTTTGACACATCAAAATCATATTACGCTATGCGAGTAGTGTACAATCAAGCATCGGTCCTTGGCCGCGACTAGCGCTTTTCGTTTAATTATATTTGCTGGTCCCGTTTTGTAATTTAATTACCCTTTGGCCCAAAGGAGTACGACAATTATGAATCGTTTGTCGCTGAGCCGTGAACGTTGTGCATACACTGTAGGTACTGTACGTGTGTATATACAGCTGAACACTGTACATTGTACAGGACTGGCCACCAGATACGTCTCCAACTTTTACTGCTTAGTTGGTTAATCGGCACTACTATCTAATAAAAAATATTCGAATAGTGAACTAGGACCTGCCCCGCGGCTTCGCCCGCATGCAATTTGATATTTTTCCATACAAACTTTAATATCTCATCAGATAAATATTACATATTTACATATTTTAGAAAAATTAAGTTTGATAAATTAAGTGTCGTCCACAAAAATAATCCTTCTGCTGCTACCCGTGTTTCACAAGTACACGTGGGATGGGGTAGCGACTAGCGGTCGATCAGTCAGACCTTACAAAAAAAGATATACCTACATATAGCTACATTTTCACATTACCAAAAAGTAAATTATAATATTTTGTAAAATAACTGCATTTAAATCAGATTTCATTCTATAGAAAACCAAACAACCAATATCAATATTGAAAATATTACGAGTATATTTTAATCAATATTGAAGAGCACAAAATCAATATTTGAGCTTTCCGTGGAAATAGGTTTCGATACACTTGTTTACATGTGCTTCCGATCAGGTTATAATGTAATTTTATGATCTTATTTTCACGTCGGTTTTAGCTTGGCGCGAAGAGGATTTTATGTCCAGATGAACTGTGAGTTTTGACCGTGGTAAATTCTCGCTCGATAACCTGATTCACAAATTCGAAACATAGAGGTAAAGCTTGTTTTGGTGCCTCTTCATCAACTTGCTCCTAAAATTCACTCATTTCGGATTCTGTGTCATGGTCACGGTGTTATCTTTAGTGTTGATGTTCAGTTCAATTAAATTCATCCTGGTTTTATCTATTTGCTTCCATTCGCTCAAAAAGTTTTTTAGTGATATTTTTAAATAAACAAACATGGTTGTAAAAACACCAAGAAAACGTTTATTTTCCTTAGTCCTAGTTTTGATCTAGGTAAATGTCAGTGATTCATAAAAATTATGATTTTCAGACGTTAATGGCTACTATATAACCTGTATGAGCTGTGTTTATGAAATTCAGGGTACTAGTTTATCTAGGGGGTCTTGATATATATATAAAGCAATTTTGGTTTGTTTATTTTGAATAGATTTTCAGTTATGATGGTGTCAAAGGTAGCTCTGAATGGTTTGTGTAATGTTACACACGGTGCTGCTAATCATATCTTTTTTCTTGATCTTTGCTTGACACGCTGCCTAGATACTAATACGAGTAGATAAATAGGACAGATCCAGGCAAAGGTACATCGTCTAAAGCTCAATCCATTAACAGACTCACCTGGGCGTTTTTTTACAAGTATCGCCACCCCTCGGGTGATGCAAAACGCCACCCTTGACGTTGAAATATGAGTGAAAAAGGTCTTAAATCCTTTACCTTAGTTGCTTGCACAAAACATTTTTTATATTTGCTGAGTTATTCGTTTTCCAGGTAGCCAAATAAATTTGTTGGCCGACCTGCAGCTTAATAGGATTGGAAAAAAAACATAAATAGGTAAATAAATCATTGACTTATCAGACAATGTTAAAAATAATAAATATGTACATAGGTACACGTATAAATTGCGCGATCCATCTTATCTATTTTATTCATTTGAATTCCAATACATTCTTGGGCGTAGTGTTATTTAGGAATTTCAAGAGGACATACGTTTTGATCGTTGGTTTGTTGACAGGTAAACCATCGCGAGTATAGTCTCGCAAGTGTAACATGGTCGCAGGCAGCGAGCGCCGAAGACGGCGGGCGCTCCGGTGGTGACCATGCGACCCTTTGGCGCCGCCCTGCGCTGATAACCCCGGAACGTTGACCCCTTACATTTGTGTTTACTAAACTGCCACTACTCGCATGTATTACAACTACATGTACCTAGGTGAATACTAGGATGTGACCTCACACCACATCTCTGCGTGCTACTTTAAATGTAGCATTTCAAAATTAAGTAGGTACGCACTCTGGCCTATACACTTGCTCTAGCTAAATCATGCCTCTACGGACTCTAACAAAATTTAAAGGTTGCTGCTCTGCCCAACTTCATTTTGTAATATTTAGTAATCATAACAAAAACAACGTCCATACACAATCTCGTATACGAGTAGCTCTGACCTCTAACTAGGATTCCTTGTATCTAGGGTATCAGAAACTACGTAGATTGGGGATCCTCAACACCCAGACATGGAAAAAATTGATTGAATTTTTTAAAATCTTAAATATGTATAATGTTTTTGATATGGTATTTGGTATGCTAAATGTATTATCCATTATACTTTTCGCTTTTAAATATCATAAGTGCGAAAGAAACTTTCTCTGTTTCTCTGTCTGATGGCACCTAAGCATTTGAATTTGGTATGAAGATAGTCTAAATCTTGAGAAGGATATCGGATCATTTTTACTGCAATAAACTGTTGTTCAAGCGGGCGAATTCGTGGGGCACTGATAGTATTTCCATAATTTTAACTCTACCTACGCTATTATACTTACATAAACATATTATAAAGTGAGATAAAAATAACATAAAATATAGTTCATCCCTAATTCCAGTAGGTGTATGTTTATGTAACTCAGCTGCGAAGAAACAATAATCTTCTTATCTCGTTATGTACACGAGCGTAATCAATGCATTGCAGTAGAGAGAGAGAGAGGAAATTATTGATTATTAATGCGACAAGTGCATAACAATTGGTAAGTACTATACCCCTAGGATGACAAATGCAACTTCACCATTCGACTCTATGTCCGTGCACTAAGTGCCATAACGGTTTGGGTGTAGAGTGCGCATACTATGTGCATGGTAGATGGAACGCAGAGATTTGTGCATGTAAACATGCAGTAATGGCAATCAGGTCAGCTAGTACTAGACTAGACAGTAGAGGCCATCACTCGGATACCACTGACATGGCTGAGTGATATTCTGTCTGATGCTTCTACCTAGGCAGACCCTCGTGTCGTAGCTTGCGTTATAGTTCGTTTCGTACAGTCAACGACAAAAGTCGCTGAATAATCACACTTTTTTCTATTATCCTCATCATCTTATACACCAATTTTTGACCTCATCATCACCTAAAATCAGGTGTGTTATGTTGTGGTCAAAATGATACCATGTAAAATGTAAAAAAAATCCATATTAATTACTGATTTGAAACACATTTGGAAGATCGAGAACGATCAGCTACTTTTTTCGCTGACTGTACAAATCAACTAACCGACAATTCCAAGGTACAGTCATCATTACAATGCATTTCAGAGCTTCCGTGCTTTTTGCCCTAGATCGATCAGAAAATAGACGTAATTACAACCATCTTTCTTTGTGATTGTAATTGATAAAATAAAATAATTATACATATAAAGAAAAATAAAAAGTTTCTTTACTCTCAGATCGGTAAAAGGTACTCCCTCAGTCACCAGATCAGAGGCACCAAACAGCAAAAGCAGCGTTAAATTTTATTTAAAAATTTGATACAAACAAAAATTAGTAGGTAGTTACCCCTACCTAGGTCATTGTGTATATACAAAGTATGCGATATATATCAGACACATATCTAATTCAATCAAATAAATTAATAAATAAACATTCAAACTTTATGAAATTTTATTATAGTAGGTTTAATAATAACTATTATAAGTAAGACACATATTTATATTACACAATGCACTACAAATAATAACATTCGATACAACGGTGGTTATATAGTAGAGATAAAAAGTTATATTCGTCTACATTTATTTTTACACCATTTAATCCATTTATGCACCCGTGTCAACTGATATATAATTATATACACGGCCTTACCTTATTGTATAACATTTGTATAGTATTAGGTCCTTACATAATTATGAAATTGGCGTTTTGTCGTATTGGGCAGTTTGACCCAAATATCTCCTCTTTGGTTAGGAATACAAATTTCAAATGTATGTGAGTATGTATGTGTCAGCTATTTACTCATGCTTTTATGTTTTGAAAACCGTAATTCATTTGTTTGCTCTTTTGGATTTTTCTTTGCGTCACTGATTTTACAATATTTATTTACGAGTACGAGTTTCATCGTGGCACCAGTACTGCAGAAACGTCTTGAAGGATTAATGATGTGAATGGCGGCGGTGTCGCAAAAGAAAACACAGTGCGTTTTTGGTTCCAACGTTTTCGTTCTGGAAATTTCGACCTGCAGAACAAGCCCCGTGGACGGCCGGAGACCAAAGATGATAATGAAGAATTGAAGGCTATTGTGGAAGCGGATCCATCGCAAACCACGTCCGAGTTGGCTGCAGGCTGCGGTGTTAGTGATAAAACTGTTTTAATCCACTTGAAGCAAATTGGGAAGGTGAAAAAGCTTGAAAGGTGGGTACCTCATGAATTGACGGCAGCAAACCGACAAACGCACTTCGACTGCTGAGTTACATTACTCAACCGGCACAATAATGAAGGGATTTTAAATCAAATCACATTACCTGTGATGAAAAGTGGATCCTGTACGATAATCGGAAATGCTCATCGTAATAGATGAACCCTAGCAAACCAGCCAAATCCTACAACAAACGAAAATTAACTCAAAAAAAAAAATTACTTGTGAGCGTTTGGTGGTCTAGTGCCGGTGTCGTTTACTATAGCTTTCTTAAATTTGGCCAGACGATCACGACAGATGTCTATTGTCAGCAACTGCAAACCATGACGGAAAAGCTAGCTGCTAAACAACCAAGGCTGTTCAATCATTCTAGCTCACTGCTGCTTCAGGTCAACGCTAGACCACACAGCACAACAAACGGCTACCAAATTAGAGGAGCATCAACTGGAATGTCTAAGACATCCACCGTACTCCCGGACCTTGCTCCAACAGAATAATTTTTCGAAATTTGGATAACTTCTTGCAAGGGAAAAAATTCAACTCCGATGGGGCACTCCAAAGCGCCTTCAAAGATTTTATTGATTCCCGCCCGAATGGTTTTTTTTTAGTAAAGGGATCAATGAACTACCTATGAGATGGCAAAAGTGCATAAATTATAATGGTACATACTTTGATTAAATAAATATATTACATAAAAAAAACGACTTAATTTTCCTCCCGTACAAAACGCCAATTTCATATATGTAAGGACCTAATAATTATTTGCTCTGAACGGTAGGTAATGGTGTCGATTCGGTTTTGCATTCTCTATAACTAAACTAAGTTTGACAGGTCTAACAGTACTATTGCTGTCTTTTAACCACTGAAGTAAAAAAAAGACAGCATTAAATTTAGACCCTGTAACGTTCCAGACTTCAGTGATCTGGACCGTCACGTTCACAAATATATGTGGATCATTTTATCATAATGTTTTGTACATATTTTCACTATCGTCTCCGCGATGTAGGAAAATGCATGCGCGACACCAACGCCACCTAGTAAGAAACGGTCGAACTAACTAAGTTAGTACTAGATAGTTCATACGATAATAAACATAGATGGCAATAATCTCAATAGAAGGCTGGCTTTAATAATGTAAAATGCAATTTTACGTGCTAAAGTATAAATAAAGAAATAAATAAAAATACAAAAAGTAATTATTATTAGTGGTTGTAAAGAAGCTAATTTTATAAAAGGGGCGAGCGCGCTGGATTCGAGGCATTTCAACAGCAGTCTTCGGTGAGTGAACACGTTCAAGCAGTATTTATTGTGGGTCTATCCCCATCTACCCTCAGTAGTATTTGTTGCGGTCGTTTCTATTATATTTAGTGTTCTTTTGGGGTGTGAATTAACATCGTGATTACAACGTGGCTTGGAGAATAGTGCAAAGCGCGTACTGATAGATTTGTGGTGATTTGTGATTTGTAGTTTTGTGGGCCTATGTTAGAATCAACGCGGCTTTGTGAATAATTAGATTCGTGCGTATGGTAGATTAATGGTAAAGACGTAATCTCATGGGAAGCTTCGTGGATCGTTTTATTATTTTACAGTCATACTAGTTTTCGTGGATAATGAGGGTCAGTGAGGAATATGCCCATCTGCTTGAACGGGTTCATTAAACGCAAACATGGTTTTGTGGGTAAAGGCTGTCTACCTTGCGGTGTTAACAGAGCTTTTACTGATAGGGACTCATTGTTAGAGCCGACAACTTTTGGAACGAGCCGGCAGTCGTTTATGCCTTCAACGAAGGAACGACTAATTGTTCCCCTATTCGGTCAGATTCTGTTTATCTGCGACGGAGATTAGTCGAAGAGAATCATGCCATTGTGCATCCGTTTAGCTATATTCAGAGTTGATTGAATCGGTCTATACACTTATATATTTATATATTCCCATACATAGTCCCTGGTCCGTCTCTCTTCTGCATCCCTATTCGACTGCGGTCGGCGGAGGAGAGATAGTAGGGTGGCGTAGGAATAGGTCTAATCGGGGTGCCTCCCCAATCCCGTAGAGATTAGTCAGGTAGATTGTTCAAACATCATGAGCAATTGACTTTGTAAGGCGGTTGTTTTACAGGGAACAACCGACTTGCCGCATTTAAATGTAAATATGAGGTTAAGCCTCTAGCTTTGATGAAACACACACCAATTCGAATAGGAGTAGTGAGTTAGGGTAGGGAACATAGATTGAATAGTAGGTTTAGAATGGGAAGTATTAGGAATACAAAATTAGGGCCAATATCTTAAATAAATATTCATCAACGATTTTGAAGGTAGTTGTACATCACGAAATTAAATGAATTTCAAGGCGAAATAATGCAACCGTTTGCTAGTAACTACTTATTGCTATTAATATATTAACTACGTATACTATTTATTGCTATAAAACTCTAAACTATAATAATACCAACGAGTACTCTAGGATTTGAACCTAAAAGGAAATACTAATAAAGAAATAATTCATAAATACTTTGATGAGAAAAGGTTACCTAGGAATAATACCATTGCATAAAGAAATGTAAAGACAAATTAGTTTCTCTGTGGAAATTATCACACTCTTTGAATCTATATCGAGTATTCTAGGATATGAATCTGAAAGGAAAGTCTAACAACGACATAGTTCATAAATCTTTTGATGAGAAAGTTCATCGTTGGTAAATTTGGTTACACTTGGCAACTTGCGATGCAGTGCCTGTAGTCACTCTCTATTGCTACAAAAGGTTAGAGATACTACGCCGTAGTCACTGACTGATTTTATCAATCATTGGAATAATAAGTACTACTATAAATGGCTTGATATTCAGAGAAGTTCCGAGAGTCTCGATAGTGAGAGTAATTGACTAAACAAAAATCTAAACTAAAATGCAAAGGCGATTGTTCAATAATTGAGTTAGTATAGGATTGTACTTATATAATAGATTTCCAACGGTTTGGAATGTTAGGTACATTTACGTTTTAGGTAGGAGGACGCCTGTGGGCCAAAGGGGCCTTCCTGTACTTACAAGCTAAGTATGGAAAAGCTCCGCAATATAACTAGATATGATGGAAGTAAGAGTTGCATTGTTGAATAACACTTAAATGTAATCCTTGTACGAAAGTGAAGTATGAAGTCAGACAAATAGTTTGACCTTGCTAAAAGATTATGCCCTCTTGACTCTTTAGCATAAAGACAAATAAAACAGACTAAAACTTTACCAAAGTACTTACTAACTTAAATTACATATCCCAGAATGTACGAAATAAAAGGTACAGAGTTAAGTGAAGGAGGGTTGACCAGTGAGGAAGTCGAGACTCACTGATTGGAGCGGGGTGGTGCTCTTATCTATATCACAATAACTCTGATTGCGGTTATAACAATTAAAGCCAAATAAATAACCAGCAATTTGTTAGGAAACACTCAGTTCTGACATATCTTCTTATTAAATATTTACCAATAAAACTTAAGCGTCTGCATACATACTCTCCAGGTTGAATTACTTATTATTGTTTCATTGTTATATACTCGTAAATAGGATAGGCAATTATCATTCTTATACTTACAAACAAACTCATAAGAGGCGATGGGGAATCGTAGGCATACTCCAATGTACATCACGTGACTAAACATTCTTAAGGCTAGGGCGGTTTTCATATAACTATAAGACGGAACATAATTATATTTATCAGGAACAGTAAAATAGGCAATAAATCAAACTCAGGTAGTACTTAGGCATAATTAGTTTAATTAACTAGGGAATTAGGGCTATCTCAGGTA
Source organism: Opisthograptis luteolata (assembly GCA_931315375.2). Lineage (NCBI taxonomy): Eukaryota > Metazoa > Arthropoda > Insecta > Lepidoptera > Geometridae > Opisthograptis > Opisthograptis luteolata. Next base: position 9,132,227 of record OV928033.1, read on the forward strand.
CCTTAAAAGAGTCAGGGTTGCGACGGATACAACGTAGGGAGACGATCACGTGGCCATAGCTAAGTTTAAATAATAAATATTTCTGCAAGAGTATTTTTGGGGCAGTTAGAAAGAACGGGGGGTAGAGAGCAATAAGGGGGGACGTTACAATTAGTGTGCCGTAGACCAGGATTACAGGTGCTTTTGTGGGTCAAATTGCAAGTTTAGGGTATTAGGTAGTCTTAATATAGTGTTGCGGTTCGTCCGCACAATTGTTGCCGTGAAAGAGGAGAGGTACTGAGATAGCGTTTTCACTAAAATAATTAGTTAGTTGGTTATAGGCAATTAGGTCAATTTATACACAAGAATATAATTCAATTTAAAACTTTACGAAAAAAAAAAAAAAAATTGAAAAATAATAACGTCGTATCGCGTAAAGGTGAGGATAGGCTGCTTCTATTCTGAAATGCACGTGAGTCGTGAGCCATTCTAAACTATGTACATTCACAGCTATGATTATAGTTAATCTTGCTCGTTTTTACAAGTTCAAGGGTCTGAAAAAGAAAAGGAAGTATTTAGTAAAGACAACATAAAACTTTTAGGGGTATTGACAGTTTTAAATAAATAAATAAAATAAATAGATGAATAGAGTTGCTGGAGCACGTTGGCGGGTGTTGGGCGACGTGGGAATCGAAAGCGTAGGGATGGAAACAAAAATGTGTATATTATATAGGGTTTAGACTAAAAAAATAAATAAAATGAACAAAAATAACATACGACCACAGGAAAAAGTTAAGAGAGTGGTCCGGATCAGCAGGGAAGGGCGGTAGACTCTCAGCTAGACGGGCTTCAGGTAGGACGGGAAGAGATGGTGTGGGTGCTGTAGTAGTAGGTGTAACAGTAGGAATAATGGAGGAAGAATAGAATAGTGAAATGTCGGGAGTGAGTGAATTGTTTACGGCTAGCTGTACAATAATTTCAAATAAGTTAGAGGCGAGGGAGTACTGTAATGGTGTCATGGGTGGAAGTGGGTAGTAGTGTGGAGTGGTGTTTGTGAATGGAAATGTAGGGCGTTGTAGTAAAATTAGTTCTGGGTGAGTGTCGGTTGTGAGTGGTAGTGTAGGGTTTTGTGGTAAAATCTGTTCAGAGTGAGTGTCGGTAGTGAGTGATAGTGTAGGGTTTTGAGTGTCATTAAGTTCCAGAAGAGTGTTCGTCAAAATTGGTTGAGGTTGCCCTTGGTGGATAGTGCTGGTAGAAAAAAAAAAAAAAAAAAAAAAATTTATAGGGAAAACAGTTTCATCAAAACAAAAAGAAAAACACAACTTTAAACAAAGTAGGTCGACCACGCGAAGCGGAGGAAAATGATTTAACCTTATTTATATTTTGACACAATAAATTAAATAAATAAATTTAAATATCAGGGACAATTGCACACAAGTTGACATGGCCCCAAGTTGCGCTCGAAACTTGTGTTATGGGTTACTGGACAACGATATACATACATACATAGAGAAATAAATACTTATATAGATGGGGGTATCCGGGACTCAGGTACAGGTATTCGTGCTCATCACACATATGTTTGCCCTTGCCGGGATTCGAACCCGGGACCGCTGGCTTCGCAGGCAGGGTCACTACCAACTCGGCTACCGCGTCGTCGACAATAGGTATATATTGTGTCCATCTCCAGGTTTGGATCGTCTTTGCGTCGGGTGTCGCTTAGATTGGATCGACTAGTGGTTTCGGGCGTTAGGCGTGAAGGAGTAGCAGACAAACAGACAGACGGGGTTGCGTTCGCTTATAGGATATTAATAGAGATTAGGTTATAAGAAAAAAAAAAAACTAAAGAGCTTTTCAGGATGGATGATAACACTGAAAGTGATAGCTAATTAAAATTTACAAAAAATATAAATTTTATAGTAAAATTTATGGTAGTAAGGATTATGAATGTAGTTACCGCTATTGAGGCTTGCAAGTGCGAATGTTGACGTAGATAAGATTTTATATTTCGTTTGATGTCTGCTTCGGTGAGTGGAATGTGAACCATCTTGTTGCACTCTGACAAGAGGATGGAGCGGCATCTTGATTTATATTTGTAGTCTCTGAAATTAAGGTCTTGACGGTCCCATAGGCAGGGAAATTGTTTGATCAAGGTATGGAATGAATGATTTCCTTGAGCCATTGCAGATAAATAGATAAATAGTCGGGTTGCAAGCACGTTCAAAATGATTATTACTCGTGTTAAGAAACTGAACCGAGCGATTTGTTAGTTTGTTTTGTTTTGTTATGGCGTCACACGATTAGTGTATTTGCCAGTGTCAAGTATAAAAGATTTCAAACTCAGAGAGTTGAATCAAGTTTAAATGATGATGGTGATGATGATGATGAGATGATGGGATGAGGATAGTGTTTAAGTAAAGTAGTGGTGCTTTACTTAAACTTTACACGGACTTTTTTGGAGCAACTTGAAAAGTCACTTTCACAACTTTATTTCAATTTCCCACACTCGTACACATTAACGAACACATAATGGTTAATAATCCACCAATATTACACATTATCACTCGAAGAAACACAAGTTTTGGAAATAAAAACAAAATTTTCACGTTGACAATTCGATTGCCGCCAAAAAAGTCCGATTTGTTAGTTACAGGTTGACGGCAATATTAGTAAAAGTAGATTCCTGCCAAATTTTAATGAACTGAATTATAGTGAAGTTTTTTTTGTGTCATAATTTAATAGGATTCGCACGGATTAAACATTCAGTCGGAATAGAGTGGAGCGATTTGGTAGAAAGAGAACAGTCAGTTTTAATAGGCTAAAAATGATATTGTAAATAGATTGCGTATAAATAACAGAAGGTTATAATAGGTTAGTCTAAGGAAAGTATTAATAGTGTCATAAAGTTAAGGGGGTTGAATTTGCAATAAAGGTAAATAATATGCTATGAAATAAGTGTGAAAGCTAAATAAAAATAAAATAAATAATAATATTATAATAAAAAAAAAAAGTATAATAAAAAAAAAAAATTAAACCAATAATTAGGTGTCCAAAAATTACGGTTATGAAGTTAGGGATGAAATTTCAGCAAAGGGTTTAGGGACAAAAGCAAAAAGGATTGTAAAGATTTCGTATTAAAAAAAAAAAAATTGTGCAAGGAAAGGCTTACTCAAATTTATAGAAGTCGCTCAAAAGTCAAAACAGTTGAATAGACAAAAGCGATATCTACATGATAGGTTGTTCAATTACTAGTAGCTAGTACGCACTTAATAAGAAAGGTTTTCTTTTAGTTTATTTGTTATAATTATATTAAAGGGGAGTGATGGCGGCCTTTAAAAAAAAAAAAAAAAAAAATTTTCTCTTTCTCATAATTCCCTTGAATAAAGTTTAGTCGCTTTAATAATAAAAAAAAAAAAAAAAAAAAATTTTTTTCTCATAATTCACTTGAATAAAGTCGTTGTCATAGTCGTAAAAAAAAAAAAAAAAAAAAAAACGGTAAGCGGTATGCCATAGGACAAAAGATTGATTGCAGCACCAATTGGCCATTACTTAGATATTGTTACAGGCAACACTTGTAGGACTTGCGCGGGAGTTATTTAAGTTGACAGAAGATGAAAAGTTGTGGTAAAAAAAAAAACACAGAAATAAACAACTTCGTTTTGTATGGTTTAATGATGGCTAAAGGGTGAAAACAATGGGGGTTGTTTACTATTCCATTTTAGGATGTGCAAGTGGGGAAAGGTTATATGTGTTAGTGCAAGAGATTAGGAATTTGTTGAAAAAAAAAATAGAATCTGCCAGTAACAAAGTGATCGAATACTACACTTCAGTTAAAAACAAGACATGACAGTGATAAAAGTAGGTAACTTAAAACAAACGCAATCAAAGCATAAGAGCACAAAATATGTAAGTATAGGTGGAAACATGAAGGAATTGGCATTAATTTGCAATCAGGTAAACTTAGGTTGATAAACGGTTTATTCGTAAATAGACTGCGATTATTATTGTCCTTTTCGGGACAGATCTCTTGTATTGTTCGACAAACGACCATAAGGTATAAAGATATTTGGTCCATGGATAGTTGCTTTAATTCATTTTTCATGCTGTGCGAGGTAACACTAAGGTTTAAGATGGTATAGTGAAATTATGGTAAGTTATGAGCATAGTAAAGTTAATCCTAAAAAGCACAATTCAATTATCGTTACATGAAAGTTAGATTTTCACGCAAATTAGCTTAGCTAATAGAACTCGTGTTTGCTTATATTGTGAAGGCATGCGATGCATTTAGTTGTTTCGGTTGACGGGATTGTTCTATTAATTTTAGTCACTTTTATATCTATTCTTTACATAAAACCTGAGCTGAGGTGGAGTAACTCGTACTTGCTTATGACAAAAATCTGTGTTTTATTCTGTAGATTAAGATTGCCAATTATGAATTGCTTATAATATTGTTAATTTATGGTAAATTTAGGAATTGGTAGAGGGATGTGTTACCTGGCGCCGGTGATTCATTACTTTATCAATTCAAAACAAAAAAAAAAAAAGAGTAAATTATTTGACTGAATATTCCTGATTAAATTTATGAGGTAAATATTTGAGGTACAGAAGGAAAAAGGATTGAGATTATTTATCTTTCTTTCCCCTTCTACGGTAAAATAGAGGTACAGAAGGTAAATGGAAGAGTATTACATTATACTTCTTTACCATAACAACACTGACTTATTGATAGGGATCTACATACATTCTTACTTGCTTTGTTTAAATTAAAATTTATTAAGTGCATAACAAAATTGGTCGCTTCAAACTAAAAGGGATGTTGGAATATTTAGGTCTAGGGCAATGGAGTGTGCAAGTTGTAGCTAGGAGTTATGTAAGCAGATTGCAAATGAGATACTATTATATATGTATTTTATTGGTATATTATGTGTATTTTATATTTGGGAATGAACGTTATAAGCGATTGAATTGTAGAATAGGGACCAAAAATAATTCAACATTACCCTAAGTTGAAAGCTATTTGTCGTTGCTTGAGGTCAGATAGACACTACACTTTACAAGGGCCTTGGTTATGGTGGAGTTTGGTGCTAGGATAGGTCAGATGACACTTCATCAGTAATAACTGATTCCATAAAGAGGTCCTACTCTACAATGAGGAAGGACTAAAGTATCCTGCTTACACTCCACACTCTCCGAATCATTGATGATCTGCCATTATGAAATTTCGGCCAGGGTGGGATGTTGCGATCATGAATCGTTATTGCCCAATACCTATTAAAGAAATTTTGGCTTGGATAGGATGGTGTAGGTTAGTTCTCCGCAAACTCTTAAAAAAGTGGGTCTGAAGGGGATAACAATTAATACACTGTATCATTAGGATTGATCTGCCTCACAACCAGGTTTCCTTACAGAGCCAAGATTGTCCTTGTGAGGGTGATTTCTTTTTGTCTTCAATACATTAAAAGCTTTGGACGGGTTCATATGGTGGAGTCATCCATGCTTCGGTTTAAATATACTCTCCTAGTACAACAAGTACACATTGTCTGAAGTCAAGCATTGACAAGTTAAATTACGCACACATTAGAACTTGCGAAAGACTTATGATTATTGAGTTTATCATAAACAGACAAACGGACGGACGTGGAGCGGGAATTGTTTGTGAAATATAGTGATAATATTTCTTTTATTTAGTCTTATATTTGTGAATACATTTTGAGGTTGAAAAATTTTCTCCGGGTTAATATTTAACTACCTGTGTAAATTTTGGGGGTTGGCTGTAACGTTCCAGACTTCAGTGATCTGGACCGTCACGTTCACAAATATATGTGGATCATTTTATCATAATGTTTTGTACATATTTTCACTATCGTCTCCGCGATGTAGGAAAATGCATGCGCGACACCAACGCCACCTAGTAAGAAACGGTCGAACTAACTAAGTTAGTACTAGATAGTTCATACGATAATAAACATAGATGGCAATAATCTCAATAGAAGGCTGGCTTTAATAATGTAAAATGCAATTTTACGTGCTAAAGTATAAATAAAGAAATAAATAAAAATACAAAAAGTAATTATTATTAGTGGTTGTAAAGAAGCTAATTTTATAAAAGGGGCGAGCGCGCTGGATTCGAGGCATTTCAACAGCAGTCTTCGGTGAGTGAACACGTTCAAGCAGTATTTATTGTGGGTCTATCCCCATCTACCCTCAGTAGTATTTGTTGCGGTCGTTTCTATTATATTTAGTGTTCTTTTGGGGTGTGAATTAACATCGTGATTACAACGTGGCTTGGAGAATAGTGCAAAGCGCGTACTGATAGATTTGTGGTGATTTGTGATTTGTAGTTTTGTGGGCCTATGTTAGAATCAACGCGGCTTTGTGAATAATTAGATTCGTGCGTATGGTAGATTAATGGTAAAGACGTAATCTCATGGGAAGCTTCGTGGATCGTTTTATTATTTTACAGTCATACTAGTTTTCGTGGATAATGAGGGTCAGTGAGGAATATGCCCATCTGCTTGAACGGGTTCATTAAACGCAAACATGGTTTTGTGGGTAAAGGCTGTCTACCTTGCGGTGTTAACAGAGCTTTTACTGATAGGGACTCATTGTTAGAGCCGACAACTTTTGGAACGAGCCGGCAGTCGTTTATGCCTTCAACGAAGGAACGACTAATTGTTCCCCTATTCGGTCAGATTCTGTTTATCTGCGACGGAGATTAGTCGAAGAGAATCATGCCATTGTGCATCCGTTTAGCTATATTCAGAGTTGATTGAATCGGTCTATACACTTATATATTTATATATTCCCATACATAGTCCCTGGTCCGTCTCTCTTCTGCATCCCTATTCGACTGCGGTCGGCGGAGGAGAGATAGTAGGGTGGCGTAGGAATAGGTCTAATCGGGGTGCCTCCCCAATCCCGTAGAGATTAGTCAGGTAGATTGTTCAAACATCATGAGCAATTGACTTTGTAAGGCGGTTGTTTTACAGGGAACAACCGACTTGCCGCATTTAAATGTAAATATGAGGTTAAGCCTCTAGCTTTGATGAAACACACACCAATTCGAATAGGAGTAGTGAGTTAGGGTAGGGAACATAGATTGAATAGTAGGTTTAGAATGGGAAGTATTAGGAATACAAAATTAGGGCCAATATCTTAAATAAATATTCATCAACGATTTTGAAGGTAGTTGTACATCACGAAATTAAATGAATTTCAAGGCGAAATAATGCAACCGTTTGCTAGTAACTACTTATTGCTATTAATATATTAACTACGTATACTATTTATTGCTATAAAACTCTAAACTATAATAATACCAACGAGTACTCTAGGATTTGAACCTAAAAGGAAATACTAATAAAGAAATAATTCATAAATACTTTGATGAGAAAAGGTTACCTAGGAATAATACCATTGCATAAAGAAATGTAAAGACAAATTAGTTTCTCTGTGGAAATTATCACACTCTTTGAATCTATATCGAGTATTCTAGGATATGAATCTGAAAGGAAAGTCTAACAACGACATAGTTCATAAATCTTTTGATGAGAAAGTTCATCGTTGGTAAATTTGGTTACACTTGGCAACTTGCGATGCAGTGCCTGTAGTCACTCTCTATTGCTACAAAAGGTTAGAGATACTACGCCGTAGTCACTGACTGATTTTATCAATCATTGGAATAATAAGTACTACTATAAATGGCTTGATATTCAGAGAAGTTCCGAGAGTCTCGATAGTGAGAGTAATTGACTAAACAAAAATCTAAACTAAAATGCAAAGGCGATTGTTCAATAATTGAGTTAGTATAGGATTGTACTTATATAATAGATTTCCAACGGTTTGGAATGTTAGGTACATTTACGTTTTAGGTAGGAGGACGCCTGTGGGCCAAAGGGGCCTTCCTGTACTTACAAGCTAAGTATGGAAAAGCTCCGCAATATAACTAGATATGATGGAAGTAAGAGTTGCATTGTTGAATAACACTTAAATGTAATCCTTGTACGAAAGTGAAGTATGAAGTCAGACAAATAGTTTGACCTTGCTAAAAGATTATGCCCTCTTGACTCTTTAGCATAAAGACAAATAAAACAGACTAAAACTTTACCAAAGTACTTACTAACTTAAATTACATATCCCAGAATGTACGAAATAAAAGGTACAGAGTTAAGTGAAGGAGGGTTGACCAGTGAGGAAGTCGAGACTCACTGATTGGAGCGGGGTGGTGCTCTTATCTATATCACAATAACTCTGATTGCGGTTATAACAATTAAAGCCAAATAAATAACCAGCAATTTGTTAGGAAACACTCAGTTCTGACATATCTTCTTATTAAATATTTACCAATAAAACTTAAGCGTCTGCATACATACTCTCCAGGTTGAATTACTTATTATTGTTTCATTGTTATATACTCGTAAATAGGATAGGCAATTATCATTCTTATACTTACAAACAAACTCATAAGAGGCGATGGGGAATCGTAGGCATACTCCAATGTACATCACGTGACTAAACATTCTTAAGGCTAGGGCGGTTTTCATATAACTATAAGACGGAACATAATTATATTTATCAGGAACAGTAAAATAGGCAATAAATCAAACTCAGGTAGTACTTAGGCATAATTAGTTTAATTAACTAGGGAATTAGGGCTATCTCAGGTACCTTAAAAGAGTCAGGGTTGCGACGGATACAACGTAGGGAGACGATCACGTGGCCATAGCTAAGTTTAAATAATAAATATTTCTGCAAGAGTATTTTTGGGGCAGTTAGAAAGAACGGGGGGTAGAGAGCAATAAGGGGGGACGTTACAACCCGTCAAACTTAGTTTAGTTTTAGAGAATGCAAAACTGAATCGACACCATTATTAATGGAAGGCAATCAAACTAATGTGAGTGTGAGCGACAGTGAGCGACAGAATTCGTAACACGCCCATATATCCGATTTTCCTATATAATTGTAGAGTTATTTCTGCATGAAGAGACTGCTCTATCCAAGAACCACAACAGTCAAACAACCAGCACTGCCCAGCGTGGTAGATTATGATCCATACTCTCTTTACTATATAATAGGACAATAATGAATCGTTGATCTGGTACACATTTGAAAGCTTAGTCAGCTGCTTTAGTCACTGACGATACCAATTTAGTAGATTCGCTGAGCTGTATCACTGGATCTAGTTTTAGATTAATTAATTAATTAATTGCGTTGCACATCAACGCGCAAATCTGAATACACGGTACAAACATACTACTGTTATACTCCGAGTTCCGACTAAATCCGATATCCAAATAGAGAACAGTAACGAGCTTGTACCACCAGCACCAGAGGTAGAAATTAGATTTAAACTGGATATTATATGTGGATATGTATTTTACATGAAACCGCACGTTATAGAGTCTCGTACTCGTATAGTAAGTAGTAAATCGACACATTTATGGAAAATTGTGGCCCAGCACACGCGTTACTATTTGCTATATTATGTTGCATGCCCTTGAATGTTGTGGTTCAAAATTAAAAATCAAAATTTAAAAAAAACTTTATTCTATAGGATACATTGTGATCACTTTAAAACGTCAACTTAAAACTAGCTACGCCTGTTCCCTCCTTACGCCGGCAAAAGAACAGGCAAGAAACGCCCGGCAAGTAATTTTTTTGGCGCGATCACATTGACTATTTTATTCTTATTACTAATTGATTGAATCGGAGCAAGTTCACTAAAATCCCAAGCTTTTTTTGTCATCTAATAGTCCGATATTTTTTAATTAGCTTTACTAATAAGATTTCTCTTGTTTGGTTGGACACATTGGGATATGGAACATGAATATTAACGAGTTGCGGGATCACAAACAAAGCAGACCAGACCCCACAAGCAGCACCCGTTCACGAGTGGACGCATGTGACAGCCATCGCTCTCCTCGACCATATTAGAGGGAAGAAGGCGACCCGACACACGACACACGGTTCTTGGACATGCCGGTTTCTTCTCGATGTTTTCTTGCGGCGTATTGAGCGATGGCAAATGTGCACTTAACTTATTAAGATGGATGGATAGATGATGAACTAAGAAGAAAATTAAAATTTTGACGAGGTTTATAAATTTAGGCCGGTTCACTTATTTTTTACCACCTTCGTGGTTAGCTTTTTACCACTAGTCTCTTGACGATGTGATTGTAGGTGGTGCCACGTGACAGCTGTATTGGGAACTGGCTCTCAAGAGGGGCTGCCGGAGCACACCGACAGGAGTTTGCCGACAGTTTCTTATTTTGATGGTGGGAGCTAGCCAGGCGAGCCCTTGAAAAAGGCCACCACCGAAGTATGGTTTCATCAAGATGTTTTCCTTCTCCGAAAGCTCAAGCTCATTGTAGGATTCAAAACACGATCTAGATCATAAGCCGACGTCACTACCGGGATATCATCGCTTCAAACTAAATATTGTAAATAATCAAATAATTCGCGGGAAACGTAGATTATTTATTATTCTTCACAATGCGCCTGATTACGTATGTTGTGTTGCTACCTCTACAGATGCAATAATTATCAGCTCTAAAAATATTCAATTCGTTCAACACGTTCTGCTATAGGTTCGACCTTTAACCTTACGTCATAGGTAGGGCCGAGACGAGAAGCGCAGGCGCTACAATTCGGCCACTATAGCATTCACATTTATAGGCAAGTTCGCCAAAACAAAGCTGTCATTTATTTATTATTCATTCAGTTTTTTTCCTCACGTGTATAGATTAACACCGCGAGCTCCCGCGCCGCCAACAACGCGGCGATTTGTACCTCTACGTAGCTGATGTGTTATCGCACTATGACATCGGAGTAATATGATACCCGTATCTACGAGGTCAGGAAGTTCTAGAATCGATACTATAAATAATATTGTAACTAACCCATTCATTCATTTTTGTTTCGTATGTCCCATATCTATTACCTTCAGACAAGCAAGTCTTTATAATCTGAATCTCGGAAACGGCTTCAACGATTTTCATGAAATTTAGTATGCAGGGGTTACATATACTGGAAAATTATAACTCTTCCTGACATCTATTGGCGAGTAGTAATACTTTTTTTTGCTACTTGAGCTCAGGTGGCGTTGTTTAGCAACACTAAACTAATTTTCTTAAAACATGATATACCAAAGAAAAAAACCGAGCCAAGCTCGGTCATCCAGATATTATTGTACTTATGTAAAAATGTAATGATTAAATGACTTTTCTTTGTTTCCTTCTTTCTTTTCTTTATATACATGTAAGTAGGTACGAGTAGATGTATCTAGTCGTACCTACTACACACATGCGCGCGTCACATGACTACGCGGAACTTCATACATGAAGTTCCGCGTAGTCATGTGACGCGTGTTGTGGAACGCCATATCCATACTTGCAGCTACGCGTACACTCTTGGAGAACGAGAACCAATGTACGCGTAGACAACGTGTCCCGACTACGCGTAACTCAGGAACTCGCTATCTGTATATACCTACGTAGCTTGACATCACAGCGTTGATTGATTCGCGGAGAACGTATTTTAATTGAAGAATTGCTAGTCGAAGACGGAGGCTCCGGCAAAAGTTGGCTGAATGCCAGACACACTAATTATTAATCTCTTTACTACGTATTTCTTATTTGTCTCCTACTGCATTCCAGTGATCTGAAGGAGAGCGCCTTCACGAAGCTGGACCTAGTAGACTTCTTTAGCCTTGCGGACAACTCGCTGGTTGAGATGCCGCGGCACGTACTCCAGCACTTGCCCCATGTGAAGACCTTGGACCTGTGCAGAAACAAAATCACAAAGCTCACCGTCGATGACTTCAAAGTAAGTACACTTTGGAAAATATCGATACATATTAGTAGGTACCTATATAATAGGTATATTTATTGTATCAGTATATTTGAGCGATGGCGGCCGAATGGCAATGATGCATGCGTTACAAAATGGTAGGTACAGTTGGCAGAAAAAGCGGCGTTTTTATATAATTTTTTATGTTATCAATCGAGTCAGTTTCGTCTAGAGAACAAAATGTGTGATGGGACCAACTGAAAGTAGGGTACAGGTACTGCAACGTGGTAACAATTAAAAATCAAAAGAAAATCCATAAAAATCCATAAATAATAGACTTATTCAGGATCGACGCCTTAAAATGGAAACTAGAACACATATTAAATTTTTTTGTTTTTGGGTTTGGAACACGCGCACAAGTTGAAGTTTGTGATTTTTGGACGTAAATAAATGACGCCGAGTTAAAAACATTAACTCGGAGACAAGGCCAATGACCCCAAGTAGACATCAATGGCCCCGTGTCGACTGGGATGACTCCAAGTTATGCAAAATAATGACCCAAAGTCGATATCAATACCATCAAATAGAAGTCATTGACAATAAAGACCCCAAGTTGAGGTCATTCGCACCAAACAGAGGTCATTGACCTCAGGTCAGTGACCCGATTTAATTGGAATGCTCTTGCACTAATGCTTGTATGTTATTGATCTTTCTATAACCTGGGAACTTAAATTTTAGGGTTTATGTTTTATTTCAAGAAAAAAAGATGGAACCTTTATTTTTAAAACTAATAAAGGAAAGATGGTTTATTAAAAATTTAACATTTTGACAACAATCGGCCAATCTGTGTATGCATTGAACTTTCTGAGAATTCACCCTTTTGCGCTTAACTGACATTTTACGCGTTATGCATACTTATATCTATAATTTGCATTCACATTAATTTCGAACAAAATGTGTGCGAAGGGAATTTTATAATTTCTGCCTTTACCTAAGTTGGTCCCCTAAAGAGCTTTGCAATTCTGATTCAAAAAAGATCCGATTGATATTTCGATAATTTTAATTTCTTATGGTATAATGCCAATGCTTAACGTTATCAAATACTGAAATAGGAAATTCTTATTATGCAATTCATGTTCTAACGCAGTTCGAAAATTTCATTTTATTCTCTGTCACGTGTACTTTTGTATGTCACATTTATAGTTTTTTTTATTTTCTTTTATCGAGTCGCACTGCTAGGTATACACATCTTTTCTTATAGAGTAGCGTTTGGCCTTATGTTGATGACGATGTGCTACGACTAGATTGGGTACCCGGTACTGACTCTCAAGTGAGCCTGACGTAACACATCGTTAGCAGTAAGTACACTTGGTGACAGATCCTTAACTTGATGGTGGTAGCTAGTAAGGCGAGAACTAGAAAGCAACCTATCATCAAGCACTCCGCATTCAGGACTGCTTGCTTTTCTCAAAAAATTGTGATAAAAAATTATGATATATTGGGCATCGTTGGTTGCTGACTTGCTGCCTACATTGGATTTATATATACCTTTTACCTACCATTACACTATTCGAAACTGAAATATGAGTATTTTTTCATGTCAATTCATTGGAAAAGTGATCGATAACTGACGTGATGACTGTTTACTGAGTGGGCGGGGGTGGTGGTGGCCACCTACCAACATATAAAGCGAAAAGTGCCCCCACGAAACACATAGAGAGAAGGTAGTGTTTCAATATAAAGTCAAATCATAAAAGTAGGTCACAATCAGTTTCACGATAGATACAACAATATTTGTGTCAGATAAAATGTTTTTTTCCTTAAAAATTGAGAAATTAGTAAAACATGTAGTAGATTTAATTTGCTTAATTAACTCTTATTGGTTTTCATCGTATTGGGATTTAGTTTTAGTACCTAATATTGCATAGAGTTTTTACACAGTGAACTGCAGAGATAACTTTACACACATTACCTAGACAAAAAATCACTGGCAAATTAATTATAAATATATCAAAATTCTGCCTACAATGGCGAATATCAGGCACATGAATAATAAAATGTTTAATAAAAGTGGATGACGTAATAAAATAATCTTATGAATGTCTTTGTACGTCAATGCTTATAAATTTAAAATTTGGGAAATGCCGTGAATTATTATCGGTCTATCTCATTAGGAACCATCATAGGTAAAAATTTTGAAAGACTGCTGTGGCCTTCACTGGTGAACAACTTTAAAGTGGAAAATGCTCAGTTTGGCTTCCGTGTCGGTCTCTCAACGGATGCGGCAATTTTTAGCGTAAAACCGACAGCTCAATATTATATAAGCAGAGACACCTCTGTTTACGTTTGTTTTCTCGATCTGAGTCGGGCGTTTGATCTAGTTAATTATGACATTTTCTGGAGCAAACTGACCCACTCCGAAGTACCTTGAGATGTTGTGAAGCTGTTGAGATACTGATGCGGTGGCCAAACTAATACAGTAAGATGGGGCGACTCGACCTTCAGCGAATATAGGCTGGACTGCGGTGTGCGTCAGGGGCGGCTGACCTCTCCTGACCTCTTTAACATTTACATGAATGATTTCATAGTGGAGCTGAGAGGCACCAGACTTGGCTGCGACGTAGGTGACGTCTGCGTAAATAGCCTGAGCTATGCAGATAAAATGGTGCTTCTCAGCCCCTTTATCAACGGTCTTAAAAAGCTTCCGGCTATTTGCGAGAGATACGCGGCAAATCACGGTCTCACGTATAATGTAGCCAAGACAGAGATCATGGTTATCAGAGCTGGGAGAGATCCAGAGAGGGTACCGAGTATTTTCTTGAAGGGTTCACCAGTGAAGATAGTCAAGCATTTTAAATATACCTGGGACATATAATTACGGAGGATCTCAATGGAACGAGAAAAGAGGAGCTTGTCCATCAGGTGCAACATGCTCGCACGCCGATTTTCTAGCTGCAGCACCGATGTTAAAGTAACTTTATTTAAAGCTTGCCTGTGTTTATACACTTGTCAGTTATGGACCAAATATACACGGAAAGCATATCATAAGAGTGCAATACAATGATGCTTTTCGCACTCTCATGCGTAAACCTCGGTGTTGCAGCGCGTCGGGCATGTTTGCAGATGCACGGGTTTCGGATTTCTTTGCCGTTACAAGATCCAGGGCTGATTCCTTTTGCGATGGGCTTAGAAGTTCAACAAACTGTAGGTATACTAAAAGGGCTGGGAGAATACCTCCACAGCCAAATTTTTAAGTTCTAGCTGAAGATGCACCAAAGTGCGAACCGTAAATGACAAATGATATTTATATAATTTATACATTTTTATTGTATTTTATTTCAATTTTTATTTTTGTTTAAAATATTTTAACAGTTGTTTCTCTTTGGTGTAATTTGGGTTTTTTTATACCTGAAATAAACATAAACTTTATATATTTTTTTAAATGTGACTTTGATACTATAATGAAAGCACACACATAGCCTCACTAAGAGTAACTGCATCATAAACTCCGTAGATAGCATCCGTAATCCATATATTAGGTCCTTACATATGAAATTGGCGTGATGTAAGGGAGGAACAATAAGTCGTTTTTTTTAATATGTAATATATTTATATATTCAAAGTATGTACCATTGCTATCCATGCACTTTTGCCATCTCATAGGTACCTAGTTCATTGATACGTTTACTAAAAAACCATTCGGACGGGAATCAATAAAATCTTTGAAGGCGCTTTGGACTGCCCCATCGAAGTTGAATTTTGCTCTCAAACTCACAAGTAATTTTTTTGAGTTAATTTTCGCTTGGGGCAGGATTTGGCTGGTTCGCCAGGGTTCAGCCATTGCGATGAGCGTTTCCGATTATTCTACAGGATCCACTTTTCATCACAGGTAAATGATTCGATTAAAAATCCCTTCATTATTGTGCCGGTTGAGTAATGTAACGCAGCAGTCGACGTGCGTTTGTCGGTTTGCTGCCGTCAATTCATGAGGTTCCCACCTTTCAAGATTTTTCACCTTCCCAATTCGCTTCAAGTGGATTCAAACAGTTTTATCACTAACACCGCAGCCTGCAGCTAACTCGGACGTGGTTTGCGATGGATCCGCTTCCACAATAGCCTTCAATTCTTCATTATCAACTTTGGTCTCCGGCCGTCCACGGGGCTTGTTCTGCAGGTCCAAATATCTAGAACCAAAACGTTGGAACCAAAAACGCACTGTGTTTTCTTTTGCGACACCGCCGCCATACACATCATTAATCATTCGAGCCGTTTCTGCAGCACTGGTGCCACGATGGAACTCGTACTCGTAAATAACGCGATATTTTAAGTTTCCATTTTGTAAAATCAGTGACGCAAAGAGGTTTCACCCGCGTAGACTGCCGTTTATCGCAATAAAACGTATAACCTACAATTCCATAATATCTAAATTTGAATACCCTTCTGGCAACTTTGTCCATTCTTTCTTTCATAAGAACCTTCTCCTGGCAATAACAAAAACACAAAAAAAATTGTGAAATCGGTCCAGTAGTTCAGGCGTGATGGCGTGACTAAAGGAAATAGGGATTCATTTTATATAGAAGAAGATATATTAATACCTACTTTCCTGGCACCTTTTTCAATTTTTCTCTTCATAAGAACCTTCCTTGGACTTCAAGGAACACAACAAAAAAGAATTAGCGAAATCATCCGTTCACGCGTGATGCGATGACCAAGGGAAAAAGATTTTTTCATTTTTATATGTATAGACTAGCTGTTCCCCGCGGTTTCACCCGCGTGGGCTACAGTTTATCGCGATAAAAAGTATCCTATGTCCTTCCCCAGGGCTCAAACATATCTATTTACCAAATTTCATTTAAATCGGTTCAGGAGTTTGTATACTCCAAAATTATTCCCGCACTGCGGTGCCCTCTCACCACGTTACCTGCTGTATCCATTATCCTATCTTAATTCTAAGTTATTTTTTTCGGTCCGCGCGTTCGAACCGCGCAGCTAAAGGTCTTCCTGGTCAGCGACCGCACTTTACCTATTTCATAGATTCTCTCTCCCGCCCCCCCCCCCCCTCACCTCACCGCGTTTCCCGCTGCGCTGCGATGCGGCGCACGGCGGGTTTATTTTTCGATTAGTTTGGCATTTTTTAATTTCGTAATATCTTTTGAATGGAATGTCCGGTTTCAACCATTCAAAAAGTAATCTACAGGTATTGAAACAATCTTAAAAACGAAATGGTTTATTTGGATAAGAATTAATATTAAAGTATGGATAACACGGTCTGATTTTAGTCGCCATTTTTATCAACTTTTATAATGTAAAAAAGTAGTTATAGTTTGTTATCCTTAAGAGATAGACATATGTTATCGCGGACTTTTTTGTAGACCTATATAAGATACACAATCCCACTATACATCATTTTGTTATATCTCAAAGGGTTTAGGCAGCGTTTTCGTTGAAAGCTCCCAGACGGCTTATTTTCATCCGACCTCTCCAACAAATATCGTTATATTTTAGCGAATGTATACAAAAACTTGACAAATTATATCCTAAAACCTTCCTCGAGAACCACTCTATCTATTGGTGAAAACAGTATGAAAATCGGTGCAGTAGTTTTCGAGTTTATCGCGAACAGACAGACAGACAGACAGACAGACGCGGCGCGGGGACTTTGTTTTATAATAAGTAGTGATAGTGATATACTCATGTATTCTGTAGGTTCACACTATTTCAATTCACCGACCAGAATTTTTATTTAATTTTCTGGATATGCGCTCGCATCAATCTGCCTTCGAGAGCGTAATTATTCCACGTCTAACCAAACACCGTGCTATAAAAACACGTGGCAATATCTGGCACGTGTTTTACTTTGATCAATGAGGCAACACTGACATAATGCCAGATTTAGGAACTAGGCAGATCTTCGAATTACTGATAACTAGAAATCTTTCAAATTTATCGAGTAACTTTTTGTCAAAACAAAGTGTTAACGAGTTACTCTGAGAGCAAATGTAGCGGGTTATTTTATTCTTCACATAATTATTCTCGGATAACCGCCATTGATGAAATCGGGCCTTAGTATTATGAATTTATTTGGCAGCACTAAATAACCAACCATTTACGTATTATTTTCCTTGAGTACCCACCTATTTTTGAACTCTAATTTTTGACTAATTTCTAGGATATACAAGAAATAGAACACCTACTGGTGGCTGACAATCAGATATCTAAGATAGAGAGAGATGCGGTGCCGAGGGCCCTGAAGCATGTTCACCTTGGACTCAATAAGTTAAGCACGCTGAATGGAGCTCTCAGAGAACTGGACGACTTGGAGTGGATTTTTATAAATGCTAATCATTTAGAGTCTATCGAAAACGAACTACCAATAGTAAGTAAATATTATGAAAAAATGTATTCCTGTAGGAGAGGAGAGGAGAAACTTAACGGGGAAATAATTTACAGAAAGCCAAGAGGATAGTTCTCATCCATGCAGCTCAAAATGCCTTACTGAGTTTACCAAAAGACTTACAGCAAATGCCCTCGTTAGAGTCCCTATATTTCTATGGCAACAACATCAAATCACTAGATGGTGCGCTACAGAAATCGCGGAGATTGATGAGGATAGGGCTCTCGTTCAATAAGATTGAGTTCGTAAGTAATATTATTTTTTACCTACAAATTTTACATCCGTGAACTACAAATAAAATCATTAAATATTTCACAGTTGGCTGAAGATGAATTCACTGAAGCAGATAAACTTGCAGACTTGGATATTGCATATAATCAATTGAAATCTTTGAACGGATCTCTGAGAAGTTTAAAAGCGCTGCGATATTTAAATCTTACTCATAACGCGATGACTGAGTTTTCCTTGCAAGAAATCAAAGGACTCAAACGACTATCAGTTATCGATCTATCACACAATTTAATAAGTCACATTACCGGGAATATGGAGGTGAGATCGTTATGAAAACAAGACCGCAACGATTTGGTTGCATCTGTACAACATACCGCAGGAATTAAATTTATTTATTTTTCTCCTGTACTACAGAATTTGGTGAACGTGGAAACTCGTGTGCTGGAACTGCGCCTCGACCATAATTACATTCTGAGTTTAGGTGGTGCACTGATGGGACTCCAAGGTCTGCTCAGACTAAATTTAAGCAATAACCAGCTTCAGCAAATATCCCCAGATGATTTGATCGGCTTGGAGGACCTGAAGATGCTGGATGTGTCTCACAATCAAATAACTACATTAGAAGAAACTTCAAAGGTTTGTTTTAGTGTATTTCAAATTAGAAATGTAGCGTTGCGATTGCCTTGCGACTTTATAGTCAAACAAATGGCAAAAGCATAAACAAATGGCTGCTGGAGCGATTTTGTGTGAATTGGTTATAGTTTTGTTTTTTAAGTGGCTTGTTGTTTGCAGACATTTTTACCTTCGCTAGAAGAGTTGATCGCCCACCACAACAACATCACGATGCTAGATAAGGACTTCCACGGGTTGCCTTCGCTCTGCATCGCTGACCTGTCCTTCAACAGGATCCAGACCGTCAACTTCGACCTGGTGTCCAAGTCGCGATGTACCATCAATGGCATACCCAGCATATTGAAAATATACCTTCAAGGTGTGTATACCTACTTTCGGGTAAAAGTTTATATTGCCTGTTATATTAATTAATTTTATTAGCATAAAATATGTTTGTAACTGTTGATACATTATCTGACTTACTATCTATCTACCCGTTTCAAGTTAGGTACATATAAATTATGATGTTAGTGTAAACAATCATAAATAACAGCATTGCGAATAATTTTTCGTAAATCAAAATGTTTGCGAATTTTTTTTGTTGCTGTTATTGCGAGAGAAGCTATGGGCAAAATTTCGAGCCAATATTTATATTTTAAGATCCCGCCATAAATAAACTAAAAATAACACACTCTGCACCATTAGATAGAGTTGCTGATAAAGATAAAATTCTATAGAAATGCCCTACGTTTGTGGTTTTCCTTAATTTTCTTACTTTAATATCAGTAAGTAGGTACATAATATGGCTGCCGCACAATCCTGAAAGTCCGGGCAGGCGAGCCTGGCAATCCATTTTTCTTAATGTATAGTTTATCTTGTTCTTACAAATAGAGACTTTTTTGAACACAGGAATTTATTTTGGCTAATTAAGTTTATTTTAAGGTAGCCTGGAACATATCATTTGATTAACTAATGCATAGTTTGTCGGATTATTATCGGTGCTCCTTCCTATAAGTATAATTGTTTATTCTGTCGCCACAGAGTAACTAACAAATTGATCGATCACCTTCAATTTTTTATTTTTGAATGGGATAAAAATAATATGAATTAAAGCAGTAGGTACAAGAAAACTTGTTTGCATGTTCTGATGTACAGCAGTTGCCCTTATAGTTAATTAGCATTTTCCAATAACTCTGGATGTATCTCTATATATTTCATTAAGAGATACCTATAAAATAATATGAATTAAAGCAGTACAAGAAAACTTGTTTGCATGTTCTGATGTACAGCAGTTGCCCTTATAGTTAATTAGCATTTTCCAATAACTCTGGATGTATCTCAATATATTTTATTAAGAGATACCTATTGATAGTAAATTATTTCTATTAAAATACCGAGAAGGCGGGATCTTAGAGTATTATGGGTATTATTTTAGTTCAGGGCCTTCTTGCAAAATGTTTTGTAAAATCCGCACCATAAATAGAAACATTGATCAAGAGTCTCTTGAAGTCCTTCAATACCCAGTAAAACAATTAAAAAAGGCATAAAGTAAATTATGTCGTTTATTTTTAAATGTAGATTCGGCTTAACAATTACATTTATTTTTATATTGCATATAGACGATTAAAATATATTGACTATAATTAGAGGGGATTGCATCCAAATCTGTAGTTTTTAGAATTCTTGTCTGTTAGCTACTTCTAGAATTGGAATGAAAGTTTAGCTTGACCTTGTAATCAGGGTATGTTTTGTATGGTAGGTATTATAGTTATGTACTCGTAATTACTGGATAACGGGAGTTTTGATACGAGTATACTTATACTTGATCACGTACCTAAATAAGTCGCGCGCCAATTATACCTACAAATAGAAGGCGTGAGCGGACTAAAGCTGGTTAAGAATAAAGAAGTCTATAAAGAAATTTTTATTTTACATTGCAGACAATCCCGTGCTTTGCGACGAGCGGCTGTACGATCTGGTGTCGGTGTTGGAGAGTCTGAACGCGCGGGTGAGTGGCGTCTCAACTTGCGCTGCGACGAAGACGATTTCGCCCGTGATCGTGAGGGCGCTAAGCGATGGAATCGGTCCGCAAGATTCTCCGCTTGTCCTGATCACTCGCGTGACCGAGAACCACGAACCGCAGCCCGTCCCGCAGCTGATGTATCGCAGGGTGGGCGCGCTCATCGCCCACGTCCTCCCCGATCGAATGGGTGGCTTGCCCGTGTTGGTGGAGCCTCCGGTCACACTGCCACCTGCCAGCACCAACGTCGTGATCAAGTGGCCTGACGAGCGAACAGACCCACACACGCATCCCTTGGCAGACTTCCGTCGAAGAGATATCACAGCAGCCCAGTGAGGCGACTAGGTATATTCAGGGACCATATACTCCCGTATGAAAGGGAAGTTGCTAGACTCGACTCGCGACGTGAAATTTAATTATTTAAAGTATTAGTGAAGAATTATTTTTCTGACTGTTAGTGATAAATTACCTAATATTTTATACCCAAGCCTGTTGTAATAGCTCAAAACGAAACCGATGGATGGAGTATTTGCTGAGATGCGGGACCTCTACGCTGTTGTTTACTGGTGTATACTTATTAATAAAATAAACAGAGAAGTGTTCTCCATAAAAATGTACATCGTTATAATAGCCAAAATCGTCAACAGTTTGAATGAAGGAAAGTTAACTTTTACTATTATCAACTTTATTATAAGAAAAATATAAAATTTAGTTAGTGGTGGTTGAGTTTTCTTTACACGCATTTAAATAATATTTGCTTAGCCATTCTACTAATTAAGCTTGTAAATATATGGCTTTCACAAAGTTTTTTCCTAGCAAAACTTTTGAATGATGTGTAGATTCGCATTGCATACTGAGCCACTAGAATTGAATTTGGTCGCTAAACTAATTATGCGACCGCTCCAGCTTCTCCCGCAGCTCGGTGGTGGGAGGCGCCGCTATTAGGTCGCGTAATACCGAGTTGTTTCGAAAAACCGGATATTTCGTAATGTTTGTTTGTTTTTATTCTTGTTTTTTGTGGGAAGAAAACGAAAATGACGATATCTAATCAAAGCTTTGCGTAATAATTTCTTTCAAGTCTTTAAATAATGATAAACATTATGTACTGGTGGTTTTTCTTTCATGTTTTTTTTGTACGCCGTCTTGAAATAAATTTTGTCATAATTAAGGATAGTATAATTTCTACAATATAGTTTATATGTTTTATAGGATTAAAAAATATACTCTGATATTAGGTACATAATTATATAACTCCGCATCTGCCTACTGATGGCATTATACCTTTAATAAACACTTTTTCGATATTTACACTAATGTTTATACTACTGATAGCTCTATGGTAGGTAACTGAAATACACGGTGAATAAAAATATATAGTTAAAAAAAATAAAAAACACACTTTCATTACGCACTAAAAATATAAACAATTACCTGCATTAGTTACATTATAATTATTTTTTTTTACTATTTACAGGGTAGCGTTTGACCACAAGTCACCTGATGTTAAGGGACGATGTGGTCGAGGATGGCGCCACGCTACACCTGGACTGGGAACTGGCTCTTAAGTGAGGCTGCCGGAACACTCCGATAGGTGCTTGGCGACAGATTCTTAACAAGAGGGTGGTAGCGAGTACTAGAAAATACCCTACCACCAAGCTATGGTTTCATCACGATGTTTTCCTTCACCGAAAGCTCAAGCTTATTGTAGGATTCGAACCCACGTCCTACGGATCGCAAGCCGACGTCACTACCACTGAGCCATCATCGCTATAAATAATGATTAACTCAAAAAGTGTGGAGCGGTTTTCGGCGTAAGTATTTAATTAATTTCAAGATGCGCTCTACACTTTTCGGATTAACCATAAGATCGTAACTAATGCAAGTAAATTTTTTATTATTTTATATATCTTAGCGCGTAATAAGAGTCTATTTTTTAGTTATTTAACTATGTATATATTTCTGTATTCTTGCTTTTAGTCTTTCGTAACCAAGCCTAATCTATTGGACTTGTCAAAACAAATCATATGAGCCCAAACTCTGGATTTCTAGTAGCCACTGAAGAGTTCCACTATCCATCTCCCGGCTTCATCAGCAGACCCGCGTCACCAAGTCCAACCTATTGAACTCATCAAAACGAATCATATGAGCCCAAACTCGAGGGGTTTACTAGAAACAACTGTGAAGTTCAGTGATCCACCTGCTAGCTTCATCATCAGATCAGGTCGATGATACCAAATTATTTCATTGTGCCGGGATCACAAATACATACAAAGTTTCATTTCGATACGACAATAGGCATGTTTCCACTACACCTGATCACACAAAGAACAAAACAAATAGAATAAAAAATAGAATAGATAGAAAAAATACTAGAATAGATAGAATAAAATAAAATAGAATAGAAGAACAAATAGAATGGATTGAATGATCTAAAAATTTATTTCTGTAGAAGTACGAGTAGGTGAAAATTGACTTCAAAGGTTTGATTACATAGTTAGTTAGTTAGTTAGTTACAAGTGAAGTTAATAATAAAAAAAGTGTTTTAGAAATAATAAGAAATCTAACATTTTCGTTCTGTAACATTCTAATTACACATTAATGGTAATTCTGGATTATTATATTGCCATTTTAGGATCATTATTTATTATTTAGATTGATTTTCGACCACAAGTCACCTGATGTTAAGTGATGAGTTTGCCGAAGGTGGCGTACCACGCCACACCTGGATTAGGAATTGGCACTAAAGTGGGGCTGCCAGAGCTCACTGCTTGGCGGCAGATGCTTATCTTGATAGCCAGATAAGCGGGTACTTGAAAATGCCCTGACTACCAAGCTATGGTTACATCACGATATTACCCATCACCGAAAGCTCAAGCTTATTGTAGGATAAGAACCCACGTCACTACCACTGAGCCATCATCGCTTCTAAATTAATGTTATATCCAATCATTCGATACAAAATTCACAACAAAATCACCACCTAAATAGCTAAAAAAAGCAGTAAGTATCGCTTAGTATACATGCAACTGGTGGTGTAAAAAATGCGAGAATGCTGCTACAGGTGGCGGACCGCAGCGCTGAAAGAGTAAGTATCACAATACTTCAATCTTATATCAGGTCTTAAAACCACTAAAATTGTGTAAAAATACCCATACCTACGAAATTAACCTACTAATCTTACTAATATTATATATTCGAAAGTTTGTGAACCGTTTTGATGAAATTTGGAATGGAGATAGCTTATACCCTGGATTAACACCTATTCTTTTTATCCTGGAAAAGGTTCCTGCGGGATAACGGGAAGACGCGGGTGAAACCGCGGGGCGCAATTAGTTAATTTATAATTTTGCCATCAATCTTGCTGACGTAATGATAGGGTGCGTGGGAGGACGCTAGAGCGCAGCAGCAGATCAACACGCAGTCAACATATAAATACTGAGGAAAATAAAACCCCTTCTACAGTAGCTCCTGTCTCTCCCGGACGTATGGACGCGCGAACGGTTGGGCCGTTTGGAAGTTGCCTTACCGTTTGAACGTGACTCGCGGCGCGTGATTTAATTGAATTAGTTTTAGCGAACATATTTGTGTTACACGCAACGGAAGCGCGAAAAACTTAAAAATGACGCGCGATGACGTGATAATCGACATGGAGAACTTGAGCAATGTGGTAGAGGTAAGTGACTAAACAATAAAAAATAGTAAAAAAATATTATCTATTCAATTTTTTTGGTTTTTTTTTATAGAGTTTTTTTCTATGTCCATAAAAAAATGTTAATATATAAATATTTTTTTAATAATTAAATATGTTTTTTAACATATTATGTTTTAAAATTTCGGGCAATAGTTATATTCTTAGCGGCAGTAAGTTGCGTTAGCTTAGACGAGCTAAATTTAAAATTTTACTGTTGTCGATTAACGTATGAAAAGTAAATTTAATATCGCTTATACAAAGTGAATGAATTTTATAGTCAATTATTGCAAATTCAAATAGCGCACCCAAGTTTTCACACCGACCTTTTATAGGAAATGAACACACAACTATTTTAAAGTATGCAAGAATATTATTATATTGCAATGTGCAGCACTTTGTGTGTGCACTTTCCAGCTATCTTTATTTCAGCATTATTTACAAATTCGTAATGTGCATCTTAAATAAAAAAGAAACGCCGAAGCCTATAATTATTATGTACGCGAAAATTGGATATTTAATTATTTTTTGCTGTATTTTAATGGTCTGGACAATATATTTTTTTTTTGGAAAATACGGTTACCGTGAAATTTGGAAGTTCGGAAATAATTGAGATTGGTTTTTTTTAACGGGAATTTGTATGTGAACTCAAGACTCGCCTCGAAAGTAACTTTGCTTGTTTCTTTGTTAACGCCCGCGGCCAGCCTAGTCAGAAGTAAAAGAAATGTCTTAACCGCTCAACCGATATTAATGAAATTTGATGTGGAGATAGTTCGAACCCTGGAAAAAGACGAGATATGCTTTCACGCGATAAAATGTACACCACGCGGGTGAAACCGCGGGGCGCAGCTAGTTTTGAATATTTTGATCTGTAATCGTCAGCATCATCAGCCGGTCCACTGCTGAACATAGGCCTTTGAACGCCACCATGAACGGCTATTAGCCATTTGCACCCATCGGCTCCCTGCGACTCTCACAATGTCGTCGGTCCACCTAGTGGTGAGTCTACCTACAGAACGTCTTCCGGTTCGTGGTCGTTACTCGAGAACCTTCGATTTTGATCAATATTGAAACCATAACCGGTACTATACTCGTATAAACTTGGTAGCTTTACGGGAAAGTGAAGTGCGTCGCACGGTGAAAAAAGACTACCAGAAATACAAAAGGAATGGGAGGAAAATGTTACATTTTGGAAGGAATTGTTTTTGGATGGTTCGGTTAGCGTAAATGCATAAAAAAGGTACATAAGAAATATGACGATTCGGAAGACTTAGACTCATACAATTTGATCAATACCTTAGCTGCGAAAGCCCGCCTTTAGTTTTTAATTACCACCGACCAGATATCGATGTGATATCGACAGACAGGTAATCTCCTACATTTAGTACCTAACGCTTGTGAAGAACATACAGGGGCTTATTTATCCTTGGGCCATGGCCCGGGGCGGCAGGTTGCGAGAGGCGGCACAAGCCGCACAAGTCGCCCTCGTAGGAGAATATCATGGGGGTCATTTAAGAAGCCAAACATTATACTTCAAAAGTTTTTCGCTCGCTCCGCTCGTGCTTATTAGTTGTGGGATGATGGTCTCTTGTCCTTCATTTTGTTAACTAACAGAGTAGAAACATGTACTTCAAAATTTTCGCGCTCACTCCGCTTGCGCTTTTCTTAACTTTCTGGCTTTTATATTGATTGTGAGTTGAAGGTCCCTTGTCCTTCATTTTACTAACTAACAGAGTAGAATAACTTCAACATTTTCGCGCTCGCTCCGCTCGCGTTTCGTAATGATTACTTTCATTGATGAATGGAGGTTTATTTTCTAGCCTAGTTCAAATAGAGGAAGTCATTACTCGTTTCTCGAGACGCCAAAAGAGAACAAATAATGACTAGTTTTCCAGAAAGTTTTATAGTATTACGGCATAATATAGTGTTTTAAATTGAAATACCTAAATAAGGGGCCGGCAAAATTTTTTTCCGCCACGTGTGGCCGGCACTCACGCTACGACACTGGTCTCACCACAACGGTACTGAAGAAGCGAGTTCCAAGAAGGCTACGTTTATTAAGACGAGGGTCTGATAATGAAGTCAAGATTAACCATGGATTCTAGTGAACCCCCACTAAAAATGCCCTACCACCAAGCTATGGTTTCATTACGAAAATGAAATGAAAAACAAAATTTTCTTTAACTGAAACCTGCAGCTCATTGTAGGATTCGATTCGAACCCACGACGACCTTCGGAACGTAAGCCGATGTCACTATCACTGAGCCAAATCTACTTAAATTAAACCGTGCTGCTTATTTCCCCAATAAGTACTTATTCATTCCAAACATTAATGAACTGCAAAGCTTAATTAATCCATTAATTTGAAAGCACCGAGCCAAAATATGATATCGATTGCTATTCGTGGAGTATAGCTTTGGCGAAACGCGTGGGTGTATATCAGATTTCAAATTTACAGGAATACATAGGGCAACTTTATCCTACTAAGTCCATACTTATCCTTCTGATATTATAAACGCGAAAGTTTGTGAGTATGGATGTATGGATGTCTGGATTTATGGATAATTGTTGCTCTTCCACGCAAAAACTACTGAACGGATTCTGCGAAATTTGGAATGGAGATAGCTGGATTAACACATAGGCTACTTTTTATCCTGGAAAAAGGTTCCTGCGGGATAATGGGAAGACGCGGGTAAAACCGCGGGCTGCGGGGTACTTTACACCAATGTTGAGGACGTTTAATAAGTAACTCTGATTATAAAACCAATATTCATACCTGTATTGTTTTTTGTTCTAAGTTCATACATAGAAAAACAAAATACAAAAATAATCTATACTATAATATCATAAATAGGAAAGATTTGATGGTTTGTTTGTTTGCATCGAATAGGCTCCGAAACTACTGAACCGATTTGAAAAATTCTTTCACTGTTGGAAAGCTACACTATCTGTGACGGACATAGGCCTTTATTATATTTCCAAAAAATTAGGGATCCGTAAGAAAAGTGCTATTTTGTAACCCAAGGGGCCATCCATAAATTACGTCACACCAATTTGATGATTTATTTACCCCTCCCCCGTCCTTGTCACAGCTGGTCACATCTGTGAGACCCCCCCTACCTAGTGTGATGTCACATATTTTTAAATTTCGTGTTATAACATTTAATTTTATATATAAAAAAAATGTGATGTTACAAAATTTGAGACCCCTCCCCGCCCCTTGTCAAAAAAAAAGTCAAAAGTCATTTTTTCTTATTGAATGATACATTGTGATCACTTTAAAACGTCAAACTTAAAACTAGCTACGCCTGTTCCAACCTCCTTACGCTGGCAAAAGAACAGGCAAGAAACGCCCGGCAGGTAATTTTTTTGGCGCGATCACATTGACAATTTTATTCTTATTACTAATTGATTGATTGATTGATAGTCACACAATGGTCACCAAGGTGTGAAATCGAAAACCTATTTTTGAATGCGCTGCAAAAACTATTGACAATGGAACAAAATAATATATTACGGGTTTGTAGGTCCTATTAAGATCTACAAAAAAGTCCGCGAAAGCATAATTATGTCTAACTATTATAGTTATGCCACAATAAGTGATCCCCTTGGGTTTCAAAATATTTTTTTTTTACGGATTCCTAATTTTTTTGGAAATAAAATAGGTATATAGCCTTCCTCGATAAATGGACTATCCAACACTAAAATAATTTTTCAAATCGGATTAAGAGTTTCTGAGATTAGCGCGTTCAAACAAACAAACAAACTCTGCAGCTTTATAATAATACTAGCTGTTCCCTGTGGTTTCACCCGCGTGGGCTACAGTTTATCGCGATAAAAAGTATCCTATGTCCTTCCCCGGGGCTCAAATTATCTCTATACCAAATTTCATTTAAATTGGTTCAGTAGTTTAGGCTCGAAAGCGTATAAATTCCGTATACTCCAAAATTATTCCCGCACTTCGGTGCCCCCTCACCGCGTTACCTGCTGTAGGTACCCATTATCCTATTTTAATTTTAAGTTAATTTTTCTTGGACCTCACGTTTGAACCGCGCAGTTAAAGGTCTTCCTGGTCCGCGACCGCACTTTACCTATTTCATAGATTCTCCCGGTGCCCCCCCTCACCTCACCGCGTTTCCCGATGTGCTGCGGTGCGACGGGTTTATTTTTCTACTACTACTTACATTTTTAAACTCGTGATATCTTTCGAATGGAATGTCCAAATTGAATGATTTAATAAGTTGTATAAAGGTATTGAAGCAGTTTTGAATAAGAAGTAATTTATTTTGATAAGGATTAATACCAAGATACAAATAAAGAGCCTTTTCTAGCGGCGGCATTAAAAATTAAATTATTAAAATAAAAGATCACTTATTGTGGCATAACTATAATAGTTAGACATATGCTCTTGCGGACTTTTTTGTAGATCTTGGTGGGACCTACAAACTCGTCATACATTGTTTTGTTCTAGCGTCAATAGTTTTTGCAGCGCACGCAAAAATAGGTTTTCGATTTCACACCTTGGGTTGCAAAATAGCAATTTTCTTACGTATCCCTAATTTTTTTGGAAATAAAATATAGCCTATAGCCTTCCTTGATAAATGGGCTATCTAACACTGAGAGAATTTTTCAAATCGGATCAGTAGTTCGTGAGATTAGCGCGTTCAAACAAACAAACAAACAAACAAAGTTTATATTTAGTATAGATATTTTTATTTTTTTATTAGTATAGATATAGTATAGATTTTAATTCCGCCGCAAGAAAAGGCTCTTTATTTGTATCTTGGTATTAATCCTTATCAAAATAAACTACTTCTTTATCAAAATTGCTTCAATACCATTATATGACTTTTTGAATCATTCAATTCGGACATTTGATTCGAAAGATATCACGAGTTTAAAAATGTAAGTAGTAGAAAAAAGTTGCGTGGTAGCCTTATGCATGTAGGCGTCACTGGGGTACGGGGGTACGTGTATGAATATGTGCTTGGCGAGATATTCTTAACATGAGGATTGAGGGTGGTAGCTAGCCAGGCGAGTACTAGAAAATACCCTACAACCAAACTATGGTTTCATCACGATGTTTTCCTTCACTGAAAGCTCAAGCTCATTGTAGGATTCGAACCCACGTCCTACGGATCGCAAGTACCTACTACAAATCGTGCCATCTACCAACCATCTACGCACTGAGTAACAACTACGTCAATGGTGAATGGTGAATGGTGATCTGTCACTCTGAATACTGTCTATGAAAATTTATATTCTACAATTTCTATAGTCACAGACCTAACACAGACCAGATGAATATTCTCTATGGCTGTGACTGTGACAGTCTGATTTGACTGATTGTCATACATAGGAATGCGATTTTCTCTAAAACAGATCGATGTTTGAATCGATTAAGATTGACGTACATAATAAAGAACGAGTCAATAAAAAAATAAATTGAAGCCTTGGAGATCCAGTTATCAAAAATCGATTATCTTGTGAATCGAACAAAAGTAAACATTATAATTATAAACATTACGTAAAAACTTACTTTTCAACACACTTGCTCGTAAATTTGACGACCGATGTGGCGCAATGGGTGGATAGCCGACTGTGAAGCGTGAGGTCGCGGGTTCGATTCCCGCTACAGGACAAATATTTGTGCATTGAAAAAAAAACGCAAGTATTTGTTCTGTGTCTGGGTGTTGTGGATCCCCGATCCTCGTAGTTTCTGATACCCTAGATACAGGGAAACCTAGTTAGGGGTCAGAGCCTATATATATGATGGTGCGGGCATTATTATTATTATTAATATGACTTTTATGACCACATGTTTAGGTTCAGAATTCAACAGCTGGTACCTAATTTATATTATTATTAATTGTTTTAAATTGTAAACTTAAGTGACATTCCACACCATTGTTATGGTAGAATGTATGAGCAAATATTTATTTTAAGAACTCATATTTATATGTACAACATTCTTGGAATAAATGAATTAAAAAAAAACAGCTGTACTATCTATATTATGTGTTAGTACGGTACAACTTGACCATCCATCAGCTCTTGAACAATACCTATTCTAGAGACAACAAGTCAGCGGAAACTAATTCAAGAAGAGCCACAGCCTCCAACCAGTGAAGATATCTCACAATATGAATTTTAGGGAAGGCATTAATTATGCAGAAATAAAAAGTATTTTAACATTTTGTCTTTGTCTAATAACAACAGCTGTAAATAGTCTTCATAAACATATTTGTTCATATCTGCAGACTCCAAATTAAGGTTGAAATTCATTTGATTAATTAACTATTCATCTTTATATTATGAATCATCGCTGTTCATCCTATAAATCGTTAAAAGTACTCATCTTCTATACTAATATTATAAAGCTGCAGAGTTTGTTTCTTTGTTTGAACGCGCTAATCTCAGGAACTACCAGTTCGATTTGAAAAATTCTTTCAGTGTTGGATAGTCTATTTATCGAGAAAGGCTATATGTTATATTTTATTTCCAAAAAATTAGGAATCCGTAAGAAAATTGCTATTTTGTATGTAACCCATGGTGTGAAATCGAAAACCTATTTTTGCGTGCGCTGCAATAACTATTGACAATAGAACAAAATATTGTATTACGGGTTTGTAGGTCCCATTAAAATCTACAAAAAAATCCGCGAGAGCATATCTCTAACTATTATAGTTATGCAACAATAAGTGATCTTTTATTAAAAAAAATTAAATTTAATGCCACCTCCAGAAAAAGCTGTTTATTTATATCTTGGTATCAATCTTTATCAAAATAAATTACTTCCTATTCAAAAATGCTTCAATGCTTTGACTTTTTGAATCATTCAATTCGGACATTCGATTCGAAAGATATCACGAGTTTCAAAACGTAAGTAGTAGAAAAACGTTGCGTGGTAGTCTTATGCATGTAGGGATGTAGGCGTCACTGGGGTACGGGGGTACGGGCCGTACGGGAGGAAGGATTTATATGTGTGTATTATTTTGAAGGGTGGATCCAGCTTTCAAGTCAGGGGGGGGTCATATAGTAGATAGTAGACATCTAGTCAGGACAGGCTCCAATTCGATTACAATAAAACGATATAGTTTTTTACTGTAATGCGTAAAAATAATTTAAATTAGATCTAACAAAATATTTTTTTCTCGTTTGTCGTCTTGAGAAATGATGACTTCCTCCATTTGAACTAGCCATCGACTAAAAAATAAAAAATATTTGAAATATTTCAGCTCTTTATGTTAGCAAAACGAAGGACAAGTGACCTTCTTTCACAATCAAAGAAATTAAACAGAAGTTTAAAAGCGCGAGCAGAGCGAGCGCGAAAATTTTGAAGTATTTCTACTCTGTAAGTTAGCAAAACCAAGGACAAGAGACCTTTTTTCACAGTTAATACACAAATAATAACATTTTAAAAGCGCGAGCGGAGCGAGCGCGAAAACTTATGAACTTGATCTATGCTTTATGTTAGCAAAACGAAGGATAAGTGACACTAATTTCAAAATTAACATAGAAATAATACAAACCAGAAAAGTGCGAGCGAGCGCGAAAATTTTGCAGTATTTCTACTCTGTAAGTTAACAAAACGAACGACAGGAGACCTTTATTCTACTTATTCTTTATTCACTATTAATCTAAAAGCCACAAAACACACAACGGGTGCGAGCGTAAAAAGCGCAAAAATATTGCTTATTAAAATGACGTCCCTTAAGTACGTCCATTTCGAGCAGTGATGACCCCCTCCATTCAAACATATAAACATACAAATTATATGACATAACATTTTGCTATATAAAATGGATGCGTTCAAAAACAAACCTGCTTTTTGTCTGATGCTTTTATCTATTGAATTTACTGGAATTAACCTGCTTTTATCCAATACTTGCCCCGCGTAGTCCTTCCATTACCCGCTATGTGGGGAATTCCCCGCTGATTGGTACTTGACAGCACTGCTAGTCAACCTAGTCTCGGCCCAGACTAAGTTTAGTTTTAGAGAATGCAAAACCGAATCGACACCAGTACCTTCACTATCATCACTACTTATTATAAAACAAAGTCCCCGCGCCGCGTCTGTCTGTCTGTCTGCCTGTGCGCGATAAACTCGAAAACTACTGCACTGATTTTCATGCTGTTTTCACCAATAGATAGAGTGCTTCTCGAGGAAGGTTTTAGGATATAATTTGTCAAGTTTTTGTAAACATTCGGTAAAATATAACGATATTTGTTGGAGAGGTCGGATGAAAATAAGCCGTCTGGGAGCTTTCAACGAAAACGCTGCCTAAACCCTTTGAGATATAACAAAATGATGTATGGTGGGATTGTGTATCTTATATAGGTCTACAAAAAAATCCAGGATGGCATATGTCTATCTCTTAAGGATAATAAACTATAACTACTTTTTTATATTTTGAAAGTTGATAAAAATGCCGACTAAAATCAGACCGTGTTTTCCATACTTTTATATTAATCCTTATCAATATAAATCATTTCGTATTCAAGATTGTTCTAATAGCTGTAGATTACTTTTTGAATTGTTAAAATCGGACATTCTATTCGAAAGATATTACGAAATTAAAAATGTCTAAGTAATCGAAAAATAAACTCGCCGCGCGTCGCACCGCAGCGCAGCGGGAAACGCGGTAAGGTGAGGGGGGCTGGAGAATCTATGAAATAGGAAAGTGCGGTCGCGTACCAGGAAGACCTTTAGCTGCGTGGATCAAACGCGCGGTCCGAAAAAAAAAACTTAGAAATAGAATTAAGATAATGGATACAGCAGGTAACGCGGTGAGAGGGCACCGAAGTGCGGGAATAATTATGGAGTATACGGATTATAATTATATATGCTTTCGCGCCTAAACTACTGAACCGATTTAAATGAAATTTGGTAAAGAAATAGTTTGAGCCCTGGGGAAGGTCATAGGATACTTTTTATAGCGATAAACTGTAGCCCACGAGGGTGAAACCGCGGGGAACAGCTAGTTAAAAATAATTTTGTCTTGTATTGTCTGGTAGCGGTTTTAGTGTCATTTTGTTTGTTGCAATCAGTATCAATGTTTTGGTTCTAATTACTATTTATAAGATCGATTTCTAAAATCGATTTTCTTGACCAATAGAATGCATTTTTCGATTACTCGATCTCAGGCTGCCATTTCTAGATTGCCTTACATCCCTAGTTCAGCAGTTAATCTGTGGTTTAGTTCAAGTGGTTTTGGTTTTGTAGTTTGCAGTTGCTGAAAATCTATGGGAAGAAAATAAATATAGTTTACAATAGAAGTGGGGCTGTTCTGTTTTTCTGTGTCATCTTTATTTAGCTAAACGTAATTGAATCCACATAAAGTAAATACAATCGTGAACAACAATTACTGCCAAAATGAGTACTTTATCATCAAGTGAGAATCGTCTCTGAACATCTTGTACTACATAATAACTTAGCTGATTTGAGTGCGTGCCTATCACCGAGACCAGGATGTCGGATGTGGCTGACGTTTTCACCCTTTACGACAACACGCCAGATAGACTTTACGATATTTGTATGGACTACATTGTGGCGAATCTTAACATAATCTCCACACTGGATCCACAAACCCGCTGGAGGAATCTGAAAGACGACATTACTCTGCCTAAGGAAATTTGCGAAAAATTCCTCGATTGTTATCAGAAAAATAACCGCGCAAATGACAACATCGCGAATTTGTTCCGCGATAGAACTCGTACTCGGCTGGGCACGGTAAGACTGCGCAACGCGCGCATCATGGATGAATGTCTCAAGTACTTCTTGGAACACAAGCCCTCTGAGTTAGAACTGGTGCAGTGTGAGTATCTATCGGTGGCCTCCTTGGATGCCATAAATGCCAATAGTGAGAATCTTATTTCTTTGAAGTTTGGCCCCGCCACTCACGTTTTTTCTCAAGATGATTGCATCTACAGACAGCGAGGCTATGTCATTGATGCACCTAAGTTGCGGAGCCTCATCATTCACCGCAGAGGCTTGGCCATATTTCCAATGCTACTGCTGAGGCCTTTGACACAGCTTACTCATTTGGATCTGTCCGAGTGCACATCGGCTGGTTCTGTTTGGGCCATCAATGAAATGAGAAATCTCAAGTCTCTAGTGCTGCACAGTGTGACCTGGTCCAAAGATTGTGTAGATTGGATTACTTGTTTGCAATCTTTGAGGCACTTAGATATTTCTCAAGCAAATGAGAGACATGGCAAATTCATCAATCCAAATAATGTTCTGACAAAGATAATGACAAGTCTGCCTCTGTTGGAGTCATTAGATATTTCCGGAACAAATCTTGCTGGGACTGGTGCTGCTGCCGTTTCACGACTCTACGATGAAAATTCGGGTAATAGCATGGATATAGAAGTGCGCTGTGACATACCAGGGTTGGTTAATCGTGTCAACAATCCTCTGGAATTCCTAGGCCTATATGGAACACAGCATGGTGCTTGCAAACGTCATGATATCCCAGCAAAAATTGTAAGTACCTTACATTACTAATTACATTTCGTGCAAATAATTCTTTGAAAATGTATAGTTATAATATGACAGTTTCGGAGAGTTTAGTATTTCCAGTTTAGGTTGACCTCAGATCTATATGATCAATCAAATTAAGTAGAGATCAGCTTATGATGGACGCATGTCAGTTGGGCATGACCTCGCGTGTATATTAAGTTTGCTGAGTGTACAAGCCAAACAAGTAAAAACCAAGGGAAAAAGTGGATACAAAGCTTATAAAAAACAGCCACTGTCAGAAACTTCCAAAGTTGGAAAAACTACTTGCGTAGTGTGTTTAGAGGCTAGCCGAAGACTAGATACAGTACTCCAGCTGCCTAGGGTAGGCTCATGAAGCATGTTTAGATATTCTTATAGTAATTAAATATAATTTACATATACATAGTGGTGTAGATTCGGTTTTGCATTCTCTAAAACTAAATGTAAGTTTGACAGGTCTAAAAGAAATGTTGTCCTTTTTTACTTCATTGGTTAGAAAAAGACAGCAAGACGATTAAACCTGTCAAATTTAGTTTAGTTGTAGAGAATGCAAAGCCGAATCGACACCAATATATTATAATTAACATGACATAATTAATTTACAAATACTCTTACTATTTAACTTTTAAAAAGAATTGAACTTAACTTTCAGATATCTGGTGATGCAAATGAAGAACAGATCCTGACGGCTGCTATGGCTTATATGGAAAGACCTGCAATGTTGACTCGTGTGCTGAACGATCTTTACTATCTTTTCCGTTATGAGAACAATGCTTATGTAGGACGTGCACTCGGAGTTGTGCTCGATGCTATGGACAAGCATGTATCAGAGAAGCACATTCAGATATCTGGAAGGTATCACCTGTTTTAATTTAACAAACTCACTTTGAAGACTTTAGAGACCTTACTTGGAAACCTGGTGTCACTTGACACTTCACATCACCAGGAGCCTTGTACTTTGATAATAATTTAAGAACTTAACAAGTCATCTAATAATGGTGTTGGTTACTTTTAGCGCAACACTATTTTACATAGTGAAAGGCAAAGAAAAGGACCGCATTGGCATAAAGCTCAAGAAACGAATCATCAGCGCATTACTGGATGGAATGGAGGCACATCTTGGAGATGACACAATGATGAGGAATGGGTGTCTGACTCTATGTCAGTTTAAAATACCCAATGATGTAGTATGTATTCATGAATGCACTGGAATGCATATCAGAAAAATAAATGGAATTTGTATTGAAAACATATTTTTTTATTAAATGATAATTTTTACTTTTAGTTATTTGAGTATGAACGTGTTGTCCAAATTCTGCTTCATGGTGTGGCTGATGTGAACCAAGAAGGCTTTGTGCAGCGCATTGCTATATACCTTCTGAACTCCTTGGCGTGCCAGGTTGATGGAACCCAAAAACGCTTCCTTGGGAACCATGGTGCCATTGGGGTAAGTAGTTCTTTTATTAATGCATATAAAATAAAATTCTAACACATAATTATAATTATACTATTTAAAATATAGACCACATTATATCAGATATGTAAATTTAAAATAAAAAAAATTTTAATGATACATTTTAATAATCTGGCCACTCAGAAGTATTGCGAAAAAAGTTTTTATGTAGTTATGAGAGACTGGCCAGTAATAATCTATTCTAAAAATATGATTATTTACCGGTAAAAATAAGTACGTTCCAATTTCAAAATATCCCTCTACATTTAGTACAAGCTAATTTAAATTATCGTGCCTCATTGAAAAATGGATCTGCACTGGGAACATATTCGCGCTATGATTATTATTTACGATTTCAAGCGTTGTCGCCTGAAACCGGACGAATCGAACGACAGACTTAAAATAGCATTCATGGATAAAGGTCCTTCCAAGGCAACGGTGTATCGTTGTTATAACGAATTCAAGCGCGGTCAACTAACTTTGGCGGATAAAGAAAGAAGTGGTCGCCCTTTGACGGCAGTTACAGAAGAAAACGTGCTAGCACTGAAATATGTAATTCAAGATACTAAGCGAGTTACGTATCAAGAGATTTAGCACATACTTCAAATTGAATTGGGAAGCCTTCACGATATTCTACACATGCATCTTCGCGTGAGGAGAATAGCTTCACGCTGGGTGCCGTACAACCGATGCTCAGAAGCAGGCTCGGGTGGAATGGTTCCGTGATTTATGAAAAACAAATTTGAAGCAAGCTCGTCTCGGCGTGTTTACGACAACATTACAGGTGATGAGTCCTGAATTTATCAATACGATCCAGAAACGAAGCGCCAGTCGGCGGTTTGTGTGTTTCAAAACGAATCAACGCTTACCAAAGTGAAGCGATCTAGAAGCGGAGGAAAGATTTTAATCGCGAGCTTTTTCAATTTGACTCGGTGTCAATTCCTTTACGGAACCAAAGAAGCATCAACGCCGAATGGTCTTAGTAGGCGTTGATTAGCATATGGCATTTAGTAGTCCAAATGCTTGGCAAAAGTTTTCTCTTTTGTGAGCAACAAGCGACCAAACACAAGGGTCCGCGGGCTACTACTCCACCACGACAACGCGCCCGCGCACACCGCTCTCAAAACGAGGGACTTTCTGGACAGTATGCCGGTTAAACTCCTGGGTAACACCCTCCTCACAGCCCTGATTTAGCACAGTGTGACTTCATTATATGCCCGAAAATAAAAAATCAGCTCAAAGGGATACAGTTTTCGTCGCGCTGTCAGCGTTCAAGCAGGCTGTAAGCGAGGTGTCTGCGGCGGACTGAAATAATTGTTTCGAAAACTGGTTCAGATGCATGAAACTTTGTATAGAGGCTGGTGGAGAGTAGTTGGAAAAGATTTAATATAAAAATATTTAACTCTAGAACACTTTTTTCTATTTTCGTTAAACTTCCTGAGTGTCCCGTATACGTATGTATTTTTACACAATACCGAATTTAAACTTTGCAAATGAAATTATTGCGTATTTTATTGCCGGTAGCAATGTTAAATTTCACTAATGGTATAATTACGTAACTATTTTATTGCCGTTAGCAAAGTTAAATTTCACTAAACGGTATAATTGCGTAATAACCGTATAATTGCGTCTGTTTTAGCCGATGACAAAGTTAAATTTCACTAATGGTATATTTACGTATGTTTTTACCGATAGCAAAGTTAAATTTCACTAATGGTATAATTACGTATGTTTTTACCGATAGCAAAGTTAAATTTCACTAATGGTATAATTACGTACCTATTTTATTGCCGGTAGCAAAGATAAATTTCAGTAATGGTATAATATGCGTCTGTTTTAGCCGATAGCAAAGTTAAATTTCACTAATGGTATAATCACGTCTGTTTTACCGATAGCAAAGTTAAATTTCACTAATGGTATAATTACGTCTGTTTTACCGATAGCAAAGTTAAATTTCACTAATGGTATAATCACGTCTGTTTTACCGATAGCAAAGTTAAATTTCACTAATGGTATAATTACGTATGTAGATATGTTTTTGCCGATAGCAAAATTAACTAAAGCTAAATTCTAAAAAAAGTAACATAAAATGCGATATGTACCACCGATATGAAACCATATCTTCGTGGTGGAACATTATTTAGTACTCGCTTGGTTATCCATGCACTTATTGGTATATTTCGGCAGCCTCATTTGAGAACCAGTTCCTCCAACTACACTACACTATAAACACTATATATCTACTAATATTATACATGCGAAAGTAACTCTGTCTGTCCGTCCGTCTGTCTGTCTGTCTCGCTTTCGCGCCTAAACTACTAAACCGATTTAAATGAAATTTGGTACGGAGATAGTTTTAACTCTAGAAAAGTCATAGCATACTTTTTTATCGCGATAAACTGTAGCTCACACGGATGAAACCGCGGGGAACAGCTAGTAGACTAATAAATCTATTGTACACTAGAGCAATAGAAAAAAAAACTTATAAACTAAATACTAGCTGTGCTGTGTGTGTCCCGTTATCCCGTAGGAGCCTGATGAATAAATAGTAGCTTTTGTGTTTATCCAGGGTATAAACTGCAAATGCAATGAATTTATTCCAAATTCCATCCAAATCCATTAAGCCGTTTCAGTGTGAAGGAGTAACAAAAAAACACACTCACTCCCTCATAAACTTTCACATCAAAATTTATAATACAAGTGTGATCAGTAGTTACGATGGACGGTCTTAGGGGGCGTCCATTAATTAAGTGAGGCATTTTTGAGAAGTTTTCGACCCCCTCCCCTCCCCTCCCCTTGGTGAGATATCGTGAGATTTTCATCAACTCCCTCCCCCTCCCCTGATCTCCCGCGAGATTCTTCAAAACTTCAGAGAACAACTCAACTGGAAATACATTTTTGAAGAATAATTTTGTCCGTCTGTCTGTTTATATGTTATTTCATCACACTAAAACTACTGAACTGATTGTAACATCCACATGATGCTGAGACTCCCCTCTCCCCTACGTGACATTGGTGAGATTCGGCTAAACCCCTTCCTTCCACCTTCCCCACCTAAACGTTTTAAGTAATTAATGGACGGCCCCTTAGCTTACCCAGCGATTAACATTTTTTATTATCTATTATCCACACTATGTCGTTAAGATATTTAACATTAATTCACCTTTTTACTACTTACAGGGTAGCTTTGACCTGATGTTAAGTGATGATGCGACCTGTATGTAGTTTCTTAATTTGTTGTATTTTAAACAGGATAAGAACCGATACAAATAACCTGGTGCACTATTGTTAAATGTTTTTACGAGATGATGTGAAATCTGATCTACGATTTCCGCGAATTCTATGATTATTATTTATGACAGCTACCCCTTCCGCACACAGCATAAGGCTTTACGCACACGAGTCGTATAAGCGTAGTCGTCTCGTAAGCGTAAAGACGCAACGAGTAGGTACGAGCCCTGCAGAGTTCTACACACGAATCGTAGCGTAGGCGTACTGCGCCTCTAGCCAAGATGCATTCTGCATATTTCTCATATTCATTGTCATTACGATAGTCGTAGCGCACTGGCTTAAAAAGCAAGCGTAGAAATACTCTCTCACATGTTTGTATCATTTTTTCAATCGCTGTGGTTCAACGCTAAGTCACGTGGTCAGAAATATGTCAAACCAATACTTTTTTCTTGTTTTCTATTAGCGTCAACGATTGCAGAATGCATCTTGGCTAGAGGCGCTGATCGGACCACAGCGATTGAAAAAATGATACAAACATGTGAGAGAGTATTTCTACGCTTGCTTTTTAAGCCAGTGCGCTACGACTATCGTAATGACAATGAATATCTCCTACGCATCGCTGCGTACGTTTTAAACGCGGAATAATCTAGAATCTAGAAATGTGTAGTAATGACGTGTTAACAACAGTACGGACCTTGCGGCTGTAGTTTTTTTATTTTGTAAAATGAAATTAAAATACGTTTCTCTGCGACAACGCTTCATTTGAGGACTTGTTTGAATAAGTATGTACTTGCTTGTATTGCTCTTGTTTATGCGAGTCTTACGATATGCTTAGGCTAGGTGTGCGGAGGGGTTGACGGCCTATTTCTAAAATTTCATATTCAAATATTTCAACCCAGGTGTAGCGTGGCGCCATCTTCGACCACGTCTTCACTTAACACCAGGTGACTTGTGGTCAAACACTACCCTGTAGAAAGTAAAAATATATCTCACCTTCGGGTGGACCCATCTTTAGTTTACTTTAGTTTTCTGTGCGTGCGCTTATTCTTTTTGCATGGCGATGTTTACTTATTTTTATTTATGATAGCTTTGTTCCATTTTAATTGTTTTTAGGTATCACCATTCCACAATGCATGACATTACATTTTTTGTTACTTACTCTCACATTTTATTCATGAAACATATACATACAACAAAATAAATTTACTTATGCCTATTCACAACCATGTACGAAGATTATTATGCAACATGATTATCCCTACTTCCCTACTTATATTATAAATGCGAAAGTAACTGTCTTGTCTGTCTGTCTGTCTGTCTGTTACGCTTTCACGCCTAAACTACTGAACTGATTTAAATGAAATTTGGTACAGAGATAGTTTGAACCCTGAGTAAGGGCATAGGATACTTTTTATCGCGATAAACTGTAGCCCACGCGGGTGGAACCGCGGGGAACAGCTAGTAATAAATAAATAAGGGTTAATAAAACGGAGTTTAACTTACTCCATACTCTCTCTCTCTCTGAGAGAAGGCCAGAGTCCCAGCAGTGGGAACGTAATAGGCTGATTATGATGATGATGATGATGATGAAGTATAAACTATCGTTAGTATTGTTGCTCGTAAACAAAAAAACTATCGATAGTATCGATTATCTTAGACTATCGATAGTTTACCGATTTACAATAGTATTGGCTGCCTATCGATAATCGATATATACTACTATCGATTGTTTTTTATTTACGCGCAACAATATATAATCGATAGGCCTATCGATAGTATGGCTTTTTCAGATGAAAACTATCGATAGTTTTACTACATATAGTTTGGCAACACTAAGCTAGGATAAAGCCGCTGGCTACAGTTAGTAGTTACATTTACGCGTATACACAAAGCAAACCGAATAGCATAATCTTATTAGGGGGTAGGGGGAGGTAATAGAAAATATTATTTGAGCGAAGATAAAAATCCACGCGAGCAATAAAAATTAGTCTATGTCCTGATCCATTGTATGATCTAATTGTGCATAAGACAATTAGCTAACATGTGCATTTATCATATACGTAGGAAGTAAAATAAGATGATTACGCGATTATGAATATGCGAGCGATCGAGTGTAGCGAGCTTGACCATGTTGAGATATTTCTTTAAATGTAGGTTTGAAAATGCCCTCCAGTTTCGACTGTACCAATTAATCAATACAGATAATTACAATGGCGCGAAAGAACCCACCCAAAACATTGCGCTATATCTCGCATTATTGTCAATAAATGGACAGTCAGTAAGCAGTTATCATATTTACATTCATAATGAATATACATATAAACTTGACAGGCGTGAGCGAAGCAAGCACGAAATTTTCACCTTTTGTCTTAAATATTTTGACTGCTAATGCTACGGTACTGTTTTCAACCCTATGATCAGGTCAAAACGTACTTTCTGAATATGACGATACGCTTACGTTACGAAACCGTGTGCGAAGGGTTAAGTCAAGTTAATCTTATCGTACTGGCGTAATAAAGCAAGCGTAGAAAATACCTTGTGTTCTGTGCTCTTTATACTGAAAAAATGATTGGTTTCGTGAAACTGGTTGAAGCGTTCCCTTGGCTATACGAGGGGGGGACCCAAAAGTAACGGGAATTGGGCTGCGGTTGGGAGAGCTAGTGGCGGAACTCTTTGTTCGACCAGGTGTCCGTTAGGGACAAGACTCCTGAGTTAGTGTGCGAAGTTCTGTCGCTGTGAGTGCATCGGTTCGTCCGTGGGTTTTTTTTATAGTGAAACATCATTTTCCATTTCGCCGAAAACGTGATGGCCAATCGTCGAAAGCAACGTGCAGCTGTGAAATCTTGTTTTCTGTTGAGAATATTGGCTGCTGAAACTAATATCGTAATGCTTAAGCCTGCTTATGGGAATGCTGCTCTAAGTAAAACCAAAGTCTACGTTTTTTACGTTTTAAAAATGGAGAAATTTCATTTTAAGACCAACCCCATTCAGGACACCCCTTAACGTCAAAAAGTGACAAAAACGTCGACAAAATCAATGATCTAGTTTGTGAAGACCGTCGCTGAGGCATTGATCAACTCTAAGAGATATCTGGATTCATGGAGTTCAATTCAGAGGATTTTTCTAAGATTTGCACATGAGAAGAGTTGCAGTCAAATTTGTCGCTCGCCTTCGCACAGGCGAGCAAAGGGTTAAGGGAGCCTCGATTTCAGGCATTTTTCCAAGCAGATTTTGACCAAAAACTGCATGGCACTAATTGTCCACCCTTACTACTCACCGGATCTGGCGCCCTATGATTTCTTTTTGATCCCCAGACTCAAAAGAGACATGAAAGGAAAGAGTTTTGAGGAGGTAAAACACTAATCGCTGAAAGGCCTAAAGAACATCCCGATAAGTTTTTTGTTTATCAATGGAAGAATCGTTTGTAGTTGTGCGTTGTGGTCAAGGGAGAATACGTTGAGGGCAATAATTTTTTTTTGTTGTTGAAATATTAGCAAATAAAGAATAAGAATACGTTTTTTTTGGGTCCTCCTGCAATCATTTAGTGAATATTTATATATTAATGAGCACGTCGCTTTCTACTCCTAGCATAATCTTCTTCGTCTGAAGAGAAAGTAAGATCATCAATAAATTTACAGAAAAGATCTGGTTCCAGTGATATCATTATTTCAACTAAATGAGATTTCGTTTGCAAAACGATAACGCGACGATTCGTTAATAGAACTACAGGTCTTGTACTCGTTGCGTTTTTACGATACGCTTACGAGACGACTACGCTAACGAGACGACTACGCTTACGAGCCGTGTGCGGAAGGCCTTAACGAGCAATACGAGCACGGACGTCGGACACGTCTGCGAAATGAAAAACGTTTGCCTTCAAATTAAGTGCCTGCTGCAGAAAAAAGTTAACTAAATATAATTACTTTTAATCACTAGATATATGAGTTCACAAAAATTTATTAAACATCAAAACCGCCAATTTTGGAAATCGCACCACCACCTACGTAATAATAACGTAATATTGGTATGGGTAGGCAAAGATTTTGGCAGCCTGAAGTTCTCTCAAAACTGTTATAAGTCCTTAATGCTAGATGCTATTATTATATATAATTATATATGTAGTACCGCGGAATTATTAAAGATCTATTAAAAATAAATATTTTAGTAAGAACTTCTGTTTATTTATATCAAATCGTTTGGTCAGCATACGTCGATAAAGCATCTAATCACCTCATTTGACATCGATTTTCTTTATAATGTACTGAAAACTATTTTACCTCTATAAAACTCAGAAAGAGTAGAAAGTAGCAGTATGAGTAGGCGGTATTAATAAGAGCTTTAAGCTAAATAGCACAAAATATGAAGATAATTTTTATAATCGGATCTGGCGTGACATACAGGTAATAAATGACTGAGCCATGATGAGAAGTGTACACGAAATGTTATAATGTTGATTTTGATTACTGAAAGTACTGAAATTAGCGGGAAATTATTTCGATTTCCCGGTACTTAGCCACAGTCAAAGTTCCTGGGAAACCTGGATTTCCCGGTTGGAAACCCTATTACAGAGGTTACAGCTACAAACAAGCATAAATTGGTACAATTTAAATTTAAAATGTTTTTATTTTGTGAGGCGAAAATCCATTGGTTAGTATATAATATATAATGAAATTTAAAGTATCTTAGTAAACTACAACTAAAATTATAACAAATAAAGCATAAGTCTTGTCAAGAGAGAATAGTTCTAGGCAAGCAGCATACTCCATCATCGACCACGTCATCACTTACCATCAGATGACACTCGAATGCTTACCTAATCCTATTAAAAAAATTAAAAAGGAAAAGTGTGGAGGACAGATACGTCGCCAACTTGCTGCTAAAATTCAGCTAAGAAAATCATAATAAACGACATCAGTT
This sequence comes from Opisthograptis luteolata, assembly GCA_931315375.2. Taxonomy (NCBI): domain Eukaryota; kingdom Metazoa; phylum Arthropoda; class Insecta; order Lepidoptera; family Geometridae; genus Opisthograptis; species Opisthograptis luteolata. The sequence continues at coordinate 9,177,043 of OV928033.1, forward strand.
GACAAAAATAAAAATTGTTTCACCAAGACAATGCCACTGTTTACGTTACAAACGCTAAACTTTAAGAATTACGGTTGAATTAATTGTCGCTGCATCCACCCTACTTGCCAGACGTGGTTCCGTACAACTTCCACCTGTTGCCAAATTTAAGAAAATGGCTGGCCGGCTGACGGTTTTCGCCGAATAACGAAGTCAATGCTGCTGTAGGCGTGTATTTTGAGAAGAAAAAAAAAACAAAATTAAAGTCATGAATTTTTACCAAAATGGTATTATAGAATTGGCCTTGGGGAAGCGCTGATATAATAACTATAATAAAACAGTTTTTAAATAAAATAATTCCCTGAAGTTTATGAAACAACTAGCTGTTAATATCTGTTTATGAAAGTGGGAAGACACGCGATGAAGTCTGTGTCGAATTTAATGTGTCAAAATCTACTCTTTGTAGAATAATTCAGAAAAAAGATAAAATTCTATCTCAATTTTCTGAAATACAACGAAAACTAAAACGTGTACGTTAATCAGAATATCCTGTACGTTCAATTACATAATACGTTATTCAATTTAATAATTGCACCTCTATAACTGAAATAACCTGTGTTCTGACCTCTATTTATGAAACCCTCTGTAAATGAGACAGATATTTATTTATACCTGGATATCTGAGACACTGGGTACGTGGAATACCTCTATAAGTGAGACATATTTGCAGGTCCCTTGAGTTCTTACTTAACCAGGTTTCAATTTATATCCTTGTCTAGTACCCATAACTCATGTTTCGAGCTTAATTTGGGGCTAGGTCAATGTATGATGTGCAATGGTTCTCCAGTATTTAATTTTTACTTGATGACATGTAGTACGAAATTTTAATTAATCATATTAAATCCTGTTGAAAATAGATAATATCATAATCATTACGCTCCCACCTATTATACCATGCTAGTCCAGAATAAACTATGTATTTAAAAAAAAGCTTATGATGAGCTTGCTTAAAGGTCAGCGGTAAAAAAATCTAACTTCCTATCATGGACGTTTCTACATCTATGCTACCTATTTTGGAAAACATAAAATATGCTAAGCAGTGGATCTGAATTGTTTAAACGATGTATTCGGCATCTATGTAACGGTTATAGATCCAGTTATCAACTGTTCGCTACATAAGTTATTGCTGATACAAATATTTTGTTAGTTGGGGAAGTACTAAACTAGGCTTCTAGGTAACCGACGTCATAGGTCTATTTATAGCACAGGTAAGGCTCGGTGGGCGGGACGAGGTGCGCCCGGCCGGGGACTAGCTCCGGAAATGCGCTGCGCGAGTGCAATTGCGTCACTGGCTATCGATCGACCCCTCGTTGCCGGGCAACCTGCGAGAGTATCTGTAATATTCGTGCGTTCGCATTCGGGAGCACTATATTGGCTAGGACATCGCGATCGTGCATTTAATGAATTAAGTGTTCTCTAATATTAAAACGTCTTTGTTAATACATAGAGGCCGCGGGGTGTGTCTTAAGCAAGGTATCTTAATATCTTGCAAAGTTTTAATTCGTTCCTCTTACGAAAACGCGCGAGTTTTTATTGCAACATGTGCGATCTTAAGGAGTTCGGTGAAACACTTGGGTGCGCTTTGGTAATCGCCTTCCTCGTCGCATTTATGACTGCGGCGTTCATTGTAATTGCAGACACCGCTAACATCTTCATTCTATCATTCGTAGTGGTTGCGTATTTCATGCGTTTAGGATCAAAGCCTCAATAAATGGTAAGGAAGGGCTCTTGCAAATTTCTGTCAATGCCTAACGGCAAAGCCGCGAAAATGAAATGTGTTTTTTCTTGGTGAACGGCAAAAGAAAATAGATTACTTTTTTTTGTAGAAAATGCTGAATTTGATATCGGACCGACTGGAACGAGGCATCTGTGACGACGTGCTTGAAGTAGCTTGGTCCACCATGTGGAATGTCACCGATGAGACCCCTCAGAATTGCCAGCGCTTCCTGGAAAACCGCGGGATGGAGTTCTTCCTCGGGTGCCTGAAGGTATTATTTTATTTCTAAGGTTTTTTTTTTTGTTTTAGCTGCCGTCTGGAATAAAGTACCAACTCCGGGAGTTGGGATATAATATGTTCTTTTTTAATCAATTTTCGATTCTTAGCTTTTTTATAGTCTCGATGTGTTGAGAAAATGGCGAAAGAAACAATGGCAGTCGGGAATAGTGTAGCTTTCTAACATTCAAAAGGTTTTCAAATTCAAGATCTAAAGACCTACTCCTTTACATTTTTACAAGATTTCAAAATAGATTTTCTTGTAACATTTGAAATGAATATAAAATTGAAATAAATCGAATAAGATTTCTATTTCCGATTTAAGACCTTCTTCCGGAGAGAACGCGCCGCGCCGCGTCGCGACCGGGCATAAATTGCATTTATTAACTAACGTTCGTTTTAAATTTAGCAAAGTGTTAAGAAAAATACTGCAAAATCGAGTATATTTTCAGAGCTTTCCCAACAAAGATGAGTTGCTACGCAATATGATGGGACTTCTCGGGAACGTGGCTGAGGTCGCCGAGCTGCGGCCCCAGCTCATGAACACGCTGTTCCTCACCGTCTTCAACGAGCTGCTTGACTCATCCAGCGATGGCATTGAGGTAAGCTCATTAAACAATCTACCACTCTAGAATATCTTGATGAGGTAAGTATTTCTACAACAGAGTCTCGACGCGTCACTAAGGTACCATTTTTATAACATGTGGTCGTAGGATATGCCAGAATTTCTATCTACATTCAGCTGGTAATTGTAAGTGTAAGTGTCAAAACTTGAAATGCAAAATGGGGACGATAGGTGACAATTGAAGAGATGCAAATATGTAGAGAGTCTCGCTGCGACGGTGAAGATACGAAGTGTCGGCGGGTCGCTCTTATACTTATTTAGAGTATCATCTCATGTCTCCACGTAACGGACCTGTTGCTTTGCTTGAGTGAAACGCGCGGCTTCAATGTTCACTTAAGTCGTGCGTCGGGTCAGGAGTCTGCTTGACGCCTGCTAATGAGGGCGCTCTTACGTGTTGCTTTTTCTTGTCTAGCGCTATGAATGCGGAGTGAACTTCGGTGAATATCAACTTGTGTTTACTTATACACGACTGTATTTAGGGTTCAGTATTTTATTGTTTCGTCTTGTGTTCGTAAATATATCAGATTGTGTCCCAACAAATTTACCCGTAAAATAGTATTGTTCTGATAGTTACAATAATGTTATTTTAGTTGTTACATAAGAAACATTTTTTGTTACCTTTTATGTCGCTGTGTATGGTGAAAGATCATAAAGTCACGTTACTTATAATGATCGACATCAACTACTACCTACCATGATGAAAAAGTACGTGCCTTTGTTATTTGATAACAAAAAATGACCTCAAATTCAATAAAATTAAAAACCAAAATGTTTTGACGCGTCTTTTAAGTAGGTGCATAACAGAGTGACTTATATTATATTATTATTTATTGAAGCTGTATTAACAAGGAGCAGAATACCTCGCCAGCGTCTACGTAATTGTTTGACAATAAGACTTGTGGATGTCTTATAATAGAGAATAAGCAAGTATCTTGTGTGCATTCGTATCATACACTAATATAAATTTTAAATTTGAAACAAGATGTTATATTGTTTATTTATTTATTCATTCAAGACCCGGGCTGGGCGCAAATTTGCTCAAGTGCAGAGCCGAATCGGCGCATTTCATTAAAAAGATAGATAACTCTTTATTATTATGGAATTATTGTTTCTTGTAATAACAAGATAGTATATTAAGTATATTAAAGAAAATAATAGCTTAACTAAAGTGTCAACCCGGTTTCATCGCTAAAAGGATGATTTTGGTGATTTTTACACCCATCTCCCCAAGATAATCGCATGCAGATATTTTTTAATCCTTCCTTCCCCTCGGGACCCTTACGTAATTAATGAAAGGCCCCTAAGAGCACGTAGTCTGAAGCAATGGAGCTGCTTTGTAACGAGTCGAGAAGGCATCAGCGAAATGCCACCGCTGTCGTCCGGTGCTCAATGCTCCTCTCTCAGCTGCCAATCTTAATTGAAAACTCGCATACGCAAAGTGGGGCGAAGGACACTTAGCCCACGCTTGTTCGCACCTACTAGACGAACCCGTGACCTAGGACCACTTGAGATAAGTGCACTCCAGCTGCTCTACGATATGTAAAGAGACGATCCTAGTTTTTAGATCGGACTTATGATACATATAATTATTGTGAGTCTTATCTTATTCTCTTACTTCAAAACAGTAACAAATTAACCTGGTAATCTGATCTTGTGATGGCAATATCTATACTTATATAGAGATAACATTTGTTCCGGATAAACTGAAAAACGATTGAACCAATCTTAATTAAATTTGGTATGAAAATAATTTGAACCCTGGGGAAGGACATAGGATATTTTTTATTGATATAAACTGTAGTCCAAGCGAATGAAACAGCAAGAAACAGCTAGTAGGCATAAGATGACTAAGGTTGTGGATTTTTTATTTTTATTTGTTTCTCATCATCATAAACACATTGGATTTTTACAAACATGTAGCTAGGATTTGGCCTTTTTCTCGGAGATAAATAGAGAAAAACAGTAAAGAATCAACACACTCACAAGAGTGAGTGTCTGAACCATCAGAGCAGTTTGGTTGCTGGTTTTCCTTTGTAGTTTGTAGAACAAAACAGGCGAACCGAACCATTTCCTTATTTCAGGTCAGCTACAACGCCGCTGGTGTTCTGGCGCATATGGCTTCAGACGGGTTGGAAAGTTGGACCGTAGAGTCTCCATTGAGGGAAGATGTTTTGGCGCGTGTGGCCGCCGCTGTCCAGCGCTGGGACCTTAAAGCTGAGCGGAATATTAACTACCGTTCGTTCGAGCCGATCCTGAGCCTGCTGCAGGCTCATCACACGCCGCAGTGCCAGCACTGGGCTGTTTGGGCTCTGGCCAACTTGACCACGGTCTACCGTAAGTTGTTATCGATACTGGATACCATTCCTTTGAACCCGCCGTTAGCCCATATGATAAGGTTTACTACTACAACTTCATTTGATGTTTTGCTGCAGTTTTACCAGCTAGCTTTGGAGAGATAAGACGACCAGACTAGTGTATAGCGGGAAACTAATCAAGTCTAAGTCGCAAACCTTAGTAAGGAAAATTGCACCGATTATTTCGTAGATTTTTTTTTCACACTACGCCCGCTACCTGGAGGCAGTCCATAAAACTTCCAGATATTTCACTTAAAATATCGCGCTCAATAAAGCAGACCGCGCCGCAACGCATTACTTTTTAAACATTAAATGAACAACAGAGATGCAAAATTGTATGCGGTGCGGCCAGCCCTCATTTTGCGTGAGGCTTTAGTGTATTGTAATTGCCTAAAAATGTAACATTCCGGAATCAATAGTTCAAATTGTATTAATCTTGTTGCAGCTGAGAAATATTGCTCCTTGGTGATCGCTGAAGGAGGGCTGGTGCTCCTGCGTAAGCTGCTTGAAAGACCGCAGCCGTACTTGACGATCAAGACTCTGGCGCAAACCGTCATAAACAACTGCAACACGCAGCAGCTGCGCGAGCACAGCGACGCCCTCGCCCGCAGGGAATTCGTCACCAACGTCGCTTACGTGGCGGAAGCACCCGGCGATCCGGGTTACTGATATGGGGCTCCTGCAGATACCACGCAGCGGCTTGGTTTCTGGCAAGGATTGTTTCTGTTTACGGGGGGCTCCATAACGTTATACATCATTATTTTTACCATTCGTAACTTCACCCACGGAGATGTCTTTGAACTAAGACAATAAGCGTCTGATTTACAACAGTGACTCAGTGTTTCCACTTTTTATTTTGGTTTAACCCTAAATTCTTTAGGAATGATTTCTAAATAAACGAGAATAAACTTTTGTGATCCCTTGATTTAGAACGCATAACCCCCTACGCCTCCTACGCACACGGCGTCGTAGCGTAAGCGTATCGTAAGACGCATGTAGTACGAGAGCAGTACGAGCACGTAAATCTTCAAACAAGTTCGCGGACGAAGCATTGTCGGAGGAGCGTTCAGCGTCTGCGCACCGCTTTGTCCGCGAACTTGTTTGAAGATTTACTTGCTCGTACTGCTCTCGTACTACACGCGTCTTGCGATACGCTTTCGCTACCACGCCGTGTGCGGAGGGGGTAATTATTACCTATCATAAAAACGGAACAATATATTATTTGACATTTATTTCATTACATAATAATAGGTACTCGTACCTAACAATCAATCTTAACTAGGCCCTAAAACTCCCTAAAAGTGGAAACACTGCTCCAACTTGTCGAGTCAGTTTATAGGAAATGACATAATACTCTGTTTTGTGCAAGAGACATTGAACGTTTTCCGATGTATCCAGCGGAAATAAATGTGATTTTTTTCTCTAAGTGTTAGTTCGTTGTGAATTGGTGTTTGCTTCTTATAGTGACTAATATACATTATAAAATTGTTTTATATATGTGTATACTATATATTTATATCATAAGATATATTTATTTTCAGCCCGATTCCATCATGTAGCCGATATTAAGAAAATAAAAAAAAAACTAACCAAAACTAAACTTGTGACTGGAGAAGTAGTGCGCGCTTGTTTGGGCGTTGGCTTATGGGCAATTATTTATTGCATTGGATTTGGTTTTAGCAGTTGTCAATATAATTTATTACGTTTACATTTATAATTTTATTGACCATGTTTCTATGGTACTTCAAGAGATAATCGTATATAATTATGTTGAATTATTTATTTCACAGTTTCCTTTATTAGTTGTATATCGAGCTTAATATAATATATTATATATACGTAGGCCGTTATGGCATTTGAAAAATATTGATGTTGTTAAACGGTAGTTTTAGGATAAGTTATCAACATGTTTGTCAGATACTCAACCGTCAAGTAGTAGTGTGCAAAAATTACTGTATTCCGGATTGAAGCTACCCGTCGGTGGTTTTTCCAGTAAAATTACAGGACATAAAGAGTTTTAACATCTAATATCTCAGCGTGACGAGCGCAGAACGTTGCCGCACAAGGATTTTGAACTGGAACTTCATAAGTCTGGGTGGCACTGAACTACAACGGACACTCGTGACGTTTACCATCAGTCCGGCGATTTAATCGCCTAGTCACTCAGTGTTAAAGAAATATTGTGTTGATAATCAGACCGTAGTCCCTTTTATTCTTAAATAAGCCTTCATTTTAAAGTACTCAGATATGTCTTAGTGTTAACTATTATCCCAATTAAACGGCACGCTATCCGTATCTTTACAATTCTTCTAATCAATAAGCAAATGTATATTACTTTATTGTAATTTAAAATGTTATTATAATTTATTATTAGATTGAAAACTATAAGTGTATATTAATTTGGTTTAACGTTTCTTATCCTATATTTTTGATCTGTAAGAATTAACCAAATTCGCTCTTTGTAATTTAATATTTATTTTAGCTAATTAAAAAATGTTTTTAATTGACCGGTTTTAGAAAGAAAACTACATTATTATCATGGTATACTTTGAAATTAGGATTTTTAGATAAAAATAACAAAATATATTTACAAGGCCGTGTTTATAATATGATATTGCGCTAAAATCAATAAACTTTCAGTTAGTAACTCACTATTGATCGTAATCTACCTAGCTCACTTTACCCACGATCTTTTTGAAAAAGAGATTGTATATGGAATAGTGGATGTCGTGCTGCCGCGGCTATAGATGAGCAGCCGTTACATACGGACTACATGACCTAGTGCGTTTGTGCGTGCAGACCTTGAAGGAAATCACATAATAAATTAAGTGATCAACAGCTAGACTAATGGCGTAAATTTATAATAAACACGGCCCTTACTAGTCATAACTTTTATTTCTATTAATCTTATATTAGTACATAATATTAGTATTGTGTTTAATTAAATACTGAATGTAGAGGTTGATGATTTGTTACATATAAATATATATATATTAACTATTATTATGTAGTCGTAGATCGTAGATTATGTTGTAAAATAGGTTTAAGATTAAATTTAATAAATGTAACGTTAAAAATGTGTGTTGTTGTTTTTTATTTGCTGTTTCCCCATTGCACCCACCGCGTCCTTTTCCTACTTCTATGATGAAAATGCAATAATTTGTTCTGATAATGGTGTCAGGAGATGGATAGTGGATCTCTTCAGTGGCCAGTGGCTATTAGTAACCCCTCGAGTTCTCTCTTCAGTGCCTAGCGCTTGGGGTCGGGGGACGGGGGGGGGGGGGGGGGGGACTAACTTCTGCCACTATCCTAAGTCTTGCTCTCAACAATTGTACTTGTAATGCCAAAGTGAAATAAGACTAGGAAGGTTTAAAGCAGGTCTTCCCCATCTTGTGCACCTCACCAATAGTCACCAATAACTGACATAAAACCGGTCTATCACAATGTCCAGAATATATGCACCAAATCTAGCCAATCTACTGAAAGGCTGCAGCAACACCAAAACAACAATGAAGCGCAAAAACTTCCTGAGCTGTAACTGGTCGGTCACTGATACATTTTAGGACGATCCCATAACAAGACGATCGTGATGCTGTCTGATGCGATGAAACTCAGGCATGTGTAGTGCTTTCCAGATTCGGTGAGGTGTAAGAAACCGCAGGAAACACTTCACGTGTGATAAACGTCGATGAAACTGAAGCAGCCATTAAATGTGACAATTATACAGCTCGAAATTAATCTGAAGGGGGATGACTGATGATTTTATGACAACGCGACTGGTTATTTTGTAACCCTGGACGAGGGGGAGACGCAGCAGTCAGACCAACCCAAATATCGGACACCCCCAAAGTACAGTCATCCACTATAGTCACTGAACAATCATACATATTCTGTACCCCTAGTACAAGTTTTGAAAACGATAAAAGTTTTCGTAAACGTCGACGTTTACCACCGCCGACTTGTCAAAGTGGCAACTCGATCTGCTTAAATTCAAAAAGTAACTCAATAACATTGTTGGAATATAATTACAACGATTTAAAATAACCCGTATTAACGATTTCAGTTCCTCCCAGTCTCGGTAAGATTCGCTGAAAAAAATATGTATGGATGGAAACGAAAACTTTTATAGTTTTTGTAAACTATCAAAACCTGTACTAGGTGTACTGGTTTTGATAGTTGTGTTTATCATCATTAACACCAACCATCAACGGAATCATCACTTAACATCTGATTTGTTGTTATTGTAAATGCTACCTTGCGCTTACGTTCTAAGAAAAACAAACGTTACTGATCTAATACTAATTTGGAAAATCGAGTATGATCAGATATTTTTGTCACTGACTGAAGAACGCATCTGCCCTCTTATCGCATTTCGCATCTTCCAGGAGCAGCAAAGTCTTAGATGTTAAACTATTTTGTATTCTGTCATATCGATTTAAAAGTTGGGTCACAAAATAACTCATGATGTACCTAACAAATTTTATACCTAAATAGTCAAACGATGCGTAGGCTTAACGAAGTGGTTTATATGGGGGTAAATTTTTAAATAAAACCAAATGCTGGGTATAACAATGTGGTACCTATTTTTTATTTTATAACATTTCATATAACATAATTATATTCCTATACACATAAAATTTGTCAATTCATATAAAATCTGAGGCATGCAAAATAATTAATATTATCTCGACGTACATAACATAATTATAATATTATGATTTTATATAACTTTGTGCTCTTCGCGTTTACTTTTGTTTCACATTTTAAGTGCTAAAATTTCATATGGCGATAACTTTGTATAATGTAATAAGATATTATAATCTATAACTATGCTAAAATACATGAACAATGAACATACTTTGTCTATTATAATGATGTAATGAATTAAACTAGCTCCAGATAAACGTGTTTTGTGTTCATTTGTTAGTAGGTGCATTTCTCAACGACAGCCGACCAACACTTTACTGATCATAGTTGCCACTACAAGTAGTACAAACTTACTCGCATCTACCGCAAAATGAACTTGTTAGAAATAATGATATGTGGTTATTTGTGTACAATTAAATGGTTTAACATCAAAGTAACAATTTTAAATATCACATAATATTCGTAGTAATATCTTCTATTATAATAATAATAATGTAATATTAAATGGTCCTTTTTTACGCTTTACCTAAACACGTGTCTGCTTGTATATTTCTATGCTAAACTCTAATGTGTTATGTAAGGCTATTTTCAATAAGGTACGATCTAGGCCACTTCGATATTGCTATTAAATTACTTGCTCCTTAAAATATTTTCATTCATAAATATACTGTTTTATTGCTAATTTAGGAATAATTTTACTATTACAATGAAACTAAGTGCAAAATGAACACTCATTACAATTAGAGCATCGATAAGGCCTGACTGCGGTTAATATGAGGCACGAGGAATTGACCGTTGTAGACAAAGGCAATGTTCAGTGCATACGTTAGTTAGGTTTACGGTAACATATGACGTCACATAATAATTGTGGCAGCACTCGTGTAAGAGCGCAGATTGGGCGTTCCTACTTACGATCCGACATTGAACATTTGCATACCTTCGTTTCGAATGCTGCCATCTCTACTGCTACAAGTGCGTAAAACATGAACGCTGATTTCTGCTAGTGTAGCGTTGCTATAACTAGGAATTAAAGGTCCGAATACTGTGTGCACATTCACGGCTCAGGGCCAGGGTTGGTGGAGGGGGCGCGACGTTAGCTGACACGTGGGGGCGGCGCGGCGCGGGCGCGAGCGCACCGCTGTTATTCGTTGAGGACACAGGTGCGCATGAGCGCATCGCACACGGAGTACGGGTCGCAGTTGGACGCCGGCCGGCGGTCCTCCAGGTAGCCCTTCTTCTCCTCGGCCACCTGGCGCGGTATCCTGATGCTGCTACCGCGGTTTGCGACTCCTGCAAGACAGGACTCATATTAGTTTCTACAATACGTCGTGTGTCGGGTCGCCCTCTTCACTCTACCCTCTAATATGGTCGAGGAGAGCGATGGCTTGCACATGCGCCAACTCGTGTACGGGTGCTGCTTGTGGGGTCTGGTCTGCTTTGCCGGCGTAAAGAGGTTGGAAGGAACAGGCGTAGCTAGTCATAAGTTTGACGTTTTTGGTTTGATGGAAGTTAAGATGCTAAGGATACGAATACAAGTTTTTTTTTTTTACTATTTACAGGGTAGCGTTTGACCACAAGTCACCTGATGTTAAGTGGCGATGTGGTCGAGGATGGCGCCACGCTACACCTGGACTGGGAACTGGCTCTCAAGTGAGGCTGCCGGAACACACCGATAGGTGCTTGGCGACAGATTCTTAACAAGAGGGTGGTAGCTAGCCAGGCGAGTACTAGAAAATACCCTACCACCAAGCTATGGTTTCATCACGATGTTTTCCTTCACCGAAAGCTCAAGCTCATTGTAGGATTCGAACCCACGTCCTATGGATCGCAAGCCGACGTCACTACCACTGAGCCATCATCGCTATAAAAGATTCTTTAGGGAAGATTGTATTGTAATAGATTTCAATTATGTCGTCCCATTACTTTTCTACTCCTGCTGGACATAGGCTTCTCTAAAACCTATAGGTATTATGGGGTGCTAAGGAATGAATAAGCACGCGTTTCGCGCTTAGCCAGATCTATGTTAGATCCGGTGAAGCTCCGGGTCAAATATCTAATGTCATCTCATTTGTCCAAAAACCCTAATATCTACCCTAATTTCTAATCATAACAGTTCTGTGGCAAAAATAAACTAGTTCACTCGTTCGTTTCAGTTTAGTGATTTCATTTAAGTACTAAAATCATACTACGAGTAAAAGTTGCCTGTACTTAAGGCGGAAACATAAATATTAAATACATCGACGTGAAGCACAATAGCCAAGTTAGTAGATATGTAGTAGGTTATAATTGACTTCTAAGATAGTCTTACATTGTTTGTTAGTTTGTTACAAGTGAAGCCAATAATATGTTAATAAAGCTATCTTACCGGCACTAAAGTCGTTAATACTGGCTGTCTCATGGAGACCGGTGAGACGACGCTCGTTGTCCTTGCCACCGCGCGGGTCGTACACCTTGATGTGTTTCATGTGCACTTTCGACAGTTTGTCGATTGCCTTCTCAATCTCACTGGAACAACACAAAGAGATTTTTAAGTTGGAAATACGTTTTCGTAGATCTTTGTTGCTCTAGGCCGATTATTTTGTTACTGACACGAAATACCTAGTGTTACATATAAGTAAGACGACATAAAACGACTTGCCCCGCGGGGGCACCCGCATCGTTAGTGAAAATTGTCTATACAAACTTTAACATCCCATTTGACCCCTTTGAAATACGAATGTCTACTACACCCCTCCATAAGCATACCTTCCAAATTTCAAGACTCTGCCTTTCTGTGGTTTAGGCCGTATGTTGTATCTCAGTCATTCACACAGGACAAAACCTAGTGTAGGTAATATAACGATAGTATTTTTATATTTATTTCACATTAACATTGGAAATTAACCCAGGATATCATGTCGATGATGTTCATCAGCACGCAATAATGTTTCACAAAGAACCTCGACTTCAATAACGCAACGAGGAAAAAAGCTGTTTTCCTTTTATTTAAAGTTAAACTAACACTCAGTTTCCTTTAGCCATTGGCTTACAATTTCGAAACTAAGAACACCTAGCAATGCTTTACTCGTAAATAGAGGATAAAAGTAAACTATGAAGACTTCGTCGTAAAGCTATTTGACTCGGTGATGGCGTGGCGGCGCTGTCGTCGTGTTTAGTGCTACGTCTTTTCAATATCTTCATGCAATAGTTATTAGTTACATTTTTTGTTCTCTAGCTATGAGATCGATACCACTAATAAGGAACGTTAAAAAGATAAGAATAGCTTTACAAAGACATTCCTATGTTGTCTTTCCTAATGTGCACTAAAATGTTTCTGTTCCGCCGTGGTTCCCCTTCCATTGCTGTATTGTTTTGTGGCATGTCGATTGTAGGACAACGTAAGATACTTACATAATACCGTTTTCGTCACGCATCTTCTTAGTAGAGAAGTTGGTGTGGGCACCAGATCCGTTCCAATCCTGGACTGGTTTGGGGTCGAAGGTGACGATGACGCCGTACTCCTCCGCCAGGCGATGCAGAATGTAGCGTGCCATCCAGAGGTCGTCTCCAGCCGTGACGCCCAGCGACGGGCCCACTTGGAACTCCCACTGGGAGGGCATCACCTCAGCGTTGGTGCCAGCGATAGGCACGCCGGCGAAAAGGCAACATCTAGAAGAAGACAAAGTCATTTCAGTTTCCGATAGAATTATAAATTAGGTGTGTATTAGGTATAACAATAAGTAATCACAATTTTTGTATTTCAATACTTGCAAGTATTTTGAACCTTCTTGTGCAGCAGGTGAGCAATTACCTACTGCTAAAAGTGTAATAGAATGTTGGAGCAATAAAGATGAAGAACGGTTATTATTTTTTTGGTTAAGACATTTAACTAGTTTCTACTCAACATTTATCTACAATTAGAGTGCTGGAGTGCTGGGTTTTGATTTTAACAGGTAGGTTTGACATAAAAATCTAGGTAATGGGTAACCTAATCTACTAATTACTCAATGTCACAAAGAGACTTGTAAGTCTTGAAAGTAATATCTAAGGGAGGTAATATCTGGAACTAAAGACCCGATTCTAAAAGTTCTTTTACCAATAGAAAGCCAAACACTAGATATTGTATGCTTCAAAATCTATTGGAGAACTAAGTTCGAATCTGTTACTACTGTAGGAAAATCTTTTTCGTTTAGGTACCTGTAGTGTGCCTCGACGAGGTCCCTTGCGAAAACCTTGTTGGCGCCGACGCCGCAGTAGTAAGGCCCCTGCGGTGGGGGGAAGCCGCCAGGAGGCCACCCGAAGGGCCGCAAATCTGAGTCCAGCAGAATGTACTCTTGCTCGATGCCGAACCAGGGCTCGTCGTTCTTGCACTTGTCGTACGCCTCTTGGCACTTCAGCCGGTGATTCGTCTCTGCAATCAAGACACATTTTACACTTCAACGTATCAAATAAAGGGGTGATAAAAATCAATCAAGTCCGTCATTTCCGATCCAAATAGCGTACGAAGCACTGTCTGCTGTGTACCTAGTACCTACCTATACCTACATAGGTACTAGATACTTTTGTAGTTAACGCTATCATTTTTTATTAGATTTCTGCAGGTATTTTCCTTATAAAAGCCTGCCAAAATATATTATGCTACGACAAAATAGTTTTAAAATCGTAAGGTTATTTGGTAACGCGTTACTCATATGCCTAATACTACACTTTCGACTTGCTGAAGGTTGACCTCGTTATTCGACAATAAAACTTTGGCAATGTGCCATAGGATTACTCCATTCCCCTATAACCCGTTAAATCTTATTTGATGCGCGCAATGCGTTTCAGTACCTAATGTTTTTCTTACGAACCTGTTGGTTCCATATTGTACTTGAATGTGTCGCACATAACCAGAATGTGGTTTCCGCGCCGGAAAGGGTCCTTGTATATAGCGCGCGGCACCAAAAATGTGTCAGAGTTGTGGCCGATGGCCTGACCCGTCGAGCTGCCATCGAAATTCCACACGGGTAGATCTGAAAAACATATAAAATTCATATTAATCCTTGTAACATACTGGGTTACGTTGGTATCTGGATGACGAGATGAAAGCACTTTCATGAATTTGTAATACAACCTGGCCGCAGAGATGGATATCGGTCTTGCCTAGGTATATTAATATAGGCAGTGGTAAATACATGAATTCTACAATATGATACATCTGCCTAATATTACTAGTATCTAGGTACAAAAAACAATATCACGAATCTGTTAATGTCTAGGCAAACGTTACAAGGTAGTAGGTACTATAAATAAAATCTTTAACCATAATTTAGTAATAATACCACTAAAAACAGAAAAATCCTTTTTATAGGAATGTTGATATTAAATGAAGTCTACTGCAACATTTATACGTCTGCGGACAATATTGCTGCGAAACCTTTCAAGTTTTCATCAAATGTGTTCACGTTTTCCTGGGGCCGCAGGCTGCAGCGTACGCAGAAAACGCTTTCTAAATCCTGAGGGACGCAGTACGGCGACAAGTGATTTGTCACATCTCTCCGTTTCATATTTTCACTTATTTTCCACAAAAACTGGTCGCCTATAACTTCGAGCAAACGAGCCAGTTTATCTACAAGGTAAAATTACATGTCGGTTACCTTCACCGAGTAGTGGGTAATTTGTAAAGTTATTGGAATCATTTATATAAACTACTACAGGTATTACCATAAATATTCTATTCTGTGCTAGTTTAGAATCTATTTACTTGTTTACAACATTGCGCAGTTGTAGCCATTTTAGTAAAGTCGATTGTTGTTTACCTAATCACTAGCACGACCACAACTCAGTCGGCCTGAAGGCTAAATAATTTACGAAAAGTGTGCTAAATAACATTGTTAATGAGGATGTAATAAAACTGTGTTAGCGTCAGTGGACGTATTGGGTTTCAGAAGCGTCATCGCGATTCAGGTTATTTTTTTTAATTAGTCTCGTTGTTTGACCGACTTTACAATTTTACGAGCGAGGAAAATGGGGTACAATAAAGAGTCGACGCCTTTGTTCCTGGACAGACAACAATTATGAACAATCAGGCGTGTCAAGCAGACGAGAGTAGGTACTAAAGTTGCATTGTCGCAATGACGCAGACGAGGTATTCACAGCGGATCATCCATTAGCATACATAAGTGCATCATCATCATCAACATAAAGACTAATAGGTACCTTACGTACTTGCGAATGCTATATGAGATCTTCACGCCTGATACTATAAAATATCATCATCAGTTTTGTGTCCGCAAAACTCAAACGTAGTATATGGATTGCAGTGGCGTAGCGTGCCTTGTCGGGGCCCCGTATAAAAATTTTTTTGGAGGCCCTTATATGGAGGTAATGATTTTTCACAAAAGAAAAAAAATATTGTGAGAAGTAATATTTGTTTATCACATAATTTACCCATTTTACAAATAAAAATCGAATTTTAAATATTCACTCTCCTTGCCTTTTTACCGGCAAACTGATTTATTAAATCATTTATGGCTGATGATGATTTTAGTTTTTCAAAAGTTTCTGCCTCTATGGACAATAGTGAGATGTCTGACAGCCGTTCTTGTCCCATCGAAGTTCTTAAGTAATTTTTTATTAGTTTTAATTTTGAAAAACTTCTTTTGCCGTTGCGGTTGTAACTGGAAGGGTCAAGAATAAAAAGCATGCTGTGATTACCTCGGGAAAACTGGATGCAAGACTATTGAATTTTACTAGCAATAATTCAATGAGCAACTTTTGAACGCACGCTTAAGGCGGGAAAAAAAGGAATTGCTTTATAGAATTTTGTCATTTGTAAAATAAAATAAATTAGAAAGTTTTTATTCTTTTTCCTTACACACTTTGGGGGCCCCCGTGGCCCGGGGGCCCCGTATAATTGATACGGCAAATACGGCGGTAGCTACGCCCCTGATGGATTGACTTAACATGTTTACAAAACATTGCATTTCCTATACAGAAGAGTTTTTATATCTAGGACTAAGGATATATTCTTTTACGGGAACGAGAGGAAAAATCTAAAGTCTTACGAGTATTATAAGCGACAAAAAGAAGTGTAGAACATTCGTCTCAAACATGCCTAGAAGATCAATGGCGAAGACGTAATGCAGGTGCAATACCTGAATTTTCGGTGAATTTATGTTCACTAGAATGCTTTTATTTACTTTCCTATTCATTAATGGGTATCAGACTGAGCCACAGCGAAGCGTAACTGTTTTATAGCTATTAATATAGCTATAAAACAGCCACGCTTCCTCTCGTTCCCGTATAACATGCTTTGAAATTACCTTTGGGTTGTTTCGGGATGAAGTTTAGGGTGCGGTCCTTACACCGGAGGCTTTCACCGGTGCCGTCTATCCAAACGTACGTGGCCAGGATCTTGTCCGCAGGCATCGGCAGATCATTGTATCGGCCAAGAAGAGTCTTAGACAGGACAGCATTCGGAGAGTTAGTCAGCACCGGACCCGACAGTATCTTCGGGTTATCTGCGGGAAAAGAGTCAATTAGTTAGACAGTCTACCAAACACAATGACTGTATTTTGGGCTCATGAATGGCTACAAACTCTTTCTACGATCAATAACTGCTTCCGACATTTCGGGTGCGCAAGTCAGTAATTTGACAACAGTCTGCTGTTTTTATAGTTTAGCGGAATTCCTTTTTTAATCTAATCGTCGTTTTATAATGTCTTGTAATTCTATGTAATTAATGTTATATTAAATCAAGTCTACTATACACATTACACACACACAGTTTACATTTAACTCGTTTCGTTACTGAAAACAAAAGATTTTGAAAGCAAAAGAATAACAAAAATCTGCATCAATTTCAATGTTTTGTACAAAATAAATCTAAAGTATGACAGCGTAAATGTCATTTCAATAAAACCACGTGAAAACTTTTTGTTAACATTTTACTATTTAAAACCAACATTGTTGTCCGAGTAAAAAACCTATCTCCATTCCAAATTTCATGTTGTCCGAGTAAAAAACCTATCTCCATTCCAAATTTCATCAAAATCGATTTAGTAGTTACGGTGATACGTGATAACAAACATTCAAACACACACAAACTTTCGCATTTATAATAAGTATTAGTAGGATTAAGGATAGGATGTTACACGTTCAGGATTAGCAATCTGCCAAAGTGTTGCGGCGCGGCGGATAAATAGAGTCGATTACTGATCAGTTTTGATGTCATGGCCATGGGTACTCCGCGCCTACTTTTTACCTGTCGTGTGCCTGAACTCCCGACCACCCACATACCTGGCGCCCCTGTGAGATATAGAGTGTACTATGCGTGTGTGTGAGAAATTTCACTAGTGTGGGTGTATACGTTCTTCGAGTCAGTGCAGTGAATAGTTATTGTTTTGTTCTGAACATTTATGATGATTCGTTTGTTTTAATACCTATGTTGTTGTATGAGTTTTTGACGTGACAACGTCTTATAATTCGATAGAGCCGGCTGCACGCACGAAAAAACATGACTCATGCGGCGTTACCTCGCTCTGCGGCGTTACCTCGCTCTGAGGCGTTCCATGTAAGGCTTGAAGTGCAAGCGAGAGCGCGGAACGAGCGACAAAGAAGCACAATCGGCAAATCGACGTTGTCACGTTCAACTATCGTCAGTAAACCGACTTTACAAACAACCAATTTTTTTTTTACAAAATGTTTTCTTTTTATCCTATCCAACTAATTTAATAAACGTGAAAGTTTGTGAGTATGGATGAATGGATGTTTGTTACTCTTTCACGCAAAAACTACTGAACGGGTCTAAATGAAATTTGGAATGGATATAGCTTATACCTTAGATTAACACATAGGCTACTTTTTCACCCGGAAAAGGTTCCTGCGGGATAACGGGAAGACGCGGGTAAAACCGCGGGGCGCAACTAGTTTAATATATATTGCCCTATTCCTGTGGGCAATAAACAGTTATTATGACCGTTGGGCGAGTAGGTTATCATTATCGGAGGCGCTAAAGACCCGGGTGGGCCTTGGCCTGATCAATAACATTCTTCCAGACTAATCTATTTTTGGCTTTCAGTTTCTCAACTTCATCCATCCATCTTAATTTTGGGTGACCACGGCTTCTGCGACCGTCTGGTTTTCCCTCCAGGAGACGTTTAGGTGAGCGTGTCTCCTCCATGCGCTCTACATTGCCTAACCAGCGGAGGCGGCCTACTTTCCCTACCTTGACTATATTAGACGTTAAGGTATTGATATAACTGAGCGATTCAACTCTATTATTAACGAATTAAGATCAACGAACACCCAGTCTCTTTGAAGTGCCAGTGTTCATTGTTTGTGATTTGTATCGAAGTTGAAAAGATCGTCACACTTATCACTCATAAGTGTTTCGTGTTACATACGTAAATGGGATACGTAGAAACTGATCAAGTACATTTGTAATAAAATACTTACTATTTGAAGATTTGCAATGCAATCCGATATTGGTAGATGCACTTGTTTACAAACAGATAAAAACGTAAGCTATCAAATAAGTACCTTCAATTTTTCCATGCACAGCGTCCGCCATTATTTCAGTGTTAGGCAAGGCCTATGAACCTGTAACAAGGGAAAAAACATATTAGTAGGTAAGTAGTTATAAAACAGGTTGGTACTACCCTACCCTTTCTATCATAGTCTTATGAAACTATAGCTCGGTTACTAATTGGTCCATTACTAATGGATTTCTGAAATAAGGTGCCGGCACTGCCGGCCTACGTACAGTCAGCAAGAAAAATAGATTCTGTAAACAATCTTAGATCGTGAAAATCTGTCTCGTAGGGTCAGCGTGATGCGTGTTCAAAGGAACATACACACAAACAAACAAGAATAAAAAGTTTTGACCACTCATGTTTTTAATTTGTCTATGCATTATTTATTACGCACTTAGGTACGAGTGCCTAGTTATAAAATGTAAGCGCGTCATTGCAATACAAGAAGAATACAATTTTTTATAAACTCAAACGGTTTTCCCTGAAAAAACTTACTTTATCATGAGTATGTATATCCTACTAATATTATAAATGCGAAAATTCATGTGTGTGTGTGTGTCATCGTATCCACCAGTACAACAGAGTTACTTACGATCGAAATTAATAAAATCGATCCTGATCCGTTATCCGCGCTTTTGGATCGATATATGTCAAGTCTCTACATTGTCATAGAGGTGCACGTGAAGAAAATATTCATTAATTGGCTTTATAACGGGCAACAACTAGAATTCGATACGCCAAGACAATCTTAGGAACGAGCCAAGAAAAAAACAGAGCTCTAAATTAGATTAATAGATTTGATTGGCGCGATGCAATCAGCAAATTCTTTGCTTCAAATTCAAAGACATACACCGGTTTTACAGATTATCTTGCAAGTAGTTAGTTCGTTATCAAAATCAGTAGGTGCCAGTCATTGACCTTATCACTAAACATTATGCGCTTGTGTGATCAATTTCCCGCATAATAAAGTACCATTTTACCTTATCATTTTCCACACGAACTCACTTTCAATGTCACAGACAGTCACAGAGTCCCAGTGCGATGAGACAAAATGTCAGACAAATATACATACTAAAAAGCAACAACCACGTAGGAGGTACAATTTAAATGCGTGATCGACGCGCGCGCGGCCTTCCAAAGTTCAAGGAGATAGAAATGATAACGATATAATTGTCATATCATTAATTAAATAGGACTTCCAGCAATAAACGATTAATATTCGAAAAACGCTGAAATGTATTTTACTACTACGGTTTTTAAACTCATGTTTACCTTTCGTCTGACTACTTAGTGATAGGTAGCTCGTATGATCATAAAATGGTAATGTCATCTTAAAACATCTTCATTAGCCACCGGAATACAACCGTGTTTGGCAATAGAGATTTAGCAAGAAAGTGGTAGCTAGCTTGGCAAGCACTAGAAATAATATAGCTAATGTTTGAAAACCATGTTTCTTTCACCGAGAGTTTGTAGGACTCGAACCTGGAACCTTTGTTTGTGTCTAGCATCACTATTCACCACTAAGCCATTAACGCTTTATTTACCACTTGCCCGTGCCCACGGCTTCGCGCAGATTAGACAAAGATTTAGGCTTCCAATTATGCAACTTTTTTTCTTCATAAAGGGAGCCATTCAAAAGGGATAAAATGAACAATCACGGAATGCATTAGGTATTACATGATTGTATTGGACCAGTTGATCCATAGCCAACTCTTCCGGTTCGTGTTAGTTAAGATCAAGACCATTGGTACTGTGCCATTGGGTTACTATAGGAACCATACTATAGGTATGTCTCTACTCTTAGGGACCTGCCATACGATTGTTATCTTATTTATACAATCTTACATTCTCGAATAACACATAGGTTCGACTTTGTTTGGTAAGAACAGACTCTTTCCAATGTAACTTCTCTGTTTTGTGGTCGGTTATTCCAAATACAGATGGGCAGATGAGTTAATCAAGGTGGCTGGCAGGGACTAGATGATGAGAGCGAAAGAGAGAGAGACTTGGAGTAAAATGGAGGAGGCCTTTACTCGTTGAGAGGTCCTTAATAAGACTGCATACTTATGTTTAGTTAATTAATCATTTATTTTATATTTTTTGCAATACTATTATATTTATGTCTAAGATTTAATTTTATAATGATATGTAGGTAAATAATTTAATTTATTAAGGAATAAAGAGGCTATAATTATTTATAATTATTCCAAATACAGGGAGGAATTAATAACCGTACTTCGGAAAGTGTGTGTGCAGAAGTGTGTTACAGCAGTATATTGGAATCAGTATGAAATACGGAAGAAGTGAAAACGTAATATGGAAAATAACTATATTTTCGACGTGTGCATAGTATTTCTGTGACAAATAGATGCGAGAAGCAACTAATTGCTCATGCAGCATTATGTATGTATTATGTGTTAATTTTATAAATATCTGAAATATTACACCAACTCGCTAATGTGTAGAGCCTTGGTGCATCCAAGGTTCAAGGATTATACATATAGATTACTAATCTCGTTCATACCGGTTTGGTGTTGATTGTCCCAAGTAGCACTGGGTGATAATAAAAGAAACGTGTTATGGGTACAAATACGATGTACCTACGTACATACGTATAATATTATGAATTATTTATGACATAATTATATATACTTATTTCAAGAAATAAATATTAAATGGTATTCGTTGGTAAGCACATTCAATTGAAGGGCTGGACAGAACGACCTATTTTTTTAATGTTCTTAACAAATTGTGTGGTAATAGAAACATATTACGAATAAGATTCATGTGAAAACATAAAGTGAACAGAACAAGTGGCTAAAAAAATGGTAAATTTTGATAAACTGAACAATATGCTTTTTTATGAAATTTTTGTACGAACTGACCACGCCCCACTTTCATCAATCATTTATATTTGCCCCGTGCGATGCGGGAGAGAGTCGCTAGTTGACAATAATTACGATGTGTTTTGTACAGATGACGTTTATTATTTATCAACAATTGCTTATTATCAATATACTATTTATTAGTAAAACCACAAATTGTATCTACGAGTAACTATGAGTCCATACTAACACCATTGTCCTAATAGAGCTTGTGAGACTCAGAGTAAAATGGGTAGGTAATTTCCTTGTTCTATAGCAATTTTATTTATATATATAATACACTTGTGTGTAATGTTGAAGTAGTTAATATATTATACTACTTACTACCTACCTAAGGTATATAGTTAGTACATAGTTCAATGTAATCACTGCAATTGTTATATGGGCACAACACGTCATGCTTCAGGTGTATGACATTCGACACTCTTTAACTTTGTTTTTAATATATCAGAATGTATATTACCCATCAGAAACTAGTGTTGTACCTACATCATTGGACGCAGATAATTTATTTATCTCCGTTCACCGACCTACATGAAACAAATGACATTATGCAAATGATGTGTTGTTTCAGCTGTGCCTAGTCAAAGTTTAACCAGAACCTAAACCTTTCCTTCATATTATACATTTTTGATTATAGTTGGGTGAGTTTATTTATGATTTAAATAATACGGCATAAAATACACCATGAAACAAGCATTCGTTTTTATTGAATGGTTGGCATTATTTTTCCGTGTTTTGATCTCGATAGTAATGAACTAACATAACAATCCTCCTTTATTGCTACAAGGGGTCACGAGACTCACGAAATTCACAAGTAGGGTTGCCAACTGTACTTTATAATAAAGTATCGTACGTTATTTTACGTTCGTTACTTACTTTTAAATATCTATATCAATAACTTACACTTTATTATTATTTTTTTATCATTTCTAACAAAGAAAACAACATGCTAAGAAACGAATGCTTACTGATTTACTGAACTCGATGGGGGAAAAGGACTCAAAAGGAATTTGGTAACCCTACTCACGAGTCACGACATAATTGTTGCTGAGTCACGAATCACAACAGCGATGGATGATTAACTAATTACCTACTGATTCTACTGGGTAGAACAAATATTGTAGAACATTAAATCGATACGAGCTCACAAATACTTAGCTACCGGTTACTACCGTCGAATACCTACCTGCTATTTACCTTGCAATTACTTAGTGTAGAAAGGGAGTGAGTAATATTGTCATTTACTTCAAGTAGGCAGACGTCTACCTAGGTAGGTATGTGCCACATGAATTTTCTAGTAAAGGGGCTAAAATGTGAAATTATTTGAGTAATATATTGTGAATTTGTGGACTGCCGATGTTGTTTTAGTAATTGTAAAGTAATAGCTATTAGAATAATACTACAATCACCTTCGAACGACTATTTTCAAAACACATTGTTCTTAACTAAGAACGAAGTCACGTTGTCGCTGTGTGTGTGTGTGTGTGCTAGGTATGTAGGTTAGGTACTACACTTAACTGGTACAAAAGAAATAAAATACTTTTTAATAAAATATCTTTTAGAGATTTACTTTGAAGCAATCTACGTCACATGCAAAGCGCATTGACATAAAACCTTCGATTAGGTGATTTCATCTCATTTCCTTGAATGTAACCTTACAAGTAATAAGACTATGTTTAAAAAATAATAACGTTACTTAATTATTAAATAAATTGCCAGATATAGATATATCTGTCTCTTTCTATTTATTTACATGTTTACCTTATCTTCTGTTTATATTTTATCAGTCTCCTGATAAAAATCTTCAAACAGAAATTATCACGAAGTCGTCCCGTATTATCTATTCCAAAACTAATTAACGGCGCGGCGTTGAAAGGAAGGAAATATTTTTACTATAAGCTCGACGTAATCAGGAAACTGTTATTCCCACCATAACTCAAGAATATGAGAACGGCAACGTCGCATTTCATAGAAAAAAACTACTTCAAAACGAAAAGAGACGTTGGAAATACCTCACAGCGGGAGGCGACATGGCGCCTAAACATACCTACAGGTGACAGACCACCCCTGATGTCCATTATAAGAGTATAATAACATATGACTAGTCGTGCCTCACGGTTTCACCCCTATGATAATGCCAATAATATACCTAATAAAATAATAACAAGCATGTTACAGTTAGAATGACGCTCAAGTATTGATCAATGCTTGAGTAGCGATCGGTGACGTACTTGTATGAACTGACAGTGGTGTCGTTTCGGTTTTGCATTCTCTAAAATTAAAATAGGTTTGACAGCTCTAAGAGTAATGCTGTCCTTTTTAAAACACTTTTATTAGCTTGACTTGTAACTAACTAACTAACTAACAATGTAATCAAATCTTAGAAGTTAATTTTCACCTACTTCTAATTTACTTCAGTGGTTAGACAGCAATATCATTAGACCTGTCAAATTTTGTTTAGTTAATGAGAATGCAAAATTTGCAAAACCGAATCTGTGCTCAAGTCCTGATTATCGCTTGAGCGTTATTCTAGAATACGGACCTTATACTACGACTACAAGTAGGTCAGAAGATTGGATAACATAACAGATAATAATTTACGGCACATTTGACTTAATGATTTTGACAATACTGCCGTTGAACCAAGCATCTATATCAAAATGTTAGATTATT
Source organism: Opisthograptis luteolata (assembly GCA_931315375.2). Taxonomy (NCBI): domain Eukaryota; kingdom Metazoa; phylum Arthropoda; class Insecta; order Lepidoptera; family Geometridae; genus Opisthograptis; species Opisthograptis luteolata. The sequence continues at coordinate 9,201,756 of OV928033.1, forward strand.
AGTAACGCTGTCTAATTATCTAGTAGGGTAGACTGGGTACTTGGGTAGGTACATCCGATACATTATCTACCTATAGGTATTAGTAAAACTTTATCGGTTCTGGTACTTTTGTCTGTTCATAATTATGATTATTTATTTATTTTCGACAACTGCATTTTGGCATAACTTATTGTAAAAGTAGGTAAACACGAAATATACTTAAACAAACTTTTTATCTACCTACCGTACATAGACCTTATACCTATTGATCAATACAGTAAAAAGGCCAAACGCAGTCATAAAATGGCTTAATTATAGCCCATTCTTACATTAATTATGCAATAGTAAATAAAACGTGCCACTTTTGGAAAGCAAGTCGTATCTTCATAGGTCAAGACCGTCGCGTCGTTTTCGAGTATACCTAATATGTACAAGTTTCGTTTATGTATGATGCAACGAGTTAATTTGACCCGCGACTGCGACATATTAATATTACATATGGATACTTATATGTGTAAATACACGCATTGTTGACCTATTTAGCTTATCCAGTTATGATAATGGTTACATTATTGTGTCCCTGGCTTTGACTTATTCCGAGAATTCATTGATTTATTTAAAGTGCCATCAAACTTTTTAATATGTAAGTACTATTTCCTATTTATTTATTATGTGCCGTTTTGTTATAAAAATGAAAAAAGTTGGCAAACCAGCAATTTTCATTTTTGAAAATACCGGTAGATTGAATGAGATTAACCAATATTTGATTTAAAAAAATAACCCTGGTTATGTAGGTACCTACTTCTCCAATTCTTTATTTTATTGACGACATCCCAATTGGGTTTGTCATTTTAGCGACTTGTGCATTTTTGACACTTTTTGTACGAGGCTTGCAGAATATTATTTGACCTTTATGTATCTTAATCTGTGCCTATCAATGTACCACATATTTTTAATTCAGTCCACGTAACAGTTTTATGTGTCTATCGACGATAAACAAAGGCTTGAATTAATGCATACGTTATATGTACCTACTAATTATTAATTTATGTAAGCAACTAACCATAAATGCATTGTAAAGCTATAACGAAAATACTAATGAATCCCTATCTTAATGTGTTATCAATTTATCTTGTTTATTAAATAAATCGATAAGCTAACACCATATGGTGCGAATAACGCAATAGATAGAACTAAAATGATATAACATAGCAGAGGCACAAACATTTTAATATGTAATTCCAAAGAATCCAAGTGCAAAAACAAAAACAATATTAAGTATTACTTAGATACAATCTATGTACCAAGCCGAATACTATGAAAAAAGTAATTGCAAAATAAAATTTGCACTTAGATAGGTCCTTTAGACTTACAAACCCTTCAATTTAAGAAAATAATTAGTTATATCGTAAAAAATGCAGAACCCGATTTCAGTGGTATCATTTTCAACCGTTTGTCCCGTCCTATATTCTTTAGGGACTTGTGTATGTCTACGATGGGAATAAATTTAAAAAATACATACAATGTCCAGAGGGCCTTCAAACTATTTTGTCGCAAACTTTTCTTCAAGTTTTCGTTAAGGTGTTGAGGCTACTGAGACCTGCGGGCCCTAATTCGAAAATTCCGAGCATAACACCAGGGTCTTTGAAATTGGTTATTTAATAGGATCGCATTAGCACTAAAACCCATTTTTAATAGCTTTGAAGTTAGATTGTCTTGGGAATTAAAGAACTTTTAATGATTTCATAAGATCTAATCTAAATAGCACTGATTAGCTATTATGTACATTAACGATGTATTAGTTAATAATAACTAAAACGAGTTATTAAACTCGTCTTGCGCTTTTCAGTTTACTTGGTCTAATAGTATTATTTACTAAAAACGTGTCAGCATCAGCAAAGATTTTGACGGCTTGGAATTTTTCTTTTTCCAAAGAAATTGTGCAGGTATTTAAATAAAAAAGTAAATATGTTGTATAAATAAATAATTATTTTCTTTAAGTCTTGACCTAGTAACTGAGGTATTCCTCGATTGTGATACTCGATAAAAGTTTATCTAGTTAAAAAATGTTTTTGTGATCAACATCAGTAAATTCTCATTGATGATTGGGTAGGTAATATATACATTTTCAGTAGAATCAAGAACGCATGAAGCGAAAATTGCGTTCTATATTTAGTTCAGCGTTATAAAGAAAGTTTTGTAGTCCAAAAATAGCCCACAGTAGAGTTTATTAACTCGTCCGTCCGACAACACTTTGTACTGGCAATGACTTGCATATTTTCTCGGAGTTTCCTATTGTTTAGTTTGAGAAAAATATAATAATTTACACCGTCAATTTCCATCTTTTATTTCCATTTCTTTCAGTCATTATTAGGTACACCCACTACCAGAAAGCAAGTTTAATTAATCCAATAGTCATATTATTCTCTAGGTGTGTTTCCCGTAGAACATCAAATAAAACTAATTGATCAACTGATTACTACGATATCTCTCCCTATCTCGACTATTATTGCATTTAGGTGTAACAATCGTTCTTGATAAATAGATCTTTAGGCAGTACGAGTTGCCACTTTGACAAGATAGCGGTAGTAAACTTTGACGTTTACGATAACTTTTATAGTTTTCAAAACTGAAGTGTGTGTCTAACTAATAACACCGTGCCGTTCTGCGATATCATTTCTAACGCGAACAAAATCGTGCAGAAAATGCTTTGGTATAGGCAAGGGGATTTCTATAGCAGCGCGGGCGGAGCCATGAACTAGTGAAGTGACAGTTTACAGGCTACACAAATCTGTAGCAATAGGTAAAGTTTGTTGTAATCTCTGAGAGTACCAATCCCAATTCTGAAAACTCTTTCACGAATAAAAAGGTACACTATTCCCGAGTGTCATAAGTTGTGTTTTATTGCGATAAAATTCGGGCGGCAGGTTCCCGGTCGGCTTACCCGAGCGGGCAGACACGTGAGGACTTTTATATTATGTTACTTTCTGCTACGGAACCCTTCATGGGCGAGCCCGACTCGCACTTGGCCGCTTTTTTTGTCACGATAAACTGTAACTCACGCGTCTGAAACCGCGGGGAACAGCCAGTTTTCAATAAAAACAAACACGTTGTGGGTTGTGAAGGAGTGCGCTGTCGGCCGGTATCATAAAAATATTTAAAACTTTCCTTAGATAAAGAGTTCAAATATACCTACAGTAAGAGCGATAAAGGGATTATTCGGGCGTTTTCCTTCGTCTCTTCCGACAACGGTAACGCAGCGCTGCGCCGCTGTTTCATAATATTATCCTATTCTGGGGACCTATGCACGTTTGTGTAGGTATTTTAGTTCGTTGGCAACGAACGCGGTAGGTAATGTCTCTTATCAATATAGATTTGCTTAATTTGGGGAATCCTAATTTCACACAGTCGTATGAAGCTATTTACGTATTACGTTGTTTTCTTAGCATAATATTATATTCGGAACAAGAGTTTGTTAAAGAACTTACTTATAAATTGCCAATGTTACAAACATACGTCACACGACATATTAATAAGACAGAGAAAACATTTTGAAAAGTCATAATTCAGTAGTACCTAACTACCTAAAGAGAAAGTTGGTGTATGTGTTTAATCAGCACCAATAAGGTGGTATTCCAGATAGATAAGTAACTGCATTTCCAGTGGGTAACTGGCAAACCAAGAGTGTGGACGTAGCTAATTATTTATAAATGTACCTATCATAGCTAATTACAATCCATTTATTGTAACAATATCGTATGTTAGAAAATTTTAAATATCTTATTTGCTGATAGAGTGCAGAGTTGTAGACATAAACATACAAGATAACAAGTTACATCACTCTTGAAGGTTTTTTACAACGGGGTCAGTAATAATATTACTGTACATGTACAGGCAGCGACAAAAGTTGCTGATTGCGCCTTATATCCAAATTCAGTGGTATTTGATGCTAAAGAAGCTTACAGCAAACGACAAGAGTTTCGCGAGTTTTTTTTTAATGTGACAATTTAGTAAAACTGATTTTGTGTGGCATCTCTATATCTCTAATACGCTGGATGATAATAAGTTACAGATTTTTCATTGATTAATTATTTGCGTGAACAAAATGCGGAAAAATTATTTCAGTATAATAAAACATTTTTGTTAGTTAAATAAATCAAAAAAATTAGATTTAGAAAAATATGTAAGAAGTTTGTGTTATGTACCTACATAAAAACTTGAAAATAACAAAATGGGTTTTGTTCAACGATCAGTTTTGGTGCTGTTTTTAGGAATAACACAAAATACTCAAAATACCTAGTTGTGTGGCTTGCTCTAACGATCTAAGCTTCTTTGACTTTAATTTCTCCGGGGTCATTATTTTGTTAACAATTAATGTAAGTACACAAGTCATTCATGAACACAACAAAGCTCGCGCCTTGAAACCGTTAGTAATGAGTTTGCACCTTGTTTACTTCCTGATGCTTTCAGTCAGTTCGTAAGTAGGTAATTGTACTTCGCAGTACGCGCACTCACAAAACATATTTTATTTTTTGTGCCAAAATTCGAAGGATTCTACGAAATGATCGCGTAGTTAATCTAAATATTGCCTTTGTGTTTTGACTTACGAAACCCTTTATAATTTTGTTCAGACCTTTGTGTTTTTTGTTTTTACAAATACTCGCATATAAACTTACTCACCTAAGATGTCCTAAACCAACATCATATAGGTGCCTACTGCCTACCTACTTAGGTAGGTACATTTATTTTATAAAGTTACTATTCAAACGACCATTGTTCTTTTTCTAGTTTTACTAATGCTGATAATAAGTTACAGGAACGACTACTACTGATTTTAAATTGATTGTTGTTACAAGTACGTTGGCAAAGGCAGGTAAGTAATGTATGATTGAGTGGGGGGGGGAAGTTGTTATTTTTTGTTTCCTCCTTATTGACGAACAAGTTTGACGCGGTCGTTATAAGTACCGAGAAGTTAACGGAATGGAAATCTACTTATAAAGGTAAGTAGGTTTCGTACATACACTAAATTGCTTGTTACAAACTGACCGGACATTTTTACTCCAATGAAATCAAATGTTTTTTTATAAACTAGTTAAAATAATGTTAAAGTTTATTTTTATTTTGTTAATTTCGCTGAGAATAATTCGCAAAGCAAAGGTGTACCGCGAGCGCATTGGGTGTCAGCGTCATATTTTGGTATTTATTTGGTAGATGCGGACGCTGAGACGCGGGCGCGAGCACTCGCTCTGCACGTGCTGGTGACGGTCGAAGGGGCACGGGAGTTTCCACACCACCATCCGTACCAAAACAAAAATGCGCACACTCACTCCCGCGTCCATTTCTGAATCATATCCAGAGTTCCCTATTGAATCTAAAATTATTTACAGTACCTTATGTGTGCGCGGTACGCTAAAAGATGCGATGTGTAGTTCGCGTGCAATGTGTCAGACGTCAGACTGAGGAACAGATTCTATCAGCACGCTGCGCGGTCTGTGGATCGACTGGTGCTCGGCCGAGCTGTCGGCGAATATATGCGTGCGCATCTCCCCGCGCCTGCGTCGTGTCTTGTGGTGGGAGCGCGCTGCGGTGACGGTGTGCACCATCCGAGCTGTCAACTCGAGTTCGCAACCAATTTACCCACTTTATCTGACAAGGGGAAGGATCAACGCGGGACCCTCCATCAGCTCTAATCCCCGGCAATTTTCTCGGCCGCAAGACTAGGGGAACTCGAATGCTCTCATTCTAACTGATCCTGTTACAGCCCCTCACTCATTGGCGTAACTTTCAAAACTATTTTATAATTCGCGGGCATTCGTTTTCCGCTCTTTGCCAAAATACAAACATTTGTGTATTACAATCTTTTTTCAAATACCTAATATACCTACGTGGTAAGACTACTTTGCTTGTGTTTTATTACTACTATATACATAGAAATCTAGAAATTAGATAGTATGTGCCTATAGTTATGACAGTAAAAATTTTTGATATGCATCACCGATGAATAATAGATTATTGTGCATCACAAACATTGTATTAATAGAATATGGTGCACATAAGTAAACATAATATACACACCGGCACAATTAGCGGAACACAAAAAAAACAGGATTTTAAAATCTTTTACTTGAGGAACTGGCCAGTTATGATATTTTTTTAATTTATTGTCAAATTTGAAAATAGAAAATTTGATGACACACACTTTTTTCATTCATTTGTTTTATTTTCCCGAACAATAAATTTTGTCAACTTGTTCGAGTAATAACTACGTAATTGTAATTTTTTTGAAAAATTGCACTTAATGGTTTTTTATAAATTTGTTATTCTATAGGCAATTTTGTTTATTAAAAGCTCTTTATTATGCCTGACTTAACATCACGGGAAATCATTGGGGCTGATGAAATGAGAAGAAATGGCCATACCTACAGATCGATTGCCTCAAGGCTTCGTCGACCAGTATCAACGATTCATCGCAGCATCCAGCGGTACAGATCGTCTAATTCTCTTGTGAGGAGGAGGGGTCAAGGTAGAAAAAGATGTACATCGAGGCGAGATGACAGATTATTACAACTTGGAGTTCGTAGGAATACGCGATTAACGGCTGTACAAGCTCGAAATGAACTGGAAGACGTTCGAGGAGTACGAGTAAGTGAGCGTACAGTTCGCAGGAGATTTGAAGAAGTTGGTTTAGGGTCGTATATACCTGCCAAAGGCCCAAAACTTGAGAGACGTCACCGCGTAAACAGATTAAGCTATGCGCGAGAACATCGTCATTGGGATTTGAACGAATGGCAGCAGGTTCTCTTTACTGATGAGTGCAGAGTTCTTTTAAAACAGATCGATGGGAGACAGCGAATATGGAGACGCAAAGGAGAACGCCACATACAGTCTAATTTTGAACACACAGTGGCTTATGGTGGCGGCTCGATTATGGTTTGGGGAGGGATATGTTTGGGAGCTCGCACGGAGTTAGTGATAGTTACAGGAGGGACCATGACAGCAGATCGATACATCAGAGACATTTTAGAAGAACATGTTGTACCATTTGCCCCATTTATTGGTGACGACTTTATTCTAATGCAAGATAATGCTCGTGCTCATAGTGCACAATCGGTACAGGCATATCTGAGCCACGTAGGTATACCGGTGATGCAGTGGCCAGCAAATTCCCCCGATATGAATCCGATAGAGCATGTCTGGGACTTGCTAAAAAGAAGGGTTAAATCCAGAATGCCACTCCCCAACAATCTGAATGAACTTGGTAACGCATTACTTGAGGAGTGGGAGCGGTTGCCTCAAGAAATCATCGATAACATAATCTGTAGCATGCCCAGACGAATGGAAACCGTAATCAGAGCAAGAGGGGGAAACACTCGTTATTAATTTTGCTTTAATTTTATTGTTAAATCATTTAATGCTTACTTTTTTTAATTTTTTGTGATGGTTCATAATCATCTAAAAATTTCACTTATTTCAAATTTCTTTATTTTTCAATAAAAAATAACGAAGACGTTTCCAAAGTCGTTGTTAAAAGATGTTAATCAATTTGTTATTTTGTGTCTAAAACATTTTCGTCAAATATATGCGTTATTATCTCATAGTCTCACTTTTTTTTCTGTTCCGCTAATTGTGCCGGTGTGTATATTATGGACATTGGTTTGGTAAGTGTTCCGTCATTTGTGTACTGGTATTGAATTTACCGGAAAGTACTAAGCCGGTTAGCCGCATGCTTGTAGAACATTGTGGTTTGGTTAGCAAAGTACTTGCAGGAAAATTTAATACAGTGATACATTAAATAGATGATCGACAACAATGCATTCGTAGTGTACAACTATTGGAGGATCCAAATGCCAAATTATTATTAGCAGGTATCTAGTTATCTACCTAGGTAGAAAAGATCACAATGCAATAAGATATATGATGCACTTTTTTATAAGCTTCATTTTTTGTAACTATGATATATAATCCTGGAAATCGATTAATTTGATGTATCGATTTGAAACTTTGTAAGTAAGTTTATGTGATCCGGATGACAATACAATAATTAATGGTTAAACGAACTTACCTTAAGTGATGTTCGACCATAATTATACTAGACGTTGCATTCGAAGATATTTATTCACTTTGTAGTAATCCTATTTATTGCACAAGGCGTCGCACATAATTTTTAGAGCTGTAAAAATAAAAATCAAATCACAAAAATATAAAATTCACTGTTTCTGAACGATACCTTCCATGTCATAGGCAGTGCTGTCATCTCCGTCATACTTCATTCTTTCAGAGACACTTATCTCGTTTGTTAGTTGTATGGGCTTTAGTAGCTGGGTTCGGGTGGGACTATAAATATCTTCGAATGCAACGTCTAGTATAATTATGGTCGAACATCACTTAAGGTAAGTTCGTTTAACCATTAATTACACTTCGACGTTGCATTCTCGATATTTATTCACTTTGTAGATGTTTAGCGCTTTCACACAAACGAGATAGGCAGGCAGGATTCTAGATAGAAAAATAAAAAGATACATTAACACATATAAACGAAAAAAGTGGAGTGATTATCCACATTATTATGAACCTTACGTTCAACCTAAAACCAATAAGTCAATTGATAATGTAAGCCCAATTACCGTTATTAGCATTCTTGCTTGAATATATTATGAATTACCTTTGTGAATGCAATACTAATAAGCTTCCTGACCATCCTGTTGTTCATTTTATAACATGGACAGAACTCCTTATAACTAGCCGAGGTAGAAGTGTAACGGCTACTATGTGCCGCAAATACCAGTATTTGCACCAAACTATAAATGTAAGTATGTCTAATGTATATGTGACTTGTAGTAGGAGCAATGGATTATCTCTTAGATGTATGAATTAATTTCTTTGATGGAGGTAGCTCTTAGGTGCCATGGCATCTATCTAAAATGATAATACTCTCTCTGGATATATGTTTTCTCTGTGAGGTAAAAAAGTATAACTAGATTAGGCACCAAAGTATTTGTAGGCGAAATCAGTAATTAGTCTATTTCTAGTAAGTGCTTCTAGCCAAATATTGATTTCCATTCGTGCGACTTACTTTAATTTCGCACTCGTTGTATAGTTGACAACGCGAGGAAAGGCACAGACTTTTTGGATATGGAATCAAAAGCTTAACTCTCGTTTGGATAAAATTACTACAAGTGATTGCGTACTAGGATCTCATGTAGATACGTATTTTGAATAGCAAAGTTTAATTCCGTAAACTTCTTTTGTGAATCTTATAGTTTGGTCATCTAAATAACACATTTACCTGATATTAAAACAGAAGCCGAACGGCGAGTCTGTACCTGAATGATATTCAGAGACGAGAATTTGAATCCTATTTGAGAAAATAGGAAAAAATATGGTAATACTTTGAATCATTATTATTATCCCATGTGGCTTTATTCTCGGGTCTTTGCCCGGACCTTTATTAGGCATTGGCGGAGCCGTAGCCAAAGCTAAGAGGCCACGCTAAGGGTGAAGTGTACTATTACAACAATGCTAAAAAGTTATCTGAGTTCTTATTGAAATTATTGATATCCAATTATTATTATTTCTGAAATTATTATTATTATTATTATTATTTTTTTAGTCTAAGTTTAAATTATAATTAATTTTGATACCCCTTGGAAATATAACTATGTTTGGTTGATAATACCTTTGAAACCAGGATATAATGTTACCAGAGAGGGTGAAATGGATCAATCTTCTTTGGAAAAAATAAAAATAATAAGAGTAACTAAAGGCCTTCTTAGGCCTATTAGCTGACCATGACTCCCGTGCAGTGGCTTGATCAAAATAATATTTCTTAAAAATACAGATAAACTAGAATAGAAGGAAGACGTAAAATATATGAGTTTCCCAATCCAATGAATGCATTGACCATAGGGTCCATAAGGTCAGGCTATGCCAAAGGATCTCTTATCCGTAATAATATGTATATACCATCTAAAACATAAATGTGAAAAAAGTGAGACAAGTTCAATATTGTGATGGTATGTTTGGTTGTCAACTTCACATACAAAACAATTGTGGTCTAAATGGGTGCCCAGTTCTGTGAATGAATCTGAAATTTAATGAATTATAAGAAAGTGTATAACATGCATAAGTAAATATAATCATCTGCTTAGTTTTTTAATGATGTAAGTTTTTTTTTTTTTTTAATATTATATGCTTCGCACAAATATTCTTGTACATAAACATCAATTTAGGGACTCCAAAAAACAGTTCGTGATTATGATCATGATAGATCACAGGCACCTGGAGCCAGGTCCCATTCAATGTTTTGGTCCTTTATTAATTAATATATATTATTTTGTACGTATATTAAGCTATCTTTGCTTAAGCTAGTGCAAGATATCTCTGAGAGTATATTAGGCATCTTCATTAATGCAGACAACAGCGGTACTCTGCCCATGTTTATTCTGTTAATCCTTAGCAAAGCATTGAAGGCCAATGTAAGCTGATTTCAATTCTAATAATAAAGTATGCTAGTTGTGATTGTGTGATCCCAAAACAAAAAACTCACGTTACAAAAAAAACACCCCGCCCAATAAGGGAGGCACCTATGAAGATTTCTAGAAGGTACTTACCACTGAGTTAAAACATTATTTTTCCCAAGACGACTCTGACTTCGAGTTTGATACATTTCTCATATAAATCATTCGTAATGTTATGCAGTTTGAAATTTTTCTTTCTATACAAAGAAAACTGCAGGGTAGGCTGAGAAAAGTAACCTAAGGTATTAACAAAGGTAAAAAAGGTAAAAAGGCCCTGATTGTCAATCTGCTTAATCTGGAAAAATATTTTGTTTCGTCAGGTATTTTTAAGTTTCTTTTTTGTAAACTTTAAACACATATAATGACTTTTCTGTAAATATGTAGTATTTCAATGCCGAAATGTGTGTGTTTTTTGTTCCAAATCAAAATACATTTTTGCTTGTTTTAACACAAATCTTAACCTTTTGAGAAAGTTTAATGAACCCTCTAAGCAAATTTTAAATTATGGTCATTAATGTGTAGTAAGACATCAAAATAACACACAAGTAACAACAGATCTCGGTTTCTAAGATAATTACCAACTGGTAGAGAAGCCAATGACAAACCAAAGGAAGTCATTGAAAATCGTAGGTTATCTTGAAGTTTTAAATTATGGATAGGAACTTAAAATTACGGTTCCTTGATGTGGACATAATGTATATAAAAAACCTTACTTGGTAAATATTAGCTGTGTGGATATCTTCCATTTTAAAGTCTTCAGTTGTTATTGTCCTTCATATTCAAAATGAACCTGATGTCTAGAGATGTAGTAGAACGCCAGCCTTGCTAAACTTTGAATGAAGGCCAGAGCTTTCTCAAATTTTTTCTTTGTAAGAAGTTTAGTTTTTAGCATTTATTTCAATTTTCTATCCAACTGTATATATTTCGTTGTTTTGTTGTTATATAATAAAAGACAAGTGTTTTGTGTTCTTGTTTTTTGTTTATGATTTATGTCCCACAGATATAAGTCTAGAAAATGACTGGCTTGTTTTAGCCTTTATAAGGAGTTTATCCCGACTCTTTAAGTTCGTGTATAAGACTGCAGAAAATTCTAAGTTGAACCTTGGTGCCCTCCGTAAGCTAGGTCTTCAGGTATTAGGGTTTCCTTTATCGTGGTTTCTTCTGCCTTTACCATTCACACTAGGATTCTACCCCAACGTTTAGATACCTTATCATAAATCGCTCACCAAATAATTCATCTTTCCGTACTGGATCTATGAATGCATTTTGGCTATAAAAACTCTGGTGCGGCAGACATTGGCTTTTCGCTTGAGCTCGGACATGCTAGCTGCATCTGCTGTCTCGTACCTAGACCTGTCGGAATGAATGTACGGGATCTCACCCGGTTATCATCATCAGAAGACCATTGTCGCGGGTCTGGTGTCGGTGACCTTGGATGATTATGGTCGAGCTTTACCTGGTCAAGAAGATCCAGCGCCATATCAGGTTTTGTACGTATTCACGCTTCACCTATAGACTATTTGATTCAACCAGCAGCATGTGCAGTATTGAAGGTTTTAAAGTCATTGTCCATACTCACGTTACGCCTCTTGGCTGTATGATTCAACAAGCTGCGTGTGCAGTATTGAAGGTTTTAAAGTCATTGTCCGTACTCACGTTACGCCTCTTGGCTGTATGATTCAACAAGCTGCGTGTGCAGTATTGAAGGTTTTTAAAGTTATTGTACGCACTCGCGTTACTCCTTTAGACTGTATGATTCAATAAACTGCGTGTGCAGTATTGTAGGTTTTTAAAGTCATTGTACGCACTCGCGTTACTCCTCTAGACTGTATGATTCCATAAACTGCATGTGCAGTATTGAAGGTTTTTAAAGTCCTGGTACGCACTCACGTTACGCCTCCAGACTGTATGATTTAAAGTCATGGTACGCAATCACGTTGCGTCTCTAGACTATATGATTTAAAGTCATTGTACGCACTCACGTTACGCCTCTAGACTGTATGTCATGGTATGCACTCATGGTACGCACTCACGTTACGTCCTATGACTGTATGATTTAAAGTCATAATACGCACTCATGGTACGCACTCACGTTACATCCTATGACTGTATGATTTAAAGTCATGGTACGCACTCATGGTACGACTCTAGACTATATGATTCAGCAAGCAGCGTGTGCAGTGTTGAAGGTTACAATACGCCATCGGAGTAACTCATTATCAGCCGAGCATCATGCAAGAAAAAAGAATGGAAAAAATCATGAATTATGTGGGTAGTTAGAAAAGAAAAACTACGCAAAAATCATAAGGAAAAAATATCAGTTATTTTTCAAAGTATGCGCCTTTTCCCTAAAAAGGAAGGGACAAAGGCAAATTTACAGATAAAACTAACACACAGTTAATGACCACGAACTAACCTTGATCGTCCGAACTAGTTGGCGAGTTTCGTTCGAGTTTTGTTCGTATCTTGCGTTCCCAACATGTTATTTTTCGTCATTATTTGGACTTATGACGATCTTTTCTCCATAACACTGCTTTCAACTAACTTTTTCACAAAATTTCCAATAAAATAACGAATTTAATCGATAAGTCGAAGCTGCGACGCCCGCACATAAAAAAGGAATGAAGTATGACGGAGATGACAGCACTGCCTATGACATGGAAGGTATCGTTCAGAAACAGTGAATTTTATATTTTTGTGATTTGATTTTTATTTTTACAGCTCTAAAAATTATGTGCGACGCCTTGTGCAATAAATAGGATTACTACAAAGTGAATAAATATCGAGAATGCAACGTCGAAGTGTAATTTGATGGTACTATCGAACTAAGCTGTTTATGGAGCAATGACGTGGAAAATGCAACTTTTCAATGGTTATTAGTAAACCTTGTCGAGTTTGGGCTCATTTGGATTGTTTTAACGAGAGTCTAATGTAGGAGTTAGGAAATGGGAAGTGGGACCATTCAATACCTACCAAAAACACCCTCTAGTTTAGGTTTTATATACTGTGGTACATGAGATATCCCAGATATATATGTCAATGTGAGAAACGTGCCGAAGGCGATGTGAGGGTGATTCGATTTTTATATCGGGGTGACGACCAAGGATGGTACCGAGTACCGAGTGCAACCATGCTCTAGTTATGGTTTCACGACTCTCACGAGTAGATTGTGAGGGCTTTGTTGCCTCAGTTGCCTGCCACATATAGTTCGCACAACCTACGTCCTTGAGATGCGTTGCAACCTCGATTGGGAAGACGCAGATTTAGGTGGAACCCTTCTAATCGGACTGCAACGTCTGCAAGGCAATAAAGAGGATATTTTTAAACTTAACAGAGCAAGCAGCTGTGGTACATACCTAAGCCTACTGGACTAGGAAAACTTCTTTTTAAAATAAACTCCTTCCTTGAGAAGCTAATATCCAGAAAAAGAAAGGAGCAGTTCGACTACAAACAATACCCCCTTATTGTGAAGACAAAGAAGTAAAATAATGATATCATTACGTGCAGTAGGGGGAAAATAATAACTCGAATCGCTTTCCGTATTCACTTTGAATATTGATATTGTGAAACATTTAGGGGTCACGTCTATAGTAATAGTAAAGTCAATATAGCGTTCGTGTTCGTCGCATAAACGTCACGCCCTCGACTGTCCAGAGCTATGGCAATATGACAAGGAATAAGTATATTTCTTTGACCCAATGGGAAACAAATCAATATGGTTACAATATTATTGTTATAAAATAAGATTTGATGAAGCTAAATGCGTATACTGTAGTATTTTCGATATCATATAAGTACTTAAGCTGCTAGGTAGAATACCACCTTCCAACTTTGAACCACGTTTAAAATTAGCAGTGAAATTCTGGTGAAGAAATACCAAATCATACCTAATTACCTACCAATAATGCGATTCTCATATTCTGAAGTGTACCAGGAAAGTCGATATAAGTTTGTTGTGTGCTTAGTACCTAGTAAGTACCTAGGTACTAGGTACCTGGACAACAACAAACAAACAACAATAAAATATGATTTAACAAGGTCATAAAATTAGTTCCCTATATAAATCATTAGATGTAATAATACATTTTTGTTATTATAGCTAATGAGTTATCAAAGGAACTCATTAGTCATTACACTAAGATTAAAGAATAAGCAGATTTCTATAAACATACAACGTATTTAACAACAATTATACGTATTATTGTAAAAACTTAATCAAATGTGGTCCATACAAAAGACTGGGTAATTTAAAGTGGGGTAAGTACGAGTATAGCACTTAAAAGATAGGTACATACCTAATCAATGGTCATTAAAAATAGCTCACTATCGCAAGTAGTAATGGGAAGGTCCTAAGATTGGGATATAAATATTATGCTGCATTCGTATATAATGCTAATGGATTTTAAAAGGCACCATAGCTCTAATGGGACTTCTATCGAAAAGCAGTTAGATATAAAGAGTTTTTTATGAGGTAGGGTTCTTGCATCATAATCCGTATAAAATCTATAATATAGATAGTCAGATGGTGGAAAATAATAACAATAATAGTAATATACATATAATTATGTAATGTGGCTGAATACCAGATTACTTCTCCACCAAGTGCCTACCTAATATTTACCTAGTTATCTATATGCAACATAATCTGGAAAAAACTATTTTACAAATCACTTCTTTAACGTACAAAATGAAGGATGTATTTAGTATTTTAGCGACTCCAATTAGCATTGGTCACGATTTCATATTACTGACACTACACACCATCTAATAGGCACTAAAAAGGATACAAAGCTAGTACCTACAACGTGACTTTGGGGACGGCAGATTCCTTTTAGATGTAAATAAAATGGAAGTTTGTCACGCAGACCACGCGTGGATTCACGAAAATACTTATACATAATATAACCTTCGCGAATATTTATTATTGTGACAGTCAGTGCTTCCAATTTGTATGTAACAGACAAATCTAACAAGCAAGTTGAAGTGGCAAGGGGCAGGTCACATTGCTCGTCGAACCGATAACCGATGGGGAAGAAAGGTTCTCGAATGGCGACAACGAACCGGAAGATGTTCTGCAGGAGACAGACCCCCTAGTAGGTGGACCGACGACATTGTAAGAGTCGCAGGGAGCCGATGAATACCGTTCATGGTGGCGTTCAAAGGGGGAGACCTATGTTTCAGCAGACTGCTTCCGGTTGATGATGATGAGACAAACCTAGCACGCATTTTTCTTGTACCTACCTATATTTTCCATTTTTACAGGGAAAGCAACAATGTGTATCAATGCTTATTTTAATGTTTCCATTATTTTGGTTTTTGTCATTTTAGGGTATTAGCCGAGAACGTAGTTTATGTTGAATTAGCAAGAGATACATTGTTAATTTGGGATTGGTTTTTCTTGCGCTAAAACTATCTAATGATATGACTTATAGAAATGTTGCAGGAAGCAAAAAGGTGCACGACTGTTTTGTCGATATACATGACTTAAAATATTGTTTTGAGAACAAAACATTATTTAAAGTTATAAGTGGTGAGTAGAAACTGACTAGCTAAGAAACAGTCAATATATATGTTCAAAAAGTGTGGATACTAACTTTTGGTCCAGTGTAGTTTTGAATAGGTGCCTACTTCATGAATCTGTTTTTGTCTTTACTCATTTAAATTTTCCTTAAACAATAAAATAACATCGTTTACAACATATCTGCTTTACCTACGGATCAGAATAATGTAATAAAATTATTTGACCATAATAGATATTGGGTGTAAAAAGTACTTGTTGAGATTGTGCTCGTGCTTTAGTAGGTATTTTACCACGTACGATGCAAAAACTAAAGGTGATTTTGGGTGACCCTACTAAAAATGACGTCAATACAATTATTATATGAAGGCAAAATAAACCTCGGGTGAATCGTTTCAAGACATTCAAGTGGATTGGTGGACTCATTGCCCCGTCAAGCGGGGGAAAAACCGGAGAAATAATAAAAAAAAAAAATTTTGAATAGGTATTCAAAACTATCATCATCTATCTATCTATCTATCTATTCAATTCATGTCGATAAAGTACTTACATGTTTATTTGAAAAGTAAATAATATACACATTTGAAAAGTTAGACGCGTTCATCTACTTACGTCGCTGACTGTACCTACCTAGATGACATCTAACATAGAATAATTTTTGTTTACCCATCGTATGGTGGGTTACCACTTTCTTATACCTACCACATATAATACCTACCGATACCACCGGTCCGGTACTACTACCTACCTACAGGTCGTATACTCAACGTTATTGTCAGTACTATTCTAAAACAAGCTAAATCATATTTTTGTAGTCTATAACAGTTAAACATTCTTTGTTCAATTTATCGTCGTTTCCCAGAAAACGTCGAAAACTTAAGCTTGCCAAACCCTTGCTTACCCATGCGAAACCATAACAGGACAGTTAGTAGATATTAATTTTATTTTATTATAATAATCGTGCAGAGCTGGAGCTGGCAGCTAGATACAAACATGTACATAAAATATGTAAGTATTTATGTACAGAGTCAATGATCTCGCGCGTCTGCGTTGCGACTCTGTACCTAGCTCATGATAACACGTATGTTACTCGCATGCTCGTATTTGATCAGTCACACTTAAAATTATATCTACAAACAATATGCACTGACTAAATAACTGGTTAAATCCGGATAGCTCCGAGCCTCAACCGGAGGCGACTATCTTTTAAATTAGGTGATACCACCTAGGTATACTTTTAAGTAATTCAGTACCTATAATATCTACTCCAACGTGATAAATTCAATGCCTCCAATAAATTCTTACATAATAAATTGTATACAAATATCATATGGTCAAAAATCTCTTTTAATAGATACGTTGTAGTGTCATTAAAGGATATGTTTTATTGTGATTTTGAAACTTTACGCGGGTGAAAAAGCAGTGGCAATCACGATTGCTTCCCCTACTTTATACATATAAAGTGGTACCTAAAGTGGTAGTCTCCGATGCTGTAACACATGGGACATATATATATATAACTTATTTATGCCCAGTTCTTTCCTACGATCTATCTGTAGACGATGCCTTCTTCATGGTCTACACTCTATTTGTGAAAACTTTTTCCTATAAAGTCCAAATAAAAGTACGTAGCTTTTCGGTGTTGACAGCCTTACAAGGCACCAATACAGAGTTCGAATTCGATCTTAGCCCCGCCGGCCACACCCATGTCATAGGTAGGTAATAAGCTATTTCTATTTACGGATTTCCATCGATCAAAAAGGTAAAGAAGAACAGAACATTGTGAGTAAACTGGCACGTCCAAGAACCAAAATATTCAAGGGCATGCGACCAAAATCACTGATATACAATTATATATATTATACATATATTATATATTGTATATTATACATACATACAGTATACATTATGTATACGAGTACATAACCAAAATAGCTTTCGGAATTTGCAAGTTGAAGTAGCAATGGGCAGGAACATCGTTTGACGAACCAATAACCGATGGGGAAGGAAGTGAAAACGTTCTGTAGGTAGATGGACCACCAGGTGGACCAACGATACTGTGGGAGTCGTGGGGAGCCAATAGATGCAAATGGCTAGTAGCCGTTCATGGTGGCGTTCAATGGGGAGGTTTATATCATTGTTGCGATAGGTAACCCTCTCACAAACGTGACGGTATACAATGTGTTATCCTCCCTATCCGAGTCTCACGTAATTAATGGATGACCCCTTAGGAGCTACGATAACACAGACAAAAGGAAAAAGAAGAAAAAAGATAGAAGGACAAGATAACAATGTAAGTTATATCAAATCTTATTATGAAACACGAACACCAGTCGAACTGTGTCTAAGGCAGGCAAGACTTACGGCCGTTCCCAATAACCGATCTATCCACGGTTTGCCCCACTGAAGATAGAAATTTTGACATAAGCTCCATAGAAGTAATGTCAAATTTCTTTCTCTAGTAGGGCAGGCAAACCGTGGATAGATCAGTTATTGGGTACGGCCGTAAATAAGCCTACGAGTAATAAGAAAGTCATTACCCATCTTCTGTTTTCAGTAACCTATCTATCGTATTATGTCTGATTCTAGCGTGAATTTGAATAAACCGAGCAACAAAGCGTGTTGGTTCTATGTAGTACGTCGAACCCAAGCCAAAATGTGTTCTCTAATATAATAGAATTTAAAGAGATCAAATACAGTAACGACAGTTCTTTGAATTGATAAGTATCAATGGTAGAGCGGAATACCTCCTAGGCATTATGATCATCTGCTCGATACGTTATCTATCAGTCAGTCTGTTGTTCACTGCTGATAATAGTATATTGTTATAAAAACAACATTGCTAAATAAACATCGATAATTTTATCTGGGTTACTTACATTGGGTAAATTAAGTACGTAGGTAAAGTATAATTGTCTTATAAAACGTAGTATCTAGTGGTCTTGTCCCACACTGCTAGACACTGGTAGACTAGCTATAGAAGAAAAAACCTTTTTAGCTCTTTTTCTACTTAGCAGCATATTAAAAATTATACCTAATAATTAAGTAGATATGAGGGTCACCATTTTCAGTTATCGTTATTGACCATAATTTAGAGGAAATACTCAAACATTAATTATTGTATCCATATGTGGTTGGTACAAATCCGGCTCGAAAGATCAACACGAGGCAGCGCAGGCAGCCTGGCCGGCGCGACCGCGGCAGCGCGGCGCGTGCGCGTCGGACCGGTTTCCGTTCATTCGCTCCGTAACAAACGCTGTTGAGTACTTATTGTACTCAACCTACTTACTTACGCCCGAAATTAATAATCGATCCAAAACCGCAGATAACGGGTCAGGATCGATTATTAATTTCGGGCATTACACGCCCAATAGAAATCTAGTGCAGATGCTTCCAAGGATTTTATAAGCTGCCATATAATATCAGTACGAGTATGAACTATGAACCTATTGTCACAAATACTTACTAACATGAATATCCATATCAAATTTTTTCATTTGTAAATAATAGACATAAGACATATATATTTAATTATATACTATTATAACAATAAAATAAAAACAAATAAACCTAAACTAATAACTAAAATACATTATGAAAAGAAGTCCCTTTAGGCATGGTACCGAAGATACTGGCAGCGTTCCCCCTTTGGATGGCTAGACTAATTCTTTGTCCGAGGTAGCTGCCAGCTCTTCGGTCTCCGGTGATGTCGACTAACCTTTTTGTTATTTCCTTAAAAAGGCCTAAAGCGCTAGGACCCCACGGACCAAGGGTCTCGACACCGAATGGGACAAAGTAATTAATAATTATATTAACATAACATTTCATATAATTTTTTTTTCTTCAATAATTTGCCATTTATATCTATGTATATTAATAATTGAGCGATGGTGGCCGAACGGTCAGGCGTGCGACTTAAAAGACGCCGACACCAAGTTCGAATCCTCTCGGCCCCGCACCTATGACTCAATAAGTTATGTGCAGATTTGCCATCGCTCAAAACGGTGAAGGAAAACATCGTGAGGAAACCGGCACGTCCAAGAACCACAACGTTCAAGGGCATGCGATATCTACCAACCCGCACTGGGCCAGCGTGGTAGATTACAGCCCATACTCTCTCTCTGAGAGAAGGCCAGAGTCCCAGCAGTGGGAACGTGAAAGGCTGATAATGATGATGATGATATTAATAATTTAAATTCAATTAAATTTCTGCTAATATTACTAAGGCATCTTTAAAATAATTAATTTTTGTTTTAATTTTTATTTAACAACACACATTGTTTGTTACTCGCTCAAATGAAAACTTAATTTTCATTATTATTATTGTAATGCGTACATTTGGTTCTAAGCTTCTAAGAATTGTTATAAATCTGCGAATGTATGAATGTACAGTGTACACTGTGTTGGTGAGCTAATACGAGTAAATAAATAAATAAATAAAATAAGCTCGACCCTCACCGCCGCTGTCACAACATACGCATAAAGTATTGTCAATTCTTTACTCCTGGTAAAAACTAACGTACAAAACTAGGTAGGTACTTATTTCTTTTTAATACCAATAGGCATACTTATGTATAACACTCGTATAATTATGTTCATATTTCATAATACGTTTAGCTGCGTTTTACCTTTTTTGATGTATAGGTAAGCCCTGAGATCGAACTAACATAATATAGACATACAACTATTTACGGCATAGTATATTTTTAGTAGTTGCGCCTGCGGTTTCACCCACGTCTTCCCCTTATCCCGCAAAAATCAATTTTCGGGATAAAAAGTAGCCTATGTATTAATCCAGGGTATAAGCTATCTCCATTACAAACATAAAAATCGGTTTAGTACATAGTTACGGTGACATTGTAACAAACATTCACATACAAACTTTCGCATTTATATGTTTTTTGTTATACTTAAAATTAATCGCCTTTGTGAACCTTTGTCCTCATAACGATAGCAATATAATAGTATTGAGTCATTACTGTTTTTATCTATAGTCTTCGACACATGCAAATAGTGCGTGCGCAAATGGTGTGGCAAATCAAACCCTGGCATAATCAGTTTGGGACAAAGATAAGGAGACATGTTACGCTAATGAGCTAAATTTTGATGACAATGACTCTCGCATCGATCGGTTAGTGACAAGATTATAAGCTGTGACGCAAATGTCTATCAGAAAATAATAAACATTGTAGGACGGGCTCTATGAACGAACATTCTCGTACGTAGGTTACCCTAGATCCCTTGAAGATACCAGTGTGAAATTGTTTTTTCTCAAACATGCTTGGAAATATGAGCATTATTTTGACAACCTTCTTCGAGTTACTTTAACACCACCTGAAATTCAAGAGACAAGAGCAAGAGCCGTAATAGAAAACATGTTACTGCTAAAATCGAAAGAAAAAATCTCTGCCCAGGTACTACTTAGTTTTAATTTCCGCGCATTATTTGAGAAAAGTACTATACAAGCCTTGGCCGCAACTAGGCCAAGATGGACTTACGTACGCTCGTCCATCTAGTCCCCTTTGCAGGCCGCTGCAGTAATGTACTAATAATGTTGTCAAAATGTGTCGTCAAATATTTTCTCATAATCTGCCTTCAGACAACCATTTTCAGTAATTTTTTTATACAATGTGTATGCATTTACGAGACTTTTTTATCCCAGTATCATTTATATTTATAGGGTTCTGTAGTTCAACAAGGAAACTTAGTATTAGTACATATTTTTGTTTTTGTTGTGTCTTTACGTCATAATAACTTTACTCGCAAATTATTTAGGTTGGTACTTTCCCATTCAAGCTAATAATAAACTTAAATTTGACAAAAAAATACTGATGAAGTTAGCAAAAATTTTTTGTTTGTTTACGCACTCAAATTACTACGTAGCGTTTGAGTACAGATTGCAATGTGGACGAGGGCTCTTCACCTGTATCTGGAACTAGCTCTCAAGTGGGGCTGCCGGAACACATCGATAGGTGCTTGACGCCAGAATCTTGTTTCTTTGACTGGAACCAGAATATTTTTATGGGCGTTGTACGTAAATAAATGCTACTGGCAAGATCATCAGTCACGTCTCCACATTGGACAAGTTGGCAGTTTGTTCACGTCGCCTTATCAATCACTCAGCGCAGTGGCTATTCAAATCTATGCATCAGTAATTCAGTATTCAAACTGCAACGCCAATCAAGCCTGTGATAGGATAAAAAACGGAGTAAAGGTTTGTTACGGTCGTAAAACTAAGTATTATTTTTACTATTCCACCGATTCCATCTGGGATTCTGGGCTTACGAGGTTAAATATGAATAATTTTATATATTTGGTATCTTCTATGATGATGGGAGTCAAAAGGCATAAAATATATCCTATGATCCCATGGGAGCAAAGCGACAAAAATATTATACTGTAATCCCATGGGATTATAAGCATGGGAGCCAAGTGAAAGGAGGCACATCAACGACTCATTATCTACCTACTCTCGATTTTTATGAACGTAAGACCATCTTTTCTTAAATCCTGAAATAATGTTATTAGGACCATGACATAGGTATCGTAGGTAGCGCTTTGAAGTGATGATTGCTCAGTGGTAGCATAGTAAAAAATTACTATGGTGGTAGTGACGTCGGCTTGCGATCCATAGGGGGTGGGTTCGAATCCTACAATGAGTTTGAGCTTTCGGTGAAGGAAAACATCGTAATGAAACCATAGCTTGGTAGGGTATTCTCTAGTACTCGCCTGGCTACCTACCACTCTCATGTTAAGAGGACGCCGTGATAAACAATGGATCTGAAATCAGCTCCATACAAAAACGCAAGCGAGCTGACTAATGCCGTAAGGTTGTATGCGTCAAAAAAAGGTTTTTTTCGTTTAAAATGAAAACTATCGTTAATTTTACAGAACTAAGCCTGTAGTTCTTTGAGGAATGTGTATATACAATACAAAAAAAAATTCAAATCCTACGATCAGCGGTTTGGGCTGTGCGTTGATCCGTCAGTCATTCAGGACAAAGCCTTTTATAGGTATGTATAGAGATATATAGGTATAAGTAGGTACTAACAATTATGTAGGACAAGATAAGCCAATATTTTTAATTTAATATAATTATGTCAACATGAGAGACAAAATTCCACAGCAGAAAACCGCTCAATCCATGTGCCCCTCACGGATGCATTGAATCACTGATTCAATGCATCCGTGAGGGGCACATGGAGATGGGCACTGGGTAAATACTCAAAAAGTAAATACTGAGAAGAAAGGAAAATATGGGTATTTATCCGTTTTTACTCATTTTTACTGAGTATTTATCCAAATACGTGAGTAAATATTTTTACGTGAAAATTGCAACATATCATTGCTGGTTTTAGCTCCAATTCGTGTTATTAGATTATGTTATGATAGATTAGGACCTATCTTTGCTTCTACAATAGTGATTTATGCCTTTACGACTACAAAGAGTGAGATATAATCGTGAGATATAAGAAAGGATTAAAAATCCTGAAAAAAAAATGATCATATATTTGAATAACGATCAAAATTACGAAAGTTCAGACATTTTCTTTGTAATTTGAATAATATTTTTTTTCTAAGGTCTATAAACAATGATATATTTTACTCGTAATCAAAATAAATTTAATCCCACATATATGTAAAAAGGAGAGCCAAGTTCAATACAAAAATTATGCTTGGCTGTGGGCTTCACCGCATAAAGAATGGAGATGTAAATGAGTGCTAAGTTCTATGCAAAATCAAAATATATGTATTTATAGGAGCAAAATAACATGATGAACAAGTATTACACTCTATTTCTTTGCTTTATTGGATACCTATAACAATTGCTGTTATTTAAAAAAAAATGTCAGATCTTAAATTAGGTTAGATTTGACTTGACAGTTTTATCAGAATTAAAAATATATATACTTATAAATTGAATAACTTTATAAAATGAATAATGTAATGAATTCTATGTCAAAATTTCATTTAGTTGGTACGGTCGCCTGTAATAACAAGTAATAACTACGTTTAATAGTTTCAAATAATATCTAAGTATTAAATTTCTGAAAAATGTACTCAGTATAAACTTAAAATTATGTAACCATGTAACCCAGTCGGGTTAGACAAAAAATAGCCTCCACTTTGCATTAATTCCTATCCCGACAATTATTGCATTAGCTTTTAGAAGGGTCAGTGGGAGTCTAAACTGAAAACAGCGATCATCCTCGACCTCGACATTAGCCGCCATCTTGGTTTTTAGTTTTTCGTTAATAACTTGCCTCTTTTTCACTTCTCGAGAAAAAATATTATGGCTTAAGTTGTTGATTATTTAATTTTCTACATTAACTGCCCCATTTATTTTTTTGCTAGTGTTATAGTAAAGTAGGTAGCTAGTGGAACTTTATAAACTTTACACGGACTTTTTTGTAGCAACTAGAAAAGTCACTGTCACAACTTTATTTCAATTTCCCACACTCGTACACATTAACGAACACATAATGGTTAATAATCCACCAATATCACACAAGACATTATCACTCGAAGAAACACAATTTTTGGAAATAAAAACAAAATTTTCATGTTGACAGATCGATTGCCACCTTTTAAGCCTCAGAAAAAAAGCAAATAAAAATTATTGACACCCTTGTTCCAAACAACTTCGTTTATCTACACTTATTCCTTAGTCAAAGTTAAATGAGATTTTACTATAATAATTAAATTTCCCCGTCTTTTCCCGCTTAATTCGAAAAATATCGGTCGTACGAAAAAATAAATGGAGAATTAAATGTAGGAAATTAATTAATGAACAACTTCAGACATATATTTTTTTTCGAGAAGTGAGCATGGGGCAAGTTATAAACGAAAAACGAAAAACCAAGATGGCGGCTAATGTCGAGATCGAGGTTGATCGCTGTTTTGAATTTAGACCACTGACCCTTCGAAAAGTTAATGCAATAATTGTTGGGATAGGAATTAATGCAATGTGGAGGCCATTTTTCGTCTAACCCTGGGTTATATGGTTACATAAATTTAAAGTTTATGCCGAGTACATTTTTCAGAAATTTAATACCATGAAATTATTTTAAACTATAAAACGTAGTTAATTCTTGTTATTACAGGCGACCGTACAAACAAAATGAAATTTTAACATAATTAATACACGTCAATTTTGCATTGCAACTCGCATTATTCCTTTGAAATGACGTCAGAGTATTTACTCTCAGTTTGGATAAAAACTCGAGAAGAAACGGGTATTTATGAGTATTTACTGTCCAGCGGATAAATACTCGGGAAAGAACCCATCGATGTAAGAATTGACAGCAATAGCCACATCATGTCACAATGCACGGATGGTTTCTAGATTAAAGTGCATGCAATTTGCTAAATTGGCTGTTTGTCTGGTGAGCTATTTATTAACCTCATTGTCGGTACCATGCATGTTTCACGCACTCGCAATCATTTCTAGTAGAAGAGCATGGAGCAAGAGGATTTTGAAAAATTACATAGGTAATTAATTATACCCTTTACAACAAACTTTATAAATCAAATATCTTCTTTTGCATTTGCGAACCGATTTTGTCAGTGTAGCGTATAACCACCTGTCACCTGATATTTAATGACAATTAATTTGAAGGTGGCGCCACGCTACGTCTGGGTTGAGTAAGGTTGCTGGAAAAGACAGGCTTTGCGATGCTATTATCTTATCTAGTCAGGTGAGCACTCGAATATGGCCCTGCCCAACAAGTTATTGTTTTATTACCTACCGCATTTCTTCATCAAGATCAAGACACGCGGCAGCGTGTCAAGCTAAGTTCAAGCAAAGGAACTGGCTAGCCAGCCTATATATATATGTACAAATTTG
Source organism: Opisthograptis luteolata (assembly GCA_931315375.2). Lineage (NCBI taxonomy): Eukaryota > Metazoa > Arthropoda > Insecta > Lepidoptera > Geometridae > Opisthograptis > Opisthograptis luteolata. The sequence goes on from OV928033.1 coordinate 9,227,617, forward strand.
AATTTTGCATAGAACTTGGCACTCATTAGATCTCCATTATTTGTGCGGCGAAGCCCACAGCCAAGCATAATTTTGTATTGAACTTGGCTCTCCCTTTTTACATTAATGTTTATGGTGGGATTTCTCATTGCAGGTCTTGATTCGAACCTACCTAACCTACTAGTAGTAAAGTTGGCTTGTGGTACATATACCCAGGTCCTAACTTTACTATACTCAAGTTGCAGTTCTTGTATAATTTGGGTAGGTATCACCTGTGTTGTAGGTACGTATTAGGTACCTACTGGGGACCACTATTATTATCCTGATTTTAGGAAATAACGTCTTAAAACGTGCAAGCATTAGGTATACAATGCTGAAAGATCGCTAGCTCTTCAAATCGAAAAATATGAGGATGATATAAGTGGGGGCAATTTCCTCGTATGCCTGCACGCGATTTATTACTTAATGCTTTTGTCACACAACCAGTAGGTAGTAGACAATGTGTTAAAGTGAGAACTTTTGAGTGTTTAATAAAAATAAAATTTATGTAGCACCTAGGTACCTCCTTACTTACCCTTTTAAATTAAGCTATACCTACCTACTCATATCTCCATAGCCATTTACAGGATTCAAATGAAATTTCGTACCCCACAAGCAGATGTAATTTTTTTACGTCAGTCCTTAGGTATTATCTGTGACTATTTTTTAGATCCCACGAACAGCTCTCTTTTAAAACACGTTTATTAGCTTCAATTGTCACTAACAATGTCAATCAAATCTTATAAGTCAATTTTAACCTACTCCTAATTATTGTCGTATCGACTTGAAACTGTATGTACCTAATATGTAATCCTGATGACATTGCAATAATTTGATATCAACAACCTGATCTGATGATGGAACCAGAAGATGGATAGTAGAACTCTTCAATGGCTACTAGTACCTAAACCCCTCGAGTTCGGGCTCATTTTATTCGTTTTGACGAGACCAATAGATTGGGCTTGGTTACATAGACTAAATAGTAAAAAATAAAATATGTAGTTTATAAACCAAAAACATATTTTATTACAAGTTTTTTTCAGGTGCGATAACCCCCAAATGAGTCTGACTCTCTCCTTGTGATAGTTGTGGAAACGTTTTTAATCTGCCACACACTAGCAATGCAAAACATTTTTCCAAGGCCTTCGTTGACATAAACATTTCCTTCATGGATAAGTTGCATTGTGCTACCATAATGAGTGCCAAAAAGTGCCACGGCACCATTGTGAGCCACAGTCATAGCTAAGCGAACCTAATTGATGTTAATGAATGACAAATAATGACTTACACCTATTACGACGGTAGAACGCTTGGACGACATGAATATTGAAACCAATAAATAGCCAAAATGCAAACGATTCTTTTTCTGCAATCGTTAACGCCTTGTGAAGTTTCGTTTGAGTTTGCCATAATGCATCTTGGCTACCGTTTTGTATGGGATGTCGATCGTCATTGTAGACGTGTTCTGATTATTATCATTCCCATATAGGTCCTTACCTTTTTTGTTTTCTATTACCGTTAACGGTTGTAGAATGCATGTTGGCTAGGGGCTCAGCCGTAGGCACATTAGTCCATCGAAGACGGAAAGAAAATGTTCTTTTTCTTGCCCTGCAGTGCGATTCTAATTCACTCGGAAACTCTTCCGATCACGGATTGGGAAAAGTTTTCGCGAGGATTTTTTAGACGCGAATTGACGCGATCCATTCTGAATACGGAAACTGATACCCATTCAATTTTACCAACCCACCTGTTCAATCACGGAAAAGTTTCTGCCACCTATTTGCTCTCGGAAAACGTTTCCGTGAAGCGAAAGTGACGTCGAATCCGACACTTTCAACTTTTCTGTCACTAGTGCTACTTGCAGACTTTCTTTACCATACTTATTCCTTATTTTATTCATTCTCGTCACTCCACACATCCATCTCAACATTCTCACCTCCGCTACATGGAGTTTCCTCTCATCCGTCTTCTTCACAGCCCAACTATCCGATCCATACATGGTGAAAGGTCCTCTTACGGAATTGTAGATTTTGAACCCTCCATCTTGAGGCCCATGGTACGGAAAGAAATTCTGAAATTAAATGTTAACTATACCAGGGAGATGTATTTATTTTTCCGATCTCCGGTCAACTGTATTACCAAAGATTTCAAATTTGGTCCAGTCAACAGGACTAACTAACTAACAAAACTGTACTACGGACAAAAAGCGATCTATCCCATCATTTTGTGGTCCCTTTTCAAACATCGACAAAACAGGTAGTTGTCGGACTGCGTCAGAACCTATCACTTGGAACCAGGGGGAACAAGCTCTGAGAATTAGTGCAATAAGATAATTGGAATCTGAGGGGAGACGCGACCTCGTGTCATCACGCCACCAGCTATTACGAACTTTTGCAGATATATCCTGTGTCCATTGGCGTTTCCCACTCGTTAGTAATAATAGTCACCTACGTACCCTAGTATACCTAGCTACTGACATGTATACGGACCAACATCACATTATAATATGTTAATCCAATAATAATTAATAATAAAGCACCAAAGAAGTGCGCTTTGATGATTTTTTCTTGACAGCGTTATCACAAGGTTTGTACTAATTTATTTTTAAAAAGTGTGCGGATTAGCATCCTATTCAGGATATTGAATCTATTACCTACCTAATTATAAGTTCAGCATGGTAAGAACTATGTTGAAGCTGAAGGTGAAGTTTTTTTTTTATTTTTTTTACAATTTACCGGGTAGCGTTTGACCACAAGTCACCTGATGTTAAGTGACGATGTGGTCGAAGATGGCGCCACGCTACACCTGGACTGGGAACTGGCTCTCAAGTGAGGCTGCCGGAACACACCGATAGGTGCTTGGCGACAGATTCTTAACAAGAGGGTGGTAGCTAGCCAGGCGAGTACTAGAAAATACCCTACCACCAAGCTATGGTTTCATCACGATGTTTTCCTTCACCGAAAGCTCAAGCTCAAAAGCTTAAACAAGCTCAAGCTTATCATAAAATCTTTGATTATTTACTTGTCAAGTAAATAATCAAAGCATAAAATAACTAAAACAGGTTATTTATGCATTACCAGAATCTAAGCTTCGTTATTTTATTTTACACTTTAACAAACAGATTAAGAATAAATACAATAGGATCAATAAATAGGCGTTTCTCAGTTTTCACTTAAAAACACATAAATAATAATAATAACTTTATTTGTTCACACAAAGGTAATAGGTACATCAACTTGTATATTAGGTAAAGTCGTATAGTGTAAGTAATAATGCTAACGGTATAATACAAACAATGTACCTTATTTGAATCACTGTCCCCCACACTAGGTAGTACCTGTATGGTGAGGTTACAGGGTTCTCCTACGGAGACATTATTATGCCTACACAATTACAAACATTTTTAAAAAGGATAGAGAATACACAATACACATACGCTAATTTTAGGGATGTGTAAATTATAAAGTAGGTTGAAGTTGCCTTTAAGTTATAAGTCTATCACAATGAAGTGACATATAAATTAAGTTAGGTAAGTATCTATGGTTAGTAATAACATTAACATTATGTTCCAAGAAATAAATATGCATAGTTATAAAAGGATACAGATGAATAGAAATAATTAGTAACATTTCATAACACGACTAATATTACAGGATACCACATTTAAAAGTAGTACTTTACTTACATGTTAAATATTCATTCATAAAATTGCATTTGCATTGCATCGTTGAATGACAATGATTATTTGCTGCGCAAAATCACATCCAGCCCGAAACGGGGGCCGGCCACGGGGGTCAGTAAAGGGTGATTTATAACTTGTCTTACTTTCGGCGACATGTAAGGGAGCTTGCTGCTAATGATAAACCTGTAAACAAATACAAGATATATATTAGTATATAACATACTCAATTTAAATTGTTAATTTATTGTTATTATTGTCATCATCATCATCATCACCAGCCTTTTAACGTTCCTACTGCTGGGACTCTGGCCATCTCTAAGAGAGAGAGAGAGAGAGTGTTCTGGACATTTCAAATGATGTATTCCAAATAATTATTGAACTATGTGAAATTATGTTATAAATACTGTTTATTATGTTGGTGAGAATTAATAAATAAAATTTTAACAGACTTATACAAAGGAGATTCTGCTTATTTATATTTATACAGCGTTGATGTTTGCTTGGCAGTTGCAGTCTTTATTGAAAAGGGAGTTATCATGACACAATGACCTGAACTCTTAGAAACTTTTTCTTCATGTTAATTTTCATCATTATAACTTCAAAAGCAAAGAACTTCCCATACAAAGATTCATCCCCCATTTCACCCCCTTAAGTCACCCCTATCAAAAAAATATTGAACATATAATTTTTTATTTTGGATGAACTAACCAAATACTAATTTTCAGAGCTGTAACTTGAAAATCAAAGGACTTTGATACAAAGGTTTTTACCCCCTAAGGGTTGAAATTCAAAAAATCCTTTCTTTGTACACCCCTACGCATCAAGACAAACATACCCTTTAAATTTCAAGTTTTTACAACCAGTGATTTAGGTTGTGCATTAGTGTATTTGCCAGTGTCAAGTATAAAATATTTCAAACTCAGAGAGTTGAATCAAGTTTAAATGATGATGGTGATGATGATGATGAGATGATGGGATGAGGGTAGTGTTTATGTAAAGTAGTGGCGCTTTACTTAAACTTTACACGGACTTTTTTGGAGCAACTAGAAAAGGCACTTTCTCAACTTTGTTCCAATTTCCCACACTCGTACACAAACGAACACATAATGTAATGTAATCCACCAATATTGCACATTATCACTCGAACAAAAACAACAAGATAACCGCTCGAATATTTTTTTTATGTTGACAGTTCAATTGCCGCCAAATAAGTAACGGGTGCGTTCTTTCTTTCTTTTTTTTTTGTTATGGCGTCACACGATTAGTGTATTTGCCAGTGTCGAGTATTATACAATATTATATTTCAAACTCAAAGAGTTGAATCAAGTTTCAATGATGGTGATGATGATGATGGTGAGGAGATGATGGGATGAGGATAGTGTTTAAGTAAAGTAGTGGCGCTTTACTTAAACTTTACACGGACATTTTTGGAGCAACTCGAAAAGTCACTTTCACAACTTTATTTCAATTTCCCACACTCGTACACATTAACGAACACATAATGGTTAATAATCCACCAATATTACACATTATCACTCGAAGAAACACAAGTTAAGGAAATATGTAAAAACAAAATTTTCACGTTGACAATTCGATTGCCGCCAAAAAAGTCGGGTGCGTTCTTGTAACAAAACGAAACCCAGGCAAATAAAGTAAAATGAAATAGAAAAAAAATAAAATTCATAGCCCAACTAGAGTAAAAATAGTTAATTATCTAATTATTTAACTTAGATAACTATTTGACTTTGATATTTAATTTGATAAGACATGTTATTAGAATAAAATTAGTGTAAGTGTGGTCTACCAGAATCTGATGGCAAAAAGGGAAAAAAGAAATTGACGCTAGCAATACTGGGGGAAATTGGAGTAAAACGTTTTGATACTTTTTTCTCTATAGTGGCTGATTCTGTGTGTGATACATGCAAATATAAAAATTTATCCAATGATCAAGGATAATTTTTAAAAATCTTACTGTGGCAAATGTGGGGTTCAAAATTTAGATGAAAACTCCAATTACTTTGTCCATGAGTTTATTCATTCACTAGCTGTTCCCTGCGGTTTCACCCGCGTGGGCTACAGTTTATCGCGATAAAAAGTATCCTATGTCCTTCCCCGGGGCTCAAATTATCTCTATACCAAATTTCATTTAAATCGGTTCAATAGTTTAGGCGATCACTTATTGTGGCATAACTATAATAGTTAGACATATGCTCTCGCGGACTTTTTTGTAGATCTTAATAGGACCTACAAACCCGTATTACATTGTTTTGTTCTAGTGTCAATAGTTTTTGCAGCGCACGCAAAAATAGGTTTTAGATTTCACACCTTGGGTTGCAAAATAGCAATTTTCTTACGTATCCCTAATTTTTTTTGAAATAAATATAGCCTTCCTCGATAAATGGACTATCCAACACTGAAAGATTTTTTCAAATCAGACCAGTAGTTCCTGAGATTAGCGCGTTCAAACAAACAAACAAACAAACAAACTCTGCAGCTTTATAATATTAATATATATAAGTATAGATTAAAGGCTATCAGAACTTGAAAATGGTTCCAAATACTGCACATCATTCTTCAACGGAAAAGGGAGACGAGGAAGATGCAGCATTTATGATAAACCTTTCATCCTCCATCTCAATCGATCTTGTTCTATGAACTGATTTTCAATTTTTATTCCATGTTCACAAGATTTTTGCCATTCATCGATCCCTATTCGAGAGAAAGCTTCTTCAGTTCACACAAAAGATGCAATAAACCAAAGTATCAAGACTTGTCATTCCTACTAATTTGAAGCCAAACCATAAACAATTCCTCGAAATTTCAGTTGACAGATGACATTTTTTTTCATTGCCATATGAAAAACGCTATTTATTAAACTTTTTTTTGCCATCAGATCCAGGGTAGACCTATACCACTTATCCATTCTTATTATTATTAAATAAGAAAAAAAAGACAATAAATAAATGATTAAAATAAGGGCCGGTTTTCTAAACGTCCTGATAAATGTCAAACCAAAATATATTAGATTTTATTATCAAAAATTTGTCACTATGATTAAATTTACCGACATTTTGTATGCCATTTAACTTACAAGCGTGTATAATACTGGCCCTAAGAGTAATTTGATTAAATAACAGTAACTATTATACGAATTTAATTCAGAAAATTACCTGTGCATGAAAAGTTAAAACTAAAGCCGTACTTACATTACGAAATTATAAAATAGTTGCATTGCATGACAATAGTTTTACAAAAAATATGCACATAGCACGAAACTACTACAGTGTCACAAAAGTAATGCATGCATTGTAAAATTGCACGTTTACACGTGAGATTACTGGTCAAATTAGTGTTATAAAACTAATTTCAAGCCACTAATTTCGTATTGTAAATCAAGCTTTACGTCAGACTAGGCTGAATGGTTTTTATGACTTCAGCCAAACCGAACGGTCATTAAAAAAAATAGTTTCATAAAATGTCTTTTCGTTTGGATCACTACTCGGGAGTGATGCATTTTCTGAATTTTCTGATTCTATTACAAATTAATACCGTTTTCCATTACTTATTTCATTGATTTGGACTGTGTTGTTCAACGCATCGTATTATTTGTATTTATTTGTTAATTTTCGGTTCGTTTTATGATTTCCACACCATGGTGCAGTTATTGATTTTTGGTGTACGCTAATTGTTCGCGTTAAATTACTGTGTAGGCGGTGATGTTAGATACGTGAAAATGATTGAGTTTACTATAAAGACTTTGGAGTCAACAAATCATCGCTTCTGCGTAGCAGATGAGGTAAGATTTCAGTGTCCTTATCATTCGTTATAAGATGGTAATTGCAAATGGATGAAAATCTCCGGGATGCGCGCGCATTGATGGTACCTATCTCATGCGAAGCATCTCGACTTCTTTGCATGACAAAGCATTTTGGAAGAGTTAACACAAATAGGTAATTTTAGAAAAAAGGATGCATTTTTTTGTACTGACCCTTCTCATCCATAATCATCATCATCATTGTATTATGTTTCTAAGACTTCGTCTGCCACACCCATGGTGTCGACAAAATGGATGAATTGGTGCAAATCAATTTTATGTACTCATAGCATCTGGGTTCAAATTACTATTTATCTCCCCATGAATACAAGACAAGAATGCAATTTTATGCCGTCATATATGATTGAAGCAATATTACCTTCCTGCGTACTGAATAAACAGTAATATTACACACATTACCTATAACTATATAATACAGCACATGTATGTGAGTGAGTTACAAAGCCTTTACACTGGACATGTATATAACATATAACCAACCTCGTCTTAGGCTTAAATAGTTGGTGCGCTGGAGCACCATGTAGTGGAGAGTTATAACAGAGTAATAATGTATATAGATACCAACATCCATTTTATATAAATATTTGTAGCTAATCCTTGTAAGATTGATATCCGTTTATAAAATTGTCAAATCCAAGAAATATTTCAAGTTCTAGCTGGCCACTTGTAACTGCTTGGGATTTTGAATATATCACATTTTTATGCAATGGAGTTACGCAGCGAGACTGTTTGTGAATCAAAGACAGCATAGTGAATTTTATTTTTGAATAGCACCCTCCTTTGTGGAATATTGAGCATAATGAATTATTTATATTGTAAAACATAATGTTCTTCATCAGCCTATTATTCCTATTCACCAAATTGATCAATGGAAAATAAGCACATGAATTCATCAGTCATTGGTATTTGAACCTTGCAAGGCACAAATGTTACCATTTTGTCCCCACTGCGGACAGAAATTACACAGCTTCAATAACTTTTCTATACTATCCATTAAAACCATTATTCCTACAGTCAGCCATCATACAGAAAAAGGACAATGGGTGGTTTCGTCCCAAGTGTTGTAACATTTTCCTACCTATATCATTTGAAAGATCTCAATCAGTGTTATGTTTTTTGTATGGGCGTAACTCTGTATCTTGTGCAGGGAAACTGTTATAGCGGTTTCATTTATGCTATAAAATATTAAATAAAACTTAATTACTTAGTATTTTAATGACAAAAGGGCTGAAACGATATATTATAAAATCAAGTGGAAAAAACCACATGGTCCACCGTGCACCTACTTTAACCCAACACCCACCCCCTCCCACCGTGCGCCACATGCTGCCATATTGTAAGCGCAGGAGCGGCGAACCTCTGGGGCTTCTACATTTGCAACTATCGACTTTGGTTTGTTTTGTGGACTGTATATGGATTGGTTTATTACAAACTATGGAACATTTGTGTGTGCTAGACATCAGCCAAGCATATTGTTACCTGCAACCTTTTTGGACGATATTAATATAGATCACTTGAAGCCCAATAACTTTTGACCTGAACGCAATTATAATAAAAACTTGGATTATTAATCATAAAAAAGCTTAAATGAATATGTTAATACTAATTGCAACCTGTTGCAAGGGTTGGGACGCAACTCATACAATAATGCCCATTGTCCTATAAATGTTGTGAAGCATAATAAATAATAAGTTATAGTGGCTCAATTGTTACCAAAAAAAAAAGAAGCTAGATCAGTTATGTGCATAACAGAAACACAATGTGCGCTGGATATATATTTATATTATGTATGTAAAGATGGTTGGTTAGAGTGTGAAGATGTGTGCGAGAGAATGTATTTGCGTTGTGTTCATGCCTTTTGATTACAAAGAAGTAGATTTTTGTGCAACAAAGTGAACAGACAAGCGAGTAGCTTGCCGTATGGTAAGCATCACGCTTGCCTTGCAGCGCCACCCAGAATTTTTGACTTCCAACAGTTTGTAATCCTACATGGCAATAAATACACTTTGCATGTAATCCTGAGAAAAGTAAAGCTAGGTGCTAGGGTAGGTGATTTGTACAATAAGAACGTAAAACAAGTAATTTCCTCAGGCAGCGTAAATGACGCTTAAATTGAGGACAGTAACAAATAATAATAAGTATAAGATTTGGTTAATGTTAGAAAAGTCGATTAATCTACGCATAGACGCCATTAAAAAATAAATAGCATCATGTTAAATATATCACATTCCTTTGTTTAAAATAAAAGTATCAGATCAACTATGTAATACATTTATATTGTGCTTTATTTTGAGAGCGTTAGAGCCCACAATTGAATGCAGAGAATATTCGAACCAGTTGCGCGCGCAATACAGCGCTAAAATCAATAACTAAGCGCGCGTCGTGCAGCTAACATCACTTGGATAAAATTGCGCGAGCAATGCATCCAAGCGAAATAAATGAGGCCACCGCCATTATACTAACGTTCAAAAACGTTTATCTTTATATACATTACCTTCTAGTCGAAATTTAAATAAAGTACTTATGATTTAGTTTGTAAGTGACTCAAGTTGATATATGATATTTTTATTATTGAATATTTCTATTCATGTTTATTTAATATAACTTTTTAATTTTAATACCAGTTAAATTTTTATTAAATACTATCGCATCGAAACAGTTCGCGGGCCGAATGCGGTTTGCCGACCCCTGAATTCTGAACTATTTATTAGAATGATATACTGTGAAATACTATTATAATCAACACTAGCTGCGCCCCGCGGTATCACCCGCGTCTTCCCGTTATCCCGCAGGAACCTTTTTCCTGGATAAAAAGTAGCCTATGTTTTAATCCAAGGTATAAGCTATCACCGTTCCAAATTTCAGTTAAGTAGTTTTTGAGTTAAACAGTAACAAACATCCATACATCCATATTCCATACTCACAAACTACACAACTTTCACGTTGTTCATTTAAAAAAAATGCGGGCAGCTGGGTCTGTATATTTGTACTAAATAAAATTATAAATATTGTAATATTAATAATAAAACAATTATTATTAATTAATAATATTTTCTTTTTCCAGACGACTGTAGGCCAACTCAAAGAGCTCATTCGAGTTCAGTTGGGTATAGCCATCGCGAGTCAGCGTCTCATCTTCTGCGGCAGGGTGCTCACTGATGATCGAAGGCTCGCTGACAGCGGTAATACTTTTTACTTTACTATTGCTATTAATTATATATTTTCAAATAATTTAATAAAAGAATCTGTTTTATAATAGTCTCTGTCACTAATCTGATCTAGCAGTTTTTTGTTAAAATATTCTTTATAACGTTTTTAATTAATCTGTCTAATTATTATAGATGTCAACGGAAAAGTTATACATCTGGTGCCAAGACCTCCACCGAGTCCTCAGTCAAGAGTGACAGTTCCAAACCCAAGAGATGAGATGAGGGAAGCTCTTGAAGAGGCTCAGCGAGTGATTGACAGGATGACTACCCAAACAAGACATGTTGCGGTTCCAATAAGACACATATGGGTAAATATTTGGTTTTAGCAATATTTTTATGCGCATCGGGGGTGGAAATTTTAGTATGAATAAGACATAAATACAGTGTACCCCAATGTCAGCAATTACTAAATCTCTCTGCATCCAAGGATAATTGTTTTCTTATTTTTGTTTGACCAGCAAGTATGATAGCTTTTTAACGAAGTTGACTGAAAGTTACTGAGGGTACTTCTCAGCGTTTCCTAGCTGTGTCCTCATTTCTGTGCTTATTTAATTTATCGTGACTGGGACTTTTTATATTGACGTAAAAACTCCATAAGTCTTACACTAAATCTTAAACAAAACAACTTTGTAATTGTATTGGGTAATTCAATAATTTTGGTAAAATGTTGGTATGTAAGACTTTTTGATTCGCCCTAAAATGTTTTTGTTCCTGTCATGTTTTAAGTAATATATATTCTTTTTTCAGTCCACTGAAACTCCGCCTGAGTTCGTGAGGGATCATCACAGGTCGAGGGCAATGAGTTCGACCGCCAACCGTCTGGAATTCATTCGGAGGACTATGGACGACATTCGCAACTCATTGAGTGCGCTTTTCACTCATATGGCAAATGTAAGTTGTTAATCATATTAACCAATAAGTTTCCTTCATTTATGAACTAGAAAATGGCATTAGATTGATTCAAGTGTTAGAATGCACTGAAGTTAGGTGATTGACAACTTTCATCAGCTCATTACAATCTATATTTTATACACTGAAGTATGCTGCTGTCATACCATAATGTAATTAGAATTACATCGGTTAGTAATTTTACGTTTAATCGCATTTTTACTGGATGGATGGTGTTGAGATATTGCGAAATCGTGAAGAACGCGTAATATTTTGTGATGAAAATGTGTTTTTTACAAAAGCTAACATAACTAACAGATAAACTAAACCAATAGTCAAAAGGAAATGTGCACTATATAGTTAATAATGAACAGGGTAACTTTATTTTATTATCAGTGCTCAAATAATAATATAATACAAAACTAACAACTAATTAAAGTAAGTTTTTATACAACCTAATTGGTTTCTTTTTTCTCGCTTATTAATTTCATATACAGCATGGACAGAATAAATGTATTGTGTGAAGTATAAGCTTATATTTATGTGTGATGTTCGTAATGGCACAGTGCTGTCAGACAGTTATATGAACGCATGATTTTCTTTCGCTTTATATAGTTGTGATTATGTTATTGACCACATTGATAAGTTGTATCTATTTGTTTATGTGTGTGTATAAATCATTTCTTTTCAATACATGGTCTGAATGACCATTGTTTGATGATTGTCAAATTTAGTAAAGGATAGATGTAAATAAACAGTTTCACTGTTAATAAATAATGTGCATTATAAGATTAACTTCTAATTAGTTTCACCTCTGTGGAGATTCCCACAGAAGCCGTGCATGTTTCCGGAAGAAAACAATGTCTATGGTACTCCATTGAACATATTTGAACACATTTGAACTGATAAAATGTAATTGTCTTATGAGAAATACTAAGCCATCTCAGTAAATTTCTTATAGCATTATAGCTGTGAGATGCTTGTCATACTTACAACTTATCAAAGTGGTATTTTACAGGCATGCAAACGATTGTAGTAATTTATGTTGTCAATGTGCTTACTGTAGGGTAATTCTGGTGCCGCGGCCAGGCCGCCTGCTGAGCCGATGGAAACCGAGACTTCGCCACCAACTGAAACGATCCCATCTGAAACGCTCCAAAGTGAAACACCCCCAACTGAAACGCCCCTTAGAGAAACAACGACCACCCGTCGAGAGGTAATATGCAGTACGCCGAGCGCAAACTGCACAGGAACTAAGTACCTACTCACATATATTTCAATAAATAGCATTGTTCATCATCATCAGCCTATTACGTTCCCACTGCTGGGATACAGGCCTTTCCTCGGAGAGTATGGGCCACAATCCAGAACGCGGACCCCGCGTGGCCTGGCGTACAGGATAATGGCCAGCCCATCTCAGAGTTTTCAGACTGCCCGAAGACATCTGACATAGTCATCAACTGCTATCCCAAGACAACAACAGCATTACAAACGTTAAAAAATACTAGTTTGATCAGCTTGTTCGTAACTGCTTTAGTTTTTAAACACATTTATCTTATTAATAATATCATCTTTAGATGAACACAATTGGTACGTTATTTTATCATAAACATAGTTCTTTTTTTCTGCATAATTACCACAAAAAAAATATAGTATTGATTGATATAAAAGACGTCATAAATAAATTGCTTTGTTTATTCTAAACAAATTAGAAAACTCAAAGTTTAAAACCCCCCCACTATTATAGCTAAGAACACCCCGTCGGTTTTCTTCGGGGGTTAAATGGAGGTCCATGTTGCTAATTTGTAAAGATTGTTGCATAGAAGTAAAATTAATTTTTAATACATATATTTATTTATATATTTAGTACATATATAATGCATGCATGATTATTTATTTATTGTAGGGAAGCCCAAGAGGGGATTTTGTGATTTACTCAAGCGCGTCAGATTAATATAAGGGTGGATACCTTACATATTGATAAGCACCTCCAGCAATTATGAGCTCTTAACATTGGTGGGTATGCCCAGGGGAACCTTTTAGATTCGCTGAGAACTGGTGTCACTTTCAAATCGTCAGTCTAAGAAATAGGAGCATCTGTGGAGTTCACTGAACAACCCCCTGACTCTGAAAATTTGACGCAGTAGAGTAGTTTTTTTTTTATTTACCCCCTTGTGGTTACCCACCCACACCACGCAAACCGGCTGTTTATTACATTATATTCCATATCAGAGACATGCTGGAGCATGAAAAATATTAATATCTGACGCACTTGAGTCCATGTCATATCGTTGTTATTTTTTAAAACCTTAAAAGTCTGTGGAAGCTTCCCCCACCACTGAAAATGGAAACATTATAGGACATTTATTCTTCTTAATATCTAATCTACCAAATCTGATAGGTTTCCGCGACGCTCGAGTAAATCCACATTTAGCATCATGGGCTCCCCTACAATACATTCGATTTATATTTTCAAATACATCTATACATATAATTTTGATTAAACTTCGAATTTTTGCTGTTGATACTTAGTTTCTAGTGCAAAATATTAATTGTGCCATGTTTTAGGTCAAATTTTATGTTCGATTTAGGTTATTTTACACAATGATTTTTATAAAAAGCAATATCAATCTACTACTAGTGCTCCTTTGTTTTAGTTTTAATATACTTAAGCTGCTTTCTAACTAGAGGTAAAATTACAAAATGTTTTATCGTTAGTCTATAGGTTCATCTGAATAATAAACAAAATCTCACAGTGAGTTTGCAATGCTCAATAATAGATAAATTAAACTGTTATCACGTTAGACATGTAATATTTTGTAGCAGTTTCGATTCCAGCGTCCAAAGGATGTTGAGATATAAATGACATACGACCAATTTCAATAACCTGCTATCAATCCACGGTTTGTCTCACTAGAGATAGACATTTGGCTTAGGCTTCATAGAAGTAATAAGAAGTAAACCGGGCACTGTATCTAATAAAAACAATCCAAGGCTTGTCTCACTAGAGATAACATTTGGCATAGGCTTCAGAGAAGTAATAAGAGGTAATCCGGGCACTGTATCTAATAAAAAATGGCTATTTGACTATTTGTTGGTTGATTTAACACAATAGGCAGTTGACAGTGTACAATAGATTGGACCAAGACAATTTGTAACACAGGAACACAGCAAATTTGTATTCCGTATTGTACCTTTCCGATATTAGTTCATGTTCACGTTCTGTCACAACTTTTGCTGCACACTGCCCATGTCATGTCTGAGATTTTAATAAAAAATTTATTTTTAGGCCGAAGATATGGGTGATGCATTCAGAAATATAATCGGCAGTAACAGAGAACGGGCGTCGCGACGTCGGAGGTTAGTAATCTACAAAATATTTTCATATTATTACAATGTCTTAATTAAACGCATAACTGGCAATTTTCTTGGATTCCCACCTCTTACCGTCTCCCTCTTATCACTGTACAGGCAACGAAGTTCATTAAGTTGGTCCATCACACTAATAGGATCTTAACCAACAGAATCGCATAATTTAATTGCCAAATGAGAGAGCAGATATCATATTTGTTATCGATTTTAGAGATCATATTAAATTTGTTCTCGATAGTTTTGGTATATCGCTCTGTAATAAACAGCCTGCATTTAACTCAGGTTGATATAAACAAAAACCAATAGCGCGTAGTGCTTCTTTGTGTACTACAAATTACAATTAGTAGTGGAGGAGCGCGCAAAAGGCTTAGACGTTCTCTACAGTTAGGTATCTAAATTGTGTCTAATTGTGCCTGCAGACCAACGCAGGGGTCGCGCCCGACCCTCACGCGGCCGCGCGACCTTGCGCAGCTGATTGACGAACTTGACCAGCTGCACGAAGAATTCGCGCCTTTCCGCGGAAACTACCTGACTATACTACGCGAAGCTTCCAATGCACAGGTGAATTTAACAAACTATTACATAAATACAGTGAATATATGCTTATTGAATCGAAAGTCCTCGTAATTCGATTTTGATGCATAATCGGACCATGCAGACGTAAAACTCATGTCAAGTCGAAGGCGAATAATTACTCGGTGCATCTAATCGAAACGCCCAAGTTGCCGCTCAGCTACCATCCTACTAATACTATAAACGCGAAAGTTTGTATATATGTATGTTTGTTGCTCTTTTACGCAAAAACTACTGAACGGATTTGAGCGAAATTTGGAATGGAGATAGCTTATACCCGGGATTAACACATAGGCTACTTTTTATCCCACAAAAAGTTTACTGCGGGATAACGGGAAGTCGCGGGTGAAACCGCGGGGCGCAGCTAGTCATTAATAGTTTGACTTGTGAATGGTGAGCGGTCAAAAACAATAAGCAAAGCACCTTTCACCTTTAGCATTAGCATATACTAAGATCATTCATCAATCATGTTGTTTGCTCAGCTCCTGCAGGAAGAACGCGCTCATCGGCAAAATATAGTAAGACTGGTGTGTGACGTAATGCACAGCTTTGCGCATGCGTACCACGCGGTAAGCGATATCAGCGTGAGCATCGGCGAGCGATTCCCGCGGCTCTCGTCGGCATTCTCCACCCGGGATCCGTTCCCCTTGCAGGTAAGATGCCGTTCAGCTGGCAACAGCGTCGGGCACGCATAAAAAAAACAAAAGAAAGGTTTGTCGTTTTGGTTTGGAAAACAAAGGGCTAGTTTTATTATTATTAGTTAATATGCATATCAATTTTATAATTAAATGAATAACTGCACCGGGAAAATATTTATGCACAAACAATGTTTGTATCAGGTATAGCCTTCACCAACCTAATCACAAGCCTAATAATAACCGTAGATAGAAGACTGAAGGCAAAAAATAATTGAGGTTAAGCTCGAAGTTTCGTTAGCTGCAACTGTATATCAGATCCATTCAAAACTGCCCGATTCCAATAAATTAAGAACTATCACAAACCATGCGTTGAATAAAAACAGCATCGATATACATGTATGAATGTTGACAGGCTCATGTCCACTCCCACCGGCGACATGGTGAAGGTGCGGTCGGCGGCGTCTCGACCACTGTTGGAAATTACATCCCCGCCGCCAGTCCCGCCGCCCAGCGGGTCATACGCAACATGCCTCTGTTCGCCTCGATGCGCACCCCGCGCCCCACTACCTCTGCCACCGCTAGTACCTCCTCCGCCACCGGAGGCGCTGCTGCTTCTGCTACTGATGCCGCCGCTGCACCCGGAACCGCCGCCGGCGTCGCCGCTGCAACCGAAACAGCCGCCGATGACCCCACTGCAGCCGGAACTGCAGCCGGTGCTGCTGCTACAACCGGAACCGTCGTCGGTGCTGCCGTTGTAGCCGGAACTGCCGCTGGAGCTGGAACCGCCGCTACAACTGCAACCGTCGCCGCTGGTGCTGCCGCTGCAGCCGAAACCGCCACCTCAACCACGACCGACGGCGCTGCTGCCGTCGATGCCCAGGGAGCAACCTCGACACCTGTTGGGGCAGCCTCCTCCGGCTCCGACGCGGCGACTGCACAACAAGAAGGCCAGAGACAGGCCCAAAACCCAGCGGGTAAGACATGCGGCTTATCCTGAATCTATTACGTATCAAATAGAGATTGTAACCCCTATCCCTTTTGCCCTTCCCATAGAGAACCTGCAGAGCCAACAGAACCAAGGCTCTCAGCAAGGAACAGGACAAGAGCAGTCTCAAGAGCAACCGCAAGGTCAACGGCAAGCTCAGGCTCAAGTGCAGCCGGAAACAGAATCAGCGTCGCCGCGACCCTGCCCTCACGTTTTAATGGGTAAGCTGCGTGGCACCTTGTTTCAGGTTAATTCGCAGACTCACTACCACGCTCGAAATAACATTTAACGCTACAGCAATGTCACCTATACCTAATTTATAGAACTGGTCAAATGCGAACCGAACTTGCATCGATAGGGTTTCATAATACGATTGAAATTAGAGTTCAATTTCTTCTTCGATGTAACTCTTAACATACAAATAGTGTTTTGTGGCCACCAATGTTGATCTCACAATTTTGAAATCTTAGCAAGACTAATTAAACTTAAACGGCTTATGCGTAAGTTAATATTTTTTTAATACAGGCTCTAAAATTATTGTATGTAAAATGCTAGTGAATCAGTGCGGTTAAATAATTATATCGACGCGATACGTAAAAAAATAAAACTAAGCAATTAATTCTCAAAACAGAAGTTGTTATATCCTCACACTTGTATAAATGTGAAAGTGTGTTTATGGGTTTGTTGGTTGGTTTGTCTTTCTTTCATGGCGTAATTAAACAACGTATCGGCGTAATTTTTTGCATAGAGATAGTTTAGGCGCCTGAGGGTAACAGGCTGCTATTTATCATGGAATAACGCATGGTTCCCCTGCGATAGATTAAAATGTACTCTTTTATATGGTTGCTAGGCAACATTCTGTTGAATTGTTTACATGTCAGGATGAATATTATTGGTGTGGCTACACACGTAACAATTTACCGTAGGGAATAATCTACGATTTTATCGAAAGTGTGTATAAAAATGAGTGGTGTCAAGCGGGTGAAACCGCGGGGCGCAGCTAGTATGGTAATAAAAATACTTCAGATTTTAAATGTATTGCATTATGCATGCATAAAAAACTTAAATATTGTTTTTGTTTGAATAGATTTTGAGACCATGCTACGGACATTTCGTCAAGCACAAGGTGTAGAGGTCGTGATGAGCATGGATGGAGTCTCCATGGGCGCACCGCCCCGTGCCACTCGTACTGGCAACGCTCCACCTGCTGCCAACGCCCCACCTTCTGGCAGCGCCCCGCCTGCTGGCAATGCACCGACAACTGCCAATACACCGACAACTGCCAATGCACCAACATCTGCCAATGCAGCGCCAGCTGGCCCACGCAGAATTGGTGGTGGGATCAGCGCTCAGGTGTACAGCGCTACAATAGATACATTGACTGGCGCCTCCATTCTGACTGGGCCTGTCACTCGCACAGTCTGCATCAGGGATATGGACCCCAGACGCAACTCGGAAACCGGCACAGGAACAGGTTCTGCACCTAACGCTGGATCCGGTGCTGGAGCCGGCGCAAGAGCAGGCGCTAGAGCCGGTGTAAGAGCAGCTGCTAGAGCCGGTGCAAGATCAAGCCTTGGAGCCGGCGCAAGAGCAGGCGCTGGACTCGGTGTGAGAGTACCCGCTGGACTCGGTGCGAGAGCAGGCGCTGGATTCGGTTCAAGAACAGGCACTGGACCTGGTGCAAGACCGGGCGCTAGAATCAGCGCAAGAGCCGGCATTGGACACGGCGTGAGAACTGCTGTTAGACCCGGCGTTAGAACCGGTGCTGGACATGGTAATGGTACTAGAACAACATTCGGACCTGGTGTTGGATATAGAATTCCTGGCTTTGATGATCTTGATTCTGATTTTATCAGCCTATACGGCCCTCCACTTCAAATCGATGGCTCCATCTCTGCTGGAATCGGCGTTACTGAATACGGCCCTGCTGCCTTCGCTTTCCAACCTGATGGCGGAGGTAAACATCGTCTCTCAATTTAATATACTTTTAAAATAATACTTTATGTAACTATACTTCTTAAGAAAGAACACGGAATTAATATACTTTTCACTGTATAAAATATCAATTTTGAATGATTGCGGCATCATTCAAATTTTTTTATACAGTGTAGAGTATATATCGATTCAACATTCTTTCTTAATCAGTATAGTTACATAAAGTATTATTTTTTAATCATTGAAATGTCCAGCGTCGGCGTTAGGATATCCGCGATAAATACGTTAAAATGCATCTCAAACGACGTGAAGCTTTGAAAACACATTCCTATTTTAATTAACATTGCGCTTATGTCGCTCGTCCATCCTGTTACTATTCATTTGTTTGAGAGAGCATGTGAGTCATGTAAAAAATTATAATTCTCGTGACGACAAATATATTACAAATAGCAATGTAGAATGTAGAACATTTAATATGGACGTTACTACTTCTAATACATTGTGTTTTGCTTCCTAGTGTTCTTAACTCCAATGGATTCGAACGACGCTGATGGCTTGCCGGGTGGTTTTCTGCAGGACATGTTATCGTCCATCATACGCCAGGCTTGGCAGTCCGCCGCCGCTGCGCCCCCCACCACCGCGCGCCACACCACCGCGCCACGCACCTCCGCTCCCCGCACAACCGCGCCCCGCACGACCGCCCGCCCCACCACCGCGCCCTTTACCACCGCGTCCCCAACCACCGCGCCCAATACCACTGCGTCCACCACCACCGTACCCACCACCGCGTCGACAACTACAGCGACGACCACTACCGCGCCAACCACTACCGCGCCAACCACTACCGCGCCGACATTTACCATGCCAACCAATAACATACACCCCGGTTCTAACCATACATGGCGTTCTGCCCCCATTCGCGCTAACTTGTTCAGTAGTGTTAACATCAGCACTCCCAACACCTCTGGCAGAACAAGCGATGGAACTTGGGGATGGGGTATGGGACCTGGTTTTTTGGATATAAGAAACTCGCCGTTGATGTCGACTGCTGCGTCAGCTCAAGAGCGGCGCGGGCCGATGACTCCGATGGACCGTGCGCGCGCCGTACCACCAGAGTCACGCCGCCGCCGCCGCAACGCCGAGCGCATGCGCAGTAAGTTTATATTAACTGCTCCAGCGCATTATCATCGTTCTCTTCCATTTTTGCTTTGCTATATGTGAGCGATGAAAACGGCTAAAACCAGCAGGCAAGCGGTGTGTTGGTAGAGTCTACTCAGAGTCAGAGCAATTTTTTTATGTTGTGGATTAATGTGGTGACATGAGACAAGCTCTGGTCTTACAAGGTTGTCACGTTGCAATAACGTACGTGAAATATCTACATTTATATTTTTTGATACGAATTTATGTTTTAAAAAAAATATTTAAACAATAAAGAAAACAATCAAATACAATGAACTAAACAAAACCATAAAAATCTATAGAAATGCTGGGTTGATGTTGCTTCGATGACGACTGGCCGAGAAGTCCGATTGCGACTTGCACCACCTTTTATACTCTCAGGAGCTTGTACGCTTCTGATCTGCAGTTCAGACAGTTCTCCTTACAGAAGACCAACCTCTGACTTCTTCAACTCTGAAGATCAGCCTCGAGTAACGGCATGGAAGCTGCGGTCAAGAGACCGCAGCCGACCGATAGTAAGAACTATTAGGATGTGTGACTAGTAGAATGTGAGCGTGAGCAGGTCTCTGCGTCCCAGATGTACCAGACTAGTGTTCCTCGCTTTTAGACATCCTCAGAGGTGTAGACGGTGATTCATCTTACAAAAAGAGCTGAGCAGCTCCAAGAGTAGACTCCTTTTATTCGCTATTAGATAACATACAAAAAACCTGTCGCATAGAAACGTACGCAAGCATACAAACATGTAATAAGAAGTACAGGAAGAAACACACATCGGAATCGTTACGACAGAGACACGTCAACGTGAAGCCTGACCTGGCTTGGTGCTTAAAGAGGCACAACACGGTCGAGCACCAAATGATGAATTAGTTCAGAGGCATCTGGCAGGATGCGAAAATAGAGGCACGATGTAAAGCTCATCTTAACACCCTTATCACAATTTGTAATTAAAAGAATAGAGGTACGACGTGAAGCGTCTTCCGATAACTGCACAACTAAAATGCACAAACATCAGAAGTCTCCCCGCACCATGGGATATGCTCAGCGGCGGCTTGCGTTGACTAACCGCAGCACTAGCACTGCATCGACAACCAGCACTGCTCGGCAATACAAAAGCAATTCATCCGCACTTCAGCGGCAATGCACCAGCACTAGATCGGCAATGCACCAGCACTGTACCAGCAATGCTCCAGTAATGCACAGGCTATGCTCCAGCAGTGCAGTCAGAATAGGTTTACATCACATCAAATAAGATATTTGCAATATCTAAACAACATGGATGCAAAGCTTTAAACACTTGCTTCAAACTAGACTAGCCACGGTTGTTACTTAACCACTCACTAAAGTACACCACAATATCATTTAAAGACGGATCCAAGTAAGAAACATAGACAACCTTCTTGGTTATCCCATTCATAACCGTCTTTGCACTAGAATGCATATCACTCAGGGGAGAAGTAGATTGAGAGCATCCAGCCGTAACGCCACAGTGCGCCGTGATTCCCTGCCCTGATGATCCTCAGCGGCCACGACCGCAGGTGCATCTTCTTTTGCAGTGACGATTACGACTACAACTGCGATATCAGCGGTGTTTACTGCCATGAAGTTCTAATTTGAAGGAGGAATTTTTCTATTTTAAAACGACAAAAAGTGACAAAAACTGCGCGCAGTAAGATAGAATAACGTAGATCCCACTTCCTATTTCGTTTTTTCCATTTTTAATTTTTTTTAAAAACATTTTAGTAAATGAAAATCGAAAATTAGATGAGTAATTTAACAAAACTAAAAGTCGTTAGTAACAACAACTAATTTGGTTAATCGTCAAGTAAATCTAAACAAGCAAGTTTTAACTTTTATAACTTTTGTTAGCTATATAATTGTGTTTACTATCTCACCTACTATCTGTGCACTTAATTCATTACGCCCCATTTTTACGCATATATTCCCGAAAATCATAAATCTCATCTTAGGCGACAGTTAGTTATTTAACTATATCCTGTTGATCTTTACCCGCTCTGTTTGAATTTACTCCACAGATACGCCGTCCAGCAGCTCAGCAGCTGGCCACAACACCTCGCGCACACAAACCATCACCATGAGATCCATGGTCTACGATCGGTTCTTGAAATGCGACAGCCAGCACGCAGTCCATCGCGTCACGGAACGCAGGTTAAAATACTAACTGTTTACACAATCAGCTCTGGTTTTCGCGACATTGAACATTGTACTATAAATATGTATATCTGTATGAAATCAAGAAGAGTTTTGGTGACATAAATTTGCTACTCTTAACAAGTCTGGATTTATTGGCCCCTTTACCTTAATAAAGTTAGACATCCCACGTCCCCTTTAAAAATGATGTTTTGTGTCAATGGTTACAATATTAAAATGTTAACTCTAAATGTTTTGTTCGAAAGTCCATCGTTGGTGTTTGATGGTCGTGGACCCCTCCCGACCGCTTTTGAGGTATACTTTTCACAGTGTTATTAACGGATCTAAAAAAAATCTCACTCTAGGGCGGAGTACGAGGAGAACCATATTGAAGATATGCGTCAACGAGATGAAGGGCTGGCTGACCACCCTGAATATGACGACCCTATGGAAGTTGACGCTCTCGAAGAGAGAAACTATCACTTCACTACTGTAAGTTAATACTAGTATATATTTTGAAATCCTATACGTACAATCATGTATTTATCAGAAATGTGTTACACCTCATATTAAAATGTTATTAGCGTTACATAACTATAAGCCATAAATCAAGAAGTCAAGTTTTTTTTTAGAGAAGT
This sequence comes from Opisthograptis luteolata, assembly GCA_931315375.2. NCBI lineage: Eukaryota > Metazoa > Arthropoda > Insecta > Lepidoptera > Geometridae > Opisthograptis > Opisthograptis luteolata. The sequence continues at coordinate 9,250,717 of OV928033.1, forward strand.
CTGGGGTGTTATTGCTAAGTGTCGCTAAAATATAATCAGTTACTATATTCTATATATTGTTTAACTCTTGGTGAATAGCTTTGTATTGTCTTGTTTTAAGCGCCACATTTCCGTCATGATGCGTCTTCTCAGCGGGTCTATAACCGTCGAGGGCCGTGCGAACGCTTTCATGGTCACTGTGGTAAGTTCCTTTGTTTTCTCAAACCCTCCTTTACACTGTATCATATGTAATTAACTACAACTCGCGCTACTAATTTCGCTCCCCTTTTTACTACAACTTCCCCTCCCACTCCGAGATCTCGTCCTGTAATTGTAAGTTAATATGTGATATGCAAATAAATATTTTTTGGATATGTACTAAGTTGGTTTGTATGGTTCCTGTCAGGCCCGCGTGCTCTACCTGGAGCCGAACAGCGCTCCACGCATCTATGACACACAGTCCATTCCGCGCGAGTTTATGTTCGTGCGCCTGCAGATGCGAGACTACGTGCAGCGCTTGCTCGATACCGTTGTCGTGAACAATACGCAGCATGACACCTTTGAGGCCGTCGCTAACCTCATCATAAGGCGCAACCGCGACTTCCTAAGCCGCATGGTATGTTGTTTCACTGTTCAATTATTATTTGTGTGTAAATGAATTGGTTGTTTTATATTGTGTTTTTTTATGCACAGGCCCTGAACGCGTACACTCCTATCGAGCCGCTCGACGATCCGTTGTGCTCGCTGCGCGTTTGGCTGCGCTCGCGCATGCCTGCTATTGTCGCCTGCTTGATGTCCGATTCCATGACCGACACGTTCGTCACGCGGTTCTATGAAATCTTCTCAAGATTCTACACGGACATCTGCAGCCTGTTTATGGGCTTTTGCTCCCGCGGATTCGAAGGACTGCGCGTTCTATATACCACATACATCGTAAGTTTTTTTTTTATAACAAATCGTGTGATAATTAATTGTTTGCTATTCGACTCTAGTATGTATTGCAATCGCATCGCAATATAGTTTGAGTAACTTGCTTCGCAAATCCATGATAAAAAATTAAATGTAAATACATTTATTACTGACACACACAATATCGCACAGATTAGGGACAAGAACAAAAAATAACAAACAACATAAGATAACATAAGTTCCTCTAAATTTCACTAGGATTTATGTACTCAATCGTACGAGGCCACGGCTCGCGATTGGATCCGGTTGGTGGCGCGAGAGAACCTGCAAATGATCCAGTGCACCTTGGATCCGGAGAATGTGCGGCCGACCCGCTACGACGGCACGAACAGAGTGCGAGTGGTGAGCCCTAAACTTCGCCGTGTCGATGTTTTAATTTTGCTCATTTTTTTATTTACGCTTAAAACTATGCTAGATAGTTTTGGATTTCTAGTAGTCAAATGGCTGCGTAGTCAAATAATGCTTTTGTATTGTTTCACGCTCTTTACTAATACCACAAAGTACACATTATATAAAATATTTTATCATGTAGATAACGATGATGAAAAATGTATCTTTCGTTAGGCACTTGAGTAATGTCAGTCACACATTGCACGTTTAGTGGTGGCGCCATCTACTTAAAGCTTCGGGTTGTAAGTTCGGGTGATCGATGCTCTGTCTATATTGATAATATGTAGAGATACCCTGTGGATTAATTAATTATATTATTAACACAAGTTTCAAGCTTTATTCAATTTGATTTTAGTCAATTTGTGTGCAATGATTGCCTCGATATATATATTCGTTATCAAAGAATAGAACAGTATTATACTGCTATGCATACATTATACATTGCTAGGTACTTCTTAAAAGGCAAAAATAAAATGAATTTGCATGTCTCTCTTGGCTTTGTTTTTCCTCTTATTTCTTTTGCGTTCATCAGACGGCCAAAGGTCTCTTATTACTTACCATATTAACATTAAATCGCAAAGATATAGATTGAATGTTGTAAGTAGATTTTATTTTTATAGTATATATTGTTTTCTCATAAAACTGCTTCAGTATTGTAGAATATTTGTTACTATAGAACTTTTTGACGGAAACCAAACCAAGGTGTTTTTACTCGCTCGTGGCTTTAGGCGTGGATCGCACTATATTCGATTTTATACTGTCTTTATGATTCATTCACTTTTGTGCATCATGATTAATTGTTCCTTAAAATTATAAATATATTATATGTTATCCTACTAATATTATAAACGTGAAAGTGTGTGAGTATGGATGGATGTTTGTTACACTTTCACGCAGAAACTACTGAACGGATCTGAATGAAATTTGGAATGGAGATAGCTTATACCCTGGATTAACACACAGGCTACTTTTTATCCCGGAAAAGGTTCCTGCGGGATAGCGCGCAACTAGTAACTAATATTATAAACGCGAAAGTGTGCGAGTATGTATGTATGTACGTTTGTTGCTCTTTCACGAAAAAGCTATTGAACGGGTTTGAGTGAAGTTTAGAATAGATTATTCGCTGGATTAATTTATTAACACATAGGCTACTTTATATCCCGGGAAAAGGTTCCTGCGGCATAACGGGAAGACGCGGGTGAAACCGCGAGGCGCAGTTAGTATTATATAGCCTGTGAACTTTAGGCGCATACAGAATTTGTGCAACGGGAGGCACTGCGGGCGAGAAATAAGCGGCCAAGAGCTTACCGCTGTCCATGGCCGCATACTATTTATTAGAGTGTCGTGACAAAGTGGACGGACTCTACGTGAAATATGAGAGATGAGGACAGTTAATTATCTTACGCCCGAAAGAGAATTGGAGATGCGATCCGCGTTAGCCTCGAGCGGCCGCAGAATACGATAAATAATGTAAATACTTGTCTCAGTGCTGCATCTATCAGGCCGGCATACAACGAGATTCTTTCCGGCTGACTCCGGCTCAGAGACGCTTCCTGCCCCACATTTGTGAAGAACACCAGCGCGCGACATTGTCGATGTCGATTCCGTCGCTGCTTTCGATGGTGCGTGACGACACTCCGGATACGCTCGACTCACTCCCATCAATGTCGATCCCGACTATAAGCTCTTCGTCGGAGGCCTCCGACACTCCGCCGCCGCCAGACGGCGATGAAGAGGAAGACGAGAGCGAAGAGGCATCCCGCGAAAGAGACACGCCAGCGCTTGATGACGAAGACGATTGCAGCGGTGCCGACACCGTTAGCACCACTTCGCATAACACAGACCGGTCAGTTCACGTTTTTTTAGTAGATAGTATCACGTTCTCTAAAATCCTAGACGAGCTCGCAATTGTTTGAGATTTTACACATTATTATTTTAACTTGTAGTTTTATTCCGGGTAAATAATTGTTAAATAATCTGCTTACGTAATACTTGAATGGCCCCTATATATATTTACTGTTTTTCCTTTCGATACAATTGTTCCAATTCATCATAGCTAATAATATCGTATTACACCCATTTTTTTATTCAATTGTTATGTGCCATAAAAATGCATTTAAATTTTGCATTTTCGAATTTAGCGCGTAATTTGACGAAAACCCTAGTCGCAATGGACACCATATTGCTCCTGTGGTCATGACGCCAGTTGGCTGTGTAAACAAATTGCAGTGACGTTTTGTATGTTAATGTTAGTTGTTTATATTTACATAGCCGTATGACGTAATAACATGGCGACTGCTATTAAAATGGTGTCAATGGTGTTTTTAAACAGATAAAAAAAAAATTGAAACTTATTTAATATTTAGTTTGCTATTTTATGACCTAAAACTATAGATTTCCGACTGCTTTTTGCCTAAGCTATCTCAATATGATTTTAGAATTTTTCACAAATAGAGTAAATACCCTATTATACTAAAACGTAATTACATATAAACAGATCTCCGGTCCTAACGCGCTCAGCCGGGACTTCGCCCATTCATACTACTCCTCCTACGGCATCTACGCCACAAAATGAGGAAGCTGCATCAAATGGCCGAAATGGTCAAAATACACGTAATGGTCGCCAATATGAAGGAAATGGGAATAATGGACAAGATGAACAGGCAGGAGCCCTATCTCCTGCACTAATTTCGTCTGACCGTAGTAGCACCCCGGAATTTGTAAGTCTTTTTTACTAAGTAAATCATTACTTCTTATCAATGTTTTGTTGTTATTGTGTGATATTTTTAAACAAAATTTTCTGTACCATATCCGCTTGGAACCCATTCAAGGTATGATGTTTTTTAAAATTTTTTGGTGTTGTTTCATTTGTTTAACATAATAGTTTTTTACTCAATAAATCACAAACTTTATTTGCATTTTAAGAAGAAACGCGTTTTGTTCCGTACAAACGTACTTTATTTCCACTCTGGATTTTTTAAGTCAATTACAGCTTCACAACAATCATTTTTATTCATTAGTTTAATTTTAAGAAGCGTCCCTTGAATAGACTAATCAAACAGTGCTAATCTGTTTATAAAAGACGAGTCGAAAAGTGAACGTTCATCGTCCGTAACAGTTTCGTAACTGTTCATTCGGATCGACTAGATCAATGATCATTCACGCTACTATGGTAGAAGTACACGGTTGGGTTGCCGCACGGTTGCCTTCTCGGCGCGTTTCCTGACTTGTAGCGGTGTACAGGTTCCTCCAGAGATGATCCAGGACCACTGGGGCGAGGAGTGGGAGCCTGTGTTCACGCGGGACCGCAACACGCAGCGTGAACGCGAACGCCAACGCCCACAGGAACCTCATTCGGACGCTTATCTTTCGGGCATGCCATCGCGCAAGCGGCGCTGCGTGCGCAGCTCGCGCCCGCCCACCAACCTGGACGGATTAACAACTGGTATGGTATACTGTTACATCGTTAAAGCTATCTCTAGTGATTAACTTATTCGGTTCCAATTTGTTCTCAGCACGTTTTGGGAGAAACATTCAATCTTGTATTTCGTTTCCGTTATTAGAAATCAAAGTCCAACTAGTAAACAGCTGGTTATTAATTTAATTGTAAAGTTGCAAGGTCAACACTCGTGGATCACTTTAACGAGTTGTTTAACCGCTCAGACTTATAAATAGCTTTGAATAATAATGACGAGCGTAAACGAATTGACGTACAAAAAGTAAATTGGTTTGTAGAGTACCTATTATGCGGGTTTAATTCTTTTTCCCTCCAGTTTTGATTAGATTGTAAGTGAATAACATGCTGAAATTTAATTGGTTTAAAAGTACTTGCATCACAGGATAACAAAGAACTTATGGCGCAATATCAAGAAACTCAGTTGTAATTAGCTAATGAGTTTCAATTTATTAGTAAAAAAAAATATATTGGCTGTTTTTCTATGCTTGCTGAGCCATAATATCAATTTTACCTTGGAATAGTTTACAGTTCCTTCAATTAATTAAGTATTTATAGGCATTGTCAGTCTTTGGCACTCCCGCAATTTAAATATCAAATAACACACTGTTAGAAGCTTGGCTAGTCAGCAAGAAATACCAAGCTATATATTATGATGCTTTCTTCATCCGAAAGCCCAAGATTCCGAGATTCCAGCCCACGACCAACGAATCGCGAGCCGACGTCACCACGATTTGTTCCTGATTCGTCTTACTCCTAATTGGTCATATTCCTGATTCGTCATATTCCTAACTCGTCATACCATGTACATTTGACTGCACAAACTTATTATAGAAATCTTCTTTGGTAAATAGAACCTCCTTATATTAGTATAATTTTTTTAATGAATTATTTCGTAGAAGCCTTGGTTATTTTAATGCGAAGAAAGTGTGTTTACCTTTTATATTAAGTTCAGTTTAATCTTAAAACATATTTTAACAAGAAATAAATATTAAAAAAATAAAATCATAAACATATCCGTCAATTATTTTTTATTTGAATTATAACAAGCTTGATAATAAATGGAGTTTATGTGTGAAGTCATACAAATTTGTTAATTGTTTACATTATTTGCCATTGCATTTAGTTAATTATTGCCTCCAGTTAATTATTGTCCATTAACCGTATAGTACAAGTAAACTTAGTGGAACCTGTCCTAAAACTTATTTAAATCCCATATGCATGTGTTCGCGTTTTCATTTGACTGTACAATGACGAGTTAGGAAAGTGACCAGTTAGGAATGTGACGAATTAGGAATATGATCAATTAGGATTATGACGAATCAGGAACAAATCGTCACTACCACTGTTTTAACTTGCGACAAAAAAGTCACTAACCGATTAAGGTTATTAACATCATAATGTACACAAATTCTGAACTTCCAGAAACCGTCCGCGATGCAACAGACCGCCCAGCTGCGGTTGAACCGGCGCAACTAAGCGAAGTGGTACGCGAGTCGGTGCGCACAATGGTGCGCGCTCGCGCAGACGCTTCAGAGGATTTTGACCCTGAGCGGTTCCCCGCGACCGCACAATTACTGGACCAGACCAAGTAAGTCAAAGCCTATGGGTCATTTTTCATCGATAAAGTCTGGGCTGGTTAGAGCTATTTGTTGTGTAGGTAAGGTGTGCTGTTGATATATATTAGTATTTGTATATTAACCTTACCAAAACTAACGATTGACATATAATAATTCAGGCTCATAATTAATAGTAATAAAGTCAATTACAAGTCTCAACTGGAAGCAACAGTATGGCTAAATATTGTATTATATTTTGTCATATCTAAACTACGCCGATTACATGAAAATTTTGAAGAAATATTGCATTACGGAAATGCGGGTATACTAATATGAATGATGTTTAGCTCCGTGCTCCGTCTATTATTGCACAAGTCTGGAAGGTTAACAGGCTCGATATAATAATATATAAAGTGGTTCTCTCTATACTTTGTTATACCTCATGAGAAAAAAGAAACTACTTTACAAGATCGCATTATGAAATCTAGAATTATGGATGATTTAGCTATAATTATTAAGATGACCGGCTACGCAACATAAAAAAATACATTTAAAGCCCTAAATTGTTTTATTTTCAGAGAAAAAGAAAAAGAATCGGAAAAGAAAACGGAAAGTGTTGACTAAGGCTGCGCACAATGGACATCGATATAGCTTCATGAAAATTTTCGTTAATGTATTGCTCATTTTTAATGCTTTGCACGTACGTTATGTTCCTCCGGGTTATTTTTAAAAAAACGATCTGTTACATTCTTTTCGTGGTTTTTATGCTGCAAGTTTAATTTATTCGATTCGGATATTTAAGTTTCACTAGGTTTAATCATTGTATGTAGTGGATAGTTACGGTATAAGTGGTTAGTCGCGTGGGCGAGTACACTGCATACTTACTTACTTAGTCGTGTTGGAAAGCGAATTGTAATGTTGCACGGAACGTTGGTCTCAGGGTTTATACTCCGTGTATGCAGTAACGTATATTATTAGTTTTGGACGGCGAGTATTTAACGGGAGTGCACTGGCTAACGAGGATAACCCTTATGCGCGTTAACTGCATTTTATTCAGAAGACCTGCCGCGAAATCTGATGTTTACTAATGATTTTAAACGGAAATTTAATTGCTATCTGAATACCAAGAGCCAGATTTAACAAACGAAAGACAGTATATATGTCAGCTTTTACGGCCATCAAACAATTAATTAACATACAATGGTAATCCATTTCCGACCTTTGGTAACGTCGAATTTCAACAAGCGGCAGGAATTCGGTCAATTTTATTATTAAGAAATTGTAATCGATTTGATGTTAGTAGAATGAGCTGAATATATTCAGCTCATTATCAGTGTTTTAGAATAGATTTTTCAACCCGCGACGAATGAGGTAAAATAAAAAAAACAAGATTGTTAACAACAAGCGTGATGGATAATTAGGCAAGGAATAAAAAAAATGCGGAAATATATTTATCTGAATATTTAGTGTAAGAACCAATAGGGTTAATATTTAAAAAAAGAACACGATACTGACAACGTCACACAACACAAAGCATACACGTACAGCAGGTAAACGCAAATTCTGAATACTTGTTAATGTGTAACTGTAACCTATATTAATTTTCTCTTCACCTAGGTCAGGCGAGAGAAGTATATTTCTTGTTGAGCATAAAATGTCGCTATTTCTTAGTCGAGGAAGGAAGCTAGCTTCGACGTGAGCCGTAGGCGAACTTTGAAAGCTTCCTTCCAAGTTAAGAACCAAGGTTATTACTGATGCAGGTTTTAGTCACATCAGCGGATGCTGGTGCTTCTTGTTCGTTTTTGTTGTTGTTGCTGTTGTGTGTTGTAAACAGAAGCGATGTGGACCAAGTGCCCAATAACTTCGTTGTAATTTTACGTACGTAGTTAAAGATTTTTGGAGCATGTTGCGACGCAAACAACTGCAACAATCAATACGGATACTCATTTTGAGAGTTATGCTAAAGTTCTGTATTTGCTGATGATGATGCTGATATTCTTAACAACAATGGTAAAAACAGCCATTTTATGCTCGATATACGAGCAATACTTTTTCTACCACCTTAAAGCAGCTGATACAGTGCCAAAAATATATTTTGTTTAATTTTTCACTGTCTTTCTAACCAATGTAAAGCTGCTAAGTTATCCTTCATAGATTGTATAGAAAAAAAACATGTATCTAGGTCTCGCCAATTACGTTCGTGCCTAAATCTAACAAGAGCCTCTACACGAGGAATTTTAGGGAGTTTTTCTTGCTAAATTTTAAAGACTGTGACATTAGTTGACTTATGACATTCCAGAGATATCGAAAAACTAATTGGTGGAGCTTAGTAATTTTCTTCTACATAATAACATGGATTTTCTCCAAAGTAACATCGGAATGTGTCCCAGGTCCCAGTTGCCACTAGTGGTGGCAACGTATGTACGTCGTATCGCAACGTTTTTCGTTCTCGATGTCCATAAGTGGTGGCAATCAACACAGTTAACTCGTAATGCCACTATCTCAGATTCACAATTGCCACCAGTGGTGGTGGAGATTCTGGTGGCAACTGGAAAGGTGCCGTTATTTTTCGAAATTTCATTAATTCTTTTTGTTCAACATTAAGTGTTCTGTATGACCGTCGCGTTGGCAGCAGTAGGCTTTTTGTAATAGTTGAAAGAAAAACACAGATTTTAATGTGTCGTGAGAACCACCTAAACCGAGCAGTTTTCATTGTATGACAAATTTTGTGAAACCAAAGAATAATGCTTAGAACTGCCAACAATAGATGGTTTTTTGCGCTAGACTTTCCAAGTGTTAACAGTGACATATTGCCTTGCACTATTATTGCCATTAACTTAGACCCGTTATAGATAAATAATAATCTGTTAATAGATTTTAGGCTTGATGCACTTCCACGCGTCTTTTAAAAACGAACAGATTAATAAATGGTATATTGAACAAATACAAAATCAAAATCGTTTGCGTTGTACTGTCACTGAAATATATCACATTTTTCCACTAGGCCACAAAAACAAAGTTTGAGGCATATCTAGGGCATTGCCGGTTTAAATAAGCGCTGGGCCCGTAGCAAATGTCACGTAAATTCAATATACCACATTTTAGTAAGTTTCACTCAAAAAATTGCGCTCAGGGGCATAAATATGCGGGGCCCGCTTTCGAGAGGGGCCCATAGCAATTGCTACTCTTGCTACGTGGTTAATCCGGCCCTGAGCTAGGGGATAGTACTTTTCAATCGGAATGTCGGCATTGCACTATTGTCATTGTTAATATTTCTTTGATCGTCTAGCGCTTATGTCTTAATTCTCATACGTAGTATAGTGTTCTTTTTATAAATTGTATTTTATCGTGTAACTCCCTTTTATAAAACATATATTATGTAATACAATATACTTATCAAGAGGTATTAAATCCTATAGGGTTAAGAAGTAGGTCGTATTCCCACTTGTTACACTAGCGTGCTTAATATAAAAAAGTAAAAGTTATTAGTAAAACACCAAAGAGACATTTCTTGTACTTTCGTAAATTATTTTGTTAGTGATAATTTCTAGAAGGCTTATTTATGTAAAGATAAAGGGCATTATTAACTAAAAAATAAACGTTCCATAAACCCACTTTGTTGGTTTACTCTTGTATTCGCTGACATTAATGGGTTTGCCCTATAACGGACTCCTAGTCTGGAAAGAGATCGATAAACATTTGAGTAAAATGGTGTTTTGCTCTCTTCTGTTAATTATAATATTGTGAACTTACAGCTAAATAAGCCAAAATTATCGTATGAAGACACACTAAAATGAGGTTTATTGAGACTCAAATTTACATTTACCGTCGCTGCCAGCGATTTTGAACTTTTCTGGAACCCAGTTATTATTGAATAACGATTAAGCACTCACGATATAGAGCTTATAAGCAAGTGGGGGTGCGACCGTTAAGGTCGGCACAGCACGCAATGGATATGGATTGGACTTGGACAATGGTATGCTAACATCAGCGCCCATCGAAACTGAGAGACGAGATGTTAATTATTTAATATGCGTTTCGGATTAAAATATCTCGTTCTAATCATTATCTTTCAATTCTATATTATTATATTATCTTAACTATTAATCTATTCAGTTAAATAATTGGCGAAAAGAAGTAAAATATTTCTTACTATAGGTACATCTATAAATAATATCTCGTTCTCTTAGCTTTGACATAGTTATACTAGATCAAGATTCAGTTTCTAAAACAATATTGTATACATACTACAAATTTTACTGATACTAATGTAAAATAACAAGGTGCAACGTTCATCAAAATTTGCATACGGATTGTTAACTAACTCGGTTTCATAAATTTGAGTATTGCCAGTAAGGTTGCAAAATGTTTGCAACAGAACCATATTAACCATGTCAGTTTCCTATTTCACAATATTACAAGTACCTAAGCCTAATTTTCCATCGCTCCAAAAGGCGAAAGAAAACACCGTGAGGAAGAAGGCATGTCTAAGAATCATTTTTATGATACCTGCCGATCCTCACCGTATAAGCGAGGCCAATGAGAGAAGGCCAGGGTCTCGGCGGTGGAAAAGGCTCTTGATAATGACGTCGCTCGCTTTGAGCCTTCGCTTGCATTGTTAACTTACTAACATTGGCTTATCGTTTTGCGTGCTGTCTCGACCATTACGTAATGATAAATAAGTAACGATACACTGGCAATATCTTGCATTTATTTTTTTTACGCTTGATATTTTAAATTCTTTTTTTTTTTAAATACGTTTCATGACAAATATGTCATATTTACATGAAAAGTCGTTTTATTTATTTATTTCATTTACCCACAACCACATGCAGCGCCAAAGGTATTGCCAATGTATGTCCTTTTTAATTATAATTAATGTTTTACCAATACTTTTTATGTATGTAATCAGTAGTGAAAATGTGTCATAACAGTATGTTAAAGTTTAGACGAATCTAGAGCAGGTAGCCTGCATGGCCATGAGCTAACAATACTGAAACGTCACACTATCAGTTTATCGATTAAATGACCTCGCGATTCATTTACTATTGAAATAACTTTTAAAGTGATATGATGATTATTAACAACTACTAATGGAGTCCATGGATAATAAGAATATCGACTTAGTCCGCTTGATTTGACGTGTAAGCATGAATTAGCTCGGGAATCTAATATAATATACACTCTCGACAGTCCAGACCGGCCGCTGTGCTATTTAATGGCTGACGGCACAATGTGGAGCAACACAAATGAGAACTAATTTATGCTGTAGCACGGTTGAAATACGCCGTTGTTACCAAGCGATTTCCTGCTGTACTGCTCTAGATCCATCTAAAGAAGTCAAGTATGAAAGTTTTGCCATCGCCATCTGTGAGAAATCTAAAATTTCTAAGCAAGACGCATCTGTGTAGGTGTAAGGTTTATCTCGGAAAAGATGAACATTATGGAACTACAATGTACCACCACCACTACCACCGATATGAGAAACCAGAATGATACCACCACGTACCAAATATGAGAAACGTCGATGGTTTTCTAACTAGATTGATTGGAATTTACATCTGATAAAACAAGCGCAGCCCACTAAAGGAAGTGCACAGTTTGGCATTATGGTTTGATAGGGGCTGTTTCTTACTCGTAAAATCAATCAAAAGTGGACACAGAAAAGATGGTGCATGTCTAACGATCATTCTTGGCGAATTATAAATTATTCCTAAAACAGTAGTTTACATATTGTCTTTTTGTATTTCAAGATATTTTTTCTCACTTTTTTCTTTTTTTTTATCTGAGTTGAAATACCGCAAGTTTTATTTATGACAACTAAGGGCGAGGCCACAACACAGCGTTGCGGTGTCGCGTCGACAAGACGAAGTCGCACCGTTGTACGATGCGATTAAGCTATGCAAAAATTTCAGCGTACACGGCGACGCACGAAATAACGCTAACCATCTTCAAGTCTGGTATAGTTTTTTCCCAATGGACGGTTCTGAACTAAGGATATCAGGTAGTCGATATCGTAATCCGCCATCCCGTTTAAAGTAGAGACACTAACTGGAAGACCGCGCGTCGTCGCATTGCAGATTTGTCGTAGTTGCGGCGGCGCATCAGAAATTTCCACGATGCGTGATGCAGCGTCGTCGATTTTTGCAGTGCGATGCCGCAGCGCAGTGTTGTGGCCTCGCCCTATAACCCCTTGTATTCCAAGTCATCATAATTGTCACGTCACTTATTGACAATTGACAAGGCAGTGAATGCGGTTAAATTTTCTGGATTCATATTTGTTTTAACTGTGTAATGAAATAAAATTCGTGGTTTTTATTTACAGAAATTGTAATATCGTTTAGTTAGATTTTTGATTTCTTTTTACTATTATTATGAACTGGGTTAGTTTTATACTATTTAAATTTTTAGAATCTACAAATTTGACCCTCTTTCGAAAACACTTATTTTAAAAACATGTTTTAGGAATGATAAAATATACTGGATATAAAGTAACTGGTTTTTTTAATGAACCCCCATCCATTATTACTCTCTTGTGCTGAAAACATTTGACAGAAGGTAGTGTCTAGGCCCTTGGCCAACTAGAGGACTTTCCAATAACGTACTAGCAACAACACAGCAGTGCGCCAATATGGTGCCAATGATGATAGTGACGAAAGCAAAATGTGTTATGACATGACGTAGACGTATGGAATTATGGATAGATAAAACTAAAAGCTACATGTAGACTGCAGGTAGGTATCATAATATAAGAGTTAAAAAGTATGTACTTTGTATCTGAAGTTGATGCGTAGTTACGAGTAGAAGTAGGCTAGATAGACATGACATTCACTAGTAACGTTCATGTAACATAATATTATGTCAATGTCGCTAATGTAAGTAGAGTGCGCGCAAGATCAATATTATGCCGAGTGATTATGTGCTGTCCGAAATATTATCTTGAATTTCAAACGGGCTTGTGAAGAAGAACGAGACAAAAACGGGCCAACAGTGCCGTTTTCCAAAGTTACAATCGGAAGTAAGTTTCAGGGCTGCCATAACAACTAAACTCTCTCTTATTTTCTGGATTTGCTTTAAGCTTTTTTACGTCAATATCATGTGAATACCACTAAATACTAAACAGCCGTTCCATGCAAAAAAAATCATTAACTTCTATTGATATAATTATGAAACAACAGATCTTTTTTATTACGGAATTTGTTAAGTCGTAGAACAAAAGGAAAAGAGAAATGTTATGAGAATCCTTGCCCTAAAGAGTAGGTATGTAACCCACGTACAATGCCTGTCCATAGGCGGCGGTGACAATTGCACACAAATTGACCTAGCCACAAATTAAGCTCGAAACATGTGTTATGGGAACTAGACAACGATATACATACTTATATTGAGAAATAAATACTTATATAGATAGAAATATCCAAGACTCAGGTACAAATATTCGTGCTCATCACACATATATTTGCCCTTACCGGGATTCGAACCCGGGACCGCTAGCTTCGCAAGCAGGGACACTACCAACTCGGCCACCGCGATAACCGATCTATCCACGGTTTTCCCTTAGATAGAAAAATGACAATACGGTAATGTAAAATTATTATCTCAGCCGTTAGTCAACCTATCCTTGCTGAATTTTATTACTACGTTATTTAAAATATGATTATTGTTTAATTTAGCACATTTTTTATTCCGATACCAAACAATATTAGAAATAGTTTTTTTCATCTGTGGAAGAGAACAAGGTGCAAGTTCCGCCAGCCAACGCTAGATGGCGCAATAAGGTCGAAGATGAAAATTTACACTCTACTATATTCAGTGTTCCGGAAACCTAGGAGTAGAAACAAACGCTCTGCGATTTGAATTTCTAGTACCTACGACTAACTGAGATGGCGCATCGATCCAAAGTGAGTCATGGCCTCTGATAGACGCTACTTCGGCCCGTCCTGTGCCACTTCCTGCCAGTCCTCCACATGGAGCTCGCACAAGTCCTTTGTGACTTCGTCTTTCCAGCGATATCTGGGACGGCAAACTGGGCGTCGGCCACTCAGCCGTCCAATGAATGCCGCACGATCGTCCCCCATTCTTTCGAAGTGGCCGAGCCAGCCAGGGAAAGTGCGTTTTTATATCGCTGATAACATTTGGCCCAGCCACCAGTACCTACCTACTAGTACGACATCGACAGTCAAAATAAATTAATAGATAGTACCTACCTCGTTCAAAGGTCAATGTGTACGCTTCTTCAACAAAATCCCAAGTGAAATTCAAGACTTGTCTATAACAAAATTTCAAGTCCGTATAAAGAGAAATCTCATTAGTAAAGCTTATTATAAAATATCGGACTATCTAGATGACAAACTAGCTTGGGATTGTAGTTAATCTATCTATCTTTCTTTCTATCTATCTATTCTCCCTATTCCCCCTATTCTAACCATTTTCGGTAAACAGCCAAAACAGTCATGCTCACGAAAGTGACTTTGCTTGCAGCGGCGTCATGTGTCGGGTCGCCCTCTTCCCTCTCATATGGTCGAGGAGAGCGATGGCTGGCACATGCGTCAACTCGTGAACGGGGGCTGCTTGTGGGGTCTGGTCTGCTTTGGTTGTGATCCCGCAACTCGTTAATATTCATGTTCCCATATCCCAATGTGTACAACCAAACAAGAGAAATCTTCTTATTAGTAAAGCTAAATAAAAAATATCGATTAGATGACAAAAAAAAAGCTTGGGATTTTAGTGAACTTGCTCCAATTCAATCAATTAGTAATAAGAATAAAATTGTCAATGTGATCGCGCCAAAAAAATTACCTGCCGGGCGTTTCTTGCCTGTTCTTTTGCCGGCGTAAGGAGGTTGGAACAGGCGTAGCTAGTTTTAAGTTGACGTTTTAAAGTGATCACAATGTATCCTATTAAATAAAAAAGTTTTGAGTTTTGAGTTTTACCTACTACTTGTTAAAAAAGATGACGTGCCATTAGCCATAAATTGAATATATTACAATGTACTTGTTTTTACAACTGGTTAGGCTAGCCTTTGGCCACGATTCACCCGATGGAAAGCGACTATGTGGTCGAAGGTGTAGCACGTTTGCCTAGTAATAATACCATAACACTCTTGGCTTGAACACCCCCTTAATTAGGTGGTGCCCTCAAAAAGAACTGAAGTGGCTTTGTAGGAATAATAAAATAGTTTATGTACCTATGTAAGTATCTATAAATCGGCATCACAGCGTGGTGTTTAATAGATCTAAAATTTACGGCGATGTTATGCAGATTCAATTAGCTGTATAATTGGTATCAAATTATTTCTCTAACAATTACTTTATTTTATTTTATTATTACTTACAGGGTAGCGTTTACCATAAGTCACCTGATGTTAAGTGACGATGTGGTCGAAGGTGGCGTCACGCTACACCTGGGTTGGGACCTGGCTCTCAAGTGAGGCTGCCGGCACACACCGATTGGTGCTTGGCGACAGATTCTTAACATTAGGGTGGTAGCTAGCCAGGCGAGTACTAGAAAGTACCCTACCACCAAGCTATGGTTTCATCGCGATGTTTTCCTTCACCGAAAGCTCAAGCTCATTGTAGGATTTGAACCCACGTCCTACGGATCGCAAGCCGACGTCACTACCACTGAGCCATTATCGCTAAAAACTATCAAGGGGACAGCTGTCCAGTAGCCTCTCTGGAAGTTGCTGTCCCGTGCGTAGCCCCTTAGGGACAGCAGACCAGCTCTCCTAACGAGCTGTCCCCCTTGACCCTAGCCGTTACTGACTGAGTTTCTGAGCCTATATTAGCCTGTTACACCTTTACTTACCTTATAGGTAAATAGGATAAAAGGACGAGACATAAAATATGATTAGTATGTACTTTATTAATTTAAACATTTCTACATGAAACACGCAAACAACTAAATACAACATAGATGGATAACCATAGACAAAATGCAGGACAATCATACGAAGCATAATAATGTAGGTAATTTACGTACTTACACAAACACCTCAATTTGGGTATAGGGTACTTATATTAAACGAGTCGATACATAACTAGGTATATTTTTATGGGTTAAAGAAACCATCGAATATAATTGTGTTGTTACAGCTTTAGATCAATTTTGTTCTAACAGTAGGTACATTTCCTATAAACATTTTCTAACAAAATGCAAAACAAACGCGTTTGAATCTACTGTTCTATGAATTAAGACATAATTTAAAATTATGTATTATTTATTAAAGTGAAACATCAAAAATTTTACTAAAAGTTAAAACATCAACATTGAGATTTTTTTATTTAATATGTATAATATGTACTATAACCTACTAGATACCATATTGTAACTTTTAATACTCTATAGAATACAAACTAGGTACCTTGATGTATATAACTATATCAGGTTACATAAAATAAAAATCAAGATAAAAATGTCCATATTATAATACTCCTAAGGGATAGGTACTTTACCACAACATGCCTCAAAGTAATTACTTGACAGCGACGAATAACGACTGGTACCTAATGCACCTTGAAACAGAGAAGGAGGTAGGTATAATATTATTTCTATCATCTATGTAAGTAGGTATACGTGTACTTATGTTAATAATAAATATCTTAACAGATTACTGTGACAGGAATAAAAGGTGTCATTAAATTCATATTTTTTATCAGAAGTGTAAGTTAAACATTATTTTACTAGGTAGGTACGTTATGTTAATTACAACAACTTTTACAGAAGAAAAATATAAGTATACGTCGATATTAATAACATAATATTTTTTTAAAGATCATATTAACATTTTTGCTACCACACCTAATAAGACATAATTATTTACCTACTGCTACTACCAATAGTATTGTCGATAGGTAAAAGTTGCTAAGAAAACGAAATAAGATAATGAACGAGGTCTAAATAAAACTATAAGAGGAAATAGTAAGAATGTGAAAGTAGAATCATAAATTCACAAGGTTCGCGTTTATCTCATCTAAGATTAGGAGATTTTTTTTCAATCACATTAGATAGGGTATAGTATAATTGTGATATAAGTACCTACGAGTAGGTATAATTATATATTTATATTATTTAATAAAGCATACACAACATTATCACATTGTCTAAACGCTGAGCAAACGCCACAACCTCGAGTGAATATTTATTTCTTGGTTGTTTCCACAAGTTTTAATTAATCATTGACGCTAAAATAATATATTATGCAGAAAGATAAAATGTGCATGTTTTTCTGAACTAGTTTGTAAGTGGGTAAGTAAATTTTAACATTGGGGAGGAAATCACGATAAATACTCACAGTGACATTTATACTAAAACACTTACTTACAATTATGTGGATATAACATAGAGATATTTATGTAGAATTTATTCATCTCTTTGAATGATCTAAGTAAAAGGCTATTATAGTAAGCACAAACCGTTTGAAGAATAGTTGGGTAGGTACTTTTAAAATGTACGTAGTTCAGGATTTGTATCTTCCTATTCCATACAAAACTCACTTTCTATAACTGTGATATGGCAATTTGATTACTAATGATTTCTTGTAGTTGTTGAAGTGAACAATCGGCATTAATCAAAACATCAGTCGACGTACTGATGTATTATCTCATCAATAAAAAACAAGCGTTAGGCATATTTTTTAGTTCAAATAATTTGTTTCTTTTATAAACCCATGGACGTTAAGCCTTTTAAAGGCTGTTCTCATGCCATTATACCTTTATGGCATTCAAAGCTAGCTTTGAAAATAGAGCACACATTTCTTTCTCTAAACACGAGTGAAAGAGATATAAATTTCATTAGAGTCAAGTTAAAGTTAAATAGAATATAAAGTTTAAAACATTAATAAAATACAATATGAATGTTATACTAACAACAATAATATTGTAACATGTTGGTATAATATACAATAAAATTTATATAATAATACAGTTAAAACTACGAAGTTGTCTTCTTAATCCTAGTTCTCACTTTCTGAACTTTTAAATTTATTACCCTAAAGACAGTTTTCTTTTAGATACATTGTATGTTCCTTTTTCTCCAACTTCAGTAATTCAACATAATTATAAGCTTTAGACATTATTATCATAGTTTTTGTAATAATGTAATCTGTAAATAAATAGAAGGTATCAACAGACAAATGAACACAATGACATGATTGTGGGAGCTACAATAAAACAATAGCTATTTTTTGGATGGCCACGTTGCGTATTGCGATCTTTTCCAGGTTATCTTTGGATGGAGAGGATAAGCTTGATTAGGTAGATACTCAAAAAAATATAATAAGTATATGCATATTGCATGTGTCAAGTACACTAGCAAACAATACTGGTGAAAATATTCCGAAAGACTGCTGTATACATGACAATGTGTGTAATATGCCAAAGATTTTCGGTGGCATTACAGAACTTGCCTACTTCAGTGACTTTAAAACACACTGCGCACACAACCGCGGATCAAGTGTCTCGATTATTTATTGTATTGAGAAAAGAACATGCTTTGATTTCAGAATAAGTTATAATAGTAAAATTTTCTATTGTCATATTATAACAATACACTGAAATAAGGCTTACCCTGCGCTTTTCGCTCACTGCGCACGTCTCCTCGGGTAATGAGCAAAAACCTGTTATGTATACCCAAGTTAGTAAGGTACTATTCGACCAAGGTATGGGTGCTTGAACATCCAGTTTAGTGGATGGAGGTATCTTTGCTATAATTACATATTTTTATAGGTAAACCAAGCATGTATGTATATAATGAAACAAAAAATATTAACGTGCATAATTCTTATCCATAAATCCTGTTTTCTAATCAACACCATCAAAGAGGACCACCGTTTATGTTTTGTCCGTGGAATTTTATCGACCTATGATTTTGATTGCACGTCGGTATTTAGTTAGGCCTCAGTCGAAAACTTCAATCATTTACTTCACTTTTCTTGTTTATTGCATGAAGAAAATTAAAACGCATCTGCTGTAGGCTTTCATAAATGAACCAAGCAAAACTATTTGCTACAATTTCTTAAAGTATTTTGGCACCTCACTCATTACACTAGATGGCAACGACTTCGCCGTCTCTCTTATCACATTTCATAAAGTCGTTCCCGTATACTCACGATATTTCTTAATGTAGTTACTACGTTCCATTCATAAAACTGCACTGTTGAACGGCCATTCTTTCTATCTCTCTCTCTTTCTCAATGGTTCGCGTTCCATGACCCCGTGTCTACCTGGGTAGCCAGTAGCCACCGAGTACTACCTACACGCTCCTAACTACGCCCTTCAGTGCCAAATTACTATAAACACATTCTGGCATAGCCAAAGTTAAAATTAAAGACATGGGTACTTAATAAATTATCTGTACATATAGAAATAAACAACATCATAATATATTTTGATTCCCTCAAGATTGATTTGAATAGTTTTGTTGTAAATGATAACTGTGAACAGTATATCAAGTATTTTCCAATACTAGTAGGTAAACAAATTAAAAAAGTGCGGGATTGCGTTTTTTGTTAGAGGTTTCGTTAATTTTGCGTTTCATATCAAGGCTACAACTTTACTGTTTTGCTACGGTCATTTTAGTTACAAAATTTTGACAATGTTTTTTTCATTCAATTTAATTTACAGCCAATTGGTTCCGTGAAAATTTTCATGCGAAGCGACGAGCGGCGAGCGGCGAATGTCGCGAGCGAATGATGCGTCGCTACCACTCTTCTGTTAACGCAACGCGGCTCTAACGTTTACCGAATTCTTTACGTACGCCCGGTAAACAGCTGGGACTGTAATCAACCATATCAGAGTATTAATAAAGGTGAAGTGTCTGGGCGCAGTGGGCGGGTTAGCGACAACTCCTCGCCCGTCCTCGCTACGCTAACAAACTATAAGCGCTACGGTGGCGGGCTACGCTGTGCGTAGAGACGCACCCTGCTGCCACCAACAACTTCACTTCACCACTAGCTACCACTAGTAAAACCCAATGCCACTACGAATACCACGCACTTTTAAGCTGGAAAGCAAATCAAACACGAGTACAAGGTAAACTACAAATAATGAGTAATAAAATCCAATAAAAACAGCCAATTTTGAAATTAAAAATAATTTGTAGGCATATAAAAAAATAATTTTGGTATTTTTAAACATAAAGTTAATTATATACTGTTACGTTAGAAAGTCGAATAAAATGAATATTAAGAAGTAGTGATTTTATGCACGACTTGAAACATTTAATTTTGGTAAGTATCAATCAATATATTTACGTTGCTCTTCTTTAATAAATCTTGAAGGAATCTTGTTAATTACAAACGAGCTATGTTCTGAATCTTTAGAGTTTAATCAATAAGTGAATAAAGAGCCCAAATGTACATAATAATTATAGGCTTTTACGGCGCACCATGAAGGTTGTTAGTCACGTATTCCAGCTTCACAGTCGACTGCAGCTGGCGGGTTTTATTTAAATTGTAAACGAGCGTGCTGACACTCTAGACCTCAACATGTGACCTATATACCTACTTGTGACATGCACGAAATGTACTTTATTATTTATGTATATTATACTGTATTTAAGCATATCATTATTAAAATGAAAGGGAACGGAAAATTATTTGAGTGTCCTTCAAAGATTTTATTTTATTTTTTAATCTTATAGGATTTAGTTTCATCAACTTTTAAGAAGATTTTATACAACTACCATATCACAGACCCATTGTAACGATGACCACTCGCTGTACCATCCAATGGCATTAAGTACTATTTTTGCTAGCATCATCGATATTTATCGTCTTTCATTGATCAATCTTGGTCAAATATGTATAATTTATTTCGTGTGATAGACACATAGGTATTAACATTTTGTTTTTTTCTAACCTATGGTACCAACACCTTTTCATTAAGGCGGGCTTATGATTTTGATGAGCGTTGAGCAACTAAAGGCGAGATCAAGTTTTAGATAAAAGATCAATATCTAGCACCATAAATGATCTCTGATTTCGCATTTTATTGTTAAAAAATATGTAATTCTAATGACAGCATAGTAAATAACACAAAATGATAGTAATATCAGTCTACGAAGTAGTATAGCAAATAAATTTAACTTATGTTTATGTCAACTACATCTAGATTTATTAATCTACACAAATCTTTAGAGAGTACCCGAATGGATACGTTTTATGTTGTTGGGTTAGGAGTTTTTGATATAAAACTCGGTGGAGATGGGGATCGTGTCAAAGCTGAAAACAGAGAAGTTTGGAGCAGGGAGCGAGAAAGGAGATGGAAATGAAATGAAACAATTACGCGCGATCCGCGTGTGCTTAACGCACGAAGTTGATGTTGAGCGACGGGCATTTCTTGATGGTTTCCTGCAGCGCGTGGTTGCCGGCAGTGAGCGCGCTCGACAGCCACTGTGACGGGCCTGAGGGCGGCGTACGGATGACGGGCGTGGGGGGCATCACGCGGATTGGGCGAGGGGGCACAGCAGGCAGGTGCCTTACCACGCCAGTCTGGATCTGCTGCAGGATGTTTCCCGAGGCATGCGAGGTACGCGAGTGGTGCGAGACGTGCGAGGCCCGCGACACGTGAGACACGTGCGAGATGTGCGAGGCTGTGCTGGGGCACACCGACGGGCGCCGCGAGCCGCGTCCAGACGCCACCGACGTGTTCGACGCGCCCAGGTAAGGCACCGACGTCGAAGTGTTTGGCATTGAACCACCCTAAAAATAACACAATGTTAAGTTTGCAGCTTTGAATTTAGTTTTAAACGGATGCCCAATTTTAATAAATGTAAATCATAGATGAACAGGTTTTTATTCGGCCAGTGAAATTATTTTTCCGTGAGCTAGCACTTAGTATATGAAACAAGACGTCGTGACACCTGTTGCATAAGTTGCCTTCTTTTGTATTCGCGTGGAAAGTAGGTACGAGCTCGCTTCCGAACATTTTTTTTAAGGTAAGTATGTATTCTGCATAGGTAAAACCTATAACAGAATGATATAGCACTTGATCTCTTTGATTTTGTAATGGTAACTATGTCATGGAAATTACGAGTCAATTGTGAATACTGAAAGAGAGCGTAACCTTGTATTATATTGAAAACTAGCTGTTACCCGCGGTTTCACCCGCGTGGGCTACAGTTTATCGCGATAAAAAGTATCCTATGTCCTTCCGCAGGGCTCAAACTATCCCTATACCAAATTTCATTTAAATCGGTTGAGTAGTTTAGGCGCGAAAGCGTTTATATTCCGTATACTCCAAAATTATTCCCGCACTTCGGTGCCGCGTTATCTGCTATATCCATTATCCTATTTTAATTCTAAGTTTATTTTTTTCGGACCGCGCGTTTGAACCGCGCAGCTAAAGGTCTTCCTGGTCCGCGACCACACTTTACCTATTTCATTGATTCTCTCTCCCGCGACTCCCGCCTTCGGTGGGTTCCCGCCCCCCTCACCTCACCGCGTTTCCCGCTGCGCTGCGGTACGGCGCGCGGCGAGTTTATTTTTCGATTAGTTTGACATTTTTTAATTTCGTAATATCTTTCGAACAGAATGTCCGATTTGAACAATTCAAAAAGTAATCTACAGCTATTGGAACAATCTTGAATACGAAATGATTTATTTTGATAAGGATTTATATAAAAATATGGAAAACACGGTCCGATTTTAGTCGGCCTTTTTATCAACTTTTAAAATGTTAAAAAGTAGTTATAGTATGTTATCCTTAAGAGATAAACATATGCCATCGCGGACTTTTTTGTAGACCTGTATAAGATA
Source organism: Opisthograptis luteolata (assembly GCA_931315375.2). NCBI lineage: Eukaryota > Metazoa > Arthropoda > Insecta > Lepidoptera > Geometridae > Opisthograptis > Opisthograptis luteolata. The sequence goes on from OV928033.1 coordinate 9,273,824, forward strand.
CACAATTCCACAGTACATCATTGTGTTATATCTCAAAGGGTTTAGGCAGCGTTTTCGTTGAAAGCTCCCAGACGGCTTATTTTTTTCCGACCTCTCCAACAAATATCGTTATATTTTAGCCAATGTAAATAAAAACTTAACAAGTTATATCCTAAAACCTTCCTCGAGAACCACTCTATCTATTGGTGAAAACAGCATGAAGATCGGTGCAGTAGTTTTTGAGTTTATCGCGAACAGACAGACAGACAGACAGACAGACGCGGCGCGGGGACTTTGTTTTATAATAAGTAGTGATAGTGATAAGCATACAAAAACATACTCTTGTTGTTCGTTGAATATCGATGCTTTAGCTAGCTTAATATAATTATACCTAGATAAGCCTGAAGTATTTCATGCTTCGCAACAAGTACTTACCAATCTCTAATTTTAGCGTAAAGCGTGTTGGGCTCGTGAAAGGTAAGTGAACCAGTTTATAGGCAGTGCTACTCTACAAGTGAGTGATTTATTACACATTACACAGAGATGTTGCCGACTGTAGAAGTATTCAATATTCCGGTGTAGGTATACTATTGCGAAGAAATTGCAGTTATAAATTGAGAAGAAAGAGGCAGAAGCAAAGGCAACATCTCAGTGTGTACACAAACCTAAATTGAATGCGAATGGAGTATTGCATAGACGAGAAGTAACCTCCGCGAGAGACACCCATGAGAGAGAGGAACCATACTCACGATCATGCTCCGTGCAAGCTGCGTAGAAGAACAGACAGCCACAGTGAATGAGATAGCGTATATATAGTTATATATACGTATCTACGGTACTGAGTCTGTACACTGAACATTTGGCAAATCCTGTAAGCTACTACCGGTGCCGCCACTAATTACAGTTATGTTACTTTTTGTGGAACAGATAAATTATTTTGGAAAGCCAATTGTGATGTTTGTATTATATTTTGAAAAAAATAATACTTGTGTGTTTTTTCCCTACAGTGTAATTCTCAACTTTATCGCGATCGTGATAAATTTATGTTATGAATACAATAATTTGGAAAGGGCTGATTGAAGTAACATGGCCGCAGTGGTAGAGGCGGTGGGACGGACACCTTAGCGAACTAATGGCAGGCGAAGAGGCGCACTGCCGCTTTGCTCGCTGCCTGGGCATTCCGCGGCAGGGTCAGGTGGACATGCGCAGGTCAGTTCTCAACACGGACATGCAGTCGTAACAGATGCAGTCGTTTTGAAGGTCAAAAGAAATAGTGTTGTGCGATGAGGGTCTAATTAATGAACGGATATAGATATTTTGGAACGTTATATGAACACCAAGTTAATTCGTGCAGATGTACGTGAGCAACGGTGATAAGATGAATGAGACGTTATCATTCCCAGTCGGTATGGGAAGAAAAGAAGACACCGCGGAAGAAGACAGACCACATTGATATCAAGCCGTTAAATTCAACATTTAACAGAGGGTAGTGAGATTCGCAGCGAGTCACGCAAACGTGTCGGACATCACTTACGACGGGATGCGCCGCCGCGGGCACAGACAGGCTCGAGCCTGACCCGCCTCTTCCCCTGTACTGGTGGGCCTGCCAAAACAATCAAGCTGTAGAGTCAGCGAATGCTATCGCTGTGCATTCGGCTGTCGGTAAACTGACTCAATATTATATTACGGTGTTTCATCGTTGAATGTATGAGTGTTATTATACATAGTAAATAAGATGTAATTATAAATAGTAAATAATATTGTTATTATAAATAGTAAAATGTTGTATTTACCGGTCTACCACGACTTACAGTCGGCGGCGATAGATTGGCGTGGCTGGCGCGGCGCTCCTGTGGGCCGATACTGGAATGTCGGCGCGTGGGCAGGCCGGCCGCGCTGCCGGGCGTGCCGCCGGGCGAGGACGCGCACGATGCGCCCGCGCCCATGCCCAGGCGATTACGCGGGGTCAGCAGCGTGTTGTCAGAGAGCCGCCGGTTCGGGAATACGTTGGTGGCAACGCGCAAGAAGTTATTATCGTTGTTGTTCGAGTTGGTCGAGTTGTTTGACCCGAAGAACCACTGCCCAATTTCTGTTTAAATCGTTACTATTCGTCATTTCTTATTGGATGACTGTTGCATCCAAAACATCGTGCTCTACGGTAATCATGTGCTGATTAATAATATAGTCCTTATTAGAGAATGTTGACTCCTGTTTTAGATTGTAAAGAAATTTGGAAGCATGCATGATTGTTGTTAATACTTACTCTTGATGCCAGTTCCGACGCTGGACTGGCTGGTCGTGGGCTGGATAGAGGGTCCGCTGACGGAGGCCTTGCGTGCCATGTCTTCAGCGCTTGAGTGCTTGCGCTCGCGTTCCACGCGCAGGTTGGGGATGTTGAAGGGTGGCGCTTCACCAATGTTGTCGGTACTGCGGCGGTGGCGCAGCGCGCGGGACTGACGCTCGATGCGCGGCATGCCGGGCACGCTGCCCGCGACCACCGACCGTTGGATATTGTCGATGTGGTCCAGCAAGTCGTAAAGGATCTATGTTCCACAAGAATGTTAATACCTTGCCGTGCAGTAGTTCTAAATGTAATAATGGAAGCTTTGTAACGATACAAAACAATGAAAAAATTGTTACTAACTTTCAAGGAAATTGGTGAGTAACTTTTGGAAATAATACGTCCTTACATATGAAATTTGCGTTTTGTCGTACTGGCCAGTTTGATCTCGAATATCTCCTATTTGGTTAGGAATTCCAATTTCAAATGTATACAGTTATTTACTCATGATTTTGTGTTTTGAAAACCGTAATTCATTTGTTTTTTCCTCTTTTGGTTTTTTCTTTGCGTCACTCATTTAAAAAAATGGAAAACTTGAAATGTCGCGTTATTTACGAGTACCTACGAGTTCCATCGTGACACCAGTGCTGCAGAAACGGCTCGAAGGATTAATGATGTGTATGGCGGCGGTGTCGAAAAAAAAAACACAGTGCGTTTTTGGTTCCAGGGTTTTTGTTCTGGAAATTTCAACCTGCAGAACAAGCCACGTGGACGGCGGAGACCAAAGTTCATAATGAAAAATTGAAGGCTTGTGGAAGCGGATCCATCGCAAACCACGTCCGAGCAAGCTGCAGGCTGCGGTGTTAGTGATGAAAATGTTTTAATCCACTTGAAGCAATTTGGGAAGGTGAAAGAGCTTGAAAGGTGGGTACCTCATGAATTGACGGCAGCAAACCGACATACGCGCGTCGACTGCTGCATTACATTACTCAACCGGCACAATAATAAAGGGATTTTAAACCAAATCACCTGTCATGAATAGTGGATCCTGTACAATAATCGGAAACGCTCATCGCAATGGCTGAACCCTGGCGTACCAGCCAAATCCTGACCCAAGCTAAAATTAACGCAAAAATTATTTTTGAGCGTTTGGTACACTATACCGTATAGATTACCATTTTTTTCTAAATTTGGATAACTTCTTGCAAGGGAAAAAATTCAACTCCGATGGGGCAGCGCCTTCAAAGATTTTATTGATTCCCGTCCGAATGGTTTTTTTTAGTAAAGGGATCAATGAACTACCTATTAGATGGCAAAAGTGCATAGATAGCAATGGTACATACTTTGAATAAATATATATATAACATATTTTTAAAATCGTTTTGTTCTTCCCTTACAAAACGACAATTTCATATGTAAGGACCTAAGAATACCTTTAATGAGAGAAATAGTGCTAAAATGTAACAGAATACTTAAAAAGTGAAGTTAAATAAATAACGCTTGCATGGGATAACTTACGAACTAACACCAATATAGATCGCACTGTCGCTCTTAAGATTTGCTAATTATCTTGCACTGTTTACTGTGACTCTGTATTATCTACACAATGGTTCAGGACCCGTATGATAGTTCCAAGATGAATCCCCACAGTACGTCAGATAGTGTTACTAATGTATATAAAATGAAGAGAGGACTATTTGAGAGTACTTTCCAATTCAGGAGTAACATGGTGACACTTTTGGCAACAATGTATTGGTATTTTTTTTTACTACTTACAGGGTAGCATTTGCTCACAAGTCACCTGATGTTAAGTGACGATGTGGTCGAAGATGGCGTCACGCTACACCTGGATTGGGAACTGGCTCGTGAGCTGCCGGAACACACCGATAGGTGCTTGGCGACAGATTCTTAACATGAGGGTGGTAGCTAGCCAGGCGAGCACTAGAAAATGCCCTACCACCAAGCTATGGTTAAAAAACTATACACAGTGGAGGGTAGACGTGTGCTGAAAATGCTGCAATTAAAAGATTCCTCTGAAGACCTTACCTCAATCAGGGAGTGGTATTGCTCCATTGTTAAGCTCGGGTTGACTGTTTGCGGTGCCAGTGATGGCAGCATCCTCTGAGCCATAATGCTTGAGGACAAGCCGTACTTCTTGTCCGTAATCATGATCTTGTACAGTTCTGCAACGTGACGACATATTGTCAAGTTTTTTGAGATAAGAAAACTAACTATAAATACAATCGCATAAAAATATCTGACTTGAACTCGCTGAAGGCAAATGTTGGCAAATCAGTGCTTTCGCTGTACAGCAATATTGAAACTAAACTCTTCCGTTATATGGTATATGGGAGTACAACCACGCTGAATTGATTGTTCTCAAAAAACTGATATTTTTTTTGGCTGCATTCAAAATGATTGTTTACTCTATTATATATTATGATATACTCACTAACAACCCGGTTTATGATATCCGGGTCATTGAGTTTCATGATTAGCATGGTTGGAATAACATAGTCCACTAGTAGCTGTTGATCCAGTCTATGAAGTATTTTTTCATAGAAGCACAAGATCAGGTTTATAATCTTCACGTCGCAGTAGTTCCGTTCCAGGAATGTTCTCACTTTAGGGAGAATATGGTCTCGCAGCAAGTTTTCATCAACATACTCTGAGCAGTTTTGCAGGGCGACAAGCGCGGCGACTTGCTAAAATGGTCAAAATTACACATTAACTCAGTTTTATATAAAACATTGCAGCTGGGTAGTACTATAGAATGAGCATAAGTATCATGAAGGATATTATGTTTAAAAAGTTTTGGCCACATCATTTATGATTGAATAATAGACTAGTAGGTTATTAGCTCACGGCTATGTCTATGGGGATATTTGTGTCAGTTTAATTAAAAAGGAAAAGGTACATACTTCGTATTAATTACCTACTTTAAAAAGAGATTTAGGTAACGAACGTAGTGCATTGCCGCGCAGGGTTTTGGACTGATTAAGTTCAAAATTCTAGGTGACTTTGAACCTAATAAGCCACCGTGATACTTATTATATTATACCTATAGATGAGCGACTTGCTCATCTCGTCATTAGTTGCAATATAAGAAAAAAAAGGAGGTTATCATTTCGTTTGTTCCTTGAGACAACGCATTTAGCTTAGATATTATTAGGACTATGGATGTAGAAATATTATTAGAGCTGCTATACTTTATGGAAACCCCTATCAAAAATATCAAAATACAACCGAGCCGTTCTTAATTCCATTTTTTCTGCCAACGAGAACGGAATGTTCGTTTGTTGCAATGCCATTCAGAAGTGCTCATTTGAAACTCCGCCGCGGCACTGCACTGCGCTTGTCACAACATCCTGAGCCAACAGTATTTAAAGTCTGAGAAGCTCAGTAGGTACCTTCATTTGAATTCTTTGGAATGAAAATTACACTAGAAACCGTCCAGACTGAAATACCTTACTGCGATAATAATAATACATAAATTCGGTGCACAGCAGCGTCAACTTTATATTGCTTAGATACTACATATTTATAAGTTTAACGTATTTAAACTATCACAGACAATGAATGGCCTCCAAACCTGCAAATGGTTGCAGGACTGATCCAACGCAATGACCATAAGTGGCACCATTTCAGAAATGGTCTCCTCATCGGTGCACCTCTTCAGTACGGTGTGCATATTTTCTAAAAAGGTCACCGATGCCAGCATGTTCTTGGGGTTGGTCATGAGGTTTCTGCAATATATTTGCCTAAAACACACATTATGTTTGCAATTTATTTCAAACACGTATAAGAAAAAGGCGAAACTCCGCAAACAGTATCTGATCTCTAACCAAGCAATGGTAAAGGTCTTATTCATGTATTTACCTAAGAAGTTGCCGTTGGCTAATACTGGCTGTTTAAAATTTATTTATCTATGAATTCACTGAGAGTTCCAATATTAAATTATGTTATCCATTGATCATGGAATTCGGTTTAAGAAATCAAGTTTTGTTTTTTTCTCATCTATTAATTATAATTTCGTTAGAGTTTAAAATACGAGTTTTGTTGAAGTAGCAATGCGGCGAAAAAAGCGCGTAATGCCTTCGTAGCTACGAACGAACGCACAGCATTGTTTGGTTTCTACGCTACCGTTCCGCAAATTTTGATCTAAAGGATGAGTTCTGTGGTCACCCAGAGACTTGACCGACAACGATCAAATAAATACGTTTGTGAAAGCTGATGATTCTTAATCTAAGGCTGGGTTAGCAGAAGCATTCGACTTTAGCATTAAAAACGATATCGGTTCATTTGGTCCAATATAATGATGGCGAAGCTCGCAACTCGCCAGCTTGGGTCAATCGCTCGTCACCGCATTTACTGCACGACAACGCGCGAGCCCACACTGCACTATAGACGTTGTCTACGTTACAAGAGCTACTACTGGAAGCTCTTCATCATCTAACCTATGCACCAGACTTGGGCCTAACTGACTTTATAGAGAATGTGGACAAGTTCATTGCAGGGAAATTTATCAACACATGAGCTCCAGTACAAAATACCTTTATATAGTTTGTTGCATCCCGTCCAGCTGATTTTTACAGTAGGTACTTTAATTTATTGAAACTTTAAAATTATGAGAAAACAACAAGTAGATAACTTTTTTGTTTATATCGGCTAATTCTTAGGTAAAGAAAAGACCTTTATCTACATTTCAGAAATTTCGCCAAACTCAGGATTTTGACCAAAACTAACTAGCTAATAAACTGGACGGGATTTGGTATAGGAAGTCTTATAATAAAGTAGATATTACATAAGGTAAGAAGATAGGAGTATCTAGCGCCTGTATAAAGTCTACGTCAGCACATAAAATAGGGTAAATGGAGCTGATAAAATCTGACAAATGATGATAGATTAGCGACAAAGGTTGCTAACCATTTTTCCAACTTTCCTAAGCATTTGGAATACCACATTTGGCTGATCTGGTTCAGATATTTGGCAAATTGGCCGTGTTCATCTACTTTTGCCGCTGACTGTACGACACAATAACATCCTGTTTGCAGAAGTTTCGCTTTGTTGGTGTCGTTGCTAGTAGGTACATACTTGAGTGTTGGCAGAATATGTTCCTCGAACTCAGCTTGCGAGGCTGCGTTGGTTAGCCACATGATAGGAATGAGCACAGCTGAAACCACCTCACCGGCTTTCACTTCAACTTGCAAAGCTGGCCAGACATGCATCCAAAGCAGCTTCTAAAACACCAAAAAGTATATTTGAGTAAATAAAAATCGCGTGGAGCAGATAAAGTGTGTATTAATTTGACCGCCTTTTAAACGAAATAACTTATTTACAATATTTTCATATTTGTCTTTATTCGGCCTTTGAAGTGTTGTGGAAATAAGGTGTCTCTTAAAATGATATCCCAGTAAGATAAGTGGTTACCCACAAAATTGCTACTAATATCTATCTATTTTATGATGGTCATAAATTTAAAGAAAAAACTTATACTAGCGCGTAATCAAGAAACTTTGAGAAAGGAGTAGTGTCTCTCTTAAAGGTGCAAGAAAAACGTCCGCACTGATAAGATAATGAGTTATTGACTTTGTAAGTTACAACTTAATTACCAAGTCCTTAATTTACTTTTGCATCAACAACTTTACAACTTTTATTTTTTGTATGATTCCAAGTCTAGAAATCAATATGATTTGTGTAAGAAATCTACTTTATAAGTAATATAAAAATCATCGCGAGCACACTATTGCTTTCTGACAGTTATATTTTAGGTTTGTATTTTGAGTTGTTACCAATCCAAGTGTTAATCGACTCTGGAGAGCTGCAGATGGTAAGTACTGTTCTTTACTGTAAAAGTAAGTTATATCAAATAACGAACGTACATAATTAAGGTGGATAATCCAACCAAAGGTGAGAAATTTAAATTTTGAAAGGGGTAATTAGCTTACTAATGAACTATTTGTAAAAGACCATGGAATATCTAAAAATCGTATACATATAGATTTTTCTTTACATTATACATTTTGCATATTAATGTGAATAATAATCTACAATTTCCATGAATACCATTAACAATAGTAAACCGGTCTGGCTCCAAAAACGGAATTAAATATGTAAGTATATGTAAAAACCAGGATGAAATATGTAAGTACTGTATATTTTGGTATAATTTACTTTTACAATGTACAAAAGTACTTAGGTGCTTACCATCATGGAGCATCCACCGTAATCGATGAATCCTTTCAGATCGACATAACCACATTGCTCTACAAGTCAATTAAGGTTTTTAAAGTTTCTGTAAAGACATTCAAAGCTAGGTAACCTCATAGCGAAAAGATGAGCAAAAGCCATCTAGGTACCTACCTCTGGAATGTGCTCCATGCTTTCCATTAGCGTGACTTTGTAGAAGTGGCATTTCTGGCCAACATCCTTTGTGCCAACGATGTCGAGGAACTGCAGCGCGTTGATGGCCGGCTCGCTCACGCATCTCTCTATCGAACACCTACACACAACCTTTATTAGCTGCTCTCCGTATATAAATATCACTTCGTAATCTTGACGATATTGAATCTAATATTATCTTTAGGAACCAAGACAAGTAATAAACGCTTGGCAAAAGACAGTAACAGAGTGACCTTTAATACAGAAAAGTTCCGTGTATACGATAGTTAGTTTAAACCACACAATTATGCAACTGGACGCTATCAAATGATATGTGTCATATTTTGCACACAGAATGTTAAACATTGAATTATATTAAAAAAAAGGTTAAAAACAGAAACCTCTACACATAAGCGAGATGTTTTTTTTAAACCCCTACTTCCCTACTAATAATACTATAAATGCGAAAGTAATTCTGTCTGTCTGTCTTTTACGCCTAAACTACTAAACCGATTTAAATAAAATTTGTTACAGAGTCTAGAGCGTGAGAAAGAATATAGGCTAGTTTTATCGCGATAAATGTAGCCCACGCGAGTGAAAACGCGGGGAACAGCTAGTGATAACTACGAGGGTGGGGTGAAAAGTTTCCGGCCTGACCAAGAAAAACAATGTTTTTAAATATTTTTTTTGCTTTATTTCTTAACACAATCTCTATTATGATTGATACATTTCTCAAAACGGTATTCTAATTTAGTTTTACCAGTTTTAATCGTAGATTCGTCAAGGTCCTTAAAATACTGATGTACAGATTCGATCACTTCTTCATTGCTCCCAAATCTCTTACCGCCAACCATTTGTTAAGGTTAGGAAACTGATAATAGTCGCTGGGGGCTAGGTCTAGAGAATAGGGAGGATGCGGCATCAATTCGAACTTCAATTCGTTGATTTTAACCATGACAACAAATGTTTTCTCGAAGCAATTTTTGGTCGACTTTTAGCAAACGCGGCACCCATCTTGCACACAGCTTTTCCATGCCCAAATGGTTGTGTAAAATATTTGGAACACGTTCAGCTGACATCTTACAGGTGTCAGCTATCTCATGCACTTTCAACCTGCAGTCTTCCAACACTATTTCATGGATTTTTTCGATCTTTTGTGGAGTAGTGACCTCAACGGGCCGTCCTGAGCGTGGCTCGTCAGAGGTGCTCACACAACCCATTTTAAATTCAGAAACCCACTGCTTAATGGTTGAATATGATGGGGAGGTGGGTCCTATTGTTGAATCCACCGCTACTTTTGTTTATGTTTGTGTAAAACCCTTCAAATAGAAGTATTTGATGACAGCATGATTTTTAAAATTTTCCATTTTCACGAAAACAACAGAGGCGTCTCGCTAAGTGTGCTCTCAAACGTAAACTAACATAGCAATTGGGCTGAAATTGTACATACAAGCTAGTTATGAATGGTACTGTACTGTACTGTAGGACACCACTCCAAAAGAAGACTTAGTGGCGCAATTTCTTGGTCAGGCCGGAAACTTTTCGCCCCACCCTCGTATAAACTCTCTTTATCAAGTTACCTTAAACACGAAACAACTAAATCAAAATCTGTTCATCCGTTTGGGACTGATACACAGGTACAAACGTTATGCTTATAAAACCCCTCTGTGTTGAACAAGAGTGCTCACTTGAAATACTTGATGAGCGGCAGGAGCTGCGTGGTAGGACGCGGATGTGGGTCCTTTGATAGCAGGCGCGACACAGCCTCTTGCAGAGCGTGTGGAATGCGCGGCATTACCATGTGCAGCTGCTCCGGCAACTAAAAAAATATTTATAAATAGCCTGGCTGGTTACATGCCAAGTCTGACAACTGGAGGCTCCAGGCGTAGCGTGGCATCATGCCACTTTCAGCTACATCGTCACTACTAGCTACTTGTGGTAAAACACTGCACAGATAAAAACACAAAGTATATCTCGAATTTCCTAATTTTTCTGCCAACTTTTCCAAAAGTTTTTCTCTTGAAACCGTATTATTCATACAATTACAAACATTAACTTAAAAATTTAATGAAATCGGCTCAGCCGTTCTTATGTGATGCGCTTGTCAAGAAACAGCATTTAATAAACCTATAAGAAAGATCTGATTTATCGCTAACTACAATCTCATCGCCGATAAGTAACGCTTCGCTAATCGCTGCCTCGTGCGCCACATCCAGACTTATTATCTATTAATAGTTTAATAATAACAGTGATGATTAAAAGCGGATAATAAGACGAGACACCCCCCACGTGCACGCTTTCATATTATATAGGAGTTAACACGTTATGTTTATATTGCGAGCTGCCTACTTTTCTTTACGCCTTGCGCTTGTACTTTCTTATAATACATCGCCAAAACTTGTATTGTATCAAATTGTAATCAAAAACATAATGCTCCTACATAGGTACGTACATAGAATTGATACTTTTTAGAAAATAATGAAATTATTGATTACTTTATTCTTATGGTAGTTTATCTGGCTTACAAAAAAGATTTGATACTTATAAGCTTGTAGGTATTCCAAAAATTAAACTTTCAATAGAATGCAAATACAAAGATTATTTGCTTACGTAGATTTACGGCCGTTCTCAATAACCGTTCTATCCACGGTTTGCCCTACTAGAGATTGAAAAATGAACATGTATATAACTAACTTATTTATTTTGGTTGTCAATATCGGATTGCATGCAATGAAATGAATATAATTATTACTTGACTATACCTACTAATATAATAACTTCCTTCTAATTTTTTTGACAATACTTTGATATTTATTTATTTATTTATTAATGTACATGCCCTTGGTGAACATGACAGTTTCCCAATTCGTTCACCAAGGACTAAAACACAACAAAACAAAAACAAAAGAAAACACTAACAAAACTAACTTAATTTAAACACAACAACCAATAAAAAAATAAAAACTAACAACACAAAACAACAACATTACAATTTTTCTACAAAATCTAATGCCACCCTGTGAAACTCCTGCTGCTTGCATAAAAATAGATCCAGGTCCTGGTGTCGGCGCAGCACAGCGTTGAGCAAGCGAAGTGCTCGGGGAATCGACTCGCTTCTGGACCCCGGGCCCCCGAATAGGTCATGCCTTCTAGCCCTGGTATAATTGTCCGGGACCGCTAAAGTTATTCTTTCTATTATTATTGTTATTTTTATATGTTTATAAGTTGTCTGTAAATGTTACTAGAATGGATCGGTGCGCTCCGACATTGCCATACCCTATTCGGGTCCATATGTTTACTAATAATAACCACTAAGATCTCATGTATACTAACATATGAATGCAATAAATGATTGATTTGATTTGATGATTTGATTTGAAATTCGACAATACTTCTATGGAGCACACATGTCAAATTTGTATCTCCAGTAGGGTAGGGCAAACTGTAGATAGATAGGTTATTAGGAACGGCGTAAATAACCAAACTACTGTTTCTAGAGGGTAAAACTAAATACCTATGTATAAACTGTTTTGTCTATCTTAAAGTTATTTACCTCTTAAAGAAAATATGAAAACTTGTTCATGTACTACCTATATAGTTTATTAATGTTATATACAGGTGTTCCAACTTTTTAATGGTTTCTGCCGTTTTCGCCGTATTTATAAAAATACCTATTTATAGAGATCTTGTTTGTTGTTGTTGTTGTTGTCGGAACCGTATTTTAGCTATTTTTCGCAAATGCAATTTTTTAGCTTGGTTATATTTGCTTGCTGGTAGGCGGTAAGGCATTTTCTAATGCTCGCCAGCTTAACAAGACAAAAAAAAAACAATGTGGGAAGCAAAGAGTTTGCATAAATTTGTTTTTTTATGAAATAGTTTCGATATGTACTAGAAAAAGTATTTATGGTGTGGATATATAGACCCAGAGCTGACGTCAGCCAGACCTTCGTTATTTAAGCTGAAAGTTTTTCTGTGCATATTATATAGTACAGGTAAGAACAACCTGGACTTTTTTGGCGGCAATCGAATTGTCAACGTGAAAATTTTGTTTTTATTTCCAAAACTTGTGTTTCTTCGAGTGATAATGTGTAATATTGGTGGATTATTAACCATTATGTGTTCGTTAATGTGTACGAGTGTGGGAAATTGAAATAAAGTTGTGAAAGTGACTTTTCGAGTTGCTCCAAAAAAGTCCGTGTAAAGTTTAAGTAAAGCGCCACTACTTTACTTAAATACTATCCTCATCCCTTCATCTCATCATCATCATCATCATTTTAACATGATTCAACTCTCTGAGTTTGAAATATTTTATACTTGACACTGGCAAATACACTAATCGTGTGACGCCATAAAGAAAAAAAGAAAAAAAAAAAAGAACAACCTGCGAATATAGAGTTTGGGTTGTGATTACTTGGGCAGATAACAGGAAGTACAGATGTATAAATTAGTACCTACCCTAAATTTGTTAAAGTATAAAGCTCAATTTTTTTTATATTTTCTTCGGGAAAACTTCAGAAATTCATCTGGCTGAAATTTGGTACAAGAATAGCTTTATAGCCTGGAATAGGCAACTTTTTATTCCCAGAATAGGTTCCCATGGGTTGCGGGAACTAGATCAAAATTTCTTGATTACTTTTGGTCGCGATAACCGACATCCACGCGGGCGAAGACGCGGGCATCAGCTAGTAGAATAATAGAAATCAAATGACTGCGTATATATGCTACATACATAATATACACTTTAGCATATTGTATTTATAAGTATATACGAGTTTTATTTATACCCCTTTTCCCCTTCCCTTTCCCTGAATTCCCACTCCCCGCGCAACTCCAAATTTGTATAAAATTTAAACAATACCTAGAGCAAATTGGTAAAACCAAGGTGTCAGCTGAAAAAAGACTTTGGATTTGGACATTGTTGTCTAAAGAAAAACAACATGACTTTTTTCCTTACTTCATGATGTGGTCGAAGATCTCAACTGCCGAAATACACAGATAGGTGTTTCTGCGACAGATTCTTAACCTGAGGATGGCAGCTAGCCAGGTGAGCACTAGAAAATGTCCCCAAGCTATGGTTTCTTCACGATGTTTTCCTTCACCGAAAGCACAAGCTCAATGTAGGATTCAATCCCACCTACGGATCGCAAGTAGATGTCAGCTGAGCCATCATCGCTTCAAACCTACATTAAAAAAATAAAAAATATCATGCAGAGTGGCAACTGAGCCCAGGGGCTTCAATAAGCAATGAAATATTATGCAGCCCACTCCCACGCGGACACGTACCGCGTCGGGCAGGTAATGTGATATTGGTTCACCCCGCAACATGGAATCAAATTAGCTATGCCTGGACCTGCATACGGTACATGTTATTCGATGGAAATGAAAACATGTAGAGGTCACTGAATACAAACTGTTACTTAGGTATAATATAAACTCTATTTATATATATATATGTATAATTCTACTGCACGTGTGTATGTCACTGAACTCCTCCTAAAAGGCTGGACCGATTTGAATGCTTTTTTTATGCGTTTGTGTTGCACCCCATATGGTTTAGATTCACAAATCAGCCCCGCAGATGACACTGCTGCGGTCCGCTAGTAAGTTATAAACTACTATAAACCATAGAGACATCATCATCATCATCATCAGCTAGAAGAAGTTCACTGCTAAAAATAGGACTCCCCCTTTGAACGCCACCATGAACAGCTATTACCTCGGCTCCCAGCGACTCTTACAATGTCGTCGGTCCACCTAGTAGGAGTACCTACGGAACATCTTCCGGTTCGTGGTCGCCACTCGAGAACTTTTCTCCCTCATCGGTTATTCATCAGTTCGTCGAGCGATGTGGCCTGTCCATAGCCACTTAAACTTGCAAAGAGACATGAGATTAAGATATCTTGGATCCAGCTCTCCTTGTTCTCGTGTTCCCATCTCCTACCGGAGGTCGGCTGTCACTAAGGGTAATCGTAATCTTAAATGCTGCTGCTCGGAACAGGGATCTCGTGCTCATTTTTAACCATGTCCGGAGATTATTTAGGGCCGATTTTATAAACAACGTACCTCTTTTCGGTAACATTACGACTCGTAAATGATACGATAGTATCTTTTACTGATTGTGGTAATATTAACGCATTTTAACTGGTCGTAAGCGAAAAGATAATTTTACGTGAATTGTCTACTTGTCATTTTAGTCGTACGTCTCCTTCCAGGTTTTCTTCTTCCTTGGATTTGATCCAGTTGCCATACTTATAGTATTGTTATATGAAAAAAACTCTCTGTTTTTAGCCTTTTTACGCTTAAGCCACTAAACAGATTTTGTTTGAATTGTACTTACTCATATAAAAAATAAAGATAACGCCTACACAATTTTATACCTATGAGCAGGTGTACAAGATGCTCCAGACTTAAAAAATCCTTGTATGTAGGATTTTTTAAGGTTTTAGAAACTACGTGGAGAAGGGAAGCACAAATAAATACATAGTTTTTTTCCAATGCACAAATATTTGTCCCTTAGTGGGCATTGAATCCGCGACCTCACGCTTCGCATTCGGCTGTTGTTTGATGGAGATTGACCTGGAGAAGGATACTTTTTATCGCGATAAGTTGTTATGCACGCGAGTGAAACCGCCGGGTACAGCTAGTAGCTTATATTTTTAACCGCAATGGATTATACCGAATGATGATGTGGTCTAGAATACTAAGTTGCTGCTCAAAATGTATTCTATTTATACGGCGGTAAACGATAAAACCCCACCGCATGTGTAATATAATTTTTAGACATCAGACTCAAAAGGATAATAAAATAGTTCTTTAATGAAACTGGACCGGCAAAATTGTTGGTACAAATGAAAATGAATGGGGCAGAAGGTATTATAAAAAACCGAGCAGTAAAAGGCTTTTATTTGCTATGGCACAAGATAAGCTGATGATAAAACTTTATTTCATAAAAGTCCTTTCCTACTTCACAATAAATTACGACAGTAGTATTGTGATTTAACAAAGAAAATCCTGTATCCATTGTTATTGTATCTCATAAAATACGAGTAGACGAGCATGCCTGTTCTGTGCCATCCAGAATTTTGAACTTCAAAAGTTCAAAATCCTATATACGTGGCAACAAACATATTAAATGTTACATCTCTTTACGCCCTGTATTTTCACTGGAAACATTGCCCTTCAACTCGGAACATTACAGCAATGTTTGTAAACTGCTGCTTGGCGGTGGTTGTGTCTTGTAAGACAGTGTTCTCGTCAAACTTAAATGCGCAAGTGTGTGAGTGAATTTGTATGTTTATAACTTCTTCACGCTGGAACTGCGGGTGTAACCGAGGGGCCCTCCTAGTGTAATAAACTACTCCATCAAGGATATCTTAGCCATTCTCAGCTCTCCCTTATCCCAAAATATTTTTTTAATTGGTATCAAGGTTATGGCTATGGGAATTGCATCTAAACTCGCCCAGTAGTTCAATAAGACGTAGCAAGATATTCAAAAATATGGCGGGATTTCATGGGTGGATAATCTACCACGAAGCGTCTAAATGAGTGGAACTCCTCGTTAGAGCCTGTGTTTCCCAATCGCTATAATTTGGGCAAGAGTGGACAGGTTCACACCTTCTCTAGGCATGCATGCTACACCTTACGGGCGACAGTCAAACAGGCCTAGTAGCAATAAAAAAGTGATACCTAACCTCTTATTGGTCTATCAAAGCAAGATTTCTAAATATATCGTCAAAGTTCAGGCACTGTTTCAGTTTTACAATAGAAAATGCAATACTACCTACTCACTACTTGTTTTTATATTCACGTGATCCGTATAAAGCCAGAATTAATTCTCTCTGAAATTCCGGGACTTACAGACGTCCAATTTATTCTGCTGCTTTTGTACGATAGGATTTTATAGCTGCAACCCAAACACATCTCGAACAAACAATTACTTTTCATTGCAATATTAATTAATATACGACGAATTAATGTAGAAGTTATTTGAATGTTTCTATAGAACTCTGTAAAGTTAAACATTCATTTCCTTTTTACTAGATTGCCACAATGGATGATATTTAATAAAAAAGGTTATTTAGCATTGTAAGCATTGAACGGTAGTTCTTCGAAATTTCATTCTTCGATTCATGCGGCCAAAATTTTGCTTCATTTTAAGATCTGTCACACATGTTCATATGAAAAAAAGGTAACCAAAGAACATATATTTCAACGAGGGACTTACTTTTGAAGTTTAAGATATCTATCTACGTTCAAACTTTTTGTGTCCAGATGAATCAGATTTTGTTACAAAAGAATCAGAATCGGAAGAGTTATTAAAGGTTGGCAACGCATCGGCAACTCCCCTGGTGTTACAAATATCCATAGGCGACGGTGACCACTTTCCATCAGAGGGAAAGTCGTTTGTTTGCCAATTTAGAGTAAAAAAAATAAAAAAATATGACAAGAACTACTGACTTGTAGTACTTGTACACGGTAAATAAGTGGACGAAGAGAATTGCGCAACAAAAGCGTTCCTTTCATGCTGGAGAAGGGAAAAACTAAGTTTTTTTAAGATTCATATGGTGTTTTGAACTTATGAATCAGGCACAGATGAAGCAGAATTTTGCCTTCAATCACGGATAAATACAGACTTCAGTATTGTCATTTTTCTACACGAATCTATACCCCAAAAGCATCACGCGAAATACAGATTGAAGCTGTAAAACAATAAATGAATTTTATAAAGTAGGCATTGTGATAACAACAACCTGAACCAAGCACAGATGAATAAGATGTTTGCCTTTGTAACACCGGGATCGAAGTAAATCACCTTCTGGCTCGTCCGTTGCATGACTGGCTTCGCTTCTCGCAGTAAGTCAGACTCTTATCATTATTACCTGAACAAGTATGGTTAAGCGCAGCTGATTCCACATTAATCAGTATTTTATGCCGGACACTTCTTATTTACATATTTATAAACACAATAAGGTAGTTATAATTAATACACATTTTTTTTTGTAAGAGGGTAGTTTGTTTTCTTTTGATATAATCCTAACTCATATTGATTTATCAAAAGGAAAATGCAACATCGACCATTTTGTTCCGGAAAATGGCAAGTGGACGCGTCATATAAATCATAAGAACACACTTAAAATGTTTTTAATTTATACCTTGATTGCATTTGTATGAAAAATATCACTTATCTCAGTTAGGGTTAAAGCTAAACTGTATAAAAAAAATAACGTGTCGTTTTGTTAGTTGGTTTCAGAAATATACGCATAGACATCGAAAACTTTGTCTCTGAAGAACTACCCTAACATATTATGGGTAGGTACTAGGTATAGTTTAAATCTGAAGTTCCGCGTATCTGTAAAATTGTGCGTACCAACCAGATATTTTTTGCGAAAAGGTCCATCAATTTGACATTCTGCGTGGTAAGGGTTAGGTATTTATAAGTCCTCTTGAAAGTTTTATTTCAATATAAATAACAAAATACTTAACCTTAAATGACCTCGACAAAGAACTTGTATATATTACTACTTATTACTTGTATATATAATATATGTGCTCATACCTGTATGTATATTATTTTTTCATTAGATTTTATTCATATTAGTTAAGTTAATAATATACTTATCTTGTCATTTAGGACTATAAACTTTATTGTAATTTTTTTTTTTTTTAATGTTTTAAACATGAATCGGTTAGAGCAAAAGAAGGCATCATTTATTCTTTTTATTTTTTATACACATTATGAAAATTAAGCTGTGAGTATAACATAAATATGTGTAACTAATTGGTATTTGTGCCATAAAAACACAATTTAAAATGCCCTATAGTTGGCAACTCGCACTCGGCTAGTTACCTATACGAGTATATATATGTGACGAAATGACAGAGCAAACTAATTTCCCACTTCATAGCCTATATTAGTTTCATCCACCTTGTACTTTACGTGACACTGCATGCTAAATTTCAGAATAATAATACTGAATACTGACAGAACTAGTTTGGTGGTAGCGCTTCTTAGACACTTCCTTCCAAAGGAGCTATAAGTAGGTACTACTTAAACAAAGTTAGTTGTGCAAGCACATTAGTTTTAAGAAGACTTCACCATCATGTTAATTGTGAATTATTAGGTACCTATACGTCCATTAAAGCGAGAAATATTGATATTGACTTTGTTGCAGAACATCTTGTAAGCTTAGCAAACATCATACGCGCATATATGTTTAATAAAGTAGTTACTCAAAACAAAAAGTAAAAGATGAAAATAATAAACAATGAACAGAAAGCGGGTAAGTCTTTGAACACATTATTATTTAATTTAGTCTTGGTAAAATCATTAACTTTATTTTAAACATCAGATTTAAAATCAAAACAAATTATGATAACAATTGCACATGGCAATAATACTGTCGCAGGTTATTCTTTTAGCTATGATGTATTTTGTATTCCTAACCGGTGTGGTTATAAAACCAAAATTATTTGCCGTTGAGGTCAGTCTGGTGATGATTGTGATGCACGCATGAACGAATTTTTGCCCGAGGCAGCGTGCTGATAGATATTGACTCGTGTCCAATCATGGAGGATAATAATTAGGTTAAAATTGTAGAAATAGCTCCCACTTTATACGGATGTTTTGGTTTCATCCTATCAACATCGATCAGCTTGAACTATTTCTGCATACACCTAAGTAAGTCATGCCATTTCTTTAAGATTATTATCGCAGTACTCCTTGCATTTTCTTTAAGCAAGCATTCTCCATCATCGACCTTCATTTCTTATCGTCAAGTGAGTCTGGGTCATAATTATGCTTACCTATAAGTGCTAATGAAAAGGGTTAAATAAACAAAATCACTTTTCATTTTAATAGTTTAGACGAATTCCCTGAATACTTGGGAACGAAAATGGAATTAATTTTTATTTTATTACAGGATTATGAACAGATTTCTTGGAGACCTGTACATTATTAAAGTACTAGTAAATAAATCTATACTACTAATATTATAAAGAGGAAAAATTTGATTGTTTGTTTGTTTGTTTGCATCGAACAGGCTCCGAAACAACTGAACTGATTTGAAAAATTCTTTCGCTGTTGAAAAGCTTACACTATCTGCGGCGGACTAAAACTACAATAATGTAGGTGTAGAAAAATTGCCTAAAATATGCTTTACATCACGTGCGCAGCGAAAACTAGTGATGATAGAATAATATAATGTACTACGACTTTGTAGAACACATTATTATTTACAAAAAGTGTCGCAACAGCATAATTATGTCTAACTATTATTGTTATGCCACAATAAGTGTTCTTTTATTTGAAAATTTAATTGAAATGCCGTCTCTAGAAAAGGCTCTTTATTTGTATCTTGGTATTAATCCTTATCAAAATAAATTACTTTACATTCAAGATTGCTTCAATACCTTTATATGTCTATTTGAATTATTCAATTTGGACATTCCATTCGAAAGATATTACGATATTAGAAAAAAATTGGGTGGTAGCCGAGACCTGGACATTATTAAATAACTAGTAAATAAATGATATATAATTTCACGGTAAACTATAATGCGGATTGAATTCTGCCTGTTTGTGTTTGTAAGAATTTCGTTCCAAGAATAACGTGATTGATTGCCACAACGTTCGTTGCTTTTTGAACTTACGGTTTACGTACCGTAATATGCTGATTTTGAAATTTTGGATGAAATTTTGATTCCAATAATGTTGACTAAACCAACTAAAGTGTTAATAAAACATGACTGCCCAGTTTGACTCAACGGATTTGAATGAAATGTGGAATAAAGATAGATTATATTATACCCTGGATTATGATACCCTATGAGGTAGTTTTTTTATTAATTACGGACTTTACTGTAATTAAAACTCTAAGCTAGATAGAGTATTTTGACCACACGAACACCCCGTCTCAGTATACGCGTAGCTTAACATTATAATTATGTAATTAGAATACATTACCTACCTTCTTGCTTAGCCGTTTAAATTATTTTAGCTGTTGCCTGTATGTATAATCTCACTGAAAGCCTGCCTTTTAGTAGTATGTACGTAACGTTTAGGTATATATACCAATCAAGGATTACAATGAGCCTCTTACGGGCCACGTATTGTACGTTCGCATTAGAAGTAGATTATTACGTAACGAGATTGCAAACCAACGACGATTGGAGTTAGAAGAAAGTCATGGATGTAGAAAATGTATAACTTATTTTACTATACTATATTATTTATATTTGTCATCAAAAACGTCTTCAACGGAAGACCAGCGCTGGTCAAACGAGCAGCACAACGCTGAGTGGAGGCCGGTTTGCAACAATACATCTTTAGTAGTTATTACTTATTTGCATATTATTTTGTTTTGTATTTTTGTTTAATTTGTTGCAAATAAATGATTCTTAATCTTATTTTTATTCATTCTGTCCATTTACCAAATTCCGATGCCTAAAAATCTATTTCACATACATTAGTGTTTGTAGAAAGAAAACCTACACGAAGTCAAGTAACCTTAAACCTAAGCCTTTCAAGCTTAAGTGGCGTATATTCGGTATGTAAGCATTACATTTTTTCACATCTAATACTTGATTAATATTTTTGGTACAATAAGCAAGCAACCTCGGACTGCAGTCTCTCGCTGAATTCCTTTGATACTAAAATTATACTGTCAATTTATAGATTTACGGATTTAGATGCCATTTTCAGAAGTTCCATAGTGTGGCTCTCAACTTAAAAAACCGGCCAGTTGCGAGTCTGACTCGCGCAAGAAGGGTTCCGTATCATTATCTAGCATCGGTGAGGTTGTGCGGCACAACTTTTCTTCACTTGCTGGTTTGCACTTTTTTCGATGAACCATGTAGTGAAAATTATATTTCAGCAGTACTAAGAACACAAACACACACCTATACCAGCACTAGTTTGGGAACAGAGGCTTTATAATTACGATGCAATTTCTTATACGAATGAATGTTTCTTATACAAATAAATTTTGACAACACAAAGAGTACTTAGTACTCCAACAAATCCACACACTCACCTACATTGCGGGCGCTATTGCGTTACACACGAGTGCCATCGTGTTGATTTAGTGTCACATTTGGTAATAACTGTAAGGCGGATCTCACATTGTGAGACCGAATTATTTAATCTTATACCGATTTATCTCAGTTTGTATAGATAACACGCAAAGTACAAAACACTGAAAATACTTTTCCGCGCGGCGCGGCGCGTAGCAATGTGAGAACCGACTAAGCTTTCTATTTGTTGTACAACAGATAACAAATTATATATTATATTTTTACACTAACATTTGAAATGGAATAAAGAGATGAATACTTACGTGTTCCATCTGCTTGAGGTAGCTTATAGGGTTGCTGTTCGTCTGCATGAGCGGCCTGCCTTGGTTGAACACGGCGCAAATCACTAGTCCCAGAGAAAACATGTCGGACAGTATGTTACACTGGCCGTTGATCTGCGCCTCAGGAGCTGCAAACAATACATGGCATCAAACTACAATCTTGGTAGATGATGATCTTGATAAGTTTGGTTACCTAACGTAACCGTACATTCAGCTTTGAAGATATGTGTCCCATTGTCCCCAAAATCCTCAGAAATATCCCACAAATTCTCAGAGATATCCCGCATTGACAGAAGGTCTTCAGATAAAACAATAAAGTAGGAATAATATTAAAAAGTTGTGTTACTGTCCGCTCCTGGGGGAAACAAAGAGGCAATGGAAACGTTTTGAAGTAGTTGTGACATTGTCCACCAGTGGTGCCTAATGGGGATAATTAAAAAGGTTGTGACACCGTTCCTCGCTGGTGGACAACGAGTAGGTACTATTTAAAAAAGTGTTTTAAAAAAATTGTGTCTGTCCACCGTGGGGGTTTATAACCTGTGTATTGCAAATTGCTTTATTCATGCCTATATAGCTAATAATAAACAAAGTACATTTATTTAATTATATACTATTATAACAATAAAATAAAAACAAATAAACCTAAACTAATAACTAAAATACATTATGAAAAGAAGTCCCTTTAGGCATGGTACCGAAGATACTGGCAGCGTTCCCCCTTTGGATGGCTAGACTAATTCTTTGTCCGAGGTAGCTGCCAGCTCTTCGGTCTCCGGTGATGTCGACTAACCTTTTTGTTAGTACATTTATATTTACGAATAGATTTAATAAAGCGGTGGGCGTAATAAACCGTAAATACTCTCAACAACTTTATTAGGTATTTCTGTAATACTTGAAATACGGTATTCGATATCAGGATAACAAGTTCTTGAGAAAAACTATTTATCGCTGGAAAACGCGCTATACCGAGAAAATAGAGAATAACTGTGTTGAATATCTGGTTGAATACCGAGAGAAACTGAAAGTTAGATGAGGCAACAGACGGAGTTGGCCGACAAGTATGAAGGAATTTTTTGTAATTGCTTCGCGGTATTTTCCGTTATGAATCGCAAAAAAAATCTATGTAATTCCCAGAGTTTAACACCTATCTCCATTACAAATTGAATGAATGGGTTTTAATTTTTTGCACTGAACACAATTTTTTTCTTAATCGTAGTTTTAACCCCTAAAAAGGATTCCCTTATCAGATACTACGAGGATCGGGGATCCACGGGTTTTTAATGCACATTTTATTTTACTATAGGAGGAATTGAACCTGTGACTTCACGCTTCACAGTCGGCTATTTGCTCATTGTGCTATATCGGTAACGGTAACGGAGGTAACAAAGAGAACTTATACTGACGGGATGGGTAAATCAATGAGTTCCTATAGATAGTCTAAGCGAGTTGCAAGCTGCAGCCTGGTAATGCTCATAATGTAGCTTAAGAAGCATGTCGTTCTATAAACACGTAAGTACATAATATACCTATCTAAACTGTAAGCCATTACGGTACCAACTGTACTAATTGTTGTACAAGCCGAGATTCAGATAGGGCTATTGTCAACTGACAATCAGATGGCAGGTGTTACTGCTAAGTATGTATCAGTGCTGAATTGTAATTGAGCGCGAATGCAAACGGCACTAAGTATGTCACGATCGTAGACAGGTACAGGGTACAGGGTATATAGTAATTCCTTTATAAGGCCGGGGGTGATTATTCCGACCAAACATGTACTTAAACACTTTTACATGTGCAAAGGTTGAATACATCGTATTTGAAATTCCCATCCAATCCAAAACTACTTATTATCTATTATTTGCAACAACCCTAAGTGCAAGGCCGCACTATGGTTACATCCTTTACAAAAACATTGATTTTACTCACTGAGGCACTCAAAATGTACAAATATTAATAGATCGCTGACCTAATAAATACAGATCAGGGTAAAATAGTCAGCTGTTTAAAGGCTGTGTTAGAAACTTTGCAGAGTATGCAAAACATTTTTTAAGTATATTTTTATACATTTTTTTGTTCGCCATAACGTGTGGAATACTCTAACGTTGGCCTACTAGGGATATTTTTTTTGTAATAAAAAACACGCAGACGGTTTGCCTGATGGAAAGCGGTCACCGTCGCCTTTGGACATTTGCAACACCAGCGCCTCTAACGCTAAGTCAGAAATATGTCAAACCAATACTTTTTTCTTGTTTTCTATTAGCGTCAACGATTGCAGAATGCATCTTGGCTAGGGGCGCTGGGGAGTTGCCGATGCGTTGCCGACACTTAAGGACTCTTTTCACACCCATCATGAAGGATCACTTGGCCATGAGTGATAAAATTTGAGTTGAGGAATGTGGGGCATTTCCATCCTGTTCAGATGACAAAATAAAAATTTAAAAATATTATGATACACGTTGTATAGGGAAACACCAACGTGCTGCTCTTCGAGCTAGATGCTGTGCGGAGAAATACGCGTTGAGGTAAGGATACGCTATAGAGAAACGATGTTATCTCAGTGGCAATGACGTCGAATTGCGACCCGTAGTTCGTGGGTTGGAATGAACCTTGGTGATTATTTACAAGTGCTCGTCTAGCCAGCTGCCATCTGTCACCAAGAACATATCGGTATGTTCCGGCAGCCTCACTTAAGAGTCAACTTAGGCACCACCTTCAACCGCATCGTCATTTACCATCAGGTGATATCGTGTCAAACGCTACCCTGTAAGACCTAAAATAAATACGCCTGACATATATATCCCAAACCAATTAACGAATTTCAGCAAAACAATTTTTCATATCGTTGCGTAACTGATTATAGTACCTAGTTTCACAAACGTTAAATGAGCCTTTTGTTTAAATTGATGGGAGACGTGTTCTGATGAATTGAATTGTGGTAAAACACAAAAAGAATGAATAGACATCTACTATGCTAATATGAGAGGGCACGCTCTATACAGAACCCTATCCTCAACATTCATCAATTGTACCTGTTATGTGTACTCTATGTGCGTATAGTACAAGTAATACTAATACTATGAGCGACGGTGGCCGAACGGTTAGGCGTGCGACTTACAAGACGCCGACACCGAGTTCGAATCCTCTCGGCCCCGCACCTATGACTTAATAAGTTAAATGTGCGGATTTGCCATCGTTCAAAACGGTGAAGGAAAACATCGTGAGAAAACCGGCATACCCAAGAACTACAACATTCGAGGGCATGCGACATCTACCAACCCGCACTGGGCCAGCGTGGTAGATTACAGCCCATACACTCTCTCTCTGAGAGAAGGCCAGAATCCCAGCAGTGGGAACGTGAAAGGCTGATAATGATGAATACTAGCTGTTCCCCACAGTTTCACCCGCGTGAACTACAGTTTATCGCCTATGTACTTCCCCAGGTTCCAAAATATCTCTATAACAAAATTCATCAAAATCGGGGAAAATGATTACAAACAAACGTATACCGGTTTTTATATATATAGAAGTTATGTACTTACCCATGTAGTCCAGGTGAGGCTGCGCGACCTTCGACGTCTTGATGTTATATGTGGGCACGTTCATCATCTCGGTGGGATCAGCGCTCGTGATGTTTTCTACTCATGCAACAAAAAAAAAAAACGTTTAAATTATCAAAACCACGACATACCTATTACTTACAAATAAAGAAGCAATGCCATAGCCGCCAGAAATGATATCTCGATCAGTAGTAGAGCGCATGTGACTTGCGGTAAAACGTAACCATACGAGTACATGTATGAACAAAAAGAGGGTTATAAATAAATTAAAGTAGGTTCAATGGTCTTTAAATATTAATTGATACTGGGTATCGGTTCTTTGATATTTAAGAATTTAACTGAACAAACCAAAAGACCGCTAGACCGTAAACCCCGATTTCACTAGCGGCGGTTGTCAACCCTGGGTTCATACATACATGATGAATAAGATACATTCGTGTCGTGATTGACGGGTTTAGCCAACACTGCCGCAACGTGAACGCAGCGCAGACAAACAAGCTAGCTCATTAAAATAAAAAAGTAAAAATGGTTAGAAGTATTTTTTTTAATTACTTACAGTGTAGCCTTTGACCACAAGCCACCTGATGTTAAATGACAATGCAGTCGAAGATGGCGCCACGTTACACCTGAACTGGGAACTGGCTCTAAAGTGAGGCTGCCAGAACACACCGATAGGTGCTTGGCGACAGATTCTTAACATGAGGGTGGTAGCTAGCCAGGCGAGTACAGGAAAATACCCACCAAGCTATGGTTTCATCACGATGTTTTCCTCCACCGAAAGCTCACGCTCATAGTAGGATTCGAACCCACGTCCGACGGATCGCAAGCCAACGCCGCTACCACTAAGCCATCATCGTTATATATTAATATATATGTATGTCATCTACGATACAATCAAATTGAAATATCATATAAATCTATTATATTTAGGTTGCCTGAAGGCGAATGAAGCCCCTGGTTTATAGCTTCCATTTTAAAATACTCGAGTAATGGGAGGATAATATAATCAATAGGCTAGTTGACTAAATCTGAAAACTTAGTTAATATCTATTTTATCCCAAAAATCCTATATTTGAAAGAAATAGCAATATGTACATATTTACATAACGTATTTTGTAATAATAAAAAAAAAACAATTTAGACATCCCTTGAAAAGTCTAAACAAGTTTTTTTTGTCGATAATTTAACTGTCAACATGAAAATTATGTTTTCATTTCCAAAACTTGTGTTTCTTCTAGTGATAATGTGTGATATTGGTTTATTGTTAACCATTATGTGTTCGTGTGACACTGGCAAATACACTAATCGTGTAATGCCAATACGAAAAAAAAAACAATGATGTTTTGCGTGGCGTGAAGGGCCGTGACGTAACACTTTCTGATTGGAGTTCACTGTCACGTGACTTAAAAAAAATGAATAAATATCAGGGACAATTGCAAACAAATTGACCTAGCCCCAAATTAAGCTCGAAACTTGTGTTAAGGGTAACTAGCCAACGATATATTAATTATAAATATTAATGCCTATTATTTACGAATTTATTTTCTAAAAATATTATTTTTTATGAGAAATAGACTGGTTTTTCTTATCTACGTCTTTTCATTTATTATTAGAAACTATGAACCAAGCAACTTGTTGTGGACACAAGCCTATTACTAATAATTACTATAGATTCGCAGAATCTAAGATGTTCCATTCAATAGTTAATCCACTTCCATGAAATCCATCAGGATAAATTCTATCTATGTAACTCCTGCCTAGCTCTACCGTACTAAAATACAATAGTTATTTGTTATGCAAGCCTGCAAAGTTGTGTTTTGGCGCGAGTACTTGTATTGAAACCTGAGCAAGCGAAGGGTTCTAGGATTAAAATTATTGATTTTATTCAAATATAGAATCCTGAGCATAGCGAGGTTTTCAAAGGTACGAGACGCGGAATAACTGTGCAGCCGAGCGACCCACAACTTTTCACCTCACTACAGCGAGGAAAATGCTAGGTGCAAGAAAAAATATTAAATAAGTTTTTTTTCATGTAATCGTCGTGCTGGCCAGTTTGATTATTCAAAAAAGAGGTTGGCACACTGACATTAAATAAGCATTGTTGCATTTTAAGTGAACTGACGGTATGGAAAATTATTGAATAGAAAGGTTCGAATTATAAATATACTTTCCAGGCTAGCGTGCAAAATGCACTTTTGCACTCAGATTTCGAATGATAAACAGAATCTTTCCGAGCTTGTGAGGTGAAAAATTATTAAAACTAACAAACCTTGACCTTACTTAATTATCTAGTTATGAAGTTTTATGAATGATCATATAATGGGTTGCCTTTTAACTCACTTGATTGGGAATGATTCTAGATTAAAAACTTCTAATAATATTGCATTAATTAAGTAAAAGACTATGTATTTCTCAGTAAATATTTGTACCGTTAATTTGTAATGCATACTCCGAAATGGCTCCATTTGGCGCCTTTGTTTCAAACTGGGTATTTAATACACGTATTTCCAACATGAACTGCAAGGAAATGATGTTTGTTGTGAAATCATCATCACCAGCTGGAAGAAGTCCACTGCTGAACATAGGCCTCCCCCTTTGAACGCCACCATGAACGGCGGCTAATTAGCCTTTGTTGTGAAATATTAATTAATAATCCTTTCACAAGCTGTACTTCGTACTTCATACGTATCACAAATAGAAGATGGTAACAGTTAAGTACATAAGACGTTTAACGTTTGATGTTGCGACGGGACCCTTTGTGCTGACACGTCTTACGATGGTGGTAACATGACATTAAATCTGACTGGATTTGAAGGCAAACCACCAGGGCAAACATGTCATGAAATATCCTCAAGAATGGAGTGGTAACAGGTCCAGGAATAGTGTATTTAAGCTGCCCTCCAAGTCTAGGGTCGGTTAAATTGCTCAGAAATAGAATTCGCATCCACGACGCAACTTCCTCCCACGAGAAAATATATAAGAGAATTAATTAACGTATAAAAAATGACATGAATGTAAAAAGGTTAATAACAAATTAAAATTTTTATAGTACGGGAGGCGGTACCGTAGAGCCAACACGTTTACAGCCAGTAATTTATGCGTTTTGCGTTCGATTTCAATGAACGATTCATGTTCCAAATAGTGTTGCCAAACTATCGATAGTTTTCATCTGAAAAAGGACATACTATCGATAGCTCAAAATGAGGCCGTAAATAAGAAACTATCGATAGTATCTAAGCTATCGATACTATCGATTATCTGAGACTAACAATAGTATGTTAATTTGCAATATCAAACAATACTATTGTAAATTGATAAACTATCGGTAGTCTAAGATACCTAATCGACACTAACGATAGTATCGATACTATCGATAGATATTTTTGTTAATAAACAACATTACTATCGATTAATTATCGACAGTCGACTAACGATCGGCAACACTAGTTCCAAATTCAAATCTCATTACTGCCCGATAAAAGTCTAGTGGAGAAAAGAGCTACTTTGCTCCCTCTTATGGAGGTACAAAACGACACCTTTCGATTAGGTAGATGTGTGAAAAAGTATATACTGTTGGACGAAATATAATGACAATCTAACAATACCTAGCATTAGTACAATTAATTTCCAGATCTCATATACTATAAATCTGCAAGCCTAGGTTACGAAAAGGGAATTTTCACACTTACTTAACCTATCGATGTCGAATTTACTTTAAAAGGATTTCCAGGTAGGTACATACCTATTATAAAAACACTAACGAGACTACGGGGGGCGTCGCTCCCGTTTTCCCCTTTTCACCTAACCAATCCATATTATAATCTGATAGGATTTACAGATATTAGAAACCCGATGAGGAAAACGTAGGTACCTACATAATATATTATGGCAGTCGTAGTGTCGAGTCATGGAAGATAGATGGCTTTCTTTATTCTTTACTAGCTGCGCCCCGCGGTTTCACCCTCAAGGTGGACTGCAGTTTATTGCAAAAAAACGTAACCTACAAAAAGCCAAAAAAAATTCTCTTCCTAAGAACCTTCCTTGGACTTCAACCAACACAACAAAAAGTGAAATTGTATCAGACGAGCATGTCGCTTGCCTGTTGAACATAAATTACCTACGGTAAAAAATGAATTAATTAACGGAGAAGAAAATTAATGCCATCAACGAGGACTCTGGGGCATAGGACAGTAAGTAGGATCAGAAGATATTCAACGAGTAGCCTGCAATTATTATTAAAGATCGGGCTCTTATTAAAGGAAATGCGAATCTCAAGCGATAAAGTTAAACCTCCCAAGGGACAGTGGGACTGGCCTCCAGCAAAAGCTTGAGCTTACACCTAGTCATCTGATAAATTATATTATTAACTATTTAGTTATTCACAGTAAATAACTGTACCTTCCTGTTCCTGATACTCAAAACGCAAATTGATTTTGAATACGTTATGCTTTCTATCTATCTATCGTCAATCAGATAAATGTCGTTGGAGCAGTCAGAAACGTTCATACGAGTCTAAGCTACGTTGAACACACATGAGTCTTTCAAATCAGTTTCCTTTGGCTTTACCATCCAACAAAACAATTACTCATTGTGATGTTTGATGTGGATTTGGATGATAATAATGTAATATAAAACCGGTTAATTGTACCTAAGTCAAATTTCGTGGATTTGTTAAATTCCGTACAACATCCAAATGCCGAGTTCTCACAAATAGGAATTATCGTAATTACAAGAACCGTAACCGTAAGCCTTATTTCCTGACCCACGTAGTTATGTTTACGGGTACCTAGTAGAATATTTATTGCTAATTACTCAAATTATTTCTATTTAATACTTTAATAAGTGTTATATTCATTTGTTCGTTTCGTATTCCACCCTCAGATTTTGCTAAGAATTTGCAAACATAGCACGTTTATAAATAACTAGTAATTGCGCCCCGCGGTTTTACCTGCATCTTCCCGTTATTCCGCAGGAACATATGTCCGGGATAAAGCCAGGGTATAAGCTATTTCCATTCCAAATTTCATCAAAATCGGTTCAGTAGTTACGGTGATACGTGGTAACAAACATACACACACACAAACTTTCGCATTTATAATGTTAGTAAGGATAGTAGGATACGCACTTTAGAGGAAACAGTAGGTATAGTATATAGTCAAGCAGTATATTGATATTAATTCTTGCCCATAGTACAGTTGTTTAATTCCTGTTGACTGGGCCATAGCTTATTATCATTTTTAGATAGAGCAATTATGTAGGTATAATAATATGGCACAACCGGCACAGCGCAGCGGTTCCTGTCCTTCAAAGGTGCTACAAAAATCTTTAAATAACTTTGTCACACACAATAAACCGTTAAGCGCTTTTAAACTAGCGACTCGCCCCATTTGTAGGCAATTATCTGATTAGTATAGCCATGACGCAGTTGAAGCGGTGATACGAGTAGCTCAGTAGTTTTATTGACGTCAACTTGCGATCGTAGGTCATGGGTTTGAATCAGGCAATTAGCTTGAGCTTTCAGTGTAGGACGAGATCGTGATGAACCTATAACTTGGTAGTTGGGTATTTTCTAGTAACTACAGTCAGCGACAAAAGTCACTGAACAATACTTAACAAATGTTTTGATTACCTTCATAATCTTAAACGCCAACCTTTGGCCGTATCATTCAACATCATGTGTGTTGTCTTGTGATCAAACGCTACTTTGTAAGTTGTTAAAGAAAACCAAACATTACTGATTTAACCACATATATATTATAACATCTCCTTTTGTCACTGACTGTACTCGCCTGGCTAGCTGCTACTCTATTCTGTCGTCAAGCACCTCCGGTGTGCTCTGGTAGCATTACTTGAGAACCAGTGTAGCGTGGAGCCACCTTCAACCACATATTTCACTGCCATATTAAACCTTTCATTTCTATTGTTCTGTTGGTAAGCTAAGTAACCGACACTCACCTACGAAGTC
This sequence comes from Opisthograptis luteolata, assembly GCA_931315375.2. Lineage (NCBI taxonomy): Eukaryota > Metazoa > Arthropoda > Insecta > Lepidoptera > Geometridae > Opisthograptis > Opisthograptis luteolata. The sequence goes on from OV928033.1 coordinate 9,305,339, forward strand.
GAAACCGAAGAGTTTCCAAGTCCCACGCTTGGTGACGAGTATCACCTGCGGAGACATGTTGCGATGCACCAGCTTCGCCGTGTAATGTATGTAGTTCAGGGCGTCGATGATCTGTACAGACAACATACATTTTGTTACAAAACAATAATACACAAAAGTTAAAACTAACTACCTACCTACGCCTGTCCCAATATACCGAGGCAAAAAAAACAGCAAACAGCGCCGGACAGGTAATTGAAACACTTTTTTTAGTGTTTCACATTGATATATTTCTTCTTGACTGTGTCAGACAATTATAATTATGATGAGTAGGTACGGCCTAACCTTCAATCACTCGAGCAATATCAACTTGGTTGAAAGACTGGTTATTACATCCGATTAGGTATAGGTAGCTAAACGTATTTTCAAGAGAAAACAGATAGCCCAAAGTTTGAAACGGTAATAGTTCATTGGTAATTGATGTTAACGTTGTCTTGTGCAGCTTTCTGTGAAGGAAAACAACAATGATAGAACAAAAGCATAGCGGTCCTTATATTAGGAATCTGTCGCCAAGAATCTATCGGTGTGTTCGGGCTGAGAGCCAGTTTTTAATGCAGGTGTAGTATGGCACCACCTTCAACCACGCCATTGGTGACTCATAATCAAACCCTGTGTTCTGGATTTAGTGGCAGTGTTTCCAGTGTGAAATTACATGAAATCAAGAGATTTAACATCTTATAACGCATGGTGAAGAGTGCAGTGCATTGTTACGCAGGATTTTGAACAGTTTTTAAGTTCCAAATTCTGGGTGGCATTGAACTGCAATACCTACTTATTTATCAGGCAAGCGATTTGCCCGTCTCGTCAATCGGTTGCATAGAACAAAACATTACTACACAAAACATTACTAGTTTTAAAAACTATAAGTTCTAAAATTATAAAATGCTTTCGAACGTGGTTGAAGTCTTGTATTTTCATATCGTGCTTACAGGTAAGCTAACAGTTTATCGATTGCCCTTCACCGTGAAGCATACCGGCAGGTAGTTAGGGTATCTTCAATTTCCAATGCAAAGATGAAAGAGTTTTCAGCTTGGTAACCGGCTATGTAGGGAAAAATCTTGTGTAAATATTCTTTGAGCATTACCCGTGCAATATGTTATGCGTTTTATAAATTCTGGAATCATACGGTGGCTGTATTTGAATAATACATTGCCAAGTCGATCGTAAAATGTCAATACAAGGAATATCCATTTTCTCGTACACATCTAATTCTATATAAAATTCAAAATTCTGACTGATTTACTGACATATCAACAGTTTCAACTGCTAGTTCTAAAGACACTTTGGAAGGTAGGCAGTTTCCTCTGAAAATACAGGGAGCACCAAGAAAGGTTTTCTTTCAAATTTCGGTCTGTCTTTAAACTATAACATCAAAATGGGATTTTTAAGTTTGTATGGAAACATAAAATATCAAATTTCACGAAACTGCGTGTCAGTTTCAGCTTAGTTGAGTCTTGGGTCTTTGTCATCGCTCAAAACGGTAAAGGAAAACATCGTGAGGAAACCGGCATGCCCAAGAACTGCAACATTCAAGGGCATGCGACATCTACCAACCCGCACTGGGCCAGCGTGGTAGATTACAGCCCATACTCTCTCTCTCTGAGAGAAGGCCAGAGTCCCAGCAGTGGGAACGTGAAAGGCTGATAATGATGATGCTGATGAGTCTTGGGGTCAGCACAATGTAACACATTACAACAAGACTAGTATTTCGCAGTAGACAGTAGCATCGGTTATAGTGGCGGAAAGGAGGAAAATACTCATCAATTACTTACTTACAGAGAGTATTTTCCGCAAGTAAAAGTTGCTTTAAAACTTCAACTTCTTCTTGTTTGTCCTTTTAATTCAGCTCATACTTTTGCTACAGTCTCACCGTCGGTCGTCGTCGCACCAGTAGTGTAATCCTGAGATTTAGTTTGTATAAATTCTGATTGATTGAAGTCTGGTTTCATTAAAGTAAGATACTGATCATTTTTACACGTAGGACGTAGTTAAAAATGATTTAGTACTACCCATTGAAATTATTGAAATTAAACATAATCACGTGTTTGGTCGCCACTTAAAACTCGCTTATAACATTATAGATAGCGGTTATCTAGATAATAAAGTCTACCGCTACATTTAGGATCGCAATAATAATGTCGCAGATATACGCCCAGACAAAAACAACTATAAAACTTTAATGTTATAAATACGAAAGTTTGTTAGGTGGATAGGTGGATTGGATTAACACTATTTTACATTCCAAATTTCATCAAAATCGGTTTTGTAGTTACGGTGATACGTGGTAACAAACATTCACATACACAAGCTTTCGCATGTATAATATTAGTATGATGCGAAAATAACTCTGTCTATCGTTCTGCCTGTCTGTCTTTCACGCTTAAACTACTGAACCGATTTAAATTAAATTTGGTACAAAGATAGTCTAAAGCCTGAGAAAGGACATAGGTTACTGTTTATCACGATAAACTGTAGCCCTCGCGGGTGAAACCGCAGGGAACAGCTAGTTTTATATAAAATACAAACAAACCAATACCAACAGGATGATTCGGAGAACTCGTTCGCTCATCGAACCCAAAAATGATATTGAAATTACCAATCAAAAATGATTTTTCTCGTCCGAGTAATTGGTACGGCTTCATTTAATTGAAACAGCGATGAAATTGTATTTAAAAATGAATGCGGGGTTGGTTTTATTTGCTTTTTAATTAGCCCGGCGCGGCGAGGCGTTAAGGCGTCATGAAACTTTTATTTTAGCTTTCTTGAGGGATCGCCTGAAATTCAATACCTGCTTCATAATAAGACAAATTGAAATACTAGAGAACGTAGTTTGATATAAATAACATGCTAATTAAGGTTGAGAGATAGGTATGAATAGAAAAATTACATATGATACTTTTTCATCTATCAACATTTGACTTCAATTCTGACACAAAATTGATTTCATCTGCCTGAAAAGTTACGCCAGGTTGACCTCTCAGCTTGTGTAAACATTTACCTTTTATGATTTATTGGAATATGAATACGGGTTGGGTCAACAAGAGATACAATATATACATACAGATATATGTATGTACATGAGTGGCACAATATAAATTATCTATATTTTTACAAAAAGTCTTTCCTGTCATTATGACATTGTCGATGGTATAGTAAACAAACACATATGATAATACCATACTAAACACGGACCGCAGATCCTGCAGCAGTCGCTGCCCACAAATCACCGCATCACATCACAACCCGTAAATTGTATTTTTTTTCATTATTGATCACGAAATACGATGTGCATTTACATGTTTTAAGATATGATATAATAAACAGAATAGGACACACTGGGCCTTCTGGGGAACTGCGTTCTTTTAAGATTCCGCATAAAGAAGTACTAAACCATTAGGTTCTAGTTACCTCCAAGCAGTTATGCAAACTTTACTTGTACTTCTTTTTTTCGGATTGATGTGCAATGTTCTAGTGAAATTACAGAGCATAAAAAGATTGATCATCTGATATCTTAGGGTGACGAGCGCAAAGCACTACGCACAGTAATGGACTTTTGACTGTCGAAGTTCTAAATTATAGGTGGCAAGTGGCACTGAGGTGAAATTAACAATGAAACATGAAGTCTCGAAGTAAAGTAATTCAAAATATCATAAGGATTATATATAAGGCTATTATATTTGCATCACGTCTAGAACCATTTAAGGGGTATCATCTAAAGAACCTAACTTTTAATATATTACTTACATTATAGGGTAGCGTTTGATCACAAGTCATCTGATGTTAAGTGACGATGTGGTCAAAGATGGCGCTACACTACACCTGTACTGGCAACTGGCTCTCAAGTGAGATTACCAGAGCACACCGATAGGAGCTTGGCAATAATAATAATTTATTGTTAAAGTATAATGGCTAAAACATAATTTGAAGTATTTCCCTGAATATTGATTCAGTACACGATTTTGTGCCACCCATATATTTTAATAACCACCCACCCATTCAGAAAAGTCTCCTCTAGATCGACTTGAAAGAGAAGTTCCTATTTATAACTTCGAAAAATTTCTTTGAATTTCCCTGAACTCTAAAGAAACATTTTGCTCGAGACTAGAGGGTTATGATTAAAATTAAACCTCATTATTTGTTCAAATAGGTGTTTACTTAGCAACGTATCTGTACTGCTGTACATTTATGATTCACATTATTCCTCGTGATTTTAGGTCGTTTTATGATGCATTATGTTTTGTCCATGTCACCTTTATGATCTACATGGTACCCATAGTAAATATATTTCACGTGGATGGTTTTTTGCCACTTAGAGCTTGTAGCTGCTGTTGGCTCATATCGTGGACTTAGGTATACTCGTAATATACATTGAAAATGTTTTCGAGAAACTAAATGTTATTGAAATTAACTATTTATATTTCAATTATATTTTTTTTCTATTTTATTTAAGGGATCAGCTGTGATTTGTTTCAGTATTATTTTTCAAATTATCTATTTTAGAAAGATTAAAAAGGTGTTTCTAGTAATACGAAATAGGAAGTGTTTGTTTATACGAGAGCAGCCAGAGGCTCACTACAATGACAAAACTGACACTATTTAAATAAAGGTTAGCGATTCAAAACCTATGGTTTTTTTTTCATTCTCATTTATACTGTTTTGATTTCGATGCAGTTTTGAGATTATAGTGTTAAGAGGTACGTAATAGTAGTACGTAATATAGTAGGGTATGTAAGATATGGTCAACGCGGAGTTTCAACTGTGGGCATAAGTAACAACTGTGGAGACGAAATGCTAATCGAAAATATTGTTACCATAAACGTGGTCAGCAAACAAATACTCGCTTAAAATGTTTCTAAATTCATGACTCATAGATTAGGGTCGGATAATCCTTTACCATTATAATTTATTCAATTTAATACAAGTACATAATTGTATCCTATCTCGCTATAAGATTAGCTATTCTTAGTGGTGGGTTGAACTCGATACATTATTAAAATTCCAACACACTAGGAAAAAATGAATGCAAAACAAGTTTAGTAATCAATCAATCAAAGGCATTTATTGCCACAAAAATTATGAAGGCTCCGGTTCCAGAACTGTGTTTTAGTAATAAGATTTGCAAGTTGAAGTGGCAATGGGGAGGCCACATCGCTCGACGAAGCGATAACCGATGGGGAAGAAAGGTTCTCGAGTGGCGACCACGAACTGGAAGACGTTCTGTAGGTAGGCCCCCCACTAGGTGGACCGACGACATTGTAAAATCGCAGGGAGCCGATGGATGCAAATGGCTAATAGCCGTTCTTGGTGGCGTTCAAAGTGGGAGGCCTATGTTCAGCCGTGGACTTCCGGCTGATGATGATGAATAGGATTCTTGGCAAATTTAGTGAGTGTAAGAACCAACATTTTTCCTGCTTCGGCAGCTATTGAGTACCTATATAATAGGATCAATATTGTGTCATACCTGTAGCAGTCCGTAACGAATCTCGATTTCCAGGAACCAATAGTTCTTGACCTTTGGAGGCTCATCGGCTTTGTCTTCGCCTACCAGCGGTGGTGGAGAGTGGCAGGACGGCATCGGGGGAATGGACGGCGGGTCGCACGGCACTGGATTGTTATCCTATGGACAAGGTGAAACAAGATTTTTATACATTACAAAAGGAACAAAAACCCGACTGCGCCAAATTAAAGTACCAGATACTCACAATGAAAACGGATCTAATGACACCTCTTATGTTAAAATCTATTTAGGCTACAGGCCGTGTCAAAGAAATATTACATACAAACATACACGCGAAAAACATAACCCTCCTTCTTTCGCAGTCGGGTAATTACAATGAGCTCAGTTATCTCAGTAGCTTCGCCCGCCAGCCTCTTCTTCTTGTGGAGCCATCTTCTACCGGAGGTCGGCTATCATAAGGGCTATCCTAATTTTGGATGTTGCCTAATGAGGGGATGCTACCTGATGCCAATCTGGCAGTAAACGAAACGCTAAAATATTTTATAAAATTAAGTCCAAGAATAAACAATGATAATGATAATTGACTTAACTGAAGAATTCGAAGAAGAATTGAACAATATTTATTTTATGTGTCGATATTTTTAAAAATAATGTAGATTGATTTAAGGGTTATTTTTTCGATTATTGTTACAGAGAAAAATGGTTGTAGCCAATTTCTTACTTGATCCTGTAATCTCCGCCTTAGAAAAACATTACATTTTGCGTTGTATACCTAAGGGTTGGTAAGGTGTCGATTGAATTTAGAATCACGCATCAAAAAAATCATGCAATTAAAAATGTAATAACCGTTAACTACTTTATATACAAATGCAGATTAAAATAACCAATTTAATATCAAATTCTACACAAATAAACGCAAGTATTTCTGACTCTATTTCAGAATTATAATTACACTAAACACACATGTATTTCATATTACTTCCTTTGATATCAGCACAGTTTGCACAGGTTGGTTTAATTTCAGAGTGTGGATGGAGGTGCAGTCCTATGAATAAATTACAGAATCGAATAAAAATAATTTCGGTTCCTCCATCGGAACAAAAGAGATGCATGAGGTTCGTAATCAAAAATACGAATCCAATGAAATAAACGAGAAAGAAAAGCTTAAAGCGCTCGTGGCGGAGCTTGCCTAGTCGTTTTTTCTCTTTTGTCATTACTTAGATTAATTGGACCACTAATGGTATTTACAAGGGAGCACTTCCGTGTTTTGGAGGGTAGGTACGTTAAATCGTCGGTCCCGGTTGTTATCTGAGGATAGCAGTAGTTAGATCATGTCGCGGGCCTGTGTCCCAGGGGTGAAAACGTGATAGGCTGATGATGATGATGATATGTAATATACAAGACCTTTAACAGTGCTTTAGTTTTAGATATTTTATAATCTATCCAAAAATCTGCTGAATAGGACACCGATATCTCGTCCATCGAAAAAAATATTTTCATAATTTCAATGCATCGAAACAAAACATGAATTGAATGACATTTTTTATTACTTATTATTTGTGGCTTCACACGGTTTATTCATTCAGACAATGTTAAAAAAGCTTCAAAGGGGAGGCCTATTTTCAGCAGTGGACTTCTTCCGACTGATGATGGATGTTAAATACATGATATTATTAAGATCAATAGAAACTTGCAAAAAGGCGGGCATGATAGTCCACAATTATGTATTCATTAATAAATTATTCTGCTATTTTTTGCATGTAGTCTACGCCTATAATTGTAATAACAATTGGAATTGAGCTGACTGTAGCGTGATCTTCGTAAATTGATGATATATTGTTTATTATGTTGGTGTGCATTATAAATAAATAAATAAATAAATAAATAAATAAACAAAAAACAGTTGAACAAATCATTAACAACATCTGAACAACCAATAAAGATAATAAAATTAATGACTCATTCATCATCATCATCATCATAATCAGCCTGTTTCAGTCCACTGCTGGACATAGGCCTCTCCCAAAGTACGTAATTACTCATTCACCAACGGCAAACAAATTAGTTTGTTTTAAAAGGCTGTGTCACGGCTCAAGACATGTAAAAATATATTGTGTAAAGCTCTGCTGTAAACATTATTTGATTTCATCATTCATTCATTTTATGAAAGATTTGCAAACTTTATTAACTTATCCAAATTTGTTAGTCTTGACTACATGAATAAGGCTACGAAGCAATCAATTTTATTCTTCACATGCGAAGATTAGCCCTTAATTAAATAGAAAATCCATTTGATATTTCACTACCAGAGCAAGGATCTGTCATAAGCAGTGCAGTCTAAACTTAGGCAAACTAAATCGATTTCATTAGGGTATGTCCCGCAAGCAAAGAGCATAAGAGTTTGTGTAAGATGAACACTCCGCTAGTCAATATAAGTAAAAAATGTTTGCCTAAAATCATTTCTCTACAAATAAATTCGTAAAGCATTACCTATAAATATTATGCCATCATTTTTGCGTGGTACCTGTATTATCCCGAAGAAACCGACGCGGAAAGTAGGTCGCAATTGTTTATCGCTCGCAAGTCGTCGTCACTACCATTGAGTTCAAACAGCTGAATAATCATTTCACTAATTAAATAAAAAATCAAATCAAAACAATAAATATATAACTTTAACATTTGCATGTTTGTTTGGTACTCGATCAAGTGAAAAAAAAAACGGTGGAATGCTTTGTACATTGGATAAAACCACTGCTATACTTATTATCCCAGAATTCCACGCTGGAAATGTTGCTGAACATAGTTAATAAACATTCCTTTACCAGTGTTCACGATATTTTATAACAACTGAACGAATAATTCCAGATGTACCTACAATCTAGTACGTCCTAAAATCCTGATTCCTGATACGCCTATAGACGTGAAAGATTCTTCTTCATTTGGCAAAGTTACTATAAACTACAAGCACTTAGTTATATTGTTGTTGTTTAAAAATGGAAGCATCAACAAAGGCTTTGAATATATACATTATTTCACCCGCGACGGAACGGAGACGGTATATGCGTTTTGGGTGAGAGGAAGTTTGTTTGTGCAAATCCATGTTGCCATTTTTGTTAATTTCTCTCAAAAACTACTATTTGATGCAGTTTTCAGTTAGGGGTTTGGGTTTTATTGGTGCATGTTCTCATTAGATATTACTATTTATAGGGAAGTGATTTGCCACAAGTCACATGATGTTGTACTGATCCTAGTAATAATATAGAAAAACCGTGTTCAGAGTTCAGCGTTCTGAAATAAAAACTTTCGATTATCAATAAAACTATGCACACCGTGACAACGTCGGTGTCATTACGATCCAAATTTATCTAGGACACTGGCATATTTTTAAGCAATGCCTTTTCAGTTATACTCTTAGGTTTTGAAAAAGTATTAATAATAGGTCCTTACATATGAAATTGGCGTTTTGACGTACTGATCTGTTTAATCTCGAATATCTCCTCTTTGGTTAGGAATAACACCAGTTTCAAATGTTAACAGCTATTAATTCATGCTTTTGTATTTTGAAAACTGCCCCAAGCGAAAATTAACTCAAAAAAACAAAAAAAAATTACTTGTGAGCGTTTGGTGAACTAGTGTCGGTGTCGTTCACTACAGCTTTCTTAAATCTGGCCAGACGGCGGATGTCTGGAAAACTAGCTGCTAAACAACCGAGACTGTTCAATCACTCTAGCTTACTGCTGTTTCAACGCTAGACCACACACTGCACAACAGACTGCTACCAAATTAGAGGAGCTTCAATTGGAATGTCTAAGACATCCACCGTACTCCCCGGACCTTGCTCCAACAGAATACCATTTTTTTTTAAATTTGGATAACTTCTTGCAATGGAAAAAATTCAACTCCGATGGGGCAGTCCAAAGCGCCTTCAAAGATTTTATTGATTCCCGTCCGAATGGTTTCTTTTTAGTAAAGGGATCAAAGAACTACCTATGAGATGGCAAAAGTGCATAGATAGCAATGGTACATACTTTGAATAAATAAATATATTACATTAAAAAAATCGACTTTTTGTTCCTCCCTTACAAAACGCCAATTAAATAAAAACGTACGATCCATTACTGTATTATAAGATATAATTATACAATTTGTGTTGGGATTATCTGAAACAGTATACATACACATTAGTTATTTAAGATTAATTTATTTTCCTTCCCGCGATAAATTCCCACCGGATCAAACATAAAGCAATTGCTTTTTGTTTTTTATTGTTTTGGGTAAACAGAAATAACAATTTGTCGTACCTACATGTAAAACGGGAACGATGTCGTAACTTTTGTAAAAGGTTGGTTGAAATGGGTGTCGATTGGGTGGGTATATATGGCCTATAGCATAATAAGGCTTCTTGTGAAAGAGCTCGACTGGCGAAGTAGAGATAGCAAGACAAGTAGCTTATCAAATGTGTACTAGATCAGTGAAGTAACAAGCATACCTATATAGAGGTATGTCATATAAAAGTCTTATCACCTTTGCCTCGACGTGGTGGACGGAATGCAATGCCAAGTAGGGCACGTCCATCCCTGGACGTGACATACCAGATAATGAGTTTTTAAAGTCCCGCATTGGTGTCCACTATTTAGTGTTGTAATGTTCAGGGCTTGTATAAACTACTTTTTCTTTTTTTTTCTCTTCCTACTGCTGGGCAAAGGGTTAAGCCTTTTCCTTTTAGACAATGTCAGTAACAATTTCATAATAATACATACATATTTGTATGGTAAGAACAAATGAGAATATGTGATGAGGCTTATATACCACTACTGTTAGGTACTGTTTTTACAGACGTTTCATTGATATTAAAAACGTTCCATATCTTTAAGTAGGTACTACCTAAAGTAGTGTGTGACATTATAACTTGGGGATGAAAAAAGTAACCGCACGAAAGGTTACCGATAGGAATAAATAAATCAGATTCAATATTTCCCGACGCTATTGGAACTGTTGCAATAAGATCCTGATGGATGAAACGTAGCTACATTATTACGACCTCAAACTAAATTACAGTCTATGACTTGGAAAAGGCTATCATCTCCTACTAAGAAATTCTAGATCTTGTCTTCAGTAGGCATGATCACGGGCTCTATTTTCTGTGATAGTCAAGGGGACATGATACTAAAAATTCAACCTGGATTATAGAGATAGTTACGGGCACGTTATAAGCGGAACAAGTACAAAAGACTCGCAACAAATTCCACGTAAAATAGTGAGGCTGATGCCCAAAAATTCTTTTGTTCCATCAAAATAACCCACCGGCTTTTAAATCTGTCGTTGCGATTGCTGCTATCTGAAATGCTGGCTTTGAAATGCTTGAGCATCCTCTATATGTACGAGACCAAGCCCCTCGTGATTTTAAACTATTTCCACGGTCGAAGAAGTATCTGAGAGGATAGCGATTAGAAGATGATAAAGCAGTAAACCAATACTGTACAGAAATTTATATTTGCTATGGGGGATAGTTTTTTTAGAAAAAGATAAAAGTACCTATTCCAGACGCTCACACTAAAAGATGTCTAGATCGTAAAAATAAACAACATTGATAACTATATTAATACTCATTCTCACATTTTATTGAACGCCTCTAGTACGTAATTATAGCTGCTTTCTGCTCATTCTCGTCATCTTTTACCAAAATTGTTATTTTATCAAAGCAACATGACTAACATGCCATGTCATTACACGTGCCAGCTAATAAGGGTCCTAGGGCCCAATTCTCGCAGCGTGATTTATTATCACATTCGATAAATATCGCAATAACTGTCAATATATGTACTGAATTTAGACAGTTATTACGATATTATCGAAAGTGATAATATATCACGCCGCGAGAATTGGGCCCTGCTTTGAAATATAGCAGTACTAGAAAGATCCTGTATTTGACCTGTTTTCGGAATATGATAGGATTTCTATATATAAGGTCATAGTGAATAGGTTAAGAGGCTATTTTTGTTCACAAAGCCGCAGTAAATAATTTGTTCTTTCCTGGCTCCTCACAGTCCGTAGATTATATTTAATTTCGTTCTTTTTCGTAATTCGTAAATTTTTACGGTAACAATAAACTGATTTTTAACATTATAAATAAAATAAATTAAAAATCAATTTATTGCCACTATACAGAGAACTATCTTAGGTTCCAGTTACTTAGTAAATAATTAATTGTAGGGCAATAGGGCAGCTTCAGCATGTGCTGCATCCACATAATAATTTATGCGAATGCAGCGCCTTTTTTCAAACTACCCGGATAGATCTTCGCCGAGAAATTGGCCAAAAAACCTTCCCACACGAAAGTTACCAAAAGTCTTATAAATGGTTACAAACATACCTGCCAAGTCAAGATGTCATGGAGACTGGCGAGGATAGGCTCGGTTGCAAATGCTATAGTGGTGGCACCTTCCTCCAGTGAGTGTAGAACCTGCAGCATCTTTGGATGTCGTATTTTTTCCAACATAAGCACAGTATTACGTATGCAATCAATCATTAGATCTTTATCTTTCTTTTGCTTGGTAGGCTTGTACATCTTTTCCGCCAGAATCTTCTCGAGGACGAACACCGAGCATTCCTACGAAAAAAGAAACATAATATGAATAAAAGAAGCAAAGTTCACTGCTCACAAAAATAGTAAATATTTTATTTTATTAATGCACAACAACATACTTGTAATCCCTACTTATCTAGTATTATAAATGTGAAAGTAACTCTGTCTATCTGTCTGTTTGTCTCGCTTTCACGCCTAAACTAGTGAACCGATTTAAATGAAATTTGGTACGGAGATAGTTTGAACTCTGAGGAAGGACATAGAATACTTTTTATCGCGATAAACTGTAGCCCACGCGGGTGTAACTGCGGGGAACAGCTAGTAAACAATATAACATAAATGTTGTAGGTTTTCATCATTCTATTTAGAGGTGCAGGCCCAGGTTAGATATACAACGGTTGTTACAAAGAAGATTGAAAATAGAAACACGAAGAATACGCGGCGCAGCAGAATAACAAATTTGTGACAACAATTCTATCGTATCCGTCGTTCCATTTGCAAGTTTATAAAGAACAACCAGTTCTAGCATCTATCTTCTATCAGAGAGTGAAGAATTTTTAAAATTATTATCTGACCCTTATTCCCAGGTGTTGAAGTCCCTACCTCCCCTAAGTTTCCGTTTTCTAGACACTGGTTATTGTTTCAGCCAGGATTGAATTCGGTCCGGAGCAAACATTTGCATGATAAGAATAAAGTATGTATCCATCCGCGACACAGGAGCTCTGTGTAAAAATGAATAAACTAAAATAATGAACCATGACTTAACTATGATATACCTTTACGCAAATATATATATATATGTATATATATAACTAGTGGACCGCCCCGGCTTCGCACGGGTATTTAAAAGAAATTTCAAAATGAAATATTGTAATACACACACATAAATCCTTGCTCCCGTACGGCCCGTACCCCCTAAGCGACGCCTACATGCATAAGGCTACCACGCAACTTTTTTCTACTGCTTACATTATTAAACTCGTGATATCTTTCGAATCAAATGTCCGAATTGAATGATTCAAAAAGTTATATAAAGGTAATAAAGCAGTTTTGATCAAAAAGTAGTTTATTTTGATAAGGAATAATACCAAAATGCAAATAAAGAGCCTTAAATTTTTAAAATTAAAGATCATTTATTGTGGCATAACTATAATAGTTAAACATATGCTCTCGCGGACTTTTTTGTAGATCTTAATGGGACCTACAAACCCGTTGTACATTATTTTGTTCTATTATCAATAGTTTTTGCAGCGCACGCAAAAATAGGTTTTCGATTTCACACCTTATGTTACATAATAGCAATTTTCTTACGGATCCCTATTTTTTTTTGGAAATATAATATAGCCTATGTCCGTTACAAATAGTGTAGCTTTCCAAAAGTGAAAGAATTTTTCAAATCGGTTAAGTAGTTTCGGAGCCTATTCGATGCAAACAAACAAACAAACAAGCAATCAAATCTTTTCTCGTTATAATATTAGTATAGATTCAATATGTATCACAAATTTCACGGATATGATAAATTACTTTATTGCAAACTTGCTTGTATATTCGATCATTATAAAAGAGCTTCATTGTGATAAATCCAAATATAAATACTGGCCAAATACGCTAGCCAACGCAACGTTGACAGGTTAGTAATCTGTGGAAATCCATATCGGTCATGCTAGTACACTGGCAATTTCAGTTGAAAATCCACAATAGCTGTCATATTTTATGCCATATAAATCTAGGACGAAGTATAGTGATATTTGATTGCGTTTATTCACAGTGCTGAAGCGAACAGCCAATTACGTAGTCAAGCCTCATTCAACAGAATCTAACTTATGCTCGTCACATTAAAATAAATTGCACGAGACAAACAGGCAGCTTGCAAAAAAACATTACATGTCGCACTGGACGATAAATATAAACAAAATATGGTTGTTTTATAATTCGCTTAGGTACAATAACTTGTTTGAACATTCGCGCATTGTTTGAGAAAAGTACTATTACAAACTGATTACAAACAAGCCTTGGCAGTAACTAGGCATTGATGGAAAACGCTAGCCGTGGCACTAATCAAATAATTATCCCAACTGAAAGGAATAATCAAACAAATCTATTTCGACATTGGAATCCCTGCTCCTGCATGTTTTAGAGGAGTATTAGAACATTCTACCAAACATTTTGAATTGTATCGAATAAGGTTTGAGTCGTTATTGATTTTAAGCTTTGTATTCACCTAGTTTTATTAAATCGCTCAATCTGTGCGCGACTTATTTGTCTTCATTAGAAAGTAGGCTTTCTATTTACTTTTTCATAAATTGAACGAAACTGCCTTGGGTCGTACAGTCAGCGACAAAATTAGTTGATCATTCTCGATCTTCCAAATGCGGATTAAGTCAGTAATGTCATGTTAGTTTACAAAGTAGCGTTTGACCACAACACAACACACCTTATATTGAGTTATGATTCGATCGAAGGCTGGTGTATAAGATGATAAAAAAAAACGGAAATTTGTTATTGCTCAGTGACTTTTGTCGTTGACTGTATTCTCGTAATGCTATCAGTAAAACACTTATTGAAAAATATAAAAACTATTTTTGTAAAACATAGAATAGATACCGGTGCCAGAAACTCCCGTTACATTCTCTAGTCTCAGTCGAGTTAAAAGAAATCGAGTGCGCATGAGAATTTTTAAACTAGTAGGGCCCAATGATTCTATAGGCCGAAATACTGTCACCTTAAGAGAACGGAGGGCCTTTGATGTGTGGGCTTTGGATTCTGACTACTCCAATACCGGCCATTTTGATTGTTAACGTTCCCCTTTAGATGGAAATGAGCTTCATAAGTAAACAAGATGTTGTTAAAGTTGTTGAACTGTTCTATACTTGTGCCTCACGTTACAAAGTAAATAAACGAGTATCAATGTACAAAACCTTAAATACCATGAATTCAGGTTTGTTGGAATCTGTAAAACATTGCAGGCCAGTACAAGTTGGATGGTAATTTGTTCGATACAAATGGAAACTTTACAACGTTGCCTCGCAGATAAAACCTGTAAAACCTTTTTGCTCCATTTGCCACATTTATTTCTGGACCGAGGTAGTGGAGGTAGTGTACGGTGTATTAATCAATACTTCAGTGGTTTTACTAAGTACACAATAATATTAATGAAATAATATACATTTTAAATTTTTTGAATGAAAGTAATGGTCATTTCAATAATTCGGATTCCTTACAAAATATAATTTAACGGAGTTGCAAATAATATTTCTGACTGACCATAAGGTCTGACCTGAAACCTCCGATGCTATAGTAGGTACAATTCATAGAAAATATGTAAAACGTGTTATTGTGTTATCATCATCATCGTCATCTTGATCATCAGTCTATTAAGTTGCCACTACTGAAGTGCTGAGGCTATCTATCACAAACAGAGAAAAAAGTCTGAATCTACAATCCATACTTAGGTTAATACCAAGCTTCAGTTGAGCAAATTTAAACTCTAGTCTAGTTTATATCGTACGTTCAGCTCTGGCAAACCATAAGTGATCGATTTTTCCAATTTTGTTTCGGAGCACTAACGAATGAGAACAGGCTCGTAAATTGAAACCATAACAAGTTAACTGAGTTTAATTTTATTCTGAACTGGCTGGCTGGCAAACTACTTTTTAGTATATTAATATGGCATGGGCTAGCATCAGTATCGATGTACATTTATTTTGTTTAGCTCAGTCTCCGAGACAGGTAAGATAGTATACAAACGCAAAAATACGCTTGCAAAACCGGCACATATTTTGTACTCATCTTCTCCTCATTTGTTGCACAAATAGACATGAAAACAGTTGTGTCAAGCTGTTATAATAATTGTTAACATTTTACGAATGTATGAACATAAAGAGGCATCCAATTATTATGTATGTTTTATTGCAACGCGACATTTCACGGTACTCCCGTTAATTATGTATACAAATGCGTGGGCTTTGAGACTGTCGTTACTTAATGTAAAAATAAATATTATTTTGAATAATATACAGAAAAATCCTGCTTTTCTGAAAAAAGGCTTTGATATTTCCTATCTATCTTCTTGATACATAGGAAATATCAAATTTATTCAAATTATTCTATATATACCTACATATAAAAGGCTTTGTCCTGAATTATTTAATATATGTTTTATTTTTTACTACGTAGGTATACTCGAGTAGAAAATTTTTTATAGTCCGGTAAACGTATTTGTGAGATAAGTAAACTTGTTCGGAATAAGTTTTCCCTTATAGCAGTTGCGTTGCATCAGAACAAACAATCCTATAAACTATAAATAGACGAGAAAATACTGAGAGAGAAAGTCGAGAGAAAGTTGTTCTACAAATCTGTACCCTATATTTATTTTATAGATGGATATAGTTATTACATAATAAGACTTCATTGATGTCCTCTGAAAAGCCAGTGGAGAAACAGCTCAATTCATTGATTGGCGGGTTGTTTTCAAAGGAGTGGGCAGCGGTTCACGCGTGATGCCGTGACCAAGGGAAATAGGGATTCATTTTTATACATAAGAAGAAGAAGACAAACACTCGAACCTGCGGGCTTATTACGTAACTTGGATAGGAACCGGCTTGTGCTTAATTTTTACATTTTAACTTCGGACTTGGCTGCGTCCATTACCACAGAATAGCTATCCATTAACACCATTCTTGAACCCCAGTGAACTGCGGAACTTTGTCAGTTATTTGAAGCTAAAAGTGACAAAAAAGAAAAATCCAACTTCAAATAACTTTTTAATACTTAAGCTCCCGATTGCTTATCAATTTTAAAACGTATTGTTTCACTGTAAATCAAACGGCAAATCACGTTCACGTTCATTCATTTACTGGGGTTCAAGAATGGTGGTACTGGATATATATTCTGTGGTATAATGGTCGAATCCCAGTCTGGATTTCAAATGTCAAAATAAAGCGCAAGCTGATCCCGTCCAGTTACGTGATAAGCCCCCTGGTGCCCCACTTCATTCATATTGGGAACACGAATCTGCACAATTTGTGGAATAAATTAATTTTATCACTTGTCCACCCCCGTAGCAGGCATTCCCTCGAGAATTGTGTTATATTGTGCCACAGGTCACTGACAAATTTAATAAACGCCATCGAATGTTTGTACAAATATAGACTGTTTTTAACTCTCGAATCAAAACGAGGGATGTTACAAATTAATATTTGTCGCTATATATGTTGAGTTTGTGTTTTTGTTTATGGACTAACATTTCTTGTTTGTTTTTAATATTTCGTTTGCCATTACGATACTCAAGTCATTCCACAGCCAAGATCATAGCCATCCTAATCTCGATAAATGACTCCTTAGTAGTATAATACTAATTACTTGATAGGTTAACTTTTAGGTTTTATTTTTAGTGGGCGGTAAGCGGTGGAAAGTGGAAAGAACCACTCGAGTTTCCCGCTGCTCACTCAAAACATATTATACAAATCATAGTAGGTATTCACTTCTGTTTTTTACTTTCTAAGCACCTATCGGTGTGTAACGGCAGCCCCGCACTTGATGACTAGTTCCCAAACCAATTTTTAAAAAATCAATTTAAAAAAAACAACAATCATCTCAATCCCTGGTAACCAGAACAAAATATTCCTATCAATAGTTAGTTATCTGCAAAAACAACTTATCTATACTATAATCTAAATTATATATAACTCAAAGGTGACTGACTGGCTGACATGGTGATCTATCAACGCACAGCCCAAACCACTGGACGGATCGGGCTGAAATTTGGCATGCAGGTAGGTGTTATGACGTAGGCATCCGCTAAGAAAGGATTTTGAATAATTCTACCCCCAAGGGGATAAAATAGGAGATGAAAGATTGTATGAAACTTTGTCAATTTTAAACCGATCGGGCTGAGACTTTGCATGCATAAAGCGGTAGCCGCTAGTAATATTATAAAGCAGAGTTTGTTTGTTTGTTGGTTTGAACGCGCTAATCTCAGGAACTACTGGTCCAATTTGAAAAATTCTTCCAGTATTGGATAGTCAATTTAATATGCTATTGGTGTCACTATTTGTAAGATTATAATAATGACTAAACTCACTGGCGTTTTAGCTGGAACTACCCCGAGTTATAATAGGGCAGGTATGACCAAGCATTGGGAAGTTAAAGCCACAGTGGTCCAGGTGCTGTCAATATGTGCCCTAGGGTATTAAATACTTTATGACGCGGAATTGAGACGTTAGCAAAATTACGTACTTCAAACATGACAAAACTTTTATCCCTTATCATCTCTCAGAAACATTTTGATGTTTCAAAGTTATAAACATTACTATGCCATGTGTCAAATGTGTGTCGACCATGTGTCGACTGTTCAAATAGACAGAAAGTAAAAATATAAAATATACACATAATTATAATTATTATATAGGTTCTACTACTATCATGATTATAAATAATATATATTTATAAAATACACAAAGATTACTTTTGAAAATGTTTTAAGCTCTCATCTTGTGTTTGTGTTTTATTTTCTTTAGATGTGGGTGGAAATAATTAAAAAATAAAATAATTAGATGTATTATAATGTATATGTTTTACGCTAAGCTGATGAATATGCTATTATTAACTGCTGTGTCAGTTTCTAAAAGTAATCAAAGCTGTTTTTATAAGGTTGGTTTTAAAATTGCAATACTCGTATAAAAATATTACTTGCTCTTGAAGATTTCCAGTAACATAGCTCTTTTTTTTTCTTTTTACCTGGTGGAAACAAATTTCTTTTGTTGTTCACTTCTGAACCAACAAAGGTAGATGAAATACTTGTAAAAGCTCAAGCTTAGTATTAATATTAAGCGCAGAAAGAATTATCTAGATGTATTTTGACCGTTTTTGCTTATGCTACCTGTGAAAATGCTTAATAATTCCACAAGAAATCTTTCTGATAATATTTTTGGATAAACATAATATATAGATCATCAAAATGTTAGTAACCTCTATATTAAACTGAATGTTAAAAAGTCGCGATCCTCCACTTTTGTGGTCTCCTAATAAACTAGTGCGGGTATCGCATATAAATAATATTTCATTTAAATTATGTTTTTTTAAAACGCTGAACTCTGAATAAAAACTTTACCAGGGAAAAAAACATGGGAAGTATTGTTTAGTATGGTGATAACAAGACTAAATAATGTCCCATAACAAGACTAGTTTTATTCTAAAAGTTTTTTGGTTTTATTAGTTTGTAGGAATTATGTTTAAGTGCCTTATGTCATTTGATAACAATATACATAACTCTGTAAAATATTGCCAGTAAGAACTATCTAAACATAATGATTAATTATTATTAGAGAAATAAGTTTCACACTGATGTAAACTTACTGAAATTGACTAGCGTTTCACATTGTTTGAGAATTAAAGAAATTTTATAAATTCAGTTAATAAATACAAGAACACAAACAAAGGCACCATGTGCTTAGTTAGCACAAAACGTTTTGAAAACATTTACGTTTAGAACATTACTTATTTTCTTTGTTTTCAAAACATCCATGTTTAATGATTCCGCTTCCATAGACTTATGTGTAGTAAACCCTTCCAAAACTAGGTAGGTGTTTATTTTAATCCTACGCACGGAGTGACAGAACCCCGCCTAAACACACTTTGTGTGAAAGCTAATATAAGCTCAAGTGGTGATTTTATTATTATTTTTTTAAGTGCTTATTTTAAGCCAGAAACTAAACGTAAAATTTTCACTGTTGATTTTACAAATTAGTCTTCATTTCAGTTACAGTAAAAAAGGACTCCTGGTGTAGGTAGCCAGCCCATTGTACGCAGTGAATATTGCGTGCCATGAAGCAATTTGACGTCACAACACAATTTTGGTGTAGCTACGAATACTTTATAATATCGGTAACTGCCTTTTAGACTGCGGACATCATTTTTTTATAGAAATTTAATAAATTGTATGAGTTACTTCTGTATATTGTCTAGACGACTTCAGTGTAAATATCATTTTTTCCACTTTGAGAGCGCCATATTTTCACTACCACATGTCATAAATTGACATCAAACCCGTTTAACTTTGCTTGTGCAGTTCTAAAAATATTGTTTGTGAATTTTATAATTTTACTCGTCTATATTTTTGTTTCAAATCAAATTAAATCTGAGTATTTATGGCACGCAAAGCTGTGATAAGTGTAGCCGGAGAAGATCTGTGAACTGGAATAGAAAAATGAAGCTTGACCACTTTGTTAAAAGTGTAATAAACTTTAGATCCTACTTGCTGGTATGCTGCAATAACTGGTAAATTTTAAGGATTGTAGAGTTTGAGTGTTTGTACTAAAATTCATGCCCAAGGCTTGAAAGTTCCTAGTCTAATCGGTCTTTTATCGAGTACATTTTGGCGAGTGCACACAGTAATTACACAATTTAACCTCATTCCACCATTAGACGCGTAGACGAAAACAGAGTACTATTAGATATTCATCCTGCAACGCACGAAGCGTTTTGCTTCTACATTAATCATGCGCACCGCTAAGTACCTACTGGAACTCCGTGTTCCCCAAACGCTATAATCTAGGGATCTTCAAGGCAAGAGTGGACCGGCACTCTATATTCTACAATATAATATTCCGGGCTAATCTTGATATCTTGAAACCAAAGGAAGATAATTGCATATTAAGTCCATCAGTCAAAGAGCTACGAACCGTAGAACAATGCTACGAGCATGCTACAGAAACTTCACAGTAATTGATCGTTCTTTTGATCTGAATAATTTGTACCATCATTCTTTCAAATGTAATAACAATGATATTATATGCATCCCATGGTTCAAATCCTATATCTACAGTAACTACAAGTACATTTTACAAGACCTACCACGACGAACAAGCCTTAGAACAATGTGGATAAAGCTATATCGTTTACACTTATAAATCTGTTATTATAGTTTAATTTACAGCTGATGCTATCGAGGAACGAAATATCGCCATCAACTTAGCAAACTTGGAAGTTACTTAACAAACTTACTAAATATTTAATTATATCTTAACTTCATTAGAGCAAAATTAATTGAGATTCTTGACTAATTAATTGAAATATTAGTTTAGAAGACTGATGTTTTCGTGCTTTCAATTTTTAATACACAGAAAGCTTGGACCTTACTTAATAGAACAAAAGCTAACTAATTTCGAGCGGACGCTAAGTAGCATTATGATTATCGTGCGTATAATTATGAAGGAGTACGCATATGTCACCGGACAGGTGCATGGAAATATATATTTATTGACACATAGGGAGTGATTTTCAAAATTCCTTCTTCACGTATGATGGAACTCGCTTCCTTCACAAACAAGGTTTCGCGATGTTGTTTTACTGTTTGTACTATTCGAGATTGTCTAATGGCCGGTCCTAATAACCGATCTATCCACGATTTGCCCTACTGGAGATGGAAATTTGACATAAGCTCCATAGAAGTAATGTCAAATTTATGTCAAACCGTGGATAGATCAGTTATTGAAACCGGCCGTAAGCCCGTCTTTTTTTTGCACAATACTAGTGTGATGGTAAAAAAAAAGAAAAAGAATCTTCCTTTTTATCAACATTGACAACAAAGAGTACAAAAGCGCAATGTTGCGTAGTGTCGTGATATAAACTCCTTTTGAAATACTTATACGAGTATTAGCTTCACTTGTAACTGACGAACTAACATTGTAACATAATCTTAGAAGATAATTTCCACTTTTAACTGTCGTATCGAGATGAAACATTGTATGTACCTATATGTAATCCTGGTGACAGTGCAATAATTTGGTATCATCGACCTGATCTAATGATGGAGTCAGTAAGTCGGCAGGGGAACACTTCAGTGGCTACTAGTAAACCCCTCGAGTTTGGGCTAGTATGATTCGTTTTGATGAGTTCAATAGATTGAGTTTGGTAACGAGGGTCTGCTGATGCTGCCAGGAAGTGGATAGTGGAATTTTTCAATGGCTACTAGAAAAACCCTCGAGTTTGCCGTCATTTGAAGACTCAAATAGATTGAAATTGGTGACGAAAGACTAAACTAATAAGTAGACGTCAACATTTTGTTTCACTGCGCGATAATACTTAAATAAAGCAAAAACGAGACAGACGCAAAAAGCCTTCTTGCCTCTTGAAAGCCAACTAATAAACATGCATGAACTCGTTACAGCTCAAACCCCACTGCGTTGGAGCTCACATTATGCGATCGAGAGCCAACTACGGTGCTTCTTCACGCACTAATTGCTTTGAAAAACAATCAAGCATCGTGCCACCTATAGGCATAAATATATCAGAAGCCTTCTGGCAACCTAAAGACACCAAATTTTATATACATAGACCTGTTTTGATAATTGAAATGTCTTTTTTACTGGTATTCAATTTAAACTCACTTTTGTTATTATGAATACTAACTCCGATAAACTGCAACTATGTTGCGATTACAGCAACCAGCTCGTCTGCCAATGTCGACGTGATTAGTGACGTAAATTATATGAAACACCACTTTCAAATAATTTAAAGCTACGCGTGTCATGCATGACAGACTAGGCACCTTTTACTGCGTTGTGTTGTGACCCCTATGCTAAAATAAAAGAGACCCTCTCGTTGTAAAAGATAGAAGGCAGCTGTCAACTACTAAGTACCTACTGTGAAAGACGCAGAAGCCGCTGAAATTTATATCTATACTAAAATATAAAGAGAAAAAATTTGAGTTGTATGAGTTCCGGATTAACATAAAAACCATTGAACTGATCTATAGAAATTTGGTATGGAGATGGACATAAGATATTTTTACCCGGAAAATGCCATACGATACTTTTTGTCACGATAAGCTGTAGCCCACGCGACTAAAACCGTGGGAAACATCTCAAAGGGCAGAAAAGAGAAGGATAGTGATAAGAGAGTGTCCTTATTTTATTATTTCTTAGAAAGATACACCTATTAATGAATATTCAGGCAATCATTTACAGGCAGTTACTCTACCGGATAAAGAAAGTTCAGAGTGCTACTACTTAGGAAGCAGATTGGAAAATCTGAGTCATCTTTACTTAACGGTGATACAGTGTTTGCGACGGCAGTTTCTCAGCTCTGGCGTAGATAGATGCCTTGATGATATTTTTATGCGCGTAATTGAATGGAACAGCGTCTAAAGGTGATGAGTATAAAGCCTTTAACTATATGTTTTGAAAAGATTAACGCTTTTGTGTACTGCAGAAATGTTTAATTTTAATTGGTAATTCTTGTTAGCAGTTCGGTGTTAGGAAATCAAACATAAATGAGGAATTATACGATAGGTACATAACATAGGTATATGAAATACTTTGTACAATGCATTGGTTCATCATTATCACTAGAAGGTGATTGCTAATAGTAATTTTGTCTGATCACAATACCGGCCGACTTTTTATATGCTTTTCAACACACTTGCTCGTAAAGTTGATCTTTATGGCCATATATTTAGGTTCATAATTCAACTTATTACGTACTCGTGCTTTTTTATTATAATTACCACACTAGTGTTATGATATGACCTTGGTGAGGTATAATACTAATATAATAAGCTGCATTTTATTTTTTATTATTATTACTATGTCTAGAAACAATGAATATTTTTGTGAATAAATAAACTATTTAAGGTCATATTGATAAATCAATCATCAAAATGATCATCACTTCATTAAATTATATATATATTTTACGACATAATTAACCTTTACTAGCGTATTTAAAACATGATTTTGTATATGATTAAAGTTGGTATGTTGTTATCTTTGCACTTGCCTGCGCGCACATCGCTAGCGATACGCCACGCGCTAGCACGGCGTGTGGAAAAAAAACCCAGTGCAATCTGATCAGATAACTTCAAGCGTACTGCCTGAGTTTGAGAAAAGAAAAAGTTTACGAATCTATTTTTTCCCCCAAGTGTGTTGAAAAACGTCGTATGAAACGCGTGTACATCGCGTGTATCATTACACACTTATATCATAATATACTATTACGACCTAACAAGAAGCACTAAAGTATTAAAGATTTCTTCCTAAAAGTTAGATAATGTAAACGAGAAAACTCTACATTCAAAATAGCGTTATGTAGGTAAATTGAGATTTTATTAAATCTCCAGGAGGATTTTAGGGAAGCAAGACAGGTAAATAAATTTTTCGTCGTTTCAAGAAGATACAATTAGGGAGATATTGAACATCGCACGTAGCGTATTTTATATTTTATTTAAACTGGCATTTCAGTCTAATGTTTACATAAGATTTCATAGCAAAATTTAGTCCTTATACTTTTAGGATCAATTACACAGACAATTACTGCACGCGATTACATAAAGAATATTGACAGGTTCGATTCCCGGTTATGTATGAGAGATTAAAAAAAGTTTGAATGCCACTATTATTAAATCTAAAATCGAAGCCATGGTTCTAAAGAACAGATTTCGCTATCTCTCATAGTTTCTGACTTCCCCCTACTGACCCATTTGGATTGATCACCCTGTATATTAAGTTTGAAGTTTTAAAGTGATCACAATGTATCCTATTAAATAAAAAACTTTTGAATTTTGAATTTTAACAAGTGGGTTGTGTCATCATCGTCATCATTATCAGCCTTTCACGTTCCCACTGCTGGGACTCTGGCTTTCTCTCAGAGAGAGAGAGAGAGAGAGTATGGGCTGTAATCTACCACGCTGGCACAGTGCGGGTTGGTAGATGTCGCATGCCCTTGAATTTTGCAGTTCATGGGCATGCCGGTTTCCTCACGATGTTTTCCTTCACCATTTTGAGCGATGGCAAATCCTTACATAACTTATTAAGTTATAGGTGCGGGGCCGAGAGGATTCGAACTTGGTGTCGGCGATGGTAATGGTATGAGCGATGGTGGCCGAACAACCGTTCGGTAGCCTAACCAGGCGTGTGACTTACAAGACGCCGACACCGAGTGGATTGTGTAATTACTAATAACAAGTGCAAGAGATGTAAGAATTAATTACAGTTTCCTTGTTTATTCTTATACTTCTGGTTTCGAGGCGCGGTGTTATTTTTATTCATAAATAGCAACCCACCCCGGCATCGCAGGGGTATCCAAATAAATATAAATAGATGATGTGCCGCAACGGGGCTTAAATAATGCCGTAGAAAAAAAGCACTTACACTTTTTCCGGCAAATTTTCCATTTTTAGGGTTCCGTACCGCAAAAGGAAAAACGGAACCCTTGTAGGATCACTTTGTTGTCCGTCTATCTGTCTGTCATGACCCTTTTTCTCAAGAACGCGTGAGGTATAATAATATGTATATCAAACTAGTTGCACCCCACGGTTTCACCCGCGTCTTCCCTTTATCCAGCAGGAACCCTTTTCAGCGATAAAAAGTAGCTTATGTGTTAATCCAGGGTATACGCTATCTCCATTCTACATCAAAATCAAATATTGCGCAGGTAATATTTTGCCGTTTCACTCTAATCAGAGGTAGCTTCAAGTATATTTTCCGAGTTTGTGAAGTGAAAAAGTTACGGAGTCTCTTTTTTTGCTCGAAAGTGTGTTGAGAAACGTCGTATGGAACGCGTGTGCTTTGATTATGAAACTCTCGGCTCCCTTAGCATAACTCCGCCTCGACTTTACTAACCATCATAGCACACTTATGCCTACAATTAAGTGAATACGATGACAAGACAGCAATAAAAATAGCAAAGACAAAGTAAGTTGTATGAAAATGTAGCGTATTATTTAAAAGGTACCTACGTATGTACCTTCCTACTCATAAATGCTATTTGTTTATTCTTTTACTTCGTTAATTCCACAAAGTCGCAGACATAATTAAGTAATCAGACGTGCCATTTAGTTAGTACATTAAGGAAAATTCCAGTAATCAACCGTGGCGTACTTATTGTTTGTGACTAAGGGTGTATAAAATGAAATAAATAAATATAAACTTTTGATTTTGATTACGGTTTGACAGCCGTCAAAGTCTAGGTACAAAAGGTAGACATCAGTTTTATCACCTACCAACGATGAGATTAGCTGAAAACTAGTTGGTTGCTCCAAAGGTAGGTCTTATACGTATTCTATGCCCCAAATTCCATTCGATGCCACATATCATTTGCTAGCATAAAGTTTTGTATGCTTTATTGGGATTCATAGTTTATTTGTTAAAACATTTCATTTGAACCTGAACATGATCAAAGTACCTATACAAGCACTTTTCACCCTTGTGAATGGTTTAGAATGAAATGGAGGACCTTTATCCCCCCCTCTTATTTCGTTTTAAACACTTCAGAATTTAGTAGTCAAAGTTGTGGTTAGTTTAAGAGCGGCGTAGACGTGGTAAGTTGATGTCGGGTGCTAGAAGCGAGTGTAATGAAAACATCCCAACCCGACAAACACAACAAAGTGGCAAAGTTCAGTACCTGCCCGAATTCGTATTGTGCGATTAAATTAATGAACAACTGAGTTGCCTCTTTGCTTATAAACGAGTATATTCGACTGTGTGATCGCCTAACGCCTACACAAAATACATTGGATAAAGAAACGAAAAGAAGTTCTATTTTGCCATATATTTCTTTTTCATTGTTAATTGGATGAAACTACGATTTCTTGTAGGTAAAACAGCTATTTTGTTTTAAATATATTGGATATTTAGGGTCATAAACCTATACTAATATCACAAACAGAATGTTGGAAATGAATCCTATGAGTAACATTTTCACTATGTTCACACCTAACACCCAATTTAGAGACTAAGCTCTCACGTTATTTTGGCTTTTCATGTAGAAAGCTCTACAAATAATAGAAAACAATCTGTTGAGTATTCCGCTTGGAAAATTGTCTATCACTCATGCAAATATTTAAACAGTATAGCGGTGAGACACAGTTTGTTAACCAGATTGAAATCGATAGCTTTATACATTTCAGTGAAATGTTTTATTGATGCAGTACTGAGTATGAGTGAAAATAGCCTTGAATCAATCGTAGGAGTATTCACTATCGTATTTCCGTCCAACGTTAAGAGCTGCGACCTTATCAAACATAGTGACAAAAGATTGGCGAAGTGTTTCTCTTATGTTTTATATTAAACTTCCTTTCAATATGATAAAGTTGGAATTCAAATATAACCAGAATAATGCGGGATCTGTGAAACTGTGGAAATTCACATTTCAATTCTACGTATTTCGTATGTTCAAATAGAATTTGCTTTGCGCAGTGTTTCGGAGAAAATTCATACATGTTTGACTCTTCTTTTTAAAACACTTTTATTAGTTACACTTGTTTTTAAATATAATATGCCGTCCATTAAGTATAGCAATTTTGGCGATTTTCGATCCTCTCTCTCCCTTCGGTGAGATTTGTCTCGACCCTCCCATCAATCTCACTGAAGATATTTCTTAATGCGTGTTTTAGTGCAAACTCGTTAATATGTACTTGATTAAAAAAAAGTTTTAGTTTGACATAATTTCCCACTGTTTTCTCCCATTATTACACGGTTTCAATGAAACTCGAAAGCGACATTCACCTAGCAAGCTTTTATAGTATGAGCATGGAAAAGTAAATTGATGGAACACCTGTCAGATTAGGAGGTTGAAATGGGAGGTACAGTACAGTTAAGAGTAGAAATATGTAGGTTCAGCTTTATATAATGTATCTTTTCTGAAAATGAAATATTATTAGCACCATTATCGCGATCGCTGCGACTGCTCAATACTTTACTTGATCAAGGCCAGGACATACCTACGAGTAGATCTGTTGTGCTCTGACAATGAGTTCCACAGGCCGGCAGTGACTGGTTATTTTAAGTCTACAGCAGTAGTTATATTCATCATCATCAGCCGGAAGAAGTCCACTGCTGAACAAAGGCACTTTGAACGCCGCCATGAACGGCTGTTAGCCATTTGCATCCATCGACTCCCCGGGGCTTTTACAATGTCGTCGTTTGACCTAGTGGAGGGCCTACCTACAGAAAGTCTTCTGGTTCGTGGTCGCCACTCGAGAACCTTTCTTCAGTCATCGGTTATCGGTTCGTCGAGTGATGTGGCCTGCCCATTGCCATTTCAACTTGCAAATTCTTAGAGCTACGTCGGCGACCTTTGTTTCAAATAACTATAAGGCTTCAACGCTTAATAGTATGTATATATTATTAAAGAACAGGTGGTATTTTCCTTTCCTACCATTTTTATCGGTGTAGAATGGTTGCTGGCTCTGGCATCAAACTCTTGTCTGCGGTACGGTGCGGTGGATATCAATATGTCGGTACTTATAATAAAATTGAATAATATGTATTACCATACGGTTGCGCTCAATAATAAATTAATTACTACAATTAATCACATACCAATACCCTTGCTAAAACCATGCTAAAAATAATTATGGTTTGTGGTTCAGATAGCTGTTAAAATTTTATCAATGCAGCCGTAGTAATAGCGTAGGCGTACCTATTGTAGGCATGATTGTAGATTGTAGGCATATTGCGCATTTATCAAATGCTCGGATCGGGCCGAGCCAAGTGAGTGCCGATATATTATTATACAGTACTAGCTGATGCCCGCGGCTTCACCCGCGTGGATGTCGGTAATCGCGACCAAAAGTAATCATGAAATTTTGATCCCGGTCCCGCAACCTATGGGAATCTATTCTAGGGCTAAAAACTATGTCTCATTCCAGGCTATATAATCTATCCCGGTACCAAATTTCAGCTAGATCCGTTCATCCATTAGAGCTTGATTGAATAACAAACATCCAAACATCTTCACAAACTTTCACATCTATAATATTACTAGCTGTTCCCCGCGGTTTCACCCGCGTGGGCTACAGCTTTATGCATGCAAAGTCTCAGCCCGATCGGTTTAAAATTGACAAAGTTTTATGCAAACTTTCATCCCCTATTTTATCCCCTTGATCCAGTTTTTTTGCTGTTTTATAAAGAAACCGTGGATAGATCGGTTATTGAAACCGGCCGATACAGTATTTTTAAATACCATATCGTTTTTGAAAATGAATTGTAACGAACAATGGTATTTGAGTATAATTTCATGATAGAGGGATTAACTGTCTTGACCCTTGGGTGAGAGCAATGTAATGACCGAGATACGGGCTTAGTGCACGTAGACAGAGCTGTAATTAATGTTTCAAATGTTGTGTGTGAAATGTGTACCTAATTAACAAATGTGCATAAAATATCTACTTATTTAATAAAATTTGCATTGACCGAATCACCGACCAAATGACTGAGTGATATAAAAGGATAAAAAGATTTTTGGGAATGGGTGAAATATGTTCAAATTGTAAATTTACGATAATTTCAGCTTACGATTGAAGCCGTGGAGGAAGTCAATAGTTAAGTAGTTATTACATAATCAGCCCCGATTTTACACGGCCTGAATTCCTGCTTTTTTAAACAACTATAATTTATGGCAGTGTGACACAAAATCCGCTTGACTGTTTTATGTTGGCTCACGTCATTTAATTAACAATTTATCAGCTACCTTATGTCACAGCCTCATAAAATGTTACCTATGGTAACCCCGTATTAGTTTTTATCACAATTTCTTTTGCTTTCTCAGCCATTACTTATATAATAAATTAAACAGCATCCTAACAATATACCCACTTCATAAAACAAGCTGCAATAATCCGGGTGGCTGAAAACCCTCGACTACAACGACACAGAAAAACTTTTATCTCCACTCATCTAGCCGGTTATAACTCTTCTCACTTTCCAAACCAATATGGAGTGCAGGAAGCTGCAAAACTTCATATTGCCGGTTCTTTTAAATTTTATAGATTATTTTATTATGTAAGCTAACTTTCTGTTTCCCGTGGTTTCGCCAATGTGGCCTACAGTCCCAGAATATACTATTAGGTCCTAATTTTTTCAGAGTAAGTAGGATATAAATAACAAAATTAATGACAGTTATCTAGACTTTAAAATATAAAATAAAACTACCTATCAAACTGAACAATACAACTAAACTACAACATTTTTCTAATTTACTAATGTTACCTATAAACGTATCTGCCTAATTAAACGACACTTCATTAATCTATCTCAAAATTTAATACTAACTCCAACTCAAAATACATAATTGATTAAATACATAAATCGCTTGGCGGCTGACTGCCTCCACATGAACTGGCTCTGCCTACACGTGTTAGGCCCAGGACCAAACAATACATACCTACTTTAACAATCACTCTCATAGTTACACTTACACACTCAATACACTACACGGAAAACACACTTCACTCAAACCACATTATATTCATACGGACCAGCACCCGTTCTATTTGGGTACCAAGCGATACCTACCTGCGCTAGATGTAGGTACATAGGCTGATATCTAAATTGTTTTACTTGTCATGTTTAGGTTTGTTATTGTTTGCCTCAATCAGCATAAGTTCATAGTCATATCTTACCTTACTATTCACTTAAACATGGCTATGTTTGTCATATCTTACTTGAAAGTGTTTGCCAAGTACCTACTTCCGCGGACTGGGGTCCTGGTGTAATACAGGTTTTTAAAAAACCTACATCAGGCACCAGTCTCCGCAAAGCAGGTTTACTTTGATAACCTACAATTATACTATGTCCATCTATGTATGTGCCTGTTTTGTTGGGAGACATAAATACATTTATTATTATTATTTGCAAATAACGTGTACGTTTCTCTCCCACAACAGGAGGTTAAAATTGGCGCGGATCGAAGCCAAGTGCTTTACATAAATATAAATAATACAAATATCAAAATAAACTTACAAACAAATTATGCGTTTGAGAGAAATTTGTTCAGCAGTTCGTCAAAAATTTCCGTACTAAACAGCACGTGTTTAGGATAACAGCTTTTTGCAAGATGATGTAAGTAGTTGAGGAGATACAGAGCGTGTTTAGACTTGTGTGGAGTGTTTTGAGTATAACGCCTGTGGTGGAGATAATTATCAGGATGGTTCTTGTAGTGTTAACGACCATTCGATTTTTATTTCTATGGATGGGTCGGTATATTTTTCTATTTTTGAGTTGTGTTTATATTCTGTATTTTCCAGGACTGTCTGTGGTGTATATTTGTAATATGGGGTTTTCTCGGTTATTAAATTATACTTTAGCGCTAGAGACTGGTGGATTATGGCTGCTACCTGGTCATGTCGGTGTTTGTAGTCAGTCTAGGCTATAGATTTACATGCACCTGTGATGTGTTGGATGATCTCTGAAGCAACGTGGTAGTGTCGGCATTTATTGTTGTAGTTTGGTCTGCGGATTATATATCTTTTTTTTTTAATGTATGTTTTATACAATTATCCTCGGACATGGGTCCGAAACATTTTGCATCTGCGAAAACATTTTTTTTTTGCGTAATTAGCTGCAACTATTGAAATTGCATCTAATTACGCAAAAGGTTTGCTATATTTTCTTTGTGTGAGCAATATATATAAAATATATGCTCAGCGGATTATATATCGTTGATAGTTTCTTTTATCGATAACCTGGTCCTGAATACCTAACATAAAACCTTCAGTTTCGGGGAATGGCTCGCCTCGCTGCAGCCACGCGTTTGAAGCCTTTTTGTCAACATGTTCTTCTTGTAGGTCGTGGTGATATCTTCCGTGCAAGGACTTCTGCTGCCAAGCTAAAAGTTTGTCTTTATTGGTTGTGATATGTCGGTTGCGTTGTGTGTTTGTATCGTAGAGATTAAGAGGTGTAATGTGTTTATCTGATTCTGCAATTATTTTGTGTAGTTCAGAATGTTCTGCCTGTTCGTGAAAGAAGTTTCTGAGTGTAATTTTCTGACTGTTGTGTAAGTTTACTATATCTATCATGCCCCTAACTCCCGCGGGGAACAGCTAGTTTTTTTTTTGTTTTGTTATGGCGTCACACGATTAGCGTACTTGCCAGTGTCAAGTATAAAATATTTCAAACTCAGAGAGTTGAATCAAGTTTAAATGATGATGATGATGATGATGATAATGATGATGATGATGAGGTGATGGGATAAGGGTAGTGTTTAAGTAAAGTAGTGGAGCTTTACTTAAACATTACACGGACTTTTTTGGAGCAACTAGAAATGTCACTTTCACAACTTTATTTCAATTTCCCACACTCGTACACATTAACGAACACATAACGGTTAATAATATACCAATATTAACACACATTAACACTCGAAGAAACACAAGTTTTGGAAATAAAAACAAAATTTCATGTTGACAGTTCATTTGCCGCCAAAAAAGTCGAACAGCTAGTTATGAATAAAAAAATGTTTTGTCATACATTTTGTGTGGAACGTCAACTAGTATTTTGACGGAACTTTCACTGGCAGATAGCAAAGTGACTCAGGATACATTATTTAAAAAAAATAGTTTCTAGCAAAAAATTAACCCTGAGGTAATATTTTAGATTAGATTACTACATATTGTTGATTACCTTACACAACATTTGTAATGTACCTATGCACTCGTACTCGTAGTTGTGAGAGTATACATTTGCGTGTTGTGTTATAACAGAGACAAATATTAAATGAGCGCTGTGAGCAGGTAACTCACCTTTCTATTTGGTAAAATTATAGCTCCGGGGTATTATATTTTAAGCTTGAACGTTTGTATATCTCAGGTTCATTTCTCAGAATTAATTCCAAGATCCTTTATTACTTGAACTTTATCGAGATTTGTGTTACAAATAACTTGAGTACTTTCATATTATAATTATCATGTGCCTACGTATTAGAATTTCTTACCTGTAGAAAATCATCGTTATTCTATGTTTATTAATATATTTCATGAACATTTATATAAATGTTCAGTAAATCCAAAAACTACAATGCCCATGAGAATTATGTTTTGCGTAAGAATTGCATTGATTATTTTAAAATATTTTTTAACGAATTCGTTACTCCCACTCTGGTTTGAGGTACCTACGCTCTCTTTCGCCTGCACGTTAAGGCTACTGTTCCCAGAATTTTAAACCTGTTTAGGTATGCACTGACGGAATGAGAGCAACTTTACGAGCTAATTACAACTTCATCCAGCAGAGAAAAATTGACCTCATTAATACCAAGGAACGGAAGAAAAAATTAAAATCGATCAATCTGCTGTTTAAAATAATAAAGAAATGAAGGCAAATTTAAAATTGTCACAACGTAGACTTCATCAAACTAATTCGTATTTCCTCTTTGATTTGCAAGTGCGGTCTAACAAATGTTTTAGGTAGCCTTGTTACTCGTTTGTTGTCCAGCTCGTGCATTTGACAATGCAACTCACCACGGATTGAAATTTGCGGAATTATACCACATTCCCACGTCGAGTGAAATTTCGAACTATACGAGTATGGCTTAAACAACGGCTTGGGCGAAGTCGTAAAGTAATATTGGTTTAGAAATTAATAAACTTATTTATGTAATTTAATTCAGCATTCAGCAGCAAAGGTCGTCCAAAACCTTAATGTTAATGAATGACTTTTATGCAAACAAACGATCTATTTTAAGCGCCTTATGGTACACGCCATGTTAAATACGTGATACATTTTAATAAGTCAATGGACTCTCGAACGAGTAAATACTGTATTTCAAAAGCCATAATAATCTTAGCAATTCAATTTAAATTTAAACTCTGCATGGCACATCACTGCGCTTATTGACCATTCCTTCAAATAAAATATGATCCTTTAGACTGAATTACAGCCGTAGGTAATAATTGTAACGGTTGTTTTGCTATCCAGCAATGCGGCGGCGGTGATAATCCCGTTGACGGTCTCTTTAAGTTTACCCTTCCCGATTACTGAAATAGGGAACTGTATAATCGCAAACTTCATTGAAAGTAATGAAGAAACCTCTAGATACGAGAGAAGTTATGGCCTATATTTACTCACAGTTTATAGATATCTTGCTTAATAACAGAAATCATAGTGAAATTATTAATGATCAAACACCCTGTTAATAAATTTATCCAAGTAAGTTTTAATTAATCCTCTGAAATATGTATCTTAGGTGAGACATAGAATATAACTAACTAAGATAGAGAAATATCATGTTTTCTATCACCGTTATCAGCCAGTAAATGTCAACTGCTGTACTTAAGTGTTTTCATAGAACGCCACACCGCAGGGGTTTTAATAATTTATATCTTATAGATCCCACGACTCTCAATAGGTTCACCTCGAGCGTCCGTCTTAACTGCGTCTTCCAGTTCATAGTCTCCATCCACTTTATAAAATTACTTTTCTCCAACGATTGTTGTGTTGATTCTGAAGGTTATTCTATCTATCTATCCTTTGTGTTTTCTTACTAGCTTTTGCCCGTGGCTCCTCATAATCATAGTAATTCCTTAATTCCCCAGTGATTGCGTACGCTTTATCGCGGAAATTAATTGTAGAAATCTCAACACTGGTCATGTTACTATTGCATATTCTGTGACTGTTCTGTGTCATGTTACTATTGCATATAGTCACAGACTATCATAGTGCGACATAAATTGAAATCCGTCTATTTTAAGCTAAACAAGCAGACCACATTTTAGAAAACCATATATTTTTGTTAGAATAAAGTATGTTTAAAGTATTATATCCTCAGATGCTGCCCTAGATATGGTAGGTTCATATTATAAATTAATATAATACTTAATATAATGTTCATAATGTACGTACGTACCATATTATGTAAATTCTAAGCTACGTTCTCGAGTAAAAAAGACGCCTATTCATAATAATATTTCTACAATGTACTTGTTTCATTTTGCGAGAATAACGTCTGGTGCGAGTATGGTTGACTTATTCCTTACCGGAGAACGTAGCTCAGAATCAACCGAACCAAAAATAATTCAATAAAAACTCCTTTTGAATATCTTGAAATGAATGTCTTTGTCTCTATTTCCTAAATGGCTTTTTTATTTCGCCTAACATTTGGCGGTTTCAGATAATATTTGACTTTTAACTCTGAATTAATTAGTAGTTAGGAATATAATAATTTTACGCAAAATAAAGAACAGCACAAACATTTCAAACGTTTCAAAGCAATTTGATAGATGATGCAAATGTGTTCAACGAATCACACCCACTCTACGCCTTCAATTTGTACGAAAGTGCAAAAATGTATATAAGTATTTAATTCCTACTTCTCGAATTCAGTTGACGATAAACACAGTCTTTTAATGCAAGTTATAAATAAGTTTAAAGTGGTTTTATTGAAAACACAATACTCTATTTAGAAATGAAAGTGACTTCGATACCACATACCTATCCCTAGCCTTAAAAAAAATCTTCATCAATCGTAGTATACTACTCCCCGCCCCGTGTTTTGTAAGATTGGTTCAGCATAATCAACCCAAAATCGGTGAAAACCTATGGAAGTCCTTTGATTTTGTATTTACAGCTCTGAAATTTAGTACATGGATAGTTCATCTTCTTATATATAAAAAAATCAATTGCTGTTTTCAGCATTCAGCAATTATTGTTCGTCATTTAAATTTATTTGGTCGTAAATTTATTTAAACGCAGGTTTTATAAACGTCCGTTAAACAAAATCCAAAAATCTTTGCGGTGGCAGAACCGAGTTAATTATATATTAAATTACATTTAGCTTCTCAATTAGTTAAGTAGCAACACAAATTAACTTTAGAGCTGCCTAACTAACTACTGTAATTATTGTTTAGTAACAAATTTAATTTGTTCACTGCCTACAAGTTACTGGCCAAAAATGTTTATAGCTGAACAAAACCTAAATAGTATTATAATGTAGATGATTTAACATTTACCTAACCTACAGTGCATGTGCACTACGAAACCTTACTACTTGACCTTGGGATAATAGGAAATGTATTATGCAGATAAATTCGTGGTAGGGTATTTTCTAGTACTTGCCTGGCTAGCTACCACCCTCTTGTTAAGAATTTGTCGCCAAGCCCCTATCGGTGTGTTTCGGCAACCTCACTTGAGAGCCAGCGTGGTGCCACCTTCGGCCACATCGTCACTTAACATCAGGTGACTTGTGGTCCAACACTACCCTCAAAGTAGTAAAAAAAAGATGATATAATAATTTGTGCGTACCTAATATTAGGTCCTTACATAATATGAAATTGGCGTTTTGTCGTACTGGGCAGTTTTGATCTCAAATATCTCCTCATTGGTTAGGTTAGGAATACCAATTTCAAATGTATACAGCTATTTACTCATGCTTTTGTGTTTTGAAAACCGTAATTGGTAATTGCTACGATGCTAAGTTAGTTAGTAAAGCATCTATACAGAAGCACCCCCCACGCGCTGTGGTTGACAACCTTGTATTGTCTGTAATCTGTATCGTAAAACTATTTTGCTTTATAGATGGAATCAGTGAAACCCTCCATATTAAAGGCACTCATTGTTAGGTTTCTTATACTGTGGCATCAACTTATGGCAAGAATGAATGAGTTTATTCCTGATCTCTGTACTAAAGCTGAGTATAAAGTTTAAATTGCTCTCTAGACACATTCGTAAGCTGAACTAAACTATTAAATTTCACAATGCATTTAATACAATTATTCGTACTCAAAAGCTTTAGAAACGTGAAACAGCGTCAAAGAAACGATGGACTATAAAGGGATAATAACGACGTTGAGACAATTTCTAACAATTTCCTTTCAACTGCTTTCCAAATCAAATGCACTATGCTATATACGGAATATTAATTGGAATCAAAGTATGAAAGGATGAATAATGGATTAGAAGTATGTCGATTTTATAAGCATTGGCGTGAGCTAGGAAAACTCTTCCTACTAATCCTACTGATATTATATATGTGAAAGTTTGTGTGTGTGTGAATGTTTGTTACCACGTATCACCATAACTACTGAACCGACTTTGGTGAAATTTGGAATGGAGATAGCTTGTACCCTAGATTTACACATAGGCTACTTTTGATCCCGGAAAAAGATTAATGCGGGATAACGGGAAGACGCGGGGAAAACTGCGGGGCACCTTTCGTTCTTGATATTTTACGAGCCGGGACTTATACGTGAACCCATTCCAATTGTGCTATACCACGTCATGAGTTCAAATCGGTATGTAGTGAGACACACAAACCCTCAATAGAAAGGTAGTTCTTATGAAAATAAATTTAAATAATCCAATTAAAAAACATTCACGGAAAATATTGTCACTTTTCGAATCGTGAGAAATATTTTGTATGTTTTATTTATTTATATATTTAGCTCGTAATAAAAGTGTTTTTAGGTTTTTTTTAATATAAAACAGAATAATAATAAATTAGTTATATTGTCTCAGTTGATATTATTAATAAATAAATAAAAATAATGCCCGCACAATCACATATTAGGCTCTGACCCCTGACTAGGTGTATCTAGGGTATCAGAAACTACGAGGATCGGGGATCCACAACACCCAGACACAGAACAAATACTTGCGCGTTTTTTTTTTCAATGCACAAATATTTGTTCTGTATCGGGAATCGAACCCGCGACCTCACGCATCACAGTCGGCTATCCGCCCAGTGCGCCACATCGGTCGTCGGTCGTATTCTCAGAATAATCTCAGTTAGTCTCTTTAGTATTTGAAAAATTTCAAATACCGCCGCTTAGCAGTTTTACAATAAAACGCGGACAACAAATAAAAAATTGACAGCTGAATAGGGATTATAATCCATTGACTTGACAAACACATGCCGTAATGGCTGATAATACTTATGTGTACAGTGCGAGCATGTAGTTCGGTGTTTAGTAAAACACACGTTCGGACAGTTCCCGTTTAGTGCTTCGTGAAGTAGAACAGAGTTTAGTGCCACTATATATTTTTTCTGTGAGTAGCTCATTCCGCGTCCCGCCTCTTCGCCTCACTTACACGAACTGAACCTGTCTGGACACTCTGAGTCAAATTCGAAATACCGTAGTAAACAGTGTGGAATATTGTCTCCTAATCACTACGCGCTAAATAGTGTACTAAAGTAAGCATATACAGGCTATCGCCCGAAAAAAAATTCAAAGGTTACTGACCGATGACTGACTGACATAGTGATCTATTAACGCAAAGCCCAAACCACTGGACGGATCGGGCTGAAATTTGGCATGCAGGTAGATGTTATGGCGTAGGCATCCGCTAAGAAAGGATTTTCATTAATTCTACCCCCAAGGAAAACTGTAGCACACGCGGGTGAAACGGCTGGGAACAGCTAGTTAATAATTAATACAATCGATCCTGATCCGTTATCCGCGGTTTTGGATGGATATGTCATGTCACAATATGTCATTTTAGTAGTAATCCGTCAAGCCCTAGTACTAAAATGACGTATTATTACATGACATATCGATCTGAAACTGCGGATTACGGATCGGATCGATTATTAATTTTGGGTGTAAAATTATAGCGACAGCAAGGTTTTTGTAGACGCTACGGTGTCGTAGCCGGCACGGCACCATAGCCCATGTCGTAGAGGCCTACGACACCGTAGCACAAATCAAACTCAGCAAAGCGCACCAAGATATTATTTTGAAGCTCTAAACAACTGTTTTGCTATTTATTTTGTTACATTTCCAGGTAGAATCAAGCAGAGACGATAATAGAGTTATTCTAATAGGAACATTGTTTTGTATATAAATAACTAAATTACTACTCTAAAATTTCACCCGTGATATTTTGCTCTTCTGCAAGAGCTATACATTTTTCTTATTGAAAATATTCTAATTCCATGGACTCGAATACTCGATTAACTATGTTCAAAAATCAATGAAAATTTATTCACCATTATAGAACTAAGTCATAACCAACATACAACACACACAAACTTTCGCATTTATAAATAGTTGGATAGGATTATGTAGGAATACGAATAGTAAGCAGGCAATAGATTTGGTCTCTTCTTTTGCTGGCGTAAGGAGGTTGGAACAGGCGTAGCTAGTTTTAAGTTTGACGTTTTAAAGTGATCACAATGTATCCTATTGAATAAAGTACTATTGAATTGAATTGAATTGGTCTTTATTTTTTAGGCTTGATGTTTCGCTCGTACATACCACCTGGTGGTTCTCATACAAAATTACCTTTGAGTTTTTCCCATTTTTATAACACA
The DNA here is from genome assembly GCA_931315375.2 of Opisthograptis luteolata. NCBI lineage: Eukaryota > Metazoa > Arthropoda > Insecta > Lepidoptera > Geometridae > Opisthograptis > Opisthograptis luteolata. Next base: position 9,344,440 of record OV928033.1, read on the forward strand.
CTCCTTTATTAAAGCAAATAAGAGATAACAAAATTAAATTCAATCGGTCTAACCGGTTTTGAGTTTTAGCGAGACTAACGACCAGTAATTGATTTTTATATGCCTTAGAGTGTGTGTATTTTAACCAACGAAAAAAGTGGAGGAGGTATTCAAGTCGATGCATTTTTTATGTATGACTACGCATAACTTTGTACACATAAAATGTAGTCCTTGAACTCTCTTGATATAACAAAGCAAATGTTTGTTAAAATAGATAGAAAACTCAAGGAGAACATAACTCTAAAACATCCGTACAAACATCTATAGGTGCATCAATGATGGAAAATTTAAAACTAATATGTTATGCAGCAAGGAACATAGCTATTATAGTTGAATATAGAAATGTGAAGAGAAAATAATATCAAAGCAATTTAAAGAGTATCTAGGAAACAAACCCGCAATTTATATCTTTTATAACGGTAAAATGGGCAAGCGAGGCAGCTTAAAGAATTTATTCTAGAATAAAATAAGGATAAACATAAGCATGAAAACGTGCTTGCTGGTGTCATCATGCTACAACGTAAAAGCTAATGCTACTGTGGTAAAAGAAATAATTTGTTTGAAGTAAAGTCTTCAGTACATATTTAGTTAGTATTTTAAACACATTTTTTATTTCACCATACACACAATTACCTTGAGTTTAATGGAAACAGTTGATAGAATAAGCTTATAGTTGACAAAAATTATTTGCCAAATAAACCTAATTCACCCCTGGCCAGTTAAGCCAGGACCCGCGGGTAACGGATGGCGAGGTTACATGTTAAATGATAATTAATTATTAATTATTGCACGGTAGGCAACGAGAAAACGAAAGCGTAAATTAAAGGATTGCTGTTCTAGAAACGAAGTATGATGAAACAATGTTTTATTTTCGCTAGATCACTAAATCCAATTTAACGCCACAAAATATATTCAGTAGTTTTCGAGATAATCAATTGGAGCGATAAACGACTACATTTCTGAAAATTGTACTCCAGCATCTATTTTTATCGGTCGAAATATATTTGTGAGACAAAGCGACCAGCATTTTGGACATATTGCTGGACATCAGGGATCGCTTGAATTATCTTTAGGCCACCTTTAGTTAGTTAAAGCAATTTGATGAACTTATAATTTTATTTGTTCAATTTACTTGTTTATTATTAATTACATTAGTAGTATGTAGTAAGTATTAGTTGTATTATCTTGTTATTATTGGATATCGCTATTTAAGTAGTTTGGTGTTTTTTGCAGATCTTATGTATTTTTGTAATATAGGTACAGCATTTGTATTACCTTTAAGTACGGTCTCTCAAAAGTACCACCATATTCAAAAGGATACAACAGGATATAACATCAAGGAGTTTGAGGATGTTTGCATCTGCCCAGCAACCTGAGCCATTGAACCTGTATAAATTGTACCTATACTCGTATATAAAATTTAAAAGGCTATTAAGCCATCGTCGCTCATCAAAATTCCAAATGAACGGGGAATTTTATAAAACACATTTTCTTGTCGCTACAGAAAAATGTTTTACGTTTTGAAATACACTTTTATTTCTATGACCTTTAGGATACTTTAAACAATGGTAGCGGATTTGCACTAAAATTTACACTTTCAATGATTATTGAAACCATTAGTTATAGGAAGAAGTAATAAACTTTAGTTTTCTTTGGAGGAAAAGTGGTGTTTCCTTTTGAACGCTGTCGGGATGTTGCCGTAGCCGCACTTGAAAGCCACTTTTAGTAAAGTGGCGTAGCGTTACCTATGACCACATCACTAAACACATCGGCAATTTGAGGCACTGAGCGGCAAAGTGGTCTTATCCACAAAATGTGTAAGTCATAGTAGTCTATTTTAGTTTTAAGGCATAATTACATATTTACCTTTAAACATTACTTAGACAAAAATAACTGCTAATCTAATGATCAGAACTGGCGCATCTCAAAACCGCTTTCTTGGGTGTGGATCACTCTTCTGCTCAACGCCTCATTTGTGGTAAAACTGCAAGAGCCATTGTTCACTACATCTGAATTCAAATCAAAGTGTACTACTACACAAGCGCACGCACTATAGTATAATTATCAATGAGTGCGCAAACAAGCATACATCTATAATGCCCGGGCCACACTAAGATCAACGTCAAGGGAAATGTCAATGCCTATCTTCGCGATAAATAATGCGTTAATTATTAACGCTATTATGTGAGTGGCTGTACTAGAACGGTCAACGTGAATGCACTTGAATTATCGGCTAACGTCAAACGCCAATGCGAATGCCGTTGTCCAATGTCGTGGCCACACTTATGCCAAACGTCACTCATCGCGCTATTGAACGGCATTTCCCGTTAGTGTGGCCCCTTGAGAACCATTTTCCAGTCCAGGCGTAGTGTGGCGCCACCTTCGACCACATATAAATTAATATCCGTGAAACACTAAAGATGTAAGAATGAATAAATTATATTTATTAGTAAGCCGCCCTGTCATTGTACGGGTAGGTATTATAAAAAAAATACTAAGAAAAAGTATAGGATTAACAAAATCAATCGGAATCAGTGGTTTCAGTAAATACCTCCTACTAATATTCAAACAAACGTCACCTTTTATAATATTTGTCTAGAATCTAGACCTACATCTACAGTATCTAGACTCTAGATACTGTAGATTCAGGTAATATAATATGTTAAACTCTCTATTTTATAAGGCTTCTAAAAGTCCTTCAAACCTCATGAATATTCCCGGAGATCCTGCGCAGAGTTAAAATATCTCAGCGTCCAGATTGTTAGAGGTTTAGAGGTGTTATTTGCATATCAGATTCTTATTTATTCTCCGACATAGATTTATTTATAAGTAAGTCGTGTAGCAGCTAAATACCTATTGCAACCGGTCAGGTTCTCAAATATACCGCTACAAGAGAATTAAACACCCAGAAGGCAGGAAGAACGACGCCACAAGCTGCGATGAAAGCAAATAAATTCAACCTAGGACTGATATGCGACATATTTCTGACTAAACAACTTCATGCAGAAAACGGTATAATGTACCTTGTTTGATTCAATTTTGTATTCTATTGTTAGGTCTGAATAATAATATACAAGCTCGGCTAAAGGTAACAAAGTCAATTCTCACAGCTTTAATGCTTTTACGAAAGTTCTAATTACCAGAGGTCCCCAGATAATAACCCTGTGCTTCACTTTGCGAAGGATGTTATCACGTCATGTTCGTAGACTGTGTGTAAGCCACAATAGAGATATTATTTTAATATTTTGTTAATCCAGCAGATTGAGGAAGTTGCTATGAGTTTGTCGAGATAAATGGATCCACTTAAGTCGTTAGCATGTAGATGTTCTTAATTTCAAACTTTATGGAAAAAATTGACAATTTATGCTTCCACAGAAAATACGCTGTCTATAATAATATAATAATATATGAGAATAATAAGACTACTAAGAATAAGATTAATTCGTAGAAACCAATTTAATGCTAGAGGTAATTTTTTAATCATCCTTCGCTAAATATGCACTTGCTACCTACACCTACTTCACATCATGATTTACAGTTGAGTGACGCCGTACAAAATTGATAAACATATTTATCGATAGATCCGATAATATCTACAATATCTGCAAGACACTATTTTGATTATCAAAAATATGTTTTCTTTTAATTTTTTTTATTAACCTATCCTGTCCACGGCTGGGCAAAGGTCTCCCCCATTTCCTTCCAGATATCTCTATCCCCCGCAACCTCAGGCCAAATATGTTTTATAAAACATGTATGTTTTAAACAATATGTGTGGCGGAAGAACTGATGCAATTTTAGGCTGTCATGGATAACATACAGAATCATGATTTAATTAAGTGACCTCAGATAACTTTCCATATTGAGAAGAGATCGTCATTTATGCACCAATTTCATTATGGCTTTTAAAAAAGTCTGCAATGCAGCCAGTATGATTATGTTGGCATTGCCTCATCAAACTGCAATTCAGCATTTTGGATACAGGTCGCATGAACCAGTACATATACATAACGAAAACCACGCTCACAGTAATGTTTAACCTTCCCGTTTTCTGTAAGTTGTGAAATAGAACCGGGCTTCATAATTGGCTTCTCGTTTAAACAAAGTTCACTTTAAATTCCTTTCATGTTTCCCGCTATAAATTCTACGAGCGCAGCACTAAGCTTCCCGTTATTTATTTATTTTCTTACCCCTTATTGAGCGTCAGGTTAACTTGGCATATCCATGTCAAGGTTATGTCTGTAGAATAAGGAGCTGAGCCAATTTTCAAGTAAACAGAGATACCAGGTTTGAAGGCCAGCTTGCGTACCCTTCGCGATAAAGTGACTACCTTATACCTAGTTATGAATCATATTATTTATATCTTAAATTAACTTACTTCTCGCCTTTGCTTAGTAGTAGGTATGATATTTTTTGTATTCGCCAGGCTACCAAAATAAGAATTTGTTGCCAAACATCTATCGTTGTATTTCGGCAGTCTCACTTCAGAACCAGTTCCTAGTCCAGGCATAGCGTGGTGCCACCTTTCATCACATCGTCACTTAACATCAGGAGATTTGTGGTCAAAAGCAAGATGTAAAAATATATCAATCCCTAATATACCTACTACAAATTGTCCATTTTATTCTATATTTTTTTTAAATAAATATGCAATGTTAAACTTTATCGTTGTAATTGTTTTTCAGTAGACAAATTTGGCTTTAGGGTATAAAGATATGGTTGTATTTAAGTGGCTACCACCTGATTGATTTGTCTCCACTAGCTTCGCCGAAGAAAATTCCCAGCCGATCCTTAGTTTGATCCATGAGTCACTTCTTCACACTTGCCGGGCGTTTCTTGCCTGTTCTGCCGGGCGTTTCTTGCCTGTTCTTTTGCCGGCGTAAGGAGGTTGGAACAGGCGTAGCTAGTTTTAAGTTGACGTTTTAAAGTGATCACAATGTATCCTATTAAATAAAAAAGTTTTGAAATTTGAAATTGAAATTTGAAATCTATCATCTTTATATTTGTAACTAGCGTACCGCCCCGGCTTCGCACGGGTAATGACAAGAATTTAAAATTTTAAAATTATAATATCTGCACATAAAGCCTTCCTCCCATGCCCCAGTGACGCCTACATTGCCAAGCAGAGTGAGCGGCTACCACACAATTTTTTTACTAATATCGTGATATCTTTCGAATGGAATGTCCAAATTGAATAATTCAAAAAGTTATTTATATGTATTGAAGCAGTCTTAAATATAAAGTAATTTATTTTGATAAGGATTAATATCAAGATACAAATAAAGAGTCTTTTCTAGAAGCGGCATTTAAATTAAATGTTTAAAATAAAAAAACACTTTTAGTGTCATAACTGTAATAGTTAGACATATGTTCTTGCGGACTTTTTTGTAGATCTTAATAGGACCTACAAATACGCAATACATTATTTTGTTCTATTGTCAATAGTTTTTGCAGCGCACGCAAAAATAGGTTTTCGAATTCACACCTTGGGTTACAAAATAACTATTTTCTTACGGATCCCTAATTTTTTTGAAAATATAACATAGCTTATGCCCGTTACAGATAGTTTAACTTTGCAACAGTGAAAGAATTTTTTGAATCGGTTCTGTAAGTTTCGGAGCCTATTCGATGCAAACAAACAAACAAACAATCAAATCTTTCCTCTTTATAATAATTATAATATTAGTATGGATAAAATAAAAAGGTTACGCTAAAAATTAAAAGAGATGAAGCGATAAAGTAATACCATTTTTTGAAGAAATAAGGTGTTTAGTCTGACCCTCCAATTAAAAGACGAAATTCAAGGAACGTTTTTCACAGAATTTCACAGACTATTTTTTTTAAGACACCGTAATTGTTATCCCACTTTAGAATTAATTTTCGTTTACAAATAACTTTTTTCTCTCCTGTTACAACAGAAGAGGTCGATCCGCCACAAAGTCAATACGGGTGAATGAAATACTAAAATAGCTCTTTTATTATATTTTCCTAATCAAATATTACTTACTATGCATAAGACACTATTCGTATATCTCTACACAAGTTTAGTGGGATGTCAATGAATTACCTAGTACTACGAGTAGTACAGATGGATTGATTTCATAGGAAATGCCACGTGCATAATATCAAATTCATTATTGGAATCTCCACCGTAACAACTCTCAATCGAACCCGTGGTAAGAATTTAGATTTTCGCCGATATTCCACTGATAAGTTGCGAAGCTGGTAAGGATTTTCGAAATAATACGTTATAGTAATCAGAAATAAATACGAGATATACGAATGAGAAAAACAACCAATTGTAGTGCATGCCAAAAAAAAAAGAAAATACGATCGTTTATTAAAAAACATTTTTAACTAGGAGACAGCAGAGTTAGGGTCTGTTTCATAAACGTCCGTAAGTTAAATGTCATACCAAAGGACAATGGGCGGTTTCGCCCCAAATGTTTTAACATTTTCCTACTTATATCAGTTGAAAGATCTTAATCAGTGTTGTGTTTTTTGTATGGGCGAACCTCTGTATCTCGTGCAGGGAAACTGTTATAGCGGTTTCATTTATGCAATAAAATACTAAATAAAACTTAATTAATTGGTATTTTAATGACAAAAGGGCTGAAACGATTTATAAAATCAAGTGGAAAAACCACACCGCACGGTGTGCACCTACTTTAACCCAACACAGGGGGTGTTCCACATGCTGCCATATTGTAAGCGCAGGAGCAGGATCTGGTGCTTCTACATTATTGCAACTATCGACTTATTTGATTTGTTTTGTGGACTTTTTATCGATTGGTTTATTACGAACTATGGAACATTTGTGTGTGCTAGACACCAGGCAAGGATATTGTTATTACATATATTTTCAACTGTGCGTTTATTAATAACTGTCAAAAATGACTATTACTGCCTGTGATTACTGTACAATTATTATGAATGTAATAATTAATGGAATACCCCAACAGATATAGGCGAGCACTGGAAAATGCCTCACCACTAAGCAAATTTATGAGATGTTGACTCGGTCTGGATAGTTTTCCTGCGAACGGTCTTATAGCAAAGATCCTAAGCTGCTAATAGTTGTAACATTAGCTTTTTAACCTGTTAACCATGAATGATGAACAATCGATGAAGATTTATCGCCATTCACCATGTTACTAAGAAAACCGTTAATGACCCAAATATCTACAATTCAATTGAGCGCACAATGTTGGGGACGGTGAACTGCGGATGGTAAATATATCTGATTAATGAAGTTTTAAATAGTCCTTATCCCTACTATATATTAATATTATAAAAGCGAAATTAACTCTGTCTGTCTATCTGTCTCACTATCACGCCTAAACTACAGAACCGATTTAAATGAAATTTGGTACGGAGATATTTTGAACGCTGAAAAAGGACATAAGATACTTTTTATTGCGATAAACTATAGCCCACGCGGATGAAACCGCGGGGAACAGCTAGTAGTAATATACATTTGAATGTAAAACTATTCGGTCATTCTTCGGTTACTAATAGTCAGGCCGCATTTTTCAAAGCAACGGCGCTTAATATGCTGTAACTCGTTTTGAAGTTCACTTCATGATGCTAAACGTGAAGTAGAAGTATACCTATAGATACATAAATCTAATTTAAACTGACACTGACCTTTCCATCAGACTTCCTTAAAGCATCGTGGACCTTCCACGCCAGGCCTGGTCCAGCTGTAGTCACTACATTTCCCACTTCGAAGTACTGCATTATAGGGTTGGCTTCCATGGGCGGCGGCTTCGGTGCGGAAGCCACATTCTTAAGCTTCGATATAATTCCAGCCATCTCGACTTCGTATGAGAATTATATGAAGTTTAAACTTAGAAAGAACTGACCACTGGCCTTTTGGCTAGAGAGTATCTGAAACAAAAGAAAGATGATAAGCGCGTAGTTCTATGAAAATAGTCGTACAGGACAAACATTAGTCCCGCCTGTGGTAAGCGGCCACCGTCGCCTAAAGACATTTGCAACACTAGGGGCGTTGCTGATGCGTTGCCGATCCTTATGAACTCTTTCACCCCACCTTCAGAGACGGCAATTTGTAGCTAGCATTGCGGAAAGACTTGTGGAGGAAGCTTGCACTGTATGCGGAATTGTTATCCCCAAAAACCAATAAATAGCCGAATACTCATATGTATCTCTTTATCGTATTGATGGTAAAGTAGATCAATATAATGTTGACTGTGTGCCTACTCGATTGTATATAATTATGTATCTACAAATTTTCCTATTTTTCTCAAAGCCTAAGTTAAAAGATGGTCCAATTTAGTTACTTGTAGGATTGTGAAATTTTGTAGAATATTATACAAACTATTCAAACTCTCTCGAGAAGCATAAAGTTTATGCAAAGTGAAACAAGACAGAGCTAAATCAGACTAGACATTTACCTAATTGTTTCAACTGACAAGAAGCATTATAATAACCACTCGCAACTCGCAAGTATAAATCTATGAAGCTAATTTCAAGAAAAGCAATTTTATATGGCTTTTCTTGATGATTTGATTGAAAATTTATTATTGCAGAACCTTCGTGCTATAAATTTTTTTTTATTGAAACTACAACTACAAACATTGTGGAACAACCATTTTTTGCAAATACTATTTTTTTTTTGTGCAATATGTTTGTTTTATTGCAAAATCAACAAATTTTATACCCGGGGATTTTACAAGAATTTTCAAAATCTCATGGCGCTGTTTTTGTTTTCATCTAAATTGAGCTAGATACCCTTTTATGCATTTTTTGCTATTTGTCCACTCCTATACCTACTTGAAAACTCACTTGTAGACGCTCAAATAAAAGTATGTGAGAGTAGATCAGAGCTGAGAAAACTGATTTATTTTAAGTTAAACCTGGCTAGCTACCACCCTCATGTTAAAAATCTGTCGCCAAGCACCTATCGGTGTGTTCCGGCAGCCTCACTTGAGAGCCAGTTCCCAATCCAGGTAGCGTGACGGTACCTACCTTTGACCACATCGTCGCTTAACATCAGGTGACTTGTGGTCAAGCGCTACCCTGAAAGTAATAAAAAAGAAAAAAAAACGATTAGGTAGTAAATAATTCATACTGATATTGAAAATGTGAAAGTAACTTAGTCTGTTTGTTAGTTTGTTACCTTTTCACGCCTGCACCGTCGAACCGATCTTGATGAAATTCGAAATGGGGGTAGTTTGAACCCTAGGCAGGGGCGATAAACTGTTGTCCATATAGATTAGATTACATTATTAGATTGCCCTTTAATGATGTCGTCGAAATTTGGCTCCATTTACAAGATCAAGGTTAAGGGTGCCAACATAGCCTATTAACAAGCCAGCAAGCAAGCTAGGATCAGCAAGCTGAAGTGGCAATGGGCTGGACATTTTAGCCGTAGAACCGATAACAGTTGTGGCATACGTCTTTTTGAGTGGAGACTACCACTCGGCAGAGATAGTGTAGTGTGTTCTCCAGCTAGATAAAACGACGACATAGCAAAGTGGCTGGCAGCGGTTGGATAAAAGGAGCCGAAGATCGGGCTCAGTGGCCTACTTTGAGAAAGGTCTATGACTGAAATAGGTTAATTATGATGATGATAGATACCAGATTTAGTTCTAAATCTGCAAAACGCACTGGACTGAAGGCCTTCATTGGTAATCATGCACCTTAATTTATTTTTACAAGGCTTCATTGTTGGAAATACCTGCTCGCAGAGGTATGAGGATCCAAATATAGACATAATTTCCTAAGTGTGCCTTATTAAATTGGGAAAGTTTGATATCGGTAAACTTTTGAAGAAATCAAGCTTCGACGAATTGTTAGTCTATTTGAGGAATTTGTCGAACTAAAGCTCATATAAATCAATAAAAATTATTATGTTACGATATTTATCCTTGCGGACTTAACTATAATTGACTAACTTTACTTACAGATCGTCTGTGAGCCGCCGATATCCTATCCCTAGAATAGAGGAACTAATGGTTGGATCGGTACAACATGACCACTATTTTGCACTCTATTACGTATTTGTCACCCTAAGATATGAAACCCACCTAGATCGACTCTTGCACAAGAGTCCTACTAGTTGGCTCAATACATAAATGCAAATCTAAGAAACAGTCAAACACTAAGCTCACTGAAACAGCTAAAAATTCTAATTATATGAAATTTCTTCGAAATGCTATTGTTGTAAAAGTTCAAAGAAAACCTAAGCGTAACTGTGAGATGGTTGTTCATTTATTCAAACCGTCACGTAAAGTAACTTACAATAACTGTCAACATTATATCAAACCGTTGTGTTCACTCAGTTTGAAATCATTTCTACGGAGTAGATCGATAAAATTACGTCGTCGAGAACGGGCGGGTCCTGGTCCTGCCTACCAGTACAGAATCCACGCATAGGCGGCCAGATTTGGGATACGCACACTAAAATGTGCGTACATCGCTGTGTTCACACATTGAACATGCGCCGTGTCACTAACTAAACCTTACTCGTAAGTCGTATGTGTATTTACTGAGTTCGGGGACTACCTTTGTGAAAATTTTCGTAAGATGTAAATCGACTATGCGGGCGATAGAGTACAAAAGTCAATTATCTACTTGTATTTAAGTAAAATTTTAATAGGTAGGTACATCGTAATTTATATGTAATACTATATTTTATTTTACACTGATATCTTAACCTTTTCTGGGTAACTTTATGACGATAAGTTTGAGAGTGGCGCCACGCCTGGTTTCCTTAAAAAGCAATATTTCTCATCTCAATTCGGCCTCAAATTATTTGTTTTGGAAGTATTATGACTTCCTTAAATAGATATACATAATAGGTAGATAGAAAGAAATTCAGCTGTCTAATTTTATTTTGCGTGTTATTTGAACCTGCCTACTATAGGCTCGCCTTTAGTCACGGCACTCGCGGTACTATCTCCAAAATCTATAAACACTTCATTCCTGGCCCTTCCCATTCCTAAACATCCCTTGCCCAAACCGCGGGCTTGTAAATAACTGTTTACAGGCAAACATAAACCGAATAATGCCATTCATTTTATTGCTGTTATATTGGTAGATTTGAGGGTATAAATTGAAAGAAGTCCAGGTTTCTATGCTTGCTGTAGCCGTCACTGTATAGAAATATTATGAGGTGTGACAGGGAAAACCTTGTACCTACAAGACAAGCAGTTTTTGAAATATTTATTTAAAAAATGCAAACAAAACAACAAAATGCTGAATAAGTACATAAGAAGGTACAGTCAAAACAATAGTACATTATGATATTAGTGTGTAATGATTAAAGCACACGCGTTTCATGCGATGTTTTTCAAAATACTTGCGAAGAAAACCTCGGAATAATGACAAAGCATGGAACCCGAGCTAAAATAAGAAATGAAATGCGTAGTATGTTTGTTTTTTACTTACGATGTTAATAGTGCGTAAAAAAGAGACATTATAATGCCGTTCTGTTTCGTTATCATGCAGGTTGTCACAAGGTAATCACCTTTGGCTAGTGATGAGCTTATCATCAACATCGACATCACAGAGTATCTTTATCGAAATTGTAGTGTCGATGTCAGTTCCTAAACAAATATGTATTTAATTTTACTAAAAAAATCCATGTACCCGACTGTTCATCATATGAGTTGTATATGTCATAGAAAATCCCATGTTATTTCTACAACTTTTACTTTACCATAGACATAACACAAGTTTAAATGAAACTACAATCATTTAATTAATATCTTTATTAATAATCATTTAAATGATGTAAAACCGCCTTTAAATATAATTGTTTTAGTTAAATATGTGCGAATTTGCAACAGCATTGAAATTATTGTCGTACAAATTATTGTTGTCGATAATGCTTATGATAGTATAATTTTAGTGAATGTTGCATAGAGAAACAGGCACACGTGATCCTGTATAAGCTCTTTGAATATAATATAGCTTATATACGAACAACAAAGACCTTTTCACTCCGTCCGCCCCCGCTCAACTCTCGATGTTCAACAAGTGAAGCAATGTCATGTCGAAATTCAATAAATTCAATTTCACTCAGACACTAATCTGTTCTCAACTTGAGAGTGGTAAGCTAGCCAGGCGAACACTAGAAAATGCCCTACCATCACGTTATGGTTTCATGGTATTTTATACTGTTGTAATTTTAAAATACCTTTAACATAATATAACTACCGCACATAAGCAAATGTAATTGTAATTACGGGACTCGACAAAATAAATCAAATAAGCCCAAATTTGAAGGGTTTACTAGGAGTCATTAAAGAGTTCTACTATCCACCTTCTGGCTCCATTTTCAGACCCTCATCACCAAGTGTAATGTATGGGTCTCGTAAAGTCTCGTTAAAATAAATCAAATGAGTCCAAACTCGATGGATTTACTAGTAGCCATTGAAAACTATCACGATACACCTCCCAGCTTTATCATAAGTCTCTCGTCACCAAATTTAATGTATGAGACTAGTTAAGACATACCAAACTCAGAGGGTTTACTAAAAGCGATTGGAGAGGTCAACTATCCACCTCCTGACTCCAATATCAGATCAGTTTGATGGTATCAAATAATTTTAATGTCATAGGAATTACGTGTATATATATTTACAAAGTTTCAAATCGATACACAACTAGAAGTAGGTGCAAATTGACTTACAATTTTTACACAACAATTTTACTTACAATTTTTATTACCTAATAGTTATTACAGGAGCATGATAAAACACTACAATATAATAATTATGCCATGCACGGACAACGCCCGGTCCGCTACGGCTTTAATTCCGGTCCGCGAAACATTTCAATTGCCATCGATTGAAAGACTGCTGCTTTTACAATCACTGTATAGGTAACTAAAATGAAGCGAGGTAACCGAAACGTACATGGAGAAAAAAGACCTTCTGAAATTCCGTTTTCCTTCTAAGTCAAAAGGGAAAGACCTGTGATTCAGAAGGAAAACTAAGGTAAAATAAGGAAGGAATCGGTCTCGGTGGGTAAGACTCAGAAGGAAAGTCTGAATTTTTTTCTCAGTGTATACATATATTTATAAAGTTTCAAATCGATACACAACTAGAAGTAGGTGCAAATTGACTTACAATTTTTATTACCTAGTTAATACAAGTGCAGTTACTACAGGAGCATGATAAAACACTATAATATAATAATTATGCCATACACGGGCAACGCCCGCTCCGCTACGGCTTTAATTCCGGTCCACGAAACATTTCGATTGCCATCGATTGAAAGAATGGCTGCTGCATTTGATAATTACTGTATAACTAAAATGAAGCGACGAAACTGAAACGTTTATTAAGACGATTTTATTAGCTTTATTTTGCATAACCTACATTATTGATGTCCCAATTAAGATCAGCTAATTAAGCATCATTATTTTGTGTTCGTCGTACAGCTTTGTCCTTGACAGTTGTCATGTGTGAACATTAAGGTTAAATCTAGGGTTTACTCATGGATTAATCACTGAAGCACAATGAATAGAATGTGCATCTGGACTGAAGGAGAAATTAATAAAATCCACTAACAAAATGCTGTATTTTTTGCTAATTTTAAATCGTAGAGAACTACTTGGACGCGCACATCGCATAAAAATTTGATAACTGTCTTCTGAAATGGAAACGTTTCGACATTGTCGTGGATTGTGAACAGTGTGAACTGCAAAACGTCTGTCAGTATTCGTGCAGCTCTATCTATAAAAACATAGCAGTAGTTAGTGAGGGTTGACTAGAATGGACGAAGTCATAAGACTAAAATCTTATCCGCAAAATCTCACCATTTCGGTAAGTGGCTTTTTACCACTTCTATGCATTGTACGTCCGAGTAATTCTCCACAATATTGGGATTTAGTATCCCAATGTTCTCGCATGTCAACTGTAATAGAATAAACCTACTACTTCTTTGGAAGATAAATCCGGAAGATCAAAATCGACATTACTCTGACGCAGTAAAATTTCACTTCTTTAGCTTTCTGTAACGTTGAAAGGCTGTAAAGTTTTATTTTCGCTACAAGAGCTCTTCGTCTACAGAACAAACGATTATAATTATAATACACAAGCGTTTCACCTCACCGCAGCGCTTTTCTACTTCTGATTATTTAAATTAATTGTTCTCTCACGGGAAACTTGAATTGATAAGTCCTTATGCCTAGCTTTTCTATATCTTTTAATTTTTAAAATTGTAAAATCTTTTTAATGGATTGAGTATGTTATAGTTTATTTATTTCAATCGATAATTTTGATTGAATGAGTTTATTTCTTGTTTCCTGACAGCCCTATTTTTATAAGGCTTGCTTTTAAGCAGTGTATACATTTAACGAATGAAATTTATTTCTTTTAACGAGCATAGCTTGCCAGAGACGACAGTTAATCTAAACCTGGCTAATACCTTATAAAATATATTTATATTAATCTCTAATGTTACGATAGGTATGTAAGATCATTTAAGGCCATGACCAAAAATCTTGAAGCGTAAGGCAACGGCGTCTTGGAGATAAAATGGCGGTGGCGGGCTAGGCTATATAGCCAGGATTACGACTGTTAAACGAAAAGTATAAGTGAGCGTATCGTCCGCTCGATATCACCACCCGTTGTACCTGTTGCCGCGCCCGTCTCGTAGAGCCTCAAACTTTTACGCGCCTCTCTGATGAGGAGACCCTAAATTTCAAAATTAGTGTAACACTTACCACACGTCCCTGTTTGTAGCCGCACGGTCAACCTTAATTTTTTTTTTACTTTTCATATAGTTCAGAACAATTATTAATGTCCACTAAAGTCCGCGGAGCACAAAGTAAGGTGCGCGCGAACTGCGCTCGCGACTTGAACTTTGTGCGCTCAGAGCGTGTAGCTGGGGAGCCGAACGGAGAGACATTGAGTAGCGGTCGCAGCTACGAGCCGCGGCGGCACCCGTGCCTCCCGTCCCGCGCCACTCGCCCTCGCGCCGACCCCTCTACGCCACCTTATTTTCTTGCGCCTAAACTCCGATGACACCTTGAATAGCTTTAACACATCGATAAACAATTCACTTGAACGCCCGCCCAAAAAATATAAGAAAATTCACCACTACTAAAAATGCCTAAAATATTTTACCTATAATTTTTATACTTAGGTATACCTATGTCTAACATTTTCGTAAATGTCTCGTATAACGATGAAATTGTCTAAAAAATATTGTTAATACAGTAATATTATTATACTGAAGGAAATACATATATACAAAACAAAAAGCAGTGTTTCTAAAAAAAAACCGGAAAGTACCTAGATGTCAAAAAAAATTAAAATTGATTAATCAATTGGCCAACAACATTTTTAACTGAAGTGGACATGTTTCAAAGAAGGCAGTTTCTGACAACATGACATGAAACCGAATCTTTTGTACCACATTAATAATACAATAAAATCGCCAAGACTTACGACTACTGTACGAGTACAATGGTTAGACTTACAGAAGTATCCAGATCATAATATAACTTTTTGATCTTACCTTTATTTTGTAAGTGAAAGATGTATCAATTTAACTTTGATCTACATGTAATCCTACTTCCTACTTCTAAATATATATAACTCAAAGGTGACTGACTGACTGACATAGTGATCTATCAACGCACAGCCAAAACCACTGGACGGATCGGGCTGAAATTTGGCATGCAGGTAGATGTTATGACGTAGGCTTAGAAAGTATTTTGATTAATTCTACTCCCAAGGGGATAAAATAGGGGATGAAAGTTTTATGAAACTTTGCCAATTTTAAACCACGCACGCGCACGCACGCGGGTGAAATCGCGGGGAACAGGTAGTGTATTATAAATGCGAAAGTTTGTGTGTGTGTGAATGTTTGTTAACACGTATCATCGTCACTATTGAACCGATTTTGATGAAATTTGGAAATTTGGAACCCTGTATAACACATAGGCTACTTTTTGTTCCGATAAAAGGTTCCTGCAGTATAACAGGAAGATGCGGGTGAAACCGCGAGGCGCAACTAGTAAGTAAACCTAATATGTAGACGAAATTTTTTAGAACTTTTTGTGCAAAACTTTATAGTCGTAAATTATCTTCCAAGATTTTCTTCACAAATTGACAAATTTAGATCAGTTTTGGTTATTAACTACATTTTACAATGGATAGTTGTAGGTACTTCTTGACCACAAGGCATCTGATGTTAAGTGACGATGGATTTGAAGGTACCACGCTACAATTGGAATTGGCTATCAAGTAGGGCTGCCGGAACAGACCGGTAGGTGCCTGGCAACAGGTTCTTAATTTGAGTTTGGCGGCTAGCCAGACGATTACTAGAGAATAGATAATGTTTAACATAAAGCTATGGCTTCATCACGATGTTTTCCTTTATAATTTGTATTGATATTTTTATGTGAACAAACCGGTGGAACGGGACGCTGATATTTACGACAACAAAATAAATAAAAAGAGAGGGATAAATTGAAAGACATGACAATACAAAAATGCGCGTGTTTTAAGAAGTTTGATGACATACGTACTTATAACGTATGTGGTGCGTGGAAGTTAGCTATTAACGGCATCTACTTGCACTTTTTGCTTTAGAATTTTCACTCATAGCTTTATTTTATCAGTGCGTTTTTTCTGCACAAGGCTTTATTATAGATTGCATTTTTCTTCTTATATAAAAAAATGAATCCCTATTTCCCTTGGTCACGGCATCACGCGTGAACGGCTGAACCTATTTCACTAACTCTTTTTTTGTTGTGTTTGTTATTGCGATTAGAAGGTTCTTATGAAAGAAAAAATGGAAAAAGTTGCCAGGTTATGCCTACTGTATTAAATTTGGATCTGACTTTCTTATTTTCATTAAACTTCGCATACATAAATAGTACCTACCTAAATAAATTAAGTATTAAGTTCAAAATCAAAAATAAGTTTAAATATGTTAATCCAACATGATAATAAAAACCTTCAGTCCTCCTATCCTGATGGTCTGCCTAAGCTGAGGCTCTTTCTAATGGAACCCTCCTATTAGATTTCAACTTGTCAGCTACAGTATTATTACCTGACCATAAAGTCTAACGACGATTTGCTAGTCAAGTAATTAAGAGAGGCCAAAGGACGAGTTCTCGTCACGTTTCAGTGACACTGACAAATGTAATAAAATCAAACTTGGCAAATAAAGCGCTGAGTTTTATTTAACTATTATTGCGAGTATTTCCTTTACTTTTTTCGCTGCTTCTTTATTATTAAACACTTTTTGATTACACACATTTTGGAAGCATGTCTACAGATACTAGGTCGTGTCGTCGTAGAAAATGCTTTAGCACTTACGCCGCGATTTAACAGATAGGCTGTATAAATAGTTGAAGAATGGCCGCCTAGTTTTTTATGGCTTACTAGTTTTAACTTTTTATCCCTAGGGATGAAAGGAACTATTTTAATCCCTAGGGATGAAAAGTTAAAAGTAGTATTTGTCATCGCTCTCATCAGGTAACTTTGAGCTTACTTTCCGAGTATGAGAAACGAAAAAGTTATTTGGTTTCGGAGCTTTCTATTCCAGTGAATACACTCACACCATTTTATTTTAGTCTAATAACAAACCCAGACTGAGGACGAGTCATTGTCGATTGTACAACAGAACCACGTAATTTCCGGTCTAAAATTAAATGAAAATGAAATGAAAACTGAACTGTTCTTATCCACTAACACAATAGTAGGTATACCTACACTTGGAAAAGCATCACAGCGGTCTGCGGCGATGTGCTCGTAATGCGGATCCACCAACCAAAGCGAATGAAGTTAATATTAGTAGTTTATTATGTAATACATTTTACCAGGTCGCTGGTCAAAGCTATTATAAATTTTCAGTATTCGCGTGGCTGTGATGAAGCGCCCAAATTAATCTTATTAAATTTGCTAAGCCCGGCATGTTGTTGGTAATTAAATGTAAACTGCGTTTGCACGATCGCTTAAAATTTTGATGAATCCAACTACGTAAGGCAACGTCATCATCACTTTCGAGATTATATCATAACTTCCATAGAATTGTCTTATAATTCTATGATAACTTCTATATACCCAAGCTTCTGCTCGCAATATCATTATATGTAGAGAGATTACTTACTTCAACTGTTTTTTGGAAACCTTATTTAGTAAACTGAATAGAAACGAAGAAACTTAGGTATAACTTTGACATAGTAAAGTATCTACAAGCTTGCATTGACGTAAGTTTACTTAGTGCCTGCGCAATTTCCTTTACCTATGAAGGCCCGGCCTTTATAGCCATTATCACAATCATATAACGTTACCATGTTATGAAGAGTAAGTAATTTTATTTTGTCTACATCCACTAGTTTGAAGGTTTTATGGGAGCTAAAAATATATTTTCGACTAGCTGTTCCCCGTGGTTTCACCCGCGTGGGCTACAGTTTATCGCAAAATCCTTTCTTAGCGGATGCCTACGTCATAACATCTACCTGCATGCCAAAGGAGACGGCCCATTTTCCATGGACATTTTGTTAAAAAGTTTATATAGGTTCGTAATTTGAAGGTACATGTTATGTTTTAGAAAAAGAATGCGAGATCTATCTTTTGTTACTTTGCTGTCATGACTCTATAAAAAATGGTTCTAATATAATTTTCGTATAACATTTTATTGTTGCTTTTTATTATCTTTAAAACGCGAGTAAGATACAATCGATTAGGTGATACATCTAATACATTTGCCCCACAGCAAAACTGCAGGAGACTCGACCAACATTGGATCATTGTATAGGATTTTTAATATCTATTGAGGAACCGTTAATGTTTTTATTCTGCATAGGGGGGTTTAAAAGATATCAACTAAAACGTTGAATAAAATAACGCAATGAAACAAATTGCAATGACATATCCTTGACAACCTTGACAGAAATTGACAGAAATTTCGTCCATTTCATTTTAATTTTTTTCGTTTCTAATGTTTCGTTTGGCTTATGCCCTAATTGAATATACAGTAAGATGCCTAATTTAGTACAGCTCTATCTAGCGTCATCGTTCACGCAACTTTCCTACAAAGGAAACAGATAAAATACGGTTTTGAACGGAAGCGCGGTGGCCGTCAAGTTTTGGGCAACCATGGTTTGGGGCGTTTGAGTGGTGTTAAAGTACTTTTTAATCACACCAATTTGCAATCCCCGCTTGGCACGTTAATATCGATTGTACAGTTTGCATTATTTAATTATATTTTAATTAAATAACTTTTCTAGGTCTCCGGGGCTAATTTAAGTACATAAACTTGAAACGACTTGGGGCAGAAATGAGCCGTCTCCTTTCAGCCCGATCCGTCCAGTATAGGCTGTGCGTTGATAGATCACTATGTCAGTCAGTCATCAGTCAGTCACCTTTGAGTTATATATATATTTCTCAAACATGATTAGAAATAAGAGTATTATTTTGACAACCTTCTTCGAGATAAATCAAACTTGCTGCACTGCCCAAATATATGCGAGCAGCGGCCGGCAAAATTTGTATGAAAAACTATATCTGTCGTGTTTAGCGGCCAAATAAATTACATAGAAAACTCATATATGTCGTGTTTAGCGACCAAATAAATTACAAATTAAACTCATATCGTTCGTATTATTCAAATGGAACGATTTTTACTCCGAAAATGGGAACCAAGGAGGTAACTGATCAAAGATTTTATTTAAATTTCGAACCGGCTTGCACATATAAACCTGTTTGTTGAAAAAAAAAACAATCGATCAATAGAACGCGGGAAATTTTTTTGTTGTTCGTTTTCGTCATTGGTTTTGAAAACGAATTGTATTTGACAAAATGAGTTCAAGTGAAGACAATGAGTGAAGTGTGATCTTACTTTAACGCCACCTGAAATTCAAGAGGCGGCAAGAGCCGTAATATAAATTTGTTACTGCCAAATTCGAAAGAGAAAAGTTCTGCCCAGGTACTACTTACTTAGTTTTAATTTCCGCGCATTTATTGAGAAAAGTACTATACAAGCCTTGGCCACAACTAGGCATTGATGGACTCAGGTATGTGTGCCTCGGCTTTGCCTCGGCCCACATTTACACCTTCTTCCATAATGCCTATGTTGACGGCCGTTGCAGTAATCTACTAATAGATGTTGTAAGAATGAAGAACAGGGTTATATAGTTTACAGGGAAAAAACGGAATAGCACGGGTACTCTTTTTACACGAGTTCACTCGCATTTGACCAGCTATAAAATTTCTAAAATAAAATGTGCAACGAAACCCAATTTTCAGCTTGATCTTTTTATCTCCGCTCCGCAGGAGTGAGTATTAAGACGAGGAATTGGCAATATTGGCTGCAGGGATCTCCTTTTTTCTCAGCAATTACAAAACATACAGAGCTAATATTTAAGTAAATTAAAGATCATGTTTTTGACATCAAATTGTCGGAAGGATAACACGATTGGTTAACTTTCATAGCAGAGAAGAAATGAACGAAAAATGGCGTCTAAAAAAAAATTTTCGTACACAAAACCGATTTAAGAGTTGTTTTTTTTTTAGTATGGTATATACACATTCTTCAAAGAACTACAGATTTAGTTCTATAAAATTAACGATCGTTTTCATTTTAAACGAAAAAACCTTTTTTGACGCTTACGACCTTACGACATTAGTCAGCTCGCTTGCGTTTTTGTATGGAGCTGATTTCAGATTCATTGTTTATCACGGCGTCCTCTTAACGTAACGTGCTCTAGTTTGAAGGCTAGTGGTAAGTAAAATATTGCAATCAGAGCAGTTCAGGCAGGAATTTGCAATACTTGGTTCTAGGTGGCATGCAATTTTAGGTAAAGCATGGCGGTTACTATTAGTCACTAACGCGACTAAAAATATATTCAGGTTTTTTCTTATTATACATAGAGTTTTTTCACAACGTTTTGTATTCTTCTAAATTGATTTCTTTGTTTAAGTTTTCAGCATTTGAACGCAAGTATCTGATGTTATGCGACGATGCGGCACAACACTGCTCCTGCACTGGGAACTGGCTCTTAAGCGAGGCTGCCGGAACACACCGATAGTAAGTTCTTGGTTTGGCTTGACTAGGATGTTAGCTACCCAGGTAAGGAATAAAAAATGTCATACGTAAAAGCTATAGTTTCGTCGTAATATTGTTTTTTATAGAAAGCTTCTTGCAAGTTTCGAAACCACGACTAAATAGGTCACAAGTCGACGTCATTATACCACTTTTTCTACATTCGTCACCTCCTATGCACTTTTGCCTTTTTATCCATCTACGGCAAAGCCAAAAGGGAAGGTATGTTGGTATTTACGTACGTTTCGCCGTAGCGCCTACACCACTCATCTATTTCATTTTGATGAATGAGATGTCTATCGATTCTTTATTATGGTTCGTGTGATATAAGCTACCCGATATGTTTTACTCGAATACAGTAAAACCAAAAGGAAGTGTTACGTTTTTACCAGTTTATGTATGTTTGTATTCATGGGTTTTGTCTCGTGAACCTATTTATTTACGTACGAGTATGTACATTGCTCATTTCCGTAGTCGGGTTACAGTTTTATAACTTATTTTTTTATTTTTACAACTAGAAGATCGTGGAGTTTAACAATTTCCGCTCGAAATCACAAAGCTGAACACAAGATATCGAAACATGTTACATGTAAATATCCGGTTTATGCAATTCTTGTGACTCCAGCGAAGTTCAACCACATCGTCCCACAGTAATGACTTGCGATGTAGTTTAATTGAAAGTCAGATATTCCATTACTGGCACAAATCAAGAGGAATTCAGCTGCACAGGTAAGGAAAATCCACTTAGCTTGGGAATATGTTACGTAGCTTAACTTAGTGTTCCGCCACTGGGGCTGTATTAATATATAAGCAGGTATGTACTTATTTAAATTCCTAGTCTGTTGGAAAAAAATAAAAAATAAAGCTGCGCCCACGACTTAATATACCTTGTCTTTATTGTTTAATCGATGTTCTAATATTTTCACTTGATAAGTAATTCCTAATTCAGGCGTAGGTTGGCCTCACCTACAAATACTACGGAAAATTAAGATGAAGCGCTACCCTATGCTACCCTAGCGCCTTGAAAAATGTCACGAAAATCTTCATACATATTATATAACTATAAAGCACATTGCAGTGAGCTGTGCATTACTACATTACTTATCAGTTCTTAGAATAGCTGGAAAAATGAGAAAGGAAATTGCCTATGGGTGCACGACGGTTCGTTTGTCTCGGAAATAAGGAATCCATTGGTTTGCCAAGAATGATAAAACTACGTAAAAGTTCTGCTATGTATAGACGGGTAGTTGTTAGATGAAGGTAGAATAGATAGTCGCAGAACTCGCAGATAAGTAGTATACGTAAATACACTGCTTTACTAAATGAGCGAGCTACTCAAAAACCTAATAAACCTGGTGACTTTTCAAAAAATCTATGGCAAATTTATCAGTCGCCATTTTTAGCTTTGCACGTGTATAGCATCGATTTTGATTGGAGTATTCAAGATAATTTCAAACCCGAATCAAATCAAAATGTCAACGCTAGATAAAAATATGTTTGCAACAAACGGATAGCTTACGTTCCTTAATTTAATTTGTTTGATTGGAACATGTTTCTGGCATGCTGGCATTAAATTAAGTATTCAAGTGAAAAATCATTCTTAAAAAGATGTACTTACTGGGTTCAGACCCGCCGTACCCCTGGTGGCACGGTGGGTATCTAAAAGTGATGTCAAACATCTAATAAATACGTATAGTAGGTATCATATACCTACTAGGTTTTTATTCTTAACAAACTTAAAAACGCCCGTTCCCAGTAACCGATCTATCCACAGATTGCCCTACTAGAGATATATATGCACATGCGGAGTAATTATTGTATTTTAATCGATGAAAATGGAGATTAGGTATTTATTATTGTGCGTAACGTGTATTACGAATGAATAATGGTAGATTGGTAATGAATACTTACTCATTCACAAAAACTTTTGACTTGTATATGAATCTTGAAACAAAAAGGTTATAAATGATCATATGCGTCTTCTTTTAACTGTAGTCAAAATACAGAGCTAATTTAAAAGTTAAAAGCTTAGTTTAGAATTATGGTTAGGCAAGTTACATGTTTAAACAGAGAGCAATTAATAGTTAGAAAATACTCAGAGAAAGACTAGTAACAGTTTTTCAAATAAATACAGGATTTTTAAGTTCTAGGGAATACCTACCTACGCCGGCGGATGCTGGTGTATCCGCAGCGGTTTCGTATTCTGCAGTACTTCAATATACAATATCTACATCTATTGAATTGTAGATACGTGATTCCAGTACCTATCACCTATCTATAAGAACAAGAATCAAAGTCCTGACTGCAGTCAGGACTTTGATTCTTATCAACGCACGGCATGAATCGCTGGTCGTAGAAATTTGAAATTTGGAGGATATGTTTGTCTTGATGCGTAGGGGTGTCCTAAGAATTGATTTTATTAATTCAATCCCTAAAGGGTTAAAAATGGGTGAAAACCTTTGTATGAAAGTCCTTTGATTATGAAGTTACTGCAGCTCTGAAATTTAGTATTTGGATAGTTGATCTTAAATAGAAAATTATATGTTCAATGTCTTTTTAATAGAGGTGACTTAAGGGGGTGAAATGGGAAATTAAACTTTGTGTGGGAAGTTTTTGTTTCTGAAGTTTTAGTGGTGAAAATTGACCTACGTCCACAGTGTGCTTCCAAAAAAGGAGGATTAAGGTAATTCTATCCCGGTGAAATAAACGGGATCCACGCGGGCGAAGCCGCGGAACAGCAGCTAGTATTATATAAAGGCAAAGGTTGTTTGTATGTAGGTATGTATGTTTGTATGGGGTATTCTCTGGAGCTACTGATATTTTGTTTTTTAAATTTATAGACAAGATATTCTAAAATTTGTAGAAGGCAATATATTTCCCCGTATTATGTAGAGCTAAGATACTGTATTAGATTGACTGTGCTAATCGTAATTTCTAATCAATTATCAACTCTTGAGGCTGGTATTCTGGAATGGAATGACGCTTAAGTGTTGATCAATACTTTAGTAGCGATTGAGTAACATATTTGTATGAAATGACAGACACAAATATGTGCTTAACTAGTGATTATCGCTCGAGTCTCATTCTAGGATACCAGCGTAAGACTGAAGTTAGATACCATTTGAAGTTACATTCATAAAATTATTTATAAGTGCGCGATCTCATGTGTAATATTGTAACTACATCTTGCCCCATGTGGGACACCAAGTGGAGATGAAAGCGTAGACGGCTGGTCTCTCCGGTAGGCAGTAGCCGAGGAGCTCAAGCAGCTGCGGTGTCTTCTTGACAGACGTATGGAAGTCGCTGAAATTGATCACACCGTCCAGATCCACGTCCATCCGTTTAAGGATTATATCAACCAATTCCTGAAAACAAAGGACTTACATAAAAGTAGCACCACACTACGTCTGAACTGGGAATAGTCTGTCAAGTGAGGCTGCCGAAACACAGCGTAACGTGCTTCTTGTAGGCGAGCACTAGAAAATGTCCACCAAGCTATGGTTTCATCACAATATTTATTTTCACCGAAACCTCGAACTCAACGGTGGTTGTAAACTTGGAAGTAACCAGCCGAGTACTAGATAATGCTCTTTACAAACAAGACTCTTTAATGGATATTAAAAAATTAAGGCCGTCCGCATACGATGTCGTAAGCGTATAGTAAAAACGGAACCAGTACGAGACCTGCAGAACAATAAAAATCTCCTACGCTTCGCTGCAACATCGCTTCGTCTGCGACTTGTTTGACGTATTGCTCTCGTACTAAACTGAGAAAAAATTCCTTCTGAGTCTTACCTTCCAAGACCGATTCCTTCCAGAATGTAACCTTTTCCTTCCTTATTATAACTTAGTTTTCCTTCTGAGTAAAATAAGAAGGAAATTCCTTCTGTATTTCGGAAGGTCTTTTTTCTCCGTGTACGCACGTCTTATTTATGTGCTATTCTACACTATAATTTGTATCCGTACTAAATTTCATTTAGATCTGTTCAGCCGTTCTGGCGGGATTGAGTAACAAACATACATCCATCCATACATCCATCTTTACAAACTTTCACAAAAACTTATATATTACTGTCACAAAAATTTATAATATTTAGGATATGAAGTAGGATTGTCGCTGATGGAAGGTTTTGAGACAGTAAATGCATTTAAAATAAATTTTAGAAAATCTGATTGTTTGAGTTGGCTATAGTCATGACTAAACTAACTTCCAGTGTAACCCCAAAACAATACTAAATAATGTACCTACTCGTGAAAGTATCTAATAAAATACATGAATCTAAAAGTTATACCTTATCTATAAGTACTATACTGCCTAACATTTTCCCTACATTTTTCTTGGTGACGTACATATATTGAATTTTTCATTGCAATAAAGGATCACAGAGAATTCTTTGCTGCACCCAGGATTCTAAAGAATCCTTCGCTCTGCTCTAGATATTTCCCATACCGTAAAAATAATGTTTAGGTCCTGTGTCCTTATTCAATGGGGCTATATAGAAATGCAATTGAAGCATTTTCTTTCAGTACGAGTAAAAAGAGCTATGAATACCTGAATACCTATAAGTTGATTTCATTTCGCTTGATATTGTTTACAGGTTTTCTCAAGAACATTACAAAAAAAACCCGCACCTGAAGTCATAAAATAGCTGGATAAAAGTATTTCACTTACCAGGGTTTTATAAAATCTGAAAACGCATAGTTGTTTTTTATAATATAGTAAGGCTACCATTTCAATATATAAAGTACTTTTCATCCTTATTTTCCAACCTGTGTATGATTAAAAAATCTTGACGTGAGACGTTAAAAATCTTATATGTATTTGGATTGAGTAGGTCAGAACAGAATCTATATGTAAACTATAAACTAACGCAGATCTGTATTCTACGTGCCTTATAGGCTTTTATTACCAACTGCACAACTTTTTTATTGCTGCACAAACTACGAGCGAGTTTATTTTTCTTGTTAAAAGTCTAAAGTTGCATTTACGTGAAGACCCTCTAACTAAAGTTGTTCGTTGCCGGAACGATCAGTAACAATAAAGAGGCTTCCTTTTATACGAAGGATTTGGTTCTTAATCCATGACTTCACTCTACTGGCTGTAGTCTTCATTCAATGACTACTTCATCTATTTTGTGGAACTTACTCGTATTTGCGAAGACTTGAAAATACTTCAGGTTTGTAATTATTTCGAGCAGTCATTTGTATTTTTCTTAAGTAAAAGTAGGTAAGTACATAGTGTTATGTCCAGCGATGTAATATCAAATAACAGTGACGTACTGAGGCAATGATCGCCTAGGACCAGATTAGAATGTCGTGCCCCTAAAAAACTTATTTTGTAGGAAGAATATCGTTCTGGTAGAGCGTACCCCACTTGAGAGCCAGTTACCAATCCAGCTGTAGCGTGGCCCCATCTTCGACCACATCGTTACTTAACATAGTACAAGTTTCGAAAACGATAAAAGTTTTCGTAAACTTCAACGTTTACCACCACCAACTTGTCAATGTAGCAACTCGTACTGCCTAAACTCAAAACGTAACTCGACAACTTTGTTGGAATATAATTATAGCGATTTGAAATATGAGCATTGAGCTTGAGCTTTCGGTGAAGGAAAACATCGTGATAAAACCATAGCTTGGTGGTAGGGCATTTTCTAGTGCTCGCCTGGCTAGCTACCACCCTCATGTTAAGAATCTGTCGCCAAGCACCTATCAGTGTGTTCCGGCAGCCTAGCCTCACTTGAGAGTCAGTTCCCAGTCCAGGTGTAGGGTGGCGCCATCTTCGACCACATCGTCTTTTAACATCAGGTGACTTGTAGTCAAAGGCTAACCTGTAATAAGTAAATAAAAATATATAGTTTAAAAAACTAAAAAAAACACTTTAAAAACGCACTGAAAAATATAAAATAATAAAATTGACTTGTATTAGTTACGATATAATGGTTAATTCAAAAAGTGTGGAGCGCTTTTTGGTTATGTGTACTTTTATTTACCCAGTAAAAGAAGCGCTCCACACTTTTTGAATTAACCATTATATCGTAACTAATACAAGTCAATTTTATTATTTTATATTTTTCAGTGCGTTTTTAAAGTGTTTTTTTTAGTTTTTTAAACTATATATTTTTATTTTTTCACTTTTTAGTCTTTTGTTACCAAGTTCAATCTATTAGACTCATCAAGACGAATCATATGAGCCCAAACACGAGGGGTTTACTAGTAGCCACTGCAGAGATCCCCTACCCACCTTCCGGTTGCATCATCAGACCCTCGTCACCAAGTTCAATCTATTGGACTTATCAAGATGAATCATATGAGCCCAAACACGAGGGGTTTACTAGTAGCCACTGCAGAGATCCCCTACCCACCTTCCGGTTGTATCATCAGACCCTCGTCACCAAGTTCAATCTATTGGGCTCGTCAAGACGAATCATATGAGCCCAAACACGAGGGGTTTACTAGTAGCCACTGCAGAGATCCCCTACCCACCTTCCGGTTGTATCATCAGACCCTCGTCACCAAGTTCAATCTATTGAGCTCATCAAGACGAATCATATGAGCCCAAACACGAGGGGTTTACTAGAAGCCACTGCAGAGATGCCCTACCCACCTTCCGGCTGCATCATCAGATCAGGTCGATGATACCAAATTATTGCATTGTCACCGAGATTACATACACATACAAAGTTTCAAGTCGATACGACAATTAGAAGTAGGTGAAAATTGACTTCTGAGATTTGATTACATTGTTAGTTAGTTAGTTAGTTAGTTAGTTAGTTAGTTAGTTAGTTAGTTAGTTAGTTAGTTAGTTAGTTAGTTAGTTAGTTAGTTAGTTAGTTACAAGTCAAGCTAATAAAAGTGTTTTAAAAAAAATATATAGTTTAAAAAACTAAAAAAAACACTTTAAAACGCACTCAAAAATATAAAATAATGAAATTGACTTGTATTAGTTACGATATAATGGTTAATTCAAAAAGTGTGGAGCGCTTTTTGGTTGTGTGTACTTTTATTTACCTAGTAAATGAAGCGCTCCACACTTTTTGAATTAACCATTATATCGTAACTAATACAAGTCAATTTCATTATTTTATATTTTTGAGTGCGTTTTAAAGTGTTTTTTTTAGTTTTTTAAACTATACCTATATTTTTATTTTTTTACTTTTTAGTCTTTTGTTGCCAAGTCCAATCTATCGGACTCATCAAAAGGAATCATATGAGCCCAAACTCGAGGGGTTTACTAGTAGCCACTGCAGAGATCTCCTACCCACCTTCTGGCTGCATCATCAGACCCTCGTCACCAAGTTCAATCTATTGGACTCATCAAGACGAATCATATGAGCCCAAACACGAGGGGTTTACTAGTAGCCACTGCAGAGTTCCTCTACCCACCTTCCGGTTGCATCATCAGACCCTCGTCACCAAGTTCAATATATTGGACTCATCAAGACGATTCATATGAGCCCAAACACGAGGGGTTTACTAGTAGCCACTGCAGAGATGCCCTACCCACCTTCCGATTGCATCATCAGATCAGGTCGATGATACCAAATTATTGCATTGTCACCGAGATTACATACACATACAAAGTTTCAAGTCGATACGACAATTAGAAGTGGGTGAAAATTGACTTCTAAGATTTGATTACATTGTTAGTTAGTTAGTTAGTTAGTTAGTTAGTTACAAGTCAAGCTAATAAAAGTGTTTTAAAAAAACCCGTATTACCGATTTTAGTTCCTCCAAGTCTCGGTAAGGCGCGCTGAAAATAAAATGTTTGGAAGGAAACGAAAACTTTTGTAGTTTTTGTAAACTATCAAAACCTGTACTAGCGGTACAGGTAACTTGTGGTCGAACGCTACCCTATAAGTAGAGAAAAAAAAGATATTGACAATCCTACTACTAATATTACAATGCGAAAGTTTTTGTGTGTGTGTGTGTGTGAATGTTTGTTACTACGTATCACTGTAACTACTAAACTGATTTTGATGAAATTTTGAATGGAGATAGCTTATAGCCTGGATTAACACATAGACTTGAGAAAAAACGGAAAAAAAACAACATAAATATTTTTATACTGAAATTACATATAGCGCCATCTATGTGATCTCCAGTACCTACTTACTTCAGACTATATCGCGATGGAGGTTCAAGTTTACAATTGTTTGCGGCACAGTCAAGAAATAGAATAGACTTACTGGTTCGTTCGCTCTCCGCAAGAGGAAGATTCGAGTTCAAATAATATTGCGTGTAAACATCAGCTTGAATTTTACAAACCTGGAAATCCCTACTTCTTCTAAATATATATAACTCAAAGGTGACTGACTGACATAGTGATCTATCAACGCACAGCCTAAACCACTGGACGGATCAGGCTGAAATTTGGCATACAGGTAGATGTTATGACGTAGGCATCCGCTAAGAAAGGATTTTGATTAATTCTACCCCCAAAGGGATAAAATAGGGGATGAAAGTTTGTATGAAACTTTGTCAATTTTAAACCGATCGGGCTGAGACTTTGCATGCATAAAACTGTAGCCCACGCGGGTGAAACCGCGGGGAACAGCTAGTATATTATAAATGCGTTAGTAACTATCTGTTTGTCTGTCTGTTACGCTATCACGCCTAAACTACTGAACTGATTTAAATGAAATTTGGTAAAGAGATAGTTTGAATCCTGAGGAAGGACATAGGATACTTTTTATCGCGATAAGCTGTAGTCCACGTGAGTGGAACTGCGGGGAACAGCTAGTGATGCATAAAAGAACATCGTAATCGTACATTTACAATTAACAAAACTTTGTAGAAAAAAGTTCATAAGTCTAGTGACTAGACTTAAAGCTGAATCTGGACTGGACTACTGACTGGACTAGACTCCAGTCTAATATAATTTAGTTTCATTGTCAGATCAACATTGCAACAGAGAAAAATATAAATCAGGAACTGTCAGAGAAACTAGTGTATATTATGTATAAGTACATACATAACATACTGTATATAGTTTCAAAAGTTTGCCCATTTCCAACGCAGGAACATGTCAACTTTTCCAAGTTTCCTTTTAAACACCAAACTTGACTGATCTGGTACAGTGTAATCGTTAGTTGGTTCAATAAAAAAATTGTAAATGTGACGATATGAGAAACAATTTGGTATGTACCGATGCGATGTCGATTAGTACTTGCCTTA
The DNA here is from genome assembly GCA_931315375.2 of Opisthograptis luteolata. Classification (NCBI taxonomy): domain Eukaryota; kingdom Metazoa; phylum Arthropoda; class Insecta; order Lepidoptera; family Geometridae; genus Opisthograptis; species Opisthograptis luteolata. The sequence goes on from OV928033.1 coordinate 9,374,695, forward strand.
ACAGCTTCCTCGACGTCATCATCTCTCGACGCCTTAGCAAGGCTTTTCTTCATTAGCTGGTACATCGTCTCTCTCCTTAGATGTCCTTCGGTAAGCAAATCGTAGCACTGCAATTGGAAATAGTGTATAAATTCATGTTGATAACGTTGTTCATATACATTGTTACCATCAACAGAACAGCTCAAGTCTTCTCTGAGATAATCACTATTTAGGTGCAAGAGTGAAGAAATAGGTACTTTACTTTTTAAAGGCTTACAGAAAACCAAAAAACAAAAAGAAAATATATTTCAACTACATATAGAAATGTCAAAAATATAATATCATCAATTTTGGATTTTTGACTTTCAAATTATACTTATCGCGAAACAAAGACTAAGACAAGATGATCCACGCCCCTATCGTCCGCATTATAAATAACAATAATAAATTTGTTTATTTTTCTCCATACAAAACAGTCATATAGATGGTCATTGTAGCATTGTAACATAGCAGAGTAAGCCCGCTTTGTGGAGGCTGGTGCCAAAAGTTGGTTTTTGAAAAAAAAAAACCTGTATGTCACCAGGACCACACTCCGCGGAAGTACCTACTAGGCAAACACTTTGAATTAAGAGATGATAAACATAGCCTTGTGTTATGTGAGTAATAAAGTATAAAAAAATATATTAGTCATGACATAATAGTAATAAATGTAAATAGAAGCGAAACGCTTTGTGTAGATCCAAATTAGATCAGGAAAAGACATAATTATAGTACGAGTACAGTAAGTACCCTCATAACACAAGTTTTGAGCTTAATTTGGAGCTAGGTCAATGTGTGTGCAATGGTCCCCGATATTTATATTTGTTTATTTTACGAATGTATGCGTACCGTAAAAGCATAAGCGATTCTTTCCTCAAGATCCCCCCTCAGGTACAGAGACATGGCTTTAGCGAAGGTATGCATCGTGACGTACGGCGAGGTGCCGCGGTCCAGGGCCACCATCACGCGCTCCATCATGTACGTGTCCGTCATGCCGAGACCAGTGTGAAGAACATCTCTGAAATGGGCCCTGAAATAAAGCATTAATTTACAAAATAACGGAAATAGAAAGCCAAGTTAGCCAGTTGCAGCTTGCTTGCTACAAACAATTACCCACGCGAATAAAAACAGAGGACGTCTACGGACACGCGTAATCTGCTGGAGAATTTAGCAATCCTGACTTTCCGTTTGCTCACCAAAGACAAATGGAAAAGTTTAGAAATAAAGCACTAAAAACCGGGAATTTTCCATGAAAATTTTCTACATCTTCTCTTCTTATATAAGAAACAAAATTCTGCCCGACTGATTTCAACGCACAGCCTACACCGTTGGTCGTAGAAACTTGAAATTTGGAAGGTATGTTTGTCTTGATGCATAGGGGTGTACTTGGTACTAAGAAAGGATTTTATGAAATTCAAAAAAAAGGAGAAACTGTAGCCCACGCGTCTGTCTGTTTTACTAATTTTATAACAGTTAATTTCACTTCGACATCAAACAACGGACTAGAGGTTACTACTTTAAGAAATATTGCTATGGGTTAAACGAAAAAGAATGAAATGAAGCACCATCCTCGCGAGCACCTAATTAAAGTAAGCCGAGGGTCAGGGGTTTGGGGTCAGCCTTAATGAGTGTCTCGGGTTCCGCAGTGTCTCCATATTACTGTAAATCCCATATTTTGTAAGTGAAGATATTTATATCTATAAAACGTGATAACTCGATTGTCACTAAGCGACAAAATAAGGTGATACCTTGATATCAAATCTGACGCAGCTGGTCTTTCATCACGCTTTTGTATTTTGAAAAATATAACCATTATCTCTGCAACAATTAGAATTATTAAATTATTACCTATATAATTTATGCATTACGCAATATTACTGTTTGTATGAAGTTTCCCAATGTTGGATAACGCTTGGACGTTGTCATCTTGAGTTATTGTAGACGGTAATCCTTGACGAAAAAGAGCTTAGACTATACTATTAGTATTATTTTGTAGTTAAAATATTTAAATGCTACGAATTCAAGTATAATATTACCAAAATAATAATATACTCGTAGTACGCATTGAACTTCCTCCTTTTTTTGTCAGCTAATAATATAATATAATAATATAACGAATAACCCTCGTTCCCTCATTACAATATACATAGTATGATACAGTACTTTGCATTAGGTGTCCAAAAGAATTCATTTAATTTGCTTTAATTTATGGCATGGGTTTATGGGACAGGCTCATCATGCTCACGAGTTATAGATTTTTTTTATTAAACTGCACTTTCGTAACAAATATTCTGACTCCAACTTCTCTTAGTCAAAATAAAGATATATTAAACGTTTTCCTTTCTAACCCTTTAGAATTATATCTATAAATCACTACCTAATTTGAAGAAATACGCGGCTGCAGGCAAACTTATGCACACAACACTTGGCATACAAAGACCGCGGCAAAAAATAACATCTCTAATTTTTCAATCGGAAAAGAAAAAGATGCTCAACAAAGTGATATGTGTGTGTGTGTGTGTGTGTATGTAATGTGTTTGTTCAGATGTTGTGTGTTGGTCGTCAACTTCGGTCACGACACTCCTGCGTATGTGGGTGGCAACGGTGGTGCGGCGGCGCGGCAACAACTTGAAGTTTTTTACGTTTCTCGCCCTTCTTTACCATCCGCAAACATGTTCCCCGCACCTACTGCAAATGAATTGTGTACGGTAAACAATAACAATATAAATAAATATAAATGAAATTACGTTCCAATTCGTCGAACGTAAAGTGCGTTTCTTTTTGCATCTCAGCCCAAATAGCACCGTGTTTTTTACGAAAACGAATCTCCTCCATAGGGTCCAAAGCTGAGTCTAGAGAAGCTGACATAATAGCTGATTTATATTAGTTTCGCTGAAATAAATTTTACAAAACTGTGATAAGTAAAACAAAAACCAAAGAGTATGTAGATTTATGTAATGATCGAAAACTGTTTATGGTTATTGCGCGCCAGTTAGATCTGCATGCTGTAAGGAGGACTTCTGTATTAATGACTTCACACGGTTTGTGTATTTTTTTATTTTATTAATTTTTTATTATTTTTCGCGAGAGTCAATTATTTAAGTGTTTATTAAAAGCCAAGTATTGTTGGCAAATAATTATGAGGATGAGATGATGTGATAAAGCTACAAGCCAAGTCAAGCACGATAGCCTCCTTTGTGAAGTGGCAGTTTACTTAAACTCTATACAGAACCTGTCACTATTTTTCCTCCAAGCTAATAAAAACTTCTTGGGGCATCTAAAATTGTCACTTTTAACAATTACGAGTATATTTCGATTATCTACACTCATACACATACACAATGACATAATAGTTAGTAATCCACCAATTTCATACACATTATCACTCGAAGAAACACAAGTATTGGATATAGGTACATAGATTTTTCACGTTACCAATGATGTGTAAGGAGGATCAAAGGTTTTTTTATTAGGTTAGGGCAGACTTTCCAAAAACTTTTTGGTTCTTAATATTATAGTAGGCAGGTACGCCTGAGCACTTGAAAATGCTCTACCACTACCACCAAGCTATGGTATCATCACGATGTTTTCCTTTACCGAAAGCTCAAGCTCATTGTAGGATTCGAACCCACGACCGACGGATTATCGAAATGGAAGTTTACATCGGCGCTGTAAAAGTAACGGATTTTCCTGTAGTTGCTAGTAGTAAAATAGTGGTTGGAATAAAAGAAGATTATGAAACTTACTTAAGTAACTCATTACGAATGCTATAAATTATTAGAGCCCTCGCTTGTCGATGCACAGCACCCTGTTGAATCGTATGATGACATACTGTTCTCATATGAGAATCGTGGAACACCTTGTTTCACTAGTTTTTCGCCGGTAAAACAATATTAATTGTAAAGTAAATACCTAAATAAACAACGATGCGGGCACTGAGATACAACAAGATGTTTCTCAGTATGAGATCAGCCGCCTTTCGAACCGGCCGCCTTGACTGTACGCCAAGTCATCTCAAATACATACGCGAAACTGTTTCAAACAACTTAAGTGTTAATAATTTTTAGAACATTTAGATCGATTGTGAGTGATATTTTGTAAACATAACAGTGGTAAAGTAAAAGCTTAAGCACTGTAATTTGGAAAAACAAATCTTCATTATTGTGGTACTTACCCAATTAGGGTACAAGAACGAGATATACGGCTCTGTAGGTACTTTTGCTTCTTTGTGTTAATTAAATTGTCTCTGAAATCTAACGTTTAACAAGAAGTGCTTTTTGTTTCTTGTTAGAAATATTTTTTGGAAAATGTGTCAAACATTGGAAGGGGAAAAGACGCTTTTGACGTCCTCGCCTTTTTGTAGAAATGAATGATTTCTGTCTACCTTTTTTGAGAAAAACGCAACTGATATAAGTTTCAAATAAATATTTGCGTTTGATAAACTATTAATAAGCTACAAACGGTCGTGCGTGTCACAGATCACTTTTATGAGGTCCTAATTCGACCACTAATTTAACTTATTTATTAGAATTCCTAGAAACTAAATTCAATAGGGAAACCTTAAATTTTTCAGAATATTATATTACATTCATTAAAAGAACAGCGGAGTGGAAAGCCTCGCCTTGCCATCGCCTGTGTTTCCCGAAAAGTACAAACAGGGTGTGTTGGAGTCAAGAATACGTGGGTATTTACTAGACAAGCTCGCTCCACCTTTGATTACATTAACATTTCCCACCGGGTGAAATCGTTATATTCTAGTTTTTTTTAATATAGTAGTGTGACAACTAATAATATTATATCTACTAAAAAAAATTAGCTCAGTCGGTTAATGGGCACAGAATAAAATACAGGTAAGCACCAGACGTCGTACTTACTCAATAAACTATAAAAGTACTAAAGTATAGATAACATTCATTGCAGTAAGTGTTCAAGCTTTGTGAAATTAAAATTAGGGCAGCTTTCTTTAAATATGAGACGATTACAGCGTGAACTCATTTGTAACGCAATTTCGTAAAAGCAAAAACAAAGGGGAAACAATTAGCTTTATGAAACAAGATATAGAATTGATAATACAGTTAATTGTACTAAGGAAAATATAAATTTTCTTCAATTATCCGTCTCTTAGTTTAGTCCAGTTGACTGAATTTCGGTAAAAAAAAAAATATTAACAGGTATGTGGATGAAAGTACAAATTTCAAAGACTCAGATTTCGGACTCTATTAATTGGTCTTAGACATCGGAAGAGACATAGAGCGCGATGATTTGGTGCATTAGCGCAGATTACTGTGCTTATTATTACTTGAAACTTATTTCATTAGGATTTTAAGTAGACCGTAAAATCAGTCCTAACAAAGGTGAGCTTGATATTTCTTCACTAATCACCTTTTCTCCGTGTGATAAACTGTCGTCTTGATACTTACTTCGCTTCAAGCAAGTCAAGCTTTTCCTATAACACCTAACTAATATTGGTGTTAAGTGCGACTACTTCCCGTATATTAAATATCATGGGGAAAGATAACGTAATAGCATTACACACTTTACGAGGTTACATAAACATGTAGGTGGATACTAAAAATAAACGAGTCTGTCGCCCTGCAGCATAGCCCGCAATTTAGAAAAATACACGTCTAGCTGAGCTTCAGTTTTACAATGTGACAAAATAAAGGTCGTTTAAGAAGGAGAAGTTCCTTCTTACCTCGAAAGCAATCATTAAATCTCGACGTTAAACCTTGTCCTACTTATTACTTACGTTCGTGCACAACATACTCGTAATAAACATGTTATTTTGTTATGTTATGTTATATAGTTAGAGTAAACTAAAAGCTTAAAAACATAAGTGCTTATTCTAATAAGACCAAAAATAGGCAGGAACCCCCAGGCAGATTTTATTCAACCATTTTGTCTTTTATATAATTAGTCTCATCATTATCACCTTCAGCCTTTCATTTTTTTACGTTCTCACTGCTGGGATTCTGGCCTTCTCTCAGTAAGTATGGGTCGTAATCTACCACGCTGGGCCAGTGCGGGTTGATAGACGTCGCATGCTCTTGAATGTTGCAGTTTTTGGACATGCCGGTTTCCATTGATGTTTTCCTTCGTGATATATAATAATATATGTATATTTAACGTGCGAACGAAGCCCGCGTTCTTGGCACCTTACCAGATGTGTACCATACATTTTTTGTTAAGGTCATTTTTCATTGTTATATTATACTCTTAGAGTTAAATTTTTTGATCAAATACGTTATCATACAAGTATTATAAATTAACTATGTAGCTGTAATTAATTTATTGGAACTTATTTTAGACTTCTATAGCACACTCATAAAAAATGTATTGTTATAAATACTAAAAAATTCAACAGCGATACATATACAATAATTGTTTATAAAAGCTGGTATAACCTTAATAATTTCCCTTAAAATAATTCAATCAAAATACTTTTTATTTCGTGAGTCATTTTGTTTACTTAGTTAAAGCCTATATTTGGTTCGGATGCGAAAAACCTATTAAAATTTGTTATGCGTTCACTAGATTAGTAGATCCCTTAATTTCAAGATGAGATGTTTGTGATGAGAAGAAAAAGGTTAGAGAAAAGCCTATATAGGGCCTCCTTTTCCTTTTCTCTTTTAAGGGCTATACCGTGTGGACATTCAGCAACCTCAACTGCGGGTAAATACGTAAATACAAGCTGAATGGATAGAGATAGAGACGCCTCCAAGGAGTTAGGTGTGTGTTTGTTAATTTAATTCTACATACCACTTGCATTCGCAACATTGTTCTTGAAAATAATGTTTACGTATAATTTTAATAATGTAACAAAATTAAGATTGGACACTACGACCAACAAAATGTACTTACTACAAAATTAATTAGCTTAATCTGCGCCAACAGTTGGCACGGTAATCACTTAGTTGATTATTTTACCTGAAACTAGCTAATTCCACTTCGATCATTTACAGAATCTTAACATTTTACTAAACACCGTGTATACATATGGCTTGCCTTGCTTACGGTCAGTCACCCGAACTGTTATATCTAACGTTTTAGAAATAAAAGCCAATGATTGGTTCAGCCACTAAACATTTTTACCCAGTTTCTGACATTAGGAATCCAGTAGCATCAAATTTTCTCTTTTAATTTATTTTTCAAAAACCGCAGATAATTTATATTTACTTCCTACGATACGATACATCTAACAGTGGATTAAATTTAAATAAAAAGAGAAAATATAGGTATTAACGCGTTGACCATTATTTTAGCAATTTCAAAAATAGTATTTTGAGAGCAGGATAAAAATGTAATAATTGCTATGTAGATTAAACAATCTTAAAAGCTAAGCTAAGAAGAAAGGTACAGCGATTAAGTACCCACCTACCTATGTACTTTAAGATGTTAAGTCGTATACAAGCATTCTTCTTTACAGTAAAATCCCATTAGTTATGGCTCTGGTTTATCTCACAACACAGCTTCACGTTTTAGATCTATAAAAAATGATTGTACACCAATATATAACTACCTAAATACGAGTATGTGGCTAAACTTTCGAATGGAAGTGACTCAGTCTTTAGGAGTACTGTCGTCTTCCTATTGTCATACATACTCGTAGACCTCGCTCAGACGGTCCACGGAACCAATCTATTTTAATAACTATCCTTACATCCATGCTATCGTAGAGTACTCAGCTTGCTAGAAAACACCTGTTCGTGTGTAAAACGAAGCACATTACGCTAAGTGTTCATGTCGAAAGTAATAATGTTTACTTTCACTAAGACAAATTAATGTTGTAGTGCTATCTAAATTATTATCCAAATTGTATGACTCAACTCTTAACGGGTATCATTTGGCAACACGTACATTAAATAGTGTTTGTTATGAAACATGCATTTATGTGTCTGTTCTATAAGTGGATACTGAGATGGGATATGATAATTTATTCCTTTTTTATCATTGCAACCGATGACATATTTCAAACCAGAAATGCTTTTTATGTTGCTCTACTAATACAGAGCTAGCTAGGTACGTTAAAAATATGGTTCATCAGGGTGTATGAAAACATAACGTCATTTGCGTAAAATTTGTTAGATTTAACAGCTATAGAAGTTATTAAACGGAAATTTTGTATTCTTCTAGGAATGATGTAACTATTAACAGTTGCTTATATTAAATAAAAGGCGACAGTACATTTTGAACTCCATTTATGCTGTTGATTTACTATTGAAACTATGTATGATAAAAGAAAAGGTGTTTGCATATAAGTATATAAACGTTCTAGATATAACAAATGATAAGTTAAATCTAATAATATAGCTTGGTAACACCGCAGGATATTATGACGTCAAACCTGTAATTGATATAACAACGCGTATATACCCAGTAGTGAAGTAATTATGATATATGGTCTTACAAACCACGATAAATTTAGCATGTGGGCAATAAAACTATCAAATACAAGTATTTATTATTAACTTCTTGCCAAAACTCGGTTCTCTGGTACCGTTCAATCGTTGAGCATCCTGTTAGTTGGTCGAAGGTTGCCAGTTCACATAACATTATTATCTACTCACAATGAAACATATTATATTTGGCAGAAAAGCAGAAGAAGAAGCAGAAACTGTAGTTTCAAGAGCTACGTATAGCTTGTGATTGAATTATTTCGTTTGATTGATTTTTGTAAAAAAATAAATCAGATACCTGGAGATTTTGTAGCATAACTGTTTGATTTATGGAGAATGTTGATACTGATCCCAGAAGTATTTAAACTTAAGTATGTATACGCAACGTACGTTACATATTAATATTTTTCACATTCAAAGAAGGTACAGTACAGTCAGCGACAAAAGTAGCTGATCGTTCTCGATTTTCCAAATGTGTCAAATCAGTAATTATTATTGTTTTTTTTTACATTTTACATAGTATCATTTTGAGCACAATATAACACACCTGATTTTAGGTGATGATGAGGTAAAAAATTGGTGTCTAAGATGATGAGGATAATAGAAAAAGATTGATTGTTCAGCGACTTTTGTCGTTGACTGTACGGTATGAATACGCCCTAAATTAAACAGGAAACTAGAAACTGATACATAACCATAATTTTATTGTGGGAAGTGTGGTTATCAACGTAGTATTGAACAAATAGAATAAAGTTATTCCTGATCCAGTAAACTGAAACAATTTTACCACAAATATGTTTTAATAATCTGTCCTGAAGACTTGACACATGTTATGTAAGTACCATTATGCTACTAGATGTATTCACATCATCAGCCTAAGTAATATATATTACGTTCCCACTACTATTACCGTAACTCGTTAATATTCATGTTCCCAATGAGCACAACCAAACAAGAGAAATTTTATGAGTAAAACTAATTAAAAAATATCGGACTATTAGATGACGAAAAAATTATTTTGGGATTTTAGTGAACTTGCTCCAATTCAATCAATTAGTATTAAGAATAAAATAGTCAATGCGATCGCGTCAGAAAAATTACCTGCCGGGCGTTTCTTGCCTGTTCTTTTGCCGGCGTAAGGAGGTTGGAACAGGCGTAGCTAGTTTTAAGTTGACGTTTTAAAGTGATCACAATGTATCCTATTGAATAAAACAAATTTCTACTTTGACTTTGACTTTTACTAGACCTTCTCCCAGAGAGATAATGGTTCATGATCCACCACGCTGGTCCAGTGCAGGTTGGTAGCATGGCCTTGAATATTCTGTAAAATCCTACGATGTTTTCTCTCACCGTTTAGAGTGGGCGTTTTTAGGCATTATATTGAACGATATTATTGCAAAGCAATAACTGATAAATAAATAATCTAATCAGAATATTATAGTCCACGTTACCGTTTGTCGAGCGTACGGTCGGTCGGTATGCGCGAATTCGTAACACTGAAACTATGTATTTTGGATACCAATATCGGGTTTTGAAACTATTTATTTTAACAACTTTTTGGTAACTGATATTGAGTTTTGTTCGATGTATGTTTATACGGCATTGTACGGTCACAGAATACATAATTACTTATATGTTTGTAGTAGTACGGTTTGCTTGTTGGGTTGATAATGGTAAACTAAATTTGACAGATCTAAAAGGAATTCTGTTCTTTTTTTACACCCTTGGTCAAAAAGGAACCGCAATACGTTTAGACTTGTCAAACTTACTTTAGTTTAAGAAAATTCACAACAGAATCAAAACCATTGGATAACTATGTTACCGTCTCTGGTACTGTCTTAGTATTCGACTTTGTACGTACTTATATTCCGTTATTATTGGTTCTCGCGATAACGCGCATCGGAGTTCGCGTGTTAATAATTTATCTCAATGAATACGTTATCATGTAACCTAATACCGTATATTAGGTGTTATACCAATATTTTAGTTACACCCATCGCTAGTATGCGATCTTTTAGCATTAGGCCAACGCAAGAGCTGCGCGCACGCGTCGGAGCACAGGAAAGTGGAAAGCAGTCATTACAAAGGGCCATTGTTACTCATGAGCTATTTATAAATGGATTGTCAAAATCTCTGAGTCAAACATATGTCAGGGCTGTCTTGAGAGGTACGCTTATATATTTACTACTGAAAAATAAAACCAGAAAAATGTCTATTTTGATTGCACCGTGCGCCCTTCTGTTTTAGAAACTATTTCAGTTCAAACACGGTCAAAATAAAAGGGTGCCATCAGGACACTGATAATGATACCCTGTCGTCACACAACAATCGAAAAATTTGTTTCATTTATTTAGTGGTGAAAAGCGCAACCTTTATTCCCGGTCGTACGCTTCTATAGTTCAAGAAAACGCATAGTCTTTACTTTTATGTTTGTTTGATACAGATTCCAAGACTTCAAGGTAAATATAAAGATGCCCTTATGCTCCGCTAATCGCCGGCTGACAGCAGAAGTGATTAGATACCATCAGTAATAGCACAGACCATGCATAACACAAACCAAAAACTTGATGTGTCAAACAACCCAAAACTGCAACTGTTAAATCACCTCTTAAGACAATGCTACTTTGAAAATGCAACCCACAGCGATATCGTCCCTGATATGTACAACGGTAAGTAACACTTTTTTACTACACTTTTATATTAAGTAGTAAGTACGATATCCATCTCCTTCAGTCAAAAACAGTGACAAATAAATAATTCGTAATAGAGAATAGCTGTTGCGTTATAAAGAGTGAACTAATGTATATGTTTTGTGGTAAACCAATTTAACTAAATTGGACTAATTTCTTCGTTATAGAAAGTTTTTCGTTATAAAGAATTGACACTGTATTTATATCTTGATGTGCTGTTTATATTTTAACTTAAGAAGCAATGCATCATCGAGAGTTTTTCATGCCCGAGGAGACAAACGACCACTTTTCCAGTAGCTATAAATTGCTAATCTGTAAATACCTATTTTAACGGAAATATTCAAAAAAATCCACACTGGACTGTGGAATACAATGCAAGGCAGTAATTATTATGAATTGAACATTTTACACTGCTGTCATAGTCTGTGGTGGCTTTTAGCGATTCATCAAACACTATTGTACTATAACATACCCACTATAAAAATATTTCATAGGAATGACAACGCATTCTGCGTAACTACGCATTCATACAAACGTGAAGCCTGATAATAATACTTTTCTTTGATTATGTCTTATGCAGGGTTAGATTTACTTACTTATATGAAATAAGAGTTGTTGTACAATCCCGGAATATAGTCTTGGATCTTAGTTTTTCGTGAATGGTGGTTATTTTTCTTATGTTGGTGGTTTTTATCTGCTTGAGAAGGTGATGCTTATGTTGATGGTGTTGTTCGCAGAGGATGACCCGTGGTGCCCTCGAACTTTTGACGGATTTGCATGCTGGGACGAGACTCCCGCCGGCACCACCGCTATTCAGCGCTGCCCTCACTTTATCATCGGCTTCGACCCACGCCGGTTTGCTTTTAAAAGGTAATGGTATTAGAAAATAAGTCGCTAAGCAAACGTTTCAATGCATTAGAAGCCTGAAAATGGATCACGCGAGGCCGGCCCAGAAAAAGGTAGGTAGGGTGTGTGTGTAAATGTTTGTTACCACTTATCACCGTAACTACTAAACCGATTTTGATGAAATTCGGAATGGAGATAGCTTATACCCTGGATTGATACATTGGCTATTTTTTATCCCGGAAAAAGGTTCCTGTGGGATAACCGGAAGGCGCGGGTTAACTAGTAGATAAATATAAAAAAACTGATGTAGTTATGCTCCTTGAGACCTTGTTCCCACCACCTAAAGAACCATTTAAACATGTCGACTTATTAATTTTCTCTTGATGTTGGACAGTAAAGCACAGTAGGTAGTGCCCTAGTCTGCACCAGTTAAAAATTATTTATCAAAATAATACTCATTTTTGCCGAAAATACAAAAATCAACGTACCATAAATTGAAATTTAATAAATTCAAATAAATTATTTTCATACTCTCAGATTGCTCTATTTTTGATGGCCAGTGTATTTTTTTACCTAATAGAAAATCTAACAGCTGCAATATTGTTTCGTCATGCATTACCTATGCTAGCGTTGGTAAAACAATAAATTACTGACGAATTAATTTAATAAAATATATAGTTCCCTAATGTTATAAATCAACTTATCAATCCCGATATCTATTGATTGTCTTTTCACATTAGGCGCCTAATAAATATCACGTATCGCGCGATGTGTATCCGTCGAGGAAACAGCCTAGATACCTAGTAGATGGGTACATAATTCATAGCAACACGTTAGTGAAAAAACACTCATAATGAGATGTACTTTAAACTCCGTCGCCTACTTAAATTCATGATTCACTAGATGCGCCCGCGGTTTCACACAGGGCTTAACGTTATCCTGCAGAAAAAGTAGCCAATGTGTTAATCCAGGGTATAAGCTATCTCCATTCCAAATTTCATCAAAATTGGATTAGTAGTTACGGTGATACGTGGTAACAAACATTCACACACACACAAACTTTCGCATTTATAATATTAGTAGGATAGTAGGATTAGATTGAACAAAATATTTACCTATATTTAATAAAGTCATAATTATAAAATACCGTCAATGTCCATTATTTTGGCGAAACGCTAGACATGGATAGACTGGCTCTCAAATGAGGTTGCTGAAACACTCCGATAGGAGCTGTTGCTGAAAATTATCAAAAATCTCGTCGTCACTTAACATCAGGTGACTTTTGATGAAAGAAGAAGTAATAAAAAATAAAAATTAACATAAGTACTAAATAATTTCTAAACATTTGCTCCTCTGTGGATGCTTCACAGTGTGTGAAGCCAATTCCCTATTGCGAAATGACTTCCATAAACTTTTTTATTCATTGGCATGGGTATTGTGGCCTTGCTGCGTAAATAAAGGCTGGCTCTCACATTATGGCTATGCCGCTTCTATGCCGTTATGGACTATACGTTATACGACCGGGGTATGCTAGTAAGAAAAAAGGAATTAAGGAATAGCTTACTTTGAATGTGAAACAAAAAAAGATTCGTTTTAGGCACCGGGCGTTCTTATTTTCAAGTTGTAAGGAGACTCCTTGTATATCAATAAATTATTTGCGGTTTTGTAACATTTGTCTAATGCTCTGTGTGCACTGCGCATCACAACAAAACAGACGTATCTGCATTTACCACGACTCAATAAATCATTGCATAGTATATGAAAGTAGAAAACGGTTAACAAAGTTTTGTTTAACTAAACTAAACAAATTTTTCAATGCGAGAATTTAAGAGATTTACATCTCTAAGAGATATTAGAATAGCGGTAATCCCAAAGCTATTAGACGATGTAAGAGCTTTATAGTGATTATAGCAACGAGGATCTTCTCCACTATATAATCAAGGAAGGGATTTTGTATGTTAGATTTCTACAAACCTTGAATTTGAAACGATTTAAATCGGCTTCATGTGATTACGAGACTTAATATATCTTACACGGTAATACAGGCTGTAAAGTGTAAATAATTATAATAACACTTAAACAATCACATACATAACTCTGACTTTTAACTAGGATTCCCTGTCTAGGGTATCAGATACTACGGGGATCGGAGATCCACTAGAACTGCACAGAAAAATACTTGCGCCTTTGTTTGCACTAATATATGTACTGTAATATAGCGGTAATCGAACTTGCGACTTCACGCTCCGCAGATGGCTATTCGCTCATTGCGCCACATCGGTCGTCAAGTGTGTGTGTGTTGAGTGGAATATTTGTAAACACTTATGAATAAGACGATATAACCTTTTAAGAATGTAACATAATAAAACAGTGAAGTATCTTTAGGGCCGGTTTCATAAACGTCCGTAAGTTAAATATGTCATACCAAATTTTGGTAAGTTTGACAAATACTTAGTACGCAAAATTTGTGTCCTTTTTTTTTGGACAGTCAAGTCTTACCAAAACTTATGTTTGTATACAAAAGTTATGTTATGTTTCTATCCTACTAATATTATAAACGTGAAAGTTTGTGAGTAATATGGATGGATGGATGGATGTTTGTTACTCTTTCACGCAAAAACTACTGAACGGATCTGAATGAAATTTGGAATGGAGATAGCTTATACATAGGCTACTTTTTATCCCGGAAAAAGATTCTTGCGGGATAACGGGAAGACGCAGGTGAAACCGCGGGGTGCAACTAGTCATATATATATATGTATATATATATATAGATAACCGTAAAAAGGAAAGTAGGTACGCACAAAGCGACACCTTTTCCTTGTAATACTACAATTTTAAAGAAAGCTAGTTTTTGTTTCGTATTAAAGTTAGAGTCAAGATCAAAGTTCTTAGAGCTTACTTGTACCTGAAAGATGATCCAATAAAACATTTGTACTTGTGTAAGAAACTCAGGTTTCTTGAAGGAAAAAACGTTTAGGATAATTGCGTACATCCGAGAATCTGGTTTTGGGTGTCGCAACTAATGAAAGCTGAATCACGTGTGATTGAGTGCTGAACCGACGAATTCAAGATTAGATAATAATACAGAACTAAGAACTACGACAACTCGATTATTTCCAAATTACAACCGAGAACAAATCACAATGGATATTACAATTTTGTTTGCCTATAGTACGCAGTAAATGTTTAGGTTAGAGGTTAGAAAGTTGGCTTATACGGCAACATTTTGACATAACTTATGATTTTTATTTTATTCATCATCATTAAATAAGGTTATTTTTTAATAAACTCTCGATGTTTTAAAGTAAACAAAGTGGATTTATTTAACACTGAAATATTTTTCAGTTGCAAACAGTTTCAAAATAAAGACCAAAAATGAACCTATCCAATGACTGATAATTTAGTAATTGAAACAAAATATTCAGCGTCGACTTTCAAAACATTTTATAGTTTAAATAAATATGAGAATGATAAGAATTTTTATCCATCATCTCTCTGTGGAGTATAAACATTATGAAATGTTTATGTAAGTAAAACCACAAGATTTAGTTCAGCTTCGGCTGCTGTATAAATAAATATGTAGAACAAAAAACATAAATGACCACAGTTACATCGACATTATTATAGAAGCAATAAAATGGCAATAAATGTTGTGATATTTTCTTCGAAAGCGTGTTCGTCCGAAATCACGACCCCTTGGGCTTTTTTTGTCTCCAATTTAATCGTAAGTACAGGCCGTACCAGATTGTACCGACTATCTGCTAGAGCAACTGCTTCAGAGCGAGCGGAAAATAGTTTGAACTATATGGAGAAATATAGATAGATAGATAACACTTTATTGTTTCACCACAACAACAGAAAACTAAAACAACATAGGTAAAGGAAAAATCTTAAAGCTAGTAACAATGGGCGGTCTTATCGCTTAGAGCGATTTCTACCAGACAACCTTTGGACGGACAGAAATAGTAAGAAATAAAATGCGGTTGGTGTTGTAAATAGGCTTCGCTTGGTTCCAAACTAACAAAGAGTGTTAAAAAAAAAGAAGAGGATGTTGGGGAGGAAGCAAGCGACGTATCTATCGGCAATTGTTAATATCTTTATTCTAGGAAGGCGTTTCAATAAAGTTTTAAATGGCCCGTTATGTCGAGTCTATGTCTTTTATTGAATACTATCTATCGAAATATATTTTATAGACGGAGAAAAAAGACCTACCGAAATACGAAACTGTTTAAACTACACTGAGAAAAAAATTCTGACTCCTTCTGAGTCAAAAGGGAAGTAATTGTGATTCAGAAGGAAAACTAATACAAAATAAGGAAGGAAACGGTCTTGGAAGGTAAAGACTCAGAAGGAAAGTCAGAATCTTTTTCTCAGTGTAGGTTAAACAATCCCTAGTTTTATGTTCACAGATGCATGGCGAATGGTACTTGGTACATGCACCCTGAGGCGAAGAAGCCGTGGACAAACTACACGACATGCGTTGATATGGAAGACTTAGACGTGAGTGCGATTAATTATTTCATTATCGACTGGAGAATATATCCCCTTACTCTCCTGATAGTATCGTCTAGGTATCACACTATCATACTACATTTATGAAAAAGTTTACACAACACTTTATCTCACCACAACAATTTAGTACATACAGTCAACGACAAAAGTCGCTGAACAATCACACTTTTTTCTATGATCCTCATCATCTTATACACCAATTTTTGACCTGATCATCACCTAAATTCAGGTGTGTTAAGTTGTGGTCAAAATGTAAAAAAAAAAACAATAATAATTACTAATTTGAAACACATTTGGAAAATCGAGAACGATGAGCTACTTTTGTCGCTGACTCTACGTCAAGAGTGTTAGCTTTATTTTTTAAACTCTTTGGCTTTGTGCTCGCTTACTCAATTTAGTTACCATGCACACAAAGTTTTTAATCCGAATAATTTCCTGTTGCCAACTGAAAAATTAGTGTAATATACTGACCAGAACTTTAGCAACATTCCTGAAAGTAAAGTCAGAGTAAGTTCTCCACACCATAATAACCACATGTAGGCTCCGTCGGGAGTTTTTTACAGTTTAAATCATATCAAATTTCAACGACTGAATAACACAATCTTATTAAGTATAGCACGTACCCAAAAACTAACTATCCGGCGAAACCATTATCCGTCGCATCTCTATGCTATATTTATTTATCCTTGTAATATTTTGGTTCAGTAACAAGACGATACCAAGGATGAGTGATGGGCCGCGAGAATGCACGGCACATACATGCAAGCCCCATGCTCTATCAATCACCAAATATCGGCCATTAATTGGGTAATTGCTGGGGCTTGGAGGTAGCAGTCAATTGTGTGCTACTGCAACGTGAGCAACGAAACATGTGTATTTACTCACATTGTTTATCTCGTTTGTAGCTTCGCACGCCTGTGCTCTTAACCAGAGTCAAGTGAATTGAAATATTACAAGTAAATGATTTTATTTCAAGCACAGCCGGTTTTAGATGAAGTGGAAGTGGAGTTGAAAAGTTTTCTAACATTATTTTAATAAATTGCAAACTTTTGAACTCATTTACTTCGCTGGGCTGCGACTTTGGTTAGATCTTAGCCTTTGACAAGATAATGAAATCCCATTGCGGACAATACAGTACCTATTGCTCAATACAATTACCACTTAAACTCAATGAAAACGAAAAGCTTATATTACAATATAATTTGACTGCTGAAATAGTTCAACTCGTAAGGACTTATTATACAGCTCACGAATAGTTTGTTTCTTGGTTAGATAACATGTGTAGAGCTTAAATATGTTAAACAGGAGGTGGCAAAGGCAGTGGTGAAGAAGTGTCAACCATCTATTCTGTTGTCCTAAAGACCCTATAAATGTATTTGAAGGCACGTGCTCATGTCAATCATCATATCTGTAGTATTTGTACAAGTATCTATACAATATAGATACAATACATTGTCTCATGTACACCAGCCGTGGCCATCGAGAGTCTGGTATTAGACGCCGTACCTGGGGGGAGAGGACGTGCGCCTGGCTCGGAGCTGGTGTAGTAGTGAGCCAGTGAATCAATATCTACCTCTAGTTGTTATTGTTACCGTGATAGTGATCACTACAAGTGGCGACGAGTGAAAAGGTCAGTAAATACAATAAATACAATAATATAATCAATTAATAAAAAGGAAAGGAAGTAAGTGACAGTTGGAAGTAGGTAGTTGGGTTATTATGCTATCGACTCCTAGTTACGATCATTTCGTATTAAATTCGATTTTCTGGAGTAAAAGTACAAAATAGTAAGATAATTAGTTGAAATTGCTATATAAATAATGAAAACAAAACTATTAAGTTGCCTATTTACCTTTTTCTTCTCCATTCTGTTGACGTAAAAGGAGGTCGGTTTTATGTTTTAAGGAGGTTGCTTGTATGTTTTAAGGAGGTCGGTTTTATGTTTTTATACGATCTTGTTTACCATTAACAACATAATGGAACAGGAATTGCGACAGCTATAAAACAGTAATAATACAACAAGATATAATATATATATTATGTACTTAATTAAATGTAGGGTTTCTTTAGATTTCAAATACCTACTATGTGTTACCTACGATAACATAGGTACTAACTGGTAGATTTTAATTATTATTTAGAGGTATAAATATATATACATATATTGTAAGATTTGTAAGCAGATATTCATTAAATTGGATTTAAAATGTTTTGAAAGAAGTTCATTAAATTGAATTTAAAACAACTGAGTCGAAATTCATTAAATTGGATTTAAAATATTTTGAAAGAAGTTCATTAAATTGAATTTAAAACAACTGAGTCGAAATTCATTAAATTGGATTTAATATAATTTGAATGAAGTTCATTAAATTGAATTTAAAACAACTCAGTCGAAATTCATTAAATTGGATTTAAAATGTTTTGAAAGAAGTTCACAACTGAGTCGAAATTCATTAAATTGGATTTAGTATTGACTTTCATTAAATTGGAGGTATATTGACTTTCATTAAATTGGAGGTATATTGACTTTCATTAAATTGGAGGTATATTGACTTTCATTAAATTGGAGGTATATTGACTTTCATTAAATTGGAGGTATATTGACTTTCATTAAATTGGAGGTATATTGACTTTCATTAAATTGGAGGTATATTGACTTTCATTAAATTGGAGGTATATTGACGTCCATTCAATTGGATGTAATTTTCAGGTCGCCAATACGATCAATCATGGCAAATCAGCTACCACCACCAGAGAAATTGGATATCGAGGGCGATAGTGCTTCAGTCGGTTTAAGATGGGAAAAATGGAAACGGTCCCTGCGGATCTATCTTGAAGCCGCTGATATTACAATGCCAGGAAAAAAGAGAGCTACATTGTTAGTCCTAGGCGGAAGTGCACTACAGGAGATATTTTACAATTTGCCTGGAGCAGACGTGGAACCGGAAGGGAATGTGAATATTTTTGAAGTAGCTATTAGTAAATTAGACGAATACTTCCTCCCTAAACAAAACAAGACCTTTGAACGACACATTTTCCGTCTTATTAAACAAGATGAAGGTGAAAGTTTCGAAAAATTTCTTATTAAGTTAAGAGATCAGGGTGCGAAATGTAAGTTCGAGAAACCTGATGACCACATAATTGACCAAATATTAGAAAAATCTTTGTCATCAGAGCTAAGAAAAAAGATGTTAACAATGGGTGATGAAATTACATTAGACAAAGTGATTACTATAGCGAATACATTAGAAATTGTAAACTACCAACTGAACAGTTACGAAAAGTTAGAGAAGAATAAGATAAATGAAATAAATGCAATACAAAATAGAAACAAAGATAACTCAAGATGGTCTAGACAAGAAAAAGGGTCTAATGAAGAGAAAATAACGCTTAAGTGTACTAGATGTGGACATTTTGCACATGCCTCGCAAAGTCTTCCTTGTCCAGCGAAAGATAAGAAATGTAATGGCTGTGGAAAATTAGGTCATTATCAAAGATGTTGCAATAATAAATCATTTCAACAAAAACGTCAACTCATAAAGAACCAAGAAACAGAACAAAACTATTACAAGCGACAGCGTAAGGAAACTACAGTAAATTCTCTGGAAGATGAAGAAGTACAGTACATATTTAATTTAAACGACGATGCAACAATCAAATGCGAAATAGGAGGGGTAAATTTAGAAATGTTGATTGATTCAGGATGCAAATTAAATTTAATATCTAATAAAACTTGGGAACATTTAAAGAGAAACAAGATCATTTGTAGCAAACAAGTAAAAGAGCCGAATAAATTATTACTAGCATATGGAAGTAAGACGCCTCTACAAATTAAAGGTTCTTTTGAAGCTGAAATAAAAGTAAACGGAAAAATGGAACGCGCCACTATTTACGTTATAGAAGATGGATCACGAAACCTACTTGGTAAAGACACTGCATTGCAATTAGGTGTTCTGAAGTTAGGTGTGAACGTGAATCAAGTTGAACAAGAACCGATTAAACCCTAGAGATTCCTATTGATTCGTCAGTTAAACCAGTTATGCAACCCTACCGGAGGATACCAATTCCAATAGAAGAAAAGATAAATAAGAAGATAAAAGAATAACTAGATTTGGACATAACAGGAGAGATTCATGAACCTTCACCATGGGTGTCATCTATGGTGCCAATCCTCAAGGTGATGGCAGTACAATGTTTTATTAAACCAAAGTACAGGCAGTATGTACACTTTTTGGGACATGACCTCAATCCGCAAGGTGTAAAACCACTGCCTAAATACACTAAGAGTATAACTCAATTTAGAGTGCCAAAAACAATAGAAGAGTTGCAAAGCTTTTTAGGTCTAGTAAATTACTTAAATAAATGGATTCCGAATTTGGCCATGACTACAGAACCTTTAAAAGAAATACTAAGACAGAAATTAGAAAACAAGCAAACATAGAAGAACATTGGAAATACGATCAAAATAAAACATTTGAAAAGTTAAAAGAAATGCTTTCTAAAATAAAAACATTAGGCTATTACGATGTTAAAAACAAGACGCAAGGAATAATGGACGCAAGCTCTGTAGGACTAGGGGCAGTTTTAGTGCAGATTGGTAGCAAAGGACCAAGAATTATTGCATATAGAAATCGAACTCTCAGCCAATGCGAAAAAATATAGCCAAACTGAGAAATAGGCTCTTGCGCTTGTATGGGCTGTTGAACATTTTAATACGTTTCTTTTTGATAAAGAGTTTGACTTGATAACGAATCACAAACCATTGGAATTCCTGTTCAATCCAAAATCAAACCGTGCGCCCGTGTCGAAAGGTGGGTTTTGCGACTTCAGGCGTATCGTTATAACATAATAGGTATATAAACCGGGTTAGACCTATATTGCGGACCCATTATCGCGGCTATGTAAGTACTCGGACCAGTCAATTTACTCATCAGAAGAGAATCATGTCCATCAGATAGTCGAACTTGCGAGATCTTGTGCAATCTCAACGCAACAAATAAGATAAGAATCAGAAAACGATCAGGAAATCACCAATGTTAAAAAAGGAATTTATAGTCAGCAGTGGGAAGAATCTGTAAAATATATAAAAAGTGTCTGATGAACTATGTTTTTATGAGAACATCCTTTTGAGAGGAAATATAATAGTTATTTCACAGAATTTAAGAAAGCAGGTTTTACTAGCAGCCCATGAGGGTCATACAGGAATTGTTGCCATGAAGAGTCGCCTTCGTTCTAAAGTTTGGTAGACTAGAATAGATAAAGACGTTGAGTTGATGGTTGAAACGTCTCAAAATAAGTGCTAGCGAAAAACGAGATATGAGAGACACACTATACGAATACCTAATGATATACAACTCCACTTCACATTCAGTTACGGAAAAAACAACGATAGAACTTTTTTTTTTCAAAAGAAGTCAAGAAGAAGAGTCCATGTTCAGGCAAAATTCCCTTGTTAAAAGACAAACGAGAAAGACAACGACACTGAAGTTAGAGACCGAGACAAGTTACAAAAGGAAAAGGGAAAGGAATATGGAGACCGGAAAAGGAGAGCAGAAAGCCCAGAAGGTGAGAAAGTATACGTTAAGGAAATGGAGAAAAATAATAAGCTCTCAACCCCGTTCAACCCTACACCGCATGCAGTGGAACAATCAGTTGGAGGTGATGTTACAATAAGGAATGAAGAAACTGGACAGATACTATGAAGAAATGTGATCCACCTAAAGCGTGTAGAAGGAAAATGGGAATCAGTACAAGGCTAGACGAATCAATGAAACAGATAATGAGAACGGACAATAATATTCACTTATCTTAGGATCAACGTAGATTTAATTTGATCACATTTTTAATACCTAATTAAAATTGTTAATAAAGGAGGGATATGATTTGATTGTTAGTATAGAAGATATTTGATTTAATTACATTTTTAATACCTAATTAAAATTGTTAATAAAGAAGGGATGTAGTATTTGTACAAGTATCTATACAATATAGATACAATACATTGTCTCATGTACACCAGCCGTGGCCATCGAGAGTCTGGTATTAGACGCCGTACCTGGGGGGAGAGGACGTGCGCCTGGCTCGGAGCTGGTGTAGTAGTGAGCCAGTGAATCAATATCTACCTCTAGTTGTTATTGTTACCGTGATAGTGATCACTACAATATCAATTGTATAGTATTTAACACAAGGGTAATCCAGGAAAATGTGTAATAATGGGATAATCGCGGGTATAGCCACGGGATGCAGATTGTAAAATATTCACCTCCTGAAATATTGTTACAGTTCAGAAACGTAGTGAACAATATCTACGTAACGGGATATTCCGTGTCAGTAGCTGCGCTTCTCATCTCTCTTGCGATATTTATGTATTTCCGGTAAGTATAAAAACAAATTCTTTTGAATATGTTATTTGTTTCTTTTTAAGGACTTGTGTTGTTGGAAAAGAATAGGACGTCTGAAATTTTTGAATGACATACAATGATAAAAGTAGTGAATAAACTTTTGTAATTTTCTATTTTGTACATGATCCACAATAAATTTAGTGAACACTTTAACAATATTTAACATTTACAAAAAATAACATTCATATAATCATAACTCAAAAAGAGCTTTTGAAATTGATAAAACTATACAATATTACTAATTGTATGCCAGTATGCAATATATAAAGTTCATATTCATTGCTCATGACATTTTTGATAACTCGGAATAATAACTCCACTATGCACCTACTCTCTCTTTTGTTTTAACTAAAGATATGCCATCGTATCTGGATTTCTGCTAAACGGAGAGAAAGAGAAGAAAATCAGCCATTCACGTTCCCACTGCTGGGACTCTGGCCTACCCTCAGAGAGAGAGTATGGGCTGTAATCTACCACGCTGGCCCAGTGCGGGTTGGTAGATGTCACATGCCCTTGAATGTTGCAGTTCTTGGGCGTTGTCGGTTTCCTCACGATGTTTTCCTTCACCGTTTTGAGCGATGGCAAATCCGCACATAACTTATTAAGTCATAGGTGCGGGGCCGAGAGGATTCGAACTTGATGTCGGCGTCTTGTAAGTCGCACGCCTAACTGTTCGACCACCATCGCACACTATAAACGGAGCTGTAATGTATTTACTATTTTCTTGCCAGAACACTGCAATGCACCCGCACCCGAATCCACATGCATCTGTTCACATCGTTTGCTCTGAACAATATCCTTTGGATCGTGTGGTATAAGACGGTAGTCAACACAGTCACTGTCGTTCAGGACAATAAGGTACATCAATACATTCGATACTAATCCTACTAATACATATTATAAATGTGAAATTCCGTGGACTGGATGGATGTTTGTTACCATTTCACGACTAAACCAGTGATGATATGATGAAATTTTATATGGAAATAGTTTTAAGGCATGAAACAAATATATATTTATACAACATTAGGTACTTACTATATCGGAAAAAGGTTTCTGGGGGATAGCGGGAAAACGGCAGGATACATCTAGTAACATCTAGTTATATGTACTTACAGTCCTACCTACTACCTAACTAACCCAAAGCATCTACAACGAATAATGTTTGCATCATTTGTATTGGGAAGCTTTTGTTTACTACACAATGCATTTTATTTACGTATCAATGTAGGACATATAAACATTTTTCTTTGGTTTATACTGCTACAACAATGTTTGGTTTAAAAAGTCATATTATATATTTATAAATAGCAAACATTGTTTTAGCAGCGAAAACCCAAAATATTTTCATCTCATAAGTGACTAAATGTATGATGGCTATACACATAACATATTATTTTAAATATATAAGTGTCATTAGATTTTGGATATTCCGTGCACTAAATGAGTTAAACCCTAGCGCTACAAATGGTGATGGAATGTTAAGGCTCTTATGCTAGTTAGAACGCTAATTGAGACTCGACGTTCGGGCTTTGCCGCTCTATATCGAGATAGGGTAAGGTTTAGCATAATGTACCTAAATAAAGTTAGTCGCCAACCGGGCAACCGGCATACAGTGTAACGTGTGTTTTATTAAATTACTTAATCACGTGTTTATGGTTTCAGCGTGGAAACAACATAATATACATAATATATACTGACTATATTTAACTGTTAAATGTTAGTAAAGATACGTCGACATTTTCTTACAAATTACATCGTCGGCTTTGATTTATTTTAAACCTTAATGTTTGGTAACTTTTCTCTCAGAAGCTTTTTGTACATCTTGTTTTATTAATTAGGATCAACCATGTCATCATAATTGAGCGCATATCTATTCCGTAATTATATGGGTACCTGCTTTTGATCCGGCCCTAGAAAAACTTCAAAATCCTTATAATAGTGTTCCTACGTGCTACGTTAATTGTTAAATTTATTTCAATTACCATCATAGATCATAAGAATGAGAGTTACATGCTTAGGTACCA
Source organism: Opisthograptis luteolata (assembly GCA_931315375.2). Classification (NCBI taxonomy): domain Eukaryota; kingdom Metazoa; phylum Arthropoda; class Insecta; order Lepidoptera; family Geometridae; genus Opisthograptis; species Opisthograptis luteolata. The sequence continues at coordinate 9,399,588 of OV928033.1, forward strand.
CCAATGCAATAATATTCTTGTCAGTTGGTATGATTTTCTTCTACAATTTGGAGCCTTCTTATCCTCATTTCCTCCGCTTCGTTTTATAACACTATTATAAAACATAGTTAGTACACATACGTAGTACAGTTAGCGACAAAATTTCCTGATCACAGCTCATGTTCCAAAAACGTGTCAGACGAGCGATATTTGGTGTTCAAGACGATTAGGAAATTTGGAGAATTAAGTATATTCAGGAAATCGTCGCTAAACGTACATAGTACACGTTCAAGTTTGGTTTAAAGTAGGAAAACATATTTTTAGAAGTCTCTGCCGAGGGTGGGAGGTACTCGTAATTTTATGATTACCTAGTAGGTACCTATCTATATACCTACCTATCTATATCTAACTTATATCACGAACGTGAACGGTTTATGAAGCATTATCCAAACAACGAATTCCCAAAGGACGACAAACGTTCAGAAACTAAGAAACATCTGACAATAGTAACTTTGAATTGGTTAACTTTCAGAACTGTTTTTGTTTGATCGTCTTTATTAAGTATGTTCTTCACAAAAGAAGTAATCCAACCTACTTACTTTGGCTATTTATACTCATAGGACTGCTAATGTTCTTATCTAGTCACAGATATAGATTGAACTTGGATACCGCAAGTGCGTCAATTTGAATATGTACGAGTACTTTTTACAATAGACAACGTTAAAAATTCAAATGCAATCCAACAGTTCTATCCATATTTGACGTAACATATTCAAAAACTTAATTTATCTCAAATATCAAGTTCTTATTCCAGGAGTGGTGTCAAGTACTGCACGTCATCACGAACTACTTCATGGTGACCAGTTACTTCTGGATGTTCTGCGAAGGTCTGCATCTGCACATAGCTCTGGTAGTGGTAAGTAATCATTATCAGCATTAGCTTTTCCACTGCTGGGACCCTGGCCTTCTCTCAAAGAGAGAGTATCTACTACGCTGGCCCAGTGAGGGTTGCTAAAAAACATATGATAATCTGCATTACAATGCATGATCGCACACTTATCAGCAAGCATACGCGTCGCCCGCGCCGTATGTTTCGTCGCATTTTGCATAAATGCAGACGGCGCATGTATGACGCTTTGCTGTGCAGCCTCGTACATCAGTTTACACCACGTAAACTGATGTACGAGGCTGCACAGCATCATTAACGTCTTTGAGTTGGCAGTGTGTCAGAAATTTAAATAGACTCTAAATAATGTTCAAGTAGATACTAACTTACTTAGGTACAATAATTCAATAACAGAACTGATCAATTGGTTTCAATACTCGCATGTCATTGTGATTGGTGGCAATTATTCCTATAAGAGCCTTTTGAACTGGTGGCGACAAATTTGTTACGCAGTTTTCTAGTAAATAACTCTTTATTTGCGAGACCTGTTACTAGTTGATATAACGATACTTGAAAGTAGTATCGAAGTCCATTTTTAAAGTAATTTTAGTTTATTTTTCAAGACAGTAAAACGTTGTTACTTACCTAAATGAACAGGTTTCGTGATAGGTACCTAATATTCGGCATTGATGCAGAATTCGTTAAGATCGAATGGTCTTGAAAAATAAGAAGGGTCAACTAAATACATACTGACAATATTATTCCTCATTCCAATTCAAACTTAATAAAGCTTCGAGAGAGAAATCTAACAAATAACTGGAAACAGTTGTAGGATCACGTATTCATAAGCATGTCCGTGCTTATCATGGTGTAAAATCCCGTTTAAATATGCAAACTAAATTCCAAAGTTTGTCTACGGAATAGTCACGTACAGCAGTTTTTCCCTTGAGAGCACCCAGAGGGAAATATCATTACGGATTTGAATTATGGTAACGAATCAAATTGCACATTTATTTGGGTGCAACAGGTCTATCGAACTGAAATACACTCTTCCGGTCTCATTTATTGTATTTTTTTAAGTAGGGTCTCCATGACACTGAAAGGATTTAATTAATTTGAATAAATACAGGAGACTATAGAATCTTGGTTTAAATAAACAAATAATAAACACACACACACAATCACGTATCTGATATCTCTTAAATATGAGTCCCTGTATCTATCATTATTTGTCCGATATCTTATTCCATTCATGTCATTCATTATTCAATAAATGTTTTAAACGTATGTATGCTACAAATATATAATAATATATTAGTATGTTTTATTAATTTAATTGTTGGAAGGGAAGAGGAAGACCAAAAAAAAGATGGGTGGATTGTATAAGGATCGATATGAATGAAAGGGGAGTGAATGAAGCGATGACGGCTGTTAGGGAAAGGGGGAGAGTGGAAGAAGAGAACATGATGCGCCGACCCCAAATAAATGGGACCAGGGCAAGAAGAAGAAGACTCGTATGTTTTATACCGGCGATCTTATTGAAAAACTCAAGCGTAGCAAAGGTTTAAGAGTTTCTACAGTAATTCTTCTAAGCAACGGCACTGTTTCGCACTGCAGTTACTTATGGCGTGCATATGATTACTTGTGATTTTCTATTCATGATGTCGGACGGTCGGGCAGGTGTTCGTGAAGGACCATGTGGCGATGCGATGGTTCATCGTCCTCGGCTGGGGACTCTCGCTGGTCGTCGTCGTCGTATACGCCGCGGCTCGGTACCACTCAGGAGTCACAGAGCGGTAAGTAATGCCAACAGTTAGCTGCAGTGTTGCCAATACTACGGCAATTACTGTGTTCTACGGCTTTCAGGCCAAGAAATCACAAAATCTACGGCATACGGCTGCAACCCTGTGTACGTAGCAGATTCTACGGCTTTTTATAAACTCTACGGTAATTAATTAGTTGATAGGTTGATATGCTCAATGTACCAAACAACTAAGGACATTTTTTGAATAAGAAAGAAGAAAGAAGAGTTTTCAGAAAATTTTCAATTTTTGTACAGGGAACCGAAGTGCATAGGTGTAGACAATAAGCTGCATAAATGTCTTTAAATATTTAAATTAATTAATTATTAAATTAATTATTTAATGTCTTTTGGCAATCAATGTTGCATACACTTGATGCACGGATTGAAATTTGAAGACGCAAGATGAAGATGGAAAGCGCACTGGTGTGGGCATACCATAATACAAACACAAAAGTTATAATTCTTTTGTTTTTTTCTGTAAGATTGTGCGTTCAAACGTTTTGAATTCTGTTAAGTTTTAACTGTGAACTGAAAAATTGAAGATGGACGGTTTGCTACAGAAATTTTATAGAAATTTGACATTACTTTTATGAAGTTTATGCCAAATTTCTATCTCCAGTAGGGCAAACCGTGGATAGATCGGTTACTAGGAACGGCCGTTAATCCTCTATCTTCTATCTATATAAAATTATCGTGTCACATTCGACCGATTTGTCAATGTCCTGAAATACGTTCAAGTAAAAAAAAGGAAGTGACGCCTTTTTTATTAAGCAGTGTTCGTTATCCGAAAAAGTGCAAAGGGAATGTCGCTGTAAAATCTGTCGGATCGTACTAAGTATCAGTTGCATGCACTTTGTCACAAAACAACAGCGGTATTGCGGTCTTGAAATGGGTAGGTAAATAGATGTTATCCAGCTGATTATCACTCTGTTTCAGCGAATGAGCCTGGAGCGAATACATATTAAAGGTTGTTCGAAATAGCTTACCTAATACAGTATCATTTATCGATGTATTGTCGTTCCTTTCACTTTAATTTGTTGTATATTTAAAAGTATGTCGTTCCACAAGTTTTTCTTTAACTTTTTACAGGGTAGCGTTTGACCACATGTTACCTGATGTTAAGTGACGATGTGGTCGAGGATGGCGCCACGCTACACCTGGACTGGGAACTAGCTCTCAAGTAAGACTGCTGGAACACACCGATAGGTGCTTGGCGACAGATTCTTAACAAGAGGGTGGTAGCTAGCCAGGCGAGTACTAGAAAATACCCTACCACTAAGCAAAACAACATCAAGTAACTGTTGAATTGTTGAACCAACAATATAATTTAAAATTGTTTTAAAAGTTTTTAAATGTATGCTATTTTCGCAAGGATGGTACATGTGTATACTTAATTTTATTTAAATTGTATGCCTACTAATGTTATTTAATGGACGACCCCGTGGCGTAGTTAAGAGATGGTAGTGCTTGCTGAGCTTACTGTACCACCTAGCACAGATTCGAGTCCTGACCACAGAATAGATATACCTAGTACACTAGGTATGTAACAATACGCATGTATAATTGCATATATATAGTTATTTGCTCTCAGATCTTGGATGTTTGTGGTTTGTTTGTTTATGCAACGCGTGACCTAAAAACCCGCCCTAAAATCACTTGTTTTCATCTTAAAACCGGCCAGGTGCGAGTTGGACTCGCACACCGAGGGTTCCGTACAAACTTATTTTTTTATATACAACAACATATGAAATTGTTGGGTTTCAGACTTTTCATTTATATGTACCTACTGTAAGACCTTGCGTCAAATTTCATAACTCAAAGTCAACGGTAACTATCCTATAGGTTATGATTCCCTTGTAAAATCGCGAAACATGCAAAAGTACGAGTACGCGGTTATATCTTTTGATCGCGTTGACTTATGCAACTTGCAAGTTCGAATTTTTGCAGCTGAAAGAGGTCATAGAGTTTTTGATTTTTGAGAGTATTTGATATAAATTTAAACTTGACACATTAACGCGTTCTTGAAAAATAGGGTCTTGACATACAGACAGACAGACGGCCAACAAACGAGAACCTACGAGGTACGAGGTACGAGGTAGTGAGGTACGGAACCTTAAAAACACAAATAACAATAAATTTATTTTAGCTTTATTGTTACGAGTAGGTAAGTATGTTACTGCATGCATAACATGCCCTTTACATAACTATGAGTTAGTGAATTTTCATTATAAACTGTGCCTAAGCAAACTATGCGAAGGAAGTTACTCGGTGTTTCGCTTCATTTACTTAGCGATAGTCAAGTTGTTAACTTTACTACGCCAAGGATTTACACACAAATGTAAATATCTTTGGCCCTTAAACGAGAGGTTCACCGCAACTTGCGAATATCATTCGAACTTGACTATGACAAATGAACGACGAATATTGGGCATAATGGTCCAAGAGCCGGTGGAAGTTCGACCTTCACTGATCTGATAACCAGATGAGACATTTTTTATCAAATATAATTTATAAACAAATATGCCTATGATCACTTGCCTATCAAAAAATGCTCATAGCTAAAACTCTCAAAGTTTTTAGCTTGGCAACAATACTTTATAAACTATATGATTGGTTTTGTAATTAAAATATCTACCTAACCTATTTTTAACCTTTGATATAAATTTCGATTGGTTAGCAGATCGGTGCAGTCACCTATATTATTACTTACTTATTTCTTTATTACTTACCTGTTCACATCTACTTGCCAGGTAGCACACAGAAATGAGTAGGCAAGCCTATCTAGGCATATTCTGTGTGTTAAAAACTATCAGTTGAATTAAAATTAATTCGGTTATCAAAAAAGTGAAGGTGATGAAAGAAAATCGATGAAAGTTAATTAAATTAAAAATAGCCATGAGCACTTTTTGATAGACAAGTAATCATAGGCATATTTGTTTATAAGTTATATTTGAATAAGAAATATGTCTCATCTGGTTATCGGATCGGTGAAGGTCGATCTACACGGTCTCCTCTATATGTTTCTTATAAGCTCAATATTTTTATAATGTGATCTGTCATGTATAATTGTATATATGAGTAGTTACTTTCGTATTAGTAGATTGCGAGATCGTGCGACTTCCAAACCTTATTTGAAACTCGGTTTGAAACCAGGATTTTACACATTTTGTACCATCGCAACTTTATATGGGTTTTGTTAGTAATTTTTTTCTTTTGTTCAGATGCTGGACGGATCAGAGTGACACTTTTTGGATCATAGTAGCACCAGTTGTTATTTCATTGTTGGCTTCTTTTGGTAAGTTATGTTTGATCATGCCATTATTAGCTAACACATTATTACGCATTATTACGTTTAATATTAATCTATGTGCTATCCCTACATCTTTCAAAATGGTTGCTATAAATGTTTTGTCAGCAAAAATATTGTCTTACCAATAGGCCTCAGATATGAGATTCGTATTACCCTAGACAGTCTAACGAGTTATGGATCATTATCATTATAATCATTATAATCATAATCATTCTTTAGAAATAATTTTTCCAAAAAACCGGCTGGTTTTCTAGAACCTTGGCTCACGTAACAAAGTACCTACAATTTTGGAACTGACACGAAGGTGTTAATTTATCGACGCACCTGAGACTACAAATTAGGATGATGGCACGTGACCCCATATAAAAATGTACTCTTTTGCGTAATATCTACACATTATTTTTTAAGGACGACCCATGTCTCTCAACTTAATAATAAACGCAACTTGCTTCGATAAAATATAGTCTTCTATCTAAGACGAATAGTAACGCAAATTGATATTGGCTGATATCCCTGTCGTAAGGTGCTTCTTTGATGTTGAAACAATATTTTTTGATTCTATTAACTTTTCATACGTCACGAGAGCAGATTAATAACTACTTATGTTGAAAACGAAAAGTTTCTGGAAAGAATGAAATATATGTACATGTACCTGCTTAAGAAAATGGCTGCGGGCAAAGATTTTCGAGGAATAAAAAAGTTAATGCCGCTGGAGAGATATATTTTGAGGGGTTAGATAAGACCTTCTATCAAAATGGATTTAACACTGTATCAGCGCTCACCAGCTCGTATTTTGCTTTCGACCACATGTCACCTGATGTAAAGTGATGTTTCGATCGAAGGTGGCGCCATGCTACACCTGGATAAGTGTATAGAAATAGAGAGAAGCTACGTGGAAAATAAACCTAAATGATTTATTATTAAAAGCATTTTTCATTTTCACTTAGCATATTTATCAATCAGCTCTCGTATATTATCGCGCCGTTTTATATGAGCTCTGAATATTTAGACGTATAAATTTGTTTTCGCTTACGCTCAAGTCTGTTTGTTTATACCCCAAAAATGCATAAAATTCAGTACCTAGGTTAGAATCCATTTTGACAGATTCTGTCTACTCTTCAAATCTATCTTCGAATCAAATAGAATTATTATTGGAAAAACAAAAGACGTTCCAAGCTAGCCCGGGCAAGCTGAGCTCTATTAGATGTGTCAATAATAATATAATCAAGTTGATGTAGGGTCTTCAGATAAATTAATTATATGATCTTTCTTTATCCTTTATGACTCATCAGTTTCAGTGCGAAGTCATCCTTAAAAGGTTGTACCTATATACAAAGGTGCTTAGATATTTAACATCCTTGATTACAAATATATGAGACCCGTTATTATTGATTGTTCAATTTAACGATAGTGAGTTGATAGTGAAAGTAGTTCTTCATGTCCCCGAGATGTGTGTGTGATGTGTGCAATTCAAGCCTATAGTTGTAGGAATAACACATACCTAGGCAATACCTACAAATAAAGCTTTGATTGTTAATTGTTAGTTTTCTTTGACATTTTCTCGTTTAGTGAATTGTAGCTACCTACCTCCATATCTTTTGGGAAATAAAGTTTCTTTTACCATAATCTGAAGTTGAATTAATGCTGATTTGGATAACGCTACAAGTTATGACAGTTCTTCGGTACTTACTTCAATGTTGATATTTTTTTTGCTATTCTTACCGTGTTGTTCTGTCCACAGTGTTCCTGGTAAACGTAGTCCGGGTGCTCCTGACCAAGCTTTACCCGGCGCCGAACCAACACGCTTCACTGGCTGCCAAGAAAGCTGCTAGAGCCGCTCTAATTCTCGTAAGCACATAACAACACAAACGATTTTAAACCATAGACAAACTAAAAGCTCTTTAATATTATTAACCTGGGGACCGCAGAACTGAATACAAAATCAGCCATTAGACAAAAGACTTTCTTGTTTTGTTTTCATTATGTTCTCATCGGTCTGTCAAGTCACATAGTCTAGCGTTACTACGCTTCTTACTAGAAGTATGTATTTGTTTAGCTTTTCCTTATATCATTATCAGTGCTTGAAAATCAGAAAATGGTAATAATCAGTAAAGGACTCGTGTTTTTTAAAACACCATTTCGTAGCTGTCATATAAAGAGTTAATAAAAAATAATAGATTAAATTTTACAATCTCTTTTAGATAAAATTGTTATCCCTAATAATCGGTTCCAGTCCAACGGTTAGAGTAGGTATGTATGTACTGAAAGGTAAACCTGGCATTTCAAGTTGAATACTAATTCGGCTTACGACAGCCTCTTATCACATTATCGGCAGAAACCTCGGCAGTTTAGCGATTTTCCCACAGAACTTAATAATACATTTGTTTATCCCAAAAAATGAATGTTTCTCGTGAGCGAGACGCGAATTCATGAATTCACACTGTTCAAATTTTAATATTGGTAAATTACACTAATGGAGCGGTGTTCAGAACTTCATATGGGTTTCATGCTTGTAATGTTTTGACGTAGTATTTGAGCTCAATGTTCTTCTAACATGCTTGTCACACCTTTTGAAATTTTGCTATCTTGTTGTAGATACCTTTGTTTGGACTGCACTTTGTTCTAATACCGCTGCGTCCACCACCAGACTCGCCCGGAGAGAACGTGTACCAGGTGGTGTCGGCGCTGATGACCAGCTTACAGGTAATATCTTAATTTACGATGGGATTACCTAAATGTAGACTGAGGGCGATGGGTCCAGCCTTATCTCAACAAATACAATCTCATATAATAAGAAAAGTTCATGCAGATATTAACCAAAATAATTTATTCTGAATTAAAGTAATTTATTAGAATATCAACGTTATGATCTCAACGCTAAAAAGTTTTAATTAGTTTATTTAATTATTTACGTTAAGAATACACGGACTGTAAAACAGTTGATTTTAAGCAACAGCATGGCGAATTAAATCACGTATGGATTCGTATGGTAGGGATCACGTCAAAAACCATGTTTTATCGCGTTATGGCTAATCTTCTGTATGTTTAAAATTTAAAGTCTTGTCTGACATATTAACGCACAGCCTAAACCAGAGGTGATAGAGATTATCACAGTATCACAATGTGGTATTGATAAATCATTTTGCGTATAGTGTTTGGACATGAGCACATTTTTGCACAAAAACCTCTTTACCCTGGCAATGCCACGGGGCACTTATTACGCTTTTTCTGTATTTTAGATCTATCATTTAATTTTAATTCACTTCCTTCTCTCAGCTTGTATTTTTTGGCTTGTATCTCAGCAGTGAAGACGTAATAGACCATATCACATATGTTTTGCACAAGTATATCGTCAGCTATTACTTGATTTCACTCCACATTTAAAAACTAGATGTCTCAGACTGATACAGTACTGAGAAAAATTTTGCAATGCTAAGTACATGGTAGAACTGTAGTTGTCGGATGTCATAACGCCGTCGCCTGCTCGTAAATATTTCCATTTGACGTATATGACAGCTCTTGCTTGAGTAGCTCATGAATGTTAATGGCCTATCAATAGCTGCAGAGAGCAGTCTGTTTATTCCAGCACTTGAGACTTTATGTCCTGGATTTATGCAGAGGTTATTCAAAATTTTACGACTGCTTGACTTGCCCCGAGGTCACTGTAAGAAATAAATGTTTTTACAAATGAGTTAAAATTTTTAAATATGTAACAATTTTGTGTTGTAGGTTTGAAAATAATCAAAAGTCAAAAGTATAAAAACCAATATAATATTCCTTTCGAATCACAGACGATTTCCAATTGTAATTTGACTCCCTCAACATAATTTCAATAAATTTAGCTGATATACTACGGTCGTAACGACGGCCGCGTCGAATCCAGAATCAAAATTTTTAATTGTTAAAGTTTGAGCTTTTTGTTTATACTCAGTGATATCTTTCTTTCTCTCTCTTTTGATAAATTTAAATATTGCCTCTTATCCAGGTTCTATTTTTTTTTTTTTTTTTTTTACTATTTACAGGGTAGCGTTTGACTACAAGGCTATCTACATTTTTGACGAAATTATCTACTCCTTTTGCCTACTCAATAGTAATTTTTACAATGATGTTTTGTCCCCAGGGTTTGTGTGTAGCCGTATTATTCTGCTTCACAAACCACGACGTGATAACGGCCACTAGGACCCACATATCCAGGTTCTTCAGGACCAACGAGGGTGTTCCTATGACTGGTAATTATTTAAATGTTTGCAAGCTGCTTGTTCTTATTTTGCTTAATCGTTTTGACGTATTTAATAAGCATCTCATTTTAGAGGCATCTTTCGCGCCACCGCCAACCACATCGTGATGATTTGTGGTCAGACCCTGTTGAAATGGAAAAAAGCAATCATTTTATGGAGTTTATTAAATTGTTTGTTTATAGTTTTTTGTTGCTTCCTAGCGTTAACTAATGTGCTCCCGTTTTATAATTAATTCTTATATATATTATGTCAAATAGACTTAACTTTCCAGGCGTGACGGGAGCTGAGAGCATGATGAACACAAGGGAAAATGTAGTATAATATTGTTACCTAGTCAGTTTAATATTATTTTATTTTACAAGTAAGGATCAACATTCGTTACGTTAAAACAAGACATAGCAATTATGGAAATAATGTATCTACTTTTAAGCTTTACTTATTTTACTGTACCTAGCTCCAAGGTTCTATACCTAAGTATATTAATCTGTGGCAAATTATTTATCTTTGCCTTAAAGATGAAAGCGTCATGAGAAGCTACCTATCTTATCCGCGTTCGTCACAAACAAGCTATCATGGTCAAACTTGTAACGTAATTAATACAATCGATACCTTCCTTCCATAATAATTCTTTTAAAATACATGTCATGATATTGGACTGTCTGCTATGGTATTGTAAGAAACTAGAACAAAAACAACGACAAAAAACATTGTATCCGCTATCCATAAGTTTTGTAATTCACTATGTAAAAAGTTCAATATGTTGCTTCTACAACTTTGTCCATTTTAACGATACTATCACGTAAAATAAGAGTTAGTTATGACGTGGGACCTTGTTTAAAAACATTTGCTGAAAGCTAAATGGGAGTGCTTTATAAATATTGGCCAATTCGTTTTTGTTGACCAGGTGAGCACGGTGAATGAACTAACTGCACCTTTTAAAGATTTTATTGTACCAACAAGAAATGGAACATTATTTTTTAGTAATAACCTACAAAAGGAGAAAATGATAGATACGAGTAACTATCCAAAATTATGTCGTATGTGTGGCACATTATTTCTAATGAAACATAATGATAAATAAAACATTGAAATATTATAAAAATATTACGTAAACATAAAATATTATAAGTCTATTTATAAAAATTCAATGTATGTACTTAGTGTATTTATTAATTTATGAGTGCTATAAACCATGTTAATTAAGTAACCAATTTTACAATATATTTGAATTGTTACTTTTAAAATTACCTTCCCAATATGTGTACTAAATATATAAACATTAAATCAAAGTTTTTGTTTCATTTATTTATTAACAATATACATAATTATATACATAAATTATTTACAAAAAAATGAATACAGTTGGCGATAACATACCCCGTTAAGTTTCAGCCAAAACTAGGTATTAAAAATAAATATACATATGTATCTATCCCACAATCGAACTCATTATTTTTTTTACTCGGATCACGAAAAAGAAACTATCGGTCCCAGTCCTAAATATGTAGGTATTTTACATCAGATCTAAACTAAAAACGTCACATATCTACACTTCTGACTCTTTATATACAAAATTCTGTAACCTAACACATTATTAAAAAAATATTTGCGAGTATTTATTTGATCATTTTTTTACGTTACAGTTATCATTTATCACAAACCATAGAGCACTAATCATCACAATACGATGATAAATAGATACCACTAATGAATTAAAACTTATTAAGTAAAATGTTATTTAATAATACAAATGACAGACGCTCTGCAGTGCCTGTGACCTCTTGAAACTAATGCTCAACAGCTGCGAGAAGTCTCAGCTACTTAGATATCGTTTTCATTTTATCGCATCATGCCAAGGGTTTCACAGAGAGGTTGCCGGTGTTTTCGGCAATAATCTCTGCAAGCAGAAAATCTGCTCACTTACAACAGACGCGAACAGCTTTCAAAACATGCGCTCCGGTTAATCCATTCACAACCCAAGATCAGTGATCATTATATTTCAACAACGCTAAGCTGTCAACCGTGCTGTGACGATAGATTTAGCAGCCGTATCCTATCTGGCACCGATCCAGAATAACGCCCGTTTCAACGAGAACGGCAAAGGTGATAAAGATGAGGTAAAGGACCGAGAGAATGACACCAACACTTTTACGGAGAGTGAATTTGGCGGCGAAAAGAGTTATCCAAAGGCAGCTGACGGCAATTAGGAGAGATCCGACGACGAAGTCGATTCCTGTAGAGTTGATGAAGACAGCGGTATTCTCATAACCTTGGGCGACGTTTGAGAGAGTCTTGATAAGCCAGGGAACGCCTAGGGCGAAGAGAATTGCGAGCGAGTTGGCTCCTAGAGCGTTCGACACTCCGATACCTCCTTCACCTAGAAAAGAAGCCCTCGATAAGATAGACCAAACATTTTACTTCTATATACATTTTTAATAGTTACGCATTATGAAAATCATACACACAGAGACTTTTTGTCATACAAGTAACGTACCTAGATGTAATATGGTATCGAATATAACTCGCATCAAACGGGATAATCATATACCTATTTAAATAAGCATTACTAAATTTAGATCATTAGACTCGATTAATTTGAATAAATAAATTTATATGATAATATCCTAGAAAAGATAGCCGCTCAGCGATTAGACCAATTAGATCATACTCGTAGATATTCCATATTTTCTGATAGCATAGCAAAGTTTCTCGGTCGATATGTGTTTTGTATTATTTTGTTTACATTGAAATGTTAATGAAAAATCAAATAGAGGATATTTTTATAAGCCTTATTTTAAATATGTACAACACAAAATTAAATTCGCCATGAAATAAACTAAAAGCTAATGCAAAGCTTATGAAGTTCGCTAAATTCAACACGTACATAAAATCGCATGGAAAAGCAAGATACTATTTTAAATTATGGAAAATGGGTTTTGAAATATTGGCTGGAGGGATCTCCAGTTTTATGTATGTATGTATTCATTTTATACGATTCAATATTAGCATACAGCGATGCCAGCAGTAGGCGCGAGGACCGCGTGATGTCGTTTTTTTTATTATTTTTGTTTCTTGTCGTATGAATCCGACCTTGATTTTACATACCTCGTCGTGACATGATGAATATTGAAAATGCTTCAGGGAGGCACCCTCCAAACGCGAGGAACGTCATTCCCATGACTGAGTCCGGTATCAGGAAAACATGGCCTAAAAACAAAAATAAGGTGTCACTTTATCCATACCTCATAGATTTAAAAGTTTGTCTTAACTCCTGACTGATTGACTGAGTAACACAAACAACCAGCATAGTACGAGTACATATTCTGTGATGAAGGTGACGTAACAGCGATGAGTCGAAACCATTACTCCTAAAAATTTTAGGGAGGGCAAGGGCCATATAAGTGAGGAATTTCCCCCCTAGTATTGCACTATGCCTTTGGTATTCATTGTTTATATATGAATACAAAAAATATTTAAAGAAATTGTATACAAGGTAACCCTATCCACCTCCCCCCTATAACTGGAGCCGTTCTTGGTTAAAGATGAAAAGATGTGACATTCGTAGATACATACTTTACGTGCGTCATCGCAGTATCATAGTGTTAGGATATCGTAAGCCACGCGTATGATGCGTGCTTTATGCAAGCATGACGTTTATAACTTTAAATTGATCACTCATTTCTAGAAATCGAATAAGAAAAACGCTTGTCATCCAACCACTCGGGCTGGCATGCCTATTCAAAAAACATTTACATACTTATTATAAAACTTGTGATTGTTTTTCAGCTAATCCCGTCTTTACGGTGATTTGCAAAATAGGACCCGCTTTTAGTCGCCGAAAGTACGATATAGCTTCTACTTTTCTGTCAATTTTTGTAATTGTAGCAGCAGCAAATAGTGTAGTGTAGCTACACACAACAGCGGACAGCTGCAGCTGTTAAGCGTCAAAAAATACAAACAAAGCACGTTTTCTCTATTTATAACCGTGCCTTATGTTTTTAACCGTGCATTTTTCCTAGATAAATATGTAATAAGTAGCCTATATCGCTCTCCGGCGTAAAAGGTAACTAATTTTCTGTGCAAAAAGTCACATCGATCCGTTACTCCGTAAAAAACAGGACAAGCCAACAAAGAAACTTTTGCGTTAATATTAATAGTAGCGAAAGTCTTGTTATAATCGCATAAAAATATTTATAAAAGTTAACTGATCGAGCATTCAACTTATTGAGCTTATCGTACATTTTAGCAACAAATACCTACTTGTTACATGATGACACTACTTAGACTTTGATTCTACCTGTTTTAGGTAAACTTGATTACTATTATCTTTACACACACATGGTTTCATTTTTCATTCGTATCAAAATCTCTTTTTGTGCGCTATCATTGACTTAACAAACACGTTAGACGTGTGCATAATGTATAAATGTTATTTTTATGCATTGACGTTATTATATTTGCACAACCTGCTAATCTGGGTAAACTATTCACTCACTACAGTTTCAAACATAACAGACAGTAGGTACACACAATTCAAATCAGTTTCAAATCTACTTGTTCTCATTTTCAACGCATGCATGCTCAGAACAACTCCACGCGTAATAACCTAGATCAATAAACTAGCATAATATATAAATCTACGTATATTATTTCTATGTGTATGCATAATTGATATAGGGACCGTTAGTGGGCTAGAAACATTGGATTTTGTTATAAGAAAAAAAATCTTTTACAGAAAATGATGTAAAAGGTTTGATACTGGCTGTACCTACCTACTTTAAAAAGCTCAATAGAAGATCGAGAAAAAATTAAATTGTGAAAAATTAATTTGTGTTTGTGTTTATTTTTTGTTTTTTTTTTTTGTAGTGTTCTTATCCATGCTTCTTCTAGTCTGGGAAATTGTTTCTAGGAACAAGACAACAAGCTTGTTTTAATTTCAAACAAAGTAGCGTTTGACCACGACGTGTGTGAGCGATGTGGTCGATGGTGACGCCCCGCTACACCTGGTGTTCGTAATGAAGTTGTTCAATAAAGAGTTTACATAATTATCATAGTGAGTAGTATATTACCTATGACAGTCATGCTCCAAGAGACGAAGTAACTGTTGACGCCAATCCACACGATGCACATTAAGAAGGAGAGGGGGTACCAGCGCCGGCGGGAGATGGGCGAAGGAATCGTGAAACTGAGGATGAGCCGCACTGGCCACACGTACAACCAGCCCAGCTGGTACAACAGTGACTTGTGCTTCGGGAACACGAAGATACTCTTCGGAGGTTTAGGATTAGCTGGCTCCACTGAAAATAAAACCACAATTTACAAGCGCTGCTTTTACAATCCAAATCTAACTTTTGGAAAAGGATGCTGACCTTTAGAGACTAGTGAATAGCCGTTTTTAAGTTATGAAACTAAATCATTGATAACTAATTAATAAGCTAGTTAAATTATTCTTATTATTTCTTTTAGGGCATTTTAACTGTGTTATTGTTTAGTTTTTAAAGCCATATCGGAGGCCTTCGTGTGGCCTGAAATTTTAGGTAAAAGGGGTAGTAGCTAACTCATACGAAAGAAAAAGAAGTAGTTTGATAGGTTGTTTAGTGATTTCAGGTTTCTCTGTTACTCAAATTTCTTGAAGTAAAAGTAGATGAGATTTAGTGCATAACATATTTATATCTAGGTAGATTTGTGAAGCATTTACAAACGGATATAAGATAAAAAGTCTATAGCAGTCCTTCGTTACCCGTGCTACTACCAGGGCAGATCGTCAATTTACAATTAATAATCTATATACATATATAAATCAAAATCGTATTAGTTACAAGACTTCGAAAACGGCTGGACCGATTTTTATGATCTTTGATTTGTTGGATTTGTCTTCGTCCGGAATAGGATAATAGTATTAAAATATGATATTCATCAATCTAATCTAATCTCTCCTGACAACGCCGTAATGCAAAAATTTAACTTGAAAAATCCTAACTCTGCTCATTTATTGTCTCTTACGTGGAACGAAGTTAGCCAGGTCAGCTATTTTGATATATAAATACCTATTTTTAATCTGATTGGACTAATGAGAAGAGCACTACTCCATTCAATTCTCTTTAGAATAATAGTAAAGTTATTGTCAGACTTTACTTTCATTACAAAAATTTGGCATCCCCGCAAAATATCACGGTTATGGTATCAACTATAAAACCCAGTTATTTGCTACTTTAATTAATGCGTATACACACAGTAACGTGAAGGTAGACTTTAGCGGCAGTTAAACTATCAACATAAAAATTCTGTTTTATTTCCAAAACTTGTGTTTCTTCGAGTGATAATGTGTGATATTGGTGGATTATTAACACGTTAAGTGCGAAACAGGGCTTGAAACACCCTGTTCGTGTCTCATCTTTGTAGCGGTAAGAAAAAACTTTAACTTCCTTGTCGTGCGAGAGCATAAATACGCTAGCTTCACGCGGTTAGTGTTGTGCAACGCATTCGAGGCTGCGCACGCGCGACGAAGTAAGACCGATTATGTCGAAACGTTGCCGAAAAAAGTTAATTAAGGAGGAAGATGAAGAAAAACCGGGTGGTGAATCTGAGTCAAAATCAGAATATAGGAAGATATTTCAAATACAGGTTAGTCACAAGTACCTATTATAACTATGTTTATTTGTTAAAATAAATAAATATCAGCAAAGTATGTTAATTTTAAAATGTGTATAATGTTGTATGTATGTATAGTTCCTTACACCTTTGCCCATCAGTGGGACTCGACAGGCTAGATGTAGGTATATCTGTATCGTAAGAAATTACATTATAAGTACGTACTCTATATATAGTTAAAAGAAACTTGAATGTGACATGTTGAGTAACTTTCTTCAAATAGACTGATGATCGTGATAACTATTAGTGTGTTTGTTTATTGAATTCAAACGGTGTCTTGCTCATCAAAATTTTACTCTACCCAATTTAACCAACTTAATCCAACTTTACCAAACTCTATCCAACTCCACCCGATTCTACCTTACTCTTACCCTAATCTACTCAGCTCGACCTTACTTTTACAGAACCTACTGCAAATAAATCACATCATCTCGAAAAGGGACCAAAGAAGAGGAGATGTGTAGGATGTTACGAAAAACTCCGCACCTTCTTAACGAGTCGTGAAGCTGACAAAAAAGTGAAGAAAATTCTCACAGAATGCACTGGTTGCAAAAAATATTATTGTTTGACATGTTTTAATGAAAAACATCCATACCAAACTTGGTAAATAAATACAATTAAATAAAATCGATATTTATTTTCCCATCACTAAATAATGTGAAAACCTGCCATTCTTCAGTGCGATGCGGGGTATATTAGACCCCACATTTTATTTTACCTATAGAAACTAAACTAACGAATCTAACCACGGGCGGCGGCAGATTTAGGTTAATAATTTCATTGTTAATAATAATCACGACAAAAGCCGTCCACTTCATCTTATCTGGCGCCAAAAAAAGGATTTTGGTCTCCTACAGGCGGTGGGGTTTAATATGCCTCGTGCCGCCACAATTTCTGGTATAGGACAAGGTTTAAAACAACCCGTAACGCAGTAATGGAATGTACAGATAAATTTGTGCCGCTCGGAACGTGTTAACCATTATGTTTCCGTTAATGTGTACGAGTGTGGAAACTTGAAATAAAGTTGCGAAAGTGACTTATCTAGTAGCTCCAAAAAAGTCCGTGTAAAGTTTCAGTAAAGCGCCACTACTACTTTACTTAAACACTATCCTCATCCCATCATCTCATCATCACCATCATCTATACTATAATATTATGAAGCTGCAGAGTTTGTTTGTTTGTTTGAACACGCTAATCTCAGGAACTACTGATCCGATTTGAAAAATTCTTTCAGTGTTAGTTAGCCCATTTATCGAGGAAGGCTATAGGCTAAATATTATTTCCAAAAAAATTAGGGATCCGTAAGAAAATTGCTATTTTGCAACCCAAGGTGTGAAATCGAAAACCTATTTTTGCGTGCGCTGCAAAAACTATTGACACTAGAACAAAATAATGTACTACGGGTTTGTAGGTCTCATTAAGATCTACAAAAAAATCCGCAAGAGCATATGTCTAACTATTATAGTTATGCCGCAATAAGTAATATTTTATTTTAAAAATTTAAAATTTAATGCCGCCTCTAGAAAAGGCTCTTTATTTGTATCTTGGTATTAATCCTTATCAAAATAAATTACTTCTTATTCAAAACTGATTCAATGCCTTTATAAAACTTTTTGAATCATTCAATTTGGACATTCCAGTCGAAAGATATCACGAGTTTAAAAATGTAAGTAGTAGTAGAGAAATAAACCCGCCGCACCCCAGCGCAACGGGAAACGCGGCGAGATGAGGGAGAATCTATGAAATAGGTAAAGTGCGGTCGCGGACCAGGAAGACCTTTAACAGCACGATTCAAACGTGTGGTCCGAAAAAAAATTAACCTAGAATTAAAATAGGATAATGGATACCTACAGCAGGTAACGCGGTGAGGGGGCATCGAAGTGCGGGAATAATTTTGGTGTAAACGGAATATATACACTTTCACGCCTAAACTACTGAACCGATTTAAATGAAATTTGTTATAGAGATAGTTTGAGCCCTGGGGAACGACGTAGGATACTTTTTATCGCGATAAACTGTAGCCCACGCGGGTGAAACCGCGAGGAACAGCTAGTCTATTATAATTGATTCAACTCTCTGAGCTTAAAATATTTTATACTTGAGACTGGCAAATACACTAAACACGTGACGCCATAACAAAAAAATAAACACGATTTTGTTGTTAATGTTAAAATAGGTTTTAAACCTTTTGTAATTCTATTTTCTGATTTAGATAAAGACCAATGCAGTCGGATTCTGTATATGAAAAATGAATAGGTACTTTGTAATTTTAATTAATAGTTTTTTCCCCTTTGTACAATTTTTTATTGCCTGATGGTAAATATAACAATCAGTATTGCCACGGAATAGCTGATAAGAATGTTCTGATATCACTCTAATGTGATAATCACAGACGGAGCCCAAGGTTTATTTACACCAATCGATCAAATGTGATCGCCCTGATTTCTTTTATTAACCCTACTTTTCCTTTGTCCGTGTTTATTAGCTTTGAACATCTATATACCTAATAAATAATTAAAGTAAATCTCTGATAGACAACTTGTTAACAACATCTAAATTTGGCACTAAACAACCGAATAAGAGGAATGCGACATGAGAATGAATTTTGGGGAAGCAGCCGGCGGCGGGTGGTTGTTTTAAAAGTGGATATCTGTTCACTGTTCATGAATAAACTACGGGAAGGATATTATTCCTAGTAGGCGAAATGTCTGTTTGTTTAAATTTTTATGTTAAGTGCCGATGTGTTCAATATTTGATAAACCTTCTCCCCTTTGTCGGACGAAATGAGATCTTTTAAGCATAATTCAATTGTAGTATGAGTATGTATATCATTGTCACTAGACCCATAACACAAGTTTCGAGCTTAATTTGGGGCTAGGTCAATTTGTGTGCAATTGTCCCCGATATTTATTATTATTAGTATTATAGTTATGGTGTAAATTAATTACAATGTTTTGTTTGATCTCATAATCTCCGCCTTAACAATTGTTTTATCTCCGTTTCCACATCACAAGGTGTCATCGCACCGGTGGACGATGACAACTTGCAACATCGCTTCAAGTGGACTTAGGCAACTTTATATCACCGACTCTGTTTTAGAACGTCAATTCAATCTTATTGCATTATGTATCATTTATTTATTACTTCCATTCTCATATTTTTTAATTGTGTAATATAGGCATTTCAATACACTAAATAGAGGCTAAGTCGCTAAATAGAGGATAAGTCGATGACGCTCAAGTGTTGTTGATCGATAAACAGTGTTTTATGTGCTTCGTCAGATTTCAAACAAACCAAGTTTTACCAAGATCTGTTTAGCGGTCTGGGCGTAGAAACGTAACTGATATACAGAGTCCACAAAGAGTAAATTTGACACTTTTATTATTAACTAGCTGCGCCCCGCGGTTTCACCCGCGTGGACTGCAATTTATCGCAATAAAACGACTATTTCCATTTTTTCTTTCTCTCCTGGCAATTACAAAGACAACAAAAAAAAATTGTGAAATCGGTCCAGTCGTTCACGCGTGATTCCGTGACCAAGGGAAATAGGGATTCATTTTTATATACTTATAAGAGAAGATGAAAGTAATAACGCCAATCATTTTTTAATATTTAGACGATTTCCAACTATTATACTTATACGTTACATTGCAATCTTATCGTATAGCGAAATGTTCAAATTCAAGTCCATTTAATCTTAATTTATTCTACACACGTGTGTTCAGTCTGATATGATCCGCAATGCACTTACAATCATTTTGAATCTTTTATATCACTTACCTTTATCTGATACTTGAGAATTCTTCTCCAAATGTATGATTGGGCTAACAATGATGGCACCTTCATTGAATGCTTTGTTATCTACACCCTCTTCAACTCCATTGCTTGCGACTACAACTATATCTGAAAAATAAAATGTAAGTTGTATAAAGTGTACCTAGTAAGCGATGGTGGCCGAACAGTTAGGCGTGCGACTTACAAGACGCCGACACCGAGTTCGAATCCTCTCGGCCCCGCACCTATGGCTTAATAAGTTATGTACGGATTTGCCATCGCTCAAAACGCTGAAGGAAAACATCGCGAGGAAACCGGCATGCCCAAGAACTGCAACATTCAAGGGCATGCGACATCTACCAACCCGCACTGGGCCCGCGTGGCAGATTACAGCCCATACTCTCTCCCTGAGAGAAGGCCAGAGTCCCAGCAGTGGGAACGTGAAAGGCTGATAATGATGATGATGATAAAATATAGTAGTAGTAGGTACTGATACTAGAATCCTACTTGGAGAACCAAAATAAAACGTTAGTTATACTATAATAAATGAAGTACTTAAAATTCTCCATAATTGGCTTCAAGATGCTTTTAACGAAGTACCTTTATAGGCACTTCAGTGCAGTAACATAAGTTAGAACTACATTGAAGTAATCCGTTCAAAGCACCGTGCGGCACTTTACTTGAACACGACATGTTTATCACTTCACTACAATGTTTCCGAAACCAACGTGTTGAATTTAATATTACCAGGATTGTTCTTCAGACTGTAAAGTCGTTATGTTGTGTGGTTTTTTCAATTGTTAACACGCATGGAACTTGGCACTCTATCATTACGGAACGAATGTATCTATCATGTGGAGTGTGTACCTACTGTATTTCCCGGAAATCGTTTTTTCCATGTGGCGATTGATGCCATTCGCAATTTTTGCCACTATAACACTTTACTTTTTTGTTTTTTTTGTCACACATCATCACCTCTAACAATAGGGTGTACTCGTGAAACGTAACTCAATTCAAAATTCAATAGTACTTTATTCAATAGGATACATTGTGATCACTTTAAAAAGTCAAACTTAAAACTAGCTACGCCTGTTCCAACCTCCTTACGCCGACAAAAGAACAGGCAAGAAACGCCCGGCAGGTATTTTTTTTTGGCACGAACACATTGACAATTTTATTCTTATTACTAATTCATTGAATTGGAACAAGTTCACCACAATCCCAAGCTTTGAGCAAGCTTTTTTTGTCACAATATAAATAGTCCGATATTCTATAATAAGCTATACTTCTAGAATTTCTCTTGGTTGGTTGTGCACATTGGGATATGGAAACATGAATATTAACGAGTTACGGGATTAAAACCAAAGCAGACCAGATCCCACAAGCAGCACCCGTTCACGGGAGAGGAAAGACAACTACCAAAAGACTACGTACGGGTAGAATGGTTACCTGTATCAGTATTGGCGCCTTTTTTGCTGCACTTGGCCACAATTTTATCATAAAGACTGAACAGTCTCATGCTGTTAAACATAAAGATGAAGTAGCACACGTACAGCACGCCGAGGGCCGAGGCCTCGTGCCAGTCAATCTGACCATCCCAAACGAGAGTCACCAAGACACTGACGTTCACCATGTAAATAATGACGTCCCGAGTAACGGGACGCACGCCGATTGCTATTGGCTGCAAATAAATATATAAAATTAAAAACTAACATTATTTATAAGACTGCACGTGCTAATTCATGTGCTGTAGCCGTTCTAACAATCAAAATTATTGAAAACTAGCGACCCACCCCGGCTTTTCACGGGTGCAATGTAGACTTATAGATGTACTAATATGGGGCAGTATATAAATAGAAAAAAAATCTATGTTAGGTTGCTTTTAAACTCGAAAAATAAAGCTGCCTATAATTTAAGTTTGTTAAAAATCATTTTCCAAACTACTTGGATTTACAAGAATTGCCACCGCGAATCTGGTGATTTGTACGAAGCTTAAAACAGCTAGGTTGTTTACGTACCCGAGTAGCAGCGAGACTTCCAATTGCAGCCACTCCCAGGGCGTTGAAGATGGCTGAGCCTACGATGGTGCCAATGCCCATATCTGACTGCGTAAGGAACGTCGAGATCATGTTCACAAAGAACTCGGGACAAGACGTTGCTACTGACATGAAGGTGGCTGCTGCTACATTCTGCAAGAGGCACAACGTACTGATTCATACCTTAAACAACAGAAAAACAGAAAGTTGCGAGGTTAGCAATGTACTCTTGAAAGGAGTCCTGCATGACTCCGGTGATTTGACGTATATAACTACGAGTACAAAAATGTTTAGAACAAATAATATTTTGTAAGGATGATACAATTGTGGCCCTTAGCAGGCACTGATACGGATTTCGAATCCCATCTTAGCCTGACTAATAAGTTATGCACGGATTTTTCCATCGCTCAAAACGATCCAAACGGAAAGTGTGTAGGCAGTAATGTACTACATCAGATATTTTCTTTTAAAAATATTAGTACTTTTTTACTTAACAATTGGATCTGTTATTTTATTGTACTGGTGATGCTACCAACTGAAAACCGTTATCTATCTATCGATTGGTTGTTATCGTCAAAATTCTTACTATCAACCTTGTATTTTATGAGGTATTGACTAAGATGACTATATTTATAACTCAACATCGTCACATCATATCAGCATTAAGTAGAACTAAAGGGAAATCAAAATATTATATCTTGATCTATTAGTTTGATTAGACGCTAGTGTGTACGTCAATGTTATCGCAGGATGCCTCACTAATCTACTTGTGTGAAAAACAAAGACAAGTCACCTACTTCAAATTATTACGAACCTGAGGTATCTTCAAGTCTTCGCAAATCAGTTCCACGCAAGGGATAAAGTAGTCGTTGCAGACTACAGCCAGGAGAGTGAACGCGTAGATACCGAAAAGTACGTATAAAAGGAATCCTCCTCTTTGCAACTGATCATCTAAGAAACAAAACGTTTTAGTTAGGTTTTCACATTACAACTTGTTTGAATATATAAATAGCACAAAGATGATGTCACGTTAGGTATCAGAATAAAAGCACTTATTAGTACATTTATTCACATAATTATGCATTTATGCCAAAAATTTACTGATTGACAATAATATATTTTTCTTCGCGATAATATTCGATGTACCTACCAAGTCTATAAATAGAATGATAACAATGTTAATGGAATGCTTTTTATGTTTGTGTAACTTACATGGATTGTGAAGCGAAAACCATTTTAACTACTGTTTCATTTTCCATTCAATTATGTAGTACCCTCCAATAGTGGCCATTACCTGTGAGGAGTCCGTCCGGAAAACTGTCAATTGAATTCCCGGGCACTAGCTCTCGTGCCACACTATCCACGTATTCCAGCCTAATCCGCGTCCACGGCAACCAATGCCATGTCTCCCGTTCGTCTTCTAGCTTCTTGAACAGATCCTCTGTCATGTACAACGTCTGGCCATTGATAACGACTGGCAACAACTCTGCATTTTCTGTCACATCTACAATGAACAACATTTCAGTTATCAGTGGTCGATTGTTTCCCCGCAGCACGGAATAGGTATCTGCTCGATACACTCCCCCGCAGTATATCGATCTCAAAATTAATAGTGATGATATGTTATTGTCCATCCAATAGGCGTCTTAATTTTGCTTTGAAAAAATCATAGATGATTTTTTTTTGAGACTTGCTTTTTCCCACGGCTCTGACCGCGCATAGGGTAACTAATTTTTTATATAGGAACACACACACACTCTTTGCCAGCTTTTACTGTAGCTGTGGTTGTAACACACGAATTCGATGTTTCAAAGTTTCGTTTTTGGAACCTGCTCCTACTGTTGACTCAGGACAGCCAGAATGCTAAAGCGAGCAAATCTACGGGTAAGAACTAATGCAGTTTAAACTTACTGAAATCTTCCAAAGCAAACACGCAGCAAGTGCATAGTAATATCAGCAGTGCCTTATACATAACGTTTGTTCCCTTCATCTTGAGCTTCTAAGTTCATTAATTTCAGGAAAATTACGAAACTGAAACAAAAAGTTGAATGATAATAAAAATTTAATTTAAATTTATTTATTAGATACAGATATCACGGATCCGTGTAGTTTGTAATATCATAAATAGAAAGAATCGTATATGGGGGTTAAAAAAAAGGAAAAAAGGAAGAAAATTTCATAATGATATGGGCTATATTAAAACACCACTTTTATAACGTTTTGAACCAATAAAATACCTGCTGTATGTAAGAAGATAAAAATATCTACCATATAAAGTAGAATGGGCTAAATTGCTACCTAACTTATAAATGGCAACGCTGCGATGGTTCTATTTATGGGTGTTTTGTGTAAAGCAAAATAGGTAGCAAGCTTTTAACTTACTATACATACTATACTATTATGAACGTAGTTTACAGATAATGTAATATTACGTAAAGCCATTAAACTAGCTCACTATTATGAGGCGCCCCACTGTTAAAATCAAAAGCATTCACTACAAGATTCAAACTACACTATAAATGATAATAATCTGTTATTATTATTTCTAATAATAGATAAATTATTTCCAACAAGATATCTAGAGATGGTTTACAGATATATTCATATCAAAAGATAAACCACCCAGATATCTATTACACCTACGACTGTGATTACAAACGACACAACTATTTTGTTGCGATAAATAATAATATGTGGGTAGTTGCAGAAGAATTTACCAGACCTGTAAAAGGTACTCTGAAAGTAGTCAATTTAATGAAAAGCCACACTATTGTATAGTAAATCATTGAACTGCTACCTAATATTGCATTTATAAAGGCTCCTACACACTACGTTACTGACATGCCTGCCAGACTGCGTCTATGCAAAATTATTCGCGTCGGAAACGAGGCCAGTTTGCGAGTCAGTTCGGGCCTTTCACTGGTCTCGTGTACGAATTACAGTTGAAGGCAGTTCAGTGAGTAAGTCAGTGAGACAAGCCAATCGTAGGTAAATCGTTTACACTCCATTCTCACCAACGTTTTAGTAATAACATACAGTAGGTACACATGTTATGCTCTATATGCTTACGTTTTTTAAAACACTTTTTTTATAATATGAATTTTCAATTTTAATTAGCCAAATGTTCGTACCCGGTCGCGGCTCTGCTCTCAGCTATTGAAAACTTGTTTTACTAATTTACATTGTTTAAAATATTTTGAAATTATCGCGTTCGCTATTTTTGTCTACTTTTCTAGCAATTATGTCTATTGGGAAATGGTGGTATTTTGCCCTACCTTTTACTAATTTATCAAATAGGAATATTTCAAACTTTTGCGCTCGCTTCGCTCACGCCTTTGTAATGATTATATTCTAAAAATGTTTTAAAACATACGCGCTCACTCCGCTCGCGCTTTTGTTACAGTTATGTGAGTTGTAGAATGTACAAGTATCCGTATTCTGACTCGGAAATGTACCTACATTAATTGCTTTTAGGGTATTACATAATATATTATAATGATTCCTTTCAGAAAACAACAACAAAGACAAACATACCGACACAATAGCAAGCCAATAAAGTAAAAGAACGCTATCAAATAACCGGGCAAGTTCGAGTCAAACTCGCGAGAGGAAAGTTTCATTCGCATTCAAAATTTTAAGTCCGAAGTCCATTGTAGTTATTTCCAGTAAACTATAAAAATAACGCAAATGTTTAAAATATACCGAACCCTAAAATTAATCTAAAAAAAAAGCAAACATACATGAATAGCTGCAATGTTGGAACTCACACATAAAATGAGAAAATAGTACCTACGGCTACAGCTTCTGGTGAACGAGCTCGTCCGGGGAAGAACCTAATCACCACTTCATCTCGGCGTTCATCCTTTACTTTGCTGCCCTAGTTTCAATGATATAAGGCTTTCTAAATTGGTTCATGAATATGTAACATATACGTGAATTTTTTTATAAATATCATATGCCTTTAAACTACGAATAAATAAGACTTATTATTTATTCGTAGCCTATATACCCACTATAGCTGTTGTTAGTGACTTCACTCTCTTGGAACAACAAAAAACACAAAACTTAGGGGCAAGGCCAAGAAGGGATAAGAACTCGGTATCGCGTGTTATTCGGCTACCACCGCTCACTATTGGGATGTTATTGATAATAAATAATTAACATTATTATCTTATCACATTGATTACCATCAAATAAGAACCGGAATGCGTCAAACTAAAATGTAATGCGTCAATCGATACTTAATTAGCTGATAATTAGTTGTCTTATCCATATTATATTAATATTCGTTTAAGACCTACTCTGAAAAGATTGATTGGTTTGGCTTTGAGAATTATAAAAACGCATAAAAGTTGGTTTTACAGCATGAGAACGAAATAGTTAAACTAAATTTATCTTTTAACATAATTTTCTAGTAAAACAACACACATGTAATGTAATATGGTATTCCGTTATCACGCAGGAATCTTTTTCTAATCTAAGACACATTGTTTACAAGACTTCGACCAGGTTCGATTCCCGGTTATGTATGAGAGATTAAAAAAAAGTTTGAATGCCATTATTATTAAATCAAAAATCGAAGCCATGGTTCTTAAGAACGGATTTCGCTATCTCTCATAGTTTCTGACTTCTCCCTACTGACCAATTTGGATTGATAACTCTGTATATTATGTAGAAGAATATCAACTCAAATTACATACTATAATTATTTTCACTCATATTTTTTCATACATTATTTCAACTGTAATCTAACCGTTTAGATAGCATAAGCTGATAAAACAGCCAGTTATCTCATTCTTCTCAGACTTGTTTTATGAATATCTTGATTTTCTTACTATAAACTCTATTATATTAGAATACTAGCTATTCCCCGCGGTTTCACCCGCGTGGGCTACAGTTTATCGCTATAAAAAGTATTCTATGTCCTTCTCCAGGGTTCACACTATCTATGTACCAAATTTCATTTCAATCAGTTCAGTAGTTTAGGCGTGAAAGCGTATATTCTGTATGCTCCAAAATTATTCCCGCACTTCGGTGCCCGCCGCGTTACCCGCTGCGCTGCGGCCACTGCATGGCCATGGATGGCGAGGCGGGGCGCGGGCGGCGCGGTGAGTTTATTTCCATTAGATTAACATTTTAATTTCGTAATATCTTTTGAATGGAATGTCCGATTTGAACAATTCAAAAAGTAGTCTACAGGTATTGGAACAATCTTGTATACGAAATGATTTATTTGGATAAGGATTAATATTAAAGTATGGATAACACGGTCTGATTTTAGTTGGCATTTTTAACAACTTACTTACTTAAAGTACGGAAGCGCTCTGTTGTAAATATCAATAGTGGCCAGCCATCCAAGTAGTTTTACAACTAGCAGACCCAACGAACTTCTAGTCATGATGAAATAATTAGCGCATAGGCATTCGCCACTTGGAAATATTGTTCTCTCTGTGCTTGGCGTGGAGTATTACGAAAACGTAACGATTAGGAATAACCAAGTGCTTGAGTGAGAATACTCGCATCATATTTCTAGGAAACGTATCGGTGATGCACGCGACCTAAAAGATATAGCACTTCCACAAGTTCTTACTTACTAGCCTACAGTTTGCAAAACCTACAGTTTGCTAGTAAGTAAGAACTTACGCTAAGTAAGAACTTATATTAATGTAGGTACACTACTTAACTATACGCCGTACCTACCTGTAATAACTTAAGTACCTAACATCTCGTTTTATATATAACTAGCTGTTCCCCGCGGTTTCTCCTGCGTGGGCTACAGTTTATCGCGATAAAAAGTATCCTATGTCCTTCCCCAGGGTTCAAACTATCTATGTACCAAATTTCATTTCAATCAGTTCAGTAGTTTAGACGTGAATGCGTATAATTATATTCTGTATACTCCAAAATTATTCCCGCACTTCGGTGCCCGCCGCGTTTCCCGCTGCACTGCGGCCACTGAATAGCCATGGATGGGGCGGGGCGGTGGTTTTATTTTCCATTGGATTGATATTTTAATTTCGTAATATCTTTTGAACGAAATGTCCGATTTCAACAATTCAAAAAATAATCCACAGGTATTGGAACAATCTTGAACATGAAATGATTTATTTGTATAAGGATTAATATAAAAGTATGGATAACACGGTCTGATTTTAGTCGGCAATATTAACAACTTTTAAAATGTAATAAAGTAATTATACAATGTTATCTTTAAGATAGAGACATATGCCATCGTGGACTTTTTTGTAGACCTACATAAGATACACAATTCCACCATACATCATTTTGTTATATCTCAAAGGGTATATAAGCAGCGTTTTCGTTGATAGCTCCCAGACGGCTTATTTTTTTCCGACACCTCCAACAAATATCGTTATATTTTAGCCAATGTATACAAAAACATAACAAATTATATCCTTAAACCTTCCTCGAGAACCACTCTATCTATTGGTGAAAACGGCATGAAAATCGGTTCAGTAGTTTTTGAGTTTATCGCGAACAGACAGACAGACAGACAGACGCGGCGCGGAGGACTTTATTTTATAATAAGTAGTGATAGTGATAATGATATATTTTATAAAAATGTATCATTATTATTCTTTTATTGCTACTAGTACTTTGAAAACCTTGCTATATTACCTCTTTATATAATAGGTAAATAATTAATATATATACTTATGTAAAATCGCGGTACGTGTGTTCGTAATTCTTCTCGTCCTAAACAGGTTGACCGATTTTAATGAAATTTTTTTTTAAGTATTGTTGGGCCTGCGTTTGACTACATCTCACCTGATGATTAGTAACGATGCAGTCGAGGGTGGGTCACGCTGAAGTGCCATGAAATGCCTATATGTAAGGAGATAGTTGGGACTCTGGGAAGAATACCTTTTTATTGCGATAAATGGTTTTCCATGCGGGGGGTGTAACCACAAGTAACCTCTAGTGTATCCGAAATCTCCATATTATTTATGGATAGTGGGTATTAGTTATTGCATATATACTCGTATTTTAGAATGTTTTGTTAAAAAAACCTTTAAAATAGGTTTTTCATACAACTAATTTTGCTGCCTTTTTCTTGCAAGTTCAGGGTGACATGTAGAATATGTAATCTAGCATTAAGTTCTTATTGTACAATGTTTTGTGCTAAAGTATTATATAGAGGTACATATATATTCCGTTAATTTTTGTGAACATTCAACATTTTTTTGTTTTAACTAATTCGGAATCTGACATCTAATTGATGGTCAGATGTTTTTGTAAACGAAGGTAAGTTTGACACTAGTATATCTACATATGTGTGTATTAGTGAGTGAGAAAGCAGATCGTTTACCTGATGTCAGTGGCTATGAAGCTCAAGAACAAGTGGTCCGGTGCCGTTTAATTTGTTTTTACTTTGTCTTGTTAATGATGATGGTTCTTTGCTGTTTTGTTAAAATTTGGAGAATGTCAGCTTCATGCAAACAGTTGTTTCAACTAGAAACCCACCACACCATACCATAATTATTATATGAGGTATCTCGTAATAGGTAATTGTTTCGAACAAGCCAATAAAGTTAATGTAGAAATCGTAGTAATAGAGTACCTCAATAACTATTTATTTATAGCTCAATAAACACCGTGTTTTAGTTAATTCAAAATTGACTAAAACAAGATGTTCTTCATTCGAAATCGACATCGTAAAAGTAAGATTTGCTTTTAGGGCATTCATTATAAACCATAACCATAATAACTGAACCTTACCGTAACCGTACTGCAATGTTTAAAATTAAAAAAAGTATCAATAAGCACTTAGACTTTTCTAAAAACCTATTTAATCAATCTGTTGAAAATACGAGTTGACTTGAGAACATTCTCATTTTGGTTTTCGTTGATTAAAAATAGAAATGATATCGATAATATCAAAACAAAGAGTTGCGATCAGTATCGATACATAGGTAAACCTCTTTAATATTGAAGAACTCTAAACAATTATTGGCTTTAAAATAAACACAGAAATCGAAGTTTTTGAATAATATTATGTATATTTCTTAGGTGTTCAGTAAGAAAGGTTTATCATTGAGATAAAAAAATAAAAGAAGATAAAGTTCACTTGTAAAACATGACTCGGTAAACACCTGAGAATCTTCGTAACGTCTTTTCATTTTTCCATATAGTCTGAAGACAAATCTACAAGCAGAAGTAGTTGCTAGTCATGTTTCACGGCGTTATGACATTGAAATATCGTTAATAACTGTTTATTATGGCCTTAACAACAACATAAGTTCAAATTTACATATTGGGAATTATATTATGGAAAGGCCTATGCTTGGGATTTCTCTAAGCAATGGAAGTATGAAGAAATAATAATAAAAATAAAATAATTCGTCCTCTGAAGTGCAATCTTTCAATCCTCAGATAAAAGTTATCCATACAATATAGCAAAACACAATCAAAATACAAAACGTACATTGTGTAAAATGAATAGGATAATTAAGTGTTTAGTAAGTTAAGTAGTTTATAATTTATTGTTTGTAGAACTGTTATCTGGTCGATAAAAGATCACCCCCTTTATCTATAGAAGAACCAAAGTTACCAACGTGATCAGAGAATAAATAAACACAAGTTTAAACAAAACCCACTTACTTTTAATAGCAGGATCACGAACCAAACCCGTCCTGAATCAGTCTATAACATTTTTAACAGTTTTAAACAACAATTTGGTACCATTCCGCAATCTTCAGAATCTGATCAAGGCACTGAAAGAATTATATCAATGCTACAGGTTTTTAAATAATCATATTTATATGATAAGGAATCATTTCAATTTTCTACCACATTCAGCGATTATATGATATATTTAATGCATCGTCGATAGTGAACAATTACAAACATTGTGATAATATTGTTTTTGAAGCACATCTTTTAGTTCGATTGTTATTTGTTAAACATTAGCACTTCTTAATTCGTTGGTATTCCTTGTAGGTCTGCGTTCTATACTGGAACTCCTCCATATGTGCTCGAAGATTAAATTATATGTCATTGATAAGATTACCGGTACATTAGAAATCGACTGTAATGCTCATAATAGGTGTATAGATATATAATCCGTTCTATCATACCACTCGCTTTGCATCCATCAGTCAATTGAATCATGTTTATTTGACATTCCTGAACTTTTAAGATATTTTTAGTCCTAACTCTTACAGTCAGCTTGAAGAAAATGAGGATAAGTACTCCAATTAGGCTGTTTCAATTAGTAGGAAGAATCGTGACTATATATACATAGGTTAGATACATAGATTTGCATGTAGAAAATATGGGAACTGATACTTACCGTGTATAAGTATGTGTAGCCGCGGAAGAAATTCTTATGTAAGAGTCAAGCAATAAAGGTAGAAGAATTTCAAATTTTATAGTGTCTAATTATTTAAATTATATCTAAGGACACTACCCCACTAAACAATTATTGTTTCTAGAGTTCTCCCACTTTTCTCTTTTCTCACACAAAACATTTCTCTCTGAGGTGTAAAAGTGGAAGCCTATAGGTATCTCGTTTATTTATGCTAGTTTCTGAAAATTGCTACTTTTCTATCCAGGTTTGTAATTTTTTCCTTACCATTTAGCAACAACTTGTTTTGAAAATGTATAAAATGTACAAGATACTGGTATACCTGCATAAAAAGAACCGTCACTTCGTTCTGTCTTGTGCTACTGCTAGTGTCCGACCTGGAGCTCGCAGAAGTCATTCTTGACTAACGGCCGTTCCGAAATTGAAAAAATTAGAAATTTGATGTTACTGTATGGAGCATATGTCAATTTTCTATCTCCAGTAGGGCAAACCGTAGATAGATCGGTTATTGGGAACGGCCATTAATCATTCCAGTGGTACAGTAAACGACAAAAATCACTGAACAATTAAAAAAATTACGATTGCCAACACACCAACTTTTGACCGCATTATCACTTAACATCAGGTGTGTGTTGTGTTGTGGTAAAACGCTACCTCGTAAGTTTAAAAAAAAGCATTACTAAACTAAAACGCATTTGGAAAATCGTCAGCTGCTTTTGTCGCTGACTGTACCCAGCATGTTCGCTGATTTAGCTAATTCTAAAAATCCTAACTAGGTAGGATTGTGTATTTATCTGTTGATCAACGGTTGTTTATCTCACAAGTGAACAGTATGCTCATTTATCTAAGCATAGAGTATTCAACTGGAGTCGATGTAATAAATCAGGTAAAGTGTAAACTATCAGTGATAATAATAAATCTAGGTTAGATAATCTGAATACTCTTCGATATCAAATCTTCTCAAAACACATTCATGAATTTGGTCAAACCAAGGTCAAACTCAATCAGTAGATTTTTTTAAATTTTATTCTTAGTTTTTGAACAAACTATTAATCCTACTAATACTATAAACGAGACAATTTGTGAGTTGGATGGATGTTTGTTACTCTTTCACGCAAAAACTACGGAACGGAATGAAATTTGGAATGGAGAAAGCTTATACCCTGGAGTAACACATAGGCTACTTTTGATCCCGGAAAAAGGTTCCTGTGGGATAACGAGAAGACGCGGGTGAAACCGCGGGATGCAACTAGTTTGGATAACCGTGTCATGGGTCCTATACTTCTTCTTTCTTGCAATTTCTACCTACAATAAACTTTTTATGAATAAATTACAATATCTACTCGTATTTACTTGTTTCGCGCAGATAGATGTTCTTCCTCTTATAGTAATTTTCTAGGAGACTTTATTTTAACATTAATTATGCAAACGAATACTCTAATAATAAAGATAAATGCAAGAATAAATTAAAACAAGGTGTTTAACATAGATTTTTTAATTTATTAAATTATATTTTGTGAGCTTACAATCATTTATTACCTTACATTAAGATAAAATTCATAATTTTAATTTTAATATTACATAATACGTAAATTGACATTATTGAATAATCAATTTTATAGACATTTGAATTAAAATAAACACAGTGAACATTAAAATAGTGCAATTTCTAAGTAGGCAGTTACATAATTTATAAACTTATACAATTATTATACTAATTTATTCTTATTCATTAGTAAAACTGTAAATGCAACATTTACATAAGTTGGCTAAATATTTTTGATACACAAAATAGGCTATTGCTTTCCCTGAGCTGGGACTCAGGTCTTCTCTAAAAGAAAAAGGATATGCTGTAATCTACCCGCTGGCGCTACGGTGTGATAGATGTCGTAAGCCCATGAATGTCGTGGTTTTCGGTTTTCCTTCACCGTTTGAACGATGGAAATATAATAAAATACCTAATACCTGGGGACAAGTTCATTTTTGGACTTCCTTATGCCAAGATCCAATTCCGTCTGACGCTGTTGCTGTATAGACTTTTCAATCCAGTTGTTGATTTTCACATCACTTTCATTCACTGATTTAGTTTTTCTTCGCTTGTTTTTATGTTCCCGTACAGATCCATAAACCAGTCGTTGTGTAAAGAATAGAATCAAGTCAAAAAAGGATAACAATGTGAAACCTAGCATGAGACTGAGAAGACCGCCAAACGCCGCTGAAAAGATACATGTTTATTTTAATGATGTATTATATCATCTGCCCCCTGACGCTACATCGTGCTCTATATCCACGGTTTTATTGATTTCCCGCAAAAACGCTTTGCTTTTGGTGGAATGAAAAACATCCTACGTATTTTATTGTAATTATATATCTAACCTAACCTTAGCACTATATTTCAGCCCAATCCGTTGAGTGAGTTCAGCCGTTTGATTGGCTGACTGACAGTCTAAAAAAACATATCAAAATCCAAACATTCGCAGTTTCTTACATTAGTAAAAAGGCTAAGGATCTTACTTATTACTTATATGAATATAATAGAACATTATTGCATATTCTATGCTTATATATACGTAATACGTATGTAACACAACACCTAGAGTAAATATGTAACAAGTGTGTAACAACTCATCGATAACCTCTTTATAGAAAGATAACTGGATAAGTGATGAAATTACACCAGAAGAATTATTATTGCTAGAATATCTTCATGCCGAATGTAACAAGCATTATACGAGACAATCAAACGGATTATACAAGAATCACCGTAAAGGTTAGAACTTTGTTACAAAATATACCTCTAATATAATGCAGAATTTGCCAGAAGAATTTTCTTGTCTTTAGATCTACGCTAGAAGAAGGAACATGAAAACTACAGACTTCAGAGAAATTTCTGCTGCACTCATAAACAAAGCTGAACTGGCAAATCACACACAAGTACCGGCTTGAATTGCAAAGAAGGAAAATATTCAACGGTTTGACATAATGTAGGTACGATATATTAAAAAAGTACCATTACGTGAAATTTCTTGCCGCTGTGATATAAAACATCTCTCGATGAAGATCTCTGCTAGTGAATCTATACATTTTTATAATACAATGCTGTTTGTTTCAACAATATCTTCTCTAAATTATCTAACAAATTTGTATCGCATCAAACCAGCCCCGAAGACCGTACAAGAGAATCATGTATAATGTAATGTAATTTTAGTAATTATGCTTTAAAAGCTTGGTTAGGTATTGACATGGTTATTGATGTTAGAGTGCGTGTTGACGGCGCCGGTCGTACAGCAGAATTTCCT
This sequence comes from Opisthograptis luteolata, assembly GCA_931315375.2. NCBI lineage: Eukaryota > Metazoa > Arthropoda > Insecta > Lepidoptera > Geometridae > Opisthograptis > Opisthograptis luteolata. The sequence continues at coordinate 9,434,893 of OV928033.1, forward strand.
GTCATTTCTCAAGTCGTGCATTAGTAGGTATAGATGAGCGTATAAGTATTCTCGGCATTAGACTTTACTCTTAAGATATTATTTTTTCGTACAAATTGAGATCTTCTAGTCGAACGTTAACAATTGTTTCATTGTTATCATTCGCCTACACGGCTAGGAGGCCTTTTCTCTAATGGAGATTATCTTTTGTTTATTTGTAACATAATTTAAAGTAGACAAAACAACATTTTAGGTAAAAATAGTTCATGATTGACAAGTACTATAGTGTTAGCCATCGAATCTGGCTAACTAAATATTTCAGCTCCTGTCCATGCAGTTTTATGTGAAGAAACCGCGGTAAGCGAAATATTTACCCTAAAAAGTTTGAAAAAAACTACAGTGCCGTTTACCTAACTGCTCGGAGCCATAACTGATGGAGTATCGTATAAATCTAACCGCTTGTTTAATAAACATACCTGAACAATTTAGCCAGTTGAAGTAAACATCGCGTCTAAATCTGGTGGATACCAGGTCGTTGAAGAATACGTTCAGCAGGGAACGGTTTTCTAGGTTCACGTCATTACTGAAACAAAGGTCTATTATAAGATAATATACTCGTACTTACATGATTTGGTTCTGATTCTAATAAAATAAAAAAATACTTGACTACTTGTAAGGGACTATTGGGCTATAGATTTATACGTAGGTTCAAAGAGGAACAAAGTTTTGACCTACATTGATTTTGACCAATAACTTGTTATTATTACCAACTGACTTGGACTAAACTTAGTTGAAAATGTATAATGGCGGACTACTATAAATAACAACGGAGATTTTATGACACTGTTACAGATAACGACATTAGAATAATGTTTACTATTTCGTTTATGATCTCGAAACTATTTCGTTAGGCTGTTATGAACTTTCGAAGTGAGTCAATGTGAAACGAACAAGAAGTTTCCGTCAATTTAAGTTAATTCAGTTAATTCTGACATTTTCATTTCTATTCATTTTATTTGTTTTGTTAGTGTAATTGGTTTTTCGTGGCTACTGAAGCCCTTGTTATCATGTGTCATGTGCCGGCTATACTGACACTTGACAATCGTAAAAGGATCGATCTGTGATACCCTGGAGTCATGGCTGGCCTTTAGTCTGAAATCCAACATACACGAACATTCTAGCGCCATTATAGCTCAACCAGCAGTCTAATGAGCTGGTTATGGTTGCAAAAACTGCCGAAAACATTAAGTGGTAGGATTATACATGTGAAATGAAATTGAAACTCTTTGACTATCATGCCAGGGCCAACGACAGGCCACTTTACCTCTTTTCACAAAGCTTGCCAAGCGTAGAACGTTCTACGAATCGTTCTGGCCATGCGAAGAAGTCATGATACAAATAATTCTGATAAAAGTGCATACTTCGTAATATTATTTGGTTCAGAATCTTTTCACTACAAGCCCGACGGAAAGAAACAAGTAATGCTTTGCCACCTAACACGGTTATGTACCTATATCATCATCATCAGCCTATTACGTTCCCACTGTTGGGAATGAAGCCTATACTCTTAGAGAGAAAGTATGCGCTAGTTAGGCTAGTGGCCAGCCCATATCAGAGTTTTAAGAACGCTCGATGGCCTCTCACATTGACTAAAGACTGATATCGGAAGTGGAGATAGAAATTTGACATAAGCTCCATAGAATTAATATTTTAGGGCAAACCGTGGATAGATCGGTTATAGGGAACGGCCGTAAGACGACAACCGGAACCGACGCATAACGTCTAAGGCCAAAAGCGCTCGGTTGTAAATCCACTAGTGGTCACCCATCTAAGTAGTGACCGCAGAGATTTGAGTAAGTTTCGCTACAAGCGCTTCACCTTCCCGCTCTCCCCCCATACCCTGTATTAGGTACGTGCTAACTAAAAGATGTGATGCTATATGAAGGTATATAGTACAAGTACTTACAAAAATGGTAGGCCAGTCAACTTCATATTTTGGGGCAGTCTTCCCATCGCCACTTCTATTGGGTAGTCGTAATGTTCACACTCAGGAAGGCAAGTGAATGTGCTTTCCATATCTAGTGCTGAGATATGATCTAAGTTCCCAGTTCCTGGAAATTTATGAGTGAGATGGGTATTGTAATAATATAACATGACGATCGTACAACTAGCTACGAACCGATGATGTTACGGTTTGGAGGTTCGATAGCTGATTGCTCCGTAGTGGTGCTACGATATTTTTACAAATAAGTAGTCATGCGGAAAATTTAGGTATACATATGAATGATAAAACGGTAACTTTCCGACGGCTGTACAAACTTTAAAACTCTAGTTTATACGTATTTTTAACGTAAAAATGCTGTTATTTTAATCAAATACACCTATGTATAAGCAGCGACACGCGTTTCTCAATTAAAGTGATTTATGTTTCTTGCGAGTTTTGTAATTTATTTGTATTTTATGTTACGTTTACAGGCCGCCTTTTTCATCCACCATTTTCTCACAAGTGCTTCTTCTAAAATAATGTTGTTTTACACATAGCCGCTATTTTACAAACGGAAGCTACTACTCATTTTCAGGATGTTAAAACATTAGCCCGTGAAATGTTTCAATTTCTCATGATGCTATCTTGCTTACTCGTACCGTACGTAGGTAAGATACTTATATATACGATACAATTGCTGTTCTACCTAATTTCAATCAAATTAACCAACACATTATAATACATCTTGTGACTTTGTTACTAGACTAATACAAAACATAATATTTACTAAGTGTGTTCTCCAAGCAGCTCAGGTCTTTAAAATTGCATATTCGAAGATATTCTGTAAAAAAAAGTTTTTCAGATTAAGGCATGCATAAAAGTCTTCCCTGAAATGAAAAGGTGATCACTATCGTCTGGGGGAATTATGTATATCACATCTTAGGGGTAACGTTACTACACTTAAGAGTTGGCTTTGTGTGTAGTCTATATAAGAAAGATAATTAGAATTTTATCATTGGTTTGTAGGTATATTCAATCTTTATTACAGTCATGTATCTATCTATTTACCACAAGAAGCATATTAATATTTAACTAAATTCAATTATACGTTTGGCTAAGCTGAAGGGCATCGCCAGAAGAGTAGAGGGGGTGTAGTTCGTGTAGCTATCCCCCCTAGAGACTCGATAAAAATTAATCATATGCCGATTCATTCATTGTTCATTTATATTTTCGCGCGTGAACACGATTCAAAATCGAAAAATGTACTAGGGACCAGATGTCATGTTTTATTGATGTTTTTTTCTTGTAGTAACTTTGGCATTAGCTAACGAAGCCCTTAGCTAGGCTAGTCTACCTCTAATATATGTGCCTTTTTATGTTTTACCTTTGCCACAACCATATTTAAAATCATTATAATCATCATAGTAAGAATTAGGAAGAGCTACTTCTAAAATAACTTTGCAGAGAATTAATATTAAGACTGTTTGATTTATTACTGCAATGTTCATTTGATATAATGTACTGGACTACCGTTACACTTAATGATAGAACGCTGATAGCGTTACTTAATGGCAGGATGCAGATATCGTTATATCACTTAATCGTTTAAGCTGCAAGCTGTTGTCAATGAATGTGCCAGGTTTGTCACAGGGGCAAAAATTGAACCGGTGATCTCTTTAATTCTGCCGCCAAGCAGTAGTGTGAAAGCATGACAGTGTTCCAATTTGCAAGGCTATGTAGCCAACGTAAATCGAACACTTACTAAATTACTAAATTAAAAATTACTTATTTTCCTTCTTTTATATAAATACTAGCTGCGCCCCGCGGTTTCACCCGCATCTTCCCGTTATCGAACCTTTACCGGAATAAAAAGTATCCTATGTCTGTCTCCTGGTTCTAAGCTACCTTTCTACCAATTTTCAGCCAAATGGGCTCTGCCGTTCTTGAGTAAATGTGGTGTATCTTCAAATACTTGCATTGTGCGGGTACTTGTAAGTGCACCGCCTTTATAATAAATCACTTTACTGCCAGCCTATGTGTTTAGTTGTGCCTCCCGGGTCCCGATATATTAGTATTCCTGTACATCCTAATAAATAGTGTAACTAACACGACTTTCTTTTATATTTATATATAGATGAGCAAGTCGGAGCTCTCTACAGTCAAGGAATACATAACAGATGTGTTAGGGACACTCGATGTTAGAAGATAAAACATCGATGTTGCATTACATAAAACATCGCAACATCGATGTCACGTCACGAACACGTACCTAATCTAAGTCTATGAATGCTTACCCAGAGTTTTCGACGACCGATGTGGCGCAATGGGCGGATAGCCGACTGTGAAGCGTGAGGTCGCGGGTTCGTTTCCCGCTACAGAACAAATATTTGTGCATTGAAAAAAAAAAGCGCAAGTATTTATTCTGTGTCTGGGTGTTGTGGATCCCCGATCCTCGTAGTTTCTGATACCCTAGATACAGGGAAACCTAGTTAGGGGTCAGAGCCTATGTATGTGATTGTGCGGGCATTATTATTATTATTATTTATCAAATTCTGAATGCAACCAAAATACGAAAAAAACCTTTGTCTCGTTTATTCTCAAGTTTCTGAATCCTGATCCTACACCCTGAATCTTCAATTTAATAATTTCTTGTTTAATTTACATAATCATGTGATTTTAAGGTTGGTTCATATCTTGACAACGATGTTTGCGAAAAACATCGATGTTGGCGACATTGATGATTTGTGCTCGATAAACATCGAGTATCGATGTTCAGCCATCGATGCCATCATCGATGTTTTTGCAATATCGATCATCCCCAATGTATTTATGTGCATTAATTAAATCGGTTGCAGTCAGTACCTACAGCTAAGTTCTAGTGTAAGTTTACCTTTCACTGGAAAGTAGAACGGCACGCAGTCGCATAGCCTTTTTATTAATTCTATTCTTTGGTATGCTATGCAGTTGTGGAGAGAATACCGATGGATTTTTCCTAACTTTACCTGAAAATTATAATAGTAAAATATATACTTAGTATGAAAAAAATAAACTAAAAAACACACTTTTATTACGGACTCGTCAAAACGAATCATAAGTATGAGCCAAAGCTCGAGGGGTTATTTATTAGTATAACATATACAAACAAAGTTTCATTTTGATACGAAAATTAGAAATAGGCTAAAATTGACTTCTAAGATTTTATTACATTGTTAGTTACAAGCTCATGAAAATGTTCTAAAAATATACAATTTTCTTCTTCAGAGGAGAAAAGTATTCGGTGGAAAATACATACTCGTATTTGGGCTAAAACTTTTCATGGAAAATATAAGCAATATGTCAACTCTCAGCATCGTCTCAGCGGCCTACATATCCGCCATTTTGTTTTTGCCTCGGCTTTGCGGGTACTGTTCAAACATCGATAAATCGATAGACAACATCAAACAAACACGAAATTTTCTTAGATAAAAAGTTCCAAAACACCTAGTAACCGAGAAAATATTTATTTCAAGTTTTCGACATTATTTATCTCGGTTCCTGGCCGTTGTAAGAGCTTGAACCTGAAGGAATTTCTGTCATGCATGATTTCACTTTTACCTCGTTGCTATAGTAGCACTCTCTCTGCTCAGGCTTGAATGACTTGATGCCGCTGGTGGTGTAAGTCCTTTCTGGAGACAGTGCTATCAGAACCTCGGTGGATGGATTCAGCATACGCACGGGAGAGTCCTGGTTGAGTACGTTGTATGCGCTGTCTATGTACACCTGTTTAAAAGTATCTAATAAGTTATAGTTTTGCTCCTAAGGAGGCTGGCAGCCTCAACAATAGAAAAACGATTACTAAGCTGGTAATACCGAGGTATATTTTCTTGTGTAGGTAAACTTCATCGCGTAAGAAATGACTGACATCAATTCCAGTAATCTGAGAGTTTCAGATCAAGTGTGAATTTAAGTCGATCGTCAAGTATCTTTGGGCAAATATTGGAAAGATTTCCCCACGGAAAAGGTCTTACAAACATAATTATGGTCTATCGGATTCGGTCAGGCGTTGACGATGTCACTATTGCGCAGGTATACATAGGCACGTTACCCGTCTATATGCCCATAAAAATTGCCGACCGGGCCGTAGTTCGTTTACATTTCATCTTACTCCGTTTACATACCGATACCTCTAATCATTTTCCATTATAAATACTAGCTGCACCCCGCGATTCCACCCCTGTCTTCCCGTTATCCCACAGGAACCTTCTTTCCGGGATTAAAAGTAGTGAGTAGTAGTGGAGAAGGCTCCAGGTTTCAAACTATCTCTAAAATTATTATAATCCTTCAGGGGGTTCTCAGATAGTGCGAAGACTAGAGAAAAAAAACTTCACTAATTGCACGAAAGGAAGATCTTATCTACTTACATAAATGCTACGCTGTTTTGCGATACCTACTTATAACTGAATTGAATAAGCTATTACTTTATCTGTTGCCATGATTAATTTAAGATAGAAGTAATAAAAATACTTCATCGCATATACATATTTATATCAATACCTCAATGCGATAAAAACGACAACTGATAGCTAGCTCCTTATTATAATATTGTAACTACGCGTTATGTCATGTTATATATACTTTTTGATTGGACAGTCAACTACAGTGGTGTCCTTGTCCGGTTCGTTAATGCTACTGATATTTCAATACACATTTATGTCTATACATATACCTATATGTGGAATCAAATCACAATTATCACACTACGGGGTCCGATATTATAAGAACACTGAACTCTATGACTTGTAGCTGTCCATTCTCGTCCTAATATTAGCTGACTTTTCAGACATTTCAGTGGCTTAGAAACACAATTAAAATAGACTGAATTGTTGTTCTGAAATTTATAAACTCGTTGTTTACATCAAACTGCGCCCGGTGGTTATACCCACAGTTTTCTCGCTGTCCCACTAGAACCATTTTCCGGAACAATATGTAATCTGTTTATCCAAGATATAAGCTACCTCTATCGTCTATGTTTGTTACCTCGTCACACTAAAACAGCACAATGGATTTGAGAGACATAAGAAAAGGTCACTTACTGGCTGCACGCCCCGCAGCTCTATATACATACAAATACCCTTATTGATAGCGATGATGACTCAGTGGTACCTAGTGACGTTGGCTTGCGATCCGTAGGACGTGGGTTCGAATCCTATAATGAGCTTGAGCTTTCAGTGAAGGAAAACATCGTGATGAAACCATAGCTTGGTGGTAGGGTATTTTCTACTACTCGCCTGGTTAGCTACCACCCTCTAGTTAAGAATCTGTCGCCAAGCACCTATCGGTGTGTTCCATTAGCCTCACTTGAGAGCCAGTTCCCAGTCCAGGAGTAGCGTGGCGCCATCTTCGACCAAATCGTCATTTAACATCAGGTGACTTGTGGTCAAATGCTACCCTGTAAATAGTAAAAAAAAAAACTACTACCGATTTAATGATAAAACTAAAGTGCAATTGAATACTTTGTCAACCTAGCTTTGCTACTAGACCATTATGCTTATTCGGCCAAAGTATACCTACACGGCCTCTATTCGGTTATCGCTTTGCTTTACCAGTTTTATCTCTTATCCATCTACATTGTGTAAATTATGTTCTTTTAATGAGTTTACATTTTTACAAAATCAACAACAGCGCGTTTAAAAAAACCTGAATTAATGATCAATTCTCTAAATTCTCACCTTCTTATAACCTCGTTTAAATCTATTCGCCTTGATGCAGATACATCAAATTTGAAAACCAATATTTATAAATACTTCTTTTTTCCACTATACCAATGGATCTATTACTAATTTGTTGTTTACTTTTAGTTTCAAAAATATAGATATCTGTTATCTACTTCAATATCTTCATAATGATGTTATTATCGTCTTAGTAGATATTATTAGTAACGTGATTTACTTTAGTAGGTATTTAATAATAGAATACACTATACTAGAATAAGTATAATTATTTAAATCATACTACCTATACTAATGAGATATAGATACACCCACTATATTTTGTATATGTATTTAGATAATCCAACCACTATCATACCAGGGTTTTTGTAATTAAATTGATTAATAGCTTATAAACTGTTCGGTACTTTTGAAGCCACAGCTTAGATAAAACAAAGATATATTATCAAAACTGAATCCTACCTAAATAAGAAGGCTCGTCTGAATTCACACTCACACAAGTGGTGTGCAAAATCTCACAATTTGTAATTATGGCTTATTAGTTATTTATAAATACTGAACTCCTGTTCACATGATTTTTACCCCTGGTTTGGTATGTGAGATGGCATATTCATGATTATGTAGCCATTTTACACATCTAGATGACGCAAGAAGCTGGAGGAAATAGAAAATACCTATCGTCACTTTCTTAGTGCACACATCATTTAAGGAAAAGCTCTTGTCGGTGCAATAATATGTCCCATCTTGTTAGGCCACAGTCATCTTTTGGACCTCTTGGTATGACTGAACGTCAATCGTATCTTTGACTTGGTCAATGTCCTCTCGATCTACCTCTCCCTTCTATTTTTACCCTCTCTTCCCATCTATTTTTCCTTCTAAGATAGTTTTTACATATTCCTACCAAGTGGCCAAACATATTTCCTTATCAATCACATCTTTTATTATACGAATAAAAATATTCAAAATAAAAGCAGTTATGAAAACAAATCGCACAAGTACTACAATTATTGAGAAAATGATAGAAAATGATGATAGAGCCTAGCTATAGCTACGTTGGTACGTATGCGTACCAACTAAAGTTAAATAACACCAATGAATTATCAACTGTTGCACCTCAACTAGCCGTGAACTAGAAAAAGCTTTCTAAAAATGAAAATTGCGTTGATCGTCGCTTAATTGGAGGGTTGACATTTCCAATAATAGGAATGTCGCACGGGTCTTTCAGCGAGCCAAAATGATTTTGACATTGGTTAACAGACTGTTGGGTGAATTTTACGTTAAATTGTGTACCAGAAACAATATGCATCGTTTTCTTTTTTGTCACTTTGTTAATAATAAAACATTATAACGCTAAAGGGCTAACGTCACTAATGATCACACTTATTACTCTTTTAAACTAAGTAACGTCTATTTAAACTGGTGATTGGTTGTAAATGTGTCGTAGACTTGTAGCTATATTTTAATCACTTGCGAATTTAATTCTAATGTTTTTATTTAATTTCTTACTTATGAGCATAAGTCATCCGGAGTGTAGTGACAATCGATGTGGTGCAACGCCACACTTAAATTGGTCTGGCCTTCAAGTGACTGCCAAAAACACACCGCCAAGTGCTTGGCGATAATTTTGGAAATTGATGTAGGTAGCTTGCCAGACGAGCACTAGGAAATGTCCTACCACAAATCCGTGGTTAGTGAAAATATTAAACTACTTGTGAATAAAGAAACATTTTCTTTTTACTTTAACTGCGGTTAAGATTTCAGTCAATATAACGGGCAAGATCCATGCCTAGTGCCTATGCTGTCCACTCACAAAGCATATGGATAAGGAATTGTATTATTTATTAATAGTACCTACCCAAACATATAGTTAAATAGCGAGCGAAGCTCACACAGTTTATCTTTACGCCCCAAAAGATATTTATAAAAAGACATACTAATGCCCCTTTTGTAGCAACCATCGCGCTGTAGTAGTCCGCAGGGTCTGTGTTGATGAGGACGGTCAGCGCAGTCTGATAGCCGCAGGAAGCCACTCGCCGAGGATTCGTCAGTTGGAACAACTCGTTTTCCATATTCCTGTGTAATATTCATTTGTTTGGTCAGAAAGTAGTGTTGGTTGGGCAGTCAAGAGAGCCACGCTCCTAAACAAAAAGTATTATTGTAAGAATCGTATACACTCAAAGAAAATACTAAGCACTTGTGTTTTTATGTATTATTGACGCCCGTTGTGGCGCAATAAGCGAACAGCCAACTCGTAGGTTGTGGGTTCGATTCCCGCTAAGGGCAAATATTTGTGCATTGTAAAAAAAGCTCAAGTATTTGTTCCGTGTCTGGGTGTAGTGACGCCACACATAGTTTCTGACACCATTTGTACTTGGTTCCTATAGTTAGGGGTTAGATACTAAGTACGTCATTGTGTGAGCATTATTGTTACTATTATCACATTATTTAATATATTTCTTAAGTCTAAGTTTTTGTACAACATTTTCTTAAATATAAAATAATATAACTGTAAAAAACCTAAACATAAAGTGTCGCCGGCAGGGGGGCATGGCCCATGCTACCCATGTAGCCATATATATATGTTTTTACGCATTAGAGTTACAAGAAAACCAAGTCACTTACTGAATGGTAAATGTCATGCATATCCATTACATATCAGTGTCACGCAGAATTTTTAGTTTTAACAGGTCAAAATCCTACACGGATTTTGCAATGCATTATTGTTGTAGACTGTTTTGCTACGGCCACTCTAGCAACTACAATTAAATTGCGATTCAAGAAAAACCTCTACCTACAAGCTTAAGTAGTCATTTCACCCAGCGTGTTTTGTGACATGTTTTGTCACTTTCTGCTATTGGTACTTCAATTTATATGCTAATTACTTATGTTTCGAGTGAAAAGCTCTTCATTTTGACTACCTTTTCCGTTACCTACACCGTACCTACAGATGGCAAACAACGTAATAGATTGTATGAATTCCTTAATATCGTATCGTGTGAAAGTGCTAAAATATATATATATACTATCAGATAATTCCGCTTAGAGCTCGCATTTACACCAGATATTATGAAAGATTGTCAATTGTTTTAGATAAGATATATGCATTTTTAAATGAACAGGACAGTTGTAGCACACTTACATGATTTGCCAAAGGCCCATCTATAAGTGGAGAAAATTAACAAATGGTACGTGGTATTTTGTACGGAAAAGCATTATTCTTCAGTTTTTAATCTTTACTAACCGCGTCCCATACCGCGATAAAGCTCGTGCACCAACGACAAAAAGCGTTAGGCATACAATGACAAATCAGGTACGCGTAAGTTAGGTATCTACAGATATTTTTGTACTATTAAGACTAGATTTTTTCATATCAACGAGGTTGGTATCTTGTGATTGCTTCACAGAACCATTGTGAAAAGTTTTGCCATAACTAACGTTGACTCAATGCACTCTACACGTTTAGTCAGTATACCTGATGGCCTTGGTATTGGCACCCATTTTACGATTGGTTTGGTATGACTCTTTTGTGGAGTCTGCCGGGAAGTAACAAATCATTGCCAGATATTCTCGGGTTTGGATACATTGGTACAATTTCCATATACAATTCCACATTCGTACCGTTCCACATTCCATGTATTTGGCCACAGGTGAAAATAAATATGTTGGCACCCTAACCTACTACATTATGGTTAAGTTATATTAAGGGCCGGTTTTATAAACGTCCGTATAAGTTAAATGTCATACCAAATTACGGTAAATTTGATCTTGTTGTCAAATTTTCCGTGCTATTTGACAATAAAATCAAATAACATTTAACTTACGGACGTTTATAAAACCGGCCCTAAGTAGGTAGGTATATTACTACATACGAGTACTATTATGGTTTTAAATCAAAAACGCGTACACCAAGCGCTACTATCATGTCCCAGCTTACAGTGTAATAAATTTTCAGTGCAACTAGTTTCTGTTGCATATAAAAGGAAAGCTTGAAAAAGACCAGTGCTTACAAAACAAAGTTTATCGAATTCATAGCAATAGTCATTTTTATACATACCTCATAAACAACGTTATTTTTGTACTCCTATAAGTCACACGCGTGTGTTGAGGGCCTCTCTTTTTCGTCGAGTAACAAACTACATGCTAATATACTGTGGTACACGATACCATCATGGCAGCTACAATAGCATACAGCGCATGTTTCGTTCAAAATCTTTATAGCATAATATGATATAAACAGAAAAAAAAACAGACTTGTCATAAATATATAAAAAAAGAAAAATCGATATATTATGTATATAAGCATCCAAGTCCTGATATCAACGCACAGCCTAAACCGCTGGTGGTAGAGACTTGAAATTTGGAGGGTATGTTTGTCTTGATGCATAACCCTTATGGGTGTACTGAGAAAGGATTTTCTGAAATTCAACCCCTAAGGGGGTGAAAATGGGAAACTGTAGCCCACGCGGGTGAAACCGCGGGGAAAGGCTAATATAATATATAAGAAGTACAAAAGTTCCTAGATTTACTACATAAGCCTGAAATCAGTCTATCATTTTGTAAGAAGCTTTATAACTGTGTTACAGTGCAGAAAAAGGCTTCCTCTTGCATGAGATTTATGTTAGTAACATTTATTGTGCTCGGGTTGTATACGGAATACTGAATAATAGTTGCTTTGAGGAAAGATTGTTAGTAATGTTAGTAAGAATAGTTGCTAATGAATAAAAACAAGAAGAATCACTCATCTTAATGACCGTAAATAAACTGTGTGGGATAAAATGGCAATAGTGTAAAAACATTTTCAATAAGCTTAACATAAATACTTCCTCTTTTCGTTTTAACTCTTCATTAATTTGGGTGGTTTATTTTACCACGACAATAATTGCTTGGGCACAAAGTCTAAAAGTAGGAAAGTGATCAGCCGAAATATTGTTTATGAAATATTAAAATGAACGCTTCCACTCTGAATATTAATAGAAACGAGAAATAATCTCCTTGCAAAGGAATTGTTGAAATGTCTATTTATTCTTTATAGTAATTAAAGACTCGGCTTATCAAATCATCACAAAAAAGTAACGTATACGTATACGCCGTGGTTGGAATTTTTTACAGTAGCTAGATCTTGTTTTGTAAGGAGATTTCTTGATCCCCACATATCTTCTTCTTTCTCTTATATATAAAAATCAATTGTTGTTCGTTAGTCTCGCTTAAACTCGAGAATGGCTGGACCGATTTGGATAATTTTGATTTTGAAATAATTGTGGAAGTTCAGGAAAGGTTTAAAAGGTGACTTTTATTGGCGATACGAAGTTCGCTGGGTCAATTAGTATTGTATAAAAAGCACTTCGTAAGACGAACGTATCTGATGTTCTAAATAGAGAGATTTTTAGTTAGTTACTAACATTATTATGATTTAACCTCATATTTATGTGCTTGCTGCAAGTATCTCCATATTATTGAACTATCTACTAAGAAACTACTGAAAAACTTACTCCTTTTTATCAGGTTCCACGGCGTAGTAGTTGAAGCTACAGCAGAGATAGTATGTCGTGAACACTTGCTGGAACAGCTGGTCACAACGGTAGACGGTGTTCTTCCACATGCATCGCTCCACCAGCTTACTGCAGGAGGCAGTTGGTGAGAGCTAGGAATAATCGCAATTTTAGTTAATGTATTATGCCAAAGTGGATGGAATGCAAGAACGCATTAGAAGGTCCATCGTTACCCTATTAGCTAAATATGAAATCACTGTGCGTAAGGATTACTTAAGTGTCTGAGAAAATCCGGACACGCATTTACGGTTAAGTAGTATAGTAAACGTTTAGGTATATATCACTTCGTTGTCCGAATTCACCAAAATATCTGAGCTGCATTTGGTGTCGCGATTACACAATTTTAATCAGGCTCATCCAATCTGACTTTCATTTCCGGAATGCAATGAACCCACATATCAAGACAAGTAATCGATATGCATCTCATTTCCTAGACCAGTGCCTATTCCATGTTAGTGGTTGACATTATTGTCCTCGTGAGTGAATAACATTATCCAATGCCAGATGTGATCACAGTTCTGGATGATAATGGAAAGAAATCGAATTGAAACGTTATCACACACTAACTACTAATTAAAATTTATTTCCTGTGGACCGTTTCTTTAAATTTTACTTAAGTAGGAGAGAAGGCTAGAGTCCCAGCAGTGGTAACGTAAAGGCTGATGATGATGCAACGTCAGCCGTCACATTTGTAAGATACTCACAGTCTTGAAGAGCGTCTCCATGGACACGTTGTTGAGATCCAGAACTTGTTGCAGCACCAGCAGCTGCGCCCTCTGTTCTGAAGTGGTGACGTACGAGGAGTGCAGCAGGGGCGAAAGCCGGACCATCTTGAATACGATGTCCGCTGTTACGTTGGGTGGTAAAGTCCTGTCAAAGGAAGACGTTCGTCGGTGGCTCGTGCTTTAAGATTTCCATCCTTACATAAAATAATAAAAACTATTATTGGAAATTGGAGTTTGCAAGCATTTTTCTATAAAAGGAATATAAACTACATATAACAGTGAACTAAAAAAACCTAACTAATAACTACAATATATTATTATTAAAAGGAGCCCTTTAGGCAAGGTTCCGAAGATACTGGCAGCTATTTATAAGATCTCAGCCGATTTTCACCTCTTTTATTACTAAATGACAAAGACAGTCATTAAAATACAACACTCACACGGTTTTCCAGTATTTTAAAACACTTTTTTACTACTAATGCCTATTTTATTTTAATATATTTAATGGTTTTCATTTCTTAATGGCCGTGCGGTACCTCATTCAGGGTAATCCCTAAGTTGCCTACGGGGTAATTTTATCAAAACCAGGCATTGATGTTAAAAACGAAAAGAGTAAAACCAAAAAAAAAACTCTTTATTTTTGTCAAATAATTTTATCAACAGCTTCGATCTTTCTTCTGGGCCACCATAATGTAACCGATTTAGCATCATATTATTTACTGGGAATTAAAAAACTCAAGACACAAAGCAAACCTGTAAAGCGTAGCACAATTCTTGCTACACTTCATCGTAGATTCTACGTTGGTACTACAAAACCGTAGCATTTGCAAGCAATTGGGTAGAATCTTTTATATGACTTCCTATAATATGCCAACTTCACAAAATGACTTTGAAAAAGATCGCTCCTATATTTTGCTATAATTCTATTAATAAAACTATTGAGTATTGAGATTGATATTTTTTTTTAAAACACTTTTATTAGCTTGACTTGTAACTAACTAACTAACTAACTAACTAACTAACTAACTAACTAACTAACTAACTAACTAACTAACTAACTAACAATGTAATCAAATCTTAGAAGTCAATTTTCACCCACTTCTAATTGTCGTATCGACTTGAAACTTTGTATGTGTATGTAATCTCGGTGACAATGCAATAATTTGGTATCATCGACCTGATCTGATGATGCAATCGGAAGGTAGGTAGGGCATCTCTTCGCTGGCTACTAGTAAACCCCTCGTGTTTGGGCTCATATGAATCGTCTTGATGAGTACAATAGATTGGACTTGGTGACGAGGGTCTGATGATGCAACCGGAAGGTGGGTAGAGGATCTCTGCAGTGGCTATTAGTAAACCCCTCGTGTTTGGGCTCATATGAATCGTCTTGATGAGTACAATAGATTGGACTTGGTGACGAGGGTCTGATGATGCAACCGGAAGGTGGGTAGGGCATCTCTGCAGTGGCTACTAGTAAAACCCTCGTGTTTGGGCTCATATGAATCGTCTTGATGAGTCCAATATATTGAACTTGGTGACGAGGGTCTGATGATGCAACCGGAAGGTGGGTAGAGGAACTCTGCAGTGGCTACTAGTAAACCCCTCGTGTTTGGGCTCATATGATTCGTCTTGATGAGTCCAATAGATTGAACTTGGTGACGAGGGTCTGATGATGCAGCCAGAAGGTGGGTAGGAGATCTCTGCAGTGGCTACTAGTAAACCTCTCGAGTTTGGGCTCATATGATTCCTTTTGATGAGTCCGATAGATTGGACTTGGTAACAAAAGACTAAAAAGTAAAAAATAAAAATATATAGTTTAAAAAACTAAAAAAAACACTTTAAAACGCACTCAAAAATATAAAATAATGAAATTGACTTGTATTAGTTACGATATAATGGTTAATTCAAAAAGTGTGGAGCGCTTCTTTTACTAGGTAAATAAAAGTACACACAACCAAAAAGCGCTCCACACTTTTTGAATTAACCATTATATCGTAACTAATACAAGTCAATTTCATTATTTTATATTTTTGAGTGCGTTTTAAAGTGTTTTTTTTAGTTTTTTAAACTATATATTTGTAAATAGTTATTTAATAGTGCTTACCTAGCTAGTGCACCTATTAGTGTGTTCAAAGAACCTCACTTATATAGACAGGCGATCACACCATCTTCGACCGCAACGTCGCTTAACATTAGGTAACTTGAGGTCAAACACTACCTTGTAAGAAGTAAAAATAAAAAAAATGAGAATGAAGATAAATATAAGCTACTAACATATTATTCGCAAAAGCCCGAGCTGCTTTCCGAGAGATTATGTTCAAATTGCATATCGTGATAGCTGGGAAGGGAATATCCCATATCGCGCCATGAGTACTTTCTATGACCTGTAAAATAAAAACTTTATAGCCAGCAGATAGGAATTCTACAGTGGAAACAAATAAATTCATCGCCAAAACACCTTGGAACCAGTTTTATGCAACTTTGGTAAGGGTATTTTTTTGGATGCGATCATATATACGAGTACAATGTTATTCTTATTACTACAAACCTTGAATTTCTTTTTTTTTTGTTGAATAAACATACACATTGACCTTTGAAGGAGTTGCTGATCTAGTAGTTAAAAGTTTCTAGTATTAAAATTGTGATGACCACTTCTCTTTTTGAAACTATTAACATATTCACGTATGCAAGTTCATACGAGTATATTGACAAATTACTGTCATGATTTTAGTTTCTGTAACTTAGTCCTTAGCCTTAGATTTTCTAGGTAAACACTTAAGTACCAGGTCCAATTCTTCGTCCTTAATTTTTACATTTGTTTGTAGGTACTTGTTTAACATCGGGCATCAAACATTTCAAAGTTCTTTCAACCATGGTCAAGACTAGATGTATTAAAGAACTCAAGACACAGATGAGCATAAAGATTGCTAATGGTATTATTTTCACTTATGTGCCTTGATTTGGATAGGTTAGAAAGGCTAAGGCAGGTATAGAGAAAAGAGGTCACATCATCCAACACTTTAGCTATCATGATACATTTTTTGAAATCTATATCGTTCTTGGTATATTTTGGTATTTGTGGTGTTGCCGTTCTACATTCCGCCAATGACCAACAAATGAAGGAAAATGTTCGCCATTAGAAAAAATACCGGTATATTCTGGGGTGTTCCAGTAGATTAATATTTAATACCAATCTGATTTACTATACCTATGAGGTTATGGGTAATAAAATATTATCTACTTACCACATAAAAGTTAGTGTTGACGATTTAAGTGCAACATAAATGTTTATAGGTGAAAAAGTCGTTTAAGAGGATATATTTTACTGATACATATGTGGAACATTATGTGATGATGTTTAGTGTGATAGAGTGATTTGTGGGATGCATTCATGCTGTTTCAAATTTTAGGATCATAGTTATTCACCGTTACTATCGGGTTCCTGGCATACCAATTATATGCGATTACCACAAAGTAGGCGGCAAACACCAAGCTGAGTAACACGGCGAAGGCCCAGGAGCATCTGAAACAAGGTTTAATAAATAAGATTTACTTTACTTAGGTTTCCCACCGTTTAAACAAAACAAAATAGTAATATTTTTTTTTATATAGAAAGAGATACTGTGTTCAATGAGGCGAACAGTCTGCTAATGACCACCTTTCAACTGGTAACATAGTTGACGGGGTTGACACGCAATTAACATAGGTAACTTATAGGATACCTGGTTACTGATTGGACTGGCGCGGCAGTTGGCAGTCCAATCAGTAGAATACCTCCTCGCGACCTCAGAATCAAGATTGCAATGTATTCCAGTGATTATTAAGGCCTGATTTTTAGATAGTTGTGAGCCACTAGACGTGCAGCATTTCATTATTATTATTATTATTATAGCTTGGTCAAAAGTTCGCTAAAATTAGTGCCTAAAATTGAAAAAGAGGAAAAGCTAAGGAATATTTTTATATAAAGAAATGCGATTTCTTTCCTGACTATTTTCAGCTGATTACTATCTAAATGACTTAGCATCTGGTAAATACAATTTAGTGTAGCTAATAAATTATTGATTTTATTTGTGACGGTGACTTAATAGATACTATTAAATCCCTTATCCGTCACAGAAGCACCTCGTGACAGCCTTGTTGAAGCACCAATGAAAGACACCTGTTGACAGACAACTCGTGATACGATTACTAATCGTAATTTGATTTATATTAATGTGCGTAGGTAAATTTATTATCTTTTTAGGAAATAGGCGAAATATTGCGACTATTTCAAAGTAAGTCCTACTAACATTATTAACTAGTTGCGCCCCGCGGTTTCACCCGCGTCTTCCCGTTATCCAGTAGGACCTTTTCCGGGATAAAAAGTATCCTATGTCTGTCTCCTGGTTCTAAGCTACCTGCTCACCAATTTTCAGCCAAATCGGTTCAGCCGTTCTCGAGTTATAAATAGTGTAACTAACACGACTTTCTTTTATATGTATAGATAGATTCGATAGTTAGTCTCTCTGTCCTATGTCTGTTTGTTACCTTTTCACATGTAGGTCCTAACTAAAGTCAAAATGTATTAAATAAATGAGTACACATTGGGTAGTAAGTACTAATCTATATATTGTATTCTGTGGTTTTGGTTAATTTCATCATAATTTTTGATAAAAGTTAACTTAGATTATGGATCAAATAACGGGCCCATGACCGCTGATCAAGTCTTGATGAAATTTCGTTTGTTGTGTGTGTTTCGTATTTCGTATGTCGTTTCGCGGAGTAGAACTATAATTATCATGTACTAGCTGGGCCCAAGATATATTACAAACGGGTTTTTTCAATAAATTACGAAACCTTGAAAATCGCACGAAAATTAGTTCTTACACAAAAAATGCCACACACGAGGGCACATAATGCTTCTAGTAAACTTCCTTAAGCGTATAACAAACCTTTCCACGTTGTTGAGCTCCTCCATCACAATATATTTGTATCCGTGCAAATCTGTCCTCTTACAAAAGTCCACGAACGTTCTCGTCCAAAACCCTTTCCTTGTAGGTTTCTTCCTAACGCTCTTATTCGGAAAATCTTTATGGAAATTCACATCCTCCGATTTATCGTATACATAATGAGACATCGTGGCGAGAAATATTCTGGTAACTCAACAAATGCACACAATAAGAACCACTCTGACTGACTGGTGAAGGTAACTAGTGAAACTGAAAAAAAAACTACGGGATTTGTCAGTCAGCCATCACACAAGCTGGTAATTATAAAACATCGATCTGAGCCTGATTGTGGAACTCATGCATATTTAAGTGTCTACCTGCGAGCGTAATATAAAATGCATGGCTGAGTGATAATTAATCTTTGATTTCGATCATAGAGCATTAGGTACTAACTAAAGCTTGCGGCTTTAGTACATGGCTATATATATAACTGCAATACAGATAGTTCAGTTTTATTAAAAACTAGCTGTGCCCCGCAGTTTCACCCGCGTCTTACCGGTATCCCGTAGGAACCTTATCCGGGATAAAAAGTATCCTATGTCCGTTTCCTGTTCGTAAGCTATACCTCCCTACCAATTTTCAGCGAAATCGGTTCAACTGTTTTCGAGTTGTAAATAGTGTAACTAACACGACTTTCTATATTAAATATAGATAAAATATATTAAAACTAATTCCGTAAAGAACTTCATAGTTTCACAAAGGACCTATCTGTTCAGTTCAAACTTTAAATCTATTATATCTAATGAGAAAAATATTCTCTTCAGATCCATTTGTAGCGACTAGGAGTAATGGTGTATCAAATGAGAAATAACTTCTCATTAGATCCACGGCTTATGAAGAAGGATCTAGTGGGAAAATAAAATCTCAGTAAATCCATAATGGATCTAATGAATGGATCTTATGAGATAGAACCACTTACTCGTACAAGCTTTTGAATAATAAGCAGACTAGTAGGTACTAAACTGAACACATTTTTTTCTTCATCAAAATAAAATTGTGATGTAGCTGAAGTAAACTACAGACGAGCAGACGAATGATAACACTTGCGCCTGACATGGTACCAATACAAAGTTCGAATCCCATGTTGGCCCGTTATTTATGTAAGTAAGTAGGTATCTATTTGCGTAGCCATTGCTCTTAACAGTTACGGAAAACATTATGAGGAAACCGACGTGTCCAAGAACCACAACAATACCACACCAAACCAAACCGCACTGGGCCAGCGTGGTCTTGTAGTCCATATCTCTCTCTCTTTCTGAGACCTCATGTATGTCCTTAAAATTTATACTTACGTATACTTAGTCAGAAATGTCGTTTCTATAATTATGTATTGTACATGCGTAAACGTAACTTCAATAATTATAACTATAGATAGGTACCTATTCTCTTCTCAGTTTTATTAAGGCTTCTTAGCTACTTATCATGCCCCACCTACTGATCACTTATCTAGGTAGGTACATGATCCCCTAGCCGATGTAGATTCAGACTTTCACGACTTGTTATACCCATGGAATCCTAATAACGAGTCAGATTAGGTATGGCTACCTAGTATAGCACCTTATTTGTATCGTAATCGTGTGACCTTATCTAGTGTTAGGACATTTAAAAATTCATGATAAATAGCGCTTTTCACGGTCGTTAATGCGTCAAACCGAGATTAACTGACGTTATCTGCGATCTAAAGTATCGTGCAACAACAATTTAATAGGTAGGTACGATAAATAAATTATTCCACGGGGTCCACTCGTTTCAAATTATTCTCTACAAATAAATAAAATTAAAGTGTCTGTTTCTAAATGCATGCCTGCTTATAAAAGTATCCTATACGGTACTGAAATCAAAAAAATCACTTCTTTTTTTTAAATTTCAGTCTGTCTGTTTGTTCCGGCTAATCTCTGAAACGGCTGGGCCCGTTTTGACGGGACTTTCACTCGCAGATAGCTAATGTTATAAGGAGTAACTTAGGTTACATCTATTTTGGAAATTTGATCCCTGGGGAACCAGGTCATATCGCGAAAAATAGTACACGTGGGTGAAATCGCGGAGAACAGCTAGTCTTCCATAAATTGACGGTTGGTTCCTATCTTTTTCCAGCACACTTATCACACGTTCTATTTCATGCGACAGTTGTAAACCTTTAGTCGGACTGCTATTTGGTATTTAGTATCTAGTATTTTTTTTTAGAGATGGCTAGAGTCCCAGCATTGGGAACATGAAAGGCTGATGATGATGATGATGATCTAGTATTTTTAACTATAATAATAGGTAATTACTGTACAATGAAGAAAATTATGTAAAACAAACTGCGTTATACTAATCACTTAAGATCACTGAGCCCAAATTCATATTTTTTATGAATGTTTGGGCTTTTTGTTTGCACCGTGTAAACTCAGAAACTGCCGGGTGAATATTGATGAAATTTTCAGGGTATAATAGCTTAATTATCACCTCAAAAACGGAATAGCAACTCAAAAACACGTCACACTGTAAAGCGATGTGTTATTTCACCAAAAGTTTAAACACATTGCAGGATTCGTAGTAGGTAAAATGAAAGTTATTTATTTACACGTCAAGACATTTATTTAGACAATAATTATACTTATACACAAAAAACTTACGTTCTATTAATTGACCCTTGCACATATTTAGTGGGGAGTAATTTTTTTCATATAACAAATTATAGTAAGTATAATAAACAATATGTATGAAACAATAGGCCATCGATAATAATAAGTGAAAATCTTGACTGTCTTATTAATGAACACAGGCTGTACGGTGTAATATAATAATAAGTGAGCTTACTTGCAACCAATTAGTGCAAACAAACTGACTTGGCGCCGATTTTATAAACGTCCATAAGTTAAACGTCACCAAATTTCAGTAAATTTGAACTAATTGTCAAATTTTCCGTACTAAAATTTGACAATAAGATCAAACTTACCGAAACGTTTAACTTATAGGCGTTTATAAAACAGGCGCTTAGAATCGCAGTATAGTTAATCCGAGTACAGTTAGTGTTTATTTATAAGACGGAATGTGTTTGCAAAGCGAATGCGCTTTGATAAATTATAAATACATAAATAAAGTAAAACATTAAAAATAATGATTTATTCAAATAAAAAAAAATTATAAACCCAAGGAAACATTATAAAACACAATCGTAACCGACGTGTGTAAAAATGTAAAGAACAAAAGAGAATAACATAAATACGAGATCTCAGTTAAAACATTTTCCCAACTTTTATGAGTTCGGATTTAAAGTTTATAATTAGTTGTACTTATCTAACATTTATAAAGAACTTTTTTTTCAAGTGTATCATTAATCCTTATATAATAATTTTTCCTTACAAACGTCACCGGAAAAATGATGTATAATGGCAAATATCGATACAAAAATAAAAAAATATTGAATCAAGATTACAGAAAAATGTCGCTGAAGTCGAAAACAGATGGACACCATAATAACACACGCATTAAAATATAAAACCGTATCGTAAATTGGACCACTTGTTCTGGAGCACGGTTGCCACACACAGACACAAGGCTCAATATTTCAGTCGGGGATTAGAAATAGCGTTGCCGATCGATAGTTAATCGATAATCTATCGATAGCCAACCAATCGCAACACTATCGATAGGCCTATCAAAACTGTCGATAGCTTAAAACGGCAACACTATCGATACTATCGATAGTATTGCTACACGCGAAGCATAAAACTATCGGTAGTACATACTACTACTAGTATTTACTTCGCGAGCAGCAATACTATCGATAGTAACGATTTAATTGACTTACGGCCGTTCCCAATAACCTATATATCCACAGTTTGCTCTACTGGAGATAGAAATGCCGGCGACGGCCGTCATTCGATAGTATTGCTTCGTTTTAAGCTATCGATAGGCCTATAGATAGTATGGCTTTTTCAGATGAAAACTATCGATAGTTCGGCAACACTAATTAAAAGAGAATAGACCTGTCAATGTTTAATTAGAAACGCAAAAATCGTATTTCAAAATTGATCTCTGTTCATAGGCCGCTCTGTGTACAGAATTACGAAGGTGCGTAATAATTCATTTGTAAATTTATCTGAATACTTTACGCTTTTTATGTCTGATATAATCTATACCATTATAAAACTGTAAATGAGTCATTTATGAAGTCTAGATATATAAAGCGTACAAATTCACCAAGTCAAGGGTTATAAAATTTCATGTCAGCTGTTATGACACATAAAACATTATTATATAAAAATAACCTAACCGAGATAGTAAAAGATTTAAGTATATGGTGTGAAGCTTATTAAATCATAGTCAAACGAAACATAACAAATAAAGTTTAAAAAAACACATTGTAACAATTTAAGTAAGTAAATGATAATATACATATAATACAAAAAACACTTAAATTAAGGTTAAAACAAAATTTATCAATGATTATTATGAAATCATAACATGTAAGTACACAATAATATATGAATCAGAAACAATACATTCTATACAATAAATCTTTGTTCAGAATTGTTTGTGAAAATGGTACTTGCAATTAACTATTTTAAACTAGACAAGTGTCGGTCATTACGCGACTGATTAGATCACGGTATAATTTTTGACGCGGGTGCAGCCGTGCCGCACCGCCAACTGCGATTTAATTTGGGCTCACTCGCATGTTTCGCGAATCTAAGTCTCGTGATCTAATCAATCAAATCGTGTTGCGACCCATCCCAATTTCGTATAGCAAAGATTTTGATAACACGCACGAAAACTAGTCTTTTCCTATGTGACCCTGGTAGGTGATCGACCAATTAGTAGGAACCGATCACCTAACATAGGAGACGCGAGCGAAACGGGTCGCACGAAATAATCGATCGGCACAGGTCTAATTTAAACACCTTAATCAATTAAGTATATAATTGTTACAGTATTGTAATATACTGTATAATAAGCGTACATTAAATTTTAAGTACACACATACTATAGGTATGGAATGTGTGGCTTATGGAATGTGAAATGAATGGAGTGGGATTATTTGATTAAATATTTGAGCTCAAACCCAAAGTTTTCTTGTGTTATGGTCGAGTTATAGAGGTTACCGTCATAATCAGAGCCACAAGGGTGCGAAGATTGCACTATAAAATTAAACATTTCCCGTTAAACCTGAGGTTTTATTTAACATGGCTGAGGTCTAGGGGCATCATCATCATAACTCGACTCCCTGATGTCTGGATATTGGAATGTAATAAAGGGACAGGTAGACGGGCATTATATATAAACTATACATTCTTGTGTTGTTACGTACTGGCAGGTTTATGTGGAATTATTTCTAATGTATGTATAGACTTTTCAACCTTTCCAGTTTCATTTTTTCCCTCTTCTACCCCCACTATCCTCATACTCGTATAAATGCGAAAATGTCTTTGGTTTGTCTTTCTTTCACACAACAACGTCACATCAATGATCCGACCGTGCTTTTTGATTAAAAATAATTTAAGGGCCGGGGAGTGACGTACCTACGCTATTTATGCCGGAAAATACATGGTACCTGTGGGAATTTCCTTGCAATATTAGTTATATAAATATTACAATATCATTTATGTAATAGATAACGCATTCGTTATTCAATATCAGAGCAGAAGAATGAATATGAATACACATGATTATTTCATAAATATTTTATACTTATCCTATTTTGCGACAACTCGTACTGTTATTCTACAGACACTAAGAGATAAATGTATACATTGATTACAAAACACGTACTACTCTACTACACACTTGTATATGAATATCAAAACATTTAGAATATAATGAATTTAGACATTGAAGTTACACGAAGTTCACATAATAGCACTTATAAATATGTGCTTCTACTAGACATCGACTTACGCCCTTTACGTTTAAATATTTTTTGGTATGTAGTCTACGGAGTAATAATGCTAAAAATATTACAATCGTTATACATTTTTAATCTAGTTTACATTTAGTAGAAGGTGTGTATACTATTTGATTAATATTTCTATACGAATATTTTCTTAAACTGCCAATAAATCAACAAGTACAATGTTTTAATTTTACGAATATAGACGCTTAGGATGTGTTTAAACCGTTTTAGCACTACTGTGATTTAAAGGCTATTTTATTAAGATATATAGTACTTTATTGCAATGAGGTGTATTTAGTAAGTAATAATATTCATAGCCAACCACAAAAATGATAAAGTAGTTACCTAACCACGAGTTTAATCCTACATTGGATGTGTAATACCGTTTAGATTATTATTATTGAGTGTGAGTCAACGATGTGGATGTCGCAGTAAAATAGCATAAAGCCGTTCAGTTACAAACTTCCATACCAAGTGCAATTTTTCAATTTCAACCATATTTTGTTTGCAGGCTATGAAATCCAGATGTATTGCTTTTCTTTATTTGGACGGTATATAGCATTCAGGTTTAAAGATTGTAAGTACTATTATTTTAGCGCTGCCCATGTACGCCGACTTGACATAAAATATAAGTCTTAGCCGGCTAAATGTACTTTGTTTGCCTAACCCCTAGCTGCCTTCTGGTATTTTGTTACAGCTGAGTTTTTAGATTTCGACTAGACAGCGCGTAAAATTTAAAACTAAATTACAGCAAAATAATTTTATAGTTTATAGTATTAGTAATCCATTTCGATTTCCGTGAGATAACAACAATTTTAAGGCTTTTGTTATTTTCCTGCAACATAATGGAAATTTAATAGCAAGTAAGACTTTTCACCTAGCACATAATAGTCGCAGAAAGGTAGTCAACTACATTTTGTAATAACATGATATAGTTTATTATGTATAATAATATTATAATATATAGTAAACACTACAAAGAGCAAACTTTGTAATATAAAATACGTCATAGCAAAATAAGATGAATAAATTTTAATAAAAACAGTTCGTCCAAAAAAAATGAACGCAAGACACAATATCACAAAATTATCAAGACGTCATGTCGTAACCACAGATATTCTAAAATTCGATGCTATTGGTATGACGAATTCTGTTTAGAAACATCCACCGTGTTACTTAAGAGTCAGTAACTTAACTTCAGTTGTACTTTATGGCTGTTAAAACTTGCAACATAACTAGAACTGCGCCTTTTACATAATGCCATTTTAAAAAATCCAAGCGCTCTTATGACATTTCTATGAAACTACAAAAAATACTAATAGTCCAGTCAAATTAGGGTTTCACCTCGGAATGAACGATAATGGAAACTTGTATAAACCTTGGTTAGCCTTAGTGGTAGTGACGTCGGCTTGCGATCCGTAGGACGTGGGTTCGAATCCTACAATTAACTTGAGCTTTCGGTGAAGGAAAACATCGTGATGAAACCATAGCTTGGTGGTAGAGTATTTTCTAGTACTCGCCTGGCTAGCTACCACCCTCTCGTTAAGAATCTGTCGCCAAGCACCTATCTGTGTGTTCCGGCAGCCTCACTTGAGAGCCAGTTCCCAGTCCAGGTGTAGCGTGGCGCCATCTTCGACCACATCGTCACTTAACATCAGGTGACTTGTGGACAAACGCTACCTTGTAAATAGTAAAAAAAAAAAAACTATATGTTGTCTCAAAAGTCTCACAAAATCTCGTGTCCACGTCTTAAGATATTTGGTCATAAGTCACAAAAATGGATTTTTTGCCAAATATGTTGTTTCCTATGGTTGCAATGATGTTTACATGTAATACAAAATTGTAGAGCATAAAATTCTCTAGAAATTAGGTCTATATTTTTTATACCCTCAGCCGTTTTTTAAACAGAGCGCGGAGGGCGCGCAGCGCTTACCCATACGTGGCATAATGCAAGGTCAGCCGTGAGTCCCGGTAAATAATACGTCGTAGCATCATCATCATCTTCAACTGTCTCAGTACTCTGAGGCCAGTTGGATGAATAGAGCCGAAGTCCGGGCTCAGTGGCGTAAATTTGGAGAGGCCTTTGTCCAGCAGTAAACTGACACAGGCTGATGATGAAAATTTGACGTATTATTTACCGGGATTCATGGTTGACCTTGCATTTAGGCCACGTATAGGTGAGCGCTGCGCGCTCTCCGTGCTCTGTTTGAAAGATGGCTAAGCGTGGACACGAGATTTTATGAGACTTTTGAGACCACTTATAGAATGTCAAAATTAAGGTGTATACAAGTTTCTAGCTTATAATTTCTCATTTCGAGGTTCACCCTCTTTTTTGTTACAAATGACTGGACACGTTAATTCACAAAACCTAAATTTAAAACCTACAATCAAATCTATTGCATATAGATTCGTTTACATATCGGGAGGCGCAGTTCATGAAGCTCCAATATTAGAAAATTTACCATTCAATAATGAGGCACCAATTCGTCAATGTTTGTAAAGTTCTTAACGAAGTGCGGCCATTCCTTTAGTATTTCGAACAGCTTATCACCGGGACTGAGTGTTGATGCGAGTTGTCGATGAGCGAATAGTTTATAATCCGGGGCTATTTTCCCCAGTTCTACTCCCCTTTGTATGAGTTTTCTACAGGCGTC
Organism: Opisthograptis luteolata; assembly: GCA_931315375.2. NCBI lineage: Eukaryota > Metazoa > Arthropoda > Insecta > Lepidoptera > Geometridae > Opisthograptis > Opisthograptis luteolata. The sequence goes on from OV928033.1 coordinate 9,462,358, forward strand.
GAGTTGTTTTTTAGGCGGTGATTCTTGGTTGAACGTGCCGATGAAGGCTATTCCAATGCTGTACTTGTTGTATCCGAGTGTGTGCGCGCCCTCGTAGTTCCAGCCGCGGCCGCAATACGCCGACCCGTCGCCGGCCACCAGGAAGTTGTACCCGATGTCATACCACTGGCGAGACTCAATGTGGAACATCTGAATCAGCCGCACTGACAGCACGCATTCGCTCTGGAACGTAAACGGAAGTCCCGTTGTTACAACTACATTTCGTTGGAACAAAATATTATTAGAAATACGGCTCGAATCGGATGCTTGATAAAACTTAGGTACCTACGAAGTTTTTGTAATTATCATCGACATGTGCTGCGTGTGTAGGCGGTTTGAGCTTCCCAATAACACTGCCAATTCGTCAAACCTCTCTGAGAGTGTACGTGATTTACAATGATTCAACTTTACTATAACCCTTACAGCGCTTATCATTATAATGCAGCGTCACAGGTTAGATTCGTGCCTACTAGCGCCCACACTGCCACCGATACCGCCCTATAAATGTAGCAAAAGCTTACTTAGTATTTGTAAAAGCACCAATGTAATGTATAGTACAAAACATTTCAGACAAGAAAATAATTGCGTCAATAACTAAGATAATAAGGAAACAGATACGCAATCTACGAGGTTTACGAGTGAAATGTTATTCAAATGCGGGAAACACGGAAATATTTATTTATATTGTAACTATATAATATTTTTCAAGTCTTCGTCTGCGACTTGCGAAATAAATTGAGTATGCAAAACGACGGAGTTGATAATTGATCATACGTAAGACTGGCATAGTCGGCTCTAACGACAAATATTCTACTACGGTAAACATGCAGCTCGACTTATACTTACTCAATTTTTAGAATAATTTGAGGGACATAAAAAGGTAAGGCCATAAAAGCAGCCAGACACATTTAAGGTTTAACCATTACTCACTCGACTTGATTAACAAGTTTTGAAAAGGTAGTTAAACATACAATAAAACATTGCTGACAAATGTACAAATGTCAACCTTAACCTTGAATAGGTTCAGCTCAGTGTGTAACTATGTACCTACAAATAAAAATAAACGATTCGATGATTCCAAAAATTATCCCGCTTGGTTAATCTCTTAATAAGTTATGTGCTGCTTTGCCATCACTTAAAACGGTGAAGAAAACATTGTGAGGAAACCGGCATGTCCAAGAACCACAACATTCAAGGGGTATGCTATATCTAACAACCCGTATTGAGCCATCGAGACAGAATATGACCCATACTCTCTTTGGGATAAGACTTGTGTCCCAGTAATGGAAACATAATAACAATGATTGAGCACACATTCAGTATGATGGAATAGAATTATATCCCAAGAAATAACAGTTGTTTGATGCAAACCTGCGAGTGACAGCTCCCGGTGGCGGTGTGCTGGATGATGACCCAGGGCGCTGGTAGCCGCAGCCGGTCCAATGGTTTCTCGACGGGCTGCGCGAGCCAGTCAACCCTCGACACTATACGCAGATGCGACGGCGATATTAATAACGGATCCTCTGAAAAAGTACCAACATTATAAATTGTTATATAAGCCTACATTAATCTGTCCAGCTAAATTTAATACGCGCATATAAGCTCGTATTTTTAAGGTATACGGGATTTTTCCCACACGCGCAACTCGTACGAGCGTTGATGCGCTTATAACTCTTATAAGCTTGTATAAGAGCGAGCCGCGAGAGATCCATGTTGATACTGACTTACCACTACCGATTCTAGCGAACACGACAGACCCCCTGGTACGTGAGTGCGGGTGCAGCGCGTATGCATAAACAATACTACTCCGAAACCACTCAAAAACTATAATTTTAATACCTTCCATATCATATTCATCATTTTTTTCCTCGTTCTCTGTATCCGCTGGGTCATCCGTCACCTCTTCAGAACTAGCCTGGTTACCACGACCAAACATCGTACTTGTTAGTAACTTGAAACACCATGTCACGTAAGTTAGCAGCGCCAAGAAGATAGTGACCAACATAAATTTTATATGACGATACAGTCCCGCCACCTTTACACACTCTGAAATGGGTGAGAGAAATATAATTCAAATGAGATGAATAAAATATAGCAAATGTTATGTTAGTATACAAGAGATCTTAGTGATTAAAATTAGCGAACATATGGACCTGAGTAGTGTATAACTATATAGCAATGTAGGAGAGGACCGGTCCATTCGATCCATTCTAATCATTTTGTGAAGTCGTCATTAATGCTGTAGCATTTGTTTATTAACGAGACGGGACATAACCCTTATCAAGAATAAACTGTAATTATAGTTATCTACTTAAAAATTACTACATGTTTTTACTCATCACGGGAATTTTTGCAGTTGTTAATAATTATATTGACTTTATTATGAATGTAAACGAAAAGTTATGGAGATACCTACTTCTTATAATATTATCAACTTTGATTGCAACTTAATCATTATTACTTATTTTTAGTTTATATTCTTAAGTTTGATAGATAGTGTTAATTGTTAGTTTTATTTTATAGTTTAGTTTAATTTAAGTTAGCTTTTATTTTATGTGATTAGTAAATTATGTTAACATTTGAATAACCTTCACGCAAAATGTACATCAATTCTAATTAAAATATGTAAAGTTATTAACAGGGTAGTTTTATTTGGATCAGTCACACACAAACATTCTTGCTGCAAATAATTGATACTTATCATAAAATAATACGTAAAATGTGTATAAAGCTTAATGTAAAATATTATGAGCAATGGACATAACTATTATGTGAAATGAATATACCTGTAGAATCCTTAGAACCTTTAATGTTGCCAGTAAAAATCTTATCATCCTGTGCATTATATATCACAGCAGCAAAAGAAACTGCGCATACACAACCAACCAAGACAACGCAAATGGCTAAGAACATGAATTTCAACCAGAAATGCAGCTGCAGAGTTGCGACCGTTTCTGAAAGTAACAAGAAATTGGTGTCTTAACATAAGATGTCAAAGAGATTATGCACATAATTATGATAAAGACACACTTGCCACTGTGACAACCTAGTGGAGAATTCTCACCAACAGTCAGCAGGTATAAAATCCTACTAATATTATAAACGTGAAAGTTTGTAAGCATGGATGTGTGGATGTATGGATGTTTGTTACTCTTTCACGCAAAATTTGGAATTTAGATAGCTTACATACATCCTAAAGGTTCCTATGGGATAACGGGAAGACGCGAGTGAAACCGCAGGGTGCAGCTAGTATATTATCTCTTTTACTAACACCGCGCCTACATCTATTGAAAATTTCTTGAGTAAAAAAATAATAAGGCTTAGTTTGAATAGAACGAAAATTTGATATTGTATTTGAAATTGCTGATGTAGTTTTATCGTGGCTCTGGGGGGTTGACCGAATTTTCACTTGCAAAGGGGTCCTAAAAGACGTAAAAGGATGTAAAGGGTTTAGTTAAGAGTTTTGTCAGTTTCTTGGGCGAGTTCTAAAAGCTTAATAAATAAGAAGAATGAATAGTATAGATATCCTATCGGTGTGTTCCCGCAGCCCCACTTGAGAGCCAGTTCCCAGTCCAGGTGTAGCATGGTGCCATCTTCGACCACATCGTCACTTAACATCAGGTGACTTGTGGTAAAACGCAACCCTGTAAATAGAAAAAAAAAATGATACAGATATCAATGTAAGTAACAAAATAGAGGTTGGTATGTACATAAATAGTATAAGGAGTACAACATACCGGTTTCTGGTCTAGATCCAAACATCTCTGATTCAGCTTCACCCACTTTTGGGGCTGTATCAGGTTCTGTATGCTGAAAGCCAGGGTTGTCGTGTTCCTTGCTGTGAACTACTTGTTTGATTGTGACTGGACCGTTGAAGTATGTATTGTTCCCAAAATGAATATTCTCAGACTTGGTCACTCGCACGCTGCCAAAAACAGGTACAACCGAAGGTGTCACTAAATCTTGATGTACAGACAAAGTATTCACCGTTTCTGAACTTTTTGAACAGGTTTCGTCATCTTCGCTTTCAGTCTCTTCCTCGATAATTTGGAAATCACCCAAATCACCTCTTACTTTTATCCCTAGTTCATTTTCCTCAATGCCAGGATCCGAGGACTTATCCATGTCGACATAGCCATTCGTGATTAAGTCACGACACGAACATGACCATTGATCAATGGTCAAACACTTTTACTTCAATGACGCTGTGCTACGACAATATTAATTAATTGAAAAATGTTATATCGATTGAATTCTACATAGGGCCCACCTCAGATTAGAGAAGGGGCCCTAATATGAAATGAATAGAAATAGAACTGTGTCAGTGGGCAAACAATCACATTAAATTCACCTTTCAATAACTAAGAATCTCAAGTAATACAATTTGATAGTAAATTTAGTAAAATGGACCGAAGGTTTCCAAAAATGGTTTCCGAATTCCGACGTTCCGACCGATAGTCGATCGATTGTAGAGATGGGTGAACTCAAGTTCGCAATTCGAACTAACTCGGTAACTCGAGTTCAACTAGAATTGACTCGAATCAGACCTCACGAACTCGAATCACACATTTTTGTGCAAAGTTAAAGGGCTGTAAAATTATTTTGTATGGGCAGTGTGGTGATATGGAAACTCCTTAGAGTTGCAATGGTTTGAAATAATGTTCTACAACAATTGTGACAGTCTGTCAAGTATGTCTTTTCTATAAACGTGTAATTTAGCAGATTAAAACCTTTAGTATCCTACGGTTTTATCTTATTATATCAATTTAATCTGCTAAATGTTCTAAATAAAATGGAGAGATTCTTGCGTCCCGAAAGACTGGACATTGATCCGACTAACAGCTCCGCCACACATGAATGGGAACACTGGAAGCGGACATTCAATAGTTTTTTGTTTTTTTGTGGAGAAGAAGCGAAAGATAGTAAAACAACTATTAAAGTAAAATAAATACTGTTGGATCTTGTGACGAATGTTTTATATTACAATAGAAATGACAAGAATAGAAATAACAAAAACAGTCGCTATGGAGACTGAAGGTACAGTCCTCCTAACATCCACCCCTCTTTTAGGAACTGAGGCCGAGAGCTTTAGTTAGCTTTTCCAGCCTGGGTGCATATAAGGGCTTTGTGAAACAGTCAGCCAATTGGTCCTCAGTTGTAACTTGCTTGACCTGAAGCATGCCGTCTGCCACACACTCTCTGACATAGAGATACCTCCGTTGTATGTGCTTAGTCCGATTATGTTGCTCGTACGGCGGATTGTACGCTAGCTTTATTGTTGACTCATTGTCAATGTAAAGAAGTGGTGGCTTTTCAGTTTTCGTGATTTCCTCCAACATTTGTTGTAGCCATATCATTTCCCTTGCTGTCTCCGAAGCTGCCACTAGCTCCGCCTCCGTCGACGATAAAGCTATCGTCTTTTGTTTATTACTCCGCCAGCTGATTGGTCCGTAATACAAACAAAGGATGCCGGAAGTTGAGTGCCCTGCTGAAAAATCCGCATCGCTGTAGCAGATTAATTTGTTATTGGCATTATTTGACGAGCCGAATACTAGGCTTTTATTCATTGTACCTTTTAAGTAGCGTAGTATCCTTTTTACTGCCAGAATGTCTGCTTTTGATGGATTATCAAGGTTTCTCGAAGCGCAGCTGACGGCGAAATTGATGTCTGGTCTAGTCGCGACCATTAGGTAGGCTAAGGAACCCACAGCCTGTCTATAAGGGAAGATTTCTTTATCATTAAAATTTGACGATTTCTCTAATTGAGCTGTCTCTTTTGTAATTGGTGTCTTGACTGGTTTGCACTCAGACATCTTGTACTTTTCTAGTACCTTCTTTGTGTAAGCTTTTTGACTTAATGTTATGTTCCCATTATCAGATCTTTCGATTTCCAAACCAAGAAAATATGAAGCAGGTTTTAATACAATTTTGAAGCGATTTTATAGCTCCTTTAGGAATTTCTTTCCATCATCCTCTGTAGTTGATGCAACTAACCCGTCATCAACGTAAAGTGCAACCAACACCTTAGATTTTCCATTCTCTCGAATATATAGGCATGGATCAGAAGCACTCTGTGTGAAGTTGGAGCTCACAAGAAATTCATGTATACTGGTGTTCCAACACCTTGGAGCCTGCTTGAGGCCATATAAGCTCCTCTTCAGGCGGCACACTCTGTTTGTTCCATCACTATAACCATCGGGCTGTTTCATGTAGATTTCTTCTTCTACGTTGCCGTTAAGAAATGCTGTCGACACATCAAACTGACAGAGAGACAATTTCTCTTTTACAGCTACTGCTAATAGGGCACGGACGGTAGTATGGCGCACTACAGGGCTGAATGTCTTGTCATAGTCTACCCCTGGTTTTTGTGAGAATCCCTTTACTACCAATCTTGCTTTATGTCGTTCGACACTCCCGTCTGGATTGGTCTTAACTTTAAATACCCACTTGCAAGGCAGTGCTTTTCTGTTCTTTGGTAAAGGAACAAGATCCCATGTTTGGTTCTCATGAAGGGAATTTATTTCGCTCAGTATCGCTCCTAACCACTTCTCTTTGTCTGTGCTTTCTAGAGCTTCGCGATAGGTTTCTGGTTCTCTATAACTGTTAAACTCTTCAGTAGCAGCGAGAACAAATTCATCAAACTTTTGTGGTTTTCTAAGAAGGCTGCGATCACGAAGTACTCGTTGTACCGGAGAAGCTTCATTGGTAGTGACTTCATTATTGGTAACTTCATCAGTTGGATTTATCTCGATAATAGTGTCATTGACAGCTGTATCTGGGATAAGTATTTGTTCATCATCATTACCTTGTACTGACTCTTGTTCATCATTTTCTTGCACTGACTCATACTCACTCTCAACATCATCGTCATCGTCACAGAAGTTAATTTCAGCGTAGTGTTTATTGTTGTCCTTCAAAGACTTTGTAGATTTCGAGGTAGAATTTTGTGATTCGGTGTAATGCAGTTTTTTAGTGAACCGAACATCTTTGGCAATCATGATTTTATGTTTGGAAGGTACCCAAATTCTATAAGCTTTGGAAGTATCTGAATATCCTGCAAACATCCCAGGTAAAGCTTTCGATTTGAGTTTATTACCTTCTTTGCCATCTTTCAAAAGTATGAAGACTTTTATTCCAAACTGACGCAGGTGGAAGACGCGAGGCTTTCTTTGTACCCATTTCTCATAAGGTGTAGTAACAGTACCAAAATTTGCAGATACATAAACAAAACACTTAAATAAACAGCTCCATTCATACTAACAACAAAAAACATAACACTTGATAGTGTTACAATAACAACTTGAGGCACAATGAATGGCTTACTGAAACCCGAGACGTCTCGTGCCACGCGGCGGTAGGTATAAAAAACGCCGAGGCAATCTGGGGTGTGAGGAAAGAGCGCGCGGGGCAACCCAGCAGTTAGAATAAACTAGCTACATCTCGAGGTTCTATCTGCGCAATTCGGGACCTACGTGGAAAATTCTCAGGAGATCGGGACTGGTGTATAAAGCCTTTCGTGGTGTAAGTTATAGTCTATGTATTAGTTTAGGTCTTCAGCTGCCTTCATACCAAGTTTTATCCTTATCGGCAAAATAGTAATGGTTATGGCGTAATGTGGTATCAAAAAACATTTAATAAGCTTCCGGCCTGCCAACTAGAATTGATTTAACTCGAGTTACGTTGATTTTAGTTGGAGTTGACTCGACTTGAATTAGTTCCGAGTTGGCTCATCACTAAATTCGATTGATACCGTAAATAATTAGGGAGGCAATAATACCCGACCAAATATTACACATCCAATAATACACGACCGATAATACACAGCCAATAATACGTGTACATGGCTTCGTAATATCAGGCCGTGTGTTATCTGGTCGCGTATTATCGGGTGTGCTAAATTTTTCCGGGCCGATATTACACAGCCAATAATACACAGGCAATAATACGAGTTCATGTGGTCTCGTAATACTGCCTGTGCCGACTTTACGCAGCCAATAATACTCGACCCGATTTTACACACCCGATATTACACACCCGATAATACGCGACCAGATATTACGAAGCCAGCCATAGACAAAGATAGACTTTCCTCTCTGACGGCTGTCAATCAAGCTGAATTGATGCCTCGTTTAGAGGTGACTGATAGAAGTATTTTTTTGTCAGTATTTGACTATACTTATTCTTTTATTTTATTGATAGTATGTAATAGGTAAATAAAGTTTAGTGTCACAGTAGGTTAGGGTGCGGCGGGGGTGGCCCTTGGGCCACCCCTAAGCTGCCAATATTTTTATTTTTATCTGTGGTCAAACGGCATTGGAATGATCAAACCTAGCTCAAACGTAGCATCAAGCATGGAGCATTCTATATAATCTGTGGTGATGTACACGTATTATTGGGTGTGTTTTATTTGGTTGCGTATTAACGGCCGTGTATTATCGCCTGTACCAAAATTGCACACCCGATAATACGCAACCAGTATTACGCAGCCAGATATTACGAGACCATTAGCTGACGTCATTTTTTGGCTTCGTATTATTGCCTGTGCAGAAACTGACACGGGCGATAATACACGGTCAATAATACGCAACCAAATATTACACACCCAAATATTACGAGACCAAATGGTCGCGTATTATCGGGTGTGTAATATTTGGTTGCGTATTATTGGCCGTGTAATATAGGGACCCAATAATTATACCATTGGAGGTGTGCTTACGGAGTAAGCTACGGGTATGGAATAAAATAAAGTTAAAATAAAATGTCAATCGCGCTTTTCATAAAACATAGCAATAACTCGATATTTGATTATTATTATAAGTGAGCACCCATTCATTTTGAGTATGTTTAATTGTAAGATTTATAAGAGTTCATTCGTAATGACGAAAACTTACTTTGTAAACGCAAAAAATGTTCACCATAGCCAATAGCCAGCTATCCATTAGAGATAATATTAGAATCTATGCGGTTAGCCACCATCAAGAGAGAACAGTTATTCGCAAAAGTCTTAATTATTGTACCTAATAATATTCTGTAGTCTTTATATTGTGTTCTGTGCTGTTGTAGTTGTACATGCCAAAATTTTAACAGTTACTCAAAAGCGTAATATGTCACTGTCAAATGTCAGACTCACGTCGAACGTCGAACAGCTGACTGAATGACGTAGTAGGGAGGGAACGCAAAAAAACTAGAAAACAAAACGTAAACTATTTTCTCTCTCGATTTCACAAATCACATCAATTATTCCAGATGATCACAAACTTTGACTTTTATTTTGCAAACTTTCTTTATTGAACTAACACAATGAATACAATACATGAGGGTGAAATCATTTTTAAGGAGAAGTTTGGCTCCACGCCTAGGGAGAGGTTGTACGTGAAACCACCTGGTAAGAAAGTTATCCACAACAATAGCACCTAAGTTAGTGTACTACATAATACATAACTTTATGCAACTTGGTATGTTTACGTTTTGATTTGAACATAATATTGGTTATAGAGCAGACCAGTGTTGTGGTAATAAATATTACTGGTACGAGGAAAGTCACCAGCTTCTTCACGAGGATCTTTCTCCCACAAGGCTATCCAGACAGCGTTAGTAAAGATTATCTGGCATATCAGACGTGGGACACCGCCCAAGCATTCTGCAGCACCATTTCAGGTAAATAATATCTCATTGATTATAATAGACTTCCATACTTAAATTATAAATGCGAAAATAAGTCTTCCTGTCCCTATCTTTTTGTTACCTTTTCACCCCTAAACGCTGAAAGATCTGATGAAATTTGGTACGTAAATAGTTTGACCCAAAGAGTATATACAGGGAAGTTTGAACCCTGGGGAAAGACTTTTGACACTTTTTATCACAAACTCCACACGTGGATCAAACCACAAAAAGTAATCTAGAGCAGAGGTTCCCTAACTTATTTTGTATTTGTCTTATTTTTTAGCACCCCCGTTAAGCCTCTACACAACGCCCCATTTTTTCTGTGTCTTTTATGGTAAGAGTCTTACGACCCTTAGGCCTTCAGCGCCTACAAGGGGGCGTTATCGCCCACTTTGGGAAAGGCTGCTCTAGAGCCTACACTTATTTACTGTTTGTTACAATATAAGGCTTAACTGTACTTTAGTCACCTTCTAAGCGTCTTTAAGTTGTTTGTATACTTGCTCAGAAGGACAATAACATTGTGATGAAACCATTGTTTGGTGATAGGGCATTTTTAATGCCGGACTAGCTATCATTCTCATGGAAGAGAATCTGTCTCCATGCACCTATTGATGTCTTCCCTTGAATCATGAGGTTTCCTCACTTGAGAGTCTGTTCCCAATATGGTTATAAAGTGGCACCACCTGTGACCATTTCCTCGCATATCAAGCAACTTTTGGTGAAATAAAAAAGTAAATTTAAAAAAAAACATTCAAACACTTCACCTAAAGTTTCAACTTGCCAAGATAAATTTAAAATTATTGAGCAACAAAAACTTCTATTTTCGATCCAAATTCCTCCCGAAAGCAGAATAAAGCGGATAATGTGAGAAAGTGAAGCAAAGCAGATCTTAGCGTTCATAATTTCAGTCATAGACACAGGGCAAAGAGAGGGCTCTGCTACCTCCCTTTTACAGAAGACTCTTTAGCCATACCCACCCCATTTCCTAAAGTTAATATACCAGCACAGTGCACACAAATGCTAAAGAATTTTAGAATTTGTATATGTATGTAAATGAATTATTTTATGATATAACTTCAAATCAACTTATTAAATATTATAATAGGTATTTTAGCAACTCAGGAAGTGTTGCGTGGAGTGGGAGTTGGAGATAAACATGCCACACCACTGGCTGCCACAATTACATGGGTTCTCAAGGATGGATGTGGTCATATTGGGAGAATATTATTTGCCTTCACCCATGGGTAAGCTTATCAGTATAAAATTTATTTATTCATTTAGTAATAGGCGAGCAGCTTGCGGCCGTAGAGGCTGATGTGCCTATATCATGCAGTGTTGATTTATAGCAATGTCCAAAAGTTCAGTGAAAAATCATTTATGTTGCAAGAAAGCATTGTTTGTTCGCAACCAGTTGTCCAGCTCATTTTTAAAGAAAATCACTGAAGATGCCAACACAAGTCTTCTAGTAGTTCGTTCCAAGTTTACCTAGTTACCTGTTCTTAATAAGTTACCTGTACTTTGGTACCTACTGCTTATTCTTACTAATAGTCAGGGGAAATTATGTTTGTTGTTGGTGCCACGTCATTTCAGAAATAGATGGAGGAACGTGAATATTTGGATCGAGGCATAGCTGGGACACATTATATAAAGTAGATCATTCTTTAGAGCTCACCTGACTGGCCACCACCCTCGAGTTAAGAAGCTGCCGAGAGGCAGGTGCATGCTATTATAGGTTATATTTCAAAAACCCTTTCCTAGTGAGCATCTTGAGCAACTGGTAACTGGGTAATGTCGTTAAAGTTAAACCCACAGATTTGGGTGGTTAAACCCAACCTGAACTGTATAATTTTTTTATTTCAGTAAATACTTGGACGCTTACAGTAAAAAATGGCGGATGTATGCAGATATCTTAAACGATGCAGCCATGTGTATTGAAATTGCGCTACCTCAATTTAAAGTCTACTCACTGTTTGCACTTTGCATCAGCACTGTAATGAAAGCCATTGTAGGAGTGGCAGGTTAGTATAAAATAATAATAATAATTTTTATGGCATTTACTTTTATCGAGGTGCTCCTAATCAGCAAATGAAAAATAGCTAAAAATATTGTCTAACATGGTTTACAGGTGGAGCGACGAGGGTTGCGATGACGCAGCATCACGCCTTAATCGGAAACCTCGCTGATGTATCTGCGAAAGATTCCGCTCAGGAAACTGCGGTCAACCTCATCGCTTCGCTGGTATCCCTGTTTATTATCAGTTTTTTTGGGTAAACAGCTTGTTGTATTTTAGTACCTACACCTGACTACCGTAAAGCCAAAAAAGATGGTTCGTAAAGCTTTGGTGTCCTAGAACAGCGTTGCCGCCGCAATATAGCTTGTGTGCTACGACCGTCATGCAAATGGATAAAAATTACGCTACCAAATAAAGCCGTGCCATCGTTTTTGTTTATATTATGCAACATTTTTCTAGGAAGTGAGAAGATTTAGCTATTCCTTATCTCTATTTTGCACTTAAATTATCCTGTCGTTTTAGGTTTTAGGCACAGAGTAAATATACAATCGGTGACTCTTTTGCAGGAGTTCGCTGGCAATATTCTTGTTAATGATGGTCCTCCACGTGACCTTTAACTACTTTGCCGTGCGAGCCGTGTGCCTGAGAACGTTAAACGAGCCACGTTTTCTTCTTGCCATCGATAAGTACATCAGGAAGGAGATAATAGCGACACCCTGCGAAATAAACAGAATCGAACCAATCATATTTTATCAATTGGGACCATGTATATTAGGTATGTGCAATTAAAATTTAATATTATTGAAGCTTCTCAAACGAATATTGTAAGATATAATTTTGATAAATTTTCAGATCTAAAGTTATGCGGGTTCAAAATAAACCTGGGCGTCTCACTGGACAAAATATTCAGAGGCAGCATGAACGCTGCGTATTTGAGACAATTAAAACAGATCTACTGCGAGAGAAACTACGTGTTGATTCCGATAATAGAGCACAGAACGTTGCAGATATTGATCAAACAGGAAGCGACGGCCGACGACATACTGTGCGGGTACTTCCACGCGGTACTGCTTGCCATCGTGACGTGCGCTGTCAACGACGAGCCTTTGGTAAGTGTCATTAGCACTGCTCCGATGTTTTGCACCGTCGATTCCAATCACTGCTCATTACAAATACACCAGCAGCATAAACGTAGTAATTACCATTTACTTTGCTGTACACATGCACACATACTTTTAGGATAGTACTATTTAGAAGCTTTAACTGGGTCATTATTTGCTATGACCACCTAAGCACGTAACGAGGGTGCGTTACGTTATGGAATGATGGCTAAAGCCCGTAATGACGTCATACGTTATTAGCAAGGAATCTTGATAGTAATAGCAAATTCCGGCCCTGAAAAAGAAAAAAAGAACCCTTAAAGGATCACTTTATTTATACTGTATTATAACTTCTTACCTTGGTCCATTTATTTGAGGTCGGCTTAGTAAGTATTTTTCTTCCACTCTCCAGTCAACCGTTATTGCTTCACCTATCCCCATCTTTGATTCGGATCCCCCCAGTCCATCCACCTTTTCTTTGGTCTTCCTCTTCGCTTCCATCTATCAACAACTTTAAACTATCACTTTCTATCGATTCCTTTCCAGCTTTTCTGTCACTGGTGCCTCTAATATACTCATTGTTACATGCAGGCGATATATAAGAATCAAGATATGCGCCCGTTCGCGCAAGTGTGCGCCACGTTGCAATCGGTGGAGTGGAGCCGTGAAGAAGCGCACGCGCCGCACTCGCGGTTCGCTTACCATCCCTCTGAGGACCTGCTCCACTACCTCGACAAGGTCGTGAGGAAGGAGTGGCCGCGGGTCAGAGCTGGCCTTCAGCAGACAGGTCAATATAACTACGCTTTTTACAGTTTATCTCATCAAAAAGTATCCTATGTCCTTTCCCAGTGTTCATACAAAAATCTCTTGGAAAAATCACCTTTGCTATATTTGTCAGACAAGTGATGCGCTTAACAATGGATTGCATTTTTTTTTATTAAATAGATACCTATTGACGGATTAAAGGTAGCTCCAACAGAACTCTCAAAAATCGTGCCCGTAATAGACTTAATCGGTTTAAATAAATGTGATTTAACGTGTGGCCTATCCATATCGCCCGAAACACGAGAAATCTTACGGCGCCTCTACGCGCGTAAACGCTATTTGTATTTGATTTTTTAAACGTTTATTATAAACGAACTAATATTTTACCATTATCATTACAGGTTGGGATTTGTCGAAACATCTTATCATTGTGGACCAATGGCGACTCGCACCTACAGAATTTACAGCTGAGAAAGTTGCTGTCGCAACTCACGATACCGAAGACAACTTAGGGCTCCATAATAACCCTTTTAACGATATAATGGAAGAACTATTGGCACCAGTAACACCTAAGATACTGGGAAAGCATAACAGCAAGGTATCGACAACGCGTAACACTATGGAGCCGCCTGACATGTCTACAGCATCAAAGTCAAATCATAAACAAATGAGCAGTGCCAAGTAAGGAAAGAGCCGACTACGAGTCACTCCATCTTATGTAGCTAAAAAAAAGTGAAAAAGCAACCAAATAATGAAAATGTGTGGGGGGAGGGGGAGGGGGGATCAAAATAACAAGTTCTAGGTGATATAATAAGATAAAACCGCAGGATACTAAAGGTTTTAATCTGCTAAAATTACACGTTCATAGAAAAGACGTACTTGACAGAAAGTCACAATTATTGTAGAACACTAGTTCAAATCATTGCAACTCTAAAGATTTCCATATCACCACGTTCTCCCGGACCGTTTAAAGGAACTAATTAATTCAAGACGTATTCATTGTAGCGGTCTGGGGGTCTTCGAACTCTCGTGGATATCCGCTGTCTAGTAGCAGGATTCTCAGTCTCCGTGGGTTCAGTTTTGACCGCTGGATGTTCTGTCGGCCCACCAGTAGGTGGGCCGACAGAACACATTAGGTCATCATTCCAACTACGAGAATCGTAGTAGTCGTCTTCGCTGGTCTCGACTGACTCTCGTGTCTCATTAAGTTCCTCCGAGGTATCCTGACTACCCATACTGTCTTGACCTAACGGTGCAAGGTGACGATTTGAGACTGTGGATTCTCGTCCGTCGGCAAGACGAACATATGAGTAATCAGGATTCACATGTAGTAATGTAACCTCCTCAACCACTGGCTGGTATTTATTGCTATGGTTAAACTTCCGCCTCAGAACATTTTCAGATTCTGTTAACCAAGTAGGTATAGAGACCCCATTTGTAGACCGTCTAGTATGGGTAAACGTCAGTTCGTGCGGCGTACAATGAGTAGCTGTAGTAAGGAACGTATCGAGTGTAAAGCTTGAGTACTTGTTCCCAATTCTCTCGCGCCAGATTGCGCGAACGTAGGGCCAATTGTATTGATTTCCATAGTGTCCCATTGAAGCGTTCTATTTGGCCATTCCCTCTTGGATTGTAAGTAGTTGTTCTGCTTGAAGCTATCCCCCGTGAATTCAAAAAATTCTTTACTTCAGCAGACATGAATGAAGTTCCCCAATCTGAATGGAGGTACGATGGCATAACAAATAACATGAACATCTCGTTCAAATGTTTTATAACCGTCGTAGAACTCTTATCAGCGCATGGGAAAGCAGACGGAAAACGCGAATATTCGTCGATCACAGCCAATATATATTTATTCCTTGATCTGCGAATCTAAAAGATTCCCCTGAGCGTACCCACCAATGTTAAGGGCTCATAATGGCTGGAGGTGCTTATCAATATGTAAGGTATCCTCCCTTATATTAATCTGACGCGCTCGAGTAAATACCAAATCCCCTACTATAGAAAAGACGTACTTGACAGAGTGTCACAATTATTGTAGAACACTAGTTCAAATCATTGCAACTCTAGTTTCCATATCACCACACTAGGTTCAAAATTCAAAAAAATTCAATAATGTTTATTCAATAGGATACATTGTGATCACTTTAAAACGTCAACTTAAAACTAGCTACGCCTGTTCCAACCTCCTTACGCCGGCAAAAGAACAGGCAAGAAACGCCCGGCAGGTAATTTTTTTGGCGCGATCACATTGACAATTTTATTCTTATTACTAATTGATTGAATTGGAGCAAGTTCACTAAAATCCCAAGCTTTTTTTTTTGTCATCTAATAGTCCGATATTTTTTATTTAGCTTTACTAATAAGAAGATTTCTCTTGTTTGGTTGTACACATTGGGATATGGGAACATGAATATTAACGAGTTGCGGGATCACAACCAAAGCAGACCAGACCCCACAAGCAGCACCCGTTCACGAGTTGACGCATGTGCCAGCCATCGCTCTCCTCGACCATATGAGAGGGAAGAGGGCGACCCGACACATGACGCCGCTGCAAGCAAAGTCACTTTCGTGAGCATGACTGTTTTGGCTGTTTACCGAGAATGGTTAGAATAGAGGAAATAGGGAGAATAGATAGATAGAAAGAAAGATAGATAGATTAACTACAATCCCAAGCTTGTTTGTCATCTAGATAGTCCGATATTTTATAATAAGCTTTACTAATGAGATTTCTCTTTATACGAATTTGAAATTTTGTTATAGACAAGTCTTGAATTTCACTTGGGATTTTGTTGAAAAAGCGTACACATTGACCTTTGAACGAGTTGCTAACTTTATGGAGCCTAGTGGTGGGTACAGCAATTTTATCTTTGTTTCTAGTATTAAAATTGTGATAATCACTTCTCTTTTTGAAGTTATTTAAATTTTTCCGTATGTACATTACACGTTAGCACGTTAAACCAAGATATCATCTAGATTCTAGTGGATCTCTTTTAAAACGGCCTTTGAATAAGTGTGGACTTTGGAGAGTGGATGTTCATGAATACAGAGACCACGACTAAAATAAAAAAAGGAAAAGCAATAACGTCCGTCTAGTTTCTAAGGCTCTCAAGTACCTAATTAAGTATTGTTAAATAGAAAAATATTTGCTTACAACTTTGATATTGCTTACATTTAAGCTGCAATACGGTTTTTTATAATAGTTATTTTTCTTGTTAAACCTCCGGCCACGGGCCTCGTTGCCTAGACAAAGTCGTAGTTTATAAGACTGGAGAAGTAATAAAATGTAAGGAACTTATAGCAATAAACTAAAATTCTGTCCAAAATTGTCCGCAATATCAAAGACATACATTTATTAATTACACATACGAGTAATAAAAACATTTTTTAAATTTAGACTTTTATACCATAAATTAAATAGCCTCATCGAGATGATTTGCAAACAATTTTTACACTTTGCTGTTACATTCCATGTAAGTACTTATGCTGTGTGATTTTTAGCTTTTAATGAAATGTATTGCAATTTATTTATATATATTTATGTAACAGGGAATTTAATAACAGAGTTAAGAGTACCCACAAGTTCAAATGATTCGATGAGTGTGTAATTAAATTAATACATTGTGTTCATTTTTGTGGTGTGTAACCAAAAATATATATTATTGTATTGCACACTGTTATAATATACACATTATTATATGTATGTATTACAATTATTTAAATTTTAGTCGTACCTCGCTAGACGTTAGTGATATTTTAGAAGTTAGATTTCTACATTTATTTATAAGATTTATATATTTACTTAAGTATGTACATAGTTTATTTTAAAAATAAAAGTCAAATTTAAAATTACAGTTGTTTTTTATTTCCTTCCATAGAAATCAAAAATACTTCTGTGCTGCCTCTTCATAGTAAGATATCCATTCGGCATCTGTTTAAAATTAATTTATGTTTACTTACATATTTGAAACGACGTGGAAAGAGAGATGCAGTTGATAAATTATACTCGTATAGAAGTGTTTTCTAATGTTCATGTTTAATAAAATATAGGTATATATATTGCCTGATTGCCTAGTGTGATTCTTTTCGAATGTGATGTAGGTATACATGCTGTTTAAGTTTTTTCGTTCTATTTGTGACGACAAGCACGGAATCAGGCGAATACGTGATCATGAAAATTGTATAAAAGGAATAATTATAACAGATGTTACAATTATCGGCCCTAAGCAGATAACTGCCCAGCTAGCCATATTCTGGACTAATTGATACAACTGCGCCACGGTTCATGGCATCGCATCGTCTCTATATGTGCACCAATGAAGAATGAAAGAGCAGTGACATACGGTATTTGACGGTATTGACGTCAAGGGAGCAGCAGAAGCGCGCGGCAGGGCGCGCTTCTGAATGGGGTTCCTATCGCTCAGTCCAGATGCACATTTCCCTCATTGGGTTCCCTATATCTTATTATACTCTTTGGGGAAGCCACACGCAAAGCTGTTTTTAGATGGCACTCTGAGCAGCTGTACCTTGTTTAAGTCGTTGTTACAAATTAACATTGGCCTGTCTCCATCTACGAGGTAGCATCCCCTTAAAATGGCTGCGCTCATGGCTAAGTAAAGCCGATCCGGGATAGCTAATAATAGTTCGACAGAAGTTATGTCAAATCAAAACGCAGAAATAGAAGTGTAGGACACATTAGTAGGACATCATTGATTTAGGATCTTTCTTTCAACATTAGGTAGTTGATCATGCGCCACCTAGCGTAAAAAAGTTAGTTTTCCTCCCCTTATCTTTTTGAAGGGTAGTCACACCCGGCACCGCCTCTCCTATGGTTATGCGCTGTCCACACGCGGACGGCGAGTGTACCAATTGGTGACAATTCGTTGTTCGCATGCTTGCCTTGCGTTGATTGCGCATTGCCAACGCACGGGTCCTGAGTGCAATGGACCGCGCTCTGTCTGCGCGAATGATTGAAACGAGGACGATGCGTAGGTGATGCGCCGTTTCCTAACCTCCCTTCATTTCATTCCCAACCTTTCTTTCGAACGAGTCAGACGTATCGTATCGTAGACCTAGTGTCAATTGCAACGAAAATGCGTGGACCAAGCGATGTCCACTCGTTGGCCACGCGTGGTTTACTGGTTGACCACGCGACGTTCTCTCGCAACGTACATATGTAATAACGCGTCGTCCACCCGTGGACCACCTGTCGACAACTAGTAAACGCAGAGCGGCGAGGCGATGCTGGTCAGGCCACGGGTGGCTTTAATGAGCTATTATATTATATTCAAGTAATTTCACGGTTTGACTCGAGTAGTGTTCTGCATTATTCGAGTGAATCTGACTCGTTCCGTCATTCACTATTCATTATATCACCTAATGCGCGCAACGAACGAATGTAGGATTTATGAGCTCACCGATTAGGATTCCCTCCCTGTATCTAAGACGTCAGAAACCACGCATATCGGAGATCCACAACTCAGACAAGGAACAATTACTTGCGCTTTTGTATCAATGCACATCAATTTGTGCTGTGGCGGGAATCGAACCCACGCCTCACAGTCTCCTTCGCTAATTGCGTCTCATCGCTCGGGGGTTTGCCGTCCGGCCTTCTAGTTACAATACAAGTACCTACTACCTACAAACACTATGGATCATGATAAGGATTAGGATTTTAGATCGTTAATGGGTAATTAATAATTATATCGCATTGTCTGCTCGGCAATAGATAAGAAAGCCAGTGGAAGGTTCCATTGTTTGTCGATTATTTTATTTCTCACAGGGCTAACTAAATCGAATGATTAATAAAATAAAACACGTTATTTACTACACCATACCAATTTATTTTTAATATTGTCAATTTATTGCATTGCTTGTGAAGTTCTAGAGCTTAACGAGACAAGATACTGTAGCCCAAAAAACAAGGTCTGTAGTCCCTTTCTACTGTGAATAACTAACAACAATATTGTGAAATAAATTAATGAATTCGATGGTATGAAACACAGCTGAGCAAACAACATTACAATAGATACACTCCCTATGTGAAATGCAGAGTGCCCTTTCACATACAATGTGCTATCTGTTCATACATCTCACTTAACACTTTGGTAACTTGAAATTACATTTACAGTACAGCTAAAGCATCGAGTTACAAATAAATAATGCACTGCGAAGGAAAGTTTAGCGAAGTATAACGATAGCCCTCAGTTCTACGTAAACTGGCCACTCACAATACTAGATAGCAATCTAGAATTCTAGACAACCAACATTACTTCTTCAACATCACCTATTCAATATTGAACTAAGTACAATAGTGAGAAATACTGAATAGCTGCAAATGGTTAATTGTGAACTGATGAATACAAAGATTACACAACAGTTGGCCATCCACTAAGACAAAAGTATGCACAGCATACCTACTGTCTAATATTTATTTACTACGAAAATCCCTAGAAAATATATATATTGTTCTAAATATATGCACGATTTGTTTGGTATATAGTACGTAAACGGCATCTACGCGACTACTGCAGTCGAATCACACCACCGTAGAGTCAATTAGAGTTTTACATTCAATAACATGATTCATTAATAAGATTTATAAATTAATATATAACAACATTTACAATAAATCACATAAATGTCAATAATAAAACAATATTTTCCATCACAGAAATAAGTACTCGGATGTGTTACCAATATTCAACAATATTAAATACAATTAAAAAAGTTACACTTACATCTAACACTACAGAAAAATAAATTAATTAAAATGATTTCAATAGTAAATTGACTTTAGGTGTTGTGTGACCAAACCGATCAGTTGTTTGATTTTACTTGGCGATCTGCTTGATGAGGAGTTCAGTGCTAAGGGACTTGGGGCGTTCGATGGGCAAGCCGAGCGCGCGCGACCAGATCATCTGCGACAGGCACCCGAGAGCGCGCGACACGCCGAACATCACCGTGTAGTAGTTCATCTCCTTCAGCCCGTAATACTGCGGACAAGCACAACCCTCACTATACTATAATAATAACTAGCTGACAACCGGAACATTTCACAAAACCGTTGTGTCAAATGTCGCGTACTTTTTTCACACATTTACACCAAATCGAACTGAATAAGACAGCGTATGCTGATAAAGCCGCCGGTTGTTTAATTTTTCTCCGATTTGTTAATCAAATATCATGATTTATTACTGACAAATATATCAGCAACCGGAAGAAGTCCACTGCTGAACATAGGCCTCCCCCTTTGAACGCCTGATGAATGGCTACGATTCATTTGCATCCATCTCTCGCTCCCCGCTACTCTTACAATGTCGTCGGTCCACCTAGTGGGTGGCTTACCGCCTTACCTACATAACATCTTCCGGTGCCGACAACCTAACTTTATCAAAATAAAACATAGCAGGGAACACTCAGGGATAATGTAGCTTCTCACCCGCAACTTCACGCTTCGCATTTGGCTCCATCTGAAGGTAAAGGCAGTTGAAAAGTCACGATGCGGTATAGTTTAAAGATGTTACCTGTAACAGGACACCAGAGTGGGAGTCCACGTTGGGCCAGGGGTTCTTGACCTTGCCGAGCTCGGTGAGGATGGGCGGCACCACCTTGTACACGGCGGCTACGAGCTTGAACATGGGGTCGTTGGGCAGGTGCTTCAGGGCGAACTCGCGCTGACATGTGTACCTACAGGTAGGGACATTATCAATCACTAGTTCAAAATCTAAAACACTGACTATGGCTTCTATATATAAAGCCGTGGTAGATAATTTTTGTTAAGCTGTTGTTACAGATTTATTTATATTTGTAGTGCAGAAATACATTTAAATCGTCTGAAAAGACACGTCTGGCGTTTGCTTGAACGCCACATTATCACTTAACATCAAGTGAGCCTGTAAGAAGTTACAAAAAACCGGTTTTGTTTTTATGTAATGGCTCAGTTTGGGATGAAAGTGGCTTTGATTCGCAGGCGGAGATTCACCTTACCTAGGGTCTGTTTTTCTGAGCACAGCGTGTCCGTAACCGGGCACGACCTGGCCAGACTTGAGGGTCTTCCAGATGAACTCCTTCAACTGTTCTTCGGTGAAGTTGTCGCCAACCTGCTTGCGGAGCTTCTCTAGCCAGATCAGCACCTGCATAGTAACATAATATTTTAGGTCACATTGGCCCGTGTCCGAACAGTAAATCTGCACGAGTTAAAAGGCACCGATAACGAGTTTAAATCCTATCTTGGCCCCGCACTCATGACTTTAATAATGAGCGGATTTCCCATCGCACAATACGGTAAAGGAAAACGGCGTGTCTGAGAACCAAGGCATTCAAGGCAATTAACGATAGTCTCCTTGGGAATTACTCTAGAACCTACAGCAAAAACTGCAAAAGACGTAGACATATTTACTTAACATACCTAACACTTGGTTATTGCCTGGTTACTGAAACCAATTAATATGACTGAAGAACTGGCAATTCTGTGGTGCAGTTAATTGAGTTAATTACTGCCGAACTTAGACTAATAACCCTGGCCGGAACAAACATCTGTGATTTGTCAAGAACAAGTAATTACAATTCAATTTATGGGCAATTATCCATAGTATAAAGGATGCGAACCAATAACTGCCTTGTAATTATCATAAACTAGCTAATTTTAGATCTAAGTGTACATTACAATAAAAATTGAACACGACTACTAAAACAGGTTAGTGGAAAAACAAACTCCACATCAACATGTCGCTGATAAAGCGAAATAGTTTAGGTATGAAACAACAACACAACATAAAATGCGCTTACTTTATTATTGTGTATGTAGGGTACGTTCTAATTACAATTAACGTCAGCGACGCCCTAACTACTGTTGTAATTGAAAACGTTGCGTAATATTCTTCTCAAGGAGAGAGAAAATCGCCAACCGCGCTTTATTACCATCTCATCAATTAGTTATGTTTCTTGCCGTGCCGATAACTAGATTACATGATTATGAACAATAGTAAATGAATATGTATATCTATTTCAATTGGATGTAAAAGTTAATCTAAAATCTTAGAGCAGTATACATGTAGACGGCAAATGGGTTCGAGTCTAAGAGAGTCCATTTGACTTCATTGGCATTCGCTTTGGACGCGTGCCAGTCGAGGGAGAAATCTCTATAGGTGCTCCGCTGAATGCAACAACGCTACTTGGCTCTGGTCCAACAGTATTGAACGTAGTGATATAATACTATCAGCATTTAGAACTGCACGTATTGCTCTGAACTGTGATAAATACATTCAGTTAGAAGCTATTTTGAAACATACCATTTGACCTTACAAAGCAGCAGAACAGTTATGTCCCATTGCTCTAACCGAATCTAATAACTATAACAGATGGATCAATTTCTTTTACACTGTCTAACTACTGAACTACTTCACCTCTTGGTTGGCAAGACCGTGCAGAGGTCCCGCGAGGCCATTGAGACCGGCGGCGAAGGAAAGGTAGGGATCGCTGAGAGCCGAGCCCACCAAGTGCGATGTGTGCGCGGACACGTTGCCTCCTTCGTGGTCACTGGAATAGAAACAAGGCGTTAGCTACTGGTATACTTCTCGTATTCTTAAAACTAGTCGGATGAACTAATGGGCGCCAAGTATTACTCAATAAAGGATCGTAGTCCCCGTGGGGCGACTTCCGTCCTAGTGACGATCTCTGACAAAGAGTTCCAAGATTTATAATTATTGACTTTCACCAGCGAGTTACATTCATAATAGATTTTTCAACCTTCCTCTTAATAAATTAAATGCAGGTTTGTTTTTCACTTTCGATTAGGTACAATCACAGAACAAATGGTTTTAATTAGCCCTTATTTTCAGTACTATATCGACCTTCAGTAGAAAGTGAGCGGAGCCATATGAAATAATATTTAACTCCTTTTAAGCGCTATCACGGAAATTTACATAACTGCCTATCTATAGTTATCTATATTTGCATTTACGATACAACTCGCTGCGCCAAACGATACGCGCAGAACAAAGTACAAAACATGTCGTAAATTTAATACTTAATAAAATCGCTTGCTTGTAACATTGAATGCGTTGTTTACTTAAAAATATAGCAGGTAGCTATACTATTATAGGTTACATAGATATAAAGATGTATATCGTATGTTCCGTCTTAATGTCATGATAACAAGAATGTCTCACAGCACCGCAAGTAATATGTCCGATAGTTATCTAACTACTTTCCTGAATAGCGACGATACCAACGGATAACGGTTTGGATCTTTTTCAAATAAGCCTGTTACCTACTGTTTGCTATTTGAAAGTAAAATCGATTTGCGGACACGCTTATTGACCTTATTGGATCGATACATCATTCACGATTGGCATTACTAGAAACAAAAAATACTAAGCGACAAATGTCTTATCCCTCGATCCCCGCAAACCGAGCCCCGCCACTATCCTCAAAATCCTTAAACTAATGTAAAGAACAGAGATAACGAAATATCCCTTTCTCTTTTTTTGTCCTATTATCCTGAAGGAAACCGGGGATTTATGACGTATCCAACCTTCCAAACAGGACACTCTGACACCAAAATGTATTTTCAGCGCTTAGTAATTCGGCACTCACTTATTAAAGGTTGCGTAAGTCACGGTGTCCTCTAACGCGGACAAGAGTCAATACTTCGACTCTTGTGTTATAATCACGCGGCTGTATGTAGTTACATACATAGGTAGTAAGTAGGCACCTACCCACACAAAACGTCGCACGCGCATAGCAACAGCTACTGAACGTCAGATCGCACCACGACTGCGCGCGCCGCTTTAAAATATTCTATTATTATTTCCGTTGTCTTTTCAAATCGTCAAATCGCTAATAAGAGTGTAGTTCGTTTAAATTAGTTGTTACTACTTTCAGCGGTAATGTTTCAATCGCATCGAACTATCTTTTACATCAAGATGGTGTAGCTATTTCTCATTCTTAGTAAATGATTTTAGACAGGTTAACTACATAATACGGTAAATAAAACGTTATGCAACTTGCGTGGTATTGCAACATAATGTGATATTATGCAAAAGGTAGACCGCCATTTGTAAATACTTAAAAAACACAAACACACAAGGAAAAGAGCGGAATATTCGCCAAGCAACAGCAAGCGGCAAGCATTTGTAGCGCTTACGTAGATTTCTTGATTTTACAATAGAGTCTTCGCGACTTTAGTGAAAAGATATCGTCGGCAATGGACACTTCTTGGTGCTAGAGTCATAATTATCCCAAGCTCATCGACTTGGTGTCTGTTCGTCGGAGGCCTCTGTCCTCATCTTGTGCCACAATTGCCACATTGACATTGAGCGCCACTTTCAACTGTCTACACAATCACTTAAGGAAAATTGTCTCTCCAACTCGACGCAGGGTGTTTAACAATTTATTCCCTTTGATTCAATCACAATATGTCTGGGAATGTATTTGAAAGTGCCACATTGCATTACCTCATATAACGTCCGTCGAATCATCACCGCTAAGCATTCATTAGATGGAACGGTTCTTGCAAGAAAGTCTTTCAGGTAAAAAAAAGCACCGCTTTGCTATATATATTTTGCTGCCAAATAGTATTGAGCGAGCATTCGGTGTTCATTACTGCAGCCTGTGAATTTCTAGATATCTCATAGCGACAAACTCAGTCATGTGCCGAGAGAGTCTTCGTTATTCAGATGTGGTTGCCAAGTCAGACTCATCGTTTACCATAACATGAATAACCTGCTGGTCTAGTTACTTAGCTATAACGTATAATAACAAGATGCCTGAACACAGCACGCGCTACTTCTTCTGCTAATTTCATCTCCATCTCTACCCTGGGATACAGGTCGCTATGTAGTTATGTTAGGCTTATCCACGCTTTTCCATAGATTCTTATTAATCATTTTGAGATCAATCGTCTTGCCCCTTTCTAAATTGAATCAATATTATTTTAATGGGGAAGATTCTTTTTTAACCGGATCGGAGTTGTTATTATGATGACAGCCAGCAAGCATATTAAAAAAATCTTCATGCAAACAACAGAACAATCGCAATCAGCAATGCATTAACTAAACACATAATGAATTCTAATTCGCTTCGCTACTGCCTTTTAGATACATATATTATGTTAAGGACATGCTAGGAAAGGGTATTTTACGTAAACATTATTTAGTTTTTAACTTTTTAATGTTATTTTACGTATCGTACATTAAGAAAGTAAGAATTGCAAAAGGATTAAGTTAATATTATAATCCAATACTCATTTGTTTTTTTTTACGTTTTTGAAATAAAATATGAATGAATATCGTCATGAGAAAAATTTCCAGTGTGAATTGTCGAACTTTACTTGACAATCGCACACTGGTGTGTTTCTAGGTTAGGTCAGGCATGAATTGATTTACAATTCATAATTATAGAGCCACAATAAATCCATGTTATCTATGTCTGTTTATAAATGAAGACTTTCATATCAAACATATTCTTGCAGTGACTAATTTAGTATACCATCTTTAGCATTCTTACTCTTTTGTAATCATTCTGAATGTCTTTATTTAGTTATAGGAGTAATTTATAAAGAAGCTAATGTAATATATTGAAGTGTGGTCATCATTTCAGCGAAACTGAAACAAGTGCGCGTGATCACATCGTAACGCAGATGTATATGTTCAAGGTTACAGACAACACAAACAATTAATAATATAAAGTAATTAAATAAACAACATGGTTTTCTATGCAGCCATGATGCAGCCATGCATAAAACATTTTGAATAACACAAAAGACACTTTTCATGCAAACAGGTAATTTATTCAAGTAATAGCCACACCAATTTGAAGTAATGACGACTATTCGTTAAGTAGATATTGGTGTCGATTCGGTTTTACATTCTCCGAAACTAAACTAAATATGACAGGTCTAATAGTATTGCTGTCTTTTTCTAACCACTGAAGTAAAAAAAGGATGCCATTACTATTAGACCTGTCAAACTTAGTTTAGTTTAAGAAAATGCAAAACCGAATCGACACTAATGTAAATTAATAGCATTAGAACCTAAACAGCAAGTAACGCATATTTATAATAAAGTAATGTTATGACATAAAGTTAAGTTTTCGTGTATGTAATTATTTTTTAATAAATTCTACTATTCCCTATCCGTTTACTTCTATACAACTAAATATTGAATTAGGTGTTAATCTTAAATAATGGAACTTTTTGTCAGCCCTATAGAAAATCTGTAGCATTAAAATTATTAATGCTCTACAAAGTTACCGTACCTACCGGATTAGCAAGTGGATGAAAACTGATGGAAAGCTCAAAAGCTGAGTCTAGTACCTTTTTAACGCTTCTCCTTACAGCAGCCACTTTCGGCGAAGCGGCCCCCTTAATATAGTACTAATCACTAATGTATACTACACTATTAATTTCAGTATAGTAAAAATAATGACCGTATACCGCCTGTAATTTGCATTGATGAATTTGCAAACACTCCCGCTAGGCACCACAGCTTATTAACGACGATGGTTCTATTTACCATGTACACCTGGTATAACCTGTAGAGTTTACTTGGCGTAGTACTTTCCGTGCAGTACATGTGGATGATGATGGCATAACATCTTATCTTTAACTCCTTTGAAATGGTAAAAGAACGAGGCGGAACATCCTGTCAGAATCGTTTCCCTATGAATACATCTCCTATGCCTGAAAATAAGATTTACCTGTGAATGGTGAGGTAGAGCCTCATCAGCTCCGTGAACTTGGCGTCATCGAAGCCAAGCATCGAGGAGTAGTTGGCGGACCAATCCTTGTTCTCGTCAATAGCACCGATGCCCTTGCCGTCGCGGAAAGTGTTGCGGTAGATGGTAGCCGCGATCACCGGCAGTTTGGCGATCAGGTTCATGGAATCTTCGTAGATGTACTGCGAACACAAAAACAATATGAACGAAAGAGGAAAACTTACATATTCAAAGAAAATAATACAATAGGTACATATATCTAATGTACCTGTTTGTTTGTGCCATAGTATGGTTTTTACCGCAACAATGCTTACGTCAAGGAAAGAATATGAATGCGATTGTTGGAATTTTATTATAATTATGTGGTTCAGAGATATTTAGTCGTATTATGTGTCAGTTTAAGCTGATACATGTTTTTGTATCGACATAATGTAAATGTCTGTTCGTATATAAAAAAAACAGCTGTATAATTAAATCGGATAAGAACGATAAAATCGTAAAAACAATATGGAATTTGATTTCCAGTATAGGGGTCGAGCAGACGAGAGTAATGTTAACCATAGAATGGGCAAAACAAGAAGAGTCTAGAAATTATTATTACCTATATGTATAGATAGCACTTGATGTGACGACACCAGACCTGCTAATCTATTTGGAACCATTTATGGATTGAATCGACTGAGTAGCTATAATAAGTCGTAACCACTTCTACACGCGGCCTTACAGATCGATCTTTATTTCTGTTGAAAACAGGCTTGACTTTTTCGTGGTTGATACCTTTTACTGAAACTTACTTGGATATTCGACCATTATGTAGAGAACCTTTTTCGAGATAAACGAAAACTCTAGTACTGTTCTAAATAAAAGGTAGCAATAGAGGTCATCGTTCACTTAACGCTTCAGTGTTGATGGTCAACAATAGGACGTAGTTAAGCAAGCAATGCTTACATTATCACAATTTTGAGAAACTTAGCACCTATTTTCTGCAAGGGAAGCTTATCAATATAACAGGAGGTATTGTAAGCTATCTACCATGACCGCCATTCCGCCCGTTGCATACGTATTTCATACGACGTTTTTGCATTGATCACATTCATTACACACTGGGCTCCCTTATCAAGCTCGCCTACCGCTCGCGCGACTAATACCGCCTCGATAACGGAGCTGAGTGTGTAATGATTATTGCAAAAACGTCGTATGAAACACGCGTGCTAAGATAATTAATAATACCGCCTAGAGTGTAATGCCCAACATAGCTCACTTGTGTCATAATGTTCTATAAACGATGTAAAAACATAAGTGCAAGCAGGAAAAAGAAATAATGTATAAAAAAGAATCCTCACCTCCCAATACTTGGATTTGTGCACTCCCTCGGTGTAAGCCTGCACGAACTTGGACTCGCTGTTGAGGGCGGTGACGGCGGCAGAGAACTGTGACATGGGGTGCAGCTTGCTGGGCATGTTGTTCAGCATCGTCACCACGTGTGCGGGCAGCTCGGCTCTGAAGCACAACGGTCATTTTAAGTGGTGGATGGCACAGCAGCAACGGACAATAGGTATCTTATCTACCTAAGCAATTGACCACAGTCTTAGTGGATGAAGATGGAGCAAGCTTAGCTAGAAGATACTTATTCACTCGTAACTTGAAGACCCGCAAATTATATAATACTTATCGGAAAACAGAGACGCTGGCGAGGTGTTCCTATCTTTCGCCGTTCGCATTAAAAGTGTAGAGTTATACAATAAATATACATATTATTAAAGCCTTTGAAAATTATCTGGCCATTGACCACTTGTAACCTATTGTGGCCAATAATATTAGTTTAACATTTTAAGTCAATATAACACTAGCTTGGCATTACCAAAGATAAACGACTGTTAAATGATTGGATAAAATGATTTCCCGCCTTCGACCATTAATAGAAGACATTTTTCGTTCTTGTTTTATTATGTGGTATGCCAACTCAGTTGTCACA
Organism: Opisthograptis luteolata; assembly: GCA_931315375.2. Taxonomy (NCBI): domain Eukaryota; kingdom Metazoa; phylum Arthropoda; class Insecta; order Lepidoptera; family Geometridae; genus Opisthograptis; species Opisthograptis luteolata. Next base: position 9,491,630 of record OV928033.1, read on the forward strand.
AACTGTACTGTTTTATTAAAACAGATTAAGTTAAAAGATATGGTAGAACAATCTTAATAAGTCTCGAATGTTGAGCTCAGAGACGCACATTGTGAGAGGCCTACATAATTATTATGTTCGAACGTGGATTAATACAGGTTTCTGATGATGATTTGTTACGTAATCATACCTATTAAAGTATCGTTTGTTTCATGTACAGGAATGTGAATTTAACATTAGGTAGGTGGTCTTTTAACATCTTGCGTTACATGGTAGCACTTGTCTACCATCAGTTCAAAATTTATTGTAAGACAAGTCAAAAATATAATGGCCAAAGTTTAAATCTCGCTATCCAACATTTAAGGCACGTCGCCGGATATTCACAATAGTTTGAACGGTATATATTTGTGATAGTAGGTATTCCTTGTAGATTAGTTAGTTGTATTTATGTAGGTTGATTAGTAGAGGCATTAAAATTTCATTGTATTCACATCAATGACATACGAAAACTCTAGAGCTATTAGGTATAATGTATGCAATGTGATTGGGGTTACAAACTGATATCTTTTATAACTACAATACTGTTTAAGTATTTAAGCGGAAAGAGTAATTCAAAATAACTCAATACATATGACTCTTCCACAGAATTATACTCACTTTTCCAGACAAGCACCATTATTTTCTGGTATGTGCATAATGAATTTGAAATTTTGTTAGTGATTTATTTTGTAACAGATTTCTTATTTATAATTTTTCCAGATATGAATTTACCGTCTTAACTCATCAAATGTATTTGATCTTACCTCTGTGCCCATTCCTTAGAGAGGGCAGATGCCTGAGCCTGGGTAGGTACGTCTCCTGTGACGAGAAGCCAGAAGAGACCTTCGGGAAGAGGCTCTTCACCACCCTTAGCTTTAGGCAGCTGCGCCTGGCATTCAGGAATGGAGAGACCGCGGAATCTGATACCCTCATCAGGGTCCAACACGGAGGTCTCCCAGACCAGACCCTTGATTCCACGCATGCCGCTGTACATCTGTGACAAATAACCTATCGTTGCACATTAAGTCCATAGTAGGCGTCCCAAGCCCCACTTCATGAGGTTCGCTTATATGTATGTACATATCGTACGATCCGACTATACTAGCACTAAATGAGACTCCAATAGTGTGTTCACTAGATTATGACATGTTATCTGACAACCTCCTAGCTCATCACTTGCTGTGTGACCTTGGCTGCAGGCATCGCGTGCGTATCGTAGAGTTAACCTAGACATTGAAAATTTAATTGAGTCCAGTATAGTATCAAGGCGGCGGCGCCGGCGCGGGTTTATATTGAATCGAGGCAGGGTCCATTACTGCTGGTTCGTTGACCCGCGCGGCCTCGGGTCTCGCCAACCAATGAGCTTATACTCGAAAGAACTACATTTGCATAGCGTATCAAATGATTACTTCACCAATTTCCAAACAGGAAACATCACCTGGTCTAACACAAAGATGATTCTAGACACCATTAGGTACTGCAACGGACCAAAAAGTAGTGGAATTATTTGGTGACCTCTAAAGTGACTTTTACATAACCGAATGTGTCAGTAATTTTCCGCACGTCTTATTCATAGTAATCACAAGACCGTGCCAGACGATGCCAGCGATGATGAATATATTATGTTGTTATTTCGTTGTTAAAACTTGAAACTTGACCAAATAATGCCTTCCTAGACATATTGCTAAGAACACGTGTACAATACTAACACATCTGTACACGGTTGTTAATCAGATTCTCCAAAAATAATACAATATTGCTGGAAAAATAATACATCTAAAATCAACCATTTTGTATTTTGCACTAGAACTTACTTAAAATTCATACATTAGGGGGGGGGGGGGGGGGGGGGGAGGGGTCGAGCCGAATGTTACCTAATGTCACGTGAGGGGATGGGGGGAGTCTCGACAAATATCGCGTACTAATTTTGTTTTCCTTAAAAGAAACAGTATAAAGAAAACTGTGAAATTATTTCAAACTAATATTAATTTAGCAAATTATGTTTTTATTAAAATAAATCCAACGCAATCCAGCACAGATTAACATTGACACTAAACACACGCATTAACAAGGATGTCACGTCAGATTAAGGGCGGGGGTGCAAGAGAAGAGGGGGAGGGGGGAGAAGGAGAAGGGGGGGGGGAGAGAAGGGGGACGGTCGAGCCAAATCTCACAAAATCTCAGTAAAGAGGGAGGTCTAACAATCTCCTTACATAATTAATGGGCGCCCCCTGACAACACATATATTATCATTGAAGGTCACTTATTTTAAGCGTCCTATAAAATATGATCTCACCATGTCAACGGTGACCTCGCCGACTTTGGTACCGCCATGCTTCTTGCGGAACTCGCGGATCTTCTCCTGTTCCTTGGGGATCTTCTCCTGGAGAATGCTCTTCAGGTTGGTGTTCTCCGCGCTCAGGTTCCTGAGCAGCACGGAAGCAGTGGGACATGCTTTCTAAAACAATACATAATAGGTCGTTATGTTTACGACTCTAATTCACTATGGACGTGTAAACCACACTGACACTGCGTTTATTTATGGATAAGTAGAGTATACGCTGGCTAAACGGTTTGATTAGAGCTTATGTAATGTATGAAAGAAATATAGGCTTCCAGATTATAACCTTATTCGTGACCACTATCTCCATAGCCAGGTAGCGAGCAAATCAAAATTTTAACATCCACCGCCTCTAAGGATAATCAAGTCAAATACACAAAAACATTTAATAAGACCGGTGGTGGTTGGAGATGTTAAAAGAAATTGAAAACGTATGCCGTTAGTTATTTCTTGTGTAGAGCATTGTATTAGATTACGTCCTTGCGTCTGCAGCCTACGTATGTTCTTTTCTGTTCAAATTGAAGCACCTCCAGTCTAGGATGATTAATTAAATATTGATCTTTTGAAGCCTATAAAATATATTCATGGCAAGATGTGAAACTACATTTACAAACGTCTAGTAACGCTATTGTCAGAACCCTGACAGCAGATTGGTAATGACGACAACGTACGGACGCGGGGTAGAAATAACCACTCAGCCTTTAATTTGTTAAAAATCTATTAGGTAGGTCTGTGACATCTGTCCAAGTGGTGCAAACCATATCTGCGCTAAATATGGACGGGCTCTATGTTCTTAGAACCCTAATGATATTTTAACGCCCAGAATTAATCGATCCTGATCCGTTACCCGCGGTTTTGGATCGGTATGTCATGTCATTTTAGTAGTAATATGTCAAGCCCTAGTACTAAAATGACATATTATGATTATGACATGACATATCGATCCTAAACCGCGGATAACGGATAAGGATCGATTAATAATTTCGGGCGTGAACCGTCTGTCATAGACATCTAAGGCCGTATATGTATATCTAGGAGGTAATAATGGATGTGTTTCACTAGTTTCATGTTTTAAATCGGATATGGTCTAAACTATTAATTCATTTCATTAGAATAATTATGATATTCATTAAACTGGAAATTTCAAGGTGAGCATCTGCGATTAAACTATCCTCAGAAATGCTTAAATAACCTGTCTAAGTGAGGCGCACAATTTTAATAAAAACAACCGACCACTATTGATCACATATACCTACTTACTTTGTAATCGTTTTATCGGAGGTACGCGCGTACGGCATTTTTTGTGATAAGTATGTATATTAATTTACTTGACAATTCCGTCCCATACTTCCTCTTATTATCTTTGATAATATTTTTTACTGATTTTCAGCTTGTTGGGACTTTATGCACTTTCGAATGTCTAAATTGACCGGACTATTAGATAGGTTATTCATTTCCAGCGTCAATTACTCAATATTTAGGATCGATGCGGCGCAAGCCACAGTTTAACCGTTTAACCTAATTGACACTGACTATCGCACTTCAATCCGTACAGTTTAATGAGTTTAAATTGGAGGCAGGTTTACATTGGGTAAGTTACTGGCGTTACTGGCGTCACTGCGGACCTAGTTATTGATTTTTTTAATCGGTTATCCATTTTCACCTGATGTAGTGCAATTTACGGAAACAATAATAGTGAGAAACGACTGTCAGTCAATCCAACACGTTAGCTTTTTTCTTTTTTCTCTCATGAGTTTGACCCGAAAACTGATCTGAATTATAAGGAAGGGCTAGTGTCAGAAATGATCTGATGGGGGAACACGCCGACAACTATCAGCGCTGAACTGATTTCAATACAGTTTACACGACAGCATCGCTGTGTCAGCGCTAGCTTGCCAATGGACTGACACCAGTAACCTACTCACTGTAAACTTGCCCATTAAAAAACGTTAGTAGTAGGGACGTTGAGATAAACGTGCAAGAGATTTATTTTCAATTGTTACGAAAACAACTTCATTGTTATCAGGTCATTCATTTAGCAATACATCTATTTTGCTCTGATTATATCGTCATACTATGCATTGAATGTCAAGTGAACATATTGCAAGACTCTTGCAGGGGTAAATTGCAATCCGTCATGTCATCCTTCAAACTGAACCTGTTTGGAAAATGTCATTACTGAATGTGTACATTCTGTGAAGTTGTTGAGATATAAGAGTTACGAGGAAGTTACTCTGCTTTGTCATCAGAACAATGGGCCTTCCACGTAGTAATCTATACGGAACGAGGATAAAGCAAACAAGCTCAGTAAGGTCGTTGGAAATAATTAAGGCCAAATAGTTCATTATATAAAAAGCGGTCCTCGCTCAGTTTTCCTTGACAGGCTTTAAGTTAGCCTAACGCTCGATTTCTGTTGAGGATATGAATCAAATACTGACTGGGTTATATGACACCACCTGGCGTCCCTGGCGATAGCCACTCAAAACGCGAAGGAAACAAACAGAGGGAAAGAGAGATATATACTTTTGCATTTATAATATGGGTGATGAAAACAAAACAGATAAATCAAAACTAGCCTAATTTAAAAAAACTATATAGAGAATGTCAACTGTGTAATCGGTTTTTTTCATCTCTGGGCAAATAAACGATAAAAGAAAGAATCAGTTGTGCAAACAGGAGTTTGGTAGACAGAATAATAATGAGAGTTCCTAGCTGTTTGTCATTTGAAAATTCAGTGATAACATACCATATTATGTAAGATACTGAGTATCTACTATCTAATCAAATGAGATATTGACGTCAATTTCTTAGCTTTCTTACTCGGTAGGTATTTAAGTATCCCAGATAATGTATCTCATGGTTTATATAACGAGCTTAGGAGCATGATAGATGTGTTTAATGTAGAGATAATAAGATCAAGCTGAAACTTAGGGTTAATTACAAGCACTTTTCTCTCTATCTGTAATCGAAAAGATAGCCAAAAAAATATTGTGTCAATCTACATGATACATCGCAACAAACAGTTCTCGCTGTCGATCGGCCAAACCACGCTATAATAACTAATAAATGCCATGAAGCCGTAACCGTTCCGTTCGACCACGACCCTGAGCTAGTGACGCATCACGAGTTACAACTCGCAATATAACACGCTAACTTTACACATTTTAATTTTAAATCCGCTACTGAACGCTTACACAACTATATAATTTATTATTATGTAATTGTAATGTAACTCAATTAAAACAATATGTCCACACACCAAACATTTGGGCGTGTGCCCGACGCCGCCTCAAGTACTAATTTGACCTGCGGTTATCTTTAGAGTAAGGGGCGTAGCAGAGGACACGCATCTTGAATGTCACTGCAATGATTTTTGCGTTACATAGTCGACCGATAACAGAATAGCTCCATTCCGTATCTGCAGTGGTTCACGCTTCCGGGGACTGTTACGTTAACAAACCACGTGAACATATTGGCAACAGCTTGGACACGAAACTAGCATCAAGCATGTTACATAAATCGGTTTTAGAACGTCATTGTTCGCACAGGAATGTCATATATGACGATGTTGTAAGTATCACCTGAGGCCTGAGGCCTGAGTAGTTATGCGGTTCGGTAGGTACTATTTTAGGATTATTTTCACGAAACTTCTTGGAATGCACGTCAAGCCGTAAAGAATGTTATTTTCTTACGTAATCAAGGTGACGATGCAATAATTTGTTATCACCACCCTGATCTGATAAATGGAGTCAGGAGGTAGATAGTGAAACTCTTCGGTGACTAGTAGTAAACCCCTCGAGTTTGGGCTCATATGATTCCTTTGATGAGTCCAATATATTGGACTTGGTAACGAGGGTCTGCTCATGAAGCCAGGAGGTGGATAGTGAAACTTTTTAAGGCCTACTAGGAAACCCCTCGAGTTAGGGCTGATATGATTCGTTTTGACGACTCTAATGGATTGGGCTTGGCAACACAAGACTAAAAGGCTAAAAATAAAAAGAATTATATACATAACTAGCAAACCCGGCGAACTCCGTTTCGCCACCAGATGGCTTCGAGTTATGTAACATTTCGCTTTGGTGATTAAAAAAAGAAAATTTTTTTTGTTTTATATTTGAAAAGGAAAAAAATTATTTCATTTCACAACAGTAATGAATTCATTTCTACTTAAAATATTGACATGCTATGTATCAGAGATGGCGCTGTATGTGAAAAAAGATTTTCCCGCTTTTCTGTTGAAATTTTTCTTGAATTTTCTTTGCTATAAACCTCACGGAGCCCGAGACCTTTCCAACGAATGCAAACCCGTGGAAATCGGTACGTGCGTTCTGGAGTTATAGCGTCAGGAAGGAAAACCCGACTTATTTTTATATAGTAGATATATGTAGTAAACAAACAAAACACACTTTTATTACAAGCTAAAAATTATATAATAATTATATCGACTTGTATTAGTTACGATATAATGGTTAATATACGTTTTTTTAAACTACGTTCATATATTTTTATTTATTTCTATGACGATGTATTCTTGCCTGACTGGTGACTGGCATTACTGGCATGACTATTGACTATACAATAATGTGCACGTGACGTTCATTTGATTCCGTAGAGTGCCATGTTATCTACATATTTCATTCTATGGTGAGCTGTCTCTGTAACATTGTCAATAAGGGCCTTCATTGCTCATGTTATTATTGTTAAGAACACTAGCCCACTTTACTTTGCATTTCCTAGCTTATTTTGGTGTTAAGGCTTGCACACTTAACATTTGTTTTTTAAAGGGCATTGCTCTAGTAATTGTTAAGTTTTTATTACTAAGACTTGTGTGTTAAGGGCTTGCATATTAACATTTTTTATTAAGGGCCTTCATTGCTCAAAGCTTTGGTTATTTTTTTTTAATAATTATTGGTGGTGTTTATTTTAGTTTGTATATATTGTTGTGTGTCTATGTGTGCCTGGTGTTGTTTATTATTTTTGTTTTTGTGTTGCGTTTTTGTATATTTTTCTGTTTGTTGTCCTAGTGTTTTTAACTATTTTAAAATGGAACCTAGCGCACACGACGAAAATATACTTTTGCAGCAGCAAAATGCCTTGCTAATGGCTGAGCTGCAAAAATATAAGACTACACAGACGACGACCATGACAGACACACCTCCTGCGGACTCTTTTCCTGCCCAAACTCCTTCAATTTGTAGGGTAGCAGTTAAGCTTCCTCCTTTCTGGCCCGACCGGCCTGCGATCTGGTTCGCGCAGGTGGAGGCACAATTTGCTATTTCAGGTATTTCCGCAGACCAGACAAAATATTATTATGTTCTTGCTCAATTAGACACACGTGTCATTGGCGAGGTTGAGGACATAATTTTACAACCTCCGTCCACAGACAAGTATACTGGGTTAAAATCAGAGCTCATTAAAAGATTGTCCACATCCGAAGAGCAACGTGTCCGGCAGCTCATCAGCGACGAAGAGCTGGGCGGCCGCCGCCCCTCCCAGTTCCTACGACATCTGAGGTCGTTAGCTGGGACTGCTTTCACGGATGAAAATCTACTCCGCCAGCTTTGGATGCGCCGCCTTCCTCAGCACCTACAGGCGATTTTGGCCGCTCAGTCAGAGCTTTCGCTTAGTAAAATTGCCGAACTAGCGGATAAAATTTTGGAAGTTTCTCCAGGCATTGCTGCTCCACGGTCCACATCGGTTTTCTCAGCGAGTACTTCTGCCGCACCGCCCTCACAGCTTGACGACATCACACGCCGCATCGAGGAGCTTACGCGACAAGTCGCCGCACTGACCGCTGATCGTGGAAGAAGTCAGTCACGTGACCGCTCTCTTCAGCGAAATCGCTCGCAGACTCCAGGTAAAGCCAAAATCTGTTTTTACCATGGAAAGTTTGGTACCAACGCCATCAAATGTATAAAGCCATGTTCCTGGACGCCGCCGCCGCCGCCGCCTTCGGGAAATGCAAACAGCAGTCACTAGTGGCGACGTCTGACTGCTTACCGGAGAGTCGCCGATTATTTGTCACCGAAAGTGTGTCTAAACGCCGTTTTCTCATTGACACCGGCTCAGACCTCTCCTGCTACCCATACCAATGGTTAGCGAACCGGCCAACGCAGTCGAACTATACATTGGCTGCTGCCAATGGTAGTGAGATCCGCACTTTTGGTCACATTCAATTGACCTTGAATTTAGGTCTACGTCGAAGTTTTCAGTGGAACTTCATCATCGCTGACGTCAAAACCGCTATTATAGGTTCCGACTTTTTGGCGCATTATCGACTTATGCCCGATTGTGCCAACAAAAGAATCGTTGATAGCGACACCGGTTTATCGTGCGTTGCCAGCGTCGCAACATCAGGTGAGACCAGCGTCAAAGTGGTTTCTGCTCCATCGTCCGAATTTAGTGCGCTTCTCGCGGAATTTCCGTCGATCACCAAGCCACCAGGACTTACACGGGAGCCCAAACATAATACGGTCCACCATATCTTGACCACTGCAGGAGCCCCTGTTTCTTGTCGTCCGCGGCGATTAGCCCCTCAGAAGCTTCAAGAAGCTCAAAAGGTGTTCAACGACATGGTGCAGTGCGGGACAGCTAGTCCTTCTAAGAGTCCGTGGTCCTCACCCCTTCATATGGTCCCCAAACGCGACGGCACTTGGCGACCCTGCGGTGACTATCGCGTATTGAACTCGCGCACAGTTCCCGACAAATATCCGGTCCGCCACATCGGTGATGTTAACCATAACATCTCCGGTTGTACTATATTTAGTACCATTGACCTCGTGAAGGCCTACCAGCAAATTCCGGTTGCGGCCGACGATATCTGCAAAACGGCTATCATCACGCCCTTCGGTCTTTACGAGTTCAATTACATGACTTTTGGTCTGGTTAATGCAGGCCAAACTTTTCAACGATTCATCGACGAGGTAGTACAAGGCTTGGACTTCTGCTTCGCATACGTCGATGATATCCTGGTGTACTCACGCGATTCCTGCCAGCATTCTGAGCATCTCCGTATTCTCTTCAAGCGTCTTGAAGACTATGGAGTCGTCATCAACGTATCCAAATGTGTTTTAGGTGTCCCTGAGGTAACTTTCCTCGGATACCTCATATCTGCTGATGGAACGCGTCCACCAACTGAGCGCATTCAGGCCCTCCAGGAGTTTCCTCTCCCCAAGACCGTACAAGGACTCCGCCGCTTCCTCGGGATGGTCAACTACTATCGACGATTTTTGCGTGACGCTGCAAAATTGCAAGCACCGCTAGTCAATGCGATTGTTGACTCACACGGAAAAGGCTCAACTCCGGTCACTTGGACGCCTGAGCGCGAAAAATGTTTTATGGCCTGTAGAGATAGCCTATCGGCTGCTGCTCTTCTGGCCCACCCTAAGCCAGATGCTGTTTTAGGTCTGTTCACCGATGCATCAAATGCTCACGTGGGTGCCTGCCTCCAACAGAAAGTTGGCGATGCTTGGGAACCTTTGGGTTTCTTCAGCAAAAAGCTGAACGCCCGACAGACCCAATGGCCAGCATACTACCGAGAACTTCTCGCAATCTATGAGAGCGTCCAACATTACCGGCACGTTTTGGAAGCTCACAACTTCACCATTCACACCGACCACAAGCCGTTGGTGTACGCTTTCTCGCAGCGTCGTGAAAGACTTCCACCGGTACAGTTGAACCAACTCTCATTCATATCACAATTTACCACGAACATTGTTCATGTAAAGGGGGTAGATAATACCGTAGCGGACACCATGTCCCGCATTGAAACTATCAGCTTCGAAACTGATTACTCTGCCCTCGCAACTTGCCAAGACCTCGACGACGAGCTGAAGAAGTATCGTAACGATGCAAATTCGTCTCTTAAATTAGAGAACGTCGTTGTCCCTGGCACTACCACTTCTTTGGTCTGCGACATGTCAACTGGACGACCGCGACCATTCGTTCCGGAGCCTATGCGACGGAAAATCTTTGACCAGCTGCATAACCTGAGTCACCCTGGCTCCAAAGCTACTACACGGTTAGTCTCCGAACGATTCGTTTGGCCAGGTTTTGCCAAAGACTGCCGTCATTGGTGCCAAACCTGCGTGGCTTGCCAGAAAAGCAAAGTGACTCGGCATACACAATCGCCGCTCGGACATTTCTCCAGCCCCACTTCTCGACTTAAACATGTCCACATTGACATAATTGGTCCTCTACCATCTTGCAATGGTTACCAGTATTGCCTTACTGCCATAGACCGCTACACTCGGTGGCCCGAAGCGTGGCCTATGCACGGCATAACTGCAGAGGAAGTAGCGAGTACCTTTCTGGCTGGCTGGTTTTCCCGTTTTGGCGTTCCTTCCATCATTACCACCGACCAAGGACGCCAATTCGAATCTGATTTATTCAGACGCCTTACAGACATGTGCGGAACGAAACGCATCCGCACTACCAGTTACCACCCGTGTGCCAATGGCCTCGTCGAGCGCCTGCACAGGCAACTAAAGGCATCAATAATGTGTCACGATGACACCTGGTTGAGCGCTTTGCCTCTCGTATTGTTAGGAATGCGCTCAGCTTTTAAAGAGGATTTACAGGCAACCGTTGCAGAACTACTGTACGGAGAAACTTTGAGACTTCCAGGGGAACTATTAGTTCCTGCTGCACCAACTGGCTACGAGGACCCGGCGGATTTCGTCGTTAAGTTAAGGCATCACATGTCCAAATTGCGTCCCACTCCAGCCTCTCAGCACACCAAGCCGGTCCCATTCATTTTTAAGGACCTTGCTACCGCATCACATGTCATGCTCAGAGACGACACTGTTCGGCGTTCTTTGCAGCAGCCTTATACTGGCCCTCACAAAATAAATTCTAGGGCTGACAACGGAAAGACATTGTCGATCCAGGTTAAGGGCAAGCAGATGACGGTAAGTGTCGACAGAGTGAAGCCAGTGTTCGTTGAACATCCAACATTTACTGGACAACCTGCTCCGGCACCTGTAGCACCACCTGTGATTGTGCCTCCACCGGTGCAATCTGCACCTGCTCCAATTTCCTTCTCTCCACCATTACCATCTGCATCACCACCTCCTTCCTCATCTAAACCTGAGTTCACTTTGCGAAACCTTTCGACCTCTAGTTTCCTTTCATTCTTTCTCCACGGATTCTCCTTCTCCGTAGGGGGGTGATGTGGCGTTCAGATACCGAACTCCACGTGTTTGTCTATGACAACTATTAACGACACATTGACTCGACAGTTTTGACACCTTGACGGAGAACAATTGAAGATAGTTTGTCAATTCTCCACGCGCCCGGCATTGCCGCTACGAAAGATATATTTTCTGCGTGCTGAGATTTAATATTGTTACCACCTAATTGTAACCAATGTGAATACTTATCCAGTGAGAATATACAGAAGACTATTGTTATATACACCTACACCATCGTTTGATTGGAATCATAACGCCCATCATCCAACCACCAGCGAAGCTCAACATATATAGTACCTAAATATATGGATAAATAGATATGTGGTGCTCACGCGCCATATACCTAAAGGTAGATTGACATTTTAATTTCGTAATATCTTATACGAAATTAAAATGTCCGATTTCAACAATTCAAAAAGTAATGTACAACTGACAGCTAAACGTAATGTTGTCTATGGTTGAAATAGAAGTTGACCGATTGATGCGTTTGTTCTAAGCGAGTTTATTTACTAACAATGCCGCGACCAAGAAGATCTAATCTTTCCCGACAAAGGCGTAATGCAAAAATTTAACTTGATAATCATAAATTAATTTTAAAATCCTAAATCTGCTCATTTATTGCCTCTCACGCGAAACGGAGTTCACCGGGTTAGGCAATAAATTATAAAAGTATGTACTTGAATCTCTGTAAATAAAGTACCTAAGTATGTACCTATGTAAGTTTGTCTGCCAGGCTAATAATCTCTGGAAGTATGTATTTAACCTATTTCACTGATGTAGACGGCTGTACTATTCCCATGTTATAATAACTTATGAGGCTCTTTTGCTGTGATAAAAATATTTATAATTGAATTTTTGTCCTAATGTTATAGTTTTAGATATAGATGCTCAAGGAATGGCCTTGGATTTATCCTATCTACATCAGAGTACATAGATAAGTATGACAGTAGAAGAGATAAGTAGTCATACATCCTATGTGCAAATCTCAACAGCTGACATGCATGTCTATATTCAAGATAAAGTCTGTTACCGTAAAGATTGATCACTGCATTTTGAGATTTTGACTGACACTATCTAATATTAAGAAAACTACATTGATAATATTACATACGAAAATCATATGAATGCGGCTTCGAAAACGTGTACTACAAGTTGTTATTTATGATAGTTACAGACGTGCTACCTTGCTTGAGGGCAAGTTTAGCTATCTAAACCCATGTTTAGACAGTGACCTTCGGAAAGCCTGAAAACTACGACAGTAGAATTGGCCGCTAGCTCACAAAAGAAGAATGACACTTGTACTTTGTTCATACATGTCACCTCTGCTGAGATACTCTTTGCACAATTTGCGACACAGACTAAAGGTGCAAAGTGAATGCTCTTACGCAGCTAATCTTATACTCATGTTTTTTGGTTGTATGTACTTTTATTTGCCCAGTTAAAGAAGCGCTCCACACTTTTTGAATTAACATTAATTGTAACTAATACAAGTAAATTTAATTACTTTTTATTTTTTAGAGTGTTTTAATAGTGTCATTTTTAGTTCTTTTTAATTTTAGTTACTTTTTAACTATCGTGCATGAGTATTTTTTTTATATAACTTTTTTTTGTAATATTTTAGGGAGCATAGATATGTATTATGTACTATTATGTACATAACGCGCCGCCCCGGGCGTTCGCCCGGAGTTTTGGTTTTGCACAAACAAATGTTTACTGCAGCCATGTCACCGTAACACCTATCAAAGAACATGCACCAATCAAAGCCAAACCCATCACTGAAAACTGCATCAAAATCGGACTAAAACTTTTTGGGAATAATGGCAACATGGATTTGCACAAAGAAATGTTTACTGCAGCGCCTCCTGGTGAGTTGTCACCGTAACAACTAATTAAGAACATGCACCAATCAAACCCGAATCCATAACTGAAAACTGCATTAAAATCGGACTAAGTAGTAGTTTTGGAGAAAAATGGACAAAAATGGCGACATGGATTTCCACAAACAAACAAATAAACATCCTCTCACCCCTAACGCCGTCTCCGTTGTGGGTAAAAAATTAACAATTTTTTTTTTCAATTACTATATTATATTAATGTACTTACCTTACACATACAGTTGACTCTCGTTAATTCGAAACTCGGGGCCTCTTAAAATATTACGAATTATTGAGTGTTTGAAAAATAGATTGAATTTTTTTTCAGAGATAATGAATAAAAAGAATAAAACTTCTAATTACATATTGAGTGTTGATTAATTATTATTTATTAACTGCTTTTCTTAAACAATGACAAAAGTTTAGAGGTAAAATATGTATACATATTCATATTATGATTGTGAATTAATTAATCTCTCGATAGAAATCTGTCAATGTAGGTTTGCTTCAAAGCACATTGTTGCTGCTCAGACTGCTGTTTCTGCAATCTTTCTGTCCCTTGCAACTGTGAATTGTTGAGCATTTGACGCCGATGTGTGATTAACGCATCATTTTGTTACGTAGCAATGATTTTTTCGTTCAAATTACCAAGTGCATAAAAGTGTATTGATTTAGTTCGAAATATAAAGAGATTTTCTTGGGAACTTGTGATAACTTTGAATTATAGAGAGGTTCGAATTATCGCAGTTTTGAATTAACAAGAGTCAACTGTACCAACATATTTAGATTATATATCAATGCAAAGCCTTAACAAAAGTATGTTTTTTAACATAAACACAAAGTATGTATTAAGAATGGATTCTTTAAATTTCCAATAATATGGGGATAAAAATGGGATGTTAAACTTTGTATGGAAAAGTTCATAAGTTTGTTCTAAGTTGGTATTCTAAGTAGCACTAACACTAACAAACAGGTATAGTTTATTAAGTTATAGTTATGTAAGCGCGTCACTTGGTATACTTGGTGTTAAGTGATGACGTGGTTGTAAAAATATACACTAAGTCTAGAATGGGTCCATAATTCGGCTGCCAGGAAACACTTATTAGGCAACAGATTTTTTACCTAAGGTTGGTAACTACCGAGCCAAGCAAGCACCGAATAACCCTGTTATGTTTTCTTCAAATGTTTCCCTTTACTTAAAAGCTCAATCACATTGAGGAATTTAATACCGGGTAGTTAATCCCACCCTGGCGTTTGTCACTCTACCACTGAAAAACAATGAGATGGGCTACGGAGACACTAACTTCGAGCACAATTCCAGAAGCAGATATGTAGTTACTTTATTTAGAACATATAAAAACATTTGTAACAATTTAGAAATATTAAGTAATACCGAATTCTAACCTCACGACTTTAGTCGCCCGCCTACCGTAAGAATTACCTATTAAAGCACGAAATCAGATCAACAGCGAACTCGTTATTTTACAAAGCAACATCAAATCTTACATATATAAATATGTACAATTCTATATTTACGTGCATTTTCGACGGACATTTATATGTATTTCATATAATATTACATAACGTCACACTCGAAAAATGTGGAAGTAGGTTAGGGAACCGTGAACTTTATGGTAATTTCTTACTTTAGTAACTGGCGAACTAAATATAATTAGAAAGAAACATTAAAGTTAAATATTTACCTGCACCTCTGCTAATTTGGTTGATGTAATCCTGAAAAGAGCCATTTTTGAACCCACCGATGCTAACTACCGCACACTCGCACTACAGCTTGCTTGCGATCGATCGCATTCGCAAGTGGTTATGTCAGGCGGCTCACTCAGCCCAGTCCAACTCGGGAGACGATAATGTACGACCCAATAATGCACAGCCAGTATTGCACGACCTGATAATGCACGGTCTGATAATCCATGTACATTGGAATTCATGGGATTCGAAATATCAGGTCGCGTTTTCTCAGTACCCCTAGTATAGGTTTTGATAGTTTACAAAAACTATAAAAGTTTTCGTTTCCATCCATACATATTTGTTTCAGCGAATCTTACCGAGACTTGAAGGAACTGAAATCGTTAATACGGGTTAATTTAAATCGATATAATCATATTTCAACAATGTCATTGAGTTACTTTTTGAATTTAAGCAGATCGAGTTGCCACTTTGACAAATCGGCGGTGGTAAACGTCAACGTATAACAAAACTTTTATCGTTTTCAAAACTTGTACTAGGGGTACAGGTCGGGAATTATGGCTGTACCAAATCGGTCCGTGATGATAATGCACAACCCGTATTGCACGGCCTGATAATTGGAAGCCATGTACATGGATTATCAGGCCGTGCATTATTGCCTGTACATTACAGGTCGGGAATTATTGGGTCGTACAATATAGGGACCCCACTCCAACTCCAGTGTAGTAGAGTGTAGGGACAATAATTTGAGATCGATTAAACGAAAAATCGATTTTATTGGTCAAGTCAAGCAATTTTGAACAATAATAAATAAATAAAATATATATCAATAAATATAGAGGACCATTGCACACAAATTGACCTAGCCCCAAATTAAGCTCGAAACTCGACCGATACTGTGAATCAATCTCAGACACTTGTAAATTATGATTAATTTTTTCTGTTTAGTAATAAATTGTAAAATTATGTAATAAAATTGATTGTTCAATTAATCGATTTCAGATTGCCATGTTTATTTTAGATACTTATATCACACTCGCTGACCCGGCGAACTTTGTATCGCCAATAAGTCACCTTTTAAACATTCCCTGAACTCCCACAAAAATATTTCAAGATCCAAATCGGTCCAGCCATTCCCGAGTTTTCGCGAGACTAACGAACAGCAATTGATTTTTATATGTAAGACTAGCTGGCCCGACGAACTTTGTATCGCCAATAAGTCACCTTTTAAACCTTCCCTGAACAACCACAAATATTTCAAGATCAAAATTATCCAAATCGGTCCAGCCGTTCTCGAGTTTTAGCGAGACTAACGAACTGCAATTGATTTTTATACAAGAAGATTAATAATAAACAGTTTAATATAGAAATCTTAATAAATAAATCCTACCCGCAAAAAAATTGCACGAATGAAATATGAAAATACCAAGATACAAATAAAGAGTCTTCTCTAGAAGCGGCATTTAAATTAAATTTTTAAAATAAAATAGAACACTTATTGTAGCATAACTATAATAGTTAGACATATGCTCTCACGGACTTTTTTGTAGATCTTAATGGGACCTACAAACCCGTAATACATTATTTAGTTCTATTGTCAATAGTTTTTGCTGCGCACGCAAAAACAGGTTTTCGATTTCACACCTTGGGTTACAAAATAGCAATTTCCTTAAGGATCCCTAATTTTTTGGAAATATTATATAGCTTATGTCGGCACAGATAGGGTAGCTTTCCAACAATGAAAGAATTTTTAACATCGGTTCAGTAGTTTTGGAGCCTATTCGATGCAAACAAACAAACAAACAATAAAATTTTTCCTTTTCATAATATTGGTATAGAATTTGAATTATTCAATTCGGACATTCGATTCGAAAGATATCACGAGTATATAAATGTAAGTATTAGAAAAATGTTGCGTGGTTGCCATAGGCAATATGGATGTGTGTAGGCGTCACAGGGGTACGGGCCGTACGGGAGAAAGGGTTTATGTGTGTGTATTATACTTATTAGTTTTGAATTTTTTGTTAAATACTTGTGTGAAGCCAATATTGACATTATAGTTAATGAGAAATTGATTTTGTAAACATCGACCTTTCTTCTGATATGAATATTTAGATTTCGATTCGAACCCAATAATTATTATTCGAATTCAATAATCGATTTTTAGGAGCAATGTCATCACTAGCCAATCTGCCAAAACTCAGTTTAATATGCGGGTCCCTATATTACACGGCCAATAATACGCAACCAAATATTACACCCCCGATAATACGCGACCATTTGGTCTCGTAATATTTGGGTGTGTAATATTTGGTTGCGTATTATTGACCGTGTATTATCGCCCGTGTCAGTTTCCGCACAGGCAATAATACGAAGCCAAAAAATGACAGCTAATGGTCTCGTAATATCTGGCTGCGTAATACTGGTTGCGTATTATCGGGTGTGCAATTTTGGTACAGGCGATAATACACGGCCGATAATACGCAACCAAATAATACACACCCAATAATACGTGTACATCACCACAGATTATATAGAATGCTCCATGCTTGATGCTACGTTTGAGCTAGGTTTGATCATTCCAATGCCGTTTGACCACAGATAAAAATAAAAATATTGGCGGCTTAGGGGTGGCCCAAGGGCCAAGGGCCACCCCCGCCGCACCCTAACCTACTGTGACACTAAACTTTATTTACCTATTACATACTATCAATAAAATAAAAGAATAAGCAAAGTCAAATACTGACAAAAAAATACTTCTATCAGTCACCTCTAAACGAGGCATCAATTCAGCTTGATTGACAGTATGACAGTCGTCAGAGAGGCAAGTCTATCTTTGTCTATGGCTGGCTTCGTAATATCTGGTCGCGTATTATCGGGTGTGTAAAATCGGGTCGGCTATTATTGGCTGCGTAAAATCGGCACAGGCAATATTACGAGACCACATGTACTCGTATTATTGCCTGTGTATTATTGGCTGTGTAATATCGGCCCGGAAAAATTTAGCACACCCGATAATACGCGACCAGATAATACACGGCCTGATATTACGAAGCCATGTACACGTATTATTGGCTGTGTATTATCGGTCGTGTATTATTGGATGTGTAATATTTGGTTGGGTATTATTGCCTCCCTAATATGCAACCCCTCTATGTCTTTGTGGTTTTTCGTATATCTGTGGATATTGCCATGCGGCGGGTAGTAATTACCTGCATTGCGGGTAATGGAAAGCGTACGCGGGAAAGTGCGGGCAATGGATGATTGGATGAAAGCAGGTATCAAAGTCAAGGTCAAGAGTTCTGGTAATAGACAAAATGCGATGGATGCATTAACATCTGGTGGCTTGTGATGTAATGTTACGCTTAAGAAGAAAAAAAAACTTTTTTTATTGAAGCTTTTTATCCTTCCTGTTGCTAACCTAATTACAAGTTAGAAATTTAGTTTAGAGTTAGAGTTGAAGTAAAATGATATAGAAATCTAGAAGAAAATAAATCTAGTAGGCAAACCCTTATACCCATGCAATGCCGGTGCGGATTACTGGTTTGATAAAAATATTGAATATGTGTAGATTTTGTGGTACATAGGTAACACAGGCAAGAACAAAATGTTTTATTTTATGATATACTAGCTGTTTCACGCGGGTGAAACCACGGGGAACACAGTACAATTACAGTTTATCACGATATAAAGTAGCCTGTGTCCTTTCTCAGGCTTCAGACTCTCTATATTTAAATCGGTTGAGTAGTTTAGGCGTGAAAGCGAGACAGACAGACAGAGTTACTTTCGCACTTTTATAAATCAACTCCCCGTTTTGTCTATCTATAATTAATATTATTAATAGGTGGGGACAAAACGGGGAATAATTGATACAAGGCTACCGGGTAAAAGCCGGTAAATAAAGGGCGAGGAATTTAAAATCATAGATTGGCAGCACAGTCTATGGTTCCAAATCTCCAGACATATGACTCCAATCAAACTTCAATCATAGCATAGATTATGCAGACTTTATACAGGCAGGCGCAACTCGGAACAAAAATTTTTTGTATGGAGTTTACGGCGCAAATAATGGCGGATATTGCTATCACACTCCCTCAGTGCGGTTTCTCTTTCATGCAATACTTCTGTCAAGTGTCAGCCGTGTTGTTTATCAACAAAACTACATTTCGTACAGTGTGTTAGGAATGTAAATGCTTGTTTGATTGTGGATTTTAATTGTTTGAAGGGTAGTTTCTCCTAAAAATTAGTGACGGGTGATCAGAGGTGTACTTTGAGTCAAAATGCCACCGAAAAGATGGCTTATTTCTTGTGAAATTTGTTAAACTCCAGCAAGTCATTCGAATCGTAAAAAAAGAATGTTTAAGGCGAGACTTCCTTTAGATGAAGCCCGGTAAGCACATAAATATGATACTTTCCAGCCATATGTAAGTAGCAGGCTAAAAACAAATAAAATTAACCTATTTTTCTCATATAAATTGTGTGCTAGTGATGTACTGCAACTGTAATATCGATATATCGATAGCAACATTATTGATTTATCATTGAAAAAAATAAGGAATATAATATTGGGTAAAAGAGTAGGCGCACAATGTTTTACATATTTCAATGGCGTGCCTACATAAATGAACAAGGATCGGAATAGGTTGTGCAATTTTGCAGGACTTAGAAACAATCTTTAAAAAATTGATATGCCACAGTTGTTGTTTATATAAGTTGATGATGCTGTCCTGCCTGATGTTTTCGAATTTCCAGACGATGATGCGGAATATGTTCACGTGGAAAACAATTTGTTCGATTCGATCGAAAAGCAGCGTACTGTATATGTTGCAGGATATTTATAGCCTCAATGGTGCTAAAAAAACTGCGGCAATGTAAGAATTGTGAGCAAACCTTAAAAATAAAAGACCCAGAACGATGTGAGTCATCAACTGTTTACAATGGAATGTTTCATTTTCGTTTCGCTGAATAATTTAATTTCTGTAATAAAAAATTAATTAGCAGAAACAGTTTTTTATTTTATTTCGGGTCCGCATTTAAGTCCAATCTTGTATTAGAATTTAGTATCAAATATTCCTCATCATCATTGGACTCATTAATACAGATTCGATACCTATCTAAAATCAATATAAAAATATTAATATGTAGCAACCTAGGTTTCTGCATTGCATATTTTATCGATATCGATAAAAGGCTATTGGTTATGCACTATTTGGTTCGTTAGGTTGGTACTCTGTGGTTTGACGTCTTTGTGGTATCTGTTGGTAATGTTGGTATTGGAATGCGGCGTAAATTGATTCTATCGGCTTGTATGGAAGTCCCGTCTCTTAAACCTTACATGCTCTTTGACTTTATACTACTTCAATCAATTCATATCAATAGCTATTCAATCCTTTGTTTTCAGGTCGTAAAGTTGCTTTGTTTGTTCCACAGTATTTATTGTATAAAATTATAACTAGTAATTTGTATTACGTGAAGTTGTTTCTGCTTTGGGTGTTTTAATAAAATATTAACGAAATACATTATGTACTCGTTGTTATAAAATATTAAATTTTCTGAGGTAGTAGATAGATAGATAGATAGATAACGCTTTATTGTTTCACCACAACTACAGAAAAATACAACAACATAAAAGGAGAGATCTTAGTATTGTGTTCAAAATGCTTAAAATAGTAATATTGCTCTACTTCATGTCTGCTGTGGTGTATTGCGAACATTTTCGGCTTGGCCGTAGCAGAGGAGGGAATCTTGGAGTTCCAGGAGATTATACAGGAGAAAACCTGCCCAAAGCTCAATGGTTCATACAAAACTTGGATCATTTTACTAGAACAGATTTGCGAACATGGAAGCAGGTCAGTTTAAGTTATTCTAACGAAGGTACAATGACAAAACTTAGCTGTGATCAAATAGTTTGAATTCATATTATAATTGAGTTAGGACTATCTTTTTCTGTATTATTTCTGAATTGTATGTAAGTTAGATTAGGAAGGTAGATAACTTACCATACCCTATGTTGTAGTATTACAATACAGCAATGAAACTTACATTTACTTACTTTATGGTCTTAAGAGAAACTTTTGGCCGTCTCTTTATGAGATCATATGGGAATTAAAGGCCACCCAGGAGGGTTAATGAGAAATTAATGTTGTGGAATTTTGTTACAGCGTTTTTATGTAAACGATACATTCCATAAAACAAATGTCTCCGGGCCAGTATTTTTGATGATAGGTGGAGAAGGGCCAGCAGACCCAAAATGGATGGTCAAAGGAGCTTGGATAGAGTATGGAAAGTATTTTGGTGCCTTGTGTATTATGTTAGAACATCGCTTTTATGGCAAAAGTTATCCAACAAGGTAATTCTATCATTTTATATAGCTCAATAGAATATTTTCTCAATTTTATTAATAAATATGTGATACAATTTTATTTATTAAAACGAAGAATAGCCAGTCTCAGCAGTGGGAACTTAAAAGGCCGATGATGATGATGATTTAGTTATTAACAAGTTCTTTCCTAACAATTGTCCTTGCTGATTATTAATATGAAAAACTAATTTTAATCGAAATTAAATGAATGTAATGCATAGTGTATCTTTACATCAGAGTAGGAATTTTATTTTCGGAATCAGATTATTATGTAGTTACATTGACTATCTCCTACAAATACTTACATACAAACAGCTTTACCCCATGTCATATCATTTGAGATCAATAGACAGTATATTTGTGGCAAAAAAACAATAGGTACATACACTTCACAAATTAAATTAGATTTCCACCATTGGACAACAAGAAGTAGGGCAGCGCGACTCCCGTATATGGTTGATATTCCCTCGATCCACACTAAGTGCTTCGCTTCTACATTTATAATGCGAACAGCGAAGGAGTGGAATGACCTGCCAGCGTCATAATTTCCCGATAAGTACAATTTGGGAGTTTTCAAGTCAAGAGTGAATAGGTATCTTCTAGGCAAGCATGCTCCATCATCGGCCACATCTTCACTTACCATCAGGTGAAACTGGTCAAGTGCTTGCCTATTGTGAAAAAAAATAAAAGATAAATAAAGGTCTGCTTTGGTTGTGATCCCGTAACTCGTTAATATTCATGCTCCCATATCCCAATGTGCACAACCAAACAAGAGAAATTTTATTAGTAAAGCTAATTAAAAAATATCGCACTATTAGATGACAAAAAAAGCTTGGGATTTTAGTGAACTTGCTCCAGTTCAATCAATTAGTAATAAGAATAAAATTGTCAATGTGATTGTGCCAAAAAAATTACCTGCCGGGCGTTTCTTGCCTGTTCTTTTGCCGGCGTAAGGAAGTTGGAACAGGCGTAGCTAGTTTTAAGTTGACGTTTTAAAGTGATCACAATGTATCCTATTGAATAAAACAAATTTTGATTTCATTCGATTTAATGCTTAAATCTTTCAGTGATATGTCCACCAAAAATTTGGCTTATTTATCATCGCAGCAAGCACTAGCTGACATTGCTAACTTTATAACGCACATGAACAAGCATTATGTAACAAAAGGGTCGCAATGGATTGTATTTGGTGGTTCCTATCCCGGTTCCTTAGCTGCGTGGATGCGGTTTAAATACCCTCACTTGGTGCATGGGGCAATTTCTTCTAGTGGACCCTTACTTGCAACTGTTGACTTTCAAAGTAAGTAGCATAATACAGCTGCACTAATTATTTTTGAATTTTTTAAATAAAGTTTCTAATTATTTGTAGATACTTCTATAGTATTACAGTCTAGCCTATAATGGCTAATATGTAACTTAAATATAACATAAGTTGCTAGGTAGAGTATAACTAAGAATGTGTCCATTAGCATTTTTCTTATTGTCTCTATTCACTAATGGACCAGATTTACGTAGGTATAAAAACATTACCTAGATATAAATAATATCGTTCTAAATTATGCGCAGCTATAAAAAGGTACCTAATTAATGTTTCATTTCAAGAACTTACAAAGAAGCACTCTCGCCGAAGTTAAAAAGTTTTCCCAAACTTGTCTTCTTATATATAAGAGATATATATACATATATAACGAAATGAATCCCTATTTCCCTTGGTCACGGTATCACGTGTGAACGGCTGGACCGATTTCACTAATTCTTTTTTGTTGTGTTTGCTATTGCGAGGAGAAGGTTCTTATGTTCTCCTCCAGGTGCTTGATTGTGCTTATAGTGTAGAAAACCCCATTACCGCTTCTCTTCTTCCATACTACATAATTATGTACTTAATATTCATTTGTTTTTTTTTTACTTTCGGTGCGATTATTATTTACAAGTATAATTTTTACTCTTTACAGGATATTTTGGTGTAGTGGTTGAGGCTCTTAGAGAAAAGACGGGTAATGATGATTGTGTAACACAGATCAAGCTAGCACACGATGAAATTACCACTTTGATGTCAAGTAATCCACAGGCTGTAGAAAAAGAGTTTAAGTAAGTTATGGTTTTATTTGTGGCTTGACTTGCTTTCAAATAATAATCAATGCACTGGTACACACACTTGAGCTACAACCTTGAAATGCAAGTTGGTACGCTCTTACGGCGGCTGGTTTCATTAACCGACCTATCCATTGATTTGCCCTAATGGAGATGGAAATTAGACATACGCTCGATAGAAGTAATGTCAAACCATGGATAGATCGGTTATTGAAACTGGCCGTTACTGGGTAGAACAGCAAGGTTCGATTTGTGGAACATGCAAATGATTTTGGCTTATACTATCTTTAATTTAAATGAAGCTTAGATTGTAATTAATAGAGTTTTAAAGTCCGCGAACGCCGAGATTTGATAATTAGGTTAAATGGTGGTGGTTACAATCAGAGAATGGGTTTCTTTAATTTTTCTAAATTTCGTATCTAACAGGTGGAAAAGGGGCTCCAATTTTTTTCTCTAAGTAACTCTACTATCTCAAGTTTTGTTCAAGATAAAATCGTCAGTTTCGATATTATTTCTATTACAAACTACGGTTACCAAATGTATGCCAAATTTCAAAATTATGGCTTCTTGAGATTTTAAAGACGAGTTAGTTACTATACTAACAGCATTTCCATAATACAGGGCTATGCTGCTGCATCAGATTAGCAGTATCTATATAAATATGATCTTATGTTTCAGTGTTTGTAAACCATTCTCCAAAGCCACACCAAATGATATAAAAAATTTCTACAATGCTGTAGCGGATGATTTTGCTGAAGTAGTCCAGTATAATGAGGATAATAGGATCAGTTCCAATGATAAATCCAAAAACATTACCATAAATTCTGTAAGCAATACTTAGCTACATTATATAAACAGGTTCACGAATACCATTTACCTATAACTTTATCTGGATGAAATATCCATTTTGATTTGTTTATTTAACCGACGAAAAAAACGGAGGAGGTTCTCAAGTCGACGTGTTACCATACATTTTTCAGGACAAAAGTATCCTGTGTCGTAGAATGTCTCCAAGACCGAAAGTAAAGTATACCAAATTTTAATAAAATCGGTTTGTCACAGTCAGTGGCGGATTTACACATTTGCCGCCAGTAGGCTAAGTATTCAAATTTTGCCGCCCCTACCAACCTCTATAACCTCTACGGCCTCTGCCTTTCCTTTTTAAATGTGTTATTTTTTATGCATCAGACAAAAATTTAAGAAAATTCAAGTGGTGAACAATGTTTAATTGTTTGTGTGCACATATTATATTTAAACTAGCTGTTCCTCGCGGTTTCACCCGCGTGGGTTACAGTTTATCGCAATAAAAAGTATCCTACGTCCTTCCCCAGGGCTCAAACTATCTCTATAACAAATTTCATTTAAATCGGTTTAGTAGTTTAGGCGTGAAAGCGTATATATTCCGTATACACCAAAATTATTCCCGCACTTCGATGCCCCCTCACCGCGTTACCTGCTGTAGGCATCCATTATCCTATTTTAATTCTAGGTTAATTTTTTTTCGAACCACGCGTTTGAATCGTGCTGTTAAAGGTCTTCCTGGTCCGCGACCGCATTTTACCTATTTCATAGATTCTCCCTCACCTCGCAGCGTTTCCCGCTGCGCTGGTTTATTTTTCTACTTCTACTTACATTTTTAAACTCGTGATATCTTTCGAATGGAATGTCCAAATTGAATGATTCAAAAAGTTTTATAAAGATATTGAAGCAGTTTTGAATAAGAAGTAATTTATTTTGATAAGGATTAATACCAAGATACAAATAAAGAGCCTTTTCTAGAGGCAGCATTAAAAATTAAATTTTTAAAATATAATATCACTTTTTGCGGCATAACTATAATAGTTAGACATATGCTCTTGCGGACTTTTTTGTAGATCCTAATGAGACCTACAAACCCGTTAGACATTATTTTGTTCTAGTGTCAATAGTTTTTGCAGCGCACGCAAAAATAGGTTTACGATTTCACACCTTGGGTTGCAAAATAGCAATTTTCTTACGGATCCCTAATTTTTTTGGAAATAAAATATAGCCTATAGCCTTCCTCGATAAATGGGGTATCTAACACTGAAAGAATTTTTCAAATCGGATCGATAGTTCCTGAGATTAGCGCGTTCAAACAAACAAACAAACAAACAAACAAACAAACAAACAAACTCTGCAGCTTTATAATATTAGTATAGATACATATATAGGTACGACTCTTCTAATATATCATTAAAACATTTTTTTAAATTGACACTAAATTTGCCGCCCCTAAAATCTGCCGCCCTAGGCTCCAGCCTACTCAGCCTGCTGCTAAATCCACCACTGGTCAGAGTGCTGAGTCTTTCGCATTTATAATACTATGCATACTAATACTAGTATTATTATACATGTATACTACGTATATAAATGCGAAAAAGTGATTTTTGGCGTAGATATAGTTAATGGGTCGGAGAGTGAAAAACTACTGAAAATACAACTTTAAATACCTTCACGTAGGTGAAACTGGGGCACACCTAATTGATAATTAATTATTATCTATGAAATTACGTATGATAAAATTTCATTTTGTGTTTAAGGTATGTAAGTTACTGACAGAACCTGGTTCTGAACCAGCATTCAAGAAGCTTGGCAAATTAAACTTGTTAATTTTGAATGCATCCAACCAAACTTGCCTGGACTATAGCTACACAAAAATGATTACTGATCTGAGAAACGCTTCGTGGTCTTCTGAGGGAGGTACGTTTAATAGCCTAAAGAAGCATTTCGCATCTACACGCACCGTTCCTGTTTTCACAAGGGAACTGATCTCAGGTTAATCTTTATTCTTTAGTCCACCTAGACTGGAAAACTAAACGGGCAGGCGTTATTGTACATTTATATTTATTCATTATCTACCTATCCGTGCCGTCATGTGCTAATAAAATGTTATCCATGTTATCCATATATTCAATAATAATAAATTGATGATATAACCAAAAATTAAAGGGTTATTTTTATAGAACTACTAAGTAGTTCCTGATATTAAATAAATAACTATTATTAAACGAAAAAATATATAAACGCTATGTTGTGACGTATCGTACATACAATCTCAGACATGATTAAAATTCTTTATTTTATAATTTCAGGTCGCCAGTGGATGTACCAAACCTGCACAGAGTTTGGATTCTACCAAACATCTTCCGCTGAAGTAAAGGTTTTCGGCGACGAATTTAATGTGGATTTTTTTATCCAGCAATGCCAAGATGTGTTTGGAAAAAAGTAAGACAATAACGTTGTTTTCACTATCATCTTAGAAGGGAAGACACCGAAAAGAACCTACATAGACAAACTCAAAGAAAATATCCACGTCATGAGGTCATTTGATCATACCAAATTTCATTTAAATCGGTTCAGTAGTTCAGGCGTGAAAGCGTAATAGACAGACAGAGTTAATAAGCTATCTCCATTCCAAATTTCATCAAAATCGGTTTAGTAGTTACGGCGATAAGTGGTAACCAACATTCACACACACACACAATTTTCGCATTTATAATATTAGTAGGAAGTAGGATTAGGCATCGGAGACCTGTACTGTAATGTAATTTCCAGCGCTGTAACGCAACTTGTGTACAGTATTCTACAAATATATTTATAATTCCAGGTTTAACAAAGACTTCATATACAATGCTGCTTTTTGGACTAACACTTACTACGGGGGTCTGAACATAACAGCTGACCGTGTGGTCTACGTCCACGGCACCATCGACCCATGGCACGCTCTGGGCATCACTGAAGACAAACACATGAAAGAGAAGGGCATCGGAGTCATTCTGATTAAAGGTTAGTAATTTAACCTTGTATATTGACGGGTTGGGTAAGTTCCACACATTCCGCCCCGCGTCACGTACAGCGCCTGATCCGGCGATTATTCACCATAAGCCTAGATTCACAATAACTCAAGGAAAAAGTAGACTGTAGTCTAAATTGCCAAAGTCCAGTTGTCCAATGCTTTGCAAAGTTTCTTCCAGAAATGTATCTAACACGGCCCTAAAACAGCTTAGTATTTTGACCTTTAGGGTGAAACCAAACGAGCGTAATTTTGTGAGTCGTGAGTCGCAGAACTTCGGTAGCATAAATTCTACTGTATTCGGTTTCATACAAAAAGGCAGTTGGTGCCACACGACGACGCAAAATGAGTTGTTTGCCGCATCAATGCGCGTAAACTCGACCGAATTTCGGTCGTGGTGAGGAAAGGGCAAATAAAGTATGAAACTGTCCACATGTCAGTCTCTGACTATTGAGTGTGTTTACGCAGCTTCTTTTTCTGGCTTACTTTTCGTAAATACACAATATTTTTAAATGATTCATCGTCCTCGACGACACGAACAGCCCGTACCAACGCTCAATACTGAATAAATAAAAATATATAGTTTAAAAAAACTAAAAAAAAACACTTTAAAAACGCACTGAAAAATGTAAAATAATTAAATTGCCTTGTATTAGTTACAATATAATGGTTAATTAAAAAAGAGTGGAGCGCTTTTTGGTTGTGTGTACTTTTATTTACCTAGTAAAAGAAGCGCTCCACACTTTTTGAATTAACCATTATATCGTAACGAATACAAGTCAATTTAATTATTTTATATTTTCAGTGCGTTTTTAAAGTGTTTTTTTTTTAGTTTTTTTGTACTATATATTATTATTTTTTTACTTTTTAGTCGTTTGTTACAAAGTCCAATCTATTTGACTCATCAAGACGAATCATATGAGCCCAAACTCAAGGGGTTTACTAGTAGCCACTGCAGAGATCCCCAACCCACCTTCCGGTTGCATCATCAGACTCTCGTCACCAACAAGACAAAGTTGTTCCAAGTCTTGGGTTCCTTACTGCGATTTCTTAGTTATTATAGTTAATGTTGTGTGACTTGTAAATAATAATAATGTAAATAATACGTGAATCATACTTTATTTCATTTTGTTTAACATATTAACATAATTGTTACATTAATAATAATTGTACAGTAATCACAGGCAGTAATAGTCATTTTTTGACAGTTATTAATAAAAGCCTAGTTGAAAATATATGTAACTAGCTGTTCCCCGCGGTTTCACCCGCGTGGGCTACAGTTTATCGCGATAAAAAGTATCCTATGTCCTTCCCCAGGGCTCAAACTATCTCTTTAGCAAATTTTATTTAAATCGGTTTAGTAGTTTAGGTGCGAAAGCGTTTATATAATCCGTATACTCCAAAATTATTCCCGCACTTCGGTGCCCTCTCACCGCGTTACCTGCTGTATCCATTATCCTATCTTAAAATCAATAAAAAGTCCACAAAACAAGCCAAAGTCGATAGTTGCAAATGTTGAAGCACCAGAGGTTCGCTGCTCCTGCGCTTACAATATGGCATCATGTGGCGCACGGTGGGAGAGGGGGTGTTGGGCACATGGACCGTGTGGTTTTTTCCACTTGATTTTACAAATCGTTTCAGCCCTTTTGTCATTAAAATACTAATAAATTAAGATTTATTTAATATTTTATTGGATAAATGAAACCATTATAACTGTTTCCCTGCACGAGATACAGAGTTACGCCTATACAAAAAAAACATATTACAGATTGATAGTAGGAAAATGTTACCACGCTTGGGACGAAACCGCCCATTGTCCTTTAATTTTATTCGCCTTGATGTGTTGAATTCCCTCACTTCGGCTTTAAAGAGACATTATGCTACACGTTGTATAGTTGAAACCACAGGCTCTAAACTTAACGTAATATAAAAAATCACTACCATCAAATATAGAAAGTTCAATATATAGGCCTTACTGAACTCGCCTTGAATAAGAAGAATATTCCTAACTGATGACCCGCGCTTGGCCAGCGTGGTAGAATCTGGCAGATACTTTCCTCTGAGAGAAAGCCCAAGCTTAGCAGTAGGAACGTAATAGGTTGACGATGATCTCAGGAACATGATGCAGCAAATAAAAGGCAATGGTCATGTTTTCAGGCACCGCCCACTGCGCCAACATGTATCCGAGCAGCCCGACGGACTTGCCTGCTCTGCAGGCAGCTCGCATGGAGGTAGCGCGCTACCTACGCCTCTGGCTCAGAGCCTGATTAGGTTGTCGCCCTTTGTATCCCTTTAACTGTGCTTAATTACGAAAACTCTAAAAAATCCTTTAGACATTTACACTTACCAAAGGCACGAATATGATCTACGCAGTGAAGCGTGCACATCTCGAATATCCTGGACAAAGCGATTGAAGACTTCAAAGAAGCTTTTACTTATAGTATGATGCAGATATTTTAGTTCTGTGATTGGTTCCTTGATACTTTCGGCATTGTTATATTATGTAAACCCTCCTTGTTAATCGTTTTAAATGTGAATTTTAACAATGTTTATAAAAATATGTATATTAGTACATTACTGCAAAGGCCACAAAAGTAGGCATTGAGGGACGAAGGTTTAAATGTGGGCCGAGGCGAAGCCGAGGCACACATATCTGAGTCCATCAATGCCTAGTTGTGGCCAAGGCTTGTATAGTACTTTTCTCAAATAATGCGCGGAAATTAAAACTAAGTATGTAGTAGATACCTGGGCAGAGACTTTTTCTTTCGATTTTGGCAGTAACATGTTTTCTATTACGGCTCTTGTTCTTGTCTCTTGAGTTTCAGGTGGTGTTAAAGTAACTTTATCACACTTCACTCATTGTCTTCACTTGAACAAATTTTGTCAAATAACACTTATGTACTTTTCAAAACCTATGACGAACAACAAAAAACACCCGCGTTAAAGTGTTCATTTGTTTTTTTTTCAATAAACAGTTTTCTATGTGGAAACCGGCTCGGATTTTATATAAAACCTTTGATAAGTTACCTCCTTGATTGGCATGTTTCGGAGCAAAAATCATTCCATTTTTAAATAATACTACAGTTGAGAGTTTACTATGTAATTTATTTGGCCGCTAAACACGACAGATATGGATTTTCATACAACTTTTGCCGGCCGCTGCTCGCATATATTTGGGCAGTGCAGCAAGTTCAATTTATCTCGAAGAAGGTTGTCAAAATAATGCTCATATTTCCAAGCATGTTTGAGAAAAATACTTTACCTCAAAGACTAACAAAGAATTATTATTATTTTAGTAACACATGTAGGTACAACTAGTCGTGGCGAAATGACACAATCGTTTCAATCACGGTCTCCAGGTGTTTAAGGTGTAAATATTTTTCATTCTACTATATCTAATTAATTAGTATAAAATTAATTAGTAATATCTTACATAATAAGGTTGCCGATTCTATACAGCATTCTTAGTTTTGTTGTCTTGTCTAAGTACAGGTTTAGGAATGTTCATTTCCCTACGGATACTTCTTCACGTATCTTCGCTTGCTTCTTTGTCCCTAAATGCATTGTAGTCGTCATAGGACCGTATTAACTTATTAGTACATTGCTATTTATTAATAGCGAGGCAAAACACACCCGTCTTGAATGCGCAAGGCATTCGTTTTGTTTGCGATAGGACGCCTTGCTTAGGCAGACTTGTCGCAACATCGCATATCTTTGCGTTATAAATAACGATAATGTGGCCATAGGGTTAGGATTTCCTTTTTATTTAGATTAGAAAATGTCTCGTAGAATCGGCAACTAATATCATAAATATGTATTCGGAGATATTATGTAAATCTTGTGAAATGGTTTAAATTAACACCTTTGTGCGAGAATACTGTCCGATCCAAGCAGAAATTTAGGTTCATGTATTTTATGTTAATGTTGTTAGAGGTAAGTTTAGAGTAACAAATTAATAAATAAAATTCATAAAGATCAACCAAAAAACCGACGACGACGACTACGTCAAGGCCAGTTTACACGTGCTTATCCAAAGGAAGATTTTATCCAAATTTTTCGTACTTAGATAAAAATGTATGAATAAATGTATTAATGATTAATTTAAACTTTCCTAACTTTGACAACGGATAAAAAAACAGATGGTGAAAAATAAACTAAAATCGCCAGAAAAAGCACTTGTAAAACAACCTTAGTCCCGGATCCCGGTATCCACCAAAGCGGAGATGGGCAGTGACCAGGGAGGAAAGATATTATGTAATTAACTAACCAGATATCGTTATTTTCACATCCTCCGCGAAGCTCCGGTGATCGCCATTAAGGTTGGGGGATATATTATGTCTTATTTTTTTTTTCAAGCGCACGTGCAGCTAGAAACAGGTTTTTGGCACGAAGGCAAGCGGTGCGCAGCGGTAAAGTAAGCAGTAGCGCATTTGCTACCCTTACCGCTATCCGCCGCGCCTTTTGTAATAACAACTTGCCTGCTTTCCGTGACTGCTAAACTGATTAACATTATCGAGACAGTGCTGCCCTGCTCTAGCGAGCTCACATCTCCGCTCCTGCATTGGTAGAAACGCCCTGCCCGCTAAACCGCTTGTCTCCGCACATCTCCTCTTTGGTGGAAACCGAGCATTATGGATCCGTCAGATAAAAAAGAATAGCACTTCCCGAGTACTCTTTATTTACCCAATACTCCCCTTTAGTTAGTTTTGATTCACTTAGTTCCAAAAAAATCCGCTAGGGGCGCTTGCGGCAAAAATCGATAGCTAGTTCTAAAAAAATCCGCTAGGGGGCACTTTGATCGCGGCAAAAATCGATAAATAGTTCCAAAAAAATCCGCTAGGGGGCGCTTGCGGCGAAAAATCGATAATCCGCTAGGGGGCGCTTTGATCGCGGCAAAAATCGATAAATAGTTCCAAAAAAATCCGCTAGGGGGCGCTTGCAGCGAAAAATCGATAGCCAGTTCCAAAAAAATCCGCTAGGGGGCGCTTGCGGCGAAAAATCGATAAATAGTTCCAAAAAAATCCGCTAGGGGGCGCTTGCGGCGAAAAATCGATAGCTAGTTCCAGAAAAATCCGCTAGGGGGCGCTTGCGGCGAAAAATCGATAAATAGTTCCAAAAAAATCGGCTAGGGGGCGCTTGCGGCGAAAAATCGATAGCTAGTTCCAGAAAAATCCGCTAAAGGGCGCTTGCGGCGAAAAATCAATAAATAGTTCCAAAAAAATCCGCTAGGGGGCGCTTGCGGCGAAAAATCGATAAATAGTTCCAAAAAAATGCGCTAGGGGGCGCTTGCGGCGAAAAATCGATAGCTAGTTCCAGAAAAATCCGCTAGGGGGCGCTTTGATCGCGGCAAAAATCGATAAATAGTTCCAGAAAAATCCGCTAGGGGGCGCTTGCGGCGAAAAAAAATCGATAAATAGTTCCAAAAAAATCCGCTAGGGGGCGCTTGCGGCGAAAAATCGATAGCTAGTTCCAAAAAAATCCGCTAGGGGGCGCTTGCGGCGAAAAATCGATAGCTAGTTCCAGAAAAATCCGCTAGGGGGCGCTTGCGGCGAAAAAAAATCGATAAATAGTTCCAAAAAAATCCGCTAGGGGGCGCTTGCGGCGAAAAATCGATAGCTAGTTCCAGAAAAATCCGCTAGGGGGCGCTTGCGGCGAAAAAAAATCGATAAATAGTTCCAAAAAAATCCGCTAGGGGGCGCTTGCGGCGAAAAATCGATAGCTAGTTCCAAAAAAATCCGCTAGGGGGCGCTTGCGGCGAAAAATCGATAGCTAGTTCCAGAAAAATCCGCTAGGGGGCGCTTGCGGCGAAAAAAAATCGATAAATAGTTCCAAAAAAATCCGCTAGGGGGCGCTTGCGGCGAAAAATCGATAGCTAGTTCCAGAAAAATCCGCTAGGGGGCGCTTGCGGCGAAAAAAAATCGATAAATAGTTCCAAAAAAATCCGCTAGGGGGCGCTTGCGGCGAAAAATCGATAGCTAGTTCCAAAAAAATCCGCTAGGGGGCGCTTGCGGCGAAAAATCGATAGCTAGTTCCAGAAAAATCCGCTAGGGGGCGCTTGCGGCGAAAAATCGATAGCTAGTTCCAGAAAAATCCGCTAGGGGGCGCTTGCGGCGAAAAAAATCGATAAATAGTTCCAAAAAAATCCGCTAGGGGGCGCTTGCGGCGAAAAATCGATAGCTAGTTCCAGAAAAATCCGCTAGGGGGCGCTTTGATCGCGGCAAAAATCGATCAACAGTTCCACAAAAATCCGCTAGGGGGCGCTTGCTGCGAAAAATCGATAGCTAGTTCCACAAAAATCCGCTAGGGGGTGGCTTGCGGCGAAAAATCGATAGCTAGTTCCAAAAAAATCTGCTAGGGGGCGCTTGCGACACAACACCCAGACACAGAACAAATACTTGCGCTTTTTTGATATGTATTCATAAGTTAAGTGTTTATTTAAGAAATAATTCCTGCGTTTTGATCGTCATCCGGTTTGTACGACATATTATCGCCGGTCCATTGAAAGTCGATATATCTGAATTCTACTGTAAATATTAGATTAGATTATTACATTAAAAATATTTGAAATGATTGAAATTTCGTTTCCTATTTATTTTCTATTTGTTATTATAGTTCAATAGTCTCAAAAAAAAATTCAAAAAAAGAAATTCTGATGAGATCCTATTAATCCACGAGCGTAAGGTTTAAAATCCACCAAAGGTCCATTAAAAAAAATCTGTGGAATAGTGTTTTTGGCGAATATCTCATCAATGGTTGGCACACAAATTGAAGATTTGCATACACATTTATACGGCATTATACCTACTCTATTTATCTACATAACTCAAAACAAAGAATTCGAGATTTTTCCGCTGAGGCATCGCACATGTATATATCTTAACCTACACTGATTAGATTGTCTGCAATTAATTTGTTAAAATATTTTATGTGGAAACTAGGACCCTCCAAAAACCTCGTATACATACGTTATAGTGGTCATCTCGTATTTAAAAGATAATAACAATTGCATAACATATAGACATATTGTAGAAAAAACATACTTAATTATTTCTTAAATAGTGTTGGATAACATCTTGAAAATCGCTCTAGTTTTCGAGGAATAACAGGCGATTGCCCCTATCTTCATACTCTTCTTAGGTTATACCAGCCCACGGCTCACGTAGTGCAACAGTAATCTTCTTATATCTTGTATATAAAAATGAATTGCTGTTCGTTAGTCTCGCTAAAACTCTAGAATGGCTGGACCAATATGGCTAATTTTGATCTTGAAATGTTTGTGGGAGTTCAGGGAAGGTTTAAAAGGTGACTTTTATTGGCAATACGAAGTTCGCTAGGTCAGCTAGTAGGTACATTATAAAAACACCTAGATGATATCAAGTTGCTGGTTAAATCCTCACAAACTGCTCCAGCTACAGTCTGGTTTGCGCTGGCCAAAATAATGTTTCACGTTGGTGTGCACTTTTTAATTTATTCGATAGTCGCTTCTAATGTTTGGCCCTTTAGCAATATATCCATTGTTCTGTAACAAAGAAAAATAGATAGAATGTAGTTTTTTTTCCCATTACTGAATGGCATTGATTCTTGAACACCATTGAATGAATGAACTTAGTAGTTTTGATATAACTTGGTATTATCGAACTCTGGCATAGATATAGAATAACAGATGACACCTTTCACGATCCGTTTACGAAAAATGCATAGATTTCCTACTTCTATGAACCCTGGCTGTCACGGTAAGTGACACAACATACAATTCCTTCAAAGCCATAACGATGGCGATGGGCTTGAAATATATTGTCCCACCCCCATCGAAGTTACGAAATAGCGCCCCGCAGGTGCTTGTGTAACGTAGATACGGACTACGGTGGTGCCTTAGCTCCTTTGTCAATTTTTTATACAAATTTGATCATGAAAAACAAGAGCTTATAGCTTCCGGGCTCTTACCACCGCCAACTGCGCGGCCGTTTTAGAACCAAACGGCCTCGTTCGTAGCGATGGTAAGAGACCGGATGGTATGACATTAATACCGTGGAAGATGGGGCGGCCTTTGGTGTGGGACGCTACTTGTGTCGACACCCTAGCGCCGTCACATCTTCCCATAACTAAAAATAGAGCTGGTGCGGCGGCTGAATCTGCAGAGGGCCTCAAAAGGCGCAATAATGGTAATCTCGACAGTGGATACATATTTGAGCCTTTTGGGGTCGAAACGCTTGGACCGTGGGGACCGGGAGCAAAATCGATATAAAATAATATATCAAAGCGACTGGTCGATGCTACCCGTGACCAAAATGCTGGTCGTTATTTTGCGCAACGAATAAGCATTGCCGTTCAACGCGGCAATGCGGCCAGCATTTTGGGAACGTTGCCAACTGGTAGTGGTTTATTAGATTAAGTAGTTTGTTTAGTTTGATAGGTAGTTTTTTTTTAAATTGATTAAAGAGCTTATATAGTTACTTAACATCCTGGAATAAGATAGGTCATAGGGTAGGTACTTTTTATCCTGGAAAAATGTGAGGTTCCTCCGGGATAGCGGGAAAACCGAGGGTGTAACCGCGGAGCGGATAGTGTTATCTAATATTATGTCTAGACAAACTTTTGAGGAACACTTACAGAGCAGAAAGGAAGACGACGACTTGCGTGAGGATCGTCAGGTAAAATATTGCGTTGATGAAGTCAGTGTGCAGCGTGGCTTTGTACAGCTGCGAGTATATCACCGACGCAAACATTGCCACCGCGTTTTCCATCACTGATAAGAACGCGTACGCTACACCTGCAATTAAT
This sequence comes from Opisthograptis luteolata, assembly GCA_931315375.2. Classification (NCBI taxonomy): domain Eukaryota; kingdom Metazoa; phylum Arthropoda; class Insecta; order Lepidoptera; family Geometridae; genus Opisthograptis; species Opisthograptis luteolata. The sequence goes on from OV928033.1 coordinate 9,527,808, forward strand.
AGAATCCATCAAAATCAAAATAGGGCCTCGATTTCAAAACGCATTAAAAGTCGTGCATTTTTTAATTAAGTAGAAAGAAACGGCACGATGTAAAAATCACCTGCCCAGCGTTTGTTTTACCAGTGAAAAGAAGTTTGAACGGTCTTTGCTAGTTTTTGATGACAAAGATATTATTTACTATTCTACCTATATAAATAGCGTTAATTTATGTCTTTATATTAGACTGTGAATTCTGTATTAAATTTTAGGAGACATCAATTACCTCTTTCACTAGGCGGCAATACTTTCGAAGTCATGGACCGTATCAGTGGCGCTACACAAGGGCCTAGGGAAGCTGCTGTAGCGCCGACATACATCATCTTGTCTATCGTCGCTTGAGCGTAAATCAGATGGCCGCATATGTGAGCTGTGGCGCCGAGCATTACGATTACCTGTGGACATTTTTAAAGTCAATAATTACTATACTATGATTTAACGCTAACGGCACCCAAAATAACCTAATGTCGCTATGACTATTTATTTTATTACGTCGATATAATAAGATAAATAGGTTTTTTTTTTAATGTTTTGATATCTAAATTCTAAATTGTCCTAAAGTTATAGGTAGCGGCACGTAAGTTTAGCGCTGAGTGAAATGTGGAGGGGATAGCTGCGCATAGGTACAGTCGAGAATATGATACAATTGTAACTTTAATTAATATAACCAAATAATTTTAAGAACATATTAAATAAATAGTCTTTCACTGAGCGAAATGTGGGGGATATTAGGTACTGACGCGCGCGCAAACATGAATTTAAAGTGTTGCATAGTTTGTAACAGGTTGATTTTTGACTTCTGCGCAATGACGTCGAGCGCTAGAGTTTCGTGCCACTACTTATACCTACGATCAGAACTGTCTAACTATAACATAAAAGGCAGCCACACTTAATGCCCCATGACCCATCACTGAGCGCAATCCAGATCTAGCTTTTATATTTAGTTTTGATAACATTTTCGGTTGTAAAATTTTCGCATATCCGTATGAAGTCGGGGCGTCTTTTACAACCTCAAAAAATAAGTAAAGTAAACTCGAAATTCTGGGGTTTCCGAGTTAGCAGCTCTAGTCATACTATCCCTTCTGTTACGAGTATAAACTGCTAGAAGCATCCATAGTATCAAGCCCCGCATTTAGTGTACTAACTGTGTCCCTCCAATGCAGTAACTTTGTCATAAGGGGGATACCGACGAGCATTGCGAACACGTACAAAATGCTTAGGTACGTGCGGAAGTGGCTGAACGTGGTCGCGTCCCACTTGAATACGGTGGAAGTGTAAAGGTACATCACAGGACGCTCATCTGGAATAGATAAAACAGTATTTATTATAATATTTTAAAGCCAATCGAACCTTTGTAACATCAATCCAAGAGGGAATAAGTAATTAACAGGCAAGCGTGCGCCTTTTTTACATCATCGACACAACTTTACAGCTAGCTCACACCTTCAGCTATAAAAAAGGGAACGGCACGCAGAATTGTCTTACATTCTGGGAACCTCGCCTCATTGCCGCTTACATACATCAAGCTCATTATTAAAAATTTGATTGGACTTCACAACAAAAATATTATATCAATTCCTTACATGATAAAAAATGGCTCACCTCTCTGAAAAGTGTAGAATGCCATCGAAATAAGTAGTAACCATAGAAACAGTCTCCGATTTGCCGTCCTATTCTTCGTGAGAGTCTGTATGGTTCCTATAACATTATTGACGTCCAGGAAGTCAGTGATAGGGTTCTTTACGCCGGCTTGTTTTAGAGTCTTTTGTTCGGGTCTTGTCTGCCACTGTAGGAAAATGAATGAATATACGGTGGCTACAACCATCAGGCATGTGTTGATGGCGAACATAGCCGTGAATGATTGGTTCACAACCTTTGTGAACAGAAGATTTCCTGTAAACAAACGAAGTAGATAAGCAATTCAGCATATACATTATGAGAGTATTATTATGAAATTTGTGACGGACATTCAAAGGTCTCTATGTTCAGCCGTGAACATCTTCTGGATGATAATGATGATAAATGTGTAATCGTCCGGCTAGATACTTACCTATAGCGATTCCTGAGGGCATGGCGCTCAAATACACCACATCGAGTATGCCAACCCGCAATGTCCGATTCTTGACGGAAGACACGTCGGCGATGTAAGAGAAGCAACCAGCAAAAATTGCTAGATCCGCACCGGTCAGCGCGCTCGGGAACGAAGCCGTGTAGATCACGTACTGCACCGGCCAAGCTAAAATGAATCAAACATACATAATTGTTATTGCTTTTACGTTGTAGCAGATCTTGCTTGAAACATGCAAATAAAAACCAGGTCAAGTGCAAGCCGAACTCACGTGGAGAGATTGCCGTACCATTACGTTTCTCCGTAATATCTTTTATGCTGATTGCTGGTTCTCGACCGCGAGCGGAACGGAGCCATTTCATAATAACCCTTTTGTTTTAATAGGTACGTCACATGACTTTTTTAAATATTTTTTACGTAACCAAATCAAAAGCAGAACTCAGTACAGAACTGCACGAGGGTAACATAATAGTGCAGGTTTTACAATGAATGTAGTTACTACATAAAATATTATGTAAAAGAAAAACCAAATAAGTAGGTAGGTACTTTTTTACTACTTTTAGTTGATATTTCTATTTTTTTAGTCGAAGGAAGGCAAGGTAAGGACGAAAAATAATATTTGACAGTTGTTAGTTTATCTTTGGTGATGCCAAATTATACGATACCTACTTGCGATGATCCCACTGACCTGGGTGTAATATTATCACGATAATTAAACAATAAAAAAAATATTTAAAGCTGTTCGTTGGTAAGCGCATAACGCCCAGGTGGACAGAATCAGCAGTTTAAAAAAGTACTTTATTGTCTAAACAATATTTTATTAGGTAAAGTAAAACTACAAGTGCTATTTTTGTTTATATTTGCCTATCCAAGCAAAGCCGCGAGTTTATAATTCTGTTTCTTCGTGAGAACTATAATAATAATCGAGTGAACTGTTTCTACCGACCGCATTTAAATGCTGTTACAATCGCGCTAAAACAGATTTCTTACAGAATAACCTTTGGATGGATTAGATATTATGCGACAAAAGAGTAGTTATGATAGCTCAACAATTATTTTTAAAACACTTTTATTAGCTTGACTTGTAACTAACTAATTGTTAGTGGTAAACAAAATATACGCTTAGTAAATTTACTTGGCCCTAGAATGCTAGAATATGAAGTGCAGAGTGAAAACCAAACTTAGTAGGTACTTACTAAGACTTGATCTTGGTTTATGGCTTCTGTGGCTTTTGTCACAATTTTGCCGAAATCCATCTCATGCTAATTTCATATTTAAGTAGGTAGGTAGGTAGGTAGTGTACAAATAACTGTGACATAAGAGATACATTTTGCGTTATCTTTATATGTACTATGTACTAGAGCTGTAGTAAATAACAAATCTGACGAGATTAGTCAGGCTTTAAAAGCATATTTGTTACGGTTCGTTTTATCTGGTTATTTTAGTTACATTATACCTAAGTAACCACAGAATCCGCACTAATATTATAAATGCGAAAGTGATTCTGTCTGTTTGTAACCTTTTCACGTCTAATGGTCTAATGCCCGAAATTAATAATCGATCCGATCAGTTATCCGCGGTTTTGGGTCGATATGCCATGTCATAATATGTCATTTTAGTACTAGGGCTTGACAGATTGCTACTAAAATGATATATTATGACATGACATATCAATCCAAAACCGCGGGGACCAGGATCGATTATTAATTTCGGGGGTTAACTAGGAACCGATCTTGATGAAATTTGGTTGAGATACGGCCGGTTTCAATAACTGATCTATCCACGGTTTGACATAAATTTGACATTACTTCTATAGAGCTTAATATGTCAAATTTCCATCTCCAGTAGGGCGAAAAAATCGTGGATAGATCGGTTATTGAAACCGGGCGTAACTCAACCAAATTTCATCACTCACCTGATGGTAAGCGTCACGCTTGCCCGTTACAAGTGCCACCCAGAATTTTTAACAGTACAATGTCCTCTATGGCAATGCACTGCACTCGTCACTCTGAGATATTCGATAGTAAATCTCGCTATAATGCCCTGCTTTGCATTTATTTAATGAAACTTATGAAAAAAAATTGGTGGACTAGTTAACCGTCCAAAGCAGCAACTAAGCATTGCAAGTTTAACTTTAAACTACAGATGAAACAATATAAAGGAATTACTTACCGTTCATAGTGTTTATGGTTATCATTATAGAGAAGTACAGTTTACCGATGAGGCCTGCAATTAATATGAACTTTCTTCCTCTCTTGTCGCTATATGATCCTAAGAAGAATGCTAGCAGCAATGGGACGATGTGGCTTGCTATACCGTTCCATTGGTGGAATGTAGACACCGTTACCTGCAAAAAGTATTAGATTAGCTTCCTGGTGAAGTGAGTTATTATGATTGCTACTAAAGCTCTTTTAATATACTACATTGTTGAATTAGTACATACTTAGTTTTTTTTTTCAAATTTAAAGTTTCATCATCATCATTTTAAGGCACAGGACTATTTTTGTGATTATTGGGCAATGAATTATTTATTAATAATATATCCTAAACCTGCCTACCATCAGTTTTTCAATTTAAAGTGAGGCATACAGAAACAATAGCTTACAGAAACAATCATCATTCAGTTAATTAACACAATAAAAAATTTACCTGAACTTCTTTATTAACATCTTCATAATTACTGATATTGTAACATATTTCTTCGCTATAGCCATGATTTACTCTGCATGCTTGGAATACATAAAAAGTCTGTTCTAATACATTGGTAATCATATATGCCATCATGTAAAAAAACATTGTAGGCTCCACTGTTATTTGCTTGTACCATGGTTTCTTTGTTTTATACTGAAAAAAATCAAAAAATAAAGATTTAATGAAAAAACAAGTAAAAGATTTAAGGTTTTACATTATTTGTGTATTTAGCCAGTGTGAAGTATCAATGTATCAAATGTTAATGATGATGGTGAGATGATGTGAGTCACATCATGAGAATGACTGTCACTCTTCACTTGTCACAGTAACCGTTAAATTTTTTCAATCAAGTTGTATCAACTTCGTCGGTTAACACAGCACATACATCATTCTCATCTCAGTAAGCTCTCGCGCCCGGAACATGTAGGGTGTACACGTACAGTCTTTAGCACCGCACAGTACAGTGTCGATGCAGCATTATTTTTCTAGTGCATCGATTACTAAACCGGGCGCATCGGTACGCATTCACGCCGCGACTCATTAACATCATTATCATTTTTCTCAATCAGTAATTAAATAACATAAATGTCAAAATTATAATGTGAACCCATCACTAACAATCATGTTACCATTTCGGTGTAGCGGTAGCCCCTACACAGAAACTACTTATCCTTCTACAACTTTACCTTAAATAATAATTTATTATCTAGTTGCGCCCCGCGGTTTCACCCGCGTCTTTTCGTTATCCTGCAGGAACCTCTTTACGGGATCTTACTTTACGGGAAAAGTAGCCTATGTTTTAATCCAGGGTATAAGCTATCTCCATTTCAACATCAATATCGGTTTAGTAGTTGCGTTGATATGTGGTAACAAACAATCACACACAGACAAACTTTCGCATTATAGTATTTTATTAGGAAGGATGTAGAAGTGTAAATACTGTTATCTACTGGCTTATTAGTTATTTACTCTTATAATGCACCTACATTTCATATTATAATAGGTATAGAGAAGACAGAATTATAAACGGAGTCTGCTTATACTCGTATGTAGATTACTTCTACATACTTATACTGGCTCATGAAGTTACCCACAATAGGAATAGAAATCATATTAACTAGTCTAAGGCAAACAAACACTTTTATAGCAATCGAGATAAGACTTCCTTATCACTATTGAAGTGTATGAAATTGTGATGAAGAATTAAACTATGATGAAGAATCAAAAAGTTTTTAATCCTCTCATCATCTTTGCCCTGAGGACCCCTATAGCTCTAACCATTACTTATAGAGATGAGATAAGAACCTTCAATTTTATTACCAACCTAGTAGTAATAATACTACATTACTGCCGTGGCGAGCAAAAGGGCATTGAGGGACAAACTCGGCCCACATCAATGCCTAATTGCTGCAAAGGCTTGTATAGTACTTTTCTCAAATAATGCGCGCAAATTAAAACTAAGTAGTACCTGGGCAGAACCAGATCAGTCTTTCGATTGTGGTGGTAAGTTTTCTATTACGATTCTTGCCGCCTCTTGAATTTCAATTTTGTTATAGTAAGTTCATCACACTTATTGTCTTCACTTGAACTCATTTTGTTAAATAAATATCTTTAACAAAATGAGTTCAAGGGCCGAGTTTGTCCGACTGCATCTTTGAGAAACTGATAAGTAAATTTATTACCATATAGGTCACTCAATACTGAGATATATTATGTAATAAATGGTTATGTCATGATGTATTGCTATTGATTTTGTGCTTTCTGTATGTTGTCTGTAACGGGATTGTAAAAGATGTCTATTTCTGCTTTTGAAACAATGAAATACCTACATTTCATTTATATTTCATAGGTTCATGTTATAAACATTACTTCTTCTTCTCAATAGAGAAGAAGTAATGTTTATATATGTCTATATATGTAATAGCATGAATATTTTTCAATATTTTTTATATGATCTCATATAGATTCGATCTGAGCAAAGACCGCAGTCTATTGAATTGATACAAAAATTGGGACATCATATGGCTGTAAATCGATCTTCTGTTAGATCGGTTCAGATCTGGCAATCCTATCCCTAACCTTTGTTTGCTTTTGCTATACTATGCTAAGATACATTTTGTACTATTTTTATTGTACTCCAATTTTTCTTTTTCTGAACTTAACATAAATCTCACACACCAAACACTGTTATAAGCCAGTTGTATAACTTCAATAAGCTATTTGTAATTTTTATACAAAATATATTGTAGTCAAGTCCAGGGCAGTATGAAAAGTGGCTGATGTTATTTTTACAATGATTTGAATTCTCGTTTGGATAGTTTGATACACTTCAAATATTTCTAGAAAACGAGTCATTATTTCTTAGAGAACACAAGTTTTATGTATATTGTGGCGATTCTGTCGTTGCATACATCATTCAGGAATATTGGTCAGAAAAGAAGCGTAAGACAGCCTCAAAATATAAATTAAATTTCCCATACAATATCAAAAACTCAAGTACAAATATTACTTACCTTTTCTTCTTTATCTTCTAGGTCCTTAATATTTATTTTTTCCATACTATAATTTAGGAATTTTGGCGCACGGCACGTATCTAAAATAGTAGGCAAAAATACCGAAGAGATATAAAAATCTGTTTCTATTTATTTTTCAATACATATTCCATTAAAAATGTAGTATTTCTTTTTGCTCTCTGCTATTCACACACAAAAATTGCTATGACCGCCACACAACCAACACAGCACAACAACTACTAGCTACTAGTCTTCATCCATTCTAATATTTTTTAGAATGGACTACTTATTGTTTAACCTTTCGGCCTTTACAACTTTACCGAGCCGCAGCAGTGTTAGCAACTTGAAGTGGACTGACTATCGTACCGATTTGTACCAGGGGCGTAAAATTATCGTACATGGATCGCAATTATCGTACTTTTTGGGATCATGTCACTTTAAGTTCAATAAACGCGCCAAGTTTAAAACTCACTCAGACAAAATTTCAATGTTCCCATGCAAGTTGAAACACGCCAAAATTTCATATTTATAAAGAAGATAAGGTAAAAAAACAAATAAAACAAAAATACAAACATGTAAATACAAAAAAATTTAAGTGAATAATTATTGTACTTAAGATGATTAGCTTTTGAAATAGGCCAACGAAACTGTCGTTGACAGTCCTAAGCCTGTTACAAGTATGAAGGGAAAGTTAATCACCGTTCCTTATAATATCAATAATATTACGTAGAGATTCGTATTCACTACGCATTGAAACCGATATCAAAAACTTAACAAATATTTGACTAATACCTCGTATTAGGTATGATACCCTAATATCAATAAACGATGTATTCGGTATTAGTGATACCAAGATTTCACCCTAATATACCACGTGAACATAATCGAAATATCGAACTTATATTCTCTTGTTCGCATTGGTAGATGCTATACTAATCAATAAGAAAGCGTGTACAGCAGGCGCTGGATAAAGTTACAGTCTCGGTAGGGGTGAAACTTAGCAGAGCGGATCGTAAGAACCAATAGGAATAGAGAACTTGAATTTCCCGGTATTTTCCAAAGATTTTATTGGACAAAATAAAATGATGATACTGCGATTTAGACTATCAGCGCATGAGTGAAATAATATAAATTCTCAAATTTTCCATCATGATAGAAATTATCGTACAATCTGCGTACGATAATAATATTCTATCGTACATCGTACGTAGGCACAAAATTATCGTATGTGTACGATAATTAACGTACGGTTCCGCACTGAGCCGCAGCAGAATGTGCACAAGCAATTTATTGCTTTTTTTTTTGTTTTGGCGTCACACGATTAGTGTATTTGCCAGTGTCAAGTATAAAATATTCCAAACTCAGAGAGTCGAATCAAGTTTAAATGATGATTATGATGATGACGATGAAATGATGGGATGAGGATAGTGTTTAAGTAAAGTAGTGGAGCTTTACTTAAACTTTACACGGACCTTTTTAGAGCAACTAGAAAAGTCACTTTCACAACCTTATTTCAATTTCCCACACTCGTACACATTAACGAACACCAATATTACACATTATCTCTCGAAGAAACACAAGTTTTGGAAATAAAAACAAAATCTTCATGTTGACAGTTCAATTGCCGCCAAAAAAGTCAATATATTGTTGACTAAGGATCGTTGATTGATGATTGATTGCACTTTTCAGTGTTGCTAACTGCCAATGAAAATTTTTTAAATTTTTAGTCGGCCGTGTACATAAGGTAAAAAAGCCGCGTTTGTATGGGAAATGACCAAAGGTACGTGGGCCGTGTCACAGCTTAAAAAAAGGAAAAACCTTAAAATACCACATGGTTATTAATATTCACTTTATTAGATATGTTTAACAAACATTAAAGTTTAAAAAACTAACAAACACACCTATTCTACTAATATTATAAATGCAAAAGTTTGTGTCTGTGAATGTTTGTTACCACGTATCACCATATCTCTATTACTTAACCGATTTGAATACAATTTGGAATGGAGATAACTCAAACCCTGGATTATTTATTAATTTAAACTTATTATTCCCTGTACAAATCGCGAATATTTTTTATAAACTCTTCTTTCTTCGTTCTTATGCAATAAATATTTTTTCTTGTCTTTTTATTTTATGGTACATTGAGCATACCAACAATTATAAAATTAATAATTAATTACTTATATTTTAAAGCAAACAGTATAATGGACGTGCTCTGTGACGTCATCAAAACGCGCGAAAAATGAGGGCGTTCAAACAGGTCAAATTTAATCGATACTTTAAATATTATTATAAAAATTAATTTGACCGATTTTAACAGGATTTATATTTTTTTACCCTGTTATATCGAAGTAATAAGTAAATTAAACAAATAAAAAAATGTTTGCATATTCCCTTATTACCGTGATTTACGCTTTCAGGCCAAAAAATTACAAAATACACGGCCTACGGCTGCAAACCTGTGACCGTAGCAGATTCTACGGCTTTTCACAAATTTAATGGTAAGTAATTAATTAAGTAAGGACACCTAATAGTTAAGGATTTTCAGTTTAAATCATCTCTAGAATCAGATTTATCCGTTCGAAGATGAAAAAGTATCTAAGAAAAGAGAAAACACTTTTAAGCATACTTGCGATATCGACATATTTGAACAATCGATTACCATCCCTATTTGTAGGTAACTTTGATTGACGTAACGTCAAAAAAATCTAGTTCTAGTCAAGGGTCCATTGTCCATCACATTCACAATCACAAGTTTCACAACTATCACAAGGCAGAATGGTCACAGACATAAAACGATAACAGAGCAGATATTTTCCACAGAGTATACATAATACTAGCTGTTCATCACGGTTTCAACCGCGTGGGCTACAGTTTACCGCGAATAAAAGTATCCTATGTCCTTCCCCAGAGCTCAAACTATCTCTATACCAAATTTCATTAAATCGGTTCAGTAGTTTAGGCGCGAAAGCGTATATATTCCGTATACTCCAAAATTATTCCCGCACTTCGGTGCCCCCTCACTGCGTTACCTGCTGTATCCATGAACCTGTTTTAATTCTAAGTTAAGTTTACATTTTTAAACGCGTGATATCTTTCGAATCGAATTTCCGAATTGAATGGTACAAAAAGTTATATAAAGGTATTGAAGCAATTTTGAAGAAGAAGAAGTAATTTATTTTTTCAAAAATATAAAGGGATCCGTAAGAAAATTGCTATTTTGTAACCCAAAGTGTGACATCGAAAACCTATTTTTGCGTGCGCTGCAAAAACTATTGACAATAGAACAAAGTAATGTATGACGTATTTGTAGGTCTTATTAAGATCTACAAAAAAGTCCGCGAGAGCATATGTTTAACTATTATAGTTATGCCACAATAAGTGATCTTATATTTTAAAAATTTAATCTTAATTCCGCCGCCAGAAAAGGCTCTATTTGTATCTTGGTATTAATCCTTATCAAAATAAACTAATTTATAGCGATGATGGCTCAGTTGTAGTGACGTCGGCTTGCGATCCGTAGGACGTGGGTTCGAATCCTACAATGAGCTTGAGCTTTCGGTGAAGGAAAACATCGTGATGAAACCATAGCTTGGTGGTAGGGTATTTTCTAGTACTCGCCTGGCTAGCTACCACCCTCTTGTTAAGAATCTGTCGCCAAGCACCTATCGGTGTGTTCCGGCAGCCTCACTTGAGAGCCAGTTCCCAGTCCAGGTGTAGCGTGGCGCCATCTTCGACCACATCTTCACTTAACATCAGGTGACTTGTGGTCAAACGCTACCCTGTAAAAAAAAAAACTTCTCAATCAAAACTGCTTCAATACCTTTATAAAACTTTTTGAATCATTCAATTCGGACATTCGATTCGAAAGATATCACGAGTTTAAAAATGTAAGCAGTAGAAAAAAGTTGCGTGGTAGAGGCGTCACTGGTGTACGTACGGGAGGAAGGATTTATGTGTGTGAATTACAATTTATAATTATGAAGTTTCTTTTATACCCGTGCAAAGCCGGGGCGGTCCACTAGTTCTGAATAAATCAGTAGACCTCATCAGTAGTTATTTAGAAGTTTGCTGTGTTAGAATTGCAGCCTGCGATTCCCAGGGTCCTTGAGTAAGACGCACATAAGTGGTACTTATCTATCCATTACTACCTTACCTATCCATTTTTCAGATTCTTTCACAAAATGTCTCAATCTATTTTGAACTACTGTCCCGTATCAAAAAGATGTTGTAATTGCATATCATTAAAGAATGGAACTGTCCTTATTGCTATAGCAGGATTGATACCAAGCATTATTTTGGTAATGCTGTATGTAATTGGGAGGTCTTTCTTTCAAGAACACGGTGTTGATCCCTTCGCCGCAGAAGCGATAGTGCATATTTACGCTGTATTAGGAATATTGTTGTGTGGAATGCACGTCATTCTTATAGTAGCAGCTTTAACTTACAATGAAAAGCTAATACTTATGTACCAATGGGCTTTAATTATTTACATATTTATTGATGTAATCCTTGTTATTTTTATAGCAACGTCCGCGTTTTGTGCAAGTGACATCAGATTTGGTGTAGTTTATTTCCTTTGCCAACTTTTTATATGGTTGTTTCTGTATGTGTTTATTTTACCTATAGTAAACGGTTTTAGAAGAAATATACATACAATTGTTATAATGTTTGCATATTTTTGTTTTTCATTTAAGTTTTGTTCTCAGTTTATGTCGAGAACTCTACATAACTATGTATGTATTTAGGTTTGTTTTCATGACTCATACACGGGGAAAAAAGACCTTCCGAAATACCGTTTTCCTTCTGAGTCACTTTTGACTCAGAAGGAAAACGGTATATAAAATAAGGAAGGAATCGGTCTTGGAAGGCAAAGACTCAGAAGGAAATTCAGAATTTTTCTCTCAGTATATGAATGATAGATTTTATGAAATGTAGGTACCTACCTACACCTACATACCTAATGTACCTACCTACCTATATCTTATGATATGAATAATCATTTATTCACTTGTAAACTAATAATAATTATACCATAACAATGAAATAAAAACAAATAAACCTAAACTAATAACTAAAATACATTATTAAAAGAAGTCCCTTTAGGCAAGGTACCGAAGATAAATGATTATGAAAGATAGGCCTTAAGACAAAAAACAATACTTTCGGGATTCATATAATTTTTTTAATAACATAACACCTAACGTAAAACGTGAAAAATTCTTTCGCTGTTGGAAAGCTACACTATAAGCGGCGGACATAGGTTAAATTATATTTAAAAAAAAAATAGGGATCCTTACTAAAACTACAATAATGTAACCAAAGGTGTAAAAACATACTTAAAATATTCTTTACATCGCGTGTGCTGCGAAAACTATTTATGATAGAATAATATAATGTACTACGACTTTGTAGAACATATCTATATATAAAAGAAAGTCGTGTTAGTTCACTATTTATAACTCAAGAACGGCTGAACCGATTTGGCTGAAAATTGGTGGGGACTGGGGAGGTAGCTTAGGACCAGGAAACGGACATAGAATACTATCGTATAGTTATGCCACAATAAGTGGGACTGCACGCAACTATAAACAGACCACATTCAAGTAGGTATCGTAATGTTACCAAACTGAAAAAGTAACTAACAAATAGTCTAGTAATATATAAACACTAGATAAACATAAATTCTAGTTATTCAATCACACATAAGCTTATAAAATTTACTAAAATACCAGACATTTTCTTTTACCTATTAACAACAAAACTGTAGGTCTGTCGAATTAAGCCTAGAGTCAAATTACGTAGTAAGTAGGTAGGTAGGTACATATACTACATACAAGCTACATACTACATTTCTTCTGTGCCTATGCTCAGAAAATCCAGTTTCATTATCTGTACTTGTAGTACTTAGTGGTAGGGGAGCCCATGATGCTAAATGTGGATTTACTCGAGCGTCGTAGAGACCTATTGGGATGCAAAGCTTAGATGATAAGAAGAAAAAAATGTTATATGATATATACCTTTACATCGGTGGGGGAAGCGGCTATAGATTTTTAAATATGTAAAAAAAAACTGTTGCATGGACATCCTCGAGCGCGTCAGATATTGATAGCATCAATGTCCTACGTATTTTTAATAATGTACGTATGTTAATCTGATCGTTTGCATGATGGGGGTGGTTGTATTAAAGGGTAGAAAATGAAAAAAAAAAAAATTAATCGAGCGCGTCAGATTTTCTAAGGGAGTGTTAAGTGCACCAAAAAAAAGCTCTCATTCACTAATCTGACGATTTCGATGGGACGCAAACTCGCGGCCATTTTCATAATGTGCAAAAAAAATTCGCCATTTTGAAATACTCAAGCGCGTCAGATTAAGATATATATGGTTCATCTTTATGTTCTAAACGTACTGTCTCATAATCTGACGATTATCTAGAGGGATTTGCCTGATCTGACAAAAAAAAATTAGAAAAACGGTTCACCTTAAAGGCCATCCCTGCAACTTCCCGCTAATTCCATTCCTGGGTGCTTAAAATTGTACCTATGACATTTCTGAGCTCAAAATATAATTTATGTGATATTTTGAGCTCGCTGAGTTCAAAGAAATAATATTTCTATGCATTTGAGCTCTCCCAGCTCGAAAGTCTGATAGAAGTTTCATAGAACACGATTTTTGGAATTTTCAAACCGCAATAACTTTTGAATGGATCAACCAATTTTCACGCGGTTGGCGCAACTCGAAGCAGTTTTATCATCCTCTTAAGTAATTTTGCAATTTTAATTGATCGAGCCACAAATTTCGGAGTAATCCCGAAAAAACACTTTTTCGGGTTTCTTTCGTTCACGATATCTCTCGAACGAATCAACCGCTTTTGACCAGCTTGGTGGCGATCGACGTGGTTTTTCAAGCTCAAAGGCGGATTAGTTTTTGAAGTTGATCGATAAAGCCGGTTAAAAGTTATTCCAAAAAAACCACTTTCAAGCTCAGGAAATAGCATGCAAATAAATAAGTGTATGCTTTTTTAGTAGAATACAACATGTATTTATAAAAAAATTACTTAAAAAAAGCTTAAAACAATTTAATGTTTAAGGAAATGTAGGCATCACGCAGCTGCACGCATTTAACTTTATCGACGAATTTTTGATATTTCGGCTTGCGGAAATCGTCAGATTATATATTTTTCATTATTCTTGAATTATTTCCTTCAAAATAAAAAAAAATTTAGCTACGCTCGAGAATGTCGAGATGACGTTTTTTTTTTACAACTTTGTTGCCCTCCCCTTTTTTTACGTCACTCTCAAATTGTCAGATTAGTGGAATATACACTTTTTAGGATGTAATTAACTCACCCTGCCTTAATCTGACGCGCTCGAGAATTTCTGATGGTCAATTTTTTTTTACTAATCTGATCCTGTATCCTTCACGGGCGGCCTTATATATGGGCCTCATGTTTTGTGGAGGTACTTATCAATATGTGAGGTATCCTCCCTTATATTAATCTGACGCGCTCGAGTAAATCCCAAAATCCCCTCTTGGGCTCCCCTACTATAGTAAGTAGGGATATTGTACCTACCAGATAGTACATAATAGTTATATAAGCACCTATTACATATAGGCTGCCTATCTAAATACATATTACATTAAATTATATTTATTATTAAATTAACTTATTTTAGAATATACCAGATTCCTAAGTATATTATGTTACCTAATTACATTTTCATGTACATTGTACCTAGTCTATCTACCAACTATTATTTTAACATTACGTATACAAATGACACAAGAATGAAAGCAATCAAAAAGGAAGAAATTTCAAAAATGACTAGAATAGTTAGATATATTATATTATACATAATACGTAGGTATGTAGGTATTAGGCGTTTTCATCTCTGAATGTATATGAACATTGTTTAATATTAATGACTAGAAACCAAATTGAAATTATGTATTCATCATTTAATAATGCAAGTATTTACATATTTAACTATTTACTTATTACTAAGAACTTACCTGCATTAATCTAGCTTCATTTCTAATTAGGTATCTGCTATATGTACCTATATCTACTTTAATGTTCAATAGGGTGATGGATAATAAAATCAAATGTATCAACAGACTTAGGTATTCAAATTTATCTCCATGTATTTTCAGCTAAGTATTTAAATATTTTTCAAAAACCCTAGTTTATACCAGAATTAATTAAATAGTAGTCTTAGAAAAATAATCAAGTAGTGCACAATTTGATTTATGTAATATAATTTAGTTATCTGACATTAAAAACTGCTACTTAGTTCACAGGCCTGCCGTTTACTTTCGTTTGACCAATAGGGGAAGGTCAAAATAAAATATCGCATCGCTGAGGTTCCTACTGATATTCGAAATAGCTGAACGTCATAGCTGTAAGTAAATCGGGGAATACTTGGACATTCGTAGGTTCATTCGGATGTACAAATTACAATTATTATTTTATTAATAACACAAAATGATAAATAAACATTTCAAAAAATAGCGAAGTATCTAGTGCTTTATCGGGAATTCCAAAGATATTAATATATATCCCAATACGTATTCTATGACGTTTAGGTAACAACAAAAGTGAATGCATGCACTTATGCAACATATTAGGTATATACTCGTATAATATTTATCAAACTTTGAAAAATATATTATACTTATTACAAAGAGGAAGAAAACATAAGTATACGAGTGAGCGTATTGTTGATATCTCCTGCGGTGAAGTTAGGAAAGAGCATTTCCTCCAGCACCCCCTGGTTGGCTAGGCAGCACACTTTCGTCACCAGCAGCATGACCCGTCCGAACCGAGCCAGGTCCTTGGACAAGGAATGCCCTTGCAGTGAGGCTATCGTCTGATCTTGCACTATTTCGATGTGGGAAGGCGCGGGTAAGCCTGGAAGAATTAGTA
Organism: Opisthograptis luteolata; assembly: GCA_931315375.2. Classification (NCBI taxonomy): domain Eukaryota; kingdom Metazoa; phylum Arthropoda; class Insecta; order Lepidoptera; family Geometridae; genus Opisthograptis; species Opisthograptis luteolata. Next base: position 9,544,045 of record OV928033.1, read on the forward strand.
ATAAGAATAAATTGACAATGTGATCGCGCCAAAAAAATTACCTGCCGGGCGTTTCTTGCCTGTTCTTTTGCTGGCGTAAGGAGGTTGGAACAGGCGTAGCTAGTTTGACGTTGTGAAGTAATCGCAATGTATCCTATTAAATAAAAAACTTTTGAATTTTGAATTTTATTCAACATGTTCTATGTTTGACAACACCACATTCGTTGATCTGGATCACTTCATCTGGACGAATCGAGGTAATGCGAGTAATTCATGAACACCAATCTTATATGTTAGCCATGCCTCAAAATGGTGAAGGAGAACATCACGAGGCTACCGGCATGCCCAAGAACTACAACATTCGCAAGGGCATGCGACATCTACCAACCCGCACTGGGCCAGCTTGCTAGATAGGTACTTTGTCTAGCTGGCTTGATTTCGTCATTCGCCAGATTCTTTTGTGTCGGGCATATCTACATTTAGGTATTAAGTAATATATTTTACGCGGGTATCATAATTATACACTATGCATTTTTTCATGACTCTTGACATTATTGTACGTTCGTCTATTTATACAAAAATGAACGTAATAGTAAAATAAGTAATAGTATAACTAACGACCTGGTCCCGCGATTTCGACGCGAGATTGTTGATATTTTTCCATACAAACTTTAAGATACAACTAAAAGATTTACCTAATAAAAATCTAAATGCATCTAATGCTCTGAATTAGGCTCTGCATTGATAGGCAGTGGTGACACGACGGTTTTATACATGCTTAGATTTCTGATTCTGACACATTTAACTTACCTGTGCGAAACAATAAGGCAGTCTTAATCCAGTCCAATTCAGTTTTTTCCAGTTTGCATTGCGATAGCCTTTTCAAAAGATACGTTATCATTGTCAGCTCCTCTTTGATATTTTGCCGTTTGGAAGATATTACTGAAGTTACATGATCTGAAAAAATACGAGACTATACCCAAATAAGTAGTACTATTTACCTGCGTATCTTGCTAGCTCCGTAGGCGTAGCTGATTGTAGGCCATCAGCTGTCTAAATCCCACTATGTGTCACTTCCCATAATAGGAAACTAGGAGAACGTGGGTAGATCAGGAAATTAGTTGACTACGGAAATGAATTTAAAAGGCATTCGTTGCGTAAAATACTATAATAAATTAAGTGCCTTAAAAGTTGACCCATCGGCATATTTTTCTACATTATATGCCTAAAGAACATCAAGTTATGCCCTGCTAATATACCCTCGGTTTCCCGTTATCCCACAGATATATAGCAGTATCCTATCCTATCACATCCTTCTAATAAATATGATATTTTGTATCCCGGAAAAGTATTCATCGTATGAGCTATCTCCATTCAAATTTTCTTTGATATCGGTTTATCATGCAGCGATTTGGCGTGAAGACACTTACGCCCGAAATTAATAAAATCGATCCTAATCCGTTATCCGCGGTTTTGAATCGATATGTCATGTCATAATATGTCATTTTATTAGTAATGAGTCAAACCCTAGTACTAAAATGAAATATTATGACATGACATACCGATCCAAAGCCGCGGATAACGGATCGGATTGATGATTAATTTCAGGCATAAGATTAGTGTGATATATATAACGGTGCAAAGATTACTAACTCACTTACCCTCGTCAAAGTAATAGGAATATTGTACTGCCGTAAGAATGAAAAGCTCCTTCCAATTGTAGTGCAGAAGTGCCGCTTGCTCCGAGGCTTTCATCACGACGAAGGATTCAACTCCGTGCAGCCACCTGACAGAAGTAACGAGAACCTTCGCGGCTGGATCGTAGACCCCGTCCCCGGTTATCCTCCAATGCTCATAATATTTCTTATACTTGGACTCCACGCACTCGTTTTCATCTAAGCTGTTACTCTCCGCTCGGAGAGTTTTCTGGCGTTCCTTGTTATCAGGAAATGGAAAATCTTTCGACTCGTAATGTGCCATGCTTTTTGTAACTACATGAAAAGGCCGCTCGAATCTCAAGGGAGAGTGTGCTCGTGCAGATTTGGAATCTAATGAAACAGATACAGCCTCATTTATGTAAAAAATACAAATTATGACTATTTTAGATATTCAAAGATTATTCTGGTTATAATCCAAGGGATATGATGTACCCAGCAGACACAATCCATATTACTATTATAATTAAAATTCGCTCCCGCTAATTCGCTCCCGCTATCTAAAAAATAGCATTCGCACTTCGCAGTTATCGAATCCATTATTTAGAGTTAGGTACAATTTTTTTTGAGTTGGTGCGCATTTAATTTTACGTGGCTTAACTTACTTTCCAACGTGCTATTTTCAACCAAGCAGTCACTTTTGAAGGCTTCTTCTGAGCTTGAAACTTCATCTTCTTTTATTTTGTCAGATTGCTGAGAGTCTGGTTTTTCAGGAACCTCTGTATTTTGTAGTGCCGACAGCAAAGGCGCTCCACATAGTTCGTTCGCAGTCGTCTCTAGAATTTATACTTGAGTAAGTCTCTAAAAGAACGTTTAATATCGAGGTAAATAAAAATGTCAACTGCATTACAACGCATGTACTTACTTGGTATTGTCGACGAGGGAGTCTCGCTCGCTATTACGGGAGGGTAGAAAATGTTTGTGGGAAAATATCCGGAATGCGGCACGGGATAGTGAAGTGACGTTGAGAATAGAGGTATCTTGAACGAGCTGAGTGATCTCAGCGGACTGGCGTGAGAGCCAATAAGTGGGTTCAATTGAGGTGACTCAGGCAGTCTTGACGGAGAAAAGTCTTGAAAAGTCGCTCTATCCAAGAACGAGTTATGTGTAATTGGAAAAGAATCTGAGAAGGTGGGCACTAGAGCGCTGTAGTTGTGTAAAGGGGGGAGTGAGGAGAAGGTGAGGGGTGTGGGGGACGGTATGAAATTCTGCTGTCTCGAGAAACTGTAGCCGAGCTTTTGTAGCGCTAATTGGTGTTGGGCAGTGACGGAGGGGCGAGTGGCGCGCTCGTGTTGTACAGCTGCAAACAATATCTTATTAGAAGACTTTCTAAGGGCACTTATAAATAATCCACATAAAGTATGTACATTAAAAACTAGCAACAAAAATCATGGACCCCAGCTTATTACTCATGCTTACAAAATAGAGCGTAAACGTAGTGGCTGCTCACTCCTCACCAATAGGTGAACAATAACCCTAACAACCCTCTCCGGTTTCATACGGGTCGGTACTCGGTATAACACAAAGCCTCTATGATAATAATTAGAGATAGTATAGCTTCTTATTAGTGAATGGGTTTTCAGAATAGGATCAGTAGTTTTAACCCGTAACATACAACAAACGATCTGTTTGTATTACATACAAGCTGACCCGGCAGACTTCGTACTGCCTCAATCGAAAAATCAAAGAAATCAATCAACTTTATTGAATAGGAATAAAGTTCAAATCGACTCTACATTTTATTTAGAAAACGTTTATATGGGAAAAAAGAAAGCGCTGTTTTTAGGATTTTCCCGGCAATTATTCTAATTTTTCTCACCTTTTAAACCTTCCCTGAACTTCCACAAATATTTCAAGATCAAAATTATCCAAATCGGTCCAGCCATTATCGTGTTTTAGCGAGACTAACGAACAGCAATTGATTTTTATGTATAAGATTAGCATATACTTACTTATAGATAGAATTGGGACTGGTAGATACACCTACTGCATATATGGCTAGCTAGTAATAAAGACACCAATATTATCAAAGTATGAAAAATGAGTAGGCTTATTATTGTTCAGATTTTACAACGCTTTACTTCTAACAAACCAACCCTAAATTCAACTACACGTAACCACATATCACCTCTATTATTCACCCCTTATGTCAATCTTAAAGCTTGCGGATAAAATGACAAGCTGTCGGTAAACAAATCCGCGTTAAGGCCAGTACATACATAGCCATATTACCTACTGACCGTCGAGTAAATTTCCATCGTTCATATGCAGACATATCGTAACCTCATTGCAAACATAATGAAACCACAGTGGACGAGATTCTTCATCTCAGCCACCATACAATCTGGCTTTGTATAAATATATATATATGTATATATATATACGTGTGTCTTTAGATCAAGACTAAATAAGTCATTTCTGGTTATGTGTGATCCATCTGCAAACCTTACCAACCCTCTACAGGTAATTAACTGTAAAAAAAGATACAAAAAAACTAAGTGTTTTAAAAACAATATTTCCATGCAAAGTATAGAGTAATAGCGGGACCACCACCACTTTGTTTTGTGGTCGTAGTTTAAGGTAACAAAATGGTACGTCTGAAGCTAAACCTGGAGTCTGAACAGACACTTAAGTGTATTATTATATCTACCTATACATTGGTAGGGGTAAGTGAGTGTGATATTAAACGAGGTGTCGAGTGTCGGGGCAACGTCGAGGAAGGAAGCTAGAAGGCAGGGTGCAATCAATTTTATTTTGTAAGTAAATAATCTGTGCGAAAAGCGCTGTCAGCCGCAGCCGGCTTCGGGAAGCGATGCGGTGGTGCCGTGTTTGCACAAATACTTGCTTTTATGGGTCAAGAAGGCTAGGCGGTGTGGAAATGTCATGTAAATTTAAATAGGGTGAGATCTACACGGAGAAATAAGACCTTCCGAAATACAGAAGGAATTCCCTTTCCTTTTAACCCAGAAGGAAAATTAAAATAAAATAAGGAACGTAAACGTTACATTTTGTAAGGAATCGGTCTTGGAAGGTAAGTCTCAGAAGGAAATTCAAGATTTTTTTCTCAGTGTATTATTCTCTTATTTTAAACACATGCAACTAGTGCTACCTACACCTATACATTTTCTGTTTAAATGTTAGAATATCGATTATCTTCAAATATTTAAGTAGTCTGGCGACAATTTGAACAGAAAACCTCGAGGCTAGCCCCTACGTTTTTATCCTCCACTTAGTGACACTTGTACACCGCAAATACTTCAACTGTCTCCTAATGGAAAATACATGCTGCGCGGAGGAGCTGAATAAATACTTTATTGAGACAAGGGCTTGGCCGTGTTCTTTATTGATTGCCTTTTATGGGTAGGTATAGTTTTATCCCATTTCTTGTGGTTGGCTAGAATTCGATGTTTTCAAACAAATATACCAGCTCCAAGGACGTCTATAGCTACCTGGCTTTCGAACTGGGATTGTTTGTTTGCCGGCCAGAAAAATGTACGTTAAGTATTTTGATACTGTAAGGTTTTATGTGATCGCGTTTATATTATAGTGATATTTGTGAAAAGGGGCACTTCGCGAGAGCGGGCATAGACTAGTGACGAGAGCGGATAGCTTATGATACTCTGTGGAAGGGAGACGGGGAAGGGGTCCGTGGCCAGCAGGCGTGGCTGGCAGATCGGGTTGGCCAAGGATGGTGGGTGGACGAACGGTTTGGTCTTGGATAATAAATGGTTGTATTGTGGATATTGAATCAGTTGTTGATTATTTATAGCTAGTTTACATTTCACGAAGCGGGATACGCACGATACAGTTTTGTAAGTACACGTCCACTTGTTTATTCTTATAGACCGTTTACCATTGATTAGTTGTTACATAAATGTTATACCTACCTACATTACCTGAACTTTTTGCTTTGGTTATACGAGTATGTGGGTACTACCACGTGATGCTAGTTGGTTAGATTTGGATTTAGATGTTGGGTATCTTGCCTCGTTGTTCTATTACGGATTGGATCCATGCGACCATTACTGTGATGCGACTTTCCGAATCGCAACACACGCATACACGTAAATTGTCGTTTATTTTGTAATATGTGGCTGTATCATACATATTAATTAGGTGATATTAACGCTTGTTTTCGTTTTGTGGTGAGTTTTAGAGAATGGGTGATAGAAATAGAACCACGGCTAGTGTGCGTCAGCGCGTTAGTAGTCGCAGCCCCAGCGGGGCGCACGACGCAGGCAAACACCGCGATCGATACAGCCGTAGCAGGCTGCCTGAGGCTGAGGTGCGGCGCGAGCAACGCAGCCGCAGCAGGCTGACTGAGGCTAGTGCGGCGCGAGCAACGCAGCTGCAGCAGAGTTCGCGACGCCGAGAGGCGCCGCGAGTGCCGCAGCCGCAGCAGGCTGCCTGAGGCTGAGGTGCGGCGCGAGCAACGCAGCCGCAGCAGAGTTCGCGACGCCGAGAGGCGCCGCGAGTGCCGCAGCCGCAGCAGGCTGCCTGAGGCTGAGGTGCGGCGCGAGCAACGCAGCCGCAGCAGAGTTCGCGACGCCGAGAGGCGCCGCGAGTGCCGCAGCCGCAGCAGGCTGCCTGAGGCTGAGGTGCGGCGCGAGCAACACAGCCGCAGCAGAGTTCGCGACGCCGAGAGGCGCCGCGAGTGCCGCAGCCGCAGCAGGCTGCCTGAGGCTGAGGTGCGGCGCGAGCAACACAGCCGCAGCAGAGTTCGCGACGCCGAGAGGCGCCGCGAGTGCCGCAGCCGCAGCAGGCTGCCTGAGGCTGAGGTGCGGCGCGAGCAACGCAGCCGCAGCAGAGTTCGCGACGCCGAGAGGCGCCGCGAGTGCCGCAGCCGCAGCAGGCTGCCTGAGGCTGAGGCGCGGCGCGAGCACCGCATCCGCAGCGGGCTTCCGGAGGCTGGAACGCGGGGCGAACGTCGCAGCCGTAGCAGGGTGCGTGGAGATGGAACGCGCCGGGGGCGGCGCAGTCGCTGCCAGCTGTCTTCTGGCCGTGATAGAAGGGAACGGGACTCCTCTAGTGGTCACCATTCAAAAAGGTCATGTAGCCCTACTTTTACTGCTAAAGATGTTATACATATAATAAGTTCTATCAAAGACGTTTTGTCTGTCTGTCTGTTCGCGATAAACTCAAAAATACTGCACGAATTTTCATGTTGTTTTCACCGATAGATAGAGTGGTTCTCGAGGAAGGTTTTAGGATATAATTTGTTAAGTTTTTGTATACATTGGCTAAAATATAACGATTTATGTTGGATGAGTTCGGAAAAAGAAAAATAAGTACAACAAAAATTGGTAAAATATGACGTATTGTAGCGTAGCAAAAGCAAACAAAGGTTAGGGTTAGGATTATCCGATCTAAATCGATCTACAAAAAAAAAACCATTTACGCCCATACGATACGATGTCCCGGTTTTTTGTATCGATTAAATAGGATGCGATCTTCGCTCAGATTGAATCGTTTGTCTATGAGATTGTATGGCAAAAAGTCATTATGAAGGTATTGCTGGGGAGGTGACAGAAAAAAAAATATTAAAACAAATTAAGATCGCTCACCTACAAATTGAATATGATTAGTTACGAGTGACATCAATCAAAAGCGATAGTTTATGAAAATATGAAAGTAAGAAATACCATGTGATAATATTATGTTTAATTTATCGTCGGGTATGTTAGCATTTTCTGATTTGATTTCTATCATTCTTAGTATTACTGCGATACGAAATGACTAATACGATAAATTATATTGCACGCATATAGTGTGCTGTTATTTTTACATAATTACGATACGATATTTCGAGATCGAATAAGATCGATTCAATGCTATAAGGTTCAAGTAGTGAATCAGTTCACTAGGTTAGGTATTTACGATCCAGAAGATCGATTCAATACAAAAAAAAAACGGGTACCCGAGTGGTCCATGTCACGTTTCTGTCAATGTCACTTGACAGTGACAATCAATTTGCTAGTACATAGGTTAAAAGGATTAGTTTTTGATTAACCAAAGGTCCGTTTTGGCCATTGTCCTAGAAAAAAAAAAAGAAGTTACTGGTTTGCGAAGGTGAAGCGATTTGGAAAAAGTAGGTAGTGGCTTGCATCGAATCTGCACAATATGGTAAACGCAGTATGTACTAACAACACACGTGAAGGGTTTTTGCGTCTCATAACAAGGCTGAAAAGCCTTTCCATTCGTTGCACATCGACCACTTTGGGACTTTTGCGAAGTCGAAAGACAAGGCTATTCTTGACTCATTGACCGCACGGAACCTCAGAGAAAACGGAAGGCGACTGTCGCCTCAGATAGAATGTGACCGTGGATTCATGTATCTTCTATAAATTGATGATGATAATGTGGGTAATGCGGCGAACGATGAGGATAATATGTTAGAATATTAAATTGTCTGTTTTGTACTGATATATTGGCGCTAACGTTGATTTTGGTTTTGAATTAAGTTAAGGTTAAAGCTGATAAGGCTATAGGTTAGGGCTATGGCTAAAGGCTATAGGCTAAGGCTATAGGTTAAGGTTGAGCTGGTTACTTAGACTTATTATTTTGCTATTTAATTGTTTTGTGTTGTTTCAGGTCAAGCGCGAGAAAACACTGAGGTTCGTGACTTGACCTGAGATGAATTGGATAATTGGATACTATTGGTTACTGGTTACTTGGTTACTGGATTTGTTAAAGAGATGGTTACTATTGGTTAAATTCTGTTTAAGAATTGGATACGAATTGGTTAACTGGATTTGTTAAAGATATGGTTACTATTGGTTAAATGCTGTTTAAGAATTGGATACGAATTGGTTAACTGGATTTGTTAAAGATATGGTTACTATTGGTTAAATGCTGTTTAAGAATTGGATACGAATTGGTTAACTGGATTTGTTAAAGAGATGGTTACTATTGGTTAAATGCTGTTTAAGAATTGGATACGAATTGGTTAACTGGATTTGTTAAAGAGAAGGTTACTATTGGTTAAATGCTGTTTAAGAATTGGATACGAATTGGTTAACTGGATTTGTTTAAGAGATGGTTACTATTGGTTAAATGCATTTGTTTAAGAATTGAATACGAATTGGTTAACTGGATTTGTTAAAGAGAAGGTTACTATTGGTTAAATGCTGTTTAAGAATTGGATACGAATTGGTTAACTGGATTTGTTTAAGAGATGGTTACTATTGGCTAAATGCATTTGTTTAAGAATTGAATACGAATTGGTTAACTGGATTAGTTTAAGAGACGGTTACTATTGTTATACGGATTTGTTTGTGAGTTAAATACTATTTGGTTAAATTTATTTGTTGAGATGGATACTATTAGTTAAATGTCCCAGTCCAGGTGTAGCGTGGCGCCATCTTCGACCACATCGTCACTTAACATCAGGTGACTTGTGGTCAAACGCTGCCCTGTAAATACAAAAAAAAAAATGTATTGTATAAAGAAACGGATACTATTTGTTATATGGTTTGATTTAAGAAACTGATACTATTGGAATAGGTTGTTTGAATAGACTGATCAAGATCTTGTTATGTAAATGGTTATTTATTCTAAATGTTGATTGTTAATTTAGATATAATACGCTGATATTTTGCGTCTGTTATAGACCCAATTCTCCTTAGAATTAGTATTTAATGTACATATTGATATTATTTTTCTTAAAGTTGTGAAACATGTAAAATTAATCGGGCATAGGTACAGATTACTCTGAAGTTTGTTTTGTAAAATGCCCCTTTTGCCGAGTGTAAGGTACCGCCAGGAGCGTGCATGAGGGCATGCACGTCGTCAGGACGGCCGAGTGTAAGGTTTTATGTGATCGCGTTTATATTATAGTGATATTTGTGAAAAGGGGCACTTCGCGAGAGCGGGCATAGACTAGTGACGAGAGCGGATAGCTTATGATACTCTGTGGAAGGGAGACGGGGAAGGGGTCCGTGGCCAGCAGGCGTGGCTGGCAGATCGGGTTGGCCAAGGATGGTGGGTGGACGAACGGTTTGGTCTTGGATAATAAATGGTTGTATTGTGGATATTGAATCAGTTGTTGATTATTTATAGCTAGTTTACAATACACTAAGATTGGTACTCTAGAATGACTCTCAAGCGATAAAATCTGTATTTGAGCACAGATTAGACGCTGTCAATTCATACAAATATGTCACTTAATCGCTATCCAAGCATAGGTCAACACTTGAGCGTGATTCTAGAACACCAGCCTTAGTATTTTACTATTTAGATGTTTGAATAGATGTAACTGATTACTATATATATGAAACTAGCTGTTCCCTGCGGTTTCACCCGCGTGGGCTAGAGTTTATGGCGATAAAAAGTATCCTATGTCCTTCCCCGGGGCTCAAATTATCTCTATACCAAATTTCATTTAAATCGGTTCAGTAGTTTAGGCGCGAAAGCGTATATATTCCGTATACGCCAAAATTATTCCCGCACTTCGGTGCCCCCTCACCGCGTTACCTGCTGTAGGTACCCATTATCCTATTTTAATTCTAAGTTAATTTTTCTTGGACCGCACGTTTGAACCGCGCAGGTAAAGGTCTTCCTGATCCGCGACCGCACTTTACCTATTTCATAGATTCTCCCCCTCACCTCACCGCGTATCCCGCTGCGCTGCGGTGCGGCGGTTTTATTTTTCTACTACTACTTACATTTTTAAACTCGTGATATCTTTCGAATGGAATGTCCGAATTGATTGATTTAAAAAGTTATATAAAGGCATTGAAGCAGTTTTGAATAAAAAGTAATTTATTTTGATAAGGATTAATACCAAGATACAAATAAAGAGCCTTTTCTAACGGTCACATTAAAAATTAAAATTTTAAAACAAAAGATCGCTTATTGTGGCATAACTATAATAGTTAGACATATGCTCTTGCGGACTTTTTTGTAGATCTTAATGGGATCTACAAACCCGTGGTACATTGTTTTGGTCTAGTGTCAATAGTTTTTGCAGCGCACGCAACAATAGATTTTCGATTTCACACCTTGGGTTGCAAAATAGCAATTTTCTTACGGATCCCTAATTTTTTTGGAAATAAAATATAGCCTATAGCCTTCCTCGATAAATGGGCTATCCAACACTGAAAGAATGTTTCAAATCGGCCCAGTAGTTCCTGAGATTAGCGCGTTCAAACAAACAAACAAACAAACAAACAAACTCTGCAGCTTTATAATATTATTAGTATATTAGTATAGATAATAATGTGTAAAAAAATAGGTATACCTACATTATACCTACTTATATGCTACTGTTTATAACTTATACTTTATTGTAACTACTTACTTATTATAATACCTGGATTAAAATACTCACATTAATAGCGATAGTAACTGCACAGGTGAAGAACTATTTTTCCAAAGGCTTACTCACCATCTTTCTTCATATTAACTCTGAGGCATTTGGAGAACCGGCACGCCTGGCATTGGTTCCTCCTTGTAACATCAACCACGCATCTGCCGTTTTCCTTGCACACGTAGTCTAAATTGCTGAGGGATAAATAATAGACAAACAATAGCTTTTTTATGCTATAGATTGGCAAACAAGCAGACGGCCCGCCTGAAGGAAAGCGGTCACCGTCGCCTATGGACATTAGCAACACCAGGGGAGTTGCGGATGCGTTTTCACACTCATCTTGAAGGATTGCAATTTGTAGCACTGTGGAAAGACTTGCAGAGAGCTCGTTCCACATTTTGGAAGTTTCCGGGAGAAAGGAGCCTCGATAGTGGTGTGTATGAGCTTTATCCCGATGTCGAAATGATCGATGATAGAACCGTGAAGGAGGGATGAGATTAAATAGCTCTTCCGAGCATTGTCCGTTGTAAATTCGGTAGAATATACACAGCGAGCCAATATCCTTGCAAGGGCTAAGCGGCTCGAGGCGGTCCGAGAGCTGGGGGTCATTGGCAATTCACATCGCTCTACGTTGAATTGCGTCAAAAGGATGGAGTTGATATTTACCTAGGTGCACCGTTCCAAAGATGAGAGCAGTATTCCACGTGAGGATGGACTTGAACTTTATAAAGCAACAGTCGCTGCCTCGGTGTGAAATACCGTTTCGCCTGTACCTACGCACCTAACTTTTTTGATGCAACTCCAGCCTTACTTGCAATGTGATAACGGAACTGGACTTCTTTCGAAATGTCGACGCCAAGAATTCCAATACTCTCGGCAGTTTTAAGAAGGACCCTCTCATACCGCGGTGCCATCAAAAAGGGGGACTTTTTGCAGTGAACGTGCAAACCTGTGTCTTCTTGAGGTTAAAATGGACTAAGTTAATTCGACCCCACTCCGAGACTCGATCAAGCGAGTTCTCGACTTCATACAAAAGTCTGGCCCTGCTCTCATTGACCTCGGATGCAAGAGCATTTGCACGACCGATGTATTGTGCGTCACCAGTGTCACCAACTTGTAACATGACATTGATATGCAGATAAATATCGTAAGATTGGTAAGTAAATACTTATAATCGGGTGAACAAAAGTCATAACTGTAATGCTATTACTATGCGCAATAAAGCCTACTGCTGTGTCAACATACCTACCTACATAAATTAAAAATGATGATTGTGCGTCAGCAACCTAATTATTGTAGCTACTTAGTAATAAATATTGTTTTAATTTAAGGTCATCATGAATTTGAGGAGATATTATGTTATTGGACCATGAAAGATTAAAATTATAATTGTAGGTATATCTTCCTAAACTTATCGTACTCTAAGTTGGCACATAAGGTTTTGAAACTCAGGCTGATCACGTGCTATTATTGTTATTACCTAATATACTTACCACTGTTCGCCAAACTACTAATTTTAAGATTTGGCGCCCTAGGCTAATATGGAGTGCCCCCCATCTTTGTGCATTAGCAAATTTTAGGAAATGAATGGCTTATTTACCAATTAAAATTGGAAATAGGCTTTTGATTTTTTCAATTCAATAATTGGTAGGTAATGTTTATAAAAGACGGACAAACCTGACCAAGAGGGGCCCTTGGGCCTGCTGCCTCGGGCCATGTCCTCCATATCCATAGCCTTATGGTAAATACGCCACAGGCGACACACACCTACCTACACATACAGCGTAGGTACAGTGGTAAAAGTAGATATGAAATTAAGTGATCAGTAACATAATTTCTTTTGAGAAGGCTCCTTGACTCTGTGACTCAAGGGACAAAAATAAAACCCTATTATAATAATATGATTAAAATAAAAATCATTTAACTATTATATTTAGTAATGTACTTAGAGGTATAAAATACAAGCAGTTTATATACAAAATGTGCCCGGTAAAACAAAGAGTCAATATTTTCATGGTAAGAAAGTACTTATTAGGTACATAATCCGCTGACAACAATTTGTCCGTCAGCGATGCAGACACGACAATCATTATTTAACTTTCAAACGAAATTAGTAGGTAAGCTTTAGCTTCGAAATGTACACTTCAATCATACACTTTGATAAATAAATAAAATCTATGAACGTAATGCACTGCACATGGGTTTTTTCACCTGTTAAAGCTTAAAAAAAAAACTTGGTGGCACTGTAGAGTAATGGGCATACATGGCGCTTACTATCAGGAGAGCGACTTGATTGTTTTATCACTTAGATGCATAAAGAAACTGATTATGATATGATACATAGCAAAACTTCCGGAACTGCCACCTTAGCACATTGACCACATTGTCACTTAACATCAGGTGACTTGTGGTTAAACGCTACACTGTAAGTAATTAATAATTAAAAAAAACCCTGCACAAAATAACGAAATGCACCGGACACAGGTATCTTTACCGACATTACAAAAGTTAAGAACCGGCCTTAAATATATATGGAGATTGTTTGAACCCCGAGGAAGTACAATAGTCAATAGTTATTTATTCAATAGGATACATTGTGATCACTTTAAAACGTCAAACTTATACTAGCTACGCCTGTTCCAACCTACTGTTCCAACGCCGGCAAAAGTACATATAGGATACCTACTTTTTATGGCGATAAATTGTTTGAAACGCGGTTAACAGCTAGTATTAGTACAAGTTACGTACCGGCGAATGCTTCGTTTGAAGAAACCCCGGCAGCCATCGCACGACGGCACCCCGTAGTGTTTCCCCGAGGCCTTGTCGCCACACACCCGGCAATAGGACTCCGGCTTACCGGCTTCCATCGTTTCCTGATTATGGTAAAGCAAATATAATTAGCTAGATGAAGCGATGACATACGCAAAGTGGCTGGCAGCGGTTGGATGAGCGGGCTGAAGATCAGGCTCCGTGGCGTACTTTGGGAGTGGTCTATGTCCAGCAGCAGTCTGATTATGATGATAAAGGACGATGTGATGAAGAAACATAATTTTCTAAGATATTAGTCTATTGTTGGCTCAATATCACTTCTTGTACATCTACACCTAAGAGCAAAACTATTGTCGATGGAGCGATCAACATCTTGTAAACTCATACTCAAATATTAGGATACATTTGTGATCACTTTAAAACGTCAAACATAAGACTAGCTATGCCTGTTCCTGTGTGTACGACCCATAAGTACGGTCCTAGGACATCTTTTTGACCTCTTGACATAACGTCAATCCTTTCTTTGGTTCGGTTTACGTAAGCCCTTCTCGGTCTACCTATCTCTCAATATCACAAGCAGACGGAAAATATATCTACAGAGGAAAAGTAGACAAAATTTAGGAGATCTTTCTAGATTACATAAAGACTATTAAATATTACATTGTCATCCAACCATGAAATGCGAGTTACAATGAAGAATGAATAAATCGAACGAAATTATTGAAATATGCCATAAAATTAGCACAATATGCTAAGTAAACTTTTTACAATAGGGCAATCAAATTGTCGCCAAAACCCGATAAGGTAATACTGGTTATTCTGTGGTTATGTGCCCCCGAGAATCGCGATTTAAGTCTAGTAAAATTGATATTGCTACGTCATCGCCATTGGCATTAAAAATAGATTGATAATGCAGATGAGGAACCCTTCACGTCAAACTGTCATGTGGTAAGTCGTTAAAAAATAACTGTTAAAGTTAACCCCGACGACAGTTTGATAGCAGTTTTAGGTACAAGATTAACATATCACCCTATCTCACAAAATGTTGTTTCTGGACAGATGCATCTTATCTTTCGGTACTTTAGTTTGTCACGTACGAGTAGGTAGGTACGTTTAGATATCTTAAATACCAACCACTTCATATCCTATTTATATAATTTGAAACGAAAACTAAATATTTTTATTAAGTATGCCATGAAAATGTTTTGTGAAGTAAGCAAATGTAGTTGGAATAATAGTAAAAGTAACAGTTATTGGTTATCACCATAATATGTTATTAAAATTTTTATAACGCAAACAAAATATACTGTCTGAAGTATCAAGCGCCATCCTGTATTTGCATAAAATAGGTAATGATAGGTACTTATCTCTAACATACCTGCTTAGTTATTTATGCCTATGGTATATTTGCAGGCCGCCGCGCCGCCGTGCTGGCTCTGCCGGTACAGATTTTCTGTTGTTTTCAAATTGCTCTTTCGTCATTAATTATGAACTCTATTCGACGAAGCACTACACAATTACTATTGTTTCTTATAGATTACTGATACGGGGCATATAATATAGAACAGTATAATTTGCTTTGTTCAACGATATTATATTATAATAGAGCTCATACTCTCGCTAGAGCTAGCAAAGGCTGTGTCCCATACACAAAGGAAATTGCCATCGATATTTTAATAGCTTCAGTGTTTAGTAAACCAGTGGAGTTATAAGTGGGTATCGTAAAAGTAAAATTTATGTTAACAGTTTACAACTTGAAATTTTCATAATCTGACTATGAGTTAAGAAACTTTAAATTAAAAAATTTATCGTAACTAATACAAGTCAATTTGCGATCCGCCTCCTGGCTTCATCATCAGACCCTCATAACCAAACCCAATCTATTGGCCTCATCAAAACGAATCAAATGAGCCCAATTTTACGAAGTAGTAGCCCTTGAAGAGTTCCACTATCCATCTCCCGGCTCCATCATCAAATCAGGTCGATGATATTAAATTATAGCATCGTCATCAGGATTAGGTACATATACATGCAAAGTTTCAAGTCGATACGACAATTAATTAAAAGTATGTTACAATTGACTTCTAAGATTTGATTACATTGTAAGTAACATCACGTTATACGTCTGTGAAACGTGGAAAATAACCAAGAAGGACATTGAAAGATTATAGACATTTGAAATATGGTATTTGCGACGTATAGAGAAAATCAGCTGGATAGACAATAAATTAACAAGTTTTGGACATAAATAAAAATAAAATAAAAAGTAAAAAAGCCTTTCATTTCTCGCTTTTCCTATGAAAATTACAGTAACAATATGCATGCAAAATCATTAACAAAATCGTTTTTGACATTGTAGGAGAAAAAAGAACGAGTATATAGGTAAAGAGAAGACAAAAAGAGAAATATATATGGGCACTTGGTACGTCACGATGAAAATGTCAAAACCGTCTTAGAGGAAAAAGTAGAAGGGAAGAGTGGGAGAGGTAGGTAACCGTAAACATAGACCAAGTCAAAGAAAGGATTGACGTCATATCGTAATGCCCGGGCCACACTAAGGTCAACGTCAAGGTAAATGTCAATGCCTATCTTCGCGATAAATATTGCGTTAATTATTAACGCAATTAGGTATGTGAGTAGCTACACTTTAACGGTCAACGTGAATGCACTTGAGTTATCGGCGAACGTCAAACGCCAATGTGAATGCCGTGGTCGTAGCCACACTTATGTCGTACATCAACCATCGCGCTATTGAACGGCATTTCCCGTTAGTGTGGCCCCAGCATAACAAGAGGTCAAAAAGATGGCTGAGGACAGAAAAAGATGGAAAATGATCCACAGACAAGAGCTCTGCTCAGATGACTGTCACCGGCCCCAGGTGACCAGTCTCTCCAACCTGCGTACACCGAGAGTAGGCGCGGGTGTGTTACTTGCTCCTTTATGTAGGCATCCACATTCAACATAGATTTATTTGACGTGTCGATTTAACTGGATTGCTTATGACAACATATAAAATGATTGTCAGATGTCAGCGCCGATACGCGACGTAATGGTTCGATATTATTGTAGTCTAGCGGCCACAGCGGCTGGCGACGCTCTCACGAGGCTTCAATTTAGGGTGACTTACTCGTAACTCTCACTACAGAAAGCTTTCGGAATATTACGTTGTTCGACTTTAATATTACGTATGAAGGTTTCACATAGATGTATCGTTAACTGAATAAGGTAAAATAATTCATATCCAAGCTTTAAAGTGAGATTTTTATGAGAGCATCTTACCATCATAACATTCACAAGTTATCATAGCAGTTGAGTCTATATATAACTACAAAATCAATACAAAATGACATAAATAACTACTCGCACTACCTAAAACTACAACTTTGTATAAGAAAATGATTAGTACCTAGTATAATGCTATGACTAGTGTCTACCAAGGCTTAAAAACTACGCAGTGTGGAATTAATTATAAGGGACGCTCGGTGAACATCATACACCTACTAATGCACCGTTTTTTTCTCTTTGACAAAACACTATTTCGCACAATTGTCCTCGCAATTGCTGGTTTGTACTTCTTCCATGCAACCGTTCAAAGTTGTTGCTCCGTGCAAAGGTACGACATGATGTTTTGAACATTGTTTTTTTTTTATCCCAAATCTGAAAAGAGCTTCCTGTGTAAATTTCCACGCGAATCAAGCTGCGGGGCGCAGCTAGTTTTATTACATAAAAGTGAACATTTTCAGTTAGTTGGTATGTTTGTGTATTTCTTTCACGCTAAAATGGCTTCACCGATTACCGCGAAATTTTGCGTTACATTAATTTTGACAACAGAGACCACTTAATTGGAAAAGTAATTTTTTTTTCATTAAATTCTTAGTACCTGGGGTTCTTTGTAAACTTTAAGAATTTCTTTTTCTGCCTTATCATTTTTAGTCTCCGTCAGAACAAAGGTGCGGGCATCTTATCTTTCGGTACTTTAGTTTGTCACGTACGAGTAGGTAGGTACGTTTAGATATCTTAAATACCAACCACTTCATATCCTATTTATATAATTTGAAACGAAAACTAAATATTTTTATTAAGTATGCCATGAAAATGTTTTGTGAAGTAAGCAAATGTAGTTGGAATAATAGTAAAAGTAACAGTTATTGGTTATCACCATAATATGTTATTAAAATTTTTATAACGCAAACAAAATATACTGTCTGAAGTATCAAGCGCCATCCTGTATTTGCATAAAATAGGTAATGATAGGTACTTATCTCTAACATACCTGCTTAGTTATTTATGCCTATGGTATATTTGCAGGCCGCCGCGCCGCCGTGCTGGCTCTGCCGGTACAGATTTTCTGTTGTTTTCAAATTGCTCTTTCGTCATTAATTATGAACTCTATTCGACGAAGCACTACACAATTACTATTGTTTCTTATAGATTACTGATACGGGGCATATAATATAGAACAGTATAATTTGCTTTGTTCAACGATATTATATTATAATAGAGCTCATACTCTCGCTAGAGCTAGCAAAGGCTGTGTCCCATACACAAAGGAAATTGCCATCGATATTTTAATAGCTTCAGTGTTTAGTAAACCAGTGGAGTTATAAGTGGGTATCGTAAAAGTAAAATTTATGTTAACAGTTTACAACTTGAAATTTTCATAATCTGACTATGAGTTAAGAAACTTTAAATTAAAAAATTTATCGTAACTAATACAAGTCAATTTGCGATCCGCCTCCTGGCTTCATCATCAGACCCTCATAACCAAACCCAATCTATTGGCCTCATCAAAACGAATCAAATGAGCCCAATTTTACGAAGTAGTAGCCCTTGAAGAGTTCCACTATCCATCTCCCGGCTCCATCATCAAATCAGGTCGATGATATTAAATTATAGCATCGTCATCAGGATTAGGTACATATACATGCAAAGTTTCAAGTCGATACGACAATTAATTAAAAGTATGTTACAATTGACTTCTAAGATTTGATTACATTGTAAGTAACATCACGTTATACGTCTGTGAAACGTGGAAAATAACCAAGAAGGACATTGAAAGATTATAGACATTTGAAATATGGTATTTGCGACGTATAGAGAAAATCAGCTGGATAGACAATAAATTAACAAGTTTTGGACATAAATAAAAATAAAATAAAAAGTAAAAAAGCCTTTCATTTCTCGCTTTTCCTATGAAAATTACAGTAACAATATGCATGCAAAATCATTAACAAAATCGTTTTTGACATTGTAGGAGAAAAAAGAACGAGTATATAGGTAAAGAGAAGACAAAAAGAGAAATATATATGGGCACTTGGTACGTCACGATGAAAATGTCAAAACCGTCTTAGAGGAAAAAGTAGAAGGGAAGAGTGGGAGAGGTAGGTAACCGTAAACATAGACCAAGTCAAAGAAAGGATTGACGTCATATCGTAATGCCCGGGCCACACTAAGGTCAACGTCAAGGTAAATGTCAATGCCTATCTTCGCGATAAATATTGCGTTAATTATTAACGCAATTAGGTATGTGAGTAGCTACACTTTAACGGTCAACGTGAATGCACTTGAGTTATCGGCGCACGTCAAACGCCAATGTGAATGCCGTGGTCGTAGCCACACTTATGTCGTACATCAACCATCGCGCTATTGAACGGCATTTCCCGTTAGTGTGGCCCCAGCATAACAAGAGGTCAAAAAGATGGCTGAGGACAGAAAAAGATGGAAAATGATCCACAGACAAGAGCTCTGCTCAGATGACTGTCACCGGCCCCAGGTGACCAGTCTCTCCAACCTGCGTACACCGAGAGTAGGCGCGGGTGTGTTACTTGCTCCTTTATGTAGGCATCCACATTCAACATAGATTTATTTGACGTGTCGATTTAACTGGATTGCTTATGACAACATATAAAATGATTGTCAGATGTCAGCGCCGATACGCGACGTAATGGTTCGATATTATTGTAGTCTAGCGGCCACAGCGGCTGGCGACGCTCTCACGAGGCTTCAATTTAGGGTGACTTACTCGTAACTCTCACTACAGAAAGCTTTCGGAATATTACGTTGTTCGACTTTAATATTACGTATGAAGGTTTCACATAGATGTATCGTTAACTGAATAAGGTAAAATAATTCATATCCAAGCTTTAAAGTGAGATTTTTATGAGAGCATCTTACCATCATAACATTCACAAGTTATCATAGCAGTTGAGTCTATATATAACTACAAAATCAATACAAAATGACATAAATAACTACTCGCACTACCTAAAACTACAACTTTGTATAAGAAAATGATTAGTACCTAGTATAATGCTATGACTAGTGTCTACCAAGGCTTAAAAACTACGCAGTGTGGAATTAATTATAAGGGACGCTCGGTGAACATCATACACCTACTAATGCACCGTTTTTTTCTCTTTGACAAAACACTATTTCGCACAATTGTCCTCGCAATTGCTGGTTTGTACTTCTTCCATGCAACCGTTCAAAGTTGTTGCTCCGTGCAAAGGTACGACATGATGTTTTGAACATTGTTTTTTTTTTATCCCAAATCTGAAAAGAGCTTCCTGTGTAAATTTCCACGCGAATCAAGCTGCGGGGCGCAGCTAGTTTTATTACATAAAAGTGAACATTTTCAGTTAGTTGGTATGTTTGTGTATTTCTTTCACGCTAAAATGGCTTCACCGATTACCGCGAAATTTTGCGTTACATTAATTTTGACAACAGAGACCACTTAATTGGAAAAGTAATTTTTTTTTCATTAAATTCTTAGTACCTGGGGTTCTTTGTAAACTTTAAGAATTTCTTTTTCTGCCTTATCATTTTTAGTCTCCGTCAGAACAAAGGTGCGGGCAATAGTCTAATATTCAGATAGAATTTCGGATTCATCTATAAAATATGGGTTTTAAACGTGAAAGAAAATGAATTATTTGTCATGGATGCTACATATGATATAAAAAAAATATTAAACGCAACAACGCGACCATAAACTGAAATTGTATAAGGCTAGAATAGGTAGGTAGGGTAACATAGTAGGACATAAAAAACGTAGCGTAGCTACGCAACGCGTAGCCTGGATTCCGATGGGAGTTGCCTTTCCCACATAAGTCTTAATATATTATATGTTTAGGCTTGTTTACGATCATAACCCAACCAGCAGTTCAGTACACATGATCGTAACAAAAAATCGAATGCCTGTCAAAGCAATGACGCAATAAAATCGAACATTTTAACCTTTAATTACAACCAAAACACTGACATGTTTTCGTAATCGTGGCGTGCCACGGGCACAATTACGCCGTATGTGCGGCGACAATGATGGGGTTCCGTACAATTATTATCTGTTTACGTGAACCTTACGCATTCTAATTGTGGCCTGTGCTCTAATTGCCGTGGCCTGTGCTCTAATTGTTGTGTTCGCGTTAAAACGATTGACTGTAAAAAGACAAGTGTACAGTAGGGTAACGTGTTTCCATCTATCTTGGAACACAAGACAATTAGATTCCTGGATGTAACTAAATTACGCTCGTAACTAATACAAGTCAATTTAATTATTATAATTACATTTTTAGCGTGCAATAAAGAAGCGTATAATTTTTCTTACATGTTATACCTATATTTTTTAAACAAGCTCCGTCATATGTAGGCACATCTTAACTTATCACAAATAAGGATGGGATAGTCTTGGATTAAGACAAGAATCAAGATAATTCATATATTATTAAATTCTTATCAGATAAAAATAAAGGTGTTCAAGGGAAAACGCAATAGTGGTTGGATCATAATTTTGGCATTCATATGGAATGCCTTTTACGTTATGAATGTCATATTATGGCATAATACAATAATGTGAAACATATTGATGGAATTCCCTATGCTTAGGGTGAGTGCGCGTGCCGACAACAAGCATATTGTCGTTATTATTAAATGACGTAATTATAACCGCCCCTGATTCGTTGTGTATGCTTCACCTGCAAAGGGTGCTTACGACATTTGAACTGAACTGTGGCGGCCCTGATATCGCACACCATCTACTAGGTGCAGGATGTCACACTTTACTGATACTGTTATGTGTTTGTTTTCAATTTATTCTGATGTGCACTCATAGGTAAGGTTTTTTGATCCGTAGATAAAGTTTAGTATTTTCAAAGGTGTATGAAAGATGCTGCTACCTAATGGTAATCTATTGCCTAATGCCTACATTAACTTTGACTACGAATCGAAAAACCGTATCATAGTTAGTGGAAGGGTAAGGAGCTACTTGGACGCTTCCATCGGGCCTGGGCCCGATGTGTATCTGCTCCCGATAGTAGTTTCAGCGAACGGCCTCATAGCGAAGAGTCTCGACCAACATCTTAAGAGGCTCTCGTTGGACGGTTGGATCAAGGGTCGAGTGCAGAAGGCAGTACCTACTCCTTGACACGGCGCGTATCGTCAGGAGGTTCCTCACTCTGCAGCCCTAACCACCGGTAGTTTGAGTCCTGCCCCGCTACCGGTGGCACTCTAGGTTTAAGTTTTTTGTAGTAATTTTGTTTTATATTATTTTATAAAATTATTGTAAAAAACTTATATCTAAGAAAGAAAATGAATGAAGTAAATAATAATATATTAATACTGCTCAGTGGATTCAGCAGAGACAGAAATGATCAAGAAATAGAGAGAAGAGTAAAGAATACATGGAATAAATATTGAAGTTGCAAAGAAATATTTAAGAGTGATATACCTATGCTTAAAAAGAAAGTTATGGATTTATACCTTATTCCATGCCTGACTTATTCATGCCAATCATGGAAATTCACAAATAAAACTAAAAAGAAAATAAACACATGGCAAAGAGGTATGAAACGGAGCATGCTAAACATTAAAAAGCTACACAAGATAAGACACACAAAAATAAGATCGGAGACGAAAGCAATAGATGCACTAAGACACGCACAAAAACTGAAGTGGAAATGGGCGGGTCACGTGGCGCGCCTTACAGATCACAGATGGACCAATACAGTAACCACATGGAGAGACCCACCAGGCAAGCGATATAGAGGTAGACCGTACACTCGATGGGATGATGACATTAGGAAAATCGCGGGTCCAAAATGGATCCAAATAGCTCAGGATAGAAAGATGCCACAAGCCTTGGAGGAGGCCTTCACCGGAGAGGGTTCCTGATACATAATATATTAAGTAAAAAACGATATATAAGTAAAAAAAGATGATATGAATAGTTTATAATATATAAATGTTAAAAGAAATAAATAAGGCTTAGAAGAAGAAAAAGAACTGCTCAGTGACTACATTAAGTCTTTAAGGGCCGGTTTTATAAACGTCCGTAAGTTAAATGTCATACCAAATTTTGGCAAGTTTGATGTTATTGTCAAATTTTAGTACGGAAGACTTGTCAAAAACATCAAATTTACTGAAATTTGGTATGACGTTTAACTTACGGCCGTTTATAAAACCGGCGCTTAGTATTGCTAACAACGCAAAAACCCTTGTGTAGACAGTTCAACATCGATTACTATACTTTTCTTCATCTATATATCAAGAATCAAAGTCCTGACTCACCGATATCAACGCAAGCCTAAACCACTGGTCGTAAAAACTTGAAATTTGAAGGGTATGTTTGTCTTGACGCGTAAGGGTAAGGGTCTACTAAGAAAGGATTTTTGAAATTCAACTCATAGGGGGGTAAAAATGTAGCCCACGCGGGTGAAAGCGCGGGGAACAGGTAGTTAAATATATATTAAAAAACTAGCTGCAGCCCAAGGCTTCGCTCACGTGGACTAAATACATGATATAAAAAACCAATGCGCAAGTAGATTTGGTTCGCAACCCGTTTTATTCTTGGGATACTTTTTGTAGGTTATGCTAGAAACTTGGTCGGAATACTTGTGACATTTTAAAACACAGGGTTGGGATACTATTGCAATGTATAGGTATGGTATGAAGCTTAAGTATATCTCATTTATCACCTTTCTTTTAAACTAATGTAACTTTCATACCTATCCCCGAGGAACTTTTTCGTTCTCTAGCACAAAGAATATCCCAAACATAATTTTATACTATAAGCTATCACTTTGCTATAAGTTGCATCAACATCCATCAAGTAGCGTGACGCGTGTTCAAAGAAACAACAGCAGACAGACAAATAAAAAATACTGGGCTTCTATGTTTATTTTTACTACTTACAGGGTAATAGCGTTTGACCAAGACAAGTCGCCCGATGTAAAGTGACGATGTTGTCGAAGGAGGCGTCACGCTACACCTGGATTGGGAACTGGCTCTCAAGTAAGGCTGCCGGAACACACCGGCAACGGCGGTGGTTATCGATAAAAATGTATATTTATTGTCGGACAGGTTATTTTTAATTTATCTTTTGTATAGACTTTTTGATTACTTCCACCTTAGGCTTTATTTTTGACGTGACGTATACCGCTTATTCCTCTTGTTCGGATAAATACATGTTTCATCAATAGAACACAACAACAAATTCAATCGGGCGACTCCGATTTTAGTTATTTATATTTTAGCCCGAAAAGCTAAACCCGTCCCGTCGGCAAATATAGTTTTTTGATTTATTTCCGTTGCCTCTGAAATTGAGGCTCTATTCTGGGGTTGCATGTAAGTATATCTATTGTTAACAGAACTCTTTTGTTATTTGCTGAAGGCTTCTATTTTAAGCTTATAAAGCATGCCAGACAATTGATGACCATAGGTATTTATACTTTTGACAAGATCGAGCTAGATAGACTAAGGGCCGGTTTAGCACGCAAAATTTGTCAAGAAGATCTAATTTACCGAAATTTGGTATAACATTTATAAAACCGGCCCTAACATATTATTTTAATAGTTACCCCTACATAAATAAATATTCAAAGTTTTAAGAATATATAATACATATAAGAATGTGTAATATTGTTAAAGCTTTTAAAATGTACCTATGCATTTATAACGTCAACCGTAAATTTTAAAACCACTTTCATGTACGTCTCACTAAGATGTTTCCTATAGGCTGCTCTCAAATATAAACTGGATCTTTTGGAAAAATTTGCTTCTCATACAAATCAGAAACTTAACACACAAAGCTTTCAAATAACATAGCTATTTGGAAACACGTCTTCTTCAAAAAATATGTTGCTGCGTAACAACTCTATATCACGGGTAAGAAGCGGCGCTGAAGATGCAGATAAATTAAATGTGAATTGAGCTACTTTCAAACTTATCTACTCTATTATTTCTTAGCTTTTTAAAAAACAATAACAAAACGTACGCGTATCAGCTGAATTGCTTATTGCCTAACCCGAATTACATGCTTTAGGGATATTTAGGAAATTAAACTTTTATTTTATTTGTTAGGGATTTGACTGACACGAAGCTATAGCTTAGCCGCGCCGCGACCCGTCGGACAGAACGTAAGGTTTTTATAGAAAAATAAAACGTATAGGTGCAGCCTTGAATTATCCATTCGGCGACAACCAATTATTTTAATGAAATATAATATGTAATACTAAAAACCAATGACGTCATACTCTCCAGAAAATGGTTCAGAAAATTTACGTAAAAAGTAAAAGTACGTTTGCCGTTGAAGCGACCTAGCGACCAAACTACTTGTTAGTTTCGGACAAATGGCAAATGTTGAGAATGCCCGATATTTAGAAACTGAATCAAAAATGTAACATCGATCGGCAAGCCAAATGCTAAAGTCACAAACAAGGAAAACCAAAGTAATAGGAAAAGTCCCACCCGCGACCGTCCACAATCATTTTCAGGTGCAAAGAGGGATCGCCGTTACTAAAAATTTATATCTAAAACTTAATTAGGTATGCTTCGTATTTTGAGTCAAGGTGCTTCCCAGAAATGAGATCTAGTTAAATGATCACATTTACGAAAAAAAAAACAGACAAAGACAACTTTCACCAACAACTTTTTGTATGCACCAGGAAAAATATAGCATGAACTAAACTGACCTTTTGATGTCTTCACCAGCAGATGTCCTCGGCACTGTAGCCAGTCAACAGCAAATGATCAGGTCCTCAGGGCAACAGCGGGATCAGTTAGGGGCGAGCCACGACGGGGCGGGGCATCTACCCTAGCTGGCTGCTTCTTCATTGGACGTCTGTCGCAAGGCGGGCTTGAAACTCCCACTTCTTTATTTATTCTGAGCAGGTGCTCTGATGACATACAACATTGCCATTCCTGAAATTTCTTAATGTTAGGGGTTGTTTTAAGTTCTAAGCTTCGTTAAACAAAGTAGTAGTTTACCATTCATTTTTCAACTTTATAACCGACTTCAAAAAAGAAGGAGGTTCTCAATTCGGCCGGTATATTTTTTTTTTATGTACCTATGAACACCGATTTCGCTGAGGTTTCTGAATCGATTTACGTGATTCTTTTTTTGTTTGATGCCGAATAGTTTCGGATTGGTCCCATAAAAATTTGATTCACGTAGGCCTGATAGTTAAATAAAAAATTTATGAGCATTTTTTCATTACTTTCACCTATTAGTACAGTCATTTGGTTGAAAAAATAGAGGTTACCTAGAAAGTTTTTCGGGAGTTTTGAAAATTGGCAATTTTATAGATTTTGATGTGCTCTTTCCAAATTTCAACTTTGCCACCTCGTATGTTTGCCGCGCGGGACAGACTGACGGACAACAATGTGATCCTATATTAAGGGTTTCTTTTCCCTTGTGAGGTATGGAAGCGTAAAAGTACTGTCTTACATTAAACTTCTTGCGGAGGGCAAATATAGGCGAGACAGTTTATGGCCCAATAAGGCAGCGTAGGGTACCCTACAGAGGTTATAAAAAATCCAATGCTTTTCCCAGTTTAACACCAAAAGCTTCGTGGCTTCTAAAAATAAACTTACCTGTTATGTATTACAATAATGTATGAAATACTACCATGTAATAAACGAATATGAGAATGTTTAGTAAAGTAAGGTTTGATATAAGCCAAAGGAGATACCGCAACTTTGTAAACGTAGTTTAGGACGCCCTACTGCGACTAGGTGGAGCGACTACCTGAGCTGAGTGGCGTACCTTGGGAGAGGCATATGTCCAGCAGTGGATTCATACAGGCTGATGATGATGATGATGATGAGGGCATTTTCTAGTGTTTGTCTGGCTAGCTACTACTCTCAAGTTAAGAACCTGTCGCCAAGAATCTATCGGTGTTTTTCGGCAGCCTCACTTGAGAGACAGTTCCTAGTCCGGGTGTAGGTAGCGTGGCGCTACCTTCGACCACACCGTCGCTTCAGGTGACTTGTAGTCAAACGCTGCCCAGTAAGCAGCAAAAAACCACTACCTTAATGATCATGGTATATTCATACAAACGAACCTTTTTTAAAACACTTTTATTAGCTCGACTTGTAACTAACTAACTAATTATTAAAACACTTTTATCAGCTTGACCTGTAACTAACTAACTAATTAACTAACAATGTAATCAAATCTTAGAAGTCAATTTTTACCTACTTCTAATTGTCGTATCGACTTGAAACTTTGTGTGTGTATGTTATCTCGGTGACAATGCAATAATTTGGTATCATCCACCTAATCTGATGATGCAACCGGAAGGTGGGTAGGGGATCTCGGCAGCGGTAACTAGTAAACCCCTCGAGTTTGGGCTCATATGATTCGTCTTGATGAGTCAAATAGATTGGACTTGGTGACGAGGGTCTGATGATGCAGCCAGAAGGTGGTTAGGGGATTTTTGCAGTCATTGATAGGAAACCGCTCGAGTTGGGGCTCATATGACACACTTTTTGAATTAACCATTATATCGTAACTAATACAAGTCAATTTAATTATTTTATATTTTTGTGTGCGTTTTTAGTGTTTTTTTTTTGTTAAACACATAAATAAATTTTACATGATGTATACGAGTAGGTACGTAGATTCCTCGCAAAGAAACTGCATCTGGCAAGGTTTTCGCACTAGTAAGTACTATTGACTAGTTTTATTAGATTACCGTTGCTCATAGTGCTCCCTGATCTGCGGTTTTACGAGCGGACTACAAAAGACGGCAGCAGGCAGTGCGAGTAGTGATGTGTTTACACGTAAGGTCACTTGCTCACTTACGATAGCGTTTATCGGTGATGGACCTACAGGATTAAAGGTTTTAGTTGTCTCTATCATAGAGCCATGAAGGTGTGTGTGGGAGACGACCCTGAACTAGGTTTTTCTGTTTCTCTCTAGAATAATAATACTCTTATCATCTATGTGAATCAGGGATCCACAACACCCAGACATGGAACCACTCCCTACTTGCGGCCTTCTTACAATACAAATATTTTGTATCGGAGCGAGAATCGAACCCGATACGCTTTGTAGATGGCAGTTCCACCTTTTTAGCCACAATCCACAACGAAGTGTCATGATCAGTAATTTAAGTTTTGGCCGGTTGTATGTACTGGGCGTCCGCGTGCTTACCGACTATTATATTTATATTCTGTAAGTAAACAGGCAAATACTAACTTGTCACCTTTTTTGCATTCCACTATAAATGGGCAAGGATAAAATAATAGACAATAAATAAATGGAACCTATTTATTCCCAGTTTTTATAAAACAAATGCACTAACTTACCATTAAGGAATTACACAAAAGTGCATTACATGCGTTGAGTTAACTATAATATTACATTGTTTTAAATAACAAGGACATATACAGTACAGTTAATCAACGTTATCAAATAAAGATTAACCGCAAGCTTAAGACGAAACGAGTTAGTAATTTGGAAACAACACACAAACTCAACAGGGACGTATACGTGTCTTTTTAACATACAATTTATGATTCACAATTTCACAAAATATACAAAGGCTATCGCACACGTACCTAATGAACATTGGCCAAAATGGACTTGTATGAGTTTGTATAAATATGGGCTACATACGAAAAAACATTAAAAAAAAACTAACCTGTGTATCTACTAGCAAATTGTCTGTCACTGTCTCAAGTGTCATTGACAGGAAATTGACATAGATTATTGTTAGGGATGCTCGATTTAACACACACAATCGTAAGTAACCGATAAGCTATTCGTAATTTTTATACAAAAACATAGCGGTCTGGTCCAGAGCAGTCGGTATGACATTTGGCCGATGTTCTTTAATTTATACTAAAAGTGATCATTATATACATATAATTGTTTACTGTATACATTTAACTGTATATATAAAGAAAGATATATGGATATCTTATACACATTTCTTTAATAAAGTACACTACTGATATAATATTTATCTATATTCTCAGTGCCCAACCGTCTCTCAAGCGTTGAGAATGCCTACGCTCAATATACGAAGCCGAATATTTTTATTATAATATATCACACGGCAACGAATTCTTATCAATTCTAGGACATACTTAACACAATCGTGGCACAGAGACGCCATTAAGTAAACCCGTTGAAGTAAGCTAAACATGCAACTCGAACAACATGAATTTGATTCACCAAAAAATATTTACATATTTTAGGAACGCATTGTTTACAGGCGTTCAATTAACATGTTTGTACTATAATTTAAGCCACATCCAGGCAGGTTAGCCAATCGCATTTTCAAAAGAGAAATTATGGAATTGGTAAGATTAGCGAAATCGGAACTACTTTACTTGTATAATATATTTTAGGACTCATCTGTCCAAACGGATTATCATATTCTCAGAAAAATATGCTGAGTTAACAAAGAGATATTAAAAGATTTAGATGTTTCGCTTTCAGCTAAACTTTTGCAAATTATTACTAAGCTTTATTGATCAGTCATTAGTTAATCAATGAGAAATCCTCTTGAAACTGTTAGTACGAGTTGTTTGACTTTTGATTTTGACTAAGGCTGAATAGTTTACACAACTTGTCCTCATTCGTCATACTTTGTTTGCCTAATTTACTACTATCGTTGTCAATAGTGCATAAAAATATACGCACAAATTCAAGATATATAAATATAATTATATCTATATCGGTAAACAACATAGAGAACTTTGAAACTGGAACCACAAGACAATTGTATTGTAAATGTCACAAAGCCAAAATGCCCAAAATGTCGTATCGTGTCCATTTCTTATACCAGGAATATGAATATTTCGGTTTCATCAAGTTTTTTGACCAGATTGAATCCAATCCAAATTGATCTTAACTTTCTGCTCAACTTTTACAATAAATACCATCCTGGGATAACAAAACGCATGGTAAACCTCTTACGGGCCAACCCTTGTCTCGTTTACCACGTGCCATATTGTTCCGTCCGAGTATCATTTATATTCGAGTTTCAACCGATAGGGGGCGACCTTTTAATTAAACAAAATAATAAGCAATTGAGGATTTGATTTCCGTCGTGTCTCGTGTGCAAGTTTTTGATACTAAAAGATATATTCAATCGAACGAGCTATTTGAAACTTCGTAAGTGGGTATATTAATCTACTTAAGTTTGTATGTATATACAGCATGGACTCATACTATGGTCGTAGTCACGCCGTTTGCTACAAAGAACTGAGCCTAATAATTTCGCTTAGGAGTGTGTAAGCATGTGCTTAAAATCAATATTCCGATATGATCGGTGTTATTGAGCACAGTTATGCAAGAGGTGTCTGACTTTAAATTATAGTAATGTTTTACTGTAGATGGAATATTGCATCAGGCCAACAACGTGATTTTTGAAAACTCATGTTTATCTATGTTCATCAAAGCTTAACAATTTTTTGGACATTTTATTACAAAAATATTTTATCTCTTACACACATTCATACGTGTGTAATTTTATGTGGACTTATCAGATTTATATCGTACGCAAAAGCCTTATACGCATAATTATTATAACAGAAGACAGACACGTATGCTGAATGCTAATTTTTATTGGTATGTAAAGAAACGATACGCGTTGCATCAAGTAACACGTTTACGAGAAATATTCTACTCTTACAATGTAGTTCATAATTATATAAATATATTTATATAAACAGCAATGTAAAAACGCCGATAGTATCACACGCCCGCCCTCACTTGGTACGCTTTCCTCTCATTCCCGATTATTGCACACGTTTTTAGAATCACATATCGAAATGCCTAACTTTGGAACACGAGAAGTTATTGTGCCCTATACATAATCAATCCTGGTATTACGATACTATTCAGTCGTAGCGCAGTCTGGCGCTGGTAAATACACACAATGTCGAGAACAGCCCAATTTTACGAAACATTCTTACCTCTAACACGACTCGGCGTAACAACTCATCAGAAACGTGATAAAATGTGCTATGTATATTCATAATTGGCGTCAAAGGCAGTAATTATATTTTCTTTGTTGGCAACAGTAGCTAACATGAACATGACGCCTGCACCGCCGCACAAGCATATTATTTTCTCTAGCTATATTGTATTTTTTTGTATATATAGGTACTACTAATACTATATACTGCACATTTGAAGGAATTGGTGATAAATATACTAAAGACTACCTACTACCGATTATTTATCTTACAGCTACTAATTCGTATAATATTATATTTTTTTATAGAATTTTTGCTTACTGTCCAGGCGTTGTTTTTTTAAATCAAGACATTTGACGGTTACAATATTATCTTTCCTATTCCTATTAATATAATTATATAGTTTTGGTGGGAAAACGAGATAACGTATATACATGTTATTATTTACATAATTATATAGATGTGACACGTTATCTTTTTCTTCCACCAAAAGAGCCTGTATTTTTTTTTTGCATATAAGTATAGTCTGAACAAACCAATTTAAACAATTAACGATATAGCATTGTGTGTACATGTTCCACCAGTAAGGTCAAATCGGGCTACAATTATATATGGACAGTTTTTAATTGATTCAGTAGTTCCAAAGTTAATCTCAAAATAAACAAAGTAATCTAGAAACTATAGCTCTAGGATATACCTATTAACGTATCAAAACACATAAAATATGTTCGTAGACAAGTTTCTATTACATACTTAATCAAAAATATGGTATTACAGGTACGAACAGAAAAAAATCACAAAACTTTGCAAATATATCGCTCCTCAAGGGGCCTCAGGTATGCGTATAATAGATGATGACCAATATAATAATTATTAATAAATTTAAATAATTAAATAGTAAAGTTACATCAAAAAAGCAGAAGCATAACAATTGAACTGATTTATTTAACGTGATGCGATTTGTTAGAACTATACTTATTATTATCACAATCAATTAATTATCCAATAAACAATTTCTATAAGACTTATCTTAACATGACGTTCCTTCGTGATGAAATTTACATAATACAGTAAAATAGGTTTAGTTAGTGATTAGGATGATTTTTAAAACATTTTTATTAGCTTTTTTGTAATGCAACTAACAATGCAATAAAATCTTAGAAGTCAATTTTAACCTACTTCTAATTGTCGTAGTGAAACTTTGTATGTATGTACATATATGTCATTCTGGTGAAAATGCAATAATTTGGTATCATTGACCTGATCTGATGATGGAGCCAGAAGGTGGATAGAGGAACTATAGATACAGTGACCCCCTAGTATACCCCTCGAGTTCGTTTTGATAAGCCCAATAGATTAGACATGAAAATAAAGGGCTGCTGATGAAGCCAGGAGGTGGATAGTAGAACTCTTCTTTGGTTACTACGAAACCCCTGTAGTTTGGGCCCATATGATTCGTTTTGACGAGTCCAATAGATTGGGTTTGGCAACGAAAGACTAAAATAATTGAATTGTCGTGTATTAGTTACAACAAAAAAGCCCTCTGCGCTTTTTCAATTAAATATTATGTCGTAACTAATACGAGTCAATTCAATTATTAGTGTGTAATAAAAGTTTTTTCGTTTTTTTTTTTAACTTTTCTTTATTCTATTATGTTAGTTTTGTTGAATAATATTAATGGTTAATATTCAATATTGGTTAAATTTATTGATTAATTATTATATTCATCATCACAAATAGAATTGTTATATGTATAATTATATTAGAATTTGCACGTCTTTTTATGTTAAAGTACAATAATAGTATGTATAGTTAATATAAAAATACACTGGAGAGCAATAAAACCGACACAGGCTAAAAAAAAATTGTGATTAAAAAATGGTTCGAGTCGATTTTTTTTGTTTTTGAGTGTACTTATATTACTTCAAGGTAGCAAAATAAGTCGAATATTTTTTATTCATTCCTGTTGTATTTGATTACAAGTTATCATATAATATATTCTTATATTTTAATCCTAATCTTATCCACAGCCCCCATATATTTTTATACATATACATATTATATAAGTTAAATACTTTAAAACATCACATCTGGTAATTTTAGAATAAAATTGGCAGCTATAGGTTGGTTGGTTGGTGCTCAGAACGGTAGATATAATATATATACTTTGTGAGGTTTACAGTCTATTTATTTGTATGAATATTGCTTTTGTTATGTACACATGTACTGTACGGCCTACAGAGCTAGGTACTTAATATATTATATTTGTATACACTTACAGCAAATATTTAGAATTATTCAAATCGAATTTACGACCTAACTATAATATTGTTAAACGTATTGACGACGTTTACATAATTATAAATAGGTATTCACGCTATTCTGGCGAGATTATCATAAAATACCTTGTACTGAGAATTCAAGGCTAGTAGCGCCGCAAAATGTTATGTTTTTCGAATTCGTAGTTCGTTCGCGCCCACTTGTGTAACATCAGCTGAAGCGCGCTCATGTGTTGGGAAACACTTTACTTTTTAAATTAAAATCGCTTCAATGAATAGAAGAAACTGAACTCGCCGCAGGTTCAAAAGCACTAGTAATTGGAATAAAAATATCTTACAAAGAAGAAAAGCACATAAGTGACTCGAAAAGCTTGGTCGGTTGGCGTTTGAGGAAACATTTAATACTTAATTCCTACAGGAAATAGAAAATCTCCAACTTGACAGACAGAATGGTCTATCGTATTTAGTACATTTGCTTGAAAATGCTACAGGAAGCGACTAATTTATTACATTACAACTATTTAAGTAATTTTATGATTTTTTTGGATTTTGATTTTTGATGCTACTTGTAAGTTGAGCACTTTACAATATGAAGAACGTAGCTTGCTTGGCGTAAAATTAACATGGCGAACAAATAAACTGACCAATTTATTAAATTAAAAATACAAGTTAAATATTACATATAAGTAACTGCAATCCAAAAGCTAATAAGCGAACATATGTAAATTTGTTATATTAAATAATAATATGATAGGATTACACAATAATAATAATAAACAATAATAAAATTAAAACACTACATAACAATAATCCTACTAATATTATAAATATGAAAGTTTGTTTGTGTGTATGTGTGTGTGTGAATGTTTGTTACCACGTATCACCGTAACTACTAAACCGATGTTGATGAAATTTTGAATGGAGATAGCTTATACCGTGGATTAACACAAAGGCTTATTTTTATCCCGGAAAGAGGTTCCTGCGGGATAACGGGAAGACGCGGGTAAAACCGCGGGGCGCAACTAGTATATAATAATATAACAACAACTACATTATAGGATGTACTTTATAAATAGTGTTAATTTATTTGATATATGGAATAGTTTATATAATATATATACATGTGTGTGTGTGTGTGTGTGTGTGTGTATTACATATAACATCGCTTCGGCGTAAGCTGTAATGATGTTGTATTGTGTATAATAAATAAAATATAAATGTTTAATTTTTAATAAAATTATTAGAAAGTACATAAATTAAGACACAAAATACATAGTTACTGTGGATATTAATAATCAATTTATTGCCACAATAATACAAACACAATAAAGTAAAAATTAATAGTAGCAACATTATCAAATAAATAAAAATAAATATATAGTTAGAAAAACGAATGCTTTTTTTGTAATTTCCGAATCAAAATTTTATTTTATTTATTAATTTTAGAAACTAACAGCTAGGATAACAAATAAAAAAGTAGAAAAATTGTCATTGAACATAAATCAAATATGATAATGCATACGCATAGACAATAGACTGTACTTGCGAGAACTGAGACAAAAAAAAGAACACTGTATTTTGTATAATAGGAATGTAATGGTAGTATAAAACTATTTTATTTTATATATTAGCGCAAAATATTTGTTTGACGGGCAACTTTGAGTGTCGTCTGAGCCACAGAATACTAATGATTTCATTGAAGATTCTATTTTCCC
Source organism: Opisthograptis luteolata (assembly GCA_931315375.2). NCBI lineage: Eukaryota > Metazoa > Arthropoda > Insecta > Lepidoptera > Geometridae > Opisthograptis > Opisthograptis luteolata. The sequence continues at coordinate 9,579,014 of OV928033.1, forward strand.
AATGCTTGAGTTGTGAACAGACCAAGATGGTTTTGAGTTCAGTTTAGTGTTTGTCTATTCTAATATTTTCCGAGTGGCCCCTAACCACTTATATGGTACAGAAATAACATATGTCACATTGTGTTAAAGTTCATATTTTATGTACTAAGAAAATATAACTCAAATGAAATAAACTGCAAAATAAACAAAATATTAGAATCGTAAAGAATTTACAATATTACATTGGATATGACGAAGGATTTACTTTCAAGAAATACTTCAACACTATTAATAATTAATTAATTCATTGCTGATATGTCATTTATTTGTTTAGTTCTTATTTTATTAATTTGCTGTTGAAATCAATATTACAGCACGTAGAAAGTTTTTTTTTTAGCTATTACATACGAGGCTGACTACATAAGATTGCCCTCAAAAACATATTTTATTTTGGATATCTATCATTTTCATTATTAATGATAATGATTCATTAGATAACATTTAACGTCGCCGATACAGACTTACCGGTATCAGGGCACTAAAATGTATGGATCGATGTATGATGCTTTATCACTATCCAACACGATACCAACATAAAATCTTCGCCGACAGGTTATGATCGATAACCTGATGCATTCGTGCATACAAGGTGTGATGTCCGCAAATATAAATAAACGCTCTTATGAATCATTTGTGTGCATTGCCACTTTGAATTATGCAATATGCCAATTAGCCCATATTGGTGTCGACTCCGTTGTGCATTTACTAGAACTAAACAAGACAAGTCTAAAAGTAGCTTTGTCCTTTTCTGACCACGGAAGTAAATATGGGACAACATTGCTTTTAGACCTGTCTTAGTTTAGTTAATTTACAAAATGTACAACAGAATCGACGCCAATGTCGCCTTTCAAAATATCCTGCGTTTTATTTGCAATTGAGTAGGGTATTGCCTTACACCGATATTGGTTGCACGTAGCAATAAAGTGCCATCTGTATCGCTGACGATTTGCAGCGCGCGGGTCATACAACACAAAACAACTGACGCAGATGTCCGTCACTGATTTCTAATCATAATATATTAAACCTCTAATATATCGATAGCTTTAAAGAAAAGTTAGTCATACTCCCAACTCTAAAACTTAACTGAATACTAGAGTACCTATTTAAATAAGTGATTACTTATTTATCTTTGGTGACATTGAAATGACAACAGTTAAATATATCATTATGAATATGTATGCATTTAAATACCGATAATCATTTATTTACTCTACAAACTATTTTCTGTCTTTATTTCCTAAATAAATATATTTATAACATACATAATATTTTTCAAAAATATTTCATTTGTAACATTCAAAGACTGCAGAAATATAGAGAACTAAAGATGTTGAAATTTTATCAGTATTTCTATTCTATTCTATTTCATATTCTATGTTACGAAGGCCGTGTTTCACTACTTGCTGATAAACGTTGGAAGAAATTAGAAGCTATACAATTAAGACACTAATAATAATTTAGACATCTGGCAAAGAACAAGCACCACCACAGTTTCGTTTATACATGAAAATAGTTGTTCTACTTCTACAATGAGAGCCTATTGCTTTCTATCAAGCCAACACTAACAGTTATTTAACCATAACAGACGAAAAGTTCACCACTATACGCCAATAACATTTCATTTTGGAGACTCAGACCTTTATAAGCCTGACAATCAAATAACATAATTATATTCAATATAAGTCATCTAAGCAAATTTAATAACTGTCGGAAGAAAATGTCTGCCTTTACTTCTATTTTGTACATTACACATTCCATTGTAGCTGTTCGTAGTCACAACTTATTTAAACATTTTTTGTACACATAGCTCATCCCTATTCATTTCACTAACCAATTCATTATTTTAGAATTAACCTTACATTGCCTTGATGTAATGAGACCCGTTTTAAATTTATTTTATTTAATGTATTATATAACTTGTTTCTTACGGACGCTTTCATTGATATTGCTCCTATTTACATTAACGGGCGAATTGACAACGGGTACCGACGCAGATGGTTCCCTTCAACACTCCGTCTTCTTCTTTTAACATGGGGAAACTTCGCAAGTAGTGTGGAGGAAGAATAGAGATAAATCATTGATTTCAAGGGCATTTGTATTGGCGCATCAGGTACATGGCGTCTTCCTTGAAAGGATCGTTGTGAGTCCTTATCACAGCCCAAGTATGTAATATGTATAACAATAAAATAATTGAAAATATACGTTACGATTACCAATCAACACAGGATATTAAATTTGTCTTCAAGCCGAGCGCCGAGTAGCAAATCTGGGCAATGTCACATACATTTTGCTCTAACAACACATATGTAGCGTATTTTGCATCTAACTCGAATTGAACCGGGAACATTGCAAGTCGCTCCTATTATTAACTTTTGTTGATTAAATCATCAATTGCGAATAAAATACGCTGTATGTTTACAATCATTTTAGAATTATGTTATAGTAATAATAATAATTAGTTTTGTTAAAAACATTTCGTTGCGAATATTTAAACTTACTGTATAGATCGTTCCCCAAGTAAGGCACAGCACATCTATTGATTTACATTAGCAACACCAGAGTACTGGCGAGTTTCGGCCCGAGCCAAAACGCTCCATGTGATTACTGATTACACATAATATGAAAATTGAACTCTTTTTGTAAAAATGTCCAAACACGTCAAAACAATGCCGGATCCCTTACACCCTATACGAATCGGGATCATATACATTTTGCAGAACTCAATATCGGATATTAATTAAAATAAAAAAATATAATAAGATCATTGTGAAGAGATATTATGTGAGATGTAAGATCTTCACTGACCTACTTTGAAATAAATAGACACAAAACTGTATTAATAGTGCGCTCTCAAGATAGAAAAACAACAGGAATCAAACTAGATCACTCAAACTGATCCGTAAGCTGAGAAAAGTTGCTGACACCTCAACTGTAATATTATGCATCTATATTTTTTTATATTTTTTCGTATATATTATATAGTTTATTCTAAACCAAACTAAAGTTGCCGGGGAGCCGGTCTCTAGCATTGAGAAATACTATGCTATCTTACGATAAAATGTCTATTATTTTTTTTTTTACTTCTACTTATGTAAAGCGATTTTTTAGATTAGTTATACTTTCATCTAGATTATACTTCATCACTGGAACAGCAAGTCATTTATTGTACTTAAATTAAAATTGGGATAAGACTGTATGTTTCGAGTTGATGGTACCATTGTATCGTTTTATCAACCTATATCAATTAAGAATGCGATCGCAAAAATTAAAGTTACTCTAACTAGAATGATCTTGACACAATCACTGAATAGAAGTTCACTTGGCTACGAGTTTACATCATCAATTAAACACGACTTTAAGTGAAAAATCTTGAAAGCGCACAAGTAATACAGAAATGGCATAAAAACGTGATATAACTATCTGTTTATAAAACATAAGTTTATAAGGAAGACCTAAAATAAATAACGTAAGGAAGCTAACCATACTATATGTCGGCTAGGAGCTCCGAGTAGTAGTGCGTGGCGCTCAGGTAGTCCACCAGCCGGCGCGGCAGAGGCAGGCTGCTGATGAGGTCGCGCCGCACGTACTTTAATATCACAAACCTGAAAAATATATCAGAAATTTGTTAGAGAAGTTTTACAAACTGAGCGGTAAAAGTACCATTTTATGCACAATCTTATACAGCAGGGAGTGTAAAATTGCGCAAATGTCGATTCTTGCTCAATATTAAGTATTAAAATTTATTACTAGATTAGTGTATTTCTCATAACAATAAAGATGTCTGTGATTATTACATACATTTAATTTTATATCCTTCAAAACTGCGCACACTTACACCACCCTACCCTAAGTCTTTTCGCTTGCGCTAAAAGTCTAGTTTTATAGACTATCGAATTAAGTTTTTTTTTAACCCCTAGACGCAAAAAGAGGGGTGTTATAAATTTGACGTGTCTGTCTGTCTTGTCTGTCTGTGGCACCGTAGCTCGCGAACTGATGAAGCGATTTCAATTTAGTATTTTTTGTATGAAAGGTGAGTTACGGGCGAGTATTTTTAGCTATGTTTGATGAAAATCGGTTAAAGATGTCGGGGGCTTTTTAAATTTATATTCTATTTTATTACTAAAAATTAACTTCATAAAGAATTTTAATTTTATTTCTCTAGCTACTGGCACTAGGAGTTGGATCAGACTTATTTTGATTAGCATAGTTTCTGAGTAAGTCACAATGATCCATTACAGCTGACATAATGGTGCGATTAATCTAATATGGTTTTCACATCTTCTAACAAGTTATCTTTAAGGTATGGAACGCTCAACTTGTGTAATCTACAAAACACTTATACTATAATGAGGAGAAGTTGTTTGTATGATTGCAGGAAGCTGTCCGTTGTGACCTGATAAAGTGGGGCAACTCAGTAGAGTCAGACAAAGCATTTAAGTTGCAAAGGAGATAACGGTTGGACAGTTGCACTTCCTTGCATTTATAGTAGAGTTTCTTATCTGTTTTGTTTTAATAAACACAGCGATATCATTCTTAGACAAAAAGAAAAAACAAAACCTATTATTATGTTATCAAACATCTTGCCGTAGACATACTACTTATACAAAAAATAAATATTCATGATGTATATTAATAGATATTGCTGATTTTTTTTACTATTTACAGGGTAGCGTTTGACCACAAGTCACCTGATGATAAGTGTGATAATTATTTAATAATGTAAATGGACTGAAGTAAGAGAAGTTATAGTGTAATGTGATTATTATATTATTACTATTTCATAAATATTGGTCGTGGCGTTTCAGAGGAGTTCGGTTACTAACAGTGTGACACGAGAATTGTATAAGTATGTAATTAGATTTGACTAAGTAACTAACTAAACTAACTAGCAAGTAATTAGTATGTTGACATAAACAACATAGTATGTTGTTGTTGTATGTTGACTGTGAAGCGTGAGGTCGCAGGTTCGATCCCCGCAACAGAACAAATATTAGATACAGGGAAACCTAGTTAGGGGTCAGAGCCTATGTATGTGATTGTGCAGGCATATTATTATTATTATTTAACGTGTGAAAGAATATGGGATTGTTTTGTTTTGAACGAGTTCTGTTGTTCACACAGAACTATTGCGTCCTCTTACCTGCACATGTGCTGCAAGCTCTGCACACGCTTGAACCTCGAGACCGGGTAGAGCAGCTGCACGCGCACCGGCCCCAGCACAGGACGCAGGTTCAAGAAGAACAGGTAGCGACCGCTGCGAGATGTCTCCACAGCATTCTCTATGAACTCCACTATCGTCTGCGCTTTGAACATTGTGCACCCACCGAAGCAGAAGTTACCTACAAATGGAGTGCGAATTAAAATACAATCAGACTAAGAGCATTAAACTGTAAGTGAATTGAAAAATAACAAAGGAATCATTATCGAGCAGCAAATACTACAAAGCAAATATTAGGAGAGCTCCTTGTGGAAAAATCTCATCCGGGGAAATACTATCAACAACTACTGTCATTGCTGTGTTAAGAATTAAATAGGTACTGGTGGAAACAACAATGACATGAAGTTTACCACTAATGCCATGTAGGGTGATGGACGCAATGCAATTTGTGGGTGATGGTTAACGCTTAACATCAAGTGGATCCTTCTTGTGGAATAAAATAAAATATATTCAATAAGCACCCTTACCTTGGTCATGCTCTATTCTAACATGCCTGAGCCCATTCAATTTGAAGGTAAGTGTAAAAATATAATGATCATCGCTGCTGTCACGGACTATGAATGAGCCATCAGGTTCATTGGACAAGATCTTCTCGGCAGCCTCTACGGAAATGGGACCCCAGTACCAGCCATACTGAAAAAAGGTACAGTGATATAGTGATAGAATCCTAATTGTGGATGGAGTTTATGTTATAATATGGCAAACAAGTGCTTCTCAATGTTCCCACGACTTGCTCAATCTCCATGTCCAAGGGTTGACCAACTGTTAGGGCATTTCTACATCAGCAAATCATCAACAAATGTTGCGTAAAAGTACTACTTAATTTGTAAACCAGCGCTGTTGATGAAACCTCACAGTGAAACAATCACCACTCCCTTCTTCTAAGAGAAAATCTAATGACAAAAAGAGTGTCCATGTTATGTGTAACTTTGTGTTGGACCACAACATCACATGGGTTTAGAGATGAAATCAACACGTGGAGTATTATATAAATGCATGTTTTGTTGGTTTGTACTTCCTGTAAAAACACTTTTCACAAAGCAAATGAGCAACAGATCAACGTGACTTTTAACATACAGATAGTTTATGGGTCAGAAGAAGTAACATAGATAACTTACATCTTTAACTTTTTGTATGGAAGTAGCAAAGTCAGTGATGGTATCCTCCTCGCCGTTGAGCCTCTTCGCGGTGCCAGCTACCGGCGGGGTCTGTGAACAAGGCAGGGGCGGCAGCGCACGCCGCACTGCCGCCGGCGGCGACTCCCGGCCGCACGGGAGCCGCTCTGAGTCAGTGCCTTCGACGCTTTCCGCGGCAGAGTGTCGCTTCCAACGAAACAGATTACAAAAACTCTGCTTCAAGTTTATGGACAATATCCGAACAGGCGACATCTTAGGTTTCTGGTTTGACACCTTCTTAATAGCCTTCTCGCTTTTGTCTACTTCTACAATATCTTTTGGCATGATCTCTTTATGCTTCTTATTCTTCGCGTTCATCCCAAAAGAATTTTTGTTAGATTTCTTATGATTATTATTAGTCTCGACGGATTTAGAATTCTCATTGCTCTCTTTCAAAAACACAGCCGTATTGCTTTCCTTAGTGGTCTGCCGGGTATGAATGCCGACGTTAGTTACTATAGTATTATTTTTCTTAACAGTAGCTTTGCACTCCGAATCACTAGAACTAGAATAAAGTGTATGCAAATATTTTCTCATTTCACGTAAGGTCAAATGCAGGGAATCTGTGTCAGAATCAGCAACATTTTTCTTAGTGGAAGAGCTTGGCAAACTATGCCTCTTTGTTTTGGCATCTTTATGTCTATTGATTTCCTTTGGCTTGTAACTTTTATCAGACGGAATAATGTTCGTACCAGTGGTTTGCTGCGTACTCTTGGCGCGCTTCTTGCTTCTGGGCGGTTTCTTTCCTTTATTTCTTATTACGTTAACGTGTGTGGGGCGCACCATGTCGATTGGCACCGCATAGATGTCACTATCAAAGGGAACATTGTACATATCTGTGATGTCGGACGTTTTCGCTGTCAGTGTGTCGTGCGAAATCGCTTGGGTGATAAAATTGGAGTCATCTGTTTGAAACTGTGTCACGAGAGAGTTGTGGCTACTGGACAGCCGCGACGACAGCGAGTTGCGCGACGAGGGCCGGTTCGCGCGACATGGGCTCAAGTGGAGTAATCGTGGACTTGCAAATCGGTGGTTCAAACATTGTCGTCGTTCATACAATGTTTCCGGTTTTAAATTTCTGGGGTACATAGGGGAGACATGATATTTCGTGCTCGTTAACAAGTCTATATTAGACCTATTTAGTGAGGTGTCATCCGTTAAAATTAGCGTAGGCGCCAGGAGCACATCCGTGTCTGTAGCTGCTGGGATAATTGGGGTATCCTGGAATTCATATAATTATTATTAATATTAAGCTTTTGTACCAAAATCTTTCAATATAAGAGATAAATGGACAATAAATGTGTTGGATCGGACAACACACAATGAAGGGTCCGCAGTATTAGTATTGACTTTCTCGCATCTCACACTATATTATACTTTACAACAGTATGTTTGCAAGTCATAGCAGTAGTTATTTTTATACATGTAGACTAAAATTCATATATTTATGATTATATATTTATATATTTGTGTGCAATTGATATTGATATTTACTGATATTTATTTATTTATTATATAGCTCACTTAACTGTATTCTTGACCTCAACCCCGAAATAGACCCGTTTTCAGTAAAATCTAATATATTTTGCATTATTGCAATAGGTGCTTAATAAGTTGCCTCCAAAGTGACTGATGCAATGCAGTGCCACATATGTGTCTTAGGAGACCTACAAGTTAATGCATTGTTCCTGAAAGTACATTTATATAGTTTATGATAAGCCCAAGATTTAGTTGTCATTTCTACTTACTTGGAATTCTGGTGGTGGATCTATAGTTGTTAAGATAATTTTTCCTGGTCCTTTCTTTACTGTATTGAAAAAGTCTCCGCACATGCGTTCCGAAGCTTCCGTTGACTCACAAAGAGAGAGGGACCTTTCATCAAAGTCACTTTCCTGTAGCTGTAAAAATTTTTAAAAATGAATACATTTTTAAACTACAGTCAGTGACATTAGAATTAGGTGGGTTATTTCAAAAACTTAGGTTTGCATTGTCACTTCTCTTTCTTTACAGACCAGATTACATTCCTTACTTTTTTAAAAGTGATCACAATGTATCCTATTGAATAAAACAAATTTTGACTTTGGACTTCAGAAGCACAAACAAGTAGATTTAAATTTAATCCAATATTATCTCAATACCAAATTTATTCAGCTGTTTTGTTGAGAGATTGAATAAGTGACAAATAAGCAAGCATCCAAACTTTGCCTTTTTAACAACAGTGTGTCTGTCTGCACTTTGCATAATCACATATTTATTTGCTTTCAAAATCAGCTTGTATTGTCTATCAATACACTAACAGTTGCTAGCGGCTTTGCTTGCATATTCTACCAGATCATAAATCATCAACCATCTTCATTTATCTGAATGCTTCCTTGCTACAGAATTGACTTTTCTCAGCACTTTTGGACACTGCTATAATTCAACACAGCATGATATAGGCACATCAGCCTCAGGCTGCTCGCCTATTACCAAATAAATAAATAAAATAAATAAATAAATCTGTATACACTAACATCCTGATGCATTCCCTCCTATGGAGTCCCTGCACAACTTCATACATAAGTACAGTACAGTAAGTATATCAGCGATCCAATATCACGGCTTGAAGATACACTGCAGATTTTACATTATGACCTAAGCTATCAAATCCAATAGATAGCATTAGATTTCGTTCAGTGCTTTTACATGAGGAGGTAACGAACAAATTAATATATATAGACTTTGGCCACTACATCAAATTTAGAATAGAGCAAGCAAACAATGTTTTGGTAAAACCACCAAGGCAGGTAATGTCAAAACAATTTGTGGTTCTTTGCTGTATGAAGAAGCAACACTCATCAAAATTGTATGACGTGATGACTCTTACTTGTCTGGCGAAATTATTATCTACCATGTACAATCCTAGTTTTTAATTATGCAGCAAAGCATGAAAACTGTTGACTTTACCCTAACAAATAATTTGAAATTTCTGAAGCAAATACCTCTGATGCGACGTGATGCCATCCACTCGCGGAATCACTTGAGAAAGAACCACTTGTGATCAGTAAACCACTGTCTTCACTCAACGGAGGTGCTTCAGAATATGTTGAGAAAGGCGGAGACTCCATTACCCCAGCAGCGACAATATTGAGTAGGTAGTCGCCAATAACATAGAAAGGGTGTGAATAAAATTTAATATAAAAAACGAACAATATACATTATGAATTGTGATGTGAATTTCACCCACAGAATAAATTTCCATCCTCCCGTCAAACCATAGATGAAAGTAATGAAGCAGGGGAAGGGGCTCAAAGTAACATAAGCTAAAGACTCATTCAATCAATTCCACAGGGAAATATACATTAGCTCTGCTTGGCTTGGTCTTGTAAAAGCACTCTGTGGTCTAGAATAAGTCTACATCACTGAAGTCTGTCATCCGCCAGTAATACCAACTTAGCTCTTTTAAAGCTATATCTAGCGAATTTTCGACTTGTTTTGCCTATTTAATAATAATGTCCGAGAGCCAAATCTAGCTACAATTTATCACCTACCAAAACTACAGACAAAAACTGAAATATAGAATAACACACACACAAAACACTCGAGTTATTCCGAGTGTTATTGTGTAACAAATAACAAAACAACCGCAGTATAAGCAATGTTTGAAAACGTGCATGAGTGATGAGGACCACAATATTACTGAGAGGTTTTCTGACAGCTGAAAAAACATAACTCTTAAATCATGTAAACATGAATATCTTTTTTGCCGTATAGAAATACGAATAATCAATGAATAAAACAGGGGCATTGGTATCGGAGCCCATTCATTCAAAAACAATTCAGCGGTGGTATATTTATGTTAATATTTCAGCCACAGCATTGGTAATCGACAGAATAATTATTAAGCTACAAACAAATTGTCACTTCGCTTCACCGCTTCACTGATACTGGGTTAAAACAAAGTATATCATTGAATATATTGTTGTTTGGATTTGCCTTGAAATATCACTTGTACAATCTCTTATCTTAACAATTGTAAAATTACATATTTTGTCATACTTACTATATTCCTCTCTCTATACAACCTTGGTCCGTTTTGGCCAAAGGTTTTTTAAAGTTTTTGGTATCTTCTTTTTGGTTTTTGGTTCTTGGTTTTATTACTTACTGAGAAAGACCTGCTTTTAACCGCCATCCCACTCCTTGCCAGTTAATAATGTGGTAGATGGTGTTGTACGCATGCTAGTAGAAAGCACCTATTTATGCCTTAAATATTTCCAAATGATAGTAACAACGGCAATGCAGCCCCTGGTGTTACAAATGTCAATAAGTGACGGATAGTCACATCTGCAATACTATTTCATTTTAAAAAATGAGACAAATTATGATCTTATCCAAAACTTTCTATTTTATTGGCGAATCACTCAATAGGTTATCAATTTATTTAAAAATCAAGTACCCACTTTGGTTTATTATATGACATTAAAACACTACATTACAGTCTCTTTACATTTACGAGCCCTTCTAGCCCATTTTAAATTCAATCTAGCCAAAACCTAACACCGAGTTGGCAACACTAGCATGAGCTTGCTGACACAATGACAACAGCTAACGTGTCTATCTACCCGTACATAAAAAAACTACAATGCGCGCCAATTTATGTGTGCGGCACTAGTTTAGGACCTGCGCAGTGCGCAGTACCTACTTATCGATTTTGTTTTGTGCTTAACTAATTGGAATTGGAACAAGAGTATAGAGTAAATAAAATAGAAACTACAATCATACTAGTTGCGCCCCGCAGTTTCACCTGCTTTTTAATCGTCCAGTTATCCCGCAGGAACCTTTTTCCAGGATAAAAAGTAGCCTATGTGTTAAGTCAGGGTTTAAGCTATCTATATTCTAAATTTCATCTAGATCCAGTCAGTAGTTTTTGTGTGAAAGAGTAATAAACATCCATCCATCCTCACAAACTTTCACGTTCTTAATATTAGTGGGATTTGCTTCTTGTTTAGTACGTCGGTAGGTATGGGTAGTACCTAATTACCTAGACTAGTATATCTATGTACCTATAACACGGAATGAATAACCTAACTAATGCTATGTTATAATGGTGTACCAAACTAAACATGAAGCGTTTTAACAACAAATGAGCCAAGATTTTATAAGGCGTGTAACCAGTATAATTAGCAAAGCAAAGCAATCAAAGCATTAGGTACTTACCGTGTTTCTATTTTTTAGAAAAATTAATAAAAAAATCAAGAAAAAGCCTTATCTCACGACTTAACGCAAATACTAGATTCAAATTTGGTTGTAATTATTTGATAGCTAGGACTCGTACTGAAGTGTCTCATCGCATTGTAATATCGGGGCGTCCTTGAGAACTCGTATAGGTTTAGGTAAAGATACTTATGTTTATTATGAACATCACTGCGAGGATCCTGTAACAATTTGTTGACAGTTTTGAAAGAAAAATGTATATTTTGCCTTTATTCCTGCTGTTGTGCAGCGTACTGCACACACACACGGGCAAAGCCGATGGAAACCTTGTACAAATAATATTCATTATGTTACTTTTAATGTTTGCAAGTGGATGCATAATTTTCTCTCATATCCTTCTTTCCTTGTCTTCCTTTTCCTAATAAGCACTAAGATTAAGCATCTACACCTACCAATTGAAAATTAAACTGAATGACTTGACTTTTAAACTTAGGCAAAATTACGTCACTAGGAAATTCCCAATCTTTAAAATAATCAGTATGGTAGAATTATTTTATGATCTTTATTAATATAGTCACATGAACTCACATGCCTACTGTTATAAATTGAAGGTTATTCTTAAGTTCACATAAGTAAAATATTCAAATAGATAAAGTGTGGTACAATCGCAAAACAAATAAAGAAAATCACATCTAAGCATCTATCTACTAAAAATACATGTGTACGTATATTTTATTTTTAAGTAAGTATAAGTTTAATATTAATATCATTCATCGCTATAAATCTGGCTGTTCCATGCCCCAATATCTGCCATCTAAAAAGGTAGATACTTATTACTTACGTAAACATTTATGCGTTTCCGATTTTTACAATTTTCAATAGGGCAACCGATTTCTGCCTCAACCTTAAAATTGATTAAATTCAGTAATACAAGATTTGCCACAATAAACACTTAGTTAGAACCTAGTCCTAATAATGTTACGAATAACTATGTAAGTTATTTTTATAGATCGAAACAGACAGCTGAATTAATGTTGAATTTAAGTAAGTAGTACTGCTACACACAACCAAGGTTCAAAGACGTACAGAGCGATAAAAGTACTTAGGTCTGAACGTGAATATGTAGTCGACGCTAGGCTCATAGTAAAATGGTGAGCTACTTGGGGAAAACCACCTTTGAGTACCTACATTTATAGATACGTACGTCTTTTGATATTATTATCTAACTTATGAAACTCATTGTAGAAAAAAAAAACACTCTTCCTGACGAAGCTCGTCGTTGGTATCCGAAGAGCCCGATCTCTCCACCTCCTTACATCATACAGCATCATTTCTGCTTTAATCACTGTCGTCTTCATCATCCTCTTCATCATCGTCATCATCTGATTCTATGAGCCATGTTGAACCATCGCTGAATACCATACCCCTTTGAGGGGGCACGTTCCCCAAAGTTGTGAAATATTTTTCGATGACTATATTCCACGCCATCCCTGCTGGTGGGGTTTGACGACGTGGAACCTCTTGAGCATTAAGCGTCATGGCTAGTTCGCGGCATCTGTTGATACCGTTGTCCATATTAGCGGCAATGTTTGCAGCTATACGAATAGCAACACTGTCATCCTCGGGACGAGCACGAACAATGGCAGGGCCCGGGAATGGAGGTGGTTGGCTGCTACATATTGAGAACATGAAGCGAGCACCAGCCGCGAGTGTTGGTTTATCATGCAATTCAGCCTCTGCGGTAACCACCTGCAATATCTCGTAACCAACTGGGTAACAACAAAACACGTTTTCACACCCAAGGATCATGTTATTGTTTCTGTTGTTGAGACGATAGAGATAAAGATGGCGTTTGCATTTTAAGCATTTCTGTAAAAGAAAATATATGATCATTAGTGTTACAATTCTACATTATAAAATAAATAATGTAGGTGTAAAGTATAAATTTATAAAGCAGTAAGAAAAGCATGTAGAGATAAAAAATTTATAAAACTTAATTTGTATATCAGACCGGAGACGTTACAAAGGTTACCGGACCTGAATATAACAATAGGTTTATGTAAAAAAAATACAAAATGTATTTACAAGCATTATGTGAATGTCAATGGCAACAGATAACAGATAACTGTCCAGTTGGTCATTTTGATGCAGTTAATCTTAATAGCTCCCTGCGCAGCAATTAGAATAGAATCCGGTGTAAAAGCAACACAGCAAGCTTTTTAGTATCAATGTCCAACTTCATACGGAGTTAGGTTTAAGTATCTACATAATAATTATTTTATTATCTTTTCGATATGCTTTTAGATATTTATCATGAAATGGGAAATATTAAGAAGGTATTATGTATGTAAAATTTTAAAATCCATGTTTATTTATGATTACATATCTGGAAAAATGGTTCTATATTTTGTATAAATATAAATAGTTATGGTATGTACTATGAACGCTATTAAACATTTGTGCGTTATTTGTTTCTTAGCCCACAAAAATAAGGAGTTATGATTCTGGCACTTTTTCATCAACTATTCGATAGTCATAGATTTAAAAAATACTTTTTACAAACATGCTTGGATATGTGCATAAAGGAGAAGTAGACTACACGAAGTAGCTAGATGGATCGAAGATGTACCTAAAATTGTTAGCAAGTAAACGGCTGAAATTATTTCAAGAAAATGACGTCAAGAATTTTGCTCTCGCAGGTTTATCGATACAAAAGCCCATAAGTCATAATATTACATTATGTAGTTTTCGTGCACATAAAGTCATACCTAGGCCATAAATTCTATTCAAAAGAATTAATTTTATTTGAGCTTGAAACAGTTCGACCCCATATTTATCGGAATGGTAATTGTAGCTTTTGTTGAATATTTTGTTTGATTACAACACATGAGGCTGAATAGTTTTATTAGCAGAATTGACCTCCTAATGTTAGATAATACTATAGCACACGAACGCTTAAGAGCGTCTGAAGATCAGAGAATAAACTCAAACTCACCCTTTGTTTCAGGGGATTTTCCACAAAAATTCCTCCAAGTTTCCGAAACTGAAAAAAGGAAAAATAAAAATCAGTCATTTAAATAATTAAATTACTGCATATATTTCTGCAGACCGGTAAAAATGTACCTGATACATCGCCAGAAAAATGAATTATGTTTGTTCGGATAAACTGTAGTCCACACGGGTGAAACCGTGGAGCGCTGCTAGTATATAATTATATAATCATCATTTGAATCAGACATTTACTAAGTATTCCATAAAGTTCTCAATAGTTAGCCATATAATAATATAATATACATATGTACATTTTATACACATGTATATTAGAACTCGTGAAAAATGGTCAAAATGCGGCCTTATTGCAGTTCAAATCTGTTCTACTTACACTACCTACCAATTTTCTGATACCGCACCAAACGCAGTATAAAAACTAGTTAGTAACTACCTACTTTATTCTGTTCTAAGTTTCTAAGCACCACCCATTATAACAATTTAATTGTATTAAATAAGTAAATATACATATTATTTTGTTTGTTACTAATATAATTAAAGCTTTAAAGTTGAACATCGTCTGCCATATTGCAATCCTTACAGAAGCAAAGCCGATCAACCCAATGATGAAAAATCTACTCAATATCGGCAGTGAAAACGCGTCTATCGATTAAAACCTCTAAGAGGCAACATATTCCAAAAACACATTATTAACACTAAAAGATAATAATTTCTACTAAAAATACTTAGATTAGAGGTAAGGCGTAAGGTAGGTAGGTCTGCAATGAATTGACGACACGACTCCATGATTTGATTTATTGATCTAATGAACCTGAGAGAATTGGTGATGCGCGTACATAAAGATATTCCACTGAAAAGTGAAAAGAATAACTGTTACTCACCGGAAACGAGTCATCGTCACAATCCATGATGCTTCGGGAAGAAATTTTAACGGATTAATTGATCAATTTAATAAAATTCGCTTTTCAGCTTTGCAACCACCTGTGCTGTATCTGAAGAAGTGTTGCTAGGACTAGTTATTAATTTCCCACGATGAAAATCAAAAGATATACATAGCCTGTGGTGACATCCGGCTCGTTCTGAACAACGTGATGACGTGGCGCTATTTGTGACACAGACAAAATGTGATATTTTTATCATATTCTGCTGCACAGCTTCTTCTTTCCTGCTTTTTAAGATAAAATGACGCAGCTGTGCAGCAGAATCATAAAAGTAGGAAAGAATAATTAATAATATGCGATAATGGTCACAGACTCCCAGTACTATATTATTTGTATGGCAAGTTAGCTTGGCGAATGGCAACTTGGCAAGGCCACTAATTGGCAACATTGGCTGGTGAATGAATGAACGTATACTCGACAGCTCGACACTGGCAAATTGAGGCAACCCTGTTCCTGTCTGTTAGTTCTGTGCATAGATTATGTACCAGTACAGATTATATAATAATACGTATTCTGTGTTCTGTTACCCTGCAGATGCAGGATTGCAGAAGCCATATAAAAAAAAAGTTAAGTCAATAAGTCATAGTGAGAGATGTAGCTGCACTGCAGAGTGCAGACGCTACAGTTAAATTATATTTAGCATTTCTGTTTGGGATTTCAGATCTAAAGTATCGTGATTTATTGTTTATAATATTAAGATAACAACAGGCAATACAAACAATGGGCGACACGCAAGTAACAAGTATAGTTCATGAGATTTTGGTAAGTTCTGAATTTCAAAACATTATTTTCAACTAGTTATTTTCAATTAATAAGTTCTGTTTTATTGTCATTTTTCCATAAGCATATAATTTATACGATTTGTAGACACATTTTATGAAACGACAAGAACTTTCCCTGTAGTAGTTGGTTATTACTAGATACCAGAGTTTATTTTTCAGAGGATAATAAACATTACTTTGAGTGCCGTTGGTTTTAGGGGAGATTGGAGGGAAGGCCGAAAGGGTTAGAAAGAAAAGGAATTGTTGCAGTAACCCTCTTTTCTATGGTGTTATTTTTGTTTACTAACCTAACTTTCGAATGTTTATTTATGCTTACAAAAAGTGCTTTGTACACCGACTATAAGGGTTAGAGAGAAGTGGGAGGCTAGTGGCATAATCTTCCTACCAAGGAAAAGTTGTATAACCGCTCCCTCATACTAACACCCACTCTAGCAACATTTTGAAATGACATAAATAACAACCTAAAATGAGCTAACAGCGGGAGCTCTGCTCTTGTCTTCTCTATTCACTTAGCCTATTCATATTGTATCTGCCTAAAAGATTACTGCGGCAAAAGCAAAGTTCTTAGGTCTGGTTGACTTTACTTAACCGTGGTGGATTTCGATATATCTCTGCAAGGTAAAATTTTAGTGTTATGGTCAAGATACAAGGACCTTAAAAGTTTGGACATCCAACTTGGTGGCCCTTAGAGTACATCTGAGCTTGTAGGTGTTTACTGAGGAGGCAGAAACCTTGACGTAACTTTAGAGTTGGCCAATAGGTAAATAGGTCTTTTTTTATACCTGGTTGTAGTTTGAATAATTTTAATTTAATGTTGCATATGTGTTAGAAACACTTATAGAAAATTAGATTTCTTTTTGCTTTCTATACTAATTCACAGAAATATGGTTAAAAGATAATTTTATCAGGTACAAGTGGGTACAGTTTTAGTGGTATTTTTGTTTGTAAAATATATTGCAAAATAGTTGGTCAACATGTTAATAATATATTTACAATGTTAACATTCACAGAGAGTGGAGGCCGTAGAAGAGGCATTTAGCTGCTTCCTAGTACATAAACCTGAAGATGAAAATGAGAGATTGGCGATGTATCAGAAAAAGCTATGTGCAATTATGAGTACACTAAGTGTGGAACTGCAGGATTCTGCCATTCGACACTATCTGACCCTAACAGCTGTTAACTGTAACAGACATAAAATGAAACAGCTTTTGACGCTGTTAGAGAACTTAGTCAACACAAACATTTTACAAGCAAGGTAAACTATATAAAACTATTTATTTTAAATATTTTCATTTAGTTTGGTTTTGGTTTTTAAAACACTTTTATTAGCTTGACTTGTAACTAACTAACTAACAATGTAATCAAATCTTAGAAGTCAATTTTCACCTACTTCTAATTGTCGTATCGACTTGAAACTTTGTATGTGTATGTAATCTCGGTGACAATGCAATAATTTGGTATCATTGACCTGATCTGATGATGCAGCCGGAAGGTGGGTAGGGCATCTCTGCGCTGGCTACTAGTAAACCCCTCGTGTTTGGGCTCATATGAATCGTCTTGATGAGTACAATAGATTGGACTTGGTAACAAGGGTCTGATGATGCAACCGGAAGGTGGGTAGGGGATCTCTGCAGTGGCTACTAGTAAACCCCTCGAGTTTGGGCTCATATGATTCCTTTTGATGAGTCCGATAGATTGAACTTGGTAACAAAAGACTAAAAAGTAAAAAAATAAAAATATATAGTTTAAAAAACTAAAAAAAAACACTTTAAAAACGCACTCAAAAATATAAAATAATAAAATTGACTTGTATTAGTTACGATATAATGGTTAATTCAAAAAGTGTGGAGCGCTTCTTTTACTGGGTAAATAAAAGTACACACAACCAAAAAAAAAAACTATATTATTTAAAATAATTATGATATACTACAGTTCTATCAATTTTTCAACATTGACTGCAAGTTTAAATGCAATCGACAAAAATATTCTTACCCAAATACTTAGTCTTCAGAAAAAATTGTGGTGTGTAGCCATTGTTCTTTCCAGAATTCAAATTCAAGCTAATTCCTAGACTCTTCAATGAGTAATTTCTATTAAGGGAACATAATAATACTGGCAACTGGCAAAAGTCAGCTTTCAATTGACATAATAATTACTATCGGATTGGAAAGTAAAGTAAATTGGCACAAAAAACTCTAAAGAATTGTATTCCATTCTCTGTTCACAGGATGCTCTGCGACTCCATACTGACGAATGACAAGTTAATTTATCAAAACGCTGATTTCTGGATAGAATGCTTTAATTTAATTAGAAGAGTCATTGGCGGAGTTGATTATAAAGGCGTCAGAGAAGTAATGAAAGTAAGTAAATTTAAAACTGGGCTAGCATTCTAGAATGATGTGCAAGTGATAATCATTACTTGAGCACTGATTTGAATTAACTGACGTATTTGTATGATATGACACACAGATTGCTACTCAAGCATTAATGCACACTTGAGCGTCATTCTAGAACGGTACAGTACTCTGTTGTTGTTATTTGATTGATGTTTCTTTAAATGCATTCTTTTGTTTGCAGGGATGCAGAGAAAAGGCTCATACACTGCCAGTCAAATTAAATTCTAGTACTATGCCTCAGCTAAAAGCCTTATACAATGTTATAGAATATATTTTTGATCGTAATGCTTCATTATTGCCTGCATACTTTATAGTTACCGAAATACAAAAAGATTATCCTGACAATAATCAATGGCCTCATTGGGTATGTTTTTGAATGAAATATTTATTATTATTATATTAAATATCTGTTGTCCACTTGTAGTCAAAAACTAAACTATACATGGTTATATAATGAAATAAAAAAAAATAACACCTTTGAAAGCTTGTTACTGATCTACTTTTTTTTTCATATTTAATTTCACATAACACAAAGGAAAAAAACGAAAAATTCACTACTGGTACATTAGAAACTCTTACTGTTATGTTTTGTGTTTATTTTTAGCAATTGGCTAAGCTTTTGACTAGTTTCGTCGAAAGTTTCAAACCATGTGCTCGGATGGTATCTATAATTGGGCATTCAGAAATGTTGCCAGTCGTAGAGTTTTCTGGATATGCTGATCATCTTGTGAATCCGTGGAGATTGGATCCTACAACACTGAAGTTTTCACTCAAAGGCTATTTACCTTATCATGATGATTTGATGAAACCTCAAATATCTTTGCTTAGACATGTGTTGCAGCAACCTTACTCGCGAGATATGATGTGCTCAATGCTCGGATTGCAAAAGCAACACAAACAGATATGTGTAGCACTAGAAGATCAACTGGTTGAGTTAATGATCCTGCCCATGGAGAGAAGTGAACAGGAAACTGAGGAAGACGATATGTCCACGAACCACTGGTGTTGGCTACATTTATCATCACAAGTTATTTATTTAATACTGATTGGGTTTGCTTCGTTTCCCAATATTGTAATGGGTCTTCACAATAAATTGATTGGACGTGATATGAAGAAAGGCAGAGATCATTTGATGTGGGTGCTCCTGCAGTTTATTTCAGGTAGTATTCAAAGGAATCCACTGTCGAATTTCTTGCCTATAATCAAGCTGCATGAGCTGTTGTATCCAGAGAAGGAGCCATTGCCAGTGCCTGACTGTACAAAATCACACTGCACTCATCAGATGGCTGTTGTATGCATTTGGATGCACTTGCTAAAGAAAGCTGAAACCGAGCAAAAAAATATGACAATGCCGCAAAATCTAAAAGTACAATATGAGTAAGTGTTTTTCTATAACTTAATTCAATTTATTTATTTATTAATTAGAACGGATATATACCACTTACACTAGTCATAACATAACTAATAACAAAATGAATACTTAGGTCAAATAAATAAATTTAACAACACAATATAATTAAATTTGAGCAACAATAACAACAGTAGGACAGAAAACAGTAGAAAATTAGAAAATAAATTACATGTAAGGACACCGCTATCACGCATTCGCCTCGCAGTACTTCAAGCATTCTGACAAAATTACCTTCCATTCATCAGCAAACACATCACAGTCGGGGTTGGCGTCCAGTAGGCAAGCACTTTGTGAAACTTGCATACAGTGTGTGTTTTGTGATAAAGTATGGTTCTCAGGTCTCTTTTAAAATGTTTTTTTTTATATTTTCAACAGGTACCTTCAACATCTCATGACTTCCAACAATACCCCAACACTAATGGGCACGGATTTTCGCATCGCATTGCTATGCAATGCTTACTCAACTAACCAAGAGTTTTATGCAAGGCCCATGGGAATCATTATAGAAACTCTGTTTGGTAACCAAAAGGCTTTACCGAACGGTAACCCAGGGACTCCTTTACCCACTGCTCCATTATCTATGTGCATACTTGATAGTTTGACACTCCACTGTAAAATGTCCCTCATCCACTCAATTGTGACTCACGTAGCAAAACTAGCGCAGAATAAAACAAACGTACCTGGAAGTAGTATGATGGCTCCAGCTTTAGTCGAGACTTATAGTCGTTTGCTAGTTTACACCGAGATTGAGTCGCTGGGAATCAAAGGATTTATCAGTGAGTGAAACATTGTTTTACTATGTAACAACTGTCAACATTGGCATATTAATGTGTACATTAATTACACTTTAATATTGTAATGTTTGTCATAGTCATTAAACTGGCTACTTATCAGAATTCTTTTGTCACAGCCTCATATAATTTTGCCTATGGTTATTCCGACAGTCAGTGGTACTTACCAGTTAATTGATTTATAAATCTGATCATGGGTTCTACACCTTACCCCCAACAAGCAAAATAAACTCGCTTACTTCAGATTAAAAAAAATAAACTTTTTAATCTGATTTTGTTCATAATATGTTACTTATTATATATAGATATAAATTTTGTGTTGTTAATGATTTTATTTTCGTGTATGCAGATCAATTACTCCCAAATGTATTCAAGTCTCATGCATGGGGCATACTGCACAACCTGCTGGATATGTTTTCATACCGTATCCATCACATACAGCCACATTACAGAGTGACCCTTCTCTCAAACATACACTCGCTGGCGGCTTATCCTCAAGCCAATCAGACCCAGTTGCAGTTGTGGTGAGTATAGCTTCATATTTTGTAAGCTAGTTTGTGAATGGTAGCATGTTTAAAAACAATAATAATGTGCAGTGGACCCGAGGTAATCCGGCCCCAGTCTAATCCGGCGCCCCCCTGTAATCCGACATGCCTACCTATATCATGCAAGTTGCATTTGTACCCACGGCCCACAGCCACGAATCGTTTCCCAATACAGTATAGTGCTGGTTGTACAACTAGCGCTAGTCTTCACAATCTAAAGATGTATGTCAATTACATTTTAGACTTATTCCTGTACCTAAATTCACAAAGAGCGTATTGTTCCCAGTTTCGAGAGCACCGCACTGCGCCTGATCACGAGCCTGGGTAGCTCGGGCGTACAGCTGCAGATGTCGCGCGTAGTCTCTGAGCCCAAGTCGCTGGTGTCTTCCGAGAGTGAGGAGCTCAACCGCGTTCTTGTCCTCACTCTGGCGCGCGGCATCTACATGACTGGAGCTGGTAAAGATTATATTATAACTATAGCTGCACCCGTGTTTTTCCCATTATTCTGCAGGTACTTTTTACGGGAGAAATAGTAGCTAATGTGAATGCAATATTATGTTATTTCCAATCGAACCTTCACACGAATTTGTTCAATTTATTTTATTAGCAGGGTATTAAGGATATATTTTTTTATGAAACCAAGAGACGAACAAGTCGCGCTTCGATGGTAATCGTCACGTTTGTCCATTATAGTTCAATGCCAGGATTTAGGACCTCAATAGTAGTCAATTTCTTTATGCCCTGTAATTTTACTGTATTTTTAGGAGAGAGTAAGGATTTAAAGTGAACATTGAGTGTATAAAATTTTGTTATATAGGAGGGATGGAACTCATATTACCAAGAAAGTAATGAATATGTATTGTATGTCGTGCGTTTTTCCTTTATCCCGCAAGAACATTTTTCCGAGACTAAAAATAGCCTATATATTAATCCAGGGTGTATCCGTTCAGTAGTTTTTGCGTCAAAGTATGTAAAGGCTATGAATGAATGAATTAATTAAATTTGCAGGCAACGATGGCGCAGCGGTAAAGGAGCTGCTAACCGCGATAATGACGAACACTCCACACATGTGGTCGCAGCACACTCTGCAATGTTTCCCGCCAGTGCTCGTCGAGTTCTTCTCACAGGTTTGCTAGTTCCAATCTACGAAGTGATAAAAATTAGTTGCGTCGTGTAGTTACACTCCTGTTTTTCTGCTTTCCCGCGGAGACTATGGACATTTTTCTGGGATAAAAAGTCTTTCATATATTCCAGGACCTAAAAACTAACTCATTTATAATTTTAATCGCTAGTTCACTACCAGTTTTTCAGCCTATATACAGATTCTCAATAGTGATTTATTATAATTACTACTTTGTTTTTCTTTCAAATTCAAATTCCTTACGGTTATTAAAACATCTCGGATTGACTCAAAGTCGCCAAAGAAAGAAAACCATCGAGATGTTCGAACAATCGGAACAGTTGTTGAAAACATCGTGGACTTGCCCATCGTTATGTTCCACAATTTGACTGCAGGTATATAGAAAAGAGTGTTCACAAAGGCAGTGTTTTCGATGCCTTTGTCGTATTCGTCATAATTTCAAGATTCAGTACGGAAATTTTCAGAATACAGCGCCGCAGGAGAATAAGCAGGTGCTAAAGAAGTCAGTCGAGGAGGAGTACCGCAAGTGGACGTCGATGTCAAACGATAACGACATTATCTCTCACTTCTCGGTGCCAGGCACGCCGCTCTTCCTGTGCCTGCTCTGGAAAATGATCTTCGAGACCAATAGGATCAACCCTATAGCGTTCAAGTAAGGACTTTGCAAAGTGACTTGGCACAGTTACTGATGTAATTTGTGATAATATATAAAATGTTATGTATGTATGTATAAAATTTATTTGCTTTATGAACATTATTACAATCGGTCTATTAAATCTAATACGAAATGTTTGAAGCGCCAACCCTAACAAACTGTTTCTAAAGGGTTTATCTAGTATATAATTTCAGAATACTGGAACGAATAGGCGCCCGCGCACTATCGGCTCACCTACGCAAGTTCTGCGATTACCTAGTACTGGAGGTTACGAACCCCGCCGGCGGGCCTCACATCAACAAGTGCGTGGACGCGATCAACGATATCATTTGGAAGTACAACATCGTGACAATCGATAAGCTAGTCTTGTGT
Organism: Opisthograptis luteolata; assembly: GCA_931315375.2. Classification (NCBI taxonomy): domain Eukaryota; kingdom Metazoa; phylum Arthropoda; class Insecta; order Lepidoptera; family Geometridae; genus Opisthograptis; species Opisthograptis luteolata. The sequence continues at coordinate 9,602,682 of OV928033.1, forward strand.
TTAGTAAGTAGCCGCTTAAGTTTGAATTATTTATTGCCTCGCCTTTAGTATCAGGCTACTCCATTTCCCTTGTTCGCAGGTTCTCCGCCCGAACCCCGACGGCAACGAGAGCCAAGTGTGCCTCTACATAATACAACTGCTGCTGCTGAAAGGATCAGAGCTCAGGAACCGAGCTCAAGACTTCGTAAAGGAAAACTCGCCCGAGCACTGGAAACAGACTAATTGGTTTGTGGATTATTTATTCTGGCCCTGTGGCCCATTGACAACTAAGAGCTAAGAACTCTATATATCTCAGCTACGTCCGCGGCTACGTTCTACGCGACTTCCTTTAAATTACCTTCTTTACTTCACGTAGTTTCTGATTGTACACTTACTTACCCCGTACAGGTATGACAAGCATTTGGCATTCCATCGGAAGTACCCCGAGAAATTCGCGCCGGAGGAAGCGAACGGCACGTACGGCGGCCCCATCCCGGTGTACCTCAGCAACGTTTGCCTGCGGTTTATCCCCGTGCTGGACATCGTCGTCCACCGGTACCTCGAGATCCCGCAGGTCAGCAAGAACCTGGAGCAGCTGCTGGAGCATTTGGGGTACCTTTACAAGTTCCACGGTGAGCCTGTTATTCATCGTCCTCGTTACACAAAACATCATTCATTCATTCGTGTTTATTCGCCCCTAGGTGGTATGTTACTGCTCAGTTAAAATATGCAAAATGAGTCTCATGCAGCTTCACGATTTCTGTGCATTTTATGTCATGCACTCACTTTCAAATGTAGATAGATATGTTATCGGTGTGTTCCGGCAGTCTTACTTGAAAGCCAGTTCCCAATCCAGGTGTAGCGTGGTGCCACCTTCGACCACATTGTCACTTAACATCAGGTGACTGGTGGTCAAACGCTAAAATACCCTGTAAGAAGTAAAAACAAAATACGTATAATACTAACTGTGCCCCGCGGTTTCACCCGCATCTTTTCCTTATCCCGCAGATAACTTTTTGCAAGATAAAAAGTAGCCTATGTGTTAATCCAGGGTATAAGCCAAATCAAAATTTTACTCAAATCCGTTTAGTAGTTTTTGAGTGAAAGAGTAACAAACGTATCCTGACGTCCATACACACAAACTTTTTGTTTATAATATTAGTAGGATAGGATATACTCGTAGGCATATAAGTTGAATTGCAATCGACGATTTCTCCAAGCACGCCCACCGTCACTTGCAGACCGTCCCGTGACGTTCTTGTATAACACGCTCCACTACTACGAGAGCAAGCTGCGCGACAAGCCGCTGCTGAAGCGAAAGCTGGTGAACGCAGTGCTGGGCTCGCTGAAGGACGTCCGCCCCGCCGGCTGGGCAGCCTCGGAGCCGTTCCACACGTACCTCAACAAGACGGAGACGGACGCGCCCGGGTGGACGCCGGACATCAACTACTACGTTACTTTGGTTAACAGGATGGTGGACAGTATCCTTTTAAAACTGCATTTCGGTCGAGGAGGTCGAAAAAACGCCAAAATCGAAATTAAAGAAATCTAAACATATTGATTTGTATCGATAATTTTTGACAATGTAATATCATTTGAGTTAACAAAAACACGTCAATAAGCTCCTTATCACCGTCACACAGCTATGGCCGGCAACTCCTCCTTCCCGAACACGGACTGGCGTTTCAACGAATACCCGAATCCTCCTGCGCACTCTCTTTACGTTACCTGTGTCGAATTGATGGCGCTACCAATGGCTCCGAACGCAGTCGGCAACAGTTTACTAGACGTGATTACAAAAGGATTCGTCGTAATACCGCCACTGCAGATTCAGATCTGGATCAACGCGTTAGGGTTAATAATGGCGTCGCTGCCGGATCCGTACTGGACGGTGTTGCATGACCGCATTATGGAGCTGATTTCTGGTACTGATATGACGGAGTGGCCGTATCCTTACACGCCATTTCAGCTATTCAACTTGAGCACGACAAACGAAGCGATGCTGGAAAATAAATACAGCTTGAATCTGGCTCTGGCGCATGCGGTGTGGTACCACGCACGCGCGGGACAGATAATGCAAGTACCGACGTAAGTACATACAACCATTTTGACCACTTTCTGGCAAACGCTGCCATTGCGGTGTTAAATACAATTAACAAAAATCATACGTAATGAATGGATGGGCCGCGTGTTTCAGGTTCGTGAAAGACAAGCTAGCGGCGGAGGTTCACACGGAGCCGCAGCTGCTGTTCCTTTGCCACCTGGTGGGCCCGTTTCTGCAGCGTTTCAACTGGGACATGTCCCGCGCAGTCATGGACGTCACTCTCACGCTCTATGAACTGCTAGCGCACATTGACAAGACGCAACCGCACCTGCAGTACATCGATCCGATATGCGACTTGCTGTATCCTTTTACAATTACCAAGTACCAAGAAATATCTTGACAATGCATCTGTACGCGTACTCATCATAGGCCATAAAACATATATAGCGATACAAAAGTGTTTTATCTGCTATGACGTATATATGTATGTGTTTGTTTATTCGGGTGTACTTTCTCGTCTTTTTGCATAAGTCAAGATCTAGTCGGATATGACCCGTGCTTCAAATTATAAGACAAAGAAGTTTCCTGAACGACTATTACAGTTACCATATAAAGTATATGTTTGTCGGCGACACGATGAAGACCGAAGTGGAGAGCGTTATCCGCAAACTGAGGCCCGCTCTTCAGATGCGTCTGCGCTTCATCACCCACCTCAACGTGGAGCAGATCAACACCGCCTAGCAGTGCGACTACTACAGCTACACACCCTCCAGCTCGAGCTCCAGCTCGGAATAGAGGGCGTAGCTGTAGTATACCGGTCGCACGCTGCCGCCGGACGCTGTGGTGCCCACCAGCTCTCTTGATCATTGCTGGACACCGCTGCCATTTGCTAAGTGACACTCGATCTTGCTCAATCAATGAATCACGATGTCGTAGAGATAAACGATGAAATTGAGCGGCGTCGTAGTAGTATATGGGCACGATGTCGTCGGGCAAGATCAACAGAACCGAGCATTATAGGAAAAGATTACGCAATAATTTTCTTTAAACAATATTAAGTAGTCCAAGTCACTTAGAAGTAGTTAGGAATTATCGTGGTACTACGAATACATTCGAGAACACCAGAAGACTGGAAAATTGCGTCATCTATTGCTTGCTTGCTGAATGGAGCACGACTTTGTTCGGAGTCGGTTGTATTCCGTCTCGGTCCGTTGTTAATTAAACAATAACGTGTGAGCACAAACTGTTGGTGTGTAGTTTATCATAATTAGACTAATTGTGAAGTGTAATAGAAAACGTGTAAAGATTTTCGGACTTATAGATTTAATACAGTAAAACAAGTTTGATATTGCAATTTGGATTCTGAGATGAACCCCATATGTATGTAAGCAATTTATCATCGAATTTGAAGGCACGTAATCGAAAATCGTTACGCACCAACGTTGCCTTTATCTGTATATAAGTTAAAAAGTTTCAACGCACACATAGCCCTAAGGAATTATGTATTACTAAGCCCTATAAGACGTTCATTCGAGTTCGAGGCTCGAGCTGCTTAGATCATAAGAGAAATAGAATTTTCTGCTATTTTGTATAACATTTTTATTCGTCACATCTCTCTAAGAGAAAGCCTAATTCCCAGATATGTAATGATTATGATGATACATTATTTTGTCTTCAAACCTCTACATCACGATAACTAGAGGATCTTTCTAGCTAGAACATAGGTACCTTCTTACAAACAGTTTTGTTATAACTAGTCAGAAATAGATCAAGTTTAAGAAATACAACTGGGATGCGTTTAGTTATTTTGATAAGACTATTAATGTTTTAATCCTAAAATGGATATGAAACAACTTCCGCCATTGCAACAAACAATTTTTTGACAATTATATAAATTAACGTTAAATAAGTCTAGCTGTAAAATGATAGAAATCTCAGTAGTATTCTACTAAAGCTTTTTATCGGGTAGTGTACAGTCTACGCTATAGTTCCTTGTTTGTTCGCGAAAAGCTTGCAGCACGCATGCGTCGCGGCAGTGGGAGCGGTAGCGGTAGTAAAGAAGCCGTACATACAACTGACACATTAAATGAGTCAGTTGAAAAACACATTTTGACAAATTTTGTGCAGTCCGTTGTCCCGCGCGTACTTTCCTACCCGCTAAAAGCTGTGCCGTTCATGGCAAATCGCAAGCGTATCACGAACCAAGTTGACACCCTAGTTATATTTGTATAGTTCAATTACATTCATCAACAAACCCATCACATAATCGTTATTGTGTCTAGTTAGGTGAGCATGGTATCAATATGAATTGTTTACCATCCGACGCACCGCCTTCGATAGCTAAACTTGGGGGACGCGATTTAGACACGATTGCAACATCGCCACATAACACAATACGTTTTTTAATGTGTCTGCACTATATACGGTTGACATTGTCACGAATACTGATCTTGCCACCGAAGTTTTATGTATGATATACGTTACGGTTACATTATATTATGGATACCTACTTGGATATAGGACTGAATACAAATGCGATGGTAAGACTGGCTAATAAGAAATAATAATAAAGTTCTCTGAATGTCAACTCGACTTTTTAGGCCTAAGGCATAATGTACCTAAGACAAATACAATGTCAAGATACTTTGTGCTGTACTTGCTCTTCCGAGCTACAATTATATTGTTACGTACGTAATTACCTCATGAGTCACACTAATCTTAGAATGCTATGATATTATACTCAATGCAATAAGTAAATAATCACAATATTTTAATAATTACCAATAAGTCTTACATAATGAATACGATGAAGTGGAATTGAAATAAAGATAAATAAGAAATTTATATAGCTAGTAATTTTTTTACGATTTTAATATTTTTGATGAAATATGCCGTTTTACATTCTGGTTTTATATATTTAAATGTTATTTTGGTTGTGCTGCAAGTATTGGAACTATGAATAAGAGTAGTATTTTTTGCCAGTAGGTAGTTCAATATAATAGTCTTTTATAATTGAATAATGTTGTAATATTATTACTTTAAAAATTACATTTTGACGCTACTAAACTGTGGGTATGGCGAAACTTTGGGTAAGCATTTTTAGCACGCCAAAAGTTTAGTCAAACTGAACTGCCGCACGGGCTGTGTAGTCAGCAGAAACTCACTCTCATAGTCACAATATGGTACTCGTATGTGTCGAAAATGATTGAAATGAAAAGCAGTAATGAATGTATCAACTTACGATTAAAATATAGTTGTAAGCGCGTATTATAGAATAATTGTAATTTTTTTTAAGAATGTACAATTAATGACAAATGTCCAGTGTGTAAGCTTGATCCGATCGTGGAATTGGCTATATTGTGATGCGACAACTAAATTACCGCGGATCCTTGATGAAGAGCAAAGATTTTTCGGTAATTTTACTTTACGAAACCGAGGTAGTACTACCAAATCCCAGCGGATCTTTGTGACTTTGAAGTTATGCCATGTGAACGGTTGTGCATGTTATCAAGTCAATTATTAGTAAATAGTTAAACAATGTAAGAGTCTACCGGTAAAACAGTTTGTCATCGAGCATAGTATACTGCAAATAGTGCATTTGCGAGACAGGATTATGCGACATCCGTAAGCAAAAGATTGAGACATCCACCGAATCCCCACCACTCTTTGCTTACTTCCAATCCAACCCAAAAACAGCAATCGCTATTTTCTGATATCTTCAGAACTACAAAGATCCGGTGAGAATATGAAGTGTTGATACAGATTTATCATAATGACGTAGGTGGATCTGACATAAGACTAGTTAGGCAAGAAAAACAAACTTACTGAGAAACTTTGTTTAATCGTGGTTCTAAGATACGAAACTACTCCTAGGCAAATCCTAACGATATGTCTATTGAACGAATAATACGTAGGTGGGTGGGTATACGTAAGTGATAAGGTGGGCATGTAATGCAATGGTCAGCCTATAATGAGCCCAATTCTACGATCGTAACATGCATTGTTTTTTTTGTTATAACTAGGTGTCTACAGAAATGTGTCAATACAATGGGAAGAGCTGAAAGATCTTTGGACCCAATTTATACAACCTATTTTATATAATGAAATTAAATTATTTATTTGTTACAGACTGGTAATTAAAGATTTGGTGGAGGAAATAAACCTTAAATATTGATAATGGTAAATTTTATTCAAGTTAATCTTGTAGTTGTATGGAAAGTTTTCATTGTAATAAATATATGTGACTATAGATTAGATATTATTCATATCCACTTTAAGATCCAACAGCTTCCATCCATTTGGTATGAGACTATCTTAAAAAATATACCTATATCTTCTTCTTTCTTTCTCTAGAAAATGTATTACTTTACTTATAAACCTCAGGGTGTGTATTATTGTTATACTAAATGTAATTGTCCTATCCCTTTATCTTCCAAGACTTCCTTTCTTCTTCGCTTCCATTCTCCTTGATGTTCCTCTTCCTACATGCAGACTATTTGACTCTTGTTTACCCAATCTAAGTAGTCGCGTGTATAGCCTTCATACTAAATGTTTTTATGATGTCTCTAAGATCATTACAACTATACATACAACCATCTTGACTTTCATTAATATATTTTAGTAGGTACCTATTCACTTCATACATTGCCCCTAACACTATGGGAAGTTTTTTATGACTTTTTTAATTTAGGCGTCACACCGTTGGTTAGTTAGCCAGTATTTGTATGTAAATGGATAATAAGAAAATTTGTATATTATGAAAATTTGTTCTCTATACTTCTACTCTTTGTAATCGAGCCCAGGAAATTCCAGACTAGTCGAATAATGCGCCCTTTCTCCCGCATACTTGCGAAATGTGGAATGAGATCCCTCCACAAACATTCCGCAGTGATACAGACAGAATACAATCAGATGACGAAAGAGTTCTTCAGGGTCGACAACGCCCCAGTGTTGGTAATGCCATAGGCGACGGTGACCGCTTACCATATGGCGAGCCGTTTGTTTGTTTGCCACTGAATCAAATATACGTGGTATATAGTCCACCCGCCATCAATGCCACTGAATTACCACACCAATTTAGTAAAAAATAAGTTTATGAGCAAGACTTGACGATTCGATCGCATTTTCTATATCGAATCAATCTATATTTAAAAAAATCCCCAACTAATTATTACCAGGGATCCTAAGGAGGCTAAGGAGCTCCGTAACCGTAACCGAAACTATCGGATATCTCAAAATTCCGAAATAAAAATATATCCGTAACCGTATCCGTTTCACAACTTTCGGATAGTTTCGTATAAATACGAAGTACAAACGATTAACGAATACTAATCCTACACCCCCTTCCCGCTCCTGAAAAGTATTCAGAAGTCAGAGTTGCCAGACGAATGCGTAATACTAATAACGTACGATTATAATAATGCCGTTGGGAAGTCGAAGAAACTAATACTCAGAGCCATACAAATAACTACCAATCAGAAAAAATAATTAGAAAATACAATAATTATGTATATTTTATTATGTACATGTTAATAATTATTTTGTTTTTATCTAATTTATTTTTTATGTTCACTTTACACTTCATTTATGTTGCCATTTTTTGTTTTAAAGTTTTAACTAAACGTATGCTAAGGCAAATTTGTAAGATATTTTAAACTTCATTTTATTGGTACGATAATCTTACGTTCATTGACTTCTAAGACAAATGTTTCTTATTTGTCTTAGATTGACTTACACTCATCTGGCAACCCAGTCTGTCCTCCAGTGCTGCCAACATGCGGAAAGCTCCCCGCATTGAGGGGATAAAGTGAATAAAAGTGGGTAATAATATTATATTAACAAACATATTATTTATTGGGTTTATTTATTTGGATGTAAGGGACAATCAGTGCGTAAAATAGATCGAAACGCAATGAAACAGTTCCATCTTATGAAATCACTGTTCCAGTTCTTAAAGTTTTTTAAGCTATAACAGCGTGCGTACTAAACTTGTTAGTGTCGTCAATATTACTTAAAAATGTTTTCAACCTCGCTCCTGTCGTTCTTTTTTTTGTAATAAATAACAGTAAATAACTTTGCTAAATATCTAAATACTTTTAATAAAATACAGTTTATTTAATCATATGGCGTGACAGTTACGGTAGTAATTTAAAAGCTCTAAATTTTGCCAAATACATATCCTAAGATGATATAGAAATATAATTATATATGTGTATATTAAGTACCGTGGGATGCCGGGCTAGAATAGCATCCCCCCTTTTCTTCCCGAGGGAGTCGTAAGAGGCGACAAAGGGAATTGTACCGGAAGGTGGGCAGCAGCGCCTTCTGAGCTAACGTCATCTTTTTACTGCGATCCCCAAGCCGCCTGCCAAGCGTGGGGATTTTGGCAAATACCCCTTATGAAGGGGGGAGGCCTATGTTCAGCAGTGGACTTCTTTCGGCTGACGATGATGATGATATTAAGTATTAAATTACTAAATGGAACCAAAATCATTCATTTTCGTTTTATAGTATTTACTAAAATTATCTGAATGTTATGGTATATATTGGTTATAAATTAGAACATGTATCCTAAAAAATGTTATACAGGTGTAAGTTAGTAAATTATACGTTTATAATTTTTTTTTTTAAAGAGAAGTTTCTACTTATAAGCGGATACTTCTATACTATTACAATCTAGCCAATAATGGCTAATAAGTAATTTAAATATAACGTAAGTTGCTAGGTAGAGTATAACTAAGAATGTGTCCATTACTTATTGTCTCTATTAAGGGGAAGGCACTTTGTTTTTGTGTTTTTTATAGGTAGCACTCACTGAACTACGTATTGTTTGCACTCATTTACACTAACTCAAAAGGTTTTGTCCTTTTCAGTCTTCTCACAATGTCTATGTTGTCGAGGAGCTGGATAGCCTCGACGTTCACATGATGATGAAGCCTTTGTTGGTGAGCTTCAGCATACTTTTTAACAATATCTGTGACCAAGTCCACCTTGAGGTCACGATGGAGGTCGTCATTTCTAACGTACCAGGGTGCGAAATTATGATAATTATTTTATACTACTCTATCCAAATAATCCTGAGAGCAACAAAAATTGACATTATTTTATGATTTATGTGACACCCTGATTGAAACCATTGGTATCGAGGATTTGCATTATGTGGTATATTTAAAAATATTTTTGGGAGCTATTTCTGCATTATTGGTACACAATGATACGAAATAATCACGTTTACTTATAAGGTTTGACATATCTGATAAATTTATACATATATTGATGATTATAACAAGATTGAATTGATGAAAAGTAAAAAACTGAATCAGCTTTGAACCACTATGAACCAATGGATATCAATCTGACGTCAGTTAGTTCGGGAACTGTCGGCGTGTCTTTGATGCGGAGTAGGACGGAGCTTAATAACATATTTTCAATTCGTTATAACTTTTAATAGCAATGAAATAAAAAAAATGAAAATTGTTTGCTATACATAATACTAATGTACAATCTTTCGATTTAGGATAAGTTTTTTTTTCATAGACTCAATTCTACCATTGTACAAAGATACTCCATCTTTGTACGACAATGATTGAGAGTTATCTCCTAAAATACTGATCTACTTCTGAAAACTCCTTTATTAAAGGAAGTGTCATAACCATATTAATTCTCTTATAGTAGAGTTTACAGATAAAAATCACGATATTTATAAAACAAATTGGAGAAATATTAGATGAATGGCTGTTTTACTATTTCACTCTGGTTAAAGTGAATAAAATTCATGTAAAGAAATAAAGCGTGAAAAAAAATCTAGGTTTCCAAGTTTCCATTTCGTCAACAAAAAATTCGCGACATTATATCTAAATTTTAAACATGTACATGTATACAATGGGTTTCTAACGTGTTTGAGATAAGTTTCGGTTGTCAAGCGATATAATTATATAGTTAGTTGTTAGTTAGTGTAGGTTTAGGTACCATAATAAAATACCTATTACGTTTTCTTTTTGTGATTCATCATGGCGGAAAATTCATTTGATAGATTGATACAAGACTACCGGGGTTTTCAAGCTTTTGCTTAGTGTGTCGGGGAACTCAAAATTATAGGTTGGCAGCACTGCTCCCCTCCCTCACTCTTGCCCTTCCTCTCCTCTCCTTTTAGTCGTTCGTTACTCGTTACTCGGTAGTTGGCTGTTGGCCTGCCTTAACGGTCGGTTAGTTTTTTACTACCAAAGAATAAGTAAATTCGGCGGCTACTTTCACGCGTCTTCTCACAGTCTAGCCAAGCGGTGGTAAAACTAAATTGTGATTTAGTTCGAGACCGTTGAGTGAATTTTGTGCATACCATTGCCATTCACTATTGATTAGACTTTCTACACAATGACCACAGAAATAAAGAATAACGTGCCCGAGAAAGCGGAGAAGGAGAAGGAACAGAAGGAGGACCCGCCGGCGGATAACGCGCAAAACAAAGAAGAGGCAACTGCGACCAGCGAAAAGGGCGAAGAAAAGACCGTTGAGAAAAAAGTGGAGTCGCCTCCGCCCAAACCCATTGTTCATAAAATCAATTTTGAAAAAGATATCGTGTATCTGTACCAGCTCTCGCGTACGCCTTTGTTACCATCGACTTCGCCTTACTGTTTGAAAGTAGAAACATGGCTCCGTCTTGCTGGCATCAAATACGAGGTAAGTGCATCAAATATTCTTTTTGTGAATAGCTTGCGTTTGTAGGTATATTTTATGAACTGCTTTACTATTACTGGTAACTATTATTTAAAAAAAAATTAAGCCGTCAGTCATGAATATTGCAGGCGTCGTTTTTATTGAGCCGTTTTTCTGTTTCTCTTTATTAATTGGATGTTATTCTTTGTATCTACAAAATTGTGTATACTCCGAATGATTGGTGATGTAAAATTTAATTAAACCGCGAATATTTTTTTGTTAATCCTGCAATGGCAATTTTTTATTGTTTGCTTATTTTATTATGGTGTTATTTTATTTTTATGTACTTACTAATTATTTCTTTTTTAAAACAATAATGGATATTTAACAAAAATACATTTTAACATACTACCTATATAATAGTAGGTATAACATACTATACTTTAGGTAAGCTGGTTAGATATCAGAATATCAGGAAGATTTAAATTTAGGCTTAAAATTATACAAACTATTTCCCTAAAAAAACAAAAAAAAAACGATGTCTTCTGGCATGTATAAACTGATAATGAAGTTATTCCTTTAAACAAGTAGGCTACTACATATTACAAATGGTCTTAGTGACATTATGATCGCAAAATGAAGCTCAAAATTTGAGTATAATAGAACCTAGGTTACAAATTGTCACTGTCTGCTATTTTAAGCATTTTTGTTCCGATTTCCTAACTTACAATATAATATGTTGCTTGTGGAGTAAAATGTAAAATGCACACATCAAAATTGTCTAGAAATATAATAATATTGTTTCGAACTTCAAGTCTTTCCTTAATTATGTATTGTACAATGTACATAATTAATAACTATATAAAAAGCATATTTATGTTATAGAGTAACACTCAATGATGACCATTAGGGTGGCTAGCTACCCTTTCAGTTAGACATATAATATATCCACACAACCCACAGGCACAATTGACCCATCACTTTTATCTTGGATATTGGAAATAATTATGATATACCTCTCAAAAAAATAAGGGTGGGTATTTCTTAATTCATATTATTTAAAAAAGATGCACTGAATTATTTGAACACAACAACATGATATAGGTAAACACGTTTAAAAAAATAATTATATTTTTACTAATCTGGGGAAAAGTCCGTGAAATTAAATTATGGCATTTAAATTGCGGATATTATCTCCCCATAGCCCGGATGTTTTCTTGCAGCCTCTTGGGTAGTCCCTCAATGATATCCTTGACATCAGATTATGGAATATTGTTCCAATCCTCTAGCTAGAGCTAAAGCTGGTAATCGAGTCCCAACTCGCATTTTCACTTGTTCCTGACGTGTTTGAGAACAAATATTCTTCCATTGCTCCATAGTCCATAATCGGCGTAATCTCGTCTCGTCCGATTGAGTCTGAGTGGGTCGGAAAGCACGCAGTTTTTTTAGCCAACCTTTTATCGTCCTTTTACTGACATTATTTACTTCGAATAGCCGGTTACAGGCTTCAGTAGCATTACAGAAGATACAGCAAAGCGGTCGTACCGAGCTGAAATGCAGCGATGGCGAAGTCTTAGTGTGAGAACCAGTCCCCCTAAAGCGCCCAATGACATCTCAAACAGTCGTCCATGGAAAACCAAGAATACGAGTGAACCGACGTTGGCTGTACCGCCTGTACCCTGCGTCAGTAAGGGCCAAAGCCCTAAATTTTTCCAGCTGGTTCCCAACGTTCTCCAATCGCATCTAACGGCATTAATTCTAGTTTATAACTCAATTAAAACCTTTCAGATAGATTACAAACTGAAACTACAGCTACGGTATTTGAATCACTAAAAGTAAAAACGAGTTTTTTGAAATCACACCAGAAAAGCTCAAAAATTACATTTTAAATCCAAAAAATGGGGTAAACGCAGTAAAAACACTTAGTGTCTTCGTTTCTTTTCTTGCCAAAGTACCTAGTTATTGGCTAACCAACATTTAACATTATCAAAGAAACGCCGTAAAGAACCAAATAGTAACACTTGGGATGGGTAGGCGGTTACTTGTGCGTGTCGTTCTGGTCTTATAAAACTATTTATCAATATCACTACTTATTATAAAACAAAGTCCCCGCGCCGCGTCTGTCTGTCTGTCTGTCTGTCTGTTCGCGATAAACTCAAAAACTACTGCACCGATTTTCATGCTGTTTTCACCAATAGATAGAGTGGTTCTCGAGGAAGGTTTTAGGATATAATTTATTAAGTTTTTGTATACATTGGCTAAAATATAACGATATTTGTTGGAGAGGTTGGAAAAAATAAGCCGTCTGGGAGCTTTCAACGAAAACGCTGCCTAAACCCTTTGAGATATAACAAAATGATGTATGGTGGAATTGTGTATCTTATACAGGTCTACAAAAAAGTCCGCGATGGCATATGTTTATCTCCTAAGGATAACATACTATAACCACATTTTTACACTTTAAAAGTTGATAAAAAGGCCGACTAAAATCGGACCGTGTTTTCCATACTTCTATATTAATCCTTATCAAAATAAATCATTTCGTATTCAAGATTGTTCCAATAGCTGTAGATTACTTTTTGAATTGTTCAAATCGGACATTCTATTCGAAAGATATTACGAAATTAAAAAATGTCAAACTAATCGAAAAATAAATCGCCGCGCGCCGCACCGCAGCGCAGCGGGAAACGCGGTGAGGTGAGGGGGGCGGGAGAATTTATGAAATAGGTAAAGTGCGGTCGCGGACCAGGAAGACCTTTATCTGCGCGGTTCAAACGCGCGGTCCGAAAAAAAACCTTAGAATTAAGATAGGATAATGGATACAGCAGGTAACGCGGTGAGAGGGCACCGAAGTGCGGGAATACTTTTGGAGTATACGGAATATATACGCTTTCGCGCCTAAACTACTGAACCGATTTAAATGAAATTTGGTATAGAGATAGTTTGAGCCCTGGGGAAGGACATAGGATACTTTTTATCGCGATAAACTGTAGCCCACGCGGGTGAAACCACGGGGAACAGTTAGTATTTAAATATATTTGAAACCTTATAGTTTACTGAAAAAGATACAGACATCATAAAAGTGTTTTTTTATAAATTAAAAATCGTGCTCAGTTCATTTATTTCCTAACATAAATGTTTTACCTAAAGTAGCCCAAACAACCAAACAAGGTGCCTACAAGCCGATAACGAGCAATATGTTTTTATATTCATTTTGATTTCATTATGTTACGGACTGAATTTACCTACATAATATGTGCTTAGTTTGACAATGCGTCAAAGATCTGATCCGATGTGAGAAATCACGATATAACTAATTTGATACGAAGGCGTGCACTAACAAATATATCAACCAAACATGAATTATAAAGGCTACTTCGGATCGTATTTTCACGAATATGGTCTAGTGCACAAGTGCTCTTGTATTTATTGTTTTTATTCAGGCTTGCGTCTGACCGCCTCTATCTCTTATCCTCTCTAGATATAGGCCATAAATAAGGAAGGGAGAGGACTGTGGTGAGTAGCCTGAGTACGTGCGGTAAACAGTATCCGCCGCAGGCCGTTGCCCTTCTGTCTTATCCTGGAGCTAAATAATGTCGTTATAATTTATCACTGTTCCGCAAAGAAGAAACTTTGAACCAAAACAAACAAACAATCAAATCATTCCTGTTTATAAAATTAGTATAGAAGTATAGATGTCAATGTCTTATTTGAATATAATTTAAAATTTGTTTTGTCCCCTATATTATCATCGGCGTTAGCCACCAAAACTGTATATTGTCATCGCAATTAGCCATGCGTGCTAAACAATTCCATCGACGTCCGAGATCTGCTATGTAATTGCAATGCAGATGATAAAATGACCATATATCGCTGTCATCCAAGGCTGTTGTTACAATATAAGTGAAGCACATATGCACAAAGTTATCATTAGCAAAGAGTACCTTTCATTCATAAAAAGTACCTTACTGATGGTGTCATCCTGTCATCCATACAATCTGTATTTATAATTCTATCTATACCTTTTAACGGCTTTGTCCTGAGTGACTGATTGACCAACTGACTCATAGATAATGTACTACAGCCTAAGCCTAATCGCTGGACGTGGCCATATGTAATTTAGAGGGTTTTTTGGAAATTACCCCTCAAGGCGATTAAATAGGATAACCAATATTTGTATGAAAAAATATTCTACGCGAGCGGAGCCGCGGAGCAGGTCGGTTGTCTATAGTTCTTCTTATTTTTTACAGTACGAAGTATTAAGAGCAAGTTTATTGAACCCCTCTGTTACTCTGTATGCTGGCATAATCTTGCGTCTGGATCTCTAATCAATTGGTGCCTGAATTCCCACTGAGCATGCATGCATTCGTTGCGCCTCGTTCTCGCTGGGTGGCCGCAAGTAGGTGGTACTTGGCTGGCTAGCGATAGAACAAACGCCTCTTGTTCCAAAAGGCATAAGACAGTGGATCAGTTGCGATTGCGACGCTCTATACTAGCTCTTGGATAAGACCACTGCGGTCGACGACCTCTAAGCTCCGATGATGGGCGGTAATATAACGAATAGTAGCTCTCGTCTTTCAGTCATTAATTTTCAAGATAGAGCTGTTACACTCGCTATTGCAGCTGTAATTCATTTTCCTCATGTATTTTTATAACATTAGCTACAAACACTATGTTTGAGCAGCAAATGTGGTTGTATAGTACGTACAATTTATCTTGGCAGCTCTGAACATAGGCTCTGTTAACTTTTGCGCATGTACTTTCGCGAAGAAAAGTTATATTGCCAGATAAACAAATATACGATCAGAAAACGCATTTCGATAACAGATTTGATAACTCAAACGCAGGCATTATTTACGTATTTATACAATACTAGCTGCGCCCCGCGGTTTCACCCGCGTGGACTACATCATAGATTAAGTAGACTATGACTACATTTAACTCGATAAAAAATTGATATAAAAAATAGATGTTGGCCGATTCTCAGACCTTCCCGATATGCACACAAAATTTCATCAAAATCAGTCAAGCCGTTTCGGAGGAGTATGGCAACGAAAACTGTGACACGAGAATTTTATATATTAGATAGTTTTTAAACTGTATCATAAAGTTTAAAATTTATAACACTGTAACTAATCACTGTCGCTGATGGGGGAAATCCCAAATATAAACTCGTCGGCCTCTTCCATACCATGTGAGGTGTGGAAGTTGTGAATGCATCTTTATATATTATATTACATCTTGGTCAAAATTATCTACATTAGTAATAGTAATAGGTCTTGAACTAGACCTTTTTTTACCAGGCGTGCGGAATATTGAAATTAATCCCAAAACATTGCTCTCCTTTGCGATCCGATGTATTGTGCGTTGAGACACACCAGTTGCGTTAGCAACTCTTATAAACGTTATCTACATCTTTTACGCCTTTGCCTTTCTCGTCTTTCATGTACTGAGTTAAATAATAAACATATTTTCTCGTCTGGCAATTTAAAACACTACTATGCTTTGGCGGCATATTTGGCGAAATAAGTACCCACTAACACTTGAAAATAAGCAATTAAAATTAACTTAACACTTAAACAAAAAACTTAATATCAATAATAACTATCAACAATAATAATTAATAACAACGAAAAATAAACACAACCAAACCTTTTTGTAACCGACTGTGTGTCAAGACAGAGATAGCGACACGAACACCAAAACAATGCTGAAGTGTGAGTGAGACATAATACCTCGTACCGAGTATTGCCGAACAATCACAAAGTTTGCGAAGTTAACAAAAAGAGATGTGCAATGTGCGTGCTTGTGGGTGTTGTTTAATCGATTATTATCCGAATCGATTAAAATTAAGTAATAAAAAGACATTTTCATTCGATTTTATAATAAATGTTCTCAAACAGTCGTTACTCTGGAAATCTTTATTAGATATCTAAAATTTAAGTAAACGACTTTTAACAGAAAAAACAATATGTTACTGCACATTTCTTTTATAATTAACGACTTAAACTCAATTATTAACGATAAAATTCACTTCATAGTTCATTTACTTAGTTAAATATCTCCTATACATTAAAATGGATGAACTCGAAATGTAACTAATCGATTACGATACTTGATCGTCTATAGGATTAATTGGTTTAACGTAAGGCGCGTCTCTAGCCTATACCACCGCCCCGCGCACCCCGCCTCTTGCCACCATTTGGTTCCTAAAATATGCTACTGCGCAGGAATCAGCGCCAACTTCAGAGCTGCCAAGATAAATTGTACGTACTATACACAGCGCTTTACTTTGTGCCGATTAGCGTATTACATTACAAACGAGCTTGTTTCCACAAGGATTCTAAGAATCCTGTAATAAAGTAACACATACTGTACACATGAACAGTCAGTACGCACGTTTTAGGTGGTTTTAGGGCTAAACGATAGATGTAGCGTTGACAGGTGACGACATGGTGGTGTGCTATTAGCGCGGCGTACATAGGTTCTGTGCCAGGCGGCGATACAGTAGCGCAGCCCGTCTAAGATGCCGTGGTGGCAGGCGCTAGTAGTGCAGTATGCCTGAGATGATGTTGTAAAGGCACAGAGTAGATGGTTATCTACTACAGGGGCACAAATCCATAAGAGCGTCCATATAAATTAGCCTATTCTTGTAGGTAGAGCTGCGACAACAAGGTACTAAATATCGAAAAGGTGCTTTATTAAACATAATTACTAGTATGTTTTTCTGATTCCGTACATTGTGTAAACACGTAGGCAATCAGAATGTTTCGAGTATGTCAAAAAGAATGTGTATTCCTCCTGGAATTGTTCATGTACCATATTGTACTATTTAGGTTTGGTTAAACTTAAATAAAGAATCGCGGAATCGAGCGGCACAGCTAGCGATGGGTTCTTTCCCGAGTATTTATCCGCTGGACAGTAAATACTCATAAATACCCGTTTCTTCTCGAGTTTTTATCCAAACTGACAGTAAATACTCTGACGTCATTTCAAAGGAATAATGCGAGTTGCAATGCAAAATTGACGTGTATTAATTATGTTAAAATTTCATTTTGTTGGTGCGGTCGCCTGTAATAACAAGAATTAACTACGTTTTATAGTTTAAAATAATGTCATAGTATTAAATTTCTGAAAAATGTACTCGGCATAAACTTTAAAATTATGTAACCATATAACCCAGTCGGGTTAGATGAAAAATGGCCTCCACATTGCATTAATTCCTGTCCCAACAATTATTGCATTAGCTTTTCGAAGGGTCAGTGGTCTAAATTCAAAATAGCGATCAACCTCAATCTCGTAATTAGCCGCCATCTTGGCTTTTAGTTTTTCGTTTATAACTTGCCCCATGCTCGCTTCTCGAGAAAAAATATATGTCTGAAGTTGTTCATTAAATAATTTCGTACATTTAATTCTACATTTATTTTTTCGTAGAACCGATATTTTTCGAATTAAACGGGAAAAGACTGTAATAACAAGAATTAACTACGTTTTATAGTTTAAAATAATGTCATAGTATTAAATTTCTGAAAAATGTACTCGGCATAAACTTTAAAATTATGTAACCATATAACCCAGTCGGGTTAGATGAAAAATGGCCTCCACATTGCATTAATTCCTGTCCCAACAATTATTGCATTAGCTTTTCGAAGGGTCAGTGGTCTAAATTCAAAATAGCGATCAACCTCAATCTCGTAATTAGCCGCCATCTTGGCTTTTAGTTTTTCGTTTATAACTTGCCCCATGCTCGCTTCTCGAGAAAAAATATATGTCTGAAGTTGTTCATTAAATAATTTCGTACATTTAATTCTACATTTATTTTTTCGTAGAACCGATATTTTTCGAATTAAACGGGAAAAGACGGGGAAATTTAATTATTATAGTAAAATCTCATTTAACATTGACTAAGGAATAAGTGTAGATAAACGAAGTTGTTTGGAACAAGGGTGTCAATAATTTTTATCTGCTTTTTTTCTGAGGCTTAAAGGCGGCAATCGATCTGTCAACATGAAAATTTTCATTATGTGTTCGTTAATGTGTACGAGTGTGGGAAATTGAAATAAAGTTGTGAAAGTGACTTTTCTAGTTGCTCCAAAAAAGTCCGTGTAAAGTTTATAAAGTTCCACTAGGTACCTACTTTACTATAACACTAGCAAAAAAATAAATGGGGCAGTTAATGTAGAAAATCAAATAATGAACAACTTCAGCCATAACATTTTTTCTCGAGAAGTGAAAAAGAGGCAAGTTATTAACGAAAAACTAAAAACCAAGATGGCGGCTAATGTCGAGGTCGAGGATGATCGCTGTTTTCAGTTTAGACTCCCACTGACCCTTCTAAAAGCTAATGCAATAATTGTCGGGATAGGAATTAATGCAATATGGAGGCTATTTTTTGTCTAACCCAACTGGGTTACATGGTTACATAATTTTAAGTTTATACTGAGTACATTTTTCAGAAATTTAATACTTACTTAGATATTATTTGAAACTATTAAACGTAGTTATTACTTGTTACTACAGGCGACCGTACCAACAAATTTAAATTTTGTCATATAATTCATTACATTACATTACAAATTACAAAGAAAAGGTCTGAACTTTCGTAATTTTGATTGTTATTCAAATAAATGATCATTTTTTTCAGGATTTTTAATCCTTACGTATATCTCACGATTATATCCCACTCTTTGTAGTCGTAAAGGCATAAATCACTATTGTAGAAGCAAAGATAGGTCCTAATCTATCATAACATAATCTAATAACACGAATTGGAGCTGAAACCAGCAATGATATGTTGCAATTTTCACGCAAAAATATTTACTCACGTATTTGGATAAATACTCAGTAAAAATGAGTAAAAACGGATAAATACCCATATTTTCCTTTCTTCTCAGTATTTACTTTTTGAGTATTTACCCAGTGCCCATCTCTAGGCACAGCGCGCAAGTGAAATAATATCGAAAATGTATCACTCAGTTGTGGGTTGTGGGTCGCCCCTATTACTCAGCCGCTCGATTTGCCGAGACCGCCCGAAGCTTCCTTTCGGGTCTCACATTTAATTTTGTGAACCCCTCTGTGAACGCGCAAGCACACATCGCTACGCATGTAATAAAGTACCTATTGCCGCGGTGTGAATGTCTACAGCTTCCTCAATGCGAAAAAGTGAAATCTACATATGACAACTTTCAGTGTCGATTTGACTGCCTCACTGTTTCAACTCCTAATTTAGGTGCCAAAAAGCCTTCGATTTTATGATCCATAAACAGTGTGTCAGCCGACGACACGGGTCATCAGCTCGCACATCTGTATCTTCGGAACGAATGAGGCTACGGTGAAGTATTATAGCTCAAAATTTGAGGAAAAAATGATTGCCAAATAAAATAAAAAAATTAAGGTTCTAGCTAGAATACTTTTTGAGCTATGAGCTATAACAACTGTGTAAGCCGGCGACCCGTGTCACCAGCTCGCACATCTGTATCTCTAAAACGCGTGAAGATAGAGTTTCGCTGAATAGCTCAAACAAGGTTGTATAAATAAATACCTTGGCTGGGAAAGTTTCAAGTCTCTACATAGGATACTTATTGAGATATGAGCTAAAACAAGTGTGCGAGCCGGCGACACGGGTCCCCAGCTCGCACACCTGTATCTCTGAAACGCGTAAAGGTAGAGTTTCGTTTAATAGCTCAAAATGTAGGTCATAACTTTTCACTTTGACAACAAAATTTTGAACACCATAGACCCAGTAGTTTCAGTGCAAAAAGCAAAAAACTGATTCGCCGCCAAAAATTTCAAAATTATTTCCAAAACTTGTTCGAGCGTCGTGTTGCCGTTTCGTGCGCTACACCATTACAAGCGAATCTGGCCGTAAGGTATGAAGCAATAAAAAGCAATAAAGGTCATTTTAGCGTGGACTCTGAAAGTCGCAGAGAGAGTAGGTAATAACCGGTTAGATCCTGTACTGAGAGCCAAGACCAAGGGCTTGCTAACAATTTGCAAAGAACTGTTTTCGTTCGTTCTCCAAATATAATTTTAGAAACAAAAACAACCGGTAGGTACGGTTATGGTAGGTAGCGATAACAAATTCATCTAATTTCAATTAGTAGTTTTACGGGAAGAAACAAAACTATCTTTCTGTTCCTATTTAACCCCATTCAGGGTTATTGTTCATAATTAGATTAGCCCATGTGTTAATCCAATACCTAAATTATCTAGATTTTGAATTTCATCAAAATCGGTGTAGAAGTTATGGTGATACGTGGTATTATAATAACAAACATTCACACACACACACACAAACTTTCGCATTTATAATACTAGTTGTGCCCCGCGGTTTCACCCGTAGGTATCTTCCCGTCATGCCACAGGAACCTTTTTCCGTCATAAAAAGTAGCCTATGTGTTAATCTAGGGTAGGTATATAATTAGGTATGCTATCTCCATCCCAAAAAATCTGCACTGCAATTTGCAAAAAAATTATTGGCATACCCACCTATTTAATTTGATATGGAATACTTTTCACCATTAACCAGCTCGGTGAAGGTCGCTCTTCAAGGAATCCTGTTCTATTTCGTCGTAGGTAAAAAAGCATTCGGTATCCTTTGTATATGCGTCGACTAGTGGATAATTAGAAGAAAAATAGACCTTATTATAACTGGGTTAGAGTAGATATGTTGTTAAATGCTATCGCCGTTGTATAATATGTTCGGCTTTTCCTTTGAAATAAGCCGCCTTCGCCGCGGTCGGTGTTTTTGGGAATGTAAACAAACAGAATTTTTCAGTAAAGCAGTCTTATTACTAAGGCAATAGAGGTCATTTTAGCGTGGGTTCCGAAAGTCGCAGAGAGTGGGTAGCTCTTTACGGACGCATAGGTAGTTAGGTACACGAGAACGAATTGCCGCGCATCTATTTTAGGTATTGAGTCCTACTACTACATTCGGATTCGCTAGGCGTCGAAATTATGAGTAAACTGACGCAGCTTAATTGTTAGGGATAGATAAGTCGATTTTGTCAATTGTTATTAGGTCGATTTTTGTTAATTATTATAAGTAGCAGATTATACTACATAGCCTTTATGTATACCTGTATAAATGTATAGCATCATTAGTAAATTCTAAGTTAGAAAATGTTACGATGTGCTGACCTGTGATTAGAAAGAGACGCACCTCCCGCAAGAGCGGGACAGCGATATAGATCGCGCGCGCGCCATGCGACGCTCTGATTGGACGAGAGGCGCGTCATACCCACTGGTGCCTGGCACTAGTTGCCGACACAAAAATTGTACTTAAGCTAAGAGAAATCCTGTTTTAATGGTATTGCTTCAAAGTGTTGTATCTGAACCTAAATATACAGTCCACAAGTTTATGGAAAGGAGTCACTCAAGAGTTTCATTTCATCGAGCACCCTGACCCCAATATTAATACTTGAGCCTACTTTTATTTAATTTTTCTAGCCATGTATTTTTTTTATGCTTACGTTTGATTTGTTTTCAAAAAGATTGAGAGAAAGTAGATACCATTTATTTAATTAACCGATTTCCAAAAAGGAGGAAGAGCGACCCACTCTCTGCGACTTTCGGAACCCACGCTAAAATGACCTTTATTGCTTTCTATTGCTTCATACTTTACGGCCAAATAAGCTTGCAATGGTGTAGTGAACGTGACGGCAACACGACGCTTGCACACATTCAACCGGCATCGGCAAAGCAGTCTTATTACTCAATGCATAAACTATATTGTTAAATGCAAGAAAAAAATACAAAATTCTTTAAACTATTGGCTAAAATATATCGTTTTTTATGTACCTCCTATATAACAAAATACTGTCTCCTATGAACTTCTGTTTTCGTGGTACCCAAGTAAGGAAGTAGGTACTTAAGGTAGTAACTCTGTCTGTCTGTTACGCTTTCGCGCTTATACCACTGAACCTATTTATATGAAGCCTCATTTACAAATTGAATGTGATTATTTAGTTAAGTACGAGTGACATCAATTAAAAGCAATAATATATGAAAGTAGGAAATATTTTTATGGCGATGATGGCTCAGTGGTAGCGACGTCGGCTTGCGATCCGTAGGACGTGGGTTCCAATCCTGCAATGAGCTTGAGCTTTCGGTGAAGGAAAACATCGTGATGAAACCATAGCTTGGTGGTAGGGTATTTTCTAGTACTCGCCTGGCTAGCTACCACCCTCTCGTTAAGAATTTGTCGCCAAACACCTATCGGTGTGTTCCGGCAGCCTCACTTGAGAGCCAGTTCCCAGTCCAGGTGTAGCTTGACGCCATCTTCGACCGCATCGTCCTTAAACATCAAGCGACTTGTGGTCAAACGCTACCCTGTAATCAGTAAAAAAATAATATAATATTATGATATGTTGTTAAATTTATCGTCGGGTAAGTTAGCATTTTCTGATTTGAGTTCTATAATTATTTGTATACTGTAGTGTACTTTTATTTATTTTTACATAATTACGATACGATATTTTGAGATCGAATATAATCGATTCACTAGGTTCTGATTTACGATCCAGAAGATCGATTCGACGCAAAAAGCGGGCATCCATAACAATGGTCTATGACTCTATGTCCCACTCCTGTCAATGTCACTGACAGTGACAATCAATTTGCTAGTTTTTTTTTTATATTTGGCAATTGTCTACTTTGGACATTTCTGCCAGTGTCACGTCATTATAATTTTCCAAAAATAGCGGCAACGGTACAAATTTAGAAAAAGGGCTGTCCAAGAAACCAGTAAAGCTGAAATAAAATTAGTATGTATTATTGAATTAGTAACGTAGGCAGAACACAACTACATATTAATCAATTTGCTAGTACATAGAATAAAAAGATTCGTTTTTGTTTATGTTTGGTAAATTAATAACTTATTTAAGTAGGACCGACCTCCAAAGCGTGAAAAGGAATGGCAATGGCATAATGGCAAAGAAAATGCGAAGTGCGTTCAAACCATCCAAGCATCATCTAAGTTAAAAAATTACATTAGACACTACGAACTTAAATAATCAATATCTTTTTTTTCTGCAGTTTTCATAAAAGTTTCTTAAATAACCAGGGCCGGATTTAAATTTGTGCCGCCCTGGGGCACTGAAGAAAATGCCGCCCTATGACTTAAATTTTATTTTAATAGTTTTGATATCGTTTTTAGTTAAATTTCCTATATTATAATATACAAAATTTGAATGTGATACATAATACTTGAATTATATTTCTTGAAAGATAAAATGTTTATTTAAAAGAATTAGTTAATTATATATTGTATAGAAAATTTTATCTCACTTTCCAAATTTTGCCGCCCTAGAAAATTTGCCGCCCTGGGCACTAGCCCCGACTGCCCTAGTATAAATCCATCACTGTAAATAGCTAACAAAGCGAGTCCAAACCAAACTCGCTTAGACTTAGTGCTTGTTACTCGTCGAGGAGTTCCAGTAGCAGTCTCTGAAGTTCACCTTCAGGTCACACCATCATTGAAGTCCGAGACGACCAGACGTGAAACCCTTCTTACTTTTAGCGAAATAAAATATGTTATAAAATATGTGAAGTATCAAATTTGGTTTATCGAATCCTGTACTATTCCGTCGTGGTTAAAAAAGCACTCTGTATCCTTTGTAAATGCGTCGGCTAATGGATAAAGAAGAAAAATAGACCTTATTACAACTTCTTTAAAGTATGTTGTTAAATGCTATCGCCGTTGTATAATTGGTTCGGCTTTTCCTTTGACAAAAGCCGCTTCCGCCGCGGTCGGTGTTTTTGGGAACGACTAGGGCCGGCCGGGAACTCAATAGGGCTGCGCCACGCGGTTGATCGCATCCATTCGACATTCGAGAAGGTACTACACTGCTCGCTCTCTCGGATCTGCTGCTCTCACTGACCCTTTATTTGTATAGTTTATAATAAAATATATTTATAATTAATAAAATATGTCTTTTATATTTCAAATGTATTTTATTTAAAACCTATTTATGAATTGGTAAAACATCACTATCACTACTTATTATAAAACAAAGTCCTCCGCGCCGCGTCCGTCTGTCTGTCTGTTCGCGATAAACTCAAAAACTACTGCATTGATTTTAATGCTGTTTTCACCAATAGATAGAGTGGTTCTCGAGGAAGGTTTTAAGATATAATTTGTCAAGTTTTTGTATACATTGGCAAAAAGAACAAAGCCAAAAAAAAAACCAGACGGCTTATTTTTTTGGTAAAAAAAGCCGTCTGGGAGCTTTCAATGAAAACGCTGCCTAAACCCTTTGTGATATAACAAAATGATGTATGGCGAAATTGTGTATCTTATACAGGTCTACAAAAAAGTCCACGATGGCATATGTCTATCTCTTAAGGATAACATACTAAAACTACATTTTTACTTTTTAAAAGTTGATAAAAATGCCGACTAAAATCAGACCGTGTTATCCATACTTTTATATATATATATATATCCTTATCAAAATAAATCATTTCGTATTCAAGATCGTTTCAATACCTGTAGATTACTTTTTGAATTGTTGAAATCGGGCATTTCATTCAAAAGATATTACGAAATTAAAATGTCAATCTAATGGAAAATAAAACCACCGCGCCGCCCGCGCCCCGCACCGCCATCCATGGCCATGCAGTGGCCGCAGCGCAGCGGGTAGGTTACGCGGCGGGCACTGAAGTGCGGGAATAATTTTGGAGTATACAGAATATTTATGCTCTCAAGCCTAAACTACTGAACTGATTGAAATTAAATTTGGTACATAGATAGTTTGAACCCTGGGGAAGGACATATGATACTTTTTATCGCGATAAACTGTAGCCCACGCGGGAGAAACCACGGGGAACAGCTAGTACTTTATATAATAAAATAAAATCGTGTTACAACACTTATAACACGTGAACGGCTGGACCGATTTTTATAATCGTTGATTTGTTGAATTTGTCTGTAGGCTACCTACTACATATCTATAAACTTACACTACTTAGATAAATACACACATAGTACATATACATACATAAATTCATAAACATTATTATAATATATATTTAATACTTATTTCACATATACAGTTATTTTCTAACAGATACCCATACATAATATTATATATTCAAATATAGGAAATATCTAAACGCTTTGTTTACATTGAGTTGTGCATTGGAAACGAATCCCTAGCCGCGCGCTCTATTGTTCGTACCGCGAGCTGCGGCGCGTCATCGCTGCGCGTGTAGTAGTGAGTCCACGTGGACTAGGTACCTGCGCGCGCGCAGCCCGCGGCGCGGCGGCCGCCGGCCGGCCGCCTCGCCAGTCTGCTGTACTGCCCGCGACGCGAAGCCCGTGTCGCTCGCTCTTCCACCCGCGCACTCGATCGCTAATTATTATTTATTACTGTTACCTAAACTCACTTACCTTCATTTTAAGTAATTTGGAATAAACGGAATTGGATCCACACACTCGTTTTGCCAAATGTCGTCGTTCGGAATAGGATAATAAGTACATATTAAAATATGATAATATTTTTTGAATTAAAAAAAATTAGCCGTTCATTTGTATACATGGTAGGTTACCAGAACGCAACTGATATGGTGTTATATAACAAAACCAACAGCTAAACGTATTGTTGTCTCTGGATGAAATTTGAATTGACCGGTTGATGTGTTTGTTTCATGCGAGTTTATGCGATCCTACTAATATTATAAACGTGAAAGTTTGTGAGTATGGATGGATGGATGTTTGTTACTACTGAACGGATCTGAATGAAATTTAGAATGGAGATAGCTTATACTCTGGATTAACACATAGGCTACCCGGCTTTTTATCCCGGAAAAAGGTTCCTGCGGGATAACGGGAAGACGCGGGTGAAACCGCGGGGCGCAACTAATTATTGACATACATTAATTTTATAATCTGCTCATTTATTGCCTCTTACGCGGAACGAAGTTCGCCGGGTCATTCAGCTATTATTTAATTTAACTTTTTTTTACTTTTTACAGGGTAGCGTTTGACCACAAGTTACCTGATGTTAAGTGACGATGTGGTCGAAGATGGCGCCACGCTACACCTGGACTGGGAACTGGCTCTCAAGTGAGGCTGCCGGAACACACCGATAGGTGCTTGGCGACAGATTCTTAACAAGAGGGTGGTAGCTAGCCAGGCGAGTACTAGAAAATACCCTACCACCAAGCTATGGTTTCATCACGATTTTTTCCTTCACCGAAAGCTCAAGCTCATTGCAGGATTCGAACCCACGTCCTACGGATCGCAAGCCGACGTCTCTATCACTGAGCCATCATCGCTATAAACTAAAAACAAAAGTGACAACCCTATGCATCACCGCAAGAGTAGGCAATTAACTCGTCGAGCGGCCATAGCATTAGTTTAGTTTTTACCTCTGCGACTTTTGGAACCCACACTAAAATGACCTTTATTGCTTCCTATTGCTTCATACCTTACGGCCAGATTCGCTTGTAATGGTGTAGCGCACGAAACGGCAACACGACGCTCGAACAAGTTTTGGAAATAATTTTGAAATTTTTGGCGGCGAATCAGTTTTTTGCTTTTTGCACTGAAACTACTGGGTCTATGGTGTTCAAAATTTTGTTGTCAAAGTGAAAAGTTATGACCTACATTTTGAGCTATTAAACGAAACTCTACCTTTACGCGTTTCAGAGATACAGGTGTGCGAGCTGGGGACCCGTGTCGCCGGCTCGCACACTTGTTTTAGCTCATATCTCAATAAGTATCCTATGTAGAGACTTGAAACTTTCCCAGCCAAGGTATTTATTTATACAACCTTGTTTGAGCTATTCAGCGAAACTCTATCTTCACGCGTTTTAGAGATACAGATGTGCGAGCTGGTGACACGGGTCGCCGGCTTACACAGTTGTTATAGCTCATAGCTCAAAAAGTATTCTAGCTAGAACCTTAATTTTTTTATTTTATTTGGCAATCATTTTGTCCTCAAATTTTGAGCTATAATACTTCACCGTAGCCTCATTCGTTCCGAAGATACAGATGTGCGAGCTGATGACCCGTGTCGTCGGCTGACACACTGTTTATGGATCATAAAATCGAAGGCTTTTTGGCACCTAAATTAGGAGTTGAAACAGTGAGGCAGTCAAATCGACACTGAAAGTTGTCATATGTAGATTTCACTTTTTCGCATTGAGGAAGCTGTAGACATTCACACATTGCCGCGTGCTGTTGGGAGCTGTTTCGCTGTAGGTTATCTACACGGTGGTAAAGGGGAGCACCCGCTACCGGTTTTAAAAACCCGGCGCTGGCGCCCGCCAGCGCTCACTTTCAAAGTCTATGCCTGTTTATGACATCAAAAATATTACATACTCGCGGTCTATTAATAATAATAACATTACATAATCCCAGTGTTGTGTTTAGGCCGTAAATAAAGTACATCATAATATATCCCTGCAACTGATAAAAGGTGTCAATGGAGTTTTAAAGTACTGAACTAAGAGAATGCTCAGCCCGGATGCAATAACTAGGATTCAATATTTTTATTTATAGCGCAGTATTGATATTGATATTGTTTCGTATCGTTAAGTTAGTCGTGTTAAGTATCGTTAGATTTGTGAGTTTTACTTTAGATAAAGAAACGATTACATATGAGTACGTCAAAGGACCATTAGGTTTTAAATAATGAGCTGTAAGCTGTAACCATAGAATTTGTCTTATAATTCTATGGCTGTAACAAGTTAACGCAAAAAAAGGCTTCCTCAGATTTAATGACATTGGTATTTTCTTTTCTTTTAAGTAAACTAAGTCAAAAATAAAAATGTATTCGCTTATTTATTTGTGCGCTTCTTCAGAATATCCGTGCGCATGCAATTCAATTACGCATCGCTTATACATCAGATCATTTATATTCCTGTTGCAGTATGTACTTACGTAGCATAATAGCATGCCTAATACTTGACGCAGTTCATGCCACTGCTACGTCCAAAACAAAGAGATGCTTTGTCATTTAGAATTTACTTTTTTAGTTTAGCTACATAGTTAAGGAAAATTAAACGTTGTTTATAAAACCGATTGGATGGCACATCACAACATATTGTACCACTTAGTTTAGGTAACTAACACAACAATTTAATTATTGTTTTTCTACTAAATGATTTCAATGTTCAATGAATAAAATATCGTAATGACAGCCTTTGCCAGAAAGTCGTCCACTTGGCTGTTGTAACGTTGAATTCTGTCACTCTAAAGTGTTCAATTTGTTACAGATCAACTCCATTTAGTCAAATTAACGACGTAACATACATACTTACTACTTTAGAAACTAAAATGGAGGAGGTGGGCAGGTCATTTGATGAGAACTGAAGTAATAAAGATAAATGACTAAGGATGTTACACATTTTACCACTTTGGAAGTGTCTCTCGCGCAAACCTCAATATCATTTTTGAAGACCTATCCACAGATCCATAGACCTCACACGTATGGTTTTCAGTTCTAAGTATGGGGGAACCCCCCTAAACTTATTGTTTATTTTTTCTATTTTTGTGTAAAAATTTTAATGCGGTTCACAGAATACATCTACTTACCAAGTTTCAACAGTACAGTTCTTATAGTTTCGGGAAAAAAGTGGCTGTGACATACGGACGGACAGACAGACAGACAGATATGACGAATCTATTAGGGTTCCGTTTTTTTGCCATTTGGCTACGGAACTCTAAAAAGAAACGCAGGCGGCCGGCGGCGTCTTAGATGGAAATACGATATTTGTAAAATAGTTGGGTTACTTGGAGGAGGATAATCGAAAAGTATGGTGGCAAGCTCTAGGGGAGGTTTTTGCGGACACGCAAAACAATCTCACTACAGATGTCTAATACATATAATTAATTAGATTACCTTATTTATGTACTAATAATTAAAATATTTATATAAAAATTAATATTGGCTTTAAATTAATAAACTAAATTCCATTTGGTCACAGCCTTAAGTAATATAAAATTAAATAACCTAGGTTCATCTAGAAAGTTCAGGTTAGTCAATGAAATCGGAGATTACCACAAACAAACTTACAAAAAATATCATGACTTTATTGTGTTGGTAGATCTATTGATTCATGAATTATTAGTTAGGCAGGCGCACAGAACAGAAGAGATAATATACATATAATGTTTATAAAGGTTAAAGCTTGTTTACTTATTACTTGTCTCTTCTCTGGGGTACTTACTACAAATTAGTTAATTAAAGGTTAAGAGATAGTTAAAATAATGTGAATTCCTTCGAGAGATAAGGGGGCACTAGGTGCCATACCACCTAGTAGGTGGTATGACATTAGATTTTATGGTCTACTTTTTTCATTGTCACGCAAAGGCGTGGTAATGAATTATGACGAAACATTAAATTTATTAATTTACTAGCGACTTAGCGACCCGTCTGGATTCGCTCAAGTAGGCAATTACATTGACTATCTGAACTTTTCTATAAATCTGCGGGCGTGGATACTAAATCCCAAACTGAGAAATGGTAAAAATTCTCAAAAGAGTCGAGCTCGATATCGATAAAACTGAAACTGCATTATTAAAATTATAAAAAATTTACTTTCC
The DNA here is from genome assembly GCA_931315375.2 of Opisthograptis luteolata. Taxonomy (NCBI): domain Eukaryota; kingdom Metazoa; phylum Arthropoda; class Insecta; order Lepidoptera; family Geometridae; genus Opisthograptis; species Opisthograptis luteolata. The sequence continues at coordinate 9,632,909 of OV928033.1, forward strand.
TAGCCGCGGTTATATTATCGTTGAATTTGCTTTTTAAAGAACATGTAATTATTGTATGAAAATAAAGATAATAATATTAAAAATTTGTTATTTTCTGTAGTTTACCAAATAATGTAATAATTCCTGACTACCGATCTGGATTTAAAAAAATACATGATGCAATTTTAGTTTCTATCAAAATCAAGCTCGAGACTCCTTCACCTTCATGCAGCAAGAAGTGCATTTCTCCATATTGGTAGCTTTGAATTTTGCGTTCCACGCCCGCTTGTAAAGTTACACCTGTATGTATAGTGTTCGACTCTGCTTTGTATGTGAGTATCAACAACAATGCGATTATTAAGTAGACTGGGAGCGAGTGTTTTGCGCGACGTATTTGGTGGTGGAATGTGGATCGAGCAGTCAGAGCTCACTGTCTGACTCGGCGCGCGTTGAGCCTACCAGTACCCCTATTATAAGTTTTGAAAGGTATAAAAGTTTTCTGCCTAAATGCAAAACATAACTCGAAAACTTTGTTTGAATTGGAATATATCGATTTGAAACAACTCGTACTACTGAGTGCTGAAAGGAATTCTGTGTGGAAGGAAACAAAAAATTTTAAAACTTGTACTAGGGGTACAGGTTGCGCTTGCGATTTACGCTACGAAGGAAGTGCGATGCTCCTTCAATCATGCTTTGCAAACCCTTTGATTTGTATTCCGAGACATCCTTTAGTATAATAATAATTAGCAACCGTACCGTTACTTTGTCCTTCGCCGTCGAAACGTTAGCCAGGTTAGGAGCACACCATTTTTACTATGACCTAATTTGTGTACGTTGATTGCGTAGGATATAAAGAACGATTAATATGCATGCACGAACATACGAATAGAAGAGAAACTGCATCTTATTAATCCATGTGATATGATACAAGGGGAATCATTCGATTTTGTTCTAGATTATTTTTTTGTTTTACTTAAATCAGAATAGTTTAGTTGGTTTACCTCCATGTCACTATCTAACTTGATAGGACATGATGTTGCGGTCAAAGATAATAGCATGTTTGCTAAGAAGATCTCGATTTGAAGACAACCACGTTATACTATCCTGGAAAGTCGGGAAACAGCGCTGGTAAAAAAAAAGCGTTGCGTTCGTAGAGGGGAAGTTAAACTAAATCAAAATAATTATGTTGATTGGTAGGATTTCATTTGATCACTAGTTTATAACTACATAATAGCTACGCGCGTGCCTTTTGCAATGCAACCTCCATACACCCAGAAGATCAACCATGGCAATATGCTTCTTTCTTTTTCCAACTTATCGAGTTCACTATATACCAATTTTTTTGAGCGTCTGATATTTTCTAATAACTTATCGATGTCATCTACTCTACCTTTGCAATTATCCTCTAGTTATTCTTGTTGTTACATACTACATACATACCGACGAATCGAAAATCACTGGATAGAACCAAATTAACTTATTTTTGTTACTGACCCGAACATATTTGAACTCTTAATGCTGTGCAATGTAAGTGCTGGAATATCCTTAAAAAATGTGTGCTGGAAGTTATATATTCCCTTAGTCATATGACTAAGGGAATTCTGACAGCTGCTAGGCGAACCGTGGACAAAAGCAATTTTATGATGATTAATTATTACTATAATGATATTGTATAACGCCATTACGCCATCCATGTATTGTTCAGCCGTATGTCTGGTACTGGTATATTCGATAATGGTACGGCGATGCCCGCCAACTGCGGAACAAGTTTGCACGGCAGCTGTGCCCACTCTACAAAATGGGTCACTCAGTTTTCTCCAAGGGTAACTCCAGTTTTGTTAAACATATGCTGCAATGTGATCGAGAAACCGCAGCAGCGAGTTAGCCATTAGCCACTGAGCTATGAAATCATGCGACCACGGTATGCGCGATTGCACTTTCTCAAGTTCCGGGCAACTTGGCAGTGTGGGCACTACTTCACAAGGGGCCGGTATCTAGCGGTACGTATAACACGCGTATTTGCCTAGTCTTGTGGTTGCGAAACGGTCGCAGCCTGACTTATGCTGCTGGAGTTAAAGTTATCATGATGATTATTTGAAGTCATTAATATTATAGTTTAGACTTTTATACGATGGCCGTATTAGGTATTCAAATGTTTTTATCTAAAGTGTTGATTGAAAAATGGGAATTGCCATGAACATGAATAAGTATGCAGGATCTGCCCTATAAAGTTATAATACATACACTTATTAGCGTATCCAAAAGCTTTATTTATGCCAAAAAAGTTCGTATATTAACAATGCTTGCTCGATGTGATTACATCAATAAGCTAAATCTCTGAAATTCAACACCATGGTAAGAATTCCTTGAATGCTACTGTTGAACTAACGCCTGCACATTGTGTGATGTTACGTTGTTCAATGCACGATTCAACATACATTGTTAAAATTACCTTCGATTCAATGAACGTTTTTCCTTCTACCTTGAGAGGTTACTCCTTATAATTAGCGAAAATTTGCTAAATACCTAGAACAAAGCACCGATGGGCGCTGTAGGTTCATAAACATTGGCGTAGCTAGCTTTTGAGCGGAGGGCAGACGAGGAATTTGACAATTCAACCGTACAAATTGTTCGTATTAGTTGTAAAAGTATAGATTAGGAGGCAAGAATGCCCCAAGGGTGGTAGCCTGGAAGGCCATCTCCAGGAGGCAAATGCCCTGCCTCTGTCTGGATACACCCACATGTATAAGTATATACTTATACATAGACCCAGCTCTTTGTTATCGCAAGTAAACACGTAAATAGCAAGCGATACTCGTACATACTTGCATTGAATTTATTCTTAAGTAATATAATAATAATTTAAGTAATATACATATTACAATAATGTTTCAACGACTTTCAACATTTTACTTTTAATGTAATTTAAATGTCTGGCAGTTAATAAGGCGAAAGCTAAACCATCAAATACTACTAAATTGGTCTAAAGCTCTTCAACTAAAATTTTTTGATGAATATGATTTCGAGAATCGAAGTTACCTATTTTTAGGATTATTGTTAGATAGATAGATGGCTGGGGCACCTAGATGGCTGGGGTCGGCAACCGCGAGGACTTCGACCCCCGTCGCGGGAGCGCATGCGCGGCTCCGCCCGGCATCGACCAACTCCGTACCCTCCGGGACTCGGGGTGCGCCCGCCACGTACTTCCCGTGAGACGCCACACTCGCACATGATCTCTAATTTCACTATAAAATGTATATAATATATGTACATATTACCATGTCGGTGCTATCGCGACCAACATTAATTTACGCACATTTAAGCTTTTTTTTTCTTGATTCAGGGTTTCGTTTGACCACTGGTCACTTGTTGTTTTAAGTATATATAATATATATATATATAATATACGTCATCTTGATATCCTTCTTTTTTCGCTAGTGGTATATGAAGTACGGTGCCCAATGTATTGTTTAGTCTTCAAAATAAATATAATATCGTATACTGCTTTTTGTAGGCATATTGTAGTGTTCGTCTGTGTAGCTAACACCGACAAACACAATATAATACGGTATGTTCTGGCAATCTCAAATGACGAGAACCAGTTTCCAATCCAGGCGTACACGTGGCAGCGAGTAAAAAGGGTACGACCCTTTCGATGTCCTTGAATTGTCGCTCGTGTTTAGGTCTGCCTTTATGGCAACGGTAAATGATTACTCTGTTCGGTTGTGCTTTTATGGATAGAATTATTGATTTCGAGCTCCCGCGACAGGTGCTTTTCTCGCACACATTCCGGTCGATCTTGGTACAGAGCACTGCGCATAGCACTGGGCAGTTTAACATCAATATCATATTATTTATATGCAATAAGTTACTAAAAATCCGTCCGGTAGTTTCCTATCACATAAGTAACGTACAAAAAAAATATCATAAAATTATTGAATTTAACTCACAGTAACCTCTAATTGATCGATGCTAATTAATGTATATGTCATCTAGCTTTGCGATGCCATGCCATAGCCATGCATGGTGTCTCATACAAATTTAATGCATCTTGACCGCCTCCCGTGAAGCGGTTCGGGTAGTTTTGGGTACTAAATGCACGGTACAGCAAAAACAAAAACTCACCGTCTCAAACAGACATTATACTAAATCGAAAAATTTTACTGTCGCGGAATGCTGATGTTCAGGGTATAGACTAAATTACAGATTGCAGCAAAAATAATCTTTAACCACTATTCGAAATGCTTAGTTCTACTTCGTTCATATTTACATCGATACAACAAAGGATCCTATCCCCATTGATAAGTAATAATAATAGATATTAATTTAAATTGTTACAATGTACTATTAGTTAACATAGCCATGTTGGTGAGATGAAATGAGAGACGAAAACGTAGGGTGCGACGAGCGCTGCACGGGGCGAGAGAGGTGCGCGGGGCGAGATGGCATGGCCGGCCGGTGAACCTCTCCGTCGAAATCAATACAGCTGCTATCCCCGCCCTCTGAGCCTGCGCCCGTCTGGGACCCGTCTCTATGGCAACGGGCAGATATTCCAAGCCGGGTCACGCCGCGCCGCCGGGTGTCGAGACATCCGCCCCGCACCTCTCTGCACCGCCGCGGCCTGGCCTCGATTCCACCCAAACTACCTCACTTAAGGCGGATATCACGTGATAAACTTGTAAATTGGCGTTAATTACAACCATTTTCATTTGTAATTAGTAAATAAATATTATTTTAATCTACATGTAACAAGATAACAAGGAAGGGCACACTTAAAATAAAAATATGCAGTGCTCCTGTGCGGTGTAACTGGTATTCTGCTTTTCTGCTATTCTAAAGAATACTTATATATAAAATGATAAGTTATTTCAGAAATACAATACTCGGAGGTCGTACGGATTTTTTTAATTTTTCCGTCTTTTCTCATCGGCAGGAGGTCGTCCTTTCTTAGTAGTCACCTGTCACCTGCAGAGTAAGGCTACGAGACTCAGCCTTAAAATCGCATTGCGATTGCGACCAACCTGTTGTTGCCGCGAACCAAAATGGACGTCTGAAATTAATGATTCCCAAATTTAAAACGTAAAACATTCTGATCTGCGCACTTAACATTATTCCTTATTTATTGGAGTTAAAGAAGGGGACTATAACGGGTTAACGTTGAAATTTGAGCTCTATGGCACCTATCGTAAAGTTGACTCAATGAAAACACTCTCGTGCCATCTATCTAATGAAGCGGGTACTTGTAACATAGTTAAGATATATTGATCTATTTTGATATATAATTATCCATAACTGTTAATATGCTATAATGTAACCGATTCCTATATCGTTTTATTTTATAATTGTATGAGTTGCGAATTTTAATGTTTTGGCCCGTTTACATACCTACTAAAAAATTGTTAAAAGTATATTTTACAACATTATTTTGCGCCTGCAGCATTTTAGGTTTATGCAAATTCACATCATTTTTTTATTTTTTTTTATTTAATAGGATTTCTAATAATAATCGTAGGCTGAATCTATAATATGTATAATCATAGTTGCAACGATTCGTCAATCGATCGATTTCGTTAACTCAAACTTTCCCGGCATTAGTCTATTCCAAAGGCAAAGCGAAAAACAGTCATTGACTCATAGTAATGTGTTAGCGCCGAAACAAAACGACAGTATCGCTCTCCATATATTTATTTATCGCTTACTTGTCGTTTTCTTTTCTACCGTGTTTCGTAGTACGGAGTGGGGTGATAGACGCCTCAGCCAGAGGCAGCAAACCTGTTTCATTTCGCTCTCTTTAGTTTAATTTTGATGTTTCGGATCTTAGTTTGTTAGTGTTTAATATTTGGATGTTTTTTTTTTTTTTTTGTTTTGTTATGGCGTCACACGATTAGTGTATTTGCCAGTGTCAAGTATAAATATTTCAAACTCAGAGAGTTGAATCAAGTTTAAATGATGATGATGATGATGAGATGATGGGATGAGGATAGTGTTTAAGTAAAGTAGTGGCGCTTTACTTAAACTTTACACGGACTTTTTTGGAGCAATTAGAAAAGTCACTTTCACAACTTTATTTCAATTTCCCACACTCGTACACATTAACGAACACATAATGGTTAATAATCCACCAATATTACACATTATCACTCGAAGAAACACAAGTTTTGGAAATAAAAACAAAATTTTCACCTTGACAATTCGATTGCCGCCAAAAAAGTCAAAGGATAAGTTGCTTTGTTTTTCGGTTTTATTGGATATTAAATATGGCCGTCTTTATCGTCATCAAAGATTTTTTATATCTTCAAGTCACCTGATGTTGTGATGTGGTGATGAAATGTATAAGATTTTAATATAGGACGACTAACAGGAATCTTGCCATTCCTATAAATTTAGTAACCTAACTATGAAACAATCCTACTATCTACTTATTTATATATAAAAATATGAATCCTTATTTCCCTTGGTCACGGCATCACGCGTGAACGGCTGGACCGATTTCACTAATTCTTTTTTTGTTGTATTTGTTATTGCGAGGAGAAGAAAAAATCGTTTTATAGCGATAAACTGCAGTGCGCGAAGGTGAAACCGCGGGGGGCAGCCAGTTTTACATAACTATTAATCCTTACTTCCTACTGTCCTACTAATATTATAAAAGGTAAAGTTTGTGAGTATAGGGAGGGGTTGATTGGGGGTTGTGAGTGTATAGATGTTTGTTACTCTTTCACGCAAAAACTACAAACGGATAGAGTGAAATTTAGAATGGATATGGTTTATACCCTGGATTAACACATAGGTTAGTCTTTATCCCAGTAAAAGGTTCCAACGGGAAGACGCGGGTGATACCGCGGGGCGCTAGGAATTAATCCTAATATTCGGATTCGACAAAATGTTGGTTAGCCCGTTCATCGGTCAACGACTGTTTTGCGCGTTGCCTTTGAAATACTGTCAGTATTACTACTAGATGTCAGCACATGGCCGTTTTTAAGAAAGTGTTATCTCCTTAGAAAACCGGTCAAGTGCAAGTTGAACTGGCGTGGAGAGGGTTCCGTACCATTTCGTTTTACGTGAGAGCGTTAAAACGTCTTAGAATATTCGGTTACGTTACCTTATAAAATATTAAAGCGGCCCTATATTCACTTATTTATTTAAAACTTTTAGACGTAGTAGTTTCTGAAAATGGGGTTGCTAGATTTTCGTATAGATAGTATTATATTTTTTATTTTCTATAAAAAATATATAGTTTAAAAAACTAAAAAAAACACTTTAAAACGCACTCAAAAATATAAAATAATGAAATTGACTTGTATTAGTTACGATATAATGGTTAATTCAAAAAGTGTGGAGCGCTTTTTGGTTGTGTGTACTTTTATGTAGCTAGTAAAAGAAGCGCTCCACACTTTTTGAATTAACCATTATATCGTAAAGAAGCAAGGTAAACCGAGGAGGGGTATGTATTTTGATAAGAGATGGTATAGAATACAATGAACTTCCATTGTGTAAAAGCTTTTCAACGGAAAAAGTTTTTGAATGTTGTGGAATTTACATACCATCGTTAAAATTCATAATTTTATGTGTTTATAGAACCCCTAACAGTGACATTAATATTTTTTTTGACAAATTTAATTTAATTTTAGACGACATAACAAATAAATTCAATAAAAAGGTAATTATAACAGGTGACCTTAACATTGACATTCTAAAAAATAATTCTATTGCATCTCATTTATCTGACATTGTATTAAACTATAACCTTTTCTTCCACATTACTGAGCCCACGCGGCAGAAATCTTGTATAGATCATATAATAAGTAATATTCGTGAGGCCAAAGGAGAGCTTCATAACCTATACTTGTCTGATCACAATACAGGACAGACACTATGTATTCCTGTTTCAAAAAAGTCGGAGAGCCTTGAGTACTGGTATTTAGAAAAAAGAAATTATAATCAAGAAAATATGGATTTGTTTATGAAGTGTTTATCATCCTTAAAATGGACTGAGGTAACTGATGAATCAAATTTAAACAAGGCGTTTAACGCGTTCCATGACTCTTTTTGTCTATTTTACAATCTTTGTTTTCCTGTTGAGCGATACAAAGTAAGAGCAAACCGGTCATCGCCAACATGGATTACGAAAGGTATTCGTAAATCATGTAAACATAAAAGAAATTTGCGGTACAGATGCTACAAATATAACAACTCACTAAACAAACAAAGATATAAAAATTACAGCACCCTCTTGAGAAGATGTATTGAATGTTCTCAACGTAATAGAAGTTATAATTACATTTCAGGAGCAAAAAACAAGTGTAAAGCTGCTTGGGAAATTATAAAAAATAATTCTGACTGTACAAAATCTTGGAAAGGAATTACTGCCGTTGAAGTAGAAAACAAAACGGTTTGTGAGCCTGACCAAATTGCTGAAGCCTTTAACAATTTTTTTATAGGCCTCACGAACAAGGTGAATAAGCCTAATTTTGACACGGCTGTACTTAGAGATCGTATACCCATTAATAATCACAGTATGTACCTAAAACCTTGCCATTCGGAAGAAATTGTTAAAATTATTAAATCGCTTAATAATACGATGGCCGTTGGTTTTGATAATATACCCACAAAGATAATAAAACTTTGTGCAAATATCATTGCACCCGTACTGGAATATTTGATAAACCTTTCATTTACTGAAGGTGTATTTCCTGAGAGACTAAAACAATCCATAGTCCGCCCGTTACTCAAAAAAGGAGATAAAACTCAATTGAATAACTATCGACCTATAACGCTAGTTCCGATTCTCTCAATAGTTTTCGAGAAAGCTATGCACCGTCGTGTTACTAGTTATCTTGACAAATATCACATTATAAATGAAGAACAAAATGGGTTTCGTAAAGGTAAGTCGACGACGTTAGCAGCTTATGCACTTATAGTGAGAATTATCCAAAATATTGATGAAAGAAAGCCAGTTTCTGTAGTCTTTTTCGACATGACCAAGGCATTTGATTTCGTGAACCACAAATTGCTTTTAGATAAATGTGAAAACTACGGCATAAGGGGCCCCGTGCTTGAATGGTTGTCGAGCTACTTGGGTAAAAGAACTCAGTGTGTTGAAATCTCATCATTAGATAATGAACGGACATCGATTTCACATAGGTCTGCTTATTTGCCTAATAACTACGGTGTACCACAGGGAAGTGTTTTAGGTCCATTATTGTTTCTACTTTATATTAACGACCTTCCCTCGGTGATTAACCATGACTGCGTTCTATTCGCTGATGACGTTTCAGTCGTTGTGTCCGGGATGCCAGGAAATTCTACAGTCACCCATAGTCATCTACTAAACACAGCAGCTGAGTCAATCGTGAGTTGGTTGGATCGGAATAATTTGTGCGCCAATATAGATAAAACCAAATATATTAATTTTCGTAACTACAACACGGCGAAAAACAAATATAACGTAGAATGTAGAGGACAGTTGCTTGAAGAAACCGAAGAGTACAAGTTTCTTGGTTTGGTGGTAGACCAGCATTGTAATTGGAAGTCTCACGTCCATCAAGTATGTACAAAATTAAATAGATTTGTATTCGCTTTAAAGCGTTTGCGGCGTACTTCAAGCGAGAAAACAGCTCTCACTGCATACCATGGCTATGTAGTTTCTGTTCTAAGGTATGGTCTTTTGTTGTGGGGAGGTTCCACAAACATTAATTACGCTTTTATTGCCCAGAAAAAATGTGTAAGGGCATTAAGTGGATTAGGCCCTTTGGAATCATGTAGACCTATTTTTAAAAGCCTAAAACTGTTGACATTAACTGGGCTGTACATTATGCAAATTGGAATTTTTGTCAAAGAACACGGGACCTTATTCAGTAGATTTGACGAAAATGCATATTTTAAAGGTGTTTGTAGAGATCCTACGCGATTGATAATGTCCAAATGTAAAACCACACTCTATCTAAAAAATTGTAATGGTATGATAGTAAAAGTATTCAATCACATACCCAGAGACATAAGAGAACTCCCGTTGAACTATTTTAAAATAAAATTACGAAGATGGCTTACTGATAATTGTTTTTATGACATTAAAGAATTTTTAGATTGTAAAGATTGACCTTTATTATTATTGACAATTTATATATCTTGTTTTTTTTTTTTGTTTGTTTAATTCATTGACATTTCTTCACTTGACATTGTTTTTATTGTATTATTATTTAATTCTAAAGAAGCATGTCATTGTAGTCAATCTATTAATTAATTATGATTTTTATTTTTTACAATAATGTTAAATTCAAATAATTATATAATACATTTAAATTCGTAATAATACATTTTTTTGCATAAATTTTGTACGCCAGCAATGGTGAAGCACGCTGAGCAATAATTAATATTAACACCTGATCTTAACCGTGTTTCGGACAAATAAACAATTTCATTTCATTTCATTTCATTTCATTTCATTTCATTTCATTTCGTAACTAATACAAGTCAATTTCATTATTTTATATTTTTGAGTGCGTTTTAAAGTGTTTTTTTTAGTTTTTTAAACTATATATTTTTATTTTTTTACTTTTTAGTCTTTTGTTACCAAGTCCAATCTATCGGACTCATCAAAAGGAATCATATGAGCCCAAACTCGAGGGGTTTACTAGTAGCCACTGCAGAGTTCCTCTACCCACCTTCCGGTTGCATCATCAGACCCTCGTCACCAAGTTCAATATATTGGACTCATCAAGACGATTCATATGAGCCCAAACACGAGGGGTTTACTAGTAGCCACTGCAAAGATGCCCTACCCACCTTCCGGTTGCATCATCAGACCCTCGTCACCAAGTCCAATCTATTGTACTCATCAAGACGATTCATATGAGCCCAAACACGAGGGGTTTACTAGTAGCCAGCGAAGAGATGCCCTACCCACCTTCCGATTGCATCATCAGATCAGGTCGATGATACCAAATTATTGCATTGTCACCGAGATTACATACACACACAAAGTTTCAAGTCGATACGACAATTACAAGTGGGTGAAAATTGACTTCTAAGATTTGATTACATTGTTAGTTAGTTAGTTAGTTAGTTACAAGTCAAGCTAATAAAATTGTTTTAAAAATGCGTTTTAATTCAAAAATATTGAGATTTCTCATAACGTACTCTTGCATATTTTGATACTGCACTTAAATATTATTTGCCCCAAATAACACTACACAGTAAGAATTTGTTTCTTTATACTATAAAGTAGCAATCACTTTTCCGTATTAGGATCATCTGACCCTAAATTAATGTCAACGTCATGATGACCATGAAAATGCTGTCGTCGTGCGTAACATTACTATAGAACCCTTTATAAACACCAACCAAAGCACACTTATACAAAACATACTATTATTTCACTTCTACACATATAACAGTTGAAGTTGAAGAAAATTGCTAACTCAACTAAGCCTGTTGTAACGGACCATGAGATATCGATGATGGTATAGTCAGCGACAAAAGTAACTGCTCGTTCTCGATTTTCCAAATGTGTTTATAATCAGTAATTTTTTTTTTTTTTACATTTTAAATGATATCATTTTGACCACAACATAACACACCTCATTTTAGGTGATGATGAGGTCAAAAATTGGTGTCTAAAATGATGAGAATAATAGAAAAAAGTGTGATTGTTCAGCGACTTTTGTCGTTGACTGTACGATACAGACGTAAATTTTTTTTTCAATTTCTTTTCGCAAAAAATCTCGGAATCACAAAACGAAGAATATTATTATGCAATATGCGACCGAATTGGAGATTAATGTAAGCCAGTGAAATTCTTAGACTCGCCACTGTCATATTTGCAGATGCATATTTATCTATACATTTTATACCATTCTACAAGAATAAACACGTGTAATTTTTATTGTTGCAGAACGTGGATCACAAAGCGAAGTTCCGCTCCAAGAAGGGGCAGCTGCCATTCGTGGAGCTGAATGGGGAAGAGATTGCCGACAGCACTTTCATCATCAAGGAGCTGTCGAATAAGTTCGAGAAAGACCTTGATTCAGGTAAGTCAGTCATTTTGCTTTTTCACAGTCACAGTATAAGTTTGGGAATCAAATAAGTTGCAGTGTATGTTTAACTAAACGTAGCAATCCAAAACGTACTATCGGAAATCGAGCTTCGCTTCTCCTTTTATCTGCGTGGTTACATTTTATTTTAACCCGGAAGACCTTTCGGGACAGACCCGGGTCCAACAGGATAAGTAAGAAGGTTAGTGCGAGAGAGATTAGAGATGAATAAGGAATCCATAATGAAATTGATGTTCTTGATGACAAAGTAACAGATACTAAAGCATGAGAAGCAAATTGGTCAAGCTTTGGTGACCTAAAAGAGCTAAAGAGCTGCCAGTTTAGTGTAAAGATTATGTATGTCAAAGGAGAAAAAATCCAATGATAATATCGAAAAAATTAAATGAAACTATCTTCTATGCAGTTAATATTACCTATGGGATTTGTATTTATAAGCATAACTAGTCCAAGATATTTACGGAAAAATAACTTTCGAGACCATCAGCTAAAAATTATGAGGTACTAGCTGTCCTTTGCGGTTTCACCCGCGTTACAGCTACAGTTTATCGCGATTAAAAGTATTATGCGACATTCCCCAGGGTGCACATTTCTAAAATAAAAGCCTATGCCGAAGCTACTCCTTATAACATTAGCTATCTGCGAGTGAAAGTCGCGGCAAAATCGATCCAGCCGTTACGGAGATTAGCCGGAAAAAACAGACGGACAGACAGAAAAAAAATTAAAAAAATCTTTTTTTGATGTAAGTACGATGACGTCAAACAGGACACCGTGTGAACGACCTGAATCTAGGTGCCCTACTATAAATCTAGGTGGACCATCGCGCATGTGCATCGCGAACATACCTGGGAATTCAATTTAATACTTTGTCCTAGCTCTGACTCCGGAGCAGCGCGTCATCGCGCACGCCGTGGGTTCAATGATTGAGAACCATCTGTCATGGGTGATGCTGTGGTGGCGCGCCAAGTATCCGGAGAGCGTGATCAAAGGCTACCAGGTGAACCTGCAGAACGCTCTCAACACGCGCCTGCCCAACCCGATACTCAACTTCTGCTACAAGCTCACCTCTGGCCGCAAGGTACGTACTTCACGTTTCTATCATCAAAGTATCGTAATGTGGTTACAATTTTTTGGCATAATGAGTCTTTTCTGTGTTGTATTTTGTACCTCTATCATAATTATATTAATAAAACAGAAATAAAAAAAATACACTTACGATCGTTATTTGACTTATTTATAATTAGTTATACTTACAAGTTGTAATACATCGGATATACCTGATAACAATTAATTATACCTACATACCTACTCATAACTTTAATAGGTATCTATGTATTTTTGTGTGTTTAATTAGGAGAACTGCTTTCATTTGATATTCTTGCTATATGTTTAATTATTTTTTTCAGGGGATGAAGAAGGCCAGGGCCCACGGCATCGGAGTTCATTCCCAAGACGAGATCATCGAGTTGGGCAAGAGCGACCTGCGCGTCCTCTCCGAGTTGTTATGCGACAAACCTTTCATCTTCGGAAACGAGCCCACTCTTGTAAGTTTACAATTATTGTTATCTGTTCATGACATAGTATGAAATGCTAGGTAGTTTTAATAGATGTGTCCCGTTTTAGCATGTAGGTACAATGTTCTCTGCATTATGCCAAAGAGCCAAACAGCGGCGTGGTGATGGGCGGGCCGCTGCCTCTGACGACCGTCGTTATCAAAGCCTGGCCATTTAAATATTTCAGCAGGCATAGTGCTTTTCCCATCGTGTGGCTTGGAACTTGTTCTAAAATAAGCTCCGATCGTTACAGCTGGATGTGGTGGCGTTCGCAAACCTCGCGCAGCTGCACTTCATCGCCAAGGAAGTGGAGCATCCGCTGCGAGATGCGATGAACGAGTCGTTCCCGAACCTGGTGGGGTTGGTGACGCGCGTGCAGGAGCGCGCCTTCCCCGACTGGCAGGAAGTGGTCGCGGCGCCCGAGCCGCCCGCGCCCGCGCCTAAGGCCGTCAAGGAGAAGGAAAACAAAGAGAACAAAGAGAACAAGGAGAACAAGGAGGCCTCTGCACCTGCTGAGAAGGTGCCCGCCTCCGACGACTTCGAGAAGGGAAAGGTGAGCATTCAATTTTAGTAGCGTTTGACCACAAGTCACGATGTGGTCAGAGGGCACTGAGGTATCATATTTTCAAATCAATAATGAGTGCGTTACTTAGGACTATATAACGAAATTATTGATATTTTTATATTCGATGACATTCATTGAGGGTTTATACTGGCTTTTTAATTTTTAATCCTGAATTTCGAAACGTTTAATAAAGTCGAAATTAACTAAATAGAAAAGTGTTTTTAATGTACCTGTTAAACATTCCAGGGCGATGAGAAGGAAAAAGAGCAGGAGAAAGAGCCGGAAGACAAGAACGAGAAAGACATTGACAACGAGAAGTAAATGAACACACGATAACGACGCACGACTCTTTTATAACACCCTAGTACACTACTTTTAGAATTATCTGTATCATATACGTGTAAATCCATTTGTCTTTCCCGTTAATTTCAGTTGAGGCGACGCCACTGCGTCACCATTATAAAATGTATTATTAGAAATTTCAAATTATATTGATTGTCGTACACGTATCTAGATTAGCTTGATATTGTTTACATTGGATACTGTTAGAAATGACAACAACCGAAACAGGTTGCTGCAGAAGGTTAAAGCATTTTTTTTTTATTATAACTGACTTTATTTAATATTTGAAGTAATTGGTTATATATCTAATAAGAAATATTTCTAGATGTTTGCTGTATTAGATAATGATTAATTTACTTATACGTATTACATAAATGTAGTGGACTTTTCAAATTATAATATTGAAGTATGTAGCTTTACGATAATCTCATATTATATAATGGTATAGGCGTGTTCTACCTGCAGTTAACTGCGGATAACATTAACAAGCCACGTTTGTAACATTCCCGCTCTGTTCCGGAGGCAAAACGCTCAAAATTAACTAATGTGTGTCTGTATTATTGTATTGTGAATGTTAAACACTACACTTTATCTTCTCTCGATTCCATATTGACATTATTTTAATGAATAAATATGCGCTAAAGCGTGTTTGACGGTCGCGATACCAAGTAATCATAATATACGGGAGTAATGACGTATTTAATGCACAACGCGTACATGGATGTTTCTATTCCATTATGTACAGGGGACACGCCAAACAAATCTAACTTATATTAATTTGAGTTTTATATTCATGCAATGGACTTCTAAGTTAATGGTTTAAGTTTAGTGTATAAAATATTGAATAATATTTACACATCCATGACACGTGTAGACGTACTCAAAAAGTTATTCTACTCTTCTACTAACTATATGAACTATTTATATGCAAAGTAGGTGTTTTTGATTATATTATACCAAAAAAATGTCTGATTTCAAGTAGATTTATTGCAAGTGTTAGGTATCTCAAAATGACAGCTCGTTCGCTATCAAAGTGAATAGAACTGATTTTGCAAAGAAAATTTACATTTTACAAATTTTTGATAGTCAAAAGGCCTGGAAGACTGTTTTTCACGTTATTAAATAATTAATTCATAGTCCAAAAATTTTGATATTGTATTATTATTAAGATTTAGGAACAAAATTTCTCAAATTTATGCGAAATTTATTAGACATGTATTGTTATGTCCATTTAATTACAATATTATCTTCACGGTAAGTACAAGAGGCGTCAAGCTTGTTGTACGGAACACATTCCTGTTGATCGGCCCTTATCATTTCTCGTCATACTTTGTACCTTAGTGTCTGTTACACTTAATTTATTTCTATCTTGCTTCGTTCACGGACTAGTTACATTGAATTTACCTCTTCGCTAAATCGTAACGAAGTGAAGCGACGCACGACCACCATGAGTGCTCGTTATTGACTATAGGAGCTCGTGATCATGGCGTTTGCAATAGTGCCGAAATATCAAGAACTCAAAACAAATACATGGTAATTATCTCGTTTCAAAACCTAATTCTAATGTTATTGAACATGGTTGTTTAAAACAATAGGTATAAAACTGAACTATTCTTGTAAACTCACTAATTCAGTTAACCATTACAAGTTCACTAAAAACTGTTCGACCGTTTTGAATACATTTCTATCCATTTCGTCCTTATTCATTTGTTCATCATACGTTGTTTCTTCTCCAATCAAGTTAGCGTGAAGATCACCAAATGTCTCAATCGCATCGTAAACCAATTAAAAACTCCTTTGTCGCAATAAAACCGTGCCCTATGTTCGTTATCTAATATTTTGAACTACTATTCAATTGTAATTGTTCATAACAGACTGATTTAAAAGAAAATCTTGTTAACATATTACTTGTTTAAAAGTGTAAGGCTAAGCGGCGTTCGTCACTGAAACAGGCTTAATGTTACATACCGAGCTGGTAGGAAGTATATTCCTAGTTCCTGTTTATCTTCTTCGTGATTACTCAAAAGGTGTATGTTAAAAATTTTACATAGTTTCGTGTTTATACGACGGTTACGATGATAACTGTTTACCCTAAACATTCTTGTAGTGTTTCTGTATCCTAACGATTTTGGATTAATGATCTATTAGGTAGGACCGCGATATGCGTGTCACTTAGTGGATACTACTATGAGGAATGTAATATCAGAAACGATCTTACGAGTTAGAATATTACGAGCAGCTTAAGCCAGCTTCGCTCCTAGTTGATAAAAAATTTAGTAAATAACAAGTAATGTAAGGAGTAGATGAAAATTTTGGTTCAACTTATATTATCAGTTGAAATTTATTGCTAGACGACGGCCGAGCCGAAGGCAGCTCGGGCTTGCTCAGACGCACTCCCCCCAGGCACGCTGCGCCAGCGCGTTGTCGAGCGGGCGGCAAGCTCGATCTGCTGGCGGAGCGGACCAGTCGCTAGCGACAACCGCGTTATCACTGCCAGATAAAGTTAGGTTATATAATTAAGGAAAATATACATAATGTTAAGAATTGGACTAAGTAGTTAAAAGGCTTAGAGAATTGAATTAAACTCTCTAAGTCACCACGTCATTCATTGGATCATAGAGACATACGGATTGAACAGTTACGGAGTAACATCTCATACTTTATGTGGAACTAAGGAGGCTAAAGATAGGCAAAAATTTACTAATCATCTCATAGTGAAGCCTGTTTCAGTGTTTTGTCAAGTTCACACAGAGTTCTAATGTGCAGGACGTCATACACCCATTTAAAATTACGATAGCGTATTTATTACCTGTAAAATGGTCCATAGAACTTAAAACAGCTTAGGTACATAATTATGACTAATAAGTAATTCATATAGAGCCTATGTATGTGATTGTGCGGGCAAAATAAAAAAAAAATTAAAAATATATAAAATTGCCATAAAGGGAAATTCTTTGACATTGGCTAGTTAGATATATCTCAATTGAACGGATCTGAATAGAAATGTTATAGTTGTAAGTTGTAAGCGAACACATGAAATCGCAACAAGTATATTATGATCGAATTGAGAGCGCATAATGTGTTTTTTTTCTAAAGTCTCCGTGTGAAGATAATAAGTACATTAAGTACTTATGTAAATTCAACAATATCCAACTCCACTCGTGTTGCAGTTTTGAGCTACTATACGATCTTTAATGTAACTTACCTACCGTATTTTAGATATAAGTATTTCTTCTTATGTGTAGATATATAGTTGTTTTATATGATAAGTGAATATGAGTTGTAATGTTAACGTTAGTTTGTTTTCATGTAATCACTTTAATTCAGTCACATGATGTAATTGTGGTATTCAATTAGTGTGTCAATATATTATTCACCTTAATATAAGTATAATCCAAGTAGTTAAGTCGCCATAAATGTCATACTAACTGAGAGATCAGTTTATAATTATTACTTGTTCATAAGGATTCCAGTGTAATATTCTGTCGTCAATAAAATATATAATCTACAATAACTAAATCTGTAAAGGGGTTCGCCTTGATGAGAAAAACATGTCTCTTCACGCCGATTCCCCGAGCAGGATTTGTTTCCTTTATGGCTGTTATGGATCAAGACTAAGATATGTTAATTTCATCCTAAGGCTTATTTTTCATCATGATAATCTATCTATACATATATTATAAAGAGGAAAGATTTGATTTTAATTTTTTGATTTGATTGTTTGTTTGTTTGTTTGCATCGAATAGGCTCCGAAACTACTGAACCGATTTGAAAATTCTTTCACTGTGTGGAAAGCTCCACTATCTGTGACGGACATAGGCTATATTATATTTCCAAAAAAAATTTGGTATCTGTAATTATGAAATATAAGAAAGAAGCATTTACCAGTAGTACACCCTTCTTGCCCGTCTCTACCCATAATAGCTATTTCTCTCAATCCAAAAGGGTATCTTAGTGGTGTTTGCGGCTCCACAATGCCTGTCAAAGGACTTAGAGACCCAGAAGATAAAGAGGTTTTATATACCAAGTATAATAATACAAAGCTGCGATAATATAAACCTGTGATGGGAGTATATTATACTAGTGGTGCCTCGCGGTTTCTACCGCGAGAGCTACGGTTTATCGCGATAAAAAGTAGCCCATGTCCTTTCTCAGACTAAACTATCTCTGAACCAAAGAACAATGGCCAAAACGGATCTGAGATTAATCAAAAGCTAATCTTTTTAATCTGTGTACTAGCAAATTGACTGTCACTGTCAAGTGACATTGACAACAACGTGACATAGCAGTAGTGGTGCTTTACTTAAACTTTACACGGACTTTTTTGGAGCAACTTGAAAAGTCACTTTCACAACTTTACTTCAATTTCCCACACTCGTACACATTAACGAACACATAATGGTTAATAATCCACCAATATTACACATTATCACTCGAAGAAACACAAGTTTTGGAAATAAAAACAAAATTTTCACGTTGACAACTCAATTGCCGCCAAAAAAGTCTTGATCATTCTTAGGGTTGCCCGATGATGACGCTACAATACGTCATTTTCTACCAATTTTGTTGTACTTAAATTTCTTTTTCTGAACATATCGTTAATTTCACAAACCAATAACTGTTCTATACCGTCGTATAACTTCAATAAGCTATTCGTAATTTTTATACAAAATATGTTGCTGTCAGGTCCAGGGCAGTATGAAAAGTGGCCAATGTTCTTTCATTTAAATCGGTTTTGTAGTTTAGGCGTGAAAGCGTAACAGACAGACAGAGTTTCGTATTTATAATATCAATTTTTGGGGATTTAGGCAGTGATAGGTAGGTTTTTCATGTCTCTTCTTGAAAAACTTAAGACATACAACAAGTTATAGGCAGTTAACTATGTACCTACAACTTAAGACATACAACAAGTTATAGGCAGTTAATTATGTACCTACTATTTACAGTAAATATTACTAACCAACCCACTATTGTAGGTTGTGAGGTTCATAAGAATGTAAAGACAAAAATATATATAGCTATTTTTCTTCGTATATTTCGCTATTTCATATGCATAATATAATTTTCTGGCTGTTCTATGATTTTATGTTGTCTGAAAGTCAGTGCGTTTTTGCAATAGCATATTGGATATACGCTATTGGAACTTGATGAGTTCGCTTTCAGCTAGTTCAGCTACCAATCAACCTACTCTTATAAGCTAAAATAAACACTATTAATACACAACTAGGTACAATGAATAAATAAAAAAAATCAGATAAATAATAGACATTTTGACTGAAAACTTCACTTACTTAATAGTACTTAGTACTGTTATTATGAAATCGTTGGTTGCTACTCACATGCATGCAAGTACATAATATGTCTCTTATCGCACACTTCCAGGAATGGCGATAATAAATTAAGTGAGTATGGCGCGTAATGTTAAAATGATTAAGGCTCCAGCCATATGATGCTTATGCTTATGTTACACTTATAATTTACTAGTTACTGTAACTAGTATAAGTACCTACCTATGGTATAATAATAAGCTTAACATGGCTGAAGCCTAAGATGCTTTAAGATTGCTTAAGGTGCAATTATATTTTACAAATTTGATTGCCTATGTAATGGAATTCTGGCAAACGACCAAATGTAAATGAACGGGGTCGAGCACGCCCATCTTCAGACAATCTTGTCCGGCATCATCGTGGGTACTCGACTTCATTAAAACTACTTACTCGTGGTCGTCAGTTCCATTGCGATGACCACTGAGCCATTTCCAACGTTCCATAGAAAACACTTGATTCCACGGACAAAAAGAGTGTAAACAGAGAGATGCCTCTAAGGACCAAAGGTTGCCACACGTAGGTAATATTATTAATATTATATTAGGTAAGTAGTAAGTACATATATATAATTTTACTAGGTGCGCTTGCGGTTTCACCCGCGTCTTCTCGTTATGCCGCAGAAACCTTTTTCCGGGATAAAAGCCTTTAAAGGGTTAATAGTTACGATGATAGTGGTAACAAACATTCACACGCAAACTTATTATAATATTAGTAGGATTATATTAGGTATAGAAAAATAACTTACTTAGTATGTACAAAAAATAATATACATAATAATAAGTATAATATGTGACCAGCCTTATTCGTACAAAAAGAGACGATTAAGTCACGAGGCTCGACATCATGCATGACCCGAAGCGGCTTGTCTGAACCTTAGAGCTCGAGGGTTCTCTGCTTAGGCGAGTTTTTGCATACAAATGCGAATAGTGACGGTGTTTTGCTTGTTCCGCGAGTATCTGCAGTAGGTAGGTAAGGTAACAAAGCAATTCTGGATAATTAAGTACCTAGGTACATTAGTAGTATACAGCGTAGCGACCCGCCCCGGCTATCCACATGTAGGAAAAATTTTGATTAGACTGCCTGAAATTATCGCTCACTGTTTAAAATAAACATAAACATCCAGCTCCAATCATACTAACAGGTTACGCATATTATTTTTCGACATAATTTACTTAATTATGAACAAATAACTGCACCCCGCGAACCCGCGGTTTACTCGCCATAATTTTTTCGGATTAAAGCTCTATATTCGTTCCAAATTAGGTACACTCAAATTCGTTGAGCTAATTCAGCGTACAGAACTAACAAAAGTGGCTAAAGATTATTGCAATAAAAAATTAAGATCGACACATGAAGTGAATACTTCGATTTTTTTATAAATGTTCGCATTCTGTTTTATACATGATAGGAATCATGAGTGCGGCTCGATTTTGAATTTCTCATAAATATGTTGCTTTTTTGCCGCTTTCAAGTAGATACATGATCACATTTGAGAGCGTAGGTATAAAAAAAAATACTGTGTTAATTTATGAATGAAAAAGGAAAATTAGTTACTTAGGAAAAAAACGACAGTCGCAAAATTGACACGACATAGGGAAGAGGGCCATACGTAGATGATAATTATGTACATAGCTTGTCATTATTATCTAAATGGTTGGTTACAACGGCAAATAACCAACTTCTGCGCTAATTCCAAAATAAACATGCTCTTGCCAATTTAGGATTGTCAAGGCGAACAGGGAAGTTTACTTTGCTGGACGTGACGTATCAATCAAAATAAAAGAAAACATTTGCAAGAGATATGTCGAAAATTTTAGAACTTAATAATACTCTCAAATGAAGACTTTGGTATATAACAACCAAAGTTCACTACAAATCTTTATTCCGGAACCTGACAAATTGGGTCGCAAATTAGCCACTGAAACAAGTGTGGCACATGTCGCAGGCATACAAAAGAAAAATGGCGGAAAACATTTCAACCACAAATTCTGCAGCGGCGAGTGCTATGAGTGTACAAAAACCTCCGGAAACGAGATTCAATCCGCCGTCATATATTATATTTTTGGAGCTAACATCAGGGTAGCGTTTTGTCACAAGTCGCTTTGATAGTATTTGAAAGTAGCGCAACGCCTACGCTGGCATTGGGAACTGACATTCAAGTTACTGAGGCTGCTGGAGCATACTGAAAAGTGCTTGTCTGCTTCTGAGGGTGACTAGCTAGGCGAGTACTATATAAAAGAGCCCATCAAGCTACGGTTTCATCTTGATGTTTTCCATCACCGAAAGCCCAAGCTACACTATCGTTCAACGAGTTGCACGAACAGTAACTCAACAAAGGCAAACAATCAAAAGTTTATTAAAACCTGTAGTTGACGTGAGCGAAGCCGCAGGCCGCAACAACTAATTATTTATTGTAAATATACGGTCTATAGTAGCAGCTCTGTACTGAGCTCGAGCGCCTCGATGCATAAACGTCCATAATTGACTTGCACAATGGTCGGTAGACGGTCTAATTAATATTTCTTTTTCACTCATGAATGGTCATTAGATTCGTAAACTATTCAGGACTAGAGCCTTTTTATCAGGGCCATTTAAATCTGCTAACTATACCTTAGTTTAGTAGGTAGGTACTAAGGTATGGGGTCCTTCTGTAGGTTAGGTAAAAATTGGACATGAATTAAAATAAGATAAGTGCATTCTATACCTAACTGTTATTTTCAAATTTTTCGAGGATCGAAATACCTGTGAATTTGTGCTGAGAATTTAGTTTTATAGCCGGATCGCAGAGGCTGTTAAATAATTTTGTAGCGTAGTCGGGCGATTTCTGGGAAAACAGAGTTGTTGGGCGGTGCAGTTTTGTTAACGTGCATGGTAAAGCAATTATCGGAATTCGGAAGTTTCGATGAGCGCGGGATGTGCGGCGCGGCGCGGGCGCGGCCGCTGGCTGCCGCCGCGCCGCCCGTGGCTCCCGCTCGCCGCCCCGGCTCCTCGCTCCTCTCCTTCCCGGACCGCCACCGCCACCGCCCGTCAGTCGGTCGTCTCTCGTCAGCTCGGCACTCGCATCCGCAGATCGCAGTGTCCGCACACTGTAACGGCATCCCGCGACTACCGCCGGTCTCGCTCCCGTAAAGTTCGAAAAACATTTGAATTCTCTCACCGTCAAAAATAATCATGAAGTCAGGTCTAATCACAAAATGTTTGCTTTTCGTGAACTTTTTTCATTTACTAAACGCTTTAGAGTTTTGCCCGGCGAAATGTAAATGTGTGAGGAACAAAGTCGAATGCCTCCACCAAGACCTGTTGATGGTGCCCTATACACCCGCCGATACCTTCACTCTGTAAGTACAAAAACATATTAAGTTATAATTTGTTATCACCGTGCAGCACGCGTTCCAGTATGAATTCTATTGCCGAAGTTTAAAAATAAATGTGCGTTCACGTTAAAGACGAGTTTGCCGAATAAAGCGAGTTGTAGAGTAGGAATACAAACAGTACACTTTCAGTTTTGGTCAGTATCCATTTACTTTTTTTCAGATCAACCATTATTGTAATATGATTATTGCGTTTTATCGCTAGTAATTTTTTTTTTAAATAAATCTGTATCGGCAGTTTCCGGAGTCTCATCCTATACCTAGACCAGTTTACTGCTAACAATAATTTCACAATAATAACCTAGATAATTTACTAACAAATAATGAAATATTGATTGGTGTTGAAAGAGTTCGGGTCGGCAACGCCCTTAGTGTTGCAAATGTTCATAGGCAACGGTGACCGGTTACCCGAGGCTGCTTGTTTTCCATCTACTACATTTTTTATTGCATTATTGCTTGTTACCCTTCATTCCCTAGGTACACCATAGTTTTTAATGGCCTCTTAGCGTTGGCTATGGCTAACAAAGGTCTGGAGAAAGACCCGAAAAAAAATCGCATACAATATAGAACATACCTACCTATATATGTGATCACGACAAAGAATCTGGGTCATTATGATAGGATAGGACCAATTTCTAACACGCATAGGTATCAAACATTATAAAACTAGAAAAAATCATAATAATTCAGCCTTTTCCTTTATCGTTTTTCTATTGCAAAATCTAGCAAGGCAGAAGGTAAATAAAATGAAATGATTAATGTTTTGGGTTAAGTAAAAAGGTGTGTATATTATTTTTAAGTATTTTGGTGGTCGTTTTTCTAGTTTCAGATGAGCCAAAACTGAACAAACATTTTGCGTTTAGCAACTCGCGTTTTAACTCTTGCCTTAGCTGCAATATAAATTGATCTAAAAATAGGTACAGTGCCATCCTGATTTAAATAAATAATAACACATTGGAGGGATGCAAATTCTACCTGTGGTGTAAGAGAGTGGTCAGTCGACATCGAGACATAGGTACCTACCTACCTGCACTCCGTGTTATCTACCTAGCGAACCTTGCGAAATTGCGTGCAGGTCAAAAGTTATTGGGCTTCAAGTGATCTATAATAATATCGTCCAAAATATGCTTGGCTGGTGTCTAGCACACACAATAATAAACCAATCAATAACGAGTCTACAGAACAAGCCAAAGTCGATAGTTGCAAATGTAGAACTACCAGAGGTTCGCTGCTCCTGCGCTTACAATATGGCAGCATGTGGCGCACGATGGGTGGTTTTTTTCTACTTGATTTTATAAATCGTTTCAGTTCTTTTGTCATTAAAATACTAGTTAATTAAGTTTTCTTTAATTAATTTTATTGAATAAACGAAACCGCTATAACAGTTTCCCTGCACGAGATACAGAGTTGCCCATACAAAAAAACATAGCACTGATTGAGATCTTTCAAATGATGTAGGTAGGAATATGTTACAACACTTCGGACGAAAGCGCCCATTGTCATTTACATAATTAGGTCAAATTATCCGCGCTATGACAATAAGATCAAATTTTCCGTAATTTGGTATGACATTTAACTCCCGGACGTTTATAAAACCGCGCGGCCCTAAATAACTCTTTAAATCAGTGGCAGTGGAGTGAATCCTAAAGTGGGTTCCGCGGAACCTAGAGTTCCGTAGAAAAGTCGCCAAGGTTCCAGGGGAAAATAATACAACAGTACACCAGATGCTACCCCAGTAATAGACATACAACTGTCGGATATAAAAACTATGTAGTTAAAATAAACGGCAATTAAATAAGAAAAAATAAGAAAAACTTTCATTCTTCACGTTAAATTATAATACTACAATTGACACTTTTTTAAATTCTTATATCTTCGATTTGTAATAAATTGATATGGGGTTCCGTAAAATAAAAGGTATTAATTTGGTTTGAGTACCGTTATCGATGAATCGCTACTCTAAATTAACCATTATATTTTTTGAAGTTTTGGAGAAAATAAGGTTTGTTTTATTGAGTATACGAAAAATAACCTGATAGGTATGTTACATATTTTGCAATTATGTTTTTCTAGAAATAAAAAGGAATTCCGTGGTACCCTGGTTCCCGGATATAGGTCAAATTAGCCGAATTTAATTACGTTTTAGGTCTAAGAAAATGTCAATTTTACTAAGCAATAACTTTCTAAATTAATCTTATAAAAACCAGCAATTTATATTAAAGATCTCGTAATATGCAAAAACAGTGCTCAAAAGTCTTAACTTTTGGGACTCCTGGAAGCTCAAGATGTGATCATATATTTTACGTCCGTTCGTAACATTCTTATGGCCAGTTTTATAAACGTCCCTATGTTAAACGTTTCAGTAAGTCTGATCTTATTGTCAAATTTAAGTACGGAAAATTTGAGAAAAAGTTCAAATTTACTGAAATTTGGTATGCCGTTTAACTAAACCGGTGCTTAATGATATTTTGGACCCGAAACGCGTAACCGCATAAGTCGCGAGAATCAAGCTCAATATCTTCCAGAAAAAATACCGAATGCAGTTCGCTGAAGGTATGATTTTCCAGACTCACCCTTCATAAAACGCATAATAGCTAGCTACGAACATAGGATGGCTGTAGTTGAGCTAAAATTACTACATCCTGTCCCGTGTTAGTAGATTGAAGCCAGAAAATTTCCTGAAGGAGCTGAAGGCCATGGCTCAATCAGTTAAGAAAGAATGTACCTATAAAGAACTGCGCAGTTGGATGCAAGCGGTGTAGGCAATTTACTTTGAAGGCGACATAACAAATCTTGATGTATCGATATACATAGAGTAATCAGTTCTGGATACTTTTTACATTGAATATGTTTACACTGCGAAGAACCAAATTTTAGACAAATTGAATACCTACCACTACCATGATTTTCAGATAAAACTAATAAGTACTTTAAGCAGCAGAGATGTTCGACTTTGCCAACAAAATACTCGTACATTAGTATTCTCCCGTTTAAGTTATTAATAAAACAATTAGAAGTGGGTGAAAACTGATTTCTAAGATTTGATTACATTGTTAGTTAGTTACAAGTCAAGCTAATAAAAATGTTTTAATAAAGTGCTTTTTTGGTGAATGCTTATTGCCTTTCTGGATTCAAAGCTCACAAATACATTGAAACTGAGGGGCTGCAGCACTGCAGCACAAAAATCGATGCTAGGTACCTATATCAATTACACTGCGTTCCTGGGAACTTACTAGCTAACTTACTAGCTTACTCTGGAGTAAGCTATTGTGTGAAATTGTAAAGGTGCCCCGGTATATCGAAAACTATGATCTCTATCGGGAGTTTGGGACCATAGAGCACAGTTCGTAGACAAAGTTATACGTAACTTGCAGAAATTCACTAATATAGAAACTAGACTTCCCATCGTATCGAACGTGAAGACAATTCAGCTCCTCAATCACACAATAGAACAAAGTCGTTTGAGTTATTTAGTAAGCATATTGATTGCAGTTAATGCAGTCATTTGTGAAATGTAGTACAAGTTCAGAACTATGTAAAATAGAAAAATAAAGTATGACGTAAATGTCCTCTAGACAAGTATCTAACACATACTCGTATAAGAAAAGTACCTATTAATAAATGCACTTTTAATTTTAGCTTAGAAGGCTTACTTATCTGCTGATCTAATTCGTAGCGGCTAGATTTTAATAATTGATAGATTGCATCCAAAATGTGAGAATAGGTAGGTACCATTTAGTCTGTAGGTATTTTTAGCTCCCTGAATAGATAGACTTATTAATTATCGCATTTGTAATTGATTTTTAACAGAATGAGGTATAAAGACAGTAGACACCTATCGAGCTGGATGCTCAATAGTAGTCACGTCTGAAATCATTACACGAAAACAAAAGAAAAATAAATAGTCCACGATCGACGATTGAAGTGGCGCGGAATGGCCTCGGTGGCATAACATCGGAACATGTTTTTAGTATTTAATTTGAATCATCATGAACATGAAAAAGCTTTGCGAGCGATGGATGCCGCGTTTGCTCACTGTAAGTGTAGACCGAAGCTAGCGGAAGAAGGATGATTTGTCCAAGAGTTTAGAACTGTATAAAAGCATAATCCTGCTGAATTATTGTCGCTGTAGACGATTATTTTGAGAATTCATTTAGAACCGCCTACGCAAATAGTATACGGAGAAGCACTAGTGTATATTGTAATAAGTGTATAATAAAAAAAAAATAATAATATACAAAGTAGGAGAAGGAAGCTTACGTTGAAAAATAAATATTTTTACGATATACATACATATATTATAAAAGGTCTATTCATTTTCACTTCGGATATGCACTTCAAAAGTCACACGTAGGTATAGCATAATAAGTAACTAGAATAATTTTAATCAGACCTACATGCACGAAACGCGGTAGAATTCCTCGGCATTGCCACAGAAAATAGAACAAGGCAACGCTATCTATCTGGTATTATCTCTGATAATAATTATAGGTCACCATGAAGTAAGTAGTTTTAAAATGTTGACATATTGCATGCCGCTGCAATTAATAAAATTTCAAAGAGTTCCTTCTCATAAGAAGATGACATCACTTGAGCGAGTATACAGTAGTATACACTACACAGCGCGCACGCATGGCAAATCTTACGTGTGTAAAGTACATCATATTCATACTCATACAGAACGGTTGTGTTTGTAATAAGTTTGAGATAAGGCCCCGTACCTACTCAAGCTCGAAGTCATTGTCGTTATCGGGATAAATGATAGACTCACTCATTCAGTTTCTAAGTATTTGCTAGCGATATCTATACTATCTATACTTATATAGTAAAATTAATATTATGAAGCTGCAGAGTTTGTTTGTTTGTTTGAACGCGCTAATCTCAGGAACAACTAATCCGATTTGAAAAATTATTTCAGTGTTGGATAGTCTATTTATTGATTTTATTTTCAAAAAAAGTGGGGATCTGTTAGAAAATTGTTATTTTGTAACCCAAGGTGTGAAATCGAAAACTTATTTTTGCGTGCGCTGCAAAAACTATTGACAATAGAACAAACGAGAGCATAATATGTCTAACTACTTATTATAGTTATGCCACAATAAGCAATCTTTAATTTCAAAAATTTAAGTTAATGCCGTCGCTAGAAAAGCCTCTCTTTTGTATCTTGGTATTAATCCTTATCAAAATAAATTACTTTATATTCAAAACTGCTTCAATACCTCTATATAACTTTTTAAATCATTCAATTTGGACATTCGATTTGAAAGAAATCACGAGTTTAAAAATGTGGTAGAAAAAAGTTGCGTGGTAGCCTTATGCACGTCACTGGGGTACGGGCCGTACGGGAGGAAGGATTTATGTGGTGTATAATATTACCATTTTTAATTTGGATATTTCTTTTAAATACCCGCGCGAAGCCGGGGCGGTCTACTAGTAACATATAATGGAATTCTTTACTCAGACTCTAAATCCCAATCCATGTCGAAATCTAAAAGATTTTCTTTTTGTCTCATTTGTTTTTCGGTGTGCGTCGTCAGGCCGTCAGGCGACATCAATCCAAACCTATGAAAACATAAAACCTACTTCGTAGAGATACACTTCATCGCCAGTCCATATAATTATGTATGTGTGTGTGAGATGCAAAATCAAAATCAAAATCAAAATCAAAAATATGTTTATTCAATAGGATACATTGTGATCACTTTAAAACGTCAACTTAAAACTAGCTACGCCTGTTCCAACCTCCTTACGCCGGCAAAAGAACAGGCAAGAAACGCCCGGCAGGTAATTTTTTTGGCGCGATCACATTGACAATTTTATTCTTATTACTAATTGATTGAATTGGAGCAAGTTCACTAAAATCCCAAGCTTTTTTTTTTGTCATCTAATAGTCCGATATTTTTTATTTAGCTTTACTAATAATAAGATTTCTCTTGTTTGGTTGTACACATTGGGATATGGGAACATGAATATTAACGAGTTGCGGGATCACAACCAAAGCAGACCAGACCCCACAAGCAGCACCCGTTCACGAGTTGACGCATGTGCCAGCCATCGCTCTCCTCGACCATATGAGAGGGAAGAGGGCGACCCGACACATGACGCCGCTGCAAGCAAAGTCACTTTCGTGAGCATGACTGTTTTGGCTGTTTACCGAAAATGGTTAGAATAGGGGAAATAGGGAGAATAGATAGATAGAAAGAAAGATAGATAGATTAACTACAATCCCAAGCTTGTTTGTCATCTAGATAGTCCGATATTTTATAATAAGCTTTACTAATGAGATTTCTCTTTATACGAATTTGAAATTTTGTTATAGACAAGTCTTGAATTTCACTTGGGATTTTGTTGAAAAAGCGTACACATTGACCTTTGAACGAGTTGCTAACTTTATGGAGCCTAGTGGTGGGTACAGCAATTTTATCTTTGTTTCTAGTATTAAAATTGTGATAATCACTTCTCTTTTTGAAGCTATTTAAATTTTTCCGTATGTACATTACATTTTCATAAATATATTGACAAATAACTGTCATTATTTTGGTTTCTTTAAACTTAATTCTTAAAGATTCTCTGGGGCCCATGTTATAAATCGCACGAACAGCTCTCTTCTGCAATACAAATATGGTGTTAATATCAGCAGCGTTTCCCCACAGCAATATTCCATAGGACATAATGCTGTGAAAATAGCTGAAATAGACTAGTCTGGCTGTATCAACGTCAGTAAGGTGACGGATCTTCTTTACAGCATATGCTGCAGAGCTAAGTCTGCTCGATAGACTGACAATATGTGGACCCCATTGCAATTTGTGATCTAAAGTTATGCCTAAGAATACTGTAGTCTTGACAAGGTCCAATTCTTCGTCCTTAATTTTTTTTTTTTTTTTTTTTTTGCAATGCAATGTAGAGTTGAAATAGCGGGACGGCTGGACTCGCGAATCTTTTTCTGTCTTGTTTCCGAGAACGCGTGATGTCATGGTTCCGACTAACGGCTTTTCCAATAACCGATCTATCCACGGTTTACCTAACTAGAGATATAAATTGGACATACTCTATGGAGCTTATGTCAAATTTCTATATCCAGTAGGGCAAAACGTGGATAGATCGATTATTGGGCAAGGCCGTAAGCCACTGTCCTTCCGTGGGCCGTGGCAAAACTTAGGTATGTAGGGTTACAGTATCCGAAGATCTATTGAAGCATTACAATACAATACAGAAATATTTAAAAAGAGGAGCTTCCTCAAAACTAAATTAAAGTAAGGCGGTTTTATAGCTAAAAGATAGATTCAATATTATGTTACCCAAAAAAAATTATTTTAGATCGAAATAAAAACACTTAACTAAACCTTAAAATGTAAAATAAAACTACCTATCAAACTAAACAAACTACCTACTTAATCTCATAAATACATGTGCACGGTCAGTAGGAACATTGAGCTAAAATAAAATAACTCTTCGCTCTGTGCAGCTTAAATATATATATATATGTATAGACAAATAGAAGCTACCTTTTCGAAATATGATATGGAGCTATTGAGTGCGGGGATCAACTTCGCAAAATATGAAACTTTGATGTTTATTTAATTGGGTTTGCAATGTTTGCTTACCTAGGTACCTCCATTCTACATGTACTACATGTACTACTTACGAGTATTGCGTTTTCAGTGATTGGTTTGTATATATGCAATATTTGCCTACTTCCTGATTTTTTCGATTTTAATCGCATTGATTTAGGTATCTTTATTTGCATTTATTTAATTCGCATCCTATCCTACTTATATTATTTTAACGTGAATGTTTGTGAGGATGGATAAATGTTTGTTACTTTATCACGCAAAAACTACTGAACTTTTTATCGCGAGAAAATGTAGTCCAGGCAGGTAAAACTGTGGAGCGCAGCTGGTATATAATTATATAAGATTAGTGTGATAAATGTGATTATCTTTGGAATACGTACCCAGTGTTTGTTTGAAGGAAAATAAGGGAGAGTATGGCCCCAAACCGCCTAAACTCTACAGCGCGTGAATGATCTGCGCCTCTAGCCAAGATGCATTCTGCAATCGTTGACGTTAATAGAAAACAAGAAAAAAGTATTGGTTTGACATATTTCTGACCACGTGACTTAGCGTTAGCTTTCTATTTGCATTGAAATTTGTGTTTAGGAATTATTAAAGAGATTAGAGACTCCACAACTCAATGCAGACTGACACTATACTATAGAGCTAATTTAGTACAGTAGAGCTTTTTCGTTATGTGCCACTCCATGTTACAATTAGATGACAGTCGAAATTCTCATTGTCACTGTAGGTTTTTATATTGTATGACAGTTGTGTGTGATATTAACGTTCCGATTACTATTTTAGGTCGACCTTATAACTGATTTTTTATCAGTGCAATAAATTAAAGATTTTTTATTTATGTGTGCGTCGTTGCGTGGTTTCAAACGAGGGCACTCATGATTGGCCGTGTGAGATAACACTACCATTCCTTGCACACCCTTTAGGCCTTGTCTACACTTGTGTTGTGTCATTTAGATGTAATATCTCCGTCCTTTATGGACGTGTATTTAGACCTGATGATCCCGTATCATTCATTTTGCGTGCCAACTAGCGATAATGATACAAGTCGACGTCACAGAACGGATAACTGTACCAAGTTTTAAAAACTATAAAATTTTCGTAAACGTTAAAGTTGACTACCGCCAACTTGTCAAAGTGGCAACTCGTTCTGCCTAAATTCAAAAAGTCAGTCGAAATTTTTTTTGGAATACCTACACAAAACAATTTAAAATAACCCGTATTAGTTATTAACTTATTACCGATATTAGACCTTCCAAGTTACCTACGTACCTACCGCTGAAAAAAAACAATTATGGTAAGAAACGAAAACTTTTATAGTTTTTGTAAACTATCAAAACCTGTACTAGGGGTACCGATACACCAAAATGATACCTATTTATTAGTGTGATACGTGTGAACGAGGTCTCGCTTGATACTGTACCTGTACAACCTATCTATTCAAATCAAGTCAGTCAACTACAAATCTGACTCGAAAAATAAAATACGAAAATATTACGTTTCTCAGGTAGGTATCTATCTATCTTTATGCTATTATAAAACTATGATCTGTGACATTGGTTATATCTGCCACAGTACCAAATACCGATAACCGATGGCGGGGACGTGTTCATGTGTGAAGACCACGAATCGGTACATGTAGTGTAGGACGCCCTCGGGCTAGGTGAAGTGACGATATATAACTACGTAGGCAGTTGCAAAAGAGAAGCCGAAGATTGGGCTTAGTGGAGTGTCTTGAAAGACGCCTATGCCCATTGCCCAGCAGTGGACCAACACAGGCTGATGTTAATAATCATGATAACTATAAAAATGTAACTTAATCCATTGAAGATAGTTATAGAAAAATAAGGTACACAACAAGAATCCACGATTTTTAGATTTTTAAATCTCTTTGATGACGAACGTACGAAGAGTTTTTTATCCTATTTTTTATTATTTTAGGAACGGAGTTGTCCAACGAATTACGTTATCAGTCCACAGATCGATACAATAAACTAGCCGCGAATAGCATGCTTTAAAATATACCACCCATGTGAGTCTTATTAAACGAATTCATGCGGGAAAAGTTTCAGTAAATATTGTCCGCTTCCGCAAATGTTAGCTCATTTCAACGATCTATGCTAATTTCAACATTTTCGACATGATCGTGTGGTCACGTTATAAAATCACTGTGTAATTTTTTAAAACCTAGTATCTTACTAAATATATACTCTGAGGACATACAAATAGACAGCCGGTCCGTATGGACATTTTGAACCCTGCACGTTCCAACTGTTGAACATTTTGTCACGTTGACTACCCATTCCCGAAATCAAAATATTTCGCCAACCGCAAACGAAGTTACATTTACTTATACCAAAACGAATACCTAGCAACCTACCATACAATTCTGAAACACGAATAACCACTCAAATGTCTGGCTCACTGACCTATTAATAAATCCTTGGAAGCGACTGCAGTTAGGTACTAGGAAAATTGTCCGTATGAAAAAATAGGAGGAATTCTCAAGTCGACTTTTTATATATTTTTTATGTGAATACTCACATCAACTTTTACAGAGTAGTTATTTTGAGGTTTATTTTATTACTGGATTTGGTAGCCAAACTAACAATTTTAAAATAATATATGAGAAAGTAAATAAATTAGTAAAGCTATGGTGGCAACTCAAAATTACTTACATTCCTTTATGACCTTAGCTATAGACTAATAATAAAAAGACATATTTTATTTTTCGCTTTTCGGTGTAGTTTTTGTCGGTTTAATACTTTGCTAAAAAGTTTTCCTATTATATATTATGTTAACATTCATTTTAATATTCCTGCTCCTCTCTGTTAGGTAAATAATAATAAACATGCAACGTGCGGTCCCCGTGTACACTGTGATTTTATTTGATTGATCAATGTTTTCCGATTGGATGAATTTCTGCAAACCAGAGCCAATTTACAGCGCCAGTTTCGAGAAATATATACATTTTGTTAAAATAGTGTGCAAGGAGTAAACAGTTCATATTATTTATACGGCGGTTTGTAGAAAATATTGCGTTTTATGTTTTTTGTTAACATTCCTGGTAGTTCGCTGAGCCTTTATTTAAAAAAAATCTCTCTCTCCCCTCTTTTTTATGTTGTGTTACATAATAAATGTCGATTGGATCTTTGTTTAAAAATATAGTTGTAGTGCATGTTTTATCGGTATAGATAATATATATGTAATAAATAATAGTACCCAATACTTACCAGCGCACCCAAATAAGTAGTAGGTACATTGATTCATTTGGATGTAATAGCGTTAATCAAGTACCTACTTGATTCCAGTATCAGCCTCAATATATATGTATAATAAATTGCTATAAGAGCATCCATCTCCCTCTACACTTATCTCAGAAACAAAAGTATCTAAAGAAATCAAAAATGGGGATGGCTTCACTCATAAGACTTACAGGCAAACAAAAATTACAAGTCTTCTCCCTCCCTCCACTTTAACTTAACTAACTAACTCCGATGGCTCAGCGACCCAAAGTGTGTCTTGGCCTCCGAAACGAGATAGCGCCACTCTTCTCTATCTTGAGCGATTTCAGCCCAGTTGAGAGTCTGGAGCTCGCGCAGGTCTGCATCCACCGCGTCCTTCCAGCGGTATCTAGGGCGTCCAACCGGCCTACGGCCATTCGGTCGTCCCAAATAAGAACGCTTTGCCGCCCGATCCTCCCCCATGCGGACTACGTGGCCAAGCCAACGTCAGAAAGCAATCAATCAATCAATCCAAGCAATCTCAGAAACTTGGGTACCTAAAAAAACAAAAATGAGGAGTTGACAATCTATGAGTTTCACAATCTATGGGTTTCACTCATAGGTAAGTCTACAGGCAAACCCTAAACCAAAATGATGTCTTTAAACGTAGTAGGTACGGACCCCGGTATCCTCTCCCCGCGTATTTGACTTACACGCGAACGAAGTCATGGACAAGCGCTAGTTGGGTATCACCATCATTATCATCAGCCTGTATCAATCCATTGCTGGATTTAGGCCTCTCCCAAGGTACGCCACTGAGCCCGGTCTTCAGCTCTTCTCATCCAACTACTGCCAGCCACTCGGCGCAAGTCGAGAATTGGGACGAACACGTGAATTGGGTATAAATATGTACATATAATGTAACAAACTACAGGGGAGGCTCTTCACTCGGTGCTAGAGTTTTTCTGGAACTCGTTTTGTGTATCAATCATTATTCTCTTTTCACGAGACAAATATTAGTGTAACACGGTTCATTGGTCCGAATTAGAACCTTGAAAGCTAGGCTTTGATTCTATGGACTATAAAACTGGGAGTAGCTGGCACTCCTATCCATTGTCGTATCGGGTTCAAAACGGCAAGCCCACAACACAATGAGAATGCGTCATTGGCATTGATGCGCATTTACAATTATTACACATTTGATTTTCTGCATAGCAATGGCTGATGTTGATTGTATTTTTGTCTACAAAAAGTGCGTTTGAATTTTCATTATAACATGGATATAATGAAAACTCAAAAGCAACTAAGATGGTTTATATTGCGTAATCATAGAAAACCATTTCAAATGACGATGTTACAAGTGTCTAGGTAGGTGCACGCTGAGTACATTTGTAAATGCGCAAATCTCACTTCCTGGTAAGACCCAGGGTCTTGGTTCCTGGTTGGATGCTGACAATCTCATCAAGGGCAAAAGGGGAGACCAATCAAGACTAATGAAAATTGCCTTCCGTATATACCTAATGCAACTATTCTATAGCACCAACTCGTACTTACTAGTTACATCCACAACTATTCCATAGATACGTTGATGTTCGTTGTGCCGATAAATAATCATCATCATCAGCTTGTGTCAGTCCACCGCTAGACTTAGGCCTCTCTCAAAACACGCCACTGAGCCTGGTATTCGGCTTCTCTTTTCCAACTGCTGCCGGCCACCTTGCGTTCTTATAACCGTCGCTATCTATAGCCTGAGAGTGTCCTACACTACGTTGGTAGAATCGTGGTTTCACTCTCACATCAGCTTGCTAATCCTATGTATCCATTCCATTATTCTGCTAGCAGATGAAAAGAACCACACAGCATTCTACGTTATATATCTATCTCTACTGAAAAAAAAAATTCATACTCAGGTATGAGTAAAAAATGGATTACTAGCAGATTTTAAAACATTGGTTTTATGAGTACTGTCTGGAAAGCCTTATTCGCATTAACTTCGATTTCTAATCGTCGTACGTAGCTACTTACAACTGTGTCTTCTTACCTCTTCTAGGTAGGTACATTACATAATATCTGTCGTGCATTTAACCTGTCACAAAGTAGTTCGTGATAATGCCACTAACGATCACCCATCCATTCCCAAAATTCTTGTTACTATATAAAATATCCTACCACCAAGCTATGGTGGTAGGGTATTTTCTAGTACTCGCCAGGCTAACTACCGTACCCCTGTCGCCAAGCACCTATCAGTGTGTTCCGACAGTTTCACTTCAGAGCCAGTCCTCAATCTACGTCTTAGCATGACACCACCTTCGACCACATCGTCACATCAGGTGATTTGTCGTCAAACGACTGTTAGTAGTAAACAATAAATAATAATAATAATTATATTTTTGTTTCTCAGTGATCTCCGCTTCAATAAGATTCGTGAGCTGGTTCCCGGCGGACTCAGCCATATGCACCAGCTGCGCTCCCTCCTACTCAACGACAACCAGCTCAAGGAGCTCCGCTCGGGCTCCTTTCACAACCTGCGGCAACTCCAGTACCTCTACCTCTACCGGAATAAGATCTACCATATTGACGCCGATGTATTTAACGAGCTTATCCATTTGAAACAACTGTAAGTTAGCGTCGAGTTCATAGGTCATTCAGGTCCTCCACATGCACTCGCCAAAAAGAAATGCACGAAATGCCATGGCTGTCCAAACCACCGAGCCTTGAAATAGCCTAGGATCCTTGGTATAGTAGTGGATTTGTCATATCATTGTTAGAGTAATTTGTATTAGTCGCCGATATAGTTATTGATGAGCAAGTATTTATTTCCATTGCTTTAGACGTAGGTATTGTATCAAGTCAGTGATAATGACTTAAAACATTTCATTAAACTAATAAAGCATTAAATGAAACAATATCTTGGAAACAACAAAACACATTTCAATAAACCTGGAATAACGTTTTTAAATTTTAAAAATCACATCTAATTTGACAAAGTTCTGGAGAAGCCCAAAGGCAATGCAAGTCGTGGGCCCATCTAATCTATTATTTCAAATACAGACCTAAGCAATAACTAAAGTCGATTAAACTTCTACCTGATCTTGATTTTGAAATACATACTTTGGGAGTTCATAAAAATATTTTACATCATTGTTTAATATTGTGGAGTCCAACGCACTTAGATAAGGGGTTTCGCTCTGCTTTTTGATAAGAATATATAGGCATTTTATTTCAATAGATCTCTTTAAACACTGATATTTTATAATTAAATAAAACCGGTACATCCAAACATTGATATGTTATGTTGTTCGTGAATTTGGATGGTGGAAAATAAATGATCGAAAAGAGCTAAATTAATGTAGGTACATTTTATATAAAACCGTCAAGTTGCTGATCAACTGACTGAATCAAAGGTGAAGAGACGTTATTGTTTTTACGAAAGTTACCTTTGTTAGTAGTGTAGGGGTGCCTAAGATATTAAGTTTGTATGGGAAAATAAACAACTTTCATCACAGGACACTAGTCTATAAAATCTTTATTACTGTACCTATTTACACTACAAAGTATTTCAAGGCAACCAAAGCAACTACGGGAGTTATAAACAACAAAAAAAACTCTGCAGTGCCACACACCGATCTATTCCTATAATTTCCTATAGTCCACTATTGTACGGTAGCTCAGGCTGCTTCTTTCATCTTGTAATCTCGTTTCATCATTTTCAGATACTTGCATGTAAATGAAATTCACCAAATCGAATCAAGAACATTTTCGAACATGCCTCGGCTTGAACGATTGTGAGTAACATGGCATTCATTTAGTAGATTAGGCTAAAGTACTTAAACATACCTACAAGGACATTTGTTTTGAGGAGAAAATGGCAAAAATCCTTGTTTTCTTTGTGAATAGCGGAGTTAGGACTGCATGCTTGCGCCTCGCTTCTTAAGTGATAGGTATTATCTTATAAGCGATCCACTTGCCGAGTGTGTTGTTTAAATCTTTAGTAGAAATTACAAAAGGACCTACTTAATGCTTCTAGGAATGTAAAATTTCAAAGATGGAGAGAGAACCGTTGTACCTATGTCTGTATCATATAGGAGAACCCTGAAAACTCGCAGTGTCTGCGGTCATTGCCACCCAATGTCTAACGCACAGTAAAATTGCAAAGTAAGCGTTGTAAGTTAAGGATTAAGGTCCTGGGTTCGAATCCCAGTAAGTGCAAATATATGTGTGATGAGCACGAATATTTATACCTGGGTCTTGGATATTTCTATCTATCATCATTATCAGCCTTTCACGTTCCCACTGCTGGGACTCTGGCCTTCTCTCAGAGAGAGAGTATGGGCTGTAATCTACCACGCTGGCCCAGTGCGGGTTGGTAGATGTCGCATGCCCTTGAATGCTGCAGTTCATGGGCATGCCGGTTTCCTTACGATGTTTTCCGTCACCGTTTTGAGCGATGGCAAATCCGCACATAACTTATTAAGTCATAGGTGCGGGGCCGAGAGGATTCGAAATCGATGTCGGCGTCTGTCTGTCTATCTATATAAGTATATATTTCTATATAGTAGAAAAAAAAAAAAATTGTAACTAGTAATTTAATTCTAAAAAAAACGTTTGTTAACTTGAAACTACACTATATTGATATTGTAAGTACTTATCCTACATAGGACTATGCTACACACTATGCTTACCGACATTTAATTATTTAATTATTAACTTAGACCTATTGTGTTTCTCTGTAAGTGAATGTTATTCTTTTGAGAAATAAATTCTTAAACCGTATATAAGTATGTATATCGTTGTCTAGTACCCATAACACAAGTTTCGAGCTTAATTTGGGGCTAGGTCAATTTGTGTGCAATTATCTTGATATTCATTTATTTATTTTAGGTATCTTCACAATAACAAAATCAGTAAGATCCCAATGGGTTCGTTCTCCGGCATGACGAAGCTGCACAAGCTGCGGCTGGATAGTAACGCGTTGGTTTGCGACTGCTCCATGCTTTGGGTGGTGCGCATGCTGGCGAACCACGAGCACATGAACGTGGTCGCCACCTGCTACGAGCCCGCCACCCTCACTGGCAGCTCACTCGCCTCTATGACGGAGAACGACCTTCATTGTCGTGAGTTTATGCATCTTTTCTTATATTTTTATCAGGGCCCTAGCGTGATGTGCCGTAAATAGGCTGGCTTGCACCTTGTTTAAATCTGGATTTAATTAAATTTTCCATACGATTTGACAAGTGAATTTCGTTAAATTGAGATTTAAATCGGCGGTGCAAGTTGCCCTTGTCAAAGTTTAATTGTAATGTTTTCATAGAAATAGAAAATAACAGTCTCTGTAGCATCAATGCGCAGGCGACTGAAGGGGTAGGTACTAGGTACCTAATGCGGATCGTGGAGTATCAAAATCAGAACTCATAATAATTAAAGCCTTAAGTATTGTATTTTTTTTACTGCAAGTCCTTGTTGTGTAAGTTTACTGACAGGTAATCAGGGAAAAAAGGAGTTCATAAAAATCTAAAAATCCGTTGATAGCGTTGACTACGCATGTATGTATATTGTATGTATTATACCTATGACGATTTTGCAAGTGCACCCGAAATAAGGTCAATGAACAAAACTTTCATTTAATTTATTAAATCTATGGCAGATTGAATTTTTTATTTATTTTTTGTGTCCTGGCATTGTAGATTTTTGTAAATAGAAGAACTCGCCTTTAGGCTTGCCTTATTTATTTAGATTTTTCATTTTGTCAAAAGACTTCCCACCCTTTGCCACTATTTGTCGCCATCATAAACCACTGTACGAGTTGCAATAAAAAGTTAGGGATAATATTTTTCTGAAAATATTCAATCGGACATCCGAACTTCTTGAAGTGATTGGGCATTTGTTTAAGATTAATATTAAGAAGCAAGTATTTTTACGATCAATTTATGTTTCAGAACATCCAGAGTTCGCTGCTGAGCCCGAAGACGTCGTCGTTAGTTTTGGAGAAAATGCCATGTTCACATGTGTGGCCACTGGAGAGCCAGTTCCGGAGATTATTTGGCTACGAGATTCCGTTGAAATACCTATCGACACAAACCGCTATGAGGTCATGAAAAATGGCACACTTATGGTGCACGACGCAGACGAAACCGATATCGGTGTTTTTGAATGTATGGCTAAGAACCAGGCTGGACAAGTCCATTCCAAACCAGCAAAGATGATCGTCAATAAACCAGATGGAATTGGTAATTATTTTTTTGGTGTATATTTACGAAACTTGTACGAAATAAATGTCTTGGTACTATATTTTACCTATTTATTTTTAGCTGCTCCAGTTTTTACTTTGCTACCTACGAAACAATACGCCAAGCAAAAGCAAGCGTTGATTAACTTTGATTGCGTTGCTAACGGAAATCCGATACCTCATATCTCTTGGCTGTTCAATAAAGAAAGGATTTTGCTCACGGAAAGATTGTCTATTCAACACAACGGGACTCTCTCAATTAAGAACTTAGAAGAATCTGATACTGGCGAATACACCTGCCAAGCCGAAAACATACATGGAAAAGTCAGTGCGTCTGCTCCCCTCAAAGTTTATGGTAAAATTTTTTTCCCAGTCCAGGTGTAGCGTGGCGCCATCATCGGATCACATCGTCACCTAACATCAGGTGACGTGTGGTCAAACGCTACCCTGTAAATGGTTAAAAAAGAAGAAACTAATGAGAGATTACTTATTATTTATAGTTAACATTTTATAACATGTTTACCTACTTTTATTGCAGTGCCACCAACCTTCGTACTATCCCCAAAGAGTCAAACAGTAGCGGTTGGAGACGACGCTGTCTTCATATGCAAAGCTAAAGGAGTTCCAAACCCGTCGATAACTTGGTTTAAAAACACTTTACCTTTGTCTCTCGAGGACAATATCATTCTTAGTAACGATAACCATAATTTAACTATTATTGAGGTATCCGATGATGATGAATCGATATATCATTGTAAAGCCGAGAATAGCGAAGGTTACATTGAATCATCAGCACTTCTAAAGGTAAAAGTAGAACCTCCCCGAATTGTTTTAAAACCGGAAGATAATGACGCATACAAAGAGACTAATGTCCAAATACCGTGTGAAGTTGAGAGCCAACTTCCTGTTGTTTTCGAATGGAGAAAAGATGGTTCTCGTATAAAGGTTCAAGATAGATTCTCGATCACAGTTATTGGCAGTCTTATCATCAACAACGTTTCGGTTACGGATAGTGGTCGATACGAATGTACAGTTTCCAATGACTATGGACAAGATACAGCTTCCGGTTTCTTAACAGTGAAAGACCGCATTCTTCCCGGAGATGCTTATGTCAATATCGCCATAACACAAGCAACACGTGACGTCGATCAAGCCATCGAAAGGACAATTAATGACTTATTTAATAACAAGAGTGCTAAAGCTGACATCCACGAACTTTACACAATGACTCGCTTCCCTAATGCCCCTGCTAGAGAGCTCGCCCGCTCCGCTGAAGTTTATGAGCGGGCAATGGTGAAAATAAAAGAATACATCCAATCAGGAAAAAAAGCCACTGCCGAGCCGTTTAATTACCAGCACTTCTTGACTTATCAACATCTAGACGTGATAGCTCGTTTATCAGGTTGTGTTGCGCATAGGGAACAAAGAGATTGTGCAGATATGTGTTATCATTCAAAATATCGTAGTTTTGATGGCACATGTAACAACTTCCAGAATCCAACATGGGGTTCATCGCTAAGTGGGTTTAGACGTATACTATTCCCAGTTTACGAAAATGGTTTTAGCCAGCCTGTAGGTTGGAATAAAGAAATGAAATATAATGGATACCAGCTACCCAGCTCAAGATTAATTTCGACAAGTATTATAACCACCTCCGAAATTTCTGAAGATATTAAAATAACGCACATGGCAATGCAATGGGGACAGTGGCTAGATCACGATTTAGATCATGCTTTACCCGCTGTAAGTTCATCAACCTGGGACGGTGTAGACTGTAAAAAGACTTGTGATTATGCAGCTCCTTGTTTTCCGATTGAAGTTCCTCAAAACGATAGTCGTATCACAAATCGTAGGTGTATAGATTTCATCAGAACCAGCGCTGTTTGCGGTTCTGGTGTCACCTCAGTTCTTTTTGGTACATTGCAGCCAAGAGAACAAATCAATCAACTGACGTCTTTCATTGACGCTTCACAAGTTTATGGTTTTGAGGAATCCGTTGCTACAGATTTAAGAGATTTAACGAA
Source organism: Opisthograptis luteolata (assembly GCA_931315375.2). NCBI lineage: Eukaryota > Metazoa > Arthropoda > Insecta > Lepidoptera > Geometridae > Opisthograptis > Opisthograptis luteolata. Next base: position 9,675,141 of record OV928033.1, read on the forward strand.
TGAAAATGGCTTACTGAGAGTTGGCGTTGTTTTTCCGGGAAGAAAGCCTTTGTTGCCAACGGTGGGTATTAACGGAATGGACTGTAGACGTAATGTTGAGGAGAGCACTAGAAGCTGTTTCGTGGCCGGTGATATAAGGGCTAATGAACAGATAGGTTTAGCAGCATTCCATACTATATGGATGAGGGAACACAACCGTATTGCACTTGAGCTGAAGACTAGAAATCCAGCGTGGAATGGAGACAAAGTATACCACGAATCAAGGAAAATCGTAGGAGCTCAAATTCAGTACATAACTTACGAGCATTGGTTACCAATTGTCCTCGGACCCGAAGGATTCAGACAGCTGGGAAGTTATACCGAATATAATTCAAAAATCAACCCCTCCGTGTCTAATGTTTTTGCCACCGCTGCTTTGAGATTTGGCCATTCTATGATTAATCCCATATTACACCGTTACGATGAAAACTTTGAGACGATTCCTGAAGGACATTTACTTCTTCGTCATGCCTTTTTCTCACCTTGGAGACTAGTAGACGAGGGTGGAGTAGATCCTTTGTTGAGAGGCATGTTTACAACTCCAGCCAAATTAAAAACCCCTACACAGAATTTGAATTCCGAGCTCACCGAAAAATTATTCTATAGCGCGCACGCAGTAGCTCTCGACTTGGCTGCCATAAACATTCAGCGAGGTCGCGATCATGGCATTCCACCATATACAAGGTTCCGGCAGTTCTGCAACATGACCGATGTGAATGATTTTGATGATTTGGCTGCAGAAATATCCAACAAAGAAATAAGGGATAAACTCAAGGAACTATATGGATCTGTTCACAATATCGATGTTTGGGTCGGCGGCATCCTGGAAGATCAAGTGGAGGGCGGAAAAGTGGGCCCACTTTTTAGGTGTTTGCTAGTGGAACAATTCCAGCGCCTGCGAGACGGTGATCGGTTCTGGTACGAGAGGCTGGCCGTGTTTAACCCCGAGCAGCTGCAGCAAATAAAAGAGACCAGTTTGGCGCGTATCCTGTGCGACAACGGTGACAATATTGATACAATCGGCGAAAACGTGTTTCTACTGCCAGAGGCGCAGGATGGAATGGTTTCTTGTGACGATTTGCCTTCAATCGATTTTCGCTATTGGGTTGACTGTGACACGTGCAGCGACGACAACGACATTAACTACCGCGAGACGCAGCGAGCACGGCGCAGCCTTTTTGCCGATAAAAGGCAAAAGGCGAGGCGAACGCGGCGCCGCATTTCCCCTGAGGATGAGATGGAGCTAAGGCGCCTCCAGTTGGAAGCGGAAGAACTGCGCAACCAGACCCTTCTGTCCGATAATAAAGAGGAAAATCAAACATATTTAACACAATCTTACGAGGAACTACGACAAGCTATGCAGGAAATGAAAGATCGCATTGAATATCTGGAACAAAATATGCAAGCTGCAAACTTGACCTCCCGTAATAATTAGGTATACCTACGTTACGTTAACCGTCAGTTATCTGTATCTAAGTACCTAATTCCATAGGTGTCTCTCGAATCGCCCAGCCTGCGACCTCTTTAAAACACTTTTTATATAATGCGGTCCAAAGTAAGTAGATAATTATGTCCAATGAATTTATTTAAAACTTTCTGTTTATGATGATTTTGAGTTTTTAGTATTTCCGTACCTCGTTATTTAATTACCTTAGTCCACATCTATTTTTGACGAATATTGTAATCCCTGATGTTAGTTATGATGATGTAATCTAGGTATTCAAAATATAGGTGTGCATTATACCAACCGTGACAGTAGCAAAAATACTGGGTAGGTAGGTACTCTAGTCGAAAATAATTAATATTATTTTATATTACCTAATACCTATATATTTTATAATGTAACGTGCAAAGTTTAAGATAACTTTGAAGTTTCATCCTATTCCTATTCGTATTGTAGCTAAGTAGAAATAACGAATGAAGATACAGGCTGTCCAAATAAAATAAACGGCGAGAAAAACATATTGGCAACATAGCTCTTTTTCCACAATATTTACGTATGGTATACCTAACAAACCAAGGGATACCTCAGACTAATTAGGAAGTAACCAAAATAATTACATAAAATAATCAAGGCAATATTTGAAAAAAAATCCCTTCTAAGGGCCACTGAAATAGGATTTTAAAATAATTTATTAATTTACATTATGTAACTAATTATAAAAATAATAGGTAAGTATTGCTGTTACAAAATGACAGATTTTTCTACCTAATAATAGGTATGAACTTTGTAAAATAAATTATATGCTATATTATGTACTTACTTACTTTAATATTGTGTATGATAATTTAATATAATGTAGATACATATGTGTTAGTACATAAATTGGTAATTGGATACCTGATATCTTTAGAAAAATGCCTTCTTTCATTTGAATTGACCGATTTCATGTAGAAGGAGAGCATTAGAAGAATTATTAGAAAATATGACCAAAACAAAAGTTATAATTTTGGTAATAAACCACACCTTATGACATACGAGTTATAAGGGTCCCTGTATCTGATAAAGCCATATTATTTGTATATTAATAACTAATAAGTAAGCACATTGAAGTTGATGTTAATAAATGATATGCAAATAAAAAAAAATGATGTTTTATTCCTTTAATAGCTGACTAGTAGGTATCATAGTGCAATCCTCGTTTCAATATTTTATACAATCAAACTAGATAAGTAGATATTAACTTTAGGTCAATAAATCTTATCTATAATATAAAATGAATCGCAAAATATGTTGGTAAGCGCATAACTCAACAACGCCTGGACCAATTTTACCAATTCTTTTTTTTAAATGTTCGTTGAAGTCCAATAATGGTTTTTACGGTGAGAAAAATCGAATAATTGCCGGGAAAACACTAAAATTAGCCCTTTTCTTTTCCCCATACAAACGATTCGTAATAATACTTAAGTCAATTTGAACTTTAATACCATACCATAAAGTTCAAGTGTTAGTGGAGAGGTTCCGGGAAGGCAAAACAATTGAGTGACGTTAGTATTGTATAAATATTGATGTCTGTTTTCAATAAATTTAGGGATCCTTACTAAAACTCCAATAATGTGTGTATTATAATTTTTGCGTTTTTGCTAAATACCCGTGCGAAGCCGGGGCGGGCCGCTAGTATGTATATAAAATTCTCGTGTCACAATGTTAGTTACCATACTCCTCCGAAACGGCTTGACCGATTTTTATGAAATTTTATATGCATATTCAGTAGGTCTGAGAATCGGCTACTATCTATTTTTCATACCCCTAAGTGATAAGGGTTGTCCACACCTAACAGTTTTACTATTATTAAGCATTGAAATATACACACAACTTCAAATTCTCACCATTCTACGATCAAGCCCTATTTTTTAATCGCGATTTTTATATTACTCTGTTCCATCAACAGATCCGCAATAGGCATTAGAATATTTATAGCGATGATGGCTCAGTGGTTGTGACGTCGGCTTGCGATCCGTAGGACGTGGGTTCGAATCCTACAATGAGCTTGAGCTTTCGGTGAAGGAAAACATCGTGATGAAACCATAGCTTGGTGGTAGCGTATTTTCTAGTACTCGCCTGGCTAGCTACCACCCTCTTGTTAAGAATCTGTCGCCAAGTACCTATCGGTGTGTTCCGGCAGCCTCACTTGAGACCCAGTTCCCAGTCCAGGTGTAGCGTGGTGCCATCTTCGACCACATCGTCACTTAACATCAGGTGACTTGTGGTCAAACGCTACCCTGTAAATAGTAAAAAAAAAATAATAATATATGCTAAAAATAATGTATAGGGCCAAACAACGTTTGCTGGGTCAGCTAGTAAGTAAATAAAGTTATCATGTCTTAAAACTTCCTTTATAGCCTAAATAGTAAATATTGATAGTGTTTATTAAAATCTAATCAACCAATCATTGCCTATTACAACCTCATAGGTCACATCCATCATGGACCATGGCCGTGAGGCACAGGTTTGGCAAGCCTCATGCACCTACCTTTAAATATAACTGGTACCCAACCCTTTGAACACACCAATGCTATTTAGTGGTTTGTACTACTTTCCCAGCCTATTTAACTGCCCATTCAGCCCTTGTCAAAAGCATTTCAACTGAAGCCTTTAGTTACAACAATCTTTAACATTACTTCTATGGAGCTTGTCATATTTCTATCTCCATTAGGGCAAACCGTGGATAGATTGGTTATTGGGAACGGCCGTAAGTCTACATCTTACAGAATTTCCTACAATAATAATTATTCCTAAGTTATTACTAAGACTGCCCTTTTACAATTTCGTATGGTGTTAAACTATGTGCAATAAAAAGTCAATCATTCTATTTCAATATTTAATCAATGTGATACATAGTCAATATATTATTTATTTACATGTTGTTTCTCTAAAGTCAATGGTTTATATATAAACATACTTTGCTTAATTACCTATTTTTATTAAATTCCTATATACTTAGTATGCCTGCCTATAGCTAGAACTTCGTTTTTGTCTCTGTTACGAACTTCCACTTCTAAGAAGGCAATTTTTTTACCAGTTTTCCTTGTGACTGCATCAACTTGTAGCTACGCTACTACAGTCCTTTCCCACGATATTTCGTTCCCATAACACCAGAAGATAAACAAATATAAAATGCAGTTTTAACAACAATACAATTTTACTACGCACAGCAATAAAAGGAATATTTCACCGTTGCATCGTCTACGTTTCCCACCATTGAAACAAAAGAATAAATACGCCGAAAAGAACAATTGCAGTTTACGACCCAATAGCTCAAAGACCAGCCGAACTTTCCTAGCGCAATAAACAAACAGGACTCTCCGATCCTAAACACCACGTGCGACGCGCCGCCTGCCGAAGCGACCCGAGTTCCTGCCGAAGTCAAACGAAGATTAGGCTAGTTGTGTATATATAACGGAACTTTTAGTAATAAATATCATTCACTGTGAACACGCAGTACGAATCACACCACCGGCGTTTCAATAATCACACAAAAATCTCCATAACCACCACAGTACGAAGGATCCCTAAAGTGGTGACCCCTACATAAGAACAGCAACAAGCGCAAAATGCAGAATCAAGCAGAGGAAAATACGACCACGAGAAAGTTTCAGCAAGAAGTCGCCGGTATCACCTTGCCATTGCGAATCCCATCTTTTTGGCGCGACAAGGTTCGACTATGGTTTCTCACCTTTGAAGCCGCAACAAGCGATTTAAACCGTAGCCAAGCCCAGCTAGCCCAGATGGTGATTGCTCAGCTCGACAAGATGGACATCGAACAGATTAGCGACCTCTTATACAGCCCTCCAGAAGCGGATATGTACACAGCATTAAAAGAACGACTCATCACCGTCTATGAAGAATCAGACAATCGTCAGTTGCAGAAGTTGCTGTCCGACACGGAACTCGGCGATCAGAAGCCGTCCCAGCTACTTCGACGCATGAAAAGTCTAGCACGCGATAAAGTTCCCGATTCCACGTTACGTCTCATGTGGTCTAACCATTTACCAGCGCATATCCGATCCGTTCTCACCATCAGTGAAACATTCAAAACTCAGACTGCACTCGATGAGCTTGCTCTACTTGCCGACAAGATGATCGAAGATACAATTACGCAAGTTTCGGCCGTATCGACATCATCAGCATCCACGTCTCGCGGCCAAATAGATATTCAGTTCCTGGCAGAAGAATTACGAAAATTGTCTCTTGAGTTTGCCGCTTTTAAGTCGTCACAAAGACAAAATCCGCAATACAACGAGCACTACAACCATCAACAACAATACCAACACGTCCGTCGCAACCGTTCTACGAGTCGTGATAATAACAGATCACGCAGTCAATCACCGTCACCATACTGCTATTACCACAGTCGTTTTGGTGATGAAGCAAGACGTTGCTCCATGCCGTGTTCATACAAACCACGAAACAATCAGTCGGAAAACTAGAGCCTGCGCTGGCTGAGGCGGAACCCAGCGTAGTATCTGAAAACTCATACCGCCTATTCGTTACCGATAAAACGTCAAAACTAACGTTTTTAATCGACACCGGCGCAAACGTATCCGTCCTACCTCGGAACAAAGGAGAATCGTCAAAACCACTCAAATTTCAACTCTACGCTGCAAACAATACTGTCATTCCAACATTCGGCGAAAAAACATTGACACTCGACTTAAATCTTCGCCGTCCGTTCAAGTGGAAGTTCGTCGTTGCGGAAGTCAGCAAACCTATCATCGGGGCTGATTTTCTCAAACACCACCAACTCATCGTTGACATCAAAAACCGAAGACTGATCGACGGCATAACAAAATTATCAACAACTTCATACGTCCGAGCAAGCAACGTACCAACAATTCGTAGTATCGACGTACAGCAATCTTATCACGACATACTAGCGGAATTTCCCGGAACTACACGTCTTACAGCAATGGAACTTAATACAAAGCACAGCGTCGAACACTACATTGAAACGACTGGACCGCCTATTCATTGCCGCGGTCGACCAGTCGCACCGCACCGTTACGAAGCCGTAAAAAAAGAATTCGAAAACATGATCGAACAAGGCCTTTGCCGTCCAAGCAAAAGTCCTTGGTCATCGCCTCTGCACATCGTACCGAAAAAGAACGGGGACCTTCGCGTTTGTGGAGATTATAGGAGATTGAACGCCGTCACAACGCCTGATCGCTATCCGATTCCAAGAATAAAAGATTTCACGTTCCAGTTGTCTAATAAGACAATATTCAGTACCATTGATCTCAACCGAGCCTATCAACAAATCAAGGTCAAAGAAGAAGACATAGAAAAGACTGCCATCATAACGCCAATGGGATTATTTGAATTTCCGAGAATGTGTCCCGGTTTAACAAATGCCGGACAGACTTTCCAACGATTTATCCACGAAGTACTCCATGGACTCGATTTCGTCTATGCATTCATTGACGATCTCATTATTGCGTCCTGTGATGAATCCAGCCATAAGGAGCATCTCCGGATAGTACTAAGAAAACTAGAAGAAAATGGCATCACAATCAATCCAGCCAAATGCATCTTCGGCCAACCGGAAGTGCAGTTTCTTGGTTTCTCTGTGAGCAAAGAAGGAATCAAACCACCTACTGAAAAGGTCACAGCAATCTGCAATTACGAAAAACCAAAAACGATTGAAGAATTAAGACGTTTCCTCGGCATGATCAATTTCTATCGCGATCACTTGCCGAAAGCCGCAGAAATGCAAGCACCGCTCCATGCCTACTTACACAACGTCAAGAAAAGAGACAAAACAAACATTGAATGGACCGACGAAGCGACAACAGCGTTTGAAGCTTGCAAAGTTGCAATCCAAAACGCCGCTTTGCTCGCTCATCCATCGCACAAGGCTGCCCTGGCAATTTTCAGCGACGCGTCTGATAAATGTACAGGAGCTGTCCTACAACAACACATCGACGGAAAATGGCAACCGCTCGGCTATTTTTCAAAGAAATTTTCCGATGCACAATGTAACTACAGCACATTCGACCGCGAGCTACTTGCAATATACATGGCGGTCAAGCATTTCCGAAAAATGTTCGAAGGACGCGATCTCATCATATTCACCGACCACAAGCCGTTGACCTTCGTGCTCCAAAAGCCACCGTCAGCGTCTGAAACACCGCGTCGAGCCAGACAATTGATCTTCATTAGCGAGTTTACTACGGACATTCGACACATCAGCGGAGCAGAAAACACTGTCGCTGACTTTCTGAGTCGTCTACCTGTCGACAGCATCACTTGCCCATCACTAATTGACTATGAAAAAGTCGCCCATGCTCAAGAAAAAGACAGCGCTACAATCAAGAAACTCTCACAACAAGCCAACTTAACAATGAAACGAGTCACTATGCCCGAATCTCAATCACCTATTTACTGCGAAACATCAACGTCATACATTCGACCATACATGCCGGAAGAATTTCGACGACTTGCATTTGACACCGTACACAACATAAGCCACCCTGGCATTCGCACGACACGCAAACTTATGTCCCAGAAGTTTTTCTGGCCATCGATGATGGTAGAAATCGGAGTCTGGTGCAAAAATTGCTTACAATGTCAAAGATCCAAAATCCAGAGACACACATCGAGCAGCATTTCAAAGTTTCCAGTGACTACTGAGAGATTTCAACACATCCACGTAGATATCGTCGGACCGCTACCCACCTCACCGCAAGGCCATCGATACCTCGTTACAATGATCGACAGAGTAACGAAATGGCCAGAAGCAATTCCCACAGAAGATATATCTGCGGAATCCGTGGCGAAGATAATCTATGAGCACTGGATTACTCGCTACGGGCTTGCGTCAGTCATCACGAGCGACAGAGGAGGACAATTCACAGGTCACCTTTTCGCCAGGCTCATGAACGCAATGGGGATCAAAATAACACACACTACGCCCTACCATCCTCAATCAAATGGAATGATAGAACGCTGGCATCGATCACTCAAAGCTGCACTAAAGACTCGCCTGTCTCAACATTCAACGTGGATAGACGAGCTTCCTACAGTCCTCATGGGATTACGTGCCGCCCCGCGCACAGACACAGGCGTCAGCGCCGCTGAACTCACCTACGGACAAACGCTACGCCTACCTAGTGATTTCTTCGTCACACCACCATCAAACGAACAAGACATGAACTACGACTACGTAACTCGACTACGAGCTACCATAAACGCAATCAAGCCATCTCATCCGACCGAATCACATGGCAACAAGCGACCAATCTTCGTGCATCAAGATTTGCAAACATGTTCGCATGTGTTTGTAAGAAACGATGCAGTTAAGAAGCCGCTGCAACCACCCTACGACGGACCATTCAAAGTCATAGATCGAAACAGCAAAACATTCATATTACAGTTACCAGAGAGAAGCTCAACTATTTCAATCGACCGACTCAAGCCTGCTTACATTTTAAACGAAAACATTTCGGACCAGCCAACTCAAGACCACGTCATCATCATACCAACGAAACAAGATAGCGTACCCCCACCGCAATTATCATCGGAACCGGCCAATAATAACGTACTGATACCAGATCAAGATACACCAGCATCACCGCAACCAATAATACGAACAACACGACTCGGCCGCCAAATCAAACTGCCGGTACGCTTTCGCTAGGGAGGGAGTCATGTAGCTACGCTACTACAGTCCTTTCCCACGATATTTCGTTCCCATAACACCAGAAGATAAACAAATATAAAATGCAGTTTTAACAACAATACAATTTTACTACGCACAGCAATAAAAGGAATATTTCACCGTTGCATCGTCTACGTTTCCCACCATTGAAACAAAAGAATAAATACGCCGAAAAGAACAATTGCAGTTTACGACCCAATAGCTCAAAGACCAGCCGAACTTTCCTAGCGCAATAAACAAACAGGACTCTCCGATCCTAAACACCACGTGCGACGCGCCGCCTGCCGAAGCGACCCGAGTTCCTGCCGAAGTCAAACGAAGATTAGGCTAGTTGTGTATATATAACGGAACTTTTAGTAATAAATATCATTCACTGTGAACACGCAGTACGAATCACACCACCGGCGTTTCAATAATCACACAAAAATCTCCATAACCACCACAGTACGAAGGATCCCTAAAAACTTGCACCCAGTCGCCCTCTCTGGCAGCACTCATGTAACTGAAAAAAAAAATAGTTTTCATTAACACTTGCTTAGGAATGTTTCATAACATCAGATTGCATTTAATTATTTTCATCGGAACACATTTTGTAGGAAGCTGAGGTCAAAAACCAATGCATATATATGGCATGCAAAAACAGGTACCTATGTATATTTTGTTCTTTAGTATGTGAAGTTGCTTTTGGGCATAATTTAATCATTTGAACTTCAATATATTTTTGGACATTACAACTATAAAGGGTCAGGACATATTTTAAGCTTAGAGTTTTTCATTTAAGTTTTCCCCTTACTTGTCCAAGTTTCGAAGCTGCTTTTCAGTTCAGACATTGACAGTTTCGTTTAGTTAGTTCTTAATTCCGAAATGGTTTTAAAGTTTTCACTTAAAACCTTTCTCTTGCTGCCTTCTATTCAAGTTAATATTATAAATGCGAAATTAACTCTGTCTGTCTCTCTCGCTTTCATGCCTAAACTACTTATCCGATTTAATTTATATTTGGTACGGAGATAGTTTGAACCATGAGGAAGGACATAGGATACTTTTTATCCTGATACATTGTGGACCACACGGGTGAAACTAAGGGGAACAGCAAGTTATTAATATATTATTATTATAAAATATCTATTGATTAGTCAAACAGTGGCTGCAAAATAGACAGAACATTAAAGCAGAAAGAAAGTAGAGTTTTTACCTTATACTAAGATCAACGGAAACTCCTCTTGTTTCAATGTTCTCATTGGAAGTAAGGGCATATGTAGATATAGCATCAACAAGATGGGCGATGAATCCTCCGTGAAGTGTACCTCGTTGATTGAGGTGCTCCGGGCCAACCTGAAATTCTGTCACCATCCTGCCTTTGTCGCAGCTCACTACTTTCACCTGGAAATGTTTATCATACTTAAACTTACTTATTCATATATTATTTTTCTAACTAATAACCAGTCATATCTTCCATTTTTATTTTAAGCAACTAAAACTACTGTGTCATTCTAAATTGGAAAGTGTACGTCTTATTTTATGTGCATCTTGAAAATATTGCTAGGTACTTTTATCTGTTCAAATCAGGGTACAGTATAACTTCTTTACATTTAACTACTTCATGAGAGAATAATAGCCAATCACAGACAGGCACATAACTACTATGCCATTCTAGGACATCACAAAACTTTACAGCATTTGAGTCGCATCATGGTATATCTCTACATATTTCTGGCACATGGCAAAGCGTACAAGCCATGACATTGGCTACGGAAGTATGCAACGAGGTACCTTTTCAAAATAAAAACTCAAACATCAATATCTTCACCCAAGGGAAGACATTATTAACTGCCTCGTCACTAATAAAATTATAGCCTGATTCCTAAACAATAAAGATAGTTGCAAAGAATAACAAACAATTTGAGTAATACCCCATTGTACGTTTAGACTTGTAAAATATTGGTTTGGTGAGGAATAACAGCAGTTATGAAACCACTTTGTCCTCTGTAATGAACTTTATACCTTGCGAAGGTTGTGATCGAAACATTTTGTTGTATTAACAGCTTGCTTGAACATTTCTGCTATTTTAAGACCTTTGGTTGAACTCATTTCTAATAACTATTTACAGAAAAATATTTTTTCAATCAGTTTCGTGTTTTCATCAAACACGGCCTTAATTCAAAGAGCAAACAGCAAAATGGTTAATACAAATTACAAGGATTATGTATGTCTAAATACAGTAAATACGGACGTTGTTGTTTGTTGTATATTTTATTCCTTTTATTATTTTTACTTTTGAATTTTGATTGCATAATTTTATCTGTCAGTGTCACCTACTACTCAATGCTGTCAACTGCCAAACTGACTTGTGTCATGTCACGCACGTCATACAGTACTTTTTTTTTGGTATTTGCGTCACGCGGTTATTGTATTTGCCAGTGTCAAGTACTATTAAATATTTCAAACTAAGGAAGTAGAATCAAGTATTAATCATAGAATTACAAGACCAATTCTATAGTATTAATGATGATGATGATCGATAACTCGTGAACGGGTGCTGCTTGTGGGGTCTGGTCTGCTTTGGTTGTGATCCCGCAACTCGTTAATATTCATGTTCCCATATCCCAATGTGTACAATCAAACAAGAGAAATCTTATTAGTAAAGCTAATTAAAAAATATCGGACTATTAGATGACAAAAAAAGCTTGGGATTTTAGTGAACTTGCTCCAATTCAATCAATTAGTAATAAGAATGAAATTGTCAATGTGATCGCGCCAAAAAAATTACCTGCCGGGCGTTTCTTGCCTGACGCCTGTTCTTTTGCCGGCGTAAGGAGGTTGGAACAGGCGTAGCTAGTTTTAAGTTGACGTTTTAAAGTGATCACAATGTATCCTATTGAATAAACATTATTGAATTTTGAATTTTGATAATGTTGATGATGACGATAAGATGATGGGATGAGGATAGTGTTTAAGTAAAGTAATGGCACTTTCCATTACTTAAATTACTTTACGTACTTAGACACTATTTTCATCCCATCATCTTATCATCATCATCATCACTATTAATACAAACACAAAACAGGGAAAATCAACATGGCTAGACATAACAACAACCACATTCGTAGTAATTTAATACTTATACCTACACTAGCTTCTGCCCCGCGGCATCACCCGCTTGGACCATCCGGGGACTGTACTATATCTGGTGAAATACCCAAAATTATTTTTCTCCAATATTTTTAGTCCCATTGGCGTTTTTCCCCATTTGCTTTATTTTCCATACGATACTGCGACCGATAGATAATTTTAATTTACTTACACGATTTAATTTCTACTCGTTCTTTTTGCAACACGTTTTTTTACATAATATGCATTTTTTTAACCATTCCGGATCGTTTACATATGTTTTACCTGTATTATATAAAAATAATAATGCCCGCACAATCACATACAATACATATGCTCTGGCCCCCAACTAGGTTTCCCTGTATCTATCTCATCTCGTCAGAAACTATGACATTTTGCAAGTATGCCAAAAAATCCAGCGTAGGTTATAGGCACCCGAGACTTCCGGGACTCGATGATGATGTGTGATGTGTGGATGATCTTTATTCCGGTGACGGGATGTACGGTGTTAGAATAGAACCACAATGCGCCAACGCCGACGACTCATGCGAGCATTCCTCGTTGTGTACACTATGTATAGGTATTGTATACCATAGGACCATAAAATACTTATATAAATATTATACCTACCTATACATTTGATACACATACATACACAGGTTAGTCATCTATACCATACCTATTACCATAGTAAAGTAAGCTAGTACTTACCTACATATTATCTACCAAACGAGGGTGTAAGCTCGCTTAGGCAAGGACAAGATCTAACTCATCAAACCACCTAAACAGGGTGAAAAAAAATTATGGGCCCTGGACTACCTTAACTACCTACCATAGAATTATAAGACAATTCTATGCTACCTACCATAAATCCTAATTTTGTTGAAAAGAAATATCCATTAAAAAAACGTCATTTTAAGATTTTAGCATAGAATTATAAGACAAATTCTATGTCTTTCTTTTAAGATTTTACGTGTCCTTCGTATTAGAATTTATTTATTCTAATTATTCTATTCTATTTATGCTATTCTCTCCTAAATTTATGGAGGATAAAATAAAATTGGCACCTAGTAGACATAAACACTTCACAAAGGTAGGTATAAAGGTAGGTATAATAAAGAGTTAATCTATCTACCTATCTATAATAAATTACAAATAATTCCGCGCGGACGCGACTTATGTAAGAAAGAAAAGTTTAAAAAATCTATATATGACTCCTAACTCCAAACTAACAATACAAAATAATATTATGCTAATTTCCTGTCCCCGTTTTATAGATGCGTTCCATCGCGCGTATGCCAACATTACAAGCGCACGTCATGACAACACATTTCACACGTGACTCGGTTATGTGAAATGGTCCCTATACACATGTTGAGGTCCATGTGACGTGTTCAATGGCACTCATTTGGTTGTTCGATTGAGTAAAAAAGTTGCTGTGGACGTGCCATGAGTCGGGTGCCATGACTGATCAGCATTGGCCAAGTACCCATATATTACTTATACGATATTCTATACCAGTAGCCACGATGAAACCGTCCGTTGTTTGTATTTCTCCATTATATAATATCAGTCACACCACACTCACATGACCAAACAAATGATATTATGTAAGAACTAGTTTAAGTCCGCGACTTCGCCCGCGTAGAAGTCGAAAATGGTTCTATTGTAATAGGATTTTTAATAACTTTATTTATTTAGTGTTATATTTTTTTTTTGGAAAACACCGTTGACAGCTTCCAAGTCATCGTACGATTGAGTTATCAAACATGTGTCAAATTAAAAAGTAACTTAATTCAAAAGCACTAATAAGGAGTATTGATATCATCTTCGAAGCAAATCACCGCCAAAATAACTTTCTACCCTTTTTTAACCCCTTTATGGGATGATTTTAATAAAATACGAAACGTGTCTTCCATTAATTCTGTTAAAAAATGTTTATGCAAAATTTGAAGTAGATTGGACCAAAGAATCACGTAGTCCCATACAAACTTTGCTCTCATTTTTCATCCCCATAGGGGTAGAATTTCGAAAAATCCTTTCTTATCTGTCATACAAAGAACACCCTCTCCAAGTTTCAGGTCTCTACGATCGGCGGTTTAGGCTGTGCGTTGATCCGTCAGTCATTCATGACAAAGCCTTTTATATGTATAGACATAGAATAACAAGACATATTCTAAGTGTTTATATATAAAATATCACAATTTCCATCTCCAGTAGTGCATCGAAGATAGATCGGTTATTGAAACCGGCCGTTAGCCAGTCGCTAATTGTGCATGTCTCGTTACCTCGCCCAATATAGTACCAACTACCAACAAAGCCTAAGGTAAGGTCATGTTGTCCTAGAATCAGCAGATCATCCAAATCATCTTACACAAATAGACTGGCCACCTGCAACAGCGTATTTTTATGTCCGATCCAAGTCACAATTTGCCATCCGCTTTTGCGCAATAGGGCCGCTAAACTGTGCTTTATAAGCGATTGAGGTAGGTAGTAAAGTAAGGTAGATATTAAGTGTAGGACGTGATCACTGTGAGAAAGTCATTCAACCCGTTTTGCTGTGGAACCTCTTCAGTTCCGGCATAGAATAGATATATGTGCTAATCCGGGTCCAACCTGCTCCTAGGACTGCCTGATCGTTCACGAAGGGCTTTAATAATGATCACAAACTTGTATGAGAACCATTTTATATTTCAATTCTAGAATCACACGTTTTACATCCACATATTAGGGAAGAAATCTCTTTATAATAGAATTTAGGTAGGTAATAATTAAGATATAATTATCCAGTTACTACAACCTTATTTATTTTGATGTTTTACGTTTTCGCTTCGGTTATAAATAAAATGTTTGATGAACTCGTATGTTAGATATAGGTGCATACTACAAGTTATTTTAAAATACCTATGCTCGGCGAATTCATATTTGTCGTTTGGAGAAATTGGTTAACTACTACTACTACTGGATACATTATGTTACATACAAGTACCTATACAGATGAATAAGATTCCTATTCCTATTCCCCGCCTCAGCCCGAAAGCAATAGGTTTCCTGTACAGCGAACATTTCCTGTTAGCTCGCAATGAGAACTGGTCACATTTGCAAACTGGGAAATAGCACCACGATCGGATACAGAGTAAGACTTGGTATTTGTTTCCGCTCTGCTTCAAACCGGTGGGAGTGGCTCTATGTCTTTCAATATCCTTGTTAAAAAATATTGTGTGTTTCGTAATTGCAGCCAATGAGTTTTTTTCGAAAAACAATTCCTTCTACTCTGCTCGATTACGGGAAACATTATTTATTTTAGTAGCGCAAAAGATGGAAAAACTTCGTGACTAAGTTAATGGGAAGGTAATTAGGTACCTACACGTATTATTATGGACGTTCATACCAACTTTTGTAAAACCAGGTCAACCCAAAACAAGTTGAGAAAGTGTATTTTTGAGAATTTCAGCACGAGATGACAGAGCCATCGCAACAAAGTTCTTACGTACTCGTATAACAATGCAGTATGCCCTATATCATTGCATCTGCCACCTGGATGCTAAAATCTCGGCACCCCATGCCATAAACACAACTTCACAGAAATGCTACTTATGGATGTTTCTTTTTATATTTCCTGTTAGGTCGAGGGTGAAGATGCACACTCCACTTGGATTGGGAGTTAGCTCTCAATTGGGGCTGCCGGAACAGACCGATAGGTGCTTGGCGACAGATCCTCAACTTGCTTATTTAAATGCGAAGATAGTATTTCGCCAGACGAACTCTTGACACGCACTATATGGTACGTATTTGGTAGTAAAACTTACAAGGAGTTCTAGGTAGCATCACTTATTAAACAGGTACATTGCAGGTAAATTAATTTCAGGTACAATGAGTAATGAGTGATGCTGGTTAGCCCCATGTACCGTCACTGCCTCCCGCCAAGGCGCGGCATAATGGATTATGGAGAGGTTACATTATACA
Source organism: Opisthograptis luteolata (assembly GCA_931315375.2). Taxonomy (NCBI): domain Eukaryota; kingdom Metazoa; phylum Arthropoda; class Insecta; order Lepidoptera; family Geometridae; genus Opisthograptis; species Opisthograptis luteolata. Next base: position 9,691,412 of record OV928033.1, read on the forward strand.
TAATATCGCAGTGAAAAATTACGAGTTTTGCACTGCAGCTGCGTCGCCGTCGACTTGGCCGCGTCAGATTTTGACCTGACGCCAACTGGCGCGAAGGACTGATCGTAAGTGGCCTACTCAAAACCGGATAAACGTTCGCTTCCGGCAATGCTTCGAGTTCTTATTTTATGTAACTGCAGGGCTCTAGATGTACCTATCTTTTCATCTTTTCAATAAATCCGTGCTCGCATTTAGAAAGTATGTAGCTACAATGAGTAAGTAAGTTATTAAGTAGCTGAACTCGTTCTACTTTTCGGGTCAAAAAATGGGTCCCCTCCGACTTCAGACAGAAGTGCGATTTGCACTGATACCTTCTAAGTCCTATCTATGTGGTATATAGGTAAATATATATTTGAATCTATTATATAGGTAAGAAGTTGCTGTGAGACCAAAAATAACCGAAAATACCTGAAAGCGGAACGCTGATGAGAATGCCCTACGAACATCAAAATTAGTAAGTTTAGTATTGTGTAAAAAATTAGTATTGTGGATAGGAAGGTAAGTAAGGTCTAAGCTAAAAATGTACAGAATTATCGACGATACTGAAATATGTAAAAAACAAAAACATGGCCGCTATACAATATTGAATTGCTCATTGCTCTTATATGGTAGGTAAGAGATAAATAAGATTCAACTCAATAACTCAATATAAGTAGAGGGTGATGGGTAATTTTTGGTTGACATTCAAAAAATCCTAGATGTCGGTTGAAAATGAATGCAGGCTTTTTTAATCAAAATGCATAAGGCAAGAGACATATTATACTCACTTAGTAATAATAGGTATATAATTTATAATTAAGTTTTTTTTTCTTTTGTAAATTAAACTATTTTTATACATTTATACATATATGGATTTGGGGTGAGCATTCTTGTTTGTTTGTTTGTGCATATCCATGTTGCCATTATTCTCTAAAACTACTAGTTCAGGTTTTATTGATGCATGTTCTTAGATACGTGTTACGGTAACAACTCACCCTGGGGCGCTGCAGTAAACATTTGTTTGTGTAAAACCAAAACTTCGGGCGAACCGTTATGTACCTAATATCTAAGTTCTCTAGACGTACATAAAAATTAAAAAAAATTTAAAACCCTACGTTTCGACAGGCTGCCATAACTATTTTAAATTTGATCGTAAATAAAAATTAATGGTTAAACGAACTTACCTAAAGTGATGTTCGACCATAATTATACTAGACGTTGCATTCGAAGATATTTATTCACTTTGTAGTATCCTATTTATTGCACAGGGCGTTGCACATAATTTTTAGAGCTGTAAAAATAAAAATCAAATCACAAAAATATAAAGTTCACTGTTTCTGAACGATACCTTCCATGTCATAGGCAGTGCTGTCATCTCCGTCATACTTCATTCTTTCAGAGACACTTATCTCGTTTGTTAGTTGTATGGGCTTTAGTAGCTGGGTTCGGGTGGGACTATAAATATCTTCGAATGCAACGTCTAGTATAATTATGGTCGAACATCACTTTAGGTAAGTTCGTTTAACCATTAATTACACTTCGACGTTGCATTCTCGATATTTATTCACTTTGTAGATGTTTAGCGCTTTCACACAAACGAGATAGGCAGGCAGGATTCTAGATAGAAAAATAAAAAGATACATTAACACATATAAACGAAAAAAGTGGAGTGATTATCCACATTATTATGAACCTTACGTTCAACCTAAAACCAATAAGTCAATTGATAATGTAAGCCCAATTACCGTTATTAGCATTCTTGCTTGAAGATATTATGAATTACCTTTGTGAATGCAACACTTATAAGCTTCCTGACCATCCTGTTGTTCATTTTATAACATGGACAGAACTCCTTATAACTAGCCGAGGTAGAAGTGTAACGGCTACTATGTGCCGCAAATACCAGTATTTGCACCAAACTATAAATGTAAGTATGTCTAATGTATATGTGACTTGTGGTAGGAGCAATGGATTATCTCTTAGATGTATGAATTAATTTCTTTGATGGAGGTAGCTCTTAGGTGCCATGGCATCTATCTAAAATGATAATACTCTTTCTGGATATATGTTTTCTCTGTGAGGTAAAAAAGTATTACTAGATTAGGCACCAAAGTATTTGTAGGCGAAATCAGTAATTAGTCTATTTCTAGTAAGTGCTTCTAGCCAAATATTGATTTCCATTCGTGCGACTTACTTTAATTTCGCACTCGTTGTATAGTTGACAACGCGAGGAAAGGCACAAACTTTTTGGATATGGAATCAAAAGCTTAACTCTCGTTTGGATAAAATTACTACAAGTGATTGCGTACTAGGATCTCATGTAGATACGTATTTTGAAGAGCAAAGTTTAATTCCGTAAACTTCTTTTGTGAATCTTATAATTTGGTCATCTAAATAACACATTTACCTGATATTAAAACAGAAGCCGAACGGCGAGTCTGTACCTGAATGATATTCAGAGACGAGAATTTGAATCCTATTTGAGAAAACAGGAAAAAATATGGTAATACTTTGAATTATTATTATTATCCCATGTGGCTTTATTCTCGGGTCTTTGCCCGGACCTTTATTAGGCATTGGCGGAGCCGTAGCCAAAGCTAAGAGGCCACGCTAAGGGTGAAGTGTACTATTACAACAATGCTAAAAAGTTATCTGAGTTCTTATTGAAATTATTGATATCCAATTATTATTTTTTCTGAAATTATTATTATTTTTTTTTTTTATTTTTTTATTCTAAGTTTAAATTATAATTAATTTTGATACCCCTTGGAAATATAACTATGTTTGGTTGATAATACCTTCGAAACCAGGATATAATGCTACCAGAGAGGGTGAAATGGATCAATCTTCTTTGGAAAAATAAAAATAATAAGAGTAACTAAAGGCCTTCTTAGGCCTATTAGCTGACCATGACTCCCGTGCAGTGGCTTGATCAAAATAATATTTCTTAAAAATACAGATAAACTAGAATAGAAGGAAGACGTAAAATAAATGAGTTTCCCAATCCAATGAATGCATTGACCATAGGGTCCATAAGGTCAGGCTATGCCAAAGGATCTCTTATCCGTAATAATATGTATAATATACCATCTAAAACATAAATGTGAAAAAAGTGAGACAAGTTCAATATTGTGATGGTATGTTTGGTTGTCAACTTCACATACAAAACAATTGTGGTCTAAATGGGTGCCCAGTTCTGTGAATGAATCTGAAATTTAATGAATTATAAGAAAGTGTATAACATGCATAAGTAAATATCATTTGCTTAGTTTTTTAATGATGTAAGTTTTTTTTTTTTTAATATTATATGCTTCGCACAAATATTCTTGTACATAAACATCAATTTAGGGACTCCAAAAAACAGTTCGTGATTATGATCATGATAGATCACAGGCACCTGGAGCCAGGTCCCATTCAATGTTTTGGTCCTTTATTAATTAATATATATTATTTTGTACGTATATTAAGCTATCTTTGCTTAAGCTAGTGCAAGATATCTCTGAGAGTATATTAGACATCTTCATTAATGCAGACAACAGCGGTACTCTGCCCATATTTATTCTGTTAATCCTTAGCAAAGCATTGAAGGCCAATGTAAGCTGATTTCAATTCTAATAATAAAGTATGCTAGTTGTGATTGTGTGGTCCCAAAACAAAAAACTCACGTTACAAAAAAACACCCCGCCCAATAAGGGAGGCACCTATGAAGATTTCTAGAAGGTACTTACCACTGAGTTAAAACATTATTTTTCCCAAGACGACTCTGACTTCGAGTTTGATACATTTCTCATATAAATCATTCGTAATGTTATGCAGTTTGTAATTTTTCTTTCTATACAAAGAAAACTGCAGGGTAGGCTAAGAAAAGTAACCTAAGGTACAAAGGTTAAAAAGGTAAAAAGGCCCTGATTGTCAATCTGCTTAATCTGGAAAAATATTTTGTTTCGTCAGGTATTTTTAAGTTTCTTTTTTGTAAACTTTAAACACATATAATGACTTTTCTGTAAATATGTAGTATTTCAATGCCGAAATGTGTGTGTTTTTTGTTCCAAATCAAAATACATTTTTGCTTGTTTTAACACAAATCTTAACCTTTTGAGAAAGTTTAATGAACCCTCTAAGCAAATTTTAAATTATGGTCATTAATGTGTAGTAAGACATCAAAATAACACACAAGTAACAAGTAACAGATCTCGGTTTCTAAGATAATTACCAACTGGTACAGAAGCCAATGACAAACCAAAGGAAGTCATTGAAATACATAGGTTATCTTGAAGTTTTAAATTATGGATAGGAACTTAAAATTACGGTTCCTTGATGTGGACATAATGTATATAAAAAACCTTACTTGGTAAATATTAGCTGTGTGAATATCTTCATTTTAAAGTCTTCAGTTGTTATTGTCCTTCATATTCAAAATGAACCTGATGTCTAGAGATGTAGGTAGAAAGAACGCCAGCCTTGCTAAACTTTGAATGAAGGCCAGAGCTTTCTCAAATTTTTTCTTTGTAAGAAGTTTAGTTTTTAGCATTTATTTCAATTTTCTATCCAACTGTATATATTTCGTTGTTTTGTTGTTATATAATAAAAGACAAGTGTTTTGTGTTCTTGTTTTTTGTTTATGATTTATGTCCCACAGATATAAGTCTAGAAAATGACTGGCTTGTTTTAGCCTTTATAAGGAGTTTATCCCGACTCTTTAAGTTCGTGTATAAGACTGCAGAAAATTCTAAGTTGAACCTTGGTGCCCTCCGTAAGCTAGGTCTTCAGGTATTAGGGTTTCCTTTATCGTGGTTTCTTCTGCCTTTACCATTTACACTAGGATTCTACCCCAACGTTTAGATACCTTATCATAAATCGCCCACCAAATAATTCATCTTTCCGTACTGGATCTATGAATGCATTTTGGCTATAAAAACTCTGGTGCGGCAGACATTGGCTTTTCGCTTGAGCTGGGACATGCTAGCTGCATCTGCAGTATCTGTAACTAGACCTGTCGGAATGAATGTACGGGATCTAACCCGGTTATCATCATCAGAAGACCATTGTCGCGGGTCTGGTGTCGGTGACCATCCAAGGTCAAGGATTATGGTCGAGCTTTGTCTGGTCAAGAAGATCCAGCGCCATATCAGGTTTTGTACGTATTCACGCTTCACCTATAGACTATTTGATTCAACCAGCTGCATGTGCAGTATTGAAGGTTTTAAAGTCATTGTCCATACTCACGTTACGCCTCTTGGCTGTATGATTCAACAAGCTGCGTGTGCAGTATTGAAGGTTTTTAAAGTTATTGTACGCACTCGCGTTACTCCTTTAGACTGTATGATTCAATAAACTGCGTGTGCAGTATTGAAGGTTTTTAAAGTCATTGTATGCACTCGCGTTACTCCTCTAGACTGTATGATTCCATAAACTGCATGTGCAGTATTGAAGGTTTTTAAAGTCATTGTACGCACTCGCGTTACTCCTCTAGACTGTATGATTCCATAAACTGCATGTGCAGTATTGAAGGTTTTTAAAGTCATGGTACGCACTCACGTTACGCCTCCAGACTGTATGATTTAAAGTCATGGTACGCACTCACGTTGCGTCTCTAGACTGTATGATTTAAAGTCATTGTACGCACTCACGTTACGCCTCTAGACTGTATGTCATGGTATGCACTCATGGTACGTACTCACGTTACGTCCTATGACTGTATGATTTAAAGTCATGATACGCACTCATGGTACGCACTCACGTTACATCCTATGACTGTATGATTTAAAGTCATGGTACGCACTCATGGTACGACTCTAGACTATATGATTCAGCAAGCAGCGTGTGCAGTGTTGAAGGTTACAATACGCCGCCGGAGTAACTCATTATCAGCCGAGCATCATGCAAGAAAAAAGAATGGAAAAAAAATCATGAATTATGTGGGTAGTTAGAAAAGAAAAACTACGCAAAAATCATGAGGAAAAAATATCAGTTATTTTCCAAAGTATGCGCCTTTTCCCTAAAAAGGAAGGGACAAAGGCAAATTTACAGATAAAACTAACACACAGTTAATGACCACGAACTAACCTTGATCGTCCGAACTAGTTGGCGAGTTTCGTATCTTGCGTTCCCAACATGTTATTTTTCGTCATTATTTGGACTTATGACGATCTTTTCTCCATAACAATGCTTTCAACTAACTTTTTCACAAAATTTCCAATAAAATAACGGATTTAATCGATAAGTCGAAGCTGCGACGCCCGCACATAAAAAAGGAATGAAGTATGACGGAGATGACAGCACTGCCTATGACATGGAAGGTATCGTTCAGAAACAGTGAACTTTATATTTTTGTGATTTGATTTTTATTTTTACAGCTCTAAAAATTATGTGCAACGCCCTGTGCAATAAATAGGATACTACAAAGTGAATAAATATCGAGAATGCAACGTCGAAGTGTAATAAGTATCATTATCAACTTCGACTGTAGGGGCACGCGGTCTACCCATTAAGGGTGTAAGTATAGCGCTAAAAAATCTCCAATTATTCACGTTACCTAATAAAAAACTGCAAAACTAGTCCGATAGCCCAGTCAAATAACCCAAAATGAGGGTAAATCTCAGAATGAGAGATAATAAGCTGGAAACTTTTATTATACGGCTTCATTTAGTCATTTTATATTTTTTACGACGGATATTCTTTTCAAGTCCAATGGGGTTCTGAAATTACTTTATTTATCCTCTTTTAATTACTTTTTAACCATCGTGGGTTTTTTCAAAATGTTTAGTTTTGCTTTTTTGTTAGGTGAGTTTTATGTTTTGTCAAAGTCGTGTGTTTCTGAGTGGCAGATCCTGGCGCCTTCGGCGTCCCACGCTTCCAGAGAGGCTCTGCCGCGCCGGCAGCACGGCTCGCAGGGTGCTGGCGAAAGTGAACGCACCACACTCGTTGCCCCACCGCTTCCGTCACACCTTCGGGGTGGGCCCGTTCATATATATACTCATACTCAAGGTAAACTAAAAAGTAAAAACAGTTCCGGCGTCTCAGGTTGAGGATCGGCAGTTCCCCGCCCCATCATGCGAGGGATCTGGAGCCAAGTGGTTAGTGCTATTTTTACATTACTTTTAGAGATCACTAAGGTGTTTTAAGTTATTTATTTTACTCTTTGGGATATAGGGGCAAAACAAAATTGACTCTTATCCGTAATTTTTCATGTAGTAGTTTGAGCAAAACTACTGTTCATATTAGCCGAGGTACCTTACCTACCTACGTAGGTACATAGTTTTGATTCTTGTAGGTGCATGTTATTATATTGATGAGTTTGAGTTTGATTGATGAGTTTAATATCAGCTAGCTCACAGGTTCAAATTTTATTAGAAGTATCTACCTAATAGCTACATTACTTACCAATTAAGCGTGAACAAATATCAATATTGACTGCGGCCGTTTTGTAGGAACCAACTTAAACATCTCACACTAGCCGTGTTTAAATAATATGTTAGCAATTAGGTGCACGTGAGTTTAAACTTTGCTTATTTATAGATGGTTATTTCAAATATTGAAGTATTGAAATAACCATCTTTATATAAATCTACATTGTTCCCAGAGAGTTAAATAAAGCCAGAGCTTTATACAACAGCTGTAGGTAAAACTCAAAGCTATGGAATTCTATAATAACCTAATTAAAACTCCTCAATTATAAAATGTTATATATCCTAGGAAAGCCAGAGCAGTGGACTTGTCGTTACGTCCGCTGATGGAGGACCGACTAAGAACACATTTAGTTTGGTATAATTTAATAAGCCATAACAAACTATAACATAAAACATTATTTCCAAAGACGCTTCATTTTATCATTTTCGTATATTTTTTACCATATGATCATTAATCAAGACATAGACCAATGTTAATGAGACAGTTCATTTCTCGAATGAGTGATTTCTATCTACGAATATTATTTATTGTTTTGTAAAATGTAATAGGCAAGGGCAATGACTGATTTGTAAAAAAAGCTCTACAATTCTATAGCTTGTGGGAATCATATCAATACATAGTTGCCACTTAAGCTTGTATTCCTCGTCTATAATTATGTAGAAAGTAGGTACCTACTTTACTCAAACAATGCGCGGATATCCTGATATTCAAAGAAGCTAAACAAATTCTAAAAATCTTTCGTGTTTCGCGAGCTATGTTTGTTTAGTTTCACGAAAATTTACGTTTTGTATGTTGTCAGTAGATAAATAAACTAGAATTTCAATTTATTTTTATGAAGGTTCTCTATCATCCAGCATTTATGAAAACAAAAATTTAGTGTGTTTTCGGTTCTTAATAAGTACAAACTGAGAACGGAACGGTGAGAACGGTTCCGTTTCTTTGCCAGATCCATTGGGTCGAATAGAGCTCTCGTTGAACCATTTTAAAATAACAAATTGCATGTACTGAATGATACATCAATTGTATAATTTTGCATCATTTTACCCACACGTTGGTTCAAGAGTCAAACTAAGTTTTTGTTATTGTTCATAAATTCGTAAAAGCTCAAGAGACCTACTGACTTCTCACAGGTGACGCGAAAAGGTTTATGTAATATGCTTTATACCTCGGGTTTAAACCTTTAAGCTCGAATACCTATATGTGCTGAAACACATAACCTTTATTGAAGCACGTTCATTACGCGACTGGTCTGCCCATACATTGTGCGTTACAATTTTGGTTCTGTTCGTAAAAGGCTGGGTCATTAATTATGTCTCGGATGTCGATCAGCATTGTCGCGAGTGGTTTCGATGTCGCGACGCGACGCTTGTGTAACTGTTGCGTAACGCGCCCACTGCATTGTACCGTTTAGCCCCTAGGTAGTGTGAAATACGCTAATGTACTAAACGGACACTTTCTCGACAATTTTCACCGTTTCACCTACTTTCCATATAGGTAACTAGCCGTCACTGGTTATCATTAATTTTATAAAACTTCCGTCGGACCTGAAAGCGTTAGAAATTTTAGCGACCTAAGTTAGTCAGGTCTACCTACTCATAACACTGCATCCGTTAGGTATCTACATGTCTCGGAAATAAATAGACGGAAGTTTATAATTTTATATCTTTTACGTAATATTTGTCCGAATATACGCAGTCTTGCATAAAGTTGAACGGGTTTTCCATAATAAGGCGGATATAGGTACATATAATGAAATATGGCATTTTTTACTCACTTTTCTTCACTCAGCTTTAAAGGTAAAAATACGAAGTTTTAAACAACGTCCGGTTCGGGGCGAATATTGTAGATACGTAAGACTTCCTTCCAAGAGCCGGCTCGTAGTAGGCGAGAGCGGCGCTCGTGGTCTCTCTTTAGAACAACTTGTCTTTAATCTCACTTTCCTTTTGTGATTCACAAACGGCCTGACGTAATGATCTATCTATCTTAAGTAATATGGCCTCATTAAATTATATAATATGTAACTATTAATTCTAAACAAGGCTTTCGGTGAAACTTTTATTTGTTAGACACGAGTCACGATTACTTAGCGATTATCTCGCTAGATAAGGACAGCTTATTGTTTTTGATTGTTCTTTATTTGCCTGTTGTGTATTATTTGTGTAAAAGTTTTTAAAAACAAACCCGTTGGTGTGCTGTGCTACTGTTTTAAGTTTGTTTTTATGTTTTTTGCAGGCTACCCTAGCGGTAATCGTACAAATCGCTCTAGTATCGGGAAAGGCGTTGGTACAACAGAATCAACAAGCACAGCAGCAGTTGGAGCAAAAGTCTCCAAACGAGAATGAAGCAGCACAGAAACGCGTAGGCTATGACTACCCGGCTCCTCCAGAAAACCTCGTCAACCCCTTCCAGGATCACGATGACCTGCACCAGCACGGAGACCATCACGAGGTGCACCACGTCGAGGAACACCATGAGGACCACCATGACCACCATGATCCAGGTTATTGGAAAAAGAAACTGATCTGGAAACCTGGCTTTAAAAAAATTTGGAAAAAAGGAAAAAAACAAATATGGGAGCCAGTTTGGAAAAATATATACAAGCCTTCATGGGTACCCATTAAAGTTTGCAAGCCCTCAAAGAAATTGGTATGGGTGCCCGACAAGAAATTGGAATGGAAGGAGGCATGGGCGCCGATATGGCAGCCGGGAGTTAAAAAAATCTTTAAGCCTGTATGGATCTCAGAATGGTTCCCATCACCTGACCACCACGAGCACGTGCATGACTCCCATGGTTGGGACAGGAGTGACAACGCTTCAGCAAACCAAAAATCCGTGTCTGCAAAAGCAAATCCGGAACAACCGACTCCAAAGGAAACACAACAGTCCACGTGGCAGTTCCCAAAATAATTTATTTCATAAAGTAATGTATGAATATAACAAGGGATGTGATTCTCATAATACCAAGAAACGCGACTGGAAATAGCGTTTCTGCAGAAAACGGTTAGGCATGGTAAAACTACGAAAATGTTGACATGCCATATTCACTGAAGACTGGAAATAAGTTACAAGGCGTCCCTTGAAAGGCGTCCCTCGATGAAGGAACAATCACATTGTGGCTCGTAATAGGTAATCTATTTGTTTCTTGATTGAAGCGATTATTTAAACCATGTTATCTACTTAATATTTTAAAACTATGCGATGCGAAACCTATGAGCCAGCGATGCGATTGATTCTTTTTATATTATAGGGAGAGATATTCTAGAGAGGCGCAATGCCTCTAATTTGTCAAAAAAAGCTTTAAATCGTCAACATTTTCGTTATTACCAAGTCTAAGTCTGAATGGATGTGTGAATCTTGGATGTGCTGTAAGTAGACTAGGAAGAGTTTGAAAAGCTATAACCCACTGATGCTAGTGTTTTGTTGTTTAGTTTGTAAAAGTACTTTGTATTAGCTAGTTTTAAGTTAGTTAATAGGTATCGCTGAACCAATGAAATACAATTTATTATATTTGTTTAAATTAAAACATTTATTTTCTATATTTCGCTTATATATCAGTAGCTCGCAGGTTTCGACCTTTTTGGGTGGCTATAAGTCATAACACTACAATGTAGTTTTATAATTCATAAAGGACTCATGCGTGCGTGGCATCCCTTTGTAAAAGGTGTAAACAACTAGGCGATGACTGTTTATGAATAAATAAATAAATAATTAATTATATTAAATCCTTCATTGATTTAAACTTTTGCAAAAAAATATTAGGTATGATAGATACTCTTAGGCACGCAACATATGTAGTATTTCTCACCTATAAATTCATTATTTATTTCACTAGCAAATTTCATAAATACAGGGTGTACCGTGTAACGTAATTCGGAGGATCTTTATTCCGGCTAAACATTTAAGAAACACTTTTACGTGTACAAAGGTTGAATACGTACAGTCAACGACAAATGTCGCTGAACAATATAAAATTTTTCGATTTCATTCATCATCTTATACACCAACCTTCGACCGAGTCATCACTTAACAATAGGTGTGTTGTGTTGTGGTTAAACGCTGCTTGTAAGTTGTACAAAATAAACAAAAATTACTGATATAATATGACTTTGCAAAATCGAGTATGAATAGCTACTTTTGTCGCTGACTGTACCTATTTGAAATTCCCATACGAAAGTAAAATTATTATTGTTTGCAACAACACTAAGTGCAAGGCCGCACCTACGGTTAAACGTGCGCGGTTACATTTAAATTAGATCTTTACAAAAAACACAGATTTAACTCACTGAGGCACTCAAAATATATAGGTCACTGACATATGAAACAACAGAGTTCAGAACCGAAAGGCAAAATATAAAAGATTGAGTGACTTTCTTTTAAAATTACTTGTGTGCAACCGTATTACCATAAGATAGGTATTATAATATCGATGTACCTACCTACTAGTACTTAGTCACTACCTGGTAGGTACCTGCCTATAAAACATGGCAGTATTTTACGTATTTTAGTGACCCACGCGACCCGTACTTTGGGATACTACTGCTATATAGAATTGATATAGGTACCTACTTAAACTTATTCTTATCTTCTATTCCAGCACGAAACACACATCCCTACTACTAATCCCTACTTAATATTATAAATGCGAAAGTAACTCTATCTGTCTGTCTGGCTTTCACACCTAAACTACTGAGCCGATTTAAATTAAATTTGGTACAGAGATAGTCTAGTCTGAGAAAGGAAAGCTACTTTTTATCGCGATAAACTTGGCCCTCGCGGTTGAAACCGCGGGAAGCAGCTAGTACCTAATACAGGAGCGTTTTATACTTAGTACTTAAGACAAGGTGCGGCAACGAAGATCCATTCGATTTTGTAAGTCTTATAATACCTACTTTGTTTCAAGCATCAGTATTAGCATGCAAGAGTTAGAGTTGTACCTACCTGTCTATTTTACGTATTTTAGCGACCCACGAGACCCTTACTTTGGGATACTAAGAATGGATATATCCATATGCCTATATAGATACTTAAAGGTGGTATGCAAGAGTTGGAGTTGTACCTGCCTATTTTACGTATTTTAGCAACCCACGAGACCCTTACTTTGGGATCCTAAGAATGGATATATCGATATGCCTATATAGATACTTAAAGGTGGTATGCAAGAGTTGGAGTTGTACCTGCCTATTTTACGTATTTTAGCGACCCACGAGACCCTTACTTTGGGATACTAAGAATGGATATATCCATATGCCTATATAGATACTTAAAGGTGGTATGCAAGAGTTGGAGTTGTACCTGCCTATTTTACGTATTTTAGCGACCCACGAGACCCTTACTTTGGGATACTAAGAATGGATATATCCATATGTCTATATAGATACTATATAGGTGGTATGCAAGAGTTGGAGTTGTACCTGCCTATTTTACGTATTTTAGCGACCCACGAGACCCTTACTTTGGGATACTAAGAATGGATATATCCATATGCCTATATAGATACTTAAAGGTGGTATGCAAGAGTTGGAGTTGTACCTGCCTATTTTACGTATTTTAGCGACCCACGAGACCCTTACTTTGGGATACTAAGAATGGATATATCCATATGTCTATATAGATACTATATAGGTGGTATGCAAGAGTTGGAGTTGTACCTGCCTATTTTACGTATTTTAGCGACCGACGAGAACCTTACTTTGGGATACTAAGAATGGATATATCCATATGCCTATATAGATACTTAAAGGTGGTATGCAAGAGTTGGAGTTGTACCTGCCTATTTTACGTATTTTAGCGACCTACGAGACCCTTACTTTGGGATAATAAGAATGGATCATCCATTTTGACTTTGACTTCTACCACAGCCTATGTTGCACTGTGCCGGTATCTTCCAGAAATCTAAATAGATGCACTGAGGAAGAACACTTTAATAAATATTAATAAATAATTCATCAATATTACACACTAGCTGTTCCCCGCGGTTTCACCCGCGTGGGCTACAGTTTATCGCGATAAAAAGTATCTTATGTCCGTCCCCCGGGCTCAAACTATCCCCATACCAAATTTCATTTAAATCGGTTCTGTAGTTTAGGCGTGAAAGCGTTTATATTCCGTATACTCCAAAATTATTCCCGCACTTCGGTGCCCCCTCACCGCGCTATCTGCTATATCCATTATCCTATTTTAATTCTAAGTTATTTTTTTTCGGATAGCGCGTTTGAACCGCTCAGCTAAAGGTTTTCCTGGTCCGCGACCGCACTTTACCTATTTCATAGATTCTCTCTCCCGCGACTCCCGCCTTCGGTGGGTTTCCGCCCCCCTCACCTCAACGCGTTTCCCGCTGCGCTGCGGTAAACCTTACATTCTCTTTGCGCTGCGGTACGGCGCGCGGCGAGTTTATATTTCGATTAGTTTGACATTTTTTAATTTCGTAATATCTTTCGAACAGAATGTCCGATTTGAACAATTCAAAAAGTAATCTACAGCTAATGGAACAATCTTGAATACGAAATGATTAATTTTGATAAGAATACACAAAAAAACACGAATACGTACGTATGGAAAACACGGTCCGATTTTAGTCGGCCTTTTTATCAACTTTTCAAATGTAAAAAAGTAGTTATAGTATGTTATCCTTGAGATAAACATATGCCATGGCCGACTTTTTTTTAAACCTGTATAAGATACACAATTCCACATTACATCATTTTGTTATATCTCAAAGGGTTTAGGCAGCCTTTTCGTTGAAAGCTCCCAAACGGCTTATTTTTTCCGACCTCTCCAACAAATATCGTTATATTTTAGCCAATGTAAACAAAAACTTAACAAATTATATCCTAAAACCTTCTTCGAGAACCACTCTATCTATTGGTGAAAACAGCATGAAAATCGGTGCAGTAGTTTTTGAGTTTATCGCGAACAGACAGACAGACAAACAGACAGACAGACGCGGCGCGGGGACTTTGTTTTATAATAAGTAGTGATTATCACTCGAAGAAACACAAGTTTTGGAAATAAAAACAAAATCTTCATGTTGACAGTTCAATTGCCGCCAAAAAAAAGTTCTAATGTCAAATTGTCAATTGCTAGATGTCACTAAAACTCCTCTATGTCTATTATGGACTCTATGGTCAAAAATCAAAATGTCAAAATAAAGTTTTGATTCTAAACTATTATTCTTGTGTTTAGGTAGGTAAAATTGAATGAAAACGCTTCGCCAAGCCAAAGGATTTTAAAGACGCCTCACAAACTCACAATCATTAAATTGTGCGTCGAAGATACATTCTAAAGATCAAGAATATGATATTCTGAACTATAGAGAAGTTTTTGTTAAACATGATCTATTGAGGAGGCTATACAATTATTATCGCAATGCAGCCCCTATACTCGGTTGGTAAGTTAAAGCTTCAATCCAATAATATCTTTATATTTATTATCTACCTACCTATTTTTATAGACTACGAAAATAGTAATGGGTTAACAAAATATATTTCTCAAGAATTGCTTTTAAATATTGGTCATATCGTGTCCAGAATGTACTAGTAAAATGTTTTTGTTTTTACTAATGATCACCTTATCCAGCCAAGCTTGTTAATACCTAACATAGAAGCAGGAAGCTATGTCTATCCCTAGCAGCGAGCAGATGAAAAAATGTTGATTAACTTCTTCGTACACCCCAGTCCAGAAACAGTAGGTCTGGTTGTTTAGATCTACCAGCAAATAATGTGGTATCTCTAAATAGAGCTATTCTCTGTCGAAATATCCGTTCATAATAAACAGCACAAAAATAAAAAAATCTACCTTCTCATTGCCATTGTGTAGATCAAGCAAGTTAAATCCCCGAGTTTATAAATTTTGCAGAGATTGGAATTAGGTGAACTATGCTCAATTAATGGAATTGTTAGCGTTAACATGGGTTTGCCATAAGATTCACGGCATTTTGAAATGTATTACATATTTATGTACTACATTGTCTTATGTAATTGGAACTTGTTAAGTTTTGAGTCCAAGTGCTTATTTAGTAGCATTAGTTTATATACTACCAGCTGTGTTGTGCAGAGAAAAGTTTTCTTTATAGTATGTGATTTCAGCCCACAGACTATCTGCAAAATATCCTTTCTGTCGATTAGTTGTCTGAAAGAATGACAGTGATTAATTGTAACTTATAGAAGCTAGTAGATATCAGTGAGTTGTTTTTACAGCCTAGTTCTATCTGGGCCGGTAGCCCGTACCCGTATTGGGATGGATTAGAAAAACAAGTGCGTGGTTAGTTTTCGCACAATTAACCTTTTTTACCCATGTATCTTAATTCTCAACTGTATTGGATGAGTCTGAATCGGATAAAAGTCTGGATAGTTTGATGTTATTATCAGTTCCAGCCAGGCTTTGTCAAAAAACAGTTAACTCTTGCAAACCTATGTGGACAAAAGTAGTGAAACTTTGGATAGCTTCAATACTTTGGAAACCTGTAGCTGCTCACCTATTAAATGAATAAATAGTTTTAAGTGCCAGCCAGTTTTCAATATTAGCTACCTACACAGACTTAAATGTATAAATTTCTTAGGTATACAGACTTTTGTTTTCCTTGTTGTTTGTTGTCTTCAACCAAGATACATCTTTTCCTGTTGTTAGCAGCTGCCTAGTAGTATTCATTATATAGCCCTTTTACTAACATAACATATTATACAGTTATAAATTTTTACTGTTACCAGTTAAATATGTACCTTATAGTATGCCAAAATTACCACTCCATTAAATATAATATCACACACTAAAAAAAAATATGTGTGGATGGATAGACACATAAGCTTGATGCCTAGGTGGGTGTGCTGCCAACTGTAACGGAACAATCTACAGATCTGTTTTGTATAATAGATTCAAGTAGATTAGTCACAAGTATTCAGCTGTGATATACATAATTATAGTAGTGTTAATGCCTAACTCATATCAATTACGATATCACTATACTCATACTTTATGCCAGAATGATTTCAACATTTGTATATCTAACACATAGCTAATAAAAATGAGTTTCATATCAACATGGGTGAAATACAACTTAATGAAATGAACTGTAATATTTTGTTATTATCATTTAACTTACAAATGCAATATTATAATAATTGTGGTCCCATTATTAGTGCTCGGTGGATTTATTTTTCTCATTTTGCTGTGACCAATTAGTGTTATTAAGTAACTAAATAGGGGCGTTGCAAGTGTGTTGTATACGTAAAATCGTTAAAATGTTTTGCAGATCACGAGACGCGGCAGAACTCATGTAGGGTAGAAGAGCGTTCACCACCGAGTCCTTTAGAAAATACGCCCCTTCTGCCTCGGTTCCCACAAAGCCACGACCCTAATAGAAGCCTGTTTATGACAGTTACTGTCAGTCTGCTGCTCTTTGTACTCATTACAGGAGTAATCATAGGAATTTATCTACTTACTCTGCAGAGCAGCTCAGGTTAGTAACAAATTATATTTTATGTATGCATAAAAATAGACAAGACGTAGAGAACCAAGGTAGTAGACATAGCCCAACGAATCAGCTAGTTGAAGTGGTAATTGCCTGGTCATATCAGCCGCAATACTGATTATAATAACCATTGGGGTAGACGTTTTCTCAAGTGAAGGTCGAGGTAGAAAGCAGTATATAAATAGACCTATCTATATTAGACTTGTTTACAGGGGCGTAGCTACCGCCGTATTTGCCGTATCAATTATACGGGGCCCCCGGGCCACGGGGGCCCCCAAAGTGTGTAAGGAAAAAGAATAAAAACTTTCTAATTTATTTTATTTTACAAATGACAAAATTCTATAAAGCAATTCCTTTTTTTCCCGCCTTAAGCGTGCGTTCAAAAGTTGCTCATTGAATTATTGCTAGTAAAATTCAATAGTCTTGCATCCAGTTTTCCCGAGGTAATCACAGCATGCTTTTTATTAAAACACTTTTTCTTGACCCTTCCAGTTACAACCGCAACGGCAGAAAGAAGTTTTTCAAAATTAAAACTAATAAAAAATTACTTAAGAACTTCGATGGGACAAGAACGGCTGTCAGACATCTCACTATTGTCCATAGAGGCAGAAACTTTAGAAAAACTAAAATCATCATCAGCCATAAATGATTTAATAAATCAGTTTGCCGATAAAAAGGCAAGGAGAGTGAATATTTAAAATTCGATTTTTATTTGTAAAATGGGTAAATTATGTGATAAACAAATATTACTTCTCACAATATTTTTTTTCTTTTGTGAAAAATCATTACCTCCATATAAGGGCCTCCAAAAAAATTTTTATACGGGGCCCCGACAAGGCACGCTACGCCACTGCTTGTTTACTACCTCAAACAAATTATATAGTATCTGGTAGACATATATATAAGTTTATAGTTTATTCTAAATTTTGTGTCAGAGAACATTTTGCCACGAGTGGAGACTCCGCTTCAGTTGGTGAGCAGGAAGCAATGGGACCCATCAGCGGACCCTATATTGTCAACATCTCCTGTGAAAGCAAAACAAGTCATAGTGGTTCAGACTGATACGAAGCAGTGTTTGAACACGAATTCTTGTACTAAGCTCCTGCAGGGCCTGCAGGTAACATACTTTAAGTGATACAATTATTTATAGATGTTATTAAGATCTATGACCACAATCATTACTTCACGGCTCATTCACAATACTCAGTATTTATGATAATTTTAACAAAAAAAAAACGATTTCAGTTTCCCCTCGATTTATCTGGGATGCCATCATCAGATCCTGGTTTCCTTACCACGGTACCACTTTGGAATATCTCCTTTCCAACAATAAAAGTATCATCAAAATCGGTTCATAAACGACGAAGTTATCCGCGAACACACATAAAAATATATAGGTTGAACTGAGTAACCTCCTCCTTGTTTTTAAGGCGGTTAAAAATACGCATAATGCGTGTTCAGTAACGTTAATTTGACGCCAATCTTTGTGGTTTTATGCCCTATATTGAAGCTGCGGACAAAAATACATTTTGTAAATAGTCTAAGTCCATAAAACCAATGCCCGAAGGTCGAAGCGTATAGGTTTAGCGGTGTTTGACTTTGCCAGACACACACGCTCAAGAGTTTTATAATTTAGTGGTTGTGAATACGTTTGAATCGCATTGACTTCAGGGTATGTAATCCTACTAATATTATAAATGTGCAAGTTTGCGAGTATGGATGTATGGATGTTTGTTACTCTTTCACGCAAAAACTACTGAACGGATTTGAGTGAAATTTGGAATGGAGATAGCTTATACCCTGGATTAAAGCATAGGCTACTTTTTATCCCGGAAAAGGGTTCCTGCGGGATTAAGCGACAGCCGCAGGTGTAACCGCTGGGCGCAGCTAGTAGTGAATAATATACATGTGAAAAACCACAATAATTTACACACAGTTTTCTCGGTTTCTAGGCGAACATAACAACGGCAGACAAGCTATTGCCGTACAACTTCTTGGTGTCAACGAACGGGCAGACATACGAGGCGCTAGGATGGCACCGGGCCTCGTCTCTTTTCCCGCAGTACCCTGACTCACTAGTATTGGCTTTTATTGGTGTGTACTGTAGCCTATTAAGGTTTAATACCATTCAGTGACCTGTAACTATTCCATTCAAGAAAACGTTTTATAAATAAATACATGTTATCGTTGTATTGTTGGCTTGGTTGTAGTTTAATTTTTATGATTCACTACTCGATCAGGTCTGTAATGAGCACTATTAAAATTAAAGATCACAGGTACCTACTAGGAAAATTCCAAAAGTGACGGTATTAGCACATTTTTTTAGATAACTATAATTATTTCATGTTCTTGATTAATTTTGCCCAAAGCACCACGAGTGGAGCCAGTTTTAGTGGGGTTCTTTTTAAATAAACCTAAGCATGTCGACAACCCGTGCATACCATATATAAGTCAATTTTTTTGTTACTGTTTAACTAATCGTATTTAGTTCATCATCGTCATTAGCCTATTACGTTTCCACTATCTACTGCACCAAAAAAGAGTGGGCCTTAATTTACCTCGCTGGCCCAGCGCTGGTTGATAGATGTTTAGTTACTAACGTGGAAACAGCTGTAATGTAGGTACTACTGTCGTGACGAAAGCTAGATAGCAAAGTTATCCGATAAAAAAAAAACTTCACTACTACTACATTTTGTTAAATTGATATCCTCGTTCGATTGCATTCCAGGTAATTTCACCGAACATTCACCGAGTAAAGTTCAAATAGACGAAGCTAAAAACTTCATAGCTGAATCCGTTAGCCAACAGCACTTGGAACCGACTTACATCGTCTTTGGGAAGAGGACGACTTACGACGCAAAATACTTATTGACCGCTTTGAAAACCCTACATCAGTGGAACAGTGAACTGTCGGATGTTTGAAGAGGTAACAGTTCTTGCGTGATTAACTATACTTACTGGCGTTTATATGTTAAGTTTACCGAATGGTTCCGTCGACAACCTCACCTCTTATAAAGGACTAAACTTCAGCAGCATAGAGTTGTGAAACTTGAAGAAAAGAAAAGAGTATTTCCTGCTGTGAGACAACTCCAGTTCCATTAAATTATATGGAATCGGAACGATATATATGCGTCTGCCTGTGAATACCACACAGTGATAGAAGTCACCTTGTTCAAGTATTTCCAGGTTATATCGTGAGAGCTATCAAGGGAATCTCAGGGTGGCGATGACGCAGCACGTTGAGACTTGCTTTACGTATAAAACCCCGTCCAGTAAGTTCAGAAACCATAAGGAACAAATAAAAACAGAAAATGAAACCAAAGATTTGGGCTTAGTGGCTTCTAATTAATTCGATCTCAGTTATTTTTCATGTTTCTTAGTAATATAAAATCGAAATATATATATTTACGCTCATAACTTGCTCACTGATTCTGTAACGCTGTCAAATAAAAAAAACAGTACAATGACTGCACCCTCTAGCAATAATGCATAGTCACGATGAACTCATGTACATACAGGTCAAAATGTGTTGATAAAACTAGGTTGTAGTAGTACATAGTTTTAACAATTTCTAATACACAATCTTGCAAGGATTGCAAATTGCAGGACAGAAATGCAAATAAAATAATGCTATGGTTGGTGTAGACTGGACAGTAGTATAAAATACACTAATAGGTATAAAAATATGTTAAACATTATTTACTACATACTAATTTAAACATAACTAATACTAATACTTTATAAAATGTTTAATGATTGCCATATGTTGCATAATATATATATAAATTACAATAATACAGAATAACTAGTATGTATTGTCTAATCTATGAAAAAATGTTTACGTCTTACTTGATTAACAGTGTTTGTGTTCACCATATGTTTGAGGACCGCAAGCACTATTTGAGATCTGTAATTACTAGTAATTTCACACAATTATTATGTCACTTAAAAGATACTTGAAAGATCTGTTTTTGTCTACGAATGTTTTCAATAAGATATATCAGAACAGTTTCTATTTAGTATATTGCTCATGTTAATTGTCTGTGATATTATTGTATTTATGTTGAGTTTAAAAGGAATGTAAAATTTGACTTTGATTTGGATAATACCTTTACGGTTTTGTTTGTTTATGACAAGTTTAAGTTATGAATAGTACTTTATAGGAACTATCATTGATATAGGATTGGTGACGATGCGCGAATAACTAATCCATATTCAAAGTGAATCCTTATTGAAAAAATATCCGAGTTCCATAGTTGACAATAGAATAGAAAGGTTTCATAGTCGAGATAGGCGCAACGAAATGTGTCGTATTATAGCCGCCATGTTAAAATAAACTAATAGGCTATAGTTGGATTCCGTGTAAATCCACCACTGCCAGAGGCTATGGATTTGTAATACAGTTCGGGTCGGTTAGCTGAAGCTAGCACGTACAATATAACACAAACTAGCGCACGGAATGACGTCACACTGCATACGCATCATGAAAAGTCTCTTTGTCTCTCTCGCACTCGGTCAAAGTTATGAGCGGGATAGTGATTGTTTTGTTGTTAGTACTGTTTCATGAAATTGTTTTGGCGTGAGTACTGTGAACGTGTCAGGTTTAGATAACCGACATAATATAATATAATCAGTAATAGCGCCTACTATTTCTGCCGTTGAGCAGCATTGCTGTGTTTTGGATTGAGGGATAACTAGCGCATTATGATGGTGTTGGGCGCAATGCCACACTTAGATCACAATCAAGGTGGATATTATGATCTACGAGATAATGCGTTCTTAGCCGATGCTAACCGGTTGGTTGGGCCAATGGCTTTCCCTTACAAAATTAGCTAACTATATTGAAAAAAGGATTCTATGAATGGACTTATTAATAGTCGAAGAGTTTGTTTGTTGACATGTATTGTTTTTTGACGAAATGTAACTAAATTTAAATTTGCCTCTGAAGGTATGTTAGAAAAATTTTATGAATAAGCTAGCCTAGAGCACATAATAAAATATGTAGTGTAGTAGTAACATTAGAGAAATTGAAAAGTTACCTACCCGTTCGAAAGGGAAAATAAATAAATTAAATAGGTAGGTATCATAATATATTTATTTTAAAACTATTAAAATCCATATTATAAGTAATAATGTTTAATCTTAGTGAATGATAACTATTGTTATATTATATTCTTATATGTTTACTCATGTAGGTACGTGGTTAAAATAAAAGTTCGCGAAAAGTTGAGTCTTTCATTGATTGTATTTATTGAATAATTTAATCATAGATACCTGCAACTCTAATGATTAGGTAGAAGCGAATCTCTCACCGAAAGTACCTGCGTCGAGACTAATTGCCAATCCAATTAAATTTTATTTAATTAGTATTTTAAATACTTAAACCTGATCTTAGGACAAACTAGTTTGATCTAGGATCACCTAGTTCCTCATAAATGGACAAATTGTTTAAACCTAGGTTTACTAGTAACCAGACTAGGTCGTAAGAGCAGTAGGTACCCGTTCAGCCTAGGTGAAACTGGCCTAAGATGAACTAGTTTGGCCTGGGTTTAAACACTGTCGTATAGGTAGAAACTAGTTTGTCCTAAAATCAGATTTGGCCGGTAACATAATCATAACTTAGGTACTTACCTACTGTCTACGAAGTACAAACATTATTAGGTATGGATGTTTCTTAAGTTTTCCTTACATTCGAAAAGGTAATAATCGCTAATTTGTGCGGCTTTAATAATTACTAGGGGTCACTTAAATAACTTATTATATATTGCATACTTACCTGCTTCGAACGTGCATACCGATATACCTACTACTGAACCGTCATACGAACATAACTGAAGATAAATGGGATGTTCCTTCGTATGATAACCATTAATTTACCTGTTTTATGAACCTAAACCTTACTATATTTTATGAGAACAATGAACAACATGAATAATGTTCTTTAAAATGTGTAATGAATGTATGATTGAAATTTGTAGTTTACTGACATATTTTAGGTTCAATCTCCATGTAGCCCAGTATCAGAACAAACCTTATGATTAATCTTCTACTTTAGTGACATACTATTACCTAATTGTTAAGCTATAAGGCAAACGGAGAGGCAATATTTTATTTAGACTATAAAGGACGTTTTAAAAGCCCTACACCATCATTGTCACTGCTGATCATTCTTTTAGTACACCACTTGTCTCGGTAATGTGCTGTTTGACCACAAGTCACCTGATGCTAAATAAATATGCGGTCGAAGGACCGCGTTCCGCTCCGCTAAGATTGGGAGCTGACTCGCAAGTGAGGCTACCGGAAGACTCCGATAGATACTGTGCACATCCATGGAGGTACTTAACGTGATGGAACTTTCAGCTCTTGCAGTTGTCATTACGGTGCTCCGTTCCTTTGCTATGTCAGTTGATCAGTTCTTCTCACCTCTCCGCTGCTCCGAGTAAACAGTTTTTTATACCTCTTACGGATTAGCCTTTGACCACAAGTCACCTGATGTAAAGTGACGATGTGATCGAAGATGGTGCCACGCTACGCTTGGACTGGGGACCGGATTACCGGTTTCTTTACATTTCGGGTTTTCTAAAGACCATATAAAAATAAACCCAGCCTAGAATGTCAGTGGGATATCATTTTTCCATATCTATTTACTTAGTAAACTAATTGTTTCTCTTTAGATACAAACAAAACAAACTAAATACCAAAAAGAATATCACAAGAACAAAGCTAAAATGCTGAAACAATAACAGATAAAATGCTCGTTTAGTCTATCTCCAGTTTCCTGAAACTGCCCTCGACAGAGGCTTCACCCAGCTTGAGACCGTTTGGTCTCCTTGAAGATGTGATCCCCCTTGTACTGAGCAACTCCATCTTGTCTAAATCTAATAACTCCTGTCTTCTCTCGTTGAGTATCTTCTTCGTGTATTGTACCATTTCGCTGAACTTAATTTTTCCGCCGAATTCTGTTGGCAAGCACCCAACGTCTATTTTCTTATGTAGAGTTTTGACGTTGCAGTGGATCTGAAAAGATATGATGATAAAATAAGGACTCCGATTTGAGTAGGTAACCTCATAATAATTTAGGGTATGTTGTTGCTGTAGGTAATTCGGCGTGGCATAAGCATTTAGCACTTTATTATCACCTATTTATCACGCCTATTATGACACTAATATTCTAAATGGGAAAGTTTATTTTTTTGTTCGAATAAGATTGCGTATGGCTATTGCCCACATCCCACTTAAAGATAAGCGACGATGCAGTCGAAGGTGGAATACGCTGGCCCTTAAGGTCTACTCAGGCTAGTCTTAAAGATTTTCGTTTGAAGTGTATTTGTTCCCCGGAAATTGTGTTCGTTTCTCCTTCTCAATCGCCGAACGATCTTGATGAAATTTTGTATGAAGATAGTTTGGGGCGTTACGATACTATTTATTGCGATAAATTGTAGTCCACCACGCCGGAGTACAGCTAGTAGGTAGGAATATGATATTTTAATTAGACTTAAAATAATTAATTAGGTCATTCCCTACCGCCGTGTTGTGAGTGACATCGAATCTATCATGCATGTAGGTATTGTAGGTACGAGTAAGTTTTTCATCGTACATTTTGTTGCTATAACAAAGTATGGATAGAGAAGTAATTATAACAAGTCAGGAAAACAAACATACAATTGATGTCAGAACTATTGTGAAGTATGGTTCCTAACTACCTACTAAGCACCAGTCCTGCGGCTCCATTCTCGTATTTTGAATGTACCAAATTAGTCATGGTTTTCTATCCCTGAGTGGTTTTTAACAATAAATCTGTTATTCAAGATCCACGCTGCCGAGAATCTCAAAATAACCTGTTGTCCATCGCGAACATTATCACATTGACCTCGTTTCGTCAGAGGCCGGTTTTAATCATGCCGAAATGTAAAATGCATAATGAGACGCATCACTTATAAGTACTTATTTACAGCTAAAGTTAAAGAAAACGTGCTTCGACCAATACTAGTCCATTTTCTTTTTTCAAACTGTATAAGCCTAATATTGCAGATGTCGAAGTAACAATCAAAGTAGGAGCAAAGCGAGACATTTTAATATTGTAGGTGAAGACCAGTAGAAACGCGGACGCATATAATCAATGCGACTCAGATCTAGACATCCATTCAGAACCAGACCTAGTAGGAGAGACTGACGCAAAGGTGTATAATGACACATTTATGAATTTTAAAACCTATCTAACTCTGATCAAAGAGATGCAAGTGAAATGACAATTGAAAATTTAGAGCGGCTAAAGGAGTAAGTACAGAAACAAAAAAAAAATAGGAACGTTAAGTTAAACGACCGAGTTCGAGGATGATTTTGATCTCAATCATCTCCGTCCTAAAATTGTTAGAAGGTTCCTGGTACGGACTTGTCGAAAAACTGTGAATAAAATCCGGTGCGACTTACATGCAGGCGGTCCGCCATTTTTGGGGAAACTTTGCTCGCTGCAAAGTCTACTATGTATTTGATGGCGGCTGGTACATTGACCAGGTGAATCTCCTTGTGCCTCATTGGTAATGATTGCTGAAATACAATAATGTATGGCTGTTATGAAACAGAAATAACGTGGTACAGCTTATACGATATTTGCTTAAAAAATTTATGATAATTTTACACTCATACTCGAACTGTTTACAGCGGCCACTGTAAAAATTTTAGCAAACTACTTGTAAATTTTCGTAAGACTAAGCTAATAAGGGTGACATAATAATATCAATGAAAGGAAACCTCATAGATCATTTGGGAATTTGTCGAAAAGTTACCACTATGTAAAGCTTGTTTTGGGTGTATAATAAGTAGTAGGTCTCACCTCTCCCCATTTCAAAAGTCTGGCGAAGTCGGTAGGATTCCACGACGTAATGTGGGCGCTGGTGACTCCACTGCCATCGCCCACATGCGTGAACCCGCATATCTGGTCTTGGGGATCACACATCAGGCTCTCGTAGATAAGTATGTGGGCACGGCACATGTCCCAGCACACGTATTTGCTCGCGTTAAATTTACCTGTCAAATATAGTCATTAAATATTACTAGAAAGCGATCTGCGAGTTCTGCGACTTTGAAGAACACAAGAGTTGTACCTAATTAATAGTTTAAGATAAAAATAATTACTAAAATATATTCACTTAATTTGTAGATTCGTTCCTAATTAAAGACAAAAACTATTTACTTGTTTAAATTTCAAAGATGAGGCTGAACCTAACTAATGAGGCTTAGCGTAACTTACACACTTAGGTACAAGCCATACTAGGTATCTTTCTTTGCTCCAGTTATTTCTTAGTTTAAACAATTCGCAGTCACAAACAATAAGGAAATAGATCGCGTGAATGTCTTACAATACAATCGCTAGTACCTACACCTAGCACAACGGATCTTGGCTATCCTGAAAATCACCACAAACAAAACTACCGGTACCAACGATTTGTGGCAAAAACATAAACACGTAAGAGTATATTTTAGTACATTATTTATATTTATGCACACATTTAATTTTCTTATTCCGTAAGTGTAAGTAGGTAAATATTAATAGGTAAGTATTGCTTTTGCAACAATAAAAAAAAACTATTAGATATCTATTGAAATCAGGCTTTCAGAACTTTGATGAACGATATAATCGATATAAGCATAATGTATGTAGAAAACATACCCTGCTGCTGCACCCTGTGAGATTTACTTCACGGCGGCCAAGATCCTTTGCGAGCATTGAACGCAACCACTTAATAACACCCTGTATTATAATAGGTAGGTACGCTTACAATTATGTAAGTAAAAGACTCCAACTATATTTTAAACCTATCCAAACCAAATTATAAATAAATAAACATCATAACAACCGTTGGATGCGTGTTTCAATGTATGCCTATTATTTTATATAATTCATTTCGCATGTAAAATTATAACGCAATAAAAAAGTGTCTCACTCATATTATACACGATGACACGCCGACCCTTGCCGTCACATACCGGCGAAACTGCCACGTACCTTCAAATTAGGAAATTATTGTTATGACATACAAAGCAAACGAAATTATGTCACCGACGAGGCGAACGTAAGTTACGCAACGAAAATGTGCAAGGATGATGGCACCACGTGGGAACTTTCGAAAAGATAAACATCTAGTTTGGGCTATGATTTATGATTACTGCTTAAGTGAGTAGGAGAATTATTTACTTAACAGTTATGGAATAATGGGTTAGGATCAGTGGCGTAGCGTGCCTTGGTGGGGCCCCGTATAAAAATTTGTTTGGAGTCTAATACCTACTACTAAACCAGATTGTATTACAATGTAATGCACAATAGGGATGTTAACACTAATTACAAAATAATGTTTAATCTTACTTTTATGTTAGTTTGTATTATTAGGATATCGAAAAACATATTTTTGTACTTAAATATAACTTATTAATTTAAATAAAAATGATTTTAAATGCTATATTTATAATGTTTTGTCACGTGACTGCAAACACCAAAAAGAGCTTCTTACGTCACTAACCACTCAGGCGATTTGTGCTTCGATGGTTGCCCGCGCGTCGGTAGCCGCGGGTCGGCGTCGGGGGTCGGCGCGGTGGTATGGTTACGAATCGCGACCATCGTGTTTTTCGGTCAGTGACGTCATGTCAGTCACGTGACAGTTGTTAGTGTTTAGGCGGAAAAATACATAATTACTCTAATTTTGTATATTTTCTCATCGAAAATACTAATAATTTTAAATAAAATATTTTTTTTATGGTAAACAAGATGGTCTTTAAAATAAAAGCAATTCCGAAAAATGGTTAACATCCCTTGGTTACATAAAACGCGTAATAAACACTGCTCTCTGTGGTTTATCATGGTATTTAATCGATTATTTTGGGATTCTCCCCCGTTGAAGTAAATGACAAACGGCGAAATCCCACAGCCCGCGATAACCGATGTAGAGTGTTGCCAACTCTTAAACGCACGCTTTACGTGGGAAAAAAAGAAATAGCTTTTTTTGACTTTTGTGTTTCTGAAATTAACAAAAATTTGGGAAGTTGTTGTTAATTTTTGCTTACACACGTCGGGGGCCCTCGTGGCTTGGGGGCCCCGTATAATTGATACGGCAGATACGGCGGTAGCTACGCCCCTGGTTAGGATTAGGAATGTCAAAAGACCAATTTTCTTTTTAGTACAATAATAATATTAGGCAACGAGACAAGCAGGTTGTTCACCCGAAGGTAAGTTATTAATTGTAATAAGGCTTCGCATTGCTCTCGGATCCCTCAGAGATTAGTTTCAAAAACCCCTAGAACCTCGCTGGGTTGTATTTCGAATTGCTTGCACACACTACTTGACGACATTTGGACGCAGTCTTTTAGAAAATTATTACCACATAGGTACCTACATGTCATCTCGCAACTGTAGTGTACCTTCTACCTATTTAGATTTTTAGTACCAGATCTCACAGACCCTGTGAGATAATGATTATTATAGACAAACATACTCGTATATTGTACTCGTTGCTCCTCGCGGTCTCACACGCGTCTTCCCGTTATCCCGTAGGAACCGTTTTCCGGGTTAAAAAGTAGCCGCCATTCCAAATTTCATTCAGATCTGTTCAATAGTATTTGTGTGAAATTGTATCAGCAGTAGAGAGTTGACAACTTGGCTAATATCCGGGCCACACTAAGGTCAACGTCAAGGGAAATGTCAATGCCTATCTTCGCTTATCGCGAATATTGCGTTAATTATTAACGCTATTAAGTGAGTGGCTACACTTGAACGGTCAACGTGAATGCACTTGAATTATCGGCTAACGTCAAACGCCAATGTGAATGCCGTTGTCCAATGTCGTGGACGCAAGTCAAACGTCAATCATCGCGCTATTGAACGGCATTTCCCGTTAGTGTGGCCCCAGCATAACAGAGTTATCAATTAGAGCAATGGGCCATTGGGTTTAAATGCGATAATGTAATTTAAGGAGGTTTGTGTTACACTTTACACAATTTTTTTATACCTGCCTACACGTCTTTTTATGGTAGGCAGTAGGTTAGGTACTACATAATAATATGTGGTAGGTATAATATGAAAGTGACTGCTAGAAAATGCTTTACCATTAATTTGTGCTCTCTTAGTAAAATAACGTATTAATTTATAAGTACATAAGTATATAATGAAACTTCTTACCCATTGTTAAAGATGTCTTGTAGTTTAGCGTCTTCGCAATCAAGATTCTTGAATATATCTGGATAATATTTTCTGAGGCTGAGGTATTTTAATAAGGTCTGTTGGGCCATTGGTATGCTGTACTTTTTTTGTCGTAGAAACCGGAGTATGAAAGCGTCATCTGAAAAAATATAAAAAAATTCTCTATGTAGCTGTCTTATTAGGATTGTTAACTAATGTACAAGTAATAAACTAGGCCTTAATTTTAACAAGTGCGTTTTTGAGACTTTCTCATGGCAAAACATATAAAACAACACGATTTACCACAACTACTCTCTCAAAGGTGTGTAGAAGTTATGAGCTTATGAGACTTATGAGAGATCTACGGTTTAAACGGAAAATTGGTGTTTCAAGATCAAATTTTCTATTTATTGTGAAAAGGTCATACAATTATCTTTCAGCTTCATAAAGCGGTCTTCTAATAACTCTAAAAATTCTATCCAGTAGTAAATTACTAATATCTTGATAATTGAAATCAGAATTAGGTACATAACAAAATGTGTAAAAGTACTTGGTCTTTTTTAAGTTATAATTAAATTCAAGGATATAAACTTATTTGTTGTTAATACATACTAATAAGAACTAGTCATCAAAACGATCTTTATAAACCTATAAAAAGTTAATAGTATAATAAAACTGGATTCTAGGTATCCTATATAACTACATACTTAGTACTTAATTAAATAACCTTGCAATCAAAATCAGTGTAGTTTTTGAGCTACTTACCTGGTTATCTACACCAGACTTTAAAGTTCTTTTTAGTAAGGATGCCGAGGTGTTGATTTTCTAAGACAATGTTTATATTTGGTTTTAGATGGAAAACAAATCTTAACTCTTAGTTTTCATTTTATTCCCATGTCTATTTTTACAAATCCAAAATTAGATTTTAGCTACGAAAATAATATAAAAAAATAAAATAGATATTATTTACGCATTTTTCATTGTTGAAAGACCTAATTTTGGAAGTCTATCACTGCTTATATGTTCTAGCTGCATTGTGTCATGATGATACTGAGCTCCTAATTAACCCTAGTTTTAAGACCTATCAAACTCACCTTGTCGCACGTTCTGAACATCATTATTCTGCTGGATCCAGTCTCTCATGATGCGCACCGCCTGTTCCCTGATAGCGGGAGTCTCCCTGATCTCGTGGGCAGCTTCTAAGATGTAGCTCTTGACGGCCTTAGTGAGAGATCCCTCCTTGTTGATCTTTTCGGTGACGTTCCAGTTAGTGGTGACCGTGACTAGCACGCTCGCTGTCGTCATCCTGAACTAATCTTAAATTTATCTGCAAATAGAATGAATTCCCTATGTAATGAAGCCTTAGGTAACGATGTGGTCGAAGACTTTACACCTGGGTTGGAAACTGGCTCTCAAGTGGGGCTGCTGGAATACACCGGTAGGTGCTTAGGTTCAACTAATGCGCACCGTGCATTCCTAAAACGCACCGATGCAACTCGACTCATACGGATACGATACCTAGTTTCTCGCGTGACCGTAAACTTAACCGACTGCATAATGAATATTTAATAAACATTTATTTATTATATTTAGCCTTGTTGGCATTGTGCTGGACAATCTCCTTGTATTGTGTTTATGTAGGTATATGTGTATAAACAGTGACTGTATATTTTATTGTATTCAAGGCATCAGTACAAAATGTAGAACCTTAGTTTTCGAAGTAAGGGGGCATTTTGAAGCGATGATAGCCCAGTGGTAGTGACGTCGGCTTGCGATCCGTAGGTTGTGGATTCGAATCCTGCAATATGCTTGAGCTTTCGGTTGCTCTACCACTTTACTTTCAAATGTTTATATTATTGCAAATCAAAGAGTGTACCTAATTACAAAATAACCGCATTTAACGATATTATTAATAGTCAATAGTCAATTTTTATTTATTCAATAGGATATACATTGTGATCACTTTAAAACGTCAAACTTAAAACTAGCTAAGTTTATTAAGTATGTATGTACATAAGTATTAGGTATGTAGGTACTTAATAATTACCAATTAAAGTACCAGTCTTAGTATCAGTAAGTAGTTAATTAGTTGCTTTAATAAAATCTACTAATAAAACTTAAAGTCAATAATATTACGTGAATCAGCATACACGCACCTAAGTATCTACTCAAGTCTTCTCACTTATGAAACTAATTAGTACTAAGACTTGCTGGTACTTTAATTGGTAATTACTTCTACCTATAGGTACCTAGCTTTACCTACTTAATTATGGTAAGTACCTAGGTACCTAATATAGCTAGTAGACATGCATGCAAACTACATTTTGCATAGGTACTCACATTGTGACTAAATATCCAGCTTACAAAAGACTTAGGTTAGTTTATTAATAACTAAAGAAATCATCAATCAATTATTATCGATCTATGCTCACGCAACTATACAAACTTTAATAGCCTAGAGAGAGAGAGGTGCGAAAATATAGAAAAAATATTCGACAATGTATCTTTTATTCCTACTCTACCTACGAAAGAAATAGGTATCTAAACTTCATATAATATATTTTTTTAATTAGCTTTTATTTGTACCTACTCAACACACAAATACAAAACCAGAACTAGAATATTTTTTTGGTTGAAGTCTATAGCTGCAATAAGGGAACACTCAATGCAACCTTACACCACTTTGTGCTCGGTGCAACAATCTATTATACTAATTTTGTAAAACCTTCATGACCTAATGTTTCACCACGAACTTCCTTTTTTGCTCTAGTACAGACTGCTTGCAAGGATATCAACTTCGCCAACGACACGAATCGGCCTATTATACTTGACCAAATAGTTCTAGCTTAATTATGTGAAAGACCTTTGGACACTGGTACTTGGTAGTGTTCTAGTCTTTATTTACACAGATTACTTACGTATATAGATTTACGCTAAAACGTCTTTAGTAAAGTATAATCTATACTAATATTATAAAGCTGCAGAGTTTGTTTGTTTGTTTGTTTGTTTGTTTGTTTGTTTGTTTGAACGCGCTAATCTCAGGAACTACTGGTCCGATTTGAAAAATTCTTTCAGTGTTGGATAGTCCATTTATCGAGGAAGGCTATAGGCTATATTTTATTTCCAAAAAAATTAGGGATCCGTTAAAAATTGCTATTTTGTAACCCAAGGTGTGAAATCGAAAACCTATTTTTGCGTGCGCTGCAAAAACTATTGACGCTAGAACAAAATAATGTATTACGGGTTTGTAGGCCCCGTTAAGATCTACAAAAAAGTCCGCGAGAGCATATGTCTAACTATTATAGTTATGCCACAATAAGTGATCTTTTATTTTAAAAAAATAATTTTTAATGACGCCGGTAGCAAAGGCTCTTTATTTGTATCTTGGTATTAATCCTTATCAAAATAAACTACTTCTTAATCAAAGCTGCTTCAATGCCTTTATATAAATTTTTGAATCATTCAATTCGGACATTCCATTCGAAAGATATCACGAGCATAAAAATGTAAGTAGTAGTAGAAAAATAAACTCGCCGCACCGCAGCGCAGCGGGAAACGCGTTGAGGGGGGCACCGGGAGAATCTATGAAATAGGTAAAGTGCGGTCGCATTTAACTGCGCGGTTCAAACGTGCGGTCCAAGAAAAATTAACATAGAATTAAAATAGGATAATGGGTACCTACAGCAGGTAACGCGGTGAGGGGGCACCGAAGTGCGGGATAATTTTGGAGTATACGGAATATATACGCTTTCGCGCTTAAACTACTGAACCGATTTAAATGAAATTTGGTATAGGGATAATTTGAGCCCCGGGGAAGGGACATAGGATACTTTTTATCGCGATAAACTGTAGCCCACGCGGGTGAAACCGCGTGGAACATCTAGTTATATTATATTGATGTATGAAATGCTCCTGGACGGATCAGGTTGATACACCAGGAGAGAGTCCTTTAGTGTCATTATCAGAGCGCTGCGCTACTTTGAATCGTGCAATAAGATCACGAGGCATGTATTCAGCGACTCTTCCTATTGTTTTTAAAGTAGCCTCGGTCCATCTATCAGGCGGCCCGAACGCGGTTGCGCTTATTGCGAGAGTAGCAAATCCCCTCATGGCATCAACTCC
Organism: Opisthograptis luteolata; assembly: GCA_931315375.2. Lineage (NCBI taxonomy): Eukaryota > Metazoa > Arthropoda > Insecta > Lepidoptera > Geometridae > Opisthograptis > Opisthograptis luteolata. Next base: position 9,724,597 of record OV928033.1, read on the forward strand.
GCAATTTTCTAGCTTGCCGATCATCAACGCAGCTTCTCTATAAGCTGACGGATGAATCCTCTCAATTTCACTTCTATTAAATGCACATAGGATCTGCTTTATCGCAATGAGGTCGTAGTAAGTGTAATCTTCAGGTTCTTTGAAATCTCGTACCCGGTCAGCGATGGTCGCAAGCTGTTCGTTGTTCAGATTATAATTTAGCCCAAAATTTGTTATAACTTCAATGTTGTCTAGGGTAATGTTTCCGTAGTCTTCAGGCGTCACCGCCGTCGTCACCCAGTGCAGAATCATCAGCGTCGATTCGGGAATATTTTCTATTCCTTCGTAGAAGCTTATAACAGATTTCCAAATAAAATCGGCTTCTTGAATCGGCAACTGCTCTTTGCTTAGGTGAGCCAGACATTCTATTAGTTCTTTAGGTTGAACAGTTTTCAATTCCGACAGTGTCAACTTTTTATCCGCTGGTAACTCTAATATATCTTCACACGTTAGACCATGGATAGTAGAGATGTTGTTGAAAACGATTACCAACAGAAAGAACATCATATTAAATGAAATAAGAATGGATGAGTGTCGGTATCGGCAATGAAGGTATAGCACAAGTGCTTTATTCTGTATCTTCGACCTTTACTTCAAATGCCGCCTGTTTTATGCATGTTTCAATTTCCCTTACCGATAAAGCTTTAATTATTAAGAAGACTGATACCTACTAATAAAAGTACCTACCTACTAAATTATTTATTAAAAGGAATCATATAAGTAATCGCAGAAAGGTGAGATGTTACTTGGTTACTGGTGGATACAACAAAACAATTATATATAATTATATATATACACAAGCAGGAAAATATTTGGTTGATCGGATTGACGCCATCGTCATGGTCAGTCATACCTTGATTGTTTCCACTTTTCATCTTACAGATTATTGCAAATATTGTAGCTAGTAATAAGTATTGGCTACCTTATCACAGTTTAACCCTTCATAAACATACTAGCGTTACTTTTCATAAGCTTGCCTATTCCTACCCTCTTAGCAAAATGTGTACCTATATCTACCCAATATGTTATGTCCGTGACTCCGTGACACATGGGTTTGTACTTTAGATAAAATCATGCTCAAAAAGTTACGTAAGTGATCACGTACAAAACAAAACGTAACTTTCTTGAAAGATTTCGTCAAATCTAGAAAAATAAAGATATCATGATACAAGAAGTTTCTTTTTTTTATAAGTAGGTAAACAATGGTAGTGCGTTATGTAATGAATAAGGTAATTTTGAAAATAGATTTGCTGTATTGTATGATTATATAAGTAATGTACTTTTAGGCATATTACATTTAGAGCATGACTGGCGTTGTTCTATTTGGAAAGATTTTTATGAACCTACCCATACCTATTTAAATAGGACCTAGGTGTAGGGCGATTATAGAACCAAATTATTTCCGACAAAATAAACATGCACGGAGAAAAAAGACCTTCCGAAATACCGTTTTCCTTCTGAGTCAAAAGGGAAGGATTTGTTATTCAGAAGGAAATCTAAGGTAAAAAAGGGAAGGGAAAGGGATTGGTCTTGGAAGGTAAGACTCAGAAAAAATGTCAGAAATTTTTTCTCAGTTGTTGTTTTTTTCCTTGATACGAAATACAACGTATAATATTTAGATGCCACAACCCTGGACATTTACCATTGCCTGTTGATGTAATTCTCTAAGATTTCGATTCTTTTGTTCTACAAATTACAATGGGCAAAGTTGTATTTTGTTTTCTCTAGTCATTTTTGTTGTAATGCAACAATTTGAGATCTAATAATGTCAAGTGCTTTTCACTCATGTAGTCAGTATGTAACTCAGGAGAGGAGAGGGTCAGTAATTAGAATTAAATATTGGTGCTCTATAATTTCAGAGAGTGGCTAAGTGGCTATACCTACTGACATTGGGCGCCAATAATACTTATTATAAAACATTTTTTTACTGAATCTCTCTTAAGTGATTTGAAGGTCTGATCCCTCAGTATCACCCAAACTGTTTTTTCTCGAAACCTCTGGCAAATTTCCGGACCAGTTGTATTAAGCCCATTTTTTCCCACTTCTTTAAGTCTTTCCGAGTCAGTTCCGCCTCCTCTCCATAATACCCTTCATAAGTATCGTAATCTTCTTTGAAACACATATGAAAGTCAGTCATCAACTCTTTATTTTGAAACTAAACTTATTTTACTCTTTTCAATCGGTCTTCCAGCGCATAGTTGGCTACCGAAAGAGGTTGAAGACTTTGCTGGCTCTAGAAGATGCCAGTAACGCGTTTATTGGCGTGGACCATGCATGAAGAATAGAAATATAGGTAATCACCTACTTACATCTTTTCTGATCGTTTTCCCAATGGGGCCACTATTTTTGACGGTGTCTCGTTTCGGACTATTTACATTGACATAATATTTGCTTGAGGAGCTCGAAGCCGGCAAAAGCAAACAAACTATGTATTATCATTAGATGGATTTTTAGCATCGATCGTAAATACAAGTTAAGACAATAAGGCGTAATTTTTCAATCCTCAGGTAAAATCTAAGGATAGAAGTTATTCATCCAAAAAATACAACATAAAAAATCTAAAATATGTAAATAGAAAAATAGTAGATATATAATTCAAGTGATTTTCAATAGCATTTGATCACATAGGTACTTAGTGTCGGTGTGCATTTTTGGATAGTTGCGTTATCTGTCATCTACCTCTCAAGCGTAGGTTCACGTTCACCTACCTGCATCATCCACCTAACCCATTAACAACAGCCCAAGTGTTATATTGGTCTAGTTTTTCCTTTCATTTATTACGAAATTAGGCTCTTATATTATTTTATAGAAACATTTTTAACCCACCTGCACAGTCCTTTTTACGAATATTGTGAATTGATTTACTGTAACTAATGTTTGGTACAACTTGTGATGTAAATCGATACATTCAAGTATACAAGTTAATAAGCAAGTATTTTGAATTTTTGCCTTTAGGTAATGGTGACTATAAAAATATTATCAAGTTAGAATATTGACAGAAGGTATATTATTAGATAGTAAAGAAATCAACTTAATAAAATGCATGAAACGGAACCTATTATATCGTCTTGCTAACAGGTTAAGGCTGCATTTGTTAATAATAATAATTTTGTTTTTTAATTAACTATCGTAGAGTTTATAGAATGTCTCTTTAATGTGGGGGCACGAAGTGAGGATTCCAGAATGGTATTACCACCTCTTCTCTTCTATTCATTGTCCCAAAAACCCAACACTTGTACACGGTGTGAAGATACATTTGACTCGAAATGTATCACCTAGGTTTACCTTCATAACGCCCACAAAGCTGGAAAATACTAAAATACTACATACAGGAAATTTTTGTAGATGGACAATAGGGAAGCATCAGCGCCAGCCCGGAAGTGTTTATTACAATAATCACAAGGACATAGTTTAAAACGATGATTTACTTAAGAGATGCCAAATAAAAAAGACGCCTGAAAAGAAGCGTATATGCCTCGGCTTAAGTCGTGCCCATCGCCATGACAAAAAGGCGGAGAGAAGGGTTATCAGGAGAGAATTGAATAAAATTGAGACGAATCTGTTTAGTCTTATGTAACCGAGCTCAATCAATAGGACTCGACAAAACAAATCACTAGCGCTCAAACTCCAGGGGTTCCATAGTAGCCACTGAAGAATTCCACTACCTACCTCTTGGTTTTATCAGCAGACTCTCGTAACCAAACCCAATCTATTGGACTCGTCGAAGCAAATCTAATGAGCTCAAACTTGAGGGGTTTCCTAGTAGCCACTAAAGAGTTCCACTATGCATCTCCTGGCTCCATAATCAGATCAGGTCGATGATACCAAAATATTGCATTGTCACCAGGATTACATATACCTACATACAAAGTTTCATTTCGATACGACAATTAGAAGTAAGTTAAAATTGACTTCTAAGACTTTACATTGCTAGTTAGTTAGTTACAAGCTTAGGTACTTGTAGAAGATAAAGTGTTTAAAAAAAACAGTATAAAACAAAGTCGCTTTCTCTGATCCGTATGTCCTATGTGTTTGATGCGGTTTTTTTAATAATAAATACCGGGGACAATAGCACACAAATAGATAGAGTGATTCAAGAGGTTTATATGTATACTAGCTGGCTACAGCTTTATGCATGCAAAGTCTCAGTCCGATCGGTTTAAAGTTGACAAAGTTTCATACAAACTTTCATCCCCTATTTTATCCCCTTGGGGGTAGAATTAATCAAAATCCTTTCTTAGCGGATGCCTGCGTCATAACATCTACCTGCATGCCAAATTTCAGCTTGATTGATCGACGACCTCGACCAAACACAGATTCCTACAGATATCTTTGCTACAATATAGGTAATCAGGTAATAAACTAAACTTCGGAGTTCAAGGAGAATTCCTACGGAAATCTTCGGTTGTAACAACAGGGCCAAGGCGCAGCTATAGTATAGTATCTAAATCAATAAACAATCATACCTTAGTTATTGTTTAAGAAAGAATGGGCTCGTGTTAAACAAACGCTTCGTAGGCAATCATTAGCCAATGTCAAGATAGGGGCCGTAGAAGTACTGTGGTCTACAGTGGTAACGGCAAATGCAGGCCTCCGGTCCGCACGGACTTGGTGGGTTATGTAATCGACATCAAATATAAACGATTTTTCGTAATACAGGTAATATGTTTCTGTACTGAAAAATTTGGGACATTTACTCGTGCATTTTACGCAAAACTTTTGCAACAGTAAGTATATTTAACAATTATTGTCGCAAGATATCGAACTGCTCTTACGAATTATGTTACAATAAAAACTGGCTAAATAAATGATGGGCCCATCACCTCAGGGTTCAATAGCTTAAATATTAATTATAGAATTAATATTATAAACGCATATTTTTTAATATTTCTTTGTAATTTAGCACACTTAGCTATAAAGTGGTTATTTAATACTAACCGCAAAATTGACTTCATTGTTACTCATCTGAAAATTTTCGATATCTTGAAAAGTTGTTATTTTTGAACCTACAGGTTCTATCCCTTCTATTAAACTAGCATATTTTGATCTGGTTTTTCGTTTCAGAAACTACATCTTCGAAATAAGAGGCAAAGTCAAGTCAAGTCAGTGTTTAGATTTTTTAGATATAATTTTTTAAAAGATATCACTAGTATTATTCGCAAATAGAACATAAACATCTTAAAATGTTTGAGTTGGATATTATAAAAGAATCTCTTTAAAATACCTAATATTATTATTAAAACAGAAGTAAAACATTGTTCTAAAAAATAAAACTATAAATAGGTACTGAAAAAAAATAAATATGTATGTATACATACATAATTATATTATACATGTAACTAAAATTATATATATTTTATAATTGATTAAATAAGTAAGTGGATATTATACATAAAGTTTTTTTTTTAATTTGTGACATCAAATTAATTTAAAAATAAGAAAAAAGAAATAATATTAAGAAATGTGGACTCACGTGTTTAGTGATCTGCGCGACGTGTTGTATGCGCGTGCGACTGCGGGCTTGACGGCGCGCGGACTCGGAGTGTCCAGTCTGCACGCGCCGGCTTCTACTTCCCCACAATTTTTTTTGCAACACCTACGGCGTGCAGAATAGCCTCAGCTGATATCACAGGCCTGCAGACGCTGTGGTACTACAAAACTCAGTATTATATCGCTAATACCTACCGCATAACATGGAAGGGCTCATGTAAGATAACTCCTGGGTTGAATTAGAATCAGTTTTACCAGTTATTATGCCGTTCAACGTTAAATTTGACCCGGTTCTAGAGATCTGTATTCGGCGCATCAGTTTTTGTAGTTCCTCCAGCAAGGTGCCGAGTAGACATATGAGTTGCAATCTCTACCCCATGCTCTTTTTTATTTTATTTAACTAGGTACTTACAGGGTAGCGTTTGACCACGAGTCACTTGATGTTAAGTGACGATGTCGTCGAAGATGGCGCCACGCTACGCCTGGATTGGGAACTGGCTCTCAAGTGGGACTGCCGGAACACACCGATAGGTGCTTGGCGACAGATTTTTAACTTGAGGGTGGTAAAGGTGGTTTTTAGGTGGTTGCGCAATACAACAGAATATATTACATAAGAACTATAGTGATACCTACTAAGATAACCTAAAATCTTGGCCATTCTCGGCTTTAACCAAGGTCGAGGCATCAAAGAAAAAAAATAAACTCCTTGCCAGATTATATATTTCGCAATCGCTATAATTTGGCAATTTTCAAAGATAGAGTGGTCCTTCTTTAAAGAAATCCGTGCTGCACCGTTGACCGCATCATCGTGAGACTGCGGTCAAACGTTTTGGGTGGAGCAAGGTACTGATAAAAAGCTGGCCAAGAACTAGGGCGTCCCGGGACTAGGTGGGCCAACTAATAGCCATCATCGTGGGTCGAACATGGATAAGCACAGTATACTGAGATGGGTGCATGGCGTATAATAAATACAAAACGAGAGGCCTACTGATATGCTCAATAGGCGGACACAGGCAGGCCGATAATAATGATTATGATGGTGACCTACGTATTACTGTAAAGGTAGATAGTATATTTTGCGACGACCTTATTACTTCCTACGACGCTATTATCCTTTGTATCTTGATCTCCGCCTCGCTCTATTCTTAGCATCATCTTCCGAGTTGTAAGTTTCCACAATCGCCTTGAATTCTCCTCTACGCAGTTTATTTAGCATTTTTTGAGGTTCTGAAATTGTATATGTATTTAAATACAGGTAGATACCTAATCCTTACGAACCGATAACCGATGGGGAAGAAAGGTTCTGGAGTGGTGACCACGAACTGGAAGACGTTCTGTAGGTAGGCCCCCCACTAGGTGGACCGACGACATTGTAAGAGTCGCAGGGAGCCGATGGATGCAAATGGCTAATAGCCGTTCATGGTGGCGTTCAAGGGGGGAGGCCTATGTTCAGCAGTGGACTTCTTCCGGCTGTTGATGATGATGATGATGACCTAATCCTTCCCAGGTATCTTATAACTAGGATACAAAACGGCATTACTTATTATTTGTAGTTGTAAATGTAGTGCACTTAGCAGACTTAGCTAGTTATTATATTTTTCCTAGAACTCCCCGTCCCATGCGACTTAGTATCTAAGTGTTATTTCAAGTTCTTCATGTGAATTGGTGTAATTTAGCTGGAGCCCTTTACCCCCCTTGAACTCGTGTGCTAACATCGCACTGCTCCGTACAGCCCGGTTGATACGTCATCTCACATCAGCATCGAAGCGCCATACGAGGTACAGCGAGGTACCTACGTCCTACAGTCACGTTTTTCAATGAGTAGTAGACTACGTAGTTCCCATAGTTATAGCTAAAGCTCGTTGTAATCATTCAAGTAGATTAACTATTTACCAGGTACCTACTACATATAATTATTATGACGTAAACATCTTACCATGTGGATTTACTGACTAAAATGATGACTAAATGTTAACATTGGATAGGTAAATATAAAAAACATAGTTAAATTAATTAATTTATGTATATTCAATCCAACAACACCCAAATAAATTAAATAACCATTTTACAACCTCACGCACTCCGACTTTAAATTTGCTACAGAATAGTTTTTACCAAATAACCAGCTACTATAAATTAAACTAACAAATTGAGGGTTGCCCATTTATGATAAAATAAAAATGCCACCACAAATTCTAAGTTTCTATTTGATGCGACGGGTGACCAAAATACTGGCTCATATTTTGGTCAAAAAATTAGCATTGCCATTTAACGAGTCAATGCTGCCAGCATTTTGGGGCCAAAGTGTATTTATTGTGTTTGATATTTTTAATTTTACTATAAATAATTTTTATCTTGTATCTTATTAAATATTTTCAATTCTAAGTAATTACTTTAAATTGAAACACATAAATTAAATATGTAGTTATAAAAATAAAGAAATCACTGTGATTTCTATTTGATGATTAGTAGTTTATTAGAGTATGACAACTACGTTTGCGATACGCCTGCAAAGCGGTAGCATGTAGGCGACGTGGGGTGCTTCCGTAGTTTGACCACAACTAATTATGGTAGGCGACCCAGGCGAAGCGTGATACACCACGTCACGCTACGCCTGGGTTAGAATCTGGCTTTCATGTAAGGCTGCCAGAACACATTTATAAGTGCTTAGCGACAGATCCTTAACGGGCGGTATAAGGCAAGTAATAAAAAATAGGTTCTCTTACATGATTACATTATCCGTTACCGTTAAGGCTCGCGCACACGGCGCACGTTTGTGCGGGCCGTACCGCAACGTTTTACTTCATCTCTCTCACACATTAAATGAACGAGAGATGCACAAAGATTTGTGGTACGGCACGCCCGTAGAACTGTTAGTTGTGCAAGGAGCCCCGCCCCGCTGCAGGCATATCGTGAATTAAGTTGACGAATTGAATTATATAGCACTGATATATTACATGTAAATATACACTTTGTTTCAGCTTAAAATTAAAATAGCACATTTTTATAAAATCTAGAGCAGTTATTTGATCATTAATTCTTTACATTGTGATATCATCCTGTCAGTTTCTTGCAACTAATTAAAAGTCAGACTTTACAAGCTGCATCTTCTCTACTGTGCTATATAATATATATATATATATAATATGAAACGTTCATAACAATTTAAAATATAGGAATAATAATTTATAAGATATAGGCACGTGTCATATTGTAAAATTGTAACTAATTAATGATTCTACTAATGCCACTGTTGACGTCAGTGACTAGTTTACTAATACTATCTCAATGTTAACAATTAATACTATGTGAACTTGCCAATATGTGCTTTAGATTAGGTAGGTAGGTAGTCACATAATTTAAACACTATATAACATATTATGAACTTTAGAAAGGTCTGCATAGATAGAATTATTTCTGAAACACATATGTATCTATAACGACCGATGTGGCGCAATGGGCGGATAGCCGACTGCGAAGCGTGAGGTCGCGGGTTCGATTCCCGCTACAGGACAAATATTTGTGCATTAAAAAAAAGCGCAAGTATTTGTTCTGTGTCTGGGTGTTGTGGATCCCCGATCCTCGTAGTTTCTGATACCCTAGATACAGGGAAACCTAGTTAGGGGTCGGAGCCTATGTATGTGATTGTGCGGGCATTATTATTATTATATACTGGGTGGTCTCTACTTGGAGATTCCCCAAGGTTTTTATCACATAACAACATAGTCTGTAACACTCAGAGATAATGTAGCATCCTATTAGTTTTCAGAATCGTATTAAAAGTTTCAGAGATCAACAGTAACATTCAAGTCATACAACAAACTTAACCTCTTTATAACATTAATAGGAATATAATAGAGAAAACATTTACAATACGCGTAAGCCATCGTTATGTACGAATACACTCTTAACATCATCACTAGCAGAATATGAATGTTGGAGACATACAATAGAGGTGCAATATATGCGTTTTCATTTCATTTACATTGCGTTTAATGAAGCCTAGTAATCCAAGTTGGAACATAATTTGACTATAAAGGGCCGGATACACTAGGGAACATTTTGTCCCGCAACATGACGCACATTACTTAATTTACGTGACGCTGCAACGTTGCATATTGTCCCGCAACATGCCCCGCAACATTGTACGTGACGCGGGGCATGTTGCTTGCTCCCGCCTCGAGAGCGAGCACATGTGTCCCGCGTCAGTGTCGCGCCATTTGTAGAATTAAGAATTTTATTAACTCTTCTTTCTCGTTGTAGTAAGAAATTCCGCATCCACCACCTTCTCTTTCTCTTACGTTTCAACACACTCGATATAATTACTATGAACGCAGCACTAATGCAGCACGACCTCTTCGGGCGACATTTCTATAAACACTGACTAGTGTGGCCAACACAATGTTCCCCGACATTGTTCTACGTAGTTGTTGAGCAACATGTTCCGCAACATGTTGCTCCATTTGTCCCCTAGTGTATGGCTTAAACCTACCAACCTAATTTATTTTAAAAAGTAGTTTATAGCTAAAGGAAGGTCAATTAAATTGCCTTTCTTTAACATCTGGTAGGTGTATAATAATGAATTCTGTAATATCGTTATCTAGTACAAGTACCTATATAATAAGCATAAATATAAAGTGCACATATAAAGTATGTGACAGGCATCAGCAAAAGACCTGAAAGATCTTTTTAACTTCAAATATACAATGTTTATTATAAAATAGTTATCTAGATGTATAATAAAATCATAGCTTTTAGAAACTGATGACATGAAGTAATGAATTGATTATGTATCCATATCCATACTGAACTAATTGAAATGTGATAGCAGTGCTCTCTGTCCCTCTGTTATTACATTTACAATTAAACCGCTGAACATCTGTTCTGTTCTGATTTGAATGAAATTTTGTACACAGACAGTTTGAACCCTGGTAAAGGACATGGGACCTGCAGTCCACATAGGGCACTGCTATTAAATATATAATTAAAATTATTTAGGTAATATGCTTTGGCCTTCTTATGTAATGAAATATTAATAGAGAAAAAAAAATTAACTATGAAGTGGTTGAAATATTTTTTGTACCTGCAATCTGTGCCATATGAACAAACTTAACTCTATATGAAAATAAAATAAATGAAAATGATTTACTGTTGATAACGTTTCATTTTCCTTTCCATCTTTTTTCGTTTCTTTTCATCTTGCTCATTATCTTGAGGTGCTTCTTGGAAGAACCATGGTCCAAGGAAGTTAGTCCATATAAGCCAGAATGCCCTAATCGGTAGAAGTAGCAGCAATAACCAGAAGTAGCTGGATATAACAGCGAGGACATGGGTGATCGACACTAAGATCACAATATCCTTGATGTGCCTGGAATATAAAACATGGGTTTTATTTACTACTACTACTCCCAATATCATGGCAAATTTTTTTGGCAGCTGTAATTCAAATGATTGTACTGCCGAGCAACATCAGTTCTCTATATGGGTGTGTCTGTTGATTTAGAGCAAGGCTGCTCAACCACATTGGGCCACACTATGGCCATTTTCAATAGCCCGCGCAAGATTATGATTTCAGATACTCGGTGACATACAACAATTACATTACATTATTGGATTTTTATTGCACAAGACTTACTTAAAAGTGAATTAAATAAGTTAAATAAGAACCATCAGTGGCCCGCAAAAAATATTAGTATCAGCATCATTTGTTTAGCCAGAATGTTAAAAAGGTTGATCAGCCTTGATCTAGAGGAATAAAACAATGTCATCATCATCATCAGCCTGTATCAGTCCACTGCTGGACATAGGCCTCTCCCAAGGTACGCCACTGAGCCCGGTCTTTGTCTCTTCTCATCCAACTACTGACAGCCACTCGGCGCAAGTCGTTGCTCCACCTTGTCGCAGGGCATCCTACACTACGTCTGCCAAGCCGCGGTCTCCACTCAAGAACAAGTCTGCCCCAACGGTTATAGGTTCTGCGGCTTATACAACCAGCCTACTGCCACTTCAACTTGCTAATTCTGTGAGCTATGTCGGTGACCTTAGTTCTCTGACGGATCACCTCATTTCTGATTCAAAACAAAATTCATAAACAATGTAAAAGATAATAATAATAATAATATTAAAGTACTCACTCTCCCATACCACCTTCCATGTTCAAGTCCAGGCCTGGGTCCACAAGCTGCGAGTTGTCTGAGTAAGTTGGCCGGCTGATGTACTTCATCATTTGGTAGCAACCAATATTGATTACCACTGTCAGCACATTAAATACCTGAAATTAATGCTATTCAATAAAAACAAACAGTTGTGGTGACCAGATTAAATGTACAACTAAATCCAGATATGGTAGTTGGTTTATCAGAGATGAACAGTAACACATGCACCTTACAAGGCGCCAACACTTAGTTCGAATCCTCTCGGCCCCACACCTATGACTTAAAAAGTTATGTGTGGATTTACCACTGCTCAAAAACAGTGATGGAAAACATCGTGAGGAAACCGGCATGTTCCAGAACCACAACATTCACAGCCACGCAACATCTACCAACCAACACTAAGTCAACGTGGTAGATTATGGCCCATACTCTATGAGAGAAGGCCTGTGTCCCAGCAGTGGGATCGTATTAAGCTGATAATCTTGCGTTGGTTCAGTAACACAACAAGTTAAAAAATAAATAATAGTTTTAGTAAAATTAAATGATGATGTATGCAAAGTGAAAGATTTACTGGCTTGTCTCACAAGAATGTTACAGCGTACAGAGTACTAACAGCTTTGCTAAAACAATATAATTATTAAAAAAAAAATAACATGGAGATTTAAGTTACTACTACTTAAAAACTGAATACTTTTTACTTACAATAATCCACATTGATACTTCATCTGGATATAAAATACTCATAAAAACTCCATAAAACAAAGTTGAGCCCAAACTCATGTTTCGGTAAAAGGTGACAGAAGCTGCATTTTCCATCAAAATTTGCTTAGCGCCTTTGGTGGGTGCCTTCCCTTTAGGTGGCTGCAATGAAAGTATCATTTAAAAAGGTTGGCAAGTCTACCGATAACCAACAAGGATCAACTTTATATGTAGGATATTCAAAAATTATAAGTTTGATTTTCGAGGCACAACAAGCCCAGGCATTTACATAGACTTAGTGGGATATTGTGATGATTTGGCAAATTAACAATAATGTAATAATGGAGAAGTTATGTACGTAATCAATAATCATACTCAGGAACCGTTATAACAGAAGGTACTAGATATTATAATTTATATTACAGGTAGTTTACATTTTATGACCTAATATTTCAATCAACTAAATATAGCGATTACATACATCCTTTCTTCCGTCAATATGGTAAGATAAATTAAAAGGTCTTACTGGTGGCATGATTAGTGACCCTAGGTATGATGGCCTACGTATAAAAGTAACGTATAGTACTTCGTAAACTATAGTAATAATTCTAAGGCTGACAACACAAGACAATTTATACGAAAATACTTTGTGGGTTTATTTCCAAAAATCAGGCTCAATCATGTACTCTGTGCTATAACAAACGAAAACCAAAATGAAATTAATGAAAATAGAAAACAGGAAATTCGAAACTGACAGTTGATTGACTTCTACTAACGTCAAATTCTGTTGTTGTCACCTCCATGTGGAATTCCGTTCAAAAATCATAAACTTAGTTTGTCAGTGAAGTAGTTTTATTTTACATTCTAAGGTTAAGTAAGTGTTTTTATTTTGTTATTTATAGCCTACTTCTCTTTTCTCTATAAATATTTAGAAGGTCGGACTCAGAATGAGACTGTGAATTTATGTATATAATTCGAAAAGTCCATAGCAAAGACTAAATATCCCGTAATACCTATTACCTAGTCAAAAATACAACAGGCAGTCAATGTCATGTCATATTTATTTAATTAATTTATAATCTGTATGCGCCGTGTTGCTTCGTTGACACTTGAAATGAATGAGGGAGCGATTCATTCCGTTTTATTGATTCCAAATCAAATCTAGAATCCTATCCTATCCTTTGGGCTTGAGAGCAATTGAATAATGAATTGAAGTCAATAGTTATCGACGACAAAACAGTTTGCTACTGGATTCCTTGAATTGAAACTGGATTGAAGGGTTGATTTTGTAGACCTGCACTTCCTCTGCACTGGTTTCCACACGAGAGGCGGTAATGTAAGTAGAATCAATCCTACTATATTGTTGTATTATAATTTGTGTTTGTGTGAAATTCCACATTTTTTGTGCTCTCTGTGAGGAATGGCAAACATTTTCAAAGTCAAAAAATGATTTTAATTTTGGTAATGAATCAAAATCATGCAATAGTTTAATCGTGACGCCCTCATGCACAGCATCAAATATCTTAGACTTCGATTTAAAGTTATGAAACACGCATGCGCGCGTAGATCGACTAACGGCTAAAGGTGTTCTAGTATGTACTATAACAAGAGTACACCCAGGTTCAGTGTTAAAAAAGGGAGCCTAGTGCAAATATTTACATATTATATATATGTGCATAAAAAAAAAAGTTATCTCTAATTTCTTTACAAATATCATTTTAATAAATTTATAAATACATACCTAAAATTAAAGATGTTTTCTTGTCTTTGTTTTAGATAGACTCATCCTGTTTAGTGGCTGGTACAGTATTTCTACACACTCTCACTGTTCCTAGATACAATTCTTTGAACAGTACATTTGAAAGATATGAAAATCCCGGGTTAAGGTATATTTTACCTTGACCCTTGAGCCAGGTTACAGGTATCGGTGTTTTCTTAATAAAATAATTATATTGTTTTGTTGCATTCATTTACAAAAAAAAGATAAAAACAGCTTCATTTGTACATCTTTACTTAAACTAGCTGTCTCCAGCAGTTACATCCGTGATTCTCCCTGTATACTGCATGAACTTTTTTAAGATATTAGCCAGTCTTAATCCAGTTTATTTGCTATCTCCATTCCAAATTTCAGCAAAACCCGTTAAGTTATTTTTATGAGTGAAGAAGATACAAACATACTGACAAAATGATTTTATTTAAAATCAGGGTGGTTTTTGCCGTTGCAATTCTACCACTGTTTAAAATATTGTATTTGTAGTGTTAAATATATTTATTTAATTTTGTTTTTGCGAAAATATTGCATGCGTTGCTCATTTTTATGCTTTTTCTAGGAAATTAAGTTAGTGCATGCTTTGTTTGCTCAGATCCTGCCTTAATAATTGTCTGGAATGATACTATATTGTACATACTACGGAGATTTGGCCTGAACACAGTAATAATGTTGGCTAGTGTTTTTTCTTTATGTTCTTACTACACTTAGTACACATGTCTATTGTCTTTAGTACACATGTTGTACATTACTTGAGACAAGATTCATGATGTTCAATATAGTTTTCCACTTAGAGGCTATTAAAATAAAGTTTAAGTATTTTCCTTTAAATGGATAAACCAGAACATTGTACTGTTATTAAATTCGCTTTGGATGATTTACCACCAAAGGTTATATAAACATATATTTACCATATTATATTAGATATATTGGTTATTAGCCTCAGCAAATAGATGTTTCCCTAGTTTAGCATGGTCTTTATTGCATGTGTGATATTGGTAATTTTAATGGAAAAGAGTACAAAAGTGAAAAAAGATGGTGCTAAATGCTTAGATATAATTCAGAATTGAAAGGATATCATTTCATGGTTTGTATGTGTCGATATTTGTCTTCACTATTGTTATAAGCTAGCTGCATATTATATTATTATTATTGTTTATTTTTATGATTATTATACTATATTAATTTTTTATTTGACTTGTAAATTAATGTTTATGCAATAAATGAATGTGCATATGAATATGCACCATGTGGTTTCACCCGCGTAAAGATTCCCGTTGAATCTTTATCACACTAAAAGATAGCCGAGATTACTTTCTACACCCAAACTCACAAACAAACTTCACATTGTTTGTTATAATATAAGTATAGATAGGAAAAGTTATTTGTATAATAATTATGTTTGTTTGGGTAATCTCGGGAACTAGTGAACAGATTTTGAAAATTATTCCACTCATCATAAACATGGCTGTTTTTTTTTGTGAAATTTTAGTATGAAATCGGTATATTTACAATTACGAATTACAGTAAATATTGCTTATACCACCACAACCACAATTTTCAGCTTTATATTTATTTAATACATCATCATCAATATTATCAAATTCCTACATAATAAAGTGAGGCAATAAAAACGTTCACAGCGATTTTACAATAATGTATATATGTTTTCTGTTAACAGTTATTAATAAAAGGAAGGATCGTTTTTCCTTAAACGCTAAATTAAAACTAAACATGGGAAAATTCCCTACCAAAAAGTTTATAAGAAAAAACTTTTATGAAAGATACAATAAAAGAACTGAGAAAGTTAAAGAAAAAATCGTACAACATACTGCAGATATCCCATATACTGCATCTACTGAATGGGAACCATTGATTCCCCGGTCACCTTGGGGTAAGCCAAGGATAGCCAAGGATGGTGTGTGTACGGAAAAGAATATAATCATAATGTCGCTTTATTCATTTATTTGATTACATTTATTTCGTAATTTATGTCAATAAATGTGTTTAGTTTTTTAATAAGGAGCTTGACATAATTTTTACAATTCGAATAATAAAGATTTGTCCATGAAATATGCAATAAGTCAGTCAATCAAATCTTCAAGACGAGGGCGAACAGGTCTGTAGGCAAGCATGTTTCTTTCGACCGCGTCATCTTTTACCATTAGTTGAAATGGTGGGCATAATCGAGTCTATTCTAAGTAAAAAAAATACACATACAGAAATTAAATACATCATATTGTTATCGATAGGTTATTTTTGAACTAGTTTATGACAGACCCATGTTAAAATATCTAAGAAAAAATTTACAATGGTTTCTCATTTATTGTGGAAACAAAATGCTTAAATTATATGGTTCAATGACATTGAAAGCAATCTCATTGGATGGCGCTAAAATGTATGAAGGCAGTCCTCACATTGAATGATTCAATGTCACGTTAACCGTTAACATGTTTCATTCTGGTTGCTTTTGCTTCAACCTATTAAAAAGGTAATAATGTGCCGTGTAATATTATTGTATTGTTAGCGATTTTACCGATAGCGAACTAAACCAAATCTTGATCAAGTTCATAATTCGCGATTATATAAGATACGGATTTTTATAGGTCATTAAAAGCAATAAAATTACCTTTAAACCTAAAAGAAACGACAAAATAAATCTCGTATTACTACTATTTGATTCCAAAACTAAAATACCTACCTACTCGAAATTGAATTATTGTAAGCCGAAGAGATTTTAAAAGGGATTAGTAGGTGATGATAGTAAGTCTCCAGCGCCTCCGCGATTCTGTGGGACTCGCTCTACTCATTAATTTTTCATCGCCGGTGCCGCCGCCGCCGCCGCCGCGCCTCCGCCGCCGCGCCTCCGCCGCCGCGCCTCCGCCGCCGCCGCGCCTCCGCCGCTTGCGCAACTTGCCTTTGACTAATTTGAACGCTGTGGATAGGCTAATAAAAAAAGTGCTCCTGCTTAATTTATAAGTTGCTTTTATTTCATATTATAAGATTATAATTTTTTTCTGTGTGCATAATTGTGAACAAGCAAAGTAATGATAAATATCTAACTAATAAGTACAGTTTCAGATTCAAGATTAAACAAATCAATGATACGGGAATTTTATGAAAGTTCCGAAGATGACATGGAAAACCAGTACCAGGTAGAACCTGAGTGTTTGGTTCTTACACCGCCTGACAAGGATATGCATAATAAATGCTGCGCTGGAAAGGCCTGGTGCATAAAGGTAGGTATTCATTTGTCAATGAACCTGCGCTAAGTCCATCATCATCTTTGTAAATTACTAGCAGCCCGCCCCGGCTTCGCAGATAAAGATTAAATATTAAAAAAATATACTCTTAGCAGACTTTCCATGCTTAGAACAATCTTGTTCAATGAGCAATAAAAAAAAACAAAGTATATAATTATTTCAATAAAGTTTATCCGTTTTTCATACGGATCCCTAATTATTCTTTGAAATAAATATAGCTTATTATCATCACGGATAATGTAGCATTCTAAGGGCTAAAGAATTGTTTAGATCGGTCCAGTCATTTCGAAGCCTATTCAAACAAACAAATAAAACATCAAATCTTTCCTCCATAAAATATTAGTGTAGATGTAGAGCGGGGAAGGGAAGAGGAAGACCAAAGAAAAGATGGATGGATTGTGTAAGGGTTGATATCAATGAAAGGGGAGTGAATGAAGCGATGACGGCTGATAGGGGAGAGTGGAAGAAGAATATATGCTACCCTGACCCCAAATAGATGGGACCAGGGCAAAAAGAAGTAGAGCGGGTAAACTCACTCACATCCCTCAACCCGCATGACCGCTACGAATGCTCTGTCAAAACATCATCAACATACTCTTTCTTGTATTATAGTATTATTCTATTATAACAGTTGGGCTACGTCATATCAACAGTCAGGATAGACTAGAAAACTTACAAACATGCAGTTTTCACTGTAACTGAAAAATTGAGCAGCGCAGAGCAACAGCTGCTATTTATCAAAGAAATAATATTGAACTGGTCTAATGTGTCATATGTGGCTATTGTGTTTCAGGATATTTGCGGCATTATATGTGCGGTGCTGACATGGGTGCTGATTATGTATGCCGAGTTTGTGGTGATGATGGTCATGCTACTGCCTGCGATTGTCAAGTACCCGGTCTACAGCTACGCAAACATCATCGTGTTCCAGAGCCTAACGTTCCTGGCGTTCGCTTCGCATCTCCGGACCATGTTCACTGATCCGGTAATTGATCCACTATTAAGGCAAGGGCGGATGCAGGCCCAGTATTTTACATCTTTACCATAATGTCATTATGTCCTAACCAAGTGCGCAGAACAAATCAGCCCTCGTGTCATGCCGTTTCTTATTGAATTTCTCAGCATTCCTACAACGAATTGCGTAACTATATCCGTAGCGCACGTGAGGAGTCATTGTGTTGTATTTGAGTGACCTCAAACAAGGTCATGTTATATGTTTCTTATTTATACTCAGATGTAATACATGCCGTGACAGCCCGCTACATTAAAATTTAGAGAGCACAGTGAAGATAGCTTCTTTCCTTTTTCTTGCACATCTCGCAACCCCAGAACTTCTTACTAGTTGATTAGCTAAAGCTTCACAGTACTCCCACTAAAGCAATTTCATTATAGAGTAGTGAAGACAAAACAATAACAATCTCTATCACAGTCATAACCTGCTATAACAGGACATCTGAAGAACAGAATGTAACTTTTCAGGGAGCCGTACCAAAGGGTAATGCCACCAAGGAATTGATAAAGCAAATGAGCTTCCGCGAGGGCCAAGTCATCTTCAAATGCACGAAATGCTGCAGCATCAAACCGGAGCGAGCGCATCACTGCTCCGTCTGTCAGCGCTGCATCAGGAAGATGGACCACCACTGCCCGTGGGTGAACAACTGCGTCGGCGAGAACAACCAGAAGTATTTTGTGCTGTTCACGGTGAGCCTACGGAACCTTTTTGAGTTTTTTTCCCATCAGTCTCAGTTATTTGGGTGACAAGCAGTGTATTTTGCAAACATTAAGCTGAGCTGAGAATTGCAGGGAAGTCCCATGGTCGTATTTACCCAGGAGTGCAAGAGTTGCAGTGTACCCGACCGCTGTGGCATCAGCTCAAGAAATTACTTGGGTGAAAGTTTTTTTATCCTTTCGTTTGAGTTCATAACACCGGTTTTTAAGTGACGATGTGGTTGAAGATAACGCCACGGTTCTTCTGGATTACTACCTACATTTGTCATTGTACATAATATCTACTTTATCATTTATCAACTATCACTTACCTGTATGCAGTATATTTATTTTAATTGTAACAGGGGGGACAAAATTGCCTATTTATTTAGATTTTTGTCTGTTCTTAGAGGGGGGGGGGGGGGGTTTCTGGTGAACAAAACAAAAGAAATAATATTCAAATCGCGATAGTGAATTGTATTTCATTAATTCATCCTTTTCATCGGTTATTTGAGTTTAGGGTCTCTGAATGTATTAGATACTTTTGCCAAACTGTTTCGTTCACTTCTCCAAGTGAGTTCGCGATCTGGCATGTGTTCATTGGCTTTTGCAGTTCTACATAGCCATGATATCGATCCACGCCGTGTGCCTGGCCGTGTCCCAGTTCGTGACGTGCATCCGGCACGAGTGGCGCGACTGCAGTGCGTACTCCCCACCGGCGACGGTCGTCTTCCTGCTGTTCCTCATCGCGGAAGCCCTGCTATTCGCCATATTTACCGCAGTCATGCTCGGAACTCAACTGCACGCTATCTGGAATGACGAGACTGTAAGTAAAACGTCTGGAAGTTAACAAACCGAACATTACGCTCACACACATATTCAATCATTTGATTATTTTCAATAACGATAATGCATCTACAGCTTACTATCTTCATGACAGATGGTCATGGGTTTCATAAGGCAGTGTGTAAAGTTATGACCCAGTAGCCCAGTACAGATCTTTTTTATACCTGCTCCGACTAATTTTCATCACGGACATGATAAAACGCAACACAAAAGTGTAGTAAAGTGTGTAGTCAATCTTGCGTCGTCTACTAAACGTTATTATTACAGGTTCTGTACAGGTTCTGTAATAATAGGTATCGTTTAGTGTTCTGGTCGTTTTATATTGCCATCACCAGTAGAGTTGCTACTGGACAACGATTAGTCGCTGCCATCAGAATCGTCATAGCTGTAAATAATTTGTATCAACTTTTTATATCATTGATCATCACATACTCGTTCATACGTTCATTAATATGTTGAGGTACCATTCTGCATAGCGTTATTCCTCCTTAGCTGATCCAGGCAATCGAGCTTTGCTATGAAATGGATTACTGGTTAAACCAGGCATCCACCTATACCTCACTGCGGAGACGCCTTGCCCCGCGTTATACGCCGAAGGCATACACGGCGCGCCGCCGCATGCTAGCTGGAGATGCGAGACCGTGAGCTTGACTTCGATATTTGAATGTCATGAAAATGTGCAAAGGGATCTGTAAAAAACGGCAGGGTGATAGGAAGTTGGTTTAGTTCCTTCAAAAGGGTGACTATTGAGGTCGGGGTCTCCTATCAGACCTTGCATGCTTACAGCATAAGTTGTTAGACTTAATCGTTACCTTTCTCATGGATTGGCTATGGAGTTAGCTCTGATATGAAACCGCTACATGTGTCTACTACTATAGAACAAATATATAAATGGAAGCAGCAAGGATTGGATACCCATTAACCAATACAGTATTAAGTTATTAAATCGTTAGTTTTTAAAACATTGTTAGAAAGCTGCTGGACAGTATTTACGTTTAAATGTATGTCGTAGTTAAGTTAAAACGTTGGTCGTAGTTAAGTTTCAATGTTGGTCGTAGTTAAGTTTAAATGTTCGTCGTAGTTAATAATTATAAACGTCGTAGAATATTGAACAAACAAATGAAATACATAGTATATTATTTTATGTTGCTGTTGTTTTAAATACACAGAAATATGTGTACCTAGTGCTTTTCATGATTAGCTGTATATTTTATCTAAGCATGATTGTGATATATGTTCTTGTTGTTGTACAAGATCCCGAAATGTGAAACGCTATTTGTCTTGCCCTACATATGCAAGGCTGATATACGGCCACACACCTCAGTAGTGCCCCGATTGAAAAACTACCTCGACTACATACCATCCTGTTTCGAACTCGCCAATGAATAGAATATAATCATTACGTTTGTTGCAGGGCATTGAACAATTAAAGAAAGAGCAAGCTCGGTGGGTGCGCAAGTCCAGGTGGAAGAGTATACAATCAGTGTTTGGTAGATTCTCAATTCTTTGGTTCTCACCTTTCACGCAGCCCTCGCCCAAGACTAAATTAGAAAGCTACCTGTATAGCGTTTAAAATAACGATATTCAATCGCAGTGATAGCAAATAGTGAGACACTCGATAAATGCAACTCAATTGGGGTAGAACCACTTTACCCCACCAGCCGCCCCACTGGTGAACACCACTTTTCGATTTCGGTGCGGTAAATTACAACGGTTTAATATTTCGGTTGACTGTGCCCCACCAAGGCTGGCTATGCTGGGTTTACCAGGTCGGTAGTGTTTATAAATAAGAGCAAAAAATTATTGGTTCTTCTTTAATCGGTACTTTGGATGAACACACTTTATCCAATTGCAGTATTTGTGTAATTATCTGCATTTGTATAATGTATGTTAAATCATCCAATCTACCGATTTAAAAACAACCAATCAATTATTTTTACTTTTCGTTATGAACACTCCGTCCTGGTAAATCCAGCATTGCCTGCTCCGGTGGGGCAGAGTCAACCGAGATTTAAAACCGGTATAATTGGCCCCACCGAAATCGAAAAATGGGGCAAAGAGGACTTAAAAAAATTTCAATAGTTAACTTTGCTCCACCAGTGAAGCGACTTGGTAGGGCAAAGTGGCACTCCAAAGTTCAGGTCCAAACAGCAATTTAATTAGCTATCACACAACCTTTTTATTTACATAATTTTCGTTATGATGAGTTAAAGTTAATTTTGTTTGAACGGGTAGTCTCTGTAACTACTGATCTGATTTAGATAATGCTTTTACTTCAAGAAAGCTACGCTATCCTTGAATGTCCATAGACTATGTTTTTTTGTGAGTTTTGACAATTATCGTGTTGGCATGTCCACGCTGATGGATCCGTGAACACTGCTTGTGACTCTATAATTTGGTTGAAGCATCTCATGTACTCTCTCTCTGAGAGAAGGCCAGAGTCCCAGCAGTGGGAACGTGAAAAACTGATGATGATGAACCGAATAATATAACATTACATTGAGTGACATGTCGTCTAAGGACACCATTAGATAGCGAATATTTCAGAACTTCGTTGCTCTTTGCTCGAATGTACATGATTGTATTTTTACGCGATATGCCTTACCTTTTGCTATCACTAATTCTTGGTGGCATCATTCCGAATAACAGTTTACATCGACTCGGTGGTATGCGACGCCGCTGTTATCATTTCTAAGCAATATTATTAATTTATTCTAAGTATAAGGTATTGTTTCTATGGGCTTTACACAATTGTTATTTCAAATTTTACAACGCCTTATTGTGTAGTGCACGACTCGGAATATGCTGCGTTAGTGTAAGGAAACAAGTGACTGCATTTATTAATTTAACTGTTACAAAGATTTGATCACAAATTGGTTTTCGTTAACGGAAATTATTATAAATTTTATGTTAGTAATTACGTAGGTAATTTATTATTTATATTTGTTTTCTTGGCACCGGTTTAGTAAGCTTATTTATGTGAGGGGATAAAATCTTTTGTTGACATAATCACTATAATTTGGTGATTGTATACAAGAGGACGCAGAATGGTGGAGCTGCGCTTGCGCATTCAACACACGAAAGTCGGCGGTATAGCGGTGCTAGTTTGCAGCATATTAGCGCCGTCTGTGGCTCAATTAAAAAAAACTCTTTATTCTGTCATTTTAATCATTATCAATGTATTTGCTCGTGCTCAGTTCGTGTCTACACAAGACACAACAGTAATAAACCTGACCGTTAGATGGTAGCGAATCTTATTAGAATAAAATAGACATCACCACTTATGCATAGGTCGGCCTATTAATTTACTGTCATAATAAAATGTCGATCCATTATCATTGATGCCCGCGCCCGCCGCTCTTTTGATATCGTAAAAGAAATAATATTTCTATTAAAAGATAATTGTATGTTCACTGTTTATAGATTTTAGTGATCGTGATAAATATTCGATGTTGTGCTCTAATAGTTGTACTATTTATCAAAATATTGAACCTATTGTTTAAATATCCCCTAGAATTTGAACCTTCGCTCTATTTTGGTTAAATCGGCTATGATAATAGTTCAAAATATGAATTAAGATATAAATTATAACGAAATGTTTTTGCTTCAAGTTAATTTAGATCTATTGATTTCGACTTGCATGTTATTATGCTAATTTAGAAACGGAGAGGTAGCCTTTACAGCAACAAATAGCGGCTGGCCCGATTCTGTTGAAATTTAATCATATATTATTATTTATTATAATGTCCTCAGTCCTCAGATACCAACACATTTTTTTTCTGGTAAATATACTTAATACAAAACTTCAAACGTTTCATTCTTTGCCCATCCGTGGGAAACCGTAGACCTAGTGCTAGCCTTATAATAGTGTCTTTACGACGCGTGTTTAGTAATAAATACCTATGACATTAAAGAACATTGGCCACTTTTCATACTGCCCTGGACCTGAACGCAATATATTTTGTAGAAAAAATTTTCGTTTCTGTCAATGTCACTTGACAGTGACAATCAATTTGCTAGTACATAGATTAAAAAGATTAGTTTTTGTTCATATTTAATAAATTATGTTAATTTTAATGACTTAATTTATGTAGGGCCGACTTCCAAAGCATGAAACGGAATGAAAAAGTAAATGCGGAGTGCGTTCAAAACATCGAAGCATCGTGTAAGTTAAAGAATGTCCTAAGAAACTCCGAAGTTAAAAATCAATATCTTTTTTTCTACACTTTCTTTAAAATATCGTTTGTATAATCTTAATAGGCAAAAAAAATAAATTTTGTATCGTATTTAAATCGTTTTCATACGACTTCGGGTCCGTTTTGGCCATTGTTCTTTAAATAATTGAATACATTTTAAATAGTAAAAAAGGCGTCAGATAACTGCTACCTCTCCATTAAATTAAGGTCTCCCTTGGACTAATCACAAGGATCTCTAGGTACACACAACTATCTACTTTTATAAAAATAAAATAAAAAGTGAATAACTATTTTTTAAATGTTTGGAACTTTAATAAAGAAACAATGTTTCCCTTGATCTTCATTAATAATAATATAATTTAATAAATAAATGATTAGGCGCTGTTAATTCCATAATTTAAAACAATTAAATTCGTAATGGTGATCCTTAATGATAGGTAAGTTAATTGTGATTGTAATATGTATTGAATTTGTTAAAATAATATTTTTGTTATGAATTGTTTTTTTTTATTTGTTTATAATATAGTAGGTTGCTATCTATGTGCCGCTGCGTAAGCGAGAATAAGTAGGTACCTCACGTTTATTTAGTTTGATCAAAAATTGACAGTCATTATTAAATGACTTCAGTAGTAGTATAACGACAACACAAAATTGGCACATCATGTAATAACCGTCAGGTGCTATAACTTCTTTAGGTTTTCTCACGTTAGTTTATTGAATTTAATGTTTGCAATTGTTTATAATTATAAATCATAATTCCACTACAAATAGATTAGATATTTATAAAAATATGTAAGTTAATGATTTGTAGTGTATATGTTGACTGCGTAAATTTACATTTTATATGTAAACTTGAGAGCTGAATGATATGAGTTCTGAGAAACAAGATTACATTTTCTTCTCTGTGTGTAACTTTTTACAATATTGAATTAAAACCGTCACTTCTATTCACGGCACTCGGAATGTCACCTTCCACACTCAGCTTCGAAAAGAGTCGAGTCTCTATCTCTCTCTAGAAATGGCAAAATGACGCGAAAGTTTCGTCGGTGAATCATGATGATCTTACGGGTCATCTATAAGTAGCCTTATTTTGCACTTTTCATGATATATTTTTTTTCGGTTTGTGTGTTTGTACTTTTTGAGGTTTTTGGTCCACATAAGGAAGTATTTCCGATTTCGATAATCTTAACCAGCATATTATAATTTTCATTTCATGTTATGCTTAAAAGCATTTACAAGTATTGTATTGAGCAATAAGTTTACAAGTATTACTATGTATAATTTCCTGTTTTGGTTTACATTTCCTCTATAGCAGAATGTTTGTTTAATAGGCCTAAATCGTGTTAGGTCATTTATACAAAATACATTATCATGACCCTACTGTATTCTAATTTGAATGTATCATAATTATGTTAGTTGCCTTTGTAACGGAGACGGTTTATTCCTAATCTTGTGCCTAAATATATTATTCAAAATATTTTAATAAGGCAGCGATAAATTCATACATCTTTGAATGATTTCACAAGAAATATAGAGTTTATAGTAATATAACTATTGTGCAAAAAGTAAATTTAATATTAATATGACTATTATTATAAGTTGCCAGGTTGACCTTGCACTGCTTTGAATGTTAACACTGCCACTGTTTTAGATGCAGATGCATTATAGTATGATATATACTATCGGGTTGTCAACATATACAAATAACCGAATTTATTGATCGGTACACCCACATAGGTACCCTCCTGGCAATAAGCAAAAAAAAAAATGTTAGCAGGCTATCTGTTAGAGAATTCAAAAATGTGTATAGGTCGTGAAATTCTTTTTAACGTTGCAATTCCAATAATAAACTTGACAACGTGCAAGTCGGTGTAACGATGTTCTCTAAAGTGGTTTATCATTTTGGTAACAGCAATATATTGCTTTATATTAAGTGTGATTTGTTAAATTAAATTGATCGCACGTGTAGTTTTAGTACAAGAGAACAAATTTTGGCACGATATTTTGACAAGATTTGAATTAAATTGTTTTTTGCAATAATTCAAAAAATTGAAGGTTGTTCTTTCTAAATTTAACAAAGATTAGTACTATCTACTTATTTACTGTCCTCTATTTTTTTCGGGCATTGTTGTATTATTTTATTGAAATGTGAGTAACATACTAATAACTATTAATAATAATATAATTAGATAGTATTATTCGTTGTTCTGTATTTGGACCCCGTTTACATTGTAGGGTAAGTATGTACGCATTCACAAGAACAATTCTAAATAATAATGTATTTATTATGTGTAATAGTAGCTGTAACTCAAATTTTCGATGATCGTGTAATATTCAATATACTCTTTTATGTATGTATGATAGTAAATAATATGATGGTGAATAATAGAAGTACCTAATCAATCAATGTTACAGACATAGTAGAGATTTTTTCTGTCTAAAATGTAAGATTCTAAGGGAAAACATTAATTAAAGATGAACATGAAAAAATAACACTGTTTTTTACTAATTTGTTTAAGACTAGCTCCTGCCCTTAGCTTTGATCGCGTGAACTGCAGGTTTTAACAAACTATCGGTGATTTAGTGTGTACAGTGCTTTCACTTGTTCTATTGTTGAGATTATATTTCTTAGATTATTATAGCACTCACAATGCTAGAATTGCCTCAAACGTTATTTCATTCCTTTATATGTATATAATTGACGACCGATGTGGCGTAAAAGGCTACAAGCCGACTGCGAAGTCTCAAGTAGAGGGTTCAGTTCCACAACAACAAACTTTCGAAAAAGTCTGTTGTGGATCTCCGTTCTACGTAGTAGAAATAGGGAATCTTAGAAAGAGATCAGAGCTGTGTGTGATTGAATGGTCGTTATTATTCATATACCATGTTTAGTGCTCGTCTGTAGGCTCTAAATCTAGTAAGTATTAGGTACATAAGTGTAACGCTCACGATAATTTTCATTTTAATAACCTCTTCCTACCGAAATTATCATTAAGGTATTTCATCCCATATCCCTCAGGAACCCTTTAATTTTTTAATATAACAGACACCCTATAATAATTAATAGTAAATAGGTATTTGCTATTAGGTAATAAGGTGGTATCAAAGTCGGTACTGTAGCTTCTGTGATGCGTGATGCAAACAATATTTGGGTTCAGCCTCTGTTATTAGTGTATTAGCTATGTAATTGGCTTTGATTACCCCGGTTATAAATTGTTAAAACATTCTAAGTAAGTCGTCCAAATAACAGTTTATCATAAACTAACTACGCCCCGCGGTTATCCCAAGAACTTTTTTTCAGCATAAAAAGTAGCCTATGTTAATCTAGAGTTTATAGTTTAATACCATTTAGCTTTAGCATAACTCGGCGAGACCAATCCTATCACAACTGTACCACGGGCAAGAAACGCATTTAAGCTATGTTCATTTCGAATTTCACTCAAATCCGTTAAGGCGTTTCGGTAAAAAAAAGTAGCAAACATAATTATATACACAAACTTTCGTATTTTTAATAATGCTCACCTAGGTACATACGTTACTTACAAATTCCTCGTGTGCGTTTATTTTTAAGTTCTTCGTGTGCAAAATTTCATGAATCTAGAGAGCGACTCTAGACCACCGGTTTAGGCTGTGCATTGCCTTGTCTATCAATCAGTGTTAAGAATTTATAGAATAAAGGTAGGCAGATCTCATGGAGTTAAATATGTAGGTTAAATTATTGTTAAATATAACAGCTAAAGGCTAATTTCGAAGTAAAACGAACCAAACACGTATTGTCATATTCCAATCTTGCGCACATTATGTCATGGTGTATGTGCAAGGTCCTTGCACAACACAAAACGTTGTTTAGAGGCTGTCCGTTAGCTCTAACAGCTAGCTTGCGCATAGAAAATATATTAGAACCTATATACGTGCTTGTAATAGTCCAGCGTCAGTGTGTGAACAGTCGGCAACAAAGGTGTTAGTATCGTTATAATAGTCGCCGTGTAAAGGGAAAGTATTGTCGCGAAATCCAGCTCGCGTCGCGGCTTTTAGCATGAGCCCGCGCTCAAGGTGACCGAGTGCCTCCGACGCACGTTACGTAAGCGGCCTCGACGCCACTCGCTCGCAGATCCATCGCCGTACGTAATCGATTCTGTTAAACCTTTGTTTAGAAGTATTGTTCTGGTACAAACGAGCTCCGTTTCAGATGCGGTGTGCATTCAGCACGTTGTTAGTGCTGACGATGGTGGCGCCATCTCTATGCCGGCCATATGACCCTGAGGATGGCGACCTGAAGAGCGTGCTGCTATCTGTTGGGACGTTTGAGGCGTTCTACCCTCGCGAGGCGCACGGCCTTCCGAACGGCTCGTCTAGACCGGCGCATGGACATGGCAGTTTCTACAAGCACCGCAATCCGGCGCTAGTGGATGTTAAAAACGCAGCTGCGTATGGCTTTAGGTTTGACGGCATGAGAAGATTTAACTTCGATGATGAAGAAGAAGAAGAGTGAACTAATACAATAAAATTAATCATTGAGCATAATAACATACTCTTTATTGATCGCACTCGGAATTTTATATACGTATCTACTACCTACCTACTTACCATTAACTATGTTCAAATATCATTGTTAGTAATTCATCTGAAATAAATAAAACTTACACCATTAAGCTGCCTTTTTTTTTACTTGCTCCTTTTAATTATTTTCTTTATGAAGCTAAGCTGCAGCTCAGTCGCCTGCGGGGAGGGAGTAGTTACCTTCTCCCTCCCCGCAGGCGACTGAGGTACCTACTTCACGACGATCTGGAAATAACTAAAAAATTAAAAATGTCTAAAAAATATGCTAGGCAACATTTGTAAAAATAACCCGAAGGCCCCCACTGACTATTGTAATTTTTAATTTACTAATCGCATTCAAGATTTTGTTAATATGAGAAAAAACTGTTTGGTACCCAATCCACTAAAAAGCAGGGTACTACTGCTCATTAATTATTTTTTAACTTATGCCTGATTTACAATTTTCTTCTCTATTTTTTTATATTGGACCCCTTTGTTGATAAGTGCATCATGTATTATGTATATAGGTATCCATTACAAGTACAGTAGACTCTCGGTAACTCAAACCTCGGTAACTTAAAAACCTCTATAACTTCAAAAAATATTATGTTCCCTTCCCTTACCTACGTTTTAGTAAGGACTCCAAATTTTTTTGAAAATATAATATAGCCTATGTCCGCCGCAAATAAGCGAAATAATTTTTCAAATCGGTTTTGTAGTTTCGGAGCTTATTCGATGCAAACAAACAAACAATCAAATCTTTCCTCTTTATTATATTATGTATATTATATTATAGTATAGATAATTGAAATAGCCTAGCGCCATCTTTTAGTTTGGAACTACTCTAAAGAGCCTTAAACACAATTAAACTGACGTTTGTTAGAAACAAGATAGTGTTTTCCTTGTCCGGCGGCATTATTAAAAAAATCAGAAACAGATTGTCGGACAAAGCTGGTGAGGCTCTGGTTTTTAAACTTTTTTAAGTCTGCAAAGAAGTCTTATTCATGCGTTAGTTGAATATTTAAAGGACTGATTTAAAAGTCCGTTTTGTTATTTATATTTCAATTAAAATTCTTTGAAAAACCAAAAATAACATGCGTCTTAAAAGTCTCGTACTTTGATTGTAGGCTGTCTCGTGTCCCGGGACTTTGAAATTGTCGAGAATTCCCAAACCCTAATTTGTACTCAGACCTGTGACCTGTGTTTTGAAACAGTTTTTTTTTGCATATTTGACAGTCTAGTTCAAAAAATAAAATAAAAAGCACACAACATCCCTAGGAATACATGTAATCAAATGACCCTTTAAATTTAGTCACACCATAAAAATGTAATATGTAGGTAGGTTACAATGTGACATCCAACCAGGCCAGATTTCAGATTTCATTAGGATTTCAGGTGGATTGAGGTACCTAAACAAAAAGGTGTGTGGAGGGCTGATACATTCAATAAAATTGTGTCGCTTATCTTTTGGATCAAGAACAGGTACATAAAAGTGATTTGTGTGTCTATGACTTACGTGTGCTTACGTATCATAAACCGTCCAAAGTGAAGGTAGGTACTCCCCTACCTACCTATTTGATATACGGAAACATCAAAGAGCTAGCTAGTTCACGTATCCAGTACCAAACGGATGATATTGATTGTTTCTCTTAATTTTATGCATGGAGGAGCATGACGGGTCGCAAGCCCGATGGAGGAAGGAGGTTACTGGTGCGGCGGGTCGGGAAGGTAATGAATACGTCTCGATTCGACACGAGTGTCGGCCGCATCCTTCCCCTGCCATTACGGTGCACCGGGCCGAGAGCATCCACCCGGTATGCAGTGCGGATGTTTTACAGAAGCGGCAGGATTCCAATGATGCACATTCATGTGTCTATAAACCTAACGTACTACTATGATAGCTATGCACACACAGCACAACACACGGCGTCTCAGCTACCTTCGCCCAAAGAGTATGTAAAGAGTCCCTTTGACGTTGAAAAATCATCCAATTCATTCGACCTTGTTACGTCATTTAGCACAAGAATCGTACCCAGCGTAAAGTTTCTTGCAGTAAGTTGATTTAACTAACTCATAAGTACTTGTTTGCTTAAAGATACCATACTGCCAGCACGGGCACGATGTTCACTCGATCGTTCAAATCGATACACCCTCCTCCAAAAAAATCCGTTGCTTCGAAGTGTGAAATTATCTTAAGTGGTCTGTGTCTACGAAACTCCTTTTTAAAATCGAGCTAATAACGGTACGTTCGTTCTAAGTAAAGATAGAAGTGTAGATAAGTTAATAAGATTATTATTATACCTCATGTTGAGGTTGGGGACCGGCTTTTAAGGACGGAATGTTTCTGAAACCGTGTATAAAAAACGACTGGACTCCTGGGATCGGCCATTCCGTCGCCGGAGTGGGTGCACGCATCTTCGTTCCCTAAATAACGTTGGTTTTTTGTGTAAAGGCCTTATCCCTTATACCTTCATTCGGCTCCGAGCAGTTCTGAGACAGGGTTCGCAGGGGGTGAACGTTTGTTGGTCAGTTTCGTTTCAATAAGAGTGCGATGTATCCGGATTCGAACGGAGTGGTGAGTGACAGTTTGAGTATTTTAATCCCGGTTAAGATGGCAATAATTTGTAGCAATTTTTTTTTATATATCTTATTTATTTATGTTACCAAACAAAATTATTGTAACGCAAATTTTATATTAAGTATGTAGAGTAGGTATCACCAGTGAAGCAAGATAGCAAGGCATCTGTGAATAGCGGTACTGACAACCAATTGATAAGAAGTATTTTCGTTTACAGTGACCAAATCTAATGATTTTATTATTGTTTCATACATTTTAAATTTATATAGCGGGTTTATGAGGGCAATAACTGGCTCAATGGAGCCTGATGGGGCGGTCCGCGGTGGTGCAAGTCATGCCGGTGCTCGCACGTTTAGTTAACACTCTGTTAACATCTATATTGTGACAGCTGTCTGGTGGATTATTATGATGATTGAGTTGTAAAAATACTATTGACTTCTCCGTGTTTAGATACTTTTGTTGTTACTGATTATTGTAAAAGTTTAAGGAGAGTTCTTTATTTATATTTGTTATTATTTCACTGCTGTTTTTTCGGGGTGATTATAAAAAAGTTTACTATCATAGATAACAAACAACACACGAGAACAAGGTATTTTTACAAACTGTTGTTATTAGTTATTGATTTATTATGGTCAAACCAGCTTTGCACTTCATACTTCATAATATATGTAGTAGATATGTGTACCTATTTATTACAACGTTCGGTTTACGTCATTTTACAAGCTTTTTTAATGTTATGTTAATAGTAGTATTCAGAAATTATTTACCATTTTATTTAAGTCGCTAGGTTATAACTACATATATACATACACTTATAAATAATTTGTTTAACTAATGTTTAAATTAAACATTAAATTACTAAGGACTGAATTACTTACCAACCAAAATTTTAAATTCATTCAAATGTTTCTATGAACCGAAAATGAGTGTTAATGAGTGTTCACCTTCATGCGATGCT
Organism: Opisthograptis luteolata; assembly: GCA_931315375.2. Lineage (NCBI taxonomy): Eukaryota > Metazoa > Arthropoda > Insecta > Lepidoptera > Geometridae > Opisthograptis > Opisthograptis luteolata. The sequence continues at coordinate 9,756,835 of OV928033.1, forward strand.
AGGAGATGAAAATAAAATAAAATAAGTAATGTTTATGAGTTTGGGACTCGCGTGGTCCATTTAACGATTATCCACGGACGGTCCCAAATCACTTTATAATGTTTCTATCTGGCGAATCAGTGGGCTCACTTGATTGCCGCATGTTTTTTTTTATAAATCGAGCGAGAGTGAATAATTCCCATGCAGTATCTAATTCTAAGGGAAATTTTATTCTTTACCTTTGTTCTTGCAGTTTCTCTAATACATACTTGTTTAGTACATATATTTTTTATTTGTTTTTTATAATCTATTGATATAAAATAGCAGCTATACGTAAGTAAAACAAATGTTGTCAGTACATAGCAAAATAGCAATTAGTTCTGAATGCTGTCAATACATACATTTACTATCACCTAAATTTTTAGATTAGATGTGTTATTTTGGCAACGTAGGCATGTACAAAGGAAATATTTTTACTCACTCCTATGGATGGGGACGTGGAATGACGTATAATCCTACTTCTTACTGTCTATAAGTAATGGTGGTTCTAATAAAACTTACCGTAGTCCGTAAATATGTCTTAGTCACGTAATAATGTGTGTTCTTGCTGTAATTTTACAACGACCTATTTTAGTTTTTCTTTCTTTTCGTGAAATTCGTAATACCATTGTGGATACAAACTGTTTCTGTGTACAGATTTTGTAGTGATTAAAAACATAATTAGCAAATCACACAGTTACATAGGTACATATCTATGACCTAACTATCAGAAACTATTGTGGTTGGGGATCCATAGCACCAATTTTGTCAATGCACATATGTGATGTGAACTCGCGACCTTATGTTTCGTAGTTGTCTGTTTGCCCACTGCGCCACATGGTCACATAATAATGTTACTCGTATTGCGTGCCTGAACATATAAGACCTCTGCAGAACTGATCCATCGCTCTTCCAATTTAAAGAACCGTGTAAATTGCTCTATTCTATTCTATTCTAGGTTCACTACGCATCTATAGATACGTCTGCACCCCATTTTTCATCTCGTTTTCGCCTAACATACGCTAATTATTATAATCAAAGTTAAATAAATATTTATTTGTTTCAGATGGGATTCTTCCTAATTTTGGTGTTAGCCGCCGCCTCGGAAGGGTTTTTCCTCAAATGGGGCTCCGATACGTACGTACCTACGATGAATTAAATTTAACTCTTTTTCAGTTTTCTAGCTACGCCTTGCGGCTTTGCCTTTACAACAAGGAAACACTAAGTTTTCCGCTTTTTACCAGCGTTTTAGTCTCTGCATTGATATGTCACTCAGTCAGTCGGGACAACCTCTTTTATAAATGTTACATGTTATAACAAAATAATATTATGTACAATGGTTATTATGTACTATGGTTTTTGCCATTGCGATTATAAAGCGAAGTTTTAAAATGTTATGTATAATACTAGTTTGGGTACAAATGATATGACAATGACCTACAACAATACACATAATAAGTTTAAAATAAGATTGTAGTAATTAGTTGGCAGTTATCATAAGAACAATTACTGAACAATGTCGTAGTATTAAACTTTTGCGTACCTAAGTAGTGAACTAAAGCCTACATATATTTTCGACAAAGTTAAAAAGTATTATATGCGTTGTCGTGTGTCATAGCTGCTATTTACTATTGTTTGAAATAGTCATATAAAAACTGTAACAAATAGCGTTGCTTTCTTTTCTTTGATAAATAATATTATTTATGTGTTTTTTGCTTGCTTTCTATGTCAATTGTATTGTCAGCGGTAGCAAGCGATACACTTACGAGTGTTTCCTCGTATTCACGTAGCGAGTATAAATTGGCGCTCAATCATTTTGTACGAATTGTACCTATATGTGGCTGTTATTGTTTCAGCAGGCAGGCGTCCGCGCAGAAATCGTGGGTGCAGCCCATGTCGCCTAACATGTCGCCGGCGTTCTGGTACCAGTATGCGTACTCGCCGTACGATGGGCGCAAGGTGTACCAGTACCAGCCCGAGATGTCGATGCCGCAGCGGGCGCCGATCCCGATCAGCGTGCCGGCCAGCGCGTCGCTCACCCCGGTCTCTCTGCAGCACGTGCAGCTGGTGCCGTGCATGTGCCCCGTGGCGCCCGAGGAGGCCGACAAGCTGCAGGAGCAAGCAGGGCCCGGCCCCTACGTTGCGCAGACGTACCAGCACCCCGCCTACCCCATGCACCAGCAAATGACCGTCGCCTCCGACACAAAAACCCCCAATATTGAATAACATTAATGCTAGACGTTTTTTTAATCCCACCAATGAATAATTATCATATAATTTATTTTCATTATTATTTATATTTAATAATACATTCAGAGGTAATTTTGTAAGGAGACGATATCGAAGACTGATAGTATAAGTATGTATGTGTGTGAGTGTGTTCATTCAAATAAATACATTACAGTAATGATTCGTGTTTTATTCCGATGTGCTGCTTCAGCTGATTCGTTAGTGGTATGTTATAAAATAGTAACGGCACGTAAAGAGCGTTGTTATGGTGGGTGGATGCCGTAACAGTAAATAAGCGGTGTTTACTTGCATTTTGTTTGGGCCTCGGCTGCGATGGCGTGTTCCTCTTTTTGCATGAATACACCTCGTTGCTGCTGCTCGGACGCGGCCGGGAAGTAACATTACGTAAAACACTTTCATTGTGTTCTCAATATCACTAGAACGGCACCATTCATTCAATCATTTCAAATGAGAACTCAATTTTCACGCTCTGATGGTAAGATATTTGTAAATTCATTTTGTTGGATGCTGTTCCCATTTGTTACTTGCTCGAGGGCAATGATTATAAAATATCTCAGAGTGGTTTATTTTTCTAACATAGGTAGGTAATTGGATACAGCTAGTTATTGTGTTTAGTTCGGTTATAAATGAAATATTCAAAAAGTATGGTGTACCTATACCTACTTATTGAAATGGTATTTAATATAGTATTATCTAACCAGTTGCGTCATAGTCAAGTAAAGAATGGATTGGTTGATGAATAAATAGATAGTGATAAAATCATGGACCTAAATGTATCATTATGTTACTTTCTATTACGCAGTCAGAGACCAAAAAGTAAGCTTAGGTTACAGGTAAGAAGTACCTATAGAATCTAAGGCAGTTTACATACTGGCCGGAATTTTTCTGCAGAAATGCTATTCTACGTATTGAACTATTCTACTCAGCGCAATATAATATTTCGCTGAGTAGAATAGAACAATACCATTATTTATGTATGTTGTAAATTGTAACCAAGAAGAATAATAAGTCTCATCTGCATATTGTAGAGGGTACCAATTACCATGCGTAATCATAAGCTTTGCGTAGAAGAATCCTATTGTTTACCTTTTATCCACAGAGTACTTCCATATGTATTATATACTCTTTGTATCCATAGGACATAGATAATTATACTCTGTGCATAGGACGTAAGACCGTATAATAGCCGAATAACGTTAGAAATTATTTACCATGTTATGCATCTTCTGAAACTACTTACACGATTGATAAGAAAACGAATACATTTGAATCACGTGTAGAAAATAATAATGCTGGGATTGAGATGTGGTAAGCAACCGCATCATCTAAACGGTGTTAACCTTCAAGAGAAAATAAACCAGTTGCACCATGCATATATGCCAATGGACCTGAATTCTGCACATCACAACCTTAAAGCTGCTGCGGTCAAGAAACTTGACTACATTCTGAAAAACACCGATAGAAAGAATCTGCAGGACTCCGACTTCCAAGAATTACTATTGTGCTCTTTGACTTTAATCTACTATTTCGGCATGAGATTGAAATTGAGTAGACTGACGTCAAAGTACTGGTTTTGGTGCGGAAGGAGGCAGTTTAACAAAATAGAGGCCGTTTTCCAAAAAACTATGGACCGATTACACCCCGAGCGCAGCGAAATTACAATCAAAATAACTCTAAAATTTTTCTCTGACGTTGAACTGTGGCCATTTGAAAGTTTTGTTGGACAAATATTGGAAGTTGTTCTCTATTTCAATAGAGGCAAAACTACTCTGTTTAACATTATGCTCACTGACATACATTGCGTTCTATTTCATGACGTGACATCAGCTCGTCACCGTATGAGGATACTGTATGGACTATTGAAGAGTAAAAACTGGATAATCGATCCGCAAAAACTGTTACCCTTTGTAACTCGGCTCCTAGATTTCTTTGCATATAGTATTTCGAAAGGCGATAACAAAATACCTGCTTATGGATATTTGAGGAAGGGGTTTGAAGTATGTTTGGGACGAATCTTCGAGAGGGCGGAGAACAGTCACCGTTTTCTTATCATTTTGACGATGCTGAACTGGCTCTCGATGACGGCAACCATGTCCGATGATGAAATGTTAGAGTTCTCAGCGTTGATTGACCACGCTGCGAAACTTTATAAAGTAGAATCGTACCCAGACAGTTTTCGTGAGGGTGTGATTGTACATGTACTGAAAAATTTAGTCGGATCATCTAATGCCCTGTATAGTCTTGTAGGCTGCCGCCTCTTAATTAAATTCTTAGACCGACAAAACAATGCACCTTTTCTGATGGTGCCAACCATTTACTATGAGTTTTCTCAGGTGAATATAATTTCATTATTTTTAGTATGTATCTTGATATTTAAGTTGATATAATTCTACCATTTTAACAGGTGCGTTTAAAAGTAGGCTACTATGATAAAAACGATAAGGCCTTCATCCGCCGCCACAGAGAAGTACTTCACGAATTTTTAGTTCAAGCTGTGAAAATGCATTGCAACAATACGGCCAACTTGAAATGTCTTTTCGCTGTGATATGCTGCTTGGTGCTGGAGGTACCATGCGGACTGACGGCTGCGGCGGCCTCCTGCATGGTGATGGCAATCCAGGACTTAGCCCTGAACGGGGAGAACTTGTCCGCCACTTGTAGATACTGGATGCATGCTATAGTCATATCAATAATGTCTCTGATCTGCTGGGTGCACAAAGCTCCCGTACTGTACCGATACGTGAACCAAATAATCTCCCGCCGAGCGAAAGAAGCGCCGCAGCTGAACCCTCCTCTAATACAATTCTACAACATCGGTCGACATCACATCACTTGGAATAAGCCTACTTTGTTTTTTGAGGATTGGGAGTTGCGTTATGGGCTTTGGAAACATTTTCAGGATGCGCAAGTTCAGGTTAGGACTGTACATGTTGCTCTATCATCTGCTCGAGCTAGCTGCACCCCACGGTTTCACTCAAGTCTTCCCGATGTAAAAATTTGCCTATGTGCTAATCCAAGGTATAAGCAGGGAATCTCTATTCCAAATATCATCCAGATCCTTTCAGTAGTTTTGCGTAAAAGAATAACAAACATCCATCCATCCATCCATCCATCTTCAGAAACTTTTACATTAATTGTAATATTAGTAGGATATTACATATAGTCTAATGTGATAATGTGAATATTTTTTATGGTAGGTATACCTATATTAAACACATTTAAATTAGAACTTGCAGGTTCTTTAGGTTCTTTAGAAAAACAACATCGGTTTCGCAATTTTTGTGAACTAATAAAGACCGATAAACACGCAAAATCCATGCATTTATACAATTCATCAAAATGTCTTATGTCGTTTAACAGCTCAATCAGAATTGGGCGCGAAAGTACCAACCATGGATCTACATAAATAGAGAGAAAATTGCAATAAGTTAAGATTACTTTTCAGGTAAGTAGGTATGAATTTACGCTACCGTCAGTAAGGTGTTTGATTAATTTCATAATGTATGATTAAATTAGCAATTACGATTCTCATTAAGCAAGCAAAATTATCTGGTTATTACAAACATAGGAAACGTTATGCAGTTCGCGTGAATTCACAGGAAATAGATGAAATCACTTGCATTACTCGTAGCATATTTCACTCAATATTCGTAGTACGTTGAAAATTAAGATGTGTTTATATATTTGCTTGTAATTGCTTAGATGCCTTCCAAACTACCTCCTATCAATGATAAAACAGGAGAAACTCTTTGAGCTTATCTGAATATTATCATCTCGATTGTTGACTGAGTACTCATTAAAAGACACTGTGATGACTGCCACCACAATGTAGCGATACAATTTGCTGCACTCTCATAATTTTCTCTCCTCTAATTGGAAAACTTTGATCATAAAGCGTTGCTTGTATTGGCGTAGGAAGGCCGTTTCATAAGGATTTCAGTAAAAATTCGTATTTTAATGCAGTAAAAAGTCGTAGAAAACCTTTGATAAAATGGATAGATAACGGTAGACACTATATACGTCACTATCGTAGAGGTTTTTCCATGCGAATAATTCTTCAAGCGAAAGAAAAAGTGTTTATACTCAAAGAGGTAATTTTTTACGTAGTGATTTATGACTACAAAAATTTTATATGGAAATATTTATCTTCTCTTCAAAAACATATAGAAATGTTGATATAAATTTCTTTATCTATTGACGCTTCCTTATCTCAATACGCCACTTTAGCATCAGGCGACCTATATTTTGTGGTCAAAAGTTACCCTGTTAAATATAAAAAAGTGATCATCGTACCACAGTCTCCACCTTAAATTATACCTTTCCGCACACCCAACTGAATACCTCTTAAATAACATTTCAATCGCAACACTGCGAATCAATTTTATGGTTTTCTTTCGCCATCATAATGTAAACTGAGTTACGGAGCGTATAATGGTTTTATTAAACTAACTGTTTCAGATACGGATTACAGAGATTATTTGGAAATTGCGGGTTGGTACAAAGTTATGGTCACGCTGCAAAGGTATGTCGTCCATAAACAAACTGTGGGAAGAAATTCACAGATAATTCGATCACCTCAAGAATGTGAACAAATCTAATCAAATAAGAGCAGAAATGGTTACATACAGAAATGGTGAAGGTAAGTTTTTACTCACTTTGTATTTGGGTTGTAAACTGAAGGGTTATCAGTAAATTCTTTTTACTATTTATAGGTAAACAAATAAAAACTATTCATTTCGGATAAAATCCGTACAAACGCTAGTAACAAAACTACAATGTTAGTATTTCATTTCATTATTTCATTTCCTCATGCCCGTGGCCAATACTATCTAGTGATTCTGGATAATCAAAGTGACCCAATGAGATGAAAATCGATAGCTAAGTCGTGTTTTACATAGGGTAGGTCAATATAGCCCAACATGATATACCTAAGCACAGGTTTCGACATATTTGGGTGGCTGTAAGGCTATGTTATTGTTTTACAAGTCTTTAGGACTCATGCGTGGCATCCCCTTGTCATCATCATCATCATCATCATTATCAGCATTCCACGTTCCCACTGCTGGGACTCTGGCCTTCTCTCAGAGATGTGGGCTATAATCTACCACGCTGGCCCAGTGCGGGTTGGTAGATGTCGCATGCCCTTGAAAATGTTGCAGTTCTTGGGCATGCCGGTTTCCTCACGATATTTTCCTTCACCGTTTTGGGCGATGGCAAATCCGCACATAACTTATTAAGTCATAGGGCCAAGAGGATTCGAACTCGGTGTCGGTGTCTTGTAAGTCGCACGCCAAACCGTTCGGCCACCATCGCTCTCATCCCCTTGTAAAAGGTGTAAACTAAACGATAACTGTATATGAATAAATTAATAAATAAATAGAAAAAAACACAATTTACGAGTAAATCTAATTGAGTTGCCATACGTAAACTTGAATAATTTCCATATAAAGATGATGCTACTCAAAAATGACTACACAAAATGGGGTAAAGTGCACGCAGTGTGTTTCTGGATTGTTCACGAATGTGTATTGCATATATAAGTATTGACATGCGCATTGGCTTTCATTGTTAATGTGCACTTGCGTTCGAGCGCATCATTTTCGCGCGAACGTGAGAAAAGCGATTTTCCGTATAGCATCGCATCTTATTCGCACGCCAATCTCGGCGCTTTTTCGCTTTTTTACTAACTTAAACTGTGCTTTCCACCGCATTGTAATACGACCATGGATTGCCGAGTCGTGGTAAGTTATTTGTTTTACACAAAATAATTGAGAGTGATTATTACTTATTAACATCTTGTGATTCATTCACTTGTTATAATACAATGTCTCTAATTACGAAGCAATTAATAGAAGGCAGTACTTATGTCAGTGATAACTCAACTATATATTATTATGCAAACAAGATTTTATTCAAGTGGACATGGATGGTTAAATCTAAAACTATGAGAATTAACAAAAAGTGCTCAAAGAAAAAAAAATGAAAATGGTACTAAAAAATAAATAAATTTAATTTCTTAATACTCCTTTACTCCTAAACTATATATGAAACAAAGACTTGTTAATACCATTAGCGTATTAAGAAATATAATACCCAAAACACCTTCGGGCCATTTTTTGAAAATACTGCTTTAATTATTTTTTTCGATTTTTTGACGTATTTCACACTCGCAAATCGGCACGCAGTCGCCCATAAAGTCAGTGCGGGATGCTTTCACCTGATTAAGCAAGGTCAACGGCGTATGGCAGGGCCTTAAAGGAAATTACAGGGTTTTTGTTTCTTTTCAGTTATGTATGAGTGTAATCCTGGCGGTGCTTGTCGCCTGTACTGAAGGGTAAGATTATATTTAACTTTATGTTTATAATGTTAGTAGGATATTTAAGTGTGATTTTTGATATTTCCATCATCTTAAGCCTGAAAGTACAGTTTCAATCAAATCAAGGACATTTTTGAGTATCTTTGTAATTTAGCAAATACAAGGTTTTTTTCTCGTTGGGAGAATAATTTTAATTAGTTGTTTATTTTTATCGATACCAAAATTACCTCCATTTATTTTCAGTATGTCTTGCATATATACATAATAATATAAGTATACTCGTATAAATATCAAAAGTCATGAGCTCAGGTTTATTCGTCGCTTATGTTAATTTTGGAAATTTTAAAAGCGAGAGTCCGAATATTCTGTGATAAGTTTGACACATTGCAATAATACTAGTGAATTTGCTAATCAGGCGTAAAAATTACGTATGAACTTTATTATTATATTATATATTCACCATCCGTTCCGCACCTGATTTGAGTCTAGCATATGTGAGTAACTTTAACGTTACTCACATACACATACTACAGTGACACGACATCGGTATTCCTTTAATAGGTCTATGTGACACATATTACGTTAGAACGAAAAAATAGATCATATACTGACACGAAATAAAGAATTAAAAAAAAATTAAAATTTGTTATCCTAATTAACAAAAACGTTTTTTTTCTTTATTATAGTACAAATTGCAAGCCTTTTTTACTGCATAAAGCTTTTACATCTAATAAAGCACTCGCGCGCATCGAGCCGCGAAGCTCCTGTAATTGCTGGCTAATGGCAGGAAACGCGCAGTTGGATGCCGCGTGATGCCCAAACAAACATTAGTGTCACTCACTAATATTACTAATAAGGCCGGAGTATAGTAATGTTACTGTATGAACATGTTATTTGTTACGTGTTCAATGGCAACAATTGTACAGGTATTCTAAATTGATACAAACAAAGTGTGATTGAAATAGACAATATAATACCTTTGATTATGTTAGCAAAAAACACACTGAAAATTAGAAAACTAAATTTCAACTAGTTGTTTATTTATATCGCAAGCTAATATCTAATTAGCTAACCTGGCGGTTTCACTCGCGTGTTCCCGTTATCTCGCAGAAACCATTATCCGGGATAAAAAGTAACCTACCCATATGTTAATCTCGTGTAAACTATCTCCATTCCAAATTTCATTCAGATGCGTTTAGTACTTAGTTTTTACGTGAAAGAGTAACAAACATCCATCCTCACAAACTTCCACATTTATAATGTTAGCAGGATAGGATTAAGTGTTTAGATTTATTCACAGGCGTACGAAGAAAGTCGTGATCCACGTCCCTTACAAAGTGAAGAAGATCAAGCATACGCACACGGTTTTCAAAACGATTCACCATCATCACGCACTGCGCGAGCCCCACGCGGACCACGCCGGCTCTCCGTCCGAGGAGCACGAACACTTTCATCACATGCACATCCACGAAGAGTCCCCGAGCGGGCAGCACAGCCAGCCCGTGCCCGGCCTTGGCATTCCGGAGTTTCTCCCGGACGTCCCCATCGACCTGCCCATCGATATACCTGACGTGCCTCAGATCCCGGGACTGCCTAACCGGCATGTGATCCCGCTCTACAGACGGGCCTAGATAAGCAGGTATTAACGTACTTCTTACTAATCTTATCCTTTCTTATTGTTCCGAAATGATAGAACAGATTTTCATGAAATTTGGTCCTGGATATTACATTCTACGCCAGAAAACATAAAGTTTCAGTGAAATAGCAGAAAAACCGTGGGTGTAACCTCAAAATATAATTATAATTTTTCATATCATTCCATATCAAGCACAGCTTGATTAGCATCGTGAATGAAATTATGTGGAATTTTTTATCCTCAAATTGGTCAGTACCTTATCGCATAAACTAATACATAAGCTAAAATTTTTATGAACTATAACATATAGTAGTTGATGAGTTGGTATGGCATCTGATATTAGTATTTTCTATTGCAGGTGGCATGACTTGCCCGAAAAGGAATCAGAGATGTGAAACGCCATAAAGTACTAAATTATTAATAAAGGATAGTTGTGTTATAATTGTATAATGTTGACTGTCCTTTTTTGCTTTGTTTTGTTTTTTTTTTGGTATTCTACAGCGCTGAGAACTATAAGTTTGAATTAGTAAGAAGTATTTATAAATAGAGGACTGTACAAAAACATAAATTATTTAGAATCAAAAGGCACCCCTTTTGTGATTAGTAAGTATATTTATTTATTCACACTAAAGAAGATGCCGATTTTAAAACAATTCGTGCAAAATAGGGCTTGGCTAAAGAAATCTATGATAAAACATTGTCTCCCGACCTTCTTTAGTCTAGCTCTCTTTTTACGATGTCGATTGCATCTCCTGTAACAATCGTCAAAATATAGGATATCGGTAAAAGTTGCTGCTTTAATCTTATTTCTACTTTTTACACTTTTATTTCATCAGTAGTGTGAAGCAAAAGCGGTGGTTTTTATAGGGAATCCTATAGTTAGGGGTCAGATAGTTTGTGATTGTGCTGACGTTCATATTATTATTATTATTGTTTTGTTAACTTGTTTAACTCTCGAAATTTTAGGAATTTCGGTATAAGCATGAAAACCACGGGCCTAAGCCAAGTATTATTGTTAAGTATCATAAGGACTTTTTCATATAAAAAAGATATTTTGAGTTCGATAGTTTAGTAATGCTATTACAAAATCAACATAATTTTGATTTTTGTTTTGTTCATAGATTATTTGTATTATTTTTACGTCGGTTTATTGAGAAATGATGCGCAAGGTGTAGTTTGAGTGTTATTGCGATACATCGAAGGGATCTCAATAATGTTCATTTTGATTGTACTCGAACTATTTATTGCTAGGAGCATAAGTACAGTTTTCAACTTTTATAACTTGGAATAAGATGAACTGGAATTTTATCAATTACACTAAACTTGTTTCTAATAAAAGTTATAACATAAATAGAGAGATACGTAAATTAAGGTATCGTCGTATTTTATATATGGTGTGAGAATAATTTAAGTGGAACCACCCGAATAAATATAAGATAGATATTAAGCTCTCACAAAAATGTTTCCCTCGGGAAACCAATAAATCGGAATGAACGGATAATTAAATTTTAATGGGCAACGTTTACACTTTGGTAGAAGTATTTACGAACGCAATCCTACGCCTACGAGCCTTATTTATTGGACGCCACCCGGACTTACTGATGCACGTGCTTCTATTTATTTATGTTCCCGACGGTCCCTCCCGATTCTCGACGTACGGTATAAAAGATCCTCATTTGTCATCGCGTATCGGTTATACGCTTGGGAAGAAAAATGCACAGGAGCGTCAGCCTGATATAGAGATAGGGATTTATAAAAATATCAGTTGACATGTGAAAATTAATTTACGTTATGCGTTTGTATACTGTTATGTAGTTTGTTCGTTATGAATGTGGATGTGAGTATAGATTAAGACTACACACACCCGTACCTAATGCTTCTCACACAGGATCTTTAGTTTTTTTTTTCATTAGCATGTTTAAATTATATATGCAAGTATTTCACCACTGACTCGTTTCATGGTGACGTGGACGATAACGGAGGCAAGCTAGCCTATGGAAGTTTACTATATTGTCTTGAAAACTCTCATATAGTTTTAGAAATACAAAAACACTGGCAGGGTCTTCCACTCCTTCACCGTTCACATAACGTGTGATCCGCGGGGAGTAGCTGAAAGAGTGCGTGCAATCAGTATTTTCTATTACGTCATCCGCCCTACCCACCGCAGTTATATCAAATGCGTTGTTTTGGAACGGTAGTGAAATAAGTTACTTGTTACACACAGTGTCGACAAAAAATTAGTCGAACACAACATTTTCATATCGACGAACTGAGCTCTGCATCGATAGGAATTAGATCGATATTCGTTTCGGCAGACCGTCGAGAAGGCTTTGGGCATGCTCCGTCGACAATGGCGATTGTTGTCTTTTTGTTGATATTACGGGTTTATTTAAGTGAAATTGGATAAATGGTCATCTCACGATGTTTCACTATTCAAACCGTTGCGGCTTGGCAACGGTGCGGTGCTCGTGATGCTGCCCGCTCTACTGCTCTAAAATAAAACGAAAATCGGGATCAATTGAAAGTATCTATAGACTGTGAATAAACAAAATGTGAACGTAGGTCCGTTCTAGTGTTATCTGTTGTTCTATCTCGGTAGAGCTGTTGTGGACTTTGTAGTGCCGACTGCTGGAGTAAAAAAGACATGGATTTGGAGAAGTATTTGCTGTTGTTGGTGATACTGTGTCTGGAAGATGGAGAGACTGGAGGCCATGGAGAGAAACACCAGTAAGAACTTTATATGTTTCCCATATTTGAATGCTTGTTTTATTTATTGCACTCACAGACATGATAACACGAAAGACATAAACTACGTACAACTGATAACATTCTTATTGAATATCTGTGTTAAAGATGATCTAAGCAGCTGTTTGCGCACCATTAACACGCTTATACATACTTTATTTAAGTACTTACTACTTTCTGGTATGCTGTTGCGAACGTATTAGGCCGAACAGCATAATTAAGATTTAGTGTGTAGCTGTGTAGTAGAAATAGATCAGCTTTCCTTCAGGTTAGAGCTGAGCAATCACATATGCGAAAACAAACAATCTATGCATTTTAAAATTACTGTATTCTTTCTATAAACTCCATATATTTTATTTTTCAGCAGTCACGTCAAAGTGCACGTACCGGAGTTTATCCACCACGATCATCATACGAAAGTTATAACTATACATCATCACCACCATAAACCAAAGAAAGAGCATCATCACCACCACCACCACCATCCAAAGCCACACATTCCTCAGGGTCACCATTATCATCACCATCATAAGAAAGCTCATACGACTTCTCACACGTCTTCTAAAGGTCACCACGGTCATCACGGCCATCATGGACATCATGGCCACCATGGCCACCATGGACACAAAAGCCATGGCCACGAGCATCACGGACATCATCACCACGATGCACCGTCGATCAATTATGAACCACCGACATCCTCATTTGACGAGCATTACGGATCATTCTCACCCTCAGTATCTTCGTACGGTGGTGGTTTTGCACCAAATGTCCATCAAATACCGCAAGTCCATGGCATAACGCAGACCGTGAAACAAGTTAAAGTGTTTGACTCTCTGCCAGGAGTCATACCTGGAGCTGGTGCTACTGGCGGCAACCACGGGTATGAAGTCACAGAGCAAGGCGAAGAGGGTGAAGACGACATATTTTCTTCCGTAAATAATCTTCAGCAGTCATATCCGGCTACTTACGGCTATCTTCGAGGGGCGGCGGAACAGCCATCACACGATCCATTTGCCGAACTGACTCCCCAAGGTGCGATACAGTCGAATAATCTCGACCCGTTCGCTGGTGCAGTGGCACAACCGACAGTGTCATTAGGCGGAGGACAAAGCTTTCCAGGAACTGGTCAGGGTAATCCTTTCGCTTCTTCGGCCCCATCATTTAATTCTGATCTGCCAAGTGTTCAACCCTCGCCGGAGTTCCCTGTGAGTTTCCAAGGAGAATCGGGTTTTGACGATCCATCGAATACGTTTGTTGGTGACGATGGAAGCAACACAGCTTTCCTTTCGAATGATGAAGGAAACGGCGAAAACAATATGCCTGTTTCATTTCACAGGGAGGCTGGTATACAGCAAACTGTAAAAACTGGTGGAGTAGAAACGGTTGTTTACTAATGTGATTAGTGTTTGATATTCTTAAATTGTGTTGTTAATTAGTCCTAAGATTTTAGTATCCTTAATTTAAGTCGATTTTATGACAATGTAACTGTCTAATGTCTTGTCCTATTTTATAACTTTATACCTTCAGCATCAAGCGTGAACTAAACACAGCAATTCTGATAGATTCATTTATTAGTATGTTGTTTTTTTAGTAAGTATAAGAATTTTTTGTTATAACTGTTTGTTTCATTATCTATTCTACGAGTATAGTACAGTTACGAAACTGTCACTTTCTGTGATATAAAAACGTTCTGGGCCTTATCTTACTTTCGTGGTAAAAAAAACAGTATTATTTACAGTCATAATAAGTTTAGCCTTAAAGAATACACATTGCACATCAAAATTGACGTTAACTAGCGCTAGGTCACTAAACACAGATTCAGTGGTTTAAGAGTATTATCTATTTCTTTCCCCTCACTTGGAACTGAACGGATTTTGATACGGTTCTCTTGGATTCGTAGCTTAATTCCCATTTATTATTTGAAGCAGGTAATATACTATATTAAAGAAGCAGGAAAAGTGTTTCTTATGATGGGCAAAATAAGTTAACAGTTCAGCAATTCAGCAACTTATAAGATAGATCTTATGTCACCTAGTTTCATTTGAAATCACCAAAAAGAGAACAGCGACCACGTCGTAATTTGATTCGCCCTACATCCGGAATTGCGCAACCTAAAAATAAAACAAAATGATAACGGAAATACTGGCGTAACAACTAGTAAGAGAAAAAAGACGCCCTAATAAGCATTGCACAAGCACTTTGAGAACATTCTGTTGTTAAAACTAAACTATTACATTTGCTCGTGTTTTAGATTAATACCAAAATGCTAGTGTGTTCTTAAAATCTTGAAACTATTGAACTCTATCTTTTTTTTTACAAAAAAGGCTTGTGTATTGGGAGGAGGGGAGTAAGAATATAAACATATACAGTCTATTTCTGTATTTATAATTTCATTCTTAATCCATATTAGTTTGTAAATATTAATATTATAATATTATGTCTTTGAAGTTGTCACTGGCAGACTTTATGAATTTTTAACGTTGTAAAATAGTATCAAAAACGCAATAAGAGGTAAATTCCCACAGTTTTTATTTCGCAATGGGTTCGAAGCATTGATATCTGCAAACAGAGATTTTAGTTTTTTGTGCATTCTCTAAAAGTGAACAATTCCCACAGTTGGTTAATGGGAAACGGAAAACTGGCTAAGAAATGAAAAGCAATGTTTTCTAACATAGTTAACAATACTTACTAAGATGTTTAAAGTGCACTAAGACTAGACTATATACTACAGCGGAATGTAAAAGTGATAGCATCTCACTTGTTAGAGTTCTATGATATTAATACTACTATAGTTAAGTTAATACTTGTACATATGTAGGACACACTTTCTGATATACACTGTTATTTTAACTAAAAGGATGAGGATTAAAGATTCTACTAAGTGGTCAAATGTTTTAAGGTTTTCTACATACACCTGAAGGCAGTTTTATAATCCTCGCCGTAGAATGATGAACAGAAATTGAATGAAACATTAAATAGTTAACAGGATATTAAACAACGCGATGAAGTTTTATGTATGCAAAAAATGATTTTTGTATGTTTTTTGTCAGCAACGAAAAGTGGCTGTACCGCAGCGCCTGCCGCCCGTCGTGAGCTTTTGTCCGCACCTCGCACAAATACTTTCAGATAGAAAAATAACAAAATTAGAAATAATTTCCTACATATCTTTAGAAAATACACAATTATAAAAATTTTTAGGTATGTGCATAAGTATTTAATAATTCATCTACTCTTATTACTACGTTTTTTAATGTAAATGTGTGACAAGTGGAGCAAGTCGCTTGCCTGAAGGTGCATGTAAGGTTTGCTCAGTAAATGCCATCCAGAGTTTTGATCTTCAACTGCAGTCCAAAATCATGTACGGCAGGCACTGCGCTCGTCACCTTAAGATTTACATTTATGCCCTGTAATTTCAGCTGCTTTCTCGTGGACCCACTATTTTGACCTACTCGTGGAACCACGAGGAAAATTCATTTCTCGAGGTCCCACTGCATCACGGTCCTTACTCTTTCATTGGAAACATTGCCTTCCAATCATGAACACATTAATACATACTACTTACTATATATAGCGGATGAACAAAACGTGCAGAAGTGCGATACGAGAAGCGGAACCTGCAAGTCTGCCTACAACACTACTAAGTGTAAGTGCCAGAAGGAATCTCTCCTCATCTAATTTCTATTATTCTTACTTATTCAGGACTACGTGTTAGTTATTGGTATATTCCAATATGTTCAACTATTTGTTCAACAAGTTGATTAGTTTGGATATTTACACTTCATTTAATATGAGATGTTAGGTAGGATTTTAAATATTACAGGTTTTAGAATAATGACGCTTAGACTAAATGTAAATTTATTTGCGTATAAATAAGAGTTATCTAACAGAATGGATTTTTTTCGTTTAAGTGGCTTTCAGATAGGAAGGTAATAGATTTGACCCTAAAGCTCGTACATACATTGCGGCGCAGCAGAAGGTTTACTTGAGAAATAGACTTATGAATTTTGTGATTTACGTTTATAAAAATTATACTGGTTGGGTCCAAATTTTAAGTCAAGTCTACGATTAGGTACAATAAAAACTTCTCGCCGCGCTATAGGTACAGCATGAAAAGGTTGAAGAAAGGTTGGTTTTCTTTAGCATTAGAGTAGGCAGTAGTAGCTCTATGGTCACTTGTAAGGTTAATTGTGAGGTTTTATTTAGCTAATAGAATTTTCTTCAGAATGCAATATTATGGAACATAGATTCTTGAGAATTGAATAATATTTTTACATGCAGCCCAGACTCATCGTAGATTTTATTAAGTATTATTTTAATTCGGGAGAATACTAATATGGAGTTAGCTCAAGTTCAGTGGTACTGACGTTAATCTGAGACCCGCAAGTTGTAGGTTTGAATTCTGCAATGAGCTTTAGATTTCGGTGAAGGAGAATATCGTGATAAAATCATAGGTAGGGCATTTTCTAGCTTGAGAGCCAGTTTCCAGTCTAAAGCGGGTATTCTAGAATGATGCTCAAGTGTAGATCAATACTTGAGTAGCGATTGAGTGCCATATTTGTATATAATGACAGACTCGAAATTGCTTGAGCGTTATTCAAGAACCCGCGTCATCTTCAACCCATCGTAAATTATTATTTACTGACTTGCGATCAAGCGCCACCTATTAAGGTATAAGTAAAATAAAATTGTTTTAAAATACTCCTCGGTAATACAATGCTACGATTGTTTAAACGAATTTATATACATAACAAATTCATCATCATTATCAGCCTTTCACGTTCCCACTGCTGGGACTCTGGCCTTCTCTCAGAGAGAGAGTATGGGCTGTAATCTACCATGCTGGCCCAGTGCGGGTTGGTAGTTGTCGCATACCCTCGAATGTTGCAGTTCTTCGGCATGCCGGTTTTCTCACGATGTTTTCCTTCACGGCTTTGAGCGATGGCAAATCCGCACATAACTTATTGAGTCATAGGTGCGGGGCCGAGAGGATTCGAACTCGGTGTCGGCGTCTTGTAAGTAATAAATTACTAAAAAAATACTGCGATAGAAAGTACTTAACATACATAAACTCTGCACATACTTAGTAATATAACTTGTTCCTTAGGCCTGTCTGTGGCACCGTCTCCAGTATGAGTGTTTCCCTATCATAATCAATGGAAACTTTATGACTGAGTAAGGCGACATCGAGATTATTGCAGAAATTATAATACAATACATATTGGCTTTTGAGTAGCAAAACTTTGAGGACACGAATTCGCTTGCAATGTAATTGCCTCGCGTCTACCAAAGTACGCGACGTGCCTCTACGCCAATTTTTGTCCAAGCAGGTAGATCATCAAACTACTAGTAGGACAAAATGAAATAAACGGCCTAATCGAGCTTTTCCAACGCAGTTGCGATGCGTGACGAGTCATTGCGGCCACGAGGTGATCCGTCGCGAGTCGTGACGCGATGCTCTGGCGGATACAAAATCATAATAATATTGTAGAGCTGGAAACTGATAGCACGGTAATTTAGTTTGTATTTAGATACTAATAGCCAACTTCTGTATAATTTCAACTTATTTCTTTGTTATTAATCAGGAGTATAATATATATAGGAAAAATAGGATGACAGGAACAATAAAATGTTATAATTTATACAACGTTTATCTCATATACTCTCAGCCAGATTATCCAACCATACTTAAACTTAACAAGGGTATATTAAGGTAATATAAAAAGAACTTTAAACTAATTATAACTATTTTTACATTTTCCATTTACGCTCATGCATATTTATTACTTAGGTGTACGTTTGATACATTCTACTCCTTTATGAAAGGGTGAAATGCCAACATGTCTCGATCACAACCGTTTATTCTTACTTTGTACAAAACCATTTGCTTTGAAATGTCTAAAATTAAATGTGCCCACAAATTTTAAATACCTGAAAGCTAAGCTTAAAGGTAATTAATAATACATCTTGAAATGCATTGCCTCGTCGTAGGCTATACAACAAATTACAAATATAACTTTTTTTAATTTTCATGGGGATCTTCACCGGAGTGCCACGTCCATTGCACGATACCGTATGCCGGAGAGATTTGAAGCTTTAATATAAATATATATACATAAAACATATTATGTATTAATGTACGAGTCGAATAAAGACAAATGAGGAGGTACTAATCTAATTTGTTCATAATTTCATATTCTAAAATAAAAATATGTTTACTGAGGGAAACTAAGCGGTTCATTAAATGGCCCGCCGAACAGAATTATTCCAGCGGGAAAACGCTATGACTGGCCTAAGATAAAAAATACAATGCCTGTTCTGTTATATGTGTTATTGCTCTGTTTGCCATCAAGCTGTTTGCTGGTTCATTATTTCCACCGTGCAAAACTCAATTTATGGTTTAGCCGATTGCCTGTTGACATTGATGTAGTAATGAAGGTTTTGTTAGCTGATTATTTTTTATTTGCTTGTTATCACTCATGTCCAGAGCTGTAATCTTCAGAGCCTGATAGCCCGTAGCTGCCGTGGTCGCCGCCCTCGAAGCTCACGGGAGAGTCTCCGTAGCCCCCGTCATGGCCCTCGTCAGCGGCGCCCCAGCCATGACCTGGAATAAAGAACAATTGGTAGATTATTAACGAGGTTTACTAAGATATCAATGGTTATCGGGAAACGCACCGAAAATAAAGTTCACCGATCAAGGATAGTTCTCAGTAGATCTTTTAGCACAGCTGAGGCTGCTGAGACTTTTTGTCTTCGCAGTACCTTCACAAAAACCGTATCGAAATCGGTCCATCAGTTTGAAAGCTACAATGCAACAAACATACACACACACACAGACAGATGTCGACGTCAAACTTATAACACCCATCTTTTTGCGTCGGGGGAGAGATGAAGGAGTGATTTGTGATATATTATTGTGTAGAAGAGTAATGATTAAAATAGTTATCAATTCAAGGGGAAGGGTGGTTATCAGTAAATTCTTCATCCATTCTGTCAATTTTCCGCTAGGGACCAACACTAAATATTATCCTGTTGCCAAAGCAACACTGAGCTAACCGTAGAGGCTTCAGTTATGTAGGTGAGGTAGAAGGACTAAGCCAACTAAATACATATATCACAAGCATTTGTCACTACGAAATTGACAATCTAACAACAGGTTTGTATGCTTGTTATACTATGCATTATCTAGTTGTAATAGCGTGTGAGAGCGATGGTGGCCGAACGGTTTAGGCGTGCGACTTACAAGACGCCAACACCGAGTTCGAATCCTCTCGGCCCCGCACCTATGACTTAATAAGTTATGTGCGGATTTGCCATCGCTCAAACCGGTGAAGGAAAACATCGTGAGGAAACCGGCATGTCCAAGAACTGCAACATTCAAGGGCATGCGACAGGTACCAACTCGCACTGGGCCAGCGTGGTAGATTACAGCCCATACTCTCTCTCTGAGAGAAGGCCGGAGTCCCAGCAGTGGGAACGTGAAAGGCTGATGATGATATCAAATAGTATGTAGTAGAGACTATTAACGGACAATAAAGCTGTGTGATAAATGATGTTTAATGAACGTGATTTCAAATTGTAACAATTGAGTTGATGTCTATGTCTACGACTACACTCATAACAGTAAACTATATGCTTGTAAAACTATCTAATTTGCCGTCACTTAATATTTGAAATTTGAAAGGGTACCATTACTTTAAGCAAACTGCGTAACCTAACGCATGGTGTGCATGTCTATTACTCAACACTGACGAGTACAAATAAATAATCGCATATGCATCTCATAATAATAGTCATTACGTCATCACATCAACAAAATGATTTAGAAAGGCAGGAAGTGCGGAGTTTCCGTTTACGTGCCTGAATCGTACGCGTGTTTAACGATCATCAGGATCAATTTCTGTCGGTTAGTAACGTTGTTAGTAATAGTGGTGTATGTTACTCACTACCTTATTTTATTAGAAGCAGGATCCGATAAAAAACCTAAACTGATTATCAACCCGACATGAAACCCTCATCACAATGCTCAAATTTAGTATCACAGAAAATTTGTTACTAATAAAAGAGCCGAGTCATATACCATTTATACTTTTCTACACAGATACAGACACATATTTCCACAACAAACACATTTTATAATACTATTGGGATATGTCTGTAAATATTCTTACCTCCACCTCCATGCGGCGCGGCTTTAGGTTCGCCGTAGGTGTACCCGAGGACCTCATAGTGGTCGTCACCACCACCGCCGCCACTCTTGTGGTGCACATGCTTTACAATTGTGTGCTTATGGTGATGATGCTTCACTAGCACCGGCACGTGGATGATGACCTTTTTGTGGCCCCCACCGTGACCTCCAGCCTCGATCAGGGCTGAGAGAACTGCTAAGGAGACCAGCGTGAGCTAGAAATTAAAAGAAAAACTTCATAAGTTTGTTATCCCACACTACATCGATGCGAGTTGAAAATCCTGGCTCAAGTAGGCTATAGTTTAATGCTCTAGTAGGTACAACTGTGCAGCGGGCTCATAGATGTTACGCCTTCGGACGGTCACTGATAAATGCGAGGACGAAGTAACGCTTAGCTACCTGAGTAAGTACAAACAATGATCTGAAGTACCTAGTTGACAAACAGATAAAATTTCTCTAGTTTTCTGTAGAAAAATACTTCTCACCTAAATCCGCAACGTTCAATCGTTGCTCCTAATAAAGACTTGGCGGAAATGAATTCTATCGAGTTAATCGTAATAAACAATCGCAAAGCACATGTTATCAAATCGTTAGCCACACAAGAATACAATAAATAATCGCTCGTATTCGCCTTAAAACTATGGAATCATGAACCTTGATGAAGACAAAATATAAATTGTATGCTGGCAATAACAACAATAGTAATAGCCAGCTGTTTACAAATAAAGAATAAAGTAACGTAACTTTCTAAGTCTGCATCTATCTTTACATAACTGATAGAAAAAGAAAATAACACGTCCAGTAATTCAGGTAGACCGAGAGAGGTGAGAGGCTCCATTGAAGTTTTGTTTTGTTAATCTTTTGCTTCTTTTTTAAAACATTAATGGCAGACGTAGTTTAATTCAATAGAGCGCAGTCCATATAAAAGAAAGCCTGCTGCATTGTCGTTAAAGTATTGCCTGTTGACATTGACTTATTTATAATTTATTACCAAGATACCTATGACTATACGGACGAATCTATCTTTATTTCTTTATAAAGGTACATTGCATTCGAATGCTTTTTTTGGTAAGGTACTAAGTGTTTTACTGCCATTGTCTTTAGTATCTACTTGAATGAAGCAATGATTAGAAATCTATGACAAGTTTTTTTTTCATTTGTTTTATAATAAGGTATTGAGACACAGCTTCTAGTAATAGAGGTCAGTATACGCAGGCTCTCTCGTTTAACTTAGCTTTTACAATGTTTAAGAGACCATTCATAACGCTTTCTGATCTGATTTCAGAATAATCGCATGTTTTTTTAGTGAACGAACTTAAGATAAAACAACGATATAAAAAATATCTGTTCCTCAGAAGAAGTTTTTGGTTAAATAGCTATATTTTGTATACATTCAAAATTTAATCAGTAATGGCTTTGAAATTTTTAACATAATTTTGCTATTCCTTATTTCTCATTAAAACCGTAGTTCAACCATGACTTGAATGTTGTTGAATTTCCCGCCCTTCCCGTCTTAGATACCTTTCAATTCGTTTTTAGTTAAACCTTTTATATTTTCAGAAATTTATGTTAAGTCCATGCCATGTGATAAATAACGGGACAATACAAATAATAACTAATTAACACAAACAGTTTGTCACAAGCCTATGTATGAAGTCCAAAATCCTGCAGCACACCACCAGTTGGCGGCGTTTTTCTATTCATCGAAATACATATTGAATATTAAATAATAATCATGTTCTGATCAATGTACTCACCAAAAGTCGTGCAGACATCGTGTGAGTAGTAAGTGGTGATAGAACAGAGTGTGACCGAGCGCGGAAACAGTCAGCGGGTGTGTGATAAAGAGATTAGACAAAACTTCCTTTTATATCGCAACGTGGTCGCGTTTCGCGACACTGCATCTTGCTGACTCTAATACGATCCAAACAACATCCAACATAGACCAATTTCAGTTTTAACGCAAAGAATTAGAGTTTAGTTTCCAAAAGCATAGAGTATTCAATACAATTTGTCGATAGTTGTGAATTTTCAACCTGAATACTCGAACACAAAGCTCATTTTTCATAAAGTGGCCGCTAGTTAAATGTCTATTATTAAAGTGAAAATGTAGTCTCTAGATCGTCACCGTAGAGTGGAAATTCGATCGGAGTAAGTGAGATGAAAATATAGTTCAAGATTACTATCAGTTAAATAAGATGTGCGTATGAACTGGGAGGGCACACAATGTTACCTAAGGAGTCATTAGAAACGGTTTCAAATAAGAATAATTTAGACGTACTTTTTTAATTACACATTTAAAAAGCGTTTAAACATGAGAATATGAAGGACAGAGTGCGTGTGTAGTACTTTTTACAAAAAGCATTAGAACAATATGCTTGCATGATTGATAGGTGTTAGATCAGTGAGACCTACTGACTAAAATGCATATGAGCTTTCTTACAATTCAGTTACAGTTATGGGGGTCTGTCTGATCGTAGACATAGATTAAAAAAGATCTATTTTTGAGAGAAGCGTGCTTGAGTGATTATATTATTATGAAAACGAACAAAATTTTTTTAACAGGCTTAATTTTTTCACAATCGTCAAGTAATCTATTGATATACATAATTTGTTTCGTAATTCAATTTTACTACATTTCTCAAGGTTACATATACATAAGTTACAATTAAATTAGAGCTGAAGCGATGGTTGAATCAACACACACCATATTAAGTGAAATGGCAGCCAACCTTCCAAACAGAAAAACGATAAATAGTTGAAACCCTTAATTTAAAGGTTCAAGTAACGTAATAGTAGGTAGTTAGTCGATTTCAGTTAGCTTTTTGAGAACTATTTCAATGCACTAAGGCTGGTTGTCATTTCATACAAATATGTCACTCAATCACTACTCAAGTATTGAGCATCGCTTGAGCATCATTCTAGAATACCAGCCTAAAAGTTTCAGTTAGAGTTTAACAATACTAGTACAGATCGATAGAAAAACTAGGCAATAGTTCAGGAAGAGATGCGTTGTAAAGTATGCAATATCCGAAGGAATATATTGTTGCAGAAACGCACGGGTGTGTGTGAGAGAACGGAAGTGCTCTCACTTTTGCTACCATTCCGTCGAAAGGGAATCTGATGAGATTATAACTGCAGATATAAATATCGCAATTACCGTTCTGCCGTGGCTAGTATGCTGGCTAATCAACATACTAAATGAGTAGGAGTTGTGCAATCGTTTCGTTATTATGTGCATTTCTGGACTCTGTACTTGTTGTCTTCGTCGAGCCTTGTCATTAAATATTATAGAGTAATAACAAACACACCCACACAATCCCTTACTTATTACTCGTCTAAATGCGAAAGTAACTCTGTCTGTCTGTCTGTCTGTTACTCTTTCACGCCTAAACTACTGAACCGATTTAAATGAAACTTGGTACGGAGTTAGTTTGAATCCTGAGGAAGGACATAAGATACTTTTTATCGCGATAAACTGTAGCCCACGCGGGTGATACCGCGGGAAACAGCTAGTAACTTACATCGGAAGATTTCCTATACCTAGGGTATACAGATACTGCGTTATAAATACGATAAACATAATACTCGTAGCAGTTTGTCGATTTCAAAGTTTATTTTAATGTCAGAACAATCTACATTATGTATTATTTTCGAGACAGTTCTTTAAGATAGCGTGTTTTTGACATATAAGGAAGCGAGATATTATGAAATATTTTGCATAGTACGAGTCTATAATTTTTTTTTATTGTATATGTAATTGTATACTCGCAGTAACCCGTCATCCCGCAGCAACATTTCGCCTATAGTTGCATTTTTTCAGGGCATGAGTTATCTTTTTAAATTCGTTAAGCCATTTCAGAGTGAAGAAAAAAGTCACAAATATATACTCGTACCTTCAATCACTCACAAACTTTTGCATTTATAATAATATTAGTGTGATATAGTAATATAAATATGAAATGTCTGTTAGTTATTTAATTAAATTATCTCAATAAGTATATGTATGCCGTCTTTCTTTGCCTACTTTCTCTCCAAATATTTACAATGTAATAAATTCGGATTACCGCAGTAACGAACCAAAACACGAAGGATTGTTAAGTTGTAAACACCCCTTGTATATGGACCGTAGATCACCCATTTTTAGATCATCAGCCCTTCCCGTTACCCCAATTAAATAAATAAAGGTTTCTAAATAATAAAAGTTAATTATTTAACAGCGATATCGATAGTCTACGGTCAACTTCCGCTCAGCCATCCGTGGCGGGCGTTCCACTCGAAACAAGAGAGTTTCCTGTATTCGCCAGAAGGTCATGTGAAGAAATAACTATAATATTACTAAAACAACTTTATAAAAACAAAAAAGTTTCACTTGGGCTGTTTATTGATCAGTAGACAGATGCTGGTATTACTGTTGGTAGCTGGTTAGTGTAGCGCTGTAGTGTAATACAAAAGACATCAACGCGTGCTTCTACGAGTAATTTGTTGTCTACGAGATTTTGTGCGTTAACATATTTTATTGATTTTGTCAAGTAAATTTTATAGTAATAATTATGGCATTATATTAACGTTTACTATAGTTACAATAAGTTTGTTAGTAATAAATAATAATAATAATAATAAATATCGGGGACAATTGCACACAAATTGACCTAGCCCCAAATTAAGCTCGAAACTTGTGTTATAGTACTAGACAACGATATATGTACATCTATACTAATATTATAAAGCTGCAGAGTTTGTTTGTTTGTTTGTTTGTTTGTTTGTTTGTTTGTTTGTTTGTTTGTTTGAACGCGCTAATCTCAGGAACTACTGGTCCGATTTGAAAAATTCTTTCAGTGTTGGATAGTCCATTTATCGAGGAAGGCTTTAGGCTATATTTTATTTCCAAAAAAATTAGGGATCCGTTAGAAAATTGCTATTTTGCAACCCAAGGTGTGAAATCGAAAACCTATTTTTGCGTGCGCTGCAAATACTATTGACACTAGAACAAAATAATGTATTACGGGTTTGTAGGTCTCATTTAGATCTACAAAAAAGTCCGCGAGAGCATATGTCTAACTATTATAGTTATGCCACAATAAGTGATCTTTTATTTTAAAAATTTAATTTTTAATGCCGCCGCTAGAAAAGGCTCTTTATTTGTATCTTGGTATTAATCCTTATCAAAATAAATTACTTCTTATATAAAACTGCTTCAATGCCTTTATATAACTTTTTGAATCATTTAATTCGGACATTCCATTCGAAAGATATCACGAGTTTAAAAATGTAAGTAGTAGTAGAAAAATAAAACCGCCGCACCGCAGCGCAGCGGGAAACGCGGTGAGGTGAATCTATGAAATAGGTAAAGTGCGGTCGCGGACCAGGAAGACCTATAACTGCGCGGTTCAAACGTGCGGTCCAAGAAAAATTAACTTAGAATTAAAATAGGATAATGGGTACCTACAGCAGGTAACGCGTTGAGGGGCACCGAAGTGCGGGAATAATTTTGGAGTATACGGAAAATATACGCTATCGCGCCTAAACTACTGAACCGATTTAAATGAAATTTGGTATAGAGATAATTTGAGCCCCGGGGAAGGGACATAGGATACTTTTTATCGCGATAAACTGTAGCCCACGCGGGTGAAACCGCGAGGAACAGCTAGTACTTATATAAAGAGAAATAAATTAATAAGAGATAGTGAAGTACTTGTAAGAACAAGATTTTTTTTCTTTACCTATAATTTTTAAAAACAACTCTTTCCCTCTTAGTTTGTTCTTTTTGACTCAAAATATGGTGCTTACTTAGGTTTACGAGCTTAGTTATTTATGACTAAATGAATCGCTTTTTTCAGTTTCATTTTTGTGATGATGTGATGAATGTGATTTTAATTTTAATTTACAAGTGCGCAAATAGGTCGTTACGATGGTCCACCACTCCATCCCGTTGACAATCGTTTAATTCTGGGTTCATTTAAAAATATTTGAATAGCATTTTTTTGTTGTTCCGAGTTAAATAAGCAATGTACATTACATCCTTTTTGGAAATCTGGCATCAGTGAAAAAGTATTACACTTTTTTACACTATTATAATAAAATTTATGATAGGTATAGCTTCAGACAGTTTGTATATTTAGTGTCAAGTATTAAATTGTTATAAAGGTACATAAATGATGATGAGATGATGTGCCACCAAAGTTACAAGCACGATATTCCATAAAACACTTTACTTTACACATACTTTTTGGAGCAACTAATATAGTTACTTTTAACAAGTTCATTTCAATTTCCTACACTTGTACTCATTAACAAATTCCTATATGGTTATAAATTCACCAATATCACACATTACCATCCTAAGAAACCAACGTTTTGGAAATAAAAGTAAAGTTTCCTGTCAACAAATCTACCACCAAAACGATTCGTAGACACACACACTCACACATGCTAAATGTAAACGAAGGGAAGGGTATATTAGTACGTGGAATGAAACTAGATGGCGTTAGTAGAAAAATTAGAACTCGCAAGCGTTTCATTCGCTGCGAACAAAGGGGTTTCGCCGCTGACATTATACTGTACAAATCATTCCTTGATTGTACAATACATTTCCTTCAGTCAATTTTTGACCGCGCGATTGGTCCTTATAAGGTCCCTCGTCGCCTATAAATCATTATGAGTTATTATATACTGCTCTGCTCGATCTTTATAGTACCTGCCTGCGTACAATAAAGATTAAAATAAAATACCTATCGTAGCAGCAAAATATACAAATATTATAATTTTATATTAACGAACTGAAATTCAGCACTGGCTTATAACCGGTAATTATTTAACGGCATCCGCGTCAGGTCCCAATTTGACGAAATCGCGTTTTATTTCAGTGATAGTGATATGATATTTGCAAGTTAAGTCTGTAAAATCAAGCTGCCATGGTTATTTAATACTAACTGAGAAGGTGAAACGACCCAAAGTGAGTCTTGGCCTCCGATAACAAAAGACGCCACTTCTGTCTGTCCTGCGCCACCTGCATGTCCTTCACCTGGAGCTCGCGCAAGTCTTTCCTTCCTTCGTAATGTCTAGTTAATTGTAAAACGAATTCCGAACAGAAAAATTTCATATTCATAATATTGAGCCCAACTCATAGATCAGTGAGTTACCCTTGTTCTATGTCAGACTGGTAATATAATATATCCTAATAATAATATTATAAATTCAAAATTTTTTGTGTGTATTTGTATATTTCTTACCACGTAGGTACCACTGAAACTACTTAACTGATTTGATGAAATTTGGAATGGAGACAGCTGATACCCTGGATTAACATATAGGCTACTTTATATCTCAGAAAAAGGTTCCTGTGGGATAACGAAAAGCTAGTAGCTAGGTCACAACTAGTATATTGATAAAATTAGAGTTCCTGATCACACAATAACACAAACATTTTTTGTTCGGTTACATAACTTGCCCACTTTATAATTTTACAGTAAACTTTTAACAATGAGAAAATGTGAAGGTCAACATATTTTTTGTCTCACTTTGCCAAGCTTAAAAACTAAGATACTTATGTAGAGTTTCTCATGAAAACAGCTGTGACCCTGTGACCAATGAAGAAACAGTCAGGCGCGTAGGCGGACAGACAAATAGACAGACATTCATGTTTCAATGATTATAAAAGGTTTCCGTTTTTTTATTTTGACATACGGATTGATTATATTATCAAACCGAACCGAATACTTACATAATGGTAGGTATATGAGCTATCGCAGCACTTTCACAACCGTATAGCTGTTTATTTTTTATTTTATGCTTTTTTTCTTCCTTTTGACAGCGTAGCGTATTTCTGCAAGTCATCTAATGTTAAGTGACAATATGGTCGAAGGTGGTGCTACACGCTACACCTGGATTGAGAACTAGCTCTCAAATGGCGGAACACACTGATAGGTGCTATGCGTCAAATTCTTAACTTGAGGGTGGGTTGTCTAAAATGATTGAGACATAATATTGGAAATCAAACCAGGTTGAACTAAATTACATCTACTAACCACACTATCACATCACATTTGCATTGTAAATGCGAAAGATTATATGTGTGAGTGTGTATATTGGTTAATACCTCAGGCTGAGACAGTTTAACGGATTTGAGTGAGTTTAAATAAGAGATACCTGGGAAAAACCATAGATTATACCTTAAAGTTACTTTCTTCCACATGTAAGTTTATAACGTTAAAATAAGTCCTTTCAGCTCTTACACTCATAAATAAATTTTATTGTCAATTTTTTCCATGAACTTAACTGAACGAAGAAAGAGATAATAGTAATAAAATATAATAAATAATAGGGGACCTTTGCACACAAATTGACCTAGACCTAAATGTGTGTATGGTTCTTATATTCTCAACTAATTTATGATTTTTAATAAGTATTTAAATTCATATTTACTTTGTTTCAATATGTTCTTGTAATCATAGTCTTACTTCTTTGGTTCGTACAAACAGTTAAATTAAAGAGAAGAAAATTAAATTTACATTAACTCATTTGAATTACGATATTGAAATTTCTGATTTCATTTTTGTTCTATGTGGGTGGCATCTTACTACCCACTGAGTTGTGAAGCATTAATTCAATCAGTATCGTAACTTAAACGGATATTTAGTTTCACTGTTTCAATAATAACTACTGTGTAGTACCTATATAATAGAGAAACAATTTTAAATCTCGTTACAGTTTTTTCTTGTAAACTAGATGTTGCCTTGCGGTTCAATCCACCCATCTTTTCGGTTTTGCTATCTTTGTACTAAATTTTATTTTATTACGTCTGTCTGTACGTTGGTATGATTGATTAACAAATACCAAAACTTTTGCAATTATTATATTAGTAGGAGGTAGGATAAGTATACCAAATACTCAAAGGATGAAAACTAAAATATATACCTGTAAGCATTGCCATACTTTGTTATCAAAATAAGAACAATAATTTCAACTTTACAATTGCATCTAGCGTCTCAAGCAAGCTTATTGCAGAGATGAAGCACTGGATTATATTGTCACAGCGGTAGGCCCGGCTCCTCCAAGTGCGCTAGGTCCCTCGCCGCTTTGATATTTCATCTTACCCTCCGTCCCCTTTAACTATACCAATTAATTAAGGCCCCCAAGCTTTACTTCGATTGACGGTAGTCATTTGTTGAATGGAAGTGACGGTTATATTGCTCTATAAGGAATGCCTTTTTGTAACGGGACCGTGTTGGGCTACATTGTAGAATTAATATTGATGTAAATCGGCACTAGCCGCATTATTATTTTTCATCTTAATAGTTAGTTACTTAGTACTTAGTAACAGTAGTAGTAATTTGATTTAAAAAATGATACGAATTATCTATCAAATCTTAATGCCAAGATTTATTTATTGTCTCTTTTTCGGCATATTATTACTTGGTTAATAATTTAAAATCAGTAATATACGAGTACGCAAGTGCATAGTAAAAGTATTGGTATTTTATACATTAGGTATATTATTATATGTATAGGAGTGTGACAAACTTTTAGTTAGCAGCTCCACCTAGCACAAAGTCAGTGAAACACAATCTTGCAAACAGTAAATGGTACAACCGTATAAGCCAGCGCTGCGGTACATTTATCAATGAAAGCAAATCTTTGCGGTTGTACAAGGTTCAATTTTATATATGTGGAATAGATGGCAGCAGAGGGTATTTATAGATAATGTTCTTTCTATGTTCTAAATAAAAGTTTATGTTATTAAAAAAAACATCTTGTATTCTTCATTTGGAACTGTATCGCACAGTATTCAATATTTTTTTGCGTGATAAAATGATACATTATTAAGTTAATCTGATGTAAATTCACCCAATTACTGTAGTAGTAGTAATTTGAGTACCAAGTAGAAAGCTGAGCCTTGCTATGTTCAGATGATGGAAGGTCAGCCATGGACTTCTCAGCCGATTCACCGTAACACAAAAAAAATGTAAAATGTACAGATAAGCCGACTTTCTAATATACCCGCTAGACGTCCGGCCTCTCTTCCTTGTATATAATAAATCTTAAGGAGTCCTCCACTCAATACGCTGGTTCTCAAACTGTTTTTGAAACATTTATTGAGACTCACACAAGCTAAAAAATTTCGAATAAAGTTTGTATGTTCACTCTCACTGTGTGTTGGTGTATACTTTTATCGTTGCTGGATAATTTGAAAGATTTTTTAGTTCATTTAAAAGTTTACGTTATGTTTAGCTACTAAGTGCGTAAGATATAGAACGAGTTTGATCTTATTTTGTATCTCTTGACTGAAAATAGAATATTATTTTTAGATCTTGAAACAGGATACACAAAAAATACCAATAAACATAAATTCTAATAAGACCAAAATTATAGTTACAGAACATAGATGTACATCGAACACACTAAATAAACAACGCACCAAAGTTTTACAACCACTGTCTGACATTTTAATGTGGCCTAATAATCAGAATAGGAATAAAAAGTCTCGAGTGTACCGGTGGGCTTTAGCAGGACTGTAGATTGATGCTTCTCTCGAAGGGACAGCGTAGAGCTGCCCTCTTATCGAGCCACTTTTTTTCCTTTTTATCTTTAGTTTGAATATCCCCGCTAGGTATCGTTCGTTTGTATGATGCGATCCGAACCCCTTTGACGAACAACACTTAAAAGTAAGAAGTTTTTTTACTAAGTTTTTTTGCATTGGCCCCACATCATCGGCGCTGGAAAAGAAGTCTCCAGCGGCCGTGGGCGCCATGAGGCATTAGAGAAAGTTTAGGAGAGGGCATAGTGAAGAGAACATAGTAAAGAGATTAATAAGATTAATTACAATTGGAAAAGTATGTTCTTTGACCAGTGTCATTTTTTTATTATTTACATAATTAATTGATGTATTTTAGTTTATGATTATGTGCAAATAAATTACCTACAACCTACAACATAAACATAAGAAAACAGAAAAATAAAATCGCAGCCTAAGCAAAATTAATATTTACTTACTTAAGTTATTAATTTAAAATCGGTGGATCATGGGAAAAGACAACAGCAATTACTAAGTTTTTATACCTTATTGGACACATGAAGCAGTGGTAAAAGTATCGTGTCGTGTAAAGGTATTTTCAATAAGGGAATGCATGATCATGTGAATGAACTCCCATATCCACGTGGTTCGATGATACTTGTTGTGTCTTTCTTGTTCTTTTAGTGTTTGTTTCTATATCTATGTGAAGTGATGGTTGCGCAATTTCCGTATTAAAAGACTATGGCCTTGTGGTATAGATTATTCTTCAGAATTTGCTCGCATTGACCACTATCTCATGAAAAATATAAAATCTATGCAATTACAGAACTCATTTTTGTTCAAATAAAATAGCTAAGAACTGTTGTTTTCGTCATAATGCAAACTACGCATGTGCGCACGAGGTATTGGATGTTTTTCAACGATATTGGCGTGTAATATAATTAAGCCTATAAATAGCTATTAGCACTGTAACGAAGTGAATCACTCATAATCATAACAACACGCACCTTTATTGATAGCTGCTAATTAACGGTGTAAGCACTCCTATTGTTATTGCCCGTCGTGGAATATTTAAGGATGTTACCGCATTACTGAATACAAAAAATACAAAATAAGCGTGATGATATACCTACGTACAAAATAATCACTCTTTTGGAAATCTTCTTCGCAATTTGATCCTTCTCCTGATGGATATAACATACGGAGCCGAGTCGTACAATCACGGTATATACGACCAGTCCACCGATTCAAAGTTGCTCAGAGATCTATGAAAAGGGCTATGCGTGTAATATATGTATAATTAGCAATCTGATATAGCAACTTGTCATAATTATAAGCCGCAGAACCAACAACCGTCGGGGTAGATGTGTTATTGAGTGGAGACTACGACTTGGCAAACGTAGTGTAAGATGTCATCCAACTAGGTGAAACAACGACTTGGCCTCCATTATATCAAACTTGTTATGCATCACTAAGCATACGTACTTGCTGATAGAAGTTATATCCAAGTAGAATAGTTGCGTGCCGGCGGCATCGTATCGTATTTCCTGTACTTACGCTGGCGGCGGTGAAACTCATGAAAATTCACCTATCAGGGAAACGATATCGGGAAAGTGATTTATTATTAAAACCGAAAATTTAATTACCCAACTAATTTAAAGAGAATATTGCAGTTACATTTTATTAACAATATGCAATAAACTATGCTTCCTTGGTATAACTATAGCCCATTCATGTCAATAGTGCTTGTTTACTTCCTACAACTTATATATTTTACTTCGTTTCTTTGCATTGTTAAAAAATTGTGAGAAAGACTCGTAGTATATCGCAAATAATACCTACAGCTGATAAAAAGGGCGTCAAAATACTGCCTCATTTTATAAAACCTCGTCAGCTAAAGTACAAAAGGCTCATAAATTTTATTCCCAGTTTCCATATCCTAAGCATACTTACATTGTTAACGATGCGTATTTTTTAAGTTTGGTTATTTTTCTGGTGTCCCTTGGAGTATGACACCCTGAAAACACATAGATAAGAGTAGTTAAAAAGTTGAGAGATAAGTCACCACAGGTATCTTCAAACTACCTTAAAACTAACAAAAATAAAGTAAAAACTCACAAATCGTTAAATAAAAAATTATGTTTACAATAAATATTTGTTTCCACTGTCGGATCGCTTATAATGAGTGTGTTGTATTAAAGGCTTTTTGATGGGTGCATTAAAATGGGCAACGAGCCCGGCCCTTTTTATGGCAGCTAAAGTGGCATCACTGGAGCGTGGCACTGGCCCAGATAACAATTTGATAGTAATAAAAACGTTCAGAAATTGGTCACAATTACCCTGGTTACAGCCTCGTATCATTTTAATAGCGACTTCCCATTTGGTGTGGGAACAAGGCGGGGTGAGACACGCCACGGCTTGTCTAAACAACTTTAACTTAAACTTAACATGTCCTCGTCTAAACGAGGCATGCACTTAACCCTGCGCTACTAGTGCACGGTCAGTAACTCAAATTTTAACTCGTACGTCTTATGAAAAGATCTAATTAGGAAATATGTATCATTAAATGTACATTTAACCTATATAGCGCTTTTTGAATTAACCATGATATTATAACAAGTCACCTAGAAAATGGATTTTTAGAAATCCTTTTATATTTGATGTCTACACCCTGATAAGAAACATATATTTCAGATTTAAAGCATTTGTTTTTGCAATTTTCGAGATTTCGTGAATAAAATCAGTCAGTGGTATCTGTTCTGTTATATTTGAACAGATTTAGTATTTGAACAAAACATATTCATAAAAAATGACCACCAAATAATTTATGTAGGTATACTACACTTACAATATACGTCGGAACCGGTACTTAAATCGATCAAATTTTTGCCCTAAAATATCAATTTCTCATAATAAGCGATCACAGACGGCCATCCCTGGCTTACAGCGGGGCAAACAGCAGCAGCACCTGGCTCATCCGGAGAAAGCGGGAAGCACAACACGGCCAGAAAAACAACGCGAACATTTCACTGTTACATGAGTATAGCAACAATTTAATTTATCGGTTACGTCTGTGCATTTGGGCATTGAGGTTAAGATGTTTGAAACATTATTATACTGGCAAGTCAGAAACCCTTTTGTTTGACTCATTATATTTATAGTGAATTTAAAAAGTTACTCTTGACTAATTATAATTGCAGACTTTCAAAAATTTAATCTTCTAAACATATTACCATTAAAATATAATTCAGCAGATAACATTATAGAAGGAAGACATAATAGCCTTTTTAAAAATAGTCTATTTTTACATATTTTTTTATTATAACAAATGTTTAAATAAATTATAATTTAAGTAGTAGTATAATTTTAGGTTAGGGTATGATGGAGATGGCATACCATTTGTAAAAGCTTCTAAGTTAAATTAATAATTCCAAAAAGAGTTCAATAAAAGGTAACTCTAATCTAAAATATATGAAGTATGTAACAAGCAAGTCATACATGCTGTTACACGTAAAACACACCTATAAGTTGTCAATGTAACTAGATTACTATACGCATTAAAGCGTGCATAGAATCGGATACTGAACGCAATGGGAGTGCGTAGCCGACCGTGCCGCCGCCGGCGTAAGTGCAGCGGTCATGGATAGTTGATGTAATTAATTCCACTAATGCATCGTAATCACTCCCTCTATCTTCGCTTTTAAATGCATCGGGAAATCTTTAAGGGTTCCGTAACTCATTATTATGTGATATTGGAATTTTTATGGGACTACATTGTTGCCGGATGGGCTTTAATGATTTAAATCAGCGGTCGACAACCCGCGGGCTGCGTGCGGTATTCAGCCCTTAAAATCTCATTAGTTTAAGTTGTTATTGCTACTTTAACATTCCTAAAAATTTTACCCAAAGAAGTTCAAATAATATGTTAAAAATAGTTTTTTAACTAGATGTTAAGTAACACGATAGCTGCGGCCTGGCCCGCCACAATTTAGATTAAAGGTAGGTAAGAAGGCAGATCACAAGTGGTTTTCCATAACAATCTTCTTGTATATTCTTTTAGACAAACACATAGGTAAAACCCTTTTTCACTTACCTCTTCCACGGTAATTACCCTAATTATAAAATCAAACCATTCGCTGGAACGAAGAGCTCCTCTCCTACCAAGCGTCGCCCGTCTTTTGATCCCCGCTAAAACTAAAAGTCTCAAACATTGCATTCATATTTTTATTCCTTTGTTTATCAAAAGGTTGCTGACCGCTGATTTAAATAGGTAACGGTCTTAAATGATAAGTGTAACAGGAGTATGTTTGGTTTCTGTCCGAGTGCCTTAGACGTACTTTTTTAAAAATACTTTAACGCGCGGGCTATTAGCGGTCATTTTTATTGTTATAATATCTACCTACATAATTATCTATAATATAATTATGTATATCAAATAGAAGTTGACAAAATATCTATCTACTTATCATCTTTATATACATAATTCTAGTGGTTGTGAAATCGATACTAACATTTGTAAAAGCGTTACTTTTATGTCATATTTTAATGTATTTCTTCTAAATAAATAAAACACAATTTAATTCTAGTGTACGTGTGTATGTCACTGAACTCCTCCTAAAGCGCTGGACCGATTCGAATGATATTTTTTTGTATTTTTGGGTGGCGCCCTGGATGGTTTAGATTCACAAATCAGCCCGGCAGATAGCGCTGCTTTCTAGTATACAAAAATCTTCTCTAATATTTGTTATCGAATTCTTCCGCAACGGCTTGACCGATTTTATGTTTTGTTTTTATTTTGGTAGGTGTGACAATAAATAGGTCGGAGACTATTTTGTATTTGAACAGAACATATTGTATTGCATGTAGTTGTAGGTACAGGTAGTTTATAATCGTTACAGGATGCCAACACACAGACAAAGTAATGGCTTTCCTCGCTATAGAAAGAAGCACATCAATCTAGACGGAGCATTAATGCACGTTAATGAATGAATACCCGTTTGCGTGTCTACGTACGCACTTTTGCTGGTTGTATAAAAACAGCGACCCGGTCCGCGGATTTTTCCGGGTCGGCAAAGATTTCAACAGCGTGAGGATTTCCCATTTTCTCGCGGAAACCTTGTATATTGACTTATTGAAAGAAGTCAATTTAATGAAAAAGCGTGACGCACATAACCAGACGAGCGACCTCATCTTGTCACACTCGGTTATTTAAAAAGTGTATGTTGTTCTTTAGGATTTACACTGTTTATAGCTACTACATTAAAACAAAATCGCTCTGCCGTTTTGATGCAAAGTAAGACGAACAAATGAACAAACAGACGTTTCACTTATATTTACATTAGTTAGGTACGAGTATATTGGGATAGGAATTAAAAGATTGATAAATGAGTTTTTGATGTCAGTTCTTGATTTACATATATGTTGATGTTGTTGTCGTTGGGTAGGTAGGTACCTACTGTTTATTTAATAGCGCTCTATGGTGTATTTTAGCTGCTTTAGTAAAAGTTTTAAATCTTTTTGTATGTTCTTTTTTTTGTTTTGTTTATATGCAAAAAATGACCAGATTATGTTTTCACATCGATAGCGGCACATACTTGATCTTTCGCAGCAAATTGCAATGTGCGTATGCAACTGCACATTGCAATTTGAACTGCACTGCGCCCGCGCAGACTGCGAAGCGTAATTCTTTCAGGCGTGAAAATAAAAGTTATAAATGATCACGCGCACCGAAGTCATTATCATATGAGCTTGAAGGCCACTGCGGTTTCCACTTGTGTTGAACTGTAACGAAAAACATTAAAAATAAAGTTTTTTTTCCAAGAGTTTCGTTCCGTCACCGTCAACAGCAGAAGGCGACAATGGATTTGTTGAAATTGGTCGGTATCAACGTATTTTCGAAAATGTAAATGTGTGTGTGCGTGTGTGTGTCCAAGTGAGCAAAGTGAACCAAGGTCTGTGATAGTGAATTTAAATATGTGACCAACTATTTATTATCTGTCGTGATTTTGCTGGCTGTGGATACAGCAAATGAAACAGTTCCAGCATAATGATTGTCCTAACAGGATTCAAGTAAATCCGCAGATGATACCAGAAGATGCAATTTATCAATATGCTGATAAACAGTTAAAGATATGGTTTTCTTTTTTCTGATAAATCCAATCTTGAATTTGCTGATTTCAATTAACTCCTAGCCCATTAGACAGACGGCTAATCTCTCTCTTTATTATATAATAATAACAACATAAATAATATTAAATAATAATTACATGGTTTTATGCGATTTAAAAAACATACTAGTTGAATTGAGAACCTCCCCCTATTGCTATTCGTCGGATAATAAACTGATAAATATAATATTATTAGTTATTATTTAAAGATTTACCACATACCTACATATATATAAGATAATGGTACTATCTGAGTGTACTAGAGATTATTGTATTTCTTTACACTAACAAGTCAAAAAACGATACAGTTTCAGACTGAAAGATCTTTTATGACTTGACTATGTTTTCTTGTCATATGTACGAATACGAGTTTAAAATAATATTTTGACAGATCAGAGATATGACGATGTCTTGCAATCCCGTAAAAATGTTTATCTCTAGGTGGTAAAAATATAATTCCAAAATTGTTTATACATACTTAAGTAGTAATTTTATTGAGAAAAGAGAAGTAGGATATAAATAACAAAATTAAAACACTTAACTAAACCTTAAAATGTAAAATAAAACTACTTATCAAACTAAACAAACTACTGAATCTAATAAACCACTACCAGTTGGCAACGTTCCCAAAATGCTGGCAGCGTTGAACGGCAATGCTTATTCGTTGCGCAAAATAACGGCCAGCATAATTTTAGTTTTTATTTTTACATACTTAAGTATTTTTGAGTAGGTACATAGTTTCATATATACATACCTATATGAGAATTTATGCTACACGCAATAAACGAATTAAATCTAATAAGGACTATCAATTCGTAGGCTATTAGGATCAATGCTCGTAGCGCAGTATCTAACTATGCTCGTCGTACACAGCAACTTTTATTTTCTTTGCAATTTTTATAACACTTT
This sequence comes from Opisthograptis luteolata, assembly GCA_931315375.2. Classification (NCBI taxonomy): domain Eukaryota; kingdom Metazoa; phylum Arthropoda; class Insecta; order Lepidoptera; family Geometridae; genus Opisthograptis; species Opisthograptis luteolata. The sequence goes on from OV928033.1 coordinate 9,795,577, forward strand.
GACATAAAACTTCCTATAACCTTTCAAATAGCGCGATGATTGACGTTTGACATAAGTGTGTCCACGACATTGGACAACAGCATTCACATTGGCGTTTGACGATAGCCGATATTTGCATTCACGTTGACCGTTCAAGTGTAGCCACTCACATAATAGCGTTAATAATTAACGCAATATTTATCGCGAAGATAGGCATTGACATTTCCCCTGACGTTGACCATAGTGTGATCCGAGCATAACAAACATTCACACACACACTCAGACTTATTATAGAAGATAGATAGTAGATAAATCCATCGGTTAACAGTAAGTAGGTGAAAAAATTTAGAAGTATGCCATAGTTCAATAGTTTTATATAGGACCACTGGACCAGTGATTTTATTATTAGTCAAAACTTTGTAAAAAAAAGAAGGTATGTTACAGTGATTATTTTGAACATTTCTTTGTCTTTAGTTAGTTGTGAAATCAAATAAAATCCTTTATAATGCACGAGGACTTGAGTGGCCATAACATATCCCTTGGCGGTAAGGCATTATCTAGTGCTCGCCTTGTTAGTTACCTCAAGTTAGGAAACTGTTGCCAAGCACCTATCGGCATGCTCCGGCAACCTCACTGGAGAGCCAGTTCCCAATCCAGGCGTAGAGAGGCGCCACTTTTGTCCATAATATATCGTCATAACATTAAGTGACTTGTGATCAAACGGTACGGTCGGATGTAAAAAAAACAACACTAAATAAATAAATATCGGAGGACAATTGCGTACAAATTGACCTAGCCTCAAATTAAGGTCGAAACTTGTGTTATGGGTACTAGACAACGATATACATACTTATATAGAGAAATAAATACTTTTAAAGATAGAAATATCTAAGACTCAGGTACAAATATTCGTGCTCATCACACATATATTTGCCCTTACCGGGATTCGAACCCGGGACCGCTAGCTTCGCAGGCAGGGACACTACTAACTCGGCTACTAATACGATAGTATCACCGGATTGTAGAAATCTGCGTTCTTCACTTGTTTAAATAACTCATTCTTCAAATTTCTTCTCGAGGCCATCCTTGTAAACTTTACACCTTTACGTTGTAAAGGTATCGAAGTCTAACAAACGCTAAAATACGCTCTTACTTCAGTCAAGAACTTTATCAACGTAAAAAATAAGCAGAATGAATACTATATTTTAAGAACGAAACATTGTCAAGCTACATACTTACGTAGCGTACAAACGGTTACTTTTTATCTGTAAAGATTTTATTTTATTTCAAGTATTAAGTGTCAATCTTCTTTCTTTACAGTTCGCTCTTCTGGTTGCTGTTGCTACCGTTCGGATCTCGGCAGAAGGACCTAAGTAAGTAACATATTGTAACAACTGACGTACAGTCAGCGACAAAAGTTGCTGATCACGATCAATTTTCTAAACGAGTACCAGATTCACCATTTTTGGTATTAAAGATGCTTAGAAAAATTGAAGTTGAATATATTCAGCGACTTTTATCGTTGACCGTACAGTGAGGGAAGCAAATTCGGTTTTTATTTTCCTGATGTCATCAAAAATTACTTGTTGTGTAACAAGGGTTGTATAAGTTGCATAAAGTTCGGGAATACATTAAACATTATCCACCATCTGTGACAATATTTCAAAGGTAAGATCTTCATAGTCCTTCGTTGGTTAGGCACACTAAGTAGTCGGATCGGTCTGAAGAATTCATTGAACTATACCAACTCATTAGAAGTCCAGTTAATTGCTGCAATAAGTAGCGTCATTCAACCCTTACAAACGTGCGAAAGTACTTTCACTCATTATGTCACATTGAATGCCATGCGATTGAAACTGTGCAAACATTGCCAATGTCAGTGTGCTGGTCACTGCGATTAATATTAACTGTTGTTTCACCGCTATGCGTTAATTGATAGTTTATCGCGGAGTGCCGCGTACCGCACCGCTAGTCGATTAGAAAGTGCAAGTAGATTCAACTTGCACGATGTTCCTATTGTCGTAAAAATATATAATACACAAGGTATAACTCTGAATCATATATCGAGTGTGACGAAAGAACCACGGCGGCGACGTCGCGACGCCTCCGAGAGCGAAAGCCACTACCGCATCACGCGCTCAGCCATTGACATCGCGCAGGCGGAACTGCTGCGATCATAAAAAGCGTACATGCGATCCACCATCCCAGACGGAATACCGCTATTATAATTATCCATTGTTGCAGGAAAAAGATCCGCATACATCTACCACAGAAGGTGAAGCACATTCATCATCACAAGAAAGTTTACATTACAAATCATCCTGCCGCATCGCAATATGCACCAGCATATATGCCGAGCGCCGAAGGTGCGATGGCGATACCGACAAGCGTGGTACTACCAGCCGTTAACAACCTGCTGCCCGTCAACTCTATGGAGATGTACGAGGAGCCACATCAACGGCCCGGCCTGACACCGGCGGGCTCCAAGCTGCTGCCACTGTACCACACGCGCGGCTACTACGGGCCCAGTCCCACCGAATGGGAGGACCAGGATTACGACCTGTCCCCGCCACCAGAGTCAGCCGACCACTCGTATGTACCCACGGCCTTCTCGGCTCCATCGGCTGTCGCAGCATCTCTCGCCAACTACCCCCCAAAAAAAGTGAAAATCATTAAATTTAACGAGCCACCGAGAAAGAAAAAGGGAAAAGGAAAACCAAAAAGAGTACCGGTACGAAGCAATCCCCAATTGGATGAAGAAATTCCTGTTTCCACTTTCCACGAGCACTTTTATTCAGATTTAGACGGATCGGCGACTTTAAAAAAAGTAAAGAAACCACAACGAGTTGAAAAAATTATCGACGGTGATACTGAACATATCCACACTTACAGTGAAGAACACATCCACAAATTAGTTTACGACGATGGGTCGTCGAAGTTGATAGGACTCGACCCCGTCGGAAGTATGTCTTCTCAACCAATGCTCCACATCAAAAATTCGCTGGTGGCTCTGTCACCTGATGCCATGAACAGGTTCGCAGCTATTGGCTCAATGGGAACACCACCACATTTAGAATATGCGGCCTATAATCCCCGTGACGTCACTCACGACCATGTTTTCCACGACCACGGCGAAATTCCATCCGATACGGATATATCGAAAGAAAATTTACCTTACCCTCCTAGAATTTCCTATAACAACAATGGAATCCGAATAGGTGGCCTAGGTTCTCAGGGTTATAAGAACAAGTATCCAATACAATCATATCCTAAGCCTACAAAACCGACCAATTTGAATGATTACTCCTACTATGAAAACATATATTCGCCCTATGGCAAATCTCAGCTGCCTAGGACTATAAACCCATCGTCACATTACCCTGCCACTACCGAGTTGACCGTAGATGACTATAGACCAGTTCCATCCTTTAAATTGAAGGATAAGGTTAAAGCACACAACGTGCTTCCTCAATTACCTGGACTGTATTTTGGTAGCAGTAAGCAAGCGCCGGACTATCGCACGCAGCAAACCAGTGACCCTGCACCTTTTGCCGTGTCTTCCACTATTGTCCACGACTATAAGCCTAAAAGTTACGCTAGCCAAACGTCTGGTACTCTTGGGTTTAATAAACACAGAGATTCTGTTCAACATTTAAAAGGTAATAGTTTTACTAACAATTTCGATTTTGATTCGTATGCTTCAGCATCATCAAACTTATACGGGTCAGAAAACCAACACAATCCTTCATTCATTCAATATCAAGGTAAAAGGGGTAAGAAAAAGTCTATATCAACCCAGAATATAAGAATTGGCGGTTTAGATCACCAAACTACGGTAGATCATTTGGGAGACTCTGATCTGTCGATGTCTTTAAATGATGGATTATCAAGCGCCTTGGATTTTGGTCAGAATAAACCTATAGATCCTGCCACCTCTACGCCTTATACAATACGAGAAGCATCTTTGGCGTATCCTTATTATTCAGCTATGGCAGCGAAAGCTCTACAAGGTGACCAAATGCAGGTAGCGGAGTCGACCAATACTAACTTTCAATATGTTGAAGCTCCCCTTCCATCGACCACAGAAATATCACAAGTAGCCACGACGAATGCTCCACCACCTTCTGATTATTTCGAACAATACAGTACGGATCCTATTCCAACTGAAATTACAGACTCTACCGAGTACATAATCGAAACTAGACCGAAGTACAGATCGAAGGATACAAAAGCAAGCGCATCAACTGTTCTCAAGGATACCAGGCAGAGGTATTCGGTGTTAGAGTTGGAGGTAAAGGATCACAAGAGTACTGATCGGCCTGTGGCCTCGTTGCACACAGTGCTACATCACAGTGCAAGGCACTCGCACACACACGGCACTGAGTCACCGGAAACTTCAGGAAGCCGTAAATATGGTGACAAAATTTAGAAACACGAACTGAACTTTGTAGTGTTGTGTAAGTTAGGTTATATGCTCGTGATCTTAGCTCTATGAAGTTGAATGTAATGTGTTGACACATGAACGGTCTGTTATGGATTTTTTCTTGTTATTTATGAAATGCCTATGTTAGTATCCCGTCGTAATCTATTCCGATAATAACCTATTTATAGCTAAAACGCGAACGACAATGGTACTCATGCATTTTACACGAACCAAGGGGAAGATGTAGTAAAGAATAAAATAAAACTTTAGAGCATGCTTTTATTTAATATGCCACAAATACCTAATACAATGGAACTAGATCTACGAAAAGATGAACAAATTGTAAGTATTGCTTCATATTTTTTACCTAATATTTTATTTATTAACCTTATTTTTTATTTTTTTTACTACTTACAGGGTACCGTTGGGCCTCAAGTTATCTGATGTTAAGTGACCATGTGGTCGAAGATGGCTTTACGCTACACCTGGATTGGGAACTGGCTCTCAAGTGAGGCTGCCGGAATACACCTATAGGTGCTTGGCGACAGATTCTTAACTTGGGGGTGGTAGCTAGCCAGGTGAGCACTAGAACATGCTCTACCACCAGCTATGTCCACAATACTTCTAAGTAACATAGATATAGATAAACCTTCACCTATTAGACTGTTGCGACACTTTGCTCGTACGTACTTTGCTGTTGTCAGACAGGTAGGAGTATTTTGGTACATTGCTATGCTATTTTTGATGGGTATAATAAGTATAGTATAATAATAGTAGTATAATATAATGAGCTATTATGTACAGTCAGCGACAAAAGTAGCTGATCGTTCTCGATTTTCCAAACGTGTTTCAAATCAGTAATTATTATTGTTTTTTTACATTTTACATGGTATCATTTGACCACAACATAACACACCTGATTTTAGATGATGATGAGGTCAAAATTTGGTGTCTGAGATGATGAGGATAATAGAAAAAGTGTGATTGTTCAGCGACTTTTGTCGTTGACTGTACCTACTTAGGTACATTTACATTTTACAGAGTTTATTCGAATTTTTTTAATGTTAGATATATGTACTCGTATATGTATTACTAGTGGATCGCCCCGGCAACGCACGGGTGTTCAACAAAAATATGGTGATCTCAAATTATAATACACCCATTATAATACCACGGCACTGACTTCCCTCCCGTACAGCCCGTACCCCAGTGATGCCTAGCTAGCCGAGAAGGGTGAGCGGCTGACTACCACGCAACTTTCTTCTAATGCTTACATTTTTAAACTCATGATATCTTTCTAATGGAATGTCCGAACTAAATAATTCAAAAAGTTGTATAAAGTTATTGAAGCAGTTTTGAATAAGAAGCAATTTATTTTGATAAGGAATAGTACCAAGATACAAATAAAGAGCCTTTTCTAGCGGTGGCATTAAAATTATTTTTTTCAAATAAAAGTACTCTTATTGTGGCATAACTATAATAGTTAGACATATACTCTTGCGGACTTTTTTGTAGATTTTAATGGGACCTACAAACCCGCAATACATTATTATGTTCTATTGTCAATCGTTTTTGCAGCGCAAGCAAAAATAGGTTTTCGATTACACACCTTGGGTTACAAAATAGCAATTTTCTTACGGATCCCTAATTTTTTTTGGAAATATAATATAGCCTGTGTCCGTTACAGATAGTGTAGCTTTTCAACAGTGAAAGAATTTTTCAAATCGGTTCTGTAGTTTCGGAGCCTATTCGATGCAAACAAACAAACAAACAATCAAATCGTTCCTCTTTATAATATTATAATATAGATATAGATTAGTATAGATATAGATTAAACACGTTCTCTCACTTCATATTGTATTAAGCAAACAGAAAAATGATCAACTGTTTAGACCAGGGTAGATAATTTTGGAGACAAAAAAATAATAATAGTAGGATGAAACCCATTGGGAAAGGAGGAGAATATTATAAAAATGAAAGGAAAAATAATTTACGGGCGATCTGAGGTCGGGAAGGGGTAGGGGGTAAGTTTCAAGGGTAAAAAACGGTTTATTTCGATTTCCGGCAAAATTACAAGTCTTATGGAAAAAAGTTTAATAGCAAAGTTGTAGGTAATAAAAAGATCTAAAACCTTGTCATTATACACTCTACTCACATAAACTCAATATTTAGGTGAAAAATTCAAAAAACCAAGTTTTCGGTTTTTTATTTTTTTATCTTAAATATTTTTTTTTTCACGAAATTTGGTGAATACTTCCCTTTTCATGTTCTTATACACTGTAATTTATTAATATCATTTTCTTTCACTTTTTACTATTTTTTTCCCTGCCCTGGCCTTATTGACATAAAATCAATCAAATATTCATTAGACAAGTAAATCCACCAATCCAATGTTAAATATTTTCAAGCAACATTGAAGAGATTTAAAATCTTTTTTGAACTTTTTATAGTAATCCGGAAGACATGAAACATACTTGTACATATTCTTTCAAACTCGTACGTATTTTTCGAGTTTTGAATTGTTTTTCTTAAATGATGAATTGGGCATTAGTAGAATTGATATATTTTGGAATTATTTGCCCAATAAAAAATAGAGTTTCGTACCGTCTAAAGCTCTCACATTTTTTTTAATAACAGTAATTGTAATACTCGTAGGTATCCAATAAAACAAAGAAATAGAGTTTAATACTTGTTAATAATGTTGTTTTTTTTTCTTTATGTATCCTATTAAATAAAGAATTTTGAGTTGAGAGTTGAGTAATGAGTATACTGGGGTGACAAACTGACGACTCCAGTATTTTTTCTTTTTTAGTTGTTAGTTATTATGTGGCAGCTTGTGTGCACAAGCCGCTGAGTAAAACCAAGTGGTATCAAGGGTAGGAGGACCACTTGGTCGAGTCCTCAGCGCCCAGTACACACACGCTGCCGCGTCATATGGACCTTGTTCTGAGTAAGTCACCATTGTTGCTGCCCCTCCGTTAGGGCGCAACCTTACTCAGCACAACGTACACACACGCTGTGCAAAACATGCACCTTGTACTAAGTAAGTATCCGTTCTTGCACCCATTCAAACCAAACTTGGGTGCAAACTTACTCAGCACAACGTACATGCTTGCTTTCTTACTTGAAACGGTTCAAATCAAACAAGCCCGCTCTTTTCCTGCGAATCTTGTCACCGCGATTCAGGAAAACGTGAAATTTTACTAACGCCATCTAGTTACCACTGGTGAAAGTTTTTGGTACTACATGTTTTAACTAGAACACTTTCGCTCCTTGAGAGAGCACCTGTGTCCCAGAGGGAACGTAATAGGCTAGGTAATGATGATCCCACCAAAAACATAAATGTAAAAAAGGATAGCCAAGTTCAATACAAAAAAATTATGCTTGGCTGTGGGCTTCGCCGCCAAAAGAATGGAAATTTTAATGAATGCCAAACCCAAATATGTATTTATAGGAAAATGTGAGATCTTAAAGTAAGAGATTTGACCTATTATACAATTGAAGAATGTTTTTATCTTATTCATCAAGCTTTAGTAGAAATTAACAAGCCCTGTCTTTAAAAGAAACGAATTCAGCGGAAGCATGGCCAATGACAGCTACACATTAGTTATAACATAAATTCTATTTTGTTTTCCCTTAACGCACTGCCTGTTGAAAATGAATGTGAGAGGTTGGCCAAATTAGGTTATGTTTGATGTGAATGCTAAGTCTAATAAGTAAGTGAATGATAAAGTTTTGTCTTATTACATCCAACGGATGAACTAAATAGTCCAGAGATCCTACTACTGACTTAAAGCCAGACTCTATGTAATCTGTTTTTGTTAAGAACATTACACAGTTTTTGTTTTAAAATAGTGACATAACTAAGTACGAGCTAGGAAGTTAAGTTAGATAAACTATAAACAGGTTAATTTGATCGCCGGGCAAGATAATGGGGAGCGAAATAATCGTCTTGTACCATCTTGTACGTAGGTAGGTAGGTAACTACTTTAAACTGTATCGGAAAGTTTTTTTGGTCCTCAGTTTGTTATATGAAATGTTTCCATAACTACATATAAGGATTCGGAGTAATGTAATTTAACATCGCGCTCTAGTGAATTTTCCATATAAATTGTTATGTTCCTGAAGGGAAGTCCTCATAAAAACTTGGCCTGCAATTTAATTCTTATTATGTGAATTGAGAGGGATCCTTTTGGCTGACGTAGCCAAGGCAACTTTCGTCTATGGATACATATAATATGTACGCATTTTCATTTATTTTCTAAGACTCAGCGGAAACTATCACTTCAGCGTTAAATGGTAGGTATCTATATGGTAATCCAACCTTTACGATTTTAGGGAGCGCTATTGCAAACTGGGATTTACCAAACAACAATTGCTACCTGCATAATTCCAAAAATATGTAGTTTAATCATCAATAGCATAATCTACATAAACAATTTGTTCTCTAACGACTCAAGCTATTTGAATTACACGGCAAATTAATATTTACTACTGTTAAGGTGTAAGTCCGATGAAGGCAGCAAGAGAGAAAACAGCGCTGCCCAAGTAAAAAAAAATGCTACAATAAATAAAATAAATAAATATCGGGGACAATTGCACACAAATTGATCTAGCCCCAAATTAAGCTCGAAACTTGTGTTATGGGTACTGGACAACGATATACATACTTATATAGAGAAATAAATACTTATATAGATAGAAATATCCAAGACTCAGGTACAAACATTCGTGCTCATCACACATATATTTGCCCTTACCGGGATTCGAACCCGGGACCGCTAGCTTCGCACAATGAAATCTAATAGGCTTTATTATAGGCGAGTGTGTAAATTATGCTATATAAAAGCGTATAACATAATTTGCAATACCATGTCAAATGAATCGCGCCATCTTAACATAAAGAAATAATGCCTCTAGTAACAAGTTAGACGAGACGTCCACAAAAATTTATGTTTAAATTTTGTTTTTTAGTCTGTGTATTGTTTAGAACAAGGTCAATCAGTAAGTAATAGTGACATGATTCAGGCATCTCGCAGCAAGTGCTGCTGCCTACATTGGACTTGTACCTTGTACTTTTAGTTGAACCATGTAAGCAACTTTCTCACGAGGCGGGCAGTCAGACATAGTAATTTGTTTTCATATGATACTTAGATGCGAGTATGCAGTACAGTACCTATAATTTGTATTTAAGCACTAGCTGACCCGGCGAACTTCGTATCGCCAATAAAAGTTACCTTTTAAACCTTCCCTGAACTTCCACAAATATTTCAAGATCAAAATTATTTAAATCGGTCCAGCCGTTCTCGAGTTTTAGCAAGACTAACGAATAGCATTTGATTTTTATATATATAGATGAGAAATGATGCTGATTTCAATCAGTATCTAAACTGTCTCGCTTCGCTTGCAGAGAAGGACTATTTTGAAAATTAGTCTGATTGAGGACCTACCTATTTTAATGAGTAGTTTTAGGTTTCCTTAAATATTTCTAGTTACAGATAACACGTAATTTATAGAAAATTCATGTCCTAACAATAGTTAAAAAAAACATATACCATGTACTTTATTCTCAAAAACTAAGTGATTCTACATATGTAAATACGTACATGACACGTAGTATCAGAATTAAATTATATTAATCAAATTAACTTCGTATTTAATGAATTATGGATTATGTCTTCGAATACTACAAAATAGCATAATATCTGCATTAGCATGACTCAGCATTGGCCTAACAAAATAATGAGCAGAAAAAAAACAATCACATTATTATGTTTAAATATTCTTAATATAGTATAAAAAAAATCAACAATAACTTAAACTAAACCTATTTACATAACAAAAATATAACTTGTACTTTATAACTTATTCGTATTACAAAACACGATATGACTTAGTGGGCGAAAAACACAATTCACGATTTGACACTCGTGCAACATGTGAAATGTGATGTTTATTTTTTGTACGGACCTCCACCATGGCCTGCCCCGATGGCGTTTGTATAGCTATCGCCTCCTCCGAAACCCCCGTGACTACCGTGGCCGCCAAAATCTCCCACACTTCCGAACCCGAAGCCACCATGTCCACCTTGGATGCCATGACTGCTGCCATGTCCTCCGCTGGATCCGTGGCCACTCACGACCAAGCTATAGCTATCTCCACCGTGGCCTCCAAATCCACCACCTCCACCGCCACCGTGTCCACCGAATCCACCACTGCCGCCACTACCGTGTCCACCTCCGAAACCACCACTTCCATGGCCACCTCCTACGCTGTAGCTATCGCTACCTCCGCTTCCTCCCAAACTGTAACTATCACCACCTCCATGACCACCGCCGAAAGAATCATAGCTTGAGCCCGAATAGCTATCGTGACCTCCTCCGCCGCCACCACCGTGTCCACCGACACTGTAGCTATCATGTCCATGACCACCTCCTCCGACACTACCTAGTCCCGGTCCGTGTCCAATCGATGCAAAACTGTAGCTATCACCTCCTCCGCCACCACCGCTATAGCTATCGTGGCTGCCCAAGGAATATCCACTGAATCCGTCGCCACCACCGCCTCCGCCTCCATGGCCATGGTCATGATCTCCTCCGAAACCACCGCCAATACTGTTGTCGTGTCCGCCGCCAAATGATCCTTGTCCACCTCCGTGTCCTCCACCGTATCCTCCGCCAAAGCTGCCACCGAATCCACCGCTACTATGGTCGTGACCATGGTCATCTCCGTGTCCATTTCCGCCGTAACCACCTAAGCCATGATCACCTCCAAAACTTCCGCCAAAATCATGGCCTCCTCCTAAGTCACCACCTCCATGTCCACCTCCGACGCCACCGCCAAAGCTTCCATGTCCTCCATCATGTCCACCACCAAAGTCACTTCCCCCATGTCCGCCTCCGAAGTCATATCCTCCGCCACCTCCGCCATAGCCTCCGCCGCCACCTCCTCCGCCGTGACCTCCATGACCTTTGAGATGGTCAATGAAGCCGCCGTGCAAATGTTCAGCAAATCCACCTCCACTTGAGTGGCCTCCCCCGTGGCCACCCCCGTAGCCACCGCCTCCGCCGTACCCACCGCCTCCGTGCTCCTCGTGTACTACTATTTCCTTCGACGAGTGATGTTCCTCAGGAATATGGACACGAATATGGACGCTGCAAAAAAAAAGAAACTCCAGTTCATCTCACGGTTTCACACACTGCAACATCACGAAGTTGATTCTGTAACATCTTCGCATTGTCACCACAAAAACTCGACACAACCAAAAGTAACAATAGATCGCAAAGGCAGCGCGAGTTGAACGTGATACCAGTGAAAACAAAGTATATGTAAGGATAGATTAGTCATTAAAATACAATAGGATGATTTTCACCATTTACCGCAATAAAGAGACGCGTGAGAATCTCTTGTAGAAATCTCAACCAAATTGCTCCAACTACATCGTTTTTTGCGGTTCCGCTGGAGTCATGCACCGTAACTAATCTAACAGTCGTGGAAACTATGTTAACCTAAGTAAACGATGTAGTGTGGAGAAATTTTAAAATTATAAACCACTGGATATACTAACTGTTCATGTCCAAAAGTCGCCAGGCAGATACCAATGCTAGCGGCTAGAAAGCAGCACAGCTGAAATAATAAATAGTTGATTAATTTACATAATGTTGTTTGTTAAAATTTAAAATAATCTATTTAATCTGCGTTTGTGATTGAGATTAGTGGCTCACGTGTTGTGCATGAAATTGAAAGTGGTATTACGATTATAGTAAAGTAAATCTCATGTTGTTCCGTATGACGCAGTCGAGTGTCCGCTGTTTGTGAAGCGAGCTGAGCTTATTGCACTCGCTTATGTAACCTGGCATAAAATTTAGTCACGAATCGTTATCTACTGGAAATCAATACAATAATCAAGTTGTTTCTATACACACATAGCAAATTTTGCCAAATCATAGATTACTTTTAATTTGTGGGCCTTGCTTCTTATGATCGTCGAGCATTCAAATTATGTATTGTTTATTTTTATTTAAAACCTATTTTATTTTACAATACTGAAAGGGTCAATGGCCGCGCAGGTCACTGACCGCTGCGCCGGCATCGATGTGTCAAACAAGTCAAGGCACCACGCGCGCCGCGCGCCGTGTATGCGATTCGCGACATCGCTACGTTTATTCACGTTATTACTCACTAGCGTCCACTTTAGCACGCTAACTTCGTAATAACTATGTTATTATATGAAATCAATACCACTGTTGTTAAATATAGAGAAAAAAAAAATAGTTTTTTGTTCCCAATTTTTTGTTCCACGGTAATTACGTATCGGTATGTTCCGGTAACCTCACTTGAGAGCCAGTTCCTTGTCCAGGTGTAGAGGGACGCCACCTCCTACCTTGGTCACTAAACTTCAAGTATCTTGTGTCCACCATTACCATGGAATATATAAAATATGAAAAAAAAAATTGGTGCATTACATGCAAAAACAAGCCAGTTTGGTTTAACTACACTAACTTATTTTTTTAATGCCGCGAATACGTTACACAACCATTCAAAATTTTATTCAAAACACGGTAGTAAATATTTTGCACAAACCTTAATTAGAAGCAAATGAATAAGGTTTCGGTCACATTCATAGACACACAATTCTATTGCAGACTAATTTGATTAAAAAAGTTATGATTAGAAAATTGAATAGTTTTATCCGATTTATCATGTTTACAAAACACACACTCACACACTATTACGCTCTTTACGTAAAGCATTCCGTAACTTTGATAATGTATCGGATTATGTGTTCTTACTTCTTATCATGTCAGAAACACAACAACACAATCACAACAGAAAACGCGGGAGATAAGATCATAAACTTTGTCATTTTATCGGATTCTAAGATTTCACAGACGATTTGGAACCATGGAAAAATATGTGTGCATGCATAAACGTGATAATATCGGAACTAATTCACTTTCTCACGTAATGTATGGTACTCACGGCAAGGTGGGAAGCCATGCTGTTTGGGAGTGAGAACAACCGGTCTTGGAGAGCCTCTACCTCCGCCTGACTGCCTTGTTCAGACGAATGCTAAGAGTTATATGCGCCCAGCTTCCTTGCTGCCAGCTTTTATATCTCGGAGAATGTCCACGAGACCCCTACTGCGGTCTCGCGAAAATATATTTTAATTTTGAATTCGAGTACCATCTGAAACATTTTTTACTTGGCGTGTTTTTGATTCTGTGTGCTGGCATGGAAGTAGGATTTCTGTATTTTAATTTATTTATTTGGTTTATCAACCATTGTTTCAATATTTCTTGCTTATATAAAAACTTAAATACTACACAATGCTAAATGCACAACCTATTATAGATAAAAACTGCATGCAATTAATGAATAGTAAAAGTAACATCTATAATGTGTGAAGAAGATTAAGACAAGGTTTTAGTTTGGTGTATTCGATAGATAATAAATTACTGTCTATCAAAAGCCTTCCCACGTATTTTTTTTTTACTTATTTTGCGTTAGTCCCAAAAATCATAGCTGGATCTACACCTCATTTTTGAGCAGATATACGTAACCATACAAATCATTCAATGCTATCGTTACACGGTTGAAATTAAATTATTACAAAGAGTGCGAATAGACAACGGGAATAACCAAAAAAGTCAAGAGCTCTAGAAAAACAGTCTTGACATCATTTTAACTAGGATTTTCCTTGACAGTCTAATAAAGTTGTATAAGACGTGCAGATGGAATACTAGTACGAATAAACCGGTGGGGTCCACTCGATTGCATAAGAGCCTGGTATGAATGGAAGCACTCCCGTAAAGAGTACATCAAGAATACGAATGCGTGCAATATTAGGGGTATCGAATGCATTTTACATGTTCTAGGAAGTAGCCACAAGTGCCTAACGATGAACGTGGTAGGAACATAGTTTTAACTGACATCTGTGGACACCAAGGCTACTATCATAATGACAAACATGAAAATCAAAATTATAATTATGGTTTTGAGTTTTTAATTAATTAATGTAATTGGTATTTACCGTTTTAATTAAATAAATAAGTAAATAAAATAATAATATTAATTATGTACTCTAATTAATATTATTATTATATATTATTTTAGGCAATCTAATAAGTAGTTATTTGTAAGCAACTAATATTATTCATCAATTAATACTTTGCCACAAAATCGTCCAGCTTTTTAGGTCACCGATAAAGGTCGGTTTCATTATCTGGTTGAGGTAGTTAGTAGTTAGTGTATAAAAATTACAGAAATCACCATTATGAACCATTTCTGTTGGTTTGCTCGCAGGATTTAGTACTCCTAGTTTCGGCCTTGGCCATCCAGTCGCACTTGAAAACTCTTCCTGTGGGTGTATTAGAAACATGCATTATAGAAATCCTCTTCGATATACTAATTTTCCATTACCTCAGAAACTTTTGGTATTCTTGTTGTTAACTGGCTGACAGAATTTTTTTTTTATTTTGTCTTTGAATGAAATGATGAAATGCTCCTAACTTAATAAAACATCCACCAAACTAACTCTAGAAATATAAAAATGAACATCAGTTGTCTAAATGCTACTTATTGTCAATTAACTCATATTAACAATGTGGCCTGCGGCCTGTCCATCGCATAATCATCGATGTTAGAAGATAAAACATCGATGTTGCCTATTGCATTCAAAATTGTAACATCGATGTCACGGATACATCATCAAACATTCGTGTCCGATTAAAAAAAAAGCCGTCTGGGCGATTATTTTCTAAAGCTGATGCCACCCTATTTCAACAGTGCAATAGCATTTGAAACTTTTAACAGTCAATTTACTAAAAGTATTGGAAATTATGTGTTCCTACGGTCTCATATCACCAATTTAATCATTTCTTTCTCTATTTAAAAATAATATCGTGTGGAAGTTTTATTTATTGACGACGATGTTTCCACAAATCATCGATTTTTGTGCTTGATAAACATCGATACTCTATGTCGTTACGTTATCGATGCCATCATCAATGTTTTTGCAACATCGATCATCCCTAGCTCCAATGCAGTGCGTCCTTCCTCCTTTCATCGAATAATTTATTACTTTTACCTACCAAAAAAATTAAATGCAACGATGTCTTTACTGTGATAACGTTATTTCCTTATTTTCCGAGTCCCCACAACATAATACGTTGTGTGATACAGACGTTTATCTGACGGCCGGCTAGACGATCCGGAACTGCGAGAAAACCTGTTGAAGATTACTTATGTAGTATGTACCATAATATATTACGTATTGCAGCTGATTCAGTCTCAGTGTCCAGTAGTATATATTGATTTCTATAGTGTTCTTACGCCTACTATCACATACGGTCTACTAGCAGTGAAAGTTCTGCATTATTTTAATTACGTAGGTATCCAAAACGATTATTTTACAATGTAGATAAAATCGTACTACACTCGGCACGTGGTATGAAACGCTTATATGAGAAAATTGACTCTGTTCCTATATATAACATCAGAAAATTAGATAAACCAAATTTAATTGAATATAATGATGATATTTCATCCTTTATTCCGGTTTGTTGTTTCAGAATGCAAGAAAATTCCCGGCACGCAGTACATAGAATTTCAGCACGAATGACACAAATAAAACCAACATTTGAAACATAAGATTTTTACGCTAGATTATATAAGAATTTAATTAAACCTGCCTACTCGCCTACTTTAACCAGTTATTAAAGAATTTTTATGCAGTATAACTTTCTAAAAACAACAAATAATCTAGTGTGATAAACGTACAAAAGATATTATTATATTATACCTACATATATGTACTTACAAGTAGTAGTAGGGGACCCCAAGAGGGGATTTTGGGATTAACTCGAGCGCGTCAGATTAATATAAGGGAGGATACCTTACATATTGATAAGCACCTCCAGCAATTATAAGCTCTAACATTGGTGGGTACGCTCAGGGGAACCTTTTAGATTCGCTGAGAGCTGGTGTCACTTTCAAATCGTCAGACTAATAAATGGGAGCATCTGTGGAGTTCTCTGAAAATTTGTCGCGGAAGAGTAATTTTTTTTATTTACTCCTTTGTGGTTGGTTAGCCACCCACACCACGCAAACCGGTTGTTTATTATATTATATTTCATATCAGAGACATGATGGAGCATGAAAAATATAAATATCTGACACTTGAGTCCATGTCATGTCATTGTTTTTCTTATAAATTTAAAAGTCTGTGGAAGCTTCCCCCACCGCTGAAAGTGGAAACATTATAGGACATTTAATTTTATTCTTCTTAATATCTAATCTACCAAATCTAATAGGTTTCCGCGACGCTCGAGTAAATCCACATTTAACATCATGGGCTCCCCTATACTATAGAGTTGTCTTTTAAAAACAGACCAACTGGTACAAGTACATGTAGACATGCTATCTGACAGACCAATCCTGGGAATATAACACAGGAAAATAATAGTCAAATAAATACTTCTGTACCTGCAGGTTCTAGGCGTGTATGATGAATTGATGATGTACATTTTTAAAGAGCTCTATAACTAAATTTACTCACCGATTATTTTATACGGCATTGCAAAGCTCTCAAACGAACGCGACATATGTATGGCAAAAATTTTAAGCTTTCAGCAGAAATAATAATGTTAACATAATCTGCGAACACTTCATAGTATTAAGTACCTATTTGAAACCAGACCTCCGATCCTCTAAACTCTACAACGAGTAAACAGTCCATTATATTATCCAGAAAACCGATTTTTAGATTTCAGTACAACGTATACTATGCCTATGATAACCTATCTATTGAAAAAAGAACCAACAAAATCGAACTACTCTGTAAAAATTATGCGTCATACATAAAAGATTGTAAAAAAATATAAGTAGATCTATAACTCGAGAACTTTTTTTGTCGGTTAAAAATTAGTGGTTATACATCATACTTTTAGCAACAAAAACATCATACTACACATAATTGGGTGCAATACGCTTGAGTGCGAGTATGTAATACAATAAAATAAAAACGAAATAAATGACTCTGCAATTTGCTCAGCCGACAATGCGGTCATGCGGTCATACGCACGAATCCGCACCATGTAGTATATATTGCATAGCGCACTATTATAGACTACATGTTTAGAATAAATCATTCAGGGTTTAAGTTTAATAGCCGATTAGTACTCCCAATGTGCGCGGTCAATTGTTATTATATGCGGTGTCGACACCATGCCGCAGTTCTTAACGCCTGCTGAGTTTAGTGGCCCAGGATTCAATCTTGGTTGCATGTGTTAGGTTGAGAAGTGTCCACGCCATCCATTAAGAATTCTAGTGACATAAAAAAAAGAAATGCAAAAATAAAAATACAAGTTATTGCCACTCTAAAACAGAGACTTATAATAGGCTAACTGACTATGGTGATGATGAAGATAATGACCATAGACTTACATTAAAATCCATTCAGTATTAAAACTTGGTATGAAGTAACATAAACAAATACAAACTAAAAACAAAACAAAGTTTTACTATATAAACAAAGGTTACCTATGTATTAAATCACATGGAAGGGTATTTAAAGCGTACATTTTCTTCTACTGTCTCCTGAAATAATTTAAAAGGTTTTGTGAGCTAGTGAGTAACTTTGTGTCGGAATCGCCTTAAAGCTTTTGCCATGGTAAGAGATCTTAGTTAAGGCTTGCTTTATGTCTACAGTGGCTATATTATTTCTGCTCACTATTATATTAGGTAAATAAATATATGCATTTATACCATTCTTGTGATCAGAATCAAACTACATAGTGGTATGTTACATCAGTGTTGATTAATGTAGATATATTATGTAGAGTATGAAATGACAAAATGTCTCATCACTTTCATAATGCAACACATGGTTACGAAACAAGCTGTAATAAATAAAATCGAATAAACAATCATTTAAGATCGATATGGATCGGTAATAATGATTTAGTTCTGCGATTAGACCAACTGTGGCAAGTATGTCTAAAACACTTAACCCTTGGTCAGCCAATCCTGTATGGCCATCTAAATCCAAAATCCATGTGAGTTACCTAGGCGATAAACCGCAAAATCGAATTATTCTAAATGTTACGTATTTTTAGAAACACAATCTGTTATGAATTAACTCAGAAATTCAGGATATTGCGCTGTGGGGTACTTGGAAAGTGAATCACGGGCTCGTTTTATGCGTGTAAGGGGTACCTAATATGCCACCCGATAGGTATTCTCCACGAAGGCCACCTGCTCTTCATTTTAGCTATATCATTTGGGTGGATCCTGCCCCCATTTCCATTTGCCTTTAATAAGTATTTGTTCACAAAAATCCACTCCCCCTTCCCTTTTACTCCGACTAGCCTATGACTATCGCGTTTCATGAGCCGCATTCAGTTTATTGTCATTGAACTGGTGATATCATGACAAAAACGTAAAACAAAATACGCAACGCAAACTGACAATATCCATTCACTGTATTATTAATTATCTTGGTACTGTACTATAGTTCTTTGTACAAACACTAAACGTAAAATTACATGAGCCTACGTAGGTACTTATGAAATTTGTATAACTATCATACGAGTAAATGTAAATAAATTCACATTACGTTTTCTAGTTTTCAACACTGTTGAACTTGTTGTAGTTACCATGCAGCTTCGGTAAACCAGGATGCACTGTAAGTATGGTAAAAACTCAAGTGTGTGTCTACCTTGAGAAGGTTTAACTAGAGATAAGGGTCAAACTCGTGCGCGATCAACTCTCACATCACGTGAGTTTAATCTATTCTCACTCCTAAAATGCCGGTTTACATAGTGACAGATCTTTCCTAAATTATTTAGCTGCGAAGGGTCATTAAAACCCTGGATGCAATATACTTATACGGTAAAAAGTCAAGCTAGTCCATCTCGAGAAGGTTTAATTAGAGATGGTGGCCAAACTCGTAAACATTTTTATCACACGTGCATGGGTCTCTTTCTCACTTTTTATGCCGGTTCACATACCGACAGACGTGTCATATTCCGCGGCGATTTCTCGTCATAACAAAAATAATTATATATGAGCCCGATTACGTCAGAGCGCTCACTTTTATTTTTAGAGTGGAAGTTTCCGGTGCAGCGGTTGTGTAACACCGCCCTGCGCTTGCTCCGACGCGACGGCGTGTATGTGACCTCTGTAATTACTGTATTAATACAATACCGTATTATATTGTATAACACGTAGGTACTGCGACGTCGGTTTATTTCTTTGACTGCTATTTTGTAACCTCTAGCGCGACGTCGCGAACAAATGTTGACCTCCATAACTAAAGTTTAGCGAGTCGGATGACGGATGCTCGATTGCCGTTCGAGGCATTGCTACTAAGAGTGTACAGACTGTACAGTCAGTACCCCTAGTACAAATTTCAAAAACTTTAAAAGTTTTCGTAAACGTCATAGTTTACTACCGCCAACTTGACAAAGTGGCAACTCGTACTGCCCAAATTCAAAAAGCAACTAAAAGTCTAAAAGTGACTGAATTCCCCAACAATAGTGACAATATTTTTGTTCGAAATGTTTTTTAAGGAATTTGGAAAATTTACCCTGTGACTAACTTTTGATCGTAAATATTTATAAATTAAATGAAAATGAAAATAAGTACCTGTTACATACTTAATTAACAGGCGACGATCGAAGCTTGACCGCAACTTAACTTAGAGAATTTAAACAACTCTCCAAGACAACTTATGATTTCACTGGTTTGTGCAACCAATGCTACGGTGAAACCACATTCATCTTGAACTCCTCAAATGTCAAAGTGAAGATGATATGACATAATAATTCAATTCACCGACATTTATAGTAATAGGTACCTACTAACTATAAAGACGAAAGTAACTCTGGCTTGTCTGTTTGTTATGGTTTCTCGACTAATAGTGTTAAACCATTCTTGATTAAATTTAACAAGGCAGTAAGTGTGCATCACGATCCAGGACGTATGTGGGCTACATTTTTTAAAACTATTAACAATAGTAAAAACGCTTACGCATTCACGTAATCACAGTAGCTCTCTGACCCCTAAGTAGGATTCTCTGTACCTATCCAGGGAACCAGAAAGTGGTCTATCAGTTGCATACAGTGCAAAAGCTAGCACTTCACTCATTGTCTCTTTGTTGTTTAGTAAATAAATGTGCACGTGGCAGACAAAAAAGTCGGTAGAAAGTGCCCACGCTGGCCGCTGAATACAGCCAGGAAAAGCGAAAGGCTATACGTAAGTACTACACAATAATATGGTGCCAAACCTGTTACTGTAACCTTAAATTAAACTTATCTAACATTGCAACTGGACTCCCATATTACGGGTAACCAATGGTCGGGTAACTACTAACTAGGTACTTCTTTCGAATATATTCGCGTTCAATATGCGTAGGTACTTACTTTCTTAGCACCTAGTTTAGTCAGTACAAAATCTAGCTTTCCTGCACTTGAAACACGAAGATAACTTCAATCATAATCCTGTTCGTTTTTGTTATGCGAAAATGACGAAAAGGTGCCTATGAGGTTCTAAGTAGTTAGTGTACACAAATCTGATGAATCAAAAAAAATATGCCGGCCGAGAGAACCATAAGTCGTTTAAAAATAATCGTTAATCGTCGAGTTTTCTATTCCATTATTAAAATTATTGTTATACCTTCATAATCCTGTCAGCAAAGAGTACTAATATTATATATTATGGCAATGACAGAAGCATAGTAAGTATGGCAGAAAATGTACTTAGAACGTCAGAGCATAAGACCAACTTAGAATGTAGAATATTAGTTTGCTACTAGAACTCGTAACCTTTCGGCTTCGATAGACAAAACCAAGTTTACTACTTACCAGTCATTAAAGAAATGTAGCGGAAATACAAATAACCCAATCTCCATTTCCAACGCTATGTTGCGAGACATACAAATAAACTCCCCAAACACATTAACTGAAATTTTGGTAAGAATCGTCTTATTAACGATCGTTTGCATAATGCACGCGAATCTTCAACCACATGTGCAGTATTTGACGGAAGAAGAACTGTACGAGTGTTACAGAAGACCTCGAAAAGATTCCCTCACGTCTCCCTTGGTCATGATGCTCTTGGTCCTTTGTGTGCCCTTACTTACTTTCATGATACCATACTTACACACAAGAAACTACGCCGATGCGACGCAAGCGTTTCTAGCATGGAGTCTAGCGTGCGCAATTAACGCTTTTTTAACAGAAACGGGGAAGTTGATCATCGGTAGACCACGTCCGGACTTCTTCTACCGTTGCTTCCCCAACGGAAAGGTGACAAAGGATCTCCGCTGCACCGGTCATTTAAAAGACGTGATCGAGGGAAGAAAGTCCTTTCCGAGTGGACATAGCAGCTTTTCTTTCTGTTCACTAGGATTTGTGAGTGTATGGATGTGTGGAAAGTTGGGAGTGCTGTCGAGGAACCGCGGTCATGGTGTTAGAGTAATAGCGTGTTTGGCACCGCTTGTCACAGCCGGCGTCGTGGCTATGAGTCGGTGCTGCGATAACCACCATCACTGGGAAGACGTTTTAGCCGGTTCAATAATTGGCATGACAGTATCGTACCTTTGCTATCGGCAGTATTACCATCCGCTGGACTCTGAAGATTCCGGTACAGCGTATGTTATCGTCACAGAACACGCATTGTTTGGCATCACCACGTCTGAAGAAGAGTGCTGTACAAAGGATTTGGATGCCAAGAAGTGTGTACACGATAAGAAGAAATATTTAAACGATACCAATAAAAAACATGTCTGATTTGTGAATATGTATTGTTTTTGTAATTATGTATACGTATGCATTATATACAGATAGCACAACGGATCCAGACCGCCTTGAAAACAGCTTTTCACACAGATTTTATCTATATAATAAAGAGACGCGGTTGGCCCGCTTTACTCTGCTACCATTTAGTTTAGTACTAATAAAAATAACTAACGGAAATTGAAACTATAAATTCTCGGCGGTCAAGATTCATTGTGAGCATTGATCGACGACGCGGTAGCCGAGTTGGTAGTGACCCTGCCTACAAAGCTAGCAGTCCCGGGTTCGAATCCCGGTAAGGGCAAATTATATTATGTGTGATGAGCGCGAATATTTGTTCTTGGATATTTCTATCTATATAAGTTTTTATTTCTCTATTTAAGTATGTATATCGTTGTCTAGTAACACACAACCATAACACAAGTTTCGAGCTTAATTTGGGGCTAGGTCAATTTGTGTGCAATGGTCCCCGATATTTATTTATTGATTGTTTAAAGGATCGCCATACTAACTACGTACCTACCACAGATATTCCTTTAAATAAATAAAACAAAATATAATTGATTAAATTGCTTTATTCCATTTTCTAATATAGATTACTTTATTCCATTTTCTATATAAACCACAGTACAGATGCCAAGTCATTAAATTTCACACAATTTGATTAATCTGTAAAATAACGTATATGATTATCTATTCAATTACATTCAAACAACGAATTGATTGTATACTACATATAAAATCTAATAAATAAATATGTTAGTTTTACAAAATATACTGTAAATATAAGGTATGTATATAAAACGAATCTCAATATAATTAATATAATTTTTTATCA
The DNA here is from genome assembly GCA_931315375.2 of Opisthograptis luteolata. NCBI lineage: Eukaryota > Metazoa > Arthropoda > Insecta > Lepidoptera > Geometridae > Opisthograptis > Opisthograptis luteolata. The sequence continues at coordinate 9,818,615 of OV928033.1, forward strand.
ATGGAAGCCCTTTATATTGCAAACTCTTACGTATGAATTATCTTTTTTCGAGTTTAAATGCGTTTTTGGCTACACCTAATAATTGTATCCTAGAGCAGCCGCTACAGTCCTTGCGTTTAGCCGCACTTATTAGTACAAAGCATGGCTAGTGAAAATCGGCCAAGCTTTTATTAAATCTGAACGGCGAATTCATTTTTGTCCAGTAGACCTTGATTTTGAAAAGAAGTAGGTAATCCTTTATTCTTCAGTCCTTTCATTATACTACCTTTAACTATTACATAAATGCATTTTCATTAATTATTTATATTAAAAAAAATCGTAGATTTTCGTATTTAGGTCTCACCGTTTAGTAATCTCATTAGACCAACATATTGCACCACTTATGCCAATTGTATATTATAAAGACATACTTCTGAACAACTCTTATCTTCGATTAAGTATGTTTTCTATCACTGAAAGTTAAATAAAATGTGAGTATTCATTACTTTAAGTACAAACTTAATAATATATGAGTGATCAAATCACACAAGAAACCTGGCATAATACGTAAAAATATCAAAACAATTAGCTAAAGACCCATTTGGTAGGTACAACTACTCTGCAAGTCTACAGTCTATATTTTAGCAAATAGGTACAGTCAACGACAAAAGTCGCTGAACAATCACACTTTTTTCTATTATCCTCATCATCACCTAAAATCAGGTGTGTTATGTTGTGGTCAAAATGATACCATGTAAAATGTAAAAAAAAAACAATAATAATTACTGATTTGAAAAACATTTGGAAAAACGAGAACGATCAGCTACTTTTGTCGTTGACTGTACATAAGTTGACTGGCGTACGAGTACAAACTCGCGCAGTATTTACATCAAATAGGTCCCAGAAACTCTATGCAACACTCCATAGATTCAAGCATGTAACAATAGGGCAAAGTGGCTAGTGGTCTGAGCCACAACTCAAGTTAAAGTTAGTCACGGCTTAGCAAGTAAATGAAATCGGTGTTATGTGCCGAACAAATAGTACGCTTAGCTAGAGTATATTTAATATATAAAGAAATAAAGACCATAATTCTAAGGCCACTTTGATATTGATAATGAGCTAGCACAGCAAAGTATTACTGCTAACCGCTTAACCACAATGGAAGCGCGGTTCATCGACTCATTGATGATATATCGGACGTTCTTAGTGTAGACGTTCGACCGATTGCGTATGAAATGTAAAGTATAAATGTTTTAATAACTATAACGCCCACCTCACCTGGGACTGATTCTCTTGTGACTGAATGGTAAGCTGAGATGACAAATGCTTTGTCTAGCCGCTACGACTACGGTGATATCTTTATTTGTGACTTCCTACATAAAAATGAAATTACAGTTAATATGTTCTTCGACGACAGGTAACATGTATGACGTCACTCAAAATTATATACTGCTAGTTTTACTAGCGCAATTATTGTATTTCTAATATAATGATAAATTGCAGTAACATCCTCATCCTACATACAGTATCAGTTGCTATCTGAAGCAATATGTCTATAATTACTGTAGATTGATTGTAAAAGTTGTAATAGTTCAGTACTATTACAACTTCTACAATCAGCGTCAGATCATAAGCAAATCTTCAAAACTATCATAGTATAACACTCTAATCTCGATCGTCACGTTTTGACGCTGATATTTTTATTTTGGGTGATTTGCTTTTAGATTGTCAAACTGTAAGCTGATCATAAAAGTTTCACTATTACAGTGTTACATCATTATTGCCTTATTATACTCAAAAGTTATAGTTTATTAATTAATTACGTAACTATTATAATATCTAATATCCATTATACACGTGTAAATACTTTTATTTATGATAATTAACATTTGCATAAATTATAATAACGGAATTATTGTTCAACATCACTAACGATTTATAATCATTTTCAACAAACAAGAATATCGTCCATAGTTTTACGGACGCTAAATACTTTATTTGCAATCATCTAAGTCTATTGAGAAAATGTCAATAAAGTAATCCTAAAATAAATCGGGAACTAAAAGCATTCAAATCTAAGTACATAAAAATAAGCGTGCAATGGAAGCTCGGACATCCAGATATTTAAATAATTGTACGAAGCAAAATATTTGTACGTGATGTTACGCTACGTTGTCGCTGTTAGTGTGAAATTTCGATATTAAACATGAAAATGTAGTACGTACTACTGACATCGCAGGTTGACGACTGACGAAAGCAGTGGAGTATCGCTCAGGACTACGTACATCGTTTGACAAAAACGTGAATGTTATTCTTTAAAAACGAATACATTTTGATTTTTATAACAGTTTTGTCAATCGATATTGATTTCTAAAACTAAACTCGGTCTGCCAGGTCTAAAAATAATGAAAACATACTAGATGCAGGACGCCCAAACTTAAATGCGCCTGCAACAATGAAAACATACTAGATACAGGACGCTCCAACTTAAATGAACCTGCACCAATGAAAACATACTAGATACAGAACGCTCCAACTTCAATGCGCCTGCACCTATGAAAACATGCTAGATACAAGACGCTCCAAACTTAAATGCACCTGCACCAATGAAAATATAATAATAACAGGACGCTCCAACTTAAATGCGCCTGCACCAATGAAAACATGCTAGATACAGGACGCTCCAAACTTAAATGAACCTGAACCTATGAAAACATACTAGATACAGGACGCTCCAACTTAAATGCGCCTGCACCAATGAAAACATGCTAGATACAGGACGCTCCAAACTTAAATGAACCTGAACCTATGAAAACATACTAGATACAGGACGCTCCAACTTAAATGTGCCTGCACCAATGAAAACATGCTAGATACCTGTATCTAGCATGTTTGCTTCAAACTTAAAGGAACCTGAACCTATGAAAACATACTAGATACAGGACGCTCCAAACTAAAATGCGCCTGCACCAATGAAACCTTACTACATACAGGACTCTCCAAACTTAAATGCGCCTGCACCAATGAACATACTAGATACAGGACGCTCCAAACATAAATGTGCCTGCAACCATGAAAATGTAGTTCGTCAGTCTGTAATAGCGACACTTCATTTGACGTTTATATTCATGTAAAGTCCGTTATTTTACCTCTTGCCATTAAGTTGCAAGCCTGAGCTCTGTGTACCCGAGTTTCCCTAAACCAATTGAAATGGGTCGAAGCCCTATGTGATTAACATCCATTTTTAGCGATCACTAAGATTGTTCCACGACCTTAAGCAACAATATTTTATATGAATCCATTCAGCCGAGCCTTTACAGAACTTAGTGTAAATCGTACCAACAAACAAACATAAGCATTTATAATAATACTAAGTTGGATTAGTAGGAAGTAGATTAAGATCAAAGTAGCAGGATATGGTATAATATAAAATTAGTAGGATATGTTTGTGAAGCGGATTAATTTAATTATTGGTAAAATCTTACGTGACAGATAACACTTTTTGATTTACCGGTACTTGACAGCAGGTGATACCAAACAAACGGGTAGAAACAATGGTGTAATAGGCATGACGACAGTAATCATGTATCGTCAAAATATTTCTCTGATCTTATGAAATAGGTTTCAAAGATTTTGAAAAATGTATTTATTCACTTATTAATGTCGATATTAAAAATAATTTATTTGTTAAAATAAATCTACAAAATACAACAATCCGCCATGATAGCTTAAACACCAATCAAAGCGAATTACGTCACGTCTCAGTAAACGTCATTTTGTTTCGTATAAGCGTATTCGCGATCTCTCATCTCTCTCTCTAACTTGATTTAGTATATAGGCACCTAATGTTTACTGTTCATATACTGAGCCGTGACGTAATGACAGACGCCATGACACCAGCGAGCGTTTTGGCGTGAAATAGAAACTTTAAATGTACTTTTATTGCACAAAAACCTTAATTTTCTACAGAAATATGATATTTTTTTGACATAATAGATACTTCTGAATATCATAGAAGAGATTTTGAAAATTAGTCATCATGCCTATTGAGCTAAACACTATTTTTAGTGGAAGGAGGTGGAAAGAACAATACGCTTACTTCACAAAAATCAGTGCAACAACATACATAATCCAAACACTAAAGCGCAATAAAAGGAATCCTTCAAGAGTTGGTCGGATTACTACTAAACATAATTATGACTTTTGACGACCGATGTGGCACAATAAGCGAACAGCCGACTGCAAAACTTGAGGTTGTGGATCCCGGATCCTTGTTAGATACCCTTGATACAGGGAAACCTAGTTAGGGGTCAGAGCTATGTATGTGATTGTGGTGGCGTTATTTTTATTATTGTTAAAGATTTTAATTCTCGTATTATTATTGTTATTCGCTCTAACAAATCACAGCTCATCTTTCACCTTGGCATAGCCTTTGCAGAAGGTCATCATGTCCTCCAACGACCGATCGCCTTCGTAAACGGCCAGTTCTTTTCCATTAGCGAATATTTTAAAAGTGGGCAGTGTCTGTATGCCGGCAAAGTCGGCCACTTTGGGATTTTCGGCGGCGTCGATCGCTATCACTTTTACTGGCACATTGTTATTCTTTACATTGGTCGCTAAACTACTAAACGCTGGCTTAGAAGTGACGCAGTGACCGCACCCTGTAAACAAACATGTAGCGAATGAAAAATAAAATAAATCTTATTAAAAATTGCATTCATACAAGAGCTAAAATAAATTACGTGTTTATAGCATCTCGGCATACCCATACTTTATTCTGGCACTATGAAATCTTCTATTAAGACTGAAACTTGAGCTATACATGTAAAATGTTTATGTACCTGCGCGATTATAATTTTTTAAAATCTTACATGGTAGTGTTTAACCGCATGTACCACTTGTTAAGCGACGATGATATCGAAGGTGGCGCCATGCTGTGCCTGAATTGGGGACTGACTCTTAAATTTGGCGGCCGGAACACACAAGGTGCTTGGCGACAGATTCTAATTTGATTTTCATCCGCATGACGATTATCAAAGAATACACTATAAACCAATCTAATCTATCTAATCCCTATCCCTATTAATCCCCAATAATATTATAAATGCGAAAGTAACTCTGTCTGTCTGTCTTTCACGCCTAAACTACCGAATCGATTTAAATGAAATTTGGTACAGAGATAGTCTAGAGCCTGAGAAAGGACATAAGCTACTTTTTATTGCGATAAACTGTAGCCCACTCTGGTGAAACCGCTGGAAACAACTAGTATCTAATACGAGTAGGATTGTAACACTTCGTCTTTCGTTGTGAGAGAGTCACACGACAATTAAATGTTATTATGATGCATCTATAATTCTATACAAATTTAGTTCCGTAATGAAACTACCTTGACTCAAGGCGAATGACCAGTGAAGTAAGAGTTAGTAAGCAACAATAGCATCATTAATTGTTTTAAAATATAAAAAATGTTTTTTGTTTTTCAAAATTTTTATACATTCGTTTTTTTTTAGAATCAAAATCAAAATCAAAATCAAAAATATGTTTATTCAATAGGATACATTGTGATCACTTTAAAACGTCAACTTAAAACTAGCTACGCCTGTTCCAACCTCCTTACGCCGGCAAAAGAACAGGCAAGAAACGCCCGGCAGGTAATTTTTTTGGCGCGATCACATTGACAATTTTATTCTTATTACTAATTGATTGAATTGGAGCAAGTTCACTAAAATCCCAAGCTTTTTTTTTTTTTTTTTTTTTTTTTTTTTTTTTTTTTGTTTTTTTTTTGAATTATATGCACGAATCTTGCATGGGGGGTAATCTATTTCTTAAAAATGCTTCTGTATAATAATATTAAGATGCCATTCCTATGAATTATTATTAAAATAAAGACATTAAAATCTAATAACTTCTATATTTTTTGTACTCTTTTAATGTATATTCATTTTTTATCATGTTAAATAGTGGTCTAACGCAAGCTTACAGAAGCATAAAAAGAACACAACCGCATCGTCGCTTAATATCACGTGTTTTTCAAAAAGACCTTGTATACTAGCTTAACTAAGTGTATAGTGTGTGTTGTGTGTGTGTGTTGTGTATAATGTATATATAGTACACCACTTGCGTAAGAAAAAGACATATATGAGTTTTTAGGTAAAGGTACTTACAGGAGGCGTAAAACATGACGAAAGTAGGTTTAGAGTCTCCAATGACCTGTTCGAAATCAGCGTCGGTAGACAACTTCACGTTTACTCCGAAGCCGGCCGCTTGAGCCGCCGTAGTAGTCGCATGCTTGGTCTCCTGATGCAACATCTGTCCTTGGACAAAGGACACGAAGTCCGATTCCTAGAAATAATATAAAATTTTAATAAGACATTACCACAATCGTGGATTTAACTAGGGTAGCTGATACAGATTTTTGTCACATCAGCAGATGCTGATGCATTTTATCTACTTCCTGATTTTTCTTTTTTACAATCAATTCCTGTTCGTTCGAAAAACGCAAAAACGGCTTGACCTATTTAAGTTTTATTTTGTTTCTTTTCGCTTTAATAAAGTAGTGGTTTAGAAAAAAAAGAAAATAGGAAAAAATCTAAAATAACAGCCAAAAATCGCACAAATTTAGGTCGGTGATTTGTATGGGAATTGCCATACTTATCGTTTATGAAGAGTTACAATTATCTAGTTTCTTGCTAAAATGAATAGGGCTTTAAGACAAAGGGCATCTCGGGAAAGATCCTCAGCCCTAACTAGTTTTGCCTTACCTTTCTCCCGCCGGTGTAGTCGCTGGTCTGCTTGTCGAAGTAGCTAAAGTACTTGATGGTGGGATAGCCCTTCACATCGTATGTCTGGCACAGATCCGCGGCGGCCGTGCAGTCTACGGCGCCGAATGCTACCATCAGCTCGTCGGCGAATCTTTCCGCCGCCCTTACAAATTCTGGCTTGGTGCTTTTACAATGACCGCACCCTGAAATACAAACGTCACATGTACCCCTTGTGCAGGTTTCTATTGCGAGAGTCCGTCTACCCGAACCATCGCATTGCCAGATATATTATTCAGGCACACAGTAATTTGTGAGAATTATCAAACAAATAGGTCGTCTAACCAGTAAGTTAAATTTGTTGGTAGTATGAAAGAAAAAATAAACAACTGATGTTGCAAAGTGTAGAGCGCAGTCCAGCGCTGCGCAGGATTTTGTAATGCGTCAGATGTACCATCAGGGGAACCACCTGTTAACCCTTATCAGTTACACAGATAAATATACTAGCTCCACCCTAAATATAAGATTTCTCCGGGATGAAAAGTATTTTTAGCCTACCCCTAGTACTAGTTTTGAAAACGATAAAACTTTTCGTAAACGTCGACGTTTACCACCGCCGACTTGTCAAAGCGGCAACTCGATCTGGTCAAATTCAAAAAGTAACTTAAGTAACTCAATAACATTGTTGGAATATGATTATAACGATTTAAAATAACCCGTATTAACGATTTCAGATCCTCCAAGTCTCGGTAAGATTCGCTGAAAAAAATATGTATGGATGGAAACGAAAACTTTTATAGTTTTTGTAAACTATCAAAACCTGTACTAGGGGTACTGTTATCTACCAGTATCCTATGTAAGTAGGTACTCGAATATTCTAATATTTATCCAAATTCTTTCAACCGCTACAGGGCCTACTGGTAACAAATATATACACAGACACAAACTTCTTCTTGCCCTGGTCCCATCTATTTGGGGTCGGCGCAGCATGTACTCTTCTTCCACTCTCCCCTTTCAGCCGTCATCGCTTCATTCATATCGATCCTTATACAATCCATCCATCTTTTCTTTGGCCTTCCTCTTCCCTTCCTTCCATCAACATTCATATTCACACACACGCAGACTATCGAATGTATCATATGGTTGTATGATTATACGGAGCTTACACGGAGCATAGAACATGATGACGGCGTGTTTGACCTTCCGCAGCGTGTTTCTGAAGGTCGCGGCGTCGAGGTGGCGCACGGGCGACTCCTCCTCGGCCCAGGGCTTCTCTGGCGGCGGTGGCGGCGGGGGCTCGCGCGGGTCCTGAGGATTGATCGCTTCTTTTACAACTAAGAAAACGAGAACTCGACACTTTTCCAAACAAATTATTGCGACTATATTTTGTCAAAAAATTCAAGATTTAGAATTAGGTTTTATAACGGGATAATTATCATGTATTTGTTTTTGTTTGAGTTCTCGATATTTCGGCACTGTTGCAAGCGCCATGATCACGAGAATACTAAAAGTTTCTGCGTTTCTGCAGTTTTTTTTTCTAAACCTAATTCTAATGTTCTTTCTTGACCATGGTAGTTTAAAACTGTATATTAATTCAAGATTTATTTTATTATAGCATACTAAATATGTCCCCCGCGGTTTCACCTGCACGAACTACAGTTTATCGCGATAAAAAGTATCCTATGACCTTCCACAGGGTTAAAATTTCTAAAATAAAAGTAGTTTATGTTACTCCTTATAAAATTATAGTATATCTGAAAGTGAATGTCCCGCCAAAATCGGTCCAGCAGTTTCAGAGATTATTATTATTGTTTTTTTTAATGTAAGTAGCGCATATACTTTTCATATATATGCATTTAGTGAAAAGCTGTTAAAATTTATTTTACTATAATATGTATGGTTTATATAAGCTGGAGCAGGCCGCTACCATACATTGTATGGGAAAATAGAAGTCTAGCACAACAGCAGGAATTACTACAGATGCGTAAGTTAAGGATAATAATAATTAAACTTGAAATACCACAATGTTTGCTACCAACTGGTCGGTAGCTAATATAGTAACTTCTCAAAATCTCCCAATACAAATGTTGCCTCACCTTAATAAAATTAACAATCTGCTCTTCCTGGCGGGCATGACCGGCGTCGTACTGGAACTCTCCTTTGTTAAAGTACTTCAAGGTGGGGTAACCCTTCACGCCAAAACGGGACCCCAAGTCTGAATGCTTAGTTGCGTCTACAGCTGCTAGGATGCCGTTTATCTGTAAAAGTGGAGCTGTAGTGTAAAAGCAAGGAGAGGTTAAGCTGGGAAATTTAATTGTAGTAAAGCCCTCCGGGGAAAAGCTGGTACATGTGTACACTCTAAAACGTCAAACTTGATAATAGAATCGACCGCAACCCCGCATTGTTTGTCAATGGTAAAAGAGTGACATCAGAAATTTTACCTTTTCCGCCTTTATTCTTGCAGCAGCTTTTTCAAATTCTGGTTTGATACGCTTGCAGTGGCCACACCAAGGCGCGTAGAAAACCACTAACGCATTTTCTACTTTTGATAGTACACTGTCGAAATTTGCTTCTGAAAAACGAATGTTACATGAATAAACTATAAAGTAATTGGTGAAAGAGAAAGGAAAGCAGAAGTCATTCAATTACTGAAATTGAGCAATTAGTAGAAGACGTGGATCTCAGATTAGGGTTGAGATGTGGATAATTTTGAGTGTGATAAAACGCCATGAATTATACATATTTGTGATGTGTTGTCCGTTCCACAAAAAGCCAAGTTATAAGAGTTACATATAGATAATAGACCTTTACTTAAACTGCAAATTAAATAACGAAATAATTGCATAATGGTATAAAAATTAAAATACAAATGAAAACTAAACGAAAAGATTTCAAAATGAATGTCATGAATTATGTCAAAACGACAGACTGTTAAGAAAACAAAGAGCATTAGAACTTGTTTCATCCTTTTTGTGACTTTATGGTGACAAAATAGTTTACAGAAGTTTGGGCCATAAAAGGCCACGCATGTTTTACATGCTGTATCTGTTTTTGAAGTGTTGTTAGATGCAGCATGCAACATACCCTGATCGCCGATGCTAATGTTCCCGTATGTGCCATTGCACATATCATTATAACCCAGACTTAATGATATATTATGTCACTGACACGGCATTCAAACTAATTTGGTACTCTATTTTGTGTAAACTCTATTCTGTATATAAAACATAGTACCTACGAAGTACCTACGTACCACGACGAACTAGTGACCTTTTATCAAGCCAACGTTTGACTGGGCTTTTGATAGAAACGTTATTTTATTAGCATTCCCGGTTCGAAAAAACGATAAGGTAGTGATATATTTACGAATGACAAAATTATCTCGTCATGACCGCGCATAGTCGAGCTTCTTTTTAAAATTAATATAGGCTCAATGACAATTTTAAAAGTTCAATATCTGATTTGTCACGGTGACGAGCGCAGTGCAATGCCGGACAGGATTTTAAAACTTGACTAGCGTGACCAACTATAAGCCCTATGCTCCATAGAAGTGTAGTGATAGGTTATTGTTATTTTATCTACTGCCCACTTTGAGAATAAATTATTTTTTTGCACCCCCATTAAGCCTCTATTTTTTTTCTGGGACTCTTACCGCCCTTTAGGCAGCGCCCACAAGGATGCGTTATCGCCTACTTTGGGGAAGGCTGTGTTGGAAGATATACCTGTCAAATGCACCACGTCGCTGTCCTCGGACCAGCTCTCATCAGCTGTTGGTTTTTTCTTCGTCTGTTGCGCCGTTGGGTCCCGCATGAAGTCGACAATGGCTTGCCGTTTGTTATCATTGTTGTACGGAAAACGGAACTGACCTTTCCTGGAAATAAATAACGCACAAAACTATAGTTTAAAAACTGCCCTGTGAACTTACGTGTTATTTTTTAATTTGTAATTTCGGTTTTCTTATTTCATAATTTATTGCGTAATCGTCGCACTTGGACGGATTTTTTCTTCATCAAGCGCGACGGCTGTGCGTGCTAATTCACGGTTTGTCGTGAACCGGGCGGTAAACGCTCGTTGAGCGCGCGACGTTAGCTCGTTGGGCGCGCGTCGTCAACCCGTGCCTATAGACAGCTGTAATAAAATTAAAAGGCACTTGTTAAGTACTCACTCGTAATAATAGAGCGTTGGAAATCCAGATATGTTGTACAGCTGCCTGATTTTCGAATTGCCAGGCTTGACCACATCGATTGCAGCTAGCAGTGCTTCTCCCTGAAAAGCAAATTAAATTCAACTATAAACTTAAAATATAGTTCAGTACCTTATGGTATACTCGTTGTGCCTGCGGCTGCGCCCGTGCGACGAGTTGAATTCTTTAGTAATAGAATCCGCGATTTTGTACACGTTATTACGAATATGTATAAAATAATTGTATATTCAACCTGTATCCATCTATTATTGGATAGATAGATAACGCTTTATTGTTTCACCACAACAACAGAAAATAGAGCAACATAAAAAGATCCAGCATTGCAACACTAGTTCTAGCTAGTGTTACAATGGGCGGTTTTATCGCTAGGCCCTATAGGCCTTCCCCTCTCTTTCAAGCTAGTTATTTATGACCAGAAAGGAGTTGTGGATGGCCAAGAGCTGTGCAACATTCTCAAAGTAACCCATCAGACCAATGGTCAGATGATAAGTATTCTGGGATGTTGCGGATATCATGCCTTACACAGCACCGGATTATTCTCAACTGACTCTCAAACTAACCTTTAAATCAGCTGCTGCTTGCACATAGTCCGGCTTCATAGTCTTACAGAAGCCACACCAAGGTGCATAGAACATTATCAGTGACTTCTTGAATGCACCTGCTCCTTTCTTAAGAAACTTTATTAGGGCCTAGAAGAAAATTAGCAAATAATATAATTACAATCAACTGGTTTCTCTAGCCTACAAATTTCAATGTACAGGGCATCTCCAATGTGTGTGGTATATTTCTTTCATAAGTATTTCGATTTAGCAATTCAATTTAGAACACAATGCTTACTTAAAATATCCCAATTTTTATACAAAATGTATTTAAGTTTTATTTGACATGTCATTTGTATGTTTGTTTACTTATTTTTATTTTACAACTATGGAATTTATGAAATCAAATAACAGCTATTTGAAATGTTTATAATGTTTCAATAATTAGTTATTCAGCTATATAGGTACAATGTACAATGTTTTCATTACAAAAATTTTAAACTTAGGTAAAAAATTACATAATTATTTTAGAAACATTCTACAATAGTCATAGATTGCATCAAAGTAACTAGGTTAGGTACTTTGATACAATACAAACTAACCTCTCCATCAGCTAGATGAAAAACATCTGTTGCAGCTGGGTCTTCCTCCCATGGCAAATCTCCTGTTGGGTCTCGTAGGAAGTTAGACATAGAACTGACAGACTCACTTCTATCATAGTCTTTGTGAAAATCACTATCTTTATAATGCTTTATGTAGTACGGCTTATCAGACCCAACTTTTAACTTCTTGCAAAGTTTTTTACCTTCGCTGTAAAGAATGGTTTTCTTTTGAACTAGCTTTTCCTGCACATCATCATCATCATCATCATTAGCTGGAAGAAGTCCACTGCTGAATATAGGCCTCCCCCCTTGAACGCCACCATGAACGGCTATTAGCCATTTGCATCCATCGACTCCCTGCGACTCATACAATACACACACCACCTGCACACTACTGCACAATTGTGAATAAATGTATTTTAACACCTCAATGTCACATAGCATAGAGTGATGAAACATATTATTAAGGTTTATTACTGAATTATCCTTCTAAGGGGGATAATTCAGATAAAATCTCACGACATCTCACCAGAGGGGGGGGTTGGGGGGAGGGACAGAAAATTAAAAAAAACACTTCACGTAAATTATGGACTCCCCCTAACTGCTGAACTCAGAGACATCGATTAACTTTAACATAGCATTAAGTTGTTATTTTTGTATAGATTTTGACATAATTTTATCCAGATGAGGGAGAAGTGCAAGCAGTATTGAGAAAAACGACGCAAGGAAGAGCATTTATAAATGGTGAACAATTCAGTTTGAGCCCTTACCTACTATTGCAGTCTATTATAACAAGTGTGGCCTGCCCCTTCATGGCATCCGCTGTGTTTTTATACACTTCCACTATAGATTGGGACAGCTTTGCTTCATTAACAAACAAGACCAATACATTTGATTTGGTCCTTAACAGTTTCTTGAACTCTTTTATGTCACCAATATCAGCTACTACTGAAGTTTTCTGCTTCTTTGCTTGCATAGATATTTGTACTAATATTATTAGTACTGGTAGTAGTGTCTGAAAATATATGATGCAGTAAGTAAATATTTCATGAAACTATGTACTTCAAATCAAATGAATACAGATTTATATTGAACTTGGCTTAATTCGGGAGGAATTAAGTAAAATCGTCTACTCTGTTTTAAAGTGTGGGTATTGTAAGTGACTATAACACCAGTATCAATGACCGTTTAAAATATTTGAGCGGGAGGTGACTCATTAATTCATGACAAAAAAAAATTACTAGTGTGTCAAGAGGAGTGCTGTAGTTTTCAAGTTTTTTTAGCTTGATTTCATCACTAGATCTTGGGATCTTGGCTTTTGCATTTCCACCCGCATTCACAACCGGTTTCAATAAGCTATCTATCCATGTTTTACTAGAGAAATAAATTTGACACAAGCTCCATAGAAGTAATGTCAAACTTTTATCTCCAGTAGGGCACTGTCGATAGATAGGTTATTGAAACTGGTTAGCCAGTTAAAACTAGCCAGGGGTTAAGCTTCAAGGGGAAGGTTTTGCTTTTTACTATTTAGCCACCTATTACTATTACAGCTATTTACACACAATTGGACATGTTATGAGGTGGGATGACCAATTGAATATACAGGGTTATTTGAAATTAGCGCATCACCTCTTGCAGAAAGCCTCTTTACTTCAATCCCAACAACATTTGTTCTACGACTTTTTAAAATAATTAATTTTTAAAATTTGAGTTTTCCCATACTAATTCATTATTAGGTATTTAACACCTCTGAACTGGCAATTACTCTACGCGCACCCAACTATCTAACTGCCTCTAGGCAAAATATCGGCACGTGTAACGGAGCCCAGGGTTGCGAGGTTGCGGGGTGCAGCGGCTTTCTACTTCTGAACAGGGTAAGAAAAAAGCGCGTGAAACCGTAGTAGGTAGTCAGTACCGAATCATACGGCGCGGGAGGCTAGGTTAGGTACCTACTCACTTTTACAAAATACAGAGTAATAAATAACAGAGCTCGCCAATTTTTTTGTGTTATTTATCAAGATTTACAAAAAGTCGTAGAACAAATGTTGTTTATATTGATGTAGAGAGGCTTCCTGCAAGAGGTGATGCGTTAATTTCAAATAACCCTGTATTACCAAGAAAGTGATGAATATGAATGTCGATGGACAAAAGGGAAAATAAAGACCTAAGATTAGGTGGATGGATTGTGTAAGGGCCGATATGAATGAAGCGATGACTGCTGAGAGAGGAGAGAAAGAAGAAAAATAGATACTGTGCCAATGCCAAATAGATGGGACTAGCAAAAACTGTTTTTTTTTTTCAATTATTTAGGACTTCATAAGTATTCATGTGATACTAGGTATATATACATAAACTACAAAGTGAAATGCCATCTAATATTGTTAAAGTTGTTATGAGCTTTTTTTGCCTGTAAAAATGAAAACGTGTCATAAGCCCACAAACATGACACGTTCAAATGTAAGCATTACAACATTCCTATTTACTAGTTGTTTACTAGTTTGTTTAGTTAGATGTAAATGTATTTTATTTTACTGTTATAACACCCAAAATAAGAGGTTATCCAGAACGAGCTTTTTAGCATGTTACAAACCGGCATTGTTGCTTACCTTCCAAAACAATTTACAATGCATATTTAATTATAGCGATTTGAAAGTAGCACCACTGAGCAAGTAATACGATAATACATAAATCTAATTATAATATTGGTAGATAATATTATCACACACACAAAGTCAAGTTAAATCTCTTGTTTTGTTTTGTTTGCGAGGTGCGAGCCCCTATTAGTCTACATAATCTATGGAGTATTGGAGTCTCCGTCAGTGTTGCCAACAATTTACATTCATAGATTTAGAATTTCTGCAATCCGGCGAGTAACAACACTATTTAACGCTATGTAATAATGCACTCACTCGACAGTTTTGTCTCATTTTGAGCTTGATTGATAGTGTCTATATTATAATTATAACAATGGGCTTACAGTGTTAACCGTATCATCACTTGGCATCAGGTGTATTGTATCTTGGTCAAACTTTACCATGTATGTTGTAAAAAACCAAACATTATTGATGTAACCACATTTGGAAAATCGAATGTCTTCAACTACTTTTGTCGCTAACTATACTGAATGCAACGCTGGAGTTTTTTTTAGCGCTCGTGTGAATAATAGTGAAGAGTTTCTTAGGGTCTATTTGATTCAACGCCCAACGCCCAGCGCAGAAAATACAACACAGCTCGTTAAAAAAGCGTCGCGTTTTAAAAGCGCTGTCGTGTAAATATTATAATGTTTGCGAACACGTTTGTTCTTTAAAACGACGTTAAAAAAGCTCTCTCGCTCGCTCTAAAAAATTTTTAGTTTACTTTTTAAATTAAGTATCGTCATCATTATCAGCCTTCCACGTTCCCACTGCTGCGACTCTAGCCTTCTCTCAGAGAGAGTATGGGGTATAATTACGCATAATTATTAAATATATATTTTCCATTTAAACTCGTTTTTTTTTCATAATGTACTTGTCTACACCATGGAGTAAGATGTACACAGCTGCCAAACATTTTTCATTGGCAACACTGGATGGACGGGCGTTTTCGGTTTTATTGATTTCACTCACGGCGCGGCAAAGTCGGCGGATGCTGGGACCTGATATCACTGCAAAATTATTCTAGTCGTTGAAGTTGTCTTATTTATTTTGTGAGAAACACATTGTGTTGTAGAAAGTACTTTACTTTACCTAGTGTAATGATTACATTTTGTTTTTCCTGAGTAAGTTAGAATCGTATTTTGTAGTTGTACGTAAGTAACAAGCATTGCTCGGCTTGTTGAATTACGACGGAACACTTGCTCTTCTGCGTCCTTTACTGTAAGTATTAAAAAAATCTAAATGATAAGTAAGATTAGATACACATTATTTACAAATGCAGTTTCTTTGAGTTTCTGACCTGTGTAACCTGTGTCGTTTTTTTTGTGTTGGTTTTAGTTTCTTGCCTTAATTAAATTTGGAGAACAATAAATTAACATGAAGAAAAATACTAATAAACTCAAATATATTTATTTAGTAGGATGCATTTGTGATCTTTTTAAAACGTCAAACTTAAAACTAGTCCATCGAAATGTTTATTTTTTTAGGCGTACGTTTTTTGGAATTTAATTTTTAGTTATGATTATGAGGGGTTAGTTTAAGCTTAAATTCAAGTTTTAGGAGTGGCTAACTTTAGTAACCTTTTCCCCCGACCGTCATCTTGGAAAAAGGGGTGCAAAAGGTTTTCACGCTGTATCTCGTGAATTATAACGACCATGCGGAAAAAATTACAGCTCACATTGTTGCAAATAATATTGTCTACAACTTTATATCCATTATTTTTTATGGTAAATAAAGAAGTTATAAACAAAAATAACTGAAAACTATCAACCCTTTTCGCCACAACAAAACTAAATATATCATTGGTTTTTACAATGATTTTGAATAATTTACGAGAATTTTAAGTAGATAGAAAGGGCCCTAGTTTACTCTTTCGGTGGCAATTGAACTATTAGATGACAACTATTTTGAATAGGTACAGGAGCCCAATTCTCGCGACGTGATATATTATCGATACGATAAATATCGCATAGCTGTCAAAATTGAAAATTTACGGTTTTTGTATGTTTTCTGGTGGGGAATGTTTCAATTGTTTGTGATTATATTTTATTATACTGAACATAATATCGTTGTTATTACCATTTTCAACACTCATTAATGTGAGCACAAAAATCATCCTTTAGAGATCAGATGTAGGTATTCAAGCTGAGCAGAGTGCTGACACCTACTTTTTAACTTTTACAGGCTAAACACAAACTACAATGGATAAAATTGAAATAAAACCTCTTGATGAACTACCTGCGCTTGACGAAGAAAACGATACTTCAAATCCATTTGTAATTGAAGAAAACACATATGACAGCTTGAGCTATGAAGCGTTTTTCAACAATCACATGAGAAAAAATATTCCATGTATTATCAAAAACTTTGGCAACGACTGGGAGACTAACAAGAAATGGATTACCGATGATCAAATTAATTATGATTACTTGTCAAATCAATATGGCAACTTGATTGCCCCAGTTACTGACTCCAAAAACATAACATTTGATTCTCAGCCAAGATCGGAAATGAAATTTAGTGATTACATTAACTATTGGAAGGGCAACACAAGAAACAAGATGTTATACTTGAAGGACTGGCACCTTATGAAGATACAACCAGATGATAAATTTTATACTGTGCCACTTTTATTTGCTTCCGATTGGCTTAATGAATACTCTCAAGATAAACAATGTGATGACTTCATGTTTGTAAGCATGGGGCCCACAGGTTCATGGTACGTGTTTCTTGTGTGTGTTGTTGATTATATTTTCAACATCAGAATATAGACAGAGATAGTCAATAGGATACTCTTTTACATATTATTATTTGTATTAGTTTTACTTTCTATTTTATTACCTTAATGCGAGTATAATCTCTCTCAAATGATACGCACTTTTCTCATCTGGCGTATAACACCATTTTTTTTTGTTTTGTTCTTCAATATTACGATATTTGGCATCGACTCGGCAGTCAGCATGCATCTAGACTGAACATGAAAGTGTAAATACTAGCTGACTTGGTCCCCAGGTCTGTCTAGACTATAGGGGACTGTAGAGACTAGTCCATTCCTATCGGTTTATAAATTTTGTTACACTGCTTTTCATTTTTTTTTAAACCAGCTACCCTCACATATTATCCACCCTTCACCACTGGTATTTGCAATATGCCGAATAATTTTTCATTGCACACCAGTTAAATCTTGAAGGCCGAGTCTTAAAATGGCAGAAATTGGACATAACATGAAACATTCCCAATCCCACTTAGCTTGCAATTATTGATGTATCTTGCTATGCATTGTCGCATGTTTTGTTATTAACTGTTGCAGGATACCAATTCGTGCAGATGTCTACAAATCATTCGGCTGGTCAGTAAATGTGGTTGGCAGAAAAAGATGGATACTATTTCCACCCGGCAATGAGGAACAACTAAGGGATGAGTATAAAACTATGATTCTGAAATTCGAGCCAAAGAAACATAACGATAATGATATTGTTTACCATGAAATAATACAGGAAAAAGGTGATGCTATATTTATACCATCAGGTTGGTATCATCAGGTGGAAAATGATCTTGATACCATATCAGTTAACCATAATTGGGTTAATGGCTGTAACATAACAAATGTATGGCAAGCCCTGACTAAAACATTAGCTTCTGTTGAAAAAGAAATTGATGAGCTAAAGGATCTTTCTGAATTTCCATCTATGTGTCAGAATATGCTAAAACTTTTGTTTGGTATGAATTGTGAGGAATTTGCAAATTTGATCACCCATATCGGTGAAAAGAGACTAGAGCAGACAGAAACAGGCTCAAATACTTTATTTGATAGATATGAGTTGGGTGATAATCATTGTATGTATGATTTGAAACGTATTCATGATGTGATAAACATGATGACAGAGCATTCCACTTATATCAATAATGACTATACAGTCACTGAAAGTTTCATTACAGTACAGGATTGTTTATCATATATGTTCTAAAAACTTTTCTATAATGAATTTTTATTAATATTCTTTCGAACCTTTTAATTATATATACATTGTACTATTTAGCCATTGATATAATGTACCTAGTTACCTATACCTAGTCTAAGAGGTGTGAAATATTCAACAAAAAATAAATAAATAATCAATTCAAACGCGTTTTAATATTTTTTTTCTTAAATAAAGTGCTATTTTCCCGCTGTTCCGAACATTCGACATCAGAATTATTGAAATTGATTAGCTGAGTAGGTACCTTTATTTCCTAATAAAATAGCGGATCATCTTATATTATGATATTATAAGTTTTTATACGCGGTAAGTTAGCAAAACGAAGGACGAGAGATTTTCATTTCACAAGGAATATAGAAATATTAAAAGTTAAAAAGCGCGAGCGCAGCGAGCGCGAAAACTTTGAAGTATTTCTACTCTGTAAGTTAGGAAAATGAAGGACAAGAGACCTTTACAACCCTATTGGTATCCAATGCTCAAAAGGGACAATTACGCGCGTCCCTGTCCATTTCGAGCAATGATAACCCTCTCCATTCAAATAAATAAACATACAAATTATTTAGCATAACATTTTCCTAAACAAATGGATGCGTACAAAACAAACCTGGTTTTGTCTGATATTTTTTATCTATTGAATTTTATTGAATTTTCCATTACTGAAATTAACCTGCTTTTATCCATTACTGGCACGGACACCGAATCAGAAATGAGGTGATCCGCCAGAGAACTAAAGTCACCGACATAGAATCACTCAGAATTAGCAACCTGAAATGGCAGTGGGCTGGTCATATAAGCCACAGAACCGATAACCGTTGGGGTAGACGGTTTATTGAGTGGAGATCGCGACTTGGCAAACGTAGTGTCACGGGGGACGTCGATGATGTGTGGGGGACGTCCTGCGACAAGGTGGAGAGACACCTTGCGCCGAGTGGCTAGCAGTAGAGAAACGAAGAGCCGAAGACCAGGCTCAGTGGCGTACCTTGGGAGAGATTTATGTCTAACAGTGGACTAATACAGGCTGATGATGATCATTAGGTAACCACCAACCGGTAAAAAAACCGTATTCACATAAAATATATAATTTAAATTATTACCGCCAAAAAGTCCAACGGATATCAGGTTTTTTTTGTTATGTCGTCACACGATTAGTGTATTTGCCAGTGTCAAGTATAAAATAGTTCAAACTCGGAGAGTTGAATCAAGTTTAAATGATGATGAGATGAAGGGATGGGGATAGTGTTTAAGTAAAGTAGTAGCGCTTGAACTTTACATGAACTTTTTTGGAGCAACTGGAAAAGTCACTTTTACAACTATAATTCAATATCCCACACTCGTACACATTAACGAACACATAATGGTAAATAATCCACCAATATTACACATTACTCGAAGAAACACAAGTTTTAGATATAAAAACAAAATTTTCACGTTGACAATTCGATTGCCGCCAAAAAAGTCGATATCAGGGTTGCCAGCGCCGATAGCACTTTTTCCTGTCTGCCTGGAACCAGCAGTTAATGATTTTAAAAAATGTAGGCGCGGCCGCAGTACTCTATGGCTTCGGCTATTTCAATGTCACAAAGGTCATCGACGTCATCGTACGTTCTAGGCGTTCTCTATTACTCGCGTGAAGGAATTTATAAGTATAAGCGCAATTGATTGGTTAATATATTTAAATGTGTCTCTAGCTTTATTTTTAACCAATAGCAATAGACGCACAAGAACATCTAATTGTGATCACGTCCTTTTTTCTAAGCCATAGCAAAGAAAACAGACAGTCTTTCAAAGCAGTCTTTTTAGTTAGTTCCTGTAAGTAGGTCATTCTGTGGCCTGCAACAAAATTTAAATCAGAAAATTTGTCAGTAAGTAAAACTTTTTCGTGAGTTAGAATATTGCCAAGCGCTCTAATCAATACCTAATGGCATATTAGGTGAAGTCCTGAATTCCGTCCTCCCGACAATTATTAGTCTTCGAATGACCTGTGCTGTACCCTATTTTATAATCCCAAAGTTACGTGAACCGGTGACATTCAGAATAATTTAATACCACCTTGTATTACTGCGAGTTCTGATAGAAAAATATCATATTCAGGCAAAAGCTACTGTACTACTAACCAGTCGACACCTATTGAAAGAAAAGTCACGTTTGGAATCTAAAATGAAGTGCATTCCGTTGCAAAATTTCAAGTATGTTTTTTTTAGATTACATTTGCCACTATGACTCGCAAATTTGTTGTCGGCGGTAACTGGAAAATGAACGGAGATCAGAAACAGGCGCGTGAAATCATTGACGGTCTGGCGAAGGCTAATTTGGACCCAAATGCAGAGGTAACACAATTTTATTGTGCATAATGTAAGTTTTATTGAGATACCAAGTATCAAAAATTTACTTTAGATTAGTAAATTAAACTACTGCTGCTAGCTGCAGTTGCTGTGCCCGAAAGTAAAAGTGCATAAGTGCTGAAAAAGTGTGTAAAGTTAGTTGTGGTATCAAGCGTAAATACATTTTATTAATTTATATATGATACATAAAGTAGGTTATATAATATATATAGCTCTCATTTCAGACCATATCGTCATCCACTAACTGTAACTGAATCTCAGATCCTGCATCAATAACATGAAAACTAGCAATTTATTCCAGAGATATTATAATAAACCATTGTTCTGCAGGTTGTTGTTGGAGTTCCCTCTATCTATCTGTCATTTGTCAAAAGTATTGTGCCTGATACGATTGAAGTAGCTGCACAAAATTGCTGGAAAGTACCCAAAGGAGCATTTACTGGTAAGAACATAAACAATGTGTGTAAAACTCGATAAGACAAAACGACAAAAATAAAATAAATTCACCAGAATGCATGCGTTTCACCACAAGTTACCTGATCTTAAGTGACGATGTGGATGAAGGTGGCACCTAGCTACAGCTGGACTGGAAACTGGTTTGGCAAAATTATGTTAATTTTGAGTATGGTTTTCTGTTCTAGGTGAGATATCACCAGCTATGATAAAAGATATAGGTGTCACCTGGGTAATCCTGGGCCACTCTGAACGCAGAACAATTTTTGGTGAAAAAGATGATCTCATTGCAGAGAAAGTAAGTACAAAAATTAATATTTCATCACATAACCGCAGCGAAGCTCTTAAATAGATACTCTAAAAGGTGGCCAAAACTGTCTTCATAAACAAAGTTGTCCAAATTCATAGTATTTTAAAAAATTAAAAAAAAAACTAAAAAATTGGGTAAATTAAGGTGATACAATCTGTTTTTAGTTAAAATTGCTTCTACAGTTTTAAAACTCAAGTCAATATATTTAATGCAACTAACAAGCTGGTGGTCATTCTCATGCTAGGGCTACGCTAGTCGATTGCCCAGAGAGGGGCTATATTAGATAATATAAAGTGTAGGTATATGAAATATGCAAAGTTATAGTAGTAAAAAAATATCTTAACCAAAACAATCTTCTCGTGTTTCTTGTTGTTTTTTGCTATTGGAATCATGTTCACATTCCACAAGCACAAGCTTAGGTGTGTTTCAAAACGCATTGTGCAGGAATTACAAATCCGACTATAGTATGACTTAGCATTTGTCTATTTTTTAATCAAATGTGTGTGGCCAGCTGGCTTCATCTGCTCTCCCTTAGCCTGTGTTCATATGACATGAATGTATAAAACCCAAATTAAAAAAAAAGGTTTGGAAATAGAAATTATGATATATGTACCTACACTGTTTATTATGGCCTAAAGTTATATTTTCATTATAACAGGTTGCACACGCTCTTGATTCTGGCCTAAAGGTCATTGCTTGCGTTGGTGAGACTCTTGAAGAAAGAGAAGCTGGAAAAACCGAAGAGGTGGTGTTCAGACAGACTAAGGCCTTCATTTCGGCAATTGGTGACCGTTGGAACAATGTTGTGTTGGCTTATGAGCCAGTATGGGCCATTGGCACAGGCAAAACTGCATCTCCTCAACAGGTCAGAAAACTACTTAAATGTAGCGGTAATTTACAAGACCCATTTTGATGTAATTTTCAGGCATCTTCAGATTAGCCCAGCAAGTGATTCTATAAAGATGTTAGCGATCCAATCCGAATATGTTTTTTGTTTGGCGGAAATTTTCGCATCCGCTAGAAATCATCTGGTTGTGGATAATAAATTAGTGCTATCCTTGCGAACTGGGGCGGGTCGCTAGTAAATAAAGCTTCAATTTAAAGGCCTGTGTTTACGTCATTCGGCAGGCTCAAGAAATGCACGCGTCCCTCCGCAACTGGTTGTCAGCCAACGTTTCTCCGGACGTCGCCGAGGCTGTGCGCATCCAGTATGGTGGCTCAGTGACCGCCAGCAACGCCAAAGAGTTGGCTGGGAGCCCCGACATCGATGGTTTTCTAGTAGGAGGCGCCAGCCTCAAACCAGAGTTTGTTGACATCATCAACGCCTCAGCATAAACTATGAGACTGAAATGTTTCTAACTCACATAAGAGTGAAGCCCCAGTTATTGGGCGGTTTTATAGGAAGTTAGTGCACTCGGAATAGTATGGAACACATCGTTTTTTTTGAGGGTTAAATGGTAGACTTTACCCACTTGTACGATAGTTCGGTAGTTTTAGAACAACATTCGATGGGGTGGTAATATTAATTCACGCAGTCGGTTACTAGGCGTACAATAGCGGGGCTTCACCTACGATAGTCATATCCCATATGCATGCTTACCTGTTGTTATTAGATTTAAGCTTCAAACAAATATATTTTATGCATGAAGGAAATAAGTGCAAATTTTAATTTAATATTTGTTTTTTATTTGGATATTGATGTTTTATACTAACAGAGATTATTTGTAATTATTAGCTGAAGTACATTATTATGTAATATCCGCCGACCAGCACTGGGCCAGCCTAGAAGATTGTAGCCTTCCCTCTGTGAGAGTAGGCTCAGCTGTGAGAATATAATAGCTGGTTATGCAGCAAAATTATTGTGCCTGATAATAATAATAGTAATATATAATTATGTTTGTTACAAATGAACAGCAAGCACTGTTTTTGTTACGACCTAAAAGAGATATGAAAAATAATAAATTAAATAAATATTGTTCCATTAAAAATAAAAATCAGTCACTGGTGAAAATGTGACAAAAAAACCTATAAGCAATGAATCAATTTTTTTAATACACATTTTATGATATCGATTTATAAATGTCGTGAGAATACGTTATGCAAATGATTTAGTTTAGTATTGCTGTTAATTGTTAACAATGTATGTATCATGCATAAAACCATCATGTTATTATGAAATAAATCAAATATAATATAAACGATGTTTTATTTTTAAAACGTTATCTTAAACCATCACTAAATATCTACTAACGCACTTAGCTAGGTTATATCCATTTCCACTATGTATGTAAAACATATAATATCGCATATCATCTTAAAATTAATTTTAGGATTTTGATGTGTTAACAAACATTCATTTCACTACTTTTCAATAACAAGTTACCTATAACCTGATACTTATCTGGACGTGTAAATAAACTTATTTTATCCAGAAGAATACAATGTTATAACTGGTAAATGTGTTGGTCACAATCACAATATAACCTTGACTAGTTTTTAATTAAACTTTATTATGGTCAACCACACCCCTATACCATGATACCTAATACACATCTCATACCTACTCTATTGAGCTACTTTCAGAGCCAGCTTTTACAAAATCATCATAGATGGGCTGGATAGCGTAGTTAAGTAAAACATACGTGCTATATTGTTTATGTCTAAATATCGTTGCCAGGTTCGTAGAAAATTTTCCAAATCTCTCCCAAAAGACGCAAAAAAACATGAGCAATGGCAAAAAAATGCACAAAAGTTCACAGTGGTTAACACGTTAAAAGAAAAGAGTCGAATATGAAGTAACAGATGTTGACTGATGACATCGCAGGTCATTAAACTTTCAAATTATTTTTACATGTTGAAAGCGCTGCCTCAGTGCCTAAGCTAATACATTTATCTACCTTTTCTTAATTATATGCTTTATACAGTACCTAAGCGGTGTTTGTAATCTTACACTAACATAAAGTGCATTGCATTAGGTACCTACAATCATAAAATTATGATCTGTTCCACGGCGAAAAAATTACATCTTGTCCCTAAGTTATCAATGTAAAGTATGGAAGATAACTTCATTTAATTAGTAAATCCTTTCATCACAAGCACCACCAGTATCACCAGATTAACATACCTAGGTAATCCTAATGCAACCTTAGGTATATAATGAGAGTACTTAAAACTTATACTATATCTAGGGGACGTCTCTCTCTCTCTCTATATCCGCACCCCCTCTTTACATCTTACCTTTACTTGCTTAACTGCTGTTTTCATAAAGGAATAGCAAAGTTGACGTGAGCTAAACTTCGTACAATTTTTTTTAAAGCAATAAACGCATCGATTGGTAGGTAAGTCTTGTTTTCTCGTAATAAAATTCGTCTATTCTAAAGTAAATTACAGACGTCCCTTAGTATAGTAGATTAAGTCTAAACTGAACTCAATGGGCTATTTCAGGAATAGTGGCCATTACTTAACGGTGGTGGTGTTAATCAATGCATTTTTAATTTTCAAAATGCATTTTTAATTTTTATACATGTCGTTTCTATATTTTTTCTGTTTTCGATTCTGAGCACCACCCTTTAGTATTGTCCACTACAGTAAAAAGAAAGAAAGGCAGGTCTGCATTTAATGGTTCTTGCAAACAACGGATCCCAATAACGGCAAGTGCTTGACAACTGGTTCTCCATAAGACAGCAGATCTTTTACTGGCTTGAACCACGATGCGATGAATGACAATATAAACAGCCAGAAGAAGATTTTCACCACCCAGTCCAGTACATACAGACTGAAACATACATTGAGTGTTTTAGAAGAGTGGACGGAATCAAGTTACTCATGTAATATGCGAGAAAACATTAATGTTTAGGATCTTTACCAAATAGTGCTGATATATCGGAGCTACTGATAACAGTAACTAGCAAGCTCTGCACTCAATTTCATGCAAGTTTTCTTTTAGATCATAATAATAGTGTCCCAACTCGAAACTTTGCTCCCGCTGTCTTACCATGGAAACTTTAATTTTTTGGATAACATAATATATTGGTCTTTGCGGTAAAGACCGTAAACATTATCTATAGGGTAATTCCGGGGGAGATGGCCGTACGGGAGAGATGGCCAATAGCAAAAAGTTCAAGAAATAATTTTTAGATGGTGCTATTTTTAATTTAGTTCGATTCATTTCGGCACGGGCAACAAGTGTAAGTAGATTTTTTTGCGAAAAAATGATGAAAAGGTGAGTAATTTGAATTTGTTTTCTAATCAGACGTCCAATTTAAGCTAAGGGGTTGACATATTAAGTGGTGCAAAAAAAGTTTTGAAAGTTTTCTCCGTTTTCGTTCTTTTTTTGTGAAGTAATAAACTTTCTCGTGTTCTAACCTCAAAATTAACTACAAAATTGAGACGTTTGCCTTCATTACGTAATGTGGCCATCTCTCCCGGACAATCGGGTAAGATGGCCATAATATTTGCGGGAGAGATAGCCATAAAATGTAATATCCTAAATTAGATTTATTAAAGAAATAAAGAAAGAAAAAAGAAAGAAGAAGAAGAAGAAAGAAGAAAAGATAAGAAGTAAGAAGAAAAGAAAGAGATTTTGAGATTTTTTATTTGCTTTTTTTTTAGATGCATTATGAAAGGGCAAAGGAAGAAACCTGAATTTGAAGATAAACTGCCTCCAGGTTCACTGGTTTATATGTCACAAAAATCCGCTTATATAACCTCTGACATATTTTTAGAATGGATGAAAGCGCATTTCTTGCCTCGAAAACCAAATGGCAAAGTACTTTTATTGTTGGATGGTCATTCTACACACTGCAATTCAGTCAGTTAAAATGCTAGAGTTTGCTAATGATAATGACATCATCTTACTGTCAATGCCATCACACACATCCCACTACCTACAGCCGCTGGATGTTGCTGTTTTCAAGTCTCTTAAAACTTTCTTCTATGAGTCCTGCAGGCTATGGATGAAACAGCACCCTGGACGATGTCGATAATTGCAGAGGTTGTGGTGATAATTATTACAGGACACAATTAGCTGATGATTGGATACAATGCAATATTTGCAAGCTCTGGGTGCATGAAAATAGCACCGAGTTTGAGGACATGTGTTCTTACTGTGGTAATAAGAAAAAAAATGAGTTAAAAGATCTCAAGGGCAAAGGGAAATGCAAAAGAAGTACTGGCCATCTCACCCCGAACACTATGGCCATCACTCCCGGACACCCTGGGAGAGATGGCCAGTCCTAATTTTTTTTTAAAGTTAAAAATTACATTGTTTGCGTTCTTTAAAGTGATTTATCACTAATGGTTGATAAGAGTAATAAATAAAGTTCATATTGTATATTAATTAAATGTCTTATTCATCATAATTCCTTCACAATAGACTCTTAAAGTTACTAGGGCCATCTCCCCCGGAATTACCCTAATATAGATATTCTTTAGACGCTAATTTCAAGAAAATCTGTTCAGTTCGGGTTTGGCTGTTGGCGTGAGAGAAGGTCTAAAAAACCAACAACAAAACTCGCATGTACTAACTAGAGCACAATGTGAGTTTAACTATCAATACTAATGTTTTCCACGCTAGAAGTTGTGTAAAAAAAGTTAACGATAACTTTAGTTGGTGCAAGAACTACAGTACCTACCTGCTGCCTTCTCTGTTAGTATGCTGGCAATGGTTGCGGTACTTACAAGTTATGATAGGACCGGTTTATGGTGACCTTCGTGGGGTCTTCCTTCAGGCAGTAGATTCTGCCGCCTTCCACGCAGTTCTCCATGTACTTGTCACGATCCACGTTTGTATGGTCAGTTTTGAAGATCTGCCGCTCTTCTTTGCCCAGCTTCGTTTGTATGCTGTCATAATTTGAACAGAGGAAGTTCCACGGACGCATGGTAAAGTATTGAAGGACTTCGAGACCTTGACTGATCCTATCCTGGATTCGGATCATGCTGGAAGTAGAAAGTTTAGGTTCATAGGTAGGTACAGGTAAATTTAAAAGTCGAAATAACCGAAGTTAGGGCAAATACTTGCTAAAGATACGATGACTCAAACCTTGTGTTTTTTTTGTTGTTCTAATTAAATTTTTCGTCTAACGGGGACAGCGGTACTTTAATTAAATATTTATGACTTCCCATCATCCTCATACCCTGTCTCCGTAATATAGTTGAATTAAATATGTAACGACCCGTGAAATGTTATTAACTTGTTGTTTACTTTCCGTTGTCCCCGTTCCCGATTCTACGTTATCGGGACAACGGGAAAGAAAGTTAATCACGTCTCGCTGTCGCCGTGACGGTGATATGGCGTACGGGGACAATATGGGAATACACTGAGGTAGCGAGCTAAGCTGTGTGTGGTTCCTTCGGCATGTGCACGCTTGTCTATTTGCATACATTTCTTTTACATATTTAAAGGTGCTATCGAGGTAGCGAGCTGCATGAACCGCAATCACGAGGTATTGCCCGAGGCATCTTTGGCAAACCTTACGGTAAAGAAAGAGAAGAAGAGAGAGCGGTAGAGATAAGTTTACCAATAGGTACGCTTTGAAGTCTCTAAACATGGTGCAACTGTTGCTACAGTAAATATTTTTAAGGATAAAATAACTACTTACAATCTTTTTTGCCCCAACAAAAACAGTAAGAAGTCAATGCAGTATGCCGGCATCAGATGGTAGAAGATGCGCTTGAACTCGTGCAGCATTATGTTTGTGGTGATGTCTCCGTTGGGGTACCACAAAGGCCAGGACAGAGGGAACTTGCGGCCGTACTCCTTTGCTACGTTCAGCACATCTCCCCAAGTGGTCGGATTCTGGTGACCGATGTTGAGGTTGTACACAGGAATCACTTCAGCTCTGGAATTAAAACAATGTCGCTGGGTTACAGGCAGGGCCGGATTATCCATAAGGCAGATTAGCTTACCTAAATCTACGCGTAAAATATGAATGAAGTATTCACGCGGCTATCGTACGATTTTAGATTATTGCAACAGTAAATGGTAAAAACAAATAAGTCTGTGCCTATAGCTACTCTCTTACCTATTATCACTACAAGCAACATAAACAGAATCTTATTAGTATAATTACATAGTAAATAAGTATAAGTAAATAGTATTGTTAGTATATTTACTTGGGTAAACAAATAGGATTCAGCAGAGACAGAAATGATCAAGAAATAGAGAGAAGAGTAAAGAATACATGGAATAAATATTGGAGTTGCAAAGAAATATTTAAGAGTGATATACCTATAATGCTTAAAAAGAAAGTTATGGATTCATGCCTTATTCCATGCCTGACATATGCATGCCAAACATGGAAATTTACAAATAAAACTAAAAACAAAATAAATACATGTCAAAGAGGTATGGAACGGAGCATGCTAAACATTAAAAAGCTACACAAGATAAGACACACAAAAATAAGATCAGAGACGAAAGCAATAGATGCTCTAAGACACGCACAAAAACTGAAGTGGAAATGGGCAGGTCACGTGGCGCGCCTCACAGATCACAGATGGACCAACACACTAACCACATGGAGAGGCCCACCAGGCAAGCGATACAGATAGACCGTGCACTCGATGGGATGACGATATCAGGAAAATCGCGGGTCCAAAATGGATCCAAATAGCTCAGGATAGAGAAAGATGGCAAGCCTTGGAGGAGGCCTTCACCGGAGAGGGTTCCTGATACATAATATGTTATATATATTTAAGTAAGAACAATATGATATTTATGTATGTTAAAGGAAATAAATAAGGCTTAAATAAATAAATAAATAAAATATAAATAGTATTGTAGGTACCTATACTAACGGCTATGTGTATTTTTCTGAGCAATATTGATGACACTTTGGAATACCTATGTTTTGTAGTATATGTACAGTCAGCGACCAAAGTAGCTGATCATACTCGATTTTGATGTTAAGTGATGATTCGGTCGAAGGTTGCTGTTTATGACGGATAAGAGAATCGAAAAATGTGTTATTGTTCAGCGACATTTGTCGCTGACTGTATATATAATTCTTACAACCCTATAATATATTACATCACAGGTGTTGTAGTAATCAACATTAGTTAGAAAAATATAATTGTATTGTAGATATAATGTGCAATGATAGACATTTTTCAACAAGAGGACGGCCGGGATGTCACCTTACTGCACAATTCAAAAATACTAACTTTTCTTTCTTCGAGCCTTCAATTTTGCCGATCGCTAAGATCGCGTTGATGGCAGTGTCCACCGGTATGACCTGCGCGTATAGGCTTGCGTCACACAGCATGGTGCGGATGACGCCCTTCCCCGCGCCCAGCATCACGCCCACGGGCCCGTTCAGGTTGTCCACCCAGCCGGGCAGCGGGTCCTCGATCGCAGGGCACACTAAAAACCACAGAGTAACCTCAGCCTTAGTCGTCCGCTCTATTGCTACCACAAAGTTACGCATCCCACTAGTTACTAATACCCAATAAAGTAAAAAAATTTAGTAAACAGCAGTTATACTCTCTCTCTGTCTTTGAGAGAAGGTCTGTGTTGCAGTATTGAGAAAGTCATAGGATGATGATGCTAGGTATTACCAATGCTGGGACGGGCGATGACAATAGGCAAATCGGCGTAAGCTTGTTCCACTACGTTCTCAGCCAGGCGCTTGGAGAAGGTGTAGCAATTCGGATGGGGTCCGAGAAGCGAGGGGGTCAGCAGCTCCAACTGCTTGTCGTCCAGCCATTCGATTAACTTCATCACGTTATCGGGCTTCACTGGCGGCGCGTGCAGCTACACAATTAAGTAATTGATTTGGATCGCAAAAACTTAAAAATCGGTTTAGTCAAAAAAAACGTTTACCTCTATTACCAAAGCTGGCGAAAACTTGTAATACTTTAACCAGAGCTCTAAAATTTATCTTTGAATTAATATGTAACAGAAATAAAATCAGCCAAGCGCAAGTCGTAGGTACCTACTTACTTGCACAAAACATACTGCCGGAAGTTTATGTTAAAGGTAAGATAACAAACAAAAAGGCAGTGACAGACAGAAATATACTCATCGGAGGAATAGGCCAGGAATAAGTCATGGAACGGGTTTAGAAAAAGAGCGGGCAGTAGAAACTTAAAAGTAAGGGATTCTTATCAAAAGCCGCTCCCACTTAACAGATGTTCTCAAGTTTTCTAAAGTAAAGGATATACTTTCCTGTAGAACCTTTGTTAAAACTAAACCAACCCAAGTAATTTCTTATCACCCTTAGCCCTTATACCTTTTCTCCCAGAACTTCATAATCAGGGTAGCAGAAAGCAGTTGACAGGTGGACGAAAATGGCCAGATTCTTCAATCTCTTGGCCACGTTGATCGCTCTCAATGTGCCACATGTGTTCATATTGACATTATCTTTCAGAGGCGCTTCCAGACGCAACGTGGCAGCAAAGTGAAACAGCACTGATATTTCCTTAGACAAATTCTCAATTTCCAGGCTTGATAATCCAAAATCTTCAAAGAGCACGTCTCCTTGTATAACCTTTAGTTTTTTGAGCACACTAGGCCGCTGGTTTCTTATGCGGTCAAATAACTGAAAAAGAAGAACACAGGCTGTTAATCAGTGGCCTTTTGTACTAGATTTCGCAATCCGAACTCTCACTGTGTTCCACTGAATTGCACAGTGAGGTGAAACAAAATTACTTCTAAGAAGCTTATGTCAATTTATTTGTCTAGTATGTACATACTACAATGATGATGAATCTATTTATCTACTAGTTGCGCATCGCGGTTTCACTCGCGTCTTCCCGCTATCCCGTAGGAACCTTTTTCCAGGATAAAAAGCCTATGTGTAAATCCAGGGTATAAGTTATCTCAATTTCAATTTCATCAAGATCAGTTTAGTAGTTACGGTGATACGTGGTAACAAACATTCACATACACATACACAAACTTTCTCATTCATAAGGTTAAGTAAGATGCTCTAGTAGGATAAACCTTACATGTATACTCGTAGATATCGCACTGGCCGTAAGTGTACGAACATTGGAAGGACACCTATACTCACGGGCAACCGCTGCATGTCTTCCAACCGCTGCATCACAGACTTCCCTCTCTTCGGCCGCATTAGGATGTAGATATTTTCGATATCTGGCACGGTGTACAGAAGCTTTTCTATCAGCACTTTTCCCATAAAACCCGTGCCTCCCGTCACTAGGACGCTCCTTCCTTTGTAGAATTCTCTGATGGACATTTTCGGCGCCTTTCCTGTAAAGTGTTAGAAAACATTAATAAGACTGGATTGTCCCGTGGAGTGTTTTAATTATGAATCGATATTG
Source organism: Opisthograptis luteolata (assembly GCA_931315375.2). NCBI lineage: Eukaryota > Metazoa > Arthropoda > Insecta > Lepidoptera > Geometridae > Opisthograptis > Opisthograptis luteolata. The sequence continues at coordinate 9,850,699 of OV928033.1, forward strand.
AAAAGAGAATTGTTTTGGCATTAGAAGATACGCCAGAGAGTTTCTAAAAATCAATTTTATTAATCAATAATAATCGTCCTTTGTATGCATTTTTGAACCGGTTTGAATGATAATGAAGTAGGTACGAAACAAAAAGAAAAATGAAAACATTTATAACAAAAAAAATAAAACATCTAACTTCTAAAACTGCAAAAATAACCTTAGTCTCGGAGGTCGGTGACCTAAACCGGTGACAAAACAAAATAAACCAAAAACTGCAGTTATTTTCTCCTTGCAGTTTTTACAGTAGGTTGCTGTGTCGGTTGTTTTATTATTGCAAAATGTTTTTTGTTTATAATTTAACAGACGTTACGATTGACGGAAGTATAACATTTAAATTAGTATATAATTTACGTAACTCCTTATAAAAACCTCTAACGGTCGCGCTTTCTATTGCGCTTGCTATTCTAGGATGATGCTCAAGCAGTAATGCCTACTTAAGCATAGATTTGATTCTGTCATTTCATACAAATATGTCGCTTAATCGCTACTAAGTATTGATCTACACTTGAGCGACAATCTAGAATGCCTGCCAGCCTATGAGCTTGATAGATATATTCCCGAAGTAGGTACTCTCTACCCGCTTGTCCCCCACGGGTGGACAATGACACAACTCTTTAAAACAATTCTCACTGTCCTCCACAGTGATAATTCAAAAAACATAAAGTTAATGTGATACGAGTTGTTATTTGAAAAAAAACGCACGTAGCTACGAGTGTATCGTATATGAGTAGAGGTCGCTGAACTGGTTCACAACAAACTTTCAACTAATTTTGGTAATGTTGGTGTATGAATGAACATTCCACTCGGGTTTTTGTAATGTAAAACGAGGTGCAAAATGATTATACATCTTGTAATTACTTCTATGAAGAAACAAAAGAACATTAGCGGAAAAAAAAGGAATATGATTTTCAAGTACTTAAATGATCATATTTTATTACGCTCGTCATTTCCAGTATATATCCAAGCATTCTACACTGTTCCTCATTACGTCACGACTTTTTCTTAAATTCGATACATTGGTGGATTGAATAGGAGAAAGAAATTATCCACGCATCCATCCTTTTCTTTTCCTGTTTTTGACCACCCGTCGTCGTGACGATGTAGTCGAAGGTGGTGAAACGCTACACTTATTATAGGATATCAAGTGGGACAGTCAGAAGACACCGATAGGTGATTGCCCAGCTACTACCAAGCCCTTCTCAATCATTGTTTTCCTGCACCGAAAGCTGAAGCTAATTGTAGAAATCGAACTCACACGACCTACGGTTCGCAAGCCGATGTCACCTGATTGAGAATCTAAGTGGGCGGAGCATTCTAAGATAGCCTCTAATCCAAACTTTTGAAAAAAAACGTTCTGTAGTTCCGGCTTCATAGGACTCCTGCAGAAAACTACGATGCGATGCGATTCAGATCGGAAGTTCTTGTGGGGCATTCGTGCGAGCTCGCAGGTATTTGCGATGCGATGCGAATTCGCAGTTTTGTGTGGGAGCCCAAACGAACAAAAGGGAAAAGAATCCACAGCTTGGAACAATTTGTCACGACTGCAGCAACGTGTGTCGGCGCTTTTCGACGCAGGTGAGGTTGTGCAATTAGATCCACCATGCTCCATGCTCTACATCGCTGGAATCTCATTGTAATCTAATGATAACTCCACTTCAATTTAGCATTAGGCTGATAATGAAAATTATTGGGATAAAAATAATTTATTTGTATCAAATCCTACTAATAATAAAAACGCGAATGTTTGTATGTATGGATGGGTGTTTGTTACTCTTTCACGCAAAAACTACTGAACGGATCTGAATGAAATTTGGAATGGAGATAGCTTATATCCTGCATTGAAGCATAGGTTACTTTTTATTCCGGAAAAAGGTTGCTGCGGGATAACGAGAAGACACGGGTGAAATGGCGGGGTGCAACTAGTTATTTATGAAATGTACTTACTAAAAACAAGTAGTACATAACTACAACTTGCAAATCGGCCTCAACTCAGCATTGTACTGGTCCATTAAAATATTCCTTCCTCGATAAATAGACTATCCAACCCTGCAAGAATTTTTCAAATCCGACCAGTAGTTCCTGAGATTAGCGCGTTCAAACAAACAAACAAATTGCAGCTTTATAATTATTAGTATAGATAAAGAGGCTCTCGATTGTTGGTTGGGTCAGATATAGAAGGCAAAAATTATACTTTTAGAAACACCACGTATCGTATAATCAGAAGGTTTTTCACTGTATAGTGTATAGCCCTAACCACCGAAGCCCTGCCCCGCTACCTTTTTTTTATAGGCTTTGTGTCGGTGTGTATAGTTATATACCCCGAAATACATTCTGGGGCTTAGTCCCTAACTCCTGAACTAGCTTGGAGTGGCAAGAGCTAAGATTCTAAGCTGTGAAAGTAGCATAAAGGCGGGAGTAGCGTTTAATGAAACTGCATCACATTTCTCTGCACTCTTTACCCGTTCAAATTATTCCACAATAACCCTACATCGCAAATACAGACACCCTTTATTAGGTGGCATGACGAGTCATCACCTGCCCAATTTTGCATGCGTCTGAATTGGCAGATGTCGGAGTTTCATCTCGTATACCAGTTTTCGAGCCCCAATAAGCTAACAACAATAACCCAGACAGTTTTTTTTTGCATTGCAGCAATAGTGCTCACCCTTCCTTTCCCACGCCATATTATGTTTCTCAAAATGACCTCTGATATGAGCGTTTGCTACGGCTCTGCTAAATAAAATTAAATATCATTTGTTCATTTAATTTTCAAGTATCAAAGACTCATCACAAAACAATTAATAGGTACCTAATTAATGCCTACCAAAGGTCCGAGAAAGAAAACGTATAGTAAATAATAATAACAACGCTCACAAATTTTAGCACTAAGTGAACATTTGGGCCATTCCATTTCCGGTACCTAGTTTTTTTAAGCTTTTAATATTACGTGTAGGTAATAATCTTCCACGCCAAAACAACTGGAGCTATCTAATTGTAATTTTGCATATTTTGTATACCTACCATTGAGACTAACAAGGGCTACGATTTTCCCGGAAATTCAAATTGTTTAATTACTTCATAACCTAACCGTAGTCTTCTTTTCTTTCTTTTTTCTTTCTTCTTCTTCTCTTATATATAAAAATGAATTCCCATTGCCCTTGGTCACACGGCATCACGCGTGAACGGCTGCACCGATTTCACTAATTCTTTTTTGTTGTGTTTGTTATTGCGAGAAGAAGAAGAAGGTTCTTAAGAAAGAAAAATTTGGAAAATTGCTATAAGCTGCAGCCCAGGCGGGTGAAACCGCGGGGCGCAGCTAGTCAGTAATAATAATTAAATAGAGTGAGTATCATAGCAGAGATAGATTGCACTAATGACAGTATAGCGCGGACCTCGCTTATTAGGCCGAAGGCCCGGCCGTGATCTTACTGATCTGCCGCTGATGATAACTTTAGTACATGTTCAAGTTTCTCTGATTTTCCTGCGTTTCAGGTGACTCTTGCGTTCTAACTCTTCGACAAGACAATAGAGACGGGTGGATTTCTTTACATCTATAATGACGGCCGATTTGACGACGGATGTGACGCAGTGGGTTAACAGTCGCGTGGACTACAGTTTACCGCAATAGAAAGTAGGTATTCTATCTCCTTCCCCAGGGTACAAACTATCTTCATACCAACTTTCATCAAAATCGGTCAAGTCAACAACCACACACACACACACACATACCAGAATTTTATATGTATATAAATAAAAAGATATGAATCAGTATATTATCATTTCTTATGCGCATATTCCAGAAATGATATCCTACATCCATGCAGAGTAACCGTCGTCGTAAGGGACCGTATTGCGGTGCGTATTTCTTATTATACACTTATAAATTTTATCGCACGTGTGACAGATATATTACTGTGTGCGCGTTTAAAACTATGTTAGGTACGAGGTAGATATTAATATACCTAATAGGTACGTATATAACTAATCGTAGCTATTATAAAGTACTGTAGTACCTACTAGTATCTGAATAATAAATCGCTCTAGACCTTGCAAGCCTTGTAGTAATTAGGTAAATTACGATGACGACCATAACCTCTGTCCTCTTGTAGGTATAAACTCGTCGCACTTTCAAAGTGGCCAATTATTTCGTAACGTTGTCGATCTATGAAACACATACCTATCTCGTTTTTGGAAACAACTTTTATAATTATATCCTGGCCTGGCCCAAATTCGCCGCATTACAATCGAGTTCCCTGTCGGATACAAAAAATATGGAACACAGATAAAGTTAATTTTATACATTGCTTGTTGCACATTTTCAGAGAGAGACAGAGAATAATATAATATAATAGATATATATATATATATTATGCATACCTACTATGGATGAGGTTTATGACCCGTTAAAAAGTTCTCTCTTCGTAATTTATAAACCGGCCCATGGATTCACAAAACCAGATTTAACACAAAAAATACTATCTAGAAAGCTTGCTAATATTATTAACTAGGTACCACACGAGTATTATTATTACGAGCGTTTACCTACATTTAAGAATATTAAACTCGCAGGTACGTAAACTGTAACACTGTTTTATACTTCCCGTGATGTTATATTGTATTCTGGTTAGATGTAATCTTGCAACACAATTTTTAACAACTTCCTCTTGACCGAAAACGATTTCGAATGTAGCACGCTTACGTCATAATGATGATGGAGTCGAGGGAGTAGTGACGGACCTACTCAGTAAATTTCTATCGCAAATCTAAATAAGGGTTTGTGTTGCTCAATTTTCCAAAGTCTTTTTAGGGTGGATATTATAACTAAAAAAGTAGGGACAATTTATGCCCGAAATAAACAATCGATCCTGATCCGTTATTTGCGGTTTTGAATCGATATGTCATGTCATAATATAATAATAATAATATGTCATTTTAGTAGTAATATCAAGCCCTAGTACTAAAATGTCATATTATGACATGGCATATTGATCCAAAACCGCGGATAACGGATCGGATGGATTATTAATTTCGGGCGTTAATAGGTCACATTTGACACTTCATCAAAATTTAACAACTTAGCCTAGGGGGAGGACATAGGAAGTATTGTAGTGGGAAAACCGCCGGGATAAGCTAGTTATCCATATATGCGAAACTTCAACAATATAGACCTTGCTTTTTTGGCGTAAAAGAAAGATAAACAAACAATAGGGATGAGGCAATGTAATTAATTTTTTCGTGGGAATGGCTCTCGAACAGTCGCAGCGTGGTTATTGCGTAAAACGTGCGTCATCACTATGTTGCTTACGAAATAGATCGATTTCCTTCACGGGTTTGGGCAAAGCTTTTAATTTCGTAACCTACTTGAAAAATTCATCGCCTTATTATTTATTGAGTTTTTATACGCTTTGCCGCTCAAGACCTACGTACCTACAATCTACTTAGGAGGCGAGTTTTACTCACGCACTGATGATTTTGTACAAATTGTGATTTAGTAACAAATTATATTATTATTCCACCTACAGAAGTAATAAGTCTTCATAATAAAGATTCGCAAATCGGCGAACAGCCGACTGCAAAGCGTGAATCGCGGGTTTGATTTCGCTATTAGTAATTATTTATCAAATTATGTATTTGTTCCGTGTCTGGGTATTGTGGATCCCCGATCCGCGTTTAGTTTCTGATACCGAAGATACAGGGGCTAATATTATTAGGGGCCTGAGCTGTCTTTAAGTGTGGGCGTTATTATTATTAATCACTAGTGTCTTCCCGTTATCCCGCAGGAACCTTTTCTGGGATAAAAAGTAGCACTCCAGCTATCTCCACTCCAAATTTTATTCAGATCCGTTCGGTAGTTTTTGCGTGAAAGAGTTAAAAACATTCATCCATACTCACAAACATTCACGTTTAAATATATTAGTAGGATAATATAGTTAAACCAATAACGTTTTTTCAACAAAATAAACATAAAATTAGCTACAAACAGGTTGGTTCAAAATATATCTTTTATAATAATCATTGTGGTGGTAATTTGATTTATTCGCTATCCGTTGACTATTAGTATGCCCTTGATCGGACCATGAGTGATTCTTCGTCTGTGGACCGTGACGATTACTATTTGAAAAAATTTGTAACGTTACCGCGGCTTTCATTTTATAACGCAGCGCGTAACTTAAAATAATTATTTATTAATTATGTCTACGCTGCGCTGTGCTACGGAGTAAGTAGGTACGAGAACTATGGTATGGAGTTTAAACCTCCCGAAAGTATTGCAAAGCCATTTATAAAATATAAGCGATCGGCCTTGACTTCGCACCTGCGTGATTTTAAAAACAGTAGAGAATAAAAACACAATATTGTGCAAAATAATTTTTTGTGCATAAGTTTATACATAAGTATATAAAAATTAAGTAGGTTTACCCTTCCGTGAAAAATTAATTATCTAACTGATATTGTGGTAAAAACCGCATCAAAATCTGTTGCGTAGTTTAGATTAGTTAGCGGATATACAGACAGACAGATACAAAAAGCGACATTGTTTGTTTTTGGTATTGTTATGGCGTCACACGTTTAGTGTATTTGCCAGTGTCAAGTATTAAATATTTCAAACTCAGAGAGTTGAATCAAGTTTAAATGATGATGATGATGGAGATGAAGGGATGTGGATAGTGTTTATGTAAAGTAGTGACGACTTTGTTGTATACTATGTTTGTTGCTAGAGAAGCTAGAGACAGTACTATGTATATTAATTCTGTGGCTAGAGCTTTCGTTAACGTGATTTTTAGTCTTTGATTCAAATGGTTCATTTTAGTGTTTTTTTTTCCATACTATTTTATTTTTAGACCACGATCGTACTGTATGGAAGAAAGCTTTTCTCTGTACACCTACGGCTGTTTTTTTAGATTGACACTTAAACTATAATCACTATAAATTTGGTCACTTCATACAAATATGTCACTCAATCGCTACTCAAATACTGATGATACTACTCAACACTTGAATGAGTGTCATTCTAGAATGTACCTAAGCATGATAGAATACCAGCATAAGTGATCATACATTTACAGACTTTTATGAGAATATATTGTTGATGAAATACTGTTACCTACATGTGAAATGAAAAAAAATATGTTATTTTTAGAGGAAACTCAGACAACTGTATAGTAGGTCTGTCTTTATAGTAGTCTCTATAGTTATTTTTGTACTGAAGTGATTTTTTTCCCATACTTACTTATTTAACCATACTGAAATTTATTTTGATAAGTAAAGAACGTGTAATTTATGGCATACTAAAAATATAATGTAGAATAGTTAAAAATAATGTTCTTATTATGTAAAATAGTGTAGCGTCAACGAGAGGCGCTATCGCTATGTTAGATGTTTTTATGCAAATACGCAGATTCAGAGTCCACGGGTCGTTAGGTCTTTAGCTCTAGATTTTATTGTGCTATACGAGAATTTACTCAATTAAATACGGTTTAAGAGTGCAAAAACATTTTAACAAAAAAATTAAATTGCCGAAAAAACTGAAAAGCAAAATATAATATACCAACTGAATATTACTCTTAAATTAGTTTAATTAAGGTTAAATAAAATAGGTTTATAATTTTTTGCTCATCAGTTTTTTCGGTGGCTTAATGTTTTTGTTAAAAAGTTTTTATTTTAAATTTTATTTTGTGGCTATAATCTTCTACTATGTACATGTTTATTGTAATACAGTAATGAGTGAACAATCATCGTCAGCCGGAAGAAGTCCACTGCTGAACATAGGCGTGAGTAAACAATCAATCATCCCTTATTTTCCTACCCTTAGAGTTTTAATTCTTTTTCCAAATTTATATGGGACCAAATTTGGAGTATACCTTTGCCAAAAATGATTAAAATCGGACAACTCTGTAAAAAATAATGCGTCATACATGAAAAAAAAATATGTGTCGACATGAGAATCTCCTCCGTTTTTTCGTCGGTTAAAAAGGTAACAAACAGACAATGGGCAGTGAACAGTGAGAGTTACCTACTTTCGCGTTTATTATAATATATAATAAGGATTATTAGTAGCTGTAAGCCACCCCAATAAAATAAAATAAAATAAAAATTATATTAGTAGTATTAGGGATAGTATCAATAACTTAAATATTTCTCTTTACTAACATACATTATACTTAAGTTGATATTTCACACCATTGTTATGGTAGAATGTATGAGCAAATTTTTATATTAAGAACTCACATTTATAAGTACAACATTCTTGGAATGAATAAATGAAATGAATCTGTACTAATATTATAAAGCTGCAGAGTTTGTTTGTTTGTTTGTTTGAACGCGCTAATCTCAGGAACTACTGGTCCGATTTGAAAAATTATTTCAGTGTTGGATAGTCCATTTATCGAGGAAGGCTATAGGCTATGTTTTATTTCCAAAAAAATTAGGGATCCGTAAGAAAATTGCTATTTTGCAACCCAAGGTGTGAAATCGAAAACCTATCTTTGCGAGCGCTGCGAAAACTATTGACACTAGAACAAAATAATGTATTACGGGTTTGTAGGTCTCATTTAGATCTACAAAAAAGTCCGCGAGAGCGTATGTCTATCTATTATAGTTATGCCACAATAAGTGATCTTTTATTTTAAAAATTTAATTTTTAATGCCGTCGCTAGAAAATGCTCTTTATTTGTATCTTGGTATTAATCCTTATCAAAATAAATTACTTCTTATTCAAAACTGCTTCAATGCCTTTATACAAGTTTTTGAATCATTCAATTCGAACATTCCATTCGAAAGATATCACGAGTTTAAAAATGTAAGTAGTAGTAGAAAAATAAAACCGCCGCACCGCAGCGCAGCGGGAAACGCGGTGAGGTGAGAATCTATGAAATAGGTAAAGTGCGGTCGCGGACCAGGAAGACCTTTAAATGCGCGCTTCAAACGTGCGGTCCAAGAAAAATTAACTTACAATTAAAATAGGATAATGGGTACCTACAGTAGGTAACGCGTTGAGGGGGCACCGAAGTGCGGGAATAATTTTGGAGTATACGAATATATACGCTTTCGCGCCTAAACTACTGAACCGATTTAAATGAAATTTGGTATAGAGATAATTTGAGCCCCGGGGAAGGGACATAGGATACTTTTTATCGCGATAAACTGTAGCCCACGCGGGTGAAACCGCAAGGAACAGCTAGTTATACTTATATTATGAAGGTGACAATTTGTGAGTGAGTGTGTTTGATATTACTTATTCATGCTGAATATGCTGTATGGGGGAGGATCAGGCGGCAAAGCGTTCTTATTTGGGATGACCGAATGGCTGTAGGCGCGGTGGATGCGGACCTACGCGAACTCCAGACTCTGAACTGGGCTGAAATCGCTAAAGATAGAGGAGCGTGGCGCTCTCTCGTTTCGGAGGCTAAAACACACTTTGGGTCGCTGAGCTATATCGGAGTTAGTTATGTTGAAACGGCTCAAGGGCTTAAGTAAAGAGGCGGGGCGCACCTCATCCACATTTAATAATATAAATGCGAAAATAATTCTGGTTGTCTGTTAGTTTGTTACTTTTTCACGTGAAACAGGTGAACTGATTTTGATGAAATTTGGTATGAAGATAGTTTGATCCCCGGCGAAGGACGTGGGGTACTTTTTATCGTGATGAGATGTAATCTAAATACGCGGGTGGAACCACGAGGCCCAGCTACTTTATATAAAAATTAAACTCTAGTCATCTCTCAAAGAGAAGGAAGAGATGTTAAGGAGTATGGACGGGCTGTATAAATGTGCCTTTCAATGTAGTGGTATTTATTATAATATTTATTCTCTGTTTTGAAGTTTGCAAATCCACAAGGAAATGGCGAGTTGGCGACTCTTATGGCGCGCTAGATAACGTTCCGGCCGCAAGGTATCCTTGGAGATTCTCAGAGTTCCGTTTTTTAATGGGTACAAGACAAGTACAAACAAAGGTAATGATTTTTTTAAACTAAGGCTTAAACGTGCTCGACGAATAACGAACAATGACACGCGCAACGTACAAATCTATACAATGGATGAGAAAAAACGAAATTCTATACGTATACCTATATTTTTAACTCGGCTTGGTAATGGCAAATCATTAAAAAGCCATATAATACTTAGGCTTCTTACAAATTGATCTAGATATTTACCTACACTAAAACATTACAAATAGTACAGATACCAACTTAGATGTCAATATAGGTCAATAGTCAACAGTCAAAAGTTATTTATTCAATAGGATACTTTGAGATCACTTTAAAACGTCAAAATTAAAACTAGCTACGCCTGTTCCAACCTTCTAACGCCGGCAAAAGAACATGCAAGAAACGGCCGGCAGGTAATTATTTTGGCGCGATCACATTGATAATTTTATTCTTATTACTAATTGATTGAATTGGAGCAAGTTCACTAAAATCCCAAGCTTTTTTTTGTTATCTAAATATTCCGAAATTTTATAATATCTAAGCTTTATACTAATAAGAACTACTCACATATTTATAAATCATGTTGAATTCGTAAATAACCAGTATAAATAATATGTAAGTAATCTTTAATGAATTAATTATGTACTTCGTAATAGATTTCGCGATGTTTTTTAATATTAGAGAAAATAATAATAGAATATATGTACTAAGAAAATAATAATATATTTAAGGGTCCAGTGATTTATTTCTTGGCACATCACCATCACGTAAAAATTGCTGAACCTATTTTTGGTTTGCGGTTACCGTTATTATTCGCAGTTGCGGTTTTAACAGTTTGATAGGGTAGGTACTTCAAGTCGTCAGCACAAAATCATCGAAGTGCTGAGGTATTCATGAATTCGCACAAGATAATTATATGGAATTGTCCAACTGATACAAGAGGATCTTAGGTTGTACCTACATCAGTTTTGTTTGCATATTCTTCATTCTTGGATAATTATTATAAAGAGGTTATGTTAAGTTTTTTTATATTTGTAAATTTTTTTAACAGTATTTTTTATCATTTTTATATTTCTTTTTCTTCTCTTAGATATGCTATAGCTTCAACAAAAGCTGGTAATGGTTTTCCAGAATTTTTTGTCACGTACTGATCCGAATCTGAAATTCCTTTATATATTAACTATATTGTTATCGAACAATATACCTACATGCTATTTTTATATGTATAATATAATATTTGCGTTCCTGAGCGAAGCCGAGAACGGGTCGTTAGTAGGTAACTTTTTGTTTACAAGTATTTTTATACTAAAATGTAGAGCAGACAATATGCCCCGAAAACAAGCTAACAAGCATGAGGCCTTGTACCTAACGGTGCAGTCAATGTGATCAAGCAACTCGTAGACAGACCGGCTCAGGTGAAGTAACTTAGATAAAAATACCTACCATCTATTAGTTCGACCTTGAGAGTGTCGAAATACTAGTGTAATTTATTTGCTAGCCTATCTGCATGTGGCCATGTAAAATAGCGACAAGGGCGCTCTTGACTAACACTACAATTAATTATGAATTCATATTGCATTATAATAATTATAACTAGTTTTTTATTGATTCGTTGTAATATTTAAATCGGCATATAAATTCTCGCGAGTAAGATAGTTGCAACACACTTTGTTTAGCATTTTTTTGTGGACAAATATTGTTATGTAAATAAATTTGCATCAGCTCACTAGACACAGGTAGTGTTTGCCTATTGAATCCACTTTCGTGCATAAATAATTGAATAAATAAAATTGTTACGCAGAAGTGCCAGATGCTGTTTTTTTTAATATTTACAGTGTGACCAAATGTCACCTGATGTCAGTGACGCCCCGGGCAAGCGAGCGCGAAAATTTTGAAACATTTCCACTCAAAAACGAAAAACGTTAGCAAAACGAAGGAAGAGAGACCTTAATTTTACAATTGATATAAAAGCTACAAGGGTTACAAAACCGCGAGCGGAGCGAGCGCGAAAGCTTCAAAATATTTCTAGGCTGTAAGTTTACAAAACGAAGGACAAGAGACCATCGTTTCATAATTAATATAAAAATATAAAACTTACAAAAGTGCGAGCAAAGCGAACGTGACAATTTTGAAGTAAATAATTATTCCCTCTTTGTAACTTAGCAAAACGAAGAATAATATACCTTCATTTCACAAATATAAAAAAAAGCGAGAATATTTTAAGTGTTTCATAGTTTTTGCTAACTAAACGACGTGACATCCACTTACGAGCAGCCTGTCATCCGGGCCATGGCACTTTTGGCCCTAGGGTAATAACGCCCCTGCCTGATGTAAAGTGGTGATGTGATTGAAGGTTGAGCCACGCTACCCTACATACAGTATTGTTCGGTGAAGGTGCCACTTCATTTCTTGTGATGTAGTCAATGCGAATAGTGTCCGGAAGTGATTGTGAAATAGAAGTAATTTCGCAAATCTGCCACATACATAACAAAATGTGCAACACGGTCACTGTTGATGCGTTGTTGTCCCGCCAAAATCGGGACATCTGGCAACGCTGTTGTGTTCGTACATAGAAACGTTAGTAAACTTCAATCCCATGAATATTAGGATCTAAAAGGAAGAAAAAATATACTGTAATCCCATGGGATTTTAGACATGGGAGCCAAGTGGAAGGAGGGAGCACAGTGACAGTTTCGAAAGGAAAAAAAATCTTGAGGTCACAGTAACTTTGGTATGCCTCTCTAGAAATCTGTTTGGCGTTTCACTGTTTTATACTCGTATTAGTAAATTAATGCTTGCATAACTATGCATTCACATTAAGGCTCGTGAGCGGTGCGTGATGTAAAAGACAAGTTCAAGCGAGAAGCGCATGTACCAGTGCCGAACACACGAAGGCACGTTCTATTTAACACCGTGCTTTGACCGGTAGAGCTAAGTGAACTTCTTCTATAGCTTTTAGCTTTAAAAAAGCGCGCGTGTGGCTTTTCTAAAGTCTAAGATAGGCAGTTGATATGGATTATGGACGCATCCTCGACTTTTTATATCATCAGCTCTGTTTTTTGTGATGGTACCAGTACGGGAGCGCCAGTCACTATGTGTGGTGCATACTTATCCTAGCCCGGGGATAGGTTCTATATGTTGTAGGGGTAGAAACTTCATCAAATTTGATGAAGTTACTGGTACTTATCTCTTTTTTGCTCGAAATTGGTGCTTATGTCAAAATTATCTTGTGCTCAAAAAATCTATATCCACCTATGATATCTGCTAGTTATTTTTCCAGTCGCATTATGTTCAAAACCTGTGGTTCATGTCATCTAATCGTTACATTATGTAGACGCTATAATATATTCCTATCCATGGATAAGTCACATTAGAGTCGATTACTCAACACAACCAAAATGATTTATTATGAATGATTTACTCTTATACTTTCACGGAATTAATATCTGCGTTTGTTTTGTAAGATTTTTCTCTTGGATTTGCATGTGATTCAAGTATTTCGTCATCAAAAAATATGTAGTTTAGTTTCACTAGCCACGATTATGTCTTCGCTAGACGTATAGGTTGTAATATTGATTGACCTTCGGTGAGGTGTAAAGTACATATGGGTATTCTGTATTGTCTTTAGTTTAGCTGCATTCATAATATTATTACATAAATTCGGATGCAAAAATGTTATGTTACTATCGACTGCCTATTTTTTATTATATTGTCAGTTATTCAACAATAATTTAAGTGATACCAATGATACAATGCAATACCATGATTTTATTTAGTTGTAGTTTTTGATTTCATTTAGTAATTGCTATGTCATTGCCATCGCTATAACTGTATAGTAGGTATATGCCAATAATAGTTTAATTATCGCGTGTGGGTAGCATTGAATTACGACCGTTTGAACAACATAGACGCTACTATGCTACACGCGGAAGTAATCACGGGCCGTAGCTAATAACTTTATTATATTGTATTGTATGAGTGCAATCTAATATATACAATTCTCATGTCGCGGTGTCTGTTACCAAACTCCTCCAAAATGGCTGGACCGATTTGTGTGAAATATTGTGACCATATCGGGTGGGTCTACAAACATCTATTTTTCATACGCATAAGTGATAATGTTTTTCCTGATAAAGTGTGGTCCACGCGGGTGAAACCGCAGGGCACAGCTAGTAATTTATAAGACTTCGTTGTATTGTCTTTCAGCCAAATTAGTTCCAGAACCTGACAGTAAATAAGACTTGACTTGAACTAGCTGTAGATATTTTACAGGATGACCATCAAAATAGGCCAGTCTCAAACTAAATATAGGAGATGTCGTAATTTTTCTTTTCATTGTAGAACAGGATTCTACACCAACAAATGTACCTACCTACCTACACGCACTACTATTGAAAACACAATAACAAAAACTTTTTTTTTAGTTCATCGGCAATACTTTTTCTTACCTCTAAAATCGAAGATAGAATTCCTTTAGAATAAATATAATTCTAAAATATACTTATCTCTTAAAGTCCCCATACAAAACTAACTTGATTTATCACCCAGTATACCTAAGTAAGTACTACATTCATTGAGCATAATACTAGGTATTATGATAGTTAACGAAGACGTAACGAAAGCGCTCTAATATATTTTCTAACTACTAGTCTATAAAGCTTATGATTATAAAAAATATTAGTGTGTATCTAACTAGGTACTTCAAAAAATTAGAAAGTCGAAACGATACGGCCACTGAGTTCGTTACATTTGCACCTAAAATTAAATGTAATGTATGTTGTCGAACTCTTTCTTTTGATTAAAAGATCTAAGCGATAAATAAGTGATAATATTTATTACTAGTTAGTACTCGGTTATTTACCTACTGGTCGCCACACATAATTATACCGTATTTTAGTAAGACGACTGATGGGGCGCAATATTATGGGGTATTAGTACAGTCATTGGGTATAACCTGGACAGTTTTTCGGGAGTTATGAAAATTGGAAATTTTTATTATTATCAAAAACAGCTTTTAGGTTCCATTTTTCCAATATGGCGGCGCGAGCGGCAAAGATACGAGGTGGCAAAGTTGAAAATCGGAAAGAGCACGTCAGTCTATAAAATTGCCAATTTTCAAAACTCCCGGAAAACTTTCCAGGTAACCTCAATTTTTTCAACCAAATGACTGTACTATATAACGAAAATAATTAATCAATCAAAGCAATATTTACATAAAAGTAACTGAAATAAACTTTGTATTTTACTGATCGTAATTATTAAGCCTATGTCACTATCGCTATCACAATCACTATCACTACTTATTATAAAACAAAGTCCTCCGCGCCGCGTCTGTCTGTCTGTCTGTCTGTCTGTTCGCGATAAACTCAAAAACCACTGCACCAATTTTCATGCTGTTTTCACCAATAGATAGAGTGGTTCTCGAGGAAGGTTCTAGGATATAATTTCTTAAGTTTTTGTATACATTGGCTAAAATATAACGATATTTGTTGGAGAGGTCGGAAAAAAATAAGTCGTCTGGGAGCTTTCAACGAAAACGCTGCCTAAACCCTTTGAGATATAACAAAATGATGTACTGTGGAATTGTGTATCTTATACAGGTTTACAAAAAAGTCCGCGATGGCATATGTTTATCTCTTAAGGGTAACATACTATAACTACTTTTTTACATTTTAAAAGTTGTTAAAAAGGCCGACTGAAATCGGACCGTGTTTTCCATACTTTTATATTAATCCTTATCAAAATAAATTATTTCGAATTTAAGATTGTTCTAATAGCTGTAGATTACTTTTTGAATTGTTCAAATCGGACATTCTATTCGAAAGATATTACGAAATTAAAAAATGTCAAACTAATCGAAAAATAAAACCGACGCACCGGAGCGCGGCGGGAAACGCGGTGAGGTGAGGGGGGCGGGAGAGAGAATCTATGAAATAGGTAAAGTGCTGTCGCGGACCAGGAAGACCTTTAGCTGCGCGGTTCAAACGCGCGGTCCGAAAAAAATAACTTGGAATTAAGATAGGATAATGGATACAGAAGGTAACGCGGTGAGAGGGCACCGAAGTGCGGGAGTATTCTTTTGGAGTTTACGGATTATATAATTATACGCTTTCGCGCCTAAATTACTGAACCGATTTAAATGAAATTTGCAGGGGAAGGACATAGGATACTTTTTATCGCGATAAACTGTAGCCCACGCGGGTGAAACCGCGGGGAACAGCTAGTTATATATAGAATAGGCAGCTATAAAAACTTAGTAGTAGTAAGCTTAGCTTTTTCAGACTATTTTTCTTTTTTATATTAATTAGGTCTTAAAATTTCCGCTTAAAAAGAATCCGTAATTAAAGCATATTTCTAAAGTTAATAAGCAAACTACACTACACAGCCTCACGATTTTAATTATATTAAAAACATAATTACATAATATATACGAACTAGCCATGCCTCCGCATTTATGTTTAAGTTCAATGTATGGTAGGTATGTGCCAAATTTCATCTAAATCTGATTCTCAATTTTCACAATACAAACTTTCGCAATCATTATAAAATGTAATATTAAATTATGAACTTCCGCAAATAAAAGTACTTACTTACCTACCTACTTCTAATTTTTTTCTTTACGAAAACTATTATTTCGCATGATTATTAGATCATGCGAAGTAATGAATAAAATTGGTATTAAAAATTAATCAATAAAATCAAAATAATTAATCAATACAATCAAAATAATGTTCAATAAAATTGGTCATATCATTGTGGCACAGAAAAAGCATAGGTAAGCTACATACCAGTTTTATTTAATGATCGAAATAATATAACATAAACCTGACTTGTACCTTTTTAACAAACAATAAAACTCACTAACTTTATATCTTCATAGAGTAGGTGTTTAGATGTAGAGGTAAGTATTTTTACAAGTGAAGGAACGTAAAATAAGTTTTGCCTAAACAATACAAAAAATAAACTTGTAAAACAGACATGCAATATTTCGCATATATAAAATATTTATTGATTAAAATACGCACTCACTTTTCAATTCCAAGTTGCTCGCGCGTCAATTAGGACGTACGTGTGCGTAGATTTTTGTTGTAGGTGCGACTAAAGGCTTCGAAGGCTTGGCGGGTGGGTACAACCAACCAGCAGCGCCTCGCTCGGCTTACTGATTCTGAGATAGACCATTCCAGCGCCCGCGTCACCTCGGAGACTTTAAAATTATCTTAGCTTTTTTTTGTACTGATGACCTCTTCGCTCTTCGTTTGTAACATTACATATTAGGCTACTTTAGAAGGCGTACCTTCTTCAGCGGAGAAACAGTGAAGATAATGTTGAGCTTCAATTTCGTGAGACAATTAGATGCTTTAATATCTATGTTTAACTTCATTTTTTGTGCCTAAAATAAACCATAGAGATAATATTTTCCTAAATCCCAGACAAAATAAAACATGCCCTAGATAATGCTTTTTCTATTGCCTACTCATACTATTTTAATAACGAAAGTGCCTTTGTATGTTTTTTGTTCTTTCCGACACGCGGCACTCGAAGCTCTAGTTTTCCTGCACTAGATATATAATATATTAGTAGGGATAGAGATACCCCTGTAACTGGTAACTGCCTGTAATTGCCGTGCTTGTTGACTGCCGTAGTTATACTCTTATGTTTTAGTATATCCATAAGTATTATACATACAATGATGAAGTCCTGTGTCCTCTACGCATACCTATATGTACGAGTATATAGGTACAGATATACACCCACCAATAACATAGCGCCTAAATCGTCATATTACCGCAACGACAAATTCTACAGCGTGTAGGTTTCATCAATCGGTACTGGAACAACGTGGCTAATTATGATACAGAAAACTTAAATTTCAGAAGCAGGATCAATTTTTATCTTAATGGTCCACTCCAACTGGCAGTGGATAACAATAATATTGTAGTTAGAATTTCTGTGTGGTTAATACATATTATATGTATGCATCATTAGCTGTAACGTGTGGAGATACCTATGTGGAGATACCCACAAGAACGCGGATTGGTCTGGAATATAATGTAACGCTACTCTGCGGTCCATATTACTATTTCTATTATGCAAAAAGTCACGTTGAGTCGTTGCTCCGTGAAAAAAAGGCAAACTAGCAAACAGACCTTTTTATATATTTATTTAAAACATGGCACTGACAATACGCTTTCTATGCCGTATGTTACCAGCTTTAGAGGACTGTGTCTTTGGTAAAAACTGACAGACACTCCAAAAGTCGCTACGAAATTCAGAAAGATATGGCAATTTGCAAGCCATTTCGTTTTTATAATAGGTCGTAGAAACTGAACCTTCGATTAATGGGTAAAAGGGAGAAAAAAATCAATTCAATATTTTGCAATTTACATTTAATTGTCCGAAGGCCGGCACGTTTCTTACCAATAGTATCTAACTCGTAAATCCATTAGCATTGCATTGATCGCCTGGAAGTTATCGCATCACAACTATAAGACCGTCCATCGTATTATAAGTATTATAATTTAACTATAGTTAATCAAGTAGAATGTGTCTATCTTTATTTTATTATAAGTATCGAATAATTTTTTTTCCACTGTTTTAAAGCTGCTTTCATAATAGTTAAATTTGTTTTCAGTGCTGTATTCCTAAAAATAGTTTATGAATACTAAATACGCTGTTTCATATTCCCCAGTCGATGTACTGGCCACATACATTCGCATCCTGCTGGTATCACCATGGTCCTTGTTTCCCAGCAATCACTGGAAAAAGAAATACGGTATTTTGCTTTAATTGTGAAAAATTCTAAAAACAATAAAACATATTATTGAGATAGGCAAAAAACAGTCGGAAAAAGATAGTTTTAGTTCATAAAATAGCAAACTAAATTTCAAAATAACTTTTTGAATTCATTAGATATAATATTACAAAACAACAAAATATATACAATTGGATAGAAAATTTAACTAAATACTAAGAACTAAACTAAACATCTACAAATAAAAAACCTGATTTAGGTCATTGCCTGCAGGTAGAGTGCCCAAGAGACTGGCGACATTACCTCTTTGAATGGCTAGGCTGATTCGTTGACCAAGATAAGCGCCAGCCCTTTGGTCACCCGTGGAAAAAATGAAAATTCAAAATTGAATTCAATAATTTCAGCTTTTTCAATCTATTTAAAAACACCATGGACGCCATTTAAATAGCAGTCGCCATGTTATTACGTCGTACGGCTATGTAAATATAAACAACTAACATTATCATACAAAACGTCACTGCATTTGTTTACATAGCTGACTGACGTCATGACTACCGAGCAATATGGCGTCCACTGCGACAAGCGTTATCGTCAAATTACGCGCCGAATATGAAAATGAAAAATTTAAATGCATTTTTATGGCACATAACAATTGAATAAAAATTTTGCGAATGTTTTAGTGGTTTACTAGTACTTTAAAATTTAATTGAGACACGTTTTAAAAATGGGTGTCTTACCCTAATGGAGATAAATAACATGGTAACATAAATATCTAAATAAAGAGCTTAGTCTCACTCATTAAAGTAAGAAAAGAGAGGTAACAAATCTATTCAAAATCAAATTAAAGGTTAAATAGCTTCGCCTGTTCTAAATACCAAGGACCAACAATAAGACAGGCAAAAAAATTGTTGATATTTTGTTGATAAAGTGGTTGACCTTTGAAGGAGTTGCTCATGCATTTATAAATTACAGAGCCTCAACAGATATGGCTTCAAAAATTGGTAATTAATCTGTAAATGGATTTGCTTCTTTTTTGACCATATATTACAAAGCTTCGTGAGATCTCCAAGACATTTTTTAATGGGTGATGGCTAAGTGGTAGTGACGTCGACTTGCAATCTGTAGGACGTGATTTCGAATCCTACAATGAGCTTGAGCTTTCAGTGAAGGTAAACGTCGTGATGCAACCATAGCTTGGTGATAGGGTACTTTTAGGTGGGTACTCTACCACCCTCAAGTTATGAATCTGTCCCCAAGCACCTATCGGCGTGTTCCGGCAGCCTCATTTGAGAGCCAGTTTCCAATCCAGGTGTAGCGTGACGCCACTTACGACCACATCGTCACTTAACATCTGGTGAGTCAAACGCTACATGCCCTGTAAGTAGTAATAAAATAAAAGTGTTTTAAAAAGGCTTATTTTAGGATTCAAACCTTCGTCCTATGGATCGCAAGCTGACGTCACTACCACTGAGCCATCATCGTTATAAAAATTATGTCACTTGTTTTACTTTATTTATTTATTTAAGAATATAATGTACATAATTATATAACAAATTACTTACCTGGAATAACGTCTTCTGGTCAAATGAATAGTTTTATTCCATTGCACGCATGAAAATCCGAGGCTGGAACAAATCTGAAATGTTTTGGAGCTATGAATTTGTGTCTCTGTGACATTGCAGCTTTTTTTATAGGGCTTGTGCCAAGATAAGTAGACCGTTGCGATGGTATGGTAAACACCAGGCCAGAGTGCTATTGATAGTTGATACTACAAACATATCACCTGTACATTCTGTGTTACTAGCCAGATTGTTATTATATGTCTAATAATTTTACTATTTATGTACCAACATTATGTCCTTCAAACTAGTAGGTAATACTTGTAAATTACTGCTTGGCAGCAGAATAACATTTACCTAATTTGCCTCTCCGGAGCCCACCCAGGAATATTGAATACAAAAGGGCCACTCGTTTATAAATGAATAAATGTATTATAAAGTTACACTCATAATACTATCGACGAATCTGTGTCACGGGGCACCACAAACACCCAATATAATAGTAACTTCTAGCGGCCTAAAATTTACTAAAATATTAAAAATTATAATACACACACATGAAACCTTCCTCCCGTACGGCCCGTTCCAATGCTTAAGTTTTTAATCTCGTGATATCTTTCGAATGGAATGTCCGAATTTAATCGTTCAATAATTTATTTATAGGTATTGAAGCAGTCCCCGCACCGCACCAACCCGCACTGGGCCAGCGTGGTAGATTACAGCCCATACTCTCTTTCTGAGAGAATGCCGGAGTCCCAGCAGTGGGAATGGGAACGTGAAAGGCTGATAATGATGATGATTGAAGCAGAAGTCTTGAATTTTTTTTTATTTAACGCATAGCCTAAACTGCTGGTGGCAGAAATTAACGTGCATGTGTTGACATTTAAAGGGTATGTTTGTCAGGATGCGTAGCGGTGTACTGAAAAAAGGATTTTTTGAAATTCAATCCCATAAGGGAAAAAATGGGAAACTGTAGCCCACGCGGCTGAAACCGCGGGGAACAGCTAGTACTATAGATGGTAGTCTTGATGAAACTCACTTCGTTGGTGCTGTCGATATCTTCGCTGGACTCCATGGTGCAACGGACCTCTTCGTAATAGGCCGGTCGGTACTCGTACTCGTTAGTATTCAGTTTCCGAATCTTTCTTTCTAGGTGACAAATGGGGTAATGCTTCTGTAAGGATAAGAGTAGATGTAACGTTTGAACTAAGCAGTATTTTTTCCCATGGTGTGCCGATATAGACGAAGGTGGTGTCATGCTACGCCTGGACTGAGACCTGGCAGTCCTGGCACTCTAGTCTGGCACGCATTCCGGAACACACCGACAGGTGCTTGGCGGATAATAGCAAAGGGTGAGAGTAAGGGTGACAGCTAGCCAGTCGAATGCTAGAAAATGCTCTACCACCACGCTATTGTTTCATCACGATGAAGGAAAATTATTTCAAATCCAGGGGAGAGTCTTTTCGAAGATATTGTTTTATGCTGATGCTCATGATTTATTCTAATAGAAGCTTTTCATACGATATGAAGCAACTGAACATGGAAATAAGCGCAACATCTCCACTGACTTGTCTAACAAGTAGGTACCTAATAGTGTTGAAGTAGAAACAAGTTTGGGATATAGTGTTGATGCGGATTAGGTACATACGAGTGTCGTTTGCTTAGAGTTACTTAGATGAGCTAGTTAATGATATTGCAGCAATTAAACCTGTGTTCCCAGCTCCCTGATGTCTCGCTCACGCGACTCTTGAAGAGACTCCGTATATTCTGATAAAATCTGAAAATGAAACCAAAATGTAAGATAGCAGAATTCTTGATATACCATTGCATGTTTGTGTTACTTATTGACAAGCTAAATTAGCTACATGTACAGTGATAATAATCATAACTTTGATAAAGATTAATTGAATGTGAAAAAGGAGGCGATAGGAGAAAATACTTCCGAGATAATCGAAATTCGATCGTCATCAGCCTTGTTACTTTCCCACTACTGGGACATAGGTTTTCTTCGGCGAAAGTTTAGGTTATAATCCCCATACAGGTGTAGCGTGGCGCCATCTTCGACCGCATCGTCACTTAACATCAGATGATTGTGGCTACCCTGTAAGTAATAAGAAAAAAACAGTAAAATAATCTACCCAGTGTGGGTTGCTATTTGCCTAACTATATTTATATATCTTCTCCTATATACAAAAAAAATGAATCGCCTAAATGTATGTACGCGCATAAGTTCAGAAAATTACATAATTCATTTTTCGTTGTATCCATAATTGAAAACGGTTAGTATGGAAGTTTTTTTAAAAACTGAAATTGGCTTTTTCTATGGGACTTTTGTGCGGGTGAAACCGCGGGGCACAGCTAGCCATTGAACTTCATAACCTCGTATTATATATCTAGTTTATGTATAAGTAAGTATAAAGCATACCTCAGTAGGTTCGTTGGGATTTGAGTCCCTAACAGGCTGCTTGCTTTGACCATTTAGTCTGTTCCTCTGCAGCCGCCCGAGTACAGAGTTAAGGACCTTGTCAGTATTGGGTATGTTCAGTATGTGCTCGATAAAATCTCGAGCCATGTCTTCGGTGGAGCTGGACGATGAAACCAGGCACAGGGACACGCATAGAACCTGTTAGTGAGATAAATGTTTTAGTCGAAGCTGATAAACATTGAGATCGATCGAGGATCGAGGTATAGACCTTCCTTGATACTTTTTCCATTATTTACAGGGTAGCGTTTGACCACAAGTCACCTGATGTTAAGTGACGATGTGGTCGGATTGGAAACTGGCTCTCAAGTGGGGCTGCCGGAATACACCGATAGGTGCTTGGCGACAGATTCTTAACTTGAGAGTGGTAGCTAGCCAGGCGAGCACTAGAAAATGCTCTAAAACAAAGCATAAGCTTTGGGTTTCATCACGATATTTTCCTTCACCGAAAGCTCAAGCTCATTGTAGGATTCGAGCCCACGTCCTACGGATCGCAAGTCGACGTCACTACCACTGAGTCACCATCGCTATGAGAGTTGAATATTAGTTAGTTATAATTATTTCGCCAGTCTCTTTGGCATTCTACCTGCAGGCAGCGATGTAAATCAGGTTTTTTATTTGTAGATGTTTAGTTTTGTATATAGGTAGTTTAGTATTTAGTTTAATTTTCTATCCAACTGTATATGTATTGTTGTTATATGTATAATAAAAATATGTTAATTACAAATAGATTTTGATTTTTTAGGATAAAAAGTAGATTATGTGTTAATTCAGGGTATAAGCTAACTCCATTCCAAATTTAATTCAGATCCGTTCAGTAGTTTTTGCGTGAAAGAGTAGCAGACATCCATCCATCCATCCATACTCACAAACTTTACGTTTATAATATTATTAGGAGATAAAGGATCAAATATAAAATAGTTATGCAACGCTGCTCGTGACATGAATCTTCAGTAAAAGGTTAGGAGAACAATCAGATGGATATTAGTTACAAATAAGCAGTAATATACATAATTAATAAGATGTCGCTAAAGTCAAACTTGAGTCTTTGAACAAGTTGTAATTTGACCCACCCCATTACGTAACACTGCGCTACGCATAACTTAATTTTAGTACGTTATGTAATTTTTGTAACTTTCTAAGTTATACATTTTTTAATGGGCACATTATCTTTCATCCCTACATCATGGAAATAATTATTCTCTGCTTGTTTGGTCGTTCTGTTGAAATTTTGCGTATGATATGTGTGGTCCACCGAAATAAACAAGATTAGATTAGAAATTTCAGGATATTGTATAATCTTCGAGTGCATGAGAAGCTACGAAGCGATTTTTAAGTTTTGTGACGTTTTGATTTTTAACCCATCTAATTGCATTTGCTGAATATGACGTCACGTGGAACGACTTTATTAGCCAAAATACTAGGTACAAAACGTGGATGCCAGGTGACTGTTTGCGTTAGTTTTAACTCTTATTTTAAAAGAGGTATTTAGGGTCCAACACAGCAGATATTGACAGAACACGATTATTAAAATTTTGGTCTTGTGCTTACCTTGATGATTATAATATTTTTCAACAACATGCTTGAGTGTAATTTTTCCCAAGATTTTGAAACACTGGTCGATCTGGTTGTCAGAGATTTATGAATGAATTTCTATTTTTGTTCCCCTTTTTATACGGTAAATTATTATCTCAATCCGTTACAATTGTCCGAGTTTTTTAATAAAAATGTTCAAGTTAATCTGCGTTGTGACATTAGTGTGGATACGCCGAAACTTTTCCCGCATTTAGGTACAGTCTTTCGTTTCGCCAAATACGACTATTATTTTTTTTGTTTTGAGAGGAACTGCATGCGCACTATAAGTATATGTACGTATATTATGTATGTATTATATGATAATATGTTTTATATGATATATGGTATTCTTCTCTACAGACGGAAATTACCACTTGGCCATTGATGTGATTTGCATATTGGGATATATAAAATAAACCGTTATTTCACTTTAACCAAGCAGGCATCAAACGACAGGCCATGACCTTTTAAATGAGAATACCAAATCTCAGCATAAACCCAATAAACCCGCTTACTTATTCAATCAATCAAGTTTTTACTTGGCAAACTTATATTTGTATGAATACTTTTTACAGGGTTCCTAATACCGGAAATGTTTGCTATTAGTATACCACCAACGCCACCGGTTTGCAAAAAATTAGCGGTCTCTGAACAAAAAGGAACGACTGAAGGTCGTACGAACATTGATAACGCGCCGATCAGGCTGTTAAAGGTGACGATTAATACAGAAAATAAAACTTATGCTATAGAGTAGCGTGGATATTATGTCTGCTGACATATACCATGCACGGCATTACAACTAATAAATAAGAAGGTAACTTAGGCAGGTGCATTAATAAATTGTTATCAAATGCCGTGGTTTACGTCACAAGGCATATCCACACTACTCTACCGCATAAGTTTTAATTTTCTGTATTACTCGTCACCTTTAACAGCCTGATTAGCTCGGTATCAAGTACCGACTTTTACCCTGATTGTTCCTGACAATAATAACGGAATGGATAATGCCAACCTTTTGCTGGGGTTCTGTAAGTAGTCTGACAAACCTTAAATCTGAGTTGGTTTATTAATGTCCTACAATTTTGAAACAATTTTTTAAATTCAAAAGTTTATGAGTGAGTGAGTATCTACCAATGTAGGTGTGTATGTTTGTTACTTCTCCACGCTGAAGTAGTTGAACAGATTTGAGTGTGGATTGCTCGGCCACTTGCTATCCCGGATAAGGATGCCTGCGGAATGTCTGGACAACCGCGCTATTAATTAATTAATAACTTTTGCTCTACATTGTACTAGTTTCGCCCCGCGGTTTCACCCGCGTCTTCCCGTTATCCCACAGGAACCTTTTTCCGGGATAAAAAGTAGCCTATGTGTAAATCCAGGGTATAAGCCATCTCCATTCCAAATTTCTTTCAGATGCGTTAAGTAGTTTTTGCGTGAAAGCATAACAAACAAACATCCATACATCCATCCATTTATACAAATTTCACGTTTATAATATTTATTATAGTAGGATGTAGAAGGTACCTACATATTTAGGATGCGCCGTTTTTTAACTATGTACTTGTATAAATAAGAGGTAAAATAACGATGCGTAATAGCTTAATTAAACATAGATTAATTTATTTTTATAAATTATTTCTTCTTTAATATTATGAGATCACCATTTATTTGCTAAAAAAAACTACCAAAATCTGTTGCTTAGGTGATGTCTAATCTTCATCCCGTCTATTACGAGTAGGTATGTACTTGCATCTATCATATATTCTTTATCTATATTATTCTTATACAACAAAGTAAGGTTTATTACAACACCTTTAACTGGAGAACGGCTGGACCGATTTTTATAATCCTTGATTTGTTGGATTTGTCTCCGCCCAAAATAGCAGAATAAGTATTAAAACATTGGAATAATTCACGTTCATTTATGACATTTTGTACGGAACGTCAACTAGCATTTTGACGGGACTCTCACTTAATAATAATAATATAGCTATAATTAGAGTAATGGGCTATTTTATTTTAGGAAAAAACAATGGATTAAATCAGCGGCGGAGACATTTTAAGCCCTGGGTTATTACATAGATTACTTTAAATAATTAAATTGACTTGTATTTTATGTACGATATAATTTTGGTTGTCGAATTTCTGTACAACGAAAAAAATCTGCCAAAAACTGAGTCAGGTGGATGTAAGAATTTTCTGTTTGTACGAGCTAGCTAATCTCCGAAACGACTGAACCGATTCAAATGAAATTTTGTATGGTGGTAGCTTATATCCCTGGTCAACATATAGGATAATTTTGATCTCGGTAAATTAAAGAGTTTCCGTGGGATAGTTAAAAACTGTAATTAATTAAACCTTATAAACATAATTAAGTAAAATTTGGTATGCTGATACCTTGTTGCCGGTTAAACAATGTATATAATAATAAAAGTTTATTAATTCCATAAAAGTGACGAGATTCCGCGGGAAAGTAAAAAATTACAAAAATAAACCGCTGGTCGTAGAAACTTCAAATTTAGAGGGTTATGTATAAACGAGAATCTGTCTGTTCAAAGTTTTTTTTGCCATTGTTAACTATAATGTCGCGTTTCAACAACCGATCTATCCACGATTTGCCCGCCCTACTGGAGATGTAAATTTGACATAAACTCCATAATCCAGCTCCAAGTAATGTCAAATTTATGTCAAACCGTGGATAGATCGGTTATTGAAGCCGGGCGTTAAAGGGATGCAAATGGGAAGGAAGATTTGTCACTTTAGCAAAAACCGCTGGTCACATAGACTTACAATTTGGAGGGTGTGTTTGTCTTGATGCGTAGGCGTGTAATCTATAAGGTAAATAATAAAATAGCTTTTTTTTAATTATCCCCTAGTTTTTTGCAAGAACTCCGTTGTGTGGAGTTTTAAAGTTAGTATGAAAATGATATTCCTCGGTTCGAATCACGGATCTGGCTGAAATTTGGTACAGGAATAAAGCCTGGAATAAGACATAGGCTACTTTTTATCCCTAGAATAGGTTCCCATGGGTTGCGGGATGGGGATGGAAAATTTATGAAACAAACTAGTAAAAATAGTTGATGTGTAAGGGTTGTCGATTGGTTACTCGTTTATTTACTAAGTATACAGGTAAGCGTTTGACTACAAGTCACCTGATGCTAAGTGACAATGTGATCGAAGATGGCGCCACGCTTCACCTGACTGGGAACTGGCTCTCAAGTGAGGCTGCCGGAACACACCGATAGGCGTTTGGCGACAGATTCTTAACAAGAGGGTGGTAGCTAGCCAGTCGAGTACTAGAAGATACCTTACCACCAAGCTATGGTTTCATCACGATGTTTTCCTTCACGGAGAGCTCAAGCTCTTTGTAGGATTCGAACCCACGTCCTACGGATCGCAAGCCGACGTTACTACCACTGAGCCATCATCAAGTACAATTTATTAAATACTGGCTGTTCCCCGCGGTTTCACCCGCGTGGGCTACAGTTTGTAGCGATAAAAAGTATCCTATGTCCTTCCTCAGGGTTCAAACTATCTGTGTGCCTGTGATAAGATACATAATTTTACCATACATCATTTTGTTATATCTCAAAAGGTTTAGGCAGCGTTTTCGTTGAATGCTCCCAGACGGCTTATTTTCTTCCGACTCCTCCAACAAATATCATTATATTTTAGCCAATGTATACAAAAACTTGACAAATTATATACTAAAACCTACTTCGAGAACCACTCTGTCTATTGGTTAGAACAGCATGAAAATCAGTGCAGTAGTTTTTGAGTTTATCGCGAACAGACAGACAGACAGGCGAGGCGCGGACGACTTTGTTTTATAATACGACGAGTAAGTAGTGATAGTGATAGTAAAGGTATTGCGATCGATATAATTTTGATTGAAGGAATAATAAATACCACGCGGACGAAGTCGCGGGCATCAGCTAGTATAATATAATTCCTAAAATAAATACAAATACGTTGTTACTCTTTCTTTTTCTGTCCCAAAGCAGAGTCCCAGAGATGCCGCAGTATTGAAAATACACGTAAGAAAAAGATTTTCAGTGGGTAAATCTAGAACAAAATAAAATTAAAGAATCTTGGTTCCATATTTAATTTGGCCTGTACCGTGATCCTTAGAAACACTCAGTTCTTTTATTAATATTAATATAGACGTAGGTTGGTATAGCTAAATGTATGTGTTCAATGAAATAATCGGGAATTCAAATAAATGAATAACAAAACATATTCGATGTCACACTTTGAATACATAGGTAGGTTCTTACCTACCTACTGTTAGATTTATTCCGATGATTCCCGCTGTTACAATAATGTTACCCTGAATTAATTTGAATTAAAAGTCAGTTCAAATAATCTAAATTGAATCTTAGAGCCAGTAACTTGAAGACATATTTTGTAAACGTGTTAGGCCGCCTCTACACGATCAATCATATTGTGCAATATTTCGAATAATGCAATATTATTGACCGTTTGGGCCTAATATTGAAGATTGTGCAATGATTGAACGGAAATTAGAGCAAGTTCAATTTTTATTGCATCATATTTTTTCATTGCAACGTGTAGACTAAACACAAAAACATTGTGCAATTCGTAATATTGTGCAATTGATCGTTTGGAATCAAGCCCCTTTCACTCTTACTGTACAATACAATGTATTGTACAATGTTATTGTGGATCTGGGGGCCGCCTTAGTAAAATATATTATTCGTAGTTACCATTTCTTTGGAGTCCATATCCGTCACACGTGTACGTGATCATAGATCAGTCAGGTATTTAATTTATTCACCGACTAAACACGAATACTTACATAGTGCAGTTCGTATTATTGTGCAAAGTAATCAAGTTCCTTCAATCTTGTGTAGGTACAATAGAATGTATTGTACAATGTTATTGTAGGTCTAGGGGCCGCCATAAGCCTATATAGCTTGTCAAGATTCCACGAGCCAAATCTCGAATCTCAAATCTCGATGCGCTTTAAAATGTTAGGGAGAGGTCCGATTCTCGGGGTTCGAAGATCGATAGGTATCTACATTCCATATCTTTATATGTAACTAGTGGACCGCCCCGGCTTCGCAAGGGTATTTAAAAGAAATGTCGAAATTAAAAATTGTAATACACACACATAGATTTTAATGCTGCCGCTAGGAAAGGCTCTTTATTTGTATCTTGGTATTAATCCTTATTAAAATAAATTACGTTTTATTCAAAACTGCTTCAATACCTATAAATAACTTTTTGAATCATTCAATTCGGACATTCGATTCGAAAGATATCACGAGTTTAAAAATGTAAATAGTAGAAAAAAGTTGCGTGGTAGCCATATGCATGCAGGCGTCACTGGGGTACGGGGGTACGGGCCGTACGGAAGGAAGGATTTATGTGTGTGTATTACAATTTTTTATTTTGAAATGTTTTGAATACCCGTGCGAAGCCGGGGCGGTCCACTAGTTAGTATATATAGCTATTATAAATAAATCGACTCACTATTTCGACTGGTGTAAAAATCGAATAGCTGACCTCAAAAATCTACCATTTGACAAATCAATAGATTGGGAATAATAATTATTGAAATCCTTGTCCCAGTTGTCCCCTACGCCGCGCAGGCGCGCAATCTGAGCTTCGCTTACCACATAGTGTGACCATATTTAGTAGTTTTCTACTTTTTTAGTAGATGTAGGCCATTACATACATATAAGAATATTAAATCATTAAATATTTTGGTATTTTTTGGTATTGATGAAATTCTAAATGAAAATATCATGTTTTATTAAATTATCTCAAGGTACTTTTTGACCACAAATAACCTGATGTTAGGTGAAGTCATAACTTTTTGTATCTTCATTGCTTGTTTTAGGGGTTTCGTACCTACCTCAAAAGGTAAAACGGAAACAGCGTATAGAAGATCACTTTGTTTTTTGACTCAAGACTCTTTTTTTCAAGAAGGCATTGAGGAATCAAATACACGAACGCTCACGAATAGTTTAATTTGACGTTTGACTGTTGTTGTTGAACCCATGGTGCGCGAGGCTAACTCGTACTTAGCTGGTTTAAAAAAACGGCCCTCTTACTTTAAATCAACAATAGTAAAATATTGGTTTTTAGTTGTTATTAGCATTCAGTAGTTTTTTGCTGCTCTGTTTAGTAGATTTTGTAGAAATCTGGTCACATTGGCTGCGCTGCCCAGCCTAGGGATGGTCCATGTTGAAAAAACATCGAGCATAAAACACCGAAACCGATGTCAGCCAATATCGATGTTTTTTGCAAACATCGTCATCAAGAAATAACATATCACGATTTTATCAGGGCGTAGAATTATGAACGGATTATTAGTACATTACTGCAGCGGTGAGCCATAGAGGCATTGATGGACGAACGTTTAAATGTGGGCCAAGGCGAAGGCGAGGCCCACATACGTAAGTCCATCATGCCTAGTTGCAGCCAAGGCTTGCATAATACTTTTCTTAAATAATGCGCGGAAATTAAAACTAAGTAGCTACATTACATACCACAACTGACGTTAGCACCTAGGCTAAACTTTTTTCTTGTGATTTTGGCGGTTATAAGTTTTCTATTGCGGCTCTAGTCGCCTCTTGAATTATTAGGTGGCGTCAACTCCTTGGTTGCCATGTTACGGAGTAAAAGATCGTTGCATTTTTAAATTACACGACAGATATTATGAGTTTATT
Source organism: Opisthograptis luteolata (assembly GCA_931315375.2). NCBI lineage: Eukaryota > Metazoa > Arthropoda > Insecta > Lepidoptera > Geometridae > Opisthograptis > Opisthograptis luteolata. The sequence goes on from OV928033.1 coordinate 9,881,733, forward strand.
CTGTGATTTATTTGTCCGTTATACATGACAGATATGGATTTTCATACAACTTTTGCCAGCCGCTGCTCGTATGTATTTGGCCAGTACAGCAATTTCAATTTATCTCGAAGAAGGTTGTCAAAATAATGCTTTAATTTCCAAGCTTAATTGAGAAAAAGTTCTACGATTCAACGAATGAACGGTTCAAATGTCCGTCACACATAAACAGGGTCAGACTAGACTCCACAGCTTGGTCCACCGAGCAGAACTAACGAGACTAAGGTTTATTTTACGTGTTTTGTTTGTTTTCAAAATTCGGTAAATAAATTGTGGACGGCTGGAAGCGTTCATAGCTTTCGATTATGTGTGTGTGTTGTGTGTGCGTTAAGTTTCCGTGAGATAGATGTTGCGATGTTTCATATTGTAATACCGATATGAAAACATTGATGTTGTACTTTCGAGCATCCCTAACTGCCCTCTCCACCGTGCCCACTGCCCCGCGCCGCTTGGCCGGTAAGGCCTCATTCGCACGAGAGCTAAAAACTGATGCGTCAAAATTCGGCGTTGGCGGTTTTAAAACTTTGTCGATGTGATTGTTTGTATGAACGCTTTAAAATCACTCTTGTCTCGGCTTTTGCTTCGGTAAGACGTGAATACGGTTTCTGGTAATTTAATAGCAATAGCTAGTTGTGCTGTTAGAAGGCGAAAAGAAAAGCAAAAGGCATTCTGGGTACTTCTTCTGAATGAACAGAAGTACGTAAAAGAACAGTTTGTTGCACTATACAAAGAGTTGAGGCAATACCCCGCAAAAAAAATTATAACAAATTTTCGAATGTAACAACATTTGACAAAAGTTTTTTGGTTATGTCCTCCCAGGCATTATTCTTTATAATTTTATTTGAGTATTTTAGTAAAGACTTTGAATATAGAAATGTCCGTGCCTCCACCTCTATTACAAGCATTTCAGGATCTACGACCCATGACATCGTATCGACGTTCTAATTGCGTAAGCACAAAGCAAACACGTCCGACCGGTGCACCAGCGCGCGGTATACTGAAACTGAACGCAACGCCGGAGTTTTTTTTAACGCCCAAGCGCTTAACATCCAGCACAGAAAATACAACACTGCTCGATAAAAAGCGTCGCGTTTTAAAAACGCTGACGTGTGAATAATATGAGTATAATATGTTTGGGAATACGTTTGTTCCATTTGAACGCTTTTTTTACGGACGTTAAAAAGCTCTCGTGTAGATGAAGCCTTAGTGCAGCTTGCACGAGCGCGAGCCCGCAGGCGCAAAGGAGCCCCGTTAAACCCTTTGCAACATTAGCACAGGAGAGACACGTTAGTTTGGCGGAAAGCTTGGCTGGTATTAAAATTTGTATTCGGCTTGAGGCAAACCGTTCAAAGTGGCAGACAAAGCTGCAAAATCACGGAAAATGGCAGGCGTGGTGCACAAAAAGGCTCCATGGCCCAACAAAGAAAGCGATTACAAACTACTCGACCTCATCGGTAAGTATTTGTCAAAGCAGTTCACGATTTACTTGTATGCGTGTGTCGATATTTGCGGCACGTGTCCATCTACTAGGTAGGTAGGGTTTGCTTTGGATTTTCAGTCAGGACAAACGAACCAACTAGCACACTTTCGCATTTATGTTTTATTTTAGAGTGTGTTAAATTGGTATTGTTTTTTTTTCAGGCATCGGAGCCACGGCAGTCGTATTTAGCGCTTTCTGTGAGCCGAGACAGGAGAAATGTGCCATCAAAAGAATTAATCTAGAGAAATGGAACACTTCTATGGATGAACTTCTGAAGGAAATTGTGGTAATTTTGCCTGATCTTACATATTTTTCTTTATCTACTGTTAAAATCTGATTGGCAAGTAACTGGAAAAGAAAAGCCAAAAAAGTTGAAGTTATGACATTACTTTTAATGATGTTTAATTCTAAATTAGGCCTGTATCCGAATGAAGTGTTTTCCTTCTACACTATCATGTTATGTACTGCTAAGGACTGGGACACTGACAGAGTTTATATTTCCTGATTGCTATAATTGTAATAAAAAAATGAGAATTGTATCCAGCAGTGAACTGATGCAAACTGATGAGGATTTTTCTAATGTTTTCAGGCCATGTCAAGCTGCAGCCACGAGAATGTGGTCACTTACTACACCAGCTTTGTAGTGCACGATGAGCTGTGGCTGATACTGAAGCTGCTAGGAGGTAAGTTTCATAGTATTTGTCAAGTATTCTACTAAAAAAAATTTACTAAACAGTACAATAAAGAATAGAGATAGATAATTATTTTACATGTCCAAAATGCAGATAAATTGTAACTTATGAATCTTTTCTCAAACATGCTTGGAAATATGAGCATTATTTTGACAACCTTCTTCGAGATAAATCAAACTTGCTGCACTGCCCAAATATATGCGAGCAGCGGCCGGAAAATGTTGTATGAAAATCCATATCTGTTGTGTTTAGCAGCCAAATAAATTACATAGAAAGCTCATATCTGTTGTGTTTAGCGGCCAAATAAATTACATAGAAAACTCATATCCTATCGGTTGTGTTATTTAAAAATGGAACAATTTTTACTCCGAAACATGACAACCACAGGATAACTTATCAAAGGTTTTATTTAAATTCAGAACCGACTTGCACATAGAAACCTGTTTGTTGAAAAAAAAAACAAATGATCACCCCAATGCAGGATTTTTTTTTGTTGTTAGTTGTATGTCATTGGTTTTGAAAAGTAATTGTATTTGACAAAATGAGTTCAAGTGAAGACAATGAGTGAAGTGTGATGCTTTGCTTTGAAGCTTACTTTAACGCCACCTGAAATTCAAGAGGTGGTAAGAGCCATAATAGAAAACTTGTTACTGCCAAAGTCGAGAGAAAAAAGTTCTGCCCAGGTACCTACTACTTAGTTTTAATTTGCGCGCATTATTTGAAGTTACACACAACTTACATTCCAAAAACCGGCCGGTTTTTTGAGGGTTTCGTTTATCCTTTTTAGTTACGGAACTCTAAAAATGAAGAGTTCCCGTAGTAAAACTTAAGGTAATCACAGGCTGCAGCTATAACAATATCAAGGGGCAACTTTGTATTTAAAAATACATATATAAAATACCAAATAACAAAAAGTCTATGCACATCATCATCATCATCATCAGCCTGTATCAGTCCACTGCTGGACATAAGCCTCTCCCAAGGTACGCCACTGAGGCTGGTCTTCGGCTCTTCTCATCCAACTACTGCCAGCGCAAGTCGTCGTTCCACCTTGTCGCAGGGCGTCCTACACTATGTCTATGCATACAGCTACAGAACTGAACGATATGGCTTATTAAAAAACTATATCTTTGTCCGTTAGTTTGTCACATACCCAGAAATTAATGAACCAATTGAAATGTAGTTTTTAGACCTCGATATTTTAGGTTTCAATTGAAAAATATAGATGTCTTATCGCACTGTCACATCAAATTGCTGAAATAATTTAGATGTACTTAGGTGGGATATTAAAGATTACGAGGGAGATGTTGTGAACTAGACGTGGACTAATAGCCGAATATCCGGCCGCCGGATATATTCTGAAGCTGGCCTTATTTATGAAGAGAAGCGAAACCGCTTGCTAATTCTCAATGCAGAGAACTTAGTATTTATTCACCATAATTTGCCCTAAGTGCAGTATGAGTACTAATTAATTCATTTTCTTTCTATCACATTAATTTACTATTGTGTGATTAAAAATTTACAACTAAAACTAATTATATTTCTGAAGTCATACTATGACTAACTAGATAAAGCAAATAATTACTTCAAATGTATTTTTATCCAGATTTTACGGGTAAATTAATCTAGTTTCTCATAGGTGATCATCAAATAGCACTGTAATAATAGTACTAGCTTATCATGATTACTAGCTCTGACCCCCTAATTAGAACTCCCTGTATCTAGGTATAGAAACCATGCAGATTGGAGATCCACAACACTCAGACAAGGGAAAAGTACTTGCGCTTTTTTCAATGCATTTTCTCATAGCAGGAATCGCTTTCACAAGCTTTGTGCTAAATCAGTGGTCGTCAGTAATTATTATTATTATATGGGACTGTTTTTCACAAAATGTTTTTCTAGGTGGGAGTCTTCTGGACTTAATAAAACACAAGATGAAAGTGACCAATTGCAAACATGGTGTGTTCGACGAGGCAACCATCGCTACTGTGCTATCTGAGGTCCTCAGAGGCTTGGAATATTTCCACAGCAATGGACAAATTCACAGGTAATAAACAAACACTACCCTTTCAACTGTTTTTGTTTTATTTGCTTCTTTTGGTAATAGTATTGTCTTTCATAGAATTAATTAATTCCATAGAATTGGATAAATATGCAGATCACAGATTAAAATTACTCTTCCAACTGTTAATTTAGTTATTTTTGAAGTAGTGCTTGCGTAATTCCATAGCAATGGACATATACGCAGGTGGCAGATTGAAACTACTTTTACAAAGTGCTTGCGTAATTCCATAGCAATGGGCATATACGCAGGTGGCAAATTGAAACTACTCTTTCAACTGTTTGTTTCTTTTTAAAGTAGTATAGTGCTTGCGTAATTCTGTATGCTATATACCAAGGTGGCAGATAGAAACTACTCTTCTAAAGTGCTAGCGTAATTCCATAGCAATGGACATAATACGCGAGTGGCAGATTACAACTGCTCTTCTAACTGTTTATTTGATTATTATCTTTGAAGTTTTATAGTGAATGCGGAATTCCATAGCAATGGACATATACGCAAGTGGCAGATTGAAACTACTTTTCCAAAGTGCTTGCGTAATTCTATAGCAATGGACATATAACGCAGGCGGCAGATTGAAACTACTTTTCCAAAGTGCTTGCGTAATTCCATAGCAATGAACATAATACGCGAGTGGCAGATTACAACTGCTCTTCTAACTGTTTATTTGATTCTTTTTGAAGTTGTATAGTGCTTGCGGAATTCCATAGCAATGGACATATACGCAGGTGGCAGATTGAAACTACTTTTCCAAAGTGCTTGCGTAATTCCATAGCAATGGACATAAAACGCGAGTGGCAGATTACAACTGCTCTTCTAACTTTTTATTTGATCCTCTTTGAAGTCGTACAGTGCTTGCGGAATTCCATAGTAATGGACATATACGCAGGTGACAGATTGAAACTACTCTTCTAAAGTGCTTGCGTAATTTCTTAGTAATATACAAATATACGCAGGTGGCAGATTGAAACTGCTCTTCCAACTGTTTAATTTGATTCTGTTTGAAGCAGTACAGTGCTTGCGGAATTCCATTGCTATATACCAAGGTGGCAGATTGAAACTACTCTTCTAAAGTGCTAGCGCAATTCCATAGCAATGGACAAATATATGGCAGATTGAAACTGCTCTTCCAACTGTTTAATTTGATTCTGTTTGAAGAAGTACAGTGCTTGCGGAATTCCATTGCTATATACCAAGGTGGCAGATTAAAACTACTCTTCTAAAGTGCTAGCAGCGCAATTCCATAGCAATGGACAAATATACGCAGGTGTCAGATTGAAACTGCTCTTTGAACTGTTAATTTGATTATTTTTGAAATAGTACAGTGCTTGCAGAATTCCATAGCAATGGACATATACGCAAGTGGCAGATTGAAACTACTCTTCTAAAGTGCTAGCGTAATTCCATAGCAATGGACATAATACGCGAGTGGCAGATAACAACTGCTCTTCTAACTGTTTATTTGATTTTCTTTCAAGTTGTACAGTGCTTGCGTAATTCCATAGTAATGGACATACACGCAGATGGCAAATTGAAACTACTCTTCCAACTGTTATTTGTTTCTTTTTGAAGTAGTAATGTGCTTGCGTAATTCAATAGCAATGGACTGGAATGACAAGTAACAGATTAAAACTGCCCTTCTAGCTATTTATTTGATTTTGTTTGAAATAGTTTTGTGTTTGCGTAGTATTATGCTTGCGTAGTATTGTGCTTGCGTAATCTCTTAATATAACACACACTTAATATAAGTAAGTGAGTGAGTGAGCGAGTGAATGTGTGTGTGTATGTTTGTTACTCCTTCACGTTGAAACGGCTGAACGGATTTGGGAGTTATTTGATACTTATTTCGATTAACATAAATGACCAATTTTTATGTGAAATGACGGGTAAACCGCGGGTGTAACCGCGGAGCGCAGCTAGTCATCATATAAAAGTGAAACGTGTCTGGTTGTGTCTCTCTTTCACCAAAACGGCTGGACTGATTTTGTTGTAATCGGGCATTTGGGTAAATGTGGACCAGACCACGTATGCATGTATGTATGCAAAACAAGACAGATCAGATCCTTGTTTTATTTTTGGGCATTACCCAGAAAATGTTATCAATGCGAACGTAACTCTCTCCGTCCGTCTGTCTGTTTCTTACCTCTTTACGCCTAAACTGCTGAACAGATCTTGATGATATTTGATGTGGAGATAGTTTGAACCCTGGACAAAGACATAAGATACTTATTATCGCGTTAATGTGGCCCACGCGGCTGGAACCGCGGGGCGCAGCTAAAGCGTGAGCTGGAGTATGGTGACATTCAAACTGCGAGTTAATTATTCATGTTACACGGCAGCGCTTAACCAACTTAATGTTAAGTAACGATGTGGTCGGTAGTGGCGCCATTGCATTGGAGACTGGCTCTCAAGTGAGGCTGCCGGAACACATCGATAGGTGCTTGGCAACAGATTCTTATCTTGGAGGTAGTAGCTAGCCAACCAAACACTAGGGGTTCTCCTACCACCGTGCTATGGTTTCATCAAGATGTTTTCCTTTACCGAAAGCTCAAACTCATTGCAGGATTCCAACCCACGACCTACATGTCGCAAATCGACGCCACTACCGCTGAGCCATCATCGCTGCAAAGTTTACCATGTGCGACAATATTAAGCTGTTTCTGGCATTGCAATTGTTTAATTGTCAAAATAATAAGATATTAGATAAATAATCAATGTGTAAAATTGTGACTAAGTCGCGTGCACGTTTTGATTTTCTCGTATTTCGGACATTCTCTGCAAATATGATGTTACAATCATAAATACCGTTAATAAAAGGCCTTGTTAAATCAGCCGCCGTGAGCAGTCGTCTCTGCTATCTGCCACATTCAAAATATTTACCGAAAGTAGGTCTTTTTTTAAACCGCCGACACCGAGTTCGAATCCTCTCGGTACCGCACCTATGACTTAATAAGTTATGTGTGGATTTACCATCGCTCAAAACGGTGGATTAAAACTTCCTGAGGAAACGGGCATGTCCAAGAACCACAACATTCAAGGGCATGTGACATCTACCGACCCGCACGGGCCAGCTTGGTAGATTACGTCTCCTACTCTTTCTCTGAGAGAAGGCCCAGCAGTGGGAACGTAATACGCTGATAATGATGAGGTCTCTTGTTCATGATGGATAGAATTTTGACTAAGGCACGAGCGCTGCGAGCGAGTTTTGATCCACTCTCGTTTCTGTCAATCTTCTGCTAAAAAGGCCTTGTAAAAATCAGCTGCCGCGAGTGATCGCCTCTGTGATCTACCACTTTAAAAATATATAAAGTAGGTATCGATTTCATAATGCATATAATTGTGACCAAAGCGCGACCGCGTTTCGATTTACTTGCATTTTTGGCAATCTCAGCAAATGTGATGGTACTAACAAAAATCACTACTAAAAAGGCGTTGTAAAAATGTGATCGCTGCAATCTGCCAGTTTAAATATCATTTAATCGATAAAATAGTGAACTAGGCGCGATCGCTGCAAGCGCGTTTTTATTTACAAGCTTAACACTGCGACTGCAGCATTAGCTTTCCATCCCTAAAACAACAATTCATTTAATTATGTATATAAAAGAGAAACGTTGTCCGTTTGTTATGTATATAAAAGAGAAACGTTGTCCGTTTGTTATGTATATAAAAGAGAAACTTTGTCCGTTTGTTTTCCTTTCAGGCCAAAACGGCTGAACCGGTTTTGTTGAAATGTTGTTCACAAAAGTAAACATAAGTTTGTATGTATTTCGAAAAAATACAAACTCTTCTCGGAAAAACTAGACTGTCCATATTTTTAACTATCCGTGCGACGCCAAGGCAAATTTAGCACAACCATACTCTGACTTATGAAAAAAAAACTGAACTAAATGCGACAACTTGCAATGCTTGCACCATTTTTCCCTAATAAAATGAAAAAAATAAGCTGTCGTCAGTTTGTTGGTTTGTTGTTTCAAGTTAAAATAGCTAAACTGATTTTGATGATTGTTCATAAAAACAGTGCTAAACACACTGAAAAACAAAGGTTTGTATTCTCCGGACAAATACACGCGAGAAAACGGAAAATTTCAGGTTGCAAATTATTTCCATGGTCTCAGGCGCACAAGATGCCGTGACCGCTAGTAAAGAAGAAATATAGTAATCGCTTACTTCCCTACTAAAACAACTGAAACGTTATCTGTTTGCTCTTCTTCCCATCACGTCAAAACGTCTGGACTAATTTAGTAGAAATTATAACAAACCTGCATAGCTTACATTTATCACGGAAAAATGTTAACTAGAAGTAGAAATTAGTTTATTTTACGAGATTGATTTAGATTACGCTATGACGTCAATACCGTTTCATTTGCACCTAGTGACTGCAAATAAACCAAACTTTATTATTACTCCGTCAGGGACATAAAAGCTGGCAACATTTTGCTTGGAGAAGATGGCACCGTTCAAATAGCTGATTTTGGTGTCTCTGCTTGGCTGGCTACGGGCCGCGATATATCCAGGCAAAAAGTCAGGCATACGTTTGTGGGAACACCATGCTGGATGGCCCCAGAAGTCATGGATCAAGTAAGCAATTTAGATCATTTATAAATTACCCTTCATTGCTTTGCTTTGTTTTTTTGATAACCGATGGGAAGGAAAGGAGCTCACCCGGCGACCATAAGCCGGAAGACGTTCTGTAGGTAGGTTTCCTACTAGATAACGACATCGTACGAGTGTCCGGAAGCCAATTGATACAAATTACTAATAGCCGATCATTGTGGCGTTCAAAGGCGGAGGATAGGCCTTCTAGGTTACGCAGACGCCTTCCATTCCGGCTGATGATGATGTAGTTCAATGTATTATTTTACCAACAAAATAAATTTATATGATGAAAATAATATTTATACACGTTAAAAAGAAACGAACGTTGTACATAGTATTATTATATACCTATTCTGTGCTTCTACGACGGAATGGAAGTCACATTTACAAAGAAAGCTGTATATTGACATTTATTTTATGTAACAATGAAATAAAAACAAATAAACCTAAACTAATAACTAAAATACATTATTAAAAGAAGTCCCTTTAGGCAAGGTACCGAAGATACTGGCAGCGTTCCCCCTTTGGATGGCTAGACTTATTCTTTGTCCGAGGTAGCTGCCAGGTCTTCGGTCTCCGGTGATGTCGACTAACCTTTTTGTTATTTCCTTAAAAAGGCTTAAAGCGCTAGGACCCCACGGACCAAGGGTCTCGACACCGAATGGGACAAAATCATATTCGGAGCCTAGACCCCTGTATTTGCATGCCTTAGCTTTTTCAGCCGCTTCACACGCCGCACCAGCTCTGATGTTGGTTCCATGTCGATGGGAAGGGGCTAGCGTGTCTGAACAGGTTGCATCCCATACCAGCACCTGGCCCATCTTCCATGGAATCAAACTCATACCGTCCGGTCTCTTGCCATTGTCTCTCGTAATACCAGAGGGCTCAAGAAGACTTGGTACGTTGACGGTGGCGAGGGACCGGCGTATGATATCGTTAAATGCGGCATGTCTCGAGAAGCGGCCTGCACTTTTTTGGCATGACAGTCCGTGATGTCCTAGCTTGTCGACATCACTGCCACAGGGACATTTATGAGGAGCGCAGACCGGAACCCCGAGCCGTAGACAGGTTGCGATTCGGAGCGTGTCAGGCTCAAGAAAAGTTCCTGTATTTGACGAAGGGTACGCGTGAAGCCAGTAGCCGGCCTCATGCGTACCCACGGCCAAAAGCCTAGCACACGCCGAAGCTGTATATTTATATTAAATTAATATACATACTATACAGGCATTTTAATTTAAGACTGATACATATGTACATCATTGTATTAATATTTTTTTGCTTATTTTATGTTTTTATAATTAAATATTTGTATACTATATAATAACAAAAAACACGTCAATGGACAATTTTATGCCTAAGACCTGCTAATTATTTTTATTGTATTGCACCATGTTTTTATGCAAATAAACACTTTGAACTTGAACATCTGAATTGATTTGAGTGATGACTGTTATTGCAATTTTTGTCGTAGGATCACGGCTACGACTTCAAGGCAGACATATGGTCTTTCGGTATAACCGCTATTGAGATGGCGACAGGCACAGCACCCTACCATAAGTTCCCACCAATGAAAGTGTTGATGCTCACTCTACAGAATGATCCGCCTACCTTGGATACAGGTTTGTGATATTTTCATGAATAGTCCATGATACCAATTTTGGATCTTTTCTTATCTAATGCTACCACGGGATTTTTAATACATTGTAATAGGTAAAGTTTTATTTTTTCGTAGGCGCCACGTTAAAAGACCAGTACAAGGCCTATGGGAAGACTTTCAGGAAGATGGTCGCTGAATGTTTATATAAAGATCCGTCAAAACGGCCTACTGCAGCAGAACTATTAAAGCATTCGTTCTTCAAAAAAGCCAAGGATAAGAAATACCTGACACAGACTTTGGTGTCTATTGGACCTACTTTGGAATCTAGGATGCTACGGGTAATTTTTAGAATACTACTCATTAAATTTGGAAAAGTAGAATACTGAAGCTATGGTGTTATTTCGATTTTAGTCTGTCAGTCTCTGTCTCTTTCAGCCTCCTAGGTTGTAATGGTACAAGTTGGAAGCTTGGTATTACAATGGTTAGGAAATTTTGAGAATAAGACATTCAGCAAATAGGAAATTTTGAGAATGGGACATTCAGCGAATAGGAAATTTTGAGAATGAGACATTCAGCGAATAGGAAATTTTGAGAATGGAACATTCAGCGAATAAAACGGCACATACATATTATAAATAAATAAAAATTTATACCTAATAAAAACATTTTCCTTTGTATGAAAAATACGAAAATACTTTTGCCCCGACCTAATAATATACCTATTGCTACCTCGAAATTAAACATAAACATAACTACATAATAATATATATTTACAATTTTTCCATAGGCAAGTAACTGGCAGCCTGGCACAACGGGCCACTTACACCGCACTGTCACTGGTGAGTGGGTGTGGAGCGAGGAAGAAGACCAGGCAGAAGCCGATGCCATACCTGCAGCAGCAGTTGTTAATTCTTCTGATGATGATTCCCAAGCGGAAGATGACACGAAGCCGATGAATGAGCTAGTGCGAGCCGAATCAAGTGGCAGCGAGAATGAAGAGGTAACAATGACATAGATACAGTAAAATGTTTGTATTTACTGTTTAAAGTATCCAGTTTACACGGTGGCTTCAGCAATGGGATGCAAAACCTGTTTGCACCTTATACATCGATGATAGAGTAGTTATAACATAATCAATGAAGATTGACTAGGAAAAAAAAGAGTTCTTGAGTCTAGGGCATTTTCTAGCCTAAAATGTATGGTATTAAACAGCAGCATCAGTGGCGTTCTATGGCAAAAATAAAATTTAATGATGTTGTCAATGAGTTAGTCTGGACTTGTCAACCTGGTTGTGTGTGCTCTCTGCAATATTACAGTTTTCGTGAGTATATAATAGAGGCGACGAGTGAAAAGGAATTGCTTTAAGTCGCAAAAGCATCCCCGTTATACATCATCAGCATCAGAAAAGTTCACTGCTGAACATGGCCTATGTTCTATGTCTATGTCCTCCATTGAACGCCATTTGCATCCATCCCCATTGTACGACTATACAATAAAGATCTCAGATTATATCAATTGAACAAAAAGCATCTTAATTATGTAAAATTTCTTTTTTAGGAGCCAAAGCGAGATGCTAAGAAAGAGAAAATTGTGCCTGACACCAAACCTGCTCCTGAAGAGAAGCTTGCCGTAGATGTCAAAGAAAAAGCAGAGGCCAAGCCACATAGCGAGGCTAGTGCAGGGGGTATGCCACAAGCAGAAGCTATGCCTCATAGCAACTTTACAACACACGCAATGGCTATGCCACAAGTAGAGGCTATACCACAAGCAGATGCTATGCCACAAGCAGGGGCTATGCCACAATCAGAGGCTGTGCCACAAGCAGGGGCTATGCCACAAGCCGAGGCTGTGCCACAAGCCGGGGCTATGCCACAAGCAGGGGCTACGCCACTAGCAAGGGCTGTGCCACAAGCAGAGGGTATGCCACAAGCAGGGGCCGAGCCACAAGCAGGGGCTGTGCCACAAGCAGAGGGTATGCCACAAGCAGGGGCCGAGCCACAAGCAGGGGCCGTGCGACAAGCAGGGGCTATGCCACAAACAGGGGATATGTCACAAGCAGAGGCTGTGCCACAAGCAGGGACTATGCCACAAGCAGGGGCTATGCCACAAGTAGAGGCTGTGCCACAAGCAGGGGCTATGCCACAAGCAGAGGCTGTGCCACAAGCAGGGGCTATGTCACTTTTGGATTCTCAGCCACGAGAAGAGGATCCACCTGCAGAGGCCAGCGGCGGCGAGGCACAAAAGATTGCAGTCAGTCTCATGCTCAAAATGAGGTTGATATATTTAGATGAAATCTTTCTACATTTTAAGTCTGGAGATCTCTTAACGGCTTTTTGTTTCAACCAAAGTCATGCATGCAAAACTTGCTTATGATGATTATTAATTTTCATATGTTAACTTTGACTACAACCATACACAAGGAATTTATTTTGTTTATTGCGAATCGAGCATTTGTTTGTCTAAATGACTCGAGAAACTCGAGATACAGTTACAAGGAAAGACTTCTTTGTTCTCGCCAAAACGGCTGGACTGATTTTGTTAAAATTTTACAAACTACACAAGTTATGGGCTTTTTTATCTCAAATTGTTCAAAAACAAAGACACTGAGAATAAAAAAATATCAAATTTTTCGTTTGTATGCATGTAAATTCTGTTTTGAAACAAAAATGCTAATAAGGAAAGTTTTTCTTTTATGCCGCTGGAATGGAAATATCAGACGAGCGGAAGATGGAATTAGGTGAGCAGTAAACTTAAATTAGAATGCCTTTTTTTCAAAATTATTGAATTATCTTAACTGCTCTTAGAGATCCTTGTCAACTGGTAGGATGCATTGAAATCCTTCGAGTCTTTTTCGCACTGGAATATATCCGTTTTTTAGTGCTAGGCTGCTTTTGATTGAAAAAAACACTATAGTCAGTCTAATTACTAATATAGTAATTTCATGCTAGAAGAAGCGGTAGGACTACTGATTTCTCGCTACATAGTCGCAACATTATACTGAACTGAAATTTGCAAAGAGCTGTTGTCTCTTTCACTTTTATATAACAAATCGGTCGCTTGTTTTCTCTTGTTATTATGAACTGTATCTTACTGAACACGACAGCCCACATTTGGATTAAAATAATCTGTTATTTGTGCTGGAGCGGTGCGGTATAGCTGAGTGACGACCATTAGCATCGCTACATAACCACTAAATGCCTGTGAGCTCTTAAAATCAGTAGTGCATCTATCCTCCACCATAGTCCTAGTTTGACCCGATTATCGTATCAATGTTGAAACCTCATCAAAATAAAATGAGCAATATTTGATCCGCTGCTTTTTTATGCAGAATCCTTTGCGAGCTGGACGAGATCCGATTTGATTTCGTGGTCGGCAAGGATACGGCGGAGAGCATCGCTAGTGAGCTGGTGGTCGCCGGACTGCTGGACCCACAAGACGCCGATCCCATCGCTGTCAACCTCGGCAAGTTGCTGAGCGCATGGATGGCGCTTGCCAGCGCACCTAACGCGATTATATTCCATTTGGTACGTGAACAACAGATAGTCCAGTATTGTGCAGTGTGTATTCATTTTTCTGGTTCTATTTTAGGATAAGGTACCTACATTGTCATCGTCATTAGCCATTATTGCGTTCCCACTGCGGCAACATGCGCTTTCTCTCAGACGGAGTTGGTGGATGTCGCTATGCTCTTGTATGTTGTGGTTTTTGGGCATACCGGTTTCCTAGCTATGTTTTCCTTCACCATTTAGACCGATACAAAATCCACATAGCTTATTTAATATCTTAGGACCATTTGAACTCTGCATCGGCGACGTGTAAGGCACCACCCTCGCTCCACGTACATTATATCCAGCACATTTTGTAAGAAAATAACATACGCTATAGTTTGACTGAAACCGCTATACCGCGCCTTTGGTATCTGCGCGGCGGTACAGCGGTCAAACTATAGCTACATCGCGTCATGGGAATTGAAACAGCGCGTCAATTATAATTTATAATAATCTAAACGTAAGCAACAATCGTCGTCAATTAAACAATCTGTTATTTATTATAACTGTTTTATGTTTCAGAATTCAACCGCGTTGAACGACGAACCCGCTGACAAGGCTGCCTACGCGCAATTAATGATCAATGACAATACAATCCAGAAGACTCAATTTCTTGAAGACTGATCTGGCGATAGTCTAGGCGTTTTGTACTGGTGAATGTATGGTGCTAAGCGTACGATGAAACAACTTTTTGTAAGTTTACACAGCTATTCTTCGTTGTACGGATACGAATGAAAAGGCTGCAAAAATTGTAATGTTGGTATTGTATGAGGGAACAATAAGTTCCTTTGGATAAAGTTTGGAATATTTAGATATGTCAGAACTTAGGAAAGGACGAAGTAAAAGCTAGTAGTAGGAGTATTTTGGATAGTTTCTCGTATCTTGCTACCACGCACCATATATGTCATTCCGAAGGCAAGCCAAAGAGAGTTAGTCATATAAAATAACTTAGGGTTTTTTTAAGTTGACTTTAAGCAAAATTTCAATAGTATTTATTTTTATCGGCGATTATGCGCTTACCCTTGGGAAAAAGTTTTTGATTTAAAATTTTAAACTACTACCTCCTAAGTTTATTTGACTTATATATCTATTTATTCGGTGATACAGGCCTCTTATTTAATTTACAGTCAGTATTCTTTTTTTTTTAAGTAATATTAATAGTAGCAAGTAATCCTTTCTTATTAATCCTATTTATGGAAATATTCACTTTACGATTATATTTATGATAATAATAACTCGTGATATTTACCGTCATGACATTTGAGTGTTGCCATATTGATGTAATCAGTTTTAGGTGAGCAATGCTAAATACAGACGTTTTAAATTTAACCATCATAATGTAATACTGAAGGTAGCTGTAACGATAATGAAAGTATTATTCATATCTTAGTTTAGTTTTATTATGTTCAGGGTTATTTTAAATAACTGGATATAAAAGGGGATAGTCTGGTTTTCATCATTATCAGCCTTTCACGTTCCCACTGCTGGGACTCTGGCCTTCTCTTGAATGTTGCAGTCTGGTAATGTTGCAGGATACAACTTTTAAACTATTGAAACAAAATTGTTGTCGTCTGATATAATAGTATGCATTTATCAAATACCCACTATACAATATATAATACGGGGTATTTTACATGTTCTTTGGTTGTATACTTTCCTTTTAAAACAACTTTTATTAGCTTAACTTGTAACTAACTAACTAATATTTGTATTCTACAATTTCGTGGTTTTTATTAGACAACCTTTTAAATCCATTGTTTATTTTTAAAATTATTTATATACCATTATCGTTTTGTTAGTATTATGTGAATATATTCGGCTACTATGTTTAATTTCACTACCTATTATTGAAAAATTGTATTACCTATGTACTCTAAATAATTTATAATTAACGGGCTATCTAATCCTATGTAACAAAAAATTTTGAAATCATGTTTACCCATCGAAATAATTGTACCTTATTAATAATTAAGTTACTTTGCTAAAAAGTGTGGTAAAGATATGATATGTGTAATGGTTATATACAACATGTAACACAATGTCCCTTTACAGCCGAAGTGAGGGTTTTCCACACATCAAGACGAAAAAATCATACAAAAAAAAGTACCTCACAGCCCTAAAACAGCTATGGTAGGTATACAACAAGGTGAAACTTCTAGACTACTTACTAATGTGTCTTAAAAAACTATTTTCAATAAACTTATACATATTATTTAGGACTTATACTTTTATTAACACAATCAAATTTTTATTAAAATGAAAAAGCAACCAAAAAAAGGTATTATAAAAAGTACGCATCTTATTAAATAAGTCTTAACGATTTTAACTTCAACATATCGTCGCTTGATATGCCATCGTCTTTAAATTTGATGGCACAGCGGACTTTTTTCGGTACTTTTTTATCGAATAAAGCTGTGATGCGGTTGAACAATTTTTTCTAGTCTTTCCAAAGAATCAAGAAAGGTAACGTAACGTTACTTTCACATAGAAGTAGTTAGTTAGTTAGTAGTCATTTAACTTTAATTTGGAAAGTAAAAAATTCTAAATCAAAGCATTTCTAACTTAAAAAAGTAAACCAAAGACGTGTATTTAAAGATCAACAATTTAATAGGTATTTTTTATGAAACATATAAGTACTTAGTAAAATCAAAAAATAAAATAATTGACAAATAAATGAAATTTAAAACGACTTGGAGAGAAAAATCTTACAAGAAAATATTCCTTCGATTTAACTAGTATGTAAAATAAATCTGAATCTAGTGATATTTTTACATGATTTTAAAATGTGGATTCTGATAAGTTAGTGAACAAAATGGTTCAAATTGTGATATTACTAACGAAAATAACGATAACAACTTTTTCGTATTAACGAAACAATCAAAAAGTGATATTTGTGACCCACTGTGAATAGAAATATTAAAGTATGACTTGTTTATTTCCTATAAATTCCACAAAATTCAATTAGAATAACTCGTTTTCAAGCAACTTACTATAGAACAACATGCACATATATGTGTAAAATTAACTGAATTGGTTTTATTATTATTAATTTTTATAATACTGTATGATTTAACCTCTATTAGTGATAAAAACATGTTTGTAATAACGAATTACTTATAATTACTAGACAGAAAATATCTACCAAAGATCGTCCACGAATTTGATATAACATTTTTAATAAAACTAGTAAACTAGTTTGAAGATGATAAAAAACATTAAAACTTACATCCTACTTAATTTAAGTATTTGTTATAACATTATAGATTAAAAGTAATTAATTAATCGACCAATAATACACTAATCAATTTTCAAATGAAATCGATTCAAGTCTGATTTTCGTAGTGTTGCCATATCATTGGAGAAGATTCAGGATACAATGTCAGCAATTTAAGATATTTGCAAAACAATTACCGTGGTACTACCAACCGACTACGTAAGTGATAAGTGTATGTTTATGCACTTATCTTACTTCGACACCTTTAACGGCAAACTACAATCGAATCGATCATCTACCAAGGAATAAATCACCTAATTATGCGGCTTATGTACAATAGTGTGTAATGCAAACTACATAGAATCATTCCATGATGCCCCCACAAATTTCGGACCTTTCACCTTTTCTATCGTATTTGTATATGTTGCCTTTATATGTACCGATGGCAACGCTTTTTGATATACATATTTAAGCTCGTATTTAACTAACTATGATTCACTATTAATAATCTGACTATAAATGTAATCAATGTCTAATGATAAATATGTACTTATATCAAAATAAGTATTGTAGAACTTGGTAATTAAACTCATTCATAAATGGATGGTAGTAACATCGGTGACTGAACGCCTTTTGTATAAGAATATACTGCCTAGCTTCTAGTAATGTAACGGACTAATCGTGTCGACTGATCTATTAAAGTTTCTAAATACTTAACTTTATGGTCTGTCCAGTGTTTTTTTTTTGCATTTGGTGTACCCACGCG
Source organism: Opisthograptis luteolata (assembly GCA_931315375.2). NCBI lineage: Eukaryota > Metazoa > Arthropoda > Insecta > Lepidoptera > Geometridae > Opisthograptis > Opisthograptis luteolata. The sequence continues at coordinate 9,899,724 of OV928033.1, forward strand.
GCACTGTATGGCTGTCGGGGTACCATTACCTTCGATGTGTCTAATAGACAAAACTCTTTTTGATATTATCTGATATTTGATGAAAAAACTAGTTTATTACAATATACATATAATTATAAATTTAGTAGTGTGTGCTTTGTTCTTAAAGTACGCAATAAGAGTGAACGAATAATCCTGGTCTAAATATGATAATAAATTCGAAACGTTGACCCTCAAGAAAACTTTTTGTTTTAACATTGTAACTGCAGTGAACAAGTATTAATGTATCAATTACAAATACCGACTATATGTTAGCTGATACTGAAATAACTGCTTTACAGACTTGCTTGCCTAATCGCCCAATTTATAATTACATATTATTATGACAAGTGTAAGGAATTAATCAAACCCATTTGGCCTTTGTTGCCAAGATTTCGTAACGTACCTCCACGTACATCTACAAAATTATTCAAAAGACATTCGAAAACGAAAAACTCGTCTCAAAAAAATAAAAAGCGCTTTTTTATTGAAACTGTCACAAAATGTATTGAAATGGTCAAACGCTCTAGTAAACGCATAACAATATTACTCGCATAATAACTAAGTAATTTTAAACAATACTGGCATTGCGGTGACATAAACGGTTACCCCGCTCGTAATCACCATATTGGAAATACACGATGGCATAAAGCACAAATCGCGAATTAGGATAGAATTTTAGAGCATAATTTGTACGCATAATACTTTATTAGTTTTAATGTTAGCATGTGTGTGCTTTTTTGTCCGCAACAACTTTTGGTTAAAATCAATTCTATCAGTAAACTGTGTGTGTGCGTGTGTGTGTGGCACGACTGACCGAATAAGCTGTACCGATATTTCTTTTGGATTACCTTTTTATAATTTGCATTATGTATGGATATGATATTGATTAATTAGATTTAAATTTGAAGTACCTACCTAATTATGTATATTATTGGCATGTACGTACTAGCCATATTTATTTTTATATCATTATATTACACCGTCTATTATCATTATCACCCAAATGTCTGGATGCGATCGATTTTTAGCGATAAGGCCGATAGTTATTAAAATTGTATAATTAATTTTGTGATTCCATAGTGGTAGGGTACAATAAAACGTTTATATACATATATGTATCTATTTACCGTAAAACACATGTAATTTTCGATCTCGATGTAACTATAACAATGTGGTAATTGAATAAATATATTCAATCTATTTTATTTATTTTATTTCTTGCCTCGACATACTCCATAACCAGAACTATTTCAAGATACGTCGTTGCATTATTTCTGTTCATCAACAGTTTTAGGGTGAAACCAAACGAGCGTAATTTTGTGAGTCGTGAGTCGCGTATTTTCGGTCGCTCATTTTACGTTCAACTGAATTTCTGATGAGTTGCCAGACGAACTTAATTTATTTATTTAGGATTTAGCGTTGGTTCGTACCACCGTGCTGTTCGTGTCGTCGAGCCCGATGGATCCATTAAAAATATTGTGTATTTACGAAGAGGCCAGAAAAAGAAGCTGGGTAAACCCACAGTCAGAGGCTGACATGTGGACTGTTTCATACTTTATTTGCCCTTCCCTCACCACGACCGAAATTCGGCCGAGTTTACGCGAATTGGTCGGCAGACAACTCATTTTGCGCCGTCGTGTGGCACCAACTACTGTCTTTTTGTATGAAACCGAAAGCAGCAGAATTTATGCTACCGAAATTCTGCGACTCACGACTGACAAAATTACGCTCGTTTGGTTTCACCCTTAACTGAAAGAAATCGTTTTGACAAGTAAGATCACCACTACTGCAGAATATAATCATGCGTTAATTAAGTAATCATACTTCTTCACGTTGAAACAGCTCGATGAAGCTTATATCCAGGATTAGCACAGCTTATTTTGAAACCGTGGGTGTAGCCGCACCATTTATTTTACTAGCTAGTACAGTCAGCGACAAAAGTAGCTGATCGTACTCGTTTTTCCAAATGCGTATAGGATCAGTAATCTTTGTTTTTTCTTACAACTTAAAAGGTAGAGTTTGATTATAACATTACACACTTGATGTGAGCTGATGATTCGGTCGAAGGTTGATTTTATAATGGATAAGAGAATCGATAAATGTGTTATAGTTCAGCGACTTTTATCGCTGACTGTACTTACGTACTTCACGCATCCTGCCAGTTGATAAAATAAAGTGAGAATATATTACTGGTATCGGCAGAGCTATATGAAGAATTAATGTAGGTAATGGTTGAGCTATGTGGGTAAAGATAGTAGGATATTTAATATCAGGGTTAAGCTAACTGAAAAAATGGTAAGTAAATCGGCTTGTACATTATATTCAAGGGCATGCGACATCTACTAACCGACACTGGGCCAGCGTGGTCGATTTTGGCTCTTGCTTTCTCTCCGAGGGAAGGCCTGGGTCCCAGCACAGCAGTGCCTGATGATGATGAGCTAACGTAAAAGTTTTTGTAGGTCTTCTAACCACTGTTATTTAAGACGATATATAAATAACTACCATCGTTAATCTACTGGCCGTGACCCATATTATTTATGTTTCCTAGAGTTGTTACTTTATATTTAAACAGCAACATTCCAGTGCATCAAGTTCGCATAAAACTGCGGGAAACTGTGTAACATAGCTATTTCACTAGCTATTTCCCGTGGTTTTTGCGTGGAGTACCTACATTTAATCTCACTCAATACTTAGTATCCTGTCTTTCCCCAGGTTTAAAATTATCCCGATCATCAAGATCGGTTCAGCGTTTAGTCGTGAAAATGTAACAAAGAAACAGGGTAAGCAATAATTAGACAGCCCGTGCAACACCCCCATCGCTGTCGATGCGATGCTTCCTCCTTATCCTTGCGCGTTTTCACGTTGACTTGCTTGACTAAAATTACCAAAGAACAATTATTAATGACACATACTTACATAACTCTATTATTATTATTAGCGGAGAAGTAGAAGTGAAGATTGTCATAATTATATCCAATGGGCGCTCCCAGCGTGTCATAGTAAGCTCTCGTGTTTCGACTCCACATAGCGTAACTCGATATTTGGTATTTAACAGTTTCTAGAACTATTACGGCCCACGCCCAACGCAAAAATATTATAGGTACCTAAACTGTTAAATGAAATTGTCACATGAGCGGAAGGTTCACAGGTCAGCAGTGCGACTGACAAACATTTGGTCAAGGTCAAGTGCGTCACTCTGCGTCCCAATTTACACACTACCAACGTCATTTATCCACGCCTTGTTTACTTCCTAACTGATACGCTACGGTGTATCCCGTCCCGAATTATCGGTGAAATGGGGCAAATCTATTTTTAAGAATGATGTGTATTCAGAGACCTGTTAAATGTCTATGGCTATAATTTTGTACGTATACAATAACAAGATTATACTATATACATTACAAAAGGAACAAAAAACCCGATAGCACCAAAATAATGTAGGTACCTACCCTATGTCACACCCACAATCAAGACGAATCTAATGACACCTCATATTATGTTAAAATCCGTCAAGCCATGTAGGCTACAGGCCGTGCCAAAGAAATATACCTACACTAATTCATACACTCGAAAAAAATAACCCTCCTTCTTTCGCAATCGGGTAAAAATATAGTTGAACCTATGTGTTAGGAACAAACCTGTCACAATAATTGATAGCAACAAGAGCATGAAGAAATCGTCGACACTTCATTCATTCCTTTGAATTATATATAGGTCCTCCTTTTTCATAGTTGCATACAAATTACTATTTAACTCTTCCTGAGGATACAGCAACGTTTTAAAACTGTTATAGTTCAATTTAACCATTTCGTTCTGCCAGTATTTCGATCATTTGTTTCACGAGTGTAGCATTGTTACCTGGAACACAAGCTAGTCCCAGACAATTTTACAATGAATTATTCTATGGTGTAATTTAGTTGATACTTGTGTCCATAGCAGCACATGAGATGATACACTACTTTTTGTGCGGATTTGCCATCGCACAAAACGGTGAAGGAAAACATCTTGAGGAAACCGGCATGCCCAAGAACTGCAACATTCAAGGGCATGTGACATCTACCAACCCGCACTGGGCCAGCTTGTAGATTACAGCTCATACTCTCTCTCTGAGAGAAGGCCTGAGTCCCAGCAGTGGGAGCGTGAAAGGCTGATAATGATGACGATGATGACACTACTTATAACCCAAGTACTAGATAAATGAAAGTATAGGGTATGTGCGTATATCCTATACCTGTGGCGAACTTATTGCATGCAGTCCCTTTACGTCCAGGAGCTTGTGTTTTACAAAGTCTCGTGTTACATTTAATACGCATGTCATAATTAGCATAAAAACGATTCTACTCACAAATACGTATCTGATTATTACACTATCGTGGTAATTAAAAATAATATCTATCACGTGATGCTGCTAGTTTGGAGAAGTACTTACCCAATCCAATTTATTGACATTTCGGGATAATTTTAAAACTGCCCAATAGTTAGATTTGAAATAATGGAATTTCTAAAATGTAGCTCCCCATACTCATAGTTTGAGCAGGAGTACCGGTCGCATCTGGTTGTTTATCATTTCTCGTCTATATAAATGCGCGTGCGCCGCGGCGTGGTCGTACATTATCTCAATCAGTCGCACTAGTACTACGCTGTCAGATAGTTGATATAAATTAATTGTTTCCTAATATTCACACAGTAAAATGTTTAAGACGGTGCTAGCGTTCGCTCTGTTATTGGTCGTGAAAGTTTTGGCGAACCCCCTTTACAACAGGCCGACAGTTTATTACGAAGGTATGTGCAATATTATCAATGTACTACTAAAGCAGATTTAATACTATATTATGTACTTTATAAAAATTTAAAACTAATAAAACTTACTTGAAATAAACTAAAACTGCAGTGTGAAGCGTACATACCTACGTCTATTTATTTTACAATGTGTAAATTATATATAATTAGGGTCGGTTTTATAAACGTCATACGTCGTAAATATTAGCACGGACAATTTGACAATAAGATTAAATTTACCGAAATTTGGTATAAATTACACTTACAAACGTTTATAAAATCGGCCCTTAGAGTTTAACTGTGTATACCTAGATAAAAATAAAAATATCAAATAAAGAAAAAAAATTGATTGAATAACATAATACCTACTAAAATTATTCCTTATTATTTTGTATAATTCGTGATTATGCGTGGTATCCAATGTCGCTAGCGTAATTTATTCAGTCTCTACTTTTATATTTTTTAATGCGAAATACTGAAAGGACAGCTGTTATTTAAATGCATGATACAACATGATTATACATATTGATAATTTTATATTTTATAAATGTACCGTGTCGCATGAAGCTAACGATGACTTAAAAAAATAGATACATTTAATAAGATCATAATCGTCATCAGCCTATTATGTATTTTCCCATTGTATTTTCTCACCCAGCCTGCTATCTCGAGAGAGTATTGACTGTAATCCTACCACACTGGTTCAATGCGGCTAGGCGGATGACTCATGCCCTTGAATTTTATTACTTTCGGACATCAAATGTTTTCTATAAGAATTAAACGATGTTTAATCCGCACATTTTGCTAAAACCGTTGGCGCTTGAGCTTTAGCAACGGCGGAAGAGCACGTACTCGTATTGTTAGGGAGACCCAGCATTGAGCTCTAACCACCGGGTGAACGGTATGCATTATCACGGATTCCCTGTCTTGAGCTCTAACCAACAGATGAACGGCACGTTTCATCTGGGAGATCCCACCGCACTTAGTGCATTGTGTAGACACCGTTTAGGAAATCTTTTTCTCAGACATGTTTGGAAATGAGAGCATTATTTTGACAACCTTCTTCGAGATAAATCGAACTTGCTGCACTGCCCAAATATATATAATATTATATGCGAGCAGCGGACGGCAAAAGTTGTATGAAAATCCATACCTGTCGTGTTTAGCGGCCAAATAAATTACATAATAAAGAAGATATATGTCGTATAATTTAAAAATGGAACGATTTTTACTCCGAAACATGGCAAACAAGGAGATAACTCATCAAAGCTTTTTTAAATTTCGAACTGGCTTGCTGGCTGTTTATTGAAAAAAAAACAAATGAACAACGCGGGAAAAAGATATTGTTGTTCGTCATTAATTTTAAAAAGTAATTAATTGTATTTGTCAAAATGAGTTCAAGTGAAGACAATGAGTAAGTGTGATGAACTTACTATAACGCCACCTGAAATTCAAGAGGCAGCAAGAACCGTAATAGAAAACTTGTTACTGCCAAAATCGAGAGAAAAAAGTTCTGCCCAGGTACTACTTAGTTTTAATTTCCGCGCATTATTTGAGATAAGTACTAAACACGCCTTGGCCGTAACTAGGCCTTGATGGACTTACGTTTGTCTACAAGGTCAAATACAAGCCTATGTAACAACAATAAACGCGCGAAAATCTCGCTGATGTCGGTATATCAAACGGCTTTCTTTCAGTTTTTAAGTATCATCATCATAGACATCATCAACTAGATCATGTACACTGCTATGCACAGGCCTCCCGCTTCGAACGTTACAATCAACGGCCATAAGCCACTTGCATCCATCGGCTCCCTGCGACTCTTACGACGTCGTCGTTCCTCCTCATATCGTGTCCTCTAGGTGTAACAGCTGTCACGATCTTTAACGTTCTTTTTTTCATGGTTGCCACCCGAGAATCTTTCTTCCAAGCTGTTGTCTGCCGATTGTCAATTTAAGTTCAAGTTCTGAGAGCTACGTCAGTGATTTTGATTCTTCGGCAAGCTTCCTCATGTTGGATATTAGTATGAAAAAAAAACCTCCAAAAATGGCTCTCTCCATGGCCCATCTTTGATAAGTAATTTATTAATAACTAGCTGTTCCCCGCGGATTCTCCCGTGTGGGCTACAGTTTATCGCGATAAAAAGTAGCCTATGTCCTTTCTCAGCCTCTAGACTATCTCTGTACTAAATTACATTTAAATCGGTTCAGAAGTTTAGTCGTGAAAGACAGACAGACAGACATACATAGTTACTTTCCCATCAGCTTACGGTATTAGTACTGAGGATGTTAAAAGCTCAAAAAGTGGGAAAAATAACAAACTTCAATCAGCAATCAATGTAACCCAACCATGTTATGTCATCTAATATAAAAACTACATCGAAATTAACAACAAAGCGTCCGAATGGTAGGCTAGTTAATATCAATTCGTCAACAGATAGGAGCCGACAGTATATTCGAAAACACACGTGACCCAAGCGCCCAGGCCCCCGATTATTCATCGGAAGTCATGTGCTTCAATTAACTGTGTGGGACACTATCAACACGTTAATTGAAATGTGTGAGTAGATTGTTATTGTTTACTTTTAATTGAACGCGTTTGATTAATTCAATTGGGTAGATTCGCTGGTGAATATTGCATACTGCGATGGAGGTCAGTATATAGGTAAACTTTTTTGCAGCTTCATTTCAAAATGTAAATGGTGACCGATTATTATTAATTATCTTGTAATTACTATCATAATCCGATGCGTTACGTAGTATTAAATATTAAATGTTCGGTTGGTGAAATCTCGTGTCACAGTGTTTGTTATCGAACTCCTCCGGTTCGTCTGGGCAGATTTTCATGTTTTTTTTGTATTCTGAGAATAGGTCGTAGGCTATTTCTATACCCCTAGGTGATTACCTATTCAGAAAAAAAAATATCATCGCGATAAAGAAAAACTCTCAAAAATGCCTGACGTAATTAATGGACGCCCCCAAATTACCTACAAGTTATAGGTATTATGTCAAAATCATTCAATATTATCAATGAGGCCTCAACATAGCTATTCATCCGGCACGGGAAATGCGATAGCTGATTTTAATTAGTCAAATAAATGATCACTATTTCATACATGTAATTCGAGGAAATAATTCGGCCCACATCTTTAGAAAATTCCCACGCTTTGTGTGTAAATAGTACTTTGTTACATCTTTATCCGTTCTTGAGATAAAACATGCAAGGAGATAATATAATATTGTGCCCCCAACATAGCAGGGAGGAGGTTTTAATTTCAACAGGTATACACTTACCTACAGGTTCGCACTTTCTAATATACGATTATGTTTACAAGATGCGCCTCGCGAATTCGCCCGCGTAGGAGTGCCATTTTCCGAGACTTTTTTAGGATACTGCGTTGATATTATGACAATCAGTTAGTCAAGACAACATCTTTTGAATATACTTAGTTATAGATTTTATAACACAATATCTTCTGATAAAATGTAACTGAGCCATTGAAGTTTTAGCTGAACCCTAAGTTTCGATATTTGTCATTTTTTTTCAAGAAGTCTGAAGTCTCTGAGATTCTTATGACCGTGTACTAAAAGTCGCGAGGAAAGTATCTAAGAGATACCTAATATATACTTTCATAAGTTATATAGTGGGTTCCAATAACCGATCTATCCACCAGATGGAAATTTGACATAAGCTCCATAGAAGTAATGTCAAATTTATGCCAAACCGTGGATAGATCGGTTATTGAAACCGCCCGTATGTCATCCATGTTACAAGTATGCAGTACCTATAACGTGCTGACACTTCCCGTGTAGTGAACAAAAATATATTCACACAAAGGTTCCCATACAAATGAACATAACATAACCGCAATACGCATGGCTGACGTCTGATAACTAAGACAGTTCACCAAGCTATAGTTATGGCGTATTATAAAGTTGCATTGCCTCACCGATTTTGCATTTAAATCTTCGTTTTCTCTACAATTACAGACTTCCTGCGAATTTTGCCATGTGTGACGGTCTTTCTTGATCCACTCGCCTTCACACGGAACTAAATTGTTGTATCGTTGAAAAGTGATTTTCTTTTCCCTCTCTAGTAATTGACTGCCTTTTAGCATCAAGCAATGCATTATATGACGACCAATGTTTCCATCCGACAATACCAAAAGACAGGCAGATTCCTTTTGAATAGTTGCACGGAAAAAATTGCTACCTAGCGCAGGTATAGTCATAATCATCAGCCTATTACGTTCCCACTGCTGGAATTTTGACCTCCTCCAAAGATGGGACGGAGAGATCGTTTTGGAGATTACGGAATCTACCACGCAGGCCCTGTGCGGGTTGGTAGATGTCGCATGCCCTTAAATATTATGGTTCTTGGACATGCCGGTTTCCTCACGATGGTTTCATCACCGTTTTGAGCGATAAATCCACTCTTCCGAACGAGGAACCGAACTCGGTATCGGTGCCTTGTAAAATTGGGGGCCGACGGCTGACTTTTCAACACATCAGACCGCGCGGCTCACGTTAAATACACCTTGCCTGTGACCGCCTGACGTTATGCATGCTCGTCTGATCGTTCTTAAGGTTAATTTTTCAACAAATCAAGCCGTCTAGACCAGGCGACCAACCGTGGGACCGGGTGTCCGTCCTCGTGTAGCTGTGCGTCCTGGTCGAGGCAAGAGCTGTCGGTAAAGATCATAAGACGCACGCGTTACCGTTTGGCGTTAGCTCTAAAATTGTCACAGTAACAAAAATGAGCCAATAACGTACCTAATATGTTTCAGAAACAAGGGTGATTCGGCAAGAAGCAGCGTGTGCGGTGCAGGGCGGCATGTGTCGCGAGCATGGGGAGTGCAACCCCACCGAGATTGTGCACGTGGCTGACCTCTGTCCACAGCAGAGCAACCTCGGAGTCGTCTGCTGTTACTATGTGAGTCTCACACAAACGATGGTGCGACGTGAACCGAAAAATTAAAGACAAGATAAACCCTCGGTGGAACCATATCACGTCTGTCTTAGTTTTTTGTTCTGAAAACTAGCTGACCCGACAGACGTTGCCTTGTCCAAATTTCAATCAATTAATTTAGTACCTACATAAAATCCAAAAAAAAACAATTTCAGTTATTACCTAATCACTCAAATTTCCTTTTTCAATATTTCTTTCCATAAAAAATGTTTTTGGACAACCACGAACCTTTAAAAAAATAGCAGAGTCGCTTCCACTGTTCTCAAGCAATAGTAGATACGCTTACCAACGAACGGCATTCAATTTTTTTAGTCGTGCCGACTTAGATACCAACTGCAGCACAATCTGCAATCTGATTTGTGAATCTAAACCATCCAGGGCGCCACCCAAACGCATACAAAAAAAATCATTCAAATAGGTCCAGCCGTTTAGAAGGAGTTCAGTGACATACACACACGTACAGAAGAATTATATGTATATAAAGATAACTAAACAATGGAGGTTTCATTGAACGCCATTATTAAAAATTACAACCATGTCATTTTTATATTTTCGTGAAAATATCAAATTCATGTCGTTGCCGTTGGCTATAGTTTTTTTATAATTGTTCGGATGGAACTTCCTTTGTTACCAACCCTTTGGCACCATGTAAACTAACGTAGTTAAATACATAGGCCTTCAAAAAATAAAGCATGGGAGCAATATTCATCAACACACTCAACAACAAAGGCTTTGTGTCGTCCATCAGTCCTTGTTTGTATTTAACACTGGTTTTATTTGTTTCAGCATTGATACCCGCCAAATGAAGAGGGTAGCTACCAGATCCACACGTACTTACAATATTACATAGTATATAAGCCTACACTTAACTAACTTTACGTACGCTTAGGCTCTTGTGAGATTTAATTATTTATTATAGTAGTTAAGATGACTTTAGATGTCACAAGCAGTTTAGCCGATTACATTAGAATGTAGCTAGAGCTAAGTCGATTAAATTCTGATGATTATCACATGGATATTTTATTGGGGACCTTATATATTATGTACCTACATTGAGGGTGAACTGAGTTAAATAATAACAGCTTATAATTATATTATATTATTATTATACTATAGGTTTTCTGCCGCGTCAACCAATCTAATAAATCTTAGATTAACAGTCATATCCTCATTACATGAGTAATTGTAGTTATTGCTATCGAAAAATCAATTAGAATACGCGAAACTAACTTCTAAAACACTAATCTGATAACTTATGTACATAATTATATTTATTTATGTTACTCTAATTTTTTTTTGTGAGAAACGGTAATAAATGTTTTTTTTTGCTTACTCGTTGCACCCCGCGGTTTCACCCGCGTCTTGCGTTTTTCCCGTAGGATTTTTTTCCGGGATAAAAATCCCGCAAAAGATAGCTTGTACTCTGAATAAACACAAAGGCTACTTCCCAGCAAAAGGTTCCTGCGGGATAGCGGTAAAACCATGAGGCGCTGCTAGAAGTTACATATAAATATTTTACTTTACTACTGTTGTATGAAACCGCACCGGTTGTTCATTGCATTGGCAAAGTCCACAGGAAGTATAAAGATTAGCCTAGTGGAAAATGTTTTCGCAACGAATTTTCCTGTGACCTTCTTTGATTATATCATTAGGTCTCACCATCACCACAGAGTCGCATCTTCTACGGAGTATCTCCCTGAAAATAAAAACGATAACCTATCTACAACGCAAAAAAAAAACGCATTCCAAAAACACTAGAAAATAAGCTAAATATACCATTGAGTAACGTTCCCAATTCCCAATACGCTGGCAGCAAGTCAAGTTATTTCAACTGTTGTTTAAATCACGTTGAAATGTTATCGTGTTTCTTTGGATACTTATTAAAGTTTTTCGATCTGCGCTCGCTACGATGAGAGACGCAACGAAAGCTTTGTGACTAACAACCCCCTAATAGCAAGGCATGAGGGCGCGCGTCATCGTGGCGTTCTGTAGCTTGGATTGGAGGTTCAATCTCTCAGTTTCCCTCCAGCACCGGACGAGCGCGGACGTGCTTACTACTCTCCGGACTAAGTTTCGCTTATTGTCCAGTCGTGTTGTTAATATTCGCGCTGTGTCATCGTCAATCGGAGTTACAGGTAAGTTATTAAAATTTTAATAACGTATCTATGGTTTTATCAACAAATTTTCGATTAGAGGAGAAGGATGTTTAAAAGTAGTTTTTATGTTTACTTTTCTAACTTTATGTAAGTATGTATATTTAAAGCGTTAACAAATATCTGACAAATAAAAAAATGTAGATAATAATTATACTGATCCTTTGACGTAGGTATTCAGAAACACCGTATAGCGGTCCAACTTTTTAGTATCTACTCGTACCTATCATTTTAGAATGTTTAGGTATTTTTTCTAGCAAAATATGATTTAAATCAAATTTATACGAGTATATAGATAATATACCGAACGATATTTCTTACAACTTAACTCTCATGATTAAACTTTAAATTATTTCGAATTGTTCAACTTCAGGGACTTTTTTATAACTTTTTTTATTTGTAAAAACAAACATTAGGGGCTGATATTTTGTAAGTAACTAATCCTATCCTACTAATATTATAAATGTGAAAGTTTGTGTGTGTGTGTGAATGTTTGTTTACTCGTATCACCGTAACTACTAAACCGATTTTGATGAAATTTGGAATGAGGATGGCTTATACGTGCGAAAAAGGCCGTCACTCGTTACAAATTAAAACACCGCAATTTTTACTATGTGATAATTTGTTCAATGGATAACACAGTCATATAAATGGATTGAAGTATCTCTGAGTATCTATCTTTTTAATTTACTGGCAGTTTTCCGCGGTTTAACCCGCGTGGGCTACAGTTTCTCGCGATAAAAAGTATCCTATGTCCTCCCTCAGGGCCCAAACTATCTCCGTACAAAATTTCATTTAATTCGGTTCAGTAGACAGACAGAGTTACTTTCGCATTTATAATATTAGTAGGGAAGTAGGGATAGGTAATAGGTAACGTTTCATCACAAGTCCACTGACATTAAGTGGCGAGGTGGTCGAAGGTATCGCCACGCTACACCTGGTCTGGGAACTGGCTCTCAAGTGAGGTTGCCGGAACACACCGATAGGTGCTGGGCTACAGATTCTTAATTTGAGGCCGTAGCAGACCAAGCCATCACTAGAAGATGCCCTATCAATAATCTATAGGTTCATCACGATTTTTTCCTTCATTCAAAGCTCACGCTAATTGTCGCTTGTTTTAAAATGTAAGTAATACTACATGTGTGCATCGCCGATTTCCTGAAGGCATCCTGGCTTAATGAGGAGATAAGTAAGACCTATAAAACATTCATGTATAGAATAAATGCTTTATTTTGTTTTATCTGCATCGAATACAACATTTATTGCAATGGGTCGGAACGATCGCACTGCCGGCGGCGTCGCCTCAGGCCACGTTGCCTGCTGCAATATTTATGGATATCGCGTGTATTTATCACATGTTCCAACTTAAAGAGCTGTGAGAATGAGCATGTTGTCAACGCTTGTCAACTGAACGCCAAATCACAACAACGGAATTAAAAAAAACCGGCCAAGTGCGCGTCGGACTCTCGCATGAAGGGTTCTCTATCAGATACATATATATAAGAATCAAAATCCTTACTGACTGATATCAACGCACAGCCTAAACCGCTGGTCGCAGGAGCTTGAAATTTGGAGGGGATGTTTGTCTTGATTACTAAGAAATGATTTTTTAAAATTCAACCCCTAAGGGGGTAACAGTGGGAAACTTAAGCCCACGCGGGTGAAACAGCTAGTTATCTATAAAAACGACAAAAATCACGTTTTTTGTATAGGAGCCCCCTTAAATATTGATTTTATTATGTTTTTTTAGTATTTGTTGTCATAGCGGCAACAGAAATACATAATCTGTGATAATTTCAACTGTCGACTTCGGCTCCTGAGATACAGCCTGGTGACAGATGGACAGACGGACGGACGGACGGATAGACAGCAGAGTCTTAGTAATAGGGTCTCGATTTTCCCTTTGGGTAAGGAGCCCTAAAACAGTGAAAGTGAGTCCATCTCGCGTGGAGAGGGTTCCGTACGATGATGAAATTATCCTGTAATCAATAGGAGTAAGTACTTACAAGTATAAATAGGTACACATAATTATTACCAGTTTCCATTCCAGGCGTAGCAGACGCCACCTTCAACAACATCGTCATTTAACATCAGGTGGCTTGTGGTCAAACGCTAACCTGTACCTAAGTAGTGAAAAAAAAACTATTTTTTCAAAGTAATGGGACCAGTCGCTTTGGAGAAAGGAAGGAGGGGAATGCTCAAATTAAGTATATTTTATTTAAGCTTTGATAAACAATGCATTTTAAAACTATAAAATATAAATAAAATTATACATACTACATAATAATATAATATACTTACGTCCTTGTTTATCTCAGTTACAACAATGATTTTCATAAATGATAATTATTAAGTACTTACGTATGAAACTGGCGTTTTGTAAGGGAGGAACAAAATGTAACTTTTTTTAAATGTAATATAGTTATTTATTCAAAGTAGGTACCATTGCTTTTGCCATTTCATAGGCAGTTCATTGATCCCTTTACTAAAAAAAACATTCGGACGGGGGAAATCAATAAAATCTTTGAAGGCGCTTTGGACTGCCCAATCGGAGTTGAATTTTTTGCCTTGCAAGAAGTTATCAAAATTTAGAAAATAATGGATGTTGTTGGAGGAAGGTCCGGGGAGTACAGTTTTCATAACACAAAAGCATGAATAAACAGCTGTATACATTTGAAATTGGAATTCCTAACCAAAGAGGAGATATTCGAGATCGAACTGGCCAGTACGACAAAACGCCAAATTCATATGTAAGGACTTATTATTATGAGACTACGTAACATATGCATTTGAATTTTTTTTATTTACATGTTTCCCGATATGTGTATGTACCTATTACATACATCCGTGATTGGACATTTAATTGTTAAGGTCTCCATATTTAAATATGTTTCATGAAGTAGATTCAGAGAAAATAAGCTGATAGACAGAGATACAGGTCCAACATGGGTTTTATATGTTTCATTAGATGTACGGAACCCCAAATATCAATACAATGATGTCGAAACTTTCTGATACTGAACTCGTGTGCGACCAATACAAAGGGAAAAATGGGGGAAAGCGGTGAACGGAGATAAATAAAGTTACTTATTGACTCTTCCTCATATGTACAATTTTGTATTTTTTATTTTATGTGTGATCAAGTTACAAGCCGGACACAATAGCCCTCCCTCTCCATATTGCCTTTGTTAAAGGTATTGCAATTTGACACCAGTGCTGGTTGTAGGTTTTTGTGGTTTTCGGACAAGCCGCTCCGTTTTCCTGCACGTACCTCTACCTACGATGATTATCCCTCCCTGTTTTGACCGATAGCGAATCAGAAAGGTACAGTCAGCGACAAAAGTAGCCGATCATACTAAATTTTCTAAATGTGTTTACGTCAGTATTGATTGGGTTTTTTTTTAACAATTTACACGGTAGCGCTTTGACCACAATATAAGACATCTGATTTAAGTGATGATGTGACCAAAACTTGGTGTTAAGATGATGACGGTAATTGGAAAATGTGTGATTGTTCAGCGACTTATGTCGTTGGCTGTACATAATAGTTACACTGTTTATTGACATTAATCTATGAATAAGGCTGGTTTGCACCACAACCATAGCAAAAAACAGTTAAAATTAACTGTTGCTTTAATTAAATCATGAGATCTCGAAAACAGCAAAACCTTCGCAGCTCAAATTTGGCATGCTCTTGGTGCTCACCTCACTAAGAAAAAAACTTTTCAAGTTTTTTTTTTTTTACTATTTACAGGGTAGTGTTTGACCACAAGTCGCCTGATGTTAAGTGACGATGCGGTCGAAGATGGCGTCACGCTACACCTGGACTGGGAACTGGCTCTCAAGTGAGGCTGCCGGAACACACTGATAGGTGTTTGGCGACAGATTCTTAACGAGAGGGTGGTAGCTAGCCAGGCGAGTACTAGAAAATACCCTACCACCAAGCTATGGCTTCATCACGATGTTTTCCTTCACCGAAAGCTCAAGCTCATTGCAGGATTCGAACCCACGTCCTACGCATCGCAAGCCGACGTCACTACCACTGAGCCATCATCGCTATATCCCCTAAGGGGATTAAATGAGATTGTCAACTCTCCCGTAGGCGAAGCGGGCAGGTTGCTATTTTGGAATATAAACCAAGAAAACCAAGCGTTTCGTTACTATCAACGATCTGTATGTATATACCAAAATAAATAATTCCTTCATGAGAAAAGAGAAGTAGGATATAAATAACACAATAAAAACACTTAGCTAAACCAATAAAACTACCTATCAAACTAAACAAACTACTTAATCTAATAAACCACTTCCTATGTACCAACTTCGAACTAGATATTGTCGCAATTCAAACACCCATTGCGTTCCGTCAATCATAAATCCATATCCAAGACATTCCTATGGCCTAAAATTGTATATTAGGCATAGAGTTCGCCACTAGCTCACGAAAAAAGAAGAGGAAAATGCAAAAACCACAACTTTACAAACGCTAAGTGGGAATCATGCACAGAAGGGTGGAAATATGTAGTTGGTATATTTGTGACACAAAAAAATGTTTTAAATGGCACCATGAAATTGCATGAGGCTGCAGAATGGAATTTTTACCTTTATAATTCTTTTGATTTCATTGATGGTAAATTAGAATAAAGATGGGAGAAACGAAAGTTGTAAAAATCATAAAACTCTCCTATTACCTCTGTAGGATAAAATACTACAGAAAATGCGCCCCGGTTCGCGGTTTTTTTATTTTTCCCTAGAGCTAGCATTTTATCAGAGTAAAACTTACTGTGTGCTTTCCACCGGTCACTGCTTGCATTCGTTGGACATATTTTCATGCAGTATTCGTGATTTTATATCATTGGAACGTGAACAGCACTATATCGCCCGAAATTAATAATCGATCCTTCAGCGACTTTTGTCTTTGACTGTACGCGTTCATATACGCCCGTAATTAATAATCGATCCTGATCCGTTATCCGCGGTTTTGGATCATTGTGATGTCATTTTAGTAATAAAGCTTGACACACTACCACTAAAATGACATATTATGACATGACATATCGATCAAAACCGCAGATAACGGATCAGAATCGATTATTAATTTCGGGCGTATATGAACGCGTACAGTCAACGACAAAAGTCGCTGAAATACCACACTTTTTTCTATTGTCCTCATCATCTTAGACACCAATTTTTGACCTCATCATCACCTAAAATCAGGTGTGTTCTGTTGTGGTCAAAATGATACCATATAAAATGTAAAACAAACAATAATAATTACTGATTTGAAATACATTTGGAAAATCGAGTAAGATCAGCTACTTTTGTCGCTGACTGTACAAGTCAGTCATCTGCTTTGTTTGGCTGGGATATTCTCAACGCCGCCCATGTGTAGTCGCGTACAAAAGCTAGTGTAGTACCTACACATTGATTGAGTGCGTCCACCTTTCAATTTGTCGCCTGGGGCTTGCTGAGCGGCGCGTCACGGTGACTAAGAACCGATCGCTTCGAGCGGTTTCAAAATAATTTTCCAAATGATTGTTCTGTAGATGAAGGCCCCGAGCGGAGACCCAAGTACCCTCGAGGTATTAAAAGCAGCGTTAGGTGTTCCTATTATTCCGACGTTCTTGCTCAAACCCGCGGGCGCCGCCTGCGGCTACCCCGTACCTCCTATCCGCGCTCCACTCCCGCTTTTGCTTGCGGCTTGTGGTACAAAATGATCATATTTGCATATAGCTTTTTGAATGTGGCTATATAATTATTTATGACCTCGGTGCGTTTCGTTTGAACAGCCGCCGGGGATCAGCAAATCGTGATTTGGCATATGTAAATTCTTCATCATGAACTGTTTCGGGAAAATACCAACTTAACCTCCTCGAATACCATGTTAATTAATGTTTAATCGATTTACGACTCAGATTTACGAGTATTTAAGTAAATTTTGACACATTGTCGTGTTATAAAAGGCGTGTTCAGCAACCACCGAATTCCAGGCCATGTAAAAAGGTACTGATGGGCTTGCTGAACCAATACTTAACCATACCGTGCATACATATTTTAAAAACGATTTTTTGTCACTATACGAATATAGGTAGATATAGGTACCTATACTTAAAAGCTCACTAAAAGAGCAATGTTTTAGCAGGATTTTCGTCAACTGCACCTCTCTTTCCACGTTTACCGCCCTTGGCTATCGCTTTGGTAGCCATTGACATAGAGATACTTTTTCATCATATTGTACCAACTCGCTTTCCCAGAATGAAGGTGACAAAGATGACAAAAATGGAGGATACTTTCATAGAAGTATGTTTTTACCTTAGGTACTTTTTTCATAAATGAGGTGACGGAGTGAGAAATATTGTACATTATAACATACTTAATAATCTTTATTTTTGGCCCCTCTCTCTCTCTTGATCTACACGTAGGTCAAGTCAAAGTTTCATGTCCAAATAAAGTGTTCACTTTCATAGATTTTCAATAACAAAAGTATATAAGGTTTTGAAATTAAAAATATCTTCAATGGTAGCAATGGGTTTTATTCTAGGTATTTCAGTTTTCATTATGAATGAGTTTCTAGTGATTGCATGGCTAGTAATGGCTAGCTACCACCAGCCAGTTATAAACCTGTCGCCAAGTACCTATCGGTGTGTTCCGGTAACTTCACTTGAAAGCCAGTGCCTTCTAGGTGTATCAATTCACCTGCTATCACTTCGTCACTTAACATCAGGTGTCTTGTGGTCAAAAACTACCCTGTAAAAAGTAAAAAAAATACTGGGCTATCTATATTTGTTGACGTGACTGAACTCTCACGAGTTCTTCCGTTACATTATCTCATTTATTATACGTAACTAGGTCCTTCTGTCCTGCAAATGGCAAATGCTATGCCATTAAGAATGAGTAATAAGCATTTGCAGTGAGCGGTAGAAAATGTTTATTAGCGCAGGCAAACGAGTTTGTTAAGTGACATCGTATCGATGCTATTACGAGTACAGACTACAGATGGCATGAACTAGGTTCGAGCGGACAGCCTATTTAGCAACTCAATTGCATAGATGAGTGTAGCTATTTCTAGACATTAAATAAACTAAAACAAAACCTACCTTGTTGATTCTCACTAATACAAAAATTTCGGGTTATTGGTTGCGTGACAGTTTTATCAGTTTTAGTTTCCCAAATAATACAAGGTCTGATTCAAAAATATGTTTCTTTTTGTAGGATACACCGTGTGATCACATTAAAACACATAACAATGAGATGAGGGTTATTATTGAATTAGAATCAAAATATATTGAACATGCTGAAAAACATACATTTTCAGAAAAGAAAAGTTAATAGGAGTCTTGTTTTCGATAATACTACCGCATTGCTCTAGTATTTCCTGAATTATTCTAATATGTATAACATTATATAATATGGAACACAATTGCAAAAAGTTGATGCAAAGTTCTGAATGGTGAAATTGTGATGGGCAAGTGGGCAAATATTGATGGGCAAGCGGGCAAATTGCTAGTTTCGTCAATTAGTTAGTACTAAAACAATAAATTAATAACAATTTAATTTGGAACTACCTGAAAGCAACAGTAAATTGCTTATAAACACAACAAAGAAAAAAAAAACGATCTGGCGCTGCATTGTCAGCCTATTACGCTCCCACTGCTGGGCCACAAGCCTTTTCTCAAAGAGAGAGTATAGGCCACCAACACCAATTTCACACGAGTCCAGTGCGTGTTGGCCCGATAGGCTAGTGGCAAGCCCATGTAAAGTTTTCGGACCGCCCGAAAGCTTCCGACATAAATATATTTTTACTTCCCTAAAATTTTAATGCTATCCTAAAATAACAACTGGGTCCAATGGCTTAACGTGCCGAAGCACGGAATCGCTCAGTTATAAATACCGTTAATGGTCACCCATCCAAGTATAGAGACCGCAGAGAATCGGTTCAGAACGACTAGACAAGCTCCGCTACGATACCGTCTTCAGGAGAGAATAAAATAAAGTTCGGAAGGAGAGAATAAATCCGACCCGACCGAAAGAAATAAACGCAGTTTGGAGAAGGAAACGCCCGAAGTATCGGCCGATACATCGGATTTGCCACTTCGGAGTAGACGCCCAGGTTCAGTGAGTGGCAAATGGCTGAAAATATGTTTTTCATATTAGATTTTTAACGCCGTCCGTCGTGATACTCTATACTGCTAAGAATGGTAGGCAAAGAACATATTTGTCCAGCCTAAGCTAGGATTGTAAGGTCCGTCGCCCTGCCGGGGGCTAAACATAAACTATTGATAAAACGGGAAAGGGCGAATGCATCGCCCGTGGCCATGCTCGCGGCCACGACATTGTGTTACATCGCGCCATTGTGCGCCGTACGTACACCTCCATAATTCTTTGCTGGGGTTACCTCGTGTGTCCTAGCCTTAAGTCTATAGTGGGCTGCAAATTTTAGTTCAAATGATTTCCTAGCCTTATGTGTATAGTGCGCTGCAAATTTTAGTTCAAATGATTTTTAACTGAATTCGGCAATAATTCAGCCTGCTGTCAAGCTACTGAATCTCTTACCTGAATCTCTTTGAATTACTTTTATCAAACTGCTTTTTTATTATAAATGAATAGAAACGTTATGAACACTGCTTTCTTTATATCTAAAGCTTTGAACTTTCATCGAAGCTTTCGGCCGCAATGGGCAGCGTGTAACAATAAAAGCTCCCGAAATTGAACATCTAGTCACCAAGTGTTCCGTTGAGTGTATGGATATGACGTCATGACATGACTCTTCCTTTATGCTCCGTATAACTAAACCTGGATTAATTTCTGAAGTATACTCTCAAAGTACTGCCTAAAATAAACAATGATCCAGCGCGATGTGAGCTAGATAAAATTAGGCGCTGAGCGGAAGAGTGACCCAGGCCCAGAAAGCAGTTTGATAAAGAGCAATTTATGATTAACAGTTATTTTTTATTAAAATAATAAAGTTTAAAAACAACTCTATCAGTCAGTAGGTATGCCTTAAAATTAAAATAGGCTCTGGCTTTAAAGATTCCAGAGAGCCAGCAAAGTTGTAGGTATGGAATTGCATTGCAGGTGAATATTAGGCACGAGTATTTTCCAATATTGTCGAGTTTCGTTTCAAAAATAGTCAGGTGCAAAAATATCATATTCAGAATTTGGCTGTATAGGTAGTACAAGCACCCGTAGTACAAAGCATGGGAAATAGACAAAAGTGAGCCGCGGTGCACTGCTTCTGACACGCTATGATGGGCTAGAGCTTAGCTTATAGCTGCACTTTCAGCCTCGGTTTTGGCCATCATTGCAGCCTTTGCTGTCCACAATGTAAAGACTTCGTCCTTCGGTCATGGCCTTTATTCCAGCTTGGCCATCAAGGGCTGCAATGCTGACCGCACTGAAAAAAAACTTAGTCCCTCTGGCTAAAACCAATAGAATATAAATAAGCATTGCTGTGTTAACTTGGACACTTTCAACATTTAATAATTTTTTTTTAGAAAAAAGCTATTTCTTTCGATTATTGAAAATCAACAAAACTGACAGTAATGTACAATAGTTATATACCTACCTACCTGAAAAACCTCGACATCCAAAGAGATAATCAAGAAAGAGCTTGGACGAGTTAAAGTTGTCAAATATTTTTCATTCGTCGGTCTGTATAGTAAATAAAGTTTTCGTTCGGCTTGTTCCGTCCGCTCCACTGGCTCGGGTGCCCAAGGCCCGTAATTACAATGGAAATGGAAGGGCCAACCCGCCCTGCGGCCCTTTCCTCGGGCACTTTTCGCCGCTCTTTGTACAATCTGCTTACCATCTCTCTCTCCCAAACAAAAAACTGTTCCCATACTTTTTTAATTGTAATAATCCCATGTAAAATAAAAAATAAATATATCTAAGTCTACTTACAATACGTTTCTGGTTTCGTAGGTAAAAACTACAGGCGATGGTAACCACCGCGGTGGGTCGGTGGGGCGATCTCTATAAATTTTCTATGTATCAATCGCACTTACCACATCACTAAATATATTTTGAGTGGTTTAATGTGTTTCTTAATTAAAGTTTATTTTATTGGATATATTACAGACAGCAGCAGCCGACTAGAAGGACTTTTTTGTGTATTAACATGCTAAAAAAGGTTACAGATGCTGTCAATAAATCAAAAATAATAATAGTCAATAAAAGGTAGTAAATTATTCTAGGATGAGATTTGGCCACTGTTCGGGTGTGCATTTAAGGTGGATGATCCCAGAGCTCATCACGCTATGTTGTCAAGAGATGGCGCTGATGTCATTTTTTACCTAAATTATTTTTTTACGTCGAAAATAACAATCTTATTCGAACCAAACACTAAAGCGCGCATTCTATAGCGTTACTCAATTGTAAATTACCCAAATCTTCATTAAATAAACTAATAAATTACTCGTAACGCTTCTCTTACTGCTGGTGTCACAAATTTACGTACTTACACACGCACACGTAGACATAAAGTATGTCATTAGAACGCATCTAAGGTGGTTGCTTGCGGTCCGCCTAGCAGCCCAGCGTCAATAGATGGCGTTGTTTCTAATTAACGCATCTGATTTTATTATGAATGAACAGGTGCATATTATTTTAATAATAATTATGTTTACCGGTAATGGCGTAATATGTTTTATGTATCCAACAATATTTCAGATGTGTTTTAGTTTTCAAAACACTTTTATTTGTGTCAAACAATATCGCGGCGGTAGTGGTGTATGGCAGCGATCTATTCACGCACACATAGAAAATGGTCTTGTTGTACACGAAACCATTTGCTAATTTCGTTCTTTCGTTTACTGTATAGGTTAGACCAGTGGTCAAACCTCTCAGTAGTTCTTTACTAATAACGAGGTTCCGAGTTCGATCCCTGCCTCAGATTTTTGGTAATTTTCTTTGATTTGGATGAAATTTAGAATGGAGATGGCCTATACCCTTTATTACCTATACTCTCTACTCTCCTACCAATAAAGACATTGGCTATTGTAATACTTTATTATGAAACAATCAGGATTATTTATTATATATGTACATAGTATCAAAATAAGAAACAGTCAATCACCAATAGTCTTTTTATTTACACATTCTTAAAATATTCAATAATTCACAATTCTTCGTCAATATAAAGTCCTGCTGGTCGCACAGTTTTTTTCATTTTTTCCATGAACTATGTTCTGGCCACAGACTCATTGTGTTGGCCATATGCCATGTTATTGGTCAGAACATTGTTTTTATACAAAATTCTTTTGACGTGGTTGTGGCATGGTGTTATCGCTTTTCGTTTACATATCTGCAACAAAGCTATAATTAAAGTATATTCTAATTTGTATCCCAACCTGGCCATACGAAAACCACGGATTTATGTCTACTAAACACTACTAAAGAAACAAACATGACTTTGAAAAACTAACCATTCCAAATCGGCTGGCTGGCCTGTCGCATTTATATGTAGTGTAAACATCATTTTCATGTTGCCCTATGGTCAGAAGTTCAATTCCTTTTATTTCCTCCGTTGTTTTTTGGAAGTCTCGAATTTTCGAGAGACATGCTTCTTTCAAATCTGTTTCCACAATTGGTTCATTTGGTTTAGTAGTTACGTTGATACGTGGTAAAAAACATTCACACGCACAAATTTTTGCATTTATAATATTAGTAGAATAAAATTTCGTTTATTTCAAGGTGTCATTTACGAAGTAAATAAGCGTAGGAAAATTATATGTCATCATATTGTTTATTTCAAAGGTATTTGAATACACTTTCAGCAAGGGCAGTTGTAGAACAACGTCCTTGATCCTCCGAAAATTAGATTTGTGGTGACAGCCAGCCAGCAGGGCTTTTCCGGTTATACAAAGGTACTATGTGGCAGGGCTGTTGCTGGCCTCAGCTGGCGTAGTGGTGCACGATTGTATCTGCTGATTTCCATCAATAATTTTCCAACGTTGATCAACCTTTTTTACAGAGTAAAACTATAAACAACAACTTGCCTAGCAACGTAGCAACTAGTCAAAAATGCATTTTACGTGAATGACGTAACCAAAAAACTCATAGAACAGTCTGATTAGTTTATACTAGCTGCACCCCGCAGTTTCACCCGCGTGTCCTACAGTTTATCGATATTTTTTTTTATAAAACTATTGTAGCAAAAGAAACACTAAATATTAAGTGAAGCTTACCACTAACCACACATACACATACATTAGTGAAAACCGCACCCTAATCGGTTAAGCCGTTTCTGGAATTAGCGCGCACAAACGCACAGACAAACAGACATACAGTCAAACAGACAAAAATTCCATTTATCATTGTTCTATTGCGTTGATGATAAAGACCCCCAATAATAGCTTTTCTCATTTATCTTTCACTAGTTTTCAGCCGCGGTTTCACCCGCGTCTTCCCGTTATCCCGCAGGAACCCTTTTCCGGGATAAAAAGGAGCTATAAGCTATTTCCATTCCAGTAGTTACGGTGATACGTGGCAACAAACATTCACACACACAAACTTTCGCATTTATAATATTAGTAGGAAAGGATAGGATGTACAGACAGTGATCAGTCACAGTTTTATTATATGTATAGGTAAATAAATTTTTATTGTAAATGTGGATGTGGATTTGGATTCCGTCTTCTTTACCGCTTAGACTGTTTTATTGAAAAATATACCTTATTCCGTTTGATAACAATATGTATAGTATTACATTGATAGATATCGGTTGATTTCGGTTTTTTCTTTGACGTTTATGATTTGAAGCGATGATAGCTCAATCGGTTGCGCATTGAACTTCCGTGCTGCACAGCACATGTTCAAATACCAACAATAGGTATGAGGTTTCGGTGAAGAAAAATATCGTGCCAAACCACAACATGGTGGCTTATTATGTAATATTTGAGACTTTAGATCAGATACCTACCTAGTAGATAAGACACTCATTAGCCCAGTAACTTCGCTAGTTACTTATGTTGTAGTTAGTACCTTACCTACCATACCTTTACCTACCAAATATTTATTTGATAATGCGGTAGTGCGGTACCAACACACTGGGTATCAAATATAGGGGTGTGACTTGAAAGGGAAAAAATCGATTAAGAAATAATCGATTTTTATCTCTTTAGATTAAATCGATTTGTAAAAACGATTCGATTATTTTTTACTTAATAATCGATTTTTTACAAATCGATTATTTTTCGATTTGTTTTACAAATCGATTATTTTTCGATTTTGTACAAATAGATTATTGTTTGATTTTTTACTAAGCGATTGTTTTTATTTATATAATTGATTTGTAAAAAACAATTATTTAAATAAAAATAATCGATTTGTAATATAATCATCGACTTTTTAAAAATCGATAAAAAAAAGATCGATTAATATAAAAATCGATTATTTTGTTCACATCCCTAAACTATTTTAGCTAGGTAGGTACATACCTACCACCGTGGTAGGCGACCTCTTGCAAGGGCGATCTACCATTTCTAGTTCTACCGCCAAGTACCTAACTAACTATTTTATCAATAGTAGGTATCTATCTACGTAGACCGTATGTATTTAGATTTACGTTCTAATGTAAGTATGTTGTCAGCTGCCTGGTTACCATAATACATACAAGTCGGATGGCCGTGTGAGAAACTATCGCAAGATATATATTTACTTTACTTATTTATTAACTTATTTTCCTACTTTGATTACCTGGGCGAAATTCTATCACTTAGGTTATCAAAGTGGATTAGACCTCCACGACCTTGACTACCAACCCGTTTCGATTTACGTCTTCGGAACGGAAAGTAAAAATTGCCCCAAAATCAACAAAATCGTTCATGCACGACTTGGCAAGTCGAAATATCGTGGCGAGCGAGACAGAAAATCATTCTTCACTAGTCACGCCCGATCTTGCAACGTCGCATAATTTTTAGCTATTGACAAACTATAATTTCTTCTGTGACGCTTCAACGTTGTCGTATGCCACCATTCGCTCACTGCACAAGGTCTACATCTAAATAGTTCATCGAAATTCAGATAGATGGCAGGTTAAAATCACCTAATTCAAGTCCGTCAACTTCAGTGCCACTCACGCACACATGTGTATAATAATACGATTTTTCCGATGTAAAATTACATGGAAAACATAATTTTTGTAAGAGAAACTGATAGTTTGCGAATGGGTAATTAATTGAACAATTTAAGAAAATTTTCAAACTTCATTAGAATAGTTCGCGTGATCCATATCGCCCTTCTTGAGTTTGTATGGGAAATTGCACGAGCCCATTCACCTTAAAAAAGCTCCGTATCAAAAATTCATCTATCTGTGAATGCGGTTTGGATGAAGCCGACCTAAATCATATTTTTTTTTCCTGCCCCAACTTTGATCATAGCTTGTTATTCTCATTGTTAATTCACCATAAATTCCCATTCCCTGTACATATAGATAATATTTTATGTAGTATAAACCTTTCATCCATAGATTTAATTTCGTCTTTTGTTACTGTAAATAACATTAAACTGTAAATTTTAATATGATATGTAGATCTTGTACATAATAATTCATTTATTCATGCCACTTCTTCTTTTGCTTATATTTTTTTGTGTTATGTTTTCTAAGGTATTTTTCATTTCCCTTTTTTAGTTCAAAATTCAAAATTCCAATTCCTTTTATTTTAATAACACTTTTTATATCATTCTGACTGACATGATGATGGCAGTAATGTTTCACAATTGCCATAAAAGAAAAAAAAAATTATTACTGTCATTCCTTTGTCTTATGTATTTTGACTAAACAATTATATGTTTTGTGGACGCTCAGCGACAAAGCCATTCAAAAAAAAAAAAAAAAAAAAAAATATATGTTTTATTTATATTACGAGTAATCGTTTCGATATAGAACTGATGACTTACATTTAGTGCATTTATTTTCCGAGTACACAAACTGCGTAAACAGACATGTAACTAATCAACTAACTGAGATGGCGCAACGACCCAAAGTGAGTCTTGGCCTCCGATAACAAAAGACGCCACTTCGGTCTGTCCTGCGCCACTTCCTGCCAGTCCTCCACCTGGAGCTCGCGCAAATCCTTCGTGACTTCGTCTTTCCAGCGATATCTGGGACGGCCGACAGGGCGACGACCAGTCGGCCATCCACTGTATGCTCGTTTGACCGCACGATCCTCCCCCATTCTTTCAAGATGCACAGACATGTAACTGAATTTAATTCGTAAAATTTATGTAAATAGTTATGCCATTCACATACGCGTACGTACTTACCGTAGGTTTTACTTTATTTTTGTACAGGATAACATTTGCTTACCGTCATAATTACCAGTCCGTTACCGAAGTCATCGCTTAAAATGATCACATTTCTGTTGGCTAGAGTTTGTCCACGTTTTAATCAGTAAAATGTTTTTTCGCCAAAATATTAAGTGGGTATATGTAAGTTAATAATTTTACTTTACAAAATATATTGGTTCATGCGTCTCCAATGGCCGCCCAGGGCTGCGCATGTTGTAAAACAGGTCGTCAACCTTTTGATTTTAATATCTCCTCTCAATAAATAACTCGTAACTATATTTAAAAAAGGTTTTATTTAATTTTCAGCTGCACATATCTTGTGCGACTCTTACCTGATCATGATAAATGCAAACGTGTTGTGTGATTGCATAGGATGAGTAGTCATTGGATTATTTACATGATTAGCGATTATGAATCTATCGCTAAGTACCTACCGCTATGGGTGCGTCCTGGTAGCCCATTTGAAAGCCAGTTCAAGGTCCACGCGTAGCTTGGCACCACCTTCTACAACATCGTAGCATAATCAAGTGATTTGCGGTAACGCTATTATAAGGATCTAAATAGTATTATACTTATGAACCTACCTCTCCTCAGGACAAAACTAAATTGACTTCACGTTTTTTTTAGCTTTTTGTATGATAATTAATTTATGAGGCTTATATTATTATTATAGCTGGGTTCAACCTTTATAATTTTGGAGTATCATATTACATCTGTTAAATGTCTAATATCTTGAATCATGATCGTTAACTTAAGGTGAAACGTTATTCATTTTCACTGCGCCTGTTTTTGTAAACCTATAACTAACAATAAATGTAAAATATATCCGTACATCTCGCCGAATACTTGAAAAGAGGTTGGCAAGCACCCGCCGGCGGCGCGGCGCCGCTGGCGCGCGAACAATCTCGGCCAGCATCGCGTCTCCACCGCGAGCGAACCCTGGTAACCATGCACACATTTATTCAGGTACCAGTTACGCCCCGCGGTTTTACTCGCGTCTTCCCGTTATCCCGCAGGAACCTTTTTCCGGGATAAAAAGTAGCCTAATATGTTATTTGGATAGCTGTGGATTCGTCCATAGCATATGCTGAGCCAAGTCCTTTTAGGGAGGTACTGCACACAGCAGCAGTGTTCGCATCATCGCATAGTTTAATAGTTTATGTTTAATTTTACTGTTTTTTTGTGTGTGCTTCTTTCTTTTGTTATTGTGTGCAGTTTTGCCAAATAAAGTCTTTCTCTCCTCTCTCTCTCTATTTCCATTCCAAATTTCATTCAGATCCGTTGTTTTTTGAGTGAAAGAGTAACAAACATACATCCATACATACAAACTTTCGCGTTTATAATATTATTAGGATCAATAAACCGTTTCTTTGCCTTTTACTGCTATTTGGTTGAATTTGAATGTAAATTTTTTAGCTTCGTCTCTTTTTCCGTTAGCACGTTTTTTTTCACGGGCCTCATTAGACTCTTCCCTCAGGCGACATTGTGGCGATCTTGAACACCACTTGCAGTATTGTAGTTTTTAATTTACTGAATGAGTTAAAAATAATTGTTATTTAAAAACCCTCCTTCCACTTGGCTCCCATGTCTAAAATCCCATGGGATTACAGTATAGTTTTTCTTCCTTTTAGATCCTAATATTCATGGGATTGAAGTTTACTAACGTTTTTCAAACACCCTCCTTCCACTTGGCTCCCAAAGTAGTAGAAAACGGTTAAAATCAATAAAAGTAATGTTATTTCATACGAAAAACCACAAGAGCGTAAGATACATTTTTTCGATTACAGTTACAGATAATAATTGTTGTAATTAACCTTAATATTGAGCATGATCTTGTAATCTCCGCCATAATGGGAACTTCCTGCTGGGAAATAAGTCAATTGAACCCCACTTAACATTTTTGACACAAGTCAATTTTCAAACGAACTGTTACTTAGTACAGTCAGCGACAAAAGTAGCTGATCATACTCGATTTTCCAAGTGCGTATTAGATCAGTAATGTTTGTTTTTTCCTAACAACTTACAAGGTTGCGTTTGACCATAACACATCACACATGATGTAACATCATGATGATTCGGTCGAAAGTGGGTATTTAAGATGATAAAGAGAATCGGAAAATTTATTTTTGTTCAGCAACTTTTGTCGTTGACTGTACCTGCGCCCTGCGGTTTCACCCACGTGAACTGCACTTTATTGTGAAAAAACATGTCCCACGTCCTTTTCTAGGGTTCGCGATATCTCTACACCAAATTTCATTAAGATCGTTTTAGCGGCTTACGACCGACGTTAATAATCGATCCTGATCCGTTATCCGCGGTTTTGGATCGATATGTCATGTCATAAAAAGTCATTTTAGTACTAGGGCTTGACATAATATGACATGACATATCGATCCAAAACCGCGGATAACGGATCTGGATCGATTATTAATTTGAGCATTAGTCGTCAAAAAGAGTTGTTGTTACTTTACCCGCCCTGGCTTCGCACGGGTAGGCGAGTCTTTAGTTCACATACAAAATTACCATAGGAATGAGCACTCTCAGTTTTGCCCAAAATTCCTACATTTCCTGTAAGTTTTTCACAAAAAAAAAAATTTACATTGCTGTCAATTCGGTTTTATGTTCTCCTAAACTAAACTAAATTTGACAGGTCTAATAGTATTTATTGCTGACTTTTCTAACTACTGAATAATGAATGTATCACCGTAACTACTGAACCGATTTTGATGAAATTTGGAATAGAGATAGCGTATTCCCTGGATTAACACATAGGCTTTTTATCCCGGAAAAGGTTCCTGCAGGATAATGGGAAGACGCGGATGAAACCGCGGGGTTCAGGTAGTATAGAATAAACGAAGATTAAAAATATTTCCTCGAATCCAAATTAAATATCGTGTGATAAGTTTCGTATCCAGTGATAAGGTATTTGGCCGTCGTCGTAGAGGCTGGCAATCAGCCTGCGGCCGGTTTGTAATGAAACCAGACAGGTAAGAGTGTCTCGCGCGTGTAACGCCCTCTAGCGGCTCAATACTCCGACTACGAGTACACACCTACAATACGGTAGCTGCTTTATCCGATTTTTTTTTATGCTCTCTCTCCGCTGTGTTACAAAGCAATGAATGTGCGATAGTATTTTTTAAAATAAAACTGTCGCTTAATGCCTGCTATCAACAGCCTCAACCCACAGGCGACAAAGGGGTAGGTATCTCATTCTGATCAGGGAATAAAAAAACGTTAAAACAAAACGCTATAAAATTATAAATAACTAGCTGTTCCCCGTGGTTTCCCACGGGGAACAGTTTATCGCCATAAAAATTAGCCTATGTCCTTTCTCAGGCTCTAGACTATCTCTGTACCATGTGTTCAGTAGTTTAGGCGTGAAAGACAGACAGACAGAGTTACTTTCGTATTTATAATATCAGTAGGGATTAAAGTAGTATTTTGAGGACGGAAAATGACGTTCACTGCTGAACATAGGCCTCCCGTTTGAACACAAAAATGAACGAATACTTACTAGCCATTTGTATCCATAATTTTCATTGTTGATATTATACACCTATCTAAATATATAACTAAAAGGTGAATGACTAACATAGTGATCTATCAACGCACAGCCCAAACCACTGGACGGATCAGGCTGAAAGGCATGCAGGTAGATGTTATGACGCATCCGCTTAGAAAGGATTTTGATTAATTTTACCCCCAAAGCGATAAATAGGGGATGAAAGTTTGTATGAAACTTTGTCAATTTAAAACCGATCGGGATGAGATTTTGCATGCATAAAGCTGTGGCCCACGTGGGTGAAACCGCGGGGAACAGCTAGTTTATAAATATGATCGAAGGGTAACCCGATACTTCGCCTCTACACTAAATTAAAGTACCAAGCGTCTGCCTAATTTGTTCCTATGGTGTACCTATATACAATCGGAAACATGCGAATAAGCACAATTTCCTAGATGCGAAAATCTAGTTTAACTAGTAATACAGATAAAGTACTTAGAGTCATTCTGTAAGAACTGCAAAGCGAACTCGCTTTTTCACGTCTATTTCCTAATCGTTTACGGAACTACGTTTTGCTTCACAGAAGGGTAAATAACCACATGAATAGTGCGTTAGGTGTGAAGGCACCGAGATAGGTCTGCGCTGGAGATGCATTCAAGAGATAAAAAAATAATTGGAGTTGGACTGGGTCTGGCGCAGCCCCGGGCTCTCCTCGGACGCCAGCGCTCAGTTGACATGCAGGAATATTGTAAATGACTGAAAAGTTTCAGTGCAATTTTGTTGATGCCGACATAATATACCAAATTCACGGCCATGTTAATTTCACTTCAATACTAGCTGACCCGGTGAACGTCGTATTGCCAATGAAAATTAACTGAAGGGTTTTTTATATTTTCTCACCTTTTAACCCTTCCCTGAACTTCCAAAAATATTTCAATATAAAAATTAGTTGAATCGGTCCAGCCATTCTCGAATTTTAGCGTACAAGCATATTTGATTTGATTTTTTACTTAAGGCAAAAAACTATTTATAAGGGTGACGAAACATACTAAACAAAATAAAAACAGTTACTTAACTAATCCTTAAAATATAAACTAAACTATTCGTCATAATAAAACTACCTAATGTAATAAACCGCTACCAGTTGTACTCTACCTACTTACTTATATAATTTATATCATATATATTTTCAGTACATTTTCCACTTACATTTCCCTTTTATAGGTTATAGTAAATTCTATTTTAATGCAGTTTTTTTCCTTTGAGACATCAATGAAACAGCCAAAGATGCTTTGCAAGGCCTGTCAAATACAGCTTTCCAATTAACTAAGTGCCCACGACTTTTTAAAGTTTTCTTGCAATATTTATTTATCTTGATGCTTTCTTTGCTTAGCTATAGCTTGAAGTTTGACGTTTCATTTCAATGTGCTCATAATCATGGTGTACCTATTCTACTAAATCGTAGATGCTTAAGAAAGACATTTTTTGTTTTGACTTCGACTGAAAAGTATTTATTTTCTTTGTTACTAAAATACGCTTTTCGACGTGGATTCAGACTGAGTTTATTGATTTAAATCCAGACGATGCGTAACACGACGCTCGCTTTAACTTTTGCACGTGTTTTATCCCTAACGTTGATTGGCATGACAAAGCGTAGAGCCTGACATACTCATGCGGAGCCTGGACTAATTAATTTTAACAATAAAGGTAGGTTTCTTGCTAGGGGTGGTTGGAAAAGAATTAATTTAATGCCGTAATTTGCAATGGCGGTGGTTGGTGCTTTATGCCGTGAGAGCGGAGGCAGTGGGTCGCGGCTCTCACGAGTGCCCGAGGATACCTCACGTCTTCAATGCACTTACATTAGCTTAGGTTGAAACATTACGTAGTGATTATGTGTATGGTACACGTAGGTATAAGCACCAAACTGTGAACTAATGAGCGGACACTAAAATAGAGGCGACTTTGTAAAACTTCATCTTTACTATCCCCTTAAGAGACAGACATAGTAGACATAGTAGATCTATGATTTATTCCAATGAATACACTTCAGTTATGGTTAACGTTATTTCGCAGGTAAAGTGCACGTTCCACGATGCTGCCTGTGAAGCCTGGTAGCCCCCAGCCAGACGGGATGGGCCCCGTGAAGATGGAGCAGATCACGGGCATCCCGAGGGTTGCCGTCACCACCAAGTACAATGCGCCGGTGCACATCGATGTCGGAGGAACAATCTACACTTCCTCGCTTGAGACTTTGACGGTGTAAGCACATTTTTTCGGATACCTTAAAATTACTGAATTTACTTCTAGGAGCCAAGCGATGTAGGTATCGTAGCACGGTCAACGACATCGATAAACGGCCGAAACATCACTGTATTGTGTTTTGGTGAAACTCTACCTTGTAGTCTTGAAAAAGAAAAATCACTGGCCTAATAAGCATTTGTAAAATAGAGTAGGTATGATCAGCTACTTACATTTTGTCGGTGAATGATCGATATCACGATAATTAGTTACAAGCGTAGAGATGATTGGATTTGATTAACACTACACTGTGAGGCTACTTTGATATATTTGTCAAGACCGGTAACCGGACGACAGTGATAATTTGATTATCTTCACCGACAAAATTTCCGAAGACCGCCACCTAACTTCGTGTTCCTCATGAAGCATAGTACATGAGCGTTATTACCGTCTTATCTTGCTGTGTTATATACACAGCCACAGTAAATAAGCTTGTTTTATCTGTGGCTGGGGTGTTATTTCTCAGAGGCCGGCGGCGTTGCCCCAGGCCCTGCGGAATGCCGCGCCCGAGCGCTCCGCCCCCGCTGCTAGCAACTTTAATCAACTCACTCGAGGCCATGGAATAAAATATATATTATATATCGCCAATTGCGGAAGTCTTTTTTTCAAATTGTTTTCATTTTCTTTAATCCATATTTTATTCATGATCTGCGGTGAGACATTACATGCGAAAATGAGTGATATACCTAGGTTTTTTTATTGTAATACAAAAATGCTATAGAATTTGGTGTGGAGATAGTTCTAACCCTGTTGATAAAAGGATCGCAATCAAACGTAGTCCATGCACGCGGGTGAAACCGCGGGGCACAGTGAGAATCTAATAAGTAATTTTTACAACGGTCAAAATGCAAAAAGGTATTATTTTTTGCATACCTTTTTGTGTTGTGAATCAGAATTTCACTTTTCATTATTTATTAGTTCGCTCAGATTAAAGATTGTTATCCAAGTTAGTTCCTATATTTCTTTAATATACACAATACAAATAAATAACAGTCGATTTTTGCTATGGTTGACGAGAGCGATGGCAGGCACATGCGTCAACTCGTGAACGGGTGCTTCTCGTGGGGTCTGGTCTGCTTTGGTTGTAATCCACATCGTCACTTAACATCAGGTAACTTGTGGTCTAACGCTACCCTGTAAATAGTAAAAAAAAAAAAACCCGTAACTTTTCCATATCCCAAAGTGCACAACCAATCAAGAGGAATCTTATTAGTAAAGCTTAGTATAAAATATCGGACTATTTAGATGACAATAAAACTTGGGATTGTAGTGAACTTGCTCCAATTCAGATTAAAATAGTAAATGAGATCGCGCCCAAAAAATTACCAGCCAGGCGTTTCTTGCCTGTTCTTTTGCCGGTATAAGGAGGTTGGAACAGGCGTAGCTAGTCTTTAGTTTGGCGTTTTAATGTGATCATATTATGTATCCTATTAAATAAAGAATTTTTGATTTGAGTTAAATTATGAATTCCAATAAATTCTATAATTCAAACTTGTGTACACAGTAAAATAAAACAATAGAAATGTCGAGACAAAAGCGACGAAAGCCACGCCCATCCACAAAGATGTGGGCTTGGCAGATGGACCTTCAATACGACGTAATAACATCATATCACATATCACATAATATCTACTTACAATAAACAATTAGTGGGAAGAAAACAAACTATAATATCATGCTCCAACTTTACTTGTTATCTTTGTTTTTCTTATTGTGTATAACCTTTACCTACATTTTCCACAATAAAGTGACTATGTTTTTTTTTTCATTTTATGGTGTTGTGTTTTCAGGTTCCCAGATTCAAAGTTGTGCAAGATGTTCAACGGCACGATCCCCATCGTGCTGGACACTCTCAAGCAGCACTACTTCATCGACCGCGACGGCGCTATGTTCCGGCACATCCTCAACTTCCTGCGCAACAAGAAGCTGCTGCTGCCGACAGACTTCTCCTACTTTGATCTTTTGCTGTATGAGGCCCACTACTTCGAGCTCAACCGTAATACATACTTAACCTATTTTCTTTTTATATCAACACACTTTCTCGTAAAGTTGATGGCTATGTATTTAGGTTCATGAATCAGCTTATTACGCACCCGTGCTTTTTCATTATAATTATCATACTAGTTTTGTTTGTTTGTTGCGGATAAGCTAATAAACTATAAACATACCTACAATGTTACAATATTTAGGCGTTCATGATAATAGCTCAATTCAAAGAAAATCACTGATACAAGGCAAATACAAAAATAGTTTTCCGAAATGTTGTTTGTCATAATATCATGTTACTTACCTTCTGATACAAATGAAACGTTGTCTGTTCGTAGAAACTTTGAAAATAGATTTGTTGACTAAGACCTACATAACATAATATTTTATCTTGGAAAATCACAAAACATATTGCGATAAAACGCAAAAACTTCGGAATAATATTTGTCTAGCCGGGCGAAGTCGCGAGGCGGGTCGTCAGTAGGATATAAATTAAAAAGAGACGTTCTCCTAAATTTAAATTTATTTTGGAGTTGTTTATCTGCAAAACAAGTGAAAATGATTTATGATATGTTTTTTTTAGAACTGGTGTTCGCCATCACAAAGTTACGCCATGAACGCGAAGGAGGCGCTGGGAGAGACCGTAACTGGCTCAGTCAAGAGTCCGAACGGATCAAGCGGGAGGCCGAGCTTCTCATACAGGACCGGGATCGCTTGCAGCAGCGGTGGTTATGAACTGAGGTAAGGCACACCGTTAAATAATTTAAATATAATACAATCATCGTGAGAGCGATGGTGGCCAAACGGATAGGCGTGCGACTTGCGAGACGCTGACACCGAGTTCGAATCCTCTCGGCCCCGCACCTATGAATATAATATAGGTCCTCCTTTTTCAGAGTTGCATACAAATTACTATTCAACTCTTCCTGAGGATACAGCAACGTTTTAAAACTGTTATAGTTCAATTTAACCATTTCGTTCTGCCAGTATTTCGATCATTTGTTTCACGTGTGTAGCATTGTTACCTGGAACACAAGCTACCTTCCCAGACAATTTTACAATGAATTATTCTATGGTGTAATTTAGTAGATACTTGTCTCCATAGCAGCACATGAGTAATGATACACTACTTTTATGTGTGGATTTGCCATCGCTCAAAACGGTGAAGGAAAACATCGTGAGGAAACCGGCATGCCCAAGAACTGCAACATTCAAGGGCATGCGACATCTACCAACCCGCACTGGGCCAGCGTGGTAGATTACAGCCCATACTCTCTCTCTGAGAGAAGGCCAGAGTCCCAGCAGTGAGAACGTGAAAGGCTGGTTCGTGTAATGATGACAATCATCGTCGAGCAATGGTGGCCGAAAGGTAACGCTTGTGCTTTACAAGGCGCCGATACCGAGGTCGAATCCTCTCGGCCCCGCGTTATGTGTGGATTTACTATCGCTCAAAACGGGGAAGGAAAACACTGCGAGGAAACCGGCATGGCCAAGAAACGCAATATTCCAGGGCTTGCGACATTTACCAACCCGCATTGGACCAGCGTGGTAGATTACGGCCCATACTCGCTCTCTGAGAGAAGGCCAGAGTCCCAGTAGCAGGACGGCTGATAAACGGCTGATGATGATGACAATCATCGTCCAGTCTGGCGCGCCTTGACTTGTTGATCGATCAGGCGAGCACGCACAACAGATGACTACCGGCAGGGTGTATTCACGGTGCATCAGCTAGTGTGGTGTGGTCTAATCCTTTGAAAAAACGAACTGTGGGACAGTGGCAACTTTGTGACAATGTTTATAAAACTAACAAAAATATAATGTGCTATTTTCAGGCCGGCCCCTCAACCAGCGGTGCAGGCTTCAAGAGGCGTCGTCAGTTCTAAGCGATCAACTCTTCAAGTCATAACCGCTCAAGGGCACAGAGAAACGATCGTCATTCGTTGTGTATCTAGGTACATTTATTTTAATCTAAAAATTGAATGTGCATATAAAGATAACAGAAGATTCTATCAACTGTGAAGTCAGTGCTTATAATCAAATCTCTGTATCGTATCAAAGAAGTAGTTGGCCTACACTGAGAAAAAAAATCTGACTTTCCTTCTGAGTCTTTACCTTCCAAGACCGATTCCTTCCTTACTTTACCTCTGTTTTCCTTCTGCATTACAACTCCTTCCCTTTTGACTCAGAAGGAAAACGGTATTTCGGAAGTTCTTTTTCTCCGTGTAATAGACATAATCAAGTATATAAAATGGCGAAGTGAACAGTGTCAGTTTTTAAGAAGGTGAATATGCAGGTGATACACGATAGAAATCTATAAAATAGTAATAAAATTGCTCCATACTTCATTAATTTGTAGCACGCAGAATCACTACGTCTCTAAATTTTACTAAGGAAAGGCATATTTCTTTAGGGGCATAACCCTGCGTGTAAGCAAGAACGACTATCTCGTCATGCCATTCCCGCATCTCGTGCGTTTTTCGCTTGTTTTGTTTTTTATTATGGCGTCACACGATTATTGTATTTGCCAGTGTCAAGTATCAAATATTATTTATTCAAACTCAGAGAGTTGAATCAAGTTTAAATGATGATGGTGATGATGATGATGAGATGATGGGATGAGGATAGTGTTTAAGTAAAGTAGTGGCGCTTTACTTAAACTTTACACGGACTTTTTTGAAGCAACTAGAAATGTCACTTTCACAACTTTATTTCAATTTCCCACACTCGTACACATTAACGAACACATAATGGTTAATAATCCACCATTATTACACATTATCACACGAATGAACACAATTTTTGGAAATAAAAACAAAATTTTCACGTTGACAATTCGATTACCGCCAAAAAAGTATTCCCGCTCGCTAAGGTTCGCTCCAATCAAATGCAGTGTCAAGTCCAGTTCAATGACCGTTCGGTCAATGACATGACAATGCAGACAGAGAGAGACGAGAAACCCGTTCGGGTGGGGGGTGTCCAATTGTCGCCATGCAGTATAGATGGTTTTTAACTGGATATGGATTCAGAATTACTTTTTATATTTTTTAAGTAACCCAGTATATTACGTTTGAATGTTGCCACTGTTCACGTCGCTACCCTGTATAAGCTCTACCTTGAAGTATTACCATTTATTATGGCCACACTTATCTAAATAGAATATGTGCGGGCAACTGCCTTTTTCGCTAAGACACGACGGGTATGCGAACAATGACCGTAAAGACCAACCATAAAGTTTGGTGATACCAGGGGCCCAATTCTCGTGGCGTGATATATGTCATCATTCGATAAATATCGCAATAACTGTCAAAATATGTGTTGAATTTTGAATTGGGCCCCAGTCCCTGCGCCTATGTTCTATGATTTAAGCAAGCTGGCAGGATGTTTACTTTAATTATACGTATGTATCTGACCCACACATAATGGCATCTGAAACCTTACTGCTGATGAGGGCCTCAAAGTGTCCAATGAGCTGAGCTCGCGTTACTTTTAGATACTTGCACTTTTTTTCTCGTAAATCTTTTAGCTTTCGAGAAAGTTGGGTACTTACCTAACATAATTATGTCCTTTATCAGTGCGCTTGTACGTATACCTATTGTTAGTTAATAGTTTTAGGTAACTTCGTTATTTAAACGTTATCGTGACATTTGTACCTAACTATAAGTTTGTTACTTTATTTATTACTAGTAGGTATATTAAATAATTAAGTATGTATTAAAAAAAATCTATAGGTACTTCTTTCAACTAGGGACCTATTTGTTCATAAGCTAATGCGTATTATTTATGAACAACTAGGTACAGTAACTTAGGTACATAATACTTTGGTAAGTACTTACCGATTAAGTAATAAGTAAACTTCACCAATCTGTATATATAAGTATAGAGGCATCCGATTATTTCCAGTTGATCTGCGATAGAAGCATTCACACAATAATATAATTCTTATACTACATACTTGTACTTTGGTCTGGGTAATAAATAATTTATACAGGTCGGTTATCTAAAGCTGACACTTACAGCACATCTAAACATTTTGTCAGTGAATAAATAGAAGTACACGGTATCGCACTGCATAATTGCATATTATGCAAGTCTCGCTGTCCCCCTCGCACGCGGTCAAGGTTATGAGCGTGACAAAGATTGTTATTTGATTTGTTTTCACTACTATGTAATGAAAATGCTTGGGTTTGATACTGTGAACGTGCCATTTTTAGATAACCGACCTATTTCCAAATATTTCTGAATTCTTGTTGGAAAATATTTTGACATGTATGTATAATTATTGTACAGCAAGTACTTATAATATTGTTGTTCTTGGACTCGACATAATATATTAAGTATTGAAATAAAAAGCAATGATTAAGTTTTGTTTTTATTTACTACATAAATAAATGGGTGTACACATATGAATTACAATTTTGCTGTCATTCTCTGCTCGCTTGGCATCATTTACTTGGCATAACAATTTATAATAGGTACCATAATACCATATTATATAAATTAAATAAGGATCTACTGTCTCAATATGAATTCGATAACGGTCAGCCTGCGACGGTGACAAAACTACTTACTACTACGGTATACGGTTACAAAATAAGTAATTCTGAGATAAAATGGCCGCCAAAGGCCAAATTTAATAACAAAAGCATGTACTTATTTAATTAAACACGACACTCTCAAATAACAGTAACTCCTATTTTCTAGGGTTTGATCAGAATAAACATTATTTTATTTTATATAATTATATACATGAATAAAACTGTAGGCCATAATTAAACAGGTAAAAAAACATTTCTTATAAATTATTAAATTTAACGACGTGAATTTTAAATACAGAGTATACCTATCTACGTGAAAGTTGATAAGAAAATATTTTTGCAATTTCTTGACACATGTACCTGCACCTGTTTCAGTGTAAATATGTGATAAATATACATACATATTTTAATTTCCTCTCATGTACAAAAAATAGTAAAGTAGATATATGTATGAATATATGTGTATATATATAAGAGTACGAGTATTATATATAATATATTTATAAAGATGATTTAGAAAACTCCAAATTTTTTAAGCCATCACATTTACTATGTGATCTGCCTCTAGAAAATATTAAAGGTACATGATTATGGTAATATTTATCTCATCA
The DNA here is from genome assembly GCA_931315375.2 of Opisthograptis luteolata. Classification (NCBI taxonomy): domain Eukaryota; kingdom Metazoa; phylum Arthropoda; class Insecta; order Lepidoptera; family Geometridae; genus Opisthograptis; species Opisthograptis luteolata. The sequence goes on from OV928033.1 coordinate 9,939,865, forward strand.
GACTTATAACAAAAAATAGATGAACAAACTACAAATATTATGCAAGAAAAACGTCTTCCCTGCGATTTCATTTGATGTGCTCACGGCCGCTAAATCTGATTATAAATTTAACATATAAATAAATACCAAATTTTGATATGAAAGACATGTAAACGATTAGTATACCTAACTTTCAAACTATTATTTTATAAAGAGGTACATTAAAATCCAAAGTACATAGTTAGTTACATACATAGATAGGTACCAACACGTAGGCATTACATAAGACGGTTTAACTACATCGAACATTATTAGATATTATTGAAATAACACATTGAAACATTTGAAAAACGTATCGCCTTCGTCCAGAAATATCGTGAAATAATATAGCACGTAATAAGTTTATCTAATATACGCCGTCATAAATAGTATAAAACATTTTGTACCGGTTCAATTTCTAATGATGTTTTTCAAAACTACCTTAATAACAGTATGCATGGTGGAGACCGGGAAACAACTTAGATCACTAAATATGACAGAGACACGGCAAAGTAGATAGCTATCCTCCATAGCTCAGTTGGTGTTTCTAGGTAACATTAAACATCAAGAATGGCAATTCACATCAGTGCACCGATCACAAAATTAGAAATACGAAACAACTCAAAACGAATCTTTGATCTTTAGAAATATAGCTCATTAAATGTCTCCAGCATTCAGGGGCTGAATCGGGTACCTAAAACTGTAATGAAAACCACACTAAGTTGAAATGTACCTAAAATGTACGTTCACCACCTTGTTAGCTTGGTGGGTTTTGTAGATTCGGTTAGGGAGAAAACGAAATATTTCATTTCGTTCTTCGACAAACCTCTCAGGTAAGGTAGCCAACTGCGCAGCGCTAAGAACTGTTAAGAAAATCTAGCCTGCGCTGATAGTCGTAAACACAAAGCTTCAAACACTAAAACTAAGCAGAATAAAAAATGTTTCGCCGTGACATAATAACAACGTCACTTCGAGCACATAGGGCAACTTTAGACCCCAATCTTACCTCTCCCTTCTTGTGGCTAAGGTTTATGATACCGGGTTAAAAAAGCGAACATCTGTCGATATACACTGCCCCCAATACTCTCTCTGCAAACGCATCACATCGTGACACTGCCGCTGAAACACCTCAGCACCTATCTTATGGGGATTTACTCAAGGGTATGAAAGTACATCAGATTTTATTCTAAAAGACCGTGTGCAAGAAGCTAACTATGCTACTGTTCTTAAGAGCTAAGCTTTACTAAAAGCTTTTCTTAGCTTTTCATATAAGCTCGTACGCTATCATGTCCGAAAATAGAAATACTCGTGTTGTTCATACATTCTTATATTCTCCTTATCCTGCAGAACTATGGAACGAGTAACAACTGGTTTTTGATATTTTTTATAGATTAAGTAGATCTATAAAGCATTACAATTAATATTTTGTAACATTTTGTGTGGAAAATTATATTATGAATCAAATATCAGGCCTATGAAAATAAACCGGATTGTGTCGGAAACTACAGGGCTGGTTGTATCGGTCCGGAACATAACGCGACGTAGTTGCGAGAGTTGTAAGACAATAGAGATATGAATAAATCATCTACATACCTACACATGCTATGCGTGAAATATTTGGTATTCAAAAACATAATTATGATCACTTACAAAATGCTGAAGTAATTCTAACTAAACGCGTAAAATATTTGTAAAATAAAATCCCAACAATTAATAATAATACTCAGTCTTACATACAGTACTTGAATAATAATAAAAATTTTAGTCATTCTAAACATGTTTTTTTTATAGAATCGTTTATTTTTGTTTGGTTTTTGTTTTGCTTTTCATATAAAAATAAAGGGTTCGTGTGACTAGGCAGGGATTTCATATTTTTGTACACTGAGGCACAACAAACATAATTAATTATATGACTGGAAAACTAGAGAAAACTTTTCAGCAGCTTTGAAATTATAACGATATACACCTACGGGTGTTAAACACTCACTATGGCCTTTTACAGCTGCCTACAATATCCTATCCTTCTAAAGTTTTTGATAAAATAATTAATAATAATTACATGGTTTCTATGATAACAACAAAATTTATGATATGGATTTGATAAGTATAACAAAACAATAAAAACTTAATTTATGGCAAATATCAATCATCAAATGAAGTGCGCTAAACAGATAAAGTACGAGAACCTACTTACAATTCTTACCTATACTTATCTTTCAAGTAAAAGTTCAGAGCGAAAGAAATATTCTGATTTATAGATTTTTTTTACAGGTAGGTACGTAAATCATGAAGTATACGTTTTAAAAACTTACGTACTTATTTCTTTTACAGATCTTGGTTAATTCTACGAAATTGTTGATCTACGTACCTACACTGGCATATGTACTTACAAATATGATACCTATATAGAATGACTCCAAAACCCGTAGTTTTTAATTTTTTGTTAATGTGGCAATTGCCACCAAAACTACGCTAAGACACATATTATAATTATATAACAAGATTCTTACCATCTATAATAATAATTAATATTCATAAACGTACTTAATAATGTACCTAATTTAGAGATCTTCCGATAAACTATAGTTCAAATTATAAAGAGATCACCAAATTGTGTGTGCTTTTTAGACAAGATCAGAATCGTCTCATCACACTTCTAAATTTGCTTGAAAATCTACGTTTAAAATTATAAATCGTTAAAACGTTACTTTACTACAAAAAGAGCTTACCTATTAAGAAAAACAAATAAAAATAATAAGAAAAAACCACCTACGGCGAAAGACCAAATCAACGAAGGATTTTTTAAAACCATTAAGTATTTATGCATGGATCTGAGCTTTTGTCTTTTTTATATTGATTTAATAAATAGCACTGGAAATGCCGTAGTAAGTGAATTACGTGTAACCCCAATAAATCTTAAATCCATGGGTGTGCCAAAGAAACTACTCATAATAATATCCTTGTTTGAATCAACTAATTATGCCTTTAGGTATATTTACTTTTCGTCTGGTTCGCCTTGTATCGTCTCCAAAATGTCGTCAACGTCCTGCGATATCTGAAACGTAATATTTTTATTAGAAGTCGCACACCTGCTGTATATGTTTTAAATATCTTACAGTATGCTATAGTATGTGCTATACAGGTACCTACAAATACTAATTTAACAACAAATGTAGTTCTAACAGGCAGCAAGACTGTTTTTTAAATTCTACGGAGACGCAAAACTAGTTGGTAGTTAAAATCATTTCAAACTGTATTTCCAATAGATTCTGCTGTGCACTCGTACATTCCAAAAATAATGTTTCTTTTTTATGCACATAGTTTGTTGCCTGTTTCGGTACTGTTCTAGATATAGAGATTACTATTAATTTACTATAACTATTTAGGGCATGTATTCTAGTGGAATTCTAGCTTAGTTTACTAAAAACAATGCCTTACCAACAAATCTGGAAAGCTCGGATCAATGGTTTCTTCCAATGAATCTAATGCGGATGCTATTTGGGCGTTGAGCACTGAAAATAAAGGGGGGTTTTAAATGTTTACTATATAATAAACTAACGAACTGCCTGGCTTCCCACGGTCATACAGTTTGACGTAATTAAGTCTCGTAAGGTTTTTTCATTAGCAATGTGCGCCCAAAATATGTTTGTTACGACTTACGACATCATTACAAATTATTGAAATTCTCGGGTTTTAATGTGAATGTACATAATAGAAGTAATATTATCTTTTGTATTTTTAGTCCTTGGAGAACGAATAGGGAAACTGTCATTTTCACCAAGGGCATGTATATATTAATGATAAATATAACAATATACGTTGCGTAGTTAGCATAAGTTAGACGAAAACAGTGACTTGGCAATGCTGTAGATATAATTATAGATGATAATGATATATTTTGGGTCCAAAAAAACATATCTTATGTACCCATGTTTTTTTGCAAATGTAATACTCACTATCTTCGTTAAAAAACATTTCAAGAGTTAGGGGCTCGCCACTAGAATTCTGTTCGTTGCCAGCATTTTCTTCGGTGGCGGCATCAATGATTTTCTTTTTGATTGTTGTTTCCTGATCGTCAAATTTATTCGGACGTTTTTTCCCAATTGCGTTAGATCCCGGCAGCAGATCATCCAACATCAGCTGTTCTTCATATTCATGCGGAGCCACAATGCTTACAGGTGGTGAACACATTTGGAATCCCATATCTAGTTGCGTACTTCCTACATCGGCGTTGTTGAAGGTCAGGTCATTGAAACAGTTATTACCCATACCTTCAACGTAGTCAAAATCGGAGGCCGTGACCAGACTGCACGCCGCCTCCGAGGTCAGTTCTGTTTCGGAGCCGCTTCGTAATTGGAAGTTGGTATTGTCGCAAGGGGTAACTATGGGGGTTTCCGAGTAGGTCGGTGTGATCGCCAGCTGTGTAGTTTCTTGCATCATTTGTTCGTCTTGGATAATGCTGGGTTTTTTGGGTATGCACTTGATGACAGTGTATATCTTCTCGATGGCGCTTACAACGCGTTCTTTCTTGGGCGGGATGATTGAGAGGCGGCGAGAGGGAGATTCTCCGCGCGCGGTCGATGTGCCGGGTTTTCCTTCGGTGCCCGATTGGGGCGACGGCAGGTTGGTTATCAGGTTAAGAATTGCTTTCTCCAGTTGCCTGGGGTGTTCCAATGCTATAGATTGACTGTCGTCCGTCTGAAACAAAATTGATGGAATTCGTAATAATGGCGGTTGGCTTTATTCATAATAAGATATATAATACTTTTTCAAATTTACAAAAAAGATTTATAGAGAAAACATAAATTTCATATGAAAGAACATAGACATACTCCTGTAAGGAGGAGTGAGGACGTGGATGTTCTGGAAGGGTGGTCTTTGTTTGACCAATAACCTCTAAGTATACCATTTGCAAACAGGCATACGAGTATACCTGTAACAGTATTCTCTTATCGTTAAAATTGTTATACTGCACAAAGAAAATCATTGCTTTTTTGATTTTTGGTATTTATTTAATGAAATCAGTGCCAGCGACATTGGGTTCACCCAATATAGGTTGGTAACATTGTTTTCATGAGACGCAGCGGCAGTCGATGAAGCTTCGCCGTGGAGACCACCTCACCTTCACCTTTCTCGCATCGCCAATCGCATCACGTCACGCTCTACGACGTGGATGTTCAATTTCCTTGGATACAAACTCCAGGAGTCCCATTAAGACATGATATTCCTGTGTGAGAGGCTTCTCATGGACAGGAGTTCAGGTAGTTGTCCTCTTTTATTCCTTGTCACATCTCTATCCTGGTTGTTGTTGGGACGAGAAAACAAGTAAACATCATTTTATCGATTACCCCCTCTTTCCATCATCGCAACTATTTTCACCACAGATTCCAGTCAAACAACGCTGATTGCATAATCGCAAGGCAGGAACCGACATGCGGTTCCAAAATCAGTTTGCAAGCTTTATATTGCGCCCCGATAACGTTATGTTGATCTCTCAATAAGGTTACTTTGGTCTCACTAAACAAGATGTTTTAATAAATTTGCACAAACAATCGGAACGGGAGTATGAGCACAGATTTTAAAACTTACGTCTTTCACATCATCAACGGGGAGCTGGTCGTTGTTGTTGACGTGCATTGAGAACCGCTCCTTCATCATCTTGATGAGTGCCTTGCCCTCTTTTTCGTCAACTACGGTGTTGGTGCAAACGAAGCTTGTGACAGCCCTCGAGCTTGTATCCACGTCGAGCTTTCCACGGGTTCGCATGTATGTGAACTGACCGTTCTTCATCATCAGACGGTAGCAAGATTCGCCAAACAGCTGGTTTTGGTTGTACACTGGAAAGTAAACGTTACGAGATGTTATTATTTAAACTCTATAATCTAGACGATGTTGTCAGATCGCCCAATTTAGAGCGGACCGAAACAAAATCATTTTATAGACAGTAGACAATATATTTATTACTAGCTACGCCCCGCGGTTTCACCCGCGTCTTCCTGTTATCCCGAAGGAACCGTTTTCGGGTTAAAAAAGTATCCTATGTCCGTTTCCTGGTCCTAAACTACATCCCTACCAATTTTCATCCAAATCGTTTCAGCGGTTCTCGAGTTATAAATAGTGTAACTAACGCGACTTTCTTTTATATACTATAGAGATAATAATGATATTGATGTGCTAAATTAGTAATTAGTTTAAAATAGGTAGACTATAAGCTAAATTATTTCATGCTTTAGATTGAAGACATGGAAATTTGTTTTTCATCGGCTGATTTAGAACTAAACCTGGCAAAATACAAGAAAATAAAGACCAGTGCATTGGTGCTACGGCCGTTATTCAGGCATTGATACGAATGTGAAAATGTGGGTTGAGCTAGCCGAGACACACTAATTTTCAGGCTTCTTTTGTACTTATTCTGGTAACTGAGCTGGGTTGACGCTAAAATCGCACGCTCTGCGAAAATCCGGCCACGACAGTTATGGATTATCAAGGGAAATCACCGGCGGCAGCGTGTTAACATGAAAAAATTATAGTTTTTCATACTTACATTAACGATCGCGGGCCGACGTGTTTTTGACCAGTGCTAGAATTTTGTTTTACTCTAAATAATTTTCGGATATTAATGTGCATAAGCTTAGTTTACTACTTTAAGATGCAAAGTTGTATTATTTGAGAAAAATAAACAGTTTCTTAATTTTTTACCCCTTTTTCTCGGGTATTTGCTTTGTTACGAATCATTTATCGAAGCCAAAAACAACGCGTCAAACAAAACAATGGGGAGACTATCAACTGTTCGGTGGTATACCTACCACGTTTATCTAAAATTTTCACTGGTTAGTCGATATTCAACCGCAATTTGTTTTCACGATGGTCCAGTCAACACGACAAACACAACTTTACTGTACCACGGGCAAGAAGCGGAATGAAGGGTGAGATAGTGCAAAAAAGAATGTCTGGGTTATTATTGTGAACTTACGAAGGCGAAAACTGGTCTATGGGATGAGACTCCGGAATCTGCCAATTCAGTTTTATTCAAAAAGGCAGGTTCTAGCCAGGTGGTCACTCGCCATTCACTAAACGGACCCCCAGTATTGGCGTCTTAAATAGCAACGTTGTTATTATTATTTTACATATTATTAGTATCTTAAAGCATGTCCAAGCATGTTTGAGAAAAATAACTTTGACTCAGCCTTAGAATATAAAAATCGAACACTAGGATAGGCTCTCGCTGTTTTGTATTCAAATCTCAATTAATCAAAACTGTAATCGGTATAGGTTACTACTATATTATATACTAAACACATTTTGCTACAAACGAGTCTGCCTTTGCGAAAGTTCTTAAAGTCGCATTAATGGCGTTTAAATTAGTATACTATGTTCTATTTCTCTTAAACTTAAAAGTGTTAGGCTGTTTTGAATCTTGTTATTCTAAACCATTTCAATTAATGAAACTCTAACACTGACTATTAGACAACGCACAGCTTAAACGGTAAGACCTAGAAACTTGAAACTGCTGCAGAAGTGTAATAAGAAAGTATTTTTTTGGAAATCATCCCCTAAAAAGGTTAAATGAGGTGATACAGTTTGTCTCGAGAAATGCCAACCTTTTTGCTGGCGAAATCGCAATGACATAGTTTGTGAGTGTGAGAGCGAGTGTGTACCTTGTTTGTTACAACTTTACACTGAAATAGCTGACCGAATTAGAGCGAAATTTGAATGGAGATACCCTAGACACATAGGCTAATAGTATCCCGGAAAAGGTTCATGAGGGATAGTGGAAAAACTGCGAGTGCAACCGTGAGCTGCAGACGGTAAATAAAAAAAAATATTATCAAACAAAAAACTTACCAAATAAGTAAGTTATATTATTAGACATGAATTAGTTAGTTACGAGGTTTTGTTTGGGATTCAAAATTTTCTACGCTTGCTGTATTATTATCTCTAACCTATGCATAGGTATATTGTACAAGTACATAGTATGGTATACATACACGTGAGGTTAGATGGGTAGATAGGTACTTCTAATGTCAACTGATAATAGTCGAATCAGTCTAGATTGTCGTTATGCAGAGCAGTGGAAACGTTGAAAGTAGTTATCTTAAGTAATAACAATTTATGAAATAGATATGCCAGATGCACGCATACATCGGGTAAACAAGTCTTGAACTAAATATATTGCAATAGAGTGGATTTAATAATATATTATAGTATATACACGTAAACACAAATAAGTGGTATGGTATTTTATTCTACATAAACTATGTCTTATAGTCACGTATTAGTGATGTGCAAATAAATAATCGTAACTAGATATTAATTTTATAAATAACATAACATAGAAACAGCGTCGAATAGGGTCCGAATATTAATTATTGTGTCATAAAATAACATAGATAAATTGCTATAGAATCAGGAATTTCTTCAATTGATTTATGTTTTTATAATTTTACACTATTCAATGGCGCAATATTACCATAATACGATAGTTTCTTTCGAATAAACTAATGATGCTATACTATCACTCGTATGTAATGTAGCGGTAGTTAATAAAAAAAAACCTACCTTCAAACTTTTACGGAAATAACATCGACATTCGACATTGTCAGTTACTTATGCTTCACATATTTTTGAATGCTAAGAAAGGAACTCAAACATTTCAGAAACCATAATAATGTCGAATATCAGATATTTATGCTAATTATATAATTATATTTATTTTCGCATATTTTTGTACGCCAAGAGGGGATCACATTCTTTTTAAACGTTCTTATCGCCGCTAGACTGCATGTTCGTTTTCTCAAATTGATACTACTTTTACAACAACTTGTAACATTACGTAATCGTCGAACCAACGAAGGGTGCCACTACCACGAAGTAGCGCACGTAACTTACCAAATGGCGTAGGGACACCTAGCACATATCGGTGTGTTCCGGCAGCCTCACTTGAGAGCCTGTTCCCAATCTTCGACCACATCGTCACATAACATTAGGTGACTTGTGATCAAACGCTACCCTGTAAGTAGTAAAAAAAGGGAAGGAAGGATAAAGTGGACTATAGCAGTAATGTTAAAAGATTGTGTTATGAACTTATTGGTAGCCGAAAACTGCACTGAGAAAAAATTCTTACTTTCCTTCTGAGTCCTTACCTTTCAAGACCGATTCCTTCCTTGTTTTACTTTTTTCCCTTTTGACTCAGAAGGAAAACGGTATTTCGGAAGGTCTTTTTTCTCCGTGTGGTCTATGGGATGAGACTGCGTCAGCACCTGTCTCAAATACCATTTCAGTCTCATTCACAATTCTGATTCTCAATATGGCAGGTGGTGACTCTCCTCACAAAATAATGGGTGTAGAAAGGTGTGCTGCAGTTTAACAAGCAAGAAGCTTGAGCTGACATTTAGTTTTTAGCTATAGCCACTCCGCTTCTGGTTGGCTGAATAATATGTGTAATGGAGATAGCTAATACCCTGGATTAACACATAGGCTACTTATTATCCCGGAAAAAGGTTCCTGCGGGATAACGCGAAGACGCGGGTGAAACTGCGGGGCGCAACTAGTAGAACATAAGCTGACCGGGATTGATTTATAAAATTAAAGACGTCATTGATGACCCCAAACTTTTAAAGTAAGTTAAAACAAAAATGTTTTTAACGTTTTATGGGTTCGCTAGCTTAAAGATATTTCTCGTTGTGCTGTGATATCGGAGCGGAGTGCTATGATATTCTCGATAAGGAGTATTGTAGGAAAGTCTTGTACGGGATTCTAATTAAAACCACAGAATGAATATAGTATTTATTAAGCGCGGCGTAGCCTCGAGAAGAAACTTCTATTAATTATAGTTTCGTGAAGAAGGCTCCGTGAAATAAGATACCTACAGTAGATACCTTTTGCTTTTGCTTTAACATCTGACAAAGCTTCAATAAAATCAAGAAACAACTGAATAAAAAATGTAATAAAAAAAATAAAAAAATTGAGACAAATGTTTAGAGGCTTAGAAGCTTTTGTATTTAGTAGCCGATCTTCCTGTTTTCGAGTTTGATAAAAACAAACTTGAATGTTGTATAAAACCCAAGGAGCCATTATTAGCAATCCTCTGAAATAATTTTACGAAGAAAAATAACAAAAACAATTCTCAATACGTATTGTACAAGAGCACTTGAATCGAACATTCCAGTTATTTCGCAATTTCTATAAGCGTATTACCTATTCTCCAAGGGTCTTTATTCGCTTCAATACTCGACATGCGCCATTGCGGCTTAAGAATTTCAACCATTTTAAAGTTGTGTCAGGTTTTAAAGTTCAATTTATTTTCTTAGATTACTTAGTTTAGTATACCTACCTATAATTCAAACATAAAAAACCATAAGCGATCCTTTACTTAAGTTATGTTTATGAAAATTAAGGAAACAAATGTTAAGCACCATTCTATAGGAATATCTTCACAGATAGCAAACAAGGCGCGATAAACAAAATTATCTTTTAATTATTAGTTACCCTAATTATGTGCGTATTTTATAACCACCAGCCTGCTGCCCAGTTTTACTGCTATGCTGGGGACATCTCTCAGTGAGAGATTATGGGCTATATAATTCATCACGCAGGCCCATTGCGGGTAGGCTAGTATAGGTATAGGCTAGTAGCCCGCCCTATTGTCGGAGTTTTTAGATCACCCGAAAATCTCCGACGTAATAATTATAACGACTGCTTTACTGAGACAACAACCGAGACCGCCACGAAACACGGAAGCTACGAAGCACGGGGTGCTCTGTCGTCAATACCTTAAGCGGTCGCTGATCGCAAGCAGTGACCGCAAAGAACGTTGCTAAATCTAATTAATCGATTTTCTGCATATTATATACAGCTAATTAATTAATACAATCGACATCATTAATATGACCGATTGGTTAAAAAATCATGAAGTGGAGCAATCGATCTTGATTTATTATTTATCAGGTCAGCTCGCACTCGCTGTATGTCAGATACCTAGATGTTTAATTGATTTTTATTAGTCTGTCTGAACTGTAATGAATAATTATGCACGATGATATGATTATGTACTACTAGTTGTGCCCCACGGTTTCACCCGCGTCTTCCCGTTATCCCGCAGGAACCCTTTTCCGGAATAAAAAGTAGCCTATGTATTAATCCAAGGTATTTTTACTACTTACAGCGTTTGATCACAAGTCACCTAATGTTATGTGACGATGTGGTCGAAAATTGGGCGAAAAAAAAGGATTCTTAACATCATGTTTGTATAACGAACTTCTGATTGAAATGTAATTGCCATCAATTACTGAGTAAGAAAAAACCTCTCATGCTATTTAGTGTTAAAACGTTTTATACTACACATTATTGTAAAAGCGGAATACTATCCACCGATCAATCACAATAACTACAATACCTTCACAGCTGAAATCTGGCATAGGTACGCATTTATCTCGGGCACTAAGTGCTCGCTAAAAAATGTACCCTGAGGAAGTCGGATGGCGTGTTATAACTTGTACTGAAAAATAGCAATTTCCTGCGGACAGCGCTGCCCGGTTCGCTCATACGGATAATTGAATAAGTGAACTTACTGTCTCGGAGTGCGAAGATGACCCAGCGCACCTCTTCGCGGTGTATGAAGTTCATCGCGTTGACGCCGCTCACTTCATTCGTCATGTAACCAGTGACGAGCGCGATGCGCTGCTCGCACTGGATGATCTCGCCATCGACCGAATGCCGCGTCCTATACTCCATCCTGTACGATTCCAGGGCACTCTCGTTGATGAATGCATCTGTCGAGGGACGCACGACGGCGACAAACACCTGTACGGACATCGGACATTTGTAATAAAAGGGATTGAAAATAAACTTACACGAGAGTTGACAGTGTTTTCCCTCGACCAAGGCGATATCAGTTTCAGTATGATGTAACGCAAAAGTTATAGCAACCTTGTAAGCTTGCTTTATAAGCTTTGTAAGCAGCTTACAAAGCATTATTTTTTTAATCATCATCAGCACCCTGCATCAGTCCACTGCTGGACATAGGCCTCTCCCAAAGCACGCCACTAAGTCCAGTCTTCGGCTCCTCTCATCCAACTACTGCCAGCCACTTGGCGCAAATCGTCGCTCCACCTGGTCACAGGACGTTCCACACCATGTTTCCCACACCACGTCTACCCCAACGGTTATCGGTTCTGCGGCTTATATGACCAGCCCACTGCCACTTCAGCTTGCAAATTCTGTGAACTATGTCGGTGACCTTAGTTCTCTGACGGATAAATTCAATCCTGCATCTACACAAACAACGAACAAAAAAAGGCAGTACTTACCACATCGTTGCCGCTAGAGCAAGGATTGTCACCTCTGGCGCGGACGCGGCGTACCATCTGACAGCAGCGATTGTATCCGCGACAGGCGCGGTCCGACATCCTAAGCGAACCTTCCACCAGACAGGTGACATATTTGCTCGGCTCGGACCGCTGCCCGAGTTTCATGAACCTATTCACAACGGAATTTTTTTAATTTAGTAATTTTATTTTTGTATTGAAACATGCTAAAATTATAATTTTTTAAATTTCACATGCCAGCATATGGCAAAATAGATAGGACAATATCATAAGTAAGACCAACATGTACTCTATTTTAAGTGAATAAATATCATTTCATTTACGAACACTTATAGCGTAAAAAGCGTTTTAGATTTAAGACACCTTGTTTTTAGAAAATGAGTTGCAGAGTTGATTTAGTTAGGGCTACTTTGTATAGTTTTTACAGAGGCAGCCATACAATTTAATGGCGTTATAAAGTAGGCACGCTATTTTTTGGTGTTAGCCATGTCGGCTTGATAAATCATAACTGCAAGCTAGCCAAAAGGCGGCTCTATTCATATAAATTATTAAATGACCATACTTGAATGATCATATTTTTGTACTGACTTGAACTAGAACATTATCGTATTTTTCTATCCTTGTGACATATAGACTCAGGAACTTCTAGACGAATTTTGGTGCATTTTGCAGTGTTAGCTTGAGTTATTAGAGTGCGGCGGTGCACTATTATTATGTGAGAAGTCACGCGAGAATGCTATTACACAAGGGATCTAATTGGTGCACGGGTGGAATACCAGTTAAATGCCAGTTCGTTAGTTCGCTCGTTTGTTACTGGCTATTTCTGGTGTAAGTATTTAGCCGGGACCGATAGCTTAACGCGCTCTCGGAAGCACTCAGTTGAAAATATCACGAACAGCAGTCCAGTGATGGCCGTGCTGCGTGCTGCTAAGCCTGGTTGATGTGTTACGATAAGTTATACTACGAGCAGAAAAGCTATTTTAACCGACTTCAAAAAAAGGAGGAGGTTTCCCAATTCGACCGCACATATTTTTTCAAGTGTGTTCGGCGCATATTTTTTTTTTTTTTTTTTTTTTTACTATTTACAGGGTAGCGTTTGACCACAAGTCGCCTGATGTTAAGTGACGATGCGGTCGAAGATGGCGTCACGTTACACCTGGACTGGGAACTGGCTCTCAAGTGAGGCTGCCGGAACACACCGATAGGTGTTTGGCGACAGATTCTTAACAAGAGGGTGGTAGCTAGCCAGGCGAGTACTAGAAAATACCCTACCACCAAGCTATGGTTTCATCACGATGTTTTCCTTCACCGAAAGCTCAAGCTCATTGCAGGATTCGAACCCACGTCCTACGGATCGCAAGCCGACGTCACTACCACTGAGCCATCATCGCTATATCTTTTTTGTTTAGGAATTTTTTCTTTGTTGGAAAGGAGATATCCCAAGGGTGGTACCATGATAAAGAAACCAGGATCTGGTGATGGCATCCCAGAGAAATCGAGGGCAACCTGAAGTCATTATTTTTTTTGTTAAAAATTATCTTGTATTAATAAGTACTTCTTTCATGGTATCGTTTGACCGCTAGTCACGTGGCGACTGAATGCTCGGCCAAGTGAGCATTAGAAAGGACCCTATACTACCACAAAGTTATAATATCATCATCACAAAGTTTTCCTTCACAGAAACTCTAGCTTACCGCAGACATCGAATTCACAACCTATGTGTATTATTGCAAAAATATACAATGATATTTTGATTGATTTTGACATACCTACGCATAAAAATACATATCAATGCATCGAGTATTTGATAAAACCAAAGTTACAATTACGACATACCTCACAACAAAAACTCTTTTCTCTTCAGATAAAGACTGTGCCATTTTTTCCCTTCCATCTTGTCCATCTGGTAGCAGTAGTTCCCCGTTCTGACCCAGCATATGAGACTGGGGCATCAGCTGCTGCCGGAGCATTTGTCGATCATCCTCGTGAATTATACCAAAGACGCTCCTGCCAAGTAACTCCAACTGCACAAACAGATAGTTAAGTTAATATTGGTCCTCATTATAAAATTGTCAAACAGTACTGGATGTGAAGCATCGTAGGTGATTCAGCAATCAAAATCAAAACTTTCATGATGCCTACTAAAACACAGAAAGAATAACAGTTATAATAATATTATATAGTATTAATAATATTATAACGACGCCTCTTACCGAGATATTAAACACCTATAAACAGGATAACACTAAGGAATATCTACATAAATCTTGTTGGTGAATTGATATAGATTCATTATTTAGTTTTCTTCTCTACTTTTTATGCAGTCGTAGACTTTATTAATATAGTAATAATAGTCCTAGACACAGATATATTTTCTGTAGCAGGAATCAAACCTGTGATCTCTCGCTTGACAGTCGACTGTTCTCCTATTGCGCCACATGGGTCATACGAGTATATACGTAAAATTTTAATGTGCAGGTAGAGTTACGAATTGGAAAACTGATGTTCAATGTACGTAAATAACTCAGTCACTTTAAACGTTTAAGGCTGGTGAATAACGCTCAAGCGATAATCAGTACTTGAGCACAGATTTGACGCTCTCAGTTCATAGAAGTATGTCACTTAACCGCTAATCAAGTATTGATCAACACTGGAGCGTCATACTGGAATACAAGCTTAGTCTTACCTCAGAATATCCAAGGTATTCGTTCACATTCTGGGAAACGACAACGATGAGGCCTTTATAGGTGGTGGTAAGCAGGAACCCGTTGAGAAGTTCCAGCAGTGCTTGCGCCGAACACCGGGTGAAATCTTTTATTGGCCGTGGCTTGGAGTTGGCGAACACTGGCAAGTAGCAAGGTTTAAAGCACGGTTAAAAAGGTAAGCAAACATTGCAAAGTATTGTAGTTTAAATATTCGAAACAAAAAACAATATCGCAAGAAATTACGTTGTGGTCGCCACTCCAGAACCTTTATCCTTCCAATAAATGTCGCATTTGCAATCTATGCCAGCCAGCACATATTTTGATAGCTACGCCGTTCACCATTTTCTTCTCATGTAGATTTCTTTATTCTGGATTTAGTAACGTAAAGTAACCGTAAAATAATCAACACTGCATATTTGTGTCGATAGAAGACATGTAGGTACAAGTAAATCAGATAACTGCATAAACGAAGCGATGCATGGCGGGTTGCCAATTTTATAATTCACTAATAATATTGTGTTGTTCCTCAATATACTTTGACGTAGTTTAAGTATTACGAGTATATTGTAGTTAAACAGACTTAAACGATGTTGATGACTTGATTACTAATTTGAAGCTAAAATAAGACGGTCGAGGCCAGTCTGTCACCGAGGAGTCGTGGCCTACCACAACTTGCAATGAATGCATTGTGGGTTATTTAAGACTGTTCTAACCAATAATGGGTGTGGGAGTGAGACCCCGAGGCCAATTTTTAGTTAACGCGGAATAGGTGAGGTTTTCGGGTAATTCGCTGGCTCGGCAGTATCTATCTATATCTATACTAGCTACGCCCCGCGGTTTTCCCGCGTGAACTACATTTTATCGCAACAAAAAGTTTTATTTTCTAGAAAGGGCTACCCACCCATAGAGGTATAAAAATAGCCTACGGAATATTCTCAGACATACAAAATGTACACAAAAATCTTCATAAAAATTGGTCAAGAGTTCGCTAACAATCACTGTGACACGATATTTTTTTACATTAGAGTTTGAAGATAGAAATAAATCAATTGATGTGCCATAATCTCGCAAAAACTCGAAAACACTGATTTAAATATCAAACTATATATATAATTATGTATATATTTTTTTGTTCGCGTTAATACTGAGGTGGTTCAGGAAAAACCCAAAGGAACAGCCGACAAAATAAAGAAATCGACATTGGTAATTTATTTTAGTTAAAAGTTATAAAAACTCATGAGGTTAAAAACTCATGAGATTTGGATTATTTAGAAAAAAATGTGAGATTTGTATTAATTAACAAAAAATTACATTGTTTATTATTAAGTTTATGTGTATGTTTGTTACTACAGCTCTGTAGAGGCTGTAGTAACATGTCTAATGAGTCTTTTGACAATATAGCTCAAAAACATTAGATAATCAAAATGCCAATAAAAACGGAAAGTTTTAAGCAAAAAAAAAAACAAAATTAAACTCATGAAATTCAGGTACCTACCAATATTATGAGAAATATATTTATTACTTTAAACTAAAAATAATATACCATAACAAAGAAAAAAAAACAAATAAACCTAAACTAATAACAATTGTACAATTTACAATTGTATTTTGACAATTGTACGTATATTGACTACTCACTACAACCGAAATAGTGCAGTAACGACACTGGAGAAGTTTTTAAACACATAGGTACATAGGTACTTTTATTACGTTAATACATTATATCCACCTAAAGATTACTCCCAGATACGGAATATCAGCATCAGAAGACAACTGACAAGAAACTCTAAAAGAAACTTCCACTCCTCCTCCTTTACGCGTTGTCACTCTGATCATCAGGTCCAAAGACATTGGATCTAATTTTATGATTATGTCAGTGAAGTCAAAATATTATTTTGCCATCGGTACGATGTAAGCGTGTAACAAGCTTAGAGACCAAAGGGGACGAGGGGACACAAAGATGCCACTAGCTGATGTGTACTGTGCCCTAAATTTGCAAAGAGCAGGGTCAAATGGAAATGAGTCTAAAGCGATTTACAAGATTTCACGACATACCGAGGGAGGAGGGACATGTGAAATAGCTCACAAAGAATGGACACGTGGTTTTTCATTGAAATTTGTAAAAAGCTGTTTCCTTGAAGATCCAGCTGCGAGCGCGCTTCCCTGTCGAATTAGGCCGGTATATAGACATTGACAAAACGTAAATAGCGCTATACAAGCTTATAAGTGAGCGAGATCTGACACGATACATATTTGGTGAACGGTGCTGCGGCGCTACTTGACTGACAATACTCGTTGGAGCTGGCAAAAATAATGCAACCAGTTCCTACAGAAATTTTGCTAAGCCCGATACCCGACGAGTGGCAACTGGCTTATCAGACTAGTGAAATAAGGTATGTCTAGTTCAATGCAGAAAGAGACAAACATCCACTGCAGTTAAGAATAGATTTGCACATTGCACCAGTTTAACGCTCTAGGCGTTTCATTTAGAGTGGGCTCATGTATGATTTCGACGCCTATACTCGTAGTCATACATTGTTGACTATTGCCGGTTGTGTACAATGGAATCGCTCCAAAATTGTTTGGAAAACCCCGTTATCAGCATAGACTGATAATATCGTAGCACGCTGCTTGCTAGGACACAGGCCTTCCCTCAGGTATAATATTAGTTCAAAACCACCACGCAAGCCCAGCGCAGGTTGGTAGATACCCCATGCTCTTGTAATATTGCGGTTCTCGGATACGCCGGATTCCTGATGATGATTTTTTGCTTCACCGTTCAGAGCGATGGCAACCGCACGGTGCGGGGCCGAAATGGGATTCGAACTTTGTAACGCATAACCGTTCGGCCACAACACCAAATCACAGTCTCATCTGGAGCATGCTTGCCTAGAAAAGATACCTATTCACTCTTGTCTTGAAGGCTCCCAAATTATACTTACCGGGAAATCGGAATAATTATGTAGAGATTTTTAGCCAATCGCAACGAACAATGGCCAAAACGGACCCGAGGTCGTATGAAAACGATCTAT
This sequence comes from Opisthograptis luteolata, assembly GCA_931315375.2. Taxonomy (NCBI): domain Eukaryota; kingdom Metazoa; phylum Arthropoda; class Insecta; order Lepidoptera; family Geometridae; genus Opisthograptis; species Opisthograptis luteolata. The sequence continues at coordinate 9,957,946 of OV928033.1, forward strand.
ATACGATATTTTTTTTAATTTTTTGCCTATTAAATTAAACGATATTTTAAAGAAAGTGTAGAAAAAAAAGATATTGAATTTTAACTTCGTAGTTTCTTAAGACATTTTTTAACTTACACGATGCTTGGATGTTTTGAAAGCACTTCGCAATTTCTTTGCCATTCCGTTTCACGCTTTGGAAGTCGGCTCTACTTAAATTAAGCCATTAAAATCAACATTATTTACCAAATATGAACAAAAACTAATCTTTTTAATCTATGTACTAGCAAATTGAATGTCACTGTCAAGCGACATTGACAAAATATATTGCGTTCAGGTCCAGGGCAGTATGGAAAGTGGCCAATGTTCTCTAAGCTGAAGTATTCTGTTAATGTTTTCATTCATATTAAATAACACACAAGATGATAAATCAGCCCTGCGTAATAAGCTTCTTTGAATCACTGCTAACATGCGATACAATGATTTAACAAATATCAGGTTCGTTTTTCTTTTATTCTATTTGAATGCATGGAGAATGGTGCGCAGAATTCGAAAAGATAAACCTACTAAAAAAAAAACCTGCATCGGTGTGAACGCAGACCAGTTCTTATTATGATGTATGAGAGAAACGCGCCCGCATTGTGGTCCATAAACTAGTATTTCCTTTTGAACATCTATAACTCCTTTATTAGGTTAAAAGAGTCTGTATAATAATACATTCAACCCTGTCTTTTTCGAAAAGGACAATACAGTACAATACAGTAGGTTGTTCTTAAATAATTAAGATGGCCCTTCCGTCGTCTCCATTCTGAAATCTTTTTGGAGGGCCCGTTCAATGAGAAGCCGGTCATCACCTGCCTCCACTACTATAACACTCACCGGTTCATATTTCAACAACTTTATTCCTTTATTTTCCTTATGTACAAAAATGTTACAATAGAAAAAAAAACCACCAAATAATCGAATGAATCCTAACCTGATCAATCTGGATATTTCAATGTTCTGTAGGGCATCGTAGTTTTATAGAAAGGTGTGCGTAAAAAGAGTAACATAGAAAATGACGTTCATGAAATACCTAAACAAATTCGGACACTATTTGTAGGGATTGAATTGAAAGGATTTCTGAATCTATCAAATATGCTCTACGATGCGAAAGCGATGGTGGCTGACCGGTAACGCGTGGCCTTACAAGGTACCGACACCGCGTTCGAATCCTCTCGGCCCCGCACCTATGACTTAAGTAACGTGCGGATTTGTCATTGCTCAAAACGGTAAAGCAAAATATCGTAAGGAAACCGGCATGTCCAAGAACTGCAACATTCAAGAGCATGCGACATTTACTAACCCGCACTGGGCCAGCGTGGAAGATTACGGCCCATACTCTCTCTCTGGAGAGAAGGCCAGAGTCCCATCAGTGGGAACGTGAAAGGCTGATGATGATGCTCTACGATTTGTATCTAATAATAGACCAAACTGAATCCAATTTGCTCTATTAGTAGATACGAATCGTAGAGCATAGTGGATAGATTCAGATTTCTTATACTATTGTACGAGTACTATCATTATAAGTATATCTGTTACAAATAAGTTAGACATGGACGAGTATTACAATTAATATGGCCAGGACAGGGTCTAGCATAAATAAAATTAATATGCCACAACAATGAGTCACAGTGACCTACCTACCTACGGTGTAAATAATAATTTACACACCTCTAACGCGCAATTACTATATAGGTTTACTATAATCCGAGCGAGGATAATGTCATTATTAGGCTTCACACGCACATCAAAATTGGACGAGAAATCTCTGAAATAAACATAGCGTACATTGTCACAGTTGGCAAACCTAAGCCCTCCACCACAACAGTGTGGTGAAGGGCGAATTTATGCTAGTGCGACTAGGTACAGGTCATTAGCATAAATTCGCCAATTTCGTGATATCTCCTCAACGTGCACGTATTCATATCATATGGGAAATGTTGTGCCATTATTAGACATACACAAAGTATGCGCATCTGCATTCGTGGGTAAGTATTGAATGCTCCTTGCTAATAAGTCACATCGTATGGTCTACCATCTACATCGCGCCATTTAATTCCGTCACGTAAAACATAATTGGTATGGGTGGAGCTTGCATTCCAACACAATGTAACAATTACCGCGTGGAATGCGGTGAAACTAGAAAATATTTGCAAATTAAATAGAATAACTGGATCAGTAAGATTTATCAACTGCGTCACGGAATCTCTGTGGTCGGTGGCGGAAATTATACGGCGTGAAAGCTCATAACGTGACGCTCGTAATACATATAAAACTTCGTGAAAAACCTTATCGCTGGCAGTATATAGCTATGCTTTTGATATGTACCTAATTATTATTGAATATTTTCAGTAGTATTATAGCCTATTATGTTCCCACTGCTGGGACTCGGACATTCTTTCAGAGAGAGAGATTGTGGACCTTATAAGATCACGCTGGCCCAGTATTTTCCTACACTGTTTCACGTTAATGTTTTAGTGTTTACATCTCAAAAATTATTGTTTATCATAAAAAAATGACATCTATAATATGTGAAAAGGAGTGGATACAGGTATCGTAATCATTTAGGTGTTACTTGGCAGTAAATATCTTTTAAATTTAACTAAGTAGATGATGGAGCAGATGGATGTGGCTACCATCGCCTTTCAACGCATGCCCGTACTGGTAAGCCTCACGTGCCTGTAACTTCACCGGTAACCATTAAACCAGAACACATCAATACTGCTTAGTAGTAGAAAACAGTTGGTATAACGTCTAAAAATCCAGCAAATGAGATTTACCGTACTGATGAGCACGCAGGTAATGTGCCGTGTACCGCAGCACCCCAGTCTTGTCGATCTTGCGCGTCGAGTACACGACCGGAGGCACAAGCTCTGCTAGCTCGGCGATCGACTTGTTCAGCTTGTCACGGCGCTGCTTCTCAGCCTTGTTCCGGATCTCCCGTGGGCTGTCCCTGTTCAAACAATGAAATGCAATTATCAATTATTTTGTTCGTTTGTAGGAGCGCAGTGGAAAGCACCAATACGAAGACGGCAGCAAACGGCGCGGCGCGCGGATATGTTATGACGAAGCCTTCGGGCGGTCTGAAAACTCTGACACTAATCTATATCCGCCAAGCCGCACTGGGCCCGCGTGGTGGATAATGGTCCATACTCTCTCTCTCTCTCCTAAAGGAGTTTCACGAGTCCCAACAGTACACGTAAACAACAGGAACGTAAAAGGGTGATGCAGTAAAATCATAATGCTTGCTGAACGGTAATATCAGAAGGTTCTTTATCATTTTTGGACATACCAAATGGAGTCGAGTAATTGGTTGTAGTTCGGAGCGGAATAATAAATCAACTATAAATCAACTGAACGTCATTGAATTAAGATTACCAATAATTACAGAACATCAGACTCATAAGTAGTGTAGTGCTGAATAAAATACATATTTATTGAAAACATCGAAAATGAGGACGTTATGACGGCAATAATTATTATTTCCCATAATAATGCAGGTTTAAATCTAGCGATAACAGATTTACCGCTTACTAATTTGCCTCTAAACATCCTGCTGGGTAGAATACTAATTACAATGTTACTCCGTTGTTATAGCGTGAGGTAGCGTGCTATACTTTATAGCACAGAATGCAGAAAGTTATAAAGTTAGAAGTACATTGATAGGTACTAGTAATTCAACACCAACAGTGAGTGTAAACTTTGAGAATTTTATCTGGAACTTGAAACTCTTTTACATAACAATAAACCTTCCTAATCCTCGTGTATTTAAGAATCAAATTTGCTAGAGATCATTTCTTAATAGGATGTGTAGTTTCAGATGCCTGCGTGAAAACCATTTTCAGTGAGATTTTCGCATCATGATACTATTTTGTGAAGTTTGTATCTTCTAATTTGGTTCGTAAAGAAGTTTATTTTTTTGTCCACTTGCTTTTTCCATGTTAATAGAGCTTAAAGTAAAAAGGAATCATAAAACAAGCATCAACTGTTTAATTCGTCGACAAAACCAACCTTTTACGAGTAGGTATAGTATATTCTAAACTAACTACTCAGCAACGGGAGTACTAAAACGCTTCTAATGCACTATTTCATGTTATCTGATGAATCAATATTTTTACGAATTTAAAATAACAACCATTATTTTTACAAGTCTGCATTTCGATTGAAAAATGAGCTTCATATTTACTGAGTCAGCGAAAATTTTTGTTATTGTTAAGTTTATTCACCTAGGTTTTAAAATTAGTAAGTAAACAAAACATATATTGTAAAAACATTAAAATTGAAAAATGCATCTTTAATTTTAATTCAGCTAATGAATTCAAAAATCTCATTAGGTATACTCGTAGTTCCTAAAAATTGGTAGCAATATATTCAAATGGCAGTAATCCTAATTACTGACAATTTGAGAATAAGTCGTTGTTTACTTAAACTAGCATGAATCGTATCATCTCATCAGTAATGCAAAAGTATATTAAGTACCTACTTCAATACCTACTATAGATCTTATCTGTATATATATAAAAATGTATCTCTTTTACCTTGGACATCGCATCACGCGTGAAGGGATAGAAACATTTCGCTAATTCTTGTTTTGTTGTGTTCGACGAAGTCCAAGGAAGGTTCTTATGAAGAGAAATATTGAAAAAGTTGCCAGGAAGGTATAAAAATCTTATATATAAAAATGAATCCCTATTTCCCTTGGTCACGGCATCACGCGTGAACAGCTGGACCGATTTAACTTTTTTTTGTTCTGTTTGTTATTGCGAGGAGAAGGTTCTTAAGAAAGAAACAATTCCGATAAACTGCAGTCCACGCGGGTGAAACCGCGGGGCGCAGCTAGTATATATATTATTATAATTATTTTATAACATAAATGCGAAAGTAACTCTGTCTGTCTGTCACGCTTTCACGCATTACCTACTGAGCCGATTGAAATGAAATTTGGGACAGATATCTCCATCGTCTAGAGCCTGAGAAAGGATATAGGCTACTTTTTACAGCGATAACCCACGCGGATGAAACCGCGCGGAACAGCTATTTCTAAATATAGAAGAAAAAGGAGGACACATTTCGCATTTATGTAGGCCTTTAGCTGGAAGACTCATTATAAATTCAGTAGCTAAAATTTAAATAACCGTGCCTTGGCATGTTACCTGATGCTTGCATTAATAATATCTAGTCGCTGAAATATTGGTTTTAGAAGTTTGAAATTAACGTAGTAATTTTAAAAACACTCCAGCTTTACAGTGGACAAAAATTATATTTGATACAAGATCCAAACTAAATAACTGCGATATTGTTTTTAGATTAAAGTCTAGTCATTACATTCCCAATTCAGGCGTAACTCGGCGTCACCGTTAAACACATCGTTATGTCACTTGACTTAAATATTGATGATGGTCCAATTCCCTTTATTTTTGAAAATATGTACAAAAATACTCTTACTCTTTACAAAGCTGCTAGTGAGAAGAATTATTGAAGAATATGAGACTTTCAATCCAAAAAGGCATAAAGACAGGCTTATAGGTCCTATCTGTAAAACAACTATGTACAGTAAAATTACTCTTAATATGAGGGCTAAAATGTACAATAAACTACCACAAAATGTAAAAGAAGTTAACACAATTCATTTTTTCTTTAAATTAAAAGAGTTTATTGCAACCCAATTTGCACACCGAAAGGTTAAAATATGGCGATCTAACTATTTCGTTCTAACAACCTTTATTGTATACCCCATGTTTAATATGTTTATGCAAATAATAATTATATTGATTGATTGATTAAATATTTTTGACAACTTCTTATCCGGGAATCACACTGGGAAAAATATCAGAAACATCAACAACTTCATTTTAGAGCATGAACCGGCAGGGTAAAATCATAAAATCAACATTCTATAGAAATGATAATTATGTCCTACATGAGAAGAGTATGAAAACTGTTGTATACTGACTATACTGTGATAAAACTGTAAAGGTTGAAAAGTTAACATATTACGAGAACTTTGGCTACGCTAAAAACTTGGCCGAAATAATTTTGGCATTTTAAGTGGTATATTCATATTCATATTCATATTCATATTCATATTCATATTCATATTCATATTCATATTCATATTCAATCGTTTATTGCATTCATATGTTAGTATACAAGAGATCTTAGTGGTTAAGATTAGCGAACATATGGACCCGAATAGGGTATAGCAATGTAGGAGCGGACCGATCCATTCTGATCATTTCGAGAAGTCGTCGTTGAGGAATTCATCTAGGCTGTAGTAGCATTTGTTGATTAAAAATGTTTTTAAGTTATTTAAAAATACGTGATTTTTTCTTCGGATTTTAATTCGTCGGGTAGTTTATTAAATATTTTTATAGACATTATTGGTTTGAAACGTAATGGTTTAAAATGATCAGAATGAGAAATTACCACTTCATATTTTGACCACTTCTTGAAATAATCTAAGTAGTAATTTATTTAACAACAATTCTACCTTCAAAATTAGCTTATCTTTTGCATTATATCCCTGAAGAATCCTTTTGTTGTTCATTATAGAAACGTAAACCAAGAGTTATCGCATCAGTATACAAAATCAAGATCATGTACTTTGAGTGCAATGCGTATTATTGCGTATTCGAAGAGACAATTAGAATATATATAGTTTTAGCTTCTATGTCGGTCACAATGTTTTTGTATTTATCAGTTTTATCATATATGTATAAACTAAGTATTTAGTCAATTATAAGTAGAACTACTGTTGAAGTGAGGACTAGGTTTTTCAATGATTTTTGGCAAATAGCCAAATTATGTCTGGCTAGGAAGCAATGTGAATATCGTGCTCTTTGGTGATGAACAGATGAACTGGTGACAAAATAAATACTAGGGTGTTGTATTATGAGTTTTTTCTAATTTCTAAATATTGATACGCACTTACTTACACTACGTAATTTACGTTGTTATAACTCTAACCAAATAAATCGTTAAATTTAGTTTCTTATACGGCGTTTTTTAGTTTAGCACATTATTTTCTCTACTATAAACGTGTTATTGAAATATGTAGTATGTGCATTGTTTAGGCTTAGACAATAAAATGAAACTTATAGAAGATAAGTAGTGTGTAGCACCATCAATAAATAATTTTCAGAATTTAAATTTGAAGGGGTATGGCGGCTTATGAAAACCTCCTTCCAAATTTAATAGTGTATTCCTTATCATATAGTAAACTAGTTGCGCCCCGCGGTTTCACTCACGTGGGCGAACTTTATCACTTATTTTTACAATAAATCAAAGTAACGTTTCTGGAGAGGGACCCTTATCACCCGAGTATAAGAAATAGTCTATGATCTATTATCAGACCTACCAAATATACACAAAAAAATATCATAAAAATCGATAACAGACACTGTGACACGAGATTTTTATATAGGTGTTCGAATTAATATACCTAACAGGTTATTTTTACATATCATGACAAAACTGTTAATAAGTATGTAGTTAATCACACAATCTTTTCTTATTCGCAGTACCTACTTCAAGACTGGCCCTAGAAGGGCGTTATTTACGCTCCGCAAATTCGATTGCGTTGTTATTAGTTTGATAGAATATTTGTCTTAATGTAATACTATATATTTTATAATATATTACATTATAACAAAATCTTTATAAATGTATTTCTATTATATTATATAATACCTACAAAACAAAATACAACCAAAATCACGCAACGCAAGAAACCATTTCAACAGCATAATTATTCAAAATACATAAAAGCGTAGTTAGTCTACTTCGTTAGTCTGTTACTGTTTAACTACGAGCAAACGTCTGGTAAGAAATGTATCGCAAATATCGTTCTATCCAGGTGCAGTTTTTTGTTATTGTCAGCCATGATGTTATTTGACTGTAGACCCATTGTGCAAACTTATGTAACAACCTATAACGTAAGAGCATTAATACACTACTGTATCAAGCGCGTTGCCAACCATCACGGTGAAGGCCAATACTTGGATGTGATACTGGCATCAAAATATCAATTTATTGTTTAGTTTCAGGTATGAGGAATTGACGATGTGTCGTACAAAAAGGTTAAGTAAGCAAAACATGCATATTGGGCGTCGTGTTTTATATAGATATTTATATATATGGAAAACCGTTTGTCTGACAATTTAGACACTTTAAACGGCAAAGTCACCTCAGCGGTGAAAAGTCTTTAGTGCGCGTCTAGCCTTAATTCTTCTAATAACTTGCTACAAATATGTTTTTTTTTACTATTTACAGGGTAGGGTTTTACCACAAGTCACCTGATGTTAAGTGACGATGTGGTCGAAGATGGCACCACGCTACACTTGGACTGGGCACTGGCTCTCAAGTAAGGCTGCCGGAACACACCGATTGGTGCTTGGCGACAGATTCTTAACAAGAGGGTGGTGAAGGTGGGTGGTGTAATGTGTTGTTATAGGCTTGAATCCATCCATCCAGGTAGGCCATCAGCTTGCTCAGCCATCCGGTTCATGATTTTGCAGACGCGAAGGAATAACAGCCTACGGGGTCGTTTTTGTTTAGTTTTATAAGGTCAAAGTCAAAGATTTTTGCATGACACCTTATTGCATACGAAGTGAAACGTTGCTAAAACAACAATATTTACTTCGTGCTGCGTTCAATATTTGTATTATTATGCGCTGCTTTTATTAGTAAAACTTATGAATAAAACGTGACCAAAACATTACAAACGTCAAAATATGATTCAATGCAGGATTTGGGATGAAATAAATAAGACCTAGACAAATTGACACTTCATTATATTACACTTTAGGGTAGCGTATAGCTTGAGTAACTCTTAGGATAGCGTTGAATTAAGAACTGATTCTCAAGTGAAGGTGTACCAGACTCACTGATAGGTACAGTTTTAGCTGATAGCTATAATTTCATCACGATATTTTCCTACACTAAAAGCTAAAACTCATTACTGGATTATCTCTGGTCATAAGTTGATGTCGTTGAGTTGATGGGTAGGCCACATTGCTCGACGAACCGCTAACAGATGGGGAAGGATAGTTCTTCAGTAGCAACCACTTACCGGAACACGTTCTGTAGGTAGGCCTCTCACTGTTGACTGACAACATTGTAAAAGTCACGCGGAGCCAATGGATGCAAATGGCTAGGAGCTGTTTATATGTTCAGCAGTCGCTTTCTTCGTTTCTTTACATTTGCAATGCAGTTTGTAACTATCCTAAGAATTATTCTCTTTCATTTCAGTTTTATCGAAAGGATAGTTCAATGAAATGCAAACAACTACAATCATCGGTTACAATGCATTTGGGGTTGGTATGAATAATAGAATTCGCGAAAAAAATAATCCCTTATTTCTTGGGACACCCTAATATACACGATACATGTAATAACGTAAAACAATGTCAAGTAGGTTTATATGTGGGCTCCAGTTTAGATGAAATATGATTGTTATTGAGTAATCTATCAAACTTCTCATTCAGATTATTCACTCTATTTTCAATTTGTCAACTATAGTTTAGTGGTGGCTGAGATTTTACTAAAAGCGCCAGCGCTCTTGCTGTCTGGAAGTCTTAACCATGGAGGACATTTTCTTTGTATATTGTATCTCCAGAACTAATTTGTTCGAACAGTAAAAAGAAACATTTAGAGCTAGTAAATCTAGCATCTCATTACTTTTATCCGTGTTTAAGTTATTCTTAAACAAAAACAGACAAAACCCTCTCTCTCCCTCTCGTCTGAAAAGTCATTCTATGGCATCCCAACACTGAGTAACATGTTTTATTTTTAATATTTTTATGTACTAAGTTTAGGAATAAAAGATGTTGTTAGATTATAACAACTATATTCTAAAGTTACTTTAAAATCTATTAAAAATCGAATAAATAGATCCGGAGACAAACTGAAACATATACACCATGTTACATACAAGGCGGTGCATCGTTGGTTTTCTTTGAGACAGCGCAAATAGACGTGGACGTAGTAGCGAGCAATTATGCAGGTACTATCGTTACAACTATAATTATCTGACATATTTCACTTGCGTTATCATGACCGTGCCCGAACAATAATGTAAGTTGCTTACGAGCCGTATCTAAGGTAATCAATTCGCAACGGTTACATTTGAATCGCATAAGAGTTTGATAACTTGGCGGCTTTTAATGAGGAACAGTTAATGAATTGCTCGAAACGTTGACATCGATTGGTAAGTTGATGCGGATTAGTAAGATTGATAATATTGAATTCCTATGGATATCTTATAACTTTGATGTCACAGCGTTTTCTTGTAAGGTTTTGAATCTTGAAAACTCCATTAAAAGAGGACTTTATAGCGATGATGGCTCAGTGGTAGTGACGTCAGTTTGAGATCCGTAGGACATGGGTTCGAATCCTACAATAAACTTGAGCTTTCGGTGAAGAAAAACATTATGAACAAACCATAGCTTGGTGGTGGTGGGGTATTTTCCAGTAGGTACTCGCCTGGCTAGCTACCACCCTCATGTTAAGAATCTGTCGCTGAGCACCTATCGGTGTGTTCCGGCAGTCTCACTTGAGAGACAGTCCCCAATCCAGGTATGACGCCACCTTCGACCACATCGTCACTTAACATCAGGTGACTTGTGGTCAAACGCTAACCTGTATAATATAATAATAAAAATAAAAATATATATTACATTGTTTGTTAGTTAGTTAGGTAGTTACGAAGCTGGTAAGTGTTTTAAAAATGAATCAAATAGTTCATTTGGTTTAAGTGCAGTTAATAATATCGCTTTATACGTTTCGGTCGCCAATGTTGACAGATTTATTTGGGGGGTTATGTTTATAGAATGGTAGCCAGCTTACGGACAGGTTTAAGATTTTTAGGGGTTTTTTTTTCTTTCTAGATCATTTCACATGCAGATATGGATCGTACTAGATAGTCTAGATACCGCAAGTAAGTCAGCATTGCTCTTACTTACTGATGAAACGAAACATTTCCATTCGCACCACCAACTGCTTCTGAAGAGTTGATCATGGCACAATAGGGTGTTTTTGTATTTACTTCCGCCGTGCTACTGCGAAGCCGGCCGAGGTGATACTGGCTCTGGCAATCGTTCGGAGTAGGAATTGGAGCTTAAAACACGCATAATAGAAAAACTCCCATTATGTACTTATCTGTGGCTGAATTCATGAAATGAGGTAAATGTATCGCAATTTTAATCCTAACTTTACCTTGCCAGATCTTGATTTTTTTTTAAACAAGAGTATTTGTAAAATACCTTCAGTAGATTTTATTTAATTTTTTACAGTTAGGCATGACATTCGAGAATATAATTCTAATATTATGGTTTTGTAAAACACTTTTATTAGCTTCACTTGTAACTAACAATGTAATCAAATCTTAGAAGTCAATTTTAACCTACTTCTAATTGTCGTATCGAATTGAAAACTTGGTATATTTAATTTGTAATCCTGAGGACAATGCGATAATTTGATATCATCAACCTGATCTGATGATGGAGCCAGGAGATGGATGGTGAACCTCCTCAGTGGCTACTCGTAAACCCATCGAGCTTGGGCTCATTTGATTCGTTTTGACGAGTCCGGTACATGTAGATGAAACGCACAATACTGATTTTGACGGGACATTCACTGATAGATAACCAATGTAATGGAGTCAATTAGGCTAATTTTATTCTAGAAACATAAAACGAAAAAGAGGAAAAAAAATTTAATTACAATTTTCAATAGTTTTTATTTTGCCGTATTAACCTAGTACCTATGATAGTTTTGTCATTAAACAACGTAATGTTATCAATATGTTAACAAAAAAAAGCTTAGTAACAAGGTTCAGATGATGAAGCTAGGAGGAGGATAGTAGAAATCTTCAGTGGCTACTAGGAAACCCTTTAAGTTTGGGCTCATTTGATTCGTTTTAACGCGTCCAATAGATGATTATGATTTTGATTTTGATTATCTTAGACTAAAAAGTAAAAAATAAAATATATGGGTGGTTCTTCAAAATTTGATTAACTTGCTGTTAGCAGCAATTTTCTTATATATTCATTATCTATTTTATCCATTGCAACTACTAAGAGACAGTATAAAGTTCACGGAATTTGGTCACTCAGTTTCATTTAGATGACAATATTTTTTATACCCGAAAATCGCTTTTACTTACCCCAAATATCAGTCCCTAGCCATGTAAGATCTCCCAAATTAAGCAAGCATATATTATAGCTTAAAAAACTAAAAATCTCACTTTTTAATAGCTTAAGCTCGCGACTTCGTCCGCGTAGAAGTCAAAAATGGTTCTAATAGGATTTTTAATTAATTTTATATGTTTTACGTTATTAATTTTGGTATCACTACATAGTATAAAACAAAGTCGCAGGTCCAGTTGATAGCGATGATGGCTCAGTGGTAGTGACGTCGGCTTGTGATCCGTAGGACGTGGGTTACAATCCTACAATGAACCTGAGCTTTCGGTGAAGGAAAACATCGTGATGAAATCATAGCTTGGTGGTAGGGTATTTTCCAACTTATCAGTGTGTTCCAGCAGCCTCACTTGAGAGCCTGTACCCAGTCCAGGTGTAGCGTGGCGTCATCTTCGACCACATCGCCACTTAACATCAGGTGACTTGTGGTCAAACGCTACCCTGTAAGTAGTAAAAAAATAAAAAAAGTCGCTTCCTGCTGTCTATCCCTATGTATGCTTAGATCTTTAAAACTACAAAACGGATTTTAGTGCAATTTTCAGCTATAGATAGAGTAATTCAAGAGGATGGTTTATAAGCTTAACACATACATACATATATTATTGTACAGAAAAGCCGAAAACTTTGAAGAGTTGTAAATACTGCCCCATATTAGTATATGTATCTACAAATCTACATTGCAACATTCGAAGACGGGGCCGGTCGCTAGTAAAATAATACATTATTATGTTCAAATGTTTGAATACTTATAAAATAAAACAATCCTTATTATGGTGAAGGGATTTAAAGGGTAAATATACATGAAAGGGAAATAAGGTTTTGTTATATTTTGTGAATAAGAAGCTCGGCCTTCTATCTGGTCAAAGTTACACGGGGATATTATCTGTTTACAACGAAATCGAAATAGTACGGAACTACCACAGTATGTCTTTGTAAACAATATATTTGTGTTTTTCCTTTGGGAGCTAGAATCACCAGGCCACTCTGAAGCATGGTACACAACTGGCCGGGAGAGAAGCAGGAGAAAGCTGGCTCTGCTGCTATCACTTTGACCATCTTATCTGTTCCACCAGGAGCATAAAAAAAAGATATCACCTACACCATACATGTCTTTGTTCATTGGTTAGAGAGTCTTCACTACTTGACACTACTTACACTTTAGCTCAGGAATTGACATAGTTACTTCATACTCGTTTCCTTCAGGTATATTTTTTTTTTTTCCTATTTACAGGGTAGCGTTTGACCACAAGTCACCTGATGTTAAGTGACGATGTGGTCGAAGATGGCGCCACGCTACACCTGGACTGGGAACTGGCTCTCAAGTGAGGCTGCCGGAACACACCGATAGGTGCTTGGCGACAGATTCTTAACAAGAGGGTGGTAGCTAGCCAGGCGAGTACTAGAAAATACCCTACCACCAAGCTATGGTTTCATCACGATGTTTTCCTTCACCGAAAGCTCAAGCTCATTGTAGGATTCGAACCCACGTCCTACGGATCGCAAGCCGACGTCACTACCACTGAGCCATCATCGCTATAAAATATAGTCCCGGTTATTGTGTAAGTCTCAGACCTTGGAGGCTGAGGCAACTCGTACGGCTTTGTCTTCCTTATTGCCAATATAGCTTCTACTGGTAATGTGAATAAAAAAAACATCGATTTTTAAAATTTAATTTGGGACTTCATTATTCATAATTTAGATTGTCGATGAAAAAAAACGAAAAATAATAACAATAAATTAATTTCAAACGATTGAAATGTGCTAAAATTTTCAAAATAATCACGGTCTCCAAACGCTCCTATCCATGATTGACCGTCTTGTTTGTGACGTCATACCTATTAATGTTATTCCACGTTAGTACATGGTCGAGGGTTTCTTAGATCTCTGTCTTGATGAATAATATCGGAAATTAAGTGCAAAATAAAATGTATTGGTTAAATAGAGGTATACCTACTCTTATCATCGAGTAAATAATGTGAATAATGTGATTTTTCTCAAACATGCTTGGAATTATGAGCATTATTTTGACAACCTTCTTCGAGATAAATCGAACTTGCTGCACAGTGCAAAAATATATGCGAGCAGCGGCCAGCAAAAGTTGTATGAAAATCCATATCTGTCGTGTTTAGCGGCCAAATAAATTACAAAGAAAAGTCATATCCGTCGTGTTTAGCGGCCAAATAAATTACATAGTAAACTCATATCAGTCTGTCGTGTCATTTAAAAATGGAACTATTTTTGCTCCGAAACATGGCAACCAAGAAGGTAACTTATCAAAGGTTTTATTTAAATTCCAAACTGGCTTGCACATAGAAACCCGTTTGTTGAAAAAAAAAACATGATCACTTTAACGCGGGGAAAATTTTTGTTGTTCGTTGTTGGTTTTGAAAAGTAATTGTATTTGACAAAATGAGCTCAAGTGAAGACAATGAGTGAAGTGTGATGCTTTGCTTTGATGCTTACTTTAACTCCACCTGAAATTCAAGAGGCAGCAAGAGCCAAGTAGAAAACTTGTTACTACAAAACTCGAAAGGAAAAAGTTCTGCCCAGGTACTACTTAGTTTTTAATTTCCGCGCATTATTTGAGAAAAGTACTATACAAGCCTTGGCCGCAACTAGGCTTTGATGAACTCAAACTACGTTAAATATGTATCGTAATATTAGGTTATCCTTATCCAAATTAAGTATTATGTTATTAGGGTATTTATGTAGAAGTAAAATCCTTTTAAGTAAAAAACGTTTAGAAGTTATCACGAGTATAAGACGCTAAGAGTTGGTACCTAATGAGTTATATGCCAAAGAGTTTTTTATCAACGTAATACATAATATTCTATGGAGGCTACAGATAGGCAATATTTTATCTCGGTATTTCCACGGAAACGAGAACAACACGGGTGAATCCGCAGGGCACAGCTAGTATTATATTATAAAGCTGCAGAATTTGTTTGTTTGTTTGAACGCGCTAATCTCAGTCTAGTCGGCGAGAGCATAATTATGTCTAACTATTATAGTTATGCCACAGTAAGAAATCTTTTATTTTGAAAATTAAATTTTAATGCCGCCGCTAGAAAAGGCTCTTTATTTGTATCTTGGTATTAATTCTTATCAAAATAAATTACTTCTTATTCAAAACTGCTTCAATGATACCTTTAAACAACTTTTTGAATCATTCAAATTCGGACATTCGATTCGGAAGATATCACGAGTTTAAATATGTAAGTAGTAGAAAAAAGTTGCGAGGTAGCCTTATGCATGTAGGCGTCACTGGGGTACGGGGTTACGGGCCGTACGGGAGGAAGGATTTATGTGTGTGTATTACATTTTTTTATTTTGAAATTTCCTTTAAATACCCGTGCGAAGCCGGGGTGGTTCACTAGTTATGGGGGTGAATTGGGGGATGAAACTTTGTTTTTGAAGATGTAAAAAGTTTAGAAATTTGTAATTTAGGTAGCTTATACCCTGGATGAACACAAATGCTACTTTTTATCCCGGAAAAAGGTTCCTGCGGGATAATGGGAAGACGCGGGTGAAACCGCGGGGCGCAGCTAGTTATATTACAAAATAACGAAACGAAATAACGGAACCAGACCCTAAATGAGCAAAATCTAACAATCTTAGACGACCAACGTACTAAAATGTAGCGTCGTATCTTTTCCGGCAATTTACGAGTAAAAGTGCAAGTACATTCTTACGTTAAAATATTATGTAGAGTGCATCGCGTAGAAAGCCATGCCAAGATTTAAATATAGCGCGCATCTTGCTAGCCATTACAGTGTATTACAAGCTGCAGCCGATAGCCAAGTCACATGAAAAAAATATTATACTTGACGTTTATTGGAACTAATGATTTGACAACGATTTCCTTGTAGATCAATTTTATGTTGCACCATTGAATGCACTTTCTAGAAACTAATCTATGTACCTACACTATTATATGTAGGTACATAAATAATGATGAATATACCACGATGACTGTAGTATTTTTAATACAAATGAATATAATTAACTCGTTGCGCCCCGCGGTTTCACCCGCGTCTTCCCGTTATCCCGCAGGAACCTTCGTCCGGGATAAAAAGTAGCCAATGTGTTTATCCAGGGTATAAGCTATCTTCATTTCTTATTTTATCAAAATCGGTTATGTAGTTTCGGTGATACGTGGTAACAAACATTCACACAAACTTTCGCATTTATAATAATATTAATAAGACTGAACATGGTTTTTTGGTTGAGATAATTGCATTTTCGTTATAAACTTGTGTACAGGTTGTTTATTTTCGATTAACAACTCTACAGTCTTACCTATATTATCAAGCACTACTTTCAGATACTTACATAAAATTGTAACAAAAATCCTATCATCTCAAAAGTGACATCTTGTGAGTTGGTTCCAGTTTGCGTAACTAGGTCCAATTTTACTGCAATTTAAATTTAAAACGTGTGTTTTCAATGTATATTTATAAAAATGTAGTTTCAATTTTGAGACTGTACATCAGATGCAAAAATATAATATCGAACAATATGTAGCAATCAGGTAATTCAGGTGCTCTTGAGCTATGGAACCCTGCCGCGTTGAGCACGAGGGGGGGGGGGGGGGGGTGGGCTTACCTCGGTTAACGAATCAGGCTATCCAAAGAGGTAATATCGCTAGCATCTCGAGTACAAACCCTGAATGCAGCTATACAAATTAGGTTTTTTATTATGTAGTTATTTAATTTATTTTATCGTTACTTGTTTTGTTTAAGAGGACGCCGTGATAAACAATGAATCTGAAATCAGCTCCATACAAAAACGCAAGCGAGCTGACTAATGCCGTAAGTTCGTATGCGCCAAAAAAAAAAAAAAGGTTTTTTTCGTTTAAAATGAAAACTATCGTTAATTTTATAAAACTAAATCTGTAGTTATTTGAAGAATGTGTATATATGCCATACAAAAAAGTTTCAACTCGGTTTTGTTAGTTTTCGATCATTGTTTGTCTGCTATGAAAGTTAACCAATCGTGTTATCCTTCCGACGATTTGATATCAAAAACATGATCTTTAATGCACATAAATATTAGCTCTGTATGTTTTGTAATAGCTGAGAAAAAGGAAATCCCTGCAGCCAATATTGCCAATTTCTCGTCATAAAATCCTTTTTATTTTTGATTCTTTATATAATTACTAGCTGTTAGCTGCTACAGTTTATAGCTAATTAAATTTAAACGCGGAATAACCGAATTATTTTATAAGAAAATGTATTGACAATAGTACGGGCCTCGAGCCTGTAGTGAAAAACTTAATCAATAAAAAAAAAAAAAAATACAGTTTATAGCAATAAAAAGTAGCATATGTCCTGTCTCAGGCTCTAGACTGTCTGTACCAAATTTCATTTAAAAAAAATAAATTAGGCGTGAAAGCGTAAAAGACAGATAGACAGAGATACTTTCGCATTTATAATATTAAGTAGAGATAATTAATAGGCAAAACTACGCTAACTCCAGACTCTGAACCTGCCTGAAATTGTTCAGGATAGAGAGGAGTAGTAAGTACCTACTCTCTCTCGGAGGCCAAGACATCGGAGTTATAGTTAGTTAAATAATAAATAATCAATTTTAATAATGATCATGATGATACTAAATTTTGTATACTTTTTATATCAGCGTTATAAAGTGACTTGAATCATATTATAGAACTTTAAAATTGGAAGCTTGACGGTGACATTATGATGTCGTATAAATTGAAAGCTTGCGACAGGTCAGTCGATACTACTCGATACCGGCACGTGGTTTCGATTAGTCAAAACGAGGACTTTGAAGTTGTTTGTTTCCGGAAAAGCGGTATTGAAAACAACACGTAGGTAAATTGGAAGGATGAAACATCGTATGATACACGATGTTGCTCCTACGAGTAGCTCACGGGAGCTAAAACAATGGTCCATTAAGTTCTCTTTTTACATAGTCGTGCGGGAACATTAATAATCAGAGTATGTTTACAGGAAGAATGTGAAACAATGTTTCTTTACAAGAGAGACAACACAGCCGTTAAAAGTAATGGTACCTATAACCAATATTACTTTAATATTGTTTTTTTTTACGTTTAACAAGGTAGCGTTTGAGCACAAGCCACCCGATGTGGTCGAAGGTAGCGCCGCGCTACACCGATGTCTCGACCGCCACCGACGTTTTCTGATAGTGTTCATAAACTTACATAACTTTTATAATTATGATTTGATAATGTTCATTTAATTTATTTAATAATAATCAGAACGGATTTGCCACTTACATTAATTATAATAATATGTCATAACAAAATAAATATCTAGGTCAAATAATTAACAAACATAAACAAAAATAAACTATTATATTCACAAACTTACATAACTTTTATTAAATTTCTAAGCTTCACTTTTTCCCTTTCGAGATAGTGAGTAGAAAATAAACGGTTTAGGTTTAAGGAATTAATTAAAATCAATGTCACTACTTCCTTGAGAAAACGGAACAGTGAAAAACACAAGTAAAAATTTCAACAATAAACACCTACTTCAGATTTCTTAAAGAACCATTGTCAAATTGGAACAGGGGAAGCACCAGCTTTCAAATAAAAAAAGAATCATCAAAATCTGTTCTTCCAGTCGAAAGTTCTGTACCTACCTCAGACCTACAAACATTAAATGGTTCGGTTAACCGGACTATATCGCGACTGTACCACGGGCAAGAAGTGAAAATAACAGTCGAATTGAGAACCTCGTGTACACGTTACTGGTATGTCGCAAGTTCTTGAATGTTGTGGTTCTTGGACATACCGGCTTCCTCACGAAGATTTCCTGCACCGTTTTGAGGCATGGCAAATCAGCACATAACTTATCAAATCATTGTTGCAGGCTGAGATGGGGTTCGAACTCAGCGACGGCGCCTTGCAAGTTGCTTGCATTACCATTGCTCAAACTTTTATTCTACTACGATGGAACGTCATTGAAAATAAACTTACTCTGTTTGAGCGCTTAATTAATTTACCCTGTCTATTGACAGGCGTAGGTGTAACTCAACTGGATCATAATAAACCAGAGTTGAAGAGATAGGGTCAACAGTTTCTTCTCATCCAGGTATCGTCATCTAACGTCGAAAAATTTCCATCCTGTAATCATTTCTTACATCAAATTTGCATGTCACGCGTTTCGTAGTGGTTGAACAAAAGTCACGAAGTAGTATCGTCACTAGATAATCCACCTCTGTAGAATGTCAGGACACACGGCTACCTCCACGTTCCGTACAGTAGCCAGGAGTGAACTTTCATCAAACTTCAAGCATTACAATATACTAGCTGCGTTCCGCGGTTTCGCTCGCATGGGCTGTAGTTCATCGGAATAAAACGCTCCGTTTTATTCTAATTTGAATACTTCCTGACATGTTTTCAATTTTTCTCTTCTTAAGAACCTTACTTGGACTTCAAAGAACACAACAGAAAACAAGTTAGCGACATTGTTCCATCCGTTTACGCGTGATATGCGATGACCAAGGGAAATAGAGATTCATATATATACATATATAGTCATATATTTAGATATATTTTATACGGACAAAATTGTCGCACACTTAACGTCATGGTATCAGTATTGTTCAAGTTGAGATTGTAATGCACGTGATCGTATTTCTGCCATAAGTACAACCATAACATCCTTGTCTTGGATAAACATTTTAAACCCAGCAATATCCAACTCCCACGTTCCCTACAAACGTTGCAATGTGCACATCAAATGATTGTTGTCTATACTAATATTATAAAGAGGAAAGATTTGATTGTTTGTTTGCTTCGAATAGGCTCCGAAACTACTGAACCGATTTGAAAAATTCTTTTGCTGTTGGAAAGCTACACTATCTGGGGCGGACATAGGCTATATTATATATTTTTTAAATAAGGGATGCTTTCTAAAACTACAATAATGTAACCCAAGGTGTAAAAAAATTACTTAAAATATGATTTACATCGCGTGCGCTGCGAAAACTGTTGATGATAGTTTAATATAATGTACTACGACTCTGTAGAACACATTATTATTATTTACAAAAAGTGTCGGGACAGTATATGTCTAACTATTATAGTTATTCCACAATAAGTGTTCTCTTATTTTATCAATTTAATTGAAATGCCACCTCTAGAAAAGGCTCTGTATTTGTATATTGGTATTAATGCTTTTTAAAATAATGTATATTCAAGACTGCTTCAATGCGTTTATATAAGTTTTTGAATTATTCAATTTGGACATTCCATTCGAAAGATATCACGATATTATAAAAAAGTTGGGTGGTAGCCGCTCACTCTGCTCGGCTAGCTAGGCAGCAAGCACCTTATGCAATGTAGGCGTCACTGGGGCACGAGCCGTACGGGAGGAAGGGTTTATGTGAGTGTATTCTAATTTTTTTTTACTACCCGTGCGAAGCCGGGGCGTCCCACTAGTATGATATAACTTAGATATCACCCAAGCTCATTGCGAATGGTAGAACTGTTTACTAATTAAAAATTCACATAATTTTCCTTCAAACTAGAATATGTAATATTTTTTGATATCTACACTAGTTTCATAAAGAGCTCAACTTGCAGAAAATATAGAGCGCTGCGGTTGTAGAAAATTCAGCCCTTTTTCAGTCGGCAATTTATCCAACACGCATTACGCCGTTGAATTGCAATACTGGTGTCGATTCGATTTTGCATTCTCTAAAACTAAGTTAAGTTTGACAGGTCTAATAGTATTGCTGTCTTTTTCTAACCACTGAAGTAAAAAAAGGACAGCATTACTCATAGACCTGTCAAACTTAGTTTAGTTTTAGAGAATGCAAAATTGAATCGACACTACTTATTTATTTAACATCATTAGTATCATTGCGAGTATATGTACCTAGATAAGAACAACAAATTGTGCAATGATGACAATATAAATAAGGCACAGTCAAGTAGGCATAGTTTCTTGTAACATGAATTTATTTTACAAGGTTTAACAAAATAAAATGTAGTATGGCGTTCATTATTTGTATGTAAATAGATGGGAATACAGTTAAGATTTGCAATGATACGAATTATGCCACTCTTGAAAGTAGCTTCAGCTTATCTATAGCTTTAATTATCCAGCTACGGTCTTATATGCAAAAGTTTATGTAAATATGTTATTACTCAGTGCCATAACCGCTGAATGATTCATGAAATAAAAATCTTTAGGTGCTGTAATAGAAAATAGGGTCGGTACCGGAATATATACTTGATTTACCTATAAATCCACTGGTGTATGACCTGTGCAGCTAATTTATTATCGTATAACACTATTTTATTATTCATCGTCTCTATGCCCGAGAAGAACATCGGTAATAATGACCTAGTTTGCCAAAAATTAAACGTCACGCTATTATACAGAGTTAATGAGTCGACTAAAACCTGAAATAAATGTGTTCTATAAAAGGTTTAGTGTATGTTTTTTTTTTTCATTTTGCAAAACAACTCATTTTACTAACTTTCAGTTTTTTTTATTTCATAAAGGGTAGCGTTTGATCACAAGTCACTAGATTGGGATCTGGCTCTCAAGTGAGGCTGCCGGAACACTCCGATAGGGGCTTAGCGACAGATTCTTAACTTGACGGTGGTAGCTAGCTAGTAGAACATGCGCTCTACCACCAAGCTATGGTTTCAACTCGATGTTTTTTCTCCACTGAAAGCTCAAACTTACTGTAGGATTCATACCCACGGATCGAAAGTTGATGTTAAGAATCTACTGTGTTTTACTCTTTTGTAAATAGTATATTATGTATGTATATACCGATACCTACCTATACACTTGTAGGTACCTAACTATAAAATTGTACGACAACACAGTGGAATTTTGTAGATTTACCAAAGCATGCGCTTATGCGTAGGTAAGTATTTAGTTTTGCCTATAAAAGTATGTGACGGGTTTGTGTTGCTGCTAAGGCTATCTATAATATGTATCACATGCATTTTATCTCAGTTATTCGCTAATAAATCATACAATGCATCTAATCGAAAGACGTTGGCACGTCTAACGTGAAACATAGCACAGTGGGATCATTTGGACCAGCACTATAGGTAATTAGGCATTACTTTGTTATTGTCATGGATCGAGGTACGTCTCATATGAATATCTTATAGTACCTACTTGTGCAATTGCATTTGTCACGCATTAGCTTACAAATAATAAAAGCAAATAAATAAAATAGAAAAACTAAAGCAAAAATAATAAAATTTGCATTTGAGAGTACATAAATACCTAAATGTATCGCAAACAAACATTCGCTGCATAGAAATAACGGAGTAGCACGCAAAGGTACTCACACTTTGGGTAAGGGAGGCTGAAAAAGCGCGGGCACCGGCATCGGTGGCGGCATCAAGGACGGTAGCTGCTGCGAAGAGGTTAGCAGGCGCGTGAGAGTCGGCGACTGCGGCGAGATGTGGGGCTGCGCTTGCGGCGGCTGTGGCGGAGGCATTTGTTTCTCGCGGTAATAAGGGTCGTACTCCGCAAACTGATAGGGGTCGTAGGGCAACGGCGGCGGGGCAGTCAACCACTCGCGCTCTAGCAGCGACCAATCGGCCATGGTTGACGGAGGAACACTACGCAGTGGCAATAGTGAACGCGTGCATCAGCGGACGCATCGCGCGCGCACTGACGCCCGTCCCTCGCCTCGCCCGCTCTACCGCTGCCGCTACATATGCCGATGCAACACATAAACAACACTGCAAAATCCTTTATCTGCCCGCTTCACGGTGCACTCGCGATCTACGTAGTTAGCCGGCGACTGATAAAGGCTTACATCGTGCTGCGTTAATACTACACAAATTATGTCCTTAGGAGACTCGAGCGCTAGGTGACCTCCGGCTTCTATACCTAGCGCTATATGCAATCCAGAAAGATAACAAAATATTGAATCTTTTAATGATAGCATCGACCTAATTCAATTGAACATTGTCAATTAAATTGTGCCAACAGTTAATATATAAATAATTAATTAATCATTCCATGTTTACGAGACATATCAAAATGTAGTTAGTACTGTTGCTCAAGTCACTTAATTTAAAATAATGTGTCCTAATTACGTTGTAACAGTATACAAGAAACGACTGTAAGCTATAGGAAAAATAATTAATAGTAGGTAATAGGTATACCTACTTCTATCGGTATTTAGAACTATGTACACTAGAATGTTTTAACTATCCAAAACTTAGATAGACCTTAGAATATGGCTGCTTACAAAGTTCAGGGCAAGTAGGTAACAGGTAGGTACACTTAATGAATATTGTTCACATGTAAGATTGGCTCGTGTTACGTAATTGACCATTCTTGTGCTACAGTGGGTGCATTACACGCGCTGCAAATTTCACATGAGGTAGAGAACACGTAGGCCGATATAATTATATTTCTTTTATAATAACAATATTTATTTCTACACTAGCTGACCCGGCGAACTTCGTATCGCCAATAAAAGTCACCTTTTAAACCTTTCCTGAACTCCCACAAACGTTTCAAGATCAAAACTATCCAAATCGGTTCAGCCATTCTCGAGTTTTAGCGAGACTAACGAACAGCAATTGCTTTTTTTTAAGAATAAATAAGATTAGAATGTCAATAAATTACCTTCTAGTTTAGGCAAGGGCAGTGACTCATACACCAGTACAGGTTTTGATAGTTCACAATAACTATAAAAGTTTTCGTTTCCTTACGTTTTTTTCAGCGTGCTTTACCGAAACTTGGAGGAACTAAAATCGGTAATCTGAAGACTGTATATTTGCAAAGAACTGCTTGGCGTTTAAATAGCTGGCAAAAGTGTGGTATTTCTCCAGGCGACATTGGTCTGTAACATTTTCATTTAGACTTTTTAGCAGCAATCGAACTGTCGACATGTAAATTTTGCTTTTATTTCCAAAACTTGTGTTTCTTCGAGTAAGAATGTGTGATAATGGTGGATTATTTTATTATGTGTTCGTTAATGTGTACGAGTGTCGGAAATTGAAATAAAGTCGCTAAAAGTGACTTTTCTAGTTGCTCCAAAAAGTTTGTGTAAAGTTTAAAAAAAAAGGGGACTACCCTCTTTGACCCGGCTTGCTGGGTCCCATCAACTCATCATCATCATCAACACCTTCATTAATACTTGATACTCTCTGAGTTTGATTTATTTAATACTTAACACTGGCAAATACACTAATCGTGTGACCTCATAACAAAAAAAAAAACATTTATTATCCTTCCTACTAAAATTATGAACGTGAAAGTTTGTGAGTATGGATGGATGGATGTTTGTTACTCTTTCACGCAAAAACTACTTAACGGATCTGAATGAAATTTGGAATGGAGATAGCATACCCTGGGATAACACATAGGCTACTTTTTATCCCGGAAAGGTTCCTGCAGGATAACTAAGTCGGGGCGCAACTAGTATGTCATAGATTATGATAAAGCTATATGTATACGATTATGCACGAAGAATAAGAAAAGTACCTACACGCACGAAGTGACTGATAACCTCGTGATAGCACGGCGAGTCGAAGCGAAGGAATCACCGCCTCATCTCGGGTAAGGTGCCTCGTCCCATATAGGTATATGTCACCACGTACAAAGTTGCAAATACCAAACACTTCTTGTTTACCATTAATCTTATGCATTATTATAGATACTTATTAGAAATCATCGATTAGGGTCGGGCATTCGATTACTATACATGTAGAGCAGAGGAAAACGTTATAAATTAATTTATTATTGCAGCTGCATCGATTGATAATAATAATCAACTTCAACGTGAGCTTGTTTTTCTTATACAAAACGGACTGTGCTGTGCTTATTACAGTTTCTAGGATTGGAAAATAGTAAGAAAGGTTAGTTCTTTTATTTTATCAGTTTGTGTGAATACGGATTTGTATCTGTAATATATGCAAACTAACCTGTAGGTATGGGGCGTCCATTAATTATGTGAGGTGTTCTAGGGGGGAGGAGATCAAGTTAAATAATATTTCCAAATCTCACTTAGGGGGGAAGGGGGGTCTTGGCAAATATCACGTAGTTATTTTTCTCGCAAAAAACGGTGTAAAATTGCGTAACATTTTTTTTTTTTTTTTTCAAACACTTTCTCTTAATAATCAAGCACGTTTAGAAGAATAGAAGTTTTGAAGAATCTCACGTGAGATTAGGGGAGGGGGGAGGGAGTTGAGGAAAATCTTACGATATCTCACCAAGAGGGGAGCGGGGGGGTCCAAAAATTCTTAAAATGCCTCACGTATTAATGGACGCCCCCTAATAGGTACCCGCCTTAATAAATGTTCCCAATCCAGGTGTAGCGCGGCACCATCTTCGACCACATTGTCACTTAACATCATGTGACATATGGTCAAATGCTACCCTGTAAGTAGTAAAAAGGATCATGACGCAGTGGGTACCTGAAGACGGGCAACGTCGCCGAGGCAGGCCCCGAAAAAGATGGCGTGATGACCTTGACTCATTTGAAGAGCAGTGGCCTAAGGTTGCGGGTGATCGAGATATCTGGATGAAATGGGGAAGACCTTTGCCCAGCAGTGGGACAGTATAGGTTAAAAATAAAATGGCAAATGGGGTTAGTGTCAGTCAAGTCTATAGCTTGGTGGTAGGGCATTATCTAGTGCTCGCCTGGCTAGCCACCACCCTCAACTTAAGAACCTGTCGCCAAGCAGCTATCGGTATGTTCCGGCAGCCCCACTTGAGAGCCAGTTCCCTGTCCAGGTGAAGCGTGACGCCATCTTCGACCACATACATAGTCACTTAACATCCTTGAGACTTGTAGTCAAATACTATGTTAAAAATATTGTCTTTATTGAACAAACTTACGCAATATTCAACACTAACGTAACCGTAGCATTGAAATAAGAGAGAAACATTAAACATACTTTAGATTTAAGCTTTAAGCATTCTAAGCATTCTAATTTTTATTGCTGGACTTTACTTTTTACTTGTTCTTTTTTTCCTTTTACTCACCAGTGCTTAAGAACTAACTACGCTCTTGGAAAATAATTATTTATTTATATTTTAACTTGCATATTTTTCTTAACATCTTCATCTTTTTTAACAAGATCTTCGTACATATATGTACCAATACTTCAAGCAACTAAATCATTTCATTTCATTTCACGTCGCGCTATCTTCGTGCTACGTTCCTTCCTTTCTTTTCGCAGTTTAATTTCGCCTTCATTTACCTATTCCATATAGCCTCAGCGCCGCTTATTTCTTATTCTCATAATGTTAACGGAGTTGTTATTATTATTTTATTGCACAGCGTAAGAACGTACATTAATGTATATTCATTTATTTGATTTTGTAAGTGCATACCTAATATGTAAATTGTTTTTGTTTAAAAATAAAAAAGTATTTTGTCTATACAGATGTGATACTGCTACACGAATATGCTGCACTAACAAAAGAGACGCCATATGAGCAATAACAAGCAAAAACAATACCTATATAATTGTAATGAAATGTGAAAAGTCGTTAAACAAACATCAATGACAATAAACTAACGATAATCCAAACAAAACCAAATACTCACATTATAAATCGAAATTTTAAGTCTGAAAAACTCCTGATATTAAAAAAAAAAAATCTATACTAATATTACACAGAGGAAAGATTTGATTGTTTGTTTGCATCGAATAGGTTGCGAAACTACTGAACCGATTTAAAAAACAAATTCACTGTTGGAAAGCTGCACTATCTGTAACGGACATAGGCTTTATTATATTTCCAAAAAAATTAGGGATCCGTAAGAAAATAGCTATTTTGTAAACCAAGGTGTGAAATCGAAAACCTATTTTTGCGTGCGCTGCAAAAACTATTGACAATAGAACAAAATATTGTATTACGGGTTTGTAGGTACCAATAATTTCTACAAAAAAGTCCGCGAGAGCATATGACTAACTATTATAGTTATGCCACAATAAGTCTTTTTTATTTTTAAAAAATAATTTCAATGCCGTTTCTAGAAAAGACTCTTTATTTGTATCTTGGTATTAATCCTTATAAAAATAAATTACTTTATATTCAAGACTGCTTCAATACCTTCATATAAATTTTTGAATTATTCAATTTGGACATTCCATTCGAAAGATATCACGATATTAGAAAAAAAAGTTGCGTGGTAGCCGCTCACTCTGCTCGGCAATGTAGGCGTCACTGGGGCACGGGTCGCACGGGAGGAAGGGCTTATGAGCGTATATTATAATTTTAAAATTTGAAATTTTTGTTATTGTTATTTTCGCTAGTGTAGATATAATTATGTACGAGTATCCAGTTGACGATTTCACGTGGTAAAAGAAAATACGTTTGACGTTGGTAGCCAAATTGGTAGAACACTTATAAAAGTAGAAATCACTTACCTTGAAATACAGAGAGGAATATCGTCCCCCGAAGGAAGGGAAATCGGCAAAGAAGTGGGGCCATCGGAGTCCAGAGAAGACGAATCCCGGGGCACCACCTTCAGCCCCCGGATGTAGCTCCGTGTGGCGCATGCCACTCGTGGACTCCGAGCCTGGGTATTGGTCGTCCTCATCACACCTGCTTAACAGAAAATTCTCGGTATAACAGAATATTTTCGATGTAACAGAAACGCATTTAATAAAATACGCAAACGCTTTTGTTGCTCGTTTTAGATTATGTTATCGATTTCAAAATCTGCTTTCAGAAATCGGAGCGGTTTGCTAGTTTTTACTATTTTCATATTTATACTTCTGACTTCCGCTTGTAATGTGTCACTTATATACCTAATGTAACCTATATTACTAGATACACGTATGCGACACACAAAACATACCTCTACGATACTGCTTATTCAACAATCATATGCAAGTTAGATACCTACTTTATTACGCATAGAGTTTGACAAAAAAGTCACTTTAAATTATGTTTCCAGGTTTCGTCTGTATTCGGAACTCGGCAATATGCGACAGATTCATAACCTGAGAGTCGTAGCTAAACATGCGAGCAATAAGAAAATGCTACCAAGCTAAGGTTTTATCACGATGTTTTCCTTCACCGAAAGCTCAAGCATGATCAGTACCCCTAGTACAAGTTTTGAAAACGATAAAAGTTTTGGTAAACATCGACGTTTTCCACTGCCGACTTGTCAAAGTGGCAACACGATTCACACAATTCACAATTCGAGCCCACTACGGGTCACAGTCCAACCTCATTACCTACCAATATCGGGAACCTAGAAAATATTTTTTTTCAAATAGACATTACATATTACAATTCCCGTTTGCATACTATCCAAACACTTTCGAAAAATAGAATAAAACCAAAATAGAAAAGGTACATTCCTCACACGTTTTTACCACCAAATATTCCCCACAATATTGTCGTCTATTACAGATATACCTATCTACAACTATACGACACGTCCTTCATGTAAGTATTTAATAATTTGTTAGCTGTATAATTAGAATAATTACCCTATATCTACGCTATGTTACGTATTTCCAAATATACAGTGAAACCTGGTTAAGTGAGACCTCAAAGGACCTGATTCTGATAAAAGTACATGTTTTAGTTTTTGTTGCCCTTCAGAAAATTGTGATTTTATCTTTATTCTGAATTATTCTACAAAGAGTAGAATAGAAGAGAAGATAAAAAGAGAAGAAGATCGAAGAGTAGATTTTGGCACATTCAATTCAACTCAGACTTCATCGCGTGTCTTCCCACTTTCAGAAAAGGATACTAACTTCAGTTTTTCACGTACTGATAACGAGTTGAGCCTTTATTTCGACATTTTTCAAATAAACATCCGTATGATAGTAAAGCAAAACTAAAACTGAAGGTCATTAAGGCTCAAAATTAGTTATGGGTGGAATTTGCGGCTAGAATTAGAATAAGTAAGTAAACAAACATTCAGTTACAGAGGTAAATGCATATAATATTCACTCGCTGTCTCAGTTATAGAAGTAACTATGACGATAAAATCGAAAGGACGAATCCCAGATATAGAGGTTTGCTAAGTCCCACTAACAGAGGTAATTCAGTGCCAAAGTGGTGGGACCTCAGCATGAGTACCAGTAATAGAGGTATCTCACTTATCCAGGTCCCACTTAACCAAGTTTCACTGTATAATTAAAAAAAAGCATCGAATCGATAATAGATTAATTTTGTCACAGAATAGATATAATAATATAGTACGGGGTGATTTTACGAGTATAATCGACTAATTGCGCCCCGCGGTTCCACCCGTGTCTTCCGTTATCCCGCAGAAACCTTTTTCCGAGACAAAAAGCCTATGTGTTAATCCAAGGTAAAAGCTATCTCCATTCCAAATTTCATTAAAATCGGTTTATTATTAGTAGGATAGGATAAGATTTCAACATGTTAGTGAATTTTTGGCACATCACTATCACTACTTATTATAAAACAAAGTCCTCCGCGCCGCGTCTGTCTGTTTGAGTTTAACTCAAAAACTACTGCACCGATTTTCATGCTGTTTTCCCCAATAGATGGAGTGGTTCTCAAGGAAGGTTTTAGTTTATAATTTGTCAAGTTTTTGTATACATTGACTAAAATATTATGATATTTGTTGGAAAGGTCAGAAAAAAAATGCCGTCTTGGAGCTTTCAACGAAAACGCTGCCTAAACCCTGAGGTATAACAAAATGATGTATGGTGGCATTGTGTATCTTATACAGGTTTACAAAAAAGTCCGCGATGGCATATATGTCTATCTCTTAACATACTACTTTTTTACATTTCAAAAGATGATAGAAACGGCAAACAACGTCAGACCATGTTATCCATAATTTTATATTAATCCTTATGCAAATAAATCACTTCATATTCAACATTGGTCCAATACCTGTAGATTACTTTCTGAATTGTTCAAATCAGACATTCTGTTCAAAAGATATTACGAATTTAAAATGTCAATCTAATAGAAAAATACACGAACCGCGCCCCCGCGCCGCCATCCATGACCAGAGGCCCCAGCGCAGCGGGTAACGCGACGGGCACCGAAGTGCGGGAATAATTATGATTATAGTGCGAAACGTATTCTTTTCGACGTTAGCGGGTTCATACCTACTGTTTTTTTTTAACATTTTTCAATGTACAGAAATGGCGCTGTTTCAATTCAATTATGATAATATAATAGATCACGTGGGCGACCTGCCACGCAGCTTCACCCACGTGAATATTGTATTACGGGGTCATATAGGGTGTTTCCACCGGAAGACGTTCTGTAGGTAGGCCCCCCACTAGGTGGACCAACGACATTGCAAGAGTTGCAGGGAGCCGATGGATGCAAATGGCTAATAGCCGTTCATGGTGGCGCTCAAAGGGGGAGGCCTATATGTGTTCAGCAGTGGACTTCTTCCGGCTGATGATGATGATGATGATAATAGGGTTGTTTAGTGTTTATATTTCAAAGAGTCCTTTCATACGCGCATACAATCGCGTATTACGTTACAAAAAGAACAATAGGTATACCTACTCTCCAATTTTCTAGCGGCTTAGGCTCCTCAGTGGTCTATCGACAAACTCTTTTACCTTTTTTTCTACTTATAGGGTAGCGTTTGACCACAAGTCACCTGATGTTAAGTGACGATGAGGTCGAAGATGGCGCCACGCTACACCTGGACTACGAACTGGCTCTCAAGTGAGGCTGCCGGAACACAGCAATAGGTGCTTGGCTTGCTTGGTTTTTACTTTTCACCTTTATGTAGACTAGCAGTTGCTAGGATATAGAATTGTTAGACGAGCGATAAGATTCTACCCTCGATGCAGTTATTATAAAGCACCCTCGCACGTGACGCCTACATGCCAATGTCGGAAGGAGATTACTTTTATAAGGGGTAGCCGATTCTTGTAAAATCCTGAAACGTGTTTTCTTAGTTTGTAATAAAGAGTACCTATATTATTTCGTAAGTTTGACATCTTTAGCTTGTACTAAATTAGAAATGAGGTTCCCGTAAAATTGAAATTTTAGAAATACGCTAATATTGTGTTCTTTAAATAAATATAATTTACCAATAGTTGATATTGCACGGTTAAATATTATTTCAAACGATGATGAACGATATCTTAAGAATATATATATTTCATGTTTCGGAGGACTGTTGGTCACAGTATTATAAACCTCATCAAAGTCTCATGTTCATTGAGTCATTATTTCAAAAATTTCATACAAACCTGGACCCTCCGTTTATCTGACCTACATAATGGACAATACGCGCAAAATCCTTTCTTCTTACGCGTCTACTTGTACGTTACTCGGAGACCATACTATTCAAATTTCAAGTTTGTTGTCTGCGGTTAGACATGTGCGAACCGGCCTGTTCTTCTATAGTATAAAGCCCTGGCTTCGCACGGGTAGGTAAATATAAATGTTTGGAGTGCTGCTCCAAGCACTGCGGGGAAAACACTCTCAGGGAAGACTTTACTCTCTACAGCGAAGAGCCCTATGTATTTAGCTATATACACACACCAACTAGCTAGAGCCATCGATTTTTTTTGCTCGAGTATTTTCCACTAGTAGACTAGTAATAGTAGACTATAGATGGTGATGATGAGGGATTGGACTATAATTTATGTTTTTGTCCACTAATGGCTACACTCGGAGACGTCAACTATCGCTAATTGGAATGAAATTCTGTCAAAATCCATACAAAGTATTTAATATGACGTTAAGCAGCATTGCTGTTCGGATTGGATGGAGTGGATGCTGGTCAAATTACAGGAAAACGAGGATTCATCTAGCTTACAAGTCGTCTAACGCAATGCAGTGACACTTACGGCCGATCCCAATAACCGATCTATCCACGATATAGCACTTCCTAAATAGCTGAATGTACTAGTATATACCAATATATACTCTTTGGATGAACGGGATCTACATGGTATAGGGTTATTATAGGCGACGGCGCTTAAGACTTTTACGCCCGAAATTAATAATCGATCCTGATCAGTTCTCCGCGGTTTTGGATTGATATGTCATGTAATATATATATTATGTCATTATATAAATAGGGTTTGACATATTATGACATGATATATCGATCCAAAACCGCGGATAACGGATTAGGATCGACAATTAATTTCAGGCTTTAAGGCGCTGGTTCCCAAGATAAGCTGAAAAACGGGGTTAATTATAACTATCGCTCTGTGTAATTCTGGTCTAAGAAAAATCTATTAAAAATATATGTTAATCTACTTGATATATAGCAGAATACCTTTAGGCCGAAAAATGTCATAAATATAATATTTATATATAAAAAATTGTTTAATCAAAAACAGAGGTAAATATACAACAAATCAAATATATACAATTGGATAAAAAATTAAACTAAATACTAAAGCTAAACTATCTATATAAAACTAAACATCTACCAATAAAAAACCTGATTTAGGTCGCTGCCTACAGGTAGAGTGCCCAAGAGACTGGCGACATTACCTCTTTGAATGGCTAGGCTGATTCGTTGATTGTATATCGTTATGTATTATATATATTATTGTCGTTGATTTATATATTGAAAAAAAATGCGCAAAGAGCCCCTTTTTTAAAAAGTTTAATACTACTTTACTCCTAAACTATATATGCAACAAAGACTTGTTAATACCATCAGCGTACTAAAAAATATAATACCCAAAACACCTACAGGTCATTTTTGGAAATACTGCTTTAATTATTTTTTGCGAATTATTAACGTATGTATTTCATACTCGCTAATCGGCACGTACACCCCTCAGTCGCCCATAAAGTCAGTGCGGGATGCTTTCACCTGATCAAGCAAGGTCAACGGCGTATGGCAGGGCCTTAATGAGGAAAACTCAAGATAAAGCAGAGATAAAGGTAGCAAGTTCTGTCATCTAGCGGAATTGGCCGGAAACTAATTCATTTTCACGTGCGCGGGCGCTTCTTGCCCGTCGGTCTGTATCTTTATCCAACATACTATATAAAACTCGCTTAACTGCCGATAGAGAGCGCTATTACCATTTTATCAAATATCTATGTCTAAAAAAAGTATGTATATATTTTCAAAAAAATGTTGGCGTGTTTAAATATCGTCTTCCTATTTCATTCTTCGGAGGGTACATTCAACTATTGGTCCTGGCTGTATCAGTCGTAAAGCCACGTCGAATGCCATGGTTATCTAAATAAAACTGTAGGGATTTTAAACTTATGAAGATTATATTTCATTCATTCACTCCAAGAATGAGAGTCCAATAATGGTTGAAGGTTGAAGACCAGTCTGGAGTTCAAAATTCAAATGTCAAAATAAAGCACAAGCCCACCCCCAGCCAAGTTAGATATTAACCCGCGGTAGCGATTGACCACAATAAAAAAAATAAGAACATATGTAGGTAGTTTATATTTTTTCAAAATAATAAAATATAAATCCTTTAGAAGACCTATCAAATCTTTTCATTATAATATATTACGACATAATATTTATAAAATTTAATTAGGCCAGTGGCCGCCAGTATGTCTCATATATCCCGTCCCGGTCCCGTAACCATGACGACCGAGTCGAAAAGTGCACCGAGCGCCCCTTCCAATCTAAACATACGTTGATAGGCAGGGTCATTCACCTCTGGACTAAAAACTTACAATTTACCATTTATCTATGAAAACTTTACTTATAAATACTAAAAAATACTTAAATTACGAACATCCGTACATAAAAATTTATTTATTATCTATAACAAACCTCCAGCCAAAAATTCCCAGGGATTCTCAGCTCATCTTTTCTATCCGTATTTACCTATATCGATTCATTTTGCTGTTACTTCATTCACATAATATATCTAATATTAATTTCAAACACATTTCGCTCGTATTTTATTAAATGTTTTTTTTTATTTTTACTTAAAAAAGTTATGATAGCTACACTGTTGAATCTAGAGCAACCTCGACGATACGTAAACAATGGAGCTGGTGCCACCTAGTTAAAAATAAGTGAAACACGCGTCTTCAAGAATATCTGACTATGAAAATGTAATAAGTATAAAGGAGCATAGATTGACACAAATGTTGAGAATCATGACTTCGTAGCGCTTATCGTTTCTGCTAGATGGCGCAATACTACATCTTTAGGTATTGTAACACTTATAGGTGTAGGTAAGAAAGATTCGCCCTCCTCCCTATATGGTCGAGGAGAGCGATAGCTGGCACATGCGTCAATTCGGGAACGGGTGCTGCTTGTGGGGTCTGGTCTGCTTTGGTTGTGATCCCGTAACCCGTTAAATTCATGTGTCCATATCACAATGTGCACAACCAAATAAGAGAAATTCTAGAAGTATAGCTTATTATAAAATATCGGATATTACTATACTATTTATATTATGACAAAAAAGCTTGGAATTGTGGTGAATTTGCTCTAATTCAATCAATTAGTATATAATAATAAGAATAAAATTGTCAATGTGATCGCGCCAAAAAAATTACCTGCCGGGCGTTTCTTGCCTATTCTTTTGCCGGCGTCAGGAGATTGGAACAGGCGTAGCTAGTTTTAAGTTTGACGTTTTAAAGTGATCACATGTATCCTATTGAATAAAGTACTATTATTACTATTATTGACTTTGAATTTGACTTTGATTATAACTGGCTAAAAAGGACTTTCCCCTATTAGGTACGAGTTTAATCAACTAACGTTCGTTGAGTAATTTACCCTATTACTATTTTTTTCTTTTTTTTGTGACTTTCATCAAGACTCGCTGTAGGGTATCGAAAATAAAAATAAAAACTGTTCAAACCAGCCTGATCCCGGAGCTGACATTTAGCTTAGTGTTTGGCGACCGGGATTTAACCAGGCAAGTAAAAAGTTAGACCTACCTAATACCTACATATTAAACATGTTTGGTTTGAACAGGGACCCTAAAGTTGCTCTTGGAAATTATACCATACTAGCTGTTCCCCGCGGTTTCACCCGCGTGGGCTACAGGTTATCGCGATAAAAAGTATCCTATGTCCTTCCTCAGGATTCAAACTATCTCCGTACCAAGTTTCATTTAAATCGGTTCAGTAGTTTAGGCGTGAAAGAGTAACAGACAGACAGACAGAGTTACTTTCGTATTTATAATAAGTAAGGGATTTAGATTATGTTCATAATATACTTTTGTTGTGGTGTAAAATAGAGTTAAAGCTCCTTTTTAAAACACTTATTACAAAGAACCTTGCATGGGAAAGTCCTGCGCGGCACTGCACCGCGCTTGTTACCTTGAGACATTAGTTTTAAGGCTCGGGTTGCAGTAGCCTCACTCTGCAGGCGACTGAAAGGGAACTAAAGCTGATATGGGAATAAAACAAAATAATATTTAGGTACGCATTACATGTATGCGAAAAAGTGATCCTCTGAGTGATTTTTGTGTTTTTGTAAATACTAATCCATTTTTATAAGGTTCCGTACCCAAAGGGTAAAACGGGACTCTATTACTAAGACTCCGCTGTCCGACCATCCGTCCGGCTGTACCTTATAAACTGTGATAGTTAGACAGTTGAAATGTTCACATACAGATGATGTATTTCTGCTGGTAATATGTTCGTAAAAATTATGTAACTAACCCTAATTTTTAGTTTGCAGTATTAAATGCTATTTGGCGATCAATTGTAACGTTGCCGTAGTATACCTCCATATTGAGTGCCTGCCGCATAAGTGACTCCTTGCACCGCGTCATAAGTAGAGTATTGACATGTAGGTAGTCTAGAACTTGCTTCTATAAAATAGTAGTTTATACCATCGACCCGCCACAGATTCGCACGTGTAGGCGAAGATTTCGCTTCTTTCCCATGGTACAGTTATTTAGTTATTTTGGAGCTATTTTCATAAATATCGCACAATAAAAATATCTTTGGTTTTACACTTACCTCTAAACCGTTTGAACTTCGATCGAGACATTAAAGTTCGAGGCTGCCCATTATCTATTAATTTGTTTGAGGAACGTAAAAATCAATTAAGTATGTTGGACTCGATTCTGTTGTGCATATTTTAAAATCAACTATGTTTGACAGGTTCCCAGTCCAGGTGTAGCGTGGCGCCACCTTCGACCACATCGTTACTTAACATCAGGTGACTTGTGGTCAAACGCTACCCTGTAAGTAATAAAAGTATTGCTCTCCTTTTCTGAGTACGGAAGTGAGAAAAAGACAGCATCACTTTTAGATCTGTCAAATTTAGTTTAGTTTTGCACAACAGAATCGATATTCGACACCATTGTTTTCTTTTAAGCAACTTTTAGCCAGACTTTCGCACTCACCGAGTTTTGCCCTGGTAATTTGGTATATTCTAGGTAAAACTTCTTTTTAAAATCTGAGTGGTCCTAAAGAGAAGGATGACTTGCGATATTTTCCCTGGTCCCCGCTATTACCACCCGCTACACACACGGAGAAAAAAGACCTTCCGAAATACCGTTTTCCTTCTGAGTCAAAAGGGAAGAATTTGTGATTCCGAAGGAAATCTAAGGTAAAAAAAGGAAGAAATCGGTCATGGAAGGTAAGACTCAGAAGGAAAGTCCGATTTTTTTTCTCAGTGCAGTCCCACCGCTGCAGCCCCAGGCGTACTCCAAATGGCATTGTCGAGTTTACCTTGAACAAAACTGCACAAAATGTACCTACTCGTAAAGCTTCAGTACTTACCTTCTTACCAACTTGCCTATATCAGTTCAGAAGTACAAAGTACTTACATATACACACATTAATTATACACGTATCTCCGGTCATTATTATTTGGCAACTAGTTATAATCTGGCTTCTATTTTTTGTTAGGTGTCGTAAAGGATGTTTGTATACGGAACTTGCAAAATCAAATAGTTAACTAACAGGAACTAAAATCAGATCAGGGTGACTCATTCTTGGTTACATTTTTTTTTGTCATCTATAATTTTTTTTTGTCTTACGGGTATTTTGTTGTCGTAAGAAACAGGTAGGTAATTGACTTGTAATTTACTTGTAAAGGCCTTGTTACATGTTCCGGTCCACTTTGAAATTTTTACCACATTTTAAACTTCATAGCATCAAAACACGATGTCTTTTTGTTTTTTAAATAGCTTTCGAAATTGTAGACAATCAAACAACGTGATCTGAAGAACTAAGTTATGTTCCCTTGAAAACCCTAATCTATGTAAAAACTTTAGCGCATAAATGTCACGTCACTATGCAATTTTTATTTCAATAAACAGCTAGGCATTGAAAAGCAGGCTGCTGCCTAGGTCACAGCTTTGTGGTTGGCCGTAGGGTCAGCTCATAATGTGTTGAATTTAAGTTTTTTTGTTATTTCTCAATTTACATTTACAAATGGTCGGTGCGATACTTAAACCTATACTTATATTTCATTGTTTTTGTAAAGTCAACAAAAAGTTAATACTGATTGGTTTCCAGGAACAAAGTGCTTGAGTGTGACGGCTGACCTTCGCTTCGAAGATGCAGCGGTTCCAGAGCATGCTTTCTGGCGCAATAGGTGGCATTGGTGTCGACAGATCAGGAAACATTTAAATTAAACCTTCAAAGAAAAAAGTTTGCAACTCAGTTGAATGCTTCGATATGCTGGTGCAATGTAAGGTCGAATCTAAAATGGAGCAGTTGGATAGAAGAGGTATAGACGCCTACACCCGTTGGTGGTAAGCGAGGTCGCTCGAGACCGCCTGTGGGCACATCGCCACACCACTCAGAACTTTGCCATGAGCTGTAAAGTCTGTATGTTTAATGTATTAGTTAACTACGCTATGCTACAACTACGACTATTGCATCACTGCGTAGATTTTGATATATGCGCATTAGGGACGAAATTGCTATGTTACTTCTGTTTAATAACATGAGGTATAGGAACTGGTTTTAACAAATATATAGTAGGTAGGTACTTTATCGTATTAATTGTTTATATCTATTTAATTACTAAGGAGTACTTTGGTCCAAGTAGCTAGTGTATACGCTACCTACGTAAATACTTCAGCTATATATAAATTGACCATGAGGCTCATTATAGGCACAATTTTATTGAGCAGAACTTTTAAATGTAGCAAAACATACTTGCCAATGTCATGTGATGAGTGAGGGAGGAGAAATAATAGTCTGCAAACCTAAACGGCAAAACCAAAAACATAAAAAAAAATGTTTTCAGGCTTAAAGTACTTTCAGCGGTTGGTATACCCTTCTTTACTAATGGTAGAATACTCTTATAAGCTCATCAACATAATTACAGCAGTCATATCACATCCTTTCAGAAAAAACTATCATATTGTTGTGGTTCCTTTTATATCGTAATAAAATCATAAATTATAGGAAAGGCGTTGGTCGCCTGTCAACCGCAGAATATGATGAATGTGTCGGCATATCTAGAAATCCACTTAAACCCTTGTCAGGTTGGGACAATTTGCTGGTTTTACTAACTGACTATAAATTATATAATACTGTGCAGATATAAAATCAATAATACTACTTGGGCCTCTAAACACGTTTTTTTTATACATTTTGAAAATATTTTGATAATTTAACCTTGAGTTTAAATTCGAATTTTAAGTACAGCCGGTAGTGCCACTTTCCGTCTCCCACCAATCGTAATACCGCACCTTACCCCGCAAGACGGTGCCGGTCCATGACACAAGGTATCGATTTTGAGGGCTGGCCCAACGCGTGGTACAGTCAACGACAAAAGTCGCTGAACAATCACACTTTTTTCTATTATCCTCACCATCTTATACGCAATTTTTTTTTGTTGTTTCATTGTGTAGTATAATTATTATTGTTTTTTTACATTTTACATGGTATTATTTTGACCACAACATAACACACCTTATGACCTTATGGTGACCTCATCATCACCTAAGGTGATACAAGGTGACATAAGGTCATTATGTTGTGGTCACAATGATATCATGTAAGATGAAAAAAAAAACAATACCTAATAATTACTGATTTGAAACACATTTGGAAAATCGAGAACGATCAGCTACTTTCGACGCTGGCTGTACCATGTATTGTGATGTGATAGCCACTGAAATCTTAATTTAGGTAATAAACATCTTATTGTGAATATTCGAAAAATAAATATAATAATTATCATGAAAACAGACAAAATAAAATGTAAGAATAATGGAAAGCCTTCTGACAGTTGAAACCAAAACCATGAATAGATGGTGCAGACGTATTTTTTGTTGCAATGAATAAAAAAGGGTTGGATGGGGCCAAAACAGCCATATACCTATAGCCCATTTTTCTTCGGTTCTTTTTTCTTTCAGCCGCGTTATTTACCACCAACCAAAGTCACTAGTATTTTTTACGTGGCAGGAGTTCCTCTGTTTTTATAAAATCCTACAATGCAAGGTAAGAAGAGATAATAACAAGAATGACAAATTAGATAAATGAAATTCATTGAAGTTTTTTTCATTGAGGTTTCTTCTTGTGCTCTTGCAAAACTTTCAAAACTATGTATAGTTAAATCTACAGATTTATGCACTTTTTTAATAATGCCTGTTAGTAAACATCCCATTGTATGTTGGTTTGACTCATTTATTTTCTGGTTTCAAAATTCTTAAATTTCATGTTTTTACAATAATACATCATCATCAGCCGGAAGAAGCCCACTGCTGGACATAGGCCTCCCCCTTGAACGCCACCATGAAAGGCTTTTAGCCATTTGCATCCATCGGGTCCCTGGGACTCTTACAATGTCGCCGGTCCACCACTAGTGGGGGGCCTAGCTTCAGAGCGTCGCGTCGTTCGTAGTCGCCACTCGAGAACCTTTTATTCTCCATCAATTATCGGTAATCCTATCCGATCCAACTAATACCTATTATAAATGAGAAAGTTTATGTGTGTGTGTGAATGTTTGTAACTATGTATCACCGTAACTACTAAACCGATTTTGATTAAATTTGGAACGGTATCTCGAGATAAACACATAGACTAATTTTATCACGGAAAAGATTCCTTCGGGATAGCGGAAAGACGCGGGTGAAACCGCGTGGCGCAACTAGTATACCATAATTATTTCTAAATTAAATAGAACAATAGTTGTTAAGCATAATGTATGACATGCTAATATTAATACTAGGTATTTTTTCCTCGCCGCGCCCAGTACAAGTTTATTGCATGCATCGCAAGTGATCGCTAGTTCACGCGACGCATTGACGAACAGCTGCAGGCTGCAGCGGTTATGGCGCAGGCATGCGGGCGCTGCTTGACCGTGTTATTTTCATATTTACACTAAATTGGTAAATTGTTACTAAACTACAGTATGATTATTACCATAACACAACTTCCAGTAGGTACCTCTCCGACGTCCAGGAACGTCAATTAAGATCCTCCTCCAACCTTTTCCTCACTCATCCTCTCACCGAATTTCCTTTTTTCATGAAATAAGCTTCCTCTCCATATAAAATAGGCAAAAACCAAAGATGTATTTAAGCGGCTTACTCGTAGGTACCTATTTCATCAATAAGATCTTAGAAAAATGAATCCTAATAAAAAAATGAATATTTGTACAATTTTTACTAAATTTTTCAACTCCATTTTATGCAGATATAATTTATGTATTACTAGTTGCGCCCCGCGGTTTCACCCACGTCTTCCCGTTATCCCACAAGAACCTTTTTCCAGAATAAAAAGTAGCCTATGTGTTAATCCAGGATATAAGCTATCTCCATTCCAAATTTCATTTGGATCCGTTTTGTAGTTTTTGCGTGAAAGAGTAACAAATAATTCAGATAGAAAATTGTACTAAATACTAAAAACTAAATTACCTATATAAAACTAAACATATAGAAATAAAAAACCTGATTTAAATCGCTGCACGCTGCCTGCCGGTAGAGTGCTCAAGAGACTGGCAACATTACCTATGGTATGTGTAAATAAATAAGAAATGTCTAAGTTTATCATAATAACTTTTCAGCGAGACACACAATTTGTTTCTTGTGCAGTAAGATTCGATTGACAACCCTCAATGCTTCACTGACACATTCGCGCGTGATACGTTTTCGACTCGTAGTAATAGGTATTTAAGACGCGGAGTTTTTATGGATTGTCTGGGGTGGTACAGGTTTTGTATTTGAAGGCATTATAGTATGACTATGTGTGCCGGCAAAATTATGCATTACAGTATACAGATTTATGACACTGTCACGAGTTATGTTCTGTTTCCCAAGAAGCTTTTCAGGTAAAGTCAAAGTCAATAAAAAGCAACCTTATTGAACAAAACAAAAGTACTGGAGTAATTTAGACGTTTGGATTTCTGTCTTGCATTATCCAATTGAACAGTTAACTTTTAGAGAGCGATGGTGGCCGAACGGTTAAGCGTGCGACTTACAAGACGCGGACACCGAGTTCGAATCCTCTCGGCCCCGCACCTATGTGCTACCCCGCAGTTATGTGCGAATTTGCCATCGCTCAAAAACGGTAAAGGAAAACATCGTGAGGAAACCGGCATGCCCAAAAACTGCAACACACAAGGGCATGCGACATTTAACAACCCGCACTGGGCCAGCGTGGTAGATTACAGCCCATACTCTCTCTCTGAGAGAAGGCTAGAGTCCCAGCAGTGGGAACGTGAATGGCTGATAATGACGATGATGACAGTTAACTTACAATTAAATACCTACATAATAGCTTGTCAAAAAGATGTTAGATAGACAAGTTCTTTGAATTGGATTTACTCATTAACTCCTTGCAAAAACCTTGGAAATGTTAATTAGCATATCGGATACCTACAGGATATCATTGTTTTAAAACATACCTAGATGGGAAAACATTTATGGTGATAAATGAGAACGTTCGATACGTACTAAAAATAAGTTTAAATAATATAGATAAATTAAAATAACAATAAATTAGATTATATCATCGCGCTGTGTCAATCAGAAACAGACAAGAGTTCTAAAGAACAACAACGTATCTTATACTTTTAATTTAATACAAGAATATACTATAAATATTACCATACAAGGTCGGGCCATTTGCTATCTTAACTAGCTTTTTGGAACAGTTTACAAATCCCCCATTGACTTTCCCCAATTCAATGGGGAATTTAGAAAAAACACTTTAAATTAGAAAAGAATTATTTTTTAATTAACACAGTTTATGTTATGTTATGTGTCAGTTATGTTATGTGTCCAAAAATTTAATCTACTTTTCAACTTCTGTTTTGCTTTCTCAATTAATTCTTATATAAAGTAAATCCATCATTAGAAGAGATGTTACTAATACTTTTTTATTCATTTTTGCATGCAACATATAAATTTGTACGCCAATTAAGGCCAAACATGTGCACTATACCTACTAAAATGTAACACCTTATTTACCCATGTTTGACAATAAATTATCTTTATCTTTATCTTTATCTAGATGTAAGTTTTAGTAAGTAAGTTAAGCAAATAACTGTAGGGTTGTGGATTTTGAAAATAAATAAAACTACTACAAAATTCAAGGATAGTGAGATTCACAAACTTATGCTGGCTTAGTAATGTTATGAAGATGGGGTTTGGTTACTGTAGTGTACTACTTTTAATAATTAAAAGCTATGATCAAATAATTAACCGTTTAAATAAATGTATGCAGCAAAGCAATATAAATTAGAGCAGTTAATGTTTATGCTTCTACAAGTCTAGTTTGATTGATCTTAATTACAATCAAATAACAAAGCACGTGTAGGTACGTTACCTAGAAAACAGGATGGCACAGAATGGTAATTCAATTTAAAAGGAACCCTGAGACCAATAGTGGAACAACCTTACTGAAAAACCTTGAGAGCTCTGTTCAAGTCTTAATTGTTAATAAAACTATATTGTGTTAAAATTAATAATAAAAGTTTAAGTACATACCTACGGTTTTTTATTAATTAAAACACAG
This sequence comes from Opisthograptis luteolata, assembly GCA_931315375.2. Classification (NCBI taxonomy): domain Eukaryota; kingdom Metazoa; phylum Arthropoda; class Insecta; order Lepidoptera; family Geometridae; genus Opisthograptis; species Opisthograptis luteolata. The sequence goes on from OV928033.1 coordinate 10,000,970, forward strand.
TCGGTTTCTAGGGTTAACAAATTATAAAATGAACACTAAGTTCCTTGTACCCTACATGCCCTTTCCTGCACGTTTCCTTTTTTAACGACTTCAAAAAAAGGAATTCTAAATTCGGCCGGTATATTTTTTTACTGTTAGATGGTTTGAGCACAACTGTCCAAGTTTCATCGCAATATCGGATTAGGTTTAGGAACACGTGCGGAACAAATAAGTAAACAAACATTCACTTATATGTACATTATTATTATACTTAGATATGTATGTGGTAGATATATTATATATATATATCGTGATATATATTTCAATAAGTCATTAATTCAGCTTACTTTCACAGTCTAGATTAATTGGACGATGCCGTAGCCGAGTTGGTAGTGACCCTGTCTACAAAGCTAGCGGTCCCGGGTTCGAATCCCGGTAAGGGCGTTGAGTGTTGGATATTTCTATCTATGTAAGTATTTCTTTCTTTATATAAGTATGTATATCGTTATCTAGGACCCATGACACAAGTTACGAGCTCAATTTGGGGCTAGGTCAATATGTGTGCAATGGTCCCCGATATTTATATATTATATTTATATTGGTCCATTGTATATAGGTATCAAAATAAATCTGCTCCATTTTTCACCACGTTACAAGGGTGAATTATTATACTTATGCCTTTAGTATGCGCTTCCAGGGGATATGCCTTCGGGGCAGCTTAACAAGTAGTGGGCAGGAACTCACCACAGCTCTAATATTGCTGACTTGGAACTGCGCAGCAATTAAGTTAATTGATTCTTTTACATAATTTATTCTCTTTTTTTACTGTGACAGCGTCTCATTAACGAGTGTACAACTTTACGTGCCAATTGGCATGTTCGAAAAGTTAACGTTACGGAAGTGACGCAGTTTATACCAAAGTCCAGAATATTGTGTTTTTTTATGATCCCTGTTGTTATAAAATTAGTACAGATGTAGAAACAGTTCACATACTTTGCGTGTCCTAAATTGGACAATGCTCCAATTCTAGCTCGGAATAATTTGGAATGCCTATTTGTGCCACAGTATAAGCTGTAAAAACTCTTCGGAACCTGATGGCCGTGCAAATGGAAATGTTTTGTTTCATCAGTAAGTTAAGTACAAAGAATTAGAACGCTATTCAGTTCAAACTGTATTTGTGAAAATTACTAACGACGCGCTCTAGTTTTGCAAGGGTTATATTTTGAACACTCTCGTGCACTACCAAAGCTTGCACCATTATGCCAATTAGCGTTGCCGATCGATAGTCAACTATCGATTGTTAATCGATAGTCTATCGATAGCCAACCAATCGAAACACTATCGATACTATCGATAGGTTAAAACGAGACAATACTATTGATAGTATTACCACGAGGCAACTATTTATATCTAGTATCGATAATATCGCTCGTTTTTTATTTAGGAAGAACAATAGTCACTTCACAGTCAGTAGTTCTTCATAGTCATCGTCACTTAACATCAGGTGACTTGTGGTCAAACGCTACCCTGTAAAGAGTCAAAAAAGAAAAAAAGTATCGATACTAACGATAGTTAACAATCTCTGATGATAACTAAAATTTAATGCAGGTTTGAGGTTGGTCTTTTTCAAATACATGTCTACCTCATTTTTATAAAGCACGTATGCTACAAGGCGTGGATTCTGCTGCCTTTTCCGGTATTTTGGGTCTCAGTGTCGCCACCCCAAACTATTCAAAAATGTTATTTCTGTCGAGGTCAGGTTTTGATATTTTTATATGATAATTTTACATTTTGATTTAATATATGTATTTAATATTTAAATTAATAGGCATTTTCGAAAAAATATTGTATTGTAATGTGGCCATGATAAAACTTTATTGAAAAATTCTTGTGTCAGGCCTTGCGACTAATAGGCCCACTATTATTATTTTTGGAATAAATAAGTAAGCAACATGAAACATGTTTCCTTCCTTTTTTTATAGGCCACTAACAATGCTAATGAGATAATGGTATTGATTAAGCTATCAACAAGGATCGCACGGCACAGAAACACAACAACCCAAGTAATTTACAGTAATTGTTGTTACTACCGACTACAACGATTTGTTTTGAATAAGTAATGTGACTCTATTAACCTCTTTGTTATATACGAGCTATATGCCCACCGAGAGGGGTTCTTCCTGCAGATGTTCCCTTGTTCCACGGACTCTTTTTTTTCATTACTAGCTGACCCGGCAGACTTAGTACTGCCTCAATCGAAAAATCTAAAAATCGATCAACTTTATTGAATAGCAATAAAGTTTAAATTGACTCTACATTTTATTTTGAAAACGTTTATATGGAAAAAAGGAAAGCGCTGTTTTTAGGGTTTTATCTAAAACCTTTTAAACCTTGAAATGACCTCCACGAACATTTCAATACCAAAATTAGCCAAATCAGTCCGGCCCTTCTCGAGTTTTAGCGAGACTAACAAATAGCAATTGATTCAGATATATACATACACATACATATACATATAAGATAAGATAGAAGATAGATAAATAATAGTATTAGACCAAAGTACCTTTCACCTGATAGTGCGAGAATGGAAGATTAGGTCGATGATGGAGTATGCTTGCATGCTTACCTATCCACCCCCTATAGTTCTTTAATATATAAAAATATCGTGTCACAGTGTTTGATATCAACCTCCTCCGAAACAGCTTGACTGATTTTTATGGAATTTTTAGTGTATATTTATTTGGTAGGTCTGAGAAACCGTCGCAATTTTTATGATAAGGGTGGCCACCCTTCAGTTTTTTCTCCAGTTTTTCTCTCCAGTTTTTTTTTTATTGCGATAGAGTGCAGTGCACGTGGGTGAAACCACTGGGCGCAGCTAGTATCCTACATACTTTTGTATTACTAGTGTATGTATTGTATCTCCTGTACCTACGATATGAATACAATACTGATGTGGATCCAATAGGTATATATATAGGACCTAAGCTATTGGTCCCATATCAGCCTCTCGTGAATGCTACGGGCTTGATTTTAAATTAAAGAAATCGACATTAACAGTAGGTAAACTTTGTACAGGCCACTGTGGTAGTGTGAGAGAGCGCAGCGGCGATTGTGACCCGTACCTAGGTACTTAGAGAAACACTAGACCAGCCAGTTTAGCAAATAAATCTATCAGCAGCTGCCTTGAACACGGATCTTAGACCTACCTTGGAGCGCCATCGTGTCTACGGCCGCGCGTAGCCGAAGTTTATTCTACGTTGTTTAAAATTGAATTAAACTATTGAATTGCTTTTTTTCTTTTTGTATAATTACATAAATATAGACTAAATTATTAAAAATTGTAAGGGTCCTGAATACTAAGTCAGAACTAGTACCTAATAGTGAAATTAAGTCAAACATCCCCTGTTTTTTAATCCTTATAGGTTAAATACTTAGAAAAATTAACTTAAAATTTAATTGCACTTATTTCGCGGTAAATATAGCCTATCCAATAACAATAACTTAAAATCGGACTCTGTGAAAAGTAATAAGAGGTCGTAAATAAAAACAAAATTGAAAATATATACCTACGACTCGACATAAAAAAATTCCTGCTATTTAAAAAGAATTAAAGCAATGAAAAATGTAAATTGTTATTGTTTGGACCACTACAACCATCTGATAAATTATCTTCACCATTTAAAACAAAATAAAAAGCGTTTGTTAGTGGTTTTAAATGATTTTCTAATATTCAACAAGGACTTTACGATCAGGATAAATATTCAAAAATACGATACTAAAAGAATGAAGAGTGAGAGAGAGAGACGAGGAGGCATACAATTTGTAACAATGTTGCATTGATTATTTTCATCGATTTTTTCAAGTATTCCGAACTCCCATGTTAGCCTAAGAACCAAAACCTAAAGAACCTATCCTTTGTGGCACATTAAATCTGTTCTGGACGAAGCCTCGAATTGCTCTGTGACATCGAAGTGCTGAGCGTGTGAACGCATATGAAGTCGCGCAGGAAATGATTGCCTTATAATAGCTTCAATCGTACCTACAATGCTCATGTAGGTAATGTGTGAGTATTATCCGTTCTTGGCCGCGCGCGGCGCTGCTTGTCTAACTGAGACCTTAGCCTGGATGTGCATCACAATGTTTCTACGTGCATGACTCGTTTTTTTATGCGATATAACCTCGCCCCAGTAACCCGGTGGGCACGAGTCGTCCTCCGAAACAAACGCCATGCCCTGTGGCAGGCCGCACGATTGTCGCGCACTTGACATTGAATTTATTCAGAAGATTACGCGGTTGATGCAATAACGGTCGGCCTCACCCTGCCCACGTTACTTCGAAGTCAACTCTAATTATTATTGTTCCAATAAATTCCAATCTCCGGTTGTATTTCATCGCGGCACAGATCAGTGAGTTGGTGCCTACTGGCCATTTATCAAGACCGGTTTTTTGAAAAAACCTGCGCTGTGTGCAATTTTACTTGTCTAAATACAAATGACCGCTATCTAACCTCATATTACTCTACATTTTATACCTACTACGAATTAGTGGGCCTTCTAAATAGGCTTGATAGAGCCAGTCAGAACACACGACTGTTTATACGAGTAGTTAGTTGTAGACAATTCTTGTGTCGGCTGCTGAGTACCGTGGTAACTCAAATAACCTCTCTCCGTCTATGACTAGTTCGTAACTCTTCTTTCTATATCATCATCAACAACCTGTATCAGTCCACTGCTGGACATAGGCTTCTCCCAAGGTAGGCCACCGAGCCCGGTCTTCGGCTCTTCTCATCCAAGTATTGCCAACCACTTGGCGCAAATCGTCGCTCCACCTGGTCGCGGGATGTCCTACACTACGTCCTACTTCTTTCTATATACTACAAGAAAGATATCCTGGCAGATTTATTACATACGATACGTCAATATAGATTGATCGGGATCATGCCTGTCCCCCGTCACACATGACAGCTATAATATAATATACGAGTATACTATCGCAAAACATAGCTCAATATATTATGAGTATTACCCACGACGGAACGGAGACGGTATATGCGTTTGGGGTGGGAGGATGTTTGTTTGTTTGTTAGTGCAAATCCATGTTGCAATTTTTCTCCATAATTACTAGTCCGATTTTGATTACGTAAGAACCTGTAGGAGACCACAAGCATGTAGTTATATTATCCCTGTCAAACGTGGCAGCTATAATATATATGTTATAGCTGCCATGATAGACAGGGCTGATTTGTAAGTGTGTTGTGACTTATGCCCAGTTCGTGTTGTCAACCGCTTCTAGTTTGGCTAGAGTACCTATATCCAATCCAATGTCAAAGAATAGATATATGTAAGTACAATTTTATTAGTCGCTGATCTATTTATATGACAGGATCTGGGCTATGGCACCGTCGTCACGGTCAGCCTTACAGTCAAGTCATTGCGGAAATTTTCACAAGTGACTAGGTACTTTGTTCCAGTGACTGGACTGATTAGTGAGACAGCAGTAATTTTGTTTTACTACGAATAGGATCCCTGACATTTATAGTAAACAACTCAACAATCGCAAGAACAATGGGATGCTCTATATTTGGAAAGACAATTCATGCTATGATTACGGAGGATACGGATTTCTGTACCGCAAGATAAAAGGAGATAGATACTCAGGTCTAAAATTGATCACCTCGCTGACCTCATAACTATGCAGTAGCACTTAGTAGTCAGTAAACTTTATAAATATCTCTGTTTTATTAGAAAACATTGGATAAAATTATGTGAAGTATATCATACGGCCACGACGCTCAATGCAACTTAAACAAAGCTTTGTTCCAAAAATCCAAATTACGTCTGCGTGAACAACTCCGTTTACACCATACGAAGCAATTTGCATGTACGGCAATCATCGTTACAATGTAAATGTGGGTAAATGCAGTACTTCGTGTTTATGTTGTAATTGATAATCATGTACTAATAATAGATAATAGAAAACTCCGCGGATTGTTGATAGCACTGCGTGATGAAGGAGGGACCGTGTCATTTATAGCTGCACATATTCTCCTTGATTCGTTTGCCCTGACTTGAGACAAAGAGCACAAGGTTAAACTTTTCAGCTCATGCAACTATTGCAATCGGAATTACTTGTAGCAGCCGTCGAATTAGACACCTTTCGCAACTATTAAAATATATTTTACGCCAAATAATTTTCTCTGTCGCCATAATGGTAGCATTGATTTTTTCACGAAGCTCTTTTGTTTTAATAAAAAAAAGGAAGATGATAAATCTGTTCAAAAATTGTAATTCTCGTCATATATCAAGTATGATAGTAAAATTGCTAGGTAGTTAACTTTATTGAACACAAATAGCAAACTTAAATAGCTAAATAGGGTAAGCGTTTAACCATTATGTTATTTGCGATAAGTGACTAGATTATGGTCCATGGAGGCAATTATACGTTTGGCCTGAAATGCTGGCTCTAAATAATTTCTACACTCATTATTGTTAAATAAATAAAAATAATATTTGTTTATATAACAAGTAATAAAAACAGTGGGCCAATTAAAGGTCTTTGCGACTAACAATGGGATGCATAAATCTATTGTATGTGAAGATCACAATGGTGCACTCTACACTTAAGTAAATTAAAAACGAATGCTCGACCACATTTGTTATGTATATGAAATGGTATACATAAATTTAATCAATAAAATCTCTGGTCAATGGCTGTCTAAGGAAACCGATACTTGTACATGTAGGTACAGATTAAATCAATATCAAGGCGCTTGTCAACTTTAATGCAATTTTTGCTCACTCTCCATCGATAGGTACGAGTTTTGCCTGTAATTAGTACGTAATTAGTATTAGTACAGATCATTATTACCATATTATGTTCCCACCATTGGGCACACGCCTGTCTTCAGAGAGAGATATGGACCATAACCAAGCTGGCCCAGTGCGGGGTAGTTGTCGCATGCCCTTGAATATTGTGGTTTTTGGACGTGCGGATTTTCTCACGATGGTTTCCTACACCAGTTTAAGAGATGGCAAATCCTCAAATAAGCGGGCTGAGATGGGTTTTGAATTCGGTATCGGCGTTACCGTTGGACAAACATCACTTCACGGAATATTATCAATAAATATTATCTTGGAAATGGCAGCTAGTCAGTAACCCAGATGAACACTACCATCATGCTATGATGTCATCACGAATCGATAAAGTAATAATTTATTATTGTATTGGTTTCGATCCTGGGACCTTCGTTTCGCCCTGGGCACGGTATCCTACTAATATAATAAATGCGAAAATTTGTGTGTGTAAATGTTTGTTACCATTTATCACCGTAACTACTAAACCGATTTTGACGAAATTTGGAATGGAGATAGCTTATACCCTGGATTAACACAAAGGCTTTTTATTCCGGAAAAGGGCTCCTGCGGGATGACAGGAACACACGGGTGAAACCGTGGGGCGCAACTAGAAGGGTACTTAGGTGACTTATGCTGATAAAATACCTATCGTTGTCAATTATTTTCATTGTTATCACTGCGTATAAATAATAATAATAATAATAATGCCCGCACAACCACATACATAGGCTCTGACCCCTAACTAGGTTTCCCTGTATCTAGGGTATCAGAAACTACGAGGATCGGGGAACCACAACACCCAGACACAGAACAAATACTTGCGCTTTTTTTTTTCAATGCACAAACATTTGTCCTGGAGCGGGAATCGAACCCGCGACCTCACGCTTCACAGTCGGCGATCCGCCCATTGCGCCACATCGGTCGCTATAGGATAATCAATTGTGATAGTAAATAAAAACCTATATTAGGTATTTTTTATCTTTTTATGGCAGGAAATAGAAAATGAACAGTATGAACATATTACATTAAGTACAGTAGTATTAGTAGATACATACTCCTACAAAAAGTAACCTAATTTTGGTGAGCATTTTTATGATAATACTATATAATAATATGTAGTGTAAAACTGCAAGGTAAAAAATGAGAAGACCTTCATCGCAGGTTATATGTCTATATCTTACTAATTATATTACCAACATATACCTTTACGTTATAATCTAGCGTTTACGAGCCTAGTAAGGCAGCCTACTAAAATCGTGACTAAGCAAAGGAAGATTGATAAAATCTTGAATAGTTAACAGCAGGTAAGGAGTCACGATATGCAATACATTACGATCTTAACATATTTACCTAATTGTAGTTAGTTTCGATTCAACATAGATTAGGGTTTTCTTTTATTTTTAGGGTGCATAGTCAAACTTGGGATCCTTAGGGTGCTTTCCCATCAGAGCTGTTAGGATAAGCGGCGCACGGTGCTCGAGGAAAATATCTTCTGATTGAATCTTCCTTCTGAGTCTGATTAATATAAGGCACAAAGAACTAGCAGAAGCCACTGGCTCCTGAAACTTTCCTATAGGCAGGTAGCCTACGGATTCATATATCTCACATACTTACACAAACTGACAAACTGCACTGCGCACTTGCAGACTGTACTCAGTGTGGGATTGATATTTAGGATACATTTGGGCTAAAATCAGTTCGAAAGTTTGGTTTTGTTCAATTTCAATTTCAATTTATTTATTTATTCAATAGGATACATTGTGATCACTTTAAAACGTCAAACTTAAAACTAGCTACGCCTGTTCCAACCTCCTTACGCCGGCAAAAGAACAGGCAAGAAACGCCCGGCAGGTAATTTTTTTGGCGCGATCACATTGACAATTTTATTAATAATTTATCAGCTACACTTTTTGTTTTTTTATTCGTGCTCGTCAGTTCAAGGTGGCGTCAGTACGTCTGGTAACAAGCTTACCGCACTGATGTGAACTGCTTGTTGATGTTTCTATGAGTAATTATTTACTTACTCGTTCCAAATAGTAATATGTATAATGTACAGATCAAATACAGCGGGAAGATCCTTACATGAATAAAGTATTACAAGACTTGTACCTACTTTCACTTTGTAAACTGTTCTGTGGCCTGTCGCCTCTTTGCGATGTGATGTTATGGTGTAGCTTAGTTTTTGCTGAGGGATATTATGATGCATAGGTTTGACTGACTTAATATAAAATATAATATACCTTGGTTAATATTATCACAAACAGGTAAAACAGCCTACCTATCAATTAGTTACTTTATATACTAGACATACTTATATAGGTACTGTACTTTTGCGATACATTTGACCTTGAAATTCCATTCCTATTTATCCACTCGTTGAATTCCATTGGAATAGTTTTAATTATTGAATGTTTTTCTAGAAAAAATAATAAGTCAGTACAACCACTGACAACTTTGAAAACGAATGCTTAGAAATGTTTAAATCGTGCATTTTATGTTGATAGATAGTTAATGAATTCATCAGGTTATATAACGTACGGTGGTCATTAGAGCAGTGTTACGTGCGGCCTTGACTTTCACCTTCGACTGGTGTTACCGGCGCGGTGGAGGTGACCATACGACGTTATTCGGGAGGTTACTATCAACTTGTGAAGCCTTGACTTTAACCTTCGCCAGCAGCAGCTGCGGCTTGGTGGCAGCGGGCGTCGCCGCCGCGGCTCTAATACAACACGCATGCGTCATTAATCTCTTGTTAAATTAATTGGTTCACATTTTTCATTGGTATTAATTAAAAGTTGCCGCAGCACGACACGAAGTTTATCTCAGTTCATTTTAATAAGTCCTGCTATCACTTTTGGCGAATTCATTTTTGTAAGATACCTGGGCAAGGATCATCACGCAATAGGTACCTGAAGACGGGCGACGTCGCCAAGGCAGGCCCCGAAAAAGATGGCGTGATGACCTTGAATGACCTTGACTCATTTGAAGAGCGGTGGTCTGAGGTGTCAGGGTATCGATATATCTGGAATGAAATGGGGAGACCTCTGTCCAGCAGTGGGACAGTATTGGTTAAAAAAAAGAAAAAACGGATACCTATATTTATTTTATACGTAGGTACACTTATTTGCCTATGACAGACATGAATTAAACAATTAAAGCTGACATATTGCAGACCTATTTATCTAACAACGTACCTACATTTTCATATTTCTCTCATTTACTTGTACCTACCTACCTTGTAAAATGATTACGCTAACTTTATTCTTTCTATTAACCCTGAAAACACTATCAGACTATCACCAATAATCGGCTATAACTAGGCAGGGCATTTTTTAAAGAGGCCCTAAGACAATCATTTCATTGTCCAATGATTCATAAACAGTGATCGGAATCGACAGTGCAATCCCGAAGATTTCATGCCGTTATATTAATATAGATATGACTCAAATCCCGGTAATAACGAATTTACTATGTATCGATTCTGTACAATTGTAGTAAGTATTGTTAGTCGTAATCACATCGTTTTTTTATTTACGTCTTGTTGAACGGCGCTTGCCAGAAAAGGCCCGTTGATCGACACGGTACACATACACACATATGCTCAAATTAGAGTATATAGCTCCATGAATTTCTCTCAAACTACATTACATGTTATATTTAAGTGAATTAATTTAATTTAAACGATAAGAATTATCAGGATTATTTAGGGATTCCGGAATAACGCGATTTTTACGAGCGTCTTATCCATACGTCTTATGATAGCGTTTGTGGTTTTTGACCCGAAAACGAAGCAATTGAACCGATTGTTAATTGCAACCACTTGAATGAAGCACATTAATATTAAAGATTTACGCATCCTGGATATCGAATAAATAGTGTAGGATTCCCTAGTAGAAAAATGTATTGGAAGCACGTCGATTGGTTTTGGATATTTTATCTAAAATTTAAGACCATGCAAATAAAAATTAAGAAAAAAGCAGATACGTAGATACAATCAAATAAAAGCTTATCAAAACCTACAAAAATGCACGGCGCCCTTGGTGGTACATTATCCTTGATACACCAATTAAATTTAAAATTTGAAGGTTCATCAATGACGTGCATTTTATTATCGTTCCCATAGCCCGATGTCCATTCAAATTGACCGTCTTCAGACTGCTTAAATAATAACAACAGAATGATTTCCACGAACTCTACTTCGTGTTCAGGTCGAGGCAAAGAATTATGAGTTATTTTATTGACATTTTTACAACGAAACCAACCGCAATATTGGTTTGTATTTTTCAATCTTCCATGATAACATAAAATTACCAGAATATTTTAATAGTCAACTTATGAAGTGTATAGTAACTGCGGGTCGTATAAATTTAAGTCAATTTACGGAGTAATTACTCAATTTTAACATAGTCATGCGTGCGCAAGTGAGCTAGAGGCAAGAAATATTGTAGGTACTGTACATAATACGAATATAGCCACCTCAAGTGTACCTACAACAAAATATATTTAATTGACTAATTAAATAAAAAAACTATTTGCTAATGGTTTGTTTCTGTTAATAATATGTCTTTTAGAGCTTTAGCGTAAGTATTATAGCTTTTGCTGACGACTCTACCTGCACAGTACACATTTTCGACTTCTTATTCTTACGTGTTCATAATATAAGTACCTACATCTCAGCATTGTCATAATAATACGATGAAGTTCTCTCAGTTTCATTACGTACATGATATGAAAGTAATTTATTTCAGAACGATCATAAATCATTGGGAAAAACGTTCAACCTAGAACCTAGATCTACTACAATATGTAACCTTAACTATCATAATAATATATCATCATCAACAGCCTATTACGTTTATACTGCTGAGACACAGACCTCATCTAAGGGTACACTGAGAAAAAAATTCTGACTTTCCTTCTGAGTCTTACCTTCCAAGACTAATTCCTTCCCTTTTTTACCTTAGATTTCCTTGTGAATAACAAATCCTTCCCTTTTGACTCAGAAGGAAAACGGTATTTCGGAAGGTCTTTTTTCTCCGTGTATATGGAGCATTATCCACCATGCAGGCCCAGTGTGGGTTGTCATATATAGGCTAGTGGCCAGCCTTAGAATTTGAGTTTTCAGACCGCCTCAAGGCCATGATCTATTATAATATACCTAATCACAAATCTAAAAAACCCGACCAATTTATCTACGAGTTACACGCGTGCTGTATTCTACCTATTGTTATATGTCATGACTTTTTATCGTGTACTTTTAACACCTGCACACATAATGGCGAATTTACCAGCAGGCTGAGTAGGCTTGAAGCCTAGCGAGGTAGATTTTAGGGGATTGAACTTTTACGGCGTATTTTAAAACTCCTTTTTAGCCATGATATAGAGTCACTTGGTCCACTATAGTTCAGCCATCTGGCCTTTATTTTAGCCTTTATTTTTATAATATACCCCAGAAACTACAGTGGAATCTCGATAACTCGAACCTTTTTAAGTTGAAACCTTCAGTAAGACGAAAAAATGCCATTACCCCAGTTGCTATTTCTAATGCTGGGACCACGCTAACGGGAAATGCCGTTAAATAGCGCTATGATTGACGTTTGACTTAAGTGTGACCACGACATTTGACAACGTCATTCACATTGGCGTTTGACGTTAGCCGATAACTCAAGTGTTTTGACGTTGACCGTTCAAGTGTAGCCCACATAATAATTGCGTTAATAATCAACGCAATATTTATCGCGATGATAGGCATTGAAATTTCCCTCGACGTTGACCTTAGTGTGGCCCCAGCATTAAGAAGGAGAAAAAATGTGAATTTATTATCTGGACTAATGTTTTAAACGCAAAACCGCGAAAGTAACTCTTTCGCGCTCTCTCTCTCACTCTTACAAACATATAATATATTAGAACATCAACTTTTAACCACTTTTTTGATACATTGACAGACAAACAAGTGTTGCTTAGTACGGCCACCGGGACCTAATATATAAGTCGTTACCCTTAGGTACGAAACCCTAAAAAAGCAAATGAGATAAATTGCTGTAATTTAACAATAAAGTTGAGCGTGGCTTTGCCTTGACCCGCGCGGTGTGCAAGCGTGAGCGGTCGGTGGTCGCCCGGAAACGGCGCCTGCGGTACTGGTTTGGTCCTTCGTGACTCATACAGGACAATTAGTGCATGGGTTTTACAAGCGTTTGTAATAGATCTTGATGAAAATTAGTTTGAAGGTAGATTACGAGATCCTGATCCGTTATCCGAGGTTTTGAATCGATATGTCATGTCATAATATGTAATTTTAGTACTAGGGCTTGACAGATTACTACTATAGGTAATGACATATCGATCCAAAACCACGGATAACGGATCAGGTTCGATTATTATTTTTGGGATTAGATCATTGAAAAGGCCATGGAATGCTTCTTATCGCGATAAACTGTTGTCCACGCGGGTGGAACCGCGGGGTGCAGCTAGTGTATTATAATTATGCTACATTCAAAACTTTACACCAGTTAAATTATAACTGCGACTAAATGGAGCAACACAGTCAAATGGATTTTTGACTGACATTATAAATAATATAATTATTGGATACGTGGGCAGCTATCAAATGTATTTAATAGAATTAGTTTACCATTCGTTCTTAATCCAGAAATGCCCTACTTAAACCCTAATAAATAAAGTGGATTCTGTTCTAGCACTAAGCTTAATGCACAAAGATCAAGCTAAAACAAAGAAATCTTAGCATACGAAATGTATAGTTCCACCGTTCGCTTCACAATGACGGGATCGATTTTAAAGCTTTCAACACATAAAGTAATTATTTGGTCATGAAATGTACTGTACTCTTCTTAGAGATGCAAGCTTGCGAAGCATTGAAGTCAATCGAAAAATGAGCCCTGAATTTCATTAATATCGACTTATTTGACTGACAACATCGATGAAGAGTTAATCAATTATTAATTGGATTTACTCGATGATTAGGCATTAATTCCTCCAGCCCAACTTTCCCATTGTCATCGATCGCTACCTTTATAGTAAAATTATTGAGGACATTCCACACAAAGCCTTTTGCTTCCACATTCATGTGTGTCGGTAAGGAGTGGAATTCTTTGTCGAAGTCTTTGTTTTATAATGAGATTGATGAGGGAAGTCTTCAAATTGCGAGTAAATAAGTACCTACCATCTAAGCATGCGTGCTTCATCAACGACGGCAATGAATCAATGATGGTGTGTAGCTGTGTGAAGGTCAAACGCAAGCCTATCGCGAATAAAAAAACCAATAACTCTGTAATTGTCTCCGTAAGACCACGAAGAGGTTTCAAAATTAATATCGTAAGATATTTTAGTACAAAGGATACTAAGTGCCGCGCTACGTGCATAGAGTCACGTAACATTATGAACTGGTTCGTAGTCTAGGCAACAAAGATTCGAGCTGTTTTAGTTTAAGGTCACAATTCGATGAATATGTATTTCATTTTTGAAAATATTGGGCAACTACTTCCTATTGTATATTAACGACACTGTTGTCAACATTGTGATCAATGGAACTTGCACAATTTTAACCAACAATATCAAGCTACGTTTGAGGAAGCGAATTTATTGATATATATGACGTTTCCTTTCTAAGTAAATAATAGCAGTTAAGTTACTTATCGGTAAAACGGTGAAGTGATCAGTAAAATCGTTTTGTAATAAATCGCCTCTGGACCACGTCGGAAATAAATTCGCCGACCCGCAGTCGTGACCGGAAGGCGTAGCGCAGGGTCCTTGCTCCGACTACCCGATTCCGTCAAAGGCCCTACCTGTCACATGAGTCTCACTCGACAATCCATATATTCCACAAAATAATAGTGGCAGTAATGAAAAGTCTGCAGTACGGTCAAAGACCAAAGTAGCTGAACAATTACAAATTTTCCGATTACCTTCATCCGCTTTAACACCAACCTTTGACCACATCATCACTTATTATCGGCAGCATTATGTTGTGGTTAAACGCTACCTAACCTTGTAAGCTGTAACAAAACCAAACATTACTGATCTAAGACACATTTGGAAAATGGAATATGATCAGCTCTTCACACAACATAGACAAATAATAAAATTGTCAACTGACTTTCTGTAGTAAGTAAGTAAGTAAGTAAGTAGCTTTATGACCGGTTTTATAAACGTCCGTAAGTTAAATGTCATACCTTATTTCGGTTAATTTGATCTATCGTATTTGTCATATTTTCCATGCTATAAAAATCCGTTCGTTTAATTTCAGTAACATTTTACGGACGCTCTTTACCGATGGAGATGGTAGCGGTTTGAGCTTACGAATAGTTTAATTTACGTATCGTATCATTTACGAGTCGTTATTTTACTAATGAGTTACCGAAAAAAGGTACATCGTTTATAAAACCGGCCCTTAGAAACTATATATAATGGCTCAGCGGTAGTGTCGTCAGCTTGCTATCTGTAGATCGTGGGTTCAAATCCTGCAATAATCTGGAGTTTTTAAGGGAGGAAAACATTGTGATGAAATCATAGCTTGGTGGTAGGGCATTTTCTGTTGCTCGCTACCATGCACCCTCATCTTAAGAATTTGTCAACATCTATTGGAGTATACTGGCACCTCCACTTGAGAGCCAGTTTCCAATCCAGGTGTAGAGTGGTGTCTTCCACGACCATATCGTTACATAACATCAGGTGACTTGTGGTGTAACGCTACCCGATGAAAAGTATACATTTATAAACGGGTCCAACATTAATTGATCTATATTTTTTTGTAGGTTCGTTCCACACAATATATTCCAATGCATTATAAAGTTCATATTGGTATGAGCTAATAAGTGGTTGTAAATACCAACTACCGCGTTTTTTACTACGTATGACAAAGGTACGAGACAATACAACTTAAGATAGAATATTTTACTTTTAATGGTAAAGGCTCTTGCTTGAGTTGATGAATGTGAGGCCTTTGTTCACTCATTCCTTATATAATGTATGTTGACAATTATGCCCTCTGATAAATTACACTGATTTCGACTGTTTAGGGGAGACACTGTTACAATTCTGCTGTAATATAATTATTATAATAGTACTGTACATTTTTGGATATTATACCTAGAAAATATAGGCATGCGATCTTTTGAATTTAATATAGGGTACTCTATATTGTTATTATATATTATACCTAAATATGATAATAACGTACACAGTATCCGTCAAAAGGACAACCTGTCGTTGTTGAATGATTTCAGAGAATAATATGGAGGATATTTTTCACTAATGCATGATTTCTTTTCGTTAGACAGTTGTACAATAATAATAATAACTATTACTATGTGTGGCTTTTTCCTGCAATACAAATACAATATCAATGTCAAAGTAAATGATAGAGTTTACAAAGGTAAATGGGGGCACCCTGGAGAGCCAGCCACAGTTTTTGTCATAACTATGGCTAAACGTGCACTCACTTCGTCAGCCAATTAAACTCAAAATTCAAAACATTTTTATTTAATAGGATACATTGTGATCACTTTAAAACGTCAACTTAAAACTAGCTACGCCTGTTCCAACCTCTTTACGCCGGCAAACTGTCGGCAGCTATAACATAGATGCTTCATAAAACAGGATGTTAATCAAACCAGCAGATTTTAAAATCAGTGACGAGACACGAAGTAGAAGCGGCGTTACACATTTTATGTGCCCAGTTTATGAGTCTTTTTGACTATAATCTAGAATTATATTAATCTTCAACCGCATCGTCACTCAACATCATGTGGTTTTTAGCCAAACAGAACCCTGTAAAAAGTAAAAACTAAATTAAATAATGTTCAGAAATCATTCATAGCCCGCCAAAATCAATCAACCAACAAAAAAAGTTACATGCGCGGCCAGTTTCAAAAGCCGGCCTACGGTCTTAGTTGCCATGCGCTGCTAGACTAGAAGCTTTGATATTATGTCTACATATATACTCGTATAACATGACATTGCAGCGCCAATTACAGAAACAAAACAGAACTTAACTTGCATAAAAAGTAACTTGGAATGGCAATGAGCAGATCACATATGAAAGGTCACATATCTGGCAGAACCGATAGCTGTTGAAGAAGATTCAAACCAATGAATTGCAAGCAGGTGACACGTCACTGATGTCAGTGAGCTATTGTCGCTGCCGGATTTACATTACGAAATTAGTTGCATGACATTAGTTTTACAAAAAATATGCGCATAGCACGAAACTACTCCAGTGTCACGAAAGTAATGCATGCATTGTAAAACTGAACGTTTACACGTGAAATTACTGGTGAAATTAGTGTTATAAAACTAATGTCATGCAGCTAATTTCGTAATTTAAAGCCGGCTTTAAATGCAGTTGTTGATGACAAACACCACCATGCCAATGATATCAAATCGATGATTTTTCGATTTTTCTTCAACGAAAACTCAAGCGCATTACAGTCTTAGAACCTGAAAGCGTCGTCCTACTGTTTATTTTCACTTCACACAACTATCATCATTTTAAAACCCTCATATGGAGTTTTAAATAACGTGATTTCTAGGGATAAAGTAAGCTCATTTGCGGGTACAAACTTGTCTTAGCACCTTTATGGATATAGGCAGACACGAAGGGCGTGACTGGGTGTACTCGTAACTAACAATCTGCTGAATTAATAATCCTTAACAATGCATCCTGTACGATTACATTAACTTAACAAACAGTTCCGTATCCGTCTTTGCAATAAAATAAAAAATAACCTGTTACACTTTACTCCACCGAGTTCAAATTTATTTCCTCATCTATCTATTATTAAAAATGTAACACCGTTTCTTTACGTTATACTTTTTACTTTTGAAAAATTAATTAATTAGTTCCTAATTAGGATCACGGATCACCCGCTATCCCACAGGAATCTTCTTCCGAGATAAATAGTAGCCTATGTGTTAATCCAGGGTAAAAGCTAAAAATCGGTTTAGTAGTAACGGTGATACGTGGTAACAAACATTCACACACACAAAATTATTTCGCATTTATAATACATACCTATTAGTAGGATACGGACTCATGACTCTACTTCCCTATATTATGATATTAAAATGAAACGTTGTCTATTTGTAGGACCAAATTTTACATAGATAATACTTGCAACGGTGTTAACTAACGTCATATACGAGTATAATAAGCCGTCGAAAATTGAGAAGTTCGTGCATGAAAACAGGAAATATCACAAAAATATGTCCAACCATCAACTTTCCTATCACTCACAAAGTCAGAAACCAATTTAATTTGTTTAAGACATTACCTACGTATATAGATTATAGATAACTCGTATAAATGCACTCATAAAAACAGGAACCTTGCTAGTTAGCACAGTACTCATTATTCAGTACGATTACAGCTTAATAGTAAGTATTTTATGAGTGAAGTGAGTCATTTATCACTATAATCATGTAAATTATTTCAATATTTCGTGTCCAGACTGGTGACCAACATGTCACCAGGCGGTATGTGATTTGGAGGCAATAAAGATTATATAAGATGCAATCGCAGAGTCCAGCTCATCACATTTGAGCTAAAATAAATTCGATGCGTCTCTACCAGCGCTGACTGAGAATTTACTACTGCGGTACATTGACAGCAAAATACCTTCACCACCACCAGCACCAGAAAGGATCGACGACATGTCATTCAGAAGGATGGCTGAGGACCGAACCTGATGGAAAATTCTTCACCGCTAAGAGCTCTAATTTTAGCACGGAACATTTGACATTATGATCACATTTACCGAAATTTATTATGACATTTAACCTACAGACGTTAATAAAACCGTCCTTTATTGTACCAACTACTTATACCCAGTAGTAAGTAACAAACACTGCACAATTATAATAATTGAAATAAAATATTAGGACCACTATTTGAGCGCTAGAAACTTCTATTATTTTAGTTAAACGTTGGCTAACAAACATTGCGAAATCATAAATGCTAAAATTCACAGTCAATAATATACGTTCAAGGGTTCTACGTATATCTCTGTTTTGTAGGATTTTTAGGTATAAATAATATGTTAACAAACAGGTAAGATAGTTTAAAGCTCTTGATTACGTCATCTATAATATAAGATTAGTATAAATAACATTATTTTAATAACGTTTACTAAGAATCTGAGGATTGTTAAATCTAAATGACCGCTGTATATTTGTTTGTGGTCTGATATAATCACATTTTAGTACTTATTACCTACGTCACCGAAATTCTCATAATACTTAAAATTGCTTACTATCCATCTGCCATCCGCGTTGAATAAACAATTTTTTTTCCCAATATTTTGAACATGAATATTAAATTGAGATCTCATTAAATTTATTGTTGAACAAGCTTCACTACTTTTATCCTACTAATATTATTTTATATTATTATAAATGCGAAAGTTTGTGTGCGTGTGTGAATGTATGTTACCACGTTTCACCGTAAATGGAGATTGCAAAGGAGATAGCTTTTATCCTGGATTAACACCTAAGCTACTATTTATCTCGGAAAAAAGTTCCTGCGGGATTACGGGAAGACGCGGGTGACACCGCGTGGAATAACTAAAAAAACATGAGTTATGTGTCGAAGTTACCTACATTTTGTTATTAAATTAATAAAATACCTATACATAATTGTACGACCTGCTGACATTATATCTAAGTTACTTTCGAACCCGTTTAACAATTCCCATTCAAGTTCGTTAATTTAAAACTTGGTTTCCTATGCATACAACACATAGGTTTAATATTTACGGGCACAGAGAGTGAAATGAATCAATTTGGATCATGTGACTCCATTTAGCCGGCATATAGAGGTCAATGCAGCGAGAGCCCGGCCTTGTTCTTACTTGCAATTCGGATTTTATGTCCTCTTTTGTTCAATTACGTAACGATTACTTGTCCACCTTACACTAGTTAGCCACACATGGCCAAGATCATAATTATAATGAAACATATTAATACATAATACTTAAGCCGCCTGTTCTTACACGTATAAGGCTATTGGATCAATGCGATATCTTTGTTATTTTGGTATTGAATCTATGACTAAATTACTTTCATTAAAACTGTAACAAAAGTACTCATGTGTCAACATGGACTATAAACACAACTTCATCAATTTTAATCGTACTTACTGTTTAAGTAGTAGATAATATATTAAGATGATGCGCTGCATGTAAAAAAAATCTTGATCCTTGTTTGTTTGGTACATATATTTTTTGAACTGAGAACGTTTTCTAATTTATATTTCCCTATAAACCGCCAAACTTCATTAGGGATCAGTTGCGTTGAGCAAAAGAAGAAAGCATGCTGAAAATTTAATCAAAATCTGTCCAGTCGCACACATACATTTTTATATACTTAATTATTATTATTATATTGTATTTATTTCTCTATATAAGTATGTATATCGTTGTCTAGTACCCATAACACAAGTTTCGAGCTTAATTTGGGGCTAGGTCAATTTGTGTGCAATGGTCCCCGATATTTATTTATTTTATTTATTTATTATGTAGATTATATTTTTTGTTTTTAATTATGATAGCGTTTGTCTCATTGTTTCATTGTGCTTAAAGATTCGTGCCTATCATTTACCTATAATAGAAATGTGATTTAGCGGAAGCAAAGGCCACCGGCCGTTTTGATGTACACCATTTGACGCCATTTTGTAAATCTATCTATCTATCTATCAAATAAATAAACTTTTTTTTGTTTTTTTTCCGTTATTGCTTAGGTTGCAGTATCTTTGGTCAAAACCAGTCTTAATCGGGTACAAATAGTTCAGCAAAATATTAACTTGTGTGAATTAATATTTCGACAGCTCTATGTGATTTATTCGCATGTAGCTAACCGAAAAGCTGTGAATGGGCCGAATCAAACGGTACTCGGAAATAATTCAATTAAGGGACACTACAGTTACAGGCCCTTCGTTCGAATTCAGATCAATTACTGAATTATTGAATCAATTACGTTTTATTGAAACACTCACATTAGCTTCACTTATAACTAACTAATAAACAATAACATCATAAACTCTTAGAGGTAAATTTTAACCTACTTCCAATTATCGTATTGAAATTAAACTTTGTCTGTATGTGTAACTTTTTTAAGTTATATATTTTCATTGCTTTCGGCGACAAAAGTTTTTATGTACCCCGGACCACGAAACAAGCAAGTTGCTGGTCTGATGATAAGCAACATGCAGCAGATTTTTTTCGAAATAGCTTCTTTAAATAAATTAGGTTCAAAACTAAAGATAATTAGAAACATTTGCCTCAGGAACTAAAATAATATTTTTTTTCAGTAGTACTACATTTATTATCGCCCCTTTTTATATATAATTATCTTTTAATTATTACAATCTGTAAATGCCTTATTTATTTTCAGTGGTTAATTAACGTTTTCATTTCTCCTAAGTCGTAGTTTATACCTTTCAGTCGCCTGTGGAGTGAACTATGCTGAGACCTGGACCTTGACCTAGTTTACCAGAAGCTCAAATTTCGCATTAGTTCATATTTATTTTACACTCTTCAGTTATAAATAAATTAATAAATTGTATTTACATTCATTTAAATACACAGTCATAAGAAAAAGCGCGCGTTGAACTCTAGTACAAGAAAACTATGTATTTCCTATCTACTTAGCAGTACCTACTTGCTCAATATCTTTATTGATAAAATTTACATTAGTACCTATCATTCCAGTATATTACGTAAATAAATCTAAAAATATAAACAACAATGAGGAAACCAACTCCGCATATGTAATTAAGACCATTAGATAGATCAACATAATAATATTATTTAGATAACCCGTAATTATGATTTAACTTTGTCAATCAATTGTTTTTGAATTTTCATTTACCAAATGTGTGAATAATAGGCACTGTTTTTTTTTTGAGGCTTGATCCGTCACGCCGCTTAGGCGTACATTACTGATATAATAAGAACAATAACTATGTTATTAATAATCTTATCTTATGTAACGTTTTGAATAATACGTTACATCTAAGCACAAACAGAAATTAAATTTATATTCATTATTTTTTTATGCTAAACGCACACCATATTATGCATAATTTCACACATTATAACTTATCTAAACTAGTATTCATGATGTTTCTTGACGTAATTTTCTATACGTTTGAATTAATTTTGAAAAAAAATAATACGGAGATGATTGTTAATTTGAATGACAAATTTTGACTTCAGACAAAAACACAATAGGCTTGTTTGTTTGGAGGTTCTTTCTGGTGTTATAAGCATATCTCCTTTCAAATTGCAAATCTGTAACATTTTGTATACCATTTTGTGTAACATTTTGTACAACCAGTTTGTACCCTCTACCGCCACCGACGGCAGCCACAAGTTGTGGAAAAGAGTTTTCATATAAATATTGTAAGGCGTCGACGCAAACTGAGCGTTCGAGTGGTCACTTCCAAGCAGCAAGTTGCGGGAGTGGGGCGGGAGCCACTCGGTCCGCATCCCGCATACAATCATGCTGCAAGGGCCACTGCGGATACTACTAGTGGTCGCTTTGAGTGGACACCCTTAGTGATACATGTTGTATTCTACATACTAACTAAATATATTTTGAAATTTGAAGTGACCCAGTCAGCGACCGCCCTGGAGTGTCCGCATCTTATGGCTTCATACGCTTGTACAAACTATAATAATTTTGTTGCCGCGCTCGAATAAAACCTGCTAAAGTCAACATCTGATTGACTTGAACTCAAATGCAGTGGACCACCTTGACTGCTGACATTCGCGATTTTTGCTTTTCTTTTTCTGTATCAATGTTTGTTATCTATTTGTATCGCAACGTGTTGTTAAGGCCGATGACGAAACTGTCACAATTATAACTGGTAACGGCATACGTACAAAACTGTATGTATAAGCTGTAGCATAATAATTGTTTTGGCACAGCTAGTATTGTTTTAGGAGAGTAGGGAACGCTGGGACATAATTTTGTACGCTTCAATCGTTTTTTTATTAAATACTGCTAGCTAGCTGACCTGGCGAACTTTGTATCGCCAATAAAAGTCACCTTTTAAACCTTCCTTGAACACAAATATAATATTATTTCCACAAATATTTCAAGATCAAAATTATCCAAATTGGTCCAGCCGTTCTCGAGTTTTAGCGAGACTAGCGAACAACAAATTATTTTTATATATAAGAGACTAGCTGCGCCCCGCGGTTTTACCCGCGTCTTCTCGTTATCCCGCAGGAACCATTTTTCGGGATAAAATGTAGCCTTTGTGTTAATCCAGGGTGTAAGCTATATCCATTCCAATTTTCACTCAAATCCGTTTAGTAGTTTTTGCGTCAAAGAGCAACAAACATACATACTCACAAACTTTCGCGTTTATAATATTAGTAGGATTTATCCTAGTCATTAAAAAGCGCTAGGCTATAAAGAGAAGTACAATATTTAAATTACATCTATAGTGACTCGTACTATTAATTATCCCATTGTTTACGGTTGTAGAGTATTGTGAAGTCAACAAGTGCACAAGTAGGTAGTAAGATAAAATGTGTCTTAGGTAAATAACCTACCTTCATAAAATACCAAATCTAAGCTAAATTATTATATTATATAGAAAATACTTCAAATGAGTGTTGAGGAGAGTGTGAAAGACTACTTTTTATCCCGAAGAAGTATTATAGTCGAGCTGATGGTATAATAAGAACCCGTTTAGTAACCACCCCTACAACCCCAGTCTAAGCCATGACCTTTTAGCCTTACCCCGCAATCAACAGACGGTGGTACCTCATACCGATCTGGGCGTTAGGAGGAAAAACGTTAAAACTAAAAATGATCAAGTCAATATTTCAATAAATAGTCAAATGACCCTCTGAGTATTATATTTTTAATATGTTAATGGTATTAACAAGTATTTGTCATTTATAAATCTGCAGATAAATAGTAGTGTTGCCGAATTAGTTTTACTATCGATACTTTTTACTATCGATAGTTTTGCCTCGTTTTAAGATATCGATAGTATCAATAGGCCTATGGATAGTGTTTCTTTTGGTGGGCTATCGATAGAATAGCGATTAACTATCGATAGTTGACTATCGATCGGCAACGCTAATAAATAGTCTTAACTTAAAAAAAGTGGGTAGGTAGTTTGCACATTTTTACTTCAATATATTATACTCTTATATCCTATCCTACTAATATTATAAACGTGAAAGTTTGTGAGAAAGTTTTCACGCAAAAACTACTGAACGGATCTGATAGAAATTTGGAATGGAGATATATAAGTACTCTGGATTAACACATAGGCTACTTTTTATCCCAGAAAAATGTTCCTGCAGGATAACGGGAACACGCGGGTGAAACCGCGGGGCGCAACTAGTATACATATAAATTTATTGCATTTTGTTTTGTATCATGTAAATTAACAAATATGTTTTTACTATCATAATTACAGAGAAATATAGTAGAATTTAATTGTCAAAAACTAAAATGCTTCAGTAACTTAGTGAAGTTGTAAAGGCAGAACAGGTCTAAAGTTGCAGTTCGCACTAAAAAAAAAAGGTGTTGATAGTGCGTGCGTGATTCACCAGCGTTTCAAATCACTCAGACAATCACTCAATTCACCCACTACTTTTAAAGTGCGTCGGGTTTTTACATTGTTCGCGGACGTACATAACTATTTTTCCTTTTCGTTTGTTCACACAATAAAAAAACCCACCTGAGGCACCGAGACTGAGGCATGCCTGAGATTTATGGGTCGTGCGATTAGATTGCGCATGAATGTCCCACCCTAATAATTTGCACTTTTAACATCTTTTTCTCAACTGATTGCACCATCCTTTCTAACTTCATTAATAGACCAAGTCATAAATAATTTTTCATTTATATTAGTTTTTTTAACTATGAAAGTATCATCAGGCACTTTATTGCGATCTGACTCTAATAATTTATATAATATATAATCTTTTAATTTGACATAGCTTTATTCCTAGACATTTAGATTCATTGTTAACTATTATAATTGTAACTGCTATAGAATTTGATAATAAATTCGTGCAAGGAAAATTGATAACTACTTAATGTACTGTTATTATATTGCAACCCAATTTGCACACCGAAAGGTCAAAATATGGCGATCTTACTATTTCTTTTTATCACCCTTTATTGTGTACCCCATGTTTATGCAAATAAATAATATTGATTGATTGATTGATCAGGAGAAACATTTTTAAATTCCCATGAATTATTTAAAACCAAATAGCACAATTAGCACAACATCAGGTAAAACATTTATATGTGGATATTACAAATAAATTAACATTTCAAAAAAAAAATTGTATACGTTAAAACATTTCAAAGGTCTCTGTTTTAAACATAATCTGAACTTATTGTACTTTGAACGATTAGCCGATACTGGAATAATTCCATTCTGAATATGCGTCAGCTATACCACCAACGCTGGCGGAAATCACAGGAAAACCGAGAATCTAACCACAATGAAATTAAAACCGGCGCAAATAAAATGAATCAGCTCTTGAAGAAATTTCCTTGCTTCGACTTCCTGGCGGCCTTCTGCCCCTATAATACAAATCAGAACAAACCAGTAGCCGAAAACTATTTGTCACAAAAAACAATTATGTTCCTACATACTTCAAGTTGAAATCTGCGTATAATAGATATAAATAACTCATGTACCACACCAGACGGAAACGCCCCTGGAAAATAAACAAACGTATCGGAATAGGTTTAAGTATTATCTATTTTTAGCTAAGTTTTGAAACAATTACCTGTAATGTTTTAATTTGTATGAATAACCTTGTTTTTTCAACCAGGTGAATATTTTTTTATGGAAAATAATTTTTACTTGCAGAAACATTTTTAGTCAAATACAAATTTAAATTAATCTAAACTACTATGCACATAATTAAATTAAACATTCATAAATAAAAACTCAATTTAAGTCGCCTGCTCTTTAAAAGAGTTCGAGCGTCAGGGCCAGCAGGCAGGGCAGGACAGGGTCTAAGAGTTTCAATTCTGTATACGGAGTAAATATGTAACCCTCGCCAAGAGCTACAAATTTCTCCGCTTGGGTTTTTTGGTAGTTTCTGCTACAGCACTCGGTGCCTTGCTGGTTGACTGCAAATGACACGGCACTGGAGTATCTACGCAAGTCGCAACCCAAACTAAAACCTCCCATAACTCCAGGGAGTAAAATACATATCTACTACTGGGCTTCTTACCGTTCGTGATTATAAGGGCTCGATATAGATAATGTCATCGATGGCGCGGCGAGGCGTGAGCTACGTAGGACCTGAGCTACGGTGACGAGGTAGCCCGTTGTAGCGCTGACGATCCATCTCAGACCCGCATGGATAGCGACGGTTCCCGATAGTGAGTATACCTACGAGTATAATGTAATGTTACTGCCAAGGAAAAAGTAAAATTATGCAATGTTACAACAACAACAACAACAAAAAATAGGTAGTAAGATTTCACCATGTTACATATTACTTAAAATGGTAATGTGAAACCAGATGGTCATATATCCACATTAATGTACTCGTATGTGTCTAACCGTTATCGTATCTTCCACTGCAACGATTTATACGTTAATTAACACATCGAGATGAACAAATTAAAAAGGAAATACTGATGAATATATTACACTAAACGTATTTGCTACCTTATGTTTGGATTATTGAATTAGACGTAATGAATTGATCTTGGTCACGATACGTATAATATGCATGTGTGCCGTGTTTCATTGCGGAGTTTCGTAGTGCATCTCTGAAGGTCATCATCAAACTGTAACTTAAGAACCATTCCGGAAGTAAACTGTTTTATACACAAAGATACATTTATTCTCAGTTCCGTTCATACCTACGTGAAACATTGAAGTACTTACCTATGTAAAATAATATATGTGCATGCATGTGCAGACGACTTAACGATCTGTTTCTTCTTTGAGAAAATAGACACAGAATACGTAATAACAAAACAATGCTTAATTCATTTCGTAAGCAAAAAGAACAAACCTAATAGCAATGTCAAAAGTACTTGAATGGTATTTAGCAAGTTTGAAATTAAAACCACTTTTGCTAACAGATCCAAAACTTTTGTTCCGCTTTAGTTGCTTTTCAGATAGCGATCGAATAATAGAGAAAAAATATTTATATTAGTTCTTTCGTTTCACTGTAATCAGAGCTATTGTTGCATTGTCCTGTCGAGATAGACTCACCATTAACCTTGAGAATGAGGCGATCCTCATTATCGTGAAACCACTGAAGGTGTTCAGTGGTTTCACGATAATTTATCTTTGGCCAGTTTTGTTCCAGTTTAAAAGGCAATTGAGTCGGTCAAATTACTAGTCTAATGAAACTTAAAAACTCAAGTCTCAGGGCAGCAAACATAGTTGCTTAGACCTGCGCCATTTGAAGCAAAGTTCAGATGCTAAAATAAAGTCCCGAAAATGACATAAAATTAGCTGAAGCTTTCAGCGAAACTAATATGATGATGTAACAACAATACTGTGGTACTATCTAATACTCGTATGGCTCAAGATTAAAATTGTCTTATTAGGAAACGGTTTACGCAATGCCGCAGCAGGATTGTTGACAGCAATGCTCGAGTTCTTGGTAGCCATCGTCATTGGTATAGTGTGTTTATCATCATTGATCACATTGTCACTTTACTCACTATGACTATGTTTTCCTGCATAATTTTGAGCGACGACGCTAGGCTTCGCTAGTCGTAAAATAAAAACAGTAATTTTATGATGAAGATTATATACTAAATCATAAAAATACATATAATTATTTAGATGTATAATGTATATATTATCTATAATTATTTAGTCGTATATATATGCTATGTCTTGTTGTTGTATTGTTTATGTCTTAATACGATCATTTTTAAACTTTAGTTGGTTAGTATTTGGAGAATTAACATTATTGAAGTTTTTTTTTTTTTTTACTATTTACAGGCTAGCGTTTGACCACAAGTCACCCGATGTTAAGTGACGATGTGGTCGAAGATGGCGCCACGCTACACCTGGACTGGGAAGTTGCCATAATACAATCCCGTTACTGTGGCGTATTAGTAGACCGACAAATATAGGTCATTTTTTTGTATATAGAAGAATTATTCTAGTCAGTAGGTATGCCTAAGTAGGTATTAGAAAGTGACACATCAGATTGAAGTCTCTTATTACGTGGCCACCATCATGACACCTTCATGCATGTCATTGTCAGTAATGATATAGTATACCACTCAGGAAAATCCAGGGAAAAATGGTTTTTCAGACTTGCCACTTTATTTAGCCAGTATTGACAACGCATGAATAATTATTATTTACTATTATTATACATTGCACATAATATTATTAACACGTGCCTTAAAGATTCCTTCCAGAGAGATTTTTTATTCATACTCCGTTTTTAATCTTACACAACAAAACTGTTGAACTTAAAACTCAAGAACTAATTGTCGTTGAGCAAATTTTAACTAATCCGCTCCGTCCCACAATGTTCTTGAATTAATTAAAAATCAATGACACGAACAGTAAATCATCAAAACCAAATTATTAAACTCACCTGTTGTGACTTTTTGTTTTTGACTGTGTAATCCACCAGGACGGAACGAATGGGAACTTTGCGTTCCTTGAAACTAATCTACTAATATCGCGAAATACCTAATTGCTGGACCTAATCCACCTCTACCACGCTGCAGCCTAGTGCGGGTCGGTAAGGTTGTTACCCATACTCACCCACACATTTTGTAGTTACACCGATTTCATTATGATGTTTTCCGCCTCCAATTCTGAACGATGGTAAATCCCAAATCAGCAACAACTTGAATAAAATAATTGGTGGTCCTATGGTGACCCTAGTTGGTTTTAAACAAAATATCGGTGAAACGAATGGCACTGGCACTGATTGATATTTTTTTACTTCTTACAGAGTATTGTTTGACCGCAATTCACCTGATGTTAAGTGACGATGTGGTTGAAATTGATGCCATGATTGAGAACTGGATCTCAAGTAGGTAAGGCTACCGAAATGTACCGTCAAAATGAAATAACAACACCATAATTATAATCCTCACCTGACTATATACCTTTTTAGGGCTACAAATCTATTGGTAAAAATAAAGAAAATTTTAATAGTAGTCTTTTTTTTATTATAATTTTATATCGACTGAATGGCAACATTCTCAACCCCGTCAACGTCATATAAAACTCCCTGTTCCAATTGTAATGTCAAGCTTAATCTTAGATAATTATAGCTGACTATCAACACAAACTTAAATAATTCCGAGATACTAATTTATTTAGGCATTAATGGCTTTCATAATCATCATCACTGACATAATTAGGTTATAAATTATCTTACAAACGGTTGTGGCGCATGTTTGGCATGTTTTTGTAGGTAGTACGAGTACAATGGGCGCTCATATCACTTGGAGCGATTCCACTGTTAAGCGAAAACTTAATGATTGCAAAAGTTATATGCACAACTACGTATATCCTCTAAAACAATTACTTAAAATTGCTAGAAACACCCCGTGGTTATACTTACATGCAATTTTCCCCGATATCCTGCAGGAACCCTTTCCCGGGATACTACCAAGTAGTATATACGTGTTAATCCAAGGTATCTCTATCTTATACCCGTTGAGCTATTTTAGTGGGAAGTGGTAACAAAGATCTCACTCACTCAATCTCTTACAAACTTTCGCATTATAACATGAGGGTGATCCATTTCATAAATAATCCCATGCATCAATGTTTCCATTCGTTCACTAAATTAATAGGTAGGAAATTACCAAAATGCATATAAAACGGGTATTTGCGAGGCATTGTTTGAAAACAAGCGTGCTTATTATTGTCTGAACATGCGGACTTACTCACGCTTTCGGCCATTGAATGTACTTCCTACTCATGTTGACGGGTCGAGCTCTCATGCCGTGGGTTGTTGACCCACATCAGTTTGAGCACAGTCAACACACGCAGGTGCTAATGCTCACTCTGTAATAAATATTTCAAGTTGCCGTTGATGCAGTTCGATAGCTTTCATCAGAAGTTCATTTGACAAGTAGCTCTTTCCAGCGCTTCGCCCCTGATGAAGTTGAGCACAGAATAGAACTTTTTTCAGCGTGACTTCGCATGTGTTCGAAAAGATATCAGAGCTTCCACTGCCGAAAGAAAAACATGAGATCACGGGTTTGATGCCCGCTACAACTATTACACGTACATTGAAAAGTAAAATAGGAAAGTATCGTGTTTGGGTGTTGTGGATGTTTGATTTGCGTAGTTTCTGTTCCTGATACCCTAGAGATATGGACTCCTAGTTAGGGATCAGAGCTATGTATGTGACTGTGTCAGCGTTATTATTATTGCTACTCTTAGACCATGGCGTTAAAATAGGCACATGGTTTTTTCAATTGAGATCACAGATTTATTTCAGCCCGGTCCCACGGTTGGTAGCCTGGTCTGTGGCAGCTTGATTTGTTGGAAAATTAACCTTAGGAACGATCAAACGCACACGTACATCGTCAGAAAGCCACAGGCAGGCTGTATTCGACGTTCGCCATGCTGTCTGGCAAACCGTAGGTTTGGTTAGCTGGTTGTGGTGGTTCCCGCGTTAAGATTCATCCAAGAACCTATGTTAGTACCTGATCCATAAACTGTATCGAAATATAGGTATCGCCGTTGCTGCGTGAAAGAAGGGCAAACCAACAAATACACTTTCGCATTCATATAACAGAGCGTGAGGAGCAAGGATTGACTAGCTTTAGATTGTTATCGCAGTGTTCGAGGATGGTAAACACGCTACATCTAACAAGAGATTAATACCTCAGCATAGTTTTTAATTGTATATTGTGTACAAAATATTGTATTAACTGTTAGAAAATTACTATAGAAATCTGGGTTAGGGCTCAGTCAGTTTTAAGTTAAGGTTTTACTCCGCTGATAATTTTCATTATTTGTGTTTCTTTAGTCTATAGGTTTAGAACATTAAGAACTGCATTAAGTCTTCATGTAGGCCTTCCAATCAGAGTAACTCAAATCTAGATACGCTATACAGTCAAAGTAACACTAATCTAATTACTTTAACCACGGTCAGATTAACAAAAATTTTGGTGCGTTGTTAAGTCAGAGTAGCACAAATCATAAATAAAATATGACAAACAATTGCAAAAAATGCTACAGTTTAGCACACATAATCAACGCTCATGAATATTGAACAAACTGCTCAAGTTCAATATTAATTGACCGTGGCCAGTTATATATTACACTATATTGTTTGTTTTTCAACAAAGCAGTTATCTCAAACACGCTTTTTTTGTGCTATGCTGGTTTTTAAACTGAAAATCTTGAGGATGTATTGAACACTTGTGTAAATAACGATAACGTTTTGATAAACTGATCAATTAGACATAGAGAGTACCGAACTGCAATCTAGCAAGCATGACTTTGGCAACGGTTCACTGTCTTCTAGGTGCAAATTTTGGGATAAGAATTACCTAGCAAATTAGTTGTAAACACAGCCTTGACTTGTCTAGAAAAATTATATCGGTAAACAGTATAAGGTTACAACTTGAAACTTAAATACCGACCTAATAATGATGTTGGCCTGGCCATAACCTGCAGTGGGACTAAGTATGGCAATCTCTCAAACGACTTTTGACCTAACTTGGCCGTTGCAAGATCCGAAACAAAGAAAGGTATTCTGATGTCATGCTGCTCTTTCAGGTTGTGAAGAAGAACTGAAAATGTACTGAAGTGCTTTCAATGGATAGCGGTTTAAATGGTTGAAAGTTTATAAGCGTTTTGGTCACATCGTGTCGTTTAAAATTGCTGATGATGTAGCCATAGAGATACGGTGGCGCGCTCTGTGCGTGGTAGGCAACATGATTGCTAGAAAGTTTTACAAAGTGGTGCCTGACGTGAAAATTACACTAGTTAAATCTGTCCATCAGTCGTTTTACACGTGTTTAGGTACTCTGGACTGTACTTAACTACACCTTGAAGTTACACGGGCCACGACTCCATCCAAGTAGCATTGCAACATCTTCAGGTGTCTTATGGTTTTGAAACGATATTGCATCGCTTCAGGAATGTTTCTGAATTGCGAGTAGACTCATTATTAATACCCTAAACATTTCGAAAAAGTATAGCCCCTTTCATGTTCTCAGTTGCTATAGGTGGACATGCTGCTACTGACTGCCTGGCTTTTGCCTACGGGTATCATAATTTCATAATTTATTCATAAAAAATACAATATTCCTTAAAGTTTTAAGCTAAAACACAACACATCATACAACAATAAAAATTAAAAAAATATATAAACAATTGTTCATCATAGTAATAAAAAATAAAATGAAAATTAAATATCCATGTCAAATCACAATGTCACATCCCTAAGTAAAGAATACAATTAAATTTAATTTAATTATCACAGGTCTAATTTACACAGGTAGTTTGCATCGTTGGACCACAAGTCACCTTATGTCCAGTGACGATGAGGTCGAAGGTGGTACCATGCTACACCTGGAATGAGAATTGGCTCTAAAAGATAAAATAAAGGTACAAAAAGATAGATTACGTACTCGTATAAAAAGATAACAAAAAAATATAGCAGAAAGCATATTTATATTATGTTTTATATCCTGGGACCTCCAAATTGTCGATTCCATTCACTTTTTCGAAAATATTATTTAGTATGTGTTTAAATTATATTATTAGTACATTTTTATAACCTTTCACGCACGCCTACGTATTTAACCTTCAAGTATTAAAATTTTGCAGTGCCCATACGATAACCGGTAATTTAGCAAAATAATAATTAGAGTGATGCCTAATTAGTAATAAGTAGTAGTCTAATTAGTAATTAGTAGTCTTCTTTCATAAACTGAAACATAGTATGTGTTTAAGCGTATCATATAAGACGCATCCGGTCAATCCCAAGAACAACACATACCTATATTATGTATCAAAATAATTAGGTGTTGAGTCGTTAACGCTAGGCATCATCATACTAACTTCAAGGTACATAGAGTTCGCTTAGATTTTTAAATTATGTTATGGGCTATAGTAGAAAAGAAATAAATGTTTTTTGAAGGAGATTTCATGTAATGATGGATGATAAAAGGTGACAACACCCTAACATTCCATAATGTATTCTAGCCTTTTGTAAAGGGGACAAATCAATTTACTGCTTGTGTACATATCGGCAAAATGTTGGGGAAAAGAACACTTAAAATTTTATTATCGTCCGCATCCCTACCGATACAATAAAAGTGAAATGATGTTATTTAAATTTACTCCTTTGACAAAAAAAAGACTGAATTGCTTTTTTACACACTTATCACCAAATCACTGAGGCTAATGCAGTTGTTCATCCTGGAAAAGTAGTAACTTTCCGCAGGAGGTTTTGATTGCAATCAGGTACATTCCCAACAGCTTGTCCCCGATCAGCGTAAAAGCCAGTCGGGTTGAATTCAGGTTGTAGGTTGCTATTGTATGTAGAGATACAATTCCAAGAGTGATGTGTCCAGGGGTTTTATCATTCCGGCGAAGCGTCACCGTTTTATGGAGGAAATTCAGCTTGTATGAGATACACTAGGATGGTACGCTATCTTCTAAGCAAGTGTAACTACTACACCGTTGACCGTCGACAGAATCGTGTGGTAGAACGCAAGCCTATTCTATTCACATTAACATTTGGTTCCAAAATCATAGCTCCCTTTTTTCACTTCATCTTTATCGCGTCCAATGAAAAACTTAAATAAAACATTTATTCAAAAAATTAAGATTGCCTTCAAGGACACCAGGAAGTAAAAAAAGTAATGTTCACACGTGTAATAAAAAATCTGATCATAGATGCCTAAATAATAAAAAATTATGATGAAATTATGTCCAAACTCGTCCAACAAGTGTATATACTTGCCCTATAATGCTTATTTAATAACTAACTGTTCATAGCGGTTTTACCCGCGTGAGCTCTATAACTGTCATACGGGCGATAACATGGTACAGTCAACGACAAAAGTAGCTCAACATTAACACAATTTCCGATTACCGGCATCATCTTAAACACCAACCTTTGACCACATCATCACTTAAAATAAGGTGTGTTATGTTGTGGTCAGAGCGCTACCATGTAAAATGTGAACAAACCCACGCCATACTGATCTAAAACACATTTAGGGTATCTAGTACGATCAGCTACTTTTGTTTTTGACTGTACTACACCCCACCTAACCTTTATGAATTTCCTAGTTGCAACTCGCGTATATACTTGCGGTTTTTTTTATATCCCGCAAGAACCTAATTCCGGGATAAAAAGCTCATGTGTGAATATCTCCATTATAAATTTCACTCCAATCCATTGAGAAGTTTCAGCGTGAAGAAGTAACAAACAAACACACTCACAAGTTTTCGCATTTACAATGTAGTGTCGTAGCGTTTCTCGTGCATGCAGTTAGGTACTACTTCCGTACGCGTTCTAGGCTTTTAGGGAAAATGTAAGCACTCCGCTATCGCAGACCTAATAAAGTTTCTAAATCGAGAGAGAAGCTATCACACTTCGATGGCCCTACCAAACTGCATTAGCCCTCGACATGCCGAGATATCCCGCATAACGAGTAAAGATATTGCGAAAGGAATTGCTATTATAGGAGTTTTAATTTTGCTAGGAACTGATAGGTAATAACATTTTAATATTCCCTACATGACAGTTAAAATTACTAACAACAAGCGGTTTATTACGTAATTTACCACAAAGCAGAATATATTTAAGAGTTCTGAATTTGCACGCATATACTAAAACACTGCGGTAAACAGTTTTTTTTTTTTACTACTTACGGGGTAGTGTTTGACCATAAGTCATGCGGTCGACGATGGCACCACGCTACACCTGGACTGGGAACTGGCTCTCATGTGGGGCTGCTGGAAGACACCGATAGGTGCGATAGGTGCTTGGCAACATATTCTTAACTTGAGGGTGGTTTTTAATGTAATTAATTCGTGACATAGTGATCTATCAACGCACAGCCCAAACCACTGGACGGATCGGGCTGAAATTTGGTATGCAGGTAGATGTTATGACGTAGGCATCCGCTAAGCAAGGATTTTGATTAATTCTACCCCTAAAGGGATAAAAAGGGGATGAAACTTTGTCAATTTTAAACCGATCGGGCTGAGACTTTGCATGCATAAAGCTGTAGCCCACGCGGGTGAAGCCGCGGGGAACAGCTAGTCACATACATACAGCTAGATGAGCTGATATTCATAATCGGAGCTATTTGGATCATAATATAGCTTCACTATCTGATTTACCTTATTCGATTAATTTGTAAAAGAACTTGTTTGTAAAGGAACAGAATACATTGCATTTGCATTAGTAAAAATTAAATAAAACTTAATACAGAAAATATTTAAAAGTCATAATTTTGAACGGAAACTTAAAAATCAACTGACCTTAAAATTATTGACCTCGACCCTTGAGATTACATTTTTTGTTCAATACGAAACTCAAAATTCATGAAGGTTTGGTAAGTTACTAAATTTTATAATAACAATTTTGATCGTTTAGTTATTTCAAAACATAGTTAATATATAAAATCATAAAAAATTACACTGCATGTTATGTGAAAGTGTAGGTACGACATTTATAATAGGTATTTAATTTAAACAGTTTTGAGCGAAAGTAATAGGTAATATTATACGTGAAAATTAAGACAGAATACTTTTTAAGCAATAAGGGACAGAGAATACTGAAAACTGGGTAGATACAAGAGCCATTATTTTTCCTTTCTATTTAGCAGAGAAATTATGTATACGCCTATTTTACAGGGGTCGCCGGTGCGGTGCCTAAGACCCGGCGCTATAACTCATAACCACCATCAGCCTACAACTGATGTCGGTCTAGCCTGCACTCAATCTGCAACTTTACGTTTTGATAATGACATTTCACGACCGATGTGGTGCAGTGGGCCATCAGCCAACTGCAAAAAGTGAGGTCGCGGAATCTCTTCCTGCTACAGGACCAACATTTTGAATTCAAGAAACTTGAAGAAAGGTCTTATGTTTCCTAGTATTCCTAGTTAGTGGACAGAGCTATGTAGGATTGTTGGTATGTGATTGTGTGGGCGTTTTTAGTATAAATTGTTATTCCTTTGTTTGATCTCTTTGTCAACGATTTATAGTACCTAGTGACAACAAGATCCCGCACAGCGTCTTCGCCCGCGATACTTTTAGAATCATCTAGTTCTATATTTCCGATGAAGAGAGAGATGATATAACCCAGTAAATTTGTATGTCTAGAAATCATTTCCGCAGTTTTCGAGATTATATTAACAAACAAATAAAACCACAAAAAAACCGAAGACTGATTCAGCGGCCCTTCAATTAGTTGATTGTAGCACTTAATTTTTATTATATGTATCTCCAATATGTAGAGGAATATCTCTATTACATTTTTTAACAATCAGTATAACACCTGTTTTTTTTGTATGTCTTTTCTTTCATATCATTACGATTAGACCAATTTTGTTGAAAATTTGCATATAAATAAGACCACCTAAACTACTTTTCCCCAGAAAATTACTTAATTACTGCGGATAAACGAAATCTTCAGACTGTTATGACCTTTGCGTATAGGTACTAGACCCGTGCAAAGTTGTGGTACTGGATATCTATTATTATGTCGATCATACCTGTTATAAATGCGGAAGTTTTGTTTACGTCCGTTCTTCTAACCATTAACCGTTCAACTACGTAACGATTGATAAACAGTAGATTTCCATGAAATTTGGTAGGTAAGTATTCTGAATAATTTATATTCTAAAAACCGCAGAGTAGCTGTAAGAAATTAAATAGATAATTGTTAGAAAAAAATTAGGTAAGTCAATTCGTCGATAGGCTACGACGTAGGTGCGACTAATTTCTACGTAAATGACGTCTGCGTCGCTGCCAGTTACCCCGAGCTATCAGCATTGAGGGATTCCCCAATCGAAACGTAGCTAACTTTCTGTTTACTTTTTGTTCGAGATGCAGCGGCGATGACCTGAGCTTATGCGGAAATATTAGTAATTTTTTTCTCAACGCAACTCATGTTTTATTTACAACGCGTGGAAGTTTCCGCTATAAATATAGCATTTTGTAAATCCGATTAAATAAATAGAATTTGGGCATAGGCGTGCGTTTTTTACTAACATTGGTTCTACTGACCTCCAAGTTCTTAATAAAACTATGTCAATGATACCAAAAATGACCTATTTAGTTTTATTTCTATTGAGACTTTACTGATCGAGAAAAGAAGTGCTGTGTAAAATAGTTGCAGTCACTTTGTAGGTAATGAAATCCGAACGACCGCGATACCCAGAGGGAGATTAACGCCCGAAATTAATAATCGATCCTGATCCGTTATCCGCGGTTTTGGATCGATAATGTCTTGTCATAATAAGTCATTTTAGTACTAGGGTTTGACATATTACTACTAAAATGACATATTATTAGGCGTTAGCGTCCCTGAAGCTCACGACTCTCAGCTAGAAAATTCAAGAAGCCAAGTCAAAAAGTCAAATGTTTTTTATTCAATAGGATACATTGTGATCACTTTAAAACGTCAAACATAAAACTAGCTACGCCTGTTCCAACCTCCTTACGCCGGCAAAAAAACAAGAAAACCTTAATGTCTCATAGGAATGGGTAGAAACAGAACTACCACGGAAAAAATGACGTGGGTGTTGTAGGGCTTACCTTTTCTATCAATATGGTGAATGGCACGTTTGATTGTTCCTAAATGCTCAAGTTAATTTGACTATATATCTAGTGCGACTTTTAATTTTTTTAA
Organism: Opisthograptis luteolata; assembly: GCA_931315375.2. Classification (NCBI taxonomy): domain Eukaryota; kingdom Metazoa; phylum Arthropoda; class Insecta; order Lepidoptera; family Geometridae; genus Opisthograptis; species Opisthograptis luteolata. The sequence continues at coordinate 10,038,663 of OV928033.1, forward strand.
GTGTTATCTTTTTTTCCTACTTCCGTACAGTCAGCGACACAAGTCGCTGAACAAAAATAAATTTTCCGTTCGCTTTCATCAACTTAAGCACCAACCCTTGACCGCATCATCACTTCACATCAGGTGCGTTGTGTTGTGATCAAACGCTACCTTGTAAGTTGTTAATAACCCCTACACTAGATACTGATCTACTCGTAATACATACTTGGAAAATCAAGTTTGATCAGCTACTGTACTGTCGCTGACTGTACGCGTCTGTCACCCGTCATAATCTAAGTGCAATTGCAGTAGGTTACAGCAAGTTACATAATATACAGTTACATACCTATACGTGAAAATATTTAACTGTCCCGTAGTTATGTAGTTTACTTCTGTATTTTTCAACTAGCTGTAAGATTTTGAACAACAATATAAAACTCTTTCTGCGTCCTTCCGGTTGTCACTAACACAATGCCTCAGCTGTCATGACATCATCACTACGTTATCAGTACCATCCATATACCTCGTATGTGTAAGTTATTTGTAAAATATTAAGTGGGCACACAGGAAAACATTCAGGTAATCCCCCGGAGCGGAATAAAGAAAACCCGTCTAAGCATCGCAACAACTGCAGGTAAAAAGAAAATTTTCCTGTCCCTCTTAAATGCCCATTTATTTTGGAATATCGTGTGCAATTGTGTAATTGACTCCGATTTGAAAATATATCTCAGGATTCTGCAAGTGGGTCTTAAGGCCAGTTTCAATAACCTATATTTTTTTTATTTTTTTTTTACTATTTACAGGTTAGCGTTTGACCACAAGTCACGTGATGTTAAGTGACGATGTGGTCGAAGATGGCGCCACGCTACACCTGGACTGGGAACTGGCTCTCGAGTGAGGCTGCCGGAACACACCGATAGGTGCTTGGCGACAGATATATCTATCGGTATCTATCGGTTTCTTCACGGTTTACCCTTAGGGATAGAAATTAGACATTACTTCTATGGAGCTGGTGTCAAATTTCTATCTCCAGTAAGGCAAACCGTGGATAAATAGGTTATTAAAACCGGCCGTTACAAAAACATAAAAATGTAAAAAAATGTTCCAAAGTAACAGTTAGGTATGTTAACTTAGGTAAATAAAAAAAAACGGGCTGCACTCCGGGAGTGCCGGCAGAAGTGAAAACTGCAAGCATCCTGCGTCGCTTTTACGAAACAGCAGGAGCAGGCAAACATTTTCGCCGCGCGGTAGAAAGAGAGAGGGATATTACCTCCTCTCCAACGCCGCGCTGGCGGTCTATTCTTCCTCCGTCTTAAGAATTTTCGATCAGGTCACGTGTCCTGACCCGAGTTTAACATTTTTTACCCATCCCAAAAAAAAAACCGACGCTGCTATACAAGTTTTCAGTTTTTAAAAAACTGTAATTTAAGTATTGGAAGACCCTACCCATACCCACAGCAGTTATATTATTATATTTAGCGGAGGAACTACAAATGAACAAACCAAACCTTCTAAAACTATGAATCTGGGTTGAGTGACCTCTAATTATTCAATTATTGACTATCATTATTGACCTCTATTTCAATGCGGAGGTATTGGGTTGGCTCCACCTTTGACTACATTGTGGTCAAACGTTAGGTACCTTGTAAGATCTTGATCTTGAATTTAAAGGTCATGTATATGTATGCTTATTCAAAAAAATCCAATTGATATCCAAGATTTTTTAAGATTTCTATTTACTAGTCATAGGATTGTAGTGAACTTGCACCAATTCAGACAGTAACAAATAAAACGTAATTATGTGATCGGGACTAAATAATACCATTCGGGCATTGCTTGCCTGTTTTTTTTTTCCTGGGCTAGTTTAATTTTGACTTTTTATAATGGCGTATCCGTCTAGTATCCTACTGACTAATTACATTTTTGTTTTGAAAATTTTCTATGATTTCTCTATATTACGCAACATTAGCTGAACATGGCTTCTCAAAAACCACACCCAATTGTTCAATTTAAAAAAAAAACATTTTCAATAATTATAAGTATGTATAAGGACTTTTTTGGCGGCAATTGAGTTGTCAACGTGAAAATTTTGTTTTTATTTCCAAAACTTGTGTTTCTTCGAGTGATAATGTGTAATATTGGTGGATTATTAACCATTATGTGTTCGTTAATGTGTACGAGTGTGGGAAATTGAAATAAAGTTGTGAAAGTGACTTTTCAAGTTGCTCCAAAAAAGTCCGTGTAAAGTTTAAGTAAAGCACCACTACTTTACTTAAACACTATCCTCATCCCATCATCTCATCATCATCATCACCATCATCATTTAAACTTGATTCAACTCTCTGAGTTTGAAATCTTTTATACTTGACACTGGCAAATACACTAATCGTGTGACGCCATAACAAAACAAAAAAAAAAAAAAAAAAAGTATGTATAAGGACTTTTTTGGCGGCAATCGAATTGTTAACGTGAAAATTTTGTTTTTATTTCCAAAACTTGTGTTTCTTCGAGTGATAATGTGTAATATTGGTGGATTATTAACCATTATGTGTTCGTTAATGTGTACGAGTGTGGGAAATTGAAATAAAGTTGTGAAAGTGACTTTTCAAGTTGCTCCAAAAAAGTCCGTGTAAAGTTTAAGTAAAGCACCACTACTTTACTTAAACACTATCCTCTTCCCATCATCTCATCATCATCATCACCATCATCATTTAAACTTGATTCAACTCTCTGAGTTTGAAATCTTTTATACTTGACACTGGCAAATACACTAATCGTGTGACGCCATACCAAAAAAAAAAAAAAAAAAAAAGTATGTATAAGTAAGAATTTTACAGGAATAGCAAAGTTAAATAGTGTATTAGTACGGTATTAGTTTCTTCAATGCGATATAAAATAAGGCCCCATCACACCGTTGATCCTTTTAATCCCTGAGCGATACTTATTTATCGATATTATCGACAATGATGTCCAAAATATATATTAGGTATTTAAGTATCAATATTGACATCTTTAAAATATCGTTATTTTAAGATACGTATATGACAAAACATTGATATGTACATATTTTAATAATATAAGTTTGTTTACAGACTATGAAATATATCCTAGAATCTTTATTTACGCTAACTTATCTACGTTAGATACAACGCTGGATATATGAGGTGAAAATCTTTCTCTACTCATTGAGAGTTTAGATAACAGTAATTATTATTTTCATTCAATCAGCCATCTCTCAGGGGGTGAGAGGTACGCAGGCATCCCTACTAATATTATAAATGCGAAAGTAACTCTGTCTGTCTGTCGGTCTCGCTTTCACGCCGAAACTACTAAACCGATTTCAACGAAATTTGGTACGGAGATAAGTTGAACCCTGGGGATGGACATAGGATACTTTTTATTTCGATAAACTGTAGCCCACGTGGGTGAAACCACGGGGAACAGCTAGTAGTATTATTGTAAAGTGGTTATAATATATTTATTTTAACAGATCAATATTTTGAAGTCAATAATATCGAACTATTGATAATAAGCTAACGATTAATATCGATATTTTGTCAATATTGTTAATTTCTAATTCAATATGAAAACTCACGTGACTTGTGACATGCAACTGGTGCGTAGTCGACAGCCTGTCGCAAATTTGACGTCATTGAAATGCCTAAGTGTCTCATTTGCATAGTTTTATAATTTGTGACTGTATAATGCTGGTTTTTGTAATTCACCTATTTTATTGTAGAATGACAGGTTCATGCGGTTTCCGTTAGATGCTTCTGTCATACGGTGCCGATGATGATCTGAGGAAATTACTTTATTCATCTAGCTAGGTTTATTATTTCTCATTAGTTGCACTAACGTTTTCCGGAATTTAGAATGACAGTATAGGTTATTTGCTAGTGTTCAAATAAACATTATAATCACTTTTCTGAGAAACATAATATTAAATATGAATCTCCCGCATCATTTTCAGAGGCTAATTTGCTCGACAATTATTTGCTATGTAACAATGATACCATTTAGCCTTATTTTTTTAAAATAAAATTAGAAAATGACTAGACAGAAGTCAAATTAAATACACATAACAATTACGAAATAGCTCGTCATGCTTTATTCATTTGTAAAAGTGGTATCCAATCTTCTATGTTATCCATTATAGTCTGGCATCTTCGGGGCATAAGTAACTCAGGAAATAAAAAGCCATATCGAAGAAGTTCGACAATGGAGTTGCCCAACTATAGTTCATACAAAAGAAGAAAGATATACAAAACGAGATGCGAAAGTGGTAGTAAGGTCAAATATAAGTTTCCGAAAACGATATCATGGATAGAGCGAAGTAGAAGAAAACGTAAGGATTGGACCCACGGCTTAGGATTTCAAAGCGTAATCGCTTCATTACAGGTCGAACGTATAACATTTTGGGCCTTCTGGGATGCAAACAAAGAAACACTGCCACATAGCGGGAACGTGGCAAAATGTCAGGCTACCTGCTCGTATTTTTAAGTATTGCTAAAGTCCTTAAAATATATTTTTAAGCCGGTCACGTTCTTGTCGAACTCACAAATCACACAGTGGTCACATCAGGGTGGCCCTTACATATTTTTATATGACCCGAAATTTTATTATGCTCGAGATATTGCCAAAATATTGTTAAGTTAAAATCCTTATGGAATAGATATCTCAAATAACAGGTTATTGATTTAATATTGGCACAATATAAATATTGTTTTTGCATGGTTTCACTATACCTACAGTGTAATCTAATATGACTATTTATGAAAAGAACCGGTATTTCGATGTTATATGCAGACTGCAGACTCGCACAGCTCAAACAGCTGAAGGAAGAAACTTGATGTTTCCACTGCTCTTCTCTTTTATTATGTATCTACTACTCACACTTAAATATTAAAAGAAGATACAAGATAAAAAAATATTTATTTAAATTAAAAATAAAATCTAAATCGCATTAAATACTCGTATAATATATTATGCACACTACCTTTTTTTCGAAGCCATAAGTAGGTAAAACAAATCAAATAAAATTGTATTATCTAATTATCATTGTTATTACTTTAAAACGTCAACTTAAAACTAGCTACGCCTGTTCCAACCTCCTTACACCACCGGCAAAAGAACAGGCAAGAAACGCCCGGCTTTTTTTTGGCGCAATCACATTGACAATTTTATTCGTATTACTAATTGACTGAATTGGAGCAAGTTCACTAAAAAAAGGTTGACAACGTTTTCACACAAAACTTTGTTTCCTGATTTATGTGACATTTGATCGAGGGTGGCGTGACGCTACCGCCCAAAACTAGTAAGTGTTTCAAATGTAAGCACTCATTGTCTGGTAATGTACAATAATATGTTTTTTTGTTATTTTTTCGATTACAAATTGATATGTTGGAGAGAAAAACCTGATCATGAACCCATATTTTCAGTTTCATCTGAAGATCACGCCCACAGCATGAGGTGGTCATGCTGTACCATGCTAACTGCAGTGAGGTTTTTGTTATATTTCCTTTTCTTTATTTATAGTGTTTTCGACTAAACTTTTGAATGGTAGTAAATGGTAGTAAAAATCCACAGTTTTCAGCTTGATTTTGTAACATTATTATCCTCATCTCATCTCATATTTAAAATGTGCCAGCAAAAATTAATCGATATTTTCAACCGAATTGAATAAGTTTTAGTGTGTCAGCAACAACATGATGAAAACCAAAGGTATGCCGTTATTTATTTTCTGGAGTGTACCTATACACTCCAGAAAATGATAACAATCTATGTACCTATTATATATTTATTTCTGTTCCTATTAGTAAAAGTGCCTAAAACCTAACATATTTTAATGTAATATTTCTAAATCGGTTGTTAAGAAAAAGTTTTGGAATTGTAATTTTGTATGTATGTGTGATGCAGAAGGGTGCTTCAGGTTGCAGCAGTTAATGCCGAGGGTTGGCACCCACCTCCTGAGAGCTCGGAGGCTGCCGAGGGCGCGAGGGGCGCGGAGGCTTGGATAATGACGCATGCGCGACGAAAGGCGCTGCGGGGTGGGAGGCGCGCGCCTAACACTATTTAAACTGTTCTTGCGAACGGTCATCATGCATTGGTCTGTTTGCAATCCAAAGTTTAGTTAGCTATAGTAATACGACAGCTCTAGTCGCAGACAGACAGGCTCAAGCCAGTGGTCGTGACAGAAAGCTCTCGCAGACGTACGCTAGCTAAACGCGCAGTGAACCCTTAGTTCAGGCCCTATTGTTTCCGGTTAAGTGTCGTGAAAAGAAGCTATGGCCGTCGCAGCTGCCCAGAAGAACCGCGAAATGTTCGCCATCAAGAAATCATACAGCATCGAGGTGAGGAGACCACCGTCTGCAGGCCAGGCCTGGTGCCGCCCGCCTCCTATTGCTCATTTCCTAAGGACCATCATTGCGTTTCAGTTTTTGTGGCTGGTCATTTGGATATTGAAGTGATTACACAGGTTTGATAAAGTATTTTTGTTGATGATTTAAATCACATAGCCTGAAATTTTAATGCAAACGAAGTGACCGACCATAAAACCTAAAACTAAAATTCGAATCCTGTGATCTTTAAGCAAATCATAAAAACCCATATAGTATATTTTTATGCACAAAACTACCTGTTATTACATTTTAAAAATAATTTTAGTTTTAAATCTACATAAAATCAATCATTTTTTCAAGTCATAACTGAAAAGAAATGTGTATTACAGAGTAAGTTTATATATATTGTAAATTTGGAATTTGTATAACCATTGAACAAAATTTACTTACTCAACGGATTTATCATGTCATAAAATTCAAATCGCCATCTGCATGTCTTGATACTCGCAATTAGCGTCAGTGTTATAATCCGTTCTGATATTAGTAAAAAAAAACACTTAAATTATAACAAAGCAAGTTGCGTAATAGAAACAAAAGATAGTTAAATATCAAAAAATCCTCTTTTATGCGATTATCTCACACCATTTTTGCAAAGAGAGTTACACAAAACATTCGAGAGAAAAACTGTAGGGAGGGGAATAATGTCAAAGAAATCGTGTGAAAGTAATACGCATAAGGAGATAATCCAGTACAAAATATATACAAATAGTATAGTTTTGCTGGTAAATGCAGTTAATTTTGTGTAAAAGCTCGTCAGTATGTCGTGTGATTATTGCCGCCGAGGCAGCGACTGTTTTAAGGCCCGGGTGACAGTAGCTTTACCCGGCGGCCTTACTGAGGGGGTTCCTATCACCGATTTGGGAGTATCAAAAACGTTAAAACAATATTTAAATTATCTGTTTAATTTATTGATCGTATTAACAAGTCCTTAAAAACGGCTGAAACTATTAAAATAAAAGGGCGCTTTAATATTTTTCAACGTACGTATATATCTCCATTAAAGATAGCATGTAGATTAACATAGGCATATTATTTACTAACTCGATTACAGCTACAAAGAAAAATGTTTGTAATTAGTTCCAGTTCTTAGCTTGATCTTGTGATCTCCACCTTAAGTTATTATTCTGACGCACAATTAAGCCATTATAAAAACTCGACAAAGTAGGTAAACTTTCTCAATAATAATCGCAACATGTCGTGTGATGAGTTACATAATACCACAGTATAACAATCTTTATTATTACGCAGATGAACAACAATGTCATCCGTTAATATTCCATTGTTGACAACATACATTACCACTGCTTAAGCAATCATGGCACCGTTGTTTCAGTTCACACCGAATTTCGTTGAAGGCGTATATTATTTAACTACGTATTGCAGAAAAATAATCTGCTAAGACATAATAGGTTTCGTCGACTCTACAAGAAAACTAATTATTAGTACTATCAATATTTAATGCGTTGTTAAGTCGTGATCGTTACCTCATGGTTTCAATTGATGTAATTGCAATTAACATATCGTTAAAACATGCCATAAAATTAAATATGAATATTATTATTCAGATAGATCTAAACATGGAGCTTGTGCGAAATTTTGTGTTAGAGTTAGTATTATATGGGATGAAATTTACCTACTAAGTTTTAATTGTACTGTGAGCATATGACATCCCGTGTATACTAATTCTTAACGAGCAATGCGATAATTTTATGTTCAATTGATTATGTGACGTACGCTGTGCGAAAACTGGGCCTAATTAATGTATGTTTCACACCTGAATGATTGTATTTCCTTGACCGTCGAAGGTCGGAATGCAAGGCGGTGGTTGTGACGCTCACTATTCTCATGCAATCAACAATGATGTTTAAACATCCATCAAGTGACACCGGCCCTAGCTTATTAACCGCTCTAACCTAAAGGTAACGATCACGGCACCGATTATCGCGGACATGGCCTACAATGCCTCTTTTGTTTTGACCAAGTTATAATATGAAGTATGCACATTTTCATCAGTCTGTTAATTTAATGAAGCAACGTCACGCAACGTAGTAAATCAGATATCTGTTCAGACCTAATTAGAGGCTGGTTTGATATGCCCTTGACCAACAGATCTTTGTTGTGGTCAAATCTAAACGAATTTCATGAAAATTTACTATATAAGTAGGTATCATTAAAATTACAAGTTTCTGCTACCATTCTTTGTTAATATTAAATGCTTTGTTCGCGTAATAAGTTAACAACTTCCTATTGTTACTACTGAGGGTTATTCATAATAATAATAGTAGGTATCAATTAACTGATATTACCTAACATTTAGTTCAGTGCTAAGACAAGAAATTTTATTTTATGTATTATGTACTTAGAACCACAACGTTATTCTTTGTCATGACACATGACAGAAATCCTATTGTCGTCAAATGGTTCGGACGAAACATGCGTAGCAAATCATCAAACGTCGGTCACACTGATGCTGTGTGTGACAGAGTGGCGCGAGGGTGCACAGAACACACAGGTTGGCAGCCGTCGCTCAGGCTTAATTACCCGCCGACGGATTGGAATGGTGAAGTGGCCACTCGGCCATACCAAGGCTATTCCAACCGGATTCCAAATCCTGCCCGCTCCAGTTAGGCGGACCTTTAACTTCAATTGGAGTTTCCGCAATCTTGCCTGACGTACGCTATGTAAACAATCCGTAGTACACGATTGATACAATAAAGAACCACTTAACATCGCGTTGTTCTGTGTACCTAGTATTATACCTAGATAGGCGTGATCGGATTCAGGAGACGTTGGAATTCTAGGGGCATCATACTACAAGAAATTAAAGTTTCAGGTCGAGTAATTACGGACTTAGTGCATTTCAGGGGCTCTGGCAACAATAGAGTGTAATTAGCGCGACCCTTGACACACATAGTTAGGTCCGCGCGGCCACTCTACTGGAAACCGCTAGGTCTAACCGCCTGCGCGCCGCGCCGCCTCGCCGCTCCTTAGCATTGCTCGACGGAAATAAGGCTGTCACGGACACAGCGACCGTGTCAAACAACATTAACTTACTTATGTAAACGTCCCTTAATGCTCCATCTGTTATTGGAGCCAATTAATAAAATTGGTTAACTTGTTATACTCGTACCATACAAAACAAATTTCGAGAGGAAAATCCAATTATTTATTTAATTACAATATTTTCGTAACATTAAAGTTACATCTTCATCATCAAAAAATAATAAGCATTTAGTTAATATGTTACTACACAGAAATTTATTATATTATCATTGGTATACTCACGAACACCTATACCGGCATTTTGATCGTAAACATGCAGTGTTTATTTATTTCAATTCACAAAGTCATTAAGTCGTTTCAGATCCAAACCTGCTACTTCTGTAAGACAAAAACACCAAACCGATGCTTTAACCGAACCGAAGTCAAGTCACAAAAAGTCAAATCATAGATCTAAAATGAGCCATAATAACAAATGCTGATGCAAATGTAACTAACTGGCTATAATGATATTAGTGACCTATAAAGTTCCTTTGCTGAAGTAGTTGCGGACAAGTTCAAAAATTATTACGTCAAAGGCGAAGTGCACTTAGAGCGCGACAGCCTTAATTGGGCTCTATTGGAGCTCAGTGGTCCAGAAAGTTCAGCTCCTTTTGAGGGAAATTTCAATCGCGAGAGTTCCTTTCCGGAGACGGCGGAGCGGAGCGGGGGCGGGAATAATGGCACCACTTTACGCCCGGACACGCTCAGGAAATAAGCTTAGGAACTCCGTAAAAGCAATTCCTACTCTCACATGAAATATAATGCGATGTGACCGCTTTATAAGGATTTCAAGGATGAAAATAGATTTAAGAGACTATCTTTTTGTGCGCTTGGCACTTTTCTTTGTTTGCTGAAAATACGTTTTTAACATTAGGAAGCGTGTGAATCATAACTTTACTTGACTTCGTGATTTATGGCTTTTGTGACTAATTATCACCATTCCACGGTGGACCCTACCCTTACATGGTAGTTTTATGAACTTTTGTAGATAGAGTAAGTGGACTAAGAATATAGTCAGTGTTTCAGATAGACAATTTTACAAAATTATTCACACCGGAATGAGTTTTTTAAAGTCTGTGTGTCTATATATGTAGTTTCCAATAGTGAACAATACCCTATTTATAGACATTCACTGATTGATGTACAAATATATCTACATCAATATTTATATCACTACATAATATACCTATTATTGTCTTCAATTTTACCATCAATGTTTCCATATTAACTATTGAATATTCGTTACGAGAACTAAATAAATTTCCAAGCTCTATAATATCTATTCATTCATTAGAGGCTATCCTGACTGACTTGAAATTTAGAGGGTAGTACGTTCTTTTCGTAACGCTACAGCAATTTTCGCGCGAACGAAGCTGTCAGGTGGCTAATAGACTAAAACTACCAAACATTAATTCCCATCCATCATCAACCCTTATTGCCAACATTGAGATGGCAAAATAACAAGATCGTAAATCCACTGTAATAGACAATTTCTTAAACATAAAAAATCTCTATAACATTGTTTTACCTTAAACGTACTTTCTTCTGGCGCGTATCTTGCATATTATTAATTATATCTCATCGTTTTAGTAACTTCTAATTCTCGTCTTCCTTGTGGACCCTGATAGGTCAATGGATAAGTGTTTTTATATTTATATTATGTTTTGTTGCAGAATGGCTATCCATCTCGTCGTCGCTCACTCGTAGACGACGCTCGCTTTGAGACACTGGTTGTCAAACAGACCAAACAGAGTGTGCTCGAGGAGGCTCGCGCCCGCGCCAATGGTTAGTACCCAAACCTATATCTCAATTACCTTTTTTTCAGGAAGCAAAAAGGTGGTGGCAAAAAGACACAGGAAACGTAACTGATTCTTCCATCAAACAATCAGATATTAATTTTCATATCATAGTTGGCCTAGTGGCTTATCCGCTACTACTACCTATATCGCGTCAGAGTACACACATCCGTTGGTTTTTCACCGCATAGTTTTCATTCCGCGTGGTGACAAAAACCCAAACGGAAAATCCATACTGATTCATTATAACCGTATCTGAGCAAACTAAGTTGTACACATCATTAACATTATCATATAATACGGGACAAACTACACGACGGTATTTATAAAAACTGCACTTTTTTATAATTACAGTATATATAGATCACGTGACTTCGCTATTTTGGGCCTACACAATACATAGGTACATTGAAAAATAGCATATAGGTATACGTCATAATTTCAAAATTTTAAACATTAAAACATTAAATTTAATAATTTAAATGTAAGACAGTTACACTAAAATTTGCATAACGTGTAATTTATAACGAAAAACAATAAATTAATCAGTACATCATTGCCCATTGCATATTTTTTACATCGCCTAGTTCAATCGCCAAATAAAAAACGTCAACTTAAAAACAAACTTAAGTAAGTACATAATAAATTTTCTCATCAAAATTTGTAATATGTATTTTCACACCATTATAATTTATTTTTGACTTCATGTAAAATCAAGTCTCGTGTGGAGTTACATCCTGACTTACTCGTATATCTGAGGAGGTGCTGAGAATACACAGACTAGACCGAATAAAAAATATATGTTCGAAAATGTATTATATCTAGTGGGGAGTTAGTCCCTCACCAATGGTAACATACTGCATAAGATAACTATGATATTATATGTTTCACCAATATACAACATTGTAGGTAGAATTTTCACTCGACACTTCTGAATAAAATACACATTAAAATACATTCATAGTTAGGCTAGGCGTATTCTAAGGCGCAGTCTACGCAGCGCAGGGCAGAGCAAATTTAGCAACGTATCCCCAAGCACCGTACGCCTGCGTCTCACTTACGAACTCATATGTGCGTCGTAACGCAGCGTATGCAGCGTTGTTCTTGTTTATAAGTTACAAAATTGGCTATGCCCTGTGCTGTGCAGAACTGCCTCGCCTCTGCCTCAGCCTTATGGTTGACACAAAAGTAAATCCACTTACATAAAAAAAAAAAATTGCGTTTTATCAACGACAAACTTATCTGACTTTAAAATAACGATCAGGTTAAATTATAAACGTGCATGTACAGTTTTTAGCGTGTGAAGCATTTTCGTCTTATTTTTCTTTGTTTCATTTTTATTTCATTGTTTTATTTTTGTTCTTTTTTTTATTTAGACTCTGGCTTGGACTCCGATTACATCCAAGATGAAAATCATTTTGGCAACGGCGACAAATCCCCAACTGTTGAAGATGGTACTCAACAAGATGATACTAAGAATGGTCACCTTGGTAAATAAAAATATCTTTTATGTTTATGATTTGGATTTATTTATTGTTTCGTTTTGTTTATTTTATTATTTTCGTCTTTTATTTTAGCCGATGCAGATATAGGGGACGACGCCGGAAAAACAGATGAGGGTTAGTACACGTATTAATGTCAAAAGCATCAAACCTGTAATTAATTACAAGGAAATTTGCATAAACACGACAGAAGATTCCAATTGTAAACACAACAACTTTTTACAGATTATACCCTGACGGAAGAGGAGGTGATTCTTCAGAACTCTGCCGCTGAATCACCGGAAGCAGAACAGGCGGACCAACAAGCCGCTTTACTGCTGCGCATGCGTGATGGAATGGGCTCTCTCGCTCGTATCCTAAAAACAATCGACAACTACAAGGGTTGTGTACAGCATCTCGAGACTCGTCCTTCTCAAGTGGAGGGCGTGCAGTTCGATGCCCTCGTAAAAGTGAGCATGTCTCGCATCAACCTGCTTCAACTCATCCGATCTCTTCGCCAGTCGACCTCTTTCGCCGGAATTAATCTGATGACTGAAAATATCTCCAGTAAGACTCCGTGGTTCCCTCGCCACGCTTCTGATCTTGACAACTGCAACCATCTCATGACAAAATACGAGCCGGAGCTGGACATGAACCACCCTGGCTTTGCCGACAAGGAATATAGAGAGCGCAGAAAGCAGATTGCAGAGATCGCCTTCGGATACAAGTATGGCGATCCCATTCCACGCACCGCGTACTCCGAGAGTGAAAACTCCACATGGATGCGAGTGTTCAACACTGTCCTTGACCTGATGCCCAAACACGCCTGCCGCGAGTACAAGGCCGCTTTCGAGAAGTTGCAGGCTGCGGATATCTTCGTCCCTCACCGTATTCCTCAACTTGATGATGTGAGCAACTTCCTTCGCCAGAACACCGGATTCACCCTGCGTCCCGCAGCCGGTCTATTAACCGCTCGTGACTTCCTCGCCTCGCTCGCTTTCCGTGTCTTCCAATCTACTCAATATGTGCGTCACGCCAACTCGCCCTTCCACACACCCGAACCGTAAGTACCAATTTATAACTAGTAAAACCGTTCAATTATAATATTTTTAATTAATTTATGCATGGGAATTAGGCTAGTAACCAGTTCTGTCAAATTCAAATGGCATTTCGTTCTGTCCAATATATTGAATGCCCCCCTCGAGCCATAGCAAAAACTATACTAGACACTTCGGTGGAGCGGAAGAGTGTTTGCCTTGACAAACATTTTTACGGAAATAAATATTACGTAATTAGCTTGTTAGCATAATGTAAATTGGATCGAATCACAGATAAATGTAGATTTGACAAGGTAGGTAGGTATCTACCACAAGTACTTCCAACATATTTTTATTTTTGTGTAGGCACACATTTTTAAAGTAAAACCACGGTATTTGTACTGTGGCAAAATTCCATAACATAAAATGATTTCTCTATTATATCTAGGCAACGACAAAAGCCGAGTGCCCCGTGCCGTGATGGAACTGTAACAATGTTAATGGCTCACTTCCTAATTCAGTTACTCTTGAGCTCGAGTTAACCTACCCAAGTTTCTAGCTTCAAAGGCAACATTTTTATTGAAACTACTCTACTGAAGTTAACTCCGGTGTTATTATTAGTTTGGTTACTTACTGTTGTAATTTTCCGTGGGCTTAACTAACATCTATAACCGTTCAAGGCGGAAATATTTATTAGATTCCGGATGTGTATAATGTATTTAAAAATATTTTTTAGTGACTGTATCCACGAGCTCCTTGGCCACATCCCACTTCTGGCTGACCCCAGTTTTGCGCAGTTTTCGCAAGAAATTGGATTGGCTTCTCTTGGCGCTTCTGATCCGGAAATTGAAAAGCTTTCTACTGTAAGTTCAATCCCAGAATGTGTAATTGTTAATGAGCATGTGCGAATCTGTTTTTCTTTCGTAATAATAATTGGATTCAAGCGTTTGCGATATATATAAAATGAATTCTTTATATGCGGTATTGGATGGCACGGCGCAGTGAGTGAAATTTATTTATTTTTTGTGCAGGTATACTGGTTCACTGTTGAGTTCGGACTTTGCAAGGAGAACCACCAGTTGAAGGCGTATGGTGCTGCGCTGCTGTCTTCCATCGGAGAACTGCTGCATGCTCTCAGCGACAAACCCGAGCTGAGACCCTTTGAACCAGCGACCACTTCCGTACAGCCCTACCAAGACCAGGAGTACCAGCCTATATATTACGTAGCAGAAAGCTTCGAAGATGCCAAAGAAAAGTTCAGGTAACTAAATAGCGATATTCTAAACAAAGTTTTATTTAGGACTTTGATTTTATATTAATGTAGAAACAAGATCAAATAGCCTGGTAAAATTAATCAATAGTTTGAGGTGAATCGGCGCTTGTGTGAACGATATGTTAATGAGTATATTGTATCGGCAGACGCTGGGTGTCGACTATGTCCCGACCCTTCGAGGTGCGTTTCAATCCGCACACGGAGCAGGTGGAAGTACTGGACTCCGTGGAGAAGCTGGAGACGCTCATCTGGCAACTGAACACCGAGATGCTGCACCTCACCAACGCCGTCAAGAAGCTTAAGGGCTCTCATTTCGAATGAATACCCTACCGATATAGTACACACCAATGGTTCAGTGCACGCGGCCTCGCCGCATTCTGTAAAGCTAGTGATATTATAGATGTAAGACTGTTGTTCGCTTGTGTGGAGCGTGAGTGAACGAGTGTGAAACCATCCGATGGTGGACTTCGTTGAATTCCTTTTTTGTACCTTACTGTATTATTTATTATGCCGAGCTCATTGCCCGGGCCTCGGAAAGTGCACGGAGCTCCCGATTGCCCATTTAAGGAGGCTGTGCGCGTTTCGCGAGTCCTATTATTATTAGTATTAATTTATAATTTAAAACACAGACAAAAATGGAGCACCAAAAATGTAAAAGTCAAACAATAAATATTTTTGTGTTTGAGTGGATCTCGATGTTTTATTTTGTCACCTGTTGCATTGACCTTTAAGATTATTATGTTTCCAAGCCATAAAAATTACATTTATTATGAATGATTGAGTACTAAGTAACTGAACGTTATAAATTCAATTTATAACCAGTTATACATCTAACTAGGTCGAAACGTTAGACACTTCTTTTCAATTAATGGTTTCTATGTCATTATTGAATTGATAGGAGGTTCTATAACGCTCCATAATTTTTAACTTTATAATTATATCGTAACTAATACAAATCCATTTAATAATTTTATATTTTTAGCGTGCTTTTTTTATGCCAGGTATATATTTTTTAGTAAATGCCGATGTGCTTGAAATTGGCGTCACGCTACTACACCTGGCTGGGGAACGGGCTTATCAAAATTATGCAATATTTAAATGAGCTTAAACAAAAACCCGTCCTATTTTATTTAGAAAAAGAGATTCACGAATATCGACAAGAAATATCGTCAGACTTTTTCAATTAACATAAAAAGTAAGTAGTATTAAACATAAATTCTATATCTGCGGAAATGTCTTGGGACGTACCTGTAATAAGATTGCTCGGTCTCTGGGGCATACGATCAATTTCACTCGTAATCCGATTGTGAAAATTACTTTAAATTCTGTCTATTTCTTGAACGTCCACCCCTCATGTCGTATTTACTTCATTTATTTCAAGGCGACTTTAAATTGAATATTCTCCAGTAAAGGTTTATAGGACCTTTCAATTACAGCAGCTTTTAATTCGGTTAAACTTGAGAGCATGTTATGCACGAGTAGTTAGGTACCAATTAACCAAGCTTGAAACTGAATTACCCACGCTTTATCGATTTACTTTGTGAATTTATCGGTATCTCCGTTTACAGCGTCTTTGTGACTACGTGCAATTTAAGTAATAGGTACCTACATCATCAATACTTGACTGATTATATTACCTATTTTCAATTTCAATAACATGTTGTTCATGATTAAATTTCATATGAACTACATTAATAAATAAAAATGCAAAGTTTGTGTGTGAGTGAATGTTTGTTACCACGTATCACCGTAACTACTGAACCAAATTTAATGAAATTTGGAATGGAGATAGCTTATACTCTGGATTAACACATAGGCTATCCCGAAAAACGGTTCCTGCAGAATAACGGGAAGACGCGGGTGAAACCGTGGGGCGCAAACGTTAATTTTAGTTAAACATCTACTTGATGCACAAATGACCCCTACTAAAACTGGTAACACTGGTGGTGGTTAGGACAAAATATAGGACGATTATTTTTCACCTAGCCATATCCTAGCTCTTCGCCAAAACGCATGATACTTTAGCATATTATTTGTGCTTAATTTACTAGTGACAAAAGCCAAATTATTGATCTGGTTGCTATGTTTATGCGAACGGCTCCGAATAAATAATAGCCTAATTACAAATGCGTGACCGAGGACAGACGTTTATTAAAGGTTCTTTGTGAGATTCGTAACGGCATAGAATGTTTGTTTTACTCGTATAGAAATAGCACTAGCTGCATCTCGCGGTATTTCGCTAACCCTAAGGAACAATAAATGTTTCCGGAATGAAATATCTCATACTAGCTATTCCCCGCGGTTTCACCCGCGTGGGCTACAGTTTATCACGATAAAAAGTAGCCTATGTCCTTTCTCAGGCTCTAGATTATCTCTGTACCAAATTTCATTTAAATTGGTTCTGTAGTTTAGGCGTGAAAGCGTAACAGACAGACAGACAGAGTTGCTTTCGCATTTATAATATAAGTATGGTAGTAAGGATGTTCTACCCACATTCACTCGACTTGTAATAGTTACTAATTATCAAATTTCATGAGAATCGGTTTAGTTAAGGAGATTCGTAGTAATAAACCTATGTTGTGTGTGGTATTGAACACACACATTTTCACATAAGACGAGCAATTTCATGTTGACTTATGAGATGAGCTATATGACTGTTTAATCAAAAGATTAAATAGCGTATCGAGATAGTGAATTGAAGTCCTATACTTGTGCTCCAATATTTCGATAGCTGTAAGTAATTAAATGAAGTACTCTAAATACATGTTCTAAATAAGTCGGTACTTTAAAAACTTGTTTTTGTTAGTGAAGTATCTGAGGAATTTGTAGATATCTCAAATGATTAAAATTATTTTATGCTTTATATATTTGCAAATCATGAAATTCAATTAACATATATATATATAAATAAATAAATAAATAAATAACGATCACACAATCACATATATTATAGAGCTCTGACCCCCAACTAGGATTTCCTGTATACAAAAATTTTGGTGTATTTTGCTATAGGGAGTCAGAAAGTGATACACAACACCTAGATACGAAACAAATACTTGCGGTTTTTATTTTATATGCACAAACATTTTTCTCTTAGCGGGAATCGAAACCGCTAACCAACTAACGTTAATATCCATATCTACTAATATTTACATAAAAATACCAAAGTAGCTCAGTTTGTTTGTTTGTTTGTTTAATACCTTTTCATGCCTAAACAGCTAGACCGATCTTGATGAAGTTTTGTATGGACATAGTGCGAACATTGGGGAAGGACATAGGATACTCTATCGCTTTAATTTATCGTGATAAAACTGTATACTTTTTATCGCGATGAACACGTGGGGTATTACCGCGGGGAACAACTAGTATTAAATATATTAGCTTCCATTTGACCTAGAACGATCCTATAACTTACCAATTACCTACATGGCATGAACGCTTTCAAATTTTGCACAGGTACCGTTGTATGGCTGACAAATAGTACTCGGTTCATGCAATAGTAATTATTGGGTTTTTCCTCGTAGTCAAACTAGTTTGACAAACTGATTTGGAAACGAGGAATCACATTTCCTCATGGTAATTTTTTTAATAGAAGCTGATTGTGGCCATTAACATTAATTTTATTTTCATCGCAAAATTTGGTTATTATACTTGCAATCTTATTTTTATCAGCTGTCTCGATCAGTGTACTTTTCGATGTTTGCATATTTTTGACCAACGAAAAAAAGAGGAGGTTCTCAAGTAGGTCCTTATATTTTATTTATGTAAGTATAACTTTATACGAAGTAGGTTGATTTTGTTGATTGCCCTTTTTCTGACAAAAATACAATCTGACCCATTGAACCGTGAAAGGAAAATATTCGTCTACCAAATTTCATCATTTTGTGTCGGTATTTACTGAGAGATAGACCAAACCAAGCGAAAAAAATCCCAGACAAACAATCCTAACCCGCCTTGGTCATTTTATATACCTATTAGGTACTTATCTAATTTTTGGCATATTTGAGAAATTTGTGAGTCAAAACTATCTGGTTTATTCTGTCGTTTTATCGACATTTGAACAAGCTGCTGTGAAATAATATAAAACGACACAAAATATCTCAATTCCAAAATGTCAAATTATGTCTTCAAATATTTGGTGTTTGTTTTTATATCCTACTATTAATATTTTAAATGCGAAAGTTTGTATGTGTGTATGTGTGTCTGATGTGTGTATGGGTTTGTGGGTTATGTTTGTTGCCACGTATTGCCGTAACTACTAAATTTTTAGAAATTTGGAATGAAGATACCTTATAGGTACCCTTAACACATAGGCCACGTTTTATCCCGGAATAAGGTCCCAGCGGGATAGCGGGGAGACGCGAGTAAAACTAGTCTTCTATATATTTCTGTTAATGTTTGAACAGTGTTTATAAAACTCACAAAAAAGCAAATGTACAACACTTATGTTACAACGCTAAACATGCAAGAAATGAAACAAATCTAGTATTGATAATTTAGTTTTAGATTTATTGGGTGAGTATTCATATTGACTTATGTACCTTTTTTTGGTTTTATCGTCTATCCGAAGCCAATCACGTTGACCTACAAATTAGTCGTCACGAGAAGACAGAATGACATTTTGATCTTTATATTATCAGGTGTTTATTTTGTATAAGCAAGTTCAAAAAGTATACTTGTATATAAAAGTAGTAATATTATGTAGCTATAGATCTATATATCTAAAAACATCTGAAGTCATAAATTCATAGAAGAATAGTGTTGCCGGGAAAATGAAAATTAAGTTTTATTAATGACTAGGGCAGTCTGTGAAAGTAATTGTTTGAAATGCTAAGTATTTGAATAAACTCGAGCGTAGCGTGACCTATTTATTCTAAAGCAGGCCAGTTTTTTTTATAATTTATTTCGCGAAACGCAAGTTTTCACAGAGCAGAGATTTCTCGCGCTCCACGTTGGGCGCCATTTTGTTTTAGTACATCATATCATTCATATCTATTCTGTTTTTATTGGTGCGTGATTATATCCTAAGTGATATGGCACAACGACCTAAAGTGAGTCGTGGCCCCCGATAGTAAAAACGCCATTTCGGTCTGTCCTGCGCCACCTCCTACTGGATTTCGCACAACTCCGTGACTTCGCCTTTTACGCCCGAAATTAATAATCGACCGTGATCCGTTTTCGCGGTTTTAGATCGATATGTCAATCAAAATGTTAAGCTTTAACTCTAAAATGGCTTCTCAAGTGAGGAACACACCGATAGGTGCTTGGCGACAGATTCTTAACAAGAGGGTGGTAGCTAGCCAGGCGAGTACTAGAAAATACCCTACCACCAAGCTATGGTTTCATCACGATGTTTTTCCTTCACCGAAAGCTCAAGCTCATTGTAGGATTCGAACCCACGTCCTACGGATCGCAAGTCGACGTTACTTCCACTGAGTCACCATCGCTATATAATACAAGAAACTAGAAATAATGGCCTGAGTAAATTAAACCTTAGTCCTTTCGGTTAAGCCTCATCCATCTTAGCGAAATATATGAAAAAATTACATCACAGAATCACAGAATAATAAAAATACTCTGTTGGGGTGATATATTTATAAGGTATACAATATTCGAGCTTATTTTATTTATTTTCGGATTTATCCATTGTTTTCTTTGGTAGGTACGATCAGATTAATCAGTGTTTTGGTTAATATAATGTGTCAATTAAAATATGGAGTTAGCTTATTTATTAAAATAACAAAACTAACCATCGATTAAACCTATCACACACAACACGTCGTGGGTAAATACATCAGGGAGCAGTTTCGCACATAATACGTCTAGTCAATGCTCGCTTGTTTCGCTGTTGTAACAGAAAAAACGACAACAACAAAAGGTAACAAAATGTGGGCAAATGGATAACAGGTTGCGCTGGTCCAGAGGGCCGTTTAGCCGTTGCCTGTGCAACCTGTTACCCAGCTCAAAGGGAAAAATGTTAATAAAAAGATTGCTTGACATTAAGCGATCGGCGAGTTGAGAGGTACGGTCTCAAGTCGGGCAAGGGCGCGCGGCCGCTCAGACAAAGCCTCGCCTAACAAGCGGTCACTCATTGTACATACGCAATGGGCACGTAATAGATGTACTATACGCGACCACTCACCGCACGCATGCAAAGTTTTCTAATAGAGTCGCCTCACAATATTCGAGAGAGGAAAAAAGGAACACTTGTAGTAAAAGGAATCTAGCAAAATACCGGTTCCATCAACCTTCGCAATTATCGTCAACTTGCGAAGTGTTAAAGAAATAATGTATATACGGATTAAGATGCAGATATTCTACTGTTAATTGAATATTACCAGACAAATGTAGGATTACGATACAATAAATGTCTCATAACTAACAATCACGAATCATAAGCATCACCTATAGATGAATAAGTAGATATCCCGGAGAAATTGATATCGATGAGGTTTTTATACATTACAATTACATTTAGTTTAATATTATTGCTTATAGGTAGGTTTTTTATTTATGCCATTATGACATACGAATACGAACATGCCTTTTACCATATAATATCTTTTGGCATGAACATCAGCCTACTACTTAGCAAATGTTTCAATTAATGGGACTCAGTCCTCATAGGGTGTAGGACACACTACGCTGCCGATGGCTGACCCAACGGAGCTTGACGAATGAAACATTTTCCTCGAATCTTTGTAATTCCCAGACATGCTGGTTTCCTCACGATGTTTTCCTCCATAATTTGAACATTGGCCAGTCCGCACATTCTAAATCGTTAGTGAGGTCTGACGCGGGCTGCGATGCGAACTCGTAATGACTTACGAGTTGAGTGACCGTTCAGTCAGCATCGCTTTTACTTATGTACGCACCCGTACATTACACTCTGGTTCTTATGATGGATGGAGGATATTCCACTTTTGTTTATCTCTAATCTTATTATCCTTTATTGATATATACAGTTTCGACCTTTTCGACTTATCCTTGAGTGTAAGGCTTGGGTCTTAGTAACCTCGTCCCGCACGTAACTGAGGGGTCCCTACCTCATGCCGATTTGGGACTAATGTAATGAAAACGTTAAAAATATCGTTAAAAAGAATCAGTTAATATTTGCAAACTACAATTTGAAGGTTCGAAGGCCCTTAAATACTGTATTTATTATTTCACTGATCGCATTAACAAGTTTTTATTATTATTAGAATACAATTAAGAAAAAACAAAACATCGGTTCACTAAGTAGTCTAAGTACTTACTATAATACGGGGCACTGAAGCAGACATAATTATTTTAAATATTCTGCATTATTTAATAGAGGACGAAAATAAAACCAATGACATACATTTGCTTTTTTTTAGATTACAGTTGCATTACAAAACGGTTGTGCGTTTAACCTTGATCTCGTAATCTTGGCCACAAGTTGAATTGGATTCCATAAACAAGGGAAGCTCGACTTATCCATCCATACTACGTATTCGTTTATAAGCATATATCGTTTGTCGCCGTAATAACTACGTATTTTAATTGTTTTTATGTAGGATATTTTAAAGAATGATAGTAGCCGAACGGTAACCCTCCGGTGCCGATCAAAAAACCATATCGGTCGCACATCTATGGCTTTCATAAGTTATGTGCGGATTTGCCATCGTACACCGCTCAAAACGAACTAACTAGGTACATCATTCCAGGTCATACGACATCTGCCAACCCGTACAGGGGCAGTGCGGTAGAGTATGACCCATGCTCTTTTTCCGAGAAGGCATTTGTTTCAGAAGTGGGAATGTTCTGTGTTATTGACTTGTTTTACTGCTACCGGAACAGGAAATATATAAAATTCAAGTAGGAAAATAGCCACCTGGAACACAGAGCTGCATGGGCAACTATTATCGGGAACGGATAGAGTTTATTATTTATATATTATAGTTTAGTTTTATAAGAAATACATATAACTGTAAGTAGACGCTTGGTTATATGATTAAAACTTCCAACATCATCAATCATGGTTATATCAGAGCCATTAAAAAAATCAAGCCTTCTGCAACAACTGCTATAATTACCAATCACTGTCATTGACAGCGTTTCTGTTTTTCCTAACAACAAAAACAGTATGGCATAAAAAGTAAATCTTTAATGTAGTAAAAAGTGTAAAATTTAGAGAAGCAGACAAAAACAAAGGCCGGATCTCAATAACCCTATAAACTGTAACCGTTTCCCGAAATAACCTGTACAGATGATTAAAATAAAATGTCAGTAGTGTTTCTAAAAATATATGGATATTTTTTTAAAAATCGCTCTCATTAATCACCGTTTAGCAATACAAGACTCAAATTGACGTGTCATTAATAAAGAGATGATAATCCACCGACAAAATAAAACCAAATTGACTTGTCTTTAACCTCATTAAATATTGGCTACTGGATTGGTATAGCTCCGATTTATAGGATTATTGCGATTGACAATAGCTGGTTATAAGTGTTTAGCTATCGGGTTCAACAGTTTCTTCGACGTCGCCTGGCATGGTGATGGAATAGCAATGCTTTAGAAGGGCCACCTGCCTTTGCAATCCTCGAAGACGGACTTCCACTAGATCAAAATTCTCTTTGAGACTTTGAACTTGCATCTGCATTCTGTGACGAATCTAAAACAATTAGATGATGTTTGACTATAGAATAGCAAATTAAAATATGCTTTAGTGGATACTGGATACCTAAGAGCACAGAGCACGGCTCAGCATAACAAGAAACGACCCAATAAATTGCTATTTCAGGAATTTAGCAAAGCTTTCGTCGATTACTGCCAAACTTTCTGCATCCCTGGTCCCTAATTCGGCTCTCCTAGGTCAAAAGCTGAGTACCATGTAAATATAGAAACTATACATACATATATTATATATATATTATAGAGTCATCATAACTATAAACATAATGCAGCCACTTAATAACCTTTTGGGTTCAGTATTAATGATAAAACAGAAAAATATACCCTCTGCTTCTGCTATTGGGATGGAGTTGGAACCAAGAACTACATTCACAGCTAAAATAACTGTCCACAAATGATTTTGTATTAGGTACTTACCTCATTGATTTCGCACTCTCCAGCCTCTAGAGGTTGTATCTTTTTCTACCAACAACTTTAACTTGAGAAGGATAATGACAGTGAATGTCTTACCTCATCCCTTTCCTTCTGATAACTTTTACACTGAGCCCGACAAGAAATCATTTGTCTCTCAAGGCCTGCAATCTGCGTCTGCAGGCAGTGCTTCGTGGACTCAGATCTGTCCTTGACTCTGTTCAAAGTCCTAATGCTTTCATCTTTAAGATCCTCCAAGTCTCTGGCTAGTTGCGAGTATTCGACCATCTTCTCGCTGTACCTGGCCTCCTGCTGATTGAGCTTCTCTTCCAGTCGGAGTACCCTACATCTGTGTTGTTAAATAACTTGTGAGAGATATAGTTATAAGTGTATGAAATGAAAATATTAACAATTGTTTTCAGTAAGGCTCTGTCTGTAAGGTATGATGTGATACATAATCATTTAAAGACTTCATACTTCGTCATTTCACACGATATGTAGGACAGAAGGTGGCATAGACTATCAACTATGTCAGAAATTACACAGATTAATTTCTAGTTTCAAACATACACAACCGACGCCTCTTGGGTTGTTTAATTGTAAGTTATTTTAAAAAAATTTATTGTACCTTATGTTACTTGCTTTAGGTGGGCCTAATTTAAAATGATACGTGTTTATTTATTAGGTAGGACACGTCTGGCTTCCCACTAATTGCCAAATATATAAAAAAACATAGCTTAATAAGAGGCTTGGTAGTAGTTTTATCCCACACTTTCTATCAGAAACGGATCAGTAGGTAGTATATAATATGTAGTTGCCATTTTACTCTCCACAAATTCAAATACTCAAATACATTTTTTAACTACTTACTAGGTAGCGTTTGACCACCAGTCACAGTGTGGTCGAAGGTGGCGTCACGCTACACCTGGATTGGGAACTGGCTCTTAAATGAGGCTGCCGGAACACACCGACAGGTACCTTATAAGTAATCAAATAACGCGGAGTATAGGTATATTCAGTTAATTCCAAAGGCAAGGTAGTCCTATAATAAATAATTTATAGTTTTATTTTATGATGTTAATATAAGTAGTTAACAGTTGTCATTAGGCATGTTCATAACTTTATCCCAGAATTAGTCATTAAAGTTTAGTACTTAGGTAGTTTAATACCTTATATTTTATCTTTTTGTTACTCTACTAAATCATTATGTATGACCGCTAACCACAGCAATCCGAGGTCTCCAATGTCATTATTTACTTCAGTCACAGAATACATAGTTATAGTTAATTCTGCTTAGTATTGAGCACTTATTTTAGACTTGGTAAACGCACTAACGACTACACTTGGCTAAGTGGACTCATGAGCTCATGACCTTGTCTATTTATCTCTACTCTCTAATGAAAATCTCATAATGTAATTTCATAAAATTTCATAGGAGTTGGTAAGAATAATTAATTTTAGCAGTTCGATGTCACAGCGCAAGCTCTCAACCCATGAAAACAAACCCATTAAATTCCGATTTATTATTTTCTGAACAACCTTTAATATTACAGTAATTTTATTTACAAAAAGATTTGCATTTAGTAAATTTTGAAAGCGTGAAAAGATGATCGGGGTTAAAAGTATACACCTATACCTATACCACTACAACTTAACTTTTTATGACATTAGAGTAGGTGTTTATAACAAAAAACAAAGCAGTTACATAGAAACCTCTTTGAAAAATTAACTATAAGTAGTAATGGACGAAATTTGAAACACCTTACTGATAAAATCTATATACAGTAACATAACACTGATATCATTAGAATGAAGACCATAGTGTAACCTTTTCGTAGCCCACCTTCAATCATATCGTCACTTAACATCAGTATCTATCCCTAGTACAAGTGTTGAAAACTATAAAAGTTTTCGTATACGTTAAAGTTTAATACTACCGCCAACATGTCGAAGTTTTATATCGTACTGCCTAAAAGTGTTTTAAAAATAAGTAGTATCCGCTCGATGCGACAGCTGAATCGCGGACAAAGCCGTGGGGTCCACCTAAGTACCTACATACGAGTACATTACTCATGAAGAAATAAGTATTACCTTCTTAGGTAACTAACTGGTTGTAAATATAATATCAAACCAGTTGAGCGTTTAGAGTGAAACCTGCTTTGCCGGGAGATCCCAAAGACACACAGTGACATGTCCAGGAAAATGTTGAGGTTTATCCCTAGTCAATCTGGTAGTTTTAATGTTTATGATGCGGGTACTTTTCAAGAAATCTTGTTGTTTTAAATTTTGGTGTTTCCGTAATTAAATTGTTATCTTGCATACGCTTAACGACTCTACTAGTTTTAGTATTTTTAAAAGTGTTGTTTCCAAAAACAAAAATGTATCGTCAATTTCCTGTTTTTACTTGTGATTTTTGAAACATGATATTTAATAACAATTATTTCGAAGTGATGGTAGCTCAGTGGTAGTAAAATCGACTTGCGACCAATATCTACATTGGTTGTTGGTTCGAATACTGCAACGAGTTCGAGATTCAGGTGAAGGAAAACATCGTGATTAGCTATAGCTAGGTGGTAGAGTATTTTCTAGTGCTAGCCTAGTTTGCTATCATTAAAGCACCAGTTTTTAATCCAGGCATATATGGCGTGGCGACACCTTCGAAAAACATCGTGACTTGCCGTCAAACCCAAAGCACAATAAAAAGATTTATGTAAGTAGTTATACCTCATCAAATCACTAAAGGCCGTTTCCAATAACCGATCTATGATCTATCCACGGTTTGCCCTACAAGAGATAGAAACTTAACATTACTTTTATGGAGCTTATGTCAAATATCTATCTCCAGTAGGGCAAACCGTGGATAGATCAGTTATTGAGATCGGCCGTAAGTTAGTAATAAGTACTTACTTGTAATCTTCAATCACTTTCATAAGCTCATCAACCTCCTTATACTTGTCATCGAGATCTATTTTGTAAGCGTTGTTATCTTCTAATAATTTGCTTTTCTCTATTTTTTCTTGATTTAAATTGTTCACTGCTATTACCAGCTGAATAATTGAAATACTTAAACTGGACAAAATGTCAAACATAATTATAATATTTAGTTAGCGAAGTTGATATCCAAACGAGAATTTAGTTAGGTATGCTTGGCCTTGAGTATCGCTGGAAGGATTAAGTCACGAAAGATTCCGAAGGACTTGCCCGAGCTTCATGTGGAGGTCTGGCAGGAAGTGGCGCAGGCGGAAATCTTTGTTAACTGAGGCCAAGACTCACTTTGGGTCATTGCACCATCACAGTCAGTCAGTTAGCCAGGTAAATTCAACCACAAAAGTTGTTTTATCAGATCAGTGATACTCTCTCTGAGAGAAGGCCAGAGTCCCAGCCGTGGGAACGTAAAGGCTGATGATGATGATCACACATTTACCAAATGTGTGCTAGATCAACGATGTTTGGAGTTCGTTATGCTTAGGAAAATTGGATCTGTTTAGCGATTTTTGGCACTGATCATACCTATTTAGGTAATTATGCCTACTCACCTTTTCCTTAACTCGATGTAGTTCATTAGATATCTGCTGCGAGTTGTCCTCGGCCAATTTTTGTAATTGCTTTGCCTCCTGCAGTTGAATTTGTGCGCCCTTCAATAAGTCCGGCAGCGGAGCTAGTTCAAGTATCTTCTCTTGGAACTGCATCTATCGATGTAGTTTTACCTTTATCATTTGTAAAGACCTACATCTATCTACCCGTGCAAAACCGGGGTGGGTCGCTAGTATTTACGTAAAAAAGGCCAAACGATAACTTTACTTGGCGGCCGTACTGGCTGTACTATACAATAGAAACTAGTCTCAAGCCCACTAAGTAAGTAAGCACTTACTTAGAGATAAACACATAAGCAAAATTTTCCCACGAGTATCAGGTCATCTGGTTATTTCCATAAAAAGTGGAAAGATCTAGATTTCATAGTTAGGTAGGTACCTTCATCTTTTGCAGTTCTATTTGTATTTGATCAGATGCCTGCTTGTTATCGAAGTCCATGACATCTAATTGCCGCTTTAACTCTTCAACTTGCTGCTGAGCTTGAAGGTACTGGAATAAAGATTTATAATTATATTTATTATTATAGTAGGAAGGTAATAAATAAATTACCTTTACTACTAACAAAATAACGCTCTGCTGTGCAACGCCTTACGTAACCGAAGTTGCAATTCATTTAGACACTTTGCTAAATTGCTATGATTAAATTTTTTGTTATTTTATTAGTAAATGTTTGTTTTAACTTATACGAAAAGAGTTTCTGGATCAAAACAGGCGCATATTGAATAGTAACCTAACCACCCGAGTATGCGCCAAAACACCACATTGCAGGATGTATCATATCCACATATTCATTTAACTAATTAGGTAATGCTCCATCTTACCTTGACTCGGTACTCTTGAATCTGCTCAGTTTTCTCAGTATCAGTGATCTCCATTTCCTCAACCTGCTCTTTCAAGCTTCGGATCTGCGTCTTCAAGCCAACGACCTCATCTTCGGAGATTTTCCGCGACTCCTATTGTGATGACATCAGATAATTATCTTGTTACTCATAGTTTTTTTGTAATGGTAACCAATTACCGTAGGCAATTCTTTTATTGTGGCCGGCTCTATTGGCATTACCGAGAAGAATATTTCAGTTTTATTCCTCTACAGTAAAACACAAACTATAAACTTGTCTCGGAGTGTCCTCTCTTCTAGGCCTTCCAGCTACAGGAGTGGCTTTGCTGCTCAACTTCCTTATTATGATTAAATCAATATACCATTTCTAAGTTTCTAAGGTCCTAACCCAACCAATAAATGGAACCATGCAAATTATTGTGATTTTTGAAATTCATTAGCAATGAAAGCACAGAGATACTAACTATAACGGCTAGCCAATGATAGGTAGCACCAAATGTTTTGGATCGAAACCCACCTTAAAATCACTAGCCTTTCCTGCGGCGCAGATATCGTTTAGCTTCAGTTCCAGATCTTTTAGTCTACCTTCATATTTTATTCTTTGAAACCGTTCTTCTTCTGTAGCGTTTTTCGCTCGAATCAGTTCTTCGCGAAGTTTAGAAATCTAAAAGTAAAGGTGCACTTAGCGTAAATAAATAACCTTTGTAGCTAGCCAGAATAAAGACAGGGGTTGACATGCAGTTGTTACTACCTCGTTATCTTCTCTGTTGTATTTTTCTTCGTGATGTCTATATGGATCATACGCTTTTACTTCTTCTATTACGCTTGATTCCTAAAAGAAAAACAAGGAATGATATTTTACGTTTGTAAAAATTACCATGTGCAAAAATTATTACACCTTTTACCTACCTGCATCTCAGTTTTCATTGTTGTTGCATAACTTCTGATGCCTGGCATACCACGTCATTAGTGCACTGGTTGTGTCCAATGGCGTTTGCGTTGATTGATGTACCTACAGACGGAAGTGCATACCTACTTATGTACTTACTTCGACATTTCCGAGCGTGCTCATTTTTACATCTTGACGGTTACGCCGGATCGCCGCCAGCTCCATTTGGATCTCTTTGACTTCACCCTCCATGTCTCCCAACTGTTTTTGCTGTCAAATAAGTTAATGTAACTTGTTAGGTACTACTCCTTCCACATTGGTTTTTGGGTATACAAAGAACATAAGTGGCATTCGATTGAGGGCCGTAAAAACTACACATACTTATTGTTTAACCTTTGTTTAGTCAGCCCCGTATTCATGAGGGCTATGTTTAAAATCATACAATCAGATACCTTCAACGCTCTATAGCATGCTGCGCAATTTGTAAGTGAAGTAAAGCTCCTTGTGAGAGAATCATCCGAGGTAATATTATTTCCTACCACCACTAAACTATATCCTTCTATTAGGTAGTTGGTTCTGGTTTGAAGGGTTGGGTATCTATGAAATTACAGCCTAGGCACATGATGACAACAACAGCTCAAGGTTGACGGCCGCAATGCAAGAATCTTCTAGGTGGAGGTGATCCCACGAGGATACGCGTTGTGATATAGGTGATGGTTACTGCTTATCATCAGGTGATCCATCAAATAGTCCGGCTAATTAGTTCATAAAAAGAAAAGTCTGACCTCAGAAATCTTGTCGCTGGATTTTTGATGGATTTTATACGTATTTGTGAAAAATATGCATTTAAGGTGGCGACGTGAATAGTAGCCATATTTGAACCTAATGTCGTTTGCCTCGGTTCACCACCTGTATATGTATGTACCTACTTACCTATCCATGTTGTTTTATGTATTACTCGTCTATACAAAATTTTACATAGAATAGTGTTCTTAAGTGGAGACCGCGAATTAGCAAACGTAGTGTAGAGCGCCCTTCGATTAACGCCCACAATTTATAATCGATTCTGATCCGTTATCCGCAGTTTTGAATCGATATGTCACGTCATAATATATCATTGTAGTACATATAAGAAGGATGGAGGTGGAGTGACGACTTGATGAGAAAAGCTGGGCTCAGTGGCGTACCTTGGCGGTGCCCTATGTCCAGCAGTGGAGCGCAATAGAGGCTGATGATGATGTTGATGATGAGGTGTTTATCTGATTATCTAAATAAATAAAAAAAATGAAAATAATGTTGCTTTATTAAGGTATAAGATTAATAAACTCTGACACCGTTTGTCCGATCGTTATTTATGAAAGTTGGTTGTGAGAAAATAATAAAAGGTTACCAATAGTAAAGACTGCCCACTGAAATCGACATCTTCGACTTGCTTGTGTCTTGCAAACGGCCAAAATTCAGACTGCGGCATTATAAAGATTTAGCACACGCTTTAAATTGTTAAAGTACCTATTACAATGAATGAAAGTAGGCAATAAAAATTAAATCAACAAACAAATCAAAACAAATCTAGACAACAGTCAACCTTCAAACGTATGAAGTATGAAAGAAAATATCAAAACCACTGATTGTCAAAACATCAAAACTCAATGCTCAATACGTTTTCATATAACCGCTTTGCCGACTTAGCATTGTTAACAAGGCCAAGGACTGGGAATCTTTCATAAGTCATCCATCTCTAAAGCTTGTGCCACGCAGAAGAAGGCATAGAATTTGTCTTATAATTTTATGGTTGTAGGTATGCTGATGATGAATATGTGATGACCAGCCCTTCTAGGATTTCTATAAAAACAAACAGCGAGCGGGCCACGTGTGACATGTTGCGTTCAATGCGAGACTAGCGACTGCGCATTTATTTTACAAATAGGAAGTAAGTATAGTAGGAAAGGTGAGGTGATAGGAGCAGGGAGGTTTATTATTGTGGATGCCTTTTTTGCAGAGTGTCTTTGTTACCAACACCTTCCGGTCGACTCAAATGTACCTACCGCCTAGCACGCTATAAGAATCATGGACGAACGACAGCTAATCATAGAGGAGCCCATGATGCTAAATGTGGATTTAAGTACTCGAGTGAAATCGACAATAAATCACAATATCGACAGAAAATTCATGTATAAATAAGGCATCATTCGCTCGAGAGCTTTTTCCGTCCGACTAAAAAGCGTTCGAATAGAACAAACCATAGAATTATAAGACACAAACGTGTTCCCAAACATACATTCACACGTCGACGTTTTTAAAACGCGACGTTTTTTTAACAAGTAGGTAGTTTTGTATTTTCTACGCTGGACGTTGGGCGTTAAATCGAATAGACTTATTAGGCTCGGCCATTTCAATGAGCAAAGACATTGCCAGAATACTCAAATAAAATTATAAAAAACTAGCTGTTCTCCGCGGTTTCACCCGCATGGGCTACAGTTTATAGTGATAAAAAGTCCTTCTTCAGGGTTTCTTTAAACTATCTCCGTACCAAATTTCATTTAAATCGGTTCCGTAGTTTAGGCGTGAAAGCGAGACAGACAGACAGTGTAACTTTTGCATTTTTAGTATTAAAATAATGCCTGGGAGGAAAAACAAAAAACTTTCGTCAAATGTTCAAAGCCAAAGTCAAAGTCAATTTTTATTTATTCAATAGGATACATTGTGATCACTTTAAAACGTCAAACTTAAAACTAGCTACGCCTGTTCCAACCTCCTTACGCCGGCAAAAGAACAGGCAAGAAACGCCCGGCAGGTAATTTTTTTGGCGCGATCACATTGACAATTTTATTCTTATTACTAATTGATTGAATTGGAGCAAGTTCACTAAAATCCCAAGCTTTTTTTTTGTTGTTAGATACATTCGAAAATAATTACAAATTTTAGCGTGGTATTGCCTCAACTCTTCGTGTAGTGTCACAAACTATGTCGGTATGTATCTCTGTTCATTCAGAGGATGCACCCAGAATGCCTAGCCTGCTTTTATTTTCGTCTTTTATGAGCTCAACTTGCTATTACTAGTAATTTGGAAGAAACAATTTTCACATCTTGCCGAAGCAAAAGCCAAGATAAAAATGATTAGCGTTTATATGAACAATCACATCGAAAACGTTAGCGTCAACACCGTGTTTTGCGCAACCGTTTTGTAGCTCTCGTGCGAATAAGGCGTAACAGTCTGACAAAAGCCAACACTAAAATAACCTCGTTATACTTTTGCTACACTAGCCTGTCAAAATTAAAAAAAAAAATTTGTAGTCTGACGTGATAAGTTATGTCATTGTCACTGTCGCTTTCATAATCTAATCACAATCAAGAATTTTACGAATGGAGTGACGATGCCCGACAAAAAGCAAACAATAAGGAAACCGTGATGCACTTTTCGCTTTGCAGACGTGGAATTTAGCTCTTTAGTTAATTTACGTATAAATTCTATCAGCTTTTGAAGTATTTCTATCCTATTAATGTTATTATTTCGTTTGCGAAGGTGTAGACAGATTTTATCCCCGGGTAAATTTGGAACGAATAACATCAAATTCCAGGCTTGGAAAACCCATTCGGAAGTTGAAGTATGAATAAAAATGGTATTAATTTCAGTGATTAAGATGCTGTAATAACAATTTGGCCAATAAGTGATAGGATATCAAAATGAGTAAAGATTTGGAGGCTCATCTCGAGCTCAGTGAGGAGGAAAGTGATTCGACAATTCCCGAGAGCATCATCAATAAATGGCACCGAAGAGCCGATTCGTCGCTAGATATATCCGATCAGGTGATATACCACAGGAAATTCACTAGGGTGAGTGTTTGATACAAGCTCAAATGATGACTTTTGCTAAGTGTAGATTTTTAGGTACTCCAAAATCACAAACTTACCTAATTACCGATATATATCCCATTAAAACATCTTATTAGAAAAGAACATCAAAAGCAGAATAACAGAGCTAGGTATATAGGTATTACATATTAATATTACGGTTAAAAATATAATCTCTACCCTACAAAATTTAAATACACATAAGACTCATTATCTTAATTAAAACAACTCGAGCTACTGCCTAGCTATATTTTTAATTTTACTTCCATACATGCAATATTGTCAAAGTCATGCATGCAACAAGTAGGTACAGATACCTATTTAAATCTCCGAGATATCATGCAACACATGTGTAAAAATCATTTTGCAATTGTTTAAAGCCACAGCTCACTACTCTCCTGTCACTGAGTGGGCTTCTCGTATTTTTCTCCTCCTTGTTTTACTGGCGTTATGATGTGTGACGTACGTAATTTGGACTTGTTTAGTTTTGTAATTTAAATAGTCATCAGTGAGTACTTACATAATTATTAATTATTGGTATTTCTTTACAGAGATGGAACCAGCTCTCGAGGCTGCAAAGATCGATAGTGTATGCAGTGCTTTTATTAATAGCAACTATTATAATATTACTATACTCTACAAAGGCCACTGAAGTGCAACAGAAGGCCAAAAATAGTGAATTGTCACAGGTCAGTCAGTGTTATCTGTTTTCATTAACCTCACTAGAAAAAGGGTTAACAGTTTTAAGAAACATACATGTCATCATTGTGAATAATGAGGCTACTTATTAGTAAAATAGTTTTATTTAGTGCCGGTTTTATAAACGTCCGTACATTAAATGTACATGTGTGTGTGTGTGTGTGTGAGTTATTTTCCGTGCTAAAATTTAATTTGGTATGACATTTAACTTACGGACGTTTATAAAACCGGCCCTAAATCAGATCAGTGGATATTACATAATATTAAATATTCTGGATTAAATAGCAATACCTATTTACAGTGAAATTATAGGAAAGAAAGAGATGTAATATCTAATATATCAGGAAGACAAGCGCAGGGCATTGCCACGCAGGATTTTGAACAGTTGGGTGCCGCTAAACTGTAATGAGTAATTAGAATTAGGTTTTATAACGGGATAATTACCATGTATTTGGTAATTATCAAACACATGGTAATTATCCCGTTATAAAACCTAATTCTAATGTTTTTGACCATGGTAGTTTAAAACAGTATATTGTAATGAGTAAGTTTGGTTTACCATCAGGTGGGCGCTTTACTCATAACGTCACTCAGTTACAAAAAAACTAGCGTAAACCTAACCTTACATACCTACATACAAACAAATTTACCGCTATTTATAAAGTTAATATGGATTGCTAGTAGGTATATATATATTACTATACTGTGTAGTAATAGAGATATTATCTAATCAATATGAATTGGATTCACAGAACAATCAATTTTTGATAATACAATAATGAGCGCGCCTATATGTGAATGAAATTGTGAGCAAATAACATGTCTGTGTGTCTATAGTAAAACAAATGCTATCATTTGAAACACAATCTGCAACACAGTACAAGTACTTCTACTGTGTCAGCAGTGAGTAGTAGCAGTATTTTGTTACATTAGTTGATAGCTTATCTAAACTTTTGTGTTAGGTTACAATACTCAGTAACAATTGTATAAACATGGCTGCTTAGTACTTTGCTTCTGTTGGTTTTAGTATTCTATGATTCATGCTTGCACGTTTCTAATCTAACCATGGTGTAAGCTGTTATTTGAAACCGAGCAAACAAGCGCTGTTGCTCAATGCTATGTAGTATGTTTGAGAATATGTAATCCTTATTTAATATTATAACTGCGAAAATAATTCTCTGTCCGTTTGTATGTTTGTCAACAAATTATCATCCCTACTTAATTAGTTAAAGTAACTCTGTCTGTCTGTCTGTCTGTCTGTTACGCTTTCACGCCTAAACTACTGAACCGATTTAAATGAAATTTGGTACGGAGGTAGTTTGAACCCTGAGGAAGGATATATAAGATACTTTTTTTGCGATGAACTGTAGACCACGCGGGTGAAACCGCGGGGAACAGCTAGTAGAAAAATAAATCAAATAGATTTTTTTTCATGAGTATGATAACGTTGTTGAAAAAGTTTTCTTACACTTTCTATTACTTTTCAGGTTGATTTGTAAGCTGTCCGCAGTAAAAAGTAATTTATAAATATACTGTAATTTCTTATTTTTAGGATGCGTTGAAGAACCTGTCTCTAGTCATCGAGCAAGTAGCTGAAACTGTAACCCAAAAACCTAAGAAGACTGTGATTGATATTGAGAGTGAGCGTGAACCAAAAAAGGCTAAAGTATTTCCAGGTAAAGAAGACTTGACTTGACTTATTGTATGAGGTTTTAAACAGAAAATTCCATGCATGATCTCCTGTTCTTGTATTGTCTTTGGAACCTAATATTTCTCATCACTGCTCAGGTCCAACCAACGCCCGTCAGCAAGCGGTGGTCGATAGTTTCAAGTTTGCTTGGAAAGAGTACAAGGAACACGCGTGGGGTCATGACAATCTGAAGCCAGTCACCGGCATGGCCTACGACTGGTTCTCACTTGGCCTTACTATCGTTGACAGCTTGGACACTGCTTATATCATGGGATTGAAAGAAGGTAACTATTATATAATGCACATGATAGTCACTGTTGCACGGCATGATGACCGTTGGATCAGAAACTTAAAACTATTTTTTGTAAGTAGACATTTGTACTTTTACAAGTATTCCCGGCCTGACCTACACTAGATTAGCCCTTAAGATGCATTTTTGATGGGCAGTAGCCGAATGAAATACAGAAAGATTGCGATTGCCGCTCGCAACTCAAAACATTTCATACAAAATATAGTATTTGAGCATATTAAATTCGATTTTCCATCGTCCACCAAAAACGCAGCCTTAAACTGTCGAGGCCATGGGGCCACTACATTCATTACTTGCGGCTAACTACCGGTCATACAATAGGAATCAAAAAGCACGGAAATATGATTATAATTTTAAATGAAAGAAGTCTTAAAATTATTTTTTTCATGCATTTGCAGAATTTGAAGAGGGAAGGGAGTGGATTAAGTCTGACCTCAATTTCATGAAGAACAAAGATGTGAATTTCTTCGAGGTCACCATCAGGGTGCTTGGCGGTCTACTGAGCGTTTATCACTTCACATTAGATGAATTATTCCTCAATAAAGCCGTGAGTACTGGAACTGTTGCATAATAGTTATAATGAGATATTATAGTCTTTATCTGAGTAGGTGGTACAGTCAACGACAAAAGTCGCTAAACAATCACACTTTTTTCTATTATCCTCATCATCTTATACACCAATTTTTCACCTCATCATCACCTAAAATCAGGTGAAGGAAAATCGAGAACGGTCAGCTACTTTTGTCGCTGACTGTACTTATATAAGCTTATGGTTGGTTCACAACTAAACAAGTTATGGCAATTTCTGAAAGAACTTCTTAGATCTTTATATCCCAGATATCAGGGAAATCTAGGGCCGATAGAGCCCTACGTTGATAGATAGATAGAATAACTCCTTATTGGTACACCACAATACAGAGAAATTGACTCGTCACTCTCGTTGATTCATTGTAATTGGTTGGACATTGTAATTGTTCTTACTTCTTTATGATCATTTTATTATAATTACGTGTAGTCATTAAATTGAATAAATTATAATGCATATCATACCTACTAGTGGAATCTATCTATATATAAAAGAAACTCGTGTTAGTTACACTATTTATAACTCGAGAACGGCTGAACCGATTTGCCTGAAAATTGGTGGTTAGGTAGCTTAGGACCAGGAAACGGATATAGGATACTTTTTATCTCAGAAGAGGTTCGTACGGGATAACGGGAAGACGCGGGTGAAACTGCGGGGCGCAGCTAGTAATAATATAAAAGTTACTTTATACCGCTATTCCAAAATGTAAAAGGGCAATGGCACACTTACGTATAGTCAAAGATTAGTCACAGAAACATACTACAATGCCTATTGTTTGTTTCGTAAGATGGTTTCGAGAGCCGGCCGTTTATCTATGTCAATTTATAAAAGAGGTTATCCCTCCCGACTGACTGAGTGACATAATTATGAAATATGAAGGGTGTGTTAACTTTGTAGCGTGAGTGCGTCAAAGATTCTTCGATGTTCAATATCAGGGGGTGACATTTCGTGTTAAAGTATGTAAGGAAACATGTCTACTTCCGCAAGAGTGAAGCCGCGCATCGCAGCTAGTAACGTTATATGTATATTATAGGAAGATTGTCATTCAAGAAAGAAAAGTACAATGGCATTTGGCAATAGCGCTACTAACGGCCGTGCTCGGACGGATGGGATTTCACAATAACGTAACAACAGGGTAAGGGAGTGTGACGGAAAATGAAAGTTTATATCTGATTATAGTGGTACTTTTCACATAGTTATTTGTTTGTAGCATTATCAATGTACTTAAAATGCTAACGGTTCTCCACAATTTGATAAATTAGAGATAGGAAATTGTTAACTAACCAGTTCTACCACAAAAGTAATTCAAAACATCGTTTCCTCGCTTGTTTGCCTAGATAGTGTCTAAAAGTTAAATGCCGCTGAAACAGGTGTTTTATCTATTATTACCACAAAGACATGTATAAAGGTGTCGGTAGTAGTAAAACACTACCTTGTAAGTTGTAAAAAAACATTACCGTTTAGGAAAGTCGAGTAAGATCAGCTACTAAGCCTTGACAGTATCAAGATATTAAAAGTGCGCTTTGTCTTCCCAGTTAGATCTTGGAGAGCGGCTGATGGAAGCTTTCTCGTCTCCATCGGGCATCCCCTACTCTGACGTGAATCTCGGCACCAGAGTGGCGCACGCTCCGGAGTGGTCCCACTTCAGTACAACGGCTGAAGTGACCACGGTCCAGCTCGAGTTTAGAGAGCTCTCTCGTGCCAGCAAAAACCCTGCTTTTGAGGTAAATGGTCGAACCTTGTCGCTACAGCTGTTTAGACGATTTTGTCCTTAGATAACGTCCAGTTTATATTATTACTTTTTTTTTTCAATTCAAGGAATTATACAATATTTTATTAATATTCATAATTTAATGGTACCTATGTATTGTATATTTATATACGAGTACATTTACCTACTAACATCGGACATGTTACGTTTCGTTGCACGTTTCATTCTTTTCGACTTGTTTCCACTTGATTTTGTGACACTTTCATCACCTTTGTGTTGTTGAGCCCCGCATGTCTGCCTGTAAAAAGTTATCTATCTATTTTTCTATCCTCCTAGGACGCTGCAGCTGCAGTGTCAGAGAAAATCCATATGTTGCCCAAGAAACACGGCCTCGTGCCCATCTTCATAAACCCCAATACTGGCCACTTCCTCCCCCACGCCACTATCACGCTCGGCGCTCGAGGAGATAGCTACTACGAATACCTGCTCAAGCAATGGCTCCAGACCGGGAAGAGTATCAACTAGTAAGTAATGTTCCCACTTTATTAGAAACTAGAAACTACCGCCGCGGCTTCACACGGGCACTAAAACGTAAAACTACATCTCTCTACATAAAAATCGATGTGTGTATGTTCCCTATAGACTTCAAAAATTCTGGACTAAAATTTTCACTTAATCTTCAAATCAGTTCAGCGGGTGATCCCGTGAAATTTAGTAGAACTATAGATATCTGCTTTGTCACATGACCCATCCATCCGCCAAAAGACATCTAGCTATAGACAATAATTAATAATTATTATTACTGCAACCCTTGCGAAGCCAAGACGAGTTGCTAGTAGCATACAGAAGTCACTAGATAATAGTGTAAAACCCATATTCCTACTGTGGGTTTTCATCAGTAAAATAATTTTCTGAATCGGATCAGTATCGAACAGTTGCTACTAGAGGGTTTTTTCAGAGAATGCCTCCTACACGAAGAAAAAAGACCTTCCAAAATACCGTTTTCCTTCTGAGTCAAAAGGGGGGAATCGGTCTTGGAAGGTAAGACTCAGAAAGAAACTCCGATTTTTTTTCTCAGTGTACCAACTTACATATAAACTACTTTACCTCTCTATGTATTTAGGGTAGATTCAACGCGTAAGTTGTATCTACACAGGAATTGTTGAAATCAATAATATGCTGTATACAGTGAAACAGCTAGATATTATGGCTTATTACTTGTTAGGTATCATAAAAAAAAAACGTCTCCTAGTAATATATACGTAAGTTAGGTACTAATTATTGCTTTATACTATTGGCAAACTTAGTGTAGGACACGTTCTGGCCAAGTGGAGTACCGGTAGACTCAAGGGGGATGGTAGTAGATAGTTGGAAAAGAGAAGCAGACAACCGACCTATGTCCAGCAGTTGACTGACACAGGCTGACGATGTTCATGATGAATTATTCCTCTACAAAATCAAATGAAACGACAAGACGGAAACACAATTTCACGCTTATACCGAATGGAATATTTGCAGATCGTCATTATGTCTAATTTAAGACGACTGCATGTGTCATGGTTATCGTAGGTTTCTTTTTATCTTCGTAGACATTTAACTGTGCGTGGGCACATATTTGATTTACATCGACTCAGTTCCCTGCATGTCTGGCTATGTTTTCAATCTATTAATGTATGTTCTTGCGTTTTTATCTATCAACATGGGCTGCCATGTTTTCTACTTGTAATTTATTCGTAACGGTATGCAATCATGACTATTTCTCATATTGTCAAATCTCTGCAGGCGTTCACATGGGTATCAATCAGTCCACCGAAGTTTCATTGCAATTGGATTAAAAACGCAGCGCATGCGCATGCGTTAAAAACGCAGCGCATGCGCATGCGTTAAAAACGCGTGCGCGACTAACAAACGAGCAAACAACAATCAAGTAAATAGGTTGGCTCCGAGGTTTCACTCGCGTGATTTTACAGTTTAACGCGACAAAAAGTATCCTGCCTTTTAACATGGTTCAATATATCTCCATAGTCCATATCAAATTTCATATAGTATATCTGTTGAGCGGTATGGGCGGAAAAAATTAACAAATAGACAGACGAATAGAGAGAGTTGCTTTCGCATTTATAATATTAGTCTGGCTTATCATATTACTACGTAATATGTTTTATCCGTTCGTAATACTCTGCTCACCGCACCACTGCACCTTGTTTATTTCAAACATAAACAATTCTGTCATCCCTACTATTTTTTTTTTTATATTACAAATGCAAAAGTAACTCAGTCGGTATCGCTTTAACGACTAACTAATGAACCGATTTACATGAAATTTGGTACGGAGATAGTTTGAACCCTGAGGAAGGACTTTTTATCGTCATAAACTGTAACCCACGCGGGTAGTGTAATAATGTAAATCGTAATTTAAACTTCTACAATCCATGTGACATAAGAAGCACATATTCTCAGCAATTTTTATATCGCGATTTTTTTAACGATAGAAGACATCAAAACAGTATGAATTTATTTAAAAACTTCTAAATCTTCTTGGAATTGAAATCGAGGTCAAAGTTATCAGTTTCGATATTGTCTCGGTTCCCGCGGTACAAGAATACAATATATACTATACCTATACACACACGTACGAAGACGTACTTACTCTCGTGTATTGAACGTTGAACGTGCATAAATATAGGTGTGGTATATCATTGTACCTACACAATTTATTTGCGTGTATCTAGTAACCTTCAGTTACTGTATTTTACCCAACGTATCTACTCCACTGCCCTTGCGACCTTTTAATTGCCCAGTAATGTGCGACCGTGAGTCATTTGTACCGTGGTCATTTAACTCAAATTGATGTTGCAAGAATCATCTCGATAGGAAGATTAAGCTTAATTTATTAAGGTACTAATGCAACCCTGTTGTGAATGTACACAGAAATATCTCAAGCCAACGAATTCTTGAATTGAAACGAAGTCGCAGACGTATGTAACATCGATATTTTTAGTTAATTTATCGCTTGAGATGTATATCCCTACAGGTATATAAGGTAGATACATTTTATATCAGACTTGCTGGCACTAGCACGAAACGCCAGTGCCACATGTTTCTGCGTCAAATCAAATACGAATGCATTGGTTTTTGCGATTTATGAGCTGATGTGTGAACCGATTCATGCACGATTTGACCTTCGGCTCGATACGATAGTGATTTTGCAGACCAATTATTACCTACTAGCGACTTGCCTTGCGGCTTCGCCCGCGCGGAAGTTTATATTTCTCTACACAAACTTTAATATTTCATTTGACCTCCTTAGGGGGTGATAATATTCAAAAAGTCCTTTCCTAGCGCACTCCATAACTAACAAAAAAGCTACGAATAAAAGTTCACGTCTCTATCATCTATGGTTTAGTCTATGCGCTGCTATATTAGTGAGTCAGTTAGGACTTTGAATTTTGTATGCATATAGAAGTTTTCAGGTTGTGTTTACGTTTGTTTACAGTTTGCTCGACGACTACCTCACAGCTATAGAGGGGGTGCGCGAGTTCCTGGCAAAGAGGTCTTCTCCGAACAAGCGACTTTTTATCGGGGAACTGTCGGCTGGATCTGAGGTGAGATTTAGTATAGAAATTAAATAGTTTTAACCTTATAGACGGAAAACGTGTGAACGGCGCGGATGTATCTATCT
Source organism: Opisthograptis luteolata (assembly GCA_931315375.2). Classification (NCBI taxonomy): domain Eukaryota; kingdom Metazoa; phylum Arthropoda; class Insecta; order Lepidoptera; family Geometridae; genus Opisthograptis; species Opisthograptis luteolata. The sequence goes on from OV928033.1 coordinate 10,080,589, forward strand.
TGGGTCTAGATTGACAAATACAGTGTAAACTCCATGTAACGTCACACTCGATTTAACGACAAACTCCCTAAAGCATCGAAATCACTTGGCTAAAATTGTCTTTGGTTGGTTTCGCTTGTCTTCCATACAATGATACACTTCATATATAGCGTTACACCCACTCTCTCTCTCTTTGGGATTACTCCTAGTAATTCCTATTCCCATAACTTTTATCCTTATTCTTCAGGAGCTATTGTAATGGATACTGTTAAAACGACCGTTCTATATCGTTGAATGGGATCTAAATTTTGCATAAATACATTGTAAGTTTCTCCATTCCAGTCTTTCAACCCCAAAATGGACCACTTGACGTGCTTCCTTCCCGGCACGCTGATCCTGGGATACATGAATGGCCTCCCCGACTGGCATATGAAGATGGCCGAAGAACTGCTCTACACCTGCTACCTGACTTATGCCGCGCATCCCACCTTCATGGCACCGGAGATTACACATTTCAACATGGTTAGTACATAATATTATGTTTTACAAGCTTTTATGTAACGAGTAGGTACTAGTCCGAGACTAGACAGATGACTATCGCCGATCGAAGTCAGCTTTCTTATAATGAAACAACCTAAAATACCTTTTGTGAATGCTTCTTATATGTTATGTATTTCGCTGACCAAAGCTCGCACCATCGCTGCCGATCTCTTCCCTCTAATATGGTCGAGGAGAGCGATAGCTGGCACATGCGTCAACTCGTGAACGGGTGCTGGTTGTGGGGTCTGGTCTGCTTTGGTTGTGATCCCGCAACTCGTTAATATTCATGTTCCTATATCCCAATGTGTACAACCAAACAAGAGAAATCTTATTAGTAAAGCTAATTAAAAAATATCGGACTATTAGACGACAAAAAAAAGCTTGGCATTTTAGTGAACTTACTCCAATAGTAATAAGAATAAAACTGTCAATGTGATCGCGCCAAAAAAATTACCTGCCGGGCGTTTCTTGCCTGTTCTTTTGCCGGCGTAAGGAGGTTGGAACAGGCGTAGCTAGTTTTAAGTTGACGTTTTAAAGTGATCACAATGTATCCTATTGAATAAAACAAATTTCGACTTTGACTTTGAGTATGATCCCTACTTTCACTAATAAAACGATCATGGATTCTTGAGCAAGTCTACAGATACCATAGTACTGTTTGATTATATGAAGCAGCAGTCCTTTTCAAAAAGCAGTCATACTGTAAATCCATTCATGTATTATAAAAAGAAAGGGCGCGGCGAGTGGCCTTTACTGGTATGTTTTATTCATGTCCGACTTAGTTTCAGTCATCAATCATTGTGTAGGTAAGTACAATGACAATAATAGGGCGGTCGCGAACTGTTGCTATAGCCTTGATGCACCTCAGCCGCCACAAATATGTACATTTGGTAGCCATGGGTGATCTAATATTTCTCTTTTTATAGCTGGTCAGCTTTTGTTTTAAACTTTTGTAGTAATAATGTAGAAAACATATTCCTGTATATAGCAATGATACCGAGTCAATGCGATGTAATTTGTTGACAGAAAAAACAAGAATTATAATTTTGTAAAATGGTTACACCTTATAAGATGTAGTAATTTTTAGGGTTCCGTAACCAAGGGTAAAGGACCCTATTACTAAAATTCCGCTGTCCGTTCGTCCGTCTGTCGCCAGGCTGTACCTCATGAACCGTGATAGTTAGATACTTAAAAATTTTCACAGATGATGTATTTCTGTTGCCGCTTTAACAGCAAATACTAAAAAAACTCATTAAAATAAATATTTAAGGAGGCTCACATACTTCAGACATGTTTAATTGCCGTTTTTATAGATAACTAACTAGCTGTTCCCCGTGGTTTCACCCGCGTGGGCTACAGCTTTATGCAAAGTCTCAGCCCGATCGGTTTAAAATTGACAAAGTTTCGTACAAACTTTCATCCCCTATTTTATACCCTTGGGGTTAGAATTAATCAAAATCCTTTCTTAGCGGATGCCTACGTCATAACATCTACCTGCATGCCAAATTATATATTTAGACGGTACGGAACCCTTCGTGCGCGAGTCCGACTCGCACTTGGCCGATTTTTAGATTCTCGATATTTTGTAGTTTATCTCGGGTGATATAGTATTTCACCGCTAACGTGTACTCTCGCTTGCAGGCCAGCACAACGGACGACCTCTACACAAAGACAGCGGACGCGCACAGCCTGCTGCGGCCCGAGTTCGTCGAGAGTCTCTGGTACTTCTATCAGATCACTGGCAACACCACTTACCAGGATTGGGGCTGGCAGATCTACCAGGTAACGCGATACATTTAATATTTATGGTAACACACGTTCTATTTTGTAGTCGTAAGAGACTTTTGCAGAGTCCGCCTAAGGAAGTCGGTACCACATCTTTGCCAGTTATTCAACCGCCTAGAAGTATGGATTCCAGGGCAATGTTTCCAGTGTTATTACAGGTCATAAATAGATATAACTTTTAATATATCAGAGTGACGAGCAGTAGAACTGTTGAAGTCTCGGTCTAATAAGTTATGTGCTGTTTTTTCATCGCTCAAAACGGTGAAGGCAAAAACCGTGATGAAACCGGCATGTACAAGAATCACAACATTCAAGAGCATGCGACATCTACCAACCCGCACTACGCAGCGTAGTAGACCGATAAAGCAGTCTAATTCACAAAACGACGTAATTTATTTCAGAGCATCGAAAAATACGCGAAGGTGCAACACGGTTACTCATCTCTATCTAACGTTAAGTCAGAAAAGTCAGCTTGGCGCGACCACATGGAGTCTTTCTTCCTTTCGGAGACTCTAAAGTACCTATACCTTCTGTTCAGCGACGACCGTTACCTCATTGACCTTAACAAATACGTCGTCAATACTGAAGCACATCCGCTGCCCATACATTGACACGCGACTGTATACGATGCCGTAATGCCAGGAACAGTGATAAACCACACTGAGTTCATTTAATTTTGAATGGCGAAGACGATAGATTGTTAATGCAAAAAGACCGACCCATCATAAAATATAGAGTAGTATGTGAAGTTATCAAGCCTTCACTATTGATATTAAAATTTGAAAAGATGATGTTTATATGTTTATTGTTAAAGGAAATCTGCGAAACTAGTTACTGATCCGATAAAAAACACTATTTAAAATGTGATGAGATTGTGACGAAAAAGAACAGACCAGTGATTATTTTAGTGTCGCAAACCGATATAAAATGTTCGCCCAAACTATCTGTTAGGTAAACCCACAAAATTGAAAGACATCCTAAAAAGAGGACGTGATCAAGTGTCTTATCGCCTAATCATACCCAAGGTGCCAACACCATGGTTTTGATACCGCCCGGCCTTTATTAGTACTGCCAGATAATTAAGACTTAAAACTATCCATTATCATTTATTCCAACCCACTTAAAAGGGTAAATTGGTCATAATGGAGGCAAATATATAGATAGCCGTCAAATGGTAGCTATAGCGTGGTAATATGTAACATTAAAAGAAAGTGAAATGACCGTCTAATAAAATCAACCATTTATCTGATAGCGATTTAAGGTATATTAGTATTAATTAAGTAATATTAGTGTCTAGAACTAAACTACGTTTGAAAGGTCTAAAAATATTCCTGTCCTTTTCTGACCACGGAAGTAAAGAAAGGACATCATTACGTTGAGACCTGTCAAATATAGTTTAGTTTTTTGAAAATGTACACCAGAATCGAGGGCAAATAGGCATGATGACAGTAATCAAGTATCGCCAAAATATTTATCTGATCTAATGAAGGAGATTCAAAGATTTTGAAAAATGTATTTATTCTCTTATTAATATCGACATTAATAATTTATTTGTTAAATTAAATCTACAAAATACAACAATCCGCCATGATAGCTTAAACTCCAATCAGAGCGAATTACGTCACGTCTCAGTAAACGTCATTTTGTTTCGTTTAAGCGTATACGCGAAATATGATATAGTTTAGCTTCTGAATATCGTAGAAGATATTTTGAAAATTAGTCATCATGCCTATTCCAATGTTCGATGTAGTCCACGCAGCAACACTGAATCCTAGAAGCAGAATGTACTTTATATCAAATATTTATATATTATTATTGTAGTTAATCTTGTATACTTACTCAGATCTAGTTAAAGTTTTCTCAACCTAAGTAATATATCATTATATGTTTTAAGTATTAATTATTTATTCACGGACACTCCCGTCTCCTACTGTAATCTTTAAATCCGCTACATTTAAAGGTTGTCTATAAAAGAGATCGCTCATTGTGACACTAGTTTTATGCATTTATTTTCTTTGTATCATTTAATAGGCTGTGCCAAGACCCGTCCCGAAGCTTCTCTTCCATAGTTTCTTCCTTTATCCGAGGAAATTTCGTATTTTCCGGGAGGAAAGTATGGTGATCTTTACATGTCTTCCATGTGGTCATGAAGGCATTTTAATGAGCTCCTTGATGCATTTGTTCTTGTACTTAGTATTTATTTGTGTATCCTGATAAGTATATTAATTGATTCTCAGTAGTTTGCCCGCAATTTGGAATAACGGGCTTAAAAAAATAATTATTTAAAAATTGTTTATTATCATTTTTTATGGGCAGAAAACGGGATTACATTTGGAATCCAATAATTATCCAGACCTGTATTGTAAAAAGTAAGTAGGTATGTTTAACGCCAACAAGCTTTGTAAATAATATTATTGAATACGACTTACCTTGAACTAATGAGCTGATTATTTTATCAAATAATACTGGTCCTTAAATTCCACGTGATAATGTAATGCACGTTTATCTAAAGCTGGCACGTACAACACATTCACACATTGCACTCATGTAGTGCCTTTGAGTGAGCAACATGAGTTTATATAAGATATCGAACTATCAAAACAACCAGCGCAGCGGTAACTGGTGACTGTGTACGGTTGCCGATACCGGAAACAGCAACCACCGTTTCCTGTGATTGTGTCCTGTATCAGAAACATAAAATATCAAAGTTTGCTGGACCACTAAGTAATTATACATCAGAACCACAGTTATAATAAAAATAAAATTACTAATGTTGTGAATTTAAACACCATGCTTTAGTATTTTTGAAGTATTTAATGTAACATTAACATTCCTTTGTAGAATTTTAATCACATTTATTGTAGTTAGAAGAGGCATAAGCATAACCCGTCTATAGTTAAAATGTATGTTTGCCTGTTTGTGAATACAAGAAAGGTGGAGTAGTAACTTTTACTGAAAGCAAGTACAGTTACACATAATGCTAAATGCTTAATATGATAGTCGGTTATCTAAAGCTGGCACCTAGGTACTAAACATTCACACATCGAATGAGCGCACAACATGACGTCTCCTTGTCTCTCTCGCACGCGGTCTAAGTTATGAGCCTAACAGAGATTGTTATTGTTTTGTTCTAACAACTGTATAATTATCTTGAACTGTATAAATGTGCTTTGATGTGAGTGATGTGAACGTGCCATCTTTAGATAGCCGAACTATAAACTACTTTTCCTTGTGTCCCATTGAATTGATAAATTTGTGTTAAACGTTATTTTAAATCAATCTAGGACTCATAATGTTCCTATTGATTGTTGCCATAAACGGCAGGGAACTTTTTAAAATTTTTCCCAGTTTTCCGCTGGTGAGCAAAAAATCTTGGAGTGCATTTAAATTCCTTGGAGTTAAATTTATCATCATCATTTTTTTCACTGACCGTCTTTATTTTTCACTCTGCATATATACTAAGCGTAAGCCAATCAAGCCAATTAATTGTCCTGCGGTTGCGGCAACGCCAGAAAAGCGTCAGGACTTTATTTTGGTAATACTGATTATTACTGTCAAAAATTTCATTTCTATAGAATAGTGTTATGTACTTTAAACATTTGGTATTTTAGTCGTTCAATTGATCCGATAAATAAAATTTTATATGTTTAAATCTTTATAGATATTATACCAAAGGTTTATTATATGCAGTGATTGTTATTTTTGTTGAAAATACATATTTTTAAATTATATTTTATTTATAATACAAATTAATGTTTATACGAAACAAAATTATGCCAAATGACTTAATATATACATGTTTGTATTTTATATTGTATATATATCTTTTATTACTTAGCCATTTTAAATGGCGCAGATTAATTTCGCCCATACTAAAAAGGTGAAAAAATATATTGTATCTAACGTTAGTTTATCCAGATGGCAATTAAAACTGATTTATTCATTCATACTGTAATATCAACCACCAGTCACCTCAGGCTGCATGAAGGGATGCCATGCCAGGCGCGTTAATAATGTCAATTGATTAGACTGTGAATTAAAACCCGAGGAAGTTTCTTGAATACTACATTACCCACATATAAGATGCATAGTAATCAGTTATTCCACCCACGAGTTATAGGGTTCGATTCCCACTACGGGATACCGCAAGTCATTGTTTCGTATCTGAGTGTTGTGCGTATAGTATCAAGATAGTTTCTGACACCCAAGATACAGGGAATTCTAGTTAGGGGTCAGAGGTATGTTTGTGATTAAGGCTAAAAGAAAACAAAGTATAAAAACTGAAATGTATGCTTAGTACTTTAAAACTGTAAGTGAGCCATTCCTGTTCGCCTATTTCCTTAAAATTAAGCTTATGCATAATAGTTTAAAGCAGATTGCATTAGAATTGCTGGCGCGTAATATTCGGTCAGTAGTTTCATAAAGTCCGGTCACTACTGGTCGATAAAACCTGGTGGCCGCCTAACGCCTTAAACTGTTAATTAATTATTATTTGCGCACGATATTATTTTACTCGATGGGTCATCAACGATTAAGTAATCACTTTGCAAAACAGAAGGTACCTGTACAGACCTGTATAATTAGCCGACTGAAAGATTCTGTTAAAGTTTGTGTTGTACACGTGCCTGCTTAAATGAGATTTTTTTTGTATAGATTCTTTACGTTGTTGTGAGATTATCTCTCGTTTATTTATTTTGGTTAGAGTTAGTATAAGTAGGTAATTTCTATAACACTTGCGAAAAGGACTTAATGTAGGGTGCACAATATTCTAAACCCATTTCATACTCTGGGCTGGGCCCTATTTTATAAAGCTGCCAGATTCATTAATTAAATAACAACCGATACTAGTTTTTTATAGCTAAAAATTGCAATTTACATGTTCAAAGGATTATTATTTATTTATTTATTTATATTTTATTATAGTATTAGATAGTATAATAAATAACCTAGGAGAAGTATAACGTAATACACCACAATTTATTACTTAAGCTGTACCTAGTGTCCGTTGCAGCATTATAATATATAATACATATAAACATTTAGGATAGTAAAAGTCACATTTTTAAAAATAGTATATAATTTTGTTATTAGAAGTTAATTTTGGTTAAAATGTTATATGGGTCTCGTACCTATTTAGCTGATATAGACAAATATTTCCAATTAAAACATGTTGATTTATTTTTTAATGAGGCGACATGTACTTTATACTTGTATTCTTCTAATGTAATAGAGATTATTTTAATTTTAAAACAACTGTAGTTCATTCATAAAACTTGTCTTGCTTACCTTTCACTCAATCAATAAAATCATTTATTGGCAAACTGTGTCGGTACTACATAGATCTTAAATACTAGACCACTACTCAAAAGTTAAAAATGTAATTTGATAATATAATTTATATTTGTTTAAAAAGCAAATTTGTAAGATTAATGTATTTATCCAAATGGTAAAACGTAGTGAGTAATTAGTATTTAATCACAGTTGTAGTTTGATATGCAATTTACAAATTCTTCGAGAGTCAGTATTTTATTTAAACGTCTTCATTGAGCTTTGTTCACTTATTTTATTTACTAAGATGAATCTACGCTATTTAGTTACCAAGAAACTAGTTTGGCACAAAACTATTATATACATAGCCGTAATAAAAAAAGTATGTATTTCTTCCTTATTAAAATAAATTGAGCACTGATAACTTGTAGATAAGGTACACTTATTATATAATTAACCTACAAATTTAAATTGAGTGGGTGTTATTATTATTATTTATTAAATTTATTGCAACTATGTATTGAGATTAAAGCTGTTTATGCAAATACTTATTATGTAGGTAGATCACAATGTTGGCGGTAACAGCTGTATATGCTATTTGAGTCTAATGATGAGCAGCGAAATTGATATCTGAAATGTAACTATGTATAATCATCATCATCATTATCAGCCTTTCACTTTCCCACTGCTGGGACTCTGGCCTTCTCTTAGAGAGAGTATGGGCTGTAATCTACCACACTATGTATAATATGATTAGTCATTATCATGTTATTTTGCTAAATAATGCTTTGTAATCATTTGGACAGCATAAAATGTATTTTGTCGGCAATAAATATAGGATCAGGTGCAATACTGTTCTGCAGCCAAACAATAATACTATCGGCAAATTAACAAATATTCAGTCAATATAAAGTGATGATTCCTAAATAAATAGTCACGATACAAAATGGTTACCTACTTGGTCGTACCTAATTAAGCTAACATCTGATTTCTGAAATCAAATAACGGAAATTTGATTATACTGGAAATAAAATATATTCAATTTGGTCTACGATTAGATTAGATAGCCTAGTATGACATTAATTTGTAATCAACCTTGATATTTTTGCTGATCTTATGTAGCATATCAAGTTATGTGCTTACTATATTTGCTGGCATGATACATTCTGCTGACCAATACGTCAATATTTTGCCAACTGTTTATATGATAGCCTCATATTATATTGTGTAACTTTAATTAAACATGTGAAGGATGTTGTAATAAATCTCCAATAAAATGACGTACACAAAGACTTTATTTTTTTATAACAATAGATACCTACCGTACCCACGCTATTTACCTAATGCTAATTCCATGGTTTTCTGTGAACTTAAAATATGAGTTTGACGTAAATATTAGTGTACGCTTGTCGTAGTATTGACAAGACAATATTTTTTATCCACGCTACATTGGCAAAATTGTGGTTACGCCGCAGAAGCCATTCAAATAAAAAGTTGAAGTTGACAATATTTTTTGACACCTACATACGTATATGATTAACTCAATGAGCTTGAACTTTCGGTGAAGGAAAACATCGTGATGAAACCATAGCTTGGTGGTGGGTTATTTTCTAGTACTCGTCTGGCTAGCTACCACCCTCTTGTTAAGAATCTGCCGCCTAGCACCTATCGGTGTGTTCCGGCAGCCTCACTTGAGAGCCAGTTCACACAGTTAACATCAGGTGACTTGTGGTCAAACGCTACCCTGTAAATAGTAAGAAAAAAAAACCGTAAATATTAGTGTACGCTTGTCGTAGTATTGACAAGACAATATTTTTTGACACATACATACGTATATGATTAACTATTAAAATTAGAATACTACCGAATTAAAATATCATGTTTATCTCTTTATCGAGCGCATTACGAAGTACAAGAAAAGTATGTAGATAGTATTAAAAGTTAGTATTGAGATAGCAGAAACTCTGAGAAAGGATCTAGGATACTTTCTAACGTGGGGAAAGGCTAATTTATAAACGACAGGAAGAAGTGACAGCTTGAATGAAACATTTATGAGTTATTGTTATTCTTACTCTCAGTAATTAGAGATAAAATTAAATAAGTAGTATGTACACACTCTATGTAGGTACCCATTCTTAAATAACATGATGATCCTATATGATGTAAAATAAAAAGCAATATTCAATTTATGTTTTATTTTATTGATTTACGAACTGGGAACACATTTGTTTAAATACGAATTGGTACCTACCTAAGTAAACCATTACAATACTGTAGGTACAAATTACAACTCCGAAATCTTACATAATTATACATAGTAAATACCCTACGTAGCTGCCCTAATCCGTCTAAATATTATGTAATACTCAAAAATAAAACGAGTACGATAGAAATACGAGTAGATAATTGTATTTCATAAATACTATAACAACTGAAATCGTCTTACGTCAGGAATATTAAAGCACCACAGGCCGACGAGTTCAGCCTGCATTTTAGGATACTTTATGTTTTAGCTTAATACATATAAATTGGTCATTAATATTTGAATTGATGGACATACAAATTCACTAACTACACTTTGGACAAGACATTACATACAAATTTTATTTTATTTAGTAAACCCACATGTCAAAAGAACCTATGTAAAGGAATCAAAATGTCAAAATAGGTATAAAGTTTATAGAAAAATATATTAACATCTCTTTACACATATAATTGTTAGGAATATTAAAGGAATGTATCGATTCCTGCCTGTATGATTGACCCTTATTAATAATTATAATGTTAGACCGTTAGTACATTATAATTTACGATATGATATAAATGGCAATTTTCAGTCACAATATACCAAAGTATCTTCTCTTACAAAATTGTGCTGGTATTGAAAAATACCTAAATATATCTAATAATAATAATAATAATAAATATAAATATAGGGGACAATTGCACACAAATTGACCTAGCCCCAAATTAAGCTCGAAACTTGTGTTATGGGTACTAGACAACGATATACATACTTATATAGAGAAATAAATATTTATATAGATAGAAATATCCAAGACTCAGGTACAAATATTCGTGCTCATCACACATATATTCGCCCTTACCGGGATTCGAACCCGGGACCGCTAGCTTTGCAGGCAGGGACACTACCAACTCGGCTACCGTGTCGTCTATATATATATATATATATATATATATCTATACTAATATTATAAAGCTGCAGAGTTTGTTTGTTTGTTTGAACGCGCTAATCTCAGGAACTACTGGTCCGATTTGAAAAATTCTTTCAGTGTTGGATAGCCCATTTATCGAGGAAGGCTATAGGCTATATTTTATTTCCAAAAAAATTAGGGATCCGTAAGCAAATTGCTATTTTGCAACCCAAGGTGTGAAATCGAAAATCTATTTTTCCGTGCGCTGTAAAAACTATTGACACTAGAACAAAACAATGTATTACGGGTTTGTAGGTCCCATTAAGATCTACAAAAAAGACCGCGAGAGCATATGTCTAACTATTATAGTTATGCCGCAATACCTGTTTTTTTTATTTTAAAAATTTAATTTTAATGCCGCCGCTAGAAAAGGCTCTTTATTTGTATCTTGGTATGAATCCTTATCAAAATAAATTACTTCTCATTCAAAACTGCTTCAATCCCTTCATATAACTTTTTGAATTATTCAATTCGGACATTCCATTCGAAAGATATCACGAGTTTAAACATGTAAGTAGTAGTAGAAAAATAAACCCGCTGCACCGCAGTGCCGCGGGAAACGCGGTGAGGTGAGGGGGGACCGAAGGCGGGTGAACATTCTATGAAATAGGTAAACTGCGGTCGCAATTTGCGAACCAGGAAGACCTTTAGCGGCGCGGTTCAAACGCGCGCAGGATAATGGATACAGCAGGTAACGCGGTGAGGGGCACCGAAGTGCGGGAATAAGTTTGGAGTATACGGAATATATTATACGCTTTCGCGCTTAAACTACTGAACCGATTTAAATGAAATTTGGTATAGAGATAATTTGAGCCCCGGAGAAGGACATAGGATACTTTTTATCGCCATAAACTGTAGCCCACGCGGGTGAAACCGCAGGGAACAGCTAGTAATTATAATAAAATTCCTAATGTTTCATACAGTGAACCAATGATATGTTAACAGCGTTGCAAAACATAAGTTACAACAACTGAAATTTTGAAGAACACACAGTAATTTTTATTTCATTTCATGATATCTAAGACGAGAACAACGTGCGAACTCTATCAGTCAGTTTCTTTTCTTGAAAGTTACGTAACATTGTATAAACTACCAAATATCATTAAAAACTATAAATCTTTTACAAACTAAGGTATAATAGTAAAGAGAACTAAGTTATAGGCGATCATATAACTTTCTTGGAATAGAGAGTGCAACCTTGAGCAGGTTTGCCTAATTTTACTACTTACCATGTGGTTACAATAGGTAGCCAGTTTCGGCTTAGACTTATTTTACTAATCAGTTAAACTTGAGTATGCTAGTTTGGCAAAGGCAGATATGTAATATAAAAATGCTTGCTAGATCTGTACACATTTGTTAAAGCTATTTAATTTTAACCCTTTTTTAATCTAGACATATACATAGTTTCTTACAAAATTAGTCCAGTTTTGACAGTATAGATGGAAAAGAACAGTACATTAGAATCCAGGAAATAGGAAAGTAAACATGCATACATGTAGTCAGCTCCTGTAATAATTATTGTACAGATAATTTTGCTAGCATTTAAACTTTTTATTCCGACAAAGTTAAGTAAATATGAAAGCAAATGTATACCGGTCTAGTATTAAAGGAAAAAAATATGGCATCTTACATGACAGAACAATCACAGCACTGGAGAGTGTAATAAAGGCATTTGATGACACAGTCATCTTCATCGGGGTCAGGCGTATTGGACTGGGGTAAGGGGGGCTTGATACCTGATGGTGGGTTTATATATACGCTGTCCACTTTATCAGAAGTCTTTTCCTGCTTGTTCTCTGGTACCTTGTTTACCACATCTTTGTTCTCAAGATAATCAGCATCTTCTTTAGAGTCGGAGTCACCAGCTGCCTCCTGAAATTAATGAGGCAATTGTTTAAACTATCTGCTTTCCATCAGGTGGGCCAATTTTGGTAACTATACATACTTTCATACAAAATAATATTTATAACCAGATCACTACTGCTACACAAACACGCACCAACCATAATAAATATTGAATTTAATTCTGCTAATTAAAATAGGCAGTTGAAGATTAGTTTAGGAGAGGTTTGATCTCACAAAGATTTTATTGATTGAGCTTCGAAACAAGAAATGCAGAGTGCTTTGAGAATTCTAATTTCATCTAGGTTCATCATCATCAGCCTTTACGTTCCCACTGCTGGGACTCCGGCCTTCTCTCAGAGAGAGAGTATGGGCTGTTATCTACCACGCTGGCCCAGTGCGGGTTGGTAGATGTCGCATGCCCTTGAATGTTATGGTTCTTGGACATACCGGTTTCCTCACAATGTTTTCCTTCACCGTTTTAAGCGATGGTAAATCCACACATAACTTATTAAGTCATAGGTGATTCGAACTTGGTGTCAGCGCGTCGTAAAGCGCATGCGGTTACCGTTCAGCCACCATCGCTCTTATCTAGGTTAATCCAATGGATTTGTCGGATTGTGTAATTTTGAAACATATTTTCAAGGCAGATTTAGTGGTTTCTATTTTGGTTAAATAAATATATGATGTGAAGAGATGCACATAACTACCATTTGGCATAAAAAAGAATAAGTCAAATGGTGATTTAGTGGTTTTTGTTTCGACATGCCTCAATATAGATTGAGACAAGACCCAAACTAAATTTCTTACACAAACAGGCAGATATTGGTCAAAAACAAGCATATTATAGAAACAAAAAAGCACTCAATTATATTAATGTTGGTTCCTAACGCTAGCGGGACAATTCTGCTAATTTTATTCGATCTATTCCACTATGTTGTTTAATTACCTTATTTTCTTCCTTGTCACCATTTAAAAGTTTCTCCTCTGGGTCACCAAGGGCAGAGTCTGAGGGCATTTCTGTTATTATTGCTAAAGCCCCAGCACTCGCCGGTGTAGCAATCGGTCCCTTTACCTTGTCCGGAAAAAGAAGACTTGCTTCCTCATCTTTTTTCTTATGTAGTTGGTAGCCAGAGTCACCAGACATGCTGCAAATAAAATCAAGTATAACCATCACTCTATTCAGTGCCATTATGTCAGCCGACTGAAGATTAAATTTCAAGACATCGCCTGTAATGTTGGACAGGACACGCAATAATCGAACAATAGGTAGTTATGACCACAGTAATTTGATTACTGCGGTCGTTGTAAATTAGTTAATTCACCTCACAGTAACAGATTCCACTTGCTCCATTCGACGCCAATTGCTAAAGATTGTTCCAAAATTATAGTTTTCTTGCATTGTTTATGAGTGATGTTGTTGGATAAACCTTACATTCTCTTTGTTGTTGGACCCCAAGTGATAAAAGTAAACAAACAAAGAGTCGGGTTTACAATGTTTATGACTTTTTAGTGAAATGCACCGGGATGTGAATTCAGAAGAATGTAACAGTATAATAAATTCCCTTAAAATTAAATAAGAGACGAAAAAAAACACATCATAACAAGAAAAAAAATAAGTTTGTTCCGTAGATCCGTAGTTTTATGTGTATGGTTTGTACTTTGTTTGGTAAACGAACGCCGCTCGGCTCGGATCAAGTTCGAGTCTGGTCAGTGTTACCATTTTATCAATTCCCAAAAAATACTTCCAGCTAAGACAAAACCCTTTACAATCACCAGTCACAGTCACCACAGCTAGAATCTGAGTTATCATCATATTAAGGCGTGTTCTATTTATTCATTTAATATATTAGTTATACAGCTATCATCATTCTGAATTATGTTAATTTTGAATATTGAGAAGTATTCTGCAAAACAATATAAACAAAGTTTTTTAGAATCCGTTAGAATAGAAATAAAAGGTGTTGACGTCACAACACAAGTGACACGAATATTGATGAAGAGCAAAAGCATCCCAAAAAATAATTAAACATTTCGGTGCGTTATGTTAACTTGATTTGTTATACTTCTTATAAACAATACAGGAAAAATCTATTAGAAACAATACAGCTACAAAAAAATATACCAATCAAAAAATTTGTAATAAAAGTAATAATATAAAATTGCTTAGGCTACTGAAATATTTATTTTTGCTACTCACAGGGTAGCTTTTGACCACCAGTCACCTGATGTTACGTGACGATGTGGTCGAAGATGGCGCCACGCCACACCTAGATTGAAAACTGGCTCTCAAGTGGGGAACACACCGATAATGTGATCTATCTATCTACTAAAATAGTAGAAAACTACTTAGTCTGGTCATGCTCGAGAGAAGAGGAGTGACAGGATGACAGGACAGATGACATTTGCAAATTCCATAACAGCGTCATCTATATTGTTAATGTTAACTAAACACCTCCAACCCAATTCACCAACTACTCTTTTAAATGTAGGTACGATAGATGTCACTAAGAGCACATTAATTAGTGTAAATTATAACCTATTGGGTTAGATTAGATTATTAGATTAGATAATATATCTAGTCGTGATGTAAGAAAGAATTAAACTATAAAAAATAAATCTAATAGATCTATCTATTCGTTAAACTTACTAGAATACAGGCACTTTACGAATCAGTCAATAAAACTTGTTTGTTGCGAAACTTGTGAAATCGTCGAAAGCGAGTTACTGAATACGAGCGAAAGAAAACATAATATGTTAATTAATTCTTATTCCAGCTTGGCCATCAAGGGATGCAATGCTGACCGCACTGTTATACCCTGGACCTGGACTTTCGGCCATCATCAGCGTTGCAGTTGCAATGCACTCAATAGGTGGATAGGGTAGGTACAGACCACCGCGACAGTACATAAGTGAGTAGGTACCTATACTTAGGTACTTACCATTAGTTGGAAAAGTAATTAGGTAGGAAGGCACTCTTTCACAATGATGGTGTATAATATGTCTGAACATCAAAATGACCAAATAAAAACCTTTGTTCTATCATCATCATCATCATCATCATCATCATCATCACAGCCGGAAGAAGCCCACTGCTGAACATAGGCCTCCCCTCTTCATAAGGGGGGGGGGGGGGTATTTGCCATAATCCCCACGCTTGGCAGGCGGCTTGGGGATCGCAGTAAAAAGATGACGGTTGCTCAGAAGGCGCTGCTGCCCACCTTCCGGTACAATTCCCTTCGTCGCCTCTTACGACTCCCTCGGGAAGAAAAGGGGGGAAGCTATTCTAGCCCGGCATCCCACGGTTCTTTGTTCTATAGTTGATTCCAATTAATTCCATGATTACTTAAATACATCCGTCGTCTTACAATGTACCTACCTATATGTAGGTAATCTGTCCGTTCCGTAATTCTGTTGTTTATTGTTGTTGATTCCGTTGTTGGGTGTTTATTGTTTTTGTTTCCTTTGTTGGTTATTTATTGTTCGGTAAAGTTGGTTGCAGTTACAAGGGGGTGGGAGATGGAAGAGTTGAGAGGTTATGGGCAGAACTTCTGTGAAGGGGAAATTGCGTCACCCGAATTAAAGCTACTAGCTACTGGCCAAAGAAATAAATCCGGTTAATAAGAACAGATTGAAATTTATTTAGCTAGGTACTTAAGTATTAAGTACCTAGGTATAAGGTAAGTAATAGGTAGTAGGTATCTATTCATTTGGAATCATTTAAAAACTTTACTTAAGTAGGTATAGTCTGGAGAGGAAATGGCTGAAGGGTGACATATCTCATGTTTTTTTTTCTATTTACCTATGCAGCACTTCTCTTCTGACTTCTATGCCTTAAAAGCTGGCACAACCAACTTAAAATACTTACACTCAACCATATTAGTGATTTAAATGCGTAGTATTCTTTCATCTTCGAAGGTATTTTACAAGCTCTTTTTTATATTATTATCCACTGTATATAAGTATTAATTTTTGCTGAGAACTATCAAAGTTTGTGACTAATGTACCTACCTGAGCGATGGTGGCCGAACGGTTAGGCGTATGACTTACAAGACTCCTCTCGGCCCCGCACCTATGACTTAATAAGTTATGTGCGGATTTGCCATCGCTCAAAACGGTGAAGGAAAACATCGTGAGGAAACCGGCATGCCCAAGAACTGCAACATTCAAGGGCATGCGACATCTACCAACCCGCACTGGGCCAGCGTGTTAGATTACAGCCCATACTCTCTCTCTGAGAGAAGGCCAGAGTCCCAGCAGTGGGAACGTAAAAGACTGATAATGATGATGATGATGTACCTACCTACACCTATTTGTTAAATATACTTCTTCATGGTGAAAAGGCTCAACGGATTTAATTGTTCGGAATGGATAGGTATAGGTAATACTACATTTTCCCCGGGAAATGTTTCTGCGAGATGACGGGAAACGTGGGGGTGTACTGTACAGTACCTATACCTACCTAAGTACCTAATAGGTTATTTTTTGTTGGTTTTAAAACTAGTAAATTACTCACACGTTGTACATAGTCGGAGTCCTTTCATTTTTCTTGTCATAGTTCATGGAGTTGAAAACCATATCTTTTTTTTTGTTTCGTTTCCTTCCCGGTAACCATATTATACCGAAACTTGAAGACGATTTAGCGTTTTTGGGACTATACGACACTGTTTCGTATGATTTTCTGGAAGTGCTCGGTGTAAGGCCGCTTGAAACCTTCCCCGCTCCTAGGAACGAAGGTGTTCTCGTAGAGGCTTTATTTTTTTCTGGTGAGAGAGTTCCGAATGTGCTGGTTTTACTTGCTGTAGATCCGAACGCACTAGTTTTGCTTGCTGTAGATCCGGACGCACTGGTTTTGCTTGCTGTGGATCCAAAGTCACTGGTTTTGCTTGCTGTGGATCCAAAACTGCTCGATTTATTGCTAGTCGAACCGAATGTGGAAGATTTATGACCCGTTGAGCCTCCAGTTTTTCCGACAATACTTTTACCATACAGGCTGACCCCACTCTTCCCCGTGGAGCCAGCCAATTTTTTGGGTATAGGGGCCAGATTGGCGATCTGAAAAATAAAATACTTGGGTACCATCTTAAATGTAAATTCTACTAATATTATAAATGCAAAAGTTTTTCTAAATCTTATATCTATGTATACATAGATTATACGCATATAATCAACTTTAGATTATAGGGATTGGTCTCGCGCGGCTTCAACGATGAATTTTATGAGCTCTAAACTCTCTAACAGCCGTTCCCAATAACCGATCTATCCACGGTTTGCCCTACTAGAGATAGAAATTCGTCATTACTTCTATGATGGAGCTTATGTCAATTTTAATTCTCCAGTAAGGCAAACCGTGGATAGATCGGTTATATTGGGAACTGCCGATACTCTACCTGTAGGTTTTCACTGTCGGTTATGTCACTTGTTCACGCACAGCTAATTGAGGATTGTAAAATAATTCGAGATAACTATTATAGACACAATAAAACTAGTAAATCTCCAAAATATATTATGTTTTTAAAACTGATCTTTTCTCTGGCTCGGCTGTGTAATAATTTGTATTAGTTTGTAAACCTCTCTGGCCCAGATATCCCTGCTGTAGACCTACTGTCTACCTAGATCAGGCTGTTCGCCAAATTAAGAGGAACGTTAGTCCATTGAATCTAATGTTCCAGCCCGTAAGCTATTAAATTCCTTCCATTTCTTCACATACTTAAAGGTACCTATCACTAGGTACTTACTAAAATAGAACCTACTAGTTACCTATCTACTTTTTTGACATCTATTTATATTGCATCAAAAACTCTGAATTACTCGAAGAACTTTCGTTTACCCTTCACTTATTAAAAATCATACATAGTTTAACAGTTACAAGAGCTTAGTTAAAAATTCGAATAAATACCTACATAAGTAACTAGACATTAGATACACACTTAACAAATTTATTGAAAATCACTTACCTCTCGTCTAATCCGTTCGTATTTAGCTGAGCACTTGATCGTTGTCCGTGTACGTATACGAGAAGTATTTATGACATTTGTTAACGGTACCGAGAAGCATGAACTCTCGTTCGGTGATGGTTCGATGTGTTATGGACAGTATAGTAGTGTGTGGCATGCGCGAGCGCAGCCGGCCGCGTAGTGGTGTGCTCTGGGTTGCCACACACCTGCCACTTTTGGTCCGATGAATCAAACCTGCATACTATTTAAACATATATGTATATAGGTATCTCAGAAGCTTACATATTAAAGCTCTATTATACGAGTTGTCACTTCTTCGGGCAGAAACGACACAATGGAATCAAGTGAAATTTGGAATTGAAATAGCTTACCTACCCTTACATTCTGGCTCACAGGCTACTTTTTATCCCAGAAAAAGGTTCCGTTATAGGAAACCTGCGGTTGTATCCAGGGGCGTAGCTATAGATATACACCTAGGTACTTCGTAGATATTCAATTATTTATTAACATGTTTAGCGTGATACAGATATCCATTTGTAAATCAAAGTAGTTTTTACTTACTTCCATGGGTGTTTCTTGAAAACTGTTGATGATGTCTGGCAGGATTGTTCTTGGCCAGTAGGATATAGACGTTTGACGGTTTTTTAGTATGTGCGTGATTATAAGCAATTTAAAATTGCACTTGTTAAAAAGCGTGATTCGAGAGTGTGCCGATACTTTTTTCAAATAATGATAATTTCTTTCTCATTGGTGAATTGTGTACTTACATGTAAAGTACCTATATGTAAAGTAGCGTGTACAGGGTGCTTTTGAGAGAACAAATCGTCTCACACGCCAGATTGAACGGTTCCCAGCTCTAAAGCAAAAACCAAAGTGAGCTGCAATACATCCTGTCATCCTGTCCCGACTACCAAAGTGCCTATTCTGAGGAACTAAATCTATTATGAATCAACTCAGGGTGATTATATTACTTAGGTGAATCGGACGCGGTTAGCTTAGGATAGAAGTTACGCGGGAGGGAAGATAATTTACTACCAGTCAATTTACTGTCACATCACGATTTATTTCAAACAGTAGGTAAGGTACAAGTTCGCTGTTTGTTTTTCATGAGTTACTACATAGATGCAATAAATATTTACGTAGTTATAAAAAAACAGATTGGAAAGTTACATATATTGAACAGATTCTTTGAAGTGGTATCATTTTCCAATATAGCACAGATGAGCACACATATGCAGCCTCACACATATTCCAGTATAGTACATCGCTGTAGGTACTAAGAATACATACTACGATACACTTTCGCAATAAACGAATAATAAACAAGTCTTTAACTTACGTCATTCTTAAATTGTAATAATGACCATTTTAGTATGAGGACAGACTTCATCGAAAGGTCAAAATTCCTGACTCAGTTTGATGCTGTTATTTTTAACCACGATGCAACGGAGACGGTATATGCGTTTGGGGTGAGAGGATGTTTGATTGTTTGTGCAAATCCATGTTGCCATTTTTGTCTATTTTTCTCCAAAACATATACTAGTCCGATTTTGATGCAGTTTTCGGTTATGGATTCGGGTTTTGTTAGTGCAAGTTCTTAGAGGTGTTACGGTGACAACTCGCCAAGGTGCGACTTAAAAATAATATACATCGCGGGCTATTTTTTGTTGTTTTTTTTTATTTTATTAATACTATTAACTGTGTAGGTACATAATATGAATTTTAGGCACCGTCTTGAAGAAAGAAAAGATATAAGTACCTATACATCGGCTTCAAAATGATATTTTATCCGAGGTTTACACAGTACGATTTTTTCAATACAAATTAGTCCATCCCATTTGCCACTTAGGGTGGAATTAAAAAATATAACATAGATACAAATAGAACGAATTTTACGTTTCTAAGACTACCGGTTTGCTCAGCGTTGATGTCACTTAGTCAGACTATGAATATGTTCATGAGTTATAGTTATATAAAGCTGACTTGTTATAAAAAAGTTAAATTTTATAATGGTGGCAAGATAGGTAGATATAGTAGGGAGATCCATTCGAGTTTATTGTACAAAACATTGTGTGGGTGTTACAGCACAAATTAATGGCATGGTGCGTCACATGAGCTGGTGATTAAAAACACATAAACACACTACATACCTATTAATCCAGTTCCTATCCAACACGAATTCGTGTTTTCCTTTGTGAATTTTCATCCATCATCCATACATTCAACATTAGTAAAATCTCCGATATGTACGAGCTCTTATGCAGTGCATGCGAATTTTGTAAAAAATCGGATTCAAATTGAATATTACATGTAGATGACGCTCGATGACTTGCGCCGAGTATCTGGCAGTGGTTTTTTTTTTTTTTTGAAGTCTCAAATTTCTATTTTGCTTTCTATTATGCCTACAATACATCAAGGATAGGTACCTACCTACACCATATCAGCTTATTTTTCACTGCTTGCATCTGCTTCCGCTCCTGAACACGACAGGTAATTATTGATTAACGTACTTGTCTAATTACAAGACAAGTAAGTACGTTGGTCAATAATTACTGTGATGATCACACGACGCACTCCATTACAATGGACCTAAAGCTAGCTGCCATGAGTACTTACTTACCTCACGATGTTCTACTAAATTAGCACCGTCGAATGTCCTCCACTTAACATGAATCCACTCAATGTGTTATTAAGTGGCAAATGGTATCTATTTATTAACAGGTCACGACCAGCATGATATTACTTCCCCTGTACTTACCTACCAAATCCGGACAGTAATGATTTAAAGTTTCCTACACACGGTGCAATCTGACGATTTATTTTTACAATCTATTTGTGAGCCAACAAGATGCAACGTAGTAGCCGCGTTGTGGCCTAACGATACGCTGCAATTTGCTGGTTCACAACAGATTCTACAAATTGGTAGTCAGGCTGAACCGTGAGTAGTCACTTTATGACTCTTCCGAAATCTTAAAACATGATATTTTCTAACCTCACATCAAGCTATTGTTTTTGTAAATATTGAATAGTAGTACATCTGATGAGCGATTCTCTGATCTACATTTTAACGTAAATATGATGAAGGCTAGGTGTAGCAGTATCCGATATCTTGATATTTGCTCAAGCTAAGTTTAATAATTCATGTCACGTCTTGCAACAGGATTCGTGGACACTGGACATTGCCTACGTGACTGGTAACCAGTTATAGAGTACACCTACTTAGCTTTTCTGCTTAGCGAAAAACGTGGCCGGAAACTATAACGTGATTTTCGAAAATAACCCTTCTTTGAAGTGAAAAAATTCAGTCTGTAGGTACTTGAAAGGAGACTTTCAACCTAATCTAACGTAAATATTGACTAACCACCGTTTCCAATAACCGATCTATCCCTATCAAAGATAAAAATTTGACACTAATTCTATGGAGCTTTCGTCAAATTTCTAGCTCCAGCAGGGCAAACCAAGGAAAGATCGGTTAATGGGAACGGCCGTATTACAGGTTTTAGAAATTTCAGATCTCAAGGGAGTCAACAGGGAGTTGAAGTTAAAATTGAACCAGTTATATATAGACAAGTAACTACATATAACGTATTACCGAGTTACAAAAGTATCGAAACAAACAATGTTGATTTTATAATGAAAAACATATGTAGCAGCTCCAAGTTTACTAAGTACCTACATCTATTTGTTCAGCTAATTTATGCAATAGTAGGTATGTCGCTAGGTATTAGATTGAGTACGTCTACTTACTAATACAACAAAGTGTGTCATACTTACTTGTGAAGGATAGACAGCCTGTTTAAAATGACGTACTTAGTTACAATTTTGCTTATGAAGGAAGCCTTCCAAGAACAAACTCGTTCACATTACAAAATTATAACAGACAAAAGAATGCAGCTCTCTATAACGGGTAGAATATTGCTTAGTTTTTTTTTTTTGTTTTGTTATGGCGTCACACGATTAGTGTATTTGCCAGTGTCAAGTATAAAATATTTCAAACTCAGAGAGTTGAATCAAGTTTAAATGATGATGGTGATGATGATGATGAGATGATAGGATGAGGATAGTGTTTAAGTAAAGTAGTGGCGCTTTACTTAAACTTTACACGGACTTTTTTGGAGCAACTAGAAAAGTCACTTTCACAACTTTATTTCAATTTCCCACACTCGTACACATTAACGAACACATAAT
Organism: Opisthograptis luteolata; assembly: GCA_931315375.2. NCBI lineage: Eukaryota > Metazoa > Arthropoda > Insecta > Lepidoptera > Geometridae > Opisthograptis > Opisthograptis luteolata. The sequence goes on from OV928033.1 coordinate 10,103,363, forward strand.
GGTTAATAATCCACCAATATTACACATTATCACTCGAAGAAACACAAGTTTTGGAAATAAAAACAAAATTTTCACGTTGACAATTCGATTGCCGCCAAAAAAGTCTTTTGCTTAGTTGCAGTAGTAAGTAGTACGTATATATATATATATATATATAAATCGATGTGTCAGCATTGTATATGTGTGGTGTACGTTCCCCATGGACTCCAAAACGGCTGCACCAATTTTGTTGAAATGTTCAGGCAATCCTAGCTCAGCGGGTGACCGACCGCTACCAAACTTCACAGGGTTATTGGGTTCTTTGTAATTTTTTGACGTATTTTTTTTCCTATAAACTAATGCAAAATTAGGTATTTTATTTTTCTTTAAGTTTTTAACATTTATAATTGCCTATCTATGCGAAGTCGGGCGGGTCACTAGTGTTTTATATAATGTTGTATTGTTATAAAGTAGAGTAATTATAATAAACGAACTTAGTAGATTTATTACGCCCCGTGCAGTTCTCACCCGCCGCGTCTTTTTCTTGTTTTCCTGCAGGAGCTGTGTATTTTTCTGGGATATAAATATAGTATTCTTGCGACTTGTTCCAGAGTCCAAATTTAATTTAATTCTACTTATTACAGGTGATGAATCCGTAGTTTTAGAATTGTTAGCAAATTAATATAAAATTTGATAACTATTCTAAGAACATCATGATGTTTTTTTCTGCCATTCTTCACTATGAAGATGTTATTAAAAATTATTAATAGGTACCTGTACCTACCTAGATTCCTAAAATAAACCAAGATTTTAGGTAGTTCTTCGTCGCCCACTGAAACCTCTAAAAGTCATTATGATTACGTCCCTGGACATTTTCAAGTATTTCATAAGTAAAAGTATTGTCTACTACAAAGCATATTATTCAAATAAAAACTTACAAACAAAACATATAAACTTAAATCAGAACACAAACATTTTAATATCTAACCTAAATTTCAGTCAGTTCATACAAACGTTCCATAAAATCAAGGAATGAAAGGATTCTAAAGTGAAACGTTAATTTATATAAAAATAGTAACAGTACATGGATAAAAGAAAATATTAATACGTACTGAAGGTAGGAGGTACCTTATTTATACACCTAACCTGTACCTACTTCAACAACCAAATTAAAGTGTTATTTTTCAATTACATGGGAATATCACTAAATGGTATCCATAATCAGAAAATTATGGCACTGGATACCATAACAAATATTACATTAATTGGACTACAGATCGATTTTTCAATTTTCCATTTTAATAATAATTAAGTAAAGCCCATTTATTCATGTTATCTTTGCGCACTGTTTCTATTAATTTGTTTATTTTATTGGTTATCAAGGCAAAGTTTGACGTTGTAACGAAATATGCATTGTGAACGTCAGGACAACAGAAAAAAAATGCAAGTACAAATAGTTATGTAGTTACAATCATTAAAATATATTTAAATAATTAATTTGCCCTAGCATCTATCCCTACTAATATTATAAATGCGAAAGTACCTCTGTCTGTCTGTCTGTTACGCTAAACTACTTAACCGATTTAAATGAAATTTGGTACAGAGATAATCTAGAGCCTAAGGAAGGATATAGGCTACTTTTTATCGCGATATACTGTAACCCACGCGGGTGAAACCGCGGGGAACAGCTAGTCACTAAATGAATAGTATCCCGATGTTCAACAAGCTTGTCGAAGCTATGTTATGGTATTGTATTGTAAAAATAAAGAAGGTATTAAAAAACCGACCTTCATTTCGAAATTTGTTGCGAAATCATAAATGATAAGTCGCAGAATATAGTTAATTAGTTACCTGCTGAACGATGACGACGACGGACGATGGCGTGACGGTACCAATAAGCAACACTATTCAAATGCAGGTAGCCAACCCTAATGCGTGATACATATGTATTTCATATTTATTTTGACATTCATCTTTTATATTGCGTTCACCATTAAATGGACATTACTAGTAAATTCTGAAACATTTCAGTATTTCCAGTTGACTAGATACCTATACGGAGTAGGTACGAACATTGTGGTACGGGAGAACATGTTGGTAGAGATTTACCGACATTTTGAAAGACTTACATCTTTTCTCGGTATATGGTGTGCATTTTGACACTTACTTTTTTTTGTGGTGTACCAATAGTGTACAAATTTAGTAACTACATTTTTGTTTGACAGTTCTATTGCCGTGGTTTCGTCTCAGGCAGCTTGTTATTCTATTACATAATTTATAGATTGTAATGGGCTAACTTTCATCGTCTAGGTACGAACAAAACATAAAAATGATTTAATGGGATATCGTAAGTTATTTATTCAGAGAAACAACGGGCATGTCATACCGAGAACTAAGCGACCGACGCTCTCTGAGGCTAAGGTTACGCTACCGAAGATAAATAAGGCGATAACAAGGTATAGGTATACAGTTTCCAATAGTAAATTGTGTGACTCTGATATTTATTATGGCATTTTAGTTCTGAGCGCTAGCTGTATATGAAATAGACATACTCTGTACAAAATGATCTTGATAGAAAATAATTTTAATGAAATAGCTTAAAACATTAAAGATGCCTACTGCCTACGTACTCCTTGATATACAGTGATCCATCAAGATGGTCAGTAGGAGAAAGTATATAACCTGATGAGATATGTACAAAAATGTGCTCGAAAGAACCATATGGCCAATTCTAGAGTTAAGAAAAACCGCGTATCTCGGAAATGAACATGATAACTTAAAAAAAGCTTGTTATACACAAATTAATCTTGTAGCATCTTGTATTTAATTGTGGACAAAGTTCCATAGCAACTTTGTTTTATAACCTACACACAACCAGTCTTTGTAACTAACAAACCTTAATTTAAATGTTCGGTTTTGCTTCCCATGTCGCGTAATTACAGTTATTTCGAAAAAATATGAATGAAATTTTTCTCAACTCTAAAATTGGTGACTTGTTTCCTTCAAAGTGATTGCTCTATGTTTAAGGCTTATCCATACTGACCGATCTTGAGAGGGCACCCGATATTCCAGCTAAGCAATGTCAATACATATTGGTGCAGGTCATTGCTATGTTCTTTGTGTGTAGCTAGGACACTGAATATCATGCGAATTAATTATAAATGTTTATTGTCTGCTTCATTTATCAATCCATTATCATCAGCAGTGCTATATCTACATGAACCGTATCATTTAATCAGACTCGGTATATGTCATGTTCAGATTAAGCCACCGTTGTCTGCATGATGCTATCCGCCATTAAATATTTGGTTGCTCTATTAATTAAAATACCTAAATAATTACGTTAACAGCTAGTCTACACTTACGCTCTTAATTAGATTTTGAACACATCATTAGAAGAAATAGAAATTCACAAACCTATTTGTCATTAATTACAAGTGCTTAAGAAAAATACATACTTATACAAAATTATGAGGTGTTAACATTGTTTTTTAAAGTACCAAGTACATTTATTTAATGTACATATAACTTAACAAACTGAGTAAAACATGAAATAAATTTAATTTTCTGTCGTTATTATTACTAGACATTTACGTATGTATCATTAATTTGTAAAATAATGAAACATCCCTTTGTGAACATTTCATTACAGTTGCGTTTCTAAGTGAATTTTAGGATCACTTAGTTATGTATATAAAAAAACTTTTAAATATTATAATTACTTTTAAAAGTAAAACATATAAACTTAAAAATAAATCGTTAAAATAAGTTATGTCATCTGTAACCTAACTTATCGAATCATTCAGCCTGTTCTGGTAACAGTCTTGTAAACCATAGACAGATCATATAAGTACAATAAGTACAATGTATCATCGTAGGTACCTGCTGTATCCTAAAGTCGGTCATGCCAGTATATATATCTACATCCTTGTAGAGGATAAAATCAGCCACCCTCGCGTTTCTTGTCTTAACTCAATAACTTAGCACATAGCTATCGTAAAGACAGGTAGAAAAAGCTGTCGTCATATTATCACTTCATTGTAGCACCCCTTTGAGATGGTTGGAAAAAGAAAAAAAATTGCATAATTGTATAATATAGCCATTATTTAGTAGTGATGCTTCTAATTATAAGTACCTAACTAATAAATATACCTAACTAGAATTAAAATTATTATCTCGATCGGCAGCTGTTGAGATCACTAAAATGATTTTTTTATTACGTCGTTTTATTGTTAGGCACATAGTTCAATAAAGTAACCATTTGCATTGCAAATATATAAAGTATTAATATGACATAACACGAAGGCTAAAGTGCACCATAATCCCAGTTTCCCTCTACCGTATGTTTAACTACTTTATATTCTTTTCTTTGCGTAATTAACCTATTATAAGGCATTTTCTATACCCAAATATAAAAAAAAATTGCATTATACATCATGTGAAAAATCCTTTTTTGTCTTGATATTCTTTCTAAAATATGATATAAGGTGAGAACACCCCAAAAAACGCGAAGTTCCTAAATAATAGAAAAGAGGCCTCTATACGATGCTGGCTCCATTAAATGGAACTATTTAAAGATCATAGAGGGAATAAACCCAATGGAGCGAAGAAAAAACTCTAGTAGGTATTAATTCCAAGGCTATGAGAGTTTTCCTTTGATATGTAATTCTCATGAGCCTATAGGTAAAGCAGATAAAACTTCTTCATAGTTTCCAACATTAGCAAAGACTCGTGGTTCTACTGTTTTTGTCTTGGAATCTTGCTAATAACGAACACTTATCCCACTTGGCGAAGCGATGGATTCTAGAAAGATATAATTACCTACATAGTTACTTTACTTATTGCCTATTTAATCCCATTACTAGGCCCACATTTTCTTTAACATTTTTTATCATCGGAAGAAGTTACCCATAGATTTTCTCGCAGTCGGTATTATCATATTGATAAATGCAAATGGTGATGATGTTTTTATTTCAGTTCTCTAGGCTTAAACCGTAAAAATATGACGTCATTTATATACTGCCATACACGGACAGCTTGAAGCAGACGACTGTCGACTGCTTCAAGCTGCGACTGCATAGCGAGCTACAGACTTCTACGTACGTACATACACGAACCGCTCGAGTAGTTGCAGTATTTCACTATGCAGTCGCAGCTTGAAGCAGTCGATTCTGACTGCTTCAGGCTGTCCGTGTATGGCCAGCCTATTATAGCCCCTAAACTGAATTGTCATGCTGCCAAGTACCTTACAGTTTTAGGCTGTATCTATATTTATATGTTAATAATATATAATCATACAAAATAGCTACGAAGTCGAAGTCAAAGTAAAAAAGTTATTTATATATAGCGCGCTACTGCTTTAAACTTCGCTATAAGATGTCAACAAGTTTAAAGTTTACAACAGTGAAGCATTCATTGTCTTACATTAACTTTACAACATAAGGATGACGTAAAAGTTTTGATCCGAAGACAAAAATATCTTTCCTCGAGAATTCTCATTGTATAGATTAAACCTCTATTTGTTTCCGGCACTACATCTTGACAAATTGTAATACAACCATAAACTGCTAATTACGATGACACGCGCACATTTAATAAATATAATAGTTTGCTTACAACTGATTTCAAAATAAAATAGCACACAAACCGACAGCATGAGCCCATGTTAAAACTACATTTCCGAATGTGTATTAATATATTCTGGTGAATGTGGTTTTGGACTGCAAAATTAATTTGGCTTCAAATCCGAAGTCCCCTAAATAACATGTTACTCAGACTTTGTAGTACCTACGTGTCAAAAAAGCCTTTTTAGTTTTAGCGATTTGACTTGCTTTTTGTTTCAATATTATTTGAAACCATTATTTTATAAAATAAGTTATCTCCTCCCTTCTTTACCACAGCCGACATATCGATAAAGTGACACACCGCAAAAGCTCATCAATATTATTATGATGCGCGTATATTGACACTATCATTATTGTATATCATCGATTCACATCAAACATTGCTGCTTCCTATTTTTAATTTACCGAAAAACATTCAGTTCACAGCTATTGAGGAAAAAAATATAATAAGTAGAAAGTACTATGGCTAGTACAATACAATATGATTATAATTATACCAATAATACTTATACTTCCATTCATAAAACTAGTTTAATTAAATTGCACTAATTATGTGCACGTTGTTCAAGAATTCCTACCCTTTAAAGCCAGCTTCAGTCTTAATCTTATGAGCAGAAACGTTGCATTTCGTACATAATCATTTATTCAATGGAACTAGTCAAATTTTTACATTTACACATATAATTACTACTTAATAATAATTCTTCTGGTTAGTACATAGCATTTTCGTTCAACTGTATCTATTGTTTTATTTACTAATAAATAGCCGATTTTATAAAAAAAAATTTTTTTACTATTTAGGTACAGGGTAGCGTTTGACCACAAATCACCTGAAGTTAAGTGACGATGTGGTCGAAGGTGGCGCCACGCTACACCTGGACAGGGAACTGGCTCTTAAGTGAGGCTGCCGGAACACACCGTCTTGGTAGAGTTTATTTAATTCACCTAGGTTTATGTATAATGCACCTATATTTATGTAGATACCTATTGGATATAACCTTGTCATGAAGACCCTCATTTGAAAAAAGTTAAGTTGTATTAAGTACATAGAAAATGCTCGTAGAATCAGACACACGAATTTTGGGTATCATAATGACAACGCAGGAATTGTTAGATCACGTTTTTAAAAAATTCTTTTTAAAAAAGATGGACAAATTGTTTTATGTCTTAGGACACAGTACAGTATAGAAATTGTGAAAGTAGTATAAAACACCACTATTATGTACTTTAATGTCCCTTATGCAGGCATACTTGATTTTATAAATATGTTGAAAGCCAGAGAAAATATACTTAACTGTGATTTCTAACAAAGCACTTAAAGTAATTTTCATAGCCTTCCCCGAAATTACAGTCAAAGGCTATTATTATCACTTTCAAGAATATGTGCAAAGAAAAACCAAGGCAAAGTAAATATTTAATGCAAAAGGTAATCGTCGCTGAGTGTTTCGGTATCGTAGTTTAGCAATGTTACCACAAAACTAAACTGCCGAAGGTTAGAATTACATTATCTAGAGAGAATTCGGCAATTACCAATATTTGACATTGTGTAATAGAAAAGGCATTTTCAAACAAAGGTTTATTTTTGGAACCAACAACTCATTATTCGTATTTCGACAAATAGTCCTATATACCTTATAACTACATCATGTTGTGCATGCTATTGTCTCCGCAGAGTTTCTGATTACCTCGGACCGCATCAAATAATCGCTGCTATAATTATTTTGTGGAACGATGATGAGGTAAATGCTCTATACTCAATTATTTATTGCAATCATATCATATTACTATACATCTTAATGGTTAATCAGAAGTGAACTGAATTTTATTATTTTATCGATATTGTATGATATACTAGCTGCACCCGCGGTTACACCCGCAGTTCTCCCGTTATCCTCAACGAGTTAGGTATGTGTTTCTCAAGGATACAAGTATCCTGTCTTGTTTTGGCACATAAGAAAATTCGATTAGCCAGAACAAAATGGTATCTAAGGAGCACACATAATATGTATATGTATACCTAACGATACACATGTTACTAATTAAAACTTTTTCATTTAAAATATGTACACTGAAAAAAATTTCCTTACCTACTTTCATTCTGAGTCTTACCTTCCAAGACCAATTCCATCCTTATCTTACCTTAGTTTTCCATCTGAATCAAAAGTCCTTCCTTTTTGACTCGGAAGGAAAATGTATTTCGGAAAGTCTTTCTTCTGCGTGTAGAACAGAATAGTAGGTCGGTTCAACCGATTTTACGTCGAGAAATAAGTACTAGCCATCCCTATGACTGTATGGATCATCGTAAATAATAATAGGGCTTTGATATCAGGCCCAGCTATATCATGAATAAGTTTATGAACGCGTTGTCATCTCAGCTAAGTATGGCAACCTTGAATAAATGATAAAGGTCCTCACTATTCTGGAGCTTGGAATTCTTGACCAAAGCTGAACTACACTACAGCAAAATGACGGTATAGAATAGCATATATTAACATAAACGTTCTCTGGGTATTGCTACTAAAAGTTTTATAGGAAATCTTCGTTGAGAATTCCCAAATTACTGTTTTTCTTTTCTGAAACGGTGTCACATTTTTCGAATCTCAAGACTAAACGGTGCTAACCGCGCCTAACGGTAGTAGGTATTTAGTTTATTAAATCTTGGGAAGAGAAATAAAAATATAAAGCTACAATACACAATTTAGAATCTTAGTTAATATGCATGCAATATCAATGTTGAACATTGCAACACTAGTAGTCAGTAAATAGATATAATTAATCTAGAGATCATCTATTAATACTATATTACCTACCCTATATTCATATTCAAGGTAAGCTGGCTTACAATATTAAATGCACCATACCTTTGGTTCAACCATTTCCTCATTTGTTTCATTTATTTTCTACTACCTGCCCCCTCCGGTTCCACCCGCTATTTCCTTCTACAGCTTAGGGTAGCTTTTGACCACAAGACACCTGACTGACGGATAAAAAGTATCCTTACTCCTATTCCAGGATCTAAAGTTTATGAAAGTCTATTCATTCGTTACGATGAGTATTAACTAACACTCACATTTATATAGGTACATACAAACTTTCGCATTTTTAAGATAAAAATTATAGGTTTCGGTTTGAACAAATATCTCTCGTGAGTAAAAAGTTAAATAAATCGATTTAAAAAGTGGGGCAATTGGGAGCAGTTTAAACTTTTCAATCGAAGTTCTCGCTATTGGCATTGAGCTAAAATAAATATCAGTTCAATTATTCACGCGTATACCTATATGAAACATACCTACTTCTAACTCCCTTTATTGTCTATTTATAATCTAGTCTATATCTTCCATATAATGTTGTACAGAATAATATGACCGCGCTTGGTTGAGTTTCCAAGCATTCTAGATTTTCCAGTTAGATAACTATTACGTTCAGTACTTACTGCTTCATTATTGCCCAATACCCATCTATCCTCAAACGCCCCATTTTTATTCTGGAACAACGTGCACCAACAACTAGACCTTAGAGTAATGTATGTTTATTAACTAGTATCTTCCTTCTAAAGCGTAAGGGAATTAGTCGTCGTTTCTTCTTTGCACCCAATTGTAGTAGAAGACTCCTGGCTTCTGCGAGGGTAACGGCATCAGCACCGTCCTCTACGCCAGATATAAATCCGCTTTCCGGCCGTGACAGGGCAGGCGTGGTCGGGAGGAGACTGAACCACCGGTCTATCTTCGCACTCGATGACAACTGTTGTGAGCAAATTATGCGTTAGTTTATGTCTAAAGTTATATAAGGTCACCATTACCAAATTTTTATTATTATTTATTACCAATGTTATCAGCCCTTTCCTTATTATAATTATGTTAGTTTCCGTTAGATACGATTTTCAAGATAAATAAATATGTCCGATTTCACCAACGTGCTCTTAAAAAGAAACCTTATGTTCGTTTTATCAGCGACCTAAAAAAGTCAGAATTCCGGACCCATTTTTTTTTAATAACTTTTACGTAATGGCAAAGCTGTGAATGTTCCTATTAAATAAATTTTCAGTTAAATCAGTTACCCTCTGACGTAATTGCTCGTCGAGTTTCAGTTATCTGAACAAAGTGAGGTAAATGTAAGACCATAAAAATCTGTGATTTAATTTTGACACTTTCAGAGTCTTTAACTACGCCTTTTTGTTATATCATCGTTAATTTACCACGATGTAAAACCCAATCATTTATTGCCTCTTTACTTAGTTAGAACGTTAATTGACGCGACGCCAATATGGTTTCAAATTGGATTCTGATTTAATGAATACATTTCTAGAAGCTTTTTCTTTTTTTTACTATTTACAGGGTAGCGTTTGACCACAAGTCACAAGGTGGATGATCCCAGAGCTCATCACGCTATGTTGTCAAGAGATGGCGCTGATGTCATTTTTTACCTAAATTATTTTTTTACGTCGAAAATAACAATCTTATTCGAACCAAACACTAAAGCGCGCGTTCTATAGCGTTACTCAATTGTAAATTACCCAAATCTTCATTAAATAAACTAATAAATTACTCGTAACGCTTCTCTTACTGCTGGTGTCACAAATTTACGTACTTACACACGCACACATAGACATAAAGTATGTCATTAGAACGCATCTAAGGTGGTTGCTTGCGGTCCGCCTAGCAGCCCAGCGTCAATAGATGGCGTTGTTTCTAATTAACGCATCTTATTTTATTATGAATGAACAGGTGCATATTATTTTAATAATAATTATGTTTACCGGTAATGGCGTAATATGTTTTATGTATCCAACAATATTTCAGATGTGTTTTAGTTTTCAAAACACTTTTATTTGTGCCAAACAATATCGCGGCGGTAGTGGTGTATGGCAGCGATCTATTCACGCACACATAGAAAATGGTCTTGTTGTACACGAAACCATTTGCTAATTTCGTTCTTTCGTTTACTGTATAGGTTAGACCAGTGGTCAAACCTCTCAGTAGTTCTTTACTAATAACGAGGTTCCGAGTTCGATCCCTGCCTCAGATTTTTGGTAATTTTCTTTGATTTGGATGAAATTTAGAATGGAGATGGCCTATACCCTTTATTACCTATACTCTCTACTCTCCTACCAATAAAGACATTGGCTATTGTAATATTTTATTATGAAACAATCAGGATTATTTATTATATATGTACATAGTATCAAAATAAAAAACAGTCAATCACCAATAGTCTTTTTATTTACACATTCTTAAAATATTCAATAATTCACAATTCTTCGTCAATATAAAGTCCTGCTGGTCGCACAGTTTTTTTCATTTTTTCTATGAACTATGTTCTGGCCACAGACTCATTGTGTTGGCCATATGCCATGTTATTGGTCAGAACATTATTTTTATACAAAATTCTTTTGACGTGGTTGTGGCATGGTGTTATCACTTTTCGTTTACATATCTGCAACAAAGCTATAATTAAAGTATATTCTAATTTGTATCCCAACCTGGCCATACGAAAACCACGGATTTATGTCTACTAAACACTACTAAAGAAACAAACATGACTTTGAAAAACTAACCATTCCAAATCGGCTGGCTGGCCTGTCGCATTTATATGTAGTGTAAACATCATTTTCATGTTGCCCTATGGTCAGAAGTTCAATTCCTTTTATTTCCTCCGTTGTTTTTTGGAAGTCTCGAATTTTCGAGAGACATGCTTCTTTCAAATCTGTTTCCACAATTGGTTCATTTGGTTTAGTAGCTACGTTGATACGTGGTAACAAACATTCACACGCACAAATTTTTGCATTTATAATATTAGTAGAATAAAATTTCGTTTATTTCAAGGTGTCATTTACGAAGTAAATAAGCGTAGGAAAATTATATGTCATCATATTGTTTATTTCAAAGGTATTTGAATACACTTTCAGCAAGGGCAGTTGTAGAACAACGTCCTTGATCCTCCGAAAATTAGATTTGTGGTGACAGCCAGCCAGCAGGGCTTTTCCGGTTATACAAAGGTACTATGTGGCAGGGCTGTTGCTGGCCTCAGCTGGCGTAGTGGTGCACGATTGTATCTGCTGATTTCCATCAATAATTTTCCAACGTTGATCAACCTTTTTTACAGAGTAAAACTATAAACAACAACTTGCCTAGCAACGTAGCAACTAGTCAAAAATGCATTTTACGTGAATGACGTAACCAAAAAACTCATAGAACAGTCTGATTAGTTTATACTAGCTGCACCCCGCAGTTTCACCCAAGTGTCCTACAGTTTATCGATATTTTTTTTATAAAACTATTGTAGTAAAAGAAACACTAAATATTAAGTGAAGCTTACCACTTACCACATATACACATACATTAGTGAAAACCGCACCCTAATCGGTTAAGCCGTTTCTGGAATTAGCGCGCACAAACGCACAGACAAACAGACATACAGTCAAACAGACAAAAATTCCATTTATCATTGTTTTGGGTTCTATTGCGTTGATGATAAAGACCCCCAATAATAGCTTTTCTCATTTATCTTTCACTAGTTTTCACCCGCGTCTTCCCGTTATCCCGCAGGAACCTTTTTCCGGGATAAAAAGTAGCTATAAGCTATTTCCATTCCAGTAGTTACGGTGATACGTGGCAACAAACATTCACACACACAAACTTTCGCATTTATAATATTAGTAGGAAAGGATAGGATGTACAGACAGCGATCAGTCACAGTTTTATTATATGTATAGGTAAATAAATTTTTATTGTAAATGTGGATGTGGATTTGGATTCCGTCTTCTTTACCGCTTAGACTGTTTTATTGAAATGTATAGTATTACATTGATAGATATCGGTTGATTTCGGTTTTTTCTTTGACGTTTATGATTTGAAGCGATGATAGCTCAATCGGTTGCGCATTGAACTTCCGTGCTGCACAGCACATGTTCAAAATACCAACAATAGGTATGAGGTTTCGGTGAAGAAAAATATCGTGCCAAACCACAACATGGTGGCTTATTATGTAATATTTGAGACTTTAGATCAGATACCTACCTAGTAGATAAGACACTCATTAGCCCAGTAACTTCGCTAGCTACTTATGTTGTAGTTAGTACCTTACCTACCATACCTTTACCTACCAAATATTTATTTGATAATGCGGTAGTGCGGTACCAACACACTGGGTATCAAATATAGGGGTGTGACTTGAAAGGGAAAAAATCGATTAAGAAATAATCGATTTTTATCTCGTTAGATTAAATCGATTTGTAAAAACGATTCGATTATTTTTTACTTAATAATCGATTTTTTACAAATCGATTATTTTTCGATTTGTTTTACAAATCGATTATTTTTCGATTTTGTACAAATAGATTATTGTTTGAATTTTTACTAAGCGATTGTTTTTATTTATATAATCGATTTGTAAAAAACAATTATTTAAATAAAAATAATTGATTTGTAATATAATCATCGACTTTTTAAAAATCGATAAAAAAAAGATCGATTAATATAAAAATCGATTATTTTGTTCACATCCCTAAACTATTTTAGCTAGGTAGGTACATACCTACCACCGTGGTAGGCGACCTCTTGCAAGGGCGATCTACCATTTCTAGTTCTACCGCCAAGTACCTAAATAACTATTTTATCAATAGTAGGTATCTATCTACGTAGACCGTATGTATTTAGATTTACGTTCTTATGTAAGTATGTAGTCAGCTGCCTGGTTACCATAATACATACAAGTCGGATGGCCGTGTGAGAAACTATCGCAAGATATATATTTACTTTACTTATTTATTAACTTATTTTCCTACTTTGATTACCTGGGCGAAATTCTATCACTTAGGTTATCAAAGTGGATTAGACCTCCACGACCTTGACTACCAACCCGTTTCGATTTACGTCTTCGGAACGGAAAATAAAAATTGCCCCAAAATCAACAAAATCGTTCATGCACGACTTGGCAAGTCGAAATATCGTGGCGAGCGAGACAGAAAATCATTCTTCACTAGTCACGCCCGATCTTGCAACGTCGCATAATTTTTAGCTATTGACAAACTATAATTTCTTCTGTGACGCTTCAACGTTGTCGTATGCCACCATTCGCTCACTGCACAAGGTCTACATCTAAATAGTTCATCGAAATTCAGATAGATGGCAGGTTAAAATCACCTAATTCAAGTCCGTCAACTTCAGTGCCACTCACGCACACATGTGTATAATATTACGATTTTTCCGATGTAAAATTACATGGAAAACATAATTTTTGTAAGAGAAACTGATAGTTCGCGAATGGGTAATTAATTGAACAATTTAAGAAAATTTTCAAACTTCATTAGAATAGTTCGCGTGATCCATATCGCCCTTCTTGAGTTTGTATGGGAAATTGCACGAGCCCATTCACCTTAAGTGACGATGTGGTCGAATATGGCGCCACGCTACACCTGGACTGGGAACTGGCTCTCTATCTGGTATTGGTTTGGTTTCTTCGTTCGAAAATGACCTACGAGTACCAGGAGGGTTGCCAGAACAGCAGCGTAAGGTATAGTATTTTTTGTGTAAGTTAGGAACCTAAGTAGGTACTTAGGTACCCCTCCTACTTCACAAATCGAACATTGTGTATCCGACTATGGAAACCTACATTGTGCGTGCTACGACGAACCGGTTTTAGAAGATAAAACTTGAAAAAAGCTTACCAAAACAAACTTTGTCGGGGTAACTAAGGCGAATTTGCTCCGGAATCCCTTTGTTGGAGAAGAACCAAAAAAAGTTCTGAAACTCGTATTCAGTTTCATTGTTTTCTTAATACCGGAGATTATTGTGGATCTACTAGGTTTAAAAATGACATAATTTGCTACTTTTAATTAATTTCAAGGCAATATCTATTATCATTGACACGTAGTTTTATTCAGAATCTCAATGTCTCTTGTTTCCTTACTTTTCTATAACAAAAAATGAAATAAGGTAAAGAGGTACTTGAATACAAAAGGAAATATGTTTTTCTCATATTCAAGCACTACCTACTTACTTTATTTGCTATATATTTTGATAGATTTTTCTTACATGCGAGTTAGTACTAGCTGTGTCTATGTATTGCTTATACACCAGCGTTCCTGCGAACTACACTTTTTTTCTAAATCTTAATTTGTGAGATAAAAACATCCTTTGATAAATACAACCGCTTGAATAATATACCTAAGTGAAACTGCTGGAACACTTGATTAGTGCTTGACGAAATTTTCTTAACATTGGGGGTTACTAGTTTGCCAGGCGAAAACTAAAAAATGCTCTATTTACCAGTCTACCACCAACCAAGAGTACTATTTACAACTAATACTTTTATTTGAATTTGGTATAGATGATAATTGACTATCAGTGGACAATTTAAGAATAGTGTTCCGTTAAGACTGCGTTGTTTGAATATAATTATATAATTAATTTTTGTTTTATTTATATAGATTATGTTAACCGTAACCAGCTAGCCACAACTAGCAATATACCTACTAATAAAAACCATCGTTTCCTTGACTGGTTTTCAAGTTGACACTACTGGACCCATCTAGATGATGTTTTTGCAGTTCCAACGAGAAAACAGGAAAATTGGATACAGAGCTCTATAATAGTCCTATGAAGGTAGCATAAAATAATGACCACTACAAATGCTCTATTAGACGTTTATTTACACCTCATTGTGTTTTTTTTACAGGATTGAGTGGATACGATCAAGTCAACAATATGGTTGCTACGGTAGGTACTAGGTAGACACATAAAATAGCTGACAGGTAGATTATTATAATTTAAGTAGGTCACTATTAATTAATAAATCTATAAACTAAATTTAAACGAAAACTGACTAGTAATTTCTATACTGAATACATTTTTCAATTCAATTAATTGCAATAAACTAATTAGAGGTCACTGAACCCTTATCTTATTTTCAGAATAATTATCAATATATTTGTTAAGGTTTAAAAACTATTGAAAAGATTCTGATAGGATATGATGTCTCTAAGCGTCGTTTATAAACTGAGGCGTTTCAAAGCTCTGTGACATCCGAGTGCTGAATTATATTTGATAAAGCGAAATGACGATGTCGCGCGGAAATTGCTATGAGTCTCTAATCGATACACGTAAAAGAAGTAAGTAGGTACACATATTTATCATATTTTTTACTCTTTCTATAGGCTATGTATTTTTTATTAACAAAGACACAAGAGTTTCATACAGTAACTACGTTTCTAGTAAATATTTCTATAGCTTTAGGTAGATACAGCAGAATAAGAAAATTCCTAAAAATAATCAGATATCTCCACATGGTGGGTGCACTATATATTTAGGCTTGTCTTATGTAATCTAGTAAATTAATTTAACGTCATTTTCTCACTCACTATATTCTATTTTAAAGAGCGTTAAAGTTTGAAGCATATTCGTAGGATGTCTTGTACGTAATATTCGTTATTATTCTATGGAAAATTTAGTTCTGTTCTAAATTCTGGGGTATTTACAAGCTTCTTAGATATTTTTAATGTTTATATTGGAATACATTTTTTGTGTCGTACCTACAGTAATTTAACACAGACCATAATTTACTTTGGGAGCGTCAATACTAATGGTTGATATGATAAGGATATTATTGATATTTCTATAAATTTAGATAGTACTTGGGTACCATTGACTTGGTCCATAGAAATATAAATATGTACATACTTTGGCACCAATATTATTAGGTAGATAAGTACCAATCAGTACCTAATATTTAATTATTTTGGTAAATATACAGTATCTAAAATTTTCTAACAGCTCAATAGAATCTACACAATATAATATAACAGTATAACATGTTTTTAACTACAATACAGAGTCAAAAATTATTTTTCCTACGATAACTGTGGGAAATTTTTAGATTATTAAAATTATACTAAATGTAGTACATTATGTACTACATTTAGTATACAAAATATAAGAAAGCACATCATCTTTTCACATTTAAACACATTTGCAGACAGATAAACCCTAAACACGCATATATTATGAGTGACTTTAAAATAATATAATATCTATAATTTAATATATATTATGAGTAATTTTTGCATTAACCAACATAAAAATTTAAATGTTTAATATTGTAGAACATATAGAATTTAAATTGACATGAAACTGTGGCTACGCCGGTGGATTTTACGGACACACTAAAAATATTCATCGCTGGGTAAATATTAAGTACTAATATCAATCATACCAAAAACTCCCAGTACATAAGTACCTACATTTATTAAAGCTAATATATAAACAATAATCAATAAATATCGGGTGAACATTCCACAGGAAGGAGTTCTTTTTCAAAAATATAAATATAACAATGACAATGACTAAAAATGTGATAATAATAAAGCATTGAAGTCTTTCTCCAACGCGATCATTCATAATATTATATTATCAGATTTTTTATAGCTCATCCGGAGCATATATAATACTGCTGTTGGCTACACTTTATAACCATTACAGTGCTCGTAAAACTAAACCTTATTTAATGTCGATATCGATATGATAAAGGATATGTACTCCGCGTTTTTTATGATGAAGTGTTGAAAAATGCAAGAGAAATGATAACCTACTTATCTTTGTCGCACTGTAGACATTGTATGATAGGCCAGGACAATTTTTAGCGCTCCCGTCTCTATAGTTTACATGGACAATTTTGAGGCCTAAAATGTAGGTAGGTGAAGTTATAAATAGTATTCAGAATAACCCAAATATAAAGAAAATTGGAAAGTGGTGTTTTATTTACCTCCTAATAGGCTATATCGACAACATAGGTACAAGTAGTTCGAGACAAGACGAGAGCAGTGAACTCTCATACTACATTAATAGCAAATCTAATAAAATACATTCATATGTTTTATATTACTCTTATCATAAAATGTCACTGCTTTCATCGAGATTCTTTGATTTATCAGCGGTAAACAGAAATCGTTACTATATTTAATAATCATTTTAATAGACACTCGAGGACGGTCTACCTACAAAAGTATAAGTATTTCTAATATATAAAACGAAGTAACGATAACAATATAATATATAGTCAAGGTAACTGGACTTGGACTAGAATTGGGTATGCAGTAATACTCTACTTGGTGGTGTGCCTGGTCCACTGCGAGCGCAGCGCCGTCATCATCTCGCTGCGGTTGGGCACTTTCTCGCTGGTAGAGCGCGTGATAGGCGCGGCGGGCGCCGCCAACCGGCCGCCGGGCTCCTGCAGCGTGGGCCCCGACGCCTCGGCCACCGCCACCGCACTCTCCGACGGGCTCACCGGCACGATGAGCCGCACGCGTCCGTCCTCGCCGGTCGCCGTCAGCGTACCATTGTGAGACAGCGGCATTATAAACGCAATACCACCCTCGTCCGAATCTACCTCATTTGGCGATGAATCTTTCGACGAGTCCTGACTATTACTGAAAAGAGAGTTCACAGATTGGCCGATACTCATAGCTTGAACTAGGGGTGCCAAGTTGTCGGACAAGCTGCACGGATCTTTGTAGGCGTTGTGGTCGTGTAGAGTCGCCAGATCGACTGTGCTGTAGTGGTTTGTCAGCGGAGGAATGTTGGGGAACGCGTTGCAGTTCTGGTAGTACTGCTGGTTGCTGTTGAACTTCTTCGGCGAAGCGTCGTCAGAGAAACTTCCCATGTCTTGGAATTTGGATATCAAGTAGTCTTGGATCTCGTCATTGGACATATCACTGAAGGAAGGTGCTGAGCTGACTCCGTTTACTAGCTCCGGCGCCGGCGAGACGCTGTAGGGTGACAGTCGTGAGTTGTTGTTGTTTTCGATGTTGTGCTTCGCGGTGTTATTGTGAGCAAATAGGTCTATAAGAGCGTCACTGCTATCCCCGGCCTGGTTTCCGTTACTCGTTGCGAAGTGATCCATTTTATTGGTATTGTGGACAGCACCGTCGGGTGTCTGCTTGCAGCAGCGTAAACAAATAATTGCGATAAGTAACTAAGTGGTATCACACAACGTGTGGGTTGAGTGTGTTATTGGCGAGCTCTCGAGGAAATCAATTGGCAATCAAAACGACACAAACATTCGAAAGGCAAATCACACAAGAAAAGCATTGGAATTAGAGAATCTAAGGTTTCTTTGTTCGGCATTGTTAACAAATTTTTTACATATTTCGAGGTAAAGAAACCTTTCATTCGTCCTTGCTTCCTATAATAAGTAATCTATAAGTATAACTCGATGTTAGGCATGGGTAGCATAGCGCTGCGCGGTGCAATAATTACTCCTTTTCCGTACAGTGCGCTGTAGGTATAAGCTGGCACTTGTAAGCACAACTCATTCCACAGTTTCTAGCATGTGCGTGTTGTTTTAATTTTCAATAGAGACGTAGGTACTACTACTACCCGTCTTAAAAATTAATAATGATTTTAAATATGGCAGAGCTTAGGATCAGTTTGTTTTTGTTTTAGATGAGTATCCGATAATTTTGATCGATGCATTAATACGATGTGTATAATACGAGGAGGTAATTTAATGTCTAAGTAAATAAAATATCATTGAGGTTGAAACTTAAATGAGTGTGAGACTTGTTTTGAGAGAGTTGGCAGACAATGTATCGACAATTTAAAAAGGCCAATAGCATCGTGATTTTGAATCAGTACGTTTCGTTTCCCTTTTCGCACTCGCGCAACCATGCACGAAGCTCGGCGCATGAGCGACTGATTCTGATTGCATTGTGCATTCACCCCGACCACACTGAACATCGCGCTACTAGAACAAATTTCATCGGGTCATTGCATCGACATCCGTGCGATATGCTTAGACGATTCACTGAGCAGCCGCGCAGGATTTTTCACTGCGTTACCCATGTCTATGAAATTCATACAAAACCAAACACAAACGTTATTGTTGCGTAACATTTAAACTACATCGTGCATAACATTTACAGAACAACATATATATCTAACAGAAAAATTAAAAAAAAAATCTTGCTTGCGGATGATGATGATGATGTTAAGTGATCCAAAAACGAAAAAAAAATAGTAGATCGATGCACTAAGCTGGAAATAATTCAATGTTGCACCGAGAGTGTAAATAACACGAGAGCAATAAGTAATGAATCACTCTCGTGGGTTTGCTTTTCTACCAACCAATAAAATCAATAAACCAGTAGACCGAGCAGTTCAAAACCTACCTAGAACGGCAATGGCAATAGTATATCACCCCATTGATCATTCAACAGACACCGAACTAATAACCCACGGGAATCTTAGCACAGTTCGCGGAACCTTCTTGTTCTCTCTTTACGCAGAAATTCTACGAACTCCAAATATAGGTATTTTTGTTTATAAAGAATCTGATTTATTTGATCACATGATGAAAGTAATATCCCTTCTCTTCGATCCCGCAAAATGATTATGGCGTAAATTATACATTATCCTTCGGCAAAAATAAGTAGGTTAACATATATGTAACTGGTCTTATGAGCAGATATGTCGCGTATTCTTTTATATAACATAGTTTGTTATAAACTTCTGAGCTACTGCTTTCGCAGGCTGAACATCTGTACTTTAAAATCAAGCGTATTGACCTGTGCGTCTTAATTTTTACTCCCCATAGGTGTAATTCCCTCAAGGGCACATCGTGGGCTGCATGATAAGCTTACAGTGCGTGAATATTTAATAGACTGGCTGACACTTGTTGGAGTTGGGCAATAATTCCCAAAAAATCAGACACTATGTGCATTGTGGGATTTGAACAAAATGAACCGTAGACAATCAGACACTACATGCATTGTAGGAATTGGATAATGTGATTTCCTAGATCATCTTACACTACGTTCACCCGCGTGGAATATGCAATTTTTCTATACCAACCTTAATATCCCATTTGGGTCAAATTGGGGATGATTTTGTACTAAGAACCCACACTCTACCAAAAAAAACTACCAAGTAAATATTATGTTGCGGTTGTTTACACGTCAGTGAATGAATGAGTCAGAACATTGAATTTTACATAATAAGTTATGTAGATTACACAAAATCTAAATCTGAAATCCCACGTTAGGTATGGTAGCATCAACGCTATACCTTAACAAAATCATGTCATTAATTTTCAGACGGTAATATGGGTCGTTATTGTGGCTGATGTATCAAATTAGTACGTATATGTAGAATGAAAAGACGTAGCCAGTATGAAGCAGAAATTACATTTTCTAGAAAAGGCGTGAGTCATAAAATGAGATGCAAATATGCACATATTAAAGCTTCTACGAGCAAGCATCACAAAAAAGCAATGCGAGAAGAATGAAAAAGCAAAGGGAATGAGATATAAACACGAGATGCATCGTAAGTTAAACATAATACATCAACGAGCTACGCTGGGATTCCATTTCAAACGACTTGTCATAGTGTCAATCCAAATCTCGCATAATAAGTCACAATACAACAAATTTGTGAAAGACACAGCCAAAGCTTGTGAAATGATAACTTAATAATTTAAAGTCACAGCGATGTCATACGCGATATGTATGAAACATGTATAAAATATATATTTCCTTTGAAGCCGTGTATACATCTATTTAGATATTTTATATATTTCTATGTCAAATACTGCCAATCAGGTAGCTCTTTAGGCTTAAATATTTTAAACCGAGGTAGTAATTAAGGCGGAGCTTAAAATTGGGGTTAATTACAGCCATTTTTCTATGTCACTGTTAACGAAAGAGTAACTAAAAAATATGCAACGTGTCTTTAGTCAGCTTTAGTAGTTTCAATAGTTTTTTTCAATAATACCAGAGTTTTAACGAGCAATTTTTTCAAATAGAGCCTTGACTCTTTTTAGCTATCGTTACTCCCGTGTCGGTACCCCCTGGGTCGTCTGTGAGGGAAGGGTACCAAGATCCGGGCTTTATGAAGACTGTAAAACTGAGCGAAAACAAAAATATACGAAGGACACAGGAGAGAAATACGTTTTGACTTGGCGCTTTCATTTGCATACGAAAAACAACAGTTAAGTAAATATTTTTGACGGCGCATAATCTGAAATACATACGAATATAAGTAGATCGAGACGGGTACATGTTTGTTGTATTTTACCCTACATTTTCTATAAGAGAAAACATAGGTTTCTTAAAAGTTATTAAATTTGCAACACAAAATGTTCCCTTAATACCAGTTTATGTAACCAAACGACCAAGCAAAAACAATGTCACACTTTTCCTCGCTATTCGTATCGTGTGCAACAAATTAAAAAATACCGAACAAACAAAAGCAAAATATTATTTGAAAGTAGTCGGTACATACATACAGTGTAAATAATGTTAGACTAACAAGTAACAGTTTGTTTAAGCTACATCTAACAAACATAACACAGCCATAACACAACAGTTTATTCAAACATGCAAATTTCTCAAAGCTTCTTGATAATACATATCTACCTACTATAAGTAGGTAGTTAATTAATAAAAGAAGCCAGCTCGACAGGCGTGTTATTTCAAGCGTAATTAAAGCAATTGACTAGGGTTGAAAAAGCACGCCTTAGTAGGTAAAAATTAATGTACATAGATGACAGTTCAATTTGACTGCATATGATTGAACAATGTCGCCAGAATCGAAGACAAAAACAAAGAAGCCTTTTCAGGGTTCTTATTTCAATGAAACTGTCACCTATCAGGTAAACTCGCACTAGTCCATGCCGAATGCCATCCGAATAAGTTCAGAAATACATTTGAAACTATGGTGGTGGAAAGGAAAACATTGTGATGAAACCATAGCAGTAATAGTATGGGTACTTCCTAGTGCTTATCTGGATATTATTCTCCACTTGTAGGTCTGACGGCAAACACTTAGTAATATGAGTGTTCCGGCAAGAAGTAGGTACAGTCAGCGACAAAAGTAGCTGATCGTTCTCGATGTTCCAAATGTGTTTCAAATCAGTAACTATTATTGTTTTTGTTACATTTTACATGGTATCATTTTGACTTCAACATAACACTCCTGATTTTAGGTGATGATGAGGTAAAAATTGGTGTCTAAGATGATGAGGCTAATAGAAAAAAGAGTAATTATTCAGCGACTTTTGTCGTTGACTGTACACACTATCCAGTAAGCCAATCCCATTGTCTTTAGGCTTAGCTGGCTTACCATTACTTAATACCCTGGTTCCTGAGTCTAACATTAGTTTAACACCTATTTATAGGTTAATTCCTACACCCTTTGACAAAGGAGTATAAACTGACGAGCATAAATACATTATTCAATCTTTACCATTTATTTCATTTACAAGTTTAAAAACAATGAGAAAGAAATGTACGTCGTAAAGATTAAAAAAAAATCTATTATGATTAAAAACATTCACAACAATATTTCAAGCATATATTGCGCAGAGACAAATTCAAACTTTGATTGTGTTTCGATCCCTGTTAGTATTGTTGTGATCTACTTGAAATGTTGATAAATTAAATGTAAATTTACACCAATCAAATAGGGATTTTTAACGCGGCCATTTTATGAACGTCCGTTTTTAAAAGCAAACCCTTCAAAAAGTGCAAACTTGCAAGGCTTATTTTTTGAATAAGTGTTGGAAGTTGGGAAGAAGTGTTACGCGTGCACAGCTTACGGAGTAATCGGCACGGAAAAGTGCGGGTTCACTAGCACCTTTATAAGACTAAGTTTTTTAGAAACTAGCGTGTTATTGTTGTTTTTCAATGCGGTACCTGAGGCAAGAGAGTGAGTTGATGCGCACTGATCGGGCGTATGGCGCCACGTTCCCGGTCTTGTAAATGTGCGACCAGCGCCGCGATGTGTTCCAGCAACTCTTTGTTGTGCACGAGCAGCTGGTGAGTGCGCGCCTGGAATGTCACACAACACTGTCAAGGCACAGTAGATAGTACCTACTAGGTACAGTCAGCGACAAAAGTAGCTGAGCAATAGCAAATTTTCCAATTACCTTCATCATCTTAAACACCAACTTTTGACCGCATCATCACTTAACATCAGGTGAGTTGTGTTGTGGCCAAACGCTAACTTGTAAATTGAAAAAAAAATCACAAACGTTATTGATCTAAAACACATTTTGAAAATCGAGTACTGTTGTCGCTGACTGTACACACAGTGGCGTATTTTAAGATTCAGTGCCCCTGGCTAGATTTTGCCGCCCCATCAACGGAAAAAGAGCAAAATTACTACTTACTTGCTTATTGTAATACACAACTCAGCGTTACAATCAGTGAGTGAACAATCAATCATCCCCTGTTTTCCACCCTTAGGGTTTTTTTTCCAAATTTATATTTTTTTTTTTTTTTTTTTTACAATTTACAGGGTAGCGTTTGACCACAAGTCACCTGATGTTAAGTGACGATGTGGTCGAAGATGGCGCCACGCTACACCTGGACTGGGAACTGGCTCTCAAGTGAGGCTGCCGGAACACACCGATAGGTGCTTGGCGACAGATTCTTAACAAGAGGGTGGTAGCTAGCCAGGCGAGTACTAGAAAATACCCTACCACCAAGCTATGGTTTCATCACGATGTTTTCCTTCACCGAAAGCTCAAGCTCATTGTAGGATTCGAACCCACGTCCTACGGATCGCAAGCCGACGTCACCACCACTGAGCCATCATCGCTATATATATTATTATTATTAGCAACCTGTGCCTCGCAGCGGGCGGCTTGTTCGGCAGCCAGCTGGTCTCGCAACAGCAGCAACTGTGCGACGGCAGCGCGAGTTTGCTGCGACTGCTGGTCGAGCCGCTCGCGCAGTAGTTGCAACTGGTGTTGTGCACTCAGCGGCGTGCTGGCGTCTCCCGGCGGCGCCTCAGCTGGCACGTCCACCTTAGTGACGCACTCGGGCAACTCTGGCAGGTTCAAGCTCGGAGGCGGGATTGTGCGCTATAAATAAAAGCAATATTTCATCATCATCATCAGCCTGTGTCAGTCCCCATAGGCCTCTCCCAAGGTACGCCACTGAGACAGGTCTTCGGCTCTTCTCATCCAACTACTGCCAGCCTCTCGGCGCAAATCGTCACTCAACCTTGTCGCAGGACGTCCTACTTTTTGCGTTTGCCAAGTTGCAGTCTCCACTCAAGAACACTACCCCAACGGTTATCGATTCAGCCTACTGACACTTCAGCTTGCTAATTCTGTGAGCTATGTCGTTGACCATAGTATATAATGTAATATTGGCAATATTTACTAAAAGTCCTATGTACTACACTACAAAAGACATATGTAGACAATAGTTGTGATTGTATATTCTTCGGCCCCTGTGAATGTAATTTGTGATGGTGCGTGTTTTTTTCTTTAAATCCTTTCAATAGATCTGTTGAAACCAGCAAAACTTTTCTCCAAGTTGTTTTACTCCAAGCGCCGTTACAGGTGAATAAAACATTTATGAAAATCTCAAAGAAATTACCGGATTTGCATAAATCAGTTAGGGACCCTTTTCAAACCGGAGGAATTGTGGGTATCGTTAACTACATAGTTACAAAACAAAAACTAATTAGTGCCAAAGCTACTTAACCTACTGTTTTATTCAATCATTATCTAGCAGTAGTTTGTTAGCTTAGCATACATCAAATTTCGATTAGTTTCAAAACAAGACCACGTCTAAATCATCCAAGTAGGTACCTATCATCACTTTAAGTAAGTATGTAGTTGCAATAAAATAAATAGCCAAGATAGCTATAAAGAACTATCATTTTTTAATTCTAACGTCTTACGAGTACAAACAGAATTTTATTACCTGAATTGATATTTTACACAGCTTTCTTTAAGAAACCCAACAAACTAATTAAGAGTTTTTTTTTGTTTTATTAATTTCGAACGAGGAGAAGAAATTGAATAAATTAAGAAAGGATTTGAAATACCTACGAACTGACTTGATCGTTCAAATATTTTTCTATTCTGTGTAAAGACCGACATCAACTTCAAAGTGAAAAAAATGCTGAATAAAAATTATGTTTTTTTGTGTTCCATTAATTAAAAAGTTGGAAAAAGCAAACATGATGTAACATCGAGAGAACATTTGAGTATCTATGAGCCCTGTGAATATATTATCGTAAAAATTAGTGAATTTGACAAATTTACTTGTATTGTGCGTGGTTATTGCAGATATATGAGCTAAAAGACCGTAGTTCCAAAACATAGCGAGAGACACCTTACACTATGCATAAGGAAACCCCCAAATAAACATATATATATAAACATATAATAAACACCCCCCATAAGCTGTTCATTGCATTTGCACCTAATATAAAATGATTGAAATCAGAATCTACTTATTTAATCTGACCTCTCGCGTTGTAGAATTAGACGATTCTTAATTAACATTTCCGTTTCAGTTGCGGAAGATACCTTTATGGTAGAGGGAACGGATTCATTAAAATTCCGATGCCAGCGTATTTGAAAAGCCACTCTGTAAATGGAAGATAGCTGGATGAAAATCGCATAATGTTACTGCAAATTTGTGGTCTGGCATCAACGAGGCTGAATGTTGCAAGTCGGGGGCGTGACTGGTATTCTAAGATTCTGCAAGGACCGAAACAAACTTAGGTCTCGTAACTCGCTGTAGCAATTTGGAATATATTCTCAGAGCCACTGCGAAAAGCAGTGATTTCAGCGTCGTTACGAGATCTTTTGCATAATGACGACGGCAAATATTTGAAACTTATGGTTCAAAATTTTACTAATTGCTGTCGGTATTACTAATCTGTAGGTAGGTAGGTACCTACCTATAAGGTTAAAGCACATTCTAAGGTACGTTGCTGGACATCTTGGATCGTTTGGACTATCTTTAGACCATCAAGTTAGTTATTTCCAGCGATCTGATGAATATAAATGTATACGTGTGTATACATTTTTCGTATAGAATATTAGTAGGTAAATATTAGTTGTATTTTTTTTTTATTACTTATAGAGTAGCGTTTGACCACAAGTCACCTGATGTAAATATTACCGATCAGAAATCCTTGAAATGTAAAAAAGTAGATAAGAAAATTATTTTATTTTATATGTAGCAAAAGTCAGCAACACCGCTATGAAATTCGAAGAAAAGATTTGCTAAATTCCTAATTTCGTTTTTAAAACGTTACAATACAATCATGTTTGTTTACAGTAGGCGATTTATGTTTGAACTTTTACGCTTGTTCACGATGGTTTTGCCCGGCGCAAAAAAAAATACACAAAAAATCTAATGTTTTACAAAATATCGAAAAATTAATGTTCACGCACAAAAAGTGGGCAGAGTTTATTAGGGTTAACGTAAAATACAAAATATAATATAAAGTAAAAGTGATGCTTACTCTAATTTGAATTGACCCTTACTAAATCGCTTCATGTTTTACAGAAAATTAGTGGTATGATCAATTTATATGCCTTTTTACCCACGACGGAACGGAGACGGTATATGCGTTTGGGGTGAGAGGATGTTTGTATGTTTTCTACCGATAACATTCATCATCATCAGCGTTTCACGTTCCCACTGCTGGGACTCTGGCCTTCTCTTAGAGAGAGAGAGAGTATGGACCGTAATCTATTACGCTGGCCTGGTGCGGGTTAGTAGATATCACATGCCCTTGAATGTTGCAGTTCTTGGACATGCCGGTTTCCTCACGATGTTTTCTTTCACCGTTTTGAGCGATGGTAAATCCGCACATAACATTACATCAGATTTTATTTTCTCTATCATACTTACATGTTGAAACAAAATTCAATATATACAAATTGATTAGGATCTTATTGAGCTTCACTTGTCTCTAAACACTGACTAACTCAGTATAATGATCTTCTTACGTGTTGTCATTATGTTCATTTAGAACTTATAAACCAAACAATTTGTGGTTATGTGTGATTCATTTGGTTAGTCGTCATAATCCATAGACGTGTACGGTATTTAAAGAACGTCCAGCATGTTAATGACAGGCGCTTGACATACGAATAAATTTGGGAAGCAATTTGCTGGCCTGAGCTTTAACAAAAGTGTGCTGGTCAGCATTATTTAAAACCTTATTCATTTAACACTTACAAAAAAAAAAACACTCTTACCTAAACAGCAGTATTATCTTTTATAGCAACTACTATGCAATGGTATAAAGTACCATATGCCTACACTACTTTGATGTAAATTATTGCCGTAATTTAAGAGTGTTACATTAATATCTTTTCGAAGGTACATATATACAGAGTAAGATAAATTATGTTTACACAACAGTGAAATAGACTCTCGCTGAAAAAACAAGCGTTTTATTATGTCTACTGAAATAGTTGAAGTCAAAGAGTTTACTTGGAAGTTGGTTCCCTATCCATACTAACAATACCTATATATATAGATATAATGTGAAACGTTGTCTTTTGTTATGTCTTACAATCAAGCCTAAAAAATAATTGATGGTAGACTAGACTACACAACAATAAATTAAACGCGGCTTAGAAGAACCATAAACGCACATACACAGAGAAAAAAAGACCTTCCGAAATACCGTTTTCCTTCTGAGTTAAAAGGGAAGGACCTGTGCTTCAGAAGGAAAACTAAAGTAAAACAAGGAAGGAATCGGTCTTGGAAGGTATGGACTCAGAAGGAAAGTCAGATTAATTTTCTCAGTGTAGTAACGAAAAAACAACATTAGTCACACTTTTTACCCACCGATCAAGTTAGAAACTAGTTAGGGATCGCCTACACAAAAGCCTTTTCCACGTCACCATTAGTTGTTTAGTAGGCACTCTAAAATTTTTATAAAAAGAGTAGCTAGCTATACGCTCGCTAAAGTAGCTACCGCAGAAACTTTTTCCAAATACATAATAATAATATTCTACATTACACTTGAATCTGTTAAGCCTTTTCAGCGTGAAGAAGTAATAAACATATGTATGTGAAATATGTGCTAAAGTTTTTATGGATAAATTTGTACGTCATTAATTATTGAAAATATCGAAAAAAAATCTATGCGCGGAAGAAGCCGCGACGCGCCGTATACAAACACTTGACTAGTTAGTAAGAACGCTGCAAAATTAAGACTTTTAATGACTTCTTTAGCAGAACATTTCAAGTTGTAGCTAAAGTTTCTATGGGGTCGCTTAAATTTAGTTAAAATCCTGGACTATTTCGTTCATGGATTCCCGCTAAACGAAGGTCGATCGTAATATCTTCTTCAGGTGCTACTGGATACATGTCACGACGACTCTAACGGGACCTCAAATATTAAAACCCACTAAACCATTTTTGCTACAGAGCGTGACAAGAAATAGTTACATAATACAAACATTCAAAAAACATTAAAATTAATAACACCGAAACAAAATTCCTTTTTCGGAAGAATCCGGTTTTATATATATCTTCGAGTAGGTAAGTGCTTAGCAAACTTACCGTGGTATAGTCGAAGGCACTAAACTCATGTCACTGTAATTGTGAGTGAAATAAATGTACCTATTTTAAAATATCACGTCACAGCGAAATAAGCGTGCCAAACCCCAAGTGGAAGTCAGTTGCAAGACATTCACGTTCCGATGATATTATTATGGGTTTGATTTATGTAACGCTTCTTGGATTCGATGTGGGAAACGATTATCTCGAGTAGGGTACTATTTTCAGTGCGGATCATAATACTTACGTAGTTTTTTGTGTGAATTTGTTTGGAAAATATTTATACATTTTATGTTCAACTGTTGACAGCTCCATTGTATAAAAGTATTGTACAATATTTTACTAATATTAATCTAAATGAGAACAAAAGTATGGCGTATATCTAGAAAATGTTTATATCCAGTAAGTATTTACACACATATTCATTCATTAAAATTGGTACTATATTTTGAATAAGTCTAGATTTTTGTTTTATAGTGGTAGTAGGTAGGTACTGCAGACGTAAAGATAGATGAATGAATATTACGGAATAGCTGAATATTTCCTCACATCTCATCGACTTGTTTCTTGTTTTTCCCCATTTTTACAGTTTTTTTGTTATTCTTTTCTGTCTAGTATTTTTAATCACCTAAAAATCTTATTTACTTTTTATAGGTTAATACAATTACATATTTTAACATGTTATATTGGCAACGATAAGTTGGAAAAGGCGTGACTTCAGAGCCTTTAAGATCGCCGTGAATTTGCCAGCTTCGGTCTTTAGGTTACATTTCGAAGATTGTGCGATAAAACTACATAACCTTTTTCCATCATCCCCTTTTAACTATCGGACAAAAAGATGGACGGCGACACGACATCCGAACAGAGTTGACATTCCCCCAATCTGCACAAAACGCTTCGCTTCTACAATTACCGATTACTCGTATAACGCGAAAGTGTGAAACACCCTCCCAGCCAGCATCTTTGTTTCCCGGTAAGTATATTTTTGGAATAAGTATCTTTTAGACAATCATCAATCACCTCGTTATTTCTTATCTTTATGATGAAACTGGGGTCGAATGCTAATTCTCTACATTCTCAACAAAAAAAATAATACTAGGCTAACAAAATATCATTCTTTCACATATTGACTTGATGTTGTTAATAAACCAGTTACTTCATTGCTATTTTTCCTATTATCGTTGTGGTTTGCGATAGCCAACCCACAACTGTCACATGCACTTATTGCGCTATTGTTATAAGTGTATTTTCTTAGCTCTTAGTTGTAACTGTCAACTTTACCTGCAGATTTCGTTTGCTCTCCTTTCTTGGCGGGGGAGGAAGCAGGTCCAAGTGCGAGGGTCTCGCAGTCTCTTCCTTGCAGGCTACAGCGCTTTCCTCCACGATCACCTTCGTAGTCGACGCTGCCGCTTCTGAACCGCCACACTCAGATCCAGCTTCTGGAGAGGAACAATATTTGGCTCCAGGTACGCTTACCAGTAGGTACTTAAAATTCAACATCACAGATGGGATACAAGATAAGATGCGATCACGGTTAACGCATCATATATTCATGAAGGACAGTAGCGGCATAGAGGTGTAATCTCTGTTCAAATCATTGACGTATAGCCATAAAGTAAACGGTACACCTTCAGTCACATAGTAATAGCACGTAGTTGGGACAAAGAAAATATTTGGTTTAACTTCGCCGTATTTTACGCTCACGAGGTTCACCTGTTTGATCATACATTTGTGATAAAGTCCTGAAAGTTACTGGTAAATATTTCATGTGTCAAAGCGGGCTTACATTTAATACTTAAATAGCTGAGTTAGGAGACACAAATTTGCTCAAGGCAAATAAATGTGTGCGTGCTGATTCAACGTGTGGAGTGCTCGATTCGTTAGGTTCTTGTTTTGCGAAACAAATTATATTATAATATTCGCCAAGGAATACACATTTTGGTAGATTATACGGTGTACAAGACTAAAATGAACATATTTTTTATACAAAGTGCCTTGTTGCAATGTACATTGCTTATTTATAATCTATTAGTATTCCATTTGCGTATCGTATAGGTCCACAGTTTAACGGTGACATAATTTTGGCAATTCGGGATAATATAATTATATGATTTACGATCCCTTACAGTCCACATTGGCATTGACTTTGGGTAGTGGAAAGATTTGAGGATAATTTTGTATTCATGGAAATATACGAGTAAATGAATCGGTAGTGCCGTTTAGGCTACTTTAATTAGACAATTATTTTTATGTTCTTTTAAAATTAGAGGAGCATAAAATTTAAACACATGAAGCTAATTTTTATTGTAGACAGACTTAAATAAATCACTTGTAAGTTGAATACTGTAGTGTAGTCATGTAGTGTATGAAAATAGATCCTTAATATTTATTGACATAATTTAAGTAATTATAATCATGCCTGCCTAAATCACATGGAAGGTACTACTGTACTTACCTACGTAATATTTCATAAGATTATGAAAACATACACAGGTAAATCCATAAATAAAGGTAAACGCCGTAAAAGCATGACGTGCCTCGTTAAACCAGCTGTTGCCAAGTACACGATGCGTCGGATGTCATAAAAACTACGCATAAAGTTAATTATACCCACATTGAACAAAAATATTGTGTTACGTAACATGTGGTGATTTTATATAGACTTCCCTGGGTACTCGTCAAGTCTTTGAAGAGTGTTATGCCTCGGACACACAAAACGTAGGCGGGGATAAGATTATGTACTCCAAAATTCATGAGTAAGGACCAAAGGGAATATTACGCCGAAAGTTATGTATGTATTTTTAACAAAAAAGAACTTATGAAATGTTGATTAAAAATGGTCTTGTTTATCGCAAAGGAAAAAAAAACTGCATGTCATTATATCTGTGTTATAATACATTTTTTTTAAATGGCTTCACGGGAAAGACCATCCGGGAAAAGCCTTATAGTTTACTAAAATAATTATTTATATTATAGATTTTTTAACATCCTTTCATTTTGCAGATAATTGCTTAGTTTATGCTATTCCAATTCGAGCATCAAAATATAAGACACAATACGCAAAACTTTTTTTGGTGTGTTTACTTACGAGTTTAATAGGCTTGTAAAATATTTTCTCAACTTGGATCGATGAGGTTTTTCCTCACTTCCATTATGTCTATTGTGACAATGTTTTACAAATTCTGCGGATTCGGTAAACAAGAAATTTCTAGAAGAGCATTGACGCGAATCTCCGCAATCCAGCAACGGTAAACTTATCCTTAGAAAAAAGGAACTTTTGTTGAAAAATGTTGGCTATGTTGGTTTAATTTCTTCATAACGTTGAAAGTTGAGTATTATTTGAACGAAAAATTTCATTGTACGCAATATTTGTTACAGTCAAATTGTTAATTCAGCCGTTTCAGAACAACTAATAAAAACAACGTTTTACAATACCCAATTCAGGTAAATTACATACTTATATAAAACACCTACAGTGGTTCTACGGTGCGCCAGATTTTTAAAATTTGTAACGTCAGAAAAACGCCATCGTCAATGTAGCTAAACGATGCGGTACTATTTTTAAACTCCGAAGGGTGTGATTTTCAAAGCTTTTTAGGTGAACTGTTGCGGTTGGCTTTCCGGCCTTTACAATTTTACTGGGCTGGTAGAGGGGACAAATGGTTATTTTTCCCGATGTCCACCCCCTGCTCGTTCCACGCTGGGAGACAGTGACACATTTTCATAAAAATGTTCTTATCGTCCCCCAGTCGGGGACTGTAGAACTACCATTGGGCAGCTCTGGTGGACAGTGAGTGTCTATTAAACATTCCCTTCCGCCACCACTGGTGGACAAGACACAAATTATGGCGCTCTCGGGCTAATAAGGTTAGATCTAGATGCACCAGGTTCGTAAGAAGAAAGAAGAAGAAGAGGGATGTAGGCCACGGTTTGGACTGGTGTTAGGTATGAGGAGAGGCCTCCTGTTAATCGATCTAGGTGTTTAATAATATGGGCATATCTATGTTTTCATAGCCTTGATTTGAAGCGAGAAACAGTCATAAATGGTTAGATTGCAATAACGACTCAAAACTTATTTATTACATTTTGCCTTCAAATTAAAAAAACTTTTATGTCCCATCCATCAGGAACCCAAACCTAGCTTTTTGTGAGTAATAGTGTGCATTACCCTCAATCAAATAGTTTTAGAGGAATTACTGTTAAACGAGACATACAAAGTTAATAAATATACATAATATGAAATAATATTAATGAATAGAATCACAATTATGTAAATATACGTAATTTGAAAAAAATGTTTAGAACAATCGATTTTTGTTTCAGTTTCCATTTGTTTTATTGCTTATTTTAATTCCTTTATTCAAGAAACTTCGCTGATTTCGACAGTTTTAGAGTAATTCCAGCGTTAAAAAAACCTTCTATAAAAATTGCAAACAAAAATTATTTTAGAGCTTCAGACTCGAATACATATATATAATGTTTAAGTTCTATGTGTTATTTCAACTCCACTGGTGATTTGGCACAGAGCACTTTTATAGTTTATGAGTTTCCACGCAACCATCAATAGTGGCATGAAGCGAGAATAATGCTAGCAATATCTTCATTGCATGTAGGGCTACCCACACTTGTATTTAACTGAAAGAACAGGATAAGGTATAATTATATGTA
Organism: Opisthograptis luteolata; assembly: GCA_931315375.2. Classification (NCBI taxonomy): domain Eukaryota; kingdom Metazoa; phylum Arthropoda; class Insecta; order Lepidoptera; family Geometridae; genus Opisthograptis; species Opisthograptis luteolata. The sequence goes on from OV928033.1 coordinate 10,136,957, forward strand.
TACTCGCACCTCGAATGTGCAAGAAAAATATATACAAAATCGATTTCGTTGAATTTTTAATGGATTTCGAACCGGCAAATTGTTAAACCAGGAAAACGTTGGAAGTACCTAGGTACTTTGGCATCAGAATGACAGTCCTAATCTTGGGTTTATCAAGGCCAATGTAAATTCGTTTACACAACTGAGCCCCTAGCCAAGATGCATTCTACAATCGTTGACGCTAATAGAAAACAAGAAAAAAGTATTGGTTTGACATACTTCTGACCACGTGACTTAGCGTTGAAATATTTCAAACCAATACATTTTTCTTGTTTTCTATTAGCGTCAACGATTGCAGAATGCATCTTGGCTAGGGGCGCTGTACTAAAACGCTTGAGCGAAGGCATCTTTTCTATCTTACAAAAGTACAAAATTAATATAAAAAAGCTAAAGTTGTCTTGCGGTAGACTGTACAGGAGATGTAAAAATATGTACCTATGTGCAAAAAGACAAACCGTCATATAACTACATCATAAGACATTTATGGTGATCGCACATCTGTCAGCATTGTACGTTTTGTAATTTCGTACCCGCCTTAACTCGCCGCAAATTTTAGAAAATGAGAAAAACTTTTGAAACCATTTGGATTTGTATATATCATCGGCAATAAGCTAGCCACTTTATATCACTTTATGTACTGAAATGAGCGTAGAATAGAAATAGTGAAGCAGTTAATTTATACCGACTATAATACATTTACACCCTTTTAAATAAATATGAGGAAATGACGATTTTAACATTGCTTTTACGGTTTATACTCGGCTGGTTTACGAGATCACCTTTAGCACCTTTGTGTCGTATGGAGATATGAGATGGAGAGATTAAAAAAAATATATAAATATCGGGGAATAAATATCAAGTTTTTATGTGATGGCCAACTCAATCTATTTTATATAAACATATAATTTTTTTTAAAATATAAATGTGGTCACTAGTATAAAAGTGATCTTACCAAAAAACAGAGACACACCTAATAAAACCAAAGTCAAGGCCAAGTTCTCAATACAAAATTTAATTAGACAACGACAATACCGCAGAGAAGTTTGAAGGCACATAATTTTGCAAAGTTATGTCAATGAAATTTTACTCGTAAGACAGTAAAGCCCGCCTACCGTGTCGTCAAAATATAATAATGACACTTGCGATAATTAATTTATAAACCTGTAAACCGTTTTCTAGATCCAACATGTACAAATATTGATTTTTCGCTTTGATACAGATGCTATGGCATAATTATTATGGATAAGCTGCCATGAATTCGCTGGTAGATTTACGGCCGGTTTCAATAATCTATCTTTTCACGGTTTGCCCTACTGGAGATAATAGAAATTTGGCATGAGCTCCATAGAAGTAATGTCAAATTTCTATCTCTAGTAGGGCAAACCGTGGATAGATAGGATATTAAAACTGGACGTTAGTTCGCCAAGCATAATAGATTGTCGCAAGTGCAAAAAAAATTATAATTACCTAAGTAGCTTCACACCTCGCAGGCGAGAAAATACGAGAATAGGCTTAAAAACTAATTGAAAAGTGGGCACTTTGTATTATTTTATTTTTCGTTAAGTGAAAAGGATTTCTTTAAAAAAAATTGATGATAGGGACTACTGGAGAGTATACTGTGTCATGTAGATTATCATACATTTAGGTAAGAATAATTAATGTTTTAGAAGAAAAAAATGTTTTATCAAAACACAATTTGTATTTTTTTTCGTATACTGTTTTAGGAAAAATAACATTCTTTTATAAGATAACAAAATTTTCAGCTTAGTCTTGTAATCTCAGCCTTGACGGGCTTATGCAGCGGGGAAAGGTTCTCCGCCATCTGCCTGACAAGCTTATAATTAAAATGATCGAAAGATCGGATTATTTTGAAATAACTAAGCGGAAGCGATTTATCCAAAATACACAATTCAACCCCAATACAAGTACCTACGGCACGTTCAAAGTAGAAAAATGCAGAATCCGTCTCAAATATACCTACATTCCGTATCACTTCTGCACTAACAGAGATTTAAAAATCGTGCGTGATCATTGTTCCTTTTCATTTCCAATAAATCTATGGTAAAGAAAATGGTAAATTAGTTATCGTTTTGTGCGTGTTAGATCACTCCTGAAGTATTTTGTTAACCAGATGGGGAGAAAACTAAGTTATTTTTCTCCCGCCGAGTGAAAAATGCAGTTCCTGGGAGGAACGACTTTTTAAGAACATGTTATACAGCCTATAAGTTTACGTTGAGGCACCAGGGTCTCGTCAAACCTTTGGAAGCGCCGTTGTCGCTAACACTTGGAGCTGGCTCGTCCACGGCGGACGACGTGGATGGCGCCGGTTGGTCGGGCGAATTCACTTGCATCTTGTGGCACACCTCAAACGCTTGGCCCACTGTGCGCACGATCCTCATGGCTTGACTCTACAAAAAAAGATAATGAGTTAATTATATTGCTTCTGTAAAGGAAAAAATGGCACGTATGGGTCTGAAAGAATACCTCTACGGTTAATCCTCAATATTTCCATTATGTACTGGACTCAGTATAATGTAAGTACAAATTATAACAGACTGCGAATACTTTGATTATGTATAACTTATACCAAAATATCTGAATTTAGTTTTAACTTTGATATATAGACACAAAAAACAGCCAACATAGTTTTATTTTCCTATCCTACACAAAACAAATCCAGCACAGCACAGTCACAGTACAGTACACAGTATTAACACAGTCTTAGTAAAGAACATATTATGAGTCATTTTACAAATAATAATTTATTATGATTGTATTCAAAGTGAAGTATATAATTAATGATTACATATAACCCGAGATGAAAGCGTCGTGATTATCAATCCGAGATTCCAGGGTGTACCTATTATCCACTCTGTATACATTACTCCTTGAAGTTATGTTAATCTGCCTAAACCGATCTCTGGTAATGAATTAAACGAAATAACTAGGAAAATATTATAAAACACAACTCGAAAATCATAATGTTTGTTGTTCGCGTCATTGGGTGGGCTAAGAAAACCAGTATTAGGTAAAATGTGGCCCAACGGATAGCGATATCGGATGAAATAGAAAAGCGTGATCAATTTATAGCAAAATCTCATCGCGTGATCTGTTGGGATGTACCCCAATAATCATACCAGAGGAAATAACGCGGACTCGCTCGATAGCAGAGAAATTTACATTGTTGTGTTTTCTTCCATAGAAATATTTAAAAAAAATATTATTTCTTAGTCGCTTTAGCAAATCATCATCATCATCAGCCGGAACACGTCCACTGCTGAACATGCGCATATACCTAACCATTTGAACGCCATTGCTTCTATCGGATCCCCGCGAATCTTTCAATGTCGTCCACCTTATGAAATAGTAAATAATGAGCCAATATTATGTTATTTTTCGGAGTTTGATAGATCTTAGATCTCATCACAAATACTAAGTCTCATCGAACAAAAATGCTAATTCATTTAGCCTAGACTAGTGGGATCGACCTGGTTTCGCATAAGTATTTAAAAGAAATTTCAAAATTAACAATTATATTATTCGATTCCTATTCGATGCAAACAAACAAACAATCTAACAATCAAATCTTTCCTCTTTATAATATTTGGTATGGATAGATAACTCCCTATTCGATTTTATACTTGTTGCACGGTTAGAGCTGCGGGCAAAAGCTAGTCCTTAAATAATAGTGAAGCGTGAATTCCAGTTTTTAATTCCATTCCAAAAAACAAACAATGAGAATGAAAGCACAGAAAGGTCCCTGCCGTATCGCGAATGATATTTCACAAAAGGAAGATAAAAGGTCGACCGCGTCTGCGTGGGAGATGACACATGTTTAATTATCGCTCCGCTATTCGGGCTTTATCCGCGTAACGGATGTAAAGAGATTATTCAGTTTCAACGCCTGTGCTTAAATCGGAAGAGTTGTAAATAATGAAGAACCAATTGATGGTTTGCAGAGATCAAAAGTTTAAATACAAAAGATCCACAGCGCCGCCCGTGTAGGATTTAAAAACCTCTACCTGGGAGAACTGAAAATGGATTGTATAAAAGGTCTAACTTGATTTTCTGATCCAGTAAAACCATTTTAGTGCCACAGGCATTTAAATATACTATTAACAATTGTTATACATACCTATACCTACTTCTTCTTCGTCTACACAAATACAATAAAGAGGTAACGTTTGTGTGTTCGTTTGTTTGTTCGTTGTGGGTGATCATCGCAACGAAGTACTGATTTGATTAAAAAAAGATTGCCTCTGGCCTGAACTCTCGAGATGAAGGAAGCCTGACAAACGGGAGCAGACCAGTGCATAGCCAATTTAGTGACGCAATTCGACGTAAACTCAGTAAAGCAGTTAAAATGCCCTATACTCGTATAAGGTATGGTAGTTATACATAAAAATAATGTGTATAAAATATTGGCTAGTGATTGGCAAGTAAGCAGAACATGTTTTGTTTGTACACCTAAAACCATTATAATTTTGTTGAGCGAAACCATCAAAATCAAAAATTCTTTATTTAATAGGATACATGATATGATTAAGTACTTTAGAACATTAAACTTAAAATTAGCTACACCTGTTCCAACCTTCTTACACCTCGCTTTCAAGCCTAAGCAAACGCGGTTTCACCCGCTATTTTAAAATGAAGACAAGAGCATTATTTCGTCTGAAATAGCGCAGTAGGGCAGGGCAAGAGGCGCGAATACCTACTAGAAAGACCATCGGCTTCAGTGTCGCGGTCGAACATTGGACCTTGGCCAGCGATCATGGGCGTGATATCGCGCTCTTTGTGGATTCACAGAAGAGACTCAAACAACACAGGCTGCTTGAGAGACATCACTCAGCCTGACATAGCGTTTACAAAACGCTGACAGTTGGACAAATGATTCCGCGCATAGTTAATCTTATACAAATATAAAATTCTCTTGTCACAATGTTAGTTACCATACTCCTCCGAAACGGCTTGACCGATTTTTACAAAATTTTATATGCATATTCAGTAGATCTGAGAATCGGCTTAGGTTGTCCACCTCTAAAATTTTATTCTATTTTTTGATCAGATTTATTTTCTTATTATGATTTAGCATTGAAATATACATGCAACTACAAATTTTCAACCTTCTACGATCAACCCCTGTTTTTTAATTGCAATTTTTATATTATTCTGTTCCAACTACAGATTCGCAATAGGGTTGCAAGATGGTAATCGAATATATCCTAGAAATAATGTATGTGGCAAAACAACGTTTGCCGGGTCAGTTAGTATATAATAAAAATATTCAGATTTTTTTAACATTGTGCCTACATTTCTCTCTTCCTGCCCTAAGCCATTGTATTTGTTCTTCGAACTATTTCTTTTAAAATGGCCTCTTAGCGTTGGCGTAGCTCCTTTAATGCTAATAAAAGGTCCGGACAAAGACCCGAGAAAGAAAACTTATAAATAATAATAATAACGCCCACACAATCACTTTTAGATAGTATCTGACCCGAACTACGATTCACTGTTTCTAGAGTGTCAAACTATTACAAATGCCATTGTATATTAGTGATCCATAAAAATTTCTAGCAGTTACGCGCAGTTTTGCCAAAAACGTGGGTTATTTGATTTTCATTGAACAAATGCGAGAAAAATAATCACCTGACCATAGTTTATGAACTCCTTCTCTGTCAGAAAATTGCCAATTAGGGATGTGGGCATGCCCATAACATTATGCCCACAACAGTGGATCCGAGCTTATATGGTTGTTCCTTGTTGCTTGTTGCTGTGAGGATATTGTAAGTAACTAATTCCTCATAAAAGATGCAATTTTGCAATACTGAACAAGAAACTTTTCAGTGTAACAACAGGTAAGACAACATTTGCACATTAATCACGAAAGACACGTGACGTGTGGGTGCGGGAACTAACCGATCGCAATTGTTTTTAATGGATGACTCACTATCACTATGGATGACTAATTATTTATTATGCTATAGGAATGCACTTAAATACATTCCGATTAAATATTATCTACAAGAAATACCTATATAGGTACTGCCATATTGTCAAATAAGTAATGCAAGGTCCTCCTGATAAAAGTTAAAAAACTCAAAGCTGGCCCAAAGCAATCATTCAACTTTTAGAAATGTCCCGTTCAAAGCCTATTTGTGCGAATAACAACATTGACACTGATAGATGATGAAGATACATTAACAAAATGTATGTAGGGGTAATTGACTGGCTATTTTAATGTGACCTCAGCTATTGCTGTTCATCATCATCATCAGTTTTCACTGCTGGGTTTCTCTCAAGAAGAGTAAGGACCATAATCCACATAAATGGAGAGTAAACTTTGTAAATAATCCGTATATTGTGGAGAAAAAATCACATCGTCGATGGCGATGTCGCAAGGCGGATCGCTTTTTTACAGTCAGTTTCAATAACCTATTATATTGAAACTGGCCGCTTATAAAACGACTATCTGTAGTACTGTCAGATTAGTCAGATATGAAGGGCATCAATAACGTCCTTATCTATTTTTTGAAGATGTTTGGGAAAGTTTATCAATTTTCCCAAACATCTTGAAAAAATAGATAACACCACTTATCTGGTTGGTACAAACTTAGGTGTGATCAGCAACTTTAGTCTCAAGCTGTACCTACAAGCTTTTGATGGATGACAAGATCAAAATTCAAGGAAGACTGAATGAAATGTTTAAAGGCTTACATTTATATTAATATAATTAATCTTGCGGGCTCGTATGATGACAAGCAGTGTCAATTATAAGTGTAATGTAGGTACTATCTTGAAATTATTTCGGCTCATTTTTCAAATATAAGGTCTTTAAATGTATATAAAAAGGTACAATAAATAGATACAAGTTTATTGAAAAAAATTGCCATTTTCCGCGTAAATCTTCTCTGTGTTATTGAAACTGATTGGGGCAAATCAAATATGCAGCAATAAGTGCATACAATGAAGGAATTCCAAATTTTGAAAAAAATGTTTTATTTTTGAAGGCAAGAAAAATAGACCTCCCAAAAATGATTCATTAACAACTTTATACAAACTCCTATATATAATCGCATATCAAGATTCAGCACATAAGCTCACTGCTTCACATCGTAAATGAGACAAAATTAAATGTTGGTCAGGCCGGCCGAGACAATGACCTTTATGCCGATCATATTTTATTTTTCTACCTCGTAGCAGTGAACACGTCACGCATCTATTTTCGCTATATTAAGAGCCGCGCAGACAGAGACCAATCCGGAGTTCCGCGATCCGCGTTCAGAGTTCTGCGTTATTTCTAATGTACCAAGCCCCTTACAACAAAGTGCACGGCTGACTGCGAATTGCGATGGTCAAAAGGAACTCTCATCAAAAAAAAGGAAAGAAGAAAGGAAACGTCTCATCGAAAATGTATCTAATCTGAAAACGCCATCGCCAATAAAAAGCGGGAGGCGCTGACTGTTTTTCCCTGGTAATAGCTTTGATCTATGAATGTTCAGTTGATTGTTAAGGAACTTAATCCACCTAGAAGAGCTTTGAAAAATCGTAATGTTGCTGCTCCACAGAAGCAAGGTTTCTTCTTAGAAGGTGAAGTAGGTACCTATCTAGCGCTATGTTGCACGTACAATGCATTTTAACATCACTTGAGTGTATTAGGAACAAAAACGAACAACAAGCATGAACGGCAAGCGGACAACGCGACGGTCAGTAGGACGTGGAACTTAGGACCATTCTCTAAGTCTCTATCTGCACGGGCTTTCATAGTGAGGTCAAAGAAACGTGGTTAGTTTAGGATAAAAGCTTCAGTACGTGCCCAGGCAAGGACGTGCTGGTAAATAAAATTACGGGCACGTGCCGACAGACCCTGCCGCAATACTTCCTGCGATAATTCTCAAGTAAAAATTAAATCTGAATAACTGCACCCCCATATTTCAACAAATATATTATGAATATTTAGTAAACAGCAGAGGTTAAGACTGTTAAGAGTAAACAAAGTGAGTGCTCTTGATTACTGAAACAATACTCTATGTCGAAATATTTAAGAGCATTATTGCAGTAAAACACCTTAATAATGCCTGCAATTATCAATATTGCCAATATATTAGATCAGTTGTAAAAAAAAAAAAAACAAAGGTTATAGAGGTGAAACAATCGATAATAAGTGACACTGGTGTCGATTCGGTTTTACATTCTCTAAAACTAAACTAAGTTTGACAGGTCTAATAGTAATGTCATCCTTTTTTACTTCAGTGATTAGAAAAAGACAGCAATACTGTTAGACCTGTCAAATTTAGTTTAGTTTAGGAGAATGTAAAACCGAATCGACACCAATATCTCTTCAGCTAAGCGGAAAATTCGTCGAAAACCAAGATCAAAAATGTGACATGAGCTTAAGTCCGACATTGATGAAGTATCGACAGAAACCCGAACCTATTTTTGTATGATGAGCCTGTGCCTATAGAACCGGGTAAAGTGAGAAGTGAAAGATAATATGACGAGGACAGACCTCAAGTGAGTCTGAGGGATTCATTGCCACGATTGCCTTCCCTAATAACTTATGCTCATTGTAGGATACAAATATGAGAATCGGACCTCCGTTTTGACATGAGGACTAATATTCGCTTTGAAAAGACAGTACATTATATACTTTCAACAAATAAAAAATATGGTTAAACTCCACACGCCTAATATCCCTTTTGGAAAATGCTTTATCTCTTTTCTACTTAACTTTTGAAGTTATTTATACCACAATTAGAGCGTACCAGATTTTTGTTTGGAAACTTTGTACGTGTTATCAAGGATATCTTAGGATTGATTAGATTGTCACAGCGTCTATCTTTGTTTTCGAATTTAAGCCTATAAGCTCACAAGCCCCGGAAACCACAACACAACACGATCCGTTTATTAGTTCCCGAGTCTGTATAATATTATCACAAACAAACACACACACGCTCTAAAAATCTAATCTGTAATTGAAAATTATGAAGTTATTAATTGGAATAATAAAATTAGAAAAAATATTTTTTATAAATTTTTTATTACAGTTTTTTACAAGTAAGTAGGTATAGTAGAAAGAATATGTATTCAAATTCGATTTAATTTCGATTCCGTTTCACTGATGAGTTGTTGTAACTTGTAGCCAGTTGTAGCTGATTACGTGAGAAGAACACTTCCGTTGTTTCCATCTCGCAACAGAAACAAACATTGCTTATGTTTGGTGCTCACTATTGCTATAAATATGAAGCTGTTTAATTTTTTTTATTCGATTATTGGTAGCTTATCGCGAAGCTGCTTAATGTAGCCTCAGCCAGCAAACGTTATTCGAACAATGGCGATTGAACGAGCATTGTTTACGTTCAGTTAGTCTCTGGCAGTATTTAAAAAATCGCTACCAACGATAATAATGCATTTTGTAAATCACAAGATGCTATCATTACTGTATGTAACTTTTTAATCTAGCAGAAAAAAGCACAAGTTGCAAATCACTTTAATGTTTAGGCATAGACACTGATATTTTATTCCACAAGTTTAATTTATTATTATTTTTTCTGATATTCCATCATATGAGTCTGTTGTAAATGTTTCATGTATGTAACATTCATGTAACAATTATTACAATAAACATCATCTCTCAGAAAGAAAAAGAGTTTGTTGAAAAATGTTTTATGAATGAATTTATTATTCAATTATAACAACAGCTCATTACCAATTTTTTCGAGATTCTTTATTGAATGGTAACCAAAGGTAGGTACTTCTTTTTCTTCTTCGGTGCATTACACATCACACCCAATTGATTGGTATATATATATCTGTACTCTGTACTGGAATGTTTCCTAAGCTCTGAATCAACCCACATACAATCTATATATTTATGCTTCATCTCACTCCATTAGCTCTCTTAAGTTGATTTGAAATGTAAACGCATAGAGAAAATTAACACTGTGTTTCATGGCCGTATACTTTCCCCCCAATTCCTGCATTACTGGATATACCTAGTAATGTTATAATTATTTATAAAGTGCTTGCTGCGCAGAGGCATGTTTTTGATTTTGCATAACATTTATTAAAATATAATCTTTTTTTTTTATATGCAGCTCCGATAAAAGCTCCATATTTCAGCTGTTATGGATGTAGGATTAAAGAGTAAGTCATCATCATCAGTAGCCGTTCCCATTGCCGGGACACAAGCACAAGCAAAACGAAAACAAAAACGTTTTTAATTAATAAGAAAATTAGTCGTAACACTGTATATTTTTCGAAAAATAAAAAATATAAATAAAATAAAGTAATCTTATCACAATATTTTCGCTCACCGTTTTAAGCGATGAAAAGGAAAGGGCTATAGCCGGCATTTTTATACATCAAGAATCACCATTGAAATTTCAAAAGCTGGCCTAATTTAGATTCCCCATTTTGAAAACAAACGCTGGATACGGATATGCTTTGTTTTATTTACTATTCTAGTGCGTACAGGTGCGGACGTAGGTTTTACTCAGGGGTAATTTATAAGATATAGAATAAAAAATAAGAATATTAGAGTTAGGTTTTGAAACGGGATAATTACCATATATTTGTGTGTGTGCTTTTTTTGTATTCCAATGTTATAGACCATGGTAGTTTAAAACAGTATATTAAAAATAAGATCTTACTGATATCACATAAATATGTAAATACTCGTAGGTAGTTGCTCAACCATCGTTCATTGCCACCGTTCTACCAAAGCAGCAGAAGCAGATAGAAGCAGATGTATGATAATAATAATCAATCGATTTCAAAAGACTTGAAGTTAAAACTTTGAACATGACCTTAGAGCTTGAATTTTTATAGGATCGTTTGAAGTATATAATGTCGGTGCTATATGGATGTCATTTCTGCGATGTCGCTTTCCTGCTTAAAACAGCTAGAGCAAGCGCAAATATTGTGAGGTATTTTCGCTATATTCGATATAATGCTACACTATTCCTGAGTGACATATATGGTAAAGAATTTTTATCATCGCAAGTGAAATACAAAGTACAGCGCGAATAATTTGAGGGTGATTCTGTTTTTATGGTTGAGCATAATAAAACATAACGAACGCAGATAACACGAATCATTTAGATAATGTATAACGGGACTTCTATAATAGTCTTACTGCACTGTCCCCCTCTTCCCCCATTTATATGCCGCCTAGGTGCGTAATTCACACGTTGGCGGCGGCAATTCAAAAATACCTCAAGCAAACACAAGCAGTTTACGAAAGTTTTCTAAATAATAAATGGACTCGATTACGGAATTATCGCCCTTGGCGTAAGATCATAGCGCAGCGGCGCAAAATAATACGCAGATATTATTACCACTGGACAGTTTGATAGAAAAAGAATCGTTTCCGCGTCGCAGTCCTTGGAAGAGGCCTAAGTAAATCAAAATAAACATGAAACAATTCCGTCAGTTACACCACTGGCCGCCGCTCGGTCAATGATCATATATCACCTTTACCACGTCACTCCACTTATTTCTTGGCTTTCATTTATACGGAGTTGGAACCTCTCCGGGTTGACGAATTGCAGAGCTTTAGTAACGTAACCTTAGTAATCTCTTGGTACAAGTCGTTTGGATTTTACTAATCAAAGCAACATTTATTACCTTAACAAGTGTGTTTAGTGGCTTTTAAAATTAAAATGTTCAACGTGTCTTTGCTCTTAATTATTTTGCACAATAAGGAAACCACTCACCTCCAAGTCTGAATCTAATCCATCTAAACTGGAAGAAAGCGGTTCAGATCTGAGTGATACTCTATTTGGCCTGCGTGTGAGACTGTTGACACCCATGAGTTTATGAGAGCGTCCTAGTGTGGCGCTCCCGTTGTGATCGCTGGAAATCACTATTTCGGGCTCTCGAAATGATAATTTCTTTCGTGGTCTTTCATTAAAATCTTGCATGTGTACTTCTTGGCTGCTTTGTCTCTCTCCTACGGGAATAACAAGTCTCGGTTGCAAACACACCTCCTCAGCAGAGTCAAAATTTCTTTGAACCATTGGTGACTCATCTCTTAAGAAACTTCCACATAGCATATCGTCTAAGTCTTTATCGTATTGTTTACTCGTCCCAACTGACATCGGTCTCGGTCTTACACCACTCACGTATTCACGATTAATATCTTCGTCAATACGACTTCTGTGTTTTTTACGAATTTCACCGAATTCCGGCTCCGATCGGCTGACTTTCAGTCTTTCATGATTTTTCTTTTCTTTTAACTCCTGTTTTGTTAATTTTGACCGCTGCTGTTGATGTTCATGTTTTGATTTTAGCGCTCCGCTCAGTGAGAATAGAGTGCTACGCGCCTTGAGTAATACTTCTGTCGGGAGGTTTTTCAGAAGGTGTTCGTTCCTTCTGTTCTTGCTGTGATCTCGGGACATTTTGTTATTGATATGGAGTGCATGTAGTAAATAATACGGTTCGCGATATGTAAAAACAAGAGAGCTGAGAGCGCGCGGTCACATAGCTCAACTCGAAACAACTGAAGAGGCGCGCTACAGTGCGGCGGCGCGCCGTGCGGCGTATCGTGCGCGTGCGTCGCGCGTCCTCCGAGTACCGCAAATAAACATTCGCGTGTTTCCACCGCGCTCATTTTTTGTGTGGACCGTGAACTGATCAACACAACATTGTATGTGATAACAGCGTACGTCTGGCAGCGGTAGAGAAGCTGATGAGTTGTAACATTCTGCAACTCAAGATTTCTTCATTTAGGTTTACCCCGATTTTACGACTCTCGGAAATTAAACTGCTTCTGCGCTCGTTCAAATATTACGGTACTTTGGAATTGGTTTTAAAGTTTATAAACTTTGTAATTATTGCAATCAATATTTAGACGGTAGGTAGGTACTTATGTACTTTCTAGTTAAAAACAAATCTCACGTTCGCTACCAAATACATACCATATTCATTACAGGTAAGTTAGTTTATAATGTTAAAAATATTACATACCCTTACCCTTTGCTTTTGGTGGCATATAAAGCTTTTGTCTGTTTCAACTATCGCTAACCAAAGATAATTTATATGCCTGGCAAAAATGAGGTACTGTTAATTATTACCAATATAAAGCATGCGACTAGTATTCACAAACCAAATGGAAAAGAATTATCCCATAGTAAATACCGTGTTTAGAAAAGTTAGAGCACTTTTTTTTAGATAGATAACGCTTTATTGTTTCACCACAACAACACAACAATGTTACAATGGGCGGTCTTATCGCATAGAGCGATTTTTTTCTTCGATACTTTAACCAGTGTTATATGACCTCGTAAGTATAATCAGATTGTTTGAGTTAGATACCTTTTACTTATAATTGTGAAAAATCTATTTTTTGAGTAAATATTTCATTTGGTATGTAAAATATTTTTGTCCTCCGAATAAAACAGATTATATTCATTGCACCCAAGTACAATACAATAGGTAACAACTTGTAAAACAAAATGTTCTTCTAAATATCGAGGAACAATAGAGACATCTCTTGAAAGTTCCAAGTTTTGTTTGATGTTCGAAATCTTAATAAGAAGGTAGGTGCCATAAAGAAAGATTCTGAGGATTGCTAAGGAGGTGATAAGTTCGCGAAAACAAAGCTTAACAAAATAAATATTTAATAATTAAATGACTATTTTTTTGGGCTGATTTATATTTCATTTACAAACGATTCTATTACGGATTTATGCTAAGTTACCGGAGAGGGAAATCCAGATATAAGCAAGTAATTATTTTGAAATAATTATTGCTCTTGTTTACACTATAGGTATACATAACATTCAAATAATACGAATCAATCTATCTCGGCTTCTAACGAAATAGTGTTGAGTTGAACCAATGTATATTATTCCGGATGTTGTTGGAAGTTTGTTTGATAGGCAGTAGGCACGGTTGAGAGCAATCAGAAGGCAATCATAAACTAACTTTTTTAATTTGATGCTCCTTATAATTTACAGAACCATTTTACTGAAAACACATGCGGTTTTACGCGAGTCGTTTCTCCTATTACCGTCGGTATAATTGAGCTATAATCGTAATCCGCACCATGATAAAATGCTTTCCAATCAATTGGCGTAATTAAAATGGTGCCGCAAATTACTAAATGCAAACAACTCGGTTACTTCTTGAATATTTATGGCGTTAGGGAACGAATGATCGGCGACGGTAATTGATTATAAAAGTCGAGTAGCTTGCGGACTCGGAGATTTATGTGGACTGTAAACAGTAGGTGTGCGTTATTACGAAACACGCTCGCGGGAAGACCTGCAGTGAGAAACTAATTCAATCGGAAAGATTCCGTGTCGGAATTGACGTCACTGTCGCTTCGAGGAAACGTTTTCTGAGAGCAAATAGGGGCCAGAAACTTTTCCGTGATTGAACAGCTGATTTGTCAAATTAAATGTCAGTTTCCGAATTCAGATTAATGAATCGCGTAAAAATATTATACTGTAATCCCATGGGATTATAAGCATGGGAGCCAAGTGGAAGGAGGCTAAAAAATTATCAAGGTGACTTTTCCGAATCCGTGGTCGGAATAGTTTCCGAGTGAATTAGAATCGTACTGCTGCACGGAGAAAAAAGATCTTCCGAAATACCGTTATCCTTCTGAGTCCAAAGGGAAGGACTTGTGATTCAGAAGGAAAACTAATACAAAATAAGGAAGGAAACGGTCTTGGAAGGTAAAGACTCAGAAGGAAAGTCAGATTTTTTTTAGTGTGGTGGTGCAGGGAGTGGAACTATACAGAACCAACTACTATTTACACTTTACTAACATTTCAATAGAAGCCCAGCGTTTACGTGCATCTATGAGTAGCTACACGCTACAGTGCTGCAACTGAGACATTCATGCACATTGAAGATAATTTTGGATTGATACTGCTGAGGTCACTGAACTCAAATCTATAGCATTAGAATACCAGCTGTGCCCCGCGGTTTCGCCCGCGTAAAGAATCTCGCAGAATGATTACAACAATCAAATTTTGCCCAGCTTTCTTAATAACAGTAAAATAATTGAAATTGAAATAATCGGATCAAGCCAATCGTTCCGGAGATTATTACCAAATCACAAACTTAAATAATGAGGCAGCACATAGCCAATCTTTTTGGTTGTTGTATGCGTGACTTGGATTTAAAATTGAGGAATAGGTAGGTATAAATGTTTATGGTTGGTGACTTTTGATCGATCATCATATTAAATCTGTATAGATCAGTCATTTCGGACTTATTTTTTAAAAGATTTCGTAATTTACTGCTACATCTTTGGGATATACCCAACAATTAGTGGTCCCTTGTAACCTTTTTATAAAATGAGAATAGAATTTTTTCACTAGTCATTTATTAGTAGACGAGTATTATTAGTAGATATTTATTTAGTATGGATTACTCAGGGCTTGTTAATTTAGATTTCGACGTAAAAACTGAGATATTTCTCATTACACTGTGACATCGGAATGCTGAGATCATACGAAATCACGATTAGAGTGACATGCGACGTGCGTTTTCTTCACACAAATAATATACCTACTTGCGTTTTTTTTAATATATTAAAATGATATCTAATAGTAAGTAGATTGCGTGTACATATTTTGTTTTTAAATATAATTATATCACTAAATCTAAGACCCCATTGAAACCCTTCAATCAAAATTTTGCTTTCAGGCGTCTAATATTCGAAAACAACATTATAAAAAAATATATAAAAGTATGTAATAAAACGACATTTGACGTATCTACATTTTTGTTAAACTATTACCTAATAAAGAAATTCCTGGAAATCAGTTCATGTTAGAAAAAAGAAACAAGGGACTGCAAAACCTCAACTTAATTACGTAAAACCAGAACTTTCGCTGAATTACCCACTCAGGCGCTGCCGTCGCACGCCTTACCGTCTCTAAAGCGCTGCGCGTTCGAACATATTCACCAACCGCAAAATACCGCGGTATTGTTTTTTGATATTGTCGTTTTTACTTAATTTATAGCAAACTTATTTAATTTCTGAAACTAGTTTCAGAAAGTAGACAGATTGGGCATTACACTAGTATGATTTGTTATAATGAACATGATATTTTTAAATACACATTACCACGTTAACTTTGTCGTCATGAAATTATTACGTTCATCTGTTGTAAAATGTTTATAAATTTCCGAATAGCAAAGTAAATAACAATTCTATCAAAATAAGAATTAGATAGGTTACACGTTGCTAAAAATAAATATCAATAACTAGTTATACTGTAAAACACTTCACAATTCTAAATACGAAATTCTCCACAAGTTTGTAAAGTTGTACCTAAAAAAGCAAATTGAAGCCAGTGTCTATTTTTTTTTCTACATCCATAGATGTTTTTCTTTTATCCGATAGTGCTGTTCAACTAGTAATAATTTTAGTCGATTATAATCGTGTATCACGGCCAATAGTCGATTATAGAGGCTTATTTACAACACTTGTCGTTGAATCAGCTGTGGGCTTCGATCGTTACCCGCAGCCCTTTAGCGCGCGACGCGCGGGCAACCATCGAAGCCCGCATCGCCTGAGTGGTTACGGAGCACGTAGTGTGAACGCCTCACATTTTTAAAATACTTATTTTTCAAATTTCTCTTTGTTCGCCTTTCCTCTTAATTAGCGACCCAAACCGTGCTTCTCCCGCATGTAAAATTATATTTTTCCAGGATTTACATTTTTTCCATACAAACTTTAACACCCCATTTCACCCCTTTGGATTCGTAACGTAACCGCGCTAAAATTACAACGATATATTCCAGGGTTTTAAGCTCTGCGTAATCAGTCAAATAGGACAAACATTTATGGTATCAAAGAAGAAGAAAGAAAATTGGTTATACTGACCCATTCTTTAATACTAAGTAGCAATTTGCAATTTGTAGAGGAGAGATGACACGAAAGCCCATTCCTGACGCAATGTGAATATGTGTACCATGTACTGTATTATTTTTTACTGTTTTTCATCGTTTCACTTTACACGTTTTCTCACAATTGCTGCAAAATAAAAAGACTACACTATCGTCAACAGTTATTGGACCTTCTTTTCCTTATATCCCATTAAATTATTCTCTTCCCTATATGACATATATGTTAGATTTCATAGTCTTCCGTTACTTTATTTATTTAACGATAGCGAACCACTTGAGGCTGAAGTACCTATATCATGCTGTGTTGACCTTTAGCAATGTCCAATATTTCATAGGTTTAACTGTTGATTTTTTTACTTCCAAGTTTCCAAGCCACCGTTGGTCAAGTAACTGTATTTAAACAACCTTATCAAACTTGTCAAAAATGGACTGGTTCCGTGGTGTTTTGAATCGAAATCAGTTCATTTATCTATACTATATAGCTGCAGAGTTTGTTTGTTTGTTTGAACGCGCTAATCTCAGGAACTACTGGTCCGATTTGAAAAATTCTTTCAGTGTTGGATAGCCCATTTATCGAAGAAGGCTATATATTTTATTTCCAAAAAAATTAGGGATCCGTAAGAAAATTGCTATTTTGCAACCCAAGGTGTGATATCGAGAATCTATTTTTGCGTGCGCTGCAAAAACTATTGACACTAGACCAAAACAATGTATTACGGGTTTGTAGGTCTCATTAAGATCTACAAAAAAATCCGGGAGAACATATGTCTAACTATTATAGTTATGCCACAATAAGTGATCTTTTGATTTAAAATTTTAATTTTTAATGCCACCGCTAGAAAAGGCTCTTTATTTGTATCTTGGTATTAATCCTTATCAAAATAAATTAACTTTTTGAATCATTCAATTCGGACATTCCATTCGAAAGATATTACGAGTTTAAAAATGTAAGTAGTAGTAGAAAAATAAAACCGCCGCACCGCAGCACAGCGGGAAACGCGGTGAGGTGGGGGGGGGGGAGGCACCGGGAGAATCTATGAAATAGGTAAAGTGCGGTCGCGGATCAGGAAGACCTTTACCTGCGCGGTTCAAACGTGCGGTCCAAGAAAAATTAACTTAGAATTAAAATAGGATAATGGGTACCTACAGCAGGTAACGCGGTGAGGGGGCACCGAAGTGCGGGAATAATTTTGGAGTATATACGCTTTCGCGCCTAAACTACTGAACCGATTTAAATGAAATTTGGTATAGAGATAATTTGAGCCCCGGGGAAGGACATAGGATACTTTTTATCGCGATAAACTGTAGTCCACGCGGGTGAAACCGCAGGGAACAGCTAGTCACAGATATTTATGGAAGCGTGAAAGAAGAAAGCATTTGGCATTGAGTATTGTAGGGACATGATTATTTCTATATTCCATGATCTAGTTATCATAGAGTGTATGTATTATGTATGTACCTAATGATGGAGATCATTTAGCTCTTTTTACATTAAAACCAATAAAAACCTACAAAATTTATAGAAACCTATATCAGTGCCTATAATTATAAATTTATACATCTACAAATGTACAGGCTGACCCTCACAAAACTCTCGACGTTCATATATAACGGCCTCTATATAACCACATATTCCATAGCTGTTATTATGTTGCTTTAGAAATTTTAAATACAGGCCTTAATCGCACATTAAGAATTTGTAACCCACAAACAAATCCACTTGTCATTCTGAGACAAAACGAAAAAGCTGCGCATTACTCTCGGTACCCATAATTTGTAATAAATCTCAATAACGGAACATAACTTCTAAGAGCCAATTTCTTTCCTCCGTTTTAATTTAATCTGTCTTCGTCTCATTGAAGCAATTTAATATTGTTTTTACTGTTCCAGGAAGACAATTTTATTTCGTGAAGCAAATAACAAAAAATAAAAATGTATTATCTCTCGTGAACTTCTCTACTTAGTCCCTAAGGCTGACAAAGACAGGTACCTAAATGATAGCTCAGAGGGAGATATTTACAAACCGACTTCTTGCCGCGAAGACTGCGCAGAAATGTCGTATAATAAATCTCTAGCGATTACGGCGCAAGCGGCAAATAGCTATTCATGATGTCATCTATTAGGTTTGATTGAATATTTAATTTAACTTTTTCCTAATTTAACCCTGATAAATAAATGATAAACAGATAAATACAGACTAAGTTAAATATAGAAATTTCAATAGCTTCTCATTTCATATTAGATAAAACTAGCATATAAGTAACTGTACAAGTTTCCTACCGTCTCGTATCTACATAAAATATTATAATGATGGCAACTCAAATGTCACGGTGGGACATACCTACCGATAAATAAATAAAATGTTAAATAAATAAAACATATGTACTAAAATCTCAATTGATAGGGAATAAATTAAATAAGGTCCTACTTCCAGAAACAGTGAACAAACAACATTTTCATATTGTTATTATTGTGCAAACGAAAACTCTTAAAACCAACACAAATATTTACTTGAAATAAATGGTCGGGGTAAAAAATTAAATCAATATGATTGTCTAATAATTTTCTAACGTAACCACAAAAATTATTGATGTTATATCATTAGTAGCTATAAAGCTAGCTAACAAACTAAATTAATCACACCAACCGCTACCAGTAGAGCATTATGCAACGTTCGAAAAATACAGGCAGCACTGGCTTCAAAGTTTACTTCAAAACTGGCATAAATTTCATCCCCCACCCTTCCTTTCGTTTCACGGAATAAAAAGTAGCCACCGCCATCCCCACCCTCAAGTTAAGAATCTTTCGCCAAGCACCGCTATCGTTATGTTCTGGTAGCCTCACTTGAGAGCTAGTTCCCAAACCAGGCGTACCTTGGCGCCACCTTCGTCACATCGTTCTTTAACATCAGGTGACTTGATGACAATGCTAGTTTCACGTTTAAGCGAGTGTTAATTTTCACTCAATACCATTTGTTGTTTAATTTCAGTGTAATTTAGTCATCGTAGTAATAGTAATTAATATTATAATCTATTCGTATTTCGTGTTCTGCGTTCTGGTCCTGCCATGTACGGAAAGGTCTCACAAATTATATAGAACTATATTGAAGTCTTTGAATCTAGACAGACAGACAGATTTACTTTCGCATTTATAATGTTATGTAGGGAAGTAGGGATAATAAAATAATTTAGGACTTAATCCACTTTTTGAGACAAAGAACCCTATTGTTTTTCAAACTAAACGCAAATAGGTCAAACACGTTTTCACTTAACGCCTTATCAAATTCCCCTCAATTTTTCTGTGGCACTTTTAAGTAAAGCTTAACAGGATTTTTCGCTGAGATAATTGGTCTTTTGAAAAGAGAAAATGAAAATGCCCCAGAAGGTCCCCTTATCCTGTTGCTTTCCGGCGAGGTGTCCCCGTTTTGTGCTTTTGTGTGCGTGACGACCGTGTCTGTATGCGCCGGGGACTCGATCTCTCGGCTTTATACAGTCATCTCCTTTGAGGTTTATAGGTTGTTGTCCTCGCTCTTATCAGTCAAGTGTTATCGACTTTACTGAGCACCAAGTCGGTACTTTAGGGGCATAAATATTTACACTTCCTACAACACATAGGCGTGTAGGTAAAGATTTAGGCCTGTTAGCATGATTCCGAACATTGCTACAGACTGTAGCGACAGTAGATTGCTCGCTTATATTATTATTATGGGCGGTTGAAATTTTGCAGATGATGCTGCCGCTATAACAAAAAATACTAAAAAACCGAATAAAATAAATATTTAAGAGGGTTCTTATGCAACAAACGTGATTTTTTGCCGTTTTTATAGATAATTGGCACGGCACCCTACGTACGCGAGTCCGACTCGCACTTGGCCGGTTTTTGTTTGCCATAATAATAATTATTCATAACGGCTTACCTTTCTGTTGCTCTTAAAAACGTTGCATTTAAATACGTTAGTGGCGCCATCTCTAGCGATGTAGGAGAATATCTTCAAGTCTGAGCTGTCGTGGGAGACGTAGAAAATGCGGTAGATCGGATGGTGCATCAGCTCAGAACCATCAGCGTTGCTGCTGCCTTTGCGGCCAAAAAATTTGGTGCTGGTCTTCCGCTGTTGAAAAAGAAACGTAAACATTAAAAAAATATAAAGTCCGTATAATATCCCAAGGCAGCTATAACATAAAAAAACGATTTGCTGGTTGTTTAAAAATACTATACAAATGTCTTATGTATATAATATAAACATTATTGTAACAGAATGAACTAGTTTCCCGGATGCGTCAGTTTGTAGTACTTTTTCGACGGTGCCTATACCTACCTACTGTCAATATATTTACCCATCTTCAAGCCACGTCAAAGTTTATCACATTGATGAAGCGATGATGATGCGATTATTCGATTGCATATTGTCGATCCCGAAGACGTTCTAAAGGTAGGCTAGACTAGGTGAACCGACAACATTGTTATAGTCGCAGGGAGCCGATGGATGCATATGGCTTATAGCTGTTAATGGTGACGTTCAAGGGGGAGGCCTATGTTCAGCAGTGGACTTCTTCCAGGTGATTATAATGATATTGTCGATCACTTTGAACGTAGAAGAGCTGGGGGCGGTATCAGTCGTATCGTTACATTCTTGTGCCATTCCTAGACCTAACCCCTCTTCTATCCTTTGAAACCTTTTTAATCATTCATTCCATTTATAGTAGAATATTTAACCCTATTTGTACTCAAATAATTCCTGTAATACCGAAAATACCTATTTAATAGATGTGTGTCAAAAAATCCTGAATATTGTAATAAATAATATCATTGTTAAGTATTTATTTTTCATTTCTTTAATATGTCCACAACCCAATTAATATGAATAGACAGCAAATATCTTGAATATTTTCCCATTTTGTGATATTTAACTTTGTCCCTAACGTAACCGTAAATCTCTCACGAAATACGATGAACGAGTACAGAGGAGTTAACGGTTTTGAGAGTAATAAATAGTACTCAATTAGCCCTTAGCCGGTCCGAAATGTAATTACAAACCTTCGCCTGGCATACTGATAATAGTGAGCCGGCATCGGTATTACCAGCATTGCCGACCCCTCGTCGATTTATGAACACGACAAATAATAGTTGTGTGAACAGCTATAAAGCCTTCAATTTGTGAAATTAACAACTTTTGCCACATTTCTTCTGTTTGCAGGATAACGAGGAGGCCTCATGATAATCAGCCTATTACGTTCCCACTGCTGGGACAGAGGCCTTTCACAGAGCGAGGAGGATAGAAAGAAAATTGACACCAAAACAGTTTTGAACCAATAATAAAAGGTTAAGGTAAAAGGTTAATTAATCAGCAATGGATTTAATTGGAACGCTAATTTAAGTTGTTGGTTAGTTAGTTTGACACGTATGATTAAAACTAATATCAAAACAAAAATATTTAAGAACAGGAAACAAACTCTTAATTTCCAGATGACTTATTCAAAGCTACTTTTACATCTGGAACAGATCCAACAATGATGTGGGTGAAATGAATAAATAATTCGCAAACTTGTCTCCGCGCTACGCGCCGTCCGTGGAATCGGACAGGATTACTCTTCGGTGGTAACAATGGGCGGCACAACAATGGGTGCCGTGTGCCGTGGCGCGCTGCTTGCGGCAGACAGCAGGTTGACAGCTGCCTATTATAGCAGTGACATGATTAACGATCTCGCAGAAAAAAATACTCCCTCGACATCCGGCGCGAGTCAGTTTTGCCGTGAAATACTTTAGTATACCTAGCGTTCGTTCAGATTTAGGATTGACCGAACCGTTCGTTACTTATATGTAATGCTGTTTTTTTATTATATTAGCATTTTATTGTAAAGAGCAACCATATCACAATAGGCTATTCTTATGAGAAAAGAATCCTAACTATTGGCTTTTCATTTGGATACAAGGTACGAGTCTTGATAGAAGTTGCCTATGCTGGATTTCCATAATAAAAGTATTTGCAAAACAGAGGTTAGTTCTATAACTATACCTGTACATGTTTGTGTTCAGTTCAGATACTAGATAGCACTTAATGTTTAAGTTTATTATTGTAAAATTAAAATACAGGAATTACCTAAATAAAAGCAACTTCCTGAAAATCGTATGACCTAATTCAAAATGAATAATAGTCACCGAATCACAATAATCACATACTACATAAATATATTATATCATATCACAATAATTGCTTAAATACTCATTCCTAATGGTCGACATCTAAATTAGAAAATTCACATCTCAAAACTTTTTAAATTAACCAATTATTATTTTCTATTTTGAGCGTACATAATATCCACGGTATGAAATATTATTTTTGCCTTAGAGGGGTCTTAAAATTGTGCGGAGGAGACAAAAATAGAAAAAGGAGTTCTAGCTCTACGTTGGCCTCAGCCATTGCACGGCAGGCTCGCCTTTCAAGCTTCTCTTAGGCGTTGTGGTGCAAAAGTGATTTTGTTGCTTATCGTTTCGTTCGCTGTCACACCGGTAGGTGTCTGTCTGTATTTAACATAGCCAATAACTAGAACAAAAAACCTACATAAGTCGAGACAAGTGTTGAGCCCCAGTTGAGAGTCAGTTTCTAAACCAGGTGTAGCGTGGCGCCATCTTCAGCCACATCGTCACTTAACATCATTTGACTTGTGGTTAAACGCTACCCTGAAAGTAGTAAAGAATAAAAACTCTGTATGCAATGTAAAAAGAAAATGCGCGTATGTACACTTCTAGACCCCTATATGTAAAAGTAATTAATGAGGAGATGGTTGTACAAGGAAAAAACATAGAATACCAGCATATGTTTCAATAAAAGAGACTTGTACGCTATATCGTACTCGTAGAAAGTTTATCCACTTGCAGAGAACGGACTTACCTAAGTATGTAGTCCTAACGAGATCAAAGCACCTGACATCTGGCACACACTTTCCTAAGATGCGATGACGCCCCAAAAAATAACATAAATTCTATATTTTCGACAACAAGGCGTAAACTGTTTAAAAATATATCATCGTCATCAGCACATATCTTCAATAAACGTAAATAAAACGTGACGTCACATTTTATATTCAACTTCATTGATAAATTATTCCACTGACTAACCTAAATTAGTAGCTAATGGCGCTAACTCGACTGCCAGAGTACTAAATTACTAATGTTAGTTGTCATAATTCGACACTGAACACTAGTGGTTAGTAATATTTAATTAAAATACAAACATTTGTATTCAGACTATCCGAATGACCGGAACATTCGCAATGGCATCATGTTACGCTTAGATTAGGAACTGGCTCTCAAGTCAGAGTGCTGGAACACACGTGAGGGTAGGTTATAGCTAGTTATATAGCTAGCCAGGCGAGCACTGACAGATAGGAAATGCAATACCACCAAGAAAGTGACTAACGTCAGAACGTTTAGCTATTAGGAAATTCTAGATATAGGTATAAAATATAGAACGCATCTTTACTTTGATAAGACGTTTATCTGTACTTCTAAAAACCTGCATCTCCGAATCTTTGCATGTAGTTTACTTTACGACTCTTAATAATACAGTCCCACTCTAACAGAGTCGTAATGGCAAAAAAAAGTATTATACATAATTTTTCATTATTTTGTTACAACATATAATTATTTAATACAAGGTAGATACTCCCTGGAGGCTCCATCTTGAATAATATGAATCGAACTCTCAGAAATACTGGCGAAGTTTTCAATTTAAACTTGAGATTGAGTTTGAGGCGCGTGGATGTACATTTTATTTACAGAATATTCGAGAATAAAATCATTACTTACATACACCACCGTAAACCGTTAACTGATACTCTGTATCTTAACGAAGTTAAGTGCAAACTAAGCCAGCTAACTTATTAAGACCAGTAAGTAAAAGGATAATCTAATTGTTTTTTTTCTCAATTTCTGCTTGTACGATTTTGTTGCCTACTTTAGGGTAAACATCCCTGTTGGGGAACCGAGTGTATTGAGCCAAATCTCGGATTCTCTGCCTTCTAAATGTATAAAATAGAATAGGTACATTAAAAAAACAAAAGCAATTAATAACATATTGTCATTATCAGCCTTTCACGTTCCCACTACTGGGACTCTGGCCTTCTCTCGGAGAGAGAGTATGGGCTGTTACTACCACGCTGGCCCAGTGCGGGTTGGTAGATGTCGCATGCCCTTGAATTTTGTAGTACTTGGGCATGCCGGTTTCCTCACGATGTTTTCCTTCACCGTTTTGAGCGATGGCAAATCCGCACATAACTTATTGAGTTATAGGTGCGGGGCCGAGAGGATTCGAACTCGGTGTCGGCGCATTGTAAGTCGCACGCCTAACCGTTTGGCCACCATCGCTCACATAACATATTAATATTAGAGTAATATAGAGTGGCATATAATCAGACATATAATCCGCCTGACGGTAAGCAGTCACCTTCACCAATGGACATTTGCATCACTAAGGCGTTGCCGATCCTTAAGAACTCTTCACACCTATTTGAAAGACTGCAATTTGTGCGAAAAGCCTTGTATATAGAGGAAACTCGAAGACAACATAAAATTGACTTAGGTAATATTTTCCGAGAGCAGAACTGGCTTACTATAACTGGAAGCCTCCCTTAGTGTTCCAAAAACGCGCCACCCTGTATAGAAAATAATGTTTTATACATTGAATAGCGTATAAGAATACAGACCTTGCCAGCCGCCTTGCTTCTACTCGTTATTCGGACCCCGTCTATAGAAACGTCGACGGTCACCTTGCGCTTCTTTACACCCCTGGCCTTGAATTCGTACTGAAACAAACATACACATCTTTACTATATAAAATCATGTACAATATTGGCAACTGGATAACACACAAAGGATGCAGTAACCGTCCCTGTGGTGCCTATCTATATTTACATAAATTTATAACATGTTTCATACTCATATCGATCGATTTTTTTACTTCAGCTAATAGGACTATGATTTTATCCAGCAAGCAGATCAAAACACGATGTTTTTCATCCGACTAGAAACATTTTATCACAAGAAGAGCGATAATTTAGTTATCAGTTCTTTCAGCTTTATATAGAGTTTGTTTTTATAGCACGAGTGGGCTAGGTCAGACGTCTCTATAACTGGTTGGATAACTAGATTACTAGACTAAGCTTCTGTTATCATCATCAGACTATTCCGTATCAACTAAGCTAGGATGCAGGCCTTCTCTATGGGTGGTATTCAAGAATAACGCTCAATCAAGCGTTGATCAATACTTGAGTAGCGATTCAGTGACATATTTGTATGAACCAGTTAACGTGGTTCAGAAATAATGAATCCCTATTATAACTACTAACTGAGAACCAAAGTTTTTTATTGCTCACTTGTGGAATTTGGATGCGGCTGACCTGGTCATTATCAGACCCTCAACGTCGTAGATGTGAGAATAGCACCAGAAAACTAATCTTTAGACTTCAAACCTAGAGTTTTTGGGTGAAACTAAACGAGCGTAATTTTGTGGGTCGTGAGTTGCAGAATTTCGGTAGCATAAATTCGGCTGCATTCGGTTTCATACAAAAAGGCAGTTGGTGCCACACGACGACGTAAAATGAGTTTACAATTCAGTTGAACGTAAAATGAGCGACCGAAAATACACGACTCACGACTCACAAAATTACGCTCGTTTGGTTTCACCCTTTATCTTGCACAACAGCTGAGATCTAGACACATCCTGGAAGGTTTGTCCAACTGACCTGGACAGACCTTCCAGGTTGCGGGTAAGTATAAGGCCCTGTTTAGGGATCCCCTTCAACCCTTCATCTTATTAATATTTCCGCAATTAATTTCCGTTTACCATATTTTTAATAATAAGGTATGCTTAGGTTCGAATAACGAAAGCTTAAAAGATATATTATATGGGTAATGTAAAATGTTGATTCTACTTCTACGAGAGCGTATGACACGGTTATATTGTCACGAATAAATAGAAAAGCAAATGTATGGAATTGTATGAAGACGCGGAAAGTTTACCATTTATAGTAACGGTATGTGACATAGACGTCATCGCATACAATTTCTAAGGATAATACTATGCGATAATGCCGACTGTTGATACTTTCTATCTCACCCTAGTCGACCTTACGCCATACAATATCTTTTAGTGTAGTAACAAACAACACTAACAACTCTCAAAAACTACCAAAATGTACCAACAACAGCATTCAATATATTTTTTTACAAAATATTATTGAAGTGTCCTGTGCAATAAATAATGTTCCATATCTAGGTATGATCTAAAACAAAGTAATTGAAATTGTCTAGCCTACAAAATTTGGGCCGGAACGATATTAAAGCAAACGGTCTTCTTTCTTATTAAATTCTTTCTAAAGGAAAATGTTTGCTGTTGAATATCTACCAACAAAAGCGGATACATTGTTGTTTTTGTTTTTAGGCGCAAACAATATCTAATTTATTATTCAGTCTTTTTATAAGAGGAAAGGTTCGTTTTAACACCACAGACTGATACGGGATTTCGTATAATGATTCTTACTTTTAGCTAGAACCTTTTTGTTACATATTTATTCGTACGTTTATTTATTAAAGGCACTTCAGATCAGCCAAAAATAGAAGCACCGCTGACGAATGGGGTAGTCAGCTGTCAGATTATTTCCACCACTTTTAGGGCGCTAAATATTTGTTCCAAAAGAACTGTCAATCTTTGTTAGAATTGCAATGGGTCGTTGTGTATTAGCTTGTGAATTTGAGGAAATGGATGTACCTACGCAAAGTTCCGAGCTTTGTGAAAGAATACATTTTAAAACGAGATGATATAGTAATTACCCAAGTTCTCATATTCCAATCAATCAACATTTATTTCAGGTTATCCACAATATTTGTATGTTTAAAACAGGTGTTTCATTTTTGAGAAGAAATTGTAAGAAAAAATAAATAAATGAAGCATTTTCAATTATTTATCACCCCTCAATAAAAAAATTCAAAACAGCATAATTGAAAAAGCGCCAACACGACAAACAATTACGAGACTTGTCAACAACAACAACAACACGAACAACTTTTAATACGTAACAAGCACTCAGCGCATTTTGCATAAAAACTTCTAGATACTTTTTTACCTAAGTATTTTAAATTCTATCCTATCCTACTTACATATATTATAAATGTGAAAGTGTGTGTTACCACTGAGCTCCTGGTCGGATTTTCTCCCTTCTAACCCTGGAATTGGACACAGGATACTTCTGGAAACCCACAACAGGCAGCTACATTGTTATGATAATACACTAACAACAATACTCGAAGGCCCGTATTTTATGAAATTTTAAGTAGGTACTACCTGTGAGCCCCTATTTTATAGGCTGGAATTATCCTTCATCATCATCATCATCTTGATGGGCCTGTTTCAGTCCACTGGTAGGTACCTACATAAGCCATTGAGCGCGATCTTCGGCTCCACTCCACCCTATCAACCGCTGCCGGACATTTTGCGTATGACTTCGCTCCACCTAGCAGGTGGACGGCCACATTATGTTTGCACAAATCTACCTTACTACATATTAAATTATTTATATTAGCTGTAGGTACTTACGCGAACACGGCGCATGGCTGCGACGATCTCAACGCGGCTCATAGGACGGGGCACGTCCATGGTCCCGATGTACTGCAACAAAAATATAAAACAAAGTTATTTTCATTATTTCATGCCTACTATTTTCATCTTAGCAAGCAAGTGATAGTATGATACAGAATTGCAGAAGAGACTTGTAAACTGTTTTGCCTTAAGGCGTAATGTAATGCCACAGTCCAGGGCCGGATAAACCATTAGGCAGATTAAGCAACTGCCTAGGGGTCCCGCACTGACTAGGGGTCCGTTGACGCACCCAGAAACTTACAAATCCTTCCCTTTTCACTCAGAAGGAAAACTAAGGTAAAAAAGGAAGGAATCGGTCTTGGAAGGTAAAGACTCGGAAGGAAAGTCAGAACTTTTTCTCAGTGCTAACCGAAAGCTCAAGCTCATTGCAGAATTCGAACCCACGTCCTACAGATCGCAAGCCGACGTCACTACCACTGAGCCATCATCGCCGTCACTAGTTAGTACGTTAGTATTATACACGGAGAAAAAAGATCTTCCGAAATACCGTTTTCCTTCTGAGTCCAAAGGGAAGGAATTGTGATTTAGAAGGAAAACTAAGGTAAAATAAGGAAGGAATAGGTCTTGGAAGGTAAGACTCAGAAGGAAAGTCAGATTATTTTTCTCAGTGTAATAGACGAATAGGTAAACTTTACTTTTATTCGTTGGTACTATGAATGGGGACATTTTTGAAAGGAACATGATTATTTTTTTCTTAATAACGAAGAATTAAATGGTCATTTTCTAAATAATTTCTATACAATCCCTGCTAAGATGGCTTGGCTTGAACAAGTGTGTCGACACACCTGGAAAGCTCACGAAGATATATCTTAAATCTTTTGTCTTATAATGTTTTCTTATCACGTACCGATAGAACCCGTCGTATATGTTCTGCGCATAATAATAAGATTATAATAATATTATTATCAAAGTTAAGCATCGGGAGGTAATAAATAATAAGTACATTCTTATTAAATAACAGGAACTGTTAACATTATGTATTACGGAAGCTTTAAACACCACTGTATTTTTTAAGTTATTTGGGTAACTTTCTAAAGTAAATATTTAAACTAATAATGAATTGCCTGGAGTCCAAATTTCGTGAGTACCTACTATTGTTCAAAAACAAATTCATGTTTATTCAGTAAAGTTAGAACAAATATTGTGTTAACGGGTAACCTATGATTTTACCAAAAGGGAAATGCAGAAACCTTCACTGGCGCTCACTAATAAGTGGTTCTGTTATAACTAGGTACACAGAAACACAAACGCACACATTAAATGTTAAATCTCGTGCAACGTAGCCGACAATAGTTACATAAGGATTAGGAGGATGTTATGAAGGCCAAAATAGCAATAAGTAGGAAAACCTAATTAAACCTAATATGTACAAGCGGTTCGGCGCGCTCGAGAAGGCAGTCACCCATTTTCATCTTCTAGTTATATCCATGGTCATCCATGGTCACCTATTGAGTTTGATTTCAAGTAATTCTGTTATATCAGCGGACGGATCTTACCGTATGCTGCTTAACGTATCAAATATGGAAATGATTGATAATGAAGTAGAGTTAGTCCGGTGAAATAATGTATACTTACCTACATAATTATTATCTACATGTTTGTTACGCCTTGTAGGTCCATCGTAGATTTGTGGCATATAATATCTATAATTTTGAACTTGCAAATAAGATTGCAAACTAGTTCCAATAGCTAACGTGTAAAACAAAATAGGCAATACATACAAATAATAGTAAGACATCAAATTACTAATGACCTTAATAAACATGATGGCATAAGGTACACGCTCCTCCGCGCCATGACGAAACGCCTCCGGAGAATAATTAGAGGATTGAACATTGTTATGAAACACCAAATTAATCGTACCAGCATGTTCTGAAACATACATAATTTAGTGTATTGAGCTACAGATTCAGGATAATAATATACATACATATAATGTGTAACATAATGTCCATATAAGGACGAAGTGAGAGTATTCCACACAACGAGGCAAACAAAACTAAATTTACAAAAATAAATTTTATATAAATAAATTTCACACCTGAAATGCTCTGCAGAGTTTCTTTCAGAAGTGTACCTTACACGGCCCTAAAACAGCTGACTATTTAGACTTTTATATTTCTGTACTCTGTGTCAGGTACTTATATTTCTGGAAGAAACTTTTTTTTTGTTATGGCGTCACACGATTAGTGTATTTGCCAGTGTCAAGAATAAAATATTTCAAAGTCAGAGAGTTGAATCAAGTTTAAATGATGATGATGATGATGAAGATGATGAGATGAAGGGATGAGGATAGTGTTTAAGTAAAGTAG
Source organism: Opisthograptis luteolata (assembly GCA_931315375.2). Lineage (NCBI taxonomy): Eukaryota > Metazoa > Arthropoda > Insecta > Lepidoptera > Geometridae > Opisthograptis > Opisthograptis luteolata. The sequence continues at coordinate 10,167,827 of OV928033.1, forward strand.
TGGCTCTTTACAACATTACACGGACTTTTTTGAAGCATCTCAAAAAGTCACTTTTTCAACTTTATTTCAATTTCCCACACTCGTACACATTAACGAACACATAATGGTTAATAATCCACCAATATTACACATTATCACTCGAAGAAACACAAGTTTTGGAAATAAGAACAAAATTTTCACGTTGACAATTCGATTGCCGCCAAAAAAGTCCCTGGAAAAAACTTTGCAGAGCATTTCAAATATAACATTTTTTTTTTGTAAATTTAATTTTGTTCATTTTGATGTGTGGAATACCCTCACTTCAGCTTTATAGGGACACTATGTTACACGTTGTGTATATCTAATATATAAAATTCTCGTGTCACAGTTTTCGTTGCCATACTCCTCCGAAACGGCTTGACCGATTTTGATGAAATTTTGTGTGCATATCGGGAAGGTCTGAGAATCGGCCAACATCTATTTTTATATTAATTTTTTATCGAGTTAAATGTAGTCCACGCGGGTGAAACCGCGGGGCGCAGCTAGTATATATATGTATATATCTTTCAGAAGAGTACTATCCTAACCTAACCGTGACTTTTTACTGTATTACTACCCTATATTCCTTGATACATAAATCTATTTATTATATGTACTTAATCTTGTTACTGTAATCGAAAACTGTAACTGTCGAACTTGGTATGTATAAAGAAGGCTCCCACGAAACACGCTTTGTCTTAGTGGGGTACTAGTGTACCTACTACCCCAAATAAATGCAATGTAGCCATTTTTCTGTATGAAATGTGGCCTCTGATATGCAGTAAACATCTTAATTATCATAACCTATACTGATTTCCTGAAAACTCTAAGTCAGTTGGCAATATATCATTGTTGTTTATTATTAGTGATTAATTCGATTAAGTTGTAAAAGGAAAAAATACTAACCTTAATTTTCAGCTTGATCCTTATAATCTTTGGTTTACAATCTTGGAACCCAAGTATGTAATATGTATAACGATTTCTATAACGCAGTGGCAGAAGGCCTTGCATAGGCGTTCGTTATATTTTCAGTGTACCTTTTACAAAAAAGATAAAAAAGTAACTTATTAAAAAATATTCAATTACACTTCGACGTTGCATTCTCGATATTTATTCACTTGGTAGTAATCCTATTTATTGCACAAGGCGTCGCACATAATTTTTAGAGCTGTAAAAATAAAAATCAAATCACAAAAATATAAAATTCACTGTTTCTGAACGATACCTTCCATGTCATAGGCAGTGCTGTCATCTCCGTCATACTTCATTCCTTTTTTATGTGCGGGCGTCGCAGCTTCGACTTATCGATTAAATTCGTTATTTTATTGGAAATTTTGTGAAAAAGTTAGTTGAAAGCAGTGTTATGGAGAAAAGATCGTCATAAGTCCAAATAATGACGAAAAATAACATGTTGGGAACGCAAGATACGAAACTCGCCAACTAGTTCGGACGATCAAGGTTAGTTCGTGGTCATTAACTGTGTGTTAGTTTTATCTGTAAATTTGCCTTTGTCCCTTCCTTTTTAGGGAAAAGGCGCATACTTTGAAAAATAACTGATATTTTTCCTCATGTTTTTTGCGTAGTTTTTCTTTTCTAACTACCCACATAATTCATGATTTTTTCCATTCTTTTTTCTTGCATGATGCTCGGCTGATAATGAGTGACTCCGATGGCGTATTGTAACCTTCAACACTGCACACGCTGCTTGCTGAATCATATAGTCTAGAGTCGTACTATGAGTGCGTACCATGACTTTAAATCATACAGTCATAGGATGTAACGTGAGTGCGTACCATGAGTGCGTATCATGACTTTAAATCATACAGTCATAGGACGTAACGTGAGTGCGTACCATGAGTGCATACCATGACATACAGTCTAGAGGCGTAACGTGATTGCGTACAATGACTTTAAATCATATAGTCTAGAGACGCAACGTGAGTGCGTACCATGACTTTAAATCATACAGTCTGGAGGCGTAACGTGAGTGCGTACCACGACTTTAAAAACCTTCAATACTGCACATGCAGTTTATGGAATCATACAGTCTAGAGGAGTAACGCGAGTGCGTACAATGACTTTAAAAACCTTCAATACTGCACACGCAGTTTATTGAATCATACAGTCTAAAGGAGTAACGCGAGTGCGTACAATAACTTTAAAAACCTTCAATACTGCACACGCAGCTTGTTGAATCATACAGCCAAGAGGCGTAACGTGAGTACGGACAATGACTTTAAAACCTTCAATACTGCACACGCAGCTTGTTGAATCATACAGCCAAGAGGCGTAACGTGAGTATGGACAATGACTTTAAAACCTTCAATACTGCACATGCAGCTGGTTGAATCAAATAGTCTATAGGTGAAGCGTGAATACGTACAAAACCTGATATGGCGCTGGATCTTCTTGACCAGGCAAAGCTCGACCATAATCATCCAAGGTCACCGACACCAGACCCGCGACAATGGTCTTCTGATGATGATAACCGGGTTAGATCCCGTACATTCATTCCGACAGGTCTAGGTACAGATACTGCAGATGCAGCTAGCATGTCCGAGCTCAAGCGAAAAGCCATGTCTGCCGCACCAGAGTTTTTATAGCCAAAATGCATTCATAGATCCAGTACGGAAAGATGAATTATTTGGTGGGCGATTTATGATAAGGTATCTAAACGTTTGGGTAGAATCCTAGTGTAAATGGTAAAGGCAGAAGAAACCACGATAAAGGAAACCCTAATACCTGAAGACCTAGCTTACGGAGGGCACCAAGGTTCAACTTAGAATTTTCTGCAGTCTTATATACGATCTTAAAGCGTCGGGATAAACCCCTTATAAAGGCTAAAACAAGCCAGTCATTTTCTAGACGTATATCTGTGGGACATAAATCATAAACAAAAAACAAGAACACAAAACACTTGTCTTTTATTATATAACAACAAAGCAACGAAATATATACAGTTGGATAGAAAATTGAAATAAATGCTAAAAACTAAACTTCTTACAAAGAAAAAATTTGAGAAAGCTCTGGCCTTCATTCAAAGTTTAGCAAGGCTGGCGTTCTACCTACATCTCTAGACATCAGGTTCATTTTGAATATGAAGGACAATAACAACTGAAGACTTTAAAATGGAAGATATTCACACAGCTAATATTTACCAAGTAAGGTTTTTTATATATATTATGTCCACATCAAGGAACCGTAATTTTAATTTCCTACCTATAATTTAAAACTTCAAGATAACCTACGATTTTCAATGACTTCCTTTGGTTTGTCATTGGCTTCTCTACCAGTTGGTAATTATCTTAGAAACCGAGATCTGTTGTTACTTGTGTGTTATTTTGATGTCTTACTACACATTAATGACCATAATTTAAAATTTGCTTGGAGGGTTCATTAAACTTTCTCAAAAGGTTAAGATTTGTGTTAAAACAAGCGAAGATGTATTTTGATTTGGAACAAAAAACAAACACATTTCGGCATTGAAATATGTAGATTTACAGAATAGTCATTATATGTGTTTAAAGTTTACAAAAAGAAACTTAAAAATACCTGACGAAACAAAATATTTTTCCAGATTAAGCAGATTGACAATCAGGGCCTTTTTACCTTTTTTACCTTTGTTAATACCTTAGGTTACTTTTCTCAGCCTACCCTGCAGTTTCCTTTGTATAGAAAGAAAAATTACAAACTGCATAACATTACGAATGATTTATATGAGAAATGTATCAAACTCGAAGTCAGAGTCGTCTTGGGAAAAATAATGTTTTAACTCAGTGGTAAGTACCTTCTAGAAATCTTCATAGGTGCCTCCCTTATTGGGCGGGGTGTTTTTTTGTAACGTGAGTTGTTTTTTTTTTGGTATCACACAATCAAAACTAGCATACTTTATTATTAGAATTGAAATCAGCTTACATTGGCCTTCATTGCTTTGCTAAGGATTAACAGAATAAACATGGGCAGAGTGACCGCTATTGTCTGCATTAATGAAGATGTCTTATATACTCTCAGAGATATCTGGCACTAGCTTAAGCAAAGATAGCTTAATATACGTACAAAATAATATATATTAACTAATAAAGGACCAAAACATTGAATGGGACCTGGCTCCAGGTGCCTGTGGTCTATCGTGATCATAATCACGAACTGTTTTTTGGAGTCCCTAAATTGATGTTTATGTACAAGAATATTTGTGCGAAGCATATAATATAAAAAAAAAAAAACTAAGCAGATGATTATATTTACTTATGCATGTTATGTACTTTCTTATAATTCATTAAATTTCAGATTCATTCACAGAACTGGGCACCCATTTAGACCACAATTGTTTTGTATGTGAAGTTAACAACCAAACATACCATCACAATGTTGAACTTGTCTCACATTTTTTCACATTTACGTTTTAGGTGGTATATACATATTATTACGGATAAGAGATCCTTTGGCATAGCCTGACCTTATGGACCCTATGGTCAATGCATTCATTGGATTGGGAAACTCATTTATTTTACGTCTTCCTTCTATTCTAGTTATCTGTATTTTTAAGAAATATTATTTTGATCAAGCCACTGACCGGGAGTCATGGTCAGCTAATAGGCCTAAGAAGGCCTTTAGTTACTCTTATTATTTTTATTTTTCCAAAGAAGATTGATCCATTTCACCCTCTCTGGTAGCATTATATCCTGGTTTCGAAGGTATTATCAACCAAACATAGTTATATTTCCAAGGGGTATCAAAATTAATTATAATTTAAACTTAGACTAAAAAATAATAATAATAATAATTTCAGAAATAATAATAATTGGATATCAATAATTTCAATAAGAACTCCGATAACTTTTTAGCATTGTGTTAATAGTACACTTCACCCTTAGCGTGGCGTCTTAGCTTTGGCTACGGCTCCGCCAATGCCTAATAAAGGTCCGGGCAAAGACCCGAGAATAAACCCACATAGGATAATAATAATAATTCAAAGTATAACATAATTTTTCCTATTTTCTCAAATAGGATTCAAATTCTCGTCTCTGAATATCATTCAGGTACAGACTCGCCGTTCGGCTTCTGTTTTAATATCAGGTAAATGTGTTATTTAGATGACCAAATTATAGGATTCACAAAAGAAGTTTACAGAATTAAACTTTGCTTTTCAAAATACGTATCTACATGAGATCCTAGTACTCAATCACTTGTAGTAATTTTATCCAAACGAGAGTAAAGCTTTTGATTCCATATCCAAAAAGTTTGTGTCTTTCCTCGCGTTGTCAACTATACAATGAGTGCGAAATTAAAGTAAGTCGCACGAATGAAAATTAATATTTGGCTAGAAGCACTTACTAGAAATAAAGACTAATTACTGATTTCACCTACAAATAAAATACTTTGGTGCCTAATCTAGTTATACTTTTTTACCTCACGAAACGAAAGTATTATCAGTTTAGATAGATGTCATGGCACCTAAGAGCTACCTCCATCAAAGAAATTAATTCATACATCTAAGAGATAATCCATTGCTCCTACCACAAGTCACATATACATTAGACATACTTACATTTATAGTTTGGTGCAAATACTGGTATTTGCAGCACATAGTAGCCGCTACACTTCTACCTCGGCTAGTTATAAGGAGTTCTGTCCATGTTATAAAATGAACAACAGGATGGTCAGGAAGCTTATTAGTATTGCATTCACAAAGGTAATTCATAATATCTTCAAGCAATAATGCTAATAACGGTAATTGGGCTTACATTATCAATTGATTTATTGGTTTTAGGTTGAACGTAAGGTTCATAATGATGTGGATAATCACTCCACTTTTTTCGTTTGTATGTGTTAATGTATCTTTTTATTTTTCTATCTAGAATCCTGCCTGCCTATCTCGTTTGTGTGAAAGCGCTAAACATCTACCAAGTGAATAAATATCGAGAATGCAACGTCGAAGTGTAATTAATGGTTAAACGAACTTACCTTAAGTGATGTTCGACCATAATTATACTAGACGTTGCATTCGAAGATATTTATAGTCCCACCCGAACCCAGCTACTAAAGCCCATATAACTAACAAACGAGATAAGTGTCTCTGAAAGAATGAAGTATGACGGAGATGACAGCACTGCCTATGACATGGAAGGTATCGTTCAGAAACAGTGAATTTTATATTTTTGTGATTTGATTTTTATTTTTACAGCTCTAAAAATTATGTGCGACGCCTTGTGCAATAAATAGGATTACTACCAAGTGAATAAATATCTTCGAATGCAACGTCTAGTATAATTATGGTCGAACATCACTTAAGGTAAGTTCGTTTAACCATTAATTATAAGTAGTATGATGAACAAGTCGCCTTATAGTTAGCGTCACTCTTGATGTGAAAACTTTCACGCAGAATTTAAAACTTCAACTATTCTAAATCCTGCGCGACAATGCTATTATATTTCTTTTGTGACAATGCACTGCGCTCGTCATCCTAATATAATATGGTCTAAAATACCTTAGAGAACAATCTTCACCGAGCTGTACTAGTACTAGATGTTATTTCTCTTTATGCCCTGTAATTTCACTGGAACATTTATTACCCGACCGCCGAATAACATGTTCAACAAGTATCAAAATGTGATGTTTTTACTGGTAGTCCTCAATGTCATTATTTCTACAACTTCCATCTATAAAGTTTGACTCATTAACTCGATTGACTGAAGTCCGCAGGGCCTTAGGAAGCGATTAGGAGTTTACAGAGTGGCTGCTGCGAACCGTTTTGGCAGAGATTACACGTAACTTAGTGAGTGTTCGTAATTGAGTTTCTAAACCTTTACGTTACGGTCATGTAGTGTTGATGTTACTTTAATTTTCCAAAGTCCAAATCTCTGTCACCTCATGTGTCTCGCAATCTCGCATCTTTAAACTGATAAATGCTTTCACCAGAGAAAAGGCTATACTTACACTGCGAAAGCTTCCTTCTGAGAGAAATCTTCCAACACCGATTCTTTCCTTACCGTAGATTTCCTTCTGGTTCAAAAACCAGAAGGAAATCTACGGTAAAATAAGTACTACATTACATTAGTAGTAGTACTTCATTTATGATTCAGAAGGAAAATGTATTTTGGAAAGTCTTTTTTCTCCGTGTAGGTATATAGGATATGAGTCATAAGCAGGCTATAAGCAGGAATATGAAATAAAAAGTTTTCAGCCCTATAAAATACTTATTACAGTCCCTATGTCACCTGATTTCAGCGAAATTATGCTGAACAGTTAAGTTTAAACTTTTGGACGAGAAATACAATCACGAAGCGGAACTTGATCGCTTTGGAAAACCGTTCCATTATTTGTATGTTGCATTTATAGAAATAAATTCGATGGTTCCATTAAAGAAGCAATTGGGATCTGAAATGAACATAAACGCTTATATTGTTATATCAAATCACTGGCAAGAATTCTCTCAGAGCCTGGAATTCATTCAATAAGGGAGTGGAGGGAGTAAAAGTATTTTAATTAATGTTGGCACTGAAGATGTAATTCACTTAATGTATTGACATTAAGATAACGTTTAACGTTTACACACATGGCTGCGTAAGGAAGATAAAATTCTGCAGTTTCTGCACTAAGATTCCCTTTGCCGCGGGTAGCACGAAAAGATACGCATCAAACCCCGTACATGCAAGATTTGCAATAAACATATTTTATGGACGCTATTATGTCATCAAAGAAAATGGTGTGTTCGTTGTTTTGTCCTTTTTAACGGATTGTTGCATTGAGAAAGTTTATAGGCTGAACATAGGCTATTTTTTTATTCCGGGAACTGCACGCGGGTGAAATCGCTATATCATAAAATGAATAAAGATTAACTGGTATGGTAATGGTAATGCTAATGTAATTCTTAAACTGGACTAGGCCAAAAATATGAAGGACCAACACGACAATCTGATGAAACCCTACCTGTAACAAATCTAACAATTATTTGATAAGAGCGCGGCGCACTCCGTGTCCGACGTAGCTATTCCTTCGTGGGCCGGGAACCGGTCTCCAGCCAAGGACGTGTCTAGTCACGACAGCTCTCGACACGACCGATCTCGACCCCGCTCGCACTGTCAGGCTGCCAGACGTAATCGACGGTGAAATTGTATCACCAGCAATATTCAATGAATTGAACGCTCCTATTGACACTTTTCTTCGAAATACTTTCGCAATATTATACAGGTGAGCGAAGTGAGCACAGGATTACTTTTCTAGATGAGTATAGATGAGTTGTGTAGATGAGGCTATTTTGCAGTATCATTTACATGACGGACTAAATTCGTGCTCTCCATATCTTATGCTATCACAGCTTATGGCTTTACGCATGAATAATAGAATAGGTATGTATGCAATTATGTATGTTCGTAATGAGTTATTGTTTTACTGCAAACGTTTATATCAAACCATTACGTAATGCATTATTGTAGTTATAAGCTAAGGTTTATTAGATTTGTTTTGCGGCTTAATTTATTATTCAGCCAAATTCAGCTGCTATAGTTGCCCTGTGATTACAGTTGCTTCTCGCGACGGGTAATCCCTATGTAGTCGAATCAAATCAGGGCCCTTATTCGCTATGACCGTCTAAGCAAGTACATAATGCGGGCGCGCTATTTCTGCATGGAATGACGCTAAAGCACGTTATAACGTCACACGTTATCGGCAAGGAATCTTGATGTTCATAGCGAACTAGGGCGGCCCAGCTGTGATTTTATGAATCGATAGACTTCTCTACATTTTATCGAAAGTTGTAAAGTGTACTGTCTCATTATCGAAAACTTCTCATCGACAAGCATTCAATTTCGTTTTATATAGCTTGGTCGTAGTGTATACCACGTTACCTACTCGAGTGAGTGAATGGCCTTTTTAACAAAGCAATTCTAAGCATACATGAAACTACTGAATAAATCATGTAGGTACGACTTACCTTCTTGAAATTTAGTCAAGTCAAAGGTAAAGAAAAAGAGGTAAAATTTCAACACATAAATAAACCGGTCCACCTTGTAAACATTTTACCTTTTTCACAGATTTCGTCGCGGGAAAGGTTCAAAAGATTCATAGATTATTCAGGATAATACCTGGACCTGTGCAAGATCTTTTTCACATTTGCAATGAATATGTGAAAGAACTAACCATCAATCGCGGTACTAAATCAAATGCAACGAAAAATCGACAAAGGTTTAGATTGTCGATGTATTGATTGTCAAAGAATCTATAGTTAACAAACAGACAAAGATTCTAAGGAAAAAAAGAAGAATAAGAAAATAACAGTTAATACATGTTCAGTTCAGAATCTTCTAAATTGTTGAACTTTGTATGAACAAAAAGTATCTTCAATGGAGCTACTACTGAATTGGCTCAATTAGGTATAGTTTCATACAATAGATATTATATCGTGTATGGGTAGGTAGGTACGAGAACATATCTAGGTCAGGGGTTGAAAAGCGTTGGACAGAACATTTACAGCTGAACTTATCTCACATTTGAAATAATAAGTATTGATTTAGACTATGCCGCCATTTATAACAACAATAACAATTAGTATAGATCAATTTAAAATGATTTTCTTAATTTCGCTGTTTGAATTGGTACTTTACATAAAGATTTTTCAAAGGAACAGAAATGCCGGTGTACCCAATCATCTCTAACATAAAAGGGAAATAAGTTCTATACTGACCGATTGATTGACCAATCACAAAATATCGAAAGGGTTTTTGAATATTCAGCCCCTAAGTGTAGCAAATGGGGTGTGTGTGTATGAAAAAATTACATCTTTACCGTATCTAGGCAAAACCTACTTAGGGCCGATTTTATATCCGTAAGTTAAACGACGTACCAAATTTCGATAAATTTGACATTTAATGGTGTCGATTCGGCTTTACATTCTCTAAAACTAAACTAAATTCGACAGGTCTAATAGTATTGCTGTCTTTTTCTAACCACTGAAGTAAAAAAAGGACAGCATTACTCTTAGACCTGTCAAACTTAGTTTAGTTTTAGAGAATGCAAAACCGAATCGACACCATTGTCGAATTTTCCATACCAAAATTTGACAATAAAATCAAATTTACCGAAATTTGGTCTGACATTTAACTTAGGTACGAACGATTATAAAACCGACCCTTAGTCGCTTGTTTATTATCAAATTATTTTTATCGCAGCCGATGAGTAAAGAACACATAAATATGATGTTTAGACAACTTTAAGTATAGGTGATAAAAAACTGTAAGAGATTAACAAATTACGTAACACTCACCCCAGTACCGTTTAATTATGCAGGACAAAATCTTGGCAGCTTGTTATTTTTAAAACACGGATAATGGATAAGGCTCCTCTTGATATGGTAACTGGCAACTTATTTAATATTCAGAATGCGAATCAATACGTAAACCGACGTTGGGTCCTGTGGCGCAATGAATCACTAAACTATACTTATGTATGATATTAAAAGGATGGGTAACAGAACCGAAATAGAAACCGTTTCATAAAATGCAATAAAGTCTATAGTTGATTAGTATCTATCAAATTAAATTTTGAGTTTAAATACCTACACGATTCGTATTGATCAATTCAATATACCTGAGCTAACTAAAATAATACAGTACAACGTAGGTAATACTTACTAAATACATGGTTCATCTCGCTCTCATTATTTTAAAAGTTATGCTCTCTAAACAACACAGAGCCCAATTTCAGTTATATATAAAATAACAAACAACAACAACAACATCTTTATCTATGAAGTGTTTATCATCACATTCAGTAGAAAAAAACTATACAGAATGCGAGAAGTTCTGGGTAGCATTGAAAATAAACGGGTATGAAATAATACCCAGCTGTCAAAATCTTTGCCTAGGGTGTGCGATGTCGGGGCGGGTCCTTAGTTGTTAGTAAAAGTAGCACCAATTGATTTCAATTGACGCTGGGCAGTGTTTGGGTTCGTAAGAAAGTATTTACTGAAATATGTGTTTTCTTTACAAAAATGTTTTTATGTATTACTTTTACAAACCTTAAAGAGATTGCCCATTTCATGACCCTTGTCTTGCAGTTACTCACTTGTCAATCTCAGCGACTGGCAAGTAACACAGTAAATGTTTTGTATCGAACTTACAAGCAAATTTTGAAAGCCTTGTTTGATATCTATTGCTGGAGTCTGTGATCTGTCAGGAAATACCCGAAACAAAGCGCTTGGTATGAACAAAAAATAGTTAAAATACTTCTTATTGTTCTAAAAGAAATATGGACGTAGGTATTACGGAAAAGGATAAAGGAAAAAAAGGAAAAAATAAGGATTTATTATTATTAAGGATTTTAAATAAAGATTATTATTAAGGATTTTAAATAAAGATTATTATTAAGGATTTTAAATAAGGATTTTATATTTAAGGATTTATATTAAAGGATGCTCTAGGGGCCAAATAGCAATAATATTCAAAGTAGGTATTATTTATTCCATTAAATGGGTAAAGGTATCAACTCTGCTTTTGCGAATATGAGAGTTATGACTGGCATTTTGACTTATTTTATTAAGCAGAAATCTACATTTCCAAGACAGAAGGATAATCAATTTAAAGTTCAAAAGTAGGAGACCGACTTGTAAGCTATAAAGCTCTCTGGCTCAAAGCCAGTAAAGTTATATTTTCCATGTGCTAAATTAAATAATCATTGCTGTAAGTCTGATTTAATGAAATTTGTGCTAATTTCTCGGAACCACCTTTTGATGCCAACCCTAATATTCCGAAGACGTTACTTAATTCTGAGATTCTTTAGACTGAATTAAAGATGACACACTTAGATAAACGTGACGGTGATAGTCTACTTATCCTATTCCTGATTATAAATTTGTTGCAGATCAAATAGCCAAACGCAGTGACTTTGGCTTTCTCAACCCATTCAACTTGGTGATTCGCTCGGGGCTGTGAACAGGGTTGGATTTAGGTACGTTGAAAATGATAGTACAAAAAATTGAAAAGGATAGTATTTGTGAAAAAATTATAGTACGCTTTAATATTATTAATGTTATATATAAAAATTAATCCCTATTTCCCTTGGTCACGGCATCGCGCGTGCACGGCGGCAGGACCGATTTCACTTACTATTTTTTGTTTTGTTTTTTATGGCGAGAAGATTCTAATGAAAGAAAAAAAAATGAAAAAGACGTTTTATTGCGATAAACTGCAGTCCGTGCGGGTAAAACCACGAGGCGCAGCTAATTTAAAATAGTTTTTAAAATCAACACGTTTATCTAAAATTTTAGTGTAAATTTTGAAAGAATGGCGAAATAAGATTACGGCCGTACCACCATAAGAACAATAAATAAGTCAGGCTATTTGACATCTATGTACTCTATTACTTACTGCATAGAGTGCAGTATGCAAAGTTCCTCTACGATTCACCGGAAATCCCCGGAAATAGTTTATTGATGACAATTGTGTATAATCTGTGGCTATGAAATAATTGACAATGACATTGACAAGTCGTAAACTCCTTCAATTACCACCGAATTCACTATTTTTTGTAATTTTTTTTGGCATTTTTTAGTCTTTTTGTAAAGTAATGAAATTATAGTATTTTTACGTACTATCCATAGATATGGATAGTATATAGTACGAAGCATGAAATTATAGTATAAATACTATAATTATAGTACGAAATCCAACCCTGGCTGTGAAGCTACGCGTAAAGGCGGGGGTAGGTGAGTACTGTTAAAAGTTGATGTCCAAAAACTCTTTCAATTTCATTGAAAGGGCGCCCTGTTGACTGAAGTCACAAATTAAGTTCGCAAGCAGCTTTCTTTGGCATTTGTGGTTAAAATTCAAAATTAGTTTATCAAAATGACCTCTTATATTCAGAAATTGTTTGTCAACAGGCGGTATGCAAAATGTAGTCTATGTATAATCTCAGTACCACCCCCCATTTTTAGCATAATATCTTTGGGTGTACACGTACATGGTACCCAAGTGTCACTAATAATCCGATATGAAAGCCTCGGCGAAACTTAACGAATACAATGTTGGCACCAAGTTTTGGCATCTTTTATTTAATTCTTAATAAGTAACCTGCCCAAATAAACTTAAAATGTATCCTCGCAGAAGTACCAGGACTGACTGCTCTGTGAACTGCGATGGAATAAACGATTAGAAACGTCCAGTAGTTTCGTAGAGCTTGCACGTTGCACGTCTTCTAGCTATTTCCCGCTAGGAATCGGGTCCTTGTTTGCTGGTATTATCATCAAACATTTTGGCACGTTATTAGCCAATTATTGTCTAAACAACAACACTTTCTATTTAGCCATATCGCTCTCTTTCTCCACCGATGCACATGCAGTGAAATGGACTTGGTTACTACGGGATATCGAGTAGCATAAAAAGCAAGCTGTATAACCTGTCACAGGGCTCTGAATGATGATAACGTCGCAGCAGTTTTGGAGCCAATAAATGGCCTTATGCGTGACGGTTGAAAAAGAACTGAAGGTATTTTGATTAAACATTAGCATGGGACACTATCTGTACCGGTAAAATGGTAGCGCCTAATCTTCCAGCAACATCGTATTAAGTAAACGGCGCTGCTATAGCGGCAATATCTGTTAAGAAGCGAAAATAGACTAATCTCGATGAAAGCTGTTTGTTTGTGCCGTTTGGAGAAGACACGCTGGGCCTCTGGAGACCGAGGAGGGCTTTCGACATTTTCAAAGATTTAGCTGGGAGTCCAATCGTGATCAGAATGCTGACCTACATTTTGGAAAAAGGATAAGTCTTACTATTCAGGCAGTGGGATAAGATGGTCTGCATTTTGGACTATCTTTAGATCGTCTTTGAATAGTTCAAACGAAAAAAGTACAAAAACTAATTTCTATCACATTTTACAGGGTCTGAAGGTTGCCGTTTTGCAGTCCACAGAGAACATGCATACACACATTGATTTTTATTCATATACATATATACCTACCACATTTATTTATGACGAAACAAACACAATCCTAAGCTACAACAAATTTGGTTATGATTTGATAAAGCGTTCCGGAGATGGAATAGGAAACTCCATCGAAGGAATGTCAAAATCAGATTTATGACCAACTTCAACAAAAAGGTCCCAAATTTGACTTTTATCAATGATGCATTTAGCATAATTATACTTTAATAAAAATGTTTATAGTTGGCATCAATATCACTTATATAATTATTATTAATTATTATCTTTTACTCCGCGAAAATTAACGCGGTACGTTTTCATAAAGATATTTCATCGCAGTAGGTATTCCGATGTCACAGCACGTTGACAGATGCCGATGTTAACTTTTAATTGGAGACTCAAACAATGATAATTCGTCTAGCAATTTTACTCTTACCGACCAACCTATGAGAATAACAGTACCTACTTATATAAAGTTATTGTTAAAATTAAATCAATAAAAACAAATATCATTGAAACGCCAATATCAAATCGTGCAAAAATATTCTGGAAAGATACATATTTGCGTCACAAGTGAGCACACAAAAGGGCGTTCGACGTTGCGACGCGAACACCTTCAAGATGGAAATAGATATCTATTGATACGATGGTAGACATGTACAGACCTATCCGAGTGATTGTAATGCTGATCGCAAGGCAACAACGGCAAGCAATTTAAACACGAGACGCGATCGTGTCGTGAGGCAATCCAATGTCCTTCCTATCTAATATCGAACTGCAGCGCTGATGGTACTCGTACTCGTAGCGCTTTGCTTTGTAGGTAACAAACTGTAGCTAGCTTGGGTGAGTGCAAGCAAATATTAAAGCAAACATACAGCATATGTACAAAATGTGGTGAATGCTCATGTGAAAGCCTTATCTACCAACAACATGACCTGACATAAATTCATGGCTAGAATAGATCGAAGTCCAAGGCGAAGTATCTACCACTCTGGGTTAACCTGGATTCATGCTTGAACTACCTAATAACATACCTCTCTATATTATAAACTAGCTGTTCCCCGCGGTTTCATCCGCATAGGTAGTTTATCGCGATAAAAAGACTATGTCCTTTATCAGGCTCCAGACTATAAAATATCTGTACCAAATTTCATTTAAATCGGTTCAGTAGTTTAGGCGTGAAAGCGTAACAGACAGACAGACAGAGTTACTTTCACATTTATAATAGTAAGGAACGGATAAGGATAAATATTACTTGACATGCTACGAACAATAAATGAAACAAAAGATTTGCTATACTATATTTACCAGATTGATATTCATACCAGAACTGATTTTTTTTACTCTTAGATTAGACGGTTAAAGCGAATGAAATCTTTGTATATTAAGTACCTAGGCGACAACTTCTCCGTACAAGAATTTGGCACTTGTGCCAAACTTTTCACTGTAAGCGCGAAAGTTCCGTAACAAGTCGTCAATCGTCATAGTCCTTCACAGAAGTACTTTGAGAGTTTCGCTGTTAGATCACGTCAAGTTACAGCATAAATAAAATCAGTATTTTACGTTATGGTTAATGCATCTTTTTAACAGTAGCATTAGTAAATTTACTACGTAGATATAAAAAAATTGAATAAATAGTTTTAATAAGAAATAGATCTAACTGGATGAGTAGGTAAGAAACATTGTTATTTCAACTGACCCATTTTTTACCTGTATACCACCAATACGTCATACAATACACTAAAGGATTTGAAAGGAATTTGCACGTGTTGGATTGCAATTAATTAAATTATTACTACACAAAGGTAACAAAACAACCAGGTGCACTGGATTACGACTTGCAATCGGTATTAACGTCATCTTATTATACCATTTAAGTCATATATACTTATTTGTTACCATATTTAACTGTAATTATTAGCAACTCTCGAGCCTTATTCAAGTTTTCGCAAGACTGACGCATAGCAAGTAGCAACAGATTTTCACACAACATAAAGATTAGTACTATTTTAATAATTACATAGATTACTATGAAATTACATTATCTATATTTATAAAAGAAATTCATGTTAGTTACACTACTTATAACTCAAGAAAGGCTGAACAGATTTGGCTGAAAATTGGTGGGGAGGTAGCTTAGGACCAGGAAACGGACAAAGAATACTTTTTATCTCGGAAAAGGTTCCAACGGTAAGACGCAGGTGAAACCGCGGGGCGCAGCTAGTTTATATATAAAAGATAGTTGTGTTAGTTACACTATTTATAACTCAAGAACGGCTGAACCGATTTGACTGAAAATTGGTGGGGAGGTAGCTTAGAGCCAGGAAACGGACATAGGATATAATTTTTATTCCGGAAAAGGTTCCTATGGGATAACGGGAAGACGCGGGTGAAACCGCAAGGCGCAGCTAGTAATAATATAGAAGGCAAAATCTTTCCACTTAGAGAGGTTGGAGTAAGGCTAGGAAAAAATATTCGATTCTCTGTACTGCCATTTAAAAAATACACTTTGAACTTCTTACTTCCATTATTATTGAAATAATTTTAATTATTTATTTAATAAAAGTAGGTATGTATACTTGATTACATAAACAATATTTTTAAAGAAAAAATATTCCAAATATGGATCTCGCTTTGTCTCGGAAGCTGGGTTTATTGTACTCAATCGAGGACATCGTGCAATCGATAATACAAAAACCGGTTCGCAATCTTTATAAAATATGGTTTTTATTTATTTTGGAGTTTCGGACATCGCTGCCGATACCTTCCCGTTAGGTGCGATTTAAGAAATGTTGTGCAATTCATTTTCTACATCGCACTGCAACTTTTTCAAATTTTCATAATGTATACTGTGCCCTAAAATGGGATCCTACCTGCATTGGAAGTTTCTGTGCTGTTTTTAGAAGGAAAAACCAAACCATAAACCACTTATTTTCTATGAGTAAAAATGCTTGGAACTGGCAGGTTCATAGAAGCGCACGTCAAAACTGCATCTAATGGTATTAAGAAGTCAATACCACAAAATTTTGACTTGTGCGGTGTTGTTTGCTAGCCGACGATATATACACCCACAAACTTTGGCATCTGTAATAGTAGTCTATATATGACTAAAATATGAGTGGAAAGTTAAATTTTAAAAGAGTTATAAATGTATCTACGAGGGGAATGGTTTACGGCTAGCGAACCAGGGTCGTCATATTGCCCACTGAGTGTGCTCCGAGTTATGCCTCGCAATCCATAGATGGGAACTGACCTGTGTCATTTTCATATAACAGGGCGCTTTTGCATTAATTTTAACCCTCGTATCGTTTGCTGCTGCAAACATCTGACTATCTCATGTGTCAATACTTACTATAATCCATAATACATACTCAAATACGGCTAATTTGTTTTTTGAGGAATATCATATTTTAATACTTATTACCTTATTCCGGGCGAAGACAAGTTATCAGTATTGTAACTACAATACTTTGTTTTATGGTATACCTACTAGCTGCGCTGAGCAATTTCACCCGCGTCTTCCCGTTATCCCTTTTCCGGGATAAAAAGTATCCTATGTCCGTTTCCTGGTTCTTAGCTACCTCCCCGCCAAGTTTCAGCCAAATCGGTTCAGCCGTTCTTGAGTTATAAGTAGTGTAACAGTAACTAATACGACTTTCTTTTATAAAAATAGATATAGATATATAAGCGCGGCTAAGTGAAAAACTACCGAGGAACCGGGTGCGGTTTTTGCGAAAACTAACTACGAACAAAAGCGGACAGTGAAAAACTTAACAGCCGCACCCGCAGGCGACTGAGAGGAAACAAGTACCTACCAATCTAGAAGTAACGAAACAAAAAAAATCAAATAACCAAGCCAACGTTTACCAATAAATGACTTGAAAGCCTTTTCAGTATTGTATTTATTATTTTATTTACTAACCGTGTTGACGAGTCTTTGTTCTGAAAAAATACATTTTGGGAACCTTGCCCAAAGTATATACATACCTAGAAACAACAGAAATTCCCCACTGTATATTTAACCGTTTCAACTACATAGACTTTAATTTTATCTAAGATTAGAAGGTATTATTTATTGTACTAAAAAAATTCAATCGCAATGTGAATATTCAACTGGCTGTTACGAGTGTTAAATGTATTGTAATTAAATGATAGAATTGTTGTTTACATAGTAGGTTAGGTTATCTACTATCTGTAGCATTTACGGATCAGATCTAAACTGTTTTAGATTAAAAGAGTTGATTTGTCCATATATAGAAACAAACAAAAATTTTCGTTGTGGTAGGACTCTCTTGCAGATTTCGCCTGGAGAAATACCACACTTTCGCCAGCTATTCAAACGTCAAGCAGTTCTTTGTAAACATTACCATGTCCCGAATTTATGGGCAATGTTTGCCATTGAAATTATAGGGCATACAATCTTTTATCTAACATCTTCTATCGCAGTGCATCGCCGCGCATGATTTAGGACTATTGAAGTTCAAAATTCTCCTGGAACTGAACTGCAATGGGCAAGCGTGACGGGTAAGCCTAAGATGGTAACATCGGGCAAGCAACTTGCTCGTCTCGTCACTCAGTTGCATAAACAATGTTTTACAACGTAATTACAGCGTAAATCCAAAGACATTTTGTTCACATCAGTTGAATTAATGCACATTGTTCAAAAATGTCTTTAGAATCGTTTTCCGATAATGTTTTTGCAGTCGCGATGTAGGCAGTCCGCACACAACGAGATCAGTGCTGTCGATCATGTTGGACAAATTGCCTCATCTGTCACTGCGCGTTACACATTCTCTGGTTCACACATTGCTTCTGGCGCGGCTCGATTTCAGCACACAAATAGTCTGTTCACGAATATGTGACTTTTACAAATTTAAACAAGTAGCTCTAAAATTTCGCGTTTGCTCTGGAGAAAATACTTTACTCTAAGATAAACGTGCATTGCTCTTGTAATCATTTGCAAATTTATCATTGTTATTGCTGGTTTTTTCACTACGAGGACTTACAAGGCAGTTTTTGATTGTAACACACCTCAAAGCAGCGTTTGAATACAACACACCTGATGTTAGGTAATGATGTGGTCGAAGGTGGTGCCACGCTACACCTGGATTGAGAACTGGCTCTCCAGTGAGGCTGCCGGAACACACTGCTAAGTGCTAGGATGGTAGCTAACCAGGTGAGCACTCCACCACCAACTATCCTTGAAGATATTGAAAATAATCTTGAAGTGACGTAAACAAGGTTACGAAATACAGTTGTCATGTATCGAAAAATACCAAAACGAAAAACAAACTACAAATATCAATGTAGCTGTAATTTTTGGATTTACTCTAGAGACGCACGAAATAAATAGCAAGGATAAATCGAATTAGAATGAAATATATAATAATGAAACAATGAATAAACTCCTTTTGTAACTGCTTGATTCAATATTGGCAACACAATTTGTTCAACGTTATTGAGTTTCGTACAATAGACAACCCATAATGATTTTATTAATTGTAGCTCTACATTGCTCACAAAGGGGAGGGAACAACAGATTACTGTAACGCTTGTGCATTGGGTGTAAAATATGTTACTGTGATCCCCTATATTGTTGGATTAGCTTTATTGATGTCCGCTGACAAAAATATTTTATACAAGTGAACACAATATTCATAAGCAGTTCTATAAAAGGTTCGTGACACAATACATACAACAATTATTTTTTAACGGTCACTTCCGGCCGTCATTAGTGCCGAATGCCGATGCAAGACGGCTGCGGATCGCTTTTGAAATTATAAAAATCAAGCGTTTTCGGCAAACTTATGAGTGTATTAATGAAAAATTGAGGTACCTACCTAATTATTGGGGCACTCAAGAGCGTTCTATATCCTTGTTAAATATTAACGGAATTGACTAAGTCTGGTACATTTTTGACTTAGCGTAGGGCAGTGATTGAGCTATATACCACTTACTACGTTTGGTTGATTCTATTCACTCATGAGCCAGTTAACTCACGCGTAAATACGTAATGACGTAATAGTCACTTCAGTGTGCGTTTAACCAATTGTGCTGTGAATGCTGCGTCGTCGTACGCGAAACCACACCGGTGTCCGTGGGAGTCCGTATTGCATCTGCCAATGCAATGTAATAGTAGTAATAGCACACGTACATTTACGCAGAATAAGAAACACGTAGGTACCAAACGATTAGGCTCCATGAAGCGCTCGCTGATGTCCCAAGCTATTTCAAACTAGCGTACTACTTTTTTGGCAAACAATCGCGAGATTAAATACCGACTTAAACTCTCTACGGGGTAACATTTCCACCCGAAAGCGTTGTCGTAAGCCCAAATCTATGAGAATAGGCTCTTTGTGACCGCCTCATTGTGTGCTGCCACTTCAATGAAGGGTTCCGCACACCCACGATCCTCTTTACACTGGAGTTCACAGAACCAATTTTTATTTTATTAAGGTCCTTGTCGTCGAAAAGTGTAGACACCGTCCATGATAACCCTTTTATCAAATTACGAACTTGAAATTCAAGAAACTGCGTAAAAGTGAATCTATATTAAACGTAACCTTTTTCGGGTTAGAAAAAGAAGACAGAGTGAAGAAATAACCGTACAAAGCCCACGTAATCCAGGCTTAGGAAGCCGCTATGGCTGCGAACCCGGTGCGGATATGTAAGTATACACAGGTCGCTCTATATCTACCAAATTCTCTTCTACCTGAGTGTTCATCGATAAGTAAACGGCGCCGGCAAAGGTCAGGCTAATGTATTACAAAATATAATACTCACACGAGAGTACGAGTAAACATATCACCCCACTTTTTGTAACAAAAATAATTTTGTTTTAGTAAAAAGCGTGTGGTTTCAAAAACAGTAGCAACGACAATGGTTCCAAATAACCTTTGTTGTTAACAATCCATACCCTTGTGCCAAGAGTAGTTATGATATATCCTACTAATCCTACTTCCTATCCTACTAATATTATAAATGCGAAAGTTTGTGTGTGTGTGTGTGTGTGTGTGAGTATTTGTTACCGTGGTAACAAACGATACATTTGATACGTGTATCACCGTAATTACTATACTGATTTTTATGAAATTTAGAATGTAGATAATTTATACCCTTTTTTTTTTTTTTTAAAACCACCTAACGCCTTATGTCGGGGCTACGGGTACGCGTTAGAACTCTTCCGCGGCCCCGACGGCGATGAACCTGCAATGGGTCCCACCTCAGTAGGGTGATTTCACCCTGGTTTACACTAGGGCGCGCTGATTTGCACGCGCCACCTCGGGACCTATGACATCATCGGCGACGAACCTCCCCAGGTCCGTCGCCTAGGCCCCAGTTAGATAATTTATACCCTGGATTAACACCTTAACCTGGCTACTATCTATCTCGGAAAAAGGGTCCTGCGGGATAACGGGAAGACGCGGTTGAAACTTGGGGGCACAACTAGTTTATAATTATATAAGAGGAGTTTCTTATCAATTTGTGTCAGATACTATAACCTAGATTACTTATTTGCCTTTTTTGTTTACTGAACATCTTTGACTAAAAACAGTAAAAACAAGCGCAAGCTAGGCCAACACCATGTTAAATTTTCAGGACAGGAAAATTGAATTTCTATAAGTATATTACCTTCAGAAAACACAACAAAACAATTTCCATCGATTTTCTAAAGTTTCGGTCCTATTTTAATGGAGTCTTCATTAAAAGTGTTTGGTCATAGATTGACGAATGATTGATTTTTCCTGGAACGACTGATATAAGAATTGAATGGATTGGCGATTTGCAATAAACGTTATATCAATCGTAACAAATAAGCTTTCTCCGAGCCCTTTATTGCCACCATTACTCGATTGATGACAAAATTTTGTAAATCGGCCGGAGGCGAGGGCGGAAACATCGCTAATTGAATTTAGAATTGCTTTGCTTCGAATTGGGTGACTTTAAGGTTGTTCGCCACCTCGTTTGACGCACAAATTGGCAACCCACTTTTGGATATCAAAAATAGAATGTTATTGGTACTTCGTATTTCCCTTTTCATTCGAAGCTGCAGGTAAACATAAGCTGGCGTGTGATTAAGGAGTACAAAAATGATTTAAGGAGTAATTTATGCGATCATGATTGTAATCAACATTTTTTTTTGTTTTTTTATCTATTTTATATTTTTACAGCGTTTTGACACCACGGTGAACCACCTAGCGTTAAAAGAACGCCGTGATAAACAATGAATCTGAAATCAGCTCCATACAAAAACGCAAGCGAGCTGACTAATGCCGTAAGGTCGTATGCGTCAAAAAAAGGTTATTTTCGTTCCAAATGAAAACTATGGTTAATTTTATAGAGCTAACTAAACCTGTAGTTCTTTGAAGAATGTGTATGTACATACACACAAAAAAAATCAACTCTTATATCGGTTTTGTATGCCTGTAAAATGAAAATCTTTTTTTAGAGGGCTGTTTTCGATCATTGTTTCTCTGCTATGAAAGTTAATAATCAATCGTGTTATCTTTCCGACAATTTGATATCAAAAACATGATCTTTAATGTACCTACATAAATATTAGCTCTGTATGTTTTGTAATTACTGAGAAAAAGGAGATCGCTGCAGCCATGAGCCAATATTGCCAATTCCTCGTCTTATGGTGGCGTGTGTAAATTACTCAGTGAGTGAGAGTGTGTCTCTGATTGTTACATTTTCGCGCCTC
Organism: Opisthograptis luteolata; assembly: GCA_931315375.2. Lineage (NCBI taxonomy): Eukaryota > Metazoa > Arthropoda > Insecta > Lepidoptera > Geometridae > Opisthograptis > Opisthograptis luteolata. The sequence continues at coordinate 10,190,466 of OV928033.1, forward strand.
AACGACTGAACAAAACTTGATGAAAATTCGTATGGAGATAGTTTGGAGCTTGGGGAAGAACATAGAATTGATATAACGCGATAAACTGTAGTTAACGCTGATGAAACCGCAGCTTGTACTAAAAAATAAATTTACCTTAGCTTCAAACGTGATGCCATAGGCGAAAGCTTCATCAGGATGCAAGGGAATTCTTGTGTCGTACTCGTCGTTGGTCACAAGATCGTACTCCTGCTTCTTGGCTGTCATTTTCTTCTTCCACTTTAGCAGCTTCATCGGCGCCCGCTTCCACGATCTTGCCTTCAGCACCACTCGGATGTAACGAGCCTTCTGTGTCTTCTTAAACATTGGCGCTCATTCTCCGTACACTCTTTGTTTTAAACGAATTCCAACTCGCTTTAACGAATCGAGACCTGAAACAAAATATGTCAAGTATAGTGTCAATGATAATAACAAGCGTCTTCGTTTATCTCACGACGTTAAATTAAATTCGCGTTAATTCGAAGATCTGTCTGATCTATAATTTGATGACTATCACCTAACTCAAGGTTTTCTTATCATAGATCACTTATATCTTTAAGTTAATACTTCTGAGGATGTTGAAGCCGGTTTCAAATTTCGTATCTATTTTCTATATAGGTCATTTACGATCAAAATCGACATGTTAAACTTTAAAACGTCGCGGAGACTTATTTTATCATCAATTATTAGTGCAAGCGCTACAAAAACAAACATTATTAGTTTGTTTTTTTTTATCAAACATTTATTGTGGTCGATAGTGCAGTCACCATTAACGTGAACACAAATTATTACCCTTGTTTTCCCATTAAGTTTCAACTAATGGCCTTATATTGAGGTCAACGAGGCAAGCCAGACTGCATCGGCTAATCAAACGTTAATTGACGATTGGGGGCTTCATATATTTGCCACTTCAAAGTGACAGGCCACATTTCCCCTTTCAATCAGACGAGCCACTAGCGTATTTATGCTGACTGTTGACCTTAGTTCTAATTTAAATCGCCCCGGGGACCACGTTTCCGAACCGATATCTTTTATTTTATGTAGTTCAAATTTGACCTTATTTTTTTTATATGAATTGTACGACAGATATAACTAATACAAATTTTTTATTGCTTGAACTACGTATGCGAATGCATATCACTTTTTCTACAAATATAACAATTATCCTTATTATATTGTTATATATCACTAAATGTACCATCACAGATTAATTGAAGAGGCTCTGGCACCTAAAAACTCTCAGATGTAACTGATCATATAGCTCATTTTAAATCGATCAGTCGTGTGACATAAATATCAAGAGCATCAGCAGCCATGTTTGCAATGTAAATAAACTAGTACAACCGCGTACAAGCTACTCAGTTTGAAATTAGTCGCTTGTTCCATTGACCCGTTGTAAACATTAATGTGCGGGTTGTGGGGTCAGGCAAACAATACAGCTTCATAACTTGCTTCAGACGTAGAACATAGTTTGCTGATGAGTAATTACACACACTTGACTTACTGTGTGTTCCACTTATATGAAACTATATTAGATGACCTCCATGTCATGTTGCCAGGTAAAGAAAATTTATAGATAAATAAGTTAATCGCCGTGGATTCGTCCATATCATATGCTGAGCCAAGTCCTTTTTTGGAGGCACTGTACACAGCAGCAGTGTTCGCACCATCACATAATGTTAATGGCTTATGTTATTGTTTTTTGTGCGTTTCTTTCTCTTGGTATTGCGTGCAGTTTACCCAGTCTTTCTATCTCTCTCTATCTCACACTATTTCTCTCTCTAATAGCGATGAATTAAAAGTTACATTTTTTAGAGCAGAGTTTAATGTTTTTTTATTTATTATTATGCCACTTACAGGGTAGCTGATGACCCTGCGGTCCAAGATGGCACCACGCTACAACTGGACTTAATCAAACTTTCATTAGTCACACAATCACTAGTCACTTTGGGCTATTAAAAAGTTAAGGAACAAAACTAGTTCCTTAGCTTCAATTCTATACAAATGAGAATAAAAATATTTAAATAATACTGAACAGATTCATTCTAATAAACTATTGTTTAAATATAATTCTAGAAGTTCAAAGTTTATAGCTATGATGCAGAGATGAAACGTGAAGTATCGATTTCATATTAAGTCAAAATTTAAATTATACGATTATTAGATGTTATTAGTACTAGAATAAGACTTAAGTATACAACATACAATTCTACTCTTATTGAATTTAGCTTTCACTATAATATGAATAAGCCGTAAAGTTGTTTGTAAGTATTTATACTCGTCTAATATTATGTGCGTTTTAGAAGGTAGATAATCTCCGGAACCGCCTGATCTTATTATAAAATTCTCAGTTACAGTGTTCTTTACTTTCATGGATACATATGGTAATTGTGATTAAAATACTATTTATTTAACAAACTATTGTATTTTTTTAATTTTTACTGACAAAAAGCTTTGGTACAACTAAACACAATGTACCTAATGCAAAAATGATAATTTCTTTAGTTTTAAAAATTAGCTTAATTTAAACGGTTTTGAAAAACTTCGCTCGTGCTGTTAAAATGCGAATCATTTGTAGAAAATAGATCAAAACGTAAGAAACAATAACCCAAAGAGACGAAGAGGGTGGAAAAGTTGCAAACTGCCAAACACCTTTGTAACTAGATCGATTGAGAAGTTATTACGAGCTACTTCATCGAAGTCCGGGAATATTAATTAGTTTCCACATTCCACAAAGTTTACGTCTCGAACAGCAACGTCAAGGTGTTTGTAACTCCGAACCGTGTCAATGTGGCCAAAGTTAAACCGCAGGATTGTTATGTTAAACTCCGAACAGAGATGAAATAACGCTTTGCTATTAAAACGCTAATAGAGGCCTCGATCCTTAGAGTGGCGTCCGGTGTTCTTAGATTAATTAGCAATTTAGCACAGAGCTAAACAGAGACATTAGTCGTGCCTTTCAGAGCAAAAAATATAAAAATGTGCATGCCACGGCATAATGTAGAGGCGCATTATTAATAAAAACAAAAAATCGTTTATTTCAGGCATAGCAATATTTATGTATTGCAACATAGAGTTTTCAATTCACCGTAGGGGCGAAGATTACCTTTGTCCTTTGGCTGTCTCAAGAAAATCTGCTCCAGTACCTACCTATTCCGCAAATAAATCGCCTAAATTCAATAATAAATAACAACTTCTCAAAAATAATTCAATTTTTTGCTGTACAGACAGTGAAGCTGACTGTAACTCTTAGAGCCTACTATTACAATATTATTTAACAGAAATGCAAAGCTATATTTCTTTCACGTTTCATTTTATAATATTATAATACTTAGAATATAAACTTATATGAAAGACCTCAAAAGGAAAACCTTTATAATTTAGATTTAGAAGGATCAATCTAATAAGCCAAATGGAGGTAAACACAGACGAATTTTTCCTTTGCTCTGAAACGCTTTCAGAGTACAGTAACTGTGAGGGTAATTCTTTATGATAGTTTAATGAAGCGCCACACATTAAGCTTTGTCGAGGTTGGAGATTGACTGGGGCAAGATTAAATCAAGGTTCGCTTTCATAGTGAAACGATTCACAACAATGGATCATTGAATTAATATCAAGTTAACTTCAGGTGACTTTGCTAGAATGAACTAAATATTATATTTCGCTAGATATGTAGAGATATAGATGTGTAAAAACAAACAACCTCCCACCCGGTAAAAAAGATCCTATTAAACTGGGATTGCCTGTTCAAATACATATTTCACAATCTATAGTTTTTTTAGAATAGTTTTCTGTCCATGTTATAGGACTGGAACAAACAAAACGTGGGTGTCACATTCGACCATATCGTCTTCATCACTCAAAATTAAGTGACGAAACCTTGTGACTGTAAAACATATAAATTTGACTTATGTTTTTTTACAACTACTTACACTTTACCACAAGTCACATGATGTTAAGTGACTATGTGGTCGAAGATACACCTGAACTGGCTCTCAAGTGTGAGACTATATACCGTAACATACAGATGGCTAGTTTTAAAATAATTTGTATTTGTTTTTGTTTGTAGGGATAGATTCGGAAACTTAAAGAAGAAATATGTGGTCGGAGCTACCAACCAGCAAAAGCTTAGCTATGCGGCTCCTACCGTGACGTTTACCACAGCAAGCTAAAAGATAATCCTACAAATATTAAAAACGTGAAAGATTGTAAGCATGGATGTATGAATGTTTGTTAATCTTTCTCGTAAAAACTACTGAACTCATCTGGATGAAATTTGGAAACTAAATAGCTGACACCCTGTATATAAACATAGACTACTTTTTATCCCAGTTCCTACGGGATAAAGTTAAGACGCTGGTGAAACCGCGGGGCGCAGCATGTGTAATATAATAAAAGATACGTGCCGAATTTGAAGTCTGTACCTACTCGTGTTATGGAGGTTTTGAGTGAGTGTGATTGTGATATACGTAGGTAACATCTTACAATTCTGTCGGCAAAGTAACATCTTCTAACTCCATTTCTTTCCGGCAGACAGTATATGAGAGTATAATATGTAGGTTTCAATAGGATGTCGAACCAGTTGAGGCAATCATTCGCGCTACCACTTTTTAAGAGCCGTCAGAATAAATTTTATCATCGATTCCTTGAATCTTCTAACTCTTTTGAATAGCAGTAAGGATGGCTACCCCTTCCTTTAGATAGTCTAAAAACACTTGACCTCATTTGTCTCTGAAATAGGTATAGTCAGCATGAAAATTGACATGCCTCAAAATTTAAGCAAGTCTTATGAATACTTTGAGTTAAAACAAACATTTTTGTTATTATCGTACTTCTTATATAACATCAAAATAATTATTATATTGAAAATACCCTATGAAATTCTAACGCTCGAATCGCTAATGAATATGATTGAAAAAGACATATAAAATTTGTTGGCATGCCATAATTATAATATGAACTTCTTAGACCGCGGCAAAGAGGTTGACCTTCATCTATTTTGGTTGAAACTCCACCCAGATAGATCCAATGCGTTATTCAAACATTAAAAAGTTACAGTGGTTCGCGGGATTGCCAAATATAGTTCATTTATACTTTCTACCCACACAATTTCCAACCACACTTGTGGGCAACGCATCGACTGCACCTGCAATGTTTTATTGTATTGAATGACGGGAATTATCATTTTACACTATACGTTTATCATAGACTAGCTGGGCCCTGCAGTTGGAACCGCGTGGACTTACAGTTTATCGCAATAAAACCAATTAAAAGCAATTTTTGTGACCACTCATATTAATTCCAGTACCAATAAATTACCTAAAATATTCGATGTTATTGTTTAAATTGATATGTATAACTGTTTTATTTATGAATCGATTGAAATAAAACAAACACTATATTTTAAGTAAAGCTTACTACAACACATTAAAGAAAACAGCACCCAAATCGGTTAAGCCGTTTCTGATCTACAGACAAAACTGTAAAAATCATTGTTTTGGGTTCTATTAGTATATTACGTTGGTTAAAGGCCCTCAATAATAGTTTTTCTCATTTGTCTTTCATTTAAAGTTCTATTATGGTATAGATTGAGTACAGAATCTACATGTTTAAGTTTTGTTTTAAACAAAGTTCTGCCATTTATTTTGTTCATTTTTTTGAAGTCGCGTGTGTGAAAAGATTATTGATTAGCGCACCTACAAGTAATAGATACAAATGAAACCGAGGCTGCGCGTGTCGTGGCTTTAATTCAGCAAGGGTTGAGTCAACGTGTCGTAGCCAGAACACTTGATCTTAGCCGATCTTCCGTGCCCCGAGTTTACAGAAGGCTTCTAAGACTGGTCTGTATCAAAGAAGACCATGATCGCTTTTTTTTGTTAAAAGTACACTTCGTAATCGACATCTTTCAGTAGTACAAGTTATGAAAACTATAAAAGTTTTCGTAAACGTCAAAATTTACTACCGCCAACTTGTCAAAGTGGCAACTTCTACTGTCTAAATTCAAAAACTAACTCGAAAACTTTGTTGGAATACGATATACGATATAAAATAATCCGTATTAAGTAAGGTGCGCTGAAAAAAAGATGTTTGGAAGGAAACGAAAACTTTTATAGTTTTTGTAAACTATCAAAACCTGTACTAGGGGTACCTACTGGTGTTGAATTTCAGCAACGGCTACGCGAGAAACGCGGACTTGCCATGATATACTAAAGCCAGAAGAAGCATATAACGTAATAACGTCATCGAATAAATCAAATGTTTTGTTAAATAAATTCTATAGTGCTGATAAGGCATCTTAGTATTAAATGGTCTCTTAGGCCACTGCCTCACTTGGTGCTAAGTATGACGACGTCAATGATAGAGTATGCTTGCTTAGAAGATACCTATTCGCTCTTCACTTGAAGGTTCCCAAATTACTGTTATCGGGAAACAGAGACGCTGGCATGCATGGTATTCTACTCCTTCCCGTTCGAATAAAAAATGATGAAGCGAAACGGTTTGTGAGGGTCGGTAGATTGTCAACCGTATACGGATATATTGTTTCCCTACGTCTTGTTGACAGATGGTAAAAGTAGGAATATAGTTTATTTGATATAAATATATTAAAAACTAGCTGGTGCCCGCAGCTTCGCCCGCGTGGATGTCGGTTATCGCGACCAAAAGTAATCAAGAAATTTTGATCCAGTTCCCGCAACCCATGAGAACCTATTCCAGGAATAAAAAGTATCATATATATTATTCCGTCCTATTATCTATTCCTGTACCAAATTTCAGCCAGATGAATTTCCGAAATTATCCCGAAGAAGATATAAAAAAATTGAGCTTTATAATTTAACGAATTTAGGGTACTAATTTATACACCTGCACTTCCTGTTATCTGCCCAAGTAACCACAAACCAAACTCTATATTCGCAGGATGTTCTTACCTGTACTATATAGGGGGCATGCACAGAAAAACTTTCAGCTTTTACATTAAAAAACGAAGGTCTGGCTGTCGTAGGCTCTGGGTCTATATATCCACACCATTAATACTTTTTCTACTACATATCGAAACTATTTCATAAAAAAAAACAAATCTATGCAAACTCTTTGCTTCCCAAGTTCCCACGTGTCCAAATCTTTAGGCTAAGCGTATATTGAGACGCAATCGATGCAGTGCGGGGCAGCGCTGATTTTTTGTAATATATATGCATAAGCAAAGATCAGCATACGATGTTTCTTTTTTCTTTTTGCGGCAACATATACTATTTTTCAAAATTAAGTTAGTGCGTATTAATCAATGCGTAGGATAGTATTTATATCACACGTTCATACATAACACGTATTTTAATAATAACATATAGTTTAAAAAACTAAAAAAAACACTTTAAAAACGCACTGAAAAATATAAAATAATTAAAATGACTTGTATTAGTTACGATACAATGGTTAATTCAAAAAGTGTAGAGCGCTTTTTGGTTGTGTGTACTTTTATTTACCCAGTAAAAGAAGCGCTCCACACTTTTTGAATTAACCATTGTATCGTAACTAATACAAGTCATTTTAATTATTTTATATTTTTCAGTGCGTTTTTAAAGTGTTTTTTTTAGTTTTTTAAACTATATGTTATTATTTTTTTACTTTTTAGTCGTTTGTTACCAAGTCCAATCTATTTGACTCATCAAGACGAATCATATGAGCCCAAACTCGAGGGGTTTACTAGTAACCACTGCAGAGATCCCCTACCCACCTTCTGGTTTCATCATCAGACTCTCGTCACCAAGTTCAATCTATTGGACTCATCAAGACGATTCATATGAGCCCAAACATGAGGGGTTTGCTAGTAGCCACTGCAGAGATCCCCTACCCACCTTCCGGTTGCATCATCAGACCCTCGTCACCAAGTCCAATCTATTGTACTCATCAAGACGATTCATATGAGTCCAAACACGAGGGGTTTACTAGAAGCCACTGCAGAGATCCCCTACTCACCTTCCGGCTGCATCATCAGATCAGGTCGATGATACCAAATTATTGCATTGTCACCAAGATTACATACACATACAAAGTTTCAAGTCGATACGACAATTAGAAGTAGGTGAAAATTGACTTCTAAGATTTGATTACATTGTTAGTTAGTTAGTTAGTTAGTTAGTTAGTTAGTTAGTTAGTTAGTTAGTTAGTTAGTTAGTTAGTTAGTTAGTTAGTTAGTTACAAGTCAAGCTAATAAAAGTGTTTTAAAAAAGCATGAAGACATAGAAGCAACGCTATTATAAACTGTAACTAACAATAACTCACTAATTAACACAAGTTTCGAGCTTAATTTGGGGCTAGGTCAATTTGTGTGAAATTGTCCCAGATATATTATTATTATTTATTATTAATTTCATAATCTAACACTAATACTGAATAAAAATCTATAGGATGGTAAATAGCCTCCTCCGAAATAGTAAACGTTATCGCGCCAGAAAAAAAAGAGAAAATCACCAGAAAAGTACCTGCCGGTCGTTGCTTGCCTCTTCTTTTGCTGGTGCAAGAAAGTTAGAACAGACGTAGCTAGTTATTAGTTTGTCTTTTTAAAGTGATTAAATGTTGTATAAGTTTAATATTAAACCCAGTTTATTCGTCAACTTGAATACTGTTCTTGATACCAGTTTTTTGTACCTTATTACAGTGTATCTGTGTAATTTACAGCATCGCTCATGGACTATGCCATGCGCTTCCGTCGCCTGCGTCTCAACATACGCTTACCCTTATTGTAGCCCGCAACATCAACGTCAATACCAAGTAGTTCTAAGTAAATAAGGTATAATAAGATCATGTCTGCTACACACGTAACGATATATCGTTACAAATTTAAACGTCTTGGGTTTGATTAGAGCGTATAGTGTAATCACTAACTTAGGATTAAATAGATGGCTCTATATTATTTTATTACAGTGTGTTGATTTTTGATTTCGAACATCACTAATCACAATCATCTAGCTAGCGGTCCCGGGTTCGAATCCCGGTAAGGGCAAATATATGTGTGATGAGCACGAATATTTGTACCTGAGTCTTGGATATTTCTATCTATATAAGTATTTATTTCTCTATATAAGTATGTATATCGTTGTCTAGTACCCATAACACAAGTTTCGAGCTTAATTTGGGGCTATGTCAATTTGTGTGTAATTGTCCCCGATATTTATTTATTTATTTATCTTTTGATTTTCGTTTTTGTAGCTCTGTATAAAATGTTCTAATATTTTTCTTCTTTCAATTTTCGCGCGGACGCGTCTTACAAAGAGGTCTTTTTTGTTTGCTCGTGTCCGACGTCAGTTTTATTGCAGCAAAACACACGCTACCATCAAAATTATGCAAATACGGTCAAGTCGATCAACAATGATTTATCGAACAGAAAATGTTACTGCCGTCGCTCATCTGCGCAAACCAGAAATTCTACAACGATTTTTCAGGCACACTTTCGATATAACCGGAGATCGGTTAGCAATTAGAACAGATACATCGCTACGATAAATTATTACGTGTGTTGTTATTACGTGTAAATTATTACACCAATAATTGTCATGCCAATAATATTCTTCCTGACATGTAAACAATTCAACAGAATGATGCCTAGCAACCATGTAAAAGATTTCGAAAAATTTCGTTATATTAGATTTTCCCACGGAACCCATGCATTATTCCGGGATAAAAGTAGCCTATATTACTCTCCGGCGCAAAAACTATCTTTATGCAAAATAATACCCTGATTCGTTGTTTTGTTACGCCGTGAAAGCCGAACAAACCAACAGAAAAACACACTTTCGCATTTTCATAAATGTGGGGATGGGGATGGTGATAGGGGTAGCTGCGGTTCGCGTTTACACCCATGGTATTTCCTACTATCCCGCAAGAATCTTTTTCCGGGTTAAAAAGGAACCTATATGCTATCCGGGCTACAATAATCTAATCGACTCGACCAAATTTCCGACGTGATGCTTTAAACTGATATAACTTTTTTATTTATGAACCGATTGAAATAAAACAAACACTATATGTTAAGTGGAGAAAACCACAATATATTAATGAAAACCGCATTCAAATCGGTTAAGCCGTTTCTGAGATTAGCGCGCACAAACAAACAGACAAACAGACAAACAGACATACAGACAAACAGACAAAAATTCTAAAAACCATTGTTTTGGGTTCTATTGCGTTAATAAAGGCCCCCAGTAAAAGTTTTTCTCATTTATCTTCAATGTACAGACAGTGATGAGTTACAGATTTATTATATGTATAGATATATACTAAAAACAATGAACTAAAAAAACTAATACAATAATTATATTATTAAAAGGAGTCCCTTTAGGCAAGGTTCCGAAGATACTGGCAGCGTTTCCCCTTTGGATGGCTAGACTAATTCTTTGTCAGAGGTTCTTTGTTCTTTGTGCCAGCTCTTCGGTCTCCTGATGGTAAAATAATGTAGTTTTTTTTGGATTTCCGTCACAGGATTAGCGTATTTGCCATTTGCTAATGTCAAGTATTAAATATTTCAAACTCTGAGAGTAGAATCAAGTATTAATGATGATGATGATGAGATGATGGGACCCAGCAACAAGTCGGGTCACAAAGAGTAAAGTGGTGGAACTTTACTTAACCTTTACACTGATTTTTTTGGAGCAACTAGAAATGTCACTTTCGCAACTTTATTTCTATTTTCCTCACTCGTACACATTAACGAACACAAAATGTTTAATGATCCACCAATACCACACATTATCACTCTAATTAACACAAATTTTGAAAATAAAAATAAAATTTTCACGTTGACAGTTAAATTGCCGTCAAAAAACTGTGGTTATGTATTATTCTATCGCACACTTTCAGAAATGTAACCTACAAACATTAACGTACAAAGACTACAAAGGGATAAACATCAAGTCTAATGCAAACGGGATGAGAAAAGTGACTGGGTGTGCACTGAATGAGGTTTCGTTTATAAACAAACTAAAACAATTTTATGTCATATGTCAATAACATACAGTACAGTTTTGCTTGCAACAATTTATCAGCTTGAGTGGCTTCGAAGTTCGACCGTGTCACAAACACTCGTGTCACTCACTATTTTTGCGTTTTAGACCTCTATTTTTGGCCGCTTTTGGGCCAAGGACCCAAGTCCTTCTCATTGTATTTGCACGTCAATCCCTACGTAGTCGTTAAAAGTTTTGGTGGCAAATGTTTTTGTTGCATGGTACAGTGAAAACCTTGGTTTGAAATATGTTGAATACTATGTATATACATACAATATTTAGAAGACCTCTTGTATTTCACATAAAATATGGACTGGCTTTTTAAGAATAGTAAACGATAATAATACATGATACTTATTTAAATATAGCTGTTTTGTTTATGCCATTGTTGGCATTCATTTATTCATTCATCGTGGCATCATTGCATGGCAAGCAACAATGGCTATTTATTCCTTGAGAGCTATGAAGACAAACTAGCACCAGCACTTATAATTAAAAGTTATCGTTACACTTTAGCTGCAAATAATGTAGTGGGGTTCCACTACATTATTTAGGGTCGTAACCCTAGGAAGATATAGCAAAAGTGGACTATGTAGTGCTTTGTTTGACCAAGGAGAAAGCGACGGCATAAGACAAACCCTACCTGACATGCGTGCAGGACGGATCGCATTAATATTATTATTTTTATTGAAATGAAACAAAATCATTTGCGAGATTAAGACATCAATAAAGCTTATTAAATTTATGAAATGTCAAAGTAAATTCTCTCCGATACAACCTCCCTACAATATAAATCTGTGAAAAAATAGGAGCCTATGAATTCTAATGATGGTAAAAACATCGTTAATTAAGTACACTAAGCGACTGGACTATAAACTATGAAAAATATGCTTGTTAGAAGCTTGTTTTTAATATTCTTTACAATTAAAATCAGTAGATAATTTTGTAACCAGAACCTATTGCGACCACGAAGTTTTACTTTGTGCTAAATGGCCGCCAGGTTTGAATATAAAATTCAGCTAAATTGGCGGCAGAGCGTCCCGTAGTGACTAGATTCGTAGTCTAAATTGAGCTCTCTATGAAATTTGGACGATGTTAGAGTGAAATATCCACTATGTTGGTCAATCAGTATCATTTATGTACACTGCGTTGCTCCAATGGCAGTGAACAAAACGACGCATGGCCAAACAATACATGCATGTGATGCATCTCATTAACAGTGTGCACGAGTTGCACAAGGTAGTCAGCCGTTCACATAAAGGTGGACAAAGGCATCGCCCACAAATGACCCAAAGTGACAACTTTCACTCGTAACACACACAACTATTTAAGATTTTTTATAATCAAGTCAATAGTTCATAATAAACAAATTTCCTAGTACCAGTCAGTAGACTAATGTTTGTATATAATATGATCTTTATATGATACTACTATAATATACTGATCTTTAAATTATGTCCCATTGACGCAATAGTGTCTAACGGCCGTTCCCAATAACCGATCTACTTCTATGTACTCCAGTAGTTCTATGTACTGTGTACTCCAGTAATGCAAACCGTGGATAGATCGCTTGCACGGCCGTAAGTCTACAGCTGACTAACATTGGGTAACTTTAATTATACTTTTAACTATTATGTGGTGTTTTGTTAATAATAGCTAGTTTTTTTACTACCTACAGTACAGGGTAGCGTTTGACCACAAGTCACCTGATGTTAAGTGAAGATGTGGTCGAAGGTGGCGCCACGCTACACTTGGACTGGGAACTGGCTCTCAAGTGAGGCTGCCGGAACACACCGATAGGTGCTTGACGGCAGATTCTTAACATGAGGGTGGTAGCTAGCCAGGCGACCACTAGAAAATGCCTTACCACCAAGCTAAGGTTTCATCACGATGTTTTCCTTCACCGAAAGCTCAAGCTCGTTGTAGGATTCGAACCCACGTCCTACGGATCGCAAGTCGACGTCACTACCACTGAGCCGTCATCACTATAGTAGTAAGTAAGCAGTAGGTAAACTGTAATGTTAAATGCACTATTATGCAGTAATATTAAATTTCCATGAGTGATGAGCCTCCGTGGATTGCTCAATTGCCCACATAGGTACTTGAAAACTAATTGAGTCCATTGTCAAAAGCTGTGGCCGGCATATTTATTAATATTGCTATTCATATTTTCCATACAAATGTATGGACACAAAATGCAAATTACCTAACATAGGGCAAATATATGTGTGATGAGCACGAATATTTGTTCCTGAGTCTTGGCTATTTCTATCTATATAAGTATTTATTTGTATATTTATGTATGTATATCGTTGTCTAGTACCCATAGCACAAGTTTCGAGCTTAATTTGAGGCTAGGTCAATTTGTGTGCAATTGTCCCCGATATTTATTTATTTTATAGCAGTTTCATTCTATTAACAAAAAAAAATTACTATGCAAGTTTTGATCCTTATCAGTTAGACTATCAATTGGTGTCATAAATCAGAATACTGATTGTCGACCGATGTAGCGCAATGAGCGAACAGCCGACTGTGCAGTGTGTGATCGCTGGTTCGACTCCCGCTATTCGACAAATATGTGTGCATTGAAAAATGAACGCATGTATGTGTTACGTATCTGGGTGTTGTGGACTCACGATCTACGTTGTTTCTGACGCCCTAGATAGAGAAAACCTAGTTAGGGGTCAGAGAGCTAGGTATAATAATATAATTATGTGGGCGTTATTGTTATTAGTAACTGATTGCGTCCAGCGGTTCCACCCGCGTCTTCCCGTTACCCGTAGGAACCTCTTTCCGAGATAAAACGCTTTTGTGTTATTCCAGGGTATAAGCTATCTTCATTCCAAATTTCATCAAAATAGGTTTAGTAGTTATGGTGATACGTGGTAACAAACATTCACACACACACACACACACAAACTTTCGCAATTATAATATTAAATAGGAAGTAGGATTACTAATATTACTAATTATAATCAGCTGTTCCCCGCAGTTTCACCCACGCGGGCTACAGTTTATCGCAATAAAAAGTAGCCTATATCCTTTCTCAGGCTTTAGACTAGCTCTGTACCAAATTTCATTTCAATCAGTCCAGTAGTTTAGGCGTGAAAGACACAGACAGAGTTAATTTCGCATTTATAATATTAGTTGGGATGAGGATTAGTATATTAGCTATAGTATGATCATTAGGATTCCTGTTTCTGCGACGCAAACTAATAAAAAGCTACTAAAATTTCGAAATGCCTTCTATTTGTGGTTGTAGCAAGCAAAAGTGCGACATACATACTACAACTTACTCTTCAGGGCCGGTTTTATAAACGTCCGTAAGTTAAATGTCATAATACCTTATTTCTTTTGTTCTAATTGTCAAATTTTCCGTTCTATAAAATCATTCGTTTAATTTCAGTAACATTTTACGGACGCTCTTTACCAATGGAGATGGTAGCGATTTGAGCTTACGAATACGAATATTTGACGTTTTGACATTTCCATTCCCATTAAAATTTTGATAGATTTTTTTTTTTTTGTTTTGTTATGGCTTCACACGATTAGTGTATTTGCCAGTGTCAAGTATAAAAGATTTCAAACTCAGAGAGTTGAATCAAGTTTAAATGATGATGGTGATGATGATGATGAGATGATGGGATGAGGATAGTGTTTAAGTAAAGTAGTAAAGTGCTTTACTTAAACTTTACACGGACTTTTTTGGAGCAACTTGAAAAGTCACTTTCACAACTTTATTTCAATTTCCCACACTCGTACACATTAACGAACACATAATGGTTAATAATCCACCAATATTACACATTATAACTCGAAGAAACACAAGTTTTGGAAATAAATACAAAATTTTCACGTTGACAACTCAATTGCCGCCAAAAAAGTCTAGATAGAAATTTCACAGTTGACAATAAAAATGACAAGTAGCCATAGACAATTCACGTCAAATTTTCGTTTCACTTAAGGACAGTTAAAATACGTTTATAATAAATACCACAATCAGTACAAGATATTAACGTGTCATTTACGAGTCGTAATGTTTTATGTTACCAAGGAGTTAACGAAACAAGGTATGTACATTGTTTATAAAACCGGCCCTAAATGTAACGAGTTGTGTTAGGTTGAACAGCTATATTAAAATCTAGCTTGTAGTCATGGCTCCCAGCGGTTTTCCATTTTCAGTTGGCACGGGATTTACATTTTCTGGAATCAAAACTATCCTGTGATCATCTGCAGAGCTTTCGTGTACTTTAGTTGTTGAGCAAGGTTTACTTACGCCAACAGCGTTTCTCACTGTGGTCTCTGGAATAAAGGCAGGTATACATGCAGGTGCTGCTAATGTACCTAACAATGTATTCCTCTGGTAAGTTTTTGGGGTTCCGTAGGCAAGATAGCAAGTAGCTTTCTTACGCCAGAATTAATAATCGATCCTGATCCGTTATCCGGTTTTGGATCGATATGTCATGTCATAATATGTCATTTTAGTACTAGGGCTTGACATATTACTACTATAATGACATAATATTATGACATGACATATCGATCCAAAACCGCGGAAACGGATCAGGATTGGCTATTAATTTCGGGCGTTAGTATCGCCATGTCAATATATCCCTTCGGTTGTCTAACGCCCGAAATCTACAAAATCGATCCTGATTCGTTTCTCGAGGTTTTGGATCGATATGTCAAGCTTTACCCCTAAAATGACACGTGATGACATAACATACCAATCCATAACCGCGAAAAACGGATCAGGATCGACTATAATCGAATATTAATGTCGAGCGAAAATCCGTCTATTGGCTATAGACAAACGACCTCTGTAATCGATCTGCTTTCCCTTTTTTAATGTTAAATTTTGCTCACATTTTATTATATAGTCTTGGAAAATATATTCGCGCATTTTCTGTCTTTGACAACAAATATTGGTGAAATCAACATATTTTAATATCAAATATCGTGCCACCCAAAAGTCACTGATAAAAAAGGATATCGCCAAAAATAATAAAGCATCTCGATCGAATCAATGTCTTAAATAATAAAGATACAATGTGAAAATAATTCTGGCTTCTGTGTCCTCTAGTATACTCGTAGCACCAGCCTACGTAGCGTATTCGCTTAGTCTCCACTACTGGGACTCAGACTTTATCTCATTCAAAGAATACTCCTCGTATGGGCCACACTGCCCACCGCGACTTGTTAGATATGCCAAGCCCTGTCTTCTTCTACCTAGCGTTTATAAAAAGACAGAGATTATAAGTACACGAATGCGCTACGCCAATTGAAGTACCGTCATTAAGTTTTTCGGGGATTGGGAAAGTTAAGTTATCTACAAGTTATAATTATGAAACAAAAATCTTAAGGAACTCTAAAACAAAGCGGGCGGTTACAGCAGGTGTTGAACTATTCAGGGTCATCGACCTTCGCCGCTGAAGGTCAGACATGAAAGTAAAGCGCTTAGAGTATATACCATTCATAAATTGGCACTTTGTGTGAGTGCTGTCAAGTTATAGTCTGTACTTTCTTTTGATTCATTACTCGGCAGAACGAGTTTGGAGCATCTCGTGTTCCGCCAACGGAGTTTAGCAGTGAATCACAAAGGGAATAAGTTTAGTCACTTTTTTTTGCTCCTTCTTTTTGTCCTAACTCACCTAATGCTCAGTGGTAATTCAAAACAGGTATTTTTAAAATGGGATTTTTGAATAATAAAATTAAAATCTAGAAAAGTTTTCATATTACTATTAAACGTTTCTTTGAGCACAAGAAACCAAATATAGGAGAATACTTCGCAACTTCATTACTATTGCAAAAAAAGGAATTCGAGAATCATGTTTGTGAAAAATGCCATTGCCATTGCCATTGCATTTTCTATCAATTTTAAAGCCATAGAAGGTAAATGAAAACAAAAGAAAACAAACGCATTCATTGGTTCTTGACATGTCTCCACCAATGCCATTCTACCAACATTATACTCTCCATGATATAGAAGTGAATTCAACGAACACATTATGTCAAATCAGTGACCAGTGATACGGATTAAGGACTTCAACCAAAATAAAAAGAACAGCCTACACGCGGTTCGTTTCCACATTAAAATAGAAATTAAATATCAATATAGTTAACTTCAAAGCACATAAAAGGTCCCGATGAACGCAATGTGGGGTCGTTAGTGGTTACCATCAATAGAATAATATGGTAGGTATGTAACTATGTAATCAAGCATAAAAGTTAGTTTAGTTTTTTTTTATACAGGTTTTTTTTATAGGTTTAGAATACTTTTTCTTATAGAGATTGATTCTATTACAAATCTTTCTTTATTTTATAATAATTGAGAAAATGAAATTTAATCTATTTATTTGTTTTAATTATTAATTTTTGATTTTACTCATCTACAAATGTTTTAATGTTTTTAATATGCATGAAATAAAAGGCTTTTTTTATTTTAATTTTATTTTTATTATGGGGATTGGGGAATCTGTCCCGAAATGGTAAGATTTTTACATAAAAACTGGAAGCTGTAGAGTATGCTACAAACCTTATAATATAATGCCAAAACGGTTGCTCAAAGTTGTTCCAAGACTGGGATGAAACTCAGTCCTTGGTTAGTCAGAAACATACACAACAACACAACTACATACTACCTACAGCTTCTTACTCCGATAAGTCGGTCCTAACCCAACTGAAACGTGAAGGCAAAGCTTACTATAAACATGAATTCCCATCGGAAATAATGTGTGATAAAAATTGTATGCTAAGGGCCAGCGCTTCCCTTGTCAATTAGGGTTGTCATATCGAAGGTGGAACACAATAAATAAGTCGGCCTTGGCGAAGAAGGCGCGGTATGAAATTGTTTTGTTTGAAAGATAAATGCTTTAAGGAAAATAGGAGGATCGGATCTAATATTCGCTTTTCCTAGCAAATATTCTGTATACGAAAATACGAATACAGAGTGAGTAGTTTAGCGTTTTTATCGATGTTACCTTATAGATGTGTTTTTATTTTTTGCAAGTTCAACTATTTCTTTTCCTGGTTAAAAAAATAGATATAAATAAATCTAGCTATATCGAACCCGAGATTTGTTATTTGTCATGAATACTTGTTCCGTCGTAAAATATTTCACGCGTCAATTTCCATACAATTTCGCTATATGTACCTATTAAGTAATTATAAGAATCTGCAGTTTGCACCAACCACACAGAAAATGAATGCGCAGTTTTATTGTAGTTTATTCATTGTTTAGTAAATGAACCCGCCGCCATCTGTCTATTTATGTAAACAAATTTCAGCAAATAGATACCAAAAACATCGTGTATGATTTTACAGCAAGTTTTCTTCTTTAGTCTTATCTGAGCTTATCTTTGAAGATTTTGCTAAAGTTATTGATGTTAAAATATAAGTAAACGATAAGTTTTGGAATAAATTTTAAGTCTTTAACACAGTTTGCTTATACAAACCAATATTTTAACCATAGTCAAAGTAAACTAAAGCCAAAATGTACGAGAAAATTAATAGTGGTTATTTAAGTTTATTTCATACATTATTTATTGATGATTGCTGATTTTGACTAGAAATGAAACAAAGTGTCATTATTTGACTAATCAAACTACCTATTCATTAGATTTTACTTTTGATCAAGAAATAAATCACGTCAACCATTATCACGTAGGTAAATGCGCACTTGACAGCTTCATCGCATGTCGCGTTCGTCAGCCGCCGTGATCGTAAGTTATTTCCTCGTGAAAAGGCCGGTTTTTATTGTAAGCCGATTGTTACTTAAGGCGTGCTTATCGCCAATAGGCGCGTGGCTGTGGCAGTGGTTTGCCCAAAGCGATAGCGCACGTAGCTGATGCCTTATGGGATGCCATTGAACCTGACGACTTACATAGAACAAACAACGGCGCCGTAATTATAACATAATATTAGTGCCTAGAGGCAAAGCCTAATGTAAAATTAAATGATAACTTATTCTAATATCATAGAGGGCAGCGATGTTTTTTTTTTTTTTTACTATTTACAGCGTAGCGTGTGACCACAAGTCACCTGATGTTAAGTGACGATGAGGTCGAAGATGGCGCCACGCTACATCTGGACTGGGAACTGGCTCTGGAATATGTGTGACGAGCACGAATGTTTGTTCCTGAGTCTTGGATATTTCTATCTCTATAAATAAATATTTATTTCTCTATATAAGTAGATATGTATATCGTTATCTAAGTTTCGAGCTTAATTTGGGACTAGGTCAATTCTTGTGCAATGGTCCCCGATATTTATTTATTTACCTTATAGATAGAGAGTTAACGCGTTTCCAAAAGTATGACGGCTTGGCAGCTTAGCAAAACATATTTTCTGCATTTTATTCGCCATGTAGGTAGGTGTACCTACTTATTGTAATACTCCGCATTTTTTCATCCCTCTCAGGAAAAATAAATATAGGTACATATTTGAATAATTTTATAAGCCCGAGAATGGCTATTCTTTAGTGTCAAGCAGGAAAGGGACGTTACTCATGCATAGAACAGCCCAAAATGAACACCAAAAGGTGTTAACCTATATAACACAAAAAATATTGATGTTAATTCATAGCTTTACCAAGCATGAGTGACGTTACTTCCTATATAACACAACCTACTAATGATTATAGCGCTTATAAAATCACTTGTCAAAACGTCTAGGTATTAATACATTTCCTGGATTAATAAAAATGCGACGTAGGATTTCACATTTTTGATATTTTTCTTGTTTAAAAATGTAAATTAATTTACTTCGCAAATTGATGTTTTCGACTTCTTCTCACGTTTAACTCAAATTCGTCTGAGTATTACGAAACTTTTTAAGGACGTCGTTATGCTGAGAAGCGTAATTCTGTTACTGTTGTGTAGCCAGTTTTATAGCGAGAAGTTACTACACTCTTCCGGAATTCAAAATCTTTGTAAATTGCAACAGATTCCAACACGTAAACATGACAATGAGCTCAGGAAATGAAAGCTAGCGTTGCCGATCGATAGGCAACTATCGATAGTTATGACCAGTTTCAAGAACCTATCTTCCGACGGTTTGCCTTACAAGAGATAGAAATTTGACATTACTTCTATGGAGCTTGTGTCAAATATTTATCTCCAGTAGGGCAAATAGTGGATAGATAGGTTTTTGAAATCAGCCTTTAATCAATAGTCTATCCATATCCAACCAATCGAAACACTATCAATAGGCCTAACGATACTATCGATAGCTTAAAACGAGGCAACACTATCGATAGTATCGATAGCATTGCTGCCCACGAAGCATAGGTAACAAACAGAAACAGACACAGACAGAAGGACAGTTACTTTCGTATTCATGATATTGTATATGGATTTGCAATATTGCATACACTTTGGCAATAGCCACGACACTTACGTCCGAAATTAATAATCGCTCCTGGTCCGTTATCCGCGGTTTTGTCATAATATGTCATTATAGTAGTAATCTGTCAAGTCCTAGTACAAAAATGACATAATATTATGACATGACATATTGACTTATTGACCCAAAACCGCGGATAACGGATCGGATCGATTATTATTTATAAATTTTGGGATTAAACATGTTTTTAAAATCACACGAATCCACCCACGCTCTATTTCGGAGACTATTTATTATTATTTCTTTTTATTTTACAAATGCTAACAATATTCTTGAGAAAATATTTTCTATTCACACTGATATTATGAATGCGAAAGTTTGTGTGTCATTTGTGTGTCATTTGTTTCCTCTCGACGCTACAACGCAACAGCTGAACGGATTTGGAAACTTGAAAATACGGTATGAAAATAATAATAATAATACGCTGGATTAACACTTACACTTTTTAAACCGCATAAAGGTTCCTGTGGAATAACAAGAAAATAACCGCGAAACCTGGTGGTGTGACAGGTGTCAAATAATGTTTAAAAAACCCGTATCTTTAAAGAGAATTTATGTTATATAAAGGCCGGTTTTATATACGTCCGTAAGTTAAATGTCATACCAAATTACGGTAAAATTGATTTTATTGTCAAATTTTAGCACAGAAAACTGACATTAAGATCAAATTTACATACCGAAATTTGGTAGGATATTTAACTTACGGGCGTTTATAAATCTGGCCATTATTCTACAGTCACGTTAGTTAAGAATGTTACAAGAGTTTAAGAACAATGCATGCAACGTTATTTCCTTTCTAACAAAATTCACCAGCGCGAGCATTTCCTATAAACCGACGTTATTACTAAGCAAGTAAAGTGTAACCCGACCTTTTAGTGTAGGGTTTCACTCCTTCCATTTCCTGGTAGGAACGTGGCATTAATGCAAACATACCCCACTCGGAGTTTCCAGTGTTTAAAGTCCACGAGAACTGTACAAGTCAACACAGAGTTTATTTAATAAATAGTCGGGATTTTGGCATCTAATTGATTTTAATTAGCTTTTAATTGTGTACGTTTAAAATTTATATAATAATATGTATAAGAATCAAAGTCCTAACTGACTGATATCAACGCACAGCTTAAACCCCTGGTCGTAGAAATTTGAAATTTGAAGGATACTAAGAAAGGATTCTTTGAAATTCAACCCCTTAGGGCGTAAAAATGGGTGAAAACCTTTGTATGAAAGTCCTTTGATTATGAAGTTCTCTGAAAAATAGTATTTGGATAGTTCATCCAAAATAAAAAGTAACGTTTTCAATTTTTTTTTGATAGGGGTGACAAGGGGAAAAATGTGGGATAAAACGTTGTATGGGAAGTTCTTGGTTTTTGAAGTTATAGTGATGAAAATTGACCTATATAGTGTGCTTCCTATTTTATCCCTGTGAAATGAACGGTTCCTGAGAGATAGTCCACGCGGGCGAAGCCACGGGGCAGAAGCTAGTTCTATATTATATGCAAAGTTTCGGTTCAACAGAGTCAAAAGGCTACCTATATTTCACGTCTTACTTAAAAAAGGACTATCCACACAGAGGGTGAAAGGTTATATTATAATAGAATTTATATTATTGACCCTCTTCATACCAAAATGAAATAACTATTAGGTACATTATATGAGAGTACGGTGCGGAAGGGGCGAAGCTCAGGTTTTAGCGTAGTTTGATAATAGTGTCACGCACGTACATTGAGCATACGTGATTGATGAAGAAATCATACTTGATTGACGATCACATGCCTCTCAGCATAACTAGCGCAATTTGAATCCACATCCGTCAGTCAGATGGAGGTACGGGTCCTTTATATTACGAATATACGAATATTTATTATAGTTTTCATATGGATGATGTGAAAACCCACTGAGTTATTTAGAAAACACGTAAACATAAAAATCTTATTAGAGTCCCATACGAAACTCGAAAACGGAAATCGAATGGGTTTGAGTTAGAGCTAAAAATGTAAGAAAAACTTCCGAATGTTCCTGGAAAATGCAAGAAGAGCCAAAAAATATGGCCGCCGTACTAAATAGAAACGCTCACTTCTCCTAAACAGTAACGAGGTACGTGAACTACGTGAGAGGTGTGCGACCAAACGTTATAGAAAAGTAAGTATAAGGGCTTCTGGGTGGAGCTGAGAAAATCAAAATGATTAATTAAAAAAGGCAGCTCTAAATGGAAAATCCAAGCAAGATCTTGCTTAATTTTGGTATCAGAAAGTATTCAGGGGTGCTGACTCCGAATCTGGGAATGAATTTATTTGCTTCATTAGGTGTTTCATAAAGACTGCCCTAAGAAAGTATACCTGGCTAATAGGTTTGGCAAAAAAATTCAAGCAGTTATCGACTATATTGTTCTTTTTTACGGGTCTTTGGTAGGCAATGGGGAGAAGTATTATAACACTTCAAAATAACTCCATTTTTAGCCCCCATAGCCATAACAAGTAACCGTTGCGGCAACGACCCCCATTCCCCCATTCCGATTCTTATTCTTCCCATTCCCATTCATTTAAGTTGGTTCAGTAGTTTAGGCGTGGAAGACAGACAGACAGACAAACATAGCTACTTTCGCATTTATAATATTAAGTAGGGATGGTACGGAACCCTTCGTCCGTAAGTCCGACTCAATAAAATGAAATAAAAAATAAAATAAAATTAATAATAAAATAAAGTTGTTGTCTATTGTCTATTGACTCGCACTTGGCCGGTTTTTTTAACATAACCGTATTTAAACACTTGGCTGGAACAAAAACCAGAGGGTTACAACCCACGCTCCGCGCACCCTTCAGTTATATTTGCGACTGACACCTACTCTAAGCTGACCAGGCACGAGAGAGGGGTGGCCAAGTGACTATTTTATTATAACTAGGTACTCTACCTATGTCAAAAACGTAAAATTGTATGATAACATAAAAATAAATTCTAGAAAAATAGATTAAACCCTTCAGTTCATAGTAAATTTCCGATACATACTCGTACGTCATAATATACACGAGTCTAGCGTGCTTTTTATCAAAAAAAAGCCCAAAACCCCAAAAAACACCAAAAAGCCGGAAAACCGTGGGTGTTACCGCGAGGCGCAACTAGGGCTTATTTAACGTGCTAATGCACAAAATTCAATTTTAGCTAGACGAACGTACGAGGTAGCATAATAATGTTAAAAGCACGATGCATAAGTGGCACTTGCTCGCACTTCTACGATATCAAAGTTGGTATAGGTATAAGGGTATTTCGATACATAAACGTGAAAGCATCATCAGTAAAAAGCAACTTAAGTGCGACTTAATTTTATTAACAAACAACTACATATTAAATATCCCTGGGAGTCTAGTGGAAAATATACTAGTGACTCCACTAGTTTGGGGCACCGGATTTGTGGTTCCACTAAATTTGCAATCCTATTATTTCAAAGTTAGCCCGTAGAAATGTTACATTTTTAGGCCTTAGCGTGCGTTTCTCAGAGGACGCAATTTATTTTTTTTATGTGTAGGGGGGCTTAAGTTCAAGTTTGTGGGGTCGCCACTCTTGTCCTCCGGCCGCCATCTTGGAAAAAGGGGTGCAAAGAGTTTTCGCCCTGCATCTCGTAAACTAGCAACCCTACAAAAAATGTTATTGGACATTATTTGTTGCCAAAAAAAATATCTATAACTTTATATCTACTAGTTTTTATCGTGAACTGGAAATTAAATAAGTTATTTACAAAAATAATTGAAAATTATCGACCCTTTCTCCTACCACAAATCTTAGAATATCACATCGTTTTTATCTTATATACATGGTTTTTACTATGATTTCTAATCAGAGCGTAAATTTATGAGAATTCTAAGCAGGGAGAAAAGGACCAAGTTGGCTTTTTTGGCGGCAATTGAACTGTCAACATGAAAATTTTGTGTTTCTCTTCTGTTTCTTTCCCACATACTTACGATTAATTAACACATGTTCATTGTTCTATGTACGTGGAAAAACAATTCCAATGACTTGATTAAATTTCAAGTAAATGGATGTAGAGGTAGACTGAATGGCGCAGTCAGCATTTCGAATGTAAATTGCGGGTTTGAATAGTAACTCGTACACTATCTTAGCTTCCACCTCAAAAGGAAATTGAAAGTTAAGAGTGAATCTTGGAAGCCATCTAGGTATCTACTATTCCATCAAAATCACATTATGCCTCCTTCATGTACCGCCAGTCACGACCTTAGAATGCCTGCAGTGAAGTCGTAAGTTATTAAATAATATATTACTGACATACAAAATTGAAGATTAATTTTTAAAAAACTCTTACTTACTCAATTACTTTAATTGAAAATGACAATCAATTTAGCGCAGAATTATGTGCTTCTATATAACGAGATTCTATAGTAGAACCATATTATAATTCATCATGTTTATACTATAGGGTTCCCGCGAATACGAACGTTTTAACACTATTCGGAAATTTATGAACATAAAATTATTACAACTGCTTTGACGAAATTTAATTACACATATTCGATTTGCGAATAATGATGAAAGAGGCGATCATCAATGCATTTTAAATTAAAATGTAATTTCCATGTCAGTGGATTACATTTTACATTCACTTCCCAGAGGTACATTAAATCCTTATCATTCCCATCTTACTCTCCGCTGTCATTAAATAATCCCGTTAGTAATTGAAGGGTGGGCCGGGCGGGAGGTTGGGTCGTCGCCGACGAAGCCAGTAGAGGGCCCAAGGCGACGGTCTCTCGCATGCTTCTCGGCATCCAATATCGAATCGACTGAAGCTACGCGACGATGGCGGCTGCGGTAATGACATTGGGCCATCGCCCTCAATTAGTGCCGCTCACGTTCAAATGAGTAACTTGGACTGATCTCAGCGGAGGTTCGAAATGGTCCGATCAGCGTCCGTGACTTAATGCCGACGAGGCTTAACAGGTGCGAGTGCATGTGCACCAAACGAACCGGTCCGGGGCGGGCCGGAATCCCGGGAGCAGCCGCCTCGGACCTAAGACGACGACTCATGCACCCGTTTCCGATGAATCCATGCTATTCCTTACCACACCTCAGGATATTGATTTTATTTATATAGTTTTAGTTACCATAAATTTGTATTCCTCACCTCCTTATTTAAAATCAATTTATGATGAATTAACAATTATTAATTTAACGATCTACTCGTATTTAGGTTTGATACTAAACCAGTATTTTTATGTTTAATATAAAATTCCGGCGTGATTTCACTGATAGATTTAGACCCTCGATAAAATAATAGTACCTAAAGTACTATCGATAAAGTCAGTTTCTATGATTTCTTACGTAGAGTAAGATATGCAATATTTTGACGTGTTTGTAATCTTTATTCTAATTAGCAAGTAAGTGCCATGCTCGGTATAAAACAAGAAGTGTGACACAAAAAATCATGAACAAATATGTATTTGCTTTCTTCCTTAAATAAAAGTAGACTCAGTGTTCGAGAAGAAATTAATCTTAATTGCTTTAATAGCTATTGTCTTATTAAGAAGTGAAAGATTGTCGGTTCTCGGGTAATTACATGCGTCTTTAGAGTCCTGACTAATCTGGTTTGCTGTAATAAGGGTAAGAAAGCAAACCTGACACGGCGTCTATCCCAGAATAAATTAAATTAATTCGCATCTTTTCGTTCGCAGAAAAAATGGTGCGGTGGTAAGCTCTTTTTGATGGGCTTTTTGCATCGCTGACGCTGTGTGGGCAAAGCTGCGATTAACGCAACTGCCTACGTTTTATAAATGTACGAGTAACTAACTACAAGTGTCGACCAAACTGTATGTAAGCCTCTCCGCAGGCAATTAACTTTAATTATGCATGCTTAAGTTACGATGGGACTGACATATCTCATTGGATAAATAATAAAAAGGCCCAGGAGCGTTTGTAGAAAGCTTTAAAATGTATGAAGATGAGATAAAGTTTACTCAACTAAGATACAATAGAAAAGTGACTGACATATAAATACAATGTCCCCTCGTTATACGAGAATGGATCGTGCAGACGTTCTTCTTTTTAATAGAAGAAAAGATTGGAGCAAAATCATAATTTAGCGGACTTAGGAACCAACTTTATCTTTCATCTTTCTCTTTTTGCTGATGGATAAATCTAATTTGTCTAGTTAATTCCCGATTTTACCAGATTATGGCAGTTGCGATGCGTCGTTATCTTCTCGAGACAGTTATGAAAAAGGACATAGGCAAAAATAATATGTGAAGTACACATAGAAAAAGCACGTACGAAATGTAACGGGCTAAAAGGCGAGAAAAAACAACCCATTAGTGTTGTTGTGTGTTAGTAATGAGAAACGCAACAAAGCGAATTCAACTTGTCTAGGCCTTCAGGTACATTTAACACAATCAAGTTGCGCAACCGTTCGCGCCGCGCTTGCCGTGTACCTACAGTTACTTGTCGTGAAATAGTTTCTTCGTTCAGTTTTAAAGAATACTGCCTCATCATTTGGGTCCTGTTTTAGTAAAAAAAACCGGAAAAGTGAGAGTTGCACTCGCACACCGAGGTTTCCGTTAAAACTTGTTTTTTTTTGTTATTAAACATACATAACTACATATTTCTGATTTTCAGAATTATTCCTTTATATGTGCTGTAAGACTTAAGAATTTCTTCATGCCAAATTTCATGACTGTAGGTTAACGGGAAGTATCCAATAGGTTTTGATAATTGCAAATATGCTCAAATATGCGACATAAACGTTCATATCTTTTGATGGCAATGAAGTCGAAGTTAAGTTTTTCACAGCTGAAAGAGACCGTAGAGCCGAGTATCCCTTATCCATTATTACTTATTATAAATGCGAAAGTAACTCTGTCTGTCTGTCTGTTACTCTTTCACGCCTAAACTACAGAACCGATTTAAAAGAAACTTGGTACGGAGATAGTTTGAATCCTGAGGAAGGACATAGGATACTTTTTATCGCAATAAACTGTAGGCCACGCGGGTGAAACCGCGGGAAACAACTAGTTTTATATAAATTTCAACTTGATACCTCGAACGCGTTCTTGAGAAAAAGGGTGTTGACAGACGGACAGACGGACAACAAAGTGATCCCATAAGGGTTTCCTTTTGAGGTACGGAACCCTAAAAAGATTAAAATATTTCCTTCTGGTATATACACATGCTGTCGATCTCTAAAGGAGCCATAACAAACATAGGCGGCGGACAGCTCCAACCCCGACTGACTTGTTTATTATTGAAGAGCGGCCGCGTACCGTCCCGCTCGTTAGGACAAGAGTCCAAATGCAGCTCGTGTTTCAAATTATTCGTAACGTACGATCATGTGCTCCAATTTTGTTACCGCATATCTAGCATAGTAATTTAGTCAATAGACATACTCGTATGACCCGTCAAAACCACTAGACAGTACCTACTGATTTCCGGACAATAGGTGCAAGTGCAACTACGAGACTAAAATTCTGGTCATCTAGTTTATCCATCTTAGAATGAAAGTAGATTTTTGGTACTATGTGTTTTACGTATTTTTTGGTGACAATCAAATAAATGAATATCGGGGACCCCAAATTAAGCTCGAAACTTTATGGGTACTAGACAACGATATACATAAAATTAATTAATCCATATTAATTTCTTAATAACAAATACATAAATAAAACATAGCTCTGTCCCCTAACTAGGATTCTCTGTATCTAGAACAACAACTATCTTTTTTTTCAATGCGCAAATATGTGTACTGTGGCAGGAAATAAACCCACGGCCACACATTTAGCAGTCGGACATCGGTCGGTCGGTATTCATATCATCATCGGTCGGAAGAAGTCCACTGCTGAACATAGGCCTCCCCCTTTGAACGCCACCATGAACGGTTATTAGCCCTTCTTCGTATGGGGTTAAATAGGATATATAAATTGGTATGGAAGATATCAACTTCCATGCGAGAGAAGCCGCGAGGTAGGTCGCTAGTTAGCATATAACTTATGTAGGTACTCATCAAATATACAACAAACTGCGAGCCGCACCGCCTCCGAACTCAGGTAAAAGTTTGTCAAAGTTAGTCGGATTTCAGGTTTAATCGTCTTTTTCCGTTGAGAACTGGTAAAATATTCTCGTAAATTTGTTTTCCATTCCAACCTTTAAGATATCAGACGATCTCTTTTCGATCGCTAACTATTCGCTCCGCCAATTTTATAGGCTCACTAAAAACAAATAGATACAATTGAGCATCCTATCTAATGAATGATTAGACACTAACTTAAGACATCAACGCACGCGCCGTTCACGTTGAATTATAGAGTCGCAGAAAGTTCATTTCGAGCCAACAGCCGCTGGGGAACAGTAACAGTTGTTGTGTGACGAGATTTTTTGTTGTAACTCATCTCGTCCTGGAGCGAGGCGACGGAGACGGCGACGTTTCAAAAGTAATAATGAGCGAGCAGCTGTGATGCTCGTTACGCGTTTGATTGTCCCTTTATAATTTCACATTTTTATAGCGATGATGGCTCAGTGATAGTGACGTCGACTTGCGATCGGTAGGACGTGGGTTCGAATACTACAATGAGCTTGAGCTTGCGGTGAAGAAAAGCATCGTGATGAAACCATAGCTTGGTGGTAGAGCTAGCTGCCACACTCAAGTTAAGAATCTGTCGCCAAGCACCTATCGGTGTGTTCTGGCAGCCTCACTTGAGAGACAGTATCTAATCCAGGTGTAGCACTACGCCATCCTTGACCACATAGTCACTTAACATCAGGAGACTTGTGGTCAAACGCTACCCTGTAAGTAGTAAAAAAAAGAAAAAAAAAACGTTGGTAGAGTGATAGAATATTATTTTGTATTGATACCACTAGCTTATGGTACTTTATCCATCGCATTTGTGATAATTTGTGGTGTGTGTTTGTGTTCACCTAGCTCCGTTAGAGGATGATCAGTAACGGTAAAACTTCAGGTTATATGTATTATATCCATCGTAAATAAAATCTTTATAGCAAAAACTACCTACTATGTTTCATTATATTTGTTATTAATTACCAGAAAGATATGTTTTACATAGTGGTGGGCGATAATGAAGGATGATCGTAATCTAAACTTTTACTAATTACAAATACCCATAATCGATTATTACTTATTTTCGTAATTGAGCTGCGCGACGCGGCTTCATCAGTGTAGAAAGCTTGGGATTTACAATAATGATGTAGATACTAGGTAGTTACTAATAGGTACTTATAGTATTCTACGCAAATTTTGAAACGGAAAGGGCGTGAAATCTCATAAAAACGTTTTAGCACATGCCTACATGGGAGAGATTAGACAACGAACACAATTTCCAAATATTCCGTTTCTAGGACCATAGGTTCTGGTGGTAAAGGCTCTGCGTTGATATGTTAACAGCCAAGAGCTTTATAGAATACTCTTATATTATATAATTTACATACCTATATATATTAGTAATACTTATTATAAGGTCCGAGTTCAAGGACTAGTGAGTATTTTTTCAATTGACTAAACGGTCAAGTCAGGACTGCATAATATTAAGTAAGCATCAGCAATAGCCAATTTAATTAAGCAGGTAATGAATTGTTCGCTTATTTATCATCAGTATACGTACCTACTACATGAGCAACAATAAAGGTTAACAAACAAAATACTACCATTACAAGTGAAATATAAAACCTGAAAAGAACAATAATTATTGTAATCCACGATATAGCTTTATATCTATTGAATTATAATAATAATATTATCACAAATAATTAGACTTATAACGTTCAGTGGCTAATTGCTAACACAGCGAGGCACAATATTATCATTGTTCACAACTGAATGAGCCTAACGTTCCGGGACGGTGAAGGGTGTTAACAACGACCCGAAAATTTCAAATCACCAAAGTGAAACTCAAGTTATCTTTGTCCTAGTAGTTAATAAACTCACGCACATATTTATTGGAGGAACGCAAAAGTTCGCATGATATTAATTAAGTTCTCATTCCGCACTGACCTATACAAACCTATATATTATTATGGCATTTGATCCAAGAACTATTTTAATTGGTATTACATATTTTATTTATTTATTTGAGTGTTTCACGGACGGCTAACGATAAGTTCAATAACTCCTATTGTAAGAAATTATGCTTAGTTTACGGGTGGGCATAAAGTTGAAAATGGGGGGGACATATAATCAAGTGCCCAATAGGGGAGCGGGTATTTCACTCTTTTTGTGAAAAATTCTAAAACATATTATTGAGATAGATTAGGCAAAAAGCAGTCGGAAATCGATAGTTTTAGTACATATAATAACAAAAAAATTTTAAACATGAATTTAAAAGTTTTAGCTTTTTAAATCTGGTTGAAAACACCATCGACACCATTTAAATAGCAGTCGCCACGTCATACGGATAGGTAAACATAAGAAGTGTCATCTATCTACTATCAGCGTACCTTTTGTTTACACAGCCGACTGACGTCATGACCACAGAGCAATATGGCGTCAACTGCGACTAGCGTTTTCGTCAAATTACGCGCGAAATTGGAAAATGAAAAGTTTGAATGTATTTTTATGGCACATAACGATTGAATACAAATTATGGGAGTTTTTTAGTGGTTCACTAGTACTATAATTGAGACACTTTAAAAATGGGTGTAAATACCCTATTCAGTAATCTTAGGTATTATTTAAAAAACGATAAATTTACTACATAGTAAGTAAACTAAACAATAAACAATATGAGAGACGACAGATTTATTGACAGCAGTGGGAAAAAGCACTTCATCTTCTCCCGAGGTCAGAAGTAGCAATAACAAGTTCGAAAAGGGACAGCACCAAACCATAGGAAGAAGACATAATACAGCTAGAGTAGGGTCATAAGATAACCTAAGACATATAGTAATAGCAGCTCTTATAAATCTGGCCTTATAAACCTTCAAATTAATGAAATAACGCGTAGCGGTCGTGAAATATCTGGTCCGAAAATCGAACATATCAACCAGGTTAAGCAACATTCAGCACGGCCATCACTTGAACGAGTGACCCTTTAGAAGCATTTTCATCTCAACGCTACTGTGCCTCGGAGAGGCTCGTTAAACTGTCGATCCCGGCTGTATCAGTCGTAAAGCCATGTCGAAGACATTCGGGTGGCCTGAAACTTTGTCAATAGAGTTGGCTGCTAGCTCATACGATAGAAGAAGAACGAAATGACGCTAAGTATCCGATTGTATTATAATTAACTTGGTTGGAGTCATTCCGACATTATAAGACGTGAATTTGAGCCGATGTAGTAACGAAGTAGGCACCAATTCCATCAATATATCGCTGTAGATACATCATGTAATCAACAATGATAATACCTATGTTACAATCTGTAGTTTATGCGGGCATAGAACTCATAACAGCATTTCATCATTTCTATTATCAGTTGTTGTACAAGTTCACGGTAGTTACATTTAATTTTAATATCTTTATGTCAATAATGGCGTAGTTAGAGCCAGTGCTGTGGCTTTGATTTGAGGGTTCCGTAACTTTTAAGTCGATCCATCTTTTTGTAGTTTGGCTCGGAGTTTTGTGGCTAATCGAATTACGTTAAGCCAATTTAAAAATGGATTTAAGTAATTGAATTAAAAGAGGATCAGAAAAAGACCACAAAACTTTTGAATGTTATTTAAGTATCTATTTCCGTTTGTTCAGTTAATTAATTACTTTTTAATGTTTTAAAACACTTTGATAATATTTTCTTAAGCCCCTTTTCAATAGATAGATAGATGAAAGTGGTGATATAAAATACTTAGTAAGTAACTGAAATTGTATCTGGGATTGATAGCAAGTATTTATCATAGAATCATTAGTTACCCAGTTTATATATAAATATTTTGTATAAAGTGAGTTTTGTGTTCAAATAAACTACACTATCATACCTGTATCAAAATCAACAACTGAAAAATCTCGTACATATTCATTACCTTGAAGGTAAAACGATTTTGGCCGGCGTGAAGTTAGCCACACTTACCGTTAGAGTCGTTTTTTTTACTAAATGGTGGCAAGGTGCACCGGCTAAGGGTAAGGACATGCCAAAGATGCCTCACTGCGATACCTCACGGCCGCGTTTTAGCTCGCTACCCGAATGTCACCTTCTTGTAAAATAAAATATATGCAAATAGATACGCGCGCACAAGGTAGGATAATTCACAGCAAACTTCGAGACATCGCGGGTTACCATGCACGTATTTCTCTCTGCTAAAATTAATCTTAATTAATAGTACCAAGTTTGTTTTCCTGTCTTGGAATTCTCGTAGAAGCGCCACTTATTTCGTTGTTCTGTCAGGCTGCGTGCCAGGTGTCAGTCGCATTGCTTCCAAACAAAATAAATTAATGGAGATGATATGTATACTGCATATTTCTAATGAAGGTTCCTATTTAAATTGCTATACCTTTTCTTAAAATTAGCCAACATATGGAACCGAATTGGACCTATTCGGTTGCTAATTTTAATCGCAAAGATCTCATGTTTAGACTAACATATTGTATTATGTATGCAATAAATATTTGAGTAAATTCTTACCTGATATTTTATAGCTATAACGTCTCCTACAAAGAACTGCATGTCAGTCTATTTGTATAGGTATTTGTTTTTTATGTCGGTGACATCGAAGTATCGCAGTGTGTTGGGCATGTTCGTACCCTAAAGATTCAGCTCCCTCAATAGTTGCAATAATCTAAAATGTTTATAATCGATGGTATCAATTCAAAGTTTCAGCTGTTTTCATGTCGGCTTTAGTTTTACTAACTACCAAACGTCAAACGCGGTGACAATGCTTAAGTGAATGAGTTTTTTTTAAGGGTGTTCGACATAATGTCACTTTACAACTCTAGTATCGAGTTGTAGAGCATCAGTGGCCGCGTACTGTGATGCCTACTGTGACCACGCCTTTTCTTCAATTTGACTATAAATCATTAAAAAATGATCAACATTTTAAACATAGTAAGTGTATTATTTGGATACGAAGTTAGTTACCATATTCCATTATTTTAATGGTGTGAACATAATATAACAAGGCATATTTTTTATGTTGATATATTATACCTATATATTGCCGTTTTAAAGATATTCAAGCTAGAAGAAAACTAGAATTTAAGTAATCATTAAGGTACCTACCTACCTAACTACAAAGGTAATCGATTAAAGCCCATTCGTTTTGTGCTCAAGTTCTAAAAGCAGAAAAGCTCGATCTTTGTTCAAGTTTACGAAACATCGGAACTTGATACAACGCGTAATTGATGACTAATTCCAGTTATCCGGCAAGAAACCAGTTTGTCGATGTTAGCCTGTAGGCAGCAGTTAAGTACCTATGCATTGAGTAATAATTTAATTCGTCTGCAGTCCAATGCAGTGAATACCGTTGTTTTCATGTAAATTCTAAATTCCGTGGAAGTATTCGAGTCATTTATTCCCTCAAACAAATGGTAGCTGTTGATCAGTGTCACGGAAGGCTATCTACAATCTACAAGACACTCGTACGCAACTCGATACCGAGACAACGTAAAGGACAATAACGATGTTTAAATAAACAAAGACATGTTTCGTAGAAATCCAGTAATGAACGAGTTATATATAGGTACCTACCGTAGATGTAGACCTATACGAATAATAATCAAGAGGCCTTTGTAGAGTTGATGTAGCAGAAACCTTAAAACTGCAGTATAATGAAATGCGGTCATACATTGAATTCTCCATGCTACACGTATAAGCTACTCTTACACAAACACTAGCTCGCTAATTAAGTTTCAAACGCTTCACACAAAGCTCTTTAAGATGTCATTATCAGTACCTGCACACAACCGCCAATACGTGAGCACATTCAAATTTAAATACCTAATTGTTTCCAGTAAAGTCCGTTTTACTTACCGGTTTACTGAGGACTTTGTCCAGCCATGACTTTATAAAGCTCACAAACGTACACCGCAGGACACACGCTTAAAAACAAACTTAGAAAAGTTTTTAAAAAGTAGTCGCGTAAAGTTCACATTTACGTTCTCAATAAGTTATTGGAATTCGGGACTGAATCTCGGAGTGGTTATGTCGTAACAGATTTTTTTTTTGTAGTGAGAACAGGTTTCCGGGTGCGGAAAGTGAGTTTGTAAGTTTGTCGGAGACGGCGAGCGCGGAGGTTGCACGGACGCTCGCCGGGAGGTTCCACGCGGTATGATCGTTGATCGGATCGCGGCAAGCGAGCAGAGCCGCTCCGTAGCCGCTTCACGCGCCTGGAGAGGCGGGAGCGGAGCGGCGACCGCACCCCGCGCCCCCGCCATGCCTCTATGGCCCACCTACCATAGCGTCATTGTTTTATCATTTGTTATCCGCCAGTTCCCAGAGGAAGAATTTGTCAAAATATGCAAGTTCGAAAGTACCTACAGGTGGAAAACTTGAAAGAGATGAAGGCGCCGGCCGCGCTTCTAACTTCCCCTTGAAAGCTTTCGGTGCTTAAAACTTATGAAGTTAATGGAATTTTAGCACAAGTTTACTGTAGGGAATACCAAATCATGGAACTTTAGGTAGGTACCTATCACCTTATCTTGTATGCTATGAAAAATAAAAAAGTTCGTTTTAGTGTCCTACTGCTGAGTAATGGTATACTCCTTGATCCTTCCACTTGACTCTGTCGAATGCACAGGCCCACCAATCCTCAAAAATATTTCATTTAACTATTGCTTGCAGCTTCACTTCATGAAAAGAGATTGCGTGGAAGGAAAGCTCCAAACCCTTCTATGTATCTTGCATCATAAAGTAATAGTACCTAATGATTTATTTAGATGTAGGTACCTGATTGTAGGTGTGGAAGGAAAACAAAACATTCGAGTCGTAATCGGAAGTTTGTATCTTGCATGGCTATGATCTAGGTAAGTATACTAGGTGTCATTTAGTAGGGCTTGTGTTTTATACCTACCAGATCAAGCTGAAATTGTACTCGTAATTTGTCGCTTAAAAAGTAACAACAAAAACGGTTACTAACCTAAGTACATGACAAATAAACGAAAATCTTCTTTTAAAAACATGGAATAAAATTGTATATCCTAAGTATGCAAAGCACCCTCTCCTTTCAGTGGTTTAAACCGTATCTCTCCTATTCTATAAATAACAGGACTTGTTAATATTTATTAGGTACGATGAGTAAATTATGATATGAAACACAATACCTTCGAGTTTTTTACGTTGGTAAATATTTAGTATTAAGCATTGTTTACGTTCTTATTACTAGCCTAAAGGGTAAGTAACTTCTATTTTTAGATATCTAAGATCTGGAGGTTCAAATAGACCCACACCCAATCATACCTATATGTATTTTTTATTTCAACATCATTTACTTCAAAATAAAGGCATAACATCATTTTGGTCTTTTTTGTAGAAGAAACAGATTTATCGTAAAATATCAAGTCGCTTGTCCCAACTTCAAAACCAAATCTGTTTTAACAATTTTGCTCTCAAATGTTTGTGAACATAAAAGAGTGGGACTACGATAAATAAGTATCCCTCATGGTTCCACCAGTGGGTTATGAAAGTAGTTCAAAGTAGTGCCACAAGAAAAAGGGGTTCCACGACAGGATCAAAATAGTTGGTCCACGAAAACCGACAGAAGATGGGCAAAATTTTAAACCCCAAAAGATGGCATTGTGTGATCGTACTATCCGTCACAAAGGCACCCCAAAGCGATGCAAGGTGATCGAGGCATATCAGAGCGGCTATCGTAGAGTTCCGGTGAGTCACGCATGGCATGCATAATGTACACGCGTGAATGGTCAATGGACAGTCACAAACTAAGCGGACTATAACAATGGAACCATCAAATATTTTATTTTATTATTCATTCATCCATACTGACAAACTTGTAGAGACGAACAGCATCGGAACTAGCCTCTTGTACAAGCTTATGCCCAATATCACTGTGTAATCACTGCGTAACAGATCATTAGCTTGCAAGATGATTGAGAAGAGCTGGTCCATCGAATAAGTAAGCCATATGAGCGAGTGCCTATTCTAGTCTACAATGTGGCTAATTAAAATATTGTGGCGTTTGTGCATTTTTAACATTTTGTGACGTAGATACCTACATATAATTAATTGGTGATTCTTTTGGAGTTTCTTTCAAAACTAGAAAAGTACATTTTTAGGCAAATGTAGCGCCTTCATTGGCATCTTGCGTTTAAGGTAACTCGAACAAGAAGGTAAAAAATAATGATTATCGGGTTATCTTTATTATCATACAAGTTTCAATTTTCGATGACACGTCCGAGCATAAGTATAATATAACGAATAACATGAGCAATGTTGACTTCCAGTTGTGAAAAAAATAAAAACATCCCGAGCACCGTTTTCACAATTAAAATGGAGATTTCGAAAGCGCTCTTGAAAATAATAATGCCATTCTCTCAGCATTATAATTATGTTCATGTCACACAATTACACACAAGATATACCTATAGAAAACTGAAAAGGCATACGCTATTACAACATTTCAATAATTTTAATCGAATCGTACCTATGTATATCTTTGAGGATTCTGCCATTAACGCGTTGTTGAATGTCTTCAAAAGCGTGATTAATTGTTACTATTATGACAACCGAAACGCTTTGGACCGAAAATCACAGCCAATTGGAAATCACAATGCGTTCCGTTTATGTCTGTATGTTAGGTAAGTATTCAACTTACTAATCGAGCCCTTTTATTAAAGTAAATGATGAAAATTATGGTGCTCGAAAAATAATGGTTGAAGTCTTTTGGCCGCAACGTCACTTAACATCAGGTGAATGCTACCTCGTACTTACTTAGTACCTACCTGCCTAAGTAAAAAAAGTCTAATTCTATCAATTAATGGAGATATATATAATATGTTATGTTGTATGTATTGTATCGTGGCAACATTAAATTTTACAGTTTATACCATACTACACGGAGAAAAAAGACCTTCCAAAATACCGTTTTCCTTATGAGTCAAAAGGGAAGGATTTGTTATTCAGAAGGAAATCTAAGGTAAAAAAGGGAAGGAATCGGTCTTGGAAGTTAAGACTCAGAAGGAAAGTCCGAATTTTTTTCTCAGTGTAGTGGACCGCCTCGGCTTCGCACGGGTATTTAAAAGAAATTTCAAAATTAAAAATTATAATACACACACATGAATCCTTCCTCCCGTACGGCCCGTACCCCCGTACCCCGTTGATGCCTACATGCATAATAGACCAGCCTTTAAAAATAACAAAAAGTAAAAGAAAATAATAGAAGGATGAAACCCATTGGAACAGGAGGAGAATATTATAAAAATGAAAGGAAAAACAATTTACGGGCGATCTGAGTTCGCGAAGGGGAAGGGGGTCAGTTTTAAAGGTAAAAAACGGTTTATCTCGATTTCCGGCATAACTACAAGTCCTATGGAAAAAAGTTTAATGGCAAAGCTGTAGGTAATAAAAAGATCTACATTTTTTATATCTACACTTTCTTCACGTAGTGTACAAAAGGTTTTTTTTTATTAAAGAATGTGATGCAGTTTACTTGAGGCGAAATAGAGTTATATGTACGTATGTTTCATATCAAATTGCACTGTACAAAAAACTTTTTTATTTATGGATACACAAACAAAGAGACCGCAATCTGAAAAACGCTGATTCCAGCCAGGCTTTAATTTCGCTGAAGTGAAGTCGACTGAAGTGTACACGCTTTCGCTCTTATTTCTCCGACCATTCTAGCTTGCGAACAAATATATTATTATACGCTTTGAAGAGGTTCATCTTACACGCGCCCAAGTTCCAACGATGAATAAATTTAAAGGTATGTATTTTAATAAAAGGCGTACCCGATAACGCTCTACCTTTCATACTTACACCGAAATTTCTATGGTCCATATAGATAGATGAAAAAATAACTTTCGTCATTATCTTGTCATCAACTATACGTTTCGTACATACTTAAAGGCATGTTTTACAAAATTTTACCCATCAAACGTACAACATCCCTGATTGGGAAGCTAATATTATATTAGGTATTTCATGCTGTATTCGAGTGAGTGTTGGGGGAATTTGCCAATATTATTGTAAAAAGATGTTACTTCTACCATCCATCAAAGGATTTATTTCGATGTTCCACTGTACTTCGAAATAAAATTGATGCGAGATTAATATAGGCACCACGAGGACGATGGCAAAGAACTGGATAATATTTAAATATTCGTGGATATGCGGTTGAAAAATAATTATCAGTGTAGGTACCTCTAATGAAATTAATTCAAATTATGCATTTGCAATCAGTGAACGGAGATAATGATGTTTTACGATTAACGCCACAGGATCTATCAATTTTTTGGCAAAAGTTTTGTTGGCGTTCAATATTGAAATAGCGATAAAATAAAAAGTAGATAGGAAAAGACGTCATAAAGTGTAGCACAAAACACCAGATACTAAGTTACGATGTGGTCAAAATTGGCACAACGCTATGCCTGGATTGGAAACTGGCTCAAATCAGGTTACCGGAGCACACTGATAAATAAGTGTTTTTAAAACTT
Source organism: Opisthograptis luteolata (assembly GCA_931315375.2). Taxonomy (NCBI): domain Eukaryota; kingdom Metazoa; phylum Arthropoda; class Insecta; order Lepidoptera; family Geometridae; genus Opisthograptis; species Opisthograptis luteolata. Next base: position 10,229,415 of record OV928033.1, read on the forward strand.
ATGGCTACTGGCCCCCACGTAAGGAAAATTGTGGCACTCGGTATGCCAGAACTTTTCCTTCACCGTAAGCTCAAACTCATTACAGCATTCGAACCCGCGACTATTGGTCGCTAGTCGATATAACTATCACCGAACCATCATCTTGTACCTACATAATCAAGTAAATCACTGAACCAATGACATGTAGATTGTAGGTATAGGTACATGTAGGTACGGGTATAAAAGTCAAATTGGTCGCTCTTATATTTTCGTTCAGCAAATGTAATAAGTAGACTGAGCTCGTATGAGGGTTAGATTATCATAAACGGCGCCCAGGGCAGAATATTATCGACGGAGTATAAAATGTACTACTTATATACCATCATAAAGAGCAAAAATACTGACTGCTATTTTTTTACCAAAGATTTTCTTGAACGTTACTTCGAAATGACACTCGTGAGTCGTGAACGAAACGAATTCATAGCATTTTGAAAATGCCCATAGGTGTCTGTTTATTATGGTTTTTTTACATCTTACACGATAGCGCGGTCAAAACTGAAAATAGGCGACACTTACTTACTGGCTCTCAAGTTACGCTGCCGGAACACACGTTAGGTAGGTACTTATGAAGCGTTGTGAAGATAATGTAAAGTGTATATTAAATGCTAATATTATTTAAATAAATGGGTGATTTAAGTACATATATCATATAAGAGTTTTTTCTTATCTATAGGGCTTATTTTTTTTTAACATTTCCTCCTCCATCAACTTTAAGCATACAACAGTGCACACCTGAGGATCTGAAAATCTGTTCCCGTTGCCTCCGCAGCCGCTGTACGAGAAACCCCGACACTTGCGTTGATTTACATCGAAATAATACCTGAAAATATAGTTTTGATATTTATGTGTTAATAAGTCAGTAGGTATGATGACACTTTTGCCATCATAAGCCTTCCTTTATCCTACTGCAGAATACTGGGCAAATTCATGAGCACAGGCTCTGAATAGCAAATAAAAATTAGTAAAATGCTAGTAGAGAAAAAGTTTCCAAGAGTTGACACAACAAAACTGCGTTATTTTATTTTTGGTAAAGTTTTGTCTTTTTCCGGTCCTGTATCAATCAATATATGTACCTATACCTATTCACCAATTAAAAATGATGTTAATATTTAAGTACAGAATTTGTTATGAGCTAAGTGTATTTTAATGTTACTTATTACCCAATAAGAATGCCCAATTGCCAAAACTCTAACCTTGTATGTTTAAATGGTACCTATACCTACCAAAAATAAATGATGATGAAATGATTTCAATAATAAAACAGCTTACATGGGATGATATTCATTGCATAATCCGAAATCCGGCTGTAAACGGCAAAGGACATTCTCTGTCAAATTCCCTTTCATTGGTTGGATACCGACATCTAAAATAATAAGAAGTGTGACTGACGACATGCTTAAAAACACGAAAGTATAATTTTTTTCAGATTCAGAATGCCAATAGCCACATCTAAATAAAATTTACAAAACACAAAACAATATTTAATCAAATTGAGTTTTATACATACCTCTACAGTTGTCATGACACTCAGTTATGGTATTGAAATTATTGTAAGAGGACGGACACTTCCCATAGCTGAACGTTTTACAATCTTCAAGTTTTATATCGTAGTAAAATCTGTAATAAAAATTATACACACAAGAGTAATAGGGCATGAACTCCGAAACTCCAGTTTTGGTGCCTTTTTAACTGGAGTATATATTCAATCACTAAGATATTTATTTTAGTGCAAGATATAATAACATCAAGGGCATATTATATATCTAACTAATCCCAGCCTACTTTTTAAATGAAAATTCTAAGTTAGAATTCCAAACGCTTAAGTACAATACTAATAGCTAGATGTACTTAGGCGTAAGTACTACTGAAATCATAATAGATAGAAGAAATAGGTAGGTAGTAGGTACATAAAAGCTGTAGTTCAAAAGCCGTTATTTAATTAATTTGGAGGGTTGATTACTTGAGTCACCTGCTCGCGTATTCGTAGTCTTTGCACGAGTAAGCAAGATTCCACCACATCAATAATTAGATTTCCCTCACAATACCAAACATGCCTAAATTTAAGAACGATTAAAATTGGCAAAACAAATTATTAGATATTAGATTCAGGATTATTTTGTCTGAGACAAATCCTTAATATATAAGAAGAAAATCTTCAGGCACAAACTCCTAAAACGTCCAAGAACCGAGATATTACATTAATGTTGCAACTTGTAACTTTGATATACCTACTCGTACCCATTACCTCAATTCCAAGGTTTTCAACAATGTTTGACTTTTTTAATTTTGTCACATCTTTTGATTTATTGATCTTTACGGCCAACACAAAATCGTCAAAAAACAAAATAGCGGAAAAGTATTATAACTGAGATGGTGTAATGACCCAAAGTGAGCCTTGCCCTCCGATAAAAAAATACGCCACTTCGGCAGGCCGATGTGGCAGGACCTCCTGCGGTCCTCGACCTGGAGCAAGTCCTAGTTTTAATTTCAGGAATCAATCATGTCCTCCGGGGTTTTTTATAAATTACTCTCTTTATGAACCTTGGTAGTGTTACTCCGTCCCCATCACAGTCGTTATTATTTGGCTGTAACTTGCACCAGGTGGACCAGCCGTACTCATTTAACCCTAATAAAGATAAAAAAAATATTTAGTACAGAAATCGGAATGAGATATCCAGATTGTTAGAAAAATGGATGAAATCACCATTGACACATGTTTTTAACTAAGAAAATTGTCGTCATATAAGCTTTCCATCTCGACCTATGACTTTATTAAGCTATGTGCGGATTTGCCATCGCTCAAAACGGTGAAGTAAAATATCATGAGGAAAGTGGCATGTCAAAGAACCACAATATTTTCAAGACCTTGCGACATACCTATACCAACTGGCACTGGACCAGCGTGGTAGATCGCGGCCCATACCATCTCCCTGAAAGAAGGCCTGTATTCCAGCAGTGGCAACGTAATATACCTATAGGCTGATGATGACAAAGCATTGCAAATAGGTAGGTAGGGAAAGTTAAACAGGCCGTATATAGAATTGGACAATAATTTTATATATTTTTCAACATAAGACAAATGATAGTAAAATAATAATGACCTACCCTTTTCAATTTTCTTAGTGGTTATAAGTTTTGAACTTGTAGTCGTTTCATTTTGCAACTGCACAATGAGCACATGCCAGCTAAAAATAAAATAAGAAAGAGTCAACCGATACCACATTCTCACAAAACGATGTAAAATTTTTTTTTTTAACTATTTTATCGAGTAAACTGTTGCACTATAAGTACCTGATAAAGTTTTATTGTTATTGAATACCAAACATATTTTGTATCGATAACAGGCTAATAAATTTAACTAACTCAATATCGCACTAGAATTCTAAAGGGATGTATCTAGCAAAATGTTAAGACCGTAACCACAGTAGGTAAATAAGTAAATTCTACTGCGCTGTAGCCGTAAAAAAGATAAAACACATAATAGCGGATATTTATGGAGGACAGACACCGTATATACCAAAAAACCTTGCAATAAGCTGTGTACTTAGTACTACACTGTTACGCATTTCCTGCAACTCTCTCTAAATCTCGTATAGCAGCATCTAGAGCTTGTTGCTCAAACTCAGGTGTAATTGATTTCCGGACGTTCTCCAATATCCAATGGATCATCCACTTCTGCTGAATCTTGGCCTCCGTCTTATACCTCTTAACATGGTAATCCATTCGTCCTTTCGTGCTACGATACACGTGCATCATTCTCTCCCGATATACAGCTTCTAATTGCATGGCAATATTCTCCTTCTTTGCATCCATCAAAATTTTTTGTCCTTGGGCTCGCATCTGTGCCTCTTCCGCCGCTTGTATGATAGAGTTACACATATCTTTCTCTATCTTTCTTTCGTTTTCCCATACTGCTTGTATTGCGTCCACTTCAGCATCCAAACTCTTGCCTATGACAGCTCCAAATCTAGTAGTAACATAGTAAACGGTTGCTGCGATGGACAAGCCGAGGTAGTACTCGTGCTCCATGACGTAGATCTCCTTGCTGAGCAAGTAGTTGGCGAGAACAATTCCGAATACATACGGCCCCGAAACGCCAGTTAAGGGGTGAAAAAAAACAAACCAACCGTCTGGTAAGAAGCCAAAACGAACAGGAGCAGTTTTTGTACCGCGTTTCAAATCTGAGAATTTGTTAGAATCCCCGGACTTATTTGAGTCTAAGCCGCCTGATCTTGGACATACGCGGGCGACCCTCTGCGTAGGACAGGTATTTGAATGTGCTAACACTATGTTTGGCAGAAGAAAGCGTTGCTGAAATCGTAATCCCGTTATACGACGGCTAAGCATTTTTCAAGACTTACTTAGTACTTTTTAAGATAAAAATCAATAAAGCCTTTCCTAAAACTAGCAAATAATTTTAATGTCAGCTTTGTCCACAGACTGGGTAGAGATGTATCCTTATTCCTTTCTAAACTTTTTGGCAGAGTGAGATAGGTACTCCATACAGTCATACATACTATAACTACCACTAATGCCCGGGCCACACAAAGGTCAACGTCAAGGGAAATGTCAATGCCTATCATCGCGATAAATATTGCATTAATTATTAACGCAATTATGTGAGTGGTTATACTTGAACGGTTAACGTGAATTCACTTGAGTTATCGGCTAACGTCAAACGCCAATGTTAATGCCGTTGTAGAATATCGTGGCCACACTAATGTCAAACATCAACCATCGCGCTGTTGAACGGCATTTCCCGTTAGTGTGGCCCCAGCATAACCACTATACTGTCCACTACCACTGAGGCCCCAGCATTGGAGACTAACGGGAAATGCCTTTAAAAACCGCGATGATTGACGTTTGGCATAAGCGTGGCCACTACATTTGGCATTCACATTGGCGTTTGACGTTAGCCGATAACTCAAGTGCATTTACGTTGACCGTTCAAGTGTAGCCACAAACATAATAGAGTTAATAATTAACACAATATTTATCGCGATGATGGGCATTTACATTTCCCTTAACGTTGACCTTAATGTGGCCCCAGCATGAGACTGACTACTCAGCCATCATCTCTATAAACACAATTGACAATATATATGCAACCTTTTTATGTTGCACCTACTTATAATATCGCAATTAATACGGTTGTCGTTGTTGGTTTATTTGCTTCTTCCTTTCACGCCAAAACCTATGAAACGTCCAGCTGGACCAATTATGCTAAATTTTTGACTTATTTCTATGGGATACTCTAGGTTTATCTAGACAGCCTTAAATTCACAGGGAACATTACAAAATAGCACTTAAACTTCATAAAATCTTTGCTAACCTGTGCAATAGCCGCGCGGCGGCGGGTCTCTGATAGTATGTACCTAGGTGCTGATAGAAATATTTAGGGAAACGTAAAAAAAATAAATTAAACAATTAATATAGTACATTTTTGTTCATATCATTTATTTCTGTAGACAGTGCATTATACTAAACATCATAGGTAGATATTATATAAGTAAATAAATGAAACTAGGTCTTTATCGATAAAATTATCATATACAAGTTATTATCAGATATTAGTGAAATCACAATATTATGTCGTTCGTTTTCTATCACACAAAATTAACATTCTGATTCGCGAAAAACCTAAAATAAAAGGTTGTAAATTAAGCTTAGAATTATGATTTAGAGCCTGTACTTGGCCGCGCGAAGGATTGGGTACTTGTCGCCGGTGCACAGGCCGCGGAAGTCGTCCATGGAAAGATCCGAGATCGACACGCCGCCGAGGTTCTTGGACCTGAAACGTTATTTAGTATAAACACAACTGTATTACGTTTTCAGAAACAACAATCGCAAAAGTTGACGCGATTTACATAATTCGGGTACAACGCCATTGGTGGGATATAGACTTGCAGTACAGTGCCATACGAGACTTTGTTATTCAAAACTAGCTGTTCCTTGCGGTTTCACCCGCGTGGGCTATAGTTTATCGCGAAAAAAGTAGCCTATGTTCTTTCTCAGGCTTTAGACTATCTCTGTACCAAATTTCATTTCAATCGGTTCAGTAGTTTAGGCGTTGAAGACATAGGTACAGACAGACAGTTACTTTCGCATAAATTTATATTATTATGTGGGGATGTATTTGGACCCAAAATAAGTGTATTGGTGTCTTCACAAAAATACATATAGGTACCTCCAAAATCTTGCTTGGTAGAACTTCTCATTATGCGTTGGAAAAGTATGATTTTCCTGTTTGCTTGCCAGATAACAATTATGGCAAAAGAACCATCATAATAAAAAAACCTCTTTTTACTTGGAAATGGTAGCATTTGTGTCACCTGATGTTAAGTGACAATGTGGTCGAAGATGGCGTCACGCTACACTTAGCTTGGGAACTGGTTCTCAATTGGGGCTGCCGGAACACACAAATAGAAGCATAACTTGAGGGTCAGCTAGCCAGGCAAGTACTAGGACATTCCCTAACACCAAACTATGGTTTAATCTCTTACACTAGATTTAGAGTTTTAGTGGTGTTGATCTGACTAATGGACCTGTAAAGGGTTTAAAATTGACGCATGTCGTGACATCTGATTTTGCCTTTTTGAGTTACTCTCCTAATGCAGGTTGCATAGTGCGCTGGTGCACCGAGAACGAAATTACTAGTAATATCTGTCAGATCTTCTTAGGTTTTCTTTACAACACACTCTGAACTCACTTGACGTAAGCAGCCTTTTGTCCAGCGGTGTCGGGGTCCTCGTATGACACCCACAAACCACCCTCTCCGCTATCATCAGGAAGACGGAAAGCGTAGGTTCCTGTGGAAAACAATAGGTATTTGAGCGTAAAACACAAATTGGAAACAGATACTCAACAAACAGGGTAGAAAATTCAACACATATTGAGCTCTATTTCTTGAAATAATGCCCCGTTCCGCTTTATCTTTACTTCATCGTGAATATAGGCATACCAACAGCTGGTTCCAATAAGCTATCTATCCAGTTTTTTTTTACCAATTATTATTATCAGGTAGCGTTCGATCACAAGTCACCTGATGTTAAGTGACGATGTGATCGAAGGTGGCGCCACGCTACACCTGGATTGGTAACTGGCTCACAGGCGGCCTGCCTGAACACAGGATAGGTGCTTGGCAACAGATTCTTAACTTGAGGGCGGTAGATAGTCAGGCGAGTAGGTACTAGAAAATACCCTACCACCAAGCTATGGATTCATCATGATGTTTTTCTTTACCGAAAGGTCAAGCTCAGTGTAAGATTCGAACCAATGACGGATCGCAAGCCAACGTCACTACCACTGATCCAACATCGCTAGTTCTACTAGAGTTAGGTAGGTAGGTACATAAGTATAGTTCTATAATGCAAAATTCGTAAATCGTGGAAAGGTAAGTTATTGATACCGTCCGTAAATATACCTAGGTAATACACGTCACGTTAAAACTGAAATTCACAATGTTACTGAAAAATGACATGTCGCTTACTGGCATATTTTCCGCGGCCGTCCGTGTGAATTCATGTTTGTAATTTCAGTCATATTATAAAAAAGGGAACTTTTCGAGGGTAAAGTTACATGTACCATCACACAGCGTTGTAGTTGTAACGCGTATTTTTTTTTACTGTCAATACACATTTCACTCCTAAAAATATTTTTTAAGAGTTTGTTATATCCTTGTTATAAAACAAGTTACCCTCTAAATAAGTGTGATAACCATGCATGAGAATGTGCAAGCTAATATCTAAATTAACCCGAAAGTCCTGAAAAAACATCTCTTTTTAATTTCTACTAAACTGGTTAATCATTATGCAATTAATCAAGAAAATCATTGCTAGACAAAACACCTCAAGCCGTACAATTATAACAGTTTCTAGACTCCAAACGATGCATCGAAATCTTGGCACCAGCACCATACAGTGTTAAAAAGCCAGAAGATCATTACAATTAATATTATACCAACCAAATATGTGAGTAATATCTGCGTCCTTCGTTAAGCCCAGCTCTGAAAAGTTAAACGCGCCGCTGATCCAAATTGTAATAATTTATCAAAGCGACAGCGAAATAGATTTGCATGAATCATAGGAAAAACTATTGGCACTTAATGTTCTTATGATTTTCAAAGGAAAGACGGTTTGTTAAGATTTATTATTCTTATCCATTAAAAATACCTACATAGTTCCAACTTACCACGGCTTCACTTGCGTAGATTTATTTGTAACCAGTCTGTATAGTATCATTCTAATATAACACTCATTGGTTTTGTCTTTATATTGGTATAGGTAGCCATAGTAGATAGAAAATTGAATACGATAAAACAAGCTACAGATGAAATTTTTGGACTGTTGGTACCTATGTTATCATCATCAGCCTTTTCACGTTCTCACTGCTGGGACTCTGGCCTTCTCTCAGAGAGAGAGTACGGGCCGTAATCTACCACGCTCGCCCAGTGCGGGTTAGTAGATGTCGCATGCCCTTGAATGTTGCAGTTCTTGGACATGCCGGTTTCCTTCCTCACGATGTTTTCCTTCACCGTTTTGAGCCTATGTAATATTATTTTGTAATCAATGTTTACATTATCCTACCTTATTAATTACTTTAAGTGCCAATAATATCTTCGTCGCAGATCCCAATAAACCTATCCGTTATCCAAGTTACTTCAGTTTTATTTCAGCTTGGCGATAAAAAAAAAGGTAGGAATGTTGACACTTTATAATATATAAGCTGTAGGGATAGACTTTCGGGCCGTGTGTTTAGGCAGAGTAAATGTAGGACTTACCGAAACGTTTGCTGGGATCAGTGACTTTCCTGAGGTGGGGACGCATGCCCTTCTGGTGGACGGGGTTGATCAGCTTGGAGCAGACCTCGGGGTAGCTCAGGAGACCGTCAATTTTGGTGTAAGGACCTGGATAACATAATCTTTTCATAAAGCTATCTAGACACGCGGCAGCGTGTCAAGCCAAGTTTAAGCAAAGGAACTGGCTAGCCAGCGCCGAGTGTAAAATTACACGAACCACTTGGTGCCACTTTTGACCCTTCTATAACTGAAAACCTCTTTAACGTAAAGACATAAAACTACGTGTGTTTAATTATACCCAAATTTCAAAAATCAAGCTCAAACGGTTATAAAGATATGAATGTCAAAAAGTGAGATCTTAAAGTAGGTTAGATTTGACTTGGCCAGTTTTCATTACATCAGTCATTTTATAAAGTTATTCATCATATAATTATATATGTATATGTAGTTTTAATCCTTACTTTAAATATTACTTTGGCGTGATTGAGTAACAAATATCCATCCATCCATCCATTCATCAATTCATTGGGAAGTCATTGTGACGGGAAGTAACAAAATAACGAGACCCGCTTACCAGCTGCACCGGCGCCGTTGGTGTGAATTGGTGGTACTCCGGCAATTTCACTATCTGAATCCAACGCCCAAGTACGGCCAAAGGTAGCGATGCCCACGACAATCTTGTAGCTCGGAGCTCCGGCACTCAGCCTGACGAAAACAAAGACGTTCATAATAATATAAAAAGTTGCGTTACACATTTTATATGTTTTTATCCCAAAATAGTGAACTAAAACACATCATTTCATTTACAAACATCATACGAGGTTTGGAGGATGCCAAGTGATTCAGTAGAAAAACATGCCACGCGGCCACATAGTCATGCTCGCTCGATAAAAAAACAATCTTTCGCAAGAATAAGGTGTCTTGTCATATTATGAGGTCTCTCACACAAAAACTCTTCTCTTGTCCACATCTAAAATATGCCATATCGATTATCTATTGAAAAGGTATTTTAATAAAACCCATTGTATACGAAAGCAAAAATGAATTTTAATGTGACTGCGAGTTAAACAAATACGTCGTTCCTAGATAAAGGACTAGTTGGTATAAATGTTAGTAATAGGTAGGTACATACTTTTATCTATTTTGTACTGAAAGCATCGTCAAAACTTCCCAAGCGCGTAGGCACATATTTTCATTTAAACAAACCTACCTACATAATGAGACGTCTGAAAGAAACCAAATAAGTACGAAAGAAAAACAAAGCATCTAAATTGCGATTACCTTTATTAGATATGCCCGAAGACAACAAAGGAAGTAAATTCTTATATTCCTTAGTAATGCTCCTCTAAAAAATATAAGGTAAACGGGATAAGTTGCCTTATTACCAGAATTTTTATACGGATAAGGTCGTAAGTTACCATCAAATAGGAATTTAGCGAGATTCACAGAGGATCGGGGAAAAGGTCTCACGGTAGCCGTATCCATAGATTGTGCACTACTGACTCAATCTCATGCAATATTACTACTCATGCCATTTACTGAACGAGTTTGAAATTTTATTTTAGTGCTCTTTACATAGATATTATGTAGTGAAAGTTGTAGGTAAATAAGATGAGCCGAGAACGCTAGGGTTGATATACCTATATTTGAACCAGTACAAATGCGGTCGTAAAGATTAATTAATCGATTGAATTGTTATAACTATAGTTTATTGTGTGTAAGAGCTCTTTGTTCTAGTCTCTACAGTCACTGATATTACTTATACTAATATGTACTTTAAAAATGATGTACGCCTGTGTGTTTGAGTAATTTTCGAACAATTCACATATTAGGTATGTAGGATATTTACATTATATGTAAATAGTAGGTATGTACTGGTATGTAAAGACTTTGCATCATACATGTTTATTTATATAATTAGTAATTAATTCGATTTATGAATATGAAATTCCTATAAAAACAGACAAGAAAACGACAGCCTGTTGCATGTTATTTAAAATTGGTTTCACCTATTAACTCCTAAAAAAATTCTTAGACTATATTATGAAAGACCGCCGACAATTTCTAAGGTACGACATGTATGTATTTGAGCCATATCAGACTTGTTGAGGTTTGTATCAGGGGACCGTCCTTGGGGTGTCAGGTCCGGCAACCTCCACGTGGTGCACCCTGGGCAACGCCGTTCAGCAACCACTTCGTAAGCCGGAGTGATTGCGGAACGGCGGCTAATGGCTGGACACAGTTGGGAGGAGGGGTAGTCGTCTGAGGGGCCAGCGGACCCAGTTGGCTGATCACCAAATGGGGATTGCACCCCGCGGACGGCTACAACTCTTCCCGGCTTCTGGGGATAGGGGGGGTCATCTTCCGGGGAGTGGTGGGCGTCGTCACGAGCACTAGTTCGTGGGGACGTCAACCACTCTTCTCCATCTTCATCATCCTCATTTTCATCCTATCCACGACGAGGGGAGTATGATGGCCGTCACGCCTTAAAACTGTCATCCAGCAGGAGTGAAGTAGAGAGGATAACCTCTACTGCCACTTCGGGAGTGAGCGGGGCAGGATGGAAAGAGGGTACGTCGGAGGGATCTTTCCCCCCGTCTAGGCAACGGGGGAGCAAACCCGGCGTGATGACCCGGGGGAGCTCTCAGGCCTCGTCCCACCTGATGGACTGCCCACCGACTAGGCCCACACCCCATTCGTCGGTTTTTACTGGCGATTTATCTTTGCCCCGCTCAGCCTCTTCTGGAGAGGCGGAGAGGTTGGGCCCTATGGAGCTCAGGGGTTGTTGCCGATTGTGCACCCCCGTGTGGGGCGACATATATCTATTTATGTATATATTTATGTAATAGTATTTCTTATATATATCTATCACCCTATTTGTTTATTGTCTATGTAGTTTATGTAAAGTTTATTTATTATGTCGCCTGGTATATATGCAGCCCTTTGCTGCCGAGATGGATCCGCATCCCTACCTTAGGGAGGCGGATGTCGACAGAGGGGAGTTATGGTATGTCATGCGAACAGCGGACCCACGACTCCCCTCCCTTGTTGTGCCCGTCGGCCACACGCTGGGGTTTTAGTGCGGTTAGAGTCCCACATAACCTCCCCCCCATCCCGCAGGGGGTGGGATCAGGGGGGTACCATGATGGTTTCCCCAGCGTGAACAAAAAAAAAAAAAAAAAAAAAAAAAAAAAAAAAAAAAAAAAAAAAAAAAAAAAAAAGGGGACCGTCCTTGGTCCACACTTCTTCTTGATCATGATTAATGACCAAAGTTGTGAAACTGCTAAACGCCTTATATACGCTGAAGACCTATAACTCTTTCTAGTTATGAAAACACAAAATGACTGCCTGAGTAGCAAAGTAGTACTGACTCAATCAATATAATATGATGCAGTTCAAACAATAAAGTCTACATAAACCAAAATAAGGTCGAGGACTGAACAAGAAAATGCTCAAAAGCTCTACTTAGGTACCTAAGCGTAGGAGAAGAAAGGTACGTAATGACATTTGACAAGCTGAAAACTGATTCATTTTAATTACAATTAGGACAATTCAAATATGAAGAGTGACTATTTATCAAATAATTAGGGATAACCTTTTGCAGCATCACTTTTCACAACCATAACATTTCCAATCTTGACCAAAGAATCATTCAAACACTTGGTCTTCGTAATGCCAAGGATTTCCAGAATACGCTGGTGATTCCACATCTTTGCCTACAGCTTTCGTGTAAGAGGCCAATTGGAGTCAAATGCATGCGTATTGAACCCATAGAAAGAGTTTTAAAAGCATTCATAAGATCATTTTGGAAGAAACTACCCACTACTTTCTCTATCCCATCGGGTTCTTACTGAACAAACATGGCCTTAATTCATTGCAACCAAGAAGGTTGCTGAACAATTCACAACTTGTTGCAAAGTTTTGAGATGGCGCATCGATCGATTTTATCATATACATAGAATAAAATAAATATAGTAAAGTAATAAAGGTAATAAAGCCGAAGACCGGGCTCAGTGGCGTACCTTGGGAGAGGCCTATGTCCAGCAGTGGACTGATACAGGCTGATGATGATGATGAAAGTAGGTAATTTTTAATCAGGCCGGTGTTAATAGCCAGGTTTGTGTCGCCCATTTCTCAGAGCTTGTTAGGGTAAACGGTAAAACAAAAATGTTAAGTGACAATGTGGTGTGGGTTTGCTAGTCATCGGACATCAAGACAATCGGCGAGACGCCATCGGTATATGGTGGATATTCCTGTTCGCACGAAGCGTTTTGCTTCTACATTCATCATGCGGGAACTCCTTGCCGCAGTCCGTGTTTCCCGATAGCTACAATTTGGGGATCTTAAAGGTAAGAGTGAACAGGTACCTTCTAGGCATGCGTGTTATACCGTCAACCTCATCAACGCGTGGCAACAGACGGGATGGCGGTCAAATGCATGCCTATTTGCCTATATAATTTTTAAACGAACTAATTTGTTTTATTTTCTAAAGATATAGGTACAAACTAACCAGTAGGCGACCTCGCTGTCCACGTTTTGCAGCGGGTTGCGGTTCTGGGGAGTGTAGATGGGGGCCGTGTAGTCTGCCTCCTTGGGGTTGCGCTCCGGGGTGAAATAATCATAAGTGTCAAGGTTCACGAAATCCACCAAGTTGATGATAGCCGGCACGTCGTGGTAAACTGTAAAAGAGATATACATTCGTTAATTATGAACAATGCACTTTTCAAGGTACGGTCAGCGACAAAAGTTGCTGAACAGTCGCAGTTCTTCAATTTTCCTAAGCATCTTGAACATTAAATATTCGGATATTAAATTTTTCTCATCTGACTCGGTTTGATCAGCAACTTTTGTAAATTTTGCAGGGCAATTATAGTAATTAAGTATAAAGTAACTTGAAAGACTTCCGAGTTAAAAAGGAAAGAGGTTTAAATTTCTGGGAAATTACGTTTTTGTAAGTCATCTGATCACTCGTGACTCCATGGACTTTTCTATCTTCGATGCGTTCTACGCTAGCTACGTATATGGTATGATCAAGTTTCACTATTATGGCTTCAATTATTTCACAGACCGCAAAAACATGTCTCTTGATAAAACTTACAAAACCATATACATATAATACAAAACTAATTTATCAGACTTAACATCATCACACTTGGGTAAACGGTAGGAAAACGTATCAAAATAATATCCTTTTTTTATAGGAAGACCGTCTTTATGTTCCATGTAGATTATATTATCAAACGTTTATATTCTTCGATTGCAGTTACAGAAAAATGGTCCACCATAAATTCTTCATCAGATGACATAAATATGAATAAAACGGTAAAGCTTACTGCTGGAGTTAACGTTGGGCAGAACAGTGACACTCAGCTGCTTGTTCGGCTTGACGCTGAGGGCCTGCTTGATCTCCCGGACAAGGGCGGTGAAGCCTTCGCGATGCTCGGCCTCCTTAGCGTCAACTGGAGTGGAGCCGAAGACTTTCTTGACACCGTGCCATATGGATTCTGAGGACATGAACTCTTAAAATTAACCCTCGAGTTCTTAGCCGGATACCGTATCTAGGGAAGGAGGACAAATAATGAGAGGAAAGTTGTTTAGATAATGTTCAAGCATCCACAACGGAGTGCACAAGATTTTCACGAACTAAGCCCATTACATCACAAAACGACCAGGCTGATAAGCGTCCCCATATTAAAGTAGAAATAGTATCAATACGCGAACATCGTTTTGACTTAACTTTCTCATAAAGAACTGCAAAGTAAAGGAATACCCTGTCATGGTCAGTGTTTCCAGAAAAAAACAGCACTTGGGTGTTCAAGTCAAGAGTGAACAGGTATTTTTTAGACAAACCTGCTACACCTTCGACCTCATCGATACTTTGGATTGACCATTGGATGATCGTGGTCAAACGCTGTTCTAGCCGTATGTAAAAAAAAAATAAAAAAGCCCGCTAATGTTCTGCAGGTCCACATTACGGAAATTGGAACGGATCTTCTTTGGCTTGATTTTAGGGAACTGCCAGGCTAGGTCGATGCCGTCGAAGCCGTGCTGGTCAGCCAGGAGTACTGCTGAGTTCACGAACGCAGTGCGAGCTTGCGAGGACTCCAACTGTGGTCAATAAGATACATTATTAAGTTTTATTACCTGTAGATAATAATGTTGACATTCCGAATTTGAATGTACCTACTAGCCATCAAAATTATCCAACCATCTTTTGAAGAGTAAAATTTTGTAAGTTGAGACAACTTTTTAATAGCTATAAAATATGTACAGTAGGACTAACGCCCGAAATTAATAATCGATCCTGTATCCGTCGTTTTGGATCGATATGTTATGTCACATAATATGTCATTTTGGTAGTAATATGTCAAGCCATACTCGTAATATGAGCGTGAACTGAACACAAGAATTGTACATGGATACATGACATCACCCTAACATTATAAAATCCTAGAGTTCTAGTTAGAGGTCAGATAGCTGTTATAAGTGATTGGGTTAACATTATTATTTTATTTTATAAATCCGTAAGTTTGTACCTAACAGTGTATTTTTGTTATTTCTTCATGCTGTAACAGCTTTGAGTGAAATTTGAAATGTAAATAGATTATAGGTACCCAGAATTAACACCCAACCAACTTCTTATCCCGAAAAAAGATTCCGGGTAACCGCGGGAGCTGCTAGACATGTATACTTACATACTATATACATATTATGGAATGTTCTAGAGATTACTGACTTGCAATTTTTTTAGTATTTTCGAATAGAATGATGATGATTTATCTCTCCACAGTATAAACCGAAGATGTACCTACAAGTAGGCGAATGAAAAATACTCTAGGCATTGACAAATCTCAATATGTCTCCTCTTTGTACTAAAAGACAAATAACATCACGGATATTACCCCGTAAATATGAATTGAATTTATATTAAGTATAATGTGCTATGGCCGAGCTGAATTGAAACTACAATTACATTTTATGAAGCACACACATTACAAGAAAGTCCCACAAAATAAATGAAGCAAGAAATTGTGTGGTTCAAACAAAAAATAATAGATCCTTGACCTTGATCTTAAATTGGCCTTCGTACTACAATTGGTCGATTTGCGTCAGTTAACTCTGTTAGAAGTTTACTGCTACCTTCTGATCAAAATCTTAATTCAACGCATATCAATAACCTTGAGTTTTATTTGCGTAGGTACACGCAATGAATTAAACCGTTGCGCATTGCTAATGCAAAATGTGCATAGGTGTTATTCAAATATTCATTAAATATTTACAAAAAAATCCATGAGTCAATACCTAACTTAAACAAGGCCACTAAACATAACTAAAACTTAGTATCTCTGGACTAAAACTAAAGAAAATAATACGATGACAAGAAGAGATAACGTTTTGCATTTCCCTACTTTTTACACATGTGCCTACTATTTTTTTCTTTTATCTTTACTTATGGCTCCCACACAAAACTGCGATGCGATGGGGCGCGATGCGATTCAGATCGGAAGTTCTTGTGGTGCATTCGAACTCACTCGCATATATTTGCGATACGATGCGAATTCGCAGATTTGTGTGGAAGCGCTTACAGGGTAGCGTTTGACCATAATTTATCTGATGTAAGTGGAAGAAAAACTGCATCACTCACCAGCAGATTGTATTTGTCTCCGTCGTCAGTATCTACATCGCCGCCCAATGAAAGCAGGACCTTCAGGGCCGGATACTTGTTCCTGAAGTTTGTGATGGTGCGGTAGTTGGCGTGGGAGTTGTCTACATCCAGGTTCTCATTGAGCGGCACCATCTTGTAGGTGTCGGGCTGGACTCCGGCGTACCCGTAGACCAGGTGAGTGCAGAACGACAGCGCCGGGTCCAGGTCGAGGGGCAGCATGCGAGCTTGGGCTGGGTAAATGCATCCTTCAACTGAGATTTACGTTGGTGGCCTTATAACTTTTCGGCAAGAGAAACTTAGGGTGTGTTTCATTCAATCTTATAAGTTAAATACAAAGGAATGGACGTCGAGTCTAACGCAAATATGAAAATCCAGTGAGTTAAACTGTACACTTTTTAAGTAAAAAAACTTCTTACAAATGCTACCCGCTTTTGGCCACAATTCACCCGATATTAAGTGATGATGTGGTCGAAGGTGGCGCCACGCTAGACCTGGATTGGGAAATGACTCTCAAGTGGGACTGCCGGAACACACTGATAGGTGCTTGGCAAGAGATTCTTAAAAATGAAACCGAGGCTGCGCGTGTCATGGCTTTAATTCAGCAAGGGTTGAGTCAACCGATCTTAGCCGATCTTCGGTGCGCCAAGTTTACAGAAGGCTTTTAAGACTGGTTTGTATCAAAGAAGACCATAAACGATTTTTTGTGCTAGTACACTTCGTAATCGACATCTTTCTGGTGTTGAATTTCAGCGACGGCTACGCGAAGAACGCGCAGTTGCCATTGAGGGTAGTAATAAGTAATACACCATATTTTATAATAGCTATTTGACGCCCGCAAGAACTATAAAACAATTGTCACTGTGGTGTCTATACACCAAATCAGGCATGAGGAAGTCCAAACCTCCTCAGCCAAATATCTTATACTTATTTAAACGCAATAACACCTTTGCAAAGACTACACCTTCCTGTTATTATACTTCATGTGATATCTATTGTTTCCGCCGCATTAACCACTTAGTGGCTGGTGCCAGATGACGTAATTACATAACAAGGACAGAGGATAAGGCTACTTGCGCCGCTTTAGGCAAATCTCCAGTCCATTGAGTGGGCAAATGAGGAAAATGGCAAGATTTATACTTGCCAATATGCTGCAAGCATTCAAATTATAGGCATGAATGCAGGTAGGTATAGGTATTGGTAATGTATGTTATTATTATAGCAACATGCTTTTCCTTATATTGTTATCGAAACCAATGGAACTACGTACCATCAGCACCTTAATTTCGAGAGCCTCTTAATTTTAAAGATCTATCTCTCATCTTTTTCTGTTCTTAAATACAACTGGTTATAAATGGCATGTCATAGATGTCATTTGTTATATGATTAAACATAGGTCCTGTGATGTAGTGTTGCAAACAGATGCGTGATTTCCACCTTGAAATAGTGAAAGTAAAAATATAAGTTGTGTTGGTTGTCAGAGGGGATGGCCATGATCTGGTAGTAGAAGACAGATTGAACGGCCATCAATAAATTAAGCCGACGACTTTACTAACTGTTCAAAATCTTGAGACGACATGGATGTGCACAGTAGCTCAAGATCGAATTGGGTAGGACGAAGTAGGACAGTAAAAGAGAGAAGTGTGACAAAGTATGTATCGAGACACCTTCAGAGTTTCGTTCTTCAAAACAAAACTCATTACGTCACAAAGCCGTCAAGCTCACTGAACTGCACAATAAAGAGAAACTTGGTCGGTAACATTAAAATGCAATAATCTGAGAAACTGATATACCTACCTACCTATGTATCTACCTAGGTGTATTTTTTAGTATTGTGATGTAAATAAAATTAAGCTCTTACGTAGGTACCTAAGCCTTGTCGTTAAATAGTATCAAAGTACCAAGGTATAATTGTTTGTCAAATGTCAAATTAAAAACTGTTGTGTTTATGATGATCAACATAATTGTAATTAACCGCAAAGACGCGATCACCTCAGTCCCAGAAAATTTGTCAATAGTATACCTGACGGCCACTCACTCGCTAAAAAAAACATCCTTACCTCATACTAATTTAAAACGCAACGTAGTCTGTTTGTTGGTTTCTTTGTTATTTTTCATGAGAAGTTATATAACATTATACACTTTGTCATTCTTTAAAATAAATAACATTTTGTTAATGTTATATTATACGTTCTCACATTGGTAAAAACGTTCTAACAAGTTATATAACATCACATAACATTTCATAACCATCAGTTTGGATTTGAGTTTCAAGGAGGGTTAACGTTAAGAAAATGGAAAAGAATTGCTCATTGGGTTTTATTTCTTGGCTGAATAAAAGAAATGAGCGCTCTAACTGGATGCGTCAAAAACTGTTGCTAGTGTAAATGTAATTTTGCTTTCGTGTAGCAATTTTTTGTCTAAACATAAAACACGATCTTTAGTAACATCAGAAGGGTAACAATGTTCAACTTTTGTAATATTATTTCGTTATAAAAAATGCTATACGTCATTACTTTTTATTTTACTGGTGTGTTGGTAGCATCATTTCATATACGCCCCAAAGGGCTAGAAAAGAGGAAAACGAAGCGGAAGCGAAGCCACGGGACGAGCAGATGGTAATAAATATATGGAAACGATTATGAGCCAGTTTCAATAACCTATCTATCCCTATCAAATTTGACAAAAGCTCCATAGAAGTAATCTCCCTATTGAAACTCGCCGTATATCTTATTGAATAATCGGTGGTGACGTGAGCTAGCTATCCATAGGTCATGGGTTCAATGAGCTACAGCTCTCGGCGAAGCAAAACATCGTGGCGAAACCATTGCCTATTGATAAGGTATTTTATAATTTTCTTTATAACTAAGCAATGACATAGTCATCATCCATTGTGTGTATGTATTCAACTCTTTAGGCTATCTTCACGCTCGCTACGTTTCGGAACTACAAGTCTGTAACCAGCACTGCCACATCAATAAATAGAGTTACATTCGGATCCTTGGACGGTACCTTTCGTTTTCTTTCATATTTAATTATTGATAAACACATTAAACCTACGCTCTATTAATTTTGGTCTAAGAGGTTATCTGGTTTTTCAATCAAGACGCGTATCGCGAGCCACGACGCAGCAATAGAAATCTAATGTATTGTAAAGCGCAGCAGGGAGAGTACCTGCACCATAATGAACACAGAGACGACAATGCACTGTTGATATAACTACGCTTATTGTCGATAATACAATTTCATTAAGTAGATATTACTCGTATACCTAGGTGCACATTTATGACCAGAAAACAATTGGAACCCTTGTAGTTTGGTTATACATAAGTCGATGTTATATAATAGAGCTAAACGTTCACAACTAGGCGCATGAAAACTAGTTCACAAACATTTTATTTTATAATAAAGTAGCTATTGCCAGCGGCTTTGTCCGCGTGTAGTACAGTAATGTCAGGCAGGTGATCCCTAATGTAACCCATCGTGGTGTATATAACTACTTCGTACATATTTCCAAAATAACTCATTACTTCTATAGAATAACACTAATAAGACATGAACGCATTTTTTTCTAATATAGAAGTTATTATTCATACCCTCAAAACAGCATTTGAATCGGTACAGTAACTACTTTTTTTATTGAAGTAAATATACAAATTATTCCTGTTCCGAAGCTTATTTCTACAACCCCCTGCACATTTGTTTTAATAACTTAATACAATATTTTTGCTATACAAAAGTACACTGGGCGTAGTAGTTTTTGTATTAAACATTTAATTGCCGAAACATACAGAAACTGTTCCGAAAAAATCAAACCAGACAATATTCGCAATGTTAATAAGGCTCAGCAAAATATTATAATAACAAAACTTACATTCTCTGACATAGCTTCTGCTGTCGTAGTAACAGACGACTTTGGATTGGCTTGCCGGTGTATTGGCTACCGCCAGGGCAATCAGCCCGGCGAAGGCGAATAAAATCTTCATTTCAACCGTCTAATAAATATGACCGTTCTCCACTGAGTATTTGTGGCGAATGACCAAGCGTCAGCGTCCAGCGGGCTTCAGCAGTTCACCGCGCCTCGTCGTCGAAGGTCAAAGAGTAACGATGACCACATTAACTTGTTTCGCCGAATCTTATCTGTTGTTATTATAAAGAGTGTAAAGGACAGCGAGATACATACTTGACCAGTTACTGATAAATTATTGATCAGCTTCTAAATAAATTTTCCTTGTTCAATCTTATGCCAGTATCCCACTGACATCACATCTCCTTTTTCATGCAGTTTTCCTTGACAGTAAACTGAAACGTTAGTTATAAAAATATATAGTCCCTATATCCTATCCTATATCCTACATTTTACCCTAATCTATATCCTTCATATCATATTATAAATGCGAAAGTTTGTGTGTGTGTAAATGTTTGTTGCCACGTATCACCGTATCACTAAACTGATTTTGATGAAATTTGGAATGGAGGTAGGCTTTTTGTCCCGGAAAAGGGTTCCTGCGGGATAAGGGGAAGACGCGGATGAAACCACAGGGCGCAATTAGTATAATAATAGTTTGTGCCACTATATCACATTCGTATAGTAATAATGTACAACGTACGTGCGTGTCCATTCGATTTTTTTAGCGTAGTATCAAATGCTGCCTACGAATTTCTATTCGTAAAAGTGCTAATGTGCACAAGAGATCATTCGTATTTATTTCCGATTCGTTTTCAATACGATAACGAATAATATTGGTGGAATTCAGATGACTGCAGAAGTCTGAATTATTCTACTGAAAAAGAAGCACCTATAATCATAATTATACTTACATAGTTAGACCCACAGTTAGACCTGTCATATGATATATTATGTATAATTATGTGATCGATGCAGTAATTTTAACAAACAAATATTTATCACAAAATCCCCAGTTTGCAAAATGTAACGATCTAAGTAGGTACGTACATCCGATTTACGAAGTACCTATTCAAAATGTATCATAATAATATTGTACCCTATATCTGTTGAAAATACCTACCCCAAAAAAAACTCGAATGAATGGTTAGGTAGGTTATTTACCTGGAGCAAAATATTAGGTTGTAGGTACTACAATTTACTAATCTGTGTCGAGACGAAACGCAACGCGATGATGTCATCTTAGGCTTTAACTATACGGTAGACGGTAGGTAGGCAAGAAGGTAGCAAAAAAATATTCACATACAGTGAGATTTATCACTTTCTGCTATGGTTATCTAACTCTTTTAATACTAACATCTTGACATTTTACGATTTATGGGTTATATATTGGTGACGATTCGGTTTTGCATTCTCTAAAACTAAACTAAGTTTGACAGGTCTAAAAGTAACGCTGTCCTTTTTTCAGTGGTTAGAAAAAGACAGCAATACTATTAGACCTGTCAAACTTAGTTTAGTTTTAGAGAATGCAAAGCCGAATCGACACTACTATCATACTATATATAACATGGTTTCAACTCCTCGTTTGGGAACACGTTTAAAAACTGATTTACTCAGTTCTTTTCCTTCAGTAGCAGTTTTGCTTTAGGAATTGAATTGCATAATTTAAGTATCTAGGTAGGTACCTACTAGGTACTTATTACAAAGAGTAGGTAGGTAATTTGTGCGTACCTACATTGAAAATAAGTAGACACTCACTACATAATAAAAGTAATACAAGAATTTAAAAAAATTAGGTTATTCGATGACAGTCAGAAAAGAAATGACAAAAAATTTAATAATGTCTAATGAGTCTGATCCGGTTATTCACCACTGGACTAAGAAAACGGCCACTTAATGTACCTACAACGACAATTCTCGTTGCCTTTGTTTGTATATGCAGTGCACATGAGTCATGTAAACGAATACGGGCACGTACATTACTTTAAACATACAATGCCTTGTGCTAACATCACAAACCCCTACATAAGAATGACGTAATCGTCAACTCATAGCTATAGTTTGAGACTTATATCTCCAATTTTTCCGTCTTCAAAACAGTCCACACAATTGAGCAATGACCATTTTTTCACTTATCTTATTGTTCATTTACTAATAGTTATAAAGTATCTTCATCATCAGCCTTTCACGTTCCCACTGCTGGGACTCTGGCCTTCTCTCAGAGAGAGAGTATGGGCCGTAATCTACCACGCTGGCCCAGTGCGGGTTGGTAGATGTCGCATGCCCTTGAATATTGCAGTTCTTGGACATGCCGGATTCCTCGCGATGTTTTCTTTCACCGTTTCGAGCGATGGCAAATCCGCATATAACTTATAGAGTCATAGGTGCGGGGCCAAGAGCATTCGAACTCGGTGTCGGCGCCTTGTAAGTAACACGCGTTACCGATCGGCCACCATCGCTCACAAAGTATCTTATTTATGTCCTACTAAATGATCCATGACTTAAAATATCGTATTTTTACTTTTAAGAAACCATTAATTATTAGTTAAATTTGCGTTGGATACGTTTCATTCAGTCAATAAAACTTTATAACTTTGATTCCGGAATGCAGTGAACACAAAAGCTAGTCTTTAGATCTTTTGCATTATTAATATTTTTAGAAAACAGAAATATTAAAACAAGATATTTAGAGGACTTTTACACAAAAGAAGAAATGTGATACTGAAAAATCAATTTAGAATACCTTAGATCTCTCATGTCTGATAAAATGTATCACCTTGTTATTGAGTAGTTGAGACAAATCGAGTTGTTTTTCCGTGGGCTTGTTAACATTAAGGTCTAGTTTGTTATTATTATAGGTTACCTATCAAGCCTGTTATGATCCTGTCGTAGTGAAAGTGCAGACTGGCATAATATAATAGCTTGATTTTCATATCGTCAGCTAAACAAAGAAGACTGGAATTTTGAATGCTTAATATCATAATAAGGACTCTATGACCAATCCTTATGGGACTCCACATTAGGACGCAGATCCATTTACTTACAACTTGGGAATGATTTATTAATGTAGGAAGCGAACCATCTCAGGAAGTCTCGGACAGCACCAGACATATCTACAATTTAACAATAAGCAACTGAAGGTCGATACTGTCGAGACTTGCTGAAGTCCGCATAGGCCACATCAACCTGTTACCCTTTGTCCATTGATTCAGAAACATACTCCTAAATAAGTATCAGATTAGTTACGGTTGATCTGCCTTTGAGAAAGCCATGCTGAAGGTGGTAAGTATCTAATTATCTACTTAACACTGAGTACAACTGCTCGTACACGACATTCTTAAAAACTTTGGCTACTGTAAGATTGGTCGGTAACGGAAACTTCATTTTTAGGTCCCTTATTATAGGCGATAAAAGACTTTTCCAAAGAACCAGTAAATATAGGTACCTATTCTGTTGATGGAGATATTAAAAAGTTTAAGCACATGAGTTGATAGTCTTTACAATAAGAGAAGGCGCGGGGGAAGCCGCGTGGCGGATAGCTTGAATGGTATATTTTATTGCTCACACGAACTTCGTGATGACGACAGGAACATCGCGCCGGGAAATTCCCTGAGACAGTTTTGATAAAACCGATGATAAAATAATACCTAGTCCTATACCTACCTACAAGACCATTCGAAAAATTACAATGGGGCATGCCTAAGCGTTATATAGCGCAGGCTCAGAATCTAAGCCTTTTATGCCCCTATTTGGTCCTTATAGCTACGACTAAAACACGAATGGGGAGTGACATTAATGCACAGGCAATGCTCAGAAGGGCTATTGAATCTCATCCGTACATCGCACTTCTATCACCGATCATCTCGTCATCGGAATAAAGCTCATCCACACACAATGAAGCCCTGGAAATCGCATTCCACTCGATTTATGCGCTCCTTTCTCCCGTATACTTGCAAAACGTGGAGTGAGCTCCCTCCAGAAGTCTCTCCGCAGTGCTACAAAAGTCAGTCTTTCAAGATGGATGTGAAAAGAGTTCTTCAGAGTAGGCTACGACTCTACGACGCCTTAGCGTTTCATATGTCCATAGGCGACGACGGGGACCGTATACCATCATAAAAAAGTAGGTATGTTGGGGATTGTACCCCAATGAACTCAAAACTCTACTATTAACCGTTCCTGAGTGTGTTTCTTCTCTGTTTCCTTTGCTTGAAATAATAATTGAAAAAGTTAAATCAACAAAGATATTTTTTTTATTTTGTTACCTTATTATTCATGTCTCTGAATTCGAATTCTTGTGATTAGTATCACTAACTGACCAAGCAATAAGTTCTTTATCATTAGGTCTTGTTACTTAGCCA
Organism: Opisthograptis luteolata; assembly: GCA_931315375.2. Lineage (NCBI taxonomy): Eukaryota > Metazoa > Arthropoda > Insecta > Lepidoptera > Geometridae > Opisthograptis > Opisthograptis luteolata. The sequence goes on from OV928033.1 coordinate 10,254,179, forward strand.
ATAGCCAAGGAGCGTGTTATCAGTGATGATAAGAAAAGGTTCAAAGGTTGTACAGAATGTTACATTATAATAATTTGTTTGTGCTCGAAAGCCCTCTGGTATTGTGATTTTAATAAACTTGTCGCGGTTACACGTCCTCATCTACCTATCTATATAAATATAAATAAAAATCGATGTATTTATATACTTATTTTCCCTATAGACTCCAAAATGCAGCTGGGACCAATGTGATGAATATTAAGGCAAAATTCTCAGCAGGTGATCCTGTGGTAACCATTGGATCAAGATTTTAATTTAGTGTTTTATATTAGTGGCCGGTCTTGAAAGATTTGGGAGCCTCAACGATTTTTTAGTATTTTCGAAACCCGAGAACTAGAAAGGCACTATTAAAATTGACTTATCATGTTTAGCAAATTTAGTTATGAGGCCAATAAACTATTTAAATCTATAGAATGTTAGAAAAGACTAATAGAAAAGTAGGAAATAAGACAATAAATATCATGACCGTAACTTCTAAGTATAAATAATAAGCGTTATCTCCCATTATACACTTTATTTTCATAATCATACGATATTGATCTAGGTAATATATCGAAGATCTCTTTTAATTCAAACAGCAACAACATTAACGTTTTACTAATCAATATTTAATAGAACAGTTATACAACAAGAACTTACAGTGATACAACAAGAAATTTTAAATTACATTACGTTATGCCTGAATACGTCATAAAAAAGCGAATGCATTTGGCACTGTCATGTAAAAATCAGAAATCAATAATAAACTAAGTTTGCGACACTCGAGTTATGGTGAACATCATGCGTTAGTTGGAGTTGGAGTTTAGTTTTGTGAATGGGGTTGGGGCACTTGGCTTTGACTGAGAGGAATGGGTGCCTGCGCTTGGGCAGGTTGCGCCTGCGGTGCGGGCGGCGCCTGGTTCACAGTCTGCGGTGGAGCCTGTCCTTGGAGCGGGAGTTGGCCTAGAGGCGGTTGTTGGCCTTGAGGCGGTTGTTGCCCTTGAGGCGGTTGTTGCCCTTGAAGCGATTGTTGCCCTTGAGGCGGTTGTTGCCCTTGAGGCGATTGTTGCCCTTGAGGCGATTGTTGCCCTTGAGGCGCTTGTTGCCCTTGAGGCGCTTGTTGCCCTTGTGGCGGTTGATATTGGGCTTGTCCCTGAGGCGGCTGGTAACCTTGAGGCTGTTGATACGCCTGCTGAGGTTGCTGGTAGCCTTGAGGCTGCTGATACGCCTGTTGAGGTTGCTGGTAGCCTTGAGGCTGCTGATATCCTTGCTGAGGTTGCTGGTAACCCGAAGGCTGTTGATACCCCTGCGGTGGCGGAGCCTGTCCCTGCGCTACTTGTCCCGACGGATAGTGCGGCTGGCCGGGGAATTGTGAGCCTTGTTGCATTTGTTGCTGAAGTGCCTGTTGTTGCTGGTAATGATGGAACTGTTGGCGAGCCTGATGGATTTGATGATCGGCGCCGGGAAGAGGTCGACCGTTAGCATCAACCTGGAATGTAAATCAAATCACTTATTTCACTTATAAATAATGTATAAAATTACGAATATAATTATGTCGTTAAAAATGAATGAAAAAAAAATTGTGCAACATAATAAAACATAATAATGTTACTTTTCTTTGAAAGAAAAAGCTAAAACAAGACAAATATTAATTTCTTCACAAAATAATGACAACACCAACTCAACGTTAATGAACTGAAAGCAAAGCTGCAAGGAAGCTAAGTAGATCAACAACACATAAGCTTTTACTTATAGTTGCTAGCGGTGATTAAAAGCCAAATTTAAAATGTTGACTCCATAACGAAACACGATTTGTATCAGAGAAACTTTCTCCTCTAACCAAAGCGAAGATCAGAGGAGACATGTGAAAGGTGTAAGTAGACGTGGACCGAAAATTAGACTCATCATTTACTTCTATCATGTGCTGCGAAATGTTCGATCAAAAGTTATTAAGTCTGGAATTGTATAAGTATAGAAATTGGGATTTAAATAATGCAACGCAATAGTGAACTAACATATGGACACAAACGAGCAAAACATAGGATATGCGCGAAAGTGATGTACTGAGTACTGACCAGACCACGCTGTTGCAAGAATTTCAACTCCTCGAGTCTCCTCCTCTCGAACTCCTGGTACTCGGCCTGGGTGTAGATCTGGTTTTCTTCGATTGATTTCCAGCCTGCAAACACATCATGTTATATTGTATATGTACCTACTACTTAATAAACAATCTTGATTATCTCGTTAACGAGTGCATACATACCTTCATCACGGTTGAAATCCGCCCTTTGTGTTTCCGACATAAATTCGTGAAAGTCGATCAATCCATCTTGGTTCTTATCGTTCTCCCTAAACACGTGTTCCCTCATCCGTTCCATTTCCTCCGCCCTCTCGTGGAGGTCCTTGTTAGGACCGCCCGGTGCGTACAGCTTGTCCAACTCCTTTATGAAAAGGGCCTTCACTTCGTCAGCGTCCCAAACACCATTCCCGTCCACATCTGTGTTAAAAAACGTTCAATAAGTTTAACAAACGGTCGTAAAGACTTGCTCACATCAAGGCACGTGCCGCAATACCTTGTTTTTTTTATCATGAGTGACCTGACTGACCTAAAAGCATGACAATAAATAAGAAGACATTTTTGGTCATGTTATCCTCAAATTATTTACGTTAAAAAAGGTACCTATTTTGTTTGTCTGTGCAAGGCAAAAGAGGTAAAGAATTGATGCAATCGCCTACAAATTTAGATTAAAGGTCAGTGCATGTGTGCGCCGCAAGGTCAGCCACTCGGTCACCCGGCTCAAGGCTCTGCGCCGCCATCAGATGTACTTACGCATTTTTTACATTTTGTTTTTCTATAAAACAAGAAAACAGATCTCGATTTTGACGTCCTACCATATAAATAAGTACATATTATATGTAGTATAAATGTTGTTTTTTCGATTGTAAAAGGTAGGTAACTCTGGAACTACTCATCCGATTCTGAAACTTCTTTCATGAATAGCATTATTTTATTTCATTAGCTACATTAGTTCCGAGAGATATTTATACTCGTGCGAAGCTGCAGCGGGTCGCTGGTGGATAAACGATATTACTACGAATTAAAAATCAAAACACAAGTTCAGAAATTATCGAAATTTACAAGTGCATTACAGGTTGATTTATGCGCTATGATTATGACAAATGAGAACTGGATATAATATACATTATACATACAGTATGGTCACGGACCCCGGACACTATAGGAGTGTGTTCTGTGCATTTTTAAATAAATAGGCAGTCCAACATCAACCAATTAGGCAACGCCCTTTATATTTTTGTTTTTTCTAAGTAGGAATGTAAATGTTCCCGAAAATGGAGGTCCTACACTCAAACAAATGATTTCATGAAGGGTCTAACGATATCATATTTTCTAGGCACACGTCCATGTTTAGCCAAACCAAAAAGTAAAATATTGGTGCGATCTTTAGAAGGTTGACATTGGGTCTCCGAGTTCTGGAAGTCTCCAAGATCTATATGTGACTAGACACGCTGTGTAATGCACAAATGACTAAAGCTCAAAACGGATTAGTAAGATTATATATACATCTATTTCTACAAACTCAATAGCAAACCATAAAACATACTCAAAGAAAACTAAATATATAAGGACTCATCATGCTTAAGCTATTTAAAATCCGTGCGTAGAGAGAGTTATTGGAACTTCCAAAATGATCTATAAAGTACACAGTACTCTTTGGTTAGTGATGCTACTCCAACATCGCACGCTTTGAATCTTACCGTGCATCATGAAAAACACCTTTGGGTTGAAATCTTTAGCATCCATACCGTCAGCGCTTTTCCATGTTTCTAACAATTGTTCCTTCGTCACTGGGTGGTGAAGCTGTTAAATATAATTAATTGTATTATTTATTGTTTAGGATGTAACTCACCGTGCATCATGAAGAATACTTTTGGATCAAATTGCTGGTCCATGTGGTCCTGTTTCTCCCAGACTTCCTCGAGTTGCTGCTTAGATCCGGGGTGGTGCAGCTGCATTTTACGATTTATATCATTCATACAAACTCTTACGTTATATTAAAACATTACTTCATGTACATATTGAAAACATAATTATTAAACTAATCACACTAACTATTTTATAGGATTTGAGTGAAACTACAACTTTCTACAAGTCAACTGATATTAAGTGACGATGTGGTTGAAGATGGTGCCACGCTTTACCCAGACTGAAACTGTGGGAACGCACTGATAAGTGTTTGGAAACAACGGAAAAGATTTCTGCGCGATTGCAGGAAGAACGCAGGTGTAGCTCTCCGCAGCTAAATAAACAAATACCCGCTCTGTTTGGTCGGGGTCATGGTAATACATAACTCGGATATTCCAGAACATTCAATCTGATCATAGCATATTTCTATTTAAACCTTATCGGCAGTTTCTTAGCCACATTGTTGTATGTACTTTATGACTTTTTATTATAAAATTGAATGCTGCAAGAAATTTTCATTGCACGTATTATGTTCTGTGATAATATTAGTAAGCGAACAAAAGGTCATTCCAATCATGTTATAAACAACATGCTGTGCTGATATGACGTAAAATTCGGTCACGGCTGCAAACTTTCGAATATGAACTAAGTATAGGTACAATTTAAATTACCAAGCATTATGTACATTCTGTATTATTGTTATAATACTATGGTCTGAAAACACGGATTGTTCGGTCTGGTGATACTTACATAATATTCCGTTGCAGTATTCATAGTAATTTTTTTCAACTCATCAAGTGTGAATACAGCCTTGGACATATTAGGGTTCCGTGCTTTTAAGATCTCAATCTCTCATAACTTTATTAGGTTTGGTTAGGTATTCCCCTTCTTGCCTATGCGCTAGTGGCCAGGCGAAGTCATTGACTTTATAAATAGCAAAGTTACAAAATTTGATGAATATTATCTTCACAGAATTTATTGATATGAACGTACCATATTAAATTTTATGCAATCTGTTTCAATACCGTTTACCTTACAATAGCTTGGCAGACTGAGACAGACTAACAGAGAGACAGACATACCGGACCATCTTTTAATGGCCTTGTGTCGGACAACAGAACCCAAAAAAGTTTTTACTAAGAAATGACTCGGGAACCTTTTTAAAATAGGCATAAAAAGAGATACTGTCAGGATTTTCCAGCTAACAATGTGGCAGAAATATAAATAGAAATGATAAAATTAACATCTAGCAATAAATTACATAAAATTAAATAAATTACCGGCTGGTGGTGCTTCTTGGCTTCCTCTTCTTGCTTCATTTTATCCATGTACTCTTTCTTCTGGGTTTCGTCCAAGCTGTCTATCTTTTGATGTTTCTCAAACTCCTTTTCCATTTCATATTGCTGGAAGTAAAATAATAAAGAGATGAGACAAATTGCTAGACTTCGACTACGCCTGCAGTATTTTTTTTTCTCTAGCAGGGACATTGTCTATTCCCGCCCCGAAAAGTATGGAACAGAAGAACATCAAAAGTTTCCCAGTTATGCTGTATTAGGATTCGCCAGATAAGTTACCTTGAATTCCTCCTTGCGTTTTTTATCTGCCACCTCTAAGTCAGCGGTGGTTTTCTTGATAAGTTTCTTCAGATCTTCGATCTCGAACGTGTGAGGATTGTCGTGATCCAAATGCTCGTTGGTCGGGACTTTGCCGTGTACATCCAAGTTGTTCGTCAATTCGTATTGCTGGAATTACAATGCCACAATATTTACTTATTAAAAAATCCTATTGAACCGCGTGTGGACTTAAAAATAAAACATAGCCTACCATTTAATCATTTGAGCTTTCCATTAGTGCAGATTTTTCAGAATCTATGAATTAGGTATAGAATGTAGATAATTTTGAGCCAACGAGTCAAACCATTAATCATTATCACTGCTATGACTTCAGCATTCTCTCAAAAAGAGAGCATACCAACTCTCACTGCGACAGCTTGGTAGATTACTGCCAATACTGACTAGACAAAACCTGTGTCGCAGCAATAATTACGTATTAGGATGCTCTTGATTCTTCTTCTTTCATATGAGCTAGTAGCCAACTCTAGTGTGACAGTTATTAGGCCAGCTGAAACTCCCGACATGGCTGCATGGCATGCTGTTAATTATAGCAGTTGTCGCATAATGTGTATACATTTTGTAATAATTATTATACGTTTGTTTAGCGTACCTTAGTCGCCAAATGGCGAAGTCGGTCCAACTCCCGTCGTTTGATCTCGTCAAGTTTAGTTCTCACACTGTGGTTCACAAAGTCCAGTTGCTCGGCGATTTTGCCAGTCTGTAAGGAAAAATGTCAAGCAAATTCGTGCGTGAATCTATTACGGTAATTAATATTACATTAATAATAACAATGTGTTATCATTAAAAATAGATGCCTCAAGAGAAAATTGTTGTTCTTGTATCAATGGACTCGAAATAATTATGATGTACACGCTTAAAAGTATTTTAGCTATTTGACTTTGTTAAATTTAAGTGCAGGGAAATTAAAATTGATACTTACTCGCACATCTTCTTCGTCAGCTTTCTCTAGACGTTCTCTGAAGTCTGGATCACTCTCCAACGCTTGAACAACTTCTTTCAAATATCTGTGGTACTCCATGTACTCCTCCTGTCAATAAAACAGGACTTGTCAATATTTCAATAATTTCTAGAATTCATTATCGTTATTATTGGTAACCCGTAATTACCCACTATATAACGCTAATTCAATATTAATTTAGTGGCAATAAGGCGCCAACAAATTATGTGTTGTGCTAATAAAGGTTTTCCCCTCAGACAGGTTTTCCCTCCAGCTATCAATATAGTGAATCCAGTAGCTTCAGTGGTATTCTAGTAGAATAAGTGTCACGCTGGTGTCGATTCGGTTTTGCATTTTCTAAAACTAAACTAAATTTGACAGGTCTAATAGTAATGCCATCCTTTTTTACTTCAGTGGTTAGAAAAAGACAGCAATACTATTAGACCTGTCAAATTTAGTTTAGTTTAGGATAATGTAAAACCGAATCGACACCATTATCTCATTTTCCATTTATCAGTAATGAGCTACCTAAACCAAATCTTGCGCGGCTTGCAAAGTATCCTGCCTTTTGCTATTATAAACTACATATTATATTATTTGAGTACACAAGATATAATACAAACTAATGTCATGTTACTGAGCAGTTATTAAGGTTTTTAAGGACGTTATTTACATGCTATATTATGACAGTGCGCAGCATTGCATTTTTTGTATTCTTTTGAACACCCAACGCAAAAAGAGGGGTGTTATAAGTTTGACGTGTCTGTCTGTCGGTTTGTCTATGGCACAGTAGCTCGCGAACGGATGAAGCAATTTAAATAATTTTTTTTTGTATGAAAGGTGAGTTACAGACGAATGTTTTTTTTTTTTTTATACTATTTACAAGGTAGCTTTTGACCACAAGTCACCTGATGTAAAGTGACGATGTGGTCGAGGATGACGCCACGCTACACCTGGACAGGGAACTGGCTCTCAAGTGAGGCTGCCGGAACACACCGATAGGTGCTTGGCGACAAGAGTACTAGAAAATACCCTACCACCAAGCTATGGTTTCATCACGATGTTTTCCTTTCCGAAAGCTCAAGCTCATGTTTTTAGCTTTGTTGGATAAAAATATATCCAAGATGTCAATTGTTTCATAAATTTGAAATTTATATTGTCATTTCAAAAGTCAAAAGTCAATTTTTATTTATTCAATAGGATACATTGTGATCACTTAAAAACAAAATTGTTTCTGTTTTGTAAGTCCAATTTGTATGTAAAATTACAATGTTGCGTAACGTCTGTCTTTTTATTGTTTCTATGTCTTCCAATGTGAAGTTTAAAATAATGTATACCAGACCAGCTACCAGCGCTTATTTGTAAGATGTTTAATAAAATTGGGGGATTGCCCAAGGTCATCAGCTTTATTTGCTGATCATACAAAAATAATTACCAAATCATCTTTTACTTCACTGTCATGATCTTCTTTGGACTTGTCTGGTGAAACCGGTGGAGCATAAGAACAATGGAGTATTACTCCTAAGTAAAACAGACACAGTAGTAGCCGCATGTTGGCCTGGAACAAACAATCACAGTTTTTATTGCGATTACAGCTAATGCCAATTAGCATTAGAATATGATGCAAAAATATAACAAAGATTTTTCTAAAAAAAAATTTTGGTTTTGTTTTTTCAATGTATTATGTAGTCTCAATTCTTCAATCTTGTAATTTGTAATGCAGCCAATTTTCCAACAATATTTTTATAACTTTTAGAAATTTCACACAATAATTCATTCACAATATAATTTCAAAATTTGAATTTCAATCATTATGATGATGATTATGGTGCGAAGTATACCAACAGTTTGCGTATTAGATAATTCAATAATAAATCTGAACAATTAAAGAAATCGCTGCCCATCTGTTTTTGTAAGCAACAAACTACCAGCCGTTTAGCGCTACTTTATTAAACTCATTCCACAAATCCTACTAATATTATAAATGTGAAGTATGTATGTTTGTTGCTCTTTCACGCAAAAACTACTGAACGGATTTGAGTGAAAATTGGAATGGAGATAGCTTACACCCTGGATTAACACATATGCTACTTTTTTATCCCGGGGAAAGGTTACAACAGGGGGACGCGGGTGAAACCACGAGCGCAACTAGTATGTAAATATATTGGTCAAGTAGGAACTGGGTCAGTTATTTCACAATGTATTTTTAGAGTTAACTCCATCACACACATAATCTATAATATTTATGACATCATGAATATTCTACATAATCTGCCGAGAGTGGTCTTCTGCCGTAATCTACGCCAAAATATAGCAAAATATGCAAAATATATTGAGTATATAGTCTTGCGATAATGTATTTTTTCTTATTATAGCTGCCGTGTGTGATGCGTTCAATCTATAAAAAAACATTTACGAACTTATTAGCGTCTTTTCCATCTTAGCCTTCCTATAGGACATGCTAAAACAAGCTTACCTGAACCCATAAAGATTCAAGTTATACACAGAAACTCACTCTAACAACACAGCTCATGTTACGTAGCTTTAGTAGGAAAGAGACATAACTTATAGCAAAGCTAAGAAAAAGGACAAACTAGAACAACTAGCTTACTTACTTGAGCCTTTGGGCCCAGTCTAAACACAAGATAAACTTGAGATAAACACAAAAATTCTCAACTCACAACAGTTCTTGTTAGGTAGCTTTTGTAGGAAAGAAACCTCTCATATATTTACAGCAAAGTAAAAAGACTTAAACTTTAGGTATGCTAAAACACGTACGTGTTCAAATCAAAAATCACGGAACTCAACTGAAACAGACTACGTGCGATTGTCGAATAATTTCCTTCTTCCTGTGGCGGACCGTGGCAGGCCTCAACCTCAACTCAACTGGCCTCTGACCATAGATTAAGTAGACTATAAAAAACTATAAAAAGACTATAAACTACTAACGTACCTCTTAAAGTCTTGAATCTGAGAAAAAAAAGTGAAGTAATTGAACTTTGAAGGAGTAATGGAAATTCGAATTTTTGATTTTTTTTTTAATTTAGGGATTATATTTATACTACCAGATTTTAAAATCAGATTTTCACTGCGTAGTACCCAGCTCTGGTACGAGCGGAAAATATTTGAAGGTTAAAAAATAGTAATTATTTATACGATATTTTGTTTCTTATATAATGTGGTGATATGGAAACTCCTTAGAGTTGCAATGGTTTCAAATAATGTTCTACAACAATTGTGACAGTCTGTCAAGTATGTCTTTTCTATAAACGTGTAATTTAGCAGATTAAAACCTTTAGTATCCTACGGTTTTATCTTATTATATCAATTTAATCTGCTAAATGTTCTAAATAAAATGGAGAGATTCTTGCGTCCCGAAAGACTGGACATTGATCCGACTAACAGCTCCGCCACACATGAATGGGAACACTGGAAGCGGACATTCAATAGTTTTTTGTTTTTTTGTGGAGAAGATGCGAAAGATAGTAAAACTACATTAGATTTACTCGTAAATCATGTATCCGCAAGAATCTATTCGTTTATCAGTGAGTGTACTACTTACGAAACAGCTATTGACACACTCAACTCGATTTTTATCAAGCCTAAAAATTTAATTTACGCGAGACACATGCTGGCGACAAGGAAGCAACAGAGTGAAGAGAGTATCGACACCTACATCCAGGCCCTTAAATTAATGGCAAAAGACTGCAAATTTGAAAAAGTGGATGCCGAAACAAATAAATGTGATAGTATAAGAGATGCATTTATATCTGGCATTAAATCAAACAAAATTAGACAACGATTACTTGAAAATCTGACATTAACACTGGATGAAGCTTACAATCAGGCGTTATCGTTGGAAATGGCCGAATCGAATTCTCAGAATTATAATGCTTCAAATTTGAGTGCTGTTCAAGGTATAGAAGAGAACAAAGAGCCAATAGCAGCAGCATTTACTAAACGAAAGTGCTTCTTCTGCGGAGGGCGTGTTCATCCTAGAAAGGATTGTCCAGCTGTCGATGCCATCTGTCAGATTTGCGACAAAAAGGGGCACTATGCTAAAATATGTCGAAGCAGGAAACTGAATACTGTTGCGGTTCTTGATAAGCAAGTTATAGATAACAGCTCATGTATTATAGCAGCATCTCCAGATTCCCTTAAAAATGCAACTGTGACGGCCTACATTCAGGGGATACGTGCCCAAGCACTTATTGATACTGGCAGTTCTATCAGCTTTATAAATGAAGCCTTCTTCAAGTTGTGTCGTTTGAAGAAGAGACCTTGTAGCCAAATAATTTCAATGGCATCAACTTCACTGACATCTCAAGTAGATGGACAAACCTGTGTCTCAGCTAAGATTGGAAATCACAATTACGAAGGTCTTAATTTACTTATTGTCAAGAACCTCTGCGCTGATCTTATTATTGGTCATGACATACTAGAGAAACATTCCTCGCTCGAGTTCTCTTTTGGAGGATCAAAAGGTCCTATCAAAGTATGCAGTGTTGCTGCGGCCTCTGTACCTGCTGTGCCATTGTTTTCAAATGTTTCTCGCGATTGCAAGCCTATCGCTATAAAATCTCGAAGATACAGTGAAGATGATAAAAAGTTCGTTGGAGATGAAATAACACGACTCTTGGCTGAAGGAATTATTGAAGAGAGTACGTCACCTTGGAGAGCCCAAGTCCTCATTACAAAGAATACCAATCACAAGAAACGACTTGTTATCGATTATTCTCGAACAATAAATAGATATACACATTTAGACGCATATCCTCTTCCGAACATAGAAGAAGTGGTGTCACAGATATCAAAATATTGTGTGTTTAGCGCTATAGACCTGCAAAGCGCATATCATCAAGTTCCGATTCTGCCAAAGGAACGTCACTTTACCGCTTTTGAAGCACTCGGAAACTTATACCAATTTCGGCGTATTCCTTTTGGCGTTACTAATGGAGTTTCGAGCTTTCAAAGAACCATAGATTGGGTTATTCGTATCGAAAAGCTGAAAGGAACGTATGCATATCTCGATGATATTACGGTATGTGGAAAGAATCAGGAGGAACATGATGAAAATCTTCAAAAGTTTATGGCAGCAGCTCAAAAATATGGCCTAACTCTGAATAAAGAAAAGAGTAAGTTTTCTCAATATTCCATTAATATCCTTGGATACAACGTGGAGAACCATGTTATTAAACCAGATGAAGAACGCTTAAGGCCACTATTGAATTTGCCACCTCCATGTGATTTGCCATCACTAAGAAGAGCAATAGGAATGTTTGCACATTACAGCAAATGGATCCCAAACTTTTCTCAAAGAGTTCATGCTCTCGCTCATACACAATCATTTCCACTGAACAATGAACTAGTTCAAAGTTTTGAACGGCTAAAATCTGATATTGCCAAATCAGCTATTCACGCTATCGACTATAATGCACCATTCACCGTGGAAACGGATGCGTCTAATCATTCCATCGCAGCAACTTTGTCTCAATCTAATCGACCGGTCGCATTTTTCTCTAGAATGCTAAATAAAAGTGAACTTAACCACTCAGCTTTAGAGAAAGAAGCTTACGCTATAGTGGAATCGCTAAGGAAATGGCGACATTTTCTCATTGGCAAGGCATTTCGTCTCATTACTGACCAACGCTCTGTATCATTCATGTTTGATAATAAACTGACGAGCAAAATAAAGAACGAAAAAATACAGCGATGGCGCTTGGACTTAGCACCATTCAAGTACGACATAGTGTACCGCCCCGGAAAGCAGAATGATGTAGCTGACGCACTTTCACGAGTTTGTGCTTCGGTACCAGCACGATCTGAAAAACTAATTTCATTACATGAAGCTTTGTGTCACCCAGGGATACAGCGTATGAATCACTGGGTAAAGTCAAAAAACTTACCTTATTCAAGTGAAGAAATAAGGAGTATGACCAATTCTTGTCGGATATGTTCTGAAATAAAACCTAGATTCCATCGATCAGACTTACCAGATCCAGTTCTAATAAAAGCAACCTCACCTTTGGAAAGATTAAGCATTGACTTTAAAGGTCCAGTACCATCCAATACAAGGAATAAATATATATTGACTGTGATCGATGAATATTCACGTTTTCCGTTTGCGTTCCCATGCGCTGATATGAGTTCTACAACGGTTATAAAACATTTGAACGAGATATTCATGTTATTTGGTATGCCATCATACCTCCATTCAGATCGGGGAACTTCTTTCATGTCTGCTGAAGTAAAGAATTTTTTGAATTCACGGGGGATTGCTTCAAGCAGAACAACTCCTTACAATCCAAGAGGGAATGGCCAAGTAGAACGCTTCAATGGGACACTATGGAAATCAATACAATTGGCCCTACGTTCGCGCAATCTGGCGATAGAGAATTGGGAACAAGTACTTCCTCAAGCTTTACATGCGATTCGATCCTTACTGTGCACAGCTACTCATTGTACGCCGCACGAACGGATGTTTACGCATACGAGACGGTCTACGAATGGAGTCTCTATACCTACTTGGTTAACAGAATCTGAAAATGTTTTGATGCGGAAGTTTAACCGAAGCAATAAATACCAGCCAGTAGTTGAGGAGGTTACATTACTACATGTGAATCCTGATTACTCATATGTTCGCCTTGCCGACGGACGAGAATCCACTGTCTCGAATCGTCACCTCGCACCGTTGGGTCGGGACAGTATGAGTAGTCAGGATACCTCGGAGGAACTTAATGAGACACGAGAGTCAGTCGAGACCAGTGAAGACGACTACTACGATTCTCGTAGTTTGAATGATGAAGTAGGCGGGCCGACAGAACATCCAGCGGTCGAAGCTGAATAGACAGAGTCTGCGAATCCTACTACTAGCCAGCGGATATCTACGAGAGTTCGAAGACCCCCAGACCGCTACAATGACTACGTCTTGAATTAATTAGTTCCTTTATACGGTCTGGGAGAATGTGGTGATATGGAAACTCCTTAGAGTTGCAATGGTTTCAAATAATGTTCTACAACAATTGTGACAGTCTGTCAAGTATGTCTTTTCTATAAACGTGTAATTTAGCAGATTAAAACCTTTAGTATCCTACGGTTTTATCTTATTATATCATATAACTTCACAAAATACGTGTCTAATTCCTATGCAGTATTTTCATAATACTTTGAATATCAACATATTTTTTATTTATACGATTTTGTTCCGTACTGATCACAGATAATACATGTCGAGTTCAAGTATGCTAAGCCTGGTTTTAAACCCTGGTATTTTTAAATTTATAAGTATTCGTACTTTAGAAGCCCAGCCTGAATTTTGCAAGTACATCTCATCCCTAATTCCAAGCCCAAATGCCAAAATGCCAAATTGCCATTATCCAATCTAAACTCCACAGAGCAAAGTAAAGGAAAGGAATGGAAAAGAAAGGAATGGAAGGAGATCGAGAACGAGATCCTTAGGGATGGCAATCTGTGATTGTGTGATCGATTTTATTGGTAAATAAAATTGCTCATGGAGTCAAATGTGTCGATTCTATTGTGTATTTTCTAACACTAAACTAAGTTTGACAGGAATAAAACTATTCATTAATTGTAAATCTGTCAAAATTAATTTAGATTTACTCCAAAAGAAAATGCACGATAGAATAGACACCATAATATTTTCAGTCACTCAATTACCGAGATTCGATTTTTTCTGTTTTTTTTTTAGTTAAAATTTCATTTCTATTCGCTTTTCACTGTAGTCACTACTATGTTTTATTTTAATTTTAATTTCTAAACTCTGAATTGCCATCTAAATTTTTATTGTAATGTAATTTAATATTTTCTGACATGATTAGGGGCTAGCTGTTGGCATTTGGCAACATTGTTTATTAAAAAAAAAGAAGTGACAATTTATGGGAGCCGGGCCGGGGGTCGGTGTTTTTGAAATTTTTGAATTCAATCAAAGAGTACTTTTATAAAGTAAGATACATTATAATGTTGGATACATACACTGCACCAAAGAGTATATAATTTTGAAACCTTATAAGAACTCTACACTGTACTGTACATCGTCCTTGGGCCTTAGGCCACATAATCTTGCTGTACGGCGTCGGAGACGGGGAACAGCGAATTCAAAATTGTAGATTGGCTTGGGACATTTGGCAGCACTGCTGCTGTGTTCTGGTTTTCACGCTTCCTGTCTAGAGCTATCTAGTGCGCATGACTTTAGGTATTGATTTATATTCCGATGTGGATTCCGAACTAGGAGCTACACATTCGCCATAGCTGCCCCATACCAATCACTAACGACAAAAAGTAAAATGTTATAGGGTCCAACAGTTTCACCCAAACCAAGACTGGAGCTCTGCATTTCGGTTGGATTTTATCTGGTAAGTAATATCTAGAAATTGTATTTTCTGTAATGTTCTTCTATAAACCTTTTTATTAAGCCTCGTCTCGTTGTATAACGCCTAGAAGCTTAACTAACGCTTAGATCCTATAAATCTCTTTAGCTTCGAAGCTTCCATACAAGGGCTATGGCTTGGAAACTAAATTTATACCTAGTTATTATTATTACTACTTAGACTTGCAACATACCTATACTACCTCTAGATGACCTATTTTTCACCTCCCCCCCCCCTTCGGTGACCACCCGTAGTATATGCTAAGACCCCATCCCCCTTTCTAGTTTTCATCTAGTAGTTCCTAATAAGGTTTTATATCATTTTTTTTGCAGGGAAAAGGTTAAAAAAGACAAACATATTTGTCCTTAATAATAATTAGCTGCGCCCCGCGGTTTCACCCCGTTATCCCGTAGGAACCTTTTTTGTGATAGAAAGTAGCCTATGAGTAAGCTATCTCTATTTAAAATATCATCCAGATCTGTTCAGTAGTTTTTGGGTAGAGTAACAAATATCCATACATCCATCCTTACAAACTTTCACATTTATGATATTAGTAGTATTATATGAATCTATTTCGTTTCAGGATACATAGCGAAAGCTATAAACACTGAAGGAGGTTCATCATCCACAGCATCGACATCATCGTCGGTGCAAGTAAGTTTAGTAACATAATAGAGCCCGCTCTAGCTTTGTATGTGTGTGGAATACATATTTTATACTAGTTGTTCCCCGCGGTTTCACCCGCGTAGGCTACAGGTTATCACGATAGATAAAAAGTAGCCTATTATCCTTTCTCAGGCTCCAGAATATCTCTGTACCAAATTTCATTTAACTTGGTTCTGTAGTTTAGGGGTAAAAGGTAAAAATGACCCTACTTCTTAAATGCCAAGGGGTGTGTGGCAGGCAATAGAACTTAGAGGTTCCCATGAATGATCCCCAGCTTCTTGATCACAAGGTCAATGACCTCGAGGTTCCAGATGAATGTAATTTAAAATTATGATATACATTCAACATCAAAATGTTTAAGAAGCCACAATTAATTGCAATTAATTGCAATAAAAATTCAAACAAATAGGGTATTTTTTAAAACTTCTCGTCTTATTAAAACTATTAATATAACTCAAAAATTATCCACAACATTAAGTTTCCAATTAAAGTCTACATTCATTTACTATGAACAACTAGTTTTTGGTGATTGAGTTACAGGTGCATAATTATGTCTAGGTACTATTTTGTAGCTACCAACATAATCTCAAACTCAAATGTTTTTTATTCAATAGGATACATTGTGATCACTTTAATATTATTGTTTCCCTTTTTTATATGTAACGTTTTTCTTGTTTCAGATAATAAATTACACACGAAGAATTGAAGAAAGTAGATTTTAAAATTGGTTTTTCGTTCCCACTAAGTTAGTTTAGCACTAAGTGTTTGTGTGTCTCAAAAAAGATGGAGCCAATAAGAGGTCATTATTGTCAGGAAAGTATGCGCCACATATTATATTGCCTAGAGCTTTTGGACTATAATAGTGGGTCAAGTTTCCTTGGCAAAGTCACCCATATTGTTAATCCGTATAACTTTTATATTTTGCCCATGTATTATTATAGAAACACTGTACTTTTGAATAGATGCGGGAGGCGACTCACTCGAGATGAGCTCCAAGAAAATGCAACTGTTGTTTTCAGATCTCAGGTCCTTCATAAATATAAAAGAGGCATGATAAAGAACATTGATGAAAATGGTAAATGTCAGATATTTGCTATTGATCATGGAATTACTGAAGAGAATGTGACTCTTAATAATATATTCTATCCATTATATGAAGAGTCTCTTACTACACCTCCATTGATAAAACACTGTGAATTATATCCTTACATTGCTTTACAAGGAGATCGGTATAATCTTGCAATTTCTGCATTTAAAACAGCTCTGATAAAAGGCATAGTCAGAGTACATGTTAAAAGAAATATGGGAAATAAATTAACAGTTGAATTAGTTAACATTGCTCGTGGATCTGTTATGGAGTTTATTAATGATCATTTAGGATTGCACACTTTAACTGACCAAGTTACTGAGAGCATCTACCAACGCCTTTCGATTCGAAACAATTATCAGGGGCTATATGATTAGTGTGGTATGATTTTAGATGTAAACTAATAAAAGTGTTTTAAAAAGCAAAAGATTGATTTACATATTTTAACAATAGAAATAATATAGTACTGTCAAATATCTCCCTCTTTATTTTTCTCATTCTACATGTAATTTGAAGTGTGTGACCACAATTCACCTTATGTTAAAAAATGTAGTCGAAGGTAGAGTATCACACTACACCTGGATTGGGAACTGGCTGTAAAGTGAGGCTGCCGAAAAACACCGATATGTGCTATCTAGTATTTTAAGAAGTAGGTATAGGTACTTAATGTAACATTCCATGTCGTCTTGTTAGTGTGTAACCTTTTTTAATTGTGATGATTTAGTAGGTACCCACATATTGTTTTTGCCAACTTTAACAAGTATTATAGTCCGTAATTTTAAAATTGTATGTACTCTCACATAGTTTCAGTAGTCATATAACATACTACTTGCATGCAGATATTTATTATATTATTAAAGAATCAATGTGTCTATGTGTCTTATTATTATGAGCCCACCATGCCGCCTACGGTAGTATAATAGTGGAAGTAAAAGCCATATTCACAATACTTTTCTCATATATTTAATTGCTCTAGACGACGTTTACTGGTTGAATTGAAAACTTGAAAACCCAAAAAATTAGCGCGATCGGGCCGCTGTTCTTATCATTTTAGCTCAACAACAAAACCTCGTCTTAGGATAGGAGATGAGGAGGGGATAGTATCAATGTCTATGTCGATGATATTGAGTACAATCCTACCCTACCTAATATAACTCAATCATTCTACCCAGTAGGTCCTCATTGTGTAAATAATAATATAGGTCTACATAGCAACACTACTTAATATTTAAAAGAAAAACTATTGATTTTATGTATGTGGATAATATATTTCTTTAAAATTGATATGTTTATGTAGGTACAAAAAAACAAAGCTACATAATAGATGGATAATAATTATTATAAGTAATGGGTAGGTAGGTAGTTAGGTATCTACTCACTAAGGGCAGGTTGCGACTACATACTGATTTTAGTAGTCTCAAGGGACCAGGGCAAGAAGATGATGAAGTCGCCCAAGTCCACTAGTAGTTTTAGGCTGCTGACTACATAAATATCTGATCGGGACCATTGATCATCACTAGCTACTGTTCAGATTGGTTGAAATAATTTATATGGCGACCAGTGAGAAGAATATACAACAAGAATAGGCATAAAAATTGACCAGCCATAACATATCCAATCTTAACTAACTCCGATGGCTCAGCGACCAACCGTGTGTTTTGTTGGCCTCCGAAACGAGGGAGCGCCACTCTTCTCTATCTTGAGTGATATCCAATCTTAGGTACCATTTTTCATTTTACAAATGCGCGGGCCGAACCAGGGCTAGTGTGTCATTTGTATGGTGAACAGTGGTAAGAATGATGTCTATGAATACCACCCGAGTGTCATGGATGTTACTTTCCCTTCATCAGACATGTTCACAAGTTTCACAACTCACTGTGGTTGCTATTGTAGCCAACCAAATGTCTTGTACTACACTACTACAGCAACTAGTGATCCGGGACTTGGGTTACCTTGTAGTTTATATACAAAAACTAACTTTATTTCCGGTTCTGACCGGAGCGCTAGTAGGTTGTAAGGCGTACAAGCAATAGATAAGTATAAGCTTAATATTAAGCCTAAAATATAACAATACTTTATAACAACTACTTTAACACAAATAGGTAGGTATATAATTATATAGGTTACTGGTATTACATTCTATGATTTATCAAGGAATATGCAGATTAAAAGTTATGATTAACAACAGTTTTGGTTTTCTCAAAACTACCTATAGGATTAGGATGATTTTACGATTATTATAGAACTGTTAAATTTCCTACTCACAGACTACCAATTTTTAGTTGCTGCTTGATTGATTTATTGAATAGGATACAATTTGATTACCATAAAAAAAAACTTAACACTAACTATACCTGTGTAACAACAAATTATAGTCAGATTGCAACATGATTAGGCTTCTTTATATACTGCTCCTTCAACGGCCCTAGCATTCTTATTGATAATCATCTACATTTATGAATATTTAAGAAAAATCTAGTTATTACATTTTTTGTGTAAGTTATCATTCTGTGTTGAGATTAAAATGTTTACATTACAGACATAACTACATATTAGAATATTTTGATGATGTCTCTAGATTTACTATATTATGTTACCATTCCTAGGTATTTTTTAATTGTGAAATTCATTATAATAATACCTATTGACATTCGAGATATTTTATAAGAGAAAATCTTCTAATAAGAAGGTAAGTAAAAATACAAAAAATGATAGGAACACAAAATTGTAAACTGTAGACACAACTATTATTATATTTAGATTGATTCTAATTTACCGCAGACAAAAAAGTGTACTTAGATCAGGGCCATTGCTTGATAAGTGTTCATAATTTTATTAAAGTCAAAGCTTGGGAATGGGACTACATGTAAAATGACAAAGCTATATGACAGGATAAAAGTAAACATTGAACATGGGTTCTTATTCTTTAAATTATAGTTATAAGACCTCAAATTAGTTTAATTATTCAATTGTTTTTTCTTCTAATCTGTAGTTTACATTATGCCAAATATTAGACACCTAATCATTTAACAATGGTATGGTTAAAACATGAGCGTGTATCTGTCTAATCTATCACCAATGTGCAAGTATTCTGATTTTATACTGTTTGTTTTTTAATTCTACTTAATTTTGTCTATATACTGTTACCACCCCTTTATCGGCCATAGGTAATGAATTGATTAACATAACAATATCGATATACCTGTTGTTTAAGAAAAAATTACAATATCAATACTGACTTTACAACAACTAATAACATAGTTATAAAATCAGTACCTATTGATGTATTTTTTTCTGTGCTTGAGAAGCAAACACAACAACTACTACAGTTTATCATACTAAGTATGAAACTATAACCTTACCTATCTGAATAATAAACTTAACAAAATTAGGTATTGACCTAATAATTATTTTTAAATATAAATCAATACAAAGTAGTGTATATATATATATATAAAGATAAAACAATTGTTGGTTCCAACTAGTAATGATTTCACAAGCTGAAAATAAATTATATGTCTTCAGAATTTTGCAAAGTTATCATCCCTTGATATTCCATTTCTTTATACATAATGTCTTGATTGAGAGTATGCAATATATCTTGGAATCTCTGTTGCAGAGCTAAGTTATCCATTCCAGCAATCTCATGTTGAGTGCGCTGCCTGCGCTGTTTCAGCTCTTCCAACTCCATTCTGGCCTGTTCAATTCTCAAAGTCATATTTTCTTTACTGCTATGTGAATGGTAATCTCCATCATCTTCAAAAGATAGTTCTCCACTCCTAAATGCAGAGGTACTTGGACTTGGACTCTCAATGCAACTCACATATGGTTTGCTTGGCCCTTGTGGGGGATCATCAAACATCAGAGAACTGAATTCAATGGGAAGATTGTCTGTTTTGGAAAGGTCAACCAATCCCTGCATAGAGTTAGCATCAGACAGACGGTCATATACAGACATCCTGCTATCATCCAATTCTACATTTTCAACACTATTAATGTTGTCATCATCCAAATCACTGTCACTTACTGCTCCTCCAAATATGTCCACTACTCGGCTTGTTGACTCTGGTTTAGCAGGATGTGCTGCAGTTTCACGCTTTCGGCTGCGCTCATGTTTGTGTTTTTTATCAGTTTTGATGGACTTGGCAGAAGCAAGCTTGCTATTTAACTCCCCTTTAGGAGATAGATCGTCTTCTTCTTGGATGATTTCCCAACTAACACTGTCTGCTTCATTATCAGCTCTCAGCAACCTTTTCACCTCTCTTTCTATTTCTGGTGCCTCAACACATTTCTTCTTTAATGTTTTTCGAAATCTTCGTTTGCGAACATTTTTAGTGGGTGGAGTAATTCCATGTGGATATAGAAACTTTTTATCAACTTTATATGGATCTTTTTTTTTATTTTTAGCCGGAGACTCCTCCTCTAAAGGCGGTTGGTCTGGCTCCTCTTTACAGATCATCATTTGGCATATGTCGGCTGTCTTATAGAAGCTTTTGTTGTCAATAGTTTTTAGAGATTCAACGATGGTAGGAAGGTCAACAATTTTAGCGTGCATCAGCCACTGATCAAGTCTGACTTCTCCATTTCTCATATCGTTATCGACTTGTATAGTCAAACGGTTTTTGAGTGTATCACCACTTGTCCTAAGAATCTCTCTTAGATGTTTAGCTGGCTCTTCTGGAAGTCTCATAACAAATTGAGACTCAAGCTCTGTCGGGTAATCCGGCTCTCTTTTTTCTTTACTCATGGTTTCAACAGTAGACCTTACGAATGTGGTGTTTAACTGTGTTCATAAAAACACTAATATTTTATTAAACCGAGGCAAAATTACAGGATGGTTAACAAAACAACTACGGCAGTCAACAACACAACACAGAAGGACTAAGGAGAAGAAGTAGAAGGGTTAACGAACACATAGCAACACGTTGAGATAGGATTTGAGTTGAGTGAGAATGGGAGTGGAGTAGAAAAAGACTGGACAAGACTGAGGAGTTGAGGATTCCCTGATTAGTGTTTACTTGTTTAGTTAACTAAATACTCTGATAGGGCGGGCCGCGGGCACGGGCAGGGTTGCCAGATTATTCGTTGAGTTAGTCGCGCAAAAGTAGCGCTCAAGTCGCCCAATATCGCAATCAAGAGCTGACGGTGGAAGTCGCCCAAAATCGCACAAACTGATGCGCCAACAATTCGGAATTCAAAAAGTATAGGAAATAGGATATTATGAGACGAAAAAATTGTTCAGTAAAAAAAATGTTTTTTTTTTTTGTTGTGGCGTCACACGATTTGTGTATTTTCCAGTGTCAAGTATAAAATATTTCAAACTCAGAAGAGTTGAATCAAGTTTATATTTCACCTATACAATCTATACGATGATGATGATGATGAGATGAAGGGATGAGGATAGTGTTTAAGTAAAGTAGTGGCGCTTTACTTAAACTTGACACGGACTTTTTTGGAGCAACTCGAAAAGTCACTTTCTCGACTTTATTTCACAATTTCCACACTCGTATACATTATCGAACACATAATGTTAATCCACCAATATTACACATTATCACACGAAGAAACACAAGTTTTGAAAACAAAAATCAAATTTTCACGTTGACAATTCGATTGCCGCCAAAAAAGCCCAACCATCGTGTTTGACAACATTGAAAAAAAAGTGCTAGTAAGTTGGATTCGCGCACCAAGGGATTGGTAAAAACTTGTTTTTTTTTTGTTAGGTAATAACGAAGCGAGCGCGAAAACTTTTAAGTATTTTGACTCTGTAAATTAACAAAATGAAGGACAAGATACCTCCATATCACAAATAATGCAGTTAGACAAGCGCAAGCTGAGCGAGCGCGAAAATTTTTAAGTATTTTTACTCTGAAGGTAAACAAAATAAAGGACAAGAGACCACCAATTGGAGTAAATATAAAAACCACTAAGTTTACAAAAGCGCGAGCGTAGCGAGCGCGAACATTTTTGCGTAAGTATTTTAAAGTTTTGCTAGTTAAATGTCATCGTCCTACAAAGGGTGGCTCGCGCTGCCCTTCGTGGGCGGCTTGCGCCGCTCCTCGCAGCCCGCCGCGCCGTTCCAGACCATGGGCCCTTTGGCCCTAGGATAAATACGCCCTTGCCATAAACGGTCATATCCTTTGATCATTGACTTACAAGTTCGATTTTTTCACAGTTAAAAGAGACTGTAGATTTGATATAAATTTCAACTTGATAACTCAACGCGTACTTGTGAAAACGGGATCTTGACAGACAGACCGGTTTGTCTCAGACATGGACAACAAAGTGATCCCATAGGTATAGGGGTTAAATCGACAAGTCACCCAGTTACTTATCCTTAAAATCTAATAATGAGGGAACGCTCCAGATCGCCCAAATATCGCGCTTCAAGAACTTCAACAACATTCAAGGGCATGCGACATCTACCAACCCGCACTGGGCCAGCGTGGTAGATTATAGCCCATACTCTCAGAGAGAAGGCCAGAGTCCCAGCAGTGGGAACGTGAAAGGCTGATAATGATGATGATGAAGAACTTCAAATCGTCCAAATTGCGACCATCGCAAAACCTCCAAATTAAGTCGCAAAATGGTACTTCAAGTAGCCCAAATTACGAAATATCGCCCAATCTGGCAACTTTGGGCACGGGCACCAATGGCGGGCGCCAGGGCTACCAGTCCAGATTACCCATCAAATAAGACAATAGTCGCGCACTGACACTGGCATAGGTAGCTTGAATTTACATTCTCTTTGGCTTGAATAGTGAAGTAGGTTCATAATAATATATTCGAATACATAAACTAATCACAAAATAAGAGGCCCGTTGGACTTACTTGGCGGCAATCGAATTGTCAACGTGAAAATTTTGTTTTTATTTCCAAAACTTGTGTTTGTTCGAGTAATAATGTGTAATATTGGTGGGTTATTAACCATTATGTGTTAATGTGTACGAGTGTGGGAAATTGAAATAAAGTTGTGAAAGTGACTTTTTTATTTGCTCCAACAAATCCGTGTAAAGTTTAAGTAAAGCGCCACTACTTTACTTAAACACTATCCTGATCTCATCATCATCATAATTATATACTTGATTCAGCTTTTTGAGTTTAATATTTTAAACTTGAACTTGATATACTCGACACTGCCAAATACACCAATCGTGTGATGCCATATCAAATTAGTTAGTTAGTTAGTTAGTTAGTTACAAGTCAAGCTAATAAAAGTGTTTTAAAAAAGGAACCGTTTTGACAGTTCACGCCCTCTATAGTTTGTTATTTTTTTACTGATATAATGTTCTGAACGTAATCACATATTTCATTGTTTTTTTTTTTGTTTTGTAATGGCGTCACACGATTAGTGTATTTGCCAGTGTCAAGTATAAAAGATTTCAAACTCAGAGAGTTGAATCAAGTTTATATGATGATGGTGATGATGATGATGAGATGATGGGATGAGGATAGTGTTTAAGTAAAGTAGTGGTGCTTTACTTAAACTTTACACGGACTTTTTTGGAGCAACTTGAAAAGTCACTTTCACAACTTTATTTCAATTTCCCACACTCGTACACATTAACGAACACATAATGGTTAATGATCCACCAATATTACACATTATCACTCGAAGAAACACAAGTTTTGGAAATAATAACAAAATTTTCACGTTGACAACTCAATTGCCGCCAAAAAAGTCCTATTTCATTGTTATTCATTAATCATTACCCCACTCGGCTAGTGCTGTCAATAACGATTTTTTCAACCACAGTCAATCAAGATTTTTTTAAGGCCGATTTGCACTTGACCGGTTTTATTTATTTAAGTACTAGTGATAAGAGCAATTAATTACTGAATTTCACCAAATGCGTAGTGATCTCTAATGAATATTATGATGAGCTTGGAGCTCAAAGTTGTAAACTAAAGAAAATTATTGACTGAAGATTCACGTTTCTCGATTTATTTTATGTGATTGAGTGAATGTTAGTGTGACAAGCATATTAATTTAAAGAAAATAGAACTTTTGTAACATTGTATCATTTCAAAATACCTATAATTATTAATAAAGTATAAGTACATTTATTAAATCAGAACCTTAATCCAATGCACTTCACAATACATATTCAAATCGATCAAATACTCATGCAAACTATAATCGATTCATCGCGAGTATCGAGTACCGAGTCGTATGGTGCAGTCACTATTTACGTCGAAAGTAAACCTTACATTCTCTTTGAGTAAAATTAATAAAAGGGATAGCTATGGGAGTATCCCTTAAGTTTTAATATTGTGTTGTTGAAGACGGCTAATAAATTGTTGAAGGGTAAAAAACTACGATCCACGACCTGCCTTTATACATTATTCTATACTGGATCTTTAGTCATATTTCGGGCCTGATGTTATTGGGACCGTATTCGCTAGCCTAATTGAACTGGCGTGAGTGTTTTTTTTTCGGGTGAGGAGTCCTTTCCGTTCACTGGTTCGCCATTGCGTACCTCTGGCTGTACCGTACGTTTTTTTAAATATTTGGACTGGCCAGCATTTATTAAAAGATAAATCTTAAAATGGAACAAAAAGCGGTATATAAAGAAGCAGACAGATGGCCGAAGTTAAGGGTGGAACGTGCTTACGCTTTCGCTTCGTGGAGGATGAAGCCGCATTTATATGATGCTGTGATAGTTGGTACCGTGAAGGCCTCAATTGCCGATGAAGTGGAGGGCATGGACGTCGACTTAATCCGGCGTCAGCATGAGATCCTTGTCAGAATTCTACGCGAATTGAATATCCGCGTCATTGAACTTGATCTCCAAGGCTCATATCACAGTTACTTACTGGTAGAACACTTAGCTGTTTCTTGCTATGGCATTGTCTTTCTGCCCAAACCAAGGACTGTAGCAGACCAAAACAATGTTAGTATACTTTTAGTGTATACATGTACCTAGTAAATTAAATATTCCTTTATCACTTTATTGTTAATTCCCTGCTATCTCAGTTTAAGTGTGGCAGAGTTGAATCTGTAGCTTTGAACTGTCTGTGTAACTATTACCCTAATGCAGATTGGAATATTTTTTTATTGCTTTGATGTCATCTATCATCTATCAATAAGTTGCAGCAGCTATGAGCAAAATAGACAAATCAAAGTAAGGACAGGCGGACATATGCCAACATAACATTTACTGATTACTATTTTTGAAACTAAATTTCTTACTCATTTATAATAATATGTAACAAGTTATGAAAAAAACTGTATTTCTTTACTTACTTTTTTTTCATTGCTGTATTAATTTCATTGTTAAACCTTGGTAATTTTGTTTCTTTTTTGGCCTTGTAGTCAAGATATCTTGAATGTTTTTTACTTTACAAATAAATATTCAGTAAATCAAACTAAGTTTCATTCTTTGTTGATTTTATACATATTATTATTGTGCTTGATCTGACACCATTCATCAAAAACTTAGCTGCTATTAAACATGTTTTGTTTCTGTTTACAGAGCAAACTACTGAAGAAAATTCTGAGGGTAGATTGCTCCCAGGTGGTAGTTGAGCAGAAAAACCCACTGGCAAAAGTGTGTGGGTCTGATGTACTATTCACAGGTAAATATGTTATTGAAATGCACTTAACTTTTAAAATCAGTAAATTTCACCTGCATGGACATTCAGGGTTTCCATATTCGGATAAGAAGTTCCAGAGATCACCTACTACATCCAGTTCACAATCTTTACCTCTTTTCAATATTACTATCGGTCGCAGTATCGTATGGAAAATAAAGCAAATAGGGAAAAACGCAAATGGGACTAAAAATATTGGGGAAAAATAATTTTGGGTAATTGTACTGTCAGTAAAATTGTGTCATTGAAAAGAGTTACAATAATAAATACGGAAAAGTGCAAAATGTACAAAATGTCAATCATGGTTAGGATATACTAATAACCATAGAATCAAATTCTATGCTAATAACTATCATTAGTTACTACTTGCTAGATTGCTTCATGGCAATTACAACAAAAAAAGTAAAAATAAATATATACACAGTTAAACGGCATTAACACAAAACTGGAAGCACAGTGATATTTTTCATTTTCACTCATCCATAACTAATCACTCAGGAATGGCATTCAGAAGACCTTTAACTGGCGCAGAGTGTGTGGGAAGTGATAATTAGCGCGCACAACAGTGTGCAGCCGGTCGCAGGGTAAACTTAAATTTCCTGTGTAGTTGTCCGGGTTATAAAATTGCCGCAGCTCATCACTCAGGTCTGAATCATCTATTTTTTTCTCAGATAACCTTACACGTCATTTACATCTTCTCATAACACCGGCGAACATTTCGCAGGCAACCCAGCAAACGTTTTGTAGGATACATAAAAGGATAGGAACCATATTTTACACGTTTATATCAAAGACGTATTTTGCACCTTATATACCAGTGCAAAGTTTGTAAGTTAGCATACTCCTGGCAATTCAGTAGATTTGAAGCAATGACAGTTTAATGGTAGTAAAATCGACTTGCGACGTCCTGCAGGTTGCTTTGTGATAGTTTTAAGCCCGAAATTAATAATCGATCCTGCGGGCTTACCGCGGATCACTAAACGACATAAACTTTATCGTAAACTCTTTTAATTTGACACAATTGGTACCGCCGAACTATCACGTGGTCCATCGACTAGCCATTTCCATTATGGCTACATTGAATGAACAAAAAGGTACGTAGTTTAAGCAAAAATAAACAATAGACGATAAATTTCGTACCGCGGAACCACTTTTACATTTCAAAACGATGGTAAAAGTCAACGGTGAAAAAGGTGAGTCTCGGGCAATGTTTTACACCATATTTCCGCCAAATTTGCTTGTGTTACAACACTTGCATTTTTAAACTCGTGATATCTTTCGAATTAAATGTCCGAATTGAATAGATCAAAAAGTCATAATAAGGTATTGAAATAGTCTTGAATATGAAGTAATTTATTTTGTTAGGGATTAATACCAAGATCCAATTTATTTTTTGAAAATATTATATAACCATTACACCAGGAGATAATGTAGCTTTTCCCAACAGTGAAAGAATTTCTCAAATCGGTCCACTAGTTTCGGAGCCTATTAATGAAAACAAACAAACAAATAATCTGATTTTTCTTATAGATATATAATTATTCTTGTTTTACGTCATTGTCTGTCTTATTACGAAAATAGTGTTGCCAAACTATCTATAGTAAAACTATCGATAGTTTGCATCTGAATAAGCCACACTATCGAAAGGCCACACTATACTACCGATAGCTCAAAATGAGGCAATAGTACCTATCGAGTGAGTACAATACTATCGATAGTGTTGTTGCTCGCGAAGAATAAACTATGGATAGTAAACCTACTGCTCGTAAATAAAAAAACTATCGATAAGTAAGATATAGTAGTCTATCGATACTATCGATAGTTTATACTTCGCGAGCAACAACAATATCGATACTATCGATAGTATTGTACTCACTTGTGGTATTGCTTCGTTTTGAGCTATTGATAGGATCGATAACATCGATTGTATCGATACTATCGACAGTGTTTCGATTGGTTGGCTATCGATAATTAATAAATAAATAAATAAATATCGGGCGACCATTGAACACAAATTGTTTAATCATCGATAGTCTACTAGCGATCGGCAACACTAGTTGAAAAACATTTGACATTTCGTTGGTTCAAATAACCATTACAATACGATGTCTCATCGCGGTACCAATTTTTATACTGGCGTAAATGACAATTGTAAATGTAAACGAAAATAAAACCATTACGATCGGGCAACCGCGGTCGGCCTGCTGGTCCCCTTATCCGCGGTTTTGGATCGATATGTCATGTCATAATATATCATTTTAGTACTAGGGCTTGACATATTACTACTAAAAGGATATAATAATATTATGACATGACATATCGATCCAAAACCGCGGATAACGGATCGGGATCGATTATTAATTTCGGGCCCTAGTGGGCATATTCTGTCACCTCAAACTACTTTTTCGCCTTTTTTTATTGTGTTTTTATCCGTTTTCAGGAGTGGAGATTGTTGTAGGATTATGCGAAACTACTGATGAAGCAGGTGCAAAAGAAATAGCGGAAGCCTTCTCTGATTTTCCAGTAACTGCTATTAAAGTAATTATGTACATAATTTATATTATATACATTATATATATTTCTAATATTTCTCTTTCTCTATTAATATTTCTCAGTATGTGCTGGAAGACTAACTTATTAAAACGAATTAATCCTCTGCTGAAAATGACAGCTAAAGTTCATCAACATCATCATTATCAGCCTGTGTCAGTCCACTGCTGGGTATAGGCCTCTCCCAAGGCACGCCACTGAGGTCGGTCTTCGGCTCTTCTCATCCAACTACTGCTAGGCACTCGGCACAAGTTGTGACTAGCCCACTGCCACTTCAGCTTGATGATTCTGTGAGATCAGCTTGATAATCCTGTGAGATCAGCTTGATAATCCTGTTAGATCAGCTTGATAATTCTGTGAGATGTTTTTATAACTTGCAGATGCCTGAAGGTTCCGAACACATCAAGAACTACGTGTCGGTGTGCGGTGACATGATGCTGGCGGCGGGCCCCAGCGACCTAGCTAAAGAAGTCGCTGAAAGGATCAAGCGCAGTGTCTCCAGCTACTATACTGTAATCAAGGTGGCCGAGGACGAGGCTGCTAACTGCCTCTTCCTAAACCAAACCCTGATTCATCAAGCTATTGAAGAGATTCCCTGTTCTTTCAAGGTACATAGTATTTTTTACACATTATTTTAGTATTTCTTAACCATTCTTTAATGTTAACGTTACATTTTCTATATTATTTACAACTGCAATATATTGACTAATTTTAAGAGCGGTGCAAACTCAGAAATTTTCAGACGATCAGCATTTGCAGATGAAAAAAAGTCATATATTCCATCGTCATCCGTCAGGCTTGTTCTTGTTGTTATTTTTGACAAATATTGTTTTTCTGCCTCTTCACCGCTAAACTTCGTTGTAGCTGTATGAGCTTTTTTCATTAAAGTAATGTGAAAAATGGTTTAGGAACAACGTTTTTTCAGCAGTCAGAAAACCCCCTGTTACCTTGAACAAGTTGAATCTAGGAAGTAAAAGTGCTATAAATTAATAAGCAAAGCTAGTCAACAAAAACAGACTCTCAACTGGGCTGAAGTTGCTCAAGATAGAGAAGAGTGGCGCTCTCTGGTTTTGTAGGCCAAGCCACACTTTGGGTCGCTGAGCCATCGGAGTTGTTAGTCAACAACAACAAAAATTTTAACTACTGCGTTGTATCCTTGCAGATTTTCATCGAGAAGTCTCGTGACACTCGTCGCTCGATCTGCTTCTCGGAGTTCACCTGCCTGGGTGCCGGACTGACATCGACGTGCATTCTCACCAAAAGGGTGATCTGAACAGTTTAGAAACTCATGTGCAGACCGCAGTTTTGCACTTTTCATTCCAAATGTCATATAACCTTCGTACTGGGCGGCCTCTACATCGGTGCAGGATGCCATCGCTGGCACACTTTATGAATCTCATTATGATAGGTACTTATGTGTTTAAATGAAACCCACAATTGTAATCTTAATCAGTAGAACATTTTGTATTTCAATGTTTTTTTATATATTTATATTTTACCTAATTTTATTTACCTACTGACTTACTGGCATCTTTGATGTTATTAGTCTATGCAGTGATGTATAATTCAACTGAAGATTTGACGTAACTAATTTATTAAGCGGAAATTTGGTCTATTCCATTGTGCACTTTCTAGAACTAAACTTAGTTGGCCAGTTCTAAAGCCATCATCAGATAAACTAAAGTAGCCAGCATAGTTGAGCCAGTTTTTCACACATGTGCAATGTGCATGCACCGAGGTGGGCAAAAGATAAAAGTATTGTCCTTTTCAGCGTTATTTTTAGAACTGGCAAATTTAGTTTATTCATAGAAAATGTACATCAGAATCGCCACCAATATTTAAATTGTATTTCATTCACGGTTAGTGTATTCAGCTAGTGTCAAGTATTAAATTATTCAATTATACATTCTTAATGACATGATGTGATTTGGAAATTTAATGTGGCCCAGCTACAAGTCAGGCTCTGATAGTCCCTCTAACCTTTATGTTCATATTATTATATGTAAAATTGTTTTTAGATAAGTTTCTTACGATGTGACACAGTCAACGAAAGCTAAAGCTTTGATTTTGAGTTAGTGATGATATTAAATTGAGTATTTGATAGATCTTTGGTATGTTGTACATTGTTCAGAATGACGATTATTATACTTAAGTATGTATTTATTTGCTAGAATAGCGCGAATCTCATTTTAATTTTGTTCAATAACCAGCTTTCACTCGCGTAAAAAGTGATTGCATAGAAAGAGGTCACGTAGATTGATGTGAAAACTACCAGAAAGTTAAGCATTTGGGCTCGGACGTGTCGTGTTATTTCAATAAGAGGTTTTATTTATATTTACACTCCAACGATTGCAATGTGCAAAGAGTTGTTTGGTATCTATGCTGAGGTATACAGTCATAAATGTAATTGAACAAAAAACGTAATTTCAATCTTCATTCAAAAGGTTAAAAAAACAGCGCGTATATTGTTATTTTATAGAAATGTTACAAGACTTATTTTATTATTGTAATTAGTATATTAGCTTTGATAAAGTACTGTACAAGTCATGGTGGCAACTAGCCATTGATGGATTCACGTATGCGTGCTTCTGCCGGCCCCCGGCCATGCCTTTGGTCACATTTTCGCGTTCATCCATCAATGCCTGTCACGACGGTCGCTGCAGTAATGCACCTTAAAACATCCTTCAAGCCGACCTTAAAACTTGAGAAAAACCTACTTGTATTTCCAAAATAAATGCATTCCCTTTGCTTATAGGTATAAATTATTTGTATTTTGTTAGGTTTGCCATATTCCACTTTGCCCCACCCGTACTTTGATTTGATGGGGCAAAGTGGAGTGATTCAATACTATTTGTTGTTTTGTGTTCAAATGAAGAGTACATCACCGTTATGTAGTCGTGTAGAGAACATTATTTAGTTTATTATTTTGTTATTTGTCGGATATATTTAGTGTCCATTGTCAGCATTGATAGCAATTCTGGCAATGCCAGAGAATAATTTTATTACCTCATTTAAGTATTTTTTTGTACTTACTAAATGTATAATCGCGTTTTTAATATTATTTTAGTAATAACACTTAGTGAATTAATTAAATGCACACAATGCTTAAAGCAAAAAAAAGGTTTTTGTTGGTACCATTATTAACAAACGCACAAAAAAATTACAATTATCTATGGCCAATTTTAAATGTGTCATTTACATAAATGTGTTTAGGAAAATGTGTGTAGGTTTCAAGCAAACAGTGTAATACGGTGAGTCTATATGATTTATGTTTTATTGATGTTTTAGTATATTGCGCAGGCATTTATTGCTTGAAAACAAGTAAAATGTTGACTGGCAATCGCAAAAATCGACCCACTATTTGATGATGATTTAAATGATAACCAGTGTATTTAAATGATGATGTGTATTCTGTAGTTTAACATCATTTAATTAAAATTAGCCAATTAATTTGGATCGATGACATTAGCATTGTATGACATTTTTAAATGTGTAGGTACTGTCCTACTGTATACTCTCGAATATTCCCAAATACACATCAAATTATCCATTTTATATCTGTATAAGTACTTACTATTACTATTATACAAAATACGTTTTTAAAAATTATCCCAAGCTAAGGCTAAATTGTAATCTACATTAATATTCTCTGTGAATGGTATTTAATTAATAAATGTCGTAAACATGTATTATTTTTATTTCACCTTTTTCCACAAGCTATTGTTAGATAATTAATTGCAGTCTTGCTACGACTTACCTACTGGATGTTGTACAAAAGTAACAACAAGACAGACGGATCCTGTTTAAATTTTGGCGTAGGAACCTCGTGAGCTTGTTTTATTTTTTATGTATAAACGAGATAGTACTTTTATCCTGCATTCAAATTCCATACTAGTAATATTTTGAAATGCGAAAGTAACGAAAAGTCTGTAGGTGGGTAATAAATAGGGAATGACAGGAGTTTTCCCTTTTTATCGCGATAAATTGGGTAGGCCACGCGGGTGGAAACTGCGGTGATCAGCTAGGTACGCTATACATAAGAAAGATTAATCTGACCCATGAACAAGAACACCAACTTCAGAAACGATGTAGGTGGTACCTATAGAAGTATAGACTTCCTCATTTTGGGACACTACATTAAATTTGTATTTACAAGTTACTAACTGATCCCCGTGGTTGCACTCGCGTGGATTACAGTTTATCTCTTTTATTTTATTTTATTTATTTATTAAGAAACTCAACAGCGTAATACAATTATATTGCTTATAGGATATTTAACAATTAAAGAATTTCACATTAATATTATTGGAACATGGCACAAAATTAAAAAAAAATAAAAACAGATTAATTAATGATCTTTAAATAGTATCCTATGTCCTTCCCCAGGTTTCTAACTACTTATCTCCATAACAAATTTCATCAAGATCGCTTCAGCCGTTTAGTTGTGAAATGGTAACGAACAAAAAGAACTACTTTCGGATTTCTAATATTATTCACATACACATACAAAGTTTCAAGTTGATACGACAATAATTACAAGTGGGTGAAAATTTACTTCTAAGATTTGATTACATAGTTAGTTAGTTACAAGTCAAGCTAATAAATGTGTTTTAATAAAGAAACGAGAAGACATGCTCATTATAAGTAATATGCGTGAAGAGGCTAGACAGGTATGGTATGATACGTCAGGACAGGAGTCATCACGGCCTCGCGTCCTAATAGCCTAGACTAGACCTATAAGTAAGTAGGTAGGTCTTGTTATTAGGATTTGGTTTTCACTGAAATATACAGGTGAAATTTAAGTCGTGAATCGTAATCATGTTTTCTGTTAGTCATCAGCAGCACTACGCTGCTGATGACTAACACTAGTAGGTAGGTAACGCAATTAACGTGCTCCTTATTTAATTATCCTTAAAAAGAGAAAGTTGATCCCCAGTTATCATCACCTGTGGTCACCTTACTCAATCACGTGACTAAAATGCAACGTTTGCTAAGTGCAAATGTTATCTATCATTCAATAAACACTAATTTGATGTTTAAATGACTTACTTCTGTTTACATAAAAGAAAAGATAATATGAAATGCAAGGTTTATTCACACGTATTTCAACAAATGTTCACCTTAGACATGTAAACACTGTTCCGCCCGTCGCGTCGGTCGCCTGAGGTTATTTTTACACGGCTACACACATAGAGTTATAAGGCTACACATAAGTACACATCGGCTCTTACTGCTTCAAATGCACTTACGATTTTTTGACGCAGCTGACCAGTACAAACAAAGACACCATAATATCTAACCTTTGTATGGTGGTACATATAAGGATACGGAGGAGGGATATTTCGCTTATTTATTCAAATAAATAACTGTAATATTCTTTTAAATAATGTTTGGGTACAACGTTGACATTATTAACGATAAATGCCAAAACATTATCCAGCCAGTAAATCGAAAAGAGTTTGAACATGTTATCTTCGAACTTCGTGACAATTATCCATCGTAATGTAGGTGTCGAAGAATTTAAAATAAATTAAGATAAAAATTAAATTTTAAGCTAAATAAAAAGATAGATTATTTGCGTTACCTAACTGTTGTAAGTGATTATTAGTCGGATAAAGATTTAGGAAAAAGTGTCACGATTCACGATTAAAAGTTCACCCTGTATCTGTATCGGGTGGATTGAGTGTAAGGTAGTTAAATCTCCAGTTATCGTAACGGTCAAATATAACTTTAACGACGACAAGTAGTATGGGACCACGCGAAGTTTGGCGCGCGCTTGTTTCTCTTTTCTCGTTTTATTTCTATTTTGGGTCGAATACTTTTGAGCGCGGACTGGGAAGTCCGTGACAGTAGAGTTTTATAATAGACGGAGTATTTTTATGAGTCACATTTTCTCTACTCCAGTGGTTCTCAATCCCAAAGTTGACTCGACCGCGACTCACTTAGCAAAAAGATCCAATTTCGAGACTCACCTCTTGGTTTTTATTTAAGTAAGATGATAAGTATAAGACATATTGAGAAATATGTGAGTGTGTGTGTGTACGTGAGTAAAATGGGTATAGGTGAATGAAGGACTGTAGCATTTGTTTCTCTAACAAAAATACGTACCAGAGGGTCGCGACCCACATACTTTGGGATCTATTGCTCTACCCTAATTATAAAATAAGATATTAGAAGCAGGCTGTTCGACATAGACATACTTAAATACTATGGATTCTTACTCGAATTCAGTTCAGTTTTTTTTAAATGTAGGCATATAGGTAGATATTTCATTCTTATTTTAGTAAGAAGGAGCAGCACAAAGGGGTTATCTGCACCGGCAGCACAATTTGTCTAATTTAACGTCTTTGTTCTCAATATCCGTAATATTGTTAGCTATGTTGTCTCACTGAGACCTAATCGATGCGACGCGTTATTACATTTTATCGGCTTTCCGAGGAGAGGCATGTTCGTATAAAAACATGTATCAGAAACATTACCTTCCCCTTCCGATGTACAAATTTTATTAGGCTCATCGATTTCCTTAACGGCAAAGATAAAAGTGTGCCTTTCCTAGATGGTTATTTTTTCGGTTTCTAGTCCGTGCGGGGCTTCGAAGGGCATGTTTGTGTGATGGCAGTACTTCAGTTGCTGTCATAATGCCTTCATTAGGTATATAAAGTTTTAGAGGTGATGTTCAGATACATACCTCCCTATGCGTTATCCACACTCATTACCAATGCAACTCATTCAAATATTACCCAAATATGTGTTCAAAATATTAAAATTTGCTGAGGAAAGCCCTGCACCACAGTCAGTTCGTTAAAGTTGCGACAGAAAATTCTAAACGTGTCGACCGGTGCCCTGTTCCTAGAGTTAACAAAATTAACAAACAACATAATATCAAAAAGAAAAGTACCTTCCTAACGACGAAATTTAAAAAATTATACAAATGGCTTAAACAGTTTGATTATAAGGGTATGGAAAATCTATTACAGGGGTTTTATTTTTGAGGTTTTTTAATCACTCATCATACATAATTTTATTATGGATAAACATATATACACAAACACACACACACATACCATCACACATCATCATGTCATCGTAAACATCTTTAGATTTTACTTTCCATTGGTTTTTTTTTCAATATTCGTTTTGTAAGATTTGATAACTACTTAATTTGTAGTTTGTACATCTAACGTAGTTTGGTTTGACATAACTATTTATGTCCTATGGTGGAAGATGCCTTGACTCCTGTCATTTATAATTGTATCATACTTTTAAGTCAATAAAATTATTTGATGTCATTTGACTTTAACGTTGCATATAACAACATCATAGTACCTATTCCACAGCAATGTAAGTGTATTGAACAAGCGACGCGGAATCCTTTTTATTTCCTTCCGTGCTCCTAATCCTAAGTCGTTAGATAACATTAATTGTTGAATGTCCGCCTTTTCCCCGAATTACATACCTAGTTCTGTGTAATCAGTGGCCTTAAATAAAGCCTCCTGAAACAAGTGTCTTTGTTAGTCGCGTTCAGGTGTAGAGTTCTTATAAATTACCTATTCATTTTAAGGTAGCTCTTAGAAAATTACTCGTAAATACCTAGCTAAGTAGGTATAATTATAATATAATGGCCGGATGTTTACCTGTGAACAAGAAGTTCACAAGTTAAGAAAATTAATGACTTGTTAGATCTCTAATTCTAAATTTTACAATTTATGTAGGTTTTAAAAATGTTTGTTTATCTTGATTTACGTTAGTTTACAAACTTATACTGTAAAGTCACCATATTATTTATTGTATAATTCACAATCCCCTTCAGCAGCACTGTCCCGTCAACGGCAAAAGGTAGTAAGTAATATTATTGGGATCACATTAAAACTTACCCTATGATACTCAACTCCAAGATAATATAGCTTTGTAATAATAGCATTGAAGCATAAGTATAATATTATAAAATTTCAAAATCGGTTCAGTAGTACCAAAATTATGTACCTACACCGAACAAACATGCACGCACATACTAACAAACTTTACTTCTGATGATAGTTGCAGCCAGGTAAGAATAAAAGTTGTAATTTTTTGCATGCATTTTAATTCGGAATCAAAAACGAGGTTGCCAGGTATTGTTAACAATGCTGCTAGCGTGTAAAAATAACATTTGGTGGCAGCAGCCGTGGTGGTTTCTAAAAACATTTTGTCCAATTGTTAATGAATTTCGTATTCGCATATTTTCTGGTTTGCACTCAAAGCGTGAATACAGATACCACAAACAAGGGAGGGGACGGCACGTGATCCGCCTGAGGCTATGTTCTTAATTGCACAATCAAAACTTTGATATAGGTAGCTACTCATCGTACTTTACACCGCGACAACAACTGGAGCGAAAAAAATGCACACGATGTGATCTTTCATGTTGTTAGTTTTTAATCATAATCTTGTTGACTCGTTAGTGTGTGGAAAAATAATTGCTGTAGGTATTCTACGTTTAAAACTTAGTCATAGGTTTTTAATTCCAACAGAAGGTTGTAGAAACAAATATTTCATTCTGTAGCCCGTGGTTTCATCTGCCTGGACTACAGTCTTAACTTGGTTATTTGATTTGTATAATATTATACTCAAATACCAATAACTTATAAGTATAAAAAGAGAATGTAGTTTCCAAAAATCAGTGCACAATTCAAGCTGCTTGAGCTTGAAACTCGAACAGCATGTCTTTTGAGTAAAGTAGACGCGCAGAGAGGATTTTTGCTAAAAACAGATCTTTTGTGTGTCAAACGGTAGATCCACCTTTTTCATGGATTTTTTTATACTTTCAATTAATTCGTCATTGAATCATAATTTCAAACACGAGTCTTTGCCAAATAATGTATATATAAGTAACGTACAGAATATAGTAGGTACCTAATGTATTAATTAGTTTGAACAAATGATTGCATGTTAAAAGATTGCGAACATGCTTCACTGCGTTACCTCGCGATCGCGGTTTGCTTATGTATACCGTTATAAAGTGATCATAATCCTATTAAATAAAGAATTTTGAGTTGAGTTTGAGTTACCACATCGCTAACTACTAAGTACCTCATAGTCACTTCCATTCTCCTTTTGTTTTTCGTCAGATAACAAAATGTAGCAAATACTTAGTCACATCAGCACATTCCGAAGGATACCTAACTGCGATACATAGCGGGCTTCCATCAGGCAAGTGCCGAGCGTGTCTATTTTGAACATAATATTTGTTTCACATAGAGGTAATATCGAGATAGCAAGCTAAACCGCGATAGCGAGGTAGCGCAGTGAGGCATCCTCGGCACGTCCTTACCATAAGTACAGTAAAAGTAAAAGATTCAGTATAACGTCTTCATACAAACGGCCGAAACACGCCTCGAATTATTATTATCGGTCAACTTCACCACCACATCAGTCGTGGGTGTTCCACAGTAGTCGTAATAATGACACGACACTTTAAGACTTTATTTTGACAAACATTTTAATAATTCCATTTACTTCATTACAGCTTAAATAAATAAAATTCAATTTTTTTTACAACGTAAAACGAGAGCGACAGGGTGCATCCCTAATGCTCGTTTGGCGTGCGTTTACCTACTGAGCTGGCACAGCCGTGATAACATACTCTATAATATACTCTTACTTCTATAAACTATGCCCTAGGGGTGGGTTTCTATGTTTCCGCGTTACTCGTAAACCATTCAAAGTTGAGGTTTGAAAATCCATACTAATATTATACCTAAATGCGAAAGTAACTCTGTCGGTACGTTTTTGTTTCTTTTTACGACGAAACAGCTATAAATCATCTGAATTAAATTTAGTACAGATACAGTTCGAACCTTGGCGAAGGACATAGGATACTTTCTATCGCAACGAACTACGCAAATGAAACCACGGAGCACAGCTAGTTCGTTTAGGTAGGTACATATATTATGCTATTGATTATACTCGTAATCAGAGACAACATTTTTCAACGTTATTCCATTTTTCTATTATTAGTTGTTAAAGCTAAGTTTTTTTTAGGGCAACTGTGTAAGTTACTGTCGGTAGCTACACATGGAGCTGGTGCCCGGTACTACTAAAACTCTGGACATTTACCTCATCAACTCATCCTGCAACATGCAGTCATTCTGCTCACCTCTGATTCTAATAGGCGAGTGATAACAGAGATATTTGCTATATATATATCACTCGAAGATATCACTCATTTTGACACTGACTTGTGATGAAATTTCGTCCTAAATCTCTCTTAATAAACTAAGTAAAAAAACTTAGGTAAAATTTTACTCCAATCTTTGAAAAAAAATATGCAAGAAATGTTAATACGAGTACATATGTATGATCACAATAAAATAACCCAAACTGCGTACATGACAGATTTGAAAAAAATCTAAGGATCCTACCGATTTGAGCCAACGTAAACGCCTCTTTCCCCCTACATTATGCAAATGACTACTAACACCGTGCGAAAGAAGGGAACTTATAATTTTAGCCACGTTCTTTAAATTTACCTTTTAACAACAGCCCCTTGATATTTTTACTACGTGTCGCTTTAAAAAATGTTTGTAGAGGGAGCAGGAAAATAAGATAGAAGTATTAGAAGTAGAGATAAAATTTCGCCGAGTTTATTCGAGTTTATGCAGGTCACGGAGATATTTCTTAGATATTACCTTAGACTGCTTTGTGGGTAATTGAGTGGAACGGAGGGTCCTGGTTAGGAGCTGCAGAGTTCACCTGGTCGTTCGTTATTCGTCTTCACGCTTGGGACTAAAGATATCGCAACTTATGGATATATCAGAACTCTGACGTCACAGTCCGACGCACGCTTTAGATTATAAGTTGAGATCTAAGCTCGGAAACTACCAAGGTTCATCTGATAAGTAGTTAAGTCTAATATAACGAACACCAAAATTAATAAACTTGAACTCATGGAACAGATTTGGTAAGTTTAGCATAAGACATTATAACAGTTAAAGTATAAACTAAAACTAACAATTAAAACTACCTACTTATCAAACTTGAGAATTCAAACTAAAAGAAAAAAACCTACAATTATATGTAAATATGCGTTTATATAATTATATAAGTACATATTATTGGATCGTTTGAACTAACTAGTGAAGGTCTAAAGATAGTTTAAACGATCCTTGATGTCTGGCAACGTGCCCAGAATGCTGGCGGCATTGCCTCACTGAATAGCGAGGCTTATTCTTTGTTCTTATTTCTTTCAACTGTTAGATTAGTTCCAAATGTTTCTTCCATAGGAACTGATAATCTCTCATTTTTTTTCTTTTTTGACTACTGACAGGTAGCTTTTGACCACAAGAAAATTGAAAAATAAGAAAATTGTAAATTGAATTGAATTTGAAAGTTAGATTAGGTTTATTTTTTTAGGTTTTTTATTAGGTAAGGTACCTACTATTTTTAACTTTCGACGCAAACAGTGCTGTGCATCTGTATGTGTCGTAGCTCTTAAACAGACTAACCAATTGGATTTTGATTAATTTGTTTTGTTTGCTTTGATAGGTTACTTGATAGAGAATAAAATGACCATGTCGACGCGTTAAAGGCTATTTGTAGCAAAACTACTGTAAAATTAAAAAAAGTCGCTTGATAAAATGTAGCCTTTCACCCGTCGATTGTGTTTTTTTTTATTCCTCTTTTAACTGGGCTACGCAAAGTGATAAACATATCAAACATCTTAGAGAAAGCATATCAAAAAGCGAAAGAGCGTAAAATAAATGGAAAGACAATTAAAACATATCAGAATCTATTGCCAAGCACCTATCGGTCGGTGTGTTCCGGCAGCCTCACTTGAGAGCCAGTTCCCAGTCCAGGAGTAGCGTGGTGCCATCTTTGACCACATCGTCACTTAAGAGGACGCCGTGATAAACAATGAATCTGAAATCAGCTAGAAAACTGACACACTGAAGAGGGGTGTGAATTCGGCGATTCCATACAAAAACGCAAGCGAGCTGACTAATGCCGTATGGTCGTATGCGTCAAAAATAGGTTTTTTTCGTTTAAAATGAAAACTATCGTAAATTTTATAGAACTAAACCTGTAGTATTTTGTAAAATGTGTGTATATCATACAAAAAAAAAAACAACTCTTAAATCGGTTTTGTATGCCTGTAAAATGAAAATCTATTTTTTAGAGGGCAGTTTTCGATCATTGTTTCTCTCCTCTGAAAGTTAACCAATCGTGTTATCCTTCCGACAATTTGACGTGATAAATAATATGATCTTTAATGTACATAAATATTAGCTCTGTATGTTTTGTAATTGCTGAGAAAAAAGGAGATCCCTCAGGTCAGGTGACTTGTGGTCAAACGCTACCCTGTAAATAGTAATAAAAAAATATCAACCATGTCGCAGCAATGCCGATCAACTTATTATTATATAATTAGCCTCTGTTTTTCAACTAAAAAGTACTTCAATGAATAGGTCCTACCGGCCGATAGCTCAACCGGTGGAGTTGCATTCAGCCTCAGTCAAGTCAATCAATATGGTTGAAATACACGGACCGATGTGTTGATGGGATGGCTCCAATGAATAACTAATGCGCACGCCACGTGCCCAGCTTCCATTACATAGTAGGACCCACCTACCTTTATTTATTTCCATTCAATAGCCGGTGCGCTCTGTGTATGTTTCTTTGTATTTTATTCAATCTTTTCAAACCTGCAATTTGATCCGCC
Organism: Opisthograptis luteolata; assembly: GCA_931315375.2. NCBI lineage: Eukaryota > Metazoa > Arthropoda > Insecta > Lepidoptera > Geometridae > Opisthograptis > Opisthograptis luteolata. The sequence goes on from OV928033.1 coordinate 10,295,734, forward strand.
AATCCGTACAATCAACATGAAACATGATCAGTTTACTATCAGTGTTAGTTTAGAAAATAAAAGTAGAATAAATATAACTATAAAATTATCTTATAAAATTATTTTAAAGTTGGTGATTATATTAATACAACCATAGACGAATACATAAGTAAAGTATCCAGACAATGGCGTCGATTCGGTTTTGCATTCTTTAAAACTGAACTTAGTTTGATAGGTTTAAAAAAATATAGTTTTGCTGTATGTTTCAAACCACTGAAGTAAAAAAAGGTATAGTAAGCATTAGGTACCTACTTTTAGACCTGTCAAACTTGGTTTAGTTTTAGAGAATGCAAAATCGAATCGACACCAATGTCGTACAAAAATCGTGACTCTTATAAAGCACAAAATCCCGTATTATATATATATTATCATCCCATCTTCGACCACGTCGTCACTCAGGTGACTTGTGGTCAAACGCTACCCTGTAAATTGTAAAAAACTAGATGGCGCTGACTCATAGCCTGAAAACCTTGCAAACTTTAATACTTATTGGTCTATGATACAACTAAACGACCCGGTGAACTTTGTACTATCTAAAATTTATTTAATCTTCATTCATTCTTTCATCATCGGTTGTAAGGGCATAATGTTTTTAAATTATCTCTTTTACATTTTTATGCACAGCCATTTTAATGGCTGTTTTAATTCACCTGGAAAGTGACTGCTTTCAAATGGAAATTATCAACTTTAATTATTAAATGAGCTTGTAATTATAGGAAAGGAAAAACAGAACCCTTATAGCAACACTTTGTTGTCGATCTGTCTGTCTGTCTGTCTGTCAAGATCCCTTTACTCAAGGATGCGTTAAGGTATCAAGTTAAAATTTATATCAAAAAGAGACACTAAGGTCTCTTTCAGCTGTTAAAAATTATCCTTTAAGTCAATGCGATCAAAAGATATGATTTTGCGATTTCGCAAGGGAATCAATACTTATAGGGTTGGTTCCCGTAGTAGACCTAGAATCATGAAATTTTACATGAAGCAAGGTTTCACAACAGATATGTAAAGGAAAAAGTCAGACAGTCTGAAAACCGTATTATTAAAAAAAACACGATTTTACAATTACAAACTTATTATTTTCAGTTGTTGCAATAACCGTGTCTAGGGATCGAACGGCAAAGTTAAGTTTGTACTTTAGAACGGATAAGTCTTCGATGGGCTTCGGTGTCCGAGTACAACTCGCAATTAGCTGTTTTTTTATTTTCACCTGATGTCATATCAACTTTTGTGTATTTTTGACGTGGTGTTTGTAACTTCTGTGACTGACATGAATTTACATAATATTATCTGTTATGGAACCAGACAAATATTGCGTTGACTACCACAGTACCTACGAATATTGTTATAGTGTAAGTGATTTTTTGTTGTAGGTAGCGGTTACACTTTTGCTGCTTCCGTATTCTGTGTTAAGTTACCGTCTTTTTTTTTTAAACACTTTTATTAGCTTCACTTCTTTTCAATGAACTCTGGAATCTTAATTGTAGGTGCTGGCATACTAATTTTTCATTAAAATCCAAGATGTGTTTTTGTCATTGTTTTTTACTTTGTGAGAAGTAAGTAATAAGTTATGGTAATAGATTTCGTTTATGTTTTTATGCACTTTTGTTTAACTATATAGGTAGATACCTATAGTACCTATAGGCAGACCTACCTGAACTACTATTTGGATGGCCGTGGATTATCGATAGGCAATCACTAGTACTTATACCACTAGTGGTGCATTGATTGGCAATACTAATCCAAATAGGCTATTCACTATGGTAGCTTATTCAATTAATGAACGTATGGGACACGTTAGGAGATCAGCTACGAGAGATCAGATTGAGTTGAGCATCGTATCATATATCGTCGATGCGTTTCAATAATAAATTGAACTAGCTAATGTTCAATTTAAGCACCAATTAATAATTTTTTTTTATTTGAATTTCTCCCACAGCATAGAGTAAAATACTAAAAGAAAAAAGTGGTTCAAAGTTAAGAAGCTCTTAATATTTTTGTACTTACCTACCACCATTTTATTGAAGGAAAAACATTCGATTCATCGTGAGTCGTAAATTCATTTACTTTCCGACAAGGAATAAAAGCTATTGCAAAGTTTCTCTGCATTCAAATTGAGGCTGGAAGGCTTTTCAATTCAAGTTTTGTAAAGAACAATTCGCGGCAGAACGAATAACGACGGGGAAAATAACCATACTTTAGTTTACAGCTTTGCTTTAAAAAGCGTGGGAGTGTTCGAGACAATACATTTCGAAACAGACATAACTAATAACTAGATTAAATTAGAATATCGAGTTAGAACCTACGTACCTACTCCGAAAATACAGGTAGTTCATGTCTATATATTCACTATCAACTGATAAAAGAGTGAGTAGGGTTGACGTCCCGACTTTCTCGGAACCATGGTTTTAACGCATCTAGCAACTGAATATTCTACTCTGACTTTTAACTCGGTAAGTAAGTCGACAGTTCATAAGTGGCAACTATTTGATGAAATAAAGATAGTGATGTGAAAAAATTATTTAATTTGAATGAACAGATCTTTCGAATGAATAATGACGTACCTAATCAGTTCAGTCCAATAGTGGATATATTAATGGATATTGTTCGTTGAAATTTAGGCTACACCATTACTATTATTATACCTACCTAATTGTATGTAATTTATTTTGGTAAAGCTTTTTTTCCTAGTATTAAAATAAATGACTTTTCTTTTTGAAAAGTAGGTACATATTAGGTAATATATCAATACTTTCAATAATATTATGTTGACAAACAAATGTCATTATTTTGATAATCTTTAAAATAACCCTTGAATTATGTATTATACTCGTAGATAGATGCCTTATTATACAATAATACATTTTTGTAAGATTAGAAAATATATGAATTACTAGTTGCACCCCGCGGTTTAACCCGCGTCTTCCCGTTATCTAGTGTTAATTCAAGGTATACGGTCTAAATTTCATTCAGACCCGTTCAGTAGTTTTTGCGTGAAAGAGTAACAAACCATCCATCCATACTCACAAACTTTCACGTTTATAATATTAGTAGGATAAATGTTTTCTATTGTAAGGAAAGTGTCCTCCAGCAGACGGTGACAATTATGTAGGAGCTACATAGAAGCCTAAAACCCTATTCCGTTAGTTGCAAATGTTGCTGTCTACATAACAGAACTAATAAGCGTCTACGAAACAAATATGGAACAAACTTCATCTGTTGAAAGTTGGTAAAACTACTTTTATTAAACCTGCCTGACTTTGAAAAAGCAGTGCGATAATAATGGCGGAGACTCATCGCTTTAAGGCCGTTCGCCGAAACAATGTTTCATTCAGGCATTTCGGGGTTCACGTCATGCTGGAACTGGATAAAAGGTATAGTAGGTACCTATACTAGTCCAAAAAAAAAACAACTTATAGCACAGCTGTCTACGAGATAAAATCAATTATAAATAGGTATTTCGATATTTTATTGACGCAGTTAAAGTTAAAATTTATCAACGGTTAAAGTCTGCTACACTAAGAAAACGTGTTCCTCTTTGACTAATTAATAGCTAGGTATTTGCCGTTACGGTACTGAAAGAGCTTCTTGTTACCGGGATTACACAACCTCGTAACCGCAGACAAAGCCATAATTACTAACTAGGTAGGTATAATGTTTACGTGAGTCCTTTCCCTATTAATTATGCCTTTAATTATTTTTATAGATTTCTTAAATCCAACAGACACAGACAACAGACAACTATTTTTTACAATAGTTTGATGTAGATACTGTTACTACTACTGTTACTGTGTGTTTGTTTTCATAGTCTCAAAATTCTATGAGCGTCCCTTTTTTCCTACGTCCAAAATAAACTCAAAAACTTTCGTTGATGGCTTATATAAGGTTTTTTAAGTGGGTTTTAAGGTTTGATACGAGTAGCTTAGCTTTATACTGAGAAAGGTATTAGCGTCTTTTAGTGCATTGAATTGAATTTGCTTTGATTTGAATTATCCTTGAAACCTAGAGTGCTGCCAGCAGCGGGGTAGAGCTCAAGGTACTGGTGATTGGGGCTGCAGAGTGAGAAACCTCCTGACAAACTGACAATAATAATAATAAACCACCGGTAGCTTGAGTCCTGCCCCGCTATCGGTGGCACTCTAGGTTTAAAGTTTTTATAGTAATTTTGTTTAATATTATTTTATAAAATTAATGTCAAAATCTTTATAAATGATGTAATAATAATAATAATTCTTTATTGCAGACACAAGGTCCATACATGTAAAAAATATGAAGTTATATAATATATCACAAAAATATATAAAGAATAAAAATACATAGTAAAAACATTTCGGAATGTTAATAATAGAAAAAAAAATTAAGTGATTAACTCCAACTCAAATTGTCTATACGTTGGCATACCGTTTCATAGAGTTAATGCTGCATTTGACCTTTGGTCCGGTCGTCGCACAAGGTCGCTAAAGACTGTTCTATTATTCTTCTCCTCTCGTTTAGACTATTATTATTATTGTAAGTATCCAATTTAGTTGTACGTTGTTTTTTGTTTTTTGTATTTTTAATTTTGTTGAAGTAAAAATCAATAAAATAATAACCAAAAAATAAAATATCGGGGGACCATTGCACTCAAATTGATCTAGCCCCAAATTAAGCTCGAAATTTGTGTTATGGGTTACTTGACAATAAGTACATAAATCATCACTTGAACGATTTGGCTGTTTTTTTGTCATGACAAGTTGTGTATCAAATTATTTCTTTGGAAAATCTATCGTAAACTTGTAAAATTCGGGAAAAACTGAAAGAGCTATTTTCTATGAAAATTTTGAATAAAATAATCACCTTATTTAATTCATATACATAATTGATAATTGCTATATAGTTTCATATAGTATAGAAAACATTTTTAGTACATTCGTTTCACGTTCTAAATTGACTAGATAAATAGGTACAGAACCTTATAGAGAAATGTTTAGCGCTGTCGGTAAATAAACTTAGTTTACAGATTAGGTGAAAAAAGTCATAGCTGTCGTCGTTTCCATATGGATGATTAACTTTTCAGGTTTTAACAGTCACTTTAAATTTTTCCGTAAAACAATGTTCACAATATGACGACCATTAAACTAAAGCTGAAAATTTATGGGATCGCAGGAATGCAATCAAGATGAAAGCTTGGCTCGTGGCAGATGACGACCCTCGACCGACCCTCGGCCGACCCTCGGGGATTCGCCGTTTTACACCACGAAATAATCATCCGTTGTTATCATTATCAACTTAGCGCTACGCTTTCACACCCCCGACCTGATTATATCACTACTACGTACGAACATAATATGTAGCTATGTTCTAGGATAGATACAATACCATCCTATTTTTTTTAATGATTGGGAACGATTCTTACAGCCCCATTCTGGACAAGATATATGCAATAAAAAAGCAAGCCTTTTTGTTTACTTCTTTTCAATACCTTTTAAGTTTATATTTTCTTTAGGTATAGAAAATGAGTAGTTTTCTTGCGATTGGTTTTTAACGAAACAAGTATTCCTTCCTAGTACACGGAGAAAAAAGACCTTCCGAAATACCGTTTTCCTTCTAAGTCAAAAGGGAAGGAATTGTGATTCAGAAGGAAATCTAATACAGAATAAGGAAGGAAACGGTCTTGGAAGGTAAAGACTCAGAAGGAAAGTCAGAATTTTTTTCTCAGTGTATTTATGTTAGATCTTAGCCATTCTATAACAAGTACCTATCTACTTACCCACTTTTAAATAAAAAAATGTAGTCGACGTCTATTCTACTCCTAAGCTTAACTAGCTATTGCTATAATATATACCTAATCTAGTTACCTTTTAAATTAGCTTACTCATTCCTTATTACGGTTTATCTATATGCATGTACATAGGTATATCGATATAATTATAATAATGTATAAATCATTTTCATGCGTTAGGTGTGGATCTAGGATTTCATCCGGAGGACGTAATTTTTGCTACTATGTACAAGGTCGAGGGTTTATTATAAAATTTGTACCAAAAATTTTTTAAAACCAATAATAGTGCACTTGATCAAAAAAGAGTTAGATTTAAAAATAGACGGGTTCTGAAAAAGCCTAATAAACCAGACCTATTAATCGGTCTACTTTTGTTTAAAACTTCTATAAATTGTTCAGAAATACTTGTTACTATTTAGATTCAGTGTGTTATATTGCATAATGTTGGATTCCATCTCATCAGCGTAGATCAAGTCAAGACTGGTCATAGAGTAGCTCAGTCCAACTTTGCTCTAAGCTAGGATGACGTAAGTCTACCTATTGTCCAATTGGTACACGCTTCGCACCGCTACACAAAAAAAAACCGTTTTTAAGGTTTTTTTTTTATTTATTACTGGATAGCATAGGCCACAAGTTACATACCTGATGTTAAGTGGCGATGTGATCGAAGGTGACACCTGAACTGTACTGCGAACTGGCTCTCAAGTGAGACTGCCGGAACAGGTGCTGGGTGACAAATTCTTAACTTGTGAGGTGTAAGTACTTATACTAGCACCTAAATATATTGTAAAAAAATAAACAAAAGTTAATTTAATATTGCAGAGTTTTTTAAATCATTTTCTGATTTGGGTACTCTCAAAATGTATCTACATAGATATTGCAAACCAAGTCCAGCCTGGTTTGCATAACTTGTTTGGGAAGCAATTTAACTATCTCCGTATGAAATTGCTGTCATCACATCCATCCCACGAACCTTAAAGACGCGCTGTCCTCTCATTTCCTAATCGCCCCATCAACATGACACAACCAAACACTGCATATAATATGCCTGGTTTACTTTGGTACTAGCAAAACTCGAAATTTATGTTGAGTATCGTCAGCTCAGTAGTTTTCAATGTGGCTTTATCAAATAATAAAGATAATATAAATTCAATATAAGAATGCCTTTCAATAATTCTCACCTTCGACTTGCTTTCAACCAAAGAAGCTGAACGTGAGTACAACTGTTCTAATGTTATTTCAAAACATGCTCATTGTTTATGGTAAAGTATTTTCTACGTCGATACAAACGGATTTATTTATGAAAAACGAGGTCAGCTACTCTAACCAATTATGCTTCTCAGATTTCCAGCGTCATATCAGGTATTTATTTTTGGCAGATTTGTTTATAGAATCGAATAAAGGATATTCGATGATCAGGTTTCTAGTAATTAGGACATAATATTATACCTTGCAAACAGTATGTTGGTGATAGCAAACGAAAAAATAAACATCATACTTTGAATCGTGTTCCTATTAGCTTTCACTTTTCATGTAGGTACTTTGTGAAGTTTTCAGACAAAGATTTAAAAAAAACTTTAATTTAAGAACTCTTAGATGATTTGATTGTCTATCGTCTGAAAGTAATCTATTTTTTCCTAATTTACTGATTTAAAGGAGAGATGTGGTAAAAAAATGTTATATACGAGGAACAAGGAAAAAGAGGCAATGTAAGTGTTATAAGTAAATAAAACGCCAATACATTTTATTGGTTTTATTGACATATTATTATATTTAGTACAGACATCCAGATAAGACAGTTGAATATAATAGTATATATATACTTCTTAGTTATACATCAATTTATTAATTAGTAATTTATGTTATTCTGGTGATAAGATATAGCAAGAATGTCAGCGCAAAATACTGATTCAGTACCGGTGTTTCTGAATTACATATTACATTTATTTTATGAACATTGTTGTATCTACTTAGAACAGACATGATAATATGAGATATTTTCTATTTATTATGTTATATTAACGATAACATTTAAAATATTACCTTAAATCTAAGCTCTGCGTTCAAAGATACGATTATGTAAATCAGTCATTTTCAGATTTTGGCTGTGTCCGCATTCAAAGTGTCCTGAGTCCTGTTTTTAAAAGAATTATACAATACCAACCGCAGTCGTCTCCTATGACGTTATTGACGACGAAGATCGCAGGATACTCTTTAGCGGACGAAGCCTAACATTAACTTAACAATACTTGTATAAAGTATCTAAGTAATCTCAATTAGTCATCATAGGTATAGGGCTAAGGATTTCAGAGAGTTTGTTATGTGTGAAAAGTGCAATAACCGATATGATTCAACATAAAAATTATGTAATTAATGAAATGGGGGTTTCTTTTGTATTTAGGGGTCAATAAACAACATTACTTATGTCTATAAACGTTGTTGATGAGCTGATTACCAATAATATTTTACAAAGTAACATGACAAAGTATTTTATTGAAAATGTATCCGAACTTTACGTTTTCAGAGCTAAAATTACTAACAATTATCTCAAAACGGGTTTTTATTCAACCCCTCTAAAAATCTTTATCATTTATAATATCTGCTTTCTTGCTCTTAAACACTATTGAACTGGATAGAGCTTTGGCACATTTGATTTTTTTAGTTTGCGGATATCTGCATCACCAATTAAGTAAAGGGTTCAATAAGAAATAAATAAATAATATTAGTAATTATTACAAAAGATATTGTAACTTCTTAGAGCGATATAGTATCACAAGTGGTATTCTAAAATATATGAACAGCATCAGGACGGAAGCGTAATCAATAAAAAGAAGATATTATTAATAAATTATGCAGTTTTCATGGCAAGGTTAACCTTTTGACAGCTTGGTGCACAGTTGCTAGAAATTCTGAAAATGCCTACAACGAATAAATATAGTGTTTCACAAAACGTATTTATTTGGTTTCATACACGGAGAAAAAAGACCTTCCGAAATACCATTTTGCTTCTGAGTCAAAAGGGAAGGATTTGTGATTCAGTAGGAAATATAAGGTAAAAAAAGGAAGGAATCGGTCTTGGAAGGTAAGACTCAGAAGGAAAGTCAGATTTTTCTCAGTGTGAGCTCTGTTACTAAGTAGGTACTGATGGATTTTCCTAACGCAGGCGTTTGACATTCATACAGCTTTCAGAAGGGGTGGTACAGTCAACGACAAAAGTAGCTGAACAAAATCAATTTTCCCGATTCTCTTTATCATCTTAATAACCAACCTTCGTATGAATCGTCACTTAACATCGGCTTGTTGTGTTATTGTCAAACGATACCTTGAAAGTTGTAAGGAAGAAACAAACATTAGTGATCTAATACGCATTTGGAAAATTGAGTATGATCAGCTATTTATGTTGCTGACTGTACACTGAGAAAAATAATCTGAATTTCCTTCTGAGTCTTACCTTCCAAGACCGATTCCTTCCTTATTTAGTTACTTTTCTTGCTTATTTAATTCTTTCCTTATTTACCTTAGTTTTCCTTCTAAATCACAAGTCCGTGTAAACCATTTAATTTTAACGTAGTTTTATAACTTCTATTTACGAGAAGATACAACATTGTGCACTGACAATCTTAGATGCTTACTGTTTTAGGATAAATACTTAGTGAAATTTCATACATAGAAAAACAAAACGCAAGTTTCCTGTCGCTTAAATAGATTTGATGTAGGCAAAATAAACTTTATAATGTTTGTCGCATAAATACGACTAGAGCGGTCAAAAGGATAAGTTTAGTTTAAATAAAATGATAATGACAGCATTAAAATAAAATATGCTAAAATAACCTAACATTATACGAAATCACTACTTTTGATGTAAACATTTTCGATATGACTTCCTTATTTAATAAAATTTGCCTGTGGCACTACTACATTATGATATATCAAAAAATATGGAGTAGAAAGTAACTTAAAACAGTATATAGTAGGTGTAGATACGAGTTCACAATACAAGGGAAAATACAGTATAATATATTACTATATAATACTATGTTGTCAAAAAATTACAGTGCAGTAAGTGACTGCCACTAACCTACGTGGCACTGCACCTGTTACAAGCAGGCGAGCGACAAAAGGTGAACGCCGTGCTCATCTCATCTCGTTAGTATGTAGTTTATACAATACATGTAGTTTAATATACCACAAGACTGCCGGTAGTTTCTATCTTCCTGTATATACGACTTATCCGTACGATCTCTACATAAAAGAAGTAATTTCCACTGGGAATGCATAGTTTTAATGAACGCCTATTTTTATCTATGTAATAAGTATTAGACACTGAGACATCAAAAACGTAACTATTTAGTAATCTTACTGTTATTACTCGAATTCTAATGATGGCTAAGTTTTTTAAAATACATAGTTAATAGTAAAATGTTTAAATATTACTAAAGTAAATAGATAAAAGGACATTGATTTCTACGTCATACAATAACAATAAATAAACTTACTAAGCTATATACGTATTATGTGTTACACATTTTTATTATTTTCTATTGTTATTTTTTATGTATCCTATATTTCAATGTATAACTGACGAACAGCTAAATAATGCAAATGAATGCCTTGTTTCTTCACCATGCTGTACCTTCTCCGACATCGAATTTTATGTTTTTATCAATTTAGTATTAATAACGCGGTCCGCGGACACGACTCATTTAGTGACTGTCAAAAAGTGGGGGAAAAATACTGTCTGGTTAATAGTTAATATAGTATATTTATGTGGAGTTCAAGCTCATGGTCATTATATATGTTCGTCTTTATCGGACTACTGATTGTCGGAGTACTGGATATGCTTGACATGTAAGTAAAAAATCAACATAAATATAAAAAAAACACATATATACCACAATCTGTGGCAGAACTAAAAACGCAATAAAACCCTTCCAGTCACTTTTACGACTATATTCCATAACTCGATCGTACAAACGAATACCATTTGTATGATGCGAATGGTTCAACTGAAGTTTAGGCCGGTAAACCAGATTCAAATGGCTCGACTAGGCCGACTTTAGGCCAATAAACCTGTTTGGATCAAGTAGTGTACTTACTGTCTATATAGCACTCAGTCATATCATACCTCTGCGACTCTTCAAAGATCGCGTGAGGTACCTACTAAAAGTCTTGAAACTAAGATTAAATTCTGTTAATAAAATACCATTAGTCAAAGAAAAACCTCTGTGTTTAGTAAACAAAAATAAATTCAATTATGTCATTGTATAACGAAATTAGCAGAACGAAAAGTAAATTCAGTGATATTTAATTTCTTTTGACAAACTAATTGCGCTTCTTAGCGTTTTTAACAATTACCACGCTCATTAGGTTTATATCTTAATAAAAAGTTTTACTTCCTAACCACGTAATCGTAAGACCCTGATTCTCGTGTAATAAGATAAAATCCGTCAGGATTTTAAAAACATCGATGTCATTAATGATACCTCCACATCTCCTCCACTCGGATAATAAACCATACGACAACGCCATCGCCATCGTGTTGAAATAAGACATCCATTGTGTAGCACTAACTTCTATACCAAACCTAAAATATTACGATTATCTATTAGACACTGAATATATGTGATTAAAAAGAACCGCAAGTCGGTCACAATTTATCTAATTAACACCAAGAATATTTTAAAACATCATTATCGTTTGCCGTGTTATATATAGCATGTCCATGTTATCGCAAGATTCGTTCGTAATCGCATGGGTCGAAGATAAATAACAGAACCATATGTTGTCGCGGTAGTAGTCGGTTTACTGTAAGGCATACTTCAGTACGATACGTTTCAACGCGTCGAAAAACATAAAACCGGTAATACACATGCTACACAAATGTATATATAGTCAATGCCATGCTAACTCATCTGCTGAACCGAATGTCTTCAATGGCACGTGTATATCGGTTCAAGATGCAATCACAACTGAAAACATTTATTTTTCGACGCGCGAGGCTTCACAGATTTTATACACTGTATTAGTCCTTGAAATATTGAACGTATCGTGTAAGTTGCTCGTAGAAGGAGGTCGCTTACAGCTGGTAGAGCTCAATGGAGTCCGAGAGGCGTCTTTGGCGCGGTCGGCGTAATGTGGCCGCCTCCCGAGCTGTACATCAGACTTGCGTGAAACTGGTGTCCAGAGCGGTCTCTTCCTGACCGATCTGGTTGGCGGGGGAGTAGTACTGTAAGTAATTTCTTGATTAGACAACTGTTTTGTAAGTAGGGCAAAAACAATAAGCTTTTAATTACCATCCTTAGTATCACTTTTATGACTACAGAAATGCTCTAGTTGGTGAGTGGGTTCCATTGAGTCTTACCAGATGTGTGTGTGTAAATGATGTATGTAGGTAGGAGGCACAAGAGGGAAAAAAGTGGCGTTGTGTCACTATGCTACTTAAGAGTATACTTTCCGTTGAGTCACCCTAATTTATTATCGTAGATAAAATCGGCTAGATCGAACATGAAAGATTGTGCCTAGCTGTACTATACTGTACTTAGTTTTGTGAAACTATTCGCAGTTCAAAATACTAGGCGATCAGAAGTTATAGGAGTATGTTGCGCCAAGATTATTATAAAACTGTTACGTTAAATAAATCCTATATTACAAAAAAACTTTGTAGTTAATGATTTATTTCTCCTCTCAGAATGCTTCTAATATAATTTGATTTTACTAGTGACTTATGCAGCATTTCGGAGCTTTTTTTTAATACAGTTGTTCAAACCTCTAATACATTTTCCACAAATTTATATTAATATGACCACCTCACCTACACAATAGGTAGCGCAGTGCGCGGTATGAAGCAGCTAGCCAAGTGTTTCTAAAATATACAGTTTTAAAATGACAAGTGTCACAGGAACTATCCTAATAATGGGTTAAGCTTTGGAACACGGGAACATTCATTGAACATTCTGTCCTAATCGCTACATGCATCGTGGCTTTCGGCGCTCGGTTCGTACAGAATATTGTCCTACGGGGTATATAGGCGGTAGGTTACGGCACTGTATATACTCGTGGATAGCGTTACTACGTAGATGCGTCTACGCTAACCGTTGGATTGTTAGAATGTCGCGCTCAGTACGCTCGCGCTTCAGCGCTTCTACTATACAGTTGTTAACAAGTTCTGATTTTTGTTGGTTGGGGTATATATTTTTTTTACTATTTACAGGGTAGCGTTTTACCACAATTCACCTGATGTTAAGTGACGATGTGATCGAAAATGGCGCCACGCTACACCTGGACTGGGAACTGGCTCTCAAGTGAGGCTGCTGGAACACACCGATAGGTGCTTGGCGGCAGATTTTTAACAAGAGGGTGGTAGCTAGCCAGGCGAGTACTAGAAAATACCCTACCACCAAGCTAATAATAATAATATACCTAATTATACACGTACTAGCTGACCCGGCGAAATTCGTAACGCCAATAAAAGTCACCTTTTAAACCTTCCCTGAAATCCCATAAACATTTCAAAAATTAGCCAAATCGATCCAGCCATTCCCGAGTTTTAGTGAGACTAACGAACAGCAATTGATTTTTATATATAAGACTAGCTGACCCGGAAGACTTCATACTGCCTCAATCGAAAAATCAAAATATGAATCAACTTTATTGAATAGCAATAAAGGTCAAATTGACTCTACATTATATTTCGAAAACGTTTATATGGAAAAATGGAAAGCGTTGTTTTTAGGGTTTTCCCGGCAGTTATTCTAACTTTTCTCACATTTTAAAACTTCCCCAGACCTCCACGAACATTTCAAGACCAAAATTATCCAAATCGGTCCAGCCGTTCTCAAGTTTTAGCGAGACTAACGAATAGCCATTGATTTTTATATGATACTAGCTGACCCGGCGAACTTCGTATCGCCAATAAAATTCACCTTTTAAACCTTCCCTGAACTTCCACAATTATTTCAAGATGAAAGTTATCCAAATCGGTCCAGCCATTCTCGAGTTTTAGCGAGACTAACGAACAGCAATTGATTTTTATATATAAGACTAGCTGACCCGGCGAACTTTGTATCGCTAATAAGTCACCTTTTAAACCTTCCCTGAACTACCACAAATATTTCAAAATCAAAATTATCCAAATCGGTCCAGCCGTTGTCGAGTTTTAGCGAGACTAACGAACAGCAATTGATTTTTATATATAAGAAAGATATAGAAGATAGAAGAAGATTATAGCTGATAACATTCGCTACTTGCTTGCCTCTTTTCTACGTCAACGTCTAAATCCGCGTGCGTGGTTTTTAGATGAGAAAACAAAACAATTCCTACGTAATAATTAATTCAAAAAATCAAGCACCCCAAATACTTGCTGATTGTACTGTTTACTACTCCCCACAAGTACTCCTTTTAGAAGAAACATTGAAGTTATACTTTTTTAAACTGTCAACATTAGAATTAGGTTTTGAAACGGGATGGTTACCATCTAATGATAATTTGTATATTATGTTTGAGTTCTCGATATTTTGGCACTGTTACAAGCCCCGTTTAGTATCACGAGAATGCTAAAAGTTTCTGTGGCAGACATATGCAAAAAATTTCAGCCGGATCGAACTTTATTTCCGGTCGTCTGTTAAATCTGCCATCTCGCATTTTTTCAACCTCCGTAAAAAAGCACGAACATTTATTTCGTCGAGCACTCCGTATCTATTCCAAGCGTTTTTTTAATTACTTCATTCCATGGCTTATTTTTATTTTATTAATACAAAGAATTTATTACAGCAATGAAACCATACCCTTTAGGCAAATTACCTACTAGGAAACACCACAATTATATCAGGGTGTTTATATTTTCTCTCATAGCTCAGAGGCTGAGAGTTTTCGTTTACACGAAAACTGGTGATCAGATATCCTCAGGGGTTTCTTTAAACATTTATTTTCCGTCTAAGCGTAAGGATGTGAAATAATTGAATATTATAAAAAGAGAGAGGTAAATTTTAAACCACTTGAAAAAAAAACGAAGACCACCTGGGCTTGAAAAACATATCTATTCATATCATCTAAAAATGACTGGCAATTATATTAGTAGCGTAGTAATAACACCCACATAATCTCTGACATCTAACAAGAATCAAAAACTATAAGGACACAGAAAAACACCTGAGCTTTTTCTTCAATGCCCAAAAAGTTGTCCGGCAGCGGGAATCAAACCCGCCATCTCATGTTTGACCTTTGCGTTGCCATATCGGTCCCAGTTGACATTCTTACCGATGACGTTCTGATGAAACTTTACGACAAATCAAGAACTCATCGAAGAATCTTGATAAAGTAGGAATACGCACAAATGCTCCTGCTAATTTAGTGCATGTGCGAGTTCTATTCTGTATTACTGAACACGTGCAATCTACAATCAACCAGCTGAAAATACTGCCAGCGCTTGCAGTTAATCTAGATGTAGGGTAACGAGACCGTTTAACAGTGTAGGCACGTACGATAAAAAACTGCAAGTTCTACTGACATCGAATGTACAGTGCTACAAACTTATCTGATCCGGTGGCAGCGGCGCTGTCATCGAATTTAGTGCTTGCTCAATATTTTCAAACAATCAATGCTTATAAGAAGCCGAAGAACCAAGGTCACCGACATAGCTTTCAGAATTTGGAAGGCAATGGGCAGGCCTTATCACTCGACAAACCGATAACCGATAGGAAAGAAAGGGGGGCGACCACGAACCGGAAGACGCTCTGTAGGTATCCCTCTCACTAGATGGACCGACGACTATGTAAGAGTAGCAGGGAGCCGATCAATGCAAATCGCTAATGGACGTTCATGGTGGCGTTCAAAGGGGGGGGGGGGGGTAAGTTCAGCAGTGGACTTCTTTCGGCTGATGACGATGATAATGATGAATGCTTGAAAGTAGTACTTACTCCAGAATAGGCACCACCGGTCCATCCAGCAGGTTCTTGTTCGCGCGCTTGTCGACGGGGCGGGGGGGACTTGGGCTCAGCTGTGTTCAGATGAGACTTGGCGTTCAGCGCGGCGCGCAGCGACACGTTGGCGCGGCGGGCCTCGGCGCGACCGTACTGGCAGAACTCTACCAGGGCCACGCCCAGCGAGATCAGCAGGCCACTCAGCAGCATGTAGAACAGTCCAGCAACATGATCTAGAGTCAGTTCGGCTCCACCAACGTTTTGCTGCAACAATATTTGTCGGTTATTCTTTTAAACCTATAAATGATAATCCTATATTTTAAAGATCAGAGTAATAACTGAATGGTGCGTAATTCTCTCCACGCGAGTTTGATTCGCATTTGACCGGATATTTCTTGCATACATTCTACAGTTAGATAGTAAATTTAAATTTAGGTACTTTTTTAATAATTCTAAATTCTAATAGAGCCGTTCTAAATCTACCCCTACTGCTGATGCAATGAGCTATTAATTTCATTTTTTCGCCTCCATGTTAAGATTTATGAATGTTAATGTTATGGTTCTGGATCTGGCAGTAATTAATTAGTCCATTCTCCATTTTTACTGCAAGCAATAATCTCCATGGACTCGGAAGTGAAACCTTGTAAATTATTTAGAATCATCTTTACCTCGGATACTCTGAAAATACTTACACAATACTTGGTTATTTCTGAAATGAGCGTAGTGGAAAAATTTAAAGCATATTTCTAGCTGTCCTATATCAAGTCAAAGGGCACTATCACTTACCGGAGGCAGATCACATTCAGTTTTCGTGAACCATTTGCGCACCAGTTTGTTCAGTTCACCGTCATTCTGGAGGGCCGTCAATGCAATGTTGACGCCGTCACTAAAACAGAACTTGTGCATTAAGATCACGAACGACATAAAGTAATAGGTGACGAGTGACGACCAGGTTAAATGACTCTACAAACTTATATCACGAAGATGCTATACATACGGTTGGCATTATTGTCGAGCATGTTGAGGTCTCACAGTCTTTCTGACATCATATTATTACTGATTGTTCCCATCTTTTTAAAGACGAGTATTTGCACAGAGACTACCTTGTAATCAGAATCATTCACGAGCTCCTTGCCCTTCAACACAATCCTCTCTGCTTCTACCTGGAGTGTTCTACTACAAGTACGAACCGATGCCCGTTCTCGACAATGATCCTGAAATGCTATTGGGAGCACTTTGTCATCACGGACAAGACATAGATGTTGATTCAACGGTCATTATCCTGATCGTTGTTTCGGTGAACGGCTTTAGTCTCGACCAACATCTTAAAATGCTCGCCTTGGATGGCGGAACCTACATAAAAGACCAGATGCAGATGGCACAACTTCTTGACACCTCACGTATTACCATGAAATGTTAACTCTGCATCGCTAACCAGCGCAGCGGTAGAACAATAATAGTTTAAAAATGCTGTAGTGACGTAATTAATGCGTACGTAGGTACTGTGTTTATAAACTCGCTTATTCAGGTAAATAAGTATGGAAACAGTAAACTGTTTGATACGATATATATCTCGATTCTAGTGTCATAAGGTCTAATATGTAAATCCGACTAGTCTTATTTTTACATAGGGGCATAAAGTATTTCGTTATCTTTCTGCCAAGCTGACTAAGGCCTTTTTTATCTCAATTCGTTGTTAAGATACACGGTAGCATAATGTCTGATATGACTCTTCAGCTCAATATATTAAAAAATCTGAAAGCATTTATGTGTTATTGACTTGCTTCTTTAGGCACCACGTAATATACCAAAAACAGGCGGCATATTGTAGATACGTACGTACAGTTGACAGTCAAATATTACAAAAACAGCTAAAATGATATTTTTGATAGTTATGTTATTTTACAACCAGATTTCCCTTGCATTTTTATTGCCATTGCCCCGAAAAACCGTAAAAACTCACAATCAACCTTATGCCACTAGAGTCGAGATAATAATGGCAAAATACCTGTGTATGAATAAGCCTAAACTACCAGTTACCTATGCTGCAAGTTTGCTAATGGCAATTCGCGTTATTCACTCGCACAAATTTCGCTACGGCTTTCTGGAAGGCAAGATACATACCGTAGCTTCGATCCTTTAGGGAAGGCCACGGCGAAATCCTTGTAGCCGAAATCATTGGCTGAGACTATCATTTCGCAGGGAGAGTTGGGGTCAGCGTCGCCCGGTCGGTCGAGGAGGGAAGCGAACCAGCCGTCTTCGTTGCCGTGTATTTCGTTAGCGTACCCAAGGCTTTTCTTGCTGGTTAAATCCTGTTACAGAGTTCGTAGGTACTCGATTTATCTACACATATTGGCACATAATGAATTAAAGAGCATTAGTCCCTCTACATTTTTGTTTACTAGGTACATAATATATATATATTAGATTTGAATTACGGTGACATGCTGCAGCAGACACTTGCTTGAGAAGTTACTGGACTATTTCTTCTGCTTGTTTTGAAGATGATGATTATCCATAACGCTCAGATATACAGTTATTGTGTTGAGTAGGTACATAATATTATGTGCGATGAAGCTCTAGAGCTCAATATTTATTTATCATTATTTCCATACCTGAGGGCAGGTTGCAATTTTATTGTAGGAGTGAATCGGTTCGTTGATGCGTGCCAGAGTGAGCAGAGATGCCAGGTTCGCCGTATATGAGGCCACCACAATCAGTGTGAAGAACCACCACACGGTGCTAACGATTCTGCCGGATATGGACCTGTGTACGATCGAATCATTTAGATAGACTCGAATAATTAAACTTATACTCAAAAATTGCATTTGTGTACAGGCGTAGATTTAAATTTTTAAACGGTTAAGGGTAGTTTATGTAAATTATTTTAGGGCATTCGTTAAAAAGTTAATTCATTTTAGATAAGTATACAAAATACTATTTAGACTGTAGAGCCCAGAACGTGGTAATAAATAACGCCCACACAATCACATACATAGTTCCTGTAGTTATAAAATACAATAATATAATTATAGTAGTATGTATTAAATGTTCACGGACCTCGGGGTAAGATCGCTGCCTTGCTGCAAGAAGCTGCCAAGTGAGAACCATATCGAGTTCCAAAAGCTGAACTTGTTCACTATTGTCGTCTGAAATATAGGATAAAATTTAATCATAATATTACGTTTGACGATATTATTACAATATATGGTAAGTACAGTCAGCGACAAAAGCAGCTGTTCATACTCCTATTTCCAAATGCGTTTTAGATAAGTAATGTTTGGTTTTTTATGCAACTTTAAAGGTTGCCTTTGACCACAACACAACACACCTGTTGTTGAGTGATAATGCGGACAAAAAGTGGCGTTAAAAAAGTGAATGTAATCGGAACATTTGTTATTGTTCAGTGACTTTTGTCGTTGACCGCACCAAAATATCTTTTGTATTGGTTTTTATTCTCCGGTGTCGAATCCGCGGGCAAAAGTTATAACACTTAAAATTCGTGCATCGATCGGTTGCTTGGCCGAAGTTTCTGAAAGGCTACATTAAATTCTTACTTGAGTTGTCGCGACATCAGATTGGTCCGAGGAATGCGCGTCAGTTACGGAGACGATCCGCCACTCCTGCGGGGAGAAGCGCGACACCAGGAACATAACCACACTCACTGCCACAAGGCTGCACAGGATACATAACTACAAATAAACGGACAGATTAACATTCTATACATTTACATATACACCTCCAACTGCATTTGCGGAAAATAAACTTGGACATAGCTCAAGCTCTGAGAAATAGTCCGAATCTTAGCATTGGAAAAGACGATTTTAAAATAAAGTTCATTAAATACAATATTTGGAACTATTTAGTATAGTAAGTAGGTACCTACTCGTATAAGAATATACCTACTCCCACATGTGTGTAGGTATAAGTAATGAATTCACGATTTAGCCCCATGATTTGGTATGTAGCAGACTTATCTGTATGAAACTGAAACTCTACTAAAGGATTAATAATTTTGGCAAAATGCAGTTCATGTATCATTCGGAGGATCGAAGACAGGCATCTTATCAAATAGCCACAATGTATCCGAAAAGCGAAAAGCGCACGCTGTTTTAAAGATATTCTTACCCAAGTTTCTCTGGAAAGAGGGCGAAGGAAGCCGAAGATGGAAGACTTCTCTTGCTGAGCTTTCCGAACACCTTTCAAATTGAAAGAAAGGAACGGCTTGCTGAAGTCAACGACAGTTTCCCTTTCGATGTTGATTATGAGCGGGCCAATGGCCATGTCCACCTCCTGAAAGATTTTATCCCGTGAACTTCATTTGTGTAAAAATCACACATTTTATTTTGAACTGTGTTGGCGTTATGACGTTCTATAACTGGGCAACTCCATTTTTATATAGGAGGATTAAGGATATGATATGAAAATTTATTGTATTCATATCAGCGACTGGTACAGGTTTTACGAGTGCCTGTGATTCTGTTTTTTATGGCGGCTTCCACCTAGGATAAAATAGAACCTCTCCTCTTAGTCAAATCTCTACAAAAGTGAGCCTTTATTTTGGCACACGACATGCAAAAGCTTCTTTTGAATATACAGTCGTCACACGGACGTCACGTATTTACAAAGGTTTTGCCGCGGACCCTAAAAAATATAGGTGCCTTTATTATTATTATTTTCAGCAGTATTACGTGCGAAACTTATAGATGTTGCGATAAGGGAACGACAGTTGAGATTTATGTATCAGCGGTAGTTTCGTACATGCGGGAAAATATTTATATTGAGGTAACATTCGCTAAGAAACCTTTAACATTTTATTTACTTTTGCGAAATTATTTCTACCCACCATTTTTATACGACTATGTGACGGGGCAAGCAGGTTATTAACTTTATAAGCACCTGCTCCACACAACAATTTCATTGGTACTTAGAACTTTGATTTGCTAAGTTCTGTATAGCGCCACAGTGTGCTCGTGAACTGGTATAATGTCAGTTATTGTTCAGTAATTTCACTTCACTTAGACTCATGATAGAGTTCCAAGTGTCTAATATCGATACTAATAGATAAATTCAAATTTATATTCGAACCTAGATCCAGTGTTCATGAATATTCTTTGAGTTCTAGAACACAATATCATTCTATACAGTAATCTCGCTATGCAGACCAATCCACAAGTCACAAGACACTGACACAATTGAGTTTAGGTTCATGAAAGCGACAGATACGGTCTATTTCAATTGAAATTTATGGAAAATGAAATTGACTTTGATTGGTCTTCCTCCTGCTTTAGAATATAAATTATATGCGTTGCAAGATGTAATTTGTAATAAATATTTGACTGTACCTACTAGTTACAAGTAAACTGAATCGTGAGCAAAAATCTAGTTAGTAATAAAAGTGTTAAATCCTAAAAAGTTAAGATTTATACTTTGAATCTTTGAATAACTCATTAATGCAAATTAAATCACCAAGTATTAGGAGAACTTTAACTAGCAATGGAAAGTTACGCCTGGAGTTGTTAGTGGCAATTATAAATTCATTAACAGTTAACTATTAGAATTAATGCAAATCGCTTATTAATTCAATAAATTGGAAGATCTAACTTTCACACCCAATGCAATGGAATAAAGCACGATATTTGCATATCTTTAATTTAATATTAGTGTTTTTTATTCTTCTTTACAGGGTAGTGTTTGACCACAAGTCTCCTGGTTCTAAGCGAAGGTGGGGGTCACGCTATAGGTAGGTACGTCTCGGTTGAGTAATGGTATCTTATCTGTTTTCATATTAAGTTTCATCCAAATATTATGTATATAATATAGCCACTACTGTGTGTTTAAAACACATCGTGGGCAAAAATATTATTCATAATTCATATTTTAACGACCTCAGATATTTTTTTAATGTAATTCAGTCAGTTTTATTTGTAAAAAACCTTTTGATAAAATAAAATGAAAGATTTTTTCTACCTTTAAAATGGAGTGTGCATTACGCTCGGGGCGCTATCCTATCCTGGGTAAAAATATATGTGAAAGTTTGGTTGTTCGTTGTTATTCTAGTATACATAAACAGCAATTTTACGATTGGAATAAATCTTATGTCTTATTTTTGCGACTTGTTCTGCATACATATTTCTAATAATAAACGCTATAAATGGAAGAGCAGGACAGTGGTCAAAATTTTTTTAGAAATATTTTACATATAAATCTGGTGCTGCAATGGAGATGATGTAATTACTTTAATAATACGAAATGTACTGGTAGACTATCACAATAAAAACCACTTTCAATATTCCGATGGGCAAATTAAGATGAGGTTTTCATTCAATTTATTGTATTTATGGTTAAGTACATAATTTTATAAAGATCACTCTTGTAACAGCTAAAACTTAAAAAGTATTGTTTAGTTTCTTATACGCCGATAAAATTAAAAAACAAATCAAACAAAAAATGGTTATGGTGGTATTATAGCTTTACCACAAATATGGTTTTGGTAATAACTGTAAGTTGTACAATAAATTAACAAGTTGTAGCCACGTCATGGATATAGTCAGAAACAGATAGGCAGAGTAGTTGGAAATGTGGGAGCGTAAAAGTGATAATACCTTTATGAACCACTACCTAAACTGCTTACCAACATACCTTGAGAATGAAGAATAAATTTTGGAGAAATAAAAGTTGGATTATATAGAAAAGTGAATCAGACAGTCGAAGTTCTTAAAGTTTCGTGCTCGTATTAAGATGACATCGCAGGCATTGTAAAATACCACGTAAACTTGAAGATTTTATTTTTGGCGATTACAACTCTGACGGTATGAGAATCATATTATTTGTTACAAAGGCATTGAAAGGATGGAGAAATTGTGTCATTTCTTTGGAGTTGAAACGTATGAATATTGTATTTCTCCATTTTGCCCAACCTATTCTAGACATGAAGATTGCGCTTTACGACCACTAGTAGGCTAGGCTTATGGTAATGCCCCATAAGAATTATGCGACTTACCTACTCGATTTTATTTGAAATATTGTAGTAATTGCAAATAAATGGTTGGTAACCAAAGAAACCTGTTATTTCAAACAGTACTTTAGCAATTTCCAAAGTTTCCCCGAAATAACAGTCAAAGGATTTTATCATCAATTTCGAGAATACCTATTTTTAAACATAAAAGCGAAAGCAGAGTAAATATTTAATAATGAACAGAATCGTTACTGTAGGTTTTGTGTCGCAGTTCGTAGCCATGTTACCACAAAGGAAAATAGCCTATGGGTGGAAATACGTTCAGCAATTTGGCAATTACCTACCAATATTTGAAACCGATTTTTAAAACTAAATACTTTAATAGGAATTGATGGAAGCAAAGCATTTTGAAACAAAGGATTTTTGGAGGGATGCGCGAAACACAATTACACGACGTAGAAGGCTGGCATTTCATTTAGAGAAAAAAAAACAACCAAAAAGGTCTAACTGCATAGACAACGGACATTGGACATACAATGGTTGTGTCAGTTTCAATTTACTCGTATAGTGTTTTACAAGTGTTAAATTACAATTTCATTTTAGTTTTCGTGACATTTTAAGTGAATAAAGTTTCTGTTTTCTTTATGTATGAATGTTTATTTAATACCCAAGACTTGCGATTAAAGTTTACGAGCAGTATGCTTACTCATAATACACAAAGGTGAATTAAGTAAGCTCCACTGAGATTGCTCATGTTTTATAAATAACGCTTGCTTCTGTTGAAGATTTGATTGAATCACTATTTTAAAAAGTAAACTGCAACACTGTTTACGGTTACGGTCTTAAAGAAAAATCATTTTTTTTTTTGTTTTACCACAATTCATCTGTTGTTAAGTGACGATGTGGCTGAAGATGGCGCCACGCTACACCTGGGCTGGAAACTGGCTGAACTGGCTCTCAAGTGGGGCTGCCGGAACAGACCGTTAGGTGCTTGGCGACAGATTCTTAGCTTGAGGGTGGTAGCTAGCTAAGCGAGCACTAAAAATGCCCTACCACCAATCTATGGTTTCATCACGATGTTTTCCTTCACCGAAAGCTCAAGTTCATTGTAAGATTGGAACCCACTACCTACGAATCGCAAGCCGATGTCATTACCACTGAGCCAACATCGCTTTATATAATAAGTGTTTTAACAGTAATCACTCACCTTGCGCACCAGCTCACCGACCAGGCCGTCCCATCCGCCAATTACTTTCGGGTTCTCGTTGCCGTACTTCCCATCTTTTACCAAGCGAAACTCATCTGTCAAGAACAATGAATCGTTACACAACGCCGCACGGGAAGTCTCCATAAATTGAATCACATAAAGAGATTTATTTATTTTATTTCATTTTTAACCCCCGACGCAATAGCGGGGTGTTATTAGTTTGACGTCGATGTCCGCCTGTCTGTCTCTCTGTGTGTGTGTGTGTCTAAATGCCAATACAATTAATCGATTGGAAATAGAATAAACTTAAGTACCTCATCTTCATCATCAGCAGCCCGTATCAGTCCACTGCTGGGCACAGGCCTCTCCCAAGGTATGGCACTGAGCCTGGTCTTCGGCTCTTCTCATCCAACTACCGCCAGCCACTCGGCGCAAGTCGTCGCTCCACCTTGTCGCAGGGCGTCCTACACTACGTTTGCCAAGTCGCGGTCTCCACTCAAGAACACGTCTACCCCAGCGGTTGTCGGTTAAGTACTACTACTATTGACTATTGACAAGATGGGTCTTCAATGCATACAAAAATCTCATGGAAAAAAGCAATTACAGATTTTCTTAAATTTTCAATTTACCGGTGGATTTTCAAAAAAAAATATTTCAAAAAACGTTGTCTTGACCATCATAAACACAAAAAACAGCGGGTCTGGCCGTTTTTGTGAAAGAAAAGAAAGAAGATTTATGTTAAAAAGTATCAGAGTAAAAACAGACTGCGAAAGTTTCTGTGTGAGTGTGTGTGAATGTTTATTATTACCACGTATCACCGTAACTACTTAAACCGATTTTGATGACATTTAGAATGGTGATAGTTTTAGCTTAGCCTGGATTAACACATAGACTACTTTTTATCCCGGAAAAGGATAACGCGGGATAACGGAAAAACGAGGGTGAAACCGCGGGGCGCAACTTGTTTACAACATGAATTTACTCTATAGAAAATTATTTTTCTAGAAAGTTTCACTATCCCCGAGTGTCATATGGCTATGTTTTATTGTGACAAAAATCCTGTGGGAATTTCCGCGCGGATGAAACCGCCCCGGGAGCAGTTGGGGTTATTTATATTATTCTTCGGTTATAAAGGATTAGAACTTACAATAATAAATATTCAAGCTTGCGAAGCTTCTACTTTGGTCATAAAATAATATGATTACATAAATAATGTTAGTAAGTAACTCTAATTTAGCGTTTTACGTGATAATGCTAACTTATCGTGAAAGTTCGAGAGTAATATATCCATTGGATGTTTGTTAGTCTTTCACGCAAAAACTACCAAACGAATTTGAGTGAAATTTGGAATGAAGATAGCTTATACCTTGGATTAACACATAGGTTACTTTTTTATTCCGGAAAAAGGTTCTGCGGGATAACGGGAAGACGCGGATGAAACCGCGGGGCGCAGCTACTTTACGATATTTTCGGATTCTCGTTGCACTGCCAGATAACGTAGATAAAGTATGAAGTCTTTCATCTCTCTTTTTGTTTTATAAGTAGGTAAGTTTTTAAGCTCTTTAGGGTAGAGAAACAACTCTCAGGGGTCACAGTGGCCGTTTGGAGTGTGGCGGAAATGATAAAAATATGCTTTTTTGTATCAAAGGGAAATTACTGCTAATCATCGCACTGATCTGTATAATATGATCTGTATCTGTATAATGTTATATACCTACATACTGTTTCTGCATAATGTCAATAGGGCTCATCGGTAATATGCACCCATAGCAATTAGCACTGAAATGTTTTCGGCATGTGACACTCATATGACAGCAGGGATACAAAAGGTAGATATTCAGCGAATATTAGCGTTTTGTGCAGACTAAACAAGGGGTGGGATCCCTAGACCTCCCCTTTTATATACGACCGTGATTAAAACCGTGGCGCGCCGCCGTCACAGCTTAATTATTAGTTACTAGAGGCTTGATTACTGGTCTGTCTTCTAGGGGCCGGCAGCGAGTTTTCAACCGTAAGCGTAATTTATGTTTATATAATATTGTTTTAAATCTTTAATAACGCCATGAACACGACGGTAACAAAAGAAAAAAAAAACTTGCTTGTTTATACGGTCCTCAAATAAATATGTAGTTTATAATTTGGTACATATCAATACTTACTACAAATATTTATAGGTAATCTTAATAATTTTATAATGAGGTTTTTTTGTCATTTGCTATAAGTACATTAGAGTTTCAGTGAGAAATCACGATATATCTCTTAATAAGTACAATTTTTAATAAAAAAATAACCGACTTCTCTTTCCCTTCGATTTCTCTGGGATACCATCATCAGATCCTGGTTTCCTTATCATGGTACCACACACTAGGAATATCTACTTTCTAACAAAAAAGAATCATTAAAATCGGTTCATAAACGATGAAGTTATCCGCGAACAACCATATATACGGTCGAATTAAGAAACCTTCTCCTTTTTTGAAGGTTAAAATTTCGAATATAATTATGAGACGACCGGCTGCTTTGTCAGTTTACGCTGGCTAAAAATTCTAGGCTTCCAGTAGTTCTACGAAAAATTCCGCAAAATTTAATAACTAGCTTTTACATTTAACAGGCACTTAAAGGTTAAGAGATAATTCCAGTTCCAATATCTTTCTCTACCCGTGCAAAACCGAGGCGGATAGCTAGTGTACAGTCAACGACAAAAGTCGCTGAACAATCAGACTTTTTTCTATCATCCTCATCATCTTAGACACCAATTTTTGACCTCATCATCACCTAAAATCAGGTGTGTTATGTTGTGGTCAAAATGATACCATGATAAATGTAAAAAAAAACAATAATAATTAATTACTGATTTGAAACACATTTGGAAAATCGAGAACGAGCTACTTTTGTCGCTGACTGTACCTACTTATAAAAACTTGAAGTTGCTTACAGCTTAACAGTACTGTTCTTAAACCTCAAACATGGGAGATGATGAGGACCATGTCTGTAACACTGAGTCTAAGATTCAGAGACAATGGCAAATACCTAACTTAGCTGGAGTATCGCCTAACCACCGTTCCCAATAACAAATCTATCCACGATTCGCTTACTGGAGATAGATTTGAGCTCCATAGAAATAATGTCAAATCTCTTGTAGGGCAAACTGTGGACAGATCGGTTATTGGGAACGGCCGTAAGCTGATCTTCAAAATTTGTATTCACAAACGTAGATTGTGTCAAACCAAGATTGATCTTGACAAAGACTACATACACTTGATAAAAAAACAATAGAGATATCAAATACTTACATCAAAATGAGTTCTATAAAATATCTAACAAGTCTTGTAGGTAAATCTATATTTATCCAGCATTATTCAGCATTTCCACCTCGTAAACACCAAGGTAAGATTTGACCAGACACCAAACCGATCAAACCATAACTTGTATATTTATTTGACGAATAGACATTGTCAATTCGTTTTAAAGTGATCACAATGTATCCTATTGAATAAAGAAAAATTGACTTTGACTTTGACAACTTAGCAACAGTTTTCTCGAATTTTCCCTTTTCCACGCTGCTAACAAAGTATTCAAGTGTCAATATCAAGTACATCTTTCGTCTCTTGGCGGCGGTGCCACTTCTACTTTGAGGTAGGCTATAATAGTAGTCAATATTCAGTAGTTACTTACGCTTAGCTTAGCGTACGACAAGTTTGTATCTATGGTATATGCGTGTTCTCTTTGAATACGAATTGGAGCATAAGAATTGAATTACACATGGAAGAGAAGCGTAAGTAGGTAAACGCTTAGAAATATCTCTGAATCTTAGGCCTAAATCTCAGCTACTATGCAAGATACAAACCTAAACTTTAAGCTATTTTACTTTTATGGTTACTTTAAGCCCAAATGCTCATTGAGGATCTCATGATGACCAGGTGTCCAGGTCAGTAACCTAAATCAGTAAACAGTGGTTTAAACAGTGGTGTACGTGCTCGAGACAAACTCCAGATTTGAGCTCAAATGTTTAGCTTGGCTTAAGTATCAGCTCACGAAATCGTTTTCTGCGTTAGTAATGCCACAGGCAGAACCCTATTAGGTATACCTACCATAATTATTGAAAAGAAGTTTAATTGCCGCTTGTTTACATTTTAGAAATTACAATTTGTATCGAAAGTTGTTTTGAAAGTGTTTTGTTGTATTTATACCTTGTTAAAACAACATTGAAAAGATTCAGTCCACGCGGTGTATTGGATGATAATAAAATCTCTAAAAATAATCGGGTAGAAATGTTATGTGACTGAAACCCGTTAACAATCATTCGGTTTGATTGATTCAACGACGAGGAGGCCGTTGCAGCAGCGTTATTAAAAAGAAGGCACTCAGGCATTTTTACTTACATTTGATTTCAAGTTTGTCGGCCAACATGTTGGCAAGGTCGGCGCAGTACCCGCGGTATGGTTCATCAGACATCCCCTCAGGTGCATAGGGCCGGTTGCGGAGAAAGTACGGAGCCTCCTCGACTGTCGACACGATGTAAGTCTTGTTCCGATTGTAGCTTCCAGAGACGTCCAGCGGCGCAAGCTTCGGTCGAATAGGCGCAAGCCCCTTATAATCGTACCACACCGCCACCTAAATCGAAAATAACAACATTACTCACATGTTTTTTAATTATTTTTCATCACTTTATCATGAAACGGGATATATAGTGAGAGATTGAGTAGACTACAGCGCTTAAATTGTTTTTATTACTCCAACACATTGAATAAACTTGTTGTTGAATACCTATGCAGCAAAAGTAAAATAGTGACGTCACATTAACTCTATTTGATACCATAATATCTCACCTTGACCATTTTCCCGTCGACTCTGTTTTCCATAATCTGAAGTGTGAAATTGCGGCGGTGACCCTCCTCGTTGAACCTGATAGTCCCGCTGAGTCCTTCTATGTCGGTCTGAAGCAAACAACGCGACTGTTGTCTTTAAATTTAAAAACCCTAGAGTTTAAATTCGCTTGGCACATAATACTGTCGGTAACGAAGGTGTAATAAAAAATCTTACATTTTCCAAGCGCGCGGCGTGAATCCAAGCTGTTAGCAAGTACGGGGGTTAATTACGCGTCACCGGCGAACCTAATTAATCGTCGGTGCCTTGAAACCGACTCTCGACCCATATAAAAGACGGACCGTATTCAACACCTGTGCTGCAGTAGGTAATTCAGCGCAGCTATATTATTGCACGAAGAGGTGGCACTATGCAGTGTGCTGCGTATTCATTATAGATAACGTTAATGTTTATATGTCAGCGTCAGGCAGGCTGCGCTACTACGATGCTGTGATGTGGGCTAAAAGCCCCGCCCGCGTTGGCGTTCGACGAGATATAAAACTACGAAACCGAGCAGATTTCGCCACAGTAAAGCGCTGTTAGCGACTTGACCCGTCCCTTAACGATTTATGTTTTCATAAAGGGAGTGGACACTTGGCGTGTAAGCGACGTCATTCTGTTTTGCTTTTAAGCCTCGCTCGATTTCTTGGTCTTTATTCTATCGACTAACAGAATATCACTGTTCGATTACATTATTGCTGTAGGATATTCTTTGAAGTGAATCCATCTTAGAGATCAGTAGGTTACTATGGATTTTGCTGTAACTCGTCCACTTACTTATGTCTTATTACAAATTTAACTTTCCAAGTTTTAAAACTTGCAGAAATGAACGTTTCTGGATGAGCTTTCCTCATATTGCTTGCCCACAGAATTTGTGTAGGATATAAGACTTCCTGAGAGCATGATCATAACGATTACTTAGTCATAGATGGCTGCTCGTCCGATGAATTGTCTATTAATGCCAAGGTTTCTCAGGGGTCGTTACTATCTGAAGCTATGTTCCTGCACATGAGCTACCTGTTAAAGCTCGGTATCTTTAGATATTAAGCAGACGACTGCACGATTGTAGAGAGTGGAGTGTAGATCCAGTCTCTCAAAGAGGCTATGATCGAACGTTTGAATTTGTCCTTATAGACTATCTCCGATAAAGGCGATTCCAATCCGATCAAGTTTAACTCTACTAAATTTAAAGCGTGTGTCTCCTTCTACGCCAAACGGAGTCAAATTCAATTAAGTTCCATATTCAAATTTGTATGACCACCGATATCCGACAACTTCGAACTTCTTGAAGTTATAGACACAAATAATTACCAAATATATTGGCTCCTTCTTGATTTGCCAAATAGTTAGGTCTTCTTAGGTCTTTAGTATCTTGATAAACGTGAGTTAGTACTTCACCGAGGGGCAGTTGCTCATCTAGTTAAGTCCGCGAAATAAGTATGACCACGTCCAATTTTCAAAATGAAGTAAGCATCTTGGATACCAAACGGTGTTGATGGTGTATGCATTTGAAAAAAGAGACGTGATCAGTAACTTATATCGTTGAAATGTACCAGGTGCAAGTCCTTTAATAATAATAATAATGCCCGCACAATCACATACATAGGCTCTGACCCCTAACTAGGTTTCCCTGTATCTAGGGTATCAGAAACTACGAGGATCGGGGATCCACAACACCCAGACACAGAACAAATACTTGCGCTTTTTTTTTTCAATGCACAAATATTTGTCCTGTAGCGGGAATCGAACCCGCGACCTTACGTTTCACAGTCGGCTATCCGCCCATTGCGCCACAACGGTCGTCTTTCTTGTGGAGTACTTTCCTCTATATCTTATAATATTCTTTGACCTTCCTTATCTTTGGATGGCTCAGCCACGTCATTTCAGTCAAGCAAACGGTGAGTCAAAAAGCTCATTAGCAGTAACTATTTGGAGCTTAGCTTCAAAGCGTGAGTTTGAAGTTGTTGTCTTTTGGGTTTAGGCAAGTGTGCTTTGGAATTGCTTAATGCTAATACCATCACACCGTATTATCGTATTATCATCTGATGATGACAAAATATGAAAACGGCAAAATACCACCACTTGGTGGATATTCCATCCTTAGACACGAAGCTTCTTGTTTCCACATTATCATCACCATCATGCGTACCGCTACCTACGAATTTAAACGTCGTGATTGAACAGGTATTTTCTAAGTAAGTGTTCTCCATCGTTGAGATAGTAGTTAGAAGCAAGCCTATCAGGACGGGGGCACCCGAACTCTTAATAGACCCACTCACAGCACCTTCTCAAATCGAATTATTTAAAGTCAATTTTGTGTGGAGGACTTCCCATTTTGTATTAGACGAACGAAATTCTCTTCATTTTGATTTTTACTAAACCTGAAGATGTTCCCCTTTTGTCTGTTTTTTGTATATGTACGTACCTACTTACTATGTTTACTCGCATTGTAGGGAATTTCATGTACCTATGCTCAACATGCTTTTTTTCACTGAGCTAAGTTCATAATTAGAAACGTAGCATAGATATTTTACAGTAATAGGTACGTGACAACAATAAAACAATGCTCGAGCTTGGTTCCGGTTTATTAATATCATAATACAATGACAGTATTGGGATGGAGCTTGACGTAGGTACCGCAAGCGAGTCCCACGACGCCATTAGTGCGATAAATTGAATGGCGAGTAAACCATTAGCGCAGCTCAAATATTATTGGCGTTTGCCTCCCGCCGCCACACCAATATCATTGTGGATTTCACATATTCAGCGTGAGAGTCACAGGGCGCGCATCTCCCCGCACATGAATAACGAAGCATTCGCTGGCACTCGTTATTGAATGTATGAATTGGCATCAATCATTCGCATTGGCAATTGGAAATTTATAATGACTATAAAGAATCTTCACACTGAGCGGCCAAGCGGACGATAAACTAACCATAAAACTCAACCTAAACTTATCCGCGTCGCTTTACTTACTTTATTGAGGATAGGATCCTGTGTGTATCAACCAAAACGAAGAAAAGGTTTTGAACAATAACTTTTTCGTCTGTTAAAGCTACACAACAAATCCATTTATCAATAGCAATTGTCTGTTGAACATTATTAACTACGTTTTGGTTGATGTCAGGTCAAACGATGTACCTTTTTAATCATCCTAGAGATCTTCTCGCCATGTTCGTAGGGGGCTATTTTTCCTTTAGGGTTGCACTCTAGGGCTCGGCTGCCGTTGGACATGGCGTTTCGTCGCGCTGCGTTCCTGATTAGGTCCGGTTTTTTGCGAAGCACACGCACAATGGAGTCTACTAAAACTTGCACGCCGTCAAACATCAGCGCGGCTTTAGCCTGTTTAAAATTCATATCATTAGTTAAGCTCAGCGGATGCCAACTGAGCGACTGCATGACACGTTCTCTCTTGTTCCCGAAGCGGGTTCCGAGTTTGGAAAGTTATATTTGGCTTTGAATTATTTACTGTGTACCTTTTCAGAACTACCAACAAATTATAGAACTCGCGGAGTTGATTTTAGGGTGATATTCATATATTTTTGAATGTTTTAAATACAGATTGGAAGTTGGTTCTGATGTTAAAATAACTAGGTACAGTCATGTTAATTTATAGCGATTTGGACTATGAATAAAACAATACGAGACAAGAATGTCATGTAAACTACTTAGCGTCATTTTTTTTATTAATTTTTTAGTTCGTTTAGGTACCTATTTGATTTCTCTTCACACAAAATAACTACTGAACCAACACGAATGCACTTTTCAGGGTTTGTAACTAACTGTGTTTTATATATTTCATCTCGCTGTGACATCGAAGTGCTGAAATATATGAAACACGTACGAAGTAGCGCGAGTAATGCTATAAAGCAAAGGAGCGCATGAAAATGTCAATGTTTAGCGTATGACGACAATTCTGCAATCTACGCGGGTGAAGCCACTGGAAACAGCTACGTAGTTATAAATATTTGTGCATTGCGGTGTAATTTTACAAGTGTAATTTGAATCAATCATACTTTTAATGCTATTCTTGAAACATACAAGTTCATTATAATTTTTGTAACCTCTTACATATTAGCGCATGACCACAAGTCACGAAATTTTAAGTATTAATTGGGGATACAAACTACGCAAAATGTTAAAAACAACTATGAATCAAACATAAAACCATGCGAGCAAGCAACAAATTTAGTCTCAAATAAGCACAAAACAAAAACCTTGCTTATCTATTTCGTGGTGCTCAGACCAAGTGAAAGATAAGCATTAATGTACCTACATAAATAACGCTACATTCTATGTCTGTTATCTATAGTGTGCTATTTTGATTTGATTGAATGGCGACAGTACCGAGTGGAGGGCCGCAATGCCTGAAGCGTGAGAGAGAGCCAGATGAAAGTCTGCCTCAAGCTGTTAGCCCGCGGGTCCAGACCGACAGAGTATGTTGTGCTTCTATATTCCAAACTTGTTTGCACTCCGTGTGTTGTATGCCGAGTACGCCATGTTTATTTAATTTCTAATAATACCCAATTTACCGCAGGCAATATACCTATCTATAATAGGGAGAGTCACATAATTATACACAAGAGTTAATCTACCTATCTATCTATCTATACTTACATAAATTAATATCCTAAGGTACAATAAAACTGTTACGGGGACATAAGCCATGTCTAAACTTTAAACTTAGCTATAACTAATTGAAATTGATTATTTTAAGGGATTGTCTTTTCGAGCGCTTGAAATGATCTTAATGGATAAAAAATGGGTTAAGAAAGGAAGATACACGTAACCAGGTGCATTGCACCACCAGGTACATTATTATTATGTAATTATTATCTTTATGATATTCCTGCGAATTTCACGATCCAAAAATCGCTATAAAACAAGTTATAGAAAAATTTCAAGAGTGTACTGCAGAACGCCAAGATAAAATGAACAGGGACAATAATTAGAAAAGAGAAACGAGACGTTAATTAACATAATCTTTATAAGAGCTCAACCCTCCGTGTTATAATACCGGAAACAAAATTCTCTCAAACTATTAATTAGTTCTCGCTAAGTAATAATTAATGCCTTTGGTTTATAATAAACAAATTATATTTGATCTATATCATAAAGACAAAGGGACGGCGTAAGGAGGTTGGAACAGGCGTAGCTAGTTTTAAGTTTGACGTTTTAAAGTGATCACAAGGTATCCCATTGAATTAATAACTACTGACTATTTACTATTTACTTGATTGACACGAGTGATCTACGCAAAACCTTTGATGTTACTGAATAAATATTGTCTTAGTTTTTGGTGATATAGGCATACTTAGCTATTGCTATTGCTTTAGCTATTGTTTTAGTAGTAAACTAGCGACTCGTCCCGCGGCTATACGTGGAGGATGATATTTTTTTACCGATGAAAAAAAGGAAGAGGTTCTCAAATCATCGTGCATAGTTTTTTTTTTAATGTATGACCACGCATAACTTTTTACAGAGTTGTCCGATTTTAAAAATTCTTTTTTTTTCATAGAGACTTTCCATTTGATTGTTTTATGAAATGATGTTCAATATCATTTCTTAGTGCTTACGTATGTTATCTAAGGACTTCTAGAATTTAGACCCACCTGTTAAGGTTGTATCGTCTGTCTGTTACAGTGTTGCCAATGAAAATTTTGAGCTGGCCGTGTACACTGGGAAAAGAAGCCCTGTTTGTACGGGAAGAGACCAACGAAGGGCCGTGTCACTGCTCAAAAAAAAGAAAAACCCTAAAACTGCGCCATTTGGCTAATGTTTGCAAATTAACTCTATTTGTTTAAAAAAAATTACAATTTCTGAATCACGGAACAAATTTCTAATATTTTTCATAAACCGTTTTTTCTTTGTTCTTATTCAATAAATTTTAGGTACATAAAGAACACAAACCAATAAATTAATTAATTGCATACTGTAGAATTTGTAGAGTTGCGGCCGTATAGGCCGTGTATTTGGTGATTTTTTGGCCTGAAAGCCGTAGAACACGGCAATTGCCGTAGCATTGGCAACACTGGACTGTTATTGTAACAGTTTTATTGAGTAGAAGATATCACATCGGAGTGTGTAGATTTTAATCCTGCAAAACTTGTAAAAAGTCGCACGGACAATGTCTATTATAGTATATAGTCGTGACGTAAGAGGGAGGCGGAAACATCGTTTAAAGTCAGTTTCTTTATAATTAACTAGTCAGTCATTGCATCTTTTGTATACACCAATGAATAAATACACATATGTTATTATTAGTAACAATAGTTTAACTAGAGTAAAATTAAGTTTAAATAGCGATTATAGAAAGTAAAGAACAACACAGAAGGTACCTACTGCAGTCTTTCAGAATCACTACAACATAATAATCACTACTCTAGTCTTAAAAGCCAAGCATCAAGTGGCAAAATCTGTGAGCAAAATAACAACAAAGAAATATCTGTCCTTTAAATCTAGAATATGTGTAGATAACTAGTGGCTTCGAATTGCGGTTTGTAGGTTTGGGCTTTCGGTGAAGGAAAACACCGTGATGCAGATATGGCATGGTGGTAGAGAATTTTCTAGCGCTCGTCTAGCTAGCTACCACCATCATGTTAAAAATTGGTCGTCAGTGTGTTCCGGCAGTCTCGCTTGAGAGCCAGTTCCCAGTCTAGGTATAGCGTGGCGACATCTTCGACCAAATCGTCACTTAACATCAAGTGACTTGTGGTGAAACGCAACCCTGCACATAAGTAATAAAAAAATGAAAAAAGGTAGCGTAAAATACTATGGTAAAACAACTCACCGAAATAGAATCCTTTTTCCAAAGATCAAAAAAGTCTTGAACGAATTTTCTTGAATCATCTAGAAGTCTGAATCCAGTTATGTTAATGGCGCCGAATTCTGTGATCTCTCTCTCCCAGTGGTCGTCCATCACCTGGATCAACAAAATGTACATTATAGATGAAGTATAAACAAATAGTAGGTACGATGAGTGCTGGCATACAGGTATAAATTTACGAAAACATTACACTTCACTACACAAATTATTTACTATCCATCGTAAGGTATCCAAAGTGACATTCGATGACATCAATGTGTGAATAAAGATTCATTATGGTTACGCCAAGAGCAATATCAAATAGGAACTCGTCAAACAAAAATTTAAATAGTGGTGGTTTAATCTAAGCATAACCAGCTAAATAACGCTGCCAAGCCAAAACGCTTGGAGAATGTACGTATATTGTTAATTGCTATTGATTCTTCGATTGTTTTTTAATTATTTATTTTTTAAAGGGTAGCGTTTGACTACAAGTCACCTGATTTTAAGTGACGATGTGTTCAAAGGTTGCGCTACGCTACACCTAGTTTGGGAGCTGGCTCTCAAGTAGGGCTGGCGGAACACACCGATATATACATATCTAGGTTTTTCCTTCACCGAGAACTTAAGCTCATAGTAGGATTCAAAGCCGATACCCACAGCAGCGGGCCAAAAGCTGCCAAGCGCCAGTCTTGAAAGTCAACAATTTCAAATAGTCAGCCTTCTAAATCAGCCGACTCGCTTCAAACCTATTCAGTGTTGTTCTAATGGATGTAGATATTTCAGTGGAATCCGAAAATATTAGTACTGCAAATACAAATATCAATTGCGGCAAGAACACGGAGCCTTCAATGTCAACAAGTTAGAGGCTCGTCGACACGGCGGCGGCGGGCGCGGCCGCGCGTCTACGTCACCATAAATAAGCATGTGAAAACGTTTCAAGACAATGGATTCGGAATTTACTAAATATGGTCCTCGTTCATCTAAAACCAAACATCGTGATAAGTTGACAATTGCTTTTTTTTTACGGCCGTGGATGCAATTCTCTTCAAAGCGTGTTGTGCATAGCGCAAGAATTTAAATTATGGTAAAAAACAAAAACCGATGATAAACCAAAAATGTTTGGTAGATTTGACACCTGAACTACTTGAAATCCACGAGTATCAGATTCCTGTTTCATGATTTCGTGGTATATAGAGGACGCCGTGATAAACAATGACAATGAATCTGAAATCAGCTAGAAAACTGACACACTGAAGAGGGGTGTGAATTCGGCGATATTTTTTTTATTACTTACAGGGTAGCGTTAGACTACAAGTCACCTGATGTTAAGTGACGATTTGTCGAAAATGGCGCCACGCTACACCTGGTTTGGCTCTCAAGTGAGGCTAATGGAACACACCGAAAAAAGTGCGTCAAAAAAAGGTTTTTTTGGTTAAAATTTAAACTATCGTTAATTTTATGGAACTAAACCTGTTATTCTTTGAAAAATATGTATATACTAAAACTGTAAAATAAAAATCTTTTTTTTAGGGGGCAGTTTTCGATCAATGTTTCTCTGCTATGAAAGTTAACAAATCGTGTTATCCTTCCGACAATTTGATGTCAAAAACCATGATCTTTAATGTACATTAATATTAGCTCTGTATGTTTTGTAATTGCTGAGAAAATATTCTTCATCTCTTAAATTCAACCGAAGAATAGTCGAATTTACACTTTATGGAACAGGTGTAAATACATTCTATGACTAGAAGCTTTATTATATATTGCAGGTATTTTTAATATTCCACGGAGAGCACCGACAAAATATGCGCCACACATATTTTACATGTGTGATATATTGCGAAATGGCAGGTGATAAGTATTCCAACAAAATGAAAATATTAGCCCTGAAGCAAACAAGGTGCTCAAGTTTCTGCGTATTTAAGCTCAATTCTATTAAATAGGGCCGAGTACAATACAGAGTTGCTTTGCTTGTAGGGCCTTCATTTATAGTTAAGCCCTGAAAATTTGAAACTTGGCTTCATAACAATGAATCAAAACCCCTGACTTTGTTTGGTTTGTCACTAACTATGCGACAATGAAACCAGTGATACAAATGAAATTATGGTCTATTTTTTAGGATCTGAGCTTAGATTTTTAGACAACAAAGAAAATATTCATAGCACCCTAGATAAAAATTACAAGAAACAAAATAATGTTTTATATAACTCACAAAGTCAGCTGATTTTAGGTGACGATGTGGGTGCAGGTGGTGGTAAGCTATACCTATACCTGGAGTTAAAATTGGCTTTCAAGCGAGGCTGCCGGAACACACCGATAGTTGCTCGGCGATAGATTCTTAACTTGAGGGTGGTAGCTTGCCAGACGAGTGGTAGAAATGGCCCTCCACTCCACCGCGTTTGAGAACGCGCAGTTCTATTCATGTATTATCGACATCCCACAGTATACGTTAGTTCGTCGTCACTTACCAGTCCTGTCAAGAAGTAGTGATAGTTTCTGCGTCCAAGGTGTACATCACGCACGTGTAAGATTATAACTTCCTTCGCCAGTACAGTAGAGGAGTCCAGGATCACGTATTTGCTGATCCAACGATCGAGCCTTTCAATGCCCCGAAGGAAACCGACTGCTTCTGATGCATTGATCACCCGCTTCACGTACGAGATCCGAAATGACGCCTTGCCGGGAACCAGGTATTGAAACAGTTGTTGAAGCCGAAGGAGACCTACGAAGAAGAAAACAAAACAGTTTAACAGTGTCGATAATGCACCTGAGGGAGTTCTAGATGTGGAGTAGAGAGAGAGAGAGATTAATTTCGCATTTATGGGTGGATACCTTTGCCCTGCAGTATAAGATAAAATATAACTACCTTCTATATTTTAAAGGTTTTTTGACAAATCGACTACTGACAAGTTTAGTGATGTTAATTCAAAAAGTAGTGCTTAGTTCAAACTAATTAAATCAACCAAAAAAAAAACCACGAATGATCGTCTGGACTATATCGTCTTTTAATGCACTTTTAAGGCCGTATCTAGCTTTCAGTACAATGTGATGCCAATAGACAGACTACTGGAAGACAATGTATACTAGTTATATCCTCACTTAGCCTATGTCCGCAGCAGATAGTGTAGCTTTTCAACAGTTAAACAATTGAACAGTGAAATCGGTTCAGTAGTTTCAGAGCATATTCAATTCAAACAAACAAAAAATTAAATATTTCCTCTTTATAACATATAGATAGTATAGATGACATCAAGATTTTTTGCAAATAACGTGTGACGTCACTACGTGCTTTAGCAGTCATTCCACGCAGAAAACGTAACAAAACAATTTATATAGCTAGTTAGCTCAATTCTCCTTCTACAGTTTCATAATTTTAGTTTTGCATGTTATTGCTCTCCTGTACCGTCATGATGTCATGGATAAAGGGTCCAACTAAAAACCAGCAATTAAAGCATTCTGCCTTAAGCTTAACTGTGTGTTGGATTGCTGAGCCAAGTACATTTTCATGACATCGCAAGATTATGTTATACACATCATAATGTCCTTTTTATATGCCCTCTCTCCTAAATGATGTTGTTATGTTGCGTGTATGTCATGAATAAATGTATTTCTAATTTTCTGTTGCCTTCCAGATTTCAAAAAATACGTTGAAGTCGTTAGTAGAAAAGGACAGGTTTTAGTAATCATTTTACTGACGTGTAGATGTTTGGCGTGTGGCTCTATCTAGAGTTAGGTGAGTTATTGCGAGTATACCGCTCAAGGAAGAACATGGCGTACGTCATATTCTCTGAAATTTGACAGTGAAAATGTGTTTGTCTGGATCCAAAGTTTTCATTGTTAGTTAATACGGTTGTTTCACTTTTACAGAGTAGCGCTTGACCACGAGTCACCTGGTCTTAAGTGACGATGAGGACCAAGGTGACACCACGCTACACCTGCATTATTATACAGATCTCAAGTGGGTCTTGGTAAAATCAGCCTTGTGAAATGTTGTTATGTTTCGGAGGAGAGACTAGTACTATACCCAAACCCACACGCACGCACGCACACAGCCACACACATTCGGAACTCATTACTGCCTTATATGACAACAATAGATTATTAGATTTCAGATTATTCTGGTGCCATAGAAGCGATATAGGTACTGTAGGTACTACTTCAGTTTGTATGGATATTCAGTTAGTGAAGTCACTGGGTATATGAGACTGTTGAACTGTTGTCTCGATGTGACAAGTACAGTGCAGTGCCAGCAGTGCCTTTGATAAGATTATAACACAACAAATCATATTTTAAACAATCTAAACATACTATTTCATATTTTGTTAGCTATATTTGTGAGTTAAAACACTGTTAAAAGTTAACATGTTATAAATGAAAGACTACAATTTAAGTTTAACTTCAAAGCTGAAGTCAACCATTTTTAAATGCTATGAGTACATAATCTCTCCCAATAAGCTGCAATTTTCACAGAAATTCAAAGATACTTTGTGGAAGCAGAACCACAATGAAAGAAAAAATAATGTGACTGAAATTTTCTGTTACGTCGGGTTTTACTTCCAATGTTCATAAAGTTAAATCATGTAACTATTTGTTACTTCTCACAACACAACCATACGAAGTTGGTTAAAAAACTAAAATGACACTATTGCCGACATCAAAATTCAAGCGTGATATTGTAAAACCCATAAAATTAAAAAAAAAAACGCTTGCTGTCCGCTGCCGCAAGCCAGCTTGTCCGGTCGCATGTAATGTAATTATCTATGATTAAAATGTAATTATTTGCATTGCATGAGTGCCCTCTACTTTTTCCATCTGGTACCTACGATTATAGTCCATATTTTTCACCTACGTTTTGGTGTTTTTGTGTCATAAAACGAGTGTAAATAAAATATTTTTAAGGCTTGTCCAATAGCTCTGTGTTAATTTTAAACCTGAAATGCAACAGTAATTAATTTATTGTGTAGCTTTAATTTCCCCTGTTATTAAACACCGTAGTAGATAGTGACTTCTGTGTCTGTATTCGCTACGTACAAACAAAAACAATAGATAAGTATTGTAAAAAATATCCTCATGAACTTTTGAACCACTGAAAAGTAGTGGATAAATGGCATTGAGACCATCGAACTAACTAAACATCACGATTCCAAAACTGTGCTGGACCTTGATACTGGACGTCCCGCAAGGTTGCAAACTTACAACCCCAGCATTGTTGTTTTATATTATGTAAAAAGATCAGCATTTGATTGCTTTTTAAACATGTCGTGAATGGAAACAAAAAGTTGTCCCGCCTTTCCATTCCGATAGAAACGACAGATTTGAGATAGATTCGGTCATCCATCACCGTGCGAGTGGTAGCGCAGACGTTTGGTGCTATTGTCATAATTTTAGTGTAATATCCGCAAAAAGATTGAAGCGGTGAAAGAGGCGAGAATAAGAGGAGGGTTGACGCGACGGTAATGAAGGCGTTATCGTAGGATTTGTCGTCGCCCGAGTCCCTGAAGACACGACGACGACGCCCAGCCTCATTGCAATTTCATATCGCGTCATACTTCCATTTTTTATTTTACTAACACCTTCAAAATTACATTGCTGCCACCCGTGTTATCCAGGTACGTAAAGTCTCAGTTCCCGTAATATTACAAGTATATTATAAAGCTTCTCTTTTTCTGTGATAGTTGAAATTCAAAAGAACGAAGTTATTTATTTTAGAGTCGATTAAATTTAGCTGCTCTGTCGCTTGCTGCTGCTCTCTTGGGTCTTCTTATAATATACCTCTATCAACAACATAATTAAACGAAGTTGAGTATGTTAACGTAACACAATTGGCTCGTCGCTGAAGGAGTCAACCGACACCATATACAAAAATCTGAACGAATATTGTGTTGATTGTAAGAGCAGGCAATAAAAATGTTTTAAGCGCTGTGTAAAGTCCAAAAAGAGTTACATGTTTGGAGTTTGAAGTTAGATCTGTTGGACTTGAGACATTTGCGTCCATTGAATACTACAAAACTTTGAAACGTCTTTTTGCAGAATCTTCCGAATTGGAATCGAAAAGTTTTACTTTATCTTTAAAAGTCCAGCTTGGTAACGACTCCAAAGCTTATCTAGATCAGGCTAAGTTTGAGCATCCTTTGGAAGAACTTGGAAAACGTTGAAATTGTTGATTTTTATTGGTACCTAATCTAGGCGTAGCTATGAATGGATTGTCTCTTTGGTTTGATAAACGTGTTTGATTATTACCGTCGTTTCAGCAAAATTTCACGGCAAAATTTATTTAGAAAATCCTGCGAACGAAGATGACATACCTACCAGTAGCAGATTATTATACAGATGACAGTTACTAAAAACTATGTCCAGATATAGGTGGTACCTATCACCTATAGTCCTACTAATATTATAAATGCGACAGATTGTGTGTGTGTAAATGTTTGTTACCACATATCACTGTAACTACTCAACCGATTTTGATGAAATTTGGAATGGAGATAGCTTATTTCCTGGATTAAAACATAGGCATAACATAGTATTTTGTATCCCGAAAATGTTCCTGCGGGATAACGGAAAGACGCGGGTGAAACCGCGGGGCGCAACTAGTAGGTGATAAGTATTAGTTTATGTTAAATGCATGTGTGATATTAGAGTATCGAAGATTAAAGTCTAAAATTGTAAGTAAACTAAAGCTTCACAAAATTATTATTATTTCTCCCAATCACTATCACTACTTATTATAACACAAAGTCCTCCGCGCCGCGTCTGTCTGTCTGTCTGTTCGCGATAGATAAACTCAAAAACTACTTGTCCGATTATCATGCTGTTTTACCATTAGTTAGAATGGTTCTCGAGGAATTTGTCAAGTTTTTGTATACATTGGTTAAAATATATTGATATTTGTTGGAGGTGTCGGAAAAAAATAAGCCGTCTGGGAGCTTTCAACGTAAACGGAATTGTGTATCTTATAAAGGTCTACATAAAAATCCTCGTTGGCATATGTCCATCTCATAAGGATAACATACTATAACTACTCTTTCCAATAGTTCCAATACCTGTAGATTACTTTTATTGAATGAATTATTGAAATCGGACATTCTATTCAAAAGATATTACGAAATTAAAATGTCCATGGGCAGGCAGTGGCCGCAGCGCAGCGGGTAACACGGCAGGCACCGAAGTGCGGGAATACTTTTGCAGTATACGCTTTCACGGCTAAACTAATAAAAAGATTTAATTGAAATTTTGGTACATAGATAGTTTGAACCCGGGGAAGGACATAATATTAGGGATACTTTTTATCGCGATAAACTAAAAGTAAGTTTACTCCATATAAGTGACTCCATTGCTGTAATTCTATAGATATTTTTGTGTTCAAGCGGATATAGGAGAAATAGTAAAGAATTGTTTTGGGTTGTTATCCTAATTATAGTAAAAAAACCTAAGCGATGAGGGAAAAGATAGTTTCTTTTTGAAAAGAAAATTATTTGGTTCTATAGAAAAGACTGCAGGGGGCGATGTCGGGCCAGACGGAATTCCGGTGCTGAAGCTCGTTGGACGTGATTCCTCTCTCGACATGATTACGTCTTTTCTTATATTGTGCGAGATGAATAGGGCCGACTGTGGCCAAGAAGTCAATTGCCATGATTCGTGACTTCACGGGAAAGAATAAGTCGCTACCGGTTCCGTTGTGTTTTGGCACTTTCGGGGCAAATTCACTTAGCGGTAATGGTCGCTCAATAGGCTAACGTTTCGCTTAATACCTACTTACAATATTCTTTAAGAGTTTAGTTGGTAAAATTATGAGAAACCTACAAGTCCGAACTGAATGAAGAAAAATCTTAAGTTCATGTCTTCTCGACGTTATTTATGATTTTGCTCTAATTTATCTAAAGTCCCTAACTCCCTATAAACATTTTATGGAACTATTACCTACGTTACATTTAATATAAATAGCTAACGAATCAATTAGACTTGTCTAATTCTTTTTAAACTTCTTATAGTGTATCGTTGAACCGCAAATCACCTGATGTTAATTGACGATGTGGTCGAAAGTTGTACCAATAAGGTTACTTTAGATATTATAGATATATATGAAGCTGAAATAGCAGAGTGGGCTATTCATTGCAAATGTATAATTTCATTTTATTTCAATTACAATACAATACAATAATTAATTAATACAATACCTATAATTAATTACAATACCGAATCAACACCAGTACCTATTGATAAAACGTTCATTACCGTTGTCTGAGTTCCGGATGAATGGTGTTAGAAACCAAAGCATAGCAAAAAGTTCTCGTATAAACTGAAGCACTCCAAAAAGTCATGTTCATGTGGTGTCAGTTTTTAAAGGCTTTGGTAGGACACAAATATTGATGACTTAGCAACGGAAGTAGCTGTCAGTTACAACAATTTACAAAACTTGGTACACATTTGTCCTTAGGATAGAACTTTGATGTTCATCACATTCCAACTCTTCTTGTACCTAAGATTAAATTACAAATATCTGTTCCATGTTTTGAGAGATGTCTAAGGGGATTTAAATAGTTTTATTTAGTGTAGAATGTTTACTTTATGTAGTGTATCCATATATAGTTTCATATACCCTAGTTAGGTTTGTTGTTTTGTTTTGTTTCCACATAACTAATGGTTCTTATGTATATGTACAGTAAAACATGTATTTAATCTATCCATCCCCTTCCCATTTACGTCAGTTGAAAATGTATTCACGCCGAAATATTTTATGTTTTTTAA
Organism: Opisthograptis luteolata; assembly: GCA_931315375.2. Taxonomy (NCBI): domain Eukaryota; kingdom Metazoa; phylum Arthropoda; class Insecta; order Lepidoptera; family Geometridae; genus Opisthograptis; species Opisthograptis luteolata. The sequence continues at coordinate 10,340,035 of OV928033.1, forward strand.
GTAAACCATAAATTGGTGTATTTTTATCATTTGTATCAGAAGGCGTTATTACCTGTTTAGCCCTTGAGGCGATACTCGACCTGCTCTCGAGCTCCGTTGTATGAACAACTTTTTCAGTAGGTGCCATTATTCACCAGTAATGGGCCGCTCCCTATTATTTCACGTGCTTACACTTGCTTTATATTTTCATATTGTGATAACTTTAAGAATATCCGGCGCAGCAAAATAAATGTGAAAATGTTAGTAGCGGTGTAAATAATACAAAACATATCGTGTTTATTTAGTGTAAGGGGCTTGATCAAAATCTCAGCTTTCAGAGTCTTCCCTGGGGTAAACCGTTTGCCTTAAACGAAGTTTAAAGTGACGTTTTAAAGTGATCACAATGTATCCTATTAAATAAAAAAACATTTGAATTTGAATTTGACAGTCATCATATTATTCAAAACGCAAAATTCACTAGTTAATTGTGAATTGTTAATAGGCAGTGGTTAGTGCTCACCGTCATTTTAACCATGGCGTACCTATGCGTTCGAAATTAATGACTATACCAGGCACTTGATCATCATACCTAACTCTTGTATTGGTTAAATGAGTTTCCAGAATTTCGTGCCTATTCTAACACATACAAGTATGTAGCTGTAGTATTTATTTATAAAATAATTCCAAATTGCACATCCAATGATGAATGTATAACTATTTTACATACATGTTTTGCATCGTAACTAATTAACACTAATCAGTCTCATCTAATGTATACTATATAATATAATATTTATATACTTATTATTCAATCTTATATATAAAATTCTCGTGTCACAATGTTCGTTCCCGTACTCCTCTGAAACGGTTGGACCGATTTGTATGAAATTTTGTGTGCATATCGGGAAGGTCTGAGAATCGGCCAATATCTATTTTTTATCGAGTTAAACGTAGTCCACGCGGGTGAAACCGCGGGGCGCAGCTAGTATTATATAAAATTCTCGTGTCACAATGTTAGTTACCTTACTCCTCTGAAACGGCTGGACCGATTTGTATGAAATTTTATATACATATCGGGTAGGTCTAAGAATCGGCCAACATCTATTTTTATATTATTTTTTTAACGCGATTAAGTGTGGTCCACGGGGGTGAAACCGCGGGGCGCAGCTAGTTATAATATAAACATATTATGAGGTACATAAAATCATAATTTACGACATTTATGTGTTGTCAAAGAAACTTTTTATTTAAAACTAGCATACCCGGCGAACTCCGTTTCGCCACCAGATGGCTTCGTTCTAAGTAAGATTTTCCCGCTTTTCTGTTGAAATTTTTCCTAAATTTTCTTTGCTATAAACCTCACGGAGCCCGAGACCTTTCCAACGAATGCAAAACCGTGGAAATCGGTTCATGCGTTCTGGAGTTATAGCGTCAGGAAGGAAAACCTGACTTATTTTTATATAGTAGATGAAAGCCCGAATACCCTAAGTAAATGCACTTACCTACACATTTAGTCTTGATCAAAAGCTATCTTAGTTTTAATTTGTAAGTGGCTCTTACATGTTCAAAAGCGACAGTCGTCCCTAGACGAAGCTACTTTAGACTAGTTACTTACTTTAATCGCATTATCTCGAGAAACAAATTCTTTTAATGAACATTAGAGGACGACACACGTTTACGATTAACTACCATAGTGGAGCTACTACATATATTGTGCAGCATACTCTGTTTTACTGTCGTGAACAGTATGGGTTAACTAAAACAACACCTCCATCGAATTACCGCTAAGAAGTGTGCACCTTTGAGAAGAGGTATCTCCCTAGGCAAATGCATTAAATTATTTTTTTCATGACGTTAAATTTGTTATATCTTCACGCTAAAGCAGCTTAATGGCTTTGGGTGAAAATTGGAAAAGAGATACTATACCCAGGATTAACTTATAAGCAACGTATTTTATAACTAGCTGTTCGTGCTGTGCTACCGCTTTATGCATGCAAAGTCTCAGCCCGATCGGTTTAAAATTGACAAAGTTTCATACAAACTTTCATCCCCTATTTTATCCCCTTGGGGGTAATCAAAATCCTTTCTTAGCGGATGCCTACGTCATAACATCTACCTGCATGCCAAATTTCAGCCCGATCTGTACAGTAGTTTGGGGTGTGCGTTGATAGATCACTATGTCCGTCAGTCACCTTTGAGTTATATAATACATATTTATATATAGATACCATGTTGTATAACGAGAAAGACGCAGCTGAAATTTATACCTAAAGTAGCAGTTAGGTAGAAAGTTACATTTTGACGTAGCTAGTTTTATGTTTGACGTTTTAAAGTGATCACAAAGTATCCTATTGAATAAAGTACTCGTAATTGAATTATTGCATTATAATTGACACATACGTGTAAGTATTCGTTCCCTACGCAACGCACCAAAAAAGAAGAAGAACAATAACGCGTCTAAAGTGGATTTCACACGTCACCGTCAAAGCAAAATTAAATCGTGCGCTAACTAACCTCGACCATTATAATGTGAAAGCAATAAAATTCATTATGGCACCAGCAAGGAATCTCGTCCGGCGAAGTGCGGTTAGCAGCGGAAAATCCGGAATCGATTGTCGGTGCCATTCCTATCTAAAATCCACATTCATAATAAATCTCATGAATGAATAGAAGCTCGGGCTTTAGCGTTTTCAAAACGTCTTATTAAAAAAAAATGCGCCAAGTAACATTTCGTATAAGCTAAACTAATTATTATCCTGTTACAAACCTATATTTTGCTTGCCAAATTAATGACGACAACGACAACAACGTAATATAAACAATTCGCTTCATAACATTATATAAACCAAGATGAAGATTTCGAAGACGTCATTTAAGTTATTACCTCTAGTTCTTGGAATCACAAACACTAGTTAGCGCTCTCCTCTTCCTACGCTGTCATGTTCGTTGTTAGTAACGTCATATGCCATATTCCCTCTACAAAAATTACATTGTTCACAACTCCACTACTACGAAGTTTCGTTTATCAGATCTCTGAGTAAAGACTTAGATTCGAGGAAATGTACGGTTCGTTTGGAGCATATCCATTTTCTTACAAACGGAATAAAAATTTCTTTTCCCTTTACAAGCTCGGAAATATTCTGTTTATCATTCGAAATCTGAGTGCAAAAGTGCATTTTGCACACTAGCGTGGAAAGTATTTTTAAAATTTGAACCTTATATTCAATAATTTTCCATACCTACCGTCAGTCCACCTAAAATGCAACAATACTTAATTCATGCCAGTGTGCCAACCTCTTTTTGGAAAAGTCGCATGAAAAAACAAACTTATTTTTTGTTTTTCTAGCACTTAGCATTTTGTTTGCTGTAGCGAGGTAAAAAGTCCTATGTTTCGCTCGGCTGCAAAGTTATTCTGCTTACCTTTGAAACCCTCGCTACTCTCATGGATCAATCCTAGTATCTTTCGCTTGCTCAGGTTCAATACAAGTACTCGCGCCAAAAAACAACTTTGTAGCCTTGCATAACTACTAATTATTATTGCTTGTCCTGCTATACATTATAGCCACCGATGCTGCTTAAAAAAAAGGAAAGCAAGTCGTGTTCGTGCAATCACACTCACGTTCGGGTGGTCCGTCCGTAACTCCATATCCGTAGCACTTGGTCATAGTCTCTAATTGAGATTGAGCAGACAGACTGCAAACTTACTAGCGGGATTTCGAACACTGTTACCACTGTTATAGATTTTCGTTTAATACTTTTATACACATTTATGACAAAATTAAGTATTTACCTAAGCTATATATAGTAGATATAGATAATGTATCGTAAAGTGCTGCAAATACTGTTACAGCATTACTAATTCTTTATGTCAACCAACTGCCTACGTATAAATACGCAGACTTTTGTTCATTAACATTGTATTCCGAATGAAACCATGTTCTCACTAAGCAAATTATGAGCAAGTCGTACTGACGCTATTACTAAACAGAAACTCCAAAAGTTTCTTTCACGTTTGGCCCGCAAACGTTCCTGCAATGTGATTACAAAGGCATTTACTCTGCTGAGACGAGATGCTGGGTTGTTTTATTCAGAGACTTGGTAAATCCTTCCTATTCTGTTGCGACAATACGTCCGGATCACGGCCCTATTGTTGTTCGTATCGAGTTAGACGATTAGGTTGTTTATATGTGTTCATCAGAAACTACTCTCCGGTAAAACTAACCAGGGTATAATATTTTTAAAAAGCCTGTTAAAACCATTACATTTTTTTCTGTAAGCTCTAATGTACCCTGAATTACTGCGTGAAATTTGAATGCAATCTGTAACTCAGTATGTTTATGTAAAATAAATAAGTAAATTATGTAAAAATAATTTAAAAAAATTAAATGTCCTCGCACGCAAAAAAATTACCTGCTGGGCGTTATTTGTCTGTTCTTTGACTGGGGGAAGGTGGTCGGAATCAACGTAGCTAGTTTGTTTTAAAGTGATTACAGGACAATATATTTCTTTTTTAAAACACTTTTATTAGCTTGACTTGTAACTAACTAACTAACTAATTTTGTTGAAAACAGTTATGGTTTTTGCACCATGATTCATCGCATATAAGTTATAACCATTATTGTGCATGACGTTTTGTCCAGAAGTTCAAGGTATATTACTGACCACGCACCGTATTTACTCCGATCGATATGAGCTAGATTTCAATTATTTTTGCGGCGTTGCGAATCAATTATTAAAAATAATCTGAAGAAGCTGAAGCCTACCTCAATAAATGTACTTATAAAAAACTGAGTCAGGCGCAGGCTTAGTTAAAATGCTATCCATGCATTGAGACTAATCAGGAGAGAAAATAAAACTCTGTGTAATTCTCACTACATTTTCATTTTCAATAACATTTTCAAAAACTTGTTACACAAATGTATATTATTAATATTTTTGTCATCAAAAAATACTGCACGTATTAGGTCCTCTCTGTAATATGTCATGAATCATGATGAATCTCATCAATTTCTAACATCTCAAAGACGCATCTAAATAAAATATGCAATTGCATTCATCTGTACTGTATCGATATAATATTCATAGAGAACAAGCACCATAAGAGAATTCTAATTTTCTTATTTCACTTGCAGAAAGCATCTGCATACCTATAATCCTTCGAATAAAAACTTTTCACAAAACAGAAATACTCGTAGTCTCTGTATATAACATTTATGTAACTTTTTCGATTCCATAAAAAAAAACACTGTGCAGTCTTCCCACAAAACAGCCATTACTATGGAAACAAAGATAGCACACAATAAATAGGCAAGGAGGCATTGAGCCAGCAGGGAGACAGTACAGTGATATTGAGCAAGAAAGATTCACACATTTTACCAACGGTAGGCACGCATGTTTGTTTTAGCGATGATGGCTCAGTGGCGTCGACTTACGATCCGTAGGACGTGGGTTCGAATCCTACAATGAGCTTGAGTTTTCGGTGAATGAAAACATCGTGATGAAACCATAGCATGGTGGTAGGGTATTATAGTGAAATTGCTCCAATTCAATCAATTAGTAATAAGAATAAAAATGCAATATGATCGCGCCAAAAAAATTACCTGCCGGGCGTTTCTTGCCTGTTCTTTTGCCGGCGTAAGGAGGTTGGAACAGGCGTAGCTAGTTTTAAGTTGACGTTTTAAGGTCATCACAATGTATCCTATTAAATGAAAACAATTTTGATTTTGATTTTTTTTTCTAGTACTCGTCTGGCTACCTACCACCCTCATGTTAAGAATATGTCGCCAAGCACCTATCGTTGTGCTCCGGCAGTCTCACTTGAGAGCCAGTTCCCAATGCTGGTGGAGCGTGACGCCACCTTCGACCACATCGTTACTTAACATCAGGTGACTTGTGGTCAAACGTTACCCTGTAAGTAATAATAATAGTAATAATAAGGCTATATTGTTTCATCACAAAAACACAAAATAGAACAACTTATAAGGAAAGATCTTAGAGCTAATTTTATAAAGGGCGGTATTATTGCTATAGACACAAGAAGGTTAGTGGGTAGGTACTTACTATATTTTTAGACCAAAGATGATGTTAGAGAAAAACAATCTTAGTAAAAAGAAAATAAAAGGTTTTTTTTACTTTTGCTTACGTCAATGTGCGTAGGTATGAAATAGAAGGGAAGATAGAGGTGGACCAAGAAGGACATACATCCATCAAGTCAAAAAAAGGACTGACATCATGACATACAAAGAGGTTAAAAAGATAGCTGGAGAACGATCAAGATGGAAAATGGCCCACTGACAAGAGCACTGCTCCTAAATAAAGAAGAAGATATTTAGGTACTGCATATTTTATGACTAAAAAGAAAAAAATCCATTCTTACATCACAGCATACGTAAATGTTCTATAATTAGAAGCTACATGCTCACATCTTATACACGATGGGAACATAACGCATATCGAAATGCGCCATTGATGGCAGATACCTATAGCATACAAAAGTGCTAACGACGGATATTCAACAAAGGAACTGTAATCAACGCAGATAATGATGATAGCTGTAAGGACGACCTTGCAAATTCCTATCCAATGAATATTTACATTATGAAAAAGAGTTGTATGCAAAGGCATACAACTCTCACATAAAGATGTCAAAAGATGCAGTTCAAGAGTCATGTAAGTTTGCTTTGACATTAGATTCGAAATGTTAATTTATTATTGAAAGCGAAGGCTGTTGTCATGCTCTCGTGCCAGCTAGACTATCATCATCGTCATTATCACAAAGTACACGGAGAAAAAAGACCTTCCGAAATACCGTTTTCCTTCTGAGTCAAAAGGGAAGGACTTGTGATTCAAAAGGAAAACTAATACAAAAGAAGGAAGGAAACACGGGTTTTGGAAGGTAAAGACTCAGAAGGAAAGTCGGAATTTTTTTCTCAGTGTAGTAAAAAAAAGGAGACGGACATAGGATACTTTTTATCCCGGAAATGGTTACTGCGGGATAACGGGAAGACGCGGATGAAATCGCGGGGCGCAGCTAGTTATAAATACTTCAGAAAAACTGAAAGCGTTCGTAAACCAAACTATCTCGTTGGAAAATATTTCAGATAGTAACTTTTTCATCGACAACTTCGTGAACACTTGAACAGCTCATTGCCGAGGCGGTCTTGTATATAGTTCTGTTCTAAATTTTTCTCCTATAATACTTCGGTACAATCCCAAAAATATTTGTATACTTACGACTTAGATTCAACTTCAAAGGTTAATATTGAATAAATATAATCCTACTAATTTAATAAACGTGAAAGTTTGTGAGTATGGATGGATGTTTGTTACTCTTTGTCGTAAACACTACAGAACGGATGTCAATGAATTTTGGAATGGAGATAGCTTAAGCCCTGGATTAGCACATATGCTAATTTTTATCGCAGAAAAAGGTTCCTGCGGGATAACGGGAAGACGCGGGTGAAACTACGGGGCGCAACTAGTATTGTTATATTGTTGATTGATTTATATCAACCATTGTATAATATTTTATGCTTTATTTAAACTGCAGCGAAAATAATTAAAGTTTAATTGACTTCAGTAATTTAGATAATAAATTGACATTAATGTTCGGTGTAATTATTATTATTATGTTTGTACACTATCTATTATTTACTCATTAGGCGTTTTTTAATATTAAAATAATAAATGTCCATTATTATAAACTGACATGTAAATACGTAATAAAAAAAACATGTGCAATGTTACGAGTACCTAACGAATAAATGAAAACTGTATTTAATAGCGGTGGTAATACAAATTTCAAACTAGAGTTTAAATAAATTTAAATCAATCCAATATTTGGGGAAAAATGCTCAAATTCCTTGATATTATTAGTTCCTTCTCGGTTGATAAAGTTCCCCGCGATTTTCACATCACCTGGTTTTGCTTACCACACTTTTGAAAGTATTCCTGCGAAATCAGCCTATCGAGTATAGTCAGTTATAGAAAAGCTATGTGAAGGATGAAACGCAGATTGACATTTAGGGTAAGGACGTTCTGGGTACTGATGAGTACCTACTAGGCAAGCATAAATTGATCTTGATGTATAGCATCCTATTTTTTAACAGTTTGAAAGGTATGTTTAAAACATAATCATTGAAACCATTAAATGGGGTACTTCATACATTATTTTTTTCCTAAGCTTATGTTCATACTTACCTTTCGCCGTTACATAGGTATGTAGGTATGTCTTCCGAATTATGTCCTTTTTTATAGAAGTAATCTCTTTTAAAAATGATAATGAGGTTAACATGTTTTTGAAAAATGGTTGTAATAAGCTTCAAATTTTAAGCTTCAACTTGCGATTACGACTTTAATTCACCACACTAAAGGCAAACTTAGAATACGCTGCAGACTTTGTACTAAATAGAGTGCAGATGGAAGACACAGCGAAATTCCCACGAGATATTTTGACTTTGTTCACAACAGCGTGTTCGTTATTTAAATTAGTATCTCCTGAGTATCGACTTTGATGTGACAGGCTGCCTGAGGAGGGTGCTATTTGGGTATCGTAAAGATCGGTTCCAGTTTCGCGGCGAATCCAATCTTACTTTATTTCCTTTGTTCCGGTATCTGAACTTGTGCAACGCTTTCTTTCACACGCTTTCATAATGACGCTGTATTATACCTATGCCGGCTTGTAGCTTCTGCGGTACATCCGGTAGACACGACTCGCGACCGCTTGTTATGACATCCGTTCTCCCATTTTACGTCTTTTTATTTTTTTCTTTTATGGCTTGTGTTTTAATGCGAATTTTCATCTTGTTATGTTTTCTATTTGAATCGTTTTTACACCGTTCTTTCTACAGAAACGAGCATATGAGACAAAGCGTTCCTTTAATTTTATGGTGGTCAGTTTATCTCTTTTTGTCTATTAATATGTGCGTTTTAGTTATTATGTAAGTAAGTATATCTACTTTATTTTGGATCTAGAGAAAGGACATGTTTGCCTGTCCTCTCATCTTCTCTCTATAGGCGAGCGATCCTGCGGGGTGCAACTAATTAATTTATACCTACCATAAGTGAAACGAACGTAACGTACTATATATATATTATATTCATTCTTCGCTACCACATTTTATATGTAAATGGGCTTTTCCGTTTGCAAAGTGCTCCTTTCTCAGAGGTGATCCTGTGACTGTGAAATAAAATGAATTTTACGTCGCATCGGATCCGTGACTACGTGTCACAAAAAGACTTGGTTATTATTATTATCTCACCGCAATTTCATGTATTTTAAAATTTCAATAATTTTATAAAGTTTGGATGTAGGAGGCAATCTGCGGATGTACTGGTTCGATTTTGAATTAAGTACATACTTAGTTTTATTCAAAACATAAGGACGAGAACTTAAGAGTAATAAACAGCATAAAGCAATAAACAGTTTCCGGTCGAGGCATCATGGAAAAAATATCACGAAAGTGTGATATTTCTCCTTCATTTTGCGAACTTTCTTAAGTATTTTGAAAATATATCGCACAGGTAATGGAGTAAGAAAAGTTTATATCGCAATCACAAAGCTCCGCGTTGCTTTTGCTAAACAAATATAAAAGCAAACTAAATGAAATCTAAAAGTAAGTCAAATTAAATAATTCATCTTCATACGTTTCCACTGCCTCGCTTCGGTAAATGATGTTTATAGGGAGAGTTAGAGAATTTCTGTCTTATTCATATCATATGCCACGTGTTTGAAATAGCCCTAAAGAAAGTGAGCTAGTGAGGTTAGTTCGGGTGGTCATGCAAGCCAATGCAAATCGCTATCAGAGCTTGGAAAAATGTCCAACAACAAATACATTGTGCCGCCTGCTCTGTGTGCAGTGGCACCGTCGTGTTGGGACCAGATGTTCTCCATCCCCAATTTATCCAAATTGGGCAAAAGTTCCGTAACATGATTCTGTAACGCTAACCAGTAATGGTTATCGCGTTGCCTGCAGCGTCTTTGAAAAATAGGGCCCGATGACCTTTTCAGCACAGATGCCACACGACACAGTAACTTTTAGTTGCCGTAAAGGTTATTCGTGAATAATACGCGGGTTTAAAGTGCCTCAGAATGCTGCTGCTTATTGGCACTGTCCTTAGAGATGGAAAGTATTATTAGCTAGCTGAACTCCTAATAAGCCCGGTGGCCTGCGGCAGCGAGTTTGAGTTATATACGGAAATACCTTCAACTTTTTTGCCAAAATATGGAAATGCCCGTGGCTTCATTTTCGTTTCAGCTGCTGACGTTACTTCCATTCTTTTTCCATAAGCATCAATATTTTTGGCTAAACAGCCTGTTCCAGGTCTGCCAGTTCATGGTCTATCTAGTTTTAATCTTTTTTTCGGGACGTAGCTTAGTTTTGACATGACGTGACTTAGCTTTGAATTGTATATATCTATCTCTATTTATTGTTATGATAATACATGATGAGGCAATTGTTTCCAAGTGTCTTGAAATAAAACAAGACCTTTTATGCGAGTAAAGAACCCACCGTAGATTTTCATCAAACTTGAAAGGACAATGCGCTTGGTTAGTTTTTGCGATAGTTTCTCAAAATCTATTTGCAGAAAAGGTAAAGTGTTATACAAAATGTATTCAAAGAAACTTCTCAACTCGAATATCTGATATTTCAATATTATTTGTCAAAATCAATCATGGAAAGAGCCTGACAAAAAAATTATATGTACCTACTTAAGATATATCTTCTTAAAGTCGGCTGCCGTATGAACAGTGATGATCTCTATTGTAATTTTCGCAGCATCTTGTTTGATATCATCACATCTACCCATATAATATCTATGTACGTTTATAAACCATAACAACAGCCTAAGTTTCAGAAGATTATTACGTAACTTTGACGGCATTTTTATGTACCTGAATAATATAGTTGTGTACCTTTGTATAATAATTTTCTTTGGAGTCTGATGGACTGAGGCACAGAACAAGGAGTTCTTAGTCCTTGACAATGCACAGATGCGTATGGAGATAATGTTAAATCTTACCCCAAATAAATGCACAGAAACGGATGTGTTAGCAATAAAAGGTTCAACTTTGACCTCTTCTGTTAGGTACAATATTTGATATTCATAATGACAATTTGACTCATATTTCTCAATGTATCTGAGCAAGCGGTGCAATGCGCAAGATATACGTTAGTGACATTCTGAAGAATACACAAGAAAATCTGCGCCTCTTGCATACATACAAAGTAATTAATATGATTTACGAGTACGTGCTGTTGAAAACGTACACGCGCATATGAAAATTACGACGCGATTCATCTAACAAGCAATTCTCACGAATAATCTTGTTCTTATTCTTAAATATACACATGAGCTATTTAAATAAACTGAATAAAACTCTACATAGCTCATTTATTTTGTGTGTAGAACATATTATACATCATGAGTTATTTATAATAGCAAGAGATTCGCGTTGTGATCATAAAACACTATCACCTTGAGCAGTTCACATAATATTTAAGTACATACTAGGTACATACTTATGTACCTAGTATGTACTTAAATATTATGTATGTATTAACCTAGAGATCTAAGATCTAGTGGGCGAGCCCAACGTGGTCGGTAAAATTAAATCGCACCGACTACGTTGGCTTGGTAACGTTCCGTTACACACGTAGTTCGCATGGGGGAGGATCGGGCGGCAAAGCGTTCTCCTTTGGGACGACCGAATGGCCGTAGGCCGGCCGAACGCCCTAGAAGCTGGAAGGACGCGGTGGATGCGAACCTGCGCGAGCTCCAGACTCAACTGGGCTGAAATCGCTCAAGATAGAGAAGAGTGGCGCTCTCTCGTTTCGGAGGCCAAGACACACTTTGGGTCGCTGACCCATCGTAGTTAGTTAGTTAGTTAGGTACATAGGTATATAATTATATAGGTACTAAAATACCTTCCACCAAAACGATTAAGTACAATTAATGATCTATTAGCCTTGATTACCAAGTACCAATCAATCAATCAAAAGCCTTTATAGACATCAGAAAGTACCCAGTAAATATTGTGATGAAACCATAGCTTCGTATCAGGGCGTTTTCTTGTGCTCGGCTGGCTAGCTACCACCCTCGCTACACCAGCTCCGGTTAGGGCCGGAACTAGAACTAGTGTATCAAGGCAGTAGTAAGTAAGTACCTATGTATGACGCCGAACAGTGGTAAGATTAGATAAGAATAATAATAATATGTGATCATGGTGAGTTTGGTGACCCAAGCTTTGATTAGAAAACTAGAGCGTAGTAAAAAAAAAACGGTTACTTTTTATCATCATAATCAGGTTTATTAGCAAGCAGCCTTCATCTGTTAGTAAAGTTTATTAGTTACAAGTATATGCTAGGCATCATCCCTACTTCTATATAAATACTAAAATATCTATAATCAACCAGATGAATAATATATACAAACTGTGATCTGACTGTATCGCGTCCTTTTTATTTTATATGCAGTTCCTTATTCGGTTATTCCGTGAGTATTCTACCCCATTCCCTTAATCACGTTAAGGCGTACGACGTACAAATCGAATTGTTTTCATAGAATTTGAATATAAAGTACCCACTTATATATCTAATTAAATCACTAAGCGAACTTCAAACCACTTTGTGGTGGTTAGTCGGCGTAAAATTGCTAATACTTTTTTTTGTAACAATAAGTCTAGGCAGCGGAAAGGAAAACTATATCTTTTGTTTTTTTTACATCAATGCATTTTTAGCATCTACTAGTAAGTAGATTTTTTTTCTAATACCCAACACTACTTCAAATATGTGAAAATAATGCAAAATTTTTTACGTTACTTCCACGATTACATTTTTGTAAAAACTATTTCGATATTTTTTATTGATATAATATTTACTTTTATAACATTCATACAGGCATCGCGTTAAAGCAGTAGGACACGAGCCTGTGACGTATCACCTCGCATAAAAAAGTTATTTTGACACTTGACAGCAAACAGCTTGACATGACATTAACAGAACTGTTATTAAAAACCAAAATAAGTACGCTAGGTACGCTACAGTATCTCCAACAATTAAACTGTAAACGTCAATATTTAATTTATATCTACAAAACTTGTTTTTTATGTGATAATGTGCAGTATTGGTGGATTGTTAGTTATTATGCCGTTAGTTAACGTGTACCTACGAGTGTAGGAAATCGAAATAAAGTTGTTAAAAGTGACTTTTTAGCTGTACCATAAAGTCAGTGTAAAGTTTAAGTAAAGTGCCACTACCCATACACAAAGGATACGAGGGACTATTATTGTGCATATATTGTAGCTTAGCCACTAAGCGAAACGATTTAAGACACAATTAAATAAAAAAAGATTTATACCGACATTTTGAAGATTGCCCGCATTTGAACTGATTTAACCAAACAAAACAACAATAAATTATGTAGTTAGAGATTTAGATATAGCGTACAAAATACATACGAGTATTTTGTCGTAATTTTTTGTTCTCTAATCTACTCGTAATCTATTAATTTCTGTACATCTATAAAACAGCCTATAGTGAGAATGTGGAATACAAAAAACAACATACGCATGTACAAGTGCAAGCATACAATAAATACATTACTCTCTTTTAGCAGTCGAGTAAAAATATTGTGCCTGCAACGGGAATATGCAAAATTTCTGAAGGTATATTGCGGCTTGCGCTGCAACAATTTCTTGTTGGTTCCTTCAGCCTTCATTGTTTCAAAGTTCTACTGACACTAGGTACTGGTTCGGAGTAATTAAAAGAACAACTTATCTTAATAGTACCTGCCTACCTACTTTTAAAAGTATTATGAAATTAAGGGTTTTACTTGTTTTATAATAACAATGAACCTGAAACTTGTCTTCTTAAATAATAAATTAAATAGTAGCTAAGTATAAGATAGGACTAACAGTACAAAATGTTATATATGTCTTAGGGCGTAATTTGATTGCTTTAATAGCAATCAAATTAAATTAGTTAAATTAATGTAAATAATAATCTTGAATAGCTTCAAGTATTCCTAAATCAAATGACAACGTTTTAAATCGACAAATGCTACTACAACATAAATAACTTCCTCAATGACAACTTCACAAAGTGATTAGAATGGTAGAATCGGTGCGCTCTTACAATTGCTATATTCTTTACGGGTCCATAATTTTATCTAATTTAAGCACTAAGATCTCGTGTATACTGAATTACTGACATATTATGAGTGCAATAAATTATTGAGAATAGATACATACCATCATGCGAGTCGTAGATGTAGATAATGTTCTTCCAGCCATAGTATGTGATGGTATCAATCACGGCACGATGATAATCCGGTCGCAGGCTCACCGCGTAATCCACTAGACCCGAAGACGGAGGGATGACCTGAAAGTAAGGCTTGCGTTAACGTGATTCCACCTTGGGTGGTGAATGGTCCAATCTAAAAACCTCAGATTTTAAACAGCTTTATCGTTTTTATAAGTAAAATTTCTCGCCTTTGTTGGACAAAACTTGCAGCATTATAAGGTATAATGCTGCAAGTTTTGACACATCAATTACTATTTCATTTCAATTCATATTCTAAGGATTGAAGTTTCTAAAAGAAGGCGGGCGCGTCTTGCCGACGACATATAGAGAGGTGAGGTTGGATTGGGAAGGATGAGCAATCTCAGTCGTCTGCTACTTTGAAGCTCAGGTGACGCCAAGAACAGGCTAACACGTTTCCAATTCTTGTTAAAATTTCCTATTCATAGTATTTTTTATTAAAACGTGATCAAATCCGATTATATCAGAAGTGGGGTTCAAGTCCGCTTCCTGCTATTTATATTGCTTGATTTTACGTGGAATAGTGAAGAGCGTGGAGTGTTGTTGCTTTATTGGAGAAAATCAAAGTAAGAGCATTTAAACGAGATCGCACTTCTGATTCCCGAGTTTGGATCAACAACTTCTAGTATGAATCGTTTGACACTTCAGAAAAGCGTGAGATAACCGAGAAACTGGTAAGTGAGTGTCAAGCCGGTACGATCAAACCACAACTATGTTTCAAACTTGGATCACTCTTTAAACGATTTTGATGTGTGGTAGGTACAGTGAGACGAGTTGATTGTATGCTAAATAAAGTGGAACGATCGTGAGTGCTTGTAGGGTGCCCACTCAACCCCTTAAGCAATTACTTTTACCTATAGGTAATTGCTTAAGAGGTGACGCGAGACTGCGGCTAAGTAAGTGGTCAAGTAACGATCGTAGCTGTTCTGGTTTTCAGCACGAGTTTAAAGCCTTGTGTCCACGTCGTCTACAACTACTCTATATACTTATACTGAACATAGACGTTCTCTATTACGGTTACGTAGTGCTAACAGATTAAGTGACAAGTTAGTGATTTGCGGGATTAACGACGCTTAAGTTAGCGTGGCTGCCAAAAACGCCAAATTGTTGCCTGATGGTCTAGTAGACTTTTTGTCAATTTATGTGAAGCTTTCACACATACATGGTTGATGGACGAGGGTAATAGGGAAATTTGAAAGTAGAATACAAAGTAAAACATTTCTTGTTCCAGTACACACCGTTTCCTAACAAAGATTTGTTATTAGCATCACGTGAGTCCAGGTGTAGCGTGGTGCCATCTTCGACCACAACGTCATTTAACATCAGGTCAAACGCTACCTCGTAAATTGTGAAAAAAAGAAACGTGACAATTAAACATTTTGTCAAAGAGATACTGTTTCCATAATATCAGTTCTGAATTTGTCTTTGTTACAAAAATGCTAGAAATATTGATCGTACACACAGATAGCGGGTAGTATTTGAAGAAACTGACTAAAATCGTAATCATGTAGCGAAGCGCCGGCGTAGTTCTTTATACATACATCGTGTAGTTTATGTGTTTTCCACTTTTTTTGTATTTATGTAGTAAAGTAGTAGCAATTAAATTCTCTTACCTTCTCGGGAAACCACGGAGTGACGAACGGCATTTGGAAGGTATTGAGGTACGAGTGTATAGTGTCAAACGAGTCCGGGGAGACCGATCCAAGCATTGCAATCACACCGCGGGCGAATTGGTTGCATGCTGTAACAAAACAATCATCATTGGAAACATGCACTTAACTCGCTTGTAATGACATCGATCTGTAACGCATAGACTTGGGTTCTAAACGTGAAATACTGTCATTGTTTAAAATTTCAGAGAACGAAAACTATGATGAAACCAAAAGCAACTCGCATCTTATGCAACATTAGTCGTATTACTAATCAATACTTATAAGTGGTCTAAAATCAATGGTATCAAGTTTAAAGTATGAGTGGGCAGTGAAGTCCGCGTAATACAGTTCGAAGTTCGGCATTACTTGATGCTCAAGGCATTTTTTACTGCTTGCTTGGCTATCTACCAGCTTCCAGGCCTTTAATTAAGTAGCCAAAGCACATATACCTAGGCCAGTTTCGGTAGCGTCACTTAATTCCCAATCCAGGTGTAACTTTTGGTCTTTTGAGAAAGAATATAAATACTTTGACTTTGATAAAATATAAAACGATAAGGCTCTTGTTGATTTATTCACACAACCCTGTTGAATGTAGCTGCAAAATGCAATGCAATTAACGCGCAATGTACTCACTCAAACTGTCACCATTAGCTAATTACTTTTTGGTCCTGTGTGCGTACTTTATGTGCGTTCTGTAATAATACGTATGTAATACTGAAATTATGGCATAATTTTGACTTTTAAACCATTAATAATGTACATACATACTTATATTTTATTCCATTATAAGGCTATTCCACAAACCAAGTTTCATGGTAACAACAATTTATTTATTTATGATTACTGACTGCGCCTCCTGGTAGCACAAGCGATTTTATTTCGAGGGACATTTTTTTTCTTTTGAATCCGTTGAGCTATTGTAACTTGTAACTCAATTACAAATTTTCGTTTTGATAATACCTAGTAGTTAGATTTCGTAAAAATTTGAACAAATACCAGCACGAATTTAAAACATTCTAATATTTAAAAAAAAATTAAAATCTATTTTATTTCATAATAAATTCAAATAACAACTATAGGCGAATAACCTAAACTTTTAATTATAAAATAAAGCTACCTACCTAACTCAGTGATATAATTTATGTACCTGACAAAATAAAAACAACTAAACCTTAAAATATCAAATTAAACTAAAGAAACTAACTAAAAGGGAACTAAACTAACTAACATTCTAAAAATAATATATTTATATGACCATTATGTGATTTCATATTTATTATTTATTCACCACTAGGAATAGTACCAATTATTTTAACAAAAGTAAGTCCTAAAATATGGTAATAATCTATCAAACGCATGCAATGTTCCTTCATTTTGTCAAAATTTAGTCAACCTTTACTAACTATGTCAAAGCGACTGGCCGTTGCTACTCGTTATTTTATTTCAATAAAATTTAGTTCACTTCGTATAATTAATATTAAAGTGACTGGCTGGTCGATGCCCGTGATTAAAATGGTTTGGTCATTATTTTGCACAAAAGCATTCTATGCAAAAACTAAACATGAACGGTAGCGGTTTTTAGTTTTATTTGTTTAGGTACATAGTTGAACTAGTAGCAGTTTTATCTAAATAGATTACGTTAGGGCTTTTTCGACACGTAAAATAATTGGCTGTTAACTTTTATTAGCAGGTGTAAGTAAACTAAAACAATTGTGTTAGCTTTAGTTTAATTTATTTAGCTGTAATGTAGGTATTCATATAATCTTTTCGTTATAATTTATCTAAAATAGTACATAACATAGGTACAATAGAAAGAATCATCGCTACAGTGCTTGGACTGAACACGAGACCCAGAAACGACGCCTTATTCACAACAGTAATTTGAACGTGCATAATAATAATTACTATTGTTGTTTAGATTAATGTAACAAACAAATACGTAGCAGAATACTAATTTGGGAACGCCGTAGACAAATATTTAGTGTGGAACAATGCGACACAGTCGTACGTTCTGAATTTCACTCTAAATAGTAGACTGCGGCAACTTGTCTCTATATTTATTCTATTTTTGAAGCAATAATGTCTCTTTGATAGTGACTTTGGTTTGCGATCTGTAGGTCGTAGGCCCAAATCTTACAATGAGTATGAGCTTTCGGTAAAAGAAAACATCTTGATGAAGACATAGCTTGGTGGTAGGGTATTTTCTAGTGCTCCCCTGGCTAGCTAGCACACTCAAGTGTCGCTAAGCACCTTCAACTACATCAACATGTAGCATCAGATCAGACGCTCTGTATGGTCAAACGCTAACATGAACAAGTAAATGAAAAAATATTTAAAAATGTGTTATCAAATATTGTAGGAACCATTAGAATGTTTTGGAAATCCATATATATTCGAGTTCAGTGACGTAATTTTTTTTTCAATTTGTTGTTCCTAGGTTTCACAATTTGGAGTGTTTTACGTTTTTCGTTTGACAGTACCGCCTCGCCGTGTAGGCGAAAAAACTGATTGTGATACTTAGTTCAAATGTATATACATTTGATATGATCAAAAACGATATGATGTTATTGACGTAAATACACGATCCTGAAAAACATCCTGAAAAACATTCATGTTATCACTCAAAGCGCCTCTTCGTGGAATGCAGTAAGCCAATAAACGGGACTGGTGCTCTTCGCGGAAATATCTCAATTAATAGCTCTCGGCTCTGCACGGCAAATATTTAGACAGCCTGAATTATTTTCTGTAGAAATAATATGTAATTTTAAGCTAACTTATTTCAGTCTGTGTGATCCGCACAATTTGAAATGTAAAATATTCACCACATTTGTTCAGCCGTTTTGGCATGAATGATGGACAAACAAACAAGTAGACGTTTCATTGTAGAGGGAAGAAAATAGCAATCTATAGCGTGATATACATTTAAGTTAAGTTTAAGTGCAGGTAAAGCGATGAAAAGAGCAAATATAACGAATACTCAATACTAAAATCAAACACTGCATTAGAACCTATACAAAATAGACGAAAAGAAAAATCCATTTACAGACTTGCTGCGCCCCGCAGTTTCACCCGCGTCTTCCCATTATCCCGCAGGAACCTCTTTTCGGGATAAAAAGTAGCATATGTGTTAATCCAGAGTATAAGCTATCTCCATTCCAAATTTCACCCAAATCCGTTTAGTAGTTTTTGTGTGAAAGAGCAACAAACAAACATACATACAAACTTTCGCGTTTATATTAGTAGGATTTGTAGGTACAAGTCGGTACTTAGAAGAACTTCGAGCACATTTTGAATTTAAATTCCTAACAATTACGGTCCATCCAAATGGACTCAAATGGTGGACCACGGAAAAACCCCGGGTAGCGTTTCCTATCTGTCGAGAATATTGAAAAGACGGACGATATCACTTTTCGTGCCACGCGCGCATTAGCACTCTCAGTACTTCCAAATATTGTTAGGGGTATTCGTGTTGAAATATGTATACGGTAATAAAAAAGCAAATATCGTCCGGCCTGCCCACAGGGAGCCGGTGGTATGCGGGTCACGTGGGCCCGCCATCGGGTCCGGAACGTTCTCTGAGACTCAGACGCGGTAACAGTGCCCGCGAGCGCGATTACTTGCCCGACTCTATAGCAAGCAGGAGCGTATTTACCCTAGGGCCAAAAGGGCCATGGCCCAAGGCGGCAGGCTGCAAGGGGTGGCGCAAGCCATCTTATTGACGCCTTCTTTTTGACTTTATATGCCTGAAGAAATGAATAAAACACCTACCTAATTAACACTAACTATACCTAACTAATTTGGTGGTTATAAGTTTTATCAAGACACACTGCTGGATTTTATTTTATGATAAAAAGTTTTCTCTTTTTCCGTCATTTTATGGGGTGGCATACCCTACAGGCCTACAGGCCCGGGGCGCTGAATCTTAAAATACATCACTGATAGCAAGTGTTCTATGTTATAAGTTGTAAGTACATCTTGAGGGGTAAACAAATTCTTAGTATACAGTGCAATTTTGGCTTTCATTTGTAATAAATGTTTTTATTACATAGTTCTGCTCAGAGAAATTATCAGTCGATTTTCAGAATATTTATTACACTGATATTTTTGTAAAAATACAATCAAAATATGTAAAAAAAAAATGAAGCGGGGCTCAATCCACTCTATTTCCCAAAATTTACGTTTTCCCCACAATAATGTACCGTATCGTTAATCGCACTATCTGAAATTGACAAATAAACAAAATGGGTTTTCCACAAAATTTCATTGCTATATTGGAACTCAGCTTGCAGCTGGTTGGGCATCGGACTATTCCAACATCAAGTTGTATGTAAAATACATTATTTGTCTACAATATTTCAGTGCTTATGTTTCACGTTAAACTTTTCTCATTATAAATAAGTTAGCGATACATACCTGTAGGTATATAGGTACGGGAGGGGTAAATGTTGACTTTGAGCCGAGATACTTCGGCAAATATCGTTTTCGTCTGTTATTGTTGTTTGTAATGTTAACTTTTATACTTCTTTTACCGTCCCGAAAAAAGTAAGTCAACTCAAGTTTGCCCTTGGGAAATACTAAATAGTACTTGCGCACGTGGAAGTGACATTATTCCCGTGAATTTTATTGGACGTTATGTCGATAACTTCGGAGCTCTCATACTTTTTTAGGATCACAGCTAAGGGAAGACTTATTATTGGAGTGGGGATAACGATTTCGTGTTTTTATTTGGGATATTTTATCGATTTCAGCTTACTTGGAAAGTGCACGGTACGAATTAATACGCTGTCGTCGTTGTCCGGAATTGACATTTACCTACTAATCTATAATACACTTTTTCAACTAGCAAATAATTTTCGTGTTTAAGAAAACACTAGTTTAAGAAGGTGATCCTAAAATAAACTGTGTTTTTGCATTTGCACTCTGACTGTAATGGAAAAAGTTTAACACACATAGAACCGAAGAAATTTCCTTTAAAAATTTGTTTATTAGATACATCTAGGTATATAATTACATACAACAAAGTAGCGTTAGTTACAGTCGCCGAGTCAGCTAGTATATCACAATAATATGTTTAACTTATAATAATATGGTTCGAATCCCAGTAAGGGCAAATGTATGTGTGATGAGCATAAATATTTGTACCTGAGTCTTGGATATTTCTATCTAAAAGTATTTATTTCTCTATTTATGTATGTATATTGTTGTCTAGTACCCACAACACAAGTTTCGAGCTTAATTTGGGGCTAGGTCAATTTGTGTGCAATTGTCCCCGACATTTAGTTATTTATTTATTTAACTACTTATTTCAAAAATAGGTAGAATAGTGACGTACGTAATTTTACTTTGAACGATATTTAAATCCAAAACAAACTAAAAATAAAGAAAAATACTATTTTATAACGCAACAATTTCTTCCATTATATCATCGACGTGATACTTCTAAGATTGCATTCCTTTTAAGAAGATTGCCACTTCAGCCATCGACTATCCTGCCCTGCTTCCAAGTAAATCCTAGCTCTCTTTTCTTTCTTGCATCATCTACAAACTATATACCTAGACGGAACAGCTTTATATAAGTAGGTATCGCCCGTGTATAACCTTAAATCCACACTACCTTCTAGGCTTATATCGACAAAAGTAGCTGATCATACGTTTGTTTTTTTACTAACAACTTATAAGGTAGCGTTTGAACACAACACAAACACCTGATGTTAAGTGATGATTCAGTCGAAGGGTGGTATTTAAGACGATAAAGTAAATCTGAAAATGTGCTAATGTACAGCGACTTTTCTCGTTGACTGTACCTAAGAGTGTGTGTAGTGATACTGAGCTTAGACACCTCTCATACCAGCAAATAAGTACCTACCGAGACGGCAATTGGTCAACATTTCTTCAACCTTTCAAGTCATCAACGTAGTTTGAAAATTGACACATCGATATTTTAGTTTCCAAGAAACTAGTGGACAACTTGAGTCGTCTTGATCGATTTTGATTTTGATCCAAATCGATTCATGTTTCATAGTTATTATTTGGACTTCAATTATTCAAGAGCCGAAATTATTGTATAATGTAAGTCTTTAATAAATAAGTGTAAGGAAAAATAAAACATAGAGGAAACAGTGGTTTACATTAAACGAAGAAAATGCTTGCCGCCTTCTCTCGTAATGTAAATCTTATTGCGTATTTTTTAATGTATAAGCCTGGATAGTAATTTTAACTTACCGAGCATTCGGCTGTTAAGTATATATAATATGGTATACTTAAGCTGGAAGTTACATAATATGAGAATAAGCCGAGTGCTTGTTCTATCTTCTTGATGGTAGTGTAAACTGATAGCTAAAGTTAGGCCGCGATTTAAGTTCAGCGAGGCGCAGTTGTGTTTTGAGCGCTAAGCCTTAACGAGCGAGTCACTCAAGGTTTTAGGCGCCTCTGATTTATTTACCACTAGTAACGCCTGTTACATGACACTGACTCCTAAATGATACTTTGAAGTAGCCAAATTATCGCGTACTTTGACTCCTTGAGATTGGGATCACGCCCGAGACACTTGAAACTGGATCAGAGTAACCATTAGGATATTGTAATTCATCCCCGAAGGAGATACATTATAATATAGATCTTACAATATCACTTTTACCCATGGGCAGTTCCATTTATCTGGATATTGAGAAGGATCTTAACCTGTAATGTAAAACTCATGTTTAATTCGTTTTTGGTAGATTTCTTTGGATTTCTCTTCTTCTTTTGAGACCGCACGTTGCCTGTGTGACGAAACTTGAACATAAACGACAAGTGATGCGACAAGCATCGTGTTATTTTTGTACGTCGTTGGTAAGTACATTGATTTAATTTCCTTGAGTAGGTAATACTTTTAAAGCGTATCTACGTAAATATTCCAAACGTAAGTATTAAAGGTATCTACAAAAGTCGTTCCGAGATTTCCAAGGGAGATGTTATGTGACACTGCATTGTCATATTACTTCCTTGACTAAACTAACTAACTCCGATGGCTCAGCGACCCAAAGTGTGTCTTGGCCTCCGAAACGAGAGAGCGCCACTCTTCCCTATCTTACTTCCTTGAAATTAAGTAAATTTATTTTGCATACTTGCATATCATACTAGGCGAATGCTAGTCAGAGCAGGATGCAGATCATTACTGCTTACAACTCCTATCTGGGAAAGTAGGTAATGCGCTCACAAACTCGCGGTTACTGTTATAAATATTATGAGTTTTATACAAATTTTCAGAAATGTATCTCTATTCGTAATGCCGTTAAACAACAGCATAAAGTAACAGAATAAGTGATGTAAGTAAACGTTTTAATTCATTATGTGGCCAAAACCAAGAATACGTTCAACCAAAAGCATACGATAAGAATTTAATTCCATGAGTAGAACAGCCCCTGAATTGTGAACACAAAACGAGAGGAACGAGAGAGGAGTGACCACAACGGGGCGCACAATACAAAGATTAAATTGAATCTGGCAACTTGCCAAGCCCGCCGTACCCAAAATTACAAAATATTATGCTGATTTTATAGCTTGACTAAAAGACTGCTCATATACTACTGAATCAAAGAGCCTGCGAGGGTTAGCAATAAGTTACCTTTTAACTTTGAAGTAAAACTCAAGGATTTTTGAGAAAAAAGTTAAGCTGCTAGCGTAGCCGTGTTTTTCCCTAGTGGAATACAGGTTATTAATAAACTATTGGTGATTTGATGCGCCTACAATGTCTACACTTGCTGTTCTTTTATGATACTGTTTGTTACATGTCATTATAGTAAAGACTAACTCGCGGATGTCAAATAGGACCGGCCTTAGCAGTTTTATAATGAAAAACAAAGTTTCTGTTTGAATGGGAATAGGGATGGTATCGACTTTAATCGGGATAGGGATACATAGGAGTTACCTTTTTACCACTATCTGGGCTGACGTTGAAGATTAACAACGATTGAGCCTAGAATATGACTGTTGCTAGCTTAAGGACAATATAGGTAGCACTAGAAAGCAAACTACCACGCTATGCACGTGCGTTATGTTCTTAGTACATATTTAAGCTTTTAATATTAAACATGTCAAAGTTTTTTTATCCCGCCTAATTTTTACTACTACACGTCAAAAATATTATCTACAGTAAAAGTGAAACTGTGAAAACAGGGCAGAACAGAAGTGGGAGGAGATGAGTGAGTGCTGATGGGATAAAAATCCCGATGATGGCCATTTATTTTTACAAGCTGCCATTTGTTCGGTACAAAGTCCTCCTTGCCTACCTATATGAAAAAAGGAAATAGCAAATTCGTGGAAGAGAATGTTTTACTCTAGATTCACTCACTTCGCTTTATGCCATCTATCAACCCCGACCAGTTTTTCCTTTGTTACTACAAGCTTTTCAATCTACCTATTAAAACGGTATAAAAACTTAAACATACGTAAACAACCAATAAAGTACCCTGTAATGAAAAGAAAACCAAGTAAATAGATTAAAGGGTAATAGCGATCATCTGTAGTATAAACACTGCCTCCTTTTAGAACTAATATAAAAGCAAAATGGCGAAATACATTCAACGGATACAGCTTGGACGTTTAAGCTTTTACTACGGCTTTAATGGCGAAATTTCAACGGATATCTGTAAACAAATAGTAGTCCCGAAAGAACGAAAACTGCCATAAAAATTCGAGTCTTCATCATTAGTCTCAGGCGTGTTTTGATCATAGGCCGTACTGCGAACTGCCGCAGGGGCTATCACTGTCCCTTTACGTGAAAGGGAAGCCGCTATATAGAAATTCAGTCAAGCATCCCTTTTCTTCATGAGCCAGTAATCTCAACCGAATTTTGTTGCAGGACTCCAGAACGCTACGTCTGCGTTCCGCCTCTTTTTTATCTTCTACTCGCAATTTGAAATGAGGCCCTGTGAATAAACCCGAGAGCCCTCGATTTCAAATCCCCGAAGAGATTGTGAATTCACTTTACTTTTCACAAAGAATTCTAAGTCAGTAATGACGGCGTTGTACAAGAATTCATAAAATTCAGTGCAGCTCTCTAATTCATGAGCCATATTTCGTTGCTTTATTATCAACTAGTTGCGCCCCGCGGTTACACCCGCTTCTTCTCGTTATCCCGCAGGAACCCTTTTCCGGGATAAAAAGTAGCCTATGTATTAATCCAGGGTATAAGCTGTCTCCATTTCAAATTTCAAACAGATCCGTTCAGTAGTTTATGCGTGAAAGAATAACAAACATACATCCATTCATCCATCCATCCATCCATCCTTGTTTCCACTCATATTTCCTAGAGCGTTTTTATTTTTGATTGCGTACCTACTCCAATATTGATAGTAATTGTTTTAGAGCGAACTACAGTTTCACCAATATATCCATTTATGTTTCAGTACACCTTTTAGGTTCTAAATAAATCGTGTTAGTCTACGTAATTTGTCTGCCGACAGTTCGACAGTAACCCAATGTGAGGAATTCGAGAGAAAGGATAATATTATGTTTGTTGATACCTAATATAAATTCCGTTAGGCATATATCTACTGCACGGTCACCATAATGTGAACGAAGCAGTATGTAATAATATATATACTGCTTTAGTAGTTGGTTTATTTGTGGAAACTTTGGTGATTGATTAGTAACAATACCGTAACTTCCGCAAAACTATTACAATATGCATAATCTATTTTGAATCTCTCTAGAACGCGCATACCTAAGTGTAAATTTACTTGTACCATAGAGATTTGTATGGAAAAAAAAACATGTTGACTATATCGAGTTTTATTTTTGAGTGAGTCAAATAGAACTACTTTTTAAACTTTTTTTAAACACTTTAGTTTTCTTTCGACAAATGGTGATTCTGGAACAAATAGGTGTTCTTCTTCGGCAATACCTGCGCTCCACCTCTCAAACAGAGATGAATATTCCTCGTGGAAGTTCAAGATGAGAAATTACTTGATCCACGAAGATTTGTAGTGCACAATAGATGGGTACGGTGAAGGAGATAACACTTCGTCTACGGTAAAAACTAGGAACGATCAGCGGGCCCTAGCAAAGAGATGCTACAACATTTTTTAGAAAATCTTTTGTAGCATCCACAAAACCAATGTATGGTATTATTTTTTGTCTGTTTGTTACATAATACACACTGGACAGGTTACGATTTCCGGGTGGTATTAGTTAAATTTTTATCCATAATAGCCTCTAAAAACACAAATACCACAAACAGTCTCTCAGTCTCTCAGGGAAAATTTAATTATAGAGGCAACAAGGATGGATAAAATTCACTACAGTGTTGATCGTATTTTTATTGCTCAAGCAGTTCAGGACAAAAGGGTAGAGGAGGTGGATTTCATTACAAGAAACTGAAGAATCAGAAGCGATGATGAACCAGCGGTAGTGACGTCAAGTTCATTCGACCCGTGTTAGATCGTGAGTTCGAATACTACAATGAGCTTGAGATTTCGGTCAAGGAAAACATCGTGATGAAACTGCTTGGTGGTAGGGAATTTTCTAGTGCCCGCCTTGATAACTAACACCCTCAAGTTAAGAATCTGTAGGTAAGCACCTATTGGTGTGTTTCTGAAACCTTAGAGTGGTGACTTGTGGTCAAACGCTACCCTGTAAAAGTGAAAAAAAGAATAACATTTTCAGTACATATGTAATAACAGGCAGTAATAGTTATTTGAAACAACTACAGAACAAAATAGCACAACGAATCCCAGTTTTCAATTCACAGCGGTGGCGTTGTTTGCGTGACGGTGGTGCGCGGGTGTGCATTGTCTTTAGCTGGTCCTTGTTTCATTACGCTGTGATTTTGAAGTGCTGGGTATATTTTTGTTAACAATAACAACACGTAACACGCGCAGGAAATGCTGTGAACAGACAGAACAGAGGATTCTAACCACTGCGCAGGCAGAGCAGCTGGTATACGCTGCGATAAAAGTAGGTAAGCATTAGGTATAGTATAAGAATATTTAGGGTGTCTCAAGCCAAGGTTAGTTACTTGAATTGAAGTTAAACAGCCTATATAGGTATTATTAAGAAGATGACGCATTTTTTTTTGTAATTACAAATGTAAAAAACCTAAAAACAAATATATCTCTAGAAGACTTCGTAGTTGCAACAATGTAATTATTAAGATAAATAATACTTTGTAATTTTTTTGAAATACTGCGTTGATTTATTTGTAACGATTTATTTACGTTTTTGTTACTCGTAGATTGACGTGAGGTACCTACCTCCGCCTGTAGGGTGAGGTTGTTGATGGCACATTCTTATCTAAGCACACAGAAAGCAGAAGTCGCCACTAAATATCTGATATAGGTACTCGTACAGCGACTTTCTCACGTACTTTCTTTCTGTCACGCTCGCGCGGTGTTATGATATCTTTTAGTTTTTGCAGCGATGTCACGCCACAGTCCGAGAGTATAGGTAGGTACTGTATCGAAATACGATTGTGTACATTTTCTATTGTGGTTCATTGCCATTGTGACCAATCGAAATTGCGCTCCCATACGACCTAATCGCTCAATCTCCGGCCCGCCAGCAATATTGCCTTGAGTAATGTGACCTCTGCAAATAAACTGGCGACGTTATTACTATGATAGCCAAACACTTCACTTGTTGATGGATGTTTGTACCTAATGACTGTTTTTGTATGCTGTTAAGCAGTTAGCTTGGATGTAGAGTACAAATACAAACTAAGCTTACTGTCCAGGGCACATATGGTCGAAAATAAACAATTCAAATGCAAGTATAGCGCGATTATCGTTCCGTTTCTTCCGTTTCAGTCCATATATTAGTAGAATACGTACAGTGTGTATGTTATCACTTTAAAATGTTAAACTAATCTACATGATATTAAAACAGGGGTTTACTTTCGAGAAACTGAAATCGTGGAGATAGTTCCGTATTCCATGCAGACTTATTTATAGGACTTTAGACCTATATTCCCTATTTTTTGAATAGCAGCTTGATTTTCGTATTTTTCATAGTAAACAAATGAAATTAAGTATTAAACAAAAATCACGTGTAGGGTAAGGCTACCTTGTTGAGTGCTGAGTCGAGCGAGTATAGCAAGTAATAGTATAAAACAAACCCATGTCTAACTAAGCTATATTAAAGCATAAATTTGCTGTGAGGGATCGCAAGAAGGATAAATACTATAATAATTGAATTGTTGACAATATCAGAAACTGACTAAAAATTTACTGAGATGGCACAACAACCCAAAGTGACTTTTGGACTCCGATAATAAGGATGCCATTCCGGTCTATCCTCCACCTCCTTCCTGCCAGTCCTCCACACGGAGTTCGCGCAAGTCCTTCGTGTCTTCGTCTTTTCAGCTATACCTGGGATGGCCGACTGGGCCTCGGCCACTCGGCTGCCATATGAATACTCGTTGGACAATATCCGATGTAGTTAAAAGTCTTTTCTAAAATAAGATTATTTTCAAAACGAGCATACCATTTTTTATGTGTAAACTTCCCCTTTAGATGATAACATTATGCAAATTAGACTTGACCCGGCTGAAAATATGTGATTATGCGCATAATTATAGGAAGAGGTAACAACTTAACACATAGTAATTAGGTGCGCCACTTGGTTAGGTACCTACTTTAATGGAAGCTTAGATACATTTTTTCGTAAGAAATGTATGTGATACATATATTTTTAAAATAAATTCCTTTATTTCAATATTTACCTTTGTTTTAATAAATTGGTATACAAAGCTGTCACAGTTTTCCCAAATTGACCAAGTAAATTTAAGTGTTTGAAAAAATTTGGTACTTATGTGCTTTATAAACATACAGATTACAAATTAAAAATTGTTTATTCGCTACCTATCCTATTAATTGTAAGTAAGTTAACATCAAAATTATAAGTTTTTTTTTTTGGTTTACTGGTAGTTTTAGTTCTAGACAGAGAATTTTAAATAGAACTTTAATAGTTAACTGAAAGAAACCTACTAAAATATATCCGTTGCTCTATTTTCTGTTGTTACATAATAAAGCATTATTAGTTATCCCTCAATTTTTTGCGAAAGAGATTTTAGTCTTCGAAAATGGTCGATGTTCGCATTTGAAACTGCTAGACGATTCGCCAAATTTTGAAAAAGTATTTTTTATTTCTCGTACGGTCCCGTAGATACTTATACCTAACTAATATTATAAACGTGTATCTTCAGTTCTATTATTAATAATTAATTTCATCTAGTGAGTCAACGAACATTTACCGTGTAATAAAAATTGCTCTTCTCTCGCAGAGACTTTAATTGGACGGGTCGCTCTGCGAAATGGAACGGAAGCATATGTACCTATGCTCTATACTTCTAATTTTTCTGCAGAGCGGAGCTCATCTCCTTGCAGTTTCCCGTTGGGAATTAGAACTATGGATTCAAGACTGGCTGTATTATGACTGATGAGACTGGAGTCAAATGCTTTACTATCCATCTATATGTATTGTTGTTGAAGCAATGAAACCTCTTTCAAAATTAATTGTCGAAAGAAAACTAAAGTGTTTAAAAGGAAAGTTTAAATAGTAGTTCTATTTGAGCTGTCACTTACTCTAAAATAAAACTTGATATAGTCAACATGTTTTTCCTTAAAACATATGCTTTTTCCTAAAACAACACGTTATCAGCACGAGATTGTATGGAAAATTCAAATAGATAATGTTTTCTTGGTGTTGATATATATATAATATATTTATTTTCAGTCTGTAAAATCGTTGTTTTGAAAGTTTTTACAATGACGCGTAGTGGTGATTCTGGAACAAATAGATGGTCTTCTTCGGCAATACCTGCACCCACCTCTCAGACAAAGGTTTGTGGTGCACAATAGATGGGTACGGTGAAGGAGATAACACTTCGTCTACGGTAAAAACTAGGAGCGGGCCCTAGCATAAATTTGCTTAACAGTAGACGGCTCGGCTATGACGCATGTAAGGTGCGCAAAGACTGCTCTTGAAGCATGGAATGCTTTACAAAGTGCTTATGAAGACAAAGGTATGGGTAGAAGGTTGTCCTTAGAGAAGAAACTGTATAGATTAACCCTAGATGATTTTGAAAGCATAGAATTGTATATTATGCAGTATTGAGCACAGCTCAAGATTTGGCTGACATAGAAAAAGTCATAGAGGACACGTCGATAGTTGCGATTTTATTAGGAGGTCTCTCTTCTAGATATGAGCCTCTAATAATGGCATTAGAAAATAGCAACTTGGAGGTGTCAACTGATTTGGTCAAAAGAAAACTGCTGAATGAAATGTCTAAAAGCGATGCTTCGAATAGAACGAATAGCGCGCTTGGTTTTTTCTTCTGATAATGCAAATATAGACAAATGGTGAGGTGGTTCTACATGGTTCGGCTGATGGTGGACTGCACACTCTAGATTGTACTACTAATTCCCTCCAAAGTAAGGCGTACGATGTGCACTCTGACTCGTTAAGTAGGTACCAATTATGGCACAAACGGTTAGGTCACTTGTGTCGCATAAGTATGGACCAATTGAAGAACTCTCACATAGGAATCGATTATACAGAAGTAAACAAATCAAGTTGCTTTGCGTGTGTTGAAGATGATTTTTGGAGAATGATTTACCCTTATTTTATTGCTTCAAAAGGCGCAATAAAGGAAAAGTTTTGTGCTTTCCAAGCATTAATGGAAAGGCAAACTGGTGCTCTAATCAAAGTTTTGAGGACGGACTGTGGAAAGAAGTATGTCAATAAGGAATTTTCAGAATACTTATCACCATGGACGTACGAAGCAATAAGAATATAGATACAAAATACCATTTTATAAGAGAAAAGGTATCTGACGGAATTATAAATGTAGATTACGTCAGATCAGACAGCAACTATGCTGATATATTGACAAAACCTTTAGGGCGAGTTGCACATTAAAAGTGTGCAACTGGATAAGGTTTAGGATTAATATAGGTTCTTTTATATTGGTTTTATGTATTTTTTGGAGCTTTCATTGAGGACGGATGTTGTTGAAGCAATGAAACCTCTTTCAAAATTAATTGTCGAAAGAAAACTGAAGTGTTTAAAAGGAATGTTTAATATTAGTTCTATTTGAGCTGTCACTTACTCTAAAATAAAACTTGATATAGGTGTCGATTCGGTTTTGCATTCTCTAAAACTAAACTAAGTTTGACAGGTCTAATAGTAATGCCGTCCTTTTTTACTTCAGTGGTTAGAAAAAGATAGCAATACCTGTCAAATTTAGTTTAGTTTAGGAGAATGTAAACCCGAATCGACACCATTGTCAACATGTTTTTCCTTAAAACATATGCTTTTCCTAAAACAACATGTATGACATACATCAAAGAATCAAAGTCCTGATAAGTGACAGACAACGCACAGACTAAACCGCTGGTCGTAGAAACTTGAAATTTAGAGGGTATCTTGGTCTTGAGGTGTATGAAGGGGTGTAGGTACGAAGCAAGACTTTTTGAAATACAACCCTCAAGGGGATAAAGATGGAAGAAACCCTTTGTATCAAAGTCCTTTGATTTTAAAGTAGCTCTGAAAATTTGTATTTGGATAGTACATCCAAAATGAAAAATGACGTGTACAATTTTTTTAGGGGTGATTTAAGGAGGTGAAATAGGGATGAAACTTTGTATGAGAAGTTCTTTCTTTTTTGAAGTGATAAAAATTGACATGAAGAAAGACAACATAAATACTTCCATCAAAGAATCTCGGCAATGTTTTAGACAATAACGCATTTACCTTTCACCAGTGTTGTTATGTTTAGGTAGGTACATACGACATGTGCCACACCAATGACATTTCGGTCATAATAATATGTTAGATCACCGTGGTCTTCTCGTGCAGTGTAAGCGCAGGCTGTAATTCTCGGCATAATTATTAGTCTGAACAATGTCGAACCTTTGTTAGCGCCGGCGTCCCGTCAGCCCTCGAACCAAGTGGCCTGAAGCGTGATGATAGCAAGAGGCGCCCAGTGGGATGTCTTTGATTCCTTGGCGGCGTTTAGTTTGGAATGTAACTTGTGTAGATACTCTGGTGCCGTCGCATCTTCTAAAGACAGATATTTGGGCTGGCGGCGGTGCAACAAAGGCAGGCAGAAAGCCTGACACGGTGCAAATATATATATTTGTGTCTTTTGGGATGGAAACTTTTGATCCGTTTTGTCCTTTATTAACGCCTTTATTTTTTGCCCAAACGTTTGATAAAGGCGACTGACTAGTGACCGAAGCTCTTGCTCCTATTATGGACAAAAATAAGCATTTAACGTGGCAATGTTGCTAGCGTGTTTTTTGTTACTGGTAGAAATAAAATACTTTTTTCAAATGTTATATATTATATGAAGTTTTATCTTTTACCACAAGCATAACCTTAGTTTCTAGATTTTCATCTTGAAATGTTCGACAATTTTTGCATTCCGTGGTGTAAATGAAAATGATATCAAACTTGGCCTATAGTAATTTTACTAAAGTAGGTATCGAGATCGGACTGAGGGAATCTTGGTTGTTCCCCTTTCGAAATATAAGCATCTATGGACAACTAAGCCAAAAAAAAAAACTCTTGCTTTCGTTACGCTATCTACTTATGAAATGATCTACTTAGTTTTGTCCGGTCAACAGGACTATCACAACTGTACCACGCAAAAAGTGGTTTTATATTACTAAAATGAGATATTTTAGGCCAGGTACCTATTACATATTTATATACAGTGCAAGAGTTTTTCATGTGGGTATGGATAGCACCATACGAAACTTGTGTGAAATCGCTAAAAAATATCTAAATGAGTCACGATTTTTGACAAATCCACTTCCACTTCCTTAGCCGGGAATCGAACTAATTGATTTTGTGAACATCATATCCGTGTATGATTGCACTAATCAATAGTGTTGGTGGACTTATGTTATAAACCAAAACTCTAGAGTAGGAAAAGCCAAAACTCGTACATTAACTACCACAACCACTCTCTTTATGAGACTCCTTTTCTTCATTAAAGAAAGGTATATTTAGAATCGTTTTTACAATTGTTTCAGAGAACAATTTAGGGAATTTCAATGGGGGTTTTTGGTGGAGGTAGAAAAATTGCTCACGCTTTAACACGCATTCAAGCGTGAATTCAATGGATGGAAGAATTCCGACAAGACGTGACGTGGGACGTAGTGAGAGTACACGGAACAGTTTAAGTCCCGCGTTATGGTCATCATTGTTTTACCTTAAGGTCAGTTTTTCTCTATCGACGGATACTAATATCATTATAAAGTTTGTAGTTTTTGATGTAGGAGGTAATTTTCAGAGCTACTGATCCGATTTTGTAAATTGTGTTACTGTTTCACTTAGGTATGTTTTCTTGTGAAAAAACCCCGTGGGAATCTACACACCCCGGAAAACCCTGAGGAATTGTTAGAACAGTCCCAATTTCAGCTGGTAATTAAAATCATCTTATGAATTCTTTTCATACCTATAGAGAATAAAAAAGGTGCTGTGCTGTAAATATACCGCGGAAATCTCGGAAAGGCATCAACAACACGCGAGCGGCTATCAAACTATTGCCAATCTTACCCGTGCAAAGCTGGGGTAAGGTGCTAGTGTAACATGAAATGTTTTTTGCTCAAGATGGGCCTATATACAAGACTGTAAGCGTGTAGTTAGCAAATTCTGTATAATATAGCGTTGGATGCTGTATTTTTTTTTCCAACGCTCAGTTTAAAAGTGTTTTGATCAGCGTACCGTGACGCGGCGAAATAAAAGGAAGGGCTGCCTTGCATTCAAATTGTCGCGTGTCAAGAAAGATACCACTGAGTAAAATTTCTCCTTGACCCACAATTCAGAGTGGCAATGCGAGGCGACTTGGGGACTTTTTAAGTATTTTGGTAATACCTATTGTTTGCACACCACTTAATGTCGTTTGTAAAGAAATCATATTAGAAATATCACTTTTCTGAAAAGTACTCAAATGCTGTCATCGTCATTGGAAAATAAACCTAATTACAGTGCCACAAACTTTTCTGGCCTGGTGGACAAATTGGAACTACAATAGTTACAGGCATTGATTGCATATATGAAAATATTGAATAGCTTGTGGCTATAAAATTGCCTATACCTATGTATCTACCTATACCTATGTATCTAATTTATTTTTAAATTGTCTTTTTTTTCGTATTACCAATCGAATTAATTGTAGATGGTATTTGGTAAGTTAAGATTTTTATACCTTTTTGTTTTTTTACCTACTACCTTAAAAATTCACTATATAGGTAATATGCTTGCAATATCACATATGGTAGACTCCTAACAACTACAGCAAATTGTTACTATAAGTATCCCGTATGTACCCTTTTCATCGCCCTTCAGTTAGTAAAGCAAACACTGCTGTCTGGGTTTGTCTTATATGCGGAAAGTCCAGAGGACTAATATTGACCCATTTCTATCTATGCGTTATTACCGTTATGACCGATCGATTCCTGGCTTTATCTAATATTTGCGCTTTACCTTCTGTTATGATACAAATTAGATTTCATGGTTTCATAGATACCGGTAGTCCATATAGTATCACTAACTGATTGAAGTAAGGGACGAAAGCCGGTGATACAGAAAAAAGAAAACAATATCTTTGTTATAAAACAATCATCCTTATTTTCCCTATTCTCTTTAGATACCTAGTACCGTCACCGGCTACTGCTGTAGCACGCTCGCCTAACGCCTGAAATTAATAATCGATCCTGATCCGTTATCCGCGGTTTTGTATCGATACGTCATGTCATAATATTCCACTTTAGTACTAGGGCTTGACCTATTACTACTGTCTGTCTGTCTATCTTTCACGCCTAAACAACTGAACCGATTTAAATGAAATTCGGCACATAGATAGTCTAGAGCCTGAGAAAGGACACATACGCTACTTACTAACGCGATAAACTGTAGCCCACGCAGGTAAAACTGCGGGGAATAGCTAGTTCTAATATAAAACCACCTGGACCATTTATGTCACAAGTTGTGACTCACAACATAATTAAGAACTGCCAATTGCCAATCTAAAACGAATTGCTTTAGCGTAGCGTTAGCTAGACCAAGCGAGACAGCAATTGATTTTAGGTAGTATAGGAAAGAAGATTTTAAGTTAAGTGTCTACAAGCTTACAATTTTTCCGGGAGCATTAATAAAGAACTTACTGAGTCTGGAGAGTTTAAAGGCATCCGCAGTGTTGATGATGTCGACGTTAAGTTGAAAGTCGAGACGTGACCGGTTACCGAGCTGCTGCACCATTCCGAATTTGAAAGCATTTTGAATCTCGTCGGTGTGCTGCTCAAAGACGACACCTGCAACAAACATAACAATAAATTAAGGTTGGTATTTGTCGTAAAATTGTGATAAAGATGCTTTTAGTAGCGACCTCATTGCGAGTTGGAGAACTTCACAGCTCACCATGGTACTAAGTACAGCCTCTCAAATAATAATCCCACAGAATATTTCTTTAGTGAATCCGATATTGTTATGAAGGCCCCACAAAACTCGGACGTGAACCAAATAGTACGCATATTAAATAATATTCGCCCCATCGTCCACCGCTCTTTGCTTGTTTCAGTTATCGTTATCATACTAATTGAATGGTATCGCGGTGGCAAGAGCCGCTTATGTCAGTCACCGCATCGCTCTGGAAGCCGCACACAGCGCACAGAGAGCTGTGAGTGCTGTAATCAAAACCGTGCTGCGACGCGCTTTGTGTCCGGACCCCAAAAGGCTATGTTAGGTATTTTAGCCTGGAACTCAATAGCCTTACCCCACATGCGGCTGATGCAGATCCGCGATTACGTTGAAGATATCACGTTATATTATAATCAATGTAATACATGTATGCAAAATATAGCTCGAAAGGCCTATAATATTATAGGCTATAATAATCTATAATATAAAAATGAATCGCAAAATGTGTTGGTAAGCGCATAACTCAACAACGCCTGAACCAATTTTGCCAATTCTTTTTTTTTAATTATTTGTTAAAGTCCAAGAATGGTTTTTATGGCGAGAAAAAATCGAATAATTGCCGGGAAAACCCTAAAAACTGCCCTTTTCTTTTTCCCGTATAAACGTTTTCTAACTAAAATGTACCAGTCAATTTGAACTTTAATGCCATACCACAAAGTTCAAGTGTTAGTGGAGAGATTCCGAGAAGGCAAAACAATTGAGTGACGTAAGTATCGTATAAACATTGATGTCTATTTTCAATAATATAAGGGATTCTTACTAAAACTCCAATAATGTGTGTATTATAATTTTTTATGTTTTTTTGGTTAAATACCCGTACGAAGCCGGGGCGGGTCGCTAGTTAATTTATAAATAGTGAGGAAAACGGTTATGGAGACTATATTTTCCGGTGTGTACCTATATTATTTCTGTTAAAGAAATCAGTTAATAATATTGATAATTTCGATAATTAGGTTATGATGCAAAATGGTCATAAATAACTCAAGTAAGATCTTGTAATTCCGGCTTATAACTTTCTGGCTCAACGGATTTAGATTAAAGGTACAGATAGATAGATTAATTAGGCTTCGGAGTAACAACTACATGATTCGAAATATTTTTCAATCCGAAAAATGCAAACTAACTGCGAGAGAACATTAAACCCACGAGTTATAATCGTAGGGCGTAGCTATAATGAAAAAGCATGAAAATTCGTGAAAACTTATCAATGGTAATCCGAACCCAAAAAAATATGTAATTTTTCCTTTGCCCGTTATTTTTGTAGTCCAGAACCAAGCAAAGGGATTTTATAAAAAAAAAACACAATTATGCGGACCTGTGCTCAATGCTCATAGGGATGGTGAATGAACAACTGACCAACTGAGAGCGCGTGAAGAAGAAAGGTGGCGACCGTTTACTCTATACATAATAGGTATGACATATTGTGGTCCGCTACTTCCTTCCTGGATTTTATAAATAGAGCGTATTTTTTTAATATGCTAAGTTTATGCACTATAAATTGTTTAAACTAGGTAAGTATGTACCTACTATAAAATATGATAAATTATTTATTTTTTATGGAACCTAGAACCCTTCAAAATCTATGAGGAGTAAAAACAGAGAACACTAACCTCGCTATTGTGAGGTAAAATCAGCCCGCGGTGAAGTTGTCCCTTTCGCTTAGTTTCAGTTTACGAAGCACAAAGTGCAACAGCAAGATATTTATAACATTGCTATTTTTCAAATTTCTTTGTGCAAGCTTTTTCTCCTAAGTGAGTATATACCGACGTACTCAACTGTACTTAGCTACTGGGTACGCCGTCTGCTCTTTTCTCTGGTCTGGAATCTCCCATCAAAACAATTGTTTGTTATTCTTTAAATTTCGAGAAATGGTACAAAATGGCTTCAGTACTATAGATAGATAAGAAATGTTGGTAGTATGCGGTTATTGCCTTAATGTAATTTAGGTTCATCTGAATCCGGTATCCGAATACTAATGATTTAACAAAACCTTTGGTTGTCCATTGGTTTATGAATATAACTAGGGTGTGTGGGTGGCATTCGCAATTTATTGTTTTGCAAGCATACGCGTGGGTATAGTATTCCGGTATGGAATTTATAGCTTTAGTCTGGATGGAGAAAAATATGGATTTATTGGCTGAGCTTTGCAACAAATCGTTATTGCTTTTAGAAGTATGATACACATTATCTACTTATAAAACGTAAAACATTCTTATGTGACTGAACAAACCTTTACATTTATCTGCCTGTGACAACTACGAAATCAGTGCAAAAGATTTATTTTGTAATTGTGTTAAATAATCTCTTCTGGTTTACCCAAAAGGTCGATTTACATCAAACGAACATAGAGCTAGAGCTAGAACAAGAGCATTCTTTCGTAATCTTTTAGTGTAAACGAAAGCTAGAGGTATCGATTTACATCAAACGAACATAGAGCTAGAGCTAGAACACTAGAACGCTTTGATGAGACCGCTCAGTGGCGCGAGCACGTCCGAACACGCTAGAAGTTCTAGCCTAGAACGCTCTAAGCAACTGTTCGCGCGCTCTTGCGCCGTTTACATCAAGCGAGCGAGCATTCTTAGAATATTCTATAGAATCTTTGCGAACGCACTAAGAACAACGAAGGAATGCTCAACGCCTGTTTACACTAGAAGAATTTGCTGTAGTGGGGATAGAATGAGCATTCGCTCGTTTTATGTAAATCGACCTTAAGACGGTGGTGTAACGAGTTACACTAAACAAAAGAAAAACAATGCATAAGTTTTTAAACTGTTTCAAGACAATATACGACATTTTTATTCGTAATATCTCAATAGATATATCAATCAATCCTTTACTATTTTGATTTTAACGTTTATAAGATGATGGAATAAACATAATTATATAGCCCACCTGATGCTAATGGCTTGCGTACACCGAATCCGTCATCGGCCGAAGTATGCTCGGGCGTCATCGGCCGAACTCGGCCGATCAAATCAAACGTAAGTAAATGAAAGAGAGCGCATACACTGCTACTATACCGACGTCGTCCGATGTCGCCCGAAAACGGACGATCAACTGACGAGTCCGAACGTGTTTGGATTTTTTGTCAGTTTTACCGGCTTCTTTTTGCTATCAAGTCGTTATTTGGATCAAGAATGGAAATTGAAAAATTAATTACTTGCATTTATAACAGACCGTCACTGTGGGACAAACATTCAAAAAGTTACAATAATCGAGATATTGGAAAACGTCTATGGGATGAAGTTGCTTCAGAAATGGAAGTACCGGTGGAAGTACCGGCTGCAGTGTATTCAGTTGAACGTCCGAGTTACTCGTCCGAGTAGTTCTGTCCGCCATCGGCCGACAAAATCGGTTTTGGTGTACGCGTACCATAAGCGGTAACTATAATTTTTAACAACAAGTAACCTGACCGTTACCTAGATTACGTCCACCTAAGGCATAGCAATTTATAGCAATTAATAGAGAGAGAGAGAGAGAGAGAGAGAGAGAGAGAGAGAGAGAGAGAGAGAGAGAAAGAATTTATTCAGGAAAAGACTGTACACAATAAAGAAACAAAAAATAAAGAAACGTACAAAAAAACAGTAAAATTGTAGATAAGTGTAGTATATTACGTGATGGTGCGAACACTGCTGCTGTGTACAGTGCCTCCCAAAAAGGACTTGGCTCAGCATATGCTATGGACGAATCCACAGCGCTGATTTTCAGCCAAGATAATACTAGTAGAGTCGATAAATTAATTATTAGCAGTTAAGAATATGTAAAAAATAAATTAAATTCGAATATGTAGGTATATTGCAAATTAAAAACAACCAACATTTTTAGGGGTTTAGTTGTTTTTTAGTATAGTTCAACCATATGCAATAGATTTCTATAATAAAGTTAAAATACCATATCTTAATCTCTCAGAAATATCGTACAGGGATTATAAGCATTCTTTTAATTGGGTTAAGTTTAAGAGCTAATTCATCCCAGCAGGCTATCGAGTTTAGGTCAAGATGTCTGATGACTTAGATGCTGGAGGTTCTTCTCTTCTGAAGTACCTACCCCTTTCCTAGTTCTGCTAAGTCAATTCTCAATTGTAGTAACAATAACATTTTTGTTATTTGTCACTCTTAACACAGTAGTAGAAGTAGGTAAGAAAAACTCTTAAGGGGGGCTTAGAATTTAAAATAACGATAAATGGATGACCAATTATACCCACATCAGCATGAGAAACATGATCCTAACGGAATAAAAAATACTCCTCAATATTTTAATTATGTCAACGACGTATAACAAGATAACTTTTATATCACTTTTATAAAGTGCCAATTATTGAAAACGGGAAAAGTTTTATGAAATAGCTCTTTCCTGTAAAAAGCGCTTTATCGAAGGATTCTAATATTTAACTAATAAAATTTGAAATATTTCAAATTGGATAGGTGTAAGGTATATTTTCTTCTGTTAACAACATAATGAAACAGTTTTTAATTAGGTTATTGAGTTTTTTTTATACTGTGAACTAGGAGGTTCAAAAAGAAAACATCTTTATAATTATAAAAATCAATTGCTATTTGTTAGTAAGTTAGTACCGCTAAAACTCGAGAACGGCTGGACCGATTTGGCTAATTTTGGTTTTGAAATGTTCGTGGAGGTTTAAAAGGTGAGAAAAATTAGAATAATTGCCGGGAAAATCCTAAAAACAGCGCTTTTCTCTTTCCCATATAAACGTTTTCTAAATAGATTGTAGAGTCAATTTGAACTTTATTGCTATTTAATAAAGTTGATTGTTTTTTTGATTTTTCGATTGAGGCAGTACGAAGTCTGCCGGGTCAGCTAGTGCCTTACTAAATACTATACCTACATAGTAGGTACTCGTACGTATTAAGTCTTTGTATTAAGTAACCAACTTAAGTTGAGAAAATAAGAGAAAAAATGGCGGCATCTTAAAAACATGGGACAACTAGCGGAAAAATATCATGAATAGAGGAATCTATCAACCATCGTAAAAAATACAAGACCTCATTAATTTCCTCAGGGTCCAATTAAGTACGCTTCCTTCTCTGGATTATTTCCATCCTAGGAGGCTGTCGGGAGCAATCAACACAAGTTCTACACTTGTTTTGTCTCCAGCTTCTTTCTCCTTGGGCTGTCGACCAGCGTGACCATAAGGTGCCTTACCGCACCAGCTTGAGAAGCGATGTAGCTCTACACCACCAGCTTGTTATGATCAAAGTAAAACTACTGCACAAATTCAGAGATTATTTTAACTTATGTGATATATATTATTTTTTAGTCAAAACAGTCACTAGTCAAAATATATTTATTTAGTGCTAGGACGATGATTTTATTTTTTTATTTTTTAGTAGGATGATACAACATGGGATCATGACTTTTAAACGTCTAACTTAAAAATAGCTACGCCTATTGGAACCTCCTTACGCCGGTAAATGAACAGGCAAGAAACGATTTATTACTGATTGAAATGAAATTTAGTACCTACATAGATAGTTTGAACCCTGAGGAAGGACATAGGATACTTTTTATCGCAATAAACTGTAGCCCACGCGGGTGAAACCGCGGGGAACAGCTAGTATTTAAATAAAATAATATTAAGATATAAGGTAGGACACGATGTTAAATAAGCTTGTTTGAATATGCATAAGTTTTAAAAATCATAATACGCGAATCCGGTTCATTAGGCAGTTAATCGATTCATACCAACATTGGCGTGCAATTGGATAATTCTGGACCAATCGCAGGTTGCAAGTAAATCTACTATTAAAAATAATCTGCTGATATATATATATATGTATGTTGTGTTTTAAATTAAATATTTTGTCTGTGACTAGTAAAAAGCAAAGGGGATAACGATAAATATTTTTCTAAAACAGAGCCATTAAAACTTGATGGAAAATTCAGAAAATTCTGAGGCACTTGTTTCGAATTTTATTTCAGACTGTAAAAAGGCTCTGCCGTAAGAAATACGCCGCGGCTTAGTTTTTTTATTGTAACGCGAATGGTATGGGAGCAATGGGAGCTTTTCCTGTTTTTACGTTCACACCAACAGATGCCCTTAATGCTTCGGGTCACTTTGTTTTTAATCCGCTGGGAATTTCCAGAGCTAAAAGCTATAAAAGACTGGCCCCTACTGCAAATGTTTTATTTAAGGAAACAGATTATTATTTTATGTTGATTTCTTACATTACATAACTTTGTCAATTGTAATTAATTCTTAAAATAACACAATTTACTAGCCACTAAGTTTAATAGCTGCATTCAATTATTAGAGTTCTTTGTATTCTTGTCTATGTGGTATATCAATATAAAGTTCATCAATCTATTATATGAAAATGCAATGTACCGTTCTATTGGTTTCCGTTTTTTTCATATTCTACAAAAAATAAGGTCTTATTATTGCTATCAGTATAATATTATGAAATACATGGTATGAGGTATCCTCTTTGTCACTGCAGAACTTAGTTAAAATAGTTAAACAGTATAGAAAGAATAGTTCAAAGTGTTCAACCAGTACAGCTTTTTGAATTCTTACAGGGTAGCGTTTGACCACAAGCCACCTGATGTTACGGCTAGATTGAGAATTGGCTTGCAAGTGCCGAATACACTGATAGCATTAGCAGTGCTTACAGATTCTTAGTTTTAGGGTAGCTATTTTTCACACCTTACGTTACCAATTACGTTACTAAAGTTACGTTTCAGAGACAGAATATATATTTAGCACGTATAAGTACATAAAGTCATTGATATTTTGCCTTCGTTTCAGGAGCCATAATCAAATGTAAATTGTAATTGGTTATCTTAATGTAGAATGGCAATTTTGATAGAACAATGGAGATGATATGACATACAACCAAGAATTTAATCGGGACAACAGAAATTAAGGACTTGCAATACATTTTTTTTTAGTAATATAAAATATTACGTGAATCGGAATGCTGATTCACAAAAATGCGTTGAGCTCATTTGATGCGATTTTTTTCGACTTTTCTATATAACTGATTAAGCGACTATAGAAACTAGTGTAAAAACCACTGTGATTATGCGATGTGAGCCTTAAAACTTTTTAGCCTGCACCTTGCTGATATTGGTGTACCTACACAAAAAAAACTTTGTGTTTATTAATATCAGAACAATATACCGTGGTCACAGAGTCTCGGGGTAATGAGCGCAGTGCAGGTCAATGCAAAAACTGCACTGCAAAATTCAAAGCTTAGATTGCACTTTTAATCATATGAAAGAAAGTTGAACATTTAAAAATATGTAGGTAAGTATTGAGATGCTTGCTAAGGAGGTAGATACCTAATAGCGTTAAACAGCACATCTTATAAAATACAATAGAGAATAGGTTAGAATACCGAGGATATTTATTTATAGGATATCACAGAATTAATCAGCGTCATGCAAATAAATGTGGGGTGTACGTCAGAACGGCGTGGCGGCGCCTAGGCGGGCGTCACAGCCTCACCGGAAGCGCCCGTTCTCAACACAACACATCGCAGCTTATTATTATATACTGAACGTACCACACGCAACTCTAGCGGAATTATTCCTTACCCTCGGAACAGGGACAAAACTTCTATCTTCCACGTAATAGACGTCAGTAAAGTCACCTTAAAACACTGAATATTACGACAGTCTTCTCATCTCACCAAAGCACACGGGCGTGTTGCCGATTTTGTATGATGTCTCGTTAATGGCCTCTTTGTGCTGCGTCATCGCTTTAAGCTTCGTTATTGCTAAAAGATTTCATAATCCAACGTTGATAATTTAATATCTTCTAAGTATCTTTTCTACCGCCATCCTATGTAATGCCGGTACTTTAAAGTATCTCCGTGTTCGTGGTAACAATAGTATATGACAAATCAACGTTTTAATCAAGTGGCTGCGTTTGTTGGCCGTGGTAAAATTGCGGCGCAATAAATGCCAACCACTAAAGAAATATGCCTACCACTAGCCCGGCAGCCGGCTTTCTGCGTATAAAATAATATTGGTCACGATACTCAGCCACAATGTCACCTCTGAGGTAAATGTTACATTTCATTAAACATTTCTTTTACTTACACGGCACCGTTTGACCACAAGTCACCTGATGTAAATTGACGATGTGGTAGAAGGTGGTGCCCCGCTACGCCTTGATTAGGAACTGACTCTGAAGTGAGACTGCAGTTTGCTGCAGGAACAAAAGGTGCTTGGCGACAGATTCTTAAGGGTGGTAACGCCACGCGAGCACTAGAAAATTCCCTACTACCAAGCAAAAAATGTCATTGACGTTAGTACGTTAATAAAATCATGTACTTTAAATATTTTTTTACATAAAACAATAAACGGACCACCTGAATGTTCTCCTCAACTGTAGGTCTACCTCGTAGATAAATGACGAATTGATATCATCCTACTAATATTAATCAAAAGTATTTTAATAAATGCGAAAGTTTGTGTGTTTGTATGTGAATGTTTGTTACAACGTATCACTGTAACTACTAAACCGATTTTGATGAAATTTGCAATGGAGATAGCTTAAACACATAGGCTGCTTAGAAAAAAGGTGTGGGATAACTGAAAGACGCGGGTGGAGCCGCGGGGCGCAACTACTTGCTGGTATTGAACTTACCTCCGGTAACACAATAACCATTTATAGTCCTACCCTTCAGTTTCATTGAAATGCTGATATTTTAAGAATAGCGCTCCCAAGCGTTAAGGTCACAGCCTACTCCAAATCTGTGGTTAAGGTGTAATTTTAAAACAAACAGTGGCAAAACGAGAATAGGGTACTTGCACAATTAAATTTCCCCGCAATTAATTTAATCAGCCGTTGTCAATGCAGCTAGCGTTTATTTTCCGCATTAAAGGGATTATTTTGCGTTATCGGGCCGGTAATGTTATCGCACGTGTTGCCTCGGACACCGCTCGGTGGGTATTTTGTAAATATTAAACGGGAAACAGGCACAGCGCGAGTGCTAAGTTCCATACGTAAACAAGGCAACCCTGTGATGCGTTGCTTGTTTTGAAGCGTAGGTATGTACACCTACAGAAAAGAGTATCGTAAATACAAAAACATTCATTAAGAAATTTCAATTTAATTAGCTATTTTTTTACTACCTATGTAGGTAAGTAGATACTAATAGTGGGTGAGTTTTGAGTTAAACTATAAGCTTTTTTTAAAGGCTACCCTTTTTTGGCCACAAGTCAATTGATGCTAAGTGCCGATATGGTCGAAGATGATGCCACGCTACACCTGGATTGGGAACTGGCTCTCAATTGGGGCTGCTGGAACATACCGACAGGTTCTTGGCGCCAGACTCCTAACTTGACTTTATTCGGTATGATCAATAAAAGTTACCTTAAAGTGGCATATATTATGTGTCTTTAGCGATGATAGGTGAGTGGTAGTAACGCGGTAGTGACGTCGACACGTAAATTATGGGCTCGAATCCTACAATG
Source organism: Opisthograptis luteolata (assembly GCA_931315375.2). Lineage (NCBI taxonomy): Eukaryota > Metazoa > Arthropoda > Insecta > Lepidoptera > Geometridae > Opisthograptis > Opisthograptis luteolata. The sequence goes on from OV928033.1 coordinate 10,384,898, forward strand.
GGTTTGAGCTTTCTACAGACAATACAAAGCCTACATAACATTCTACCACAAATATTTCTTAGCGTAGGAATGTATCTGTAAAAAACTAAACATATTCCTGTTAAATAATAAGTGAAGCAACGACAAGTTCTGTTTTCGAGCTAATGTATAAAAGCTATTTGTGAAAGAAATACCAAGCAAATGTCATTTCGTAGAATGGTCGCTCTTTTAATATGATTTCTAGCGTAGTGTAACTTGAAGGTAAGTTACGGAATATTATTTTATAGTCGTTTATCTTTGATAACACTAAATTAATGGTTTATTGTTTTCAAAAGTCAAATTGAAAACTATTGTGTGTACGACGTTAAGATAGCCTCACTGATCTCAATAATTAATCCACCGTGTCTTCCCATTATTCCGCAGGTACCTTTTTCTGGATTAAAATGAAACTTGGTTTGATATAGGACGACAAACATTGGGATGCACCACAAGCACCCTAGAAGAAGCATTACGCGAGTCGCCATTTAAAATGCGTGAACTTACGCGAAAGCTATAAATGAGGATGTTTCATTTACAAGCTGTCAAGTGCAGAAAATACAGGTAGTTTTAAACCATTCACAGACCTCTTTTAGAGAGTAATAAGATCTAAGCAGCCCGCGGCAGCATTCACTTTAACATCAACCTATATAGACCAACAATTTTGTTTTATACAAACTTACATCAAGAATACAAACCAATCCCGTAAAAGATGTTTTTAAAAATTTGTTTAGCTTGGTATGGCGTTATTTACTTTGAAGATTATTTCACGCCAAGGTTCTAAGCGCTGCTGGTGGTGTTTAGCAGATTTTTGAGAGAGGTAGTCACTAATATCAGCATCACGTAATAAGGTATAGGATATAGGTACTTTACTTTTCTAGATTCTAGACTAACAACAGAATGGCAACATAATTTATACTGTTTTATTTTATCTCCTTTTATGTTGTTAGGTTTAGTTATCTATTAATTATTTTTTATTCATTTATAGAGTATTAAATTAAAACAAAAATATATACTATAACAATTAACTAAAATAAAATTATATAAATTAACTAATAGTTATCTATTAAATAAAAAATGCAAATGAAAAGTAGCTATAGCTTCACAAAAATATGGACGTTTCTTAATATTATTTATGTGTACATATATGTACTTTAGCATATATTCTGTGTATTATCTTGTTCTAATGAAATAAGTTTGAACCTATGCCAAGGGTTGCGAGTCTAGTTTATATAGGAACCAGATATTTCCCTATGTTACATTTTGTGTAATTTTACCTTGTAAGTACACAAATGAATTATTGTAGATTTTTTCCGCTAACCCGCAAGGACTATAATAAATCTCGAATAATCCACGACTGTATAATATCTGAATTTCAAGGAGAGACTTTGCTTTAGTTCAAATAAAATTAAACTGGTTGAACAAATCTACAAGCTAGTCCATTAGCTTTGATATTTAATTATACTCTAAAGCCGAAGGAAACCATCGAACTGAAAACTAGAATTATACCTCAATTAATATGAATCGGGTATCGAGGTTTCTCAATACACTTGTTTGTGCTCACAGGAAATGTTTGTTGGTCAGAATAATTATGAGGTCTTTTCGGGGCAACGTTGAACTTCTCTGCAGTTCGTATGAGACCTTTTCGGCCTCGCAGATGTTTTTTTTTTACTACTAGCAGGGGAGCGTTTGACCTCAAGTCACCTGATGTTAAGTTACGAAGACGGCGTCAGGCTACACCTGGATTGGGAACTGGCTCTCAAGTGAGGCTGCCGAAACACACCAATAGGTGCTTGACGACAGAATCTAAAAAGCGAAAGTGAAGTGTGATAATATTTGTCACTGTCATACTCGTAGATAGAAATGTTAACATAGTTTCTTATTCATGCATAACGTGCCATTATACCTTCGACTACATCGTCACTTAACGTCGGAAATGCTTATGGTCAAACACTACACGGTATATGAAAAAGAAGATCTAAGTATATTGGAAATCCAGTCATATGTTATAGAGTGTATAAGTACTTACTTATTTTTTTTACAAAATATGATAATATTATGCTACGAGCACTTTACTTCAGCTTTTGTAACTAGATATGGCTAAAAGCCAATGAACCGATAAACCTACTTCTTTATCTAATTAAGCGTTGTGCCTTACTGAAACTTCACAGGAACTTTGAACTTGGAAAGCTAGGGAGAACTTGAAATATAATCCTTCATAATTGTGTTATGCTTTGTAAATAATTATTCTAAGCACATTGAAAATAGCAAGCCTTCTTCACTTAAAAATAGAATGAAATTATAATGATTAGTGCTTTGAGTTATAGCTTTAGTTATTTAATAATTGTACAAATAAACAAAAACATACCTAAGGTGTGGAGTGATAAATCTTAAGACCCCAGTTCTCAACTCAGGCGTAGCGTGGCATCATGTTTGACCACATCGTCACCTAACAAAAACATCAGGTGAGTGGTGACATGTGGTCAAACGCTAAGAAGTGTAAAAAAAGTTGAAGTCAGTTATAAGATATCTCGTAATCCAACGTCCAACGGTACATTCTAATCTTAATACAATATTACCTACATAACTAAAAACAAATATAATTATGAACTAGATATTAATATGTACATAACTCAGTTATTATATATAGATAAATTAGGATAAATTGGTCAACATCAAGGAACGCTGAGATTTTCTTCTATGAAGTACAAAATGTCGTAACGCCCAATAAATGAAGTCCCTAAACGAAATGCCAACGAGCATTTGTGTATGGCAAACCCAACATAAAATTAAAGCATTGATAAAGTTAATTTTCATTAGTTTTGGCACGTGCAGCCGGTTGTTGTCACAAGTAGCAAGCGGCATTTGCACTGAACGACTATTAGAAGCAATGAACAACACCAGGTATATACTGGTTGGTTGTCCAGAGTGTGTCCCGTATTTTATGGGTTGTCTCCAGTGTTGTCAACGCATTGGATTTTCCACTGGATCTGGTGGTTTGAAATAACCCTTGGGCAAAAAAAGAAAAAAAAAACTGAAAGAAAATGAAGTAAAATTAGCCTTTTTTAGTCTTTCGTTACATGTTAGTCTACAGGATTTGATCTTTAACAGCAACACGACTAATACGTATTATTTTAAGTTATGTAAAAAATAAAAATTGTGCAATAATATTACCAGTGTTTTGTTTAATGCGAAAAATGAGCGATTTCGATTTTCAGCAACGAAAATAGATAAAAAAAATTGTAATGTTACATTGTCAGATTTCTTCCATTGAGCCCGAGACTCCTATCGCTATTACTCTCACTTGAAAAAAATCTCCTTTGTATAGGTACTTACGTGGTGTACAGTACAAAATTAAATGCTCGAGGGTTTAGGTCAGAAATTTTCTATATCTTATTACATAATATAGCCTGGCCATTCAAAGAGGTAATGTCGTCAGTCTCTTGGGCACTCTACCTGCACTCTATAGGCAGCGATTTAAATCAGGTTTTTTATTTGTAGATGTTTAGTTTTATACAGGTAATTTAGTTATACAGGTAACTAACCAACAACGTAATTTGTATTTAGTTTAATTTTCTATCCAACTGTATATATTTTGTTGTTACTTATATATTATAATAAAACTAATAAAATTGTAACTTGATCATGTCTCTAGTAATATTATTGCTATCGATAAAACATATTTACCAAAAGTATTAGCTTTCTGGCTCTTTACCCACACACACACGCGTCACGCTAAAACTACTGGACACATTTCAATGCGACTATGCGACTTTCAAAATTTTAGTAAGTTTTGCTCGGGGTTAACACTCAGGATAGACTATTTTATTCCTAAAAACGAAAGTAAGTTTTATTAATTTAGTAGGTAAAAGGTAATAAATGAGTAGGGTTTCATATTAGGTCGTCTCAAAGCCACGTCTTTAAATGCCCGAACTAATCCGACCAAGTTTTGAGAATATACAATGCCCGGAGGGCATCGATTATTGTTGTGAGTTGTACCGGTGAGCTATAGCAGTTATTATAATGCAGCGAACAGTATTCCAAAAATACAACGGGCGTAGTATAAATTCTATATAAATTCATATATAAATCACTATATAAATTCATTATCTGAATGCAATCCATGCGGGTGCAGCTGTAGTCAGCTTCTAGTTCTAAATAAACTGTTGACACGGCAATTTTGAGCGCACAATTCAATTAGCAAAATTATTCAATTACTTACGGTAACTAAGTCGTGGAAACGACATAGGAGATCTCCTCAAGTTTATTTGTGTTGTTAGTTTAGTTTGCTAGAAACCGCTTCAGATAGCAAACTCTCGAAAGGTGAACTTTTCGTGCATGCCTCTGTAGGGACACATTGTAATTAGATATGTACTTTGATTGTGAGACGCTGTCTTCCCCGCGCCCCCTCGGTGTGGACAGTCAGTCGAGTGCAGGGCCCGTTGCATAGCCCACGTAATGTGATGAATGAATAAATGCGGAGATCGTTCGTGCCGTAAAGCGTGGTATCAATCAAAATCCCTCTCCAAATCTAACAACTACACCCTACACCAGGTAGGTGTAGCAACAGTGGTGACCCCGGACAAAAGTGAACAGTTTTATTTCGGAATTTTGTGACTTTGTTTTTGTTTTTGACTTTGTTTTTTATTAATTTTGGAGAGTGAAAATGAACCCGCCGACGCAAGGATACACCGCACCCGCCGTGTCCCCCGCCAGCATTCCTGTACCCGGACCGTCGACTGCACCGGATATGGAGAAGCTGGATTTAGCCGCAGTATCGCTGAGTTCGAAAATACCGGACTTCTGGAGTGATCAACCAAGAGTCTGGTTCATACGAACAGAGGCTATACTGGCGCCGCAGAAAATGGGAGATGATGCCAAATTCAACATTCTCGTGTCAAAATTGACTAAGGAGGCAATACAACAAGTGACCGACCTATTAGTGGACCCGCCGGCAAGTAATAAGTACGACACATTACGTTCCAGACTTTTGCAAATATATGAAGAGTCAGAAAACAGGCAGATACAGAAGTTGATAGGAGAAATGGAGTTGGGGGAGCAGAGACCCTCACAATTACTACGACGCATGAAAGATTTAGCAAGAGGCAAGATCCCTGATGACACCCTGCGTATCCTTTGGCAAGGTCATCTACCTCAAAATGCGCGGGCAGTTTTAGCTGTAACAGACGCGTTAGACCTGGAGAGTTTATCAACCATCGCGGATAAAATCATGGAGACGACTCGACCCGTGAATGTCACAGAAGTGGCTCAGGTCTCAGGCGACAGGATTTTGGCAGAGATTGCCAAAATAAACGCAAGGTTAAACAACATCGAACGAGAGCGGTCGAGATCAAGGTCAGGACAACGTGACCAGTCTTCCTCGCGTACGCGCAGCAGTTCACAGCGGCGAACTCCAAAGAGCCCGGATTGGCTCTGTTTTTATCATTACCGATTCAAGAGACGTGCGAATAAGTGCATCAAACCGTGTGCGTGGAAAGAAGCGGAAAACTAACCCGAGTGCAGCCTGGGGCGGAAGTCTGCACTATTTCTCCGTCCCACCGCCTATGTATAACCGACATAAATAGTGGCCTACGTTTTTTAGTGGACACAGGTGCGAATGTATCAGTTATACCAATAAAAAAAAAACTGTTTAGTAATAATGTGTGCTCGGACTATAAACTTTACGCTGCGAACGGTACCGAGATACGGACATACGGTACCCAAACTTTAGTGCTAAACTTTCAGTTACGAAGACCTTACCGGTGGACATTTATAACTGCAGATGTCAAGCAGCCTATTCTTGGTGCTGATTTTTTAGAACATTATAAACTTTTAGTTGACGTAAGTGAACGTAAACTCATAGACAAAGTGACAAGTTTAAGTGTTGTCGCATCGTTAGTGAACCACAACGAGCCACCGATTCATACAGTGTATTGTGATCACCCGTTTTACGAACTACTAAAAAAGTATCCAGAAATAACCAAGCCACCGTCGTTTTCTGAACCCTCACGCCATGGAGTGTTTCATCACATCGAGACAACTGGACCTCCTGTATATGCGCGGGCCAGACCGTTACCACCAGCCCGATACAACAAGGTAAAGGAGGAGTTTCGAGTGATGCAGGAGATGGGGATATGCCGGCCGTCAAAGTCTGCCTGGGCGAGCCCGCTGCATGTCGTTCTCAAGAAAAATGGTGAGCTGCGGCCATGTGGTGACTACCGGAAACTCAATGCAGTCACCAAGCCTGACCGCTACCCTATCCCACGGTTACAGGACTTCACCTACATGCTAGCAGGTAAAAAGATTTTTTCAAAGCTGGACATAAACCGAGCCTATCACGCTATCGAGATTGCGCCGGAGGACGTTGAGAAGAGTGCTGTGATTACTCCCTTCGGCTTGTTCGAGTTTAATCGGCTCCCATTCGGTTTGAGGAATGCTAGTCAATCATTTCAACGCTTCATGGACACAAAAGTTTTACAAGGATTGAATTTTTTGTTTAACTATATCGATGATATATTAATCGCTAGTGATGACGCTATTCAACACAAAGAGCATTTAACGAAAGTGTTTGACAGATTCAATGAATTTGGAATTTCATTGAATATTTCGAAGTGTTCTTTTGGCCAGACGAACTTAGAATTTTTAGGCTTCAAGGTGTCAACTGACGGGACACAGCCCTTGGAAGAGAAGGTAAAGGTCATTAAAGAGTTCCCTAAACCTCGGACAGTAGACGAACTACGTCGGTTTTTGGGGATGTTAAACTTCTATAGAAGCCATATTCCAAGAGCTGCATCATATCAGTTACACCTAAACAAATATTTACACGGAGCCAAAAAGAATGATAAAAGTGTAATTGCATGGTCAGAGTCAACAGATACAGCGTTTGAACAGTGCAAGGAAAGCTTACAACGCGCCTGTACATTGTTTCATCCAATAGTAGATGCACCGTTGGCACTCATGACCGATGCATCGAACACCTGTGTGGGTGCAGTATTACAACAATATGTTGACAATTCTTGGAACCCACTCGGTTATTTCTCAAAAGGGTTGTCAGTAGTGCAGCAAAAGTACTCAACTTACGACAGAGAACTTTTAGGGATCTTTATGGCAGTTAAACATTTTAGGAACTTACATGAAGGGCGAACGTTAACGATCTATACAGATCACAAGCCGTTAATACATGCATTTTCTAAAATAGGTACCAACAACGAAATCCCTAGGCGAATTAGGCAACTAATGTTTATCAGCGAGTTTACGACGGACATACGTCACGTAGGTGGTACTGAGAATATTGTAGCTGACGCCTTATCTAGAATAGAGACTGTACTTTGCCCGTCGCCGGTTGATTATGCAGCGTTAGCTGAAGCGCAGTCCCACGATGAGTACGTAACGTCAGGCGACAAACAAGTATCAGGTACCATTCAACTGAAATGTATTAGCTTACCTGGCAGCAACACGAAGGTATATTGCGACGTATCTACAAGCAATGTCAGACCGTATGTACCTCAGTCATTCCGTCGGACTATTTTTGATAGGGTACATAATCTCAGCCACCCAGGGATTAGGACTACACGTAAAATGTTATGTGGAAAATTTTTCTGGCCAAGTATGAATCGTGATGTAGGTTTATGGGCTAAGACGTGTATACGTTGTCAACGTACGAAGGTGCAGCGACACACGGTTTCGGACTTACAACAGTTTCCACCGTGTGGCAGATTTGAACACATACATGTTGACATAGTAGGGCCCCTTCCGATTACGAGTCAAGGCTATAGGTATTTGGTTACTATGGTGAACCGGTGTACCAAGTGGCCAGAGGCATTTCCAGTAATGGACATAACCGCGGATACAGTAGCTAAAGTAGTATACGAAGGTTGGATAGCACGGTTTGGTATTTTTCATCGCATTTCAAGTGACCAAGGACGTCAATTCGAAAGCGCATTGTTTACTCGGTTGATGCACTACATGGGAATAAGTAAAATACGTACAACTCCCTACCATCCCCAAAGTAATGGCATGGTAGAGAGATGGCATCGCTCAATGAAAGTTGCCCTTACTGCGAGATTGAACTGTACGTCGTGGGTAGACGAGTTACCTACTATCATGTTAGGTTTGCGAGCAGCGATAAGGGGCGATTGTAATGTTAGTGCTGCAGAGATGGTTTACGGTCAAGTATTACGGATTCCCGGAGAATTTTTTGACGTAACTAAGCAACCGGTCAGCGACCCCGCCACGTTAGTAGAACGTATTAGGGATGCGATAAGTAAATACAAACCTGTTGCAAGATCGAGTCATAGCAATTCGCGTGCAGTATTCATCCATCCGGATCTTCAAACAAGTGATTATGTATTTGTAAGGCATGATGCAGTACGAAAACCTTTGCAACCGACATATGACGGCCCTTACAGCGTCATACGAAAAGGAACAAAAGTTTTCGTAGTAAAAATTAATGATAAGTTAGCACGTATATCGATCGATAGGTTAAAGCCTGCTTATCTACTGCAAGAAGACAACGAACGAGCTGTTGCACAGAGAGGCACGTCGTGCCCCGTGCCAGTAGAGAACACGAGCACGGAGCAGCAGCCCGCAGCATCAAGTAGTATGGTACCGCAGAGAGGCTCATCGAGCCATGTGCCGCTGAGTAAAGGTACAGCAGGTGCACATACCGATGCTACCAGAACAACACGGAGTGGGCGGATAATACGCACCCCAGTCCGTTTCAACACTTAAATTAAGTTTTTTTTTTGTACTACCTAACAGTTAGTTTACGGCAGAAGCATGTAGTAGGTAGTGTAAAATGTCAAGTTAGAAATATGTAGGAATGTAACTTAGTGTTATATTACATTACTGTGTAAACGATTTATGGGTTGAGGAATATTACATTATTTTATTTTATTTTTTGCATTCATTGCGCACTTACCTTTGTAACTTACCACACGTACCTACCTACTGAATTAAAAAGTGTGTAAAATGGGAAAGTGGTACAGTAAAGAAGAGAAAGACGAGGTCATAATTGCCCAGAACGGCAATACAGAAGCTGTCGAGACGCACATGTCGCAGCAGAGTCTGATGATGGTCATCATCATCAGCCTATTAGCAGTGGTCGTGATATACGTACTGTGGAGAAAGTTCAGGAGGCAAATCGAGTCCTGGCTGCAGTCCCAGATGGCAACCGGAGGAGGTACACTCCCGCCCACGCAGCTCCGCGTGGTGCAGCCGGCGGTGCCTGCGCCGTTTCCCACAGCATAGTGCAGTGTCATAGTAGTAGTAATCTTTCCTAGCCTTGCCCATATTTCGTACATGTTTAAAGTGCAGTGTATGTTAAAATATTTTTTTTTGTGTTACATCTTTTGTAAATCATAACAGTCCTTATGTTTTATAATACGCTAATTGAATGTTGTAGTTTGCGTAAATCCAATTAATATTGTTTGAAATTAAACAACGCTTAATTGTATTAGGAAACAGCATTAATTGTATTCAGTTAGATAAGTATGTTTCTCGGTACCGCGCACCTGACGACACGGCTGGCCTCCGTATTAAGTTACAGCGTCGTCAGCGATGTCGTGGATGGGCGAGCAGAGTACTGCGACTAGTTATGATTATTATAAGTTATAAATAAGTAATGTTCAGTGATGTTCAACATTTTGTTATAATGTAAAAAAATTAAGATTGTGACTGTATTAACTTCCTAATTTTTTTTTCTTTTAAATGGGGGTGTACTGTAGGGACACATTGTAATTAGATATGTACTTTGATTGTGAGACGCTGTCTTCCCCGCGCCCCCTCGGTGTGGACAGTCAGTCGAGTGCAGGGCCCGTTGCATAGCCCACGTAATGTGATGAATGAATAAATGCGGAGATCGTTCGTGCCGTAAAGCGTGGTATCAATCAAAATCCCTCTCCAAATCTAACAACTACACCCTACACCAGGTAAGTGTAGCAACACCTCGAATGAAAGCCCACGAACTTTGAAGTGCAACGTAGTGACGTTAAAATTTTGCACAGCGCACAATGCATCTGGGTTTATATGAAAAAATGAGCACAAATATGTATCCTCTGTCTTTTTTCTACTACAGTAAAAACTCTGTGAACTCCATTGAGGTCTGTACCCGTCAAAAATGTGGAGCAGCGGCAATGACCATAAATCTTCATCCCATACGCTGCAGGACTAAAAGATGTATGTGTGTTAGCGGCGTCCAGGGTTATACCGCTGAGTAAACAGCAAATGACGAATGGTTCAACTATCAATTAGTTTAGGGCCATCGCGTAAAGTTTCTCTGTCATTTAGTTCACATAGTTTGTATGTTGATGTCAAAGACTAAAACAGTTCTTTGGCTTTTAGACGTTTTTGTATGAAATGAAAAAAATCAGTAACATAATTATAAGGATTGACAGAAACTGCCTTATTGACAGAAACTGCCTGCAAATATGATTACCAAAATAACAATCCCACGAATTTATAATGGTGTCCAGTGCCAGGCTTGATCGTCAAACCTTCAAACAGAAATGCTAGCAACCCTAACCTAACCTCGTATTTCACGTGACCTCATCTGTGACAGGTGTGCAATTAGCTGCGATTGCATGTTAAGTAATGAGCTTACCTAACCGCTGTCTCCTTCGCAAAGATTATATATTATGCACACGTGTATAAGATATGACACAGACGGTATGCTCTAGGGAGGCAAGCAGTGGGTTTCAGTGAGAAGTGAATGACTAGACATCAACTGACATCTCGAGTTCGCTTTGACATTGATTCACGAAAGTCATACTGCGAATTTCGAAATATAATTAAGGCCCTGGTTTCAACAGCTTCACCCTGCAGCTGACAGAGGGGATAACTGAACAAAACAAAAACTTTTAAAATTGTGTAAGTAACGCACAAAGACTTCTGTCTGTGAACGTAGCGCATGATATCAAAACAGCAATAATAATTGAGTGTCACCTTGCTGGCTTCGAATAAGAATTAAGTATTTTTTCATTTCTTGTTGCGGAACAATTGCATTCCTTTGTGCTGTGCATATTTGCACTTTTGAGTAGAGCTCGTATTATTTTGCTGTGTCAGTTTGCATCGTCACATTTCCTTCCATGCTAGTGTCTGTTTTCTGTCTCGATTAGGTACTCTGGTTACGTTAACTGCATATGTTTCGACGTCACTTAACTCTGAGAAGCTTCGTTCCATAGCCTAAGCATGTTTATCTTGGAACATTGAGCCCGTATCAGATTTTAATTAAACCACCTGTTAAATCTGAAATTGTTTGAGTTTTCAAATAGGCATCTACCTAAATACATGCAATATTATATGTTAAACCAGGGTAATAAAATATGTTATTTTAATGATATTCTGTACAACGGCAAGCAAAAATGAAAAATAAACATAGCACGCGGGAGAGCGAATTTAATTAACCATTTTTGCTTTCGTTAGCTACTTTCGACATCGTTTATCGGGATTGGATGACCATGCTGTAAGTGCATTATAGACCTTCAAGATGTAGTTTCACGGTTATAAACTTAAAACAGTCATTAATGCATATGTTTTATTAGTATATCATTAACGTTCAAATAAAGTATTTCGCCGTAACTGTGTGCAATCTAAAAAATCTCATTTCTGTAGTCCACGCGAAAGAAGTTTAGAAGAAAGTCTTTCTCAAGAAAAATTAACTTGCTAACTTTGCTTACACGTCCAGTAAGTACGATGCAAAATAAAAGTCAGTGTACATAATTATACTGTTATACAGGAAGAATAAAATTAAATCAATAAATTTAAATTTTTTAATTAGTTGTGTATGTAAGTCGAGAAAATAACAATGTCAATTCAAAAAAAAACAACATACAAAATGTTTGCAATAAAATTGTCATTCCACTAATTGAATGCTTGCTCGATTAGCTACCGATTCAGATCAAGTTTTAAAGCAAACCTTATTGGGAGCTGCAATGATCGCTGGCAAGTCGGGTAATACCTAGCTAGACCTCAACACATAAGTTACCTACTTTAGTACTTAGTTTGCTTACTTCCCAAAAGAGCGCAGAACTGCTAGTCTTTTTATACCTATCTTTTTATCTTCTTTCAGGATTGATTGTCAAATGCCATCAGAAAAATTACTTTGTCGGGTAATGGGAGAATTCCAAGCTCCTTGAAGTAGAGTTTTGCGGAAGTGGATTCTGGCTCTCGTTCCGGCGCGCTTCCGCAAACGGAAGGTGCGCTTCCAGTCTGAGCAGCAAACGGCGGCTCTGCGCCGTATTGCAGTAGCGAATGTAGTGTAGGTACTACAGCGAAGAAGCACGCGCGTGTTAGCTCTGCGAACACCACCGTAGAGTTGCCACTCGACCACTGCGCCGTATTGCAGTAGCGAATGTAGTGTAGGTACTACAGCGAAGAAGCACGCGCGTGTTAGCTCTGCGAACACCACCGTAGAGTTGCCACTCGACCAAATGCGAAACGTCATTATCATCATCATTAGCCGGAAGAAGTCCTTTGAACGCCATCATGAACGGCTGTTAGCCATATTTGCATCCATTGGCTCCCTGCGAATCTTACAACGTTGTCGGTCCACCTAGCGGGGCGCCTACCTACAGAGCGTCTTCCAGTTCGTGGTCGCCACTTGGGAACCTTTCTTCCCCATCGGTTATCGGTTTGTCGAGCGATGTGGCCTGCCCACTGCACTTCAATTTGCAAACTCTGAGCTTTACACCACGGCTTTCAAGGTCTATTGTGGCGTCGTCTTCCATCTTTGAATACCAATGGCATGATAATCTTTAGCCTATCTTTCCAAATGCACTCGGCTCACGTAAACCGCTTTCTGTTCGAGACTGTCACTGTTATTCTTTACATAAGCTATGCCTGTGTTGAAGGGACCGTTATATTCACATAATTGCTTTAAGGCTGTAAAAACCAGACTATTGTTTTTCTTTTGTTTAGTCAGGCTCGTAGCAAACAAGGGTTTAAAACGCAGCACGCTCCACTTCACTTAGGTTGTTATTTTTGCTTTGCTGCTATCCATATCTTTATAAAGTGTCATATACCGCTACCTGCGGAAACCGCTTCATTTTTTCACAAATAGCAATAACTTCATCTCGGCTACTGGAAGGCCATTAATCATATATAATTAATGTCAACTCTAATAAGCCGAGATTGCTCCCCTGAATCACGCCCTACAACGTGTAGGTATGTCTGTAGCAAGAAAATGTAATGTAACTTTACTGCTTTGTCATACCATATTTTGTTCCCTATAATTCAGATTCTTTTATTGTTAACTATTATTACTTGTTGTAAATACGACTATTATTACACCAGTATGAGGAAGTCCATGGTACTCGAAAAACGACGAAAGATTTTGCCATGAATAGGCGCTTGAATAATACATCTCAGTGTAAATAGAGATCGGTCCACTCACAATAGGTGGGAGGCAAAATTGAATTGCTTTCTTACATTTCCAATTTCTCTGCAGACGGAATGTTAATGGTCTTTAATAGAAACGAAAATAAGCCAAGTTTGTGTTTAAGTATTATATTATGAGTCTGAAACTTTGACCCAGTTCAAATGGACGTCGAGTTTGGACAGTGAAGTTCAAAATTGTAGAAATTTGTATAATTATTATTAAATTTTATTAAAAGATGGAAGATAAGTTTAACATCTTTTTTGATAATCGCCGCAAAATAGTTGACAACTATCAGAATATCAATTATCACAATTATGATAATTGACAAGACCTTGTCGAGGAACTCGAGAGAAAGTAATATGACCGCAGATCGACAAAACACAATTTATTCGGCGCTGAGCGAACCAAAACAAATTAAAATAAATTGCTGGGTGGCATTTCAAGCGCTATTTCAAGTTAAAAAAGTTAAATTTCACCATGGACCAAAGATATTTCTATGCCTACCAGTTTACGGTTTCAGAAAACCCGATTAACATTTATGCTCTATGATTATGGTCACTTTTGCAAAAATATTGGTAGGTATGTACAAAAATGACTTTGGTTCGGTTTCTTGTTAATATAATATTATGATTATATTAAGTACTTTCTAGGGATAGATGCAAGATAAAAGACTGGACCATTGTAAATGGTCGTAAAATTATCCGCACTGCCTAAACCTTAAGTAATATCTTAGCTCTCACTCGTAAAACTCACATAAAAACAGAGAAAAGGCCAAAAGAAAAATTATGATTATGAACTATGCTATACAAAACACTTCGCCATGTTTCGTTTATTTTGTAACAAAATATCAATGTTTGCAAATTATGCGCTGGCTGATTTTTCCTTCAGGCAACTACTTCTTAACGTATTCTAACCTTTAATTAGAATTTAGTTGAAACTGTAATTGAATAAAGCAGAAAATTTTTTAACGTTTTCTCTCTATATGAAATGAGTACAAATGGGTACTGAATTTATCACAAAACTACATACAGGAATTATGTTTTTTTTTGTCCAAAAAAGATCAAAGTGCAACGATTTGAAAAAGAACATTAGTAATATCTGGAATACAAAGACAGTAGGTATTTTATGCGACTAAATTAGTCGTCGCATACGCTTATTGACAAAGGTTCATCAAATTCTTCACTAGATGTTTAACGAGGATTTTTTGTTTTGTAAAACAAAACCCTGTGTTTTCACTCACAACTTCCTGTTTTACAATGAAATGCTTACACATATCTTCAATGGTTTCATAACGAAAAGGGATGTTTAATACGTTCTTAAAATTTCTTAATCAATCATCTCTCAGTGTTGTTCGCTCCTTCACTCTGAAAGTAACTCAACATGCATCATAAAGTGACCCTTTTTCTTATATCGTTTACTCTCCTTTGTTGTGTCATACATGTAAGTTATAACGCTTGGCGAAAATCAAATATCTTTTCCGTCTTAAAATTTGAACTTAACATTTATCTGATAAAAACATTGCTAGATCTTATAAAAACAACTTAGTCTATGAATATGTCGTATTTACAATATATTTTGTATAAATAGATAATATTTGTACTTTTCATATAGTTTTTACATTAAATTATTTCATCGTTTTTATTCTATACACTAAAATTCATTTTTTCAAATAGATACCACCAGAAAATAAATCATTTTTATTATTTCAGGCAAACAGCCATGAGCACTACGACAGAAAGACAGTAGACGGCATGGTGCTTAATACCCTATGGAATAAAGTATATACTAAATTCGATGTAAAAAGTAAAGAAAAAGCTATTAGAGCTTTAAGAAAAACAGCAGATTATGAAAAATTATTACTTCATTTGCAGAAAGTAAAGAAAAGTAAGGTTAAAAAACTACTTCATTTAATATCAGAAGTAATCATTACATATATGAGTTAACCAATTTATGTACTTAGATGGTTCAAGTCATTTTTATTTACTACTTTTTTTACTTTAGTAAGTATATAGTATTTTAATATTGACATTAATATGATTTATTTAATGCTTGGTCTATTATAACATTTCTATGTTAAATTAAAAGACGAAAAATTAAAATGTCGGAAGAGATTTTTTGTTTCTATATTTTTTCTCTCTATTATATATAAAGCTCTATAGATGTGTGGGGTGAAAAAAAGCGCAAAATAATGGTAATATGTTTGCAAAGTACCTACTCAAGACTCCCTGAGTATAATGCATTTTAATTTTAAATGTACAAGTCTTTGTTATTTACAGTGAGAGAAAAACGGTTGCACCATTAAAACAGCGGGCACTTTGTAAATTTGTTATTGATGTAAGTATACATGTTTCTTTTCACTTTTTAAAAGGTTTAATTACTCTCTGCTGTATGTCAAGTAGGTAAACATGGTATTACAGCCTCATCTTCGATTTTTGTAGCGCGCGTGTTTAACTTTGTAGTGTTCATTCACATTTAAAGTTTTCAGAATGTAGTACTGTCATTAATAAAATGGAAATTTTAATTTATTTTCTTGTCAAACAATTAATGCGCAAAATAATAAAGACGAAGTCGAAAAATTCGAATTTACTATAATATGTACAGTTTTTTTATACATATGAGATTTTTTACAAAACTGCACAAATGATAACAGGGAAAAGTTTTGAGCTGACCATAGCTAGCGCTACCTGTGAACAGTTTTGTCCCTTAAAGATGACTATTGACTAATCACTCCCGGCTATACAGTCCCACGTCTCACATGACGAGTTTTCGTAATGACATTCACGCTGTATTAGTTACGAGTTCAGCAGTAAACATTTGATTACCTTTTTGTGGAGAGGGTTCAATAGGCCTGTATACACAGATGTGTAAAAAAGTAACCAGATGTTATTAGCTTGACAGGATTCATTTTAATTAAGCAAGTTTCTTGTTTGTCATGTTCACAAGTCTTTTCAAAATGGCCGCCACGAGGCTACCGTAAAAGCTGTGGAACAATACAATTGAAAAATAAGTGATTTCGATAGATAGAAGAACATAGATTTTAAATAGAGAGATTTGCGAAGCGTAATTTCTTTTTGATTATTGTTTTGAAAACTCACAGCTAAAAAAAAGGTAAAAAAAATTATAGGGTTATAAAGGTTATATCCAATTGCAAGATAGTGGACGCTGAGTGGATGATATTACACAGGCATGCCCAACTGAAATTGCCTTTCTAATACTACATCACACCGGGATCACTACTTAAGTAGAAGCCTGAGTGCTAAAGGGACAAAACGTAGTCATCCCATTCAAGTAACAAGATCCAGAGTAGACTGATATAATCAACCCAGACGAGGTGCATACCGGAGTCGGGAATCAACAACATCATTAGTGGTAATAATGGCCTCTACCTTCAAACCTAAAGATCACAGGAATCAGCTGCAGGCCGTTAAGCAAAGTAGGTCTAGTTAAAACAGAACAAGAGACATTGAAAACGCGGGCCGAAACTACGACAGTCACCATCACATTGTGTATGGATTTCTCATACTAGTTGATGCTTTTGGCTGAGTAAAGCGATGATATTAGAGCGACTGTTTATTGTCAACTATGTAATAAAATAAATGTTACAACAAAGAGCGTGGGCACCGATACTCAGCCAAACAATTAAGCAATTAAGTGGTAAGTAATTATTGTATTAGTGTATATTTATTTGACCCTGGATTAACACATTCTTTTTATCCCGGAAAAAGGTTCCTGCGGGGTATTATTATTAACAATATTAAATGTTAATAATAATAGCGTTATTTAGTACTAGGTACATTATTTTTACTAGCACATCCAGAATAGCTAAACTAGCCAAACGTAAACAAATTCAGCCCGTCTGTCTATTACGTTACGCAAATTGATCATCGTCCGGCACCAATGGCCAGTAATGGATACACATTGTTTATCTCAAACATCATGCAGCAAATTAATGGTAAGCATAGCAGTCATTGTCACTACAATGGGAGTAAAAATCTCCTCGTTAGGTAATGGATAGCCACCGCCGTAGGCGTGATTAAATGAAGTGTGTGCAGTGGGTTTGCTTCAGTACAGAGCTAATATGGGCAGTATAGTCATACTCGTAGCTTGTAGTACATGCCAATCAAGCGGACTATTGAAACTGTTGGATGAGGCGTCAAGTGCTAGCGTGCACTAAACCATGCCATGAATTACGTTCACGTGCATACCGCTGCAAATAAACAGCCTTGTTTCAGTCAAATTTTATGTATATTTTTCATTCATTTGCTAACCCTATAAATATATGCTTGGTGGTAGGGCATTTTCCTGAACTCGCCTAGCTCTACCACCCTCATGTTAAGAATTTGTCGCTTCTATCGGTGTGTTCCGGCAGCCTCACTTGAGAGCCAGTTCCCAGTCCTGGTGTGGCGTGGCGCAATCTTCGGCCACATAGTCACTTAACATCAGGTGACTTATGGTCAAACGCTACCCTGTACATAGTAAAGGAAAATAAAATAGGTGTTATAAATGTGGAAATGACAGTCGCTGTCTTTTTGTCTGTTTGTTAACTTTTCACGCCTAAACCGCGGAACCGATTATTATGAAATTCGGTATGGAGATAGTTTGGCTGGGAAACTTACATGGATACTTTTTAACGTGATAAACTATGGTCCACGTGTGATGGTAATGACCATGGCAGACTAAAAAAGTGTAAGTACAGTTTGTTTGTCAGTAACCAAACTTAAGTATCATCGGCAGCACGCTTACATGAAACTTGCAAGCTAAAATCGTTTCGTAGCTTTTTCGTTCTTTGTGCAGAATCAGATTCAGAATTAGAATCTGATTATGCACTAATCAGATTCTAATTCTGAATCAGAATTCAGAATCAGTTTACAGGCAGTGAGAATTTTGATATGTTAAGTTACGCACATTTATAGCCAAGTAGTAATTTAAAGAAAGAAAAAAACTTTCTCGTAACCGGTTCTGGTTGTGCCGTAAGGAATAGAAGTTCCCTGTTGGAAAAAGCCTCTTAGGCCTCTTATAATAATGCATTGTGGTAGCTGTGTATCCCCCAGTGTCGCCTGCATTTACGAAGATTTATCTTAACTATACAAACTTGTTATATGCGAATGCCAGGCGGCCGCGCCCGTAACTACAGTTATCTCTCCTTGGACTTAATATGAAATTATAGCTCACTAAAACAGATTCAGACCATACCAACATGGGGAAGCAAATATTCACAAAATTGTTGAAGGCCGTTTTTTACCCCCGAAAGACAAAGGGTTTGTGGTTGATATTTTTGTTAGTTCGCTAATTATGTTTGCTTATACGTTACTTTCCAAATTAACAATTATTTATTATTATTCAACATGCTTTCATATAGTTAATACGTGCGTACCAAGTAAATTCAATTGTTGTCTTTGATGTTATATGACTTTAGGCAATACTAATAGCAAAGTTTCCGTTAAAAAGTAAAATTTGAGATACTAGCTAGCATCTTAGAAAATTAGAGCGACCTAAACTGTTAGGAGCTAGCAATTTTCAGTCCCGTTAACAGACTAATTCGATTGCTGCATGAACTGCGTTTACAATACTATGTAAAAATAAGAGCTAGGTACAATATTACCAAATCCTTGTAAGTTTTAACAGCAAAGCGCGAGTTGTACTAAATGACCAACGATGACTAGGACAAACTTAACATTGCCGTTCACTGCAAATAATAACTTTGTGATATGTAGTAAATTCGCTTTTGTTTTTTATTAAACTACCCACACGTTTTACTAGTACCGGTCAAAGAGCCTCAAACATTTCGTATTTTGAACGTTCCACGATGAAAAGAAAATAAACTGCATAAAACTTTTTTTTTCATCACGAGGCCCTGTATTGGTTATAGAAGTGTAAAAAAGGTAATACGAAAAATGTAAGAGCTCAAGACAAGCCAGCTACACATTGTTACAACCTAGCACGAGATTTATGAGCCAACGGTCCATTCGACTCAACTGGGCTCCGTGTTTTCGACCCCTGCAAAAGTTAAAGACAGTTAAACTCTACCCTCGACAGTCTATCCCATTTTGGAGTGTTTTCTTCCAATATTAGACGCAGACGTACCTACTTAACGACGCGTTTCGAAAGGGCTTAGGGCGGGGGTACAAACGCAGTGAAATGTTCTATTGATCTATGCTTTAAAACTAAAATAATAATAAACGTTAGTGACATTCTCTGCGCACGGTGACTTAGACAAACTGAGAGCTTTGGTGAAGAAAATGATCACAGTTTACAATACATTTTTCTGCATGAATTGCATCCCGAATGTAAAGTTGTCACTCACGACAGTCACGACGTACCTAATAACGTCTAAAAATAATAATTGGTTGAAACCAATCGCCAACGCATCGTTGTCACGTCGGCGTTTCATGAGCGTTTGTTATTCTGGCCACGCCTTCGGAATTCTTATGCAAAATCGATGTTATTATCTATACTATAATATTATAAAGCTGCAGAGTTTGTTTGTTTGTTTGTTTGAACGCGCTAATCTCAGGAACTACTGGTCCGATTTGAAAAATTCTTTCAGTGTTAGATAGTCCATTTATCGAGGAAGGCTATAGGCTATATTTTATTTCCAAAATAATTAGGGATCCGTAAGAAAATTACTATTTTGCAACCCAAGGTGTGAAATCGAAAACCTATTTTTGCGTGCGCTGCAAAAACTATTGACACTAGAACAAAATAATGTATTACGGGTTTGTAGGTCTCATTTAGATCTACAAAAAAGTCCGCGAAAGCATATGTCTAACTATTATAGTTATGCTACAATAAGTGATCTTTTATTTAAAAAAAATAATTTTAATTCTCCCGCTAGAAAAAGCTCTTTATTTGTATCTTGGTATTAATCCTTATCAAAATAAATTACTTCTTATTCAAAACTGCTTCAATGCCTTTATATAACTTTTTGAATCATTCAATTCGGACATTCCATTCGAAAGATATCACGAGTTTAAAAATGTAAGTAGTAGTAGAAAAATAAAACCGCCGCACCGCAGCGCAGCGGGAAACGCGGTGAGGTGAGGGGGGTACCGGGAGAATCTATGAAATAGGTAAAGTGCGGTCGCGGACCAGAAAGATCTTTAACTGCGCGGTTTAAACGCGCGGTCCAAGAAAAATTAACTTAGAATTAAAATAGGATAATGGGTACCTACAGCAGGTAACGCGTTGAGGGGGCACCGAAGTACGGGAATAATTTTGGAGTATACGGAATATACACGCTTTCGCGCCTAAACTACTGAACCGATTTAAATAAAATTTGGTATAGAGAATAGAGATAGATTGAGTCCTGGGGAAGGACATAGGGTACTTTTTATCGCGATAAACTGTAGCCCACGCGGGTGAAACCGCGAGGAACAGCTAGTTTCTTATAAGATCCCTACAGCTTTTCAGAAAAATAACGTCAAGTGAAGGCATTACAATAAGCTGTAGCGTTTATTTGATTAAACTAGTTTATACCACTAATACTGATCGATGATTTAGGTATATTTTGTACATATTAAATGATTTTTATTTATACCATTGAATTTTTTACGCACTAGTCACCTGGTGTTGCATAAATATGTGGTCGAAGATGGCGCCACGCTAATCCTTGATTGGGAATTAGGATATTCCTGTAATGAACTACATCTTTTTATGAAATAAATACATACATAATTACTTTTTAAAATTTAGCGCATTGTATTGTTTTCGGCACATTTGTTTCTCTCGCTATATGGATTTATTTGAACTATATTTATCAAAATGCGATAAAATATGATAAAACTTGAGCTAGACAAGTTTAGAGAGAGCTTTTTTAGAATTAATTTTAATTTTTTTATGCAATTGAGTAACAAAATGAGCAAGCGTCCAGCTTTTCCGTGCTACCCAGAGTTTTGAATTTCAACATTTTAAAATCTTGTGGAAAAAGGACTGCGCTCGTCACCGTCGTAAAATAAAATTAATTAAATCTAAAAAGAGTAAAACGTAGGTATCGGCTTAAAATATATGCTCATTTTTATCTCCATCGCCACTTTACGTGTGGAGAAGCACCACCCGCTCATGCTACGGATGCAGAATCCCCCCCAACCAAGTGCGAAATTATCCGAAGACTCTTGATCCGGATGATATAGCATAAAAATAACAAACCTCATTTTCTTTATAAATACTGTGTACGCTAAAGTGCAATAAAGGTAATAATTTATATACGAGTATAGTAGTAATGGAGAAGAAGAACTGTTATTTTACATGACACCCGATTTTATAATTTTTTACTAACAGTTTTGCAATTTTTACTTTTGCAATCATATAGCTGCTTGAGATATGTACGTATGTATTTAATTCACTCCAGCAGTGCAACGTTTTTGCTTTACAAGCACCTTGTGCTATGTGTTTCTTAAAATCGACTAGGTACTGTATCAAACACATTTTAATGAAATAAACTTATCAATTTTCATTGCTATCAAGATACGAGTAAGAGAAATCATTAACCGGCTCTTGAATTGCTGTTATGAACTCGTTAAGTAAATAAGCTAGTAATAATTCACAATAAATTAAACATAAATATTACACAAAAAAAGTTTTTTTTAAGTGGCTTTTAGTGCCAAGTACTCAATATTTTACCATTTACGTCTGCTGTAGTTTATCTCTATCGTTAGACCGGAGCGGATCCTCGATAGCCGCATCAAATGGGCTCTCGTTTCAAGTGAAGCTAGAAAAATGGACTAGGTTTAAAGGAAAATAAGAAGCCAGCTCTGCCGTGGGGAGTTAAATCTAGAATCTATAGAGAAATAGACGTCTATTTCACGTGTCGACGACCTATTACTTAAAGAGGTGTAAGCCTTTTGGGTTAGATCGTCCAGTAACCATTTACTTGTTACCTGTGAGTCGAATACCTAGCTATACAATGAACTAATCCTATGTGAGTACTTCTACTTATTGAGATGCGAGTAAAAAGACCAGGTGTACACAAACGCACTGAGTTTCTATTTTGCATAGGTATTTCACAAATTACGTTTATGAGTTTGAAGTACAAGACACACAATAACAAGGCACAGAATGTGAACATACAGTATAGCAGATAGTTTAGAAAGGCGACGAGTGGAATTAAAATATGAATTAGGACCAGATGGTGAAATTAATAAAACGTTTAGATAGAGAATTTCGTGGATTTATTAGGCGAACGACAGGCGGATTGGCGTGTGCAAGCACCAGCGATTTAAAAAGGAAAACAACAGCGGTATATACAATGCACTCCACTGCTGCAGCGCGTCGGTTCGCAATCCACAATTTAATTTGACACCCTGGGTTTACTTGTGACAAAATATATACAATTGATTCGCAATAATGACTGGAAATTAATTAAATAAATGATCAGAAATGAATATAACATTTCAATGTAATTTAAAGTAACATAAGTTTAACTGGTTTAAAAGGTTGCTACTTCACTACTGCATATTAGTGAACATACAATTTCATAAAGTAAACATCTATGTATGTCGACTATGGCAATAACAATTTAGTTAACGACAACTTAAATAACAGCGGGGTCTTAAATGACTTGAAATGAAAGAGATAGGGTGTGCCCTTCGAGCGCCGCTAAGATACTCGATGCTAAATTAAGGGTCTCCTTGTGATCGTAATAAGATTTTCGACTACTTCCTGAACCATCGTCTCACTCAATTCAGTAAAAGTAGGCAGTTTTTCAAAATAATTTTACGTCTACCTAATTTATTTTTACTAGGGAAAGTTTGGAGTTACCTTCTATCTTCTTTTATATACTTATGTACCTACCTATAAAACAATCAAAGTCCTGACTGACTGATATCAACGCACAACCTAAACTGCTGGTCGTAGAAACATGAAATATAGAGGAAATGTTTGTCTTGATGCGTAGGGGTGTACTAAGAAAAGATTTTGTGAAATTCAACCCAGAAGGGGGTAAAAATGGGTGAAAACCATTGTATGAAAGTCCTTTGATTTTGAAATTATAGCTCCGAAATTTAGTACTCATTTCGATAGTTCATTCAAAACAAAAAAATACGTATGCAATTATTTTTTTGATAGGGGTGATTTAAAGGAGTGAAATGGAGGATGATACCTTGTATAAGTTCTTTGTTTTTGAATATACTGAAAATTGACATAAAGAAAGACTTTTTAACATAAATACATACCAAACATCTGATGGTGCTTACAGTTCTGTAGTCAAAACTAAACTAAATAGAGCTAGCTCACAATTCACTACATCTGGTTTTATAGCCACTACCAAAGACAGCCACTACCAATCCACTTCCAAACATCACCTGATCGCGCCACATTTTATTGCTGCTCTTTTTGTTAGGTTTTCCATTCTAGTAAATTATAAGAACGGTTTTCTTTTCACTTAATGGTAGAATAAAACATAATACAAATGAATAAATTCAATAACGATGCACATAATATGGTACTGTTCTGCATTCTTATGATTTTTACTAAGTGCGCGATTGTAAAATCTAAGAAAATAGGAGTGAAGGCTTGAAGAGTGAATCTTCTAGGTAAATAAATAATAAGCATGCCTCATCATCGACCTCGTCTTAACTAACCACCAGGTGAGACTGTCAAAGGTCAAAGGATTGCTTAATTTGAATAAAACAAAACACTGCTTTTCATTCCTACTTTTCTGAGAGCAAAATATGTAATGCTAACACGAATAAAAATGTATAATGAATAATGTCTATTACGTGAATTTCTTAATGTCTGATAAGCAATTTTAACCGTTCAAAAACTGTGTACTTGACTGCTTGATAGTGATCTGGATACAAGCTGGGCTGTGATTTATGATTTTTATTAATAGATATTGCCAAGCACGCTTAACCGTATATACTTAGGTACTTATTATTACGCGCATCAAGCAAAACAATTCATACTTAACGTCATTAGAACTACATAATATAAATGTTAATTGCTTGTTAGATCTGTACCGTACACTATGTATTGTCATCGGGATCGAACGAAATTATTTCACATAATCATTTGAAAAGGGACGTATGTGAATATTATTATTCAATTTCAAAATTGATCTGTTAGAAGTGTTAGACAGCTCTACAACAGTTCTTTAACAGTCAAAACACATCAAATTCTAAAATAGCAAACCGCAGTACAGCGATGTTTTGATACAGTGCAAAAGAGTCAACTTTGGTCAATAAAATTTATTTATTTACAAAGTCACATTTGCGAGCATTTTTGCGGGTTCTGTTTCCATATTTATTCAGCGAAGAGCGCAGTTTCAACCACTTGTGGTAGTTTCCAAACACACATATCACGTGAAGTAGGACCGAATTTTCACAGCACTGCATTTTTTACGATGGAATCGTGAGTTCTGCTTTCCAATAGTTAGTTTACGGTTCTTATCTATCGGAAAAAAGCCTTACATTCGTAACAAAATTTTGTGCAAGAAAATGCTGATTCCATAAATTGTTACGAAAATACTGCCAGTATGATATAATGGACGCTCATATCCCTAATTGCATTCTTCCTTTCTTTATCACTACATATTATAAAACAAACTCCTCCGCCGCGTCTATCTGTCTGTTAGCGATAAACTCAAAAACTACTGCACCGATTTTCATGCTCTTTTCACCAATAAATAGAGTGGTTCTCGAGGAAGGTTAAAGTATATAATTTGTCAAGGTTTTGTAAACATTGGCTAAAATATTATGACATTTATTATAACGCTGCCTAACCTTTGAGATATAACAAAATTATGTATGGTGGAATTGTGTATCTTATATAGGTCTACAGAAAAGTCCGCGAAGGCGAAATTCAAATTTAGTTTAGAGTAGAGTTCCCATAGAAAATCCCATAGATTTTTATAATGAACTCTACTCTAAACTAAATTTGAATTTATAAATTTTGATTGCATTCCGAGCACAATAGGTGCAATGTGAAATTCACAATGTTCTGAAGCCAACATAAGCCTGCGTGCGCTCGCCTACGGGTAAAATGTGCACAATTCACGTCTGCAGATGCAATCATTCAAGCGCGGACATACTGCTTGCCATGCAGATATTACCACAAGACTTTAAAAAGATATCTTGTTACACTTTTATCGAAATGTATATTTTATCTGGCCATGTTTATTTAGCACATAGCAAAAAAATCCTTTCAGTAAACGATTTCATTTGCTTATAATTCTTGTCTAGACTCAAGAAGTAACCAACAAAAAACAAAGGTAATACGATGGATGGTCAAGCTGAAAATTGAGTTCTCCTTTTTGGCAAAAGGTCGACAGCACTATTCCATTTTTCGTCATTACATTAGCTTAACTATACTCCTGGCAGCGTCAAAACGTAGAAAGAAACACTTCGAAATAGATAAACTTAGTCAATATGAAAACATTTTCATTTTTATTTTCCTATAACTAACAGTCCAATATTATTTCAAGTCTCAAGTAGGATTCTAACAGCCACATTATCAACTTGTTGAATATTCAAGTGCTTTAACAAGTCATATTCAATAACTTTCCGACAGTTGTAAATAACTGTCGTTTAGGGAATAAGGCGTACCAGGTAGCAACCGGCAGCCAAATTCTAAAATAACATTTACTGAACCGAAGTTATATTGCCTGCACGCGATTTTACAATAGAATTAGCTCTTGCCGACGGCTGCGCTTGCGTTGACTATAGGTTAAACATACCATTGTTTTAACCGATGATGCAAACAGAAGGTTTTATTAGCAGTATTAGTATATACTAATATTAACTTATACCTATTATACTAATATTTAACTCCCAAAGGAATGAACCGAATTCGATTTTTTTTTATTCAAAAGTGACTTTAGCGTGACGGTTCTAGGTACGATAGTAGGCGAATTTTAAAGTTTAAATATTTTGATCGTTGGTTATTGTTAGCTATAATTATATTGTAAAAACGTATAAAACTAAGTCTTTTTACACTTTTTTACGATAGTTAATTTTAATTGGATAAACCACCATTTTGACCATCTGATCTAGATAGAGTCCAGATTCTAGACGATTTTATCAAAAGTAATCCATTATTTTAATAATTTATCAAAGAGCTTACAATAAAAGAAATCAACTGAAATAAATCTGAGTAGGGAATACGAAACACCAAATGCAGTTAGGTAGGTAAGCATATAGGTACATGCTATGAAGTGAGGGCATAAAACCCGGGGTATGCCAAGGATCGTTAATGCCAGTTAAAGCGCGTCGACTGGTGCGGTCGTCGCAATCTGCTGTCGACACCTCGGATGCTTTTCACGCTTGCATGCGATCTGGAGGTTTCACCAGCTCATGTGAAGTAAATATTAGATAAGAAATTCTATAAATATGAGCTAAAATATTCAAAAACTTTATCTAAAGATCGACTGTAAAGACTGTAATGAATTCAATGTCTTGAGTTTGTTTTTATGACAAAAAAAAACGAAAGTTACGGCGCTTAAAATTATACCTAATGTTCTTTCTTTTTATTTTCTTTGACTTTTTAGCGTGACGAAGACAAAAAGACATCAAATAAATTTGTCATTTTATTTTATTGTGTATGTACATAATTATGATAACATACTAGCAGCTGCACCCCGCAGTTACACCCGCGGTTTTCCCGCTATCCCTAAGGATTTTTTTCCGGGATGAAATGAAGGTTTTGTATTAATCTAGGCCTAAGACCCTGGATTAATATAAAAGAATGAATAGAGAATATGGAAAAAACGTGATTAGCTGTTTCAGCGTGGAGAAAAATAGACATACAAACTTACTTACTCACTGACTCATAATTGAAGATTCGCAAGATTTTACTAAACAACCCGCCCTGGTTTCGCACAGGCAACAATTTGACCAGCCCGAAGATTTACCGTTTTCCTGCGGAAATATTTATTTGTCCGAAACGAAAAGATTTTCTTTTACACACTGGTTTGTTAGTTAATATTTGGCTCTTAATGAATAAGGATGGTGTATCATGTCTACTGAAATGTAAGTAGATAAGTGCAAATGCAATGTGATCGTTGCTTACATTACTTTTGCAAAATTTCAACAACAACACTCGCAACTATTTTACGAACAAGAAGGACAAACAAACAAATAAAAAGGTAACTTTTCTATATTTTTAGAGAAGCATACCGATAGGAAATAAATCTGCCACTGATGTACGATGGATAGTTTGACAATGTAGAACAACTTAAACAGCCAAGCAATGGTATTGTTTGATATAAAGGAAATGGCCTGAAATTTATTAGGTTTATTGAAGGTTTAATAAATTAAGGCAAACGGCAGGAAAAGATGCAAATGTACTTAAATATTCATAACAAAGGCAAGTTTATCACTATTAAAAATATCAACCCAATAAACGATATTTCCATTAATTTAATCCCGGACGTGATAGAAACGTAATGCTAGGTATTTTATTGGAAGACGCTCAAAGTCAACATAAGCTTTCTGCTTACATCATATTTCTTACGTTAAAATACTTTTATCCTTTCATATCTCTTGCAGAAGTGTTACGAAATCGAAAGACGGTATGCCACAATCTGAAATCGGTTCGCAAGATTTTCCATATACCCATACATCCATAGTTCATGTAGGTACATTGGTTTCCTTTGACTCTGATGTTTCACTTAGGTATATAGCGACGGGTGAATATAAATTATGTGATTTTTTTTGGAGAGGGAAGTAAAGGAAATACTTACAAATTCCAACAGCAAAGTTCTTAATATATATCTATATTACATACATAAATATGTATAGAAGAATTATTATAGTATATAATGTCACTGAACTTCTCCTAAACATCGATTTTGACGTTTTTTAAACTAAGTTTGTTAAACCAATAAAAATACCGATATGGACGTGTTGGAAAATTCTTGCAAATCGACTACTGTAACATTTTTTAAATATTTCATACTTGATTGTCTTTGTCAAGACAATAAGTGTACATACCGCTTCACCGTCGTGTACATAATATAATTATTCGTTGCGATTTAACAACATGGTCAATGGTCACCTTTAGCGACGTCAATTTGATTTGATCATCGAATTGGTCAAAACATTTAAGGTGTAATAATAAATTAAATGAATTATAGTGTAACATCATTAAATAAGTTGACACATTCCGTCCCAGGTGTCTAATATCATCATGTGCTCTGACTGAAGTTTTACTTCGTTCTCTTCGCATGTAGAAACAACTCTGGTAATGCGGTCACATCCGCCGCATGGATGACAACCGCTTGCCCAAATTTATCTTCTACTCTGAGATGGCAGAAGGCAAAAGAAAGAAGGTTGCTCAACATCTGCGTTAAGGATGTGCTCAAACGATATTTGAATGCTTGCGCTGAGAATTGGGAGGGGCTATCTTCAAAAGACTAACGTTGTTCAAAGACAAAGGTTTGAACAACTTAATGAAAAACACTGGACAGAAAGCACCAAACAGAAAGAGAAAGACCCTTATTATAGACATAAACCCACTATACAGAAGGTCAGTTTTACTGCTCTTCATGTGCCCGGTTTAGTTTAGCGAGCCAGGGCTCATGCTGGGAAATAATAATACGGTGTGGAATAAAAAAGTATGACCGTTTCATATAATTATGTGAGGCACCTTTATGTCCCGCATCACACAGTTCATCACAGTCCTCTGCCACGAATGTGGCCAGACGTTTGGCAGTAGAGCGCAACACGCGCGCCGACTTGCCGACCTTGAGGCCGAGACCGCAGCCCGAGAGCTCTCTCTGAGGCTGCAGATCTAGTACCCCGCGCAGAGCTAGCCGCCATTGAGGCTGATGTGAGCCAGCGCGACTCCCTACGCTTAAATAGTTGCGCTAGTGCGCATAATTGGTTGAATGATGTAGATCCTCACACTAGGGCCCAAGATTTTAAACCGTAAATGTTTTCAGTTCCTGAATTTAACCTAGCTACGGCGCCCACTGATGATGCTTGCGAATTTGTTGAGGGCACTTGAAAATCTTATTGGCACTCTTGAAAACAAAACTGTTTTACCTATAACTCCCCAATCTATGAACTAAATTGAAACAAGAGCATCACCTTCATCATGTCAAAGGTTAACAATTAACATGCCACGCACGAGTTGGTATATTTGCGGGCGGCGTATCACTGAGGTGTACCGACTGCCGAGTGCCTAACTTCCATACAATTTACCTAAATGCACATGTCCATGCAAATGTTTACACACCCATGCATGTGCGTTTGTGGCACATGTGTAAAGTGCGAATAACAAATAGCGGTTACGGCCTGATTGAGATCTAATTTATTGGTTCACATTCTGAGAACAGCCGCAGCCTAAATCACAATAATGGCATAGGGGCCCGTTGTAACTCAAGCCTACAGATTACGTGTATTGTAAGCGTTGTCTCCACATACATTACTCTCTGGGACTCATTAAATTTAATTAACTGTGTGCTCTGCCTCACCTTGTAAGTTTTGTTTCTCGCTCATAAATTGTATTAGCGTTATGCTTTATTTTGCACAAACAACAAATGTTCCGAGGTTATCTAATTTGGGTTCAGCATAAACATTTCGGTGATGTCAAAGCCTGATGCAAAATATATCATTTGAGAAGAATGCGTATACTATGAAGCAATTGACTTTCTATTTTACAGGTTTGAATATTAATGAATATAAGCACTGACTTTCGACACAAACGTTGGTTAAATTAATGTTTACACTGCCTAATTTCATGTTTTTACTTGAAACAATATGATAATACCTGATTTAAAATACAAAAGGCTGTTGTTAAAGAGCCCGAAAAAATAGGTCTGGTCTTCCCTGGAGTAATAACAATAACTATAAGCATCACCATGAGTTTACTACGTGTCCGCTAATGGGCCTGCCTTCAAAGAGAGTATGGGCCAAAATCACCACGCGGGCCCAGAGCGTATTGGTCAATAGGCGGCCAGATACCAGCCCTAGTATTGATGCTATTACACCACCCGAATGCCTTCGACATGCCCTAACGTCTGCTAAAGATAACAACAGGAATAAACCGCTTAACGTGTACTCCGAAACACGGAAGCGTTCTGTTGTAAACACCATTAGTGGTCACCCATCCAAGTCATGACGCAGAGAGCGTTGCTTAAACTAGTTGATCGATTAAGGACGACTAGACAAGCTGCGCTAAAAGTGCTTCAGCTCCGCTTCGAGTGCTTCATATAGAATATGGATAGGTAGATAAATTATTCCTTATTGCACAAAACAAAACATGTACACAGGCGATCTTATACCTTATGCACATTCTTAAAATGAAGAGCACCTGTAAAAAGATGCTTTTCAAGTACATTCCACGTTCACACATGATACTTTTCATGTGTGACGTTTAGTATTATGAGTGTTTCTCACGTTATAGCCAGGGGAACGGTAAAAATAAAAGACCAGGTGCGTACCGCGCCGAGATGAAGTGTGTACCGCCACTTATAACTCACTCCATTATTTAAGACCTCCGGCGTATCACGAGTTAAAAGCTGTAGGATTAGGATTCATATTCTTCATATTGCTCTTTACAGCAAACTAACAATACAGCGCGACTTTATTCGAGTAAAAATGGTTTGCATAGCTGGAATGTAGGGTGTAGAACAGAGTAGCTTAAAGAGCTACGGAGCAGCAATTCGGTAAGAATGAAATAATTTTTAATAAGTAATTGAATGTATTCGAATTCACTGCAAAAGCAGTCAAATGTGACTCGAAGTCGAGTGGAATGCCTCCGTATTAAATTAAAATTTTCTTATAACATATTATAAAAGCCCGCGACGATCAGAACTTCGTTATTTTATGACAGAGACACGAGAGTGGGTTTTCGTTTAATTGGATGTACGGAATCCTAATAAAGACAATCCACACTACGAGTATGTTTTATTATAAATATTAATTATAAAATGGAATTTGGCACAATGGATGAATATTTATAATACTATCTTTAACTGTGTAGGTATTTTACTAATGGCTTCGCTATCCTCGCACAGACCACGACGCGATGCCACAGCAGCGAGCGTGATGGCGGGCGTAGGTACACTGCTTTACAAATATAAATATGGCAGCTCTCATTTCATTTTATTCACTTTGTATATGGTTTACGTGTGATATAGAATAAAATTGATATTTTATTTCATTCTTTGGTATTTTTATTTGCGTTTCACTTTTCAATCACATCTTTACATTAAAAAGAGGTAATTGACATGTTGTTATAAGTAATTTGATTCGAACATTTTTCACAGCTAGAAAGCTACAAAATCCCTGAGTGTCCATATATATTATGTTATGTTGTGATAAAAACCCTGTGGAAAATAACATGCGGAACAGAGCTTGTCTTGTATAGTGACGATATGAGCGAGGATGGTAAACCCACTAAAATTGAAAAAGGACTGATTTTAAAGTTAAAAATCTGTCATCCAAATTTCAGCTTGGAACTTTTTACAACAAGTCTTAATTGGCTGCAATATGACAACGCTACGAATAACAACGCACAACTAAAAACTATCAACTTTTATAAAAAACGCCCAACCAACCGACTAACGATACAAAATCCAAACCAAACTTCGAATGGAGCTTTTTCTAACTGACAACACGCACTGTCATGCAAACTGTTGAATTAAAATAAAGTTGTTTTGTTGCAATGCTGTGCAAGTTCAAATAGAAAATAAGGGTCTTGAGTTAGCTAGCTAAGTAAATGTTAGAAATTTACAACGATATTTCATAATAGATAACACAGAAGTTACTTCCTACTATCTTAATAATACGATACATGTGAAAGCTTGTGTTTGTGTGTGTGTGCGTTAACCATCCAGCTGTGTAGCGGTTGAATGAATTTTCGAAGTTTAGTATAAAAGAATATAAAATAAAGTTACTATTAGGTCCTGGAATAAGAAAGAAAATACTTTTCATCACAGGAAAATTCATGGTTACCGTCGTTTAAGAGAAAAATCGTGTGTGTCACTGTTAGGCGCTGATAATAGTACAACAGGAGATCTTCAAACACGCTAAAATGAAATAGCGTAGACAAAAATATAGTAAACAATTCACCTTGAACATGTTGTCACGAAGTCAGCAATATATGAAAAGAAACCGACTCAAACTGCTTTTCTTAGTACAGCTCTGCCCTACGCCTGAGTAACTTTGTGAAGTGCAGAATCAGAAGTTGGGGTGAAAGCCAGTAAAACGAACCAGCGCGCCTAGCTGCGGAGACAAATTCAAGAGTGCAATCCGAGGGAAGGGATGATAAAGCGATAAGGTAATTCTGCTAAAATAAGTAAGAAACCCAACGAATCACAACAGCATGTCTCGTTTTCAACTTTTGTATTTTACACTCCTAAGACTGAGTAATTTATTCTAAAACCATTCATGGCTACAACATCTAGAGTCTACCGTTGAGAAATTTGAATCATTGGAATTGAACGTACGCACGTTTTTATTTTTCAATTTCAATGTTTCAAAGTCATTGTCATTACTTAATCGACATCAAAGAGAGTACATAGCTTCTAGTTAACTTCCGATTTATAATGTTATTGTCTAGTTGTACCTATTACAACAGCCTTTTATTAGTTAATGTGTGGCAGTTTCATTTAATATTATTTTCGAACACGGTCTCACCAGACGGTAAGTGATCACGAGAACGATGCTTGCGTAGTAGATATCTATTGACTCTTGACTTATAGGATCCCAAATTATGCTTAATGGGAAACAAAGACGCTGGAAGGTTGCTCCTTCGCCGTTCGCATTATAAAATGTTGAAACGAACCTTTTTTTGCGGATCTGTCATCTAAATTTAAAGGTGGATCGGGGGAAAATCGATCATAACCGGATATTATATTGCCGCAGGTATGTCTTGATATTCTATTGTGAAATAAGGTTATCTAGTTCCAATGCACACTATAAAAGACGGATAAGCGGGCAACTTTACGGCATTGTTCAAGGCTTTGAAGCCTCGTCTTCACCAGCTTATCGTTGCCAATAAGCTTTTTAACTCTACAACAGTCTACATAGAGTCCAAGATTTCACACTGTTATTTAGCTGACCGGATTTGTGCCCTGATTCGCCATGACCATCTAGATTCCTTGTTATAACGTGTGACGTCATATCGTGCTTTACAAATTACAGAAATGTTTAATATGATATGATCGCAATCTCATAGTTTTTCCACAGGATAAAAGTCAAGAAGTCAAATAAATTTTAAAAACCCCCGACATCTTGGTTCGATTTTCATCAAACATAACCAAAAACCTCGCCCGTAACTCACCTTTCATACAAAAAAAAAACTAAATTGAAATCGCTTCATCCGCGAGCTACGGTGCCACATACAGACAGACAGACAGACAAACAGACAGACACGTCAAACTTATAACATCCCTCTTTTTGCGTCGGGGGTTAAAACAGTTTGGACTATTGGATCCTAAATCTGTATTTACTATCGAATAGAAACGTAAGTAGTAGGTATGTGTATAGTACCAACCCAAAAGAATTGGAAAATTGCGAAATAATTGCCGATGGCGTCGTCGGTCCAATTTGCCCTTGACCAATCCTTTTGTTTTGCAATAGATAAAAATCTTTTATAACTCACAACAGAAAAGGAACAACCTAATAAAATGCACGAAGATTTTTTCGATTTGTATAAGTTTGTTGTATCGGTTAGTAGGGAAATAATACCTATATGTCCTGACTAGTTAAGTCAAATAAACCAATGACTACTAAGCCGAGAATCCATTAGGCATAGTGCATTTACAGAAACCAGCACTTATTGTCGAAATGAAGATAATAGAATGAGACAAAGTTTCTATAAGTTCACCGCAGAGTTATTTTCGGCGTGGCCATCTTTCTATTAGCCAAGATTCTCTCGTAGTTGGTCTCAAACTCGTTGTGCAAATAGAATTCGGTAGGTTTCCGTGAAACAAACTAAAGAGGGTAAACTTTTTCCGCACCATTAATCTTTCCCTGCTCATTTATCGTTTGCACGTGTCGCCGTTAGTACAAATCTTGTACGGTCAGCGGCGCGGCTGATTAGACCATCTGTCAAAACCGTCTATGCCCTATAAAACCAACATTAGTATAGATGACTAAGTTTAGTTTGATTACTTACTTTACCATCGTTCGTTAGTTGGCAATAATATGTAATTCTTAGAATGATTTTTTACTAGAATCGTATTATGAATTACCTTAAAAAAATCCATCGCGTTACGAAAAAGTCTCGTCCATTTATTCTAATTCTTTTAGTCTTTAACTTAATGATAAGCAGAAGTTGTCATCCTGGCTGAATGCTGAATATATGTTTGTTGTAATAAATAAACTTAATTAATAGGAACACAAGTTATATTTTCCAAATTGTGAGTTTTTTCAATAACTAGAATTATATTTTGTAAGTCCTAGCAACTCTACAAAAACGCGTTGCAATCTTATTAAGAGGACGCCGCGATGAACAATTTGAAATCAGCTCCATACAAAAACGCAAGCGAGCTAATGCCGTAAGGTCGTATGCGTCAAAAAAAGGTTTTTATTTTTATTGAAAACTTTCGTTAATTTTATAGAACGAAACCTGTTATAGTTCTTTGAAGAATGTGTACCTATATACTATACAAAATCAACTCGTAAATCGGTTTTGTATGCCTGTAAAATGAAAATCTTTTTTTTAGAGGACATTTTACGATCATTGTTTCTCTGCTATGGAAATTAACCAATCGTGTTATCCTTTCGACAATTTGATGCCAAAAACATGATCTTTAATGTAATAAATATTAGCTCTGTATGTTTTGTAATTGCTGAGAAAAAAGGAGTTTCCTGCAGCCAATATTGCCAATTCCCCGTCTTAAAGTGGAAACTTATTTATATTAAAATCTGTAATAACTTAATGATCACTGCAATTTACATTTTCAATACACTCAAGATTTCTTCAGACTCTAATGGCATAACCGTGATGGACCTCATTAAGAACAAAGTGAGCATTAAACAATTGTCGCTCTCCATAAATATTACATAGGGTAATAATTGGGAAGGATTTAATCCCTTTAGTAAACAATCGACAAAATTGCTCTCGCCAATTTCATGATACCAATTATAACAACCGTTAGTTAATTATTCGTAATAACGTTATGCTGGATGTTTAAAGGATTGTTATACACTTCATCAGTTAAAAAAATTATTTGATATTCAGTTTACAAATACGAGTGCCTAAAATGTAGGTATGTCCGGTGTAACTTGAAGTATTGTTAATACATATCTGAACAGTTTAGACTCACACTATTCGTAGGTAATATGTAGCCTAGGTGTAGGTAGGTATAATTATCTCTTTATGGATCTTCACAATATTTACTGGAAACTTAGGATATTACATGCGCATTTGCATGTATTTAACTCTAATATAACATATACCTACTCAACACGAAATTCCGGTGAAAGATACATCACAATCCTTACTATATTAAAAATGGTAAACTAATTACTCTGTCTGTCACGCTATCACGCATAAACTCCAGAACCGATTTAAATGTAATTTAGCCAGAGATAGTCTAGAATCCTGAGAAAAGACATAGGCTACTTTTTATCGAGATTAACTGTAACCCACGCGGGTGAAACCGGCGGGAACAGTTACTATTTAATAAAGTTGTCTAATTTCCGTTTACTATATTAATGGATTCAATATGAAAAAAATAATTATTTCATGACACTAACACTTTTAAGAACTTACCGCTAAGCGGGCAATCCCAATCTTATTTCTACTTCCCTAAGCTTTGCATTAATTATTTAGCTCTAGTGACTATTTATATAGATCTAACCAATCCCAAAGTGTCAAAAAAGGTCCAAACAAAACTTCAAATAGTTCGTTTTGTCCATTCTTTGGAAACGTCGCCCTCTGACCTACAAATTCCTAGGTTACTTTTTTACATCAAAATAAAGCCTTTGAGCTTTAATCATCATTATCATCGCCAAATTTATGTTTTTTGGCAAATATTTGTTTGGATTCAGGAATATTAGTTATTGTTCGTTCTAAATTACAGAACTATAGATGTATAGGAGCTAAACCACCCTTAATATTAAAAACGAACATGTTTGTTCTGAAGGCCTAGTACCTATTACAACACATCATTGTGACTCAAATTGGTTTTGATTTTTGCAATAGCTCCAGATACTACGTAGTAGATTTTCTATAAAATAACAATTTATTCTTCAATAGGTACGACTATGTTCAATGATCCTAAATCAACCATCTTAGTTGGGATACTCTAGGTCAATAATATATTCCTGAATAAAATACGTGTATACTTTTTTCAAGTCAGCGTTTTAAATTTATCACCTTGTCTAATTATTTAATCATTGCAGTCATTATGTGAATGAGCCTTTCTAATTCAGCTTCAAACTTATAAGGAAGCATTTTTTCGTCCCAAAAATGTTTGTACAAAGTGTTCTACTTTGTCATTTTAAATAGTAATAGTACGCACGATTCATGTTTCTACTTTTCTTGTAAAATTATTGAACTAATACTAGTTTTTGTGTTTGTTTCTTTGGATATAGATTTTTGTACTTTGTGTTTTTATATAGGTAAAGACATAATGAATTGGTATTTCAATTGAAATACAAGAGCATGAAACCTAAACTAAACTACGCTATTTTACCATCTTTAAAACAAAAGATTGTGCCTGAAACGTTGGCACGAATAAAATGTTCTAATAGCGTAGTAAGAAGGTAGCTAGATTGAGGGTGTATTATGTTATTCGCTTTGTTCAGTGTAGAAACCTATGTTTCACTTCACAGCTTAATTTTTATCCAAGCCTGGAAGCGCACTACTTCTCCAACGGATATCACGTTCCGGTCTCCAGTAACGATAGGTAAATCGCACGATATAAGTACTTTCTGACAACTCTTTTTGCTTTACCGCCTCTTTTATAAATGATATGAATTCATATGGATTATGTATACTGAATGTTTTACATGATTTTTATCGTCGTTAAATTTGGCTCTTAATTTATTAAATGTTTTTATTCTAATTTATGCAATGGCATACACAGAGTTTCATTCATCTCATCAATAAACTTTATGTCCTTACCGAAAAAACAGCGTCTGTTTTTAAAACATGTCACTTGATAATGTTTTTGTATTGAATTATCAAATCTAGAAGGAGACAAAATTTCTACATAACATCGGATAGTTTTGCTGATGCAGATAATATAGCGTCCAAAGTCATTAGAGGGTTGTTAGCGCCAGATAACCCCATATAACTTGAACCGAAGCATTAATTACAGTTCCTTACAGCTAACTTCTAGGTAAGGGAACGCTAATTAACGAAAATGTAGACAACAATGCAAGTACCTACTTATAATGAAATATTTAACGACTTTCTCGTTAATAAACTTACATTGACCTGTGTCATTTATCCAGTAAGGTATAAAATCGTAGATGAATAGCTCTGGTAGTAATTAATAAAAATTACATACGTAGTTCTGACCCCTAACTAGGATTTCTGTATCCTAGGTAAGCGCAAGCAGCACTTATTACACAATGCATTTTCATACTAAAATCGAACCCGCGACATCATGTTTCGCAGTCGGTAGTTCCGTCATTGCACCACATCGTTCGTCGACATATAAAACTCTAATTTAAAGCTGCCATAAACGATATAAAATGACCGATATATTTTTAAGTCATGTAAATAACTAAAGACATTCTAACGAACAAAAATTGTGGATTTGTAACTTACATTTTATAATAAGTAGAAGCAACAAATTATTATTAACCTTTTATTGCGGTTACAAGGAGAGCACGGCAAGTTTTACGACATTGCGCCTTTGCCGTCGGCTCCAGTCCTTATTGACTTTTTTATTTAAGCCCCAAATCCCAGTAACCTCACCCGCAGCCGATTGATAGGATATATTATGCCAATTTAAAATTGGTGCGAACCTTCAAAAAATTACTAAAAATACATCATAATGGCAACAAAAAAACTGCAAGGTATACCACTCGGTGTATTTTTTACACTGCTAAAAGTATGAATAATTAATTCCTTTTTGTTTAGGAAATAAGAGAAAGGCGGTAAAATCACTAAAACAGGGCACTTTGCATATTTATTTCGACACATAATTCAATTTTTTACAAAATAATTCTCTGCTTCATACGATATAAATTTACATTTATTCTTCAATTACAATTTTCAGGAGAAATGGGTACAATTAACACCGAATTTCAGCTCTGTCGTTATTTACCCGTTAGACATTTATTATAAAAAAGTGTTATTATAATTTGAAAATATTTTGTAACACCAAAAGTACCTTGCTTGAATAGGTTAATTGTCATCTGCTACCCTTGCTTCTAAAAAATATAAAAATAAAATTAAGTGAACATAAAACATAAAAGCACGTACATAAAACATAATAAAAAGCAAAATCTATCCTAATATCTCAAAAATATACATTTAAATTATTACGCAGTTCAGAAATGCAAATAAAAAAAACTGAATAGAAAGTAAGCTTTATATATATAGAAAAAACAACTTACCAATAGGTATTTTTTCACTCTGCACCTGTCCCACAATGTTATTGAAGTACAAGATTATCAAAGTCAAAAGCACTATTTGAACAACGCGAAAAAGAAGCTTTAACGGCATCATTTTAAAAGTTTTTTTTTTTCAGTTATAATGGGTGAAACGCATTTTCCCTACAGTTACCGCTGGGAATGCCCGCGCGTAGCTGCAAACTGTGACAAGTTTGTCCGGAGCCGGTGTAAGCCCCGATGCTACCGCGGCGACCGTCGACTGGCAACTGGGGATGAAACCGCCCGCCCTTCCCTACCGTCCCTCGCCAGCGTCCTCAACATCCTCTTTTCTACACGATACGCACGACTTGTTTTATTACTTTTATTTTTCTTTAATAATCTTGCTTAATGGTCTATTTCGTTGCTCGATGAAACTTCTTAAATTTCCTTTTTGAATGACACCCGTGTTCGAAATAAGTTAGTCAATGTATTTAGTATTAATAGCCGTCCTTGTAGCGACTACGTTAATTGTGAAGTAGATATTAGAAATCTGTATTTATTTACGAAATACTTGATGGAGTGAGAATTACTAGACTAATTGTGGGTAAATATTATATTGAAAACTGCAATTATATTAAAGCTTTGTGTAAACACACCAATAAATATCGCACCTACCGACGAGTAGGTATATTTAATTTACGAATGCAGAATGGTCAATACCGATGCAAAATGTTCAATACGCGGAATCTGTTAATTTGCCAACAGAATATTTAAAACATTCAAAATATTTTACGATTAGGTACCTTGAGTAAGAAACGACCGGTTTAATTAATCGTGTGTTTTTATCATATTTATTCATATTAAATATCTATAATGTATTTATAAATCTATATATATAAGAGTGTAGAAGAATCAAAGTCCTGACTGACTGATATCAACGCACAGCCTAAACCGCTGGTCGTAGAAACTTGTAATTTGGAGGGTGTTTGTCTTGATGCAAAGGGGTGTGTATTAAGAAATATTTTTTGAAATTCAACCCCTAAGGGGGTAAAAACTCCACGTGGGTGAAACCGCGGGGAACAGCTACTTTCTTTGTGTATTTCTTACGTTCAGTACCTATGCAATAAGTTGGAATAAACCAACTGTTGCTCTTAAGTTCAATTAAATGCATACTTGCGGAATTATTCACCATCCGACTACAAAAAAGACATAAAAGTAATCAAC
The DNA here is from genome assembly GCA_931315375.2 of Opisthograptis luteolata. Classification (NCBI taxonomy): domain Eukaryota; kingdom Metazoa; phylum Arthropoda; class Insecta; order Lepidoptera; family Geometridae; genus Opisthograptis; species Opisthograptis luteolata. Next base: position 10,424,951 of record OV928033.1, read on the forward strand.
ATGGCATACAATACAAGAGTAAATGAATTTATTAACATAGGGCAGGTCTTAGATCCATTATCTCTTCTATACGTTGTCTATCTTCCTCTTGTAATAAATTTCTCAGTTTTCCAGTAAGATAAACCTATAATCGGCATCGAGGCGCCCGTTGAAATTTTTCCTATATTATTTTGTACGATCCATTTTAGCCCGTCATTGCATCTAAACTTGCCGCTTTAGCAAAATTAAGAGTAGGTACCTACTTAAATGTATACAGAAACAGTCACATAGTATTCTTCTTCCTCTTTAAATTACGCTTCCCTCTCATTTCAATATCTTGCTTTTGATCCCATTACATACAAGTAATCTGGCTTTAACAGAGACAAAATCTACAAAGAATGTGTAGTGGTATACTCGTAGAACATGCTTCAACGCTGTATAACCTACTGACTAGAAATTATCACGCTTTTCCGGTCTCCGTTCCTTGCCAAATATCTGTTCATAAATTATTGTTGTTTGACGCATTACGGCAAAATCTATTACAAGTTATTTAGGTACTTTGCGTGTGTTATGTAACATAACCCTGCTCATTTATTGCCGACGGGGCATGGGATTTAGTAGGGGCTTAAGTTTCATGTTGTGCACGTATGTATTTCAAATCAAAGGATAGGTACGCACAAACAATATCGGCAGAACAGGCAGCGTATAGGTGAATTATATGGCTCATACTTTTTTTTGCGTTATACACTCTATAAATTGTTAGTAGACTTTCACGAACCTTGAGTTCAAAATCCAAAACAATGTTACCTTAATCGATAAATGAGCTATGCTGCTGTTTAGGAACCTACTTGACGTTGGTGCTTAGATAGTGTTACATCTTATAACAATAATCTTCTTGGTTAAACTGTAAATAATTACAGCCACGACCAATTTTCCGATTTTCTTTCGCATCTTAAACACCAAACATACTATGTAGTAGCTGACTTATTACGCGTTTGGAAATTTTTGAGTCTGATCAGTTACTTTTGTTGCGAGTGTACTAGATGATCTCTCTCTCTTTGTTTTAGAAATAAACCATTTTTTCCACTTGAAAAATAACAAATGATCTTGCTGCGGCAATGTTTGTCTAAAATTATAACCACGCTTCACTTCGCAATATTTGTTCCACCCCCACGGTCTACGGTTCTCATATCCGTTGATTTAGCGCAACATGAACAAAGTTAGAAAACTTTTAAATTGAAATTATGATCACGGGGTGAAACTTTAGGGGTCCTCGGACCCGCCCTTGCCCAGAACATTACAGAAGTAGGTTGTATACTTATCTACTTGTGTGTATCCTCGTTACAAACTGCAAAAACTTTTATTGTCAACGTTTTATTCATATTTTGATTAATCTATCATCTTCTAAATATTTATATCTATAAATATAAAATAATGTCGTGTTAGTTACACTATTTTTAACGCAAGAACAGCTGAATTGATTTGGCTGAAAATTGGTGAGGAGGTAGCTTAGGACCAGGAAACGGACATAGAATACTTCTTATTCCGGAAAAGGTTCCTACGGGATAACGGGAAGACGCGGGTGAAACCGCGGGGCACAGCTAGTTATGTTTAAAACAAAGTCAAGTTAGTAACACCATTTATATAAATAAAGAAAAGATGGATTGAATTTATGATTTTTTATATCCGTAGCAGAATATTAAAACAAATAAAATAATTCAATAATTCGTTTCCTTTTACTTTTCCATGGAATATCAATTAGAATTTTTACGGGACTTTTACTGTTTAATTTTATGTTAGAAGGAGTAACTTAGGCTACTTTTAAATTAAAAAAAAAAGAGTTCAACGAAAAAAAAAATCTTTTTATGTAATTTGATGCAATTACATTGACAACTATTTACCGCTTTATGCCCCACACGGGTGAAACTGCTGGGAACAGCTGGAACCTGTTAGATTTTATTTTAGGCAGCATCGGTTAAGAAGACCACAACGACTTCAAAATTTTATCATTTAACTAACCATTAGGTTTAAATATGTCGGCGCTTCGACGTTTTGAGAGTGTCAAAAAACGTCAAGAATGAACGTGGACATTCTGACAAGCGCGGGTTGACGTTTCTTCACTGTGATCTTCACCGGCCTCTTTTGCTGGCGGCCGTCAGACAGACCGAAATCCGTTAGCAACGTGCTCAAAAAAAAAAATGTTCGGTGGAGTGTCGCTGTATTCAAATTAAATAGAAAGTGTTGATTGCAATTCTGTCAACATTTTGTTAAAGTCGTAAGTAGTAGTGTGGTATTTTGTCTTCATGTCGAGGTTTGACGTTCGTGTGTCAGATAAAATCCAGATAGAAAATTAACTAAAAATACTGATAATGCCTTTTAATGCCTTTCTGCGAAAATTCATCTATCTGTGAATGTGGTTTAGATGAAGCCGATTTAAACCTTTTTTTTTTGTTGCCCCAACTTCGATCATAGCTTATTAATCTCATTGTAAATTCACCATAAATTCCCGTTCCATAGATAATATTTTATGTAGTATCAACCCCATCCATTGATTTAATTTCGTCTTTTGTTACTGTAAATAACATTAAACTGTAATTTTAATATGGTATATCTTGTATATAATAATTCATTTATATTTCGTGCCGCTTTTTCTTTTGTGTGTGTGTGTGTTTTTCTAGTTATGTTTTGCAAAGGAATTTTTCATTTCCTTGTTTAGCTCAAAATTCTAAATTCCAATTCCTTTTATTTTTTTAAATATCTTCTGACATGATGATGGCATAAATGTTTTCACAATTGCCATAAAAAAAAAGTTTTCTGCGGAGGAACTTGTGGATATGATCCTTGTTTACGGAGAGTGTAGGAGTAACACGAATACCGTTCTTCGTCTGTACGCGGAAGCCAACCCAACAACGTCCGTGTGATAGTCAATGCGATTATCCGTTAACGAAATAACAACCCGCCGCCGGTGCTGATTAATCGAGGAGGGCGTCAACGACTTCACGTGAGAGAAAGTGGTTAGTGTTTCGTACTAGGCATGTGGTAGTGCGGTCATAGTGGAAATTGCAGTGATCTGATGTGTGGATCAGTCTGTTTACGTTAGTAACGTTAGTTACTGTTTCTACAGGATGTTATAGGAGTTTTTAACCGACTAAAAGAAGACCTAAAGTCATGTTGAAGATTGAGTAAATTGAAAGGGGCATCTTAAAGTTAATGTCACGCATGCTATTACAACATACTCCACTTAGCCATCGACCAGGTATCAGCTTTGCTTTTTATATATTATTTTAACCTTTACTGTCCCATTGCTGGGCAAAGGTCTCCCCATTTCTTTCCAGATATCTCGAGGTATATTTACATAGCTTAATTTATTTTTTGATGGATGGAAGGGAAGAGGAAGACCAAAGAAAAGATGGATGGATTGTGTGAGGGTTGATATGAATGAAAGGGGAGTGAATGAAGCGATGACGGCTGATAGGGGAGAGTGGAAGAAGAAAACATGCTGCGCCGACCCCAAATAAATGGGACCAGGGCAAGAAGAAGAAGAATTTATTTTTTGAATTTTATTCCCTATCGGTTTGACCACAATTCAGCTGTTATTACGTGACGATGTGGTCGGGGGTGGCACCACGGTACGATGCTCTCAAGTGGGGCTGCCGGAACACACTAAGAGGTGCTTGGCGACTAATTTTAAATTTGATTAGAGCGTTCATTTAGGATCGTTCTGCATTCGATTTCGTCCTATAGGTCAAAACACGTAGTCTGTCAAACACAGCATGCACATGGCGTTTGATTAACTTGAATAATTTTGAAAGCTGCAATTGAAATTCAAATGTAGCAGATGCGTCATTCTTGAAATTTGATTTCAATTAAGGAAGCAAAATCCGAAAGTTTTTATTGAAATGAAATATTACGATTTCTCTTTCGTACATAGTTTGGTACATATTCTGTGTGTGGTCTCATTTTAAATATAATGTTTCAGGAAAGGTTGAGTTTCTATGAAATATAATTTAGATACTATCTTGCTTTAACAGCAATTTTTTTTCCGCTTATGTTACAAACTCAATTTAAATTAAACGTTATGTTACAAACTCAATTGCAATTCAATGTTTGCGCATACACATCTAAACTTGATCATTTGTATGTAACATTCACGACAAGAAATTGGCATCTGATTAACTACCCACCATAGCTTTGCACAGGTTTCTGTTAAATAGTTTTATTAGATTACGGCCCATACTCTCTCTCTCTGAGAGAAGGCCAGAGTCCCAGTAGTGGGAATATGAAAGGCTGGTGATGATAATAATGCGTTTTAACAAAACTTATCTATAATTTTCCGCTCTGTAGGTAGGCACTAGGTGGACCGACCATATTGTGAGAGTTGCAGGAAGCCGATGGATGTAAATGGCTAATAGCCGTTCATGGTGGCGATTAGAGGGGGAAGCCTATGTTTAGCAGTGGGCCTCTTCCGGCTGATGATGATGATGATGATAATTTTCTGACTTCATTTGTTATCTTTAACACCAACCTACAACCGCATCGTCACTTAACATCAGGTGTGTTGTATTGAGTACATAGGAAATGTAAACACATCGTTTTTTTATATTTTTAAAGAAGATAAAAATCAATAACAAATAAACTACAGACAAAACTGAAAAGTGCGGCGGCACGTAGGCATTCGAAACATTGAAGCTAAAATTAAAGCGCACTGGTGGATTTTAGTGGACAACGTCGCTTTTCTGTATCAGCTTTGCTCTTCGGAGGATACACTAGTTTACATTTCCGGGACTGGACGCTGTCGGAACTCGGAAGCGACGTTATCTCAGTTTAATTAACACCGAAGTTGTGAGTTTGCTACAGATGACCGGAAATTAACGTGTATTGTATCGAACGTACGTCAATAACTCTATGTGTTATGTATTGTTAATAGGTCTATCAGCAGGTCTCTCTCGTCCTTAGTAGGTATAATATTATTCAAGTACACGACAGTGACACCGATCTGAAAAGTTTTGATGCCTTAAGTATCCAGTGAAGGAATCGAATCTATTTACTTAGAAAGCAGGTTATGATGGTTTTTAATTGATTACGTTCAAACAGTTTTGCAATTTGATGACTTTTGATACATTATGTGGGTGGGAAACCCATTGCCATTAAATACTTAGATAATAAGGCCCTCACCACTTACAAACTAATTGTATACATTTTATAAATTCTATTCTTACCAACATCGTTACTGGGATTAAATTATCTCAAGGTAAAAGCACGCGTTGATGTGCCTTGGGCTATTAGTTACTACATATTTGAAAAGCTTAAAATTATATTGTGATTAAACAGGTTGTGTAGACGAAGTGCCTCGAGACCTTTATTTAGGTTTGTTTGAAGTTACATATCTACATAATAAATAACCTTTGTCTAAATACTAAAATAAAAATATTCCACCGGTTTGTCATGGCAGTTGTCTTTTTGGTCGACATCTGTTCACGCATCGCGTTACTATTTTCTTCCAAAATAATTAAATACCCAATTCGGTATCGTTTACAAGTCGTTTATTGCCATAGTAATATTTTACTAGGTATTCATAGTAAATCTCTACAGTGACAACGGTTGCATGATATTTACACTACTTACTCAGGCCACGAAGTAAATTTTTTAAAACTGGTCGCTGGTCGTGTGCTGACCGGAGAATTCTCATTTGTTTTGTGCCAGGCCTAGTTCACAGTCGAACTACCTACGTTAGGATCTAAACTGGGCTTGAGCCAGAGTACACTAGTACAGTTCAGTAGGTTTTATACATGGGTTTTCTATATGACGAAGTGCTGGCAAAAAACAACGTTTTGTAGCCTTTTCACATAAAAAAAAATTAAAACTAAACCACGAACTGACGAAACCACGAGGAAGCTCAAACGGTTTCGCCAGCGCGCAAGTCGCTTTTTTATTTCAGGATACGTATACAATTTTTCATGCAAACGTAAACATTAAACACCCCATTTTACAGAAGAAATAATCCTTAAAATTTAAAATTTTCTGCATAACGTACGGATATGTCTCTCTTACAAAATATCATAATAACTACTAGTTTAATCACCACCACCAGTTTTTAGTTAAACCTTATTTCGGATAAGTTATAGACCGTGAAAATTAATGAAAAATAATGTACAAAAATATATTATATTCTTAAAACCTTATCTACTAAACAGCTTTCCAAAAATCAATAACATAGAAATCGAAAAAAAAAAAAGAGATAAAATGGTCAATGTTTCCTAAAAAGAGCTACAACCCGCGAGTCAAAAGTGAATAGGCATTTGCTACATAAGTGTGCTAAACCTTTGAACACATCAGGTAAGATCCTAGTCTAACGTAAGTCTGGTAAGATGTAAAAAACTAACCGTGAAAATGAAACGAGTGCATGTTTACAGTTAATTTTTGTTGCAAACTAAGAAATCCAACTTTTGGCGATGGTAAAGGAATGACAAAGTTTGCCTAGAGGATTGTATTTTTTTCCGTATCTATTCATCGTAATTAAAAATTGTAAGAGTCAATAAATGAAATAATTTGTCATTTAAATTTTATATAGTTACCTAATCATCATCATTTAAGACCTTTCAGCCAAAAAAGCCAACAAAGCCTGTATAACTTAAGTTAGCAGTTGGCTCCGGCCACTAAATATAACTATTTTATTACATTAACTATTTTATAGATAAACTTTTATTACAATACAAAATAGGCGTCAAATGAAATTCAATACATTAGCACCTCACGTATTTATAAAATGTATGTGAGCACAAAATCCATACAGAACAATACCAACGCGGTGGCTCAAAATTTTTTAAGTTAGCAGTTGGCTCCGGCCACTATTATAGATAAACTTTTATTACAATACAAAATAGACGTCAAATGCAATTCAATACATTAGCACCTCACGTATTTATAAAATGTATGTGAGCACAAAATCTATACAGAACAATACCAACGCGGTGGCTCAAATTTTTTTAGGTTAGCGGTTGGCTCCGGCCACTATTATAGATAAACTTTTATTACAATACAAAATAGACGTCAAATGCAAATTAAATCCATTAGCACCTCACGTAAGTATTTATAAAATGTATGTGAGCACAAAATCTATACAGAACAATACGAACGCGGTGGCTCAAAAATGTGTACATGTGGTGTTAAAATTCCGACTTCAACATGGCTTCATGTACTCGTAGTGCAAATCTCGGTGTTTAAAATAATGTGCTAATGAAGTGGCAAGAGGCAACATTGGAGCGAGGCTTGCTCAAATGTCATGCATGACACTGAATAAGTAATGAATCTTCTTACCCAAAATGCGGCTACGGGCGAGTTTTAAGAAAACAAACTATCCCGTCTAGTAAATATGCGATGCGAATTAGAATCACGTCAAGTTTGTTTACATTTCCGAATAAAGAGAACCAACGAAAAAAAACCAAACAATTTGTCAGCTTGTGTAGCTCCTATACTGATTATGACTCACTCGTGCGCGTGTGTGTGCATGACGTGTGATTAGCCCTCTTTTCACGTTTTAGATATCTCGTGGTTTGGACGCTTATAAGTGAAGGACCCGACGTCCATCTTTTCTGACGTTATTGGTCGCATCGTTAGCGCGCTGAATTCATTATAATTATGTACTATGTAAAATGATAATTTATCTTATACTTATAAATAAATAAATAAATATCGGGGACAATTGCACACAAATTGAGCTAGCCCCAAATTAAGCTCGAAACTTGTGTTATGGGTACTAGACAACGATATACATACTTATATACAGAAATAAATACTTATATAGATAGAAATATCCAAGACTCAGGTACAAACATTCGTGCTCATCACACATACCTATATTTGCCCTTACCGGGATTCGAACCCGGGACCGCTAGCTTCGCAGGCAGGGACACTACCAACTCGGCTACCGCGTCGTCGTTAATATATACTTAATGTGGATTATACAATGTGTGCGCGTATAGTGTCGATTCTGTTTGAAGTGACCTCTTTACAAACCATAAATAAATCTAACCTTCAATATTAACCTATTAAATTGATAAATAAAATAAAAAAAACATTAATAGTCCTAAGCAAAAAAATATCTTGCATCAAACCTAGGTTAACAACGAAGTCACTTAAACCCATTTTAATCAAATCTGCCGTACCCATTTCCTGATAAAGACAAACAAAACTCATAGACAAAAGCCATGCAAGCTTTGAAAACAGTTTTATTCAGGATATTAATATCTAAAGGCTTTAGCAAACATAAGGTAGGATGGAAATAAATGAATACAGGAAAGAGCATCAATAGGTAGTCACATGTCGGATACACTGACGTCGCTAAAGATGCAACCGGAAATAGGTTTACTACAAAAAAGTCAAGCGATCCCATTTACTCCAACCAGGTATGGAGCGCCGAGCGCCGCGCCGTCGCGTCGCGTTTCGCAATCAGTGTTGCCATACCTACGCGTAGCAATTACCGTGTTCTACGGCTTTCAGGCCTAAAAATCACAAAATAGGCCGAAAGAACAAACCCTGTACAGGCAGTAATATGTTTAAATAAAATTTAAAGCTATTGAACACTATAATAATATATTATTTAATTTTTATTTTGTTATTTTTTTTTCAAACATAATATAAAGAAAATTTGTAAACATTAGCCAAATGCCGTTTTTATACGGTTTTTTTTTAGGCAGGGACACGGCTCGCTTCCTTGATTGTTTTCCATAATTATTAACACGTCTTTTTACCTTATGTAAACGGCCGGCTTAAAATGTTCATTGGCAACACTGTTGCGTATCTATTCAGCGCTGACTACAAGTGAATATACTCGTATGAAGTAAAAATTCTATAGTTGGTAAAAAAAACACCTACTCGTACTATACATATAATGCAATTAACGACTAGAAATAATTATGTTTTTGTCACATATTTTTTATAGGGTAGGTTTTGATTAAAGTAGCCTGATGTTAAGCGGGGGTATAGTCGAAGATGGCGCCATGCCACGCCAGTGTTAAGGACTAGCTCTCCAGTGAGTTTACCGGAAAACCGTCACTTTGCTATGTTTTTACTTTTTATTGTATGTTTTAGTACTGTTGGTACTTCTGACGTCGCGTCACCAAACAGTTCCAATGGAAGACCAGCTCTGGGTTTCTTAACCAACATTATGCTGAGTTTGGGGCCGATTTGTTTACTCATGCACTGCAATATTGTTTTTATTTTGTACCATAAGTGTTATTGTAAGTATAAGTGTTATTGTGGCAAATAAATATATATTCTATTCTGTTCTAGAGGAAAAGGATCAAAAAGGTATAAACCACACTAAACTTACCTAACCTACTATGCGCTTTCTTGTTCATCAACATAAAATTCATCTTGTGTCTAGATTATGTTTTAGTTGAACTCTTTAGACACTTGCAACTTATAGTTTACATTGATGGCTTGACTACAAGTCATGAAACGTTAAGTATTATTTATGGGGTTGAAAGTTGTAATTAATCTGATGCTCATTGAAAAAATATGTGCGAAGACTCTTCATCTTCCTACATCTATCCTATCCGAATTGTTTTGTAGCCAATACTTGTAAACTATCTGTACTGTAAATTCTAGGTTTTCATGTTGTGGAAAATTTCTGTAGGTCGCTGATAAAATTGGAAGACAGTAAACGTACAGTCTAAATCTAAAGGGTCTAAAGAGGTTGTTGTAGTGTAATGGGATATCAAGGTTTGTATGGAAAAAAATAAACAGCTACGAGAATGAATCTGCGGAGCTGGTCTTCAAAAAACTTTAATGTTATTTATTTTTTATCGTTTGTCATCTCAATGTTGTACGCTTTGCTGCACGGAAATCTATCAAACGCAGAAACACGTGTTTCTAAACACGTGTTACCCTTCCATCTACTTATACAGAGCATCCATCCAGGGCATGTCTTATGTGCGCTGATGGCAGTATGCGTACACTTCATGAACAAAATAGGCAAGAGAGTGTGGACATACGAGTAGCTAATAGGTTGGCAAGAATCGCTTCTATGGCTTGAGTGAGTATTCGCGAACAATCAGTTTAAATAAACATGAATATACTTAAAGTTGGTAGTAGAAGAGCGGTAGTTAAAACAGGCGGAAGGTATGCCTTTGACTCCAAACATAACAACCTACGACACAGACTCGCAACAACTCCATCGGCCAGGATGAAAGCGATGCAGAGCAGACAGAACATTAAAAGTGAGTCCAATCCCTCTTCAGTAAGCACGTTTGGCAAAAATGTCTACCCCTGTTTTGCATACTTTCTACTCATACTCCTTACACACAAAACTACACAAAACTTTTGTTTCAATCTGCTAGAGTGTACACATCTACATAGTGACAACTCATAACCCTGTTCCGAAGCATCCTTACTAGCCCATCCGGTCCTTTCAGCTAGCACGTTACGCGAGGACTAGGCTAACATTTCATTCATCACATCTGTTACATGCCTACATTCTGACTACAATGTATTATAACAGGCCGAGCAGAGCAGCTGGGATATTATATTACAGAATAGTGCGACCACAGTGCGACGCGCTGCCACCGGCACCGCCCGTGTTTCAAATCATACAACGTTGCTGCTATGGTGCCGCGCTTTAGACAGGGTGCAGCAGTAAGCGAGATCGTCATATTATGCGCAACGTGGGGTATGAAAGAGATCATTATATTTTGCTCTTATGTCTTCAAACTAGAGCTAGAGTCTAGAATCTAGTTGCAGCCGCGCTTTACAAAAGTAGACGCTCTCACCTGTCGTTAGCTCAATGCGTAGATAGAGGTGATTTAAAATGGGAAAAGCAGCTTTTATTCTCCTCAAAGCACGAAAGGCAAAGACATTTCTACAGATTTTGCTCTGATCGATCAAGATAAGCAATCGAAATCAAATAAATAGTTGCTCATAAATAATTTTAGGTAGGTAATACAAATATGATTAGATTAGTCAAAACATTGATCATAGTTATGCATATAATTATTATGTATAGTATGTATTGCATGTATACATATTACATATGTATATATTATGTATTGGTAGTTTGACCGGATACCCGGCTGACCAAAGTTAGCTGTGTATGTATACATACAAAATTTCATCTCAATCGGTTGAATCTAACTTAATTGAGATGGCGCAACGACCCAAAGTGGGTCTTGTCCTTCGATAACAAAAGACGCCACATCGGTCTGTCCTGCCTTTGGCGGTGTTAATATCAAAGCTTTTGGTGATTTGATGCTATTGCCATCGGTAAAAAGGCGTTATTGTTTTAAGTTACCAGAAAATTTTCATGGAGAGCCGCATCTGTGGAGGTACTTTAGGGTTTGCGAACTGACATGCAAGATGCATCAACATAACGATACAGACTTTGTAGATTTGCTCAAAAATTTACAGGTGCGTCAGCTAAATATGAAGCAACATCAGCCCCTTTCTTTGCCGACGGAGAAGCTGTTCGGATATCCCCACCATGCAACTCGTAAATGCGTGAAATCAGATGATGATGTCTAAATTAACTAGTCTTGGGAACCGAGTCTAGGGAACCAAATGACTACGGTCAAAAACCTCTATCAGCTGCGGTTCCAGTGGACCCAAATAACACAGGAGTGATGTTAAGAATAAATATTAAGGTCAGCGAAGGATTAGTCAATGGTATAGTTCGGGGATTTGAATGGAGAGGTTGGAAGACAGAGAGTAGAAAGTTCTAGTACAATTTGATGACCGTTCCATCAGCAGAAAAGGTCAAGATGAAAATGATATAGCTCCAGCGAGTGTATCTTTTCAAGTAAATAATAGATTCTGGAAAAATAGAAAGAGTAATGATTCCACTCATTACTAAGTTGGGCCGTTACATCGACCTAAGTTATGAACTACAACACTCGATGAAGAAACAGAAAAGATAGCAATGCATAAAAACCAATAGAATGAATTAAATAAGTTAACTTACACGTCCTGTCACGCAATCATTTATTTTTTGTTTAAATACATCTTTGCAGATTTGAGCGTTACCACCGAGATTTTAAGCCAGTTGGTGTTACGGTTTAATTTGATATCACCAGAGACAATGGACTAAAGCATAATCTGTGAATTTGACAGCTGGAGACTGTAAGCCCCTAAGCCCAGCAACGCTATACTCTTTCCATGCTGTAAACAAAACAATCAAGGTCTATCACAGTTATCACACTAATGCTAGATGTGAAAGAATGAGTGTGTATTCAAAACTCAAGTCACTCAAGTTTTCACGTAGAATCGGCTTAACGGATTTGAGTGACAATTGGAATAGAGATAGCTAGCTTATATAAAGCTTATACCCTAAGTTAACATTGGTTACTTTTGTCTCGGAAACGGTTCCTGCGAGATGACGAAAAACCAGGCTCAGCAATAGTGCGTATTCAATATTTGTAAAGCTTCTATAATAATTATTCAATGACGAATCCCAATCCAGGCCACTTACGACCACATCGTTACATCGTTTAAAGGAAGAAAGAAGATATGTACGAGTATAATAAAATTATGTTACAATTATTTTCTACTAGCTCTTCCCCGCGGTTTTACCCGCGCGGGCTACAGTTTATCGCGATAAAAAGTACCCTATGTCCTTTCTCAGGCTCTAGACTATCTCTGCACCAAATCTCATTTAAATCGGTTCGGTAGTTTAGGCGTGAAAGCGTAACAGACAGACAGAGTTACTTTCGCATTTATTAAATAAGTAAGGAAGTCTTTACTTCCTTACTTATTGTACATCTTTATGTACGCTTCGCATAGAGTGCATGAAATGGAGTTTGTATGAGTTTGTATATGTATATGTACATGCTTATGCGACTTATGCGTATTTTAAACGTTCCTGAATATAAATTGGACTGAAAGCACTGAATTTTGACGTTTCAAAGCGTTAGTTAACGCTCAATAGTCTCTAAATCTTAGCCGAGACTGTTTCGCAATTACTAGGTATATCCGAATAAGCTACCCATAATCACTTCTTTGCACATCACAAAGACGAGGTAATTATTGTTCGCGTTTGAATAAAGATTAACAATGTTGGATCTTTGTGTAGTGTATATATTGGTTATGATGGGAAAAAATCTTTAAAAAAAAAAAACAAAAAGAAAACACATTTAATCAGACATCACAAAATATTACATTTTTACATAATATAACATGACTTACAAAACGGTACAAAAAATAATGAGTACACAAAAATGCAATGCAGCGTAGTGTCATGATCATGTCCATGATACTCGTATATTATTACTTCAGTTCTGTTCACGGCTGATAGAATACGATGATTATTTGATCGGAACCAGTTCTATTCGCATTTCCAGTCGGCTTCCACAGCCAGTATAATACACAAGTGTGGATGTATTATTGACAAAAATATGTTACACACGTCAAAAACTAACATTTAGGGCCGGTTTTATAAACGTCCGTAAGTTAAATTTCATACCAAATTTCGGTAAAATTGATCTTGTTGTCAATTTTTCCGGAGAAGATCGTAAGTACCTATGTGTGAAAGAGATGCGACAACGTATAGCGCAATTGGATTTTCTTCTAATGTAGATGGTATAGTGACACGGGCGCGTCTAAACATTTGACATCGAGACGGGATTGGTTTCAGGATATAAAGCCATTAGAAGGTAGTACAGTCACTGTTGCCAATGGTGAGAAGATTAGAGGTATCGGAGACATATCTATAAATATAGCGCGTGGTGTGGTAAATAGTATCAATGACGTATGTGCCTGAATTAACTAGTAATTTGATTTTTGTCAAAAGAGTTATAGACAAAGGTTTTGTCGTAGTTTTTGATAGAAATGGATGTGATTTTTATAAATGTATTGATTGAGGAAAAAGCAAGGAAAAACAATGCAAAAATTTGACAATAAGATCAAATTTGCCGAAATTTGGTATGAAATTAAACTTACGGACGTTTCAAAAACCGGCCCTTAGTCGTACAATTTTGCATTGTTAATTGACTTTAAATTTTGTGAATTTTGTCTAAACGCTCGCAGGTATCACGACGTCTGCTTGTTCACAGTTATGTAAACTCCATGTCAACATGCAGTAAACAAACATTGTTTTGGTTGTTTGGTGTATTTCAATGTAAAAGTTTGTGCTGTCTCTCTGTGCTGGTGTTTAAATAAGCGAGACGTACTTACTAGGAATTTCACGTAAGTACCTATGGTACAACCTAATTTTAATATTGAGGAGGATCTCAGAGAGGGTTATGATTATGATATTGCAACATGCTTAGGTAACTTATTTACTGAGTAAATTTGAATACACAAAATATGAACTAAAGCTAACCAACATAATATTAAGTTGCAAATATTTTTTAGGTTATCTTATAGACTATTATATCTTTTACAATTGTAAGGTTAGGTTTTAGTTGATTCCAAGCACCTTTACATTTTATATCAAGCAATAGAGTCGCCATTACTATCTTCTTTTATGTAATTGTGCTCATCAATAAGCATAATAAAGGAATTGTCTTTTCCATAAGAAAGTGAGGATGTGGTCGAAGTTGACAACCTGGCCGGGAACTGGCTTTTAAGTTTAATACATATTATTATTAACAAGCGTCGTATAAAAAGGGCAATCGATTTTTTTTTCATTTTATGTCTGAAAGCAAAGATGCTACACATCCATAATAAGAACATCCTATTTCGATTTGGCTTTCTCAGGTTTGAACCGAGACGCCTCATCACGCTGGTCTGTGACATAAAGTGGTGATATTAAAAGAAAATAGATAACGACGAGAATACATAACAACATCTATCGAAACATCAAATAAAGTCGGATTAGTTACACTATATCCAACTCAAGAACGATTGGACTGATTTATAAGACGTTTGATTTGTTGAATTTGTCTCTGCCCCGACTAGCAGATTAAGAATTAGAAAATCGCAAATATTCACGAAAAAAGTCAAATGTGAAAGTAACTAACTCTGTCTGTACCTTTGGTGATACCTTTTCACGCCTAAACTGCTGAACTAATCTTGATTATATATGGTATGGAGATAGATTTGAACCCTGGGAAAGGACGTGGAATACTTTCTATTGGGATAAATTGTATTCAACGCGGTTGAAACCGCGGCACACGGCTGGTCGTAGGTACATAGACACACAATTACAATGAATGTTACCAAATATAGCATGTATGTAGTATATTTTCTATTTACATCTATAAACATTTACAGTTGAACATCAAAATTTCATCAAAACAGCTAAACAATCAAAAATACACACGTATGCTGGCGTAGCAGACCCTTAGAAAGCTCAGCTATGTTATCGATCATAAAAATGACCTCACGTATAATATCCCGTAAAAAGTTTATGCCACAACACTAACAAAAATCGCTCCCTACATAACTCGGGGACACGACTAGAGAGTTTAATATCCTCTAGCAGTTGACGACCGTGCCTCTTAAAACCTTGAAAGCTCAAAGGAGAAATAAAAAGATATTTCCATTGCAAATTTAAACAAGTTTCATTTGATCGCTGCCGCTACGAAAAGACAAAAATAGAGTTGAGCTTATTTCTATTCACTTGAAGCAATGGTTTGTTTTTTTTATGACCTAATTATTATAAAATTAGTTACGTAGTACGTTACGTTAGTGTTACGAACATTTTGTATTTTTAGGATTTCGTACATACGATAAAACACGGAACCGTCATCAATTTTGTTCTGTCTGTCTGTTCAACAAAGGTTATATTCTCTGAACCTGGAATTGGACTAAAACAGAAAGTCGAATAAGACAAAAAATAAATTTGGTATCTATCTACACATATAAAGTTAGATAATCACGGATGTATGGTGTAAGATTAATCTACTAGTTCCAATATTTGGAGTTCATTTTTTGGGTAGAATTCCACATATTTTAAATGAAATAATATGAAAAAGGTTTTGTGAAATTTAAAACGAAAGAGCAAAATAAAATAATATTTTGTATATAAAAACGCGGTATGTGTGTTCGTAATATTGCTCCTCCTAAACGGCTTCACCGATTATGATGAAATTTAGTATGGAGCACGGAAATAGTTTGTACCCTGGGAAACATAACTGCGGTGAACCACTATACGTTTTTTAATTTGCATAGTTTCAAATAAACCAAAGTTAATAGGCATACCTACCAAAATCAGCATTTCTTTAAAATTTAACATTATATTAATTTAAAGGTCTTAACTTATAGTTCAGGGGTGGCCAACCGGTCAATCGCGATCGACTAGTCGATAGTCGATCTTAGCTATTATTTCAGTCGATCATGGCAAGGCAAAAAACATGTCCAGCAGTGCACTCAAACAGGTTGATTACGATGAAGATGATGATGATGTATACATTGAACATTTCATGAAGTCTGAAGTTGGTAGATCGCACAGGGTTTCTTTAGTAAATAGTAGGTCTTAGGTAAAATCCAGTTGGCCACCCCTGTTATAGTTTATAGGAAAACAAATATCCGAGTCAAATGTTCTCACGGAATACGAAATGGTACGGCCTATGCGAGTTCAATTTGCACTTGATCGGTTTCTGCCTTCTAGTGATGTACCGAGACTATAGACTAGGACTAGGGTAATGAACGGTCAGTGCGGTTTGCGCCTCTGCCTCGATAGTACCTTCGACACAGTGGAGGATATGCCAGCAGGCTGTGTAGGCTAGGGCAGCAGATTTTAATGGCGGCAAACTAAGGCTTAACCGATTTAGATGAAATTTGCTATGAAATTAGTTTAGAACCTGAGAAAACTATGAAAGACACTTAAATACTTTTTAAAACACTTTTACTTGTAACTAACAATAAAATAAAAATCTTTAGGTCTAATTTTAACCTGCTGTATGTATGATATGTAATCTGAGTGACAATACAATAGTTTGGTATCATCGACTTGATCTGATGATGGAGTCAGAATGTAGATAGTGGAACTCTTCTTTGTCGACTAAGAAACAGAGAGTTTGGACTCATTTGATTCGTTTTGACCAATATATAGATAGAGTCCAATAGATCAAGCTTGGGTACATGAGATTAAAAGTAAAAAAGTAGTCCAAAAATATAAAAAAACAGCCAGAACCTGAGTAACATAAATAGGTACCTACCTACCTAACCGTTTGATTAAATTAGTATTGACATACCCAGTCAACATAGAAAACAAATATCTTACAACAAATATTGCTGATTCTATATACGAATACACATCCTATTGCGAGAAAATTATTACGTGTAGATAGATTTTGATGCCTCTAAATGTGTAATTGTGGATATCAAATAAAAGCTCGTTGTTAAAGCCTATATATTTGATATTTTTATTGTTATCTGCGTCAAATATAGGTCAGTTTTATTACAGTAAACATAGGCTGCAATCAATTGGTAGTCAGATTGAAATTATGGAAAATACAGTTATTCTTACGAAGTTATTTGAATAGAATCGTAAAAATGGAATGTGGTGTAGAGGTATTGCGAGAAATGTGGCTAGAGGGAGAAGTGACTTAAGCGATGAGGGGGAGACAGGCAACCCGACCCTTGCTATAAGAATAGCGACGCGCGCACCATCTACTGAGCAAGTTACAGGAACAAAGAAAAAACATAATAACACTTCAGAGGACTTTATGTCACCAAAAAGTCGGAGCAAAGTATATACAACTTTCACGGAAAATAAGTACTTCGGTGTCGCGCATCCGCGAAAAGCGCTGACACCAGCCACTGTAGTGAACGTCCGGAGTAGAGATAGTATTAAAGGCAATAACTTAGGGATTAATTTTGTTTAATAAATTGTAAAGATAGCCCAAAACGATAAGAGAGCGAGTGAGATTGGCGCTCTGCGGTCGAGGCGGGGTGGGGGCCGCCCCCGCACCCCATCCACGCTTGTTCGCCATCAGTCGCCCCTAAGTCTCAGGTTTGCACACAGCATCCCGTCACTTTAACGCCTTATATTTAACACAAAATAACAATTTCGATCTCAAAGAAAACGTGCCTATAAGCATGTTTATGTACTTTTATTTAACATTATAGTATAACAAACTGTAATAGGTAAAATAAAATGGTGTTCCAAAAACAATATATTTTTGTTTACTCAATAGTATTATTGTTTCAAATAGGTGTGATAACAGCGCAGACATTTTCAGTCGAGAAAATAGCCGTTGGTAAGTTTAGTAATACTTATATGTATATGTTATATAGTTTTGCATCGATTGAATTTTATATTACATTTTATTTTAAGCTTTACATTTAAAAAAAAGATTCATGTTTATTCCTAATTTATGTATGAACATTTCATGTATAGTTTTAGTTGCAAAATTCCGATATTATTTAATTGATAGAATACTTTTTTTACGTTTGGATCGCTTCGTGTCGTGTGGCGTTAGTTGTGAAGTAAGTTTTCATCTCTTTCTGACGCAGAGCGCCCGTCTCTTTCCCACATTCGACGCAGTGTTAGGTTAGGCTGAAAAAGGGCTGAAGGGTTGGGTAGGCTTTTAAAAATAACTCGTCGCTTTTATAAAGAAATAACATTATATCGATACTCGTAACTATCGATTGCTTCGAGGGCTGTCACATATTTTTTTTATAGTTTCTCTTATTTTGTTTCACTTATTTAAAGAAAAACAGTTTACCTTTTCAAATTATCTATTATTCTTACATATTTTTAAGATCTTTTGAGACTCTAATTACATAAAGAAATTTTCGTTTTAGTGTGTTGAACATAAAATCACACCACATGCTAAGTCAAAACTGGCTAAACCACAAAACGGATCGTCGGTCGTCGTTGTGCGTCCGTCCGTTACTCTACCACAGACAATTTTTATTTCTTACGCCAAGTCACAATGTGATTTTCTGACAGCTGTATTTCATCCTCGGACATGGGAATCAGTATTTTTCACGAGACACACCTCGATTTTTAAATTTACTATTTATTATTTTTTGCTAAGATATGATGTATTTGAGGGTGGGACAAGCTAGGACATCACGACCTATCATGCCAAAAAAGTGCAGGTCGCTTCTCGAGATATGCCGCACTTAACGATATCATACGCCGGTCCCTCGCTGCCGTCAACGTGTCAAGTCTACTTGAGCCGACTGGTATTGCAAGGGACGATGGCAAGAGATCGGACGGTATGAGTTTGATTCCATGGAAGATGGGCCGGGTGCTGGTATGGGATGCAACCTGTTCAGACACGCTGGCCCCTCTCCATCTACATGGAACCAACAACAGAGCTGGTGCGGCTTGTGAAGCGGCTGAAAAAGCTAAAGCATGCAAATACAAGGGTTTAGGCTCCGAATATGATTTTGTCCCATTCGGTGTCGAGACCCTTGGTCCGTGGGATCCTAGCGAAATAAGGTTTTTTAAGGAAATAGCAAAAAGGTTAGTTAACATCACAGGAGACGGAATAGCTGGCAGCTACCTCGGACAAAGAATTAGTCTAGGGGGAACGCTGTCAGTATCTTCGGAACCTTGCCTAAAAGGGACTCTTTTTAATAATTTTAGTTTTTATATTACTTATATTTTTTAAGGTTTTTAGTTTTAGGTTCATTGTTCTAGTATATAGTTTAAGATTTAATTTCATTATGTAAGTCCTTGGTGGTCTATTAAAACAAACAAATATTTCGTCGGCATTTGAGAAGACGAGCTTTTTTTGCTTATTTTCTTCGCTCTGGTTCTTGGAGTAATGGATTAAGTAGGAGGTTCCAGAGGATCAAGCTATCGATCTCTGCCTAAACCCTGGATAGATGGCGCTAGCGATACATTTTTTTTGCCTTTTTCAATGAAAAAAGTAAGGAAAATCATTTGAGCCGGTACAGACACACAATAGTCAAAGACAATAATAGACAATTTATTTATTTAAATACGGTACAGAAAGGCAGAAGTAGTTATTTGTCTATCAGCTACGGCACTTGCCACCAACCAACTGTCACGTCACTTCACAGCTTTGTTGAGTCATACGACTCATACACGTTTCATTAAAAAAAAACAAATAAGACAGCTTAGATAAATAAAATTAAATATTGTTTAATAAAAGTCCTTGTTCCATTTATCAGGATTATATAACTATTTTTTATTAACATTTTCAAAGATTTAGTTGGGAGACTTAGGGAGTCCACACGTGCCTAGAATCCTGGCCTATATTTTGGACAAAAAATAAACCTCGCTTCAGCGCTTCAGCGAGGCAATGCCACCAGCATTTTGGGCACGTTGCCAGACATCAATGGTCGTTTGAACTATGTGTAGATCTTATTTAGTTAGTTCAAACGATTCAATAATATATGCCTATAAATTCTTCAGTTTGATAGGTAGTTTTAATTGTAATTTTTATTTTATCGTTTAGTTTAGTTATGTTAACTTATATTTTTTGTGAATAAATACAGAATAAATAAATAAACACTCTGACACTCTGGCGCCCTCCCATCTACAGGCCACTAGTAGGGCGCCAGGTACGGCGGCAGAAACTGCTGAAAACCTCAAACGGAGGAAGTATGCATCCCTTGGAGATGGCAATATATTTGCTCCGTTTGGGGTTGAAACTCTTGGTCCGTGGGGTCCTGCCGCTCTTATACTTTTTAAAGAGCTCGCCAAGCGCCTCGTTGACGCCACGGGTGACCAAAGGGCTGGCGCTTACCTCGGTCAACGAATCAGCCTGGCCATTTCAAGAGGTAATGTCGCCAGTCTCTTGGGCACTCTACCTGCAGGCAGCGACCTAAATCGGGTTTTTTATTTGTAGATGTTTAGTTTTATATAGATAGTTTAGCTCTAGTATTTAGTTTAATTTTTTATCCAATTGTATACATTATGTTGTTTTGTTATATTATATCTAATAAATTAATATATACACATTGTTTTAACGGTACAATAAGTCTTGCAGCATCTACGTCATGACTCATGACCAACGAACTGACCAGACCGGACCTGTCTTAACTAACAAAACGCCTGTCACGCAAACTAAAGAACAAAATAAAGTTATTTTCCTGTCAAACAATATGTCAATTAGGACGTGGGGTCAAACTAAACGTAAAAAGTAGCAACATATTTATGAAAGTAGCGACCCAAACTTTAGGAATAATGATCAGATATTAACCCGAATGGTTAATTTTAGGAAAAGAAAGAAAACAATATTTTCCCAAGAGCCCACGACGGCCAGACTTCGTTATTTTATGTAAAATTAATGGCCATATCGAACATTCGTACGGGGGATTTTGAGCCTTTTATATCAACATTGCATAAAATTACAAACATATTCTATAATTATGCGACCAACAAAATTATGCACGATGGACCGTAAAATATTATGATTATTTGCTGACGATCTATCAAGTCACACTCTAGAGTAAGAACTAGTTCTACCACTACTATAAAAGCGCAACAACTAGCCGCTAGAGGCAAACACGCGCGACGTCTAGCTAAGATTGAGGCGGAGCGCTATCAAGGTAATATTAGAGAGCGAAAACGCCAATAGGCGCGCCGCAAAGGACCTAGCGGATCTAGAACTAGAAGCTGAGCGTGCGGCAACAGTGACGAAGAAATTGAAAAAATCGACGTCAATTATGAAATTTATAAATACGATTATTTTTTTACGTATTAATACATTTTATTGCATGAAATATCTGAGTTCAAATGTTGTTCCATTTGATATACTACCTACTCAGA
This sequence comes from Opisthograptis luteolata, assembly GCA_931315375.2. Taxonomy (NCBI): domain Eukaryota; kingdom Metazoa; phylum Arthropoda; class Insecta; order Lepidoptera; family Geometridae; genus Opisthograptis; species Opisthograptis luteolata. The sequence continues at coordinate 10,446,558 of OV928033.1, forward strand.
AATATAACTCCATGAAATAAAATGTTTTTTCTTTACATTTTTCTAAAACAATATATCATTAAAATATCATTTTTAACTTTATATAATATGGCTATGAACGTAATGATTTCTTTATTTATTGAATAGACTAAGCACTCGCGCTTGCACCTATATACAGCGGTCTTTCAATGTGCCTAGCAATATGTAAAAACCAATAAAACTGTCCGGCTATTGAGGTAACATTTATACAAAATTTAGTTTTTGTATTATAACGAAAGTATAATTATAATTTATAAAAGTTTAGGAGTGTCTGGCAGGGGGTAGCTACTGTCGTAAGTGTCCAGCAAAGGATGACGAGATTTCTAGTTATCCTGAAGAAAATATATAGTGTATAGTCGCTGGTCATTCTTACCTGTATATGGGACATGCATAGAAAAACTTTCTGCTTTTACAAAATAACGAAAGTCTGGCCGTCGTGGGCCTGTATATAATTCTAAAATTTTTTCGCAAAGCCTTGTCTCAATCAAGTGGTACGCTGGTTAAAGCGTGGTCAATTTGCCACTATTGCTTGGTATTTATTCGACTCAACGAATGGGCATTGCAATTCTCAGGGGCAATGCCCCCAGCATACAGGGTACGCCTACTAGTTGTTGGCATTGGATTTAATGCTATAGGATTGTCTATTTTCCTATAACGGCCCATATATTGTCCAACTGTTCTATGAGGGACAAATATCTTGGAAACATGACACATTAGCAATAATAATAAGTAGCTTGAGTCCTGCCCCGCTACCGTTGGCACTCTAGGATAATTTTTTTATAGCAATTTAAATAAGCAAATTGCTTAAAATAATTTATTTTATAAAATTATTGCAAAAAACTTAGACCCAAAACACTAAATAAATGATGTGAATAATAATTATTAAGATTTCCTGTTGTTCTCATCTTGCTAACAGCGAGTATTTGCACAGGCACAACCTTGTAGCCAGAATTATTCACCAGCAACTTCCCCTTCAGTATATACAACCTTGTTGAGTCTGAGGTGTAACAAAAATCATACTTTATAATTTGACGAATTTAGATCAGTATTTACACACCTTTAGTACTTACCGTTTACTTGCCAAAGCCACGGTAACCCATACTTCATAATGGTCCATCGTTCTTACCTGTGTGGGGAGCATGCGCTGACAAAAATTCAGCTTTTATAAAGTAACGAAGGTCTCGGGTTCACGGGCTCTTGCTCTATTAGGGATCAATTGGGATGTTCAAGTTTGTTTGGAATAATACTACCAAAAGAGCACGTTTACTGTATAAACCTTTTAAAAAATCGGAAATCTGCAGACCACATCATCATCATATTACCTATATTAAAAATGTAAAACTAACGGTGTCCTTTTGAAATTTCAAATTTCATAGAAAAAACAAACAAAAATAACAATTGCTGCGTATGGGATAAACCAATCCTATACCTATATTATTTTAGCTAACAAAAACGCCTTACGAATAACGAGATTAGGTTGTTATCGTTATCAAACATTATTTGTCGGGTTGCATAAGTAAAAATACTACCTCTGCAAGAATAACGCAACATGATACTACTGTAATACTAAGGCAAACCTCGGCTCCACCGCGCTGGAAACATTGTAAGCCTGAAAGCCTGAAAAAGTTTAATATAATCTTCTTTTAATGAAGTTACAGCTCCGCAGGTAAGACACTTCCCAGCGCAAACAAATCCCATTTCGAACAAAATTGCGTGTATGGGAAATACAAGTAGATAGGACATAAAGATAAAGTGATTTCAATAAAAAAAAAATTATAGTGTGTGGAGGAAAAGTATGGGAAAATCTTTCTTGCGTTTTTCTCCATTTTAGCTAGTACTACTTTTTAGGCCTAGCCTAGATACAAACTTTTCGTATTTATGTTCTTGTAAGCGATCGCTTAGTGTGCGTTCGAAACTTACAAAATCGTTTCGTTTGCGCCTGTCAAAATGAATCTTTAGCCAAGTTGCATATTGTTGCGTAGCGATCGTAGCAAGTGATGTAGCGATCGGCATTGTAGATTCGATACAACTCTATTCTATTGTTTTGAACAAACATGTAGACGTGTTAACGATTAATTTTATTTCTTTGTTCTGAATACGTGACTTGACGTTGAGACATACATGATATTTCATTTTTGTCTATATGTGCAGTAATTGTAGACAGACATCTTCGCTTAGCCCGGTAAATAAAGTCGAATAAGCCACATATCATATTTTCACATAATTTAATATTCATACAGATTATATTTATGTAAAAAAAACATGGAATGGGATTTTTAGTATTTCCCAAGATCAGAACTTTGTAACTATAAGTTACTATAAGGGTAGGCCCCGGCCTTTATGCCCCATTGTCGAACGCCAACTCTATCCAGTATGAACACGTACGAGCAAAAATATAACGTTTTACGTTTTTATTGCTCACAGGCGCCATCTTCGATCAGAACACGGAAGAGATCCAGAATGTGTTCAAGTATGCGATGACGGTGCACAACCAGAACATAACTAGTCGCAGGTTCGAGTTGCAGGCGTATGTCGACGTCATCAATACGGCGGACGCTTTCAAGCTGTCACGGCTCAGTGAGTGCTTCATCGACGTGATTAAACTTTTCATCACTTGAGCAAGCAGTCCATTCCAAGGGTCGACGCTCAAACTAAAATAAATTTTTGCAAATGCACCAGCTTCAACGGAATTCCAAAATAAGTATTCTTCACATCGCCGCGCCGGGTCGTTACGCAAATCTATGGGAGATATGTACCTATTTCTTTGGTTATTTTATTGTGATATTCCAATATACCGCTAGATGTCAAAAATTAACGATATCAACTGAATTGGTAAAAAAATATGAACAGTACACAATTCCCATAAGGCCCTAAGTGAAAACATAAAATCTCATTTTTTTTTTTACTGTTTAATTACGATGATGCACAAAAAATGAGACAAGTCTGGAATTTAATTAAGTAACATTTCAAGATACGCTACATTTTGAGATAGCGGAATATTAAATAGGTATTCTCGGTAGCAAACCTTGACGTCACTGTAATATAACTGTTAGTAGTCATAGCTTTATAATAAAATACAATTTCTGTCTTCACAGGCGCAATAAGTTTAAGTTCGCGAATGATCAGTGTAAATTTTCACTAACACATGCAAGGTGATCCATTTACGTGTGTGTTTCGATTTTCGTGTTATACAAAATTCTACATGATAGCGTCACAAAAAACTTCAATTGGAAGCTTATTGAATACTTTTAACTGACTCATAAAATTAAATTCACAGAGCGGCGGCAGCGCACTTTGTCCCTCTGTAATTGCACCCTAACGCAATTACCTTAAAAGTCTGTCTAAGGGGCTAAATTTAATGAACTTGAAAATAAAGTGGATTGTCTTATTTAATCCGTTCCATTTTATACTGTTGCCATTACTTTTTGTGCTTGACGAAAGAATTCAAATGAGGTTCCGAAAGACTTATATTGCTGTCTGGCAAACAAGCCTTAGTTGGATCATTTGGTCAGAGTACATAATTATAAATGTATACAAATCTACTCACCATGGTAAAGTTAAGCCAGTTGGAAAACTTGTCCCAGCCCAGGGGCGTGAACTTATCACATTTAAAAAAAATATCTGTGTGCCTAGTTAATGAGCCGTGTCCAAAGCAATGGTACTTATCCGGCAGCAATTCAATGCTTGCCTGCGTGCTATATCCATTTAATTTCAACCCATATCGTTATCGCTCAACGCTCAGCTAAATAAAGAGGGATTCATTTTTTGTGCACAGTATGCAACCAATTTGCGCGCGGAGTGTTTGCTATGCTTGGTGCCGTCACTCCAGAATCTTTCGACACTCTTCACTCTTATACAAACACCTTTCAAATGCCGTTCGTGACGCCGTGGTTTCCAGAGAAGGTGAGTTTATTACTTATCGCAATACCTTGAAAAGAGGTCGACTTATTAATCTTTTGTAGAAAACTTTGTAAGGTGGGTTTCTTTGGCGTCCTCTTCCGAATTTAGTTTTATTTTTAGTCTATTCCCAGTGACTTATTAACACTTTTTTGTTTGTTTTAATATGAAATAGCTTCTCGTATTAAATTAAAAGTCGAGTTCTAAAAAGAAGATATAAGCTAAGCTTGATAATAGTATTCTCCAATTATATTGGCGTAAGAATTGGGTTTATAATAATGGTATTCCCACCTATTCAGTAATCTTTTACGTCATTACTATTTAACTAGCAATTATATAATACAGATTCTAGCTGAATATCTGTAATGAATTTTATTTCAAAGATAGTGTACCTCTTTGGTTATAATAGCCAATTAGCCACATTACGGCAACTATTGACGATATCTTGTGTTATCTCAATGAGAGCACGATTGAGTTCGTGTTGTGAAAGTAAATCTATTTATTTTGACATTAGCAGAGCGATTAAGTGTTAATTTAACCTTCTTAGTTTATACACTATCAACAAATTATTATTATTTTAAAAACAAGAAGTGAACATTTAAAAAAAAAGAGCGCTGGTGTGATCTTCGGTGAAACCAATGAAGTTTGTCATTATTTTCAAAAAAATATTGTTTTTTTAATCTCCATTGAGAATTCAAGAAGTGTAGGTATTACTTTAATTCGCTAGTAGGGCATAATCATTCAATAACGTTCCTACTGGGCCAACTTGGTTAACTTTTTTCAGCGAGTGAAATATTGATTTCGGGCCGTTATCAACGATATTATAGGAGCCGTAATCCACCAAGGCTGACTCAGTGCCCAAATATCAGACATTTTTATGGTTTTAAACCACGCTTGCACTTTTAAAGTTGCCCGACATTTAATAAGCTTTATAGATGCTTATTACGACCGTTGTGGCGCAATGGGGGCACAGCCGACCAGGAAGAGTGGGGTTGAGGGTTCGATTCCCGCTACCAGACACATGTTTGTAAATCTAAAATGTGCAGATTTGGAATGTTTCTTTTTTACTTCTTACTGGTTAGCGTTTGATCACAAGTCTGATGTTGTTACATAATGATGTGGTCAAAGGTAGCGCATCTGGTTTGGGAACTGTTTCGCTCTTGTTCTGCGCTGGAAGTAGTGGATCCCCGATTCACGCAGTTTTTGATACCAGGGAATCCAAGCTAGGGGTCATATTGTTATGTATATGATTGTTCCCCTTGTTCCCCGTACATAACCAGCACTGGGAGAGGACAAATCATTCCTATTCCAAAACCGGGTTTTGTAAAAGGATTTTTTCTTTCCTCGTACATAACCAACGTCATGTGCCGGTTATATACGAGGAAATAACATTCCTGATACAATACCCGGTTTTGAAGTAGGAATCAGTATTTTCTAGAGTAGAAGTTAAAGGCTGCTTTTATCCTTTTTATAAATCGTTAAAACGAAAGGCAGCCAGTATTGGAATAAACAAAACATCAAAAGTAAGTAATTGTCATGTAAGCCTCCGTGCGGGAATCGCCATTTTACTAATTGACAAAACTGATAACGGATGGGAATATAATTATTGAATGAGAGTCCCAGTAACCAATATATAAAGAAATTCAATCAATACCTACATCGAGAGAAACTGGATCAATCGATACGAATTTCGCATACCATGGAGTTGTGAAGAAGAGCAACATAGAACCACCAATTTTGCTGAAGGTTGGAATTCAAAACTCAAAAGATATATTGGGAGATTATATTCAACCTTTACTCATTTGCTTTAAATTCTACTCCAAATTTTATGGCGTATCTTGTTCACATTGCAACACATTCACATTTCACAGCCAAAAAGAGGTCACTCTCGGTCATTGAGAATAATGATCGGATAAACAGATCAGTATTGCAATTTAAGCATAAATAAATAATAGTGGGTCATTGCCTCGAAAAAATTTGTCCGTATAGGTATATAGGCAGTAACTTTTTAGTATCCGTTTTTAACACATCAATATAGGTAGGTATATATCTAAAAGCTCTTACTTCCAGTGCTAGAATAAAATGTGTTAACTACTTTAAAAGAGGAGGATAGATATTCGAACGTGGATTGTTTGGGTGTTGTTATTACTTAAAAAGTCTATTGTTATAGGTAATACCACCATCTTCGGGTCTCATAGATCACGCGGTAAGCATGAGACCGGACTACCACAGGGCCATTGTGGACACGATCATGCACTACGAATGGAAAGAAATTATTTACATGTATGATTCTCATGACGGTAAGTTTATTTTATAGTTGCTGCATCTCGCATAACGCATCCGTGTTTTTCCAGCGTACAACTGTTACAGAAGTGTTTGTAACAAACGTAAAGAGACGCTGTCACGTACACATTCTTTTGCATTCATAAATTTAGCAGGAACCAAATTCAATTTATGTATAAACATTGAACATTGACGCAGACATGGTAAATATACAAGCATAACCGGCCGCATACATTAAAACGGCCTGCGGCTGCCATTTTAATATCTTTATCTAGGTACGTCGTACGTTCCAAGTTAATAAAAATGTACTCATGGGTTGAATATACCAGCAAATTGATTACGTTTAAACAGCCAAATAAATAGGTCTCCCTGTAAACAGTTGGCTTAAGCTAAAATTTAGTGAGAGAGAGAGTTGTGATGTGCCTAAGGTTAGGCATCTACGGCCGCCATGGTACCCAAAAACATATCGTAATAAAAAGTATGCTTTGTCCTTCTCCAGAGTACAAACTTCCTCCATACTATGGCATCAAGTCTGGTTTAGTCGTTTAGACGTGAATAATATTCAGATAGAGTAACTTTCGCAATTATGTTATTACAGTACTGTTAGCGGCTTGCACCATAAGGGAACTTATTCGCCTTTTATATATTTGTAATTATTTTTTATTGTAGGAGGTGACGTTCTGTTGAAGGTGGATGTTAAGACCGCTTTTAATTCCGTCGACAGGGCTTTTAATTCCGTCGACAGGGGCACCCTGTTGACTGAGGTCATAGATAAAGTACCCGACCTTTATCACTTTCTTTGGCAATGTTATGGAACAAATTCTAAATTAGTTTCTCAAAATGACCTACTATTATCAGTAGTTGGCTGTCAACAGGGGGATCCTCTAGGGCTGGCTATTTTCAGCCTCGCTATTCATTTAATCATTAAACGTTTAGAGTCAAAATTCAATGTATGGTATTTAGATGATTGAACCCTAGGAGGTGACGTCAACACAGTTTTCAAAGATTTGATTTACTTAATTTCGGAATTTAAAAAGATGGGCTGGAACTAAATTTTTCAAAATGTGAACTTTATATCTCGGACTCGTGCTCCTCAAAAGTTGAAGTTATTAGTAGTTTATTTAACACCGCAGCTCCATATATCAAAATAACTGACAATAGTACACTTCGCTTCTTAGGTTCCCCAATCCTTGATGAATCTATCACAGATTTCATTGAGGAAAAAATTCAAAATTTTAGTTGAGCTTCGGATAGACTTTTAAAATTAAATTCTCACATGGCTTTTGCCATTATTAGATATTGTTTATTTGTACCAAAATTTACGCATACTCTATGATGCTGTCCACTTTGGAATCACCCAAGGATGGCGCAACGATAGAAAAAGGCCCGACGGTATGACGCTCATTCCCTGGAAGATGGGGGCCAGCCCTAAGTGAGGGACGACACCTGCGTTGATACACTGGCGCCGTCCCATCTTCCAGAAACATCAGTGAAGGCAAGCGGGTGCTGCAACAGCGGCAGAATCCCTCATACGGCGCAAATACTCCAGTCTCGATCAGGGTTATTTGTTTGTGCCGTTTGGGGTAGAGACGCTGGGCACATGGGGACCGGGTGCTTTCGAAATTTACAAAGATCTCGCTGGGAGACTTAGAGAGTCCACACGTGACCAGAATGCTAGCCTATATTTTGGACAAAGAATAAGCCTCGCTGTTCAGCGAGGCAATGCCGCCAGCATTCTGGGCACGTTGCCAGACATCAAGGATCGTTTGAACTATCTATAGACCTTCTTTAGTCAGTTCAAACGATCCATTATATGTGCATAATAATATATATATAAACGTATATTTATAAATAATTGGAGGCTTGTTTTATTTTATGGTTTAGTTTAGTTAATGGACGTCAAGCGCACACGATGGAAACTGTTTTCTCCTCACCCTCTTCAAGTATATTATCTATTATTATGGATAGACCTATGTGCATAATATTATGGTAAAGGGTTTTGGTCATAGGTTAGTTAAGGATAAAGTAAGTCTGATTAATATTTCATCATATTTTCGACTTCTGAACCTAATGTTAAGACTGCGAAACTTAGAAAGCTTAGCCAACGTTGCGAGCTAGGTGTCACGTAAGATCAGCAAAGCCTTTCAAAATAAGTTTACACTAAAGAAACTATCAAACATGTTACTTTGCCTCAGCTTTATCGTACTTGCGCAAACTAATTTTGTCACCAGCGGGTAATAGACACAACTCAATAGATATCAAAAATAAGCAGGTATTAAAAATGAAATCTTTAAAGATTTTGTAAAATAACACCCAAAAACATTACGCGTAATATTTGGACATCACTTTAGTCTTTCTAAGAAATAATCTCTAAAAAGACATGATTTCTTAGGAAGACCAAAAATTCAGATAACGGCAACAAAGCGCAACCGACATCGTACTTGTTATTTTTTGGATTAACTTTTTAATATCAGTGAATATTAAGATAAGAAGAGGCAAAAGAATGGGGTTAGCTCGTGGAAGCCAAGGCTTACTATCCGGTTTATCGTTTTGCTTTACAACAGAAAATGGCGGTTTTATAAATCGTAAATTGTACAGCTCGGCGCGGATTACAACAGAGCTGACTCCTCCGATAATAAAATGTCGACACGAAAGCGATGGCGGTGAAAACGGCGGGTGCGACTAATAGTCACTGCAGCCATTTAATGGGCGCCTATCGCTGATGGAATAGCGCCAACCTTTCTTTTTAATTCCTTAAAACTCTGGAAGCAATCGTTTTCATCGGTGGCATTTTATATATAAACTGCAAGGATAATCCCCCTTAAAGTAAATTTATTATTTTCATTTGCGCTAAACACATTGATAGATGTTATTGCAATGTAATGAAACAAAGACAAAAAAAAAGCTTAAAAAACTACTTCTTAAAATAAATACATACTCACTTCATTATGGTAGAGAGCTTCCGAATGCGAAATTGTACTGAAACTGTGTTAAATAATTTTGGCGATGAAATGAGAATTCAAATCTGATTTTGGCGCAAAGTCACCATAACCTATTTAAATAACCAAATTTATAACACCAACTAATAATGTATTTGCTATGCACCAGATACCGATAATTTCATGAGATTATCATAGGGCAATAACCGTTAAGTTTTACGTCCACAAGTAGGATTGTGAGACGATATCTGCACTAAAACAGCAGCTAATGGTACGACCCGGCCGCTCTTTCCTATTGCATTCGGTTAGCTTCGCTCGTTAACCGCTGAGCGAAATTACAAAAGGCTATCCCGGGCTTTTGTAATCAGAAGAAATATAATTAACTACGACAATAATAAGATATGACAATGCATAGATGTGTTTGAAATAAAAACGGAAACATTTTATTCTAAACTAGCTGTTTTTCACGGTTTCACACGCGTGGACTACAATTTATCGCAATAAAAAATATCCTATGTCCTTTTCTAGGTACTAAAACACAAGGTACTTATTTAGAAAACCATTTATGTCCTTTTTATTATTGGTTTGATTTCAACCAATTTTTCATTTCATATAAATAACAAGGATTAATATGATCGTTACGTACGTACATTTTAAAATATAATACTCAGAGCTATAATTTGGTTGAATATTTTGAGCGTTTATAACGATTTTATTATTTGCTGTTCATCACGAGGAACTTTCAGTCGTCGGGGTTCAAGTTTTTGAGACTTTAAATAAATCGAATATCGATAAAATCATTTTCAATAATTGACTTGGACCGAACGATTTTACCTTTTGCGTATAAATATTCAATATTTTATCTATTGCTCATCGGTTCTGGATTAGGCAGCTTGGAAACTAACCCTCTGGCCTCTGCTACATACATAAAAGTGTTTCTTTTAACACAGCTGCGACCGACTTTAGGGAAAGTATTTTTAGCAGTCGCGTATGTTAGGGCCATTGAGATTAGGTGGTTTTGAGGTTTTCGCTTTGTATATCACTAACTATATATATTTACATAATTATTTATTCCTGATCCGTTTAACCAAATTATTAATCTATGCATCTATGTATACCTAATACAAAGTGGTCTGTTTATAATATATTTAGTTATTTGTCGTGGCGAACAATTTAAGAAATACAAAAATAAATAAAAGAGATCGTGACGTGATTTAGTAAGTATCATTTTATGGTTTCATAATCTTAATATTCGTAAAGTAATAACGCTGCGCTTTTAAATTACATCCGTCGTTATCTAATTCAGTATACTTACTAACTAAAAGGCGATAAAGCAACAATTCCTCTTATTGCTACGTGGTTTCTAAAACAACGTGCGCGTAGACGCGTTGTTGGGAAGAAATGTTTCTCGTAAAATCAATTTTGGGAAGACACCAAATAGCGTCTTCTAATCCAATTTGTAACCTATAAGCAAGGATATTGGAATATAGGGGTTGTGCGAGTAAGAGAAAGAAAAACAAAAAGATCTCATCAAATAAAATTGGCGTAGAAAAAGAGGCGGTGAAACACAAGCCGCAATGTATGACATGAGCTATCAAGTAAAAAGGGGTTTGTGTCAAGTAATATTAGTCATAGTATGCCGAAGAATTGAAAAAATATATGCAACATAATTATGTACTAGATAGAGTACTAGAGTAAAGCTTTGTGCACTCTATAATGTATTTGTTTTAAACGTACGCATATAAGTATGTGTGTTACAACTCTACATAACATGATGTCGCCATCTACCCAAACTGAAGCAGGTAAGAAAGTTAACCACGAAGTGTTGAACTTCAGTAACTATTAACATGGCTCATAATCGTCGCACTCGAGAGTTTCCCCCACATTTTGTACAAAAGGTTAACAAAGCCACGAAACCGTCGTCAGCGTGATAATTTAAAAGTTTTATAGCTACGATTATTGCTTTTGTAAATATAATGTCTGTTAAATAGCAAGTGGCAGGTAAGGGAGGCGGATTGTATGTTTATTTTCTAGAACTGATCATCATCACCAGTCCTTAAGTACCCATTACTTTTGTAACAATATAATTAATGCACACAATGATTTAGACAATTTTAAAACGCTTTCGCTAGCCTCTTTTAGGTCGTAAATTTATAATGGCTGTGACAGAGTGCTGACGTAAAATTGATCCCATAAACTCCTAAAACCGCTTTTTTACCGATAACTTTATTATCTTCCGCGTTTTGGCTGAAACATTTTCGGCTTGAGATATAGGGTATTGCGGTTTCGGGATAGTCAGATTAAAAACAAAATAGGGTTTTAAAAAAATCATATGAATATAAGTAGGTACACACAATAGAATCGATCAATTTGATGTCATGGAAACAGAGTATATATGATGGACATCTCATACAGTTCATGAAACAGCCCTTTAGTCTACTGACGATAGAGAAAACCTCAAGGTCCATACGACACATGGCTAGAATAGTCCGGGCGTGGACGAAACTTTCACCGCATTTCTCGCCGCACATTTATCTCTCAACAAAGAAAGTGTTTTGGTAGTTTTCACGCCTGTTAATAGAGTGTTACGTTTTAATGTGTAAGTCACAGACGCTGGTCCTCGCCATATCTGCTAATTGTTGCTCAGCGGCATGCTTTGCTACATATTACCTGCGGAACAGTATTTCGCCGATGTGATACATTTAGCCAAATTTAGGCTATCTTTAAAGAGCACACAGATATCCAATCTATCAAAAATTTTGGTAATAGGATTTCTAGTGGTCGGATTGAACTGTACAAACTCATATTCGTCTGCGCGATATGACGTCAGGAGTGTGGTCGAATATCGAAATGCTTTAACTAGTGAAAAGTAATTAGCACAAACGTCAAGTATTAATTCTACAGGCAACTGGAGGCCAGCGCATGACGCGAAGACTAAAAACTGCTATTTTGACAAGGATACTACTAGAAGAATGTCATCAAAATTACGCAAGTGTATGTGAAAAGATAATGACAAAAATGTAAATAATACAAAACTCAAATGACAAAAATGTAGTTAACCCTGATATAGCAATGAAAATCACATATAACTGTATTTTTGCAGTGTATCATTATGTGCGCAGTGTATTAATTAAGTTGCTTATTAGTGTACAATTTTTTAAAAGTATTAAGTACACTTATGTACGTACATACTGCGTGTTTCAAACTGTTGAACTACCTATATTACCTTATGATGATGCAATTTATGATTATATAATGTACAATATTGTATAATAATAGTAAATAGGTTATAACGAAATTGTTTTGTGAGTCTTACATTCCACAGAGCGTTTTATATTTTGCCCCTTCGGAGCACGCTCTATCCCTTTTTCGTTTCGCTTGTTTTATATGGGGCGTTTAATTCGATAAAATTCGTGTGGACTCGAATTGGTTTAGGAGAGCTGGAATGTAGAGTGGCATATAAATGCTTCGAACGATGTTAATGCTATATTATTATTTTATTTTCCTCGTTCGCTGCGGCCGAAACACTCAATTTGACTTATTTATCAAATGCGGCAAAGTTAAGTTTTAAACTGTACTAGGTATTATTTGCGAAGTTTTCTCAGTTGAATATAAATGTCAATTTTAGTTTATAAATACTATCAGCAAAGATCAATGCCACATACCTACATCAAAATGTGTGAAGTAGGTTTCGAGTACATCAGTAATGAAACTAATGAACATTGAGAAAAAAATATACATTTGAGTTGAGAGGAAGAGAGTGGTTTTCAGAGCCAATCGATGATACATACGAGGAGGCTGATAATTATTAATATGAAAAATTTAAGTTCAGATGAAGAGAGTGGTTTTCAGAAACATTTCATGGTACGTACGAGTACCTAGAAGTATCTATGCCTAAACAAATTACTTGTTGTCGTCAGGATTACTGCGATTGCAACAGTTATATCAATCCATGAAGCCGGGAAAGACTGCGTTTCGAATTTCACTCGTAAAGCGAATTAATAACGCCACAGACGCCATGGAATTCCTTTTGGCTTTGGAGCAACACGACCGCTGGGGAAACAAGCGAATTGTTTTGGATTGCAATGCAAAAAACGCTAAAAGCATATTGGTAGAGCATGTACGCAAAGTGCAATTGGGACGAAGGACCTATCACTACATGCTCAGCGGATTGGTGAGTTTTTTTTTCAATAATATGACATAGATAAGATTAAGTGATGATGGGGTCGATGATCAAGCGTGCTTGCCTAGAAGATACACATTTTATTCTCTTCACTCCACTTCACTTTTGACTTGAAGTTCTCAAATAATACTTATTAGGAAACAAAGATGCTGACAGGGTGTTTCATTTCTTCACCGCTCCCATTATTAATGTAGAAGCGAAAAGTTTTGTGCGGAATGGGAGTAGTAATTTAGAGAGATGAGATGTCGTATATCGTTAAGCCATGTATTTATTCACTGAGAAACAATTGTTTATAAACTCTGTTTCAGAAACAAAATCTACGTGTTTCAGAAACATATAATAATGTTTTAGTAAATTGCAAGCGAGTGTGGACGCGTCTAAACATTGTTTACAAACATGGATGTAGTGTGGGATGATGAAACTGTTTTAAAGTTAATGGAGCTGTTTGAAATATATGAATATTATGGGGTTGCTCGACAAAGAATTACAAAAATATTTATTTCTTATATACATTATTCCTGAACTACCATCTTTTTCTTTTCTTTTTACTAGCAATGGACTTATGACACCACACAATAACACTACTTCCTCCGTTCCTCGGGCGACATGATCGAAGCAACTGTGTGGACGGCAGAGTTTCCGAAACATTGTTCCTGGAAACATCTACATGATGTTTCAGAAACTGTGTATCCGAAACATTGCTCAGTGAATACATGCCTTTATTCTTTTATGAAACTCCTTCAAATGTGGTACAGCAACTGGTTTAAAGACAAAAGAAGAGGTTAGCAATAGCGACCATGTTAATCTTCTTACTTGTGTTCTTATTAAACTGGCCAGTTTTTAAATTACGTACCTACTGTTTTTATTTTTAAATTTTATATCCTTCGTGTCGAGATTTAAAATTAAAGGCTTTACAAATTGAAAATAAATATGCTTTGGATTGAAATCCTTTGTCTGGTTAATAAAGGTTGGCTGGCCTTTGATTATTAGTGCGTATATCGCAGGGTTATTGTAAAAGCCATTTTATTATATATATTGAACTTTATAAATGCACGCGGACTTTTGTCCATTTCATACAATAACACGGACTATCTAGGGTAAAAGCACAATAGGTTTTAAATATTATAGTATTTACTGGTGGCTTTAGTCTGGTGGTAGTGACGTTGTTTATTGACTTGAAAGTCGAGATTCGAATCCTGCAATGAGCTTGAACTTTTACTGCAAGAAAACATGGTGATTACATACATGTATGTCTTAACATCAAGATGTTGTGTTACGTATTTGAGAATTTTTAATGCATCGGTTTTCAAGATTCGTAAACTCTTTTTTACTTGCGATTTATTTTAATTTTGATTAAAACGACACGACGTTGACCTAGCCAAACATAATAACACTTGTTAAGCACATATAATTTATACGTTTGTAGAATGTCTGACATTAAGTTGAAACATGCTAGGAAATGTTTGCATTAACTTTATAAACACAGGAGGTACCTCCTGTAGAGGTAAGCGTATATTACTTGCGGACGACGCAGTAAGTTTTTGATTCGCCCTGTAATTGTTTACTTTTATTATTGTCTAAAATGAGGCAATATACCTACGCAGATAGAAATCAATAAAATAAAAAGCAAAAATAAAATGCTTTAAAGTAATAAGTCATCCTTGTAGGTACATAGTATGTTATGAGCTAATGTATAGATGTATAAATTCATGATTAACATTTAGCTGTAAGACATGTACATATTAAGTATGTTTTTATGCCTATTATAGGTGCCAAATTTACACATTTTAAATAAATATTACGAAGTACGGAGAATTGCCTGCTTTGTTAATAATACCGATCGGCGTTTGTTATGGAGATACGTACGCGTTGCTGTCGTTGAAATACTGTTATTACTTTACTGCTCCTCATCAGACCCTCAGAGTGCTATAAAAAGAAGTTGGATGATAGATGGTAGTCTCTATGGGCCATCGCAGACATGACTGCAATCTATTCGAGCAGTTTTATGTTCCTATGTGAAAACACCCTTATTACGTTACAAATAAAGTAGAAATTTCATGACTATAATAATTCCTTAGTGGTTTGGTCTGTGTATTGTTTTGTAGAATCAGGTTATTTTGTAAGAGATAGAGATAGATTGAAAGGAAATTTAAGTCTCCGCAGTGAAAAAATAAATCGATAAATCTAGGAGAAACACACCGGCATTAAACAATTATTAAATAATAGTCTACTTATTTTTGCATTGTGTTTATTTTCATAATATGCAAGCGAGTCATTTGGCTTCTGCTTCGAAATCACAATGTTATACATTGACAGGTGATGGACGATCATTGGGAGAACGAAGTAACAGAATACGGAGCAGTCAATATAACGGGGTTCCGCATCGTCGACCACTCTCGTAAGATTGTACGCGATTTTATGGACGGTTTACGCCGAATGGACCCGCGCTTCAAGGGGACTGTATCGGTAAGTGCAACACTTATTTATGTCCTATCTATACGAGTTGTGCTTAGAGGAACCCTCAGAAGTACCTATTACATTCAAGAAAAAGCTGCTGACCACGGCTTCGCCGGCGTGGACCACCTACAGTTTGTAAAAAACATTCGGAGATAAAGTGTGTCTACAGTGTCTTCACTAAATTAGTTGCACCTATTTTTGGGACAATGTTTTTTAGCGATTATAGGTATCAATGCCTAACTCACGACTTCAAAAAATCTGATACTGGTACTTAAGTATGACACTTTATAATTTTTTTACCTTCAATGTTCACATTATGTACGTCGCTTAGTCTTGTGTTGGCATACCTCTTTATAGACCATATTTTCAAGTTATGTAGTGTACCTACTCGTATTTAGGTGTAATAGCACTCGTATATAGCGGAGCTTGCCTCGTTCTTAACCGATTAAATAGGTTAAACAACGGACTCCTCGCTCACTATTTGACTGAGTGAGACCACTACTGGTATTTACAACTGAGCGCATCCGTGCTCTTTCGGAAGGCAACAGACACGGTTGTTTTCTTAGGATAGCAATCGTTAGGCTATGTTGGTAGCCTTTAAGCGATCTTGAAACTCCCGACACTAGCTAGAGCTGGTCACTATAGCCTATCCGCCAACATGCATTGGGTCCATGAGGTGGATTAGATATGGCCCGTCATAGGCTTATGATGAGATGTTCATTACAAAGCAACAGTACTTTGTGTAGATGATTTTTTGGCCTAGCGCCCACGAGATTTATCTTGATCTGATACAGAAAATACTATTTGGAAAGGCTCCACGAGTCACATGATTTGCCACATAAGTGCATTAAATGTATATCTTACTTATTGTATGAAATTTGAATTTATTAAATTTATTACTTCAAACTAAAAATAACAAAGAAATAAAAACAAATAAATCTAAACTAATAACTAAAATACATTATTAAAAGAAGTCCCTTTAGGCAAGGTACCGAAGATACTGGCAGCGTTCCCCCTTTGAATGGCTAGACTAATTCTTTGGCCCAGGTAGCTGCCAGATCTTCGGTCTCCGGTGATGTCGACTAACCTTTTTGTTATTTCCTTATTGTATTATATAATCTGCATGCTTAGAATCGCTCGTTTGCTGTGAAATTTTTCGATGTGGCACCCGCTATTTCTTTTTCTCTTTGAGAAGTGCTTAGATCCAAAACAGGGAACGAATAATATGGAAAAATTAAAAGTGGATTAAAGTTGACTGGAAAGAGCTATACTTGGACAGCTAATTTTAAAGAACACTACTCTAAACCGGATGAAGTTTTAACAAGTTTATTACACTGTAGTCAAGCTAGAAGAGTCGTCATATACTTTTTTCTGACTTCTGAAGACAGAGATAGCTATCCTAGCTTCAAGCATTTTTTTTATTGCATTGAGTTTTTATTTAGTTTGTGTAATTTTCTTTTATTTTTGAAAGTTTCTGTGTAAATTTGTACATCTAGGTACATAATACTCTACGTAGGAATATAACACTTATGTAAGGTATATATAAAAAAACAGAAAAATAATTATGACAGGCGCAAACGGCTCTCATGTATGATGGAGTGCAAGTTTTAATGGATGCGCTTGGCCGACTTTGGAGAAAGAAACCTGACGCTTTTAGAAACGCTTTGCGCCGAGCCGCTGGGTTAGCAAATTCAACAAAGGTGATTGACTGCAACCCTGGCAAAAGTTGGGTGGTACCTTTTGAACACGGTGATAAAATTTCACGACTCATCAAAAAGGTATGCCTTTATCTACATTCTATAAATTTATTTTTGCGTCATTCAAATTAAGTCAAAATAGCAACTGTGAAGTTCCTGACTTGATATTCATATGAATTATTTGGATTCATAGTACGTATGGTTGTATGAAATATTCTGGGCAAGTTTTGGTTGCGTAATAGTCAGTGCAATAGTTTCAAAGTAATATCGACGCTCGTGCGGCGGCTGTTCCCTTGGGTTACTATTACTTCATAAATGTTTGAAGTTTGCCCTTTGGTTCCCTGAGAAATAACGTTTTATATGTTTTAGACGGATATTGAGGGCCTCACAGGCAATATATCGTTCAACGAAGAGGGGCATCGTCGTAATTTTACTTTGCAAGTTGTTGAAATGACCGTTCAGAGCGCTATGTTAAAAGTAAGTAAAAGTATTAAAGTAATTATAATTAAAAATAGCTGACTAATCTAACTATCTATGCTAAAGTAATTTTGAGAAAGAAATAATTTGTACCCTTGATCTTAGTCTCGTTACTTGCATGTTACTTGAGTTAACAAGACAGTCAATAGGTACATCAGTAATACTAAAAAATCCACCTCCATAGATAGATAGATAGATCAACTTGATTCATCGTTTGATTACACAAAATCTAAAAATTAAAAAGTACATTTGTTTGCTGCTATAGCTGACTTATGTTAACTTGAATGAAATCATTAAAATAAAAAAAAGTTACAAATTTTATAACATTTAACTTACGGACGTTTATAAAACCAGGCCTAAATAAATTAAACAAATTTAACAGCTTGTTTATGTATTCGTTACCAAATGAAGTACCTAATTACAAACAGATAATAATAGTTATCGCACCGAACTTAAAAAGTTTGACGCTTACTTTAAATCGCTTCTTACACAGTACCCCGAACGGTAAACAGAGTACTTTACTGAAAAATCTACAAGGTGCACTAGAAGAATCATTTTTCATAATTTACTAAGTTTTCGATAAAGTTACACATCCGTTAAAAGGCACTTTCTTGGAACGTTTAAGTACGCCGTTGAAAGATTTTTAATGCCTTTACTTTAGACGCCGTTCTAAGTTACTTTAGAACATTTTGTTCGTGTAAACGTTAAAAATAATCAAACTCAAGATTTCATTTAATTAATTAGATTAAGGCACTGATTGATTTTATTGATGTGTAAACGTTAAAAATAATCAAACTCTTGATTTCATTTAATTAATGAAATTAAGGCACTGATTGATTTTATTGATCACTATTTAATTTTATCAATGACACATTTTTAACCATAAAATTCATTGGGCAGACAGAGCAACCTGTAGGTTCAAAATATGCTTCATGGTTGCTTCAATCTCAATCTTAAATTTTACCGAAATAACTACTCCATAAAACATTCCTTGTTAATCTATTGAGCAAAAATCAGATAAGTAGCAAAAAATGCCGGTTCGCGAGCGCCTTTAACTTATAGGTTTTTTGAACTACGGCACTAAGCGAGCAAAACTTTCATTTTATAATTTTCTGTTTGTTCCTTTTCTTTTGCATTTGTCTACAATAAGTTTCATGGTGAATATATTAAGGAAAGTTAAAATTATTTTAACTTCTACTTCACTCTTAGGTGGGGACATGGACTGACGCACACGGCTTGCAATTTGTATCACCCAGACACATTCAACTAAAGTCACCTGCTGTCTACGACACAAACAAAACTTACATAGTAACAACTGTTCTTCATGAGCCATTTCTGATGCGAAAATCTACCGAATATGGGCATAAAGAGAAAAAAGAGCTAATCGGATTTTGTAAGGATTTAGCTGACTTGATTGCAAAGAAACTGGGTATCAAATGTAAGTACCTTTACCTACCGGAAAATGAACCCAGAATTCTTCCAGAGTAATTTGGCACTGACTGTAGAGATTTTGTAAAGTATCTATCAATCTTCGAAGGAACTTATGAAGCTAAAATTGTTTTATAAACTAACACTAAGATAATCAATAGGGATCGTACACATTCTCACATTACGCTATACTGACGAATTTATTTGAACTAAGCTCCCATTAAGTCGTAGAGTATGATAAAAGCTAGTATGAAATAAATCACGTTATTAAACCAAATTTTCTATATTTTCTATAACATCCATGATAGCAGCGTAATAATTTCTTCGACAAGTAGGTACATATTAGGTATTTATGGCAAGTTGAGAGCTGTCATTTTTATCGGACTTTTTATTTTTATTTTATCGGAATGATAACTCGCACTCTCTGGTTCTAGGTTTGTTTTCCTATCCTTAATTCTACGGCCATTTTTAACTGTTTTTATACATTGTTTTAGATGAATTAAGGTTAGCTAAAGATAGCAGTTTTGCCGCTGAAAGCTCACCAGAAAACTGGTCAAGCATCATAAATGAACTCAGCAAAAAGGTAAGAATTAGCATCGTTTTAAATTTACAATACTAATCATGCGACTATTACCAAACCACAACAGTTTTCGTAAAACTTCGATCAACCATTGTCAATTTTTAAACAAGATTTTGAGCTGGTCGATTCCTTTTCACTGATTTGCCGCTTTTTTTTCTAGAGCGCCAATATCGGGGACCGTTGAGGCCCATTGCACACAAATTGACATAGCCCCAAATTAAGCTCGAAACTTGTGTTATGGGTACTAGACAACAATAAATCCTTTATTATCGTCGGGGTTAATTTCTTGACAAAAAGAAAGAAAACGTAATAATAAAAATGTATAATTTTAACACAGAATTAATTTTATATAATCCAAGAGTTTAGGTACAGTTATTGATAGTTCTTCGGACAATCGTAACAAATTTAATAAGCATGCTATAACTGATATAACCTAATAGCATAAGACAGTGCCTATGTTTACTTTGAATACAATTTTCCCTCAATATTACGTGTTGTTTCAAAGGGTTTTCATGGAACAGCAAATAACGATTTAACCGTAACAAGTGTGCTGACCATAAAGTTGCTGTTTCCCTGCTATATAATGCTGTAACGGAGCACACCGGGATCATACTTTAAAACACGATATACGATATAACTTTATTTAATTTTATTCGACCAAAGCCCCAACGCGGTGAAACTTTGAAATACTCGTAATTAACTTAGGACACATACATCAATTACAGCTTATTGGTTTACGTGGAACGTTAGAAAATCCACTACCAACAATGTTTGCTTAAATAACAACCCTCCGGCGCAGAAATTCTTAAAACTACAAGTTCTTTTCGGTTCATTTTGGAATCTGGGCGACCAAATACCTCCTTTGAAGGATGTTGTTGTTTATTGAGTTTTCTTTGTATTTTTGTAGTTACGAAACTCTGTGTTACCTCTTCGCGGCACACCCGTTAGCCTAACTTGGCAAAGAAATTTGACGGTAAATCTAATACCAAGTGGAGGTTCGCCCGTAATATCATTGTGCAAAAGCTTTCTGCGTATTTTGTGTTATTCTTTTGCGTATATTCTTTATATAGGTAATTGAATATAACAAAATAGGATTTCTGTAATAATAATTTTAGGATTCCGAAAAAGATTCTTACTGTTACGTCCGTGTTGTCATTTCTATACAATCTCCTAATCTGTCATACACGCGTTGTTTCTACAGAAATTGCAGCCATTTGTTTTATTATAGGCCGCCGATATATCCATAGCTCCATTAGCAGTATCACCCGAACGAGGACGATTGGTTGACTTTAGCGAGCCGTTTATGTCTATGGACACTCCTGTAAAACACACGCGAATAACCAACCAAAAGAAAATAACGGACACATTTGGTTTTCTTCGACCCCTTTCGAAAGAGATATGGGTAAGATTTACTTAGATCCATTTCCTTACATAGATTTTGCACATCTTTACTCTATTCTTACAAAATTTAGATGCATTTAAATCATGAGGAACTAAACTTCTTTAATTTAACAAATCATGACTCTATTCTTGTTATTGTCATCTAAATTTAAAACATAACCTATTAGAAACAAATTTCTATATTTATCCTAATTATATATCAACAGGGTTAAAATTTAAAAAACATCTGACTGACTTAAGCACATACTTGGTATCTTTATCTCCAAAAAGAGTAGTGCTAAAACAATATCAGGTGCATCAATTACTGTAGACGCGAATGTTCGAACACAAACATTATTTTGTATCTTTTTTCAGTTATGTATAATCTTCAGCTTCTTTGCAGTCAGTATAGTTCTTTTCTTAGTATCAAGATTTTCTCCTAATGAATGGCGCTCTATTACTATATCTGATACACATTTGGATCATCCTATGAGCAGCACAAATGAGGTATGCAAAACCTTTTAAATGAAATTGTATCCGGAAGGAAGCGTTATGAAAATTAATATCTCGTTTTCAGATAATATTGCACAATGAGTTCAGCATTTGGAACTCGTTTTGGTTTTCACTCGGGTCTTTTATGCAACAAGGAAGTGATGTTGTCCCAAGGTTGGTCATTAAATATAGTAAATGCAATGCACATTTTGTTGTTAAATAATAATGCTCACCACGTCTATAACTTGGTTGGGTGAGTATTAGAGGCATTTTCAACTAAGCTCTACCAAGCTCCGGATGGCACGTTTAGGTGTCGGTCTTGGGTATATCAGCTGGAAGGACGTGTTTCAGCCCTCCTGGTGGCCTAAAAATGCCGACACCGAAATAAGAATACCACTAAGCCACTTTGCTCTGTTCAGTATCGAAGGGTTAGTTGCCGTTGCTGAAATTAGAACTGGCTCTCAGGTAAATAAAGCTGCTCCGGCTGCTGGGATTTCGGAAACACTGATAGATCCATGGCAACATATTCCTAGCGTGATGGTGATTGTCGATCACGATTAAATTCTCTACTACTAATATAATTATGATTTCCCCACAATATTTTCTTTTACTGAAAACTACAGCTTAATTAATGCAGTTTTAACGCAGCTCACAACAAAGTAAGAGTTTATGTTACACAATGCAGGCAACATGAAATATTAATTCAGCAACTGTCTATTCTATTATACAAAATCAATGTAACTTTTCAAAAGTTATAATAACATTTAAAAAATATACCTCAACTACCCTATTTTTTTATAAATACACCTACTTAATGAAACATCAAAAATAACATTTGTGAAGAACAACAATTAAGATTCAGTTTCAGTTAGTTTCACTACATTTTGGTTGAATTTACTAACCTTAAAAAAACAGCACATTGTATTTGGAAATATTTTCAGGTCCTTATCTGGACGGATAGTGGGTACAGTTTGGTGGTTTTTCGCACTGATCCTCGTATGTTCGTACACAGCAAATCTCGCCGCCTATCTCATTTTGGAGAAAATAGCCGAGCCAAAGCCTCCGACCAACTTCGCATCAAGCATGCCATATATCGAAGTAAGAACCGACATGATTAATTCACAATACAGGTAACACGCAGTCATAAGTTGAAGCTGCTACAGCGAATTGGCGATATCTTCTCATATCCCATCTGCTAAGTTATATCTAAATTGAGCACATAACGATGACCCAATGCGTTTGTGTATAAACGAGTATAATCGTACCTATACTAGCGGTCCGTCCCAGCTTCGCACGGGAGGAAATTTATCTTTATACATTTTGTTTATAACCTGTTGTAATATTAATCAGGGTCAACGTAGAATAAAAAACAAGAAAAAACAGAAGAATAAAGAATTATAAAAATCGGTCCTGTAGTTTTGGAAATTACTCGTTACATACATAGAAAAACACAAATCTTTCCCTCTTTATTATATATTGTAGATATTATAATGTATTAATTTTATGCCTTTGTGAATATAGTTCCCAATGCAGCTATAGCGTTGACGCTACGTTAGACCACATCGTCACTTAACATCAGGTAACTCGTGGTCAAACGCTATAATGTAAGTAAAAAAACGTAATATTGTACGCCGATCGCGATAAGGCGATAAAAATAATGACTTAGTTTTTTTCTAATGCAAAACCATGGAAATTAGCTAATTCTGCGTTTGTATATCATTTCAAAAAATGTTCATTTTTAAGCCACATATTTTACTTTTAGAATTACTACATATTACCAGACGAGTATTCAACGAAAGATCCAATGCTAAGCGAGTCGGAAACTGTTCACTTTGACGAAAAAACGGAGCAACTGAAAACCTGCGGCGCATCACATCGTGTTTGTAATTACAAACACGTAAACTTCGCCGTTGCCACAATAAAAGGATCACCACTAAGGTAAACTAAACTGTTGATTTTTTGGGTAACCACATACTAAATAGTACGGGGCAAGCATATTATCGCGATAACTAAATTTTTTTTTTTTCTTAACATATACTGTCCCACTGCAAAGGCAAAGGTCTCCCCCATTTCCTTCCAGATATCTCTATCCCCCGCAACCTCAGGCCACCGATAACTAAATAGCGATCTTTAAATCTATATAATATATAAAAGAAAGTCGTGTTAGTTACACTATATATAGCTCAAGAACGGCTGATTTGGCTGAAAATTGGTGGGGACTAGCTTAGGACTAGGAAACGGACATAGGATACTTTTTATGCCGGAGAAGGTTTCTACGGGATAACGGGAAGACGCGGGTGAAACCGCGGGGCGCAGCTGGTACTATATAAATCAACACGGTAACTAGTGTTCTTGCTATAAATATGAAAACACAAAGTTGCCAAAGATTGCCACAGTTCCAATTTGAATACATTTTACTAGCTGGTTGTTAAACACGATCGTAGTATGTCAGTCAAGTTGGGTACGTAGCTACTACCATATAATCGGATATTTTACCGCCAAGCAGCAGTAGAGAAGGCAACGTTATTTTGTTCCGGTTCTGAAGAAGTTGGTATAAAATCTAATAACATTTATAAGGACGACCGCCAGTGTCATGTATAAATTTGAAATTCAAAGTTCTTGTTCGCATTCCTTATTATAGGCAAGCGCGCAAGCGATCTTTTTCATCACGTTAAAATAGGGCATGCAATCTACCTAATAAGTGCCAATTAATATGAAAATTAAATCTATATAATTATATATTAATCAATTGCTATTTGTTAGTCTCGCTAAAACTCGAGAACGTCTGGACCGATTTGGCTAATTTTGGGCTTGAAATGTTCGTGGAGGTCTAGGGAAGGTTTAAAATAGTGAGAAAAATTAGAATAATTGCCGAGAAAACTCTAAAAACGGCGCTTCCTTTTTCCCATATAAACGTTTTCTAAATAAAATGTAGAATTAATTTGAACTTTATTGCTATTCAATAAAATTTTATTGATTTTTTGATTTTTCGATTGAGGCAGTACGAAGTCTGCCGGGTCAGCTAGTATATAATAATTGTTTAATAACACATAAATAAACATTTGTGTAATTGAAATCATATTTAAAAATGTATAATAATAATAACGCCCACACAATCACGTACATAGATATAACTCATAACTGGGACGGGACTCCTTATCTAGCGTATCAGAAATCATTTAAAATGAGTGGGAAAAATAATTAACTGCAGTAGCTTATAAAAAAAATATATTTCTATCCCTTCTAGGGTATTTCTTAGTTGAATTTTATTGATACACTCCGATTTTATGAAATTTACTAACTAGCATTGAAACTTTTATTAAATTCTAAACTACTATGCAGGAAATTTCTGAATAACCAATAGTCAATGAAAAAATGCTTCCGAATTAGTCAATGAAAAAATGCTGTGAAACATAGTGGACACTTAAACCGGTCAAAGAGCAGAAATCGATGGTTTATCAAAAATCGCCTGTGTAACAAAAAGCAAAACAAGTGTCACGCTCCATGTCGATGCAGGCGGACGTGGCGCGAGATTCCTTTGACCAGCCACCCGAGTCTATGCTCAAAGTAGCAAGTGCCAACGAAATTGCACTGCTTCTAAAAAACTCAATATTGAATTTGAGCTGCACTATACAGACGCTCGTTTGTTTTTGTAAACCGCTCCGACTTTTTTCAACAGTTATAACTTTTCCAAAAAGACTATTAAGACTTATAGCCGTTCACTATACCGATCTATCAACGGTTTGCCCTACTGGAGATATAAATTTGACATTGCTTATATGGGGCTTATGTCAAATTACCATCACTAGTAGGGCAGGCAAACCGTGGATAGATATCGGTAATTGGGAACGGCCGTAAATGCTATAAACTTTCGTGATTATTTATTACAAAAAATAAAAACTCTGCTACGAAACCTGAAACCAAAGCCCGCGTGGACTCACTGATGGGCAAAGGCCTCGCTTCCTTCCTTTCAAATTAACTACGTAATACAAAGACTAAGCGAGATGAAAAACTAAACGAACGTTCATTTTGTAGGTAAAGATGACGAAGTGAAAATAAAAGAGTACCTACTCTCTCTGCGCATATCGAATAGAGATTTCAGCATCAAATATCCAATGTACATAATACGGACTCGTACTATCTATAGCTGAAATCTCGCCTCTATGCGGTAATTCCCGGTTGAATACTGAAAAGTCGTAAATTTACCTGGGCCCCGTCAGTAGGGAAGGCGGCACTCTATTCGAATTTATAGTACCCATTTATATGGTACGCGATTTGCGGACGTGATTTTTGACAACAAGTTAAAATTTACATTTTATATGATACGGACGGAGCTTTATGATGCGCTACAATATTGGAGATAGGGGAAAACTTTATTGAACGAAGCGACTTTGCTTGTTTACGGAACACTGGCTTAAAAAACTTACCAGTCTCAGCACTCAGCCTTGACGACATAATTGCGTTTTTGATCAAAATTCCCCTAAGGGATACCCTCGTAAGAGTAAAGAGAGATTATTCAATGGAAAGAATCAGTAACCGGAACTTTATTTACCCCTTTGAAAATGTATCTTATCCCATTACGACGCGACGCCAACGAAGCAACTATATTACCCACTCAGGCGCTGCCGTCGCACGCCTTACCGTCTCTATAGCGATGCGCGGTCGAACACATTTACCAACCGCAAAATACCGCGGTATTGTTTTTTGATATTGTCGTTTTTACTTAATTTCTAGCAAACTTATTTATTTTTGAAACTAGTTTCAGAAAGTAGACAGATTGGGCATTACACTAGTATGATTTGTTATAATGAATATGATATTTTTAAATACACATTACCACGTTAACTTTGTCGTCATGAATTTATTACGTTCATCTGTTGTAGAATTTTTATAAATTTCCGAATAGTAAAGTAAATAACAATTCTATCAAAATAAGAATTAGATAGGTTACACGTTGCTAAAAATAAATATCAATAACTAGTTATACTGTAAAAACACTTCACAATTCTAAATACGAAATTCTCCACAAGTTTGTAAAGTTGTCCCTAAAAAAGCAAATTGAAGTCAGTGTCTATTTTTTTTCTACATCCATAGATGTTTTTCTTTTATCCGATAGTGCTGTTCAACTAGTAATGATTTTAGTCTTTTATAATCGTGTATCACGGCCAATAGTCGATTATAGAGGCTTATTTACAACACTTGTCGTTGAATCAGCTGTGGGTTCCGATCGTTACCCGCAGCCCTTTAGCGCGCGACGCGCGGGCAACCATCGAAGCACGCATCGCCTGAGTGGGCGAGAAAAATAGAATGCCATTTATTTGGATTATAAAAGGGCTATACTTATAATAACAGTAAGAAAACAAACGAAATTATTACTAATATTGAATGATGTATAACATTTTGAGGATAACCCTGGTGGCCTTGGTATTTGCAAAATTTCTACTGCTTCTTTACCGGCGTTTTTGTCCTCTGTCCACAGTACCGCCGGATTATTCACTAAAATTGTTGCTGCCTCAATTGGCAATATCCCAGTCCGGTATTTGGGCGAGGCCAGAGACGCCTGGAGCATGGCTTGTGCGAGCGAGATTCCACCGAAAAACCCATCAGTTCAGAGGCAATGGGACAAGTCTCTTTGCAAAATCGTGCAAAATGATTTGATCACCACATCCAGGAACCTTGCGGAGAGAGCTCGTCTCCTCGCCTCCGGGCAGCAAGAATCTGGGTACTGGCTTCGTGCTGTCCCTTCGGCCAATATCGGGACTTTACTGGACAACATGACGTTCTCCTTGGCTGTAGCGCTCTGAGCGCTCACCAATGGGAACCATCGTTATCCATGTGGCTCCGAGTTGGATTGTCAGGGCCACCACGGGCTTTCTTCTTGTCGTCGTAGCGCAGGTCATAGCTCACGCCACGCCACCATCAATTACATTATCCGTCGGGCCCTTGCCACCGTCAAAGTGCCGGCAATTCTTGAGCAGAATGGTATGTCATTGACCCCTTGGAGTCGTGGGCGGCCATTGGTCTGGGATGCGACGTGCGCTGGCACTCTGACAACCTCCGCCCGATATATTTGCTCTGTTTGGGGTTGAAACTCTTGGTCCGTGGGGCCTGCCGCTCGTACACTTTTTAGAGAGGTCGCCAAGCGACTCGTTGACGCCACAGGTGACCAAAAGGCTGGTCCAACTGTACCTACATATTATTGTTTTGTTGTTATTTATAATAAAAACCAAAAGTAGTTTATGCTTAACTCTTCGTAATATATTTTCAGTGAAGGAATTAACTTGGCCATCGTGAATTTGAAAAGGGATGGCGTCATAACTAAATTGTGGCGGAAATGGATTATGGCAACGAAAACACGAGACTGTGAAAGCGCCAAAGAAGAGGTACGTACCACTATTGTGCATACAACAACCAGAAAGTAGAAAACTTACTGGTTATTTAAATAAGTGTCACACTTACCCATAGCCATTTAAGGCGCACGAAAAACTTTGCATTTCAGCCTGGATATAATTACGCTAATGTCACTTCCATATGATTATATTATTGACACAAAATGGATTTGTGGTACCGTCAAACCTAGAAAGGTTTAAATAATGAGATATTTTATTATTACATTTGATTTATCATCATCATCAACATTGTCACGTGAGCTGTCTCCACCCCCACCCACTGCTAATCATATACCTACTACCTGTATTCTTATATGCTACCCATCTTGGTTATCTCACGATCTTGACTATGTCAGTATGAGTATTTGTAGTATGAGTAACAAATAGCAACCTCTAATTTCATGGACTTAGATTGTCATTATTATTTAGCAACAGTCGTCCCAGTGCAGGGTCATTATCTTCCAGATTCCATTAACGTGTTTTTTGGCCAATCTTAACAAAATTTCTTGCCGTTATTGCCTGGCCTTGCCGAAACGTCGTTTAACTTTGCTTAGGTTCCACTCGAAAGTGAGTTTGGCCCACAGTTTGTTTTACTAGCGTTATAGGTAACTTAAAGGTTTCTAAACATCGTGTTCCAGGAAACAACAATATCAGAGATGAGTCTGAGCCAAGTGGCGGGTATCTTCTATGTGTTGGTGGGAGGTCTCACGGTAGCACTGGCGGTTGCGCTGGTAGAGTTTTGCCAGCACGGGCGTGCTGAGGCGGCGCGCGCTAACGTACCGCTTCGAGCCGCATTGCGAGCCAAAGCGCGTCTGGCTTCACGCACCGAACGCAAGCAAACTCCGCAACGCCTCCCACACCGTGATCACGATCGCCTTGGCTGGAACGGTGCACCATTCGGAGTATGTACCTAATGCAATTCTTCCACAAAGCGATATGTTTGGTGAAAAGGCCTAACTGAGGCGCTCAGCGGAAGTGGCCCAATCCACAATAGTGTGAAAATGAAGTTATTTAGACAAAATTTCCCATATTTCTTAATCTAAAAAAAAAAACCAGTGTTACTAAGTATTTTAGTTATAAGGATTTTTAATTGAGAGTTTAATTTACTTATATAAAATAACTGCTAGTCATTCTCGAATTATAAATTGCTTACTATCTCAAAACTGCTGACTGGGCCCGGGCCACTCTTCTGCTGAGTGCCTGAACTGTTACGAGTACATGAAGGCGTAGTTTCATAGCTCCTTATTAGCTCGCTGTGCATCATGTGCATCCTGGCATACTATTTTGTTCAGGAATAATAAAAAAAATACATGAAATTTCTTAAATAAGAACCTGTATTTTAGTTTGCAAGATACTATTCGAAGGCATCGTAATAGATATAACATTTATTTAAAAATCAATGGGTTCGATTCCCAGCTACTAAAGTATAAATAGAAATCTGAATTAAACTGGAATTGGCCCCGAAATTCATTCATATTTGAAATTCCCATATTTTGATACTTTCGGATTTAGCCATCGATATAAAATTGAAAAATTCACTCATATGATTTTTATTTATAATGCATATTATATTTATTATTAATAATACCTATGTATGTATTAGAGTTTAATTTTTCAATACTTAGTGGGACTTTTCTTTTAATACTTTAAATTCTTTTTTTGCGTAGCACAATGAGTTTCTCTTAGGAAGAGAATTGTTGGTGAACACACATCGCAAGATTTACTAAGCACTTCACCTGACAATTTGACTGCGTAAGTTGTGCAACTTCCACACATCAATCCACTGTGTAACACCACCTCAACTATGTCAATGTACTACCAACATCCCTTATAAACAGATTTTACGAACAATTTACCCATAAAGGAAACACTGTGTCAAAGGCCAATGAAAACTGTAAAATTATGAAATGTAAGCTCGTGGTGTCAGCAACTAATATAATCCAACTATTTCGCATGGTCCCAATCGATACGTATCAAACATTCTCCGTTTGATAATGCAATATTATATCTTTTTTTACTACACCAAAAATATAACCAACTATCGATTTGCTCCTGATTCGTCATATTCCTAACTCGTCATATTCCTGATTCGTCACATTCCGAACTCGTCATACCATGTACATTTGACTGCACAAACTTATCAAAGAAATCTTTTGTGGTAAATAAAACCTCCTTAGTACACATTTTTAAATGAATTATTTTCTACGCGGTGAAAGTGTGTTTGCCTTTAATATAAGGTTCGGTTTCATCTTAAAACATATTTTAACAAGAAATAAATATAAAAAATACGCGTATTCACGACTTCATTTGACTGTACAATGACGAGTTAGGAATGTGACCAGTTAGGAAAGTGTCGAATTCGGAATATGATCAATTAGGAGTATGACGAATCAGGAACAAATCCAACTATCTACCCCTGTGCTGTAATTTTGGTAGAAATATTGACAGTTAGCAATTATTCGATCCCAATTAATTTATCAATGAACAGCAGAATCGTCCCCGTTTGTTGCCACGTACGTAAGACAGTTTTCTCACGTAATTATAATATCTATGGCTATAATCATATCTAATTGATGTGAAGTAGCTTTACCAGCATGAATGATGAGTGCAACAGAAATAAAATTATTGGTTTTTATTCATCTAACTATTATATAAGGTCGTAACCGTATAATGTATAGCCCGACCTCTGCGCATGTGCATGACCGAAATGGGTGTACACTGTAGACGACAGAGAGCATTTGCGTAGCACGTAATGATGGTCGATTAATACCAATTTTATATCGATTTCAGTACTTCACCGCGGGCACCCAGATCTCACAAGAGGACGGAGTGCAGGCGAGCTTTACGCACGTTTGATCCGCGGAGAAGACCGCCGCCAACGTGCGTCGGTCCTCTATCATCAAGCAGCCCAACAACAACGATCTGTTCCAACTTTAACATTCGAGACTCTATGATATTTGTAGTCTACAATAGCCTATATCATGAGTAATAGCTAATGCAATGGCGCATAGCCGTTCATTGTGGCGTACAAAGGGATGTTCGGCAGTGGACATCTTCTGGCTGATGATGACGATGATAAAGATGATGATAACACGAGTCAACTGTTCATGGGTCTCGAAAACAGAGTGCAGCTCACAAACATATTTGTCTTAAAAGCTTGATTACTATAGAGACATTTATTCATGAATTTAAAGTATACGAGCAGCAGCTGGCACTTCAAGTATTGACGGATCAACGTAAATGATGTTTGTCTAAAGTCTACGAACCTTAATCCATCAACATCTAGTTGCTGCAAACAACAACAACGTGCAGATATTCAAACAAATCACTAATTTGAAACATTGAATCAATTTGACTAAATCGTAAATTTTCACTATGCGCTCGCTGTTTTGTAATCTTACGAGAATCTTATCTATATCGTTTTGGGCCTCTTTCATCCTCCTAATAAGAATTCCCTAATTAGCTCACAACGCTTAAAGTTCCCCGCTAGCTAGCTAAGTAACTAGCTCTATGACTTTCATGATGTCCGAGTAGCTCTATATAGTAAATCAAAACTTACTCATATTATGATGAGAGAGGCCCTTTCTCGTATATGTTATATGTGGTAAATTGAAAAAATAAAAAAATCTACTTGTACTATCATTGTTAGAGTATACAATTAGTTTTGATGCTTGTAAGTTAGTTCTAAGATCTAAATTAATATTGTGTAGTTTAGTCTGTCTTCTACCTTTTACATTTTAATCTTTACTATAGTGAACCTGTTACGGTCTAAGCGTCTGGACCTACATCGGAAATATTTCCTTGAAATTTTCAAGTGTGTTACAGATACAAAAGAACAAAAATTCCAAAGTATTTTAGTATCGAAATTAAATTCGATCAGGTTTTCGCAATTATATGCTTATAGGTATATTTTATTCGAATACGACATCTGTGAAACGAGAACTTGATAAGAATTTAACAATTTTAATGCCATTATCCAGGGCTAGGTATGTTTTATTCAAATACGACATCCGGGAGACGAATTATGATGAACACTAGCTCAGTCGCACTTAGATCACAGGCAAATGTTATGATATTTCTAACGCGGTAATTAACACCAGGTCGTTGCACATTCTATAGATCTCAGCTAATATATTAAAACTTTGGTTTTGAGCTAAATTGTTTAATATCGAAATAATCCTTGACACCGCGAAGTGAAGGTGCGGGTAAAAGCTAGCTAGTTGGTACATAAGATTGGTGGAAGATTAATGGAAAAAAACATTTAGGCAGGATACCACACAACGTTACATTTTTACATACCACATAAAAATACTAAAACAGCATACAAACAATTTTTGCGTGGTGTCTTGGTATATAGTATTTAGGATGCGATTATTGTAGGTATACATATAATCGCAATGTTTTAAAACACTAATGCTGATTTTAAGCGTATATAATAATTTAGCGAGTTAGTGGAGAGCGTGTAGGTGCAATACCATAAAAATCAATTAATTTGGTAAAATTAACTGAAAAAGTATGAACCTAGGAATTGTAAACAATGCCAAACCAATTTAGAAAATTTTGCAAATAGGCATTCTATGCAATTCTTAAATGAAGCTAGAAAATGTATAAAAGTTAACAATAAATAATTATATGGATGAATAATTGCATTATGCGCATTATTTGAGTACGTAGCTGAAATATCCGAGTTATACGTAGCCAGAGTAAAAAAAAATAGGTGTGACAACAGAGCACGGGCACAGTGAGCGAAGCGAGCGTGCCCCGGGAGCAACTGGTGAAGTGCTTGTACAACTGAATCAGCTATTTACTATAGGGTAGAGCATTTCGAGCGAGTATTAAACGAACGGCTGGATGCTAAAGTTGATAACGTCATCCCGAATTGAACTGATTTTCTATTGATGTTTAGGAAATGTATAGAATTCTTATGAAATGCGTGAAATAAACAGTATTTCACACATTTTTGGCATTGTATAGATTTTTTAGGAATTGTGTCCCAAAGAAACTTGCGGATATCCTTTAAATTTTCTTAGCTTTAAATGTTTTGCTGTTTTTAGACTTTTTACTAGCATAGGTAGTTAGAAAACTTGTTCTTAAAAGCCTTTCCAAAGAAATGCAAGCAATAATAAAAGTTATGATCATTAGTGATATCTCGATCATAATGTATATTTTGTAACTTTGTTGTTTCACCTCTTTCCGAGTTGTTTTATATCTGAATCTGGACAATTAAATAGGGAAGATCAGAATTAATTTACCTTGATATTTAGGGCCGGTTTTATTTACGTCCATAAGTTAAAATTTACATTATTGTCGAATTTTCTATACTAAAATTTGACAATAAGATCAAATTTACCGATGTTTGGTTTAACTTACGGATGTTTATAAAACCGGCCCTTAGTAGTTTAAGGATGTCTCAGATAGACAGAATAACTTGCGTAATTTAGAACATGCAAAAGAAACTTCGTACTTATTGCATACGATCTACGGATATCTACTACAGCCAGTCGTATCTAGATGGCAAGTGCATTGTGTACTTCCTAGGGAAGCCCTAATACAGCTTTCCATTTCAGAGCAAAATTAAGCAATCTTTTGTCTATCTGAGATCATAATATAAGTGCGTCGTAGACCGGTCCTAAGTCATTCATTTGAAATTTATGTGTTTAAATAAAAACAACAATAAAAGCAATATTTAAAAACGTATACTTAAGTGTAATAGGTTAGTTTTAGTTTTATAACAGCTAGTTAAAACTTGTAATACTAGAACAACATATAGCTTGTTAAAAGTTATTACTGTCGCGACAGTCTAGCCAAGTAATTCATCCTATCGCGAATCATCAGTTTTGCTTCGACCGGTTCGTGCTAATTGTAATTATGGATTGGAGTAACGAGAGAATATTGGTAATGCATATAAAATCTTGGATCTGATCAAATTTTGTGGAATCCCAGCCATACGACATTTTTAAATGAAGGATGTACAGAGCCTCTAGCGACGAGTTTATGAATCAACTTTTCTTTAAATAAAAAAGAGTGGTCGCAGTAGACCACGTTAACCTGTAGAAAAATTTGGCACAAGACTACTGTACCTTTGAAAAAAAAACAATTACATGGTCATTATTATTAAGCCTTTATTGCTGAACTAAACATACAAAAAATCAAACTAACTTTACTTTATATCTATTACAACGAATTTCCGGGTCTAGTGATCAGCGTGTCCTGTGACACATAGGCCTCTTCCAGCTGTTTCCAAACATTTCTTATCCTAGCTTTTCTTGCCCAAATTGTCCCTTCGATATTCTTTAAGTCATCTGCCCATCGTTTAACTTGTCTACCTCTCTTTCTTTTGCCCTCGCGTGGTTGCCATTCTGTCAAAATATTAGTAATATTACATGGTCATTAAAAGATCCCAAATCAATCAAGCCAGAACTGTCTAACTACTATAATATGTAGCTAAACTATGCCCCATCAACTCAAAACTGCTACGGGATCCTAAGATTAATGCAGGCTCGTTACGCACTATACGGCTTTACAATAATTGCTACCAAAAAATTAGACAATGTAAAATTTAGTTTTAGGCTCTTGTTCTTATGTTAATCATATCTTTAATATCTTTAATTCGACTTTACAATATTTAGATCATTAAATGTTGTGTGGTTCTCACTTACTTTGTTTTACTACATATGACTCCTCAAAGATTTCCATTACTCACTGCACTCATAATTTTAAAGTATAATTAGACTTAAACGTGGGATTGATTAATGAGATGAAAACTCGATGTGAATATTCGTACTCGATGTGAATATTCGTATGGACAATTTGTTCGTTGTGTTTGTTCACGACACCTGAATCTTCGCGACGAATACATACTCGACTGTGCTTCATCGCCAGCAGTTGTAGTCAATAAGCAGGCGCACGCTCGTGCTGTAGCGACTGACTATGTAATGTAACATTCAAAGGGATTCGCCAACGCCAACCGACAGCCGGGTGGAGCACGTTCAGGTGCTCGCCGCTAGTCATTGAACTGCTCAGGCCCCCGGGACTGACAAACCGAATATTCGACTTGTAACGTGCCCACATCGAATGAATGCTCCAGCTAGTTTACGCGTTACACAGCGAGCGTTCGTGCAGTCAGCACGGGGAAAAGCTTTATCGCGACAATGCGACATGAATTATCGCCCGATTATGTAACCGTAGCGAGAGGACAATCACTGGAACACAAAAAGTAGAGAATCAAGGATGAACCCAGTTGAGCCAAGTAATTGTTTTATTAAAAAATGCAATGCAATGCACCAACATGCAAATCTGGAAACCTCTCTTGTGTCAGGCTAATGCCATGAATCATTGAATAGTGTCTAAACAAAAGTAGATGGCTTTGTGCCAAATTCGTGTAGCATAAACCATCCCTATTTGGTCTAGTTACGTATGTAACAGTCAAGCACTATCAAAGTTGTAAGTATTTTGTAAATATTTAAACAGGCGTATGTTTTGAGTGAGTTGTGGAGTTTCTCTAAAGTCAGAGTAAGCGGTAGGTGTCACATGCCTGAAGCGCGCCATCTGATCACGCTGGGTCATTCCTGGTATGCTGCGTCGCTAATGCGCCATCTGCTCGTTCCCTAAACTGTAATATCATCTTTTATATTCTATTACGTTCTTTTCTTCATAGTTATGGTAGTTTGATAAGCTTTTGTACTTACTAGGTAGGTATTTCTGTTTAATTATATTGGCTTTACGACCGAATATTTTATATTGTTTATGCGTCTAGGGAAAGATTCTAAGGGCCGATTTTATAAACGTCAAGTTAAATGTCGTACAAAATTTCGGTAAAGATCTTATATTCGAATTTTCCGTGCTAAAATTTGACAATAAAATCAAACTTAAATAAAACCGGCCTTTAATGTGCCTTGTACTTCATTAGGCTGAAAAACAGTAAATAATCTCGTTTGTTTTACATGTTTACTTTTCAAATCAAATCAGAGGATCTCTAACGCGTGGGCCAGGCTCTGGTGAGTTCGTCCTGGCCCCCCTCATCACTTCGAATGACATAATACCGCCTCTACACCCGCGCAAGTGCTGTGCCGCGAACTTTTAGTAAGTACAATTACATTTTTATATACTTACCTATAATACTTTCTTATATCTTTTAATACACATCTCTTCCCCCTTTGGCTAGGGTCCCTATTGGGATAGGTAAGGGACTAGCTTCTATATTACCTAACTAGTGACTTTGCATACACCTTAGGGTAGGGTGTAACGTTACAGTACCCAGGTTTGCAGCGTTTTTTTCATGCCACCTGACTCCATGCCACCTTACAGGCTAATTCAAATCGAAGTTAAAAGTAAATTCAACATCAGGGTTAGTGACAAGGAGTGCATAATGCATTGAGGTGGTGCAGACAATGACAAAGGAGGGCTCGAGCGACAGTCCGGTTGACGTGGACAGCGAACAAGTTATGTCGCCAACTCAGCCTATGTCGTTGTCGCACGTATGTATCTACTTGTCGGAGACGTAAAACTTATACACCTCGATCATGCACATTTCCCTAATGTCGATGATACCTCTCAAAACATACCAGGACGTGAAGAGATGATCAAACTAATATCTTACCATTTCATCAAGATATTTCCCTTTACCGAAAACTCAAGCTAAAGTATCTACTCGTAACATTAAGCTCAGAATAAAGAGCTGCTACAGTATTTGTATGAAATATACATGAATATTGAATTGTAAACCATGTAGATGGTGTGGGCCAGTGAGAGCATAATACACCTTACACCATTTATACCACATAATACTACACCTTGGTGTGGCGAGTTTAAATAGGCCAGGTCGGAAAATATTGAAACTCACCGCAACAGTGAACAATCTCGTCGGGGCTTTCATAAGCCCTAGCTCGAAGAAAGGAGGCCCTCCTGTGTCAGGGATTTAGGTTGATGAAGAGCTCTGTGATTAATGCATAACACACTCCGCCTCAATCAACAAGCTTAGTACAGCATTGTTGAAACGCGACGGGCAATCAGTTAACCCCAGAAATAAAACAACTAGGATTGCTCATGGTAGGAAAATTAGATTTGTTATTATTGTCAAAATGTAAGTTTGTCATCTCATACATTTTTTATCGTCTACTTCAGAAAGCTTGTATACCATCTTAGGTTAGGTTTTATATTATATCAGGCCACTACTTGTAAAATTCATAATTCTTCAAAATTGGAAACTTGGAAACTAAAGAACGGGATTGAGAAAGAGGACCATCCGACCGAATTATGGAACCTGGAATGTTACTAGAACTTGGAGCACCTCTGACATGTGGGTGAGGCTCTGATGAGTTTGTCCTAGCCCCCCAAATCGCATCAAACGCTACAACACCTTCCACCCTCCTTCCACAGTGCTGCGCCTCGTCCTTTTCTAAAAACATACCTTTTATTATTATATTTACTTTCTTATATCTCTTTCATAATTTCATCTCATCTCCCCTTTTGGCTAGGGTTCCCGCTGAGGTAGGTAGGAAACCAGGACTGATACTCTAACTGTAACGTACAGTAGTGACAGCAACGATAACGATTTACGGCCGGTAACCGATCTTTCCACGATTTGCCCTACTGAAGATGGAAATTTGACATAAGCTCCATAGAAGTAATGCCAAATTTATGTCAAACCGTGGATAGATTGGTTATTGAAAGCGGCCGTTAGACGAGTTCTCATACAGACGAATATATTATAGAGAGCGGATCAATTTCTCCTTTGAAATCACTGACTTTGCGTGTAAAGAAAACTTCCGCATATCTAAAACCAGTGTTGATTATTGAACAAATAGAGTTGTTAATAAAAATGTTTTCCTTCGTCGCTTTAGCGATGAAAAATCATAAACTATTAACTTCACAGGCTGAGATAGGATTCGAACTCGGTATCGACGGCTTGTAAGGCGCCAGTGGCGCACCAACGCGCATTTAGATGTTTTAGTTGATAATAATTTTATCAGTCAAATATTTTGCAGTAAGCCATACATTATTATTAGAAAAAATAAAGTGTTACATATATTCCCGTCGTCGGGTGCTTATTTAAAGTTTTAATGTTAGAGGTCCACCACCGTAGTTCATAATTAGAGGTGAGTTGAGTACTCGCATCTCAATGACTGTGGTGGCGCGACGGTCGATAGTCGAGCGACTGGCGGTACTGGGCCGGGTCACGCCTGTTCGATCGATAGCCCGAGTTTGAGCAAGCCCGGCGCGCGCCCGCTCGAGCAGCCAGTCCGCCGCGCGACACCGGCGAGCGGCGACCGGCGACCCAACGCTGTACTTATTACGTCCCTAGCGCACATGCAATCGCTCGCGCGATGAGCGGCGCCCGCCCCCGCAGCGCGCCCATACTGCTGGCACTCGCGGCCGCATTTCTACCGCAAGCCAACCATGTCGCGTGAGTTTATTTTTTACAACAAATCGATAATTATATGCATCCGAAACCCAGATAATTAGTATATACTTTCAAACAGCTCAAACGACCGTAAATCTTGGCAGGGCAGTAAATTGAACGCGTTAGCCTTACGATTACGTCAATATAATATAAGGAATATATAACTACGTATATAGATATACTATATAGAAATGGAAACTGTGCAACCAGCGCCAATGTTAAAGCTAAAATCTCTGAGTCATGAGTGTCTTGGAACGTCAATCTAAAAATTTAGGAAGTATGTACCTACCGATATATATCGATAAGTCAAGTACAGAAATGTTGCAATATAACCTAAAAGAAGCACAAAGGATAATAAAGATAAAGTGTAGACGAGAGGAAAACGAAGTCTTACCAAACAACAAAACATAACCACCTATAAAAAAGACAAAAGCGCCTTACTGATTAAGTTAAGAAAATTATAACAAGTTTTCCAGATGACAGCGATGACGCGCGACGCGACGATTTATTGTGGCATTTTGGGAAGAGACAGTTTTACGCCTCTGATCAAAATGTAACATTACTTACTTAATTATGAAAATACATGATACTACAGTCACATTTCTGAAATGATTTTATCATAAATGCTCAAAAGATTTAGCTAAGTTCGAACATTTTGGTGGATTTAAATTGGAAGGAGCTAGCGCGTGTGTGACGCTTAAAATCGTCACTCGGTTGCCTAAATAATGAAAACAAAAATATACAATAACAATTATTAGTACTACGGTTTGTAAATTATTACAAGACTTTTGATAATACTTGAAACATTTCGTGGGCTACTAAAATAATAGATGTTATTGAATATTGTTATAAATAATGATCTGTTTACTAATTTTTAATTCGTTTTCTTTTTCAAACAGTTACATACTATCATGAAAATTACCATTGTACTTATAGTAATTTTTATTATTATAATATTATTTAATTGAATAGAAGATAACGTTTCAGGTGTAACCCGCATGATCGTACCACACAAAGCTGTCATGCGCAAAAACATCTTTAGTGCCTGTGTTCATGATACTTTATCTCGTACCAGTACCAACCAACCTTCAATTCAATTCATTTGTTTGCCAATATAAGGGTAGGTACATTGCATTGGTTGGTTGCAGGTATTATTTTAGTTATCTATCTCTATCTTTAAGAATGCCAATTTGAATATTTTATACACAACATAACATTACCGAAAAGTAAGTCTTGATTTATCATAAAAAAATCAGGTTGTGAAAATATTTGATATGTTGAAACTAAAAATATATATAATTTACATAAAATTACGATGACAATAACAAAACTTGTAAAACATTCGTTGTTTGCATAACTCTTGTCTTTAACTGAAAGTTATATAGTAACAAACCTAGTCTCTGTCAGGTCTGGTCTTTTTGGTATAAAAATAACGAGATTTTTTTCTGGAAAGTTTCTTAGCGAATTAGGCGGAATGCGGTGGTGACCATTTTCTACCTTCAGACATAGTCCCCTGCTTCCTACCTGGTTTTTGGCGCTCGAACAGTATTTTTTAACATGTCTATCTCTTCTTTTTTTAGTTCTTATTATAGGGAAGCGTTTGACCACAAGCCACCTAATGTTATGTGACGATAATATATGATCAATAGTGGCACCACTTGACACCTGGATTGAGAACTGGACCTCAAGTGGGACTGCTGGAACAGCGATAGGGGCTTATAGCGACCGATTTTTAACTTGGGGTGGTAGCTACTAATTTGTTGTTAAATGCCCTACAAGCAAGCTATGGTTTCATCGCGATGTTTTCCTTTACCGAAAGCTCAAGCTCATTGTAAGATTTAAACTCACGACCTAAAAATCGCAAGCCAATGTCATCGCAACGGAGTAATCATCGCTTTTTAAAATGATTACTTTTGTATGCTTTGAAATTTAAGACATCTAAATTAAGCGCCCTCATTGTATCGCACGTTTCGTTAAACAAACTTTTATTGAAAAAGCAAAACATAATAAGTTAACACATTTGTATCTCAAATAGTAAAATCATGAAAATGTATTTTTGAAGGACAAAACAAGGGCTAACAAAACCTTGAATTTGCATATGAAATGATAATTCTGCGCTGCAACTGCCCTTTCACGCATATGAGTACTGCGAAGGCTTGGTATCTATTTATGTATATACGTATATAATTAGAAAAGTGAAAGGGCATTGTTGGTGGCCAGCACCGCAATTCGTTTACAACCTTTTTATACTTTTATGTTTTGAATTTATATTTTGTTTTTCTACATTCGCGTTATTGTTTTGATACGTAGTCTAGAGTTGAAAAATAAACGTCCTCAACAGGCATAGTTCAATAACGTACATAATCTTGTCCTGAATTTTTATTACCGTTTGCAAGAGTGAGAACAGCGCATTAAATACTTACGTGACACTTCCTCCACATAAAAACGGATTTGAGTAACATAGCTTCCAAAGATTAGAATGATAAGAAAGTTATAACCAATGTACAATTTATAGAGCTTTTTTAT
The DNA here is from genome assembly GCA_931315375.2 of Opisthograptis luteolata. Lineage (NCBI taxonomy): Eukaryota > Metazoa > Arthropoda > Insecta > Lepidoptera > Geometridae > Opisthograptis > Opisthograptis luteolata. The sequence goes on from OV928033.1 coordinate 10,487,706, forward strand.
TTTCTTTTTCATAATATTATATTACTTTGCTAAATATTATTATAAATATTTCATTAGGTAAGCGTGATAAATGTGTTGTTTTTTAGCGTTAGGTGTGATAACGGCTAGACATCACATTCTCTGCTACGAAAGTTAACCAATCGTGTTATCCTTTACGTGATCATTAATGGACATAAATATTAGCTCTGTATGTTTTGTAATTGTTGAGAAAAGGAAATCCCTGCAGCCAATATTACCAATTCTTCCTCTTAAAAAAGGGAAATGAGAAACATAAATTTCAGTTAGAAAATAAATCTTAAAATAACTGCTGATATCAACAAATTGCAATTGCTTTAAAAAATTTCAAACACTGATATAATGTGCCTTCGATGCATAACCTCGGTTTCTGAAAGGTAAATTTTAATTGCGTACTCTAAAAACTCATGGATATAGATCCAGTATCGCTAAAATATAGCTAAAATGAATTGTTTATTATTATATAATATTCTCGCTTTAGGCAAGGAAGTCGAAACAAGAAAGCAAAACTCTAATGTAGCCCGCACTTCACAGGCTTTTTGATTCTATTCATGGCACTCATAAGTAGATTACAGTTTCACGTGTAGGCAAATAGTCAAACACGCGAACTTGTATTTAACTTACAGTCTTCTAACAGTAGATAGGTACATTATCGAACAATCTTTGGAACGAGATTTATTAAAGAACATTAAAGTCACTGAAGAAGTATTCTTTCCTTTATGAGCGTGTCGTGTAATGCGCAAAATGCAAAACGACTAAAATTAATGTGTTTATATCTAAAACTCAGGTTGCTTTAACTAATTTGCACAGAACTCAATAAGCCATGATGTTGCGCTGCGTCTAATAAGAATTTCACTTAGAAAAAAAAATGTATAAGCAGGTATATGCCTGCCGTATTATTATGGGCTTTTTTTACATTAGAATACATTACTGATCACGTGTTATCATGAGACAACATTACAGCAATTTTGACGTCTTGAGTCTTGGATTTTTAGCGTAGTGGACATTGTGTGCTTTAGACGCTTTGTTTCTTACTCGTTTTGCATTGGATGTGTTATGTACAATTGTACATTGTACAGTGGGCATCTACATAGTAATTTTGCGCTTTATAAGTCTCGCCCATAAAGGATTTTGTTTTTGTATACCTACCTATAAAGTATTTCAGAATTGTATTCAGTTCAAACTAAATTCTAGCATACCTAGTTGGCGTAGCGTGTTTGATAAAACTCTGAGGTGCACGCGATTGCAATGTTGAAAATGTGTTTTAGCGATCGCTAATGGCTAAGACGGCTTTCTAAAAATTATAAAAATGAAATGGTTTAACATGTTTTAACGAATTATGTTCATGCTATATTTCGGCTTAGTCACAAAATAAACGAACCCGACTTAACCTGATTGATCTGAAAATAGAGTAAAGACAAATATATAACTTAACTGTAATTGTAACCCCAGATTGATTTCAGTTCTTACATATTTTTTGCGCTACGATTCTCAATATAAAATCTGACTGCTAGCTTAAAGCGCAAACTTAATTAATCTAACAAACCGCTACCGGTAAAAAAAAACCTTCCTAAAAATTCTACAAGGCCAGCATTTTGGTCTGGTGTTGCTTCAACCACCAATACGACTCCGGGATAAATCTGATGATTAGGCTAATTACAACCATTTTTCTCATAAATTATGATTGTAAAAACTCTTAAACAAATATATATTATTGAACAATTTACATAATACAGAACAGGAGAAATAATGCAAATATAAGTATTAATACATTGAAAAAATGTTCAAAGTGCTGCGTGCGGGGCTGTTGGTAGCAGGGCTTTAATGTGATCAATACTGTAATTAAAAACCAGAACTAGAGCTATAGCTGGGTTCTATTCAAGATCAAAAAATACCTGATCTAATCTTTACACAACACTATTAAGGTGTACTCATACAAATTTTTCTTCCGCAGGGGTGCTGGCGGGGGTGGCATGTTCGGCGACGTCAATATATCAGCTATATTGGACTCGTTCAGTATTAGTTACGACAAAAGAGTAAGGCCTAACTATGGAGGTTAGTATTTGAATAAATAATTCGTTTAAGTAAAAACTATTAAGATTTTAGACTATCGATCGACATTAGGGTATTTTATTTTAACACCAGAAAGAGCCTTTAAAAGTTTATATTATGTATTACAATAGTGCCTACATGAGCGAAATTTTCAAATTTTGATCGAAATGAGACTTGAACTTGCGACCTCCGGAAAACCTTCACATCGTTTGTGCAGCTGAGATCCTCTGCTTTTAACAGTAGCAATATTTCCAGCCAAAAAAATAAATTTTAGGCTCTCGCGTATGTTTCACTTCATTTTGTCCTCAAGCCCTGATATGATAACAAAAAAAACAACGCAAGTCAAAGACAGACATAAAAACTCCTAGGTTACAAGAAATGGTTTGACATGCCTATGGTTGTCCCAAAAACCAGTGGACAAAGAACAATTAAAAAGTTGATATCTAAAAGCTTACTTCTAGCTTACGTCATGGCATCTAAGAAGGATGTGAAAATACAAACCGATTAGCCACTAAGATTGTTTGATATTTTTTAAAGTCTGACGGTGTCTAAATCAAGAGGTCATAAAAACACGAAGATAACTTATTCACAAAAATATATATCTAATGTTATCACGACGCGAGATATTGAGAGCAGTGCCGTGCTTGCGGCGATTACTACGAGCCCTGAGCCAAGAAAACGTGCCATTGGCATGCTTTGTCGAAATGTACGTAAAAGCAAAATTGTGAATGTCCTAAGTAACTATGTATCATAGTTAGAAGATATCCTGTAAAGCATAGACTATAAGTATCTTATGTAAACTAAACATAAAATAATGGAAATGCACAGAAGAACTGGAAAGACGATGACACTGATCCCAACCTTCAAATTTAACGCTTTATTAGCATAATGGGAATTTCTCAAAGCTAGCAACGGAACGACCAATTTTCGAGAGGACTTTCTCGGGAAGTTACCAATGTGCAGTGACGTAGCGGTTATTATCCCATCAGTCAATCGCAAAACACATCCTACCAATGACTACAGACAAAACGATATAAGGATTCAAATATGTAACGTTTATTTTAGTTGTTTTATTCTACTTTTTAGTTGCATATACTATAGCCAGTTCTGAGCTATGTTTTAAGTTTCAGGTCTCTTGCTCACTGGAAATTGATATTAAAATAATCGTGGCAAAGTCATAATAATATGGCCCAATTTTACCTATCGTAGCGTAATTGCATTGCGGCTCGTGCGGTCTTCTTCACTCGGTGGCTTGGCACGCTCGGTAGAAGAAGAACGCGATACTGCTAAGCCATGTAAAGTTAGACCATTAAAACATACATTAATTAAGATAACTTTTTATAAATATATTTTGTTTAATTATTTCTAAAATAGACACTCTAATGCCATTAAGAAATAGGTAGAGCTCGTGTTTTGTGAACACTTAATATTGTTTTTAGGTATTCCTTACATCCACATTAATTACACAACACATGCTACGTAACATTGAAAGAAAATTTTTAACACAAAATCTTACAACCTTACAACCAGCTATTTTTAGGTATGTACCTGCTATGAAAGTAGCTGGTTACAAAGTTACTTTCGTTCGCAATTTGTTTGCCATTGCTTCAAACGGCTAACAAACTTTGCACAAGAATAAAATGTTAAACTCCGAATAGGTACCTAAATATACATAAAACTCGATATGTTATTCCACTCTTATATAGTGTCACAAAGAAAAGGTGCCAGGAATTCAACGAGGCATCTGCCTCGTCGTCGTGTCGTGTGAGTATCTACTCAATCATTGAAGCAAAGCAGTGCAAAGACCAGAGTAAAAGCTGATCAGTTGAGAAAACATTAAACGAGCCAGGCCATTGACACACGAGCGTAGCAGACACCACTGAGCAGACAAAATCAACAACAACAACAAAATCAAAATGATTGCGCCAATAGTCAGGTCAAAAAACTCACTCACACATTATTACCAATTAGTATTTGTAACTACGGCGAGAAGAAGGTGGATAAAGAATTGAAAATAAAAAGATTCCAGCATTTATTCGTCTAAGAGTTACAGTGATTAGGATATGGAATCGAAAAAACAGCAGCTATTTATAGTGTTAGGTAATAATTTCACAATTATCTAAAGAATAAATTTTCAAAGAGACACTATTTTCATAAAACAACGACAGTATTTCCAATAAATACTGTGAAATCAAAATATAGGTATATCGACACGGCACGACTATAAAAGTATATTATTAGCTATCTGACGTATGTCAATTAAACAATGATGCAAAAAAACAAATGCCTACTTGCCTAGCCAAAAAAGTATACAAAACTTTCATTGCATACTTTTTGGTATGGCTAATGACTGGTAAGTTTAACAAAAAGTTTTTATTTCCGATAAAGGCTACGATTGAGAGACGAATCAAAGCGAGAAAGACTTTTTTGGCTGCAAACGAATTGTCAACGGGAAAATTTTGTTTTTATTTCCAAAACTTGTGTTTCTTCGAGTGATAATGTATAATAGTATTGGCGGATTATTAACCATTATGTATTCGTTAGTTTATGTTAGTAACTTTACAACAAGCAAGCAAAGAGGTAGGACTACAGATGAACCTGTGCAAAACAAAACTCATGACAAATGCCGCAAAAAACTCTATATGTCTAGACAACACACCGGTAGAGTACGTTGAGAGCTATGTATATTTAGGGAAACATATTTCCTTCCAAAAACGAAACAACGATATAGAGATAGATAGAAGATTATCAACGACATGGAAAAAGTTTTGGAGCTTAAAGGAAATCTTAAAAAGTCAGATGCCTATTAAAATTAAAAGAAAAGTCATGGACACCTGTCTGTTACCAACACTAACCTACGGCTGTCAGACCTGGAAGTTCACCGCAAAGGTTAAAAATAAAGTCAGGTCCTGCCAACGAAGCATGGAGAGAAGTATGACAAAAATTAGAAAATGTCAAAAAATTCGTCACACTACAATCAGACAAAAGACGGGGGTAACAGATGCTCTCACCTACGCCCTGAGGTTAAAATGGACATGGGCAGGCCACGTAGCGCGAATGAGCGACGATCGCTGGACAATCCGCACAACGTCATGGCCAGGCCCAGTGGGTACCCGGAAAACAGGAAGACCTTTATCCAGATGGGTGGACGACATCACACAAATAGCAGGCAAAGACTGGCAAACAGTAGCCAATGACCGAGACCACTGGAGTTCTCTGGAGGAGGCCTTCACCCTCACAACCTGAGGGGTTCATGCATTATTTTTATAATTTGTTTTATTTTATTTTTTCTATTTTTTACAATTTATTACAATTTTACAATTTTACAATTATTACAAATCATTCTCTATTTTATAATTATTGAGAAAATGAAATTTAATCTATTTATTTTATCAATTATTAATTTTTGATTTTACTCATGTACTAATGTTTTTTTAATATGCATGAAATAAAAGGCTTTTTTATTTTATTTTTATTTTATTTATTTATTTATGTATTCGTTAATGTGTACGAGTGTGGGAAATTGAAATAAAGTTGTGAAAGTGACTTTTCGAGTTGCTCCAAAAAAGTCCGTGTAAAGTTTAAGTAAAGCGCGACCACTTTACTTAAACACTATCCTCATCCCTTCATCTCATCATCATCATCATGATCATTTAAACTTGATTTAACTCTTCTGAGTTTGAAATATATTATACTTGACACTGGCAAATATAAAATATTTCAAACTCAGAGACCTAAAACTTGGTTAATTATATTTTATTGTAGGAGTAGGACACAAGTTTACAGCTTGGAATGCAGGATCCCAATTTCATCAATTAGGTACACTAAGATATAATCGTCACATCGAAGCTGAAAGCTTTATAGCTTTTTGTAACAATTGTTGTTATTATCACACCTGCAATTTGTTGAATATTGTGTCGTTTTCAGGACCACCCGTGGAAGTGGGGGTTACCATGTACGTGCTCTCCATCAGCTCTCTATCTGAAGTGAAAATGGTACCTTTTACAAACAAATTTTCATGATACAACGCATACTACACCATAATGAATCTTAGTTTTTTCACCAACATAATACCGTTCATTGTAGCACCTATGTCCACGGTTCGATCAACTTAAGAAGCTAGGCGCGAGACGTAGGTACGTGCAACACGTGAATTCGCGAAGCACAATCCGTATGTTCAGCATACACTGACCAGGTCACCAAGGGCTGTGCGCGTCCCTCGTCGCTGTCGTCAGTATCGGCAGAACAATTTATAAGCAGTGACAATACGTATTGACGCCTCTTGCGTCCCGTCTGCTCCACCCGGGGCGATGGGGTTCGCCGACTCTCCCTGGTTTGGTTTTCACGGCGCCAGGCGCGCGCGTGACTCACGTATGGGCTTTATTGCAGGTCCGCCAGTGGAGGTGGGCGTCACCATGTATGTGCTCTCTATCAGCTCCGTCTCCGAAGTGCTCATGGTACTCGCCATTGTCAGCTCCCGCTTGTCTCGGTCGCTTCGACCGAGCAGCCCCAGACACGAGGCTGCGAGCATGCCCGCGTATGGTGGAGCCGATCGCCCTTTGTCCACCCTCTTGCTTTCTTACTATGAATAAAAAAATACTGTTTATTTCCATGTTGAAGGAAATATCATAATAAGAAATGCAACATGTTACTTCCGCAACCTTGAAAGTATCCAAATATTGTGTGTCGTGCAGTACTCGTAACTCCACAGTTGCTGACAATACCCAGCGTCGAAATTGATGAATGTCTGTTTTTTATTTACTTATTATTTATTTTATATTTTTATACTTTTCGTATTGATTCCGATAGCGCGATAAAATTTATTTTTTATTTTTTTAGCTGTGTGGCTTAAACTCAAATTGACTAAACGTTCGTATTTATACCGTAACAGATACTTATCATTTTTGTAGTTTCGGTGAATATTTGTCTAAATAATTATTTTCACGTACCTAAATATAATGTAGCACAATCATTAAGTTCAGGCTCTATGGGATTGCGACGACTGTGTTATTCGTGACTCATTTGTAGTTTGTTGTCTATGTTCGTATGTATTATGTGTATTTACTGAATAATTGCCGATACCGTTGTAGTAACTTGCGATATTCTTTAACGACAAACTGCGAGGTGCCATCGGTATATTATGGTGGATATCCCGCCTGGCTACGGAGCATTTTGCTTCCACATTCGTACCGCTAAGGAGTGGAACTCCTTGCCTGACTCTCTGTTTCCTGATCGCTATAAATTGGGAATCTTCAAGGCAAGAGTAAACAGGTACCTTCGAGGCTTGCGCGCTACACCGTTGACCGCTAACTCATTTGGCAACAAGCGGGATGGTGGTCAAAATAGACCTATTCACAATAAAAATAAAAATAAAACTGGGCAGCAACCAAAACAATAAAAATATTTTGCCTAAATAAATAATTTATGTGAACGTCATATTTGAAACGAGAAGAAATAATTACTCACGATTTTTCAAAAAAGTATTATCTGGGAAAGCTTATTAGGCGTTTTCTGAGATAGAAAAGCTTTAAGTGGAAACCAAATCAATACAAAAAGGTCACAGTATGACGTGACCCATTGCCCTGGGTTGGAGATTTTTCAGGTCGCAAATCGTAATACGCGTTCATTCGCAATGGTTTTAGTGAAGAACTTATTTATATATACCTACATATTTATTCGTGTCAGCTTGTTAGCCTTATCGAGCCGTGGCTGTCCGCGTCCAGTGTCTTCCTCCTCCCCATCCCACCCGACGCACGAACGGTTCATTCATAGTTTTACCTAATCCGAAGGCTTCTATGTAATCCAATACACTATGCATTTTTATTTTAGTTATTATGCTTAACGCTAAATTTTACTATTCGATATACTCGTAATTAATTGTAGTGTCAGTTCTGTCCATTGTGGTACGAGTATATCCATCTGAAGTAGCAGTAACTAAGCTTCGGACATAAGTGATCAAATTAAACGGGTGTCCTAAGTGTTTTCACGTCTGACGAAGTGTTGACTATACTACACATTCTGTACAACTATTATAAGCTGAAAACAGGATGCTAAATTTAAAAAATGCTTTATATTAGTTTATATTTTGTAAAACGTCTATGGTATATTAATCGTAAGCATTAGCGGATTAGCAATCTACAGAGGGCTGCGTTCCGTGGTATTGCTTGGGATTTAGTGATAAGAACAACCTATCGTTTTATGAAATAACTAGATATCAAATTTCTGCTACGTGGTAACAAATATAGGTAGATATTTTAACATTTCGTAACTCCGCAATATTATAAATACATTGATACAAAAAATTAACTCCTGCTTGGGTACTGTTACATTACCTTTTGTGCACCTCACCTCAAATATGCCGTCTTAGGAAGTGATTATTTCCACTAAATAAATAAAACTGAAATTTTCATAGAACGCTCTCTTTAGAATGAACACATTTTACCTGTGCACAAAATGTAAAACGAGTGGGTAAGCAAAAATAATGTCAACACAATGTGTTTCCATATCCTAAAGATACCTTCGTCCCTTTTGCTGGACAAAATGTGACCCGTTGAATATGTTTGGCACTTGGTGAACTTTAAGTTTTGGCCAATGCGAACGAAGCTAGGTCGTATATTATAGTGGAAACGTTGCGTCGCCTAAGTAGATTTTGGCATCAAAAGTAGATACATAGCACTTAGTAGTAGTAAAATTAAAATTGTAAATGTGATCGCGCCCAAAAGAGTTACCTGCCGGGCGTTTCTTGCATGTTCATTTGCCGGCGTAAGGAGGTTGGAACAGGCGTAGCTAGTCTTCAGTTTGACGTTTTGAAGTGATCATATTATGACTGTATGCTAATATATAAAGAATTTTTGAAATTTGAATATGTATATGACATGTTTACCTTAAAACATACCACGTTAGATGAATACAAGCCATGAAAATCACCTATTTATAGCTCAGACTGCATCAATTGTAACATTCGTCGTAGCTTTAGTTACTCGCGAGTTGCTCGTTTTTAAAACGTAATCTCGGACAATTTCTCTCGGTATGTAGTTTTATTTTATTAAAATGATCGGCAGAATTTGGGTAATGAGCAATTTTATAATTCTTGGAAGTCTTATAGCCCGTACTGTGGTCACCGAGATCTTATAGAGACAAATAAAGTATGGTTCAGATATTGTACACTAATTAATGGTTTCTATATCTAGAACTACTATTGTACCTATGTAGATTATATTAATGTTTTTTTCTTTAATTTTTTTGTTTGTTTTAAGTATAGCGTTTATTTGACTGTCTTAGTTATACTTAGCTGTTATAAAGTGTGTTTTGAGTAGTGCACATTGTTATCCTATATTATTTTTATCATTGCCTAATGTTGACCAGGATCATCGAAGTTTATACTAGGCTTATTTGCATATATTGTAGCTAGATGAGGAGTATCACAAATCACAGTGGATGCATTTTGGTTTTTCTCGTATGGGCTTTAATAATCTCTATTTTACCTTCGTTCTTTAGGCTGTATCTAGCTTTGATTATGCCTATCATAAGCCTGATATCGAATAGACTGAAATACTAAATTGATCTTTCAGTGGTTTTTAGGGGCTGTATTTTCAATTTGTACCAAAATACGGTATAGCAACCTTTTATTATTATTTTATTTTTTCTTTTTCCCTATCGAAGTTCTGATCGTATATATTGTACCTACTCGTATATATTGAGTAGGTTTTTAGTTCGTTTTGTCTAAAACCTCGCTCTTCTAACCAAGACATAAAAATCAATATACATATTAGTCAATTTTATATACACTATACAGGTATCAATAATTTTTTTAATGGATCGTATACCGCCTTATTAAAATCGCTATGAGGTTATAAATTATTTATTAAGGAGCAGGTAATTTATGAAATAGAATAAATAAATTATTAATATAAGAAACATAAACAACTGAGAAGTTCCCAATAACGCAAAACACATCAATGACGTATATGTATATAATTCATTATAGTAGAGTAGGTAGAGCTACGATCAAAAGCATGTCCTATTCATACAGATATATACTAACCTTATCCAAAATGATGAATAAATAGTAATATTTTTAACTTTTCTCAGGACTTCACGTTGGATTTTTACTTCAGACAGTTTTGGACGGATCCCCGATTGGCATACAAAAAGCGTACGGGAGTTGAAACTTTATCCGTTGGCTCCGAGTTTATAAAGAACATATGGGTACCTGACACATTCTTTGTAAATGAGAAACAATCGTATTTTCACATCGCAACTACGAGTAACGAATTCATACGCATTCATTATTCCGGCTCAATAACTAGAAGTATCAGGTTTGTCTACATCATTGTTTATGATTTCTATAATACATCTCTGTCACAGAGTTTTGTAGTGAGTTTTATCGTCTATATTATGTTTTAATTTCAGATTGACAATTACGGCATCGTGTCCTATGAACCTTCAGTATTTTCCAATGGATCGTCAACTGTGTCACATAGAAATCGAAAGTTGTAAGTATCTTGTGATGTTTTACTTGTGTGTTATTTTACAGTGTTATAAACTAACGAATGTTTATCGTATATAAATTATCTATGAAAATTATGTAACTGATCTACTAAAAAACTGTGTTATTTGTACAATATTTTTTACACTTATTTATGCATATAATATGGGCAGACACTACTAATAAAATTGTGCTATTTGGGTAATATTGAGCACGCTTTGTGTGTACCATCAAATAATAATTGATTTTATTTGAATATCTGTGAAATTACTTAGCTTTACTTAATTTTTTAAAACTGCACAATAAACGTGCGTGGCGTAAATCATTTTTGATTCTGAATTTAGAATAGAAATGCGAGTATATCCATTGTACTCACTGAAAGCAATGATTAAGTTCGACGCCACAATGCAATACATTTATATGTTGTGACAACTTCTTTGTATCACAAATGCTCATATAACGACATGTAAAGCATAAAATGACTCAAAGAAATTGTGAAATCAAAGTGAACAACTAGAACGTCGACACTTCCTGTGATTCGCGTGTACGCATAAGTCGAAAAGTCTCCTTCTCGCATACAGCACCCGCAGAAGGCAGATTCGTGTTATAGTAAGCCTCAATTCTCACGAGCATTAAGCAAAAGAAATGATAACGAGACATCGATGCTACGCCGTGCCAGGCAGGCCAGGAGGCGGGGACGGTGGCGGCACCTTCTGTCAGCTGCAAAAGCCGCGCCACAGACGCAGCCAGCAGTACCGCACCCAGTACATCGCCGAGCCTCACCCGCATTACACGAGCACAACATGCCTTCCTGTACATTTGCTTTTACTTTTTGTATGCTCTTTTTATTTCGCTACATTTCCATTTCTATATTATAATCAGTTATACTTTTCATAGTGAACGATTTATTACTTTCATAAGTTCATAAATTTCATTTCGACATTTCTCTATACATTTAGGTAGTACCCACAGGTAGAACCAATAGAATCATATTTTTCTGGCATCTGTCTCTATATCAAGCTGAATCGAGCGCCGTTTTTTATATTTTTATCGCGTACCGATCGATTCTGCTCGTCAAAACTAGCAAATGAATTTAAGCGCGAGTTCTCCAACGGCATCGTCAAGGATCAAGACTGCGTGAAGGATTCGCGATGCTTCGCAGCGTAAGTGATAGCATTTTGTGTGTTTGGCATGTCTCCGGAGTCGGATACACGATGAGAGACATTCGGTACCTCTGGAAAGACGGGCTGACAAGCGTCGGCATGAGCCAAGAGGTGCAGCTACCACAGTTCCGCGTGCTCGGCCACCGGCAGCGAGCCACTGTTGTTACGCTGACGACAGGTAACTGACTGTGCTAGCAGTTCTCCCAGCACACATCCATTGCTCGCCACCGCCCCTGTCTCCCCCTGCCCGCTGCTCGCGCGCAGACGATATTAGCGCAACACTAGCACACACGATTCCAAGACAATGACTGACGCATGACGAAACGCGTGACGCGTTATACCGGCCGCGCGACTTCTCCACTCTTCTACCCCGATCGAATAACGACTCGAGTTTTAAAACCCATTGCAATGGGCCTGGGGTGTTTCATTTATAATAATCCGCTGCGCACAGTCGGCTACACCATGCGGGACATCAGATACAAATGGAATGAGGGGCCCAACTCTGTGGGTGTTTCCAGCGAAGTGTCACTGCCGCAGTTCAAGGTCCTCGGTCATCGTCAGCGAGCCATGGAGATATCTCTCACTACAGGTACTTAGGTTCGCCAGATCGCAAAAATTAAACTAAGAAATAATCCGACAGTGAGAACAACCACTACGTGGAACACTGGACATACGACCACGAAATCTTTTCACGTCCCGCTTTTGTATTAATGCACATAATACACTGAGTGGTGTGATAGTAAAAGCAATAATGTTGTTTGTCTATTGTGCTGTTTAACGAATTAAAATATATTGTGACTGCTAAAATGAAAAGCGTTCAATACAATTAAAAAAGTATTTTGTAGTTTGTGTTATATAGTTACACTTTAATTTATTTTCGTTTATTTTTGTGTTGGGTCACTAATGATTAACACCTTTTACAGGAAATTATTCAAGATTGGCCTGTGAGATTCAATTTGTACGTTCTATGGGGTATTATCTCATTCAGATTTATATACCATCGGGTCTAATTGTCATCATTTCATGGGTGTCTTTTTGGCTAAACCGAAATGCGACACCAGCTCGGGTAGCGCTTGGTGTGACCACTGTATTGACAATGACCACCCTGATGTCGTCCACTAACGCTGCTCTTCCTAAAATCTCTTACGTCAAATCTATTGACGTCTACCTGGGCACTTGCTTCGTGATGGTCTTCGCCAGCCTTCTAGGTAACACACAATCTATTCTCAGTGCTAAGCGAGACTAATAAATACTCTGGTAAAGTTCTTGCGAATTATTGTACTGTCTCAAGTCATAATATTATATTTAGTTAAGCGACTAATAGCGTTTTGAATCATTTTAAAATTAAATATTGGTGAATGTTTTTGTAGTGACAAGGTTTTTTCCTTTACAGAATACGCAACAGTGGGTTATATGGCTAAACGAATACAAATGAGGAAACAAAGATTTGTGGCTATACAGAAAATTGCGTCTGAAAAGAAAATGCCTGTCGATGGCCCTCCAGCGGATCCACATAAAATGAGCACTCTCGGTAGATGCCCCCCCGGTAGACCTTCGGTAAGATTTATTAGATGTTTTTTTGGTTAATCTTATTGGATACTTTTTATTTCTACTACAACAACATCGTAATATGGTTTCTAGGAGGTTCGCTTTAAAGTCCACGATCCTAAAGCACATTCAAAAGGCGGAACTCTGGAAAATACGATCAACGGCGGCAGAAGTGCAACAGAAGAAGAAAATCCCGGACCTCCACCACACATTCTACACCCAAACAAGGTAGGTGATAAGATAGTTTTAACAAAATTTTATCACACTAGCGACCCGCCCTGGCTTCATATAGGTAGGCAAAGGTGACAGTCGGAAGTTTTCTCGAAATCTTTAATTAGAACCCGTTACATAAAAGTTAAAATACCTACTTTATAGTTAAATACTAATATTTTTGGTGCAACATAGTGTGTAACGGACATTTTGATCAAATCGCGCCAATAAAGCGTTCAACCAAGTGATAATTTTTGAACTTTTGTTACAAAAATATTTATTTCTTAACGCAATATTTTCAAAATCAGTTCAGTTGTTTCAGAAAGTAATGTAAAACATTTGTAATAAAGCTTTAAAACATATTTTTCTAATTAACTTCGTTTTTGAGATGCAACGATACAATAAAAATCCTCTTACATACTCAATAATTTTAAAAATTGAAAAAGGCCCAAATAGGGAAGTGTTAGTAAAATATGACGCATTTGCAAATATCCGCTGGTGCAACCTATTTATTTGATTACGTTAGCGAATTCGAATTCCAAATATCTACCAAGTTTAGATCATACAATGTCGCACTTACACCATCGCACCGTCGAACGAGCGAAAAATTCAACTAATTGATTGAACAGCGCGCTTACCATTCACCTCGTCACACGTTTTGCTCCTAGCGTTGTTTTATGAATTTGTGGATGACGGTTTGCGTCACCAATTCAGTAAATGTTTCTTCAGCCAAATGCGAATAGCGTGCTCGAATGTGTAAATGCAGCAAGATGTTTACTGTCTCTGCATGGATATCGCGAGTGAGTATCGTAAACACAATAGTTTCATTTATGAAATTATAAACTTGACACTACTAAAGTTAATCAACAGGTAAATAAATTACCTACTGCCTTCGATTTTTCTTTCACAAATGTGTCACACACGGAGTAGATCATTATTGAAGTTTAAAATCGAATTTGCTCAAACTTATTTATAACATAATAAGAATTGTATAAATGTACAAACAAAACATAAGGCTCGTTCTCTATTTTATAAAGTCAAACATTCTATGATATGGAACGATTGTTTAATAGGGATGAAAAACTATTACGTTTGCGATATAATCTCGCAATACCCCACACCACCTTACCACCACATGATATATTATAGCCACCTGAATCAGGCAAAATTTTAAATTTGTAAATATTCAATTCTGGAGGCACCACCAATCGTTCGGCTACAAATTTTACAATAACTTTACGTAATATTCGTTAGTTAAGCTCTTTATGTAGGTAGGTACGTGTGATTAAGAAAAAAACAATTACTGTTTGTTAGCAGTTACGCAAATCGTTAGTCAGTTTCATTATAATATTATATACAAATACGAGTGGCCGAAGGGACGAGGTAAAGCATGTATTACGCCACACATATGCCCCAACAACCACTCACCCTGCCATTTTTACTTAAGATTCTATACACAAGTACACCGAAATGGCAGAGGTTGGCAGGAAAGCGACGAAAAGTCAAAAAATTAAGCAAGCATTATAAATTTAGCGATCGAAGTGATCGCGCGCGAATCCTGTAATCCTCTACCATTTTGGTGTGAATGAATCCAAACAGTTGAGCGCAGACTATAGAAAAAGCATTATGTGTGTGTATATTTTTCTGTAGCCTCTTATTTAATGGTTTCTTGAATGAATGATTTTTTTAATTGCAGGACATAAGCAAACTATTGGGTATGACGCCTTCGGACATCGACAAATACTCCCGCATAGTTTTCCCCGTTTGCTTCGTATGCTTTAATCTTATGTATTGGATAATATATCTTCACGTTTCCGACGTCGTGGCTGATGACCTGGTTCTACTGGAAGAGGATAAATAGAGGGACTTGTATATAATTCACTTGTTATTGTTCACTGCGTATGAGTATAACAATTTGAAACGCGTTTTGTATCTTTGTCTAAGAGCAGAGTTTAGAGATCCAAGTTTGATACATAATGAGTAGAAATGGGTGTCGTATTTACATAATGTTATCGTGTGCTATATAAAATCAATGCATCCTGGAAATCGCCTTAGCTTAGATGTTGACTACTAACGATGACGAAAATATGGAAACATGTTTCAAATTGTTATGAAGTGGCATAATGAGTGGATTTAAGATCTGATGCTCAACTTTCTCCGCTTTATTATTTACTTATTCGTTTTAGTAGAATGTTGTAATGTATAGTGATTGATTAAATATTTCTAATCAATAGATAATTAGTGATCCGCTTGTTCTTTGGCTCAACGGTTTTGGAATTCAATAATTTATCTCAGATTTTTTTAAGTTGTAGTGGTCATCATTCTAACACTCTCTTTTAATTTTTAAATAGATATCTTATGTAGTTATGATACATTATATTACATATTACATAAGCGATCGTATATTACATAAGCTCTATACAACAGAAAAATATCCAAGTTGTCACAATAATTTTTGATAGTGTTTGTCAACGTATTTTCTTATTCATTCTACACATTCTTGCAGTTATGAGTTTATCGAGATTTCTGGATCTTAGAGGTTTCTTTTGGATCTTTGGGATCCAGTTATAAAAATAAAAATAAACTTGCATAAAATATTTTTACTTTTTTCCAGTAATCAAACAATAGAATTTACATTAAAGTGATGTATTGTTTATGTTATACTTTTTTGAGTCTTTATGCACTCACTAGTATGTAATATAAGAGTTGGATTGAAACAAGTATGAGAATTCCATATTTTCTACATACACCTTCATTTGTAATTTATAATCACATAATAGAAATAACGATGAAAAAAATGCATGATTTTGTAATATATATTCATTTTGTTATAAACCGTTTTCAATGTGCTGCACCTTGGATTCTGTCCACGGTAAGGTACCCCTTTGTGTAATTCATAATACTCGTTGGCAACCCTGAAAACCTTTTTTAATTAAGCATGATTTGTAACTATCTGGGAATGCACATTGGCTTATTTCCCTGTATACTAGTATAATCGTACATCCATTACTGTCTAGCAACCTAAGGTGCAATCATGCTTTGATTTTAAGCAATTTAAAGTAGCCATTTGAATATTACTTAAAAATAGTTAGTAAATAAATATAAAACAATAAATTCTAAATTAAAATATGGAAAAAGGAGGACTTGATATGAATAACTAATTAAATTAATACTAAGTGTAGTAGTAAAAATAATAAATCATTAAAGTATGTAATGATTTTAGTTACCTTTAAACAGCGGGGAAAATATTTCTTAACTATGGGTTTATTAACAATAATTATGACTTTCTATTAATATTGTATAGTAATATTATACAAACTTTTTTGCTTGTCTCTGAAACTAGCAATATCTACGGTAGCCAGTAATATAATAATAATAGTACAGTAGCTCTAGTATTTATTTTAGAGATGAACTTTAAAATTTTGAGAAGATTTTTTATGCTGCTTTGAAGTTTATAAATTCAAATCAACTACTTTCTGATTTGCCAATATAGTTTAAATGTAGGTAGGTGCTACATTTACAAAAATGTGTACCAATTGTTTTACACTGTATGTACCTACATAGTACCTATTCGCCTTTTCCTACTAGTCGCACAGTAGCTCATGAATCGCTTTCATAACTTAGTTCAATTTAGATAAATTAGCTTTTTCTGCCCGCTAGTTCTATCTAAAGTAGCAGGGACATTACTTTGAGCATTAGAATATCGTTGTTTTAATGGGAGGTATGGCAATTAAGAGCTACATTATTGATATTCTTCAAAAATGTGCTCTATCAGACATTTACTATCCCATTTTAACAACGATCTAACCCTTCGATTATCTGACAAGCAGGGTTCCCGTCTTCAGCTACGACTTTTATAATAAATACCTTAGCTTGATCTTCAGAAAACCACGGTAAAATTTTTACTTACTTACATTAAAATATACCTACCAATTTACTTCATATAAATATTACACTGCCGTGTAGCCAAGCACCATAATACATTGCTTTGTGGTGATTACGATAAGAATTTAATAAATAATTATGTCAATCAGAAGCTCAAAACTCAAAACTATATATACTAGAAATATTATTAGATAGTTATCTGTAAACTACTCGCGGATCTATTATTATATATTATACTGACAACACTAAGATGTATTTAATAAGTTATATGATTGTAAACAAGTGTTGAGATTGAATTCAATTATTTAAAATTACGTTAAAAAATGTTATTACTACTAGATTTTATGTAAGTATATCTTATGTGTAATGTAATTTAAAACAACTGGTTTCACAGTTTGTCTTCTCTATTGTGTATGTTTATTTATATATTAGTCTAAGAGCTAATGATGGTGACGTGCACATAATATATATTTACCTACGTAAGTTCGTTGCACCATGCGTTTGCGTCTCCTTGCATTATGTTAGCTTATTTGATGCTCAGGTATGATCGGAAACAAAGATCAATAGAAAAAAAATGTCGTAATATAACTAAAGTAAAACATGTTAGTAAACCTATTTATACATAACGCATTACATAGAAAAAAAAAGTAATCTATGACTGTACTTTACAGTACTGTCTAATAAAACATACTCTATACATTTAAAATGAACATTAATTAAGTTTCCATTTTCAACCTTATATTATTGTAATTTGAAATCTCATGATACATTTTTGTATGATATGTAGTAAACATTTATAACATTGAATTATATAATATGTAGGTACACTGCACATCCTTAGAGACACGTAGGTATGTAATGACTAATGATGTAATTAATATCCATAAATTCATAATTATTAAGTACCTACTTTTTATAATCATATTGCTCATTACACTGAAACGAGACACCTCATTTATACTGTTTTATATTATAATTTATTTTAAATGTTGGTTAGGGCGTAGAAATTATAGTAGGAAGTTAATGGTAGATAAAATTACGATGTAAAAAGGCATCGTCAATCTGAAACGAAATTCTAAAGTATTCGTCTAATATTAGAATGTAAGGTAAAATAAATTATTGATAATATAAGTTTTACTTTTTAACCATTGGCAAAGTATTGTGATTAATAGTATAATATGATAAATGAGTCGTTGAACATAAACATTAATATTGTTTGTATTCGTTTTTTTATGCGAATAGGTCTGTCAATGAATCTTGCCCAATATTACTTTCTAGTAACAAAACGGACGAACTGCCATACGATTAACGTACATATAGTTATTATTACACTTCGACGTTGCATTCTCGATATTTATTCACTTTGTAGTTCCCTATTTATTGCACTAGGCGTCGCAAAAACTTTTTGTACTGTATAATTCAGTACAATAAAAATAGTAATACATTATGCACCTAGATTAATTAATACTAACTATCAGATTAGACAGCCACTTTTAATTATGCGAGTAACTAAGTAGCATACCGATTTTCTTTTTTTATAGGAGGTGTGTGAATGTTTTTTATTCACATTTTTTTATGTATAATTTTATCATGTAGGTCAAATTTAAAATCAATCTCCTTCCAAGCAGCTAACGCAGTACCGCATTAATTTATAAACGAAATGGAAAATCGAAGGAACATTTCAAAACGGCGAGGCTGCTTATCGGAAACCGTTAAGAAACGTTATTTGTGCACATTATCACTCAACACAAATTTTACAATGAACATTTCATTATATTGATAGAACAATTAGAACTAATCAGATTTTAAATGACCATACTTTTTAGATATTGATTTATTGTACTTAACATATGAATTGTATCTGTTTTTTTAAATTTATCGGTGTAAATATTTATTTATGTATCTCTTTTTATGTTTCATGTAATTATTTGGAAGAAAAACCATACATAAACGTGATATTAATTATTTTAAATATTTATTATTCAGTAATAAATAAATAATGACGTCTTGGATAAACAACTCTATCACCCTTCTGCACTATTTTACTAAGTAGGTAGTCCTGTTGGCTATGTACGATATATAAATAATTATTATTATATATATACAACACAAAAACACTCAACAAAGACTAAAATATTCGCCCAAATCAATAGTTCTTTACTCAGGAATGTGCGCAAATGCATAATTATTAGCGTACTACATCATATTGCACAACATCATGGCAATACAGGTACCAATATCACCTAATACTCATTTTTGATTAGGAATAAACTAGTTTAGTTAGTTAATTAGGTACCGCTGCAATTGTCGTGATGTTTCTAATAGCTAGTACTTACCAAACCTATTTTTCTTAAGTGCACCTTTTCTAAGAGCACTGTAAGTAATGTTATAAGAAATTAATCTCTAACTGTGAATGTAACTGTTTGTGACACATTAATGGTTCCAGAACCATATTTTTCCCATTTATTTAAACGATCGTGCCTAAAGTTGTTAACATCTTATGTATTTTTAATTCTAGTTATGTATGATATTATGCAATACTTTGATTTTGTACAACAAATGCTCAAATACTCCACGGCGCGTTCCGGTAGTTAAAGTAAGTGTGCATGGAGTCTGAATATTGATCATGACTTATGTGTGGTAAAAAAGAAATTGCAAGGCTAACTTTGTGTCACAATTCGGTATCAACTTGGCTCGAAATTGATCACTCAGATTTCATATAAGATCCTGTCTATATCAAACTAATCAACTTCTTCCAACGAATCTAAAGAGCTAGTTAGGCGTTTTCTAATAAGACTTGACAGTTTGCTTGGGGCACCTCTCAACCTTGGTTCAGTATCAGCAATCCGATGATGGACTGATGATAATAGTAATGTTTCGTCTCCAGCGGTAAAATTCGATATACGAGTATCTATCGACTTCAATTATCTAACACGAATCTAAAGGAAACAACGTTTTCGTTGTTTTCAGATCGTACAATCAGTGAAAATGAAAATAATGATAACACCTAATAACATTATAACCCCCGGATAGTGAAATAGCATGCATTAGCATTTTCAATTTCAAAGTCTTTATTTGAATGATCATTTTCGAGAGAAAGTAATACCGAGGTGACGATTTGGTCATTACATAAACCACTAGATAACAGCTCGTTTTGTGGTTTGTCAGTTTAATTAAATATTGAAGAATGAATGGTGTTGCAAACTTGTGTGCCAAAACGCGTAGTGGTATTTTTTCTTATTTTTGATCCTCTCATTTTATTGTTCAGATTCTGACACAACTTATTTAAAATTATAGCTGGCCATAGGTACAGATAATGATAAAACTGTAAATACACCATACGTGCGATTACTCGTATCGTAAATGATTGTACCGACACATTGAAGTTGATACCATGACCAATTTAATTATGGTATATAACTAATGTAATAATTACAAAGATATACCAGCCTTCCAATTTCCTCCATTTTTATGGTTATACATACCTAATACGGGTACTTATAGAACGCAAACCGAAAAAAATCAGATGTTTTGGTGCTAGATTTCATTAATATTGTATATATATAATATTTCAAGTTGACTTTTTTCCACACGTCAAGTTGATTTTTAATGAATAATAACAACCCAATAATTTTATGTCCAATGTCTAGCCTCTTCTTTAGTATTTACTAGATGGAGTAAGAATATATATAACTGAGTAGGTATGTTTAATTTAATTTATGAAGGATTTAATTATAAAATAAATAATTTATAAAAGCTTCATGTATTTTATTTCTTAATAACATTTCCTACGCTAATGACCGCTAGCAAGATGCACTTTCAGACAAACAGATTACCTACTAAAGAATACCTAACGTACAAGATTTATAAGAGAAAAAATATGTAGTTTAAAAAACTTACTAACACACTTTTATCACGCACCATAAAATATAAAATAATTGAATTTATGTACTTTTAATTATTTGAAATAAGCGCTCCACACTTTTTGAATTAAACATTACATCGTAATTATTTTATATTTTATGATGCGTAATAAAAGTACGTTTATTAGTTTTTTTAAACCATATATTTTTATTTTTTTACTTTTAAGTCTTTCGTTACTAAGCCCAATCTATTGGACTCGTCAAAACGAAACATATGAGCCCAAACTCGAGGGGTTTAGTAGTAGCCACTGAAGAGATCCGACATTCACCTCCTGGCTTCATCAGAAGACCCTCGTCACCAAGTCAAATCTATTGAACTCATCAAAACGAATCATAAATGATCCCAAACACGAGGGTTTACTATTAACCTTTGCAGAGATCTACTATCCATCTTCTGTAAGTTAGGGAAAAAATTGTCATCGTTCAAAACGGTGAAGGAAAAAATTGTGAGGAAGCCGCAGTTTCTCGTGGCATGTCCAATAACCACAATAGTGTGGGCATGCACCATCTACCAACCTACACTGAACCAGCGTAATAGATTTTAGCCCATACTCCCTTAGAAAAAAGGCCTACTTATACGTCCCACCAAGTACGAACGTCTTGTACAAGATCCCTTGAAGAACGTCCTTCACCGAGCTGGTTAATGAATGAAAAGTATTTTATAACAAATTGAAAATGACAATATTGCAAATATTGTCATTTTCCTTCGAAACCGTATTAGAAATATCCCTAGCGTAGCCTGGAGGGTAGAGTTTATGCAATATAGCAGTTACCAATGAAAACCCCCGTAGTATACATTCGCTGAAACCGGTCCATTGGGGATCTTCCTGCTTATGCCAGTTATGCCACCCTAATTTCGTATTAGAAATATCCTTAAACTAGTCTGGAGGCAATATAGCAATGAAAACCCCCTATTATATTATATATTCGCCGAAACCGGTCCACTGAGGATCTTCACACGGATGCCACTCATATTTAGAGCGAAGCCATTGCGTAGTAAGGGGAAGCAGTATTTACGTCCGATTTTTACAGTTTTATTAAATTAAGTATATTTATTAATGAGATAATAAACTAAGTACTTTTGTGCTTGGAAGTAGTCGATGACAAAGATTCCTCGAGACTCACTGTTACAGATCTTATTGAGTTTGGTGAAAACTTTTAGGTAAGAAACAACTAAGTAAATATCAAGTTACATTTTATTATATTTATTTAAACAATTAACAACTTATTCAAATACATTTACATAATAAATAACATTATTCATATACACACACTACTAGAATTAAGTAAGTAGTTTGGACGGAGAACTACGTTTGTGATCTTGTCCCGTATTTGAGTTAATCTGAAAATGATGATACAAGAACATTAAATCACTAAACTAAACGTTAATAGATAAAATAAAAGCACCAATATCATAACATGATGGCGGACAGTAATACAATTATGATGGAACATACATTATAATTGTCTATGCTAATATCCAAATTGTTTTTTTAGGAAATGTATTTTTACTTTTAAATTTCCGAGATCCGTAAAATTACGAGACTTTCTCCAACAACAGCACAACATTTTAAAAAGGTACAAAATGCCATCGTGATTCAGGCAAATGCCATGCCATGGGTATAACTACTTACTTTACTTTTCAATACTTGTAACGGCTGGTTTCAAAAACCGATCTATCCACGGTTTGACATAAATTTGACATTAGTACTTCTATGGAGCGTATGTCAAATTTCAATCTCAAGTAGGGCAAATCGTGGATAGATCGGTTATTGAAACCGGCCGGAATCATAAAAAGAAATTGTAAGGGTGGGACATTTAGATGTGCTCAAACTTGCTCTACAAGTGATAAGTGCGTACGGCTCATTTGCAACTCGTGCGAGAAGTTGCGATCTTTATATGAAATGCGTACCTCTCCTAGGCCTTAATGTGGACGCAGCCTAAGATTGACCGATTTATTTATTTTGCATAATTAAGTAACCTATAGCATAATTATTTTATGTCTTTCAGGGTGGATTTCCTGTTATAGCTGTGTAATTTGTGAGATATGATTAAATAAATAAGTAAGAATACTTTATTGACTGATCTGCTGTAGGTACCTACCTTGTGCAAATTGATCAATCGATTTTTATGTGATCTGGTTGAAGTCCATTCTCATAGCGTTCCCACATTTTCTCATATAATTTTTCTAACTCCTGTGCGTAATTTTCGCAGTCAAATAGTGTGCTGGTCAAACGAGCGTTCCAAACTTTTGCACTCATGTATCGCCGGCTGAAAAGCAAGAAATATTTTAAGATTTAGGCACTTTAGCCTTCCCGGCTAGCGACTTCATGCCAAAGTTTTAGGACAGTGTACTAAGCAGTATTAATTAAGTTCGTTTACCAGTGGGCCAATCTGGTCTCAGAGATTTCAGGCCGTTCAAAACTGCTAATAACTACAAACTCTACCGATGATATAGACGGAACTAACAGCATAATGCCATTAGTAGTTTGTTATGACTACAACCCGTAAAATGAATACCTAATCTGCTTAAAACGGCTGTCATAATCATGTTACATCCCATCTCGATGAAATTTGATTACCCGGTATATGTCAGCAGAACGTTATAGCAATATAATCAGACAAGCATGAGCTAGACTTGTACCTACGTTACGGGTTCCGTGTAGTTTAATTACAATATATCAAATCATTCAAAATTTGACTTTAAGATATTTGAGTACAAAGTGATTGGATATCCATGACCTAGTTGAAATTGTACTTTACTTTCTTTTTGATATTTTCGTGCACGAAAAGTGCGCTACTCGAGATGCGCAGCTATCACGAAGCGAGAAATTGAGAATAAGTTGAGAGACTAAGAGAAATCGGGCTATTGAAAGACGGTTAATTTACTATTCTCCCTTTGAAGCATGGAAGCGTTAAGTTGATACTCATCCAAGTGTTGCAAATCCGATGGAACTAACTATTGAAATCACAATCAGTACAGTGGTAGCATTAAGTATATTGATATGGCGGAGCGATGATGCCCAAACAGTTACGCGTGCGATTTAAAAAAGGCTCCGTTAAGAATTCAAATCTCTTCTCAGCCCCACAGCTAGCAACGTCGGCGAAGTAAAACATCGTGAAGAAACTGGATTTCCAACAACCTCCTATCCACCAACCCGAACTGAGCCTGCGTGCTGTAATCAGGCCCATAGTACTATCTCTGGGAGAAAAGGCCTATGTCCCAGAAGTGGGAACGTAATAGGCTGATAATGATGATGATATGTTGAAGGTAGATTACATACAATTTCTCATTCGTTCCTAGTTTTATGGCAAGCTGTTCGTACTCCTCAATATTTTTAGCGATCAGCTCCGGACATCCCAGAGCATTTAATTGTGATGCAGCAACTCTGGAAAACGAAAGAAAAATAAGTAATTAAACAAATATTTTCCAAGATTTTCCTATTACATTTTACAAATAGCGTGTAGGTATGGTTGAATAAACTAGAACTGGCTGCAGTAATAGTTCATATCGTAATGACTCATTACCATATCTGTAAGTAAATAAGGTGAAAACAGATGAAATTAAACTTTCTAGGTTCTTTTACGACGAGATACTGTGCAAATCATCTATTGTGTTGATATGCACCACAACAATAATTATGAAGACACGAGGTCTTTATTTTCACATCGAACTCTATGTTGTGATTTATTGTACATCTTTGATCTGGTTTGTGGGATTGGTAGCAACTGACAAACTAAAATATATTTCATGAAATCGAGATGCTTGATATACCTAAGATACTAGATTTATTTCCGATACTATCTAAAATTGTATAAAAATACTTCTTGATATCCGGTAACATGGCCAAAATGCTGGCTGTAATGCCCTGCTGAATAGTATGGTTTACACAAAGTATAGGCCAGCATTCTGATCACGAGTGGACTCGACAAGTCTTCTAACTAAATTTTTATAAGTTTTGTACACTTCTGTTCCGGCATAAACAGACAGCCTTTTGGTTAGTGTATAAAGCGCTGTAATAGAGTTTAGATTAGAATACAGAGTGCCGCTTGATGGATTTCGCATTAACAGCACCAATCTTAGCGCAAGCTTACAAAAACCGGTTTGCAATTTAAATAAGCCCAGATTTATTAGACTTACATTTTCTGTATACCTATCTTAATAAACGGTTGAAAGTAAGAATAGTTTTACAGCAACAAGTACCTGACTGACGGTGGGCAATTACGCTCCAAATTGATTAGATGATATTTATTACCTTGATGCTAGAGTTTCCCCCGGCATGGTTACAATAGGTGTACCAGTCCATAGTACGTCCATAGCTGTTGTATGACCATTACATAGCAGTGTGTCCAAGCACACGTCTGCCAGCTGTCCTCGGCGCACGTGTTCTTCTTTAGACGCTAACTTTGAAAATATTATGCGATCTGCGTGTAAACCTTGAAAACAAAAGATATTTAGCACAATCGAGAGCATTTCGTTTGGTTAAAGACGAAAAAAATACTGGTATATGATTTCAAAAATTGGCATTTACGGAAGGTAACCTATATTACAGGTAATAAGTAAAATGTCTTTAGTTCACAGGTAATTTGAACATGTGGAACAGAAGCAAATACGAGTATATTGATTGGTGGCTATATTTGACTGCGTTCGATAACGGTCAATTCAACAACGTCCAACTAATTGGCCACGAAAGAGGCGTGTATGAACGTCCATTAAAGAAACACTGTTTATATAGATTGGAAATTGGAGTTTGACGAATGAGGGGAAAAGTAGTGGGTTAACTGGTTGAATAAAAACGATAATAATTAATCAAAGAAAAATATCGACCATCACGTCTCCTGCAAAGTGAAAACACAAAATATCCACACACAAAATGCATGTCTTTGTAAGCAACAAAAACATACATAACATGTCGTTACAGTCATACTGACAACTTACCTAAATTACAAGCATATTGTTTCAAATTCGGCTCTCCTGCATCCGGAAAACTAAGCAGCCACAAAACACTGTTTGGAACTTGCTTCAGTATTTTTACCCAAATTTTAAAAATACCTGGGTCAGTTTTGTATAATTGGTTAAAATTACAGAAAACCACAGCATCTTCAGGTAAATCGTACTGCCTTCTCGATGTAAATATAATACTATCAAAAAGTTCTTCGCCCGACGAAAATTTCTTATTAAAACTAGAACCAGATATACCATTGTGTATAATAGTACCCTTAACAAGTACCTGGAAGACATAATAAGCATTAAAATAACATACATCACTCAATGTACACGAACAACAGATCATTGCGGATTTACCTGTATTTGTTCTGGATTTACTGTCAACTCGACTACATAATTTGGAATGTTTATTTCTCTTACAACTAATTTCAATGGTTCTAAATTTTCAAATTTCACTATTTCTGTATATTCAACAGTATTGAATAGATGTTTAAGATCAATGCTTTCCGATGCATTTATCACTGCTGAATTAGGGCTGCAAACATCATTATCATCATACCTTACTAAATAGTTGTGTTTCAAGTGTGGAAACATCTGTTTGTGATCTCCAATAAAATAAGTATATGGCATGTGGGCAAACTTCTCGCTAAAATCTAACGATGTTGTCTCAGGGCTTGAAATCTCATCAGTTATTATATAATCCATAAAACTTGCTCCACTTGTACCGGGATACCCTAGCCACATAGCTTGTATCGGTGCCGGCTTCAAAGCAAAAATTTCATTTCTAGCGCCTTTTGTGTAACCATTCATGTTTATTAAAATATCAATACCATCTTCGTTTATTCTACAAGCGGCATCAATGTTACATTTAAGTTTTGATATGTCTTTAAAATGTTCTGAGTCATTACAAATTTTACTGCGGAATGTAGTACCATCGTCGACATTTAGAGCGTAGCTGAATATTTCCACTTTTGACCGATCATGTAATCCAGGAATAGACTGCATTAAATGTGAAGTGGGATGATTTCCGAAATCACTACTAACATAACCAATCTTTAATCTTCCACTGGACTTCTTTTTATATTGAAAATATATTTTACATGGAATCCTCACCTTTTCCATGTATAACTTAGCATGACGAGAAGCAATTTCTTTTCTAACGGCATTTGTTAATGGGTATAAGATAGAATGATGAGGATGCACAGAAGACAGTTGCTCGCTGGTTAATTGATCGTTTATTATTGAAACAAGGGTTTGCATACGGTCATTGTAATCGTCCCAGAGACACACTATTAGGAAGCAGTGCGTTAAGTTACAAAAAGCATCTGGAAAGTCAGGTTTGTATTTTAACGCATTTTCGTAGTATTTAATAGCTTCCTTGATATTTCCAAGATCCTTGTAAATGCTTGCTAAGTTGCAGTGTCCATCGGCAAAGGTCGGATTTAGATCTAATGCTTTTTTAAAGCAGTTCATTGCCCCTTCTGTATCTTGTAATTCTCTCAGTGTGTTTCCCATATTACTATAAGCATCTGCAAACTTTGGTTGAATATTTATAGCCTGTTTGTAATGCATCAACGCTTCGCGAAGTTTGCCTGTAATTGAGAGGTATTTATAAGACACGAATAAAACCTATCGCAGGTAAATAGAAATACCATGTTTATTACAGGAATAGTAGTACTTATGACTCCAGCCTATATTTGGTTTTAAAGAGCATTTAGTATAGTAATAATTAAATTGATAAATGTATCATTGCATAATTACGCAAAATAGGTACCTAACTTTAAGAATAACTCGATCAACGCCTCGCGGTTTTACAAAAATATTAATGATATTAAATTAAAAGGATAGTAGTGAAGACTACACACACACACACAAAATAATATCATTCAATGAGAATCTGGGGTATTTCCATTTCCGTTTTCAGAAGAAGGCATTTTACCCTAGCTTTTCGTTGTCGCGTTCTCAATATCGTGAATAAATTCAAGAGCGTCCTGTTCTTCAAAACACGTGTTAGTTACGAGTTTCGAGGGCAGGCATGAAATTAACACGTTACTTTCCACACTTACGTTCCATGTCACGTTTATCTGGGATGCTGCAACGTTCGTAGTAAGTACCTAATAGTAAGTTTTTTAAGCGTGTAGTCTAGTTTGTAATAACACCTAACTTATTATTATTTTCTAATGCTGAATCGTACAATAACTAACAAGATGTATTGAGAAAAAGTGGGACTTGTTTAACACACCTGTTTAAAGGGAGAGTTAGCGTAACAATTCGCGTTTCAGGACAAGTACCTACAGCCTCCTAATGAACAGAAAAATGGTCATTCACCGCATGGTATGCACTATGCACATTCCACTATATGTTTTATGAATAATATGACAGTTCGCGTAATCTTACTAATGTGATGTCAAGTTCGAATGAATGCATTAGAATTTAAATAAACATACTGAATTATGTCCTTAGTAGACGCGATGTAACTAATTTTTGCATTCCTACTCAATTAGGGTTCCCAAATCTGAATAATAAGTAAGCTAGGTGATACCGATTGATACAAACCTTGCTGTTGTAACAAAGTAGCCAAGTTGCTATGCGCGGCAGCAAACTCCGGAAATACTTCCAGAGCATTCCTGTACAAATCTGTTGCCTCTTTTATTTTACCCTGTTCCCTTTTTACATTTCCTAGATTGTTAAGCGTATCGACATGTGAAGGACATAAACGCAATGCTGAGTTGTAGCATTCTTCGGCCTCAGCAGCTAACCCTTTTTCTTTAAGGGCATTTGCGAGATTGCAATATGCGTCGGGAAAATCTGGTTGAAGCTCTATGGCGCGTCTGTAGGTCTCTATTGCAAGGTCTATAAATCCTTGCTTGTAGTACATGCATGCTAAATTCCCATGAATGATGCCGTTGTTTGGTGATAACCTTAAATAATGCAGGTAGACTGCTACCGCTCTGAAAAAAATATTTTTCATCAATAAAATCTGCCTACTATGGGAAGTTTATAGTTTCAACAGCTATTCTATAAATAGTCAAACGCTTTGATCATATACTCGTATATTCTTAGTCTTAAACTTGTCTCATGGCACGATCCAGGCACGTAAATTAGTGAGTCTAAAATAATCCCGCAACCTTGTTTTTATTTTCAGATGATTCTGTCTTTGTAGGAATATTTGGTGAGTTAATCTAAAAAAAATCTGTATGTTAGTTTACAAATAGAAAACAAAACTCTTACGGCGATATTTCCGAACAAACTATTCATTTAGTATAAAAATATTATAAAATCTAAAGTATGCGAATCAGACTGTGTTATTTTAAGATTTCTTCATAAAGTACCTACAGTAAACCGCTCAGTGAAATTTTTTCGTCAACGTTTTTCAGTGACATTCGATTCAAAACCCACTGAGGATGGAATGCAAGGTTAAACAAGTTTTTTTTTATTATTTACGTTGTTATAATCCGTTCAAAACGTAATTTACATTTATCTTTAGTGATCCTGTGATTATATTATTAAAGCATGCATCTTTTTAATGTATCCAACTTTTTTGTTTCAACTATTAAATAATTAATTAACGTACCTTTTAATTTTATTTTTAATCCATGTAACACATCCATCGGAGAAGTCGTTGGCGCTGAAACGCGGTGGCGCGATGTTGATAACAGTGTAAACGACGATGCATTGGTAATCCATAACGCGAACATGTCCTAAGCCCGAGCAAGGTTGTACTGAGCGGTAGACCCGGCGGGAGACGCAGGCAAGTCACGCCGCGTCACGCTCGCGGACCAAGACGAGTGGTAGCGGCGTGCGCGCACCTTGCCAACTTCCCGCGATGACGACACGACGTAAACTCTGCGTCGTCGACGCAACTTTCGGCCTTCAACCACAGTAAAATCATACGCTGACGATAAGAAAACCATGCGCATCTGACATTTAGTAACATTCGTGAAAATTAATAATAAAAAAAACTTCATAAAAACTAATTATTTTTCATTGAATCTATAGTTATATCCGTATTTCATTGTTCGATATTCACGCGAAACTATCAGCTGGTACGCGCGTTTATTTTCGTGTCGATTGTTTACATTGTGGCGCCAAACTGTCACAGACGGGATGAACGAGAAATAGAAAATGTGATTATCAAAGCTGCATGCTGTTGCTATTGTACGTTGGTTATTAATCTAAAAAATATAAAAGTTATTTTTGTGTATGTCTGTTCAAAGCAGTGATATTGATTCGCGTCCGTAGAGAGCCAGCTATTGACGGCGGCGGCGCGGCCGTGGTGTCGCCCCGAGAGCTCAGCGCGACTGCGGGCTTCCCCGGTGGAAGCGGACACGTCACTTTTAGGTACTGTTTGCATTTAGGTAGCTACTCCTACACCTACTTGAAATAAGTCTAAAAGCAATGATAGCTCAGTGGTAATTAGGCTTGCGATTCGTAACCCACGATCGGGTTCGAATTCGAGCTTGCGGTGAAGGAAAACAGCGATGAAATCAAGTGGTAGGCCCTTTTCAAGTGCTCGCAAGACAAGTTACCAACCTAAAGTTAAGAATATGTCGCCAAGCATCTATCAATGTGTTCCGGCAGCTCCACTTGAGAGCCAGTTCGTAATCCAGGCGTATCGTGGCACCACTTTCGAACACTTAAAAAGTAAAATATAAAATAATTTTGAAAGATATTTTATTTGTTATTGCATTGTTCAATAAAGGTACCTATTGCCAGAGTCCAAACAAGACTTTCGTATAAAAATGACATCCCGAAAGCTTGTAAGTACAATGGAGTTCTGTGAAATCATCGTATATTTATTATTAAAGGTTCATTAGTATGCGTGTCTGTTTTTCCACGCCAAAACACATAACCTAAACTGAATGAACGTCAACTTGTCGTCGATGCTATTTAAATAAATTATAATATTATATCCAAGGAAGTTATGGATAATACTTGAAACTAAGTACGAAAATAGGTGTATTATTGGAAACACATTGAATTGAAAGTAAACGTACCTATATAGGTGAGTGATCGATGTGGCGCAATAGAACAGGCGACTGCAAAGCAATGAGGTGGTCGCGGGTTCGATACCCGTTATGAGACAAATTTGTGCATTAAAAAAAGCACAAGTATTTATTCCGTGTCTGAGTGGTGTATATACCCTAGATACAAGGAATCCTAATTAGGGGTTAGATAACGATTTGAAAGCAAGTACATAATATAGATCGCTTGCTATTTATGTGAATGTGTGGGCGTTATTATGAAACAATTACTGAAGAAACAAATTCTGACAACATCAAACTGTAAACAGGATGTCTAGCATATGTCTAGCAACCAACCATTCACAAAAAAGATCTGTATGCAAACTCTTTTGCGTAGGCGTAATCGACAATTCACTTACGGTCGGTTCTAATAACCTATCTATCCATGGTTTGCCCTACTAGAGATAGAATATTGACACAACGTGGTGTAGGACGTTCTGCCACCAGGTGCGGAGTGACGATTTGTGCCCCGTAGTTGGATGAGAAGAGTCGAAGACCGGGCTCAGTGGCGTACCTTGGGAGAGGCCTGTGTCCAGCAGTGAACTGATACAGGCTACGGACACAAGCTCCATAGAAGTGATGTCTATCTCTGGTAGTTCAAGTTCAAATTCAAAGAGTTTATTTGCATAAAAACATGGTGCAATGCAACAAAAATAATTAGCAGGTCTTAGGCATAAAATGGTCCATTCACATGTTTTTGCTATCATATAGTATACAAATATTTAATTTTAAAATTTAAAATAAACAAAAAAATAATAGTGCAATATATATAAATGGTATTTCTATCAGGTATACTATTTTAAATACATACTGTAGGGCAAGCCGTGGATAGATAGGGTATTGGGACTCACAGTCAAAAGTAAATGAATACGGTTACACAAATTCAGGAACATAAGAAACTTCCTGCTTACTTTCACATCGACCTACTGACCTATAATCGACTTGATCGTACATCATTGAACAGAGAGTATACATTGTACTTCTAAAATATACTATGTTATGGCTACGGAAGTACCTAAGTATTTACTCGTATATACATGTATTTTGTGTACGTACTTAAGTAAAGTTTTGTAGACCATTCCTATGCGACTCGAGCCTGTGTCCCACCAGTATTAAACGTAACTAAAATTTTCATTAAAAAAATTAGGATGGTCGATATCGAGTAGGTTTAGATGGTGAAAATCGTACAACAACAAACAATTCCTCTAGCAATGCATAAACAATGTTACAATGTTACCTTCATTACATCCGTGGTATCCTACTTCCTACTTAATATTACAAATGTGAAAGTTTGTGTGTGTGTGAATGTTTGTTACCACGTATCACCGTAACTACTAAACTGAATTGGATGAAATTTGGAATGGAGATAACATGTACTGTTGATTAACACATGAGCTATCTCCCGGAAAAGGGTTCTTGCGGGATAACGGGAAGACGTTTTAAATGATTTAACTAGCGACCCGCCCCAGCTTCGAACAAGTGTATTATACATATAAAAAAGAAGTGAAAGAATATGTATGTATAACCAAAACGTAATAGAATCTCATTGGAAAAACCGCGCGCAGAGCGTGATTTATTTTATCATTCTCTATAATTTATTTCAAATTACTTACTTATTTGAAAATCAAGCCTTGTCGGCAAGACACAAGATCCATAAATGTCTGAAATGGCAGCCGCGACAGTGATCTATAGTCTAATCTACAGTAATACTCGTATTATAATGAGGTAACGTTTGTTTGTTTGTAAGCATGTAAATATGTAGTTATATTAAAAAAATTAGTAAGGGAATCACCTTCACTTTTAAAAAGCTATCACTGGGTATCATAGATAGATGTAAAAAATAGTTTAACTACGAAATCACAATGTTAGTAAATAAAGTCAAATAAACTCATAGTATATAAGCTGATGGATGCTTGTTTGATCGCTGAGCACTGGCCAAACAGTTTGATATTAATGAACACAATATTTAAAAATTATATAGTTCTATTAAATAGTCTGACACTATACTAATATTTGGCTACCCGTGCGCCAGCCAGAGCGAACTGCTAGTATTAGTAGGTAGGTACAATGTTTAAACGTATGCCTTGGTTTGTAAAACATATGTAATACATAATTTCTAATACATACTTTATGATCTAAAATGTATGCAAGTAAATCCATTCTCTTCTATGCTACTAAAACACGACCCAAACCTGTTTCATCTGAAATTTCAATGTTGTAAGCTAATTTTAACGATAGTGTTGTCGCTCACTTGCCAACTTTCATACGATTTTGACAGATACGTGAGTAGATATAATTAAATTCAGGAACCATTGCCAAGGACTGTGATTAAAATTAACACAGATTCTACATTAATTTTCCGGGATGTGACGTGGTTTATGTTTGCTTACGTAAACAGATCATGAATTAAAAAATCTATTCAAATCAATTAACAATTATCTAGTTATTGATCATAACAATATTCAATTATGATTCTTGTTTTACTACTTAAAGTATGAATGATCAGTATTTTATAGAACAAATCCTACAGACACTTCAATTTTATCACATTTTTATGTTGACGGCAGCCGTCATGGTGGCATGGCATGAACCATGCTACCATGAAAGTGGAGTCGCTCTCACGTCAATCAACATGATGGGCGGAAAAGAATCTTTTAAGAGGACGCCGCCGTGATAAACAATGAATCTGAAATCAGATAAAAAACTGACACACTGATGAGGGGTGTGAATTCGGCGATTCAATAGAAAAACGGAAGCGAGCTGAATAATGCCGTAAGGTCGTATGCATCAAAAAAAAAAGGTTTTTTCGTTTAAACTAAACTAAACTATCGTTATTTTATAGAACTGTAGTTCTTTGAAGAATATGTATATAACGTACAAAAAATATAAATCAGTTTTGTATGCCTGTAAAATGAAAATCTTTTTTTAGACGGCAGTTTTCGATCATTGTTTCTCTGCTGAAGTTAACTAATCGTGTTATCCTTCCGACAATTTGCTGGTCAAAAATATGATCTTTACTGTAGATAAATATTACCTCTGTATGTTTTATAATTGCTGAGAAAAAAGGATATACCTGCAGCCAATATTGCCAATTCTTCATCTTAACACATTGTCATAACTCTGAGTCCGTCTCACCCACTTATTCCCAGCATGCTGACGCAAAATCATCCGAATATATCGGGCTGCTGGGCTACTTCGGAAACGTCGTGCATTTCTTGGCTAGCCGTGTGCGATCATGACAAATTTTCATAATCGAGACATTTACTCATTACTAATAATCGATTATGAAATCAGTAAGTTACAAATTTTCATATTTGAATAACGTGACATACTCATACTATTATTAATTACCAAATTAGAAATTATGTAGACCCCAATCGAGATAAGTATCTCAAGATCATCATGATCGAATGACTCTATTAATTTATATCATAATCCACTTGCCGGCCACCCACCATTCTGTTTCTACCTTAGTCTTAGTCCACCTTTTATCATCCCTGACTAAAGTGCCTTGCTCATCTCCTTCATCTCGACTTCTCGTGCGCTCCATGATTTCGTTGCATATTATTGAGCAATTCTTTCTTTATCAATGTGCTACATAATGGCCCAAGTTTTGGCAAGTTAGTAAGAATGTGCACATTCAAGTTAATTAATGAATTGCGAGATTTCTGATGATTTGAAAAAAATAATTTCTACTTTTCTAATGCCCATCTTTTATTAAGAGCAATTTAAATTTTATCACTTGACTTGAGTATTCGATTGCATCATATTATTTCAATTTCTATTATCTCTGGCAAAGTGCCAAAACCACTGAGATCTTCACGTCACAAACAGAATACCCATGCACAGGTGACTTTTGATGGACTCTTGCTACAGGCGAAAAATGTTAACACGATTTTCACTTACCGCGCGCAATAGTTTACATATTTTACCAGTTTTGCTTTACTGGCCCGAAGCCAAGATCTGCTGTTTAATTCTCTGACATTATCGATACATTTTTATGGTCACTAAATTACCAGTTAAATCATTTCTATTTTAACAGCAGATCATTAAATTCATGTTTACTGAGGATAGCAAAGGTTTCGTTTATAGCAAGATTTACGTTTCGTGGTCAACAGCTTTAGAACATTCTAGTATCTTACGTATGGATATCAGGCTCGAATTACGCAATAGCGCGGACAAGCGGCCCGGGCTCTGTACTGTGAATTTACTTGAGGAAAATAAAAAGTATGTGGTGCTACAAAATCCGATTTAGTAGATTAGTCAATGATTAGATGATTGAAACATTGAGCTCGGCTTAGGGTCTAATAATGACATCGTTCCTGCTGCCAGCAGTAGTTGTTTCATAGCCTCCACCTGTAATGCAGTAGTCTTATTTGTAGCTTAAGTTTCTGTATTTTCATTCCTAGTTCTGAAGAGTAAACTCACAACTTGCTAAATTTGTACTAATTAACTCCATTCGTGGACTTGACATGCATCTGATCTGATTTTTTAATTTAATCTTAATGTTTATATAACTTGCAACTGCTTTTTGGAACGCCATGTTAGATAAAATAATTATATCTGTTAAACTAGTAGTAGAGTTAGTCTCGCACTTGCTAGGTTTGTACGGTTTTGATGAGATGATTAACCTACATACCTAATACCTATCATGATAAATATTTCCGACCTGAGAGTGGAGTATGCGAGTCAAAGGTTTAAAAATAACACACCATCATTCTGCTACCATGGTTTATTTTTGATACGCTACATCAAATCATTTACCTATATATTTTCCATACATTGTTTAAAGGTTATCCGCTCTGCTTCAACATTTCGTATACATAAAATATTGCTAGTTTTAAGTCCATTAACATTAGACAAAGCGCAGCTACCACTACTTTAACGAGAATCTACTAAATGTAACATGAATTCATTACTATGAAGATATAAGTTTTATAATATAACTTTTATTTTATTATAGAGATATGAAGAATTGAAGATAATAATGAGATCCAGAAGTGAGATAGTAAAATTTTGGTTAATATTATAGTAAATACTAAAAATGCGATTACACAATAACATGGTATACAACATTAGCAATGTTTGTCTGTCAACTTTGTTGGTGCTTTGTCACCCATGTCTTGTAGGTATAGGACGAAACATTCGTTCAAACCAATACGAATATTTATTTTAAAGCGATAGTACGAGTCCAGCGTTTAGCCGATTGCATGCAACCGAACCGAACAACTGCCATCAAACTTGACAGACTAGCAATACATCCAACTTTTACTTCGAGGCTTCAGGTCTAGGAGAAATGGCACGTTCAGAATTTGGCGAGCTGCCTCCAGAGGTGCTCTGAGGACTTTTCTCCACCTAAAAAAGAATATTAAACAAATTATGTATATATGTGACTCAACACTTGACATATAGCTAATGTGATTCGAAAAACACTTTGAAAACGATGAAACCTAATAGAAAGTAACCCGAATGAGACATAAAGTGTTCCGTTTAATCAAAGGTAGGTAAGCATCTTTTTTTCATTTATGGCTTCACACGCCTGACGGTTTGTGTACTTCGCCAGTGCAATATATGCAAATGTACTAAATTCAGAATACCTATACCTACGCGAGTCAAAGTGATAAAACCATTTAGCACCATTTCGTCAGACTTTAAAATGATTATTATCTCTGCTTTATAAGTTACTATTTCAACTAAATTAAATAAATGCATGGTAATATGTCTGTATATTTTGTTCCTGAATATTAGGAAGATGGAAATGCGCGTTTAACATGACCACTGCCACAGCTACATTCGCTGGTGAATTGGCTACTTAACATACTTCCGCTATTTAGGAGTACGTACGAGTGTGTCGCAGTGCGACGATTCACCACATCGCATCGGGATGAGAGGATTGTGAAACCATTTACTACCGAATGTGTATGCGTAGGTAAAGATATACCAACCTATTACCTACTTATTTCTAAAATAATAAGAATACTAGTATGTAAGCTTGGAGATAATTTTATAACTAAGTTTAAATATTTTACCCTGTTTCGGAAGACCAAGATATAATTAACACAGGTAGGTAATAGGTATGATTTATGTTTAGACAAGTTTAATTTCAAGATTGATTTTGTACGCAAACCAGACGCTCTGAGGCACCTGGGTTCTGTCTTGATAACAAATGCATACTACAACTGTATAACTTATAA
The DNA here is from genome assembly GCA_931315375.2 of Opisthograptis luteolata. Lineage (NCBI taxonomy): Eukaryota > Metazoa > Arthropoda > Insecta > Lepidoptera > Geometridae > Opisthograptis > Opisthograptis luteolata. Next base: position 10,525,156 of record OV928033.1, read on the forward strand.
GGATTTCAAAATTATCATCCAAAACTTATGACAAAGTAGTGTAGTGAAGGGTTTAGTGATGATGGTTAACCAAAATATTTCCTATTGCATTCCGAAGTTGCCGTATAAGTATTTTATGTGACGAGACAAGCAAATCGCCTGATGGTTAACGACACGGTTTAGTTCAGTACCACCCAGAACGCCATTGCAAAATTTATTAGAATGCCCTAATACTCTATTTTCTAGTAGTAAAAACTGTGAAAGTGTTAACCGATACCAAGTTATTTGCTGTTGGTAAAAAAGCAGCGCTTTAAGGCCAGTGTGGCGGCGCCTGAGTAGCTAAGCTTAAAGCTCATAGTCTCTTTAAGAGGAGGCCTGTTTGTGTTTCCTAGCAATGGAAACGTAATAGGCTGATGATGATTTAGTATTATATTTCAAATATTTATTTGAAGAAAAACAACCTTAGGTTTACATTACTGTCAACGTCACATTAACGTTTGCCTACTTAACATATAGGACGCTCGTGATATTTTCTTTTCTGAGAAAATGTAGCAGTGTCATGCATAGGTAGGCTTTCAGTGGATTTACTGATTAAGCGCCAGTTTAATAAACGCCCGTAAGTTAAATGACAGACCTTATTTTGGTAAATTTGAACTTTTTGACAAATTTTCCGTACCTACTAAAATTTGACAATAAGATCAAGCTTACCGAAATTTGGTATGACATTTAATTTACGGACGTTTATTAAACCGGCCCTGAATCACCAATCTCACGCGAACGGATCGGTGTACAAGTAGTCGCTGCGGTAGCGGCTCTACAGTGACCTATTTTTTCTTTGAATAAACTGAAATCCACTTCTTGTACCTACCTGTAAGGAAGCAAATTGGAGAAAAGATTATTTTAACGTGTTGTATATTCTATGTATAACATTTAACTTAGCAGGCTTTTCCTACTAAATGTGCTGTCCCGAGATGGAATCCTGTAAATATTTTACTCCTTATTCTCATATTTTTTTATGTAGGTAATAGATTGACAAACAAGTAGACGGCCTGTTTGTTGGTTAGCGATCACCGTTACCAATGGACATTTGCAACAATAAGGGCGTTGCTGACCCTTAATAACTCATTTCACACCGGTCTTGAAGGACTAAAACTAAACAAAGAAAAAAAGGAGTAAACAGGTAAAAAAAAAGTAGTATTACGAGATTGCGCATAGAAAATAACCTATAAATGAATGTATCAAAATATGGTCTATGTACGAGAATCTACAATCATTTGAAGGTTTAGGTACATGTCGCATCTGAACATTCGGCAACGATTCATGTTGTCATTACAATGATTTGAATGAACCAGTGCGTATGATTCCAAGATAACTCGTTCATGTTGGGATGTTTTATCGCTTCAGATAAAATAAGTCGGTGATGCCAGAAAACTAGAAAACATCCACGGAGGAACACCACAAATGAAATCTCTAAATGTTCGGAAAAAATATTAGTACGTTAGTATATGGCAGGCGATTTTACTTTGTACCTTGGCACAGGCACAAAACTTACTCTAGATGTCTCTGCAGTTTCCCAGAACCCACTTATTATATTTTCACAGTTTCAGTTGAAGATGTGAAAATATTTTACCGTCGATAAATTTGAAACTAACAATCTACAAATCGTTTGTTTTATGTCATTATAAACATTATAGAAATTTCTTCCTGATTTTTTGGCCTCTTAGTCATCGAACTAGATTGATATTGAAACATGCAAAAGTATGGTCTCTTTACCACTTTAGGGAAGCGAAGTGATGGTGCTTGAATGGTAACGCTTGCGCCTTACAATACGCCGATACCGAGTTCGAATCCCATCGCGTTCTCGCATTTGCGGATTTTCTATCAGTGAGGGAAAAAATTGTGGGGAAACCGGCCTGTCTAAGAACCACAACATTCAAGAACATGCGACCTCTACCAACCCTAGGCCTACGTGATAGATCTAGTTGGCCCATGCTCTTTCTGAGAGAAGGAATAATGATGAATTTAGTGAAAATACTCTTTTCTGTCCACAAGCAAATTAACACTAAATACCTAGCAACTGCCAAAGTTAAACTATGACCATAGAATGTATACATTATTGAGTATTTAAAATGAGTTTACGCGTGTACCTACTTTTAATACATAAATAACGACGCGAAGTGCGTAACCGCAACGTAATTTGGTTAACTACATTCTAAAATATCGCATTATGAAACCTTTGATCCCATGATCAAAGGAATGTTGTCAGTATGCAACACATTGAGATATAAACAATGTATGGCTTGCGCGCATTATACGCTTTGTTTTTCGGTATTTTAAAACGCTAGAAATAATGTTGCATAACGTTATTATTTATATTCAAACAGCATTCGATTATTATTTTTTATACTGAGCCACCGACATACGTAGCTGTCAGATTTGGCAAGTAGAAGTGGCAATGGGAAGGCCACATCCGATATCCGATAACCGATGAGGAAGAAAGATTCTCGAGACAAGACTACGAACCGGTAGACGTTCTTTCGCCACTAGCGCCCGAAATTAACAATCATGTCATAATATGTCATATTTATGACATATCGATCAATAACCGCGGATAACGGATCAGGATCGATTATTTATTGATTTCGGGCGTAAGTGGACGTGTACATAAGTAATTCACCTGTAATCCAGTATGCAGCATGTTAGCAATTGTCTCAACATCCAAGGTCGAATCTTGGGCCGAAATCTTCTTGATGGCCGAGGACACAATGCAGATGTCTCCTCGGAGCTCCCGTACGAGTGCTGTTATCTTCTGGGCATTGCTGAGCACCTCCACGCTTTGGGTGTACGGATTGTAGCGAACACCAAACGGACGCTGGATGCTTTCCGCGAACGCCCTAGAAAACATAAAAGTATTTTATTAAACAAAACAACAGCAAAGGTTGTTTTTGGTACAGGTTAGAGTTTGATCACAAGTTCTGATGTTAAGTGACGATGTGGTCGAAGGTAGCGCCAAGCTGGATTGGGAACTGGCTCTCAAGTGGGGCTGCCGGAACACACCGATGATACAAAATAAAACAATTAATTGAAACAAATCTTTCAATACAATTCCCACGTCCTCCATTTGTATTTATAAGACCTATTTATGGTATCATTTAGTCGCGGCATCATCACCGTTCCATAAAATTTATGATAAAGATTTTTGTAGCTGACTTTATAAGGTGATTTACAAATGTTTACATCCATAAAGCAGTTCACATAAAGGTATCACTGCGAGATATCTTTTGAAATTCCTAACCCATGGGTAAAATTTGTAAGAAATTCAATGGTTTTAGTTGTTTACAACAATTATCAATATCGCCATACAGGCTCGATAATATGACATTTGTGTTTTTCCAATGTACAACATCTTTCAAAATTCATCCTAATATTCATACGTGCGTCAATAACAATTATTCTTAGTTTCGAATAGTAAGATTTTTTTTCCAATAAACCCTATACATATAATAATACAATGAAACACTATTTTACGCTCATAAGTATTAGGAATTATAGGCGGTTAATTTCTTATAATCGTGCTTAGAATGTGAATAATGTGAAAACAATAATAATTATTTAATCTTCCATAATACAATATTTAAGATGAGATGCGGCTGCCGTTGTAACTAAAATAAACTCTTTTTTTGTTTAAACCAACCTCATCTTTTCTTTGGCTTCTTCAAAAGAATCGGTGTAGTAGTAAGCGTTCTGGTACGACGTGATGATACATTCCTCATTGACGGTGATGTCGGGATCAAAGCGTTTGATTTTGTCAGCAGTAGTTAGAGCGTGCTGCAGTTCTGCTACCGATGACAGTAGACCAGCTCCGTAAACTCGGAAGGTTCCGTCAGCTTGACGACACAACCCAAACTCGACGGTGAAAAAGTATAACTAGAGGAATAAAAAGTGAACTAAAGTAACCGACATATTGCTCAGAATAAGCAAGCTAACTGGTAATTAGCACATTTGTCAAAAAACTGATAACCGATGGGGTGGACCATCTCTGAATACATCTATGAATGATTCCATTCGAATTATTCCACTTTACACTTCAAACAAAAAACCCCTGATACCCAAAAATTAGGCACTTCTAGATACATCGGTGCTATTTATACTCCTGCTACCTTTAAACACGATAGCAGAAGAATTCAAAAAACGATCACAACAAAGGCAACATAATATTTTCTCCGAAAAATTTGATCATCTTTTTAAAATAATATAATATTAAACTTAAAGCAATGATCACAAAAAATTATATGAAACGTGCCTCTTTAAAAGATCGGTACATCATACAGTCTATATGCGTAAACAAAAGTCTGTCAAAAGTTTCAAGGTAAATTATGTTAAGACTACTCTTGTCTGTTGCCGTCTTTGTTTTTAGCTGTGGAGGAGGAGAATACGTTTTTCTATGTTTCAACGCTGCATTTACTTACCGTTGCCAATTTATTAATGTCTTCGTCTGAAGCGCCCAGTGAAGCCAATCCAAGTTCTTGGGAGAATTGTGCAAAGCTAGGATTGGCCAGCAAAGGCATATGTCCTAGAAGTTCGTGACAACAATCCCTGAAAAACAAGAAATAAAACATTAGAAATGTTATTATCGTGATTGGGTACTGTATAACTTTTGCCCGTGGCTTCATATTTCTAATATGGGATCTACTTTTAAACAGAAAAGGAACTAATTATACCTATTCAGTTACTTACGGTTCCGGGGTGTAAAAGGGATCCGAAGAGTGTCGAATGTATTGAGTGCAGTGAAACACTCGAAAAGCGAGTCCTGACAAGAAGTCTCTTGGGGACAAATATCCAGCCACCGGACGCAGCTGGAATCCC